>OY728157.1:1532300667-1542300667 GCA_963277665.1 Viscum album
ATTATGGAAGTTTTTAATAACATTTTTTTGTACCATGTTCAAGATGTTATGTTTTGTACCTAATTCCCAAATACACTAGAATTATCAATCTTTTAGGTTTTTTTATGTTTACCTTTATGTATTAAAACAAGTATTAATATGTAATAAAGAGAAGGGTTTTTATATTGGATATATAATTTATCATGACACAGGTAAAGTCAAGGTATATCATTTATTTATTGATGCATCATAATTCCGGGGGCACAAATTGTGGAGTTGGAGCATAGAGAATTTTGGGAGCTCTGGACTTGGTGTCTTTGGAGTCTTTGAGCTTTGATTGTTTTGTCTCCCTCTTTGTACTATGATATGGTTCTTAGTTTCATGGTCAAATTGGTATTAATTTGAGTTTTATTATATTTTTATCATGCATCATATAATGGTTTTGAGTTATGTTTATCTTGGTTGTGGTTGTTTTATTTGAAATGGAAAATCGTCCCCCAATTGTATTGAAGACATTGGTATTTATTGTCATCCTTTAGAATATTGGGGATGTCACCTAAGTACAAGTAGAATTTCTGCCTCACCTCAAGACAATGGTTAGAGAAATGATGTTATATATAACCATCTATGGAGGGTGTTGATGGAAAATTAAATCTATTGTTCATGGAGGTGATAGTCTTCATGTACAATAGATTAACTACTCCATTTCTCAAAAATGGGATGGAATAAAATTATATAATAAATTATAATTTAATAAATATAATTATTAAATACTAAAAATAATAATTCATAAAAGCTACCCATTTCTCTATCCATGAGAGTTGGTGATGAAAAATGAACCACATCATTTTGTGTAGACAACAGTTCGCACATATGCATGATTGATATTGATTTGTTTTTATTAGTGGATGAAAATAATTGAATAATGGTTTATCCATTAATACACCAACATTAATGTTTGTTAATAATAATGGTGTTACTATATTATGTTGTTTATAAGATGTTTGAAAGATAAATATTAATAATAAAAGGCTATGGAGTAAGGAATAATCATGTTGAGAACTTAAGATTTCTCTTGGAAATATCCTTAGAAATAGAGGACTTAGGCTATCGATTTGAGACCACATAATTTGGATATTTTGAAATGATTCTTGGGGGAAAAACGTAATAGTTTTAGAATTTAATTCTAAGGGATATGACTATCATGAAGTGGTGGGCGTAGTCCCTTTCATAAGTGAAGAGAGGTGTAATTTTGGAAGTACAAGGTTTATTTTAATTATGGAATGACACTATTCAATGTTAAAAGGATGAAAAAGTTGGAAATAATGTAGTTTTGGAAGATATAAGGACATGAAATCATCTACCATTAATTTTAGCATAAGTTTTAAACATGTCCCAATCCTTTTACATTTATATTTTTCCATTTTTCCATTTTTTGGTGTTACCATGGTAATTAATTTTTAGCTTACATAATTTTTGATGACTAAAAATAAAATGGGCCTTATTACATATTTTATACCTACTAATTATAAATATTATATACATTTTATCAAATAATATTTTTTTGGGTAATAAAAATTAATATTGACATTAGTGCATTTCACGTGTAAAAAATCTATTTTTAGAAAGTGTATATATAAGCTTAAAATTTATTTGGAGTATAGACTTATCAATGTTTTATATTTTTATAATATAAATTGGTTTGTTAAAAAAATTATTTTTCTTTTAAATCAACCCAAAACATAATTTTATAAAAATAATTTTTAATTAAAAGAAAAGATAAAAAATATTCTTTTATTAGAAAATACTACTTCAGTTTATAAAATGTTAAAAATAGGTTTTATAAATCTATAATAGTATTTTGAAAAGTATAGTGTTACTCCTTAAATACATATTCTATCATGAAATTTTTATTTATAATTATTAAGTTATATTTACTTCTTGATATATCAATAAATGCTACAACTTTAGTAAAAACTACATTTTCACTATTCACATAAAAATCAATTATTTTAGAAAATTCCAAAAAATTCATCTTAATATAATATTTTATTTTTAAATGAAAAATTTATTTCTATTTGGTTGAACTAAAATTATAAAATTTAAAATTTTAACTTTTAAATAAAAAACAGAAATATATAACGAAAACCGTTTTAATTGAAAAAAATGGTAAAATATTAATTATTATTATTATTATTTATCACCAATTGGTAATAAAAATTGGTGTTAAAATATTATTCACATTAAATATTTCTTTCATACATAATATATTAATTATATTAAAACAAATCTTATAAAACCAATTTTATATGTGTAACATTTTAAATAATAAACTAGTCTTATTAGTTAATTAACTACACCAATTGAATTTTATCAATGCCATAAAATTAATAATGACCTTTATGTTTATATATATATATATATTTAATAATTTAGTTATATCTATTTTTACTCTCCAATTATAATTTTATATTTTAATGGTTATATATTATTTCATCATACTTTATGGTTTGGTGTTTCATGTGATGTAATCTATCAAACAAATTAGTTTTCAATGGAAAATATAATTTAAAATTTATGGGTGTTACATTATCCACCCTTCAATAAATTGCATCATCAGAATTTTAATTTTAAATAACTAAAAAAATTATTTAAGAGTATCTAAAACACAAGTTTAACTAAAGATATAATATCAAATGAGGTGTATACATTAATATATTAGGTATAATTGAGAAATAAATCTTTTCCCCTCACTATGTTAACTAACTTTTTCAGCATTTCCATGTAACTTGTTTCTATATTGCCTCATTTTACATACATAAATAATCCTCTAGTCACTTTGAGATATTTACCTAGGTTAATATTACAACATTAAAAAAAAGGAAATTGGATTTTCTTTCCTTCACCAGTTTTATCCCCTAAACTTCTATAAGACTATATTCTTCTCTTCTTTAGACTGTTTCAATACTGGAATAAGTTCATGTTGTTAATCAAAATTCATGATATCCGATTAGAAACAAAATTAATAGTTTTAAATCTAGATCTTATCATGTTAGGTTTTTATTAGGTAAAATCTATACATTTTCCATGACATCCATTGTTTACTCAGTTCCTTTGGGATTCCACCATTACTAAATCTAAAAGGAGTTAATTATGAGTGATGAAAAATTAACACCCTATAAGGATTATGAAAAATTCACCCTAAATATTTCATACTCTATGAAACCATAATGTTAGATTATAGTTATTTTATTTTAAGTTATACCACTCTTGGTTCAACCTATGTTTCTTTAGGTTTAGATTAATTCATATGATCCTTAATAATAACTATCATAAATTACCATAAATGTATGTACAATCTTAAAAATCAAAAAATTATTTAAATATATTCTCTAAAAATTCATATTACTCATTTTAAAATCACATATAAATTAATATATACCTTAATTTATGTAACGATATGTTTTAATCTTTGTTATCCATTTTAATTCTTATTCTAGTTTCTCTAACTAATATATTTAAATCCTTCATGATGGTTAGAAATATAACACCCTGATTTTTATGAATTATTATTTTTTCAAATAAATAAAATTTTTTGGTGGATTTAATAGCATGCTAAACCAATTTAACCTTGTTCTATACACAATAATGAATTTAGCTTTTGGTACACGCAACACTAAGATTAGCTTGCATTACACACAATACCAAGTTCAAACAAAACTTATCATATTATTAAAATATTAGTATACTTATTACATATCCATTGAATTTAGGGTATTAAATGGATTCGATAAATTATAAAAATAGGTTTTATTAATGATTACAACATGAATTATTTTTAACCAACTAATTAGGAATGAAAGGAATAACTATTTGAGAATAAAGAAATTCCTTAAAAACTATTTTTTTATTCACAAACATGTTTTATCTAAATAAAAAAAATAGTTTTGATAAATGATTTTAAATAAATAAATATATATATATATATTAGATTCAATAAAATATTTTACATTCATCTTATGCGATTTCTAGATAAAAGATAAGAATAAATCCAATTTTATAGACAAAACGATGTATTTTTCTAAAATCTAGTTTTACTATTGTTTAATGGGGAAATTATTTAAATTATAATTTTTGAATCTTTAATAAATTATATTTTATAAAATAAACTTAATTTTTTAAAGAAAAAAATCAAAATTATCGTAGGGAGAATTTTTGGGTTTTTTTTGAAAAGTTTCATTTTTTTGATGAATAGTGGGAAATAATGATTTTTAATTGAAAACTTTCTTTTCTTATAATTTATTTATATAGTTAGTTAATGGTTTAAATTTTTTTTAAAGTATAATTATTTCAGTTATACATTAATTAATCTAATTTAGTTCATTTAATCAATTTCACCACAAAATTGGATACAAAACCATTTCAAACTTTTGAACATTTTCACTTTAAAAACCAATTGTCTCATCCCACCTATGGGATTAATTTTAAAAGAATTATTTCCAAACATATTGATTGAATTTGGTAAAATTGATTCCATATTTTGAATCATAAAATTTTATAATGTATAATAAGGTCAAATTAATTTTTGACTTAAGTGATTAGTGAAAATAGTTAAATTTAATTAAAGTACTAATTTAAAAATGAATTTACTTAGTGGTTAAAATTATAATATAAGGTGTAAAATAACCTACCAATTTGTCCAAAACCCATTTATGGACATATTTTGACCATTAAAACATTATTATCTATTTTTATGATTTAGTGCGATATTATTCTATGAAATTGATCCATATAAGTAGTTAAGTAAACAAAAGTACAAAATGATTCTTTTTTTACTTTTAATTTATATAAATCTTTGGGATAAGGGAAAATATGACATGTTTTCTGTTATTTATATAATTTTTAATTATAAATTATTATTTTTATATCATGATAATTTAGTTTAAAAATTTTATAGGTGAATTAATTACTTTAAATTCTTAAGAAACACCAGCACTGTAATTATTTAGTTAATAAGTAACTAAAATAAATATTACTAAATATATTAAAAATGAAGTAAATTGAATGAATTGTTGTTCAACCTTAAATTTTTATATGAATATATCATTTTAAATAGGTTTTAACTTAACATATTTAAATTACAATATTATCTTGTTATTAATAAATTCAAAATAAATAAATAATGTCAAAAACAACATTAATTTTATTTAATAATAAACGATATTTTATTAAATGATTTAAAATTACTAAAAACCCTATATTCTTACAAGTGATTTTCAAATGTTAATAAATATAATATATGGTTGATTAATGGACCAATTTATCCTTTTTAATGAATATATTTACCCCTCAATAGTAAAACATTTGTTAGTGCAGATAGGGTTAAAAGAGTGTTTTTACGCATTACGTGCACTTGTGTTAAAATTAATTTCCAACATATATGAGATTTTTTTTGTTATAGATTAGATATCATATTTTATAATCAGTGGGTATAAATTTTCTAATAATTCTTACTTTAATAGGTTCCAAATGGATAAATTAACTAGTTTAGAAAATTAGTTATCTTAATAAAAACCAAAATGGTAAAAATAGGGAAACTTAGAAGTTAAGGGAGAAAATTATAAAACTCTATTTATTTTTTTGTTTTGAAGGTGTTTCTTGACCAATGGTTCCCTAAAATCCATTATTATCCAATTTTTGGGCCTCACGAAGTAAGGGAGACCTCCAAATAGTAAAGACTTTTGAGTTTTTATAGGAATGCCACTCCTCCTCAATTATAAAAGGGAACTCACTCTCCCCCATTCTTCACATATATCAAGCCATTTTGATTGACCAAACCCGGAAAAAAATAACTTTCCAAATTACCTATCCTAATCCTTGAATCCTTAATTTGTTCATAAATACAACCAAGGATTTCTTTTGGGAAAATCTAAGAGGACAAACTTGAAGAAGAGGTAACGTTCAACAACAAACGTTTTTGTTTTATTTATTATTAAACCCATTTATTTATCTTTATATTAAGATTATATAACAAAATTATTATTTTAAATATATTTATATATTTATTTTTAAGGTTATGACCAATAATCACACACACTTTTATCAAATGGGTTATTGATTCATTATTTTTGTTTACGACGGACTACCACCTCATGAAACTATGCCATTATTTTTTCTATTACCACTTATAAAGGTTGATAATAATGATGAAAATACTATTTATATTTTATATTTATGATTTTAATGACATTATTATGATTCTTGAATTGTTATATCACACATACCTCCATGATTTTCATTTTTTGGAAATATGATAACGTCGTTCATGTGTACAACGGACTACCGCCTTGTGAAGTAATGTGATTCATCCACACTTTACATGGAATCTATTAAAGATGAATTTAATAAAAATATCAGAGATATATAAAATATATATGACTATGTAATGATAATATCTCATATAAATTTCTTTTTTTTAATATGATAAGGATATAGAAATAATATTCATGCATATGTGTGACCAACCATCACCATAATTGGTGTATTTAATTTCTTATTTATATATTTTGTAGATTATTATAAATACATTTATAATCAATAATTATGATATTTATATAATGTTTTTAAATTCTAAAAATTATTAAATAATGGCCAATTTATGATGATAAAAAATATAAAGTCAAAACATATACAAAAAAACAAAATAGTTATTACCTAAATCATAACATTAACATGGAATTATCAATAAACATGCAATATAAAGTCACAATAAAATCATATATGTATTAATATATATGAATATGGTTATATGATATATGTATAATAATATTATATTTATTATATAGAATATTTTGAATGAGTATGATGGAATTCAAAACTTAAGGTAAGAGATTTTTGTCTCACTTTTTACTTTTGTGAGACACATTCTATAATCACCACATATTTATTCTATGGGATGTAGATAATTCTAATGAATTTAATTTATGGTTATTATACTAAAATTTCTTTCTATTAAATATCCATTAAAGTATCTCCCTTTCACGAGGTTTACAATTCAATGTTACCAAAGTGGTAAGATATTTTTTGTCTCAATTTAACGTCTTTGAGACACATGTTATGTTATGCACCAATATTATTTTATTAGGTGTATATAAATAACCTTTGACATGTTATATCATGAATATACTACTTTTAATTATATTTTAATCTTCATTTAATTTTTTATTTAATGGTTATTTTGATTCAAATTCACCAAAGTAGTAAGTGTTTATTGCTATAATCTCATCGTTTATCAGGATTATTTATGACTATGATTCCATTGATGAAATATTATGATTCATATATCTTTAATTATTATGAATTTTTTACCCAATTTGTATTCATTATATATTCATTTAATGGTACCATTTATCCACTCTTTTGTATATAATATAATTAAGAAATTTGTTTAATAAAATTGGACTTATTTCTCTCTTCGATAAGAAATTTGTTTTATTCAAAAACCATGTTTTCTAAAAATGTTTTAAAAAATATTTTTAAATGATATTTTAAGAAAATTTTTAAGGAAAAAGATTTTATAAATGATTTGTAAAGTTATTTAAATTATTTTTAAATATTCCCTTATAAGTTTTCACGGTTATTTTTAGATAAAAAGTTTTTAAAAATGATTTATGTTTCAAAAAGATTTTTTCAAATAGGTAAGTTTATTCTCATCAATAAATTTTTTAAATAATTTTTAAATATTACTCAATGAGTTCTAAATTTTGTTTCAAAGAAAAGGATACTGAAAGTGTTTTACGTTTAAAAAATCTATTTTAAATTATTTTCAAGGCTTCCATTGTATGTTTTCAAGGCTATTTAAAAAAAAAGATTTTTTAAAAGGTTTTAAATTTAAAAAATATATTTTAAAAGAGAAAATAACATTTACATCAATAAATTTTTTATATTAATTTTAAAATCTTTAGTTATAAATTTATAATATTATTTTCATTGAAAATGATTTTGAAAATGTTTAATGAAACTAAATTTCAATGAATGTTTATTTTCCTTAAGAAATGTCCCTAGTAATATTTCAAAATTATTCTCCATCTAAGATGATATCCTTTGATATAGTATATGATTTTCATGGGATATAATCTATGGAAACAATTATTATAATTTCTTTGAATGGTTTATGTTTAAGATGAAAAGTTTTTTATTAAACTCATTTCTCTTCCGTGAGTTATAACAAAATAAAACTCTTATGAAAACCGATAATTTTCATGGGTTATTCTATGATTAAATGATTATGAAACCTTTTTATTTTCCAAAAGTTATGATAGGATTAAATTTTTATGATACCGATTGGATTTTATTGGTTGTGATATGATGAATTTTTATAATCTTATGGAACCCATGTGTATGATTTCATTATTGGATGGGGATACCTATATCTCCTTCAAATGAATTGAGTAAAGATTTATATCTTATAAGATATAAATGGATAGAATGAGGGAGTGAACCTGATTCATTGTTTCTGACACTTTTTCCAGGGCACGTGCATCCTTCGGTTTGAGGTGGACGAGGACACACTGAATCTTACCCCACATTCCTACTTTACAAAGGCGGGTGGAATCAATTGCTTACTCAGGGACGTTTGCTCCTTGATCAAAATGGGATAATGGGATGTCGGCTCTTCATTCCGTGGATTCCTCCTCAAAAATCATCACCATGTCTGGGTCTCCCTTATAGATTAAGCCGATGTTCATGAAACTCTTCCCATTGATATATCTTTTTTGACACTGGTTAATTGCACTTCATCTGTTGGGAAATTCCAAGGGGTACAGCCAGGACAGAAACCTTCGGTCGAAGGAGTAGTCACGTTGGACATCACTGGCATGTCTAGAAATTGGAACACTGGCGTGTATGGAATTCTTCCCCTTATTATAGGGCTTATCAAGGACGTAGAAGCCCAAGGAATACCATGTTGAATGCGGGGAATTATATCCCATAGGCATGTCTCCGAGGTTTTCCTTAGCTTCTAATGTTTAACCCATGGTTTGCCGCAAGTTTAACATCTAGCGGAGATGGATCAGACTGATCAGAACGCTGACTATAGTGGATCAGATGGGTGTGACCCTAGGATAAAAAACTAATATTGGGTCTAACGCATGGTTAGTAACTGAGTTGTTTCTAAAGGGAATGGGAAATGATGTGGCATGATCCCTCCGGGATGTGGCGGCCCAGATAAGAATTAGGTTGGATGATGGAGGGTTAAGAGTTGATGAAGAATGAAATGGAAATGACGTGAGGACGACGGTGAGGTTGGGCTTGAGTCTCGAAGAGACTTCCTATGTATCCCTGTGGTAGGGAATCGAAGTCTACATAGTTCGGTGAGGTGATGGTACTATTAAGAAGGTGACCCGTATGAATAGGACCCTGAAGAAGTGGAACCTCTAGGTAGGGTCATGAAATTGGGGTGTGTGCGGAGGACAGTGACCCGATGACATGCTGAGGCATATGTGTGATTTTCGGCCCAAGAGTTGGTCTGATGACCAAGGGGCAGAATAGATATGTGGGTCCCAATGGAGGGAACCACAATGGCCTACCACTGGAATGGGAAATAATGACTTACCACTGGATGGGGTCACAATGGCTTACCATTGGATGAGGTCACAACAGATTACTGTTGGACGGGGTCACAATGGATTACAGCTGGGTGGGGATCTTAACAGCTTACTGTTGGATGAGATCACAACAGATTACCATTGGATGGGGTCACAACGACTTACTGTTGAATGGGGATCACAATGGCTTACCGCTGCGTGAGGTTCACAATGACATACTGCTGAATGAGGTTCACAATGGCATACCACTGGATAGGGGACCACAATAAGATACTGCTAGATCGGGGATAATTTAGTTTCATTCGGGACAAAATGGGCGTACAATTCAACATCATGCAGGATGGTGGTGGACCGACATGAAGTGGTTTGGACCGATGGGTATTGGGCTTGAACCTCGGGGAGGCGTCCTACATACCTACCTTGGAAAGGATTAAAGTCCACGTAGTTCAGGATGGTGTTGGTGAACCAAAATGAAGGGGGTCAGGACCAATGGCTATTAGGAATGAACCTCAGGGAGGCTTCCTATGTACCTTGCCTTGGCAAGGATCAAAGTCCGTGTAGTTGGGGATGGTGTTGGTGAACCGACATGAAGGGAGTTGGGACAAATGGTTGTCAGTATTGAACCTCAAAAGGCTTTCTATGTACCTTACCTTGGAAAGGATCAATGTCTGTGTAGTTTGGGCTGGTTGTGGGGATTACACTCTACGGTGGACCAAAGAGGATGTCAAGGACGATTCTTACTCTAAGCCCATGTGAGTAATGATTGGGGCGAGAAACAAGAGGCATCAAAGACCTGACTATCACATCAAAAAAGGTGTGTATGTGGGAAGTGAAGTGAGGCTTACATGTGGTTAGCGGCCCAAAATGGAAAAGGGGCTTACGTGTGGTTAAAGGCCCAGGGAAATGGATATTGGGACTTATACTAGGATGGAGGCCTGGTGGCGGAAAATCCCAAAGAGAGAGGGATTTGGCACGAAAGATAGAAGGGCTCTGGTGCCCATCCCCCCCTCTGGTCCTTGGGACCAAAGAAAAAAGGAGGAGCAGAGGTGATGCCTCCCATAAGAATGGCTAGGGTCTTACACCAAGGTGGTTTCCCTTTCCCCATAGATAGAGGCTACTATGATAAAGAGGATCTCATTCTATGTGAGGAATGATGTCACTCCCATGAAGACCAATGGGCATAGAGAATGTCCGAGATGGGGAACCCCGCATATTATTCACGGGGCGAGGCCACAGTTTAACGTCAGGTGCTGAGGACAATGGTGCTTGGTAGTTTAACATCCTACAGCTCAGATGAGGCGGGTTCACTCTGAAGAAGCAATAGATGTTAGCGTGCCTCTGTGAAGAAGAATAAGGATAAGAAATGAAACATGAAGTACCGTACAAGGGAATTTTAAATTAATTAATGAAAAACTGGAGGGTGCACGGGAAATAGAGTTGCAGAGAAAAGGGGTTCATAGGTAGAAGCCTCAGGAAGCTCTGGTGCTCCATGTAGTGGGGGGCTTCTCGAAGGGGTATGCTTCACTAAGTGAATTTTCCTAGCCTAGGCGTAGGGAATATGTTCATATGTAAGTGCTTCATGAAGTGGAAAGGAATTCACGGAGTAGGGCTTTGCGAAGCAAGGATTCCCTATGAAGCATAGCATTGTGAAGAAATGTGCTTCGTGAAGCACAAAGACCCTACCTTAGCATGTGGGCCACATGTGCATGAAGGGTATTAATTGAAGATTTAGTGCTCTACAAAGACCCGAGTCCCCTTGGGGATCCCCTTCCTTCGTGGAGGCCCATGGGCTCCATGAAGGGAATCCCTCTTTGGAGAGGGGCTGAATTCAAGCAAAGGAGGAGGCGCATCGTGATGCTTAAGTACCTTTAAAGGCTCATGGTTTCCAGAGCAGAAATTGATTCATGATTTGAGAGATACGAAGGTGAAAGTTTGAAGGATCCATCCTTTGGGCTCGAGGGGAGCCCGATATTTATAAGAAAATGGTGACGTGAAGTAGAGATTTATGGGTGTGAATACACATGTAATGTTTTCGTAATCGCGGAGCATCCCTCCTCTTTACTCTGAGGTGGCTTAGAAAACATCAAACGAGTTTGCGAAGAATCCCTCCTCCTTGCTCCGCAGTGGCTTTAGAAACATCAAAAAGTTTTTCAGAGTCTCCTGCCTCCTTGATCCATGGTAGCTTCACAGAGGGGAAGCTTTGCACTGGCCGCTGTTTTGTGGGGCTCTACAGGCAAGCTTCGCGAGGCCTCCCCAAGGGCCTCTTATTTTTTCTTGTTCTCCCCAAATTTTGGTGCCAAAAAAATGCCCCCTCTAACTTAGAGTTGATGAGAATACAATGGTCTAATATTAAGGGTCAATCACCAAAATTCCACAGTCAATCACGAAGAAGACTCGCGAAGGAGGCTCGCGAAGTGAAGAGGCGACGTTCATGCTGAGTGCGCTATGATGCTCACTGTGGTTGGGTGCGTCGTGAAGCACAAGGGGTATTAGACTATAAATAGGATTGGTTGACCTCTCTTTTTTCCTTTATCCCTTCTATATTTTTTCATTTAGCACTATCGATTCACAAAGCTCCGCGTACTACGCGACTGCGCTCCACGAATCAGGACTTCTACTTCACGGTGCATAGTGAGTTTTCTAATTTGCAATTGTGCACTCCGCAGATTGCGTCTGAAGGTCGGGACATGGCTCCGTGATTTCGTTGCCAGCGTCAAGCTCCACGAATGGTCTTCACGAATGAGCTCCATGAAAGGGATTTGTGAAGAAAAACCAAAAATTCCCAAATCTCAAAAACTGAATGGATCACCAAGAGGCTTCTAGGGGAGTCCTTTTGGATACTTCCCAGAAGGAGGATGTGGTGGATAGATTTGGTATAGAGGAGTTCATACGGAGATATTATGACCATAATTCATTGGTAGAGTAGCTGTTAGAAAGCCAAAAGAACTACCAGTTGTGAAAGAGGCTGCTCTATATGGCTCTGGATTGAGGGATGACGTCTTCATCCCTGAAGCAAGTAGGGATAAGCCATATTATTGGTTAAGTAGCACACCATGCCAGCGCCATTGGTTTAGGGTAGCTGACGGCTATGCCCGGGAGGACTTAAAGCCTTTCAAAGCCAACTATCTGTACAATCACTTGAAAAAAACTGATGGGAAGGAATTGAAGTTAGAGACATCTCCCTCATTGTATCATACTATCTTGAAGGTATATCTAAGGAACCCAGAAAATGGGTTTTCCGATGAGTGGGATCTATGCTAGGGTGGAAACTTCACAGATGCCTAGGCTTGGACCTATTGGGTAGGTGCCTCATGCGAGGAATTCAGGGTAGAGTTGAGAAGAGTGGGCCTGTATGAGGCAGATTGGGCCTCCCAATTCGATATCTATCAGCCGAATTAGCTGAATATGTAGTTACTGAGAAGATGGTCATCAATGACCAATACCTTTCATTTGCACCATGGAGAGGTCGACATCAGTTTATAGGACCTATATCAGATCTCAGGGGTCCCAATACTGGGGTTGATTTATGATGAGTTCCTCCCTGTTATGGGTGCATGGGAGGATATATAATGGATTCCACCACTGGCGATGGCATTGATGAACCTAGTGGTGCGAGAGGACAAGCAGTCGGTGAGGGAAGTCCACTTCAAACAGTGGTTCAAGTTTTTCTTGAACTTCTCAGAAAATAGGCAGTTCCCTGTGAGGCCCCAGACATGCCTGAAGAAGGATCAATGAAGCAAGGAGAACTCATATTGGAAGCTTTTGGAGGATATCCAGTGAAAGATGTAGGGATTTAATGTTAGCACCGAGCAACAACCGATAGTCAGGTTGGCTGCATTCATTGCGGCGCTCATCTGCGGTTGGGTCCTACCAGTGAGAGACACAAACATGGGAGTGTGACTGAGCACGTTTATCATGGAATACATGCTGGAAAAAGGAGTATGGGTCAACCTCGGAACCCTGATGCTTGCCAAGATGTACAAGATGCTGTGGCATATCAGTGAGGGGAAGAAGCCACAGAGAACATGCAGGCCATTCCACCTCCTGTATGGGTGGATAGAGGCACACATCAGGGGGGTCTATGAATATCCTAACCCCATCTCCCCTCTAGGATCGAACTTCTACCCATCCATCCTGAATTCCATAGGGAGATTTCTATCCAAGTTGACCATACAGTCAGTACTGAACTGGGTCTGGAAGGTAGAGGAGTTTAACTTTCACCTGTCCCCGTTTCCAATGGGTGTATTCACTGATAATTTCCAGGGAATGATAGATCATTGGTCCAACCTCCTAGCCTTTTGAGGTGGAGTCCTAGTGGAACGGGTAGACTATGAGCCCCTCTGTGAGCCATACAACCGCACCGATTTGCAAGGAAATTTCAGTGTATGCAGCGGTTGACTCTGTGGGTCTACTTGGGGGTGTACCACGAGGATCACCCATGTTTAATGAGACAGATGTGTCTCATGTTCACATGGAAAGATGAAAAATGAGCTGCCTCCACCCACAACCATCTTCAGACTTGTGACGGAGTATGCTAAAATCTGGGAGACAGCATACCCTAGGGAGATGCTGAAGAAACCAACCATTCGAGCCAGTGATGGGGTGCCTCCCCAACCTCAAGGTCGGGGATGGAAAGCTGTGAGGACATCTCGTGGTGGTGGGGGTGTAGTGGCGGTGAGGCCCACACCAGCCGAATGGGAGGTAATAACAGATCAAGCGGCGGTAACGGAACCAGAAGTCCCATAGGATCAGAGTCATCCGGAGGGGAGGCCATAAAGGGAATTCCGTAGGATATCCACCCAGGCTCCGAGGAAGCGGCTGCTCCATATAGGCATACCAGAAAAAACCGTATTCTCTGAATCTTGGGACATCTGGGATGTCAACCAATAATTCCTCAAGTCTTCCGAGATGTGACATCACCTGAACCATCTTTTGATGGATTTTCTAAGAATCAGCCCCATCAGGGATGACTTTGCAGTATCCTAGGTGGAGGCGGGGCAATACCTAACCGAGTTGGAGGAGTTCGTGCACTCATGGGGTGCCCCACGTCCAATGACAGATCGGGTAAAGGTGTTTCTAAATATTACGACCCCTATGCAGTTGTTAGTGGCTGAACTGAGAGAGCGCTTCCCTTGGTCGAAAGAATCTGACGAGTCCTCCTGAGGGGAGGATGCCGGTAGAGGGAGCCCATTGGAGGATGGTGAAGTTGGTGATTCAGATCCAGATCTTGAAGAGCTTTAAGGGGATCTCGAGGTAAAACCCTGAGTCCCTTCCCCAGGATCTGCTTCTAGGATACTTTAGACCCCTCACTAATATTTAAACAATGGAGGAGGGAATGACACATAGAAACCATTCTTTCCTCTTAGTAGATACAGATGTAGGGTCTTCGGGATCTACTCCCATGACTATGGAAATTACTGAATCCAGGGGGGTCCAGGATGTAACACCCCAAGCTTCCACGGTACACTTCTCCTTCAATAATTCAATAGCTTGCATTGTACGCAAGTTCGAGATTCTAACACACCGCGACCAATCAAAGTAGCAGTTATGAATAGTAATACCAACGTTTTGAAATTATATAAATTTTATATTTCAAAATGGACTTCATTTAGGTATTCGGAATATTGAAATTATCCTAAGTTTATTTTTTTGAAATTTTCTGACAACTTCCAATTTTCCATGAATAGAGAAAATACTTAAAAACAACTATTTTAATCAAAATAATTTATAGTGATAAATTATACTATTGAGTGATTTTAAATTATAATTAGAATATATTTTTACCATTTTATCTTATGGTGGTCATTATAATTAATTTCACTTTGTAATTGGACATAAACAATTGTCAATCTTTTGATATATATTGTTTCTTAAAACACGCTATTTGTTGTGACAAGAGGAATTAATTATAAAATTAATTAATTCAAGTTATATGTTTTGAATTTTGTAAAATAGACATCATTTTTGAATTAGGAATATCAAATATAGCTTAGGGTGAATTTTTGGTATTGTTCTAAGAAACTTCAATTTTTGATGAATAGTGAAACCACTAAGTGGTAGTTAAAAAACTAGTTTTTTGTTTAAATGAAACTTTACAACTTCTATGAATTGAATTTCATAAATCCAACATACATGGTTGTCATTATTAAGTAAAATGTGGTTCAATTAGATTAAAATAATTTTTTTGTGAATAGTAACTTTTAAGTTTTATTAATCACGATTAAAGGTAATTAGTGTAATTTAAGGTAAATATAATGTTATAATAATATGAAATTACCTTTACTCTTATCCTACCCTTATTTGATGAGTCATGGACGACCAAGATAATCCATGGGTCAATTTGGGGACCCCATGGAGCCACTTGGGTAAGAAAATGACATTAATAACTTTTTATTTAATGTAAAAATAAAATTGTCACAAACATGTGTTGTTTTACTAACACAATTATTACATGGGGTTATATAATTTAACATTTAGACTATAAATATTAATTGGAAATATAAAAATATTTCCTACATCATGGTAATTTTTTTATAGTTTTTAGTCATTAAATAAATAAATTTATTTATGACACCATGATGATGCAGCGATTACCTCATTAATGAACAATATAAATAAAATGAAAAGATAAGGTAAAATATAAGACTTACACTTTTATAAAACCTATTGGATGGGTATATTTTACCTTATCATCGAAATATATCACTGTGGGACCTTTAAAATATGAAAATCATTTCATAATAAAGTAACATTTCATGACTTTCCAAGAGTGCCCCTCCTCTCCTCTTATAAAAGGCCCCACCTCTACCACCTTATTCACACCTTCAAAGGCATTTGGCTCGGCCAATATCTGCCCAAATACTCTCTCAAATTCCATCTATTACTCCTATAAGCCTCACGTTGGGCAGATGTCTTTCCAAGGAAGCCTTTGGATCAAATCAAAAAGAGTTACCCAATTTTAAGTTAATGTTTTCTCTTATGTTCTTTTGTTTTATTTTGATTCTCCAACCCCTTAAATTATTTTTATTCCTTTATTTTGTAACAAAACCAGTATCATGAATATACTAGGATGTTTTTATGAGAAGGATTTTATTTACACTTATGCACACCTTCGTCTAATGGTTAAAGAACATACTGATTCTGTGGGTGGTGAATTACTATCTCACGAAACGATGATTGTTCAATCTTCTTTTAACACCTCTCATGGTGGGAATTAATATGTAACTATATTTATATATGATATATATGATATTTATGTTTTCCTTATGCTTCTTTATTTTTCATTTATGGCATACCTTTATGATTTCCATTATGGGTAAATGCGATAATTTCATTTTAGGAAGTGCGGACTACCGCCCCCTCAAAGTGATTTGAATCGTTAATTCAATATGTGGGATGTGTAAAGGATGAAGTAAATGAAATTATATATGATATTATACTGGAATTATAATATACTTTTATATAATTATGATTTTATTCCATTAAATATGAAATAGAAATGAAAGTAGCGTTCATGCGTACGTACGGCTTACCATCTCCATGAACAGTGCATTTCATTTCTTACCTCTAAATGTTGTGTAATATTATAAATTCATGTATATACTAGATATATATGATATATAGGATATCTAAATCATGAATATAATTCGGGATATAATGGATATTTTACCACATGAACAACTTGTAATTACAAGAAGTTTATTTTTGACTCAAGTACCAAAGATCAACAAAACGACCGTTATTAACTTAAATAATTACATAATGTTCATAACATTGTAATAAGTGATATAAAAGGAATAATGAAATTTAAAAAGGTTCTTAAGAAAGTAGAAATTAACTCTAGTTTATTATTAAGGAGATTAAATAACGATCGAGTCAAGTCGGACACGAGGTAAGGGACTTTGTCTCAATCTCCTTTTATTGGGGCATATTTTGTTTTATACACAACTTTATTTTATACAGTGTATAAACCCCTTTGACTTTTAAGTTTATTCAAAAGGAATATTTTTTATACAAATCATTTTACTAAATGAAAAAAGTTAATGTTTTTTGTTGTACGTATGTGGCGACAACGACTTCTCCACCACCATGACCATTATTTGAGTTTCGGCTTCCTCTACAACCCATAAATTTTTTTTAAATGAAAAATAAATACTATATTTTACTTTTCTTTTATTTTGCAATTGAAAATGGTTTTATTATATCAATGTGTTCTATTGATATCTTGTGATTGAAATGTGGAAATGTTATGTTACCTTTATGCATGTTTTATTCTATACGATTATGTTATGGTTTATGATATGTTTAAACCTTTTCATATAAGGAATGCATTGGACATAGTATGTGATGGGTGGAGCCCGCTATAGCTCCTCGATGCATCAGTAGGTCTCATGAGACAAACTAGTGTCTTGGCACAAGGCCTTGACAAAATCTTATTTGCAGTCTTGGCACAAGGCCTTGACTATGTGGTTATGATAGTCTGGCATTATGAAACCCATCATTATAAAAGTGGTTATTGATATTGCATGTGATTATTCGACTAGTATAATATCCATGTGAATAAGTAAATGGAATTATTTCATTTTATTTTTTCCATATTATGCTGAAGTTCAAGTTTAAAAGGCTTTTGTTTTAGTCATACATTGACTTAAATGTTTATTTTTATTTATGAAAGTTTCCGCTGTATTGTTATCCTTACTGAGCATCTGAGCTTACCCCTTTCTATGTTTTATTTTCCCAGGATGTGAAGAAATATTTTATGACTGACCTACAGGGATAGTATGAAGGGGATAGGAGTGTGGACTATGTAGACTATATTATTGTGATTTTTCACATTATGATGTAATGAAAAATTTATGAAGTATCTAGTGTTTCTAAGGCTACTAAACTAATCGGTCTTTCAAGACATGATCTTTTGTGATCATGCCAATGTTATGTATTAATTCACCGACTCTGGCTAACTGGGGTTGGGGCGTTACAGTTGGTATCAGAGGCAGTTTAGTACTAACCTTGGAAGCTAGATTTAGATAAATTCTGATTAGAGAACATAACCTTAAGATAGACTTCGAGGATTAGTATAGAAGAACTTCCTAGAATTTTGGTATTATAGAGATTTTGTGAGTTTTACGAGCAATAAATTCCTGTCTGGATACGAGAAGGTAGAGGTGGCTCTGGCACAGATGCACCTAGGGGTAAAACCCAAAAACACTACTTTGAGCTAGACTCGAAGGGGAACTGGTGCACAACCACGAGCCTTGCTGCAATCTTGGTTACGACACTCCCAGGGGATATGCTTAGGATAATTCTCATTTTCTTTAAAAACCATTATGATGTGTTTATGAGTATATAATTCCTCAAAGAAATTTTTTTTTATGATTATGGATTATATCCATAAATAGTTCAATTTATGTTAAGTGTTTTACAAGTATGGAATTATGTATTTCGATTCATAAACTAATCTAGCTTATGAAATTGTTTAGAAATCGAGCCTAGTGGAAGGAATGGAAACTGTATCAATGAACACACTCCATACAGGGATTTACCTCCTACTCAAGATAATTATAATGGAGCTGGTGATACAACTGGTGCTGATCATCTTATCACCATACTAGGACAACTCAATCAGGTTATGAATAATAACCTTACTCGTATAGAGCACCCTGATCCGAAACGTGGAGGATCAATGTTAGAACTCTTCATGAGGAAACAACCACAAACATTAAATGGGAGTAAAAATCCCTTAGTAGCTAAGCAATGGATAAATTCCTTAGAGAAAATATTCCATGCCTTTGGAAGTAGTGAAAGAGAAAAGATTATCATGGCAGTTTACCGCCTCACTGGAGATGTTGATCAATGGTGGTCATTAATTCAAAACACAAAGGAAGATGATGAAGTATGAAATATGGAATGGAGGGAGTTCAAAGATATTTTCATAGAAAAATACTTTCCTCATGACCATCGAGCAGATATGGAAAGACAATTTCTGAGTCTGAGACAAAAGGAGGATGAGAATGTCGCAATGTATGAGTCCAAATTTACGAGGTTAATGAGTTATGCTGCAGATTATATATGTAACACAAGAAGTAAGATTGATCATTTCTTTTATGGGTTAAAACCATTTCTCCGTCGATCATTGGTCTCACAATCCTTCTCGTCATACGAAGACATTGTCTCGTGCGCTATCAAGACAGAAAATGAATTCTCTATGTCTTATGACAACAAAGTAAAGCAAGAGAATAAGAGAACATTTTAACAAGAGATAGATAAAGAGAAAAAGGGAAAAAAGGATTTTCCAATATGCGATAATTGTGGGAAGAATCACCCTGGTACATGCCTAAAAGGAATCGGAGTTTGTTATAAATGTGGAGAAAAAGGTCACCAGGCTCATGATTACAAGGGAAAGAAAGAGGCTATCAATGTTGAATTCTAAAATTGTAGAGAAATGGGGAATTATGAAAATGAATGTCCTAAGCGTTAGGTAAACTTACCTCAGAAAAGGACAAGGGCTAAAAGCCAAGCTTATGCTGTTACTACAGATGAAGTTGAATAATTAGCGTATTTGTGTTTTTGGACTCAAGAACTATATTATGGTTAAGAATAATAATGTGATATATTTAAGGATTGTACTTTAGTACTTTCTATTTTCATTAAGCTTTTAATATGATGAAGGTAATCATATTTTTAGTATGTGACAATAAGAGAAACTTTAATTTTTTTGGGGAATCTGATGTTACAATTGATTTTGGAATTTAGAGACCTTTTAGAGGAAGTCTAGATAGAGGTATTTTGGATAACTGTAAAGGTTGGAATGGATTAAGTTGAACTTTGGATAGTATTGTTTAAGGTTAAAACATTTCTGAAGATTATTTTTGGAATATTATTAGGTAAAGGACAATGTGCAGGTCAGGGGATAACCCGTTGCGTCAGACAAAGCTACAATAATCGAACCCACAACCATAGTGCAACATGATTTTATTACCTACCACTAGCCTATAGGAATTCCCTGGTTATTACAAAATAGTTTTCCTAATCTAAATTTTATGTGTTAAATTTTTTAACCTTGTACAATTAGGATAAATATAATATTTTTGAGTTTTATTATCTTTTTGAGTGAAAGATGGGTTTGTGGTAAAAAATTATTAAAGAATGAAAGTCTACATGATAAGTATGTATATTTCCTTACGTTCTTAGTAAATATCTTAAATAAATTCCTCAACTTTATGAAAGGTAACTTAAAACAAAAACATTGTTGGTTAACTTTTCCTACTGGGGAATCAATGATCGTTTAACCAATCACAAGTTTGTGATTTTCTTGTAGTTAACTTTCTCATAATCCTGTTTTCTACAACTCTCTATCAGAACATGATGGTTTATTTCTCATCCATATCCATGTTTTCATAGAATCCTAGTATGGGCTATCTCGGGTGACCTTTGTACTTCTCTTTCTTTCTTTTAAAGTTATATTTTTATTAACCCTATTTACGATATGGGTTTTCCACAACGGTATTTTCTATTTTCAAAATTTTATTTTCGATGAAAATTTTCAAATTATGAGGACTCAATTTGTTGAAGGAGGGAAGAATGTAACACCCCATGCTTCCACGGTACACTTCTCCTTCAATAATGCAATAACTTGCACTGTACGCATGTTCGAGATTCAAACACACCACGACCAATCAAAGTAGCCGTTATGAATAGTAATATCCACGTTTTGAAATTATATAAATTTTATATTTCAAAATGGACTTTATTTTTGTATTCAAAATATCAAATTTATCCTAAGTTGATTTTTTTGTAATTTTTTGAGAACTTCCAATTTTCTATGAGTAGAGAAAATACTTAAAAAAAACTATTTTAATCAAAATAATTTATAGTGATAAATTATACCATTGAGTGGTTTTAAAGTATAATTATAATATATTTTTACCATTTTATCCAATGGTGGTCATTATAATTAATTTCACTTTGAAATTGGACATAAAAAATTGTTAATCTTTTGATATATATTGTTTCTTAAAAAAAACACTATTTGTTGTGACAGCGGGAATTAATTATTAAATTAATTAATTCAACTTATATGTTTTGAAATTTTTAAAATAGACATCATTTATTGAATTAGGAATATCAAATATATCTTAGGGTTAATTTTTGGTATTGTTCTGAGAAACTTCAATTTTTGATGAATAGTGAAACCACTAAGTGGTCGGTAAAAACTAGTTTTTCGTTTAAATAAAACTTTACCACTTCTGTGAATTCAATTTCAAAAATACAACATACATTGTTGTCATTATTAAGTAAAATGTGGTTCAATGAGATGAAAATAATTTTTTCTGAATAGTAACTTTTAAGTTTTATTAATCGCGATTAAAGTTAATTAGTGTAATTTAAGGTAAATATAATGTTATAATAATATGAAATTACCATTAAACTTTTCCTACCCTTATTGGATGAGTCATGGACGACCAATACAATCCATGGGTCAACTTGGGGACCCCATGGAGCCACTTGGGTAAGAAAATGACATTAATAACTTTTTATTTAAAGTAAAAAAAAATTGTCACAAACATGTGTTGTTTTACTAAAACAATTATTACATGGGGTTATATAAGTTAACTTTTTGACTATAAATATTCATTGGAAATATAAAAATATTTCCTACATCATGGTAATTTTTTTATAATTTTTAGGCATTAAATAAATAAATTTATTTATGACACCATGATGCTGCAGCGATTACCTCATTAATGAACAATTTAAATAAATTGAAATGATAAGGTAAAATCTAAGACCTACACTTGTCTAAAACCTATTTTCTGGGTATATTTCACCTTATACTCTAAATATATTATTGTAGGACATTTAAAATCGGAAAATCATTTCATAATAAAGTAACATTTCATGACTTTCCAAGAGTGCCCCTCCTCTCCTCTTATAAAAGGCCCCCACCTCTACCACCTTATTCACACCTTCAAAGCCATTTGGCTCGGCCAATATCGGCCCAAATACTCTCTAAAAATACCTCTATTACTCCTAGAAGCATCACTTTGGGCAAAAGTATTCCAAAGAAGCCTTTGGACCAAATCAAAAAGAGTTACCCAATTTTAAGGTAATGTCTTCTCTTATGTTCTTTTGTTTTATTTTGCGTCTCCAACCCCTTAAACTCTTTTTATTCCTTTATTTTTTAACAAAAACAGTATATTTAATATAATAGGATGTTTTTATGATAAGTATTTGATTTAAACTTACACACACCTTCGTCTAATGGTTAAAGAACATACTGTTTCTGTGGGTGGTGAATTACTGCCTCACGAAACGATGATTGTTCAATATTCTTTTAACACCTATCATGGTGGCCATTAAGATGAAACTATATTTATATATGATATATATTATGTTTATGTTTTCCTTATACTTATGTATTTTTCATTTATGGCATACCTTTATGATTTCCATTATGGGTAAACGCAATAATTCCATTTCAGGAAGTGCGGACTACCGCCCCCTCAAAGTGATTTGAATCTTTAATGCCATATGTGGGATGCATAAAGGATGGATTAAATGATATTATATATGATATTATACTAGAATTATAATATACCTTTATATCATTATTATTTCATTCCATTAAATAAAAAATTGAAATGAAATTAGCGTTCATGCGTACGTACGGCTTACCGTCTCCATGAACGGTGCATTTCATTTCTTACCTCTAAATGTTATGTAATATTATAAATGCATGTATATAATGTATATATATGATATATATTATATCTACATAATGAATATAATTCTGGATATAATGGATATTTTAACACATGAACAACTTGTAATTATAAGAAGTTTATTTTTGACTCAAGTACCAAAGATCGACAAAACAACCGTTATTAACATAAATAATTACATAATGTTCATAACATGGTAATAAGTGATATAAAATAAATAATGAACTTGAAAAATGTTCTTAAGCAAATATAAATTAACTCTAATTTATTATTCAGGAGATTAAAGAACGATCGAGTCAAGTCGGATACGAGGTAAGGGACTTCTTCTCAATATCCTTTTATTGAGTCATATTTTGTTTTATACACAACTTTCTTTTATACGGTGTATAAAACTCATTGAAATTTATGATTATTCAAAAAGAATCTTTTTTATACGAAGTGTTTTGTTAAATGAAAAAATGGAATGTCTTTTGTCGTACGTATGCGGCGACAACGACTTCTCCACCTCTAAGACCATTTTTTGAGTTTCGACTTCCTCTACATTCAATAACATTTTTTAAATGAAAAATAAATACCATGTTTTACTTTTCTTTTATTTTGGTATTGAAAATGGTTTTAGTATATCATTGTGTTGTATTGATATCTTGTGATTGAAATGTGGAAATGTTATGTTTCCTTTATGCATGTTTTATGTGATATGATTATGTTATGGTTTATGATATATTAAAACCATTTCATATAAGGAATGCATTGGACTTAGTATGTGACAGGTGAAGCCCGCTATAGCTCCTCGATGCATCAATAGGACTCATGAGACAAACTAGTGTCTTGGAACAAGGTCTTGACAAAATCTTATTTGCAGTCTTGGCATAAGGACTTGACTATGTGGTTATGATAGTCTGGAATTATGAATTCCATCATTATGAAAGTGGTTATTTGACTAGTAGAATATCCATGTGAATAAGTAAATGGAATTATTTCATTTTATTTTTGCCATATTATGCTGAAGTTCAAGTTTAAAAGGCTTTTGTTTTAGTTATACATTGAATTAAATGTTTATGTTTATTTATGAAAGTTTCCTCTATATTGTTATCCTTACTGAGCATCTGAGCTCACCCTTTTCTATGTTTTATTTTCCCAGGATGTGAAGAAATATTTTATGACTGACCTACAGGGATAGTCTGAAGGGGATTTGAGTGTGGACTATGGAGACTATGTTATTGTGATTTTTCACTTTATGATGTAATGTAACATTTATGAAGTATCTAGTGTTTCCAAGGCTACTAAACTAATTAGTCATTCGAGACATGATCTTTTGTGATCATGCCAATGTTACATATTAATGTACTGAATCTGGGTAGCGGGGGTCAAGGCTTTACACATGACACTTGAGGTAGTTCCTCTGAATTTTTCAGACTTCCCAAAAATATATGGGGGGCCACACCTCGGGGTCCCAATGGAAACAACCCAAGAGAGAGACCATAAATTTGGTATATATAAGTACCCTATACCAAATTCATGTATGCAACCCATTGATCAGGTTAACTGACATCTGTTCACTTATCAATATGAACAGTTCATCAAATGGTGTTGGCTGCCTCAGCAAGGTTGGTTGGTACTCCCAACATAGGCTTTCCTAGGGGAATTCCAGTGATCAAAGAAGCGGACAACCAAACTGACCAAGCTACAGCACTCCCGATCACTGGTGGGACCGTTAGTAGGGAAGAGTTTAAGATTATTGAGGTAGGATCTGATGATGAAGATCGATCAGACAACACGGGTCCTTCCATACCTGACCAGACACTAGATGCAGACCCTTCTGACAAGTTCTTAGGGGAGTCCCCTACGTATGAGCCTGCTAATCCTGTATACTGGGACAAGATGGCCTCTGATGAAGAGGATATCAAGATAGTCTATCATCGGTCATGGAAGCTGATCAAGTGCTTTATTGATGACACCCCTCAAGCATAATGGATAGATCATATGGAGATACTTCATTCTCGACTGCACGGACTATGCACTGGGGGAGTGGATTCCCGACATCCCTACATGCCCATCTGAGATCTCAAGGTAGTGAAGATCCAGGAATATGACCGCGACCTTGGTGTGGGTTGGAAGTAGAGAAAAGCAGTGAACATAAAGAGGATATAGGAGGCTGAAAATGTGATTCAGTGGCTGCACATCCAGGCAGATGAGCATTCTGCTTTCCTCCATTCACAATCAGAGATTATATCAAGACTGAAGGCCTAGCTAACAGAGGCCAAAGAGTGCATGAGGCAAGCCTCCATGGAGATGACCATCATCCAAACCAACGAGGAGTGAGCCTGGACTGTGACTGAAAAACTACATCCCATTGCTGCCTAGGAGAAGATGGAATTGAATATGTGATAGCGAATTCTGGATGCCACAAGATAGAGGGTGTCAGAGCTGCAACACTCTTTTTACGGGGTCAACCTATCAATGGGAGGGGTTGATCCCCAGGTACTATGATGCATGTAACTTTTGAATGCACCTTCATGTTTTGATTATTTATTCTATATGCATGAATGAGTCATATTACTCATTTTTGGTCTATTTCATTTCTGTTACATTCATAGAACATCCATCGATCACTCCCTAAGCTCATGTGGGTCGGGCCCGATGCGAGAAACAAGGGATGGACACCTTGTCATTCCATATGAATATAAGAGTGGAAACCAAGCTTCGGGCATCTGGGGTTTGAACAACCAATCTAGATTTACGGGAAGAAAGGGAGAGACCTTAATGGAAGAAGGAGACCACAAAAAAATTGACATGTCATCCTCCCAATGTGTTCTAGTGCATGAGCGGGGCAATGCTAGGGGCGTTTGGAATTAATCTGAACATAAGGGAGTGAAAAGTTTGAATCATGATACCCTGAATATGGATCACTTTGGGGGTGGTGTGACAATAAAGGGTAACCATTGACTGTGTTCAAAACACAGTATCCCTATTTCATTATCCTGAAATGGAGATAACAAACAAGGGACAATCATTGATCATGTTCGAAACACGGGGCCTGATTCAAAATGCAACCCATTAGTCTTCCAAAACGTTGGCCCATGAAAGTAGGCGAGCCATAGGCCATTCATCCATACTGTTAAGGGGTTATTTTAGACATGAAAGAGTACAAGGGTATGAATAAAGGGAACACAAAACATGGAGTGTGGAGTGATGGGTTGTTCGAATAGAGTTTAACACTCTTGAAATCATGCCACCGTGGTGGAAACACATTAGGTGGGCGTATCTTTCTAATCAGGGATCAAACATACTTCTGAGCAGGACCTCATTGGAAAGGACCTGTAATGATCTATAGTTTTATGTCCTACCAATTAGGATGCTAGATGCGTAGTTAAAATGTCGTACAGTAAGGATAGAGAAAACATTTTAAAAGTCATATTGCCCTGACCAAGATTTGGGCTGAGGGCCCATAAGGGTTAATTACCCTAGGGCTGGGCCCAAGGAAAAATGTTGGGCATCACTATTTATCCCATGAAGATGATAATAAATCCAAGCATAGTTCTTGAGAGCACAGTTTAATGTCATGTGGGATGAAAAGGGGCATGTGTGACATGGCTGCGCCAGTACAAATCCAACCAAAACTACTAAGATCACGTGAATCGCACTTGATGTGGGAAACAAGCAGTAGTGAAGAGACATTCCTAATACTGCGAGGCACACATTAGGGGTAGTGGGACATTAGATGAGTGACGTCCCCATAATGATGAACCGCCTACTTAACACACCTAGATGCGCAAAGGGGTAAAGCCAAGTATGTTGGAATTCCACTTGAACATAAGGGAATGGATGGATGTGAATCATGATACTTGAGATTTGGACCACAATGATGGTGTAGTGACTATATGGGATAACTTTTGACCATGTTCAAAACACAGCATCCATATCGTGTTATCCTAGAATGGGGATAGAGAAATGGGGGTCGACCGCTGACCATGTTCGAAACATGGGACATGTATCAATTTGTTGTCTGAGGTCTTCATGGACGTTGGCCCCAGATGGTAGGTAAGCCATTGTGGCATGAGACGAGGCCATAAAGGTGGTCCCTCTATACATGGAAGAGGAGAAGGATCCAAATAATGGGCTCAGAAAACTTGGACATGAAATGAGGGAATGTCCCTATGAAAATTACACACTTTGGGATCTTTTCGACAATTCATCTGAGTACGACAATAAGACATATCAGATAGAGGGAGTCGAGTCCACCTCTATGGACAAGGGTCCTGAGGTTTCATGCTTCCAACTTAATGGTCATTGGATAGGCCATTAAGGGAGGCCTGATTTAATAGACTAGGCACCAGGCGGTGAAGTATCCAAACCCGACGTGTATTTCCCATAGAGAGATCTTAGTTTAGGGTCATAGAACTCAGACCAAGTTGGAAAATGACATGGGAGGCACATGGTACAACTATTACAAAACCCTATGTTAATGAGAACCCAAGAGGTACTCGCCACACCACATGCTCCTGAAAGAGTTTGGGCCAAGAGGAAGAAGAGAGGGGGAAAGATTTTAAATTTCTGGGGATGGACCCAAAGATAAGATTCCTGGGCATTCCTACGTATCCCAAGAGGATGGGAATCAATCCATACATAGTGCTTGAAGATTTCCTGCAGTTTAACATCTTGTGTCAAGGATGCGGGGTGGTATTAGTTTATGGTCATAGATCTTGGAACATAGATGGAAATGGAGGAAGGGTACACATGGTGAAGTAATTACTAAACTTGATGTAAATGAGGACAAAAGGAGTTTATATCACCACAATGTGCTCCCTGGGAAACTTCTAGGTCAGGGGAACACAAGTGAACGTTAGGCTAAGCCTGAGGTAAAGTTCCTAGGAGTTTCTATGCACCCCATGTGGATGGGAATCAAGCCATATGTAGTTCTGAAGGTGGAAATCCAAGATATTAGTGTTAGAGATAATAAGGTCGTCCTGGTCTGGCCCTCACACCAAAAGAAGTGGCATTTGATAGATCTTGTTTATCCTTTAGGATGAATGTGTGGTTTTATTTGTGAAGTGATTGACCTAGAATGGAAAGTACATGCATTTCCAGAAGAATCAAGCCATATTATTGCATTGAAAAATGTTATGGTGTGTGACTGATACCAAACATGATTTACCCTATGATGCAGTTCCATTTTTCTTCATGTGGTGAGGACGATAATGTCATAGTTTAGGGTCATGTGATGAGACCAACCATGCATCTTAACACCATGAAGTATAAACGCAAAAGTTCAAAGTCATGTTGCTCAGACATATGCATGAGAAATGATTTTCAAGAGGGGATGTGCATAGCATGATAAAGCATACCCAACATGAATGAGGACGAGGTCCACATCACGCTGCATGCGATTCCAAGAAAGAAACCTTGGGATGAGGGGCCAGAAAAGGTTATAGAATAAAGGGTAGGAGAGACTATCTCTCAGAAGGGAAGTACGTGGTGCATCTCTTGAAAACCATACAATAATGAAAACATAAGTCCCCACACGCCACACTACATAATCCGATACAGGTTAGAGCCTAAACAGTTGAATAGAAGTGATAACTAGTGAAATATGAGGTGGACCCAAAAAATCTATGTACAGGCATTCCTACATATCCCATGAGCATGTGAATCAAGATAAACATAGTTCTAGAGGATAACATATAAGGGGATCTTAGTTTAAGGTTTGGAGCTTGGACCATGAAGAATCTGAACTCTTCCAAGCGAGTGCAGACCTCGATCTGGTCCCTAAGCCCATGCGAGTCAAACTTGGTGGGGGAAACAAGGGTGGAAGAGGTATTTTTAACACATGGGATACACATAAAGGGGAAATTGGTGCGGACCCCTGAATGACTTCTCATCGTGGCTTTATCCTCCTACTAAGAAAATGCGCACTAAGGGATAGTACCAAGAGTGTCGAAATTCCACTTGGACATGATGGGGTTTAAAATGATGTGAATCATGTAACAAAAATTTAAGGCTTGATGGGGTTATCATAAAAATAGAGGATAACTGTTGACCATGTTCAAAACACAATATCCATATCGGTTGACTTGAAATGGGAACTACAAATGAGCGTCAACCTCTGACCATATTCACAATGTGGGACTTGTTTGATTTTGTTGTTGGAAACCCTCGAGGATGTTATCCCATAATGGTAGGAGAGCCCTTGGGCAAAGCATCCATGCCACATGGGGTTCCCTTTAGATGTGAAAGATAATTAATGCCCAAATAAAGGGGAACACGAAGCCTGAAAAATGGGTGAAAGAATGTCTAGGTAGAATCTGACACTCCACGTTCTGAACCAGAGTACTCCTAGGCACATTGGTGAATCACCAAAGAGGGTTAAGGGACCCAACTTGAGAGCAGCTGACTCAAAAAGTTGAGTGTAGGGAAAGGGAGCGAAGGGAGCTCAGGAGAGAGAGGTATGTGGAGTGGTTGTTAAAAACCCGATGTGAATGGGGACACAATCCCATTCCACACTACGTACCCTCCCTTAGAAGGACTCAGGCTAAGAGGCCAGAATGATAGGGAGGTTTCTAAGAAATGGGGATGGGCCCAAAGACTAGATGTTCAGGCAGTCTTACGTATTCCATAAGGATGGGAATCAAGCCACACATAGTTATAGAGAAGGATGCAGTGCAATTTATCGCCATGCAGCAAGGATGGTGGCGCTCTTAGTTTAAGGTCATAGGGATCAGACCATAGATTCCTAGTTTAATGTCATATGCATTGGACATCTGAGTGGAGAGGGAGAATCATCATATCTTTAGAAGACCATGAAATGAAAAAAATAATAGAGGGTAAATGTTGACCATGTTCACAACACAATATCCATATTAATGTGACCGAAGGTTGGGGGAAAACAATTGAGCATCGACCATTGACCGCATTCGTAACATGGGACTTGTAACAATTCATTGCTCAAAACCCACAAGGATGTTGGACCATAATGGTAGGAGAGCCCTTGGGTTGAGCACCCATGCCATTAGGGGGTCCCTTCAGATGTGAAAGATAGTGAAATCCCAAATGAAGGGGATCTCAAATCATGGTGGGAACAGTTCTCACAGAAAAGAAAATAAATGCAGGAGGGATGTATCAAGGGGATATGTGTGGCATGGCAAAATAGCCCAGTGTGAATGAGGATGCGAGTCCATACCACACCACACTATGGAGTCCCAAGTACAGGGAGTGTGTGAAGCATAAATGTGCCCATGAAATTCAAAGTCAAGATCTATAGTAGAAGAGGTGGAGACCTTTAGTGGGAAGGGATACATGGTATGGTCATGATGAACTCGATGTGAATGAGGGAAAAATATTGCACCATACCATGTGTTTCGACCCAATGGGAGGTCTCAAATTTTTGCACTGGGCCTACAGATGAAATGTCTGAGCATTCCTAGGCATCCCATAAGGATGGTAATCAAGACATACATTGTTCTGAAGGCCATGCAGTTTTGCGTTGTGTGGTGAGGACATGGTAGGAGAGAAGAATGAGGAAGGGAACATGGTGCAACCATCATAATCCTAACATGAGTGAGGCTAAAGAAGCCTACACGACACCATGTAGGATCCTTCAGGAGAACTATACCTAGGGGGGTAGTCAAAGAGGAAACTGGGGATAGACTCAAGACGAAGCATCCAAGCGTTCCTACATTTCCCATAAGGATGAGAATCAAGCCATACATAGTTCTTGCGATTTAACATCTCATAGGATGACACACAATTTAACGTTTTGCAGGATGACATACAGTTTAACATCATGCAGAACAATATACAGTTTAACGTATTGCAAGACAACATAAAATTTAACATAATGTGGGATAGTATACAATTTAACTTCTTGCGGGATGACATACATTTTAAAGTCATGTGGGACATTTTACAGTTCATGGTCATGTAGGACCAGGAAGTTTAAGGTCATTTAGGACCCTTACAGTTTAAGGTCACATATGACCAGACAGTTTAGGGTTGTGATGGACCACAATGCAGTTTAAGGTCATGCAGAACCATATAGTTTAAGGTCACTCAGGAACATAAAACTCAGGAAAATCATTTCTTGGGGAAATTGGCATTGTTGGGAGGAGTTATACGCTCACCATCCATAGTAACCAAGGAGCATGCACCATTAAAGTAAACCTTGTGAATGATGTAAGGCCCTTCCCATTTGGGCTCCAAATTGGGTGGTTTCCTGCCAGGTATCATTAGTTTCCTCAGGGCCAATACCATGTCGCCTTGCAAGAAGGATAAAAGGAAAAATTTCTTGTTTAAATCTCTAGATATCTTGTTTTTATGCCTTTTCAGATTGCGCAGGGCATAGAGACTGTTCTCATCGAGTGCTTCAAACTCAGCAAGATAGATTTTATCTACATTATATAGCACTTGATGATCATTGACAGCTATGCACAATGAGGGAACCTGAATCTCGATGGGCAGTATGACATCCGTTTTACACCTGGGAATATGGGGTCACCTGGGTGGAATTACGAGTCGTCATCCGATAAGCCCAAAGGGCATTGGAGAGCTTGTCTGGCCAACTCTTCTTGTTCTGACCAACCATTTTCTGCAGGATGTTAGAGAGGGTTTTTTTGAATGTCTCGATCTGTCCATTATCTTGTGCATGATAACAAGAGGTATGGTTAGAACAAATGTTGTACTTAGGGTACAGTTTCTTCAGCTTCGCTACCTGGAAGTTTGTGCTGTTATTGGTAAGGACGACATGAGGGTAACTAAATTAGTAGAGGATATTGGAGCTCACAAAGTCAAAGATAGAATGGGCCTTGACCTCCTTTACCAGAACTACCTTTTCCAACTTGGAGAAGAAATATATAGTGGTTAGGATGAACCTGAATTGGTGAGCTGTCACCGGTGGATATGGTCCCATGTCATCAATTCCCCATACTGTAAATGGGAAAGAGTACTTGGAAGTGTGGAGAGAATCTGGAGGCCAATGTACAAAGTTGGCATGAATTTGGCACGCATGGCACCTTTTTGAAAACTCGATGTAGTCATGGATCATGGATGACCAAAAATACCCCAGTCTCTGGATCAGGTGATATAGTTTCAGCCTAGTCTGATGAGCCCCGCAGGAACCGACATGAACCTCCTGCATGACTTGGGAAATCTCAACTCCTTGAATGCAACAGAGGAGAACCCCATCAATACCTCACTTGTAGAGGATATTCTCATGACTAGAACTATCCTAGAGGGTAAACTATAATGTGTGGAATTGAATTCACTCTAGCTTGGCTCGATATGTCTGGAGATTACTATTTTGGAGATACTCGACAAAGGAAGTTCTCTAGTCATGAGTCACCTCAATCACTACATCTGGGGGACCAGGAGGTCCTGACGTGGAGGAGCCAGTAGTAAGGTGGCTTAACTGCATGATTTCTTTGTTATCTGGAGTGACAATAGTAATGACCTTCTGGTGTGCCACATGGATAATTAGGTCATCCTGTTTGGGCTCCGCAAGTGATGCAGCTAGGCTGGCCAGGGTGTCAGCTCGACCATTCTGAGATCGAGGGACATGAGTAACTTCTAGAATAGATCGAAACTTGGCCATTAGCTAAAGAGTGTGTTCCAAAAATGGTATGATCTCTGGATTTCTGACGACATAGTCACTATTGATCTACTTGATGACTAGTTCAGAGTCCCTTTTCACATGGAAATGGGGAACATCAATCTCGAGGGCCAGATCAAGGCCAATAATGAGATCCTGATACTCTACCTCATTGTTGGTGTAGCCTTCTAACAATAGAAATGAATATGGAAGAATGGATTGTGCTAGGGTAATGAAGACAATACCCAAGACTACTCTGTTGAGCTTGGGGTCATTGATCCTTTTGTCAGTGGGGCTCTGGGAAGCACCATCGAAGTGAATTTTCTATCATGTCATGGCCTGGTCTATTGAGTGGATTGCCTCATCAAGAAAATAAAGGTCTAGGGACTGGTCCACAGGAGTTGGATGAGTGGAAAGGAAGTCTGGAAACACTTTCCCCTTAATAGCCTTCTGAGGGACAAAACTGATGTCAAACTGCTGGATGATTACTACCCACTGAGCTATGCATCCTGTTAACATTGGGAGATTCAGGATGTAATTCAACATATCCACTCAGGATACTAACTTTACCTCATGGTGCTTCTAGAAATGTCGCAATTTCTTTACTATGAATACCAATTCAAGGTAGCTTTTCTCGATAGAGGATTATTTGGTATCTGTGTTGAGGAGCATGCGACTGAGATAATAGAGACTGTTCTCCATCTTCTCATTTCTCTGCTGAGTGAGAAGGTCACTGAGAGAGTGTTATAGGGTGGTCACATAATGGACTAGCGACTTTCCGAAGAAAAATGGCACTAAGACCAGAGGTTGGAGAAGGTACTGCATGATTTCCTCAAAAGCAGTCTGAAATTCTTCCCACTCATGGATAATATCCTTCTTCATGAGCTGAGAAAAGGGCATACACATGCCATCCAAATTTGCGATGAATCGGTGTATATAGGCCAAGTGTCCTTGAAAACCCGAAGCTCTTGGATATTTCTTAGGGGAGACATCTAGCTGATGGCCTTGATCTTCTCTAGGTCGATCTCGATGACCCTGTATCTGAAAATGAAGCCGAGAAATTTTATAGAGGTGACCCTGAAGGCGCACTTCAATGGATTCATCTTCAGGTGGTGATAATGAAGGAAGTCGAACACTTTCTCAAGGTATTTGAGATGGTCCTGACTCTGGAGATATTTTACCACCAGATCATCCATGTAATATTCCACCAACGTTCTGAAGATCGACTTAAATATGTGATGAATAACTCATTTATAGGTGGAACCTGTATTCTTTTAACCGAAGGGAATGACTTGGTAACAAAAAGTACCTTGTGGTGCCCTGAAGGCTGTATACTCCTCATCCTTTAGATCCATTCAAATTAGGTTATACTCGGAGTACCCATCCATGAAGGAGAGGGCCTGGAACCTAGCTGTAGCATCAATCAACAATTCCATCAATGGAATGGGAAACTCATCATTTAGTTAGTGACGGTTGAGATCCCAAAAGTCGATGCAGACAATGATCTATCCATTCTTCTTCTTGAATGGAACAATGTTGGCCAACCATTTGGGGTACCAGAATTCCTTGACAAAATTGGATCTTATAACGACCCATACTTTACATACATTGTTAATACTTCAAAATTGAAGTACACTTATTACAACATATGACAAAACCACAAAGGATCGTATAGGTATAGTGTCTTTAGAAACTGGGAAACATAAACAACTGGTTCATAAATCTTCTACAGTGTATCCAATTTATTTCATCATATCTAGGGTCCCTTTTTGCATATTCTACTTAATATCCATCTTCCTGACCTGGGGAAAAGAAAACATACAAAAAGGGTGAGCTCAAATGCTCAGCAAGGGCAAATAAAGGAAATAAAAATCATATCATATCTTTTTGAAAATCATATCCTGCAAAAGAGATCATAATATCTTAACATGGAATAAATCATAGAAGTGAAAATGAGATCACCATAATCATAAAATAAAACTTGAAACTTTGTGGCATGCACACATAATCATGGAAAATCATTTCTTGGTAGTCATGACTCATTGCCAAGACTATCTTAGCGGACAAAGTCCATTTCTGAACCGAGTTCAGTCCTCGTTTCAGTCCTGAATCACTGAACCGAAATATCCTTCCATTCCAGCCATGTCTATCTCATGAGATATAAATCTTTACCCAATGCATTGGAGGGATATATAGGTCCCACCCATCTTATAATGAATCCTTTCTTATGTGTGCCACATAATCATAAACCATACATCATAGCGTAACCCATGTAATAAAAATGGGATTCTTAAACAACATGACATCATAAAAAAATTCATATAAGATAAAGGAATTCATAAAAATATTTCCATCACAACATAATAAAATCCATGTAATAATAGGGATAAAAATAGAACCCTTTTATTATCTTAGATGGAAAATAATTTTGATAAAACACTTGAACTTCCTTCTTGAGGAAAATATCCTTTCTACTTCAAAAACACTTTTCCTTTCTTAACATGTCATACAATTCTGAACTAAAAGAATTTGATTAAGAATAAACTTGAAAACTTGTAAAGGAATATTCTTGGAAATAATGTTTTAAAAATCCATTCATGCCGTATAAGTTAAAAAAAACATTCTTCGTACTTTTGTCGGAAAAGTCAAAAAGTACCTCGTACGAAAAAATGACAAAAGATTCCTTTCACATTCTTTACTAAAAACTCACCGAAGGGTAAAATTGGATTTAAACTAGTGTAAGTGGATGGAAACAATAGTACATATTGAGGGAACAGGGATGTGGATGATAAAATACACCCCAATAAATACTTACGAATAAACAATCTCGGATAAAAATGAGATTGTGATATTTCCCTTACCTTAGGTCCGATTTGCTTTGTACGTGTCCGAAACTCCTGTATAATGGTTTAAATAATGTTATTGACTTATTCCAGAATCATACATATTGATATGATATCATATATGGTCATATTCTTAGCTTCTTATTAGTAATATTTCATTGTTACTTGTTACTCGGGTCTTTATTGCTTTTTGTTCTTATGCGTGTTTTGCTGAATAAATTCTTATTCTTCTTTTAAGGTTATAGATACCTTATATCCAGAATGGTATTAGTGTAACATATATCATATTTATTCATTCAATTCATTTATATAATTACTATGTAATGATGATCATGTAGAACGAGTCGCATCACATCGTGGAGACGGTATTCTGTACGTACGCACGAGCGATGATATTGTTCCCATGATCGTGGAATTGTATTTAAGTGTATTTATACTATTTCAGTATCAATATCACTTTATAATAATCATATATAGTTACTCATTAAACCATTACACCCATCCTTGTAAGGTGATGATGGAAAATAGATTACACCACGGCGTGGAGACGGTATTCCGTACGTACGCACGCGCGGTGATTTCATTTTTCCGTAGGATGGATAGAAGGTGAATTAGGATTGTTTAATATTTATAATAACATATCAGTATGTAAGTAATACTGATGTTATTACTTTATCATGAAACAACTAAAGAAGAAGAAGTTGAAGAAGAAAGAAATTGAAAAGATCGGTAATGGATATTACCTCTTCTTTGAAACGCCTCTTTGAATCCTCCACTTAGGGAACTAAGATTGGTCTTTGAAGAAGACCAGGACCTCTAGGATTATTCTAGGGAAGTGGAGAAGGGATTTTGGCAGGTGTTGGACGAGCTTGAGTGCTCAAATTGGTGGGAGGAGGAGGGGGAGGAGGTGCCCTTTTATAAGGGAGGAGAGGGGCACCTTAGGAATACCTCAAAATATTATTTTATATTAAAGTCAAAATCGGGTTATAATGGTTCCAAAGGGTCTTATTTCGAAGGTAAAGTGGGGATGCGTCGAAATCCTATCAACCAATAAGATTTAGACAAGTTTAGGTTATTATTTTAACCTTATCAATTAGATTTAACTCTAAGTTAAATAATTTAACTTTTACCGCGACTTTTTGTTTTCTTACACTATATGGTTAATACACTTACTATAACATGCCAAACGAACCCCAAGTTGTTTATTATTAATATATATATATCCTTATCTAAGTCATTTTTCCGAACCTTAGATTTTTAGGAATAAAATAACAATTAATAATATAATATTTGATTTAAAAACTATTTTGTGTCAATTTTGACACTATTTGATATATGATTTTTGTGAAAGTCATAACAGAATTATATGTTCGAACCAAGTTGATTAAATCAACACTAATATATCATAGTAACCTAGAAAATTAGTGGAATTCATAAAAAGTCTCAAATTACATTTATTTGAGAATTTATAACATCAATTATGTTAACATTTCCTTAAAAGGGTAATTACTGCATCATCGTTGTGTCATAAATAAATTAATTTATTTAAAGTCTAAAAATTATAAATAAAATATCATTATGTAGGAAATCTTTTTAGATTTCTAATGAATATTTATAGTCGAATTTATCTTATGTATAACCCCATATTAGAAATGTTTTAGTTATTAAACTTTGATTTTAACTATTTTAACTATTCATTAAATAAAATAATATTAAATGTCATAATCTAATCCAAGTGGACCTAAATGGTCATATTATATTCATAAGGTTGTTTTTGGTCGAATTACACTTATCCAATAGAATTAGGACATGTGTTAGGGTAATAGTAATATCATATTTACCCTTAGTTACCCTATTTACTATTAACCGTGGTAAAAAAAAGTAAAAAGTTACTATTCACCAAAAATTATTTTCATCTCATTGAACCACATTTTAGTCCTTGATATTAACCGTGTCTGTCGGATTTTCGAAATTCCATTCACAGAAGCGGTAAAAGTAAGTTTTATGCAAAATTCAGTTTTTAACCTACCACTTAGTGGTTTCACTATTCATCAAAAATTGAAAGTTTTCAGAAAAATACCAAAATTTCACCCTAGGATAATTTCGATATTCCGAATCCAAAAATGAAGTCCATTTTGAAAAATAAAATTTATAAAATTTTAAAAAGTGGTTTTTACTATTCATAACAGCTAGTTTTATTTTAATAGCATATCGTTGTTTAGTGAAACTCAGTATTGCGTACTACGCAAGCTATCGAGGAAGGTCACGATTTCGTGTAAAGCAAGCCAAGAAAGTGTTGTGTAGAAAAAGATTCCTTTGATGATTTATATAACATAAAAGTCTCGGGTGTTACATTCTACCCCCCTTAAAATGAATTTCGCCCTCGAAATTCGTCACTTTGTAAGAAACAGATGAGGATACTTCTCCCTCATCATATCCTCAAGCTCCCATGTAGCTTCTTCAAGTTGGTGGTTCCTCCATAAAACTTTCACCAATTGAGTGGTCTTGTTTCGTAGGACTTTTTCGCTACGATCCAGAATCTCTATCGGTTGTTCTTCATAAGAAAGATCTTGCTCCAGCGGTACAACTTCTGAGCTGAGTACATGTGAAGGATCAGGTATGTACTTTATCAGGAGAGATACATGGAACACATCGTGAACTTGAGAGAGATTCGGTGGAAGCGCCAATCGGTAAGCTACCTTTCCAACATGATCCAGTATTTCGAAAGGACCGATATATCTAGGGCTCAACTTCCCCTTCTTTCCAAATCTCATAACCCTCTTCCAAGGAGATATTCGTAAGAACACTTTATCACCCACTTCAAACTCTAGGTCTTTTCTTCGGTTGTCGGCATAACTTTTCTGTCGACTCTGAGCTGCTCTTATGTGTTGTTGAATAGATCTGACCTTTTCTGCCATTTCATCAACGAGATCAGGTCCTAATAGCTTTCTTTCCCCAACTTCATCCCAGTAAGTTGGAGTCCTGCATTTCTTTCTATAGAGAGCTTCATAAGGAGCCATCTGAATACTGGAGTGAAAGCTATTATTATAAGAAAATTCCACCAAAGGTAGGTGTTGATCCCAACCTCCTTTGAAATCCATGGAGCAAGCTCTCAACATATCTTCTAGGGTTTGAATTGTTCTCTCAGACTGACCGTCTGTCTGAGGATGATAAGCAGTGCTGAAACTCAACTCTGTATCCAGAGTATGCTGAAGACTTCGCCAGAACTTTGAGGTAAATCTCGGATCCCGATCAGATATAATAGAAAGTGGTACTCCATGCAATCTTACCACTTCCTTTACATATATCCTGGCAAGCTGATCTAGAGATAAATCCTCTCTAATAGCAATGAAGTGTGCAGACTTTGTAAGACGATCAACTATGACTCAGATAGCATTATTGCCTTTGGATGTTTTAGGAAGTCCTGTGACAAAGTCCATAGTGATGTTTTCCCATTTCCATTCAGGTATGGGTAATGGTTGTAACATCCCCTTAGACTTCTGTCTCTCAGCTTTAACTTGTTGACAAACCAAACATCGAGAGACATATTCAGCAACATCTCTTTTCATGCCATCCCACCAGAAGTACTCTTTCAGGTCCCTATACATCTTCGTGCTTCCAGGATGAATAGAGAATGAAGAACTATGAGCCTCATCCAGCAGCTCCTTCTTTAATTCGGGGATGGGAGGAACACAAACCCGATTCCTGAACTTTATTATCCCATCACAATCAAGGTTGAATTCAGGAACATTTCTCACCTTCTTTTGTAACTCAACATCTTCTTTCTGTGCATCTTTAATCTTCGCATGTATAGATGGTTGAACATTCATTTGAGAAAGATAAGATTTTTCCCCTTCCATTATAATTCCAAGATCCATCCTTTGTAAATCCATAAATATTGGATCTTTTGTGATCCTCATCATGGATAAACTAGCATGGTATTTTCGACTTAATGCATCTGCCACCTTGTTTGCTTTCCCAGGGTGGTAATGGATTGAGCAGTCATAATCCTTAATCTGCTCCAACCATCTTCTTTGACGCATATTCAGCTCCTTTTGTGTGAAAATATACTTTAAACTTTTATGATCAGTATAAATATCACACCTTTCACCATAAAGGTAATGCCTCCAAATCTTTAATGCAAAGATTACCGCAGCTAACTCCAAATCATGTGTTGGGTAATTTTGCTCATGGATTTTCAACTGTCGTGAGGCATAAGCTATCACCATATCATTTTTCATAAGAACACACCCCAATCCCTTCTTGGATGCATCACTGTAGATCACAAACCTTTCTCCACTACAAGTCAGTGTGAGCACAGGTGCACTGGATAACCTTCTTTTCAACTCCTTGAAATTCTCTTCACATTCCTCTGTCCAAACAAACTTAACTCCTTTCCGAGTCAACTTGCTGAGTGGATTAGATAATCGTGAAAAATCTTTTACAAAACGTCGATAATATCCAGCCAAACCAAGAAAACTTCGGATCTCAGTTACTATTGTTGGTCTCGACCATCTTTCGATAACCTCTGTTTTTGCTGGATCCACAGATATCCCCTCTTTTGAGATTATGTGACCCAAAAATGCAACTTTTTGAATCCAAAATTCACACTTGGTAAATTTGTCATAAAGCTTCTCCTTTCTCAGGGTCTTCAATATAATTCTGAAGTGATCTTCATGCTCTTCCTTGCTCTTTGAATAGACAAGAATATCGTCTATAAAGACTACCACAAATTGATCAAGATATTCTTTAAAGACTCTATTCATTAGATCCATGAAGATAGCAGAGGCATTAGTAAGACCAAAAGGCATCACTATAAATTCATAGTGTCCATACCTTGTACGGAAAGCCGTCTTTGGTATATCCTCCCTTTTGACCCTTAATTGATGATACCCTAAACGAAGATCAATCTTGGAAAAGTATTGAGCTCCGCGTAGTTGGTCAAATAAGTCATCAATGCGCGGGAGAGGATATTTGTTCTTGATAGTGATCTTGTTAAGTTCTCGATAATCAATGCAAAGTCTCATTGATCCATCTTTCTTCTTAACAAATAGAACAGGTGCTCCCCAAGGTGACGCACTTGGGCGTATGAATCCCTTATCAAGATTCTCTTGGAGTTGCTTCTTCAATTCCTGCAACTCAATTGGGGCCATTCTATAAGGTGTCTTTGAAATAGGCAAAGCACCCGGTACGAGTTCTATTGAAAACTCAACTTCACGATTTGGTGGAAGACCCGGTAATTCCTCCGGAAAGACATCATCAAACTCCCGTACGATGGGCATATTCTTAATCGTGAGTTTCTCACCAACCATTTGAGATAAATAACCTTCATTTAGTGGAATCAATACTCATAAAATGGAAGAAATTTCCACTGGAAGGTTATGTTCATCCTTGCATTGATAGATGATCATAGATTGATCTGGAATATGAAATGTGACTTCCCTTCTTTGGCAATTGATATGAGCTCCATATAAAGAAAGCCAATCCATGCCAAGAATCACATCAAATTCCACTATAGGAAGGATCACAAGATTTGCAGGAAGCACTTTCCCACAATCTTCGATCGGAGAAGAATTATAAACTTTTGATGCGATTGATGTGCCATTAGGTGTTGTCACAGCTAACTCAACATCTAATTATTGAGGTAATACGGTGATACCCTTAGAAAATTCTTCAGAAATAAAACAGTGGGTGGATCCAGAATCAAATAAAACATTTTCTACTTTAGAGTGGATGGTAAGTGTACCTTTCACCACATCGTTATCGTACTCCACATCACTGATAGAAATTGCATGTGACTTTCCTTTGTCTTTAGCCTTAAGAGTTTGTTGACGTTGACCATCATCATCAACCCTTGGATTTGGGCATTGATTGGAATAATGCCCCATCTCCTTGCACTTGAAACATTGAAGTGTAGTAGGTTCATTCTGTGTATCCCTTCCTTTGTTTGCATCATTAGACATCTTCTTCCCATTATCGCGGCATTCAAATGCCCGATGACCTTCCTTTCCACATTTGAAACATTTACTTGTCCCTTTAAGACAACTCCCTCCATGTTTCTTTCCACACTTTGAGCATAAGGGAAAGCTCATCATCTTTTCAATGTGCTCTTTAGATTTTCCTTTGAATTCCATTTTCCTCTTCTTATCAAACCCATATGACTGATGGGTTACTCCAATCTCCATCTCGACTTTGAGAGCACATCGAACGATTTCCTCATAGCTATTGAAGTCCCTTATGGCTAACGCCCTTCGAAGACTTGGTTTTAAGCCACTAAAGAATCGATCGATCTTACTCTCAGGTTGGATAATAATACCAGAAGCGTACCTTTCAAGTCTGGTAAAATTTGCTTTATAGGTACCAACAAATTCATCATCCCTTTGCTTCAGTTCAAGAAACTCTTTCTCCATCTTTGTTAGGAGAATACGAGGGAAGTACTTATTGAAAAATAAGTTCTTGAACTCATCCCATTCCATGGACTCAATTTCATCCCCTTGCCTCGTATTCTTAATAAGATTCCACCATTGATCAGCATCTCCTTCCAAACGATACACTGCTAGGATGAATTTATCATGCTCGGAACATTGAAGAACTGAAAATATCTTTTTAGTAGTACTAATCCATTGTTCAGCAACTAATGGATCAGTAGACCCGCTGAAAGAAGGTGGACGCTGCCTCATGAAGGATTCAACAGAATGTTGCTCCTTCCTTTGCTCGTTTGGAAGTCCTGCATGATTCATAGCTTGAGAAAGTTGTGTGAGCATGGCTACAAGATTTTGTATTCCAGCTCCCATATCGATTGGTTGCTCAGGGGGACAATCATTGCATTGCCCGTTGCATTCCGCATTAACACGATTCCTTCGGGTTCCAGCCATTGACTAAAACCAAGAAGAATAGTGTGAGCAACACTAATTATAATAGGAAAACCACATAATTAAGAATAAAATTTCACACTTAAGGTCTTATCCTAGGTTATTCATGGATATTTCTAAAACACTAATATTGTGCTCTATGCTTAGACTTATCCTTAGGGTTCTTACTAAGGATTTCACATCCTAGTTTCCAAAGGTTGACTATACCTTTCCTCTGATACCAACTATAACGACCCATACTTTACATACATTGTTAATACTTCAAAATTGAAGTACACTTATTACAACATATGACAAAACCACAAAGGACCGTATAGGTATAGTGTCTTTAGAAACTGGGAAACATAAACAACTGGTTCATAAATCTTCTACAGTGTCTCCCATTTATTTCATCATATCTAGGGTCCCTTTTTGCATATTCTACTTAATATCCATCTTCCTGACCTGGGGAAAAGAAAACATACAAAAAGGGTGAGCTCAAATGCTCAGCAAGGGCAAATAAAGGAAATAAAAATCATATCATATCTTTTTGAAAATCATATCCTGCAAAAGAGATCATAATATCTTAACATGGAATAAATCATAGAAGTGAAAATGAGATCCCCATAATCATAACATAAAACATGAAACTTTGTGGCATGCACACATAATCATGGAAAATCATTTCTTGTTAGTCATGAATCATTTCCAAGACTATCTTAGCGGACAAAGTCCATTTCTGAACCGAGTTCACTCCTCGTTTCAGTCCTGAATCACTGAACCGAAATATCCTTCCGTTCCAGCCATGTCTATCTCATGAGATATAAATCTTTACCCAATGCATTGGAGGGAGATATAGGTCCCACCCATCTTATAATGAATCCTTTCTTATTTGTGCCACATAATCATAAACCATACATCATAGCGTAACCCATGTAATAAAAATGGGATTCTTAAACAACATGACATCATAAAACAATTCATATAAGATAAAAGAATTCATAAAAATATTTCCATCACAACATAATCAAATCCATGTAATAATAGGGATAAAAATATAACCCTTTTATTATCTTAGATGGAAAATAATTTTGATAAAACACTTGAACTTCATTCTTGAGGAAAATATCCTTTCTACTTCAAAAACACTTTTCATTTCTTAACATGTCATACAATTCTGAACTAAAAGAATTTGATTAAGAATAAACTTGAAAACTTGTAAAGGAATCTTCTTGGATATAATGTTTTAAAAATCCATTCATGCCGTATAAGTTAAAAAAAACATTCTTCGTACTTTTGTCGGAAAAGTCAAAAAGTACCTCGTACGAAAAAACGACAAAAGATTCCTTTCATATTCTTTACTAAAAACTCACCGAAGGGTAAAATTGGATTTAAACTAGTGTAAGTGGATGGAAACAATATTACATATTGAGGGAACATGGATGTGGATGATAAAATACACCCCAATAAATACTTACGAATAAACAATCTCGGATAAAAATGAGATTGTGATATTTCCCTTACCTTAGGTCCGATTTGCTTTGTACGTGTCCGAAGCTCCTGTATAATGGTTTAAATAATGTTATTGACTTATTCCAGAATCATACATATTGATATGATATCATATATGGTCATATTCTTAGCTTCTTATTAGTAATATTTCATTGTTACTTGTTACTCGGGTCTTTATTGCTTTTTGTTCTTATGCGTGTTTTGCTGAATAAATTCTTATTCTTCTTTTAAGGTTATAGATACCTTATATCCATAATGGTATTAGTGTAACATATATCATATTTATTCATTCAATTCATTTATATAATTACTATGTAATGATGATCATGTAGAACGATTCGCATCACATCGTGGAGACGGTATTCCGTACGTACGCACGAGCGATGATATTGTTCCCATGATCGTGGAATTGTATTTAAGTGTATTTATACTATTTCAGTATCAATATCAATTTATAATAATCATATATAGTTACTCATTACACCATTACACCCATCCTTGTAAGGTGATGATGGAAAATAGATTACACCACGGCGTGGAGACGGTATTCCGTACGTACGCACGCGCGGTGATTTCATTTTTCCCTAGGATGGATAGAAGGTGAATTAGGGTTGTTTCATATTTATAATAACATATCAGTATGTAAGTAATACTGATGTTATTACTTTATCATGAAACAGCTAAATAAGAAGAAGTTGAAGAAGAAAGAAATTGAAAAGATCGATAATGGATATTACCTCTTCTTTGAAACGCCTCTTTGAATCCTCCACTTAGGGAACTAAGATTGGTCTTTGAAGAAGACCAGGACCTCTAGGATTATTCTAGGGAAGTGGAGAAGGGATTTTGTCAGGGGTTGGCCGAGCTTGAGGGCTCAAATTGGTGGGAGGAGGAGGGGGAGGAGGTGCCCTTTTATAAGGGAGGAGAGGGGCACCTTAGGAATACCTCAAAATATTATTTTATATTAAAGTCAAAATCGGTTTATAATGGTTCCAAAGGGTCTTATTTCGAAGGTAAAGTGGGGATGGGTCGAACGCCTATCAACCAATAAGATTTAGACAAGTTTAGGTTATTATTTTAACCTTATCAATTAGATTTAACTCTAAGTTAAATAATTTAACTTTTACCGTGGCTTTTGGTTTTCTTACACTATATGGTTAATACACTTATTATAACATGCCAAACGAACCCCAAGTTGTTTTTTATTAATATATATATCCTTATCTAAGTCATTTGGCAGAACCTTAGATTTTTAGGAATAAAATAACAATTAATAATATAATATTTTATTTAAAAACTATTTTGTGTCAATTTTGACACTATTTGATATATGATTTTTGTGAAAGTCATAACAGAATTATATGTTCAAACCAAGTTGATTAAATCAACACTAATATATCATAGTAACCTAGAAAATTAGTGGAATTCATAAAAAGTCTCAAATTACATTTATTTGAGCATTTATAACATCAATTATGTTAACATTTCCTTAAAAGGGTAATTACTGCATCATCGTTGTGTCATAAATAAATTAATTTATTTAAAGTCTAAAAATTACAAATAAAATATCATTATGTAGAAAATCATTTTATCTTTCTAATGAATATTTATAGTCGAATTTATCTTATGTATAACCCCATATTAAAAATGTTTTATTTATTAAACTTTGATTTTAACTATTTTAACTATTCATTAAATAAAATAATATTAAATGTCATAATCTAATCCAAGTGGACCTAAATGGTCATATTATATTCATAAGGTTGTTTTTGGTTGAATTACACTTATCCAATAGAATTAGGACATGTGTTAGGGTAATAGTAATATCATATTTACCCTTAGTTACCCTATTTACTATTAACCGTGGTAAAAAAAAGAGTAAAAAGTTACTATTCACCAAAAATTATTTTCATCTCATTGAACCACATTTTAGTCCTTGATATTAACCGTGTCTGTCGGATTTTCTAAAGTCCATTCACAGAATCGGTAAAATTAAGTTTTATGCAAAATTCAGTTTTTAACCTACCACTTAGTGGTTTCACTATTCATCAAAAATTGAAAGTTTTCAGAAAAATACCAAAATTTCACCCTAGGCTAATTTCGATATTCCGAATCCAAAAATGAAGTCCATTTTGAAAAATAAAATTTATAAAATTTTAAAAAGTGGTTTTTACTATTCATAACGGCTAGTTTTATTTTAATAGCATATCGTTGTTTAGTGAAACTCGGTATTGCGTACGACGCAAGCTATCGAGGAAGGTCACGATTTCGTGTAAAGCAAGCCAAGAAAGTGTTGTGTAGAAAAAGATTCCTTTGATGATTTATATAACATAAAAGTCTTGGGTGTTACAGCTCTGATGAGATTGTCGACTTCGGCCTCGATAATGGCACCATAGGAAGGGTGAATCTTCATGGGAGGATACTTGAATCTGCGATGATTTACTGGGAGACCAAGGATGTGGAGGGATACCTGAGGATCTAGTCCTGGCATCTCGTCGTAAATCTAAGAAAATACATCACAGTGTTGTTTAAAGAAGTTTATGTACTATTGTTGCTCCTCGAGGGGCATGTAGGCATTGATCAATGTGGGTTTCGGGTCTGCCTCGCTACCGAGGTTCACCTGTTTCAATTCGTCGACCGTGGCAGAGACGCCCCCTTAAAAGGTAGGGGGAATCATATAAATCCTCTTCTTCACTTATGGATGAGGAATCCTCGGCGGGATGAGTTTTCTCTGAGTTGACAGATCCCGATGGGAGGCTGGTACCAGCCTGAGTGGCAGTGGACACGACATCAGGGAACTCCTGTACTGCCAAAACCATAGCGATGAAAGCTGTTGATCCAATCCAATCTTGTCTTTGGCCTAATGGGCCAGACTTGATGATATCGAAGAAAAAGTGGTGCGTCAACTTAAGCTGGTTAATTACAGCCCGGTGAAACAAGCAAGCATGACGTATTGACACTACCAAGGGGCAGACATCCTGATACCTTTGGGAGTAGGAGGGTCCGAGATCACCTGATCCTATTTTGCATAGGAGTATGAGGTGATCATATAGCATCCCTTATACTTGGGAATGTGTTCCCCCCTCGTTCCAGAAACAATGAAGCATTGTCCCATGTTTGGGGTTGTAGCCTCCGATCGGTGGATTGGAATGATTTTGGTATCATCTAAATCTGTCCACAGGTTGGTCACAGTCATGGCATGCTCAACCTCATTAGCTTGAATATACTTGTCTTTAATCTTGAAATAGTCATCATAGAGATAGCAGGCTTCACAAGAGGTAATGGGAGACACGTCACCTTGAAGAACGCCCACTCAACAATTAAGGGAGTACTTGAGGAGTTGGTAATTCGATGAAGGAACTGCCACATACAGGTGGAGCCATGGCCTACCCATCAACTCATTATAGGCGGTGTCCTAGGAGACAACCATAAACTCATAGCTAACAACTAGGCCACCGAAATGGGTCTTCAAGAAGATCTTTCCGACAAGTGTCTATTCTGTCCTGTCATAACCATGGATTATTAGATCAGAGAAACTCAAATCATTCTCTGATAACCCTAGTTTTCTAAATGTCTAATTTGGGATTAGGTTGATCTTGGAGACTATGTCAACAAGACAGTGGAAAACCTCAATGCCATTAAACTGACTGTGTTGTATAGTGGGTGAAGGTTCCCCTGTATGAGAAAGCCTTCATCTTCTCTAAATAATGAGATGATGGATTGTCATTCAGCATTCTCGGCCACCTCAGCATGGAAGGATTCTATGGAAGATACCTCTATCTCAAACTAAATGGGGATTATTAAAGGCTCGGTGAGAGATTCACGCATATCTACTGATAGGAGAAGGGCCTCAAGGATGGAGAGCCTTGCTGGAATACTAGAAAGAATCTTGAGGATGTCATACTTCTGGGCCAAGAGTGAACTTCTGATTATAGGAGGTCACCCTATGATAGGAGGTATGGTGGGACCTGTCAGCTAGACCGACATCAGACTAGTGATAGAAATATATCACTTCTCATTAGTCAAAACCTATGGGGTGACTACCGAATGAGGGCTTGATGACTGAGACCGGTCTGTATCAAAGCGTGGCTGACCACGATGCGGTCAAGGTCGCTCTACCTGATCCAAAAAAATGAATGATAGAGAAGGCAGACCAGATGACACAAGATGAGAAGGCTATGCGTGCTGAGCTCTGCGTTGGGCCTGCTTCCTGGTTTTAGTATCATGCACAAACTAGCTAAAAATACTAACTGAGGCATTCCGATGAACCATATTTCTGCGGCCTCTCTGACTCTAGAAATGACTGGGGATGTTGGGAGGATACGCCTGGAGCTCCTCATCATCAGGAATCATGTAGGTATTTACTAGCTCCATGGTATTAACTGAGATGTACCCTGGACAGTCTCTTGAAGAGTCATCCACTACTAGATGGATTCTGGGAGGAATATCCATATATGTGGGCATGAAGTCACCGAGAGTATGGTATAGAGATGGAATAAATTAGGGAATTTGTTTTCCCTTGCACCGCTAGTGTTTTCTCTTCTGAGAAGGGGACAACTGAGATGACGATGCAGAAGTAGTAGCTGCGGCTTCTGAAGGCTCTGGTAGATTCAGGCCTGCATGGATAAAATCATGGGAACGTGTGAATAATTTATAAGCTATCCATTCATCATACTTCTGAGTCCCATGGTTAGAAACCTGATGCCACTAGCCGTCATTGTCATTGATGCCTTTCGGCCTCACTAAGACACATGCCACCTGTGCTAGAGTAGGGCCGCGGCGGACTATGTTGTTATCGACATGGTCTTAAAGTCATTATTTAAACACATATCACTGTTTGAGGGTGTTCCCTAGGATCTAGTTATAGGGGTAGTGATTAGGGAGATCAGTGAGGTTTGCCTCTTCTGGCCTCCTGCATTCAGAAAAATTTATGATCCCATGCTCCAAGGCACTTCAGAAATAACTAGGGACTTGAGCACTGTTAAATGAGTAGGTCTGGTTCCTCCTGTTCGGGAAGGGGGCATGGGAGCCTAACCATAATGAGGGGCCATAGGAGCCTATCGAGGAGGTGGAGCCTGGCTATCTTTCCTCGAATGTAGTGGTAGATTGCACGGAGGAACCTACTAATTTTGAGGAGGGTGCTGTTGGGCCCGAGGCCGCACCTAAGGTGGAGGGCCTCTGTGAGGTAGTGGAGGTGGCAATACTAGTAACAATTCTAGTTACCTGGGGGCCTCTATTTGAGCCAACACAGTGGGCTCGACCCTGGCGGACCTTCCTGCGGGGATTGCAGGAGGCAATAGATGTGCCTAGCTGGCATGTTATAAGGCCTCTTCTAGGCGCCGAGCCTTATTAGAGAAGTCTATAAATACCACATGGTAGTTCTAGGTGATCAGAGAGTGGACCAGTTCTATCTTGACATTCCATATGCACATCATCACAAGTTTCTCCTAAGTCAGTGGCATGTCAAGGGAGTATTTGATCCCTTTCCATTTTGGCGACAAAGTCTACAACGCACTAATCTGGACTCTGATTTTACTTGAAGAGGTTTTCGATACTCTTCTTCCTAGTGGTGGAACTAAACGGTTAGAGGAATTTCCTATGGAAGTCTTCATAGCTGGCTACTGATCTTATGGGAGTTGGATGTACTAGACAAATGTCGACCCCTCCAATGTCTGTAAGAAACATCAGAGTTTGGCAGCCTCCTGCTGTTCCAGAGTTCCCAACATGGGTCCACACCTTGAGATGAAGTGGGACAGATGCTGTAGTGGGTCCCCTGTCCCATTGAAGGGGGAAAAGGTGGGATTTCCGAAACCCGGGGGTGCTGGAATATCATCCACCCATGCCAGATATGAATTTTCATCAGGTGGAATTTCCACCTGTCGAGTCTCTAATGCTTGAAGGCGGGCGATGAGTGCCTCCATTAGATCATCTGGGAGGGGTTACTCTCTTGATGGGGATCCTTGACCACCAATGCATTGGCATGTTTTTCAATATGATAAGCAGGCCTGACACTCATGGAATGGCAGGCAGGATGACATATGGAGGAGATGGGGGAATTTGATCTAGATCCCGAAGACTTTCTCATCACTCTGGGGGATTTGGCGACACATTCCACACCCTCTTTTCATAAGTTCCTACCTAAACCCTGTCTACATGGGCAGGATGGCCCGGATCCCCTGGAGGTAATTCACTGAGGGGAAGTTATGTCTACCCCTACCACCCCAGCCTCGGATCACTGTAGTCTAGCCGTCACTCCGCAACGCGTTCGTCACGAAGGTTGTTGACCATCTTCTTGTGTTCTATGAGTTGCTGACGTAGCACAGCTTTTTTGGGATCATCTTCTTCCATCTACACAGAGCCAGATGGGTCAGAGGGTTGGATGGATATGATGTGTTCCTTTCCCTTGTGGTATTCCGGCTAAAGAGTAGTGCCTCAGTGGGCACGTGAAGACCAATTATATTCTTCTATTGATTATTAATCCTTCCTAATGGATCCAAGAGGTGTGAAACTCCCTCGGGGGGGGGGGGGGGGTCCTATCCAAGAATCTTTAGATTATTCTCACCCCCTAGAAGGTCATCCATGTTAACCGCAACCCTTCCTAGAGGCATATCCTTTATGTCACCTAGAAAATTGGGCTGGTGCCGGATAGATCTAAAATGGAAGGACACATACTACCACCAGCCACTGATTTTCATGTGGGGAGAATCCTCCTTGATTATCCTATAGAGAACTTTAAATCTTTGGACGCATCGTTGTTGGAGGGTCTAATGGCGGCCTGGTGACTTAGGGCACTGGGCCATGGGGATTACATCCAAATCAACTAAACCACATTGTTGGCCGATGTCATTGAAGTGCGCCTGACTCTTGGGGTAGGCCACTCATCAATGAGTTTCCCAGTTGGTTTGGAGAAATCATCCAACCTTCTCTTGGGCGAGTGCTTCTGGTGCCCTGAAATTTAGCACTAAAACTGGCCAAAACATCTTTGAAAAATTGTCTACTGCGAGAATATCCCACAAAATCCTTCGTCCAGATTCTGGGTCTAGCCCTTAATTTCCCCACTCGAAAAATATAGGTGGATGGGGAACCAGTAGTGGTACTGAAGAAAACCACTGAAATGGCAGGCTAGCCGGCAGGGAATACGGCGAGCAAGATAATAAACTGCCGAATCTCAAGCTATCCTCCAAAGAGTGTAGTGACTTATCCACCACATCGTGATAAAACAAGATAAAAAACACAGTTTCTAACACATGTAATATGGATACTAGTGATGGACCACCCTACTGCTAGTCCACCATTGGTCCCCAGAATAGCTCTCTGTGATCTCTGGTCGAGGTAAGGAGTGCTTCAGATGATGATGGTGGCGATTTCATAACCGGAACCCCTGAAGCTGCCAAATTTGCATCCTCCTGGATGTACCTATGAAGGGAGGTGGGAATATAATGGACTTCAGATTCGAGAAGTATGAGGTTGATGCACCTTTTCCTCCCCTAGAACTTGATATAGAGGATCTAGGAGATGATTCATTCGCTGAGTAATATTCCGCCTCAGAATCTAAGAAGAAGATTTGTTTAATCTCGTTTTGAATCATCTCGCTATTATTTTTTATGGCGGTGATGACCTACCCTACTACCCCGTGATGGTTCTTCGAGACAGATTAGATTTACAACACGAGGAGGAACATCAGACGTACTAGTGCTGGGGAAGGGAGGATTTCCGCCAGAGTGGGCTAGGGTGTGAGGAGCACCTGGACAGATATCAAAAGGAACAAGGGGAGGACCTCTGTGGCCCTAGACTAATGTGTGGAGGGAATCTCAATGGAAAGTGATGATAGGGTAGGACCTCCATTGAAGCTAACTGGAGCATAGGTAGGACCTTCGTGCTGGGTGCTGGTGAAGCGAAGATGACCTTCCCCCCTTTGATTGTTGAGGAAAGGAGGACCTTTTCTAGCTGCTGTAAGGACATGAGGAGGACCCCCATGATGGATATTGACTGGATGTGTAACGTCCCCACACCGGAAACCTGCATCAGGAGGAACAAATCCATATATGATGTAATGAGTGTGGGAGAGGATTCCGTACTGAGTTTTGCAACCACGAGGAGGACCCTCATTCAGATAGAAGGTGGCATGGGGTGGACCTCCACACAAATCTTGGAAGTGGGGGGTAATTGCATTCTCTATAGCGGCGGTATGAGGAGGACCTCCATACTAGGTGTCGTTGCTGCGGGTCGGCCCTCCAAAGGCACTTCCTACGTCGACGACCAGAAGTGTCGACCCAACATGCCCATGGGGTGGTTGGGGCCTCGATCCAGGCTAGGTTTATGAGGTCCCCTACCCATAATATATAGGGGATAATGATATAAGTCAGCGGTAGCATGATCTATGGTAGTTGATAAAGTTGACGCCCCTTGAAGGGCGTCCTCCCCAGTCTACAACTGACGCTGACGTCGAGTCAGCTAGACTAGGGCTGGCAGTGTAGGCGCATGGATTACTTTGTCTTTAGCTCGTGGGACTGGGTGGTGGTGCTGGCACAACTTAGTGGGGGACCTCCTTGGGATCCCCTATAATGAGATCCTGGTCGAGCTAACCGAGACATCCTCAACCTCATCAATGTTGGGGAGGGAGTCATCGAAGCGTTCCGGGGAGAGGCTCCCTAAACAGTTGTACATCGGAGTGGGGAGTAGTGGCTCCTTGAACAACCTTTGGGGGAAGTGATAGTGATGAGGCGCAGATGATTCTAAATACTGGAGGGCCATATCCCGAGTTAGGATAATCTCCTCCTCCTTGTATCGGCGTACGAGGTCGTTTATTACCCTTCATTGAACAAATTTAGAAGGGCAGATGGGGCATGGGAACCCAACATTTGTGGTTGTGGATGTCGTCGTAGAAGTTGTGGATCCACGTGGGGTTTCCGCCTTGAAATTTCCTTTGTCCCTACATCGGTTGATGGGAGGTGATCAGTTTCCTATTGCGGAAACTTGGGTCCTGAAAAGCAGGGAGATGAAACCATTAGTGATGAACCAAAGAAATCGACATCCAGTGCCCCGATGCCATTCCATCTTCCATGGATGGTAAGAGGGATCCATGCTGACAAAGTCACAGGCCGGAATGTCCAATGTTCAACCACCCCAAATTCATGTGGGTTTCATGCAAGGCACACTATTTACTTGGTGGGACCTAGCGCTGGATAACTAGATCTGGTGACACACTATTCAACTGATGTCTCGAACGATATTAATCTCTACAATGAGGATAAGAAATTCAAATCGGGTTCACTATTTAAATTTCTGATGCTTTCATCGGGGTGCACACATCTGTTGGTTTGAGGAGGACGAGGACGTGATGACTATTGCCCCACATTCCTGCTTTCTAAAGGGAGGCGACATCCATTGCTTACTCAGGGACATTTTCTCCTTGATCGAAATATAATGAATTGATGTCAGCTCTTCTTTCTATGGATTCCTCCTTGGAAATCATCACCTAGTCTGGGTCTCCCTTATAGATTAAGACATTTTTTTTGAAACTCTTCCCAATGCAATATCATCATAGACTCCAGCTAATTACACTACTTATATTGGTAAATTCCAAGGGGTCTGTCCAGGACAGCAACCTTCGGTCTGGGGGGGGGGGGTAGTCACGTTGGACATCACTAGCATGTCTGGATGCTGGAACACTGGCGCATATAGGTTCCCCCTTTATTATAGGTCTTATCAAAGGCACATAATTCTAAGGCATCCCACATCGAATGCGGGTAATTATATGCCATAGGAATGTCTCTGAGGTTTTCCTTAGCTTTCTATGTTTAACATAGGGTATGCCACGAGTTTAACGTCTAGCAGAGATGGATCAGACTAATCATAACACTGACTAGAGTGGATCATATGGGTTTGAACCCTAGAGGACACACTAATATAGGGGATAACACGTGGTTAGTTACCCGATTATTGCTAAAGGGAATGGGAAATGAGGTGGCATGATCCCACCAGGATGTGGAGGCCCGGATAAAAATCAGGATGGATGGTAGAGGATTGATAGTTGATGAAGAATGAAATGGAACCGATGTGAGGATGACAGTGAGGTTGGGCGTGAGTCTCAAAGAGACTTCCTACATATCCCTATGGTTGAGAATCAAGGTCCGCATAGTTTGGTGAGGCGATGGGAAACCTAAGGAGGCGAACCGTATGAAGAGGACCCGGAGGAAGTGGAACCTCCAGGTTGGGGCATGAAATTGGGGTGTGTGGGGAGGACAAAGACCCAATGAAATGTTAGGGCTTATATGTGATTAGTGACCTGAGAGTTGGTCTGAAACCAGATGGGTAGACTAGAAATATGGGTCCCAATGGAGGGAACTACAACGACTTACCACTAGATGGGGGCACAACGACTTACCACTGGATGGGGTCACAACGACTTACTATAAGATGGGGTCATAATGGGTTACCATTGGATGGTGTCACAACGGATTAAAGTTGGGTGGGGATCTCAATAGATTACCGCTAGATGGGATCACAACGTCTTACTGTTAGATGGGGTCTTAACGGCTTACCAATAAATGGGGATCACAATGGATTATTGCTGTGTGAGGTTCATAATGGCTTACTGCTGAATGAGGTTCACAACAGCTTACTGCTAGATAGGGGATCACAATGGATTACTGCTGGATATGGGACAATTTAGTGTCATGCAGGACAAAAGGGGCGTATAGTTTAATGTCATACAGGATAGGTGTGGAACAGCGTGAAGTGGTCGAGAAACCGATGGGTGTTGGGGTTGAACCTTGGGGAGGCATCCTACATACCTTGCCTTGGAAAGGATCAAAGTTCACATAGTTCAGTATAGTGTTGGTGAACAAACATGGAGGGGGTCGGGACCAATGGTGGTTAGTCTTGAACATTAGGAAGGCTTCTTATGTACCTTGCCTTGGAAAGGATCAAAGTACACATAGTTCAAGATGGAGTTTGTGAACCGACATGAAGGGGATCGAGACCAATGGTTCTTGGGCTTGAACCTCAGGGAGGCTTCCTACGTACCTTGCCTTAGCAAGGATCAAAGTCCACATAGTTTAGGATGGTTGTGGGGATTAAACTCTAGGGTGACATAGAGAGGATTTCATGGTCTATTCTTACTCTAATCCCATATGATTCATGGTCACTGTGAGAAAAAAGAGGCAGCAAAGACCTGATGATCACATCGTGAAAGATGCATCTGTGAGAAGTGGAGTGGGGCTTACACGTGGTTAGAAGACCAACATGGAAATAGGGTCTTACACATGGTTAGCGGCCTAGGGAGATTGAGATTGAGACTTACTCCATAATGGAGGCCCGATGGTGAAAAATACCAAAGGGAGAGGGATTTGGCATGAATGGGAGGAGGGTTCTGGTGGCCATCCCCCCTTGTCCTTGGGACTGAAGAAGAAAGGAGGAGCAGGGATGCTGCCTCCCACAAAAAGGCTATGGGATTACACTAAGGTGGTTTCCCTTTCCCCACAGACTAATGTCACTCTATTAAAGAGGATCTCATTCCATGCGAGGAATGATCTCACTCCCACAGAGACTAGTGGGTGTAGAGAATGTCTGAGACAGGGCACCCTGCATATGATGCAAGGGGTGAGGCGTGTCACATGATGAGGATGATGGTGCTTGGAAGTTTAACATCCTGCAACACAAATGAGGTGGGTTCACTCCGCACCCCTTAGGACTTAAATAACTGATACCTCCCACCCCATTGGGTAAGGGAAGGCATCAACAATGCCATGGTGAGGGGGTGTTATGGAGTGATCGATTGAGGGGTCCACGTTAGCATGGCTATGCGAAGAAGAAATTTCCATTAGCATTCCTATGAAAAGAAGCATAAGGCTAATCAATGCAATGTCAAGTACTTCCCAAGGTACTTTGAAATTAATTCATGCAAACCAGGAAGGTTGCATGAGAAACAGAGTTTTAGAGAAAAGTGATTCATAGGTAGAAGCCTCATGAAGCTCTGGTCCTCTATGTAGTGGAGGGTCTTCGCGAAGGGGTATGCTTCACGAAGTGAAGTGGCCTAGCCTAGGCTTAGGTCATAGGTTTATATGGAAGGTTCTTCAAGAAGTGGAAAGGAATTTATGGAGCAGGACATCGTGAAGCAAGGCAGCCCTACAAAGCGTAGAATTATGAAGCAATATGATTCATGAAGCATAGTGACCCTACCTTAGCATGTGGGTCACATGTGCATGGAGGGTATTTCGTGAATTGTTAGTGCTCCGCGATGACCCGAGTCCCCTTTGGGATCCCCTTCCTTCCCGGAGGCCCATGGGCTCCATGAACGGCATCCCTCTTTGAAGAGAGGTTGAATTCAAGAAAATGAGGAGGTTCTTTACGATGATAAAGTACCTTGAAAACTCATGGTTATTAGAGAAAAAATTGCTTTGTGATTTGAGAGATAAGAAGGTGAATGGTCAGAGGATCCAACCTTTGGGATCATGGGGAGCCACATATTTATATAAAAGAGGCGTCGTGAAGAAGATATTACTAGGCCTGAAGAGATGTAGATTTTTTTTTGTAATCGTGGAGCCTCAGGCATCCTTTATCTATGGTGGCTTCGCAAAGGTCAATCCAGCTCGCGAAGCCTCTCACCACTTTTCTCCATAATGGCTTCATGAACTTCAAATGAGTTTTAAAGCCTCATGCCTCATGGATCTGTGACAGCTTCGTAAACATCAAATGGGTTCATGGAGCCTCCCACCTACTTTCTCTATAGAGGCTTCACAGTGGTGAAACTTCAGGCCAGTCGCGGTGCTGCGGGGATCCATGGGGAATCTTTGCGAGGCCATCCCAAGGGCCTCACGTTTGTTCTTGTTCTTCCCAATTTTTGGATCCAACATTCGTTAAGTTACTTTTTTTGATAATATGATCTTGGGAGTGAAACTTGACCTCTAATATTGTTTGTGAAGTGAACCCATTCCACTTGGATAGACTTGATAGTGAGCCTTGACTACTATAAGAATAATTTAATATGTTTATATATCTACAAATATTCGTGTATTATTCCTATGATATGATCTCATAGATTATTCTCTTGATCCTCTTATGATTCAAGTATTATGATCTACCAATATTTATGCCAAGAATCATGTATGATATTTGATATACAGGGTATGATCTTAAAATGTTATACTCATATTCTCATACCCTTATGTTTATGTTATTCTTTATTTACCATTACCTAGTATATGAGCTCACCCTTTTCTTTTTTTTTCTTTTTCTAAGCTTATGAATAATGGTTTTTATTAGGAGTAATAAAACGGAAGATCATTTTGGGAAACATTTATGTTCATTCACCAATTTAAAAGATTATGTTCCAAGTTTCCAAATACACTAATCTATTATGATCCTTAGGATTTTAAAATTTTAATGTATTGAATATTCATCTAAAATGATGTAATATCCATGTATGAGAATCCTGGGTTGCTATAGTAGGTATAAAAGAAAATTTTTAGTCATCCTTTGGAAACTAGGATACGAAAACTTTAGTGAGACCCCTTGTGATATTTCATGTGTCTAAGGATAAGTCTAAGTATGATCCAAAGTATAAGGAAATGTCTTGAAAGTTTAGTAAATGATAGAGTGAGTGTTTTCTTAGTAATGAATCCCTTTAGGGATAGTAAAAGTGGATGTGGATCTGGAATAGATTTACCTAGGGGTAAAAATCCTAAATACATCGTATTGATCTAGACTCTATCTTGAATTAGTGTACACTAATGAGCCCTACTAAACACCTGGTTGGTTACTACTAGGGGATACACATTTGAAATTCACAAACTATTTACAAACAATAATAAGGAATTTGAAAAGAATATGACCATGAATGGATTAGGATAAACCCAAGGTGTTGTATATTTAAAACAAGGTGTCACAATTTAGACATCCTATAAGTGATTTTTCATAACTATGAGGTTTTATTCTATGATAATTGTTGCTCACACTTTTCTTTCTGGTTTTAGTCAATGGTGGGAACCAAATGGAACTAGGTTAACATTGAATGTGATAGAAAATTTGATGTTGAGAAGTCAAATGTGGTGGTGATTGGAATGAAGTATGTTCTTACTATGTCTAATCAGTTTTCATGGAACATGATTAATAATATATACCTTAACCAACTCTTACTCACCAAAGTAAAGAGTGAAAGATATATATGATATTTCAGGTAGTGGAGACCATGTAGGAAAGAAGATTTAGTTTTTTATGTGTCGATAATGTGGGATTAAACAACCAATATGATGTATTATATGACGATTTTTTGAATATGGAAAGGAAGGACACAAATACTGTATCTTCAAAAAGAAAATGAGAAGTTCAGTTAATGGAATGGATGGGAATGATGATATCCCTAAGATATAATTGATTAGTGAATGATTTAAATGTGAATATTATGGGAATTATGAAAATCAATGTCCTAAGGGGAAATATTATGAAGAAAATTAGAAAGGTGGTGCAAGTAATTGTCATACTGTTGATGATAAAGAGACTACATATGGCATGTGAAAGAAATAACTGTTAAGGAATAAGATGAAAAATCTTGGTTAATAAAGTATTCAGAAAGTGGTATGATTGATGTATTTATGTATTTGGATTCAAGAATTATGAATTGTGAAATATATAAGGATTTTTCAATATAAGTTTTTCATTAAATATTTGAATGAATATTTGAAATGATTCTGATGGACCAGAAAAGTGATTGAATGGAAAAAGGATATTTTGATTATGGAAAGGTACCCCTTAATATGTTCCAGATACTGAGAAAATAGTGTTTAGTTTTGATAAATAGGTGATTTATTTGGATAAAATAAATTGGATAGTATCGAAGAACTCATAACTGATAAAGGATTTGTTAAAAAATTAGTTTATGATATCATTGATAGAGTTTAATTTTTTTTAATATATGGAATATATTCAATAATTCATGGTTTTATTCAAGGAATAAGGAATAATGTTTGTTTTCATTAAGGATCTATGGTAATTTAGGTAATTAATATTCTTGAATAGAAGACATGATGAAGGTATTCACATGTTGGGTATGTGAAAATAAAGAGATAATTTAAGATTTATGGGGGATGAATGTTATGTTTATTTTGATAAATTTAGTCACATTCTTTCTCAAGTTTTAGATTTTAATCTTTTGAAAGGGTCATAATAATAACCCTTTATGAAATATTTATGTTGAAATTTGAATGAGGCTTTAGAGAGTAATGTTTTATTTTTCCATATGAATATTTATGGATATTGGATAAACCTTTTTAACCACATTATATTAATGATAAATAAAGATTGATATAATTAATTATACTTTTATATATAGATATTATGATATGTTAGTGATTCAGGGATAAAAAAGCCACCTTCATTTTGTGGAGTAAAATATGAAGTGGCAATTGATCAAGGAATAGCCAAAGGGAAAGATTGTGCATTCAAAATGGAATGAAATCAATTTAGTATATCTCATTGTGAAAATTATTCACCTTCAAGAAAATGATCTTCGAACAAAAATGTTATCTTATTTCCTTAATTTCGAATAAATGAAATGGTCCCTAAGATCATCTTAGATTTATGGTTTTTTTATTATGAAGTTTCTTTGGATCACCCAATTTCTTGTGATCAATGATCTCAATCACACTCTATAATTATTTATTATTTTATTACATGTCCAAAATTTCACCTCCCACTTATGTTCTTCTATCTGTAAACCTAGTTTTGAGTTACTTTGGGAAATCATTATGTTTAAAAATTTCCATTTTTAGAGAAAGTTTTATATTTAATTTTTTCAATTTTGGTTCCTATGAAAGGAACTTTAAAGAATTAAAAATTTGATGACCCAACAAAATTTTTAGGGTTAAAATCATTTTAAGGGGGGTAGAATGTAACACCCTGTGTTTTTATGAATTATTATTTTTTGAATAAATTAAAATTCCTTGATGGTTTGAATTTCATGCTAAAACAAGTTAATATTTATTTATTTGAAAACCAATTTAATCTTTCACTACATGCAGCAATGCATTTTTCTTTCAGTACATGCAATATAGAGATTAACTTGTTTTACACGCAATATCATGTTTAAACAAAATGTGTCATATTATTAAAATATTAGTATAGTTATTTCCAAGTCATTAGAATGAAGGGTATGAAAAATATTAACTAATTTATGAAAATATGGTTTATTCATGTCTATAAGATGAATTATTTGGAAAAAATTTAATTATAGATGAAATTAAGAACTATTTGAAAATAATGAAATTATTTTCTAAAAAAATAAAATTTCCATCCAAAAACATATTTTATCTCATTAAATTAAACAACCCATTTTTGATGAATGATTTAAATAAAATATATATATATATATATAACATCCAATAAAATATTTAAAATTTATTTTATATTCTTTCTAGAGAATAGATAAGAATACATCCAATTTTACGCATAAAAAGATACATTTTTCAAAAAGGTAGTTTTACCACCTTTTAATGTAACACTTTTTTTTAAATGTAATTTTTGACACTTTAATAAATTATATTTGAAAAATAAACTTAATTTTTGAAAGTTTACTGGACAAAATTAACTTGTAGTGAATTTTTGGGATTTTTTATGAAAAGTTTCTTTTTTGATAAATAGTGAGAAATAGAGAATTTTAATTGAAAATGATCTTTTAATATAATTTATTTATATAGTTAAATTATATTTTAAATTATTTTTAATGTACAATTAGTTTAGTTATAAATTAATAAATATAATTTAGGTCATTGGAATAGATTTCCCACTGAAATTGGATTTTAAAACATTTCAAACTTTTGAACATTTCCACTTTAAAAACTCATTGTCTCGTCACGCACACAAGATTAATTTTAAATTATTTTTTTTGATTTATGTGGATTGAATTTAGGAAAATGGGATTTATATTTAGAATAATAATAATTTATAATGTTTAATAATTCTAAATTAACATTTTACCAAAGTGATTAAGGAAAAAAATTAAAATTAATTATAGTGATCAACATAAAAACGAGTTTACTTAGTGGTTAAACTTAGAATATAACATATAAAATGACCTGAAATATTTTCTAAAACCCATTTGATAGACATATTTAAACCCATAAAACATAATTCTCTATTTTTATGAGTTATTTGGATACTATTCCAGGGAATTTACCTATATAATATGCTATGTAATGAAAAAGACAATTTTTTTACTTTGAATTTCTATAAAGCTTTGGAATAGGGTAAAATATAACATTTTTTTGGTTATGTATATCCTTATGAATAATAAATGAGTTTTTCATATCATTTTATTTATTTTATTTTTTTATAACATAATTAATTACTTCAAATTCTTAAGATATGAGAATACAATAATTATTTAGTTAATAATTAACTAAAATAAATGACATTAAAAATATTAAAAGTGAAGTAAATTGAATGAATAATTATCCTAAAATAATTTTTTATATTAATATATCATTTTAAATAGGTTTTAACTTAATATATTCAAATTACATTATTTTTTTCATATTTTTAAATTCAAATTAAATAAATAATGTCAAAATATACATTAATGTTATTTTTTTATAACTGATATTTTATTAAATGAATTTAAATTACTAAAAATCATATATTATTTAGAGTTATTTTTTAATGTTAATAAATATAATATATGGTCCATTAATGTACCAATTAATCTTTTATATGGAACATATTTAACTCTAAATAGTAAACAATTTATTAGCACAGTTAGGATTAAAGGCGTGCTATTGTGCATTACTCGTGCTTCTATTAAAATTAATTTTGAAAATAAATGATATTTTTTATTTTATAAATTATATATCATATTTTAGAATCGATGGGTCTTAATTTTCTAATAATTACCAATTTAATGTTGTCCTAATTTATAAATTACATATGTTAGAATGTTAGATACCTTAATAAAAACAAAAATGGTAAAAATAAAGAAAACGTAGAAGTTATGGAAGAAAATTATAAAAATGATTTTTTTTTATGTTTTTGAGGATTTTATAATCTAAATTAACCCTCTCATACATTATTATCCTATTTTTGAGCCACATGAGGTAATGGATACCTTTCAATAGTATATATATTTGAGTATTTACTAAATATCTATCCTCCTCTACTATAAAAAAACCACTCTTCCCCATTCTTCAATCCTCTAAATTCATTTTTATTAAAAAAATTCAAAAAAACCTTCAAAATTTCTCTCCCATAATCCTATAATCATTAATTTGGGCCTAAATCCAACTAAGGAAGTACTTTCATGAAAATCAAAAGGAGATACCCGATGAAGAGGTAACGTTCATCAATGAACGTTTTTATTTTATTTCTTCCTCAATCACCTTAATTTATATTTATATAAAGATTATATAATAACATAATTATATTAAATATAATTATATTTTGATATTTTAAGAGTATGAACTATAAACACACACACTTACATCAAATAGGTTATAAAATCATCGTCTGTGTGTATGACAGAATACTGCCTCACAAATCGATGTTGATCATTTTTTCATTACCAGCTATCTAAGTTGGGAATAATGATGAAAATATAGTTTATATATGGTATTTATGATGTTATTATGATTCTTTAATTGTGATATCACACACAATTTCTTACTTTCCATTTTTTAGAAATACAGGAACATCATTTATGTGTACGACAAACTACTGCCCCATGAAGTTATATGATTTATTCATGCTTTATATGGAATGTATTATGTATTGGTTTGATAATAATATGTGATATATATGAAATTAATTTTTTATGTAATGATAATATCTCATATAATGTTCTTTATTTCAATCCTACAAGGAAATGTAAACAACGTTACCGCCTACATGAACGATGCATTTTATTTCCTATTTCTATATTTTATAGATTATTTTAAATAAAAATATAATAAAAATATATCTAGTATTTATATCATGGTTTACATTTTTTATGTGATTAAATCATTGTAAAATTTAGAGGACTAAAAATAACAAGTCAAAACATCCACAAAAAACAAAGTGGTTATTACCCGAAAAATAACTTTAACATGAAATTAATAATAATAGTGTAATATAATGTCATAAGAATATAATATATGGATTGATATATAAATATGGTTCTATTATATATTTATAATAAAATTATATTTATTATAAATGTGTTTTTTAATAAGTACGATGGAATTCAAGACATAAGTTATGTCATTTATGTCTCACTTTTTACTTTTGTGAGATACATGCAATATTCACTAGCTCGTTCTTCTATGGGGTGTATATACAACCAATTAATGTGATTTATGGTTATTATACTTAAAATATTTTTTATTTACATATACATTTTTGGATATATCTTTCATTGGGTTTACGGTTCAAAGTTACCAAAGTGGTAATGGAATTTTGTTTGAATTTTCTTTCTTTGAGACACATGTTATGATATAAACCTATATTATTTTACAAGTTGTATATAATTCCCATTTGATATGTTATATCCTTAATATAATCCTTTTCATGATATTTTAAACTTCATTTAATGTTATTATTTTATGATGATTATGATTCAAAGTCACTAAAGTGGTAAGAGTTTATTACCATAATCTCATCATTTATTGGGATTGTTAATGATTATGCTTCCATTGATGAAATATTATGATCAAAATCAAAATATTTCTCATGAATATTATTATCCTATGGTTATGAATAATATATTTATGAAATGGTACCATTTATACACTATTTGGTATATATTATAATTAAGATAATGTTCTTAGGAAAATCTAACTTATTTCTCTCTTTAGTTGGAAATTTTTTTTATTCAAAAACCATTTTTTCCAAAAATGTTTTCAAAAATGTTTCTAAATGATAGATTAAGAAAATTTAAAAAAAAAATTATTTTAAATTTTTTTATAAAGTGAGTTAAAATATTTTCAGATATTTTTTTATAAGTTTTAAATGTTATTTTAAGAGAAAGTTTTTCAAAATGTTTTATGTTTTAAAAATATTTTTTCAAAGAGGAAAGTATGTTTTCCTTAAGAAATGTTTTAAATTATTTTTAAAGATTAATTTATAAGTTTTCATATTTTTTTTCAAGTAGAAGGATTTTGAAAATGTTTTATGTTTTAAAAAAGTGTTTTAAATGACTTTTAATGATTCATTTATATGTTTTCAAGGTTATTTTCAAAGAAAAAGGTTTTTTTAATATTTTTTATGTTTTAAAAATATTTTTTCATTTTTTAAAGAATATTTTTCTTGTGAAATGTTTTAAATGAATTTTAAAACCATTATTTATACGTTTCCATTATCATTTTCAATGAAAATTATTTTTTAAAATGTTTTATGAAAGTGATTTTTGATGAAAGGTTATTTTCTTTAAGAAAATTTCCAAGTGAACTTTAAAAACCATTCTTCATATATGATGAAATAATTTGATATAGTTTATGATTTACTAGGGATATGATCCAAGGACCCCATTATTATTGTTTTTGGAGGATTTATTTTTAAGATGAAATGTTTTTTTTGAAACAAGTTTATCTTACATGGGTTATACCATAAAATAATGATTATTAAAGCAACTACTTTTCTTGGGTTATGCTATGAGGAAATTATAGAAAAACCAATCTATTTTCCATAGGTTATGATATTATCAAATATTTATGATACCCATTTCATTTCATGGGTTATAATATGATTGATGCTTATGATCTTATGGCATACATATATATGATTTCATTATTTGATAGATGGGACCTATATCTCCCTTAAATGCATTGGGTAAATATTTATATCTCATGAGATAGACATGGTTGGAAAGAGGAGTGAAACTAGTTTAGTAAGTGACGTTGTCTACTATGATGCTATTGGAAGTGATCCTTGTCTACTAAGATGATTATAGAAGTGAACCCATTCCACTAAGATAGCCTTAACAGTGATCCTTGGATACTGTGGAAATAATTTCATATGTATATGTGTCTTCTACAATTCCATGTATTATTCCAATATTATTATATCATGGATTATGATCTTTATTTTCTTATGATTCATGTCTTATTATCTTCTAATCATGATGCCATGAATCATTTGTATGATCTTTGATATGAAGGGTTTGATCTTCAATTGTTGTACTCATGTTAACATACTCTTATGTTCATGCAATTATTATATATCTATGATATTTACCCTTAAAGAGCATATGATATCACCCTTTCTCATGTTTCCTTTCCCCAGGTTATTAAGAGAGGTTCTAAATAGTAGTATGAAATGGAAATGTCTTTGTGGGAAACCTTGAATATCTTTCACCAAGGTAGACTATTGTGTTCCATGTTTCGAAAGACACTAAAATTTTACGGTCCATGGGTATGTACTTTTGTAATGTGTAGAATATTCATCTAAAATTATGCAATATCCATGTATCAGAAGCTTAGGTCACTATAAATTTTTTTTATTTGAATAATCTAAACCGTACTCCATCTGAGTGTTTAGTCAAGTGTGCAGTCTTAGACTCACCCATCTTGAACCGAGTAAAGATCAAGTCAATTCTCATCTGACCTTTTTTAGGGTGATTACCCTAGGTGAATATATTCCTAAAAAATATACACTTGATAGTATCCAGGTAGAGATATAATTTCTAGGATAACCGCATAATCTAAACTTTACCAAGGCTTCATGATACTATCCTATACCAAGACATATCCCATAGATTTATCCCTAGGTTTTTTACTAAATTAACCTTATCTTAATCCCTAAAATGTTCAATAATACCTCAAATAACCTGAAGGTTTATCTATACCTTGAAATTATGACCGAACCTAACTATAAAACCTTAAATTATCCTTAACTAAAATAATAAACTCTAAATTTATCTAAACCCCCATTTTATACCAACTGTGACATCCTAGACCCACACTCCTAGAATATGATGTGAATAAACACTTTCTTTTAATACTAGATTGGAAATGAATAAATTGACTAAATTTTTACCATCAAATAACTATAATATTACTAACAAATATTGAATCACTTACCTTTTAAGTACATTTTAGGTTTACTATTTTAAAGAGTTAGGGATATTTTTTAACAAAAATTCCCATGTCTTTCTCATCATATGAAATTTTTTTCATCTATATAAGAAACTAATTAATCCATAATAAGTATTTAACATATCCCATAAAATTATCCACACATGATACTCTTGTAGACATATCATGTGAAATACTTTTCTTAATAACCTGGGGAAATGGAAATATAATAATTGTGAGCCCAAATGAATAGTAATGGAAAACCCATATCAAGATATATCAAATGATAAACATAACATAAATAATATAGTAGGAATAAATACGGATCAAATAATTCCATATAATTGATCATAAGATATTGAAATAAATTCAAGGTTTACCAAATAAATAAACACATGAATAACAATAACTGACATTGTAGTGATGGAATGCATAATTCTAGGCATCTTGATCTTTACCATTATGGCCTTATCCAATAAATTATTCTTACCATTATGGATTTAAGAAACACATCATTCTTTCTATCAAGGTCGCAACCAAAAAATCATTCTTATATTAGGTAGACATGCACTAAATTCCCAAAAATTATGTATCATGATACCAAACGATGAATCAAAAGGATATATAATACCTAGCCTTACCCTTCAATTATTAAAGTCAAATGCATTCACTCTATGAAACAAATGAATATTAATACAGTGCATGATTAACTTTCCTTAGTAATCCATAAACACACACACACATAGTGTTACCAACCTAAAAAATGTAAATGAATTTACCGTAAATAAATGAATATAATACATCTAGATAAATATGGTGGATGGTTAAAAAAATATAATCAACTTGCTTTCATAGTCAACAAACATAAATATCAAAATAAAAAGTAAATATATGATCAATATTTCTATAATAAATAAGTGGAATATATTTCTATTTAAGAATAATCAAAATAAAACCATATAGAGTAATGGAATATGATTAATTCAGTAATTTTTTAAATTAGTAGATGTATTTAAATATAAGTAAATTCACTTCAAAAAATGTAATGAAAATAGGGTATTCATAGATTAAAGGCATTGGAATAAAAATAATATTATTGGATTTAAAAAGAGATCCATGGTAAATATACACACCACAAAAAGTAAACAAGTTTTGAATACGAATCATATGTCAAAAAATAAAAAATTAGACACAAGTAACCTTACGGTAATGGTAATGTAAGAATAAAAAGGACATGAGAGGGAAACCACCAAATTGAAATATAATGAAATGAAATATATTCATTATAATTGAAGGAAATAATGTATTTAATAAACTATATAAAATAATATATGGTGTGTAATATCAAATATGTCTCATAGAATCTAAAATAGAGACAAATTAAACTTACGACTTCAGAAACTTTTGAATCAAACCCCTTGAAGGATAGAATTTAAAATGGAACATTAAATACCATGAAAAATGAGGGAATCATGATATAAAATTTAAAATTATCAGTAATTACCCCATACAATAGAAAACATGTTGCCTTACATAATGAGGTCTCAAGGAATTGAAACTTGAGACAAAGAACCCTCACCCTATATTCCCTATTACTTGAACATTCTATAAACTACTATATAAAAAATAACTATATTATTAACTGATTTCATAACCTTATTTATATATATATTTCCATTTATACTCTACATTTATAATCATTTATTAAAAAATATATTTACTGACTATGATTTATTTTTATCATTGTATGTTAGAAACTCCAATTATTACTTCATACTAGTTTTTTAATAGAATTCTTGACTCTACTATGTTAACAAAAAATTTCATTACTACATGGTTATAAAATATATTATTATAAAAATGTTTTAATTATTCATCATATATAATTTTCATTTAGTGAATGATAATGGTGTGGTTTGTGGAAATGGAAATTGTGAAGAACTAGCTTCGGCGTGTTTAGCGATCGATGGGTGATATATTAATAAATATATTAAATATCAATTTTTTTTCAAAATCATAAAAAATTATTAAATAAACTATTCTTAAATGATATTAACATTATATAACATTGCCTAATCATTCATGATATAATCATTATAACATCAGTTACTTAGGTGGTAGAATCGACCCAAACGAGAGCGGGTTATAATGATTTTATAAGGACATGTTTTAATATAAGGTTTATATAAATTTCACACAAGATTAAAGATGTCAAAAATATAATTTAAATTCATGAAATTCATTCTTATAACTATCCATAAAGAGTGATGATGAAATATGAAATTCATTATTCATAGAGGTGGTAGTCTGCACGTACACACGGCTAGCAATTCCATTTCTCAAAAAATGGGATGAAATATAGATATATGATAAATTATAATTTTATCATTATAATTTTTACTGATTAAAAATATTAACTCATAAAATAAAAACTATTCACCATCTATGTGAGATAGTGAAGAAAAATTAACCACATCGTTTTGTGGAGGCGGAAGTCCACATGTACGTAAGATCGATGTTGTTTTGATATTATTAGGGGATGAAAGTAATTTAATAATGGTTTATCTATTAATATAAAAAAATTAAAGTATATTAATATTTTTTTTCATTTATTAGGGTGTATTAATGAATTTTGAAATGGAAATATTAGGAAGAAAAGTATAAGGAGTAAGGAATACAAGAACTGCTAACTTAAGATTTATCTTTGAAATATCCTTTGAAATATAGTCCTTATGTTATCTAATTGAGACTAAAAGATTATAAAATTAAGAAAAAATCATACTGAGAGAAAAATATAAGAGTTTTAGGAGGGAATTTAAAGGTATAGGTGTAACATTAAGTGGTTGAAGTTCCCCCTTTTCATAAGTGAAGAGATTGGTAATTTTGTAGGTACATATTAAATTTCAATGATGGAATGAAACTATTAAAGGTAAAAGGTTCCAAAAGTAGAAAATAATATAGTGTTTGTTGATATAAGTTTTATAAATTATTTACAATTAATTTATATACATCTCTTAAACATGTCTTATACCTTTTACATTTAGATGTTTCACTTTTACAATTTTCGGTTTTTTCAATGGTAATGAATTTTTACCAGAGTAACTTACTTTTAATGCCAAAAATTGAAATGGGAATTATTTAATAATTTATATGTAATTATTATAAATATTTTTTCCTTTTTTTAAATAATATGTTTTTAACATTAGCGTATTTCATGCATAAAGTCCTATTATTTTGAAAAAAATATTTTTAAGATTAAACTTTTTTTGTAGAATAAAATTATCAATGTTTTAGTTTTTTATAATATAATGTTTTTTTTATAAAAATAAAATAAAATATATTTGGATTCAAAATCAATCCAAAACCTAATTTTGACAAAATATTATTTATTTAAAAGAAAAGATAAAAAAATATTTATTTTATTGGGAGATATTATTTATGTTTATTAAATGTTGAAAATGGGTTTTATAAATCCATTTTAAAATGTATTTTTATACTCCTTATGTATAAATTTTATTAGGTAATTTTTTGTAATTATTTAAGTCTTAATTACTTCTTGATATATCCATAAATTCTATAGTGCTAGTAAAAACTACATTTCTCACTAATCACCAAAAAATATTTTTTTCAAAAATACTAAAAATTACTCTTAAGATAATATTTTTATTATAATTCCAAAAATTAAGTCATATTTTTTCAAATTTCAATTTTAAATTTGGAAAATTAACTTTTAAATAAACACATTAATATATAATGCAAACTTCTTTCATAGGAAAATAACTTTTTAAAATCTAAAATAATAATAATATTATTATTATTTATCAATTATTAATAAAATTTTGTGTTAACATATTATTCATATTAATATTATCTTTTATCAATAATATATTTAGTGTATTAAAATAAAACACATAAAATCTGAATTTATAAGGGTTATATTTTGAAGCATAAATCAATCTTATCAGTTACATAACTACACTATTTTAATATTATGAACTTATTAGTATTAATAATGAACTTTTTTTATTTATCTAAATAAATTTCATAATTGGTTACATTTATTTTTAATCACCAATAATAAGGTTATGTTTTAAAGGTTATATATTATTTTTTGGTTTTTTGTGGTTCAATGTTGACTATAAAGCAAGAGATCAAACACATTAGGTTTCAAAGGAAACTATAATTTAAAATATTGATGTGTTGCAGATAAAAACCATTAAAACTAATCCACCTCTATTTTACCCAACTATAAAATTCCCACACCCTTTTTAGACAACCAAATCCTTTATCTTCATCCAACTATAATCATCTATTATAGCTACTACCCAACCTTCATCTACACCTTCCATAAAGGTACCACCCTATATAATTTTGTCACAACAAACTTTACCTCTACTTTTAATCCCATTGGTATGGGGGAAAATAAATGAAAATAGATTTTTGATAAGTTCATTTTAGAATTATAGAAAAATAATCAAGCTGATAATGAAAAGTAAAATAAATCAGTTGAAGAGAAGGAGAAAATTTTGAGAAATGGATGGGTAACATGATTATAAAAAAGAAACAATAAAAATAATTTATAGTAATTGATCTCGGGTAGTGAAGGAAATTAAAATTGGATATTAGGTACACTTATGTCTATAAAATTAATAATTTTGATCTTGTTTTTTTATTTTTTTAGTTTATGAAAATTTTTCATGCATGTGGGTTTATTTTTTTATTTAATAAATTTAATGTACCTTATTTATTAGGAAGTAATTGAAGAATACGTGGGTTTTTTTTTTGAAATATATTGAACTAAAATTTATTATTCATTGAAAAATAATTATATTACACATTGATATATCCTATTATTTTTGTAATGTTTGATCAAGAAGGTATAAAATAATCAAGGGGAGAAGAAACTCTTAAAAAAGTGAGGACCAAAGGAAATAAATACCAACTTCCTAGGAAGTTTACTTCAAAAAATGTTATTCTTTCATTTTATTATTTATTTATATTGAAATAAAATTTGATCTATTTCATATCTGATTCAATCGTTAAGGGAAATGTTTGATTTTTTGTTTGATAAAGGGTCCCATTGAATTTGAACTTGAATTTTAGTATTGAACCCACTGATCAAGGAGACATTTATATTTGAAATATTATTTTTACACGTGGGAAATTTTCAAAGATCACGATGATAAAATAATATATGTTATAGGTTGATATACCTAATAAAGAATATTTCATTTTATTGATTAATTGAAACATGGATGATTTAGTGAGAATATAATAAAATATTTGGATTTCAGTTTAAAAATTACAACCTTATAAATAATAATTTCTTAGAGTATCTAAAATTTGATTTAAAATATTATAATTTTGGTTTATATGGGGAAAAATTAGGTAAACATTTTCATTAAAAAAAATTATTTTTAGGAAAATAAATGGAATTGTATTAGATTGACGAGTTATAATAAAACTTCTCTTTGTTCTAACTGTCATAAATTATGATTGAATAAGATTAATGGTAGGGAATGAGGTGCTAGTTTTGGATTGAATTAAAAAAATGTATTGGAAAAAATATTGATCATACTCAATCAAATTATGTCCATTTTATAACTATTTAAATTAGTTACATGGTATGACTAAACAAAGTAAAATCATTTTAAAAAATTTCAAAAAATAAAATTAATTGAAAAAGTGTAATGAAAAATAAAAATCTAAAATATAGTGAGAATATTTACCCATGCATGGATTAGAATGGATATTGAAAAAACATAAATTTTGAGTAAGGAATTGATTTTTTTATTATTAATAATCATGTCAATAATGAAATATATATAGAGTATGTTACATAAATACCTGATTATGTTGGAATTTAGGAGTTAAAAGTGTATTCACATATGTTTTAAAATACCATTAGTCACATAATTTATTTATTTACATGATTATATAATGTTTAATATACTATAATATGTTTTATTTGATATCATTGTTGAGAATTGTTTCTTAAGGTCAATAAAATAAAAAATTCTTAGGGAATTTGATATCTAATTTTAGTGTATATTTCCTAGAGGATTATTATTATAAAAATAGTTTCATTCTATATAATTAATTTAATTTGTAATTTTTTGATGCTACTTTAACCTTTAGTCAAATTTTGGACAGATTTTGATATGTTTAAAGTGAAGAACAAAAAACATGACATAGAAACACCAAAAATAAATCTCAGTTATCACGTATGATTGAATTTAAAGACCATGAAGAGAAAATCATGCATGGAATAATTAATTATGAAGGAAAACCATGCAGAAGTTGATATAAAAATAATACAACAATTTGATAGAATGAATAAATTTTTTAGTCTTCTTGGTTCAAATATATAAGATGATATATCAAGATTTCGTTACAAAATTTTTATATCTTGTTTGAATAAATATTTTATAGGTTTCAAGAAAAGTGGTGAAGATCTTATAAAATACTGTGATTGTTTTCCTCATATTCAATGGATTGTAAATAAAAAGGATAAGATCTCACTATTTTTTATTAGTTATAGTCATGAATCAAGTCATTTTTAGATCTAGATAGAATAACCACATCATGGTTTACAACACCATATCATGGTAAGTTTGTGTCTTTAAAATTGGTATATTTTAAATACTCTATGAGTTGGGTGGTTGATTTTAGAGTTTATTTTCCACTTTTCAATTCGAGGAGACTTTATTGATGTTCTTATTCTACAATTTTAGTGAGAGAAATTTTCTATTATTTTTTATTATAGTTTAATTAATTCCATTATTTTATTATAATTCTTATTATTTAATATGATAGATACATTGATTATTGAGGATCATTAAATATTGAGTGGATAGTCTCTTGAGAAGTAGCAATTCAAGAGTAATATTATGGATACCTAATTATTCAATCAATTCCATTCATTAATAATTTTTATTAATTGATTATTATCTAATGAATTAATCAAAACTTCATTCCTTAATAATTCATTGAAAATAAGAGTTATTAATGGAGAAAATCTAATATGGTTAGGAGTATTAAATTTGGGAAAATAATTTGGATTTATATATTCCTTAAATGGTTTTAACTTTATTAAACCTATTATGATTTAATTAATTGAAAAAAATAATTTAACTAATTGGAGTTTTATTGATGTGTTTGATGATATTTAAATGAATTTCATTAAAAAACCTTGAAAACAATAAATTCAATGGATTTATGATTGAATTATATTGTCTATTTTTATAAAAATAATCCTTCAAAATTAATTTATTATTTTTTAATTAACTAATAGTTTTAAAATAATTTTACAATTCAGTAGGGGTAACTTCTATTTCAAAAATTTCAAGATTATGATTGGGATAACTGGTAAAACAAAATATCTTTAGGATTTTCATGCCCTTATGAGAATGATCTAAAAATTGGGATATACTATAAATTTATAGTTTTATTATTTGGTAAGAGTGAAATACATTCTAAAACATTATATAATACTTGTAATTAAAAAAATCTCATGGGAGGCCACAAGAAAAAAAAAATTATAATGAATTTTTTAAAATATATTTTCATTTTTTCATTAGGGATCTTATTTTGAAAATGTTTTTTTTGTATACTGACTTTAAACTTATTAATTTACTAAATTAATGATTCTAAAATTATAATTTATTAAACATGGGACCCAGAAAATAAAATTGACTCAAAATATAATTCAAATTATGAGCACATGCTATGTAATTATCAACTAGAAGTCCATGACGTTATATTCTCTTAACCTTTAAAAATTTTTGTACTGATAAGATGATAGACAATAAAAATATAATCTATTGAAATCACATCTACAATTAATATTACCATGTTGTCACTAAATATCATTATGATAATAATGAACATTCAATAAATAATTGTTACCCTTAAAAAAAACTATCCATATATTGATACATTTAAGTCCTTATTGATAAAAGAATTACACTCCAAAATATTTACATCCAACCCATATTATCACATGATATGTGACTATTAACATAGGAACCAACCAGGAAATTATTCATATAATATTTTATGCATTCATTCATTTATGATGTTCATGATAAATTTTAATTATCATAACTATAATACTCGGTCATGGAATCACCCGAAGAATCATGGAAAGAGTTTCATCAACATAAAAACACAACAATCAACAGCATAAAAAACCGTTATTTTTTCCCTATTTCATTTAAAATAAAACATGTATGATATTTATACAATTTAGAGCACCTAATTATCCTTATAAAATATATCGTATATTTAAAAGTATAACATTATATTAAAATTTAGTTAAGCCTCCCAAAGTACCAATAAACATGTCTATAATTAAGGGTTGAAATGAATATCTTAATTAGAATGATAATTAATAGTACTTCTTGAAAATATGATTTGGACTATTAAAAATCTTATGATATATCCCATATATTATGTCTCCCAAAATTCAAAAAATGACAAAACCTTATCAACCTATCGATGGAAACTTAGATAATTTCACGAATTTTTATAAATAAGGGTGGATGATCTTCCATGGAAACATCACTATATCATATCACTTTACCATAAGATACTAAATGGTTGACTCAAAAATTTATTAAAATCTAATTTATTGGTCTTTAACTCAGGAAATATAAGGATTATGTAACACCTTGACCTGGGTACTTGAACTTCTACCTGGGATGAGGTTCCATGAGGCGTTGGGTGCACCTCAATACACACTAGATGTTTACAACTAACAATGAGAGTTTAGATCCTTACTGGGGAGATTATAATCTTAGTATAATCATATAGAATTACAAATAAATAAATATCACAACATAAACATCAAAATAAGAATAACAATTTATTTTTATAGTCTAAAAATTAATAAAAGTTAAACACAACATGCTATAATAAAATAAATGGATACTGATCACACATATAGCATACCAACGACCTCCTACTAGGTTGATGAAATAAAAAATAAAAATATGAATAAACCTTAGAGGAGAACCACAAAACAAATACCCACCTTATAAAATTCTCTCAATATCCAGCCAACGACTCAAGATGGAATCCCTGTATGACTTGAAACATGAAATATATACATAATATCTGAAAGTGCACCAAGGTTTCTATATAGGCTGTAATATAAAACATCACCAATTAATCCTTTTTATATAAAATCATACCTATGTATTCATATCTGTCATATAAATAATTAAATAACACTCAACATGTAAGAAACAATGATATTTCACCATGTGCTAACTAGGTCGCAATGATATCTGACCCCACTTATATCAGCCAATAATGGAAGGAGAATTCATATTATACCACTAATCCATACCCATACATTATCAATCTCAGAAAATACATAAATTGAGTCTCAACCACAACCCTCTCAATTAGGATAGGGACTCATAACTAATCCCTATACCTATACCCTATCACTCAGGGAGAGGTATCACACAAAATCCATTACCAACACCCCATCACTCTGGGTGATGCATCACACCAACACCTTATCACTCGAGGTTAATGTAATGACCTATAATTTTATATATGAAATTATCCTTTTAAATTAATTTGCATCATATTTAGTAAAATGGTATTTTATAAAACACATGAACTTGATAATATTTAATGGCCCAATAATTATTTCTTAGTAAAAGAACACATGTTTCATTAAGAATATTTTATTATAAAATAATATAAACAGACTATTAAATTTCATGATAACATTAGAAATCATGAAATAATATTTTCTATAATATCAAATAATAGACAAAGGAGATATATGAAAAATAATAATGCACACAATAATATAAACTTCATAAGCTTTAATTCTCCCATAAAGACATCTCCTTCCTTAAGGAATATAAAAAGAAAGATAAGACTTAGGAACATGATATAAATTATCAAGGCAAGTGTTAAACATTTATAAGTGAAGTAAAAAATTAGGAGGTATGATAATTGTGGAGTATATATAAGATGTAAAGGGAAATATGACTGTTGGGATCAGATCGTTACCTGGCCATTTCTATATAACCATTATATAACTGTTAGAATTGTAATAATACCCAATAGAATAATAAAATACAGGTTTAAAATTATTTTAAAAATATATATAAAATAATTAAATCATAATCAGTACATATGATATTATAAAAAATTACAATTCTTTAAAGTGAAGAAATAATGCATTTTCCATTGAAAATAGTATTTTATATCAAATATGAAACATTTATTTAAAATAATTATTTTTCATACTTATAGATATATTTTGATAAAATAAATATGATATTTAAAATATACACATTTACGGTGAAATTTTCATAATTTTTAAAAATACATTATTTTTCAGTGAATATTAATTTTTTTTATTTTCGATATGTTTTACAACATAATAAATATGTAATAATAATTTAATAATTAATATAATATAATCCATGATAATAAATAATTTATTTTATTAATATAATGTATTTTAATGAATTACGATTATTTTTTAAACTTATAAACAGTCTAAAATAGAAATTAAACATTTTAAAAATAATATTTTGTTAAATATTATTTTTTGATGCGCAAAGTAATATTGGAAATTTTATTCAGGTTTTATTAGAGATAAAAGTAAAAAAGCATTCCTTAAATGTTAAAAACCATAGGTAAGGAAATTATTTTCTGTTTTCCACAAACTATATTTCCAAGGCAATATTTTAAAATTAATTAACAATTATCCTCATTTCTCTGTAAATAACAACCTATACACCCCATTTCTTTAATTCCCACTCTCTTATCATGCCCCACCGTCTCTTAGTCTTTCATTAATTCTTTTTTCTAATCACCCAAGCTCCCAAGGAATTTCCCTTAGGAATGGATATTTAAGTCAAGGGATTCTCTACCCCTCTCATTTTATTCAAGAACATCCTTGACAAAAATCATTTAATGTTCAATTTATTATGTTTACATGTTTTCATAATCATTACTTTACAATATAAATGATCATATAATAAATAGATACTACCTATATCTCTTATTAACCCCATTTAATTACCTATTTTTTAAACCCATTATGTTATTGAAATGATCCTTTTATTTTTCATGACATACATTTATATTGTGAATAACAAAACATATTTTTATTCAAGTGTATTTATTTAGATATAATAACACTTCATTTATTATGGATTTATATATAAGAAACTCACATTCCTTTATCTTGGTTTTAAAATCATGAAATTTATAAGCCTTTATGATATCATGAACTCATTTATTATTAAATGAAACCCGTTCTCATTCTCCATGGGTTATTGATGAAATAATTTCTTAAGATATATGATCTACATGAAACATATAAATTTAGGCACAATAAGGGATAAACATAATAGTACACCAATTCATTGGGTAATATTTTTAATCTCACTAGATAGCAAGTATGGAGAATGGGTAGTAAGCCTCGAACACTATGTTATGTTGTCATAAAAGAAAACCCTGACATATACTTTTGATTTATTATTTTTTGTTGTTTCCAAATTTCATTAATGATATGATATTATGATATATTATTTTCATACCATTATTTAATGTTTAAATTCAATTTTATTCTTTCATAATATTCATTTTTTCTCATATATACCACGCTTTCTCTGATTTTTTATTTTCTAGATTTATTAGCTCACCCTTTTCTTTATGTATTATCCTAGATATCCTATAAATTATTATTATATCAATTTAATATTTTAAAAAATGATGTATTTTAAATAAAGGTTATATAGTTTTGTTTAATTTTGTTATAATTAAGAATCCAATCTTCTAATGAAACTATACCTCTAGATCCTTGGTTTGTGTTTTATTGATTATTATGCTAAAAATCATGTAATAAAATGTGTAATGAGATTTGTGTTGTCATAGTTGGTATCCAAGAAAATTATAGTTATTTTTTGGGATTATTATTAGAGAACATTAGTAAAAAAACTAGGTATTATTATAAATATATAAAAACATCCTAAATTTTGGTAATGTATTGAGTGTGTGGTGTAATGAAAGTTACATCCCTGAATGGATACATGTAAGTAGATGTAGATATGTCATAGATGTACCTAGGGTTAGTCACCCTGAGAGAGGATGGTAGGTTATCAACTAGACCTTTACTCAGTTCATGAATAGTGGAAATAATACCACACACTTGGCAAGACACTCCCAGGTGATATTCTTTGGTTAATTCATGCACTCATTATGAAACATTATAAAGGATTAAATATATTATTATTTAAATTGATGATGTAATCAGTTAAGTTAGAGAAATTAATAGATTAATTACAATGGATAATATAGAGCAAATTGTAGATATTCACAAGTTCAGGTGTATATTTCATTAATTATTTATTCATACAAAGTTCATAGTTTTACCTTTTCATGTTAAATAATATAAGAAATAACTCCCAAATTTTCCACTATTTTATAAAATGGTAGTAAATAGAATAAATTGTGTAAAAAATATATGTGATGGGAAACGTAATGATTTCCCCAATTAATTTCATAATATGATGGTAGTAGAAGTCAAGAAATTTATGGAATTACTAATAAAATTGACTTAATGTTATGATTAATAACATGATCTATATTGGAAACCCATCATTCTTATACTAAGGATCATATTTTTGTTGAGACATTATGAAAAAGGTATCCAAATTTTAGTGGATCTTCTGATCCCATAATTGTGGAGAAATGGATTAACTCTATTGAGAAAATATCTATTTTCCCTCTATCCTTGGAATAATAGAAAGTAATGAAAGATATTTATCATCTATATGGAGGATATGAATGGCTGAAGATACTGATCAAGAATAGAACTCCGAAGTCATTGAAGCTATGAAATATGAAACATTCAAGAATATTTTTTTCACTAAATATTTTCCCTAACCCCACTTTTCTAAAATTAAGAAAATTTCATTGCACTTAAGAAAAATAAGATGAATCTATTGATGAATATAATTAAAAACTAACAATTCATTAATGATATTCATTCTAGTTTTTCATTGATATTGAAAGGGTAAACACTTTCTTTAGTAGATGAAATCCAAGTCTTTGAAAAGCCTTAATGATTTGAAAATTTAATATCTATAAGGTAACAGTTTGTTGTACGATTAGATTCGAAATAGATATTGATGATTCCCAATGGTCTTGTGGGACGGAAGATAAGATTCATATAATGGAGATTAACTCTATAGGATCATTAGATAATCCTTAGGGAGTAAAGAAAATCTAATTATCCACATGCCTTTAGTGTGCGAAGAATCCTCCTAGAAACATTATCACGGGGACTAGGAGACATGAGAAGTGTGGAAGTTAAGGAAATCAAGCTAATTAATGTTAAAATAAGATGAATAATACCACTAATAAGATATAGGTAAAGAAGGTTTTGATCAATCCTCAGCCTATGGTCTAATGTTTCAACTATAAGAGACATGGAAACTCTGAAATCCATTTCCTATAGCCAAGGGTTGTTGATGATAAGCAATAAAAACAACCACCAAGTCCAAGGGAGTAAGGATGGGCATATACCACCACTAATACTAAGGTAGATCTTGATAGTGAAGTGGTGGTAGGTAAGTTGGTTAATCATTCTAGAATAGTAAATATATTATTTGGTCATGGTTCTATGTATTCTTCATATTGTACAAGTTTAGTATAACTATTCAAGAACCACATCAAAATATGGATATTGAGTTATCATTGAAAACAAAAAACCTGAAAATTATTCCATCTCAAGTATATAACTCCTCATTCACCAATATTTATAGGATAAAACTATGTTAAAACCCTTTAATACCCCCATTAGTGGAGTTCGATGATATACTAGGCATGGATTCCCTATCCTTATATTGAGACCATATCAACTATTGAGAAAAGTAAATCCCTATCTATATTGCGTATTATCCTTGAATTCTATACAACTATAATTAGGAGGATGATTCTCTTTTGGAAACTTCTCCTAAAGTAAGGATAATATTTCCTAATGAGAAATCATTTTTAAATCAAATGATTAAGGAGAAGGGATGGGACCACTTATGAGGAATTCCCATTTTAATGGAATATACTAATTTAAACCCTAAATTTTATCACAATCTTCCTCCAAACTGTGAGGTTGATTTCTAAATTTCACTCATAACTAAAGCTCTTCCTATATCAAAAAATCCCTATAGAATATCCACCATTGAGCTATAAGAATTGAATAAGAAAATATATTGTAATCTTGAAAATGTTTTTTACACCTAATTACTTCACTATGTAGAGAACTAACAATATTTTTCAAAAAGGAAATGGTTTTATGCATCTATATGTTGGTTATCATGAACTCAAAAAAATCAAGATAAAGGAAAAGTATCCCCTACCATGGAATGATGAATTGTTTGATAATCTCTGTAGATCATAGTACTTCAATAAAGTGGTCCTTCATTCAGAGTATCCTAAAATAAAATAAAGTAAGAAGATTAAACCTATGAATACATTTCGTACAAGGTACAAATACAATAAATTTATAGTATTTTTGTTCAGACTAACTAATTCTCCAATAATATTAATAGAAAGGATGAATAGAGTCTTTAAAGACCATCATGATAAACTTTTTATAATATTTATTGATTATAATATCATACAACTTATAATCAAATAATATCAATAAGATCATTTGAGTAATGTTCTAAAGACATTAATAAAGGATAAATTATATTCAATATTTATAAAGTATGAATTTGTCTGCAAACAATATCATTCTTGGGTTATGTAATGACAAGTGAGTGTATATTTTTGGATCTTTGAATAAAAGGGTAGTTGAAGAATTCCCAAGACCAAAATTTTTAATATAGATCCATAGTTTCCTTATATTTTCTAAGCACTATTGGTGATTTTTGAGAAAATTTTCATGATTTTCAAACTGGCTAACTAAGCTAACTTTGAAGGGTGTAAAGCTCTCTTAGACTTATGAATGTGATGAAATCCTGAAGGATTTAAAGAAGAGGATAATAACAACACCTTTACTCACACAACCCACCTTTGGGGAGAGATTTTTGAAATACATCAATGCTTCAATGAAGGGTTTTATTTGTGTCCTCTTGAAAAATGATAAATTGATAGCCTATGTCTCTCTATAGTTGAAGGTGTGTGAGTGGAATTATCCAACAAATGATATGGAGTTAGTTATATCAAAATTCAAATTGAATATTTACTATAATAATATCTATGGAGAAAAGTGAGACATATATACGTATCATAATATCTTCAAGTATATATTTTCACAAAAATAACACAATATGTTCCAATGAAGGTGGTTAGAGTTGATGAAGGATTATGATTTCTAAATTCACTACAATCCAGAGAAGGTGAGAAATGTTTTAGTTGCTTTAAGAAGAAAGGATCCTATAATATTATTTATTATGTGGATTTAGAATGATGAATCTTCTTATAAATGTAAAGGATGGATATGGAAATCATAATGAAAGGGAACACATCACACCTTTCTCAAATTATTTTTCAACCATCCATTCTGAAGAAGATTACAGAAACCCAAAATAATAGTGTGGAGATACAAAAGAATGTGGCTACTTCAATGAATATGAATTCCTCACAGTTAAACATTAATGAACAAGGAATTTGGGGACTTGGTTCATGAATATACGTACCATCAAACCCTAAGATAAAAAAGGACACATTGAATGATGATCATAGATCTATACTCTTGATCCACCTAGGGAGCACAATAATGTATAAGTATATTCAAAATCACTATTGGTCAGAAAATATGAAGAAAGATATTTTAAAATATTTATTAACGTGTTTGGTATGTCAAAAAGTGAAGGTGTAAAGGAAAAAGATCAAAGGGATGATGTAACCATCACCCATACCTTAATGAAAATGGGATAACATCATCAAAAAAAATTTCATTGGTATTCTAAAGAAACCCAAAGGTAAAAATGAAATATAATTTATGGTAGAAAATATTATAAACACTAATCATTTCATTAATACTTATGTGGACTTCTCACTTAATCATCATGTGATGATATATGTTATAAAAGTGGTGAGGCTCCATGGGAAACCACTATCAATTGTAGCTAATCAAGATCCATGGTTTATCTAAAAGTCGTAGAAAATTATACAACATGATTAAAACATATAGTCAAACTTAAATACATCCCATCACTCTCATAAAAATATCCAATCTAGGTGGATAATCTAGACACATGAGTATATGTTGAGAGTTTTCTTAATGAACTTAAAAGGAAACTATAATCAACATCTTATTTTTATGGAGTTATCATACAATAATATCTTCCAATTGTGTATTTATATGGATACTTATGAATCCATATGTGGAAATAAATTCATACCTTCAACATGTTGGGTTGAATTTAGAGGATGAAATTTATTAGGACCTAAACTATCAGAAGAAAGGAGTTAGAAGGTCAAAACCATTTAGAAACACATCTAAATATCCCAGAGTCGAAATAACATATATACTTATAACTATACTTGAATCCTAGATTTTTTGGTTGAGGATATACTATTAATTCATATATATCCTTGGAAAACATTCATGAGTTTTGAGAATAAGGGAAAACTAAGTCCTAGGTATATTGGCCCCTTTTAGATTCTTGATTACATTAGAGTAGTGGCATAGCGACTAACACTCCCACCAAAATTTTCTCATATAAACAATGTGTTCCATGTATCCTTATTGAGGAAGTGTATAAAAGACACCTTACATGTAATAAATATAAAGTTATTACATTTATATTATGATATTTCTTATAAGGAGCAGTTGGTGGGGATCATGGATCATAGAGACAAAGTTCTACGCAATAAGACAACTCACCCGATCAAAATTTTTAATGGAACCATACATATAAAGAAATAATATTGAAACTTGAAGATGTGATAGGGAAGAAGTACCCTAAAATGTTTCAACCTTAGTTCATGAAATGAAATTTTGATGGAAAATTTTATTAAGGTGGGAAGAATGCAACGATTCAATCTTTTATATATAAAATTACCCTTTTAAATTAATTTGCATCATATTTAATAATATAGTATATTATAAAAAATATGAACAAGAAAATATATAATGGTATAACAATTTTTTCTTATTAAAATAAACCATGTTTCAATATGATTGTTTTTTTGAAGCGTATAAAAAGTCTATCACATTTCATCGGAACATTACACATCATGAAATAATATCTTATATAATATCAAAGAATGGTATATATAGATAAATGAAAAATAATAATTCCCAAACAAATGTAAAATCCACAAGGGATAAATCTCCCATGAAGATTAATCCTACCAAAAAGATTATAAAAATGAATAAAAGTGTTAAGAATATGATAAAAATTGTCAAGGTAAGTGTGGAACCTTTTATGTGAATCAGTGAACGATTAGTTATAAGATTAGTGGAGTATAAAAATGGTTTAAAGGAAAATATGACTATTAAGATATTTCTATTACAATGTGACTATTATACGAACATATTAATAGTAATAATACTAAATAGAATAGTAAAATACCAGTTTAAAATTGTTTTCAAAATCATTATATACAATAATTAAATACTATAAAAAAATTACAATTCATTAAAGTTAAAAAACAATGTGTTTACCATAAAAATAGTATTTTATAGAAAATATATAGTTTTTATTTAAAATAATTATCCCTTATACTTTAGAATTTATTTTGATAAAATAAACACTACATTTAAAATTATCACGTCGAAATTAGGTTAGAGTGATTTTTTTAGATTTTTTAAAATACTTTATTTTTTAGTGAATTGTAAAAAAATAAAGTTTCTGTTTTTGGTATGTTTTATGACTTCATAAATATGTAATAATTATTTAATAATTAATATAAGATAATCTATGATAATAAATAATTTATTTTATGAATTAATTTTTTTCCCAAACCTATAAATAACTTTACAATGTCAAAAATTAAAATTAAGCTTTTTTAAAATAATATTTTTGGGAAATATTAATTTTCCATGTAAAAATAAATATTAAAAATTAGATTTAACTCAATAGATTGAAAAAAGTTAAAAAAAATTCCATGAATTTCCAAAACTAATGTTTTGTCAATGTTTTTCAATTTTTCAAATTCTATTTTCTCAAGGCCTATATTTAGAAATTAAAAAAAAATTAACATAATTTTACAACAAATACCCACCTATCAACCACATTTCGTTCACTACTAATCTATTATCACATCTCTCCATCTCCTAGTATCGCATTAAGTCCTTTGGATAATCCTCTAAGATCTCAAGTAATTACCCCTCTAAGCTTAGGAAGTGATATTTAAGTTAAGGGATTATATTTACATCCCATTTTATTCCATGTAATTACCTTATAATGATCATTTCAATTTTAATTTTATTATATTTCCATGTTTTCATAACAATTATTTTATTATTAAAATGATTCCCTAATAATGGGAGACTACCATTCCCTCTCATTAGCTCCATTTCATAATATATTTTGCATACCCGTTTTGTTTCTGAAACCATCCTTTGATTTTCCCTACCATACCCTTATGTTATGAATACCTAAGAATATTTCCATTAAAGGGTATTAATTTAGATATAATTAAACTCCATTGATTTAGTATTTACATTTATTAAAATCTAATTCCATTCTCACGGGTATAAATTTTTTAAAGTCTCATGTCTTTTGGGTTTTATGAACTCAATGATTATTACATGAAACCCTTTCTTATCTCTATAGGTTATTGATGAATTTATTTCTTTAGATATATGAAATTTTTGAAACAAAATAATACATATGAGGGGTGTACCATTATATAAATAAAATTCAATGTGTGATGTTTTTATCGCATGAGATATCATGTATGGTGCACAAATAGTTAGCTTAGCACACTATGTTATGTTGTCTTGGTAGCATGACTTTAATTATTCTTATTCTATAATGTTTTATGTCATTACCACATTCTTTCGATTCTATGATCATATGATATAATCGTTTTAATCGATTATGTTATGTTAATATTCTCTTTCATTCTTTTATGATACGCCTTTAGCCCATATGCATCATATGTACTATGATTGTTCCCTTATTAGAATTATTTTTTCTCCATTTTCCTTCATGTATTACCAAGTATATCCTATTTGGTATTAGAGGATCCAAGGGATATAATAGAAATAGAATGAGTTTAAATAAATATTATATAGTTTTATTTAATTTTTTTTACTTGAGTATCTAATATTCCTAGGGAAAAACCTCTAAATACTTGGTTTGTGTTTTATGGTTCATTATGTTACAAATCATGCTATAACATATGAAATGAGAACCAAGTTTTTTATTGTGATACCACATACCAATTATTGACCACTACCCTATCACCATGATTAGGGTCCCATAACTGAGTCTCTACAAATACCCTCTCACTTATGGTAGAGTCCCACAACTAACTAATCCCAACCACCACCTCCCAACAACCTGAACAAACATCCTTAACCATCCACACCATATTGGTGTCCAGAAAAAGATATAAATATCACATAATGATGATGATCTTAATGACAAAAGGTTATAAATTGTCAAATATTTCCCACACAAAATCTATGCCTATCCATATTAACATGTTATATCCCTCAAAATAATTTCACATCACTATATGATCATGAGAAACTCACATCATCAACCAAAGGTTTACCACAATACTTTGGACCCTCATCACTAACCCTTATACACCACTCTACAAGAGTTTAATGAAAAAACCCACTTGGTCAACCTATAGTGACATCCATATTGAAGTCCCACAAGAAAGATAAGATCATGACATACAATAAAATCTACAAAAGACCATGCCTTGGTGTAATTTATTATGTCTCTTAGAAGAGGGTATTGAAAACCCATATAGACAATATAAACCCACTCAATAATTACCTATGTTTTTTAAGAATACTAAGTCATACCTTTGATTCTCTAAATACCCTTTCCATTACTTCCCACTAACCAAAACTTGTACCCATGATCATCACCACTCAATTATCCTCAAACTAACTTACCAATTCCTACTATACTCTCTATACTGACCAAGATTGATCAAGATCCCTTATAGGTAGTCTATAGACTTCCTCCTTCATCGTGTATCCATATGTTGTACTAAATCACCTGAAATTAGGAAAAGATTCTTCTTCCATCTATGATATGACAGTATCTCAAGAGGTTATGGATGAGATAAGAAAGAGTGCATTAAATAATGGGAGAAATTTTTCCATGATCTAGAATAAGAATTAAATACCCATATTAACTAGTTTATCTTATTTATATAAGACCTCATAACATTCCCAAGTCATCCATGAATTTAATCATGCGTTACAATGCATAGGTGAGTGGCTTTGACCATTTATACATCCATTATATGAATGAATTTATATTTCCATTCATTTTATCTTATTAAACATCCAATTAATAAGAGTGGATAAATAAAATATTAAAATTTTAAATTATTAATGTTCAAATACCATGAAAAGGTAGTGGATGTGATATCATTGTATCATATCCAACAATATACCAAAATCATAAAATATAAAAAGTATTTTTTATACATGTCATGCCAAATGACATGACTATATTGTACCTCATTATATAATCTAAAATGTATCATATGTATGGAGGCTTTAGGGAATATCTCTTTCAATATCCAACTTATACTAAATCCTCAAAAAAATTGTGTCATTTAACCTTATATTGAATCATAAGCAATAACTTGTGAAACCATATCAAAACCTCATTTTGGATATCTTTCAAAATAATTTTAGAAGCTATCATTAATTTCAACCTTCTTCATATCATATGAAATATCATGTGATTTTTCATCCAAAAATCCTCTTGGATAAAACTCTAAAACACTTTTACAATATCTCTCTAAGTAAAACTCAATACTCATTCGATCAACCACAAACTATAATCCCACAGGACTTTATCTCATTATATAAAATATGAATTTCTAAATCCATAAATGTAGAAAAATAGTAGGCTCTATGCAAGCACCAATGATACTCAAGAAATAAAAGGATATAGTGTGATCTCTATCAAACAATTGTATCTATATATGCGGGTCCATAGACTAAATCATATGAAATCATTCATTTTTATATGATTATTTTGTCTAATAAATCAAATTACCACATGAAATAGAGTATGATAATCAAGTATATCCTCATTATATATCCTTAATTCTTTGATTATAGACTGAATAGGTCAAAAAATACATCACATTTTATTCATCTTTAGTGATTGATCACATCACATTCCCCTCACCAGAATAGATAAGCACACTACATCTACTCTATATGTATGACCTTAAACTTCGTCAGTCTATCCCAATCAAGGCTCTACATGTCATACTTTTCCTGTGATATGATAAATCCCATCTTTTTTAAGCTCCAACGAAAGACATGACAAAAAATATAATCAATCACCCCATAATTGGATATGACTCAAGGCATTATTAATAAAGGTATTAAAGTATAAAGGTTCTCATTCTAGGTATCACACTAAACTCATGTATTGGAAACTATAAATAATATCTTTTCACTCTTATTATACCAAATACATAGTTTATGACACTCCATGTTTTATAATTAATGGGAAATCTATTTCACAATACATATATTGTAACACATAAGAATATTGTGTATCCTAAAACATGAATCATACTCATTTTAACAATAAAATTTCATCACAACTTATAATAATCCTTGATAAACATTAGTTAGAGATAACATAAAGTTATAATTTAAGGGGTAAATTATACATTATCATCATTAATTATATATATTTATTGAAATAATGATAAAGTATAGATTTTATATTATATAATATGATACATTTTATGTTATTAAACTCTTTTATATAGAAGTGACTATAAACCCTACCACACATGATAAACTGCAAGATAAATATTATGTTTTATTCACTTTTTTTGGTTTTCTTAACCTCATTAAGTCTCTTCGTAATAATTTACACATATCTATCTAACCACCTAATAAAACCATCCCAGCTAACTCATTTAGTGAGAAACATATTTGAAGAATTCTATTTTGAATAATGGTGAGTCTTAGGAATCATTTTCTTAAAGTTTGACTCCTTGAAAGTAGTATTCAAGCGTCTTAAAATTACAACATCAGATGTAATGATGTTAATAAATTTTGTTTTCTAGTTACAATTTTTCCTAAGTACATCATCATCATCATGATTAAAACCATTTACATTAAAATCTTTCCCTGAAATATTTTGGTAAATAATGTAACTATTTACATCAATTATTTATTGATATAACATAAACCTTTTTGGATATTTAAGTGACATTTACTTTGACTAGAATAATATTTAATTTATTATTTTTGAACTTATTAATGTCTAAACATACACATATTAGAATATTATACACTATATTATCTTCAAAATATCATGCTAAGATAAAAAAATTACTTTTTGTTAATAAATAAATCTTAATTTCTTTAATTATAAATATTTTAAAACAGACTATTTTTTTGTATCATATATGACATTTTATGTTTTTAGATTATTTTATTGAAAACAAGACTATTCTTTAAAATATGACACTGATGGGTGGGGGAATATCATTTCCTTATATTTTAATAAACATATAGGTAAACTCATTTTAAATTGTGTTATATAATCTAATGAATTAGAAAATATATGTATTGAATCCGTTAACTTGTTCATAAAAAATTGTATTTATAAAAAAAAACTCTTATCATATAAGAAAAAATAAGATGAAAATATAAATCCTTTACTTAAATCAATTTGAGTTAAATAAATTCTTTTTTACTTGATTCCATGATTTAGTAAAACTTTCTTTCCTTGACTTTGAAATCTTGTATACTTATAAAATTTTTAAAATATACATTTGGTGTCACTTATATATTTTAAAAACAAATAATTGACTTATATAATACTGATACCTAATATGGACATTTAAAAAAAAATTCTTAACCACCTTCAAGTATTCTGAACAATTCTATTACTCCTATTTTTTCACACCTCCTATAGGGTTGAATAAACTTGACTGGATATTATGAAGAACAATTATTGGACTTTACAACTAATTTTTATTCTTTTAGTTTTAACTTTTACCTACTTATACTACCTGGATATACAAGCCTAATTTATCTATCCTCAACAATTTGAGAAAAAGTGTATTTTTTTGAACTTATTTAAATTTTAGAATAATTTCCATTAACTAAAATTGAATGAATTCAATATCCATAACAACCCTTAAGGAAATATCCAATATCTCTATGTCATTAATATGACCAATCATATTGAATATATGAGTGGGGAATAAATTTAATTTCGTCATTTTTCATTTAATAGTTCTGAAACTCTAAGTGAATTAGTTTATGCTTCTTATCAGCATCTAGATTCATCTATTAAACAAATTCAATAGTTTTTTACTTAGGAAGGGTCTCTCTAAAAATAGAATTGTGCATCCTTAAGAACAATTATTATGTTTTATACTTTTCAATGTATTTTTTGACATTAATATTTATTTATTTTTAGGATCGATACAAGGATAAGTTAGATGATGATGATGAAATTTATATAAAATAATATATTTTATCAAATGAATATCATGTTTTACATTCATTTTATAAGTACTTTTATTATATGTGTTCCCACTAAAATTATGACCCCTTTTAATGTTTATCATATCCATTAGTGGTCCAAAATTAATATTTCACTAATATTTTGGTTTCTTTATCAATAATCCCATTAAATATCAATTTATACAAGGAATTAGCTAATCATATCATATTTGACTCTTGGATGGTTCAGTGAAAGAAACATTCCCCAATCCATAATATAGATATACTCAACACCAATACTCTGGTAACCTAATCCTATTAGGGTCTCCCATATCAATGTAACTCAAATATAATGTTAATGACATGAAATTATTCATATTTTAATTACCCATTACTTTTTTTCCTTATATAAGAAAATCTAGGGGAACCCATATTTAGTATGATCTACCCCGTAAGATGATTGAGGTATTTAAAGTGTTTTATTTGGAAGGAAATTGTCTATTTGTATTATAAAGGGGATTTAACTTCCCCATATTATCTCATGTTACTCCATTTACATATATTCATTTTTCTAATGATTTATTTTGGAATTTTATTCCTTCAATAAAATCAATATATTCAAATCTATTGATGTATAATTTTTTACACAAGACAAATATTATATTTCTAACCCATGTTAAGTAAACTACATTCATATATATCTAAATGAATCCTATTTATAAGGTACATTAAGACCTTTCATGTAAATTTTTAAAACCATATGAAATAAATAATTATTATAGGAGTAAGTTTGGAGTGATAGATAGTCAATCCCTATTTTTCTAGGTAAGGTATAATACTCCACGATAATGAGTAGTCTGACTTGATGTCCCTCTACCTAAGGAAACTTTACTCACGAGGGAATTTAATTCTATCTGAATTCTAACACCTAATATGTATAAATCATAGTAAACTACTTAATTAAAACTCATAATGTAATACAATCCACAGTCAATCTACAAGAAAACTAAATCAATTATCATACATAGAATATAACTGCTTATATGAAAATTTATAGAATTACTTTAACATTTTAAACTTAAGAATAAATTAATTCACAATATAATAATTATATTCATGAAAAAATCATAAAATAAAACCAAATAAATGAAAAATTCAGAAATTTACAAATGATATAAACATTTATGAACTGTTCATAAATAAAATATAAACGCCTTATAGTTTAAGAAGTGATGAAATTAAACAATTCAGTTTTATCCAATATGAATTTTCATATTATAATTTATATGAAATTTTACTTATATAAATGATATTAGATGAAATATAGACATTTTATATTCAAATTCTATTATGTAAACAATTTACAATACCTAAATATCACACATATTTAATTATTTAAACCTTGATCATATCAATTATCAAAAATCCTTTGGATATGGTTTAAGTAATTTTTCAAATAAGGTATTTAATTTTGATAATTAAAATTAAATATATTATAAAAAAATTTAAATTTAAATATAACTTCTTTTATATTTTTCTTTGTTTTTGTAATTTATAAACATTTTAAAAATTATACTTATAATTTATATATAGAAATTTTATATCTAAATTATATGCCATTCCATATAAATGTAAAAATATATTTAATATTAATATTTAATATTTATAGATATTTATTTAATAAATTTTTAAAAAACATTTAATAATTAATTATAAATATTTTATACTCAATTTATTTATAATATTTCTATTTAAATAAAAAAATATTCCAAAAATTACATTTTCTCACAATTTGTAATTTTTTTATATTTTTTTAATTCAACTCATAATTTAAATATATGAAAAAATGAAAACCTTATTCATATTATTTTTAACAATATAAACTATATCATAACCATTGATATAGAAGAAACAGTTATTAAACCCTTTAAGTTCTATCTATCATAAATAAAATTAGATAACCCACATCATAATAGCCAAGGTTTTATAAATAAGAATATATAAAGTGAAAAGGTACCTCATATATGAGAGAAGGATCACTAAGAGGGGCGGGGGTTGAATCGATGATTCAATTTATTTTTATGTTTTCTATGGGAAACAACCCTCATCACCAACTAAATTGAATACTAATCATTGTTCTATAATAAAACACACATGTAAGGAAAAATAGATTTACATGGTTCACCTCTCAAAATGAGAAGGCTTGTCCTTGACATGATTTGATTCTGCCAAGATCATACAACCCACTAGTTATAACATTTAGGTACAATGAGACGATTTTATCATTGAACTCATATTAAATCAAGTCTTACAACTAGTATATTTCATCCTACACTAAAATTAATGATAAATAATTTAATATCAACAAGAATAATTCCATATAAACATAGCCATCACTTGTTGATGCAATGCTACTCTTCTTCTAATTCAACATGTAGTAAATTAGGTATAATACATTCACTCTGTGCCAATATTCACAACCACTTATTATTTTTATTTTTTCCTTATTAGTTTCTTGATAGTTATTTTGAACTATGTTCACTTCTTTTCATCTCTTAAAATAATCTTCACAATAGCACACAATTTTCTCTTATTTGAATTTGAATTTTAATTTCAAATTCAAATTCAAACCACAAGCTTCTTTCAACCCCTTATTCAAAACCAACCTTTGGATCTACACTCTAATTGATCATGATCATCCAATTTAAATTAAAAGTTATTATATAGTGAAATAACCACAAAATACCTCAGATAAATCCAATTCAATATGATTCATAGAATCTACCTAGATTACGATTTTACAGTATGTTATAGGGAATTAATCTGTAGCTTATTAGTTTTCAATAGTTTTCAATTAAATTCTACACAAGGATGTGGCATGGTCAATGTGATACAATGTTGAGAAAATGAAATCTACAGTACCATTAAAATCTATCCAAATAATCTCTGTATCATGCTCTATTCACTACAACATAGTCCTCTATAAAATATCTTATCTACGATGTAGTAACCGAGAATAGAGGTCCCCAATTTTCCAAAGCCATTGAAAATAGGCCTTTACAGATCTACATCATGAATATTTGATATTGTTTCGATTAAAACTGGGTCATATCTTTATCATAACTACTAAAAGCGCTGATAAATGGGCACACTAATGTAGTGTGATGTTTGAATAACAAAAAACTACAACAGAAAAACAAAAAATACTAGTATCAAATTCAGAATTTAATTGAAATAAAATTTATAATAAAAATACAAGGAAAAAATTATATTATATATATTTTAAACATTGGTTTGTAAAGTTACATTAGCAAGTACAAATTACTAAAGACATTCAAAAACATTAATGTTTCTTTGTCTTTGTCCCTTGAACCCTGGTCATGCAATTAGTTGGTGAAAAACCCACCGCAACATAAGAAAAAGAATGAACCAATATAAAAAATAAATTCTTAAATTAGTAATATTATAAAGAAATAAATTAAACACAAAGTGTTAATTTTAAAGTAAAACATATACTTTTAGTCATACCAAGCCATGTCAATATAATATCTCATGGATAAATAATAAGTGAGTCCTAAAAATGAAATTAATCCATTGATATGTCGATGAAAAATATCCTGGTTCAATAAGAAATGAATAAAAATGAGGGAAAATATTTTTTATTGGACACCATATTTCCTAGGTACATGGTACCTTTATTTTCAAGACCTTTAACAGGATGATTTACAACATGTAGCATAAAAACCCATCAAAGGAGGCTAGCCAAATGACTCGTCCCATGAGACTAATGATGCATCAAGGGGAAATATTAGTTCCCGCACATGTCATACCAGTCCAAAACATTATTCATTTGTTGAATACCCGAGTTAATAATGTGCCTTATCAAATAACTATATGGATTAAGAGATACAAATTTTCAATATTTACCCAAATAATTGAATAAATATTAAAGTATACACGATATTTAAAATGTTATATTGTTTAGGTAACTATAATATCCATGATAAATGATATGTATGATTAGGGAAAATTTAATAATCATAGGAGATTGAATATTTCAAGGATATAAAAGAAATCAAGGAAGTGAAAGTGAATACTATCCTTGGAAAAATCAATCATAAACCATCCATAGGAAGATAAAGGATGATATCAATACAAAATACCCTAATTGGAGAAAAATAAAAGGGTTTTGGTCATTGATGAATAAAAATATTACCAAAATATTTTTTTGAAAACATTCTTGAGGAAAATTTCCTTTTGTTTTGAAAAACGTTTTGGAAAAAATTGTCTTTAAAAATAGTTTTTAAAAATGTTTTTTTAAACCAACCTTTCAAAAATTCAATGGAAACTTCAAAGGAATGACGGTGGGTAAATCCATATATGTTGTACAAGGTAAAAAGAAAATTCCTTTTTCATGGTAAAATGGTATGAAAAATGGAATTTTTAAAAAATGACAAGAAGATTCCTTTGAAAAACTGGTAAAAAAAGGAGGGTAAAAATTTCTTTTACCAATAATTTTGAAATTGTTTTGGATTTTTTTAATAAAACATGGTTTTTAGATAAAAATATTTTCTATGACTAAAGAGAGACAGAAAGTTAGGTTTTCTGAAATACATTTTTAAAACACTTTGAGTACCAAAGAGTGAAAAAATGGAACTGATACTTGAAAAAGGTAATGAATTACCATAGGAGAGGAAAATCAAAGGATTTTATTTAAAAATGTTAAAATAATTTCCTCAAATGGAAATACCATTGAAATATCATTAAACTTATTAGGTAGGAAAATAATCTTTAAACATTCCAAAATATCCCATACCACATTGAATCATTTTAAAACAAAAACCTCATGAAAGAATAAAATTAAATGAAATTTATAGTATCATGAGAGTAAGGATATTCATGATATATCATGTAAAAGGGAATTATATATACTATATAAAAGAAACTAGGTGCATAATAATAAATAAGTCTCAATAGAATGTAAATTGAGACAAAATCCCTTACCCGATGTTTCCTTTCGAGTGAACGTCCTTCAAATTAATATATAATAAAATTATATTAATTATATAATTTTTTGAGAACCTTTTTTATGTTTATAATAATTTTGTATTCACTTATTACCATGTTATATAAAACTACTTAATCAATTATGTTTACATTGGGTGTTTTGACTAAATTTAGTTTATGTATCAAAAACAACTTGGGTAGGTAAACTATAGTGAACAGGGGTAATTATATAAAATCTCCTGAATAATTATCATGAAGTAATTATCATATTTATACATAAATTATAATTTTCAAATAAATCATTAAATATATTGATGAAAATTAATCAACGTTAAAATCACAGAGAGAGTGGGACGTACATACGCATGAGTAACATTTTTTTTCACTGATCATTAAGGAAACAAGGTAAGAAAAACCATATCATTACTTAATGATAATGATATCATAAAAACACATTATTTAATTATATATAGACATATATATAATTCTTGTTATAAAAAATTAATCACATCATGTCGAGGAGGTGGTAGTCCACACGTCCATGAACAACGTTATCACTTTTTAAGTGTGTGAAAGTTTAATGAAGAAAATGATATATATATATAGTATATTTATAGAAATGTAATTATGCAATGAATATTATATAAAGTTTTTTTATGTCACATATGTTTAATGGAAACCATCCTTTTTATATTCCATGTATTGTGTGAACGAATGACATCTCTTTGAATTCAGTCAAAAAAAACCAACGTAAACATAATTGATTAACTAGTTGTATATAACATGTAATAAGTGATTTAAAAGTAATGATAAACATAAAAAATGTTCTCAATAAATTATATAATTAACATAAGTTTATTATATAGTAATTTAAAGGACGTTCACTCGAAAGGAAACATCAGGTAAGGGATTTTGTCTCAATTTACATTCTATTGAGACTTATTTATTATTATGCACCTAGTTTCTTTTATATGGTATATATAATTACATTTTACATGATATATCATGAATATAATCACTCTAATAATACTATAACTTTAATTTAATTTTATTATTTCATGTGGTTTTTTATTTAAAATGTTTCAATGGGGTATGGGATACTTTGGAATATTTAAAGATTATTTTCCTACATAATAACTTTAATGACATTTTAATGGTATTTCTATTTGAGGAAATTATTTAAGCATTTTTAAATAAAACATTTATATAAAAAATAATATAAAAACATAATACTATATATTCCATGTATATTGTGAACAAATAACATCTCTTTGAGAGGTAGTAGTCTATACTTCCTCAAACGATGTGATCTTATTAATGAAATATTGAAAGTATTAAAGGTATGTGTTATAAAATGATTGAAAAAATTATAAATACATAATAAATATAATATATATCATATATAAATATAATTTTGATCATAATGTCCACCATGAGAGTTGGTAAGGTAAAAATAAACAATCATCATTTCTTGAGACAATAGTTCGTCGTACACAAAAACTATATGTTCATTTCCCATTATATAGAGGTCTGTGTATGTGTTGGTAAAACATTTATATAAAAACATAATATTATATTGAGTATACTTTTATTTTTAAATAATTATGAAAAAAATATATTTTAGGGGTTGGATAATGGAAATGAAACTAGAGAGATTGAGAGAAGACATTAACTCTTAAAGAGGTAACCTCTTTTGGTTTGAACAAAAAGATAACTGAAATTTATTTATGCCTAAAATGAGGAACATAAGATGAGGGTAAGGATTTTGGGATAATAATTGGGATTATATTTTATGAGGAAATGTGGCTTTAGATGTGTGAGTAAGGGGGAGAGATGCAGGCCTTTTATAGGGAAGGAAAATAAATCACTTGGAATTTTTGAAAACAAGTTAGGTGTCAACATGTTCTAACATACAAAAGTCATAAAAAACCAACCAAAAAATAATATAAGTTTTATAGATTATATATTTCTATAAAATAGGTTTTTTACAAGTTTATAGAATATTTGGGCCCATAAATATAAGGCTTAATTCATTTTTAAGCCTAATTACACCTTAATCACTGTAATTAATTTTAATCAGTTTAGCTAATCATTTTGGTCAAAAATTAAGTCACAATTATTAGAATCAAAATATCTTCTTTATTATAATGTTTTATGTATGTTTTTTTAATTAAAATCATAAAATTGGAAAACTAAGATTAATTCTAATCTTGCTGACAAATTGTTTGAGTGGTTTTAGTTGAAAAATGTTCAAATTATTATTGTGTTTTATATTTAATTTCAATATAAAATTTATTATAATAAAAAAAATTGTATTAATAGATTTATTATTTATCTAATTTGAATTTGTAAAAAATTTAAAACATAATTTATCATTAATAATTATTAAAATAGAAAGACAACATTTAATTAAAATGCGATATTTTTTAATATTCATCAATAAATGATGTTTCTCAGAAAAATACCTACAATTCACCCTAGCATAATTTTAAAATTATTATTTCAATAATTAATTTTATTTTATAAAATTAAATTCATAAGAGTGTCAAAGTTAAGATTTAAAATAGATTTTCCATTCAAATACGATAAAAAAGCCTTAATAAAAATATAGGTTTTTATGTATAAAATGTGGCTTGTTATTACATTATGATTATAAAAAAATGGATAAATATAAAAAATATATTATTGAATATATTAAGTATCTATTTCATTAGAAAAATTAACTAATTTTATTTAATTTTATTAAGTAAGACAACACTCCTTTGGAAGCATAAAAAAAATTATAATTTTTTTATATCCAATTGGTTATTATTTTCATTTTTTCATTAGTTGGTAACCAATGAATTCATTTTATATTTATATAAACCATAAATTTAAATAATTTCATTATTACTATTCATAACGGTTAGTTTATATCTTATTATATTAAATAATAATATTTTAATAATATATCTTTGTTTGGTGAAACTCGGTCTTGGGTATAATCCAAGCTATCAAGGAAGATTTCTCTTGAGTTTAACACAATATCGAGGAAGGTCACTCTTGCATGTAACTCAAGATAACTCAATTTTTCATAAATTAAAACCAATATCATGTGTTGAATTTATTTAAAATAATAAATATGTAGTAGAGTCTCAAGATATGACATTCCATTATGCTCTTGGTGATGCGTGTCCAAAAAGCTATCAAATACAAGGTTATTACTTTATATTTGTTGGGTATCACATTATTCTCACCTTATTTAAATTTCATCCTCTCAATTTAAACTAGATAACAGTGATAGATTGTTTGACACTTCTTATTTTTGAAAAACCACATTTTGAGAATGAATTATAAGTCATTCTTTATAAAAGAGAGAATGAAAAGTAGAAATGTCACATGGAATACCATGTAATTTGGTCACTATGTAGGATAACATTAGTGGCTAGTAGAGATATGTACTTGGAGTAAAAGAATAAATATTTATAGGGAGTGAATGGGGATATCAATCACAATCAATTGAATGATCAATAGAAAGTTGAGGGCCTCAAATCCATAAATTTGATTTGATTTTGAATACCATCGGTTCAACAAAAAATAAGGTATTAGGAAAGTTTTTTATTTATAACTCATTTTTCTAATTTTGGGTAATTATTTTACTAACAAATATTATAAGGAAGTATTCTTACTTGATAGTTTTTAATTTCATATAGACAATCCTAAATTTTTGTTGTGCTTCGATCAAAATCTAATTCATTCCTTTACTCCAAGAAATTAATTAACAATAATGATATTTTTTCTAGAAGCACTAAAAGATATTTTTAATGGATTATAAGGCCTATAAAAGAGTGACAAGTATAACTATTTGTCTGTAACTGTCTTCCAAAACCAATATGATTCTTAAATTAATCTCTAATCCTAAAAAGTGATACTACTGGTTCATCATTAATATTTATTGGTCAAATTGTTTAACTAAAAAATGAAAAATTAACTAGTACATTGCATAGGTTAGTGGTTGGCATGACACCCTTTTTATCCTTCGGTCATGGGTTCAAGACCCATGAACATGATGAATTTGATTGGTTGTAACCCCGATTACTGGTTTTCCTTTTCTAAAATCAAATTAATATAATTTCAAAAATTGATATTATGGATATCCTTTAAATAAGGTTAATTACTAAATAGAATTTTAACAAAGGTTTTCAATAAAATCCTAAAAAATAAATACTTCATCCATTTTATTTTAAAAAAGGTCTTTCCCTAGTCTAATGTTTATCCATAATATCATTTTTAGTATTTCTAAATCATAATACCTTATCTTAAATCTAAAAAAACTTAGGTTTAACTTAGTTTATCAATTATCATAATCTATTAAAATACATTATAATGGTTTGTAATGAAAAAATGGATTATCCTAAGAATATCCCCAGGAGTGTGAAACTAGGTGCGTAGTAAGGCCCGTTGTTGTGTACAAGTTTACCCCAAGTCAGGCCTGAAACACCTTGTTAGAGTTATTACTCCTATGTACATTTGTTCCATAACCACGCCCACTTGTAGTATCTAGAGAAGGATATTTTTTCAAGAAGACGCACATAATCTATACTTTACCATAATTCTTGGGTTTTCTTCTATTCCTATCCTCAAATTCAATATTAGGTTTATGTTCTCTAATATATGTTTCCATAAATATAGTTCCCAAGGTTGTTACCAAACTTCCTCTAATACCAACTATAGTGACCCAACCTTAGATAACCTAGAGCCGGTGTTTGCTACAAATTACATTGACATGATTACAAGGAATCAAGCTCTAAAGGACTGACTAGTTTAGTAGTCTGGGTAAACCAGATATATAAATGAGTCTTTCATTAAAAATTAATTCAATAATTACAATATATTTTTTTCTTCTTTATAAATAAATGAATTAAATGATAACTATAATCTATCTAGTAAATTCATACTTATATTTCATAGTACGTTTCTTGGATTCTCAGGGAAAGAAAAATATTAATGGTGAGATCAAATGCGTAGTTACGTTAAACAAAGTAGAAGAAATAATGAATCAGTATGAATAAATTAACATAGAAAGGTAAATAAAAAATAACACATTCCATTCAAATAACTAGATTAAGAAATATCAATATGGAAAGGTAAGAAACTAAAACTCATTCCATCGAAATCAATAAAATGATAATAAAATGTATCCATAGATATATGGACACAAAATCTCATAGATAAATAATAATTGAAGGATGAAAAGAAATGAATCCATATATATGTTGACACATAATCTCATAGATGAATAATAACTAAATATAAATGAGGTAAATTCTTTATTTTTGGATGCTATGCTTCCTAGGTACATAGTAGCTTTACTATCAATAACTTTCACATGACGATTTACAACATATTGGGTAAAAACTCATCTAAGGAGACTATCTGAATGACACATCCCATGGGACTAATGATTCATCGAGGGGCTATAACAGTCCCCTCTGATGTTGTACAAGTCCAAAACCTTCCTCGTCTATTGAATAGTCGACTTAACAATGTGCCTTATCAAATATCTATATGGAGTAAGAGATACATATTTATCAATATTTACCCAAAAAATTGAATAAAAATAAAATTATATAATATATATAAAATGGTATATAGTAAAAGAAATATTAATATCCTTGATAAATGACATGAATAAATAGGGAAAATTCATTGATCAAAAGATATTGAACATTTTAAGAGGAAAAAGGAAATCAACGAAGTGAAAGTGAATAATATATTTGGCCAAATAAATCACAAACCATCCATAGGAATATTAAGTATGGTATGAACACAACAATACCCAAGTGGAGTAAAATAAAGTGTTTTTGTCATTGATTAATAGAAATATTATAAATATATCTTTTAAAAACATTCTCATTGAAAATATCATTTTGTTTTGAAAAATGTTTTGAAAAACATTTTCATTGAAGATAAATTTAAAAAATGTTCTCTTTAAAAATTAACCTTCGAAAAATGAAAAGGAATCTTCAAAGGAATGATGACGGGTAAATCCACACATGTCGTACCCTTTTTCATAGTAACATGGTAAGAAAAATGCCTTCTTCAAAAATAAACAAGAGGAATCATTTTAAAACAATGGTAAATGAAAAATGTTAAAAATGTATTTACCAAATCATGTTAAAATAAATTTTGAAACCATTTTAATAAAAAATGGTAATTGCAGAAACTCAGGTTCTCTAACTAAAGAAAGACACACAGTCAGGTATTCTGAAAAACATTTTTAAAACACTTAGAGTACCAAAGAGTGAAAAAATGGTACTAATACATGAAAAAGGTAATGAATTACCATAGGAGAGGAAAATTTAATTGTTTATTTAAGAATGGTAATCTAATTTCCTCGAATGGAAATACTATTGAAATATCATTAAAGTTATTGTTGAGGAAAATGATCTTTTAGCATTCCAAAGTGTCCCATACTACATTAAAACATTTTGAATCATACAAATTATGAAGAAATAAAATTAAATGAATGTTATAGTATCATGAGAGTAATTTGATTCATGATATATCTTTTAAAAGGTCATTATATACACCATATAAAATAAAATAGGTGCATAATAATAAATAAGTCTCAATAGAATGTAAATTGATATGAAATCCCTTATTTAATGTTTCTTTTAAAGTGACCATCCGATAAATTAATGTATAATAAACTCATGTTAATTATATAAAATATTTCAAATAATTTTAATGTTTATAATTAATTTTAATTCACTTATTAACATGTTATATAAATCTAATTAATCAATTATGTTTACGTTGGGTGTTTTGGCCAAATTCAGTTTATGTGTCAAAAATAACTTGGTTAGGTCAAATATAGTTAAAGGGGGTCATTATATAAAATCTCAAATATAATTTTCATGACATAATTACCATATTTATACATAAATTTTACTTTTAAAATAAATCAGTAAATATGGTTATGAAAAATGAATCGACATTCCAATCAGGGATACGATAGGTCGTACGTACGCATGAGTAACATTGTTATTTTTCATTGATCATTATGGAAAGAAGGTAAGAAACACCATATAATTACAAAATTATAATTATATCATAAATACTATATTATTTAATCATATATATTTATATATACAATTCTTGTGATAAAAAGGAATCATATCATGTTGAGGAGGCGGTAGTCCACACGTCCACAAACGACATTATAACTTTTTAAGCGCGTGAAAGGGTAATGATGAAAATGATATATATATAGTATATTTACATAAAGGAATTTATGTCATTAATATAATATATGAGTTGTTTATGTCACATATTTTTAATTGAAACCATCCTTTATTCAATCAATATATAGTGTGAACTGATAACATCGCTCCAAGGGGGTGGTAGTCCACACTTCCTCAAACAATGTTATCGTATTAATGAAAAATGGAAAGTATTAAATGTATGTATTATAAAAGGATTAAATAATTATAAATACATAAAAAAATATCACATATATCATATATAAATAGGGTTTCCATCATAATGACCACAATAATAGGTGGTAAGGAAGTATGTTTGTTACACATTAGATTGAGGTGTGTGTTTGTGTAGGTTGGAAAATTTACATAAAAAATCCTAGTATATTTTTTATACAGGTTTTTCTATATAAGGATGGAAAAAGAGATTTTAGGGTTGGATAATGGAAATGAAACTGAAGAGATTGAGAGAAGACATTACCGCTTAATCGGGTAACTTTTTTAGGTTTGAACCATCAGATTACTTGAATTTATTTATGAACAAGGGTTGGAATCTAGGATTAAGAGAGTGATTTTGGGAGACTAATTGGATATAGGATGGATGAGACAATGTGGATTGAGAGGTGTGAGGAAGGGTGAGAGAAGGTGGCCTTTTATTGGGAAGGAAAAGGACTCAATTAGAATTTTTGAAAACAAGTTAGGTGTACACATGTTACTACCTAAAAAAATTTATAAAAAACAAAAAAAACTAAATAATTGAAGTTTTATGGACGAGATATGTCCATAAAATAGGATTTGGAAAAGTGGATAGGTCATTTGAGCTCTTAAATATAAGGTTTAGTCCACCTTTATGCCTAATTACACCATAATCACTGTAATTTCTTTTAATCACTTTCACTAATCATTTTGGTCAAAAATTAAGTTGATATTATTAAAATAAAAATTTAATCATGATTAAAATGGTATATTTATATTTCTTAAAATCAAACCACATAAGTGGAAAAATTAAGATTAATGTTAATCTTACAGACATACGTTTTAACCGGTTTTCATATAAAAATGTTCAAAAGGATTTTTTGTTTTTATATTAAATTTGAATGTGAAATTTTTTATAATAAACTAAATTGTATTAATATATGTATTATTGATCTAATGTGACTTTATAAATAATAAAATATAAATAATCTTTAATAATTATTTAAACACAAACACAGTTTTTAACTAAAATCTTGTTTTTTTTTAATATTTATCAAAAATGAATTTTCTTAAAAAAATCCCAAAAATTAACCCTAGGCTTTTTTTGAAATTATTAATTCAAAAATGAAGTTTATTTTATCAAATTAAATATATAAGAGTGTCAGAATTAATATTGAAAATTGGGTTTCCATTATAAGGCACTAAAATCATCTTAATAAAAATATATGTTTTGTGTGTGTGTAAAATTAGGCTTATTATTATCTTATTCTTATAAAATAAATTGGTTAAATATAAAAAATATATTATTGAATATATAAAATATATATTTAATTAAAATAATTCATTAATTTTGTTAAATTATGTTTATTAAGACAAAAACTCTTTTGAAAGTATAAAAATAATAATAATTTTTATATCCAATTGGTTATTTTTGTTTCTCATTAGTTTGTAAACAATGAATTCATTTTATATTTATATAAAAAATAAAATTTCAGAAGTTATTTAATAATATTTATAACATCCTTTTTATATCTTACTATATTAAATAATAATATTTTAATAATATATATTCGTTTGGTGAAACTTGGTCTTGCATATAATGCATGTTATCGAGAAAGATTTCTCTTACGTGTAACACAAGTTATCAAGGAAGGTTTCTATTGCATGTAACAAAATATAACTATATGTTTCAGGAATTATAAGCAATATCATGTATTTAATTTATTTAAAATAGTAAATATATAATATATTCTCGAGATATTATATTCCCTTACGTGTTTGGTGATGCGTGTCATACACGCTATCAAATACAATGATCTTACTTTAGATTTTCAGGGTGTCAAAATATGTTGGATTTAGTTCTGGTTGATTATTACACATAAAAAAATTTATTTTTATTCTCAAAATAAGGTACTATTGAATTAGACCTCATATATGGTTCTAAGAAATTCACTATGGATGAGATCCAATTCAAGAGTACTTGATTTCTGAGAATAATCTTTCAAATGTCACACCATTTCTTCTTTGTCTTAAAGAATCATAATTTTGAAAATTAAAAGAATAAGTATAAAATAAAAATTATAAATAAATAAATAAATTAATAGCAGATAAAATGACGAGAAAATAATCTTAGCTCATTTTCTCGATTTTGGTGATGTGATGCAAATTTTAAACTAAAATGGAACTTATATATTGAAAACACAATCTTCGAGTCATAACAACCACATCATGTGTAAGATTGACATGCAGTAAATTATAATACATAAGAAAATGAATTATGAATCATTTTCCTAAATTATTAAGACAATCCAAGAGCATTTTCTTAGTTTTGAGTATGTTATTTTTTTTTACTAAAATAACATTTTAAACTGAAAACATTAACTTTGAGTCATACCACCCACATCATGTATCAATTTTATGTGAAAGTGATTCTCACATGTCAAAACTGACTTATTAATCATTTTTCTTAATTATCAAGACAATATGATAGCATTTTTTCAGTTTTCAGTGAGTGACATGTGTTTTACACTGAAATGTCAACTTCAAACTGATAATGGACACTTTGAGTAATATCGCGCACATCGAGTATTAGATTGGGGTGCGGATAATTTTAAAAAGTCACAAATGACATTTTTATTATTACCCTATAGTATCAAACTAATCTGAATGTTTACGTTTTGTTTTGAGTATGTCACTTGTCTTTTTTACTGAAATATCAATTTTAAATAAAAATACACAGTTGGAGTCATACCAGTCACACCGTGCATATGACTGAGGTATAGATAATTCATACACATATAAAATGACTAATGTATTATTTTTATAAAGTATCAAAACAATATGATTTTTTTTCTAATTTTTGATCATGTCACTTTTCATTTTTACTAAAATGTCATTTTAAACTGAAAACAGGAAATTTAAGTGATACCGGTCACACAGTGCGTCAGATTGATGTACAATTGATTCTCAAAAATCATAAATGAATCGTTGATATATTTAATAATTATAAAAATAATATGAATTTGTTTTATTGATTTAGAGTATGTCACTTATTTTATTACTAAAATATCATTTTAAATTAAAAACACACACTTGAAGTCATACTAGTCATATCATATGTCAGTTTGATGTGAGACTAATTCCTACATATAAAAAATGACTTATGAATCACTTTGAAACATTATCAGGATAATATGAGCATGTTTTCTCAGTTTTTAGTGAGTGAAACACATTTTGAACTAAAATGTCAATTTTTAACTGATAACGGAGAGTTTGAGTCATATTGGGCATGCCACATATCAGAATGAAGTTCTTCTAATTCCTACATGTCAAAAATTTCATAGGTATAATTATAATATTGTATTGAAAAAATAATAACGTTTTTTCTTGTTTTTAAGTATGTCACATGATTTTTTTACTAAAATGTCAATCTTAAACTCAAAAGACAAAATTTGAGTAATATCGATCACACCGTGCATCAGATTGAGGTTCGGTTGATTCCTACATGTCACAAATGACTTATGGATTTTTTATGTATTATCAAAATAATATAAATATCTTTACCTGATTTTGATTGTGTCACTTTTTTCTAATAAAATGTCATTTCAAACTCAAAACACACACTTCAAGTCATAACAACAACATAATGTGTCAGATTGATGTAATATCAATTCATACACATGAAAAATGAATTATTTACCATTTCCCTACATTATCAAGATAGTATTATTGTTTTTTTCTTGGTTTTCAATTATTGAAACATGCTTTGAACGAAACTATCAATTTTAAACTAATAAGGGACACTTCGATTCATACCCAAAATACATGTATTGGATTGAGGTGAGGCTGATTTCTACACCTCGTAAATGAATTATGGATTATTGTCCTAATGTATTGAAATAATATGAATGTGTTTGATCTTTTTTAAGTATGTCACTTTTATTTTTTACTAAAATGTCAATTTTAAATAAAAAGACTCACTCAGAGTCAAACTGGTCACAACATGTCTTGTATTGACATGAAATCAATTTATATACATCAAAAATGACTTATGAAATGTTTCCCCAAATTATCAAAGTAATTCGAGTCTATTTTCTTATTTTTGAGTATGTCAATTGTGTTTTTTATAAAAATATCATTTTAAACTAAAAACATGCACTTTGAGTCATACTAATCATACTATAAATGAAATTAATGTATGCATGATTCCCAAATGACAAAAGTTATGTGTGTATAATTCTGATAATATATAAAAACAATATGAATGTGTTTTCATAGTTTTGAGTATGCCACTTGTTTTTTTACTAAAATATCATTTTAAACTAAAAACACATAGTTGGAGTCATACCGGTCAGATCGTGTGTTGGTTTGTTGTGATACTAATTCCTACACATCAAAAATGACTTATGAATCATTTTACAAAATTATAAAGACTTCCTAAGCATGTTTTTGAGATTTTCAGCAACACACATGTTGAACTATAATGTCAATTTTAAAATAATAACAGATGCTTTGATTTATATTGGGAAAACCATGTTTCAAATTGAGGTGTGAATGATTTATACACCTCATAGATAACTTATGGATCATTTTTATGAAGTCTCTAAATAATCCAAATGAGTTTTCTTATTTTTGAGTATGAAACTTATTTTTGTGCTAAAATATCTTTTTAAAAAGAAAACACACACATTTGGGTCATACCTTTAACATCATGTGTCAGTTCGATGTGAGACTGATTACTACATGTCAAAAATGACTTATAAATCATTTGGATTGATTATCAAGGAAATACATGCATTTTTACTTATCTTTCAGTGAGAGGAACAAATTTTGAACTAAAATTTCAATTTTAAATTAATAACAGAAAGTTTGTGTCATAACAGGAACATCGTATATCAAATTGAGGTGCGACTAATTCCTATATTCAAAAAGATGATAGATGGATATTTTCACTAAATTATTAAAACAATCCAATTTATTTTGATCTATTCTGAGTATATAACTTTTATTTTTTACTTAAATGATAATTTTAAACTCAAATCACAAAATTTGATTAATATTAATCACACCTTGTGTCATATTGAGGTGAAGATAATTCCTACAGAAGAAAAATTACTTATGGATTATTTTATTAAAGTTAAAAATAAATCTGAATGTGTTTTCTTGGATTTGAGTATGTCATTGTTTTTACTAAAATATCATTTTAAACTAAAAACTCTCACTTCAAGTCATACAGACTACATCGGGTGTCATATTAACATTCAGTCAATTCATACACATTTAAAATGAATTATGGACTATTTTACTAAATTATTAAGATAATAAGAGCATATTTTCTTGATTTTTAGTGACTAACACATATTTTGAACTAAAATGCCAATTTTAAACCAATAATAGAAAATTTGAGTCATATTAGGTACACCGTATAATATATTGAGGAGATGATTATTCCTACACATCATAAATGATTTATGGATTATTTTACCAACATATCAAAACAATCCCAATGAATTTTATTATTTTGGAGTATGTCACTTGTATTATTTACTAAAATGTTAATTTTAAATAAAAATCCAAACTTAGAGTAATACCAAAAACACCATGAATCAGATTGACATGTGGTATATTTTAATACATTATAAACGACATATGGATTATTTTCTTAAATTATCAAGATAATTTGACATTTTTTTCTTGGTTTTGAGTATGTCACTTATGGTTTTCACTAAAATGTCATTTTTAACTAAAATCAATCACTTTGAGTCATACTGATCAATCCTTGCATTGTATTAACATGAAACAGATTCCTATATGTTATAAATAGATTATGGATCATTTTTCTAAAGTATCAAAATAATCCAAATGAATTTCTCTAGTTTTGATAATATGACATGTGTTTTGAACTAATGGGTAAACTTAATAAAATAATCATTAGATAAAAAAATAAGGAAATTAATTAAAAAAATTAGATAAAATGATGTGAAATTTAACTAAATAAGTAGTAAGAATTCACATGTTCATGATGTTTGGTTACATTCTGAGACCATGTGTTCTTCTCATTCGTTTCTAAAAAACCGATTTAATCCATTATAATTTTCCTTAAGAAACAGATCAAAAATATTATATAAATATTCTGATACTTATTCTACACACACCAACTATAATTCCATGCTCATATCTCATACTAGATCACATAAATATCAGGACACCATATACGATTCCCACTCATCTATGACCAAATTTACTTCTTCTTTTGAGTATGTAGATTATATGAAATCTTGGTAGCACTAATAAAATATATAAAAAAAAGAAATATTTTTAATTAAATTTTAATTACCATTCAAAACTACCTCTTCAACAATGCTAGTCTTTGGATTTAGCCTATATTTAGTGATTAACATATCATAAAAAAATCTTATTAAAACAAAAAATGAAACATATAATTTGAAGTTTATCTATAAAATTTTGATTGTATTGTATTAAAAATTCATAGTACACATCATGTGTGGTTGGTTTTTTGAAAACCCATGCATAGCATCCAAAAAATAAATTTTTGGGGTATGTATATTGATTGTGATCAGTATCTAGTGCTTCATAGAAAAATAAATAAATAATGGAAAAAATAAAAATATATTTTACATGACTGTATTAAAGAGTTAAAACACTGAATTATAGCTATTAAAAACAGTGTATATTATATTATATTATTCTAAAATTCCACATTTAGATCATCTCTTTTATTATCAATTTATTTTAATTATAATGAAATTTTATCAATAGAAATGATATAGGGATTAATGAATCCAAAATCTGCTTTACATGATTTTTTCTTTGTATAGTAGTAATATAAACACCTATAGAAAATATAAATTGTTATGAACATTTATAGATATATTAGATCATTATTTTTCATAGGTTTATGATGAAAATGTACCTTATGTGTGTATTCACAATTGAGACTCCCAACCATTAAAACTTGAGAATCTCATTTATACTCTTGAGACCAACCACATCTGTAATTACAATTCCAAATAGTTATTCATAATATGGAATATAGGACCCATATCCATCTTTGACTATGGTGTCTGAATGATGTTTTAAATATAATATATGTTATAGTGGAACTTGAGGGGAGATGGTACTCCCGAAGTTATTTTTATTTTCTTGGTAGATTCACTATATTTTCTTAATCTGACCTTCCATTTCACCATTGTTTTATCTTTATGTAATACCATACCTCACTTCAGAATTTTTTTATTATCTGTTATAGGATTTTGATTTTATTTTTTTAAGATAATTACCTCTTGTATCTTTATAATATTAGAAAAAACACTATAAAAGTTCCAAAACCATCAATGACCATTGTAATATTCCCGATCATCAAGTGGAATAGAAAACTCAGTGATTAGATCTTGAGATACTTTAAAACCCACTCTCATGTGATATTTTGGGAGTTATTTTTTGTGTTTCTTGTCTCCCCGGATATTATACACCATACCCCTCACAACGACGCGGTGTGTTGGAGTTAATAGATAGAAATTACATACAACTTCTCTTAATTGAATTTTAGCAATATAATGCCATCCGAAGTTTTTTGATTCATATTTAGAAGATATAGTAATGAAAAAATTGATTACCTTGGGTAAGGTATGAATTTTAGTAGAATGCCTAGACTCAAAGATAGTAGATTCATTTTTTTGTTCATGTGTTTGTCCTTATTCCACTACCAGTTGAATTTGTTTCTTTTTTATATATTGGTCTGCCAAACTAGACTGGGAAATAATATATTTCAAAGAATATATTTAAACCGAAAATAATTTCATCATCTGATATGTGTTTTATTATATTTATTTCTTCTTGAAATATGTTTTAGCATATACTCCAAAACCTACACCTCTAACGTGACCAAATTGTTTTGTTTGCTTCAGAGCCACTGAAAGTAGTTTTTCTTCCCATATGGTTTCTATCGATTCTTATTTCGAAATCATATAAAATCCACTGAAAATAAATATATATTTATATGTAATACTATTATAAATTATAAATAGTTATTATTATATCAAACTTACACATGTTTCTCGTAATCATTTTATGTTTTGATCAACTAGTTTACCCTATTTATTTTCACAGACCACTTTTCATAGCACATGATGTGGGATGAAAGTGGATTCTTATTTTGATTCATTAATTTGTATATAAATAAAGGAAAATATGTTGTTGTATATCACATAAAAAATATATTGTCGATTTAAAATAAATACCATTTCTTTCTCTAGTGAAACATACCCCATCCTTGATTTGTGAGAGGGGTACATTGGTTTTGATGCATGTTGTTTATTTTCACCACACCTTTACTATTTCATAAATCAAAAATTTAGATTCAAATTGGATAAAATAAATTATTTCAAATAATATATTATTGACTATAATGCGCCTGAAATGATTTATCATTGTAATGATAGATGAAACAATTCTATGTTTCCTTCTTTATAATGTGTGCATAAGTAACTGGTGGGTGGGGCTTTCGTTTTCCCTGTACATCGCTAAGATGGAATTTGGTAAGAAGTGTCCAGAAGCCTATGTGTTTTTTATAGTGACCATTAAGTCACATTTCATACAAAAATCAGCTAAAATAAATGAACTCTATAAGGGATAATGATAATTAAACCAACATTTCATTATATAAGTATTTTAGTAAAATTGAGAATTTATATCGTAACATTCCCTTAAAATATTTCCAAAGGGTTTCCTTTCTTATTGGTTAGGAATGGAACCCAAAATCTATACCAATTGGCACATTCATCCTCATTGTGACCCCAACATAACTAATAGAAATTGACTTGTTGGGGTCAATAGGTTGACCACGTTTATTTCAACCATCCTCAAATTTTATACCATTTCTACATGACATGATAAATTTAGTTAACATTATGATGTTTCACCGTTCTTGTTTTTTCATCAACATGGTGTTGATCCCCTAATAATTCTATAGTTTTATCATCAACTGCGTATTCTTACATGGGATTAGTAACATTATCTTATGCAGACGTATTTGTCTGTATGAGTAGTCAAACATTTAATTTAGATTACATAAATATAGTATATAAAAAATAATATTATGAGTATAATTATAGTATATTAAAAAAACATTAATATTTTCGTTGAAATCTCTTTCTTTTTTTAATTATATAAGGTATTTAGATCCTTTATAAAGAATCCATGTACCCTCTTTGTGGTCCCCTCTAACCTATAGGGCATTGTCTACATTAGGACCTCCATGAACTAATTATGATCTTCCAATGAAAGTGTCATCATCAGTTGAATTTTCATATAAACCTACAATTTTGGAAGTCACCAGTAAGAAAATATACTACTTATTGTTTTCAATATTTGAGACATAAAATACTTTCACTACTTGTGATTCCATTATGAATGGATCATCCTTTTCCCATTTTATACAGAAATTCATATTCATGAATCCCATTTCATCAACTTTCACTACACTCCTATTGTCAAACCATTTGTAATAAAAAATAGGCACTTGAAATGTTTTATAATAAAACTCATATATTTTTTCAATAATACCAAAATATGGTATATTCAGATAATTTTTATTTCTATACTCAGATCCCAATATGTGATTCACTTCCACCATAAGAATTTCTCCACTATTTTACATTATAATGTGGTCATCATGTTCTTTTATATAGAATGTATAACCATTAATTAAAAAACCATTATAAGATATAACCTTTTCATTTATTCCCCTAGATTAAAATTGAAGTCATTCAAAAATTGAATTAATATTTTAGATAGATCCTTTTAAATATGATCTCAGTACTATCCTATAAAATGTTAATTATGTTCATTTTATATCCATACTTTATCCCTTGATACATTTAAACATATAAGAGTTGGTTTGTTGGATTCAATGTATGGATCAACATCCTCACTATTATGTATAATTTAACGGCATAATTTATCCTTCTCTAGGATGGTAATTGTAATAGAATATATTCCAAAAATACCTTCACCCATAATGAATTCATTGTTATGAGACTTTGTGTGACCGATGCTATCAACATCTGATAGGTAATTGATAATGATTTCAAATGACTCTTCAATAATATATTGTTTCACAATAAAAACTTCTGATCGACTTCGATTCATTGTGTACCCTTTAAAAATATTCATATACCATTTAATGGTGTTTTTTAATCTGTAATGGATATGACCACATATTTGAACCTCTCTAACCAAGTGAACCATCAAGTTGACCATTATATCAAAGAATAATAGTTGGGTGAACATATGAAATTTACAAAAGATGAAAACATTATATTTATTCATGATTATAAACATCACTTGGTCTATAACATTACTACATATGGATTGGAAAAAGAATCATTGTCCGCTTAATGTATACCATACATTTTTATAAAAAATTCAACATAAATAGATATCCATCAAATCTTGCATAAAAACATGAAATTCATGTGATTTTAATCCATAGAACATAAAATTATTAATTGAAACAACATTATTGATATTTCATGAATACCTTTTTTTAACTTTTACACCACTATGAAAAAACAAAATATTGCAATTTTTTCTGTCTGGATAGAGTGTAAGCTTCCAGATGATGAAAAGTACACCCTTTACCATTCAAATGTAGAAAATCTTTCCATATCCTCAATTAAATCATTTTCAACCTAACCTTGATACCATCTATTGTTTTTTCTAGGAACATTTTGTAATGTTATAATAACACAATAAAATACATTTTTTCTATATGTATTACATCAAGAAATTGTCTAAAATTCAAAAATTATAGTACGGTAATTCAAGGAAAACTGATCGCTTTTCCAACTATTTTTTGTAAGGTTTTTCAAAAATGGTTTACCAAAAACAGTGTCAATATATTTTACTTTATCAAATAGTTGATCACCTATTTGTGGTGACAATGTTGTACATTGTTCAGTATTATCTCCGAATGTTGTCGTCCCAGATTGATATTTATGTGGTCGAGGTAAAAATTTCCTATATTCTAAAAATATAGTCTTCTAAGGATGTTTCAACCAAACTAAGTGTGTGCATTATTCATACATGGGACACCCTAAAATTACATTAATGTTATAGCCTAACACATTTCCATAAGCGGGAAAGTCGTTTATCACCCCATACAACATGACCCTTAATGTGTATTTTTCAATTCTATGAGAATCATAAATTTTAACAACTTTGTCGCACATTAATTTCATATATTTAATCAATAGAGAAAAATAGACATCAATATAATAACTAGGTTGGTTTGGTCCAGACATAATAAGAGACAACATATTATATTTTTGCTTCATGCATAACTATGGTGGCATGTTATAATTTACCAACATGAATGGTCGTGTACTATGAGTAATACTTTGTAATCCAAAAGTATTTATTCTATTTGTAGATAATTCAAGATGGATGTTTCTCAACTCATTTCCAAATTCAAGATACTCTTAATAAATATTTTCCACTAAGGAGAGTATGTTGGATAACATAGTTTCCAATATTTAATTCTTGTATATGTATGCCATTTCATCTGCCACACAGTTTCATGACATCCATATATTTTTCTAAACAATGTAATTATAGGAAACTACAATACAAATTTCTATGAACTTGACTTATATTTCTTGTATCAATATACACCACACTTAGGGAATTTTATGAGTGATTCAGGGTCCTTGAGAAACAAAATGAAATCCTTTGGAAAAGCATTCATTTTTTACATATATTGACCATTTAATGTAACATTTATTTAATTTTATATGTTCAAAAAAGAAGTTAATTTTCTTCTGGTATCATATCATTTAAAAGACCAAGTAGTTCTATAGAGCTAGTGTCACTCCATCCACTACCTGATTTCAAATTATATAACTTTAATTTAGATGAAAAAGTTGTGTATTTAGTACAACTAGTATACAATGGTCACATAGAAAAACTATTTAAATTATCAAAAAAAAATCTCAAATTTCATCTTCAATTTCCATTTTAATTTATTCCATATGATATCTGTTATCATTTAAAAGGTATTTATATCAAATGAATCATAAACCACAATGTCTTACCAATCGGTGTGCATGTTTAGTTCTTCCCCATGTTTAGTCCAACATTTCTAGTTCTGATCTATTCCATGAAAAATAAAATGTTCTTCCAACTCTTCTAGACTAATTATTCTTGAATAAGCATAACACAAACACAAACAAATGATTTAAGAAGGTTCGTATACATTCTCTATTAAAATTTTGATGAAATATTTAACTCTATATTCTTACCCTTTTTTATATGATTAATATGACTCCATTTTTGATTAATATTCATCCTATTAGGTTTATAAAATAATCATTTTTTAAAGTAAATAAATAAATACACATAATATATTTATAATCAAAGGATAATGTTATAGATAATTATAATACAAGGAACCCAACATTTGAATGATATCTATTATGATTCCTAAAAAGTTATTATTTTACAAAAGGGTGACATGAAATGAAACAACTTGGTGGTAAATATGTGGTTTATGGTAAAGGTTCTTTATTTGATTTTGTATTGTAAAAATGGGTGGTAATTCATGGATAGGTTCTACAACACTGCTAGTTGGGAGTCCAACAAGTGGGAAGAGTTGATATTTGTTTATTTCATCACTTGGAATATGGTAGGACAAGTGGTGTTTCATTAACAGTCTGGGCGGAGCTTTAATAGAGTGAGAAAGCTTAGGTTACCATCACTTATTAGTGGAAAAATTTCACATATTATTAATTCAATGATAAAAAAAGTAATGAGAAATTGAAATGATATGGGACTTTTGACCACCGAAAAGTATCGGTCAAACCCTGATCCTTATTTAATTAAAATATGAAATATTACCAATGATAGGTATACAATTAAAGAATAAATTGTTTCCCATATCATTTATTCCCATTTGACATGTTCTGATACACTTTAAATCATAAATCAAGGGTTTTCAAATCATTATTTCATGTATAATTATAAAACATCTTATTAACAATGTTAATAAAATGGATTTCTTACTCAATTGAATTGTCGATTTTTGTTTGATTTCATTCCTTATTTATGTTCCACCATATTTATGTTCCTTTTTCTATGTATATATGTCCCACACCATTCTAAAATGATTATATTACTGTGTTAGGACCTAGGTGGTTATATATATCTTAAAACATCATGATCACTACATTATAATTTTTTGTAACTTATACACAAAACCTATAAATACTAAAGAAAATACAACTCCTCACTAGTTCTATTTCTCCATACACTCCTATGATTTTATTGTTTCTTTAGATGGCATTCTAAACATTATATAATAAATAAAAATATGTTCATGCATCCCATTAAATAGATATCATTACTTTCAAGGTTTACCAATATCTATTTTCATTTGAATATATCTATGAAATTTTATTATCCATGAATCTGTATCTTACTAAAATAATAATTCATTAGTAGTTGACTATATAACCCTTAAAGTTTTTTATAATTAGTTAATTGATTAGATCAATAAATATTACCTTGTTCACTATCATTTCTTTTATAGAATGTCCCCATAAAAATTTTTCTTTAAATATATAAAAAATTTAATGTTAACCCCTAGTTTATTTTAAAAAGGTTCACTACTAAAAATGGGTAGATATATCCTTGGAATGATTAGATAAAAACCATGTTCACAAAGTCTACTAGAATCACTATATAGATTACAAATGAGTAGTGATTATCCATTGTCTCTTCTAAAATAAAATGTTTCCTAACCAATGTAATTTTCTCCCTCACAAAAACTGATATAGATTTTAAAAGTTAATAAAATAGCAAATATTCACTAAGAATATACTTACATCCTAATATTTTAATGCCTTATACTTATCTTCCTAATATAATTATACTTAAAAATCCTCTTCATTATCTTCTTTCTGTATGATTGTCTACTATTTAAACACTGAAATTTTGTCCCAACATTATCATAGAAAAAGTCTCAAGTGGGGGGGGGGGGGTGAATTGATTGATTTAAAATGTTTTAAAAAATAATATCTCTCTTATTAATGTTGATTTAGTTTCATCCTTTATATTTTATTTAGATAATTAAAAAAATAAAATGTAACTAAAGATTATGAAAATGTGGTTTTTATAGTGTTTCATTGCTATAAATAATATCCCCTAGTAAAATCCATCAACACCCAACGTAGTATTGATTATATTTACCTAGATCATTTCCTATTTGATCTCACAATGGAGTGAAAGAAGCTAAAACTATGTACAAGGTTCCAAGATATTTTACCACGATCTCCATTACAAAGATTATACATGTCCTTTAGATACTTTTTCAAGTGATCTTATAGTAGAGTAAAAGTAACTAACACATTATCTCTTACACTTTTTACTATATGTGAGCACTTAAGAATAAATTATATCAATGTAATCCATGATTTTATCCTTGAATGTAGAAAATACCAGATTTAATGCACTTTATGATTTTTCCTAAAAAAATGAATTTCATATATGTATATTTGAAAAACACATTATAGAAATAAATATAAAAAACAATATAAGAAAACTTCATTTTATAATCAAAACCCATTTTTAAAAAATTCTACATCATTAATTTCTCATCACTGTTGAGAGAGGATTTATACTTCCTTAAAATTAGAAACCGATTCAACCTGGTCATACCTCTCTAAAATATCTTAAAAAATTATAATATTCAAAGTAAAAAAATCATATCATATACATATACAACATAAACAAATATTTGATTTTAAAGGATATAAATGCAATCAATGTATAATATGTAATGGTAAGAAATTTCAACTTGAAGGATAGATAAAAGTATCTTCATTGAATGTGGAAAGGTAAATTTTGGATTCAATTTAATATGTAAGAGTTATACACTCAAACAAAATCAATATAGAAGAGTTATCTATGAATAAGGATTCATAGATAAATGTAAAACATGAATGCACCAGAGTTCATAACAAAAAAAATTATATCTTTGCCATCATATGTAAGAGTAAAAAATCAATATGAAAGAGCTCATATTGTTTGTGTACAATTGTTCCCTTGGTGAAAATTCTAATTGGGGACAGTTGACATTAGTTCTCACTGAATACATATAGGTTTATTTATATATAAAAATTTATGAACTTCTAATACCAAAATATTTATTTATCATCCAATATATACATAATATTTTGTAATTTAAAAAATCTTCACCTCTGTCACCATTTATAAGAGTTACTATATATGTATGTTTTTTTGTCAAAACATATTATTATTCCCTTAACCAAAATAAAAAATTTAGAAGATATTTTATTTGATACGTAAAATATTTGATATGTGTATGAACATAACTAAGAAGGATTTGACTTGATTGATGATTCCTTCAATTGTGTTGAACAAATTCTATGTTGGAGATGATATTTGGTGAAAATGAAAATATTAATTAATTTTTAGAGCATAAATTATATATGTTTTATTCTTTGAGTGTTAGTAGATAATAATAAATGATTTAGTGAAATGTGGTCTAAGATTAAATATATGAAATATTTATTAAAATATATTTGAACCTTAAGAAATCCCAAGGTGATATTCTCTTCCATTGTGTGGTAGTGACCGCACTCTATCGTAGCAAGCCTAGGCAGTGGAGGAGTATATAAGAACATGTATGGGGTCATTCTAGAGAGCTCCTAGAATGGGGTGAAACTAAGACCAGGAGGAAACCAATGGTCATGGAGTCGGTTGGAAATACCAAAACCAAAACACAACATGTGAACTGAGAAGGACCTTTGCGAGCCATAATAGGGTAAAATCAAGAATGCAGAGACCCAAAAACAGAGAACTACTAGAAGAGGATGAACGATGGTGGGGAATTCATTGATAGTGATCATAAATGTGGAACTATGAGATGATCGAACGAAGATAACACCACTCTGTAACACACTACTAATCCTAAATAAGAAAAAAATGATAGAGGAAGAGAAAAAATGTACATACCATATATTTGAGGCTTGATTCTTATGAGAGAAGGTTGAGGGGGAGCATCACCAACACTAGACTTCCATGAGGGCATGAACGACACAACTGAAATGAGTGTGGTTAGAGTTATTTTTATAATATCGGGGAGAGTTTTATCAGCACTTCGAAAAAATCAATGATAAAGAGGGGTTTTATTAGTGCTAAAATAATAAGCGTTGATAAGAGGTCTCTTTATCAACACTATAAAATTACAGATAAAAGCCATCTTTATCAATGCTAAAGTTTTAGCATTGATAAATATATATTTTATCCATGCTATTATATTACTCATAAAGGGATATCTTCATCAGCGCAAAATAATAATTGATAAATATATCTTTTACAGTCTTAAAAAATTAGTGCTGATAAAGATGGCTTATAAAGACGTATAATTATAGTTATAAATAAATATATTTAGAAATATTTGTATATAATTATAAATGTATTTACATCATTATATATATTTAATATATATATATATTTTAAATATATTAATTATTTAAATATATTAATTATAATTTAGTAATTTTTTTAAAAAAGTAATTATTTATTGATAATTATCTAAATACATTCAAAAAATTATATTTATTTATTAATAATTATAAATATAGTAAATATACATTTATAAATAAATATATTTAAAAAATGAATAAATGCAATATATTTATATTTATTTTTTATTTATTTATTAAATATAATTATATAATTATATCAATATATATATAATGATATAAATATATATAATTTTATAAATATATAATGATATAAATATATTTATTATAATTTTATAATTATAAATATATTTATGTGATTATATATATTTATCAAATTATATATATTTGTACCATTATATATATTTATATAATTATATGAATAAATTTAATAAATACATATAAATAAAAATAAGAAAATATAAAATTTATTAATTATTTAAATATATTTATTATAAATTTATAATTATTTAAAAATATAATTATTTATTTATATTTATATAAATATTTTTTAAAAAATTATATATATTTATTTTTAATTATAAATATTTAATTTTATAAATACTGTAAATATAAATTTATAACTAAATATATTTGTAAATAAATTTATAATTAAAAATGTATTTATATAATTATATATATTTTTATAATAAAAAATATATTTAATAAATTAATATAATTATAAATATAGTAAATATATTCATTATTTGAAAATATTTATTATAATTTTATAATTATAAATATATTAATATCATTATAGATATTTATATTGTTATATATATTTATATCATTATATATATATATAATTATAAACAAATATATTTAATAAATAAATAAATATAAATATATATAAATATATTCATTATTTAATAGTATTTATTATAATTTTATAATTATTTAAAAATATAAGTATTTTTTTGTGATTATATAAGAACTTTTTTTAAAAAAATTATGTATTTTTTTATAATTATAAATATATAATTTAATAAATATAGTAAATATAAATTTATTAATATATTTATTTGTAAATGTATTTATAATTATTTGGTTATAATTATTTGTTTATAATTTTAAATATAATTATATAATTATATATATTTATATAATTATATTAATATTTATAAAATATATATAAATATAGTAAATATATTCATTATTTAAATATATTTATTATAATTTTATCATTATTTATTTATAATTATATAAATATTTTTTAAAAAAATTATATTAATTTATTTTTAATTACAAATATATAATTTTATAAATATAATAAATATACATTTATAAATATATTTATTTATAAATATTTATTTACAAATATATTTTTAAAATTATTATTTAATATATAATCCTGAAAGCATGAATTTTAAAAATGAGTGAAATAGAATAATTAAAAATGAATGCACTTTAAAAATATTGGAAAAAAGATAGATTTTAGTAATTAAATAAATTATAAAAAATATGGACATATACTGAAATGAATATGAATATATATTGAAAAAATTAAAATATAGTAAATAAATATTTTCAAATAAATATTACAAAATAATTGAATTCAAAAAAGTAATATAAAAAATTAATAAATAATACTAATTGTAATTATATTAAAAATAAATAAATAAAATTTACTAATTAAAAACACAATATATTAAATATATTATGTTACTGAATGAAGTTATAAAATTAATATTAAAATTTGAATAAACTACATCAATATTAGGTGTATGTGTTTATATATAAGAATTCATTAATTATGTAAATATTTGTGTGAGTGAAATTAATGAAATTATATAATATGTAGCATCTCTTAATGGAATAAATGATAATAAGAATGAATAAAATTGAAATAATATTCAAAAGTAATAAATAAATATATAGTATAAAAATATAATAAATGATAAATTTTACAGAGTAGAGAAATAAAATATATAAAATATATTATTTTAATAAATATAATTCTAAAATGAATATAAAAAATTGAATAAATTGCTGAAATTTTATGTTTAGGTGCATTGTATATAAAAATGAATTAATTACGTATATGTATATATGAAATCAATGTAACAGACATTTGATATATGTTAAATAATAAAATCAAACATCATTCAATAAAATGTCTATTACTCGATACAATTAGTTAATATTTTTAATTTTTATTAATTTTTAATTATAAAAAATTCTTCACTAAATATATGACTTATTTAATGCAAGCAAACATATTTTGTATTATATAAATCATATTTTAGGAAATATTATATATTGATATATATATATATATAGAAATATATATGAATATTTCTCTAAATTAAAACTCTACCCACCAAAGGGTTTATAATCGATCCAACACCTCACATCAAGAATAATCACATCCTTGACAACCATCTCTAAATCATGAACTAGGGGATCAACCGCCCTAAGGTAATTTCACATGCTAGTGTGGCCCCCTTGAGGGTCTGTCATCAACCAAAACATCATATTCCATATAAAATATATCCTTAGAAAACACTACCTAAACCAAATATAGTAGAACATCCACAACCCAAACCTACCCACTATGATTCTTTCATCTACTATGAGCATGATTACAATTAATATATCACAATATATCCACTTAAAAATAACAATAACTATTTCAATTAATTAATTCACCCCCAAAATTTTATTATGGGAAACACCAAATAACTTATTATTGAAATTTTAATTAATCTAAACCAAGTTTACAAAATATTTTTCAAAAAAAGTTCTTTCTTATAAACCAATTTTGGATCCCATTTTTCTTTTGAAAAATACATTTCATTGATAAGAAGTCCTCCATGTGTCCATGTAAACCTATATTCTTTGTATTATACATGAACAGTCACACTCTTACCACCCTAAGCTTTGAGTAAATACATAAATAATAACCTCATCCCAAAACATCATATTTACACAAGAATCTCAACCATAATAGTAAAAAATAAAGAAAAATGACCCCATACCATAGGTAACTCAAGAATCCACCATACATGTGTTCATAATGCACAAGGTCAGTGTACACCCCATGCTCTAACCACACTTACATATATATACCAATTTCAAAAATAGTTGAATAACAATTTTTTTTTTACCATTTTATAATGCTCCGACCTGGTTAAATGGACACCAATCCAAGCTGGGGGATCCATGAGATCTCATACATGCCTCTCTATATTTTAGATATTGAAAAATAGGTGGGAGAGTCTATAACCATAATAGGGATACCCTACTCTTGGTACTATCACATAAAATAACATATAAATAAAAAACTCATATAAACGTCACAGTAAGAACAAGGATTTACAACTCCAGGAAAACCATCAATACCAGGAAAATAGAACATGCTATAACAAAATGAACACATGTTAATCACACCTAAAACATAAAAAGGATCTCTTACTAGACTAATAAAATAAAAAATTTAAAAATATAAATACAAAAATTAAGGCGGACCACAACACGATGGCCTGCCTTAGTCGAGTCTCCAAACATCCATTCAACTACCCCAGTTAGAACCCCTGTAGGGACTATTACCGGATGGAAAAATATAATCTTCATACACACACCAAGGTTCCCATGAAAGGTGTGTCAAATAATATTAGCAGGGTTCCACCAATGAAACCCCTATATATACTATCTTATTTATGTATACATGTATATCAAATGAATAGAGCAATAATACTCATCATGAAAGAAACTACTTTTGGCCATCATGTTTTACCTAGGACACTAGAAAACCCAACCCCACATACCTTGACCAATGCTTTAAGGAGAAGTCATTTTATACCACTAACCCAGACCCATACCCTATCACTTAGGGTATGTTACCCAAACCAAGTCTCAACCACTACCTTCTCACTATGTGTAGGGTATCCTCACTATGATCTATACCAATACCCTATCAGTCGAGGTGAGGTCTCATAGGTGGTATCATACCAAAATCCCATCAATCAGGGTGTGTCATAATTTTAAAGACATACCAAAACCATTCCACTTAGTGTGAGGGGTTATACCAAGTCTTGAAAAATACCATATCACTCAATGTTGGGTCCCACAAATGAGTCTTGACCGGTACACTCTCATTACTTGTTACCACAACAAGATTTAATTAGTCTACTCCCATTGTGATCCCAATTCCTAAAAATAATCTACCCTTTCCCACACACCACCCATACTTGGATATCACAATGTTATACACCATTCTCAATCATTACACACAACACTAAGGTTTGAGGAACTCACATCATCAACCAGAGGAATTCCATGTTACTCGGGCCCCTCAACACAATCCCTCATACAACACCATACAAGAGATTGATGGAAAAACTAACTAGGTATAACCATATCCAAATACGTACCAAATTCACATACGGGATAACCAATTAATCCACATAAGATAATCCACTAAGTCCCATGCCTTAATTTAACCCATTCACTCTCTTATAAGATAATCTTTGAACCCATTAAGGAAACACCAAACCTACTTAACCCCTAAAAAAGGGTTTAAAATCTCTTGATGAATGACTAAGACTCTCCCAACACCCTTTACATGGATTCTAACTAATAAAAACTAATATCCATGATCCTATCCATTTTTAAATCCTCAAATTAATTTACGAAGGCTCATACTAATCCAATTGTTATCCATATTACAAAAATAAGTTGAATTTAGAGTCCATAAATCACATCCGAAAATCATGCCATTTAGTGGTATATCCATTGGTCCTCTTAAAATACACACATAACCCAAAGCATGATATAATACCTCTAAGGTATTTCCAAAGATAACTAGTAACAATTCACCCAACTAGGCAATGTAGACTCATAGAATAAATACCGGATCAATATCTATAGGGCTCCGCCTTTGTTCTTACACCCAAAAGAATACTCTTGGCACCTTTCTGATCTCACCAAACCCAAATCCCAAGATTACACATTTATTAACATACATTTTAACATATAGATAAGTATTAAAGGGACCACCTACCTTGAAATTTATATAAGAAAATATTTAAGAATTTCTCACCCTACCTCTTCCAAGTTGCATCAAGCATCCTCCAACATTCATTCCCCTTTCTTTGATCATAATCCTAAAATAATTATTTATATTAATTTATAATTAATTATTTAATTTAATATATGAATTAATGATCACTAAAGACTCATTCAGAAACCTCCCATCATAAAACTAATGACAGACTACCTAAAACCCATATTAGAACATAACATGACTAAAATCCTTAAATTTATATTAAAAACATCCTGCCAATTTCATCATGAATCACTAAAATGCATATATATAATCACTGAATCATTTTTCTTTAATTAAATAGTGAGAAATGAATGATATCCCCATTTATTCCATGTTCTCTTGATAATGAACCAAGAATCTCTATAATATCGATTTTATTATACCATAATCTAGGGAAATATGATACACACCCTAAACTAGTACAATTAAAAATCATAGGAAGTAATAATGAGAGAAAAAGTTGAGGGAAAATGATGATATCACCTCAACATAATAGGACGAAATGTGTTCTAGTTGACCAATCAATGGGGGGGGGGGTTGGGGGTAAAATGGGAGAAGGGGGAGATGGTCAGCCAAATTCTCTATCCTAAGTTCTCATTCCATTGAAGGAGGAAGAGGATGACCTTAAAATTATGGGTATACCCCAACTAAAAATATACCTAGTAACACTAATGGGTACCCAATCATCCGACACTGGGCAACTGATCTAATATAACAAACTAAGTTGTATGGTATCTAGGGACTTTACAACACTATAATAGTCATTGAGTAAAAAATGGATTGATTTTGGTAAAATTCAATAGTAGGACCACCCAACCCTTCCTTCAGTATTCTACCTACACCTAAAGCCTCCAATACAGAACTAAAACATCCTTAAATCATTAATACAATAGTTGGAAAAAAAATCCAAAACCCCAAATTCAAACTCCACGTCCTCTTAAATCAACAAAATTAAATTTTTCTCTAAAGACATAAACCCTAAACAATGAGGGTCATTATATAATAAATATACCCTTTAAATGAAACTTTTTATATCCTTTAATTAACTTTATCTCAATAAATCATGGTATAACAGCAAAACATTTGGGTATACCAAAAATTGAGAAGCATGAAACTAATAAGAAACTTTCCTTATATATCTCAACAAATATCATTACTCACTTATATAGGGTGAATGTCATGTACCCCACCTATGAAGAGAAACCATAAAGAGATCCACATAATAGTTTTTGATCATATCATACATCACCATCAATATTTTTAGTTGAATACAATATACTCAATGATTAAGAAAAAATTCCCCCAACATAAATCTTTGGCACTGAACAACTTTATAATTCATTATAACCATGTATATAACTAATAACTTTGTTATAATTTTTATAGTTAATTTTAAATTTTTATTACTAGGATGAATATATCTCTTCTCACATCCTCATTTATATGAGAGTAAAACTTTTAATAACTAGGATTAATAATTTAAAAAAATGAAATGTTCACATTAATGTTGTAGTAAAACATATTAATTATTTTAATGGTTCATGATTGAAATTCATCAAATAATAAATTTAAGGCATTAACATTTTCACCATACAAATTCCAATGATAACATTATTTAGGGTTTTTTTATAGTTATACCTCATTACCAGTCACGGTGATCATATTAACGACCCCATCTATAATAAATGTGAAAAAAGCCTCTCACTTTTTGCTCCAAAATCTCACTATAGAGACTATATTATTGATCAACTTTGTATCATTATGAACTAAAATACATATAATGTATTGAAAAACAGTCCCCAGGTGACCAAACCATTATTAATCAGATAACACCATCAAATATATAGGTAATATCATAGTAATGATCTACTCATTAAGAAGAGTAATATCAAAACACCAATATGGAGGACAACACTATATCAAGCTTCATATAACAAAATAATTCCCTAACACATTGTTTACATTAATCAAGGACTACATAGTGTCAAGTATAGTAATAAAAAATGAATTACCTAACATTATGAAAAATATTGTCTCCATGGATATTCACTCAACATAAAACCCCATTGTTAGAGTCATGATGAGAAGAAATCAAGGTGGAAGAACAGTAGAATAATATCACATAAATTACCTAAAAAATTGTATGTATATCACCGTAATCTATTCATAATGTTTTTTAATGGAATGAGTTTATAATATCATCTATAACCTCCTAAAACCAGGATAGAAGGATAGATTATCATCAACATTATCATTTCAATTAACGAAATACATGAATATAATGAAATGGGTCTTTCGACTAATTAGTATGTAAACTTACTATCAAAACCAACTTTTAGGGAGATAAAAATCACCAGAGTAACACCTATATTCAATGACCAGCTAATAAAATGATACATCAAACCAATATTGTTTATAAGTATGTCACCATTGTATGACTCCCACCTAGAATAAACTACAATACATAAAATTCAACCCATAAATGGTACAAATAATAAGGAAAATTAAAATAATAACATCCTAATATCATAAATAACTATATTGTTGATCTTGGAAGATCACAATGAGAAATACTCGGTTCATCAAAATCTCTAAAGGTTCTTATCTCATTAAACCCACTAAATATTTTACACTATTTTATAAAATCAAAAAACACCATATTGAATTGATTATAGAAATAAACATTCATCTCTATGATAACGGTCACTAATCCCAGCAATATCTACTCATGTGTCGTAGTTACAACAATTGGTGATAGGATACAGTCATTCAAATACATATCTAATTTTTTTATTCAAAACACTACATTAACAAATTTAAAATTACCCAAAGTAAAAAACCATATTATTCTAATTAATAAAACAAATACAATGATTATATTATATATTTTTTTGGATTAAGTCATTGCTAAATTTAATGCATAAAAATTTTAAACTCCAAAATTCATTTTAAATGACACAAAATGGATTTAAAAACATCATCATCATTATTTATGTTGAAAATGATTAAATTGTGATACTTATTTTCTCAAATTGAAAATATTTCAAATATTATTTGGAAATAAATTTATAGATAGAATGGATCATAAGGTTTCCCAAGGGTATATTACATGGTAACCTTAGGTATGGAAATAAATTTGGGGTGATGGTGTGTCGGACTAATGTCTACCATAATCATCAACAAACACTGGGTTGGCCCTATCTCAATCCACTCTTCTCTCTTAACCAACTTGGTTGTGTGGTCGGACTTAGGTTCTAACATGCTTCATGGGATTACCCTTTTTAATAGAGGAATGAATTAGTAGTTTTGAGACTATGGGACACAAAAAAACTGGTTTTATTTTAAATGGGATAGAAAACACTTATCCAAGGATATGGAAGCAATTAGAACCCCCAAAACACCCAAAATAATCCATGAATTTTAACTAAAAAACATAAATTATAAATGAAGAACACATGATTCATTTATTGAAGTTGAGACTCATTTTCAAATGATTTTGATGAAAATCACTAAGGGGAAAACATATTCACCCTTAATGGGTATCTATAGTCTAATATAAATCACATAAAAAACATCATGGTAGGTCCTCTATGACCTACTAAAACCTTTTTTAAAGAAGAGAATAATTAAAGAGAATTAATTTAGAGTTTTTGTCTAATATGTTGAACATGAACATTACCATCACTATGGTATAGTTCATATATATAAACCCCAAGTACAAAATATGTAGGATATATCATTATATTGAATTTGTAAACTTTATAATGTAAAGAAAATTTGTCAAATGACTCAAATAATGCTGAATATTTTAAACACTTTATAACTCCTTAGATTATTAAACAATTAGAATTTAATGAGTACATTAACTTATTTTTGAACCATTTTGGATGGAATTAGTGGAAGAATTATTAGAACCAAGAAAATAATAAATTATAATTTCATGTTTTCCATTATATGACATGAAATACAACGGTTAAATTTCCACATATCATACAATATGATATATCCAATACTAAGGAATATGACATTACTTATATCATGCCATACAATATAAATATATCAAACCCTACAATTCAAGGATTCAGGGCATATTTACATTAATCTCTTATATATACTAAATCAATTTAGTATTATGGGTAAATTTACATTGTGTAAAATATCATTTGAAGATATTCTATAGAATTCCTTGTAATGTCCTATATGTGGAGAGGTATTCTCTTCTCTATCTCGCACTAGGGCACCTACTTGGTAATGATTTGAAGGGTGGGGGGGAGGCCATTTCACAGCTTCAATGTTCTCTCCCACTCTCATCCTTATTCTCTTGCTTCTCTTCTGGTGATTCTTGTTTCTATACTTCCTATTTTATCCTGATCTTGATTTTCCATCACTAGTTTTTATTATCTAGGAATCACTGCAAGAGGATATCCCCAACTGTTCCTTTGATCTTCCCAGTGTCAACGGTTTACTGTGGAAGAATTTGGCCGCTCAAAACCCACTCTGCCCCCATTTTCCACTATTCCTTTCCAGGTTAGAGTTAGAGGTTCAGTTAAAAGGGATTTTGGGTTATTTGTTCCAATGTTGATGGGTTGTTAGGTTCTCCCAGTGTTGAGATTCTTTCATTATGAATTCTTATGGTTTCCCCCTATAGTGGGGTCATTTAGAGCCCCCGATCCACTCAACCCTTCTCTAACCTCGAGTTCCTCGGTGTCTCTCCCAGTAGGATTTGGAGTGGTAGAAGATATAAGGTTCTGGGAAGTGAAGTTCAGTGGAATTTAGTGCTCCAGATGCCTTATGAGTTGTTTTTTCTTATGATGTTTGTTTCATGTTTTTTATATTATATTTTTGTTTCTTATCCAAAGAAATCAGTGAAGACTTGACTATTCAGAATTGGTTGTTTTGGGTTTCTATTGTCATTGATGTTTTTTCTCAGTGGTGCTAGACACTAGTGATGACGATGATAGTGAAGGTGGAGCAATGAAGATATGGGGTTTGAGGCTAATTATTGGTATTGGGACTTGGAAAATAGCAGTGACGATGAATATTTTTTGATGCTGACGACAGAATCCGGTGGAAGGGTTGGCTAGAGATTTGGTCTGAAGTGATGTTGGGGATATGATGCGACAAGGTGTGCGAATCAATGTGATCCCACAATGTTAGGTGTCATGTGGAGAAAGATGGAATGATAGAGAATCTTCAAGTTTGTTTTTGAATTTTTAATTCTGATGTTTTTCTATGGGTTACCACTTGTTTTACTGTGGGTTACCACTCATCCATAAAGAGGGTTCAAAATCAAATTAAAAATTAATTTTTAGTCAAATCTCATTCAAAGAAACTTTTGAAATCATTTCAAACACCCCATCTGGATAGGCTATCATGCTTTTTCACTATTTGGTACTTCATATTAAATAAAATTTTAAATCTATCCAAAATCCATTTTGGATATCCTATAAAAAAATCTATAGTATAACTTAAATTTTCTTATATACACTTATTAACTAAACTTAAGTAACATTAACTTAACCACTTCATAAAACCCCATGGAACTTTTTTGTATTAATAATAAATTTGAGTTCTATATTACATAATTTTAAGAAAATATTAACAACTATTAAAAATATAAATTCTACTCAAGCTTTAAACATATTTTTATAACTCCATCAACCACATGTATCTCAGTGTACATGTCTACCAATGATAATTCCTTATTGATTAAAGAACGCCTTGAATTAATTTGGAAAAGGGGGGATGGGATTGTAACACCCCGAAATTTTATGAAAAATATTCTTTTTAATTTCATTAATGTCTTGTGTTGTACGCTACACCAAAAGGATCTTGCACAACACGCATCCTTGACTTGCCTTTCATTACACGCAATCATGACCTTCCTTGATAGCTTGTGTAGTACGCAATACCGAGTTTTACTAAACAACGATATGCTATTAAAATATTATTAAAACTAGGCGTTATGAATAGTAATAACCACTTTTGGAAATTTTGTAAATTCTATTTTTCAAAATGGACTTCATTTTTTGATTCGGAATATCGAAATTAGCTTAGGGTGAAATTTTGGTACTTTTCGGATAACTTTCATATTCTGATGAATAGTGAAAATTACTAAATTTTAATTAAAAACAACTTTTTTAATAGAAATAATTAATAGTGATAAATTATTAATTTGAGTGGTTTTAAAGTATATTTAGAATATATTTTTACAATTTAATACAATGTTGGTCATTGGATGTAATTTCACATTTAAACCAGTTATAAACTAGTGTCAATCTTTTGATAGTTATTATCTCTTAAAAACACGCTATTTGTTTTGACGACGGGAATTAATTTTTAAATTAGTTAATGCAACTGATATGTTTTTAATTTGGTAAAATAGACATCATTTTTGAGTTCATAATATCAAATATAGCTTAGGCCTAATTTTTGGTATTTTTCTGAAAACTTTCAATTTTCGATGAATAGTGAAACCACTAAGTGGTAGTTAAAAAAAATGAATTGTTCATAAAACTTAATTTTACCGCTTCTGTGAGTGGAATTTCGAAAATCCGAGAGACACGGTTAATATCAAGGACTAAAATGTGGTTCAATGAGATGAAAATAATTTTTGGTGAATAGTACCTTTTTACTTTTTTTACCACGGTTAAAGGTAAATAGGGTAATTAAGGGTAAAATGATATTAATATTACCCTAACACATGTCCTAATCCTATTGGACAAGTGTATTTCGACCAAAAACAAACTTAGGAATAAAATATGACCATTTAGGCCCACTTGGGTTAGATTAGGACATTTATTATTAATTTATTTAAAGAAGGGTTAAAAGAGTTAAAATCAATGTTTATTTACTAAAACATTTTTAATATGGGGTTATACATAAGATAAATTTGACTATAAATATTCCTTAGAAAACTAAAAAGATTTCCTACATAATTGTATTTTATTTGTAATTTTTAGACATTAAATAATTTAATTTATGTATGACACAACGATGATGCAGTAATTATCTTATTAATGAAATATTGACATAATTGATGTTATAAATACCCAAATAAATATAATTTGAGACTTTTTATGAATTCCACTAATTTTATAGGTTACTATGATATATTAGTGTTGATTTTATAAACTTTTTTTGAACATATAATTCTGTTATGACTTTCACAAAAATCATATATCAAATAGTGTCAAAATTGACACAAAATAGTTTTTAAATCAAATATTATATTATTAATTGTTATTTTATTCCTAAAAATCTAAGGTTCGGCCAAATGACTTAGATAAGGATATATATATATTAATAATAAACAATTTGGGGTTCGTTTGGCATGTTATAGTAAGTGTATTAACCATATAGTGTAAGAAAACAAAAAGACACGGTAAAAGTTAAATTATTTAACTTAGAGTTAAATCTAATTGATAAGGTTAAAATAATAACCTAAACTTTTCTAAATCCTATTGGTTGATAGGATTTCGACCCATACCCACTTTAGCTCCGAAATAAGACCCTTTGGAACCATTATAAACCGATTTTGACTTTAATATAAAATAATATTTTGAGATATTCCTAAGGTGCCCCTCTCCTCCCTTATAAAAGGACACCTCCTCCCCCTCCTCCACACACCAATTTGAGCACTCAAGCTCGGCCAACCCCTGCCATTTTCTCCTCTCCACTTCCCTAGAATAATCCTAGAGGTCCTGGTCTTCTTCAAAGACCAATCTTATTTTCCTAAGTGGAGGATTCAAAGAGGCGTTTCAAAGAAGAGGTAATATCCATTACCGATCTTTTCAATTTCTTTCTTCTTCAACTTCTTATTCTTTAGTTGTTTCATGATAAAGTAATAACATCAGTATTTCTTATATACTGATATGTTATTATAAATATGAAACAAATCTAATTAACCTTCTATCCATCCTATGGAAAAAGGAAATCACCGCGCGTGCGTACGTACGGAATACCGTCTCCACGCCGTGGTGTAATCTATTTTCTGCCACCACCTTAATTGGATGGGTATAATGGTTTAATGGGTAACTATATATGATTATTATAAAGTGATATTTATACTGAAATAGTATACATACACTTCAACAAAATTCCATGACCATGGGAACGATATCATCGCTTGTGCGTACGTACGGACTACCGTCTCCACGACGCGATGAGATTCATTCTCAATGATTAACCATTCATGAATGATTATAAAGTATATATAATAAGTACTAATTAAATATATGACATAATAATTATACTTGAATTATTTATATTTATATGTATTTCATCTACTTAATTCCATTCAATTCAATAAGGAAACGAAAACAGCGTTCATGCGTACGTACGGACTACCGTCTCCATGAACGGTGTTTTTCTTTCCATTTACTGATTTATTATATATTTATATTCTGAATATATATATATAAATCATGTTTTATATTCTGGAATTAAGTAATCATGATCTAAGTAATCATATGAATAATTACAAGTTAAAAACACGAACGACAAATGAGACGATTTTACCCAAAACGCTACTTTAACATGAATTTACAAAAGAACGGGTAATATAAAGTCATAAGTGGACCATATATGATATAATAAAAATAAATATGATTGTGGAATAAGTCAACAACATGATTTAAATCATTATACAGGAGGTTCGGACACTTACAAAGCAAGTCGGACCTAAGGTAAGGGAAATATCACAATCTCATTTTTATCCGAGATTGTTTATACATTAGTATTTACTGGGGTGTATTTTATCATCCACATCCATGTTTCCTCAATATGTAATATTATTTCCATCCACCTACAATTGTTTAAATACAATTTTACCCTTCGGTGAGTTTTTAGTAAAGGATATGAAAGGAATCTTTATTTCGTTTTTTTTCATACGAGGTACTTTTTGACTTTCCGACAAAAGTACAAGAAGAATGTTTTTTTTAACTTACACGGCATGAACGGATTTTTACGGTTTTATAAAGCCTTATTTTCATGAACCTTACTCCAAAATATTTCATGACTATTTTCAATAAAATATCTTTCTTTTAAAATTGCATGATGTTTTGTGAAAAGAAATTGATTTTGAAGAAGAAAGGATATTTTCCTCAGGAATTCAATTCAAGTGTTTTATCAAAATTATTTTCCATCTAAGATAATAAAGGGTTCTGTTTCTATCCATATTTTTACATTGATTTGACTATGTTGTGATGGAATTATTTTTATGAATTCCTTTATCTTATATGAATGGTTTTATGATGTCATGTTGTTTAAGAATCCCATTTTTATTACATGGGTTATGCAATGATGTATGATTTATGATTTTGTGGCACACATAAGAATGGTATCATTATGAGATGGGTGGGACCTATATCTCCCTCCAATGCATTGGGTAAAGATTTTATATCTCATGAGATAGACATGGCTGGAATGGTAGGTTATACCGGTTCAGTGAAACAGGACTGAAACGAGGGTTACTCGATTCAGAAAGGGACTTTGTCCACTAAAATAGTCTTGGCAATGAGTCTTGAATAACAAGAAATGATTCTCTATGATTATGTGTGTATGCCACAAAGTTACATGTTTTAAGATTATGATTATTTTGATTACATTTCACTGCCATGATTTATCCCATGTTATGAAATTATGATCTCTTTTGCAAGTTAAAATTTCCAAAAGTTATGTGCTTGTATATACGATGAGATTTATATTTGTTTTGTTTACCCTTACTGAGCATTTGAGCTCACCCTTTTATGTTTTATTTTCCCCAGGATATAAAGAATGGTTTTAGGTAAAAAAAAGGGAAGATCTTTATGGGAGATATTAGAGATCTTTCACCACGATTAGAAGATTACGTTCCGAGTTTCCAAAGACACTAAACTATTACGATCCTTGTGTGTGTGTTTTTGTTATGTACTAAGTATTCCACAAATGAAATGTAATGTCAATGTACATCAGGCTTCGGGTTTCTACAGTTGGTATCAGAGGAAAGGTTTAGTCAACCTTTGGAAACTAGGATGCGAAAACATTAGTGAGATCCCTAGAGATATTTCTAAGGTATGTCTAGGGATGCCCCTAAGGATAATTATACGTATAGGATATAATACTAGAACTATGGTAACGATATTAGATTAAACCAAAGATGTTAGATATTGAAGTTAATCCCCCTTTATTATGATTTTTGCCTCTCACACTATTCTTTTTGGGTTTTAGAAAATGGATGGAAACAAGACGATTCACGATAATGGAGAATATGATGGACAATGGAATGATATTTTTCATAATGAAATGGGATTTGGAAGTCCAAACATCATTATTATGCCGAATCAGCAATCTCATAATATGATCAATAAAGTAAAATTTGGTAAGTTTCCTGACTCGGCTAATAAGAGAAAGATGGAGTTTCATGATGATCATAGAGGAAAGAAAGTTCAATTTCCCCTATGTAAATCATGTGGGAAGAGGCATCAAGGAGAATGTTTCAAAGGAACTGGAAGATGCTTTGGGTGTGGAAAAGAAGGACACAAAGCAAGTAAGTGAAAAGGAAAAGGTTCAGTTAACACCATGGATGAGGATAATGGTATTGCTACGACATCAACAATGGTTAAATGTTTTAAATGTGGAATGTACGGGCATTATGCAAACCAATTCCCTAAGGGAAAGTCTCATGAAGAGAATCAGTATGGTCGTATGGGTAGTATTTTTGTTGATGATGATGAAGAGACTACAAATGATATGTGAGATGGAAGAATTGTTGAAGCTCGGTCAATGGTTTAAGAAGGTAGTGGAATGATTACATGTTTATCAACTGTAATGTTTTACTATAGAATAAAAAGACATCTAAGGATTGTTACACTGTTTTCTTTCCTTAAGTTTTGAAAGTTTATGATGAATGGTATGAGTAACAATGAAAGGTTATTCAGATTTTTTTTTGGAAAGTGGATGATATGCGCATAATGAAGTGATAAAGAGAAAATGAAATGTTTGACAGTATTCATGAGCTCATGATTGATATAAGGACTAAGTGATATCATGGTTTGAGTATATAGAATTTTGAGGATTTTGGTATGTGGAAAGTGTTAACGTTTAACTGCATTCATATTTTCAATAAGGTTCAATGGGTATTCAAGAGAATACATGATTAAGGCCTTTGAATGTTTAGAATGTGACCAACAAGACATATCTTATGATATATGGGGATCAATGATGGTATTAAATCTCTGGTAATCGTTTTCACTATATTATGAGAGTGGACTGCAGTATTATGGATAAGCCTAAAGATTAGAATGGATTATGTTGGACATAAGTTAGTATTGTTTAAGGATATAAGATTTTCGATATTATTGATGGGATGTTATAGTAATATAGTTTTAGAAAAAGGACAACCTGCAGGACGGGCGACAACCCATCGCGTCGGACAAGGCTGTGGGAATCGAACCCACAACCGAAGTGCGACTGGCCTTTATCGCCTACCACTGGCCTACAGGAAGTCCATGTTTAGTAGAAACTAGTTTTATTATATTAAGCAGTATGATATATGAAGTATAAGTCCATTTTAGGAACCATATATGATTAATCTCACTATAGAATGACTTATGTATATTTAATAACTTTTGCTAACATTTTGTTTGAGACAGATAGAATGACCCGTCATTCTATCACATGATCTGCTAACACTTCACGAATAACAAATTCAACTTCATTTATTTAAGAGATGAAGTAGAAATTGTTCAAGGCACGAACAATAGTGAGATTGTACCAAAATAAAGTAAGTATTTATTCTAATTCAAATTCTTCAACTTTAGGGAAACAATCTTGAAAACCAAAAATGTTGTCCTAGTGCTCTTATATCTGATTAATAATATGGTACCTTAGATCGTCACAAATTTATGGATTTGTGATTGTTGGCTTTTCTATAGCCATGTTCTCTACCACTCTCCATCAGAACATGATGGTTAGATTTCTCTTACATATCCATATTTTCACCTATGTGGAAACCTAGTGATTATTTTATTTGGGTAACAGTTACGTTTCATACTTTCGTTTTTAAAGATTGGTTTTGGTATTCCTTTTTACGATGTGGGTTTCTATTAAAGAAACTTTTGAATAGTAAACCATTTATAACCCCGACGAATTTCGAGGGTGAAATTCATTTTAAGGGGGGTAGAATGTAACACCCCGAAATTTTATGAAAAATATTCTTTTTAATTTCATTAATGTCTTGTGTTGTACGCTACACCAAAAGGATCTTGCACAACACACATCCTTGACTTGCCTTTCATTACACGCAATCACGACCTTCCTTGATAGCTTGTGTAGTACGCAATACCGAGTTTTACTAAACAACGATATGCTATTAAAATATTATTAAAACTAGCCGTTATGAATAGTAATAACCACTTTTTGAAATTTTGTAAATTCTATTTTTCAAAATGGACTTCATTTTTTGATTCGGAATATCGAAATTAGATTAGGGTGAAATTTTTGTACTTTTCGGATAACTTTCATATTCTGATGAATAGTGAAAATTACTAAATTTTAATTAAAAACAACTTTTTTAATAGAAATAATTAATAGTGATAAATTATTAATTTGAGTGGTTTTAAAGTATATTTAGAATATATTTTTACAATTTAATACAATGTTGGTTATTGGATGTAATTTCACATTTAAACCAGTTATAAACTAGTGTCAATCTTTTGATAGTTATTATCTCTTAAAAACACGCTATTTGTTTTGACGATGGGAATTAATTTTTAAATTATTTTATGCAACTGATATGTTTTGAATTTGGTAAAATAGACATCATTTTTGAGTTCATAATATCAAATATAGCTTAGGCCTAATTTTTGGTATTTTTCTGAAAACTTTCAATTTTCAATGAATAGTGAAACCACTAAGTGGTAGTTAAAAAAATGAATTGTTCATAAAACTTAATTTTACTGCTTCTGTGAGTGGAATTTCGAAAATCCGAGAGACATGATTAATATCAAGGACTAAAATGTGGTTCAATGAGATGAAAATAATTTTTGGTGAATAGTACCTTTTTACTTTTTTTTACCACGGTTAAAGGTAAATAGGGTAATTAAGGGTAAAATGATATTAATATTACCCTAACACATGTCCTAATCCTATTGGACAAGTGTATTTCGACCAAAAACAAACTTAGGAATAAAATATGACCATTTAGGCCCACTTGGGTTAGATTAGGACATTTATTATTAATTTATTTAAAGAAGCGTTAAAAGAGTTAAAATCAAAGTTTATTTACTAAAACATTTTTAATATGGGGTTATACATAAGATAAATTTGACTATAAATATTTATTAGAAAATAAAAAGATTTCCTACATAATGGTATTTTATTTGTAATTTTTAGACATTAAATAATTTAATTTATGTATGACACAACGATGATGCAGTAATTTTCTTATTAATGAAATATGGACATAATTGAAGTTATAAATACCCAAATAAACATAATTTGAGACTTTTTATGAATTCCACTAATTTTCTAGGTTACTATGATATATTAGTGTTGATTTTATAAACTTGGTTCGAACATATAATTCTGTTATGACTTTCACAAAAATCATATATCAAATAGTGTCAAAATTGACACAAAATAGTTTTTAAATCAAATATTATATTATTAATTGTTATTTTATTCCTAAAAATCTAAGGTTCGGCCAAATGACTTAGATAAGGATATATATATTAATAATAAACAATTTGGGGTTCGTTTGGCATGTTATAGTAAGTGTATTAACCATATAGTATAAGAAAACAAAAAGACACGGTAAAAGTTAAATTATTTAACTTAGAGTTAAATCTAATTGATAAGGTTAAAATAATAACCTAAACTTGTCTAAATCCTATTGGTTGATAGGATTTCGACCCATCCCCACTTTATCTCCGAAATAAGACCCTTTGGAACCATTATAAACCGATTTTGACTTTAATATAAAATAATATTTTGAGATATTCCTAAGGTGCCCCTCTCCTCCCTTATAAAAGGACACCTCCTCCCCCTCCTCCTCACACCAATTTGAGAACTCAAGCTCGGCCAACCCCTGCCATTTTCTCCTCTCCACTTCCCTAGAATAATTCTAGAGGTCCTGGTCTTCTTCAAAGACCAATCTTAGTTTCCTAAGTGGAGGATTCAAAGAGGCGTTTCAAAGAAGAGGTAATATCCATTACCGATCTTTTCAATTTCTTTCTTCTTCAACTTCTTCTTATTTAGTTGTTTCATGATAAAGTAATAAAATCAGTATTTTTTATATACTGATATGTTATTATAAATATGAAACAAATCTAATTAACCTTCTATCCATCCTATGGAAAAAGAAAATCATCGCGCGTGCGTACGTACGGAATACCGTCTCCACGCCGTGGTGTAATTTATTTTCCGCCACCACCTTAATTGGATGGGTATAATGGTTTAATGGGTAACTATATATGATTATTATAAAGTGATATTTATACTGAAATAGTATACATACACTTCAACACAATTCCATGACCATGGGAACGATATCATCGCTCGTGCGTACGTACGGACTACCGTCTCCACGACGCGATGAGATTCATTCTCAATGATTAACCATTCATGAATGATTATAAAGTATATATAATAAGTACTAATGAAATATATTACATAATAATTATACTGTAATTATTTATATTTATATGTATGTCATCTACTTAATTCCATTCAATTCAATAAGGAAACGAAAACAGCGTTCATGCGTACGTACGGACTACCGTCTCCAAGAACGGTGTATTTCTTTCCATTTACTGATTTATTATATAATAATATTCTGAATATATATATATAAATCATGTTTTATATTCTGGAATTAAGTAATCATGATCTAAGTAATCATATGAATAATTACAAGTTAAAAACACGAACGACAAATGAGACGATTTTACCCAAAACGCTACTTTAACATGAATTTACAAAAGAACGGGTAATATAAAGTCATAAGTGGACCATATATGATATAATAACAATGAATATTATTGTGGAATAAGGCAATAACATGATTTAAATCATTATAAAGGAGTTTCGGACACTTACAAAGCAAGTCGGACCTAAGGTAAGGGAAATATCACAATCTCATTTTTATCCGAGATTGTTTATACATTAGTATTTACTGGGGTGTATTTTATCATCCACATCCATGTTTCCTCAATATGTAATATTATTTCCATCCACCTACAATTGTTTAAATACAATTTTACCCTTCGGTGAGTTTTTAGTAAAGGATATTAAAGGAATCTTTTTTTCGTTTTTTTTCATACGAGGTACTTTTTGACTTTCCGAAAAAAGTACAAGAAGAATGTTTTTTTTAACTTATACGGCATGAACGGATTTTTACGGTTTTATAAAGCCTTATTTTCATGAACCTTCCTCCAAAATATTTCATGACTATTTTCAATAAAATCTCTTTCTTTTAAAATTGCATGATATTTTGTGAACAGAAATTGATTTTGAAGAAGAAAGGATATTTTCCTCAGGAATTCAATTCAAGTGTTTTATCAAAATTATTTTCCATCTAAGATAATAAAGGGTTCTATTTCTATCCATATTTTTACATTGATTTGACTATGTTGTGATGGAATTATTTTTATGAATTCCTTTATCTTATATGAATGGTTTTATGATGTCATGTTGTTTAAGAATCCCATTTTTATTACATGGGTTATGCAATGATGTATGATTTATGATTTTGTGGAACACATAAGAATGGTATAATTATGAGATGGGTGGGACATATATCTCCCTCCAATTCATTGGGTAAAGATTTTATATCTCATGAGATAGACATGGCTGGAATGGTAGGTTATACCGGTTCAGTGAAACAGGACTGAAACGAGGGTTACTCGATTCAGAAAGGGACTTTGTCCACTAAGATAGTCTTGGCAATGAGTCTTGAATAACAGGAAATGATTCTCTATGATTATGTGTGTATGCCACAAAGTTACATGTTTTAAGATTATGATTATTGTGATTACATTTCACTGCCATGATTTATCCCATGTTATGAAATTATGATCTCTTTTGCAGGTTAAAATTTCCAAAAGTTATGTGCTTGTATATACGATGAGATTTATATTTCTTTTGTTTACCCTTACTGAGCATTTGAGCTCACCCTTTTATGTTTTCTTTTCCCCAGGATATAAAGAAAGGTTTTAGGTAAAAAAAGGGAAGATCTTTATGGGAGATATTGGAGATCTTTCACCACGATTAGAAGATTATGTTCCGAGTTTCCAAAGACACTAAACTATTACGATCCTTGTGTGTGTGTTTTTGTTATGTACTAACTATTCCGCAAAAGTAATGTAATGTCCATGTACGTCAAGATACGGGTCTCTATAGGGATGATCTTAATTGTGGAATGGTTAAATAGTACTAATACATTCACTATAATATGAATTACTATCAAAAACATAATTTCTTGCAGTGGTTTAGTGTTTAGATAACTCTTATATTGGGATACTTTTATGAATAGTTTCTCAAGACAATTTCGTTTTGAATTTTTGTGATGATATCATTTTAATTTATTTAAAACATTATCATAGATGAGATGGAGATGTGACAGAGTTGATCAAGAAGAAAAGGATTAAATAAATTCTAAGGTAGCACATATCACTTCATATATATCTTTATAATGTGATGTAATCAATGCTTGAAAATAATCATTGAAAGAATCAAGGAAAAATGACAATTTTCATGGTTATGGCTTCATGCTTTTCTATATGATAACCATAGGAAACAATATTATTACATGGAGAGTCTCCATTGTGTTGTGGTATAGCATATAAGTTTCTATAAATAGAATTCCATAATTGTAGAATATTAAAGGGTGGAATTGAGGTATCTCCAAGAAAAATTAAGAATAAATTGGGCACAGTCCATGTCATAGTGGAATGAATAATGCCTATATACAAAACTATGAATTAGCCCATATAACTCATTAATGTAGAGATTTTTTTATTAATTAATTGAATAAAATCATCATGCACAAATTATCAATTCTTCCTTAGTTTTAAAATCCTATATATTAATAAAATTAAAAAATATATAGTTTGTATTATATACCTATCCACATAGAATGATTTATTTCTAAAACATTAATACTAGAAATGGAATATCTATGGAGTTTCTTACTACCCTTTAGGTATTTTTGAAAATTTTATCCTTAATGTTAAGACTCGCCACTATGAAAACATCACCATTAGAAAATAATAGTGGTATGTAGGATTAATCAAAATGAAAAAATAACTAAATCAAATTGACCTGAACTAAAAAAATCATTTAAAATCAATCAACTAGTATATGTTAGTGAATGAATATTGGATAATTTAGTTTGTCGTTTTCATTCTGTTTTGATATCATTAACCATTATTAACCATTCTTAATTAATACTAAAAAAATAAATAGAGTATACAAATCATTATTAAAAGTGGAAGTGATGCTTATTTTTTTTGTAATTAAAGTTTAATATAACAAAAATATGTATTAATTTATAATTATAATAAAATTTTATCGATATATATGATGTTTAAGTTAATATAAGTCATCAAGAAACATTTAATGTTTCCCCATAAATTATTAAATCCTTTATATATTGTTATATTTTTTTTCAATCAATATATTTCTTTATTTTAATATTTAATTGATCATTTTTAGATATATTATATCGCTATGGATTATTTCACCCTAATGATTACATTATCTTAGAACCCTTATAAATTAATTTTTAGTGGTTTACCCTTTTTTTACATCAAAATCCCATCATGTGTTTTTTCCATGTTTTCTTAATTGATATAAATTGGATTTATTCAATATACACTAGTAAGTTTGGCTTATGTAAGTTATATAATATTCATAAGTCAATTTTGGTTTTCAATTAAAGTAATTTTTTTTCAATTAAAGTAATTTTTTTTCAACCAGTTAGTTAAAATTGTCAACCTTACATGATTTAAACTAACTTTTCACAAACTACCATTTTTTGGTTCCAATGTTGTTAGTGTGGACTCTCTAGAGCCCATCTTCATCTTCTTCCTTTTATTGTTATTATCATTCTTTTCTAACCAAAACATTGACCATTTCATTTTTATTCCATCATCATGGTAAATTATCTTGGATCTACCATTCCCTACTCAGAAATCCTCAATATATTAAAAAGTTATAGTATAATTTTACTGAACTCATTCTATTTAGTTCAAAATTAACTATTGATAGTGCTTATAAAAAGAACTGTTTATCCGTATAAATCTAGTGATGGGACCTCAATAACTATAAGTCTTTTACATACTCAATCATATTGAATGCATGAGTTGATAATAAAGTACATTTATCTATTTTACACAAAAATAGTGATTTAGATTCTATATATATCACATATCTATCATGTTCTTTATCGAGAATATTTTTGTTGTATATCATCCCAAAAGGATTCATATTCTTATATTTCATTAGAATTTTGGGATCTATGAAAATATTTTTCAATTTATAAATGCAAATAAATTATTTACTATGATTTCTATATGAATTTATCTGTTGTTTACTAGATTCATCTGATGGTTCCTTCTTAGGAAGATAATTTTCTAACATGTATACTTATCCTTATTTCTTGAGAAATTTTTTCAATATTCTATAATATTATAATAATTTTCATCCATTAATATTATCCTTTTCAATAGTATTTCTCAAAGTAAAAGTTAATGAAGTTTCTATTTTTATCTATAATAGAAACATTTATCAAATATGGATCCTATTTTATAATCATTTAAATATGAAATCATTAAATATTATCCCACTAAAATGATGACCCATTTTAAATTTTATCATTTATATTAGTGTAAAAAGTACCAAATTTCACTAAAGTTTCTGTCACATTGATATTTACCTAGTTTTTATCCATTTAGATAGATCGACATGCCAATAATATCTTATATGAATCTTAAATAGTAGAGTGGAAAAATCCTTTCATATATCCATCATAAGTATTATCCAAACATCACTCCTTTGGGAAATTAATCTTATTAGGGTCACCCATCTAAGTGTATCCTAAATCGCATGCTAGATACATTTTTGAAACTCTATTAGGGTCACCTATATTTTTAATTCCTTACACAATATAATCCATGGTCACCCAACCTTGACATAAACAAACCTATTGGATGATTGGGATATTTATAAGTGTTTGGTTTGGAAGGAATATTGAACTTGGTGTTTTATATGGTTCATTAACATTTAACCTTATTATCTCATGTATTACCTTGATGAATACATGTTTCTGACAATTTATAATGTATATTATACATTCAAGTAAATTAATATATTATATACTTATTAATGTATAAAACTTTATAAAACTATTGATTTGTATTACATAACAAAAAATAAAATTCAATTATATTCACACATGTCCAAATACATCCATTGGAAAAGGTATATGAACCCCTTTCATGAAAGCATTGAAAATCAAATAGAACCAAAACATCAAAAATAAAAAGTATGGTGTAATAGGTAGTCAACCCACACTTTTCTAGATAGATACTATGCCCCCAGATTAGTGAGAATTTTGACCCAAAGTCCCACTATTCATTGATCCAAACTCAAGAGAGACCTTAATTACACTATAATCGTAACACCTAATCTATATAAATCATAACCAACCTTATATACTGAGTTTGTAACCGATAAAAAATCATAGTGATTGGTTAATGTAACCAAATGTTATGTTATATCTTGCATTAAACCCCTTCTAAGAATGGTATGAAATTTATAATAAATAGTTTAGACTTTCTAAACTAAATCCTTAATACATTCAAAATGAAAACCCTTTGTATTAATGAATTATGTAAACAACGGAACAAACTAAATACATGTAAAATTCATAAATATAGAAAAATATTATCTTTTATAATAATTTCATTAATAAATAATACTAAAAACATTATATTTGTACAAGATTTATATACTTTTCAAAAATAAATAAACATGAACAGTTCATATTTTTTTATATGAAATCTTTCATATTTTAATTTACACAGTATTCAGTATGAACTCATTAATATTTAAAATATATTATATTTTTATAAATATGAAACTTTTATATTCTGTATAGACACTTCATATTTTATTTAAAAATTTTATATAATATAATTTCACATATATAATTTTATCTTAACCTTGAAAACGTTGACCAGAAATAATTTTGACATGGTTTAAATAAATGTTCAAATATGTTATTTTAAAATAGACATTTCATATTATTATTTATAAATATTTTACAAATTAATACAAACTACCCTATATTAATCTTTATTTAATAATTTATAAACTTCTTTATAATTCATAGTGTACTTGTAATATAAACAATTTCTAGTAAAATTAAAATTTCATACCCTATAAAATAATGATTTTAATATTAAAAATTAATATTATAAGTATTTAATAACAAATTATAAACATTTAAAAATTAATTAATAGTTTATAAATAGTTTATAGATTAATTTCATATTTTTTTTATAATTTTAATATTTCTATGAATTATAAATTTTTTTATAAGTGAATAAATGAAAAATGATTTTTTTTTAAAATTAAATCATAATTTATGATTCACCAAATATCATACAAAATTGAATATACATAATTAAATAAATCATTCAAAACTACTCCATAACTTATTTATGAAATAATACTATATTATAAGCAATTATTAAATTGTGCAATAATCTTATATTATATGGTATGATATTTGATGTTGTGAGCTGGGACATGCTGAAAATAAAATAATTATAATTATTCCACCATTTAGGCTATTTCATGTCATATAACATAATTATATACAAGTTTATGATTTTATATATCATATTTCATGATATGGAAATTGTAACATCCCAACCTGAATCATTGGGCCCAAGCCAAAATGCCACATTACCTTATGCACACCTCCCCATATTCTAGAAACATCCGACATGTTTTGAGGGTCTAAATTATATCATGGGGAGACTAAACCCTTAACCAAGGTGTATAATAATAGATAAATATCCAAAAATGTAACAATATACAATCAAAGTATGATTTTACCAATAAAAATATCATCTATAATGAGTTAATGCAGAAAAAATTGACTAAAAAATTATAACTAAAAATAGGACAATGATCACCCACCAAGAAAATAATGTACAAGTTGAAAGTAAATACAAGTATGAGGGGCTCTTCAACTCCACACCTCACTTCATCCTAGTCTCCAGACTCGTAGAGATCTATCCCACTCAAAGGTCAAACCCAAGACTCATACCAACTTGTACCTGCACCAAGTTAGGAATGCATGGGTACCCATGTTCCATGGATGCCCGAGCAAGGTATGAGTGTATTTTAGTATGAAACCACCCTCATGGTCCAATAACCGACCAGAAAATGAAGTTTATGTGCATGTTATAAGCTTAGTAGAAATTAAATAGGTAAAAAATAATTTCACAAGCACAATATATAATCACCAAGAACACAAAATCAATAAACAACTATGTTTTCAATGGTGAGGTTCTTACCAATCTTCAAAAGACCCCTGTTGTACCAACCTCAGATCCATTTCATATGTATTATCATAACATATATCAGGAGTAATCAAGATAAAGCCACACGGCTAGATCCCCAGGTATTGAGTTAACATGTCACTCGACATCCACAAGGAATCGAGAAAACATTTCTCTTAGTATCCACCAAGAATCGAGTGAAAATGTCACTCAGAAGTCTCGGTGCATCGAGTCATACCATTCCATAAGGTAATCATACCCCCATTCTATCATGACCCTAACCTCAAGGCCCTCATACCCTATATATGCCTTGGGTCAGGCCACAAGCCCATCATTCCACAAATTCCATTACCACAAGACTTTCCTGAAGGATATCCTTCCCATACTCATTCTTAGGTTTATCTTCTTCATCATAAAAAACCATGAAAACTCCCCCTCTAGGCGACAACCATATCATGATGGTCCACCTATCATTTAATACCTTAAAAAAACTCTAAAGCGAGTATGATGTATCCAAAAATTGGAAAAAAATACATACAATAATAACATAACATATCATCATGTGTATTTAGTAGTAATATACAAATTCATGTTATCATTATACTACATGGTATGAAAAGATAAATAAGCACATTAATTGAACCAAGAATCATACCTGGGTATCATGGGCTACACATGCACCCACATGAGCTTGATACATCAAACATGGTCTTGTGTGCTACACACATAGACACATATGATCAAAGCATCAAACATGGTCTTATGGATCCAAGTCTCATGTAACACAACCACACTTCAAATAGATTCCATGTAATTTTTGTCACACTCAAGTAATCAAGCCTTGACCATCAGTGATTTGCCTTAATCTAGTGTATAAGGGTCCATTGAGACTCTTGGAACATTTCCAAATTAAATTAGGCATGATTACTTTAATTAATTAAGACTTAAAAATAATTAACCAATTATGCATTACTAGTTACCTATATCACATTAACGAATTAATGGTCATTCACCAAAGGTGGGGTAACTCATACAATATTACAATAAACCATGAAAAATACTATATGGTTGAGTACATGAGACCAACTACCTCAAATAAGGTCTACTCCATGCCAAAAAAATCCCAACAACTTTATTTGAGTCATCCAAGTCCATTCGACCTCCATCGATCACCATAAGGTTCTACTCATTCCCAAGAATTCAAAATTAACTGATTATATTTAATTTCAATTACTTAAATAAATACAATAAACATACAACCAAATAAAAATGCATAATTTCTTAATGAATTACTAGATATCATTACATTGTAGAGACCAAGACAAACCACCCATGGATAATTTATAACACACTTCCAACTTCATACAAAGAAGAATCCCTATTGAAAAAAACTAGACAAGGGCTAATTTAATATAATCAAACCAAATAATTTAGAATAAAATAACCAAGTTAATTACCTTATACATAACATTATCTAATGGATTTTGATCCACTCCTTTCAAACTCCCAATTCTATATCAATAAGAGCCCCAAATAAATTCCATTTTATGACAGATAATTCAACTCAAATTGAAAAAAACCACAGAATATATCACCAAGGGACACGAATTTATAACAAATCTCATCAATGGAACACATTTATCATTAAAAGACATCCTCTAACTATGCTAATCTAAAGCTCCATTGTTCGGAGATAAGTCCACCAAGAGATGATTGAATTTATATCCATTTTCTAATAAATATCATACCAAGAATCAATAGATGAATAAGCAGATCAAGAAGTAATATTATAATAGGATAATTAAAACATAAAAAGATTTTAAAGTCCTAAACTTACCTAGATGACTCATCTATGATGAACAACTCAATGATCCACCACTATATGAGGAAGGAAGATCCAAGATTTATAAAGAACTATATTCCCCATGGATTTCTATCGAGATACATTTAAGATCAAAGGAAATTATTTGAGGGAGGAGGAGAAGATTCCATAGTTTAATGGATCTCTAAAATCTAGGAAAATCCATATAAATCTGAGGGGGGTCTCATAGGATAAAATAAACAAAAGGACCTCTAATAAAAGATGTCCAACACACCCCATTGATTGGCCGGTTGGGGCCCACCCATTGACTAGTAAGTCCTATTTGAAATTAGGGAAACCTTTCACCCCACCGGTGAGCCAGTCCAGGTGATTAGCTAGCTGTTAGCTAAAAAAACAACCTCAACTTCCTTCAGCCTCATTCATTGAAAACCAAGACCTGATTTGACCAATGAGGTCTTATTCAAACATGAAAAAAAATATTTAAGATTATCAAACATAAAAGAACTTAGTTGAAAACCTAGTTCTTTAAATGATCTATCCATCATAAAAAAAATTCATTTTTCTCTAAATTAACAACCCATAACAATGGGAATCATTACAGTCTCACCATCACAGTGCTTCTCATCCTTGAGAAGTTGTGGTTTCAATTGAGACATGAATCCTGATTTTCCATGGAAATCATCCACAAGGATTTCCCTATATGAAATCCATAATCACTAGATTACATCCTCAAGTTCATGCACATTTCTAAATTCCCATTGTTCTCATGCTACAAGAATGTAATAACAAACACATAATTCATGCTAAAATCTCTTTGTTAAGTAATAATAAGACCACGGTCATCACATTTGTTATACTCGACATGTCTTAGTGTCATAAAAAAAATACTCCTAATACAATAGGGTTCTCCCAACATTGGAATCAACATTCGATATTATAATGGCACAAAAAGTGTGGTTCAGTTCCATCACCCTTGATCAAACAAAAAACACAGTTAGAATTCGACACTAAAACCTAGTTTCTTGTTCAAAGTTAAACCAATGAGTCTTCAATCAAGAATATAGCCTGAATATGATGAACATTCCATAAAGATCTTCAAAAATCCTTAACACCTCAGTCATACTCGATGCAATAATATTGATGCAATTCCAACCCATCGCATTCAACTTCACATGGAATCACTCTCATTTCAAAACATCTTCCCATAAAGGTACCCAACGTAAACAAATGAAACTCCACAAAGCCATAAATCACATTGAATTAAGCCTAAAAGTAATTTTATAAGTAATCCTCTATCCTTGGAAATGTTTTAAATGATCTCAAATTAATTTCCTTGTTTATTTATCAATCGCTTTCACTACCCACATGGCTCCCAACCATGCATCAATGAACCAATTATATGAATCCCTCTCATTTTCACTTATTTTTTTATTGATTAAAAAGTCTAAATATGGTCTCCATTCAGTGACACATTTGAATTAAACATTATAGGTTCATCCTAGAACTTGATACTATCGATTCTATTACATGTTAGGCTTCTTGAGTCACTGAAATATTCTTACAGCCTGTCTTACACAAGACCACAATCATTACAACAAGAGAGTCATTTCACATGTCCCTTGGTCAATTATCCCCACCATGGGAGTATCCTTATTTTAACCTCACAACACACACATCGGTCTATGAGGCCCATAACTAGTTATGATTGATCACGATGAATAAGCATGACCATCTGTTCATACCCAATTTTTGAAAGAAAATCAAGTACTACACAAACAAGGATGACTATAAATGTAGTTCTTTACATCCCCCGATCAATTCTATATTTTTTGTAACATTATCCAATTACCAAAGTTTTGGTTATGACATCCACCCATATGGGTTTTATCTTTTCTCACAAGCCACTATTTTGAATGATGATATTTACATCAAGGATAAACTCAAGTTAATTTTATGACGGTACCCATATATATCAATGATTCCATCCTACACCATAAAGACATATTTTAAAACAACCTTGAGGCTACAAATACCTATGTGGTACTTTCCTAACACACTATTTACAAACTGTATGGGTGTCTTTGCAAAAATAATTGAAGTTGGTGCCCTAGAAAAAACACCTTTATACTTTACATTAGCTAAATATTAAATAGAGTGAATATTTATATAAATATCTTATCACATATTGATTGTTTTTCTTCAAAAAATTGATGTGATAATTTCATAGAGTATCTATCACATTGATAAGTTCATATCAGTTCCCTACAATGATGAGAAAATTGAAATACCATGATGATATTCTTAAAAAGATTTCTACGGTTAGATAATATACTATGATAGGTTGCATAGTATATATATCATCAGGTTTGAGTACTGGTAAGTATACGAGGATTATTCTCATGAATTTTACACTTGGTAGTTTATAAGATGATAGATAATTGGAATAGACTTGCTAAAATAAATTCCACATGTTTTGGTGTAATCTGGTATTCTTATCTCTGATCATGTGCAATGGTCCTTAGACATTTAGATTATTATTAACACATTTTATGAATCACCCACTTAGATATATTTTATAAACCATGATTATAAAATTTCTTGGAATATTTGGATACATTGGGTGCATCATGAATGAAAAGTTTTTAATTAATAACTTGAGGAAGGATTTGTCCTTTCCATATTTATGGAAGTTGATATCTCAACCCTGTGATTGAAATACAACTGTCACATTAAATTCCATAACGATGGTGTATTTTTTTATTTTAAATAGTCAATTAAATATGTATCATGTATATAAGTTAATGATAAATATGTGATACTTTCTTTATAAGATATTGGGACAAAGGGATTATATTATACAATGATCATTTATATATTTTTTTCAACGTTGTGACATGAGATTATTTCTATTGGGTGCCTTGACCCATTTCTAGATAGTAATCTTGGACTTTAGGAAAGTACCTTAATACCAAAGAGAAAGGATCCAAGAGGGTCACATACTAAATTCTTCTACTGATCTTGATTAAATTATATTTGAATTTAATTATTGGAATAATTATTATTCCCATGACTGATGAATAATTTTATTCATGTTTTATTGACCTCTAATATTCACAAGATAATAAATAATTATATATTTAGTTAAGAAATAGTTTATTTAATAATGTGAATATTTTAAAAAAATTTATTCAGTGGATTTTAGATTTTTTTTATATTTTGAATATTTAATAAATAATTATTTACTGATATCTAAATAAAATATTTATTTAGGTATTCAATAAATGTTGTAGACTTAGAGTGGACCAAAATACCTTCTAGTGATAAATATGTATTTATGATCTGGTAAAATAATATTTATCATTGTGTGAGTTATTACACATAATAAAATAATAATAATAATATTATTTTATGGAATTGGATTTAATAAAGATTGTACTATTATTTTTGGGTTAGTATGCATTAAAATAATATTTTAACATAAACCCTAGATCTATAAATTGATGGATATGTGTTCTGTGTAAGGTTAATAGAAATTTGAGAATAGAGGATCATTGAACACAATGGAATTATCTTTCTCTTTAATTACTCCTCTATACCTCTCATGATAGAGAATAAATCCTTCAAGCCTAAAAGATCTAGTAGAAATGTAGATGAAAAATGAAAGACAGTTTATTTTTCATTATAGGACCCTTAAATCAATTGGAATTTATCAGAGATCAAAAGAGAATATATGGATCACTATTACAAGGATTCAACACTTGAATCCTTACAGTGTAATGAAGGTATCTCGAAAGGATTTCAAAAGATCAATAACATCAATGAATAAAGTATCCTAAAAGGAGGTAATCATTTCTTACGATCTTAAATAAATTAATTATAAATTTAATATGAAATATCCACTCAAGGTGTTTTAGGAAACTCTAAATTAAAAAAATTTAATTTAATGTGCACAAAAGAAATTTATGCTACATTTTGAAACTTAAAGTAGTATCAGAGTAGTCACATTTTAAATTTATAATTATTTATTTGATTTTGGATCAATATCCGCAATCATGGCTGAATTTTTCATTTCATATTTTAATTCAATTTTAAATAACATGTTTTCAAGATTCTAATTTCTTCATTAAATATTCACAATTTCTTAATCTCAAAATCATATAAAGAAAAATTAGAGATTCCATCAAGAAGTATCAATAAATCTAGTTGGATAACATGGGATTATATGGCGTGCATCCGGAGTACACATCGTGTACCCAAGTGAAATGAACCTTGCCATATTGTAGGATACATGACGTGCTAAGAAGAAATCACACCCTTTGAATTTATTGAACATTGCATGTAAATCAATCCAACCTGGAACACAACATGTCATATTACATGGGATGTAGCTAGTGTACACACTATGTAGTCTACATGGGTTAGTGTTGAAATTCACACAATCCATATGGTCATTATACATGGTCAAACTATGTGATACCAACATCCTGGAGAATTAATGATATCAAAGATGTGTATGTAGTGTAAAATACATGTATTTCATCATTTAAGACATCCAAAATACACATCAGGTCATTTAGCGAGTTATATAGAAACATGGCATGAGATATACAAGACATGTAGATGGTCTATACACTTCATTTAGTCACAACTGATGAACACACCAAGTACATTTACGAGTTGTATGAACACAAAATAATATTGATACAGAGTGTGTATCTATCTTGTATATGTTGTGTATTCTAACCAAGGTACATGACTGAAGCCCTAAGCATGTATCCTAGGTACATGAAAACCGAGTTACATGGAATGTAGCTCGTAAGTACACATTGAATAGTCACTTCATAAAGATATAATTAAATTAAATTAAATTGAAAATTATAGCATTAAAACCTCATTTTATTGATGGGAATAACTGGTGTGTTTGAAAATTTAATAATGGATTTAAATAATTTTAAATTCTTAATTAATTTATTTTAATAAGTCTATGATTATTGTATATAGTGTTTATTTTATATGAATGTCATTAATGATTGGTATCTCTAAATAAATTTATATGGTCCTTAAGATGAAGTGGAATTAATTAATTTATTGATTTATTAATTTAAGAAATCATGTTTATCTTAATAATAACAAATTAAAAGAAATGAATGTTAGTTAGTTTACTTTTGAGAATATATTGCATGTATGAATATTCGTGATCTTGACCAAGACTTGTGCATGTGTTGGATGTTTTAATTTAATTTATTTTTTATTTTTTTATTTATTTAATATTAAATTAAATTTAATGAACTTCATGTCATCCCTCCGTAAATATTTATGTCGGACTTGCATATCCATGGTTATTTATATAATCCCCATTAACCAATCCTTTGGTTCTTCTAAACTATGTGTAAGTAATAAATACTTGTAATTAATGGACTATCCTAAGGATAATTAAGTTTTTTCATGATAGAACCATAATGATGCCAACTCAGGTGATAAAAAAGGTGTATTGGTGGATTGAGGTAACTCATCCCTAGACTGACATAAGAAAATTTCCCTAAGGATAAATATTGATTTATTTTTCACACAGTAAATCAACCATTAGAAAAGATCAAGATTGGGTTGTTAATTAATTAATTACTTATATCTTTTACATTTTTTATTTTGTTGATGTAAGATAAACATTATATAAATAAATGAATTAATGTTCAAAGATTGAATAAAAAAAGGGATTATACAGAAACTTTCTATCCAACATGTTTAATTAATTAAGTAAAATCCACTTGAGATTAAAAAGTTATGTAAAGGATAAAAAAAAGGTAAAATGTATGCATAATAAATAAAAATACCTCAAATTAATATTAATTCATTAAGCCTTCCATCGTCTGAATTAACATTAACCCACAGTTCAAGTGTCATTTTGTCATCTGTTGGGGAAAATTTAAGAATCGATTTGTTTGAACTAATATAGTTGACCGACTTAACTAAATCTTTGTTTGGTTTAATGACCTATTTATCTACAATATTAATTTGGAGTTAAGTGATGAATAAATATGAGGGTTAACTCAATGGATTAAGGAGATGCAAGCCCACATTTGGCAAGACCTCCTACATAAATACTTTCTTGTAATTTTCACGGCCTATTTATTGATTATAATAAAGGAAATATGGATCCTTACCACTGGAATGTTATAGAAACTAGACATTCTATGTTCAATAGTAAGGGACATTGAGACTTGATAAGACAATGGGAGAATTAATAAAATTAATTACTATCATTTCAAATATAATTTTTAATCAAGTAAATTATTAATCATTTGTTTTAATTATTGTATAAAATGGAAAGAAAAAACATGAAAACCATTAAATCATTCCTTAACTCTAGTTATTTTCATAGGATTAAAAATTCATGGATATGATACAATTTTTTTTATGATGTATTATTATCAAAATGTTTTTATTATGTGTTGGAATCCCCTATTCTAGTTCTACCACCCCAGTAGGTGAGAGAAGGTGAAAAGCATGCCTACTGTAGATATATTATGGATATTTCCTTTATATGTTGTATTATATTATCAAAATTATTTAGAGAGTTGTAGATACTAGATGAATAAAAATATGTATACACAAAAATTTCACATCTCCATTAAATGAAGTTAGAGAAGTAAAGTCTATAAATAAATAATATTGTCAACGTACTATATTAGTGTAAACTGGAAGAAGGAAATATAGCTACATATCATGCTTTCAAAATGATGGGGTATATTGATTGGTTAGAAAAAATTCACTTCCACTTGAATAAGAAATTATACATCAATATTATCTTATTATACTTACCATTATGGTTATCCTTGATTGTTCAAGTCAAGATAAATGAAATGGATAAATTGCTGGTGAAATATTTTTTTATACTTCACCATGAAGATAAGGATGGGTTGAAACCTATTTCTTCACACCTTATGGTGAAAGGTTTTAAAGACAAGGATGAAGATCCCATGGATAATATAAAGACAAAATACCCTTTATGTATTAATTTAAAGAGACAAAATATTCAAAATAAGATGGATTTACTAGAGGCTATTTTCTTCTTATGTCGAAGGAATGGGAACAGGATAATAAATTTCAATGAATTGAAGAAAAAATCAGTTTCATACACTTTAAATATATTTATCAAGCTATATTCTCTATTGTTTTATTATATACAATATTCTTACAACATACATGTATTTAAATACAAAAAATTAGATACAATATAAATGTTATAAAGTAAACTTAAAAGGATATGAGAAAGGATGATTCTTATGTCATCGAAGGGGAGATCTATTCTCCTTGTTACCATATTGGATTAATTCATGTTTTTAATAATTGTGATTAAAACATTTATCTCAGTTTCTAGCATGAAATAATGATACATTATTTAATTCTTAGAATAAATGTTATTATGGTACTTAAATAATAAAATAACATTTTTGTAACTCTTAAATCACAAATAACCATTGTGATTAGTGATGAATATAAAAATATAGGACTCATATTTTATTATGGTAGGATAATTCTATTTAAAATAAAAAAACAATTATTTAATTTTTTTACCCATAAAAGTTTTTTACTCTCAATTGATCTAAGATATTGGATATAAAAAAAAACTACTTATCATGTTTTTGATAAAGAAACCATCACAAAAAAGGCATGTCACAAAAATTTTAGAGTTAGTTCAACATGTCCATGTGAACTACTCTAAATATAAAGGTAACTTCTTATACTTTATGGAATTTATTTAAGAACTTTTATAAATTCCTAGTGAAGAAAATGAGTGCACTAGGTAAAGAATGAGAAATATATGAGTTGGATTGTCAGAAAACATCTTATACAAGTGACCGTTAACCATACATGTGGAGTAAAATTTATACCAAACTCAAATTTTCTTATATAAATATAATTCATGACAGTAATAAAAGGAAGATAAATGATGAGTCATATATATATATAATGTAAATATTCCATCATTATTTCCAAGACATGTTTTGGAAATAGAAGTGAAACAACTAAACATTTTCTTACCATATTATCAAATAGATATCATATAAATTGAGATATGGTAAGAATATATTAGGACACTACCATAAGAATTTTTTGAGATTTATTTTCTATATTTTGGACTTAGCTACAAAAAAAAATTAAAACACAAAGGTTAACCTGAGTTGATAATCCGATATTCTCTAAGTATACTAACATTTAGTAAAGATTGACTATATTTCCATAAAGGAATCCTATCTATTTAAATCTAGTGGGATGATACTTAACTTCTTATGGGTTGTTGCTAAGAATGCATATAGGTTGACATTAGAATAATGGACTCCACAAATCTTAGTGGGAGGAGTAGTTCTAGTGACACATACTGCATAGGAATATATAAAACCAAATAGACAATTTATGTTCACCATGATGGGTGATATATATATATATATATTATCTTTTAGAATACAGATTCATATAGAGAATTAAAAAATGGTAATATTATATGGTTGAAAATTATGTGTAAATTCAAATAATAGACTCTATGTATCAAGATTTAGGTACTTAGTATTTTGAATGTTTCTGAAACTTGATACTGCTGGTGAGTATTCAAGAGAAACTGGACATGGATGGTTTAAGAGGGTACCAATATAACATGTTAGATTATTGAATTTTTTCATCTATGACAAAAAAATATTCACCAATCATCATGAATATAATAATTTTTAGTTTTACATGTCAAATATTATTTTTACGATCATCATATTAGACTATTTATCATCATGTACACCTCATTTAGAGGAATCCTTATTGAATATGTCCATATGATGTGTCCAAAATGATAACCTATAGTATGTTCCTATTAGTAATAACTAAATGGGTTGGTGATATAAGGCCCCAGCCTTAAACCATAATTAATATTGAATTAAATGAATAATTCACATTGAGTATCTTTTCAGGTTTAGAGTTTTAGAGAATTAGATCATAAATCACGAGTTACATTCCACATTTAATCAAAGTGGTTACATAAAAGATAATATTTGTTTTTTTCCATCTACAGAAACAAATTTAAAATAAAACATGGATTATTTCTTGACACTTCCTTGACACTATCTTCATATCATGCACCATTCCCTTGACCTATGAAAAACATTTCAAAAACTTTAGATGAGCATAAAAAGCTCAGTAAGGGATATAAAAGTATGAAAAGAAAACATTAGTCCATGTATGAAATCATACTTTACTCATAAAACATAAACATTTTAACATACCTCATCAAATCATGAATAAATCATAGAAATCATAAGTCATAAAGGTAACTTGAGGCATTCATAACATTCTTACGTAGGGAGTAACCCTCTTGGTTACATTTGGAATACCCATCATAGTATATTCCCTAAATCTCTTTGGAGAAACCTTAACGTTTAACCCCTTCGCGTTACCCAATGCATTGGAGAGCTATATCGGGCTCACCCGCCCTTAGTTTATCACAGAACCACCCATCTTCATAACAAATACCAAGAACTATAACATAATCATAGCACATAACTTAAGCATAAAGGAAAGATAACATTTCCACATTTCAATAACAATATAACTTTTCAAAATTATTGAAATAATGAATCCATTCTAAAAACCATTTTTAAAACCATTTAAAACATTTAATAAATAGATTTTAAAATCAAAGTGTCCCATACCACATTGAAGCTTTTAACATTTTAAACCATTAATATCCATATAAATAAATCCATAAAACCATTTTGAAAACATGGATATTAATGAGAAATATTTATAAGATTAAATCATTAAAACATTTAAAACGATATTTTAGTTAAAGGGTTTTAACAAAATGAGAGACAGTTGAATACAATACTTGAGGAATAACATTTAATCAAAACATTATAATATCATGAGAATAAAGGGATTCATGATATAATATTACAGATGATAGTATATACAACATATAAGAGTGAATTGGTGCATAACAACAATGAAGTCTCAATGGAAATGTAAATTGAGGTGAAATCCATTATAAAGATGGTTTCCTAAAATTAAGGATAAATCAATCTCATAATTATGTGAGAAAAATATAAATACACCCAATATATGTGGATGTTAAGTGTAAAATAATAAAAATTCATTCACACATATTCAAAGGATTACATATTCAATAACTACATGTTGAACCCAAAGAAATCGAAATTGGGTTAAGAAGTTCCCTTGACATCCTAACGGCGTCACATCAAATTTTAGAAAAAGGGTTGATGAGAGAGATAAAGGGTATCTCATCACTTTGACATAAAATTTACGGCAATAAATATATATAAGAACATATCCCCACATAATAAGATGAAAATTAAAAGACATAACAAAATAAGTCTTTTAAAAATAGGAGGGTGAAAGGTTCCCTTACCGATTTGGGTAACATTCGAAACATACTCCCCATGAAAGAAAAACTATACAACATTGATGTAAATACTCATAAACTAAATTATGTTACGCAAAGAGTAGAATAATGGATAGTACATACACCACCCAAAAGGAAATATTGGCAAATGTAGCATGAATCTCATGAAAACACAATGTGAGATAAAAAGACCCTTACGAAATTTCGGCAGCCTAACGGTGCCAATTAAAACTTCCAAAACGGATTGATGAGAAAAAATAGGGTCTCTCATCATATGAAAATAAAAATTACAGTAAGAGTAATATAAAATAACATCCCAATCATAAGAAATATTAGCTTAAAAGGAATGACATAAAAGAGTGTACTTAAAAAGAAAGAGAGGGGTAGGATCCCTTACCTCGTGTCCGACATGACTCGATCGTTCTTTAATCTCCTGAATAATAAGATTTGGTCAATTTATTATTTCATAAGGAAATCCTTTAAAGATTATTATTCAGTTCATATCACATATTATAATTTTATAATAATTGGTTAATAAAGTGAGTTCATATCAGACGTTTTTGTCGATGTTCGGTACATGAGTAAAAATTGAACTTGTTGGAACAGAATTTTCCATATAGTTATAGGTACATCATATCCAGAATAGTATTTATGTCTGAAATATCATATATATCCAGTATATATTCATTTTATACTATTCCATACCATTTGTAGATAAAAAAATTAAAAGCACCATTCATGGAGACGGAAGGCCATACGTACACATGAACGCTATTTTCATTTTTTGTCATATTAATGGAATTTAAACAAAATGAGAGATATATATATTATAATTCCCGAATTATATCCATAATTTAGATGTAATATATTACATATATATACATTAGATATATGTACTTATAATAGTACATAACGTTTGGAGATAAGAAATGAAATGTACCATTCATGGAGACAGTAAGCCGTACGTACGCATGAACGCTACTTTCATTTTTTTTATTCAATGGAATGAAATAATAATTATATAAAGGTATATTATAATTATAGTAGGATATCATATGTAATACCATTAATTCCATCCTTTATACGTCCCACATATGACATTAACGAATCAAATCACTTTGAGGGGGCGGTAGTCCACACTTCCTAAAATGATGATATCACATTTACCCATAATGGAAACCATAAAGGTATGCCATAAATGAAAAAATGCAGAAGCTGAAGGAAAACATAAACATATTATATATCATATATAAATATAGTGACATATTAATGGCCACATTTGAAGGTGTTAAAAGAATGTTGAACAATCATCGTTTCATGAGGCAGTAATTCGCCATCCATAGAAACAGTATGTTCTTTAACGATTAGACGAAGGTGTGTGAAAGTGTAGCTATAATCCTTCTTATAAAAACTTCCTAGTATATTTAAGATACTGTTTTTGTTACAGAAAAAAAGTAATAAAGAGAGTTTAGGGGTTTGGAGAAGCAAAATAAAACAAAATAACACAAGGGAAGACATTACCTTTAAATCGGGTAACTCTCTTTGATTTGTGCTCAAAGGCTTCCTTGGAAAGGATTATGCCCAAAGTGAGGCTTCATTGATGAATATAGGGATGTGGAGAGATGCAATAGTCAGGGTTTGGCCGAGCCAAAGTCTTGAGAGGTGTGTGTAAGGTGGTAGAGGTGGGGGCCTTTTATAAGAGGAGAGGAGGGGCACTCTGGGAAAGTTATAAAATATTACTTTATTATAAAATGATTTTTGGTTTTTAAAGGTCCCAAAAGGATATATTTCGAGGATAAGGTGATAAGGTTTATAAATCCACTCTTCAAATAGGTTTTGGACAAGTGTAAGACTTATATTTCACCCTATCTTCTCATTTTATTTAAATCGTTCATTTATGAGGTGATCACTGCATCATCATAGCGTCATAAATAAATTAATTTATTTAATGTCTAAATTTTTTTTTAAAAAAAATCATGATGTAGAAATTTTTTTATCTTTATAAATAATATATATATTAAAAATATGACTTTTATAACCCCATGTAAAAATTGTTTTAGTAAAACAACACATGTTTGTGACATTTTAATTTTAACTTTAAATAAAAAGGTATTAATGTCATTTTCCAAACAAAGTGGCTCCATGGGGTCCCCAAGTTGACCCATGGATTTTCGGGGTCGGCCATGACTCATCCAATAAGGGTAGAACATGTGTCAAGGTCATTTCATATTATTATAACATTATCTTTACCTTAAATTACACTAATTACCTCTAATCGCGATTAAAAACTTAAGAGTTACTATTCACCCAAAAATTATTTTAATCCCATTGAACCTCATTTTACATCCTAATGACAACCATGTATGTCGGATTTTTGAAATTCAAACCATAGAAGTGGTAAAGTTTCATTTAAACGGAAAAACAGTTTTTAAACTACCACTTAGTGGTTTCACTATTCATCAAAAATTGAAGTTTTTCAGAAAAATACCAAAAATTCACCCTAAGATATATTTGATATTCCAAATTCAAAAATGATGCCTATTTTACAAAATTAAAAACATATAAGTTTCATTAATTAATTTAGTAATTAATTCCCGCTGTCAAAACAAATTGCATGTTTTTAAGAAACAATATTTATTACAAGATTGACAGTAGTGTAAGTCCAATTTCAAAGTGAAATTAATTTAAATGACCACAATTGGATTAAATGGAAAAAATATATTCTAATTTCACTTTAAAAACAATTCAAAAGATAACCTAATCATATAAATAAATTATATTAAAAAGAGGTTTTGAATTAAAATACAACATTTTTCACTATTCATTAAAAAAATGAACTTTATCGGAAAAATACGAAAAATTTACACAAAGTAAATTTTGATGTCCCGATTCTAAAGTAGAATTTTATTTTGTCAAATATAACACATAAAATTGTCAAAAATTGGATTTAAAAGAGGTTCGCCATCAAAAGGCGGTTAATCGCCCTTTTAAAGAATATTAGAATGTTTACGCTTAAAATTGGATTCATTCGCATTTTTAACCCTCTAACATTTATTTTAAAAAGTAAAAATATTTGACAAATATATATAATCATTTTTAGTTAGTTTTGTTCATTCCCTCCATTACAACGGCTAGGCATTAACTACCATTTAAAATAATATTATTTTATTATTAGAGTGCAACGTAAGATTTCCAAGAAACTCGTTGTTGCGTATTGGGTACGCCATCGAGCATAGCGTCCCCTTTAAAGTAATATTAATATTTTATTCACAAATATGGATAAATGTGAAAATGTCATATTCTTTATTTACCTGGGGTGTTACATCCTTCCCCCTTTTGGGAATTGCGTCCTCGCAATTTTAAAATTGGGCTTGGAAACTTCATTGAAAATCCTACATCGGAACAAGAGTCAATAAAACAATCACTTTAAAATAAAGAAAGAGAAGTACAAAGGTCACCCAAGTTACCCATACTTGGATTCCATGTAGGAAAACATGGATATGGAGGAAAAAAAGGGTCATGTTATAAGGGAGAGTGATAGTAAACATGTCTAGGAGAAATTTAACCATAAGAAAATCACACACTTGTGATGGGTTAAATGGTATTCGATTCCCTAGTAGGAAAAGTTAACAGACAACATTTTTGTTTTAAGTTACTCTTCATTGAGTAATTTATTCTTGATCTTAACTAAATCATAATGAAACATACTTACTTTTCACGTAGAATTTCAACTTTTACTAGATTCCTTAATCAAACTCATATTTTCTCCAAAAGACGAGTATTTAGGAAGACTTGTTTGCACTAAGAGTACTATAATTGACTTCTTGAGAATCACCTAATCCACAAAAGAGAACTATATATTTCCCATGTCTTTAGACAAAATCCAAAACCAAAATTGTTAGTATGAGATCAGATAATCCACAAAAGTATAATCCTTTATAAAAAAATCTATTCTTAATCTCCAAAATTTGTCCAAAAAAAACCCAAAGTTCAACAAAGACCATTCGATAACCAATTGTCCAAAAAATTCTTCAATGTAAACAAATCTAAGATTGAAACCAAAATATTTGAAGGATTTAATCACATAGTCTTCCAAGGTAGAAATTAACTTTTATCTCCAAATAACATCAGTTGCTCTTAAATTCTCATATTGAAAAGTAATTAACCTAATCACATATCCTCCAGGATAGGTTAATCATTTCCATAGATAACCCAAAATAATCATACTCTTGATTCCTAAAATCATATAACTAAAAAATAATTAGTCAAAATAACCAGGGACTTCACATAGTCCAGTGGTAGGCGATAAGTACCAGTCGCACTTTGGTTGTGAGTTTGATTCCCGCAGCTTTGTCCGAAGCGACAGGTTGTCACACGGTCTGCGTGTTGTCCTTTTTCCAAAACTATATAATTCTTAAAACATTCCCCAAAACGAGATAAAATCTTCAAAAATAATCATAACATATTTTAACCTCAAGTTTATCTCATGCCTTTGATTTTCCATCATAACATATAATAACCCATAATTACCTCAAAAGTAAGGATCGTATAAACTCTAATGGTTACCTTTATAATTATTACCTGAACTTCCACATCGATTGGTCATCTCGTACATGATGCATTACAGAACATACCAAGGTTAAAGTGCTTGATCATGACTCCTTAATAGTTGGTTTAGAACAACCACGAGTTTCCTCATTGAATCCCCCATTTCATCCAGTCTCTTAATCAGAGAACCACCACAGTTTCCTTCAAACCTATTGACACTTTGGTGCCTGATAGATCCATCCATTCACTAAAAAAAGAAATATTAGTGTGAGAATATCAACAAAACCATCATATACTAATGAGGAAGATAAACACTAAGATATACTTACTCATTTACTTTATCTAAAACTAGGACTCTTTCTGAAATCCTAACCATTATGGTAATGTCACTTATGCTTAGAGAATACCCTAACCTCTAAAGTTATCTAAACCGACCTCTGATACCAAATATAATGCCCCAGCCCTAAACCTTACTTAATATTGAATTAAATGAATAATTCACATTGAGGATATTTTCAGGTTTAGAGTTTTAGAGAATTAGATCATAAATCATGAATTACATTCCACATTTAAACAAAGTGGTTACATAAAAGATAGTATTTCTTTTTTTCCATCAATGAAAACATATTTAAAATAAAACTTGGATTATTTCTTGACACTATCATCATATCATGAACCTTTCCCTTGACCTATGAAAAACATTTCAAAAACATGGGATGAGCATAAAAAGCTCAGTAATGGATATAAAAGTACCAAAAGAAAACATTAGTCCATTTATGAAATCATACTTTACTCATAAAACATAAACATTTTAACATACCTCATCAAATCATGAATAAATCATAGAAATCATAAGGCATAAAGGTAACTTGAGGCATTCATAACATTCTTACGTAGGGAGTAACCCTCTTGGTTACGTTTGAAATACCCATCACAGTATATTCCCTAAATCTCTTCGGAGAAACCTTAACGTTTAACCCCTTCGCGTTACCCAATGCATTGGAGAGCTATATCGGGCTCACCTGCCCTTAGTTTATCACAGAACCACCCGTATTCATAACAATTCCCAAGAACCATAAAATAATCATAGCACATAACTTAAGCATAAAGGAAAGATAACATTCCCACATTGCAATAACAATATAACATTTTAAGATATTGAAATAATGAATCCATTCTAAAAACCATTTTCAAAACCATTTAAAACATTTAATAAAGATATTTTTAAATCAAAGTTTCCCACACCACATTGAATATTTTAACGTTTTAAACCATTAATATCCATATAAGTAAATCCTTAAAACCATTTTGAAAACATGGATATTAATGAGAAATATTTATAAGATTAAATCCTTAAAACATTTAAAACGATATTTTAGTTAATGGGTTTTTAACAAAATGAGAGACACTTGAATACAATACTTGAGGAATAAAATTTAATCAAAACTTTATAATATCATGACAATAAAGGGATTCATGATATAATACTCCAAATGATAATATATACACCACATAAGAGTGAATTGGTTCATAACAACAATGAAGTCTCAATGGAAATGTAAATTGAGATAAAATCCATTATAAGGATGGTATCATTAAATTAAGGATAAATCAATCTCATAATTATGTGCGACAAATATAAATACACCCAATATAAGTGGATATTATGTGTAAAATAATCAAAATTAATTCACACATGTTCAAAGGATGGCATATTCAATAACTACATGTTGAACCCAAAGAAATTGAAATTGGGTTAAGAAGTTCCCTTGACATCCTAATGGCGTCACATCAAATTTTAGAAAAAGGGTTGATGAGATAGATAAATGGTATCTCATCAATTGGAAATAATATTTACAGAAATAAGGATATATAAGAACATATCCCCACATAATAAGATGAAAATTAAAAGACATAACAAAAGAAGTCTTTTAAAAAGAGGAGGGTGAAATGTTCCCTTAACGATTTGGGTAACTTTCGAAACGTACTCCTCATGAAAGAAGGACTATACAAAATTGATGTAAATACTCATAAATGAAATTCTGTTACAAAAAGTGTAGAATAATGGACAGTACATACACCACTCAAAAGGAAATATGGGAAAATGTAGCATGAATCTCACGAAAACACAAAGTGAGATAAAAATCCCCTTATGAAATTTCGGCAGCCTAACGACGCCAATTAAAACTTCCAAAACAAATTGATGAGTGAAAATAGGGTCTCTCATCATATTAACATAAAAATTACATTAAGATTAATATAAAATAACATCCCAATCATAAGAAATATGAGCTTAAAAGGAATGACATAAAAGAGTGTACTTAAAAAGAAAGAGAGGGGTAGGATCCCTTACCCCGTGTCCGACATGACTCGATCGTTCTTTAATCTCCTGAATAATAAAATTTGGTCAATTGATAATTTCTTAAGGACCCACTTTAAATATTATTATTCAGTTAATATCACATATTATTATGTTATAATAATTGGTTAATAAAGTGAGTTCATATCAGATGTTCTTGTCGATGTTCGGTACATGAGTAAAAATTGAACTTGTTGGAACAGAATTTTCCATGTAGTTATAGGTACATAATATCCAGAATAGTATTTATGTATTAAATATCATATATGTCCATTATATATTCATTTTATACTATTCCATACCATTTAGAGATAAAAAAAATTAAAAGCACCGTTCATGGAGACGGTAGGCCATACGTACGCATGAACGCTACTTTCATTTTTTGTCTTATTAATGGAATTTAAACAAAATGAGAGATATATATATTATAATTCCGGAATTATATCCATCATTTAGATGTAATATATTACATATATATCCATTATATATATGTACTTATAATAGTACATAACTTTTGGAGATAAGAAATGAAATGTACCGTTCATGGAGACAGTAAGCCGTACGTACGCATGAATGCTACTTTCATTTATTTTTTTATTCAATGGAATGAAATTATAATGATATAAAGGTATATTATAATTCTAGTAGGATATCATATGTAATAACATTAATTCCATCCTTTATACATCCCACATATGGCATTAACGAATCAAATCACTTTGAGGGGGCGGTAGTCTGCACTTCCTAAAATGAAGATATCGCATTTACTCATAATGGAAACCATAAAGGTATGCCATAAATGAAAAATTCAGAAGCTGAAGGAAAACATAAAAATATTATATATCATATATAAATATAGTGACATATTAATGGCCACCTTTTAAGGTGTTAAAAGAATATTGAACAATCATCATTTCTTGAGGCAGTAATTCGCCATCAACAGAAACAGTATGTTCTTTAACCATTAGATGAAGGTGTGTGAAAGTGTAGCTCGAATCCTTCTTATAAAAACATCCTAGTATATTTAATATACTGTTTTTGTTACAAAAAAAGTAATAAAAAGAGTTTAGGGGTTTGGAGAAGAAAAATAAAACAAAAGAACACAAGGGAAGACATTACCTTTAAATCGGGTAACTCTCTTTGATTTGAGCTCAAAGGCTTCCATGGAAAGGATTATGCCCAAAGTGAGGCTTAATTGATGAAGAGAGGGATGTGAACAGATGAAATGGGTAGGGTTTGGCTGAGCCAAAGGCTTGATAGGTGTGTGTAAGGTGGTAGAGGTGGGGGCCTTTTATAAGAGGAGAGGAGGGGCACTCTTGGAATGTTATAAAATATTACATTATTACAAAATTATTTTTGGATTTTAAAGGTCCCAAAAGGATATATTTCAAGGATAAGGTGATAAGGTTTACTAATCCACCCTTCTAATAGGTTTTTGAAAAGTGTAAGACTTATATTTCACCCTACCTTCTCATTTTATTTAAATCGTTCATTTATGAGGTAATCACTGCATCATCACAGTGTCATAAACAAATTAATTAATTTAATGTCTAAAAATTTTAAAAAAAAATATCATGAGGTATTAAATATTTTTATATTTCTAATGAATATTTATAGTACAAAATATGACTTATATAACTCCATGTAAAAATTGTTTTAGTAAAATAACACATGTTTGTGACATTTTAATTTTAACTTTAAATAAAAAGGGATTAATGTCATTTTCCAACAAAAGTGGCTCCATGGGGTCCCCAAGTTGACCCATGGATTGTCTTGGTCTTCCATGACTCATTTAATAAGGGTAGAACATGTGTCAAGGTCATTTCATATTATTATAACATTATCTTTACCTTAAATTACACTAATTACCTCTAATCGCGATTAAAAACTTAAGAGTTACTATTCACCGAAAATTATTTTAATCCCATTGAACCTCATTTTACATCCTAATGACAACCATGTATGTCAGATTTTTGAAATTCAAACCACAGAAGTTGTAAAGTTTCATTTAAACAGAAAAAAAGTTTTTAAATTGCCACTTAGTGGTTTCACTATTCATCAAAAAATTGATGTTTTTCAGAAAAATACCAAAACTTCACCCTAAGATATATTTGATATTATGAATTCAAAAATTATATCTATTTTAAAAAATTAAAAACATATAAGTTCCATTAATTAATTTAATAATTAATTCCCGCTGTCAAAACAAATAGCGTGTTTTTAAGAAACAATATCTATTAAAAGATTGACAGTAGTGTAGGTCCAATTTCAAAGTGAAATTAATTCCAATGACCACTATTAGATTAAATGGTAAAAATATATTCTAATTTCACTTTAAAAACAATTCAAAATATAATCTAATCATATAAATAAATTAGATTAAAAAGAGGTTTTGAATTAAAATACAACATTTTCACTATTCATTAAAAAAATGAACTTTAACGAAAAAATACCTAAAATTAACACAAAGTAAATTTTGATGTCCCGATTCTAAAGAATAATTTTATTTTGTCAAATATAACACATAAAAGTTTCAAAAAGTGGATTTAAAAGAGGTACTCCATCAAAAGGCGGTTAATCGACCTTTTACAGAATATTAGAATGTTTACGCTTAAAATTGGATTCATTCGCATTTTTAATCCTCTAACATTTATTATAAAAAGTAAAAATATTTGACAAACATATATAATCATTTTGTAGTTAGTTCTGTTCATTCCCTCCATTACAACGGCTAGGCGTTAACTACCATTTAAAATAATATTATTTTATTATTACAGTGCAACGTAAGATTCCCAAGAAACTCGTTGTTGTGTATTGGGTACACCATCGAGCATAGCATCCCCTATAAAGTAATATTAATATTTTATTCACAAATATGGATAAATGTGAAAATGTCATAATATTTATTTACCTGGGGTGTTACATGTGAAATTAATAAATTCCAATAAAATATGCAGATTACATAAATTCATTTATAAATAAATCTTGCATAATAATCATGGTGTATTCATTTAGAAATGAATGAGTGACATCTTTCTCTAATTGGTTAGTGGTAGTGCTATAGTTTTTCAATATAAATATGTTGATAATATATAAAAACAAACATTGTGTCTTACTAGTTTGTTAAGACAAAGGAATGAAATTCTATAAGTTTGAATTAAAGTAGTAACCATGTTTTTGAGAACAAGATATATATAATATATATTTGAGTTTGTTAAATCCAGTCAAAGTACCTATATTAACATAGTATTGAAAAATAAAATTTGAAACAATTAAACATTGAATTGTTCTTGGCACATAATCCTTTCAATATATATTGCCTGGGAATATGAAGAGATTATAAAGATTAAAGGAATTTTCAATATTAAGTTCTAGTAATTCATCTCATGTGAAATTATATTTATTGGAATTGGTATTACTAAAGCATAAAAAATAATTGGTGAATATAAAATGGAACCAACATAATTTAAAAAACATGCAGTTAGAACTATTCGACTGTACTTAGAAAAGTTAAACTAGATAAGTTCTTGGTGTCTGGAGAAGTGAGAATACTAGTAATAAAGGGAATTAAACACTTGTCTATACATGGTCCAATTTGATCTAGTATCATAGAAAAGTTTAAAGTAATATGAAATGAAGACATATTACAACAAGTGGTTTTGATATATGTAATATTCGAGTACGTTGTTTCTTCTGATGCAGCTTAAGAAGTGTTTTAGTGACATCCTGTTTTGATTTGGGGTTATACCTAAAGAATTCAATTTAAAATTTTATGATAATATTTGGTTATAGATTTGGTTAGGATTTTTGGATTCTGACATGGGAACAAGTGGGGGAAACTTGGTTATATCACAACATGGGGGATTTTCTAAAGATGTTAATGTTGTAATAAACAAATACTCCACACATGAACGTGAATTTTCCAAACCTATCCATAGAACCATGGTAGGATTAGTATCTATAGCCAAAAATAAAATAAGATTGATTTTCATGAGGGGAATAAATGGTCATTAGCAGTTGGATGTAGTGCAATTGGGAGTTTTTTGGAATTGGTTCCCTAGAACCAATAACTTTGTACATTAGATTCCATGAATATTCAAAGGAGTGAATATTAATATAAATATATTATCACATATTTATTTTTCTTCTTCATAAAATTTAGAGAATAATGAGTTATATTATCTATTACATTGATAAGGTCATATCAATTCCCCGCTATGATGAGAACATTGAAATTCGATGAAAATATTCTTAAAAATAGTTCTACGGTCTGATAACATACTATGATAGGGAACATTGTACATAGATCAGTAAGTGTGATTAAGCATAAGAGGATGGGGGTTCTTCTCAGGAAATTCACACATGTTATTCTCCAAGATGTGAAATTATGAGAATAGACCTTTTAATAACAATTCCACATGTTTTAGTGTCATTAGATATTCCTATCTGTGAGAATTTTTAAAGGTACTTAGACTTTAAGATTATTATTAATTCATGTTATGACTCACACACTTATATGTAGTTCATAAACAATTATTGAAATAGTTCATCGGGAATTTGGATATATTGGGTACTTCCTGAATGTCATGTTGTTAAAATATTTCAAGGAATTATTTTTTCCTTCCATATTTATTGAAATTGATATCTCAACCCTTTTATTGAAATATAACAATCACATTAAATTCCATAGATATGGTGTCATTACATTTATTTTTTATAGTCAAATAAAGGTGTATCAAGCATATAGGTTGATGACACATTTATGAAACCTTCTTGATGAGATATTAAGACAAAGGAATTATGTTACACAATGAGTGTTTATATGTGGCTATCAACAATACAACATTAAGTTATATCTCTTGGGTTCCTTGACCTATTTCTTGATATCAATCTTGGACTTTATTCAATCCCACATAATTCTAATAGGAAAGGTTCCTAGAGGGTTACACACTAAGTTCTTTTGTTCATCTTGATAAAATTTTATTTGGATTTAATTATTAGAAGAAATATTATTCTCATAAATAAGGAATAAATTTATTCATGTTTTATTGATTGATTATATTCATAAGGAAAGAGATAATTATTTAATCATTAAATAAATAATTTATTTAATTCCATGAATATTTAATAAATATTTATTCATTGGATTGTGAATAAAATATTTATTTTATTTATTGGAAATTCAATAAATATTTATTCACTGGTTTGTGAAAAATATATATTTTTAAGTGAATAAAGTATTTGTTTGGATATTCAATAAAAAATGAGTAGTTAGAGTTGAACAAGATCTCATTCGATGAAAAATATTAATTTAAAATCTTGTAAAATAATATTTATTGTTAACTAAGTTATAACATGATGTATAATAATAATACAATTATTATTATATGGAATGAGGTTTACTAAATATATTAATATTATTTAAGGTTCAACACACAATTAAATAATATTTTAACTTAGACCCCAGCTATATAAATATATAATTATGTCTATTATTTAGGGATAATCAAAAATTGAGAATCGTGAATCATTTACCACCATGTAATTTTCTCTATCTCTCCATCTCTCACTCTCTCTCTCTCTTCAATTACTCTTCTCTTCCTCCCAAAAATTAGAAGAACTCCTTCAATATCGAAAGATCTTGGAGAAACCAAGACAAAAAATATAAGACATTTAATTCAATGTGATAGAACTCATAAATCAATTGACATTGCTCAAATATAGAATAATCACTTGTGGATCAACAATATAGAGATTCTCCACATGAGCCCTTACACACAATGAAGGTAATCTGGATGGATTTTAGGAAGATCATAAATATCATCGATGAAATGATCATAAGATGAGGTAATCATTTCTTCATATTATAAATTAATTAATTATACATTTAATGTGAAATATCTCCTCTTAGGGTTTCAATAAAATCTAAATTAATATAAATTTTAATTTAATTCCCACAATAGGTACTTTCATTGTGCTCAAACCCTTCAAAAACATTAGTTCCCAATATTACACCTTCCTCCTGTTACATCTATAGAACTAAAAATGTTCCCAATAGATTGTTCACCACCTCAATCTGAGTCAAATGACCCCACATGTACAAAAAGACAAGCATGAAAACTCCTTCACCAAGGCTTCCGAGCATGGTACACTATTTACAATCTTTTAAATAGAGTGAATTCCCCATGATTCATGGAATTATAGCCCTGAATCACTAAAAATTTCTATTGGAAATTATCTAAACAACACAAAATAAACTAAACCAAGAACACACAATTATTATTTTTAGAATAGAAAAATCCTTGCTATTGAGTTTTACCACATACTACCCCTCACACAGGTGTCAGTTCTAGTTGGAAAGAATCCACCCATGGTCTAACCCTCCTAGGTCTAACCACCAAGTATCTTCACTTGGAATATAATGAAATTTTACTTCTTAACATATAGTCCATGAAACCATGGGTCCTTCCCTTAATTCCAAAAGTGTCAAAAAAACCCAAAACCGAACCTTGTATCATGGGTACTATCACTCTTATTACTCAATACTCCCAAGATAAAAAAACTTAAAAGACCTTCATCTAGGACTTCCACTAGTTATTATCATGCATAAACAATTTCATTAATGAAAACTACCCCATACACACTAACTTTGACTACATCATCACAAGTAATATCCTCAATCAGGTTAATCCCAAGAAGCATAAGGTGGAAGATTTTCAGAAACTAGAGCCACATTTTAAAGCCCATAATTTCTTACACATAATCAAAAAAACATTATCATGAAGGGTTAGGAATCATTAAGCATAATATAGTAATATATCCACTTACATTCCATGAAGAATTTTCCTTTAGACTATCCATTTAGAGGCCAAAGATACTAGGTTTCATTAAATAGAATGATAATGGGGGTAATGTTAATAACAAAACATATGACATTGTTGGAACCTTAATAAAATGGAAATATTCAACGACTACTCATACATGGTTATTAACAAGGAAATAAATAATCGACTATGACTTAACAAGGTACACTAAACCACCCATGCAAAGAGAAACTACATCATTATCACCATGATTGTCACTATCATCCTCATAACCTAGGCGCACCACACCACAGTCTCACATGATGTTCAATCAAAAGAATACACACATAGAATTTTATTTGAAATAATATCATCTATAAATCATATGCCTAACATAGTATGATTTTTTACACATAAAAACTGATTCCTCCATTATCAATACAATCACACCCAATAAGTATATATGTCATGTGATACCTATGCATCGAATATGATGCATTCGATGCCTCATACTGATACAAAAAAGATTCAAATCCATATGAAATCATGAAACTAAAAAATCATGTGGGAAACATGAGGTGAAGTCATATAACTATAATATTATAAACCCAAAACATTAATATGATACCCTAGAAACTGGGAACTCCAAGTAGAAATGTGTTTTCGAGGCACCAAACTGAGTTTCATCAAAAGCACAAATACATTCTTATATCTTCTTTATATTAACTATACAAAATAGGAAAAAAAGAATACTATTCCTTGATAGGATTTTGTAATATCATGACATGAATCAATGGGTTCAACATGGAATGCCACAAAACATTAGGCTAGCCTCCCCATATGCTAGAGGTTGCTAACTGACAATGAGGGTTTAAAGTAGATCATGGGAAGACTATAAACTCAATAAGGGTGAACAATAACAGATAACTAACCAAACATGTGAAAATATAAAATCATAGTATGTTGGTACTAATAAACTTATCATCTATAATAAATTAATGTGGAAATAATAGAATCAATAGTCATAAATAAAAATAGGACATTGATCTCCCAATGATATGATCATGTACAAGTATAAAGGAAATAAAATTATGGGGGGCTATGAAACCGAAACCCTCACCTTACCGTTGTATCTAGACTTGTATTGAGCTATTCTACTCAATGATCAAACTTGGGACTCATTCCAACCTCTACCTAAAAAAGAGAGGGTGTCTCAGGTACCAAATTTTCATGTCCACCTAAGAATGGTTTGAACAAGACTCAATTTTTCACCAAAAATTTGTTTCAATACCCAATCAGTAAATCCATTATATGTGTATGTGATAATATTACCAAAAAATTAAATAGGAAAAATATAACTTCCCACGCATGACATATAATCACTAAGAACACACAATAAATAAAAAATATATGTAGAGTGGTTATTCACCTACAATATTACCATAAACCCCAACCATACATTCTTCATCTCTATGATGGATGGATTTTTAAAATAGATATTAGGTGTAATCAAGAGAAGCCCACATAGATGGTATACTAGATATTGTGTTAACATGTCACTTAGCATCCACAATGTGTCGAGATAACATGTCTCTTTGTATCCACTTTGAATCAATTGAACATTTCATGTGATAGTCTTGAGGCATTATAGTTGGATCATCCCTAAAGGAATTTATACCTTAGTTTCATCATAGGCGAAGCCTCAAGGTCATCGTTGCCTGTCTATACCCTAGGTCTAGTGAAAAGGAAATGATACCCCAAATGAAACTGCCGTGGGACAGGTCTTAAGGGAATCATGCCACTACCCCATACTCAAGTCTATCGTCACCATCTTCACAAATGGTGTGCACTCCCTCTCTAAGGGAAAACCATATCATTGCATTCTACCTATCTTCTAATACTAGAAAAACCTCCAAAATTAGTATCATGTATCACAAAACTAAGTAGAGAATATATATAAGTATACAATATAATATCATCCAGAGATTTTAGTATAAACATTAAAGTTCATTTTATTACCATAAAAGATGATATAACAATCCACATAATCACACTTGTGGAATAAATCATCATACACAGGTCTCATATGTAAGACCCCCATTCACATGTGATCAATACATCAAATAAAGACTCGTAGGATATTCATTTATGTATATGTGATCAAGGAATCAAACATGATCTTATAGATCTAGGATCATATAGCATAATCAAAAATAAAAGTGGGTCTATGTAACCAAATGCCCACATTATGGATCAAGCCTCAACTATCGATGACTAGCATCAAACCAATGAACATGATTCCTTCATGGCCCCTAGAACTTTGTCTAATTACATTAGTCATTACTTATTTAATTAACTATGAGATAAGGATCATTAAAAAATTAATAATTACTTGTTATTAATAGAATATTTTTGAATTAAAGGTCATTTTAAAAAGGTGTAAAACCTTATAACACAATTTAATAAAATTAATAATACCATAGGTTAGAGTACACGAGACCTCCTACCACAAAAATGATAAAATCCAAGATAAATAAGTACTAACATCATTTTTCCAGTTGTCCAAATCCATTCAACCTCTATCGGTCCCCACAAGTTTCTACTCTTTCCCAATCATTCAAAATTTACTAATTATAATTGAATTATAATTAATTAAATGAATACAAGAAACATACAAATAAAGGAGAAAGTATTACATACTGATGGACTTACTAGATATCACCTAATAGATATCACCTCCTAGTATGATCCTCAAGGCCCTCATACCCTATATATGCCTTGGGTCAGGACACAAGCCCATAATTACCCAAATTCCATTACCATAGGTCTTTCCTCAAGTCTATCCTTCCCATACTCATGCTTTGGTTTATCTTCATCATCATTGAAAACCATGAAAACTCCCCCACTATGCGATAATCATATCATGATGGTCCACCTATCATTTATTACCATAAAAACCTCTTAAGGGAGTATGATGTATCAAAAAATAGGACAAAAAATACATACAAGCATAAAATAACAAATCATCATGAGTATTTAGTAGTAATATAAAAATACATGTTATCTTCATACTACATGGTATGGTAAGATAAATAAGAACGTTCATTGAACAAATCATCATAACTGGGTCTCATGGGCTACACATGCACCCAAATGAGGTTGATACATCAGACATGGTCTTGTGTGCTATACACATAGACACATATGATCAAAGAATCAAACATGGTCTTATGGATCCAAGTTTCATGTAACACAACCACACTTCAAATAGAGTCCATGTAATTTATGTCACACACCGGTAATCAAGACATGACCATCATCTATTGGCATTAATCCAGTTTATAAGGTTCTATTGTGACTCTTGGAACTTTGCCAAATTACATTACACATGATTACATTAATTAATTAATACTTAAGAATCATTAACCAATTATCCATTACTAGTTACCTATATCACATTAATTAATTATTGGTTATTCACCAAAGGTGGGGTAACTCATAAAATATTACAATAAACCATGCATAATACTATATGGTAGAGTACATGGTACCACCTACCTCATATAAGGTCAACTCCATGCCAAGAAAATCCCAAAAACGTTATTTGAGTCATCCAAGTCCATTAGACCTCCATCGATAACCACAAGGTTCTACTCATTCCCAAGCATTCCAAATTAACTAATTATAATTAATTATAATTACTTAAAATAAATACAATAAACATACAACCAAATAAAAATGCATAATTTCTGAATGAATTACTAGATATCATTACTTTATAAGAAACAAGACAAACCACCCATGGATAGTTTATAACACACTTCAAACTTCATACAGAGAAGAATCCCTATTGAACAAAAACTAGACAAGGGGTAATTTAATACAATCAAACCAAATACATTATAATAAAAAAACCAAATTAATTACCTTAGACGTAACATCATCTAATGGAGTTTGAGACACTCCTTTCAAAATATGAATTCTATAAAAATAAGAGCCCCAAATCAATTCCATTTTATGACAGATAATTCAACTCAAATTGAAAAAAGCCATAGAATATATAACAAAGGGACAAAAATTTATAAAAAAATTCATCAATGGAACACATTTATCATTACAAGACATCCTCTAACTATGCTGATCTAAATCTCCACTATTCTGAAATAATTCAACCAAGAGACGATGGAATTTTCATCCATTCTCTAATAAATATCATACCAATAATCAATAGATGAATAAGGAGATCAAGAAGTAATATTATTTTAGGATAATTAAAACATAAATGGATTTGCAAGTCTTAAAATTATCTAGATTATTCATCTATGATGAAAAATTCAATGATACACCACTATATGAGGAAGGAAGATCCAGGATTTATGAAGAACTAGATTCCCAATGGATTTTTATCTAGATACATCTATGATCAAAGGAAATTATTTGCGGGAAGAGGAGAAGAGTCCATAGTATAATGGATCTTTATAATCCATGAAAATCCACATAAAACTAAGGGGGGTCTCATAGGATAAAATAATAAAAAGTACCTCTTATAAAAGATGTCCAACACACCCCATTTACTAGCCAGTTGGGGTCCACCCACTGACTAGTAAGTCCTATTTTTAATTAGGGAAACCTTTCACCCCCACCAGCTAGCCAATCCAGGTTGACTGCTAGCTGTTAACGGAAAAAACAACCTCAACTTCTTTCAGCCTCATTCACTGAAACCCAAGCCCTGAGTCGACCTCTCAGGTCTTATTCAAACATTAAAACACCTCTTTAATATTCTCAAACATAAAAAAACTTAGTAGAAAACCTGGTTCTTTAAATGATCTATCCATCAGACAAAAGATTCATTTTTCCTCTAAATTAACAACCCATTACAATGGGCATCATTACAATCTCGCCATCACCGTGCTTCTCATCCTTGAGAAGTTGTGGTTTCATTTGAATAATTAATCCTAATTTTATATGAAAATAATCCACAAGGAGTTCCCTACATGCAATCTCTAATCACCAGATTACATCCTTAAGTTCATTCACATTTCTAAATTCCCATCATTTTCATGCTACATGTATGTAATTACAAACATAGAATTCATGATAAATCTCATTGTTAAGTAATAATAAGACCACGATCATCAAATTTTTTATACTAGACATGTCGTAGTGTCATAAACAAAATCCTCTTAATATAATAAGGTTCTCCCATCATAAGAATCAACATTTGATATTATAATGTCACAAAAAGTGTGGTTCAGTTCCATCACCCTTGATCAAACAGAAAACATAGTTAGAAGTTGATAACAAAACCTAGTTTCTTCTTCAAAGTTAAACCAATGAGTCTTCACTAAAGGATATAGCCTAAATATGATGAACATTACATAAAGTTATTGGAAAATACATAACACTTAAGTCATACTCGATACGATAATCTTGATGCAGTTCCAACCCATCGCATTCAGATTCACATGGAATCACTCTTATTTCAAATCACCTTGCCACAGAGGTACCCAACCTAAACAAAAGACACTCCAAAAATCTATAAATTACAATGAATTAATACTAAAAGGAATTGTAAAATTAATCTTCTATCCTTACCAATATTTTAAATGATCTCAAATTAATTTCCTGGTTTATTTATCAATCGCTTTCACTACCCACATGGCTCCCAACTATGCATCATTGCACCAACTATATGAATCCCTCTCATTTTAACTTATTTTTTTATTGATTACAAAGTCTAAATATGGTGTCCATTAAGTGACACTTTTGAATTAAAAATTATAAGATTATCCTAGAACCCAATACTATCGATTCTATTACATGTTAGTCTTCTTGAGTAACTGAAATCGTTTTATAGCCTGTCTTACATAAGACAACAATCATTACCACAAGAGAGTCAATTTACATTTTCCTTGTTCAATTATCCCCACCATGATAGTATCCTTATTTTCACCTCACAACACAAACATTGGTCTAGGAGGCCCATAACTAGTTATGATTTATCACGATGAACAAGCATGACCATCTGTTCATACCCAATTTCTGAACAAAAAATCAATAACTACACAAACATGGATGACTAAAAATGTAGTTCTCTACATCCCACGATCAATTCTATATTTTTTTAACATTATCCAACTACCAAGGTATTGGTTATGACATCCACCCCAATGGGTGTCATCTTTTCTCACAACCCACTATTTTGAGTGATGATATTTCCATCAAGGATATACTCAAGTTAATTTCACGACGGTACCTGGATATATCAATGATGCCATCTTCCACCAAAAATAAATCTTTGTAGACAACCTTGGGGACACAAATATCTATGTGGTACTTTCCTAACACACTAGTTACACACTATACAGGTGTCTTTGAACAAAAAATGATTGAATTTGGTTCCTTAGAAACAACTACTTTATACTTTAGATTACCTATATATTCCACAGAGTGAATATTCATATAAATATCTTATCACATATTGAATGTTCTTCTCCATAAAATTGATGTGATAATTTCATAAAGTATATATCACATTGATAAGGTCATATCAGTTCCCTACTATGATGGGAACATCGAAATACCATGATGATATTATTAAAAATAGTTCTACTGTTAAATAACACACTATGATTGGGTGCATAGTATATATATCATCAGGTGTGAGTACTGGTAAGCATATAAGGATTTTTCTAATGAATTCCACACCTGGTAATTTATAAGATGATAGATAATTAGAATAGACCTACTAATAGGACAACAAATTATTTTTGTGTAATCAGATATTCTTATCTCTAAGTATGTGTAATGGTCCTTAGACATTTATATTATTATTAACCATGTTATGAATCGACCACTTAGATATATTTCATAAACCATGATGATAAAAGTTCTTGGAATATTTGGATACATTGGGTGCATCATGAATGACAAGTTGTTAATTAATAACTTGAGGAAGGATTTGTCCTTACCATGTTTATGGAAGTTGATATCTCAACCCTTTAATTGAAATACAACTATCACATTAAATTCCATAACCATGGTGTAATTTTTTTTATTTCAAATAGTCAAAAAAATATGTATCATGTTTATAAGTTAATGATACAGATGTCAAACTTTCTTAATAAGATATTGAGACAATGGGATTATATTATACAATGATAATTTATATATTTTTTTCAACGTTGTGACATGAAATGTTTTCTATTGGGTGCCTTGACCCATTTCTAGATAGTAATCTTGGACTTTAGGAAAGTCCCTTAATACCAATGAGAAAGAATCCAAGAGGGTCACATACTAAATTATTCTATTGATATTGATTAAATTATATTTGAATTTAATTATTGGAATAATTATTATTCCCATGACTGATGAACAGTTTTATTCATGTTTTATTGATCTCTAATATTCACAAAAAAATAAATAATTATATATTTAGTAAATAAATAGTTTATTCAATTATGCGATTGTTTAAAAAATATTTATTAATTGTATTTTGGTTAAAATATATTTTTTATATTTGTAATATTTAATAAATATTTATTTGCTGATACCTGAATAAAATATTTATTCATTTATTTAATAAATGTTGTGGAATTAGAGTGGACCAAAATACCTTCTAGGGATAAATATTTATTTATGAGCTTGTAAAATAATATTTATCACTGCGTGAGTTAGTAAACATAATAAAATATTAATAATATTATTATTTTATATAATTGGGTTTATTAAAGATTGTACAATTAATTTTCGGTTAGTATGCATTAAAATAATATTTTAACCTAAACTCTATCTATATAAATTGATGGTTATGTATTTTGTGTAGGGTTAATAGAAATTTGAGAACAGAGGATCATTTAACACAATGGAATTATCTTCCTCTTTAATTCCTCATCTATACATCTCAAGATTGAGAATAAATCCTTCAAGCCTGAATGGTCTAGTGGCAAAGTAGATGAAAAATGAAAGACACTTTATTATCCATTATAGGACCCTTAAATCAATTGGAATTTATCAAAGATCAAAAGAGCGTATATGGATCACTATTATAAGGATTCAATACTTAGATACTTATAGTGTAATGAAGGTATCCCAAAAGTATTTCAAAATATCAACGACATTAATGAATGAAGGATCCTAAAATGTGGTAATCATTTCTTAGGATCTTAAATAAATTAATTATAAATTTAACAAGAAATATACACTCAAGGTGTTTTAGGAAGCTATATATTAGAAAAAAATTAATTTAATGTGCACAAAAGGATCTTATGATACATTTGTAACCTTTAAGTATTATCAGAGTAGTCACATTTAAAATTTATAATTATATATTTTATTTGTGATCAATATTCTCAATCATGGCTGAATTTTTCATTTCATTTTTTAATTCTATTTTAAATAACATGTTTTCAAAATTTTAATTTCTTCATTAAAGATTCAAAATTTATTAAGTTCAAGAACATATAATGAAAAATTAGAGATTCTATCAGGAAGTATCAAGGAATATAGTCAGATAAAATAGTATTATATGGCGTGTAGCTAGAGTACACATCGTGTACCCAAGTGCAATGAACCTGGCCATATTTTATGATACATGACATGCTAAGAATCAATCACACCCAGTGCATTTATTGAACATTGCATGTAAATCAATCCAACCTGGCACACAACAAGTCAGATTACAGGGCATGTAGCTATTGTACACATTGTGTAGTCTACATGAGTTAATGTTGAAATTCACACAATCCATGTGGTCATTATACATGGTCAAACTATGTGATACCAACATCCTAGATAATTAATGATATCAAAGATGTGTATATTGTGTAAAATACATGTATTTCATCATATACCACATCAAAAATACATATCAAGTAATTTAGTGAGTTATATAGAAACATGTCATGAGCGATACATGACATGTAGATGGTCTGTACACTTCATTTAGTCATGACCAACGAACACAACAAGTAAATTTATGAGTTTCATGAACACACAATAAGAGTGATACACAGTGTGTATCTATCATGTATATGTTTTGTATTCTAACCAAGGTACATGACTGATTCTCTAAGCATGTAACCTAGGTACTGGAAAATAGGGTTACATGGCATGCAACTGGTAAGTACACACCGAATAGTCTCTTCATAAATATATAATTAAATTAAATTAAATTGTAAATTATTTAATTAAAACCTCATTTTATTGATGTGAATAACTTGCGTGTTTGAAAATTTAATAACGGATTTAAATAATTTTAAATTCTTAATTAATTTATTGTAATAACTCTATGATTATTGTTTATAGTGTTTATTTTATATGAATTTCATTAATGATGGGTATCTCTAAATAAATTTATATGGTCATTAAGATAAAAGGGAATTAATTAATTTATTGATTAATTAATTTAAGAAATCATGTTTATCTTAATAATAAAAAATTTGAAGAAATGAATGTTAGTCATTTTAATTTTGAGCATAGGTTGCATGTATGACTGTTCATGATCTTGAACAAGACCTGTGCATGTGTTAGTTGTTTTAATTTAATTTATTTTTTATGTTTTAAATTATTTAATATTAAATTAAATTTATTGACCTTCATGTAATCCCTCCAGAAATTTTTATGATAGACATACATGTCCATGGTTATTTATATAATCTCAATCAACCAATCCTTTGGTTCTTCTCAACTCTGTGTGAGTTATAAATACTTGTAATTAATGGACTATCCTTAGGGGAATAAAGGTAGTTCACAATAGAACCATAATGATGCCATCTCATGTGATAAAAAAGGTGTATAAGTGGATTGATGTAGCTCATCCCCTGACTGACATAAGGAGTTTTCCCCAAGGATAAATATTGATTTATTTTTCACATAATAAATCAACCATTAGAAAAGATCATGATTGGGTCGTTAATTAATTAATTATTTCTACCTTTTACATTATTGATTTTGTTGATGCAAGACAAACATCACATAAATAAATGAATTAATGTTTGAAGATTGAATTAAAAAAGGGATTATATAAATTTTTTTTATCCAACATGGTTAATTAATTAAGTAAAATCCACTTAATATTAAAAAGTTATATAAAGGATAAAAAAATATAAAATTTATGAATAATAAATAAAAATACCTCAAATTAATATTAATTCATTAAGCCTTCCATCGTCTGAATTAACATTAACCCACAGTTCAAGGGTCATTTTTTCCTCTATCGGGTGAAATTTAAGAATCGATAAGTCTTAACTAATATAGTGGATCGACTTAACTGAATCTTTATTCATTTTACTGACCTATGTATGTACAATATGAATTTGTAGTTAAGTGTTGAAGAAATATGAGGGTTAAATCAATGGATTAAGGAGATGAAAGCCCACATTTGGCAATACCTCCTACATAAATACATTCTTTTAATTTTCAAGGCCTCTCTCTGGATTATATTAAAGGAAATGTGGATCATTACCACTAGAATGTTAGAGAAACTAGACCTTCCAAGTTCAATAATAATGGACATTGAGACTTGATAAGATAATGGGAGAATTAATGAAATTAATTTTTATCATTTCTTATATAACTTTTAATCAAGTAAAGTATTGATCATTTGTTTTCATTATTGTATAAAATGGAAAGAAAAAATATGAAAAACATTAAATAAACCCTTAACTTTGGTTATTTACTTATAATTACAAATGCATGGATATGGTACAATATTTTATATGATGTATTATTATCAATATGTTTGTGTTATGTGTTGGAATCCCTTATTCTAGTTCCACCACCCCAGTAGGTGACTGAAAGTGAAAAGGATGCCTACTATAGATATATTATAGATATTTCCTTCATATTCTATATTATATTATCAAAATTATTTAGAGATTTATAGATACTAGATGAATAAAAATATGTTTACACTAAAATATCCCATCTCCATTAAATAATGAAAGAGAAGTAAAGTCTATAAATAAATAAGATTTCCAATATACTATATTAGTGTAAACTGGATGAAGGAAATATAGCTACATATCATTCTTTCAAAGTGATGGTGTATATTGATTGGTTAGAAAAAATGCGCTTCAACTTTTATAAGAAATTATCCATAAATATTATCTTATTATACTTGAAATTATAGTTATCATTATTTTTTCAAGTCCAGATAAATGAAATGGATAAATCTCTTGTGAAATTTTTTTCTATACTTCACGAAGAAGATAAAAATTGGCAGAAACCTATTTCTTCACACCTTACGGTGAAAGGTTTTAAAGACATGTATGAAGATCCCATGGATAATATAAAGACAAAATACACTTTATAATTTAATTTAAAGAGTCAAAATATTCAAAAGAAGAAGGGTTAACTGGAGGCTATTTTCTTTTTATGTCGAAGGAATGGACACTGGATAAGAAATTTCAATGAATTAAAGAAAAAATCAGTTCCATAAACTTCAAATGTATTTATCAGGATTATAATCTCTATTTTTTATTATAAACAATATGCTTACAACATATATGTACATAAATAATGAAATGAGATACAATATAATTGTTATAAAGTGAACTTAGAATGAGATGAGAAAGGGTGATATTTATGTTATCCAACGGGAGATCTGTATTTCTTGTTACCATATTGGATTAATTCATGTTTTTAAGAAGTGTGATAAAAACATTTATCTCAGTTTCTGTAATGAAAAATGATACATTATTTAATTTTTAGAATACATGTTATTATGGTACTAAAATAATAAAATAACATTTTTGTAAATCTTGAATCAAGAATATCCATTGTAATTAATGATAAATATAAAAATATAGGAATCATATATGATTATGGTTGGATAATTATATTTCAAATAAAAAAAGGATTTGAATTTTTTACCCATAAAACTATTTTAGTCTCAATTGATCTAAGATATTAGATATACAAAAAACTACTTATCATGTTTTAGATAAAGAAACTATTACAAAAAAGGCATGTCACAAAAATTTTGGAGTTAGTTCAACATGTCCATGTGAACTATTCTAAAGCTAAAGGTAACTTCATATACTTTATGGAATTTATTTAAGAACTTTTATAAATTCTCAGTAAAGAAAATGAGTGCACTAGGTAAAGAATGAGGAATCTCTGAGTTGTCTTGTCAGAAAACATCTTATACAAGTGACCGTTAATCATACATTTGCAGTAAAAGTTATCCCAAACTCAAATTTATTTTTATAAATCAAATTAATGATAGTAATAAAAGGAATACAATTGATGAGTCATATATATATAGTGTAAATATTCTATAATTCCTTCCAAGAAATGTTTTGGAAATAGAAGTGAAACAACTAAACATTTTCTAACCATATTGTCAAATGGATATAATATTAATTGAGATATGATAAGAATATATTAGGAAACTTCCATAAGAGTTTTTTGATAATAATTTTCTATATTCCGGTCTTAGCTACAATAAAACATTAAAACACTAAGGTGAATCTGAGTTGATAATTCTATATTCACTAAGGATATTAACATTTAGTATATATTTACTATATTTACATAAAATAATACTATATATTAAAACTATTGGGAGGATAATTAACTTTTTATGTGTTATATCTAAGGATGCATATAGGTTGACATTAGAATAATGGACTCCACTAATCTCAGTAGGAGGATTAGTTATAATGACACATACTGCATATGAATATATAAAACCAAATAGGCAGTTTATTTTCACCATGATGGGTGATATATATATTATCTTTTAGAATAAAGATTCATACAGATAATTACTATATGGTAATATTATATTGTTGAAAATTGTGTATAAATTCAAGTAATATACTCTATGTATCAAGATTTAGGTACTTCATATTTTGAATGTTTCTAAAACTTGATACTGCTAGTGAGTATTCAAGAGAAACTGGACGTGGATGGTTTAATATGGTACCAATATAACATGTTAGATTATTTAATTTTTTCATCTATTCCAAAAAATATTCACCAATCATCATGAATATAATAATTATGAGTTTTACTTATCAAATATTATTTTTATGATCATCATATTAGACTATTGATCATAATGTAAACCTCATTTAGAGGAATTCTTATATATTATGTCCATATGATGTGACCAAAAGGATAACCTATGGTATGTTTCTACTAGGAATAACTAAATAGGTCGGCAAAATTAATAAATTCCAATAAGATATGCAGATTACATAAATTCATTTATGAATAAATCATGTATAATAATCATGGTGTATTCATTTAGATATGAATGAGTGACATGTTTCTCTAACTGGTTAGTGGGAGTGATATAGTTTTTCAATATAAATATGTTGAAAATATATAAAAAAATGTTGTGTCTTACTAGTTTGTCAAGACAAAAGATTGAAATTTCAATATGTTTGAATTAATGAAGTAACCATATTTTGGGGAACAAGATCTATATAATATATCTTTGAGTTTGTTAAATCTAGTCATAGTACCTATATTAACATAGTATTGAACAATTAAATTTTAAACAATTAAACATCTAATTATTCTTGGCACATAATCCTTTAAATATATAATTCATGGGTATATGAAGAGATTATGAAGATTTAAAGAATTATCAAGATTAAGTTCTAGTAATTCATCTCATGTTCCATGATATATATTAACATTGATATTACTAATTCATAAAACATAATTGGTGAATATAAAATGGAACCAATATAATTTAAAAAACATGTAATTAGAAATATTAAACTGTACTTAGAAAAGTAAAACTAGATAAGTTCTTGGTGTCTGGAGAAGTTAGAATACTAGTAATTAAGGGAATTAAACACTTGTATCTACTTGGTCTAATTTGACATAATATCACAAAAAAGATTAAAGTAATATGAAATAAAGACATATTATAACAAGTGGTTTGCATATATGTAATATCCAAGTACGTTGCGGCTTCTTATGCAGCTTAAGAAGTGGTTTTAGTGACATCCTATTTTGATTTGGGGTTATACCTAAAGAATTAAATTTAACATTTTATGATAATATTGGTTATAGATTTGGTTAGGATTTTAGGATTCTAACATGGGATCAAGTGGTGGATACTTGGGTTATATCACAACTTGAGGGATTTTTTCAAGATATTTATGTTGTAATAAAAAAATACTCCACACATGCACGTGGATTTTCCAACCCTATCCACAGAATCATGGTATGGTTAGTAGGAATATCCAAACATCAAATAAGCTTGATTTTCATGTGGGGACTAAATGGTCATTAGCAGTTGGCTCTAGTGAAATTGGGAGTTTGTTGGAGTTAGTTCCCTAGAACCAATAAGTTTGTACTTTAGATTTCATGAATATTCAAAGGAGTGAATATAAATATAAATATATTATCACATATTGATTGTTCTTCTGCATAAAATTTAGGTAATAATGTATTATCGTCTCTATTACATTGATAAGGTCATATCAATTCCCTGATATGGCGAGAACATTGAAATTCGATTAAAATATTCTTAAAAATAGTTCTACGGTCGGATAAGATACTATGATTGGGAACATTTTATATAGATCAGCAAGTGTGATTAAGCATAATAAGATGAGGGTTCTTATCATTAAGTTCACACATGGTATTCTCCAAGATGTGGGATTATGAGACTAGACCTTCAAATAATAATTCCATATGTTTTAGTGTCATTAGATATTCCTATTTTCGAGAATTTTTAAAGGTACTTAGACTTTACGATTATTATTAATTCATGTTATGACTCACACACTTATATGTATTTCATAAACCATTATGGAAATAGTTCATGGGGAATTTGGATACATCGGGTGCTTCCTAAATGACATGTTGTTAATTAATATGTCAAGGAAGGATTTTTCCTTCCACATTTATTGAAATTGATATCTCAACCCTTTTATTGAAATATAACGATCACATTAAATTCCATAGGCATGGTGTCATTACATTTATTTTGAATAGTCAAAGAAATATGCATCAATCATATAGGTTGATGACACATTTATGCAACCTGCTTGATGAGATATTGAGACAAAGTAATTATGTTACACAATGATATATGTGGCTGTCAACATTACAATATTAAGTTATTACTCTTGGGTTCCTTGACCTATTTCTTGATAGAAATCTTTGAATTTAGTCAATCCCACATAATGATAATGGGAAAGGTTCCTAGAGGGTTACACACTAAGTGCTTCTGTTGATCTTGATAAAATTTTATATGGATTTAATTATTAAAAAAATATTATTCCCATGACTAAGGAATAAATTTATTCATGTTTTGTAGATTGATTATATTCATAAGAAAAGAGAAAAATTTTTACTCATTAAATAAATAATTTATTTAATTACATGAATATTTAATAAATATTTATTCATCGGATTGTGAATAAAATATTTATTTTATTTATTTAATATTCAATAAATATTTATTGACTTATTTGTAAAAAAAATATTTATTTAAGATATTCAATAAAAACTGTGTAGTTAGAGATGAACAAGATCGCATTCGAGGATAAATATTAATATAAAATCTTGTAATATAATATTTATTGTTATGTGAGTTAGATCATGTTGTATAATAATAATAATATTAGTATTATTATTATATTGCATGAGGTTTATTAAAAATTTTAATATTATTTAAGGTTCAACACATAATTAAATAATATTTTAACCTAAACCCCATATCTATAGATATATTTATATGTCTATTATTTAGGGATAATAAAAAATTGATAATTGTAAATCATTTCTCACAATGTAATTTTCTCTATCTCTCCCTCTCTCACTTTATCTCTCTCTCTCTTCAATTACTCTTCTCTTCATCGTAAGAATGAGAAGAACTCCTTCAAGATCGAAAGATCTTGGAGAAACCAATCCGAACAATGAAAGACAATTAATTCAATGTGATAGAACTCATAAATCAATTTAAATTGCTCAAATATAAAATAATACCATGTGGATCACCAATAGAGAGATTCTCCACATGAGCCATTACACATAATGAAGGTAATCTGAAATTATTTTATGAAGATAAAAAACATCATCTATGAAATGATCCTAAGATGAGGCAATCATTTCCTCCTATCATAAATTAATTAATTATACATTTTATGTGAAATATCTCTTCTTAGGGTTTCATTAAAATCTAAATTAACATAAATTTTAATTGAATTCCAAGAAGAGGTAGTTCCATTGTGCTCAAAACCTTTAAAAAAATTAGTTCCCAATGTTACAACTTCCTCCAATTTCATCTATAGAACTAAAAATGTTCCCAATAGATTGTTCACCACCTCAATCTGAGTCAATAAACACCACGTGTACAAAAATACAAGCATGAAAAATCTTTCACCAAGGCTTCTCTTCATTGAACACTATTTCCAATCTTCTAAATAGAGTGATTTCCCCATGATTCGTGGAATTATAGCCCTGAATCACAAAAATTTCAGTTTTAAATTCTATAAACAACACAAAATAAACAAAACCAAGAACTCACAATTATCCTCTTTAGAAAAGGAAACTCCTTACTACTGAGTTTTACCACATACAACCCATCACACGGGTGTCATTTCTAGCTACAAAGCACCCACCCATGGTCTAACCCACCTAGGACTAACCATGAAGGATATTCACTTGGAATATAATGAAATTTTACTTCTTAAAATATAGGCTAGGAAACCATGGGTCCTTCCCTTAATTCCAAAAGAGTCCAAAAACACCAAAAGCGAACCTTGTTTCATAGGTACTATCACTCTTATTTCTCAATACTCCCAAGATACAAAAAAACATAAAATACCTTCATCTAGGACTTCCACTAGTTATTGTCATGCATAAGGAATTTCATTAATGAAAACTACCCCTCACACACTAACTTTGACTACACCATCACAAGTAATATTCTCACTCAGGTTAATCCCACAAAGCATAAGGTGGAATATTTTCAGTAACCAGAGCCACATCTTATAGCCTACAATTTCTTACACATAATCAATAAAATGTTGTCATGAATGGTTACGAATCAATAAGAATAATATAGTAATATATCCACAAACATGACATGATGGATTGTTTTTTAGACTATCCATGTAGAGGCCAAAGATTCTAGGTTTCATTAAATAGAACGATGATGGGGGTAAGGTTAATAACAACACATAGAACAATGTTGGAACCTTAATAAAATGGAAATATCCAACGACTACTCATACATGGTTACTACTAGGGAAATAAATAATCAACAATGACCTAACAAGGTACACTACACCACCCATGTGAAGAGAAAATACATCATTATCACCATCATTTTCAATGTCATCCTCATCAACTAGGTGAACCACACCATAATCACACATGATGTTTAATCAAAAAAATACACACATAGAATTTTATTCGAAATAATATCATCAATAAATCATATGTCTAACATAGTATGATTTTTTACACATAAAAACGGAGTCATCCATCATCAATAAAACCACACCCAATAAGTATATATTTCATATGATACCTATGAATCGAATATGATGCATGTGACACCTCATACTGATACAAAAAAGATTCAAATCCATATGAAATCATGAAGCTGAAAATTATGTGGGTAACATGAGGTGAAACTATATAACTATAATATTGTAAACCCAAAACATCAATACCATACCCTAGAAACTGGGAAATCCTAGTAGAAATGTTTTTTCGGTGCACTAAACTGAGTTTCATCAAAAGCTCTGATACATTCCTAGATCGCCTTTCTATTAATTATACAAAATAGGAAAACAAGAATACTATTCCTTGATATGATTTTGTAACATCCTGAAATGAATCACTGGGTCCAACATGGAATTCCACATGAAATTAGGCTGGCCTCCCCATATGCTAGAGGTTGCTGACTGACAATGAGGGTTTAAAGTAGATCATGGGAAGACTATAAAATCAATAAGGGTGCACAATAACAGATAAATAACCAAACATGTGAAAATAAAAAATCATAGTATGTTAGTACTAATAAACCTATCAACTATAATAAATTAATGTGTAAATAATAGAATCAACAGTCATAACTAAATATAGGACATTGATTTCCCAATTATTCGATCATGTACAATTATAAAGGAAATAAAAGTCTGGAGGTATATGAAACCCCAACCCTCACCTTATCATTGTATCTAGACTTGTATTGAGCTATCCCACTCAATGATCAAACTTGGGACTCATCCCATCCTTTACCTATAAAAAGTGAGGGTGTCTGAGGTACAAAATTTTCATGGCCACCTAAGAAGGGTGTGAACGTGACTCAATTTTTCACCACAAACTCGTTTCAATACCCAATCAGTAAATCCATTATAAGTACATGTGATAATATTACAAAAAATTAAATAGAAAAAATATAACTCCCCACACATGACAAATAATCACTAAAAACACACGATAAATAAAAAATATGGGAAGATTGGTCATGCACCTATAATATTACCACAAAACCCCACCGTACATTCTTCATATCCATGATGGATGGATTTTCAAAATAGATATTAGGTGTAATCATGAGAAACCCACAAGGATGGTATACTAGATATTGTGTTAACATGTCACATAACATCCACAATGTGTCAAGATAACATGTCTCTTAGTATCCACTATGAATCAATTGAACGTTTCATGTGATAGTCTTGAGGCTTTAGAGTTAGATCAGGCCAAAAGGCCTTTATACCTTGGTTTCATCATAGTCCAGGAATCAAGGTCATTGTTCCCTGTCTATACCCTATGTCTAGTGAAAAGGACATGATACCCCAAATTAAACTACCATGGGATTGATCTGAAGGGCATAATGGTGCTACCCTTACTCAATTCCATCGTCCCCATCTTGCCAAATGGTGTGCACTCCCCCTATATGGGAAAAACATATCATTACATTCCTCCTATCATCTAATACTAGAAAAACCTCAAAATTTAGTATCATGTATCACACAACTAAGTAGATCATATATATACGTAGATAATAGAATATGATCCAGATATTTTAGTATAAACACTCAAATTCATTTGATTACCATCAAACATGATATAACAATCCACATAATCACACTCAAGGAATAAATCATCATACATAGGTCTCATATGTAACACTCCCATTCACATGTGATCAATACATCAAACAAGGACTCACCAGATATTCATATATGTAGATGTGATCAAGGAATCAATCATGATCTTATAGATCTAGGATCATGTAGCATAATTGTAACGCCCCGACCCTAGATACCCAGAGTTAGTGCATTATTACATGACATTGGCATGATCACAAAGGATCCAGTCTCGAAAGACCGATTAGTTTAGTAGTCTTGGAAACACTAGATATATTCATAAGCCTTACATTACAACATAAGGTAAAAAAACTACAACAACATCTTGTCTTCATATCCCCTCATACTATCCCTACAGTTCATTCATAAATTACTTCTTCACATCCTGGGAAAAATGAAACATTGAAAGGGGTGAGCTAAGATGCTCAGTAAGGATAACAATATAGCAGATGCTTTCATAGTTAAGCATAAACACTTAAAGAAATTTATAAATAAAACAAAAGCCTTTTAAACTTGAACTTCAGGATAATATGGAAATGATAAAATGAAGTAATTCCATTTACTTATTCACATAGATATTCTACTATTCGAACAATAACATTCAATATTAATAACCACTTTCATAATGATGGAATGCATAATTCCAGACTATCATAACCACATAGCCAAGGCCTCGTGCTAAGACTACAAATAATATTTTTCCAAGGCCTTGTGCCAAGACATTAGTTTGTCTCATGAGACCTACCAATGCATCAAGGAGCTATAGAGGGCTCAAACTGTCACTTACTATGTCCAATGAATTCCTCATATGAAATGTTTTAAACATAACATAAACATTCGTATTAAAACTAGAATACAAAATGTCCATACTTTATCCACAAACCATGAATGGTATAAAAATAGAACATCCATAGTCAAACATAAATCATTCGTTACAATATGGAAGATTGTATTGTATCATATTAACCTCAATTGAGAATAATGAATGATATTGACATAGATGAAAATAATCATCAAAACTATTTGAGAGAAATATCCCCCTTTTTCTTGAAATCATTTAAAAGTCACACTATTTGTCAAGAAGCCATTTAAAAATAGATCTTTGAATAAAAGTGTCCCATACCACTTTGAAACTTTTAAAAGGAGTTTTAATTTTAAAACTTTAATTTCCATATATATAAATCCTTAAAACCATTTTTAAAACAAGGACATTAATGAGAAAGATTTAGAAGAATAAGTCTTTAAAAAATTTAAAAATGGTATTTTAATTAGAGTTATCAACCAAAAGAGAGACACTTGAATACAAATAATTGAGGTAATCAATACTTAATAATGTCATGAGAATAAAGGGATTCATGATATACTATGTCAAACTACATTATATACACCACATAAAAGTGATTTGGTGTATAACATCAAAGAAGTCGCAATGGAATGTAAATTTAGATGAATTCTATTATATAGAACATATACTTAGGTTAAGGATAAATCAACCACATAATTTTGTGTGAAAAATATAAATACACTCAATATGATTGGATATTCAGTGCAAATCAATCAGAGGACATTAACACATATTCTTGTAAAAACAACACCAATGAATTGGATATTTAACTCAACAAATAGAGATTGAGTTAAAAATTACTCTTATCAAGTTCATACCGATCACTTGAGAATTTTTTGATGGAGTGATTAAGTGTATAAAAAGTATATCCACAGAAAGGGGAGTGTAATTTATGACATAATCAAATGAATAGTGATTCTACACATAATCTTGGAGTAAAATAATCAATGAAGTATGCGTAAAGCCGAATGAGTGGAAATTGAAATTTCAAATTCCCTTATCGATTTGGTAACTTATGAAACATGCACACATGAAAGAAGGATAATACAATGATGATTTAAATATCCATAAATTAATGTATATTAAACAATTAATACAATCATGGGCAGTACACACACCACATGCAATAAATAAGTGGTGAACAATGGAAATCTCACAGAATTAAAAGTGAGATAAGAAACCCCTTACTTTGTAATTTTTCCTTGGTCGACGGTAGGTTAAACTCATGTATAATGGTGAAATAATTGTTATTGAACTATACAAGAATCATTTACATTAATATTATATCATATATGATCTTTTAACATTGATTTGTTAATAATATATTAGTATTATCGTTGTTTCGGGTGTTAACTTACTCGATTTATTTTATATGTTTTGTTACGTAAGCCATTTTTGTCATTGATAGGTTTTATATTATTCATATCAAGAATTATTTCAAGTCCTTAAACATTATTTTTAAATAATCAAATGATAATTATACTTGAATGGATACGATGGAGAATGAATCTCATCGCGTTTGTGGAGACGGTAGTCCGTACGTACGCATGAGCGACAATATCATTCTTTTGATGTTAAAATAATATATAATTGTATGGTATATCATATTTAAAGAATAGTTATCTTTTTTTATTTATTATTTACATTAATTAAACATCATTATTATACCCATCGAAATAATAATTTATTGAATGACAATTACACCACGGCGTGGAGACGGTAAGCCGTACGTACGCACGTATGGTGACATGTCATTCAAAGGATGGATAGAATACTGAAAATGGTTGTACTATACTTATAATAATATTACTTTATATAGGATATACTAGATTCATTAATTTATAATGGGAATAATAAAGAAATAAGAAGTTTAAGAAGAAAAGAATTTGAAAAAGGGTGGTAAAAACATTACCTCTTCTTCAGGTTCTTCCTTTTGATTTGATCAAAAGGGCTCCTTAGGTGGGCTTTATGATCAAACTAAGGCCTCTAGGTTGTAGTGAGGTAAGTTTAGAGAGTATTTGGGAAGTGTTTGGCCGAACCAAAAGTCTTTGAAGGTGTGAAGTAATGAGAAGGGGGAGTGCCCTTTTATAAGAGTGGTGAGGGGCACCTTTGGAAAAGCCAAAAATATTATTTTATAATAAATTCATTTTCGGTTTCTAATGGCCCCAAAGTAGATTATTTAAATTTTAATGTGGGTATAGGTCGAAATCCACTCAACCAATATAATTTAGAAAGGTTTGGGTCATTATATTAACCTTATCTTTAAGTATTAACCCTTAGTTAATTAGTTGCACTTTTACAATGTCTCTTTATATTTTTATATTATATGGTTAATAAACATACTATATACATTCAAGCAACCCCGCAAGTGGTCCATTAATGATACAACTATCATGATATAAGTCTCTTGGCCGATCCTAGGATTTTTAGGAATTTAATATCAATTAATAATATAATATTTGTTTTAAAACCTCTTTTATGTCAATTTTGACACTATTCAATAATTGATTTTTATAAAAATCATAATAGAATGATTACTTCGAAAAAAGTTAATTAAATAATTACTAACATGTAATATTAAACTATAAAATTAGTTTAATTCATAAAAAGTCTCAAATTATATTTATTTGGATATCTACAATATCAATCATTTTAATTTTTCACTATTATGTTAATTACTACATCACCATTATGTCATAAATAAATTAAATTATTTAATTTCTAAAATTTATAAATAAAATACCATTTTGTAGGAAATATTTTTATATTTCAAATTAATAATTATAGTTCAAAATACAACATATATAACCCTATGTAAAAATTGTTTTTCTAAAAGATATATGCTTGTGTCATTTTTGTATTCATTTTAACTTAATTAAAATAAAGTGTCCCTATCAATTACAAGTGGCACCATGGGGACCCAAAATCGATCCAAAGATGCCCATGGTCGGAACTGTATCAACCAATAAGGTTAGGACACGTTTTTTGGTAATTTTTTATTATTATAATATTATTTTTTAACCCTTATTTACCGGATTTACCCTTTAACCATGGTAAATAAAATATTTTCCGAAATAATTATTCAAAATGTCTAAAAATAAAATTTACCTATTTAAAAAATTTGAACATCCTGATTCCAAATATGGAATCCATTTTTCCAAATTCCAAACACAGAAGTGGTAGAAATTAATTTAAAATTAATTCCTGCTGTTAAAACAAAAAGCGTGTTTTTAAGAGATAATAACTATCAAAAGATTGGCACTTGTTTATGTCTGGTTTAATTGTGAAAGTATGTCCAATGACAAAAATTGAATTAAATGGTAAAAATATATTCTAAAAATACTTTAAAACCACTCAAATTCAAAATTTATCAATATTAATTATTTCGATTAAAAAAGTTGTTTTTAATTAAAATCTAGTAATTTTCACTATTCATCAAAATATGAAAGTTATCCGAAAAGTACCAAAATTTCACCCTAAGATAATTTTGATATTATGAATCCAAAAATGAAGTCCATTTTGAGAGATATAATTTATAAAATTTCAAAAATTAGGTATTACTATTCATAACGGCTAGTTTGATTGGTTGTGGTGTGTTAGAATCTCAAAGTTGCGTACAATGCACGCCATTGCATTATTCAAAGGGAAACGTACCATGGAATCTTGGGGTGTTACATTCTCCCCTCCTTCAATAAATTTCATCCTCACAATTTTTTTAAAATTGGGCTTGAGAATATAAAGGAAAGTCTCATATCGGGAAAAGAGTCAATAAAACTATCACTTTAAAAGAAAGGAAGAGAGGTATAAAGGTCACCCAAGATAACCCATACTAGGATTCAGGTAGGAAAACATGGATATGGACGATAAAATAAGTGTTATGTTCTGATGGAGAGGGATAGAAAACATGATCAGGAGAAAGTTAATAATAAGAAAATCACAAACCTGTGTTGGGACAAACAGTCATTAGTCTCCCAGTAGGAAAAGTAAACGGAAAACATTTTTTGTTTTAAGTTACATTACATAAGGACGAGGAATTTATTTATGATATTAACTAAGAACATAAAGAGATATACATACTTTTTAAGTAGAGTTTCATTCTTTAATAACTTTTTAACACTAACTCATTTTTTTTTGAAAAATGAGTATTCAAGAAGACTTGGTCACAATGGAAGAGCTAGAATAAACATCTATAGAAATACATGACCCACGTAGGATAAACAATATATTTACCTTGTCTTTAGAGATTAATCAAAACCAAAATGGTTAGTATAATATCTGATTATCCCCCAAATGGATATTCCATTAGAGAAAAAACACTAATCTTAATTTCTAAAATTAAACCATCAATACCCCAATGTTAAATAAATACCATTCAATAATCAATTGTCCTTAAAATCCTTAAATACAATCCAAACTAATATTGAAACCCAAAACTAATAAGAATTTATCCTTCTATGTTAAATTGTATCTCCAAATGACATTAATTACTCTTATAGTCACATACTTAAAAGTAATTAACCTAATCATTTCCATAAATAACCCAAATCACTATAAATACACAATAAAAAACATATATAAAAATCCACCATTAATCCTCAAATTAAATCCCATAATATTCTATTTTCCTTGGGCATATAGTGTTCACAACAAATCGAACAACTTCCAAAATAAAATTTATCACTTAATCACCAAATCATTTTCCTATACTAAGGGTATTAATTTGATAAGACACAAGATCCCAAATCAAATTATTATTGATCAAAAAAATCATTTAACTAAAAATAATAGTCACACTAACCAGGGACTTTAAATAGTCAAGTGGTAGGCGATAAATCCCAATCACACTTTGGTTGTGGGTTTGATTCCCACAGATTTGTTCAACGCGACGGGTTGTCACACAGTCTGCGTGTTGTCCTTTTTCAAAAACTATATTTTATAACATTACCAAAATGAGATAAATTCCTTAAAATAACCATAACATAATTTAACCACAAATCTTATCTCATACCTTGCATTTTCATCCCAAATTATAATAACTTATAATTTCCTCAAACGCAACGATCATATAAAACCAAATGGTTATTTATAACTATATCTGCAAGAGAAAAGATAATTCTTCCTCAAATATCATTCTCAATGGAAAACTACAGGGTTAAAAATACAAGAGAAAATTATTCCAAAGTAAACCCATCAACAAGGAGAACTAATACTTTTTAAACATTTCTCCAACCATTTATTTCCACATAGCTTCTTCTTTGACCAAGAAAATATCCTGTAGAATAGGACATTCACTCGGGTAATGGCCAGGTCCCCTACATTTACGGCAAATGACTGTAAATGGATTCTTGGGACCATTTTTATCTTCTTCCATAGTAATCTTCATTTTTTCAGAAATTCTTCACTTTATGTTCTTCCTTCCCGCACGTAAAGCATTTATTTTCCCAATTGATACACTTTCCTGGGTGTCTCCTTCCACATTTCCTTCATGATGGAAATTGAGGATTCCTTTCTCCATGGTCTCCACTGCTAGAGATCTTATCATTTATCACCTTTATCTTCTTTGTTAAGTCCAGGAATGGGTTAATATATATATTGTTGTTCATATTTTTGGAAAATTGATTTGGCATAAAGATGATATCTTTTAATCCTATCAACATTCCATTTTGTTGCTCATTTCCACCACCGTTCCCACCTTGTACATCATTGTCAAAGTCACTATGACTTCCTTGGAGTCTAGCCATTGACTAAAACCAGAAAGAATTGTGTGAGTAACAGTGGTCATAAAATAATTTAGAGATTAACATGTCACCATATTCTCAATTTGAAACACATTAGGATTAACCAAGGTCATTTACTCTCATCTTATATATAATACATCAAATCGGTGTGTAATGAAAATGTAAATTATCCTAAGAATATCCTCTGGGAGTGTCATAACCAAGAGTGTAGCAAGGCCTGTTGTCGTGCACCAGTTCCCGTTCGAGTCTAGCTCAAAGCGGTGTTTTCGGGTTTTACCCCTAGGTACTTCTGTGCTAGAGCAGCCTCTACCTGATCGTATCCAGATTGGGATGTCTTTCTCGGAAAACTCACAAAATCTCCACAATACTAAAATTTTAGAAAGTTCTTCTATACTAATCCTCAAAGTTCATCTTAGGTCTACGTGCTCTAATCAGAGTTTATCTAAATCTATCTTCCAAGGTTTGTACTAAACTTCCTCTGATACCAACTGTAACGCCCCGACCCTAGATACCCAGAGTCGGTGCATTATTACATGACATTGGCATGATCACAAAGGATCAAGTCTCGAAAGACCGATTAGTTTAGTAGTCTTGGAATCACTAGATATATTCATAAGCCTTAAATTACAACATAAGGTAAAAAAACTACAACAACATCTTGTCTTCATATCCCCTCATACTATCCCTGTAGGTCATTCATAAATTACTTCTTCACATCCTGGAAAAAATAAAACATTGAAAGGGGTGAGCTCAGATGCTCAGTAAGGATAACTATATAGAAGAATCTTTCATAGTTAAGCATAAACACTTAATGCAATTTATAACTAAACCAAAAGACTTTTAAACTTGAACTTTAGGATAATATGGAAAAGATAAAATGATGTAATTCCATTTACTTATTCACATGGATATTCTACTAGTCAAAAAATTACATGCAATATCAATAACCACTTTAATAATGATGGAATGCATAATGCCAGACTATCATAACCACATAGCCAAGGCATCGTGCCAAGACTACAAATAAGATTTTGCCAAGGCCTTGTGCCAAGACACTAGTTTGTCTCATGAGACCTAACGATGCATCAAAGAGCTATAGCGGGATCCACCCATCACATACTAAGTCCGATGCATTCCTCATATGAAAAGTTTTAAACATAACATAAACATTCATATTAAAACTAGCATACAAAATTTCAATACTTTATCCACAAACCATGAATGGTATAAAAATAGCACATCCATAGTCAAACATAACTCATTCGATACAATATGAAAGATTTTATTGTATCATATTAACCTCAATCGAGAATAATGAAGGATATTGACATAGATGAAAATAATCATCAAAACTATTTGAGAGAAATATCCCCTTTTTTCATGAAATCATTTTAAAGTCACACTATTTTTCAAGAAGCCATTTAAAAATAGATTTTTGAATCAAAGTGTCCCATGCCACTTTGAAACTTTTAAAAGGAGTTTTAATTTTAAAAAATTAATGTCCAAATAAATAAATCCTTAAAACCATTTTTAAAACATGCACATTAATGAGAAAGATTTTGAAGAATAAGTCTTTAAAACATCTAAAAATGGTATTTTACTTAGAGTTATCAACCAAAAAAGAGACACATGAATACAAATAATTGAGGTAATCAATACTTAATAATATCATGAGAATAAAGGGATTCATGATATACTATTTCAAAGTACATTATATACACCACATAAAAGTGATTTGGTGTATAACAACAAAGAAGTCTCAATGGAATGTAAATTGAGATGAATTCTATTATATAGACCATATCCTTAAGTTAAGGATAAATCAACGACATAATTATGTTTGGAAAATATAAATACACTCAATATGATTGGATATTCAGTGCAAATCAATCAGAGGGCATTCAAAAATATTCGTGTAAAAACAACACCAATGAATTGTATATTTAACTCAACAAATAGAGATTGAGTTAAAAATTACTCTTGTCAAGTTCATACCGATCACTTGAGAATTTATCTATGAAGTGATTAGGTGTATCAAAATTATATCCATAGAGAGGGGAGTGGAATTTATGAGATAATAAAATGAATAGTGATTCTACACATAATCTTGGAGTAAAATAATCAATGAAGTATGCGTAAAGCCGAATGAGTGGAAATTGAAATCTCAAATTCCCTTATCGATTTGGTAACTTATGAAACATGCACCCATGAAAGAAGGATAATACAATTATGATGTAAATATACATAAATTAAAGTATATTAAACAATTAATACAATCATGGGCAGTACACACACCACATGCAATAAATAAGTGGTGAACAATGGAAATCTCACGGAATTGAAAGTGAGATAAGAAACCCCTTAATTTGTACTTTTTCCTTGGTCAACGGTAGATTAACCTCCTGTATAATGGTGAAATAATTGTTATTGAATTATACAAGAATCATTTACATTAATATGATATCATATATGATCTTTTAATATTGATTTGTTAATAATATCTTAGTATTATCGTTGTTTTGGGTGTTAACTTACTTGTTTTCTTTTATATGTTTTGTTACGTAAGCCATGTTTTTCATTGATAGGTTATATATTATTCATATACAGAATGATATCAAGTCCTTAAACATTATTTATAAATAATAAAATGATAATTGTACTTGAATGGATACGATGGAGAATTAATTTCATCGTGTTCGTGGAGACGGTAGTCCGTACGTACGCAAGAGAAACAATATCATTCTTTTGATGTTAAAATAATATATAATTGGATGGTATATCATATAGAAAGAATAATTATCATGTTATATTTATTATTAAATTAATTACACATCATTATTATACCCATATAAATAATAATTTATTGAATGAAAATTACACCACGACGTGGAGACGGTAAGCCGTACGTACGCACGTATGGTGACATGTCATTCAAAGGATGGATAGAATAATGAATATGGTTGTACTATATTTATATTAATATTACAGTATATAGGAGATACTGGATTCATTAATTTATAATGAGAATAACAAAGAAAGAAGAAGTTGAAGAAGAAAAGAATTTGAAAAAAGGGTGGTAAAAACATTACATCTTCTTCGGGTGCTTCCTTTTGATTTGATCAAAAGGGCTCCATAGGTTGGCTTTCTGATCAAAATAAGGCCTCTAGGTTGTAGTGAGTGGAGTTTAGAGAGTATTTGGGCAGGGGTTGGCCGAACCAAATGGCTTTGAAGGTGTGAAGTAATGAGAAGGGGGAGTCCCCTTTTATAAGAGGGGTGAGGGGCACCTTTGGAAAAGCTAAAACTATTATTTTATAATAAATTCATATTCGGTTTATAATGGCTCCAAAGTAGATTATTTAAAGGTTAAGGTGGGGATAGGTCTCCAAAACACTCAACAAATAGAATTTAGATAGGTTTGGGTCATTATATTAACCTTATCTTTAAGTATTAACCCCTAGTTAATTAGTTTTACTTTTACAATGTCTCTTGGTATTTTTATATTATATGGTTAATAAACTTACTATATACATCCAATCGACCCCCAAGTGGTCCATTTATGATACGCCTATAATGATATAAGTCTCTTGGATGAACCTTATATTTTTAGGAATTTAATATCAATTAATAATATAATATTTGTTTTAAAAACTCTTTTATGTCAATTTTGACACTTTTCAATAATTGATTTTTGTAAAAATCATAACAGAATGATTACTTAGAAAAAATTTAATTAAATTATTCCTAACATGTCATATTAACTTCTAAAATTATTGTAATTAATAGAAAGTCTCAAATTATATTTATTTGGGTATCTGCAATATTAATCATTTTAATTTTTCACTATTATGGTAATTACTACATCACCATTGTTTCATAAATAAATTAAATTATTTAATGTATAAAATTTATAAATAAAATACCATTATGTAGAAAATCGTTTTATATTTCTAATTAATATTTATAGTCGAAAATAAAACATATATAACCCTATGTAAAATTCTTTTTCTAAAAGATATATGCTTGTGTCATTTTTTGTATTCATTTTAACTTAATTAAAATAAAGTGTCCCTATCACTTACAAGTGGCACCATGGGGTCCCAAAATAGACCCAAAGATGCACATGGTCGGACATGTATCAACCAATAAGGTTAGGACACGTTTTTGGGTAATTTTGTAATATTATAATATTATTTTTAGCCCTTATTTAACGGATTTAACCTTTAACCATGGTAAATAAAATATTTACCGAAGTAATTATTCAAAATGTCTAAAAATAAAAGTTACCTATTTACACAATTTGAACATAATGATTCCAAATATCAGATAAATTTTTCCAAATTCTAAACATAGAAGTGGTAGAAATTAATTTAATATTAATTCCCACTATCAAAACAAAAAGCGTGTTTTTAAGAGATAATAACTATCAAAAGATTGACACTTGTTTATGTCTGGTTTAATTGTGAAATTATTTCCAATGACAAAAATTGAATTAAATGGTAAAAATATATTCTAAATATAATTTAAAATCACTCAAATTCATAATTTATCAATATTAATTATTTTTATTAAAAAAGATGTTTTTAATTTAAATCTATTAATTTTCACTATTCATCAAAATATCAAAGTTATCCGAAAAGTACCAAAATTTCACCCTAGGATAATTTCGATATTCCGAATCCAAAAATGAAGTCCATTTTGAGAGATTGAATTTATAATATTTCAAAAATTAGGTATTACTATTCATAACGGCTAGTTTGATTGGTTGTGGTGTGTTAGAATCTCAAAGTTGCGTACAATGCATGCCATTGCATTATTCATAGGGAAAAGTACCATGGAATCTTGGGGTGTTACAAAAATCACAAATAAAAGAGGTTCTATGTTACCAAAGCCCCACATTATGGATTAATACTTAACTATCGATTACTAGCATCAAACCAATGAACAAGATTCCTTCATGGACCCTCAAACTTTTTCCAATTACCTTAGTCATCACTCCTTTAATTAATTATGGGATAAAGATCCTTAAAAAGTTAATAATTACTTGTTATTCATAGAATATTGTTGAGTTAATGGTCATTTTACAAAGGTGTAAAACCTTATTAGACATTATAATAAAATTAATAATACCATAGGTTAGATTACAAGAGACCTCCTACCACAAAAATGATCAAATCCAAGGAAAATAAGTACCAAAATCTTTTTTCTAGTTTTCCAAATCCATTCAAACTTCATCAGTCCCCACAAGTTTCTAATCTTTCCCAATCCTAGCAAATTTTCTAATTATAAATGAATTAATATTAATTAAATGAATACAAGAAACACACAAATAAAGGAGAAAGGAATACTTACTGATGGAAATACTAGATATCACCTCCAAGTATGAACCTTAACAAGCCACCCATTGAATTTTCATACCATATATTTAACTTAATATCAGGCTCAATACCTATCTCAAAAAAATATGAAAAATTAAAATTTAAAATAATTAAATTGGAACATTTATAAGAAAACAACCAAGTGATGTACCTAAGCACAACATCATTATACGAAGTTTGAGACCCTCCAAACATACTCTTGATTATATAAAAAGAAAACCTCAACTCAATAAGATGAGAAAACAACCAAGTGATGTACCTAACCAGATGAGAAGATCAATTTCACTAAAATATTCATATCCCCTAATAATATGGTTAGTTATATAAATCCTTGAAATTCCAACATGTAACACCCCGAACTGAATCACTATGTCTGAGTGAGAGTGTCACCTGACCTCTTTAATGACTCCCCATATGCAAGATGGAACCCACTAGTGGAAAGGGCCTAAATCCAAACCTAAGAAGACAATTCCCTAGGTATAGATATAAAACAAACAGATATACTCAATGAATTAATAATAAAATAAAAGAAAATAAATGAAAGTAAATGACATATAACATGTTATATTAATATGTAATACAAGATAAAAAAACAACCATACTAATGTAAGTGAAGTACTAAAAAAAGATAGAAGATAACAAGAGGTGTTATAATAATCAACCTATAGTCCACCCTATTTCAACCCATCTACCTTGATCCTCTATCCTAGATGCCCAATATAGGTCCCTTCTACATTACAAGACCCGTGATTATATTTTTTTATGCACACTATGATGCTCATATATGGTGTGAGTATGAACCTAGTTGGACACCAAAAATGAATCCTTAACATATGTGAAACATTTATAAATAGGTTTATGTAATAACAAAAAGTTAATTCAAATGTAAACAATCACATTTTCGGTCATTGTGCACTAACCAAGTTACCCCAAACACCACACCCTCCTTCTTTTTCTCAGCAGTTATAGAAAAGTTATGTCTATTTTCCATGTGACCAACATAAATCTATGAATGGTCCATGTGTCCATCATGCCTTAGGTCAGGACATGAGACCATCATACCCCACCAGTAATCTTAAGTCAGGGAAAAAAGTAGTCATTCCCCACTATCAGTCTTAGGCTGGGCCTCAAAGATTTTATACCTCACCATCTATCATTCAAGACCCCACCATAATCATTGGGAATAAAGTAACACATGAAATACCCACTAATGGATTAACCAATCCTTGAAGTGTTTACCTATTGCTTTGATACCAGATAGTATAAGTATACAATAAATACAATTATATACATACACAATACCTGATAAGGAAAGTCTTGAGCTATAAACATGCATAAGCATGTCTTGTCAAGAAAGGTTATAAGGGATTCACACACACACACACACACAAGAATGTCACATCAATAAAGGTCTCATATGATACACACACACATACACAAGAATGTTAAATCAATAAAGGTCTCATAGGATACACATAAAAACACAACCATGTAATATTTAACAATTTATGCAATTTTTTGTAACATGGTAAGGAACTTCCTACCTTGTGCACGCTGAATACCAACATCATGTTTCACCACCCAAATCAAGATCATACACTAACAATCTATAGAACAAACCCCAAGTAACAAAAATAATGATTCACGAGTGAAGATACTAGTAGAATAACATGTAATGGGATAGTATTGGTTTCAGATTACCCAAATAAATTCAATTTATTGAATAGATCTAGAAGAATCTAAGAATTATTAAGAAATAATTGTATTTCGACCTTACTTTTCTTTTAATATAGATGAAATCACCTTATATTAAGTAATAATTCTTATATTTGACCACGATTGTTTTGATCTAGGGCCTTCACTAAATATAATAGATGGGATCTAGAAATAATAAGAGTAACGGAGGAAAAATGATCACATACCTTGAAATCCTTTGGTACAACACTTCAATATCTAACCGAATTGATATTTTAATAGAATTAATTTACCATGAGTTGTCACTAGAGTCCCTAGTATTTATATCTCATGTTTTAAGATAAATAATGAGTTTTTAGTGAGTTTCTATGTTAAAATAATTATTTTCAGATTAATTAATACATGTTCATGGTTTGGTCACATGGTTTACCAATCCATGATACAATCATGTGAGGCTCACTACCTCTTCAGGGTACCTGTATGGTTTGATAAGCCATGTGCGAAAAGTAATTTTGTTTCTATTCCAATTTATACCTTTACCCATAGAATTTCACAAGTTTATCTCTGAATGTGCACCACCCACTTACCCTCCTCAATAGGTCACAAGGTATATAAGGAAAACCTTATAGTTTCCTTTAACTATTCTCAAACTATAATCCCCATCACAGAATTATAAAACCCTCCAAAACCACAAAAAAACAAACAAATACTTCACCTAAATAAAATATAACAAAAAAATAATTCAAAGAAATTCTGAAAGAAGGAATAAAACACTTAGAAAGTTTTAACAATTAAAAAACATCCCGGTTTTATCCACACTATATCACAACTTATGATATTAATGTTTAGAAATTATGATATTATCATTCCTCAATAAAAAAAATTTTCCAATAAAAAAATAATATATTTTTTCTAAAACCACTATTGGGTCTAAAATGGAAAATATAACACTTATTTGAGGAATTAGAAGAAAATAAAATCTTCAAAAAAACCAATATAATAATTTTATATGAAATTAAAATATATAAACCATATATTAAAAACATACCATTCATTTATTAATGTAGATCATACTACTTCACATGAGTTTTATTAAGATCACTAAAAGGAAAATGTATCCCTCATTTGAGGGTATCCGTGGGATGATATGAATCATATTGAAGCTTTATAGTAATATCTCCTTCCCAAGCACAAATTGATAGATCATATGGTTAAAGGTAAGAAGGAATAAAGTTCTTTGGTTTAAAGATTCACTCTAGTATGTCAAACATGATCATTAACATCACTATGGTGTATGTTATATATTTAATTCAAGATAATTCACCTCACATGATCCATCAGTAAATTGAAAAATTCCACATTATAATTCAAATGAAATGTTTCTCAAAATGTTCAAATGATAGTGAATGTTACAAACACTTGGTAACCCCTTGTTTGATTAAATTTTTATAATTTAAACATTTCATTAAACCCTTTTCAAAGCATTTATGATATCATTAGTGGATAAAATATTATCATAATGAAAATAATAAATTTATATCCCACATTTTATATTATAAAATTTGCAATACATTAGTGAAATATAAATATGTCATACCATATAGTATGTCTAAGATCAAGGCATATGATATGACTTATATCATACCATATGATATAATGTAATCATATCAAACAATGAAAAACTTTAAGGAATATCTTCATCATTACTCACCCACTATTCTCCATATATGTTACCAAATAAATATGTGGTTACACATCATTCATGTGGATTCATCCCTTTGATATATTCAAGGCTCTATCAATAATCTCAATCCCATGGATCAAGGTCCGAAAACACAAGTCCTCTAACATAGTGAAGTATGCGATCAACCATTTCATTTTCTTGTATGATTATACTAGGATCACCTAAAGGTTGTAAAAACTGAAAATGGGTGAATTATTGATTGTAGTCTTTCATAAGACCTTTCTATATTCATTATTATTCAATACTATTATCTCAATACTCACAATAATGCAGATGAAAATGAACACAACATAATTTTTAAGGAGGTTTATCTCTTAAAAGGATGACTATGTCTCTAATGTGTTGTGTTTTTTACCCCTTAAACACACAACTCCCCCTCAAATTATCATGAAATAGCTATATGAAAGGGTATATCCTTTAAAATGTTATAAATCCTAGATTCAACTAGTTACAGCCTTACTCCAACATAATAATAATAAAATTTTCTATAAATAAATATTTCTAATGCATTCTTGTTACTTTTCATGGGATGAAGAAATGTTACTCTTCTTCCTATTACTTATACAACAGTCCTCTTTAGATATACACAATGCTCAGAATTCCATTCCATCTTTTTTTCATCCATGAACATATATTATTATTATTTATTATTTTAAATTAATTACATTGAAAGAGTAAATTACATCCACAAAATCCACAATTTCCAATTTTTTAAGTCTTTAATTGAAATTGTAATTAATCATCAATAATATCTTCTCCTCGTCTGAGATTCTTTATATTAATTCTCCTCCATACTTGGAATTTAATTTCATACAATATTTAAAATTATCTAATCTTCTTTCTTTTGAACTTTTACAAAAACTGAAACCTATTTTAATATTCAACCACATGTGCAGAGTGTCATGTATCAATACAATGAATAATCTTCCATACAAAGTGTAATTATATCTTCTCACCCTTTCACAACTTTGTTCCATGATCATTATCTCTATAGTTTGAAATTTACCCTCTTAGATAACATCTTGTACCATGGTTTGAATAGAAACATTATGATATTTATAAAATGAAGTGTGAAATATAATCATCATATTTACTCCTATGGAAATATCTAAACCTTCCTTAAAATAAATATTCAAAAAATTTAAAAAGTGTATGAACCCTAAAATGTCCCTTGTGTTCTCTATGTGTGGAAATTACTTTGTTAATTTTAAAACCAACATCTTTTTCATAAGGTTAAAAAAATCATACACACCTTAGGGAACATATTTTAATTTGTAATATTTTTTCTTGGATTCTATTTAATAATATTGAAAGAACCTTATGAAGTTTGAAGTGAACCCTGTGAGAGTTTAATGAGCCTTATAATGTTTTGATTCAAAATTACAATATTATATAAAAACCTTATTAAATTCCCTCTATCTTGGGAACAAACATTAAAAATTATAGAAGACAACATTATAAATTTTAATCGATCATATTTTTAAATTTGAGCCAACACTACAAAGTTCAAGGGAACTTATGATGTTAAAAAATAAAACTTATAAAGTTCATGACGTTTTCATTTTCTATGAATTATATTTAGATACATCCTTATGAAGTATCAAGATCAACCTTATGAAGATTCAAAAGGGATGTTATAAAGATTTAAAGTGAACATTATAAGGTCTAGTAGAATTCATGACACTGTCAAATTCACCCAAACCCAAATTATTTTTAATTTCTCTAGCTCATATAAACCCATCTTAGAATAATGTAAAACCATTAAAATAAACTTAAAACATCCTTAGAGTATATAATACATATGATAAAATAACATTGAATCTCAATTATACTTTGATAGTCTTATAACATCCATATATATATATCCATGTTTCTTTAAAGAGAACTCTTTAATATGTCTTCAATATCTTTATAAGAGACCACCCAACTCAAACATGCATTGGAAAAAATTTAAAAATATCATTAATAATAAATACAACATAGTACTAAACTAGTTTCAATAACACCCCTTTGGATTTACTAATAACATTATCCAAATATTCTCCCCATTATTGACAATAAAAACAAATGTGAATTACTAAAAGATTTAACATTAATCTATTAAAAGAAAATAGTGATGAATTATTAAAATATAATCCCAATAGATTTAGTAATCTATAAAAAATATGATTTATTAATTTAGGCATAAATACTATAATGATTACATTTATTCCAAAAATTATAATTAAAAAAATTTCTCTAGAGTTTAAATAAAATAGATTTCACAACCACTTTCCTACATTCAATCAAAAAAGTAAATAAACTCATAAAAAAGAGAATGGTTTAATCCCCCTATAGATTATGTCTCATCATTTATAAATGTTTTAAATATAATAAAGAGAGGTGGAAACCCAAATAATAACATACCACAGTGTTGTAAATTTGGATTTACACCTATTTGCATCCCCAATTTCTCAAAAGATTCAGTTTTAAGTGGATTAGCAAGGATGTCAATAATATATTCCTTAGATGGAATAAATTACAACTCAGAAATTCCTTAAACAATGATTTCATTTAGAGAATTATATTTAATATAAATGTGTTTAGATCTTCGATACCATACAATATTCTTAGAAAAATTTATAGAACATAGATTATCAGAGCCTAAAACTAGTGGATATTTAGTAATAATAGTCATATATTCTATTTTTTCTCATACAAACCATTTTTGTTGTTTTTTATGATGAATCTATATATTTAGCCGTAGTAAAACTCAAGATAAATGATGATTACTTCAATAAATTCCATGACAATTGACTTTTACCAATGAAAAATACTCCACAATATGTATACTTCTCGTCATCTATTACACCTACCAAGTTTCTATTTATAATCCCCTTTATATCAAACTATACATCCTTTATATACATTAGTATATAATTATATGTGTTTAATAATTATCTCATTATTTTTTTAAATGAAATTTTTTAGGATAAGATTGATATCTGGAAAAAAGTAACTACCTAAAAAATATTAGGTATGGATGGTGTCAAGTACATTAGATTTCTAATTAATATTTTGAATTCTCTCTCATTAATGAGTTTTCCTTCTTCATCATAATTTTATTTTTTTCAAGTTAAATTGGTATAGTCACTTGAAAATATTCATGTATACCAAACCTATTTAAAATATTCTTAAAATATTTTCCTCGAGAGATAAAAACTAAACTTTATTATTTAGTAATTTGTAAACCTAGGAAAAACATATTTTCTATAGTAATATGCATTTCAAATTTATCCTTCATATGTATTGATAATTATTCACACAATATTTCCCTATTTCTTGAAAAAAAAATTCATTAATAAACCCAATCAGAAAGAGTAATGTTTTTGTTTTATTATTTATATATAAATTGATTTTATTATAATGTTTCTTGAATTCCATTATTCATATATATTCATCTAACTTAAAATGCCAAGCTCTTGGAGATTTCTGTAAACCGTAAATATATTTCTTTGTCTTTCAAAGCTTGTTTCTATATGAGTCTTGTATAAATCCCTTAGTATATTCTATATAGACTTATTCATCTTGATATAAATTAATAAATGATTATATTAAATCCATTTTTTTAATATTTAATGACTCTATAAGATAAAATAGTGAGGAAAATACTGACGGTTTCAATTATATAAACTAGAGAAATGGTTCCACCTATATGGACTTGTTCCTATCCATTTCAGTTTTTGTCATCCAACTTATTTCTAAAGACCCATTTTCACTAATTAAATTTTTCCCAATATGTTTCTGAATAAGTTACCATGTTTTATTCTTTTTTATTTTATCTAGTTCTTCATTCCAGAATTGTATTTATTATTTATGCTCAAATAATTCTTCAACTATTTGGGGTACAATATTAAAAAACAAATTAGTGTGATTAGAGGCCATGATCCTCATTATTATCAGAACTACTTAATTATGATATCAAATAATATTTATAAAATTAATATTATTTCTCATTCTTGAAATTGTTTTAGTGATATTCACATTTTTATGATCATAAATAGTGTATGAAGAATCAACATCTTCAAACCGAGTTTGGGTATTTTCTTTAATTTTTGTAACTTTTTCATGACAAATAACTTCATCCTCATCGTCTCCCATGACAGTATTATTTATCTCTTATTTATTTTCCAAAACCATGACAACATTAAAATCAATAATTATCTTAGATTTATTTTTTAACACCTATATGAATTTCCATTTGGTGTGTAAGTAAGGAATTTTCTATCTTCTAAATTTCATCGTATTTTCCACCACTGTTTCCAATTATTTTTAATCAATAATAGACTACCAAAAACCCTAATGTGATTAAAATTAGGATTAATTTCAAACCACATATCACAAGGAGTCATATAAATGTTTATCCTTAAATGAAATATAATTTGAATTATTCTAATAGAGGTGAAGGCCTATAACTAGAAGTATATTACACTGTCATGTTTATATAAGATGGTTCAAGCCATATTAAAAAAGATTTTATTTTTCTATTAGCTGTTCCATTCTATTGAAGACTATATTGTTATACAGTATCATTTATAATAACATGTTTATATAGATACTCATAGATCTACTTTTTGGGATACTCAGTTACATTATCAAATCTAAACCACTTTAAGGACAAGCCTATTTGATTTTCTACCAAATTTCTAAAGATTTCAAATCTATCTATGGCTTGATAATTTTTATATATTAAAATGATAAAATTTATCCTTATTAATTTCTCAATTAATGTAATAAAGTACTTCTCTCCACTTTTTAACTTATTTTTCATAGGTATACAAAAATCAAAAGAAAAAATTCAAAAGGTTTTGAGGTTTGAATATCACCTCCTTTGTCAAATTTTTACCATTTTATCTTTATAAAATGTCTTTAAAATAGTATCATTTTCTTAATTTAGGATAGGGATATTTCTTGTAGCCTCTTATCTGATCAGTTTCCCCATAATCTTTTGTTCAATATGGCTAAGCCTTATATACGACAAACTATTTTTTTCTTAAAAACCCGATTAAAATTAGTTTTTCAGCACCCACTTGAAACATATTACCTTGATTTCTCAATAATTTTGTGATAATTTTCATATAATTCAATTTATTAACTATAAAACCATTTTTCCTAAATATAACATCATTTCTAGGTTAATAAATCTTTGATAACCTTAATATATTATGCATTATGTCATCAATTAATAAGAAATTATCAGGGGTAAATTGATTTTTTTCACAATATTGGTAGTTCTAAATCATTTTTTATAGCAATATATCATTTATTTAAGTGGTAGATCATACTTTTTAAAATTAAATATTTTCCATATTGTTCAAATCCTTTGACATGTGTAAAGAACAAAAATTTCCTATGATCCAGGGTTGTGTAAACTTTCAATCCTTATATTTTACCTTAATAACAATTTCTCCATCCAAGTTAATTTTTTATTAGATACACTTTTATGGAAAAAGTGAGAAACTGCATTTTCAACAAGGGATTAGACACTATCGAAGATACTAACATTATTAAAGACTAGCTTAAAACTACAAGATGCAGCCTCTCTAAATAATTTCCAAGATAAGATTGGTACATTTTTTGCAGTTCATCTTTGATAGTATCTGTAACACCCTGAGATTTTATGAAGAATATTATTTTAATTTAGTTTATATATTATGTTTTACGCTTCACCAAGATTATCTTATGCTATACGCAACACCGTATTAGCTTGCAGTATACGCAACACCATTCTTAGATTGTGTTACACACAATTTCAAGTTTGTTTGATAGCAGTTATTCTATGCAAAATTGAGTATATATTTATATTCAATGTATTAATGAAATATGGTTGGATTTTATTATACACGACAACAAAGGAGTTGTGCACTACACGCAACCCTTACTTGGCTTTCATTACATGCAATCGCGACCTTCCTCGATAGCGTATGTTGTACACAATACCGGGTTTTACTAAACAACGATATATTATTATGATATCATTATGAACTAGCCGTTATGAATAGTATTAACTAAATTTTGGATTTTATAACATTATTATTCATCTTACACATTTTCTGGAACATGGTATAAGAACAAAATAAATTTTTCGGGTAAAATATGTATTTTTCAAAAAAATACAGTTTTTGCTGCCTTTTGATGGCACACCCAATTTTAATCTAGTTTTTGACATGTTTATAAGTTCAATTTTACAAAATAAAATTATTCTTTGGAATCAGGATATATAATTTTACCTTGGATAAAATTTTCATATTATTCTCATAGCTTTCATATTTCAATAAATAGTAAAAACACGCTATATTTTAATTAAAAACAACTTTTTTCATCATAATAACTTATGTGGTTAAATTATAATATTTAATGGCTTTAAAGTATAAATAGAATATATTTTTACCATTTAATATAATTTATGTCATTATAATTGATTTTACATTGAATTCGTAGGTTAAATCAATTTAATATTTTGCAAAGTTTTAAATAAAAACCCGTTTTCTTTCAACAACGAGATTAATTTCAATTTAATTTCTGCAACTTATGTGTATTGAATTTTGAAAAATGGATTCCATATTTGGAATCAGTGGGTCCAAATTATATTAATATGCTACGTTTTATTTTTGGGAATTATGAATTGTAACTACGGTAAATTTTATTTACCATAGTTAAAGGTAAATCAGGTAAATAAGGGTAAATATAAGATTATAAAATTACCCTAACACCTGACAAAATTCTATTGGATGAATAAAAGTCGACCCATATCACGTAAGGGTTGGATTATATTCATTTAATGGACTTTTTCCATGAAAATAACTTAATTATTATTAAAACCAAAGAAAGTGACAACATGTCACTTTCTTAAATCTTATAAGTAAAATAATTTTAATTTAGTGATAAACTAAATGAAACTTAGAACATGAATAGTCTCAAGAACTATAATAAAATTATCTACATCATATGAATTTATTTATAATTTTTAGGGATTAAATAATTATCATTAAAGGTGACATAATAGTGATGTTGAAATTATTTTATTAAGGGAAATATCAAATAAATGGTTTTAAAAATATTTAAATAAATATTATATGAACTATTTAATGTGATCCACTAATTTTATAGTAAACTTTGACTTTTTTGTAATCTATTAAATATTTTAGTTTTAATATATGTTCTGTTTATATTTTAGTTAAATTCAAATAAATGAATAGTGTCAAAATTGACACTGTTGTTATTTTATAAAAATAACATATTATTAAATTGTTTAAAAATCACAAAAATATTTAAAAATTATAAATTAACATTTATATAGTCTAAAATGTCATAAAATATCGAATTATGGAAAATTAACAACACATAAGTGATTATTTATAACCATTTAAAATTTAGAATTTTATTACCACAAATAAACTTAAATAGATTAAATAAGGATAAATCAAAATGATAAGGATTAAAATAAGATCAAAAAATATCTAACTTTTATTGGTTGATTATATTACAACCCTATATTATCTAATATTCTAATTGAGTCATTTTTGGATGTTTTTATGTGGGGTTTGAATTTATATTAAACTAATATTTTTGAGGATTCCAAATGTGCCCCTCTCCTCCCTTATAAAAGGGCACCTCCTCCATCTCCTCCATACACCACGTTGAGCCTTCAAGCTCGGCCAAACCATGACCATTTCACTTCCCCAATTCCTTAGAAACCTACGTGAGGTAATGGTCTTCTCAAAAGACCAACTCTAGCTCCCTAAGAGAAATTTTAAAGGAGGCACTTCAAGAAAGAGGTAGTACCTTCTACCGTTTTCTTCAAGTTCCATTCTTCTTATACTCCATATTCTTTAGTTGTTTCATTATGAAGTAATAACATCAGTATCCCTCATATACTGATATGTTATTATAAGTGTGAAACAACCCTATTTCACCATCTATCCATCCTACAGAAAACGAAATCATCGCGCGTGCGTACATACTGAATACTGTCTCCACACCGTGGTGTAATCTATTTTCCACCACCACCTTACTTGGATGGGTATAATGGTGTAAATAATGACTATATATGATTATTGTAAAGTTATATTGATTCTGAAAAAGTATACATACACTCCAATACAATTCCATGATCATGGGAATGATATCATCGCTCGTGCGTACGTACGGACTACCGTCTCCATGAACGCGATGAGATTCATTTTCCATGATTAACCATTCAAGAATGATTATAAAGTATATATAATGAATAATAATGAAATATATTACATAATAATGACACTGGATTTATGTATATATATATAATTATGTCATCTATTTAATTTCATTCAATTCAATAAGGTAACGAAAACAACGTTCATGCGTACGTACGACCTACCGTCTCCATGAACAGTGTATTTCATTCATTTTATCAATATATAATATATATGTATATGATGAATATATATTATATATAAATCATGTTTTAAATTATGGAATTATTTAAATCAGGATATAAGTAATAATATCAAGAACGAAAAGTCGAAACATATACAATAAATGAAATGATTTTACCAAAAACGCTGCTTTAACATGGAATTTACAAATGAACGGGTAATATAAAGTCATAAGTGAAACATATATGATATAATAACAATTAATATGATTATGTAATAAGTTAATTACATTATTTAAATCATTATAAAGGAGGTTCAGATCCATACGAAGCATATCGGACCTAAAGTAAGGGATAAATTTTCCAGTCTTGTTTTTATCAGAGATTGTTTTATCGTAAGTATTTACTGGGCTTATTTTTATCATCCATGGAAATGTTTTGTAAATTTGTTTTCATGTATGTTTAAATCCCTTTTTAAAATTTTTTTACTTTTACTACATGGTATGTAAGGAATCTTTTTTTACCATACGAGGTACTTTTTGAATTTTCTGAAAAAAGTACGAGGAGAATGTTATCTTTAACTTATACGGCGTGAACGTATTTTTACAGTTTCATAACACCTAATTTTCATGAATCTTCCTATAAAATAGTGCATGATTATTTTCAACAAAACCCGTTCCTTTTAAAATTTCATGGCATTTTGTGAAAAGAAAATGATTTTGAAGAAGAAATGATATTTTCCTCAAGAATTCATTTCAAGTGTTTTATCAAAACTATTTTCCATCTAAAATGACATTATTTAATATTTTTCAAGTATAAAGTCTCTATTATTTACATGGTTTGATTTTTATTATGATGAAATTATATCCATTAGTTTTATATGGATTATGTTATGATGGGATGATGTTTATGAAACCCATTTTATTCTTTGGGTTATGATGAATGATTTATGTTTATGTTGTGGCATGAGTAAGAATGATTTCATTATGAGACGGGTGGGACTTATATCTCACTCCAATGCATTGGGTAAAGATTTATATCTCATGATATAGACAAGGCTGGAACAGTATGTTAATCCGGTTCAGTGTTACAGGACTGAAACGAGGAGTGAACTCGATTCAGAAAGGGACTTTGTCCACTAAGATGGTCTTGGCAGCAATGCCTTGGCTACTATGGAAATCATAACATGTGATGAATGGTTGCCACAATTACATGTTTTATTCCCATTATATTTTATCATGGTTGATGTTCCATTATGATATATGCCTTACGTACTTCCACGATTTAAGTCTTTTCTCAATATTTTGATGTTTAAAATTCATGTTCAAGTTTTTTCTTCCAAATTTCTATGGATTGTTTTATGTTATCTATGTTTGCCCTTACTGAGCATTTGTGCTCCCCCTTTTTATGTTTTATTTTCCCCAGGATATAAATAAAGGTTTTAGGTAAGAAAACAAAAGGGGAAGATCTTTATGGGAGATGTTGAAGATCTTCCACCACGATTAGAAGATTACGTTCTAAGTTTCCAAAGACACTAAACTATTACGGTCCTTGTGTGTCTGTTTTTGTTATGTATTAATTATTCCAAAAAAGTAATGTAATGTCCATGTACGTCAAGCTTCGGGTCTCTACAGTTGGTATCAGAGGAAAGGCTTAGTTAACATTTGGAAACTAGGATTCGAAAACTTTAGTGAAATCCCTAGAGATATTTCTAAGGTATGTCTATGGGTATCTCTAAGGTTAAGTATACATATATGATATAGTCCTAGAACTACAGTAAAGATCTTAGAATTTAACCTAAGATGTTAGATATTGAGGGTACTCCCACTTTACTATGTTGTTTTCCCTAGCATGATTTTTTCCTCTCACACTAGTCTTTTTGGGTTTTAGAAAATGGATGGAAACAGGAAGATTCACGATAATAAAGGATATGCCGGACAATGGAATGATATTATTCATGAGAAACCAAATGAAACGTGATTTTGAAGTCCAAACATAGTTATTATTCCTAATCAGCAATCTCATATTATGATCAATAATCTCAACTTTGGTAAGTTTCTCGACTCAGATAATAAGAGAAAGATGGATTTTCATGATGATCATTGAGGAAAGAAAATTCAATTTCCCTCATGTAAATCATGTGGGAAGAGGCATTAGGGAGATTGTTTCGAAGGAACTAGAAGATGCTTTGGGTGTGGAAAAGAAGGACACAAAGCCAATAAGTGCAAAGGAAAAGGTTCAGTTAGCAGCATGGACAAGGATAATGGTATTGCTACGACATCAACAATGATTAGATGTTTTAAATGTGGAATGTATGGGAATTATGCAAACCAATTCCCTAAGGGAAAATCTCATGAAGAGAATCAGCATGGTCATACGGGTAGTATTTATGTGGATGATGATGAAGAGACTACAAAAGAAATATGAGATGAATGAAATGATGAATCTCAGCTAGTGGTTTAATAATTTAGTGGAATGAATGTATGTTTATAAAGAATAATTTATGGTACTATGGAATAAAGAATCATCTAAGGATTGTTACACTATTGTTTTTCCTAAAGTATTTGAAAGTATATGTTGAATGGTACCGGTAACCATGGAAGGTTTTTCAGATATTTTTGGAAAGTAGATGATATGCACATAATGAAGGGATAATAAGATAATGAGATGTTTGATTGTATTCATGAGCTCATGACTGATATAAGGACTAAGTGATATTATGGTTTGATTATATAGATTTTTTTGGGATTTTGGTATGTGTAAAGAGTTAACTTTTGACAGTATTCATGTTTTCACTAAGGTTCTATGGTAATTTATGTTTCAAGAGAATATATGACTAAGGTATTCATGTGCTTGGAATACAACCAACAAGATATATCTTATAATATATGTGGGATAAATGCTTGTATTCACATTCTTGGTAGTAATTTTTTTCTTTATACTACGAGCTTGGACCGAAGTATTCTAGATAAGCCTAAAGATTGGAATGGATTATGTTGGACATAAGTTAGTATTGTTTAATGATAGAACCTTTTTCGATATTATTGATGGGATGTTATAGTAATGTAGTTTTAGAAAAAGGACAACCTGCAGGATGGGCGACAACCCATCGCGTCGGACAAGGCTGTGGAAATCGAACCCACAACTGAAGTGCGACTAGCCTTTGTCGCATACCAATGGCCTACAAGAAGTCCCTGGTTAGTAGAAACTAGTTTTATTTTATTAATAGGTATGATATATGAAGTATAAGTTCATTTTTGGAATCGTATATGATTAACCTCACCATAGATGGACTTATGTATATTTGATAACTTCTTCTAACCTTTTGTTTGAAACAGATGGAATAACCAATCATTCTATCACATGATCTATTAAAACTTCACGAATAAAAAATTCAACTTCATTTCTTTAAGAGATGAAGTGGAAATTGTTCAAAGCACGGGCAATAGTGAGATTGTACTAAAATCAAGCAAGTATTTATTCTAATTCAAAATTTTCAACTTTAGGGAAATGATATTGAAAACCAAAAATGTTGTCCTAGTGCTCTTATATCCGATGAATCAGATGGTACCTTAGATCATCACAGATCTATGGCTTTGTGATTGTTGGCTTTTTTTCATAGCCATGTTCTCTACCACTCTCCATCAGAACTTGATGGTTAGATTTTTCTTCCATATCCATATTTTCACCTATGTTCTCCTTTATGGAAACCCAGTGATGAGTTACTTTGCGTAATTGTTACATTTCATACTTTAGTTTTTAAAATTAAGTTTTTGTATTCCTTTTTACGATGTGGGTTTCTATGAATAGTAAACGATTTATAACCCCGATGAATTTTGAGGGAAAAATTCATTTTAAGGGGGGTAGAATGTAACACCCTAAGATTTTATGAAGAATATTCTTTTAATTTCATTTATGTGTTGTGTTGTACGCTACACCAAGATTATCTTACACTATACGCAACACCGTATTAGCTTGCAGTATACGCAACACTATTCTTAGATTGTGTTACACACAATTTCAAGTTTGTTTGATAGTTGTTATTCTATGCAACATTGAGTATATATATATATATATATTCAATGTATTAATGAAATATGGTTTTATTTTGTTATATGCGACAACAAAGGAGTAGTGCAGTACACGCAACCATGACTTGGCTTTCATTACATGCAATCACGACCTTCCTCGATAGCGTGTGTTGTACGTAATACCGGGTTTTACTAAACAATGATATATTATTATGATATTATTATGAACTAGCCGTTATGAATAGTATTAACTAAATTTATGATTTTATAACATTATTATTCAGCTTACACATTTTCTAGAACATGGTATAAGAACGAAATAAATTTTTCGGGTAAAATAAGTATATTTCAAAAAATCCAGTTTTTTCTACCTTTTCATGGCGCACCAACATTAAATCTAGTTTTTGATATGTTTATAAGTTCAATTTTACAAAATAAAATTATTATTTGGAATCAGGATATAAAATTTTACCTTTTATAAATGTTTCATATTATTCTGATAACTTTCATATTTTAATGAACAGTAAAAACACGCTATATTTTAATTAAAAACAACTTTTTTCATCGTAATAACTTATGTGGTTAAATTATAACATTGAATGGTTTTAAAGTATAAATAGAATATATTTTTACCATTTAATATAATTTATGTCATTATCATTGATTTTACATTGAATTCGTAGGTTAAATCAATTCAATCTTTTGCAATGTTTTAAACAAAACCCCATTTTCTTTCGACAACGGGATTGATTTTAATTTAATATCTGCAACATATGTGTATTGAATTGTGAAAAATGGATTCCATATTATGAATCAGTGGGTCCAAATTATATTAATAAGCTACTTTTTATTTTTGGGCGTTATGAATTGTAACTACGGTAAATTTTATTTACCATAGTTAAAGGTAAATCGGGTAATTAAGTGTAAATATAAGATTATAAAATTACCCTAACACCTTAAAAAATCATATTGGATGACTAAAAGTAGACCCATATCACCTAAGGTTCGGATTAGATTCATTTAATGGACTTTTTTCCATGGAAAGAACTTAATTATTATTAAAACCAAAGAAAGTGACAACATGTCACTTTCCTAAATCTTATAAGTATAATAATTTTAATTTAGTGATAGACTTAATGAAACATCGAACATGAATAGTATCCAGAACTCTAATAAATGTATATACATCATATGAATTTATTTAGAATTTTTAGGGATTAAACAAATATCATTAAAGTTGATATAATAGTGATGTTGAAATTATTTTATTAAGAGAAATATCAAATAAATGGTTTTAAAAATATTTAAAGAAATATTATATGAAATATTTAATGTGCTCCACGAATTTTCTAGATGCATTTGACATGTTAGGAATCTATTAAATATTTTATTTCTAATATATCCTCTATTTAGATTTTATTTAAATTCAAATAAATGAATAGTGTCAAAATTGACACTATTGTTATTTTATAAAAATAACATATTATTAAATTGTTTAAAAATCACAAATTTTTTTAAAAATTATAAATTGAAATTTATATAGTCAAAAATGTCATAAAGTATCCAATTATGGAAAATTAACAACACATAAGTGATTATTTATAACCATTTAAAATTTATAATTTTATTACCACAAAAAACATAAATAGATTAAATAAGGATAAATTAAAATGATAAGGATTAAAATATGATCAAAAGATATGTAAATTTGATTTGTGGATGATATTAAAACCCTATATCATCTAATCTTCTAATTGAGTCATTTTTGGAGGTTTTTATGTGGGGTTTGGATTTATATTAAACTAATATTTTTGAGGATTCCAAAGGTGCCCCTCTCCTCCCTTATAAAAGGGAACCTCCTCCCTCTCCTCACACCAGTTTGAGCCTTCAAGCTCGGCCAACCCCTACCAATTTCACTTCCCCACTTCCTTATAAACCTACTAGATGTACTGGTCTTCTCAAAAGACCAACTCTAGTTCCCTAAGAAAAATTTTAAAGGAGGCACTTCGAGAAAGAGGTAATACCTTCTACCGTTTTCTTCAAGTTCCATTCTTCTTATACTCCCTCTTCTTTAGTATTTTCATTATGAAGTAATAACATAAGTATCCCTAATATACTGATATATTATTATAAGTATGAAACAACCCTATTTCACCATCTATCCATCCTATAGAAAATGAAATCACCGCGCGTGCGTACATATGAAATACCGTCTCCACGCCGTGGTGTAATATATTTTACACCACCACATTACTTGGATGGGTATAATGGTGTAAATAATGGCTATATATGATTATTGTAAAGTGATATTGATTCTGAAATTTTATACATACACTTTAATACAATTCCACGATCATGGGAATGATATCATCGCAGGTGCGTACGTACGGACTACCGTCTCCACGAACACGATGAGATTCATTTTCCATGATTAACCATTCAAGAATGATTATAAATTATATATAATGAATAATAATGAAATATATGACATAATAATTCTACTGTAATTATGTATATATATATATATGTATGTCATCTATTTAATTTCATTCAATTCAATATGGTAAGGAAAACAACGTTCATGCGTACGTACGACCTACCGTCTCCATGAACAGTGTATTTCATTCCTTTTATAGATCTATAATATATATGTATATGATGAATATATATTATATATAAATCATGTTTTTCATTCTGGAATTATGTAAATTAGGATATAAGAAATAATATCAATAATGACAAGTCGAAACACATACGATAAATGAAATGATTTTACCCAAAATGCTGCTTTAACAAAGGATTTACAAAAGAACGGATAATATAAAGTCATAAGTAGAACATATATGATATCATAACAATGAATATGATTATATAATAAGTCAATGAAATTATTTAAATCATTATACAGGAGGTTCGGATCCGTACGAAGCATATCGGACCTATGGTAAGGGATAACTTTTCCAATCTCATTTTTATTCGAGATTGTTTTATCACAAGTATTTACTGGGCATATTGTTATCATCCATGGAAATGTTTGGTAAAAATTATTTCATGTATGTTTAAAGCCCTTTTTAACCATTTTTTACTTTTACTACATGGTATGTAATGAATCTTGTTTTTTACCATACCAGGTACTTTTTGACTTTTCTGAAGAAAGTACGAGGAGAATGTTATTGTTAACTTATACGACGTGAAAAGATTTTTACGGTTTCATAACGCCTCATTTTCATGAAGCTTCCTATAAAATATTGCATGATTATTTTCAACAAAACCCTTTCCTTTTAAAATTTCATGGCATATTGTGAAATGAAAATGATTTTGAAGAAGAAAGTATATTTTCATCAAGAATTCATTTCAAGTGTTTTATCAAAACTATTTTCCATCTAAAATGACATTATATAATATTTTTCAAGTATAACATCTCTATTATTTACATGTTTTGATTTTTATTAGGATGAAATGATATACATTTGTTTTAGATGGATTATGTCATGATGGGATGATGTTTATGAAACCCATTTTATTCTTTGGGTTATGATGAATGATTTATGTTCATGTTGTGGCATAAGTAAGAATGATTTCATTATGAGATGGGTGGGACCTATATCTCCCTCTAATGCATTGGGTAAAGATTTATATCTCGTGAGATAGACATGGCTAGAATGGTAAGTTAATCCGGTTCAGTGTTGCAGGACTGAAACGAGGAGTGAACTCGATTCAGAAAGGGACTTTTTCCACTAAGATGGTCTTGGCAGCAATGCCCTAGCTACTATGGAAATCATAACATGTGCTGAATGGTTGCCACAATCAGATGTTTTATTCTAATTATATTTTAGCATGGATGATGTTCAATTATGACATATTCCTTACGTACTTCCATGATTTAAGTCTTTTCTCAAGATTTTGATGTTTAAACTTCATGTTCAAGTTTTTTCTTCCGAATGTTTATGGATTGTTTTATGTTATCTATGTTTGCCCTTACTGAGCATTTGAGCTCACCCTTTTTATGTTTTAATTTCCCCAGGATATAAAGAAAGGTTTTAGGTAAGAAAACAAAAGGTGAAGATCTTTATGGGAGATGTTGAAGATCTTCCACCACGATTAGAAGATTACGTTCCGAGTTTCCAAAGACACTAAACTATTACGGTCCTTGTGTGTCTGTTTTGTTATGTATTAAGTATTCCGCAAAATTAATGTAATGTCCATGTACGTCAAGCTTCGGTTCTCTACAGTATCTTCGAATTGAGAAGCCAGATTGTCCCACGCTGGAAAGAACTCTGCCATTGATATCATCTTATCATTGAAGCCTCTGGTCATAATTAAGTGTTGTTCATCAATCCAATCTCTTTTCTCCTTGCTTGATTCAACTTGGATTAGTCTCCCAGTCATCTTTTCTACATCCTCTTTAGAAGAAAAAATGATCAATACCTCTTCTAGTATCTCTTCCTCAGAGGGCATGAGAAGATCCCTTGATTCCTCCATGGTCACAACATCTATAACTTGTTACGGATCGACCAAGATCGCCAGAAGAGTTCCAACAATACCATTATCCTAACCTGGAAGCCCATACTGTCCATCCTTGGTGAGAAGATCTAGATGTGAGGGTGCCTCCATCCTCGCCCCCACATTCCCTCCCTCCCTATCAGAGGTGGATTCCAACCTCTCCATATCCCCAACACCAACTGTAGAAGGTATGGAATCGTTAGAGGTCGTCTTGATATCCAAAGAAGAATCCAAATCCACACCACGATACGTAGAAGATTCCCTAGATTTAACCTCTAAGCCATTGCACCTTGACTTACCTGATGATCTGGGTACTATGGTCTTTGAAGTATTTGAGTAATATTTTTGGGGTCATAGTTTTTTAACCTCCTTGGGAACCAAAATGTTTCTAGTCAAGAGAATCCCTTATTTACCTTTCCTTGATCTAGGTCGGACCAAAGCCTCCTGCTCATAGTCCGAACTTTACCGGGAGACCCCATTGAGGTCACTTGCCTCCTCGCCTGAAAGCCTTCTTTTCTACTTATGCTTCCATCATGGAATAATGATTTTCCATCCCTCCGGATCAATATTTTTCTTTCCCTCCCCAATCATACTCAAGAAATAGTTATGTATTAAAATATGCTTCGAAGCCCTTCTTGAAACAAGAATCCATTTTCTCGAGGAGACTGTCTCACTCACCATAGAGGTTTGCATCTCTTCAAGCACCTGAGAAACAACACCACCCTGATCTGAGAGATGAACATTCATCTGTGCATTAACACATTTTCTATTCTTAATTGTTTCATCAAAAGAGGGAGAAATCATAGGGCATGGACTCCCCATGATTGGTTATGCCATCTTGAGAGCACCCAGATCATGCAACATTCTTTCAAAAACATCCTTAACTCTTGAATCATTAGCACTCTACTTAACTTTTTTACTTCCTAATGGATTGGTCCGTAACCTTCTCCACTTTCCCACCATACATCCCCAACAACAAGAAGAGGAAATATGACACAAAAGATTGCCAGATGAGCAGAAATTGGGCCACAAATCAAAGAAAACCCTCTACTTAAACAGAAACTCTTCACCAACTATGATCCAGACCCAATCAACTGGAGGTCTGGAAGCATTGATCTCCACACATATATGCGGAGAAACAGGGTGACTCATCGTGCTGGTTCTCTTATCCGTGCACAAAAAACTGCTAATAAAGTTACCCAACAAACGTATAATACATTGATTTTGGAAAGGCAGGGGGAGTTTGGGTAGACATACCCATATATGTATCTACGGAGAGTCACGCTTCATGTGAATATCTTATGACAAGTGGAAAATAAAGAAATGAGATCCCTAGATGATTATAGGAGCTGAAGACCATGCCCTAATAAAATCATGTTTTTATTTTGAGGTGAAAATCTAGTAATATTTTCTTTAACATGACCAATTTCCTGAACAATAATTGTGATTTAAACCTATTATTTGCAACACCTATGTTTTAATTCAATGAAATTATCCTAGTAACATTTGATTTTCTGTTTTTTCTTCTTATCCTAAGCTATTTTTTTCTTTAGTTTATCAAATTTATTGTCCAAGAGGATAATAATTGAAGTCATATCTTCAATGGTTTTTATTTTCCCATTAATCTCAATATTTATTCTTTCAATGTCACTGACCAAACATTGTTTCTTAACATACTATTGTCTTTATTTGTCAAAATTAATTTTTAGTTTAGAAATATCATCACTTATTCTCCCTATTTCCTTCAAGAACATTTTTATTTATATCATCCTATTGAATTATTTAGCTATTTATCCTTCTTCTGTAGCATACATGATATTTATTTTTGAATCATATTATGATGATTCATCTTCTTCTTCTTCTTATTTAATAAAAACACTTTATTAATATTATCTAGGAGTTTACTTAATATAAATAATTTCTTCATTATCTGAAACTTATTCTTTAATAAACAAAATGTTCTTTTTGAATATTTTGAATGAATTTTTCATTATGACCTTTTACTAACATTTATTTAGAGAATATTTATTATTAGTGAAATTACTTCTAGCTTCATCATATTTAATTAGACTAGATATTTTCATGGGAAAATTGGTAGAAAAATTCCAAACTTTTCAACAATTAGATCATTTAAAATGAAGCTTACCTCTACACTATTATGTTATATGAGTGATGCTTATTTACATCAAAGAAAGTGTTTCAGAAAAATATTCCCTAATTTTTTCTTCATCAGAACATACATTTTCCTCTTCTATTTTAAAAATTTTAAAATATTTATAGATATTTTTTTATTCATTTACCTACTTTCATGTTTTTCTCATTTATTTATTTCATTATTTATGAGAGTACTTTAAAGTTCATCGATTATAAAATTATGAAAATATCCATCTTCAAGAGACAAGATCTTAGAATAAAACTTATCAAGATGAATCCTTATGAGATTATTATAAATAATAGAGTCTTTAAGAGTTTAACCATATCCTATAATCATACTCACAATCAAATTAACTCTAGTTAAACTTAATATACAATTTCCACTTCATTTATTTGATTATATTTAAGCTAATATCTACTGATTTGTAACTTGAATCCTTTCACTTTTTTTCCTTCATAAATTCAATTATGCTTCTTCAAAATGGAATTTTAGTTCTAAAAACAATAACTTTTATAAACTTCCTTTTCAAAACATTTGTATCCTTTCTATCACTTTCAAAAAAAATTCAATCAGAGTCTATGTCAAAGTCTCTTTTGGAACAATGAATCCATATTGAATACAATCGAGTATATAAAACCCTTGAGAGAGATGGTAAGGTAATATTATACCTTTATAAATATGAAAACGCTTCCATAAAATTTAGTAATGTATTTTATATTAATTTATTTTTGTTTATCCACGGAAAAATATAGATAAAAATAATATATAGTTGACCTTCTTGGGTACCAATTTTCAGGATCACATGAATTGTGAAAAACTCATAGAGGGGAGGGGTGAATCTATCTTTGTTGATTATTGTATAAAACATTTAATCTCATTATAATTAAATATTTTTCAATAAATACTTGTAAATATGATAAAAATAAATGAACAAAACACATTTTTAATGAGGCTCACCTGTTGAAAGTATAACTACATCCTTGGTGTGTTGTGGGTTTTATCCCACATAAAGAGATATTATATTATTATCAATAAATTCCTAAAAACAGGGATATTACCTTGGTACTAATACAATGGCTGGATTCAACTAGGTAAAATATTTTATTAACATAATAAAAATAGTTCTCATTAAAGAATGATCTCCAATGTATTATTGAACCTTTCCATGGGAAGAAAAAATATTTATCTTCTTTTCATTTTTCATATAGCTGTCTACTTTGGATATATTAAATATTTAGAATGTTATTCCCTATTTTTTTAATCTAAAATTCTTATTTCTTCTTTTATATTCATTACACATTAAGTGGAATGTTTTTCCCAAAAATCTATACATTCCACCTTCTTTGGTCTTCAATTTAAATTCAAATTAATAGTCAATAATATCTCCTCAAAACATGGTATAATTTATTTTAATAATCCCAAAGACTCATAATTTAATTTTGTAGGATATTTATAAGTATCATGTTATTCTATTTTTGAATCTTCTATAAAAACGATAACCACTTTTAACCTTCTTCTATGTGAGTGTAGTGTCATGTAGAACTGAAACATGGTGTCTTCCCTCTGGTTATGAATTTATTCTTCTCATCCTTTGATAACATCATTCTAGGATCATAATCTCAATTTTGTAAAGGTTTCCATCTTATATATTAGCTGTAACCATGGATTAAACACAAACATCATGATTTTTGAGCAATGTAGAACACCACAACTTTGTCATATTTAATCCTTTAAAACTACTTTTACCTTCTATATAAAATAACTTCATAAATTTTAAAAAGTGTAAGAACCATACAAATTCACCTATTTTTTTAGTGTGAGGAAATGACTTTGTCTTTTTTAGGTCAGAATATATTTTATAAGGTTAAATGTTCCTTACATGCCTCATTTAATATCTTTTCCTTTGCCATATTTTTTCATGGATTACCTTTTATAAGGTTAAATGAACTTTAAGATGTTTTATGTAAAACTTACCAGCTTTTAATGGACCTTATGATGTTATGGGTCAACCTTCAGATGTTCAAGAAATAAACTTATAATATAACCTTTATCTATGGAATGAACCCTATGGAGTTATGATTCAAAATTAAAAATTCTAAAAGACAACTACATTAAGTTTCCTTTTCCATTTTTCCAGATCCATGTTTACTTTATAGAGTCCGAGTGAACCTCATGGATTTTAAAAATAATCCTTAATATGTTCATTCCATTTTCATTTTCTTATAATTTTTCTAAGAGACAACATTGAGAATTAAAATGAGTAACATTATGAAGTTTCACAATAAAATTTATTTAGATTAAAAGTGAACCATATGAAGTCTAATAGATTTCAGTAAATTTTCATGTTTATCAAAACCCATAAATTATATAATTGATATATATCATCTTAAATGATCTAAAATTCTTCTCAAATACTTTAAGCCAACCTAAAAAATCATTTAAAGGATAAAATACATCTGATACTAATCATTAACCATAATTCCCATCATATGGGTTTCCAACTTCCAGCTAGCACTTCATTCCTATAAACAAAACACTTCAAGTTGTAATCAATATCTTGGAAAATATTATTGAAACTCAAAAAAGTATTCCAAAAAACATCATTCTAAATATTAAATATATTATCATTCTCATGTTGGTTCAATAAATCCAATTCTAAATGAATTTCACCATCAACAAAGAATCCACACCTTATCCCACTCTCTATCTACCATAATAATTAGGTCACCATGGTGACTAGGTCACTACCCTAAAAACTATGCATCCCTCAAACATTCAAGTTTAATATGGACATGGTATTAATTTAATGTGTTCTATATCCCAAAAATGAGAATGATCTCATGAGGTTAGAGAAGGAGATTATTTCATCAACCATTATTTTATTTTATTTAATTTTAACAATTAAAACTACCACAATATTGGTTGAATCATTATTCTATGAAAAGATGAAAAACATGTAGTGGTCATGTATTGATTTGGTCTTGGTCTCAATATTTTAGTCACAGTCTATCTTTAAAGAGAATTTTTAGATACATATTTACATCAAAAGAATACAAAAATATATAATCGTCCTTGTCATATTTTATCATCACAGACATCTATAAAAACTAATAATTATGTACAATTTAATTTTTCTATGGTGATAAAAACGTGTGATCAAAATTGGTGAAGTGGAGTTTAAATTCCAACCATTAGGAAACCGCTATCGCCTCCTCTCCCTATAAAATAAAATCCACCCCAAATTATATTCCAAAAACTATGTTTAAAATGGTGTAATCATCCATTTATTAACAAAACAATCCCACTAGGTCTCCATAACAATAAATAGAAACTTTTCCATTCAGTTCACATTAACCCAAAAAACGCAATGCTGATAGAGTTTTAATATAATTTATTTTTTGAAATGATATTTTCATTTTTATATCAGGTCCCTTATTCATGTTTTTTTTGTATTTTCATTCCAAAATAATTTATTTACACTTTTAATTCATTTAAAATCACAATTTATTAAATATTGGCATAAAAAATAAAATTAAATTAAAATGAAAACCAACTTTTGAGTATAAGATAAGTTATTATCAATAAAAAATATAAGATTTTATAGTTAGGATACAATAGGATGATGGATATTAAAAGATAATGTAGTGATTGTGTTTTTATAATCTTCAATGAGAGTTAATGTCATTTATATTAAAATAAATTCTATTAAATGATTTATTAGTATTAATATGTTTCAAAAAATATTTCATAAATAAAAACCTAGTGAAAATTATATTAATTAAAAAATAGCACAATATTGATAATTCCCATAGATCAAAATAATTATGAAAATAAGTTCATCTAAATGATATACAGTTATTTTATAAAAATACATGCCGGTAGTTTGTTTGTATAAATATTTTGTGAATTCTTATTAAATGGATTTTGAAAAATTTAACCATGTCATTTTATTGAATCTTGCGTGTCTAAAAAAAATTAGTCAAGCATTCTGAGTTAGATTACCCTTGATATAATAATATTTTATTTATGAGATACAAAATGTATTATATTCAGTCAATGTAGTTATTTTATTATCTATTATCTACATTCCACATAATATTTGGATATATCAAACGAAAAAATGAAACCACACACATCATTGAATTTCATAATGTTTTAAAAAAATATATTAATGATGTGATGTGATAATATAAATATTTTTTCTCAAAAATAACCAATATATAAAAATATTACATAATTATAATAGTTTTTCATATATTGGTAGTCAATATAATTAAAATTCCAATTGATGTATCCCATTGGATGACCTAGGTTGTCACGCATAGGGAATTGAGGTTCAATAATTATTAATTTATGAGAATTATTATATATTCATATTTATGTGATTTTATATATGAAATTAGGTAAACAAGAGAAAAAGGGTTGATTATGTAAATAAAATAATGAAAATACCTATAAAATAAGTGTTAATGGAAATATTTAATGGGAATTGAGGTGAATTTCCCAAATATTACTCTATCATTGTTTCTTTGATATTCAATATCATTCCTTCCTAATGTAAGAACACAATACCATTCATGATACACACCCATTTATTCTTTTTTAGGACTTTAAAACTCACCCAATTAGGACCACACTAAATTCCATCTATCTTTGTGTGAATCATTTGAGTGTATCCCCTATATGATTAGGGAGTCACGATCCTATAAAAATTTAAACACAAAAACCCTACCTAAAAACTGTATAAAATATAGGAAACCAAGTCATAACAAGGCCAACCCGAAGATGTAAGATATCATGTATACCATGTCAATAATCCTCCATATAACTCCACTGCATGTTGGATGAATTCATATGGGGTGATTTTAAGTATAATAAAATAGTAAAGGAATGGATGAAGATGAGAGAAAGAAAGGATACTTTAACCTACCCATTATACCATCCATAACATCCTCTCCTTAGGCTGTAAATGAAATTAATGGAAAAACTAAAACATTACTCAAGAGTTGAAGGGGTTATCCTCCCGAGGTCCACCTAAAAAGAGGATATCCCTCTATAACCATGGAGTAATGAGCTACATGGGGGGGAGAATGAAAATATAAAATGAACAAAAAATTGTTAAATATTAAAATATAAAATAAAATTACAAAGGAACCTAAATAATTTAAAACAATGATAAGAATCCAATTCCAGAACTATTTAGAAGGGAGGAGTATATGTGTCTATATAGAATCAATTGGAATTTCCTTCTGTATATAATGAAATAATTTTGGAATGAGGAATAACCATGGATAATAACCTATGGGAAAATTTAATAATATTATCTGAGGAATAAGATATTCCTCTAAATTATCCCATGATCATCAGTTAATGTTTTTCCATGGATGGTAGGCCTGTAGAAATATAAGTCAAGTATTTTATAATTTCTATATATATAGTGAATAATAGTTGTTTATGTGTCTGGGAGATCATTTACAAAAGGTGTATAACATTTTTATCGATCCCACAACTTGAGTTGATCTCCATGAAGCTTCTTAATTATTTCAGAGTACTATTAATCCTTTGTTTGATATTTTCCAGGAATTTCATGTGGAACAAAGTTACACAGTTGTACTGCTTATGCTATCCATTTATACATACATAAACTATAAATTTTTTCCTTTATTCACATGTGGATATGATTTTACTCTTATAAATTTTTTGTATATTCTTACTCAAGATGGGTTTTATCTAACATGACCTTTTTAACTCTAAATTTATTCATAACTAAATCCAATGAACCTCATTTTTGTTTTATAAAACACCATTTTTGTTTGTATAACTTATACATAGAAATAACAGATGCTCTTATTTAGTGTAAATGTATTGTTTTCAAACATAAGTGGCTAAGATTTTAGTTTAATTTTTCATAGAATGATTAAAATCTAGTTTATTTATATATATCTTACATAATTTCCATTTTAATATTATGTTACACTTTAACATCAATTGAAAATGATATTTTTAATGTAGGATTATTTCCAAAATAATTAAAAAATGAATAAATAAAGAAAAACCATAAATTTAACCCTTTTATAAGTAAAGATAATTATTTTATAAAAACTACAAAATTTTATTGATTCTATAATTTTTTTTAATTTGTGTGGATTTTATTTAATGGAATTCAATGCAAACTTGATGATAATATATATCTCTTTTCTCAAATAGAATTTCATTTTTCACTATAAGAAAAATGTATATCCAAACTAGTGTCCATATAAGAATCAAAAGCTATAAAATATAAAATCATTTACCCAGATGAAAATATTAATTTCTCTTTTATATAAAACATTTACCCATTCTTTCCAATTCTCATTTTTATATTATTTCATCCAAAATTATCCATACACCACATAATTGGAAACTTCATCTGATAAAATTCATGTTACTCTTTACTCAAGAGAAAATTTATATGTTGTTATTGCTATAATAGAGAAATGTATGGTTCACCATAAGCTTATATTTTTTTAATTCTCTACAAAATTATATAATGAATAATGAATTCAGTCATGATATCTTGTAAAGGAAAATTATTTAGCATAGGGTGGGTAGGAAGAATTTTTTAAAATAATGACCAAAATGGGGAGGGTTTTACTATTATATAAAATGAAAGATAATTCAATTTAATCCAATGAATTATACCTCACACAATTATCCTTAAAAGAATATCACATCTCAATACCTTTTTGTTTCTTTGTGGGACATTGTTTATGAAAAAATCATTTCTTATAGGCCATCATTGGTTATTTTGGGTCTCACGTGACTCCCTATTTCTAAAGGTTGGTAGCATCTCAATCACCTAGGGTGGTGATTATGTAACAATTTATCATATGTGATGATAGGAGGTTGGATAATCCAAAAAGTGTGCTTATTTCTTATTCTGAGGCTCACTTAAATATTTAATGCATGATTGTGAGATCTATACCACTAACCATATCAATAGATTTTCGATGAATTAGATTGAATAACAATATGAATTTAAAGGAAACTATTAATGGGAATTATATTATCTCTAATTTTTTTGAAGTATTTTCTTACTCTATAGTTTAAATAAATATAGGTAGGAACTCTAAGATTTATTTCTATCTAGGGATCCATTAGAAACCTAAAAATATTGGTAGTAGGTGTTATAGAATTTGGATTAGACCAATAAAAATGAATTCTTAACTATAATTGAAAATGGAATTAGAACCCACATATTTTGGTTCCCCTTAATGGGAAAATTTAATTTTTAAGTTCACATGACAAGGACCATAGTTTTTAATTTTAAGGTCATACATCCATGATTGCTTCTAAAAATATTATAGTCTTGTAGAGTAAGCTACTAGGAAAAAGGGACCTAGAAATGGTTTTGTGTAGGACTTATACTATATCATCCCTTTCTATTTTAAACTGAAAAATAATATTGATGAAGTAATTTTAGGAACCCACAAAAAGGATATAGACTCTAGGATTTTTTGAATCCAAGGTGGGGTTCTTGTTATGATGACCCAAATACCATCTGAAACAGAACCAAAAAAATTCATAGTGTGAATCTAGATTTTTAATGGGGTTAATGATAAATTAAAAGGGACTCGTCCAAAGACACAATAACATAAAAAATTACTAATTTTTATTTGGGGTACGTGGTCATAACAACTGTGGTATTGACTATCTTGCTGGAGATTGGTACTTAGATAGGTGACATGGGTAAATGGGCACCTAGTTAGGGGAAATATATGGGTGGGAACCCCAATTAAAGGTATAAGTGAATGGATTACTGGATAGGATACCTAGTAAAATGGGTTCCTAATTATGACCGTATAGGTTGGGCATGACCCAATTTGAATGGCCCTTCAAACCATGATGCTTCATCCAGGCGATGCCTTATGGGATGGGAGTGGCTCCAATCTAATGGATGTTGGGAACCAAAATAATTCACCTAGGTACGCTTATAATGTATGGGAAATGTTTACCTTATATAATTTTTACTTGGTTAGTGATGCAGAAATCAATTGATGGAAAATTATGTGAGACATTGGTGTGTAGGTCTGTGCTCTGCAAGATTAGGAGATTTGTGTGTACACTTTTTTGTGAAAATGGTAGTTTGGAGGGCGTTTTAAAAAAAATTATTGTAAATACCTAGATTTTCAAGTAATTATTTTATTAGATGGGAATATTACGTGTCTACAAAAATTGACGGCGTGTGATTCCGAGGCCCGGTGGGCCTGGAATGAATTTATGAACTTTTTTCGAGTATGTTCAGTAAATGCATGAGCGGCCTTTTGTATCTTTTGAAAAGATTCTTGGAATTGAAATCCAAGGACACCGTTGAACTCACAGTGTCGATATTTTCTTAAGGATACCTTTACCTTGAACGCATTAGGTTGAGGTTAAAAGTTAGTTTTCAGACTTTTCATGGGAGAAAATAAAATAAGCATTCTTTATTTTTTTTTTCTTTTGAAACCTCCCATTTGAATCATGAAGGTGGGGACTATGTGAGGGTATTCAGGTATTTAATACTGGGCATTAAATTCCCGGTTACACGAAAGGTGAAACCACTTTCCTCTTTAATTAATAGGATTAATTAATTAAGAATTAATGAATCAACTTGTTAACTCTTGGTATCTCCCCATTGATGTGACAATTTTAAATCTCAACCTATTAAATTTGGCACCACACCTCTCGCGGGTAAAATGGTTGGAAAAGGAGATCCTTTGGAGAAACATCCTCCAGACGAAGAACCTCTCTAATGAAGGATGACTTTTGAATGAAGAATTAGGAACCGACTTCGGAAGCATCTTATGGGAGCAACGTACGTCGACACCCCTTTCACCGAATTCATCCTTTTCTTCGCGACATATCAATCAAACATCAATGTAGGGGTTTAATTCGAAGTAATTTTAAATATATTGTATTGATTCTTCATACTCTTGATTCATAATGACGATGGTCAAAATAACATGGCCATTTTCCCAAACATATACATTGCTCCTTTATATTTTGTTCTTCACGCATTCTCCATACGTTCATCAATGCCAAATTTTTAATGGCACTGAAAACACAAATTTTTTCTTAGCGTAACATATGGACACGGAGCCCTCGATTTGAGGCTCGTGAATATGAAAACTACATAATTTTCAGGCTTGGAACAAAGCTATGATGGCTCTCGGAAGAAGGCGGCAACCGACACCCAGCCGACCGCAAGGAATGTGGGGAGGCACGCGTCTATGCTGCCAGTTGAGCAGAAATCTGTGGCTTGTTGGCTGCGGCAGAGCAGGGTGGCGGCTGGTATTCGTCCGGCCGCATGGTGGAGCGGAGACGCATGTCTGTGCCACTAGAGTAAGAGGCTGTAACCGCTTGGCTGCGGTAGAGGCTGGAGGGCGGCCGACACCCAGCCGACCGTAGGTGGACAGTAGCACCGTCGTACCGCTAGCAGGAGAACCGGCCGGCCGTGGAGCACCGAGCGGGACCGACGAGCGGTCCCTCGTGGCAACATGGTGAACAAATTCCTAGCATGACATTTAGAATACCGGGGAGGGGGTGCCTTTCCCCGATTTGCGGTTAGGGTGGACCCCGCCACGGTGGGCCAACCGATCGTGCGCAGCACCGGGCCGCCCCCTTCATGGGCCGGCTCGGACCACGACCTTGTGGACCGGGCCTGCCGAGGCCCAAGCCATTTAGGCTAGACCAGGACTGGGTCCGGTCAACCTGAACCCAGTTAGGTCGACCGGAACCAGGTCGGGTCATCCTAGGCCGGGTCTGGCTGGGTCAGTCCGAACAGGTCGGATCGGACTCGAGCCCTTCTAGACCCAGATACGTCTTTGTGGACATATCTTGAGAACTGGGAATCTGTTTGACAAACCATCTGTGGAACCAGAATCATTGGATCGAGATAGTCCTTTTGGTACACTCCACTTGAGTTTTTGGATAAAGTTAGAGTATGATCGGTTTGGATCGAACCCCGAATCCAACTGGGCCCTCGGAGCAAAAATGCTAATAACTTACAGACCAAGCGTTCGATTGACGTTCTGTCTGTTGCATTGGGTCCCTTATGATGTGACAGACCTCTAGGATACTTCTTCATGGGAATTCGTGGTATTCTAGGTATGAACTATATCTCGAGGGATTGATTCTACGGAACTCGAGCGCACCGGGTGCGAGGATTCCAGGGGCTCGCAGTGAGGCAGAGGTTGGAGACGGTGGACACGGAGGTTAGTTAACTATTGACTCTGGGCGGGTCAGATCATATGTGGGTCATTGTGGGGGTTAGTATATATTGATTCTGTGTGGGTCAGTGCTCAGTGATCCTGTGTGGGTTAGTGCATACCAATATTTTGTGGGTCAGATCCTGTGTGGGTCAGTGCTCAGCGATCCTGTGTGGGTCAGTGCATACTAATCCTGTGTGGGACAGATTTTATGTGGGTCATTGTGGGGGTTAGTACCTATCGATCCTGTGTGGGCCAATCTCTGTATAATCAGCAGTAGTGCCTCTTGATATAATAAGATGATATAGCTTCGCGACTAATCATCTGTACTTCTATACATCACTTATACCTGTGTGAGACAAGACTTATAACTTTTTGGTGTACTTGTGTGGTACTATAACTTTGTGTTTTTACCTGTGTGGTACTTCAACCTTTGTGGTGTTACCTTTGTGGTATTATTTTCTCCTGTGTAAGATGATTATATCTTGATAGTTTAGGTATATTTATGGGCATATACCTATGTAGTATTGACTGTTGTTTCCATGTTTTGTGGTTTATCCTTTGTGGATTTGAGATACCTTAAAGGGTCTCGGGGTCCCTAATGATTATTGTTATACTCACCCTTACACGGGCTAGGCCCGCCCCTTATCATGTCTTGTATAGATGATAGACAACTCTGACTGAGGATGAGGGTACTGGGACTGGAGACTGCTCAAAGGTGGACCTTAGACGATGTGTACCGTAGAGAAGACTATTTGAGAGTTATACCTACCATTCAGGTAGGATCCTTGGAGGGTGTTCATATGAGTTGTTTTTAGTTTTATTTGTACTTTCCAGTTTTACATGTACTTTCTAGTTGGGCTTGTATTCCAGCCACTTTACTTTCTGTACAAACCTTGTTTACTATATAGTTTACTTTGTGGTTGTATATTGCTGTGTTCTTGGTTTGTGTGAGTTTATAGTTTATAAAGGAAATACCTTCCTATTTTAAGGAATACGCCTTTCAGTGCTTATCTTTAACCCCTATCCTATGGAAGGTGGTCTTGGGGTAGTCATGGAATGGGCCTCGGGGGATAAGTCATGACAAATTGGTATCAGAGGAGTTCGGTTCTACCTAAGAACTAGGACTATGATCTCTTCTATGTAGAAAAACTATTAAGTGTTATGAGTGTGGTTTTTAGTTTGGGGAATCCAGTGTTGGTACGACAGCTGACATATCCATACACTAGGACCTTGACATCTGATTTCCAACTCAGTGCATGAAAACAATGATGGTGTATGTGTTTTTGAAAAGTTTTATTTGTGATATCTTTGATTCAACTCACCTGGTATAAACTTAATAACCATGGTGCACCTATTTCTTTTCAAGATTCCTCCATATAGACAGCTATCCAGGGTTCCAGTTAGAGTACGTGATAATCGACCACTGAGCGATGAGGCTTCGGTGTAGGGCCCCCTTACGACAGTTGTACCATTGGGTGGTGTACCGACAGCACCACTACCCATTGGAAAGCTGATGCCACCAGCCCTAGCAGTAGAGGGTTCACGCTGCTTGAGCATGTTGCACGATTTCCAGCACCAAAGGCCACCAAGGATTTGTGGCGAGATAGATCCACAGGTGGAGGAGGACTGGATGGAGGCCGTGGTTAGAGTTTTTCGACTAGTAGGGACTCCACCTGATCTCATGGTGATCCTTTCTGCCATTATTCTCCAGGAAGTAGCAGGAAGATGGTGGATCTTGAGGCTCCAGGTTCATGACGAGGTGACTCGCATCGGGGCAGACTTCAAGAGCCTTTTAAGGGTAGAGTTCATCCCAGTGACCTTACGCTCAGTGCATATAAAGAAGCATCTCCACTTAAAGAAGGGTGGAATGACTGTGGCTCTGTATTCAGCGAGGTTCACCAACCTCTCACGCTACTCCACTGACACGGTGTGGGGCCCTTTCTTTAGGGATCAGACCTTCAAGAAGGGGATAAAACTAAAGATTAGAGCTTCGATGGATTCTCTCAGCATCTAGATGTAGGCAAGGGTGTTAGAGAGAGCACTCGTAGTAGAGAGCTTCCTTGCTGAGAAGTCACCGATAGTGAGACCCACCACTAGACAACACATAGCAGACTCAACGATAGCTAGCAGCAGACAGATGACGTAGAGGTCCAAGAGGACCATACCTATAGGTAAATGATAGCAGGATACATGGTCGGTGGTGTGGGGATCTCGAGACAGTGTAGGACAGGTGAGGGACAAGCAGTGTTACTCGTGTGGTGGGCAGGGTCACATGGCTCAAGACTGCCCGAACCGCTGTATAGACGACTAGAAGACGGTCGACGGACCACCTAGGAAGAGGCGAAGATTCGATCGAGGAGGTCTGTAGGTAAGAGTTGGACATGGCAGAGGAGTAGGCCATGAAGCAGGCTGCGGGTGGCGATTCGAGGCTCTACCACCACCACCACTAGGTGGTCCACCCCGACCACAGTGAGTTGGTGGTCCACCCATACCACAGGGAGCTTGTGGACATGGACGAGCTTATCTTTAGGTAGCCAAGGCCTATGACCACGAAACTGCAGAGATGATTCGAGGTATGATCTGTGTCTACACCACCTTATCTTTAGTATTTACAGACATATGTTCCAGTCATTCTTTTATTTCCACGACCCTTATTCAGAGCTCAGAGATAATAGTGGAGCTATTGGCTCGATATTTACAGTTAGAGACTCCTACAGGAGTGGATTCAGTGATTATGCACTGGTTCCAGTAGTGTGAGCTTACTCTAGGAGGTGAGATCTTTGGATGGGATCTTCTAGTAGTGGCGTCGAGGCCTTACGACGTCATCTTGGGTATGGAAAGGTTGTCCACAGTCCATGCTTATATTGACTATATTAGGTGCAAAGTGTGGTGTGTCTGCATTGATGGGACCAATTTTTCCATCACCTTTCAGAGGGGTACCTTTGCAGTATAGGATGGACTTTCCCAGAGGGGGGTGAAACCGATCACACATTAGTTGGCTTGCCTTACCCTCAGAACGGTTGATTTTGAGAGTCCGAGATATCCTATAGTGGTGGATCATTACACTGATTTTTTCTTTAAAGATGTTCTAGGTCTACCACCTCACAGAGAGGTGGACTTTACATCAACTTGTACCCTGGGACAACACTGATATCTACACCAGCATATTGGATGGCTCCCGTGGAGCTTTGAGTGTTGCGAGTACAACTAGAAGACTTGTAGAGGAAGGGGTTCATTAGGCCAAGTGTTTCTCCTTGGACAGCCCCAATTTTGGTCACCAAGAAGGCAGATGGGAGTTTGAGACTCTGTGTGGACTATCGATGTCTGAACCAAGTGACTATGAAGAAAAAGGACCCACTCCCGAGGATTGATGATCTCTTTGATCAGCTAAAGGGAGAACAATGGTTTTTGACAATAGACCTCAGATCGGGCTATCACCATCTCAGGGTACGAGATGAGGATGTGCAGAAGACATCCTTTAGATGTGGGAATGGCCATTATGAGTTCTAGATTTTTCCTTTTGGCATGACCAACGCCCCAGCATTGTTCATGGGACTCATGAACAAGATCTTCCATCCATACCTTGATGACATTATGGTAGTCTTTATCGATGACATCCTGATATACTCAACAATGGAGGAGGATCATGGATATAATTTGTAGATAGTTCTGGACACACTTCGAGAACACAAAATTTATGGTAATCTCTCGAAGTGCCAGTTCTAGATCTGAGAGGTTAACTTTCTGGGACACATTATATCATAGGTTGGAGTTGCGGTGGATCCGGTGAAAATTGAGTATGTTCTTTCTAGGGAGCCACCCAAGATCATGACGAAGGTGTGGAGTTTCCTGGGTTTGGCCGGTTACTACCAGAGGTTGTTGCCTAACTTTTCCAGAGTTGCAGCACCCTTATCAGTGTTGATGATGTAGGGGAAACCCATAGTGAGGTTGGAGAGATTCCAATGGAGTTTCCAGGAGCTAAGGTAGAGACTGACGAGTGCCCCCATCTTAAGGCTACTAGAGGAGGATGTTTGGTATGTAATCTACTGTGACACATCAAGGATCGGGCTTGGATGTGTCCTGATGTAGGAGTGAACAATGATCACATATGGTTCTCAAAAGCTGAGAAAACATGTGCAGAACTATGCTACCCATGACCCGGAGTTACCTGCAATGGTCTTTTCTTTGAAGATGTGGCGACATTTCATGATGGGCGAATGTTTTACAGTCTACTCTGATCACAAGAGTCTTAGGTATATCTTCTCTCAGATAGACTTGAAATGAAGACAACATCGTTGGATTTTGTTCCTCCAGGACTATGACTTTGAGATAGTCTATACTTTTGGGAAGGGGAACGTAGTAGCAGATGAACTTAGTAGGAGATATGGTATATAGTTTATGAGTGAAGCAATATAGCAGCTAGCCACTTTGCGGATATCTTATGTGGATCGAGATAGAGAAACTTATCTTCAGTCCCTGACAGTCACTCCCCCACTTCTTCAGCAATTCAAGGAGGCACATCTTGGGTACACTGACTACGAGGCTCGACATGCACAGATATCCACAGGACAAGCACCTGATGGATTTTATAAGGGTGGGGAGCACTTCATCCTCTTTGGAGGGCGTTCTATGGTACTAGGGACCCTACGAGAGGAAGTGTTGAGGGAGTTCCATACATCCCCTCTAGAAGTACATACAAGAGTGGCAAATATGTACAAGGATCTTCAGCGTTGGAACTGGTGGCTGGGAATGAAGAAAGAAGTGGTCGAGTTTGTCTCATGGTGCCTCACTTGTCAGCAAGTGAAGGCAGAGCATTAGGTTCCAGCATTATTAGTTCATCCATTAGAGGTGCTAGAGTGGAAGTGGGATGGAATTTCCCTGGACATCATTAAAAGACTTCCACGCACGTCCAGGAGTCATGATCTTATCTGGTGATCGTTGATTGACTCACCAAGTCGACCCACTTCCTACAAATCAGAGAGTAGGGATTAGTATAGAGCATGGGACGCCTCTACATAAAAGAGATTGTGAGGCTTCATGTAGTTCCATCTACGATCATCTCCGATCATGATGCACGTTTCACTTACCATCTATGGAAGGGGTTTCATGAGGCATTCGGGACACAGCTTCGGTTGAGCACCGCCTTCCATCCTTAGATGGATGGTCAGAGAGACCAGACCATTCAGACCCTTGAGGACTTGCTACGTGCTTGCGTCCTTTGATTTCGACCACAACTTGGAGGATCACTTTCCCTTAGTGGAGTTCACATACAACAACAACTACAACTCCACCATTGGTATTGCACCATTTGAGGAATTGTATGAGTGACCTTGCAGATCACCCTATGCTAGGCTAACCTAGGAGAGTCATCACTTGTAGAACTAGAGATGGTACGGGCTACCATGAAGAAGTTGTAGATCATCCCAGAGCGGATGAAGACTGCACATAGTAGGCATAAAATCATATGCTGATAGGAGAAGGATACCTCTGAAGTTCAAGGATGGGGACCTTGTCTTCATATGGGTCTCACCTTGATGAGGTTTGTGGAGATTTGGACAATCCGGTAAGTTATCTCCAAGGTTGAACGAATCCTTTTAGGTCCTCAGTAGACTTGGAGAGGTGGCTTATCGATTAGATCTTCCACCTCGGTTTCACTGGTTGCATGAAATTTTCCACATATCCTAACCGAGGAGATATGTACCTGATCATTCACACATCATTGACTGGGGTGAGCTGGACATTGACGATAGGGAGACTTTCTTAGAGGTTCAATTAGAGATTGAGGATCAACAAGAGATATTCCTTAGTGGGTGGTCGATACCTCTAGTGCGCGTTCGTTGGTAGCATGAGAACCTCGAGGAGAGAACATGGGAGCAGGAGGCTCAGATTCATGCTCGGTACCCCCACCCTTTTCCATAACTTATGTTGGGGATTTTGGGGACGCAAATCCCGAAGGTGGGGAGAATGTAAATACCCAAATATTTCCATGTAATTTTTTTATTATATGGGTATATACGAGTCTGTGAAAATTGACGGTGCATGATTCTGAGGCCCAGTGTTCCTGGAATGAATTTTTGAACTTATTTTTCAGGTAAGTTTAGTAAACACGCAAGAGACATTTTGTAACTTTTGAACCGGTGCTCAGAATTGAAATCTGAGTACACCATTGAACTTGCAATGAAAATATTGACTTATGGATACCTTCACCTCTACCGCAGTAGGTCTAAGGTGAAAGTTAGTTTTTGGAATTTTCGTGGAGAAAATAAAATAAACATTCTTTATTTTAGTTTTCTTTAGAAACCTACAATTTGAATCATAACGGTGGGTATCACACAAGGGTGGTTGGGCGTTTAATGTTGTTCATTAAATTCCCTGTTACACAAATGGTGAAACCAATTTCCTCTTTAATTAATAAGATTCATTAATTATGAATTAATGAATCAACTTATTAACTCTTTGGATCTCCCAATTGATATGATGATTTTAAATTGTAACCTATTAAATTTGGCACCACACCTCTCATAGGGAAAAGGGTTGGAAAAGGAGAGCCTTTAGAGAAACATACTCCAGATGAAGAACCTATCCAATGAAGAATGACTTCCGAATGAAGAAAAAGGAACTAACTTCAGAAGCATCTTTCGTGAGAAACATACACCAACACCCCTTTCACCAACTTCGTCTCCTTCCTCCCGACATATCCAACAAATGTAAAAGTAGGGGTTTAATTCAAAGTATGATTAAATCTAATTTATTGATTCTTCATACTCTTGATTCACAACGACGATGGCCAAACTAACATGGCCATCGTCCTGCACATATACCTTGCTTATTTATCTTTTGTTCTTCACGGGTTTTTCATGTGTTCATCAACACCAAATATTTAATGATGATGGAAACAAAAAGTTTCACTGAGCGCGAAATATAGACGCGGAGGGCTCGACCTGAGGATCTTCAATATGTGAACGACATAATTTTCAAGTTTGGAACGAAGCCGTGATGGATCTCGGAAGAAGGCGACGACCAACACACGACAGACCACAAGGAAGGTGGGGTGGCACACATCCACACTACTGGTTGAGTAGGAGGCTGCGACCCATCAGCCATGGCGGAGTAGGGAGGCCTCCAACATCCGACCGACCATGTGATGAAGCGGTGGCACGCGTCTGCGCCGCCGGAGTAGGAGGCTACATCGGAGGCTGGAGGGAGGCTGACACCCATTCGGCCACAAGTGGAAAGCGGTTCCATCGCACCACTAGGAGGAGAACCGGTCGACCATTCTCTCTAGTTATGGTACACCGAGCAGCCCCGGGTGCCCGCAGAGCGATCGAACAACCATTGGGTCGTTCAGAATACCAGGGGGGCACCTCCCCCCTGGGTTGCAGCTAGGGAAGACCTTGACACGGTGGGACACCTGACCATTGGCTGCCCGCTTCATTGGTTAGGCTAGACCATGAACCAGCGGATCGAGCCCACTGAGGCCCAGGACAACCAGGCCAGACCAAGACTGGGCGGGTCGACCCGAATCCAGGCCCCTCTAGACCTAGATATGCCTTTGTGGCCATATCATGGGAACCAAGCGTCCGTTTAACGAACCATTTGCGACACCAGAATACATGGATCGAGATAGTCCTTTTGGTATACACCACTGTATTTTTTAGATAAATTTGGAGGATGGACGGGTTGGATTGAACCCTGAATCCAACCTAGCCCTTGGAGTGGAAGCGCTAATAACTTTTAGACCGAGCGTCCAATTGACGCGCTGTCTGTTGTGTTGGATCCCTTATGACGTGATTGACCATTGATATTCTTCTCCATGGAACTTCTTGGTGGTAGAGGTATGACCGATATATCGAGGGATAGATTTTACAAAACTCGATCGCACCGGGTGCAAGGAATACAATGGCTGGTAGTGAGGTGGAGGTTGGAGATAGATAATACGGAGGTTAGATACCTATCGACTCTTGGCGGGTCAGATCCTATGTGGGTCATTGTGGGGGTTAGTACCTATCGATATTATGTGGGTCAGAGCTCAGTGATCTTGTGTGGGTTAGATCCTGTATGGGTTAGCGCTCATTGATCCTGTGTGGGTCAACGCATACCGATCTTGTGTGGGTCAGATCCTGTGTGGGTCATTGTGGGGGTTAGTTACTATAGATCCTATGTGGGCCAGAATTCGTATAATCAATAGTAGTGCCTCTTTACAGAATAAGATGATCTAGCTTCACGACTAATAATATGTACTTCTATACTTCACTTATACATGTGTGACCTGAGTCTTATATCTTCGTGGTGTACCAGTGTGGTACTGTTCCTTCATGGTGTTATGTATTTGGTACTTCTACCTTCGTGGGTTTACCTTTGTGGTATTATTTCCTCCTGTGTGAGATGAGTATATCTTGATAACTTAAGTATATGTATGGGCATAAACCTACGTAGGGTTCACTGTTGTTTCCATGTTTTGTGGTTTATCCTATGTGGATTTGAGAGACCTTTGGGGGTCTCGGGGTCCCTACTGAGTATTGTTATACTCACCCTTACATGGGCTATGCCCGCACCTTGTTGTGTCTTATGAAGACGAAATACAACACTGACTGTGGACGAGGGTACTGGGACTAGAGACTGCTCATAGGTGGACCTTAGACAAGGCGTGCCACAGAGACAACTATTTGAGAGCTGTACCTACCCTTTAAGTAGGATCCTTGGTGGGTGTTTATAAGAGCTGTTTTCAGTTTTACTTGTACTTTCTAGTTTTACTTGTACTATTTAGTTAGGCTTGTATTCTAGCCCCTTTACTTTCAGTACACACCTTGTTTACTATGCAGTTTACATTGTTCTTGTATCTTGCTGTGTGCTTAGTTTGTGTGAGTTTACAGTTTATAAAGGCAATGCCTTCCCGTTTTAGGGAATACGCCTTTCAGTGCTTGTCGCCAGCCCCTAGCCCATGTAAGGTGGGCATGGGGTAGTCATGGAACTAGCCCTGAGGGATGAGTCGTGACATGTATTGGGTGTCTATCTATGAGTGGTAGACACCTGTAACCACATTAAGTTCCTAGGTATTCCATAAGGAACTTTAATGGCGCATGTGTGATATCATTAGGGCTTGCATGTGGGAATGAATAAGTGCATGAATGTCTAGGAATGTGAATTGAGAAATGTATGGGAGGGAACACATTTATTAGAACATGTTCATTTCATGATCAAATGCCTATAATATTATACACACAATTTAGGGAACACATATAGTAGATCACGTGCATGCAAAGTTCACCTGAGCATATATTGACTAAAATTATAAAAAAATACTTTCTAATTTAAATAGCCATAAATTATGATCTGTAATTATTTTTTGGATCTACAAGCTATCAAGTACAATATTGAACTATAAAATAATGTTTTGAATACTATTTTTAGCCATATAAGACATTATATTTGGCCAATTGAATCCAAAAAATGGATTTAGAGATGTATTTTAATACTTGAGTGACCTTTTCTCCACAAATGGATGTACTCCATGGTTTATTCTTGATAGGTGGTTCTCAATACCAAGTCACAGATTGAGAAAATTATTAAGGGATAAATACCTCTTATTGTGTATGTAGTCACGAACTATATAAATATCCCATTTATTTATTCTTAAACAAGTATGATACCCCTTCATCATTAACTTAACTCATGTTGTCTGAGTGATCCTAATATCATGGACATTATGGCAAAGTGAAAACTAGAAATTTATTCACTAATAGGCACGATTCATAAAAATTAAAAAAATAATTCCATACTCATGCTATGTTTATTTATTTATATTATCATATACACATTTTTTATTTTTTTATGTATATTTTTTCAGTAATTGTTTCAAGGAGAAAGGGATTATTATTACACATATTGAATATGAATCATGTCGATTTCTTATCAATGTCCCAAATGAATAAACCACATTCACACTCATCCAGATAAGTATATGTATCCCAAATATATATATGAGTCCCCTTAACCATAGTAAAACATGAAATTATCATGAAAGTATTCAGAGTTCGGGTTGGGTAAGAGAAAATTCAGCTTATAATTTGGATTAAACCCAATAGTCCATTCATGGTTATCTGTGGTATAAAATTGGGTTGATATAAATTGTGGGTCTAAGGAAATATGCATACTCATTATAGAATTTTTTCAATCACTTTTAAAAAACATTTCATGTACTCAAAAATATTTGAAATCTAATAATAAAAATTTATAGTTTAAAAAAAATATTGTGTTTTTATTATACAATGTTAGGTTATTTGGAAAAAAATTTCAAAAAAGTATAGAAAAATATCAATATGGGAAATAAAATTTAGTTCATTGTATTGGATATGCACTTAAAATGAGGTTGGATCTTATTTTAAGATATCTTGGGCCATATAGTATGAAATGTATGATATTCATGAATGTGATGCATGAATTTTGGCAAATATTCTCACATGGTTTTCATATTTTATTAAATAATTTTAAATGGATTAAAGTATTTCCTTTTTTTCATTGAACGATTTAAATGGTTACTTCATTAAGGTTTAAAAAAAGGATGTCATTTAATGAAAATTTATATTTCCAGTGTATTACTCATTCATTGAATGCATTAAGGAAATATATAAAAGTGAATTGATTCCATAATTCATGTCTTTTTAAGTAGTGGTGATTATGATCATCAATTACATGGAAACATTTCTATAAATCCTTTTGATCTTAATATATTTTCATCACATTCCAGAAATGGTTCTAGCAACTCTTTGAGTATTGAGGGAATACTCTTATTAAGATTGTGGACCCATATTCCAATTTCCAACCCAATGGTGGTATTAGGAATTGTCATACTACTCATTCAAGATCATCATCAAGAATTCTCCCTTAAAAAATAAGATATATACCACTACCACTTCTTTAAAAGTATGATGTTTCTCATTTTCATTGATATTTGATCAGGTTGATGGTATATTTGGTCTCTGTTTGGGTAGTATTACACTCAATAAGATCATATTATGGTCTATAAGAAACCATTAGTGGTATTAGATATTTCCTCTTCACTGGATCAATGTTTTTATTTCACTAAGAAATGATGAACATTATATTTTCATCATTATTGGCAGGGATTCACATTATGTTGAATTTTTTGACAATGTGATAATGTAATGATTCATTATTAATTCTATAAAAATTTAATTAAGTTAAAATATTAATTTTATAGAGAGGGTGAAATGAATAAATAATTATATGATAATTGTACTTACACTACTTGTTGTGAAAAAAACATAGCATCATTATTGCTTTATCAAATGATTACATTGAGTGGTAATGAAAAAGTTGATAGTTGGGTTGTCTTTATATTATAATAATACTCAATTTAAAGCATGGTATACTAATATTTAGTTCATATTTTAGATATTATAACATTTTATACAAATGCTAGGTCTGGTATGCAGAAACATATGTTCAAACATGACATTATTTGTTTTTACTCATCCTTAAACACTACTGTAAACATTTGAAAATGTGGGATGAGAAAAAAATATTTGTAAGGTATATAAAAGAAAGAAATCCATTATTCTAGTATAAAACATTAAATCCCATAAAATTATTACCCTTTTAACATTATTCTTCTTTTATACGAAATAAATCATATTTAATTGGAAAACACATGTTTTTTCACAAATAAAACCTTCAAAACTAATTATAAGAAAATAAAAACCATAGAAGGAATATTAGAGAATTATATCTACATCCCATGTTATCTCATGTTAGAAATAACTAGATACCACTCAAATATATATAAGAAATTACCCTGGTAAACTCCCTAATGATTTCCTTTGATGTCAATAAACATTACTAAATGCATTCAAAATCTATATCAAGCTCACTAATCATATAAGTTGTATCGGTCTCACCCATCAAATAAAATATATTATTACCACACATCATAATCTATAATAATCAACTACCTTATCATAAAAAAACAGTTTATGATTTCACCTTTTCATCTTAAATCCATTGGGAAATTATTTTCAACACATATGTAAAACATTTTTGGATATCAGAATATCCTTTCCATTATTTTTTTTGCAAAAAAAACATAGAAAAAGGGAAGAGGGGTTTTTATTTGACAAAAATACTGAATATCATAAATTAATTAAAAGATAAAATAATGCGTATATAGGTAGGAAAAAATTCTGATATTTTAAATGTTAAAATAGAACATTCTTTATGAATTTTGTAAATAAAGTCAAAACATTCCATATAAAATATGTAAAAATATTACTTTGAAAACCTTTTAAATAACGAAAAAAGGGAGATAAAATTTCCTTTAATATTCATTTATATCCACATAAATATATAAATAAAACATTTTTAATAATTTGTATATTGAATAAAAATATTTAGAAAACAAATCTGTATAAAATTTAAAATGAGATTTTAAGGTAAAGTCTCTTTTAAGAATTGATAACTTACAAACCAATAAAATACTTAAGGAATGATATTGGAATGTATTTTAAAAAACATTAATTTAGTTTAGAATGATAAAATACACCCACAAGTCATACACTATACAAAATAGAATATGTGGTTAAAATAATTCTCCACGAAAAGGAATTGAGACTAGAAATCCCTTTTTTGAGTTAGACTGGTCACATTTATTCTTCAAATATTTTATAATAAAATTATGTTCATTTTTACAGTAATAAAATCATTTTTCATTATTAATAAAATTTAATTACACCATTTATATCATTTAATTGATTGAAATATTTAATTTCTTAGTTGATTATATCCATGTTGAGTGTTTTGAGGACATTTGATTCATAATTTCAAAATGACTTTAGTAAGTTGACCGTTGTCAAAGATTTCATTATTCCATAATTTAAAGAATAATAATTAAGAAATGTTTATTATTTTTACACATTAATTATTATTTTATAATCAAATATGTAATTTGGTTTTGAAAAATGAATTATGTCACAACATGGAGATGTCAGTCCGCCCATACGCATGAGTAACATCTCCATTTTCAACCAACATGAGGGAAAATAGCTATGAATAATTTCATATTTATCAAATTTTTATTATATTAAAAATATAATATTATATATTTATATATAAATATATATAAAAACCATAAGAGGATATGATTAAAAAATAATCACATTGCTTAATCGAGGTGGTAATCCACACATACAGATGGACATCATTATCTTTTTCCAATGTATGGAAAGATATGAAGATATATGATATATTTTATTTAAATAATGATAATTATTTAATTAATATAATTTATATACATTAAATATATCATTATAAATATCCCTGAGAAGTGGTGATAGAAAAGTTATTATATATATTCGTGAGGTGGTAGTTCGGCACACATTCGAACGATGCTATAATTTTTACTTTGATGGAAGATGAGATGAATAAAGGTTATGATATGAAGATAATATCATATTTTTATATTGTTTATACTTAATTTATTATAATATAATTTTTAAAATTTTCTCTAAGAAGATAAAAGAATAAATAAAATAAAAACACTAAGTTAGGCACTTACCTCTTCTTCAGACAACTTCTTTTTGTTTTCACCTTTAGCCATTTAAGGTAGGTATTATAGTAAAACATTCCTCTATGAAATGGGGAGGGTTAAGAAGGTATTTTTTATGCATTTTATGATCTAAGAGTTTCTTTATGTGTGGATAAAATAAAAGAGTGGGTGTCTAATTGCATGTGAAGGAGAGGTTACAGATCGATTTTTTCAAATGATTCAAATATTATTAAGTCATTTTCATTGAAAAGAGTCCCGTAAAAGATAAATTTCAATACTAAGGTTATATGGGTAAAAATAAATTTATCCAATAATAATGAAGATGAAATTAGGTTTCCTTATCACATATTTTTAACCTATGTTAACCAGATTTACCCTTTTTTCCTTGGCAACAAATTTTTAATGAAGTTATTTTTCACAATGGCCAAAAATAAAACAACCCTCATTAATAAATTTATAAAATATAATTATAGATATTAAATCCATTTTATCAAGTTAAATTTTATTATGTGGTGAAAATTCATTTAAAATAATCACGTAAAATGTAATGAAAAATAATTTTTAAAAACATGCATTTTTATGCATAAAGTTAAATTTATTTTCACACATTTCCAAGTAAAAACCATTAAATGAAAGAAATTTATTTTGAATTTATAATATATATATTTAATTAAAATTATCTATCAATATATATTAATATAACACATTGAGACAAAAATTCATTTCATGCATAAAACTATTTTTATAAAAAATGTGTTTTTTCTGCCCAAAAAGAAACTTATACCAAAATGTAGTATGATATTGATTAATATATAATTAATTAGAATATTTATAATTAAATACTAATTATATTACTTTAATATCAATATTAAAAACATAATTATACTTTTCAATTACTTTATTTAAAGAAAAGAAATGATAGTTTTACAAAAATCTGTATTTTTTCACTATTTATTAAAAAATCAATATTTTTAGAAAAATCCAAATAATTAACCATAATATAATGTTAAAATTGTTATGTCAAAAAAATATTCATTTTTGAGTACAATTTCTAAAAATTGTATAAATTAATTATAATTTATGTTCAAAAAATGCAATAAAAACCATTTTTAATGAAAATATATTTCTGAAGCATAAAAAGACATTATGCTCATTAATATCCTTATACTGATAGTTAAATTAATGTTAATTAATTAATGTTAATATATAATATAATAATTCCATTATAATCATTTATCAATAGTGATAAATTTGATCTATTAATATAAAAAAATATTTCACACCTAAAAATAGTTTTTTTGAAAAAATCTCTTTCATCTTCAACCGATTTTATGTTAATTTAAAAAAAGTGAATTTAAATCTAATTAATTTATATATAATAGTTAGTTATATAAAACTGATATGTGTACAACAATCATATTTATAATGGTCATTTTAAATTCCTATATATATCATTAAATACTTCACTAAAATTTATTCATTTAATTATACCTCATCTGGATTATTATATTCATAATTATTTTACTTATTTCCATTATTGAATCAAGAGACACAATTTTCATTAATAACCATAAGTTTTAATATTTTTTGATTCTAGTATTTATATATAATATTTTCATTCACTAAAATTCTATTTCTCATCATGCTGATTCATATTTCAACCTCATAATGTATTAGTGTTTATCTTTCATTTTCATATTATATTTCATTAAAAACATCACAATTTATTTTAGTTTTATGTTGCATGTATCAAAATATATCATACATAATATTAATTTAAAGTGGAAATTAATTTCAAAATATTAAGGTGTTACACTCTATCTACTTAAAGAAATTATTTCCTCGCAATTCTATCTCATGCCTCAGAGAAAGGATTTAAAAAAATTTCAGAATAAATTCTAAGGTGTGGAATATAAAACATACATTCGTAAAGAGAAAAACATTTAAATATTAAAAAAATGACATTATCTAAAAATCACATCCTAAAAAAAGATAAAAAACCTACTTTTTAAAAGTGGAAATGGAAAGCAAGAAGGTCACCTAAAAAAACACATTATCGGCTTCCCAAATACAGTGATCATTAGAAAGAAGTAAAAATATATATGTTGGAACACATCATCCAAGGAATAATAATGAGTGATAGAGAACATGATAAATATAATTTCAATGACCAAAAAACCATAAAATAACAGGGAATAAAATTTTCCATCAATTCATTAGAAATTGACGTTATATGATAAATTTTTTATTTCAATATCCTTTTTCCTAGAGTTGAGGGATTAATTCACTCTCAAGATAATGATCATGATAAAATTTACTTTATTTTTTCTACTTTATAGGCACAATTTAATTCTTTAGTTTTTCTTCAATCAATTTTTTCTTCTACCTCATATCTTACACCAAGATTTGAATATTATTAATGAATTTTCTTTTCGTAAATCACTAAAATTAACTTTTAACAGATCATAAGATCCATCAAGGGATTAAAAGTTATTTCTCCTAATTCTATCCACTAATCAAAACTAACAATTGTTTAGAATAAGGGAAGATAATGTTCAATACAAATAAATACTACATTAATCTCAAAAACCTCAAAAATATAAAGTTAATATTTAAACATTAATTAAATAAATACCATTAAAACTCTTTCAATTATTCCATACCTTGTTTGAAACCCAAAAATTTGGAAGTACATGATCACATATTCTTCCGAGATCAATTTAAAAAGTATATCTAAACAACATTGGGTACTCATAAGGTCATATACCCAACAATATGTATGTAATAATCTTATAATATAAAAAATATGATAATATTTTCTATAAATAACCTTTATGTTGAGTATTCATACATGTTAACTCATTTAATAAGTTTCGCTTTAAAATTTAGTATAATGGTGACCATTAGGTTGTCTCATGAGGAGGTTACAGACTAAGTTAACAAATATCACTTTGTTAATTTGTTTTTATTAATGTTAGAGTTATAATTAGGATTTATGAGATTTTAAATGAATTTAAATAATAAAATATCATATTAAGACTATAATTTAATGTTATATATTATAAATCAGAAGTAAGTTGGATTAAAAAAGATGGGCTAAATACAGCATCATTTGAAAAGATTAGATCCTCAAACACTCCCTTTATCATTATCTAAATATGTATTCTAATTAAATTACCAAATTTATAATTAAAGACCTTAAATTATATACCTATATTTCTATAAATAATATATATATCTAAAATATGTATTTTTATTCACTTATGAATGTGATTTGGTTTCCCAAATACCTCCGAGCAACTGAAACTTATCGAACTTGTTGTGCTCAATGGGGTGACTACACCCAATGAAATTTAAACAAAAAACAAATATTTTAAAATAAAAAGTTGATAAAAATATATAAAAATATAATATAAAAATTGGAAAAAAATATACCAAATTCAGCAAAACAAATAATTTCCATGATAATTCAAAAAAGAGAGTTTAAAATGAAAAGCACAAGCTCAAAAGGGGAAATACATTCGAATCATTATTTCCACCTCTTCACAGAGTTCAAATATTAATGGATTGATTTAATCACATAAAAATCCTCTTATCCTCCAAATATTTTCCAGAATATCCCTCTCTACTAATGTATTATTCCTTTTAAATGAAGTAGGTATGAGAATATATAGAAATGAGGGGTGTAAAAATATTATATCTAGTTTTTTCCACTGAAATATTGATCCATTTTGGACCTCTTTAGAGAACTATATTGATATAATACCATATTAAATGTTGTTAATACAGATATTATGTCATTAATCAGGAAATGTTAGAGAATTTGGACACATGGTGGAAAATAATATCCCAAATTACTTAGAAAACAATTTCTAGCTGAGGCCTCTCTTCAACTTACTCTAATTTTCTGAATTAAAAAACAACATTAATTAAGGAATTTAAAAATTGTTTTTAAATTAGAGATAGAACATCAAGAAAAATTTCTTATACAGTTGAAATAACCTCATTCAGAAACCTATGTGTCGAGATATACCTCATTTATTGAAGGCGTGTCAATTTGGTTTGGATAAATATTTTGCAAGTTGGAAAAAACATTTGGGACTCAAAATTATAGATTTAGCACTTGGGATAATTTGAATAATTAAATACTATAAAAAAGAACATAAAAAAATTTAAACAAATATATAATTATTGAAAAATTATTCCCAAACAACCAAAGTGAAAAAAATGTTAAAAGTTAAGAATTAAGGACTTTCACAACTTATATCAAAACTCATTAAAATTACAAAAAATGGATACCTTTTACAAAAAATTAAATATTTTAAGGAATATATTAATTGAAATATTTATAAAAAGTATTAAAAGTATTATCTATAAAAAACACACTACACTTAATACTTGTACTCCTAGATAAGTGAGAACTCAAAAATAAATTTCCAGTGAAAAATTCAAAGCCCATGTCATTGGAATTCACACATTTAAAATCACAGAAACCAAACTTATCAAGAATATTTTATATCTTCAATTCAAAATTCTATACTATGATCATTCATTCCCTTACCATGTATTTAATTCTTCTATGAACAAGGATTCCTACCTCACCTACTTTTCTCTCCACAAATTATTTTATTTTCATACAAATCAGTACTCATCCAAATAAATGAAAGGGTAACCATAATGTTGAAAAAGTAGAAATCTACACCAAATTAGTTTAAGGAATTATATCCATAATATATAATTTGAAAATGGTTTTTCTGATTTTTGACGGTTGGTGGGTTTTAGATATCAAATATTCTAAGGCAAAAAGAGACGCCTTGGATATTTATTGAAGCAATATTTCATGATTTTAGTTGCTACTCATGCATGAACATACCCTATTTCTTCTATGCATAAAATTAACTACAAAAAAATTTAATATTTTCTTTGTAGAAATCCTATTACATTTTTAATTCAGTAGTAATGACTTAAAAATTTATTCAAAAAATTTCATAAATGTTATTCTAAATCCCTTTAAAGGAAAAACCTTTTTTATTGAAAACTTTTTAATAGTACAACGTTCATCTCATTAAAATATATACAAAGGTATAACTTTTAATATCAATAGTTTTTTAATTATCATTTTATTTCTTCTCCACACAAATTATCCAATTTACATATCACACTAAAATTCAGCTCTCCCCAACATAAAATTTACTAAAATCATGTAATATACTTCAAGAGAAGATTAGATATGAAAATTGTCTTCTAATGATGACAAATAATAAGAATTTCATGATAAAAAAGGGCTAATAAAGGTAAAATATAAAAAGAAGAACAAATAAAGAGAGATTGTTTTTTGAAAAATGGGTTTTCAATCATAAAGGAATTGACTCAATCATTTTGAAAATAAGTTCCTTAAATATTATAGGTTTTGAAACAAATGACAAGTTTTAGTCAAAACAATCATTATTTGGTTAACTCAAGAAGGAGGGTTATTGTAAAGAAAATGTTAAAATGGTTTATAGTTCCCAAAATAATGTTATTTTCATCTTTGGATAGTATTCGTGGAATGTTATTCACCATTAAATGATCAATTCATGAATTCCTGCAATATTAATCCAGAAAACAACACATTACAGTAATAATTTATGTTTAGTTACATGAATAATGTTTACTATTTTCATTGGAATCAATTCTCAATTCACAAAGATAATTACTTTGAATCTCAAATTTTTCAAAAAAACACAAAAAATGTGAACAAAATCCCACAAAATTTGATATAATAACTGAAAACCTAAATTTGAAATAGAAACATGAAAAATTAAAACATAAAACATCATAATATTACCAAGGATGTTCCCACCACCAAATTTATTTTTTATAATTTCCTCATTCTATGTATATTACATTAGAAGTGGAACGGAAGAATATAATACATTACAAACACATATGGGAAGGAAATAAAAAACCTAGTTTTTATTAAGGAATGATATCCTTAAGCTGACCTCCACAACCATGACACATTGAAACATAAAAGAATAAAAAATAAAAAAGCATTATAGTTTTACTGAAATAATAGAAGAAAAAATTTAACAAAATGGGAAGGGAAAAGAGCCTTGATTTGAATCAACAAGTGGGTTCTAGGATTCCATTTCCCAATTTCATACTGTTCTAGATGGTCATCTCCATTCTGAATGTAGGTGTGTATTCTTCCCCATAAACAAAAAAATAAATAAATTTTATCTAGTCTTCTTTATCTCACACAACTTATAGAATCACCCCTTGATAAAATATATTTAGGTTACTATCCATTTATTTATTATTACAATGATGTAGTAAAAGAGTAAATTACATACAATAGTTACTTAACAACACTTTATCCTCCAAAAACCTTAATTGGTTGTTGAAAATCCATTATTATATGAGGATAAAATTCAATTTCATCTTGAATTTTTTTTTCCTATTTTAAAATTAGATTAGCACTACCATCCTCTTGCGTACTAGTGTATTCTTAAATTGGGCACACAATTATTTATTCAATTTTATCCTCCACATATTATTCATCAAATAAATCAGTCCACATATAAGAAATAGTCATTAAACTTGTATAGTGATAAGTAGTTACAAATTTATTATCATGATAATCAAATAAAAATGGATTATTATTTGAGACTTCTCCCTAGGGATTCTATGGTTACATTATTTTTGGTGACTTGAAAATAGTTTTATTGAACATGGGAAGAATCTTAGGTTCCTCCAATTTTTGTTAAAAATGGATGACTCACGTGTTTCTTCCTCCTTGGATAATGTTTCATACAATGGTTCTGAATTTTCAATTTCAAATTAAGGGATTTCGCATGGAATTCTAATTTCAAAAAATTCATCCCAATAATTTTCCAAATTATTTTTTCTTAAAGAGATATTAATAAGTAAATAAATAATATTTTATTACTTTAAATTTTAAATAAGAGATTCAAATTCATTTTTAAACTCATCCAAAATAGGTTATTCAATATCAAAAGTGGGTGGGATAATAATTTCTTTTTATTGAGATTATTTTTGAGATTTTAATCAATTAAATTATTCTAAAGAAATGGATTGAATGTCAACTTATTTGATTACTGATTTAATCATAATATCATTTTGTTGAATCAAAAAATAATTTTATTGGTTCATGAAATTAGTTCCCTAGATTGTGAAATAATTTTCTTATAATTGATATTTTAAAAATTATTTATAACTTAACTCCTAAAATTGTTGATAATAAAGTCAATAATAAGGGAAGTAACTATGAAAATCAATTTTTTAATATTTTTAAAGACTCTTAATTAGTTGATAAAATACATGAAATTAAAAAATGGGTTAAAAAACTAAGTCAAAATCCTCATATATGGTGCCAAATTAAAACTGAGGATTATGTAGTGTTACCTTAGTCGATAATTTAACCTTTAAAATGTATCATAGTAGCGACCATAGAGTTGTGTTAGGAAGAGGTTGCAGAATAATTTAACAAATTTCACATTATTAATTTTTTTTGTTAAATTATGAGTTTAAATGAAGATTTATGAGGAGATAATAATTAAATTATTACATAATCAGATTAATAATATAAATTAATATTATATATTATAAATCATAATCATTTTGGATTTAAACAAATATAGGATAAAGGTAGTAACTGTGGACGATCTTTGATCCTCATAAACTTTCGTTATCATTGTCTATAAATTTTTCTAATTAAATTCCTTAATGTATACTTCTATACCACGTAGTATACACCTAAATTTCCAAGAAACCATATAAAGACTTAGAATATGAGTATTTATCCACTTATGAAAGTGATTTTATTTCCCAAATACCTCCAAGAGACCAAAACGAATTGAACTCATCATTCTCATTTAGAAGACCTCTCCCAAATAAATTTAAACAAAAGTAATATTATTTTACAATCATATATTGATAAAAAATAAAGAAAAAATAGAATAAAATGTAAAAAATAAATAAATAAACCTCAATAAATCAAGATAATTGTTTTTAAGATAATTAGAAATAAAATATTTTACAATTAAAAGAACAAAATCAAAAGAGGAAATGCCTTTGGATCTTCGATTCAACAACCACTTGCAGACCATCCATTAATTTTTTAGTTAATTCATAGAAAACTAATATCATTTAAATAATATTCTCTAGAGAATACTAATCAATAAATGAAACCATCATTTTAAATGAAGTGGATATGGGAGTATGTAGTAATGATGGGTGAAAAAATATTCTGTCTAGTTTATATCCAGTGAAAGATTGATCCCTTTGGACCAGTTTTCGAGCTTATTTAGATAGGAACCATTATTTAATGTTTTTCACAAACATATTAATTCCTAAAACATAATGTTTTAGAGACATTGGAATCATGGTGAAAAAGATGTATATGAATTACTTGAAAAACATTTAATGGATGTAGTGTCTCTTCAACTTCTTCCAGTTTTCCACATTCTAAATTAACATTAAGAGTGAACTAAAAATTTATATTTAATTTATATATTGGAATTCAAGTACTATTTCTTCTCCATATATAATCAATTCATTTAGACACCTTTGGGTGATGCTATTCCTTATTTAATGAAGGTGTTTTAATCCTATCCCAAAAAATATTTCACAACTTGACAAATTTATTTAGGCCTCAAAATAGTAGATTCATCCATGGACTAGTTAGAATAAATTATTCGCATATTACAAGGTAACCTAAAAATAATATCTGTAATTAGATCAATATTGAAAAAGTTATTCTCAAAAAACCAATGTGATAAAAAAATTATTAAAATTCTAAAATTAGGGAATTTTGACAATTTAGCTCAAAAATCCTTAAAATTTCAAAAATGATGCAATTTCATATAAAATGATTTATTTTTAGAGATATATTCATTTTAAATACATTTAAATATTATTAAAAATATATTCCTTATAAAACTTGAATCTCCATAAATTTAGAATGAAATAATATACACTTCCAAAAGATAATTCAACCTTTATTCATTTAAATAAAAACTCATATTAGCCAAAAGTGTTTCCATTTACTGTAATAATATAATATTCATATAATAGATAAATTTTTAAAAATTAACATTAATAACAAAGTGACTAAATTAAATTTTAATCCCACGGTTATCTATATGATAAAATATATGCTCCCAAAATGTAGTTACCCATTTATCCCGATTAACCATAATTACCTCAATATCCAAGAGCATCATAATCCTAAAAGTTATCAATAAATGTAAAGTTATTTCTATAAAATATTAAATAATTATTCCCCAATTAATATTCATAGTGAAACACATACCAACCCCAAGTGTTATATTACTATAAATGTCGCAAAAAATACATTGAATCATCATAAACTACCTTCACATAAAACCTCAAAAGGGGTATTTACACCATTAAAATTATGATCATCCTTTAACATAAAAAGATATGATTGTATACATAACTCTTAATTTAACCTCACATGAAAACATCATAATCTATAAATTTATCTAAATTATACTCTGATACCAACTTTAAGAAACATCCTTAAAAATTTACATAATATTGTGTCTTTAGACCACACCCCACTCTATAACATTCCCTGTAACGCCCTGACCCTAGTGACCTAGAGTCGGTGCATTATTTTAATACATTGGCATGATTACAAGGAACCAAGTCCCAAAGAACCGATCAGTTTAGCAGTATTGGAAAATTGATTACATATGTGAATGTTACATTACACTTCATAACATACAAAACAACATAAATAATCCTTTATGAATGCCATTATTCCCTTGTCTTAACCCTGCATATCAATCACATTAAACTTCTTGGAATCCTGGGAAAAATAAAACATAGAAAGGGGTGAGCTCAAATGCTCAGTAAGGGTAAGAAATACAGCAGAAACTTTCAAAAATAAGCATAAACATTTAAGGCAATGTATAAAACTAAAGAAAAAGACTTTTAAACTTGAACTTCATCATAATACAGAATAAATAAAATTAAATAATTCCATTTACTTATTCACATGGATATTCTACTAATCAAATAATCACATGCAATATCACTAACCACTTTCATAATGATGGAATGCATAATGCCAGACTATCATAACCACATAGCCAAGGCCTCGTGCCAAGACTACAAATAAGATTTTGTCAAGACCTTGTGCCAAGACCCTAGTTTGTCTCATGAGACCTACCGATGCATCGAGGAGCTATAGCGGGCTCCACCCGTCACTTACTAAGTCCAATGCATTCCCATATGAAAAGTTGTAAACATAACATGAACATTCGTATTAAAACTAGCATACGAAATGTCAACACTTTCTCCATAAACCATGAATGGTATAAAAATAACACATCCACAGTTAAACATATCACAAAACCTTCAATACAATACAAAAGTTTTGTATCATAATAAATCAACTTCAAATAAGCTTAAAATCCATCAAAGGATGTTGACATAGATGAAATCAAAACTATTTGAGTGAAATATCACTTTTCTTGAAATCATTGAAAGGTCACACATTTATAAAGGAAGTAATTTAAAAGATATTTTTGAATCAAAGTGTCCCATACTACTTTGAAACTCATGAAAAGGAATATCTTTTCAAAACATTCATGTCCATATAAATAAATCCTTAAAATCATTTTGAAAACATGGACATTAATTGAAAAGATTTAGAAATATAAATCTTTAAAACATTTGAAAATTTGATCTTGATAAAGGGTACCTTTCAAAATCCTTAAACTCATCATTTTGAAATCATTTTTATGAAAAATGGACATGGATGATAAAAATGTCCCAGTAAATACATACATATAAACAATCTCGGATAATGATGAGATTGAGGAATTAACCCTTACAAATTTGGTAACTTACGAAACATACAACCCATGAAAGTGGTATCATACAATGAATATGTAAATACACATAATTTAAAGTGTATTACACAAAGAATACAATTATGTGCAGTACATACACCACACAAAAGGTAATAGTGGAAATATGGCATGAATCTCATGGGAATAAGGAGTGAGATGAAAACCCCTTACCTTGCACTTTCCTTTAGTCGAGGGTACGTTTAACCTCCTGTACGAAGATTGTAGTATGTTATTAAATTATAACAGAAACATATTAATATTTATGATATCATACCTGATTCATTTATGACTTTATATTACCCATTTAATAATAATTTCCATGTTAAGTTAATATTTTGGGTAATAATCACTTTCTTTATCGTACGTGTTTTAACTTGTCACTCTTGGTTGTATCACTTAGATCATGATTTAAATACTTCCAGAATATAAAACATGATAAATATATCATATATATTTAGAATATAAATATGTATAATAGACATATATATGAAATGGAAAACACCGTTTATGGAGACAGTAGTCTGTACGTACTCATAAACGCTGTTTCTGTTTTCATATAGTATTGAACGGAAGTAAATGAATAAGATATATGTAAGTACATAAATCCTTATATATATATATATATATATATATATCTTCAGTAGCATTATATAAGCACATAAATACTTATATATATATATATATATATCTCCAGTAGCAGTATTATGTCATATATTACATACTTATTAGTAATATATATTTTTATAATCGTCGATGAATGGTGAACATGGAAATGAATCTCATTGTGTCGGGGAGATGGTAATCCGTACGTACGCATGAGTGAAAATATCATTCTTTTGATATTAAAATAATATATAATTTGATGGTATATTATATATACAGAATCATTATTATTTTATATTTATTATGAATTACAAATCATTATTATACCCATCCAAATAATAATATATTGAATAACAATTACACCACGACGTGGAGACGGTAAGCCGTATGTACGCATGTGTGGTGACATGTCATTCAAAGGATGGATAGAATACTGAATATGGTTGTACCATATTTATAATAATATTACATTATATAGGAGATACTGGATTCATTATTTTATAATGGTAATAACAAATAAAGAAGAAGTGGAAGAAGAAAGGAACTTGAAAAAGGGTGGTGAAATCATTACCTCTTCTTCGGGTTCTTCCTTTTGATTTGATCAAAATGGATCCTTAAGAGAGATTTATGACTAAAGGAAGACCTCTAAGATGAAGTGAGGGATGTTTAGAGTGTATTTGGGCAGAGTTTGGCCGAACCAAAAGGCTTTGAAGGTGTGAGTTAATGAGAAGGGAGAGTGCCCTTTTATAAGAGGGGTGAGGGGCACCTTTGGAAAAGCTTGAAATATTATTTTATAATAAATTCATATTCGGTTTCTAATGGCTAAAAAGTAGATTATTTAAAGGTTAAGGTGTGGATGGGTCGAAAACCACTCAACCAATAGAATTTAGACAGGTTTGGGTCATTATATTAACTTTATCTTTAAGTATTAACTCTTAGTTAATTAGTTTCACTTTTACAATGTCTTTTTGTATTTTTATATTATATGGTTAATAAACATACTATAAACATCCAAGCGACCCCCAAGTGGTACATTAATGATACATCTATCATGATATAAGTCTCTTGGCCGAACCTTAGATTTTTAGGAATTTAATATCAATTAATAATATAATATTTGTTTTAAAAACTCTTTTATGTCAATTTTGACACTATTCAATAATTGATTTTTGTAGAAATCATAACAGAATGATTACTTCAAAAAAAGTTAATTAAATCAATCCTAACATGTCCTATTATCTTAGAAAATTATTGGTATTTATAAAAAGTCTAAAATTAAATTTATTTGGGTATTTATAATATCAATTATTCCAATTTTTCATTATTTAGGTAATTACTACATCATCATTGTGTCATAAATAAATTAAATGTTTTAATGTCTAAAAATTATAAATAAAATATAATTATGTAGAAAATATTTTTATATTTATAATGAATATTTACAATCGAATTTATATTATGTATAACCTTGTATTAAATTTTTTTTTAGTAAATAAACTTTGATTTTAACTCTTTTAACTCTTCTTTGAATTAAATAATAATAAATGTCCTAATCTAATCCAAGTGGACCTAAATGATAATATTTTATTCCTAAGGTTGTTTTTTTGTTGAGATAAACTTGTCCAATAGAATTAGGACATGTGTTATGGTAATATTAATATCATTTTTACCCTTAATTACCCTATTTACTTTTAACCGTGGTAAATAAAAGTAAAAAGTTACTATTCACCAAAAATTATTTTCATCTCAATGAACCACATTTTACTCCTTGATATTAACCGTGTGTCTCATATTTTCGAAATTCCAATCATAGAAGCGGTAAAATTATGTTTTATGAAAAATTCAGTTTTTTAACTACCACTTAGTAGTTTCACTATTCAACAAAAATTGAAGTTTTTCAGAACAATGCGAAAATTTCACTCTAACCTATAATTGATATTACGAATTCAAAAATGATTTCTATTTTACAAAATTCCAAACATATAAGTGGCATTAATTAATTTTATAATTAATTCCCATTGTCACAACAAATAGCATGTTTTTATGAAACAATATATATCAAAAGATTGACAATTGTTTATGTCCAATTTCAAAGTGAAATTATTTATAATGAACACCATTGGATAAAATGGTAAAAATTTATTCTAATTATACTTTAAAACCACTAAAATTCATAATTTATCACCATTAATTATTTTGATTAAAAATGTTGTTTTTAATTAAAATTTAGTAATTTTCACTATTCATCAAAATATTAAAGTTATCCGAAAAGTACCAAAATTTCACCTTAGGCTAAATTCGATACTACGAATCCAAAAATGAAGTCCATTTTGAGAGATAAAATTTATAAAATTTTAAAAATTACGTATTACTATTCATTACTGCTTGTTTGATTGGTTGTAGTGTGTGTTAGAACTCGAAGTTGCGTACAACACACGCTACTGTATTATTCAAAGAGAAGCGTACCGTGGAAAATTGGGGTATTACATTGTAAAATTTTTTTATGTCCCCATTCTAAGGAATAAATTTATTTAGTCAAATTGAATATATGAATGTTTAAAATATTAGATTTAAAAAGGGTTCTCTATTAAAGTTAGTAAAAGTGCATTTTTTAAAAATACTTCTTTTATCTGAAAAAAGGATTTGTTCTTACATTATGTCTAAGAAACTCATAATATGGATTCTAAAATTATAAGGATTATATAAAGATTAAAATTTAGTTAATACTATTCATAACCTCTTTTGAACGGCTTGTTTGGTAAGTCATGGTGCACTTTAACTCGGTGTTGTGTGTAATGCAAGTTATTGAATTATTTTGAAGAAATAACACACTATGAAATCTTGGGGTGTTACATTCCCAAAGAAATTTTAGGTTTATATTTTTAGTGAATTAGTTCATTAATCTAATAAAAAATCCTTTAAATTAAAAAGTGAACTCTTCCACACAATATCCAATTTGTCCAAAATATAAATCTTTTTAAACAAAACATGTTTTCTTTTCACGAAAAATTTTCAGGACTATCAAATTAGCTTATTATTTGTTATTAGTCATCCTTAAACACGGTGAAAAAATTTGAAAATGTGGGATGAGAAAAAAAAACATAATTAAGAGATATAAAAGAAATAAATCTATTAGTCTAGTGACAAACATAAAAATACATAATTTTTTTTAAATTTTACATTGTTCTTTGAGAATATGGAATAAATAATACCCATATGAAAAACACATTTTTTTCTCAAATAAAACATATAAAACCCATAACAAGTAAATTGAAACCCTTGTAGGAATCTTATATTGTAGTATTTATAACCTGTGTTCCATCATATTATAAATAACAATAGCTCAGTTAAATCTACAGAATAAACCTTCATAGTAAACATGGTCCTTCTTAAATTTGAAGGCAATGAACATTACCCAATGTAATGGAGAGCTATATCATGATCACATGTCATATAAGATGTATCAAGATCACCAATCGTATGATCTATATTTGGATCACTCATCATCATCTATAATTATAAAGTATCATATCATGAATTAAATACTTTAATCTTACACATTTTCATTGTAATTTTCTTGAAAAATATCTTTAACCCATATAAAAACACCTTTAGATATCTAAATACCCATTCCTTTTAAAAAAAATTCTAAAAAAAATACTTAGACCAAAGGGAATAATGGATTATATTTAAAGAAATAAAGAATGATTATTAAGGAATATAAAAGAAAATAATGGTTCCGGTAGTAGGAAAATCAATTGACATTGTATATGTAAAATATAACATCATTTTTTCCTTTTTTATATAACTACAAAACATTCCATATAAAATATGTAAAAAGTTTACTTTTGTAAAACATTTAAAGAAATTAAAAATATATATAAAATATACATTATAATTAATTTATATACAAAATAAATATGTACAAAAAATAACTTTACGAATATTTATATGGAAGAAAAAGTTTGAAAAATTAAGTATTTAAAATATTTCAAATTTGGTTTTATGGTAAAGTGTCCCTTATAAATTGATAAATTATGAACAGATAGAATATTTAAGGAGTTAGGTTTAAATGTATTTTTTAAAAAACGTTAATTTAGTGAATAATGAAAAACACATCCTTCAGAATTTTATACACCACACAAAAACAATATTTGTGGTTAAAATATTTTAAGTTTAAGAGAAAAGAAATTGGTACTAGAAATCCCATACCATGGGTCCAAATTTTCACATATGTTATTTAAATATTATATAATATAATTATATTAACTATTTAATTTCTTATAAAACCTTTATAGGTTTAACCACTTGTCATTAAAAACACTATTTCATTTATTTCAATGACATATTTAAATACTTAATCAATTATGTCTATATCAGGTGTTTTGAGGATGTTTGGTTCATAATTTCAAAAATGAAATCGATATGTTGAACATGGGGAAAGAGGTAATTATTCCATCATCTTCAGAATTATAATTATGATAAAATTATAGTTTTTGTAAAATAATTTTACTTTTAGATTAATAAAATTAATTTGTTTATGAAAAATGAATTATGTTACAACCTGGAGACATTAGTTCATACGTACGCCTGAGTAACGTTTGAATTTTCAACAAATGTAAGGGAAAGAAGGTAAGTATAATTTTAAATTTCTATAATGATGATTATATACAAAATATAAAATTATATATTTAAATATACTTATATATACAATCCATAATATGTGGAAATGAAAAATGAATCACCTCATTTCGTGGAAGTGGTAATCCCCACGTACACACGAATGATGTTATCATTTTTGAATGGATAGAAGGGTAAGAAAATAGATTCTATATTATATTTATATAATAATAATTATGTCATTAATATATATATATTATCCATCATTATAGACTGTCATGAGAAGGGGTAATGGAAAAAATTACATCAGTTTGCGAGGTGTTAGTCTATCATACACATGAAAGAAAATTTCATTTCCCATTTGATAGAAGGGGTGATGGATAAAGGTTATTACGTCAATATAATAAAATCTAATTTTTTGGGATATATTGATGTTATTATATTGGAATGGTTAATATATTTGTTTATGGAGATAAAGGAAGAATTAAAATATAAAAAACATAGTTATGTGATTTACCTCTTCTTCGAACGGCCTCATTCGGGCTATACCTTTTTCCATATAAAGTGGGTATTATAAAAAAAAGTACTTTTTGAAATGGAGAGGTATTTTAGGAATGTATTTGGGTGGAGATTATTTGAGCTAATAAGATTTTTATGTGCAGAGAAAAAAGGAGAGGGGGTGATTTTATAAGTGAGGGAGATGACACACAAGGAATTTTTCAAAATATTTAAATATTATTAAGTAATTTTCATAGAAAAGAGTATAATAACCAAACAAATTTAGATAAAAAGGACATGAGGTTTTAAATAAATTCATTAAATAACAATTAATATGAAATTTTGTGGTCTTATCACTTATTTTTAACCTAGTTTAACCCGATTTACCATTTTATCATGGTTAGACATTTTTACCGAAGTTAATAATAATAATAAACAAAAAATGAAATTTTCCAAATTAATAAATTTGGAAAAAATGATTCAAAAAATGAAACAATTTTAATCAAATTCAATTTATATAATTGGATGAAATTACTTTTAAATAATAATGGAAAAATCAATGAAACCCTATTTTTAGAGAAATAATTTTTAAAGAATTAACCTGAATTTACATTCATTCCTTTCCTAGTAAAAACCATCAAATGAGTGTTAAAATATTTTTTTTTGAATATATGATTTATAAATTTCATTAAAAAAACTAATCAATATATATTAATAGATTTTATTGATATTGAAACACATTGATCATATAAAATAGTTTTTAGAAAATTCTATTTCAAACACCAACCAACAACTTATACCAAAATCAATTATAATATCAATTATTATGTAAGTAGTTATTCTATTTATAATCAAATATAAATTATATTACATTAATATATAAATTCAAAACATAATGGTAATTTTAAATTACTAGATTAAATGAAACAAAATTATAGCTTTAAAAAATCAGTATTTCTAACTCTTCATAGAAAAATCATTTGTTTTAGAAAAATACAAAAAATTCAACGTAATATATTGTTCACACAAAAATGTAATAAAAATAATTTTTGATGAAAATGTATTTTGGAAACATAAAATGTAACACCCAAAAATTTTAAGAGAAATATTACTTTTAATTTCTTTGATGTCTTGTGTTTTACACTACACCAAGATTATCTTGCAATATACACAACAATATACTTAGTTGTGTTGCACGTAAGAGCGACATTCCTCAATAGAATGTGTTGTACGCAATACCAAGTTTCACTAAACAATGATATATTATTATGAATTAGCTGTTATGAATAGTACTAACCATATTTTGAATTTTATTATAATATAATTCATCTTACACATATTCTAGAACATTTTATGAGAACAAAATAAATTTTTCGGGTAAAATAAGTATTTTTAAAAAAATGCAGTTTTTCTACCTTTTGATGGCGCAACCACTTTAAATCTCATTTTGACACGTTTTTGAGTATGATTTGGATAAATAAACTTATTAATTAGAATAATAATATTAAAATTTTCTTTGGATAATTTTTTACTATTTTTCTATTGGCTTTAATATTTTGATGAATGGGAAAAATACACTAAATTTTAATTAAAAATAACTTTTTTCATCAAGATAATTTATATGGTTTAATTAAAATATTTAATAGTTTTAAAGTATAAATATAATAATTTTGTACTATTTAATATAAATCATTTCATTATCATTAATTTTACATTGAATTCATAGTTAAAAATATTTCAATCTTTTGCAATGTTTTAACTTTTAAAACCCATTTTCTCAACAGCGGGATTAATTTTAATTAAATACTGAAAATTCTATGTTTTGATTTTGAAAAAATGGATTCCATATTTGGAATCAATAGGTCCAAATTATCTTAATAGGATACTTTTTATTTTCAGAAATTATGAATAGTGACGATGGTTAATTTTATTTACTACAGTTAAAGGTAAATTGGGAAATTAAGGGTAAATATAGGATTATAAAATTATTATAACACCTGAAAAAATTCTATTGGATGAATAAAAGTCGACCCATATAACTTAAGGGTCGTAATAGATTTATTTAATGGTCTTTTGACAATGAAAATGATGTAATTATTATTAAAACCAAAGAAAGTGACAACACGCCACTCTCTTATATCTTATAAGTGTAATAATTTTAATTTAGTGATAAACATCATAAAACTTATAATATAAATAGTAAACAGAAATATAATAAAATTATATACATAATTTAAATTTATTTAAAATTTTTAGGGATTAAAAAATTATCATTAATGGTGACACGGTAGTGATGTAGAAATTATTTTATTGATTGATATATCAAATAAATGGTTTTAAAAATATTAAAATAAATATTATATGATCTATTTAATGTGATACAAGAATTTTTAAGAAGATTATTACATGTTAGGTATCTATTTAATATTTTGTTTTGAACATATCTTCTATGTGGATTTTATTTAAATTCAAATAATTGAATAGTGTCAAAATTTAGAGTACTGATATTTTATAAAAATAACATTTCATTAAATTGATTAAAAATCACAAAAAAATTTCAAAATTATAAACTGAAATTTATATGATCTAAAATATCATAAATTATCCAATTATGGACAATTAACAACACATAAGTGATTATTTATAATAATTTAAAATTTAGAATATTATTACCACAAATAAAATTAAATAGATTAAATAAAGACAAATAAAGTTGATACGGTTTAAAATAAATTCCTTACATGTCTAAATTTTATTTAATGATGATATTATAACCCTATACCATCTCATCATTTCATTTGAGTAATTTTGGAAGTTTTTATGTGGGTTTTGGGTTTATTATAAATTAATATTTTAGAGGTTTCCAAAAGTGCCCCTCTCCTCTCTTATAAAAGAGCACCTCCTCCCTCTCCTCCTCATACAATTTTGAGCCTCAAGCTCATCCAAACCCTTCCCATTTCTCTTCTCCACTTACCTAGAAATATACTAGATGTCTTGGTCTTCTTTAAAGACCCTCTTTAGTGCCCTATGAGGAGGTTTATAAGAGGCGTGTCGAAGAAGAGGTAATACCCTTTACCGATTCTTTCAAATTTATTTTTTCTTCTACTTTCTATTATTTAGTTGTTTCATTATAAAGTAATAAAATAAGTATAAATAATATACAAATATGTTATTATAAATATTAAACAACCCTATTTCAACTTCTATCCATCCTACAGAAATGAAATCACCACACGTGCGTACGTACGGAATACCCTCTCCACGCCATGGTGTAATCTGTTTTTCCACCACCACCTTACATGGATGGGTATAATGGTTGAAATAATAACTATATATGATTATTATAATATGATACTAATTATTATATATTATAAAATCCACTCCAATACCATTCTACAATTATGGGAATGATATCGTTGCTCGTGTGTATGTACGGATTACCGTCTCCAAGACGTGATGGGATTCATTCTCCATGTTAACCATTCACAAATGATTATAAAGTATATATAATAAATAATAATTAAATATATGAAATAGCAAAGATACTATATTTATTTACATATTTGTTTCATTTAATTAATTCCATTCAATTCAATAGGGAAACGAAAACAGCGTTCATACGTACGTACGACAAACCGTCTCCATGAACGGTGTATTTAATTCCATTTATCGATATATCATATATATTATATATAGAAATAATGTTTTACATTTTGGAATTAAGTAAATTGGGATATAAGTAATAATATCAAGAATAAAAAGTCCAAACACATACGATAAATGAAAAGATTTTACTCAAAATGCTGCTTTAACATTGAATTGACAAAAGAACGGGAAATATGATTTCATAAGTGAATCATATATGATATAATAAATATTATAATGGTTCTTTTTAAAAGATAATAATATGTTTAAACCCACTATATAGGAGTTTCTGAAATGTACGGAATTTTTTTTACCTAAGGTAAGGGATAATTATTCCAATCTCGTTCTAATCCGAGATTGTTTATTCTTAAGTATTTAATGAGGGTTATGTTTGTCACCCATGTCCATGTTTTCTCAAAATGTTTTCATTAATGGTTTACTATTCTTCCATTTTTGTTTAAAGTAATTTTCACCTTTTTTTAACGTATGGTATGGAAGGAATCTTTCTTTTGTTTACCATACGAGGTACTTTTGACTTTTCTGGAAAAAGTACAAGAAGAATGATTTTTTAACATATAAGACATGAATGGGTTTTTATAGTTTTATAATGCATTATTTTCTTGAAGCTTCCTCTACAAGATTTCATAATTATTTTCAAAAAAATAATTGTCTTTTAAAATTGCATGGCATTTTGTGAAAAGAAAATGGTTTCGAATAAGAGAGGATATTTTAACCAAGAATTAATTTAAAGTGTTTTATCAATACTATTTTCCATCTAAGATGAAATTATTTTGTATTATTATGTTTCAAGTATAATGTCTCTATTATTTAAATGGTTTGAATTTTCTTATGATGAAATGTTATCCATTTTTTTATATGGATTATGTTATGATGGGATGATGTTTATGAAACCAATTTTATTCTTTGGGTTTTGATGAATGATTTATGATTGTTTTGTGGAACACATAAGAATGATGCCAATATGAGATGGGTGGGACCTATATCTCCCTCCAATGAATTGGGTAAAGATTTATATATCATGAGATAGACATGGCTGGAACGACAATTGAATCTGGTTCAGTAATACAGGGCTGGAACGACATGTAAACCTGGATCAGTAATGGACTTTGTCGACTATGATGGTCGTGGAAGAAAGGACTTGGCTAGTATGGACATCAGATCATATGATTAATGGTTTTACAAAATTACACGTTTTATCCCCATGCTATTTTATCATGATTAATGTTCCCTGATGATCTATTCCTTATGTACTGCATTGTTTTATGTCATTTCTCATGGTTTTGATGTTTAAATTTTATGTTCATATTTTTACGTTCAAATGTTTATGGATTGTTTTATGTTATCCATGTTTAACCTTACTGAGCACTTGAGCTCACCATTTATATGTTTTCTTTTCTCTAGGATATAAATAAAGGTTTTAGGTAAGGAAACAAAAGGGTAAGAACTTTATGGGTGATGTTGAAGATCTCTCACCATGATTAGAAGATTATGTTCCGAGTTTCCAAAGACACTATACTATTACGATCCTTGGGTGTCTGTTTTTGTTATGTATTAAGTATTCCGCAAAAGTAATGTAATTTCCATGTATTTTAATCTTTTTGTCTCTACAGTAGGTATTATAGGAATGGTTTAGTTAATATTTGAAAACTAGGATCCGAAAACTTTAGTGAGATCCCTAGAGATATTTCTATAGTATGTCTAGGGATGTCTCTATGGTTAAGTATACGTATAGGTTACGATCCTAGAATTATGATAATGATCATGAATAACCTAGGATTAAACCTAAGATGTTAGAGATTGAAATTAATCCCCTTGATTATGTTGTTTTCCTAGTATGAATTTTTCCTCTCACACTATTCTTTTTGAGTTTTAGAAAATGGCTAAAACATGAAGATTCACGATAATAGACGATATGATGGAAAATGGAATTATTCATGAGCAACCAAATGAAATGGGATTTGGATGTACAAACATCGTTACTATGCCTAATCATAAATCTCATAATATGATCTATAATCTCAACTTTGTTAAGTTTATTTACTCAGCTAATAAAAGAAATATGGATTTTCATTATTGTCATAGAGGAAAGAAAGTTCAACATCCATCATGTAAATCATGTGGTAAGAGGCATCAAGGAGAATGTTTCAAAGGAACTGGAAGATACTTTGGGTGTGGAAAACAAGGACATAATTCCAGTAATTTCAAAGGAAAATGTTCACTTAACACCATGGACTTGGATAATGGTATTACTAAGACGTCCACAATGGTTAAATGTTTTAAATGTGGAATGTTAAAGCATTATGAAAACCAATGACCTAAGGGAAAATCTCATGTATTGAATCAGCATTGTCATATGAGTAGTATTTATGTTGATGATGATGAAGAGACTACAAATGATATATGAGATGAAATAAGTGTTGAGGAATAAAATGATGAAGCTCGGACAATGGTTCAAGAAGGCAGTGGAATTATTTTCTGTTAATAAAGAGTTATGTTGTATAGGTAATTTAATGATACTATGGAATAAATAAGAATCTAAGGACTGTTAAACTATTTTATTCCCTAAAGTATTTGAAAGTATATGTTGAATGTTACCGGTAACCATGAAAGGTTATTCAAATATTTTTGGAATGAAGATGATATACACATAAAGAAGGGATAAGGAGAAAATAATATGTTGGATATTATTAATGAGCTCATGACTGATATAAGGATAAAGTGATATCATGATTTGAGTATATAGAATTTTGGGGATTTTGGTATGTGGAAAGAGTTAACTTTTGATAACATTCATGTTTTCACTAAGGTTCTATGGTAATTCATGTTTCAAGAGAATACATGATTAAGGTATTCACATGTTTCAAATTTAACCAACAAGATATATGTTATGATATATGAGAGATAAATGATGGTATACACATGCTTGTTACATGACCTTTCTAGTAATCATTTTCTTTATACTGTGAGGTTGGACATAAGTATTTTTCATAAGCCTAAAGGTTGGAATGGATTAAGTTGGACATCAGATAGTATTGTTTAAGGCTATAATTTTTATTCGATATTATTTCTAGAATGTTATAATGGTGTAGTTTTAGAAAAAGTACAACCAGAAGGAAGGGTGACAACCTTCGCTCCAGACTAGGTTGCAGGAATCGAACCTGTAACCAAAGTGGGAGAAGCCTTTATCGCCTACCACTAGCCTACATGATGTCCCTAATTAGTATAAATTAGTTTTATTTTATTAATCAGTATGACATTTGAAGTATAAGTCCATTTTTGGAATCATAAACGGTTAATCTCACTATAGATGGACTTATTTAATAAATATTGATAACTTTTTGATACATATAGAATGACCTATCATTCTATCGCATGATCTGCTAACATTTCAAGGAGGATAAATTCAACTTCATTTCTTTAAATAATATATGAACTGAAAATTGTTCATGGAATGACCAATGATGATATTACACTGAAATCAAGTAAGTATTTATCCATATGAAAAAATTCATCAACTGTAGGGAAATGATCTTGAAATACAAAAATGTTGTCCTAGTACCCTCATATCCGATGAATTAAATGGTACCTTAGATCATCACAAATTTATGGCTTTTTGATTGTTGGTTTTTTTCATAGCCATGTTCTCTACCACTCTCCATCATAACTTAATGGTTTGATTTCTCTTCCATATCCATATTTCCATTTATGTTCTCTTATATGGAATCCCAATGATGAGTTAATTTGGGTAACCGTTATGTTTCATACTTCTGTTTTTAAAATTAAGTTTTAGTTTTCCTTTTTACGATAAGGGTTTCTATGAAAGAAACTTTCATGTAGTAAACCATTTATAACCCCCAATGAATTTCGAGGGCGAAATTTATTTTAAGGGGGGTAGAATGTAACATCCTGAAATTTTATGAGGAATATTATTTTAAATTTCTTTGATGTCTTGTGTTGTACAATACACCAATATTATATTTCAGTATACACAACAATATACTTAGTTTTTGTTGCACGCAAGAGCAACCTTCCTCAATAGCGTGTATTGTACGCAATACCAAGTTTCAATAAACAATGATATATTATTATAAACTAATAGTAATGAATATTATTAACCACATTTTTGAATTTTATAACAATATGATTCATTATACACATATTCTATAACATTCTATGGGAATAAAATAAATTGTTCGGGTAAAATAAGTTTTTTTCAAAAACTGCAGTTTTGCCGCCTTTTGATGGCGTACCCACATTAAATCTAGTTTTTGACACGTTTATGAGTTAAATTTGAAAAAATAAACTTATTCATTACAATAAGAATATAAAAATTTACTTTGGATAATTTTTTAATATTTTTTTATTAACTTTAATATTTTGATGAATAGTAAAAATACGATAAATTTTAATTAAAAATAACTTTTTTTGAAAAGATAATTTATATGGTTAAATTATTATATTTAATGGTTTTCAAGTATAAATAGAATAAATTTTTACCATTTAATATAATTCAAGTCGTTATCATTAATTTTACATTGAATTCATAGGTAAAAACATTTCAATCTTTTGTAATGTTAGAACTTTTAAAACACGTTTTCTCAATAGCGGGATTAATTTTAAATTAAATACTGAAACTTCAGTGTTTTTAATTTGAAAAACATGAATCCATATTTGGAATCATAAGGTCTAAATTATGTTGATAAGATACTTTTTATTTTTAGACATTATGAATAGTATCTACGGTAACTTTTATTTACTATATTTAAAGGTAAATGAGGTAATTAAGGGAACAAATAAGATTATAAAATTACCCTAACACCTGGAAAAATTATATTGGATGAATAAAAGTCTACCCATATCACCTAAGGGTCGGAATAGATTCATTTCCTGGACTTTTGATCATGAAAATGATGTAATTATTATTAAAACCAAATAAAGTGACAACATATCACTCTCTTATATCTTATAAGTGTAATAATTTTAATTTAGTGATAAAATTTATAAAACTTAGAAAATAAATTATCTGAAAAAATATAATAAAATTATATACATAATTTAAATTTATTTAGAATTTTTAGGGATTAAATTATTATCATAAATGGTTACACAATAGTGATGTAGAAATTATTTTATTGATTGAAATATGAAATAAATGATTTTAAAAATATTAAAATAAATAATATATGATCTATTTATTGTGATCCACGAATTTTTAAGATTAATATTACATGTTAGGGATCAGTTAAATATTTTTTTTGAACATATCTTTTGTGTGGATTTTATTTAAATTCAAATAATTGAATAGTGTCAAAATTGACACTATTGATATTTTATAAACATAACATATTATTAAATTGTTTAAAAACCACAATTTTTTTTAAAAATTATAAATTAAAATTTATATGGTCAAAAATTTCATAAAGTATCTAATTATGGACAATTGACAATACATAAGTAATTATTTATAATAATTTAAAATTTTGAATATTATTACCACAAATAAAATTAAATAAATGAAATAAGGAAAAATCAAGTTGATAAGGTTTAAATTAAATTCATAACATGTATAAATTTTATTGAATGATGATATTAGAACCCTATATCATCTCATATTTGAATTGGAGTTATTTTGGATGTTTTTAAGTGGGTTCTGGGTTTATTATAAATTAATATTTCAGAGGTTTCCAAAAGTGCCCCTCTCCTCTCCTATAAAAGGGCACCTCATCCCTCTCCTCCTGACACAATTTTGAGCTTTTAAGCTCGGCCAAACCCTGCCCATTTCTCTTATCCACTTCTCTAGAAACATAATGGAGGACATGGTCTTCTTAAAAGATTATATTTAGTGCCCTAGGAGGAGGTTTAGAAGAGGCATGTCGAAGAAGAGGTAATATCCTTTACCGATTTTTTAAAATTTATTTCTTCTTATACTTCCTATTCCTTAGTTTTTTAATTATAAAGTAATAACATCAGTATAACTAATATAATGATATGTTATTATAAATATTAGACAACCATATTTCAACTTCTACCCATCCTACAGAAATGAAATCACCACACGTGCGTACGTACGAAATACCGTCTCCACGATGTGGTGTAATCTTTTTTTCCACCACCACCTTACTTGGATGGGTATAATGATGGAAATAATAACTTTATATGATTATTATAACATGATACTAATTATTAGATATTATATAATACACTCCAATACCATTCAACAATTATGGGAAAGATATCGTCGCTCGTACGCACGTACAAATTACCGTCTCCATGACGGGATGAGATTCATTCTCTATATTAACCATTCAAGAATGATTATAATTTATATAAAATAAATAATCCTGAAAGATATGAAGTAATAATTTTACTTAATTTATGTACATATGTGATTCATTTACTTAATTCTATTCAATTCAATAAGGAAACAAAAACAACGTTCATGCGTACGTACGGCTTACCGTCTCCATGAACAGTGTATTTCATTTCATTTATCAATATATCATATATATTTATATGATGAATATATATTATATATTGAAATCATGTTTTAAATTCTGGAATAAAGTAAATCAGCATATAAGTAATAATATCAAGAACAACCAGTCCAAACACGTACGATAAATGAAATGATTTTACTCAAAACGCTACTTTTACATGGAATTGACAAAAGAACAGGTAATATAAAGTCATAAGTGAATCATATTTGATATCATAAATATTATTATGGTTCTATTACAAGTTAAAATATGTTTCAACATACTATAAAGGAGTTTTAGACACGTACGGATGGAATTTGACCTAAGTTAGGGGATAATTATTCAAATCTCGTTCTTATCTGAGATTGTTTATTCGTAAGTATTTACTGGGGTTATGTTTATCATCTATGTCCACGTTTTCTCAAAATGTTTTAATGAAATTTTTACTATTCTTCCATTTGTGTTTAAAGTCATTTTTACCTTTTTTTACCACATGGTATGGAATAAATCTTTCTTTTGATTACTATATGAGGTACTTTTGACTTTTCCAGAAAAATTACAAGAAGAATGTTTTTTTAACTTATACGACATGAATAGATTTTTACGGTTTCATAATGCCCTATTTTCATGAATCTTACTCTAAAATATTTCATAATTATTTTCAAAAAAACCATTTTCTTTGAAAATTTCATGCCATTTTCTGAAAAGAAAATGGTTTTGAAGAAGAGAGGTTATTTTCCTCAATAATTCATTTCATGTGTTTTATCAAAACTATTTTCCATATAAGATGACATTATTTAGTATGTTTATGTTGCAAGTATAATGTCTCTATTTTTTACATGGTTTGAGTTTTCTTATGATGAAATTATATCCATTTTTTTATATAGATTATGTTATGATGGGATGATGTTTATGAAACCCATTTTATTCTTTGGGGTATGATCAATGATTTATGATTGTTTTATGGAACACGTAATAATCGTTTCAATATGAGATGTGTGGGACCTATATCTCCATCCAATGAATTGGGTAAATATTTATATCTCATGATATAGACATGGCTGGAATGAAAAGTGAATCTGGTTTATTAATACATGGTTGGAACGACATGTAAACCCGGTTCAGTTCTGGAATTTGTACACTATGATGGTATTGGAAGTAATGCCTTTGATACTATGGAAATAATATCATGTGATTAATGGTTTCACATAATTAAATGTTTTACCCCCATGCTATTTTATCATGATTAAGGTTCCCTTTTGATCTATGCCTTATGTACTGCAATGTTTTATGTCATTTCTCGTGGTTTTGATGTTTAAATTTTATGTTCATGTTTTTTTGTTCAAATGTTTATGGATTGTTTTATTTTCTCCATGTTTACCCTTATTGAGAATTTGAGCTCACCCTTTATATGTTTTCTTTTTCCCAAGATATAAATAAATTTTTTAGGTAAGGAAAAAAAGTGGAAGAACTTTATAAGAGATGTTGAAGATCTCTCACCGTGATTAGAAGATTATGTTCTGAGTTTCCAAAGACACTAAACTGTTACGATCCTTCAGTGTCTGTTTTTGTTATGTATTAAGTATTCCCAAAAAGTAATGTAATTTCCATGTATGTGAAGATTTTGGTCTCTACATAAATTGAAATTATTATAATTCATTTTCTAATAAGCATAATTAAATTAATGTCAATTAATTAAATTGTATATATAATCTACTTATTTCATTAGAATCACTTATCAGTAGTGATAAATATAATTTATTAAGTTTAAAATTTATTTCTCACTTAAAAACTATTTTATTGAAAAAATATCTTTTACCTTCAAAAGGTTTTATCTTTATTTCCAACAAGTTGAATTTAAATATACCTAATAGATATATATCTAACAGATAAATATATACAATGGATATGTGTAAAACTAATATATATACAACGGTCATGTTACATATATATATATATATATATATATAATTTCATGTTTCCCTAAAAGTTATTATTTACATCTCTGTAATCATGTATATTGTTTTCCTAATACTTTTCATTATTCTTATAGTTGCAGGTGGGTTCATAGTTTTCATAGAGAACCATGATGATAAATATTTTTTATTTTTAGTATCTATTATATATATGTTCATTTACACTACTTATAATTATTTTTCATGTTGCCTCATATTGAAACCTCATGATGTATTTGTGTTTATCATTCATTAGAATATTTTATTTCAATAAAATTAACATGATTTATTTTAGTTAGATTTTTTTTGTATCAATAGCTACAAAACAACATATTCATTTAAAGGAGATATACATATCTAAATATTGAGGTGTTACATTTTTGGTTGGATAAAATAAAGTGTTTTTTTTAAATTTATTTAGAAATGTTTATAGTTTGTAAATATATTATGAAATCTAAGTGATAATCTTAATGAACGTTTTTTACCAGCCTAAAGTTAATTATGAAATGTTCATATTTATTTCTCATGATAAAAAATTTATTTATTAAGGAAATTTTATAGAAAATTAAATTAAATAATTTATATATTGTTTATAAATAATGGAAAAGATATTTTGAAATATTTATAATTAACTATAAAATGTTTATGTTTAATTAGTATAATTTTTTTGAAACAATTATTATAAATATTCCATTTTTATTACTGATTTAATAACAAGAATATATTTTTCAAATTTAAATGTTTTGGAAAATGATTACAAATCATAATAAAAGGAATTTTACCTTTTCTAAATTTATATAACATGATTTTATATCTTTAAATAATTGGTTTTTCTAATATCATAAAGTTAATTTTTAACCAATTCATAAGATACATGAATAATGAAAATATTTATAGGATATTATATTTAAAATTATAAGTTTCTTCATAATTTGTTAATTTGAATTTTTCAAATTAAAAGGGACCTTGTTTAAAATATTATGTATACCATACCAAAAGTTATTTTGTTATTGTTGTGTTCATGGTTAAAACAATGTTAAAATATGTGATATTTAAATTATGTAGATAGTTTACATAATAAATGGATAGAATATAACTTGTTTATAATTCCTAAAAACATTATATATTTGATGTAAAATGATGTATAATGAATAATATGGAATAGTTCATAATTAAAGTATGTATAAAGTGTTTATACACAATATTATGGAATATCAATTTTTTTTAATAATTATAAAATGTGTATAGTAATGTATTATTTATGTATAGTTAATAAATTTTTATAACATGTTTAAATTTAATAAATGTTAGTTTATTTAAAATTTATTCCCCACTTTATTCATGTGTACATACTTTTTTATAAAATGTGAATTTTACAAATGAAAAATTTATCGGATAAATTGATTTTAGGAGATAGAGCCTTTCATTACATGCTAGTAATGACTAAAAAAGAGTTGATTTCTTATCTACCTTGACCCCAAAATTTATTAGTTTTATAAACATAGGAATATTTATTGAATATAGTTTTTACATATTTGTTCTTATATATAATCTAAATTGAATTCTCTCTTCAATAACGGATACCTAGAGAGGGAATTGGGGTCAAACTATCCAATGGCCTAGAAGCTTATGCATTGTCATAAAGGTGAGGGGTTAGTAATCGGTCTCTATAGGCTAACTCATGTAGAGATTTCCAATCCCATAGAACTTTATGAATTTACATGAAAAAGTATGTGTACCTTATAATTGTGATGCATTTAGATATGTAAAAAATATACTTTCCTTTTACTTTGGGTAAGTGAAATTTTTTTTGCTTTTATAAATAGTTACAGATTAATATGGAAAGAACACATTAATTATTTTGGGAGAAATAGAGTTTATAAAACTAAATAATTAGAATCATGCATACACAATGGAATAAAAAATTAAATAGTTATTAAATTTATATTTATATGATGTATATTATGTTGGTGAGAATTTTAAAATTAAAAAACCTCAAATAATAAGTGTGATATTTATTTTAAATTAGCACTTTTGACGACCTCAATCATCCAACCATTTAGGTCATAAAAAATTTGGGTTCCCATGGATCATCTTCTGTAAGAAAATAAAGTGATAAGTGACACAAAAACATCCTTGGGTTGGTCATTTAAAATATGGTTACCCTGATATTTTCCTTTTTTATCGAATTATTGACATTTTATTTGAGTTACAATTAGTTTAGAGGATATAAGGTTTCCTTATCACTTTTCTATTCCTCTATGTTTGGAAAATAACAAACACTTCATCATAAGGCTAAATATTTTTCCCTAAAGATTATTTTAATAAGGAAAATTTTCCATCTCTAAGGAAATTTTCATCCTTACCATTTTTTTCTTTGTTCATTTTATAATCCATAAAAATATAACTCATTTTACTACTATTTAAAATTTTGGTTTTATATCTAGAATCTATGAATCTTATAATTACTTGGATATAGAGTATTTTTTTTCAGACTCCGAATTCTTTGAAATTAAGACTCCGGATTCTCGGAAATTCAGACTCCAAATTCTCAAAAATTCAGACATTGAATTCAATAAAATTCAGAATGCAAATTCTCTAAAATATAGACTCTAAATTCTATAAAATTAAGACTCTAAATTCCGTAGAATTAAGATTCTAAATTCCTCAGAATTTAGACTCTGAATGCTTCAGAATTAAGACTCCTAATTCCTCAGAAGTCAGATCCATAATTCTTTTGAATTCAGATTCTAGAATCTATATAATTCATAGTTTGAATTCTTTTTAAAACAGAATCTGAATATCCATATCTTATAGACTCAGAATTTTTATTTGGTTAAATTCTGTATTCTATTTTTTTCTTTAGACTCCAAAAAATTGATTTCCTTCAGTAACTTCATTTTCCTTACACTTGTTATGAAACTATGTTGAAAAATTTATTTCCAACTTACCTTTGTTTGAGTGACATGTGTACAAGTCTCTATGAAATTAAAGGAAAAAAAATGACCATTGGAGGAGAGAGCTGATCATTGGAGAAATTCCTATAAAAAAGAGCTCATTTGAATAAGCTCATTACCGTTCCACTAGTCTAGTGATTACATGTTATTGAAGTGATTTCTAGAGAGATAGAGACTCTCATGCTTCGTGCGTACTGAACATATTGTTCATCTTTCTTTGTGTGACTCTGATTGTTGCGGAGTAAAATCTTGGGATTCCAGGGATAAGAAGAAAAAGGTGTCATCTACCTTAAAGTTCGAGGGATTATGGGGATAGGAAGTAAGAAGTTCCGACTACCTTAATGTTCAAGGACTTTCGGGGGTAGGAAGACAGAGGTTCCAATTACCTTAAAGATCAAGGGATTTCGAGGATAGCAGGACAGATTCTGATAATTCATTCAAGGGATTACCCTGGTGTGGGTAAAACATACTTTCTTTAAAGTATAAATCAAGGGACCTTCATCCAATAATGTTGGATACCCTACTCTTTGGGTTAAATAATTTCATATTTGTTACTTGTTTTGTTTCAATCTTATTTCAGCTATATTTTAATAAAGGAAGAAAGTATAATCTTCTTATACTTTATTATTCATTTGTGAACTTTGATAAATAATATTCTATATGCTTTAATGTAGAATATTTACCAAAGTAAACATTCCTTATGTTTTTTTTCAGGAACCATATTTCTGAAACCTCGAAAGTTTTTCTTATAGAACTATTTTAGGGTTTGTGAATTTACCTTATTTGAATTTTTCATACATATTTTTCCTTAAGGTTATAGATGAATGCTTTTAATCATTCAATTCACCCCCCTCTTTTAATTGAGCATCTACATTCATATTTTTATCATACAATTGGTATCAGAAATGGTCTCTTAAATACTTATATTCACATATAAATTTTATTGCTCATGTTTTCATTGTTCTAAATTTTTCTTGCTTACCTTTTCATGCATTTGTTTTTATTACAGATTTTATCTTTGTTTACAAACTTTTTATATTAACAAGTTTTTTGGAAATATATTTTGTTATAGAATAGTAGGAATGAATGTTGGGTCAATTGAAAATAAAAATCCCACCAGACCACAATATTTGATGGTAATGATTATGAGAACTAAAGAGATAGAATGAAGACTTTTTATTAATAATACTTGAGTATACAATTTTTTCATGCCTATTGGAGATTAAAAAATTCATGAAAAGGAAGTAAAAACCTTAACCAACCAAGAGAAATAAGAATATCAACTAAATTACAAGGTACCGAATACATTGTTGTGTTCTATGACCAGGAATATATATAATCAAATTTCTTCTTATTAAGCTGCAAACTGTATTTGGAAGAAACTTGAAGTTAAACATTTTGGTACATCCAAAGTGATAGAAACCAGAAGAGCAATACTAAGATCTGAATATCATGGATTTCTATTTCCCTATGGAGTAACTGTTTCCAAAGTGAAAAAATATTTATGACTATCATCAACAGCTTACAATCATTGGGAGGGAAAGGTCTTGATGATGAAGTTCTTGTGGAAAAGATAATTTATATCATGCCAAACGAGGAGGATTAAAAAAGAACAACTATTGATGAGAATAAAAAAGGATATCAAATAACTCTTGATGAACTTTTTGGAACTCTTCTTCAACATGAGACAAGAATGAAGAGACATGCTAATATGAATAAAAAGAAGAATGGAAATATAAGTGTAGCCTTTACTAATACAAAATCCAAGAATCCTAAAAGTGGTACAAGATCCAAGTCTAAAAATTCACTATTCTATCCAAATATAGTTAAAGTGAACATTCTAAGAATGAGATATCTAATCTTGCTTGGAGGATGCACAAGATAGTTGGAAATAAATACATTAAATATAGATATAAGAATAAAAAAGAAAGGACACGGAAGACATGGAAGTCACTTCCTATAAATGCAAAAGAAAAGGGAATATAAGGCCAAATTTTTTGATGCTTAAAAGAAAATACAGGAAGGAAAATCATTTTGAGAGAAACAAGAAGAAGTATTACCAGACTAAGGCTTAGAAAGATTTTAATGATAATGATTCTTGGAGTTCTAGTAGTGGTGAATCCATAGATGAATCTTTAGAGTATGAATCTTATAGCTAGAAGAATAATGGTCCACTAGACCTACTACTCATTGAAAATCATTGTCTAATGGCCAAGGTACACAATGCCAAATCTATTACTAATTTATATTTGAAAGAAAATTATCTTGATGATAAATATTATGAATCTTTAGATGATGAATATTCCTCATCAAAAGATAATACCTTACCTTCATTTGAGGAAGTGTCTAGGTTTTCTATACTTCTTGATAATGAAAACTGAAAAATAAATATGATGTTAGAAAAAGAAAATTCTAGAATATCTATTTTAACTAAATAAGTATCATATCTTTATAAAGATCTTAATAAGAATACTTTTTATTTTTAAAGTGTTTCTAAAAACCTTGAGGAAGTTAATTTTGAGATGTATAAACTTTTTAAGAATCTTGAAAATTTAATTTCTATGAAATGTTTTTAGAGGATAACTATAGTTCTAAAACTATTGTTTTTAATGATAAAATTTTTGTTATTAAAATAATGTTAGAAATATTTTTCTTAAGGAAATGTCTATCAAAATTTACCTCTAGTAAGGAAAATTTTGACAAAATGTATTCCCAAATTCATCTTTTAAGGAATTGTTCTGGTTTTTGTTATACCTATTATAAACCATTTTTTAGTAATAACTATTTTGTTCCTCAAAGTTCTCCATTTTTTACTAAATGTTAGTATGGTGGAAATTAGGAGAAATTTTTTTCGTTAAATAAAACCCCATATTTAGGTTTTCATAAAGCTTACTATTCTAAGACTATGTGGGCGACTAAAATTTTTCTTTCTAAAATTTTTGAATCCAAGAATGTTTTGATTATAAAAGTCTAAATCTTTTATTTTCAGGAAAACAAAAAAGTAGCAACAAGAATACATGGTACATGGATAGTGGATGTTCTCAGAATATGATTGGTAACAGAAACTTATTTGAAAATATTATCAAGATCAAAAGAAGAAAATTAACTTTTGTATATAATTCTCATGGAGAATTTTTTGTTATATGTAACATTGTTCTTCTTGGAAAAAATTTTATTTCAAACATTTTATTTTTTAACATTCATAAGAAAACTCCCATTAACATAATTCAATTAGGTGAAGAAGTTTACCTTTTGAATTTTAGGAATGATAAATTATTAGTACACAATTCCAAGTAAGAGTTTCTTCTTTCTTCTTATAGGTAAGAGAATGTATAAAAACTAAACATAGAAGACCTTAGGAGACAATATATTCCTTTCTTTAGCGTAGTGGAAGATAAATCTTTATTATTACATAGAAGGTTAAGAAATTGTATCCTTAAGAAACTATGAAATCTCTCGATGAAAATAATTATTAAGGATCTACTGGATCTTATATTTGATTCTCCAAAATCTTGTGATCATTGTAAATATGTAAATCAACATAAATCATGTTTTATATCAATCGGTGAAGTCACAAAATCTGATGCATTACAGTTAGTTTATATGGATCTTTTCAGTCCAACACAAATTGGAAGGATTTTAGGAAAATATTTTTTATTTGTCTTAGTTGATGATTACAATATATTTACATTGGTATATTTTCCAGAAAAGAAGTTTAAAGATTTTTCTTATTTCAAAATTTTTAAATCCGAAGTTAAAAATGATAAAAACCTTCCTTTGATAATATTTCCCTCGGAATTCGGGGATGACCTCCTTGATGGTAGGTTTAAACATTCTGATCGGTTTCTAACGGGTTTGTTCGTAGAACCGGAAGCATCCAATGATTCCACATTCATTTGGACCTACTTTCCAAAGGTAGGTGCTCACTAGATTGTGGACTGATGAGTCTTATGAATTTGCATTGGTCGAGAGGATGGGAGGTCGGACTCATCACACCCTTTTTAGGGGAATTATGTTCTACTCCGAGACTATCTTTATAGATTTAAGTTATGCCCGTGAATCCTTATTACATTACTAAGTATAAAATTAACTTTCCTTCAGATTAGACAACAAATGATTAAATATGTAGAAAATTTAGAGAATCTTTTATATGTATTGGAGGTTCTTCATCGATAGAGAATCATCTGTATTTATTAGAGATTCTAGGTCAATGGTATCCTTCGAAAAATTTATATAGAAGTCTTTTGGTCATTATGATGACCATCCTAGTTTTAAAGCCACTCAGTGGGGCACTTGAAGTTTATTGTCATTCAGAAGGACATGGATTATTTCAGAGTTGGGATCGAACCCGCAGATGGGCTACCTACATATCCTTTGTTTAGAAAAGGAATTATAACCCACGTAGTTCGAGTAAGGGAGTATGATGATTGTGATTGATGGCTCAAAGAAGGATGTCATAATTAATTTTACACTCTAAGATCACATGATTCGTGCTTGGTGTGAGAAACAAGAGGTATTGGTAAAAATTAGACAATTGGGCCATGAAATATGGAATCATAAGAAATAATGTGGGACTTATGTATGTATGACTTCCCAGATTAATGAAGATTAGGATTTACTTCAGGGAAGAAATCTAAGAACAGGGTCCATAAAGGTATATGTGTTTCATGGAGATTTGAATACTCTAACTTGGGGCTTACTCCTGAAAAGGAGGCCCAAATTAGGAGAGACTTACGGTTGGGTGTTACTCCTGAGAAGGAATCCCAGATCAAAGGTAAATTAGGACTGGTTAAGAGAAATTAAAACTAGGGCTTACTCCTGAAAAGGAGGCCCAGGTTAAGGGACTTCATAAATTAAGGGTCTTGGGGCTTACACCTAAGGAGGATTCCAAGATTTGAGACTGGGGCTTATTCCTGAAAGAGAGGCCCATATTTGAGACTGAGGCTTATTCCTAAAAAGGAGGCCCATATTTGAGACTGGGGATTATTCCTGAAAAGGAGGCCCAGGTTAAGAATTATGACTGGGGCTTATTCCTAAAAAGGAGGCCCAGGTTAAGAATTATGACTAGGGCTTATTCTTGAAAATGAGGCCCAGGTTAAGAATTCTGGCATCTTAAAGGATGAGGTTGAATGAATGAAATATCAATCTTTAGTGACATAAAGATGTGTAAATCACTAGATTTTGATAGATATTCCACAGAATTCCTTTCAGATAAGGATGTGAAACCATGAAACCATGCCATAAATGGCTTTGAAGAGTGTCTTGAAGACTGAATCTTGAATTGGAGAGGTGGAATGGATTAAGAGGGGTGAAATGGGAAAGAAGGGCACGCAAAAAGGCAGGGGTGCACATGTCCTAGCAGGCGCGCAGGTACTGCGTCGGCGAGAAAGTTCGGTCGCGCAGGTATACCTGCACGACACATGGGTACTTGCGCGACGGTTAACCAGTAGGGTAATGCTTGAGCAACTCTTGTTTAAAGCCTTTAGAATCATCTTGAGGTTCTTCCAGAAGAGTGGCGCGCAAGTTCTATTGAAGGAGTTTAGGCGGCGCACAAGTGTGTCCATTTCCCTTAAGGGATGGCCACTCAGGCGCGCAAGTGTTGATGAGTTTCAATACTTAGGCCTTCCTCCCCCTCTTTAGATCTTCCGTTATAGGAAATAAATTACCTTAGAAGTGTTTTAGAAGCTTTGAGAAGAGACTAGGGCACCGGGAGCTTAAATCAGAATTCTGGAAAAAATTCCTCCCCGAATGGGGGGCCCACAGGGTCTATTTATAGGCTGAAGAAGACCCGAGTGGTTATCCTTTAGGGAACGCAAGTCACTTGCGCGGCCATTATGCGTCGCGCATGTATACTTTCGCAACAGTGATGGAACTTGCGCGACACATGTGCTTTTGAAGCCTTGTTTAGGCCTTTTTAGCTTTTTGATGTTTTCTTCAAAGGATGAATAAATTTTTGCTAAGTCATTTCCCATTCCATTCTTTTAGACAATGTGATGAAAAGTAACATTAAAAAAAGTCCCCCCTCAGAGTTGGATCCAAAAAGAAAAGAGGATTTGACTCTGAGGAATAAAGAGAAACTAAGGTTTTTTTGTGGTTATTGGCAGTTTAAAGTCATGCATGTCGGACATAAAAAGGATAATGTTTAAGGTTGAAAATATCTTTGACCGAATGAATTATAATTGACTCAATTCATTGAAAATTTATCTGAAAATATATTACCATACTCAAGTATGAGGGAAAAAATGTATACTATAGCTTAAGAATATTTGAATATGAGGAATGATATGAAAAAGAGATAAAAGGCATCAGAAGAAGTAGTTTCCAAGAATGAAGTTACTATTATTTAAAAAACCCGTTAGGGGGTTGAATTGTGTAGGGCCACCTAAGGGCATTGGTTGCATAGTCAAATAAATAGAATCTTTTGGCTGACAAGTCTGTTATGTAGACTGTTTATGCAAGGATGCCTAAGGGCACGTGCTGCATAGTCAGGCAAAAGAACTCTCAGAAATTTTTCTTTTCTACTGCTAAAAGCTGGTGAAAGTTTATGGAGATTCAAATTTTCCAAAGTATAGTGTCTTCTGTATGGAAAAAGGTACTTGAATATGGAGAAGATATTTTCGAACAAGATTATCGAAGAACTGGATGGATATCACTTCTACGAAGGTTTGACCCAAATTTAGGGAAGGAGAATATAAACCATAGACTTGAATACTTTCAGATCATAAAAAAGGATGTGGGAAAAATATGTTAAGGATGACTATTTTTGTGGATCCCTATATACTGTCATTTAAGACCAATAAGGACAAAAGAGGCTTTCTTCCTAATAATGAAGTTACCAGTATTTGACAAACCCATTAGGGGGTTGAATTATGCAGGGCCACCTAAGGGCATTGGCTGCATAGTCAGACGATAATATCTTTTGGCTGAAAAGTCTGTTATGTGGACTGTTTATGCAAGGCCGCCTAAGGGCACATACTCTATAGTCAGGTAAAAGGACTCTCAGAAATTTGACATTTTTGTGACTAAAGTCAAGAAAAGGTGTATGAAGATCTGAAAATATTTAAGGTTAGAATTATGACACATAAAGATGGGTATTTTTCAATGTATACAGAGATACACAGATCAATGCTAAACATAATCATGTTGTGGCTGGGTCCGGAATTGAAATGTTGGACTTCACTACGTATCTCATAAGGATGGTAATCAAGCCATATGTAGTTCTTAAACTACAGTTTAACATCGTGTGGGACAAAAGGATTAGAGATCTTAGTTTAGGGTCATAAATCTTGGACCATTATTAGAAATACACAATGTGTGTTTTCATGGGGACTTTTCAGCCAAGGGACTGAAAGTGGAATTTTGGGTTAGGCCCAAAAGACTTGGGGCTGGATTTGAGGTACACTCGAACGTTCCTATGTATCCCATAAGGATGGTAATCAAGCCCACACAGTTTTAAAAATACCCTCTGTACAAATTTGGTTCGTACATGTGAAGGGTGAAAGGGGACTTTTTAGTACAATGATGGTTTAACCCAAGATAAAAGGTTTAGGCATTACCATATATGCACGTAGTCTTTGAAATGAAACATGATTGAAAAAGCAATGTAAATAATGGTTCCCTCTTAGGTGAGGGTACCAAAGAATATTGTAGTTTATTTTCATACAGGACAAAAGTGTTGTATAGTTTATCGTCGTATAACAAGGACGAAAGTGAACCATTGTAAATATATTGATTATAGGGGCAGTTTCACGAATCAACATCGTATGAGATGGCGGTGAACCGATGTGAAGAGATTAGTTGTGGGCCTGAACCGTGGGAGGTTGCCTACGTTCCCAGCCTGGAAGGCAAGGATCAAAGTTCACGTAGTTCAATTGAAGAATTAATTAATGATCAAGTTGTTCATGGGGACAACGACCTAAAAAAATGATGTTGTTGGGACATACACATGGTTAGTAGCCCAGAGAGGGTGTTATGGTTGATGTTTTCTCTAAGCTCACGTGAGTCATACTGGGTGTGAGTAACAAGAGGTAGCGACAACCCTAACGATGCACAATTTAATGTCATGTAGGACGTATAAAGGGACTATGAAGTTTAAAGTCTTGCAGTTAGGACTATTGGTACTGCACAGTTTAGTTTCATGTAGCAGGGAAAAAGTATAGCTTAATGTCATGTAGGATATATAAAGGGACTTTCTGTACAGTTTAGCGTCATGTAGTTAGGACGATGGGGACAATATAGTTTATTGTCATGTTGGACTAAAGGGGGACGGCGCAGTTTAATTTCATGCAGTGAGGACAAAAGAATACACCATTTAACATCATGTTGGATGTAAGTGCCAATGGTTTAAGGTCGTATGCATGGACCATTGGTTATGTAGTTTAACGTCTTGCTGGGCATAAGGGACTTTTATATAGTTTAACGTCATATATCAAGGACAATGAAGGGGGACACAGTTTAACATCTTGCTGGATGAATTAGGGACTTTTCATAGTTTAACGTAATGCTGGACGGAAGGGGGACTGTGCAGTTTAATGTCATGCAGTGAGGACAAATTAGGGACATTTTCATAGTTTAACGTCGTGTGGGATGAAAGTAAAAATAGTTTAAGGTCATATGTATAGACCATTGATGATGAAGTTTAACATCTTGTTAGACGGTGGTGCAGTTTAAGGTCATAACGAACCATTTAGGGAACTTTTTCACAGTTTAACGTCATGTGGGATGAATGTAAAAATAGTTTAAGGTCATATGTATGGACCATAGATGATGGTGCAATTTAAGGTTTTACAGGACCATTTATGAAAGTGTAGTTTAAAGTCATACCGGACCATTTATGGAACTTTTTCACAGTCTAACATCGTGTGGGACGAAAGTGCAAATAGTTTAAGGTCATATGTATAGACCATGGATGATGGTTCAATTTAAGGTCTTACTGAACCATTTATGGTATTGTAGTTTAAAGTCATACCAGACCATTTATGATAGTGAAGTTTAAAGTCACACCGGACTATTTATGATAGTGCAGTTTAAAGTCATACCGGACCATTTATGATAGTGCAGTTTAAAGTCATACCAGACCATTTATGATAGTGTAGTTTAAAGTCATACCAGAACATTTATGATATATATTTTGTGTTTATACAAAATACTTCTTCAAAAATCTGGCATTGGTTGGAGTAGTGATGAATTCTCCATCCATAGAGATTAATGAATAAGCTCCATTGGAGTAGACCCTATGTATTGAGTAAGGTACCTCCCATTTTGGATAAATCTTGGGAGGTTTCTTTCCTGGTATCATTGGATTTTTGAGAACTAATACCAATTCTCCTCGAGTGAATGAACGAAGACGAACTTTTTTGCTAAAAGATCGTGCTATTCGATTCTGATAGACTTCCAAGTGGTGCAAAGTGCACAATCTTTTCTCATATAACCATTCCAATTCATTCAATCGCTTTTTAGATTTTTCATCTGTAGATGACTGACCACAAATGGATACTCTGAGAGAAGGCAATTGAACTTCAATGGGCAAGACGACTTCTGTTCCATATACCGGTGAATATGGAGTTGGCCGAGTTGCAGTGCAGGTGGTAGTACGATAATCCCATAAAGCATGAAAGAGTTTATCAGGCCATGACCTCTTATCTTTATCTACCATCTTTTATAGTATATTTTAAAGATTCTTGTTGAACGCTTCTATCTGGCCATTGACCGCTGCATGATACTGAGATGAATGGTTGGATTTGATGTTGTATTTTTGATAAAACTTCTTCACCTCGGATAAATAGAAGTTGGTGCCATTGTCTGTCAATATTGTATGAGGGACACCAAATCTAGTAATGATGTTAGACTTGATGAAGCTAACAATGCATTTAGAACTGGCATTCTTGAGAGGTATTTCCTCTTCCCATTTGGAAAAGAAGTCAGTAGCAGTAAGAATGTACTTAAACTGCTTGGCCATAGCCGAAGGGTAAGGTCCCACCACATCCATTCCCCATGTGGCAAATGTCCATGAGTATTTAGCTGTATGAAGCAACTCTAGAGGTTGATAAATGAAGTTGGCATGTACTTGTCATGAATGACAATTCTTTGTGAAATCGACACAATCTTGTATCATTGAAGGCCAAAAGTATCCATGCCTTCTAATCTGATCAGATAGTCTATGTCCAGACTAGTGGGCACCACAGACTCCTGCATGCACTTCTTTCATGACATCCATTGTCTATTCACCATCAATGCATCTGAAGAGAACTCCATCAAAACCATGTTTGTAGAGAATTTTCTCTAGGTGATCTGGGCTATCATAAAGAGTAAAATTGACCACACGTTGCTGGATTTGTTCTTCCTCAGATCTATCAGGTGGAAGTGTTCCATTTTGAAGGTATTCCCTGATAGGTGACATCCATCCTGTAGTATGACCATATGGTTCAGTAATGGGAATAATTTCATTAATTTCCTCTGTTTTGATTCAAATAAAAGGTGAAATTTCACGACGGTGGGCAATACTGATGGTTGTCTCATCCCGATTTGGATCTTCCAAAGCTGTGGCTATATTAGCCAGTGCATCAGCTTGAGAATTTTGTGATCTTGGGACATAAGAAAATGTCGGTTCTAAAGGCAATTCCTCCATTAACTTTCTGACGTAATCATACAAAGGGATTAGTTCTTCTTTTCTGATGGAATAATCCCCATTGACTTGTTTTATTACCAGGTCTGAATCACCTTTCACCTTTAAGTGATTCCCTTGTGCTTGAAGCACTAATTCCAAGCCTATGATGAGAGCTTGGTATTCTACTTCATTATTGGTACCACATTCCCACAATAAGAAGGAATAAGGTAACACTGACTTTTCTGGAGAAATGAGCACAATTCCTAAGCCAACTTTGTTGAATTTAGTATTTTCCATTTTCCTCCCAGTTAGACTTTAGGAAGCACCATCAAAATACATTTCCCATGCCTGAGGACTTTCTTGAATAAAGAAGACTTACTCATCAGGGAGTTCAATATCTAAAGATGTGTCTTCCACTGAAGGGTGTTCAACCAGAAAATCAGCCAGATCTTGTCCCTTTATTTCCTTTTGAGACACATACTGAATGTCGAATTGCTGAAAAATAACTGCCCACCTTGCCAGACGTCCTGTAAGCATTGGACGACTAAGGATGAATTTGAGTGGGTTATTTCGAGATACCAATTGGACCTCGTGATGTTGTAGGTAGTGTCTCAACATCTGAACTGCAAAGATTAATGCCAGGCAGCATTTCTCAACACTTGAATACCAAGTTTCTGCTTCAAGCATAGTTCGACTGAGATAGTAAAGACTGTTTTCATTCCCAGCATCATTCTTTTGAGCAAGAAAGGTACACAATGATCGCTCTAGAGCAGTCACGTAGAGGATAAGTGGTCTTCCTTCAACAGATGGCATGAGTACCGATGGACTCAAGAGGTATTTCTTAAGAATATCGAATGCTTCCTGAAATTCATCAGTCCACTGGTAAGTGACTCCCTTCTTCATCAATTTGGTGAAGGGTAAACTTTTTCCTTCCAAATTGGTGATGAAATGCCGAATATAGGCTAAGTTTCATTGAAGTCCTCTTAATTCTTTCAAATTTCAAGGAGGTGACATATGAAGGATGGACTTGGTCTTCTTAGGATCGACTTCAATACCACGATGACGTACAACAAAGCCGAAAGTTTTTCCTGAGGTTACCCCAAAAGCACATTTTATGTTTTTCATCTTCAAATTATGTTGTCGAAGCTTGTGGAATATGAATTCCAAATCAGCCAAGTGATTAGAAAATTGTTTGGATTTAACCACCAAGTCATCTACATAGCATTCAACAAACTTTCCTAATAAGGGTTTGAAGATACGATGCATGGCACGCTGATATGTTGCACCTGCATTTTTTAAGCCAAAGGGAATTACCCGGTAGCGAAACACACCCTCAGGGGCTCTGAAGGCTGTGGATTCCTCGTCTTCTGGGGCCATTCAGATCTGATTATATCCAGAATATCCATCCATGATGGAAAGTGCTTCATAGCCGTCTATTGCATCAATTAAAAGTTCTGTAATCGAAACTGGGAAATCATCCTTAGGAAAATGCCGATTAAGATCTCGGAAATTGATGAAAACTCTAATTTTTCCATTATTCTTCTTTACAGGGACAATATTAGCCAACAACTTGGTATATTGAACTTCTCTGATGAAGTTATCTTTGATAAGCTTATCCACTTCAACCTCAATTTTGGAAGCATAAGTTGGGTGTGTTCTTCTCGCGGCTTTCTTAAATCCTCGATGTTCTTATGGTAAACCCAAATGATGAGTAGCAACATCAGGATCAAGCCCGAGCATTTATGTATAGTTCTAAGCAAATATATCTCTATTTTTCTTTATAAAGGAAATATACATCTCTTTCTCTTCAAGAGTCATGGCCGCACAGATTAAAGTGGGGCATGGATCTTCTTTTGTACCCAGATTTATTTCTCTGAGTTCATCCACAGTGGTAGAGATACCCTCTTTAAATGCTAGAGGAGCATCTCTGAGATCTTCCTCTTCTTCTTCATCATGTGTTATTTCTTTCGTTTCTACTTGCATAGTAGATGATAAAGCAGAATTTTCATGATCAGAAGAGATGTCAAAATTTACACATCTTGAAGAAGAAGCTTCCATTTCCGACCCGATTGATGATGAAGGGTCTTCTTTGGGTATTAAAGAGGAGATGATGGATTGAAAATTGACATCATTATTCACCTCCAATGTTTCTATAACTTCTTCTGGCCTAATTGGTGACATATAGAATTGTTGGATTTCAGAAGATGAAATGAAGACGTCACCATTTGTGCTTTGATCACTACTTGGTGGGTTTCCAATTTCTCCCATGTTGTCTGGCTCGATTGCCATAATTGACATTATGGATCATTCCATAAGAGTATTTTGATTTGGGTCTATCTTGTGAATTTTAATGATAGGAAACACATAATCTATACTCACATGTGTAAATGGATTTACTGGAATCTTCTCCAAACCATATGGAGCATTAACATTGGTAATCTCCTTTGTTGTGGATTTATCCCTTCCCTTCATGTGATAGAATTACGCCTCAATGTATTGAGAATCACATGTCTTGAACAGGGCCTTATCACCATACAATGTCCCAACTTGACCATCGAAACAATATTTGAGACATTGATGGTATGATGAAGGGATAACCGCATGTTGATGTAGCCAGGGACTTCCAAGCACGATATTGAAGGCTGAGTCTTGATCAAAAACCATGAAATCTGAATTGGATACAAGATCTCCAAACTGAGTTCTGAGTTTAACTTTGCCTAGTGGTTCTTGTTCATTTTTATCATATCCTAGTAACAGCATGGTAGAAGGAGATAAATCAGATTCCGTGAGGCCCAATCGATGAATCGTACAAATGGGCATGAGGTTGACTCCTGAAACATTGTCAATGAAAGATCTTCAGACGTCTATGCCATTGACCTTTCTAGATAAGTAAAAAGGTGTAATATGCCCATGCACAACATCATCTTTATCTTTATCAATAAAATATATTACTGCATGGAATTCTGCAGGATTATTCTCTATGCGATAGACTTCAGCTACAACAATTTCAGTTTCAAACTCCCGAGGACTTGACAAAGCCTCGATGAGTGCTTTCCGAAGATCTTTTGACAGATTCAAAGCATCCAGAATTGATAACATGGCTGGTACTTGGGCCAAGTGTTTCAATACATCATACTTTTGATCTAGAGGTATGCGTTTCCCAATAAGAATATGTGGTTTAGCAGGTACCTTGGAAGCAGATGTTTTGAAAGTTGATGCATCTTGTATCGGGATTTGAGTTGGAAATATCCCTGGTTTTGGAAGATTAGACCGATTAGATCCATTTACTTGCTGAGAGGAAGAATATGGAACCTTCAACCGATCATCCAAAATAACTGTTCCAGGACTGAATTTGCTATTAATAGAAGAACTTTCTTGTTCTCGCTGAGCTCGCTGAAGGGCTCTACCATGAGTTTCTGCGGCGTACACAGTTCTAGCAGGGGTAGAATTGGAATAGTGGCTTCTGAAAGATCCACGTCTCCCCCTGTATCCTGAGCCTCTAGAACTTCCTCTGATTCCCCTATTTGATACAGGGAATTCATGCTCATCGAAATCAAAACTGCGACTGGCATATGGATCTGTTAATTGAATCATATTAACAGAACCGAAGATTAATTCTTCGTCTGATGAATACTCTGCCAGATTTTCATGTTTAGGCTTTGCCGTTCGGTGGGGAAATGCCCGTGGCTTTGAAGTAGATGGCATGAAGTCTTCCAGAGTCAAAGACAACTCAGGCTTTAACACATACTCATCATCTTCTGATTCCTTTTCTTTCTTTTAATCATTCCGTTTCTTCGAGTACTTTCCCTCTGATGAAGAGGGTTTTTCCGCAACATTCATGGAAGAAGACACAATCGGTTTCTTTAATTGTGTTCGAAAAATAGCATGAATTCGGTTGATTGTCTTTCTGACCATCCAATCATCATACTTTTGTGCATTTTTTCTTTTTTACTTCTTGCCATTCACCTTCCTCCTCTGGAACTGTAGCAGTAACACAAGCTACCTGGGCTGAAGAGCCTTTCAGTTTGACTTGTCCCGAGTCGACCATATTTTGCAGGAGGTCTTTGAAAACAAAACACTCCTAGATGGGATGCCCCAACATTTGATGAAAGGGGAAATAATTGGGATGGTCTTCAACTCCTTCCTTGTTTGGCCTCTTGGGCTTTTTCAGTTGAACTGTATTATTTTCCAGATCCAAAATGAAGTAACCAGGAACTTATTCATTTCAGAAAGAGTATTTTTTTCTCTTCAAATCGTCAAATTGTTTTCATCTTTGATCTCTTTGATCATCTGGACGAAACAGCCTTTTTTGTTTGTGATCAGGAGGTGGAGTCCTTCAATAAGATGAAGGTTTTGAAGTAGAAACAGGTATAGGTGCTTGTTTAAGCATAACTGTAGTAGTTTCTACTTTACCCATTATCCTTCCTGGAGCTGATGGAATTACACGAGATTTAGCCTTAGCCTGTATAAGGGAATCTTCAATCTGCTGAGCGATTGAAGTAAGGTTTTGAAACCCTCCGGTGTATTTCACAGGGATCAACGGCGTGCATAATTCGTCATGCAGATTTTCCACACAGATTCGCAACAATTCTTCTTGAGGGAGTTCTAAGCTTAGGAAATATGTTAATCCCTTCCAACGAGCAATGAAATCTAAGACCCTTTCATTCTCCATTTTCTTACAGTTTATAAGATCGAAAACTGTTGTCTTTGGAAAAGTTGAGCTGAACTGAAGAAGGAATTTTTGATGGAGATCCTCCCATCCGATAATCGACCGAGATTGCAAGCATGTATACCAGACAAAAGCTGGTCCTTGTAAGGTCCGTACAAAGCATCAGAGTTTTACTACTTCTTGCAACTCTGGAGTTCCCATCATAGGATCACAACAAGACATGTAATGCGTCAAATGTTGTTCAGGGTCGCCTGATCCATTGAAAATAGGGAATACAGGGTTTCCAAAACTGGATGGAAGAGAGATTGAATCTACCCATTCAGGGTACACTTTCTTTTCTGGTTGAATCTTCGCACATTTCCCTTCCACAGTTTCTTATTGAGATGTTAATGACTCAATGGTAGTATTAACTTTTTGAGAAACATCCAGTTGAACTTGGACTTGGGTAGTTGCAATGACTGGAGCTTGGACAGATGTGGTGGTTGGTGCTGCAAATGATGGTAGCACTGCCAATTGTTGTTTCACTTGACCTGTAGGTTTAGACCTATGAGGGTGTACTGATAGAGGAGGATATTCTTGATCCATCTCAGTAGCTGCAACAAATTCCCTTGGCTGGGTGACTCCAGCATGCTCACGAAGAAGACTACCCTGAAGTAGTTCTGCATTCAACCTCCTTAATTCCTTCATTTCTTCCTCCTTTTGTGAAAACCTTTACTCTAGTGAGAGGAAATGGCCTTCTCTAGAGGGATGATATGTAACCTGATTCTTTCACATCCCTTTGTTGGATCCTTTTTGGAGAGGGGGAAGTGGGTTACTCGAAGGATTACCTAGTTTCTGAGTAATCCTTTGATTTCCTGTACGCACACCTTCTTCATTTGTGTCGGTGCATACATCTTCTTGAGCAGGAACCTCTTCATCTGAGTCCCCTAAGTGAGCCTCATCTGGTGGATAAACAACAATGGAATTGATGACATTGATTGATGCATAACGTATCGCATCTCTTCTATCAGCATTTCTATGATATTGTCTTCTTCCATGTCCTTGATGATACATTACCTTTTGTGGATTTGATCCCTCAGGAACTTCTTGACGAACTGTAATTTGGAGGGAATCTCTTGATAATTTGGCTCTTCGTTCCTCTTGATATTTTTTTCCCAATCGAGAAATGACCGACTATCTCTGAGGAGGGGATTGATGATTTGAAAAATCCCCCAGTCCGGTGGACTGGGGCTGTTCCTGCTGTTCCCGCTCAATTCCTCAACACCTATTTGTTGATTCTGAGGGTTGGTTTAAAAGAGTCCCCAGTCTGACAAGCTGGGATGGCTCTTGACATGCTATGTCTGAGACTTTCTTAAAATCTCTCCTGATCTTGCGAACCATAGTCTGAAAATTAGCTGGATTCATTAATATGTATCCACTTTTATCACCTGGTTCAAAAGACCGTTGGATAATTTTCGACACTTCTGTCACATGATGATGTGCTTGCTCTATACGAGAGGCTTGTTCAATATTCTTGTTTTCTTGATACAGGAGTAATTCAACAACTTGTTCTCTGTATGCTTGATTTTGAGAGGAACTAGTTGAAGCGTTTTCTTGGGAAAGCTTTTGATTACAAACAAAGCCCATTGACTATGGACGGCCATGGAAAATAACATTGCATGAGACCATTTTCGGTAGGCTTTACTGACTGGAGAGCACCGTGAAATTTAGTGCTCCATGAACACCCCATCCTCTGACATGAATACTAGATGGGGAATTTTCAATTAACTGATGCAATCTTCTTAGTGCACCAAGGCATGAACGTTGAAGTGATCTCTGCTGCTTTTCAGCCTTCAGATATCGAGAGACTGATAGAGATGCCACATCAATATGACGTTGTAACCCTTCTATTATTTAAAGATGATTTTCATATTCATCATAAGATAATACTTTCTTCTTCAACTGAAAAATAGTTTTCCATATGTTGAGACGAATATCATGAATTCCATCTTCCATCAACATCTTTGGAATGTCATACTGAGAGTCAACCAGAGGCCAAAACATGACTGGTACATCACCTTTTTCCAGTTGTTTTCTCATGTTCAACATTTCCTCTTTATCATTAAATGAAGATTATTCTACCTAATTTGACCAGAGATGGTGTTTCCTTGTTGCTTCATCGGATTCAACAAGATTGGTAGAGAAATCATTGATCAAAATAGAAGATTCATGACTTAGGGGTGGTTCGGAGAATGACCTACACCTTGGGATATCTTATGATTGAGAAAGTATTTCACCTGATAGCGATGAAGCATCAGACATGACTGGTTTCACATTTGAAAGTGCCTCAAGATAAGAGGGCTTTCTCGGCACTACATCGTCCACTGGAGCATTTTCCAGGAAATGTGCATCACTACTGTGGAGAGCACTTTAACAACGAAATTCATCATCATGGGGAGGACCACCATAATGGGTTACAGAAAAAGATGAGATCTCTTGCTCCTTGGTCTTCTAACTACACAGAGGGTTCCTATGGCTCTCATCTGAAGATGAAACTTCAAGATTGACCAAATTTTTATGAAGAAAGCCTTCATGAGGTGGGTATTTTTACAGATTGGCTCTTGATTGGATCTTGATCTCCTGACTGTGCTAGGCGGGTCTTTTTCTTAGACGCCTTCTTGCTCGCTTTGGAAACCACTTGTTGACGAAAGTGGCTGCTCTGAGCAGGTGTATGTGCTTGATCAGGAAAGATGGCTAGGTTAGGCTGACGATCTCCACTCAAATCAGGTGTCTGTGCCTGACTTGGTTGTCCGTATGATATGTGGGAGTATACCCCACAACCCTCTTGGACTGGAACAGATGTGTGTGTCTGTTCCGGAGTGATCTGTTGATGTGTCACTCCACTAGTAGGGATAGATTTATGTGTCATTCCCTGAGATGTCATTGAAGTTGTTATAATATCCTGACAAGCATCCAGAATATGAGAAGGGATTTGCTTCTGCTCTTTCACCATTGATAAAGTATGCTTGGTGACTTCAGCTGCTGGAACGGGGATATACGTCCATTCCGTTCTTGGAGTAGGTGTATGTGCCTGCTCCTATCATCCTTTTCCTGTCAGTGAATCCTGGCAGTACTCAAGTGTGGGGGAAGAGAGTTGAGTCTGCCTCCTATTTGTTGCCAGGGATTTCTTACTAACTTCTCTGAATCCTACCAAGCGAGACTGTTGGTAGGCTTGATTAATACTAGCAGGTGTATGTGCCTGCTGATTACACTTCACCGAATGTGGTTGAAAAGATTCATCATATGTAGTCAGACGAGCCTGCTGACTAGCTGATTATGTATAAACAGGTGTATGTTCCTGCCTATAGTACTCCACAAGAATTTCCTGGTGGGATTGGCATGATGCTTCCAGACCAGTCTGTTGGACAACAGAATTAAAATGGGTAGGTGTATGTTCCCACTCATTGCTTTCCACCAAGTTAGGTTGGTGGACTTCTCTGGAGATGGAAAAGATGAGAACCTGCTCACTATTGAATGGATTCCGGCTCTGGCGGTTCGTCTTGCCTTCTCGGGTTCAAGGAACCTGAGCCAAATGCCTGGAGTCGGTACCCTCATCATGTTGAGGGCATACTGCCGCACGAGTCTGGAATCGATTGTTTATATGAGCCCTCAGGAAGGACTCTTGCTTCTTTGAATTAAGGCACTGAGGGATCTTCTCATTCACCTCCCCAGAATATGGGAGTGAATGGTGATTGTGTTTCGGGGATAACAACCCGAAACAGTTGGAGAGGATAGTTAGCACCTCCGGATTCTTGATCACTGGTTGTCTTTGTTCAGACAACCGGTGTGAGTTGTTCACTTGGAGGGCTTGTTGGGTAGCCTCCAGAGTTGGTATGGTACCGTGTTGATGTTACTCCTTAACCAACGCATTTGATACCCAGCGTTGAAGACGCTGAGTAGGTGATGTCATCCTCAGAGAAGACGACAATCCAGCAGGAGTACCAGCAGTGGCGTTTGCAGTAGTGGTATTCACAGGTGTGAACTTGAGAGCAGCCATTCGGGAAATGCAGAAGATCTTGGTAAAGAGTGCCTATTTGATATGACAGACGTAATCAAGATAAATTCAGCCACTACATCTTTTGGATGAGAACATATGTCAATGATTTTTTTTGTTGGCCCTCTCATTGCGTTTTAAATAGGGGCCTAACAAATAGGTAAAACATCATTTTAACTTGGTTAAGGATTCATGTCGGGTTCACCATTTTTTGTTTCCCTCAGAATTCGGGGATAACCTCCTTGATGGGAGGTTCAAACATTCTGATCGGTTTCTAATGTGTTTGTTTGTAGAACCAGAAACATCCAATGATTCCACATTCATTTGGACCTACTTTCCAAAGGTAGGTGCTCACTAGTTTGTGGACTGATGAGGCTTAAGAATTTCCATTGGTCGAGAGGATGTGATGTCGGACTCATCACACCTTTTTTAGGGGAATTATTGTCTACTCCGGGACTCTCTTTATAGATTTAAGTTATGTTCGTGAATCCTTATTACATTACCAAGTATGAAATTAACCTTCCTTTAGATTTGATAATCAATGATTAAATATGTAGGAAATTTAGAGAATCTTTTATATTTATTCTAGGTTCTTCATCGATAGAGAATCATCTGTATTTATTAGAGATTCTCGGTCAATGGTATCCTTCGACACATTTATATAGAAGTCTCTTGGTCATTATGATTACCATGCTGGTTTTAAATCCACTCAGTGGGGCACTTGATGTTTTTTGTCATTCAGAAGGACATGGATTATTTCAGAGTTGGGATCGAACCCGCAGATGGACTACCTACATATCCTTTGTTTAGAAAAGAAATTATAACCCACATAGTTCGAGTAAGGGAGTATGATGTTTATGATTATTGACTCAACGAAGGTTGTCATAATTAATTTTACACTCTAAGCTCACGTGAGTCATGCTCGGTGTGAGAAAAAAGAGGTATTGGTAAAAATTAGACAATTGGGCCATGAAAGATGCAATCATAAGAAATAATGTCGGACTTATGTATGTATTACTACCTAGATAAATGAATATTAGGATTTACTTCAGGAAAGAAATCCAGGAACAGGATCCGTAAAGGTATATGTGCTTCATAGAGATTTGAATACTATAACTTGGGGCTAAATCCTGAAAAGGAGGCCCAAATTAGGAGAGGACTTATGAATGGGTTTTACTCCTGAGAAGGAATCCTAGATCAAAGGTAAATTAGGACTGGTTAAGAGAAATTAAAACTGGGGGTTACTCCTAAAAAAGGAGGCCCAGGTTAAGGGACTTCAAAAATTAAGTGACTTGGGGATTAATCATAAGGAGGATGCCCAGATTTGAGATGAGGGATTATTCCTAAAAAGGACGCCCATATTTGAGACTGGGGATTATTCCTGAAAAGGAGGCCCATATTTGAGACTAGGGCTTATTCCTGAAAAGGAGGCCCAGGTTAAGAATTATGACTGGGGCTTATTCTTGAAAAGGAGGCCCAGGTTAAGAATTATGACTGGGGATTATTCCTAAAAAGGAGGCCCGAGTTAAGAATTCTCTCATCTTAAAGGATGAGGTTGAATGAATGAAATCTCAATATTTAGTGACATAAAGATGTGTAAATCACTAGATTTTGAGAGATATTCCACAGAATTCCTTTTAGATAAAGAATTCAAACCAAGAAACCATGCCATAAATGGCTTTGAATAGTGTCTTGAAGACTGAATCTTGAATATGAGAGGTGGAATGGCTTTAGAGGGGTGAAATGGGTAAGAAGGGAACCCAAAAAGGCAGGGGCGCGCAAGTCCAGGCAGGCGCGTAGGTACTGCGTGGGCACGCAAGTTCGGTTGTGCAGGTATACCTACGTGACACATTGGTACTTGCACGACGGTTAACTAGCAGGGTAATACTTGAGAGACTCTTTGTTAAAGCCTTTAGAATCGTCGTGAGGTTCTTCCAGAAGAGTGGCGCGCAAGTTCTATTGAAGGAGTTTAGGAGGAGCACAAGTGTGGCCATTTCCCTTAAGGGCTGGCCACTCAGGCACACAAGTGTTGATGAGTTTCAACACTTAGGCCTTCCTCCCCCTCTTTAGATCTTTTGTTATAGGAATGAAATTACCTTATAAGTGTTTCAGAAGCTTTGGGAAGATACTAGGGTGTCGGGACCTCCCTAAATGGGGGGCCCACAGGGTCTATTTATAGGCTGAAGAAGACCCGGGCAGTTATCCTTTAGGGCACACAAGTCACTTGTGCGACCATTATGCATCGCGCAAGTATACTTGTGCGACAGTGATGGAACTTGTGCGGCACATGTGCTTTTGAAGCCTTGTTCATGCCTTTATCGATTTTTGATGTTTTCTTCAAAGGATGAATCAATTTGTGCTAAGTAATTTACCTTTCCTTTATTTTAGACAATGTGATGAAAATGAGTGTCAACAGATAACTATTCATAGTGATCATGGAGGAGAATTTCAAAATTCATATTTTGAAACTTTTTGTACAAAAAAGGTATTACTCATAACTTCTTAGCTACAAGAACTCCTCAATAGAATGGTGTTGTTAAATGAAGATATTATATTCTTCAAGATATAACTAGAACCATGTTGAGTAAATATTCAATTTCTATCCAATTTTGAGTTGAAGCTATAATTACTACTTTCTATACTATAAAACGAGTTTTGAATGGACATTTTTTTAACAAAACCCCTTACGAATTGTGGAATGGTAGAAAACATAGAATCTCTTACTTCAAGGTATTTGGTCGCATAGTATTCATTATAAATACTAATGATAATTTAAATAAATTCTCACCTAAATCTGAAGAAGGAATATTTCTAGGATACTCAACAACTTTTAAGTCTTATAGTTTTTTAATAAAAATTCATGTATCGTTGAAGAAACATTACATGATAAATTCGATGAAACTGATACCTTTGTTTTTAAACAACCCCAACCTATATCTTCGGATGTGTTTTCAAAAACTGATTATCAACCCTCGATAGAAGATCCTTATGATAAGGAAAATGTTAAAGATAATATTTATGAAGCATTTACCCTAAAATATTTCCTAACATATGTTGACGAACCGATTTTACAAAACTCAAATATGTTGTTTCTTAAAAATAATCCCAGTGATCGTATTATTAGTTATGTAAATCAACCTATAAATACTAGAAGTTCCGTAAGAAATGAAGTAGAACATCTATATTTCCTTTCCCAATTAGAACAAAAAATAACAGATGAAGCATTAAGTGACGATGATTGGATTAAATCCATTCAAGATGAGATAAATGAGTTCCAAAGGAATAAAGTCTACATATTAGATGAAATACCTAAAGGAACCTCTGTTATTGGAGTAAAATGGGTCTTCAAAAATATGTGTGATGAAAATGGGATCATTGTAAGAAATAAATCTAGATTAGTTTCTAAAAGATATAATAAGAAAATAAGGAATAGAATATAAAGTAACATATTCTTTAGTAGCTAGACTTGAATCTATTCGCATTTTACTTGGCTTTACACAATTTTTTGATTCAAAACGTCTTCAAATGGATTTAAAATGTGATTTCCTTAATAGATATGTTCAAAAGGAGGTTTAGGTTGAACAAACTCCTAGTTTTTAAGACACTAAACATGCTTAACATGTTTTCAATCATAAAAAATCTTTCCATGCACTTAAACAATATCCTAATGCCTGGTATAAGATATTTACATGATTTTTTCTATAAAAATATTATGTTCAAGGAACTGCTGATCCTACTCTTTTTATAGAGAAAGATAAAAAAATGTTTTGATTGTTCAAATTTATGTTGATGAAATTATATTTGGTTCAAATTAGAAATTTTTAACTGATTCATTTGAGAATCTAATGAAATATGAGTTTGAAATAAGTATGATGGGTGAGTTAACTTTTTCTTCTTCTAGGTTTTCAAATTTCTCAAAAACGAGATGGAACTTACATATGTCAACATAAGTATATTAAATATATTCTTAAAAATAATGGATTTGACAACACTAATTGTATAATTACTCCCATTGGTACCTCAAATTCTCTTGATATTTATGAAGATGGGAAACCAGTAGATCAAACATTATTTAGAGGTATGATAGGAAATTAACCATACCTGACAGCTAGTCATCTAGAATTAATGTTTTCAATATGATTATGTGAAAGATATTAATCTAATCCTAAGAAATCTCATTTAAAAGAAGTGAAAATATTTCTTTTTGATTTTTAAAGTGAGCCATGGATTTAGGACTCTTTTATACATTTGGAAATTATTTTGTTTTAAAAAGATTTTTAGATACTGATTTTCATTGATGTAGAATGGATAGGAAATGTAAATATAGAACTTTTAATTTCTTAAGAGATTCATTTTTTTCTTGGTTATGTAAAAAGAAACACTCAATAGTACTTTCCACTACTGAAACTAAACATATAGCGGCTATAATTTGTTGTGATCAAGTGTTGTGGATGCAACACACACTCATTGAATATGTCACATGTTTTACCAAAACAAAAATATTGTGTGACAACACTAGTTCCATTTCCCTAAGAAAAAACCCTGCACATCACTGTTATGAAAAACACATAGATATTATGAATTACTTTATTAGGGACCACACACTTATAAGAGATATCATTCATCAATTTATTAGAACACAAGATCAACTTCCTAATATTTTACAAAAATCATTACCATCCAATAAATTTGAATACATTAAAAAAAATTAGGAATGACAATCGTAATGTAATATTCCATATTAACTTTTTGTTGAAACCTATCTCCTTACATTAAGAAACACCTTTTCATAGGGGGAGTACATTTGATTTTTAATCAAATTTTCTCATAATCAAATTTTAGTTAATCAATTATTTTTTTCATAATAAATATTTTTTGTAATAAAATTTTTTATTATCAAAATTTTTCTTAAACAATTTTCTATAATCAAAATTTTTCATAATGAATTTTTTTTTAACCAAAATTTTCTAGGTTTTAAATTTTCTAAAATCTAAAGTCCTTCAAGAATAATTATCCTTATCAGTAACACTTTTTCTTGCAATCCTGAAGGTATGTTTCCTTACTTAAAATTTTCATAATCGATTTTTTACTTGTTGGTATTTTAATCTTTTTATAAGAAACTTTTTCAGATCAAATTTCCTTAAATCTGAACATATATCTTAAAAACCTCAAAAGATATAAATCTACCAAAACCAATCATGGACTTTCATCTCAACTGTCAGATCTTATTAAGCATTAATCAACCATTGAATCAATATTGGAATATGAACTGTTACCTTAATTACTATATAATAGAACCTATAATGGTTGTCCTGCATCAGTTTTCTAGCTATTTCTGAAGCTCTTCTTCTTTAATTAAGAGTTGTATCGAATTTTATTGTTTTATCAAATCTAAATGTCTTTGGAAGAAACCATACAGAATAAAATTTAATCAGATAATAAAATTTATGAATGGAAGATCTATAGAGAGAGTTTAATAGATCCAAAGTTCTTCACTAAGTATGATTCTATTATTTCAAAGAATATCAAGATGAATGGATGGGAGAGTCTATGTGTATCCAAACCAAAGTAAAAAAGATCTAGTTTATCTAAAGTTAATGGTAGATATTTATGAGAATGTATGTTTTTATGTTCAATATTGGAAATATATGTTTTATTTTAAGAGTAATGCGAACACATATTCTCTTTCCTTTAGCTTGTCTACAAGAATTTTAGGAATTCCGTATGAGGGAGAAGCTGATTTATGCACCCACAAGATACATGATATATCAGGAAGTTTTGATAAGGATAATTCCATTGAGTTCCTTGGTTTACTAGGGGTGATTAAACTGAAGATTAATCATCTCTTTAAAAATTTTAGGATTCTAGAGTTATGGTTTCATAGATTTCTCATTCTGAGAAAAGCTGATAAGGATACCATGAAAAAGAGTGATATCTACATTCTAGATTTTATGGTGAACCTCAGGAAGATTAATTTGGTGAAGTTTGTCTTTCTTACAATTATGAATATCAAGAATGAGACCCTCAAATTGTAAATAATTATATATCCCATTATTATTTCCAATATCATAGTACTTTTTCTAGACTCTTTAAAAATTCCATGTAGTTCTAAGACAAAAAATTTCCAAGTTATGATGATGAGTGATGATACACTCAAGAAAGATAACGGTTGGATTTAACAGAAAGTTTGGATAATTTTATGACTTGTTTGAAAGCGAGATCGAAGACTTATCCAAGAAGCTAGAAGTAGCATATATTTCCAAGAAGGGTCAGAGGAAAAGAAAGTAGAAAGAACTAGATGCCAATGAAAAAATCCTGGAGTTTAGGAAACCCAATCAGCACCTCAAAAACCTAAGAAGAAAAAGACAAATCCATATGAAGTTATTGCTAAGTGGAGAGAATATAAAAAGAATAATAAAGAAGGTGAGCCTGGCTTTGGCTTGGACCCTGCGGAGGTGAAATCATTGAAGCTTAAGGGTGATGAGGAGTATGAAAAACAAGAAAAAGATAAGAAGAAAAGGAATATATTGTCTGAGGATGAAGTTGTTCAAGATCTTCTCAGAGACACCAAAAAAGCCTCTGAAAAATTGCATGTACCATAATTGTTTTTATAAGAATCTCTTCCTGTGACTCCAGGAAAGAAAATGGTCATTCTGGAACCTGATTAAGAAAAAGAAGTTGTGAAGGAAGAAGAAGTTGAAGAAGAATAAGATAAAGGTAGTGATGATACTAATGATATGATAAAAACATTTGAATAATATCATGATAAGGAGAGTCCTTCTGAGAAATTATCAATATAGACATCCCAGGCCAAATCTTCTAAAATTTCTACCCCAGGAAAAGAAGAAGAGGGTCAGGGAGAAGTAAAAACCATCAGGTGACGAGAGCTGCAACCGTGAATTGGTTCACCCAGAGGATATTGAGGAAGATGAAGATGAAGAGAAGTTTGAGTAAGACAAGACAATTCAACTATCAGACAGTTAAAATGATTCACCAAAGGCTTGTGAGATCATTCTAAGAGATGATAAAGGAAAATAGGTGTTAGGTGATACACCAAACAAGGTCGTGGTGGCTAAGAATGATACTGGTGGATCTTCTAAAAGAAAGAATAATGATATTGAGAAAGAATCCTCACCAACAAGAGAATATGATTCATATCCATCTTTTATGGGTCATGATTTTTTGGTTCAATCCCTGAAGAAATTGGTTGATACAATTCCTCTATTTTCAAGTATTGACTCGAGATATCAGATCTTTTAGAATTCATTCAATCAGAAATCAAACTCTGTTTCCTTTCTTATAGATGGACTATTTAGGCTTGAGGCTAATTTTATATCATTTTACATTGGGTATGATGCTCATTGGAGGCCAAGAAAGGAAATCATTAAGTGTTCTAGGAAGTCAATTGAAGAGATGAGAATATTTTATAGATTTAAAGATAATGTGAAGGATGATTTTGATACCGAAGATATCAAGATCAAATATCTTACTATAAGTTTCAATGAGAAACTCAATCTTGAACAAATTACTCAGAAGAAGGAAGACAAGGATCTGAATGGGAATCATAATTTAGTTTCTTAGAATCTGAAAAGGGAAAGAGATCACATAATCATGTTTGAAGAAAAGATCAGTAAGAAAGAAGTTCTTTTGAAAACTCAGGAAAAAATTCTTAAGTCTTAGGATGAAAATATCAAAGCTTTAGAGAAGAAAAATAAAGATTAGGATCAACTGCACAAACGTTTTGAAGAGGATCATAAGGAGTTTAAAAATCTGAAGACCATTGCAAGAAGTTTATGTAGAAGGAAAAAGAAGGATGATTTTTTCCTTAACTCTGATCTTTTTTTGTATTACCTTTCATGTACAATTTTTTTTTCAATCACAATGAAAATTTTGATTATCCTTCATGTGTTTTATTTTATAGTACTAATATTTTAGGTACCATGTTTTTTTTAATTCTCTTTATTATTTTTTGAAAATCAAAAAGGGGGAGAAATGAATGATAAAAAATAATGCTATGTAAAGAGAGAATTCCCTAAGTTAAGGGGAGTCTATTTAATGGGTAGTTTTATCAAAGAAGATTTCTTTATGTAAGAAAAATCAAAATCTCTTTAAGGAAGTCAAGAATACGATCCTTAGGGATTTTATAACCTAAAGGGGAGTTTGTCGTATTCACCATGATCCATAAGTAAAGAGAGAGATGTTTTTATTTTATGTTCATAAAGAAAAATTCTTAGTCCTTATATTCTTTTTCATAAGGTTGATTGTGCTTTACAAAAAGGGAGAGAATATTGAGTAAATAAAGTTTCCTTATGAATTTTCCATTCCACTATGTTTTGAAAATTATAAACACTTTATTATAAGGAAAAATATTTTTCCTGAAGGATAATTTTCCTTCTCTAAGGAAATTTTCATCCCTACCATTGTTTTTTTTTCATTTTTTAATCCATAAAAATATAACTCATTTTACTACTAAGTCAAAATTAGGTTTCATATCTAATACATTAGAATATTATAATTACATGGATGTAGAATATTATTTTTTTAGACTATGAATTCTCTGAAATCCAGACACTGAATTCTCTGAAATTTAGACTCCAAATTCTCTAATATTAAAAATCCGAATTCTCTGAAATTTAAACTCTAAATTCTCTGAAATTCAGACTCCAAATTCTATGAAATTCAGACTCAGAATTCCTTAGAATTCAGAATCTGAATTACTCAGAATTCAGACTCCAAATTCCTTGTAATTCAGAATCCAAATTCCTCAGAATTCATACTCCTGATTCCTCAGAATTCAGACTCTAGATTCCCCAGAATCCAGAAAAAAAATTCCTCAGAATCCAGACTCTAAATTCCTTAGAATCCTGACTCTGAATTCCTTAGAATTCAAACACCGAATTCCTTAGAATTCAGACTCCAAATTCTTAGAATTCAGATCCATAATTCATTATAATTCCGAATCTGGAATCTATATAATTCAGATTCTGAATTCTTTGTAAAAAAAATTCGAATATCTATATCTTATAGATTTTGAATGTTTATTTTGTTAGATTCTGAATTCTATTCTTCATTAGAATAAAAAAATAGATTTGGTTATGTAGCTTCATTTTCATTAAAATTGTTATGAAATGATGTCGTACAATCTATTTCAAATTAACTGTTGTTTGAGTGGCACATGTATAGGTCCCTCCTAAATTCAAATAAAAATATGACTATTGGAGGAGAGAGATGGCCATTGTATAAGTACCTAAAAATAGGAGATCATTTGAATGAGCTCATTACCATTACACTGCTCTAGTGATTATATACTGTTGAAGTGATATCTAGTGAGGGAGACTCTCATGCCTTTTGCGTATCGAACATCGTTTTCAGCTTGCTTCGTGCAACTCTGATTGTTGCTGAGTACAATCGAGGGATTCTGGGGATAGGAAGACAAAGGTTCCAACTACCATAAAGTTCGAGGACTTCCGGGGATAGGAATACAGAGGTGCCAACTACATTAAAGTTTGAGGACTTCCTGGGATAGAAAGACAGAGGTTCCAACTATCTTAAAGATCGATGACATGCAGGGATAACAAGATAGATTCCGATATTCCTATTGAGGGATTTCCCTCTTGTGGGGAAGAGAAACTCTCTATAAAGTATCAATCAAGGGACCTTTATCCAAGTTTGTTGGATACCCTACTGTTTTTTTAAAACATTTCATACTTGTTACATTTTTTGTTTCAATTTTATTTCCAATGTATTTTTATTAAGGAAGAAATTATAATCTTCTTATACTTTCTTATTATTTTTTGTACTCTGAAAAATAATATTCTATATGATTTAAGGTAGAATATTTACTGAATTAAATGTTCCTTAAGTTTCCTTTTCAGAAACATATTTCCAGAACATGGAAAGTTTGTCTTATATAACTATTTTAGGGTTTGAATCTACCTTGTTTGAATTTGTTAAACATAGCTTTCATTAAAGTTAAAAAAGAATTCTTTTAAAAATTCAAATCACCCCTCTTGTAATTGAGCATCTATATTCATATTTTGATTCAACACTTAGTTGAGAAGCCCTTAAGAAATATACAAAAGTAATATTGTTGGTTTTATCCATATGATGGATTGGGTAAAGAGTTACGCACTAAGGTCTCCAAGAATCATAACTACTATGGTAGAGATGATTTCCTAACTAAATAAACGAATGGTGATAGAAATGACAATGCGGGCATATTACTTAGTGAAATAAGGATATTGGTTTAATAAATAGCTATGTTGTATGAGGTCATAATTTTAGTGAGAGTAATTTCATAAATTAAATATATGAAAATATATAAAACAAGATACTCATATGATATAAGTTTTTGTTGTGTATAAATAACATCATCATTATGAAACATTATCTGTGATGTTAACACAGGAAAAAGATAGGCATTATACAAAAAAGTCATGTGATCGAAAACATAAGAAAAATTCTTAAGTAAAAGAAATTAATTTTTCCAAAATAAAACCTTCCTATGAAACAAAAATATTGAATGAATTCTAAAAATGATTATAATATTCTCATGTGATGTAAATAATTATTCTCTTAAGGTGTAAAAAATATTTGATGTAAAAGTGACCTAATTAATATTAGTATTTACTTATATAGTCATTAAGATTGTGTATATCAATGTGAGAATAAATGTCATAAACCATGTAATATTCCAATAAATCATTTTCCAGTCTTATTAATATTAATAAATTTGATTCTATATATTTTTTTCATTATAATAATATTATGTTTTTAACTCAAAAATAAAAAGATTTATTTTTAACCAAATTGGGGTTTCATGCATTATATAGTTTTATTTAAAATATTTATTTCAAAGTTTTATAATTTTAATTTTCAAAAATGAACTTAATTTTTCAATTTAGAATTTCTAAATTATCTTAGGATGAATTTTGTAAAATCATATAAATATTATGATTTTAAAATGAATAGTTAAAAATACTGATTTTTATTTAAAAATTTATTTTATTGACAAGTATTTACAAAGTAAAATTGTTTTTTTAAAATATATTTAGTTAATTTTGAATATAAATAATTAAATTAATTTTTTTGGAATCAACATTATGCTTGAATTTTTTATAAAAAAAATTTATACTTAAAAATACATTTATCTGAAAAGTAGTTTTTCACCACATTTTGATGGTTTAATTTTAATTTAAATTCTTCTACTTCTATGAATTACATATGATAAAATGGATTCCATATTTGGAATAATAATAATTAATATTAGGTAATAAGGTCAATGAATCACACTGCTATTTTATATAATATTTTTTAAAATAAATTTACTTTCTACGATAGCCTCTGTTACATGAAACACTGAGTTTGAACAAATCACAATACACTATTAATAATATTATTTAAAATTAATAAATTTAACCTATGCATTAAAATTAGACGTATGTCTAGGAATATTAATTTTTTTTAAAATTATTTATATTTTTATACATAAAAAATATATTTACAAATAAGTAGTTCATTTTTAGTGAAGTCTTTCTATGTTTTGAAAATATCTTTTTATAAAAAAATTATTTTTATTTATTATTTTGAACAAATAATAAAATTAATTTATCAGAATTTTAGAAAATTTAATTGTAAAAATAACATCATTATTATAATAAACATGTCAAAATTATATTTGGTTTAGTTTTATCGAATTTTCTGAGAATATTAATTTCTTAGTGAATACTGAAACTACAGATTTTTATTAAAAACTTCTATTTTTTAAAGAATTTATAATGTTCCTTATTATTTTAAAAAAATATAGAAGAAAAACTTTCTCAATTATATATTTATTAATCCAATTTAAATCATTATAATAAATTTTATATTTAATTTGTATATTAAAACTTTCTTTACTTGTGATACTTTTTTCTTTGGGAAGATATTTTTTCATCACATATATGGGATTAATTTTAAATTAAAATATTCTAATTACATTAATGGAATATATAAAAATTCAATAAATATTTTAAATAAAAATAATTAATAATATTCAATAATTGTACCTTAATTTTTTTCCAAATGAATTGTTCAAATAATAAAAATTAGTTTCCCTAGTTGAAGTAAAAATGGGTTTATTGGGGGTAAAACTAAAAGGATAAGGGTTAAAATGACCTAAAAACTTATCCCATTAATATTGTATGTCCATATATCAACACATATTATCTTATTATCAATTTTTTGTTCTTTTGGAACACTCTTCCAGAAAAGTGACCAATATTACAATTTATGTAAAGAAATAGAAAAAATGTCACCCCCTTGCTTTTAAATTTCAATAATATGTTCACATAGGGAAAATAGAAATATGTTATTGAATATTGATGTTAATTTATAGAATAATAAAATGAATTTTATTAGGGTAATATATTTTTAATTTTTAGTAATTGTTAAATTACTTTAGAAGAATAAGCAATAATAAGGCAATAAATACTTAATTAAATGATAAATAAAATAAATGATAAAAAAAAATAATACAATTTACATAAATTGAGTAAAATTTTATACTGTAAGAATTATTTAGACAAATATAACATGATCAATGGGTTTAAAAATTATATATCCAAATTACACCTTTTTCTTGATGTTTTTAATGTAAAATTAAATGAATAGAGTCAAAATTGACATTAATGTTATTTTATAATAAATATTATTTTATTAAATGATTTAAAATTACTAAAAATCTTATCCTCTTCCATGTTATTTGAATTTTTTTTAAAATATAAATAATAGTACATTCATTCACCAAGAATCCTTTTGTAATAATTATATTAACCCATAATTAGTAAAAAACATTGTTTCTATAGTTAAGGGAATAATGCAGTTTTACACAGTATATGCACCTGTGTTAAAATTAATTTTACACACATGCTTTTTTTTATTTTTTAAATTGGAATTAATATTTATTACCAATGGTTAAAAATTATGTAATAAGTATCATTTTATTTCAATACATAAATTATTAATTATCTTGGTAAAAAGGCTAGTTACCATAGTTAAAACTGAAATGGTAAAAGTAAGAAATCATAGATGTTATGGAACAATATGTCTAAAAAATGTGTTTATTTTGTGGTGGAGGTTTGGATTGACCATATATTCCATCCAATACATTATTTATCAATTTTTGAGTAATTTGAGTTGATAGAGACTCCCCATTATTGAATAGTTCAGGGTATTTACAAAATGTCAGTCCTTTGCGCACTACACCAAAATCTAACATTAGTGACGGTTTATGAAACCACCGCTAGATTTTTTTAAAATAATATAGTTTTTGTTTATTGAAAACCACCACTGAATATTTTAATGTTTCAAAAAACGTGACAGTTCTCCCCTGACCCCTCTGATGCTTCACTCTCGACCCCCTCAACCCCCTGAAGCCCTACCCGACCCCTTGAAGCCTTGCCACCAATCCCACCCCTCGTCACCGATCTAACGCTCACCAACCCCTCCGACGCTTCTCCCCCAACCCCCCAACTTCTTAAATCCTTACCTGACCCCTTTAATCCTCTACACTAATCCCAACACTCACCGCCCCTCATCGCTGATCCCAACCCCCCACCTCGCCACCCCTGAAAGGTTAGGTGGTAAGTAAAAGGGATATTATTTCTAGATCTTTACTGTTAAAAAATTTTATTTATCGTGGGTGTTTAGGGATTACATTTTTATTTGAGTTTTGTTCTTGGGTGTTTTGATATGGGTTGATATGATTTAAAACTATTATGATTAATTGGGTAGCCTTATATGTGTTATAAAAATTAAATTATGTATTTATCAAATTATATGTTTCATGTTTATAGATAATACCTCCAAGAAGTTTGAGTAGGGATATTATTCAATTATAGAGTATATATCTTGGTTTATTGAGTTAGTTTTCATTCCCCCAAATTCTATCATAAATGATTTTGTGAATTAATGTTTTAATTTAGTTGAAAAATTCTAATTTTAATGCACACCTATATTTTTGGTTTATTCTAAATTGGATATTTTAATTAAATTACATTTGAATGAAAATTGTTTTTAGTAATTTAATCTAGTTTAGTTATATCATTGAAATTTAATTATGTTATTTTTAATCATGGTTTTTTTGATAAATTTGTTTAATTTAATTGTTATTTAAATTTTCACCATTTATTCATGATATTTTTATTATTCTTTATAATTATTTTTCTTCAAAACATATGAAAATTTAATTCTTTAAAGATTGTATTTACCTTTATGTAATCCTTACAAAGATCTTGTTACACTTACGTAAATTTGGTGTACCCTTAAAAAAATTCTATTCTGACTTTACATATTTTGTTAAATGTTTTTTTTACCCTTGTGTAAATATTTTTCTTACCCTTACGTGGAATTTATGAATTGTGTGTTACCTTTACATATGTACCTTTGTACCCTTATACATGCTTTTTAATCTTGGTTTTAACCTTAAATTAAGATCTACCTACATTTATACAAGTGTTTCTTACCTTCACGCAAGTGATTATTACCTTTACACAAGTGTTTCTTACCTTTACACAAGTGATTCTTTCCATTACAAAAGTGTTTCTTACCCTTACGTGCATGTTTTCCTTACCTTTACATATGCACCTTTTACCCTTATGCATGCTTTGTATTCTTGGTTTTACACTTCAGTAAGATCTACTTACATTTATACAATTTTTTCTTAACATTAAGAAAGTTATTATTACCATTGGACAAGTGTTTCTTACCTTCACCCAAGTGATTATTACCTTTACACAAGTGTTTATTTCCTTTACGCAAGTTTTCCCTACCGTTACTCAAGTGCTAACCTACCATTAAGTTTCATGAAGAAAATGTATGTTAACCTTGTGTAATGAACTAGCTACCTTTAAATAGTTCCTAGAATTTATGTTTCTCCTTTACATGTGGTTTAGAAAATTCTTATTACCCTTATGTAACTTTTGAGTACCTTTATACAGCTTTTCTAGTTACCTCTACGAGACCAGTTTAAGTAAAAGTTTACCATTACACAACTTTACTAGTTACCCTTATGAAACAATTATAATTTTTTATTACCCTTATATAGAATTTTAATTTACCTTTATACAACATGTGTAAAATTCATCTTATCTTTATACGAGCTATATAGTTTAAAGGATAACATTACGGAGATTATAAAAACTATGAGGCACTTTTATGCAGGCTGTGAAAAAATTATTTTAACCTTACATTGGATATATAGGTATAAAACATCCCTATAATATTTAATTAGAAGCATATCTCATCAGTTTGAATCGTAGAAATCCACTCTCATTAGACAAAGACACCATGAATGACATATATTGAGTATTTTAGAATTTGAGTTTGATACTTTAAACAATAATATGTTTGTATTTTAATTTATAACTATTGGTTTCTAAATGTATGATTAATAATTTGGAAAAAACCATTTGTAGAAGATTCAATGGATTTCTAAATATTCTAATCCATTTTTGTTTTTTATATAAATAGACATTAAGGAAAGAAGTGGATAAAGAATAAGAAATACATTTATAACTTCATGGATTTGTTACACTGATTTGTTGTGGCATTTCTAGTTGCCCTATATTTCCTTGTTCTATATCAATTAAATAAGGGACAAAGTTCACTACTCTACACCAATTTCTTCATCGAAATATTCTAATAGTTCAAATATTTTTGTTATTTTTTAGAAGTTTCTCTAATTCTTATTTCATAGATGGTTATACATACATTTAAAAGGTAGTGTATAGTTATTTTTACCTAGTAAAAAGGTCATAACAAAGGTATTTTTCATCTTATTGAATAGACTTGGTTCTATCTACACCTGAAAAATACTGAGTGATCTGTTAGGTCTTCAACTTAGAAAATATTGTGTTTTTTATTGAACCTGCAAAAGTAATAGGTTGGTTATGTACTGTAATAGAATACGTTGAGCCTAATCCTATAAAAGACATCTTCTATATTTATTTTAAATAAATGTTTAAAATATTTTGAAAATGTTATTCTATGTTTTCAAATATGTTTACATTTTATATTCAAAATTATTTAACCTCAAGGAATTTACTTTACCCGATTGATACCTTCAAAAATATAATTATTTATAATTTTTGTGATTGAACTCAGGGAGTCATGGAAATTTATTATTGATCCCTTCTTATGTATTTATATAGGAAAACCCTATTTATCATTTTCATATTTTTTTCAACTAGTATATATGAGTCTCTTTTCTTCTTTAGTAATAGTTTTGTGTTTTAATTTTTTTAGTAATTTATAGGCATATTGTGATATATATAGATAAAATCTAAATCACATTACTAAGGAACACACCTCAGTATTCTTAGGGTTTAGAGGAGTTTTTATATTTTTCAATTTCCAATCTATATGTTGATGGGAGAATAATATATCCATGTCTAAAATGTAAATTTATAACATGGTTTAAGAGACATGAATTTTATGAACACTTGATATGAAAGCAATTACCTACTCAATATTGGTGTTGTATTTGGGATGAAGAATCGAACTTTACATAAAGGTTGAGAACTATTTTCAATCTACAGAATGAGATCCCAACTTCATCCATAGTGGTCAATGAAATGACAAACCTTATAAACGATGCATTTGGCATTACAAGACACCAACATCAACATAAAAACATATCAGAATAACCATTTTAGGGTGCTACAAATAGTAATGTGACAAGTGATGTTCTTGATACTATAGGACAACCGGATCAAGATTGTAACATACCATTGGATCCTTATCTTGATTTTTTAGAGACTAATGTAAGATAAAACTTCACTATGTAGAAAAATTCAATTCATGGTTTAGATTATGATTGAAGTCAAAAGTTTGATAGTGGATGTTTGAAATATTCAAAACCTTATTTTCTACTAAAGTTGTACCATATCAAATGCCAATGTGGAATTAAAAATTAGGTAATGTCCATGATATTGGAATTTTTGCATGGTGTATTTCATGAAGCAAATATACCTGAGTCTTTTTTTTATTTGAATTTTTTTTACAAGCTTGGTCTGAATTATACAAAATTTCATGCATGTACCAATGATTTTATGCTTTATTGGGGAGTGTATTTAACCAGACATGATTAATTTTGTTTTTCTAGATGGAAGTATATGGTTGATGTTGACAGTTGGAATCAAAATAAAGACATAAAGAAGATAAAAATGAACACACCTAAAATTCTTTTTTAGTACATTCCTTTAAATCCTCGATTGCAAAGATTATTCATGTCATTGAAAACTGCCAAATGGATGAAGTGAAATTCAATAGATAATAACAATTATTGGTTAATGTGACATCCAAGAGATTCACAATCATGGAAGAAATTTGATTCATTACATCCATATTTCTCATATGATCCTATGAATGTTCGATTGAGATTGGTTGCTGATGGATTTAACCCACTTGGGTCTTTGAGAACCGGTTATAGCATTTAGCCGCTTCTTTTGAGCCCTACAATCTTCCTCCATGGGTTTGTTTTGCAACAAACATATTTTATAATTTTGATGATTATTACTAGAAAAAAATTCCAAGAAATGACATTGATGTATACTTTAAGCCTTTAATTGAAGAATTAGAGGACTTATAAATCAACAGTTTGAGGATATATGATACATATTTTAGAACAACGTTCAAAATGAAAGCTGCTCTAATGTGGACCATTAGTGACTTCCATAAACATGGGTATTTAGCTGGTTGGATCACATACACGGGTTTGGCTTGTCTATATTGAAACATTTCTTCTAAGCTCAAATGGATACCTCGTAGTATAAAATGGTGGTTCTTGTATCATTGAATATTTCTCGATGCATCTCATAGATTGTTTCTAAACAAGTCAAAATTTAATGGTTTCCTTGATTGTAGACCACCTACAAAGTTATTAACAGGTTATTAGATATTGGGATAACTTGGAAATGTTGAAAAAGAATTAGGGAAGCTACATCATTTGAATGATAGTGGGAAACAGGTTCAAAGTGCATCATCAAGTGAAATCAGAACACAACAATGGAAGAAAAAAAGTATATTCTTTAAACATTCGTATTGAGAATTTAATTTGTTGCCACATTATCTTGATGTGATTCTTATTGAGAATATATTTTTTTTCAAAATTTGATCTCCACATTTCTTAGTGAGCATGGAATGTGGAAGGATCATCTCAATGCATGGAAATACTTACAAGCAATGGACATAAAGCATGATCACCAGCAATATTAGAATGAAAAGTATGCTCCAAAAATTTTTGCGATAAAAAATAGAGATAAGGATACATTCATTACCATTTTAAAACATGTGAAAGTATCTAATGGGTATTCCAGTAACATCTCAAGGTGTGTTGAAATAAATCGTCATAGGGTACATGGATTGAAAATCTATAATTCACATATTTTTTTAATGTAGTTACTTCCATTGGCATTGTGTATATTATTACATAAAAAGGTAACTGTTTTTGTATTACAATTTTTCACATTTTTCAGACAACTATGTGTGAAAACTCTACATCCATTTTAGCAAGACAACCTTTAAGAGAGATTTTTATTGACACTTTTTGAAATGGAAATGATCTTTCCTCTATCATTCTTTACTATTATGATGCATTTAACTATGCAGTTGGTTGAGGAAGCTAAATTAGGAGGCCCTATACATTATAGATAGATGTATCCAATTTAGAGGTAATTTATTTATATGTTTTTAATTTCAATAATTTTTTTGGAACTTCATTAAATACATAATTATGTTTATTTTATTTTATTTCATAGGTATCTTGGGTTTTTGAAATCATATGTGAAAAACAAAGAGCAACCTGAAGGCTCTATTTCTGTAGGATATTTGGAATAGGAGTGTATTAATTTTTTTTCTATATACTTGGATGATATTGAAAAAAGATTCAATTGATTTGGACGTGTTTACAACACATCAACTCAATATGAAATACATGGGAAATCAAAAATCTTTCCTTCTATTGGACGATTAGTTGGGAGGAGCTCAAATGTTACCCTAATATAAATGGAATTATTACAGGCACATAAATATGTGTTGCAGAATATTGAAATTGTAGATCCATTTATTGATGATTTGTGGATACAAACAATGATTTTAATGAGAGTATGAACACCAAATGAGAAAGATATAAAAAAACTATTAATAAAGATCTTATAGAATGGTTTTCAGAATGTGTAAGTTTATAAATATTGAAATCAATACAAGTATTAGGTTGATACATATATTTTGTAAATCTAATAATGTATATTACTTTTTTCATATCATGAATACTGATACTCGATCATAGTTGTCATAAATTTTGATGTTTCTTACTTGGGGTCCTCTAAAACAAGCTAGAAAGTTTGAAGCTTACAATGTGAATGGATTTAGATTATATATAGTTGATTGGTAAGAGGGTTTAAAAACACATAATAGTGGCATATTTACATTTTTTGAAGTGGAATAAAGTGGAAAGATGACTGATATTATTGAATTAAACTACCACAATTTTTTTCAGTTGTTTTATTCAAATGCAATTGGGTGGATATTATCAGGGGTGTTAAAAGATATTCCTTGCAATTTACTTTTTTGAACTTATCTTTCGTGATGTATATTGGTGACCATGAACTAAATTGTCTTTATATCTTATCACCATAAGAGAAAATTATATATTATGTAAAAGATTTCATGGATGAAGGGTGGAGTGTAGTTTCTCTTATAAAACAAAGAGACTTATACGATATGGGTGATGAATTGGAATATTTGACCTCTGTCATTGAATCACATCAACAACAAGAAGAAAAATTATTTTTTCATCATGATATTGAAAATATTAGTCTTAAAATAGTGGATGAAGTAGATGAAGTTACGATGGAGCTGGAAATTGACATGATTGATGGGGAAAATGACTGTATGTGCAGTAATCCATTCATTTATCAACCACTTAAGTCATTTGTGTAGTCATTCATTATCATTGTTAAGTATATTTTTTTAGTAATGTTCATCTGTTATCATTTATATTTTTTTACATGTATTTTTCAAAATATATGTTATAAACATAATTCTATTTGATTAAATTGCAGGAATGCCAAGGAGGAAGCGATATACTCAGACTACATGGTCAAAAAGTTTTCCTAGAAGCCGATCAACTCTGGTAATATTTTAATTAGTTTAAATATTTATTTGACAATGTTACCTATTAAATATATTTAATTATTGATTTATCTTTGTTAAATTTAGTCACAAAGTTTAGAACAGCAAGCATCCCAAACAAAAGTACGGGTGAATGTTCATAAAAAATATGATGAGAGTTTTGTTAATGATCCTTTCAAAGAAGTTAGGGAATGAATTCATTCTTCGTAATAATAAAATATTATCAGTTTTCATATGTTAACATATATTTCCTCTAATATGACTGATATTTTATTTATAGGTATAAATTAAACAATTATGGGATGTCAATCCCACATGGTCCTACTTCGTCTCCCATGATGACCCATTTAGTAAAGTCCTTGGGAAGGAGTATCCTGACCGAGTGTGTGGGAAGGGTTTGGGACCATTACCGTATGAGGTTTTTGGCAGGAACGTAGGGATTTAAGGTGAATCTACTTATGGTTATAGTAAATCCCTACCCCAATGTGCTCATAGAAAGATTGATTCTATGCAAAATACAATTATGGAATAGGGGGTTGAGATATCTATTTTGAAGAAAGTGTTTCTTGATTTATATTAGAAGGCGACCAGATATACCCTTAGGGATTTTCAAATATTACTAGTGGTGAGAAGGTAAATCACACAACTTCAAAATCATTCAGTTCAAATTTTTTTATTGATTTTAAGTTTAAATATAAATATACAACATTGTTTAATTTTCAATATAACTGTCTTACATGTGTCAGTAGTAGGAAGTAGAGATATATATAGAGGGCGTGTTGAGCAGAGCTCATAATTAGAAAATGAATAATGGAGAGGGTTTTCACATTTATTATCATGTCCAATGTGGGTATTTTTTTATATTTTTCTTATATTTTATATGGGATCGAGACAACGGGTTCCCTATGTATGTGTTGTATAACCATGTGCCTATATGATGTATTTCAACTGGCTATGAAGATTGAAATTTCACTATGATCATATATGATGTTTAGTTTCTTGTCTCTCTTTTACATATATGTTGATATGACAATTATATTCTACTATTTCCCACTTTCTTTTCATAGTGCCTTACTAAGTTTGTTTATACTCACACATGAATGGGCATTGAATGCATGATTTTTTTCTTATACATATAACTGGTATATGGAGTCCTCAGTGGACCTAGTATCTATGGAACATAGAAGTAAGTAGAGGAACTAACTATGTTTTGTGGTCATACACAGGGATCTTGATTTGGGAACTCTTCTTTTTTTCTTTCAGTTGTTTCTAGATTGGGTAATACTTTCCTTCATCTTGGTTAGGCATGTATTTTACCCTCGTCCTTTCTTGGATATTTATCTATCTCATTATAATGTATTTCCCAGTGGTTACTACATGATTTTTTTTACAGAGAGTGGTTTTGTTTTATTATAACTATGCACTATTTCATGGAGTTGAGTGTGTTTGTGTGTGTGTTGATGTACAATAGGATAAATCTTCTAACTTCAATTATATTCTTACTCTGTGCTTATCGCTAGACCTTCAACTATTGGGGGTGAACATGTGGTGTCACTCTTAGCTTACTAGTGTCCCAAGTAGGGTACCTATAGATCAATTCATGAAAAAAACCCCCATGTTTTTCTCCAAGAACGTAATCTCTATCTAACCCCAACCATTATAAGAAATTTTATACACTTTTCCAAGTCTCACATCATGACCCAATACTACTGACCAAGGATCATTTTATGTTAACTATCACCAAAATAAGGTTAAATATCACTTATCCATACAATGATATATCAAGAATATAACATATAAGATAACCCCTATCTATCAAACCCTCTGTTCAATTAGTATCCTCCGGTTTTCATTTTCTTGGTTAGAGATCAACCTTGATGTGTTGGGTGATCTCCCTTCTGTTAGATTTTTGTGCACTATTTGTGCATGGGCCCTATTTTTTGAGATCTGTATTGTTGTTCTTGGATAGTCCATGGGGATATAATAGGGTAACTTGGACTGTGTGGATTCTTTTCAGATTAGTCACATAGAGGCATCTATTTTTTTCATGATCTCATCAAGGGGTGGGATCAGGGTTGGATGTCCTAGTATTTCATAATGTATTTACCCATTGTATAAATCGAAGTTAGTTTTAATCCTTACTTGTGGATGTTTTGATCATTTATAGATATTTAGAGTGACTTCACTTTTGGATAAGCATTTCTTATTGGTTTTTAATCATGAATGATCCTTTTTATGAAAATGGTATTCATGATGGATGGTTTGATATTGAGAATTATTTAAATAATATTAAATTAATATATCTTGTTTTTATTTTTGGTGGATTTAGTTTTAACATGTCAAGCCTCATTTTAATGAAAGTACATTGATTTTATATATCTAGTTTTAAATGTATTAAATTTATGTTTTCCTTGTAAATGTGTTGTTTAATAGTATATATAATTAACATACTTTCAATGAGAAATTTATTGAAAAATGTATTGATTCTTTCAAAGTATTGAGAAATGTATAGATTATTTAAATGTATTGAGAAATATATTATTGACTATTTCAATGTGTTTATTGTTTCAAAGTATTTATGTATTATTGATTCTTTTAATGTGTTGTTTCTTATTTGATTATTCTAATGTATTTATAAATGTATTATTTCTTTTAATGTGTTGTTTTCCTTGGTCAATGTGTTGATTCATGGTGTTTTGGTGATAATCTATATAAGTTGATTCTTTATTTTTAACATGAGTTTTTATCCATGTATGTTGATGATATATTTAATGATATAGTAAAATTTTTAGTGATATTATTGTGTTGTTTTGGCTATATGTTCTGGGGCTACAGAATCGGCAGCTTGTTTTTTTTTATAATTCATGATTTAGCAACGATTTAAACCGCAACTATTTTATGGTATTTTTTAGGGTGAAGGTTAAAAACACCTCTAAATATTACAAAATTTTATTTATCGATGAATTTATCTATTTTAGTGGTGGTTTTTTTGATAAAAAGTTCATAATTTAGGGGCGGTTAAAAACAACCGCTAGATCGTAATTATTTGTTTTAGCGAAAACCTCCGCTAAAACTGGAAAAAATGATGCAAAATATGTGTTCTATGAAACATTCCAAAACTATTTATAAATTGAAGGAAAAAAATAATTTTTAATGCTGACTCTAATTTTAGCGGAGTTTTTTTGAAACCATCATAGAACCATCTAGCGACGTTTTAAACCACTGCTAAATTGGGATTTTATCACAGTGTCGGTTATAAAAGGCTACGTCCTCCCCTCATTTATTAACCCAACACAATCCATTTGGATCAACCAAACCATAAAAAAATATCTCCCTGAAATAAATATCCATATTATATAGGTTCTAGTTATCCCAAAATACCAACCTTAGCGTCCTTAATAAGAGATATGGAGGTTGTTCTAAGAGAAGGCAATTGTCTTCACAATGACCGTTCTTTTTAATAGTCCTCCTACCAAATTCATTCATGTATTAGTTATTAAAATATAATAAAACCAGTATAAAATAAATACTAATATCTTATTATGTTGATTACATAACCTATATCCATCTCATATTCCATCAAATGATAAATGAAACTGTCTATTTTGTTTACAACGGACTACGTCCTTGCGAGCTGATGTAATTGGGTTTCCATCAACACCTCTCACAAATTGATATAATGATAGATTTAATGTTTATATATTATATTTATGAAATTATTATAAATATATAATGACAATATCACATATACCGTCTTTCTATCAATTCATTGGGATGATGATAACCTCATTCATGTGTACGGAGGACTACCACCTGATGAAGTTGTGTGATTCGTTTTTCACCTAAAAATTGCATGGTAGGTAATAAGGATAAATTTAATAAATATATATGATATTTATGAAATCATAATTAATATGTAAATGTTATGTGTTATATATATTTCTCTTATTTCATCATTTGAGAAAATAAAGACAACATTCATGCATATGTTCGACCTACTGTCACCATGAATAGTGTAATTCATTTTCTATCTCTATCTTTGTTGGATAAATCTAAATAAAAAACTAATGAGTATATATTAGATTTAAATCATTGTTAATATTATATATATTATGGAACTATGATAAATGTAAAAGGATTGAAAATAATAAACCAAAACATACATGAAAAATGAAGTAGTTATTACCATAAACACAAGTTTAATAAGGAAGTATTGATAATAAAGTAATAAAATGTCAAAAGTAAATCATATTTTGTATGATAAATATTATTATGGCTATATAATATATTTATAACAAAAATATATTTATTATAAATGATATTATAATGTGTATGAATAAATTTAAGATTTAAGGTAAGAGGATTGAATCTCCAATTGTCTTCTTTGGTACATATGCTATGTTATACACCTATATTCTTTTATAAGTTGTATATAAAGACCATTTTATAAGTTATATAATGATTTTTTATTATAATGGTATTTCATATTTCATTTAACGTTATTATTTCATAGGAATTATGATAATAAAGCTACCAAACCAGGTAAGTGACTTTTAGTTTCTCTCTTATTTTTTGGAGTTATTTCCCATATTCACCACTTGTTTATCTTTTGTGGTGTATATATTTACCATGGATATATTTTATGATTATTATAAATAAAAATATGATCTATATATATGTGTGTGTTTCTCTCTTTCATATAGATTAGTATTTAAAAGTTACTGAAGATGAAAGGGTTTCATGTTTCAATATCATTGTTTATCAGGATTGTTAATGATTATGATTTGGATGACAAAATATTATGATATATTTTTCAATAACATAATGACTTTTATTAAAACATGTTTATTTCTTGAGAATACATATTGTACATAAAGTTTTGTCTCTTTATGTACTCATGATTCAAAAATAATATTTTAAAATAAAACAGACCTTATTTATCTCTTTAGTCCAAAATGCTTTTCCTTCTATAACCATGTTTTCTGAAAAAAAAATTTCAAGAAACTTTTAATGTTACTTGATTTTTACCCATTTTTACCCTTGAATTTTTTTTTAAAAAAATAATTAAAAATTAATCTTTATGTTTTTTTCCAAACAAGGGCATTTTGGATTTTACAGAAAATGTGAAATAAATTTTTGTTTTAAAATATATAACATGAACAAAATTTTCCACCACCATGGACCCTCAATGTTTTAAAGATTTATTTATAAGTTTTTAAATTTATATAAAACTAATAGGATATTCAAAATATTTTATGAATTTCTAGTTTTTAAAATTTTACATTCAATGAATGGTTATTTTCATAAAGAAGTGTTCTAAGTAGTTTTATTTTTGAAAAAACAATTCCAAGTAAGATTAAATCCCTCGATGTTACTTATAATTTATAAGAGATATGATCCATTGATACCATTGTTATTTTTTATATGAATTCTTTATGATTATTATGAAAACATTGTTATGAAATTCAATTCTTTTCCATGAGTTATGATTTGATAGAATATTAATGAAACAAATTTTTTTCATGGGATTTTTTATAATAAATGTGTTATGAAGTCCATTTATTTTCATGTTTTCTGATATGATATATTTTTTAATAATACCATTTATTTTCATGGGTTCTGATATGATGATTTTTTATGACATTACGGAACATGTATGTATGATTTTCATTATGTTATGGGTGGGACTTATATCTCCCTCCAATGAATTGGGTAAAGATTAAGATCTCTTAAGGAGAAAACCAAAATAGAGAGTGAACCAAGTTCAGTAAAGGAATATTTCCTATAAGACAGTCATGAGAGTAAACCATGACTACTATTATGGTTTGATGAGTGAATACAATATACAATGATTGTCTTGGGAGTAAACATTTACTACTATGATGGTTTGGGGAATGGACATAATCAACTATGTTAGTCTTGGAAATGAGTGTTGACTACTAAAGTAATGATTTTATATTTTATGTGCATAACACAAATAGATATATTATACCAATGCTATGTTCCCATAGATCATGTTCTTTTATTACTTTATGATTCATGTCTTATGAACAACCAAGATTTAATCCATGAATCAGGTTTATGATATATGATATGAAGAGTATGGTATTGAAATATTAATCTTATGTTCCCATACCATTATTCTCAAGTTATTCTTATGTGATCACTGATATATCCATTGTCTAACCTTACTAAGAATATTATATCATCTTTTCTTATGTTTCCTTTCCATAGGTTATAAAGAAAGTTATTATGTATGATTTAACAAATAAGAATGCTAGTTATGGAGAACTAAGTGGGTGGGTATGTAGGTCTCTTATAACCCAGTTGTTCATGTTTCCATGTTTCTAAACACACTATAACTAAATGATTCTAGAATGGGTACTTATGTTAGGAAATTAATATTATTATATTATAATGTTATATTTATGTTTGTGATGTTTAATTCTTTACAATTGGTAATAAAATTGGTTCTTGTTATCTTTTAGAAACTAGGATGATAAAACATAAGTGAAGAACCCATAAGATGGGTTAATGTATATAATAATATCCTAAAGTTTTAGTAAGGAGTAGATTACTTGGTTTTCCAAACAATACATCCCTATATGGATAATATTGGTGGATGTGGTTTTGGGACATATGAATCTAGGGGATATAACCCCAAACATATTTGGAAAAATATATATTGGTCATAATTTTTGTACAAGGTGAGTGTGACCTTACCATACACCTAGTTTGACACTCCTGGTACATATGATTTGGTTAATCCACATTTCCATTATGAATCATTATAAAATATTTTAATAGATGGTAATCACGTATGACCTAGGTTAAACCAAAGGATTCATATATTCAAAATATATTTTTCATTATTTTATCATCTTGTCATGGATTTTTTGTGATTATGTGGGTTTTCACTATGAGTATTTTTTATCACACTATTCTTTTTGGTTTTAGTCAATAGATGAAACCTGGAGGAACTAGGTTAATTTTTGAATGTGATAGAAAATGTGTTGAAAAGTAACCAAATGGGATGTTGAATAGAGTGAAGGATATTTTGATTATGCCTAATCAATTAACATGATATATGATTAAAAAATTATACCTCAACCAAATCCTGAACTCACTAAAGAAGATAATGATAGAGTTTTCTATGAGTTTGGGTGGTGGTGACCATGAAGAAAATAAGAATCAGTTTTCTTTATATCAAAAATATTTGAAGGAGGACTGAGGGTAATATATCAAAGGTATGAGAAGATGTTTTATTTGTAGAGAATAAAGGTAAAAAGTAAGAAATTTCTAAGGGATAATGAAATGTTCAGTTAACTAAATGGATGAGAATATTGATCTTCCTAAGGTATTATCAATTGAAGAATAGTTTATATTTGGAATGTATTTTAATAAGGATAATTTATTTACTATAGGGAAATATTAGTTAGAGGATGTACAAGTTTTCGTGAGTAAATGTTTTGTTTTTTATGATGAGGAGAGTATGAATAAAATATGAAAAAAAGAAGTGTTAAGAAATAATATGAAAACACCTATTTAATGGTTTACGAAAGAAAATGAATTATTGAAGAGTTTATGCATTATAATTCAATAATTATGTTATATGAATCATGGAATATATAGGTATTGATCAGTAAATGTTTTACATTAATTATTTTAAAGAATATAATGAATAGTATTGATGACCTAAAAATGTGATTTAATGGCATGGTGATATTTGATAGAAAAAAATTATTAAGGGAATATAACCCTCAATATTTTCCCAATTCTAAAAATCTTTTGTTTAGTTTGGATAAATAGATGATGGATACATATAAATTAAATCTGAAAGTATTTCTCACCTCATAACTGATTAACGATTAATTGAAAAAGTGGTTATATGTTATCATTGATGGAGTTTACCACATTTTTGGATTTATAAAATATATTCAATAATTTGTTGTTTTATTTAAGGAACTAGGAGTAATTTATGCATTCATCAAGGTTTTATGGTGATTACTATGTTTTAAAATAATATAAGACAATGGAACACACATATTTGGAATTTTAGGATTAAGATCTACTTAATGATATGTGGTGGATTAATGTTAAGTTTATTTTTTTGTGAAATTTAGTAACCTTATTTTTAAATTTCAAATTTTTGACAGGTCATAATTTTTACCATTTATGGAATGGTTTATGTTGAACTTTGGATTAGGTTTTAGTGATTAATACATTATTTTATCATATGATAATTTATCCATATTGAATAAAATGTTCTAACCATTTTGGTTTTGGTGATAAATAGTTATATAAATAATTAATTATTATTTTTTTATGAATATTCTAATCTATTATTGATTCCGGAATACAAAATTCATCTTAATTTCTTAGAGAAAGAGATGTAGTTTAAATTGATCAAATAACAACCAACAGATGTGATTATTCTTATAAAATGAAAAAAAAATCAAGTAAGTATATTTTCCCATGTTCTCAATAATGATAGTAAAAATTCCCATATATTTAGGAAAAATTATCTTGATAAATTTTTTTTATCTAATTAATTCTATTTCTTTTGAATCAATGGCCTTTTATCTAATCGCATATTTTTGGTTTTTAGGTAGTTGAATTTATCAGAACCATGTTATCTATAATTATTTATTAACACTTAGACATTAGTTTTTTACAACATGACCCTATTTTTAATTCCCAATAATTTTCCCACCTAGAAACCTAGTAATGTGTTTTCCTAGGTGACCTTTATAATTTATTTTCCATCTTTTCAAGTGGATGTTTTATTGACCCTTTTTATGATGTGGGTTTTCCATGAAGTAATTTTAAAATATAAAACCCTTGACATTGGAGATCAAGTTTCAATTGTGAGTATGAAATTTATTTAAGGGGGTCGAATATGTTGCCCCTATATTTTATAAAATATTTGTTTTCAAATAAATTTAATTTCTTTGATATCTTATATTACATGCAACACTGAGTTTTAATGAATCACGATAGACGATTCATATTAATATTTTAAATTTGACCACAATAACATAGCCTATAAAATTGGAAGTATAAATAAGATTTAACAAATTTTAATAATTATGTATAATAGTTTCAGAAATATAAAATATATTTAATATTTTAGTAAATCCTTTATATGCATTGAAAATACATTTTTATAAAAAATTAATTTTTAATGCATTTTGTTAAAAAAGAATAAAATAAATTTTTGATAATTTTTAATATTTTTGTTAAAAAAATAAATTCATTTTTTTAATAAAAAATTTAAAATTATATTTAGGCTTAATTTTTGGTAAGTTTTTTAGAAGAATAAATTTTCAATGACTAGTGAAAAAACTGATTTTTATTAAAAACTACATTTTCCTTTAAAGGATTTACAAAGTTTAATATTGTTTAAAAATGTTTTAAAAAGTAAAATTAGAAAAATTAGTAATTTAGTAATACAATTTATGTCATTGGAATTAATTTTATTTTTAATTTTAATGATAAAACTTTCTCTACTTATGAAACTTTTCTCTTTGAAAAACTGTTTTTTCATCAAGTTTGTGGGTTTAATTTTGAATTGAAATTTACAACATATGTTAATGGAATTTGGAAAAATATATTAAATATTTCAAACCAAGATAAATGAAATTTTATAATAATTCCAACTTAATTTTTTATTAAAATTAATAGAGAAAAAGTAAATAGTAATTATTGCAGTTATGGTTTAAAAGGGTTTACCGGGGGTTAAACAAAAAGGGTAAGTATTAAAATAACCCAAACAGATTCCCAATTAATAGTTTATGTCCACATAAAAAACCTTATTACCATATTCTCTATTTTAATGAGCTTATGCAACACTTTTCCATGAAATTGAAAAATAAAATAATTTAAGTAATGGAAAAAAAACAAAATATCACCCTCTTACTTTTAAATTTCAATGATGTGTTCACATGGGGAAAAAATAAATATGTGAATGAATATTGATGATATTTTTATAATAATTAATCTAATATCATGAGGGTAATTTAATTTTAATTTTTATTAATTATATACTTACATTAAAATCTAAAGTAATGTCGATGAAATTGTTATTTAATTAATAGAAAAATAAAATATATGATACCAAAAATATTAAAAGTAATATAATTTGAATGAAATATTTTATTAGATAATCTTTCTAGATAAATGAAATATTATAAAAATTTGTGAAAATGATATATTCAAATTAAGCCTTTTTGATGTTTTTAAAGTAAAATCAAATGAATAGTGTCAAAATTGACATAAATTTTATTTTATGATAAATAATATTTTGTTAAATGATTTAAAATTCCTAAAAATACTAAACTATTCCAATTTATTGGTATATTTTTTAAAATACCAAACATATTCCATTAATGGACAGATTAACCTTTTATAATAATTATGTTTACCCCTAATCAATAAAAAACATTGTTACCTTGGTAAAGGGTAAAGTGTGTTTTTGGATGTTACATGTGGTTGTGTTAAAATTAATTTCCCAAAAACATGATATTTTTATTTTATAAATTTTATTTAATATTTATTACCAGTGGGAACAAATTATCTAATAATTCCTATTTTATTTTTAATCTTAAATTATAAATTACCTAGGTAAAATACTAGTTACAATAGCAAAAAATAAAAGGGTAAAAGTAAGGAATGTTAGAAGTTAAGGAACCAAATTTTGTAAAATTAATTTTTTTGTGGTTTGGATAGACCATATATTCCCTAAAATTCATTTTTTATCAATTTGGGAGACATTTTTATTGATTGTGATTTCCCATTATTTAATATTTTTCGGTATTTATGAAAACACCACTTCTCTTCAATTAGAAAAGGCCATATCCTCCCCTCACTTATTCAAATATATATAGCCATTAGGATAGACAAAAACCTACCAAAAACTCTCCCAAAAATCCTTATCCATGTTCTATAACTTCTGTACTTCCAAAAATAACAATCCTTGGGTCCTTAATAAGAGATCTAAAGGAGAATGTTCTAAGTTAAGGTAATTTACTTGACTAATATATTTATTATTACTATTCTTATCACCTTAATTCATGTATTAATAATTCATATATAATAATACCAGTATAAAAAATTTACTTATATGGTATTATATTTATTTCATAACCTATATCCATCCTCTCCTCCATCAAATGGGAAAATAAATCCTCGATTATGTGTACATAATACTACCACATTGTGAACCGATGTAATTAATTTTCCATAACCATATCTCATAGTTAGATATAATGATTATATTTGATATTTATTATATTATTATACTTATGTAATTATAATATTACATATAACTTATTAATTTCCATTATGTGGGAATACGATAGCGCCACACGTGTGTATGACGGATCACCGCCTCACGAAGCGATGTGATTCGTTTTTCATTTATGATTTACATGGAAGGTAATAAGGATAATTTTAATGAATATATGAGATATATATGAAATATTAATGACTATGAAAAAGTGATATATTTTTTACCTTCATTTCATTTCATCCGTTGAGAAAATGGAAACAACGTTCCTACATACGTATGACCCCCCTTATTAATGGATGATGTAAATAATTTTATATATATAACTTTATTAGATTACTATAAATATAAATATAATTAATATATATTATATTTATATAATTTTTAAAATTATTTATATGATTTAACCATGATAAATGTAAAATTATTGAACATACCGAACCAAAACATACATGAAAAACGATGAACTTATTACCCAAAACGTGATTTTAACAAGGAATTGATAATAAATGGGTAATAAAAGTTCATAAGTAAATAATATATAGTATGATACATAATATTATGGTTCTATAATATACTTATAATAAAATTATATATAATGTAAATGATATTTGAACATTTATAAAGGATTTTGAGACTTAAGGTAAGTGTATTACCCCTCAAATTCTCTTCTTTGGGACATATGCTATGTTATGAACCTATATTATTTTATTATTTATTTATAAAACCACTTTTAAATTTTATATCATGAATTTATTTATTATAATGGTATTTATAGTTTCATTTAAGGAAAATATTTCCTAGGGATTATGATTTAAGACTTTCTAAATAAGATAAATGATTTCAAGACTCTCTTTTATTTCTGGGAGACATATGCCATGTTAACTACCTATTTCTTTTGCGCGGTGTATATAAATACCATGAACATATTTATGACTAATATATTGAAAATTATGTGATATAAATATCCACATAAAGTTATATATTTCATGGAGAATACTATTAAAACGTTACCTAAGTGGTAAGGGTTTCACGTCAGAATCTCATTGTTTCTCCGAATTGTTTGTGATTATGGTTTTGATGATGAAATATTATAATATATTTCTCAAGAAATTAATTAATTCTCTCATCCTATGTTTATTTCTTATAAATAAATATTTTCCATTCATTTTTCTCTATTTATGTTCTCAATATTCCTAAAGAATGTTTTTAAAGAAAACTGACTTTATTTATCTCTTAGATCGAAAAACCTTTTTGTTCAATGTTTATTTTTTCTAAAAAAGGTTTTAATAATTTTTTAATATTCCTTTATATTTTTTAAATTTATTTTTAACATTATTTTAATTTTTACTAAATGTTTCAAAAATTAATCTTCATGTAATATTCCAAACAAGGCCTCTTTGGATATTAACAAAAATTTGAAAGGAATCCTTGTTTTAACATATAAAAAACGTATGGAATTTTCCATCATCATAACAACACAATGTTTTAAAGACACCTATAGTTTTCAAGGTTATTTTTAAATAAAATTATATAAAAAATATTTTATGAATTTCTAGTCTTAAAATTTTTATTTTCAAATAATGGTTATTTTCCTCAAGAAATGTTCCAATTTATTTAATTTTAAAAATAATTTTTCCTTCTCTGATGAAATCCTTTAACATTACATAAAATTTAGCAAGGATATGACCCGATGATTCTATATTTGGTATTTCTCTAGATGGTTTATATTTATAAGGAAAATATTTTTATGATACCCATTTCTTTTCTTTGTGTTATTATATGATGAAATGTTTATGAAGACTATTTTTTTGGGTTCAGATATGATAAATGTTTTATGAATCAAATTTCTGTCCCTGGGTTTTTATATGATAAATATGTTAAAAATACCATTTATTTTTTATGGTTTTGGATATGATGAATGTTTTATAGTATTTTGGGAAGATGTACATATGATTTTTATTATGTGAGGGGTGGGGCCTAAAACTCCCCCCAATGCGTTGGGTAAAGATTATGATATCATGAGATAAATAGAACAAGAATGGGTAGAGAACCCAGTTCCTTACTTTGTCTACTAACATGACCATGGGAGTAAACAATAACGACTAAAATGTTTTTAGAGTGAACCCAATCCACTATCGTAGTATATGAAATTCATATTATCTATAAAGGAAATTATTTTATAAACTTATGTGTATGAAAGAAAAAAAATGTGTTACAACAATGTTATGTTGTCATGGATCATGTCCTTTGATACCTTTATGATTCATTTCTTATGAAATTCATTGATTTATTCCACAAATCAGGTTTATGATCATTGATATTAAGGGTATGGTTTTCAAATGTTAATATCATGTTCTCATATTCATATGATAATGTTTTACTTATGTGATCATTGATATCTCACTGGTTTACCCTTACTCAGCATGTGAGATCACCCTTTACAATTTTTCCTTTCGCCAGGTTATAAACAAGGGTTTTATGTATTATTTTTCTAATAAGGGTATTGACTATGAAGAAATAAGTTGGAGATGATGTTGAACTCTTATGAACCAATTGTTTAGGTTACCATGTTTCCAAAGGCACTAGACCTAAATTATTATGACATTGATATTTATGTTATTTAATGAATTTTACTCTATTAATTTGTATTATTTATGTATGATATGTTTGGATTTTTATATTCAACTTAATTTTGGGTTATAATAAATACAAAAAATTAGAAATATATGTTACCATGATTAAGGATATAATATTTTTATTGGTGGGAAACTAAATATCTAATGATGAAAATAACCTAAAACATTTATAAATTAAATTTTAGGAAATATTACGGCCCAATATCATTTAATATTCATAAATTATCCTTTTTATATCTATTTCTCTTGAGTAAGACAATAATATATTATTATCTTTTTAAAAATTACAAGAGTCTTCTTTGTCACACATATTAATGGAATCCCCCTCTCATCACCTCTCTACACATAAAAATCCTTTTTGGGTAGGAATATAATTACTCAAATTCATTATTTATATCCCTACGCACATTCTAGAGTTCTTATTTTGATTAGAACAAAATAAAGGGAAGGTATTACGTATAAACCTAAAGAGTTTGTCTCAAGAAGAGGTATAGTTCTTAACCGAATGTTTTTGTTTCATTTATTTTTCCACATCCTTAAAATATTATTCAATAAAAATAAAATAATAAAAATAGAATAATTAGTATAATAATATGTTTTTATGTTATATTCATAACATATATTCCCTTTCTTCTTCTATATAATGTGAAATGAAACCATTATTCATATATACATTGGAGTACCACCTCATGAACCAACATAATTGGTTTTCCATTGCCGCCTCTAAAAAAATGTTACAATGATATATTTAATATATATATATATGATATTAATTAAATATTTATCATTATTTAAATATAATATATCATGTAATTTCTTACCTTTCCATCCATTGAAAAATGATAATGTCATTTATGAGTACGTGTGTATAACCACATCCATAAAACGATGTGATTCATTTACCACATCACAAGGGTGATATATATATGTATATTTAAATAAATAATATTATATTTGTGATATAATCATAAATTTGGATTGATAAAATGAAACTTACCTTCTTTCTATTATGTTATCTAAAAAATTGAAATGTTACTCATGTGTACGTATGACCTACCATCTCCATGATTGAATCATAATTCATTTTTCATAACCATATTTCATGGTTGATTTTAAAAGAATAATTTTTTTTATAAAAATGATGATTATTTCATTATTATTATTCTATATATGATTTAGTAATTACCACTTTGACTATATCCAACATACTAAATTCATTTTGGACAAATTAGCTGAAAATCATCGAAACATTCAATTTGAACTTAATTGATTAAGTAATTGTATATAGCATAATAATATTAAAAATAAAAGGAATAAAAAATTTAAAAATTTTCATAAAAATTATATAATTATCATAAGTTTATTATTTTTTAATATAAAGAATGTACGTGATGAGTCAAACCCGAGGTAAGGTAAACTTTACCTCAAAAACAATGTTTTAAATATTGTAAAGACTTATTTTCTAAATCGTTTTCTCCCATGTCCATATTTTAAAAATTACTTTATGGATGTATTTATATAGTCATAATTAAATTATAAATGATATTTTATGTCTCCTTTTACTTTCTTTCATTTTTTTTCAAAGTAATGTAATTACATATTTTATATGGAATGTTTTAATAAAGAGTAAAAAAGTAATGTTTCATTTTAATAAATACGATGACAATAGTTTTTACTAATTATTTAACCATTGTTTAATATTTTTATTCCCATAAAAATATTCCATGTCCTTTTAAAAAACATCCTTCCAGTTGTTTTGGATATTTTAAAAAAAATGTTTTAAATGGAATGGATATTCTAATATCTATTTTTTCATATGGGTGGGAGAATATTTTTATAAGTAAAATGATGGAAATGATATATTTCATGTGTTATGAAAATTTTATGGTTTTTGTAATTTTTTATGAAGAAAGGTGAGAAATATATGAATCATGATGATGGGTGAGCTCGATATATCCCATGGTGGCTGGTGAACCTGATACAACACAAAAATTTACTATGTGTAAGGATGAAGTAAACTTGATGGGTTTAAACTAAGAGATTATTGGAATCTAACATTAAAGTTATTCCATATATAAGAGATATTTTAAGAGTGGTATATAAATGATATAATAAGTTACCTATAAGATTTCTCTATTTTTCTATGAGTTTTCATGGAAATATTATGATTTCAAAAGGTAAGATAATGAGAATAATTTTAAAGGGGAGTTTATGATACTTCTTAACGGTGAAATATATAAATTTTTGAAAAACAATTTCTAATGTTCTTGTTATTGAAAATACAACATTATGAGTTTTATTTTAAAATTTTCGGTTACTCATGAAATGTTTGATGAAATTATTTTGGTAGAGAATCATATTTCTTGCATAATAAAGATGATTATTTTTAAATAAGATTTTTTTTGTATTCATGGGTAAACATGTTTATTTATTTTCTTTTTATATGTCCCTCATTGAGATTTATTCTATCATCCTATATTTTCCAATGTTTTTCATAAGTATTTAATGATGAGTATTAATAAGGATGAGGTGATGGTGAAAATTTCGAAGAACTATCCTTAAAATAAATCTTGATAAATATTAAAAGATTTGTATTATGGAAAAATGGATACTGAGTGGATGTATAAACTTTGGAATGTATTATTTATCTATATAAGGATGTGAACATAATTTTATAAAACTATAGACCTAATATAAATTTTAATAATTCAATAATGTGAATTCTTGTACAAAGATATAATTTATGGATTATTAAGGTCATGTCCATATAGTTAGTATCATAGGAAAGGTTTATAACATTTTATAAGTTAAGATAATGACATTAAATACCCTTAATAGATTCTAATTTATGGTTATCATGATATATCATTTGACTATTAACTTGTTTATTCATCTAAAATATACCTATTTAGAATGATTTTCCACAGAGGAAGTAAGGATATTAAAGTAACTGGGAACAAAGAGGATAATATCAATTAAATCAGTAACCTGGAATGGTTATATTTGGAATGGATTAGTTTGTTGTTCTGATAGATTAGTTAATGTAGGATAGAAATAGTGGAAACATATATGACAGGTAGAAACTAGATCTACCATGTAGAAACATGTTGATAGTGTGTCATTTTATGAGACAAAACCTTCAAGAATTCAGTGGATCTTCTGAATTAGTGATAACTGAGGGAATAATCAATGATTTGGAAAAGAAATTTGAAGTCATTGGTAGTTTGGATCATCAAAAGGTCAATATTTATATTTATCATTTTGTAGGTGAATCAAATCAATATTTTTAAATGGTTAATAATCAAGAGTAATAGAATATATTGATTCCATTTAATTATATACATTTTAGAATATTATCATTAAGTAATATTTTCTAAGTATTTTTTGAATTAGGATAGAAAAAAATATTTTAATTGTTGTAAAACGAGGAAGATTCAGTGGTTACATATGATGAAAACTTCACCTAATTGGAAAGGTATGCACCAAATTTTATTTGAGATATTAATAGTAAAATTAATCACTTTTACTCATGTTTTCAAAGATACCAAAGATTATAGACCTCTCGTGAATTTAAAATTTATGAAACAAATGTTTTCTCCTATATGAAGGCAGAAATGAAGTTTACTAAACATCATGAGCTCTACTTCAAAAAAGTGGTCTATGAGGCACACAAATGGGAAGTATCCATCAATAAAAAATGAAGATTAGAAAATCATGTTTTCAGTTTGTGATAGGTGTGGTAAAACGAACTCTAAGAATGTCATGTGAAATTTGGGAAGTTATTATGATGTGGTAAGTTTGTGAATATAAATCATGTTATAAGAGAAAAATATATTTATAGTGTTAATAATTTTTTTTATAAATATCAACTAAAATTATATTAATGTAATAAGATAGGTCATTATGAAAATGTGCGTATGAAGAAGGGCACAAAAGGTGGGAAGCAACAAGACTATAATTCGAAGGGTGTGGTGGATTCTTTTATAACTACTTTAGTAGATATTGGTCTACCAACTAATGTTTTAAAAGGTATATTACTTTTTTATTTAGATTATATTAATGTCATGTTTGATTATAGGTCAATATATTCTTTCATTTCTAATAAATATGATGGTAAATTGAAATTTTCAAATTAAGAAATAAAGTTGGGAGTTTTGGTAAAAAAAACCAGGGTAGTATTAATGTAATATGAATTTACAAATATCTTCTTTTTTTATCAATGTAAGAGTTCCATCTAAAAAAACTTATTTTCTTTCCCATAATATAATTTTATATTATTTTGGGTATGAATTATATTTCAGTTTATCATGAAAATAGAGATTATAGAAACAAATAAGTTATTTTCAAAAGTGAATTTTATTATTTATATAATAATAAATTCATACATGTGAGAACATATCAAGAAGTTTAGGAACTATTAGAAGATGTAAATTAAATTTATATATATAATACTATTGAAAATAAGGGAAATATTTTGATTACTGATGTTCCAGTAGTAATAGATTTTTTGGATGGTTTTGCAAATAAGTTACCTGGTATTATACAATATTTGGAATTTTAGTTTACATTGGGTATAGTTTTTTATTCTATACTACATAAAAAATCCATGCATCTAACAGATCAAGTATAACTTCTATATTTTAAAAAGTAGTGTCACGATTGTCTTGTTAATGGTTTCATCCATCCTTGAACTTATCCATATGGTGCTCCAATTATTTTTGTTAAAATAAAATATGGTTCCATTAGGATTTTCATTGATGATATAGAATTGAATAACATCACTATTAATAATAATTATTTGTTTTTACATATCTATGACTTTTTATTCAACTCTATGGAGTTTGATATTTTTTAAAGGTTGATCTCAGTTTTAGGTATCATCAATTATGTGTGAATAAGGATGACTTCCCTAAGATAACATTTCATACATTGTATGAGTATTATGAGTTTTTTGTTATTCTCTTTGGGTTCATAAATACTTAAACTGTATTTATGAATCATATGAATTGGTATTTACATGAATATCTGGATAAATTAGGGGTAATTTTTATTTATGATATTTCTTTTTATTCAAAAAGTTATGTGGATAATGAAAAACATCTAAGGATTATTATACAGAACCTAAAAGAAAAGTAGTTAACTGGGAAATTTAGTAAATTTTATTTTTTATTATAATATATTTCATTCCTTGGATATATCAAAAATAAATATGGCATAACTTTTGATCCCACTAAAACATAGGTGGTTGATGAATGGCCAATACTTAAAATTGTTATTAAGATTCATAGTTTTCTTGGATTAATAGGTTATTACTAGTGGTTTGTTGAAACAATTTTATGGTTTTCAATCCTATTAAGTAAGTTAAGATGAAAATGAGTCAGGTTTATCTAAAAAAATAACGCAATGAATTTTCTAAGAATTTAAAATAAGATATATAAATGATCCAATTTTGGCCGTTCTATTTAGAAGTGGTTACATTATTATTTACAATGATGCTTAATTGATGGGACTGTATTGGGTTTTAATTTATAATGATCGATTAATTTCTTTTCGTTTAAAAAAATTATACCCTCATAAGAAAAATTATCCTACACATGACCATGAAATGGTGGCTAATCTGTATTCCATAAAAATTCAAATACATCATTTATAAAAAGAAAACTGTGAAATATATACTGATCATAAATGTTTAAAGTATACATTAACTCGAAAATAGTTGATCATGAGATAGAGGAGATGTTTGGAATTGATAAAGCATTATGAATATAAAATTCATTATCATCTCGGAAAGCAAAACAAAGTAGTTGTTACATGGATTCAAAAAAATAATGTGTCATTAACCATGCTATTTATTTAACTTGATCATTTGGACAATTATTATATGAATTTTTTATTATAAATTATTCATGTAGGAACTCCCTCTATTTTATTTTAGGTGTCATTGTAGTCATATTTATCAGATATGGTAATGAAATATTAGGAGGAGGAAAATTGTTTAAAGGAAAATAAAGAATCTATCATAAAGTTTAACATTCCAATGTTTAATGTTGATGGAGAAGGTGTTATTAGATTTGGAAATTGTTTGTGTATTCCATGTGATTTCTATTGGGAGAAAAAAAAATATTGAGTGAGGATCATAGTTGTATATTTTTTTTTCATCTTAACTATATGAAAATGTATATATAACTCTGGAAACACTTCTAGTGGGAAGGAATGAAGAAAGATATTGCAGATTTTTCTATGGAATGATTTATTTCTCAACAGGATAATGATTAATAAAAATTAACAAAATGTATTATTCACACTTCTCTATTTACAAAATAGAAATGGTGGAATATATTTTTGGATTTCCTTAAGGGATTAACAATGATATATCAAGGTAGTAATGTGATTTGGGAAATTTTTGATCGATTAACTAAATATTCTTATTTCTGTCCAATTCAAGATAATATATCATTGGTTCAGCTTTTTTGACTTTATTTTAAATATATAATTTGATTACATGGATTCTCACACTATTATTTCTAACAGACGTCCCATGTTTACCTCTAATTTTTAGGAAGTACTTTGGAGGTAATTGGGTACTAAATTAAATATCAATACGAACTTTTATGAAAAATATGATGGATAGTTAGAGGGAATGATAAAAATATCTAAGGATATTATTTTAACTTTTTTAATAGATTACCAGGGATGTTGGGATCAATATCAGACATTTTTGGAGTTTTCTTATAAAAACAATTTTCATTCTAGTATGAAGATTTCACATTTTGAAGCATTATAAGAACAAAGTTTCGGAATCCATATTGTTGGGATGAAATTTATGAAAGGAATTTTCTTTAATACCATAATTGGTATATGAAATGGTTTATAAGGTGACGATGATTTAGTATCACATGAGAATGGATCAGAGTTGGAAGAAAATGTATGTAGACAATAAGAGGAAAGTTATTTCTTTCGAGGTAGGTGATCAAGTTTATCTTAAAGTATCTCTATGGAAAAATGTTATGAAATTTTTAAAAAATAGGGAATGGTAAGTCTATATCTCATTGTATAGTATGAAATCTTGAATAAAGTTAGATCAATTTTTTATCGAGTGGCCATGACTCCAATTTTATCTTAGGTGGAGGAGGTATTTCACATTTCATTGTTAAGAATGTATGTTTCTGATGCATCTCAAGTTTTGAGCCCTGGAGTAGTTTTATTAATAGAAAAACATTCTTATAAGGAATAGTCAGTACATATTCATAATCATCGAGATAATGTGTTACATAATAAATTCATTTACTATGTTATGGTTGTATTGAAAAACCAAATGGTTTAAAAAGATACATTGGAAATAGAAAATGATCTGAAGGAAAAGTATCCCCACATGTTTAAGTAATGATTAAAATAATGTGGATTTAATTTAAAAAAAGGGAAGAATGTAAGTATAGGTCATTATAAGAAAAATAATTTTCAATTATTAATAATTTTTATTAATTATATTTTTAGAGTTATATTCATTATAAGAATATTAGGTAAGTTTTTTTTGTCAAAAAGAAAACGATTTATTTCCAACCAAATAAATTTTTCATATATTTCATGGTTTTATTTAAAATATTTTTTAAAAAAATTATATAATTTTAATTTTATAAAATTAAATTAAATTTTTAATTCATCATGTTAAAATTATATTAGGATGAATTTTTTATAATATTTATTCTTCAATGAATACTAAAAAATAATGATTCTTATTGAAATATATCTTTCTTTTCAAGTATTTACAACATCCCTTTATATTTTTAAAATTTAATTAGTTCCTTTTTGGATTAAAATAATTCAGTAAATTTTATTATAATTAATATTATACTTTAATTTGGTATAAAAATATTTTAATACTTAAAAAGTTATTTTTTTAAAAACCTGTTTTTTGTCACGTTTTGCATGTGTAATTTTAAATTAAATTCTACCACTTCAATTAATTGAATTCGATAAAATAGATTTCAAAATTTTAATCATAAAAAATAATATTACTTAAAAATTAAAACATAATTTTTTGATATAATGGGTATTAAATATAGTAAAAATCTGTTACCCCAGTTTCAATTAAAATTGGTTTATTAGGAGTTATAGTAAATAAATAAGTGTTAAATGAATTAAAAACTTGACTAAATTCTATTTTATGGCCATATTAAGACCTTATATCATATAATATTCATAATTGGTCCACTAATGAGGCATTTATTTAGAGTAATACCTTAATATATTTAAATATTTTAAAAAATTTCATTTCTGTCCTCTCCCCCACTTATAAAAGGACTATCCTCTCTTTTCTACACTTTAAGAGGATTTTGGTTCAGAATATCCCAATATAAATACCTTACATACACCAAGAAAAACATAATATAGTCTATATTTTATCACAAAACCAATATATTAAGTATTTACTTTTAAACCTAAAGAGGTTGTCCAAAGAACAAATATTGTTTTTAACCAAGCATTTTTGTTTTATTTTTCCCACCTTCTTCAAATATTCTTAGACCATGGAGAAATAATAACTCCAATATATTCTATATAATTATATATTTTTATTTCAATGTCATAACCTATATACATCTCCTTATTCTATAAAATGGGAAATAAAACCATTGTTCATGTATATGGATAACTATTGCCTCATGAACTGCTGTAATTCGTTTCCCATCACCACCTATCATGATTGTTTATAATGATGTATTTAATTTATATATATGATATTAATGAAATATTAATCATTATAGTAGGATAATACATCACCTAATTTCATACATTTCCATCCTTTTAAAAATTATAATTTTTTTTAATGTGCACCTGCAGATTACCATCTCCTTGAAGCTGTGAGATTGTTTCTTGAAGACATCACATTGATAATATATATAATTTTAATTAAATAAATAATATGATAATTATGATATTATAATAGTTATTTAATGATAAAATTACACTTACTTTCTTTCCATCATGTTCATTTAATATGTAAATTTTCCTCAAGTGAACTTTTAACCTACCATCTCCATGATTGTAACATAATTCATTTTTTATCACCATATTTCATAGATTATTTTAAAAGTAAAATTTATTTATAAATATGATAAAATATAATATAATTATTATTTTTCATAAGATTTAATAATAACCACTTTTATCACAGTCAACTTACCAAAGTCATTTTGGACATTATGAGACCAATACTGTTAAAACATCCAATGTGAAATTAATTTTTTAATTAATACTTTATAACACCATAATAAAAAAAATAAAAGGAATAATAAACATAAAAAATGTTCTTAATCATGTGAATAATTAACTAATGTTTTTTATTAAGGAATATAAATAATGTGTGTGATGATTCTAACTCAAGGTATATCACACTTTACAATAAAAACCTCATATTAATTGTTTGAACGATTTATTTTCTAACTAATTTTCTTCCATTTACATATTCATAAAATTATTTTATGGATTCATTTATTTGGAAATAAATAAATTATATTTTATATTTTATTTCTATTCTTTAATTAATTTAATTTTTTTTCAAAAGTAACAATTTTTATATATTTTATATTGAATATTTTGATAAAAAGGAAAATGACTATTCCATTTTAACTTATTTTACATAATGATTATTACCACTATAATATCCATTATTTTATGTTTGGATTAATTTTTAATATTCAATATTTTATACAGATAAAACTCCTCCTTCCATTTTTAATTGTATTTTTAAAAATTCTTTAAAATTTAATGTTTACTTCAATATCCAGAGATTTTTTCTTATGGGTGAAAAGAATATTACTATAAGTATGATAATTGAAATGAATGTTTTGAAATTTTATGATCATGCTATACGTATTTGGAATTTTTTATGATGATAGGTGAGACTTATATATCTCATGATGATGGGGATCCTGATATATCTGATGCTGATGGGTGAGACCCATACAACTCTCTAATGTATTAGTTGAGGGGATGGAGTTAACTGGTTTGTTTTAACCTAAATGATTATTGGAACTTACTTGGTATGTTATTCCATTTTTAATATTTATTTTAAGAGTAAAATGGAATTGATTTATCATGTTAACTAAATGATTTATCTAGACATTCAGTGATTTCTCATGGAAATATTATGATTTTATATGGTAAGCTAGTGAGTTTAATTATAAAGGAAAGTTTATACTACTTCTTAAGCGTGAAATGTATAAAATTTTGAAAAATATTTCTATATTTTTTCATGATTTAAAGGAACCCATTATATTTTTTTATTTTTTATTCAATATTTATTATGAAATATTTTAAAATAATATTTATGTATATTTGTGATTTCATGGGTAAGAAAATTTTTAGTTTATGATCAATGTTTATTTTTGGAAAAGGAAAGTTTGTATAAGCCTTAATGGACAAATAAGTTTCTTTCTTTTTATATGTATCTTACTAATATCTTTGTACTCATCTAAAGTTTTCAAATATTTTCAATGGGTTTTAAGGATGTGTAGGGAAAATGATGAGATTAATAAGAAAATTATGAAGATATTTCAGGAAAAGAAAACTTTTTATATCTTTAAATTTTAATAATATTGGAAAAATTGATTCTTAGTATAAGTGTTAACTTAATGATGTGATATTTATTTATAGAAGGGTGATAACATAATTCTACAAAACTCAAAACCTAAAAGATAGTTTTTTAATTAAAGAAATGGAATTCTCTTCAATATATACAATTTATGGATTATTTAAGGTTGTGTCCTTATAATAATGGTTTTTTAATTATTATTTTAGTTAATGAATTCATCCCATTGTAGTTAATGAAAGTGTACTAAAAATGTGGATGAATTCAAGTAATTTTCACACAATGTTCTCATGTGGTGAGAATAGATGTACTAGGAATGGGATGTCTGGGTTCTAGTACTATATAGATAATTCAAGTATATAAAAATTCTAACTAAAACAATTATAAGTTAGTTGGAGTGACCAAAAAAGTTTCTTTTTAATATCCAAAGTCATTGAATCCTATAGTTATTAAGAAGGGAGAGTAATGATTCCATGAGATGTAATTATTTGAGATACTTGAAGTGGTTTTTAAAACACCATAGAATATCCATGTTAGGTATCGATTCTATAAAAATAAATTATTCAGTTTTAAAGGGTATGTGATACTGCCATCATATTTGATTTTTTTAAATATAATGTTATTCAAAATCATAGTTATAATTAATAAAACATTTATTTGTCATTAAAATGATAAATAAAAAACATTAATATATCAATGTTTGAAATATAAATGAATTTATCAAGATCATATGGATCGTGGTTTCAATGACCCTCAGTCCAATCTCAATGCATCTGGACTCTCCAAGCATGGTGAATCCCCTTATTAGGGTTTCTCGTTTTACTTATTTGAATTGATCATCTCTATTTAGCCTCATTAGAGTAGGATTAGTGGTATCTTATCTCTTCAGTTCCTCAAATAATATGGTGGAAACTATGTATGCTTATCTTCCATTAATATTTTCTTTATTATCGTCTTTTCCAAGTTGTTCGATAGTGTTTTCAGTTTCTACCCTTGCTGTGTGACCTCCTTGACCACCCTTATCCTTAGATCTAGCTCATATTTGGGTTCTCTCATCTTGGATTGATGTTCATTCGATGGTATATAGATTTATCATGTGCATATGGTTTAGAGTTAAGAAAGTGGAAACTTTTCAAATTTAATCTATTTCAATGCTTTCTCGGGTGGCAAGACCTAAAAGTCGGGTGGTGGCTTGGATTCATTCAGACGAGGATTATTGGTGGTCCGGTGGTAGAAAATTTGGTTGATTATTGGGTCTTGTGTGTGGTCTATTATGATGAGATCAATAGTCTATAGTGGGGATCATGTGGAAGATTGACTAGGGATAGGAATGTCAGAGGCCTATGGTTGTCAATGAATACTAGGAGGGTGGAAATTATCATTTTTCCTACTTATGATGATCTAATTTATTCGTTTCAAGCTATATTGATTTGAATTTTCTATCTATTATTTTCTACACTGCAGTTTTGAAATTTTTGTCTTTTGGGGTGTATATTTCATTACATTAACAATTTTGTTCTTCACCTCATTTGGAATACGGTGAAATATTTTTCATGTAATGTTGGGTGGGAAACCATGAAAGAGGGATGAGGGTGATAACACCCACAATTTATCCATCTCTCATCAATTTTTATGGGAGTATGGGCCTATTTCTACTTATTTTTATGGTGTATTTAGTTTTGTTTTTCATTCCATTAGGTTGAAATTGCAGTGAGTTCGTTACACGCTTTATTAGGTGGGTGTCTCGAAAGAGAGAGAGAGGTGTCTTGACACCTTTCATCCCACTATCCTCTATATGTTAGTGTTGGTTATATGGGTTCTATTCCATGTTGTTCTACTTCAACACAATGAAAATTCATAGTGGGGTAGGGTGCAACACATCATCATAAACTAACTTCACTTTTCATTGTCTTATGAGGGGGAAATGAGAAATTTCAGGTTCTTGAATTGATGTTTTCATCCCTTTTTTACTTTCATAACCTTTTAGACCTCTTGGTATTGTTTCTTTAAGTTACTTTTCCTCTGTTTTTAATTGGTTCCTTGTTTTCCAGTTTTTAAAGAGGCCATATTATTTTTTAAATTCAACAAAAAATACTTGACCCTCAACATTTGAAAAAAATATCATAGAGATCTGAAAATGATATGTATCCTCATTTTATTTCACTAAAATTATAACTTACTTTATTTGTTATCAAATAAATAAGGTTTATTATATGCACATGGTTTCAGATTCATTGATTTCTATAACATATTTTAAGAGGAATATAATTATATAAATATGTTGTCTAATATAAATATTTTATCTATCTATTTTTCAAAAGTGAATATCACTATATTCTAAAATATTATACAAATTAAAGTGAATATAATTATATCCTAAAATTTATTAGGATGATTTTAAAAATGAAAATTCAAATAGTTATATTATTGTTGGGAAAATTGTGCTTAATTAAGGCTTATAAGGAAGATTATTTTAAATCTAGAAAAAGTTATAAGTATACAATAAGAAGTTAACATTATAAAAATTGATGTTACAGAGTTTAGTAGATTGAATATATTCAATGAGTTTAATATTAGGAATATGATTCCTAAATATCATCATTATTCAAACTAGATTTATTCCTAGATGTTACTCACCTATGAGTATAGTGGGATATTTTATCACATGATCACATTTATTTGTGATAGGAAATATATATAGATGTAATGAGTTAATATAATCCTAGAAATTATAGAAAACATAAGGCTGATTTAGTAGGCTGTCATATATTATATATTTATAATATTATTATGTTTAGTTTTGTTAAGTATTTTTAATGGTTTACGAATAAAATATATATCACGTTATAGAAAATTAAATATATAATATAACATTCTTTTCCACTAGATTCACATTTTTTAGAAAGTAAAATAGAAATTATCCACTAAAAGTGTGGTTATGAATTATCCCAAATCAGTGACCATAAGAAAATATTATAGTTTTTGATAATATGTTAATATTATAATTAATATAGTCTTACAATCAATACAAAGGTTTCTATATGAGTTAAAAGAATATATTACTGTTTTAATAAGTAGAGACTTATTTCTTGTACTAACCCACCAAAGTATATCTCATGGAATTTCATACAATCATCTATATACTTATTATTTTATTCTTATTATTTATTTTTCTTACCTAATGTTGGATATATACCAAGAATGAGAACCTTCATAATTTGAAGCCTTTCTTATGAAATTCAAGAGAAACATAGCTAATCAGGGGGTGGTTAGTTATGTTGCAGGTCATATAATCAAATAGAGAAAATCCAAGAAGGGATTTGTACACTTATATGATTAGTAGAGACATCTTTCCCTTCATTGTATTAGTTTAAATAAATTCATTTAAATAATTATTTTATCCACAAATGATGTGTTAAACTACTTGGATGAGGGACAAGTCATGTTATAATCATCTAGATGAATGATATGTGATATATTCATCAACCTAGTCATAATATTTTTCATGAATCAAAAAATATGAGATATCCAAAAATGTATTGACATTATTAAGGGTATATTGGCCTCTCAATGTCAATTATGAAATTATTATATAATTATATGTATGATGTATATGATACATCTTTTTTCTGACTTTTTTTTAATGACATATGAGTATGTTTGATGGAGATCACATAAGATCCCTTTGTATCTTGAATATAACTGATTCTTTTTTAGAGGAAGATCTTTTCTTTCATTTATGAAGTCCATATTTCATTTTTTTTCAACTATACTAAGGACCATGGGGTAAAATAGTTAGGCCCTTGTATAAGTATTAATTTTATTTTTCGAAATATTTGTTCCCAAATAAAGATATCTTGATGAAACTGTATCCAAACAAAGAATTTTAGATGGATTCACAAGGAGTTGTGAAGTTTTTCATTAAGTTAATAAGAAATTTAAGTGAAAATGATAGATTTATAGATATTAACATAAAATGAGGTTTAATTATATATGAAAATATATTAGGTCATATAGTAAAAAATGCCTGATATGAATATCATACATTAAAATGTGTTTTTATTATAATGAAAAATACAATGCTTCTTATGGTTGTATCATAAGTTATGAATATCATATGATATTTTATGCATGTGATGCATGCATTTATATTGATCTCCACAAGAGGTTTCCATCAATTATTAAACAATTTTCTATGGATTGAACAATTTCTTCTGTTCGTTGAATTAATTCAATGGTAACATCAATAAGATGTAAATATTGTATGTCATTTGATGACACCCACCATGGCTAGTGTGTTATTCATCAACAAAATGCGTTAAGGATACCTATGAAAGGGAATGGGAACCAAAATTCATTGGTGTGTGAGTAGTTGTGATTTTGATCATAATATTCATGAAATTATTTATATAGATCACTTTTATCTTGATCATTGTTCATCTTATTCTAGAAAGTCAATATAACAACTTTGAGTGTTGTGGGAATCCTTACATTATAAATGTGGATGCCTCAGATAGTTCCCCCATAGGTAGTTGGAGTTGTTAAAATGCTCCTTTATGATCATCATGAAGAATCATCCCTTAACAATGAAGATGGTTGACATTATCATTTCTTTCTAGGTACACTTATTTTTGTTTCCATCCCTATTTTATTTAGTTCAGGGAATATTTAGTATGTTTTTGGGTTTTCTTTTAATTTCTGGGATCATAGGATAATCCCCAATAAACCAACAATTTTTTTGGGTATATATATATATATATAATTGGTTAAACTTATAGTTTCTTTTTAAAATACAAGTGGGGAAAAGGAAATTACATCAACAATCATGTAATTTCAATTTTAAAAAGTCATGGAATATATCTCAAAATCAACTAAAATATGAAAAATTATTGTGTATATTCTTTTAATATAATGTTTTTCTCTAAAAGCAAATAAAAAGTCATAATATTGTCTCCAATGTCATTCCTATGTGAGTATATTAATGATGTGCATAAAATAGGATATGTATAGAATATAACAAAAAATTGAGGAAAATAAAGACACAACAGATTTATTCCAGTGAAATATGAGTTAAAATCCCCATCATTGCTTTCCCAAGGACCAATAAAGAAAAAAGAAATAGGTAAGAAATTCACTAATATAATAGAGAAATAAAAATAGAAAAGAAACATGTAATGGGGGATAATTATTGTGTAGTACATAAATTGGTTTGGATCTTTAACTTTTTATATCTGGAGAGTGGTAGTGGTCTTTTGACAGGGACTAATGGTGGGTGTTTTATTCTTGATAGGAACATCGACATGTGACTTTTATTACTGTCGGTAAGGGGACACCATGCTTGGAGCACCCTATAAATAGTGAAACGCACCCCATAACTAACACTAATTAATAAAATAAACTATATTGCTGTAATTGAAAGAAAATTATGTTTCATTATATTGGTTATATCATTCTCTAAGTGATGTTTTGATTATTTTTGAGGATGTAGCTACTTAACAACATGTGACTGAGGTTATTTTTTTCATGTATCACCACCTCATGAGTAGTATCTTCTTCAAAATCCCACTCCATATTATATTTTATGGTAGGTTCTCTATAATTATTATTAAATTTTAGGGTCAATAATGGTTTATACAACTCTATACTATGAAGATAAAGAGTATCATTATACTGATCATGTAATGAAAAATCAAATGAAAGTGAATCCAGAGAATGATATGCTACGTATAAATATTAGAGCAATTGATATTTCTCTTCAAGGATTTTCTTTTTAAGTATTTATATCAATATTTTTATAGAATTATTTTATAATGCTTCTTCTACCTCCTCAATGCATTCTTGAGTAAATAACATGATCATTTATTATTCTTATTCTTCTTCTTCTTGTTATATTTTCTCTATGTAAGTCGATAGAGTAGTGATCATATAGACCATTATTTCTCTCAAATCCTCAATGTCCTTCTTATTTTATTTTTTATTTTTCCTAAAATATATATTTGATTTTTATAACTTATTCAACTCCATGGAATGGGGGGTATTACATTTATGTTGATTAGGCTCAATTTCATAGTAGAAACCATCCATTTATCCATTACCATACACCACATTTCGATGCATAAGTTTATTTAGTATTTAATAATATTCCTTATAAGGTAGTTGTGGTAATTTAAAGTGGTTAGTATCATACTATTTGACCTAGATTATATATATGAATGTAATATCCCTTTCCCCAAATTTAGGTAATTACTTTCTCTTTGATAGTTTTTCACTTTAATTGGGTGTGTCTTGGGACTCCTTCAGATAGAAAACATTTCCCTAGAAAAATAACCTAAAGTTCAAGGATGTTTTTTTGTTTGTATTAATGGAATATGGGTATAAACAGTTAATCTATTTGCAGGGGTTTCCCTGATTTTGTAAAACACCCGTGGTGGTCTCAATTTTCATTTGTGAAAATGGGGGTTTTTTATTCTTTTGGAAAAATACATGTCGTGTAATGGGAATACATGACATGTGATCTTTATATGGTAGAATTCATAAGCCATATACATATCATGAAGGAATTACACATCTCATATAGCTTACAAGGTAAGTAATTTTAAAAATAGGGTTCTTAATAAAAAATGGATTTTTTGGCTTATCAGGATACCGAGGATTCTATGATGTGTTAATTTGTCACATGACATATATATATCATGAGATGGGGATTTCAGGTGCGTCATAGCTAAAAGATCATTTATACATCCACAACCTTCTTCCATCATGACCTAAATCTCTCCTTTAGTTATTTTGGGAGCCTTCATTCATTCTGAATTTCTTTTTTCAGATATTGATCAGTATTTCGGTTAGGTTGCATCTATTTAAGAGAGTGATACTTTCTACTTATTTGTTGACTTTGATTATGGTAGAAACATTATATTTTTTATTGTATTTTTTTACTAGTGGAAATCATTCTTATTTATTCTCTCTATATATATTTTGATCTTGTTGCAGGGGCCAATTCTTTATTGGTCATTGTATAGAGGGTGTTCTTTCATGAGGTATGTGTCATTTCCTATATTCCTGAAACCCTTTTATTAAATTGAATAAATTTTTTAGATGTGTGGATGGGTTCAAGGGAATCCATTGTGGTCGTCTTTTCCTCTTGTTGGTGGATCTCTTTGCAGGCATCTATGGAAAGAGTTTTGATGTAGGTGGGTTAGTATCTAGATTTTGTTTGTGAACTGAATTTTCTATGGTTATTTTATAAATATATTTATAAATGAAAATTCATGATTAAATGATTGTATTTTTTGTGTGGAAAATAGTTTTTATAAAATATGGTTTTCCCTTAGTTTTGGTAAAAGAAAAGGGTTCTCAAATCATTATGAAATGGTTTTGTGAAATGGTTTTCAAATCATGGATTTATGTAAATGGTTTTTTTAATTTGTTGGGAAAATAGATAACATGACAAACCTAGGGTAAATAGGTTGAAGGTATAATAATAGGTCTCATCCAATATCAGGGGTTTTTATCGTTGTTCTATCCTCCGCTCCTTAGGCCTATTATTCTACGGACTTGTTAGACATGTTGGGGGGTTTACTTTCTGGGGTGTTTTTATACTATATATAATCGATGAATATGTATACTATATTGATTACTTATTTATTTTTTATGTTATGTATGGATGTCCTAGCTATCTTGACCTAGTGTTATCCTCGGTGTGATGTTACCTATGATTTTGGATGATTTGGGATGCTTTGGTTTGTACTATTTTAATTGTACATCCATAAATTTGATATTAGATAGGATAATTTTTAGGATTTAATTTGATATATCTATTTTGATATATGGATATGAAATGATTTGAAATTTATTTACCTAATCTATTAGGAAATATAGGAAAAATGGGATATTAAACTTATTCCCCATGATTTTTATATAAAAACATTTAAACTATTGTCCTCACATTTTTCGATAAATTTATGCATGCATGGATTATTTTACAAAGAATTTATGAAACACCTAGGTGAGATACTATATATCATGTTATATCACACCCTATACACCCCTTCAGTGGTGTGTAGACCTGGTTATTTCATTTGATACATGGAATGGAAAGGCACCATAGTGAGGTGGAATAGTTTTCTATCAGTTGGGTTTTAGGTAGATGGTGGGAAGATGGTGGGAGTTTTATCATGCTATAACATGAATGATTGTTTTTCAACCTTTCTAGATTTATCTCTTCCATTGTTCCTTATCTATCATGGTATATTTTTATGTATCTTCTATTGTTTCTCTTTGTTATGTGAATATATTCCTTGTTGTTTCACTAGGTTGGGCAAAATCATTTCCACTATTTGTTGTTTGATTTATGGTTTCTAGTCACCAGGGCATGGGGATAGGTAACTCCATTTAGGTATGTAGGAAATCTAGTCAGGTACTAGTTTGGAGAGGGTATCTAGGCTAGTTTATTGTAAAGTAGTATCATAGGCCCCATGTAAAGGGTTCTTTCCTTCAGAGTTATTATCTTGGGATGTTTGATAGACTGAAGATAAGATTGTCGAAACTCGATAGGTAGGTTTTGGTGAGTGCTTGTCCAGATCTTTCCATGAAGATACTCATGTTTCCATCGGATGATGAGATGTATGTCTCCTATTTTGAGTTCTTGTTGTTATTCATAGTTTTTAATTATGTTTTTTTTCTAGTTTGAACTATGATTTTTCTAATATCTGATCATCCATTTTATTTTAGTACGCAGTAGTATGCATTTGATACATGTTTTTTGAGTTCCATAAGAGGGTGAAGTTGACAATACTCAAGGTAATCCAACCCTAAATTAAGAATTTATTGAGGCTATCATGTGAACAGTTAATTTTTTTGACGAGAATGTGCCACAAGTTGAGAACACAGTCATTAAGGTAGAGCTAAGTGCTATTGGAGAAAGAGATCCATCATGGGAGTTCTTGTGTGAGAAGAAACCATCCTTTAAATATATGAATGAACCTCAAAAGTAGTAGGAATGAATTGAAAAGAACAATCGTATTTTTCAACTTCTCAGATACACCTAAGAGTATAAAGGTGAGGTGTGTGGAATTCATACTTGAGGGACTCAAGAAGCTATAATGGGATTTCATTGTACAAGTGGATATAAATGTGGAAAAATATCAGATCATAGGGTTTGTAGAAAAATATCAGATCATAGGTATTGTCGAAAAATATCAGATCATAGGTATTTACATTGAATATATTAACCTATGTAGAGACAATATACAAGGATTTGATAGAAGATATGAATATGGAATGTAAGGTTGGATATTATACCTCTTATCTACCACATAGTGGTTGTTTTAGTGGAACACTATGTAAATAAAATCTGAAATAACATCATGAGATTGGTGCAGTTGGTTCTCATTAGCAGGCCTCTTTGGAACCTCTAGTTGCAATTATTAGTGTGCATATGAATTTTTATTAGTATAGAACGGTTAGAAAACCCCACCTTTTTTCCTTGACCTACAAAGATGTGTAACATTATTGTATACTATGGTCATCTGTAGAATTTCTATCAGTCTATGTCTAAACATTGATATATTCAAGGATCATTGGAATCAAAGGCTATTGTGGGGTAGTCATATAATTCAATTACTATAAGGCTCCATCCAAAAGACTCGTAAGTGAAGCACCATCACACAGATGATGAGATTCTAGTGGAGGTAGATGTAAGTCTAGTGATAGTGAGAGGGACCATCATTATTGAATCTTCAGTAGAAATTTATCTTTTTTAAATTCGTGATTCTAACTAATTTATATATTTAAATTTAATTTATCTTCTTAAACTTGCAATGGATATCATGTAATTTGTTATAAATTAAACAACACCTCTTAAGAATTAGATAAAGAAGGGGTTTTAGTGTTCTTGATGGGAACTATCTATAGCTGATGCAGATTTAGTATGATATTTTCCTATTCTACATGTGAATCTATTGGATGTCATCATCCAGATAGATTTGATTATTGATCATCATATTGAGGTTGATTGTTATCATCAGTGTGTCTCTTTTCTTGGGGATTATGTGAGATAACATATGTTTAAGGGAGAGTGGGACATGAGGTCTGGTCAGGTTGGACCTTCCCTCCTAGAGATTTGTATTTTTTTATCTACTATAATAGTTGTACCAAATGACAGTTCTTCAGTTTTTGATCTTCCCACTACTATTATGTATTTTTTTATGTTTTTCTGGACAATTTATTTTGGATTTCTCTAAAGATAGAGGAAAAGTTTATGATTGAGCTAGTTTTGGGAAAACTACCAACATCTATACTATATTGTCATATTTAACTAGAGAAGCTGAAAGGGGACAAGATTTAATTAGAAGATTTAGTGGTGAAGGGTTTTGTTTAACCGAACATTTCTCCCTAGCTAGCCTTGTTTCTCTTTTCCATGAAGGTATATGGTTCAATCTGATTGTATGTGGATTATCTAAATTTTAAATGATTAATGGTTAATAAAAAGTATCATTTTCTTTGTGTTTATATCTTTTTTGATTAGTTAAAGGGGATAAAGTGGTTTTTTATGATTGTCCTTTAGTCAATTTGTTATCGGATCGTAGTTCAAGAGTGTGATATAAAGAAGACAACTTTCAGGAAAAGGTATGTCTATTATGTATATATTTTTATGCCATTTAGTCTATCTAATGATCCTTTATTTTCTATGTCTTTGATGAATCATATATTCCATAATTATCTCAACACTTTTTTGGTGGTGTTTGTGGATGATATTTTGGTTTGTTCATGATCCTAGATTGAGAATGAGAACCATCAGAGTTTCATTCTGGAAATATGGTAGAGTCACTACTTGCATAGAAAGATTTATAAATTCACTTTAGGGATCCGAGAAGTGAATTTCATAGGGCACATTATTTCTGATCAAGGCTTATCTGTTTATCCTGATAAGGTTAAAGTTTCTTTTTTCATGGTAAGAACCACATAATTTCTTTGAGATTTGTAGATTACAAGGTCTTTCCAGATACTATCGATAGTTCTTCAAAGATTTATCAATGTTGGTGTCACCTTTGACTACTATTACCAGAGATGAGGTGAAATTCACATGGGTTGTATAGTGTCTGCCTTATTTCGATGAGATGAAAAACATCAGTTGCTATTATGATCATACCTAAGTCTAATAAGCGGTATGTGGTTTTTTGTGATCCATATGGAATAGGTTTTGGTTGTGTACTCATTCAGGATGGTCATATAGTAGCTTACATATATTCTCATCTTATTCCAAATGAGAAGAATTACCTTACTCATGATTTAGAGCTCTATTCTGTTATGCATGAACTTAAGTGGTGGTGGAATTATCTTTTTGGTGAAATGTTCAAAGTCTTCTACGACCATAAGATTTTGAGAAATATATTTTGACATAAATACTTGAATATTACAAGGATGCAATGTCCAGAATACCTTTATATATTTGACTTCGATATCGCCTACACCCCTAGGAAAGGAAATGCTATCACAAATTCTCTTAGAAGGATTGTTTCCTCACAATCTATATTGGAATAAAAGTAATACCAAAACCTTATGGAAATTTTTTCTTAGTTTCAACTGTATTATTTTGATGATGTTTCAGTTGTGGTGCTTACTAATGTCTAGTTATCATGATCTCTCTTTAAGTATGTTCAATAGAGAAAGTAGTAACATGTCGAGTTTAAAGGAATTTGAGAAACCTTATATGGTGGAGAGACCATTTTTTGTTGGTCTTTCTCTTTAGATGGTATTCACTGTTCTGGGGATGGGTTTTTCATACCATCATCATTAAGGAGATCAGTTTTTTTAACTTCTATATTTCTTCTTGGGTCATTCATCAAAGAACTATAAAGCTATATTATGAAATGATACTGAAATTTTGGTGGTCTGTTATAACGAATGAAATTATTGATTATATGTCTCATTTTCACACATGTCAGTCGATAAAGATATTATTTGAAACCTCTTATTTTTCTTCATACTCTGATGCGGATGATTTGGAAATGGGATGAGGTATCCATGGATTTTTCTGTTAGATTCCAATGGAATTCCTGATGGAGGAATTATATCTTTGTGGTGATTGATCAGTTAACAAATTCATCTCATTTCATTATGATAAAATTCTTTTCTAAAGTTAATTATGTAGGTAATATGTATGTACAAGATGTTTTGAGGTAACATGGGGATCCTTTTTTCAATGTTTTAGACAAGGATCCTAGGTTTATTTCAAGGTTCTGGAAAAGTATTTAAGAGGTCATGAGGACTCACTCCATATTGAGTACAACATGTCACCCACAAATAGATGCAATATACATCATTTTATAAAGATCCTTGAGGATATGATCTGAACCTATCACTTGGGTTCTGGTGGATCATTGGATAACTATCATAGATTGGTTGAGTTTTATTATAAAAATTGTTATCAGTCATCAATCATAATGGATCCTTTCAAGGAATTGTATGGTCACCCATGTAGGTCTACTCTTTATTGGGAAGAGATGGATGAATCATCTTCTTTGGGACTGAGTTTGGTTCAGGATAAATTTATGAGGATTCAGGATATACATTAGTGTCTGGTAACAACTCAAGGACAATAAAAATTTTATATTTATTAGAGGCCTTATCCTTTGGAGTTTTCTATAGGTGACTGGGTTTTCTATAAAGTTCCTTGTCATCTGGGTCACCATCATCTTGAAGTAGATAAGTCCTTGAATCATCAAAGATTCACATGTACACGAAAAAAGATGATTTGGATGTGATGATGAAACTTGAAATGTTGGAAATGAGATGAGAAAAAAATGAAAGGAAGCAGAAAGTTAGATATAACACAAAGTCACCTGATGTCCTCACAAATAAATATTCAAATAAAATGGAAAAGAAAGCTTTAAATAATCCTTAAGTTCCCAGATATGATTCCTAATCCAATTCATTTACCAAATATGGGGACATGGAGATGAATGGAAGTGAGAAGACATTTTATCTTATGAAATGTCAATACTATGGCTTCATAGGTCATACCATGTCGTACTATTAAAATACAATGAGTTATATAAATGGGGAATCACTTGGAAGTCAATAAAGGGGAATGATACCATATCCTTCATCATATAGAATAAATAGTTTCAGTGGATATTATTTTTACTATTATAACTCTGGCTTTAAGGTTATTCATTGCAGGTAGGGGAAAAGTAGGAACATTACATACAAAAATCATTGAAAAGTCAATACACGCCAACCATGAAGAAGTTACTTTATTAAAGAGGTGCACATGAGCCTCAACCCAGTTGGTGAGGACTCAACAAGTGCATATAAGAGACCCGAGATCAAAGCCAGGTGGAAACATATTTCTATGGTAGTGTAGTAGTACTATAGTAGGAATGGTAGCAAGAATTGCAGAAGGTACTGTTCGGTACTATAGCAGTCGGAACTATTCATCCATCAGGGCTATTGGGCCAATATTTTGGAGCAAAGGTCCTGTAAGGATTATTAACCACCCAGGGCCTTCGGGTCAGTTGTCTCTTAAGGACTTCGGGCTACCTCAAAGCTTTCTGTCCACCCTAAGGCCTTCAGGCCATATGAATTCACATATGTACCAGTCACACTACAAGGGATAAGGATCCAGACAATGATTCTGATCAGGAGAATCCACCAGAGAAAAGATAACCCGAATTAGAAGAATGTGAGGGTATGATATTCCCATCAGCACCATTCTTTTGCAGCTATGCACAAGATATCTAGTTGACCATCCGTGCAAAGGTGGAGTGATGATATCATGGCATGTGCTGGGGAGGGACAGTTCCAAGTTTCCTAGTCCAAGTTATTTTCTCTAAGACCTATTTTTATGTAATTGTCTCTAAGCCTTTTGGCCTTATAAGGGTTCTACCTCACCCCTTGAAAGCTGGATTATAAAAAATAATTTATAAATGAAGGCCTTTAGGCCATTTAGTCTATTAAAAAGGTATATCCTCTTGAATAATAATATGAGTATGATGAACCCATATATACTTACAATATATTAGGAATTAAATATTTTTCCTCCACCCAATCAAGTATCTAATGGAAGAGAAAAAATAAAATCATGAAATTCAACCCTATAGAAATAGCCTACAAAGCTACAAATAGAAGTATCTGCAAGATTCTTGATAGTGGATGCTCATCCCACCTAACAGGAAATGAGTAATTTTTTATGAATGTTAAAGAAAATTTTTATGGAATAGTGATATGTGGAAATAATGGTTCTTTTAAGATCAAAGGTATTGGAAGTATAGAACTGAAAAATGACGAGCTAAGGAAAACTGAAGTTCTCTATATAGATGGTTTGTGTCACAGTTTTGTGAGTTTGATTTAACTCTATGAATCGGTATTGATAGTGACATTTAGTCTAATGGGGTGCACTATCAAAGGAATGATAAGTAAATTTATCGTGAAAGGATGAATAATATATATAAATTTATACCAGGTTAATAGTAAATAGACCATTTTTTGCTTAATAGTTAAATAAGAAAACAACTTATGGCACAAGAGGATGGGTCACATTAATCAACAGATTATGGAATAGATATCAATTCTTAAGATATTTTTATATATTCCCAATTAGAAGAGTGATTTATAAAATACATGCGATGTATGCATATGGGTAATGATGGTTAAGAGATCATATCATCTAATGAAAAAAGGGCCTTGAATATGCATGATCTTATCCAAATAGACATATGTTGTCCAATAAATATAGTTGGAACATATAAAAAGAGGTACTTCATTATTTTTATTTATGATTATAGTATAATGTACTTTTTAATCGTTATATAGAATAAAAAAATTCTTGATTGCATGGAACGTTATCATTGAATATATGATAATGAAACTAGATGAACTATGAAGATTATATAATCTAACAATAGAGGATATTACACATCCATTGAATTTAAAAATTACTTGAAAAACATAGAATAAAGCCTAAGGTGGTTATAAGGATATCCCGACATAAAAATGGAGTTATTAAATGCCTAAATCGATAGGTGAACAATATGGATAGATCTATGGTTATTGAGAGTGATATTTATAATCATTAATAGAAAGAGGTTTTTCATGTAGTGGTGTACACTCATAATAGATCATGTGTTTTAATGGGAGAAACCAAGACACCATATGAGTTATGGTATTTAAGGAATCCCTCTCTGAAGTATTTTCATATTTTTGGAATTAAGGTTTTCATCCAAAATAAAGTGAGAAATAAAGGCATGTGTGGTGATACTGCATATGTGGGAATATTCCTTCGATATTCAATAAATATTAAATCATACAAATGTTACAATAATAATCTTGGAAGAATTATGGAATGTAGTGATGTCAAAATCATTAAATATAAAACCATAAATACCTTTGGAGATCATATTCATATATGAAAGAAGATAAAGAACAAATTAGAAAAGTGATAGATTGAAAAGAAAAAATATTGGAAGGCTCTAAAACTATTAATTACTCAAAAGACGATGATTATTTAGAAGAAGAATTAGATGAGGAACCCATGGATGATGAAACTTCATCAGAACCTCACATGAGAAATTGAAGAGCTCAAATTAATCAATCCAAAATCATTAAGGATTGGACCGCACCCACACATACATGGAGGTCGAGGAATGATTCTCATTTTTCCTTCAATTCAATTATGGAACCAACCTTGTTTAAAGAAGCGACAAAGGATGAATCATGGGTTAAGATAATGAATGAATAACTAGATAAGTTTGAAAAGAACAGAAAAAGGGATCATTTTATGTGACCTAAAAATAAAAAAGTTATTGGAACAAAGTGGATATTTAAATATAAATATGATGATCATGGAAATTTGATTACAAATCAGGAACACATACTATGTAAAGGGTATACACATATCAAATTCATTGATATTGAAGAAACATTTTCCACAATTTTTAGACTGGAGTTGATCAGGCTTTTCCTAGACATCTAAATTGAGAGATAGTAAAATGTTCGTCATACGGATTCCAAAATATAATTATTAAATGTATTCATTGAATATTATGTCCACATTGAACAATTAGTGATATTTATTATTAGAAATGATGAGACTATGGTTTAAATATTAAATAAGGTTCTCTGTGATTTGAAGTAGGCAAGACAAGCATGGTATTCTTAACACGATTCTTATATCACGAATATTGAGTTTAAATAGGAGGTGTTAACTATAATTCCTAGGTAATTAATTCTTAAAAAGATAAAATTTTGGTGGTCATGTATATGAAATATATTATTTTTGTTGTAAGATGGTATGTATTAGTGTCAGAATTTTCTAATCACATGAAAATTAGAATTTGAAATTTTTAGGATTGGTGAAATTATATACTTTTTGAGGCTATAGTTGATTAATAATAAGGATTAAACATTTATTTATCATGAAAAATATGCAAGAGACCTTCTGAATAAATTAAACATGCTTGAATCTGACTCGACGTCAACTCCGATTAAGATTGGAAAAAACATGGAATTCTTAACGATAGGAAAAATGTGTATCCCACATTGTATAAGAGAATCATTGGAATATTTTTTTAATTAACTAAGAAATATATATATATATATATATATATATCATCTTTGAAACATTATTAGTTTCCAACTTTTAATTTAATTTAAATGAAGAGCACTTGGCGGCGTTTAAATGAATCATGAGGTATATTCAAGGTACAATCAATTTTGTATTATTCTATGTAGTAGGAAGACATAATGAATTATAAAGATTTTATGATGCAAATTGGGTGAGATGTTTTTTGTATAAAAAGTCCACATGTGGTTTTTATTTCTTCATAGGAATCAAATGCATGAAATGGATGAGCAAGAAATAGGAAATCACTTCTCTTAGAACGACTAAAGTAGAGTATATCTCTAATATAAAGGCATGCACTTAGTTATGGTGGGTGAAGAAAAAAATAAATTGTATTGTTGATGAGGTGAAACAACCAATGTTAATTCAGTGTGATGACCAGACTAGGATAAATCTTATGGATAAAGTAATTCAGCACTCTCATACCAAACATATTGAGATCAGATACAACTTCATCAAAGAAAAAGATGAACAATGTGTGATTAAAATGAAGCTTGTTGGAACTTATGACCAATTGGATAACATTATGACTATTCCTTTTATATAACAAATGTTCGAGAATAATTGGTTGAACTTTGGTGTACATCCACCCCTCAGTGTATGCTGAGGTTATGGTCGTTCCCCTCTCCCCATTTCTATTAACTATTTTAATATGTTTTTGGAAGTGATGTAGGCTTGCGGGGGAGGTATGATCCAGGGGGTATGTTTTGATATCTACAAGTAAAGAATACATTTTCTTTGGATTTATTTTCTAATTTGGGGAATGGATAATTTTAGCATTATTTTTTTTCTCGTTATAGGATTTTGAACAACCATACAATGCTTCTGCAACATGATGGGAATTTGGTGTTATAAGGAAACTATTAATTTTTACCAATAATTATATTGTACATATTTAATAGTTTCAAAGCATGATAACCCAATTCAAGTTTCTCCTATTTTTTCCTACACCAAGATTTTATCACATAGACTTGGAGTGTTGGATGATTTTTGTCTTTACTTTTAGTTGTTTGTTCAAGGATGGTGCTTCAATGAATTTGTCTAACAGATTACCAAAAAATAAAAATCGTAAATTTTTTGAACCAAGGCTAGTCACATCTCATAGTTGGAAGTAGAGTTAAATTTTTGTTTGTTTTCAATCCACACTAGATTTATCTGGGAGTTTGCAAGGCAACTGATTTTACAATACAATATCGATATAGTGTTGAAGGTGGTTTCATTTCCCGATGTTTGCCAAATTTTTGGGCTCAAAATCAAAAGTAATAAAAAAGATTTGAAAAAGGTTATTTTCTAGTATTTAATATTCTAAAATATTGTAAATAAATGAGTTTTGAAGAGATTGCGTGTGGTGAAGGTTGATATTTGTGAATAAGTGGAGCATCGTGATCAAGCATTACGAACAATGTGATGGAATGATAATACATATTTGCGACTACAAGAAGCTTCACAAATTCATTATGGAGTGGTGGTAAATATATGATACTACAAGAATGTTTGTTAACATGTTAAATTACAGTGAGTCTTTATAAATAACTGAGCATTACGAAGATATATTTTTAGTTTTATGGAAAATTCACCGGGTGCTTGGAATATTCACAAAAGGCTTGGAATATAAATTGGAATATATCCATTTTTCATTATAAATGAAAAGAATTGGAGAAAACAATAAATCATTATAAATTCTAGAAGGAAAATATATTCTTGAATCAGGTACTCATTGTGAGACTAAGAATTAGGAAAATATTTTCTTAGTGTTGACCATTGCTTAGGTATATTAGAAAAAGGAGTTTTCTGATTACTAGTTATCCAATGATGAATTAGTGTTATGTAAAGGGAGTTTTATTCACGAAAGAAGTAGATTTTTGAAGAATCTTCATGAAGGATCATAGAGAAAGTGCATAGTTCTAAATGGTGTAATTTCACTGAATCATAAAAGGGGGTTTATGAAGGCTAGTAGAATCCCGAACAAAAGTATTGAACATCTTGTTTAAGTGAAAAGTTATTTCAAGTGCATAAACTCGGGACTACAGTGCAAAAAGAATCTCATGATAGTCAGAGATAAATACATAATTGTCAACCTACCAAATAAACTTTCATGTAGTTAATCTTCGTAATAATTCACCCAATATAGTGATCTAGGGGAGTCAATTGAATTGTTTTGCCATAGTGAGTATTATTTCCCAAAAATATTTTAAAAGAAGTGTTCCTAGTATAAAATGAATATGTAGGAACTTCTGTATTCCACAACTAGTGATGATTAGTGGATTTAGGTATGAATCACATAATGTCAGCATATTCTCCATGGACTAGCCCTTAGCGGTGCACAAGGTAATGATATTGTATTATTTCTTTATATGTGAATGTTTGATTACTGCATGATTCGATCAGATAGGTTTAACAAGTTCCTACCAATATGTCAACACGATTGGTTCCATTAAAATAAAAATTTGATACCCTAACTCACCCCTCCCCTCCCATGGTGTTCTGGTGTCCTACAATTCCATATTTGGAGAAAGTATGGAAAATAAAAGAAACCTTATGATTCCATAATTCACACTTTCTAATTTTCTATATAAATATTCTCTTCTATAGGTCATAATAGTGATTATCAATTGATTATCATGGTCTTCCAAGATCTTAGAGTTCAGCAAGATATCATCAATAAACACCACCACAAAATTATCATTTTATTCCATTAAAAATTTATTAATTATATCCATGAAGAAAACGAGAGAATTAGTAATTCCAAATTGAATTAGTGTGAAATTGTAATGACTATACCTCATAGGAAATCATTTTTATAGAATATTTTCTGACTTTACTCACAATTAATGATAGACAAAACAAAGGTTAATCTTTGAAAAATATTGAATTTTGTGAATTTTATAGATCAATTAATTGATTAAATTTATATGATACCTTTTAATTATTGTGGTAAAATTGATTTCACTATAATCAAGGAAAAAATTCCTAGAGCCACAAATATTCTTAACAAAAATAACTAGGATCCCAAGGTGAAACACTAGGGTGTATAAATCCCTTACTACACAAATCCTCTAGTGGTTCCATTAAAATCACTAATTCTATAGTGAAAATTCAATAGGGATTTTTTGATATCGTTCTTTCATCACGGATTAAATCAATAGAAAACTCAACTCCATCCTCGAGTGGATTCATAAGTAATTCCTCAGAAAATAAATCAATGTATTCCTGTAAAACATGTACATTCTAAATTTTAATATTACCATTTTTGTATGCAGATTGTGAGTTATCTTCTTCTTTAATATTCTCATTCATAAGATATTCTAGGGGTCGATCTAGACATGAATCATATGATGAAGTTACCCCTCTAATGATAAGGAATTCCATATCTTATTCATAATTCCTAACATCCTTCTACTTGAAATAAATTTTCGCACCATATTTTGACTGTTAGTCCATACCATGTATTATATCAAAATTGACAATAGGTATTATAATGAATTCATAATATAGGGCTTGTTTATGTGTTATAATGAAAACTGGATGACCCATACTTGTTTCAATGAGACTTCTATGATAAGTCTTTATTGATAAATCTCTTCTTACAGTGCTAGGAAATATATAATTTTATTATAAAACATAGAATATATGAAAGGGTATGAAGACCCAAAATAAAATAATGAATTATCTAAATTTGATGATATGAGTAAAGTACCTACCACCACATCTTTAGGATCATCGACCTTGGTTGTTATGTTCACAAAATCTTGGCCTTTCACTTTTGTAATTTTATGTAGTAAATTTCCTTGATTCCTAGAAAAATAATTTTCATAGTATACCATCTCCTTTAATTTGAACCATTTCTCATTGGTATCTTCATTCATGACCCTGAAATAAAGAGCATGGTGGACCTTCCCTCCACAATTTTAGAAAACTCCCATTCCCAACAAGCATATTCAATGATATTTCCTTCCACATTTATTTCAATATGGAAATTCATCTCTTCCCTTATTCCCTTTACTACCATTTTCTTTATTTTTTCCTCCAAAGACATATGACTTATTGAATTATTTCTCTATCATGATAGTACATGATACTATCTCTTTGTATTATGAGAAATATTGGGAGACTAGTACCAATAGAATGACAAGATTATGTCTATAAAAAATGGTTAATATATAACAACCCAAACATTTTATGGTATGTTTCTCGTAAATACTTTCAATTCAGTAGATAGACTATATTTCATGAAGAATTGAGTCTCTTTGAAAAAAACGGTTATTTATAGGATATTGTCATAATCAATCCATTAAACATAAATTTTCCACTTTTGTGCTTTGAATTTTTAAAAATAGACATACACGGTTACGATTAGGGTGATATTTGGTGTCTAATAGAATCAAAATAATTTTCATTAAATAGTAACATACCCTTACGAATTGTAACATACTATTATGAGAAGTAAAATACTCTTATTAATAGTAATATTACCCTTAGGTATGATAACCTAACCCACAAAAGTATAAATAAAATTTTGGCACCTTACAAATAAAGATTAATATTTTAAGTGTTGGTGTTTGTAGATTAAATGATTATTTTAATGACAAATTAAATTTATAATATTTATAATGTTATTTTTGAAAACATTAGTTCATTTTTCGATTCTACCCGTTAAAAAATGGTTTGGGTAAATTTTTGGGATTTTTTTGAAATATTTGAATTTTGGTGAATAGTAAAATACTCTAATTATTGTATAAATACATTTTGAGATAAATACACTATTTCATGTGTCATGGATGATGTAACAAACCATTAGTTAGAACTAACATTAACTTAATACTATTTTTTGTAACAACCCAAAATTTTATTAATGAAAATTCCTCTAGTCTAATTAAATGTCTTATTATGTAAGATGATTATATAACATAAGAAATTACTTGGTTTTGTGCTTTTAATATTTTTTAAAATACCTTTATGAATTATGACCATTTATATTATATCCATTAAACAGTGATCACATTATTAGTACAAATATAGGGCATTAAAAAATCCAATTTACTCAAACAACAGAAGTGATGGCCTCATGTAGTAGACTTTCCCCATACGAAGCCCATTTTTCAGAGCTCGGAAAGGATGTGGCATAATTGTACTTTACTCTTGACCAATACCAATATGAGATTCAACATGTTAATCTCAAACGGAACCACCTACTAGAGAAGTGGGAGTTGATAAAGATTACAAACTGAGTGATGTTATCCGAGCCACCCCAAGAGTCTGTCACCGTCACACACCTTATCGTTCAGTCTTATGAGGGGGTTATAAGGGGTTATATAACAAGTCCATAACACTATGACTATGTGTATTATTTTTGTACAGACTAAATTATTAACATACATTTTATTATTTTTACTTTTTAAACTTCTTTTAAAGAACAAATGATATTTTTTGTTAATATTCAACTAAGAAATCTATTTTGATAAATTAATGGATTTTTTAATTAAATAATATTTAAAAAAAATATTATTATTAGTAAATTACATTTTATTAATTAAAAATTATCGTATAATTTTAAATGAATACAATAGTAATATTTAAGGTTTGAAATCCATTTTTGTCAAAACCCATGAATTTTCAATAAATGTGGGTTTTATTTTAAAATTAAAAATTCCCATATTTATAAAATTATTTATATAGAATGAATATTATTTTTGGAATCAGGATGTTGAAATTATCCGATGGTGAATATTTCATAATTTTCTGAGATAGTTGAATTTTTGGGTAAAAATTAAATACCGTTTTAATATATAATGTGTTTTATGACATCATAATGACCCAATAGCGATGTAATAAAATACTAAAACATCATTTTCGTCCAATATATGTTTTACCATTAAAATAATGTGATTTTAGGTTTGTTTGATTTATTTTACAAATCCTCAGTGAACCCACCAAGACTAATAAAACATTTTAGATTTTTATGTTATTTTCCATGAGAGTGTGACTCACCTCTACATAAGAAACCTGAATATTTCAAGAAGTTCAGCCATTGGCCATATAAAATATATTTTTCCACTTTGGAAAAAACCATGGTGTCGTTTGTGGTTTTGATTAGTTTAATGTGTAGTATCCCAAACCTAAATAATAAACAATTCCTTCTCATTTCCTATATAAACCCACCCAAGCTCCCACTTCCTCTTCACTAAAATCCTTTGGAGTTCGAATGAACCCTAAAATACTCTCTCTTGAATCTTCCTAATGTGCCTAAAGCTCTCAAGAAGCCTCTCTTAAGCCCCTCCCAAGCCTTTGGGATCACACATCCAAGTAAGGGATTCTTTCCTTCCTCAGTTTATCCAAGTTTTCTAAAATTGTTATGCCATTTTATTTTAAATTATTTTATGTTGGGGTATGATTTCTCACCTCCCCTATAATTTATTATTTATGTATTAATGATGAGATATGTATTTCCCTCTCATTGATTCCCTCCATGTATACCCTTTACCATGCTGAAATTCCGTAAGGAATTTCTATCTCCTTATTTACATTAAAGAAATTATTTTGTATTATGAATCCATGTTCCATTACATATGTTGGGACATTTATCTATATAACCCCCTTACAATCCATTTCATGTACATTTTATGACACACCCCTTTTCTCTCTCATATATATTTTTTATGATGTCTTATGTCACGCCGTTTTGCTGCCAAAATTGCACCGCGAGTTTCCAAGCCAAAGTCATTGTGTAGTGAATACCATGCTCATTTCCCTATCAAAGTTATTCACCTTTATGTACATTTACTTATTGATTATAAAGTTTCATGTATTAATTACACATTCCTTTATTATGGAATAAAGTATTATGTTTAATGAATCCATGTTTTATGATCCTTGTGGCACACTTAATCATGAAATGAAATGTCAAAGAAGGGTGCACCCAGATAGTGCTCCAATGCATTGGGTAAAGATTAGTATCATGATACGTCAAGTAAAATGAGGATTTACTCATTATAATTCAAGTGCAATTAGTATTTACTCATTCTAATTCAAGTGCAATTAGGGATTACTTATGCTCTATGTGAAATTAGCCTTGGATCATGGTAATTCCACGTTAAGTGTTACGACCACATTTCCATTTCATGATAATCATGCTATATCATGCCTTTATGTTCATGTTTATTTATGATACATTGATATTACTATTTCCTAAAATGTATTTTATTATTCATTTTATGCCTTTTTTAATTCCTTATTGGGATTTATAAATAACCCTTTTCATATGCAAGTCCTCAGGTTATCCTATGCAATGGTGAGTACGAGGTAATGTAGTGGTAATGTAATGTAAGTTTTCAATAAAGATGTCATGTTTCTTATTTTAAGTCATTATGTAATGTTCCTAATACCCAAAGGCACTAGAGATCTCTATCTTATATGTTGTTTCAAGTGAAGTTTTTATGTATTAAATCATGTTTTAGTGTGTATTGAAAAGAAGGGTTGTTATAGTTTGTATCAGAGGATAGGTTAAGTTATTTTTTGGATTAGGATTAGAAAAACCTAGTGAAAGCCTTTGGGATACGACTATGTATAATAATAACAACACTATGCTTTGGAGAGTATTGAGTAAGTTGTTTGTCAAGAAAATACATCCATTTCTGGATATGGGATGGTAGAGGCGGCTCTGGAATAGATGTACTTAGGAGTGAAAACTTCGATAAAGAGTTTCGGGCTTGACTCGGGGTATCCTGGTACACGACAAAAGGTCTTGCTGCACACTTTGTTACGACACTCCCAAGGGATATACTTTGGTGAATTCACAATCTTAGTATAAACTAGTGTTAAGGGAATAAAAAAATTCCCCTATGAATAAATTTTGGAATGTAGGTCATGGATAACATAGAATGAAGCCAAGAAATTCATAAGTTAAGGAAATAAAATTTATAAGTTATCATTATCTCATTGGATTCCACATTATGTGTTTAATAACATAATGTAATCATCCCATATCTATATCGGATAAGGTAGAACCAGAATAAAAAAGAGAATGGTTGGGTTATCATTCGTAGTTCTATGCATTCTTTTGTATCCCAGAAGTTTAGTAGAACAATCCCAACACCACCACAAATCCTGGAAGTAAAGATGTCGATGAGTACGGAAATGGGGATATCATTGGATACCATTAATATAACTCCTCCCGTGTCATAATTTGTGTATTTAACTTCCCAACGAACCTCATCATACTCCATTAAGGGGAATTTGATGCAATTGTAAACATGGATTGAATTTACTTATATAGAGACTACATAAATTTCTGTGGGAGTAAAATCACTCTCCATATGGTGAATTGACCCCCGATTCCATACAAGTGCAATGAGAAAGATGAATATTCTTTAGCATCATCATCTCAAGCATGGATATTACTACCCCATGATAATTCATATATTTCTTAGATGGTTGATTCAAAGGAAGCAACGATCCTTGAAGACATGCATATTGTGAGGGAATTCATTGAAGTGTTTCCAAAGGAATTTTCTGGTCTTCCTCCTATATGAGATGTTGAATTCTCAATTGACCTTATACCTAAGATATTTCCAATATCCAAGACTCTATATATAATGGTTGTTTTGGAGCTTGAGGATCTAAAAAAACAACTAAAAGATAATTTAGATAAAGGGTTTATAAGCCCATGTGGTTCACCATGGGGTGCACTAGTCCTCTTCGTCCAGAAGAAGGATGTGTCATTGCACCTTTGCATTAATTATCTTGAGCTCAACAAAACCACGACAAAGAACAATTGTCCTCTACCATGAATTGATCAATTGTTTGATCAACTGTGTGGAGCATAATACTTCTCCACGATGGATTTGTGGTTGGAATATTATCATGTAAGGGTGAAGAAGGAAGATATCCCCAAGACCAATTTTCATAAAAGATACGTGCACTATGAATTCATAGTAATTACTTTTGGAATAACTAATGCTCCAACAATATTCATGTAATTGATAAATATAGTCTTTAGATATTACCTAAAAAATTTGTGGTAGTATTTACAGATGATAATCAAATATACTCCAAAACCAAGGAGGGTCATGAGTATCTAAGAACTGTACTAGAGACCTTACGTAAGGGGAAGGTATATGAAAATTACAAAAAGTCTGAGTTCTGGTTGAAGGAGTTATCATTCTTCGTCCATATCATCATAAGCAATGGGATATTTATGTATCCCTCCAAGACAACTGCAATTGAGGGATGGATGATGCCAACATAGGTAATGGATATCTATATCTTATTGGGGTTAGCTGGATATTATCACCGATTTTTGAGAAATTTATCACAATTTTCCAACCCTCTTACCAACCTAACTCATAAGGGAGTAAAGTTTTCTTAGAGTGATGAATGCGAAGAGAGCTTCAAGGAGTTGAAAAGTTGGTTTATCACTGCACCCATTCTCACACTACCCACAAGTGGAAAACATTTTTTGGTATTTAGTGATGCTTTAATGAAGGGCATGAGTTGTGTGTTGATGTAGAATGATAAAGTGATAGCCTACGTCTCAAGGAAACCAAAAATCCATGAGCAAAACTATCCCACGCATGATTTGGAGTTAGCAACTGTAATCTTTAAGTTGAAAATATGGCGGTATTATCTCTATGGGGAGAAGTGTGAGATATATACTAATCACAACAGCCTCAAATGTATATTCACACAAAAAGAGCTTAATATGCACCAACGAAGATGGATAGAACTCATCAAGGATTATGACTACTCAATCCAGTACCATCCTGGTAAGGCAAAAAAGGTGACAGATGCTATAAGTAAAAAAAATCATGCAACTTTATCAATGATGAGAATTGAAAAGGATCCAATCTTCTTATATTTGTAGAGGATGCACATGTGGAAATTATAAAAAGGGTAGAATCTATCAGAAATATGAAATCCTCAAAGTTCATGGTTGAAAAGGATGGAATTATGAGATTTGGGTCACGATTATGTGTACCATCCAATCTAGAGATAAAGAAGGAGCTTTTGAATGACGCACATAGTTCAACCTTCTCTATTGACCTAGGGAGCACAAAAATGTATCGAGATCTCTGAGAAACCTTTTGGTGGGATAATATGAAACAAGAGATTAATAAATATACATAAAATTCTTGGTATGTCATCAAGTGAAGGCTGAGAGGAAAAAGTATAAGGGGATGATGCAACCACTACCCATACTAACATAGAAGTGGGAGAACATTACCATGGACATTTTCATTGGAATTCCATGGAAATACAGAGGAAAAGAATGTTTTATGGGTCATTTTGGATCATCTTACGAAGTCAACTAACTTTATCACGATTCGAGAGGAACTTCTCATTGGATCAAATTGCATGGATTTACATCAAAGAAGTGGTAAGGCTATATGGAGTACCACTATCTATTGTATCTGATCGTGATTGAATATTCACCTTGAAGTTCTCGAAATGCATCCAACATTATCTAAGCATTGAAATGAAATTCAGTATAGCCTATCATCCTAAAAATGATGGCCAATCAGAGTGAACTATTCAGACACTAGAAGATATGATGATATAATGTTCTATGGACATCAAAGAAGGATAAGACCAAAATCTTCCATTGGTTGAATTCTCCTCAAATAACAGTTTCCACTTGAACATAAAAATATCACCATATGAATACATTTGTGGGAAAAGGTGCAGAACACCAACATGTTGGGGTAAAGTCAGTGAGAGTAAGCTGCTAGGACCTGAAATGGTTAAAGAAATGGTGGAGAAGGTGAAAGCCATTCTGCAGCATATCAAGGTATCCCAAAGTCGGCTGAAGAGTGATGCAGATAACCGTTGATGAGAAATTGAGTTCAAAGTTGGAGACATGTTATTTCTACACATATCTCCATGGAAAAAGGTCATGATGTTTGGAAATAAAGTGAAGTTAAGTCCTAGGTACATCAGCCCCTTTGAGATTCGTGATCGTGTCGGGGCTGTAGTCTATCGACTAGCACTTCCACCCACCATGGCCAAAGTACATGATGTATTTCATGTATCCATCTTAAGGAAGTACATACCATACCATTCACATATAATATCTTCAGAGGTTGTAGAGTTAGAGGATAATATTTCTTACGAGGAGCAACCAGTGAAGATCTTAGATTGTGGAGAAAAAGTTATACGAAAAAAGATGAATCTAGTCACCACCAAAACCAGTACCAAACCCAGCCAATGAAATGGATTGAAGGGCATTCGTGATCACCATGGGATGACACAAGTTCCATGGTATCATAAACTAAAAAATGGGATTGATTTACCCAGGTTTGTAAATATAAAACAACAAATTAACCCAATAAAATGAATCTATATTTTTCAAATGAAACAAAATTTTAAAAAAATTAAGAACTGAATTACATAGTTTAAAAAACTGGCAAAGACTATAACAAAGGTAAAAAACAAAAAAAATATCCCATGAACCCTCATGTAAAGAGTCACCACTATCAATCCATCTCCACAAGACATCACCACCAAGAACCTGCTAGAAACCCAAACCACTGGCACTATAAACTATTCCCAACCTGCGACATAAAAAAAAGTCAACTTACACATAAAGGAGTAACCAGGGTGTGAGATAAAGCCAAGTAGGATACCACCACTAATATATTCCATGTGATTAACATTCAAAGATGAAAAGCAGGAATGTTTTAAAAACATGTAATTTCTAGTTACAATTTCTATAAGATGAAACTTTAAAAAAATAATTTGTTTTCAAGTGGGATAATTTAAAGAATCATCACTTTTAAAATAAATGAAAAAGGTAATGAATTTTTTAGACAAATATACTATATTCTGACTATAATTTTAAAGGATATAATTAGCACAATCAATAGGAAATAACCCCTATGAACTAGCTAGTTGTGGGTCCCATGTACCTTGTATCTCGGTGAGAGTAACGATTAAAAATATCTATTCTCTGCACGATCCACTAGTAGGGAACATACACAAAACCTATTGGTCCAAAATAATCATCATCATAGTTTAGTTAGAGTTGAATGCATTAATCTTGATAAGTGAAACTGAGTCCAAACCCCACGGATTCACTAGCATACTAGTATACGTCCACCCACCTAGATACTCGGGTTTCCCCTTGTGCTTACATAAGTTCAACAAGTCAAGAAATATGCTTTTAACATGAAAATATCATTTCCACATCACAAACTCACCAAAAATACCCCATGTATACCACACAATTCACAGAAGTTCACTTTCATTCAAATTTATTTTGAAATCCGACTCACACTAAAATAGCCTACAACACGTTTCACATTTCTTTAACACTTCCAAAAATCCATTAAATTTTTTGATAAAGAAATTAAAAGATATTCCAACTCATATAACATCCCACTCACATGTTACATAATACCCTTTTCATAACCTAAATCCATTTTGCACATCACAATCACACAAAACATCCCACTTCACTTTCACATCTCTTACACACTTTAGTAAATCCTTCAAAAAAATTTATAAAAAATTTCCAAGATGGAAGACATAAAAAAAACCCCTTTCACATTAAAAATTTACCATTTCAAAATGTACAGCCTCCAAAAAAGTTTTCCAATATGGTTTCACCTCTTACATTAATCATTAAATCAATAAAATCTTTCATAAAACAATTCTAAAGAGTATACCCAAACAATGCTCATAAAACCAATTTCAAAACCATATTTCAAGGACCAAACCACACAAAAGCACTACCAATGTAGAATTTTCATCCCTAGAGATATTTATAAAACCACTTTTGAGTGTTATAAAATCACCTTGAATAATACCACGAAAGATACAAATGAAAGCACCCATTTTCATAAAATGTTCTCAAGAAGTATAACAAAGTTTTACACACCAAAACTATTCCAAAAACCCCCTACCAAGGACCAAATGAAAATAAGGAATTAAAAAATAGAATTTTCAGCCTATTTAAAAAACTAATAAATCAATTTCATATTTTATATAACTACCACAAAATATACCACATGTGTTACATTCAAATAGTTCACAAATTCAACAAAAATGAAATTATAAAATTACATGCTTATGAAAATCCCTCAAGAATAGTTTTCATACCACACACAGCTTGTGGGGAACATGAGAAAATAGTAAAACAACCAAACTAACTTATCAAATAATGTTCAACCATGAAATCACCTACCTTTTGAGTCGAAACCCTCAAATCATGGTATAAAAAATTAAGCGCACCACCGCCGCGCCACAAGGAAGTGAAGACAAACCTAAAATATCATTATTACACCAAAAATACACCATGTAAAATCCAAGGTTTGAACCCTAACTTATGGACACTTTGGAACATCCTGAAAGAGGGAAGAAACCCTAAGTAAATGGACGAAATGGAAGGTATGATCACTTACTTGATCAAATCATGGAGAAATAGCCTTAAATACACCAGTATCTGAATTTCTAAATACACAAAAATTAAAGGGAGTTTCAAAAAAGGATGATGATATCATTTAGGAGATGGAATGAGAGGAAAAGACTGATAGACAAATGAGTTATGAAGACATAATTTTTTCTCTTCAAATCTTGGAGATTTGAGAAATCTAGAGATGTTTCGCCTAACTTCCCGATGAAAATGATCTCCAAATTATGGGAGGAGAGCATGGGAGAACGCCTTATGTATGTGGTCTCTAGTGAGAGTTTGAATAACCAATAAAATTTAAAAATTGATTGAGATATTAAAGAATTAATATATATTTTTAATGCATGAAATGGGCTTTCAGGCTGGCCCAATACATTAATAAAAACCCAAATCCATTATTATTATGGATTATTATGGATTCCAAATTTATATAGTGATTTTAAGATAACATGGTATTCTATTTCGGAAGTGGAATGAGTGTAAAATGTTGAAAAAATAATGAGTTATAAAAGAAACACAAATTTATTTTTAAATCTGGAAATGCGCTTACGGTTTGGCCCAAATTTCAAAAACCCACTATTTCCACCAAAATGCATGGTAAACCCCCAAAAAAATCAGGAATGGATATTAAATGAAAAATGAATTTAAAAGAAGTAATGGATGTCACAATTCTCTCCACCATAAAAATTTTCCCCCTCATAAATCCACAACAACGCCAAAAGCAAAAACCAAACCCAACCAAAAGGCCGAAATTGATTTCTTTGCCAAGCTTCGCCCCCAAAAGCCAAAACACCCCAAATGATCAATTAAGGAAGGAATAATTCACAACCAAAACATACACCAATTTACTGAAATGATCAAACAAATTCAAGATTTATTCTAAAATAAAACTCCTCAAACCCTATCCGAGAAAGGCTCAATCAATTTACCCAAACAAAAAACAACACCGAACAAGGTTACATTCACCTTGATATAACTAAACTGTTGGGAACTGTCCAATACCAACATTTACCAAAGGAAGATGTAGGTAGTTAGATAGATCTGAATGAAACTACCCACATCTAAGCCCAGACCAAGGACAAAACTGAGTTAGTGGTATGAGGAGACACAATTGGGATACCCACCATAAGAGACAACTTAAAATTTTTTCGAGATAGAATTAGGACACTAACTGGGGGAGGCCCGAATAGACTCTCTCTTACAAGGGGTAGAATTCCATTAGACACTTACAAAAGAACATACATGAGACCCATGGTATGTCTCTGCACATTAAGAACCATCCATCTTAACCGACCAGCATGGTCCGACACAGAAAGTCCCCAAATCTCAAAGAGTTCGGAAAACCGCACAATTAGTCTACACAGTTTGGGAAACCATGCACTAACCATTGGGATCCTTATATCTGCATGGTTTTCTGGGGAATGGTTATAAATCACCATGTGAAAACCATTCTCTCAACCTATCTATCCAAATTTTAAACCTTCCTCCAAAAACTAAATGGAAACCAAAGGGGGAAGGAAATATATTAGGCGACAAAAATGTCCACGAGGCCTTCCACCTGTTTCCATCGAACGAGAATAATAGAAGAAATATGAAGACACCAGAGCTTTAAAATCTTCCTATCATTCATAAAGAGGGTATGACTTTTAAAATGGTTTAAATGACCCTGGGATTTCCCCTGACTACACTCCAACTTCTTTCCAGGACATATGGTTGGAGCTAAAAAGATTGAAGCATCTTTGACCTTGCAGTTAGGATTTGGAAACCCCTATATGGAACTTCTTCTTTCGGTGCCACAAACAACTACACTGCATACTCCGATGGGTTCTCCAAGACATAACAAACTATAGAACTCACTTTACTGAAACCTGACATTTCATTGATACAAGGGATCAGTATATGCACACACATCACACCTTGTTTCTTCGGGTGAGAAACAACCGAAAGGGATGAAACTTATAAACACCTTCCTTTTAGATAAGGGATTTGATGTTTTTCCAATGGGGACATACTCCCAACATAACATGGACCCTAAAAGTATTGCGCGACCTTCACCTTTATAGTCAAATGAGCACACGACATCACAAGGCATCACCAAACATGACCATTGCGATTGATAGAAACAATACATGGAAAGGGACATTATGCCAAGTGCCCAAATGACACACAATTCTAGAAGGTGGCCTTAATGGCCTCTCATGAATAGATTTCCCACACTGGTGGTTTAATATGAACTCCTACTTCAACGAGACTATGAATTTCCTAGAGGCCCTCTTAGACACCATCCAGACACTCATCCACACTAACAACCCCATACCACTTCCTCCTTCGATGAATCAAGAAACTTAAGAAACTATAGTCTCTTTCAACCTTCCACACGAACTCTACCGCTACAAGAGAATCCTCAAACACAAAAAATGAAAGGTTTTAGACACATTCTACAAAGCTCGAGAAAATATTCCATAAATTGATCAACTGGAGGATTTTTCAATGGCAAAACAATCCAGGTTGCACTTCAGTTGTGCACTAACCCTTAATGGGGGAATCCCTTATCCAACGAGAGAACCCAGAGACCCAACCAACCTAGTCCATTAGTTAGGAAATACCATAACTAGATCCATACAGATGAGGTTAACCACCATAAATTCTTCCCAAACTTTTCTCAGAAGATACCACTAACCAACCCTTCAACCGAGCTTACCGACCAAACACAAAACCAAAACACCGTCCAAACAATAGGGATTCTTGGACTCAATACATTCCACAACATAGAAATTTCCAAATACACATAATACAATACATCCCAAAATACTCATCAATACCTTAAGATTTCTTTTAAAAACATTTCTTTTAAAACAAACGGTTCAATGGTTAGCGTGTCCATCAATGGTATCCCATGGGCCCCACACATGAATGTTTTCGTGCCACACCAGGCACCCTCCTCATATCCATCCTGAAACTCATCCAATCATTCAATTATCCATCCATAATCCCATATAACCCCATGCATGTGGTCACTCAAGAAAATACCAAAGGTTAAAACAACAACTCTTTCCACTTTTCAAAACCAAAACAATCAACCAATACTTCTTATTTCTCAATACCGCTAACCACGAAATTGAACCCAAATTAATGCTTAATTTTTTTTAGAAATGCACAATAATTCAAATGAAAACCCAATTTCAAGTCATACACATTAATTTTAAAACTTATAATCTCATTAAAACACCTTTCAACATTTTAGAAAACTCTATTGGAAACACTTTTTTAATACAAACTTTAACATACATCTTGGTTTCAAAAGAGGCGTAAACACACAATTTTCCTAACTCAAATTTTTTTTGAAATTTTAGTTCCAAAATTTAAAAAATAAAATTCTTCCCAATTTATTTGAAAAACATTTCAAAAAAACCCTTTTCTTCTTAAAGCCATGTCATTTTTACTTTAAAATCAAATATCCAAGATTTCAAAAGTAATGGACACAAGACAATGCGAGGGGGGACTATCTTTGCTGGGTGACTTGGACATATGGTTGGTCGAAATAAAACAATCACTTCACCATCACAGAGAGTGTTAGAGGGAAATATCCCCGAATCCACATGGATTTCCTAGCCCTGTGAGCTCATGTAGACCATTGCCCAACTCTCTTTTCATTTATCCTAATCATCATCAAACCAAAAAAAACAAAAGAATTAGATAAGTCCCTAACTCCCATGGTGACTTGAATCCCATCATGAGGTGTGGGGATCATCCACACTACCCATAACCTGAATTCCAAGTCCCGACAATCATAAATCCCAACTAGCCTAACTCTTCCCCAAATAACACGACTGAAATAGTTAACATAAACCACCCTCTGATACCATTTTGTCACAAACCGATTCTGGTCGCCACCAAAAATGGCACCAAAACATGCCTTTGACATGAACCAAAGGGCGTTCTCGATCCCCATGGGCAGGCACAAGTGCCTGGGTATCATAAACTAAAAATTGGGAATGATTTACCCATGTTTATAAACTTAAAACAACTAATGAATCTAATAAAATGAATCTGGATTTTTCAAACCAAACAATCGTTTACAAAAATTCAGAACTGAGTTACATAGTTTAAAATAACTCTAAAAGACTATAAAAAATGTAAAAAACGAAAAACAAAATATCCCATGAACCCTCATGGAAAGAGTCAATGCCCTCAAGCCATCTCCACAAGACATCACCACAAAGAACCTGCAGAAACCTGAACCACTGGCACTACAAATTGTACCCAACCTGCGACATAAAAAAAACCCAAGTCTACTAACACCCAAATTTTTAATTAGGGTGTGAGTAAAATCCCATTAGGATACCACCATTGATATATTCCATGCGATAAATATTCAAAGATGAAAGTCATGCATGTGTTCAAAAACATGTAATTTCGTGTTACAGTTTTTAAAAGATGAAACTTTAAAAAAAGAATTAGTTTTCAAGTGGGACAATTTAAAGAACCAACACTTTTAAAATAAATTAAAAATATAATTAATTTTACATCCAAATATACCATATTCCTATGTTAAGTATGAAGGATCTAATGAGAACAAGCAATAGGAAATAACCCTTAGGCACTAGCTAGTTGTGGGTCCCAGGTACCTCGTATCTCGGTGAGATTAACCATCACAAATATCTATTCTCATGCATGATCCACTAGTAGAGAGAATAACCATAACCTAGTGGTCCCTAATAATCCTCATCATATTTAAGTTATAGTTTTAAGCATCAATCTTTCTAAGTGAAACTGAGGCCAAACCCCATAGATTCACTAGCATACTAGTACACGTCCTCCAACCTAGATACCCTGGTTTTCCCCTTGAGCTATATCAAGTTTAACAAGTGAAGAAATATAATTTTCACATGAAAATATCACCTCCACAACACAAATTTACCAAAAAGACCACATGTATACAAAAAAGTCACAAAATTCCACTTTCATTTAAACTGATTTTGAAATCCGACTCACACAAAAATAGCCCGCAACACTTTTCACATTTCTTTAACACTTCCATAAATCCATTAAACATTTTTACAAAAACGTTACAAGATATTAAAACTTACATAAAATCCCAATCACATGTTACAAAATACCATTTTCTTAACCAAAATCCATTTTTGACATCACACTCACACAAAAAATCCCACATCACATTCACATCTCTTACACACTTTAGTAAATCTTTCAAACATTTTTATAAAACGTTTACAAGATGAAACACAGAACGAAACAGACCCTTCCACATTTAAAATGTACCATTTCAAAATACACACACTCCAAAATAGTTTTCTAATATGGTTTCACCTCTTAAATAAATAATTAAATTATTTAAATCTTTCATAAAACAATTACAAAGAGTATACCCAAACTTTGATCCTAAAACCAATTTCAAAACCATATTAAAAGGAATAAAAACACGCAACTACACAACCAAAGTATAATTTTAATCTCTATAGAAGTTAATAAAACTTATTTCAAGTGTTATAAAATCACCTTGAATAATACCACGAAAGATACAAATTAAAACACCCATTTTTATAAAATGATCTCAAGAAGTATAACAATGTTTTACACACAAACATGTTCCAAAAACCCCCTTCAAAGGGCCACATGACACTAAGGAGTTAAAAATAATAATTTTCAGCCCCTTTCAACAACTAATAAGTCAATTTTATATTTTATAAAACTACAACAAAAGATAGCACATGTGTTTCATTCAAAAAGTTCACAACTTCACGAAAAAATGAAATTATAAAATTAAATGATTAACCAAATCATTCAAAACGGTTTTTTCACCACACACAGCATATTGGGAACATGGGAAATATTAAAACAAGCAAACTAACTCATCAAGGATGGTTAACCATGGAATAACCTACTTTTTGAGTCGAAACCCTCAAATAATGGTGTGAAACATAAAGTGCACCACTACCGCACCACAAGAAAGTGAAGAGAAACCTAAAAACTCAAGATTACACTGAATCGACACCATTTAAAACCCTAGGTTAGAATCCTAACTTCTGGACTCTTTTGAACATCAAGAAATAGGGATAAATTCCTAAGGAAATGGAACAAATGGAAGGGAGGAACACTTACTTGATGGAATCTTGGAGAAATAACCCTAAATCCACCAGTATCTGAATTTTCAAATAGCCAAACATTAATGGGAGGCTCAAAAAAGGATGATGATATCATGTTGGAACTAGAATGGGAGAAAAAATAGTGAGAAATGAAGGAGTTATGATGGAATCAATTTACCTATTCAAATATGGGATATTTGAGAAATCCATGGAAGTTTCAACGATATTTCTGATTAAAAGGATATCCAAATAGAAGGAATAGAGCATGGGAGTGATCCTTAGGTAATTGGGATCGGGTGAGAGTTGGAATCACTGAAACAACTTAAAAATTTAATGATATATTAAATACTAAAAATATATTTTTAATGCAGGAAATGGGATTTCATGGTGGCCCAACACCTTAATAAAAAACCCAAATCCATCATTATTATGGATTCAAATGGATTCAAATTTGATATGGTGATTTTAATATACCAGGGGATGCCGTTTTGGGAGTGTAATGATTGTAAAATGTAGAAAAAATAATTATTTATAAAAGAAACAATTTTTTTTAAATCAAGAAGTGGGATTACGGCTATGCCCAAATTTTGAAATCCCTCAATTTCCACCAAAATGTGTGGTAAACCCAGAAAACAAATCCGGAATGGAAATTAAATGAAAAATTAAATTAAATGAAGTCATGGATGTGATAAATGAATATATATAAAAGTGTCTGGTATGTCAGCAAGTGAAGGATGAGAGGAAAAAGTCTAAGGGGATGATGAAACCACTACCCATACCAACATGGAAGTGGGAGAACATTACCATGGACTTTGTCACTAGACATCCTATGAAATCCAGAAAAAACAATGCTATATGGGTTGTTTTGGATCGTCTTATGAAGAAAACTCACTTTGTCCTGATTTTAGAGGACTTCTCATTGGATCAACTTGCCCGAATTTGCATCAAATAAGTAGTAAGGATGCATGAAGTACCACTATCTATTATATCCGTTCGTGATCCAAGATTCACATCGAAGTTCTGGAAATGTCTCGAACATGGTATAATCACTGAACTATACTTTAGTAAGTCCTATCATCTTCAAACTGATGGAGAATCTGAGAAAAATATTCTAAAACTGGAAGATATGATAATATCATGTTCTATGGACATCAAATGGGGATGGGAATAACATCTTCCACTGGTTGAATTTTTCTACAATAACAGTTTCCACTTGAGCATCAAAATGGAACGATATGAATTCCTTTATGGGAAAAGGTGAAAAACACCAGTGTTTTGGGGTGAAGTCAGTGAGCATAAGCTGCTAGGACTTGAAATGGTCATTGAAATGGTAGATAAGGTGAAAACCATTCCGCAACATATCAATTCAGTCCAATGTTTATAGAAGAGTTATGCATATAACCATCGATGATTCATTGAGTTAAAAGTTGGAGACATGATATTTCTATGCATATCTTTGTGGAATACGGTCATGAGGTTTGTAAAGAAATAGATGTTAAGTCCAAGGTACATGATGTCTTTCATGTATCCCTCTAAAGGAACTATATACCAGAACCTTCACATGTACTCTTTTCAGAGGTAGTACAGTTAGAGGATAATATTTCTTACAAGGTGAAACCAGTGAAGATCTTAGATTATGGAGAAAAATTTCTATGAAATAAGACAACATCCTTCATCAAGGAGTTGTGGTGCAACCACAAGTTTGATGTGGCAACGTGAGAATTAGAGGAAGTGACAAAGCAGAGTTACCCACATCTTTTTTAGTGTGGTAAAAGAAACATTCTAGGGAGAAATTTAATAAGGGGGGAAGATTGTAATGACACAGACTTTTATTAATGAAAATTCCTCTTGATCTAATTAAATGTATTATTATGTAAGATGGTTATATAATGTATGAACTTCCTTGGTTTTATGTTTTTATATTTTTTTAAAATACCATTACGAATTGTGACTATTGCTATTATATCCATTGAACAGTGATCACATGATTAGTATAAATATATGGAGTAAACAAATCCAATTTACTTAGACAAAGGAACCGATGTCCTCATCTAGTAGACTTTCCCCGTACGAAGCCCATTTGTCGGAGTTCAGATGTAATGGCCCAAAATTTTGTTAATGAAAATCCCTCTTGTTCTAATTAAATGTCTTAATATGTAAAATGGTTATACAACATATGAACTTATTCTGTTTTATGTTTTTGTATTTTAAAATACCATTATGAATTATGACTATTGCTAATATAGCTTTTGAACAATGATCACATGATTAGTATAAATATATGGCTTTAACAAATTCTTTTTACTCACACAAAGGAAGTGATGACCTCATCCAGTAGACTTTCCCATATTAAGCCCATTTAACAGAGCTTGTAAAGGAGGTTGTATCTTTGGTATTTTATATTGACCAATCCCATGATGAGCTTGAATATGTTAAGCTCGAGCGGAACCACCTATGGGAGATGTGGAAGTTGATAGAGATTACCACTCGAGCGATGTTATCTGAGCCACCCCAAGAGTCTGTCACAATCGAGCACCTTACCCTAAGGTCTTATGTGGGTGTTTTAAGGGGTTATGTAACAAGACCCTAGTACTATTATTATGTAAATTATTTTTGTATATAATAATGAATGTACTTTCATTTTATTATAATTACTATGTAAATTGTTTTTAAAGCATAAATAGTTTTTTAGTTAAATATTCAACTAAGAAATATATTTTGATGAATTAAAAGATTTTTGAAATAAAAGATATTTCAATAAAATATTATTATTATTATTAAATTAATTTTTAATAAATATAAATGATTGTATAATTTTATGAATGAAATTATAATTTTTATTACGGTTTGAAAGCAATTTTTGTCAAAACCCATGAATTTTCGATAAAAGTCGGTTTTTATTTTAAAAGTGAAAATTAACATATTTAGAAAATTATTTAGATAAAATTAATATTATTTCTGGAATCGGGATGTCGAAATTATCCAACGGTGAATTTTCCATAATTTTTTGAGACAATCAAATTTTTGGGTAAAAATTAAATATCGTATAAATTTATAATGTGTTTTATGACATCATAATGACCCAATAGTGATGTAATAAAATACTATAAACTGTATTTTAGAACAATATATGTCTTAACATTAAAATAATGTGATTTTGGGTTTGTTTTATATATTTTACAAAGCTTTAGTGGGCCCTCCAAGACTTATATAAAATTTTGTCTTTTGTAAAAAAAATTCCTTGAGAGTGTGACTCACCTCCACATAAGCAACCCTATTATTTTAAGAAGTTCGTCCATTTACCTTATAAAATATTTTTTTCCACTCCCCTTTGGAAGAAAACATGTGCAAAAACCATGGACTGGTTGGTGGTTTTGTTTATTTTAATATGATGTGTCCCAAACCTAAATGATAAAAAATTCTCTCTCTTTTCCTATATAAACCTACTCAAGATCCCACTTCCTCTTCACTCAAAGCCTTTTAAGTTAGTCAAAACTATTCCCTAATCTCTCTAGAATCCTCTAAAGGTGCCCTCAAGCCTCCCAAGGTCCTGACTCTCAAGCTTTCAAAGTTACTCTTCAAGGTAAGGGAATGTTTCACTCTTCTCTTTTAAGCCATGCCTTCATTTATGTCGTGTCTTATAGTTTCTATGTATTTATGTTTAGGGTATGTTATTATATGTTATCATTATAGTAAATTTCATGTATAATTGTTTAGAGACCCTTTCTGCTCTCATCAATTTGTTTTCTGAATTTTTAAGTGATGCTGTTAGGCTGCCAAATTTCTCATAAAAGAAATTGCATCTTCTCTTTTCCTTCATGTTTCCTTTTCATATGGTATGTCATTAAAATATCCATACCATGATATTATTATGTACCCATAATTTATTAAGAATTATTTACGAGTGTGTGACCCTTTTCCCCTCTCTTTTCAATGTTTTCTAAAACCATGTTATATAGACGTTATGCTGTAGAAATTTCACTTCAAAATTTCAATCTCTTTCTTTCCAGAAATTCTCTTGTTTTATTTATGTGAATACCCAGACCTATTTCGTTTTATGGGTGTTAATAAATATATAAATATGATATATTTTATTCTGTAATTGATATACATATATCCCTCACTCCCTTTCCATGGGTTATAAATGACATAATGATCTTATTTTTTTAAGAACTTTTAAAACGTCACAATTTTGAAATGAAACCCATTTGTTTTATTCTCCATGGGTTATTTATGAAATGTTTGACTATGATCTATGTGACTAACATGAAAATAAATACATATTAAGGGTGCACTCTGATAGTGATTCTATTCATTGGGTAAAAAATTTAATCTCTAGAGATGACAAGTTTCATGATAACTTGGTGAATAACCTTGGTAAATTTTATGACACCTCGGGCTTGTACCTTGGTGATATGTTCATGAATGTCTAAAAAAATGTTGTACCCACATAAGAATGTTATGTTTCAATTTCGTTTTTTTATTATATGCCTATACATCCATTTCTCATGTCATTATGTTTTTTTATCAAGTTCTTATTGATATCATAAGTAAACGGATTCCCTTGCTTTCATTACTTGGCCTTCTACTCACCCTTTCCTTTGATGTATATCTCTAGGTTATAAGATGCGGTAATTGTACTTAAGATAAATCTATAGTGAATCCTTACAAGTGGATTAGAATAATTGTTTATGTTATTTTCATGTATTATGTTCCTGATTTTCATGACACTAGACTTTAAAGATCCTCTTTTTGTAAAATGTAACGAAAAGTTGTGTAATAATAAGGCAGGATTCCATAGTCGGTATCAGAGGATAGTTTAATTATTTATGAAAATAAGGCTATGAAAATTTTAGGAAGAACCCTATATAAAATTTTAAATATAAGAAAACTTCCTGGTATTTTGGTGAGTAATGGGTAAGTGGTTTATCAAACAAATACATCCCTATCTGGATACGAGCAGGTAGATACAGCTCTGGAACAGATGTACATAGGGGGAAAACCCGAAAACACCGCTTTGATCTAGACTCGAATGGGAACTGGTGCATGAAAATGGGCCTTTCTTCACTTTTGGTCACAACACTCCTGATGGATATGTTTGGTTAATCACAAGATTTTTATGAATAATTATGAAAGAATTACAGAGAAATGTAATTTTTTAAGCATGATGTTTTAAGACATAAAATCCTTGATAGTTAAAAGATTTTTAAATGAAATAAGTTTCTCACTAAGGTTTTATTATTTTAGAAAATGGTGGGAAATAGAAGGAACTATGAAAATGGTGACCGCAATGGACCATGCACTGACGACCCTCCAATGGAAGCTGAAATAGAAACATTAATGTGAATGATGAACAAACTAACTCAAGTTATGGGAAAAAACATGAATCAAGCTGAGAGACCAATCTCACTATAATGGGAACAAAATTATATTGAATCCTTTATGTGTCAAAGACCACCAACCTTTAGTGGATTGAATGACCCATTTATTACTGAACAATGGATCAGCTCTATCGAGAAGATATTTTCTATGCTCCGCTGTTCTAAACAATAGAAGGTTACCCTAGTTCTCTATCGCTTAGAAGGAGAAGTTGATCAGTGGTGGGAACTGATTAAAAACACATGCCCAAGAGTGGAAGTTTAAGCTCTGTAGTCAGAAGAGTTAAGAAGGATATTCTTCAATAAGTATTTCCCTAGATCGATGAGAACAATAATGGAGAAGTATTTTCTCGAGATGAAGTAGAATGAGAGTGAATTTTTGGGAAGCTACGAGATGAACTTCACAAGGATTTCCTGTTACACATCTATCTTTTCCATGGACCCAAATGGAAATGTTGATAGATTGTTTGGTAGACTGAGACCTCATCTATGGAAGAATCTCACCAACTGAGACTATGATAGCAATGAAGAGATCTTGCGGATTATGATGAAAGCCAAGCTAGAGTTTGGTGAGACGCAATGGACTCATAAAACAAATGAAAAGAAGAGATCGATAGTGCCCAGCTTAGGTAGGACCATTAATGATGGAAGAGAAGGAAAGCAAGTGAAACTTCCCACATGTATTAAATGTGGGAAGAATCATTTGGGGAACATCCTTCTCGGGAGTGTGAAATGCTACATGTGTGGAAGAGACGGCCATATTGCAAGGAATTTTCATAGTGAGTTGAAACCTCAACTTCTAAACAACAATGAAAAGGGGAATATCATGCAGGCCCTACCTGATGTCTAGTGATTTAAGTTTGGACAAAATGGTCAATTTTCCAATCACTGTCCAAATCCATGGTCATTTGAGGGGAACCACCCTCAGCTTCAGCAAAGTCCAAGGGAGTAAGGTCATCCTTTTTCTGTCACGACTACTGAAGTTGAAGTTCCGAATGATGTGGTAGTAGGTACTATTTTTGTTCTCTCTAAGATATCAATTACTTTGTTTGATTTAGGCTCTACACATTCATTTATTTCCTCCATGTTTGCAAAGAATTTAGAATCAACCCTTGATTTTATAAAAGGAGAGTTATCATTCAAGACTCCTTGTGGGATTATCCAAGAATCGTTAGTGTTTAGAAACTCTAGTATTTACATTGGTGAGAACAATCTTATCGCAAACCTAGTAGTCATTATTATGATAGAATTTGACATTATACTAGAGAGGGATTGGCTCTAAAAGTATAATGCTAAGATCAAATGCAGAAGTAAGGAAATCTCAGTAGTCAGGAATGGAAAACCTACAATTATCTTTTAAGGAGAGATATCTCCACCAGAAACATGTATAGAAGAACCCCCTATATCCTTCTTTATGGAGTTGATTGGTGAAGAAGAAGAAGTAAGATGAGAGTTTAAGGATAGAAAATATCCTCATCATCCAAAAAAATGTTGATGTATTTCCGGAGGAGTTACCTGAACCTCCCCCAGAAAAAGAGGCATAGTTATCCATTCAGCTCATACTTGGATCTCATCCGATATCAAAGACCCCGTATAGGATGGAAAATGTGGATTTGGGGGAATTAAAGAAATATCTCCAAGATCTTTTGGTGAAGGGGTTTATCCGACTGAGTGTGTCTCCTTGTGGAGCACAAGTTCTCTTTGTAAATAAGAAGCATGAATCGATGTGGCTATGCATTGATTATAGAGAACTGATCGGGATTATTGTAAAGAACAAATACCCTCTTCCAAGAATTGATGACTTATTTGACCAACTTCATGGGGATCAATTATTCTCTAATATTGATCTTCATTAGTGTTATCATCAATTGAGGGTGAATAAAGAAGATATTCCAAAAAATTCCTTCCGGTCAAGATATGAGAATTATGAGTTTGTTGGTATGCCTTCTAGACTTACTAATGCACCTGCAATTTTAATGGATTTGATGAATAGAGTCTTTAAGGACTGCCCTGATAACTTTTTGGTTGTTTTTATTGATGATATTCTGATATATTTCAAAATTCATGAGGATCATGAAGATCATCTAAGGGTTATTTAGAAAACACTACTGAAGGTGAGGCTTTTTGGAATGTTCATAAAATGTGATTTCTGGTTACAACAAGTTGCTTTCTTTGGGAAAATTTTTACCAATAAAGGAATCACAGTTGAACCTGAAAAGACAAAATTTGTAGAGGAGTAGCCTCAGACTATAACAATAACCAAGATTTGTAGTTTCCATGGTTTAGAAGGATATTATAGGAGGTTTGTGAAAAACATTTCCTACCATTCTAATCTATTAACCAAGTTAACTCCAAAAGGGGTCAAGTTCATTTGGACAAAGGAGTGTGAGGAAAGTTTCAAAGAGCTGAAGAAGAGATTGGTTACTGCACCCCTATTAACTCTTCCATCAAGTGGAGAAGGATTCATTATTTTTAGTGATGCATCTCCGAAAGGGATTGGGTGAGTCCCCATGAATGATGACAAAGTCATTTCTTATTCATCTTAAAAATTGAAGACTCATGAGTTGAACTATTCTATACATGATCTGGAGCTAGCTGTAGTTGTTTTTTCTCTAATGATATGGAGGCACTATATTTATGGGGAGAAATGTGATATATACATAAAACATCAATGTTTGAAGTATATTTTCACACAAAAGGTATTGAACATGAGAAAAAGGATATGGTTGGACTTCTTAAATACTATGATTGTTCAATTCATTATCATCCCGGAAGAGAAAACAAAGTTGCCGATGCATTAAGCAGGAGAGACCCAATTGTTCTTTCAATGATGAGCATTCAAAAAGATCCTTTTATCAATGACCTAGTAAAGTTGGACATGTGAATTATAAGGGAAGGGACATCATCAACCCAAACCCAAATGATTTCTCAACCGTTGTTACTGGAGAAGATCAAGAATTATCTGAAAGAAGGTCCTTTGTTATAGAAGAAGTTTGAGGCTATGAAGGTTGGGATGTTTCCTGAGTTCAATATTGATCAAGAACGTGAACTGAAATTTTGTACAATACTATGTGTTCCATCTATTCTAGAAATAAAGAATGATATGATGGGTGAAGCTCATAGCTAAAATTTTTCTATACATCCATTGACCACAAAAATATATTGGGACCTTCATGATCATTATTGGTGGGATAATATGAAAAGGGAGATTATTGACTACACTTCAAGGTGCCAAGTATGTCAGAAAGTGATGGTAGAGCGACAAATTCCTAAAGGGGTATTGAAAGCACTACCCAACCCAGCATGGAAGTGGGGAAATATCACTATAGACTTCATCACTGGTCTCCCAATATATTTCAATGAAAACAATGCAATATGGGTTGTTGTGGAATGTCTAACCAAGACTGCCCATTTTATCTCCATTTGGAATGACTTCTTTCTTAATCAAATTTCCAAGATTTATGTGAAGGAAGTGGTAAAGTTGCATGGAGTTCCACTTTATATCGTATCTAATCGTGATCCAACGTTTACATAAAAATTATAGAGAAGTCATCAACATGATCTAAGAACTGAATTGAATTTTAGTACGGTCTATAACCCCCCAAATGATGGCCAATTTAAAAGGACTATTGATACAATCAAACACATGCTGAGAACATGCTCAATATAATTTAAAGGTGGATTGGATCAACGTCTCCCTTTAGATTAGTTCTATTAAAACAACAGATTCCACTCGAGCATTCAAATGGCACCCTATGAAGCTCTATATGGGAAACAATTTAGAACTCTTACTTACTGGGATGAAGCTGGTGAGAGAATGATTCTCGGGCCTGATCTTGTACAAGAGATGACAGAAAAATCTAACACCATTCAGCAAAACCTTAAGGCCGATCAAAGCCAGAAAAAGAGCTATGCCAACAACCGTCGAAGGGACTTAGAGTTTGATGTTGGTGACAATTTGTTTCTTTGGATTTAACCTTGGAAGAGAGTCATGATTTTTGGGAAGAAAGGGAAGCTCATCCCTAGGTACATTGTCTCCTATGAAATCCTCTATCACGTGGGATCAGTGGCCTATCGACTTGCACTTCCTCCAAATATTTCAGAAGTTCATGATGTTTTCCATGTATCCCTCTTGAGTAATTACATACCTGACCCTTCAAATGTACTAAACCCATAGGTGATACAATTGAAACATGACCTCTCTTATGACAAGTAGCCAGTGGAGATCATGGATCATAAAGACAAGGTTCTACGCAACAAGACTAAAAACCTTGTTAAGGTGTTGTGGAGGAAACACAAATGCGAAGAAGCCACGTGGGAAATGGAGGATTCTATGAGGTAGAATTACCCACTCCTTTTCTCTCTTTAGGGTGTGAGTTAAAATTTTGGGGACGAAATTTCTTTTGAGGGGAAGATTGTAACGACCCAAACTTTTGTTAATGAAAATAACACTTGATCTAATTAAGTGTATTAATATGTGAAATGGTTATACAACATATGCACTTTTTTGTTTTATGTTTTTGGATTTTAAAATACTATTTTGAATTATGACCATTGCTAATATAGTCATTGAACAGTGATCACATGATTAGTACAAATATGGGGCTTTAACAAATTCTTTTTACTCAGACAAAGGAAGTGATGGCCTCATACAATACACTTTCCCCGTATGAAACCCATTTAATAGAGCTCAGAAAAGAGGTTGCATCTTTGTTCTTCGCTCTTGACCAATCCCAATATGATCTTGAATATGTTACGCTCGAGCGGATCCGCCTACAGGAGAACTGGAATTTTATAGAGATTACCACTCTAGCGATGTTATCCGACCACCCAAAAAGTCTGTCACCATCGCGCACCTTACCCTAAGGTCTTATGCGGGCGTTTTAAGGGATTATGTAACAAGAACCTATTACTATGATTATTTACATTTATTTTGTATATAATAGTGAATTTACTTTCATTTTATTATTGTTACTTAGTAAACAGTTTTTAAAGCGCAAATAATATTTTTAGTTAAATATTCAACTTAGAAATCTGTTTTGATGAATTAATTGATTTTTGAATTAAATAATATTTTTATAAGATATTATAGTTATTATTAAATTAATGTTTATTAAATATAAATTATTTTATAATTTTATGAATGAAATTGTAATTTTTATTAAGGTTTGAAAGCCATTTTTTGTCAAAAATCCATGAATTTTTGAAAAATGTTGGTTTATATTTGAAAACTGAAAATTAACATATATAAAAAAATTATTTAGATAAAATCAATATTATTTATATAATCAGGACATTGAAATTATCCAAAGTGAATTTTTCATAATTTTTTGAGATAGTCAAATTCTTGGGTAAAAATTAAATACCGTATAAATATATAATGTGTTTTATGACATCATAATGAACCAATAGTGTTATAATAAAATAATATAAATTGTACGTTCAGAAAATATATGTCTTACCATTAAAATAATGTGATTTTTAGTTTGTTTGATATATTTTAAAAAGCTTTAGTGGACCATCCAAGACATATATAACATTTTTTGTTTTTAAAATTTTTTCCTTGAGAGTGTGACTCACTTCCACATAAGCAAACCTATTATTTTAAGATGTTAGGCCATTGAATTTATAAAATATTGTTTTACAATTACCTTTGGCAAAAACCATTGGAAAAAACCATCGGCCGGTTTGTGGTTTTTTTTAATTTAATATGAGGTGTCCCAAACCTAAATAATAAAAAACTCCCTCTCCTTTCCTATATAAACCCACCAAATCTCCAACTTCCTCTTCACTCAAGGACTTTTATGTTCGTCCAAACACTTTTCTAATCTCTCTATAATCCTACCAAGGTTCCCTCAAGCCTCCCAAGGTTTTGACCTTCAAGCTTTCAATGTTACTCGTCAAGGTAAGGGAATCTTTCACCTTCCTCTTTTAAGCCATGACTTCATTTTTTTCATGTCTTCTAGTTTCCATATATTTATGTTGAGGGTATCTTATTATATGTTTTCATTAATATAAATTTCATTTCTAATTTTTTATAGACCCTTTATACTCTCATCAATTTGTTTTCGGAATTTTTAAGTGACGTCGTTAGGCTGCCGAATTTCTCATAAAAGAAATCACATCTTCTCATTTCCTTCATGTTTACTTTTCATGTGGTATGTCATTAAAATATCCACACCATGATCTTATTATGTAACCATACTATATTATTAATTATTTATGAGTTTGTGACCCTTGTTCCCTCTCTTTTAAATGTTTTCTAAAACCATGTTATACAACTGTTATGCTGTAGAAAGTTTACCTCAAAATTTCTATCTCTTTCTCTCAAGAAATTCCCTTGTTTTATTTATTGGAATACACAGAATTATTTTGTTTCTATGGGTATTCATAAATATATATATGATATATTTTATTATTTAATTGACATACATATAACCCTCACTCCCCTTCCATTGGTTATAAATGACATAATTATCATATTTTTATGAACTTTTAAAACGTCACGATCTGGAAATTAAACCCATTTATTTTATTATCCGTCAGTTATTTATGAAATTTTTTATTATGATATATGTGGATCACATGAAAATAAAGACATATTAAGGGTTCACTATGATATCACTCCAATTAATTTGGTAAATAATTTAATCTCTATAGATGACAAGTTTCACGATACCTTGGTGAATAACCTTGGTAATTTTTATGACAGATCGGGGTTGTACCTTGGTGATATGTTCATGAATTTATAAAAGAAATATTGTAGCCACATATTCCAGTTATGTTTCAATTTATTTTCATTATGATATTACTATACTTATGTTGCTCATGTCTTTATGTTTTTATCAGGTTCTTATTGATATCACAAGTAAACAAATTCTCTTGCTTTCCTTACTGGGCCTTCTACTCACCATTTACTTTGATGTATGTCTCCAGATTATAAGATGCAATAATTTATTTATGGTGAATCTATGATGAAGCCTTACAAGTGTATTAGAATAATTTTTTATGTTTTTTTTCATGTATTATGTTCCTAATTTCTAGGACACTAGACTTTGAAGATCCTCTATTTGTAAAATGTAATGAAAAGTTATGTTATAATAAGGTGGGATGCCATATCGGAAAGGAGGTGGTGTCATTTTTCTTAGATCTAGACCATGACCAATCCGAGCTTCAACACGTTAAGCTAGAACGGAACCACCTACGTGATAAGTATAAGTTGATAAAGATTACCACCTAAGTGATATTATCCGAGCCACCCCAGGAGTCTACCACCACCGCACACCTTACCCTTCGGTCTTATGTTGGTTTTATAAGGGGTAATGTAACAAGTCCATAGCACTATAACTATGTGTATTATTTTGGCATAGAATAATGAATATACATTAATTTAACTATTGTTACTTTGTAAATAGTTTTAAAGCAGAAATAGTATTTTTAGTTAATATTCAACTTATGAATCTATTTTGATAAATTAATGGATTTCTGAATTAAATAATATTTTAATAAAGAATTATTATTATTAAATTAATTTTTTAATATTGAATAATTATCATATATAATTTTATGAATTCAATTTTAATATTTAAAGTTTGAAAGCCGTTTTTGTCAAAACCCTTGAATTTTCGATAAATGACAGTTTTTATTATAAAATTAAAGATTCACACATTTAGAAAATTATTTAGATAAAATTGATATTATTTTTAGAATATGGATGTAGATATTATCCAATATTTAATTTTTCATTATTTTCTGCGAAAGTGGAATTTTAGGGAAAAAATTAAATACCGTTTAAATATATAATGTGTTTTATGACATCATAATGACCCAATAGTGATGTAATAAAATACTATAAAAATTATTTTCTTCCAATATATGTTTTAACATTAAAATAATGTGATTTTAGGTTTGTTTGGTTTATTTTAAAAAGCCTGAGTGGACCCTCCAATACATATATAACATTTTAGCTTTTTAAATTTTTTTCCTTGAGAGTGTGACTCGCCTCCACATAAAAAACCCTATTATTTTTAAAATATAATCCATTGGCCTTATAAAATATTTTTTCCCACTTTGGAAAATACTATGGGGAAAACCCATGGTCTGGTATGTGGTTTTGATTAGTTTAATGTGTGGTGTCAAAAACCTAAATAATAAAGAATTACCTCTCCTTTCTTATATAAACCCACCCAATCTCCCGCTTCCTCTTCACCCAATGCCTTTGGAGTTCCACTAAACCATTACCTCCTCTCTATAGAATCCTCCCAAGGCACCCCAAGTTCTGAATAAGCCACTCCCAAACATTTGGGATCACACTTGCATGTAAGAGATTCCTTCCTTTCTCATTTTATCCAAGTTTCTTAATTCTGTTATGCCCTTCTCTTTTAAAATTTAAATATTGAGGTATAATTTCTCACCTTCCATATACTGGCCCCTTTTTGTTTTAATTATTATTTAAAACTTTCCCTTTCATTGATTCCCTCCATGTATATCGGTTACCATGCCAAAATTCTATAAGGAATTTCTCTCTCCTCATTTACATTCAAGAAATTCTATTGTATTATGAATCCAAATTACATTACTTATGTTGGGACATGTATCTATATGACCCAATTACTATCCATTTCTTGTACATATGACAAGACACCCATTTTACCTCTCAGCGACCATTTTTATGATGTCTTATGTCAGGATGTTAAGCTGCCGAAATTGCACTGCAATTTTCCAAGCCAAAGTCATTTTGTAGTGAATTCCATGCCCATTTCTCTATGAAGGTCATTAAACTGTATACACATTTACTTATTGATTATAGAGTTTCATGTATGTATTAAACATTCCTTTATCATAAAATAAATGATTATGTTTAATGAATATTTGTTTTATGATCATTGTGGCACACTTATGCATGAAATGAAATGTTTAAGAAGGGTGTTCCCCAATAGTGCTTCAATGCATTGGGTAAAGATTAGTATCATGATATGTCATGTGCAATGAGGATTTACTCATTATAATTCAAGTTCAATGAGTATTTACTCATTCTAATTCCAGTGAAATGAGGTTTACTCATGATCCATGTTTAATGAGCCTTGGATCATACGAATTCCATGTTAAGTGTTATGGACACATTTCTATGTTATGATAATCATGCTATATAATTACATTATGTTCACGTATCTTTAGGATCTATTGATATGCCTATTGCCTAACATGTATTTTATTCTTCATGTTATTCCCTTTTTACTCCCTTACTGGGCTTTATAGATCACCCTTTTCTTATGTATGTCCTTAGGATACCCAATTAAATGCTAAGTACGAAGGAATTTAGTTGTTATGTAAAGGAACTTTTCAATAAAGATGTCATGTTTCATGTTTTAAGTCTTCATGTAATGTCCCTAAGAACCAATGACACTAGACCTCTCGATCTTCTATGTTGATTCAAGTGACGATTTTAGGTAATAAATCATGTTAGAGTGTGTAATAAAATGTAGGGTTGCTATATTTTTGGTCAGGGAATCATCACTATTTATCGTCTTAGGGAAAAATAATAAAAAAATGATTAAAATATTATGAATCTCTCTTCCCCCACTATATAAACCCCCCCTCACTCTTCCTCCCACACCACTAAATCTTTGATCATTTTTTATTATCTTTCAAATACACTTACCAATCCCCACCCCCACATCCAAGACCTTTTAGTCTCACCAAATGGAAAAAAAGAGGTCTTATGGAGATTCTCAAAGAGGAGTACTCAAGAGGTGAACCACTCTCCAATTTTCATCCAACTTCTTTTATAAGTTCCATTATTTTTTTATATATCCTCACCCCCCAATCCAAATTCAATGATAATTCATGTAATGAACATGAAATTGAATTTTATTATGCTAATGTAATATTTCATTATCATCTCTTATCCCCCCTCCTCTTACACTAAAAATAAAAATACCTTCTGATATGTGTTAATTTATCACATCCAAGGATGATGGGTTTTCAATTTCTATTAATATATTCAAGACTGGTCATGAAACCTTTTTAATGGTTGAAAAAAAATCATTATATATGTGTTTTCCTTATTCAATTTTCTGTAAATCCTTACACACTCATAATATAAAATATCAATACCAAACAAGTTCATTGTGCACACAATTGCCAAGTTAGTCCAACCATTTATCATTAACATTTATCTAGTCATCCTCATGGTATATAACCAGAATAATTATAAGATAATTTATATCTATGTAATCTAACTAAAAATATATTTTAAAAATTCAGGATGTTTGATCAAATATCATATGAACTTCCATTCTTGAATACAATTAAAGTGATCATGAAAACCAAGGAAGAAAATATTTCCAAAACAATAACATTGAACCTCTTAAACCACTCAAAAAGGCCATTAATGAACATAATATGGCTAAAATAAATTAATTACATGTACATTAGGTTCTATAATTATAAATTAATGAAGATAAACATTATTATTCAAGTTATTAAGATTAATCGAATAACACACTCGGCCATAACGTAAGGGGTTTCTCATCTCACTTTTATTTCTGTGATATTTCCATTGTTCACCACTTATTTCTTTTATATGGTGTATTTTTAATGATATTTGATATATAAAATCATTATTAAATATATATTCATATTATTCATGTATTCACTTGATGATTATTAACTCGATTGATTACAATGTTGTAAGGGACTTTGTTTCAGTTTCTATTTCATTGTGACTTAATTGGTATTGTGCACCTAATCATTTTTATGTGGTGTACCTAATGCCCATATTGGATCATTTTTAATTTTAAATTATAAATATATTATATATCCCTATTTTTGTTACATGGATATGATTATTTTGTTAATTGTTACTCCATTTTACATACGGTGTTTATTTGGAATGTTATTTTATCAATGGAAATATTGATGAATCTATATCCTCTACTCGATAAAGATACTAAAAATGAATATTTTACTTGCATTAAATTAATGTATAAATAATTATTTGGAATTTCAAGGATGGGAAGGTCCCTCTATAGGCCCTCTATGCAATGACAGGTCTCATGAGACAAATCAGTTTTTGAAAAACCCTTCGAGTTTGATTCCAAAAAGAATCCGGAAGGTATATAACCATATAATTAAACCATTTAGAAAATATATTATTATCATATTCCAGATACATGACATCATATTAATAAGAATTCTATTTATTCATTTTAATTTATTACTATCCATGTGTTTTTCACTATGAATAAAATCTATGTATGTAGTTTCATTCTCAGTTTATTAATGGCATGTGTTTTTAATTTATTCACCATTATATATTAGATATGTCAATTTTATTATGATTTAATTATTATTGATTCATGCTTCTACTATTTTTAACCCTTACTAAGAAATTTATCTCACCCCTATCAATTTTTTTAACTTCAATAGGTTGTGAAGAGGAGAACATTTATTGAGTTCTCATGCATGTTTTTATTAGTTTTTTTAATTGTATTTTGATACCTTACCAATGTAATATGAGTTACATGTACGGATATAGTTTCTTCAAGATAATTAAACTAATCATTCCTTTGTGATTTTATTCCTTTTAATCATGCTAATGTAATAAGTAATGCACCAGATCTGGGCTTCTGGGGTCGAGATGTTACATAATATTTCTCTTTAGATTATATATGTTTTAAGTGGAATTCCTTAATAACCTCAAACAGTTATATTCATAATTTGAAACATTTTCCCCTCCCTTTTGTCTCAAAAATAATGAATTTTCCCTCCAAATATGCTATTTATAATGAGGAAAATATTTTTCCAAGATTACCTTAAAATCCTTCTTGTACATGTTGGTTATTTCATCTTCATCATTAGTGTTTTTAATCAATGACCCCAATTAATATGCATCCCATAATAGATGTTAAGATTCCATGAAAACCTAATCCCTTTAATTACATCCAAAAGTGAGAAATATCTTCTCTATAGAAATTACCCATTGATCATCTACAAATGGATATATAGTCACATTAAATGGAGGTTGATGATGAATAAAGAGGTTTAATGTTTTTACACAAAATTTTGGATTAGTATGATGCTTCATACAGGTAAGGTTATTATATATAACTTGAGTTATCATCCCCCGATATGTTTATAATTTGATCAGCTACATTTCTAGCTCTAGCATTATTATCTTTCTCAAGAGGTAAATCCGTAATTGGATTACATATATAGATATAGATTCCATTTCTTACACTAGGAGATATTTATAATAATAGAATATCCGAGATTAGAACATAACAATATGAATCATATTATATAATTTAAATATTAGTGACACACGTAACATGAATTGAAAATTTTATGCATAAAAAATTTCAGAATCATAAATTTGGTTCCTTTTGGAATATTCTAAAGTCATTGTTTTTCAAAATCCATCATAATTTTTTGTAATGAAACTGTGAATTAGCTCAATAATATCCCTTGGTAGTGTCAAACAAGGTGTTAAGAAAGGTCCATTTTCTTAAATTAGGTGACAATAAAGTCAAATCCTAATGTACCATTTCTGATGTTATTACCCCTAGGTACATTTGTACCATATCCACAAACCCTTTTAGTATCCATTTAAGAATGAATTTCTTAGAAATCCATATAATAACTATCATACCAAAGATTTAGGAAGTTCCACTATACATATAATTATCATAAAATTTGGTCATATGGCTATATTCCCTAATCTATGTCTTCTAAAATCTAGTTCCCAAGGTTTCTACAAAAAATTCATATGATACAAAAATTAAATTCCCCAACCCTAGAAGTCTTGAGTCAATATATACTTTATTACATTGGAAAATAATAAAAGTAATCGCATCCCAAAGGACTGTATAGACTGGTAGTATTGGGAGAATATATTTATATTTGAATCATATATTAAAATTGAAAACATAAAATAAATAATATTATTTTCATTGAGAATACTATTGTTACCTTTAGTATATCCTTTCATATCAATCATTATATATTTTATATCATCCCAGGGAAAGGAAACATAATAAAGGGTTAATATGTAATGCTCAATAAGGGCATGCATATAATAGAAGATGTCATGAACACATAAGGTGTAATAAATATTGAAAGGTAAATAAATTAATCACATTAATTTTAATCAATAACTTTAAAATGAATAATAATACAGAAGGAATGAATACTGATTAAAATAATTCCATTTAAATAATAACATGAGTTTAAAACTTATCCATGGATATTATAAGTGATCAAATAATCACATGGACATCGATAATGGGGAAATTTATAATGATATATTTCATAAAAATACCTTCAAGGCCTCATTCCAGGAAATCTTAAATAAATTTGGACTTCCTCATCTGGAATCCCTGTATATTATGTATCATTAGACCTATTGATGAATCGAAAGGAAATAATGTACCATGACAATCACATACTAAGTTCAATGCATTATCATATGAATGGGGAGGAACATGATCAAATTAAACATTAATATTGAAAAATTAAATACTAAATGTTAATAATTTTCTCATATCAATAAACACAATCAACATAAAAAATTTATTTGAAAACAGGCATATTAATTTTAATAATTTCCCCAATCAATAAACAGAATCATAAAACATTCAGAGTACTGTAGAAAATGGTTTAAAAAATAGTACATCCCAATAAAACTGATCATAAACCATCTTGAAAATAATAATGATTTTATCATTAAAAAATACTCCAAATGTATCATAAGGTAAAATGCGGGTTTTTGTTGTCGATGAATTAAAAAATCATAAAAATTCCATTATAAACAATATTGACGAAAATATCATTTTCACTTTGAAAATCACTTTTAAAAATTTAAAATTTCAAGAATATTGGGAATTATATTTTCATTAGAAATAACCATGTAAATTTCTAAATGATTCTTTAGAATAATTAGTGGTCATGATGGCAGAAAATTCTATACATTTTGTATAAGTTAAAAAACATTATTTTAACACTATTGTAAAAAGGATAAAAGTAAATAATTTGGAAAAATAAAATATATCCCTTTCAAACCATTTTTTAAAAAGTAAAAAATTGTTAAAAATTCCTTTATAAATCATTTTGATAATTTTTAAGCTTTTTTTTTGAAAACATAGAAATGGAAGAAAAATGATTTTCAACTGAAGATGGAAATAAAGTAATATTTTTAAAAAATATTTGTCTCAATAATTTTAAGTAAGAAAGGGAGAAAATTGTACTATTATAGGAAAATATCATTAATAACCAACAGAAAAGAAAAAATATTGGTTTAAATGATGATATATCAAACTACTCCCCCAAGGTAGACATAAACATAAAAAATCCCAAATAATGATGAGATTGTAAAATAATCCCTTACTACTTTGGTAACTTTTGAATCATAGGACCCATGAAAGAAATAACTTCAAATAAAAATTTGGATAACATAAGATAAATAGATTAATGATATAACATATACATGCGATATTATATGCATTACGCAAAATAAATACGTGGTGAATATGGAATATATCTCATGGAAGTGAAATTGAGATTACAAACCCTTACCTCATGAGTGATTTCTATTGTACATGTATGAACCAGCTGTATAATAAATATAGATATAGTAAATATATATTAATGAGTCATAATCACATATATGATACCATATATTACTTTCTTATAACTTTATATCTATTGTTTATTAATACTTCTTCATTAAAAACACCATTCTTGTTGATAACTGCTTCATTTTTCACATATGTTTTGGTTTAGTAATTTCAATGCTCGTACATTGATCATGGTGGTGTATTATCCAAAATTTTACCATGATATTAATATCATATATATTCATAATATATGTCTTCATAATGTTCCATAAAATTTAGAGGTATAAAAATAAGTTACAACGTTTATGGTGATGGTAGGTTGAATGTATGCCAGAACGTTATTTTCATTTTTTTGAAAGATGAAAAAAATAAAGTTAAAAAATATATTACATTTCAAGAATAATTATTATATCATATATTTCATACATATTCCCTAAAAAATACTCATTACCATACATGTCAAACTATATTGGAAAATGTAGCACATTTCTTTATAGAGATGGTATCCCACACATATTAACAAGAAATGTTTTCATTTTCCAATGGATTGGAAGGTAAGAGGGTAAATTTTATATTATAGTTCAATATATTTATTTATTTAATAAATATAACATATACTCTAAATCTATAATTATATCCTTCCATGATAGTTGGTGATGGAAAACTAAGTACCTATGTTTGTGAGGTCGTAGTCCTCTATAAACACGACCGATGGTTTTGTTTCCCATTTCATGAAAGCAGATATGAATATAAATAATTAAATTAAAAAAATAAAATCTCCTTATATTTTATATATTGTTTTTATTATTTTATATAATTTTATATTTATTATAAGGAGTTAATGTAAGAAAAAAATTAAATTACATGGTTACGAACTATACCTCTTCTTCAGACAACCTGTTTAGGTTTATAACTAAAGCATTCCTATATTGTGTTTTTGATAAATAAAATAAAATTTAATTCAAGAGTAGTGGTTTAATAAGGGGTTTTTTTATATTCGTATAAAAACAAAATGGATCTTTATATGTAGATAGGATAGTATAGTAGGTTTCCTTTTACAAGTGGGGTAGAGGACCTTCTTGGAAATTACTTCAAAATTTCCCAAAAGAATACCAAATTATAAATTAATTCCCAAAAAAATGATTCCAAATCACCATGTATATTGATTTATTATAGGATAATGTTGATATATGTCTATATAATAGTAATTTAGCATGTGAAATTTAAAAATTTACCCATATCGTTTGGTTTAACTCCCCCAGTAAACTTGTTGTAACCTTAACTGCTGTAATTAATATTTAATATTCTTACTAATCATTATGAAAAAATTCAAGATAAAATTATTAAATAATATTAGTTATTCTTATTAAAAATATGGTTTAAATTTTTACAAATTAAAATCACAAAAGAAGAAAATTTTAATTTTAATTTAAACCCTTAAACATGATAAAATATAGTTTTCCAAAGGAAATTTTCTATAAGAAAAAGAGTTATATCAAAATTGAACACATAATTGATTAAAAAAATTGAATTAATTATTATATAAAATAAACAAAATTTATTTTTAAAATAATTTTAAACCAAATTTAACTTTTAAATTATTTAGATAAAATAAAGAGTTTCAACCAAAATCCATATTTTTCTTTATAGATCAAAAAAATAATATCTTCATAAAATTCCAAGAATCACTCAAAGATAATTTTTAAATGTTGATTTAAAAATTAAAGTTAATTTTTTAAAACAAATTTCATATAATTGGATAAAATTAATAATAACATAAATAAAAAAAAAGTGATAAAACCATTATTTATAAAAAATACAGATTTTCAAGAAATATATTTCATTTTTTAAATGATTCTTATTTTTATTTATACTCAACTAGTAACTAATAAATTTATTATACACGTGTAAACCATATTATTTTCATAATTTATTTCTTCTTATTCATACCCACCAACATAATGGTTGTGTTATAACATTATACTATTTTACATATCATTTAGAAATGGTCTTGCGTATATCAGAATATATTGATGAGATTGAATTTATTACATATCGTATTGTCACATGGAGTAACTAATTTAATGGGATGTATTGGGATAAATATTAAATATATTTTTTGGTTATGTCTCTTGAAACTATATTGGGGATATGGTCATAATGTGTTCTTGGATTCATGGAGTGTCCTCTCGTGATTGGAAATTATGGTTTCTTATGGAACCTTTTCATCCTCTAGATGAAAATCACCAACCTAATTCTCAGGATGGAATGGTTAGTTCCTCATAAATCCCATATTTAATATTATCAATTGAGTGTGTACTTATCAATACCCTAGGGTTATATCAATGATCACAAAGGAGTGTGGTATGTCTAGGAAAGTTGGGTTAGAAGTGAGCAACATGGGTTTGGTGGAGTGTTAACCCAGATTAGAAGTATCTTTATTGACAATTAATAAGTAAGATAAGATATGATTCCTCCATTGGTGGAAAAAATAGAACATTTTTTCCTAATTAATTTTATGTTCTACCTCCTATAATTTCAGTATATTTCATCATTAAGGTACAAAACACGATGAAACCATTATTTAGAAAAAATACAGTTTTTAAGAAAACATTTATTTTTATTTTAAATTATTATTATTATTATTTCTAATAAATTTATAACTAATAATTTTATTTATACATGTGAAAACTATATTATTTTCACAATTTAGTTATTCCTATTCGTACCCATATATCTAATGGCTAGGTTATAATGATATGTTATTTTACAGATCTTTTAGTTAAAGGATAGTGGGTATCACAAGTTATCAAAGAGATATAATTTATTTAAAATGGAATATATATCATAAAGTTTAAAGGTATTGTATATTTAATGGGATGTATTTGGATAAATAGTTAATACTTTTTCTTACGATTTACCTTCCAATATTCTTGGGTATATGGTCAGAAAGTGTTTTATGATGCAAGTAGTGTCCTCTTGATAAAGGCATATGCCATTTGTTATGGAACATTTTCATCCTATCTGTGATAGGTTGAAACATAGTTCTCAGGATGGACTGGTTAGTTTCTTATAAATCCCATATCTACTTTTATCATTATAGGGTTTTTTTCTCATCTGTCGAGTCTGGTATCTATGTTCCAGATGGAGAGTGGTATGTCAAAGAAATTTTAGCTGGACCTAAGCATCACAGGTTTAGAGGAGTGTCGATTGAGTTAGTTGGTATGTTTCATGATGATCAAGGACTATGATATATTATTTTTTCACCAGTGGTAGAATAATTAAAATATGTTTTTTCTGATTAATTTTCTAGGCTACCTCCTAATATATAGGCAGAGTTCCTCATCGATCTTGTTTTAGGAGTGGAACAAATATCTATTCCTCTATACATGATAGATCCTATAAAACATTAGAAACTCTAGTGGCAATTGGAGGACCAAGAATCCAAATGGATTATATGACCAAAAAAATTTCCTTGGGGATCACCTATTCTTTTATCCAAGAAGGCATAGGTGACTCTAATGCTATTTTTGGATATGAGTGGTTCAATCATCATATTGTTAAGAATCCGTACCAAATTCCATAAATAGATGATTTCATCAATCAGATCCAAGGAGCCAGGGTCTTATCCAAATAATATTTGCATCAGGATATCATTAGGTAAGGGTAGAAACTAATATATTCTATATAAAACATTATAATGTTTGTATGGCCTATATGAATATCCACAGATTTAGTTTGGTTTAACGAGAACACATACTGTATTCATGGCCTTGATGAATCCGGTTTTCCACCCATACATGCATGATTTTGTAGTCATTTCATGGATGATATATTTTGGTATTATTCGACTATAAATGATTATTCCAAACACCTTTACATCATACTGAGTAAAATAAGTGAGCATAGGTTCTATTATGAGTTAAAAAAAATCATTTATTGGATTGAAAAATTTCACATCCTGGGTCACATTATTTGAAAGAAGGGGTATTTTTGGATCCCAAGAAGGTGAGAGTCTTAATTTCCTAAAATCATTTGAAGAATGTATTTGACATCTGAAGATTCTTCATACTATCCATCAAGCATAAGTGATTCATCAAGAAAATTTCATCACTTACAACACCACTTCCGGTCTTGACCTAGAAAAGTGTAATGTTTACACAGTCTGAAGCTTATGATAAGTCCTTTCAATAATTAAGAGGAATGATGACCTCAGTGTCAATTTAGATGTTTCCTAATCCTATAAAGGGCTACATGTTTTATTGTGAAACCTTATATGCGAGGATGTGAGATTTTTTTATGAAAGGAAAATTATTCATAGAAAACAACCCTCATCAGATGAAGCCTCAGGAGCGCAATTACCCAATCTTAGAACTTGTGTTATTAGATGTTATTCAGGAAATATGCTTTTAGAGACATTACATGTTGGGGAAATTGATCACAATATACAAGTATAATAAAATTATAAAATACATATTCTCTCAGTACTGATTGAACCTCTAGTAGAAATTATAGGTTGAATGTCTTCATTATTTTACTTTTACCTTCATTACATACTAGGGAAGGGAAATACAGTTGCTGATGCAATGAGCTGAAAAACTAAATATCAAGTTGTTCTATATTCTAGTAGTGAATTAAAATTGATGTCTCTTCTTTCATAAATATATCAATAATTTCAAAAGATTCATGAATATCCTTTTCTTGTGGTTTTATAAGATCCCTCAACACATCTTGATCAACTGAAGAGGGCATAACTTTTAGATCCCCAAGGATTAGTCTTAATAAAAATTGTTTCATGTGAGGACTCACAACATGTTTGGATTATGGATGAGGAAAATATCATTCATATCCATGGGCATGTATGGGTACCTACATAGATGATATTTGAGTTAATTTGAGAATATCATGGTTCTAAATAGAATATACGTCCCATCTCAAAAAAGGCATCCTTATTGTTGTCTCCAGTGATGGTGTTATGGGATGAAAAATGAGACTTTAGGATTTTTTACTCAGTTTTCCACCTATCAAAAGGTGATAGAGAGACACCGGTGACTGATAGGTCTCTTGTACTCATAACCCATCTTGAAATGAAAATGGGATGAAGTCACCAGGAATTTTGAAATAGTATTTCCAATTTCAACTCAAGGTAGCGAAATCGTATGGGTGATTGTGGATATATGGATGATGTTCACCCATTACAATTCCATTTTTGAGACCTTTTAAATGGATGATCTTAGGAGTATCTATATCTGAGACATCATATGCCTTCATGGGGTTCCACAAACCTTTGTATCATATAGATATTCTCAGTTCACTTCTCAGTTCTATGAGGGGTTGAAGAGGTATATTGTTTCACCTATACTTCTTATTATAACATACCACACTCATATCGATATACATTCAAAGTACACTATAAAGGTACTATATGAAATTATTTAAACATGTGTCTTTTATTTAATAGGAACTTTGGAAAATTGATTTACTCTTGTTGAGTTTTCTTATAATGATAGTTTCTATGAGACTATCTATATGTATCCAAAGGAGGAACTATAGGGTATTCCATGCTATTCAACTATATTTTGGTTATATGTAAGGGTGACAGTTCTAGTGATATTGAGTCTCATTCAAAAAATATCAAAGGAGTTGAAATTTATTTGGAAATATATGGCTATAGCTCTATCATATAATAATCCATATGCCACTATCAATCATTGACCTTTAGAGTTTGAGGTGGGGGATTGGGACATAATATATGTTTTATCTATATTGTAGAATATATGGATTTAGAGGTTGGGTAAGCTGATAACTAGGTTCGAATGACATTTTGAGATTTTGGAGAGGGAAATATCGAGAGCATATAAGATTGATATTTCTTATAGGTGTAGGGTTGTGGATGATGTATTTCATGTTCATGACCCCTACCATTATTACTCTGACCATCACATGTTTTGGATCATGATGATATTTTGTTAGAGGTTTATGCTTCTTTCAAGTAGTATCATGTTCGTGTCATCGATCATGGCATGATGAATCTCCAAGGAGTAAAAGTTCTACTAGTCCATGATATATTGAGGAAAAATCATGTATAGATTGAGGATTATGAATGTTAGCCTAATATACATGCTTATTGGCCATAGTTATTATCCAATGTTGATAAACCACCATCGAAATTGAAACTCAGGGAAGTGTCATCTTAAGGAGGGGCGGTTTTATGATCTATGTTATTCAATGAGGTAAATATCCTTAAATGTTATTCCAATAAACTTATTTTTTCTTTAATAAAATTTTCCAACATGGTGATGGAGTATTTTCAAGGTTTTAGGAAGGTTCGAGACCTGAAGATCTATTTATTAATAATATAGGGTTAGGTGCATGGTTAACCCACTATTTTCACTAACTGTGCACATAAATAATGAGACTTTGTAAGGGAGGGGAATGTTTTTTCAAATAATTATATAGGGGAAGTAAACCATGAAAATAATTACTATTTATTATAGGTTCACCATACATAGTTTTTGCATGATTTTCACAATCATGTTCCCAGACCATGTGATGTGTGTGCTTCTGGACAGTGAAGATCACATGGTTACCGCATGGTTTGGAAAACCATGTGCCCAAACCTGGTTCCCCATTAAAGTAATGGAAAATTACCATTTTGTCCACCTTTATTTTAATCCTCATTTACTTATTTCTCCTCCTAGATTTTCATAGGAAGCTTCCTATAGATCTCCATCTCCCTCTCTTCTAGGTTTTGGTGAGTCTCTCACATCTAGATTTTGAATTGATCACCATCTATCACGTTTGAAGTCCCTTTTTACGTTTAACACTCCACTTTATTATTTTCTCAATATTATTAACCACATTATGAGTTATCACCATGTAAGATAATATTCCCTATTATTAGGGTTTTTTTAGGTTTCTCATCTCTCTTGTTCCATACCAAATACATGGTCTATACTATATGGGTAGTCTTGTATGGGGATTTAAAAACTAATCTATTGTTTTTTCTTAAATGTATTGATTCTTATAACTGGTTTTAATTGTACCACATGATGGGATTTCTATGCATTTACCCTACAAATTTTCACTTCATAAATTAATTACCTAAACTTTGGATTATTTTTTCCATGATTCACTTTGAAATAATTAGAGGTTGACAAACTCAACATGAATCACTATTTGGGTGTGTAACTTTAAATATTATCAACCCCCATTCACTGCATGTAACTGAGACAACCCTCAAGTGGGTTTGGTTTGAGACTTGTAAATGGAATGACCAAATGAACAAATTTAAATATTAAAAAACAAGGGTAATTCACTTGGACAGTTGTTAATTATTAAATATCTATTGGATACTATTTATTGACCTTCATGACACTATTATTGGTGTATCCATCCTTGAGTATGACTACGATTTATAGTCTGGAATTCTATGGATGAGATAATAAGATTCCAACCAATTCATTGAGGTGAAATCAAATTGATATACAAAACATAGATTTAGTCAGTGTCTTAGATTTGTGAATTCCAAGACTTCATATCAAGGATTGACTTATAAATTTTGGAAATTATAATGATTTTTTATTATATCCTTGGATTCATCTTGTTATCCTCAAACACTAGCTAAATTGGATTATCTTCTAGGAATCCAATCACATATTTATTAATATTACCTTATATTTTTCCCTTAGTCTAGGTTAGAAATTTTATGAGATGAATGAATAGTGGTTACCCACTATATTATACTCGACCCCATTTTGAAAAACATTATGGTTGAAAACATTGATTTGGATCATCTTTCTGAAGTTAGGAATCCCATGGGTTTCCAGGGATTTTATATAGTTCTTATACATAGATTCCTTGGATATCTTCCTTGGGTCCCATAATTAATTAAAAGTTAATATGCCTAGAGACTTATTTCTTATGTATAAGAAGGTAGGGTTGGATGAGTAACCCATATGGAAATCATGGTCGAAACAATTTATATTTATTTTTTTACAATAATTTATTATCTGTATTATTAGAACAAACAGTTTCAATAACCTGAGGTGGGGATTAGGGTATGAAATATTAAGATATATTATCCTCTATATATTATTTCTTAAATAAAAAAACTCTATTATAGCCCATTTCTTGTATAAATGTATGAGAAGAAATGAAAACATGCACAAGGCATATCAATTTTACATGTTTCACCCACATTGAGATACTCTAAAAGAGCATACATAGGTAATGTTACTATGTACCAAATCCACTAAAGTGTACTACAATTACAGAATTTGTAGAAGACTCATTTTCCCTCCTCATTCACTGTCAATCATAATTTAAAAGGTCATTTCTCAGTCAAATGAAGTGTACTCACTGATCTTTTATACGAATATTATTATGATCACATGAATCAATATTAGTTATGCCTCTTTGTGTATTTCATGAATCTCAAATTTGATTCACTTTATGAACACCACTTTCCCACATAATTTCCGGGTAATTCCTTATGGTTCCCATAAGATTTACTTTGGAATAAATGGTTTATAAATTTTCACGAAGCTCTCTAATCCTTTACAAAACATCACACAGTTGCAAAACCCAAATCCTATAATGAATATCTCTAATGTTTATCAAAATAAACCTAGTCATATGAATTCAAGTTGTTTCTTCATAGAACATATTTTTTTATGAAACCTTAATGTAAGAAAATCCACTCTGTGAATCTTTCATGAATTTAGAGTCTTGGAATATTCATTATGTCATGATCTCATAAAATGGGGGGTGTAACACCTTGAACACAGAAACCCGTAGCCAATGCATTTATTATTACATTGGAATGATTAAAAGTAATGAAATCCTAAAGGAATGATCATTTTAGTATTCTTAAGGAAACTAGATATATTAATGTAACTCGGAATACATTGAGAAAGGTATCCAAATACAATACATAACAAAAAATAATAAATTGCATCCATGAGAATTCAATAAATGGTGTCATATTCATTACTTGTTGAAGGTAAAATAAGAAAGGGGTGAAATCAAAATCTCAGAAAGGGTTAAAAAATTTGGAATTTTTAATCAAGAATAATTGAATCATCATCAAATTTTCATAGTCATTATGGCATGAAAAATAAATGAAAAACACATTCCATTAATAAACTACTAATGAAACTGTGTTAGAAGATTTTGACATAGTGAAAACCTTATAGATAGTAATAACTAAAAATTAATAAAGGGATATGATTATTAATTGGATGTCAGGTATCTGGCACATGATACCACTATACCGATGAAAATGTTTAAGTCTATGGTTAAAAACTCATTTACCTTTTATAAACAAACTCGAAGGGTTTTCGCCAATTGATTTGTCTCATGATACCTGTTGATGCATTGGGGGTGTTTCAGATGCTTTTTCCGGGGTGTGTGTGTAACGACCCGAATCCGGAGCCCCTCCATTGGTGCCCCGTACTTAGTTCGCCACATGACCTCAAGCACATTTCCCCAAACGCCAGAGGCTGCCGACTAGCAGCGAGGGCCTTGGTTAGTCAGTGGGGAAACTATGGCCTCATTTGGTAAAGTATATAGTGGAAAAACAACCATACACGATAGCAGAAACAATCAACAGCATACAACAATTGAAGTAAACAGCGGAAGAAATGGATACATAATAATGACGCAACATGGTACATATGTCAATGGAAAGCAGTAAACAACCCATCATGATGAAGTACAACTGAAAACAAAGTGAAAAGAAAACAAAGTAAACTCCTCAGCATCGCAAGCCTCGGCTCGGTCCCATGCTCTCCAGCTCTAATGAATCAATAACACAAAGTAGAAGGATTCTTTCCCTTATCTATACCTGCAGCAAAATAGTCTGCTTGGGCCCAATATCATGACCCCAATAGGGTGTGAGATACAATCCCAGTATGCAATCACCCAAAGATATGTGTCTAACAGTCAATGAATACATGGAAGTAATAAAACAAGAATCAGAAAACATGGACACAAGTAGCTACAATCTACAGTTCTAACAAAAGAAGTACACAAGTAAACAACCAACAACAAAGGAAAAAGGTAATCCTCTGGGTAGGTCTCACAGCCTAACCCCTATGGTTCAACCTATAAGTACTAGAAACCCTCTAGGTGGCACACACAGTCCCAACCCTCTGGTTCAGTTATGAAATTAATAGACTCTCTAGGGAAGCACTCACCGTCAATTCCCCCTATAGTCTCATATCGTACTAAAGGCTCTCTGGGGAAGCACTCAATGTCAATTCCCCCTGTGGCCCGCGTTGAGGAACTACAGACTCTCTGAGGAAGCACTCATCGTCAATTCTGTCTGTGGTCTCACATCATATTTAAAGACACTCTAGAGAAGCCCTTATGTTAATTCTCCCTTAGGTCTACTACTCTAGGTTCTCACAGTCCTGAGTGAAAATAAACATGCTCAACGCACATTTATCATCCAATTAAACCTCAAGAACTACTTGGATATCATTCTAAGGCTCAACAACAATAAATTTGTAGTTCCACTATCCTACGGCTAGGCATGGCAAATGGAAAAACTCCAAACAGATAGAACAACATGGCAAAGCATCCTGAGCACAAAATAAATTACTCTACTTACAAGAATAAACCTCTACTACAGAAATCAAGCAAAGCAGGAAAACAGTAGGGGAAAAACAAGAAACCCACAATTCCCCGCCTAAGGAAATTTGTGGAATTTGCACAAAATACTCATTGACTTTCAATAGAAAGGCACAAACCACCTACCGAGATCCTAGGAGATCGATATATGTGAATCACGACACTTGATTCCCCTTAAAACGTCACAGATTTGAGAAAACACACAAAATTCTCAACCCACGATAACTCAAAAACGAAGAGTCATCAGAAAACGAAGCTTAACCAGAAGGAAGATCCTACCGCTGCGATTCTAACACAATCGACCATGCTCAAATCGGAGAATGGATGAAGAGGCGGGAGCTCGTTGAAGTTTCGGCCGTATGGGTCGCTCTCGAATGAACGGGACCTAGAAGTAGGTGTTTATGTGTGTCAGGCGCGACCCCGGTTCATTTAGTAAAAAAAATAAAGTACACGGTGTGTACTTTTAGAGTACATGGTGTGTACTAGGTCTTTTCCGTACTCCACCAAAATTGGCCTCCACGTCACCCCTACACACTGTGTGTGTGGCCCGGGCACGGACAGCACACGACTTCGAGCTGGGGAAGAGTACACAGCGTGTACTTTGAAAATTTCCAGAAAGATCATTTTTCATAAAAACTCTAGAAAAAGGAAAAACATACCTGAAAAGAAGATCCGGGTTCTTACAAACTTCCCCCCTTAAAGAAATTCGTCCCAGAATTTCCCAAACGTGGTGTAGAAGAAGGATCCATGAACAGCTCTGGACACTGCGATCGTACATCGATCTCCCTTTCCCACATCGATCTCCCTTTCCCAGGTCTTGTCCTGTACTCGCCCATGCTTCTATAGAACCCATACCAGAGTAATAGATCACCCACAGAGAACCTTCGTACTACGATCAACAATCTGGATAGGATGCTCCTCGAACGATGCATCCGCTTCAATTTCAACCTCCTCAGGCTGAATGACATGAGATGGGTCCGAAAACTAAGGTCAGATCTGGGAGAGGTGGAAGACATAGTGCATGGCCCGGTACCTCTGAGGTAGCTGCAACTGATAGGCGACCGGCCCAACTCTCTCCAAAACCTCAAACGGCCTGAAGTACCACGGTGAAAGCCTACCCTATCTCTGATTCCTTTTGTGTCCTAACCTCGGTGCAACATGTAGGAAAACCTGATGCCCAACCTCGTACCCCAAAGTTCATCTCCGCTGATCAGCATAAGATTTCTGTCTAGACTGTGCTGTAGCCATCCTCTTCCGAATCAGCTCAATCTACTCTGAAGTCTCCTGAACAAGATGAGGTCCTAGCAGAGCTGTCTCTCCTGCCTCCAGCCAGCATAAGGGCGATCGGTATGTCCTACCTTACAAAGCCTCGTATGGTGCCATCTGAATGGTCGCCTGGAAACTGTTGTTGTAGGTGAACTCCACGAGAAGAATATTCTTCTCCCAAGACCCGCCACAGTCTAGAATGCAGGCTCAGAGCATATCCTCAAGCACCTGGATCATGCAATCGGACTGGCCATCAGTCTGGGGATGGTATGCTATACTCAAAAGTACTGGTGTGCCTAAGGACTTCAGAAGTCCCTATCAGACCCGAGAGGTAAAGAGCACATCCATGTCTGAAACAATGGTGTGTGGAACTCCATGCAGATGAACAATATCTTGGATGTAAAGTCGTCCCAGATCATCAACACTAAGGGTCTCCTTGATCGGCATGAAGTGAGCAACGTTCGTGGGCCTATCGACGACAACCCAAACAACATCATTTCCCTGAGGCATCCTTGGCAATCCAGTCACGAAGTCCATTGCAACATCGTTCCACTTCCTCTCCGGAATGGGTAACTACTATAAAAGGCCTGCTGGTCGTTGATGCTCTACTTTCACCTGCTAAAAAGTAGAACATCTCATGACAAAACCAGCAACATCTTTCATTATACCTGGCCACCAGTATTGGCGACGAAGATCCCGATAAATCTTGTTGACACAAGGATGAACTTCCCAAACAGAGGAATGAAAATCCCACATCAGCTCCTTGCGTATGTCTTCTGGCACCCATACCTATCCTTGGAAATTCAACATCTCATCCTCTCCCACTGTCCATCTAGGAAGACGATCATCGCCTGACACACCTTCCCGTAGGACTAAGCCTTCTGAGTCTGATAGCTGCCTCATTCGTACCTGATCAAGTAGTGTCGAGGTAACAGCTATAGAAGATAGGAAATTTTTTCCCTGTCTATCATGCACATCTAAATGCATCTCAAAGAACAGAGCCTTGAGATGCCAGTCATGGCTCGCCTCCTAAACTGCTTGAATCTGAGTTCTCCCGCTCAATGCATATGCGAATACGTTGCCTTTTCCCAGCGTATAGGCAAGCTTGAAATCAAAAGACTGAATATACTCAACCTACCTGCACTGTCTCAGATTCAGATCACACTGGGTGAAGATGTACTTGAGACTATTGTGGTCGGTGAAGACCACAAAGTGCTCTCCCAGCAGATAGTGTCTCCAACAGCATAATGCATGAACAAAAGCTGCCAACTCCAGGTCGTGAGTAGGGTAGTTCATCTCAAGTGGCCTCAACTGCCGAGATCCATATGACACGACTCCATCACCCTGCATAATCACAACTCCTAGACCGATACCTGAAGCATCACAATAAACAGTGTAGCTCTTGCCTGGGTCTGTAAAGACTAGTATCGGCGTTGACGTCAACCTCCCTTTCAGCTCCTGAAAGGCTGACTCGCAAGAATCTGACCATAAGAACTTCGACCCCTTCTTGGTCATACCTGTCAAAGGTGCTTCTAGATGAGAAAAGTCCTAAATGAAGCCTCTGTAGTATCCAGCCAGCCCTAGAAAACTTTGTACCTCAAAGACGTTCTTCAGATCCTCCCAAGAAACTACAGCTCTCACTTTCTCTAGGTCCATAGATACTCCTTCCTTTGACATGACGTGACCCAAGAAGTGAATCTCATCCATCCATAAGTGGCACTTCGAGAGTTTAGAATATAGAAAATTTTCTCTCAGTGTACTCAAAACGATCTCAAGATGTGTGGCATGGTCGTGTAGAGTGTGAGAGTACACCAAGATATCATCCACAAAGACCACGACGAAAGATTACAAGTATGGATGGAACATTCGGTTCATCAGTGCCATGAAAACTGAAGGTGCGTTCGTGAGACCGAACGACATGACTGTATACTTGTATAGACTACACCTGCTTCTGAAGGCTGTCAGAGGTATATCTGATGGTCTAACGTGCAACTGATGATAGCCGGACCTCAAATCGATCTTCGAGAACACTCAGGATCCTCGAAGCTGATTGAAAGGTTTATCAATACTCAGCAAAGGATATCGGTTCTTGAGCGTCAACTGGTTCAGCTTCCGATAATCCACACAAAGCCAAAGGGTATCGTCTTCCTTCTTTGGAAACAAGACAGGAGAACCCCAAGGAGAAGTACTGGGTCGGATGAAACCCTTAGCCTACAACTCCTCCAACTGCATTTTGAGCTCTTGCAACTCAGGTGTAGCCATCCTATAAGGAGTAATGGACCCCGGTGCCGCTCCTGGAACGATCTCAATCGAGAAGTCTACCTCACGCTCCAGAGGAAAACCTGAAAATTCCTCTGGAAAGGCATCCCTGATGCGATCCACCACTGGGGGAAAGTCCAACTTTGGAGTCCCCTAATCATCTAGATAAAGACTAGTAATCTAGTCCGTCACCCTTCCTTGCCCATTATGCTCGAGTCTAGATCGACTCGCCTGAACATCCCATTCGCCTCTATGAAGATGAGATTCACCCTATGGTGAAACGAAACGCACTCTGTGGCGATAACAGTCGAAAACTTTATAGAAGGGAACCAACCAGTCCATACCAAGGATTCCATACGAGCTAGTCATCTCTAGGACATAGATATCCCATAAGAAATGATACCCTGAAACCTCGAGAGGGAACTCTCTACACTGGCATACACTATATTTCCTCCTCCACAAAGGTGTATCTAGTGTCAATGAGTTGGCAGAAGAAAATATGCAGAGCCCAAGGCTCTCCACGATAGCAACAGAGATAAATCTATGCGTAGCGCCAGTATCGAAAAGGGATGAAGATAAAACTGAGGCTACTAATATAGTTCCTTGAACTGTAGAAGGGACAAGATATTGCTCCTGATAGGTCTGCTCCATGGTGAAAGACTGGCCTGCACCGTGGCCCTATGCCCCTGACTGACCACTCTGAGCTAAACTTCCCTGCTGGTGCTGAGGGATTGGTGGCTGACTGCCACAAAACCAACCTCCACCTCAGCCCGAACGGTTGGAAGAACTCCAGTTCCCCAACTGGTGAGAAATAGGTGGGGATCCTCTTGAATGAGGAGTCATGAAAGAACCTCGGTCACCAGCTGCTGGTGAGAAAACCTAGCAGAAACACTGAAGGTGACTCATATTGCCTCAAGATCGGCACTCCACAGGGTCCCTCTGGCATTGAGGCCTCGTGTGCCCTAACCAACCACACTGGTATCATGTCACCTTGCTTCCTGACAATGCATCACGCTTCCTTAGGTCACCACACGTAGGTTCTCAATGACACTTCTTGCTATCATCTGGAGGAAGACTAGCTTTGGAAGAAGAACCACCCTGGTTTGCAGCTCCAGAGTCTCTCAGATTGTGCTCCACAATCAATGCCTGGTTGACGGTGGAAGTTATGGAAGTCAGCTGGAAGATGTTCACTTGTGAGCGAATCTCCCTCTTGAGGCCATCCTCAAACTTCCTTGCTAAGAACACCCCACTTCCATCCTGGAGGGGTGTGAAACGCTGCATCTCAGTGAAGCGAGGGTAATAATCCATGAAAAAAAGAGTACCCTACTCTAAGATCATGAACTCCTGGGCTCGATCGGCCCTCAGGGTCTCTAGGTAGAAGTAGTCATAGAACACACGCTGGAACTCCTCCCAAGCCATAGACTACTGTTGACCTGCCTGTGAGATCACTTCCCACCACCTCTTGGCAGAGTCTCAGAGCATGTAGGTGGCGAGCATGACCCGCCTCTCTAGAGGTGTCTCCAGATGGTCGAAAATGGTCAGCATGACTTCCATCCATGACTCTGCATCCTGAGGTCCTCATTCCCCCAAGAATGTGGGAGGATACTGCTGCTGAAAAACTCGTGTCAGGTCTTCCATAGTTGTGGAAGGAGGCAAAACTCCCTGGAAGGCCTGCATCATCCTCATGAAACCTTCCCTGAACTGTGCATCAGCTCCTGCAACTGGTATAACAGTCGGTGCCAAGGCTGGCCCGACTGGAGGATCTGTAGGAAGTCCTTGATCAGCCCTATCTGGTGTCTGATCACTACCTGATGACAAATGAACGACCGAAGGACTTCTCAGAGGCATAGATCTGAAAGATCAAAAGTACACATTAGATCAGGAAAATAAGGATAGGGAACACAAGAGTACAAAACGGAAATAGGGGACGGAAAACACAAAAGTTTACAAAACTCAACTACACGGCATGTATAAAAACTACAAGGCGTGTTTTATCAAGCCACTAACATGGGAGTGTAATCCTGCCCTACAAGTCGTGTACACCTCAAACTACACGGAGTGTTACACCCACACACGGCATGTACATGAAAACGGTTCCCCTGCCCGAGTCCCTTACACAGCTAACCCACATAGTTTTCTTAAACTAAGACTATAGGGTGTGTTCCCTATGGACACGGCGTGTTGTGGATAAGGCTTCAGCGGCCCGTGTTGTTAAACACATGGCCGTCTACATGGATGAACCTTACATGCTATCTTCCGAACAAACACGACATATATAGGCAAGGTGACACCGTCCCGTGTTGTTCGTGACACGGCTGGGTACCTAGCATGACTACACGGCGTGCTCCAAGAGCAACACGGCGTGTCTTATAGAAGGTCACGCTGACCCGTGTTGTTCGTGATACAACCGGGTGCCTGGAAGGGACTACACAGGGTGTTCCATTACAACGCGTCATGTGCTACTCGAGCTTCCCCGACCCGTGTTGTTAGTGACACGACCGGGTACACGGTTCATTACTACAAGGTGTGTACCGACCATACACGGCATGTTCCTAAAGATACTTTCACTAAACCGTGTTCTACTCACACGGTCAGTAACACGGCCTAAAAACTACACGGCGTGTATCCAAAAAGTACACGATGTGTGTTCTGGGTTTTTCTGGGCAGTAGCTCAGAAACATCACAGAATCCCAGGATCACTGAAAACAAGGCAAAGAGGTGCCAAATTCTGATTCGTGAGGGCCCATACTCCCAGTGAATCCATGATTGGCATCTCCTATAGTCACATAAAATGGAAAACAACAGCTCTCTAACATAATAGCAGGGATTCTATCAAGCATCTATCACAACAGCATGCATAATCTACACGAAGCCTATCACAACAGCATGCAATCGCTAATGCACCCTATATGGCATGGCAAGAATGCATGGCATGTGATTTATAGAAGTGACTATATGATGCATGATATGGCATACCCTCATCTCATCGGGTTTTGACAGAAATATAACCGAAATATCAAAACAATAACTGCACAAGTCATACAAATCACTCTAGGTGAAAACATATCAACCATAAAAACTCAAAAATAGAAAACTACAATTAACGAGGTAGTATGGGTTTTCCCTGTGCACAGGTTAGCTACTCCAGAGAATAGCATAATACCATGTACCGAGTTCGTCCTATCCCTGACTAAAGTCTCCAAACAGTAATGCAAGAGAAAAGAACTCTTCTGATACCACTTTGTAATGACCCGAATCTGAAGCCCATCCACTGGTGCCCTGTGCCCGATTCGCCACATGACCTCAAACGCGTTTCCCCAAACGCCAAAGGCTATTGACAAGCAGTGAGGGCCTTAGTGAGTTAGTGGGGAAACTATTCCCTCATTCGGTAAAGTATACAGTGGAAAAACAACCAGACACGATAGCAGAAACAATCAACAGCATACAACAATTGAAGTAAACAACGGAAGCAATGGATATATAATAATGATGCAACATGGTACATATGTCAATGGAAATCAGTAAACAACCCAAAATGCTTAAGTAAAACTGAAAACAAAGTGCAAATAAAACAAAGTAAACTCCTCATCATTGCAATCCTCAGCTCGGTCCCATCCTCTCCAGCTCTTGTGAATCAAGAACCCGAAGTAGAAGGGTTCTTGCCCTTATCTATACATGCAGCAACATAGTCTGCTTTAGCCCAAAAGCATGGACCAAACAGAGTGTGAGATACAATCCCAGTAGGAAATCACCCAAAGATCTGTACCTAATAGTCAATGAATACATGGTAGTAATAAAACAAGAAGCAGTAAATAGGAACACAAGCAGCTACAATCTACAGTTCTAACAAAATAAGTACACGTGTAAAAAACCAGCAACAAAGGAAAAAGGTAACCCTCTGGGTAGATCTCACAGCCTAAACCCTATGGTTCAACCTATCAGTACTAGCAACCCTCTAGGTGGCACACACAGTCTCACCCCTCTGGTTCAGTTATGAAATTAATATACTCTCTGGGGAAGCACTCACCGTCAATTCCCCCTTATAGTCTCGTATCGTACTAAAAGCTCTCTAGGGAAGCACTCAACATCAATTCCCCCTGTGGCCCATGTCGAGGAACTACAGACTCTCTAAGGAAGTACTCATCGTCAATTCCCCATGTGGTCTTACATTGTATTTAAAGACACTCTGGAGAAGCCCTTACGTCAGTTCTCCCTTTGGTCTACTACTCTAGGTTCTCACATTCTTGAGTGAAAATAAACATGCTCATCGCGCATGTATAGTCCAAGTAAACCTCAAGAACTACTTGGCTATCATTATAAGTCTCAACAACAATAAAGTAGCAGTTCCACTATCCTACGGCTAGGCATGACAACTGGAAAAATTCCTAACAGGCAGAACAACATGGAAAATCATCCTAAGCACAAAATAAATTACTCTACTTACAAGCATAAACCTCTACTACAACAATCAAGCAAAGAAGGAAAATAGCAGGGGAAAAACCAGAAACACACAATTCCCTACCCAAGGGAATTTATGGAATTTTCACAAAATACTCATCGACATTCAACATAAAGGCACACAACACCTACCTCGATCCTAGGAGATCGATATATGTGAATCACGACAATTGATTCCCCATAGAACGTCATAGATCTGAGAAAACACACAAAACGCTCAACCCATGATAACTCGGAAATGAAGAGGAATCAGAAAACAAAGCTCAAGAAGAAGAAAGATCATACCGCTGTGATTCCAATGCAATCGACCTTGCTCGAATTAGAGAACGGGCGAATGGGTGGGAGCTCATCAAAGATTCAGCCGTACGGGTCACTCTCAGACGAACGAGACCTAGAAGTAGGTGTTTCTATGCGTCAAGCACAACCCCGGTTCATTTAGTAAAAAAAAGTACATGGCATGTAGTTTTAGAGTACACGACGTGTACTAGGTCTTTTCCGTACTCTACCAAAACCGGCCTCCATGTCACCCCTACAAACTGTGTGTGTGGCCTGGGCACGGCCAGCACACGGCTTCGAGCCGGGGAAAAGTACACGGCGTGTACTCAGAATGTACACAGAGTGTACATTGAAAATTTCTAGAAAGTTCATTTTTCTTAAAAACTCTAGAAAAAGAAAAAACATACCGGAAAAGAAGATTCGGGATCTTACAGCATGTGAATCCATCACGTAGAGGATGCACTACTGTTGCCCCGCATTCCTGCTTTCCAAAGGACGGTGGCATCCACTCCTTATTCAAGTATGTATGCTCCTTGATCAAAATAGGATGATGGGATGTCGGTTCTTCTTTCCGTGGATTTTTCCTTGAAGCTCGTCACCTAGTCTAGGTCTCCCTCGTAGATTTAAGACGTTGTTCATGAAACTCTTCAGGGTGCCATATCTTCATGGAAACCAGTTAATTACGCTGCTTCGGTCAGGACATTTCAAGGGGTCCGGTCAGGGAAGTAACCTTCGGTTAGGGTAGTAGTCATGTTGGGCACCACTGGCATGTCTTGATGTTGGGGGGATTGGCATGTATGTCTTCTGTCCCTTATTATAGGGCTTCTCGAGGGCACATAAGCCCAATGTATCCCACATGGAATATGGGGAATCATATGCCATTGGCATGTATATGAGATTTTCCTTAGCTTCACATGTTTAACACATGGTATTCCTCAAGTTTAACATCCAACGAAGACGGATTAGACTGATCAGAACACTGATTATAGTGGATCAGATGGAGGAATCCCCTGGAGGGAACACTGATATTGGGGCCAACATGTGGTTGTCTTCCCGAATGCTATTCGATGGAATGGAGAGTATGGGTGGCATGATCCCACCAGGATGTGGTGACCCGGGTAAGAATCAGGATGGTCGATAGCTTTGGGCTTGAGCCTCGAAGAGACTTCCTATGTATGCCCGTGGTGGGGAATCAAAGTCTGCGTAGTTCAGTGAGACGATGGTACACCTGAGGAGGAAACCCGTGAGAATGGACGCATGGATGAGACCCAGAAGAAATGGAACCTCTGGGATAGGGAATTAGCTTCCCGAGACACATGGTCATGAGGGATAGATCAAGATGAGACATGATTGATGGGATTCGACCTCGTGGAGGATTCCTACGTATCCCCATGGTGGGGAATCAAAGACTACGTAGTTCAGATGGTGAATATAGAATAACGTCATGCGGGACGGGGGAGAACCGACGTGAAGGGGGTCGGAACGACTGAGTAGAGGGCTTGAACCTTGTGGAGGATTCCTACGTACCATGCCTTGACATGGATCAAAGTCCCAGTAGTTTGGGATGGGTTGGGCTTACACTCTAAGGTGGCGCAAGGTGTTTGGGGCATGAACCTCGTGGATACTTCCTGTGTACCATGCCTTAACATGGATCAAAGTCCCTGTATTTTGGTATGGAATGGGGAATACACTCTGAGGTAGCCCAAGGTGTTTGGGGATTTAACCTCTTGGAGGCTTCCTACATACCATGCCTTTACATGGATCAATGTCCCCATAGTTCAGGATGGAATGGGGATTACGCTCTGGGGCGGCCCATGGTGTTTGGGGCTTGAACCTCATGGAGGCTTCATACATACCATGGCATGATATGGATCAAAGTCCCCATAGTTCAGGATGTAATGGGGTTACACTCTGAGGTAGCCTAAGGTGTTTGGGGCTTGAACCTCATGGAGGCTTCCTACGTACCATTCCCTGACATTGATCAAAGTCCCCATAGTTCGAGATGAGATGGGTGTATCACCCGAGACTTTTATGTTATATAAATCATCAAAGGAATCTTTTTCTACACAACACATGCTTGTCTTTCTTTACACGCAATCGCGACCTTCCTCGATAGCTTGCGTCGTACGCAATACCGAGTTTCACTAAACAACAATATGCTATTAAAACTAGCCATTATGAATAGTAATAACCACTTTTTGAAATTTTATAAATTTTATTTTTCAAAATGGACTTCATTTTTGGACTCAGAATATCGAAATTAGCCTAGGGTGAAATTTTGGTATTTTTCTGAAAACTTTCAATTTTTGATGAATAGTGAAACCACTAAGTGCAAGGTTAAAAAACTGAATTTTGCATAAAACTTAATTTTACCGCTTCTGTGAATGGAATTTCGAAAATCCGAGTGACACGGTTAATATCAAGGACTAAAATGTGGTTCAATGAGATGAAAATAATTTTTTGGTGAATAGTAACTTTTTACCTTTTTTTACCGCGGTTAATAGTAAATAGGGTAACTAAGGGTAAATATGATATTAATATTACCCTAACACATGTCCTAATTCTATTGGACAAGTGTAATTCGACCAAAAACAAACTTAGGAATAAAATATGACCATTTAGGCCCACTTGGATTAGATTAGGACATTTATTATTAATTTATTTAAAGAAGGGTTAAAATAGTTAAATTTAAAGTTTAATAAGTAAATCATTTTTAATATGGGGTTATACATAAGATAAATTCGATTGTAAATATTCATTAGAAATATAAAAAGATTTCCTACATGATGGTATTTTATTTGTAATTTTTAGACATCAAATAATTTAATTTATTTATGACACAAAGATGATGCAGTAATTATCTTATTAATGAAATATTGACATAATTGATAATATAAATACCAAAAATAAATTTAATTTAAGACTTTTTATGAATTCCACTAATCTTCTAGGTTACTATGATATATTAGTGTTGATTTAATCAACTTGGTTCGAACATATAATTCTGATATGACTTTCACAAAAATCATATATCAAATAGTGTCAAAATTGACACAAAATAGTTTTTAAATCAAATATTATATTATTAATTGTTATTTTATTCCTAAAAATCTAAGGTTCGGCCAAATGACTTAGATAAGGATATATATATTAATAATAAACAATTTGGGGTTCGTTTGGCATGTTATAGTAAGTGTATTAACCATATAGTGAAAGAAAACAAAAAGACACGGTAAAAGTTAAATTAATTAACTTAGAGTTAAATCTAATTGATAAGGTTAAAATAATACCCCAAACTTGTCTAAATCCTATTGGTTGATAGGATTTCGACCCATAACCACTTCAGCTTCGAAATAAGACCCTTTGGAACCATTATAAACCGATTTTGACTTTAATATAAAATAATATTTTGAGATATTCCTAAGGTGCCCCTCTCCTCCCTTATAAAAGGGCACCTCCTCCCCCTCCTCCTCACACCAATTTGAGCACTCAAGCTCGGCCAACCCCTGCCATTTTCTCCTCTCCACTTCTCTAGAATAATCCTAGAGGTCCTGGTCTTCTCCAAAGACCAATCTTAGTTCCTTAAGTGTAGGATTCAAAGAGGCGTTCCAAAGAAGAGGTAATATCCATTACCGATCTTTTCAATTTCTTTCTTCTTCAACTTCTTCTTCTTTAGTTGTTTCAGGATAAAGTAATAACATCAGTATTACTTACATACTGATATGTTATTATAAATATGAAACAACCCTAATTCACCTTCTATCCATCCTACGGAAAAATGAAATCACCGCGCGTGCGTACGTACGGAATACCGTCTCCACGCCGTGGTGTAATCTATTTTCCACCATCACCTTACAAGGATGGTTATAATGGTGTAATGAGTAACTATATATGATTATTATGAAGTAATATTGATACTGAAATAATATATATATACTCCAATACAATTCCACGATCATAGGAACGATATCATCACTCGTGCGTACGTACGGAATACCGTCTCCACGATGTGATGCGACTCGTTCTACATGATATTCATTTCATAATGATTATATAAATGAATTGAATGAATGAATATGGTATATAATACACTAATATCATTCTGGAAATGAATTATCTATAACCTAAAGATAAGAATAAGAATTTATTCGACAAAACACGCATAAGAACAAAAAGTTATAAAGACCCGAGTAACAAGTAACAATGAAATATTACTAACAAGAAGCTAATAATATGACCATATATGATCTCATATCAATATGTATGATTCTGGAATAAGTCAATAACATTATTTAAACCATTATACAGGAGCTTCGGACACGAACAAAGCAAATCAGACCTAAGGTAAGGGAAATATCACAATCTCATTTTTATCCGAGATTGTTTATTCGTAAGTATTTACTAGGGTGTATTTTATCATCCACATCCATGTTCCCTCAATATGTAATATTGTTTCCATCCACTTACAATAGTTTAAATCCAATTTTACCCTTAGGTGAGTTTTTAGTAAAGAATATGAAAGGAATCTTTTGTCGTTTTTCCGTACGAGGTACTTTTTGACTTTTCCGACAAAAGTACGAAGAATGTTTTTTTTAACTTATACGACAAGAATGGATTTTTAAAACATTATTTCCAAGAATCTTCCTTTAAAAGTTTTCAAGTTTATTTTTAATCAACTTCTTTTAGTTTAAAGTTGTATGACATGTTAAGAAATGTAAAATGTTTTTGAAAAAGAAAGGATATTTTCCTCAAGAATGAAGTTCAAGTGTTTTATCAAAATTATTTTCCATCTAAGATAATAAAGGGTTCTGTTTCTATCCCTATTATTACATGGATTTGATTATGTTGTGATGGAAATATTTTTATGAATTCCTTTATCTTATATGAATTGTTTTATGATGTCATGTTGTTTAAGAATCCCATTTTTATTACATGGGTTACGTTATGATGTATGGTTTATGATTATGTGGCACACATAAGAAAGGATTCATTATAAGATGGGTGGGACCTATATCTCCCTCCAATGCATTGGGTAAAGACTTTATATCTCATGAGATAGACATGGCTGGAACGAAAGGTTATTTCGGTTCAGTGATACAGGACTGAAACGAGGAGTGAACTCGGTTCAGAAAGGGACTTTGTCCACTAAGATAGTCTTGGCAATGAGTCATGACTAACAAGAAATGATTTTCCATGATTATGTGTGCATGCCACAAAGTTTCAAGTTTTATGTTATGATTATGGGGATCTCATTTTCACTTCTATGATTTATTCCATGTTAAGATATTATGATCTCTTTTGCAGGTTTTGATTTTCAAAAAGATATGATATGATTTTTATTTCCTTTATTTGCCCTTGCTGAGCATTTGAGCTCACCCTTTTATGTTTTATTTTCCCCAGGTCAGGAAGATGGATATTAAGTAGAATATGCTAAAAGGGACCCTAGATATGATGAAATAAATGGGAGACACTGTAGAAGATTTATGAACCAGTTGTTTATGTTTCCCAGTTTCTAAAGACACTATACCTATACGGTCCTTTGTGGTTTTGTCATATGTTGTAATAAGTGTACTTCAATTTTGAAGTATTAACAATGTATGTAAAGTATGGGTCGTTATAGTTGGTATCAGAGGAAAGGTATAGTCAACCTTTGGAAACTAGGATGTGAAAGCCTTAGTAAGAACCCTAAGGATAAGTCTAAGCATAGTACACAATCTTAGTGTTTTAGAAATGGCCTTGAATAACCTAGGATAAGACCATAAGCATGAAAATTTTATTCTTGAATTATGTGGTTTCCTATTATAATTAGTGTTGCTCACACTATTCTTCTTGGTTTTAGTCAATGGCTGGAACCCGAAGGAACCGTGTTAATGCGGAATGCGTTGGGCAATGCAATGATTGTCCCCCTGAGCAACCAAACGATATGGGAGCTGGAATGCAAAATCTTGTAGCCATGCTCACACAAATTTCTCAAGCTATGAATCATGCAGGATTTCCAAACGAGCAAAGGAGGGAGCAACATTCTGTTGAATCCTTCATGAGGCAGCGTCCACCTTCTTTCAGCGGGTCTACTGATCCATTAGTTTCTGAACAATGGATTAGTACTACTGAAAAGATATTTTCAGTTCTTCAATGTTCTGAACATGATAAAGTCATCCTAGCAGTGTATCGTTTGGAAGGAGATGCTGATCAATGGTGGAATCATGTTAAGAATACGAGGCAAAGGGATGAAATTGAGTCTATGGAATGGGACGAGTTCAAGAACTTATTTTTCAATAAGTACTTCCCTCGTATTCTCCGAACAAAGATGGAGAAAGAGTTTCTTGAACTGAAGCAAAGGGATGATGAATCTGTTGGTACCTATGAAGCAAATTTTACAAGACTGGCAAGGTACGCTTCTGGTATTATTATCCAACCTGAGAGTAAGATCGATCGATTCTTTAGTGGATTAAAACCAAGTCTTCGAAGGGCGTTAGCCATAAGGGACTTCAATAGCTACGAGGAAATCGTTCGATGTGCTCTCAAAGTCGAGATGGAGATTGGAGTAACCCATCAGTCACATGGGTTTGATAAGAAGAGGAAGATGGAATTCAAAGAAAAATCTAAAGAGCACACAGAAAAGAAGATGAGCTTTTCCTTATGCTCAAAGTGTGGAAAGAAACATGGAGGGAGTTTTCGTAAAGGGACAAGTAAATGTTTTAAATGTGGAAAAGAAGGTCATCGGGCATTTGAATGCCGTGATAATGGGAAGAAGATGTCTAATGAAGCAAACAAAGGAAGGGATACACAGAATGAACCTACTACACTTCAATGTTTCAAGTGCAAGGAGATGGGGAATTATGCCAATCAATGCCCAAATACAAGGGTTGATGATGATGGTCGACGTCAACAAACTCTATAGGCTAAAGACAAAGGAAAGTCACATGCAATTTCTATCAGCGATGTGGAGTACGATAACGATGTGGTGAAAGGTACACTTACCATCCACTCTAAAGTAGCAAATGTTTTATTTGATTCTGGATCCACCCACTCTTTTATTTCTGAAGACTTTTCTAAGGGTATCACCGTATTACCTCAACAATTAGATGTTGAGTTAGCTGTGACAACACCTAATGGCACATCAATCGCATCAAAAGTTTATAATTCTTCTCCGATCGAAGTTTGTGGGAAAGTGCTTCCTGCAAATCTTGTGATCCTTCCTTTAGTGGAATTTGATGTGATTCTTAGCATGGATTGGCTTTCTCTACATGGAGCACATATCGATTGCCAAAGAAGGGAAGTCACATTTCATATTCCAGATCAATCTACGATCGTCTATCGATGCAAGGATGAATATAACCTTCCAGTGGAAATTTCTTCCATCTTATGGGTCTTGATTCCACTAAATGAAGGTTATTTATCTCAAATGGTTGGTGAGAAACTCACGATTAAGAATATTCCCATTGTACGGGAGTTTGATGATGTCTTTCCGGAGGAATTACCGGGTCTTCCACCAAATCGTGAAGTTGAGTTTTCAATAGAACTCGTACCGGGTGCTTTGCCTATTTCAAAGACACCTTATAGAATGGCCCCAATTGAGTTGCAGGAATTGAAGAAGCAACTCCAAGAGAATCTTGATAAGGGATTCATACGCCCTAGTGCGTCACCTTGGGGAGTACCTTTTCTATTTGTAAAGAAGAAAGATGGATCAATGAGACTCTACATTGATTATCGAGAACTTAACAAGATCACTATCAAGAACAAATATCCTCTCCCACGCATTGATGACTTATTTGACCAACTACGCGGAGCTCAATACTTTTCCAAGATTGATCTCCGTTCAGGGTATCATCAATTAAGGGTCAAAAGGGAGGATATACCAAAGACGGCTTTCCGTACAAGGTATGGACCCTATGAATTTATAGTGATGCCATTTGGTCTTACTAATGCCCCTGTTATCTTCATGGATCTAATGAATAGAGTCTTTAGAGACTATCTTGATCAATTTGTGGTAGTCTTTATAGACGATATTCTTGTTTATTCAAAGAGCAAGGAAGAGCATGAAGATCACTTGAGAATTATATTGAAGACCCTGAGAAAGGAGAAGCTTTATGCCAAATTTACCAAGTGTGAATTTTGGCTTCAAAAAGTTGCATTTTTGGGTCACATAATCTCAAAAGAGGGGATATCTGTGGATCCAGCAAAAACAGAGGTTATCGAAAGATGGTCAAGACCAACAACAGTAACTGAGATCCGAAGTTTTCTTGGTTTGGCTGGATATTATCGACGTTTTGTAAATGATTTTTCACGATTATCTAATCCAATCACCAAGTTGACTCGGAAAGGAGTTAAGTTTGTCTGGACAGAGGAATGTGAAGAGAATTTCAAGGAGTTGAAAAGAAGGTTATCCAGTGCACCTGTGCTCCCACTGCCTTGTAGTGGAGAAAGGTTTGTGATCTACAGTGATGCATCCAAGAAGGGATTGGGGTGTGTTCTTATGCAAAATGATATGGTGATAGCTTATGCCTCACGACAGTTGAAAATCCATGAGCAAAATTACCCAACACATGATTTGGAGTTGGCTGCGGTAATCTTTGCATTAAAGATTTGGAGGCATTACCTTTATGGTGAAAGGTGTGATATTTATACTGATCATAAAAGTTTAAAGTATATTTTCACACAAAAGGAGCTGAATATGCGTCAAAGAAGATGGTTGGGGCTGATTAATGATTATGACTGCTCAATCCATTACCACCCTGGGAAAGCAAACAAGGTGGCAGATGCATTAAGTCGACAAGACCATGCTAGTTTATCCATGATGAGGATCACAAAAGATCCAATATTTATGGATTTACAAAGGATGGATCTTGGAATTATAATGGAAGGGGAAAAATCTTATCTTTCTCAAATGAATGTTCAACCATCTATACATGTGAAGATTAAAGAGGCACAGAAAGAAGATGTCGAGTTACAAAAGAAGGTGAGAAATGTTCCTGAATTCAACCTTGATTGTGATGGGATAATAAAGTTCAGGAATCGGGTTTGCGTTCCTCCCATCCCCGAATTAAAAATGAGCTGCTGGATGAGGCTCATAGTTCATCATTCTCTATTCATCCTGGAAGCACGAAGATGTATAGGGACCTGAAAGAGTACTTCTGGTGGGATGGCATGAAAAGAGATGTTGCTGAATATGTCTCTCGATGCTTGGTTTGTCAACAAGTTAAAGCTGAGAGACAGAAGTCTAAGGGGATGTTACAACCATTACCCATACCCGAATGGAAATGGGAAAACATCACTATGGACTTTGTCACAGGACTTCCTAAAACATCCAAAGGCAATAATTCTATCTGGGTCATAGTTGATCGTCTTACAAAGTCTGCACACTTCATTGCTATTAGAGAGGATTTCTCTCTAGATCAGCTTGCCAGGATATATGTAAAGGAAGTGGTAAGATTGCATGGAGTACCACTTTCTATTATATCTGATCGAGATCCGAGATTTACCTCGAAGTTCTGGCGAAGTCTTCAGCATACTCTGGATACAGAGTTCAGTTTCAGCACTGCTTATCATCCCCAGACAGACGGTCAGTCTGAGAGAACAATTCAAACCCTAGAAGATATGTTGAGAGCTTGCTCTATGGATTTCAAAGGAGGTTGGGATCAACACCTACCTTTGGTGGAATTTTCTTATAATAATAGCTTTCACTCCAGTATTCAGATGGCTCCTTATGAAGCTCTCTATGGAAAGAAATGCAGGACTCCAACTTGCTGGGATGAAGTTGGGGAAAGAAAGCTATTAGGACCTGATCTCGTTGATGAAATGGCAGAAAAGGTCAGATCTATTCAACAACACATAAGAGCAGCTCAGAGTCGACAGAAAAGTTATGCCGACAACCGAAGAAAAGACCTAGAGTGTGAAGTGGGCGATAAAGTGTTCTTACGAATATCTCCCTGGAAGAGGGTTATGAGATTTGGAAAGAAGGGGAAGTTGAGCCCTAGATATATCGGTCCTTTCGAAATACTGGATCGTGTTGGGAAGGTAGCTTACCGATTGGCGCTTCCACCGAATCTCTCTCAAGTTCACGATGTGTTCCATGTATCTCTCCTGAGAAAGTACATACCAGATCCTTCACATGTACTCAGCTCATAAGTTGTACCGCTGGAGCAAGATCTTTCTTATGAAGAACAACCGATAGAGATTCTGGATCGTAGCGAAAAAGTCCTACGAAACAAGACCACTTGCTTAGTGAAGGTTTTATGGAGGAACCACCAACTTGAAGAAGCTACATGGGAGCTCGAGGATATGATGAGGGAGAAGTATCCTCATCTGTTTGTAACAAAGTGACGAATTTCGAGGGCGAAATTCTTTTTAAGGGGGGTAGAATGTAACACCGGAGACTTTTATGTTATATAAATCATCAAAGGAGTCTTTTTCTACACAACACTTGCTTGTCTTTCTTTACACGCAATCGCGACCTTCCTCGATAGCTTGCGTCGTACGCAATACCGAGTTTCACTAAACAACAATATGCTATTAAAACTAGCCGTTATGAATAGTAATAACCACTTTTTGAAATTTTATAAATTTTATTTTTCAAAATGGACTTCATTTTTGGACTCAGAATATCGAAATTAGCCTAGGGTGAAATTTTGGTATTTTTCTGAAAACTTTCAATTTTTGATGAATAGTGAAACCACTAAGTGCTAGGTTAAAAAACTGAATTTTGCATAAAACTTAATTTTACCGCTTCTGTGAATGGAATTTCGAAAATCCGAGAGACACGGTTAATATCAAGGACTAAAATGTGGTTCAATGAGATGAAAATAATTTTTTTGTGAATAGTAACTTTTTACCTTTTTTTACCGCGGTTAATAGTAAATAGGGTAACTAAGGGTAAATATGATATTAATATTACCCTAACACATGTCCTAATTCTATTGGACAAGTTTAATTCGACCAAAAACAAACTTAGGAATAAAATATGACCATTTAGGCCCACTTGGATTAGATTAGGACATTTATTATTAATTTATTTAAAGAAGGGTTAAAATAGTTAAATTTAAAGTTTAATAAGTAAATCATTTTTAATATGGGGTTATACATAAGATAAATTCGATTGTAAATATTCATTAGAAATATAAAAAGATTTCCTACATGATGGTATTTTATTTGTAATTTTTAGACATCAAATAATTTAATTTATTTATGACACAAAGATGATGCAGTAATTATCTTATTAATGAAATATTGACATAATTGATAATATAAATACCAAAAATAAATGTAATTTAAGACTTTTTATGAATTCCACTAATCTTCTAGGTTACTATGATATATTAGTGTTGATTTAATCAACTTGGTTCGAACATATAATTCTGATATGACTTTCACAAATTTCATATATCAAATAGTGTCAAAATTGACACAAAATAGTTTTTAAATCAAATATTATATTATTAATTGTTATTTTATTCCTAAAAATCTAATGTTCGGCCAAATTACTTAGATAAGGATATATATATTAATAATAAACAATTTGGGGTTCGTTTGGCATGTTATAGTAAGTGTATTAACCATATAGTGAAAGAAAACAAAAAGACACGGTAAAAGTTAAATTAATTAACTTAGAGTTAAATCTAATTGATAAGGTTAAAATAATACCCCAAACTTGTCTAAATCCTATTGGTTGATAAGATTTCGACCCATAACCACTTCAGCTTCGAAATAAGACCCTTTGGAACCATTATAAACCGATTTTGACTTTAATATAAAATAATATTTTGAGATATTCCTAAGGTGCCCCTCTCCTCCCTTATAAAAGGGCACCTCCTCCCCCTCCTCCTCACACCAATTTGAGCACTCAAGCTCGGCCAACCCCTGCCATTTTCTCCTCTCCACTTCCCTAGAATAATCCTAGAGGTCCTGGTCTTCTCCAAAGACCAATCTTAGTTCCTTAAGTGGAGGATTCAAAGAGGCGTTCCAAAGAAGAGGTAATATCCATTACCGATCTTTTCAATTTCTTTCTTCTTCAACTTCTTCTTCTTTAGTTGTTTCATGATAAAGTAATAACATCAGTATTACTTACATACTGATATGTTATTATAAATATGAAACAACCCTAATTCACCTTCTATCCATCCTACGGAAAAATGAAATCACCGCGCGTGCGTACGTACGGAATACCGTCTCCACGCCGTGGTGTAATCTATTTTCCACCATCACCTTACAAGGATGGATATAATGGTGTAATGAGTAACTATATATGATTATTATGAAGTAATATTGATACTGAAATAATATATATATACTCCAATACAATTCCACGATCATAGGAACGATATCATCACTCGTGCGTACGTACGGAATACCGTCTCCACGATGTGATGCGACTCGTTCTACATGATCTTCATTTCATAATGATTATATAAATGAATTGAATGAATGAATATGGTATATACTACACTAATACCATTCTGGAAATGAATTATCTATAACCTAAAGATAAGAATAAGAATTTATTCGACAAAACACGCATAAGAACAAAAAGTTATAAAGACCCGAGTAACAAGTAACAATGAAATATTACTAACAAGAAGCTAATAATATGACCATATATGATCTCATATCAATATGTATGATTCTGGAATATGTCAATAACATTATTTAAACCATTATACAGGAGCTTCGGACACGAACAAAGCAAATCAGACCTAAGGTAAGGGAAATATCACAATCTCATTTTTATCCGAGATTGTTTATTCGTAAGTATTTACTGGGGTGTATTTTATCATCCACATCCATGTTCCCTCAATATGTAATATTGTTTCCATCCACTTACAATAGTTTAAATCCAATTTTACCCTTAGGTGAGTTTTTAGTAAAGAATATGAAAGGAATCTTTTGTCGTTTTTCCGTACGAGGTACTTTTTGACTTTTCCGACAAAAGTACGAAGAATGTTTTTTTTAACTTATACGACAAGAATGGATTTTTAAAACATTATTTCCAAGAATCTTCCTTTAAAAGTTTTCAAGTTTATTTTTAATCAACTTCTTTTAGTTTAAAGTTGTATGACATGTTAAGAAATGTAAAATGTTTTTGAAAAAGAAAGGATATTTTCCTCAAGAATGAAGTTCAAGTGTTTTATCAAAATTATTTTCCATCTAAGATAATAAAGGGTTCTGTTTCTATCCCTATTATTACATGGATTTGATTATGTTGTGATGGAAATATTTTTATGAATTCCTTTATCTTATATGAATTGTTTTATGATGTCATGTTGTTTAAGAATCCCATTTTTATTACATGGGTTACGTTATGATGTATGGTTTATGATTATGTGGCACACATAAGAAAGGATTCATTATAAGATGGGTGGGACCTATATCTCCCTCCAATGCATTGGGTAAAGAATTTATATCTCATGAGATAGACATGGCTGGAACGGAAGGTTATTTCGGTTCAGTGATACAGGACTGAAACGAGGAGTGAACTCGGTTCAGAAAGGGACTTTGTCCACTAAGATAGTCTTGGCAATGAGTCATGACTAACAAGAAATGATTTTCCATGATTATGTGTGCATGCCACAAAGTTTCAATTTTTATGTTATGATTATGGGGATCTCATTTTCACTTCTATGATTTATTCCATGTTAAGATATTATGATCTCTTTTGCAGGTTTTGATTTTCAAAAAGATATGATATGATTTTTATTTCCTTTATTTGCCCTTGCTGAGCATTTGAGCTCACCCTTTTATGTTTTCTTTTCCCCAGGTCAGGAAGATGGATATTAAGTAGAATATGCTAAAAGGGACCCTAGATATGATGAAATAAATGAGAGACACTGTAGAAGATTTATGAACCAGTTGTTTATGTTTCCCAGTTTCTAAAGACACTATACCTATACGGTCCTTTGTGGTTTTGTCATATGTTGTAATAAGTGTACTTCAATTTTGAAGTATTAACAATGTATGTAAAGTATGGGTCGTTATAGTTGGTATCAGAGGAAAGGTATAGTCAACCTTTGGAAACTAGGATGTGAAAGCCTTAGTAAGAACCCTAAGGATAAGTCTAAGCATAGTACACAATCTTAGTGTTTTAGAAATGGCCTTGAATAACCTAGGATAAGACCATAAGCATGAAAATTTTATTCTTGAATTATGTGGTTTCCTATTATAATTAGTGTTGCTCACACTATTCTTCTTGGTTTTAGTCAATGGCTGGAACCCGAAGGAACCGTGTTAATGCGGAATGCGATGGGCAATGCAATGATTGTCCCCCTGAGCAACCAAACGATATGGGAGCTGGAATGCAAAATCTTGTAGCCATGCTCACACAACTTTCTCAAGATATGAATCATGCAGGATTTCCAAACGAGCAAAGGAGGGAGCAACATTCTGTTGAATCCTTCATGAGGCAGCGTCCACCTTCTTTCAGCGGGTCTATTGATCCATTAGTTTCTGAACAATGGATTAGTACTACTGAAAAGATATTTTCAGTTCTTCAATGTTCTGAACATGATAAAGTCATCCTAGCAGTGTATCGTTTGGAAGGAGATGCTGATCAATGGTGGAATCTTGTTAAGAATACGAGGCAAAGGGATGAAATTGAGTCTATGGAATGGGACGAGTTCAAGAACTTATTTTTCAATAAGTACTTCCCTCGTATTCTCCGAACAAAGATGGAGAAAGAGTTTCTTGAACTGAAGCAAAGGGATGATGAATCTGTTGGTACCTATGAAGAAAATTTTACAAGACTGGCAAGGTACGCTTCTGGTATTATTATCCAACCTGAGAGTAAGATCGATCGATTCTTTAGTGGATTAAAACCAAGTCTTCGAAGGGCGTTAGCCATAAGGGACTTCAATAGCTACGAGGAAATCGTTCGATGTGCTCTCAAAGTCGAGATAGATATTGGAGTAACCCATCAGTCACATGGGTTTGATAAGAAGAGGAAGATGGAATTCAAAGAAAAATCTAAAGAGCACACAGAAAAGAAGACGAGCTTTTCCTTATGCTCAAAGTGTGGAAAGAAACATGGAGGGAGTTGTCGTAAAGGGACAAGTAAATGTTTTAAATGTGGAAAAGAAGGTCATCGGGCATTTGAATGCCGTGATAATGGGAAGAAGATGTCTAATGAAGCAAACAAAGGAAGGGATACACAGAATGAACCTACTACACTTCAATGTTTCAAGTGCAAGGAGATGGGGAATTATGCCAATCAATGCCCAAATCCAAGGGTTGATGATGATGGTCGACGTCAACAAACTCTTAAGGCTAAAGACAAAGGAAAGTCACATGCAATTTCTATCAGCGATGTGGAGTACGATAACGATGTGGTGAAAGGTACACTTACCATCCACTCTAAAGTAGCAAATGTTTTATTTGATTCTGGATCCACCCACTCTTTTATTTCTGAAGACTTTTCTAAGGGTATCACCGTATTACCTCAACAATTAGATGTTGAGTTAGCTGTGACAACACCTAATGGCACATCAATCGCATCAAAAGTTTATAATTCTTCTCCGATCGAAGTTTGTGGGAAAGTGCTTCCTGCAAATCTTGTGATCCTTCCTTTAGTGGAATTTGATGTGATTCTTGGCATGGATTGGCTTTCTCTACATGGAGTTCATATCGATTGCCAAAGAAGGGAAGTCACATTTCATATTCCAGATCAATCTACGATCGTCTATCGATGCAAGGATGAATATAACCTTCCAGTGGAAATTTCTTCCATCTTATGGGTCTTGATTCCACTAAATGAAGGTTATTTATCTCAAATGGTTGGTGAGAAACTCACGATTAAGAATATGCCCATTGTACGGGAGTTTGATGATGTCTTTCCGGAGGAATTACCGGGTCTTCCACCAAATCGTGAAGTTGAGTTTTCAATAGAACTCATACCGGGTGCTTTGCCTATTTCAAAGACACCTTATAGAATGGCCCCAATTGAGTTGCAGGAATTGAAGAAGCAACTCCAAGAGAATCTTGATAAGGGATTCATACGCCCTAGTGCGTCACCTTGGGGAGTACCTTTTCTATTTGTAAAGAAGAAAGATGGATCAATGAGACTCTACATTGATTATCGAGAACTTAACAGGATCACTATCAAGAACAAATATCCTCTCCCACGCATTGATGACTTATTTGACCAACTACGCGGAGCTCAATACTTTTCCAAGATTGATCTCCGTTCAGGGTATCATCAATTAAGGGTCAAAAGGGAGGATATACCAAAGACGGCTTTCCGTACAAGGTATGTACACTATGAATTTATAGTGATGCCATTTGGTCTTACTAATGACCCTGCTATCTTCATGGATCTAATGAATAGAGTCTTTAGAGACTATCTTGATCAATTTGTGGTAGCCTTTATAGACGATATTCTTGTCTATTCAAAGAGCAAGGAAGAGCATGAAGATCACTTGAGAATTATATTGAAGACCCTGAGAAAGGAGAAGCTTTATGCCAAATTTACCAAGTGTGAATTTTGGCTTCAAAAAGTTGCATTTTTGGGTCACATAATCTCAAAAGAGGGGATATCTGTGGATCCAGCAAAAACAGAGGTTATCGAAAGATGGTCAAGACCAACAACAGTAACTGAGATCCGAAGTTTTCTTGGTTTGGCTGGATATTATCGACGTTTTGTAAAAGATTTTTCACGATTATCTAATCCAATCACCAAGTTGACTCGGAAAGGAGTTAAGTTTGTCTGGACAGAGGAATGTGAAGAGAATTTCAAGGAGTTGAAAAGAAGGTTATCCAGTGCACCTGTGCTCCCACTGCCTTGTAGTGGAGAAAGGTTTGTGATCTACAGTGATGCATCCAAGAAGGGATTGGGGTGTGTTCTTATGCAAAATGATATGGTGATAGCTTATGCCTCACGACAGTTGAAAATCCATGAGCAAAATTACCCAACACATGATTTGGAGTTGGCTGCGGTAATCTTTGCATTAAAGATTTGGAGGCATTACCTTTATGGTGAAAGGTGTGATATTTATACTGATCATAAAAGTTTAAAGTATATTTTCACACAAAAAGAGCTGAATATGCGTCAAAGAAGATGGTTGGGGCTGATTAAGGATTATGACTGCTCAATCCATTACCACCCTGGGAAAGCAAACAAGGTGGCAGATGCATTAATTCGACAAGACCATGCTAGTTTATCCATGATGAGGATCACAAAAGATCCAATATTTATGGATTTACAAAGGATGGATCTTGGAATTATAATGGAAGGGGAAAAATCTTATCTTTCTCAAATGAATGTTCAACCATCTATACATGTGAAGATTAAAGTGGCACAGAAAGAAGATGTCGAGTTACAAAAGAAGGTGAGAAATGTTCCTGAATTCAACCTTGATTGTGATGGGATAATAAAGTTCAGGAATCGGGTTTGCGTTCCTCCCATCCCCGAATTAAAGAATGAGCTGCTGGATGAGGCTCATAGTTCATCATTCTCTATTCATCCTGGAAGCACGAAGATGTATAGGGACCTGAAAGAGTACTTCTGGTGGGATGGCATGAAAAGAGATGTTGCTGAATATGTCTCTCGATGCTTGGTTTGTCAACAAGTTAAAGCTGAGAGACAGAAGTCTAAGGGGATGTTACAACCATTACCCATACCCGAATGGAAATGGGAAAACATCACTATGGACTTTGTCACAGGACTTCCTAAAACATCCAAAGGCAATAATTCTATCTGGGTCATAGTTGATCGTCTTACAAAGTCTGCACACTTCATTGCTATTAGAGAGGATTTCTCTCTAGATCAGCTTGCCAGGATATATGTAAAGGAAGTGGTAAGATTGCATGGAGTACCACTTTCTATTATATCTGATCGAGATCCGAGATTTACCTCGAAGTTCTGGCGAAGTCTTCAGCATACTCTGGATACAGAGTTCAGTTTCAGCACTGCTTATCATCCCCAGACAGACGGTCAGTCTGAGAGAACAATTCAAACCCTAGAAGATATGTTGAGAGCTTGCTCTATGGATTTCAAAGGAGGTTGGGATCAACACCTACCTTTGGTGGAATTTTCTTATAATAATAGCTTTCACTCCAGTATTCAGATGGCTCCTTATGAAGCTCTCTATGGAAAGAAATGCAGGACTCCAACTTGCTGGGATGAAGTTGGGGAAAGAAAGCTATTAGGACCTGATCTCGTTGATGAAATGGCAGAAAAGGTCAGATCTATTCAACAACACATAAGAGCAGCTCTGAGTCGACAGAAAAGTTATGCCGACAACTGAAGAAAAGACCTAGAGTTTGAAGTGGGCGATAAAGTGTTCTTACGAATATCTCCCTGGAAGAGGGTTATGAGATTTGGAAAGAAGGGGAAGTTGAGCCCTAGATATATCGGTCCTTTCGAAATACTGGATCGTGTTGGGAAGGTAGCTTACCGATTGGCGCTTCCACCGAATCTCTCTCAAGTTCACGATGTGTTCCATGTATCTCTCCTGAGAAAGTACATACCAGATCCTTCACATGTACTCAGCTCAGAAGTTGTACCGCTGGAGCAAGATCTTTCTTATGAAGAACAACCGATAGAGATTCTGGATCGTAGCGAAAAAGTCCTACGAAACAAGACCACTCGCTTAGTGAAGGTTTTATGGAGGAACCACCAACTTGAAGAAGCTACATGGGAGCTCGAGGATATGATGAGGGAGAAGTATCCTCATCTGTTTGTAACAAAGTGACGAATTTCGAGGGCGAAATTCTTTTTAAGGGGGGTAGAATGTAACACCCGAGACTTTTATGTTATATAAATCATCAAATGAGTCTTTTTCTACACAACACTTGCTTGGCTTTCTTTACACGCAATCGCGACCTTCCTCGATAGCTTGCGTCGTACGCAATACCGAGTTTCACTAAACAACAATATGCTATTAAAACTAGCCATTATGAATAGTAATAACCACTTTTTGAAATTTTATAAATTTTATTTTTCAAAATGGACTTCATTTTTGGACTCAGAATATCGAAATTAGCCTAGGGTGAAATTTTGGTATTTTTCTGAAAACTTTCAATTTTTGATGAATAGTGAAACCACTAAGTGCTAGGTTAAAAAACTGAATTTTGCATAAAACTTAATTTTACCGCTTCTGTGAATGGAATTTCGAAAATCCGAGAGACACGGTTAATATCAAGGACTAAAATGTGGTTCAATGAGATGAAAATAATTTTTTGGTGAATAGTAACTTTTTACCTTTTTTTACCGCGGTTATTAGTAAATAGGGTAACTAAGGGTAAATATGATATTAATATTACCCTAACACATGTCCTAATTCTATTGGACAAGTGTAATTCGACCAAAAACAAACTTAGGAATAAAATATGACCATTTAGGCCCACTTGGATTAGATTAGGACATTTATTATTAATTTATTTAAAGAAGGGTTAAAATAGTTAAATTTAAAGTTTAATAAGTAAATCATTTTTAATATGGGGTTATACATAAGATAAATTCGATTGTAAATATTCAATAGAAATCTAAAAAGATTTCCTAAATGATGGTATTTTATTTGTAATTTTTAGACATCAAATAATTTAATTTATTTATGACACAAAGATGATGCAGTAATTATCTTATTAATGAAATATTGACATAATTGATAATATAAATACCAAAAATAAATGTAATTTAAGACTTTTTATGAATTCCACTAATTTTCTAGGTTACTATGATATATTAGTGTTGATTTAATCAACTTGGTTTGAACATATAATTCTGATATGACTTTCACAAAAATCATATATCAAATAGTGTCAAAATTGACACAAAATAGTTTTTAAATCAAATATTATATTATTAATTGTTATTTTATTCCTAAAAATCTAAGGTTCGGCCAAATGACTTAGATAAGGATATATATATTAATACTAAACAATTTGGGGTTCGTTTGGCATGTTATAGTAAGTGTATTAACCATATAGTGAAAGAAAACAAAAAGACACGGTAAAAGTTAAATTAATTAACTTAGAGTTAAATCTAATTGATAAGGTTAAAATAATACCCCAAACATGTCTAAATCCTATTGGTTGATAGGATTTCGACCCATCACCACTTCATCTTCGAAATAAGACCCTTTGGAACCATTATAAACCGATTTTGACTTTAATATAAAATAATATTTTGAGATATTCCTAAGGTGCCCCTCTCCTCCCTTATAAAAGGGCACCTCCTCCCCCTCCTCCTCACACCAATTTGAGCACTCAAGCTCGGCCAACCCCTGCCATTTTCTCCTCTCCACTTCCCTAGAATAATCCTAGAGGTCCTGGTCTTCTCCAAAGACCAATCTTAGTTCCTTAAGTGGAGGATTCAAAGAGGCGTTCCAAAGAAGAGGTAATATCCATTACCGATCTTTTCAATTTCTTTCTTCTTCAACTTCTTTCTCTTTAGTTGTTTCATGATAAAGTAATAACATCAGTATTACTTACATACTGATATGTTATTATAAATATGAAACAACCCTAATTCACCTTCTATCCATCCTACGGAAAAATGAAATCACCGCGCGTGCGTACGTACGGAATACCGTCTCCACGCCGTGGTGTAATCTATTTTCCACCATCACCTTACAAGGATGGGTATAATGGTGTAATGAGTAACTATATATGATTATTATGAAGTAATATTGATACTGAAATAATATATATATACTCCAATACAATTCCACGATCATAGGAACGATATCATCACTCGTGCGTACGTACGGAATACCGTCTCCACGATGTGATGCGACTCGTTCTACATGATCTTCATTTCATAATGATTATATAAATGAATTGAATGAATGAATATGGTATATACTACACTAATACCATTCTGGAAATGAATTATCTATAACCTAAAGATAAGAATAAGAATTTATTCAACAAAACACGCATAAGAACAAAAAGTTATAAAGACCCGAGTAACAAGTAACAATGAAATATTACTAACAAGAAGCTAATAATATGACCATATATGATCTCATATCAATATGTATGATTCTGGAATAAGTCAATAACATTATTTAAACCATTATACAGGAGCTTCGGACACGAACAAAGCAAATCGGACCTAAGGTAAGGGAAATATCACAATCTCATTTTTATCCGAGATTGTTTATTCGTAAGTATTTACTGGGGTGTATTTTATCACCCACATCCATGTTCCCTCAATATGTAATATTGTTTCCATCCACTTACAATAGTTTAAATCCAATTTTACCCTTAGGTGAGTTTTTAGTAAAGAATATGAAAGGAATCTTTTGTCGTTTTTCCGTACGAGGTACTTTTTGACTTTTCTGACAAAAGTACGAAGAATGTTTTTTTTATCTTATACGACAAGAATGGATTTTTAAAACATTATTTCCAAGAAGCTTCCTTTAAAAGTTTTCAAGTTTATTTTTAATCAACTTCTTTTAGTTTAAAGTTGTATGACATGTTAAGAAATGTAAAATGTTTTTGAAAAAGAAAGGATATTTTCCTCAAGAATGAAGTTCAAGTGTTTTATCAAAATTATTTTCCATCTAAGATAATAAAGGGTTCTGTTTCTATCCCTATTATTCCATGGATTTGATTATGTTGTGATGGAAATATTTTTATGAATTCCTTTATCTTATATGAATTGTTTTATGATGTCATGTTGTTTAAGAATCCCATTTTTATTACATGGGTTACGTTATGATGTATGGTTTATGATTATGTGGCACACATAAGAAAGGATTCATTATAAGATGGGTGGGACCTATATCTCCCTCCAATGCATTGGGTAAAGACTTTATATCTCATGAGATAGACATGGCTGGAACGGAAGGTTATTTCGGTTCAGTGATACAGGACTGAAACGAGGAGTGAACTCGGTTCAGAAAGGGACTTTGTCCACTAAGATAGTCTTGGCAATGAGTCATGACTAACAAGAAATGATTTTCCATGATTATGTGTGCATGACACAAAGTTTCAAGTTTTATGTTATGATTATGGGGATCTCATTTTCACTTCTATGATTTATTCCATGTTAAGATATTATGATCTCTTTTGCAGGTTTTGATTTTCAAAAAGATATGATATGATTTTTATTTCCTTTATTTTCCCTTGCTGAGAATTTGAGCTCACCCTTTTATGTTTTCTTTTCCCCAGGTCAGGAAGATGGATATTAAGTAGAATATGCTAAAAGGGACCCTAGATATGATGAAATAAATGGGAGACACTGTAGAAGATTTATGAACCAGTTGTTTATGTTTCCCAGTTTCTAAAGACACAATACCTATACGGTCCTTTGTGGTTTTGTCATATGTTGTAATAAGTGTACTTCAATTTTGAAGTATTAACAATGTATGTAAAGTATGGGTCGTTATAATGGGGATTATGCTCTAAGGCGGATCAAGGTGTTTGGGGATTGAATCTCGTGGAGGCTTCCTACATACCATGACATGACATGGATCAAAGTCCCTATAATTCGGGATGGAATGGGGCTTACACTCTGAGGCGGACCATGGTGTTTGGGGCTTGATCCTCATGGAGGCTTCCTACGTACCATGCCTTGACATGGATCAAAGTCCCTGTAGTTCGAGATGGGATGGGTCTTACACTCTGAGGCATCCCATGAGGGTGTCATGGTCGGTGCTTTCTCTAAGCTCACGTGAGTCATGCTCAGTGTGAGAAAAAAGAGGTAGAAAAGACCTGTTGATCACATCGCAAAAGGTGCGTCTGTGGGAGATGGAGTGGGGCTTACGCATGGAGCGGCCCAAAGAGGAAACAGGGGATTACGTGAGGTTAGCATCCCAGGAAGTCGAGGATTACTCCAGGATGGAGGCCTGAGGCAAAAAAGAACAATGGGAGAGGGACTTGGGACTGAAGAAAAGAGACGCACCCTTCCCCACCACGCCCTTCGCTGGCCCTGGGGACCGAAGATAAAAGGATGAGCAGAGCTGGTGCCTCCTTCCAGGAAAGCTAGGGGCTTACACCAAGGTGGCTGCCCTCTCCCACAGACAAACTCCACTCCAATAAGGAGGATATCATCCCATTTGAGGGATGATCCCATCCCCATGGAGACGAGTGGGCATGGAGAATTTCCAAGGATGGGGGCCCTATGTGCATGACATGGGGAAATTCCATAGTTTAACGTCATGTGCAGAGGACAATGGGACTTGGTAGTTTAACATCCAACAGCTCGGATGAGGTTGGTTCACTCCGCACCCCTAGGAGTTATATAATCGGTACCCTCTGCCCTTTATTCGAGGGAAGGCATCGGCAACGCCGTATTAAGGGGGTGTCGTGGAGCGAACCATCAAGGGGTCCACGTTAGCATGGCTATGAGAAGAAGAAATATCCATTAGCTGACTATGCGAAGAAGCATGAGTCAAATAAACGCAATGGGCGGTATCGTCCAAGGGACTTTGAAGTTACTTCGTTTGAGACTAGAAGGTCGCACGGGAAAACGACACATGATGTGGATTCTCGAGGGGTGAGAGACACCTATAAATGGAATCCATAAGAGGAGCATCGGGTTCTTGCGCAAGGGGGTGCCCGGGGAGCACTGAGGTGAGGGGTCTACGGGAATTTCCCACAACCTCTGAGGCTTTTGCGTGAAATAATAGCCCTATGAGAAAAACACCAGGCTATCAAGGAATTAGTGATGCGTGCGCAGAATTGGAGCCGAGGCTTTGTGAGCAACTAGGGAGGAATGCACGCAAGGGGCAGAAATGCAGGCAAGTGAGAGAGACTGTGTGCAATGACTGGGGGTGCATGCAATTTGAAGGGAGTGCATGCAATTGGCAGGGGTGCATGCAACTCGAAAGGATTTCACACAATTTGGCATGCCTGTGTGAAATGGAAGGGATTGAGAGCAAGGGGGTGGACCCCAAAGGGATTGGAATTTAGTCTAAACCATGGGGATCTCGCACAAAGGCAGACCCCATGGTGTCTTGCATGAAAAGAACTATTCCTGAATGTCATCTTTGCGTGTGTGGAAGGAGAATTTTGTGCACAAGAGCTGGTTTGGATTCTCCAGCACCGAAGTGGAAGGGGTTTGACTTCTATTTATAGGTGTTCGGTGGTGCGAAAACCAGGTCGGTGTGAAAATATTGCGCGATGTAGGTGGCAACATGAAATATCGACCGCGCGGGTCGGGGCGCAAAATATTTTGTGCCCCTTCCAGAAAACTTATGCAAGTCCTAGAACATTTCGCACGAGGCATAATATTTTTGTGCACCAATGAATTTATTTCGCGCAACCCCTCCGGGCCCTCCGGACGGGGTCCCCAGGTCCAAATATGACTTCCCTTTGTTTTTCGGAAACCTTTTTCAGTCCTTGAGAGCTTTTCGGTGTCTACAAATTGCCCCCCTCGGAATTGGATTGGCAGGGGGTCGCAACGGTCAGATTCTGAGGGAAATTCCAAAATGTAGGGCTCTGTGGGGTCCATGCACGCAAAAATCTGAAGCGGCACGCAAAAATAAAAAGGGCGTAGAATCCACTTTCCGCATGGGCGCGTAAACTGGGATTTGACTATAAAAATGGTTGTGGGTCCCATGATTCGTACGACACTTGTCGCGCGACATGATTCAAGCTCTCGTGTGCGAAACGTTCTCAGGTCCTACATGAAAAAACACTCTGGCTGCGTGTAATTCCACTGAGATCATGGGTCATTTTATGTGAATACCTAGGATTTTTCATGCCACATCCTGAAATTTCGTGACACATGCTGATTTTACGTGCCAGCCTCCCAGATTTCACGCCAGCTGTTAAAACCCTTGGTTTGAAGAATATAGTCGCGAACTAGATTGATGAGGAAGAAGCCGCTGCTCGTAGGGCTGAAATGGTTGCAAACCCAAAGGTTTATGGATCCAAAAGTATTGTTTCCAATTTCCATACCCTCTTCAATATGCTAACCCCTGCCCAAAAAGAGAATTCTTTGTCCAACAATCTTCCACTGTGGGACTTTGGAATTCTAGAGGAGGTCCCTCTGCCGGGCTTTATGGTGGATACACCTCAGTCATGGGTGACCCGTGAGGACGATCTTCCTTGATACAGCATCACCAACAATGGTTATCCTTCCTGAGAAACTATTCACATCGATGTATATGTCATGAATCCCAGGACTAAGACCATTGTTGGGGGTCACCCTGTCGCAGAGTGTTCCCTATCCCTCTACATGTTTACCTTTCGTCAAAGCATCACTAATGAGACTAAGGGCTGTCTGTAGGACTGGGACCTATGATCCGGAGGCAACTTCACCAGCGAATGGGACTAGAGGTACTGGTTTCGCAGTACATGTGACCAATTTGGGTCCGAGCTACGACATATTGTTTTATTCGAGGCGGTATGGATATTACAATTACACTTCTACTACTAGCATGAGCTCGGCCTAGAGATATTCACCTAGTGGTCCCTTGATACTAACACATTCTGTCTCCATCCTGGAGAAGTCGACATCATTCTCTGGGAAGTTCACTACATCGGGGGTATCCCTTTGGAGGGCCACCAATATGACGAATTATTCCACCGATGAACACCTGGTAGATAGATCACGAACCCCCATACTAACGTGGAACCTACTGGAGTTGGCCAAGGAGAAGCTAGGGGTCAAGGACTTCCTGAAGGACATGAACTACAAGGACTGGTTCAGCCTATTCCTGGAGAGGGGTCCGGAAGTTATGATGTCAGGGCGGGGGAGACAGTGTCCAACCACGACACATAGAAGCAAGAGTGGATCATACTAGAGGATCCTGGATGCGGGGAACTACCAGTCATGGGACTACAACATAAACGAGAGTCAGGATCGAAATGTTTTGTATGCCGGATTTCTTGCTACATTTCTAAGCGGGTGGCTCTTTTCGGTGAGGGACTTTAGGATGGTCGTCTGTCCAGAAACCCTGGTGATGGCTAGCATCATGGCAGCCAACAAGAGGATCAATTTGAGGGTCCCCATGCTGGCTCGGCTGTACATCATTTTGGGATGCTTCTTGAGAGGGGGATCACCTAGGAGAGTCTATGGCCCCTTCCAAATTTTCCATGGCTAGGTTGCGGCTCATTGAGACGGATACACCTTCTTGAATGTCATCCGTCCTACAGGCAACGACCTGCGACCCTCTCTGCTAAACATTGCAGGGGTCATACCACAGAATCTCATTGAAGATAGAGTGAGGATCAGAATTGGTAACCATGCGAAATTTGCCTTCAACTCATTCCCCACCCCAACTAGAAACATGATTGACAATGGGAAAGGCTCACCAGAGCAGAAGGAGCACTTCGATAACATCAGAGAAAGGGTTCTTGTGGCCCGGATCGATGGGAAGATCTTATGTGATCCTTTTATGTCTTCCCAGTTTTCCAGGCAGTTTGGGTGCCTCTAGAGAATGCCAAAAATAGTATACACAGACGTCCATGAAGAAAGGCATCCTTGTGTTCTCCATCAACTATGGCTGATGTTCACGACCTATGGCTCTGGTGACGTCATCACCTTTCCTCCTACCAGAGTCGAAGTAGGAATCTCAACAGATTAATGCCTACATTGGACCATAGAATACCCTGAGGGGCTCGTGGAGAAGTGAGTATAGCAACTCATGGTTTCCAGTGTGGATCCCAGGTGGCAAGAGAGTAGGTAGAGCGCCACTAGAGGGGGAAGATCAGAAGCGCGTCGAGCAACAGGGCCTACACGGGCCAGGACCTCCGCAGCGGGGACGTCGCATGGCATGGCCACACCTTCATCGCCTAGAGGAGGAGGGTACCAAGGAGTGGCCAGAGAACTTACCGGGAATCAAATAAGATATCTGATTCAACCTTCTCAAGATTCCATTATCCCTGTGCTATGGTCAGCTTGGATAACCCTACGACAATTGATGAGTACTGAAGCCCGCTGGAAGAAGATAGTGCGAGATGAGATCCAGATGCAAGAAGTCATGCTTGTTCAGATTGTCGAAAAAGTGAACATCCATCGACGACATGCGTATCTGACATCCATAGACATGTATGCACGCCAACGGGTTCAGCCTGTGGAGCCACCTTTCCTGGTGAAAGTGATGCTCGTCTAGGAGCATGATCCGGAAATGATGTCGTCAAGGGATGATGACTGTTATGATGAGTTGGAGGGCGACGAGACAGAAGAGGAGGAGGCATAAGGAGAATAGGATCTTGAAGGTGAGGGTTCTCAGGGGGCACCCCACCAAGGGATTCTCTGGGAGAGCGGCGAGATCGTCAGCTTCGATATGGATATGACTGATCTACTTGAGGTGTGCTTCAAACCTTATCTACCCTCCTCTTTTTATCCACATTCCATTAAAATCCTTAATCCACCCTCCTCTTCTTAACAAGAGTACACTGGTGCTCATCAAGTGTCTCCAGTAAAAGGGGGTGAAGAAGCACCAGTTGAAATTGGTGGGGCACCGACGCCCATTATCAAGCTAACGACCACCGAGGGAACCCCCGCTATGACAACCCTTGTAGTGGCCAGAACACTGGAGGTTGTTGCCTTAGGTCCCTACAAGTTCCTTTCTTTGATCCCAGTACTTACCATTGGAGGACTCAACTGATTAGGGTGCTCCTTGTCTGTACAGTGATCACGGTATTGGAGGCTCGTCAGGCCGCTAAGCCAGGACCATCTGTGGGAGAGTCAATGGAAAACGTACTTCCCTATCCAAGACACACCTCCCAACTTGAGTTGTCCCTATCAATTGGTGAGAAGGGCGTGGTATATATTATTGGAACTGCTGTCGGGGCAGGGCCGGAATTTGATGAAGGTTCCACTAGGGTCGAGGCGAGAGAGGAAGGTCGCTCAGATGCTGGGGAGCCTAACCCCCTGGGAGGAATCTCCGAGGAAGATCCAACTGCTAGCCTTCTGGCAGCTTTCCCTATCTATCGGCCCACAGATCCTGAGGAAATTGATGATTCTGACTCTAAAGAGGACGAGGAGAGCCAGATGACGTGATGCAAGGGGTGGAAGAGCATCCGTCATTTTCTCAGTCATCCTCAGATGGAATGGCTGAAGTGGATGGGATCACTCCACACCTGGCTGCATCTCTTGTGTGCTGGAGGGGAAGATTCTCAATGCCTTCATTTGATGGTTCGTGATTACATGTCCGAGAAGGTGCCTGAGAGCAGCCGGCGCTCCGACATCATCTTGTATTGGGAGGAGTCGAGGAGTACCCGAGCGTTTCTAAGGGTGGAGCAGGAGGTTCGATGCCTTGAGGAACAGGCGAAAGAACAAGAGATATTCATCGCAAACTGTTCTGAGCTTGTGGATAAGGTGAGGGCCCAGCTGGCAGATGCCCAAGAACGACGTGTTGAAGTGAGTCACCAGATAACTGAGCTACAAACTGAATAGGCGTGGGGATAGGCTAGAGTCAGTGAACTACGCTCCATATCCACTGATGAAGAGAGAGTCTTCAGGGGGCGGGAGGCAGTCCTGGAGGCCATGAACCAAAAGGTCACGACATTGGAGAGATCCATCCAAGAGGCCGACCCCTAAGGGTCCTATTTTGGCTGATCCCATAAATTCATTTTTCCTTACTGCTTCTTGTTGTTGTTTTTCAAACTATATGTCCGGAAAAATTTATTTACTTATCCCTTTGGTTTAACATTCTCAACCATAATCCCGAAATAAATAGCAATCCATTCTTAAGATCATGTGGGCCGTACATGATGTGAGAAACAAGGGATGCTCGTATTATCACTTAGTTTGATCGTGGGAGCGTCAACCAAGCTTCGGGAATTCATAATTTGAATATGGATTTCCAAGGAGAAGAGGGAGGCCCGATCAAAGGAAGAGGACCCCAGAACGATCGATTTATCAGCATCTCTACGTGCTCTAACAGACGATCGGAGCAATGTCGGGGGGATTGGAACCAGTCCAAACATAAGGGAATGAAAAATGTGAATCACATTACCCAAATTTGGAAAAATATGGGAGGGTCCTGGGAATAAAGGACAACTTTTGACCATGTTAGAAACACATCATCCCTATTTCATTAGCTTGAAATGGGGACACCAAATGAGGGTCAACCACTAACCATGTTTGTAACATAGGACCTAACTAAAATATCGTCCATTAGTCTTCCAAAACGTTGGCTTAGGACAGCAGGCAGACCATATGTTGATCATCCATACTGTTAGGGGGTCCCTTAATATGTGAAAGAGGATGAGGATCTGAATAAAGGGGCAAACAAAGTGTAGAAAGTTAAGTGGTGGTTTGTTCGCACAGAATCCAAGACTCCCAAAATTATGCCACCGTGGTGGAAGCACATTAGGCAGGCACATTAATCTGATCATGGATCATCACTAATTTTGGACAGGACCTCTCTAGTGAGGGAACTGCCACTTCCCAACGTCATTATAGGGCATCCTAAAATCGTTCATTGAAAATGCTACAGTTACACAATTCCCCAGGGGGTCAGGCCAAGGGGCCGATGGTGGGGGGAAAGGATGGGATTTGTGATTACCAGGGCTGGACCCGAGACACAATGTATGGGCGTTCCTACGTATCCCATAAGGATGGGAATCAACCCACACATAGTTCTAGAAAGATTCTTAGTTTAAGGTCTTAGAACTCGGACCGGGGATCGGTAAAAAATACATCGGACACATGGTAAGGTGATTATGAAACCCGACGTGATTGAGGATGAGTTCCACATCATGTGTTCCTTGGGGAAGTGTTTAGGTCGAGGGACCTAACATGAAAGATAGGATAGTCCCATGGGAAGTCCCCGGGATTTCCTACGTATCTCATGAGAATTAGAATCAAGCCACATGTAGTTCTGGGTGGTAGCATGGTAAGGTACTAGTGAAAAGGATGAAAGGGGCGTGCGGGTCTGGCCCTCGAACCAAAAGAAGCGGTATTTGGTGTATCTTGTTTTTCCTTTAAGATGAATGATTTTTTGTGAAGAGATATGCCTAAGGTAGGAATTCCTGGCATCGCCACAAGAATCAACCCATATACAGGTGTTGAAAAATTGTATGGTGGATGACCGATACCCAAAATGATGTCTCCTAAAATGAGGAAATCACAATGCAGTGCCATTTTTCATCATGCGATCGGGACGATACTGTTATAGTTTTGGGTCATGTGATTGGACCCGATAGCACAGTTTAAGGTCATATGGCTTGGACTTGAAGGAATGTGCACAATGTGATAAAGCATACCCGACATGAATGAGGACGAGGTCTACACCATCACCGTGTACAATTCCGAGAGAGGATCCTCGGGCCAGGAGGCCAGTGAGGGTTAGAGGATAAGGGGGAAGAGAAACTAGCTCCCAGATGAGCTAGACCTAAAATACAATGTGTGGGTGATCCCACATATCCCATGAGGATGAAGATCAAGTTACACATAGCTTTTAGAGAAGATCCCAGTTTATGGACCTAGTGTTTGAATCACGGGAGCCCCGAGGGATGCTGTATTGCAACTTTTTCTACCTGACATGTGGAGGTGCACTGAGGGATAGTTCCAAGAGTGTCATGATTCCACATGGACATGATGGGGTATATAATGTGAATCATGTAACCAACATTCATGGCTTTAAGGGACTGGCTTGATGACGGGGGATTACTGCTGACCATGTTCGCAACACAACATCCTATCGCGTTAGCCTGAAATGGGGAAAAACAAATGAGCATCGACTGCTGACCATGTTCACAACATGGTATTTGTATCAATTTGTCATCTGAAACCCTCGGGGGCGTTGTATTTTAATGTTCGGAGAGCCCTTAGGCCTATTATCCATGCTATTATGGGGGTCCCTTTAGGTGTGAAATATAATGGGGGCCCAAATGAAGGGGAACATGAAGCTTGAAAAGTGGATGGAAACTTTACCAATTTCAATCCGACACTCCAGGTCCTAGACTAGAGTATTCTTAGGCACATCGGTGAACCACTACAAAGGGTCAAGGGGATCGACTAGGGAGGGGCTGGACCAGAAATCTAAATGTCTGGGTGGTTTTACGTATCCCATAAGGATGGGAATAAATCCATGTGTTGTTCATGAAGATACAGTTTAATATCATTTGGGATGACATACAGTTTAACTTCATGTGGGAAAACATATAGTTTATTGTCATGAGGGACGAGCATGCAGTTTAGGGTCATGCAGGACCGACATTTTATAGTTATGCAAGACCGTAATCTAGTTTAAGGTCATTTAGGACTTGTAAGTGTCAAGAAAATTATTGTTTATGGAACTTGGCATTGATGGGAGGAGTTATACGCTCCCCACCCATGGTCACCAGGGAGTACGCACCACTGGGGTAAACCTTATGAACAATGAAAGGTCCTTCCCATTTGGGCTCCATCTTGGGTGGTTTCCATCTAGGGATCATTGTCACCCTGAGGGCCAATACCAAGTCACCATTCAAGAAAGAGCATAGGCGAAACTTCTTGTTGAAGGCTCGAGCCATACTGCTCTGATGCCTTTCTAGGTTGTGCATGGCACGAAGCCTATTCTCATCTAGTGATTCCAATTCGGCTAGTTGGATTTCAACCACTCTATCTGGTGATTACTGGTCATAGAACACTATGCGCAATGAGGGAAACTGAATCTCTAGGGGTAGGACAGCCTCAGTTCTATACACCAGGGAATATGGGGTCACCTAGGTGGAATTACAAGTCATTGTCTGATAGGCCCAAAGCGTGTTGGGGAGCTTATCCAGCCAACTCCTCTTTTTCTGACCAACCATTTCATGAATAATGTTAGAGATGGTCTTATTGAATGCCTCGATCTACCCATTTTCCTACGCGTGATAGCGGAAGGTATGGTTAGAGCGAATGTTGTACTTGGCGTACAACTTTTTCAACTCAGCTACTCAGAAGTTGGTGCTGTTATCAGTGAGGACAGCAAGAGGCACTCCAAACCGATAGATGATATTGGAACTCCTGAAGTCAAAAACATAACGGGCATTGACTTCCTTGAGTGGAATTTCCACTGCGCACTTGGAAAAGAAATTTTTAGTGGTCAGAATGAATCGGCATTGGTGAGCTATTTCGGAGGGGTATGGTCTTACGACATCTAATACCCAGTCTGCAAAGGGACAATAGTACATGGTAGTGTGGAGAGGCTCCAGTGGCTGATGAAAAAAATTATCATGAACTTGGCATTCATGGCACCTCTTGGGGAACTTGATGCAGTCGTGGATCATGGATGTCCAAAAATACCCTAGTCTCTAGATCTGGTGAGACAGTTTTGGCCCAGCCTGATGGACACCGTAAGAACTGGAGTGAACCTCTTGCATGACCAGTGGAATCTCAACCCCCTGAATGCAATGGAGGAAAACACCATCAAACCCATGCTTATATAGGTTTTTCTCAAGGCTGGTACCACTTTGGAGGTTGAACTACAACACGCGGCATAAGATTCGCTCACACTCAGCCCGGTCTGACGAGAGATTACAGTGTTGGAGGTATTCAACTAACGGTGTCCTCCAATCGGAAATTATTTTGATCACTACAACTGTATGACCTAGGGGTCCTGACATAGAGGCACTGACGATAAGATAGCTTACCTGTGGGCCGTCATCACCGTCCGAGGAAACAGGAGATACGACTCTCCGATGCACCACGTGGATAATTAGATCTTCCTGTTCGGGCACTAAAAGTGATGCAGTTAATCTAGTCAAAGCATCTGCTCGACCGTTCTATGACCGAGGGACATGGGTAACCTCTTTCTGAGAAGGGAACTGGGCCATTAGCTGTAGAGTGTGTTCTAACAATGGTACGAGCTCTGGCTTCCTAACAACATAGTCACTATTGGCCTGCTTAATGACTAGCTTGGATTCCCCTTTCACATGAAAAATGGGGCATGTCGATCTATAGGGATAGCTCGAGGCCAATAATGAGGGCATGATACTCTACCTCATTGTTAGAACAATCTTCTAATAGTAGGAATGAGTATGGAAGAACGGCTTGCACCGGGGTGATAAAGACGATACCCAGGCCTACTCTGTTGAGATCAGGATCATTGAGCCTCCTACTGGTGGGGCTCTTGGAGGGTCCATCAAAGTTTATTTTCCAATATGGGATGCCGGTATTTATCAAGGGGATTTCCTCGTCAGGAAATTCCAAGTCCATGGATTGCTCCGCGGGAGTGGGATGTGCATCTAGAAAGTTTGCCGATGCCTATCCCTTGATAGCTTTCTGAGAGAGGAACCTGATATCGAACTGCTGAAGGATTACTGCCAACCATACTAGATGGCTTGTAAACATGGGATGGGTCAGGATATACTTCAACGGGTCTACTCGAGAGACCAACTGTACCTCATGGTGCTGCAGGTAATGCTGCAATTTTTTTATGGCAAACACAAGCGCAATGAAACTCTTCTTGATGGGGAAGTTCTGGGTCTCTGTATCGAGGAGCATGAGATTGACGTAGTAGTGGCTATTATATGTCCCCTCATTGTTCTTCTGGGTGAGAAGGGCGCCGATGGACCGTTCCAGGGCAGTGACATAGAGGACCAGCGGCTTCCAGGAGACAGGTGACATCAAGACCGGAGGCTGGAGAAAATATTTTTTGATTTCCTCAAAGGCAGTCTGGCACTCTTCATCCCACACTTTGGAAGAGTCTTTCTTCATGAGCTGGGAAAAGGGCTTAAACCTTCCAGAAAAATTCACAATGAATCGTCATATGTAGGCTAAGTGGCCTTGAAAACCTCGATGCTCTCGAATATTACTCATGGGAGGCATCTAGCAGATGGCCTTGATCTTCTTCTAGTCGATCTCGATGCCCCTATACTTGACAACAAATCCAAGGAACTTTCCAGATGTGACCCCAAAGGCACCCTCCAATGGGTTCATCTTCATGTGGTGGGAACGAAGGAAGCTGAACACTTATTAAAGATCCATGAAATGGTCCTGACACTGGCGAGATTTGACCACCAGATTATCCACATAGCATTTCACCATTTTCCCGAGGATTGGATTGAACATGCGTTGCATGACCCACTGATAGGTGGCACCTGCATTTTTCATGCCGAAGGACATAACCTGGTAACAGAAAGTACCTTGGGGTTCCCTAATGGTTGTGGACTCTTCATTGTCGGGGGACATCTGGATCTGATTATACCCGGAGTAACCATCCATGAAGGAGAGGTCTTGGAACCCATCCGTAGAATCAATCAACAATTCTATCACTAGAAGGGGAAAATAATCCTTCGAACAATGGTGGTTGAGATCACGGAAGTCGATATAGACTCTGATCTATCTGTTCTTCTTCCTGACTAGTATGATGTTGGCCAACCACTTGGGGTACTAGAACTCCCTAACAAAGTTGGCTCTGATGGTCTTGTTAACCTCAACCTCAACCATGGCACCATGAAAAGGGTGCATCTTTCTGGGAGTCTACTTGAATCCATAATAATTTTCTGGAAAACCAAGACGGTGGATGACTACCTGAGGATCTATTCCTGGCATCTCATCTTAACTCTAGGAAAACACGTCATGGTTCTCTTTAAGGAAGTCTACATACCACTGCTGATCTTCGATGGTGATAGCAGTGCTAATCAATTTGGGTCCTAGGTATGCCTCGCTTCCGAGGTTCACCTATACCAACTCATCGACCGTGGTGGAGACACATTCTTCAAAGGTAGGGGGAATCCTCTATATATTCTTCTCCACTTATAGAGGGATCTTCCACAGGGGAAGTTTCTTTTGAGTTACGAGACCCTAATAGAAGGCTGGTACCAGCCGGCACAGCAGTGGTTATTGCATCGAGGAACTCCACCACTGCCGAGACCACAATGACAAAGGTTTCTGACCTGATCCCATCTGGTCTCCGGCCAAAGGGGCCATGCTTGACAATATAAAAGCCGTAGTGGTGAATCGACTGTAGATTATTTATTCCAGACTGATGGAACACATAAGTATGATGTACTGCTATTGTCATGAGCCAGACGTCCCGATACCTAATGGAGGTGGGAGGCTTTGGGATCACTGGAGCCTGGTTCGTATAAGAATACAACGTGATCTTCCAAAGATGCCTGGATTTGGGAGCATAGTTTCCCCTTGTCCCAGAAATGACAAAACAATGCCCCATATCGGGGGTCATGGCCTCCAACCGATGGACCGAGAAGATGTAGGCGTCATTCAGGACTACCCAAGGGTCAGTCGTAGTGGTGACGGGCTCAACTCCACTTTCTTGGACTTGTTTATCCTTGCTCTTGTAATAGTCATTGTCCAAATAACGATCTTCATAAGAGGCAAAATGAGATGCATCACCTTGGAGTATGCCTACTCAACCATTTAGGGAGTACTTGAGGCACTAGTGATCTGATGAGGGAACCTTCATGTGTAGGTGGAGACATGGTCTACCCATCTATGCAATTTATACGATGTCCTGGGAGACAACCATAAACTCAGTGCTGGAAACTAGGCTACTGAACTGGGTCTTCAACTAGATCTTGCCGACCAGGGTCTGCTCCGTCCTGTTGTATCCCTGGATTCTTAAATCAGAGGGAGTCAGATCATCATCGAACATCCCGAGCATCTGTAGTGTCCATGTCGGGATAAGGATGATCCTGAAGCCAGTGTCAACGAGACAATGACAAACCTCCATGCCGTTAAATTGGCTATTTATGTACTGCGGGCAGATGTGACCCTATATGGGGGAGCCCTCATCTTCTCCTAATAATGAAATCATGTCCTGTCATTTGGCATTCGCAAATGTTTCAACACGAAAGGCTTCTGCAACTGCTACCTCCGTCTCAAACTAGAGGGGGGTTTTTAAAGCCCCAGCGAGGGCCTCATGCATATCTGGCAACAGGTGAACATCTTCAAGGATAGAAATCCTTACTGGGATTCCAATTAGGTTCTTGAGAATGTCATAAATCCGTGCCAGGCATGATCCTATGCTTGCATGAATACGGTCTATGATGGAAGGCATGGCGGGACCTGTCGGCCAGACCGGCGACTGACCGGTACCAGGAGTATCCCATTGTTTACTAGTCGAAGCCTGGAGAGTAGCTTCTGGGTGTGGACCAGATGGTTGGGATCGGCCTATGGCAGGGAGAAGCTGGTCTCATCATGAACTAAGTGGTTTTGCCTTATCCAGTAGCACAAATGGTAGTGGAGGTGGGCCTGTCATCACCAGATGAAGAGGGTGCGCATGCTGGGTTTTGCGCTGGGCATGCTGTCTAGTCTCAGCGGCATGCATGGACTGGCTGGGGGTTCCAGATGATGTGCCCCAATGACCCATATAGCCACAGCTCCACCGATGTTGGCGTCGACTGGGGACGTTGGGGAGGTTTTCCTGATTCTCCCCCTCGTCGGGAATCATATAGAGGTTTACCAACTCGATGGTGTTAAACAAAGCGTTCCCTTGACTGTCACTTGAAGAATCATCCACAACCAGGAGAATTTTGGGAGGTATCCCCATTTCTGGAGGAATAAAGTCACCGAGAGTGGGGGGAAATGATGGCATTGGCAGGGTGTGTTGCGTTTTATTGCGCCGCTGATGCTTGCTCTTTTGGGAAGAGGCCGACTGAGATGATGGTATAGAAGTGGTGGCCGCAGCTTCTGAAGGCACTCATTTATTTAGACATTCACAGATAATTCCATGGGTGTAGGTGACCATCTTGCGATCAAACCAATAGTTATAATTCTGAGACCCACAGTCAAGAACGTGCTGCCACTCGCCTTCCCCATCGGTACTGTTATCCGATCTCACAAAGACACCCACCACCTACGCCGGGGTCAGGCCCAACCTAAATATGATGTTGTCAACTTGGTCTTGGAGCCAATCCTTGAACACATAGCATTGCATGATGGTGTGCCCCAGGACCCAGTGATAAGGGCAGTAATTGGGGCGATCAGTGAGCTTTTACTCTTCTAGATTTCCGCACATAGGAAGCCATACAATACCCTTATCTAAGGTGTTGCGGAAGTAACCAGGGATCTGAGCCACATTGAATGAGTAGGTCCAATTTCTTATTTCCGGAAAGGTGGCTCTATGAGCCTGACCCTAATGAGGGGCCAGAGGAGCCTACTGAGGAGGCAGAACATGATTATCTCACCTAGGCAGTGGTGGTGTTTTAGGCGGAGGTGCTTGCTGATTCTGAGGTGGTCACTGCTAGGCTGGAAACTGTGCCCGTGGTGGTGGATCTCTATGGAGCTATGGAGATGGCTCCATTGGGAGAAATTCTAGCTACCTGGGGGCCTCTATTTGGGCCATCGCGGCGGGCTCAGCTCTAGAATGCCTCCTTTCTGGGATCACAGGGGGAAACAAGCATGCCTGAATGGCCTATTATAGGGATTCTTCAAGGAACTAGGCCTTATCTGAGAAATATCGGAACCCTCCAGGATAGTTCTGAGTGATCAGGGAGGGAACCAGTTCTATGTTGACATTACCTACACACATCGTTAGTAATTTCTCATGAGTCAGAGGTATGTCAAGGGAGTATGTGAGCCCCTTCCATCGGGCAACAAGGTCCACGACTCTCTCATCATGCCTTTTCTTTCACTTGAATAGGTCTACGATGTTTGTTTTCCGGGTGGTAGAGCTGAACTGGTAAAGGAACTGCCTGCGAAGGTCCTCCCAACTGGTCATGGATCCGTTGGAAAGTTGGTTGTACCAAATGAATGTCGGCCCCTCCAGTGTTTGAACAAAACGACGGAGCTTTGCGGCCTCCTACTGTGCTAGAGTCTCTAACATAGGCGCACACCTTGAGTTGAAGTGGGCCAGGTGCAGCAACGGGACCCCTGTCCCATTAAATAGGAGAAGGTGGGGTTTCCGAATCCTGGGGATGCTAGCATATCATCCACCCACGCCAGATATGGCATACCATTAGGTGGGATGACCACCTATCGTGTTTCCAATGCCTCCAGGCGAGTGATGAGTGCTGTCATTGGATCATCTGGATGGGGGTCCCTGTCCTGATGGGGGTCCCTAACCATGAGTACATTGCCTTGTTCTTTATTGTGGTAGATAGGGTCAACGGCTCTTGGATCAACTGGTAGAGCGACCAGTGGGGCGGCCAGCGGATCCCGAGTGGAGTTCCTTAGATTTTCGCACAGTTAGGGAGGGTTTGGAGAGACATACCATGCCCTCTTGCCACAGGCTCTAGATTCTGATCTATTAGAAAATATGTCATGATCAGGGTTTCCTGGTGGAATATCTTTGAGGGGTAGTTATTCATGCCCCTTCTGCCCTGGCCTAGGATCACCGTAATCAGGTCCTCACTCTACAACGCATTCAGCCAGAAGCTCAACGACCGACTTCTTCTGCTCAGCATGCTTCTGGCGTAATGTGGACTTCTCGGGGTCCTCCTCCATCTTTTGCACTGAAGCCGATGGGTCGAAGTGCTTGAAAGCTCCGACATGTTCTTTTCCCTTGTTGACATTCCAGCTGAGTAATAATGCCTCGGTGGGTGGAGGGAGACATAGAAGGTTCCTCTGGTGACATGTAATCCTCCCTGATGGGTCCATTAGTGGCGGCACATCCTCAGGGAGGATGTTCCCATCAAAAAAGATGCAGATCATTTTCCCCTCCCGACAGATCGGTCATGTTGACCACAACTCTTCTTGGGGGCATGTCTTTAATGTCGCCTAGTGAGTCGGGCTGCCTGCGAATAGAACTGAAGAGAAGGGAAGCGTACTTACCATAACTAAGGACTTGCAAATGGGGGGTAGCCTCCTTAATAACTTTTTGGAGTACTTGGAATCTCTAAATGCATTACTGTTGGAGGGCCCTCAAGTGACCAAATGACGCAGGGTGCTGTACCACGGGGAGTGTGGCTAGATCAAACATACAGAATTGTTTGATGATGCCTTCAAGGTGTTGTTGGCTCCTAGGATAAGTCACCTATTGGTGGATAATACAGAAGTGGGACACTCGAAGGGTCTAGAGGAAACATTCAAACTCCTCTGGGGTAAGAGATTCAGGATCACAAAAATATGGTCCTGCGACCGGCCAAAACATCTCAGGGAAGTGGCCTGCTGTAAGGATATTACAGAAGCTCCTCGGCTCAGATTCAGTGTCTGGCCCTTGATTTCCCCACTCGTTAACTATGGGTGGCTGAGAAACTAGTGGCACTGAGGTAGACTGCTGGGATGGCAGGTAGCCCGACACAGAATATGGCGAGCGGGTTGATTGGCCGCCGAATTGTGGGCTATCCTCTGAGGGTTTTAGTGACCTAGCCGCTATATAATGATTGAATGGACCAGAAACCAAGGCTCCTGACACAACATCAACTTCTTCCGAGGGTGGGCTATGTCATGGCTCTTCTACCATTGACCCCCAAAATAGCTTTCCATAGTCTCTAGTCGAGGCATAGGTCACTGTTTCGCGCGGAATCCGGGGATGACCTCCTGGACGGGAGATTCAAACGTTCCGATCGGTTTCTAACGGGTTTGTTCGTAGAACCGGAAACATCCAATGATTCCACATCCATTTGGACCTACTTTCCAAAGGCAGGCGCTCATTAGTTTGTGGACAAATGAGGCTTAGGAATTTGCATTGGTCGAGAGGATGGGAGGTCGGACTCATCACACCTTTTTGAGGGGAATTATTGTCTACTCCGGGACTCTCTTTATAGATTTAAGTTAAGTTCGTGAATCCTTATTACATTACCAAGTATAAAATGAGATTTCCTTTAGTTTTAACAATCAATGATTAAATATGCAAGAAATTTAGAGAATCTTTTATATGTATTCGAGGTTCTTCATCAATATAGAATCATCTATATTTGTTTAGAGATTCTTGGTCAATGGTATCCTTCAAAACATTTATATAAAAGTCTCTTGGTCATTTTGATGACCAGCCTGGTTTTAAAGCCACTCAGTGGGGCACTTGAAGTTTATCGTCATTCAGAAGGACATAGATTATTTCAAAGTTGGGATCGAACCCATAAATGGGCTACCTACGTATCCTTTGTTTTGGAAAAGGAATCAGAACCCACGTAGTTCGAGGAATGGGATATGATGTTTATGATTGATGGCTCAAAGATGAATGTCATAATTACTTTTACACTCTAAGCTCACGTGAGTCATGCTCGGTGTGAGAAACAAGAGGTATTGGTAAAATTTATACAATTGTGCCATAAAATATGAAATCATAAGAATTTGTTTTGGGGATTATGTATAGATGACTGCCCAGATAGATGAAGGTTTAGGATTTACTTTTAGGGAGAAAATCCATGAATAGGGTCCACAAAGTTATATGTGCTTCATGGAGATTTGAATACTCTAATCTTGGGGCTTACTCCTAAGGAGGATGCCCAAGTTAGGAGGGGACTTATGATTGGGTTTTATTCCTGAAAAGGAAACCCAAATCAAAGGTAAATTATGACTGGTTAAGAGAATTTTAAGGGGACTTGGGGCTTATTCCTGAAAAGGAGACCCAAGGTTATGACTGAGTCTTATTCCTGAAAAGGAGACCCAGGTTAAGGGACTTGGGGCTTACTCCTGAAAAGGAAGCCCAAGGTTATGACTGAGTCTTATTCCTGAAAAGGAGACCCAGGTTAAGGATTAAGTTTTGGGGCTTACTCCTGAAGAGGATGCCCATATTTGAGGTTGGGGCTTATTCTTAAGAAAGATGCCCAAGATTAGAGGACTTGATTGGGGCTTACTCCTGAGGAAGATGCCCAGATCAAAGGTTTTATAACTGGGGATTATTCCTGAAAAGGAGACCCAGGTTAAGGATTCTCTCATCTTAAAGGATGAGGTTGAATGAATGAAGTCTCAATCTTTGGTGACATAAATATGTTTAAATCACTAGGTTTTGAGAGATATTTCACAGAATTCCTTTCAGACAAGGATGTCAAATCAAGAAATCATGCCATAAATGGTTTTGAAGAGTATCTTGAAGACTGAATCTTGAATAGGAAAGGTGAAATGGATTAAGAGGGGAAAAATGGGAAAGATGGGCACCCAAAAAGATAGGAGCGCGCAAGTCTTTAAAGGCGTGTAAGTCCTGCGGCGGCGCGCAAGTATTGGTCGCGCAAGTATACTTGCGCGACATGAGTGGTACTTGCGCGATTTTCAACCAGCATTGAAATGCTTGAGCGACTCTTTAGAAAACCCATTACAATCCTCTTGTGGTTCTTCCAGAGAAGGGACGCGCAAGTTATATTGAAGGAATTAAGTCGGCGCGCAAGTGTTTGATAAGTTTCAACACTTAGGCCTTCCTTCTTCTCTTTAGATCTTCCGTTCTAGGTAAGAAATTACCTTAGAAGTGTTCCTGAAGCTTTGAGAAGAGACTTGGGCGTCGGGAGCTTCAATCCGAGTTTCTGGAAAAATATCCTCTCGAATGGGGGGCCCACAGGGTCTATTTATAGGAAAAAGAAGACCCAGGGCGGTTACCAAGCGGTTACCAATTAGGTCGCGCAAGTCACCTGCGCGACCAAGGTAGCCGCGCAAGTATACTTGCGCGGCAGTGGTATCACTTGCGCGGTGGTTTTGCTGTTGATCCTTTGTTCATGCCTTTGTCGATTTTTGACGTTTTCTTCAAAGGATGAATCACTTTCAGCTGAGATATTCCCTTTTCCGATCTTTAGATTCTGTGACGAAAGGAGCGTCAACAAAAGTCCCCCCTCAGAGTTGGATCCGGAGAGAAATGAGGATTTGACTCTGAGGAAATCGAATCCCTCCAAAGGAAAAGGGAGCGCGCAAGACTTTAGGGCACAGAGGGCAGTGCGCAAGTGTGCTGGAACTTGACTTTTATTCAGATTTCCTTTGTCTTTTGTGGGCAGTTTAAAGTCATGCATGCCGGACATAAAGGGGCTAATGTTTAAGGTCGAAATAGCTTTGACCGAAATGGATTAAAAATGGATTCAATTCCTTGACAATTTATCTAAAAACATATTACCATACTCAAGTATGAGGGAAAAAATGTAAACTATGGCTTAAGAATATTTGAATCTGAGGAATGATATGAAAAAGAGATAAAAGGAATTAGAAGAAGTAGTTTCCAAGAATGAAGTTACTATTATTTAACAAAACCCGTTAGGGGGTTGAAATATGCAGGGCCACCTATGGGCATTGGCTGCATGTCAAATAAAATAGCATCTTTTGTCTGACAAGTCTGTTATGTGGACTGTTTATGCAAGGCCACCTATGGGCACGTGCTGCATAGTCAGGCAAAAGAACTCCCAGAAATTTACTTTCCTAGTGCTAAAAGCCAGTGAAAGTTTATGGAGATTCAAATTTTCTAAAGTATAGAGTTTGTTTGTATGGAAAGGGGTACTTGAATATGGAGAAGATATTTCCGAACAAGAATATCGAAGAACTGGATGAAAATCACTCCTACGAAGGTCTGACCCAAACGTAGGGAAGAAGAATAAACCATATACTTGAATACTTTCAGATCATGAAAAAGGATATGGGACAAATATGTTAAGGATGGCTATTTTTGCGGATCCCTACATACTGTCGTTTAAGACAAATAAGGACAAAAGAGGCATTCTTCCCAAGAATGAAGTTACTATTATTTAACAAAACCCGTTAGGGGGTTGAAATATGCAGGGCCACCTATGGGCATTGGCTGCATGGTCAAATGAATAGCATCTTTTGGCTAACAAGTCTGTTATGTGGACTGTTTATGAAAGGCCACCTATGGGCACGTGCTGCATAGTCAGGCAAAAGAATTCTCAGAAGTTTGACATTTTTGTGATTAGAAGTCATGAAAAGGGTTATGAAGATCTGAAAATATTTAAGGTTAGGATTATAACACATAAATATGGGTATTGTCCAATGTATATAGAGATACATAGGTCAATGAAAACCATAATCATGTTGTGGCTGGGTCCTGAATTGAAACTTGGACTTCACTACGTATCTCATAAGAATGAGAATCAATCCATACGTAGTTCTTGACATGTAGTTTAACGTCGTGCAGGACGAAAGTATGAGTGATCTTAGTTTAAGGTCATATAATTCGGATCATAATAATGAATACACAGTGTGTGTTTTCATGAAGACTTTTCAGCCAAGGGACTGAAAGTGAAATTTGGGGTTAGGCCCAAAAGAATTGGGACTGGATTCGAGGGACACTCGAATGTTCCTACGTATCCCATAAGGATGGGAATCAAGTCCACGTAGTTCTAGAACTACCCTTTGTACAAATTTGGTTCGTACATGTGAAGGGTGAAAGGGGACTTTAGTGCAATGATGGTTATAACCTAAGATAAAAAGTTTAGGTATTACCATGTATGTACGTAGTATTTTGAAAATGAAAACCATGATTGAAAAAGAATCAATATTAATAATGGTTCCTTCTCAAATGAGGAAATCAAAGAATATTGTAGTTTATTGTCATACCAGACAAAAGTGTTGTATAGTTTAACATCATATAACAAGGACGAAAGTGAATCAATGTAAAGATATTGATTCCAGGGGTGGTTTCACAAATCATCATCATATGAGATGGTGGTGAACCGATGTGAAGAGATTGTTTTTGGGCTTGAACCTTGGGAGGTTTCCTACATACCCAGCATGGAGGGCAAGGATCAAAGTCAGTGTAGTTCAATTAAAGAATGAATCAATGATCAAGTTGTTCTTGTGGACAATGATCTAATAAAAAATATTGTTGGGACTTACACATGGTTAGTGGCCCAAAGGGAGTGTTATGGTTGATGTTCTCTCTAAGCTCACGTGAGTCATACTCGGTGTGAGAAACAAGAGGTAATAACAACCTTAACGATGTACAGTTTAATGTCATGTAGGACATAAAAAAAAGGGGACTATGCAGTTTAAAGTCTTGCAGTTAGGACTATTGGTGCTGCACAGTTTAGTGTCATGTAGCAGGGACAAAATACAGTTTAATGTCATGTAGGACCTATCAAGGATTTTCTGTACAGTTTAGCGTCATGTAGTTAGGACGATGGGGATAAAATAGTTTAACGTCATATTGGACGAAAGGGGGACTGTGCAGTTTAATGTCATGCAGTAAAGACAAAAGAGTGTACCATTTTAACGTCATGTCGGACGAAGGTGCGAATAGTTTAAGGTCATATGCATGGACCGTGAATGGTGCAGTTTAATGTCATACTGGACTTTTGAGATTATATAGTTTAACGTCTTTCCGGACGTGAGGGACTTTTATACAGTTTAGCGTCATGTAATTTAGGACGTCACGGTTTAATGTCTTGCTGGACATAAGGGATTTGCAAATAGTTTATGGTCATATACATGGACCAGGGATGATGCAGTTTAAGGTAATACTGGACGGTTTAGGGAACTTTTTCACAGTTTAATGTCGTGTGGGACGAAGTTTCAGTTTAAAGTCATACTGGACCATTGCTGTATATTTTAACGTCATATAGCAAGGACGAACTGGTGCTGTACAGTTTAAAGTCATGTAGCTAGGACTAAGGTGAACCAATATGAGGATATCAGTTCTGGGGACTTTTTACAGTTTAACGTCATGCTGGACGATGAAAGTGCCACACAGTTTAATGTCATGTTGCTAGGACACAATATAGTTTAATGTCATCTTGGACATTGAAGGTGACACAGTTTAACATCATGTTGGACGAAGTTGCAGTTTAAGGTCATACTGGACCATTGCTATATGAACCAAATGTAAGAGTCTTTGTTCTGGGAACAATATTTTGTGTTTATACAAAATACTTCTTCAGAAATCAGGCATTAGTTGGAGTCGTGATGTGTTCTCCATCCATTGAGATCAGAGAATACACTCCATTGGAGTAGACCTTATGTATTGTATAAGGTCCTTCCCATTTTGGTTCAAGCTTGGGAGGCTTCTTTCCTGGTATCATTGGTGCTCTGAGAACTAATACCAATTCTCCCTGAATGAATGAACGAAGACGAACTTTTTTTGTTAAAATCTCGTGCTATCCGATTCTGATAGATTTCCAAGTGGTGCAAAGTGCACAATCTTTTCTCATCTAACTGTTCCAATTCATTCAACCGCTTTTGGGATTGCTCATCTGTTGATAACTGATCACAAATGGCTATTCTGAGTGAGGGCAATTGAACTTCAATTGGCAAGGCTGCTTCTGTTCCATATACTAATGAATATGGAGTAGACCGCGTTGCATTGCGAGTGGTAGTCCGATAAGCCCATAAAGCATGATAGAGTTTATCAGGCCATGACCTCTTATCTTTATCCACCATCCTTTGCAGTATGTTTGAAAGAGTCTTGTTGAAGGCCTCTATCTGGCCATTAGCCGTTGCATGATATCAAGATGAATGGTTGGACTTAATGTTGTATTCTTGATACAATTTCTTTACCTCAGAAGAACAGAAGTTGGTGCCGTTGTCCGTCAATATGGTATGAGGGACACCAAATCTAGAAATTATGTTAGACTTGATGAAGCTAACTATGCATTTAGAACTGACTTCTTTGAGAGGTACTGCCTCTGCCCATTTGGAAAAGAAATCAGTAGCAGTAAGAATGTACTTAAACTGCTTGGCCGTAGCTGAAGGGTAAGGTCCCACCACATCCATTCCCCATGTGGAAAATGGCCATGAGTATTTAGCTGTATGAAGAAACTCTGGAGGTTGATGAATGAAGTTGGCATATACTTGGCATGAATGACACTTCTTTGTGAAATTAACACAATCTTGTATCATTGAAGGCCAGAAGTATCCAAGCCTTCGAATTTGATCAGACAATCTATGTCCAGACTGGTGGGCACCACAGACTCCTGCATGCACTTCTTTTATGACAGCCATTGTCTCTTCACCATCAATACATCTGAAGAGAACTCCATCAAAACCACGTTTGTAAAGAATTTTCTCGAGGTGGTTTGGACCATCATAAAGAGTAAAATTGACCACACGTCGCCGAATTTGTTCTTTCTCGGCTCTATCAGGTGGAAGTGTTCCATTTTGAAGGTATTCCTTGATAGGTGACATCCATCCTGTAGTATGACCATACAGTTCAGGAATGGGACTAATTTCATTAATTTCCTCTGTTCTGACTTGAACATAAGGTGAAATTGCACGACGGTGGGCAATACCGATGGTTGTCTCGTCCCGATTTGGATCTGCTAAAGCTGTGGCTATATTAGCCAGTGCATGAGCTTGAGCATTTTGTGATCTTGGGACATAAGAAAATGTCGGTTCTGAAGGGAATTCCGACATTAACTCTCTGACGTAATCATACAAAGGGATTAATTCTTCTTTTCTGATGGCATAATCCCCATTGACTTGTTTGATTACCAGGTTTGAATCACCTTTCACCTTTAAGTGATTCACTTGTGCTTGAAGTGCTAACTCCAAGCCTGCAATGAGAGCTTGGTATTCAGCTTCATTATTGGTACCACCTTCCCACAACAAAAAGGAATAAGGTAACATTGCCTTATCTGGAGAAATGAGCACAATTCCTAAACCAACTTTGTTGAATTTAGGATTTTCCATTTTCTTCCCTGTTGGACTTCTAGAAGCACCATCAAAATACATTTCCCATGTTTGAGGACTCTCTTGAATAGAAAAAACTTCCTCATCAGGGAGTTCGATATCTGAATACGTGTCTTCTACTGAAGGGTGTTCAGCCAGGAAATCAGCCAGAGCTTGGCCCTTAATTGCCTTTTGAGACACATACTGAATGTCGAACTACTGTAGAATAACCGCCCACCTTGCTAGACGTCCTGTAAGCATTGGACGACTAAGGATGAATTTGAGTGGATTATTACGAGATACCAATTGGACCTCGTGATGTTGCAGGTAGTGTCTCAGTTTCTGAACTGCAAAGATTAATGCTAGGCAGCACTTTTCAATACTCGAATACCGGGTTTCTGCTTCAAGCATAGTTCTACTGAGATAGTAGAGACTATTTTCATTCCCAGCATCATTCTTTTGAGCGAGAAAGGCACCCAATGATCGCTCTAAAGCTGTCACATAGAGGATAAGAGGCCTACCCTCAACAGGTGGCATGAGTACTGGTGGACTCAAGAGGTATTTCTTGAGAACATCAAATGCTTCTTGACATTCTTTAGTCCACTAGTAAGTGACTCCTTTCTTTAATAATTTGGTAAAAGGTAAACTTTTGCCTGCCAAATTGGCGATGAAACGCTGAATATAGGCTAAGTGTCCTTGAAGTCCTCTTAATTCATTCAAATTCTGAGGAGGTGACATACCAAGGATTGATTTGGTCTTCTCAGGATCGACTTCAATACCACGATGGCGTACAACAAAGCCGAGGAATTTTCCTGAGGTTACCCCAAAAGCACATTTTAAGGGGTTCATCTTCAAATTATGTTGTCGAAGCTTGTGGAATATGATTTCTAAATCAGCCAAGTGATCAAAACGTTGTTTGGATTTAACCACCAAATCATCTACATAGCATTCAACAAATTTCCCTAGAAAAGGTTTGAAGATACGATGCATGGCGCGTTGATATGTTGCACCTGCATTCTTTAAACCAAAAGGCATCACCCGGTAACAAAACACACCTTGAGGAGCTCTGAAGGCTGTATATTCCTCATCTTCTGGGGCCATTCGGATCTGATTATATCCAGAATATCCATCCATGAAAGAAAGTACTTCATAGCCAGCCGTCGCATCAATTAATAGTTCTGTAATCGGAACTGGAAAATCATCTTTAGGACAATACCGATTAAGATCTCTGAAATCGATGCAAACCCTAATTTGTCCGTTCTTCTTCTTTACAGGGACAATATTATCCAACCACTTGGGATATTGAACTTCTCTGACGAAGTTAGCTTTGATAAGCTTATCCACTTCAGCCTCAATTTTGGAATCATAGGTTGGGTGTGTTCTTCTCGCGGCTTGCTTGAATCCTCGATGTTCTTTTGGAAAACCCAAATGATGGGTGGCAACATCTGGATCAAGTCCAGGCATCTCTGTATAATTCCAAGAAAAAATATCTTTATTTTGCTTTAGAAAGGAAATATACAGCTCTTGTTCTTCAAGGGTCATGGCCGCACTAATTAAAGTGGGGCGTGGATCTTTCTCTGTATCGAGATTTACTTCTCTGAGTTCATCTACAGTGGTAGAGATACCCTCTTCAAATGTTGGAGGAGCATCTCTAAGATCTTCCTCTTCCTCTTGGTCATGTGTTATCTCTTCCGTTTCTACTTGCAAAGTAGATGACGAAACGAAATTCTCATGATCATAAGAGATGTCAAAATTTTCACATTTTGAAGAGGAGGCTTCCATTTCCGACCCTATTGATGATAAAGGGTCTTCTTTGGGAATTAAAGAGGAGATGATGGATTGAGAATCGACATCAATATTCACCTCTGGTGTTGCTATAACTTCTTCTAGCCTGATTAGCGAAGTATAGACTTGTTGGATTTCAGCAGAAGAAATGAAAACGTCACCACTTATGCTTTCATCACTGGTTGGTAAGTTACCAATCTCTCCCATGTTGTCTGGCTCGATTGCTGTAATTGACATTATGGATCTTTCCATAAGAGTATTTTGATTTTGTCTTATTTTGTCAATTTGAATGATAGGTAACACATAATCTGTACTCACATGTGAAAATGGATTTATTGGAATTTTTTCCAAACCATATGGAGCATTAACTTTGGTAATTTCCTTCATTGTAGATTTTTCTGTTCCCTTCATGTGATAAAATTCCGCTTCAATGTATTGAGACTCACATGTCTTGAACGGGGCCTTATCACCATACAATGTTCCAACTTGACCATCGAAACAGTATTTGAGACATTGATGGTATGATGAAGGAATAGCTGCATGCTGATGTAGCCAGGGTCTTCCAAGCAAGATATTGAAAGCTGAGTCTTGATCAACAATCATAAAATCCGAATTGGAAACAAGATCTCCAAACTGAGTTCTGAGTGTAACTTCTCCCAGTGGTTCTTGTTCATTTTTATCATATCCTTGCAACATCATGGTAGAAGGAGATAAATCAGATTCCGTGAGGCCCAATCGACGAAGTGTACGAATGGGCATGAGGTTGACTCCTGAACCATTGTCAATAAAAGCTCTTCGAACATCTATACCATTGAATTTTCCAGATACGTACAAAGGTTTTATGTGCCCATGCACAACATCATCCTCATCTTTATCAGTAAAAGATATCACTGCATGGCATTCTGCAGGATTATTCTCTATGTGATAAATTTCAGCTGCAGCAATTTCAGCTTCAAACTTTTGAGGACTTGACAATGCTTCGATGAGTGCTTCCCGAAGATCTCTTGATAGATTCAAAGCATCCAAAATTTATAATTTGGCTGGTACTTGGGCCAAGTGTTTCAATATATCATACTTTTGATCTAGAGGTCTGCGTTTCCCAATAGGAATATGCGGTTTAGCAGGTACCTTGGAAGCAGATGCTTTGGAAGCTGATGCATCTTGTATTGAAGTTGGCAACATCTTTGGTTTTGGAAAATTAGACTGATTAGATCCATTTACTTGCTGAGATAAAGAAGATGGAACATTTAATCGATCTTCCAAAATAACTGTGCCGAAGCTGAGTTGGCCATTGGCAGAAGAACTTGCTTGTTCTTTTTGAGCTCGCTGAAGGGCTCTACCATGAGTTTCTGCTGCGTATACAGTGCTAGAAGGGGTAGAATTAGAGTAGTGGTTTCGGAAAGATCCACGTCTTCCTCTATATCCTGAACCTCTAGAACTTCCTCGGGTTCCCTTATTTGATACATGGAATTCAGGCTCATCAAGACTGAAAAATGAATCTGTTAATTGAATCATATTAACAGAACCAAAGATTAACTCTTCGTCTGATGAAGACTCTGCCTGGTTAGCCTGTTTAGGCTGTGCCATTTGGTGGGACGGTGCCCGTGGATTTGAAGTAGATGACATGAAATCTGCCAGAGTCAAAGACAATTTAGGCTTTGATGCATACTCATATTCTCCTGATTCCTCTTTCTTCTTTGAATTGCGCTGCCCTTTTGAGGATTTGTCCTTTGATGGAGGCTTTACTGCAGCTTTTGTAGGAGACACAATTGGCTTCTTCAATTGTGTTCGCAAAATGGAATGGGTCCGATTGATTGTCTTTCTGACCATCCAATCATCATATTTTTTCGCAGTTTTGCTTTTGACTTCCTGCCACTCGCCTCCTTCCTCTGGATCTGTAGCGGTAATACACGCTAAATGAGCTGAAGAACCCTTCAATTTGACTTGTCCCAAGTCGACCATCTTTTGAAGGAGGTATTTAAAGACAAAACACTCCTGGATGGGATGCCCCAACATTTGATGAAAGGGACAATAATTGGGATGGTCTTCATCTCCTTCCTTGTTTGGCCTCTTGGGCACTAGTAATTGAACCAAATTATTTTCCAGAGCTGAAATGAAGTAACCAGGAACTTGCTCACTTCGGAAAGAGTATGTTTTACTCTTCATATCCTCAAATTGTTTTCGTCGTTGATCTTTTTGATCATTTGGACGAAATAGCCTTTGTTGTTGGCGTTTAGGAGGTGGAGCTCTTCGAGAAGATGAAGGTTTTGAAGTAGAAATAGGTACAGGTGCCTGTTTAAGCATAACTGTAGCAGTTTCTGCTTTACCCATTCTTCTTCCTGGAGCTGATGGAATTACACGAGATTTAACCTTAGCCTGTATAAGGGAATCTTCAATCTGTTGAGCGATTGAAGTAAGGTCTCGAAACCCTCCTGTGTATTTCACAGGGATCAATGGCGTGCGTAATTCGTCACGCAAATTTGCCACACAGATTGGCAACAATTCCTCCTGAGGGAGTGATAAACTCAAGGAATACGTTAATCCCTTCCAACGAGCAATGAAATCAGAGACTATTTCATTCTCCCTTTGCTTGCAGTTTGTAAGATCGAAAACTGTCGTTTTTGGAAAAGTTGAGCTAAACTGAAGAAGAAATTTTTGACGAAGATCCTCCCATCCGATGACTGACCGGGATTTCAAGCTTGTATACCAGACAAAAGCTGGTCCTTGCAAGGTTCACACGAAGCATCTGAGTTTCACTGCTTCTTGCTGCTCTGGAGTTCCCATCATAGGATCACAACAAGATACGTAATGCGTCAGGTGTTGTTCAGGGTCGCCTGATCCATTGAAAGTAGGGAAAATAGGGTTTCCAAAACTGGATGGAGGAGAAATTGAATCTACCCATTCAGGGTAAACTTTCTTTTCAGGTTGAACTTGCGCCCGTTTCCCTTCCATAGTTTCTAACCGAGCTGTTAATGACTCAATAGTAGTTATTAACTTTTGAGAAACGTCAGGTTGAACTTGGTTTTGGGTAGGTGCAATGAATGGAGCTTGGACAAACGTGGTGGTTGGTGCTGCAACTGATGGTAGTGCTGCCAACCGTTGTTGCGTTTGACCCATAGGATTAGACCTCTGTGGGTGTACTGACAAAGGAGGATATTCTTGATCCATCTCAGTAGTTACAACAAATTCCTTCGGCTGTCGGACTTCAGTATTCTTAAGAAGAAGACTATTCTGAAGTAGTTCTGCATTCAACCTTCTTAATTCTTTCATTTCTTCCTCCTGTTGTGCAAAACTTTGCTCTAATGAGAGCGATTGACCTCCTTCAGAGGAAGGGTGACAAGTAACCTGATTCTTACCTTTCCCCTTATTGGATCCTTTTCGGAGAGGGGGAAGTGGGTTACTTGAAAGAATACCCAGATTTTGGGTAAGCCTTTGATTATGTGTGCGCACACCTTCTTCATTTAGGTCTGTGTGCGCGACTTCTTGAGCAGGAACCTCTTCGTCTGATCCCTCTGATTGAGCCTCATCTGGTGAATCAGCAGCAACGGTATTGATGACATTAATGGATGCATATTACATGGAATCCTTTCTATCATCATTTCTGTGATATTGTCTCCTTCTATGTCCATGATGAGACATGGCATTCCGTTGACTTGATCCCTCAGGAATTTCTTGGAGAACCGTCACTTGGAGAGAATCTCCTGACATCTTGGCTCTTCGTTCCTCTTGAGGCTTATTCCCTAATCGAGAGAATACTAACTTTCTCTGAGGGAGGGATTGAAGATTTGAAAAAGTCCCCAGTCCGGTGGACTGGGGGTGTTCCTGTTGCTTTCGCTCAACTCCTCGAATCCCATTCGTTGATTCTAAGGGTTGGGTTAGAGAAGTCCCCAGTCTGGAAAGCTGGGGTGTCTCTTGACATGCTATATCTGAGATCTTTTTGAAATCTCTCTTGATCTTGCGAATCTTAGTTCGGAAATTAGCTGGATGCATTAACCTTTATCCACTTTTATCACCTGGTTCAACAGACCGTTGGATGATTTCCGAAACTTCTGTCATTTGATGACGTGTTTGCTCCAGACGAGAGGCTTGTGCAATATTCTCGCCTGCTTGATGTAGGAGCAGTTCAACAACTTGTTCTCTATATACTTGATTTTGAGAGGAACTAGTTGAAGCTTGTTCTTGAGCAAGCTTTTGATTATGAACAAAGCCCATTGACTGTGGCCGGCCATGGGCAATAACATTGCATGAGACCATTTTCGGCGGGCTTTGATGATCGGAAAGCACTGTGAAATGTAGTGCTCCGTGAACACCCCATCCTATGATATGAACATTAGATGGAGCATTGGAAATTAACTGACACAATCTTCTTAGTGCGCCAAGGCATGAACGTTGAAGGGTTCTCTTTTGCTTTTCAGCCTTCGGATACCGAGAGACTGATAGAGATGCCAAATCAATCTGGCGTTGTAACCCTTCTATTATCTTAAGATGATTTTCATATTCATTGTAAGATAATACCTTCTTCTTTAATTGACAAAGAGTTTTCCATATGTTGAGACGAATATCATGGATTCCATCATCCGTCAACATCTTTGGAATGTCGTACTGGGAATCAGCCAAAGGCCAAAACATGACTGGTACTTCACCTTTTGCCAGTTTTTTCCTCATGTTCAGCATTTCCTCTTTATCATTAAATGAAGATTCTTCTACCTGTTTGGACCAGAGTTGGTGTTTCCTTGTTGCTTCATCGGATTCAACAAGATTGGTAGAGGAATCACTATTCATGCTGGAAGATGAATGACCCAGGGAAGGTTCGGAGAATAACCTGAACCCCAGGCTATCTTCTGATGGAGAAAGAGTTTCACCTGCCGATAGTAAAGCATCAGACATGACTGGTTTTACGTTTGCAAGTGCCTCGAGATAGGAGGGCTTTCTCGTCACTACATTGACTTCTGAAGAATTTTCGAGACAACGTGAATCACTACTGCAGAGAGGACTTTCGCAGCGAAGTTCATCACCATGAGGAGGACCGTCATGATGGGTTACAGCAAAAGATGAAATCTCTTGCTCCTTGGCCTTCTGACCACATAGAGGGTTCCTTTGGCTCTCATCTGAAGAAGAAACTTCAAGATTGACCGAATTTTCATGAAGCAAGTCTTCATGAGGAAGTGTCTGTTGAAGACCTTCAAAATTAATGTTCCTGTTATTGGGAACTGAGGGAGTAGAATCTTGAATTCCGACAGATAAATGTCTGAGGGATTCAAGAACTCCAGCATCGAGCAAGGCTTGGTTGCAGATTGGCCTTTGATCTCCTGACTATGCTGGGCGGATCTTTTTCTTAGATGCCTTCTTACTCGCTTTAGAAACTACTTGATGACGAAAGTGATTGATCTGAGCAGGTGTATGTGCCTGATCAGGAAAGATGGTCAGGTTAGGCTGACGATCATCTCTCAAATCAGGCGTATGTGCCTGACTTGGTTGTCCGTATGATATGGGGGAGTATTCCCCATAACCCTCTTGGACTGGAACAGATGTGTGTGTCTGTTCCGGAGTGAATCGTTGATGTGTCACTCCATTGCTAGGGATAGATTTATGTGTCTGTCCCTGAGATGATGCTGAAGTTGTTATGATATCCTGGAAAGCATCCAGAATATGAGCAGGAATTTGCTTCTGCTCTTTCACCATTGACAAAATATGTTTGGTGACTTCAGCCGCCGGAACAGGGATATACGTCCATTCCGGGCTTGGAGTAGGTGTATGTGCCTTCTCCTGTCCTCCTTTTCCTGTCAGTGAATCCTGAAAGTACTCAAGTGTGGAGGCAGAGAGTTTAGTCTGCCCCCTGTTTGTCGTCGGGACTTTCCGACTGACTTCTCTGTGCGCTACCAAGCGAGACTGTTGGTAGGCCTGATTAGTATTAGCAGGTGTATGTGTCTGCTGATTACACTTCGCCAAACGCGGTTGACGAGATCCACCATATGTAGTCAGACGAGCCTGCTGACTAACTGGTGATGTATAAGCAGGTGTATGTTCCTGCCTATGGTACTCCGCCGGAATTTCCTGGCGGGATCGGCATGATGCTGTCAGACGAGTCTGCTGGACAGCTGAATTAAAAAGGGAAGGTGTGTGTGCCTGCTCGTTGTTTGCCACCAAGTTAGGTTGGTGGACTTCTCCGGAGATGGCAGGGATGACAACCTGCCTATTGTTAACCGGATTCCGTCTCTGGCGGTTCATCTTGCCTGCTCGGGTTCGAGGAACCTGAGCTGAATGCCTGGAGTCGGTACCCTCATCATGTTGAGGGCGCACTACCGCACGAGTCTGGCGGCGATTGTTGATGGGAGCCCTTGAGAAGGACTCCTGTCTTTTTGAATTAAGGCCCCGAGGGACCTGTTCATTCACTTCCTCGGAGTAAGGGAGTGAATGGAAATTGCGTTCCGGGGATAACGACCCGAAACGGTTGGAGATGGTAGTCAGCACCGCCTGCTTCTTGATTGCTGGCCACCGTTGTCCGGACGACCAGGTAGAATTGTTAACTTGGAGGGCTTGACGAGCGGCCTCCAGAGTTGGGATAGTACCGTTGCGACGGTACTCCTTAACCAGTGCATTAGAAACACAGCGTTGAAGACGCTGAGTTGGTGATGTCATCCTCAGAGCGGATGACGTTCCAGCAGGAGTAGCAGCATTGGTTTTCACAGCAGCAGACCTCACAGTAGAGGTGTTCACAGCAGCAGTATTCACAGGGGTGAATTTAAGGAAAGCCATTTTTTGCAGAAGATCTTGAAAAAAAGAGTGCCTGTTCCATGTAACAGACATAATCAAGATGAATCCGGCTACTGCATCTTTTGGATGATCATATGTCAATGATTGCCTTGTTGGCCCAAGGGTCCTAACAGATAAGAAGAACATCACTTTAACTTTGTTAAGGATTCACGTCGGGTTCACCATTTTTGTTTCGCGCGGAATCCGGGGATGACCTCCTGGACGGGAGATTCAAACGTTCCGATCGGTTTCTAACGGGTTTATTCGTAGAACCGGAAACATCCAATGATTCCACATCCGTTTGGACCTACTTTCCAAAGGCAGGCGCTCATTAGTTTGTGGACTAATGAGGCTTAGGAATTTGCATTGGTCGAGAGGATGGGAGGTTGGACTCATCACACCTTTTTTAGGGGAATTATTGTCTACTCCGGGACACTCTTTATAGATTTAAGTTAAGTTCGTGAATCCTTATTACATTACCAAGTATAAAATGAGCTTTCCTTTAGTTTTAACAATCAATGATTAAATATGCAAGAAATTTAGAGAATTTTTTATATGTATTCGAGGTTCTTCATCAATATAGAATCATCTATATTTGTTTAGAGATTCTTGGTCAATGGTATCCTTCAAAACATTTATATAAAAGTCTCTTGGTCATTTTGATGACCAGGCTGGTTTTAAAGTCACTCAGTGGGGCACTTGAAGTTTATCGTCATTCAGAAGGACATAGATTATTTCAAAGTTGGGATCGAACCCATAAATGGGCTACCTACATATCCTTTGTTTTGGAAAAGGAATCATAACCCACGTAGTTCGAGGAATGGGATATGATGTTTATGATTGATGGCTCAAAGATGAATGTCATAATTACTTTTACACTCTAAGCTCACGTGAGTCATGCTCGGTGTGAGAAACAAGAGGTATTGGTAAAATTTAGACAATTGTGCCATAAAAGATGAAATCATAAGAATTTGTTTTGGGGCTTATGTATAGATGACTGCCCAGATAGATGAAGGTTTAGGATTTACTTTTAGGGAGAAAATCCATGAACATGGTCCACAAAGTTATATGTGCTTCATGGAGATTTGAATACTCTAATCTTGGGGCTTACTCCTAAGGAGGATGCCCAAGTTAGGAGGGGACTTATGATTGGGTTTTATTTCTGAAAAGGAAACCCAAATCAAAGGTAAATTATGACTGGTTAAGAGAATTTTAAGGGGACTTGGGGCTTATTCCTGAAAAGGAGACCCAAGGTTATGACTGAGTCTTATTCCTGAAAAGGAGACCCAGGTTAAGGGACTTGGGGCTTACTACTGAAAAGGAAGCCCAAGGTTATGACTGAGTCTTATTCCTGAAAAGGAGACCCAGGTTAGGGATTAAGGTTTGGGGCTTACTCCTGAAGAGGATGCCCATATTTGAGGTTGGGGCTTATTCTTAAGAAAGATGCCCAAGATTAGAGGACTTGATTGGGGCTTACTCTTGAGGAAGATGCCCAGATCAAAGGTTTTATAACTGGGGATTATTCCTGAAAAGGAGACCCAGGTTAAGGATTCTCTCATCTTAAAGGATGAGGTTGAATGAATGAACTCTCAATCTTTGGTGACATAAAGATGTTTAAATCACTAGGTTTTGAGAGATATTTCACAGAATTCCTTTCAGACAAGGATGTCAAATCAAGAAATCATGCCATAAATGGTTTTGAAGAGTATCTTGAAGACTGAATCTTGAATAGGAAAGGTGAAATGGCTTAAGAGGGGAAAAATGGGCAAGATGGGCACCCAAAAAGATAGGGGCGCGCAAGTCTTTAAAGGCGCGCATGTCCTGCGGCGGCACGCAAGTATTGGTCGCGCAAGTATACTTGCGCGACATGAGTGGTACTTGCGCGATTTTCAACCAGCATTGAAATGCTTGAGCGACTCTTTAGAAAACCCTTTACAATCCTCTTGTGGTTCTTCCAGAGAAGGGACGCGCAAGTTATATTGAAGGAATTAAGTCGGCGCGCAAGTGTTTGATAAGTTTCAACACTTAGGCCTTCCTTCTTCTCTTTAGATCGTCCGTTCTAGGTAAGAAATTACCTTAGAAGTGTTCGGGAAGCTTTGAGAAGAGACTTGGGCGTCGGGAGCTTCAATCCGAGTTTCTGGAAAAAGATCCTCTCGAATGGGGGGCCCGCAGGGTCTATTTATAGGCAAAAGAAGACCCAGGGCGGTTACCAAGCGGTTACCAATTAGGTCGCGCAAGTCACCTGCGCGACCAAGGTAGCCGCGCAAGTATACTTGCGCGGCAGTGGTATCACTTGCGTGGTGGTTTTGCTGTTGATCCTTTGTTCATGCCTTTGTCGATTTTTGACGTTTTCTTCAAAGGATGAATCACTTTCAGCTGAGATATTCCCTTTTCCGATCTTTAGATTCTGTGACGAAAGGATCGTCAACAGTCACTTACGGAGATGACGGTGGAGACTGTGTGGTCGGTCCCTGGGGACATGATTCCAGGTTCCCATCCACCTGGATATACCTTTGGAGGGATACAAGGATCCTATGGACCTCACATTCAGGGAGTACGAGGCTGATGCGCCTCATTCCTGCCCCATCCCTTGACTTGGAGGACTGAGGAGAGGCCTCTCGTGCTGAGTCTCACTCCACTTCAGAGTCTAAGAAGCCGATTGGATTAATTCATGTCCAGACCTCCCCAAAATTCCTCTTACGGCGGAGACTAACTACTCTCCTACCCCTGAGTGGATCTTTGGGGCAAGGCCCACTTTCGGCACAAGGAGGTCCTTTAGCCATACTATTATTGGGGTGGAGAGAGTTCCCACGAGGGTCGGCCATGGTGCAAGGAGCGCTGGGGAAAATATCAAAAGGGACATGGGTAGGACCTCCATGCTTGCGGGTGACCGGACATGAAATTTCTCCATACCTGTGGTCTGCATCAGGGGGAATGACCCCGTACCCAGTGTAGTGAGCACGGGAGAGACTCCCATAAGGAGTGTTGTTGTCACGGTGAAGACCCTCGCTTGGGATGAAGGTGGCGCGGGGCAGACCTCCAAACCGTGATTGGAAGCCTGGAGGGACCGCACCATCTATAGTGGCGGCATGGAATGGGCCTCTTAACTGAGTGTCATTGCCGCAGATTAGTCCGCAGTGGCCATCTCCTGTACCAGCAACCGGGAGAGTCGACCAAACCTGCCAGTGGGGAGGTTGGGGCCTCGATCCAGGATGGGTGTATAACTGCCCCTTCTCAACGTATGCCGAGATTTGGGGATATGAGTCAGCGGTGGATTGGGCCACAATAGTTCCTGACGTTGATGCCCCACGCGAGCGTCCTCTTCCATTTGCGCCTGAAATTGGTGTCAGGTCAGATGAACTGGAGCTGGTGGTGCAGGCGCATAGCTTACATACTCCTTGGGTCAGGTAACCGGGCAACGACGCTGACGTAGCCTAGTGGGAGCCCTAACTAGGATCCCTTAAGCAGGACTCCGATTGGGCCAACCCAGAAATTACCTACCTCATTGGCATAGGGGAGGTAGTTTTCCAGGCGTTCTGGGGACAAGCTCTCGAAATGATTGAATGTTGGGGTGGGGAGTAGCGGCTCCTTGCGCGGCCATAGGGGGCGGAGTTGGCGGCGAGGCACAACTGCGTCGAGATCCAAGCGGGCCATATCCCTAGTGAGGATGATACCCTCCTCCTCGTACCTACGTAAAAGTTCATTAATTTCCTTTCAGTGGATAATTTTTAATTGGGAGAGGGGGTTTGGGAGCCCAGTAGTCCTGGTGTTTGATGCTGTCATGGAAGAGGCAGAACCGCGCGGGGTAGCCGCATCGATATTGCCCATACCCCTGCATTGGTGGGCAGGTGATCGGGCTCTGGTTGCAACAACTTGGTTCCTTAAAGCAGGGAGATGAACTCATTAATACTGATAGAAACATAAATAGACAACCAGTGCTCCAACACCATTCCGTCTTCAGTGAACGGTAAGAGGGATCCACGCAGACAACATCATCGAATGGAATGATCTACGTCCTGGCTGTCCCAACTTCTTGCGAGTTTCACTTCAGGCCCGCTATCTTCTTGGGGGACCTATTGCCAGATGGCTAGGTCTGTTTAAGTGCCAATCCATTACTGCCTCAAATACTACTAGTATCCATATTTAGTAGATGAATTTCACATCAGGTTCACCATTTCTGTTTCTGACGCTTTCGTCAAGGCGTGTGCATGTCTGTCACACAGAAGATGTGCTGCTGTTTCCCTGAATTCACACTTTCTGAAGGAAGGAGGCATCGACTCTTTATTTAGGGGTGTCTTCTCCTTGCTCGAAACAGGATGATGGGATGCCGGTTCTTCATTCCATGGATTCCTCCTCAGAGCTCGTCACCTAGTTCGGGTATCCCTCAAAGATTTAAGATGTTTTTCATGAAACTCTTCCGGGAACTATATCTTCATGGACACTAGTTAATTACGCTGCTTCTGTCAGGACATTCCAAGGGGTCCGGTCAGGGTACAAACCTTCGGTTAGAGGATTAGTCATGTTGGGCACCATTGGCGAGTCTTGACACTGTGAGGATTGGAATGTCTGTCTTCTTTCCATAATTATAGGGCTTCTTGAGGGTGCAGAAGCCAGAGGCATCCCACATCGAACATGGGGAATCATATGACATTGGCATGTATCTGAGGTTTTCCTCTTCTTCCCATGTTTAACACAGGGTATGCCTCAAGATTAACATTCAGTGGAGATAGATCAGACTGATTAGAATAGTTATTATTGTGGATCAGATGGAGGAATGCCCTAGAGGGGATGCCGATATATGGGCCAACACGTGGGTGGCTTCTCGAATGTTGTTCAATGGAATAGAGAGTAGGGGTGGCATGATCCCACCAGGATGTGGCGGCCTGGGTAAGAATCAGGATGGTCGATGGATTTTGGCTTGATCCTCGAAGATACTTCCTATGTATCCCCATTGTAGGGAATCAGAGTCTGCGTAGTCTAGTGAAACAATGGGACACCTGAGGAGGCGACCTATGAGGATGGACACATGGATGATACCTAGAAGAAATAGAACCTATGGGTTAGGGCGTGAGCTTCCCGAGACACATGGGCTCGAGGGAGAGATCAGGATGAGACATGAGTGATGGGATTGGACCTCATGGAGGATTCCTACATATCCCCATGGTTGGGAATCAATGGCCACATAGTTCAGAAGACAAATACAGTTTAAAGTCACATGGGACGGGGGCGAACTGACCTGAAGGGGTCAGAACGACCGGGTGGTGGGATTGAACCTCCCGGAGGATTCTTATGTACCATGCCTTGACATGGATCAAAGTCCCCGTAGATTGGGATGGTTTGGGGCTTAAACTCTTAGGCGGGACAAGGTGTTTGGGGCTTGAACCTCATGGAGGCTTCCTATGTACCATGCCTTGACATGGATCAAAGTCCCCGTAGTTCAGGATTGAATGGGTCTTACACTATGAGGCAGCCCAAGGTGTTTGCGACTTGATCCTTCTGGAGGCTTCCTACATACCATACCTTGACATGGATCAAACTCCATGTAGTTTGGGATCGATTGGGGATTACGCTCGGAGGCGGCCCAAGGTGTTTGGGGATTGAACCTCATAAGGGCTTCCTACGTACCATGCAATGACATGGATCAAAGTCCCCGTAGTTTGGGATGGAATTAAGCTTACACTCTGAGGCTGCCCAAGGTGTTTGAGGCTTGAACCTCATGGAGGCTTCCAACATACCATGCCTTGACATGGATCAAAGTACCCATTGTTTGGGATGGGATGGGGCTTATGATCTGTGGCGGCCCAAGGTGTGTGGGGCTTGAACCTTGTGGAGGATTCCTAGATATCATGCCTTGAGATGGATCAATGTCCCTATATTTCGGGATGGAATGGGGCTTACACTCTGAGCCGGCCCATGGTGTTTGGGGCATGAACCTCGGGGAGGCTTCCTACGTACCATGCCTTGACATGGATCAAAGTCCCTGTAGTTCGGGATGGTATGGGGCATACACTCTGAGGCGGCCAATGAGGGGGGTCATGGTTGGTGATTTCTCTAAGCTCAAATGAGTCATGCTCGGTGTGAGAAATAAGAGGTAGCATATACCTGACAATCACGTCACGAAAGGTGAATCTATGGGAGATGGAGTGGGTCTTACGCATGGAGTATCCAAAAGAGGAAACAGGGGCGCTTACGCGTGGTTATTATCCCAAGAAGTTGGGGTTTATTGTCGGATGGAGGCCGAAGGTGACAAAGCGTAGTGGGAAAGGGACTTGGGACCAAATAAAGGAGAAGTACCTGTACCCAGCACACCCTTCGCTGGCCCTAGGGATCGAAGATGAAAGGAGTAGAGATTCTGTCTTCTGCAAGGAAGTCTAGGGGCTTACACCAAGGTGGTTTCTTTCTCCTGCAGACAAACACCACTCCAATAAAGAGGATATCATACCATGTGAGGGTTGATCCTATCCCCGTGGAGACGAGTGGGCGTGGAGACTACCCATGGTGGGGGGACCTGCGTGCGTGGAATGGGGAGAGGTCACAATTTAACTTCTTGTTCTGAGGACGATGGCGCTTGGTAGTTTAATGTCCTGCAGCTCGGATGAGGTGGGTTCACTCCGCACCCCTTGGACTTATATAATCGGTATCTTCTGCCCCTTGTGGGAGGGAAGGAACCGGCAACACCATAGAAAGGGGGTTTCATGGAGAAAACCATCAAGGTTTTTACGTTATCATGGTTATGAAAATAAGCAATAGTCGTTAGAGTGCCTATGCGAAGAAGCATGAGGCAAAGAAACACAATGGGCGGTATCATCCAAGGGACTTTGAAGATACTTCGTACGAGCCTAGAAGGTTTCATGGGAAAATGGCGCATGATGTGGACGCCCGAGGCGTGAGAGACACCTGTTAATGTCATCCATTGGAGGAGCAATGGGCGCTTGCACAAGGGGGTGCCTGGGGAGCACTGAGGTGAGGGGTCCCGGGGAATTGTGCGCAAAATCTGAGGCTTGCGCGAGAAATAATAGACCTGCGTGAAAAAAACTGGGCTGGCGCGAAATCAGTTATGTGTGCACAGAATTGGAGCTAAGGCTTTGTGCGCAACTGAGGGAGGAATGTGCGTAAGGGGAAGAAATTCTCACAAGTTGGAGAGACTGCGTGCAATGACTAGTGGTGCACGTAATTTTAAGGGAGTGTGCTCAATTGGCAGGGGTGCATGCAACTCGAAGGTATTGTGTCCAATTTGGCATGCCTTCGCGCAATGGAATGATTTGCGTTCAAGGGGGTGGACCCCATAAGGATTAGAATTCAGTCTAAACCATGGGGATCTCACACGAAGGTAGACTCCGGGGTGACTTAGCGCGAAAATAACCGTACCTTAAGGCCATCTTTGTCCACGTGGATGGAGAATTTCGTGCAGGAGAGACAGTTCAGATTCTTCATCCCCGAAGTGTAAGGGGGGTCTCCTTATATTAATAGGTATCTGGTGGCGTGAAAACCAGGTCGGCGCGAAAATATTGCGCGATGTAGGTGGCGGTGCAAAATGTCGACCGCACGAGTCGTGGCACGAAATATTTCATGCCCCCATCGAAAATATTTCTCGAATCCCAGAACATTCCGCACATGGCATATTTTTTTTTCACAAATGAATTTATTTTTTGTGACCCCTCCGAACCCTCCGGACTAGGTCCCCTGGTCCGAATATTACTTCACTTTGTTGTTCCGAAACCTTCTTCGGCCCATGAGTGCTTATCGGCGTCTACAAAGGGTATATGGTGGGCCCCACCCATCACTACAAGTTCAAAGTTTTCTTTATACATAGATTTAATATAGGTACAATATGCCCTCTCAATATTCGTATAGAGTAGAGGATATATATTCACCAATATTTCCATAGTTAAAACAACATTCCAAATAAACACTGTATGTAAAAGGGTATACAGCTTAAAAAAATAATCATATCCATGAAACCAAAATATGTATATATAGTATATTTACAAGTTAAAATTAAATATTATCTGAAATTGGAAGGGTATAAACTACATAAGAAATATTAGGTGCACAGTACCAAGTAAATGACAATGAAATGGGAATTGAGACAAATTCCCTTACCACATTGTATTCAATCGAGTCGTATGAACAAAAATTAATAAGCACAAAATGAATGATAATAAACAATTAATATAAATGGAGTCATGATAATATATATCAAATGGTAGTACCCAATACATCGTATGCATGAAATAATTGGCGAACAATGGAAATCTCATGGAATTAAAAGTGAGATAAGAAACACACTACCTTATACATGAATTTGTTCTTCTATTGATATTAATGACCTGAATAATAAAATATATCTTCATTAATTAATAATTAAATAACCTCTTATACATTTATTTGATTTATTTTTACCATATTAGTTTCATTCATTTCCTTTTTGATGGGTCTAAGAGGTTCAATTTTATTGTTTTCGAAGTATTTTCTTCCTTGGTTTTCATGATTGGATTACTTGTATTAATGAATGAAAGTTCATTTTAAATGTGGTCAGACATCCATAATTGTTAATATATATTATTATATACATTAAATATATATAAATCTTATATTAATTATTTTTTGTTAGGTACAATGAGGATTACTTGTTTGATATAAGATAATGATAAGCGGTTGGATTAACTTGGCAGTTTTGTGCACATCGAACTGTTTTATATTATTAATTTATATTATGAGTGTATAAGGATTAAAAAACATTAAATAAGATGAAATACATATATTCTGAACTGGTTCAGTCATAAAAATTGTTTCATGGCAATAATTAAAGATGGTAATAAATATTGAGAACCCGTCTCCCTTGAATGTTATAAATTAACACATCTCAGATGATGTTTTCATTTTTAGTATAAGAGGTGGGGGAAAAGGGAGATGATGATAAAATATTCCATTATAATAATATAATTTTAAGTTCATGTAAGGTAATATAATTATCATATCGTTTGGATGATAGGTTATCTGGAAATAAAAATAAAATAAAGGATTTATTATTTTGATGCAAGCCAAGGTATTTATTATACTTTTTTTTATAACATGATACATGATTTATTTAGTATGAATTCATGTACAAGAAGATTTTGTGATTAAATATCATGTTTTTATTGTATAATGTGCGTTTTTCATGTTTTAGTATTAGTTTCCTTGTGTAATTTTCTGGCTTTAGTTGTCAATTAAAATGTCTATTTGTACTCACAACTTGTGGTCACATTCCATTAATCAATTGAAAATCAAAGGTGGGACAAATTAAATTCCAATAACAATATAAGTATAATTTTCCAGCATAAATTGATTGTGAGACTTTAACTAGACAATCTTGACATGTTTTACCCATTAATCATTGGTTTAATGGGCTAAAAAATTTATGATTGTGAATAAAAATGGGCTAATTTTCAATCTATAACGTGTATGGGTGCTTTAAAAATTGGGAATTGGTAAACCACATAGTCAAACCAATACATATATATGAATTTAAAATACCATGATACTATTGTAAATATTAATGTTGTTAAATTTTGACTTAAACTAATTGGTATCCTTTATAAATTATATTACCTCTATCACTTGTTCATGATGACCCATATGTAATGCACAATTGGACCAAAGTAAGTCAGTAAGGGCGTGATTCTTTTGAAATTAATCTACTAAGCGTTTTAAAGATTGATATTTTTAGAATTTGGGGTTTCTTTTAGTTGAAACAAAAATGGATTAATGATATACTCATAGGTCATTTTTATTTGTATATGACTTAGTAAATAACCCCATGGAGGAATACTTATGAGTATATGATATATGGATGATTTTTTAAAGTTTTTACAGCCATTTATATGGTTTTACAAATAAGTTAATGATGGAATATTTCTTTTCTAGTTACCTATTAGTTATATAAGAGACCTTTTATCTAATTTGAGATATACTTATATGAGGCATTGGTTAATTAAAATACCAATTACAACTTAAATAGAGTTTTACTCTGTAGATTTCAATTGACATTTTATTTAACTAAGACACTTGTGAAAGCTTATCAATAAATGAGTGATGTTTAAAATTAGTTATATGAAAGGAATAACCTAATTATGATTGGATTACTATAAAATAATATTCATAGAAAGGAAGTTTTGATTAACTTACATATGTTTCTTTATGGATTTTGTTAAATAAATTACCCTTTATAAATGTTTTCCCTAGCTGGTACACAAAGTTAATTCAAGCCCTTAAAAAGACTTAATTTTTAAATGTAAATTAAGGAAATTACTTAAAAATGAAACATGTTGGGGATTTTTAGTTAAAACCCTTATGTAAGGGTAGTTTCAGTGTTGTTTTAGGTAGTTTCCTTGGTTTGGGAATATGAGTGTTATCCACGATCCATTTCCTCTGTAGGTCAAACTATAATGATTATCCCTTAATCCTAGTGCCACTTCATGCATGACTACATTTTAGGGTCGATGACTCCAATTTTGATAAGGTTCTACCACATGGTAGTTAGTGACATTAGAGTCTTAAAAACCTTTCTAAGTTCATGTGACCTTTTTTATGATGTGTGGTACTATTTAGGTGTTGTTGTATGGGTTTGACTTTTAGTTTCTAAAATGTCGCCCTTTTTTTAAATGGTTGTTAGTGTTTTGTTTTGAACTTTGTTATTGAGCATTGTGAAATGTTTATCACTAGCATTATAGACATTCCATGGGAATGGTAAGCCTCTTAGTAGGTTGTTTGATGCTTTTCTTCGTTCCACTTTTGTGTTGGATGACTAGGTATGTAATTATCCTTCTTTCCAAGTATTATAGGATAGTACATGTATGGGTTGATTCTTTTACAAACCATCAGATATTGGGATGCATAGGGCTATTGATCCTATGGATAGTATCTAGATTTTTTCCCTTTTCTCCTGAAACCTCGTGGTAGTATGTGTTGATACATGCGACACCCATCGAGTTGTCTTGACAGTGAAATGAACCCACTGGGTTTGGTGGTAATATTATGAATCATGAGAACTTATTCTTGATTTAAGGGACATCTCTAGATTTGAGTGGAGTCAACATAAAACTAATCAACTTATCCCAATGCTCGAGATAATGTTTCAGATTATCAGGTATTTTGACATGTTGGTCTTTCATTTGGTATTATAGCTAATGTTATAGTGAACATGATGTGACTCGGGATGAATGTAACATATATATATCTAAAGTAAATCTGGTCTATTACACTTGAAAGAAGATATTCTATCTCTTCATTTAATTTAATTCTTTCTAGAAGCATGTCGGCCACATCCAGGTCCCACGGTTAGTGGTTGATGGAGTGTGTCCTGTGGGACGAGATTACATTCTTAACAAAATGGATGATAAGGACATTTATATTATGGGGATAATTATATCCCTTATTGGTAATTTTTTTATTCATAAAATAATTGACACACCCATGAAAGACCATTTTGAAAAGGTCAGTGATTCTCTTAAAATACCCCTGGCTGTTAAGATTTCTAATGTGTAAGTTCTATCAAGGCATCACGAAGATAGAATATTTGTCTATATAGACAACCTTTGGAGAGGTAGTTAGTCAGGATTATAATCTAGTGTTTGTACTTGAAAAATCATGGAATTCCTCATGTGGTAAAGGAATTTTGATTTGTTTTTAAGGATGCATCATCAGTTTCATTCAAGACCGTTTAAAAGAATTTGACCGGTAGTGTTGTATGGTTGGTCTGGAACCGACTGAGAAATTTTTCTTGAGGTGGAAGGAGTGTATCAAGTCTTTTGAAATCAATAAAATCCTTTAGGATAAGTTAATATCAAGTACCATATCTTGAACTTTTCTGGGTACACTAAGGGAGAGTTAGTTATACGTTGTGCTAAATTTGAACCTTATGGGGCTTGATGGGTGAACTCCATTAGAGTGTCTTCTAGAAGCATTGTTTCCCTTAGAGTCATGGTTAGTCTTGAGTAAAACCAAGGTCCCCAAGTAAGAACGCCATGGATGGACACATGGGAATGTGTTGCTCCTTGTGAGGTGAATTCCAAATAGATGTTGTTGTGGGGTCAGACTATGATCTTGATATGTGGACTTCCAGGTATGTACCGACTTCTCACTTTTAAATTCCAGATTGTGGGTTTCCTTTAATGAGATCCTTAGACTCAAATTTATGATTTTGAGGTTACCCTAAACCTCATTCGGGATCATATGGGATGTTTTGAGGATGGAAACAAAAGTGCGTTAGATCACGTTTATTCCCACATTAATTATAGGGAACGAAAAAATGACATACCTTATAGGCTCAAAACATCACTAGAATTTGGGTACAAACTCTAGTGGATGTGATCAATGAAAATTCAAGGTTCCTTGGAGAAAGGTTCAATGTTACAATTTTGTGTTACACCAGTCATATATGATGTGCATTTTTCCAATGGTTGAACAAAAGTGGCTCGACTGGTTTTCATTTTGTTTTATTCAATGTGGTCAGTAAGGAACCATTTGAGGTATATCGTTAGGCTTGGATGGGGCTAATGTAAATGCTGGAAGAGTCTTTTAATAGAATGGTCATCTCAGATGGGGCTAAATTATGAAAAATTGGAATTGAACCTTCCACTAAATCAAGGTTTGTGTCGTGATGATGATTAGAATTCTATGGGCAGGCATGAGTAGACAATTCAAAAAGTTGATATTCCATGTCATGAAATTGGACTATGAAATGGTTTAACATATAGTGGGATGCACCATAGGTTTTATGTTTGGAGATATGATGATGCGACCATGTCTCAATCTAGATAAGATCAGGTATTGTCTTTCTTGGTTCATTGGTTCAAAATATGAGCATTGTCTCAAGTTTTAATGGCATGTGTTTCATATGCCTAAATTGGTGGTTGGAGGTGCATTGGGAATCAGTAATCCACAGTGACCATTAAGACAGAAATCATCATTCCAAGTAGTTTGGGTTTCACTTGCATTTTTTCCTAAAAGCTTTTCAATGATAAAAAGTTTTAAGTTGGGAAGATTGTAGATTCCTGTGTTTTTAGACCGGGTGAAACTCTAAAGGAATTTGAAAATTTTCTTTAGTGGAAGGAATGTTTCATAATCCAAGATTTAGAATTAAAATTTGAGAGTTGGAATGACTAAATCTATTTTTCTACTTTAATAATGGTTGAGGGGTTCATTGAGTTTCATGTTGAGTTTTGGGAGCATCAGGATATGAAACATTAAAAATAGAAGAAGCTGGTCTGGGCTTACAGTTTGTATAAAACCATTTGGTCCTCTACCAAGAACCATAAGTCTTTCTTAGTGGGGTAGAGGGTGTCTCAATTTCTATTTTTTACATCTGCACAAAGTTTTATGGTTGTGTAACCTACTATAGGTCTGGGATAGAGGGTAAAAACATGGTTTTTCATATAGTTTCTCAAACCATGTGCATTAACAGTGTGACCTCCCTTATTGTTAGTGGAAATTGAACAGCTAGTATATGGTGTGGCCAACCGTACAACCACATCATGTTCATTTTTGAATGGAATTTAAATTACTAAATTTCTTATCCAACCTTATTTCTCTTCTCCCCTCCCTTATTCATCTTTAATATGCACCCGGGGGCTTCTTCTTGAGATCCCCCTCTCCTCTTCTAGGGATGGAGAAATCTCTATAATAAATTTTCCGACTCAAGATTTTTAAAGTGTGTTGGAAATCCATCAGTAATTCTACAACTCCTCCTTACTAGTTTATCCTTTTAATTCCACATCTCTCAAAGTATACATCTGTGATCTAATTCTCTCTATTTTTAGGGAGTTCATCTATTTCTTTGAATTATCTCAATTCGTATGGAATAATGCCTAAATAATGGATGTGTAAGTCATCCATGGTATATGGTAGGTGGTATAACTTCTTCCATGAATATTCATTGAATTCTATATGGTGCATCATTGTGGTGAATGCCGAAACATTCGGTATAATCTAATAATATGTTAAATAAATTTATTAAATAAATTTCTCTAGTTTAGTATGCCCTTATTCTATGGTAAAAAAACATCCCTTCGTTTTTCTCCTCATTGGGAACGACCCCATTGGGTGTTTCCAACTCAAACTGTCTTTTTTCCCATACCATTAGATGTTCACCACCCTTTGTGTGAGAGTGTGTGTTTCACCTTTGATAAGTGACATCAAAATATAAATAAAAATTATATGAATGTGGTCCATGAGTTAGTCCCTAAATTGTAATGATTGATTCTTTGATCCTCATTGCTTATGCTTCATTCCTTGGTTCTACTATTCAAATGAAATTAATTTTAATTATTTTTTTGATGATAAAAATTAAATTTCTTATGATTTATGGTTATGGATTAAACCATGTGTCTTGTTATTTATGCCTTTCTTATAAATTTTTTATTGTGTTTATGCTTTATTCCTCATTGATCATGCTCAATGCATATAGGTATTTCTTGTTCCTTATACCATGTGCCTTCTACTTTATGCCTTTATCAAAATGTACTACATTTTCTTTAAACTTTTTTATTTGTGGATATTCCTTAGGGCCTTGTGCTAATTCATAATCTTAATGTATTTAGTCTTATGTCATATTCAATGTTTGTTTATCTTGGATAAAATTATTTGGATATTTTTCTTATCATATGGATATTGAGATTCCTTGATGGTGTTACGTGATCATGTTTGTAATGCCTCACTTGTTTACAGGGTGGGAAAGAACATGAATCCCCAACTTAAGGACCTCAGGGATGGACTATCCATGATCTGCATCTGGATATACTAGATTCTCTAGAAGAGACCATTGGTTTTCCATGGATGAGATATCTGGGAAGATTATTAATACTCGTGCGAAACCTATACCCTAGGGGAGAAACCATTGATGAGATCATTGGAAATATGGTTATACCATGATTAGAGTGATATTAATACCCCAAAGTGAGAAACCTAGGATAGACTAAAAGGTTACCACACCAAGAGTGATATGAGGGATGCCGTTATGGGTCGCCTTGGACAGAATCTGTGGTATGTTTTATATTTCGGGCTCCTGTGGTGACCCTTGGGATTCCAAATGGATCACATTAGATGAGATCAAGATTTAATTAATAGATTTGATGGATTTTGTTTTTTGGTGTATGTGTAGTTTCATTCTATCTGTTATGTATTTTCTTTATTTATGTTAATGGGAAAAAATCACCAATCCCAATCACAAGATTTGGACCAGTCTATACATGATTCCTTTTTTTGGTGAGGATGATGTATACACATTTTTACATCCACATGTACCCTTGGTTCAGAGATATTACATAGGATGAGGCAGGTATAATCGATCGGGATCCCAATGAAGTACCTAGAACAAATGTTATATATTTATTATTTATATGATACATTAAATTCACATATATTAGAAAACTGTTTATTTATATTTCATGAAATGGATTATCTGGACACCATTGGTGGTGGCCGACTTGGATTATATCTCACACCTTACTCAGGCCTCCATTGCATGGGGGTACCTGAGAAAGCATCTTCTTCACATGTCTATCAATTATTGCTTGTGTAGTGTATTGTAAATGGGAGCTTAAGATAATTAGATTGAGCTGGTAATCAGGATGCTCATAGAGTTAAACATTGGGATTTTAGTCTTTTTATTTTATTGTAGTTCCTATTGCATTTTTTCCAACACATACCATGTAGCATCATCTATACAAGAATTCATGATGCACATTTGGTGTTGACCACTTTTATTTAGTTATTCTACTTAACTTGTATTGTTTTTTATTCCTCTTATTATTATTACTCCCACTATATTAAATTTATTTCACATTATTATATTGAATTGAGACTCTAATCATGAGGTTATAATCTCCCAACTGTACCACAATTAAATCCTCACTACAATTTGGCAGGCTCTGGCATATGGGAAGGCATGCTTAAATCCATTTGGAGACTGTTATAGCTATCAGTTTAGGGGTTAGTAGGGTGGGGGTGTTATAATTCATGGTTTAATTCCAATATTATCATAGTGTATTCATTTCACTACCAATTCCATATTCAATATCTACTCAAAATAATATAATAGTGGGAAAATTCTCTTAATGAACCATGTTCACACCCCATTCTAGTCCTGTGTATCTCATGAGATATCCATTTTTCCCGAATACATTGGAGGTATATATAATTATGGGCCCACCTATCACATTATCATAATCCATTAATATTTTTTCAACAATATCATAAGTAAATCATCATATATCATAACCAGACAAAAAGAAACAGGTTTCAAAAATATTTCAACATTTCATTATAGCAAAACCAATGAAAAATAAATGAGTGTTACTACATTTAATTATCACAATTTTAAACCATATAGAAAAATAATAAGGTTTCTATCCTTAGATAATATCCTAATTAGATAATAATTAACATCAAATGTTGTTATTATGAATAAAAATTGATTTAAAATATCACTTGGAATACTTATTGTGGAATATACTCTTTTCAATTTTAAACCAATTCATTAAAATTTAAAAAATGTACAACTATTAAAAAAATTATTTATTGAAAATAATATTTGAAAAATGTAAATTAAAATTTAAATCAATTAGAATCCATGGTAGAAGTATTTTCCTTTCAAGCTGTATATGTTAAAAGAAAAAATTCCTTTCACACTTTTGTGAAAAAATCCCCAAAAGTTAACTCTTTCAAAAAACAAAAAAGAGATTCCTTTTAAAAAATTAAGAGATTAATTTTAAAGAATTTTTTTTAAAAATTATATTATGTGAAAAATGGATATAAATGAACATAGTATAATATTAATAACATTAATAAAAGCACTTTTTGAATTCACGTATACGAAAGGAAAATAATTTTTGACCGAGCAGAGAAATAAAGTTGGTTTTCCTTAAATGTATTCTTTCATTCTCTTGAGTACTTAAAGAGATAAAAATGAAACAGAAATATGTAATTTATTGAAATAAACATATTATAATTTTTTTGTGTTTCATGATATTTTGATCATGAAATCTCATCATCTTAAATTTAATCATAAACAATACGAATAAATAATGGGATTGTAACATAAAACTCTTAACAATTGGGTTACATTTGAGTCATAGTCCCCTAGAAAAATCACATCCAATAAAACATATAATATAATTTAGATAATTAAATTTAGGATATTAAATTTAAAAGGGTTATTACATATACCTCATAAGAGAAACGAGTGGTGAATATGGAATTAGTTTTCATGAAACACATGTGAGACTAGAAATAACTAAGGTAAAGATAGTTATTTATTCGTATGCATGAAAACACTTTTTTATTAAATATATATTTATTATGCATGTATTACATAAATATAATCATATATATTATACCATGTATGATTTTCTTATAACATCCTATCGTCTGTTTATTAACAATTCTATATTAAAATCATTGCTCTAAGGGATAATTACTTCCTTTTTCATGCATGTTTCGGATCAAAAGTATTGAAATTTATACATTGATAATGGATCCCAAATATAAATAATGTTAAACATGATATTAATATCTCATTAATATATTCCATATATATTTAGAGTGTTTGAAAAAAGTTATATATAAAAAATTAAATTACTCCCATCATGGATATGGTAGGTTGAACGTAGGCATGAGCATTGTTTCAACTTTTTGATGGATAGAAAAAGGAAATATAAATAATAATTCACCTTTTTAGAATCTTATTAACATCACAAATAACATATATTTTTATTAAATCCATCATTATAACCATCCATGTAATGTGGTGATGAAAAAATAATCACACCTCGATGTGGAGATGTTAAGTCGTTTGTACGCATGAGTGATGTTTTCACATTCAGTAAGATAGAAATAAAAAAATATAGTTGTTCTTAAATAATCATTATAACCATTTCTTACAATTAATATACTGAATTAATTTCTTTATAATGTGTAACATGTATTTTTAAGAGGTTTAATAATAAATAAAATTGTCAACCCTTAGTTAAGAGTTAGACCTCTTCTATAAGAACCCTCTTTTGGGTTAAAAATTAAGCCTTAAAGGGATAGTATTTTGGAAAGAATAATAAATATGAGATGTCATGAAGGAATATAGAGAGTCATTATACTAGATAATGGTCACGAAATGATGCTCAAATGGTTAAAGTAAGAAAGGATATGAGGCTCCCTTTTATATGCGAAGGTAGGGGTACTGTATAAATTACCAAGAAAATCATATAATATAATTGACTTATTCTCATGTAAAAAATAGTTTCCAAGGATTTTTTAGGCACCCATGAGAGAGGGTGAGGGGGTGAATCATTGTTACCCCATTTTTAGAAAAAAAGTCACTTTTTATGAAACCTATGTGACTGATTAAAGTCTTGATCCCATGTTTTTAATACTTAGCCTCGCCCAGTAAGAAGTAGTAAGAAAGAAATCACAACATACCAAAAATTAAAACATTTTTTACAAATACCTACTCATTTCTATGTCAGTTAGATCCCAAAATATAGATTCTCCACTAAAATAAAAGTTTATTAAAAAAGTATCTGGTTAGACCCCCTAATTAAAAAGTGGTTTTACCCCCAGTTCCAATTAGTATTCAACAGTTTTTTAGACCCAGCAACAACACCTTCTTCACAGTGATTGGTTAGACATGCCAATCAAAATCTTCCAAAATCTGGTTAGACCAACTAGCTAGAGCCATCAACTTCTGATGGTCTAATACACTATATAAATATCATTAAATGATCCTCCTACATGATATTTTTGTATCATGTTTGATCATGTACAACTTCATGTACCATTGAAATCATGTCGGTCTTTCTCATACAATATAAGATATTGGTGTATATTTAACTGCGTCAATGATACATTTCTCATGAAATAATTGTTTCTTCTTCTGAAGACCCAACCTCACTAAATACATAATAAATTTGATATAAATGTATGCTAAAATAATATTGTGTCTTCAGTCTCAAATTCCAGCACACCGATTATGAAATGTATATTTTATGAAAAATTATATTCCTTCATGCATGAAAAAAATTCATAGAAGTATCATTCTTCATGAATGTGTAAAAAATGTGTGGTTTTCTCAACACTTTTTCTTATTCAAGTGGTATTTCATGTGTGTGTATTATTTCATGTACATGAAAATACAAGAACTTTCAGTAACTGTAGTGATTGTCTCAAATGTACATTAAAAGGTTATTTAATAAAAATAAAACCTCACAGATATTCCACTAGGTGTGCACATTTTCTTCATGCATGAATATTTCATACATCAAGAATTTCATTCATGAACTATCCTTGTGAAATGATATAACATGTGTTGGAAACATCTTCTTCGCATGTCTCACTAATCAACAATATACCTTAAATATTACTTTTCACAAAACCTATTAATCCACTATATGTTTTTGAAAATCCTTCATCATAAAAACTCAAATACAACTTGTGTAACAATAAACGTAGGCTTAATCATGAGACAATATTTCACACTTCTTCACATGAACAAAATACGGAGGGCTACTTTCTCCTTTGCGCAAAAGTTCACATGAGTTATTCTTTACCCTTAAAAAATATTTTGCAGATTCTTACATTGGTTCAGGGAAACACAAGATAACATCATGCGACCATGAGAGAGGACACTCAGAATTAAATCATTGAAAATATTGTGTGAAGACAAAGCATGTTCAATATTATGTTTCTCTCTAAATATCTTTTATATTATCTATCTAAAAATTTATTCAAAAAATATCTACAAATAATCTCTTCATTGAGGGTATTTGTAAATAAAAAAACAAATTAATGAATTATATGAAAAACATAGTGATCGATACATTGCATAAACTCATGCACAAACTACAACGTAATATGCTTTGTGAGATATCAACATCACTGACATCCATTTTTATTCACTTATATTTTTTTATCAATTTATTATTCTTTAAATCATGAAATCAATATTACATAAATATTATAGAATCATTAAATCGTCTTAATGATCAAATGGTGTTTGAACAGATAGGTTGGATCATTCTTCTTATCACTGTATGAGGAAACTTGCTAAAAAGAACTCCTCATGTGGTTGAGGATAAAGATGGTCTAGAAAGGTTGATCCAACATCCTAAATACAACAGATTTGATGGTCACTATTTTAATAATGAAATCTATGGTGTGGGAATAGTGACACTCTATCACGTGTCCTTCATCAAAAATAAACTAATTCTAGTTCTCTCTTTTATTGAAAAGTTCACCCATTATAATCCAAAGTTGGTTACTAGTTTTCTTCCCATTACTTGCTAGCACCACTCCGTACCAGTACCCTACTCCTCTATTATGCCTCTCCGCATAGTGGTGTCTCCACCAATTGTAACAGCCCAAGATTTTATAAAAAAATATTCTTTTTAATTTTATTAATGTCTTGTGTTGTACGCTACACCAAAAGGATCTTGCACAACACGCATCCTTGTCTTGCCTTGCATTACACGCAATCGCGACCTTTCTCGATAGCGTGTGTAATACGCAATACCGAGTTTCACTAAACAACGATGTGCTATTAAAATATTATTAAAACTAGCCGTTATGAATAGTAATAACCACTTTTTAAAATTCTGTAAATCTTATTTTTCAAAATGAACTTCATTCTTGGATTCGGAGTATCGAATTTAGCCTAAGGTGAAATTTTGGTACTTTTCGGATAACTTTCATATTCTGATGAATAGTGAAAATTACTAAATTATAATTAAAAACAAATTTTTTAATCGAAATAATTAATAGTGATAAATCATTAATTTGTGTGGTTTTAAAGTATATTTAGAATATATTTTTACAATTTAATACAATGTTGGTCATTGAATGTAATTTCACATTTAAACTAGACATAAACAAGTGTCAATCTTTTGATAGATATTGTTTCTTAAAAACACGCTATTTGTTTTAACAGCGGGATTTAATTATAAAATTAATTAATGCAACTTTTATGTTATGAATTTGGTAAAATAGACTTCATTTTTGAATTCGGAATATGAAATATAGCTTGGGATGAAATTTTGGCATTGTTCTGAAAAACATCAATTTTTGATGAATAGTGAAACTACTAAGTGGTAGTTAAAAAAAACTGAATTTTTCATAAAAATTAATTTTACTGCTTCTGTGAATGGAATTTCAAAAATCCGAGAGACACGGTTAATATCAAGGACTAAAATGTGGTTCAATGAGATGAAAATAATTTTTTGGTGAATAGTAACTTTTTACTTTTTTTTACCGCAGTTAATAGTAAATAGGGTAACTAAGGGTAAATATGATATTACTATTACCCTAACAAATGTCCTAATTCTATTGGACAAGTGTAATTCGACCAAAAACAAACTTAGGAATAAAATATGACCATTTAGGCCCACTTGGATTAGATTAGGACATTTATTATTAATTTATTTAAAGAAAGGTTAAAATAGTTAAAATCAAAGTTTAATAAGTAAATCATTTTTAATATGGGGTTATACATAAGATAAATTCGATTGTAAATATTCATTAGAAAGCTAAAAGGATTTCTTACATGATGGTATTTTATTTGTAATTTTTAGACATCAAATAATTTAATTTATTTATGACACAACGATGATGCAGTAATTATCTTATTAATGAAATATTGACATAATTGATAATATAAATATCACAATAAATGTAATTTAAGACTTTTTATGAATTAAACTAATTTTCTAGGTCACTATGATATATTAATGTTGATTTAATCAACTTGTTTCGAACATTTAATTCTGTTATGACTTTCACAAAAATCATATATCAAATAGTGTCAAAATTGACACAAAATAGTTTTTAAATCAAATATTATATTATTAATTGTTATTGTATTCCTAAAAATTTAAGGTTCGGCCAAATGACTTAGATAAGGATATATATATTAATAATAAACAATTTGGGGTTCTTTTGGCATGTTATAGTAAGTTTATTAACCATATAGTGGAAGAAAACAAAAAGATATGGTAAAAGTTAAATTATTTAACTTAGAGTTAAATTTAATTGATAAGGTTAAAATAATATCCTAAACTTGTCTAAATTCTATTGGTTGATAGGATTTCGACCCCTCCCCACCTTATCTTCGAAATAAGACCCTTTGGAACCATTATAAACCGATTTTTACTTTAATATAAAATAATATTTTGAGATATTCCTAAGGTGCCCCTCTCCTCCCTTATAAAAGGACACCTCCTCCCCCTCCTCCTCACACCAATTTGAGCACTCAAGCTCGTCCAACCCCTGCCAAAATCCCTTCTCCACTTCCCTAGAAACATCCTAGAGGTTCTGGTCTTCCTCAAAGACCAATTCTAGTGCCCTAAGAGGAGGTCTCAAAGAGGCACTTCAAAGAAGAGGTAATTACCGTTACCAATTCTTTCATCTTTATTTCTTCTTCCACTTCTTCTTCTTAGGTTGTTTCATTATGAAGTAATAACATCAGTATCACTAATATACTTATATGTTATTATAAGTATGAAATAACCCTATTTCACCATCTATCCATCCTACGGAAAAAGAAATCACCGCGCGTGCGTACGTACGGAATACCGTCTCCACGCCGTGGTGTAATCTATTTTCCACCACCACCTTACATGGATGGGTATAATGGTGTAAAGAATAACTATACATAGTTATTAAAACATCATATTGATTCTGATATATTTTATAATCCACTCCAATTCAATTCAATATTTATAGAAATGATATCATCGCTCGTGCGTACGTACGGACTACCGTCTCCACGACGCGATGAGATTCATTCTCCATGTTAACCATTTAAGAATGATTATAAAGTATATATAAGAAATAATAATGGAATATATGAAATTATAAAGATACTGGATTTATGTATATATATATATGTATGTCATCTACTTACTTCCATTCAAGACAATAAGGAAAGGAAAACAGCGTTCATGCGTACGTACGGACTACCGTCTCCATGAACGGTGTTTTTCATTTCATTTATCTATCTATTATATGTATATATATACTGAATATATATGATATATAAATCATATTTTATATTCTGGAAGTAATTAAATCATGATATAAGTATTAATAATGTCAAGAACAACAAGTAAAATCACCTACGATAAATGAAACGATTTTACCCAAAACGCTTCTTGAACATGGAATTTACAAAAGAACGGGTAATATAAAGTCATAAGTGAACCATATATGATATCATAACAATGAATATGATTCTGTAATAAGTCAATGACATTATTTAAATCATTATACAAGAGGTTCAGACACATACGAAGCAAATCGGACCTAAGGTAAGGGAAATATCACAATCTTATTTTTATCCGAGATTGTTTATTCGTAAGTATTTACTGGGGTGTATTTTATCATCCACATCCATGTTCCCTCAATATGTAATATTGTTTCCATCCACTTGAAATAGTTTAAATCCAATTTTACCCTTAGGTGAGTTTTTAGTAAAGAATATGAAAGGAATCTTTTGTTGTTTTTCCGTACGAGGTACTTTTTGACTTTTCCGACAAAAGTACGAAGAATGTTTTTTTAACTTATACGGCATGAATGGATTTTTAAAACATTACTTCAAAGAAGCTTCCTTTACAAGTTTTCAAGTTTATTTTTAATCAACTTCTTTTATTTTAAAGTTGTATGACATGTTATGAAAGGAAAAATGTTTTTGAAGAAGAAAGGATATTTTCCTCAAGAATTCAATTCAAGTGTTTTATCAAAATTATTTTCCATCTAAGATAATAAAGGGTTCTGTTTCTATCCATATTTTTACATTGGTTTGACTATGTTGTGATGGAATTATGTTTATGAATTCCTTTATCATATATGAATTGATTTATGATGTCATGATGTTTCAAGAATCCCATTTTTGTTATGCGATGATGTATGTTTTATGATTATGTGGCACACATAAGAAAGGATTCATTATAAGATGGGTGGGACCTATATCTCCCTCCAATGCATTGGGTAATGATTTTATATCTCATGAGATAGACATGGCTGGAACGGAAGGTTATTTCGGTTCAGTGATACAGGACTGAAACGAGGAGTGAACTCGGTTCAGAAAGGGACTTTGTCCACTAAGATAGTCTTGGCAATGAGTCATGACTAACAAGAAATGATTTTCCATGATTATGTGTGCATGCCACAAAGTTTCATGTTTTAAGTTATGATTATTTGGATTTCATTTCACTACTATGATTTATCCCATGTTATGAAATTATGCTTTCTTTTGCAGGTTAAGATTTCCAAAAGTTATGTTCTTATGAATATGATGTGATTGATTTTTCTTTTGTATACCCTTGCTGAGCATTTGAGCTCACCCTTTTATGTTTTCTTTTCCCCAGGATATAAAGAAAGGTTTTAGGTATAAAAAAGGAAGATCTTTATGGGAGATATTGAAGATCTTTCACCACGTTTAGAAGATTACGTTCCGAGTTTCCAAAGACACTAAACTATTACGATCCTTGTGTGTGTGTTTTTTTTATGTACTAAGTATTCCGCAAAAGTAATGTAATGTCCATGTACGATAAGCTTCGGGTCATTATAGTTGGTATCAGAGGAAAGGTTTAGTCAACCTTTGGAAACTAGGATGCGAGAACTTTAGTGAGATCCCTAGAGATATTTCTAAGGTATGTCTAGGGATGTCCCTAGGGATAAGTATACGTATAGGTTATAGTAATAGAATTACGCTAACGATCATAGAATTAAACCTAAGATGTTGGATATTGAAGGTACTCCCCCTTTATTATGTTGTTTTCCCTAGCATGATTTTTGCCTCTCACACTATTCTTTTTGGGTTTTAGACGATGGCTGGAACCCGAAGGAACCGTGTTGATCAATGCAATGGACAATGCAATGATTTCCCTCCTGAACAAACAAATTTTATGGGAGATGGAGTGAAAAATCTTATTGCTATACTTACACAAGCTATGAATCATTCTGGACTTCCAAATGAGCAGAGAAGGGAACAATATTCTATTGAGTCCTTCATGAGGCAACGTCCACCTTCTTTCAGTGGGTCTACTGATCCATTAGTTGCTGAACAATGGATTAGTACTACTGAAAAGATATTTTCAGTTCTTCAATGTTCTGAACATGATAAAGTCATCTTAGCAGTATATCGTTTGGAAGGTGAAGCTGATCAATGGTGGAATCTTATCAAGAATACGAGGCCAAGAGATGAAATTGAGTCCATGGAATGGGACGAGTTCAAGAACTTGTTTTCCAGTAAGTACTTCCCTCGTATTCTTCGAACAAAGATGGAGAAAGAGTTTCTTGAACTGAAGCAAAGGGACAATGAATCTGTTGGTACCTATGAAGCAAATTTTACAATACTTGCAAGGTATGCTTCTGGAATTATCATCCAACCTGAAAGTAAAGTTGATCGATTTTTCAGCGGCTTAAAACCAAGTCTTCGAAGGGCATTAGCTATAAGAGACTTCAGTAGCTATGAAGAAATTGTGCGTTGTGCTATCAAGGTAGAAATGGAAGTTGGTGTTACATATCCATCTCATGGTTTTGACAAGAAACGAAAGATGGAGTTCAAGGAGAAATCTCAGAATAATGATGAAAAGAAGATGAATGTTTCCTTATGCACAAAGTGTGGGAAGAAGCATGGTGGAGATTGTCCTAAAGGGACTAGAAAATGTTTTAAGTGTGGAAAAGAAGGTCATCGAGCAGCTGAGTGTCGAAGTAATGGAAAAAGGGTTTCTAATGATGTGAATAAAGCAAACACTGCAGAGAACGCACCGCCAACACTCCAATGCTTCAAGTGCAAGGAAATGGGGCATTATGATAATAATTGCCCTAATCGAAGGGTTAGTGATGATCAACATGAGCAACCACTGAAGGCAAAGGACAAAGGGAAATCACATGCGATCACTATTGGCAATGTTGAATATGACAACGATGTGGTAGAATGATTAAGTGTTTATGTAATGGGATTCCAAAATAATGTTGTATCATTGAGTATTGCAATATTTATTGATGTGGTATTCAAAGTGATTGAGATATTTTTTTTGGAAATAAGATGATATGCGCATAATGAAGACGAGAAAATGAAATGTTTAATAGTATTCATGAGCTCATGATTGATATAAGGACTAAGTGATATCATGGTTTGAGTATATAGAATTTTGAGGATTTTGGTATGTGGAAAGTGTTAACTTTTAACTGCACTCATGTTTTCACTAAGGTATTCAAGAGAATACACGATTAAGGACTTTGAATGTTTGTAATGTGACCAACAAGACATATCTTATGATATGTGGGGATCAACGATTGTATTAAATCTCTGGTACTCGTTGTCACTATATTATGAGAGTGGACTGCAGTATTATGTATAAGCCTAAAGATTAGACTGAATTATGTTGGACATAAGTTAGTATTGTTTAAGGATAGAAGATTTTCGATATTATTGAAGGGATGTTATAGTAACGTAGTTTTAGAAAAAGGACAACCTGCAGGACGGGCGACAGCCCATCGCTTCGGACAAGGCTGTAGGAATCGAACCCACAACCGAAGTGCGACTGGCCTTTATCGCCTACCACTGACCTACAGGAAGTCCCTATTTAGTAGAAACTAGTGTTATTATATTAAGCAGTATGATATATGAAGTATAAGTCCATTTAAGAACCATATGTGATTAATCTCACTATAGAATGACTTATGTATATTTAATAACTTTTTCTAACCTTTTGTTTGAGACAGATGGAATGACCCATCATTCTATCACATAATCTGCTAACACTTCACAAATAACAAATTCAACTTCATTTATTTACGAGATTAAGTAGAAATTGTTCAAGGCACGAACAAAAGTGAGATTGTACCAAAATAAAGTAAGTATTTATTTTAAGCAAATTTTCAACTTTAGGGAAATGATCTTGAAAACCAAAAATGTTGTCCTAGTGATCTTATACCTGATGAATCAGATGGTACCTTATATCATCACAAATCTATGGATTTGTGATTACTGGCTTTTCCATAGCCATGTTCACTACCACTCTCCATCAGAACATGATGGTTAGATTTCTCTTCCATATCCATATTTTCACCTATGTGGAAACCCAATGATTAGTTTATTTGGGTAACCGTTACGTTTCATACTTTTGTTTTTAAAGATTGGTTTTGATATTCCTTTTTACTATGTGGGTTTCTATTAAAGAAACTTTCGAATAGTAAACCATTTATAACCCCGACGAATTTCGAGGGCGAAATTCATTTTAAGGGGGGTAGAATGTAACAGCCCAAGATTTTATAAAAAAATATTCTTTTTAATTTTATTAATGTCTTGTGTTGTACGCTACACCAAAAGGATCTTGCACAACACACATCCTTGTCTTGCCTTTCATTACACGCAATCGCGAACTTTCTCGATAGCGTGTGTAATACGCAATACCGAGTTTCACTAAACAACGATGTGCTATTAAAATATTATTAAAACTAGCCGTTATGAATAGTAATAACCACTTTTTAAAATTCTGTAAATCTTATTTTTCAAAATGAACTTCATTCTTGGATTCGGAGTATCGAATTTAGCCTAAGGTGAAATTTTGGTACTTTTCGGATAACTTTCATATTCTGATGAATAGTGAAAATTACTAAATTATAATTAAAAACAAATTTTTTAATCGAAATAATTAATAGTGATAAATCATTAATTTGTGTGGTTTTAAAGTATATTTTGAATATATTTTTACAATTTAATACAATGTTGGTCATTGAATGTAATTTCACATTTAAACTAGACATAAACAAGTGTCAATCTTTTGATAGATATTGTTTCTTAAAAACACGCTATTTGTTTTAACAGCGGGATTTAATTATAAAATTAATTAATGAAACTTTTATGTTATGAATTTGGTAAAATAGACTTCATTTTTGAATTCGGAATATGAAATATAGCTTGGGATGAAATTTTGGCATTGTTCTGAAAAACATCAATTTTTGATGAATAGTGAAACTACTAAGTGGTAGTTAAAAAAAACTGAATTTTTCATAAAACTTAATTTTACTGCTTCTGTGAATGGAATTTCAAAAATCCGAGAGACACGGTTAATATCAAGGACTAAAATGTGGTTCAATGAGATGAAAATAATTTTTTGGTGAATAGTAACTTTTTACTTTTTTTTTACCGCAGTTAATAGTAAATAGGGTAACTAAGGGTAAATATGATATTACTATTACCCTAACACATGTCCTAATTCTATTGGACAAATGTAATTCGACCAAAAACAAACATAGGAATAAAATATGACCATTTAGGCCCACTTGGATTAGATTAGGACATTTATTATTAATTTATTTAAAGAAAGGTTAAAATAGTTAAAATCAATGTTTAATAAGTAAATCATTTTTAATATGGGGTTATACATAAGATAAATTAGATTGTAAATATTAATTAGAAAGCTAAAAGTATTTCCTACATGATGGTATTTTATTTGTAATTTTTAGACATCAAATAATTTAATTTATTTATGACACAACGATGATGCAGTAATTATCTTATTAATGAAATATTGACATAATTGATAATATAAATATCACAATAAATGTAATTTAAGACTTTTTATGAATTACACTAATTTTCTAGGTTACTATGATATATTAATGTTGATTTAATCAACTTGGTTCGAACATTTAATTCTGTTATGACTTTCACAAAAATCATATATCAAATAGTGTCAAAATTGACACAAAATAGTTTTTAAATAAAATATTATATTATTAATTGTTATTGTATTCCTAAAAATCTAAGGTTCGGCCAAATGACTTAGATAAGGATATATATATTAATAATAAACAATTTGGGGTTCGTTTGGCATGTTATAGTAAGTTTATTAACCATATAGTGGAAGAAAACAAAAAGACATGGTAAAAGTTAAATTATTTAACTTAGAGTTAAATTTAATTGATAAGGTTAAAATAATATCCTAAACTTGTCTAAATTCTATTGGTTGATAGGATTTCGACCCCTCCCCACCTTAGCTTCGAAATAAGACCCTTTGGAACCATTATAAACCGATTTTGACTTTAATATAAAATAATATTTTGAGATATTCCTAAGGTGCCCCTCTCCTCCCTTATAAAAGGACACCTCCTCCCCCTCCTCCTCACACCAATTTGAGCACTCAAGCTCGTCCAACCCCTGCCAAAATCCCTTCTCCACTTCCCTAGAAACATCCTAGAGGTTCTTGTCTTCCTCAAAGACCAATTCTAGTGCCCTAAGAGGTCTCAAAGAGGCACTTCAAAGAAGAGGTAATTACTGTTACCAATTCTTTCATCTTTATTTCTTCTTCCACTTCTTCTTCTTAGGTTGTTTCATTATGAAGTAATAACATCAGTATCACTAATATACTTATATGTTATTATAAGTATGAAATAACCCTATTTCACCATCTATCCATCCTATGGAAAAAGAAATCACCGCGCGTGCGTACGTACGGAATACCGTCTCCACGCCGTGGTGTAATCTATTTTCCACCACCACCTTACATGGATGGGTATAATGGTGTAAAGAATAACTATACATAGTTATTACAACATCATATTGATTCTGATATATTGTATAATCCACTCCAATTCAATTCAATATTTATAGAAATGATATCGTCGCTCGTGCGTACGTACGGACTACCGTCTCCACGACGCGATGAGATTCATTCTCCATTTTAACCATTTAAGAATGATTATAAAGTATATATAAGAAATAATAATGGAATATATGAAATTATAAAGCTACTGGATTTATGTATATATATATATATGTATGTCATCTACTTACTTCCATTCAAGACAATAAGGAAAGGAAAACAGCGTTCATGCGTACGTACGGACTACCGTCTCCATGAACGGTGTTTTTCATTTCATTTATCTATCTATTATATGTATATATATACTGAATATATATGATATATAAATCATATTTTATATTCTGGAAGTAATTAAATCATGATATAAGTATTAATAATGTCAATAACAACAAGTAAAATCACCTACGATAAATGATACGATTTTACCCAAAACGCTTCTTTAACATGGAATTTACAAAAGAACGGGTAATATAAAGTCATAAGTGAACCATATATGATATCATAACAATGAATATGATTCTGTAATAAGTCAATGACATTATTTAAATCATTATACAGGAGGTTCGGACACATACGAAGCAAATCGGACCTAAGGTAAGGGAAATATCACAATCTCATTTTTATCCGAGATTGTTTATTCGTAAGTATTTACTGGGGTGTATTTTATCATCCACATCCATGTTCCCTCAATATGTAATATTGTTTCCATCCACTTGAAATAGTTTAAATCCAATTTTACCCTTAGGTGAGTTTTTAGTAAAGAATATGAAAGGAATCTTTTGTTGTTTTTCCGTACGAGGTACTTTTTGACTTTTCCAACAAAAGTACGAAGAATGTTTTTTTAACTTATACGGCATGAATGGATTTTTAAAACATTACTTCAAAGAAGCTTCCTTTACAAGTTTTCAAGTTTATTTTTAATCAACTTCTTTTATTTTAAAGTTGTATGACATGTTATGAAAGGAAAAATGTTTTTGAAGAAGAAAGGATATTTTCCTCAAGAATTCAATTCAAGTGTTTTATCAAAATTATTTTCCATCTAAGATAATAAAGGGTTCTGTTTCTATCCATATTTTTACATTGGTTTGACTATGTTGTGATGGAATTATGTTTATGAATTCCTTTATCATATATGAATTGATTTATGATGTCATGATGTTTCAAGAATCCCATTTTTGTTATGCGATGATGTATGTTTTATGATTATGTGGCACACATAAGAAAGGATTCATTATAAGATGGGTGGGACCTATATCTCCCTCCAATGCATTGGGTAATGATTTTATATCTCATGAGATAGACATGGCTGGAACGGAAGGTTATTTCAGTTCAGTGATACAGGACTGAAACGAGGAGTGAACTCGGTTCAGAAAGGGACTTTGTCCACTAAGATAGTCTTGGCAATGAGTCATGACTAACAAGAAATGATTTTCCATGATTATGTGTGCATGCCACAAAGATTCATGTTTTAAGTTATGATTATTTGGATTTCATTTCACTACTATGATTTATCCCATGTTATGAAATTATGCTCTCTTTTGCAGGTTAAGATTTCCAAAAGTTATGTTCTTATGAATATGATGTGATTGATTTTTCTTTTGTATACCCTTGCTGAGCATTTGAGCTCACCCTTTTATGTTTTCTTTTCCCCAGGATATAAAGAAAGGTTTTAGGTATAAAAAAAGGAAGATCTTTATGGGAGATATTGAAGATCTTTCACCACGTTTAGAAGATTACGTTCCGAGTTTCCAAAGACACTAAACTATTACGATCCTTGTGTGTGTGTTTTTTTTATGTACTAAGTATTCCGCAAAAGTAATGTAATGTCCATGTACGATAAGCTTCGGGTCATTATACCAATGCTCATATTCCTATGCGGGAGATATTTATACACCCTCTGTTTCCATGCTATCATAGACGAGGTTAAAGCTTCCCACCTAAGTAGTGGATGCATGCCTCTCATGCTGGCTGGTGTGGTTTGCCAAATTTTTTGATATACACTCCAAACAATAGTTGTCCATATTATATATAATGTGAAAATCCAACAAAGAATCTCTATGTATTAATATATTATTTGTAATTTCATTCCTATTGACATCAATTTGTCATTATCAATAACAACTAACACGTGTCTTTAAACATAATACCATCTATAAAATCATCAAAATAAAAACCACAACACCTATTAAGATCTTATCACAAGTACTTATTGACAAAAAATTAAATTCACTGAAAGGGAACTTCAATATCCCATTTTTATTTATTTTTAATAATTATTTGTCAATATGGTTTCTTTTATTTGTTTCCCTTATTGGAGACTAATACAAAGGTGTATTTAAAAGATTTTACAACAACCATATTCTCATCAACTTAAAATTATTCTCAAATAATAAAATCACACTCAAAAAAATAAATGATCTATTATTTAATCAACTATAAGGCTATATAAGAAAACCTAGTTTAGAAAACTAGAGGGATGTCACTTAAACCACAAGGCTATTTAATTTTTGTAATGTGATACCATTCTTAAACATGTTTTAATAACATCATAATAGGGGATATTTAAGAAATAATTTTAAGATATATCATACACACATCTCAAAAAACATATTAGGATGTTCATGTGCAAAACATATGGCTCCTATTTTCAACTGAATTTCAACTCTCTTATGATAAATGTTTTTAAAAAATATTCACATTATGAATTTGAGAGTGATCATAATTTTCACAAAATTGTGAATAAATGACATCTTAAAATTATCTATTCTCCCCCTTAAGGAATGAATCCATCTCCTTCAATTCTATGCATGTTATTACCAAAGAATTTATATAAGTGAATAATGAGGAACCGGTTTTCTCCTTAGAAATAATACTCGGGATGAGATATTCCTCTCAACCTTGCCTTCCACTTCTTCATTTTAAACTAGTTTTTGAAGAGTTCTCAATCACCTCTTGGGGTTTTTTGGAGTTTCATGAAATTGTCTGTGTCATGCCTAATTTTTTTACACCTTTCAAACAACATAATTTGTAACTCATCATTTTTATATGACTCTTAATCATCTTTAAATTCTTCAAATATCACCACTTTATTTATTAAACAAAATTCTACACTTTTTCCAAAGTTTCATCTTATCACAAAATTAATTTGTGACTATATATTTCTTCACTATACGACTTCTCTTCTCATTTTCATTATGAAGAATCTCACTTGAAAAAAAAATCGTCATTTATAATATTTGTTACTTCTTGACCGCATCTACTAAAAACATCATCCAATCATTCATATGATTTATTTATTGATAGTTTATATTACTTATTAGTCATAGTCTTCTATTCCTAATAATATGATATCATCTTCTTAGCATTTCTCCCACTTGATTAAAGAATTTTCAATGTAGTGACATGTTCTACCAGTATAAATATTCTTTATGACCAAACACTCCACAAACCAATAGTAGTATCTAAACCTTGATCTTCTAGATTGATAGTAGTTATACTCTAATGATTTTATTTGTTGCTTTTTCATAGATTGTTGATGTATGTCTTTAATAGGAAGCCTTCATGATGAATTATTACACTTCCCATTTGTGGAAGTTATTTTATCATTTTTTTTTCTTTTGGTCTTGTTAGAACCCGTCTTGTCATTCATAGGTACATTTTTAAAAATATGAAATTTACAATGAGATTCAATTATTCTAGAATGAACATTTTTATATGGACCCTTCTTCACAAAAACTTTATAAGATTCATTCTTAAGATCAAAACATTAGTGAAGTCTTCATTAATATTCCTCAATTCACATTGAGATAAAAGGCACATAGATTGTGTCTCAGATAATTCTTCCTCTTTATAAAAAAGTCATTCTTCTATATCATTCAATATATTCTCATATTCATATAATATCAAAAATTTATGTTTACTCTCTTCAATATGTTCTCATTCATACTTGTTAAGATCTTATTTTACAATAGTTTTTGTATAACCTTCTATCTCATCTATCTTTATCTTATTTTCTCTTATTTAATTAAGATGACTCTCAGATTTCTTGAAACATTCTTCATTTTCAAATGAGATCTTATCTTATTAGGGTTTTTCTTTTCCTTATTGAGTATCATATTTTCCTTAGGAGTACCTTTGGGATTTTATTTTAAAATACATTCTAATTCATTTTCCACATGTCCTTAATCACCTTTAATGTCTTTATATTTTTTGGATTTTACCATAAATAATATACAATTCTTAGAATATATTTCATCTTCTAACTAACTACTTGATGAAGAAAATTTATCCATTTCTATACTTATTATATTTATAATATTGAAAGTAAAAAAAAATTATTTTTCTTCCACATTCTTTTCAAGTACTTCATATCATCTTCATCTGATTTAGGGTCATTAGCCTTTTTCTTTGGAAAATTTCCATAAAAATTACCACTATGGTGAAACTTTAGTCAACTTGGTGGCTATTTTCTATTTTCTTTAAATATTTAGCCTTTGAAAATTCTTGTATTAATGGGAATAATTTGTTTGATGTCTTTTTAAGCTTCTCTATCATCAAAATTACATTATTCTGGTTCTTCATTGATTCTAGTTTTACCTTTTATCATGTCTTTAAAGGCAACATCATCTCATGTCTTGTACATTAATGATGGAAATTTTCTCATTTAATATGATATTAGAGTATTTTTAATTTCATCAAATGATTTATCTTCTTGAACTTCATGTGGTGAAATATTTCATTCGAATATATCTTGGAAATTTCGGACAAGCTTCTTCACAATAGCAGTATCATTCAGTTCCTCACCAAAACCTATAATATTTCTGATAATAACATTCAATATAGTATGGTAGTTATAAATTGTTTCATCAAAAAAAATGTATTATATCATTGAACTTTCATCTCTGTATTTTCAACTCGGAATCTTTGAATTTTAGAATTCCATTATAAAAACATCTCAATTTATCCCAGATCTATTTGGCGGTTTGGAGAGCAATCACTTTAGTGTATAATTTTTCTAATAATTCCATCAAGATTCACTTATGATCTCTACTATAATCTTCTAGAGTTATATTATCATCTTGAGTCTTATAAATATCATGATCAATAGATGAGAAACCCACTATTGCTACTTCTCTCACATCCAGTATAAGAGATAAAATATAAGATAACATCATATTACTACAAATGTGGTAGTTCATGACCTAAAAAGAAGAAATTACTTGACTAATCACTAGATTAAAATTTTCCATTTTAAATAATTATTATTTGAACTACATAAGTAACATTTATCTAATACCAATTTTCGTTTATAAGGATCACTTAGGTACCACTAAGGGGGGTTGAATTAGTGGTACACTATTTTTAAACTCGTACAATTTTTTATTCAACAACCATGACTTATTTAAGTGTTCATCAATTTTTTATTACTCAACCTCCCCTTGTAAGAATAAATAATAAATAAATCAAAGCATAACGGTATTTACATGGTTTTGTCTAAAGATGTACTCCTTATTGTGTTGGTTAAACCCCCCAACATGGTATCACCTCTATAACAGAAGTTATTACAATTTTAATTGGTCAGACCCCCAATTAAAAATTATCTATACCCCCCAGTTCTAATCAGTATTCAATAGTTTGTTATACCCCCTAATGGAACCTTTTACATAGTGATTGGTTAGGCCACTAATCAAAATCTTCTAGCAACTACTAAGACCCCCAGCTACAACATTCAACATCAAATGGCTCGATCCAATATAGAAATACATTTAGATGATATTACTCTATGAGAATGATGGATCACACTATCTCATATATAAATTCAACTACATTTTCACCGATGTTGGTGTTTCTCAAACAATATCTGATCTGAGAATATAATTAGCTGCCTCATTTCAACACTACTCAAGTAATAATTATTTCCTCTACTAAAGACTCGACCCCATTGAATACTAAATAACTCAGATAAAAATGTATTCTAGAATAATAATCCAACTTCTACATAAAATTATTGAACACTTATTTTTAAATGTATAATTAATGTCAAAATATGAAACCTTAATGAGTGAACATAAATTTATGGATGTACCATTCTTCACGCATGTGTAAAAAATGCATGGTATTATCAAAACATTTTCTTATGAAAGTGGTATTACATCTGTATGTATTATTTCATGTTCATTAGAATACACACACAACATATACTTGCAGTGATTGGTTAACTTTCACATCCATAGGTCCTCCATAAAATATAACACCTCATCGATATTCCACATAGTATGCACATTATCATCACCAATGCACATTGCATACATCAACATTTTATTCATGAATAGTCCTTAGGAAATGATATGACATGCGTTGAACACTACTTCTTTACATATATCATATCTCAACAATATACATTAGTTATTACTTCTCACAATTCCCTTGAATCCACTATGAATTCACACAATTCAACCTTCAGTGTAACTCAAATACATATTTTGTAACAATATACATGGGATGAATCATGTTACATTATTTCACACTCCTTACAAGGAATAGGATATGAGGGACTACATTACCCTTCGATTAACAGTTCACATGATTCCTTTTTTATACTTAATAAAACATTGTGTTCATGTTTACAGCAATTCATGGAAACTCAATATGACATCCTATTATCAAGAGATATGATAATAATAAAGAAAGCATGGAAACTCATGAAAAAATATCGAGCTTGATCAACCCTATATTCCTCTATCAATATCTCTATGAGTATCTCTCTTACAATGTGTTCAGATCAATGTTAATAATGAGTTCTTTACGGAGGGTATATATATATATAAACACCACTAACTCAATGATATGAAAAACACAATGATCCAAAAATTTTGTATACTCATATGCACACTACCAAATATTATGCTTCATGAGATATCACCAATAGCGAAAAAGAATTTTGATTTACTTATATTATTCTTCTATTATTTCTTTGTTAAATCATACAAATAATATTTCAAGATGATTTGATCATCTTTGAATTATCTAATAAATCAAATGGGGATAAAAAGAATTGTATGGATCATTCTCCTCATCACTACATGAAAGAACCCAATGAAAATAACTCCTCAGGTGGCTGTTTTTGAAAAAAAATTGGAATGGTTGACGCAACAACCTACATACAATAGATATAATGGTCCTAGTTTTAAGAAAAAAATTAAAGGCTGATGAACAGTGACACTCTATCATGTGAACCACATTAAAACTCCACTGATTTGAGTGCTCAATTTAAAAAAACTCTCCCTCTACTGTATATAATTGTCCACTTGTCCTCTTCCCATTACTCGATGGCACCACTCCATTCCAGCACCCTGCTCCTCTGTCATGTCACCCCGCATGGTGGTCACTCCACCTATGATCTTACGCCTATGTGGACACACTTCACACACCGTATGCCACCATGATTCCCCATATAAAGATGATCATACACACCATAGTAGTGGTTTCAAGTCCCTCGGGTTTCCTCGTATGGTTGTACACAATTTTTGAATTAATCTCCATTAAAATTGTTGGCCATGTTACAAATAAAGTGCAAAGGAAACATAGAATCTCCCCTCCTAAAACATTCTTCGTAATATCTTTCTTCATGAGATCATTGTTTCATTATCATAAAAACTGACACATGTCTTAAAACATAATCCTAACTTTACAATCATCATAGTAACAACCCCAACACATATTAAAATCTTATCACAAGAACTTATTGAAAAAAAATGAAATTCCCTGAAATGGAACTTCATAAAACGATTACAAATGGATATATATTTAATGAAAAATATTCTAATGTATATATATCATCAAATAATAAAATTTAAATAGTTTTTTGTGTCATTTTAAACCTTATCATTTTATTAACCCCTTAATTAAATAATTTTAACCATAACTATGGTAAAAAAAAATTTCAATATTAAAGGATTATAATTTTACACATAAGGTTAAAATTGGATGCTAAATTTCCAAAATATAACATTTTAAATCATATTTATCCTTATTTTAATATTCCATTATTCTAATAATTTTTATACTGTTTAAAAATATTATATCTATAAAATATCCTTACTGTTATTAATGACACTATTCATTTAATTTGACTTTAATGAAAACAATACTATGATGAAATTTGAATGTAATCCTTTGAAACATCACAAATATATTATATTTATTAAAAAATTAATAATATAATTCACTCTTATTTTATTAATTTTGATATTTTTAGAATCATTTATTTTATTTTTATATTAATTAAATAAATAATATGTTGGAGTTGTGTAATTAGTTAAGGTAATTATTCAAATACTACAAAATATAAATACATTATCTTGATAATAAATTTAATTTATCTTTAAAATAATCATTTAGATATAAATGTATCCTTTTTTATAATTATATAAAAATTTTAAGACATTACGGTCTATAAAGTAACATTTTTTATATATTATTTTCTTAAATTAATATAATGGTAATAATAAAATAAATATGGCACCAATTGACCATATATTAAGTACATGGATACAAATTATCAAAATCAATTCATTCAATATGATTAAAGAAAATGTTATAGAAATTTTAAAGCCTTATCCAAAAAATTTAACCATATTTTACTAGTTTTACCCATTCAAGGGTGATAAAAATTTATTGTGGTTATTATTCTTATTGACCAAAAATAAAAGATAAAAATCTAGAAAATTTGATCCACTTTATTCAAAATATGGAATAAAAATTTCAGAATTAATTTTCTATAAATGGTAGAAATTCATTATTAAAAAAGTATGAAAAACATGAAAAAACCCCATTTTTTAGAAAAAAAATATATTAAGAATAAAACAAGATATATATTCTTATATCATGCCTAAAAAAATTATAGGAATGTTTAAAAAATATTGAATATATAATATATAAATTTTAGAAAAATTACTATCAAATAGTGGTTAATTTAATTTATTTAGATAAAATACTCATTTCTCTCATTAAATCATATTTTAGAAAAACATCTCCTTTACTATAAATTGATTTTTTATTTATACAAAATTGGAAAGAATTTAATTTATTATATATCTTTTTCATAGTTTAGTTTGTCATATTCATACTGACCAATTTAATGGGTAAGCTATGACGATATATTTTATTACAACTCATTTAGACATGGGTTCGTGAATATCAAAAGATATAAAAATTTATTTAAAAAAATATATATAATAGAATCTCAGGATGATATAGGTATTGATTGTAATGTCCCTGTCCAGCCCATGATCATGATATTGTCCGTTTTGGGCCTAGCCCACACGGTTTTGTTTTTCCATGGGTTCCGGCCCTCAGGCACCCCCCAAGAAAAGGCCTCATGATGGGAGAGATATCCACGACACCTTATAAAGGGGTACTTCATGCTCTTCCTCCTTCGATGTGGGATTTCCATAACCCACCCCCATAGAAGGTCCCAACGTCCTTACTGGCACATCAAATGGACACTAGCTCTGATACCATTTGTAACGACCTAGTCCAACCCATGATCATGATATTGTACACTTTGGGACTAGCCCGAAGTGATTTTGTTTTTCCCTAGGTTATGGCCCTCCGGAACCCCTAGGAAAAGGCCTCATGGTGGAAGAGGTATCCACAACACCTTATAAAGGGGTGCTTCGTGCTCCTCCTTCGATGTGGGATTTCCATAACAACTTTTTAACATCTCGGTTCCAGAATCCACCAAGAGGTGACCCGTACCCGGTTGGTCACATGGCCTCAAGTGCATTTCTAGGAACTCTAGAGGCTGCTGACTAGCAACGAGAGCCTTGGGTGTGATAGTGGGGAAACTTTTCCCTCATTGGTAGAGCAACACAGCTGAAGAGAATCAAATATACAACAATGGAAGAAGTAAATATCCGACAACAGTAAATAGAGGAAGACTGAGATAATAAACTGCTGGAGTACATATATATATATAATGATTCATGGAACATATGTCTAGGAAAATAGCCAAACAAGTCACAATGCAGAATATAACCAATACTAAACCTAAGTACAAAATAAAACATATAAATAGATCTTCCGCATCACAAGCCTAAGCTTGGTCCCATGCTCTCCAGCTTTACAGCAAGTCATGTACCTGAAGTTGAAGGGTGCTTTCCCTTGTCTATAACCGCAAAAATATAATCTATTTGGGCCCAAAATTATGTCCCACCAGGGTGTGAGATGAATCCCAGTAGGAAACCACCACAAGATCTTTGCCTAATAGTCAGTGAGTATATGGCAGGTAAAAGTACAGAAAGTAGTAAACAGGAAAGCATTAAGCAGTAAAAAATATATAGTTTTAAGCACTCAAAACACCACACAATTTGAATCATAAAAACAGAGAACAAAATAGGTTACCCTCTAGTAAGTACCCACAATCTATCCTCTTTGGTCCAACCTATCAAGTACAAGCAACCCTCTGTGCAGCACACACAGTCTCACCCCTCTGGTATAGCTAATGTATAGACTCTTTGAGGAAGCACTAACCATCAATTCCCCCTATAGTCTCATATCTTACTAAAGGTGCTCCAAGGAAGACCTCATTGAAAATTATCCTTGTGGCCTATGTTGAGTAACTACAAACACTCTGGGGAATCACTCAATGTCAATTCCCCTGTGGTCTCGCATTGTATAATTATAAAGACTCTCTAGAGAAGCCCTCAATGTCAATTCTACCTACGGTCAATACACCAGGTTCTCACGGCCCTGTGTAAGTCATGAAAGTGTAGCAGGGCATAACGGCCTAGTTAAACCTCAAAAACTATTTGGCTAGAATTATACACCACAATAGCTTAACAAAACACCAGTCACACCATCCTACCATATTAGGCATGGAAAAGTAAACAGTATCCTAACAGGAAAACAATACCCAAAGGTCAAAACAGGAAAAAACATGCATGGAAATACATCCAAATGACAACAATTCACCCCATTCACAATCAATAATCATCTACTCAGATATACCAGCATAGTAGAGAATGAATAGGGCTAAAACGGTAAACACAGAATACCCTGTTCATGGGTATTGGGAAAAATTGAACATATAACTCAAAGACTTCCTACAGAAAGGCACAAACCACCTACCTCGGGGTTAGGAGATTGCTATACGTGAACCTCAAAGCTTTAATCTCATTATAATTCCAAATATCTACAAAAAAATTCTATAACGTTCAAACCATGATAACTTGGAAAAGAAGAGGAATCATGAAACGAGGATCCATTAGAAGATAGAACTCACCGATGTGATTCCAACGCAACATATTATGTTCAACACGAAGGACGAACAATGTCTTAGGGGATCGTCGAAGATCCACGGCCGTACGGAATCCTTTGGATGAATGAGACCTAAACGAAGGTTGTTATTTCCGTCAGACGTAACCCCGATGCGTTTAATGAAAAAAATACATGATGTGTACTTTTGGAGTACACAGAATGTACTTGTTGTTTCCGTACACCACATTAGGAGGCCTCCAGGACACCCCACATGTCTGTTTGTGTGGTGATGATATGGCTAGCACATGGTCTCCTGTGGAAATGCAGTACATGACGTGTACTTCAAAAATTTCCAGAATCTCAGCTTTCCTAAAAAAATCCAAAAAAAAAAGAAAAACATACCTTAAAAGAAGATCCAGTTTCTTAAAAAGTTCCCCCTTTAAATTAATTCATCCCTGAATTTCCCTATAATGGTTTCATATAAGAAGAAACCCCGAATAGCTTCAGCCACTATGATCGTACATCAGCCTCCCTCTCCCAAGTCTCATCCTGTACCCACCTATACTGCCATAGCACTCGTACCGAGGGAACAAATCAGCCATAGAGAACCTTTTTACTGCGATCCAAAATCCGGATAGGATGATCCTCAAATGATGCATCCACTTAAATCTCAACATCCTCAGGTTGAAAGACATGATACGGGTCTAAAAAGTAATGTCGAAGATGAGAAACATGGAAGAATTCATGCAAAGATCGTTACCTCTGAGGTAACTGCAACTAATAGGAAACCGTACCAAATCTCTCCAAAACCTCAAACGGCTCGACGTACCTCAACAAAACCTTACCCCGTATCCTAATCCTCTTGTGTCCCAACCTTGGTGTGACACATAGAAATACCTGATCCCCAACCTCGAACTCTAGAGGTCATCTCCACTGATCATCATAAGACTTCTATCATGACTGGGTAGTAGCCATCCTCTTCTGAATCATCTTTATCTGCTCTGTGGTCTCCTGAACAAGATGAGGTCCCAGCAAAGCTACCTCTCCTTCCTCTAGCCAACATAAGGGATATCTGCCTGGCCTACCATACAAGGCCTCATAAGGTGCCATCTAAATAGTTTCTTGAAATATATTGTTGTAGGAAAACTCTACAAAAGGTATATGCTTCTCCCAAGAACCTCCAAAATCTAGAATTCTTGCTTGGAGAATGTCCTTAAGAACCTGAATCGTACGCTCAGACTGGCCATCTATCTAGGGATGGTAAGACATACTCAAAATTACTTGTGTAACTAAAGCCTTATGAATCTCCTGCCAGACTCGAGAGGTAAAACATGCATCTCTGTCTAAAACACTGGAGTGTGGAACTCCATGAAGACGTATGATCTCTCAGATGTAAAACCGTCCCAGATCATCAACAATGACGGTCTCCATGATCATTAAGAAGTGAATGACCTTTGTAAATCTGTCAATGCCAACACATACAACATCATTCCCACAAGGTGACCTTGGCAACCCTATCAAGAAATCCATCGCGACGTCGTTCCACTTCCACTCGGGAATGGGTAACAGCTGTAAAAGCCCTACTGGTCGCTAATGCTCCGCCTTCACTTGATGACAAGTGGAACACCTCATGAAAAAACCAGAAACATCTCTCTTCATACTTGACCACCAATACTGAAGGTGTAGATCATGATACATCTTGGTGATAGCAGGATGAACTGTCCAAATCGGGGAATGAAAATCCCGCATCAGCTCCACGCATATATCTTCTTGAACCCATACTCGCCCCTGGAAAAGCAAGATCCCATCCTCTCCTATGGTCTATCCAAGAATAGCATCCTATATTAACACACTCTCCCTTAGGACTATCCCTTCAGAATATGATAGCTACCTCATTCGAACTCGATCCAGAAGAGTAGAGGTAACAACTACAGAGGAAAGAAAGGTCTTCCCCTGTCTATCGTGCACCTCCAAATGCATCTCCAAGAATAGGTCCATCAGCTTCCACTCACTATTGGACTCTTGAACTACCTAAATATGACTCCTCATGATCAATGCATCGACCACTATGTTGCCTTTCCTAGGCGTATAGGCAAAATCAATGTCAAATGACTGAAGGTACTCAACCCACCTTCGCTGTCTCAAATTCATATCACGCTGAGTGAAGATGTACATGAGATTCTTATGGTCGGTGAAAACCACAAAATGTACTCCCAAAAGACAATTTTTCCAACAGCGTGAGGCATGAATAATAGTTTCCAACTTCAGATCGTGCATTGGGTAATTTCTCTCCCGTGGCCTCAACTATCGAGACCTATAAGCAACGACTCTATGTACCTGCATAATCACAGTTCCCAGCCTAATACCTGAAGCATCATAATAAACAATATAGATATTTATTGGCTCTAATAATACTAGTATAGGTTCTTAATTCATCCTCCCTTTCAGCTCATGAAAGGCTGTCTCAGAAGAATCTGACCATAAGAACTTCACACCTTTCTTAGTCAAACTCGTCAGTGGTGCTGCTAAGAGTGAAAAGTCCTTTATAAAATTTTTGTAGTATCCAGCCAGCCTTAGAAAGCTATGTACCTCAAAGATGTTCTTTGGATGCTCCCAGGAAACTACTACTTTCACATTATATGGGTCTACTGATACTCCTATCTATAAGATATCATGACCCAAGAAGTGAATCTAATCCATCCAAAAGTGTCACTTTGAGAGCTTAGCATATAACTCATGCTCCCTCAGTGTACTCAAAATGATCTCAAGATGTGTGGCATGGTCATTTCAAGTGGGATAGTACACCAAGATATTATCTATTAAGACCACCATGAAGGAATCCAAGTATGGATGGAATCAGTTCCATGAAAATTGTAGGCGCATTCGTGAGACCGAACGACATAACCAAATACTCATATAGACTATACCTACTCATGAAGGCTGTAAGAGATATATCTGATGGTATAACACACAACTGATGATAATCGGACCTCAATTCAATTTTCCAGAACACCCAGGCTCCTCAAAGCTGATCAAAGAGGTCTTCAATCCTAGGAAAGGGATATTAGTTCTTGACCACCAACTGGTTCAACTTCCAATAGTCCAAATAGAGCATAAGGGCACCGTCTTCCTTCTTTACAAAGAGGACATGCGAACACCAAGGTGAAGTACTGGGTCGAATGAAACCCTTTTCCTAAAACTCCTCCATCTGCTTCTTGAGCTCCTACAACTTAGGTGTGGCCATCCTATAAGGAGGAATGGACACTGGTGCTGCTACGGGCACAAGTTCAATAGAAAAGTCTACCTCATGCTCTGAAGGAAAACTTGAAAAGTCATCTGGAAAAAAATCCCTGAAACAATCCACCACTGGGGGAAAGTACATCTGTGAAGTCCCCTGGTAATCCAGATAAATTCTAGCAATCTGGGTTGTAACTTCTCCCAAACCATGATGCTCTAGACCCGCTCTGCTCACCTGAACATCCCACTTTCCCTTATGAAGAAAAGATCTACCCTATGGTGATACGAAACTCACCATGCGGCGATAACAATTAGCGACTTCCTGGAAGGGAACTAGCCAGTCCATTCTGAGAATGGCATCATAGCCTGTCATTTCTAGAACATAGAGACCCCAAAGGAAGTGACACCCACCAACATCAAGAGGGAACTCCTTGCACTGACATACACCAGATGTTCTTGTCACCAACAGAGTGTCTAGTGTCAAAACATCAGCAGAACGAAAGATACAAAGCCCAAGGCTCTCCACAATAGTGACAAATATAAAGATATGCGTAGCACCAGTATCGAAAGGAGTTAAAGATAATATCGAGGAAACTAGGACCATCCCTAGAATTGTAGAGGGTCCGAGATCCTACTTCTGATGGGTTTGCTCCACTGTAAAAGCCTGGCCAGATCTGTGGCCCTGTGACCCTGCCTGACTACTCTGAGTAGATCCACCCTACTGTCGCTGGTATCTTGGTGACTAACCAGCATGGACACAACCTCCACCTCATCCTGAATGGCCAGAAGAACTCCAGTTCTCAGATTAGTGAGAAACTGGTGGAGCTGCTCCTTTACGAGGAGTCATAGGTGAACCCTAGTCACTGACTGCTGGTGAGAAGATGTGGCATAAATGATAAAGGTGTCCCAACTTTTCGTAAGATAGGCACTCCACCAGGTCTCTCTGGCACTGCGACCTCATATGCCTTCTTCTCCCGCACTGATAGAACACCACCCAGCTACCGGTAGATGCATCCCGCCTACGTAGATCTCCCCATGTAGTCTCCCTATGGAGCTTCCGGCTATCAGATGGAGAAGCACTAAATGAAGATGTCGATCCGCCCCGGCACACAACTCTGAATTCCCTTCAGATTTTGCTCCATGATCAGTTCCTGGATGATGATGGAAGCGATAGAAGTCAACCTAAAAATATTTACATGAGAGCGGGTGTCCTGTCTGAGTCCATCCTCGAACTTCTTTGCTAGGAGTAACCCATCTCCTCCCAGGAAAGGTGTGAAATGCTGAACCTCAGTGAAATGATAGGAATACAGCATAACAGAAAGAGTTCCCTACTCCAGACTCATAAACTCCTAGGCTCGGTCATCGCTTAGGGTCTTCGGATAGAAGTAGTCATAGAATATGTGCTGAACTACTCCAAATCCATAACCAGATGATGACCCGCTTGTGAGATCACATCCCCCCATCTCTTGGTGGAATCCTATATCATATAGGTAGTGATATTGAATCTACTCTCTGGAGGCGTCTCGAAATGATCAAATATTGTGAGGATGGATTCTAGCCATGAATCTGCAGCCTGGGGTACTCTATACCCTGAGAAAGTCGAGGGATTCTACTACTAGAACACCCACATAAAAATAGCAATCGATGGGGCAGGAGGCGGCGCTTCTTGAATGGTTTGCATCATCCTTATGAATCCTTCCCTGAACTATCCATCAACACTGGTAACAGGTATATCTATTTGTGCCAAGACTGGCACAACATGGGGTTCTGCTGGATATCCCTGATCAGCCGTATCTGGCATCTGATCACTTCCCTATAACTAGAAGGAATCCAAAGGATGTATCGGTGGAATGAATATGCAGGGTCAAGCACACAGCTTAGATTAGGATCAATAAGTACTGAAACAAAGAAGTGTAAGAAGAGAACAAGATAAAGAAGCATTCATGGTTTACAAAACATGACTACACGGTGTGTACACTTCCTACACGGCGTGTTCTATGAAGTCATTCACATGGGCATGTAATCCTACCTAAACTGGTCCTGTAACACCCCAAACACATGGCATGTTGTCTTAACACACAGTGTGTACTTGAATACTCTCACTGTTCCCAAGTTCTTCTACATGGTTAAGCCACACAACTTTCCTAAAAACAGACTAAACAGCGTTTTGAAGGTAGACACGGCCTGTACTAGACAAGATTCACCAAGCCCATGTTGTTAGTGACACGACCTGACACACAGCCTGACACTACACAGCATGTTCCGAATGGACACGGTGTGTTCGTGAAGGGATAACACCGACCAATGTTGTTCATGACACGACCGGGTACCTGGGTCAGACTACACGGCATGTTCAACATGAACATGACGTGTATAGCTTAAGGTCTTATCCGTCCGTGTTGTTGGTTACATGGGTAGAAAATGTTTCAAAACTACACAACGTGTTTAATAGGGAGAAGACGTGTTTCAACCAGACTTTCCCCATCCCGTGTCTCTTCCCTCATAGCCTACAGCATGGTCAGAGACTACAAAACTTGTACATAGAGTACATGACATGTACTTAACAAAAACTGTTTCTTCCCAAACAGAAGAACACATGGTGTATACTTACCATTAAATGGCATGTATTTTGGGTTTTTCAGGACAGTAAGCCTCAAAAACTTCTCTGGAACACAGAAAAACACTGAAATGAACATTGAAAGTGCCAAATTCTGATTCGTGAGGGCCCATACTCCCCATGAATCAAAGTTTGACATCTTATACATGTTTTAAATATAATAACAGTGCAATGATCCACCAACTTTTGGTCCATGAAGGCCCATAACACCAAAATAACCAAATCATGGCATCCACTCAAGAAAAACCTTACACAAAACAAAACCCTATCAAATAGTAGATATTTTTATCAAGGCATCTATCACAACAACATGCATATTCTAGAGAACTTCTATCATAACAACATGAAATTTCTAATGAATCCTAGATGGCATGGAAGGAATGCATGATATGTGAATTCAAGAAAGTGCATATATGATGCATGAGATGGCATACCCTAATCTCTTTGGGTTGTGACAGAAATAGAACATTAATAATATCAACAGTAACCGCATAAAACATGTGAATCACCCAACGATGAAATCGAATGAACTGTAAAATTTCAAACCAAAAAATTGCAATAATGAGGTAGATTATCCTTTCCTTATACATGGGTTAGATATTCCCAGGCACAACTTATTACCAAGTACCTATTCCTTCCTATACTTGGATAAAGGCTCCAAATAGTATGTCAAGAGAAAAGAATCTTCTGATACCACTTTGTAACATCCCGGTTCCAGAAGCTACCAAGAGGCGACCCGTACCCGGTTGGTCACATGGACTCAAGTTCATTTTCCCAAACGCTAGAGGCTGTCAACTAGTAGCAAGGGCCTTGAGTGTGATATTGGGGAAACTATTCCCTCAATGGTAGAGTAACACAGCTGAAGAGAAACTAATATACAACAGTAGAAGTAGTAAATATCCAACAATAGTAAACAATGGAAGGCTGAGATAATAAACAACAGGAGCACATATATATATATATAGAAAATGGTTCATGGTACATATGTCTACTAAAAAATCCCAATAAGTCACAATGATGAATACAACCAATACTAAACCAATGTACAAAAGAAAAAAAATAAACAACTCCTCAGCATCGCAAGCCTAAGCTTGGTCCCATGCTCTCCATCTCCACAACAAGTCAAGTACTTGAAGTAGAAGGGAACTTTCCCTTTCCAATACCTGTAACAATATAATCTATTTGGGCCCAAAAGCATGGCCCAATAGGGTCTGAGAATATTCCCACTAGGAAACCACCACAAGATCTATGCCTAACAGTCAGTGAGGATATAGCAGGTAAAAGTTCAGAAACCAGTAAACAGGAAAGCACTAAGCCGTAAAAAATCCACAGTTTTAGCATTCAAAACACCACACAACATGCAACAGAATAATAGATAACACAACAGGTAACCCTCTGGGAAGTACCCATAGCCTATCCCCTCTGGTCATACCTATCAAGTAAAAGCAACCCTCTTGGCAGCACACATAGTGTCACCCCATTGGTTCTGCTAACTTATAGGCTCTCTAAGGAAGCACTCACTATCAATTCCCCCTATATTCTCATATCTTACTAAAGGCACTCTTAAGAAGCACTCAACATCCATTCCCCCTGTGGACCGTGTCGAGGAACTACAAAAACTCTGGGGAAGCACCCAACGTCAATTCCCCATGTGGTCTCGCATTGTATAATTATAAAAACTATTTGGGGAATCCCTCAATGTTAATTCTCCCTATAGTCTATACACCTAGTTTTCATGGCCCTGTGTAAGTCAAGATAGTGTAGCAGCGCATAACTGCCAACATAAAACTCATGAACTACTTGGTTAGAATTCTACATCACTATAGCATAACAGAAAAACATTCACACCATCCTACCATACTAGGCATGGAAAAGTAAAGAATAGACTAATAGGGAAACAAGACCCAAAGGTCAAAACCTGAAAAAACATGCATGGAAATGCATCCATAGAACATAAATTCACCCCACTAACAATCAATAATTATCTACTCAGGCATACCATCATAACCGATAAACAATAGGGCTGAAATGGTAAACACGCAATACCCCATTCATGGGCATTGAGCAAAATTGCACATATAACTCAAAGAATTCCTTTATAAAGGCACAAACCACCTACCTCGGGGTTTGAATAACGCTATACGTGAACCTTGAAGCTTGAATCTCATTATAATATTGAAGATCTACAAAAACATCTAAAATGTTCAGCCCACAATAACTTGGAAAAGAATAAGAATCATGAAACGAGGCTCTAGTAGAAGAGAGAACTCACCGATGTGATTCCAATACAACCGAAGATGTTAGATTCATAGGATGGACAGAGGCTCAAGGTATTGTCGAAGATCCGTAGCCGTATAGACTCTTTCGGATGAACGAGACCTAATCAAAGGTTGTTCTATTAATCAGATGAGACCTCAGTGTGTTTAATGAAAAAACACAAAATAGATGTCATGTACTTGCAGTTTTTGTACTCCGCATTAGGCAGCCTCCATGTCAGCCCACACGACCATGTGTGTGGCCATGACACAACCAGCACACGGTCTCCGACGACAACAAAATACACGGAGTGTACTCAGAATGTACATGACATGTTCTTCAAAAATTTCCAGAAACACCCCTTTTCTCAAAACCTCAAAAAAAAACATACCTGAAAAGAAGATCTGGGTTCTTAAATTAACCATATTAATATCATTTTTCTTGGTCTGGTGGATCTTAGGACCTAAATAATGGATCAGACGTTTTTTTATGTGGAGTTTGTGTTTATCATCAATGATAGTTCTCAGCCTTTTTTATCTAGAAATGTGCAACCTTTGTTTCACTTTAGGTTTCTGCATTTCAGTAGTTCCAACTAAGTAAGAAACAAAAGGGCACACTAACCCTTGATAAGAAGAGGGGATACATGGAAGGTAGAGGATATCCCCAATGGTCCTCATCCTCATAGAGCAGTGAAAGACATGGAGGTGGTCTTCAGTAGATTCAAAGAGGTTGTGGAGCAGTTCATGGATAGTTTCATACTCTAGTGTGTTTAACTCCAGGAAACCCAAAAATCATTCTTCAAGGTACCCTTTCCTTGCTTTTAACTAGGGTGAATGATTTATTTTAATTAATAGGTACACACTCCTTCATATAACCTACCCTAGTTTGTGCTTTGGTACTTGAGGTGGAGAGACTCCCAGTGCCCTTGGCACTGAATATGCTAGTTAGGGGTTAGGCTTATTTGTATGAAGTTCATAGATATTGTGAGGTTTTGTTAGGGTAACTCCTATTTTGGAGATAATTCTTATATTTTTGAAAATGTCTATATGATATAATCCTCATTATGGACTAGATTCCTTCAGTGGAGGCTAACATGGATTGATTTTGGAGAAAAATTGTGTTCTATGGTGTAGATTGATATTATTCCATATTCATTGGTGAGTGAGTCCCTTAGATGGGTTAGAGGTGTGTTATATCACTATATTACTTAAAAGATAAGTTTATTTTGAGTTTTTAATGGTTTGGTAGAGTGTATTTCTAAGGATTTTATAAGAGTGCCAAGATGTTTTCCCTAAGAAGGTTGTGGTGTTAACCCTTGATGGGAGACAGAGTTTGGAATAGATAAATATTTAAGAAATTATATAATTTATATGTCTCTATATAGGTTGGAACCTTTTTAGTTACATGACCTATGGGAAAATATCACTTTTCTCCTAAAGTGAGGTTTTGTTCGGTCGAGCATGTCACCTTGGAATGATTATGATCTGTTCATAAAGAACCTCAATGATAGTTTGAGTTTGTGTTTAGATTATGTTCACTCAAATTAGGTGACGATAATGAATCTATACTCCCTTCCATGGAATGATGACTTATTCGATTAGATGAATGAATATATTTGGTTCTCAAAGATCAATCTATGTTCAACATATCATTTGATTCATGTAAAGTATGATGGTATTTTGAAGACATCTTTTTTTATGTCATTATGAGAATTAAGAGTTCATTGTGACATCTTTTGGTGGGATGAATCCTCTAGCAGTATTTATGGGGTTTATGAATGAAGTGTTTTAATATTTCCTAGTTCAGTTCATGGTGTTTTTAATCAGTAACAACCTTATGTACTAAATTTATAAGGATGATCAAGAAAATAATATATGGGAAGCTTTGTAATTTTTCATTGACAATAGCTATTCAGGAAGCTTTTGAATTGTGAGTTTTGGGATTGTTATATTCTTTTATCAGGCTATGTCACATTCCATAATGGTTTAGTCATGCTTCCCTTAAACATTGAGGAAATAATTTCCTGGGAACTCCCAATTCTATTATAGAGTTATGGTGTTTCATTAGTATTTTTAGATACTATAGGAGGTTCATACACAAAATATCTTAGATTGTTACTCCTTTAACATCCTTGACCAGAATGGGTCAAGGGTCTTGTTGACTATCCAGTGTTAGGAAATATTTTAGTATCTAATGATGAATCATCTAAATGATTATATTCTTCATTTAACAAAGGTTTGAGTTCAATTTATTGTTTTTTGTGACACTTAATATCTTGGATTGGGTAGTGTCTTAATGCAGAAAATATTGGTGTTTCAAACAGTTCTAAGAAGTTTTTTCCCATGAGAACAACTACACCACCCATGATTTTGAGTTAGAAACAATCATTCTTTCCTTGAATTTGTGGCCACATTACCTCATCAGAGTACATTTTTTTGTTTTCACCAATAAATAGATCCTGAATTATATATATTCCTAGAATTAATTCAATTTCTAATACCAATAGTTAATGGAATTCAGGTAGGACAATGACATCAATATTACCTATGTACTGATAAAAGTTAAATTTGTTGATCATTCCATGATTAGTAATTCACACAGTGATGATATGTGTGAATGAAGAGATTCTTATAGAGTAATGGAATACCAATCTATAACGTGTGTTGATATGGGAGAGGTTGGTGGAAGATGATGGATTTTTCAGATGATAGTGAAGTCATAATTGGTATAGTATGAGGGGTCTTAGTTGGGGTATTCAGATGTGGAGGTATAGGGATACCGAGTTTTTAGTTGTGATTCAAAATATTTTGGTTCTATAGATGATCAAAATTATGTGTCGTTTCAGTGGAGGTCATTCATTCCATTAGTGATGCATGTGGGGGTTCTACATCTGTTATACAGCTCACCCTTAGAAGTTTATCCTAGTCTGATAAAGATGTATCTTGGTTTGAGATGTCAGTTGTGGTGGATTACATTCAAGCATTCAATTAATGTGTTTATATCCATAAGATTAATCTCCCATAATGTGGAAGTTTAATATTGAGTTCCCATTAGATTCCACAAACAATTAGATGTTACATAGTGGAAGTGGGATGAAATTTTGATGGAATACTTCATTGGTTAACCTCAATATCAGGGGAGATATTATGTTATGTTAATGATAGTGGATTATTTAATTAAATCAGAACATTTTATAGTGATAACATAGTTGAGATCAGTAGAGGCTTTATCATGGTATCATTTGGAGGTGGTGATGAGGCTCTGTGGAGTCCCATGGATGATCATATATGATCATGATCCTGGTTTCACCTCAAAGGAGTGGAGAAGTACGCAAAATGATTTTGGCTCTTACTTAGCATTAATACTATATTTTAATCACAATTGGATGGTAAAATAGGAAAAATATCAATTCTGTTGAGGAAAAGATGTCATCCTTGTGTCCTATATTTTAATTATTTTTGGATAAGGAACCTAAATTTGGTATATTTTTCATTCAATATTCTTTTCAATTTACTATTTATATGCCACTATTTTAGGCTTTGTGTGATTGAAGATTACATACTATGTTGAGCTAGAATATGTTAAGAGATTAAATTTTTTTTAGAATAGAACTAGTACATAGAATGAGAACGATAGTTTAGGTGATTGATGAGAGGATAAAGGTAGAAAATACCCATCATAATTTTTATGTTGACCATAGGAGGGGACCTATATAGTTCAACTTTGGGGATCATGTATTCTTCAAGGTTACTCCTCATCATGGGAAGTAAATTTTTGGACATGGGAGTAATATTTCCCCCAATTGTTTTGGGACTTTTAAGTTGTTATATCATGTTAGAGTAATAAAATATTGGACACAACATCCCCCATATGTGAACCATATTCAAGATATATTTCATGTTTTAAAACATCATCTCTATCTTCATTAAAATTCACTGTCATAAATTGAGGTGAGAGAGATGATGATGATGATGTGAGCTTACTGTAATGACCTATAGAGATCCATGACCATTGGTGGAATGTGTTGTATGGGAATAATATTCAATTAGATTTTGTCTTATGGTGACATAATTGTGTAGAGGATAGCACCTAGTAAAGTGAGTCACAAATACACACTCAATACCCCATGATATTTTTTTCTTGAACATTTTGTAATGATTTTTGGATGATGTTGATCTTTATCTAGATTATTATATGGTTCTATCTTGATTAATTTCTTTTTTTATTTTACCCATTTTGATAGGTTCCTCAAGGGAGATGGTTGTGTGGTTTTTCACCTTGTTTCTCCAAGTGAGATGTTTTTTCTATAGTGATGGTAAAGAGACTCTCTCTTCCGTTTGATGATGTCACCAAATTATCTTCCTAATCCATTCCATGATTTGTTGTTTTAGTGATATATCTAAATCCCAAAGGTGTATCTCACATGTGATTTTTGAAACCTCTATAAAATTTTCCTTCTAGGTACTATTTTAATTCTCTTGGATGATAATTGTTTCAGAAGTATAGAATATAAATCCCACAGTACCTAAAAATAATTTTTTTTTGGTTTCCTGAGTCCTGGAGTTTCCAAGTTGTTTTTTTGGGTCTTCTTTTCCCCAAAATTCCCATGTTTTGTCTTATTATAATGGTAGAATGTTGTCTCACTGTAGAATGTTGGATCATGGTAGTATTCAAAGTCACATATTGGATCATGGTAGTAGTGATATGAGCATTTTGGCTCATAGTAGAAGTCATAATAGCATGTTATTTTTATAGTATCATGTTGGATCTTGGTAGAAAGCATGATAATAATTTGAAATTATAAGGTTGGTAGTGAGGTCTAGTTTTTTTAAAAATTTATTTTTTCCCAAAATGTCATAAATATGACTCTTCTTAAAAAAATGGGTTTAAAAACATAAATAAGAAAAATTGATATTTTTTTCAATGTGGATGTTTATAAAAATTCCTTTTTAAAAGATCATGATTTTAATGTGGCTCTTCTATATGAATTAATTGAGATCAACATTAAAGATTAATTAATGTTTGACATGTGATCAAAAATATCAATAGACTTATGTCCTCAACTCTAAAATATTGATCTTTCCTTCTCTCTAATATTTTATTACTCTATTTGAGTTTAGAATAACCATATTTTTTTCTTAACTCTTGCATAGTCATATATATCAATGGGAACCAAATTGTTTGTGTTTCCTGGACATTTTCATCATTTTGGTTCCCACCATATTTTCTATAGAATAAATTCATATTTTAGGTAGGAAATTGTTTCTATTTTTTACCTCATCATTTTCAAAATTTTAAATATTCTTCAAGTCCATATTTGTGGAGAAACCATGCATTTCCACCAACTTCACTTTCCTCTATTTTTAGTGTAACGAGGTTGGGATCATTCTTTCTAGGTTGAAGATTTATTACTTCTCATTCTTTAAGTGTAGTTGTATGGTTATCATAATTTAACTCATTTATTAATGGTATAATTATCCTTAATGAACATAAAAAAACTATTAATAAAAATAATTGAATTTGGTTATATTCAATCTCATGTTTTTTATATTGTGTTAATAGTATTCATCTTGTTTTTTAGGTAGTGAGTTAGATATTTTTATAATATGGTTTAGCATGTTTGTTTTATGAAAATGAATTTCATAAATAATGTAAAAAATATTAATTATAATTTGATAAAATAACAAATATTCATGTTTAATTGTTAAAATATGGCTACTCTAGTTGGAAAAATAATACTAGAGTATGATTAAATGAAATAATTCTTCATTATAGTTTGAATAAAGGGGATTTTATTCTACTTGATTGTTTAATTAATTCAATAGTTGTTGATAGTTTATGCCTTTGGTTTCATATAGTTGTAAAAAATGATAAATGGGTTAGTTAATTCTAGATAGTAATTAAATGGATTTTGGATAAAAATAATTTCTTGGGGGTAAACAAAATCATTTTCTTGTAGTGGTTGGATTCCTTAGTTTTAGGTAATATTTTCCCTACTGTCTTTTTAATGTTTCCTTGATGCCTTGGGTGATTTACATAGATAAGGAACCTTACTTTGTGTTGGGATGTGATATTGGTATTTTTGATGGTTTGGAGGGATATGGGAGGGAGTTCTTAGTTTATGGAAGTAGTTGGTTCCTGTGATGGAGATATGCATAGAGATATATAAACTTGTGTCAGGGATGACATTGAGAGTGATTGGGGAGGATGAATATATAAATTATCATTATTTTTATAATGAAATATTTAATTCTTTCTTTTTTATGAATCTAGAAAAATGGTTATATGGTCAGGTTTCCTATTTCTTTATTCGTTTCCCTATTGCTCAACATAACTAGTTTTTGTTGGTTTATACATATTTAATTGTAATATATGATGAGTCATAGAGTACCTAGAATTATAAATTGATAATGAATAACGAGTAGTAAATTTTTTGACCCAAAGGCTTGGTACTAGAATTGAATGTCATATAATGATTCTTGAGGAACTGTGGGATTGGTTGCATTATGTCTGGAGGCTAATGACTTTAGGTGGAAATTACGGTAATAATACATTTATAAAGAAATAATAAATTAATTAAATGTATTTTGAAAAGATTTAATGATTATACACTACCTTGTCCTTATTAGTTGAAATCATGAGCTCGAGAGATGATAGTCTCAGTTGTTCAAGGCTTTATAGTTTCACATACTATTGTTGGGCACTATATGTATTTTACTATATGTTATGTGATTTAATATGATAGAACACCCATCATGGTAAGGATACTGAAACATAGTGGACTATATGACGGTGCTTTCCCTAATATCTTGGTTGGTAAGGAAGATATGGGAGACTTCCCCCTCTATCCCTGTTCTATTCTCCTGTTAGTTTTATATGCCGGTATCCATAGTGGTTAGATTTCCCATATATATATGTGTGTACATGTTGTTAATGGATTATGTTTATTTCACAAACATGTATCTATGGATGTAGTATTCAAAGGATTTTATTAGTTATAAATGTATGGGATACGATGGCTTGAAGTATAATATATAACATATAAGCTATGATGGATCTTGAAAGATACCTAGTTACCATCTGAATAAGTGGATGGGACGATGAAATGATGTGTTTCATGGGGTTCCAGATATAATATATTTTCCTAGGACTATTTTGGAAATGTTATATATTGAAGAGATTTATATCATGACATGAGACATCGGGAAGAGGAGAAAACTAATGGGGAAGTGATCATGGGGTTTAAATTCTTGATATTTGTTGGTTATTATATTATTCATGTATGTGATACTTGGTGAGATATCTATGGTTAGAATGGGAACCTTTCATGCCATTTTGGATGACAATTTTTCTCCAATTATTTATTCAATGGAATTTTGTATACTATGTTTATCTTTTTCAAAAATGATCTAGAGAGGTCCCTACTGCATATAACTATTGTGCTCACCCAATGTAAATATAAATTTTTTTTCTAGACGGTATACACTGGTTGGAAACTAGGATGAACATTTCTAGCATGTGGAGTTGTTCATGTGCAATTTGGGATTTGTGGTCACTATCACTGAATTAATTTGGGTAATTTTTGTTTCATTGGTCATTGATTTATTCATTTTTACATTAAATATATTTATTGGTATATTTTATCTTGAGTTAGAGTTATTGGGTGGTTTTATTTTATCTCTGATTCCTCTGGTTCTTAGTAGGTTATTCCTTCTATTTTTGTATATGATATACCCTTAGTGATTGTCACTAACCCATGGAGTAATAGAGTATAAGGCCCTGACCTTAAACATTAATTAATATTGAATTAAATGAATAATTCACATTGAAGATCTTTTCATGTTTAGAGTTTTAGAGAATTAGGACATAACTCTTACATCTCAAAAGATTACAAAGTAGACACTTCTACTATGTTTCCATAGAATAAAAAAACTCTTAAAAAGAAACATGTCTACTTCCATGTTTTATATAGCATGACTTTCCCTTGATCCCATCCTTGACCCTATTCCACATTACATCCTCTGAAAAATATTTCAAAAAAACTTCGGGTGAGCATAAAAAGCTCAGTAAGGGATACACAAAGAATGAAAACTATTAGTTTTTCATACATCAAGTAAACCATGTATAATTTATCAAAGTAATACCTTCACCTTCATGAATTAGTGAAAACTCTTCACTGAATAAAAAATCATTACCTACCCTTTTATAACCAAAGGATTACCATACAAACCATATAAAGAACACATAACATATAAATGTAACTTGGGACATAAGCATACTTAAGTGGAATAACCATACGGTCGACTTCCACACATATCACTTAATAGAATAGCCATACGGCCAACTTCCATACATACTTAATGGAATAGCCATAAAACCGACTTCCATACCCAATAAATAGGAGATTATAACGTAACCACCCATCTTTGTATTCATGAGACCACCCGTCATATGGTTTATCACGTAACCACCCGTCAAATGTCCAAGTACCAATATAAAATCATAAAACATAAAACAAATATAATGGAAAGAAAACATTTCCACACTTTGATCAAAATATAACACATAAATATGTTGAAATAACAAATCAATTATAAAAACCATTTTCAATACAAAAATACATAAAATAGTATATTGTATTTATTTCATTTTAAAAACAGTACGGCTTGTTGAGGAATCCAAATACCAAATAATACTCGCGGCGGCGGAAAAGGTCATTGTCACCGCGTACGTCAAAAGAAACATTCCTTATTGTCGTTTTGTAAAATGCTTCGTAGAAAAATATTCCTTTTGTATAAAAGTAAAAGTCAAAGGGGTTTATACACCGTAAAAAAGAAAGTTGTGTATAAAATGAAATATGCCTCAATGAAAGGAGATTGAGACGAAGTCCCTTACCTCGGGTCTGACTTGACTCGATCGTTCTTTAACGTCCTGAATAATAAACTTGAGTTAATTTTTATTTGCTTAAAAACATTTTTCAAGTTCATTATTCCTTTTATATCACTTATTTCCCTGTTATAAACATTATGTAATCATTTATGTTAATAATGTTTATTTTGTCGATATTTGGTTCTTAAGTCGAAAGTGGACTTATTGCAATTACATGTTGTTCATGTGGTCAAAGGTTCTTTATATCTAGAATAAAATTCCTGATTCGGATATCATATATATCATATATATACATAATATAAATGTATTTATAATATCACATAATCATCTAGAGTTAAGAAATGAAATGCACCGTTCATGGAGACGGTAAGCCGTACGTATGCATGAACGCTACTTTCATTTCTATGTCATATTAATGGAATTAAAACTAAATGAGAGGTATGTATATTTTAATTCCATAAATTATATTAATCATTTAGATGTAACATAAATCATATATATCCATTATATATTTGTAATTATAAAAGTACATTACATTTGGGGATAAGAAATGAAATGCACCGTTCATGGAGACGGTAAGCCGTACGTACGCATGAACGATACTTTCATTTCTATCTCATACATTAATGGAAAGAAATAATAATGATGTAGAGGTATACTATAATTCCAGTATAAAATCATTTATAATAACTTTAAATCCATCCTTTATATGTCCCACATATGGCATTAACGAATCACATCACTTTGAGGGGGAGGTAGTCCGCACTTCCTAAAATGAAATTATCGTATTTACCCACAACGGAAACCATAAAGGTATACCACAAATGAAAAATAAAGAAGCATAGGGAAAACATAAACAAAATATATATCATATATAAATAGAGTGACATCTTAATGGCCACCATTAAAGGTGTTTAAAAGAAGATTGAACAATCATCGTTTTGTGAGGCAGAAATTCGACAACCACAGAAACAGTATATTCTTTAACCATTAGATGTAGATGTGTGTAAGTGTAGCTAGAAAGATTCTTATAACAACATACTATTATATTTAATATACTGGAGTTTTTACAAAATAAATGAATAAAAAGTGTTTAGGGGGTTGGAGAAGCAAAATAAAACAAAAGAACACAAGTGAAGACATCACCTTAAAATCGGGTAACTCTCTTAGATTTGAGCTCAAGGGCTTCCTTGGGAAGACTTCTGCCCAAAGTGAGGCTTCAAGGAGTAAGAGAGGGATGTGGAGAGAAAAAATGGGCCGGGGTTGGCTGAGCCAAAGGCTTTTGGAAGTGTGGGTAAGGTGGTAGATGTGGGGGCCTTTTATAAGAGGAGAGGAGGGGCACTCTTGGAAAGTAAGGAAATGTTACTTTATTTTAGAATGAGTTTCGGATTTTAATGGTAGCACATTGATGTGTTTCGAGGATAAGGTGATAAGGGTTAGAAATCCACCCATCCAATAGGTTTTTGACATGTTTGGGTCTTATATTTTACATTATCTTTCCATTTTATTTAAATCGTTAAATAATGAGGTAATCGCTGCATCATCATGGTGTCATAAATATTTTAATTTATTTAATGTCTAAAAATTATAAAAAAAATACTATGATGCAGGAAATCGTTTTAGATTTCCAATAAATATTTATAGTCAAAAATATGATTTTAATAACCCCATGTAAAAATTGTTTTAGTAAAACAACTCATGTTTGTGACATTTTTATTTTAACTTTAAATAAAAAGTTATTAATTTCATTTTCCAACCAAAGTCGCTTGATGGGGTCCCCAAGTTGACCCATGGATTTTCTTTGTCTTTCATGACAGATACAATGAGGTTAGGACATGTGTCAAGTTCATTTAATATTATTACAACATTATTTTTACCTTAAATTACACTAATTACCTCTAATCACGATTAAAAACTTAATAAGTTACTATTCACCAAAAAATTATTTTTAATCCCATTGAACCACATTTTACTTCTTAATGAAAAACATGTATGTTGGATTTTTTAAATTCAAAACACAGATGTGGTAAAATTTCATTTAAACGAAAAATCAGTTTTTATAAGTACCACTTAGTGGTTTCACTATTAATCAAAAATTGAAGTTTTTCAGAAAATTACCAAAACTTCACCCTAATATTTATTTGATATTCCGAATTCAAAAATGAATTCCATTTTACAAAATTCAAAAAAAATAAGTTGATTAATTAATTTAATAATTAATTTCCGCTGTCCGAGCAAATAGCGTGTTTTTATGAAACAATAAGTATCAAAAGATTGACACTAATTTAAGTCCGATTTCAAAGTGAAATTAATTCCAACGACCACTATTGGATTTAATGGTAAAAATATATTCAAATTTAAATTTAAAACCAATTTAAAATATAATCTAATCATATAAATAAATTAGATTAAAAAGAGGTTTTGAATTAAAATACAACATTTTTCACTATTCATTTAAAAATGAACTTTATCGGAAAAATACCAAAAATTTACACAAAGTAAATTTTGATGTCTTGATTAAAAAGAAGAGTTTTATTTGGTCCAACAGAATGTATAAGAGTGAACAAAACTATATTTAATGATGGTTCTCCATCAAAAGGTGATAAGTGAACCTTTAGTGAAAATTAGGGTATATATGCCTAAAATTGAATTCTTTCCGTATTTTATGCCTTTATAATTTATTAGATAAATGTAAAAACATTTAAAAAACATATGTAATCATATTTTAGTTATTTCTATCCTTTCCCGCCAATACAACAGCTATGTGTTAACTACCATTTAAAATAATATTATTTTATTACTAGTGTGCAACGTAAGATTTCAAAAAACTCATCGTTACGTATAGAGTACGCCATCGAACATAGAAACCCCTTTAAAGTAAAATTAATATTTAATTCGAAAATATTAATAAATATGAAAATTTATTATTCTTTATTTACCAGGGATGTTATATCCTTCCCCCTTTTTGGGAATTGCATCCTCGCAATTTTATTCACTTATCAAAATAAGTGGGGGTATTTATCCCTCATAGAATTTTCAGATTCTCACGTTGCCTCTTCAACCATATGGGTTTTCCACAAAACCTTTACCTGTTGAATTTCCTTATTTCGCAACACTTTATCTCTTCGGTCAAGAATCTAGACTAGTTGTTCTTCATAATATAGGTTCTCCTCCAGCTGAACTACCTCTGGAATCAAAACATGAGATGGATCTGGCATATACTTCCTCAACCTCGAAACATGAAAAACATTGTGTACCTGAGATAAAATCAGAGGTAAAGCCAGTCGGTAAGCAACTGATCCAACTTTCTCCAGAATTTCATATGGTCCAATGAACCTTGGACTCAGCTTTCCTTTCTTACCAAATCTCATCACACTTTTCCATGGAGAAACCTTGAGAAAAACATGATCACCTACCTCGAAAGATAGATCCTTCCTCCAGTTATCCGCATAACTCTTCTGCCTACTCTGAGCTGTTCTCATGTGTTTCTGAATCAACTGAACTTTTTCTACCATCTCTTCTAACAATTCTAGTCCCATCAGCTTCCTTTCACGCACTTCATCCCAAAATGTTGGAGTTCGACATCGCTTCCCATATAATGCCTCAAATGGTGCCATCTGTATACTAGAATGAAAACTGTTATTATAAGAAAACACAACCAAAGAAAGATGTTGGTCCCAACTTCCCTGATAATCCATAGAGAAAGCTCGTAGAATATCCTCAAAAGTCTGTATTGTTCGTTCTGACTGCCCATCTGATTGCGGATGAAAAGCTGTACTAAAATTTAATTTAGTACCCAATGACTTCTGAAGGCCTTTCCAAAAGTTAGAAGTAAACCTGGGATCACGATCAGACACAATGGAAAGGGGAACTCCATGCAACCTGAGTATCTCTTTAAGATACAATTGAGAAAGTTAATCTAGAGAGAAAGTATATCCAATAGGAAGGAAATGAGCATATTTAGTCAATCGATCAACAATAACCCAGATTCCATTATTACCTTGAGATGTCCTCGGTATTCCCACAACAAAGTCCATGGATATATTTTTCCATTTCCACTCTGGCATTGGTAAAGGATGAAGAATCCCATTCGGAAACTGTCGCTCTGCTTTAACCTACTGACATATCAAACACTTCACAGTAAAATCAATAATATCTCTTTTTATTCCATCCCACCAGTAATACTCCCGCAGATCTCTGTACATCTTAGTACTGCCAGGATGAACTGAAAACAGGGAACTATGAGCCTCACATAACAACTCATTCTTCAACTCTGCATCACCAGACACACATAATCTCTTCCCAAACCTCAAAACACAATCATTATCAATGTTGAAATCAGGAAACTTACCCTTCTGAACCAGCTCTACCTTTTTCTACAACTCACTATCTACCCTCAGTGCTTGCTTAATTATGTCTGATAGGGATGATCTCACTGATACCTGAAACAAAACAGAAGAACTTCCTACACCAACAACTTCTATTCCAAAGTTCATCAAATAAAAAGTTAAAGGATCTCGTTCCAAACGTAGCATGGTTAATGAAGCATTACTTTTTCGACTCAAAGCATCAGCCACTTTATTTTCTTTTCCCGGATGGCAATGAATTGTACAATCATAATCCTTGATTAATTCCAGCCATCTCCTCTATCTCATGTTCAATTCTTTCTGAGTGAATATATACATTAAAATTTTGTGATCAGTATATATTTCACACTTTACTCCATAGAAATGATGCGTCCAAATTTTTAAAGAGAAAAAAAACAGTAGCTAATTCCAAATCATGTGTAGGGTAATTTACCTTATGAGTTTTCAACTATCGTGAAGCATATGCAATTAACTGATCATTCTGCATAAGGACACAACCAAGTCCTTTCAATGATGCATCACTATAAATAAAAAACTCACCATTCCGGGAAGGAAGTGCCAAAACTGGAGCATTCACCAATCTTCTTTTCAACTCCTGATAACAATCATCACATTCTTTTGTCCAGATAAACATAACACCCTTCCAAGTTATCATAGTCATTAGACTAGATAATCGTGAAAAATTTTCAACAAACCTTCGGTAGTAACCTGCCAAACCAAGAAAACTACGGATCTCGGTTACATTTGTGGGTCATGGCCATTCTTCAACAACTTTTGTTTTAGCTGGATCAACAGTTATACCATTTTTTGAAATAATGTGACCAAGGAAAGAAATTTGTTGTAACCAAAAATCACACTTTCTGAATTTTCCATACAGTTTCTTTTCTTTTAAGGTTTGAATGATAACCCTTAAATGACTTTCATGGTCCTCTATAGTTTTAGAAAAAACCAAGATATCATCAATGAAAACAACCACAAACTTATCCAAGAACTGATGGAAAATTCTATTCATAAGGTCCATGAATACAGCAGGTGCATTGGTTAACCCAAAAGTCATAACTACAAATTCATAATGGCCATATCTAGCATGGAACACAGTCTTCAGAACGTCTTCTTCTTTTACTTCTAACTGATGGTACCCCAACCTCAAGTTAATCTTCGAAAAATACTGAGCTCTCTGGAGCTGATCAAACAAATCATCAATATGAGGCAAAGGATACTTGTTCTTAACAGTAATATTATTCAAGGTTCTATAATCAATGCAAAGTCTCATTGAGCCATCTTTCTTTTTAATAAACAAGATAGGAGCACCCCATGGTTATGTGCTAGGTCGAATGAAACCTTTATCTAATAACTTCTACAATTGCTTATTTAACTCTAAAAGTTCAACATGATCCATTCGATAAGGGGTTTTGAAATTATCTTAGAATCAGGAACTAATTCAACAGTAAATTCAACTTCCCAATCATGAATAATACCAGGAAACTCATTTGGAAAGACATCAAGATACTCATTTACCACTGGCACATCATTAATCTAAACAGTTCCTTTATTTTCAACAATATGTGCAAGGTAACATTTATTTCCATATTTTACTAGTTTCTCAACTTCCTGATATGTTATCAAAATCAAGGGTCCATTCTTGTACAAAAACTGAATATATTTCTGAAAAGAAACCATTTTAGCTCTGCAGTCAATCTTAGCATGATAAACAGAAATCCAATCCATGCCCAAAATAACATCAAACTCTACTAGAGGAAAAACAATAAGGTTTGCAGGTAGATTCTTTCCACACACAAGGATATGAAGGTTCTTATAATTCCTTTTTGTCTCAACGTTCCCTCAGGGTGTTTTTACCATAAGTTCATGGTTCATATCTTGAGATGGAATTTCCAATTTACTAGAAAAATTCTCAGAAATGAAATAATGTGTAGAACCTGAATCAAACAACACATTGGCATAATCTGAACAAACAAACAGTGTACATGATACTAATTTATTCGATGGACCAACATCTGTTGAAGTTGTTGCAAAGGATTTCACCACCCCTTTCTGCTTGTAGTCTAGCTACTTTCCCCCAGTTGAGTTTATCATTAGACACTCATTTTCATAATGACCCATTTCATTACACTTAAAACATCTTACCGTTGGCTTTTCATTGTCTGCTTGATCATCTGCCTTATAGTTATGAGCAATATGACCTGACTTACCACACCGAAATAACTTTACAAACATGGATAAACATTCTCCAGGATGAATTTTACCACACTTCTCAAAGGATAGATATTTGGTTTTCTTACCTCCTTGCTTCTTTGATGAATTCTTCCCCTTTTCCTGCCAACTGGACCTCCTATTTTGTCATTTGTCGAAGAACACCCGATCGTCGACAAATTCCATTTCCACCTTCTCTGCACATCGAACATGTTTTTCATAACTTTTGAACTCACGAGAATCTAAAGCCCTTAGATACTTTGGCTTTAACCCTGAGTAAAAACGGTTTATTTTACTATCAAGATCTCGTATGATGTTTGTAGCATACCTTGCCAATCGAGTGAACTTTGCTTCATAAGAAGCCATTGATTCATCCTCCTGCCTCAATTCTAGGAACTATTTTTTCATCCTAAGACGAACCGCCTTAGGAAAATATTTCTCAAGAAACATACCTTTGAATTTTTCCCCGTGAAGATCATCAATCTCATCACTATACCTGATATTTTTCACCATCGACCACCACTGATCAGCTTCACCTTCAAAACGGTAAACAACAAGACTATCCTTTTGATGTTTTGAACACCCCATGACATCAAAAATCATCTCCAGTGCTTTAATCCACCCTTCAGCTTGCACGGGGTCAGATGATCCTCTGAATGATGGGGGATGTTGCCTCATGAAATTTTCAACCACAGAAATGTTCCTCTGCGGTTGATCTGGCTGATCTCGTGCATGGATACCACCACCATTTATAGCCTAAGTCAACTATGCCATCACTGCAACAAACTGTTCAGTTCTGATTCTGACCATCTCAGGTTGCTGATTTGGAAGGTTGTCTTCCTCCTGATGTCGTCCCAATATAGATTCTTTGTTTCCTCTGTGGAAAACCATTCTGAACACAGAAATATCATAGGCAAAGCAACATGGTAATCTTTAAATGCTACATCATTTTAGTCATACCATAAATTAACTTATAATTTAACAATTTTCTAACTCCTAAAGTTGTCTAAACAGACCAATGATACCAACTATAAGGCCCCGACCTTAAACATTAATTAATATTGAATTAAATTAATAATTATCATTAAGGATCCTTTCAGGTTTAGAGTTTTAGAGAATTAGTACATAACTATTACATATCAAAAGATTACAAAGTAGACACTTCTACTAAGTTTCCATAGAATAAAAAAACTCTTAAAAGGAAACATGTCTAGTTCCATGTTTTATATAGCATGACTTTCCCTTGATCCCATCCTCGACCCTATTCCATATTAAGTCCTGTGAAAAACATTTCAATAAAATTTGGGGTGAGCATAAAATGCTCATTAAGGGATACACAAATAATCGAAACTATTAGTTTTTCAAACATCAAGTAAACCATGTATACTTTATCAAATTAATACCTTCACCTTCATGAAGTAGTTAAACTCTTCACTGAATAAAAAATCATTACTTACCCTTTTGTAACCAAAGGATTACCATAAAACCCATATAAAGAACACATAACATATAAAGGTAACTTGGGACATAAACATACTTAAGTGGAATAACCATACGGTCGACTTCCACACATATCACATAATGGAATAGCCATACAGACAACTTCCATACATACTTAATGGAATATCCATACGGCCGACTTCCATACCCAATGCATTGGAGGTTTTAATGTAACCACCCATCCTGGTATTCATGGCACCACCCGTCATATGGTTTATCATGTAACCACCCATGAAATGTCCATGTACCAATATAAAATCATAAAACATAAAACAAATATAATGGAAAGAAAACATTTCCACACTTTGATCAAAATATATCACATAAATATATTGAAATAACAAATCAATTATAAAAACCATTTTTAATACCAAAATACATAAAATTGTATATGGTATTTATTTCATTTTAAAAACATTACGGCTTGTTGAGGAAGCCAAAGACAAAATAATACTCACGGCGGCGGAAAAGGTCGTTGTCATCGCGTACGTTAAAAGAAACATTCCTTTTTGTCGTTTTGTAAAACACTTCATAGAATAATATTACTTTTGTATAAAAGTAAAAGTAAAAGGGTTTTATACACCATATAAAAGAAAGTTGTGTATAAAACGAAATATGCCTCAATGAAAGGATATTGAGACGAAGTCCCTTACCTCGGGTCCGACTTGACTCGATCGTTCTTTAACGTCCTGAATAATAAACTTGAGTTAATTTATATTTGCATAAGAACCTTTTTCAAGTTCATTATTCCTTTTATATCACTTATTTCCATGTTATAAACTTTATGTAATCATTTATGTTAATAATGTTTGTTTTGTCGATATATGGTTCTTAAGTCGAAAGTGGACTTCTTACAATTACATGTTGTTCGTGTGGTCAAAGGTTCTTTATATCCAGAATGACATTCCTGAGTTGGATATCATATATATCATATATATCCAGTATATACAGGTATTTATAATATCACATAATCATTTAGAGGTAAGAGATGAAATGCACCATTCATGGAGACGGTAAGCCGTACGTACGCATGAACGCTACTTTCATTTCTTTGTCATATTAATGGAATTAAAACTAAATGAGAGGTATGTATATTTTAATTCCATAATTATATTAATCATTTATATGTAACATACATCATATATATTCATTATATATTTGTACTTATAATAGTACATTACATTTGGGGATAATAAATGAAATGCACCGTTCATGGAGACGGTAAGCCGTACGCACGCATGAACGCTAATTTCATTTCTATCTCATACTTTAATGGAAAGAAATAATAATGATATAGAGGTATATTATAATTCCGGTATAAAATCGTATATAATAACTTTAAATCCATCCTTTATACGTCCCATATAAGGCATTAACGAATCACATCACTTTGAGGGGGCGGTAGTCCGCACTTCCTAAAATGAAATTATTGTGTTTACCCACAACGGAAACCATAAAGGTATACCACAAATGAAAAATAAAGAAACATAAGGAAAACATAAACATAATATATATCATATATAAATATAGTTACATCTTAATGGCCACCATTAAAGGTTTTTAAAAGAAGATTGAACAATCATCGTTTCGTGAGGCAGAAATTCACCAACCACAGAAACAGTATGTTATTTAACCATTAGATGTAGATGTGTGTAAGTGTAGCTCTAAATATTCTTATAACAACATCCTAGTATATTTAAGATACTGGAGTTGTTACAAAAGAAATGAATAAAAAGAGTTTAGGGGGTTGGAGAAGCAAAATAAAACAAAATAACACAAGTGAAGACATCACCTTAAAATCGGGTAACTCTCTTAGATTTGAGCACCAAGGCTTCCTTGGGAAGACTTCTGCCCAAAGTGAGGCTTCAAGGCATAAGAGAGGGATGTGGAGAGACAAGATGGGCAGGGTTTGGCCGATCCAAAGGCTTTGGATGTGTGGGTAAGGTGGTAGAGGTGTGGCCTTTTATAAGAGGAGAGGAGGGGAGGGGCACTCTTGGAAAGTAAGGAAATGTTACTTTATTTTAGAATGAGTTTCGGATTTTAATGGTCCCAAATTGATGTGTTTAGAGGATAAGGTGATAAGGGTTCTAAATCCACCCATCCCATAGGTTTTTGACATGTGTGGGTCTTAGATTTTACATTATCTTTCCATTTTATTTAAATCGTTAAATAATGAGGTAATCGCTGCATCATCATGGTGTCATAAATAATTTAATTTGTTTAATGTCTAAAAATTATAAAAAAAATACTATGATGTAGGAAATATTTTTAAATTTCCAATGAATATTTATAGTAAAAAATATGCTTTGTATAACCCCATGTAAAAAGTGTTTTAGTAAAACAACTCATGTTTGTGACATTTTTATTTTAACTTTAAATAAAAAGTTATTAATGTCATTTTCCAACCAAAGTGGCTTCATGGGGTCCCCATGTTGACCCATGGATTGTCCTGGTTGGCCATGACAGATACAATGAGGTTAGGACATGTGTCATGTTCATTTCATATTATAACAACAGTATTTTTACCTTAAATTACACTAATTACCTCTAATCGCGATTAAAAACTTAATAAGTTACTATTCACCAAAAAATTATTTTAACCCCATTAAACCACATTTTACTTCTTAATTAAAACCATGTCTATCGGATTTTTAAAATTCAAAACACAGAGGTGGTAAAATTTCATTTAAACAAAAAATCAGTTTTTATAAGTACCACTTAGTGGTTTCACTATTCATCAAAAATTGAAGTTTTTCAGAAAATTACCAAAACTTCACTCGAAGCTATATTTGATATTACGAATTCAAAAATGAATTCCATTTTAAAAAATTCAAAACATATAAGTTGCATTAATTAATTTAAAAATTAATTCCCGCTGTCAGAGCAAATAGCGTGTTTTTATGAAACAATAAGTATCAAAAGATTGACACTAGTTTAAGTCTGATTTCAAAGTGAAATTAATTCAAATGACCACTATTGGATTTAATGGTAAAACTATATTCTAATTTCACTTTAAAACCAATTAAAAAGATAATCTAATCATATAAATAAATTAGATTAAAAGGAGTTTTTGAATTAAAATACAACATTTTTCACTATTCATTTAAAAATGAACTTTATCGGAAAAATACCAAAAATTAACACAAAGTAAATTTTGATGTCCCGATTCGAAAGAAGATTTTTATTTGGTCCAATAGAATGTATAAGAGTGAACAAAACTATATTTAATGACGGTTCTCTATCAAAAGTCGATAAGTGAACCTATAGTGAAAATTAGGGTATATATGCCTAAATTTGAATTCTTTTCGTATTTTAAGCCTTTATCTTTTATTAGATAAATGTAAAAACATTTAAAAAACATATATAATCATATTTTAGTTATTTATATCCTTTCCTTCCAATTAAATGGCTATGTGTTAACTACCATTTAAAATAATATTATTTTATTACTAGTGTGCAACGTAAGATTTCAAAGAAAATCATCGTTGCATATAGAGTACGCTATCGAACATAGCAACCCATTTAAAGTAAAATTATTATTTAATTCGAAAATATTAATAAATATGAAAATTTATTATTCTTTATTTACCTGAGATGTTACATAGAGGTGGGATTCTATGGTCATTATCTACCTTCACTAATTGTTGGCCTATGAGGTTTACCTTTAAGGGAATGGGTCGTGAAATTAATATACTGAATTAAAATTTAATAAAACATATATGATAAAAACAATTCTCATAAACAAAATATATAAAATCATTCTATATGATCAAAATTATTTCTTAAATGTATTAGATTTTATTTTAAGCAATTATATTTCAATTAAATACCATATAATATACTGGATTTTATAAATTCCAAGAATTTTTAAGAAATTGTTAGGGTTTCATTCATCAAAATCTATCAAACAAATTTATTTATTAAAGAGAAAATATAGTCCAAAATTAGAGTGTGTTACCTAATAATTATTTATTATTTTCACCAAAATTCGGTGAATTTGAAAAATAGATTCACTCGATAAAAAATTTTACTAATAGATAATCTACACTAGGACTCGCACTTTACATCTATAGAAGAACAAAAGACCTTATGTTTCTTCTATAGACCAAAATTTGCTCTACATGATAAAATATGACTGTAATAATTTCTTTGAATTGAAAATATCATATTATTTCTCACTTGAAATTTAAGTAAGATCTTTTACTTCCCCACATAAGTAAACCATACAATCTAATTATCTATAATTTTATAAAATCTAGTTAAAATTAGATAATTCTCTAAAACAATATTGGTAACATATGTTTCCATGTGGCCTCTCTAATTTTCATGATCAGATCCATCAAATATATGTGGTTTATTTAGATTATGATTATGTAATGATCTAAATAGTAATGATCCTGCCATATATAAACAATAAAATTCTTCATTTAGGGAATTTTAATCTATGGAATTTAATATAATATCTGATAAAAAATGGAAAATATAAAATTCTAAAATGTCTTAAATCATTAATACTAATTATTTTTCCAGATAGGCAAGGATTTACTAATTTAAGAGGAGGGTGAATTAAATTAGGAATATGAACTTCATATTTTGTCCACTTAATAGTTAAAATGTACAAAATATACAATTTATAAAAAAAATAGAGGTAAAAGAAAACTAAATAAATTCCATAAAAATTAAAAATTTAGAAGTTACATAATTTAAATAAATAATTAAATAAAATCACATCAAAAATTAAAATTTGAGAATTCAAAATAAACAAATAACATAATATTGGATAATAAGTTAGATAATCTTATAAAGGAAATTATATAACCAATAGTTACTATTGATAGGAAAAATTTCTTTAATAAAAAAGTTGTAAGATATTTGATAACCTAAATCATGGTATCTATGTTACAACCTATAACTTCCTTGAACTATCCCCAATTAGAAGATACATTCCTTCACCAAAACATAATTTAAAAAACTTTAGTTGTAGTAAACTCTATTGTATATATACAATTCGACTTGAAATTATATAAAGTAAGTACATGTACCATATAATTTCCTGAAAAAAGTTGTTTGGAAGATATTGTTTCGAGTATTGGAAACTCCTCGACCACACAACCATGGAAGAATGGTCACAGAATAATAAAATGAGTTATTTATAATAAAAAAGTTAATAAAACTAGCACTAAGAAAACGTATAAATAAAATACCAAAATGAACACTTAAGTTAGTGAGATGATACATGGAAAGATGTATGTGTTCCACTATATCTATTTCAATTTTCATTCCTTTAAAAATTTGGTTCCATTTGTTGACATGTTCATAAAAACCATCTAAGGTAATATACTGTGATCTTGGGATTTAGTTACAACATCATCAGACGTGACAACATCATCTTCCAATGAATTTGATCTATATTCTATTGAGGCAGTTCAATGAAAATCTATAAATTTAAGAAAAGTATGAATCTCTTTAAGTCTTCAGAACATATAATCAAAGGTTATAACATACGCACAACATAACTAAAACAAACAAATTTAATTTAACTCAAATTCAATATGTGTGTATTCTAATTTAATAAAAATGATATAAAACTAGTATTTTGAATCAACACTAACCATCTTATTCTACAAACATACCAAAATTTCCAAGACTTGACTAAAAATCCCCACATTAAAACTATTTTGTAACTTAATGACCTAGGATCCCAAATCTTATAACTCGTGTCAGGATTCTACATAGACTCAAAGGCATCTCCAAATTATCTCAGGTGATTAAAAATTAATTAGGGTTGAAATTAAATCATTTTTAATAATATATACTAATGTATAAATCCATAAACCATTCAAGATCATTATATTTTTTAAAAAAAATTCATCCTTAAGAAAACATTAATAGTGGAAGTAAAATTATTTTTAAAAAACAAACTAAAACCAATGTATGGAATAATGTAGAATAAAACACTAATAAAAAAGATAAAATTATCAAACCATGAGCTACCATATCCTCTACCATGAATCCAATATATAACTAAGAATCACCAATTATAAATAATGATTTTTTTTCTTAACCTTCTTGATGACCAGTCATTTCTACATTTCCACCAAGGTGAAGTTATATGCGTGAGTATAAACTCAATAAATATTTCCCAAGACACCAATTAATTCCCAAGAAAAAAATTATCAATATGAAATTTAAATAAACACTGATAAATGAAAGTTTGTTTTTAAACTATATATATATTGATTTATCCCTATTTCAAAACAAAGCCAAAGTTTTTTTTGAGAATTTCACATTTTACCAAATCAATCTCATCAAAACATAAATTTTAAATTTTCTAAAAACTAAATTCATTTACTAAAAAGACACACATTATTTAAAATTACAATTTTACCCATATTTTATAGTAAACAACACTTTTTTTGCCTATTAAAAATTAACATTTTACCCAAAACACAATGAATTCTCACCATTTACCCTTGTTATAATGGAAATTACACATTTCTTGAAGATCCAATGAAAAATATTAGTCCTCTAAAAGTCAATAACTTATGGTAAATAGTTTTTAAGCATGAAAATTAGAAAATATATATTTTCCATGATCCTTGGTAGCTAAATTTACATAGATTTAAATTTTGTTTATATATCCAAATTCACACCATGGTGAGTATAAAATTTTGTAAATGGGAATCCTAAAAAAGATTAGTACTTTAAAGCATGCTCTCTAAGCCACCAAATGAATTAAATGGATTCATAAATGTTTTAAAACAAGGTATCACAAAAAAAATTAACACATTCACTAACCCATGGAAAATATTCTTTAATTTTTATTATAAATAAGATCATAATAAACCCACTAAGATAAATTTATAATAATAAAATTTTATATAAAATTCAATGAATTTTATAAAGTCAAATCACTTTTTGGACCCATATATTTTTATTGAAAACTCTATTATCAATTAGTTAATAAATAAAATCTAATTAATTTAAAATCCCTGTTTGAATTCCAAAATAAACTAATAATAATAATTTTAAAACCCCCATTTCAATTTCTAAGTTTTCTTTTCAAGTAGAAATGGTTAAAAAACTACAATTTTACATTGAAAACCTATTATTCCAAAAATCACCATTTTTATAAATAAAAAATAGCACACTATCCTTTTAATTAAACCATAAATAAACCATAATTAATAAAAATTACATCATAAGTTATCTTTCTAATATAAAATACTATATCCACATAATAAATTGTTTCATTTTTTGAAATTCTGATTATTAAAAATCCATGAATTAAGCCAATGGGGAAGAATCATTCAGTACCTAAATATGATGAAAAGAAATTTTCAATTATATATAAAATAATTAAAAAATTAAACCTTGATATCTCCAAATTCAAGAAAAATAAATTCCTAGTGATACTATCAAAATACAAGAAGAACAATGAACACTATCTTTAAGTTTCACATTTTGTAGTTAAATACTTTTATTAACTCAGTTTTTAATGGTTAAAAGAAGCTCCAAAATCTCCCTAAGAAATCCCTTGATTTCTTAAATTTTAATAAGATTATGAATGGTTTCATAGTGTTTTAATTCAATAATTAAATTTTAATTTTTGTCAAATTTTGTGATGTTCATGGTAAGGTTCGCAATTAGGCTTACTATTCACATGATCGTTCATCCATTATGGGTTAAAAATTCATTAAGAAGGGTTAACAACATTGATATATCAAAAAACTTATCCTAATAGTTGTTATCACGAACCTAGTTTTCACTATCAAGTTCACTTATCCATGAGGTTTGAATAAATATTCTACTACCATTTTTCTTTTCCATGCAATCCAAAAATTTAAAATTACACATAAAAGCATTACAAATCATTAAATTTCCTCTGGATGGTGATTTAAATTCTATATTTCTCCTACAATCCCCCATGATGAAATAGGGAAAACAATTGTCAAATTCAAGTAATTAAATATTAATAAATTATTGCATCATTTAAATTTCTATTATATATCAAGTATCTTCATTCATTTTATAGGTATAGATGGTGTTATGATTCTCATGAGGGAACAAGAGAAAGATAATGTATGATTTCAGTTTGTGTAGACCTATATTTTTTACCCTCTTATATTTTTCACAATTATATTCTATATTTCAATATTTAAATCATATTTATCATTTAATTTCAAGTAATAAAATTATTACATAAAAAAACAAATCATTATTAATTTTATATTTTTATTTCATGTTAAATAGTATATTCAATTGTAAAACCATGTATAATATAAAAAGGATCATTCTTACTAAAATCATTGTTTTTATATTCTTTCTGTATTTTAAACATCACCCTGTAAACATTAGTAATCTCTCATTAATAAAAAACATGTGATGGTATCATTAATATTTTCATGAGTTCATATTATTTTTATTGAGAACAGTAGATCATTATTTGAGGTAATTACGGGAAACTCTTCATTTTTTCATACTAGGAATTTATTGATATTTTATTTTATGTGAAATATGTGTCATAGGTTTAACTAAATATTATGTCATAATAATTGTACTTTTGAATGAGTTTTAAGATTTTAACATTGGGATTAATTTTAATTGTGCATCATAATACATAATAAATTTATCCTTCTTTTTTCTTGAGTTCAATGAATTATCTCACCATTTTTGGTGGTGAGTATAAGAAAAATATTTATTAAAAAAAATAATCGTGAATTACTTTTATTCTGTATTCTCGATTTTATCATTTTTTGGAGATATTGATCATATTTATCTACTTATTTAATTCACATTCCCAATGATTTATAACCAAGATTAATTTTTTCATGTTTGAATTAGAGGAATATATTTATCGTCATGTGGATCCATTTTTCTACTATTAATGTTTTTTAATATCTATTAAATCAAATTGGTCATTGTTAAATAAAGTAAATAATTGAATGTTCTTCCATATTTGGTTAATTTTGGATTTTAAAATAGTTTTAATTATTATTCATAACCTCAAATTGTTGGGTAAGAACAACTATGAGAATTTTCATGCCAGTTACAACCCCATTAAGTTGTTCATTGTTACATTTATTCCATTTTCCATCAAATAAATTATTTATTCAATGTTTATTGTCTTGCTACAATAAATAAAAACAATATTTTAGTGTGAATAATTGTAATATCTAATCAAATCATACTAAATGATCATATAAATTTGAAAACTTACTATTCAGATTTCCTAACATGTGACAAGTTCAATTAAACCCAAGTTTATTTATGTTTTATGATATTATTTTTTAACCTAATTAAAAAATTATCAAACACCTTCTCTCATTCCTACTAAAACACCCACAGTTCAACACTCGGGTACTATACATACATACTATACACACTGTTTAACTCTCTTAATAGTGATGTTTCATTTGTTTTCAATACTTTCTAAATGTGATGATTGGTTTTTTTCTATAAATGATTATTATTGATTATGAAAGTGTTTTATAATTTATTTATAGAAGTTGGAAGTTTATATCTAGTATAGGATTTGGAATTCTATTTCATTCCTCATAAAGCACTTATTAAAGAATGTAGGAATACTATCCATGTGAGAGATAATTTTTAGATTAAGTTCAATGATCATTTTAATTAATTGGTAAGGCTTTATGATGGATTGATGGAGCCACAATCTAAATAGATTGAGCTATGGAATACAAATATGAAAATTTCAAGGAAAAATCATGGGTATATGGGTCATTTTTAATAAGAATATTGTGAATATGATAAAGTACCATTATATATATGATCCATTTAATCTATATAAGAATAATTTTGAGGTCAACATAAGATTTATTTTCACCTGAATATGAGTTAATCAAACTGGTTCTAAAGTCATTCAGGATTCGTGTAAGAATCATCAGGATTTCTCTAAGAATCATTGTATTTTCATATGAGTTATTGGACTCTTGATATGATCATTTTAGAGTTTTTTATAAATCATCAAAAATTGTGTATGAGTCGTAATATACTTACTGAGTTTCTAAAGGATAGGTTTTTTTGATAAATTCATAATTCATATTATGATAAAATGGGAAATTAATTCGTAAGATGAAAATGATTTATTTTTCACTAAAACAATATCACAATTAAAGATTATGATTTATTCGGAGAACACAACATTAAACCAAAGGTGGTTCTATGTAAAGAGGAGTAGGATAATTCCAAAATTCCAAGGGAGATCTTCTATGTTATTGTGCACGAATCTGTACATATAACGAATATGTTTTTGAAATAATTATCAACAATGGTATTTATAGAGATTTTTTATCAAGATAATGAAATAACACGTGGGAAATAAAAAAAATTTATTCTTAAGGAATATTAGATGAAGTCAATGAAAAAAAATGGGAATTAAAATGAGAAGGTACCATCCAAGAATCAATGTTTTTTTAAAATTGAAATCAAGAAATAAAATTCAGGAAACTTTAATGTGACTATAGTAATAGAAAATTTTATATAGAGAGGATTGAGGATTGTTTCATATTTTTTATTGCACATTTTTATAATTATTAAGAATAGTTGTATAAGACTATTTTAAATAGAAGAAGAAGAAGAAGTTAATATTTGGACTCTATTTGGATTCTAATATCTAAATTGGTGAACACTCTTCAAGAAGAGTCATTGATTTATAATGATATGATAATTTAAGTAGTTGAATACAATCATTGAAATGAGTTCATAGTCATACCCTTTCTTGAGTTTTTTTATAGTAACAATGGATATGGGTCTATAGGAATATAACCATGACACACCTAAAATGTATTTTTCCTTAAAGGATGTGAAACCTATCAAAACAATGTGTTGTGTAAATCTATTTTTTTCTTTAGCTAATATCATGAGAGATTGGTTTTGAATAATAATAATAAGAGTTCAAAGTGGTATTAAAAATACTAACACACGAATTCACCCACCTCTCCCCTCTCTATGTGTATCTCCCTTAATCCGATTCAACAATTGGTATCATTGTAGGTATAATCTCTATTTTTTATCTCAATCGTGTTCTTTGATATAAATACTCTACGAATAGAAAAGGCATACTAATTTTTGATGAAAAAGGATTTCATAAATGGAAGGAGAGAATGGCACCCAAACTTCTCTACTTGTGATTAATGTGAATGACTATGTCCAAAAAATTTATATGGTGCTAACCACATCAACCGAATGGTCCCTTGTCAATAAAAAAACATTTTAAATCATCATAATTGTAGGAATACATTATCATCTTCTTTATCAGAGAAAGAGTCAAAAAAAATTGTGGTTTCTGAAATTTCAAAGGATTTTTTTTCAAAAAATCAAAGAATCTATAAATTAAAAAAGTTAATAGAATACAAACTATAAATCAGTATATAGTAGTTTGAAGATATTAGGATTCAATAAGAAGAAACGATTGATGAATTTTTTTTTCAAGATGAATGAGGTTTTTACCACTATTAGATGGTTTGGATAAACTCTTGAATATTTTATAGTGGTTAAAAATATAATGATAGTTTTAAAAGTTATTTTTTTCTAAAAACATTACACATTAAGATGGTGACCTTGGGGACTAAACTATTGATGAAATATGAAAAAAGCTCATCAATTAATTTTTTAAGGGGGTCAATTCTAAAAAGAATGGGAAAAAGGATAAGTAAATTTCATTAAAATCCGTCAACAGTTTAGAAAATGAAATATAATAGGATATATCTAGTAAAGATGTTGTTATTAAAACGTTTTATAAAATACTATTTCTTATGTCTATAAGCATCACATGAGAGAGAGGTAAGTATAGAGTAATAATTATGTATTATTGTTTCAATTATGGGAAATATAGGTATTTATTTTCTAATTTTCATATAAAAATCATAGAAGAAGTGAGAAAAATGAAACTACCTTGAATACCATTAATAAAATGTATTCTTAAGAAAATCATTCATAGGTAATGAAGAAGGATTCAATTAGATATTTTATAAGGTAGAATGTATCTGCTAAAAATGGGGTGTTTTTAAAAGATAGAAGAATTGATAATGAATAAGATCATGTAGATGCCTCTCAAATGGTTCTTATAATATAAGAAGAAGTAAAAGATGAGACATCATAGGATGAGTCACAATTGAACAATGAGTATTCTATATAGAAAATATATACTTCTAAATAATATATTATGATAATGGAAATAAAAAATTTTCTTGAAAGAAATAAAAAGGTTGAGGGAAGAAAATACTCATCTGAAAGGATTTTCAAAATGAAAATTTGAAATATAGGTAGAAAAAGACAGTCTTGTTAGGGAAATTGAAAAATATTCCTTGAGATTTATGAAAAGGGAATGATCTTGTATGATACTACTTCAACCATTATCCATGGGAATAAAGAAGTTGTGAAATTAAGAAAATAAATATTTAAAATTAAAATATAGAAATTAAAATATAGTACTAACTAGAATAAAAATTTTGAGGAAAATGTGAATATTTTATGAACCCTAAATCAAGTACCATCTCTTAACCAGATATATGTTATGGATAGGCAATGTACGATAATGTTTTTTATCAAATGAAAACCATATCTACATAATTTTTGAATTTAAAGATTCAATCTATACTAGCACATGATTCATTAGAAAATGATAAATATTTTGAAATATAGAACAATAAAAATTTGGGAAATGTGTCTCTACCAATTAAAAATATTCAAGGAATAATTCTATAATAGGGATATGTGTGATCTATACATTTTAGGGCTATAAATGGAACAAGTCCACAACCCATTCAGTAGAAAAAATGTACCATGAAAAAATTATTCTATTATACTTCTTTTTTTTGAAGTGAGTTTAGCTATAAGGATGAATTTATTTAGTGAAACATGCCTATACTTAGTTTTAGAAGAGTGATTAATTAGTGGGAGATAATAACTACAAATTAAAACCCCATTATACCATGAAAATATAGAAATTAATTTTTTGTAAAAATAAAATTTGAGATCTTGTAAGAGGTATAAAGAGGTGTGATCAATAATGACACACCTCAAATGTATGTGTAACATTTATTCCATAATTTTTCAATATATACCAAATATTTTGAAATAATTAGAATCTAATATAGATAAAATAATAGGAAAATATTTTTGAAGTAGATTTCAAATATTGAAAATATAAAAAATGTTAGCTCATATGAAGTAGTTTTTAATCCCACATGACATGTGACCTGAATAACAAGAAAAATTTTGAGAGCTGTGAATGAAGAGTTTTTAAATTTTAAAAATACAATTCTATAAACAAAAAAAATTTAGAACATTAAATATTGGTAAAATAAAAACATAACATATAGTATATTATTTTTTTATGGTCTAAAGAATAATTTTTTGAGTATATCCCAATTTATTGATGATGTAAATGATTTTATCTTCTAGAAAATGGATTCATTTTAAATATATTTAAATATCAAATGATTTTAAGAAAAATTTTGAGAACCCTAATAAATTTATTTCATGTTATGGAAGTGATTAAATGTTATTATTTGAGTCTTAAAGCTGAAAATTATTTATGAAATAATATACTTGGCTAGTATAGGAAAAAACATAAAGAATAATATTAGAGAAAAGGTTATAAGAAATGATCATTTTCTAAAAAATGATACTTATATTATATTTAAATCTGATAAAAAGGGAGAATTGTGAATAAAACACACAAGGTAGGAGATATTAAAATGATAAAATCTCCCAATTCGTTCCACTATAATGTGTTCAGGGCTATGGTAAAGATGTGAATAAGTGGATAATGATACTATATCACTTTCATTAATGAATTAATAATAATTATATGTATCATGGTCATGTCACATAAATCACAAGACTTATACATATACAAAATCATTATAATTATAGAAAAACAAACAGGTTTATTTTTGAAGATACTGAGAATAGATAATAAGAGATTGTTTTTCAATAGAATGTTTACTAAATATTTTGATTTACATAGAATGAGGGATTATTTTTTACCATATAAATCATAATATAATAGAGTGTATGAATAGAAAATATAACAGTTTTGTTAATCTAGACATGAATATACTAGTAGAACATTAGAACATAATGGTTTACTAGTTATTTCTGATCAAAATTGTTTGTATAATTCAGAACATCTGTATCTTAAAGAAAAATTCTTACATAACTCCATGATAGATATAGTTCCAAATAACAAAAAGTGTTAGACACTTTATGATGTTTAGGAGTTGATTATTGATTAAAATTAAAGAAATACGTGGAGGAATTCTTAATGAAAAATGATAAGATGGAATCTTCCTTGGTAATAAATCAAATGAATATTCTAACAGATTCTATAAAAATAAATTTAAAATAATTATTTAAAGTGATGATTTCATTGTAATATAAATGGAAAAGTAAATATAAATAAATATCATGGTAGGTTTTGAGGATTATGATATCATTTTTGAGCCTAGTGATAGTATATATATTAAAAAAAAAGATACAAATTATACATATTCTAGTGATAATAATGAGGATTAGAATTATAAAGGCCAAAATACCAAGATAAAGAAACTTGTAGATGTTTAAAATATTACTGCAAAAATAGTATTAAAACATTTAGAAAATAAGATAGAGTATAAGAAACATATATGTTAGTCTACAATCAAAAATTGAACCACACATAGTTGAGGAAGAATTTCAACAAATGAAATGTGTGTAAGCAATTAATAGAGAGACATACCAGATTTAAAAGATGGAAACATGATATATTTTCCCAATAATCATGGAGAAAAAAATGAAATTTAAAAAAAAAGTATTTTAGTAACAATATGAATGAAATTAGAGATGTGGCTAGAATTAAGACCCAGCTAGTTTGTAAATAGAATTATAAAATTAAACTGGTTAACTTTGATTTTTTTTACAAAACTATCCATATTTGAATCTATTATTAACTTTATATATATTATCACCAATAGATGATTTAATGTGTATCAAATATATGTTAAATAAAAATCTTCTATGTAGAAATCTTGATGATGATGTTTATATGAAACAACTAGATAGATTCATGTTAGAATCAGATAGCAGCATGGTATGCAAGATGGTTAATGATCTTAATCGTATAAAGAAAGATCCAAGATCTAGGTCTTTTAAACTTTATGAGTGTCTGGGAAGCATGATAATCAAGATGGGGCTAGTGGAGAGCAATTTTTATATATAGTAGACCAATAAGAAATCAATTTTGGATTTTTATATGTTGATGCCATAATTTTTACTAGTAATAAAAAAATATTGTGTGGGGAGCACTGAAGGTATGCAAAGGAAAGGTTTGAAATTACAATTCTTAGAGAAATGATATTTTTCATGGAATTACAGGTTGTCCAAGATAAATATTGGTTTTACATTACAAGAATATTATTAATATGTTATCTTGAACAAGTTTGATATAAATTAATATAGAGGAGTCTTTTCACCTATTTATATAGGAACAAAAATTATTAAACTTATTATGTTAATACAGTTAATTAAACGAAATTCTTGATTTCATGTATATATTAAGACTTTATAATGTTTTTTATTAACCTTAAATATATTTTAACGCTTTTTATAAATATTAATATAATCCTAAAGAGGCCAATTTTTTTAATTAGAGATAATTTTTAGATACATCTCAAATACTGTACATTATGGGTTGATGTACAAAAAAACGGAAGATAAATATAATGAGTAATATATTGTATGAAATATACATGTGATGGATTATATTTTGTTGGAAGAAGTTGAGTTTCATGGAATTAAAAGCATAAAATGTTAGTTAAAATTATATAAATTTAGTAGAAATATGTCTCTTCATCATAGGAAGCTACAAACATTTTGTGTATGAATACCCAATTGCAAGATTTGAGTTTTAAATAGGAGTATCCGCAAGTTATAGGTTTTCATAATCTATGTTAAATCAATATATATATATATATATATATATATTTTGTAGTATTATAGGTCAAAAAACATTTGTATCATTCATAATTTATAAAATGGATGGTTTATGAGAGGCATCATGAGATAAAATTTATTGCATCAAAAGTATCAAGTGTGGAAATTAATATTAAGCCCCTCCAAAATATGTTATTTGAGAGGTTAATGATTCAAATGTGAGTGCGACCAAATACCCAAAACTAAGGTATAAATATTTTGATCATCCTACTCTATTATTTAATAATTATATTCTCTATGATAAGTAGTTTCTTGGGGGGAATTTTTTTTTCCTATTTTCGAACATTTTTAATCTACGCATAGAGTTTTGGAGGAAAGAGTTTGTAAAACATTTTATTTCCTTTTTCAGTATTATGATGGGATAATTTTTTGATGTATTGTTGGTTTAGGATATCATTGATGACTAACTTGATCAATATTTTTTATAATTCAATCTTATCATTTTACTTGGTTTTTATTAATTCATAATTTCCTATACTGAGAAATGTGAGTTATTCATAATGATTTTTCTACATTGGTTTTTTGTAAATAAGGGAGAGAAGAATGAGTTTTATTAAATTTCAAAGGGGAATTTTTTTGGACCCTCTTGAAGACGATGTTGTATTTTTTCAATAATTTTTAAATGTAATTATTGGTGTGTCACATTTCAAGTTAAGGACTAATAATAATAATGAATGTGTCTTTTATAATATTTGATTGAAGTGGGATGTTTCTGGATAGTATATAAGTTTAATTTTCATTTAATTATTTATAAGATAAATACTAAATAAAGTGAGGAGAATATCTACGTGAGAGGGAAAATATAGATTTTGTTTGAAGTTTTTTTGTACTGATTGATGAGGCTTAATATTATATAAATTTCTTAAGAATGATAGAATATCATTATCATAAAATGAATATAATATTCATAGAAATATAATGTGTGTATAATAGAAAAACTTTATATAAAAGGGGGGATTTAGTATTGTAATATATTTGTTATTGGACAATCTTTTTTCCATTATGAACATCCTTATAATATTTTTGAAAGTATAAGAGGATGAATATCGTTCATGATGTTTGTGTGGTGGATCAAATCAATATTGGAAATCATTATTCAAGAAGAATAATTTTTTTATATTTATGTGAGATTGAAACTACTTTAATCTCGTCATTGTAATGAGTTAAAGTTCATAAAATTTCTTGAGTTCCTTTTGATAATAAAAATAGCGCTATGTGCATGGGATAATAACCATTGGAAATCAGAGATATAGTTATCCCTAAATAAGGAAAACTCTTTTAACAATTGTGTTGTGTCTTTATTTTTTTTTACTTCATTGAATATCGTAAGATAAAGTTATTTAATAATCATGAGAATTCAATGAGCTTTGAAAATTCATTACTCAAGAAATTTAATTTTAATTATCTATTTCTTTTCCCTATTAAAAATCACATTTAAATTTAATATTTATCATTATTATTTAATAATATAATTAAATTTGTTTTTTATTTTTTATATTCATCGTCAATATTATTAGATAATTATTATCAAATATTGATGTTTTTTAATAATAATTTTTTCTATTTTTGATAATAACGATGATAATAAATTGTAATTATTATTTTATATTATTATTTTAGGTTAGTGTCATTTATTATTATTATTAAATATTATTATGAGTACTAATAATAATGATTATTAAAATTATTTATTTAAATTAATATTTATCATTATTATTATTAAATAATGGATATTTTGTTTAATAATAATAATAATTTATTATGTATAATAATTATACTTATTATATATAGTAATAATATTAACAATAAATAACAATTTAATCATGATGAAACATAACTATTATTTAGACCACTTTTGAATGAAATTATCATTTTATATTATTATGATATTTTATTATTATTAATGTTGATGTTGGTAAAACCCCTTGTGAGATACACCATGAGAGGGGGAGTGAATCATAGTTTTATTTTTCCCATAACTTTGTCCCTTATTAATTTATTTATTCCTTTTAAGTTGTAGTACCATGACCCAATATTATGTATGTTTCTTCTTTTACTAATTTTTTCACCCTTTACTAGTCAACCAATGAATATTAAAAATATAAATAACAAAATATACAAGCATATGAAAGACACCATATATGCTAGGTCCACTTTATAACATGGGTAGGATAATCAATGGTGTGATAGTGTTTAACACTCCTCATATGTATACAAATCTCATTGATTAGTTGAAAATTTTGATATGTTAATTATACTCAATGCTCATTCATTTCATGTATTGGTGATGGTTCAATAATATGTGAATATATTCCATATTATCATGGTAAAACATCATGATAAAATGATAACAAGATAAATGTCACGTACTTTAATGTTATTGTGAAGTGTTTTCTTCAATAACTAATGTTGACTTTTAGTTTTTAGTAATTCTTCTTGGGATATTCAAAATAAAATTTCAATAAGAATGAACCACATATCTTATCATTTTTTTAATAGTTGAATTTCTCTATCTTCACAAATAGCTCATTGGTCTTTATACTAGACAATATCTCTTCTTCTTTTTCATCTTGGATGCTATTTGGTATACCATTTTTTCATAGATTCAAGAATTAATCATTTCAAACCATATGATTTTACAATTACTTAAAACATGAAAACATATCAATCAATTTTTGTTCACCTTAATTTTTAAGTCAAATAACTCAATGATATATTCCTTAATTTACCAAAATTTCTTAAACAATTTTGGGTTGTTATTCATTTGTTAAGATAAATTGATAGACTTATAAATATATATATAATATTCTTACCATAAGTTGATATAATTCGTGGGAAATTATCTTAACTTCTATACCACATGTTTATTCACCCATTTAATATACACATTTTACTATTTTTATTAAATTAATGTATTAAAATAAAAACAAAAATATATATTAAACAATATTCTAAATATTTTCCTTATAATATGATATCTTAAATATGTACATATATTTTCCATTATAAATTTGAATGATAGGTGAGTCAATAATATTTTTTTTATTTGGTTTTATAATATGTTGTTGAATTAATATATGTGGTTGTGATAACCTAAATTTTTTAGTTAGGAAATTTGGGCCTATTTTATCATGATCTTGTGTGATTGGGTGTGTTTAATGTGTCAGAGAGGCTATTTAAGGCTTAATGGTAGATTTTGGGAAGATGGTCTGAGTGTCGAACATTTTTCTTTGAGGTGAAATATAATGGGTACTAGTGGACTAGTACTAAGTACCAATTGTTCCTAAGGGGATTGGGTAGTTTTTGGTGGCCCACCAACCATCCAACGGGATTTGGACATGTACATGGTAGGTATCAGACACCCTATTGAGGATGAATAGGTATCAAATATATACATAGGTTATTTTTTAAAACATTAAATTAAATTAAATAATATAATTTTTTGGGAGTTTATTAAAATGAGAGGGGAACACATTATTCCCAAATAGTGTGGGTATCATGACATAATTTGGTGTTTTTACATGGTTAATTGGTTCTTTCAAATCATAATAAAATAACCTGATAAAATTCAATCGCCATGGTTTTGGTGTTTCTCGGTAGGTGGGTCCACGATAGTTCTACAAGTTTATGTGAGTTTTTTATAGTGTGATTTAGAATCATAGTGTGGATGTTTAAGAGAATTAAATTTGGATTGTTAGTGGTATTATATGTATAATAACAGTAACATAGGGATTCTATGAAGTGGGTAGTTGTGGTTTGTGTTGAGATATGTTGAGGCATGATGAATGGTGGGTGATGAACTGGAACTTGGTTGATGAGATGTTATTTCAATTTCATATAATTATTGAGATGATTATAACTAGGTTGTGATGTGACTCTACAATATGGTGTGTTAGTGAAATTTAAACCATTGATGGTGGTGTAATGAAGGTTTGTTGGGTTTTTAGCTATGTGAGGATGGTGTTATCATGCGCTTTTGGGGATGTGTAAATTATGTATTTGTGAAAATGGTATTGAGTGGTGTTGACCATTAGATTGTAGGATAGATCATACATAGCTCTATAACATAGTTTAGTTATGATAATCACTACAATAGATGATATATACACCATATACATTTTCTATGCGGTTTGGATGGTGATTATGACAATCAGTTAAGAGTATAATAATCATCATTCATGGGTTTCCCTTAAGGATTTAGAGTCAATAATAATGACTGATTATTGTTGAATTATGATTTCGGTGATGGATATTCTACCAAGAGGTCATTTGAATGGAAATAATTTTTTATTTTATTATTATTTGAGGAGGAAGCATCATCATCCCATAGGAAGTTTTCAAATAATGGGTACATCATCTCATTCCATCACTTGATGGTGTAGGTAGGTTGGTCACTCATGGATGGTCAACAACAAGGTGTAGAAGGGTCGGTTACTTTCTTGTATCCTTATTTTTCATTTTACATACACTTATGTACATGTGGATAAATTTTAGGTTCACACTTAGTAGTGGATTACTGAGTTCATATTCATACCCTACATGGTCTATTCAAGATGTGTATAAAAATTCAAGTCTCATAACATAGGAAATTGATGGGGGATTGTGACTGGATCATAGTGGTTCCTATACGGTGGATTTCCAAATATCATATTGATGGGTTTTAGTGATCGACTTGGTTGATCCTTGGTTCCATGTCATAGTTGTTCCATAATACTAATTTTTTTTATATCAGTATATTATCGTCGTACATGTGATCTTATTCGTTGTTTTTACCACTTTCAAGTCATTATAGATACTCATTTTTATATCATGGAATATGTTATCAGTTTTCTTCATGATTTAATATTGGAGTGATATTTTATTATTAATACTTCCCTAATTATTCAATACTATTATATCCAAGGTAATAGTCTCCCCGTGATCACTCATTAACTATTTTCACTAGTAATGACCCTTAATATTCATATATGAATTAAAGGATCATTTTTATACGAATCCAACTTCAAATATAACATAGTCATTAGTTTTAATTCAAGATTTAATTTTATTACATTTTAAAATATTTATAATTTAGTGTTTTAGATAACATTTCCATCACAATTACATAAATAAATATTACATTAAAAATTACACACATCCACTAAGTATCCATTTTTTCTACGAAACAAACCATTTATGATATGACATATTTTATTTTTCATGATACATCTTCACAATTTTCATGTTGGCCCCATTATTTTTCACAATCATCTTTAAAACCCCATAAAAACATTTTAAAACATTATATGATCACATAAAAGCTCAGTAAAGTAGATAAAAAGAAAAAATTAATCCATTAACTCATGAATATTTATACAATATTTTTCTTTTAAAAAAAATAAAATATGGGCTCAAAATAAAAATTACTTACTAATAAAACCCACTTCTCAACCAAAATAATTTCAAAAAAAACATTTTATTATAAATATTATAATAAATATGAAAATCCAAATGGTTTCTTTCAATCATAAAAATAATAATATTTTTTTTCAAAAAAAAGTTATATATTCCGTTCATACAAAGTAGCATATAGATTCCTCTAAACATAATATGATGAATAATAACATTTTAGAATAACATTGATAACAGGGTATCACAAGTTCATTGAAACAAATTAAATGTTTTATAAACAAAAAATGGCATAATTATAAGTCAAGGCTGACTTCCATGAATACATCACCTTGTGAATATAGTCTCAGTATGGATTATATTTACTCTCTAATCACATACATAACATCACACAAGACAATAAAACTTTACCAAATGAATTATATTTATATCTGAGTGTAGACATTATAAAATTTTAATTATTATGTGTGAAAAAAAGAAATAAATCATAAGTAATACCACAAAGAATTTTCCATGAAATGAAATGGGTTACATAATCTTACCTCATGTCATAATAAAATGAAATTTCGTAATGATTCCAAAGAGGATAAGGAATTAAATATTACAAATTTTTATATCAAAGTATGTTATCATATGCCACTAAATATTTTTTTCATTTGGAAACATAATTTAAAAGAAAATCAAAGTATTAAAGGATATAATATCTCTCCTTAATCAGGTCTAGTTTTAAAGAAGTAATTTGAGAAAGAAACTTGCAGAATGTATTAAACATCGAAGGAAAGGAGAATGAGCTAGGTAAATATGTACGAGACATATATACATAATTTAGAATAAATTCCTAAAATAAATTTGAGATAAAAATTTATTAATGAAGATAACGGTCATAACCCAATAAAATGTGGTTTAGAAAGATCCATTACACCCATAAGAAAAACATTTTGGTATTTCAGAATATGCATTCCATTTAAAAAACTTTTTAAAAATAATATAACAAGGTGAAATAGGTTTTTTATTGAATAAAAAATGGAATCTTAGAGATGATGAAAAACATTAAATGATGGTTATGGTGGTGGGAAAATTATTGATGCACTATATGTTAAAATAGAACTTTTTTTTTGACTTTTGTAACAAAAGTCAAATAGTTTGGTAAAAAAACATATAAAAAGATTAATTTTGAAAACATTTGAATTAAATTAGAAAAGATAAATGAAATTTAATATATAATTGATTAATTTATATATAAATATATCATAATTTTTTTAACAATATCGACATGTAAGAGAGATATTTATAAAAAAATTATCAAAATATTTAAAACGTGGTTTTTAATGTAAAGTGTCTCATGCCTTGATCCTGACTCAACACGTTCATTCCTTATCATCCAGAATAATATATTTATGTTAATTATTTACATTCATTGGATCGGTTTTTAGTTTTAATATTCCTTTTATTTAACTTATTATTATTTTATATATAATGACTAGATCTATTAACTTCACATTGGATGTTTTGATGATAATAACCTCATATGCCTAAAATGAATTTTTTGGTTTAACTATGGTCAAAGTTGTCATTATTCCGTCATATAAAGAATAATAATCTTGTATAAATTACAATTTTTTTATTTCAATTATAATTTTAAAACAAACATTAATTATGATTATGATAAAATGAACTATGATATAATCATGGAGACGGTAGGTTGTACATAAGCATAAGTAACGTCTCCATTTTTAATGATCACGATGGAAAAAATGTAAGTTTAATTTTATAAAAATTAATATTATATTATAAATTTTATATTAATTCATTAAATATAATTATATATAGAATACATGTGATGTGGTTATGAAAAACAAATCACATCACTTCATGAAGGTAATAATCCACACGCTCTCACAAACGATGTAATTTTTCAATGGATGAAATGTAATAAATTAGATGATATATTATATTTAAAAATTATGATTATGAAATTAATATCAATATATATATATATATATATTAAATCCATCATTATACCCAGCTGTGAGAGATGTTGATGGAAAAAGAATTGCATCAGTTGGTTAGGTGGTAGTCCACTGTACACACGAACAACAATTTCATTCACCATTTAATGTAAGAGGAGATATACATGTGATGAAATTAACATAAAAACATATAAATATATGTAATATACTATTGTTATTATTTTAGTATGTATAAATACGATTTTATGGATGTAGATGTATAAATAATACTATAATAGTAGGTAAAAATATCTACCTCTTCTTCAGAAAACCTCAATTTCTTGACACCTTATTCCCTATAAGATTAGAATTATATCATATATAATATCCTTATAACATTGAAAGGTGTGTTGGGAAAGTATTTGGGCATTTATTTTCTAAACCAAATGGGTTTTGATGTGTTTGTAGAAGAGAAGAGGGGTGTCCATTTATAATTAGGGGAGGGGAATTCTTGTAATTTCATAATGTATAAAATTAATGTAAATTAATTTTCATGTTAAAATGAATAAAAATTATTATTAATAAAGTAAAATATTATTATTATTCTTAAATAATCTAATGTAATAATAATTGGGAAAGTTTAGATGATATTTTCTCCCTAATAATTTTATTTTAACCCTTTGTTAACCCTTTTGATGATTAATATGATAAAAAAAATTTACTCTTGAAGGATCATGATAGTTTATATAATTGTAAAATAGGACCATAAATAGAAAATATTTTCCACTTTTAACAATATCGCAAAAAAATTTGGAATATAGTATTTTTATGAATTTTAAATCATATAATAAAATATTTTCTATCATAAAATAGCATTTATTACATTTTTTGGAAATACATGAAATATTTATAATATAATATGTGTCTAAATCTTCAAAAATGGTTCTAAAATGATATATATTTAATGATATCGAATATATAGTACTAATTTAATCATAAAATATTATTTTTATAGGTTTTTATATCATTTTAAAACTTATCTTTTGGGTTAACCACATTGTTGGCCAATATTAACCTTAATCACGTTAATAAATGTTTCAATATTAAATGGTCATAATTTTACTTATAAGGTGAAAATTGTTTAATAAATTTCCATGGGAGGAAGTTTTTTAAATTTTACCATTCTAATTGTATTTTTGAAATATTTTCATTACACTTAAATGATATAATAAAATATTATTTAACATAAAATATCCTTAATGTAATTTTTGACATTATGAAATTAATTTAACTTCAAAAACAACATGAAAACTAAATAATTAAAATATAATCATTTAAGACATCACAAAAATTGTATATATATCCATTTTTTGGAACAAAATAATTATATTATATTATATTACTTATAATATTTTTAAAATCAGTTATTTTATTTTTCAATTAATTTAATAAATATAGTGTTTGTGTTGTGTAAGAATTTAATGTAATTATTTCAAAACTAAACATTCGAAATAAATTAATACGGTAAAAATCATTTATCTTTGTAATAACCCTTTTAGAAAATAAAATGTCCTCTATAAATACCTATGTAAAAAATTTAGATTCAATAAAAAATAGAATGACAGTTTTTTGTTTTTATTCACCTAAAATAATATTAAGGTCAATATCAAATAAATTAGGAAGTAATATTCCTTATTTTGGAAAAATGTTTGTAAATTGAAATAAATTCACTCATAATATATTATAAAAAAAAGTTTCAAGGTCATTTTTTCGTATCATATTATTCTTAACATTAATTACATGATTTACTCTTACCCTAGTAATAATTATTTACCATGGTTACTATTCAAACATACAAAAAATAAAATGGGCCTATTTAAAAAAAATTGATCTCTATATTATAAATACGAAATCCATTTTTGAAGATTCTATTTCAAAAAGTGGACAAAATTTATTAATGATTATAATTAAAACTAAAAGTATTTTTTTTTCAGAAAAATGTGTTTTTAAGTATGAAGGAATTTTTATACAAATTCATGTACAAAATATATTCCAATGATAATAATTAGATTTTTTTAATAACAATGAACTTTCAATGAACCTTATTTTCATAGAGGTACATATATTTAGTTTTTTGGAATAAATTCAATTTTTAATCTTGGTAAAAATTCCATACAACCTAAGGAAGGTTCTGGGAGCATCTTGGGCTTGTTCAGTGCCCAAAGCTCTGAAAATTGTTAAAAATGGTATGAAACACAATTAACGTATGGTTAGGTTTAATGGTGTGGAATAAACATGTGATCCTAGGTTAAAATCCATTTTATTTGTATAAGAAAAATTGTTGTGAAAATTTGTATGGTTTGTGCATGGTTACCCAAACTGTGTTCTTGGATCATTTAGGGTCCCTCTTTACATAGTGGGTGGTTTACAGTTTGTCCAATCATGTGTCCAAACTATGTGATTCTGTAATGAAATTTTATTTTAACCTTTTTACCATTAATTTAATTAAAACCTCCCCCTCTCTCATTTCTTCTCCTGTGGACATAACACCCATTTCTGCCTCCTGTAAGCTCTCGCTTTTCCTAAGCTATGTATTTTGGTTACTCCCCCCATCCAAACTCCAAAAATATAGTCATTAGAAGTGTTGGATTACAATATTTATTATATCTAATATTCATACATTTATTCTTGGTATCTCTTGTTATCCTTTACAATATTTTGGTGCAAGCTCGTTCACCCTATTTTTAGGGCATAAGACTATTCTTAAGTTTTTTCTAACTAATTTGAATCAAAATTTGTAATTGGAGATGATTAATCTACATTTTTATGGTATGTGTTATATAATTATTTTAAAATATTTTTTTCATAGCGTTTTCATTGTGTCATGTGCCAGCCATTTCCATGCATCTCTAAAAATTTTGTTCTTTATTTATAAATAATTATAAGAATGGTGTTATAACCATATATACCATTTCAGTATATTTATAGTTTTTCAACATCAATGAACACCACCCATTTGGGTGTTTATGATTCAATTTCCCCATTAATAAATGGTTTACCTCACTAAATCACCTTCAAATTGATTGGATCATCATGAAATTATTTTTCTTTGCTTAGTTTATTAAATGGATTGACATTGATGAATGATAATGGGTTAGAGATCTTTTATTATTTGTTTTCAATGCATTGATCAATTAAATGGGTTGTTTATATTGAATGGAAATGGTTGTACAGAACACACATCCTGTTTTATGATTTTGTACTTTAGATATATAGATTGGGAAACCCATGATTTTATTGGGCTTGATGTGTAAATTTATTAGAGGGGATTATTAATATATTATTAATAATATTATTTTTCCATTGATATTGGTTATGAAATGATTGTTATGGGTTCGTTTGATCATGAAATTTCACACTCTATTATATCATGTGTTTAATATGACGCCTCTCAGCATTATACATATATCTGGATGATGGGAAAGGAGATCCATTTTCTCTTTATTTGAGAGTTAGGCCTCATGTATCATGACACCTTTCTCAAATGTTTATTATTAAGGATCACATTAAATATGAGATTCTTGGATTGCACCCTCTTCTTGAGCCTATATCTTGTTAAATGGGTTATGGACGATTGAGTTATGCCCCATATCCAGCTAGCACCTAGTATCCAGGTACATGCCTACATGATTCCTCACAAACTTATTTCATATTGGTGGATAATGTATATAACTATACTATATATATTAATACTATATCTATATTTATGGTTACTGATCGGACTTCTATAGGCCTATGTCAAAGTAGGTGTATCCTGCCAGGTGTCTTGTAGGAAACTGAGTTGGCTAATATTTATTTATTCAGCTTTGATTATTAATCATTATTTTTGCACATTTTTGTTACTATATAAACTAATAGGATTGCTTATAGACACCATTTATGGTGGCCTATTGGGATTTTATCTCGCAACCTACTTGGGCTACATTTATTACTTGAGTAGATCACATTTCTATAGGTTTTGATAAATGAAAGTTCCCTTCTATAGATTCTTGATTCATTTTACCTATAATATGAAGTGTGGGTGTACTGGAACAAGAATCTTCTCATGATTATAGCAGAGAGTTCTTTTTCCCATTTTGTATTTTTATAGTATGTTGTATATGCATGTCCCATGTTTCCCCTTTTTGTATATCAGTGTTCCATAACATCAATGTATATGACTCATTTGGTAGGATTTTGATAATATTACAATTTTTTTGTTATATATGATTCTGCCATTCTGTTATATCATGCTTTCTGATATGGAGAGTTAATAATCTAGCTATTATAGTGTATTCTTCCTCTATGATATTAGTTATTCATATGCTTATACTATTGTCTGTTTGTTTTCTTAATACACTGTACTACTCTGATATGGGGGTATAGTCTCCCCACTATATCACCTTAGACCCTCCTTGCTAGTCGGTATCCATTGGTATACGAGGAAAGATTGAGACCTTGTGACAAAACGACACATGGAATATGTTAAGTGGATCCCAGTTTCGAACATTACAGAATTAAATAAATTTTATAACTAAGGAAAATTTTAATTTTAATTTTTTAAATAATATAAAAGAAAATTCATTTTTTTAAAAGCAGCATCTTCCACTATTCATTGTAAAAATTAAATTTTTTATAAAAATATGAAAATTTCACTATAAGATAATTTTTATTTGATAATTTAAAAAATTATTTACTTTGTAAACAATAATATTTATAAATATTATAGAAATTTATTATAATATTTTATCAAAAAAATTAAAAAAAATCTATTTTTGAAGAACAAATTGACTACTAAAAATTGAGTGATTATTTATTAAAAATTTATCTATACATTAATATTAATTAAGACCTTTATATATATTTCATAATTTAGTTTATCCTATTTATAGATTCCAAATTAGTAGCTAGGTAATAAACTAAATATTTAAATAATTGTATTTTATGGTTCTATTTGGGTTGGTGTTACGTGCCATATACGGTATTAAATATATTTTTCATTTAAAAATCATGGGGAGTTACATTCTCTCAAACATTAATAAATTTCCTCCTTAAAATTAAAACATGATCATGATAATTAGGGGTTTGAAATATAGAAATACCTTTATTTAAATCCCACATCTTAAAAAATTTTAATTAAAATTTCTATTGAAAAGTTGAAAATGAAAATATGAAGGTAATATAGAATAACATATAACTAGGTTTCCAAATAGGGGAATATTAGAAGGAATTCAATGTATGGATATGGAAAAAATTATTAATGTACAAGCAATGATGGAGAGTGACCAAGACCATTGGTCAGAATAAATTTAAATATCCTGAGAAAGATAATGAAAACAAAATAGTAAATCATAGATATGTGAAGAAAACCATAGATTCATCATAAATTATTATAATGGAACAAAATTTCTATTTTGTGACCCTTTTCCTATAAATAAAAAATTTATTTACAATATATATTAAGAATACAAGGGATTATACTTACTTGACAAGTATAATTTCATCCTTTAATAAATTATCACTATAATCTCATCTTTTTCTTTAATCGATGAGTATTCAAGGTGATTTTTTCATGCATGAAGCACTAAAATAAACTTATAATGGCTCATATAATCCTAAAAAGGATATAAATAGTTTCCTCCAATATTCATACATTATCAACCACTAAAATGGTTATCATAATTTATGATAATTTTTAAAATGATTAAACATTTATATTAATCTCAAAAGACATTACAATAACTCCCAAATTTCAATGTAGATCATTTGTAAAATAATTGACCTCGAATTTCATGAAAATATTACTGACCTAGTCTAAAACCAAAAAAATAAAAAGGCTTTGATCACATATTCTTTTGAGATTAATGAAATATTTATCTCCAATCGGCATTAGTCACTTATAAAGCCATATAACCAAAATGAATATTCCCTAATCATATAATCTCATAAATTTTATAATAATTTCAATAAATAAATTGTATCACCATAATTTCACATTAAAATCATATATTCTTATACAATAAATTGAAAACTTTATTCCAAAAATAAAAGACCATAATATTCTATTTTACCTTAATAATATAATGTTCCCTAAAATTTTAGTGATCTTCTCATAAAATAACATTAATAACATAATCACAAAATGTTCATTGTATTTAATTTTATAAATAAATAACCATATATCCTTAATAATAACTATATTAAATAAATTTTAAACAAAAAATGTTATCTCATACATTTTATATCACATACCAATAATGTAATAGAGTTATTTCAAAATAATACTTCACAATAAACCTAAGTGTTATATATACCTCAACCCAATAAAATTTTCCCCAAAATATCATTAATCCCCTTATAATTCAATCAATTAGAATGTTAAAAGAAATTTTTGTGCCTTTGAACTTGTGATCATCATTAAAATTTTAAACCTCTGAAATTATATGTAACTATTAATATAACCTCACATTAAAACAAACTAATCACAAAAGTTTTCTAAATATTTCCTTTCATTCCAACTATAAAGATCCAACCTTAAAAATTTGGTAATATTTAGTTTTAAGTCAATAAATAATTTTATTACTTTTTATAATCTTTTGGGTTTATATTTTTTTTAAAATTAGGCCAACACCCTTACAAAAATAAATATTACATGAAAAACTGTACATTTCTACTAAGTATATATTTTTTTCATAAAACAAAAAAATTTATCATAAAAGAAAGATTTATTTTAAAAGAATATCGAAAAAATATATCTTGACCCCATATTTATCCATATTCATCCTTAAAAACAAATGAAAAACATTTAAATTTTTTTTATGAAAAAAAAATATTAGTAAGGGATATAAAAATAAATTATTAAACATGTTAGTCTATGAATACTTAAACAATATTTTCCTTTTTTCAAAATAATTTTTTGGATAAAAATAAATGTATTATTGATGAAGAATCCTATTTATCTACCAAACAATTCTCATAAATGATGTCATTATAAAATATAAAAGAGAAATTAAAACTCGTAAACGTATCTTTCTTATATTGAAAAACTTATGAAATATTTTTCAAAAACACTAACACATGTCTACCATACAAAGTAGCATATAACTTTTTTTTAACATAAACTCATGAATAATCATATGGGATCATAAAATAATTTAATGGGTATTATATGTATATGGAAACATTGAAAATGTGGAAAAACATAAAAAATGAAATAATAAGAACTCAATGCTAATAGCCAGGACCACATCACATGGTGGACAGAGTCCCATCATGGATTATGTTTACTCCCTAATCTCATAAAAAATGACTTATAATAAAATTATTTAACCTAATTATTTATAGAGATATCTTGGTGTACCCATAAATACATTTTCATGATTATGTTTCACACATAAGAAAATCAATAATAATTAGTAATCATTAGAATTACCCATAAAATAATTGGGTTTCATAATATACCCATATATAATAATCAAAGGAAATTCAGTTACGATTCCAAAGAGAATATGGAATTAAATATTACAGATATTCATATATGATAACATTTTAATATAACTAAAAATAATTTGTTCATTTATTAATAAAAACATTAAATTATAATTAAAGGATTTAGAGAAAAAAAAGTTACACTTAATTGGGTGTGATTTTAAAGAAGGAATTTGAGAAATGAACATATCGAATGAATTTCACCATAAAATAAATAGATAATTAGATATTTATATATGTAATAGATTCATATAAAGTATATCAAATAAATACAAAAAATTTTAGTGATATATAATTTCATTTAGATAGGTAATGGTCATAACCAGATATAAATTGTGGTGTAGATAGATCGAATAGACCGGTATTTTTTTTTCAGATATCTACATGTCCATTCAATTTATAACCCATATTTAAAATACATAGAGATAAGGGAAAGAGTTATTTTATTGACGAAAACATGGAATTTTATAGAGGAACCCAAAAATAAGATAATGGTTTTGGTTTTGGGAAACAATGGTGTCACCATATATGTTAAAATAGAATATTCTTTTTTATATTATATAAATAAATTCATAACATTTCGTAGAAAATGTATAGAAATATTATTTTTTAAAACCATTAAAAGAAATTATAAGAGTGACCCGATATTTACTTTATAATTCATTTATTTCCATTTAAATCCATAAGAAAATTAATTTAATGAATATATAAAAGTAAAAGAAAAATTTATAAAATGAACATTTAAAACATTTAAAATTAGGTTTTAAAAGTAAATTATCACTTAACTCAAGACTGAATAATCATGTGTGTTCCTCATCTTCCTGAATAAATAAAATTATGTTAATTATTTTTATTCATAATAAATTTTATCAAATGTAAAATTTTTATTATTTCACTCACCATGACATTAAATATAATTAATTAATAAATTATATCCATGTTAGATTTTTTGATGATATTTGGATAATATGTTCAAAATAACATCGATAGGATTACTGTGGTCTAAGAGGGAATTATTAAATAATATAAAGAATAAAAAACTTGAAAAAAATTATAATCTTTATACATAAATTATACCTTAAAAATAAACCATGAATCATGATTAAGAAAAATGAACTATGCTACAATCATGAAGACGGTAAATAGTATGTATATATAATTAACATTTCTATTTTTCAACGATCATGAGGGAAAAAGTTAAGTTTTGTTTTATCTTTATAGATTTATAACTATATATTAAAAATATCATAAATTTTCTTTAAATACTCTTATATATACCATCCATGTGAATTGGTTATAAAAAAACTAATTTCTTCCCTTTGTGGTGGTGGAAATCAACATGTAAGCATTAACGAGGTTATTTTTCAAAGGATAGAAAGGTAAAAAATAAAATGATCTATTAAAATTACATGAAAATAATTATTTAATTAATATCATATATACATATACAGAAAAATTAAATATATCATTATAAATATAACTAGGAGGTGATGATCTAAAATGAATTGCATCGGTTCACGAGGCAGTAGTCTATCATACAGACAGATGATGGTTTCATTTCTTACTTCATAGAAGAGTATATGGATATCAGTGATTACTTTAACATAAAAAATATATGTATATTTAATATACTATTTTTATTATTTCATAATGTTTTAAGAATATTTTAAGTAGGAATAAGAATAAATAATACAAAAATATTCGGTAGAAATTTGTACATCTTTTTTTAGAAAAACTGAAAAGCGTAACACCTTATGATTTAAAAGGATAGAATTATTCCCATAATAAAAAAATATAAATCATGGTAATTGGATTTATAAAGTTATTGGGGTACGTATTTTTGAACCAAATTGTTCTTGATGTGTTTTTATAAGAGGAGAGTGGGTTCCCTTTTATAATGAGGTGAAGAGAATTATTTCAATTTCTTAAGGAATTAAATTAATATAAATTAATTTTACTGTTCAAATGAATCCCAACTAATATAATTCAATTAAAGGTGTTTTATGAGTCTTATTTATCACATAAAATAAAAAATATAAATGTTTGGGTGATTTTTTCACCCTTATATTTTCATTCAACCCTCCATTAATAATTTTGATCATTAACACAATAACAAATATTTCTTACTCTTTAGGGGTCAATATATTTACTATAAATTGATTGTCGATCATAAGTGGACCATGGTTGATATCATCAAACATATAAAAATAAATTTGATACATATAGTATTTTTATGAATTTTACACCATTTAATAATTTTATTAATAACACATCATTAATGTTATTTTATGAAATATTTGAAATATTATAAAATATTATGTGTCTAAATCACATAAAATTACTCCAAAAAGAAATTAATTCAAATATAAGGATCATTTGGTAATAAAATAATCATCAAATAATATTTTTATATGTTTTTATATCATTTTAAAACTTATATTTTGTATTAACCTCTTGGTTAACCAATTGTAATCATAGCCACTGTAATTACATTTTCTATATTAAAGGGTTATAATTTTATGTATATGGTAAAAATTAGATCATAAATGGATAAAGGATGAACTTTTTAACAATTTATAATGATAATTGTTCTTTTTCAATATTTTTATAACTGTTGAATAATTTTAAAAATATTATTTATTATAAATTGTTGTTAATTTATTTTTTCAATCTATTCAATTATTTGAATTTGAAAACAACAAGAAAACATATTAATTCAAATATAATACATTAAAACATCAATAAAATGTTATATTTATCTATAAAATTTATGTGACATAATTATTCATTCAAATTATTTTAATATTTATATTTTTATAATTATATATTTTATTTTTATATTAAATGAATAAATACCGTGTCAGCGTTGTGTAAGAATTTAAGGTAATTATTTAATAATTTAAAAGTATAAATAAGTAACAATGATAAAAAATTAATTAATATTTTAAATAAACCTTTTATAACAAAGAATATCTTCTATTTATTTCACTATAAAAAAGTTAGTGATAATAAAACAATGAGTATGGCGTTTTTGACATTTGATTACATAAAATAATATAAAGTTAAAATTCAAAGAAATATGAAAAAAAGTTTTCATATTTTTGAATCATGGATTTAAATGGATGAACTGAATTAATATATTAGGATAAAATAATTTGATTGGATCATTCATTTTCCTTATCATATTATTTTTAACCTTAATTACCTAATTTACCCTTACGGTGGTGATAACTATTCTATATGACCACTATTCATACAGATGAAATATAAAAAAGAAATGTTTAAAAAAATTGGACCACTTTATCCCAAATATGGAATTCAATTTTTAATATCAATTTTCTATAATTGGTATAAATTAATTTAATATTAATATGTAAAATTCAATGGGAAACAATTTTTCAGAAAAATACATTTTAAAGTATGATTTTTTTGTTCCAAATATATGTATAGAATTTTTTATAGAGACTATTATTAAAATATCTTAAATAAAAATTAACAAAATAAATAATAAAAAGTAATACAAAATATAATTTTACTTTGTAAATACTTTAAAATAAAATATAATTTTCAACAAAAAGCAACACATAAACTACTCATTGAAAAATAAAACTTTTCAAAACATTATCAAAAGTTCACTGTAAGATAATTTTTATTTATTGATTTGAAAAATGATATCATTTTAATAAAATAATATTTATAAATGTTCCATAAATTAATTATAATATTTTATCATGAAAAGCAATAAAACCTATTTTTTAATAAAACTTATTTTTGAAGAATAAAAACACATTAATATTGATGAAGTGATTATTTATTAAGAATTTATCAATAAATTTATATTTATTTGTACCACTATATCTATTTCAAAAAATATTTAAACCTATTCCCACCTTCCAGTTTAACAGATTGGTTAGAATGATCATATTTAAATAATAATATTTGGTGGTTCATCTAGACTCGGTGTTCCATGTTGTATTCCCTATCAAATATAATTTTGTTTTGAAAATATCATGGTGTTACATTTTTCGATTTAATAAATTTATTATTGTTTATTTTATATGTTTTTGAGGTTATTGAGGCCTAAGAGGCATTCATATTAGGTTACATTGGTCACATCCTGATAAATTTATAGTAGAGGTGGGTGGAATACCATTGGGTATGTGGGGCCTGAGTTTTGGACCTATATACCTAGAGACCCATCAATTAGATATTGGGAGTTTAATAATTGGATTGTGAAGAATTGGGTACATCGTATGAGTTAATTGTGTTCCCAGTGTGTTTGGTTTGGGGTTTTTTAGGAGGTGTTTATGACACCTTTTTTCCAATCCTATCTTCCGTCCTTGACCAATAATCAACCATATTATTATTTTATGCTCTATATATATTTATAGTATCATATATTATCTCTTCTTTTTTATTTTAAATACTAGTTTTTACATTGGTCCTTCCTTGGTTCATATTTCTTGGATAATTTCTCCATTTTCCATAGTATATCCCCAGTTTATTGGGTTTTTTTTTGAAATTATGGGTTTGGTTGATTGAGGTTGAATAATAATGTGAATCAAAGAGTGTATTATACCATAATAATTGAGTATAAATTATTTACCATGATATAATATTTCTTTACTATCATATGGGTTGTCATGAATGTAGGTTCATTTGTTGATCTATTATTATTTTTATTATAATATCAAAGTTTAAAAGTTAGCCCAAGTTTATGAAATTGAATATTTAGAGGTAATAACTGGAAAAAATATCTAAGATTAATTAGAATCATTTCAGGTCGAATGATGCAGGGTAAGATTATCCACCTAGTCTTTTTGGCCTAGTGTGATTTTTTAGGCTTCTTTGAGGCTGAGGTATGATTTTGAAATGACATATGGGTATGTGTGATGAATGCCTTAAATTGTTAAGTTAGTTTGTAATTAATCATTGATAGTGTGAGTGACCTAGATGGTATGTTTTATGAGTATCCAATAGGTATCCTTGTGGAATCCAAATATATGGGGTGTTCCACTAAGCTTGTGGTTGACCGTTTGTAATTACTTTATCTCTTCATGTTTATATAAAAAGTTACATTTTATATTTGGAGAAATGAGTTTATGAACACATATTGGGTGAGAGGATAGTGGAAATTGATGAAGTTGTGACCACACCCTGAGTAAGAGTATGGGGGACTAGGATGAGATTTTGTCACCATATCCAGAGTGGGTAAATATTGGATTTTGATGTGAAATAATTGGAATGTTGAAAATGAGTTTTCCATGAGGGAGAAGTCTAGAAACTTAGATGATGATGTGCGACCTTTCTAGAGTGAGATGTTATTGTATGGGACTTGATTTGCAACTTATTTTGTGACTTACCATGAGTGGAGGTTCTGGTATGATACTTGATGTGGGATATTATATGAAACTATTTTTAGGATCCTTCCTTGAGAGAGAGTGTACTAGTAATGTATACAAAAGTATCTATTGAATGAGTTGACTCTTCTTTATGATATAGATATGTAGTATGTATTTTCATGGTTTTCGGTGGCCATTTTTTTGCATAAGATAACTCAATGTGGATATTTTCTTATTTTTTATCTGTTTTCAAAAGTCCATACCCTCACATGCATTTGATGTATTTATGATAAGGATTCATTGGAGATATCTTACTAGGTTTATTACTAATAGGTTGATAGTCACCTTGGAGCATGGGAAGATTTTGTTGTCATGGATTTGTCTAAAGGAAAGGTCCCTATGTTGGGATTTGGATTGGGTGGAACTAGTCAAGGATTGAGTAAATAACATGAACCACTCTATAAATTTTTTACCTACCCCTTTATTTTTTCATTATTTTGCATAACATATGTTTTGATCTACCACATATGGGGATACTCTTATTCTATGTTTTATGACTGACTTATATCTTATTTTGTTATAGTATGGGATATTTATTATATGTTCATCTTAAAACTATGCTATTTTATTGGTTTTTTATTCATTATTTCCACTTATATTATTTATGTTGATGTAGGTTAATGATATCGACAGAATAATATCCCTAGTATATTTATTAGGCCTCATCCACTAGTTGAAAGACTCTTGTATATGGGGTTACATGCATGAGGTTATGTTTCGCTCTATGTTAGGCTTAGAGATCTTGGTAATGGAAATAAAAAATTGAACCAGTGCCCTATTTATTTGATTTTTCATTTTGATCATGGTAGATTCCAGATTGTATGGCCAAGAATTGGGTACAAATAAATTATTTTTTTAGTCAAAACCTATATAGTAGATGTTATTATTTCTAATCTAATGGGATTAAATTAATAAATTTTGATTTTATAGTTTCATTTTGTTCTTAAACTATGGGAAAAACCGATTATTGCGACGGGGAATTTGCGATAGGCTTTATTCATGTCACAAAAACTCTGATGAAAAGAATATTTGCAACAGGAATATATTCCCATCGCAAATGGTCAGTTATTTGTGATGGTGATATATGACCCGTCACAAATAGATATGGCGCAGTTTGCGCACCAAAACGCGGGAAGCCTATTTGCGACGGTCACCTTCTACCTGTCGCAACTACCTGGCGGTGGTAAATACTATTTACGATGAGTAATTATCCCGTTGCAAAAAAAAATATTCAGCAGGTATTATTTGTGACGGGGCCTGTCGCCAATACCGGCGGCGGTAAATAGGAATTTGCGATGGAGATATCTGCCCGTCGCTAATAGTATGTCGGCAGGAAGCTATTTCCGACGGGCCCGTCGCAAAAACCCTTTTAACCGCCGCCCGTAATAAATACTGGCGACGGTATTTGAGACGGGGCCCATCGCCAATACTGGCGGCGGTAAATAGGAATTTGCAACGGGGATATCCGCCTGTCGCTAATAGTATGTCGATAGGCAGCTATTTGCGATAGATCTGTCGCAAAAACCCTTTTAACCGCTGCCCGTAATTAATGCGGGCGAAGGTATTTGCGATGGGATACCGTCGCAAATATTCTAACCTATATATGCCCCTTATCCATTTTTTGTTCAAATCATTCAAATATCTCTTCCTCTCTCTCTTTAACTTCCTGTTCTAAGTAGAAAATTTCTTTCGTTTTAATTTTTTCTTATGAGAATAGGAGATAAGGAGTTAAGAGGTGTAAACTGCTTCAAAATATCGAAGGTATTTATATTTTTTTAATTGTTATATTATTTTTAATTGTTAATTTTATTTTTAGTTCTTAATTCTAATTTTTTTAATAGAATCTTTAGTAGCTATAAAATATAATTAGATTAAATGTTTTTACCAAATAATCCTTGTCTGGATACGAACAAGAAGAGGTGGCTCTGGCACAGATGTACTTAGGAGTGAAAACTTTGACAAGGTGTTTCGAGCTTGACTCGGGGTAACCTGGTACACGACAACGGGCCTTGCTTCAGTCTTGGTTCGACACTCCCAGAGGATGTTTTGGTAATAATTAGAAATAAATATATTTAATTAGAAATAATTAGAAAGAGTTATATTTAATTAAAATAATAATCAAATAATTAAGAAATAATTATATTTAATGATTAGAAATAATTATAATAAATAAAATAATTAGGAAACAATTAAAAATAAATAGGAAAAAATTAAAAATAATTAGGAAACAATAGGAAACAATTAAAACAATAGGAAATAATTAAAATAATAGGAAACCATTAAAACAATAGGAACAAATTAAAACAATTAGGAAATAATTAAAAATAAAATAATTAGGAAACAATTAAAAATAAAAAAATTAGGAAAAAATAAAAAAATAAAAAAAATTAGGAAACAATTAAAAATAAAAAAATTAGGAAACAATTAAAAATAACATAATTAGAAAATAATTAAAAATAAAATAATTAGAAAAAAATTAAAAATAAAATAATTAAGAAACAATTAAAAATAAAATAATTAGAAAACAATTAAAAATAAAATAATTCAGAAACAATTAATAATAAAATAATCAGGAAACAATTAAAAATAAAATATTTAGGAAACAATTAAAAATAAAATAATTATAAAATAATTATAAATAAAATAATTAAGAAACAATTAAAAATAATTTGGAGAATTAGAAAGCATGATTGACCGCTCATCTACCTCAATTTTCTTTTCATTTGTGTGTTGAGGCATGAGAGGAAACTTCTGCCTCTACATGTAATATTTGCTTTTACTGTACAAATTATCAACCTCCTCGCCAGCATAGAGGCGAGGAGGTTTATAATTATGACAGTAAAAGCAAATATTAGATGTGGAGGTAGAAGTTTCCTGTCCACCTCAACACACAAATGAAAAGAAAATTGAGGTAGATGAGTGGCTAATCACGTTTTCTTTTCTATTCAATGATTTATTAACCACCCAACCTATATTCATATCTTAGTATTACTAATTAATAACATAATTACTAATATAATTAGTAACATAAATAGAAACATAATATAAAATATTATATTACTCTAATATTAATAATTAAATAATACTAATAGTATAATTATTTTATTATTATATGTTTAATATTTATAAAGAAAATATTAATATTATTAAAATTATAAAAAATTTATAAAATATTACAATTAAACAAGTTTTTCCCTATTCTTAACATGTTCAGATCTTAAATGGTGGCCAATTTTCAGGTCATGCTCAATAAAAAGTTTGCATCAACCGTGACCACTGTAAACTCTATAATTGTTCTTACGTGGTTGATCACCTTGCAAGTATCATTGTAATCGGACAACCCATGTCATGTATTTCCCATCTATAAGAATCATATCAGATGAATTTTTACATAGACCATTATTTCTTGTAAAATTAAGGGAATGATACTGAAGTTCTCTTAATTTTTCAAGGAAGAATGATCTATGTAAATGGTCATGAGAAATGATTCCTAAAGACGAGAAATAAATTACTTATGTCGTCCTATTGCAACACTACTTGTGAAGTGATCAACCATGTAAGGAGAATTATAGAGTTTACATTGGTCATGGATGACACAATCTTTTTATTGGGAATGACCTGAAAATTAACGACCCTTTAAGATTTGAACTAGTTAAGAATATAGAAAAATCTATTTGAAATATTGATATTTGTAATAATTAGTAATAATTAGTAATAATTAGTAATAATTAATCAAAAATCATATAAATTCGAGTACATGGTTATAAATTGGCACAATTTCTAGTAGATTGTCAGCTACATTTTGTTCAACGTCTCATATCTTTGCTACTATCTCCCACTGAAATCAGTATGAAAAATGTGCACTAACGTATGTCAGAGGAATTTTTTCATACTAATTTTAGTCAGGAGAATGTTAAAAAGAGATGAGCTGTCAGACAAAAGAGGCTCTTTTCCCTGACGACTCATCTCTTTGGAAGGAGATGAGTCGTCAGGCAAAAGAGTTGCTTCCAATCCGATGAAAACTAATATAAATAATTAGTAATATAATCTCCACAGTGATGATTAAAAAATTTTATTTCATTATTCAAGCATATTTTATTTTTCAAAGTATTGCTAAGTATTTTTAAATTAATAATAATTAGTGGGGATGATTACTAACTAACTCTGTCGCCTATAATTATTGGTAATTACTAATAAATAACTATAATTATGTATCTTATCTTTTTGGGATTTTGTTTTTCTTATATCAAATTATTTAACAACAGTAATGGTTTTAAAGTTTTGAGAAACATATATATGAATATGGAACATGGAAATTGACATCAATCATTTTTAGATGATCGTGCTTGGATAAATCAGCACAGAAATCCAAATGGTTCGAGTTTAAATACTGTATATGTTGATGGTGTTGAAGATTTCATATCATTTGAATCATCAAACCCGGAATTTGTTTCAGAAGGGACAATTAAATGTCCTTGTAAAAAATGATATCTGAGAATATTTGAGACATTTGACTTCATTGGGCAACATCTCTTGCGTTATGGCTTTCAATCAGATTATAGTTTTTGGTATCAACACGGTGAACATAGTTCTAGAGAAGATATTAATAATTTGATTCCGGATCCATCACGGTTCCAGAATTTATTACATGATGTTACAGGGTCATCCATTCAACAGACTGAAATCGAGGATGATATTGATTTACCACCTGAGTTGTCACCATCTGAATTTGCTGAGTTGTTCAGGTCTGCTGAGGATGCATTATATCCTAGTTTCAAGATAAGCAAATTAGAAGCAGTTGAAATTTTTTTGGATATTAAATCAGATAATGGAATGTCAAATAACTGTTTTGATCAGATATTTTCTTTGGTTAAAGCACTATTACCTGAAGGAAATGTGCTGCCAGCTAATTATTATGAGATCAAGAGACAGGTTCGTAATCTGGGCCTTAGTAATCAGAAGATCCATGCATGTTCAAATGATTTCATCTTATATTCTGGTGAAAATGAGTCGTTGGATAGTTTTCCCACATGTGGAAAATCGAGGTATAAGGAAGCTCAATCAGGGAAGTCTGGATTGATTCCAGTAAAACAGTTGAGATATTTCCTGCTTACACCCAGGTTGCAGCATTTATTTATGTCTCAGAACATAGCGACAATGATGTCATGACACAAAAACAATATTTCAAATGGTAAAATCTTGATTCATATATCTGATGGTGATTCATGGAATCATTTTGATCACGTGCATTCGTCTTTTTCTTTATAATCCCAGAACGTGCGATTGGGTCTTTCTACTTAGGTTTTTGTCCATTTGGATCTTTTGGTAGTCAGTATTTCTATTGGCCCGTCTTTATAACTCCGTACAATTTTCCTCCATGGATGTTCGTGAAAGAGCCTTATATCTTTTTGAAATTATTAATCCCAAGACATATGAAAAAAATATTGATGTTTATTTGAAACCATTGATTGATGAGTTAAATTTATTGTGGAGTCATGGTGTTGGTACATATGATGCTGCTGCGAAAAATAATTTTGTAATGAAAGCTGGTTTGATGTGGACAATTAGTGACTTCCCAACATATGGCATGCTATATGGATAGAGTACACATGGTCCAAAATCATGTCCTTACTATATGGGAGACAACAAAGCATTTATGCTCATGAATGGAAAAAATCATTGCTATTCTGACTGTCATCGCAGATTTCTTCCAATTGATCATCCTTTTCGGAGGAACAAATCTCATTTCAGAAAAGGCAGAATTGAAAAAGATGAACCTCCAAAAATGATCTCAGGTACAGAGTTACAATCAGTTTTATTTTCATTACCTTCCATCACTTTTGGACCAACAATAAACCAACAGAAAATTCATGGATTTGGGAAAGAACACAATTGGAAAAAACGGAGCATTTTTTGGAATCTGCCATATTGGTCTGATTAGTTGGTCCAAAACATGTTGGATGTCATGCATATTGAGAATAACTATTTCGATAATTTATTTCATACTGTTTTGGATACACTGGGTAAAACCAAAGATAATGTAAATGCATGATTAGATCTTGCCCAAATTTGCAGGCGATCAGAACTTGAATTGTTAGAAAATGTCAGATCACAGAGATTAATGAAGCCCAAAGCAGATTATACACTAACCAAAGAGATTCTCTTATTATTTTTCAGTGGATTGCAGATTTGAGACTTCTAGATGGCTATGCTTCCAACTTGGGAATATGTTTTAAAAATGGTCATATTTTCTGATTAAAAAGTCATGACTGTCATGTTATAATGGAAAGAATTATGCCTATTGGATTAAGAGGTTTGTTGAATTCTATGATTCAGGATTCGATAACAGATATATCATATTTTTTTCGAGACATGTGTGTGGTGACAACAGACTACGATACACTAAGTAAACTAGAAGAAGTTGTTGTTGTAATTATATGCAAACTAGAAAAAATCTTTCCGCGGGCTTTCTTTGAATCAATGGAACATTTGATATTACATTTTCCACATGAAGAAAAATGTGGAGGTCCGGTTCAGTTTCGATAGATGTACCCATTTGAGAGATGCATGTAGAAATTGAAGAAAAAATTATGTAACAAAGCATCAGTTGAAGGCTCAATTGCTGAAGCTTATTTGCAAGAGGAAATTGCTTTATTCTGCACTCATTATTTTGAATCTGAATATCCCTCAAAATTTTAACCGCATGGGCCGGAACGAGGGGAATGTTGATGATGATATGAAAAATAAATTATCAGTTGTCAATCAGCCTGAACTTGGCTTTGGTGGAGTTCATGATAGATGGATTTCAGATGATGAACATCATAGAGCTCAATTATATGTTCTACTCAAATGTGAAGAAATGTCATCAATTGTACAGGGAGTTCTCCTATCCCTTATTCTATTAATTCATTTATAGTAAATTAATCATATTGTATTTTTAGGTTATATGATGATCATATCAAGAAACAATTTCCACAAATTACAGCAGCTGGCTTAGAAGAATCTCGGAAAAAAATTTGCCTACTGGTTTCAAAAACTGGTAATGTACATTCTTTTTTGGTTTTACATATAAAATCAATTTATTACTGGTAATAGTGATAAATGTTTTACAAATTTTCAGGTATCTGTACATGCTGGGAATATTGATAGTCGATTGCGTATATTGAGTAGCCCACCATCCAAAATGGTTAAATCTTATAATGCATATGTGGTGAATGGTTATCGCTTTCATACACATGCATATGGGGAATAAAAGAAAACAATGAATAGTGGTGTTTGTTTGAAGGGATCAAATCATAGAGATATAAAAGTTGAATTTTACGGCATGCATGAAGAAATTATTGAACTGTGTTATTTGGGACAGAATTATGTAACAATGTTTAAATGTCGATGGATGGATACTGAGAGAGGCTTGCATGTTCATCTGATTCATGGAATTGTTGATATTGAACATAAAAGTCTTCTTGCAGTAAATGAACCATTTTTATTGGCTAATCAGTCACATCAAATTTATTATGCAAAATATTGTGCTACTGCAAAAGAGTTGGATGATTGTTGGAGTATAATAAAAGTTAAATCTTGAGAAAATTAGTTTACTCAAATTGAATGTGGTTCCACTGAAGTGCAAGGAAATTAAATTTTTCCGGACACTCCTCAAAAAACATATTTTTTACAAAGAGACATGAATATCGATTATGACACCCCACAGTTATGGGGTCAATGGGGACGATGTTGTCAATGATGTTACAACTGAATTTGAAATGACAAGAGATGATGAAAGTGAAACTAATATGGAAATTGATGATGTTGATGATGAAGATGATGACATTGACATTGAAAACTATGAAGATGATGATGAAGATGAACATTGAAATAGTAAAATGCTGGTTAGAATCATAAAAAATATATATCTATACATAATACTTATTTTTAATTGTTTGATAATAATTATCATTTCATGTTTCAGATGGACTCAGAAATGTATTGTCAGTTGCTGGAGACTGATCTACCTATGGATGATGAGGTTCTTGAGTCATCTGACCCTCGGGATATTGGCCCTACAGGGAGCACTCGGAGGGGGCGTGGTCTTTCAAGACTGATGATTCCAGATCCTATCCTGGAGCGACGTCCTCCTCTTGGATTTGATGCGCACACGCGGTGGTTTGGTAAACTGTGTATTTTAGTTATCTTTCATTATAATTTATTTATATTCTAATTTTTTGATTATTTGTTTTTTTCCACAGTTTTTCTCATATAGTTGTTGGACATGGGAGTGCTATCTTGCGCAGTTATTTTTCTCAGCCCTGGCTCACATGGGATCAGATTCCCGCTGATGTGCAGGACGCCATGTTCGATCATTGGCTGGTACGTAATTAAATATTATTTATTTTGACATTTAATTCATTAATAACATTATATTAGGGTTTATGGTATCCCATCGATGAGAGAATGTGTGCCACTATCCACGCGACATGGGTGGTGTCTATGCATGACCGTTTCTGTCAGTTTTTGCATAATTTGAGAAAGGCGGCTGTGAGGAAAGCTGAGGTGACAGAATTTGATGAGTCCTGTAAATCCCACTGACCAGAGTACATTTCATCTCACGTTTGGGATGGATTATGTACACACTGGTTGGGTGGTGGGTTTCCGAGGAGATCTGCATTGGGTCGACAGAATCAGGGGAGACAAGAGGTGACGCATCGAGCCTGTAGTCGTACATTCAGTGCGCATAGAGAGCGTCTAGAAAGTAATTTTTTTTATATTTTATACAACTTTAAATATAAATAGTTTATTTTATATTCATATAGGAAGCTGAGAAGCCCGATATTACGACGTACGGTGTTTATTGGAGGATGTAAACTGATCCGGCTACTGGAGAGATTAGAGGTGACCGCCAGCGTCAGATTGTGGTCAGTATTATTTTCTTTTCAGTTATCAAATTAAATGCATATAATCCTTTCATTATTTGAATTTATATTTGAGACTTAAGGATTCATATGAGGCCACGACCTCTCAGACACAGGCCGAGAGTCAAGACGAGACGGGTGATCAGACTAGTGTCCACCATGTTGATGAGACGACATGGATGCAGGCAACCCATTATGGCTTCGAAAAGGGCCGAGTAGTTGGTATCGACTCTCATTTGACTCCTTCAGCTTCTTATGGCACTGCTGCGATGTCGGAATCCGGCTCTAGAGGAGGAAGTGGAGAGACATCATCTTCTACCTCACAGTATCAGGAGCCCCTACGTGCTCAGAGTCAGCTTATAGAGGATTTGCGTCAGGTGCAGGAGCTGATGCGTCAGCAGCATGATGAGGATATGCGTCGATGGTAGGAGCAGATGCGTCAGCAGCAGGATGAGGAGAGGCATTGATATAAGGAGAAACATCAGGAGCAGATTGAGTATATGCATCGTCTGACTCATACTTTTGGGATGGAGTTTCCTCCAGCACCACCACCAGGTCCTCCAGATTATCCACCCCCAGTGATTTTTTTACATGTAATAAACATTTGAGTTCGTAGTTTATTGTCATATTAACTATTTACAATTCCTCTTTCATATTGGTATGAATATTGCATGATTTATATTTTTTTTATTTTTTTTAATATTTTATTACTTATTAGTATTATTTTTAATGTCTGTTTATTTTAGTAATATTACTTTTAATATTTTATATTTATTGTTAATATTGAGAAGTTTATAGTTTTATAATTTTATTAATATTAATAATATTAATAATAATTTTTCATAAATATGTATGTTTATTTTAATAATAAAAATAATATATTAATTTTTTATATTATTAATATTAGTATTATTATTATCTAATATTATATTATCTATATTAATATTATTATTATTTTTTGATATTAATATTTAATGATTATATTATATATATTTTTTATTATTAATATTATAATAATCTAATTTCTTTATATTATTAATATTATTATTATTATATACTTAATTTAATAATATTATTATTATATTAATTTTTTAAATTATTAATATTTGTATTATTATATAATATAATATTATTTATATTAATATTATTATTATTTTATATTAATATTTCATAATTATATTTTATATATTTTTTATTTATATTGTAATAATAGAATTTTTTATATTATTAATATTGTTATTATTTTTTTATAATATTATACAATTTTTATTAATTATTTTATTTTTTTTATTTTTTTTAGTATTTGCGACGGGGTGTCCCGTCGTAAATTTTTTTTACTGTCACATTTGTGATGGGTAGAATACCCGTCGTAAAAACAATTTCTGCGATGGTCCGTCGCAAATACCTACATCGCAAATATTTTTAAAATTTTCCATTTCTGATGGGTTAGAAACCCATCGAAAATAATATATCTATGAAGGCCCATCGCAAATACCTTTTTTATATATAAACGAAAACCAATTTTCTACGGGGGAAAAATACCATCGCAAATACTATTTTTGCGATAGGACCGCCGCAAAAACACCTTTTTGCGATGCCGTTTTCGGCAACGGGTGATTTGTGATGGAGCCCCATCGCAAAAGGTCTTTTGCGACGGGATCCCGTCGCAAATATTCCATTTTCCTGTAGTGTTAGAGTGATATTTGTTTGGATTATTTATTTGTTTTTCCTCTTTCCTAAGGTGATGAGATCACATGGGTTTATATATCCGGATCTAGAACATAGGTTGACATGTAATGTTTCTATTTAAATATGATTTATATATCTATAAATTAATTAATTTAAATAATAATATATTCAGAATTTTCCACCATAAATTATTTATGGAATAAAATTAATTAAATCTAATCATATTGATAGTTTTTTTAGATATAACTGTTATTGATGTGCATGCGCATATACATGTCACAAACCTAGGAATTGGGTTTGTATTGGGTAGTTAAACATGGTGGTTGTGGTTAAACAATTATGGAATGTATCATATGGATTTTTATACATTTTAGTTAATTAAATTCTTAATTTTATTAATATAAATGTTGTTAAGGCCTCTATAAGTTCATGTTTAGGAATTTTAGAAAAATATGACCTTAGAAATGTCTAGTGGTTCCACAAATGGATCAATTTTAGGTAGTTCCTATGGTTGGGAGTGATCATTTTATACCTCAAATTAATAATAGGGTTGATCAGAACATGCTACTGAGGATTCTCTAGTGGTTCAGGCTGAAAAGCATCTTCATCCAGATGTTTTTTTATATAGTACTAATAAGACATAAAGGTGCACGTCGGGATGGACCAACTATGGTAGAATTCACATTGTAATTATAGATTTAGATTTATATAGATTTATGAAGAACAAGTGTTCCTTTGGATTCTGAATATTGGATTAATGTCATTGATGGTTCCATTATGGTGGTAGAGACAACTATAGAGTGGTGCGTGATGCTAGTGCCCTATATTATACAAGAACGGACAATGATATTGTGGGGAGTTATGGTTTACGATATAATATATGTGAGATTTTCTTGAGATATCATAAAATAAATATTCCTTGAGTATTTGCCCTCAACATTATGAATGTAGACTCGATGGATGTTTTTTAGGAGATACAATAATGAATGATTATTTTGATAGATTAAGCAAATCATTTAGTTAGGGTACTATGTTGGGAGTGATACCCAGAAGGAACACATGTTTGAAATTAATATTTTAACATATGTGAATATATAAGTAATTATTTTAATCTTTTTTGTCTTATAATGATGTTATTTTTAAATATCTCTTTATTGGGAAGGTCTTGGTGGAGGTAACATCTGAAAAATCTCTTTCCCTCTTAAATCTGACAAGTGTTTTAATTCATAGTGGAGTTGCTAGTACCTATTCTAGTGATATATATATAAGGTATGTTGTTATGGTTTAGAGTGGAGAGAGTCTAACTAGATTGGGACAAGGTTTTTCATTCAATACGATTAGATTAATTCCAATTTTATATTTTTAGTGTGGGTAGACAGAGAACTTCAATAGCATGTGAGAAAGTAAAATGATGGATTTTCATGCATATAGAATGATGGTCCCCCTAAAATGGTTTTGTTCAAGTATGTCTCAAATAGGTTCAAAAAGGGGTTCAATACAGATTTATTATTCTCAATAATAGTCTGGAGGACCTTAAACGGATAGTTTTACTTCATCTGAGAGGTCATGACATGGATCTGGATGAGGTTATTTTGGGAAGTAGTAGTTATTGTGATACTACATAAGCTAAACATGGATATATTTTAAATTAGTTACAAAAATTTTCAAAAATAATAATAATCTTACAATCTTAGAACCCAAAGGATTAGTTTATCTAGAGATTAGAAACATAATAAACTTATTTTATTACATTTTGAACATATCCCACAAATATTCTTCTCACATTATACCATTTTTAGAAATTTTATAAAATACCTTAATCCATAACCTAGTGAATGGAAATATAAGAAAGGTTAAGCTTAGATGATTAATAAGGGTAAACATATGAGATGCTAATTGAAGATAATTAGTGATTATAAGATAAGAATATAGGTATGATAAATAAAATATAGGTATATGGTTATAAAATAAGAGATTTAAATCCAATAAACCTAGATAATAATGCATGAGTCATGGAATAAATATGTTAGCATTAAATAATACATGATTCATGGGAGAGTGGAAACATGAGTCAATAAACATGATCCATGAGAACATAACATATATACATTTTATAAAATAATACTATCATATAAAAATAATTATATAGACCATAACATATGTCAAGGATAACCCCCAATACAATCACATATAAATAGGTTAAGTTAACCACCTTCCCGTAATATAGTGGACACTATCCAACCACATACATCTCTTAACATAGTAGACTTGGATTAACCACCCTTATATCATCATGATCTTATGAGATATAATTCCTTTCCTAATTAATTGAATGGATATAGTATACCCGCCAATCCCATAATGATAAACCATACACAATTTTCACAAAATAACTTTAAAACATTCATAATTCCATTATAGATTAATTAAACAGCGAAAAAAGAGACGAGTTTCATGAAAAATTATATAAGACATAATCATTATAAATCAATAGAAATAAAGTGTAATGATTCATTAAATAATCCTCCTATTTAAGGATATGAAACTTTAAATGATGTTTTCATTGATGAAAAACACTTTTATTAGAGCATTCAAATTTTCTTGGAGAAAGAAGAAGAAATATCCTTAACATTTTTTAGTTCATTTGAGAATATGTTTTATAAATAAATATAAATTTTTATTGAAAACCAAGACAACTTGGAGTGGAATATTCTTAATGAAAACTGATAAATATGAAATTAAAAACCCTTGGTATGAAGAATTTTTACCAAGTAGATTCCGTTATCATTTTTAAAAAAAGGTCAAGTTGGGAAAAACTCTTCCAAAAGCTTTAAATGAATATTAATTTATTAAATAAATTAAATTAAAGTTAAAAATAACTTAATAAATAATAAAAGTAGAGATATTTACATTAATATATCAAAATAAACAATTTAGAAATGCATGAAAAGGATTCTTGTCCAAAAAATGGTAAGGTCCATATCTATTTCAAGCATCACTTTAAGTGAATTATAAAAAAACATAATTTAAATTTTGGGATTATATGAAAAACTCATGAAAAATGAAAGGATAAAAAAATAGAGTTGTTTTTAGTTATAAAGATCATACAATTTCACAATAAGGAAACTTAGTCATAACATTCTCAAATTCAAAATGAGATTGGAAAGAAAACACTTACCGGTTACTTCAAACCTATATGAAAGAAAATTATGATCCCAATTAATAAACATAACCATACTAATCACTTATTTTACAACCATATTCATATCTATTTCCATTTTATATTCATAAATTATTATCAAATATAAATTCATTTGTAGATATTTATTTTTATAAATGGATGTTAGCAATTTTCATTATTTCCTTCATGTTTTGTAATGGATAGGACAAACCCCATTATTTGATACATAGTTAATCATACAAAAATTATATTAGGTATTGAATTCATTTTTTTAATTATTTATGTATACCCAGGTTTAGTTGATGGAAATTTTGGGTATGGTTTGTGATAATGGAATCCATACCGAGCAATTTTTGAGTAATTTATCAATTAAAACAAATTACTTTATAATGACCATTAAATTTTTTTTCATACATAAACATCCATATTCATCAAATATATTACTAATTAATATATTATATTTACATTATAAATGTATTGGTAGTTATTCATTGTAAAAATTGGTGATGTTGGTATAACACTGTTCACGTATTTGGATGATCCAACCCAAACAAGAACCTTCTTTATTGGTGAAGGATAAAGAGTTTAGAGTTAAATAATAGTAGAGTCATTTTATCAGAAAAATAACGACATTAATATAAAATAATTAAATTTTTTGGATAGGATTTAAAATGAGTTTAAAGGATACGGTAATTTAAAAAATATGAAAATAACTTAGAAACTTACTTTATGAATTCACCCCTTCTTTCCTCAGGTTACTTTGGAATAAAGGATTTAGGATTCCATCATGAAACTATAAGATAAGAAATTATTTAAAGGATTTTGGAGATATAAAATTGGTAAGTATTCAATATATTTTTATATAATAGTGTGTTTTGGAAGGGTCATATGAAGTCTACTTTTATTCATGAAAATGATGGATATTTTTTGAAAAATTATGTTAGGAATAGGGTAAAGATTAAGTCACATGGGACATATGTGAGTTAAGTAAATAAATATTTGTGAGAAAATTTTAAAATAATTACTATCCTAAACAATTATTCAATAATATATATGATTCACGTTTATTTAATAAAATTTTAGCCATGGTAGATTGCATATTTTTACACTATGTTAACTGGTTCAATTATTTACCATGTAATTATTTTTTTACTAAAAAATTAAGATGACTTCTATAAATAAATTTCAATGGTCAGATTATTAATTTGGAATCTATTTAATGTAATTTAATTTATAAATATAACAAAATTAACTTTTAAATTAAAATATAAGATATATAAAAAATTGTATTCATTAAAAAACTACATTTTAAATATCAACTATTATTATTTTTATTTCCATTAAATTTAATAATTTATTGAGTGTTAATATATTATATTAGATACATTATTTAATATTTTTCAATTCAAATTTTTTAGATAAAATTATATATCTCCTAAAAATATATATGAAAACAACACTTTTTCTACTAGCATTGTAATTAACTTTATCTTTTGTAACATGTTATTATTCCTAAAAATGTAACTGGACTCATTAACTAATTTTAAATTTCTAATTAAAAATATGAAATCGATTTTATCTAATTCAATTTCTAAAAGTGATGAAAAAATTTTTAACATGAAAACACATAATGCATAAAATCAATTTTTAGGAAAATACAATTTTCAACCATAAATTGAATTTATTAATATTTAATTCCTGGTGAAAATATTTAGATAAGAATTATATATATATATATATATATATATATATTATTAATATATTTCACATTATTCAATTCAGCTAAATTTTATTTATTAATATAAAAATAAATAATATATAAAATAATTAAAACTATAGGAAAAGAAAATTTATCATGACATGATTTTCTTCCTAATTCTTGAAGAATGATTAACTTTTAAATTAAAATTAAATTTTATCAATACAATTAATTAAAATAATTTATTAATAGTGATTAATTTAATTTAAAATAAATAATCACATTACACACATAAAAATAATTCTCTGAAATTTTTCCCTTTTTGACACTAAGTGATTTTATAATTAATTAATACTCAATGTGTCAATGATTATTATTTTATATATATATATATATATTAGATTTTATTAAATATCATACATATAATGTGTGGAATTATAAATACATATAATAAAAAATAGTTTCTGCAAAATATATATTTTTTACTCGAGAGTTATTAAATAATTATTTGTTATTGTTACATCATTATTTCTTGAATGTTATTAATTCATATTACTAATAATTACTTTTATTTTATGAATACAATTTATTAATATCATTGTTTAAAATTAATATATCTATAAAAAATACACAATTCATAAAAATGGTATGTTTATATTAATGATATTTTTATAAATCAATTAGTATCATATTAATATATTAAAAAATCAGTTTTCTTACCCAAAAAATTTATTTATAACAAAAAAATTTATATTTTATCATATAAAAAAAGGATTATACATTTAAAATATATACCAATCATTACCAATTGGAAGTATGTATACTAGTATTATAATCAATGGATATAGACCACTTTTATAATTAGTATGTAAGGACTATATTACACACATCACCGCCTTTAAATTAATTTCATTCTAACATAAAAAAATGGTTCTCATTCTATAAATTTTTATTAAGTATTTTTCATAATAATTTCTCCTTTTGTGATTTTTTTGATTATATGTTTAGTTTTACTAATGATGATTATAAAAGAAGATGATGATCTAGGGGATATCCTTACTTCATAGAAATTATTCTTTTGTATTTATTTTCCCATTTTATTTTATGCACATTTAATGGTTGGATCCATCTATAGTATGTAATATACCATGGTATATAACACATGATTTTATATACTTTTTTTTATATTGACTAACAATGAAAAATGAATCCTTAGTTTGATTCATATCTTGTATGACTCATTTCTTAATCAATTTTAATTATTTGAAAGAATATAAAATAATATAATTAAATAAATATAACTTATGGAAATAATGTGAGTCTAAAAACATGGGTATTACATTTTATCCCTTTTAAATATATCACATCCACATGATTTTAAAAATTATTCACTAATGAAAGTAGTAAATGGTATCCATAAAATATACATAACTCTAGATATAATATCAACTGTAATATCTGAGGTAAAACTATGTAATTAATCTATTACTTCATAATAAGAATATTCTAATATTGGGTTTCTTCTGGAAAATTTGAGAAAAATACCCAATATGATTGGGTATTGTGACCCATATTAAAGAAATTGTTTTAAAAAATAACTCATAATCATCATTTCTTTGATGTTTTTGTTGTTCGGAGTAATGTGCTTAAGAGGGGGTGGGGGTGAATTGGTTAACTAAAAAAATATATGTTAAAAAGTATTGTTTGAATCTCCTATAATATTTAAAATTCAATTACCTAGTTTTCCTGTAGTGAATTTATAAGATCTTTGTTTTTCGATTAATTCTTCAAAATATTTATTAGTTCTTAGATGTATTAATTTGACAGTTAATACAACTTTTGAAAATATCCTAATAAGTCAACACCGGTATAAAAACATGCAAAGACTAACTATCATAGTTAAATTTAGTTTTATGTAATATATGATAAAATAGAGTAAAACTAAAAGGTAAAAACATAGTAGAAATAAAATTAGAGGTTCAGTATCAAGAATAGACTTAATCCTCTCCACTTGTTGATCACCTGGCACTAATTATTTTAAATTAATAAATAGTTTGATCCACACCGTTGATCAGGGTTCATACACCCTTGATCGGGGTTCACAATAGCACACATGATGTCTAGGTCACAAGACCTCTACCACAGTTCTTCGTGGGTAAAGACTACCCGGAACACAAGGACCTCCCCACACTTATCTATGGGATTAAATAGTAGTAAGAAGATGTGAGTGAAATGATATCTTATATCCTTCAGTTTGATAAATGGGAATGTGTGTTCTTAACAGAAAGATGCACACACTGCACAAAAGATATGTAAAAAGCACACACAAAATAAATAAAATGAGAAAGGATTTATAATGATCTTTGTGTCTTGAAATGCATCTCCTACCTCTTCATATTTAGCTAGGATGAAGTCCAATTACTCTTCTTGAAGTTGACACATAAACATAGTATCATATTCAAGCTTCTAGGTGCAAGTATGGTTATGTAGGTATATTCTTATCCTTCATTGATATGTTGAAGTAGTTTGTCAATTCAATGTGAATCTTTATTGAGATCACCTCGTGTGTTCTTTTCTTCTTGAGTTCATAGTGGTTGCATGATATTGGTTGAAATGCTTCACTATATGTCTCTCACAGGCATGCACCACAGCTATCATTGTATGTCTTTTCTATGTCTTATCTCTTTTAAAATGCTTCTTATTTTTGGAGGGACGACAAAGATCAATTACCTTCCATGTGAATAGGTTCATAATACCAATTAATATCTGCTAAAAGTACTATAATATATTATTAAATATTTCATTGTCATTAAATGACATAAATATGACCTTTAGAAATAATATTAATAAATGCAGTTTTAAACAGTCTATTAGGGACTCGTCTGTCAGTGTCTCATTACGTCAGTCGTCCCATATGTTGGTGACTTGTTTCATCGGGGAGTTATTCCTTCTATATATGATACAGTTGATATATCGGTGACTCATATCAATAGTGAGTCCCTCCTATGGGTGATATAGTTGATATTGAGGCGACTCATCTCAACTGATGATGAGTCATTGCATCGATTGCATCATGCAACGGTAGGTCACTTGGACTGACAGTAGGTCGTCTGGGTCAATGATTCATATGAAATAGTGATTCATATACATTAGTTTCACGTGAAATGGTGAGTTTGTTTCGATTAGTGAGATAGTAGATGTACAGGTGGCTCATTCCAGTGGTGAGTTCTCTCAACGGTGTCAGCTTCACATACTTAGAACATATGCCTATTTGAACTATCTATTAGTGAGTCATCTATCTGTCCATGAGTCATCTATCTGTATTAAAATTCAATAAATTTAGAGAGTGTTAATATCCATAAAAACACATAGATAATTAGTTATACACTTGTGTAGACTTAAATACACATAAAAAGTTATAAGATTTAAACGATCTCACTATTCAAGATAATTCATTGACATAATTTAGAATCGGACCTGAAATAAGATATATGTTAATATATGACATTATTTTGGACAATTAAAACCATTACAATCAGAGATAGTGGAAAAAAATATCTATGGGCCAATAATCTCCACCTTTTGATGATCGAAAACTAGGGCATTATTAAGTATCATAATACAATGATTAAAGAAAATAGTCTGATTAATAACTACCATAAAGATAAAAAAAGTATCATAGATAATTATTCATGAACACATAATAATGCATAAAATCATAATAATTCTTAATAATGTTCTCCTACTTTTAATAAGTCTTAATAATTTTGTCCCCATTTTGGGATTATAAAAAAGTGTAAAATGAAAAATAGAATAGTAGAAATAGTGAAATTTAATTCATAAGCAATGTACACTGAATGAGAAAAAGTACAAGGACCCAGACCTATAAAAAAATAGCATGCAACAATACATGGTAGGGTCAATGGGTTCCTTCCCCTTATCCAAAGGATCAATGGATGGTTCATAAGAAGGAGTAGGTTGAGAAGTAGGAGGTTCTGAATGGATTTTTAGAGGAGGTAGAGGCACTCCATCAGGTAAGGTAGAAGCTGGGGTATGTTTGTGCTGAGAAATAAGCTAATGCTTAATAGGTTTTGTAATCATGAGTTTGATTTGACATAAATCCTGTGAAACTGACATCTGAGATTGAGGAGTCATTGAACCACCAAGGCCAACTCGTGCAGTAGGAGGCACACGATAACTTCACATTGGACTTGGAGATACAGTTTTAACAGCTCGATGAACTCTTCAATTATCTCTCCACTATATTTCACTACCTTTTCCAAATCATATTATTTCTATTAAATTTTTCAACAAAGGATTTAATTCTCTTAACTTCTGAATCTGATCCGTAAAATCCTTTTTTACTGGTGGAAGAGTAATATTAGAGGCCAAAAACATAAACATAATCTTCATTTGATGCTTTGTGATGTGTTTGGAGAAAAACTCATTAGTATTTTTGGTCATCTCTTCCTATGTGTGTGAAGTAATCCTTGTGTAATACATCACATGGTCATTCACCTTTTTTGAATTGTCCTCAACCTTGTCCATACTAGAAATTAAGGATTGCAGGTCTTCATTCAAAACTGAACTATCGGTAGCAAGATCCACAGATTGGGAAGACTGAATAGGTGCAGTAGAGGATGAAGCAATAACATAGGAGGAAAGTTCCTTAACTTATTTTCATAGTTTGGAAAATTCATTAGATTTAAAATGTGAAACATGTTTCTTAAGTCCATTCATGACACATTCCATTTTATTACTATACTCATTGGTTAAAGCATTGATTCTAGTACTTAACTTCATCACCTCATTCACGATCTTGGTGTCGCTTGTCACATTCTTTTTTTCAGTTGTAATCAAATTTGGATGAATTTATTTTATCACCATATTTTAAACCTAAGTATCATCTTATTGAGACACATTGGTTGACGTGGGAGCATAACTAGAAGTTCCATAATTCTTTACAACTTCAACCATAGATCAAATAGCTTTTAAATTTTCATTAGGCTTATTGTTATCCCTCCTAGATTCATCAATCTCATATCTCATTTGACATTGTGCTGAGAGTCTTATGTTGCAACATATGTCTCACTTGAATTTTTCAAAATCAGCTTTAGTGAAATAGTCACTGGAAGTGGTATCAGCAACTGGTTCCCTTATAGTACGTAAAAAAACATCATCAAATGAATCTTCATAATCTAATCCCATGTCCACATTGCCAGAATTAATTACCCATTCAGCCATAATATTAGAGTCAAGAGAAGTTGGAGTATCAAACCGCAATCTTCCAATTTGATGCTCTTTATAACCTTGAGTCACTCTTTCTTTAGGATCCCCCTCAGTTAATTCTTCCTATCTAAGTTGATTCTATTTATATAGAGTTCTTTTTCAAGTATATACAGCTTGAGAAACTGGTTCATGTGGAGAAACATTTTCATCTCGAGCAGCACCTTCAACAGATACACCTACATTAGCTATAACAATCTCTATACTAACAGCATCTGGAATCCTATAAAGATGATCAGATTCACTATCACTTCCACTTTCACTACTTTCTTCATTATTTCCATCTTCATTATTTTCATCACCATCATCATCATAAAGTTTCTCATCTTCTTCTTCCCTACCAGATTTTGAACCACTTTCACCATTACTAGCTTCCGTTTCTTCATCTTCTTCTTCAACAGATTCAATGAAATATTCTACACTTCCTTCAACTTCAGTTTCTTCACTTACACAAACTTTCTCCTTTAGAATTAGTAAAATCAATCTGGAGTAAAAAATAGAATTTTACTTAAAACTGGGTTTTATCATGTCATTAATTTGTACCATCATATATATTAAAAAAATTCAATTAACTCCTTTCTATAAGAAATACACCAAGTATATATCATGATACCTGAGAGAAGATAAGTCCCATTTCCTAGAAAAAATATGGTGCTGAATAAAATTAAATACAATTCTTCACTCACCATTTGATTATAATGAAATGGGTCTGATATGTTCCGTATTTCTAGTTATCTCTTTCAGAGTTGTCTCATAGAAAAAGAATTCACTTTCAGTAGGAGAAGTACCATGATAATCATCAAACATTCCTTCATGAGGAACCATAATACATTCATCCCAATGTCTTGAAGAAAAAGAGATTCTCTTACATTTTACAATTGACTTCACCTAAGAAACATTACTTCCTTCAAACAGAAGTTCCATATTCGCCTAAAATTCATGTACTATCATCGGGTAGAAAACTATGTTCTTGTTTGTGAACCAAACATTCCATCCTTGATCTTGAATCACCTTCAACTACAAAGGCATTCTCTCTTAGATCCATTCCACCAGTACTTATTTCTCTATGTTTACAACACAGTTTACCAAACTGAGATTTATAGGAACTGAAGGTTTTCTCCATTCACCTTTTTTTATCTTAGAAGCATGAGACTCACCCTCTTCCTGAGCTCACTTCACGCATGCCATTATAATCAGTTCAGTTTGGCGGTCCGAAGGTGAAAGGTTAGGGGTAAATAAAGAGAGTGGTGGATGATAGAGAGAGTAGCGATAAAGGAGCAGAGTGGATCAATTCAAATTTATATAATTTGGGAAATTTGAAATTACACAATCACAGAATCATGAACTGAGTTCAACAAAACTAATGATACAAGGTCATTTTGATGAAAACATAAAACGTATTGAAAAATTATGTCATCGGTGTCAGCATGAAAGACTTTGTATAACACTTATAGTGTCGGTATGATAAGGCATTAGTTTCGACATGACAATGGTGTCGGCATGAAAACTATGTTGTCATGACAATGGTGTTAGTGTGACAATAGTGTTAGTAAGGCAATAATTTCAGCATGACAACTTCACTGAAACTGATCAAAGGAAATCTAACACAATATCATACTGATTGATCATTCCAAACTCATGTCTAATGTAATTCATTCCTTCAGTGTTCAATGGATAAGTGAATATGTCAGCAACATGATATGTTGGGCCAATAAATTCTAAAGTGATATCACACTTTTTATAATGATCTCTCAAAAAGTGACGTGTAATATCAATATGTTGTGTTCAACAATGAGAAACTAGGTTCTTAGAAATTTTAGTAGCACTTTTATGGACACAATTTATCAGTACATGTCTAAATTGATATCCATTGTCTAGCATAGTGTGTTTTATCCACAAAATTTTTTCACAACAACTACCAGTAACTTTGTATTCAGCTTTAGTAGTAGATAATGCAAAAAAATTTGTTCCTTACTACAATATGAAACCAAAGACATTCCCAAAAAGTGACATGTCCAAGAGGTGATTTTTCTATATATCTTTCATCCACAAAATTCAGCATTAGAATAACTCACGATATCAAATGATTTTCCCTTGGAGTAAAACAAACATAAATTGATATTATGTTTGAGGCAATTGAAAATTCTTTTAAAAGAATTTATGTGAGATTCTTTGGGATTATCTTGAAAATGGGCACACATACACACACTAACCATTAAATATAGCCTACAAGTAGTGAAGTAGAGAAAGCTTCCAATCATTCTTTCATAAGTGTTTTGATCAACAGATTTTCAATATTCATCAAGATCCAAATTACAAGTAGTAATAATTGTAGTGTCACTACTTTTAATGATGTCAAAGAAAAATAATTTTAAATGGTATTTTTTGTATTTACATTGATTTAAAATGATACTTTATTTATTTTGAAAAATCTAAAATCCATGAAATAATTTTAGTTCACCCACTAAACTTATTTCAAATTCATTTTTCATCATATTAGAAAAATCAATGAATCATAATTTCTTGAAGATCCAAAAATACTATTAGCAACATTGATTTGAACTACTAAAACATCTTTATAAACTAATTTTTTAAAAAGATTAGGATCATCAATTCTTTTCATAAATCATTTGGAAAAAAGAACTACTTAATCTATCATACCATGCTCTTAGAAATTTTTTTAAGGAATATAATTCTTTAGTTAGTTTGAAAACATGATATTGAAAGTAATGGTTCGTAAAAACAAGGTATTGTTCAAAAAAACATCCTCAACTATATACCCATTAAGTAATTCACATTAAACATCAATTTGATAAAGTTTTAAATTTAGTTGGGTAGCATAAGAAATCAAGATTCTATTGGCCAAAAGCCTAGAAACAAGTGCAAAATTTTCTTCACAGTCAATGACTTCTTTTTGAATATAACCTTGGGAAACTAATCTATATTTTTTAACAATATTAAATGATTCATCTACTTTGTTCATAAACACCCACTTAGTGCCTATGGTCATGGTGTATTTGGGTCTCTCCACATGTTTCTAAACTTTATTTCTTTCAAATTGATTAAATTATTCTTGTATATCCATCACCCAAAATTCATCATTAATTGCATAATTGATATTTTTAGGTTCAAGTTCTGACAATAAGTGTTGATGTTCAACCTGATTTCTAAAAGAAGAACTAGTTTTGTCCCTTTATCTAAGTTTACAACAACAACATCTAAAGGATGGTTCTTGAGGGTTCTTTTGGTATAGAAATGGAGGGGATAATAGCTCCAGGTTCATCTACAGGTTTGGGTCCACCATGTTTAAATTATAATGAATTTCTAGAACTGTTTGATTTAACCTATTTCTTGATAAGAAGATTAGCTGATTTTCTATTTATGTCTAGGTTTGAAATATCATTTTCAAGGTTGTCTAGAGAGGTCTTAAGTTCATTTGGATCAGTTTCATCAAATATGATATGCATAGATTCTTCTACACACTTGGTTATTTTATTAAAGACTCTATAGGATTTACTAGAGGTTGAGTAACCTAGGAAGTCTCCTTCATCACCATTAGATGAGAATTTTTCAAAATTATCCCTAGTATTAAAAATATAGAATTTGCAACCTAAAACATTGATGTAACTAACTTTGTGTTTTCTATAATTCCCAAACTCATTAGAAATCTTCTTAAGGATGGTTATAATTAAGACTCTTTTAATTATGTAGAATGTTTTATTCAAAACATCATCCCAAAATTAAATAGGTAAATTATATTCGTTGAGCATTATGCGAGTTATCTCTTTTATGGTTCTATTTATTCTTTCTATAACTCTATTTGGTTGTGGTGTCCTACGGTCTGAGTAGTTATGACTATAGACATTTTGTGAGAAAATAGAGTCAAAGTCATGATTTTTAAACCCATGACCATGATCATTTCATAAAGATTTTATTTTATGTCCACTAATATTTTCCACAGTTTTAGCATACTTTGTGAAATATGTACAAGAGTCACATTTGTGAGTTAATAAATAAGTCCAAGTATACCTAGAATAGTCATCTACAAGAATATATACATAGTGTTTACCATTTAAACTCAAAAATTGAGGGGGTTCTAAATATGTACTTGTGAACTAACTCCAATGGATGAGAAGTTGGAACTTCATTCTTTGATTTGAAATATATCTTGTGTTGTTTATGTTTTAATCAAGAATTAAAGACTTTTTAATTTGAAAACTCATGTTTGGGTAGATACTTGACTATATCTTTTCTAGTAGTCTTTCTAAGAGATTGTACATTACAATGTCCTAATATCCTATGCCAAAGCCAATACTCTTTATGAAAGGCAGTTAAATAAGAATCATTTTGAGAAATTAAAGAATATAAGTTAATAGAATATACAAATTCATTTCTAAAAGCAAAAAATACGATTTCATTTTTGTTGTTAAAATAATTTCAAGCATCATTTTAAAATTTTACATGAAATCCATCATCACATTGTTTTTAAATATTAATCAAGTCACACTTCAATCCATCAATAATGAACACTAGAAATTAAAACTGAGTTAGAGTTACCAATCTAGCCTAAGCCAATTATTTTTCCTTTTTCATTGTCACCATTGGTGACATATCCACCATCAATATTCATTAGGTTCTCGATGATTGAATAATATCTTGCCATGTGTCCAAGATATCCACTATCTAAGTACAATTTACTCTTGTATGAACTCTTTAAACATCTTTCTTATAAAATAATGAAATAAAAATAGATTTTGGTACCCATACTTGTTTGGGTCTAGTGAAATTATTAGTCAATGTTTTAGGTACCCAAATTTTTTTAAGGGTTTCCTATAATAATTATGTAAATTATTTGAAATATAAACACTATTTAGTCTAGAAAAACTAGAGTTAGTAAAATATTTTCCAGAATAGGAACTAGAAGAAGACTTTTAATTTTTATGTAGAAGAACATATTTTCCATATTTATGGACAAAATGTGTTTCAGATAGGGTTCTTTGTCTAGGATGATATCCAATACTATAATTATACTTAAGAGATATATTTTTTCCAATAAATTGAGTAAGATTATTTTTTCCACTAGTAAAATTTTCTATTTCATTATTTAATTGATCATTATTAATTTTTAATTCATTGTTTTCCTTGAGATGTTGATAATTATTTTCCTTTTCAGTGGTAAGTTCAAATATAATAGTTACAGTAAGAGAATGTTGTTTATTTAAGGATTCATATTTATCTTTTAGTTAATTTCATGTCTCTTCCATCATGTTACAATATTCAAATAGTTCATCACATGTCATATTTTCAGACTCACTTTTACTTCCAGAATAATAATAATTGTGTACAGGTGAATCTAAGGTTACCTCAGATGTAGTTTTCATAAAAAACATATTTGACATGTCATATTTCTCATCATGAGATGATTCTGATTCACTGGAGCTATCCTAAGAGGAACTCCAGTTGTCCTTCAAAGCTTTCTAAAACTTCTTGTATTTTCATTCATACTTCTTTTTGTATTTTAATTTTGGACAGCCATATTTGACATGTCCCCAACTCTTTCATTCTTAGTAGACAATCTCATCTGATTTTTCATTTCTTTTCCAGTCCTTTTTTAGCCACCCTTGTTATCATATCTTCCTTTGTATTTGGTCTTCTTGACGAAATTTTTCTTCTTATAGAATTTCATGAATCTCCTATCTATATAATCCCTCTCTTCATCAGTATTTTATGTTGATTCATCATTACTAGAGATTTCAATAAAGGATAGAGAATTATTATTTTTTCTTTATTCATATAGGTAGTAGTATTGAAGGATACATATTTTCTCTTATGTTCATCCTCTTCTTATTTATTGACATTCCTCTCTTCCTCATACATCATAAATTTTCCAATGATTTATTTGATAGGTAATTTTCTAATGTCACCTGATTCTCTAATTGAGATAGAAGTTCCTCTCCGTCTATCTGGTAAGCATCTGAGAATCCTCATAACTTGTTCTTTGGTAGTAACATCTCTTCATATAGAGATCATAGTGTTGAAAATATCATTAAATCTAAGATACATGTCAGAAAAATTCTCATTCAGCTTCATCTTAAATTTATCCGATTTAACATTATTTGTGTTAAGTCTCATTTCTTTAACACTATAAGTTCCTTCATGTGAAATATAAAAAGTATCCCAAATATCATGGGCTATTTTTCATGCATAAATTCTGTTAAATTCCTCACCTCCTAAAGAATATTATATAGAATTCAGGGATTTACAATTATTGTTATATGTAGTTTTATTTGGAGCATCCCAAGTTGTTCTAGCTGTAGTAGAAATCTTATAATCATCTACAATTAAAGGCCAAATTTCAAAACCCATACTTTCTAAGTGAATTTTCATTTTAATTTCCCATTATGTATAATTTGATCAATTAAAGAATGGAGGTCTATTATAACAAAAACTTCCAATATATTATCCATAATAAAACATTAGAACAATATATTATAGGGAAAAAAATTTAGTATTGATATAAATTTTAATATCATTGAAATGTAACTAAAATAAAAGTTGAATAGGTTGAAAATTCTTCGAAAACTGAATGTTCCTAAAACCTACGATATGAAATGTTTTTCATAGTAGAGTAATCAAGATGGGGGTGAATAGTGTTTCAAAAAAAATTTCTATTAAAATGTATTTTTTTAGTCTCCCTCAATATTTCAAATTCAATTTCCCATTCAGGAAGTAGTAAATTTATAAGATCTTGAATGTTCAATTAATTCCTCAAAAGATTGATTAGTTCCCACTTGTATAAATTTCATCATCAATACAACTTTTGAAACTAATTCAATAAGTCAAAACTGCTATAAAAAACTCCTATGAATAACTGTCAGAGTTTAATTTAGTTTTATGTAATATGTGATAAAATAGAGTAAAACAAAAATGTAAAAACACAATAGAAATAAAATAAGAGGTTCCATCTCAAGAAGAGACTTAATCCTCTCCACATGGTGATCATCTACCACCAATTAGTTTAAATTAAGGAATATTTTGATCCACACCATGGTTTGGGGTTCACAACAGCACACAGGTTGTCCAGGTTACAAGACCTCTACCACCATTTTTTGTGGGTACAAATTGGCAGGTCACACAAGGACCTCTTCCACACTTATATGTGGGAGTAAATAGGTGTAAATAGATGTGAGTGAAATGATATCTTATAGAATTCCATTTGATACAGTAGACATTGTTTTCTTAATAGACAGATGTAGACATTGCTCAAAAGATATGTAAAAATCACGCAATAGAGAAAAAATATGAGAGAGGATTTAGAAGACCATGTGTGTCTTGAGATGTATCTCTTGACTCTTCAAATGTAGCTAAGAGAAATTCTAATTCCTCTTCTATATGTTTACATAGAAACAAAGTATCTTATTCTATCTTCCAGGAACAAGTATGGTTTTGTAGGTATATTCCTCTTCATCTTTGATATGTTGAAGAAGTTTTTCAATTTTATGTACAGCTTTATTGAGATCGCCTATGTGTTCTTATGTTCTTGAGTTAATAGTTGTTTCATGAGAGCTTTAGATTTTTTTAATTATATCTCTATAATATGCATGATCCACAACTATCATTGTATATCTTTTGTATATCTTCTCTCTTTAAAATAGATTGTTATTTTTTGAGGGATGACAAAGAGCATGTACAATACACGTGCATAGGTTCATCGTACCTTGTACTATCTGCTAAAAGTACTAAAAAAATTCATTAAATATGTCAGTATAATTAAATGACACAAATAAAACCATTATAAATAATATTAATAAATGTTGATTTAAACAGTCTATTGGTGACTCGTCTTTCGGTGTCTCCTTCTGTCAGTGCCTCCTTTGGTAAGTATTTCCATACATTAGTGACTCATTCCAACAGTGAGTCCATCCTTTTTTCATTAAGATAGATGTTCTATAGGTTACTTATATCAATGGTGCCTCCCTCCTTCTATTGGCGAGACATTTGATCTAGTGGTGACTCGTCTCAACAGACGGTGAGTCCTTGCATCGGTTGCACCATGCAATAGTAGGTCACTTGGATGGATGATAGTTTGTTTGTGTCAATGATTCTTATGAAATAGTGAGTCTTCTATGGTAGTGTCATGTGCAATGGTGAGTCGTCTCTCTTTCGGTGATATAGTTGATGTATCAGTCACTCATTCTAACGGTGAGTACTTTCAATGGTGTCAACTTCACATAGTTAGAACATATGATTATTTGAATTGTTTTTCAGGAATCCATATGTCTGTCAATGAGTCATCTATCCATATTATAGTCTAGAAAAGTCATGGAGTCTTAATACCCATAAAAAGACATAGATGATATGTTATAAGATTTTGAATACATAAACACACATAAAAAGTTATATGACTTAAATGATACTATTATTCAAGATAATTCTTTGACAGAATTTAGGATTTGACATGAAATGAGATATATGTTAATACATGACATGATTTGTGATAATTGAAACCATTATAGATAGACTTAGTGGCCTAAAATATCTACAGTCCAAAATTTTTAATATGGGATGATTTGGGATTTGAAATGAGATTTTATTTTCACGATAATCTATATGATATCTATACAAGGAGATTAAATACGTTCCCAATATTACATCAAATTCTACCAAGGTAATATGTACTAGATTTATTTTAGGTGCCTTTTTAAACATTGTTTAGGAAATATTTGTGTTTCATGGATTCAATCATCACACTTCCTGGTGTTCTAACCAAATATTAAATCCCTAATGTTTGTGGTGGTGATCGCGTTGAGTAGAAAGACAACATTTTAACATAAATTTTAAAAAACCAGAATCCATTAGTTCCATTGGATGAATATTTATCATGTATACTAGATGAAAATATATAATTCACATTATAAGGATATATATTAAGGTCATCAGACAAAATTTTTCTGAATTCCACGGGATGGAGTAATACAAAGTCCATCAGATGATGTAATATAATTTCCACCAAATAGACTTCATAAAATGGAAACCTGTAATTATACCTTATAACTTTTAGAAATTGTAATATATGAATAATTATCATTACTATTGGGTAGTACGTTATTTGAATTGTAAAGGATCAATACATAACATCCTTCGAAAAAGGGGATGTTGTGTTGGACCTATCGAGTGAAGAAGAAGACTGTCTGATGCCCTTCTAACTACTATTGAGAAGTACAGAATCCAACTATTGGATATTTTTGATAAATAGAGTCGATAAAATAATGATAATAATATTTTTAAAACTCAATAATCTAATGTTATTCTGTAGTGTTTGTAGAATCTTGTCACTCAATTTGCTTATTTGGAAAAAATTGAGAGTTTCTCTTAAGGAATCAATATTGATGTTATTTTTGTAAATTCATAAATATTTTTATTTATATTCCAATTTGAAAAATTTGGTAGATTAATGTCTCTCAAAGTTAGTGGGATAGAATATTTTTCAATATTATTGATTTTGTTTTCTGAGGATTATGGAAATTCATTTTATCTAATTGTTTTGATTAAGGGCTTCCTAAGGAAATAAAGAAAAAACCATACGACATGTTAAGCCATGAATAACTTATTTCATGTTTTTATACTTCCATAAAACATAAGGTAAATATGTATATTTTTTATTATTAATGTTTTATCTGTTTTATTTTGTACTTTATAAATTGTTTTATTAATTGTTTCACTTTTTTTCATGTTTATATTTTTCATTTCATCATTTTATAGAAAATGTTATCTAGTGTTGAATAAAATTTTATAACTCTAATTGAAAAGTATATTGGTACAATGTTTGTATGATAAAAACATTAAAGGTTTCGGGAAAATTTTATGTTTAATTTTTATGTGCTAAAATTCACCCCCTCCTCTTATAGTAAAGTTAGTACTCTTATAATCTAAAATTTGGAAATTATATCACCATACATAGGACACGAGGAATTTATCTTTGTATATTAAAAAATTATTCCATTGAAAGGTGATATAGACACCTTGAAATTTAAGGATATATATATTTTATATTTAATTTTTTATATGATAATGTTCAATATTGGTAAGATTATATTATACTATATTGAATCAATTTAGAATAGATCTATCAAACTAAAAATTCGTCTTTGTCCATTTTTTGTAAAAAAGAGTGTTGCTTAACTTTATGAAGGAAAAAAAATCATGAATGTAGTTGTTCTAGTTAAAGGAAAAATTTATTACTCTGGTGATGAGACTCTTGAGAGGTTGGGGATTGTTGGTGTAACTATTTTGAAGATGTTTCTGTAAAAGACTAAAAATATTATACCATTGATGAAGTTAAAGATATTTAGAAGAAATTTCATATAAATAGAAAGGTTAGTGAGACTTCTTGAGAATCTTGATACATTCTTAGAAATAAAATAAAGACATAGTATAATGTTGAATTTTCTAACATCTTTAAAAATAAAGGTGAAAATAAGTCCAAATATCCAGTTTTTGGTCTGGATATTATTGATTCTATCTCTATGAAGGATGAAAACTTTGATAGTATGAAATTTAGAGAAAGTAAAATTAATCAATCAATAAAATATATGAAAGAAAATGTTTCAAGTGATTTATTACGGAAAATTGAGAAGGCTAGTTTAGAAGTTGAGAGGAATGAGCCAAATATTCATTCAACCAATATTGTTCAAAAGGAATTGTAGGTTCCTATATCTATCAAACCATTAATTATTTCCCATATGAATAATATAATATAAGAAGATTTAAATGTTCATAATTATTATATTTCTATTTCTATTGGAATGGACAACATAAAGAAAGTTATTTTATAAGAATAATCTGTCAACCAAGATGGTGTTCAAGTTGTTAACAAATATTTATAAAATTAAAAATATGTTGTAAAAAAATATTCTCTCAAAGTACATTCTTGAGAAATAAGGAAGATAAATATGTTAATAAATATGGATAATGTTCTTAAAAATTTGAAAATATATTTAGATATTTGATAAACTTATACTCAAACTTCAATAACCTTGTCATCTCAATAAAAAAGATGTTTCTATATGTACTAAAGAAGAAGAATATTTATATTAATGGAATCAATTAGGAAAATCAAATTCATCATAACTTGACGTAACTGATAAAACATTTTACGTGGTTAATGTTTCTAAGTTAAGGTATATTGAAATAGAAAAGCCTATAATGTAACATCCCACCCCTCCCCATTGGATTAGAATAGGAAGAGGTCCATTAACCTTAAAGAACTTACACAACACACCAAAGAATGATAATAAATTGAAAGGAATTAATGGAATGTTGGGGGATTATTTTCATTGATGAACTAAAAAACTATAGAGTGAAAAATACAAACAATAAAAAAAGTGTATGATGCCTGAGTTAAAACAATAAAACTCCAAGGATACCAAATAAGTAGAAACATCATTGTAGTAATGATAAGTAAAAAAATTACTCCAAGAAAAAAGGACATCCAATTCGGTAATGATGATATGTAATCACACCAAAGACACAAATATAGATCTCTAAGATCTGAACACCATCTATGTAAAAAATCCTCAAGATGCACCACTAGAGATATGTAACACATCTCCTTTACCTTTATATTTATATGTGATATATTAAAACACACCAAAGATACCATGAAATGGGTGGGTATATGTTCAATAAGAATAACCCAAATACTTCCCAATACATTCCACTATAAAAATAATATGTTTTCACATTTTATATAAAAGATAAGGGAAGAAGATAAACAATTTCTATCAAAATCAAAAACAAGTTACACATATTAAAAACATTAAAAAGAATATTATCTTCCATTTATTACCATATAGAATAATGAATCCATTACAACAACCACACACACACAATTCATGAAACCATAGACATCCCTATACTCACATGTGGCGAGTCATCATTTCCCCAAGTTGTCACTTGGTGGACCAATTTGATGGTGGTACTTGACACTAATACTCCACCCAATTTTGGTGGTGGTACTTCACATTGTTACTCCACCCCATTTAGATGGTGGTACTTTATGCCATTATTTTATCCTAAATGAACATAAAATCACAATAAAATGTATTCCAATATCTAATACTAAATTATTCATCATAAAAAAATTATTTTGAAAACCACTTTTATTCAAACATTTTATCCAAAACATTATTATCATCATTAGAATTCCAAGAATTAGGTACTGAATCTAAGAGATTTATCAAATGAAATCAAACAGAAAGTAATTTGATGAGAAATAATTAAAGTAATAGAATGAGTAAAATGATAGAGAATCCACCTATATTTAAATAGATAATAAAATCAAAGGATAAAAATAAGAAATTATATATGTAGGCTCACACCACCTTCCCTTAAATTAATCGAGTAAGCTAACACAAAATTCACATTATAACACATTTATCTATCCATGAAATATTTAATATTTGGATCTAATATAGAATTTAAGATTTTATCTATATAGAATAAGGAAGAAAAAGGACTTAATCTTGATTTAAAATCTATAATGAAAATACATTTCTGAAAAAGTTCATTCTCAGTCCAGGAGAATTTACAAGGGTGTCTAGAAGAGAAAATAATATTGATATTATTATATAATATTAAAAAATGAGGGTTTTGAGGCCTTAATATATATTAAAGCTTAATTTTTGGAGTGTTGACTTCATGTCACATAGTTTGGCCACATGGTTTTTCAAATTGTGTGCCAACCATGCACGTGCTATTGGAAATCATCTAGGTAGCTGCAAAGTTTTTTCCACAAGGTTTGGAAAAATATGTGCCAACCATATGGTGATACTTTCTCAAGATCATACACTCACATGAATGGATCACACTGTTTGAAATTTTTTTCACTAGTTGTGCTTTTACCACTATCACTATTTCACGGTTTCTCATAGATTTTTTATGTTTTTGAAAAAATGATATAACAATGAACATACGCAATAAATCCCTACATAACCTTGCATAGATTCATGGAGATAGTGAAACATTTCTACTAACCCAGAAAAACTAAAAACCACCAGAAATACGTTCAAACCATAGTAAAACCAATGATTTTCTGATGAAATATCCTCTCTTACCTATAAAAACTTATATCAACACATGAATCACCAAAGAATTCATCAAAAAAAAAATGATCCCATCAGATAACATGGATAGGATCAGGTTGGTACTTATTTAGTAGATATATATAAAACATATTGAACTTCGAACTAAACCTTGGTGGTAATGCTACCTAATAAGCCACATCACTAACTCATTAATGTATCTCAAAACTACCAATGTACCAAAGAAAAAAATCTACTTACATAAAATAATTATCGCACCCTAATCATGTATATATTATTAAGAAAGCATAATCACCCACAAAAAATGTTAACGGTTGATGATTGAGATCTGCAGATGATATCAGATTAATTTGATCCAACACCATTCACTCTCTAATCATCTATATATCCTGTGTTTTCTTTCTTCAAAATGTTATATCCAATAAGTGTAGTCTTATAGATTTCCATAAAAAATTGTGTAGCATTTCAAGGATAACCAAACAATTATTTGAAAGGTTCCATGTGTATTGAGTCTTGAAAACTATTAATGTATGATAATTACATTAATGGTATATGATCCACCCATGATCCAAAAAAATCCATAACACAATGTATAAGAATATCTTTTGATGTTTGGATCCTCTATTTCGATTTTATATCTATTTTATGATGATAAGTTATGCTCATGGTCAACTGGGTTCGATGGGATTTCAGTGAGGACATCCAAAATTAATATGTAAACCTGGGGTTTGGGCTAGACACAATCAAAACAGATACATCGTGAAACATTAAAACTTCCAAGATATAAATTTTTTATAAGTCTTCCACCGTATTGGATTCATGAATAAGTAATAATTGGGATTACATCTTGATTTTATCCACAATTATCCACATGGAATCATGATTAGGAAAATTTTAATGTAGAGGTATGAAAAAATTTTCAACCATCAACTCCCATTTTCATTTGTGAATAGGTAATGAGTGAAACATACCAGTTAGTCGTTAGTGCACAACCGTGACTTGCTGATAGGTGGGGAATATCAAGAAAAACTCCACCACTTTCATCTACATTACAGCCCACCAAAATATTTCTTTCAGCACCATATACATATTTTTAATATGATGATGAAAACCCCATATCGAATTGTTGTAGAAATTAATAAATCTTCCCGATAAGTTGGAGGATCCATAATCAGATCTCTAAAAAATGATTTTGATCTACCATATATCATCCATCCCATAATATTCTCCACACCATTGGGTTTTCACCTCATGGTTATATATTTTTTATAATATTTATATGCATATTTTACATGCTCAACCAAATTAAGAATAATAGAAACTAGAAAGAAAACCACTACCCCACCTTTCTCAAAAAAATCTAGATGCATATATTCTAAAATTGATATTAGCTATTATGGATTTGAATAATCTTTATAAAACTAAATATATGACATCATACTCAATGTTCATGTAATGAATTCTGTTTACCCAATGTATGAATCAATTAAAATTCAAAAATATATAGATATTATACCCATCTTTATTATATAATATTCAAATCCCTTCATGGGAAAATGTTATTCCAAATCATATGATCCGTGAAAACTATTAATTTATCACAAAAAATGAAATTAAACCTCTTTTTAAAAGCATAGACTATAGTATCTAGTCCAAAATCATGTGTTTGGTAATTATTATCATGAACACATACTTTCTTCATCAATAAGCTACAAAATGAACTCCTTTAATGAGAAATAATCTTAACCTAGAACTAGATGCATCATAATAAATCAAAAATCGATGTCCTAACTATGGAAATATAAGGATAGTAGCTCATGTGATCAAAAAATTAAACGAATATAAATATTTCTATCACACATTTCTCTATTGCAATTGAAAAAAATTATTTTAATTTTTTTTGGTGAGGAACATTGTCAAAATTCATGAAGAATGTTTCAGTATTATCCTGTTATGTATAGAAAAGTGTATATCACAAAAAAATTATTCAGTAGTTTCCAAGGGATAAAACTAAATTTCAAGGATCCACAAAAACTCCTAACTCTGAAATTATGATATCATGGAAATGTACCTATTTTATCCAGAAATCAAACTTTTAAATATTAGCATAAAGGTGATGTTCTTATAATTTACCCAATACTACAGCCTAGTGTTTCTCATGATCAGACTTAGTCCGACAATATAAAAAAATATCATCCATGAGAACCACCAAAAAGAGTCAATATACCTATGAAATATCACAATCGTCAATTCCATAAAAAATTAATGTGCATTCAAAAATCCATAGGGAATAACTACGTATTCATTGTGACCAAAATGGATTCTAAAATCTATATTTTGAATGTAACCCTTTTGAACATGAATTTGGTGATAACATGATCACAAATCAGTTATTGAAAACCATAAGTATCACCTCAATTTATCAAATAGATCATCAATTCATGGAATATGATATTAGTTATTTTTCTTAACCTGGTTGATAATATTCCAATCCACACAACTATGAAGAGTAAAATATGGTTTCTGGGAAATTATAAATGTTGTTTCCCATGTAGACATACTAGATAGGATGAATTATTTTTCTTCCAACTCTTCCAGCTAGAAATTTAATTCCATTAATTCCACTAATCTCATCCTATATGATCTAATTGAAATAGTACCAGTTTCCAGTAGTATATCAATATTAATTTCCACTCTTTTTTGGGTGGTAACCCATAGAAATATTCAGGGAAAACATAAGGAAACTTGTCAATGATGGTTAGAAAATACATGTGCTCAATTTCATTAATAAATGAAAAAGTAAACAATTTAAATTGATAAGAGAAAGTCCTAAACACCGGTACTAGCTATCCTACCATTCTTTCATTAATATCCCAATATCCATTAAATATAAGGTTAACTCTATCAGATTATATGAAACTAACCTGGTCAACATTACCATTGATGTAGTCCTTGAAGGTCATAAACCATTAAATTCCTAAAATCATGTCATATATTCTTACCATAAGAATAGTTAAATCCAAAACCAATTAAACCACATTGATAGTTATAGAACATGTTTCACACTTAAAGTCGAAACACTTTCATTACCAGATACATGTTTAATTTTTTACAAAAGAAGTCATCTTATAAATGTGTAAACCCATATGATCAATGACATGAGAATAAATTAAAGAGTGGGATACACCTCTATAAATAAGGCATACATAAATGAAGAATTCAATAGAATAATACATTTCATTATTGAAGGACCAGATTGATCGTTTGTGATCATAAACATAGAACTATACAATTTCTTACTCTCTATCCCATGTTCCTTAGATCCTTGTTCAGATTTTATTTCCTATGAAGTTATGGTGTTTCTAGAATAACATTGGCATTCTTGGTTCCATGGATGATATTTATTCTATAATGGTAATCCAATCAGAGTATAATATTCCTGAGAAACATGAGATGTAACCCTCATACAAGTTTTTTGATGATATGAAAATATTATTAGATGTACCACATATGATTATATTTTTGATAAGATTAAGGTGTTTTGATATAATATTATTTCATATGAGTGAAACAACCACACTAGAAATAATCAGGCATGTTATTAGGTCATGAAGGTGAGTTTAACGTTTCCTTAATCCGAGTCTAAGGTGTTCCACCTCCTTGATAAATGGTGCCCCTCTTCTTCATGTTACTTGTGTTATAGATCCAACATGCTCCCATAGAGACAAACATATATCATTTCATAGTATTCCCCTAAAGATAAAGTTCCATGACAATATACATATTAACGGTTTCTATATAGTAAAAAATACATATGATGGATATTTTAGAGTGAACCTCTAATCACAGTCCTGATTCAAGGTTGTATTCCTTTAAGTACGCATGAGTAGCTACCTTTGGGGTGAAATAAACTATGTTCATAAAAATAGATATGCACTCATTCACTAATAGATTTTATTGATTCAAGATGAATAATACATTCATTCTTTCTATATTAAATTTGTGAGTATTTTATTTTTTATTGGATAATTATTCGATGTTCTCCAATGTAAGACCTTGTTTAACTCTATCTTAAAAAGAAAAATACCACTATTGTTATGTAAGATCCTAAAACAAATACACCACAAACTTGGAATTTAGCTCATACATAATCCCATGTAAATTGAAGATTTGATTCATTATTTTTATCTATGAATTCAATTTTATAGTCTCAAAATTATTATGGAATGATAGGTTGATTCTATTTTATAATCTAGATATAATAATCCAATTATCATCATTCATCATCTCAATTTACTCAATCAATAGCTATATGATCCATAATGATTCTCTAGAAATTTTATTGGTTAAACTTTGGCTCTATTTAAACCAAATTTTTTGGGGAAACATCTTATTAATTTATAAGGTTTCTACCCTTATCCATTATCTATAACAAAAAACTCCCATTATTTATCACTCACTTGAAACAAAATTCCTATAAAATTAAAAATCACTATAATCAAAAATAATAGAACCATTATTTTCAAAACCCAACCATTTTAACCATTTTCCATTAGTCATCAAACATAAGATATATAATAATGTTCTAGTGGAAAGTATCATGATCAATTCATGGTATAGAAAACTCATCATATCAACCCACAATTTTTAGATGATAGACACTATAAGATCCATTAAACACTATTCGTTACTAGACAACCCTAGTAAGATGAAGTTCATCATAAAAAGGTATAATGTGTAATTTTTATGCTATAAATTTCTAGTTATAACATTGTTATCTCTTTTATACCATCCCAAACTGATTGGAGGACCAACCAAGACTAATACCAATTATAAAATCCTACCCCTAATCCATTGGTATGTGAAGAGGCAGAGGATCCATTAACCTCAGGTCAGACAAGGGATTTAAGGAAAGTTGGTGGATGATTTTCCTTGATGTATCAAAACAACCATAGAGAATTTTTTTTTTAAAAACCAAACCAAATATATGATTAATGAGTAAATAAAATACATCAAAAAAGATAAAAAATAATTATAAACATTAGAGTATCCATGATAGTTAATAAAAAATGACTCTATAAAACCATAGCACATCCAACATAGTAAAACGGATTTCCCAACACACCAAATACACCAAGAAAGATATCCAATTAATGAATGAAAATTGAGGATAAAATCATCAAGATAAACCACTTGATATACACAACACCTTTCCTTCACCTTTTGACAACCTGTGTTGTCACTGGTTGTGAAAATTCATGGAAATTTTATCATTTTTATTCCTATGACTGTTTAGAAGGAAATGGTAAATTAAAATATAATATGAACATGGAAATTTTTTTCAACCACTCTGTTGGCCTTGGAATAGGGTGTTTACCTAATGGTAGAAGATTGGTGGAAATATTAGATTTTTAAATTGTTAGGGAATATATAATTTTAAAACTAATTAAAGGTTAATTAATTATTTTTCTTTAGTTAGGTGATATATTATAAATAGAACTTCAAATTTAGATTTCATATTAATGGTTGAGTCAAGAATGGGGGGGTTTCCTATGGGAGGTATAACCTTTCAGTATCCACTAGAGTTATCCCCCTTTCCTTCTCTTTTTATTTTTCATTTTTCATCCTTTTATTTTTTTCATTTTTTAACTTCTTCCCATTGGGTTTTTAGGTACACCCCCATGGAATTTCTCCCATTTTGGGTCTTTTCCTGAAATATTGAGAGGGATAAAAGTGTGAGACAGAGGAATAGGTGATACTTGTGGAGCTCGTCTGAAGGTAGATTGAGGCTCAATGAGTGCATGTAGTGGATTTGATTTGATGCTGTGATGGTTTCTACCCCTACGTATGAATTTTAATGTTTATTTCTAAAAATATCTTTTGTGTAGATGTTTTAATGTTTTAATTACATAAATTTTTTTTGGGACCCCTTGAGGGTTGATATAGTCTTATACGTGGAGATAAGAGGGTTTCGATTCATTTTGGGGGTTTTCGGATTGGGAAAACTCATGTACATGATGTGTAGTTAAGAGAACACATGTAATGATTTTTCCTATTCCAGTAAGATAGTTTTCTTGGACTACAAGCCATGTAATGAGGGTACATGTCATGTATTGGTGACTTGACATGTGTCTGGGGCACATGACCGTGTAGGGTACATGACCATAACCCATGCGGAGTACATGGATAAAGGTCGTGTTATATGATTGGGAGGAATCTGTGTGGGAGTAAATGGCCAGGTACATAGATTGGGACACAAAGTGGGTTACACACTATGAACGGGGATGTACACGGCTTGTAGTTTGTGGTGTACATGATGAGTGGGGGATTTGGTACACAAGAAGGGACCCATGTGGGGGGGGGGGGTAAAATTCTTATATAGGGCAGGCACAACATGTAATTTGGAAAATTACTTACTGGGTGGGAAAATAAACAAGAAAAACGAGTACCTTTAGGGTTACATATCTTCTACTTTTCCTTCCTTAGTCTATTTTTTTTTCATATAGGTGTCAGAATTGGACTTCTGAGTAGTACATTCTTAGTGATTTTCATATACATCACAATAATAGAATCCTTTCAACATTTAGAGGTTTTATGGAAGGTTTTTGGAGTTGGAATAGTTTTTTCAAGAGTATATCATCAAGGTTTGGTTTGAAAATACTTCTAGAGGTTGGGTTGTGAGCTGTGAGGCCCATGTGAGGGTTGGGAGCTCGTTAGTGTGATTTTCATGTGGATTCCATTATGGTTTTTAGGTTCTTAGAATAATCCAAGAAGGATGGATTGATTAGTATCTCTGGGAAGATCATGGTTTGTCCCTATATGAAGGGACTAGTTTCTCAAGTTTGTAGTAGTTGAGGTTAGATCTTGTGTATGTGAAGACTAGAGCTGCTAGAGACTTTTGGATGGGTTGAAATTGTGGGATGGTGGTTATAGAATGGTGTCATTATGGTGATGATATGATTTTTAAGGACTCTTGAGGATTCCATTATGGGTTAGTTACTAATAGAGTGATCACTAGTTTTCATATTAATTTATTTAGAGTGATCAAGTGGCATGGTGTGTAGGATAGAAATAATGAATGTAGATGCTCAATGTACAAGAGGGGGGGGGGGTGAATGGTATACATTAAAAACTTACTTTGGAACCTTTAAAGATGGTAATCTTTAACAAATTTAAACTAGGTAAATTTACAAAACCTCTTAGTTCTACAAACATTATTGATTCCATAAATGTGGTTCAGGAAATGAAAGTTAAGAAATGTTTACAAAGCCAAGATTCTACCTTAATGAATATAGAATCTTAATAATTAGAGTAAAAGGATAAGAAAGTATAAGATAGTTATACTTTCCTTAACAAACAAAATACAATAGAAAACTTGAAACAATACAAGTAAAAAATAGTAATTCTTTTAACCCAAAGAGAAGGGTATCCGACAAACTTGGATAATGGTCCATTGATTTATACTTTAAAGAAAGTCTGTCTTACCCACACTAGGTTAATACCTCAATACAAATATCGGAATCTGTCTTGTTATCCCCGTAAGCCCTTGAAGTTCAAGTTAGTCGGCACCTCTCTCTTCTTATACCTAGAAGCCCTCGAATGTACTCAGCCACATTCAGAGTCTCACAAATCAACTCTGAACAAGATTTTTAGTACGCACAAAGCATAAGAGTCTCTCTCTAGAAATCACTTTAGCATCATGTAATCTCTAGAGTCATAGAATAGTCTTGAGCTCATTCAAAGGAGCTCCTATGTATAGTCATGTTTCCAACGGTCAGCTCCCTTCTCCAACAGTCATATTTTTCATTGAATTTCGGATGGACTTGTACACGTGTCACTCAAAAAATGGCTGGTTGGAAATAGAAAGAATGACATCTTTTTCTAACTATAAAAAGAGTAGGAAAAAATATGGTTTCTTAGTAAAATTTATTTTTTCAGAGTGTAAGGAAAAAGTAAAAGTTCAAGTCTACCCAAAAAACCATTCGGTGCCTATAAAACATGAATATTCAGATTCTGTCTTCAAAAGAACTCTAAACCTGAATTCTAAGGAATTACAGAGTTTTAATTTCAAGGAAATTCAGAGTCTGAATTCATAAGAATTCACAGTTTAAATTAAAAAAGATCAGAATATAAATTCAGAGAATTCAAAGTCTGAGCATAGAAATTTCCGAGTCTGAATTCAGAGAATTTGGAGTCTGAACTCCGAAATTTCGGAGTTTGAATTCATAGAATTCGAGGTCCGAACTTATAAAGTTCAAGTCTAAATTTAGAGAAATCAGATCCTCAATTCGGATTCTAAAAACATAATGCTCTATATCAATGTATTTATAAGATTCCAAGGTTTTAGATATGAAACCAAATTTTATACATAGAAAGAAAATGAGTTAGATTATAATATGAACAATGAATACATGGAAAGGATAAATTTCCTTGGGGAAGGATAATTTTCCTTATGAATAAAAAAATATAGGGGAAAAGAAATTTTCCTTAAGATACAGTGTTTTTGATTTTCAAAATAAGAAGGAACGGAAAAGTTATTAGGAAACCTAAATGACTCAACAATCTCCCCCTTTTAGGAAAGAAAAAACAACCTTACCAAAAATAATATAAGGACTTAGAAAATATTTTTCTGGACATGGAAAAAACTTATCTCTCTTAACACATGGGCAAAGTTGAATATGACTAACTCTCCTTAGGATTTGGAAACAATAAGGATTGTATTCTTGATTTCCGGATTGAGACTTAGCATTTTATTTCATACGAAGATCTTATTGCATAAGAACATCCCCATAGATGAACTCCCCCTTACTTAGGGAAATTTTTTCTTTTACTTTTTATTTTTTAACATTCCTTTCTCCCCATTTGTGATTTTCAAAAAGGAATATAGGGAATGAAAAAGAAAATATGGTATCTAAAATATTAGTTCAAAATAGCCAAAAGATGGTCAACCAAAAAATTCATTAGGGTTGGAAAAATTTATACAAGGAAGAAATACAACAAAAGATCATAATTGAACAAGATTATCCTTCATTCTACTTCGCCTTCAACTTATTTACTATTGTTTTGAGATTCTTGAGATCCTTGTCATCTTCCTCGGCATTTTTGAGAAGCTAATCCTGATCTTCTATTTTCTTCTCTAAGGATTTGAATTTTTTCTTCTTGAGCCTTAAGAGATTCTGCTTGACCCTTTAGAACTTCTTCTTGCTCATCAATTTTTTCCCCATGTTCTATTCTAAGATATCTTTCCCTCTTCTAACTCTGAGAAACTGAATATAATTTACCATTCAGATCTTTCACTTCATGCATTTGAGAATTCTATTCCAGAGTAAGCTTTTGCTCAAAACTATTTTTGAGATCCTTGATCTTCACATCATCAGTGTCAAATACATCCTTGACACATTCCTGGAATTAATCAAGAATTATCATGTCCGATATTGTCTTCTTTGAGGATCTTGTCATATTTTTGCAAGATATTTTGAGGGATTCATAGTTTATGAAAAAGGTTTTGAAATCAGCCTGAAGTTTAATGCACTTATCCATCACCATGGATACTGAATCCAATTTTTTTATTTAAGGTGTGTTAAAGCATTTGGAATATCGAGTCTACACTGGGAAATATTGGAATAGTCCCAACAATCTTCTTCAAAGACTGGACTACAAAATCATGTCCAAGAGAGAAAAATTTGAAATCATAGCTTTTTCTTGGTGAAGATTCTTTTTCAATATCAGCATCTTTTCTCTTTGATGAAGCACCCACTTCTTTCTTCTCCACCATTGCTCTACTAGGTGTATCATCAACCACCTATTTTCCCTTATCATCTCGCAGAAATAATTCTTCTTGATTGGGTGATTCGTGTTCACTATCAGATAGTTGTACAATTTTATCATCATATGCCTCTTCCTTCTCAGCTCTTACCTCAGCATCTGTTGGATGAATTAAATCATGGTTACAATTATTCTCTTTAGACAACTTGTTTACTTCTTCCTCACCATTCTTATATATTCCTGGTGTATCAAGTTTTGAAGACATGGCTTCAATGGTTTTGAAGGATAATTTTTTAGAAGGGTTATCGTTCTCATGAAAATCCTATACGTGATTTATCAAGTCTTCAGTATCACCACCCCCTTCTTCTTCTTCTTCTTCTAATTCTTTTTCATCTAACTCTTTTTCTTGGAAATTTTCTGGAGTCAAAAACTTCTTTCCTAGAGTCTCTGGTAAAGATTCTATAAAGAATTATTCTGGTACTGTAATGCTCCTTGATGCCTTCTCAGTAGCCTTCAGAAGTGATTAGATTATCTCTACCTCAAACAAATTTTCGTTCTGCTGCTTCTCTTTCTCTTCATTCTAAAGCTCTTTAGCTACCTTTTTCTTAAAAGATTTTTTCTCAGCATGGTCCAAGACAAAATTAGGATCTCGTTTTTATTATTTTTCTTATCTTCCTTCCACATAGCCACAACCTCATCAGGATAGGATTTTTATTTCTTTGGATTTTGTGGTGCAGATTTGGTTTCCTTTGCTATTGGGGTTCTTTCCATCTCTTCCATATCCTTTACCTTCCCTTCCTTCCACCCTTTTTAAAGGTTTCATCCAGGTCCTGTTTCTTTGAAAGAGATTCAACTTACTCTTCAGGAAAATCATAGAATTCTTTAGATTATTTGGAAAACCCAAATTTCATCCTTCTCAAGGTGTTATCACTCAACAATATGACTTTGCAATTTCTTGACCTAGATTTTCAAGGAATTTCGAAGGATTCTAAACAAAGAAAATTTATCCTTGACAGAATGGCTGGATATATAATAATCTGAGCCTTCAGATTTACATTCTTTATGTTCTCAATCGTAACCAAGATATTCTTAACCAAGTTTATCTTTCTTAAGTTTACCAAGAAATCCAGAATGTATATTTCACTCTTTTCTAATGTATCCTTATCACTTTTTCTCAGAATGATGAATCCTTGAACCCACAATTCAAGAATCCAAAAATTTGTAGATAGGTGAAGAATATTCAGAGTCCTTAATTCTGAATTACAAAGACAATCCATGTCTTTTTCTTTAATAAAACTTCCTTGAACATCAGGCAGCTTATATGAGCCAAACTCTACTTCCCCTTCATAAGTAATTTCAATCAAACTAGCTGCCTTAGTATATGAAAAAGAATATATCTTCCCATAACACTTGAAAAAAAAAATTCTACTGCCTTCTTCCTTGAAGAAAGTTACCGGCTTGTAGAATTCAATGAGAAAATTTGGATACACCGAATCCTGTGCTTTCAGTTTTGAAATAAAAACACTCTCCCACCCATTCAGCTTTATATTCTTAGAGATAATGTAATGATAGTTACTGAAGAAATTATAATGAACCAAACTTTATTTGTAAACCTCCCATTCATGGATTTTCTTTTATGGATGTCATTTTCTAAGACGAAGCTTCAACAGTCATTCAGATCTGAGGAAACCATAATGATCTGAATGGAGCTTATATAGGAGGGTCAGAGCTTCAGCACGTGAAGGCTTGAGTTTCTATGTGGGACAACCATTAGGGGTCTTTTATATAGTAATTTGAGGTGATAGTTCAGCATCCATACTCAATCGAGCAATTGAAAAACCTTTTGTTCAGATCTCACGGCTTAAAAAATGACCGAAGAATAATTTGGATGGATTCCGATCTTTTGAGTTTTTTAATAAAAACATACAGATTCAAGGAAAAGAGAATACGAAAATTTTAATAACAAATGAAATGACCAACAAGTAAAATATGATTACAAAAATTTAAGAAAGGAAAAATACCCTTCTAATTTCTAGGAATATTATTTATAATGAGGAAAATTCTTCTTGGAGAACTTTAGATTCCAAAAATTTGATTCTGAAAACTTTGACTATGAACATTTTTTAAAAATCACAAAATAAATTAGACTAAAAAGATTAGAGTACAAAATATTTTATACTGTGAAAAAATTTAGATTACGAAAAATTTTAGACTACAAAAATTTTATAGACTACGAAAACTTCTCATTAAAAAAAACATGATGAATTTCTATTACGAAAATTCTAAACTACAAAAATCTTCATTACAGAAAATTTCGAACTACAAAAATCTTCATTACGAAAAATTTTGAACAACAAAAAAATCTTTTTTATGAAAAAATTTCAATTACAAAAATCTTCATTACGAAAACTTTTGAATTACAAAAATCTTCATGATGAAAAATTTTTAACTACAAAAAAATCTTGATTATGAAAAATGTTGAACTACAAAAAAAGAAAATGTACTCCCCCTATGGAAAGGAGTTTGTTACTATAAAGAGATAGGTTTCAAAAAAAAATATAATAAGGATTATTACCTTATGGTTATCATTCTTAACTTCTGTTTAATGTATTAAAATCTATCAGATGGTAAAGATTTTGTGAAAATATCAGAAAATTGATCTTGCATTATGATAAATTGAAGAATGATATCTCCTTTTTGTGTGTGATCCCAAAGAAATTTATGCCTAATATCTATGTGGTTTTCATGAGAGTGATGTGTAGGGTTTTTTCTTAGGGTAATAACACTAGTATTATCAAAAAATATTTGTGTTTTGGTAAAACTAATCCCATAATCGGTGAGTGTGTGTTGCATCCACAACACTTGATCACAACAACTTATAGCTGCTACATATTCAGCTTCAATAGTGGAAAGTTCTACTGAGTTTTGCTTTTTTCATGACCAAGAAACTAATAAATATACTATGAAATGACAAGTTCTGGATGTACTTTTCCTATCCATTCTACATCCACCAAATATAGCATTCGAAGAACATTTAAAAATAATAATTTCTGAAGTGTAAAAGAGTCCTAGCCTGGTTTTCTTTATGTAGTGAAAAATTATTTTCACTACCTTTCAATCAGATTCCTTAGGATTGGATTGTTATCTTGCACATAAGCATACTGGAAATATTATGTCCGAACGACTAGCTGTCAAGTAATGTATACTTCCTATAATACCTCTAAAAGATGTTTGATCTACTGGTTTCCCAGCTTCATAAAGATCAAGTGAATTTGAGGTACTAATGGGAGTACTTATACTCATAGTGTAGTCATATCCATACTTTTTAAGATAATATTTTATATACTCATGTTGGGATATATATATTCCTTCTGGTTTTTGAGAAATTTGAAAACCAAGGAAAAATGTTAACTGACCCATCATACTCATTTCAAACTCAGATTTCATTAGATCCGAAAAGGAATAAGTTAAATATTGCTCAGTTGAACCAAATATAATTTCATCAACATAAATTTGAACAATCAAATATTTTTTATTATCTTGCTTTATTAAAAGGGTTGGATTAGCATTTCCCTTAACATAATTATTTTGATGAAAAAATCCTATAAGTCTATCATACCAAGCTCAACGGGCTTTCTTAAGTCCATACAATGCTTTGGTATGTTTCTAAACATATTCGGGATGTTTTGAATCTTCAAAACCAGAAGGTTGTTCACCAAAAACATCCTATTATACAAAACCATTAAGGAAAGCACATTTAACATCCACTTGAAAGAGTTTTAAATTGAATAATGCAGCAAAGGAAAGTTTAATATGAATATATTCTAGTCTAGCTACTGGACCATAAGATTCTTCATAGTCTATTTATTCTTTTTTTATTATAGCCTTTACAAATAAATCTAGCTTTATTTATTAATATTATTACATTTTCATCACATTTATTTCTGAACACCCATTTTACACTAGTAACAGAAGTTTCCTTATGTCTTTCAACCATGGTCCAGACTTTATTCCTTTCAAATTCATTTAACACATCTTGCATAGATTTTATCCAATCATCATAACATAAATCATCATCAGTGCTCTTTGGTACTAATTGGGAACGGGATGCTAGATGTTCTACTTCAATTCTAAAGAAACTTCTAGTCCTTACAGGTTTATTTACTTCACCAATGATACTATCACTAGGATGATTCTTAAGAAACAACTAATTTGGATTTTTTAAGACCTGTTAATCAATGTAAAGTAGGAATTCATCTAGGGTAAATGTTTTAGAAATAACTTCATGAACATTTTCCTTATCAGAAGGATCTTCTTACAAAGGTTAATAATCAGTTTTTGAAAACTCATCTGAAGATATAAGTTGAGGTTTTTTCAAAACAAAAGGATCAGTTTCATCAAATTTGACATTTAATGTTTCTTCAATAGTATAAATATTTTTTTTAAAACTATATAATCCTTAGAAGTTGTGGAGTATCCTAAGAAAATTCATTAATCATATTTTGGTATGAATTTGTATATATCATCATTGGTATTCAGAATGGATAACTTGAAACCAAAAACCAGCAAGTTGGAAAGTCTAGATTTTCTACCATTCCATAACTCATATAGAGTTTTATTAAGAAATATTCTAATCAAAACAAGATTTATAGTATAGAAAGAATTAATTATAGCTTCATCCTTAAAATTTTTGGCTATCGAATATTCAGTAGACATGGTTCTTGTTATCTCTTGATGAATTCTATTTCTCCGTTCAACAATGCCATTTAGTTGGGGTGTTCTTGGTGCTCAGACGTTATGAGTAATGCATTTTCTACTACAAAAAGATTCAAAATTAGAAATTTGAAATTCACCTCGATGATCACTATGAAAAGTTATCAAAGGAAGGTTTTTCTAATTTTAAATTTGGGCTCCAATACTTTTGAAATAAGAAAAAGATTCATATTTCTTTGCTCGAAAATAGAACTATGTAGATCTATTGTAATCATTAACTAAGAAAAATAAATAATATTTTCTTCCAATGATTCCAGTTTGTGTTGGACCAAAAAGATCTATATGCACTAACTATAATGCATCATTAGTTGTAACTTCACCAAGTGATTTAACACTAGATTTATGTAGCTTTCCATATTTACAAGGATCAAAAACATTTGAAGAATAAAATCTACGCTACGATATATCCTTCACTAGTATTTTCTTAGAGAGTTTGAATAGGTTCCTAAGGTTATAGTTTCCTACCCTTCTATTTCATAACCAAGAATGATCTTCCATTACATAAAGTCATGGTAGATATTGGCTTATAGGGTCTTCTATTTTTAGTGTGTATACATTCTCTTTCCTATGGGCAGAAAGAATAAACTCTTCCGTGAAATTGTGTACTAAGAACTTGTCATTCCTGAAATTCAAAAGTTAACCTTCATTATATAATTGACTAATGCTAATGAGGTTGTGCTTGAGACCCTTAATAAATAAAACATTTGAAATCAAAGTTTTTCCAAGAAGAACAATTTTACCTATACCAATAATTTCTCCCTTAGCATTATCTCTGAAAGATACTTTTCCTCCTTTCATCTTGATAATATTTTCAAAGAAGTTTTTGTTAGCAGACATATATCAAGAAAATACACTATCCAAGTACCAAGTATTTCTATTTGTACATTCTTTATTTTCCTGACAATAATAGTATTAGTCTTTCGGAACCCAAACATTCTTGAATCTGAAAATTTTAGAAAGAAAAATTTTAGGTATCCGCATTTTCTTGGAAAAATAATCTTTTTGAAAACCTAAAGACTGAGTTTTGTTTAAGGAATATTTTTTTTTTCAAATTCCCACCACACTGACACTTAGTGTAAAATGGAGTACTTTGAGGAACAAAATAATTGTTACTAAAAATCAGTTTTTAATTAGTATAACCAAATTCAAAATTATTTCTTAGAGGTCGAATTTGGGAATACATATTATAAAAGTTTTCCTTACATATGGTCATGTTTGAAAAACACTTCCTCAAAGAAAAATATTTCTGACTTTAGTCTAAAAACTATGTTCTTATCCTTAAAAACATTAGTTTTAGCACTAGAGTTAGGTTCAAAAACATTTTTCTTAGAAATTACTTTTTATAGATCCTTAGAAAGTTTATCCTTCTCAAAATTAACTTCCTTAATGTTTTTTGAAATACATTCAAAATAAAGGGTTTTCTTATCAAGATCCTCTGAACGATCAGATATTTCCTTACTAAGAATAAGAATTCTAGAAATTTCCTTATCAAACTTTTTGTCGACTTTAGAATTTTCATTCTCAAGGGGGTTAGCAAACCTAGAAACCTCTTCATAGGTAGGTAAATTATTATCTTCATTTGAAAAAGATTATTTATCCGAGGATTCATAGTATTTACTATCATTATAATTATCATTCAAGGATAAATTGGTGATGGATACAACATTATGTACCCTTTCCATTACATAATTATTTTCAATAGGTAGTCTGGTTATTAGACCAAGATTCTTCTATCCAGAAGATTCCTAATCCGAGGATTCATCAGAACAGTCTCCACCACTGACACTCCAGGTGTCATTAGCTTTCAAAACTTTTTTATTTTTATATTTTTAGTACTTCTTTATATTCTTCTCAGAAGGCTTTTCCTTTCTATATTTTCTCTTAAGCATTGGACAATCTGGCCTTATATGTCTAGCTCTTTTGCATTCATAACAAGTGACTTCAAAGTCTTTATTATCATTTCTTTCTTTCTTATTGTATCTATACTGAAAGTCTTTCTTCCCAACAATCTTGTTCATCCTTCAAGAAATATTTTCAAGTTAATTCTCAGAATGTTCACTTTAACTTGATTCAAATAGAACAGTGACCTTGTTAGATTTAAATCTTTTTACTCTCTCAGGAGTCTTGGATTTCATATGATTAGCGGTTGTTGTAAAAAGAAACACTTCCATTCCCATTTTTATTCTTAATATTATTATCATATCTCTTCATTCTAGTCTCATGTTGAAGAATATTTCCAAAAATGTCATCAAGAGTAATCTATGATACTTTCCTATTCTCTTCTATAGCTATCCTCTAGGATTCCCACTCATTATGAATGATGTCTACAATCTTGTCTACAAGTGCCTTATCATCCAAAATTTTTCACCCATGGATATTAAGTTGTTTAAAATAGTAATAAATCTCTGATGTACCTTACATATAGTTTCTCCATAAGGAAATAAAAAACCCTGGCACTCATCTCTAAGCATAGGTCTTCTAGTTTAAATAACTTTGGAAGTTCCAAAATGAGTTACTTCAAGCTTATTCCAAATACAATTTCCAGCTTCACACAAAAAAATATGGCAATATATATTCCTGGTCATGGAACACAACAAAGTATTTCATACCATATATTTTAGTTTATATTATGACTTCTCTTGATTAGGGAAAGTTCTTACTTCCTTATCAAGAATCTTTTAATATCCAGTAAGAATAACAATGTTGTCCACTCCAGTGTTAATAACAAAAGTCTTCATACAATATCTCCAATATTTGTAATCATTCATATAAAAAATAAGTGGTCTAGTATGATTAAGATTATCAATTTAACCAACATTCATTCCTGCTATCTTAAAGAAAATCTCTTTCCACACAAACTTGTTAGTAATAAAAGTTTTTAAACAAGGATAAAAATATCATAATCAAGGAAAATATTGTACAAATAAAATCTTGAGAAAAAAACTTATTTGTGAATATAATTATTTCAGAGACCTTCTCTGATACAAATTGTAGGATTGAAATAATGAATATAGATGCTCAATGTACAAGAGTGGTGAATTTTATACTTTAAAAAATTACTTTGGAACTTTTAATGATGGTAATTTTTAACAAAGTTAAATAGGTTAAATTCAAAAAACATATTAGTTATACAAACTTCCTTGATTCTTGAAATGTGGTTTTGAAAATGAAACTTAAGAAAAGTTTATAAAGCTATGCTTCTACCTTAGCGTATAGAATCTTACTAATCAGAGTACAAGTATAAGAAATTATAAGATAGTTATACTTTCCTTAACAACCAATATACAGTAGAAAACATGATACAATACAAGTAACAAATAGTAAATCTTTTAACCCAAAGAGAAGGGTACCCAACAACCTTGGATAAAGGTCCGTTGATTTATACTTTCAAAACATTATGTCTTACCCAAAACAGAGAAATCCCTCGATACAAATATCTGAATCTGTCTTGCTATCCCTACCAGCCCTCGAACTTCAAGGTTGTCGGTACCTCTGTCTTCATATCCCCGAAAGCCCTCAAATATACTCAGAAACATTCGGAGTCACACAAAGCAATTCTGAACAAGTTGTTCAGTACACACAAAGCATGAGAGTCTCTCTCTAGAAATCACATCAGCAACATGTAATCTCTAGAGACGTAGAAAAGTCTTCAGCTCATTCAAATGAGATCCTATTTATATGCGTATTTCCAATGGTCGGATCTCCCCTCCAACGGTCATATTTTTCCTTGAATTTCAAAGGGACCTGTTCAAAAGTCACTCAAACAATGTTTGGTTAGAAACAGAAATCACGACATCATTTTATAACTATGAAAATAGTAGGCAAAAATATGGTTTCTTAGCCAAATTCATTTTTTTGGAGTTCAAGGAAAAAATAAAAGTTCGGAGTTTAACCAAAAAACCATTTAGTTTATATAATACATGAATATTTGGATTCGGTCTTCAAAATTATTAGGAACCTGAATTCTATAGAATAATAGAGATTGAATTTCAAGGAAATTCGGAGTCTAAATTCATAATAATTCGGAGTCTGAATTCAGAATGTTTGGATTTTGAATTCAGAGAATTCAGAGTCTGAACTTATAATTTTCAGAGTCTGAATTTAGAGAATTCTGATTATGAACACAGAATGTTCAGAGTCTGAATTCAGAGAATTCATAGTTTGAACTCAGAATGTTTGGAGTTTGAATTCAGGGAATTTGGAACCTGATTTTGGATTCAAAAAACATGATGCTATATATCAGAGTATTTATAATATTCCTAGGTTTTAGATACGAAACTGACTTTCATAAATAGAAAGAAAATTAGTTAGATTATAATATGAACAATGAAAATATGGTAAGGATAAAATTTCATTGGGGAAGGAAAATTTTCCTTATGAATAAAAAATATAGGGGAAAAGGAATTTTCCTTAAGATAGAGTGTTTGTGATTTTCAAAACAAGAAGGAATAGAAAATTCATACGGAAACCTTATTGACTCAACATGGTGTTGTTCAGGTTCCCTTGTGTGATAAATGGTACTCTTGGATATGTTGTTTTTCAAGGATGTTGGATGAGGTTTTTTTATATGGGAATAGATTGTGTAGAGGAGCACTTATTAGGTCATGTTTTGAGGTGGTAATGAGGACCATTATGAGCACCACAGTTGGAGTGCTTTTCTTTTGTATTACCATTGGGTGTATTATTGATTGAGTATTGGTAGGAGTCCGTTGAGTTAGGTTTTGGTAGGATTGGCATTGGGTGCGACTCATGCCTTTGGATGAGATAGAGGAACCCCTCTTTGGGTTTCCTATACTATTTGTTTACATTTCACTATTTAAGGATATATGAATGATTTTTGACTAATATATTCAGAACAATAGGGTAGAACCTTGTTGGATTTCGCACTATGTTGTGAAACTAGGGACCATGGGAGATCCATGTTTCGGTTATCCCTAAGGTGAGTCATTGAGAGACTGTGGTGGCTATTTATTGGATATTGAGATCAAGGTTCTAAAATAGGCAACATTATTTTTTGTCTAAGAATTTAATGGTTCTACTAGTTAATCATTTTAGATAGTAGGTTCATGGTTGAATCATCTCATGTTTATTTGGCCTTTGAACATGGCGTTTGAGGTTGTTTATACTCAAGATTTTGGTTTAAGTAGGATAATCTTAGGATTTATTGGATCAAGTGTTGGCCTTATGTTTTGATCTAGTTCTATAGTCTATTGGTTGGATATTGTTAGAGAGTGTTAAGGAGATAATGGGTGATCTAAAATATTATATCCCCTATCAAGATTAGTGAAACACCCTAACAATAGTGGCTTTAGGATTGTGAGGTACAGAAGAACTCAAAGAGTGTGTTTTCATATTGTGAATTTCATTATTATCCCATGTACATGGATGCTAGATGATACTAGAATATAGTCTGGATACCACATTTTTTGAGTCTATAGATCATTCCTGGTTCATTTGGTAGGACCTCTGAGACTGATAGGTTCTCTAATTTGGTTGAACTAGGTGTTTATGAAATCATTTTAGATCTTACTTTTGGATTCCTATAGTCTGTTAGATGAACTTTCTCAGGTGGATGCATATGGTTATACCCTAGGGTTCGGTAACTGTGCTTCTTGTGTTTATAATTTTTTGAACTCCCGTGTATATTTTTTAGATACACTAATTTTAATGTGGAATGGTGATCCACATGAAATAAATCCTCTAACATGAGCTAGAGTTGGTTTAGACATACCTTAGACAGCATAATAGAAACCATGGTTGTAATTTTTCCTTTTTCCACCTTTTTATGTAGTTGTTTGACATTATTATTTCTATTATCAATCATTATATTGGCTGGGAATATCATGTTTTCATGGACTTATTTTGTTTAAAAATTGTAGGTTCACCACTGGTGGTGGCCTACTGAGATCTAATTCTCACCCCCTATAGGTTCCCATCAGTTTATTTGAAGACTTAATGTCTTAATTCAGGTTGGATAACATGTTTCTTATGGATATAATGGGGCTTAGTGTATTTTTGATAATGTAGATATTATCATGTGGAGCCTCAATATTTTTCTATTCCATATTGAGAATTGTGGGGACCGAGTGTGTCATTCGGATCTAAGATGGTGGTAGATCCTATTGTATTTATCTTTAGTTTCATTATTTTGAATATGTGTTCGGCCTAGTGGGAAACTATATGTTGTGTGGTCTACGTGATTTGATTCTTTATGAATTTATGATGTATTTCATTTATTATATAGTTCTTTTTTAGTTATTTATTATGTGTACTCTGATGGTGATCCATGTTCATGTTTTGGTTATTTCTACTATTATTTCACTTTGTCCAGTAATTATAGTTTCCCCACTATATCTTTTTAACCCCCACTTCTAGTCTACAACCTCTAGTATTTGGGGACGCATGATTAATTCATTATGGTGAGCCATATCAAGTGATGTGTCTGATCGACCAGGTATGGTTAATTAAAAATAGTAATTGTGCTATTCGATTTTATGAATTTGGGTGTTTATAGAAATTAGGTATAGGACTATTTGAAACGTATGATGTATGTTGGATGGGTGTGTTTCAAAAATCTTTTTTGATAGGAAACCCATGTTCAAGAGTATGGTATTGCTATTCTAGGATTATTTTTTTACAATTGTTCAATTTCCTCCAGCATAATGCACTTGGGTTTGTGGGGTTATGGTTGATTATTGTTTTTTTATATTGGCCTATGGGAAAGAGGTTAGTGTTAAAGAATAATTCAAGGAAAACATGATTCAGATGACATATGCCTCTCTATGGTGTTTTACTAATTATGGATTTTCATTTTATTAAATTATCAACAAGTAATAATAAAATGTTTCACATATAAATACATTGTGGAATTCTAATCAATTGAACCACGTTTATATATTTTATTCTAATGATAGGACATGTGGAATATATGGGTAGTGCTTCACTAGTAATGGAGATTCATTCCCTTTATTTATGGATACATGGAAGCCCACATGGGTTTGAAATGGGATCTGAGTACCCTCTTGATAGCTCTATGGGAGAAAATATGACTAAGATAAATTTTTATTGGGCCTAAGTGTCTATGAGTTGGTCGACCTCCTATAATACCATGTTCATGTTCCTTGGGAGGGAGCTATTATTTCTATGTGTTGTCATTTGGGCCTTGAATTGGGGTCTGTTTACCTACTATCACTGATGGATTGGGTGGGTAGGGTGGTTCTTCCTTTGTGCAACCACTGAGGTATGCTTTCATGAAGGTGTGACTAGGAATGAGGATTTTTAGTTTTTGATAAGTAGAGCACTATGAATGTTCTCTATATAATAGATTTATTTAGTGGGTAGTTTTGGTTGGTTTCATGGCCTTACTCATGTAGGTTTCACTTTGGGTAGCATAGTGGAAGTGTGGTTGGGAATTTTTGGATTTGGATGAACACCAAAGTGGAGAGTGGTCATGTTTTTGATCATGGAATGAGGTAGATTACTCTATTTGGAATAGAAGTACTTATGGTGCTCTAGTATATTAAAATTGTTCTAAATGATGGGAATAGTTAGTGGTTTTAGACACATTAGACATGTTTCATTATGACTTATCACTTGTGACTATGGGTCTTGATTCTCATTTAGGTGTGATTTAAAGAAATCCCTGGGGAGAGGAGTGTTCTATAGACTATTAGAGGTTGTGAGACTTGTTTTAGTGGTTTGTTGAGAATATAGACTATAAGTTTTGTGGTGGCACTCAGGTGGGATTCGTCTTCCCATGTTAATCCATTGTGTTTAGTGATAGACATAGTGCAGGTTGTGTGTTTTGTCGTTTGGGCGGCAAGGTAAAGATAAGGAAACTCCTTTGGTAGGGGGAATCGAATCAATATTTGTTGGATGGCTCTCATGTTGGAAGAGAGTTATGGGAATTATAACACTGATCATTGAATTGTTGATATAACATCATTTTTTCCAGTAATTAATGAATATAATAGCTTCTAGTTGACTATCATGATTTCATGGGGGTGAGAAGTGTTTATGGATGAGAGTTTGTGATGACCCATATTGTCCCAAGTGTTTAAAATTAGGGTAAATTGGAACCTTTTTAATCTTAATATTTTTTCAGGTAAAATTTTAGAGTCACCGATAATATGATTTTAGATATTTTTTACCACTCTATTGGTCTCGAAATAGGGTGTTTACCCAAGGGTAGATGTTTTGAGGAAAATAATTCATCCAAATTTACATGGAATATTTAATATTTAAATTAGAAAAATATTAACTTATTCATACAAGTTCATTGGATGATATCATTTAAAATTAATGTTGGGTTGATATTTTTCTTTCCTTGTGGAGACCATAATGTGTTGTTTTTTCTATGTGAGTCATAACATTATGGGTGGAACTAGGTACAAGCTCAATAACCTTGTCTTTTCTTCTCATATTTATTTTTTCTTCATTTTATTTGGTCTTTTTTTATTCCATGATCCATTTGGATTTTTATACATGCTTTTATGGGATTTCCCACCATTGGGGTCTTTGGTTGATAAAGCTAGAGGGAGAGAATATGGAGATGGAGGAAGAGGCACCGCCTAGGGAGCTCGTTCGAAGGTAGGTCATCACTTGGCAGGTGTATGGAAAAGATATGGTGTAAAGTTTCAGTAGATTCCATCCATTTGTTAGCCCATTTTTTTAAAAAATTTCCAACAAATAGTTGTTTAAAATTTTTAATTCCTTAAATGGATTATTCGATACCCCTTTAGAGTTGATCAAGTCTTAATTGGGTTAAAATAGGTGTTTCATACTATTTTATGGGTTTTCAATTTAGGAAAACCCTTGTACATGGAATTTAGTTCAGAGAACATATACCATGTTTTCTTCTTATTCAAGGAAGATAGGTTTTGGGGACTACATGTCTTGTATCGGGGGTACAAACCATGTAGTGGTGACTCGAGGTGTGTTGGGGTACATGCATGTGTAGGGTACATAGCCAAAACCCTTGTGGAGTACATGTACAGTGGTCATGTATTGTTCTTTCCCAAACCTTCTGTGGGAATACATGGCTTGGTACACAACTAGGGACTTCATGTGGGGTACATTGCATGTATTGGGTGGTACACACAATGTAGTCAATGGTGTACATACTGAGTGGGGTCCATGGTACACTAGTATGTAACCATGTGTGGGTACATGTTGTGTAAATGGCATATAGGACATGTGATTTTTAAAAGAATAGATCATGTGACCTGAGGAACATGACCATGAGGACCTTGGGGGTTACACATTGTGTACTTCTCCATGGTTAGTTTATCCAATTTTTTAGCCTTCTATTAGAATTAGACTTCTGAGTAGTCTATTATAATAATTTTATTATGTAGATCATTATGATAGAATTATTTTATATTTTAGAGCTCATTGGGATAGTTTTTGGGATTTTCATGCATTTTAAGACAATTTTCTTGATGTTTGGTTTTATAATCCTTATAGGTTTATGTATTGAGTCACGAGTCATGGGTAAGGGTTGTGATATCATTAGTGGGCTGGGTTTTTGGATGTAAGGATGGTTTTGTTCTAGGTTCATTCGGATGGATCTTAGAGGGCGAGATGGAGTAATATATCTAAAGAGGTCATAGTTTTTTCCCTCATGAAGGGACTATGTGATCAAAGTTACAGATGTTTAGGTTAGATATTAGGTTCTAGATGACCAGATCTATTTGATCCTTTGGGTTGGGTAGACATTTTGGGATAATGGTTATGATTGGGGTGCCATTGTGGTGTTGATATGTGTCTAAGGGACTCTTGAGGATGTCCTTGTGGGTTGGATATTGATCGAGTTATCAATGGTTTTCATAGTCGGCTATTTAGAATGCTCGAGTGGTGTCATATATTTTGGATGTGCTTATGGGTGAGTTGGTACCCATGGATGGGTTGTTTATCAGGGTGGCTAGCTGGGGTTTTTCTTTCATGGTATTTACCCTAAGGTTTTTCATGAGCTAAGGAACCCTTTTGGGTCATATTGTTAGGTTTCCATGAGGACTGTTGTGAATTACTTAGTTGGAATGGTTTTCCTTTGGATTTACGTTGCTTGAATTGTTGATCAAGGACCAGTTGGAGGCTACTGAGTGCTATTTGGGTACTTTCTACACTAGGTGTGGCCCATGATTTTAGATGAGATAGGGTATCCCCTCAAAGGGTTTCCTACTCTTGTTATATCCTTTTAGACATCTGAGGATCTATGGAAAGGTGTGGCCTGAGATCTTTGGTACAACATTGGAGTCCCTAGATTGATGTTGCACTATGTTGTGACCATAGGGACAATCGGATCCTCTAGTTTTTATTGGACCTACGGTGGTTCATTGAGTTCCCATGGTGGATTTTTATTTGATACCAATATCCAGGGGAAAAAAGAGGCCCCATGATTTGTTGTCCATGAGTTGATTGGTGCTAATAGTTTTATATATTTTTATGGTGGGTTAAAGGTTGCATCATCTCACATTTGGTTGTCCTTTTGAAATGAAATTTGAAGAAATTTCTAAATTTTCAATCGTAATAACTTCCCTTAAATATATCAAATAGGATATCATGAAGATTAATATTATATCCCACAGATTTATCTATAATATATTTGATCTATAACTATAAGGTTGTTAATAAAAGTATATATAGATGGAACAAGGAAGAACGATGACTTGTAGTTGATTCTAGATCTTTAACTCACACAGATTTAACAAAAATTCCTTTTAGATCTAAGCGAATCACCAAGAGACCCTCAAAGAGGATATAAGTTTAAGATCTTAATAGAATATGAGGAAAATGGGGGTTTTGAGGAATTAATCCAAAATAAAAATTCATTTTAGAATCATTAACTTCACATCGCATGGTTATGCTGAATATATTTTCAAATTGTGTTCCAACCAATAATGTGCTACAAGACATCACCATAATAGCCACATGGTTTATGTTGTTGGGTTTGGAGAACTGTGCACTAACCATGTGGTTATACTATCTCATCTTCTTGCATCATTGGATTTCACTATTTAACAAAATGTGTGCTAACTGTTATTTTTTTGCTTTATACAATCACACAATATCTCTAGGAATGTGCATGGTTTGGAAAAACTGTTCCCCAACTATATACCCTCCCAATGACTCCTAGTATCACTTTTTAGGGTTTCCTAGAGATATTGAATAGTTTTTACTAAAAATTATAAAAACTAGAACCTCTACAATCAATTCAAAAAAACTCCAAACCCATCAATAAATTCCCCAAACTAGACCCAAGTAATATATAATCTCAATAAATATAATAAAATTGTAAATTACATGAAGCTGGTGGTGTAATAGGTACCAACAAGATTTAGAGATTCTATATTTCTAAGTTGTAACACCCCGAGATTTTATGAAAAATATTCTTTTAATTTAATTAATGTCTTGTGTTGTATGCTACACCAAGATTACCTTGCGCTATACACAACACAATATTAGCTTGCAGTATACGCAACACTATTCTTGGATCGTGTTACACACAATTTTGATAATAGTTATTCTACGCAACATTGAGTATATATATATATATTCAATGTATAAATGAAATATGGTTGGATTATGATATACGAAACAATGAAGGATTCTTGCACAGCACGCAACTCTGACTTGGCTTGCATTACACGCAATCACGACCTTCCTCGATAGCGTGTGTTGTACGCAATATCGGGTTTTACTAAACAACGATATATTATTATAATATTATTATGAACTAGCCGTTATGAATAGTATTAACTAAATTTTGAATCTTATAACATTATTATTCGTCTTACACATTTTTTAAAACATGGTATAAGAACAAAATAATTTTTTCGGGTAAAATAAGTATTTTTAAAAAAATGCAGTTTTTCCGCCTTCTGATGGCGCACCCACTTTATATCTAGTTTTGACATGTTTATAAGTTAAATTTGACAAAATAAAATTCTTCTTTTGAATCAGGATATAAAAATTTACATTAGATAAAGTTTTGATATTTTTCCGATGACTTTCATATTTTAATAAATAGTAAAAACACGCTATATTTTAATTAAAAACAACTTTTTTCATCATAATATCTTCTGTGGTTAAATTATAATATTGAATGGTTTTAAAGTATAAATAGAATATATTTGTACCATTTAATATAATGTATGTCATTAGCATTGATTTTACCTTGAATTCGTAGGTTAAATCAAGTCAATCTTTTGCAATGTTTTAAAGAAAAACCCGTTTTCTTTCGAACAATGGGATTAATTTTAATTTAATTTCTGCATCTTTTTTGTATTGAATTTGGAAAAATGGATTCCATATTTTGAATCAGTGGGTCCAAATTAAGTTAATAATCTACTTTTTTATTTTTGGGCATTGTGAATAGTAACTACAGAAAATATTATTTACTATAGTTAAAGGTAAATCGGGTAATTAAGGGTAAATATAAGATTATAAAATTTCCCTAAAACTTGGAACAATATTATTGGATGGATAAAAGTAGACCCATATAACCTAAGGGTCGGATTAGATTCATTTGATGGACTTTGTTCCTTGAAAATAATTTAATTATTATTAAAACCAAAGAATGTGACAACATGTCACTTTCTTAAATCTTATAAGTATAATAATTTTAATTTAGTAATAAACTTCATGAAACTTAGAACATGAATAGTCTCAAGAAATATAATACAATTATCTACATCATAGGAATTTATTTAGAATTTTTAGGGATTAAATAATTATCATTTATTATGACACAAGGATGATGCAGTAATTGTCTTATTAATGAAATATTGACATAATTGATGTTATAAATGCCAAAATAAATGTAATTTGAGACTTTTTATGACTTATATTAATTTTCTAGGTTACTATGACATGTTATTGTTGATATAAGTAACTTTTTTCTCACTTATCATTCTGTTATGAATTTCATAAAAATCATGTACCAAGTAGTGTCAAAATTGTCATAAATTAGTTTTTTTAAAAAATATTATATTATTAATTGTTATTTAATTCCTAAAAATCTATGGTTCGGCCAAATGACGTAGATAAGGATATATATATTAATAATAAACAACTTGGGGTTCTTTTGTCTTGTTATGGTAAGTTTATTAACCATATAGTGTAAGAAAACAAAAAGACACGGTAAAAGTTAAATTATTTAACATAGAGTTAAATCTAATTGATAAGGTTAAAATAATAACCTAAACTTGTCTAAATCCTATTTGATGAGAGTATTTAGACCCATCCCCACTTTATATTCTAAATAAGACCCTGTGGAACCATTATAAACCAAATTTGTCCTTAATATAAAATAATATTTTGAGATTTTCCTAAGGTGCCCCTCTCCTCCCTTATAAAAGGGCACCTCCTCCCTCTCCTCCTCACACCAATTTGAGAATTCAAGCTCGTCAAACCCCTGCCAAAATCTCTTCTCCACTTCCCTAGTATCATCCTAGAGGTCCTGGTCTTCTTCAAAGACCATCCTTAGTTCTTTAAGTGGAGGTTAAGTGAAGGCGCGTCAAAAAGAGGTAATATCCATTACCGATCTTTTTCAATTTCTTTCTTCTTCAACTTCTTCTTATGTAGTTGTTTCATGATAAAGTAAAAATATTAGTATTTATTATATACTGATATGTTATTATAAATATTAAACAACTCTAATTAACCTTCTATCCATCCTACAGAAAAAGGAAATCACCGCGCGTGCGTACGTACAGAATACCGTCTCCACGCCGTGGTGTAATCTATTTTCCACCACCACCTTAATTGGATGTGTATAATGGTGTAATTAGTAACTATATATGATTATTATTGAGTCATATTGATACTCAAATATTATACATACACTTCAACACAATTCCACACCCATGGGAACGATATCATCGCTCGTGCGTACGTACGGACTACCGTCTCCACGACGCGATGAGATTCATTATCCATGTTAACCATTCCAGAATGATTATAAAGTATATATAATGAATAATAATGAAATATATGACATGGTAAATCTACTGTATTTATGTATATATATATATTTCATTTGCATACTTCCATTCAAGACAATAAGGAAAGGAAAACAACGTTCATGCGTACGTACGGACTACCCTCTCCATGAACGGTGTGTTTCATTTAATTTATTTATCTATTATATATATATATACTGAATATATATGATATATAAATCATATTTTATACTCTGGAAGTAAGTAAATCATGATATAAGTAATAATAATGTCAAGAACAACAAGTCCAAATACCTACGATAAATGAAACGATTTTACCGAAAACGCTTATTTAACAAGGAATTTACAAAAGAATGGGTAGTATAAATTCATAAGTGAACCATATATGATATAATAACAATGAATATGATTCTGTAATAATTTAATGACATTATTTAGATCATTATACAGGAGGTTCGGATACGTACAAAGCATATCGGACATAAGGTAAGGGAAATATCACAATCTCATTTTTATCCGAGATTGTTTATACTTTGAAATTTACTGGGGTGTATTTTATCATCCACATCCATGTTTCCTCGATATGTAATATTATTTCCATCCTCCTAAAAATTTTTAAATCCAATTTTACCCTTCGTTGAGTTTTTAGTAAAAGATATGAAAGGAATCTTTTATCGTTTTTCGTACGAGGTACTTTTTGAATTTTATGACAAAAGTACGAGAAGAATGTTTTTTAACTTATACGGCATGAATGGATTTTTAAAAAATTATTTCCAAGAATCTTCCTTTACAAGTTTTCAAGTTTATTTTTAATCAACTTATTTTAGTTTAAAATTGTATGACATTTTAAGAAAGGAAAAATGTTTTTGAATTAGAAATGATATTTTCCTCAAGAATGGAGTTCAAGTGTTTTATCAAAATTATTTTCCATCTAAGATAATATAGGGTTATGTTTCTATCCCAATTTTTAAATTGATTTGATTATTTTGTGATGGAATTATTTTTATGAATTCCTTTATCTTATATAAATTGTTTTATGATGTCATGTTGTTTACGAATCCCATTTTTATTACATGGGTTATGCAATGATGTATGATTTATGATTTTTTGACACACATAAGAATGGTATCATTATGAGATGGGTGGGACCTATATCTCTCTCCAATGCATTGGGTAAAGATTTTATATCTCATGAGATAGACATGGCTGGAACGGAAGGTTATACCGGTTCAGTGAAACAGGACTGAAACGAGGAATGAACTCAGTTCAGAAAGGGACTTTGTCCACTAAGATAGTCTTGGCAATGAGTGTTGACTAACAAGAAATGATTCTCTATGATTATGTGTGTATGCCACAAAATTTCATTTTTTAAGTTATGATTATTGGGATTTCATTTCACTACTATGACTTATCCCTTGTTATGAAATTATGCTCCCTTTTGTAGGTAAAGATTTCCAAAATGTTATGTTCTTATGAATATGATGTGATTGACATTTCTTTTGTTTACCCTTACTGAGCATTTGATCTCACCCTTTTATTCTTTCTTTTCCCTAGGATATAAAGAAAGGTTTAGGGTAAAAAAAAGGAAGATCTTTATGGGATATGTTGAAGATCTTTCACCACGATTAGAAGATTATATTCCGAGTTTCCAAAGAAACTAAACTATTACGATCCTTGTGTGTGTTTTTGTTATGTACTAAGTATTCCGCAAAAGTAATGTAATGTCCATGTACGTTATGATTTGGGTTTCTACAGTTGGTATCAGAGGAATGGTTTAGTCAACCTTTGGAAACTAGGATGTGAGAACGTTAGTGAGATCCCTAGAGATATTTCTAAGGTATGTCTAGGGATGTCCCTAAGGATAAGTATACGTATAGGATGTAGTCCAAGAACTAAGGTAACGATCTTAGAATTTAACCTAAGATGTTAGATATTGAAGGTACCCCCCCTTTATTATATTGTTTTCCTTAGCGTGATTTTTTCCTCTCACACTATTCTTTTTGGATTTTAGACGATGGCTGGAACCCGAAGGGACCATGTTGATCACTGTAATGGACAATGCAATGATTGTCCTCCTGAACAAACAAATGTTATGGGAAATGAAGTGAAAAATCTTATTGCTATACTTACACAAGCTATGAATCATTCTGGACATCCAAATGAGTAGAGAAGGGAACAATATTCTATTGAGTCCTTCATGAGGCAACATCCACCTTCTTTCAGTGGGTCTTCTGATCCACTTGTTGCTGAACAATGGATCAGTACTACTGAAAAGATATTTTTAGTTCTTCAATGTTTTGAACATGATAAAGTCATCTTAGCAGTATATCGTTTGGAAGGTGAAGTTGATCAATGGTGGAATCTTATCAAGAATACAAGGACAAGAGATGAAATTGAGTCCATGGAATGGGACGAGTTCAAGAACTTATTTATCAATAAGTACTTCCCTCGTATTCTTCTAACAAATATGGAGAAGGAGTTTCTTGAACTAAAGAAAAATGATGATGAATATGTTGGTATATATGAAGCGAATTTTACAAGGCTTTCCAGGTATGCATCTGGCATTATCATCCAACCTGAAAGTAAAGTTGATCGATTTTTCAGTGGCTTAAAACCAAGTCTTCGAAGGGCATTATCTATAAGAGACTTCAGTAGCTATGAAGAAATTGTGCGTTGTGCTATCAAGGTAGAAATGGATGTTGGTGTTACTTATCCATCTCATAGTTTTGACAAGAAACAAAAGATGGAGTTCAAGGAGAAATCTCAGAATAATGGTGAAAATAAGTTGAATGTTTCCTTATGATCAAATTGTGGAAAGAAGCATGGTGGAGATTGTCTTAAATGGACAAGTAAATGTTTCAAATGTGGAAAGGAAGGTCATCAGGCATTTGAATGCCGAAATGATGGTAAGAAAATGTCTAATGATGCAAACAAAGGAAGGGATACATAGAATGAACCTACTACACTTTAATGCTTCAAGTGCAAGGAAATGGGGCATTATGCTAATAAATGCCCTAATCCAAGGGTTAGTGATGATCGACATGAGCAACCGCTTAAGGAAAATGACAAAGGGAAGTCACATGTGATCACTATTGGTGATGTTGAATATGAAAATGATGTGGTGGAATGATTAAGTGTTTATGTAATGGGATTCCAAAATAATGTTGTATCATGGAATATTGTAATATTTATGTATTGGTCTAATGTGGTATTCAAAGTGATTGAGATATTTTTGGAAATAAGATGATATGCACATAATGAAGGGAAAACGAGAAAATGAAATGTTTAATAGTATTCATGAGCTCATGATTGATATAAGGACTAAGTGATATCATAGTTTGAGTATATAGAATTTTGAGGATTTTGGTATGTGTAAAGTGTTAACTTTTAACTACATTCATGTTTTCACTATGGTTCAATGGGTATTAATTTTTTCAAGAGAAGACATGATTAAGGTATTCACATGATTGGAATATGAGCAACAATATATATATATGGTGGATAAATGATGGTAGTCACATGCTTGGTTGATGACATTTCAAGTAATCGTTTTCTTTATACTATGAGCTTGGACCAAAGTATTTTAGATAAGCCTAAATATTGGAATGGATTATGTTGGACATATGCTAAGTATTGTTTAAGGATAAAACTTTTTTCGATATTACTAATGGGATTTTATAGTAATGTAGTTTTAGAAAATGGACAACCTGCAGGACGGGCGACAGCCCATCGCGTCAGACAAGGCTGTGGGAATCGAACGTACAACCAAAGTGCGACTGGCCTTTATCGCCTACTACTGGCCTACAGGAAGTCCCTGTTTAGTAGAAACTAGTTTTATTATATTAAGCACTATGATATATGAAGTATAAGTCCATTTTAGGAACCATATATGGTTAATCTCACTATAGATCGACTTATGTATATAACTTTTGCTAACCTTTTGTTTGAGACAGATAGAATGACCCGTCATTCTATCACATGATCTGCTGACACTTCACGAATAACAAATTCAACTTCATTTATTTAAGAGATGAAGTGGAAATTGTTCAAGGCACGAACAATAGTGAGATTGTACCAAAATAAAGTAAGTATTTATTCTAATTCAAATTCTTCAACTTTAGGGAAATGATCTTGAAAACCAAAAATGTTGTCCTAGTGCCCTTATATCCGATGAATCAGATGGTACCCTAGATCGTCACAAATTTATGGCTTTGTGATTGCATGCTTTTCCATAGCCATGTTCTCTACCACTCTACATCAGAACATGATGGTTAGATTTATCTTCCATATCCCTATTTTCACCTATGTGGAAACCCAGTGATTAGTTTATTTGGGTAACCATTACGTTTCATACTTTTGTTTTTAAATATTGGTTTTGGTATTCCTTTTTACGATGTGGGTTTGTATTAAAGAAACTTTCAAATAGTAAACCATTTATAACCCCGACGAATTTCAAGGGAGAAATTAATTTTAAGGGGGGTAGAATGTAACAACCCAAGATTTTATGAAAAATATTCTTTTAATTTCATTAATGTATTGTGTTGTATGCTACACCAAGATTACCTTGCGCTATACGCAACACCATATTATCTTGAAGTATACGCAACACTATTCTTGGATCGGGTTACACACAATTTTGATAATAGTTATTCTACGCAACATTGAGTATATATATAAATATATATTCAATGTATAAATGAAATATGGTTGGTTTATGATATAAGAAACAATGAAAGATTCTTGCACAACACGCAACTCTGACTTGGCTTGCATTACACGCAATCACGACCTTCCTCGATAGCGTGTCTTGTACGCAGTACCGGGTTTTACTAAACAACGATATATTATTATAATATTATTATGAACTAGCCGTTATGAATAGTATTAACTAAATATTGAATCTTATAACATTATTATTCGGCTTACACATTTTCTAAAACATTGTATAAGAACAAAATAAATTTTTTGGGTAAAATACGTATTTTTCAAAAAATGCAGTTTTTCCACCTTTTGATGGCGCACCCACTTTAAATCTAGTTTTTGACATGTTTATAAGTTAAATTTGACAAAATAAAATTCTTCTTTTGAATCAGGATATAAAAATTTACATTAGATAATGTTTTGATATTTTTCCGATAACTTTCATATTTTAATGAATAGTAAAAACACACTATATTTTAATTAAAAACAACTTTTTTCATCATAATATCTTCTGTGGTTAAATTATAATATTGAATGGTTTGAAAGTATAAAGAGAATATATTTTTACCATTTAAAATAATGTATGTCATTAGCATTGATTTTACCTTGAATTCGTAGGTTAAATCAATTCAATCTTTTGCAATGTTTCAAAGAAAAACCCGTTTTCTTTCGAACAACGGGATTAATTTTAATTTAATTTCTGCATATTTTGTGTATTGAATTTGGAAAAATGGATTCCATATTTGGAATCAGTGGGTCCAAATTAAGTTAATAAGATACTTTTTATTTTTGTGCATTGTGAATAGTAACTACGGTAAATTTTATTTACTATAGTTAAAGTTAATCGGGTAATTAAGGGTAAATATAAGATTATAAAATTACCCTAACAATTGGAAAAAATCCTATTGGATGGATAAAAGTAGACCCATATAACCTAAGGGTCGGATTAGATTCATTTTATGGACTTTTGTCCATGAAAGTAATTTAATTATTATTAAAACCAATGAATGTGACAACATGTCACTTTCTTATATTTTATAAGTATAATAATTTTAATTTAGTAATAAACTTCATGAAACATCCAACATGAATAGTATCCAGAAATCTAATACAATTATCTACATCATAGGAATTTATTTAGAATTTTTAGGGATTAAATAATTATCATTTATTATGACACAAAGATGATGCAGTAATTGTCTTATTAATGAAATATTGACATAGTTGATGTTATAAATGCCCAAATAAATGTAATTTGAGACTTTTTATGACTTACATTAATTTTCTAGGTTAATATGACATGTTATTGTTGATATAAATAACTTGTTTCTAACTTATCATTCTGTTATGAATTTCATAAAAATCATGTACCAAATAGTGTCAAAATTGACATAAATTAGTTTTTAAAAAAAATATTATATTATTAATTGTTATTTAATTCCTAAAAATATAAGGTTCGGCCAAGTTACTAATATAAGGATAGATATATTAATAATAAACAACTTGGGGTTCGTTTGTCTTGTTATGGTAAGTTTATTAACCATATAGTGTAAGAAAACAAAAAGACACGGTAAAAGTTAAATTATTTAACTTAGAGTTAAATCTAATTGATAAGGTTAAAATAATAACCTCAACTTGTCTAAATTTAATTGGATGAGAGGATTTAGACCCATCCCCACTTTATCTTCAAAATAAGACCCTTTGTAACCATTATAAACCTAATTTTCCTTAATATAAAATAATATTTTTAGATTTTCCTAAGGTGCCCCTCTCCTCCCTTATAAAAGGGCACCTCCTCCCTCTCCTCCTCACACCAATTTGAGCATTAAAGCTCCGAAACCCCCTGCCAAAATATCTTCTCTACATACCTAGTATCATCCTAGAGGTCCTGGTCTTCATCAAAGACCATCCTTAGTTCTGTAAGTGGAGGTTAAGTGAAGGCGCGCCAAAAAGAGGTTATATCCATTCTCGATCTTTTTCAATTTCTTTCTTCTTAAACTTCTTCTTATTTAGTTGATTCATGATAAAGTAATAACATCACTATTTATTATATACTGATATGTTATTATAAATATGAAACAACTCTAATTAACCTTCTATCCATCCTATGGAAAAAGGAAATCACCGCGCGTGCGTACGTACATAATACCGTCTCCACGCCGTGGTGTAATATATTTTCCACCACCACCTTAATTGGATGTGTATAATGGTGTAATGAGTAACTATATATGATTATTATAGAGTGATATTGATACTTAAATTGTATACATACACTTCAACACAATTCCACGAACATGGGAACGATATCATCGCTCGTGCGTACGTACGGACTACCGTCTCCACGACGCGATGAGATTCATTATCCATGTTTACCATTCCAGAATGATTATAAAGTATATATAATGAATAATAATGAAATATATGGCATGGTAATATACTGGATTTATGTATATATAAATGTCATTTACTTACTTCCATTCAAGACAATAAGGAATGGAAAACAGCGTTCATGTGTACGTACGGACTACCGTCTCCATGAACGGTGTGTTTCATTTCATTTATCTATCTATTATATATATATATACTGAATATATATGATATATAAATCATATTTTATATACTGGAAGTAAGTAAATCATGATATAAGTAATAATAATGTCAAGAACAACAAGTCTAAACACCTACGATAAATGAAACGATTTTACCCAAAATGCTTCTTTAACATGGAATTTACAAAAGAACGGGTAATATAAAGTCATAAGTGAACCATATATGATATCATAACAATGAATATGATTTTTTAATAAGTTAATGACATTATTTAAATCATTATACAGGAGGTTCGGATACGTACAAAGCATATCGGACAAAAGGTAAGGGAAATATCACAATCTCATTTTTATCCGAGATTGTTAATACTTTGAAATTTACTGGGGTGTATTTTATCATCCACATCCATGTTTCCTAGATATGTAATATTATTTCCATCCTCCTAAAATTATTTAAATTCAATTTTACCCTTCGGTGAGTTTTTAGTAAAAGATATGAAAGGAATCTTTTATCGTTTTTCGTACGAGGTACTTTTTGATTTTTCCGACAAAAGTACGAGAAGAATGTTTTTTTAACATATATGGTATGAATGGATTTTTAAAACATTATTTCCAAGAAGCTTCCTTTACAAGTTTTCAAGTTTATTTTTAATCAACTTCTTTTAGATTAAAATTGTATGACATGTTAAGAAAGGAAAAATGTTTTGGAAGTAGAAATGATATTTTCCTCAAGAATGGAGTTCAAGTGTTTTATCAAATTTATTTTCCATCTAAGATAATATAGGGTTCTGTTTCTATCCCTATTATTACATTTATTTGATTATGTTGTGATGGAATTATTTTTATGAATTCCTTTATCTTATATAAATTGTTTTATGATGTCATGTTGTTTAAGAATCCCAATTTCATTACATGGGTTATGCAATGATGTAAGATTGATAATTTTGTGGCACACATTAGAATGGTATCATTATGAGATGGGTGGGACCTATATCTCCCTCCAATTCATTAGGTAAATATTTTATATCTCATGAGATAGACATGGCTGGAACGGTAGGTTATACCGGTTCAGTGAAACAGGACTGAAACGAGGAATAAACTCAGTTCAGAAAGGGACTTTGTCCACTAAGATAGTCTTGGCAATGAGTCTTGACTAATAAGAAATGATTCTCTATGATTATGTGTGTATAAAACAAAATTTCATGTTTTATGTTATGATTATTGGGATTTCATTTAACTATTATGATTTATCCCATGTTATGAAATTATGCTCTCTTTTGCAGGTTAAGATTTCCAAAATGTTATGTTATTATGAATATGATGTGATTGACATTTTTTTTGTTTACCCTTACTGAGCATTTGAGCTCACCCTTTTATGTTTTCTTTTCCCCAGGATATGAAGAATGGTTTTAGGTAAAAAAAGGAAGATCTTTATGGGAGATGTTGAAGATCTTTCACCACGATTAGAAGATTATATTCCAAGTTTCCAAAGACACTAAACTATTACGATCCTTGTGTGTGTTTTTGTTATGTACTATGTATTCCACAAGAGTAATGTAATGTCCATGTACGTTAAGCTTCAGGTTTCTACATAAGTGTTTATAAGGAATCTGAAAATACTTTTCCGAGTACTAAATCCATGTGTATAAATATGAATATGAATTATTTCAATGAGTTAATTAGAATAATAAAAGTAATTAAAGAGATATTTGAAGACATTCAAGATTTTTGAAAATACATTCATAGAAAATTTGATCTGTTAGAAGGTTTGAGTTCTCTGAAATCATTTTCTATAAAGAAGATGAGTTTAAATATTTTAAGGGAAAATCCAAAGTAGAGTTTATAATGTTGATGAATATAATAAAATTAATGAAAAAAAACAATGGAGATATCATGTTATTTAATGAGAAGGTTAGTGGAATAAAAAGGGAAAAACCATTTTAATTTATGCTTATAGTATTAATATTGAGGTAAGTGAAAGTAAAAAAATTTATTAATGTTGTGTCCAAGATTGATTTGATTATTTCATATTTTAAGATGATGAAGGATGATATTAGAATTTTTAAGGTGATAGTAAATAAATTATCCAATAAATAAATTTTTTTTGTGAACTCTTGAACATTTTGTAATAATTATACTAAAAATTATTTGGTTGAATGTTGTCATTTGTTACATTTTGATGGTTTGGATGGATGTTATATATTTTTATATACATAGAAATTATTTTCTCTAAAATATTCCTTCCATTCTTGGGAACACATGATATAAGTTTCTTTCCCTTTAATCCTTATTAAAAATAACAAATTGGGAGAAAGGGATAAAGTAAAATCTCATAAATGTTATGCAGATATAAAAGGGTAAAAGTAAGATATCTCATATGTTATGTATGCTATGGGGGGTAAGTCATTAAATTTTTTTCATTATGAAATTCTAAATTTCAATGTATTTTTATTTTAAAAAATGTGGGTATTACTAAGGTGAAAGACCCCTTTCTAACTTTAATTTTTAAAATCATAGTAAACTCCTTAAATTCTAACATGTTTCAATCATTTATGTTTCCCATGTTATAAAGTTGGGTTGTATGAATGTGTACAGTTTTACCATATGGATAATTGTAGTTATATATTACGTATATTTATCAAATGTACTAGATAGACATGTACAATGTACAATGGCACTACATATACAATTTTTATTAGATAGAAGGTTTATGATGTCAATTATACAGAGAACTATGAAGTCCATATGAATAAGTAATAAAAAGTATACCAAACTAGATTCATCAAATGGATACATAAAATTATATCTGGTGAAATTTAATATTTATTAGTAGAAAAAAATTATAAATCCTAAATCACGGGAAATTATATAAATTTAAATGGTGTATTAAAAAATTAACATAAGATAAGGTGATGATGTGATGAACCTATCAAGTGAAAAAGAATATTATTCAATTCCATTAAAAATATTCTTAATAAGTGTGGAATTTGACTGTTGGGGATCATCTATAAATAAATACATAACCTCAAGGAGAAAAATATTTTTAAAACTCAATGATCTAAAGTTGATCTAATGTTTTTGTAACATCTTGTTACAAATCATTAATATTTTATAATCTTTAGAAAGTTTCTATCATGTCATCTATTGCGAGGTTTTATAGGTAAATTTCTTATTATTTGTCTTTATAATTATCATTTGTCCAATCTGATATATATAGGGCTCTAAATATAATAGAGATTGATGCTTTTATGATTACTTTGATCAAGGGTTCCTGAGGATAGGGAAAAAATGTTTTACGAATATTTTATTGTTTTCTTCCTAAATAAAGAAAAAAAATGATGGGTTAATTCAATGATAACTTAATTGTGATTTAGAGGCTTCTATAACACTTGATCTTAAACTATATACATTTTCTTATAACTGTTCTATAAGTTTTCATACATAATTCATAAAAGTTCTTATTAATTTGATTCAATTGTTTTTAAAATTTTTATATTTCTATTGGGAAAGTTATATAATCTTTTATATAGTTTAATATAACTATTTCAATCCTCCTATTCAAAGTATATCAGAACAAGATTTTTCTAATAAACTTTCATAAAGGTGTTGGAAAAATTTGTAAATTTATTATTTGTAAGATAAAATCAATCCTCATCATATAGTTAATACTCTTACTATCTAAAATAACCAAAATTATTTGAAATATTACATGATATGACAGAATACAATGAACCATAATAAAATAGGTAATTCACAGACCTAAAGTGTAGAATAAATTTACCTTTATCGACTTCATTATCATGGTCCTTTTCAATAGTAGAATTTTCATTATCTCAACATTATTTCATTGGTCATCGATATTTTTTATGCCTATTATCATTTTTATCCTTTTTTTGTGTATTTATTTTCATAATTTCTAACCCCCCCCCCTCATTTAAAACATTAAATTATTAGTGGTATCTTAAGAATAACATTATTTACCTATATCATGTAAACCAAAATATTTATATTTGTTAATCGTTTTGTTTCTCTATTCCCTTCTTTTCCACACATAAAACATCTTCAAGTTCTTTTGATACATTTCTCTATGTGTATCTTTCTATATTATTAACATGTATGATTTTTAATATTCTTCCCTCCATGTAATTTATCATATGAAACACCATTTTTATCTTATTTTGTTTTTAAAAAAAATCAACTATGTTCAAGTTGTTAATCATAACTCAAGATATTTGTTTTGGAATAACAATATGATTTATTACTCTATATCATATCATGTTTGGATTCTCATTAGGATAATCGCCATATTTTCCTTGATGCCCATTTCTAACATTCTTCTTCCTATTTCCATTCATTTACTAAAATAAATAATGTAGGGATGAGAATACTTATTTCAAAAAAAAATATAAAAAATCTATTAACTTTGAGTGAATAACATCTAAATTACAGATATACCCTAATTTATAAATTTTCTGGGATTCAATCTTGGTTATCCATGGCTAATTTCATATTTGTTTTTCTAACCTAACTACTTATATATCATAATAATATATTTAAATATTTTATAACGGTTTATAGAGATCATGTGAATCAACTAAAGAATGTCCCCTGATAGTGTCAAACACGGTGTATTTTTAGAACCATTTCATGTGTTCCAAGTAAACATCAAGTTAATTCCAAACTAGTTTTATTAACACTTGGTGCATCTGAGCTAGAGCCCACATCTTTTTATTTTTATTCAAATAGGGATTTCATTTCTAGGAAACCATAGAGAATCTACATTACCAAAATTTTCTAAGGTTATCCTATATTTAGGCTTATACTAAAGGTAATCACTAATGTTTTTTGTCCTAATCCCAAAAAATAAATAAACCCTAGTCTAATACTAACTAAGACAACATGTGATAATCATGAAAATACTTCACATCATTTCCATTATTTATTTCATCTCACAAAAATATCATAAACCCAAAACCTGATGGTTTTGTGTCATTTGAGATTAGATACATTATCAAATTTTTTTATAACATTTTCATCATCTCCCACAAATAGTCTTCTCAAATGATTCTCCTTTTGACACATTATTAATAATACATTTCTTTATAACCTAAAGAATGTAATCAAAAGAAAAGGGGATCTCAAATGCTTAATAAAGATGTATATAAGAAATGTTAATCAAAGATCATAAGTTATAATAATATAATCATGTTGTCATAATATAATGACTCATATTTTCTATGGTATTATATTTATAAATTAATTAGAGAAATTACGAGAATAAGCGCTGAGACGGTGTGTGATTCTGAGCACCTGTGTGCCCGAAAAAAGTCATTAAAAAATGTTAATCTTTTAATAAAGTGGATGAGTGGTTTTTGTTTAAACTATAATATCATCTAAACTAGTGCCACAATCAGAAATCTAAGGTCACTATTGTGTTCAGAATAGCGACTTTACCTTAGGTGAGGCCTCACCTCAACTTGCATGGGTGAAGGGTAAAAGTTAATTTTTTGACATAAACTTCATTAAAATATTTAATAAAAATATTTTATTGTGATATAATGAATATTTTTCATTATATTAGTGTTATCCGAGGTTCCAGGGTTATAACCATAACTATAGATTTTCCCTGAGACCAAGAGAAGGAGGATCTCTCAACGAACGTCGATGAATCATTGATCGGATATTGGATCGAAGATCGATGGATTGATGAACGGTGACGACACAACTTCACCCTTCATAATTGACTGAGACAAACTCTGGGTAGGGTGTAGTTTCTTTGTGATCCATTCCCCATTCTTAATTTCAATGATGAACACAGACCAACACATAAATAGGTTGATCTGTGTTTTGATTGTTTATGGGATGGGATTATGCTTGCATGAATTTAAATAGGATATAAATCTATCTGTTGCTTCATTATTCATTATACTTCTATCAAGAATGAATCAGGGTGGACAGAAAGGCCAAGATTCATTCTTTGGGTGTTCATGTTCTATATTTCCCTCCCCTCAATCTCATGTGTTCTTCATGTGCCCTTAATTATCTCCCTGACTTTGAAACCGTATGAGAACAATTTGAGATCGGGAAATAACCTTGCAATAATACAGAGGAGGTGTAACGGTGCACGACGGTGACCCTAGCCGAGCCCAGTGAATTTTGATCTGGTAGAGTGAGGCCACCAGTGGGGTGGCTGAAAGAGGTGGGATGTAGATGGAGTTTGCGTCAGACCTTTAATGGATGGCGAGCATGGGCTATGTTAGGAGGTCGTGACATTGACCAAGATACTCGACTAGTGGGGTCTCTCTAGGTGGAGCACAAGGAAGACAATGAGCCACCAGTGGGGGATCTATTGGTGGCAAAAGGAAACGGTCCATAAAGCACAACATGGGAGCCCGCAACCAGAGAGAGGCCTTGAGTGGTGACTGGGGACATGGAGGTGAGGCCACGTATATGGATAGTGGGCCTTTTGGAGCCCGAGGTGGTGTAAAGGCATGTGGGATAGATAGAGGATGCGGTTCAGCCGAATGGAATGTGGAATGACATGGAGTTGATTGGAGGAATGTGGTCAGGGTGGACCAAATGTGGAACACTGAGCTGGACTGCAACATGGGCCAGACCAGAGGAGTCGGGCCTCTCCTAGGGCCCAGTAAGTTGGGTTAGGTTGGGTGGGTCAGATCGGACCCGGACAAGACTCGGGTCATAGTTTTTTACAAAAAACTTTTGTAACTCCCAAACCATGAGTCTTTTTGATGATATATTTGTAATGTTAAGACCCTTAAGATGATACATTCTTTTTGATATACTCTAATTGAGTTTTTTGGAAGTTGGAATATTACCTAATGGCTCTAGGTGTAGGTTCTCCCAGTACAAGCGCACAATAAGTGGAATCCTTCTTCTGGTTGTGACTTGGGGATTACGTGACATGGGGAATGCAATACTTATCGACATTCTATGTGTCATAAAAACTTTGTTTTTTATCAAAAATATATGTGTTATTGAAAAATCATGTGTTACTGAAACTATATGTGTTATTGTCACTTAGTGTTTTATAAACACTCCATGTGTTATCAAAACTAGGTGTTCTATGGGCTATGTCAGATAATCCTTCTTTTCTTGATATAGACATATACCTGTGTGAGCTAAAAGTACATCATGTGTTTCTTTGTGGTATAAAATTTATTTATTCATGGTATACCATGTATTTATTTTTGGTATACTTCTTTTATTTCATTGTTGTGTACTTATAATATTTCATAGTGGTATTACTTTGTGGTTTCACATTGTCCTGCTGAGTATTGTTTTACTCACCCCTACATGTGTTTTCCCCGTACATGTCATGTCATGTGATGATGATCAAATATTTCATGTAGTTTAAGGTGGAAAAGGACCAAGTGTTTCTTGTAGTGATCAAATAGACATGGTGTGCTCCTATGTCTTCAGATAGTTGTTCTACATATACCCTTCAGGAAGGATTTTATGTTGATGAGTTTTAAGAACATGTGCATTCACTTTAAGATACTCTTTCTTTAGGTGGGCTTGTATTTTAGACTCATTTTCATTCCATTTTCATACTGTGTGACTCTATGGTCGGTATCTTAGTGTATAAATTCATTTTTTTACTTATTGTTTTTATATTTCAGCATTTTAGGTCTTGGTGATGGGAGTGTGTGCATGTACTTAGAAAAATGCATCCCATTTGTGGGATATTTATACTTGGTGCTAGTATCTAAACCCTAATCTATAGTATGTGTTCTTGGGGTATTCATAGCATGGGACCCTCTGATACATGTTGTGACTTATTGGTATTAGAGTGGTTCAGTTATACTTACGGATCAGAAGTCTATGAGGTTGGTTTTGGGAAACAATGTTAAGTGTTTCATGTTCAGATTTTAGGATAGGGACTCCAGTGTTTGTACAGCAGTCGAGGTATCCATACTCTAAGACTCTAGAAAACTAATTTTTGACTTGATACATGAAAACCCTGGTTGCAGGTGATAAATGGTACTTGCATAATATAAGATTTTGAGTGTGTTATCATGTCCTTATTGAGTCAACTAATCGGGCATACTCTACTGACCATGGTACATATTTTTTATTTCTAGGATTCCTCCATGTAGATAGCCATGAAGGTTTCCATTTCATGATCATGAGGATGATCCACTTTGTGATGAGGCAGCAGTATAGGGACTTGTACCGTAGATTCTCCATATACTGCAGATAGCACAAACGGGTGGTTTACCCACACTATCGGTTGAGGATGCACATAGTATGAGTGAGTTTCATGAGTTTTAGAGGCAGTGAACTCCCAGTTTTTGGGGTGAAAAAAACCCCCATGTAGCTTAGGAATGGATTTTGGAAGTTACATGTGTCTTCCACATTGTGAGGACACCTGCAGACCCAATATAATTCCTACTCGCGTGTCTTTTTCATGGATCAACATAACGGTTGTAGAGATTAGTGACCGAGGAACACGATGAGGTGACTCTCTCTAAGAAAAAATTCATGAGACTCTTCATAGGGGAGTTTTTTCCTACTACACTACACTCAGTTCACATAAAAGTTCTCCTACATCTTCCATAGGGCAGTCAGGTTGTGGCGGAGTACTCGTTGAGGTTTACCGATCTTTATCACTACTCCATAGATATGGTGTGAGACTCATTCTTTAGGGACCATACCTTATATCATGGGATAATATGAGAGATCATGTAATCCATGATATCCCTTATAATCCTTACATATTATGGGGTACTAGAGAGAGCTCTACTCATGGAGAGCTTTCTAGCAGAGCAGACGCCAGTAGTGGGAGCTACCAGCATGTACCGGGCAACTGAGTAATTTGTGGTAGGTTGATGAAAATATGCGTAGGGACCCAAGAGGGTCATGAACTATAGGGGATGACCCTGTGACATGGGATCAGTGGTGCGGTGCTCCCAGGGTGGGGCGAGTCAGCTGAAGGACATGTTGTGCTACTCCTGTGGTGGTTGGGGGCATCTGTCTTGAGATTGCCCGACCCATTGTACGGGTGATCAGGAGATGTTTTAGGGACTACTGAGGTAGAGGAGGAGGCAAGATCAGGTTGGTCTATAGGGTGGTTCATATTGAAGAAGAGAATGTTGGGAAGTAGTAGGTGGGCTAAGTTTTGACGTATTACCACCACCATCACTATGTGGTGCACTATAAGTTCAAGGAGCTAGTGGACAGGGACGAGGAAAACTGCAGGAAAAGGAGGTTTATGAACCTGGTGCTTTAAGGATGATTATAGGTATGATCTATGTCTTTTCCACCTTATCTACAGTTTTTTCTAAACACACGTGTGAGTCATTCTTTTATTTCCTCGACCCTTGTTTGAGAATCAGAGATACCAGTGGAACTGCTGAATCGAAACTTGTTCTTAAAGACACCTACATGATGGGATTATATGATCAAAAACTAGTTACAATAGTGTGACCTTACTTTTGGAGGTGAATGTTTTGATTGGGATATCTAGGCAGTGGCATCGAGCACTTTTAACATCATTCTTGATATGGACTGCATATCCACTGTCCATGCTCAGATTGAGTATTTTAGGCACAAAGTGTGGTTTTTCAACATTTATGGGACTCAGTTTTCCTTTTTTTGTAGAAAATAAAACCTATGTATCATAGGATAGAATTAATCATAGTAGGGTGAATCTAATTACTCATCACTTAGCTAGCCTCACCTTCAATGTAGTAGATGAAAGGAGGCCTCAGTTTCATGCAGTGGTGGTGGAGTATGATGAAATCATTCCGAAGGATGTCCTCTGACTAACTCCGCATAGGGAGGTGGAATTTTGTATTGATCTATCACTTGGGAAGCACTAATATCTACTCTTTTTTATCAGATGACTCCTACAGATCATCGTGAGTTGAGGGTACAGTTGGAAAACTTGCAGAGTAAGGGCTTTATGAGACCCAATGTTTAACCCCAGGCGGGCCAAGTTTTTTTTTTCCTAGAAGGAATACGGGAGCTTGATCTTATGTGTGGACATCCAAAACCTGAATAAGGTAACTGTGAAGAACAAATATCCACTACCGAGGATCGAGACCCACTTTGATCAGCTAAAGGGAGTGAGGTGGTTCTCGAATAATGACCTCAGATGTGGCTATCACAACCTTTTTGTATTAGATGAGGTTGTATCGAAGACAGAATTCTTATGTTGGTATGACCACTATGAGTACTTGGTGATGGAATTTGGTGTGAAAAATTCCCAAGAAATTCTTATGGGACTCATGAATAGGATAGTCTAGCCTTACCTAGACTGATTCGTGGTGTTTTTCATTGATGACTTCTTGGTGTACTCGGCATTGGATGAGGAGCACATGGTATACATGAGGATGGTCAAGGACATGCTTCGAGAGCATCGTCTTTTTCAAAATTTCTCAAAGTGTCTATTATGGATTCCAGAGTTCCACTTTCTAGGACAAGTCATTTCAGAGGCTGGATTTACAGTGGATCTGGTGATGATTTAGGCAATTCTTTCTTGGGATCCACCCAATAGTGTTACTGAGGTATAGTTTTTCCTTGGTATGGTTGGATACTATCAGAGGGTTTTACATGACTTTTCATGAGTAGAACCACCCTTTACAGCTTTTACGTGGAAGGGGAATCCCTACATGTGGATAGAGAAGTTCCATAAGTGAGTTTTGAAGCTATGGTAAGGGTTGATGAGTGGTCCCATCTTGAGATTACCAGAGGATGGTGTCATGTATGTAGTGTTCTGTGATGCATCAGGGACTGGGATTGGTTGTTTCCTGATTCTGGGGAAAACAATGACTGACTATGGTTCATTCCAGTTGTGATAGCATGATAATAACTACATGGACCATAATCTTGAACTAGCAGTAGTATTATTTGTATTGTTGATGTGGCAACACTGCCTGATGGGAGAGTTGTTTACCATATACTCTAAACACAAGAGTCTCAATTATATATTATCCCAAAATGATCTAAACATGATATAGAGATGATGTCTAGAGTTCTTCCATCAATTTGACTTTGAGATTGTCTATAATCCTAGGAAGAGAAAAGTAGTGGTAGGTGCTCTTAGTAGAACATCCAGCTTTTAGTTGCTGAGTGAGGTGTTAGAGCAGTTGGCCATATTACAGACATCTTTTATGGATGGAGATGGTAAAGATTACCGCTATTCTATGGTTGTCATACCTTCATTATTATAGTGAATTAGGGAGGCACAAAATGGGGATATCGACTGTGAGACGTGATGAGATCATTTTTCCATAAGGCGTGCCCCTAATGAATCTTCAATAGGTAGAGAGCACATCATTATTTTCATAGGGCTTACAGTTCTTCCAGTGGAATTTCATGAAGAGGTTCTGAAGGAGTTCCACGCATCCCCTTTGGAATTACATATGGTTGTGGAAAAGATGTACTATGACCTCTAAAATTTGTTTTGGTTTCTTGTGATGAAGAGTCCTATGGAGGAGTTCGTTTCTCGGTGCTTCACATGCTAGAATGTGAAGGCTGAGTACCAAGTTCTAGTGGGATTGACACAACCACTTGAGGTGCAAGAGTGGATGTGGGATGAGATATCGATGGACTTAATGACTGGTTTACCATGCATGTCTAGGGGAAATGATAACATCTGGGTGATCATTGACCATCTCAGAAAGTCTTCCCACTTCCTAACGATCCATGAGAATATTTCAGTAGAGATCTTGGGATACCTCTACGTGTAGGAGATAGTTCGTCTTCACGAAGATCCACTTAAGATCATTTCAAATCCTGATTCTCATTTCACATCCCATTGTGGAAGGTATTGCGAGAGGTTTTTGGGACTCAGTTATTTTAGAGCCCGAAATTTCATCCCCAAAAGGATGTCCAAACAGAGAGGTACATTCTGGTTCCAGAGGACATGCTATGTGATTGCATCTTATAATTTGTCCGTAATTGGGAGGGGAACCTACCTCTGGTAGAGTTTGAATACAATAATAGATACCACTCAACTAATGGAATAGATACATTTTAGGCCTTTTGGGGTGACAATATATGTCACCACTTTTCTAGACTTACCAAGGAGAGTCAACACTAATGGTTCCAGCATTGGTGTGGGCTACCATAGAGAAGTTACAGAACATCTAGGAGCATATGATTATAGAACAGATTTAGAATAAGTCATATGCTGATAGGAGACAGAGGCCCTTGGAGATTGAGGAGAGATAACATGTGTTCCTTCAAGTCTCAACATGATATGGATTTCATAGATTTTTATGGGGTGGAATGTTATCTCTAAGATACATTTTTACTTTTTATATTCTATGTTGCGTTGGTGAGGTGGTGTTTTACTATGATCTTGCCTCACAGTTGCACCGAGTGCGTGATGTATTCCAGATGTCACATCTGAGGAGGTACGTGCATGATCTATCACACATCATTGACTGGGGTGAGCCGTAGATTGATGATGGGGTGACTTTTGCAGAGTACCTAGTGGAGATTTATGATTGGTAGGAGAGGATCTTTCATTGGTGGTCAATTCCTCGAGTGGACGTTTGGTGGTAGCACGATAATATCCAGGAGAACACTTGGGAGTGGAAGGCTTAGATTCGTGCGCAGTACCCTCAATTTTTTTTGAGTGGACCTTATTTTGGATTTTGGGGATGTAATTATCTATTGTGTGGAGAATTTAATGACTCATATTTCCTCTATTTCTACTTTTATAAATTAATTGGGAAAATATCAAGAATAGGAACTGAGACGACGTGTGATTTTGAGGCTTGGTGTAACTAAAGAAATTCATTAAAAATGAAAAGATTTTAATAACATGTGTGGGTGGTTTTTATTTAAACTGGAAAAACCTCTAAATGGTTTCCCTGATAAGAAATTTGAAGGAACTGTTGCATTTAGAATAATAACTTTACCTTAGGTGGGGCCTAACCTTAGCCGACGCAGGTCCAGAATGAAAAACAAATTTTTTGTCATAAATTTTATTAAAACAATTAATAAAACTATTTTATGGTGACACAAAGACTCTATTTCGTTATATTATGGTTTTACATGGTTCTAATAATATCACCATAACCCTAAAATTTCCCTAAGACAAAGAGAAGGAGGCTCTCTCGATGAACTATAACAGATCAGAGATCGGATCTGAGAACAATTATCGACGAATCAACGAAAAAAGATGACATAGATTCTCCCTTCTTGAATGACCGATCCAAACTCTAGGTAGGGTGTTGTTTATTTTTGATTCATTCCCCACCTGTAATTTTAATGATGTACATGGACCAACCCAAGAACAGGTTGATCCATAGTTCGATCACTTGTGGGATGGGTTTATGATTGCGGGGAGTTAAATCAGATACATATGTGTGTGTTTCTTCGATCTTCATGGTCCTGATAACAATAAAAAATCAAGGTTGACACAAACATAGGCTATGATTTGTTCTTCGGGTGTTCATTTTCTTTATTTATCTCCCCTTAATCTCTTGTGTTCTTCGTGTGGCCTTCGTTTTCTCCCCGCCTTTTAAACCTAATGAGAACAATCCAAGATCATTAACTGACCCATGATGGAAAAATGGAGGTTAAATGGAACATGATGGTAGAAACAACAGGCAGTGACCCTAGTCGGTCTACGTGGATAGCAAGACTACAGGGCATGGCTGCTGGTGGGGCGGCCAGTTGAGGCAGGATGCGGCATGAGGCCGCATCGGATCCGACATGGCCGGTATTCACATTCCATATTTTGATGTTGTGGTGTTACCCAAGTGACCTAGCCCATGGTCTAGTGCAGGTGGAGAACAAGGAATATGATACGCTACTAGAGGAGCAGCCAAGAGTGGTGACAGAATGTAATCTAGGCAGGACGGTGTGGGACCCCACCGTTGGAGTGGGTCCGTGGGCAACAAATGGGGATGGAGAGGCGAGGTTGCATTGAACCCGATTTGGTGGTGAGGCCATGGGGAAGATGGATAAGGTGGGATGGGTCCATGAAACATGGCATGGTTTCGTGTTTATTGGATTCACATGGTCGAGGTAGAGAAAATGTCGCGCACTGAGCCCACACCTAATGCGGGCTGGACATGAAGAGTTGGGCCGCTCCAGCAGTCCAGCGGGTTGGACTGGTTCGGGCTGAACTAGACCGCACTAGGTCTAGTCCGCTCGGCCAGGACGGGTCGAGTCAGGTCAGCCATGTTGGTTCGGGTAGTCTGGGCTGGTTCAGGTTGTTCGGCGGGTCGGGTTCGGCGGTTCGAATGAGACCCGAGTTAGAATTTTTTACAATAACAATTGTAACTCTCCAAACGCGTGTTCGTTTGACAACTAATTTGCAACGTTAGGATTCTTGTGATGAGACAGTCCTTTTGAGATACCTTAAGTGAGTTTTTGTGGAAGCTGGCATATGAACTAATGGCTGGAAGAGTAGGTTCTCCCAATACAAGTTCACTATGAGAAGAATCTTGCGGTTGGTTGTGACTTGGTGACTACGTGACTTAGAGGATGCATGAATTATCAACACTCCAAGCTTTATTGACACTCAATGTGTTATCAACACTCCTTGTGTTTTTGACTCTCCAATTTTTATCTACTCTCTATGTTTTTTCGACACTATGTGTGTTATTGACACTATGTTTGTTATCGACACTCCATGTATTAACGAAACAAGGTGTTCTGTGAACTACGTCTGATAATAATACTTTTCATGCTATAGACTTATACCTATGTGAGCTGACTATAATTTATGTGTTTTTTCGTGGTATACAATGTATTTAATTGTGGTATAACATGTAATTATTTGTTTTATACTTCATGTATTTCTTTTTGGTAAACTTTTTGTGTTTCTTTGTGGCATTGCATTGTGATTTTGGGGTGTCATGCAGAGTAATGTTTTACTCACCCCTACATGGAATTTGCTTGCACGTGTCATGTCTTATGTAGAAGATCAACACATTGATGGAGTTCTAGGTAGACCAGGACTAGGTGGTTCTTAGAGTGATCAGACAGACGAGGTGTACTTTTATACCTTCAAACAACTGTCCAACACCTACCCTTCAGGTAGGGTTTCTTGCAGATGAGTTTCAGGAACTTGTGCATTAACTTTGATAGACTCTTTCTTTTGGTGGTCTTTTATTCTTCCCCTGTTTACTTTCCCGTTTCTTACTATTTTACTATTTGGTTGGTATCCTAGTGTATACATACATTGTTTAATTAGTTTTTTTTTTACATTTCACCATTTTTGGGATGGGATATGTGTGTGTGCAGGTGCATAGGAAAATGTCTCCCATTTGTGGGATATTTCTACTCATCTCTGTTTACCAGCTCCTAGCCTATTAGAGGCAGGCTTGGGGTAGTCATGAAATGGGCCCCTATGGGACGTGTCATGACACCTGAGAGCATAATCAATTTACATGGTAAAAAAATGAACCAAACACAATAAAACATATATCATAAAACATTATTCATGGGATATGGATTTTTGTAATAACGTAAAACATGAGTCATAGGAGAGTGGAAACATGAGTCGATAATCATGATCCATGAGAATATAACTTAATAATATTTCATAGAATAAGAATGTGGCACAAACATAATAATAGAAATCAAAATATGTTAAGGTTAACCAATAAGATATTAACATCATTATAGACAAGGATAAACACATTTCCATAACATGGTTATCTCAGGATAACAAAGTACATCCCCTAAAATAGAAGACATGGGATAAATACCCTTATATTATCATAGTATCATAAGTTATAAATCCTTACCAAATGAATTGGAGGGTTATAATAAACCCAGTAGTCATATAATTATAAACCTTACATATGTATCCAACAAGCCTGTACCCAAGTGGTAAAGGCTCCTACTTGGCATCCAAATGACCCATGATTGAATCCGTACAGGGACGAATTTTCAGAAACTATAGTAGTACTGTAGTGGGGAACTATAGTAGTGGAAGACTATAATAGTGGTGATACAGTAGTGGTAGAGGTACTGTAGAGGGATAGTAGTGGTGATGGTACTGTAGTAGGTACTATAACAGCACGGGTACTGTAGAAGTACTATTCACTGAAGGGCCCTTTGGGCCAAAAATGGGCATTCATGCCTTGTATTCATGCCACATGGACTTGGGCCTTCAGGATATGTAATGGGTATCCCTCTACCTAGACAAAAATGGGTATTTTCATTAATAATAAAATGAGGCTTCGACCCCAACCTTTTAAAAAATAAACCTTTCATATGTATGCCACATGAACTTAGAAATATTCCTAATCTATCATAGCTCAATTATTCCATGAAATAATAAATGGAATTCATTAAAATATTTATATGGTATTATCATAATCCATACTTGGAAAAAAGTTCAATATTTTAATTAAGAATATTATTATTGAATCATATGAAACATTAAAGGATGTTGAAATATATGAAAAACACATCTATAAAAGAATTACAATCAACATAGAGAAATAAGTAGACATACACATTATGTTTTTACGAAATTTTGGGATTTTTTTATAGATAAATGGAATACAGATTTATTTAGAAAACTAGTAATCCTTATATAACAATATTCTTCAGGTAAATAGACAAAGATGGGAGGGAAATTCATGAATACTCAATGTTTAAAATGAATATTTCATTCACATTTTTAAAGAAGGTAAATGTTGGAAACAAATGTCATAAATAAAACATTGAATCGTGATTAGTTTGGAAAATAAATTAAAGTCCTTGAAAAAATATTAATTAAAAATATACTTACAGATAACAGTGCATATAAAATAAAATAAATAATATAAACATGGAGTCAAAATATTTGTGACTGAAAACAATAGGTAAGGTTAGTTTCGCTTATGATAATCACTTTTATTAAATTATTAACCAAAGGGTAACTAAAATGGTAGAATTATATGTAAAACACATGAAAAAAATGTAAAATAATAAATAGTTTTAGTTATAGTGATAAATATTATACAATTTACCCCTAATGTAAATTTAGTCATAACATTCTCTAATTCAAAATAAGATTGTATAGAAAACCATTGCATTTTATTCCTGACTTATACAAGAGAACATTAAAATTAGGTCTTATATAAATAACCATATTTATCACATATTTTAGAATATTATTCATATATGTTACACTTTTATATTCCTAGATTATAAACATTTATAAATTAGGTAGTAAATGTTTATTTTTATCATCAGATGTTAGTAATATTGATTATTTTACACATATTTCCCAATGGTGATGGATCATAGTAGTTATTAGTCTTTCTAAGGGACCATAGAATCCCCAATACTTATTTACCATGAGATAGTCAGTGATAATGAATCAAAGTCTTGAATGATGGGTTCGAGGGTTGATCAACCCATGAATTGATGGACATTGGTGAGGATGTTTAAGGAAAACTCTATTCAGTATTGGATATAGGCAGAGGTATTTTTTCTATTTTTAGAATGGTAATTGGCCCGTATATTTATCTATTTCTATACTATTATGGATGGATGTGGTTATATTATTATATTTAGGTAATTAATGATTTATAGGAGTGTGACCTTCCCCTATGCCAGTGAATTTTTATCCAACAAAGAGTTGGGTGTCTGTGGTCCTAAGCAGTTTTGGGGACCCGGGTGTCATGTTGATCCTTTACCTAATTATATATTGTATGGATTTGATTATTTATACAGAAATAATGTGTTTAGGATATGTTATATTAGTGTTATTATATTTTCTTTTCCAACTTTGGATCATGCCATTGGAGTCATAGATCCCAATAGGGAATTCTGTTGTCATATTGACACATATGGTTAGGCCTTAGGGTCAAGCATATTTTACTATTTTGTTGTAGATATTTTGGATACCAAGTGCAGATATGGTGAACATGCATGATTTTTTTGGTTTTATTTGAGATCTGATATAATTCCTATATATTATGTTGGGTTTTTGGTATATTTACCATGGTTATGAGAGTAGATCAATGTGTTAGTTATTTTACCTTTTTATTTTTTCTCAACCCCATGTTTATGAAATTGTTTATTTTATGCCAACTATTATTTATTTTCTACTATGAATAGAATTTCATGTGTTTAATGAAAATTTTATGATAAAATAGTTTATGGCCACCAATATGGTTGTCCTAATTATATTTATTTCACAGTATTTTATGTGCACCTAAATGTACATATGTACCCTCTATGTTTTTCCTCTAGTTTGAGCATAGGTTGCAATATGGTTTGGGCTAAGTGTCAATGTTTCGTGGTAATTTTTAACAGCTAATGCGGATTCTTTATATCTTTCTATATTGGTTCTTACATTTTGGAGACCGAGTATATGGTTTTTATCGGTGTTTTTGAAAAATCATTTTTTTATATTTTTTTATATTTGTTTTTAGATTGGTGGGTGATCATCTATAGTCTATTTTAGCAGGATTTGAGACTTTAGAGATGATATTTTTGTATATCCTTTTTATACCATTTTTTATTTATTGTCTATTATATGATTTTTATGACATGGATGTGTTTGGTTTATTTACACTTTATTATACTCTGATCGATGGTATAGTCTACCCAATGTATCTTTTAGACCCTAACCACTAATCTCCAGCCTATAGCATATTAGTAGGTGTACATTCAGCCATATGTAGAGTCAAATTAGGTGACATGTCATGTTGACCTGAGATGTTTCTTTAAAAAATTGTTTCATAGCTATAAAGATTTATGATTTGGAGATTTGGTAAATAATTATTCTAGTTATGTGGGAAACATTTTGATGTATATCATACTCATGTTTCACAAACACTATTTTCAAAAATGAAGTACAAGTTTTTAGGGAATGGGACTTTTTCATGGTTTCTATTTTTGTGTTTGTATAATTTTACCTTGTGTGATGAACTTAGTTTTGAATATTTATGATTCATTATTATTTTTATCCCTTGGCCCATTGGTTAGAGCCCAGTATACATGCATCATTCTAGGAATGTAGGCTTCGAATTATTCTTGTTTTTATGTGACTTCACTAACTATGTAAATTATGTTTCTCAAAGTGTCTTCAATGAAATATATGTATATTTTTTTATAGATCCATAGTATAATTATACTCAATTGGACAATGGTTATTTTATTTGAACAATAGGATATATGAAATCGATGGTTATCTATTCTTTAGGGATGGAGATGCAATCCCTTAGTTAGGTTATTCATGGAGGCCCTCATGGTTTGGTTGATAATTTGGGTGCCTTTTTTGTGGCATGATAAGGGTAAGGATGACTAATATATTTTTTAGATTAGGCTCAATTTTCCCTAAGGTTATTGTTTCCTTGAAATCCTAGGTTTTTTGTTACTAGGGGGAGTCTATTCTTGCCTGGTATTTTTATTTTGTAATCTAGCAAGATTCCAAGTGTTCTCTATTTACCGGGGGCTTGGGTGGTAATGTTTGATCTTTCTTTTGGCGGGGGTAACATGGTTATTCTATAATTAGGGGTTTGTAGCATGAAATGTGTTTTTTATTTAGGAATGATTTTTCTTTTTTGAGAATATAAGTTTTTAGGGGGCTACATCTTTTTTTATCTAACCTACACGAGGATCATGGTCATTTGTTTTAGGTTCATCAGCCTAGGATTTTTGGACAATGAATTCCATGATTTTGAGATCCTATGAGGTATTATTCTAAAATAACTATTCCTTGAGGGGGATATTGGTGGTTTGGATGGATTTTCTAGAAAAATAATTATTATATTAAAAAATGTGTGCATTTAATCTCTATAGTGTCTATTGGTTCATGGTTTTATTTAATGGGTCCTTCATGGTCCACTGAGTTTTTTTAGGTCTTCAGAAAAGCATAGTGGTGTAGTTATGATGGGACTATTGAGGTTTATGCATGGTGAGAGATGAATGGAAATAATTATGGTGGGGAGAGATCCATAGGTTTTTTGAGGATGTGATACCCATTTTGAGTGGTTTATTGAGTATGGAGGTGAATGTTTCTGGGGATCTGAGGATGGGATGTTATTTTAGTTTTCTTATTGGCACTCAAGAGTGAGAACATTGTCTACAACTATAAATTGTTTTTTGGTTATGGATGGAGCATGGGACATAATGGATCATGTTTTTCTTATTGAAGATGATATGTATAGTTTAATGGTGGGGAGCATCATATTTGTCAAGTTCAAATGTCTCTCTTGATGGGAGGTTTTTTGGGACTACCAGATTGATCAATTCATGGTCAATATTACATTGATTTTGTGGGTTCTATTGTTAAATATTGGTGGTTGGTTGACCATCAAGGTTTTTTTGGGTGATAAGTGTTTTGGATGAAAGTTTTTAATATCCCGCATCATTACAGGTTGAGAATGTAAGAAGAAATATGAATATTTTTACCAGGGGAGTATTAGGTGAAAAATTGTAACTTATCCTATCATATGATCATGGATAATTTATTTGACCATTATTTTGTTCCTGTAATTTTTTTCTTATCCTAGAATATGAGTTTTGTGGAATTTTGAGTCATTAATATTTTGGTGGAAAATTTTATAATTAATTAATTAAATATTAATTTCTTCATTCATTTTTTAATTTTTAAATTTTTATGTTCATAGAATAAAATTTAGATTCTAAATTATTGGTTGAGTCTATAATGGGGGGTCCTAGTTTAGGTATGAACCCATCAATGTCATTGGCCCTGTGCCCCTTTTCTTTTTCCATTTTGTTGTTTTTTTATTTATCCCTTTTTCTATTCTCCTTTTTTCCTTTTTATTATCACATATACTTCTTCCCCATCTAGGTTTCATGGTATAGTTTTATAGAGAGAGGGAATGAATTATAGTGTATCATCATCAGGAATTTCATCTGGTGGAAAATTACATGTGAACAGGTATATAGCCTCATTATAAGAGAAAAGATTTGTTGTTTTTCAGAGGGAGGTATGACCTATATATTATTTTATCTACAAATACACATACAATAGAGTATTTTATTTTCTAAATCCTATTTTGTGTATCTTTGGGTGTCGTGAGATCCCCCATGGAGCATTTTTAAGATATTCAATGGTTTCAGGTTATCACAAAGTAATTCTCATTCATGAACCCCAAACTCACATTATGTAGTTTAGAGAACACACTCCATATTTTATTATTATAGACAAGGTGTGGTTGAAGAAACCACACAACATTTGTTTTTAGGATGATCCATGTAGGGGTGTCTTTGAATGTGGCTGATTACTTAGTCGAACACCCTATTTTAGGGGCACATGGCTATATAGGGAAAATGGACTGACCCCATGTGAAGTATATATCCAAGGGAATAGTATGGTAGTTGAATCAAACTCATACAGGGTAAATGTTAAGAAACATTTCTAGAGATCCAATGTTTTTTAATGATCTGTGGTAGTAGTACACATCGCGTAATTGGTAAAATAAACATCAGTTTGGACAGAGGTATATGGATTAGATTGATTTTTTGGGGTACACACTGTGTAAATGAGGTTCTTTCCAGGTATTTCCCCTTTTTTTTAATTTTTCCAATATTTTCACCCTAGATTCAAAATTGGACCTGTATGAAATCCATTCTATGTGTTTTTTCATTTATATATTGATGGTGGGATATTTAAATTGAGATTTATTTTTGATGGTTTTTTGTATTGGGGTAGTTTTTAGGGATTATTTCCTTGAAGTTTTGATTCAAGATCCTCTTTTCAGTTGTGTTGTGATATGTAGGACCTGAGTGAGGGTCATGATATTGTTGGCGGATTGGTCTTGCAGATTCAAAATTTGTTTCATTTTCTATTTTTTAATATGGATCTAAAAATATGGTATTGATTTCTATCTCTAAAGATATATTGGATGGTCCTTAGATGTTGGGGCTCATTACTCAAGGATTGATTGGTTGAGGTTTTGAAATTCATGATTTAGTTTTATGATCTAATGTTTGAGGATTAGTTATATTGAATCCTCCTTTCTAGGATGACACTATGGGGTCTTGATTATGCTGTTGACCCATTGATTATATATCGAGTTGTATTTGAGGGACCCATTATGGATTCCCTTAATGGAAAGATAATACATGAGGATGGGTTGTTTTTTGGGGAGGAGGACTGATTATTTTTGGTGATGTGATTTTCCAAAGGACTCTATTTTACTAAAGTACCCCTTATAAAGTGTAAAATTATTTTTATAGTCATGAAGACTATTGATTACTCCCTTACATGTATGGTTATTCTTAAGGATTCCCTTTTTGGTTAAGGTGGTAGATATGGTTAGGTTAGATTCCCATTCACCCGTTATAAAATATTATGTTATGGTTATCTTTAATGCTCGATAAGGATGTGATCTAGGGGATTAAAGGACCCCCATTTTATGTTAACCCTATGGACTTCCATTTCTATTTCATTTTTGGTAACATCATGTGTCAACCTATTACCTAGACATTGGTTAATATATCATGTATTAGTAATTTGGAATTTTTAGGTATCATGGAGTCCCATGTATTTATTGAACCTGAGATGATTGGTAATAATTATTTATCAGCCTCAGATGTGGGTTTGAGTGTTGATTGACCCATGATTTGATGGAATTTCGTTGGTATGTTTAACATAGTTTCTTCTCAGGATTGGATATAGGAGGATGAATTTTGAATATCTTTGGAGTGGTTATTATCCCTAAGATTTATCTGGTTATCTCCTCCATTTGATGGATATGATTATATGATAATAGGGAGATAATGGAAAATATAATGGTGTGAAAAAACTCCCCTAGGCCAATATATTGATCATCAGCTATAAGTTGTGTGTCTATAGTCTCAGAAAATTTTGAGGAATTGAGTTTTAGGTTGATCCTTTCCCAGAATGCATATTTTATAGAGATAAATATTTCAAGAAGAATAAAATGTTCTAAAAAATTCTCAGTTTTATTAGTGTTTATGTCTACATTTTGGATAATTCCACTAGAAACATTGAGCTTTGTATAGTTTTGTATTTTTACTTGGATGCCTATGGTTAGACCATTGGATATGGAATTTATTCTTGTTCTATTTTATAAATCTTGGATATATAATTTAGATCTAGAAGACCCACCATATGTTGTATGGTTGGGTGATTCACATGCTATAAGTACCTAGGTGTGGTATAAAGTGAGGGTAGATTTACCTCAGGTGTCAGAAAAGAACCAAGGGTTAGCTGTTTTGTGTTTTTATTTTTTCATCACCCTTGTTTATGATGCTTTTTATTTTACACTAGCTATTATTAGTTTTCAACTTAGCTAGGTATGTAATTTTTTTCATGAAATATGTATTTTATACATATGATTGGGCAGTGATGGGGGTGGGAGGCCTACTAAGAATTGTTACTGACCCCCTATACTTGAACCTCAGTATGTATTCATACTATATATGCATACTTTTAGGCTAGATAACATGTTGTGTGGTGGTAAGGAAGAGGCCCAATGTTTCATAATCTAGGGAGTTGACTTGTGTAGAGTCCTTAGAATAGTCTAGAATAGTTATTAAATTGTGGTGACTAGGTATGTAGTTTTAATCGGTATTAGTGGAAGTATTTTTTATTTAATTTTAGATTATTTATTTTTATATGTGATCAACTGGGTGTGAGATTAGTTGTTATCTATTTTAGCATGTCTTGTGTCTACATGACTACTATTTATTCATTTCGTTATTATATTATGTTTCCATTTCAATTATTTAATATTAATTATTTTATGTTTATGTAATTGATGTATTTAATTTTATTTCTACATTTATTGCACTCTAGTTGAGGGTATAACCTCCCCGCTATATCTTTTAGACCCTGACCACTATTGAGAAGCCTATTTCATATGGGGAGGAATTCGTATAGACATGTAGTGAGCCAAATCACCTGGCATATCAGTTTAACCCAATATGGTTCGTTAGACTTTATATACCCATAATACCCCCAAAATAATTTTCCAGATATCAAAATAAAGAAAATTATCTTTAGTAGGATATAAATCTTTTAATCAAAGAAAACTAACATGGGAAATAATTAGTTCTTTATTAGAAAATATTTTTTGTTTGGTTGGGAAGTTCCCATCCTCCCAAAGATAGAGTACTAAAATAAATCAGAGTTTGTACTTTCTTAGAGACCCATGGGGGATCCACTTCCTCAGTCCCTTTTTTTCACATATTTCAGTTACATCAACTTTATGAAGACTTTATGTATAAATATTTCACCACTTGTGTAGTAGTAGTAATAGGGGTCATGATTAGTTAATTCAGTCCACCCTGATGATAGTGTATTCATATTTCACTAAATATAGTTCATCTATCAAATAAATTTATATGAATTCTTATTTGTTACATATTTTTATTATTATCCCAAATTTAATTATTTCCACAACATTACTAAGGTAAATAGTGACAAATTTTACTAACTCAAATCCTACAACATGAACTAGATCATCATCTGAATCTAAAAAGTAGGGGGCTTCATTGACATCAGAGTAGTTTTTTAAGGTATAATCATAATAATCCATCTATATTATATTTTCAATAGCATTTATAGTTTTGTTACATATATGAATCATTTTTTTATGTTTTTTATTCCTTTTAAGGAAAACATTCATACATTTCATGATAAGTGATTCTTGGGGAAGTTCGTATGGCTATGACTGAGTCTAATCCCAATATAGGATCCAAATCACAAACACTTTATGGGTTTTTTTAAACTATAACACCCCACTTATCAAAATGTATATTTTTTTCAAATTTTATTTGATATAATGTATTTTTTCTAGTTATATTAGTTTAGGGAATTAGAGATGGATCAAAATAGGGATTTGGGGAATTATACATCACTCTGAGATAATACTTTTATATAGAAATATAGAGGTCACAATGTAGTATATGGTACTATGAAAAACAATTATATAATTGGGATACATCATGGCCCAGTTGTCAGGGTTGTTTCGTGATACATATATAAGGTAGGCCTATGTAACATGATTCTTATGTTAATTCCATAATGTTTACCTATTGGGGGTGTCATGTCCTCTTTATGGGGAGAGTATACCTTGATGTATAGGTCCAAACCACAAAGTGTCCCTATCATGGATGCATTAAATCATGAACTCCAGGGTCACACTATAGGATAACTACTATGAGTATTAGGTCAGATGAAAATTGGTTAAAAAACCATGTCTATGTGTCCCCATGAGTAAGGGTCCCCATGGGTATGGGTTTAAAAAATATTTAAAAAATTGGTCATATCCTTATATATAAGGGTTACCCTATGATGTGTATGGATCAGACTATGATATATAAAAGTTTAAAAACTGAAAATGTCATGATGTGTTAAGGATTTCCTTAATATGTAAGGGTAACTGGTATAATACATGAGGGCTACATTGATTTTTTTGGGGTTATAAAATGATAAAGTATGATGTGTAAGGGTGATTTTTATGATAATTAAGGGTTGAAATGTGAGGGTTGGGTGATATGTAAGGGTTAAATAATTATATAAATTTGGTTGTGATGATCTAGAGGGGTTGAACATTGTGCTACATGTGTTAAAGTAATAGAATTTCTTATGACAGGTTTTTATAAAAAGGCAATTAATTGGTTAAATTAAATATTTAAGGAGAGTCTCCCCATTTTTTCCAATATTATAGTGGAAATGAATTAAGATATTCATTTATTTACTATTGTATATTCATATTTCCATTCATTGTGAATGTATGAACTTTGTGATTATAAATCAATACATTCCTTAGGATATTTCTTCTTTCACTTTTCCTTATTTTCTAATTTAGAACCCTAATTATGAGGGTTTTTTGTGGAAATAGGTTCCTAGTGGATCGATCATGAATCTAAGGGTTCATATTGGAAAATAAAAACCATAAATATTGAGGTAGGAATTATTTACCTTGTTACTATATTCTAAAGTATCTATGTCTAGTGAGATAATTGAAAGGGCCAAGGGTGAATCAATGATCTATTTTTATTTTTATGAATTCCACATTTACATAAACTTATATGGACTATTAAAATCCTTGATATATACTTAATGTGTCTCATAACCTAAACCAAGTGATATGGCAGTCAAAAGGTACATAAATTTAGGATTTACAAGGTTCTTCACTACCTAAATACTTCTTTCTAGGTTTGGGTTGAATATCAATACATAGTCTCTCCACTTTAAATTTTCTTGAGTTCTAGTACAAACTATCTCTCCAAAATTATCTCATACAACCTTCTAAAATGATCGGTCCGAAGTGAACTATTGGATACCTCCCAATAGGTTCTTATACTATCTCATTAAATATTAATATATCTCCCTAAAATATTCTTACTACCTCATAGTAGTGTGTTTATACTCTCTCCTAATAATTCTTTAAGGGCCCTCCTGAACTCCTCATTTGATGAGTCGTTAACTAAAAGTGTCTCCTAAAGAATTATGTGTGTTTTTATTATCCTTCTTCACGTATAAAAGTCCAGTATTATTCTTGAATCTTGTATTTCTTTACATTACTCAATCTAAAATTGTAGTTGCAGTGCTTATAATCTTCTCATTCTTCACTAACATATATGTGTTTCTTGAATGAATCTGATCTCATAATAATTCAATTAGAATGGAATTCTTGAATAAAATCAACTCTTCACCTTTAATACCAATAGATATTTTCATGAAATAAGTATATGTTCTACTCTCTTCTTCATCTCTGATACATTTATATTGACAAAATATTTCCAGGAATATTAGTTCTCAAAAATGAATTTTGGGAACTCCATTAATATCATAAGCATGCGATCCTTCTCTTTCGAACAAGAGTATTTTTACGGGTTTTGAATTCTCATTTAAATATAATTATAAATACATTTTAATCTTTTCAGTTAGTTATTTATTATTTTTATTATTTCCCTTTATGTTATATTTCAAATATCATAGTATTCTTCTACTGCAAAAAATACACTACATTTAAATATTTTAAATGATATTCAAATGTTCAGGGATTTTTAAATTAGTGAAGGGGAATATCTCTTTCATATTTGTAGGAACTCATTTCAACACTCCATACCCATAAATATTCATTTGATATTGGGTTCTCTGGTAAATCACAATCATCTCAATGAGGGTTATGATAATTAAATCCATGAAAATCAGTTTGAATCATCTTCTGATTCATTATCAAAATTTTCTATAAATTATAATTATACAATTTTCAATACCCATGTAAGGATAAATGATTCCTTTTTTTGAACCCCCATACATCAATAACTCTGATGTTGATCCCCTTACATTGATGAACCAATTATTTATCCACTTACATTGAAGATTCTATGATGAACCCATTTAAATGTTCACCTTCAAATTGATATAAAAATGAAAATCCCTATACATAAATATCCCAAAATGTGGATCCATTTAAATAGTTAATGATATGAGAATATACCTAGATGTTGTATCATCCCCAAACATGGGGGGCACACCCTTTACGTTTTCCACCCATATGTGAAATTGTACATAACCATTTTTACAAATTTTACTCAATTCCATATAGAGATATTTTAATATATTTCAATGTCTTCATAATCAACTCAAACTAACTTTAATCCTCTTATAAAGGATCTTCCATCAATGAATGGGTATTTTTCTCATTAGTTAACATCATTATTTATAAACACGATTCTTCAATCTCTCCCAATAGTACGAAACTTCTAAACTCTTCCAAAACTACTGAAGACATCATTCAATACTATTCTATTACATTATTAAATTGCTATCAATCATCATATGTATAAATTTTACATTGAATATATATATTAAAATTATGTAGTAATGTTACATTCTATTCTATCATGTAAATTCCAAAAAAAAATGATTCTTGAAGAGTTATTGTCATGGACACGGTTTCTCTATCATCTTTTTGTGGACCATGCACATATTGGAATATTTATCCTTATAGACACACCCTAAATTGTTTATAGAAAATATAATCTTATTTCCAGACACTTCACTATCTCCCATTATATTTTTTTCTAATACCACCATACTTCAAACATGGGAATATTTTCACTCATTTATTTTCCCCTTGTTATTTAAAATAACTACAAAAGAATATAGGGGTATTCTCACATTATCTAAATTCTTTTAAAATAAAATTATTTTTCACATCTTAATTATTGAAATTATATATTATTTTAATAATTTTGTAACTACACAAAACATTTAGAAGAGCCCTTTTTTAATAATCTCCAAGTCTACTTATGATAAACTGGCATATGAAATAATATATACTTCAACAATACATCAAGTCTACCAATTTTAAATTTCAAAATGTGATAACTTTTCCAAATTCAAATTATACAAATTTTATAACTAAATTAACCATAATTATTCATCCAACACTCATTTTAAATATAAATCTTAAAAACATTCATTTTAAAGACATATAGACCCCCTTCAAATGTTATTTTTCATTAACCATCACTCCCCTTGTGAATCATATTTTTTTATAAAAAAGGAAGGTTAGTAAATATGATGGTTATATATTAATTTCATAAAATCATTCATGATATTCAAAAACTCTATATTTACAATGAAAATAGCATGTAAAGACTTTTATTCATACTAGCTCCACCATAAGGGAAGAAACTCAACAAGTGTTCACTATGGATGGTATTATTTAGTTTAAAACCATGATGGAACCACTATTCTTGCTATAAGAAATAATTATAGAACCTTACCAACTTCCCCTTTGATGTATTTTCTTTATTTGACTTCATGTTATAACATAAAAAAATGCAATGATATATAGAAGAGTTCAACATGTTAATTATCGATGGTAGAAAAATTAATTTTTATCTTAACTATAATTTTTCGGCTATTACAACTTTGGCTCTTGATGAATTTTATATGCCTCCTTTGCTAAAACATTTTCCTTATATCTTTATAGGTATCATGATTTCCTTATTTCCTTATGTTCCTTCATTATATAGGTAATTTTTCTAATTGTGATAGATAAATACACATTCTACCTCAGATACTTGCCTCTCCATTTATGTACCATATTCTGAGATAGAAAAACTAATAAATCATTCTCTAATGCATGCATAGATTTTTCATTCTTCCTGCATAGTAATAATTATTTCAAGACTTCTTCTAGTTATTTTTATCAAGAATTTTATTATGTCATATTCAACTTTATATTTTTAAAAGATCATACTTGACAAGAGTGGTATGGTTTATTCCTTCCTCTTCGATATTTTTTTACTTTAGTAGCTTGTAAATATTTTCTAGTATCAATTATCATACACATAGATATGATTTAATATTTTTTTCACACCTTCAACATATATCCTCTATGAATTCATATCAATTTTATGTAGACAGGTTAAGTATGTTTATTCTTCAAAAACCTATATTCTTGAAGTATTTTTTCTTCTGACTGAACTATTTATATTCTTGTCAAGGCATCTTGCACATGATTCATGCTAGATTTTTGGAAATGACAAGTTGTACTAGTAATCATAGATTTAAGGAACAAATACTCTATGACACCAAAAATATAACTCAAATCCTAATATTTTATATCTCTAACCGACCATTATAAAATCTTCTTCATATCCAAATAAGTAATGTCTTTTATTTTCTATATTATAGGGGTTATTTTCTATTCTCAACTAATCTATATTTCTTCTTATAGTAGGATCACATTTTCATGATTTCTTTCAACACAAATAACACTATTTTTATTTTTATATCCTATATAATTGGATTAAACTAATTTTGTATCATTTGAGAAAATTGAACAAGTTTGTACCTATTTATTTGGGTCGGTCTTCTCAAAACATCTAGATAATTAAACTAAAATTTCAACAGATTTCTAAAAATATTTTATCATAGTATTAATGGTGTTATCATATTTATGTTTTTTAGATTATCCCTCATTAATATATTTACTCATAAATGATAATTTTCTCTTAAACTCTTCTAGGATCTTATCATGTTCTCTAATTTTTCCCTGGGAACTCATGATCAATTTGATGATATCACCCTATTTCACATCTTAACTTATTTTATCTTTTTTAAGAATATTTACTCCCTTATATTTCTTTGAATTTTTCTCATTGCATGAGACTAGTTTATCACTAAATGCATACTCAGTATAGAAATATTCTTCCTTTTCATCATTATTTGACGATACTTTACGAATTTTAGCCTGAATGATGAATGTTTTTTGATTTAAAGAAGTATATACATCATATAACTCAATATAAGACTATGAGTATCCACATTCATGTATGCTCATTAAATTCCCCTTAAATTTCCATGAATACATCTTCATTCATATAAAATCACTTTTCGTACATTTTTTTAATCTTCAAAGAGAATAATATTCTTACTCATCTTCAGTTTTATATTTATAAAATTTATTCATTAGTAAGTATATTTTGAAATTATAAATGACAACACAATTAAATAATTTAATATTAAGTATACCGTTATATTTTTCTCTCCCTATTTTTATTCTATTAGAGATAAAGGTCATAGTTTTCTTGTTAATCAATCTTCTTTCATCTTCACAATTAGAATATGAATCATATTCAACATTTCTTTCCTTGATATTTTGATTGTATTTTAATTCACCTCCTTTTTATTTCTTTTTAAATACATGTTCTTTACTCATTCATAGATACTAGGGTGTTTTGTATCTCATCAACGGGTAGATCTACAATATCTTCAATTGTTGAAATCATTTGGTAAAATCTATCTATGAAATTTATTATAATCTTCTTTATAAAATTTTAATCCTTTTGATTATCTCTAAACCCTCGAATATTAATGAAAATCTCATTAACCCTGGTATATAAGTGAAATATATTCTTATATTCATTCATCAGTATTTTTTTAAAATTTTCACTCCAAATCTAAATTTCGGCTTCATTAATCTATACATTACCCTCATACATATTTTTTTATCATCTCCCACATCTACTTTATAATTTTTGAGCTCCATTATTTTTTGTGTAAACATTATCATATAGGGATTAAAGGAAGTAATTTATATATTTCACATATACCTCAAGATTTATCCTATTATCATAAGTTATGGGAGTATTTTTCCATTTAAAGTAAATCCCACTATAATTGTATCACATACCACCAAGCCTTGTGATAGAATATATGGAATTAGTTGATTCATTCATCCATGAAAATTAGTTATATCAAAAAATATGATATGTTATAATATTTATATGAATTATAGTATTCATTATTATCCTTTTATATTTTAGATCATGCCTAGATTAGATTTGATACCACTTGTAGAATCAATTTTTAGTGTGATCACTGAGAGTGGGAGTGGTAAATTAGTTACCCCTTTTAATATTTCTAAAATTTTCCTTTACATTAAATTATATGGCTAGTTAAAATCATCAATCCACAATTGTTGTGTCTCACAACATCACCTAAATGATGCATTTGTAAATGGGAATATAACATAAGGATTTATATGTTTTTTCAATGAAATCATACTCCTTTCTAGGTTTGGATCTAGTTCTGATACATTATTTCTTCACTATGAATCATTTTTATTTCAAGTATAAGTATTATCCCAAAATTTATATCATACAAAGTCCAAATTTTAATTTTCTAATGTGATCCAGTTCTCTCCACTTGATGGTTTCTTTATATTGGATATCTTCAGGTGGATCTATCTCCTAAAAATATTGTTACAACCTACCATAGGTGTATTTTTTCTACCACCTGGTAGTTCATAAAGGGTCCTCTTAAACTCCACTTTGAACAAGTATTAAACCATTACTTTCTCCTAATGTGGTATACATGTTTTCATGGCCCTTCTATAAGTCCCCATGTACAACTTTCAATAGGATAGATTACTTAACATTTCTTTATAATTGTTCTATTATTAGTATTTATCACCTAAAAATTATTCAATTCATATGTTCTTCTTATATTTATCTCCTCTTCTTCTTTGATTCATAAGGATGACTAGAATCTTATCATCTATTTTCCTTCAATACCAGCAGATATTCTCATGAATGTAGTATCAAATCTACTCTATTATTTATCATTTTTACATATATAATAATTAAATATTATCAAAAAATTAATTTCTAAAATGAAATATTGTAAAATATATTTATCTCAGTAGAAGGTGATCCTTCTCTTTCAAACTAGAATATTTTTACTAGTTTTAATTGTCATTTAAAACTCATTCATATTCGGTTTTAATCGATTCAGTGTCTCCCTTAATAGACAACTTTTTCCACTTCACAAGATATTTCGAATATCATAGTATTCTTCTTCTCCATAGAATCCAAAATATTTAAATATGTTAATTCTACAACAATGTGTTCACGGCTTCATGCATTGGTGATAGGGAATCTTCTTTGGGTTATGATAGAAATTCAGTTTACCTCTCTATCAACATCATCTTCGATTTTATGTTTAATTCTAAGCTTGATTCACAACTATTTCAAACAGAATTATGATATTTAAATCCCTGAAGATATGTTTGAATCATCATATAATTCATTTTATAATGTTATATATATTACATAATTCCATAATTATCATATCCACATAATGATAATTTATCCCCTTATATTAATCTTATTATATTAATAACTCTGATGTGGATCCATCTAAGTCAATGACTCAGTGATAGATCCCCTTATATTGAGGATTATATAATGAATACTTTTATGTGTTTACCGTTACATATTTCACTATATGGTAATCCTCATACATGAACATTCTTATGTGTGAATCCATTTATGTAGTGTATCATATGTGAATCCCCTTAGTGATTTCTCATCAGCTTATATGGTGGATCACCCCTTTACATCCCCTACACTTTTGTGAAACTGGAGAAAATAAATTTTCTATATTTCCCTCAATTTTATCCATAACACACTGAATTCATCTTCAATCCTTATAAATTTATTTAATTTAACATATAACCTCATCTAATGGATCTTCCATCAATGGATGGGTCCTCATCACATCACCTAGACTCTTTATTCATAAACATGATTCTTCAATATCTCTCACTAGTAGGAAGCTTCCAAAATCTCCTAAAAAATTTTAAACACTCAAAGTTACAAGTATTTTACATGATAAAAAACTCATAAATCATCAAATGTATAACTATTTTATTGAATAATTCCATTCAAATGAAATAGCAATTTCACCTCCTCCTCTATTATGTAAATACCTCTTAAAAGGATCACTCAGTAGGTATTTTAATGGTAGTTTCTTCTCTATCATCTTCTCATGACCCTAAAACATATATGAATATTAACACTCAAAAAATAAAGATCACTTATTAACAAAAATACAAAACTATTCCTTGGAACATCACATTCTTATATAGATGTAGGGTCTGACATGCTTGTGAATGCTTGAGTTGACCCTATGATGTTCTGTTTTAGTATCAAAGATTGTTGTTAAGTCTATAATGATTTAATTGACTCCATGGATAGTAGACAAGAGTGGATAAAAAATGTTTATGAGGAATCCAATATTTCATAACAGTAAATCATTAGGTTTGTCTTCTTGTTTTGTTAGGCCAAGTGTGGGTTGTATCAACTTGATGGGGGAATAGAATACCATGTGGATTAGTGTGTAGGTTTGGGTGATGATTCCATTATATGGTAAATGTCATTGGTGAGAACTAATACAAAGTAAAGGGAGATGTGAAAAATTAATTATGGATAGGCCATACGGACTCCTTGGGTTTGTGATATAGAATGACTAGTTTTAGAGTGGGTAACCCATGTGAGAGGAGTTTTAATATTGAGAATCAACTTCATATTCTGTGAAATGCTTTCTGTGTGATATATCCATTGGAACATTCCTCAAGGGAATCTTTCAGATTGTGTGGGAGGTTGTCTATTTCGATTCCCTCCACAAACTACTTCCTTGAGGTTTCATATGTGAGGTGTAACTAAGGGACGTTTCCCCAAGGAGTGGTTTTTCTTGTATAGGAGGTTTGATATTGATATCCCCTCATTATACTAATTTAGTGATGGTCAATGGATATGGGACTTAGCTATGAGACCTTATGTGAGGGAAGGTTCGTCTAATATCAGATTATGGATATTGTAATTCCCTGATTTGGTACCTCTATGGTTACTTCTAATAGGTTCCATATACAGGGAAACACCTTCTTCCCATCATTTATTTCCTCAAGTATATTCATGGTTTATGGGATTTGGGTTAGTAAATGATGAGTAGATGGAAATATTTTTTCCTATATATTATTTATTCTATAATTATTTCCATCAGTTCATCCACTCACATATTTTAGTTTTATTTATGCTAAGTACTTTTAGGTGGTGTCCTCCTTGATTTATTACTCACACCTGGCATAGAAAACCTATTGCATGTAAATATTCTATTACATAGAATCTAGTTAAATAAATTTCCCTATGTTAATGTGATGATAATTTGAATCTAGTAAAAGATTTAAGGTGATTCCAGTATATACTCTGGGATCTTATGTTGTTCCACATAATATATATTTTTTTAACACATTTATTGATACACCATATTTATGGATTCTTTGAATATATATGTCACTGGTTATATCACATTATGATATTTTACCTGATGGTATTAAAATTTTATCTTCCACTATGTATCCTTTTTTTGTTTTGATATACATAATATTTTTTTGATTTGGTATATAATGATGATCTGATATAGAAGTGATAGTCTCCATACTACATAACTTAGGACCATGTTGCATATTGGAAAACTATTACATATGGGAAAGAAACCTTGAGGCCTTCATGAACATCAATCCATTCGTAGTGAACTGGTCAAGGGTGTTATAAAATGGTATAAAATCCCCTTTTCTTTTTATTTTTTGTATAGATCATGGTAGAGTCAATATGGGGTGGTTAGGAATCAAGTTAAGGGCCATTATTATGTCTTTAAAACAGCTATTTAGTGGGTAATCAATTTTCTAGGGTAGTGGTATTATATTTTTTATTTTTGTTATTATATTTTCTTGTAATTATTTTAGTGTTATTATATGTTTATGGTTTATACAAATCTCTTCTTGACCTAAGTGGAAAGAGTGGGTGAGTTCATGCATTATGGATAGACATGTAGGTTCAAATGCCAAGTTCATGATTTCCTATGGTTGAAATTGGATTAAAATAATTAAGTTCCAAAAATATTATATTTCATGTTTTCATAAATACATTTCATGGCACATAGAATTATTTAAACCTGACTATGTTAATAATTACATTTTATCTTATTGTGACTAACATACAGGTATAACTGGTTTGGGATTAGGATTTGGGTGATTAGTGGGTTCTTATGCCAAGTGGTTATGGGTATGCCTTTATAGAGTGAAACCTATAATTGTTACACATTTTTTCCGATTAATTTCTTAATTTTTTTTATATTTATGTTATTAAGGGTATTTCTAGGTCTCTGTTGTGGTATTTATGAAGATGTAACCTCAATGATGTCTTGTAGTGAAACTAAGAGACCATATTTGAGATGTTTCCAAGGTATTAAATGCTCTTATTATACCTGTATATATCTAGGATTATGGACCATGGAGTTTCATTGATCCTGTTCTTGGGTTTGAGGTAGTGTAGCTGCTTCAACAAGGGGTATTTCATAGTGTTGATGGGAGGATGAGGTGCACATTGAGATGGACCTACCACAGATATTTTTCTCAAGAATTATATATTTCATCATCCCCTTCTTTTATAGATTAGGAGAGTTTATCAAGAAACCTATGAATGGATTGAGGTGTTTAAAGGTGTATTTAAGCTATTAGATATTCCCAATGATCATTGGGTGAAGCTTGTGGCCTATATGCTTCACAGACCCACTGTGAGATGGTTTGGTGTATTGATATAATCCTGGTGTCATGAAGGATTACCATGGGTGAATTTTAGGACCCATTATTTGGGTATTTATTTCTAGAGTTTCTAAGTCTAGACCTAGTTTTGGATTTCATAGAGATACACCATGGGATGATGTTTATGATGGACTATGCAACTAATTTCATTGAGTTGTTTCAATTTTTACCATATATATAAGTGAATGTGTCATATAAGAATTTTATATTTTAGATTTATCTTCGGGAAAATGGGAGTCATCATTTTAATATTATCATTCTAACATCATAGTCATACCTTATTTTTAAGGCTCTCACCATTGTGATGGCACTGATATTGGATAGTTCCACTGTCTCACATCCCAGTTTCAATGGGTTATATGGTGACCTTCTTATTAGTTTTTTATGCCTCTTCTCATAATAGGAAGAGGAGATTTAACAGTATATTCCAAAGTGGTGATAGTAAATATAATTTGGGAAATGATTCACCACGTACTTCCTATATAAGAGCTCCCCCCAACCCATGTGTTTTCAGAATAAGTGGGTAGGTGATTATTGTAGTTTATATACTAGCCATATGAGTGATTTCCATGCATGTGGTGGGATGGGGATTATTTATCAGTTTCTTATAGTGATGTTTTGACTAGTTTTAGGAAATGGATGAGGGTAGACCTATCCATAACAATCCTAATTGGGTGACCTCTGATAGATAATGTGATAACATCTACGAGGTCGGTCCATAGAACCAGATGAAGGTATTATGTTATGTATAAGATACATATGCCATAGGGGTTAGGTCTGTAGAATATCTAGAAATTATAGAATTATATTGGAATGATCAATACATTTATAGTGTACACCTTATTATAGGATTTAACTTATGGAACATAGGGTCCTTCTACCATTAGTGGTATTATTTATGTTACTTTGATTCTTTATGTTCCCTTGATCGATATAAGGCTGTCTTATTATTTTTTATCTTCCAAATTTATTTTTTGATTATGGTATTCCATGGAGTTATCCCCTCAAATATTGTCTCTTCATACACCTCTAAAAAAGAGTTTGGATTGAATTTAGAGTTTCTAACAAGTGTCTTAGGGGTTGTGGTTATGTACATCAATAAGATTACCTTGTTACATATATGATGAACATTTTTCATATTTTGGATGGATCTATTGATACTCTTTGGGGCTCACATCGATTATAATTAAAGGTGGGTGTATTTTACCACCCTTATGGGAGAAATGTACATGCTTCATGGGAGAGTCGGATATGGTGGTAGTTTATGTGGGGCCTAAAATCATTTAGATATGATCCATTATAGTGTAGGTAAAGAGTACAGTTCTTGTATTGAAACAAGTGATAGTTTTATAAACCTTTGCATATGTTGTAGATAGTTTCCAAGATTCCATCTTGTATCATTTTTTAGTAATACCTCCGGAATTGAAGATCAAGATCATGATTCATCTCAAGATAGGTGTGTGTCCTATATTGATTCCATCTTATCCTCTAGAACCAACCTAGTTGATATAGATGAAGGTGAAGCTCTAGGACCTAGTGGTGAATGGATTTATTCACCAGGGTATCTATCCTTAGTGTGACTTAGTTTTATTCACCCAAAAGGAAGATAGTCGATTCATGTTTTTCATAGATTACCTAATGTTAAATCTAGTTTTAGAGAATAACTAATGTCTAATTTTGTTGATAGATGATAATTTTGTTTAGTTGATGGGGGACTGATGGATCTATTACCTGTGATTAGGCTACCATCAATTATGATTCAAGGAAGAGAATATATTTCATATGACATTTAGTATACTGTATTTTCTTATAAAAGTGTCTTTTGATTCCATTTTTATTAATAAATATGAAATAGGTATTCATGGAACTCATGAAATAAATATTTCATCTCTATCTATAATCCTTCATCATGGTGTTCATTGATGAAATATTGTTATACTCACAGACCATGGAGTTATGTGCTGAGACCCTATCGATTTTATTGATTATATTTTTAGCACATCAGATTTCTATCATGTACTCAAAGTATCAAATTTGTATTTAAGATGTGTGCTTCTAGGGGAATGTGATTTCAATGGTGGGGAACTTGATTAATCTATAGAAGTTAGTATAGATGATGTCTTGGGAAGGGCCAGAGAATGTGTTCAAGATCTAGTGTTTTTTGGGTTAGTTTTGTATTATAATTAGTTCATCTAGAAATTCCCAAACATAGAAGCTCCCAAGAGAGAGATAACCATAAATGGAGAAAAATTTTAGTATACTAGTCGATGTTAGGTGGATTTGATAGAGTTTATAGAGATATTGATGATTACTTTCATTATTAATTTTTCTGATATATGGATAAACTATGTCTTCTATTGTAATGAATAAAGGGTTAGTATGGAAGTCATTTAGTTTTAGGGGTTGAGGATGTCTCTTATGGGTCTCTTCATCTATAACCTCGTGAGTGTCACTAACCTACTCATGATTTGGATCCAGTTGTCGTGGTTAATGCCTTGTAGTGTTGGTATCATTATCTCTTTAGTGATATATTGTTTATCTACATGTTCCACAAGATCTTATCATGCATATTATTCTAGTGGGACTTGAAACTATTGTAAATGAATTGGTTTGATTAAGTATAAACCATCGAATTTGACATGGACATTACATAGGGAAGGGGAATCTAATCATTGATGATACTAGTAAAAATACCCATGATTAATGAGATAAACTGTTTGGTCAGTAGAAAATGGTAATATGGTTACTTGAAAATTGGTAGATTTATATGTCTGAATGGTGAGAGGCTATGACTTGTTCTCCTTTAGTCATTACCACATCATTGGTAGATCAGGAATAGGCTACCAAGGATCATGATTATTACTATATTGTGATGAAATATTGACTAATAGAAGAATAACCAATATTAGGATGGACTTATGGTGAGTACAATATACTCTACATTCATGGTAGAGTGGGGGTACCAACTTGTATGAATATTTAATTTATAAGAGAATTTCAATAATTATGATTAATTTTTAATATATAGATAACCAATATGTATCATGACATTATGAATCATTTTTGGTTGTAGAGTATGATGAAGTATATCACAAGATTTTTTACATTAATCCCTAACTATCAAATGATAAATTTAATGTACCAAAAAATAGGTGGGTTACATTAACCCCATTCAGATCTAGTATGGAATTGGGTTTAGCTGACCGTGGAATTCAACATGGGACTACACAATACCTCGAGGCGTCATGATATAGTATTAGTGGTGGTTGATTAGCTAATGAAGGTTTTACAAATCCAACCTATTCAAGAGACACATTTTTTATGAATGATGAGTCGGTTGTACATGTGAGGAATAGTGTGGTTTCATTAGGTACCTATAAGTATAATTTTATTTTGGCACATGTGACTCATATTGATAACATAGAAAGGAATATTGAAGGCCATTAGGACTCAATTTAATTATAGTACAAGATATCACTCATATAAAGATATGAAATCTGATAGGATGATTAAAATATTAGAGGATATGATAAGAGTGTATGTGCATGATTTTAGGGGAATATAGGATATCCATATGGACATAGTTGAATTTGTGTATAGAAATTTCTTTTAGGATTCGATCCAAATGGATACATTTGAATTTATTTATTATAATTCATTCTTCTCAAGATTGTTCTTGTTAGTGGCTGGTGATTAAGCATTGATCTGGTTAATCTGGATATGAGAGTCCATCAAGTGCGTGTAGAAAATCGAAAAGATGTTGTTTACTAATCAGAATAAGTAATTCACATATTTCGACTAGATCTAACAACCCAAAGAGTATATCATGAAAAACAAAGTATTCTTGAAGATATAAACACAATTTTTCCCTTGGTTTCTAAGGAAGGAATGAAATCATTCTTAGTGTGTTTCAATCCATTCAAGATTATGGAGATGATTGTAGAAATGGATTACCATTCGCCTCTTCCGCCATGAAATTAAGTAATTAATGATGAATTTTATGTGTTGCAACTCTGGAAATATGATCTAAACCATGGGAATGAGATTGACGAATATGATATTGAGATATATAAGTTTGTTCCATTTGAGTAGCACTTAGTGTGTATAATGGTAAAAATCAAGAAGGTGTTTTGAGGGAGTACATTAACTATTGTCCATGTATTTTGAAAACACAGGTGTATCTATGAGAGAAATTTGGATTAATGAATATAAATGTTAGACCAGTGGCCATAGGTATTCAGCTATGACACATAGAGATTCATCTTAGTGACAAAAATCCTTTATATGGATAGTTTATAATTCCCCTTGAATTTTATGGGTTTTTATTTAAATTTTGTGGAATTTTGTGTATATTGATGATTTCATATTGTTTTTAGTGTTAGTAGGGGACCTAGATCAAGATTTTGGGAATTGAAAATGGCTCAATGCTCAGAAATTTACAATGGGATGTAGATCACGGTGGGACACAAAGTATTATGTCATAATGGACTACAGTTGGGAAGACCCACAATGCAATTATTTCAGTTTTACCATGACACATCTATAGGGTGATCCATTTTAGTGTGAGTCATAAGAAAACATTACAATGGTGACCATTTGTTGCATTAAGACCTCTGTTTAGGGGTAGTTGCAATAGATCCATAGGTCAGCATCACAACATGACCCTAGTTTTTATTCATTATGATGTGACCACAATGGCCACAAGAAAACCCTATTATTTTCTATATTGTGTTAGAGGAATGTTTTTTATGTACCCATGTGTATGGATCCCCATGTGTTAGGGTACACATTCATAAGGTTTTATAGGATATTTGGAAAATTGGTTAAGTCGTCATATGTATGGGTCACCTAGTGATATATAAGAGTCTATAAATTAGTAATTTTCAAATGTGTAAAGGTTTATCCTGATATATAAGTATAACAAGTGTTATAAGTTAAGGTTACACTACTATACGAGGGTAAAAATAATAAATTGTGATATATAAGGGTAACCACTAAATTATGTAAGGGTAGATATGTGAGGGTTGAATGATACCTCAAGGCTCTATACTAAGGTAAATTTTTGTGTGATAGTCTGGATGGGGTTCACTCTATGATCCAAGGGTCAGGTCATGATGTGGCTTATGTCAAGTTTTTTTAAATAGTTGATTATATTAAGATTTTAAGGAGGGTTTAAAAATTTAATCTAGAAATATAGTGGTTAGTATCTAATATATTCCACTATATCCACTCTTTTATTTTAAGTGTCATTCATTCGAGATGTTTTCCCTAGGTAACTTTAATTCCATCCATGAGTTAGGTTCCTTCTTCTTCCAATATTCATTTTTTCTATCTTGAATCAATAATTATTATGGGTTGGTTTATATTTAGGGTTTTTTGGATTTGATATGATTCATATATCATGTATTTGAAATTATTATCCCATAATGTTGAGGTAAGTGGTCTTTACTATGTTAGAGCAATTATATGTGGTTGTATAGTCTGACTAGCATATGAATGGTTATGTTGGCCATGTGATTTTATTTTTATGATATCGAAGTAACTAGGTAATTTTATAATTTTATAATTAACCCATTTAAGGATATAAAAGAGTGGAATAACATGGGTATGATGAATCTCTAACTTGTTTGAAGGATGGAGGTAAGGTTGTCTGCATGGTTATTTTGTCCTAGTGTAGTTGTATCAACTCATTATGGTATTGGATGATCCCGTTTCATTGTTTATAGTATGGGGGTGTGAATACCTCATATAATAAATGTCATTGGTGAGAATGAATTAATAATATGATAATCATTTATGAATTTGGTAAAGAAAGTCCATTGGTCAATTTTCATGATATTGTGATAAAGGATGACTAGTTAGAGAGAGGGTGGCCTTTGTGAGACAGTTTTTGATCTTGATGACTTTTTTTTATATCACGTGAAATGGTTTTTTATGTTTACACAAGACATACCATCAGTTAATTTTTCTTTTAATTTTATGGGATGTTAAAATTATGATTCCCTCTTCTAAACACTTCATTAAGGTTTCATAGTCATGGAACCTTGTCTAGAGTTATGGATTGTATGGAAGGTCAGTTATTGAGATTTCCTCCTCATACCAATTCATTAATGATTAGTGTATTTGTGTTTATATTTTGTGGATCTAGATTATAAATATATTACACTATGTATGTTCTTTTATTTATAATATTTCACCACCACAATTTTACATCCTATTTCACTTTCTTTGAAAATAGTGAACATTTTTGTCAATTTTCACATTCTTCGTAGTATGTCTCCAATATGGTTTTCAAAAAGAATGGTTTCATTTATTTGGATAAATATTATATATAAAAGTATTAATTGTGAAATTATTTGTTTTGATTACACTATATATAATTTTACCAGGTTGATATTATTAGTAATCAAGTAGGGAAAATCATAATGCCATGAATTCTCCAAAACTTGTGTTTCATACAGAAGGAGTGTATTCATTGAAAATTTTGAAACATAACTTCATGACTTTTTATGAAAGTCAATTATAGATGCTCTTGTTTTTTCAACATTATCGGTTTCATATTGATAAGTGGGTGGTAAGTTCAACTTGGATATATTTATCATCTAAAATTATCAAATATTTAGTGTACCCCTCAAAAGTCTATTACGATATGTAGTTTTTATTAGTTTACTAGATTCATGTCATATGATTTTTATTCATCAAAAGTTTGATCTATATATTTTATCGATAGTGATAGTAGGATTTCTCTAGGAGGTAGTGAATCTATCTAAAGTTTGTGAAAATAATGAAATTATGGAGGACTAAAATTTCAGTAATGAATAATGGACTAGGAGTTTTTAAAATTCAAATTCCCTAGAATTATGATTCTTGAAGATTTCGTAGGGGAGATGTTAAATTCAAAGGTTCACTATAGATTAGTAGTTACCATTCTCAATGGATTAATTTCCATGAATGTTAGAATTCGATGTAACATGGATGATGGGCTGACTACTGTGATAAAAGGAATTAGAGACCTCATTATACAGTCCACCAGTGACAAATAGTTTACCCAGAATTAAAATAGTGATTCTAATATGATTACATTCGTGAAAAAGGAAATTTAATCCTCTTTTTTAAATTCATATAGATGGGTTTTCAATTGAATTAAATATTTATAATTTTGGTGAAAATGAAGTCAACAAATGTGTTTCTCCCATGATTAAAGGACTCATTGTTCAAAACATATTAATCCCTTATGATATTCATTGTGTTTTTTATTTCCATTGTTTTCATCTCAATTTATATGTTTTAATATTTTATTCATGTTTGTGAGGGTCAATATTATTTATTCAATAGGGGTGAAAAGTCTTCCTACATATACTACACTTAGTTTATGGAGGTTTTGGAGGAAAAATTGTTTTTGCTAAAATTTTGGTGTGATAACTTCTAATAGGTCAAGGATCTTACACATGATGGTTGTATGAATGCCCAATTAACAATAATTGGTATCACATATTAGAATGTGGACCAGTACTAACTCAACACACTCATATAAAGCTCCATTTTTGTTCACTCATTCATTGAAATTAATTCATTTTATGTGGGAGTTTATTGTCATCAAACGTTATAGAATATGATGTCTAGGGATTGTCCCCTATCTAGTGTCTCGAATTGGATCTCTAAATTTTTACTTTTATTGATTATTCTTTTTGGAAATATTGGGATCAATTTTTGATGTATAATATTGATCTTTCTTAGGATTTCAGTCAATGAAAATCCATAGTTTAAAGAGAATGTGGGCAGAAGTTGAAATATATTTGTTTCAAAAATAATTTTGAATATATAGAATATAAATTCTGATTATTCTATCAGAATAGGGGAATAATTTATGGGAAGATAGTGTCTATGAAAAAAACATAATGGAATGGATTAATGTATTAATAAAACATTAATTGATAAGTATCTAATCATTTTGCTACACTCTAAAAAAACCAAATGAATTTTGGTATTGGTAGTCAACACAGCACCATGCCTCATCAATATGACTCCAAAATTTGAGGTTAGGTAGGAAATTCCATATTTATATGGCCTAGTGAATGAATTTAAATTATTATTATTAATTTTTTTTGTAATATTATCGCATATTTATGTCAATGATAGAGATTGAAACAATCTTAAGGACAAATCCAATGTGACCTATCTCATTTGGTATGTAAATTAAAATTTTCATTTTCAACTATGTGATGATGATAGTAGGAAATTCATCGAGTGTAAGAATGTTATATTGAATTAGAAGGTTCTATGGAAGCACTAAAACATAATGGATAAATAATTTGAAGGATATTTTCAACTGTCAAAGTCTATGTTAATCTATGTAGATGTACTAAAAGAACTCATGTTTTGGAGAACACATTAGGAAACATTAAAAGCCCAGAGGTGAGGCCAGTTAAAGATATACTTTAAATTTGAAGGACAGATGAATCTCAAGTGATATAACTAGAAGTTAGGGGCTTGTAAGATAGGTTATATTTTATCAGTAAAAATTAGTTGAATTAGTTAATAAGATAAACTAGAGTTAGAATAACGATTCAGAGGTGTAGGGATAAAATGAACTTTTTACATTTAATAGATTTAGGAGAAAAAAAATTCTCATAATAATTAATGACACTCCGTGTCTAAAAGAAACTAAAGTAAGTAATGGATAACGATAAATATTTTTTGTAAAATTGGGACTTTGGAGTTAATTTATTTACCGAAATGGTAATTATCACTATGAGAATATGTCGGTTCACCATTTGAAGGAAGGGGCCAATTGTAATAATTGTTTCAAGGAATGGATGTCAGTAAGTGGATCTTAATAAATGAAAGTATTTTATTTATCATATATATTCTCACCATTAATTAAACAAGAAATTATTCATATGGTTCTATGTATGGTGAAATTTGAAGGTCTATACTTGGAGTAGATAGATGTAAAGAGATCTTTCCTTCATTATGACTTGGAGGAAGAATTTTAAATGAAAAATCCAAAAGGTTTTAGATAATATGGGAACTACACTTTTATTTTTAAGTTTAAGAAAATAAATTATAGTATAATGAAAGAGCTCAAATAAATGAATCATAATTTTAACTCTATTATATATGAAGAGAGATATAAAATGTGAAGTTTTGATCACTGCTTTTACTGGAAGATATAAAATGGTGGGGAATTTAACACACTAAACTTGTATGTAGATGGAAATATATTAGTGGAACTAGATGTTTTATGGATTTAGGATCTAAAGAGTATGTTTTAATGAAGATTACAAAGGAAGGATCTTTAACATGCCAAGAAATATTTTGGAATAAGGGCAGAGAGTGATTGGAAAGCTAGAAGTTTTGTGTTATCCTTAATAGACTATATATATAAGATCATTGAAAAATATAGAATGAGTGTATTTAATCTCCTCTCAATCCTTCTCACTGAAAATATAGAATTGTAAAATTCATAGGCTCCATCAATGAAATAAGTGAGATGATACATGTAGAAAGTGTAAATTTCATCATTAGTTGGAATCATGATGTGTGAAATGATTTTTACTCATCCATACATTGAAATTTCAGCGTAAGTTGTGAAAATAATTATTTTGTTCTTTGGAATGGGAAATGGGAATTCCTCAAATATATTATCTTTTATTTGAAAGGATCTACATAATATTTTCAATGTTTTGGCTAAGAGGATCTATTGTAAGTATTTTTTATTATAATTTCACTAGAGGCACAGAAACCTAGATGATTATGATCAATTATCAATCCACCAATAAATGAATAGTGATTGGTTAAATGTCATAGATATATATAATTTTCACTATAAGGAAAATAGAATAATGGAATATAGTTTTAATGGACTCATAGAAGGATATGGTTTAGTTGATGTGTTTGCTGAAGGAGTATGAACAAAGATAAGAGGATGGTTTTTTAATTTTTGATAAGTTGAGTAAAATTCACCTTCACTAAACATTTATGTTCCATGCATTTATGAAGAATAATGAAATAAAGTACCACATCATCATAAATATTTTGGAGGAAAAAGTTTAAGATCTCTTGGGGTAGTTGGAAGCTAGAATACAACATACATGTTCACTAAATCATTAGTTCAAGAATGTAAATGGAAACACTGCATAATAGTTGGAGTTGGGTGGTTGTAAGGAAGATGGATAACACTGCATGTTTTGAAGGAATTGAATTTTGTTAGTTTTTATAAATTGTTAAAGAGTTGACAAAGGTTTCCCTAAGACAAGCCTTCAATTTGAAGATTGTAAGGGTCAACAGTCTGTTTTTAGTTTTAAAAAAATTAAAGAACTCTAATTTTGGTTCACTAGATGTTGGAACAATGTGGTGTATTAAAAAAGGAAGTATCATCATCATCATCATAAAATTATATATTTAGGAAGAAAAAGGTAACAAACAAAGAAGACGAAAAATAAAAAAACAAGAGACAAGCAACAAGGCACATAGTATCTAGGGGGTCTAATGTAATGTAAACCGAGAGAATATCCTCTTATCAAATTAATTCCCTCGTGTTTCAATAAATTCATCTATGGGTGGAAAATGATGTTGGGACCCATGCTCTATATTGACACAAGATGATCCACAACTCTGTTCCCCTCCCGCCATGGGTGGTTCACTCTGACATTGTGGAAGAGGGTGTGACATTTCCTAACCGCGGAGGATATTAACCAAGGTGTATGTCCTTTTCCATTCAAAAAACTTGTGAAAAATTAAAGAATCAGTCTCTACTTGAGTGATCTCAATTTCCCTCTGTTCTCAAAGGGATAGTCTGGTAAGCAGGGCTTTGGCCTCTGCCAGAAGTGGGGTTCTATTCCCATAAAAAGCAGTGAACGCTAGCACAACACTGCCACACATGCCCCAAACCACACCCCCTCCACTCATATTTCCCAACAGGCAAGAACCATCCGAGTTGAGCATGTATCCAGAGGCCGGAGGGCACCAACATATCCATTTCCCTTGTGGCCTATTGCAGAGAGGATTAACCAGAGGAGCACATACCTTCAGCAATTTCAAAGAGGGATCCTCCCACTAGTTTTGGATGAGCTGGACCAGGTCCAGTAGTATATTCTACATGCTCTCAATAATGGACCGTGCAGTGGGAGTGGTGCCTTCGAAGAAGGATTTCTTTATGGGGTGCCACATGCTCCAACACCCTGCATTGAAAATGAGAGACTGCACTATCCTTTCCATTTCTGAACAATTCAGCATATGGAACCACCTATCCAAGAAGGGTACATTGCCTTGAAAACTTGAGGAGAACACTTTGAAGGTTCCAAAAAAAAATACCAGACACTGTGTGACCACTCGCTCTCAAAGAACTGGTGGATTGTACTCTCTTTTCGCTAGCTAAAACAACAATGACATCGGGAGGCCAAATGGATACCTGACTTCTTGACCTTCTCATATGTAGACACCATATAGTTCTTTATTCTCCATGTTAGGGAATTATATTTGGAAGGGATCTTATTGCACCAAACAGTGGTGTTCCAGGTATCGTGAGGGCCTTGAAAAGATAAGAGCCTGTAATTATCCTTGGCAGAGAATCACCCCGAGGAGGAACCAGTGAAAATGCATGTGTCTAGGTCCACATTAATACCAATTGAATCAAGGATCTCCTACTGTTCTGTGTCCAGCACAGCCTTGGTAAATGATGGGTAGAGACTAGCTTTATTTAATGTTATCAAGGGAGTAGGGAAACCTGGAAGGCCTAGAACAGAGCCCACCCAATTATGCCTCTAGAATAGAATATTTCCCTCCCCCACAATCCAGCAGGAGTTCTGTTTCAGGGTGTTGATGACAGGGAAAATTCTGGACCAGAATAGGGATTCATTACCGCCAGTGTACTCCTCATCCCCCACCTAGCTATAGAACATAGACTTCCCCATAGTTTTTCCCTTCGATCACTTCTTATGAAATCTTGGCATGAATACAGTGCAACATGTAATCTAGGATCCTCACATCAACTCCCCCTCCTCTATTGGCTTTTCCATTCTTTCCCAGAAAAACTAGTGACACATACCCTCCGAAAGAGCATCCCACACAAAGCGGGCCAAGAGCTTATCAATAGTCATTATGACTCCTTTTGGCATAGTAGTAGAGGTCATTGCATGAATGGGGATGGCCGCCAATACACTATTAACCAACGTGATATGCCCCCGAAGGAAAGGAAACCATTCTTTTAGTTGAGGACCCTCCCTATGATCTTACTCACAATATGATCAAAGTATTAGATCTTGAGTCTCCCTAAATAAATTGGGGTTTCAAGGTAATCTATGGGAAAGGACCCACTATATATGTCAAGCCTTATACAAAGTGAAGAAGCCCTACTAGGTATACACTTATTGGAAATGTAAAGGTTACTTTTAATATAATTGATAACCTACCCACTCCAGTAACAATATTCCTTAAGAATTTTCATAATTCCATTAATAGACCTCCATCCACCATTGATGAAAATCAAAGTGTCATCTGTAAACATCAAATGGGAAATTGGAGGGAGGTTCACCTTTCAGCGATAAGGGAGTAAGTCATCATAGGATAAACCCATGTTAATGAGGCGGCTAAGCGTTTCCGGAGCAAGAATAAAGATACTGGGTGAGATTGGGTCTCCCTGCCAAAGCCCTTAGGTGGCCTTGAAAAATCCATGAGTACTTCCCATGAAGGAAAAGACCATCTAGGAGGAGATGAAACATCTGAAAATGAGATCTAGGGCCTTATGATAGAGGCACATCACTGTAAAAACTATGTTTATAAATCCCCACTCTATTCTGTTATAGGCCTTATTCATATCCAATTTTATATCCATGTTTGAGCCATGAATATTTATGTTAATATCTCTCATAAGTTCTGGGGCCATGCCAATGTCCCCTTGTATTGAATGTCTCTTAACAAAGCCATGTTGTTCAATAGAAGTCAACAGAGGAAGGAGTTTGGATAGCCTCAAATTGATGATATTGGCCATGATATTTTAGGGAAAATTACCCATAATCTCCGGTATATAGTATGATAAAGAGGAGGGATCTCTAATCTTCGGTATGAGCACTAAGGTTGTGGAGAAAGAGACCCTCAAGAGGCTACCACCCTGAATGAAATCCTGAACAACAACAGTGATATCATCCTTAACCACTACCCATGCATCCCTGTAAAAGGAGCCAGGGAAGACATCAGGGCGAAGGGCGCTCTCCAGATTGAGGTTGATCATGGCCAAGTGGATTTCATCCATGTTATGGAACCTTTAAAGAAAAGTGTTGGCCTTGTTAGAGAAAAATTTGACCACCACCTCCCAAATGGCTGCATTACCACCGGGATACCCCATGTCCATCCTCGGGTTGGGGGTATCCAGGAAGCATGATATCTCTAGGATTCATTGGAACCATTGACTATTCATATTTTATAATGTAACTATAGAGGAAAATAGTTTCGGTAAAGAAGAAATTCTCTGAAGTTTAGTGAAGTGGTAGTCTCTAGAATGATATTTCTAAAAGATTTCATTGAGGAAGGTGACTAAAATAAATGTGTAACTAGATATTAAAAGTAACCATTATAAATGGAAGAATATTAATTTTCATTGGATGTTGGTGTGACTAGAACTTATGAATGAATAGTCCTATAAAAGGGAGTATGGACCTTGTGTTGGAGTTAGTGTCCAAGGACCAACTTCTATGTACTTTATGTTTACATGTATTAGTTTTATAAAAAAAAATTGGTCAATCCACATTATAAAAAAGTAATTAAAACCCCATTTTCAACTATTTATGGGGGCTCCCATCACATAGAAAAATCCTAAGACATAGGTGGCCTAAATCCAAATAGAAATAGATCCCTAATAGTGTTGGTGGCCTAAAACATCAATGGTAAAAGTCAAAAAACATTCTTAAAGGAAAAAAACAAGAGGCCCAAAGGACCAAAAATGATGTTGAAACCCACATCCTCCTACTTTAAGTCCTAAACATGATCATCTATTGATGTTAAATGCATACCACATCCAGTAATATAGCTCCAACCATGCCAAAATCATTCTATCACCCAAAAAACATCATCATCTAGGAACTTATCAATAAACCGACCTCACCCCTACCAATCATATCCTGCGGCTGAAAATGATATCCCAATCTCTTCATGAAAAAACCAAAACTAAAATTCCTCTAAAATCAAAGATCCTAAGAATATTCCAACCTATCCTACATTCTCTATATCCAAAAAATTATTATGATCTCATATGTACATTGGCGTCCACTACTAACTGCTTAAAGACCTCTATCATCAAAAAAACCCAAGAATCTAAACTAGAACTAGAATATACATCCACAACTCCCTCAACTGGTCTTAAATCATTATAAAATATCCACCATAGAGGTCTAGTCTACCCTTACCAAAATTATTATATCCTACCCAACAAAAAATAAAAATAGGGAATATGGGGTTCATATAGGATATGGTGAGAGAAGGTGATAGAATCTATAGATACACAATCAATCTAATGACAACACTACCAAATGTGAAAATTCCCTAAAATTTTTATCACATAATAATTGTCCATTTTCTTAACATAGAATGATAAAATATAATAATATTAATTATCACACTAAGAGGTAAAAATAATTCCCCACTATTTTGGGAACCTAAAGACTCCACGATAGTATTCGTGAATATATTTCTATATCTAGATGATATTATTTTATCAGAATGAAATGATATAAACTATCATGGGTGGAGAATCATTGGACTTTGAGATACTTTATCATGGTGTACCCCCTTAAAAATATTCAATGTTAATGATTACATAAAGATGACCCACTAGTTAGAAATTCTTATTATTATATTTCATTGTATGTTCTTATCTACGGATGTGTGTATTGATACATATATATTATGATTATTATTAATTTATATCATGAGTTATAAAATTTTTTGTACTAAACAAAATGTGAAGTTATATGTTTGCAGGAAGTGGATTTTGTTGGGAGTATCAGGAGAAATGCTCCATTAATGAATAAATAAAAATGATATTTCCATTGTTTTCTTTAATAGAATTTCATATCCCAAAACATTTGATTGGAAAAAAATTTACTAAATAAATATATAGACATGGTGTTCTATGGGAAGGTTTATTTTTGGAAATTCAAAGGAAGGGACATTGAGAACATGGGTTGATAACCCCAACAAGAAACCTACTTAATTAGATAAATCATGATAAAGGGATTATAGTACACAACTAGAATTCATATGAGGTTGTATATCATTAAGAAAATTTCTTATTTCTCTATAGGTGTCTTGACATGTTTTTAAATGTCAACCTTGAACTTTTTGTTACTCTGCCTAATGCCATAGTCCAAGGGATCTGAAGAGTCACACACTGAATGTACCTAGAATCTCAATTAAATCCATTTTTTAATTTATCTATTTAATATAATTAGTGTTCTTGTTTTTTTAATTATTTAGAGTTCATTTATTACTATGTATTAATCATGATTTATTCAGAATAATAAATATGTGATTTAAATTATAACAAATATATGTTCCTGAGATTTAGTGAAAATAATATTTATTATATACATTTGTGATTAATATAGAAATATTTATTTATTAAATTAATATTCATGATTCAAGAGTTAATAAATATAGATGAGGATAAATTTAATGACTTTAATGGTTCGACAAAAAATTACATATTTTTATAATTTAAATAAATATTAATTTATTTATTCAATAAATGTTATTAATTTATGGGTAAGAATTGAGTATGTTAAGAAAATAATAATATTATTTTTATTTTTATTAGACATGGGTTTCATTGAGGAATAATGGATTATCTAAGGAGATATGTGTAGTCACCAACCCTAACCAAGCTTCATAAATACCTGGTTATATCTCTTTCTAGGTTTATTCCCCTATTGTTCACAACAAACCTAGCTAGAATTCTCTCAATACCAAGAGAGAAACCACTCATGAATGTGCTCAATAACAAAAACACTAATCCTCCACTACTCTCTTATGACTTTGAGAGAACCTAGAGAATAAATCATCCACGAATAGATTTTTGTAGTGAAGGATTATGGATAACATATGTTATCAGGACTGACTATGATAGAACTTGGGGATTCTATGGTGATGTAATGAGATTTTGTAGCACTTATGGATCACCGCTTGTGGAATTATACCCATGGGTCCTATCATTCAATGATTGTATGGTGATATTTTTCAAAAAATTGTTACTGAATAAGGACTTACAATACATGGTAATTATATATATAATTATCAATTATTTATAATTATATGTGATGGTATGGACATATTTGTTCTTATGTTCATATGTTAATTAATATTTTATTTAATTCTGTTGAACATAAAATTATTCATCATGTTCATCTCATATTATTCATTAATTATTATAAAAAACATGTTGGATATGCCCAATAGGTGCTTTATACATTCCCAAATCCTTCAATGGATGTCAATGGGATCACATATTTAATTAATAATTATATATTAATCATTTATTGATGATATGAGTTTGTGGTTAGTTTTCATTTTAGGGATATTTTACATTAAATATGGTCATGAATATATTATCCTCTCATTATTTAATGATTCTTATATAACCAAGGAAAAGTTAAATAAACATGAAAAAATTTAAGGGCTCCTTCATGAAGGTGTCATGGGTTCTTACCATATATCATATGGGTACCCGATGTGTAAACCTAAGGAAAATTCTATGTACCAGTGTTCTATGCACCAGGAAAAATCTTCAATTTTATATGGATATTATGAAATAGATACATGTGGTAAGCATTAAATAGAAATTTTGTGTTGACCGGACAATAATTTAATATGCTTTTCTAGACTTCATGGCATGTAACTTACTTACATGATGTGTAGTCCACATGTTTTCATAGAATAAAAAATACCCAAAATTTTTTTTTTCGTCTATTTCATGTTCAAGGGAATGAAAACCCATGAAACATAGAGGAAACATAGATTATATTTGGCATACATTTCATGTACCTTATACACATCTATAGTGGAAAAACATCCCTATTCCTTATGAATGTTTCCTGGACATGCGTGGAAAATGTTACATGATGTATAGCTTAAGTACACATTGTGAAACCCATTATACCTCATGTAATTATTTTAACTTAAAGAGAGAAATTAATTTTATAATTAAACACTATTATATGTTTTTGGTGTGTTATTTATTTGAAATTACACACCAAATGATATGATTAAATTTTTTATACTAAATAAATTTTCATGTAATGTTTTGAACTTCATATTGTGTGTGGCCTTTTCATGTAGTGTGCTACACATCTGTAAATAGAATCACAGGTCATGTAATATACCTTTAAAGGTGAGTAATTTATTGAAAATTCACAACTTGTAATTATAGTCCATGTAATATATGTCAGATTCCCCATGAATAAAAAGTAAAATTACCATTACAAAATGTTTGGATGGGTACATGTCATTAACTCAAAGTACACATGTGTTTTATTACGTTTAAATAAAATATATTTCTTAAAATTATATAAAATTATAAATGAGGGAAATTTAAAAAGTAGTTTTATGGATTTTTGATAAATTGAATTAATTAATTAACCAAATAATTAATTGAATTAATATTAGTTTTTTATCTTAATTAGATAATTAATTGAAGTGAATGCTAAATTTATTTCATGTGAATACTTTTTCCATGTGTGGGGGTGATTGTAAAGTTTCACCATAAATTTATATATGAATGTCTTACATTATCAATTATTATTATTATTAAATTAAATTTATAGTTTATTGTTCATCCCCTCATCTCATTATGTAAGGGCCATCGTGACCATGGTTTCTTTTATGTAACCCCCTTAAAATAATCCTACAGTTCTACTCATATGGGTTAGAGTAAATATCATTTAAAAAATAGATCTATTAGGAGATTGGAGGCATTTAATTTTTGGCACTGAGGTGAAAAAAATCTATAAGGTTCATAGGAGGATAGTTGGAATGTTTTAACACAAACCAAGTTATGGTTTAATGTGTTTTACAAAAGGTTTGAGGGTTATTTTATCACCCACCAGATAAATTAACCATTAGAGAGTCTCATGATCATACTACTTTTTTAATTTTATTTCTATAAAGTTTCATGGTTAATTTCATTATATATTATTTTTTAGGATCATATAAATTAATTAAATTAAACAACATGGAAGATGAAATTAAAATATATTGGATTATGCATAAAATTTCATCTCATACATTGTTAATCATTTATGTATAATAAACATAATATTTACAAGGATACGATAAGATAAAATTGTAAATTTACACAGAAAATATAAAATCCCTCTAATGAATATATTTTTAGTCAATATATCTTTCCATTACATAATTTTTAATTGAAATAATAGATCTTAGTGTCTGATAGAGACCCCTCTAGGACACTACTATTTAACACGGTGTTCTAAAGAATTGTTTTGATTAACTTAACCAAATTTACATCAAGGGAAGTATCCTTTTTTAGATTTGGTATAAATTTAGAGGCAACTGTTAAAGAAATCCTTATCTAGGATATTATTAATGGTTAGTCCACTCAATATATTAAAGATATGTGAGTTAATGTAGTTAGTAGGTTAAACCAACATAAATACCTTTGAGTAACTGACCAAACCCTTATTTGAGTTTTTAAAAGGGAATAAGGATTCGTTCTACTAATAATATTAAAGAGAGAATATTATAAAACTAATGGTGATGGTTAATAGGTTTTTATAAAATAGTGGGTGATTCATAAATGTAAAATTTATTATATAATTTCTTAATTTATATAATTTACTTAAATAATAATATTATTTATTATTGAAATGGAAAATCACAAGACTTTGACTATATCACTATGATCCGTACTACAGAAGGATAACCTTCCCAAAATTTGGAATTTTTTGGAATAATATATGTTATAGAGTGTTTTAATACTCACTGAATGAAAACTATACATGATAGAATCCCTAGTTTATAGTCAACTTACTAAAGAGGATTGGGAAGAATAAGTATCTGTCTATCTAAAATAGTAGAATTATGCCACAAATGTCCAAAATTTTATGTTATCATCTATGTACAGTGAGTATCTAAAAAAATATGAGGATATAAATGTGTACAACAATTTATATCACCTTTATGGTCTTTATTGTGATAATGTGAGATAAGTGAGATGTGGTATATCTAATGTACTATTCACATGCATTCTTGGAGAGTTGGTCTTCAATGGGATTCATGTAGTTAATAGAATTTGATATATATAAAACTTATACATCTTTTTCTTTGAGATCCATCATGAGTTACACATAGATATTATTCTATAGAGAATAAGAGAAGGAAGACTAAGTTAATGTTCCCCAAGACTCATTCTAATTCTAAGGCTTCTGAGCACCATCCTTCCCAGACAAAGATGATATGATCACAAGAAAAATGAAAAAATTTATTATGATTTGTTTGTTACAGTTTATGATACTAGAAGAAGAACTACAACCACTTTAGGAAGAAATGGGATGCTTAATTTTTGTTCATTATTTATTGAAATATTTTTATATCTACATAATAGGTATTATATAGAACTTTTGGTGCTCATATTTTTATCCAAATTGTAGAACCATGTAGATTCAAAAATATTTCTATAGGGGAAGTGGATATTTTGGAATCTAATATAGAATGAATTTATACTTTGGATATAGGACACTACCACCTTTTTTCAACGAGGATGATTTTGGTTTTAAAATATTTATATTATGCACCAAATATTACCAAGAATAAAATTTAAATATCTTATCATAATACAAATGGTATTATTTTCTTGTATGGAATTAAGATTTGATTATTTTTAAAATATAGCATATGATAAGGTATGAAGTGTTTATATAATGGTATTTATGTATTAACTTACTAAAACCATGTATGGCAAATTGATAATTAATCATGTACACACAAATCATTAACACACAGTTAATTCATCACATTTTTTGATATGTAAATAAGAGGTGTCTAAAAAATATCTATTATGATGGTTATTGAAACTATTATGATATAAATCCACTTAAAATAAGTCATTTTCTCTTACAAGGTTTGACGACCAAACCAACATTTGGTGGATTGGGTAAAATGGCCATAGTTCTTCTAGAATTTTTTTACACTAATCTGTGTTTATCATTACCAGTTAATGCTATAGATGGGGATTATTATTTTATAACTTTCACTAATTAACTGAATAAATATGGTTATGTATAATTTATGTTGTATAAGTATATATCCTTTGAGAAATTAAAATTGTTAAATAATGAATTAATGAATCATTTTAGAATGAAGAAAAATAATCTTTGATTTGAATGAGGTGTTGAATATCTTAACAATTGCCTTATCATCTTTCTATGGGATTATGGTATTATATATCAAATATACCACATTATAAACCATTGTGAAATGGTGTTAGTGAAATGAGGAACCACACCTTTCTTGACATAGTTCAGTCGATGATAATTCCAATAGATATTTTATCATCATTTTGAGGATATGCATTACAAACTATAGAATACACACTAAAAAAGGTGACAACTAAAGTGATAAATTGAATACCATATGAGTTATTGCATGGAAGGAAATATATGTTGTTAAAATTACATGTTTGGTTATGTGAGACATTTGTTAGTCCCACCTCTAGAGGCAAAGTAGTACCTGAGGGCGTGAATTGTATCTTTATTGGGTACCCTAAGTAAATAAGGGAATAATATCTATACAACCCATCAGATAATAAGTTAAGAAATATAGGAAATTATATATTTCTTGAGAGTGAGAAGACCTGAAAGGTGAAGAGTGTGATAAATATTTAATTATATAAATTTGGTTTTAAATATATATAATATTTTTTATAGAAATATATTAAAAAAGTCATGGTGGAAGATGTTGTTCTTAAAAAAAAAGTTTTACATGAGAGAAACAAAAAGGTTATAGAACCATAAATATATGAATTTTTTAGTCATCAAGGATGGTGACTCATTATTAATTGACAATAATGATCCTCTATCCTATAAGGAAGCAGTAAAAATATCTGAAGCTATAAGTTGGAATTGTTCCATGCTTTCTGATATTGATTCTATATATTATAAGAAAGTATGGTTTCTAGTTAGTCTACCATTTGAAATAAATCATGCTAGGTGAAAATGGGTATTCAAGAGAAAATTTGAAATGAAAGGTAAAGTGAATACCAATAAATTACAGCTATAGACTGAAGGGTTTAAACAACATCAAGGCATTGACTATGATGAAAAATTTCCCCTATATATTTTTAAATACATCATAATTATACTTTCTATAGAATTATTACATGACTATGATATTTTAAAGAAGTATTTAAATCCATATTACCTTAACATAAACCATTAAGTAGTTGTCTATATTATACAACAATAATGGTTTTTGACTCTAGGTAATTCCAAAAGGTTATATAGGTTATAGAGATCCATATATATAATGAAAAAAGAATCCAAGCCATATATATTTTTGATAAAGATATAAAATAATGTGTTATTATTTATTATTAATGTGAAACGTGTTTTTATAGGATGTTTAATGGGACTATGGTTTTTTTCTTAAGATTATATATAAATGAAATATTTCTAATTTAATAAAAAATATCTGTCTTAAATCTAGTTATGGACTGGTTGAACAAGTGCTTCTCAATGAAGTACTTAAGTGAGGTTTCATATATTATAGGGTTCAATATCATTTTTGATAAATCAAAGTGACTAATTAGACTAACTCAGAGTATATTTATTTACTAGATATTGAAGAAAATTAGTATGGAATAATCAATGATGGGATTGGTTATAATATCACATGGTATATATATTCCAATGAAAATGTTTCCTCTAGCACAACAAGAATGTATGATAATTAGTATGATCCCATAAAACTCTATGATATGATGAATCACGTATAGAATGATATGTAATATGCTTCATTTATCCAATAAATTAAACATAGTTGGAAAATATTAACATTATCGAGGTGAAAAACATTGATCTGTTGTTGGGGATTTCTTTCAAAATCTGAGATGAACTAAAGATATATTCTTGGTAAATGGATGAGATGAGAATATAGTAATAAAATGTTATTTAGTTACTAAATTTTATATAGTTTAAAATTATCTAAATTCATGGTCATGATATTTCTTAAATATCAATAGAGGATTTGTGAGATGGATGAGTTCAAATAAGATAGTTATTGCCAACTCTATAAAAAATTATTAGAATATAAAGGATTTTAATATAGCCAAATAATTTTTGGATATGAAAAATTGTACCGGAGCCTCATGTGGTTCCTCATAGTAAAAACCCTTTCACATTATAATGTTATAATACTATAGTTATGGATGTCACAAAGGTTTTAAGTCTACAACCATAGAATAAGCTCATAGTCTGAAATAACACATGTTGAGGGATTTTTCTCTAAGCAGTGATGTTATAGTGAGTAGAGTTTATATGGAATATAATGTAGTGGGATAGTTGACTAAAACCTTATCTTATAATAAGCATGAACCCCGTGCGAGAGCTAGTGAACTGATTGTTGTTAGAATATGGATATAATGCGAGTGGAATTTTTTTAGATTTGGATCTATAAAACTAACTTCTATGTGATTTATAATTACTTTAATTCACTTTTTTAATAAATATAAACTAATTTTCACATCATGATTATTCTTATACATGATATAGTATGTCCTAATGTCCTAAAAGTAACTATCATGTTGAATGGCTATTGTATTTCCACACTATAATTAAGACATATAAGTGCCATGATAATATTCTTGAATATATATTATATATCATGAGGATATAATTTTATGGGACACAATATGATATAGGATTTCTAGGGTTTAGAGTTATATGACTTTGAGAAACTTTATCATTGTGTATTTCCTATCTAATCTTCAAAGATGTAGACTATGAGGACATACCCCATCAGTAGGAAATCCACATTATTAAGTTTTGTTGGATGTTCCTATCTACATATGTGTGAATTTATTATTATATTTTAGTATTATTATTAATTCATATCATGAGTCTTGTACTTCGATATACTAAGAAAAAATGTGATGATATATGTTTTCAAGAAGTAGGGTGTGTCATGATTAACACTACATCAATGGATAATTTATTAAATTATTTGTCCCTCCCATTGTTTAGTATAATGTGATGTCTTATTTATTTATATGTGAATTCAATATCCTAAATAAATCCATGCCCATGGTGTTTTATGGATAGGTTCATTTCAAAAAATTAAAATAATGATACATCAAGTACATAGGTTGTTGACACTAGCCTACCTCTAGATTAATTAGAGATATCGTGATAATGGGATCATATTACCTTGTGAGCATTCATATAAGGTTTTATCAGTGATAAGTCTACTTTAAATTTTGTTGTGTCTACATGTTACTAAACATTGAATTAAGGTAGATCTGTCTAATTTCACTCATAAAGAGTCCTAAATGGTCACACAAAACGTGTATCCATAATCTCAGTTTGATTTTAATTTTGTTAACATGTTTGAATAAATATTAATCCCACTTTTTCTTTTAATAATTACTCATGTTTGCTTAATAAAAAAATAAAAATTATTTTTTTGAAGAATAAATATGGGATTTGAATAATAATATATATTTATTCAAAAGATTTGGTGAATATAATATTTGTTAGTGGATTGTTGTGAAAAGAAAAACTAGAGTGGATTCTCTCAATTCCTACCCGAAAACTTCTCAATAAATTACTGAATAAATAGTGTTCTAACCCTCCTCCACTCTCTCAATTATTTAAGAGAACATAAATAGTCTATCATCTATAAATATAGCTATACAACGATCAATGCTAAATGACACAAGTGGTCAGGATAAATTGTTCTAGCACCAGCTAATTCTAAAGTGACATTAAAAAAATTTATAGCATGTTTATATCATCCAAAGAGGGATTATAACATTTTATTGTATGATGAAATCATTATACGATGAGATTAGTCAACCACATAAAAAATGAAGAAAAAATAATAATAAAAGGTAATTATAAATCTATCTAAAGAGTAACTTTAAATTACATGTTTTGTAATTTCCATCTTGGTTACAAAGTTCATAAGATAATTAATATTTTTTATAATTCTATTTTTTGTGGTGATCATAATTATTTAAATCATTTATTATTCATTTATTATGATTAATATTCATGTTATTTATGCCCAATATTCACTTCCACTATTCTTGAAACCTTCACGGCATTGAAGAGTGTACCAAGGGACACAGTTAGTGTTCTATAAATAAGAAGAGTTATTATGATTTGATTACATCAGTGAAAAGAAAAGTATTAATCCTTTTTAATAAATCCTTACATATTGGTTTTTCAATTAAATCTATTATTTATACTTTTGGTGGTAATGAAAGATACATCAGTGTTTTACCCATGAAAATTGGAATCATTATCCATTGAATGTTAATCCCTTGTGTTATTTCTTGAGTTATAAACTTCCATTTGTTTTATCTATATTTATTTGTTATGATTTTTTATGAATGTGTCTAAGGGTCAACCTTATATTCTAAGTAAGGGTAAAAATGTATTCATACTTCCTTTAGGCTCATTTGAGAGAAGTTCAATTGGTTTGATATTTGCTGCACTAAAAATTAGGTGTCCAAATTTCATGTGGATCAATGATACTAGTTATAGTGGTGTCTTGCAAGCCCCTTCTTAACAAAATAATTTTTTCACATAAAAAATTTAAATCTTTTACATGAATTTTGTAAAATGTGTGGTATTAATTCCTACTCAAGTTTCCTAACAAAAAATACTAATATATGGTAGGGTTATGAAGCATGAGTATTTTTTTTCTTCATCTAACTCTTCCTACATGATATTGAAATATTCCTCACTGTAAAATAATGAATTGTTGATTTTTCCTGACCAAAATTTATTTTGTTGATCCATTTTCAAGAACATACACATCTCAGAAAACATAATATCACCTCAAATTCAAGAGATTTATTTTTGGAAATTAAGGATGTTTATGTCTCAGATAACCCATTATTCTTGGACAAATATCATTAACAAAAAATGATATTTTTAATGAATTAATATGTCATTTTATAAAAACCTCCCAATAAGAGGGTAATTTTGGATTAATTATAGCATGAGGATGACCTTTGTATTGAATACTCTAGAGTGGACTAGTAGAGTTGTTTGAAACTCAATAATAATTATCATAGGGAGAACCACCATATTGGATATCATGTGGAGGACCTTATTGGTTGATATTTTCTTAGTTATCAATATCGGGAGGACCTCCAGGTCAACTAGGTTTTCTCTCATGAAGAGGAACTTTGTAGATGGTACCTTGATGTGGTCCTCCAAATATGATTCTTAATTGGATACCAAGACAATGAGGGAATCTATGTCAACTTGGTCTTCAATCATTGGGAGGAACTCTATAATGGATACCCTATGAATGAAATCAAAATTTACTATATATTTTATTATTGGTATCAGGGGGACCAAAATATAGAACCCATATGTGATGATAAAATAACACCAATTATTTATATCCAATAGTGATCCCACAACTTGGGTTAGGTTTAAAATAAATAGTAGAAAAAATCTATAAGTTATAAACTGGACCCCAATTTAATAGTTTTTATTGAGAAATGAGAAAAGATAAAGAAGATAAATTTTTAATTCGAAAATAATTTGGTACAGCACAATGACAGTAGTAAAATAAAAAAAGAATAATACAACTATCATATAGTAATGTAATGAAAAAATAATTATGAAAATATATTCTGTGAAGGGTTTATTTTAATATTTAGGGAAGGATATTATATAAAATAAATATAGATATTCTAATTTAATTGATTTAAATTATATAAGTCAAATTATAATCATAATATTTCTCTATTATGTTGTGGAACTTTGTTAATTCTTCATGGATTGGTTTTGATAGAAATAGGGTAGTATAGGTAATAAAATAGTTATTCGTAAGAGAATATTTTCCATGTTAAATCTTACATTCTTATCCTTATATTTTTACACATGATATTCATTATCACATTTATAATTTTATCATTACAAAAATATTTTTTAAAACTAATCATGAAATTGATATTTCAAAGTGATATTAGATGGTATGAAAATATCCTTGTGTTTTTAATTTGAATACAATAGTTAATACTATTTAATTTTTTTTGTGAGTCGTCATTTAGAATATTTAATTAAAATACAAAAAATAAGAGTATTCATTGTTTAATGGTTATCCATAATCACTTTTATTATTTTATATAGTCTATTGATGCTTTATTCTAAAAAAATTGACACTTTTTCAAAATTTCAAGTATTAGATAATAATTGTTGACTTATATCCTATATGTATAAAAATAATGTAGGAACATCGTTATTATTTTAAGGTATAGTTTCTTCTTTTTTTCCATTAGGTTGTTTTCGAGAAAATAAGAGAAATTTTGGCAATGTACAGGAATAATGGGATACACGCTATGTATTACCAAGCACACGTCAAGTATTATGTCCATTTATCAAGAAAATACATGGTCTGTGGGAATATTAGCAAGGAAAAGGGAAAAACAAACTACATGATATGTGTTCCCAAGCACACACCGTGTAGTCACTTCGGTAGGTCTTAGAAAGTAGGTCAGTAGAATTCATCCGCCAAATGGATAGTAAAATGATATACACTCCATGTATATGGACTTACATTCTGTATACTTCATTTTTTCTCTTTAAATTGATAGTATCATGGTTTTTTGTCATTTTGGACAGAGGAGACATTGGGTTCGTGAGGCTATTATATCAGAATGGGTTTAGGTTCCCAGTTGAGAATCCAGACTCTGTTTCAATCGTTTTCAGTCTTGTTTGAACATAATCGATGAGTTCTCATTTAATCTTGAGCCATTATTAGTGATTTTAGTTCTTGACTGGGTTATTTAAGGTTGAATGGATATCCTTGTTCTGTAGATCTATACCATTATAGCTTGAACTAGAAGTTGATACTGGATGAGGAGAGTCATACTATGATGAGGTAGGTGGTCTCATGCTAATTGTATAATGTTGCATTTATACACATCATTGAGTCGTGTTACCATGTTTAGGGTGTCACTTGATTAGGAAATTTACCCCGTGATAATACCTAATGTTGTTGCGATGATTGAGTAAATTAATTGAAGCATGATTATTTATATTTGGTTTGATTAAGAGCCACCTCATGGTGGTGCTATCCATTGGATGATCATTGTTTAGCTGTTTGGCCTAGGTTGCTGATGGGAATGCCTTTGTTTCTCCTTTGAAGAGTTGTTTAATATGAAATTGGTTGATTAAATGTCTTCCATGTGAATATGGTTGTTGAATATTTATGATATTCTAATTCACTTTTTATTCTTGTTATATAAATTTCCTACGTGAGATGTTATTTTGTTTACCAAGATTGAAATTTACATGTTTTATTTACTTTGCAGAAATGATGATACACTGAGCTAGCCCTTGACTTTAATTTGTAGAAATGATGATACACTAGGCTTTCCCTTAAATTTAATATTCTTAAATGATGATACTAAGGGCTTTCCCATGACTTTAATATGCTGAAATACTAATACATTGGGCATGTCTCTAATTTGAATATGCTGAAATGATTATAAAACATGCTTGGCCCTAAGACATATTTAAATAGAATGACTGATGATGTGTCTACCAAGCCAAAGCACAAGCTTGGATTCAGTCTTCACTTCTTGGGTTTAGATATCCTACATATGTATCTATTGTGTTTACTTTCTATAGCGGATTGACTGGAATAGGACTTCCCCCGAGACTTATATAATTCAATTAATTTGAATGTATTAAAGAACATGAAATGAATGTAAATGAATGATAGTTCTTGTAGGATTTTTTACATTTGAGTTCCTGTTAGTTTACTTAATTTTACTATCATAAAATACTATTGCATATACTCACTCACGGATTGGAACCGGCCTTCAGTGGTCGCCTGCTAGGATTTATTTCTCACACCCTGTTTGGGTCATGTTTTGTTCCCAAATAGATTACATGGTTGTAGGTTTCAATAAGGGAAAGGGCCATTTTATAGGTAATTGATTGTTTTTTAGGAGTAGGAGATCATGGGAGCAAGCCAAGGCCTTCGATGCTGTTGAGTTTCATTTTTTTACCGTACATTGGTATTGTGTTTTACATGATTATAGTGTATCACGTTTTCACTATTTTCCTAGAACATGTGACATGCTATATCATATTGATATTATATTCCATCTAGTTATCTTTATCTTTAAGTATTTAGTTATTCACTTTAGTTTCATGATGTTTACATCTTCCTCTATTGTTATTATTTATTCTGTTGTGTTACATTATGCCAATGAGGGCATAGTTTCCCCACTATCACACCATAGGCCCTCGTTGATAGTTATAAACCTTTGGTGTTTGGGGAAATGCTCTTGATGCCAAGTGCCTAACTATGTACGGGGCACCATTTAGTGGCATCCATATCTGAGACGTTACAATGTTTTATCAAATGGTTTCTTTTATGGTTTGTCTTACTATTTGGCAATATTAGGCATGGATATGAATAAAAGGGAGTTTGGTAATAAAATATGCACGAGAGTAGCTACCCCACATACAGGGAAAATCTATATTTCCTCAAATTAACTTTTAATTTTATATTTTGATCTATTATGGTGGATTTTATTTCACTATTGGGTGACACACTTGTTTTTTTCTATTATTATTTATATTATTGTGGGTTCTATTTTAGTTGAAACCCAATGATATGAAGTTGTGATATCTCATGCACCATATAGACACTTGTTGGAGATCACATGAAATACATACATGACATTCCATTTAGGGAGCATTACTAATACATGTTGTTGTGATATTACCTTGATAGATATGTTTGTTACTATGATAGGTGTATTGGACCATGCTATGGTTTGGATTGAATGGAAGAAAATATTTTGTTCCTGAGGTGTATTGTCCCTCTTGGACCAGAGTTTAGTGGATCATGATTCAACTTTTTTATATATAATTGTGTTATGATATTTTCTTCTTGGGTGCCAAACATTCATTTTAAGGGAGTATGGGCCCTCACGGATAGGAATTTGGTATCCCAGTGGATGGTTTTTTAAAACAACAGGGGTTTTCTAGGATATCTCAAGTTTCTGTCCGAAAAAATCCATTATATATGGAATATAGTTTAGCCTAAAACACTATGTATTCTTCCTATATGGGGGAGAAGGTGTTCGATGTTTTAAGATGAACACATATTTTACCATTTTAATAGGTCATTTAGTATAAAACTATATAAATAGACATGTGATATGAAACACCGGCTATTGAGTTTCGATTTGAACACATCGTGTAGTCTACGTAGGAAGAAACTGTGTAGACCTAGCCATGTGTGAGTACATGGTCTGGAGGATGGACCTATGTACACGCTTTGTGCACGTGGAACACGCTGTGTACCTGGGGTTCGAACATGCCCAGGCCAGCGGTAGCACACAACCATTTGACAACATAAGGGTACACATTGTGTATTCTTTCTACACACCATGTAGTCCCATTTTCAAAAAACTTTGAGGGTCTTTTCCTGTTTTGTTTTTTCACTTCTGAACAACAAAACAAGATGATAAGTTTGATCTAAGGCATGTAATTGACCTTGTAGACTCATGCCGCTATGACGACCAGGAGTTTTATGAATGGAGAGAAGTGATGATCATACTCCAAAAAAGTAGATCACAGACTACCGATGGATCCCCCATTTATTCTAGCTGTAGCACCAACTATTATACCATATGCAGGTGCAGATGCATAGTTTCGTGAAGGTTTTTTGGGGTTCATACATACCTTTTAGGGAGAACCTAAGGCTTACACATCTATGGAAGAGTTGACACATATATTCCAGCGGCAACATTGGCCTACGTTTTCAGGGGATGGAGGACCACCGGTTACAAAATCATGGATGAAATCAATGATGAATATCTTTGAGAAACTTGAGATGCCTCATGAGTTGAGGGTCAAGATCATGATATATATGATGCCTAATTCTTCTAAGAGATGGTGGGATTTTTTAACTTTGGTTGGGAATCATTGGGATATGACATGGGAAGACTTTCTGGAAGCCTTCTATGATTATTATTTTCTAGAAATGCTGAGGGCCAACCGAGCCTGGGAGTTTATGCTCCTGGATCAGGGTACACTGTCTGTTATGGACTATTCTACCTAGTTTACTAAGCTTCATAAATTCGTACCTATTTTTATAGGAGTTGATGTAACCAAAGATAGATGATTAGAGGTTGGTCTCAGGTTTGACATCTGATCATAGGTGAATGTCTTTAGGTTGGATTTTATCTCTACTATTGTGAATCAGGTTCTGATTACCATGTACAGCCTACATGAATATGAGGGTACCGGCTAGGGTGGTTGGGCACTGAGATCTAGTACTGCCTCGACTGGAAGAAAGAATCATCGTATAGAGCTTTCTTACATGGATACGAGTAGTCAGAACCTTTCGTTCAATATCCAATTGAGGTGATACTAGTGATGATGTAGTGGTCATAATAATCCTTAGTTCCTGATGGACCCCGACGAATGCCAAGCTTGCGGAAAGATGGTCCATTTAGAGAGGTTCTGGAAGACGTTTCCACCAGCATCTATTGAGAGAGGGTCTGTACCAACTGAATGTTTAGGAGTGGTGTCATCAACTTCTCTCTAGTAAGAGAACTGGAATATGTTATGTCATTCAGGCCAAGGGGGTGGTCGTGGTCATAGTATCCAAACCACAGGATCTCAAGGACATTAGGGTGGGTTAGCTCAGGGTAGCCAAGTAGTTTCTTAAGGCTGGGGTGCAGGGATGACTAATGCAGTACAATAAACCCAAAAGGTACAGGTTCTCATGCGTTCTACTATCATAGGTACTATCCTAGTCACCTCTATTTTATCACCTACTCTTTTTTATATTGGTGCAACACATAGTTATATATTTGTGGCCATTGTGGAATGCCATGGGATCTATTTTTATACTAATTATGATGTTATGACTCTAAAAACATTGTTAGGAATTCGAATGGTAGGTGTGTGTTAGTGCAAGGAGTTCCCTCTTGAGATAGGTGGGTGTCACCTTCTATGGATCCTCTATGTCATATAGATGACAGGCTTCAATGTCAATCTCATAATGGACTGTTTGGTTTCTTTTCGATCCCTTGTTGATCTCTCTCAACGTATGGTGTGTTTAACATCACCTAAAGGTGGGTATTTTCTTCACAAGGTAGAATAGGATGTCCTGGAAATCAGATCTCGACCCGAGAATTTTGGGTTGGGAGGGTTGATAGGAAAAATTTTGAGTTTATATATGGATGACCATGGAACTGGTCAGATTGATTTTCCTCTAGAGGTTGATCATTTCATGGACGTTTTCCTAGATGAATTTTCAGGCTTATCTCTAGTTAGAGAAGTATAGTTCACTATCAATCTAGTTCATGGAGCTTCACCAGTATCCATTCCTCTTTAGAGGATGGCCACGATAGAGTTACAAGAGCTTAAGAGGCAATTGAAAGACTTATAAGTTAATGTTTTTATCTGACCTAGTACATCTCCTTGGGGTTCACTGGTTTGTTTCATGAAAAAAGAGGATGGTACCCTTAGGCTATGCATGGACTATTGGAAATAGAACTAGTTGACAGTTAATAACTGATATCCCCTTCTAGGATATATGACATGTTTGATCAACTTTGAGGAGCTCCAGTGTTCTCAATTATTGACCTAATGTGAGCATATCACCAGGTACGTGTTTGACCGGCAGACATACCTTGTACATCCTTTCGTAGAAGGTATGGTCTATATGAGTACATGGTTATGTTTTTTAGTCTCACGAACATGCCAGTAGTTTTCATAGCACAGATAAACCAAGTGTTCCATCCTAACCTAGATTCTTTTGAGGTAGTTTTCATGGAAAATATCTTGGTGTATTCTCACAATCGACACGGTCGTCCCAAACACCATGAAATCATTTTTAATAAAGTGAGAGGACATCATTTATATGCTAATATCACAAAATGAAACTTCTGGATGGATCAGATTAACTTCCTAGGACATGTCATATTGGATACTGTAGTATTAGTGGTGCTATAGAAGGTAAGAGTAGTAGTTACCTAGGATTATCCAAAAAAATTTCTTGAGGTGCAGAGTTTCTTGGGGATATCTGGTTTCTAAAACCATTTTACACATGTCTTATCACTCTTATTATAACTGATGATGTAATTTACTAACAAAGGTGTGAAGTTTTAGTGGTTAGATTCTTGTGACCCAACCCTTCAAGAGTTGAAGTAATGTTTGATATCACTGACGATAATGATATTTATGGATTCGGTAAAGATTTACACTGTGTTGTACGATGCATCAGGTATTGGGCTGGGGGAAGTTCTCTTACAGGGGGATTGATTTGTTGCATATGGGTCTTGGAAGTTGAGTACACATGAGAAGAATTACTTGACACATGATCTCGAGTTAGCTGAAATTGTTCAGGCATTGTGTTGTTGGAGAAATTATTTATTAGGAGTGAATTTTTGGTGTAGACAGACCAAAAAAGTCTCAAATACATATCTAATTGGCATGATTTGAATCTGAGACAGTGAAGGTGGGTGGAATACCTTTAGTCATTTGATTTTGAGCTTGCTTATATGCTTGAAAAAGACAATGCAGTGGCTAACGCACTGAGCAAGATTAATTAGATATAGGAAGTACATAAGGCCAGTGGTGAATGGAATATTATGGGTCTACTATCTAAGATGCATTTAAAGGTGCACAATAGTCGTGGATAGACTTATCTTTCATATTTGGCTATTACCTATACCCTACTGGATAGAGTGAGGATGATGCACCTATCAAATTCTGAAGGCCTAGCTTAATGGGAGAGTGTGGTAGGGGAAGACCCTCCTCTTAGAAGGACGATAGGCGAGGATGATGTTCTGTATATCCATAGACGTTTGTTGGTTCCAGGTGATATGGGTGAGGAGCTGATATGGGATTTTAATGCTTCATCCTAGGAAGTGCATCCCAAAGTCACCAATATGTACCAAGACTTGTGTCATTAGTACTGGTGGTAGATCATGAAGCGAGAAGTAGCTGGTTTTGTTACGAGGTGTTCCACCTATCATCTAGTGAAAGCAGAACATCAATGGATATAAATTCTTTTGCAGCCACTTCCCATTCCTAAGTCGATGTGGGGTGATGTCACGATTGATTTCATGATGGAGTTACCAAGGTCTCTTAAAGGCAATGATGTTGTGTTGGTTGTATTTGACAGGCTTATCAAGGTCAGTCAATTCTTACTGATCAAGGAGAGATTCTATGTTGATGGTCTTGGAAAACTGTATATCTGAGAGGTGGTATGGTCTCATGGGGTCCTCCATTCTGTCGTTTTAGATAGGGACTTCTGCTTTATGTCTCATTTATAGCAGTGTTTTTAGAGGTCTCAACGTACATAGGTGGTTCTTAGCACAACATACAACCCTTATATTGATGGCTTGTCAGCGTGTACAATACAGCTGCTAGAGGAAATTTTTCATTCAGGTGTCCTATGCATTAAGGGATCTTGGGAGAAGCATATACCCCCGGTTGAGTTCTCCTATAGTAATATCTTCCTTGATACTATTTAGATGGCTCTATATGAGGCTTTATACGAGATGCCATGCCGATCACCCTTGTGCTGGCTGGAGGCAGGATAGGCCACTATGTTGGGACCGCGTCTTGTCCAGGACACTACTAAGTGGGTCCACTTGATTCTGAAGTGGATTGCTACTACACAGTCTCATAATAAATCATATGCTGTTAGATGTAGACGACCTTTAGAGTTTGAGGTTGGGGATTGAGTTTTCCTACATATCGTATAGAGGATCGGACATAGAGGATCAGGAGATAGGTTAAAATTTCACTGAGATAAGTCGGTCCATTTGATATTATGGAGTGAGTCGGGTTGGTTGGTATCAGTTAAAGATACCTCAGAGGTGTCGATCCATGCACGATGTCTTCCATGTATCTCAACTACACTGTTATCACTCAGACACATCTCATTTTTTTCTTCCTAAGGAGGTTGAACATCGGGTTGATGCATCCTTTGAAAATCATCATAATAATAAAGTTCACAGGAGCCCGAAGGTTATTAGAGGTCGGTCAGTACCTCTTGTACAGGTGCTATAGAAGCATGGCCGAGAATAAAATGAGACTTGGGAGAGGGTGGCCAACGTACATGCTCAAAGGTGACAGTTATTCACAGATATTACTTCACCACCCTTGGAAGGGAAACTCGGGGACGAATTTATTTATGGGGCGGGGGTTTAAGAATCTAGTTCTTCGTTTCAGGTATGATTTCTTTTTTTCTTTTTCTTTGAGTTTTTTTCATGAAAATAAGTGAAATTTGGGCAAATTACTGGAATCATGGGATACACACCATGTATTCCCAATAAAACACGGTGTAGTATGTCCTTTTATTGACGGAATACATGGCATGTGGGAATATCAGCAAGGAAAAGAGGAAATCCCAACTACACACTGTGTATTCCCAAGAACACGCCATGTAGTTATGTCGGAGGGTCCTAGAAAGTAATTTGATAGAAGTCAACCACCAAATGAATAGTAAAATGATATACACACTGTGTGTATGGACTTATAAGCCATATAATTTGTGCTTTGATCTTAAAATGGGAAGTTTCCTAATTTTCTATCATTTTGGATAGAGGAGGCACCGGGTTCGTAAGGCAGCAGCGCCAAAAGTGGTTTTGGTTCCCAGTTGAGCCTCCGAACTCTGTTTCAATTGCCGCCAGTCTAGTTTGAACCCAATTGACAAGTGATAATTTAATCGTGTGTCATTATTAGTGATTTTAGTTCTCAATAGAGTTAATTTTGGTTGAATGGATATTCTTGTTTCGTAGAACTATATCGTTATAGCTTGAATTAGAAGTTGAAAATAGATTAAGAGAGTCATACTATGATGAGGTAAGTGGTATCATGCTAATTGTTTAATGTTAAGTATGTTTGTATGTTTGGTCGAGTCGTGCGCCCATGATTGGTGTGTATCCGGATTTAGAATTTGACCCATGTAAATACCTAATGAGCTTGTGGTGATTGAGTAAATTAATATAAGCATGATAGAGCTAATTTGGTTTGATTGAAGTCCACCCCGTGGGTGATATTTTCCACAGATGACCATTTTTTAGCTATTTAGCCAAGGATACGGGTAGGCATGCCATTATTTCCCCTTTGAAGGGTTTCTTAATATGAAATTGGTTAATGAAATGTTTTCCATGTGAGTATGGATTTTAATGATTTTTGATATTTTAATTCACATGTATGTCTGGATATATAAATATTACCATGTGAGATGTTATTTTGCTAACCATGTAAGAGATAAATTTACATGTGTTGTTTACTATGCTGAAATGATGGTACACTAAGCTTGTCCTCAAATTTAATATGTTGAAAGGTTGGTACACCAGTCTGTTTTATGAATTTAATATGCTAAAATGATGATACACTAGGCTTTTCCCTGACTTTAATATGCTGAAATGCGGAAACACCAGGCATTTCCCTGATTTGAATACGCTGAAATTCATATACATCAGGCTTGGTCATAATACATATTGAAATGGAATGACTGATGACGTGTCTTCCAAGCCAAATAATAAACTTGGATTCGGTCTTCCCTTTTTGTATTTTGATGTCCTGATGAGGTATCGATTGTGTTTACTTTATATAGGGGATTGATGAGATTAGGTTAACCCCCTAAGAGGTATATAATTCAATGAATTTGTATTAACTAAAGAACATTAAATAAATGTAAATGAATTAAATTACTTTTAGGATTGTTTACTTTTTATTGCCTTCTAGTTTACTGAATTTGACTATTGTACAATACTATTGAATATAATCACTAACGGATTTGCACAGACATTTGGTGGTTGCCTACTGGGATTTATTTCTCACACCATGTTTGGGTCAAGTTTTGGGACTAAATAGATTATATGGTTGCAGGTGTCGATAAGGGAAAGGCCCTTTTTCAAGGACTTGGTTGTTTCTTAGGAGTATGAGAGCATGGGACCAAGCCAAGGCTTTCGATGCTAATGAGTTTCATTTTGGTTTTTCATAACATGGTATTTTCTTGTACTTGATTATAGTGTAACATGTTTTCACTTTTTTCATACAACATGTGACATGATGAATTATTTTGATATTATATGCCTTCTGGTAATCTTTATCTTTCAATATTCATTTGTTTACTTCAGTTTCATGATGTTTACTACTTACACTATAATTATTATTTATTCTATTGTGTCGCACACTGCCAATGAGGGCATAGTTTTCCCACTATCACACCCTAGTCCCTCACTACTAGTCGACTACCTATGGAATTTGGGGAAATTCACATCAATCTATGGTCAAATGGGTACGTGGTACCTTTTAGTGGCATTAAAATCTAGGACATTAAAATAAAGCTTTAAAATTTTATTCATACATGATGATGATGAAATAATCTGATAACCCAAATAATTTTTTGGTCAACTGAGTGGATCTTCAAAATCTCAAAAAGCAACCACCATAACATTAGTCCTTCTTTAGGGTCAAATACGACTCCATTTCCACTAAAATTTCCTTAATTATAGAGTCACTTATAATGAAATATATTCTTCCAAATGTATCCTTTACATATAATAGTCATAAGAAATGCTAGATAAATTTTATTTTTGGTTATAAAAATAATAATTTCTCATATTTTCTGTATCATCTCCCCCTTTATGATATTCACAAATCATGATAGTTTTAGTCACATGAATGTATAAATCAGATAATAATGAATTAATATACACACATTATTTACCCCATTTTTGGAAAATTAATAATATATCCAAGAACAATAAACAAAAAAGAGGTAATAAAAATATAATTTAAAGTGTATTTATAGTTATACAATATAATGATAGTTTAATCATTATTTGGAAATGATATAGAATAAATAATGTTATACTTTATAGAGAAAATATTTTTGAATATGAAATATGAAAAAAACATATCAAAATAATTTAAAATAATAATAATAATATTCAATTAACATGGATGTTTTCTGGAAATCACATTAAGAAATAGAATTATATAAATAATAAACAAAATAACATTTTTTATTCTTTATTTAAACTAACTCCATAAGAAGAACTAAAATTTTTTATGTGGAAACTATCTTGTTTAGTTATAGCAATAAAAAATAAAGAGAAGGTTCAAGATAACAAGTAGGAAAATTAGATAACATATATGAGAAAATGAAAGAGCCTCACCTATTATAAATATTTTGATTTAATTAACATGTTGGTTCATGGATAGGGAACAATGAAAATTTGACACTAAAGATTAAATAATCATATAATGAAAATAATATATAAGTTGTATAAATATATATACATTAGGTTCTTGGATGAATAATTACATTCAAACACACACACTAACACCAAACACACATGGCAGTGAGGAAGACCATAGCCCCCCCGCCCCCACCCCAAGGGGATATCCCACCCATCAAGCCTTGTTTATTTAGAACATGAATCATAGGCCCATTAGACATGAATCCCATTACATGACCAAAAACCTAGATCTTATGCACAAAATCCATAGCACACCCATGCATGATATCCCTCACTACTGCCACCCAATAATGTCGTCATCACCCGTGAACACTATCACAATAAGTGTGGCCTTGTTCATTTTATGCTTGGAAAGGCCCACCTGATCTATGTTTATAGGGTCACATGCCACCACTGATCTCTTCAGAGTAGGACCCCACCACCACTATCACCCTACATGCTCATTTGAACCAAGCCACCATTAAATGTCTTGAATTCATAGCGGCCACCCCCTATATGTCGTTTTTCCCCCCTTTTCGCATCCACTTACACCACTATAGTGCCTTACCGACATGATACTTCAAACTAAATATGCTGCTAAAAGTATGAAAAACTCACCCTTTTTTCATCCACCAACACCATCAATGTTTATTCACCATAGCCCATCTCCTGCGGACATCATCCTCACCCCAACAATCCATGTCCAGTGAATCCCTAAAATTTTAGGCTATTAAGAATTGATCCGGGCTTGATCCATTCTTACGAGGATGCCTAAACAACATGGAAAATAACCTAACTGCATAATTTGTATATATTTATCTATGGAATAAATAGTTTAATCCATTATATCCATATTAATCGTAAAACCTTGTGTTACATTAGGTTTATTTGAGTCCTATCACAAAATGTTGACCTAGTATCATTAATCAAATTTACTATAATATTTTGACATTATTACTGATAAAATTTTCTCTATTGTTCATATATTTTCTCCATAAATAAAAATATTTTTTAATACATTTTATAAAAATTTAATATTTGTCTTATTCATTCTATGGGTGTTTTTATTCAGCTAATATGGAATATTGAATACTCGTCTTTATATAGTCTATTAAATCATTACTCTAACACTAGAATTTTTATTATGTTCAAAATCAATAACTTTGGTTTCATGTGTTACTAATGAAACATGTGTATGTTTTAGAGGTGAAACATATTCTATAAATTATTTTAGAACATCGAAATTATTAATTTAAATAATATATATATAATGGTGTATATAGTTTTTTTAATTCTCTATATAAATTGTATATTTTTCTATCAGAGTTTTTTTTAGTGTAAAAATATACTATAGACTATTAAGGTGAAAACTTACTAATTTAATAAGAAAATTGAGAGTTTATTTTAGCTAATAATAATAATATAACCCCAGTATTTCTATCTAATTAATCTCGACTAGAGTTTATCATATTACACTTCATGAAAAAAAATTATAGAATTATGAGTGTATGGAGTCATTTATTAAATCCTTTCAACTTCAAAAGACTTCATAAATTCTTCATTTTTTATATTAATAAAATCAATTAATCCATGCTACAAGTTTCAAGATCAAAACTCTTCAAGGATGCATATTATTTTGGAATTTTTTTAAAACTATTTAAAAATATTATGATGTGATACATTAACTAAAGGAGTCTCATATTATATAAAAATATAAAAATTCCATGAAATACATATTCATATACGATTGGGTGTATCCTTAAGTTTAAATATGTTCGTTTTGTTGACACGCTCTTTTTTATAAATTATCTATAAATTTATCCTCAAGAATAATTAATTTTTTTCTTCAGTTAGAACTAGTTTCACACCAATATTTTCCATGCCCAATGGTTTTTCTTCATGATGTTAATTTTAGACTTATTATCTAAAACATAATAGAGAATTACTACTATTTAAAATAACATCATCATCCAATTGAATTTTAGTATATGATAATAATTTAGTATAAAAATAATTTCTATTTAAAAATGTATGAGTACATCAAATGAAACATCAATGATATTATCCTTACAAAATATAATATATTAGTGATCTATCAACATGTATTCTAGTATCAATCATATCTTCATAAATTTTCCTTCATTATATAAGTTGTCCATCATGTCTTGGTAAATTACCCAAATGATTCAAGTTAATAGAGATAAACTCCACATGAAATTATTCCCCGTCATTGTTTTATATTGGTTCCCCTTATAATTATATATATATATATATATGAATAGATGAAGCTTCACCTATAGGTGATGAATTTTCATTCACTTTTTTTTCTTAAAAATATCCTTCCTATATAATACCATGTTTTATTACATCACTAAAAATATAAATAGATTTATAATCTAGATCATTCAAGACTTTTAGGGATATATAATTGAAATTATGAGTGTATTTCTTATATAACTTTTCATTTTACATTACCCATATTCTACATTATAGATTTTTGGGACGGTATAGCCTAATCCATTGGATTGAGTTGGGTTTACTACTAGATCCCACCATTGTACACAAAGGCACAAATCTTGTGTATAGACCTATGTAGTGAGGTATCTAGGGGTTACAATGGGAAAGAATCCACTAGAAGGGGTTTTGAGGTCCAAGGTTCCTTAGCCCAACTTTTGGAGGACTATATAAATGCTAACCACTATAGTAGTGTTTACTGGTGACCTCGACAGTCATACCGTAGTAGTGTGTAAATTAACATGGATATTGAAGCAAAGATGACTACTAACACTAATATTTTACTATATAATTTTGTACAAGATTTTATATTATAATATAAGATGATACACTTACTATTAGAATTTGGAATTGTAGCAATGTGGTTTACTATAGAAAAACATCAATCTATGAGCTCATTCTGAGATAGGGTTTCTACACCATAATTTTTTTTCTTGTAATATTGATTCTAAAATAGTGAATTTTTTCTACATCTATTTATACATAGGGATAATTCCAAAAAAAATTAAATACGATGACTTTTAATAATTTTACTGTTCTTTTGTATCTCTATTTTACTCACCTTTCAGAATATACAGTCATTATTTCACCTAATAATTATACAAAATATATTCTATATAAATCTCATTTGGTTACAAATTTAATGTCTTAAAAAATTTAGTATATTCTTTTAATACTTTTTCACCTCTCTCAAATATTTTGTTAGCCTCAAGGGATATTAAGATTAAAATAAAATAGTTGAAGGTAGAAACACTTAAAGTAGATTTAAATAATTATATATATTTCATATGATTAATTTATATAAATTTACTTTCAAGAGAGTCTTCATTTAAAATAAAAAGTAGGCATGAAGATGTATCATGTGGTATAAATCCCATTTTATAGGGTTTATAATGTTTTATAGAATATTTTCCCGGATTCTATTTTCTTTATTTACTTCCATACTATTTGGTTTCCTTGATTCTCAAATTCCATTGAATAATAATAAAGATTATTTCCCCTTAAAATTATCATTTTTAGTCAAAATGAGTTTGAGTGATGATAAAAATTGCCTCAAAGAGGTATTCCCAATTATTTTTTCCCAATTTGATGATGTATATGTTATTTTTATTTATTGATAATATATTTAACAACCTCATTGTTTCATTTTTGACTACATTGAGTATTTAAATATATACATATATATATATATAATCATCATTAGAAAAAACATACCTTCTCCTAAATAACATATATCAAAATTTTCTCCATTAATGCTTCTAAATTTATATAAATTCCCATCATTACTCATTTCATGTCTATGAACTTCTCAACTATGATGATTTGATCTTTCAAATGAGTGTTTGAAACCCAAATCAACATCAAGAAAATTACAGGAGTGCATTTATAAGTTCTTTCTTCTTCTTTCAATATTTGTCATGTCATATTTTTGACAGCTATAACAATGTGTCAACGATTAGTGAGGTTTGAGTTGGTTATTTATTAGAAACTAATAGGTAATGAGGGATATCAAGAGGTAAAACCAAAATATTTAGGTTTTTATAAGAGATAATGGAATTAGAATATAAAATAAATCTAAAAGGAACAAATAAAATAAATAACATATAAAATAAAATAAACTAACATAAAAAATACCCAATATTATTTTTAAAACCATTATTAATCATGAATCCTTATGATAGTCATGATTCAATAGTGCGATTATAATAAAATAATAAAATAATAAATATAAATTAAATTATCAGAATTAATTTAAAATTGAAATAATAAATAAAAAATAAAAAATAAAGAAATAAGAATAAGTATATGGTATCTTAGATATAATTAATTCTCTTATGTTCATGGATTATACAAATTATTATTTCAAAATTAAAGGGATTTATGAAGGTTTAAACAAGATAAAATTTAATACCAATGAATTCAAATGAAGTAAAAACATTCTAAAAATAATCCCTCATGAAGTTATGTGTTATGTCAATATTATTTCTCCTATAATTTGATATTTTATTTTTAGATATATTAAAACCACGTGTGTTTTTAAATTTTATACAAAAACATCTGAATTAAAATTCATGAAATAGTAAAGTGAGTTTTATCCTAAAAAATTATACAAAAAATACTTATTATAATCATATATTATTATATAGTATAATATAATGAAAAATATTATTTTATACTATATCATGAAAAAAACACTTGACTAATAATAACATGTTCAAAGGTGTTTTTTCGGCATAAATTTTAACAACCATAGTTTGCATCAAAATAAATAACAAAATAAAAAAAATTATGTTCGAGTAAAAAATAAAATATTTAATGTACTTTTGTGAAATTTAAAAATAATTTTACCTACTACTAGGTGATACTTAATAATTTTTTCTTAATATCTAGAACATATAAAAACTACAAACATAATTTCAGATTTACTAGTGTATTATATTAAACATCCAATGATAAACCTATAAAGTGACCATTAAAATAGTTTCCCAATTTCATACAAGATTAATTTATAGTCATTATTCATAGAAGTATAATTTATCTTGGAGTTATATATAATAGAATATTTTAAAATATCTCGAGCATATTTGATTTTATTTAGAAAAATATATTTTTTAATTTGGAAAATCAGAAAAAATAAGAATGATTTTTAACTCCCATGTTAAACTTATTGTAATCTAATTTTACATTAAATATAAATATTTTCACACTAGGAGGTTTTATTAGTATAAATAATAATATAAATAACATATATTTGAACTATAAAAATATATTTGGGAATTATTACGATTAAAAGAGTAGGTATAACATTTCCTTCTGAAAATATATTTTTCTAAAATAAAAGATTCAAGCCTAACATACTAGTATATATATGATTACATCAAGCCATATAATTATTTAGATTATTTAGAGTTATGTTTTTTCTAAATCTAAGAGGTTTCTCAATAATTAATCCTTAATAATTAAATCAGTTTAAGAAACAATTTTTACATCCATTTGATCAAACATGAAATTAAAATGAGTTCTATATGAAAACAAGATTATAATATATTTCATCCTAGCTAATGGTGTAAAGGTTTCCTGATAATAAATCCCTTGTTCCTGACTATACCAACGTGTAACTTGTCTAGAATTTTTTGTAACAATAATATCATAATCACACACTTTTTTCTAAAACAAAAAATATAGGTCCAATAGGAATGTATTCTTTAAAAACAATAACTAACTCCCATACTCTATTTAATTTAAACAATTTTACTAACATTCCCCTGAAATCACCACATTTTTATCATTAATATAATCATTAATATTATTTGGATTATGTTACATTATTTAATCATAATATTAAACTTTATTTCTCAAGGAGTCTTGGGTATGAGTACCTTTATCTATATCAACAACTACTGTATCTAGTAGATAATAGGGCCCTATAGGTTTTAGGTTAAGATGAGTTTAGTTGTTCCAAGTCCTCAACATGATCAGTGATGTCTTCAAGGACACTTCTATAAGATTTATTCATGGAAGAAGTAAATTATGAATTATTCTAAATGTAATTATTGTTATTAAAATGTTTTATAGAATTATAAAGGTCTTAAATAATGTTTTTTAGTCTCATGTGAATATGTTAAATCTAAATCAGAATTAACATATTCTTATAAAATTTTGGTTATTTTATTGAAACCTCTATAAAATTTATTGGACATCAAATATCCTAGAAAAAATCATTTATCTATCTTTGGTGAAAACATTTCTATGTTATTTTTTCAACAATGGATGAACACTTTACAAAAAAAAATTATTTAACCTACAATATTTCTACTACCATTCCATAATTGATTTGGATATTTCATTAAAATAGTCCATATATGAACCTTATTAATTATTTGAAACGTTACAATTATAACCTCAAACAAAAAATAAATAGACAACTCATACACATTCAGTATGGTGTGAACTATCTCTTAGAGATTTATGTTTATTCTTTCAATAACCCCATTTTTAAGGCAATATAGGAGTAGAAAAGTTATTACTATACGTATGTAGTAAAAAAATAAATTAAAACTCTTGAATTAAAAATTCAATTATATGGTTAATTCTAATGGTTTGTATGGTAAGTCCACCCTGATTTTCAACAATCCTTGAATATTTAAAATTTTTGAAATTAGAATGTTTTTTGAGAAAGAAAATGGAATAAGATATATCTCGGATAGCCAATAACAATGAAATATCCATAGTTCACTTCAACTAGACTAGAAACTCTAGATGATATATATACATATATTTATATATATATTTATAAACAAAATTTATTATTTTAGATCCAATTATTTAGTTTGAATAGACACTTATATTTTACCCTTTTCAAATATGTTAAAAATTATTTCAATTTAGAAGAATTATTTATAAGATTATTAACTAAACCATTCTTATACACCTTTTCAAGTGAGTGTACATTATAACATTTATGTCTCTTATTTGAGAGACAAGAAATTTCTGGACATGCACTCAAAATAGAAAATATTGAGTAATTAAATAATTTTTTGTTAAAAATATAACCATTTTCCTTTATATTTTTAGGAAAATATAAATCGTGATTTTTAATATAAATTATTTATTTATAATTCACACACTGAACATAGTAACCCACATCTCATAAGTATTTAATGTTAAAAATAATTTTCATTATTTAATTTATAAATAAAACTCCATGATTAATTTTATAAAAAAATACCAACATGTTTAAGACCAAAAAAATTACACTTTTTATTGTCTCTATGTGTAATATTTCTACCATCTATTTATATAATCTCTTTAAGCTAGAGTACTCACAAGGATTATGTCTTCGACATTTACTGTCTATGTACTATATAATTTTATGGGATATTTTTAATGTTAGTATCCTACACTAATATAAATAAATTAATTTTTGGTAACCAAGTCAATTTTCTCCTAAAATAGTCAGATAGTAATTCTTTATGAACCCAAAATATTCTAATATATTTATCCTAAATAAAATTAAATATCTTAGAAATAATAATCTCTTCGATATGTAAAAATTTTACTTTTCTGTTTTAAATAGCTGGATACATGCCCTATACCTACACATGATTTGAATTTAATAATCATTATTTTAAAACAAGATAATAATTAGATAAAAAAAATTTCTATATAATCTTATTTCCTTTAAATTAAGTTAATTAATTCACTTTTTGGATTTATGTGTTCTTTAGTATCCTATAATATTATTCCAGACAACTCTATCTATAGTAACATTTTTAAGTCCTTTTTCAACATTTCATTTTTACCATTGAGAATTTGATTATCATTTTACAATGTTTTTATATTGTAAATTTCAACTTTAACAGCATCCTTCTCTTCAACAAATAATACAAATTACTTCTTTTGAAATTTATAATTTTCTTTCATTTTATTAATGATACCCTATAATAAAGAATAAGTTCCCACTAATGCACCCATAGACATAATTTAATATTCATGAATTTCAATGTCATTGGAGTTATAGATAGAAGGTGAATCACTTGTAGAATCCATATATCATAGGTTGGACTTCCCATTTTGTTTATAACTTCCAATTAATTAAAAATCACTTGAGATTCCTTTTGAATAACTCTGAGTGTTTTTAATCATTTCTTTATTTTGATACTTTAATTTTCTCATATTTTTCATATACTTATGTTTTTTTCAATAAATATTAATCTTTATTTTCCTCTTGAATTATTAGAAAACAAATTTACCATTAGTCTTTTATTTATTATAATATCCATTTTTGTAATACTTTTCGTAAAATATTATAATATATATAAGTTTCTTTTGATATTATATATATTGTAAAATATTCTGAGTATATAATCCATCTCTTCATAATAGTTATCCTCTGATTCACTTACATTATATTTAATCACATGTTTATTTCTTTTAGTTGAGGATTTAAAATTTATTATTTTCATATTTAATTTATCATAATCTGTATTATTTGTATTTATCACATCTCAATAAAACATTTAATTTACCACGAGAACCTTCGTAATAAATTTATAAATATCTTATGACTCCTTGATTTTAATGGTTCAACTTCCCCATTTATTTGGAAAACTCTTATATTTATTAAGAATCTATCTCTTATGAGACATTTTTTATCCAATGGATATCATCATACTAATGATATTATTAAACAAATAATACATTTGAAAAATTTATTCATCAAGAATCATTTTAAATACATCATTGTAATAAGTATATTTATTTTAAAAAATATCATTTACATTATCAATTACCTCATCTGAAAATGCTAACTTATTCTATATTTCATAAGTAGTGTGTAAAGGAGAAACATGAATAAATTTTTCATAACAAAAAAGCACAAATAATTTCATTCATGGATTATGAATTAAAATCAAAATAAAAAAAGTGGTGTCACTCCATTATTTCTATGAGGCCTTTGGTTTCTCATACCAATCTTTAACACTACCAAAAATGTAACGACTCGAAAGTTAAACAATGAAAATTACCTTATTATAATTATGTATTATAGTATAAATCACATATAATTGCATATATAACACAATAAAATTTTTTTAAATTAATTCTTATTGAAATGAAAGGCATTTCTAGAAGTTAATGAACATATACTGATGAAATATTAATCTAACCTTAGGAATTGTAATATAACCCTTACGAAGAGTAAACTGGACAATAGAATAGTAAACTCACCTATAAAAATATAAATAAATTTTAATCATCTTATAAATGGTTATATGACATAATTTTATCATAATTAAGTAAATATACATTTTATAAATTATTAATTAAGTGTTCATATTTTTATGAAACATATGTAATTATTTTAAATTTTATAATTAATATAATGTTATGAAAATATTATTTTAATAAAATTTACTCATAAATTAATATTTTGTTATCTTATGATTATAAGTTAATTTTATGAGACCTTAATTAATTTTTCAAAGTAATACAAAATCAGCTATAATTATAAAATATATATTTTCTAAGTAAATAATGATTTTATTTAAAATTAATATGATAATATTTAGAAAATTATTTTCATAAAATGGATTTCATTTTTAAATTATACACTTTGAATAGTTAGAGTTATTTTTTTGTATTTTTATGAAATGCATGAATTTTTAGTGAATAGAAAAATATGGTAATTTTTCATAATTTATAAATACATGAATTGTGGAATCATAGATGACGTATGAATGATGTAAAAAAAATATAATTATCCTTCATTATTTTAATATTTTTTATGATAATTATCAAACCATTCATATTCTTTAAGAAAAATGATTATGTAATGAGTAAAATAAAGGGAAAACACCTCTCTCCTCTACTATAAATAACACCACTCACCACCTCTTATTCTCACGCCTCTCAGAATTTGATACATATAAAAATTGTACTAACATTTCTTAACAAACCCCTTCCCTAGGTCCATTAGATATTTGTCTTATCAAAATACTATTACGTTTTCTCCAAGGAGGTTCTCAAGGAGGAGAAATTCAAGAGGTAAATTCCTCTTTCATTTTCATTATTTTCTTTTCAAGTTCTTTATTTTATTATTCTCTATTAACATCCCCTTATCCAAATGGAATGATAAATCTAGTAATATAAATATAATATAACTTTATTATGTTTATGTAATAATCTAACATCAATTATTTCCCCTCTAATTTTTTTTAAAAAACTAAAAACATCGTCTCTGATGTGTTAATTTATCACATTCAAGGATGACGGGTTTTCAATTTCTATTAAAATAATCATTTATGGTCATGAAACAAATTTTATATTTGAATAATAATATAATATTTTTTATTTTTCCTAATATAATGTTTTGGAAACATTATATATACATGATATTAAAAAATAGAATATAACTAATCTGTTGTGATTGAAAAACCACTAAAATTTAATTAAATGATTATCATTAACATGTTTTATAATTATTCATCAACATATCTGAAATATATATATATATATATGAACAAATATAATTATTTACATTCATTAATAACATATGATTTTAATTCTTTATAATTATTCTAATTCTAAAAGAACCTTCATACTAATATATAAGCGAATCGATCTTGAAAACTATAAAAACAAACTCTCTCGAATGATGGAATTTAACACTATAACTCATAAAAGGCCATAAATAAACTTAATAAAATTATAAAAAAACTATTACATGTATAAAAGGTCCTGTAATTATTAATTAATTAATCTAACTTTAGTATTTAGTAAATTAAGATCAAGTGTAGAACCATTTCAGAGACATGGTAAGGGATCCTTTCTAAACCTCTATTTTTTTCTTCATGTTACTATTTATCTCTATTTCTACAATTTAATTACTCTTTAATTTTATGTAATTATTTTAAATTCGATCTAAATTTTCAAAACTCTTTTATCCATGTCGTACCATCCTTCTTTGATGGATAAATTCATGTTTTAAAAAGGTTCTCTTCTCAATTATTCTTGAAAAGAAAGCAAGACAAAAGGGAACTTCTTTAATTATTTTGAATTTTCAAATGTTATCCATAATATATTTTAACACACCAATATTTTTATAAAATGACTCATTTTAATATGAAAAAATATCGTGGTTCATTTCTATTTTTACACAAACAATTATTCCTTTTCTATATTAAAGAATCATTAATATTTTCCATAAACTACACTAGAATGTTTTATTTATAAATATTCTTAAACACTATTTTCAATGTTTTAATTTCATCTTTTCATCAATTATCATGATCTATGACTATTTTTCCTTATTATTTTACATGTCTTATTTAAATCCTTTCTTTCATAGACACCATTATGATATTCCTTTTGGTTATTCCTTTTAACATGATTATGATACCCAATTCCTTCCATGGGTAACCATTATGTTTATGATAGATTACTTAAGTATAATTATTTATGTGGAACACATATTCATTAAAATATTATGATTGTTGAGACCATAGATCTATCCAATTCATTAGGTAATGTTTAGTCTCATGAGACGTCATGTGCAATAGTCTTGGTGGTTAGCCTTGACTTATGCTACATATGCAATGGTCTGGGTGGTTATCCTTGACTTGTGATCCTACATGAGAAATGAGCCTTGAATCATGATAGTTTCATTATTTATGTTTCTTCAAAATTACTATAATTCCATGGTTATATGATTCCATGTTTTATATATTATGATTCCATTTTTTAGTCACATTCCATGCCTTTTTATATCATTATGTTATGCCTTCTAACCCATGTAATAAGGTTTATTTTATTGTTAATTACCTTACTGGGATTTTTATCTCATTCCATTATTCATGTATTTCGCATAGTATTCTATTAATATATAAGGTCTCAATGAATTTTAGGATCTTCTTATAAATATTAAATAAAAGTTTTTTTATTTTGGTTTCATATTATTTAATTATGTGTCCTATCTTACAAAGACACTATAATTTATGATCCTTGGTTTTTATTTTATGGTTATGTATAATTAAAATAATATAATAATATGTGTAAAAGCCTAGGGTCACTATAGTTGGTATCAGAATAATTTTATAGTTAGTTTATGAGATTTTGAATATAGCACTTTAGTAAGAACCCTAGGGATGAGACTAAGTATGAGAGAACATACCTAAATTTTTGTTAGTATATAGTAAGTGGTTTATCAAGTAGTTCCATCCCTATTTGGATACGAGAAGTGGATGTTTTCCGGGAACAAATATACTTAGGAGTAATGACTCTGAAAAGGTGTTTTGGGCCTGACTTAGGGTAACCTGGTACACAATAATGGGCCTTAATACACACCTGGTTCGACACTCCAAGGGGATATGATTTAGTAATTTCACAATCTCATTACAATCCATTATTATAGGAATAATAAATTTCCATAAGAATATATGTTAGGAAACAAATCATGGATAACCTAGATTTAAACCTAGGGAATCACATGTTAGGATATAATTTTTATTTACAAGTTTGTCCATTTATTTTTAATGATTCCATTTAAATTATTATTAGCTAAATATTCAGGCCCCATAATTTTACGTTCTTTTTCTTAGTTAATGGATGGGAATATAAGAAATCATTATAATTATAAATGTGATATGTAATGTGACAATTTATCTAATTATATTCTAAATATAATGGGAATTAATGCTCAAAATATCATGACAGTACTTACTCAACTGTATAACGTTATAAATAATAACTTGAATCATACAGAACATCCCCCTCATCCTAAGAGAGATAATTTTTTGGTCGAATAATTTATATGCTAAATGCCTCCCATATTTAGTGTATATTATGATCACTTACTCACATAAGAGTGGATTAACTCCATTGAAAATATATTCTCTATCATTTAGTGCTCAAAAGAAGAGAAAGATATGTTGATAGTCTATAATTTTGATTGGGAGGCTCATCAGTGGTGGAAACTGATCAAAAACATAAATATAAAGGAGGAAACTGATTCCATGGATTGGGATGGATTCAAGAATTTTTTTTAATAAATATTTTCCCAGAAACCTTTGTCTCAAGATGGAAAAAGAGTTCCTCAAATATAAACAGATGGAAGATGAGTCTATCGAGGCATATGAAGCAAACAATAAAAGGCTTGCAAGATACACCTCTAGATTTGTCATGAACACTAAAAGCAAGGTGGATCATTTCTTTAGAAGACTAAAGATGAGTATATATAATTTATTGGTGAGTAAATAAATTGATAGGTGTGAAGATATTGTTTGTTGTCCCCTTAAGGTTGAATATGAGATCGGAGACTCTCAGTGGTCTCTTGGGCCTATTGACAAAAAGAGGAAAGTAAAGTCTATTATGTGTGGATTAGTAGATAAATCCCATGATGGAAAAAACCCAGTATCCCGCATGTAAAAACTATGTAAATAATCATCCTAGGAACTATCTAAAGAGAACTAATACATTCTTAAAATGTGAAGTAATGGGGAATATTGATTATAACTACATAAGGGATATGAAGAGTCCCATTAATGTGGAAGAATATGGGGAGGTTCATATCAAAACTCAGCCAATAGTGTAGTGTTACAACTTCAAGGAACATATGCATTGTGTGAATAATTTACATATGCCAAGTTGTTTTGGAGGCAATCAACAACAACAACCTCCAAGCCACCAAGGAAGGGAATATTCTATCACTACTCCTGAAGTGGATCATAAAAATGATGTGGTTTATGGTATGCTGATTATTCACTCAAGAATATATAATGTTCTATTTTATTCTATTTCAACAAATTATCTCATATCATGAATGTTTAGAAGATCTATTCAAACATCACTTCAAAATATTGAGGTTGAGTTATCCATGAGAACAGAAACTAGAGAAATTAATGGGTCCAAAGTATATAAATCCTCCAAGTTAATGTTTGTGGACTGAACCTCCAAGAAATCTCTGTCATACTACCTTTGATAGAGTTTTATTATATTTTGGGAATGGATTGGATATATATATAAAAATCCAACATCCACTACTTAGAAAGGGATACTACACTTCATATCCCAAAGCATCATCCAATTCTATAAAAGTGTGAGGACGAAGATGAATCTTCTTCAAAATCATTATCTCAAGTCTGGATATTACAGACATATGAGAAAGAATATCTACCTCAAATTATTGTGACAAAGGATTGAATCATCCAATATGATATTCTCATTCTAAGGGACTACACCGAGGTGTTCCCTAAAAAGGTTTATGGTCTTACTTTTGAACAAGAGGTTGATTTATCAATTTAATTTATTCTTGGATCTCTCAATATATCAATGAAACCTTGTAGAAAGACCATCATTGAGCTAAAAGAGCTAAATATGTTCTTACAGGAGAATCTATAAAAGGTTTTTATATTCCGAAGTGCTTCACCAAGGGGTGCACTAATCATATTTGTTAACAATAAGGATGGATCAATAAACCTCTGTATTGATTATTATGAGCTCTCAAAATCATTATAAATAACAAGTATCCCGTTCCATGGATATATAACTTTCTCGATCAGCTACATGGTGCTAATTATTTATCTATGGTGATACTTCAATCAGGATATCACCACTTAATGGTGAGGAAGGAATATATTCCCAAGAATACCTTTTGAACAAGGTATGGATGCTATAAGTTCATAGTGATGCCCTTAGGACTCACTAATTCTATAGGAATATTCATGGAATTAATGAATAGTTTATTTAGAGATTACCTTGGGAATTTTTTTGTAGTCTTTATTAATGATATTGAGATCTACTCTAAGGGAATGGAGGAACATGAGAAGCATTTGAATACTGTGTTTAAGACTTTTTGAAGGGAGAAACTATATGTGAAGTAAATTAAATGTGAGTTATGGATGAAGGAAGTGTCATACTTGGGGCATGTGATCGTTGTGAAAGAGATATCAGTGGACCCTTCCAAGATTAGGGAAATTTATGTTTGTCCCACACCAATATCAGTAATGGAGATTTGTAGTTTCCTTGGTCTAGCTGGGTATTATCAATGATTTTTGAAGAAATTTTCAAGATTTTCAAACCAACTAATCATGCTAACTCGGGAGGGGGTGAATTTTTTCTGGACTAGTGAATATGAAGACTGCATTAAGGATCTGAAGAAGAGGCTTATCACTACACCCGTTCTCACACTACCAATAAGCGGGAAACACTTTATAGTGTACAACGATGATTAACATAAGGTAATAGGTTGTGTGATGATAAAAAATGATAATTGATATCCTACGCCTCAAGGCAGTTGAAAATTCATGAGAAAATCAATCCCATACATGATCTCGAGTTGGAATCTGTGATCTTTTCATTAAAAATATGGCGTCATTATCTATATGGGGAGAAGTGTAAAATATATATTGATCTTTAGAGCCTCAAATATATATTCATGGAGAATGACCTTAATATGTACCAACAAAGATGGAGAAATCTCATAAAAGGTTATGACCATTGAATGCACTACCATCTTAGTTTGTAAAATAAGGTTGCAGATGCCTTAATTATAAAGGATCATGAATCCTTGTCAATAATGAGAATTAGGAAGGATCCAATCTACATAGACCTAAAAATTGTGGATATGGGAATCATTAAGGAATGAAATTTATAAATCCTTTCCCAAATTATTTCTTAACCAACCCTTATAGAAAAAATAAATGATGCTCAAAAGAATGACTTGAAAATATAGAAGAAGGTGGAAGCTATGAGAAAGGGGAAATCCTCATAGTTTAAAATTGATGGGGAAAGAGTGTTAATATTTAGGTCATGACTATGTGTACTATCTAATCTAGAGATAAATAAGGTTCATATGAATGATGAAGATTTTTCAACCATTTGTATTCACCAAAGGATCAAAAAGATGTATTGAGATCTATGAGAGAACTATTGGTCGGAAAATACGAACAAAGAGATCCCTGAATATACATAAATGTGACTTTTATGTTAGAAAGTGAAGGTATAAAGAGAAAAGCCTAAGGGGATGATGAATCAACTACCCATACCAACATGTAAGAGGGAGAACATTACTATGGAATTTTTTTTACTGTAAATCCAAAGACATCCAGAGCAAAAAATTCTATATGGGTTGTTGTGGATCATCTTACAAGGATAGATCACTTTATCATAATTCGATAAGACTCCTCTATGGATAAAAATTCTCAGATATACATCAGATAAGTGGTAAGGATACATGTATTACCACTATCGATTATATTCGATCGAGATCTGAGATTTGCCACTATATTTTGGAGAAGTATCCAATGTGATCCAGACAGTGAGTTGAACTTCTATACCACCTATAATCCTCAAAGTGATGGAAAATCAGAGTGGACTATTCATACCCTATAATAAATGTTGAGAGAATGTTTTATGGACATCAATGGAGGATGGGACCAACATCTACCACTAGTCAAATTATTCTATAATAATAGTTTCCACTCTAGCATCAAAATAGCTCTATATGAATACCATTATTAGAAAAGATTCAGAACACCGACATGATCGGTTGAAGTTGTTCAATGTAAGCTAATAGGCCATGAAATGGTCTAAGAAATGGTGGGGATGGTGAAAACCCTACATAAGATCATCATGGAAACCTCGAGTCAAAAAATTGCTATGAAATCAGTCATTAAAGAGACATTGAGCTTAAGGTTGGAGACACGGTTTTCCACCAAATATCTTCATGGAAGAGTATCATGAGATTAGGAAAGAAAGGAAAGTTGAGCCTTATGTACATCATCCCATTGAAGATATATGATCATGTAAGAGTTTTTCCCTATAGACTTCAACTTTCACCAACCATTATTCATGTACATGATTATTACACATATCTTCTTTGAGGAAGTACATACCAGATCCCTCACATGTAATGAATTTAGAGGTGGTCTAGATGGAAAATGATCTCTCTTATGAGGAGAAGCCAGTGAAGATCTTGGATCATAGAGATAACGTTCTACGTAATAGGACCACTCATTTGGTCAATGTACTATAGCGGAATTATAAGTACGAAGAGGAATCATGGGATCCAGAGGAAGAAATGAAAGAGAAGTACCCCCACCTATTTTCCCCATATTATGTAAGAACCCAAAATTTATCAATGAAAACATCGTTCTAATAATTTTTTATCATAGTATAAATCCCATAAAATAATTTATATATCATATAAAATCATTATAAATGAGTAATGAATTAAATAAAAGGAATTTCTAGAAGTTAAGGAATATATACTGATAAAATAGAAACTTGACCTTATGAACAGTAAAATGACCCTTATGAATAGTTAACCAGCTAATAGAATATTAACCCCACCTATGAAATTATAAATTCAATTTTAGTATTTTATAAATGGTAATATGATATAATTATATCATATTATAATTAAATAAATATTTTTGAAATTATAAATTAAGTGATGACATTTTTTAAAAGCGTAAGTATTTATTTTCAAATTTATAATTAATATAATGTTTTCAATGAAAATATATTTCAATTAAATTTACTCATAAATTAATGATTTTTTTATATTATGAGTATAATATAATTTTATGAGACGTTAATTATTTTTTTAAATTGTTACCAAATTAGTTATAGATTAAAATATGTATTTTCCAAGTAAATAATAATTTTAATTTAAAATTAAATTTATCACATTTAGAAAATTGTTTTCATAATCATTATTTCATTTTTTAATTATACATATTGAAAAATGGTTAGGTTGAATTTTTGGAACTTTTCTAGAAAACATGAATTTCTGGTGAATGGTAAAATATGGTAATTTACAATAAATACTAAATACATGAATTATGGAGTAACAGATTATGTATGGTTAATTTAATCACAAAATATCAAAATATAATTCATTATTTTAAAATATTTTATCATAATTCTCAATCTATTCATAATATTGACAAAAAATAATAAACCGTTGAGTAAAATAATGAGAAAACACCCCTCTCCTCCACTATAAATACCACCCTTTTTTATCTCCTCTAAAACATTAATGCTTACCCAAGTTCTACTAAATGATCTTAAAAAACCCCTAACCCAAGTACATGATCTCTTGGTCTCATCAAAATACTAAAAACTTTTCCCTAAGGAGGTTCTCAGTGAGGAGAAACTCAAGTTGTAAATTCATCTTTTCTTTACATTTATTTTCTTTTCAAGTACTTTATTTTCTTGTTTTATCCTCACCTACCCTCAAAAAAATGTCATGATAAATCTATTAAATTAATTATAATTTAATTTTATTATGTTTATTAAATAATATATCATCAATTCTCTCCCCCCTCATTTTGTTCTAAAAAATGAAAACAACATTTGTAATGTCTTAATTTATCACATTCAAGGACGACAGGTTTTCAATTCCAATTATCATCATCGAGGTTGGTTGTTAAACCATTTTTATTGTTGAACTAGATTATAACATATGTATTATATCTTATTTAATGTTCTCAAAATATTATTTATACATGATATTAAATAAGAGAACAAAACTAGTTTGTGGTGATTAAAAAACCGCTAAAAGTAATCTAAATGGTTATTAATATCTTAAAAAATAATATAAAGAAAAATTAATCTTTTTTCATTAATAACATATTATTTCAATTATGGATAATTATACCTATTTTACATAAACTTCCATACTCATATACAAGTGAACTGATCCTGAAAACTAAGATTACAAACACTACCTAACGATGGAATTGAACACTACAACTCATCAAAAAGGATATAAGTGAAATAAATTTAATTATAATAAACAAATTACATTTATAAAATGTTGTGGAATTATTAATTAATGAATTTATTTTTACAATTTATTACATTAAGATCATGTGAATAATTGTTTCATACACAAGTTCAGGGATCCTTTCTAAACCTCTATTTTTTCTTCGGGTTATAGTTTCTCGATATTTTCCCCAATTTAATTCCTATTTAATTTTATTTACTTATTATAAATGTTGTTTATATGTTCCAACCTCTTTTATCCATGTCTTATCATCCTTATTTTAGGGGAAAATACATGTTTTAAGAAGGTTCTCTTCTCAATTCATCCTAAAAATGAAGCCCAATTAAAGGTAACTTTTTAAATTCTTACGCATTTTCAAGTGCCCTATATAATCTATTTTAAAGAATAATTACATTTCTAAAATCACTCATTTAATCACGGGAAAAATTTATTTTTTTCTTTATAGTTTAACACTTACATTTATTCCTTTTTTGTATTAAATAATCTTTAATATTTTTCTTAAACCACACAAAAATGTTTTATTTCTAAAGATTCTTAAACACTATTTTAAATATTTTCATTTAATTTTGTAATAACTTATCATGATCTGTGCCTATTTTTCTCCATTACTTAGAATTTATGATTTAAATCCTTTCTTTCATGGACACTATTCTGATATTCTTTCTAGTTATTCTTTTGACATTATTATGATACACAATTCCTTCCATGGGAAACCTTTCTGTTTATTTTTGAGTCCTTATGAATGATTCCTTATGTGCAAAAAATATTCATAAACATGTTATGATGGATCCACCTATATAGATATTCATTTAATTGGGTAATTTTAGTCTCATGAGATGTCAAGTGAAATATTCTTGGTGGTTAGTCTTGACTCATGCTCCATGTGCAACGGTCTTGGTGGTTAGCCTTGACTCATGCTCCTCTATCTTCCATGGGCGTTGACTCAAACTGAATTCATGTATTCTGTTTCTTACAAATTACTAATATTCAACGATTATATAATCCCATGTTCTATATGTTATGATTCCATATGTTTAATCATGTTCTATTCTATTTTATATCATTATATTATGCATTCGAACCCATGTGCCATGCATTATTTTAATGTTTATTCCCTAACTGGGATTTTTGGATCATACCTTTGTTCATGTATTCTCCATGGTATCCTATGCTGATGTAATGGATCAAAGTAAGTTATGATCTCATTTTAAATATTATACAAAAGTTGTTTTATTTTGGTTTCGTGTTATTTAATTATGTATCTAATCTTCCAAGTATTCTTGACATTACAATCCATGGTTTGTATTTTATGGCTAAGTATTCTCAAAATCATGTAATAGTATGCGTAAATTTCTAGGTTCACTATACTAAATTTTAAAGCCCATGATTTAAAATGGATTTTCATTTACATTTTCTAATTGGAATTTTTCATATCATTGAAGTACTATTATGACTGGATTATTTTATTACCCCACCTAAGTTTGTAATGAAACTATATGTGACCCCTTAAATCCTATATCAAATATTCCATGGGTTAGAAACTAGTTTCAATGGTATAAATCATAAAAATGAAATTAATTTACCTATAAATAATATAGTGGAAAAATATATAGGAAATAAAAACCATAACCATGATAAATAGAGTAGATTAAATCCACAATGATCAATATAATTAATGGATGAATGTTATGCAATGTAACTAAAGTTCCAAATAGTTACAATGATATAAAAATAACCATTACCCAAATATAAGGATAAACCCAAACAATATATATACATAATTTGAACATGAAACAATCTCCAAACAACATGATCTAATTATCCATCTCTGACATCAAGCTAACACTTACCAAAAAATCCATTAAAAAAATATTAAAGTTATTATATAAAAGAATAGGTGGATATATCCATATACAAAGTAGGTTAACCCCTAAGAACAAAATACCAAGTCAATATCATGTATAGAAAATCACTAAAGTAGTAAAATAATAATATATAATTTCATTATCCCAATCAAAACCCACCCAAGAGTAATATTAGCCCAAAATCTGTTAGTAAACTATATTATCATTAAATTTCATTAGTTACTACAAAAAAAGTATATTAAATTATATTATTTTATATATAATTAAACCATAATATAGTCCTTTATATTATTTTATTCACAATCTCACAATAAGAACCAATAAACAAATAACATTTTCTGTATAATATAGAATATTCTATAAAAGGATTTAATAACTATCATCTTGTAGTAAGCCAAATCTTTTCCATGTACAAGCAATTGTGATGAAGGAAGGAAACCCAAAAAACTGGTCATCTTTTTAGATTTATACCCCCCCCCCCACACACACACAAATGACTAATATAATATACCTATCCAAAACCATTATATATAAAAATAGTGAAGAAAATGTGGGGGGAAATACGAAACTAGATAATGAATAACACCTGAGAAATCATATAATGTGGTTTTCTATGTAGGTAATGACACTCCCATTACTGAATTAACATCAATGATATAATATGTAATGGTCTCACACAACTCCAAACCCATGGTCATGTCAAAATCACAACTCACATGGATCTTAAATGAATATATATCATGTTAACCACCCCACATGACTATCTAGTAAAAAAAATTAACTATTCTTCATAGAAATTCAACGATTTAGATCAGATATTTTCCATGAATATCAAACAATTAGGTCAGATAGTCCCCATGATCATCTAATAATTACATTTTATATTCCCCATAACTATGTAATAATTCAGGTTTAATAGTCTACATTACTATAATATAAACCAAATTAACTAATCTACTCAGCTTTTAAAAAACACCATCATAAAATTTCCCTCTACCAATGAAGATACACATCATCCTTATATGTTGTATACATTATTATCAAAACAATAATCTCAAAAAAAATATCCAGGTTAATCCATGATATTTAAAAAAATTATCAATTACTTTTCAAAATATTTTAAATCCTAAGTTATTCATCCCATCATGGTTACATAGTAAACTATTGAATAACACACCAATGACCCTTTAACCACACCTGAGTAAACTACCCTCCACTAATATAGAATGAGGAGATAGGGATAACATATAATTCAATACTATATAGATTAAAAATAACAAAAAATAGATTCTATGTCAAATATTAATCAAAAAATGGTTTTATCTCATCAATACATCACAACCCAATACATTATTACACCCTAACCATGTCATTTCTAGGGTAGGTTTTCAATTTTACATAAGGAGAATAAAATAATCACATCATTGATTTATTCATCCATTCACATTAACTATTTCAAAATTTGTAAATTCATTTATTTTCCCAAGATAATATTCCAATATTAATTTAGTATTGTCTTCATGAAAAAATATAATTATTCTAAATGAATATAAAAAATTTTCTTAACAATTATTCTCCTAAATGTAATACCCACTAGAATCTCATCATAAATAACATTCATCACTAAATTCATTGGACTATCCATGCACAAACTCACATTCAAATCGTCTTATTAACATTTCATCTTTATAGGAGCTATGTTGAGACCCTCAATGTCCCAAAATAATAATCCCAAAATTCCCCAAGTACCTAGAGGTCATGAAAATTTAATAATAAAAAATTTTATGTTAATTTCACCACACAGAATCCATCTTTCACCACACAAAAATTCCTTTTCTATGAAGTATGCATGCTTCATGAAGTGAATCATCATCCATGAAGTATATCTGAAAACATATTTGAAGAAAAACTATTTCATTTTTGGTGGTGAGGCAGACACCTATACAACCACAAAGCAACCACTCTATGAATCACTTGTTATTGTGAAGAACATGCTTCAGGGATCAAATCATCCATAAAGTACTGAAATTGTATTTATTCATCAAATATGGTGGGAAGAAGGAATCTTATTTGGCCTTCAATCATAAATGATGTCGTTTTTCCTAGTCAATCGATGATTTTGTTCCCTTTGTACACATCCACATGGAATACTATTTCTGGAAAATAGTTTATCTAAAATTGCCTGTAAATATCACCCAACTATTCTTATGAATGAATTATGGAGAAACATTGAGATCCAAGGATAAATATATATCATTATTCCTAAGTAAGACTATCTATATTTGGAATAATAGTAAGATTAAAAAGGACATCGTAGTGTTTCTCCTGAAACATTTCCTTTAAGAAACACTCCTTTTTGAAGGTCCCTCATGTTGTGACATCATGAATGATACATTATAGGTTATTATTTGTGAATTATTATTCATGAATTGTTATTTGAGGACTATGATTCATGAAGGATACTTAACAAAGGACAATTTAGAAAGGGTACTTCATATAGGATCATTTGGGAAGGATTCTTCATGAAGCTCTGTTAAATTAAACCCTTTATAAGTTTCACCAACTTCAAGTAACATATTATTCAATATGAAGTGAATGTATTAAAGGTTTTTACTCACCCTTTATTACATGATAATGTAATGTAAAGAATTTGGACCTCACATGGCCATTTCTTGATGCAAAGTAATAATAAAAAATACTTCTCCTTTATTGATGTCACCAACTGGGAATTCTCCATTGTTTAGGTTTCCCCCTAGGGCCATGCCAACCAAAATGGCCTCGATGAAAAATTTCTACAAAAAAAATAGAACTATAAATGGTAAATATTTTCAAAAACACTTCTAAATATGGAATCTTGTGATTAATATATGATCCTTCAGTGTTCCCCCATCACAACACAAAACATCCACAATGTAAGATATAAAACAAAACGATTACCTAATGAGATGATCATAGGATGAAATGCACGAGAAGAATAGGATTCAACTTCTCATGAGAAATATATTACCCCATATAAATGGGATACCTTAGTTCATAGTCCCCATTCAAATCTAATTGAACTCTGTTATGAAATTTTACCAATATTATGTTATCACATGTAGCCACCAATTATCTTGTCTAGGGTAGCCTCAAATGTATAATACTCCATAAATCCTATATTTTCATACACTTCCATTACATATACAACCCTTCCTTTTTAAATTCAACTAAATTCCCATTGTCTAATTTTACTTATGTAAAATTTCACAATAATTTCTTTATTTCATGATGATAAACTAGACAATATTTTTCTACCACACGACTTTAAACTATGTATTTAAAACTACACGGTCATTAATTATTTTCAATATAATATATATAGGATGCCTCTGAAAGATCGAAACCAACATCATCAACCTTTAATATATTCCCTCATGGGACAATGATACCCATAAAATAAATTACATTCCTCCTCATTATGTCATATTCCCTATGAGTGTGACATCCTCAATCATTATTCCATATTTCCTCTAATACATAACATTCATCAATTAGGAAAATATTACATATGGAATATACATTATTAGGACATATTATTAATAAAATAATACTTCTAATCAGAGGTCCATATTCCCTTTAGGTCTTATCACATTTACCTCATTGGGTTGTATTCCTCGTGTGACCAATCCTCTTTAGAGAATATTCTCATTGAGGTTAACCAGAAAGGTCCACACAAGTGTAAGTATCATACCAACCATTTTTAGACATATTTATCCTTGTATTACTTAGATTATTATGTTATATAGCTTAGATAATTCATTTTAATAGTACCAAAATAATTATTAAATGACTCATTAAATGAATCTAAACTACATGGGTATTGAGCCCTTTTAGAACGATATGTGATAATTTATTATTATGGGCCTCATCCTGACTCCATAAGAACATAAGACATTACTAAATGGATATAAAATACATATTTTTTAGTGTTTTGTATTTAAACCATAGTCATTCATAACTAATAATAACTAATTATTTAAAAATAATGAAGGATAAAATCTTTTACAAATAAATGTTTAAGATGATGAATGTTAATGATAAACTTATAGAATGGGGGTAACAAGTCCAATACTAGGAATTCAAAATGATTAACAAAAACATATTAAATATATAATAGAATATAAGAGTAAGAATAAATCCCCTAAAAATGTATGATGAGCCCAAAATCTCACCCTCTCGACATCATTTTTAAAACACCTTTGTGACTGCCTGTCTTTGAAAGGAAGGCTTGCAGTGGTCTCTACACTGGATCATTATTGATGTGGAAGAAAGTTATTGTTTCCCATTAGAAACAAAAATGTTGAACCTAACAAGAATATTTAAATTTATAAATCCTTTCACAAACAAAATTTGTTCTCTATTTTTACCAGATAAATAAAAATAGTGAACCTTGAATGAAACTTTTAACAATAAAAGTGATTGGATGATCATGTATTTGAATTATGATACTATATTAAAGGGTTTAGTTTTTCTAATTTATAAATAGTTAAAAAGAAAAAATTAGATCTCATTTCAATAAATATTAATTGAATCACCACAATTATATTCATATACCTCTACAACTTCCAAATCTAGGGCCTTGTAACACCCTTCCCCTCACCCCTTGGCTTGAGAAGAGGTGTGATTCTAATAACGTTAGGTAAAATACCTAAGACAATAATGGATACAAATAATTTCCAAGGTCTTAAGAGAAATTGGGGGATGATTATACCTAATAACCCATAACACCTATCAAATCTAAACAATATCATATTAATAGGAGATAAAAATAAAGTTTCATGGCAAAGACTCCAACTAGAATTACATTATCTATAACTACCTTAACCCCAGTAACCAAGAGTTGGTTCCAACATTATTACATTAGAATAGATACAAGGGGTAAAATACCAAATGAAATATCCGTTTACAATTTTATTAAACAATATACATACATGATACCCATTTTATATTGGTAAAAGAAAATAAAAAAACAACAAAAGTAAACGATTAGAATCCTTAAATCTCATTCAAAAGATTCATCTTTATGACATGGGAAAATGAAACAAAATAATTATAAGATTAGAATATGAAAAAGGGATATGTAAATTAAAAGATATCATGAATAAATTTTAATATTAAACATATAAAGTTAAATAACTAAAAACTCATTCTAATTAATTAATAACTTGATCATGAAATAAGGCATTATCAATATGGCAAGGTAACTAACTAAACACTCAATGACATTTAATCCAAAAACTAATAATTAAATGAATAAAGAGATAATAAAAATGAAAAAAATATCATGAATAATAATAATAACTAAAATATAAATTAATTCAATGGTTAATTATTAGTTTTCACGATCCCAGTCATCATGATACCTCTATTATCAAGACCATTTACAATACAGCTTAAAATTATGGGTAAAACCCCATATGGTTTGGATTATTGGTTTGTCTCATGATACATGTCAATACATCAAGGTTATATCTATTACTAGTCCCCAAACATAACAAAATTCCAAATAATTCATCATTTATCAAATAGTCAATTTAATTCATGAATCAATATACGTTATCATCGAATATCTGTATTAAGTAAAGGATACAAATTTATTATTATTTACTCGGTTAATTAAATGACTTTAAAAGTAAAAACCATATGGAAAAAATGGTATATGATTTTAAAAATATTCATATCTATAATTCAATATTTTGGATATTTATGATAAATTTAATATTCTTTGAAAATGATTACAAAAAAGTTATTTTTATGGGAAAGTAAACAATCACAAAAGAAAGTGATATTTTAAAATAATATTTTACCTCTTTGTACTTTTTAAATTGTAATAGCTTGAAGAATAAAAATAAAAAAGAAATATTAATCGTAATTAATATATATTTATAGATGATAAATAAATACAATGGCTTGTATATAACCCGCATAATAGTTAATAGGTGTATATTAACAAATATGTCACAATAAAAGGGAAATTGAGATGAAATCTCTTACCACTTGGTAACGTTAAAGTAAAATTAAACATGATGAAATAATTAAAATTAAACCTAAAATTAGATTAATTATGAATAATTAATTATATTAAATTTAATATGGTCATTATGTACATCATATAAAATAAATTGGGTGCACAACAATAAAATATGCCTCAATAAAGGGAAATTGAGATGCAGTCCCTTACCTCACGCTTTCCTTTAGTTAAAAATTATTTATCCTCTAGTATAATAGTGTTAGTAATGTTATTAATTTATAAAAAACCATAATAATACTTATAATATCATATATTATCTTTTTATAGAAATTTTCCACCCTTTTGTTAGTATTATTTCATTATTTTCATTGTTTTGGGTGTTAATTGTCTTGTTTTCTGATGTGTGTTTTGTCATGAAAGACCTGTTTATTATATATATGATATAAATAAAAAATATCGAGAATTATAATAATATTATAAATATAATATTTTATCATTATATACATTATTATAACCATTCTTTAATCTTGGTAATGGAAACCGAGTCGCTCAGTTCGTGGAGAAGGTAGGTCGTACATATGCACGAGTAATGATAAAATTCTTTCAAATGGTGAATCTGTAAGGGAGTGTATGGTATATTAATTTTAAATAATTTATATCATTTCATATAAATCACATCTGTTCATTATTTTCATCTTTATTACCTTCCATGTAATGCATAAATGAAAAATGAATAGCATTTATTTGCAAGGTGGTAGTCCTCCAAACACACAAGCGACGTCATCATATTTTAAACGGAATGAAAATTAAGAAGGTATATATGATATCATAACTAAATAAGTGTAATTATATATTATATATTATATATTATATATAAATTTTAAATCTATACTTATATTCAAATGTGAGACGTGTTGACGGAAAAAAGATTTATATCGGTTTGCGAGGAGGTAGTCCCCGATACACAAGATCAACAATTTCATTTCCGATTTGATTTAATTGGAGATGGTATAGGTTTTGAAATTAACATAATAAAATATCTATAATGGGATATACTAGTTTTATTATACTATCATTATTTAATAATATTTTAATAAGCTGAATGAAAAAATAAAATTAAAATGATCGTTTTAGAACGATAGCTCTTCATTGAACTACCACTTTTGGTTTTCACAAAAAGAATTCCTAGGATGAATTTATGATAAAATAAATTGATATAGTATGTTTTTATGGGGTTAAGGAATTTATTCGGGTGGGAATTTTATAAACCAAGTTTCATCAAAAGTGTGAAGAGGGGAGGATATGGGGTGACCTTTTATAAGTGGGGGAGAGGAAATGCATGGATTTTTTTAAAAGAATCAATGAAACCCATTTTTTTATCATAAAAAGCCTCTAAAATGGGTCATTATTAACCCTAATAGGTGATAATTTCAAATTATATCTATAGAATGTATTTTGGGAAAGTTGGTAGGTCATTCTAACCATTATCTGTTTACTTTGACACCTTGGTAAATCAATTTTTACCTCAAATGTGGAAATTATTTTTTACTAGTTTTACAATTTATAATGATCAAAAATTATGTTGAACTTATTGGATACTTTAAATTATTCTTATTTGAAATATAGAATCTATTTTTTCAAATTGAGTTCAAATAATTGGTAGAATCTAATTTAAATCTATACACGCATATGCGAGGAAAAAGCGAGTTTCCAAAGAAAACATTCTCGTAAGTATAAAAATGTTTTATATTGAAATCGAATATAAAGTCAACCCTAGTGACCTAAATCTGTTAAATTACAGTGTAATTTAATTAATTTTACTTTAAAACTAATTTAAAATATAATTTAAATTCTTAAATAATTTAAACAATGGGTAGTTTTTAATAAAAATCCTTATTTTTAACTATTTGTCGAAAAATGAAACTTTTTATAAAAATACCAAACAAAATCACCCAAAGACAATTATGATATAATGATTTAACAAATAATAATGTTATCGAATATAATTTCTAATTTTTTTAAGAACGAACATAAATTTATGTGCACAATGTGTGGCTAAACTGCCTTTTAGAAAAAAGTACATTTTTTCAGAAAACATTATTTATTTTTTCAAATGATTATAATATTATTTATAAAATATATATATATATATATAATTTATTTATTTAATAAATATATAAACCATATAATTTTACTATTTTTTTAGTTTTATTTTGTTTTTTCAGTAAGCAACGGGTTTCTGTTGGTGATCGCCCCTATGGTGAGAACAAAATGGTTCAATTATTTGATTGCAGGGGGTTTGATGTCTATAAAATCAATCACATCTATTTCACCATCCATTTTTACCTTCCATAGAAACTCAAAATGGTTCCCACATCTATAATTGCGTATATAACTACTTACCAATAGAAGGTGGTTTGTTGAGTTTTCAGACCCATTGCCACTTAAGATGTCACAATGGCTAAGAGGATGGGAGGTCAGGCTCATATAACTATTTTGGGGGAATTTTTGTCCACTCCAACACTCTATTATAGATTCTATATATTTTTTAGAATATCTTCCAAATCCTGATATAAGATGAGTTACCCTAGAAAAAAATATCAAGTATTGAATCATTACATGAGTAAAAGATGAGCCATTAATAAGTTCATCTATATGTATCTAAGGTTAATAATCAATTTCCCCTTAAGGGAAATATAAAAATAATTTAAAGACATATAATGAAGAACCTTAGAGATTATTTTCATCCAAAGAGGTGATTAAAATTTTGAAGATGAGATTGAACCTTTATGAGGTTTCCTATGTATCTCGTTTATAACAAGAATAAAAACCCTCACAGTTTTTTAAACCCGTACAGTTTAATGTCAAATATAAATAAAATATATGAGGGTACTTAGGTAACACATGTTGGGCTTGAGAATCAATGAGGAACCCTATATATCTTGGTTATAGTCGGAATCAGTGTCATCTTAGTTTATTTTATTGAGAATTACACATTGAGGTTTCCCTAATATTAGGGTAGTCATATCTTACCAATAATAAGGGATTACACACTAAGGTTAACATAATATGGGGAATATAATAATATTCCACTAATTGGGTCTTACACAGTGAGGTTTCCCAAATATATAGAAATAATATTATACTTCTGATGGAGGTTTACACATTATGGTTTCCCAAGCTGGTGTAGATTCATGAGGTGAATGATATGATCATTAAAACTCCCTTAACCCATGTGACCCATGCTCAGTGTGAAAAACAAAGGATATAAATTATTTAGTATCACTACATATGGATGTGTGATTATTGTGCTAGTACATTCTTTTGGATGTCTAATATAGATCTTTGGCCTTAATAAAGAGTCATACATATCCTGATTATAGAAGGAATTAGAATTATCATAATTTATTTGATCAAGGGTTACACACTGAGGGTTCCCTCATATCTCCACTAGATAAGGTTATCATGTCCCGGGTTGTCTGCTTAACACAGCTTTATTGACTGCTTGACATGTTTTGATTGTCTTCTTAACATGTTTTGATTGTCTTCTTAAAATTTTTATATTGTCTACTTGACATGTTCGATGATGTATTGACATGCCTTAGTGGACATGCCTAAATAAAATTGTATGATCCCATTGAATTATTTGGAGGACATTTCATAAATTGAATAGCATGTCATTAGACCATTTCTTGATCATGGTTGGCATATCTGGAGGGTTTCACATGACCTGGATTACTTATTTTTTATACATCACATGATCCAGGATGACATTCCTATTGGGTTCCACATGGCCTGGATGACTTTTCCATAGAACATAACATTATCTAGGATAGAATGTGTGTAGGACAACATACGATCTAAGATGACATGTTGTAAGGGTTCAACATGACCTGGATGGCTACATCAGATGACATCACATGATCTAGGTTGACATGTCTTGACATCATCATGAAACATATATAACCTATCTTAGTGTCACCACATAATTTGTGTGACATGTCTCAAGGATATCACAAGGTTTAGATGGAAATCCTAGATTACTTCACACCACTTGTGTGGTATACTCTGAAGGCATCATTTGACTTGATCTGATGTGTCAAAGGAACATCACATGATTCAAATAATATGTTGAGGGAGTGTCTTAAGATTTGAGTGACATGTCCTGGTGATGTTTCATGATCTAGGTGAGTCATTCGAAGCACATAATGATCATCATATATGTTCTTTTCCTAATTCACACATTCCTTTGGACTTTTTTCCAAACTTTACTACATATGTGCCTCATCATTTTCTAGTGTTATCTTATTATTTAGGATTTACATGTCCCATTCAACATACAGGATGTCCTTCATATAATCTAGTTGTCACAAAAGAAGTACTTTTCATGATCTCAATTGAAAACATAAATTTCCTATGTCTGCCTCAGGATCCCTTATATAATTTCCTAGATTTTACCTAGGTTAAATCATTTGTGATCACGTGATTATATTCTTTAATAAATCAACTTATGTTCTCCCATGTGTGATCGATCACAGATGCCTCATGTGTGTTTTCTTGTGTCGAGGGGTGGTGGTTATATGCATCACCACTCTGGTTATATGCTTCCTTGTGTGGTGCATATCTCAAAGATTCAGGATGGAGTCGTTGAAGGTATTTGGTGTTACATTCTTCACATGATCTTGTTGTGGGTCATTAGGAGGCATCTCAAGATGATCAAAAACCGTGGAAATGTTATTCCATTTTCACTTTTATTGGACCAATCCAATCTAAGGGATTTCCCCTTATGATGATGATATTCCAAGGGGATTTTAAAATGTCATACCAACATGTATTGGGGCCTTTACAAGATCATCATTCACATTGAAGGACTTCCATGTGTTTGAATATAACATGTATGGGGTCTTCCACAAGAAAAATGTGGGTTGTCAAGGGGCCTTCATGAGATCATGCTGACATGTCGAGCTAACCTTTTTGGGATCAATGGTGATCACCTAAGGTTCACAACACATTTCACATGATGATTAACATATATTTTCTCCTAATAAGATTATTTATTTTTCACTTTTTATTTCCATCTTTATTTTAGAAATCTTGGGGATCTCGTGTGTCTATACATGCATTATAAAAAAATCACCCTCCTTGTATGTGATGTGTTGTGTGACCAATAAAGGTTCATACAGTGATGTTCAATCATTTTCATGGACATCCCATATATTTATCTTTGGATTCGGTCATGACAATGAAAATTATAATTTACAATTATGAAAACCATCACCTGATAAAGGTGACATATACGTGAGCTCTTGTGTTTCAAGGTGTACATGTCTTCAGGGTTTCTACGATGTCTTGAGAACTATAGGGGTGCATCACTTGAATATCAAAAACCGAAAAATGATTCCCCCTTTTTTTTAATCCATTATTTTAAATGGATTTTTAGGCTTGTTAGGGGTCTTCCGACCGACAAGTTTCATAACATAGAGGGACTCATCTGGATACCTCTTGATGATCAATGAGTGTCTTTGAATCCTTCGTAAGAATAAAAATTCCTATCATAGGGGCATTGCATGATCTACCGCGGGTCATGAATTATAAATTTATCATTCTTATAACCTTTTTAAGGTCATGAAATCGGGTTTCTTTTAGAAGGTTACAATATTTGGTGATCTTTGACACCTTCCAATCCTTTGTTTTGTGGAGAAAATAACAACAATGTTTTAGTTATTTCGCCACATTTAGATTTTTAAATGATCATTTTTTGATTTTCAAACTCCCCCTAGGAGTGACGTCTAGGGGGAAAAGTTATAGTTTTTTAGGAAAGTAAATGGCCACTTGAGACTTTTGTGCGGTCTCCATTCAGTCCCTTGGGTGATGTCAGATCTTCTATGTGATCATTGGTATTCCATGAAATGACCTATAAATAAGGGTGTGTAGGTTGTCTCATAAATCAACTACTCCAATTGTCTAGATCTCTTATGACTTGCCTCTATCACGTGACCCCTTCGCAACACCTCCTATAAGAACTGATCATGAGACCTCTCCGTAAGAACTGATCAGAAGAACTATTGAAAAAAATTGTCTTGATATAGAACTTGTTTGAATCAACCCCATATCTATATTTAACAATAGTATAAACCTCATACATATTGCTGGTTTTCACGTTTCACTGGATCTACTGGTTCATTCACATAATCACTCGACTGTTATCTGGATCTCATGACCTTTTTAGGGCCACACGATCACAATTCGAGGTCTTGAGATGTCTTTGGGTCATGTTGGCCCTAAGATCCCCATGTATCATATGATTTATGAGACCTGTATTAGGTCATGCTTCCACAAATTCCCTTATAGATTATGTGATTTCATGAATCCCCTGGGATTATGCCTTTCTTTTGAAAAGTTTTTTTCCCATTTTATTGACATATTCCACTTATATTTGTTCATATGGATTCCATCTCCCATCATAGTTATTCCTCCATATCTAACTATAGGGCCTTCATTATTGGGAACCATAACGATAATCTTTAGTATCTTGTGTGATTTTACACTGAGGTTCTGATAAGGCTTCTCTCATATGGTATTCCAATCTATCCTTTATCACACTGGCTTCCCCTGTATATACTCAACCTACTAGATACATTTATCATTACTTATCTGAAATATAACCTCCTATATCACTAGGTGACAACCTCCCTTGATTGTGTTTAGATGATGGTTTCTAAGAATGGCCAGCTAGTTGTATTATGGTACCAGGGGTTTTCTTATATGCTGTAAAACTCCACTATGGATACATAGAGCTATTTTTTCTCCCATTATCCCATTACTCAAAGCTATTTGATCATATTTATCTATTCCTTGAACAATCTAGGAAGTGGATGGAGCTTTAAATGGTACATGCAAATTGGTGAATTTTTTTCTAAAGAATGGGTGGGACCATTTTTTATTAGAAGGAGTTGTTCATAATTTCACAACCAAGTACACGATATGCATCTTTATAAGTTTGTATGGGTCTCCCAGTTCATTTATATTGTTAGTTGGACCTTATAAAATAACTAATTAGTCATTGGTTCCCTGCTATGAATTCATTCCATCCATCCCATGAGGAATAAGGAAATATCCTTTGGGATATCCATCGATTGGGTTGGATACCCAATAGCGAAATGTATTATGATTTACTTACTATTGAGGATGTCATGGATGACCCCAAGCATACTCTAGTTTTGGAAGGGTATATTCTCAACATTTTGAAAGAAATTTTAGTGAAAGAGTTGAATTTTCCCTCACTCATATCCTTTAAACACCTGATAATCATTTTTCTACATCATAGTGGAGTTCATCTGACCTCTATACACCCTCACTATTTCCCTCCATGGGAGGTTTGTGATAGCACTATATCATATTGGGAAATCATGGAATCCATAGAATATACTGCATGGGGATACCAGGTTAATCCCTAGATATCTCTGAGCATTAGGTGGGCAGGTTTCAAGGCCATGTTCTTGAACAGGTGTCTTTTCCAAGATGGAGATATGAGCTCAGGAATATGATTTATCACACTTCTGATAGACGCTCAGATAGTAGCAAGACATACCATCAATCTATTTATATCGATTCTCTCATGACTTTATATGATTATAGACAATATTAAATAGGGTATCTTCTCTTATTGACTTGGTGGTCCTTTCTTGTTTTTGATTGGCTTGATAGGGGAGATTTCTCACTACTACAGATACCAAAAATCTATCAAGATCCATGGTTCATTGTTCTGGCCCATGATGATGGACATATCCATGGTTGAGGTAATTTTTTTAGGACCTAATGATTTCATTTACATGGTTATTTGGTATGATTTCTTCAATTTCATGCCTTATCGTACACCAACCGGTCCAATTATCGATAATTCTAGCAGTTATATTGATGAATGGACATACAAAATCTCTCTTGGAGATGGGGATCACATGGACTGGGTGGTTGAGATGTTTATCTGTGATTCATAAACCCCTTATTGGTTCAGTCTATAATCTGGATACAAACTAAGGGTTTCTCCCTTACACTCATCTAATGTATTGGAAGAATGAAATTTAGTGATTATCAATCATTTTATCTTATATTACTGCATGAGAATATCAATTATGAGATTATCTTTCCACCTGATGGAACCCATTTCATTCTATCAAATATTTTGGCCCAGAAATTCCTAGAATCCAACATGGGATGTATTCTAAATAGATGAGTCCTTCAAGTGGATAGATCACATGATTCACCAACCTTTTCTCTAATGGAAATAATGTAGTTGATTCAGGATTCAAGAGAGTCTTTAAAGAAGTGTCTCCATCCCAGCAATGAATGTCCCAATAGTGGGGTAGAATTTTTTGAGGAAGTTGGTCCTTTAATACAATAAACTGATGATGTGTACTTTGAGACAGGGGTCTATTGGGCATCTTCTTCTCTCGTATCTTCACCGACTCAGATGGTTGTTCCCTCTTCTAATGTACCCATTATGGTAGTTGTATAGTGTCAGACACGGAATAGTATAATCTTGAAATAGTTTCATTATTCGATCACTAAGACTCCCTTAGAAACATTTTCTGATCAAGAAGAACATATTCTCAATCTATGTCATGATTTGGGGGTGGGATGTTTTGAATTCCATCCATAATATGAAATCCTATGACAAATAATCTTGACACAATAAGAGTTGGGTATGAGTGAGAGGGTGTAGTGTGATCTTGACAATGAGACTCCCCTAGACAAATTGATTAAAGAAGACTTAGAAGAATTAGAATAGAGGAGTCATTTTATATCTAAGCTGCACACCCAAATGGTTTTCTTGACTACACAGATAGTGAGATATGAGGAGATATTAGCTCACTAAAATTATGACCTCTTGATGTCACCATCCTTATTAGAAAAGATGATAAAGTATTTTAGGTGTTATCTATTATTATTTAGACCCTTTTCCTAGAAAATAAGTAAAATAAGTGGTTCGATTGGTGATTCAATGGTCAATTTATGCTTCTTGTAAGACTCCTTTTGACTTTTCCATATTAGTTGATCAAATTTTACTGTAGTTTGATTGTCAGTGTATATTTTTTTGTTTTTTATTAATTCCTCATAGAGGCTAGAAAATGTAGAGATCTATTTTTTCATGATATCAATGAGTAGATTTTATGTACCTTATATTTCTTTTCCTATTTGTATTTCATTCATGATGTTCACGATGTTCATGATATTTCATTGAACTAGTGTTTCATAGATCCTCAGCGTCACCCATCATTTATATAATATCATGTAAACATGAATTCCTAGATTTTAATATTTAAATGGAAACAGATTTCTCATAAGAAATGGTCATGAATTTTCACCAACATGAAACTACTTATTGTTTTATCTACACCAGTTATCTTGATATTGACTAATTCAAAAATTGATAATTTGGGTAGAATATATGTCCCAAATGGAGGATACTCTACCATTAGATGAAGTTACTTCACATAGAGAGCATATATTGATTTTTACTAGGTTCATATGATGGTCCCTACAAGCTTTGTATATTTTTATTCATTCCTAGGATTCATATGTGGCAATTCTTAGTGGACATAGACTCGGATATTTCTCAAGACACCCTCTTATAGGATTTATTCCTGATAGGTTTCATGCCTTTTCATGGCTATACAAACTAGATAATGTTTTTAGTGTAATTTATTGACTTTTAGATCATACCTTCTATTTCTATAGTTTATGTTATTTTAACTTAGACCTACTATTATTGTAGTTTGTGTTATTTTAGATCTCACATTCTATTGTTTTAGATTATGGTATTCTAGATCAGACTATATATTATTGTAGTTTAGGGTCTTCTGGATTTAAACCTTTATTATTTTTGGTTATGGTCTTCTGTATTAAACATTATATTTCTATAATTTAGGGTCTTGTGGATCGAACATTATATTGTTGTATTGTATGGTTTGTTGGCTCAGACCTTGTATTTTTATAGTTTATGGAATTTTGGATTTGAGATTACATGCAGTTTATAGTCTTACTTCCTAGAAATGAAAGATAAATGTGGAATATGGGGCTGAAATTTTAGGGATGACTCAAAATACCCTAAAGTTTTGAGTTCCAATGTGGTGTTTTTTGGGTTCACAATGATTGGAGTTCATTTCCTTCAAAGTGGAGATCCCTCTAGTTGGTAGGTCAAATCACTTATAAATCCTTATAATTTTTTAAAAAAGGTTTCTCTACTCTTTTCCAAGGGTCCTGGAAGGTTTATGGTGGTCATATTGGTTGAGGAAAAATATTAGAGAATCTGAGTCCACCTGCATAGTTGGAATATGTGTTGTGTGAATCATGTTCTGAAGAAGATTGAATTGATGAGGGTGGTATGGGAAAATCATGACAGGAATGGATCAAAACACACTCATGTGATGGGTTATTCTATTATAAGATTGGGGATCACAATGATTATATTTCCTTTCCTATAAGGAGGATATTTCTATAATTGGTAGGTCAATTAACTTATGCATGAGTCCATAGGGATTACATGCGTGGTCAACTAGATTTGATCCCCACTCTTAGATGAGGGCCATGAAATATTTGTGAAGACTCAAAATACTAGTTAATGACGTGGGGTATGGTGAAAGTACCATCCAAGATGGGTTTTGTCACCCTAGGAAAGTTTAGATTTTAGGTTAGGAAGCTTCCTCCCTACACTCTTTGGTTTCAAGTCATGGGGTGTGGGTCATCAAGATGTTTGGGAATGTAATTTCACATCCCTTCTTTGATAAATGGTATAATGCACCATGAAGTAATGTCATGGATGTTAAATACTCTTGAATAATCATTTTATTAGGATTTTAAATAATGGTTCAATGTGACCAGATCATGAGTATGGTATGGGACAATTGTTCAAGGAATTCCCAAAAACACCCTCAGGAATTGGGTTCTACCATTGTGCCTTCAAGATCATAAGAATCAGAAATCCTTTAACATAGGGACAATATGCCTCAGATTGGTAGGTCTTGTTCCTGGGCCCTTATGAATCTATAGCAAGGTCAAATAGAGCAATCTGTTTTTCCTTACAAGGGTAATGAAAGGTTTTTGGAAACCCAAGGTCCTCAAATCATGAAGTGTGTTTTATGGAAAATATAATATTAAAGAATGGTCTCAAGAACCCTAATAGTTGTGTCACTACCTATTGAACATTTTATCATTTGAAGGATATGTGACAAACCGTTACTCTAACATTTTCCTAGACCAGGGGTCTAGTGAGAATGGATCTTCATTTTCTGAGGAAAGAATGTTTACCCTATGAGATTTATGCCTCATTTATTTATGCCCTATTTTTTTCTTGAAATCAAGAGATTAGGAGTTTAGTGAGAGAATACTTAACTTCTTCTCATGCTTCCCTTTGAGGGTTTTCCACCTGAAAAGTTTTGTGTCCACTTCACTAGTAGTTTAGGGTCTTGAGATTTAGATCATCAGAGGCTATAATTTAGGGTTATATGGCTTTGACCAAAGTGTGGGAAGTATAAGGGCATGATGCATCTAGACCTGTTATGAGGTGAATGTTACACAAGAGCCCAATTAGGATGCCCAGTGTAAAGAGTATCCCATCATAATTACGAGAAGGAGATGAAAATGTTATACATCATTGATTGATGTACTCAGGTCATGAGTAATGATATAAGACAATCATGATGTAGATGTCTTAGAACACCCTTAGGCTTTGAGTGCCTCTATGGTGACTTCAGGCCCATAATGATCATAAATCCCTTCATATAGGGGCAAGTTTTTTCTGTTTGGTAAGCCTAAGATCATATGTATTTATAGAAAGGAAAAATATAGATAACATTTTTCTTTTACAGGGGCCGTGAATGGTTTGTGGAATATTGAGGAACTCCAGATATGAATCTTGATTTATGAATTTATGTTATTAAAAGATGACAAAATCACCCAATAATTTTGTTCACTGGGGTCAAGATATTATGTTCCATTGATATTGAATGATAATGGGTGATGTATGGAACATTTTAACATCATGTAGGGGGGATGTACGTGTCATGAACTTTTAAAATCAGGAGACTATAAAATTTCCCATTCAGTTTAACATTATGTGGTAGAGATGTATTTTTTTCCATATAGTTTAACATCATGTGGTAAGGATGTGGGAAATGATGTGAAAAACTATTCTTGGTTTCCTTGAGGGAAATTTTCATTAGTTGGGGCCTTTAGATGTTGGGAACATCTTTTATCCATGTATAGAAATATTGGGGGTAGCTATTTTCCAGATCCCTTATTTCCAAGATCATTGATGTTTGAAAGTAATCTATATAAAGATCATCCTTTTGTATAGGAAAAATGATGTTTTATGACTCAAAACCTTCTTAAAAAGTGTTATATACATTTTTCATGCAGTTTAATGCCATATGTCTAGGGAATTTACCACATAGGTGAGACCCATATGCAGTAAGGGGTGAATGTTTTTCATTATTTATATTTAGACATAGGATTGAAGATTCCAGAGTCACTACATATCCTATTATAATAGGAATCAACCCATATATAGTACTTGAATGGGAAATTTCCTATGCATGTTTTTCCCATATGAAGAGGGGAAATTGTTATTTTTGATTGTTATATCTTGGCTAGAGATTGGAGATTCATGTCTCACTATGTGTCATATGATGGTAGGAATCAAGACACACATATTTCATAAGAAACCATGTAGTTTTAACATCATGAAATAATGACATATGCACTATGATGTGAAAAGGGAATGTTATGGATTGGAACAAGAATGGATGTATGGGAATCACTGCATATCTTATGATGGAAAGAATCAAGACACATGCAGTTCTTGTATGGGGATATCTCCAGGCAGTTCTAGCATAAACAGAGTTGCGGATTATTCTCATTGATTGTTGAAATTGGGCTACAGATTAGAGATTGAGGTATCAATATGTATCCTAGGATAAAAAATAATTAATCCACATATAGTTATTGAATGCAGGTTTTGTAGAATTAAAAAACCAAGGGTAGTGGTCTTATAATGTGAGTTATATTGTAGAACATAGTTTTATGTCATTCAATAGGAATCGACCATCCAATTTATTATCTTATAATGAGGAATCATGGTGTTCCTGGGCATTCAGGACCATACAAACAACATCATGAGATCATGTTTCTTGAAAATGCGTGGAATCCTCTACCAAAATTTCTAACCTCACATGAGATATGCTCGGAGTGAGAAACAATGAATGGAAAAGGTAAACATCATGACATGGATTCAACTAGAGAAAGGACAAGGGAAATTTATATCATGTGGTGGCTCATGCAAGTTATAAGATTGAGTTGTCCCTACATATTGCATTATAATGATTAAAAATCCATATGTATTTTTAGAAAAACCCATTACGTTTTGTTCCATCTAGCAAGAAAATCAATCATGTAGTTTGACATTGTTTCGTAAGGATGAATGTGAATTTAAATGAAAGAAGGTAAATATTTTTTATCTGTGTAGTTTTACATCATGAGATGAGGACGTCTTTTGTGCAGTTTAACATCATGTCATAAAGAAAAGGACCCCCTATCATGGAATAATGAGAATATTGTGGTTGGCCCCATGAATGGATGTATGGGAATCACTACATATCATTTGATAATAGGAATCAAGAAACATATTGTTCTTGGATGAAGAGATTCCCTAGGTGGAACAAACTCTCACACAAGGATAGAGGCACTTCCTTTTTATTTCACACAAATCTAGATCATATGTATTGAATCATTGGTGATATGGTGATTCTCATGATGTTTAATGCCATGAAGTGAGGACACCTTCTATATAGTTCAATATCATGTGGTAAAGACAATTGTCGTGTAGTTTAACATCATGTGGTTAGGACATGTTCTGTATAGTCTAACATCATGTGTTCAGGATGTGTTTCATACATTTTATTTTCATGTGGTCCAAATGTATTACATATAGTTTAATATCATTAGTTTAGGTTGATTTTAATTCTTGATAATATCTATGAAAATTATTTCTTAAGAAACCTCACATTAGTGGGGGTGACACATTCTTCTTCCAATGTGTCTAGTGAGTAAGCTCTATTGTGATAGATATTATGTATGATATAAGGTTCTTTCCATTTGGGTTCCATATTTGGTGGATTCTTTCCTGGTATCATTGGTCTCCTTAGTGTAAATACCTATTATCAATGAAGTAATGAATGGAGGAGGACCTTTTTATTGAAGGCCCATGCAATATGATTCAAAAGGGCATCAGGGTTGTGAAACATATGAAACTTATTAATATCGAGCCATTAAAATTTACCCAACATCATTTTTTATTTCTATTTATATGAGATTTATCTATAGATGCCTATTCAAATTAAGGGAAATTATACATTTGTGGGTAACACATCCTCAATTCTATACACCAATGAATACAGAGATTCTTATGTAGCAGTCCATGTGGTGGTATAGTAGGACCATAAATCATGGAGGATCTTGTTTGTAGAAGACTTCTTGTCCTTGTTCACCATCTTATAGAGTATATTTGATAAAGTCATGTTGAAGGTATCTATCTTCCCATTACTGCTTCATGATACTGGGATGAGTGATTGGACTCGAGGTTGTACTCCTAGTACAATTTCTTCAGTTTTGTATAGCATAAGTTAGTGCCATTGTCCTTCAATATCATGTGAGTTACTCCAAACCTATTGAGGATATGGGACTTCATGAATTTTATGACATTCCTCATATCAACTCTCTTTAAGGGTATTTCCTCAAACCACCTAGAAAAAAGGTAGTAGCATATAGGATGTACTTAAATTGCTTAGTCATGGCTAGAGGATATTGTCCTAGTACATACATTCCCCATATGGAAAACATCTAGGAATATTTAGTTTAATGTAGTAATTTTGCGTGTTAATATTGAAAGATTTAATGACTATATAATTCATGAAATTTCCTAGTGAATTCCACAGTGTCTTGTATCATGTTTATCTAGTAGTAAAAAGGTATCCTGATTTTTTGGGAGAGTGTGGTCCTAGACTAATGATCACTACATGAGAATAAATGTAACTATTTCATATCACATGAATCTTTGTTTATGTTATCCATATGATGATGATTCTATCTAAGCCTCTCTTGTAGATGGTTTTTTTCTCATTTGAACCATCCTAGAGGGGGAAGTTCATTTCTCATTGTTGAATATATTCCCTTCCATCTCAGTCTTTCAGGGGAGTCACATTTTAAATATTTTAAATTACAGAATCCATATATCTAGGGGTGGGTATCATTTCATCACTCTCTAGGAAATGTTGAACTGATTGAATTCTTCCATTTCTCAGATGACGATTGATGAGACCATCCTTCAAGGCAGGATGCGGAAAATTTATTCCTCCTAATCTAGGTGGGCCAAGACTTCGGCTGCATTAGCCAATGAATCGGCATGAGCATTATATTATTAGGGAATGTGATGAAATGTGGGATAAAAATGTAAATATACCATTATTAATTGGACACAACCAATGAGAGGGGACAGTCCTTCCTTTTTGATGTCATGTTCACCAATGATCTCCTTTATAACTAGGTTTGAATCCCTTTTGATGTTTATGTAGGCTATTTTAAGCTACAGGTCTAGTTCCAGGCCAATGATGAGGGCCTTGAATTATTCCTCAAAATTTGGGAATCCTTTGGATAGTAAGAAAGAGTAGGGAAAGATTTCTTTTTCTGTAGAAACAAATACTATTCCTAATCTAAATGGATTTAGTTTTTGGTTTTTTATTCTCTCACTAATAGAACATCAGTAGGTTCCATAAAAATATATATTTCATGTCTCGAGAGTGTCATGGGAATAGAAAACCTCTTCATATGAAACCTAAGTATCCAATGGTGTACTTTCTAGGGCCATATGTGCCATGAGGAAATCAACCTGGGCCTACCCTTTCACCAACTTATGTGATTTGAAATGAATGTCATACTATTGTAGAACGACTTCCCATCTGGCCAAAATCCCATTCAACATGGGATGGACAAGGATGTACTTGAGTGGATAAATATGAGAGACCAAGTCTATTTTTTGGTTCTTTATGTAATGCCTCGCCTTTTCCACAGCAAAGATGAGTGACCAGCAGTTCTTCTCAACATCAGTATGTTGTTTCTCAGTTCCTAGAATCATTTAACTAAGTTAGTAGAGATTATTCTTATACTCCACATTATTTTTCATTGTGTGGGCAGATCTATGTGATTATTACATGGTTTCTATATAAGATGAGTGGATTTCCTTCAACTGGTGGAATCAATATCAGTTGGTGCAACAGGTACTACATAAGACTCTTGAAGGATCCTTGTAACTCCACATCCCATTTATTGGTAATTTCCATCATTATCTTGATGAATGGGAGAGATTTTCCATTTATTTTGGTTATGAAACACCAAATGTAGGTAAGGTTACCTTGTAACCCACTTATTTCATTGAGATTATGAGGGGGTAACATTTTTGGGATTTCACTTCTATTTTTAGTGTTGACCTCGATACCACAGTGGCGTACCACAAACAAAAGGAACATCCCTGATGTTACCCCAAATTTCTTTTCAATGGGTTCATCATTAGACAATGTTGCCACTCTTTGTAGAGGACTATTTGAAGATTCCTAAAGTGATCACATCACTAATATCATTTGATCACCAGGTCATCAATGTAACATTTGGTTTTTCTTCTTAAGAAATGTTTAAAGATATGACACATGGTGTGTTGATAATTAGAACCAACATTATTTAATTAAAAGGTGGTGATATGATGGAAAAGATCCCTTAGGATTCACTAAAGAGATTTTTATTCCTAATATTCATGGGATATATTTATCTGATTGTACCTCGAGTACTCATCCATGATGGAAATGGCTAAGAATCTATAAGTTTCATCAATCAAGAGTTATGTGGTCGGAAATGGGAATTCTTCATATGGGAAGTGTCTATTAAGGTCTTTAAAATCGATTATGACCCTAATTTTCCCATTCTTAATATTAGAATATATGAATTTAGAGAGACATAATGGGTATTTCACTTCTTGGATAATGTTGGCATTGATAAATTTGTTAGCTTCAACCTCCACATTAGTGGAACGATAGTGGTGCGCCCTCCAAGCAGCCTACTTGAATATTTGATGGTCATTTGGTAATCTGAGATGGTTCATATCCACATATAGATCGAGTCAGTTATTTTTTGTATAATTCCATGAAAAAACATGTCAATGTTTAATTTGAAATACGATACACATCTCTTGTTACTTTAGATTCATGGAATTTCTATTCAACATATGTTATAGGTATTCTTCCATTTGTATATTTACCTACCTGAGCAAATTTTTGGTGGAGATGCCTTCCTCAAATGTGGGGGGCGGGTATTCTTGAGTTCATCCTCTTATTCCACATCTATTTTTTTGGATCCATTTTTAGATAAAGGAGATATATTGAGGGAATATCTATCACAATCAGGATTAGTGAGGTTATTATATGATAAAATGGAATCCATACTTCCATAGTTATTGAAGATAGATTTTGAATCTAATTTTCTCATCTTTTTAGTAAGTCTTAGATCACGCTTATCATACCCTTGAATGGTCTACCCTGTGGGAGATAAATCCCCCTCACTATATCACAAATATATAAGGGTATAAATCAATATGAGGTTGATCCTGGAACCATTTTCAATTAAATACATTTTCATGTCAACATTATCAAGTCATTATAAAACATATAGGGGTCTAATTTTTCCCTGGATGACCTCTTCATGGTCCTGCTCTATGAATGAGATGGTGACATAGCACTTTGATTGTATGGTCTCCACTCTATAAACCTCAGCTTCAAAAAAATTGTCTTCAAATATTGTTGGATATTTAGGGAGTTAATGAATTCCTCTCTATGATTATTTGGAAGATAGAGCAAATACATGACTTATATCTTGGTTGGGACAACCTCCAACAACTTCAGTATTTTGTACTATTTTTCTACAAGATGGTACTTCCCAAGGTGTGGATTCTCCATAAAATGTATCTCATGATCTGGTATATTTGAGGTATATGGTCCTAGTTCTTTCATGGTGGTTGAGGGAACATATTTTTCTGGTGGTTCAAGTTATTTCAGCCCACCCAATTATCAGGGATGATCAGACAATCACACTCCCACCAGTTTTTCATGTAAGACGATTGAGATTGGATGATTTTGGGAGGGTTTTGGGAAACCCTAATATCTATTTTGGTCATTATGGAGTGATTTATCATAGGTCTCGACATCATGCATGTCCTATTTGGGGACATGATCAAAATATTGGGTCCATCCATGCCTATGTTGTCCCCTTGTATCATCAGTTCCTACACATGTGGCCTCCATTTCCCCAATCACGTAAGGGGAACTCATACCCAAAGCACAATTTTTCATTATGGAAAGGGTATTATAAGTGTATCATGTTAATTTAATTACATATGATCTTGTCATATGATTAGGGTTCCATTTGGTGGGGTGTTTTTCATCCTTCAGAAGTGGAAGGGGAGAAATTTCCAAGAGTCAGAGCTTCCATAGGAACCGATTATTAATTTTTCTATTTTTTATCTTTTTATGTGGGATGGTTTCCTCCACCTTTGAGAAATACATTTATTTTCTCTTCCCTGGGTGATGAAAACATTATGGTTCTATGAAGGTAATATCATACGGTGGCATGAGATCAGTCAATTGTATTTCGATTCATTGAGTAGTTGAACTTCTGTCTATGAATGGCCGTAATGTTTTTTCCTTCACACTACTAGAATTTTAGTTATTTGTAACAGGTTATTTGCGATGGGATCCCATCGAAAATAATATTTAGCACAGGGATCCCATCACAAAGATCCCATCACAGAAAATGGCGTCGCAAAAACTATTATTTGGGATGGGCCCGTCGCAAATAATATTTTTTTAAGACGGGCAGCTTCACCGTCGCAAATAAGTGTCTGATTATATACTTTATATATATAAACATTTTTGTGACGGGCCCATCGCATAAAGTATTTTCGATGGGCTCGTAATCCCGTCGCAAATACTATTCAAATAAATTATTTATACTATTTGCAACGGGAACCCATCACAACAGATCCCGTCGCAAATAATAAATAAATTTTTTAAAAAATAAATTTAATAAAATTATGATTATTGAAAAATTAATTTTAATATTCTTAAAATAATTAAAACAAAAATATATTAGAATTATCAATATTCAAAAAAAATAAAAAAAATCATAAAATGTTATTATTATTATTATTAGTAAAATAAACAAACATTAAAAAATATAGTACTGAAATAATATATTTAATAAAATTATGATTAATGAAAAAATAATATTAATATTACTAAAATTATTAAAATTCTTATTATTCAAAAAAAATCATAAAATATTAAAAATTAAATTAACTAATATTCACACCAATATAAAATATAGAAACTATAAATAGTCCATACTACAACAAATGTTAAATTCAAATGTTTTTAACATAAAAAAATCACTGGTGGGGGTTGTCTTCTGGAGGTGGTGGAGGTGTTGAAGGAGATGGTGGAGGAAAATCCATCACCAAACTACGAGTCAGATGGCACATGTACTCCATCTGCGCCAGATGCCGCTGTTGTCATCGATGCATCTCCTCCTTGTGTTGCTGCTTCTGCAGTTGCTGCTACTGACGCGTCTCTTCTTGCTGCTTCTGCGAACTCTCAATAAGGTCATTCTGAGCTCGTAACTGCTCCTGATACTGTGAGGAAAAAGATGATGTCTCTCCATGATCTCCTCTCAAGATGGACGCTGACATCACAATAGTACCATAATAAGTACCCGGAGTCACATGAGAAACGATTCAAACTACTCATCCCTTCTCAAATCCATACTGAGCCACTTGGATCCAGGCCACCTCGTCGAAATGGTGTGCACTGGTCTGATCAGTCGTCTCGTCCTGACCCTCAGCCTGTGTCTGAGAGGTCGCAGCCTCATATGACTCTTTCAATTCCATTTTAAAATTAAAATTGTGAAAATATTATATATAGTTGATTGTCAAACTGAAAAAATAATACTAACCACAATCTGACGCTGGCGATCACCTCTAATCTCTCCAGTGGCTGGATCACTATACATCCTCCGATAAACGTCGAACTCCCTAATATCAGGATGCTCGAATCCCTACAGAAATATAAAATAAAATGATTATATTTAAAGTTATAGCAATTTTTTAAAAAATATACTTACCAGATGATTTCTATGTGTACTAAATGTACGACTACCAGCTCGATTCGTCACCTCCTGTCTCACGCGGTTCTACAAACCCAATGAAGACCTCCTTTTAAATTCACCACCCAACTAGTGTGCACATAATACATCCCAAACCTGAGATGAAATTTACTCTGGTCTTTGGTCTCTACATGACTCACCAAATACTGTCGCTCCTTATTTTTTAATGGATATCTTTCTCAAATTGTGAAAAAAAATGACACTAACGATCACGCATAGCCAGCTCCCATGATGCATGGATGGCGTCATGAATTCTATCATCAATGGGATACCATAAACCCTACAAATAATTTATAATATCCGGTTATTAATAAAATAAATTTCAAAATAAATATTATTTATTTACATACCAGCCAATGATTGTACATGGCGAGCTGCACATCAATGGGAATCTGTTCCCATATGATCCATGGATGAGAAAAATAATTGTGCAAGATAGCACTCGCCTGTCCAACACCTACAAGAGAAAAACTATGAAAAAAAACAAATAATCAAACTATTAGTATATATATAAATAAATTAATGAAAAATCTAACTAAAATATACAGGTTATCATACCTCTATGTGCATGGATCAAAGCCAAGATGTGGATGTCACTCTGGGATAGGTTCAGGAATCATCAGTCACGCAAGACCATGCCCCCTCCGCGTACCTCCTGAACCACCAGTAGGCTGAGGGTTAGATGATCTCACATCCCCCTCATCCAAAGGTAGATCAGCCTCCTGCAACTTGCGATATAGATCAAAATCCATCTGAAACACAAAATGATTATTGTTAGCAGATAGTTGAAAATAACTATCATATATAGATATATATTAGTTATGATCATAACCATCATTTAATTGTGTCAATGTTCACCTTCATCATCATCTTCATATATGACGATGTCAATGTCTTCATATTCCTCCTCAGCATCATCAATATCTATATGAGTTTCAATTTCACAAAACCTTGTCATTTCAAATTCATTTGTAACATCATTAGCATCTTAATCACCATCGACCCTTAATTGTGGGGGGTCATCATCGATATTCATGTTTCTTTGTGAAAAAGATGGATTTCGAGTAGTCTCTTGAAAATTTTCAATTCCTTCCACTTCAGCAAAACCAAATTCAGTTAGAGTAAATTGATTTTCCCAAGTTATAATTTCTATTATACTCCACAAATCACTCAAGTCTCTTAAAGTAGCATAGTACTTTGCATAATAAATTTGATTTGCCTGTTGAGCTAGTAAAAATGGTTCATTTACTACATGAAGACTTTTATATTTAATATCGATGATTCCATGAGTTGGATGAACACGAAAGCCTCTCTCAGTATCCAACCACTAACATTTAAACATCATTATGTAATCATGTCCAAGATAACATAGCTCAATAATTTTATCCAGACTGCCATAAAAGTCAACTTCAGTTTCTCTATGATGTGATCCTCTCAAAAAACTCCACTGTTAATTTTTTTTTGATTCCCCATATGCATGTGTATGAAATCAAATACCATTCACCACATATTCATTATAAGATTTAACCATTTTGGATGGTGGGTTACTCAATATACATAGTCGCCTATCAATTTTATCAGCATTTTGAGACACCTGAAAATTGTTAAAACAATTATCAATATAATGAATAGTAAACTGAATTGATATTAAACCATCAAAAATTTATAATACCAATTTTTTAAACCATTGAGAAAATAATTCTTTTTGTGTTCTTAAAAATAAGCTGCTGTAATTTATTGAAGTTGTTTCTTGATATGACTATCATATAACCTACAAATAAAATAATATTACATATTGTAACAGAAATTATAAAATGACTGATAGAAGCACTCAGAGTATAAATTCTGTTATTTCTTCACAGTTGATAAGAATATATGTATGAGCTCTGTGATGTTCATCGTCGGAAATCTATTATTCTTGGACTCCACCGAAGCCAATATTTGGATGATTAAAAACTAATAATTTATTTTCCATTTCATCATTAACATTTTCTTCATTCCGTCCCATGTAGTTTTTTTTGAGGGATATTCAGATTCAAAATAGTGAGATTAGAAAAAAGATATATCCACTTGAAAATAAACTTCATCAATTGGCCCTTCAACTGATGATTTGTTACGTACTATTTTCTTTAATTTCTGCATGCATATCTCGAATGGGTGCATCCATCGAAACAGTATCGGACCTTCACATTTAGCTTCACGTAGAAAATTTAATATCAGATGTTCCATTGAGTCAAAGAAAGTAGGCAGAAAGATTTTTTCCGGTTTATATATAATTACAGCAACATATTCTCCCAGTTTTCTTAGCACATCGTAGTATGTTGTCACTACACAAATGTCTGGAAAAAAATATGATATGTCTGTTATCTAATCGAAAATCATAGAATTATAGAAACCTCTGAATCCAATCTGTATTAGTCTTTTCATTATTACATGACAATCATGACTTTTTAATCCGGTAATATGACCATTCTTAACACATCTGCCCAAATTGGAAGCATAGCCATCTGGAAGTCTCAAATCTTTAATCCACTGAAAAAATAATATGTGACTCTCTTTGGATAGTGTATAAGCTGCTTTTGGATTCATTAACCTCTGTGATCTGACATTTTCAAATAGTTCACGTTCTGGTCACTTGAAAATTTGGGCAAGATCTAATCATGCTTTTATAGTATCTTTGCTCTTACCTTGTGTATCCAAAACTATATGAAATAATTTATCAAAATATTTCTTCTCAATATTCATGACATTTAACATGTGGCGGACCAACGAATCAGACCAATATGGGAGATCCCAAAAAATTCTTCATTTTATTCAATTATGTTCTTTCCTCAAACCATGAATTTTCTATTGGTTTACTGTTGGCCCAAATGTGATGGGAGTTAATGAAAATAAAACAGATTTTAACTTTGTACCTGATATCATTTTTGGAGGTTCATCCCTTTTAATTGTGCCTTTTCTGAAATGAGATTTTTGTCCTTCGAAAAGGACGATCAGTTGGATGAAATCTGGGATGACAGTAAAAATAGAATGGTTTTTTTCCATTGACGATCATAAAAGCTTTTCTGTCTTTCATACAGTAAGGACATGATTTTGGACCATGTGTACTCTAGCCAGATAACATTCCATATGCTAGAAAGTCACTAATTGTCCACATCAATGCAGATTTTAATGTAAAATTTTGTTTCACAGCAACATCATATGTACTAACACCATTACTCTACAATGCATTTAACTCATCAATCAATGGTTTCAAATAAACATAAATATTATTTTTTAGATGTCCTGGGATTAATAAGGTCAAAAAAATATAGGGCTCATTCATCAACATCCATGGAAGTAGATTTTACGTAGTTATAAAGTCAGGACAACATGAATACTGACTACCATAAAAACCAAATAGACAAAAACTGTCAGTATAAATACCCAATCACATGTTTCAGGCTTCTAAAGAAAAAGATGAATACATACAATCAAAATGTTTTCGTGAATCATCATTATATGGATGATTCAAGCTTTTACCGGTTGAAATATTGGTTTTTTACCATGCCATCACTGACGCTATGTTATGAGATGTAAATAAACATTGCAGCCTGGGTGTAAGGGGGAAATATCTCAACTGTTTTACAGAAATTGATCTAGACTTCCCTAGTTGAGCTTCTTTATACCTCGATTGTCCACATGTGGGAAAACTATCCAACAACTTATTTTCACCGGAATATAAGATGCAGTCATTTTCACAAGAATGAATCTTCTGATAACTAAGGCTCGAATTACGAACCAGCCTCTAGCTCTCATAGTAATTTGTAGGAAACACATTTCCTTCAGGTAATAGTGTTTTAACCAAAGAAAATATCTGATCAAAACAGTTGTTTGACATTGCATTATCTGATTTAATAGCTATAAATTTTTCATCTGCTTCAAATTTTCTTATCTGGCAACCAGGATATAATGCATCCTCAGCAGACCTCAACAACTCATAAAATTCAGATGGTTCCAACTCAGAAGTTAAATCGATATCATCATGATTTTCAGTTTGTTGAAGAGATGGACCTACACATCATGTACTAAATGTTGGAATTGTGATGGATCTGGAATCAAGTTATTAGTATCTTCTCTGGAATTGCATTCACTGTGTTGATACCAAAAAGATGTAATCTGGTTGAAAACCAAACTGCAAGAGATGTCCCCCAACCTTGTCAAATGTGTCAAACATTCTCAGAGCACATTTTTTACAAGGACACTTAATTGTGCCTTTTGAAACATATTCTGGTTTTGATGATTCAAATGCTAAGAAAGCTTCAACATCCTCAATATATACAGGATTTAAACCAGAACCATTTGGATTTCTGTGCCGAGTTATCCAAGAGCGTTTATATAATAATGGCTGATCTCAACTTCTTTGTTCCATATTTTTCTACAAAATATAAAATCATAACTATTTGTGAATAATTTGAAATTATAAAAACACTATCTTAAAAAATATAACTAATTACTACAACTTCTAAATAATTACCATTAATTAAGGGTGACACAATTTCCAGTGGATTGAAGAATCCTCTTTTGTCTGACTCCTCATTTAATTGCTTCATGAGAATGAATATGCGTATCTATGACCAGATTCTTTATTATGATTTCAGTGTGAGAAAGATGCATGTAAATGAGCCGTCAGACAAAAGATCCCCCTTTTCATCGATGAATCATCTTCTTCTAACTATCACCGCCTGAAAACATTATGAAAATGTGATTCTACAAATGCATATCCAATCTCGTGCATACAAGATTTAATATTACAGTGTAGCAGTACATTTTTCATAATGTTTTGAGTCGGTGAGAGTTAAAAGGAGAAAATTCATCGAGCAAAAAGAGTGTCGTCAACCCACAAGAAATTGTTCCAAGTTCTTAAAATTTATTAAGATTTATTAATATTTCTTTCTAAGTGTTCCGAACTAATTATTACTAATTATTACTAGTTATTCCTATTTATTACTAACTATTCCTATTTATTACTAACTATTCTTATTTATTACTAACTATTCCTATTTATTACTAACAATTCTTATTTATTAATAACTATTCCTATTTATTACTAACTATTCCTATTTGTTACTAACTATTCGTATTTATTACTAACTATTACCATTTATTACTAACTATTACTATTTATTACTAACTATTACTATTTATTACTAACTATTACTATTTATTACTAACTATTACTATTTATTACTAACTATTACTATTTATTACTAACTATTTCTATTTATACCTATTTATTACTAATTATTACTAATTATTACTAATTATTACTAATTACTACTAGTTATTATTAATTATTACTAATTATTACTAATTATTCCTAATTATTACTAATTATTCCTAATTATTACTAATTATTAATAATTATTAATAATTATTCCTATTTATTCCTATTTATTCCAATTTATTATTATTTATTCCTAATTATTACGAATTATTCCTAATTATTTCTAATTATTACTATTTATTACTAATTATTACAATTTATTACTAATTATTACAATTTATTACTAATTAAAATGATTTATTACTAATTAATACAATTTATTAATAATTAATACTAATTATTACAATTTATCAGTAATTATTAAAATTTATTGCTATTTATTACAATTTATTACTAATAATTACAATTTATTACTAATTATTACAATTTATTACTAATTATTACAATTTATTACTAATTATAACAATTTATTACAAATTATTACAATTTATTACTAATTATTACAATTTATTACTAATTATTACTACTTATTACTAATTAATACAATTTATTACAATTTATTAATAATTATTACAATTTATTACTAATTATTTTAATTTATTACTAATTAATACAATTTATTACTAATTATTACAATTTATTGCTAATTATTACAATTTATTACTAACTATTACAATTTATTACTAATTATTACAATTTATTTCTAATTATTAAAATTTATTACTAATTATTACAATTTATTACTAAATATTAAAATTTATTACTAATTATTACAATTTCTAACTAATTATTACAATTTATTACTAATTATTACAATTTATTACTAATTATTATAATTTATTACTATTTATTACTCATTATTACTATTTATTACAATTTATTAATAATTATTAATATTTATTACTAATTATTAGTATTTATTATAATTTATTACCAGTTATTATTAATTACTACAAATTAATTATATATACATTTCTAAATATCGTTAATAATTACTAATTACTACTAATTATTAAAAATTAATACTAAAAATTTCAATTTATTAATACAAATAAATAGTCATGACAAAGCAATTTAAATTCAATTTAATTACAACTAATCAACAATAATAAAAATTGACATAAATAATTTAAATAAATAATAAATTAAATGAAACATAAATACCTATAAACTTGATTTTCTATTGATGTAGACGGCTTCACAACATCTTCGTGACAAAAAAATTTACTTAGAAAAATTTTCCCTCTGAAATCAGAGTTCATAGAGAAATAAGATCTATAAATTGGAGGAATGAGAAGAAAAATGGATAGGGGTATATATATGTTAGATTATTTGTGACGGGACCCGTCGCAAATACGTACGCCCGCATTAATTACTTTCAGCGGTTAAAAAGTTATTTGCGATGGGTCCCGTCGCAAATAGTCCATGCCGACACACCTTTTACGACGGGAGGACATCCTTTCACAAAAATCTATTAATTGTCGTCGGGTATTTGCGACGGGGCCCGTCACAAATACAACACGATATGCTATGGGGGATAAACCCCTTCGCAAATAACCTTCGCGCGGTTTGGCGTGCTACCTGCGTCAAACCTATTGCGATGGGACATGAAATCCCATAGCAAATAATCAGTTATTTGCGACTGGTTGTTAACCCTGACGCAAATAACCTTTTGGACGGACTTTTTGCGATGAGATTTATTCTCGTCACAAAAAAGTCCTTTTTCATGTAGTGTCACCTTATTCCTCTGACTGGGAAATGGTTATGTCGGTCACATGTGAAGGAGGTTTATCCAACATCACCTATCTAAAATCGACCAGGCATTGGGTGATTTCTTTGAAGGTGAATAAATCTTAGATGTTGTGAACCAATCTTTTATGGAAAGGGTAGTAGTCGAAAATATTAGTGAGGCTTATCTCCTTGGGATTCCTATGATGTGACATCTTAACAAGTTTATTTTTCATAGCTTCAGAAAAATGACTAGGGACTTGCTTGTTTCCAAAGGTGTGTGTATTATTCATCCAATTCTCAAATCTTAGGTGACCCTGGTCTCTTTTTTCTTCTAAACAAGGGTGATTTTGTTATCTCTTCTACTTGATGGGATGTTCTAGGAATTTCAGGATCTTCCAAGGTGATTGAATGGGTGATGCAATCAGCTTGAGGGTATCTTTGGAAGTTTCTACCTTTCCAAACATTTTCCCCTTTGCTGAGGACATGAGTTGAGACTTAGCTCAGGTCCACTGAATAGTGTCTTCAAAACATTCTTCCATTTATCCAAACTCTTGGAATCCACCTAGATATTTCATTATGATCAGAGGTTTCTGCAGCTCATCCCATAGATTTTCATCATAGAGTTCCAGTATCATCTTTTGTGTGGGAAAGATACTATGTGAGTAGGTTAAACCTTTACATATAGCTATGAATTTATACAACCTCTCATTTCCATGTTTCTAACATTTTTTCATATCAAACATATTAATTTTCCTTAGTGTGTAGTTTAACTGGTAAAAGAAATGGCAATGAAGGACTTCTCATCCTACAATTGATCATTCAAGAAGGCTATTATACCAAAAAAAGATGACTCTATCAATGTTTGTATAAAACACCTCAACTGGGTCTCCTTTTGATGATCTTGAGGGACCATCATTGGACCACATTAGGATACGAAGTGTGTGGGTTGTTTTTTTGGTTCTCCCACACCATAAAGGTGGAGAAGGTAGGATTGATGAAATTTGGTGTGGGAATTGGGTCATCCACGCATTAGGGATATGGAATTCTCTGAGGATACACTGGTTCCCATCACCCTTCCATGGATTTCATTCGAGTAGCTAGGGACTCGATGACATTGAATAGTTCTGTAGGTATTATTGTTTAAGTCACCTCCTATCTGCATGGAGCGGGATAGGATTGATGAGGTGGCCTCATTCTCATATCCTACATATTCTCAACATTTGTGAAGATTTAATGATCACCCTAGAGAAGGATAGGATGTCATTCCAATGGAGAGAAGTCCCAATAATTCTAGAATTCCTCATTTATATAGGCTAGTTTTCTAGATCTGGATCTAGTACAACACTCATATAATGCTCTTGTAGGAAGATAAACTCTTTTAAAACATATGGGAGGATTAATATTCACCTTTTCATGAAGATGATACCTAATGTGAATGTTTCCCTCGAGTAGCTCTTAATTGAGTTGTATTGGATTTTGAATCTCATACTCGTACTATTCTGAATGCTTCTCCATGGAAGTAATATCATTACTTCTAGGTGAAGAGTTGGGTATGGAAACTTCATTCCCTTTATCATTGGTAGTGTTACACCATAGAAGTGGAAAATCGATATTTAGAGGTTCTAGATTTTGGATCCTCCTCTTGTTCTAGGTACATGTATCTTTAGTAGGTCCATCTGGATCCTCTTATTGGTGTATATTTCTTGTATTTCATACCTCTTCATCTGTGTCTTGAACCACATTCTTTTTTGTGTTTTTGGTGATGATATTCATAGAGTTATATCAAGAAATGTTAGTCATCCCATTACTCTCAACACAATAGTATGATTCTTCACTGCTTGTATTAGGGTCATTGCTAGAACCATTGGCCATATTGGATCATTTTTAATTGTGATCCTGATGGGGTTTTATTACCTTTATCATACATTCCTACCATCTCATCATGTGAATGGTGACCATCAGGGAGTTTGTGTTCATGTTTTCTGAACAAGCCTTGAATATTATAAGAACATATCATGGTAGGTGGAACTGATGGGTTGTTGGCCATCGATATTTATCTCCCAAATTGGAGAAGACTGGTACACTCTATGGTGGTGATGATGATGAAAATTCCCTTATCACTATATTTTATGGCCTATTCAGGGCCACAATTGGATGTTTTTTTATTATTTATCTAAGGATTATATTATTCCAGACAAGGATTTGATGATTTTTGGGATAGAAATTTAGATATGAACACCCCCATCCCAAAAGGATATGGTTGATGTAGAACATCTACTAATTTTCCCACGACCCTTTAAGTGTAGGATGAACCTGATGACATTGATCGAGCTATAAATGAAATACCTCATTAGATTTGGGGTTTGTTTGCTACTGGTGTCTATATGTCCTAGATCCTCTTAGTAGTTGAGGATTTAAGGGATGGAGGTGTTGGTAGATATTCCCCTGGGCAAGGGGATGGGTTTGCTCCTCGATGGATCTTATAGAAGATTCTATTATGATTCACTTGATTCAACATAGTTGTCTTCATATATGAGTTGGCTGAAATGGAATCCCATGAAGTCATTCATTCTGTATGGTAAGTTTTTGGGTCGATCAAAACCTTGTCTTCCATGTATTAAATGAAATCTCATTTCATCAAGGGGAAATTTCAAAGATCTATTAGATATTATATCTCTATCCATTCATAATTTATGGGCACCATTGAAGTGGGGTAATTCTATTTTAGTCCCCAAATGGATTGTGCATTGCCTGGACCCCTGATCTTTTTAGATTCTATGACATTATGGGACACTGTATCTAAGGGGCTCTGCTATTCTATGGGTGTAGTGAAGTGTAATTGTCCATAACTTCTCAATCCCCAAATATATATAGATAATGAGGATTTGGAAATAAGTTTCTAAAGATCCATGATGCAATGGAGACAAGTGTTCTGTGTTTTAGGTACCATGCCATTAATATAGTAGCTAGGTCTGGCAGATAATAGAGTATCATGATGGTCTAAATGAGATCCTCATATCCTATATATGGGAGGTTTCTAGCCTTTTTTCTTTGAGGATTTATTCATATATGTTGACATTGATAATTGATCCACTCATTCCCTAGCTCATTTAGGATCTCATATTCATAAGCAAAAAGGGCCCAGAACATGGTGTAGAGGTTGTGTCCTGCTAAATCTCTTCATATGTCAATGTCATATTCCTCTTCTCTATACTTAGAGGCCTCTATCGGGTCAAACAACATAAGGTTCTTCTTAGGGTCTCATTCGAACATGAGTGGATTTTTCTAGATGTTTATGGGTAACTATATACATTTGACCCTGATGTTTTGATCACCACTCTATAAGAAGACATCTGAGTCTTGAGAACCTCATTATATAGAGATGTTTGGGAAAGGGGGATTTTATTTCCCATTAGAGATATCACCATGGGAATTTTGACCACAATAGATGTCATAAGTAGAGTCCCTATAATCCATCTCCACACTACCACAAGGATAACTAGTGTGGTAATGATTTTCTTATGATTTGGTTGAAGAGTTAGTGAACCCTTGTGTTATTGAAAATGTGTCTCAAACAACCTCAAGTACACTAGAATTGATCAGATTAAGGATATGATCCTCATTATATGTCATGGCTGGAATAATCTTACAAGCCTTTGGGGATTATGTATGGATATAAGGTTGTTATATGACAGCTATTGGAATATATTGATAACAATATGGTGTTGCAAGAGTATGATCCTATGTATAAGAATCTGTTGTAGTTTATCGATGAGATTCTATGATAGGAATATTATCATGTCTTGAGGCATGTTATGCTCTAACATGGTGAGCCTTAGTCATAATGGGATATGAACTTGATCATAAACCTTTGGAGTATGTTTTCATTCTTTTTTATAGAGATATGTGCATATCCCATGGAATTTTTATCTCTCAATTGGTGAGTCCAAGTACAAATGATAATATGAGATCAGTCGGAATATTCATTCCCCACTAGAATATACCAACAGACATTCAGAATAGGAGACGGGAAATGAGCCTCCTCCAGTATGACCTGTCAAAGATGATGGTATAGTCATTCAAAAGAGGAAATAGGGATATCAAACTGGACTTCGTGAACTATTGGAATATTCCAAGTAGCTTCAAAAATAAAAATATGATCCTATCATGAGTCACATGGTGCTCTCACCTAGTGGTACTCAAACATAACGGGGATATGATCCAAATTTTGAGCATTTGGAATATGTCACCAGTCTTTTTTGATAATAATATGACCATGTATCGTGGAATGTGCCTCTCTTACTTGGTAAGCCCTGGACAAGGTGAGGATATGATCTCGATCCTAAGTCTTTAGAATATGTGGGTGGTCTTTTTCAACAATTTTGTTCCCTATATTGAAGACATGTTTCACTCTCACATGGTGATCCCTGGTTGGGATGGTAATATGAACTCATTCTGATACCTCTTTATTTACCAAAATATGTTAGTAATCCTCATAGAAAAGATCAGAAATATAAGATTTCTCCAAAGAAAACACTTGTTCGTACTAATCCGAGTGTTTCTCTTCTTGATCTATAGAGATACGAATATGAACCAGCCCCTATATATGTACTAGTGTTGGAATATGCTGGTTGAGTTCTTCAATAGTTTCTAGAATGTAATGGAACATTAGAAAAGAGTGCAGAGGGATGTAATCCTTCACATTTTCTATCACTACTATATACTAGAATATATAATCGAAAGAAGAGGGCATATGATCCCACTTATATCCTCCTTTTTCTATTAGAATATTCTAATGGTCTTTATGCACTAGGGAGGGGATATCTTCCTCTCCCATGCTTGCTGTAAAAATATTCTTATATACTTGTCCCAAGTGACCAGGGATATGAACCTACTTACTAGATATCACTAAAATATGATAAGGTGTTTCATCATTAGGAGTGGCGATATGATCTCACTAATGGTTATCCAGAGCTTTCTGCACCCTATGTGTCTTCCTTTTTATCCAATGCATTGGTATCAGAGGAGTAAATACATCGAGTGGCACCCTCAACAGGTGATTGAAAGGAAATGGTGGGATATGGTTGGCAATGGTGATTGATATTATCCCTTCATAGTGGCTCTTAATATGGAAGGGATTCTTAGTTGAATGCTTGATCCAACTTCATCAGGTTTGAAGGGCATAGATTTTTGTGCTCTATGGGTAGACTTATGAAGCAGTTGGCGGTGGTAACGAACACCATCGGATTTACTATATCTTTCATTGGATGAAGTGGACTCGTCAGTTACATAATTTAGCGACCCTTGGTGGCATCATTATGGGTCAGTATCGTACCACATCGAGGGTATTCTTTAACTATTTCATTCTCCATCGAACTCTGAAGGTGTTGGGTAGGTGCGGTTATTCTGAGACCCACGAGGGTTGCAACTGTAGCTAATTTTTAAAAACGATCACTGGATGAAGAAATTATCTCATGTTAGATTGTTGTTTTTGAGTGAATTATCTTTATCCAAAAAGAAAATAGGTAAGAAGTTCACTGATTAGTGCATCATTTTAAGCATGATACATTCTCAATAATATATTCCAGGGTAACACAATTTTCATTTCTAATTCTTGGTTCGGCCATTTTGCTCGTGTGGAGATGTCACAATGATCAGGTAATTATTTCAATATCATCTTATCTACAAAGGATCAGCTGGTATTTTTAATCATTTATAATATCCATGTCATTTTTTTCACCTTTGGTTTTCATAGGATATGCAAACAAAATGCCTTGATGCATGGTAAACTGATCATTTTTCTATTTGAGAGATTCACATCAGGTTCACAATTTTTGTTTCATTAGGAAGTGACATGTGTATATTTGTGATCACCCCTGTGGAGAGAAAAAAATGGTCTGATGATTTGATTTTGGGGGTTTTATTTCTATGCAATCATTCACATCGGGTTCACCATCTCTATTTATCTTCCCTATAAACTCCAAATGGTTCCCAAATCCATAACATGGTACAGACTTTCTTTCCAAAGTTAGATGGTCAATTGGGGTTTTAGACCCAATGGAACATAGGAACTCACATTTGTTGAGAGGATGGAAGGTTGAGCTTATCACACACATTGTGGGAGAATTATTTCCTACTATAGTACACTCTTATAGATTTATGATATGTTCAAAAATCTCTTTATAATCCTGATATAGGACTGGTTACCCTAGAAAAACAATCAAGTGTTGAATCCTTACATTTATAAAACAAGGCCTATTAATGAGTTCATCTATATGTATCCAATGTTTTTTTTTCATTTCACCTTAATGGGAAGATGGTTATATTTTTATGCCAAATAACTAGGCACTCCAGTGTTTATTTTCATCTTCGTAGGTGATTAATTGTTCGAGAATAGGATTAAACCTTTATGAGGCATCCTACACATACTATTTATAATAGGAATCAAAACATGCATAGTTTTTCAAACTCATGTAGTTCAACTTAATGGGGAAAGTGAATATATGAGGGATCTTGGTAATTGAGTGTTGAGCTTGAACCTTAAGGAGGAATCATAAATATCCGGGTTACAGTAGAAATTAGAGTCATCATCATTCAGATGATTATGGCTTACACACTAAGGTTTTTATAATATAGGGGAAGTCATATCATGCTACTGATTAGGGATTACACACTTAGGTTTCCCTAATATGGGTCAGGTCATATTATTCCACTGATTCGGACTTACACTCTGAGGTTACCCTGATAAGGGGTGTATAATATCATGTGTCTAATCAGGGCTTACACACTATGGTTACCTTAGCTGGTGGAGATTTATGATGAAAATAATATGATAATTGTAACCCTATAATCCCATGTAAGACATGATCTATGTGAGAAACAATGGAAAATAAGTAATCAGTCTCACTATATATGGATTCGGTAGTTATGTGTTGGGATAGCTGTTTAGAAATTTAATAGATAGTTTGGGCCTTAAAAAGGAATATTACATATCCTAACTATGGAAGGAATATGAGTTCTCATAGTTTAGTTATAGGGGATTACACCATGAGGTTTCCCTTATATGTCCACTAGAAAATGTAATTGTGTCTAGGGAAATCTTCATAACAGGACTAATTGCCTTTTTACATGTTCTGATTGCATGCTTGACATCTTTTTATCGCTTTCTTGACATGATTGAGGATGTCTGGTCATGCCTTGGTGTACATACGTGAAGAAAATCATATGATCTAGTTGACTTGTTTGAAGGACGTCGCATAACCTGAATATCATGTGTAGAGAACATAACATGATAATGTTTATGTGCTACGAGGGTGTCCTGTGACCTAGATAACCTATTTGAAGGACATCTCTTGATCTAGGATGAAATGTCTGGAGGGTATCTCCTGACATGGATGACTATTCTAGAGAACATCACATGATCTAAGATGAATTCCTTAGATGACATACATGATTCAGGACAACATATCTAGATGGTTGTCTATGACCTGGATGACTTGTTCAGAGCACATCACAAGATCCAGGCTCACATGTCTTGGAGTCATCATGAAACATGTATGACTTGGCTTGGTGTCACTGGATAATTTGGGTGATATGTTTGGAGGACCTCATAATGTTTGATTGGTAGTACAAGAGGATTTCATAATTCTTGGGTGGTATTCACATAGGGCATCATGCGCCTTTATTTGATATGTACATGGTACATCCCATGATCTAAATAGTATGTTGAGGGAGGGTCATAAGATTTGAGAGACATGTCTTGGTTTTGTCTCATGATCTAGACGACTCTTGCGAAGTGCATAATGATCAGCATATATGTTCATAACCTAAGACTCCTATACTTTAGTCTTCGTTCCATACATTATTCAATATGTGCCTTAGGTATTTCTAGTGATATCTTATTTTTCAGTTTTTCTATGACCCAGCTGACATTAGGGATGTCCTTTACATAATATGGTTATCACACCAGAAGTCCTTTGTACGATCTCAAGTGATCATGTGAAGTTACGATGAAAGCCTTATGATCACTTAGGTTACTTCCTAGATTTTACTTATAGAAAAACTTTTGGGATCACATAATTGGCTACTCCAAGAAGTATTCTTATATGCTCTCGTGTACTACAGATCATGGATGTGTTGTTTGTAAGTGTGTTTTGTTATAGGGGGAGTTATGGGCCTCATATCCCATGTTATACATCTCTATGTACAACACGTATCCCATAGATTCATGCTAGAGTTGATGGAGGGATTTGGTGTTACACACTTTTCCTGATCCTATCACGGGTTATTCAAATGTCATCAAAAGATGAACAATTATTGCAGGAATGTTCCATATTTTCCACTTTTATTGGACCTAGGATTATCAAATGGATTTATCCAAACCATGTTTACATACCAAGGGGTTTTACAAGGTCATGATGAAGTGTCTGTGGGATTTCTAGAGACCATCATTCATGTGGAAGGGATTTCAGGTGTTTGAAGGTGAATTATATAATTCTTCCATGTGACAAATGTGGCTTCTCAAAATTCCTTTAAGTTACCATGTTGATTTGTCAAGGGGCCTCTGTAGGATAAATGGTGATCACCCAGGGTGCATAAACCCATTCACATGATGACCAGTTTATCTTTTCATTGGAAGAATCTTCTGTATTTCTCACTTTTTATTTCCCTCTTTATTTTAAAATGGTTGCGGATCTTTCACAACAATAAGAGTGTTGTTAAATGAAATCACCAACCCTGTTTGTGATGTATTGTGAGACTAATAAAGGGTCCTATGGTGAAGCATGATAATTGTTATGGAAAAACCTTTTATTTATCTTTTGAGAGAGTCATATAAACAAAAATTCAAATAGACATGTATGAAACCCTTATCATGGTGAAGGTGACATATCAGAGAGCTATTGCACGGTAAGGTGGACAATTATTTAGAGCTTCTATGGTGTCTTTTGAACCCCAAGGGAAAATTGGTTAATATCAACAATGGACAAAGGCTTCCTCCTTTTTCATTATATTAACCTTTATTTTACATGTTTTTAGGGTCATTAGACGTCATCCATCTGACAAGTCATGTGAATCAAAGGGTCTCATCTACCAGCCTCATCATGATTAGTAAGTGTATTTGATGCCTTCTCGAGAACAGAAGGACCTATTAGAGATTCTATGTGTGGTATCTAATAGGTTATGCATTGTGCATACCCCATTTTCATAAACTTTTGGATGTCATGTGACCACATGTCTTTCGGAAGGTTATGTGATTCATGTAATGTTGGTGACCTTTCTTTCCTTTATTTTGAGAAGAAAATAATACACATGTTTCATGTATTTCATCCCTTATAGATTTTATGATACTCATTCGGCAAGAATTAACATATTTATACCCACCAAGTTAATGACTATTTTATAATGGTCATTTTTAAATAACATTTAAATATAGTATTTTCAGTTAAACCTGATGTTTCATGTATTGAAATCTATCAAAGAGGTTGAGTTTATTTAAAATGAATTAAAACATAATGTCTCTGTGTGTTACATTCTTCCCTCATACCAAAATTTCATCCTTGAAATTTCATGAATGTTACCTTCTAAACAGATGATGACAGTTATTCTTCATATCAATATCTAGTTACCATATTGAATCATCTATTTTTGTGATTTCTTCAAATTACCTTTTTTGTAAAATTGATCAGAATCCAAAATAATTTTTCTCAAGTTTCAAGAATATATATGGGTTCTTCATAGTAATATAGATCATGATCCAATTCTATTCATCAAAGGTGGGAACATGTGTTAGTCTGGCTTGTACTTCCTGAACAGTTATATATATATTACACATCATGTACTATTGAGAGACTTGGTGGCATTGTTAAGATGTAAAAAGTACCACCAATTATTTCAAGGATTTTAAAGTGTTTGATGTACCTAATACCCAGATTTCCCTTTTTAATGAACCTTCTAACACTCTTCCATGGACATACTTTCAAGAAAACATGATCTCCCACTTGGAATTAAAAATCATTCTTTCAATTGTTGGCATAAGTCTTCTGCCTACATTGAGGTTATTTAATATAAGCATAAATAGTCATTAACTTTGTTGTTGTCTCTTCGACATCTAATAGTCCTAAAAGTTTCCTTTTACCAAGTTCATCACAACAAGTCAAAGTATGAAATCTATTTCCATATAATTCTTCATACCACAGTAATTGAAGACATGAATGGAAAATATTATTATAGGAAAACTCTACCAAAGGTAAATGATGATATCATATAACATTAAATTCATGTTAACATGACCTCGTCATTTATTCCATTATTTGAATTGTCCTTCCAAACAATCCATCCATTTGATGATGGAAGGAAGTTCTCAAATAAAGATCTGTGTGAAGATCCATCTAAATACACATCCAGACATTTGATGAAAATGGGGTTCCTTTATAAATGATATAAATAGGTGAACCATGAAGTCTTAGAACATCATTAACATAGATCCTTTAAAGGCTCACCTAAGGTAGATCTTTTCTTATAGTGGTGGAATGTGAAAGATTTGTATAGGCCATCACCAATAAACCATATTACATCATTTTTCCTAGGAGTATTTAGTAGTCATATAAAAAAGTCCATACTAATGTCATCCCATTTACACAGAGTAATAAAAATAGTTTTAAGGACTCCTTTAGGATGTATCTCAAAAAATTTACTTTTTGAAAAAACAAACATCTGGATACATAATCTGAAATTTTATGCTTCATGCTATCCCACCAAAAATATTACCTCGAAACCCTATACATATTTGTGATACTAGGATATATATAGAAGTTATATATTTTATAATCATAAAAAATCATTTTTAGCTCTGGTATAGATGGAATACATAATCTCTTTATAAATTTTAGAACACCATCTTCACAAATTATGTCTACTAATTTCCCATCATTCACAGTTTTAATTTTATTCTAAAAATTCTCATCAATATATTGATAACTCTTTATCATTATTATAAATATGGATTCAAATAAATTTGATAAAAGGTTGATGCCTCTCCTTCCTTAAAAACTCCCATATCCATCATTACCAGATCTATGAACATAAGAAACTTCTCTGTCCTCATTAGAGTAAAAAATTCCAGGATCTTTTCTACTCAGTGCATATTATACCTTATTTTCTTTCCCTGGGTGGTAGTTTATTGATAAATCATAATCCCTGAGTAACTCAAGAAATTTACTTCGTCTCATATTAATCTAGTTTCATGAAAAGATATGTTTTAGGATTTTATGGTCCATGTATATATCACATATTTCACCACAGAGATAATGTATTTATATCTTCAAAGAAAATATTATAGTTACCAACTTGAGACATTGTTTTGGATAGTTATGTTCATGAGTCTTAAACAACCTTGAGTCATATGCTTTAACTTTATCATTTTTCACAAGGAAACAACCTAGTTCTTTCTTCGATATGACACTTTATATAAAAAACCCCAATTAATTTCAGATTGTAAAGTCAATATCTTAGAATTGACTAATCCCATCTTCAATTCATCAAAAAATATTCACAATCCTTTGTGAAAATGAACTTAAATTATTTACATGTATGCTTTGTTAATGGGTTAGCCAATTGGGTACAATTTTGTATGAATCGCAAATAGTAATGTACCAAAAAAAATAAAACTTTATGCCTCAGTTATCTTTATTGGTGCATGAAATTATCTAAATACCTCTATCTTCACAGGATCAGTTTGATATTTTATCCTTGGAGACAATACAGCCATGAAATGAAACATTTTGATTCTATAAGTGTAACACCCCAAGATTTAAAAAATAAATATAGAATGTAACTCATGAAACACTGAGTCTATGTGAAACAACACATTGTAATTATAACATAGCCATTAAACATAATTTTTCCACCTCTATGATTTAAATTTAGAAAAATGGACATACACGGCTGCGATCAAAAAGATATTTAGTGTCTGATAAAATACACTTACATTTTTGGTGAATAGTTACCTGACCTTAGGAATAGTAATATGACGCTTATGAATAGTAAACTAGCCTAATGAAAAGTAACTACACCCATGAAAGTATAAATTAAATTTAAGCTCCTTATAAATGAAAGTATGATATAATTATATCATTGTATAAGTAAGTGAATATTTTAAAAATTAATAATTAAGTGATGGTCTTTTTGGGAATAATAAATATTTAATTAAAATTTTATAACTAATAAATTGTCTTAAAGGAAAATTAATTTTCATAAACTGTATTCGTAAATCAATATTTTTTTGTCCATTGATTTTAGGTTAAGACCTTAGTTAATTTTTCAGAGTGTTATTAAATAAATTTTTATTTGAAAAACTCTGTTTTTTGAGTAAATGATGATTTTATTTAAATATTAAAATTATCATATATAGAAAATTATTTTCATAAAACATAGTTAATTTTTTAATTATACATGTCAAAAAAATCTTAGGGATAATTTCTAGGATTTTTGTAAAATACTTGAATTTCTGGTGAATAGTAAAATACAATAGTTTATTATAAATGCAAAATACATGTATTATGCTGTCAAAGATGATGTATGGATGATGTAAGAACCATTTTTTAGAAATTAGATGAAGTTATTACTTTTTATATTTACAATAATAAACACTATTTATTTTCAATGGGAAAAATATTAAAATAATGAGTAAAATAATGAGAAATTACCATGATCCTCCACTATAAAAAACCACCCCTCACCCCTTCTTCTCCTCACACCATCAAACATTTATCCCTGTAAAATTCCAACCCAAACCTTTTCCAAAGATACACCCCCACATAAAAAGATATTGGCCTCATCAAAAGACCAAAATAAATCCCCTTAAAGATATTCTCAAGGAGAAGTGTTCAAGAGGTAATATCCTCTTCATTTTTTCATTAATTTATTTTCAAATTATTTTTTTATTATTCTCTCCCTCAAATACATTGTTAAAATTATGATAATAACAATAATATCATTTATATAATATAATTATATAATTTCTGTGTAATAACAATCATCAATCTTATTACTCTCCCTCTTTTATTTTAAAAATCAAATCATCATCTGAGAGGTGCAAATTTACAACCTTTGTGGATGAAAAACATTAATTCTTCAATTTATTTTTCAAATTGGTCATTATAGAATTTTTATGATTAAAAATGGAAATAATTTATGTATTATAACCTATTTAATGTGCTGAAACCATTATATATACATAATAATAATTCATAAAACAAAATGACTCTGTTATGATCAATAATCGATGTAATAATGCAAATGATTGTCACTAAATGTATTATCTAATGATTCACACTCAAACAATATAACTAAATTATATATATAAACATTTAAACTTTTATATGTTTATTAATATCATATAAATTATTTTCTATAGAATTATACCCTTTCCACATGAATTTCCATACTCATATACAAGTATATTGATCATGAAAACCAAGGAAATGAACACTCCCAAACAATTAAATTATTTTTTATAACTCATAAAAAAGCCATAAATGAAATTAATAATGTTATAATAAATCAAGTAAATGTATATAAGGTTATTATGTAATTAAATAATGGATTTAATTTTATTATCCAGGATGTTATTGGAAAGTTCATAACTCATTCGAACATTAGGTAAGTGTTTTTATATGGATCTCCATTTTTGTTTCGGGTTACTATTTTTATATATTTACAACAATGAAATTATTTATTATTATGTAATAATAATAAATTATTTATTAATTTTCTATATATATATACCAATTAGAATATTTCTTTATTTTATGGGTAGTAACTTGTTCTAAAAGTATTTTTCTCAAATTATTTCTGATAAACAAGCTTGGTTTAATGGAACTTCTCGAATTCTTACCTATTTTCCAATGCACCCTATAAACTATTTTAATCAAACATTTTTTTTTGTGTAAAATAACTCAATTTATCATGGAAAAATAATTATGTTCATTTCTATTTTTATGCAAATATTTTTCCAAAAGAACGCTTCTTTTCAAAGTATAAGGGTAATAATCTCAAGAATCCTTCAATGATTTTATTAGAGTATTTTCATCTTTTTCAACTCCACCTATTTAATACTATTTTTTATGGGTGTTAAACTCTTATTATTATCATATTATATATTTTATTAAATTGCATGTGATCAGTTTGACTATGGATCTGTTATCTGGATATCATTTATTGTACTACTCAGAATAGTTAGTGATTATGTCTACAGATTGACGAAGTTATTTCATACGTTCGTATTGGTTATTTTTTCCCCATTAATATGGTGAATGAACTGGAATTATAAATTGATTGGTGGGACATGTTAAAGACCCTTGATGTATCGGTAGGTTGAATGGGAAAAATATAATTGGGTTTTAGTTGAGGCCTTACCCTAGTATGTTCAGATGTCTTGATCGAGGTCCAGACAAAATATTTCTGATATACGACATTATGAATTCCCACATTGTGATATTAGTAATTGATAAAACATTTGATTATTCTACTATTATAATATCAATGGTGTTGTTTCATTCACTTATGATCATTTATTTGGAATTATTTTGTCATTTATCATTCCTTCCATATTATACTCAAGTATATTTTTAAAGGCATGTGTTTTTAGTTGTTCACTTTGCCTAGTGTTTATGTTTATGATAATATACACTGTATTTATTAAGCTAACTATGCATATAATATCACCCATTTCTTATCTTTTATTTTTTTCCCAAGATGCGAAGATGAATATTATGAATGAATTTAATGGATGATCTATGAGTTATGGATGTTTCCAATGGAATTGATATATTGAATTTTACTTTCATGTTATAATGTAAAACTTATGTTTTTATCTGGTATTAAAAAACTACTAAACTATTATTTCTTTTTAGAAAAGACTTTCTTGTAATCATACCAATGTATTACTATAAGGCATTAGCTTCAGGCCACTAGGGTTGGGGTCATTATAGTTGGAATGAGATTAAGTTTAGTAGAAGACTTGGAAAATATTTTAGAAAATATAGATTAGGGAACAAAACTCTAAGATAGACTTTGAGGATAACCATACAAGAACATCCTAGAATTATGTTAAGGTATAGACTGTGTGGATATTCTTAGAAAAAAATCCTTATCATGATACTAAAAGTAGAAGTGGTTCTAGAACAAATTTACCTAGAAGTAACAACTTTGATAAAGTATTCCAGGCCTGACTCAGGGTAACCTGGTACACAACAACATGCCTTACTATGCACCTAGTTTGACTCTCCTTATGGATATTCATAGGATAATTCACATTTTCATTATAAACCATTACAAAGAAATTAAATTTAAATAGTTTTTCAAAGAAAACATGCTTATGGTTATATGATTAGACATGCATAAAATTTTCAATTTATGTTATGTGTTTTCCTAGGTTGACATTATACATTAGGATTCATAACCAAATTTAGTGTGTTGAATTATTTATAAATATCTCCTAGATGAAATAATGGAATCTGCATGAATGCGCATATCCCATGTAGGTATTTTCCACATATGCAATATAGTGATGTTGGTTCTAGAGATCTTACTGGTACTGAGAAACTTATAATTATATTGGGATAACTGACTCATGTAATTAACAATAACCTTACCTATATAGAGAATCCTGATCTACAATGTGGAGGAGAAATGTCAGACTTATTTATGCAAAAACTACCTCTATAATTCAATGGGAATACATACAAATTTTTAGTGGAGAAGTGGGTAAGTTATTTAGAGTAGATATTTCTCTCTTTTGGGATTAATTAAATGGATAAGGTAATCATGGAAGGTTTTCGTCTCTTAGGAGATATAGATCAGTGTTGGTCATTAATTCAAAACAAAAATGTGGAGGAATAAATATAATAAATGGAATTAAAGGGAATTAAAGAAATATTTGAAGAGAAATATTTTCATGTAGAACACTGAATGGATATGGAGAGGCAATTCATGAATCAGAAGAAAAACGAGGATGAAAATGTTGTGAAGTGTTAAGTAAATTTTACAAAGTTAGCAAGGCATGATGCGACCTACATACATAATCTAAAGAGAAAGATAGATCTATTATTTGATGGTTTAAAACAATTTTTATGAAGGGAACTGGTCTCCAAAACATTATCATCATATGATGATATAGTCTCATGTGATATCAAGATAGAGAATGAATTATTATAAGTTATATTAATTTAAATAAAAGCATGATAAGAATATGGTGGTGTAGGAAAGAATAGATAAAGGGATTAATAAAAATGGTATTTTTCCAACATGGGATACTTGGGGAAAGAAACAACCCATGGTATGCTTAAAAAGAAAATGTGTCTGTTACAAATGTCGGGAAAGAGGCCACCAATATTGATATTGAAAGGTAAAAAAAGAAGATGCCAATTTTCAATGATACAATTGTCAATAGATAGGACAATATGTCAATGATTGTCCTATGTATCAAGGAAGCATTCCCCTGAGAAGGAAAAGGGAGAAAGGATATGCTTTTGAGATCACAACTACTAAAGATAATGTTTTTAATGATGTGGGGGTAGATACTTTGATTGTTTCCTCAAACATAGCCAATGTAATATTTGATTCTGAATCATCTCATTATTTTATATCTTCCTAATTTTCCAAGAAAATTAGACATTTAAATTTGGATTTAATAAATTCATTGTTAGTAAAAACTCATTAAAAAAGTATCATTGCAACAAAGATGTGTTGATCAGTCCCCCATATAAAACATAAAACTACTTTAGTTTCCAACCATATCATCATACCCATGAATGAATTTGATATAATTCTTGGTATGAACTGACTTTCATGTTATGATGAAAAATTCTTTTATAAGAAAAAGAAAGTTATAATTTTTCAGAATGATGTAGAATCCCTTATCATTAGAGAAGAAACTACATTATATAATTCTTATCTAAATCCACCCCTAGTAGATCTACCGAATGTAATTCTTTGTGAGGAAGATAAAACAATATCTATTGGTGAGGAATGAAATATTCAAATTTAGGATTTACCTATTTTTCTAGAATACATTGATATACTCTCAAAGTATTTACCTGAAAGTCCTCCATAGTGAGAAATTTATTTTTCTAGATATTTAATCCATGTTGTAAGGCTTATTTCAAAGACCACTTATAGAATGGACATAGCAGAATTAGTAGAGATAAAAAAACTAGAGGAATTGAGTGATAAAGGATTTATCCACCGTAGTGTTTCTCCATTAGGAGATCATATTCTTTTCGTTATGAAGAAATATGGATCTATAAGGATGTGCATTGACTGTAGAGAGATCAATGCAATTATGATAAAGAACATTTGTCGTCTTCCTTGAAATGATGATTTGTTTCATCAACTTCAATGAGACCAATATTTTTTTCAGGATTGAACTTCGATCTAAATATCATCAGTTTCATTTGTGGAAGGAATATATTCTAAATATAGAATGTTGAACCACGTATGGGAATTATGAGTTTACAATAATGCCTTTAGGACTGACTAATACACCCTTGATTTTCATGGATATAATGAATTGGGTTTTGAAGGAAAATCTAGATGAATTTATTTATTTTTATTTATTTATTGTATCTTGGTATACTCTAATATCTATGAAGAAAATTAGAATAACTTGCGCATTATTCTAAAAACTCTTAGAAGAAATGAGTTATATAGGATATTTAGAAAGTGTGAATTCTGGCTTCAAATTATTTCTTTTCTTGGCCATACTGTCTCTAACGATGGAATCATAGTGGATCCTGTAAACGCAAAGGAAGTTAATGAAAGGAATACACCAACGAATGTAACTAAGGTACATAGTTTTATTGGTTTAGAAAATTATGATCTGTGTTTCGTTCAGAACTTTCCATGATTAGTTAACCCGTTAATGAAGTTTACTCGTAAAGGGGTTAAGCTTGTATGGAAAAAATAACGTGAAGTATTTTTTGAAGAATTGAATAATATGATAGAGAATGATCCAATTTTAACACTACCATCGGGAAATTGTGGATTTTTGAATTATAATGATGCATCAAACAAAGGACTTGGTTGTTTCCTTATGTAGAATGATAGAGTTATTTCGTATATATCAAGGCAGTTAAAAGTTGATGAAAAGAACTATTCAACTCATGATCTTAAGTTTGTAGTTGTAATCTTTGCTCCGAAGATATAGAGACATAATCTCTATGGTGAATGATGTGAGATATATATAGATTAGAAGAGTTTGAAATATATCTTCTCACAAAAAAAACTCAACATGAGGGAATGGTGATGGATCTAGCAACTCAGGGATTATGATTCTTCCATACACTACCATCAGAGGAAGGAAAATATAGTGGGAGATGCATTGAGTAAGGAGGATCACGATGTTCTGAACAAAAATAGTATTAACAAGGATGCGATGTACATTGATTTATAAAGGATGGATATAATAATTATCAAAGAATGTGAAGCATCATTAATTTTTCAACTAGTTTCCCAACCATCTTTATTAGAAAGAATTAAAAGTTTTCAATCTGATGATTAGAATATAAAATTAAAGCTTTGGAAAATGGGAAGTTGTCGGACATTGTGTGTGAGGATAGAATTATGAAATTTGGGATAAGGTTACGTGTTCCCTCTATACCTGAGCTAAAAAGAGAGTTATTGGATGATTCCCATATTTCAAATTTCTCTATATACCATGGTAACTCAAAAATGTATAGATATTTGAAAGAACATTTCTGATGGGACAACAGGAAGAGTGAAATTACTGATTTTGTATCAAGATGTTTAGTCTTTCAATAGGTGGAGGCTGAAAGACAACATTTTAGATGAGTCATGAAACCTCTATATATTCTTACATTGAAATGGGATTACAATACCACGGATTTTGTCAATGAACTATTCCAAGATTTGAGTTTAGCGGCAGTTTAAACCAATGCTATATCATTTTGTGACAGTTTTGAAAAACTGATGCCAAATCGTGTGTTGACAATCAATTAGCAGCAGTTTCTCAAAACCGTCATCGAATGATTTAGCAGAGGTTTTTTAGCGTCAGTTTGAACCATCGTTAAATGATTCAACGTCATTTTTTATTTTATTATTTTATTTTTAAAATTTTTATTTATTAAATTTTTATTTATTAGTTTATTATTTTATTAGTTTATTATTTTATTATTTTATATAAGTAATTTTATTATTTTATTATTTTATTATTTATTTATTTATTATTTTATTTTATTTCTTAGTTTTATTACTTATTCATTAATATTTTATTATTTTATTATTATATTATTTTATGATTTTATGATTTTATGATTTTATGACTTTATTATTCTATTATTTTATAATTTTATTATTTTATTATTTTATTAGCTTATTATTTAATTATTTAATTATATTATTATGATTTATATATCATTGTTAATTATTAATTATTAATTATTATTATTTATTATTTATTATTTATTATTTATTATTATTTATCATTATTTATCATTATTTATTATCATGCACACACATGCACATACCCATGCACATTCCATATATAGAAATTTTGTATTGGGTGAGATTTGAACCTTTTAACCCCTGTATATTCTCCAACGACATTACCACTCCAGCAGGTTCTTCATGTGATGAACAAACAAAATTAAATATACTTATATATATTGATTGAAAAAACCAAAAATTACATAACTAATAGATATAAACTCAATAATTATTAATCGATAATGATTAATCAATAATCAATAATCAATAATAAATAATTAGAAATCAATAATCAATAATCAATTATCAATAATCAAAAATCAATAATCAATATTTAATATCTAATTATTAAGTATTAATATTTAGTATTTAATAATAAATATTTACTAATTACTAATTAATGAATAAAATATAAATTAATAATAAATAAATATATGATTTGGAAATAAATACTAAATAATAAATAATAATAAATAATTAATAATAATTAATTAATTAACAGCTCAATAAATAAGTAATAATTAATTAATAATTAATAAATAACAAACACTAAATACTAAATTAAAAATAAAAAATAAATCAGTAATAAATAATTTAAATAAATAAAGAAAAAATAATAAATAATAAATAAATTAATAATTCATAAATAAATAAATAATAAATAATAAATAAATAATAAATAACAAAATAACAAATAATAAAATAAAATAATAATAAAATAATAAAATAATATATAGTAAATATTAAATATTAAATATTAAATATTAAATAATAAATAATAAATAATAAATAAAAATAATAAATACATAATAATAAATAAAAAATATTGAATAATAATAATGAAGAAATAATGAATAAATTATAATAAATAAATAATAATAATAAATTATAAATAAATTATAAATAAATAGATAATAAATAAATAGTAAATAGTAAGTAGTTTATAAATAAATAAATAATAAAATTAAGAAAATAAATTAATAATATTATAAAATTACAAAAATAAATAAATAAAATCATTAATCATAAATCATAAATAAATCAATAAATCAATAAATGTTAAATATTAAATAAATTATAATTGAATAATAAATAATAAATACTAATTTAATACATATTTAATGATAAATAATATATTAATGAATAATAAATAATGAATAATAAAATAATAAAATAATAAAATAATAAATGTATATAAATATCTATAAATAAATATACTTATAAAAATATTTACATAAATATATATAAACACATATTTATGTTACATAAATATATATACACACAAGTAAATATAAATATCTCTATATATATCTACACATATATGTTATGAAAATATATAAACATAAAAACGTATAAATATTTACCAATATGTATAAAATTGATAATTATTTATTTTAAATTAAATGAACAAAAAATATTTATTTCCATTTGTTTTATATAATAAAAAGTACATTTCTATGTAAATATGTATTTGTACGTGTTATTTATTATAATTAAATGTAAGAAAATCAGTATATATTTAATTATAAATAAAACTACATTATAGAAAATTCTAAAGTTTCAAAACCATAATATCAATATGAATGTAATCCCTAAGAATTAATTGAGTACCCATTGAAAAAATAAATAATACCACGTTAAATGAGGTTGAAAATCTATAGAATAGAAGAAATGGGGTACCCTTAAAACACATAAAAATGTTAAGAAACTCTAAAAACCATAAACCCCCTAAAAACCTTGAAATGCCCATAACATCTTATATGAGAGTCTATTTCAGCTCTACAACTAGTCAAATCAAATCTCATGAAATTATATTTGATATGATATGTGGTATGTGCCAAACGGACACCCGGATTTTAGGTTATATCCATTTGAATTTTGAGAAACTGGGTCGGCAACAAAAAACCCAGTTTTGGAGGCCTTCTAGGAAATTTTAGGGATGAAAAGGTGGAAAAGCTCTGTGACCTTAGTTCAAGATCATCTATGTCATAGATCGCACCACATGCTTAGATTTTATATGTGTTAGAGCCCAAACGGACACTCGGATCAAAAATTATAGTCATTTGAAGTTAATGTTTTATTTCGAGATTTTTGGAAACTATAATATATTTTATACTTTTGAATATAACATGATATAAATACCATCTTATTTTATCTCATTTCATAATCTTTGATTTGACCTGTTTTAGAGATGAAAAGGACTCTCAAATCGAAATTTATCGTTGTTTGAAACAAAAGCCTTTTTTTCAGATTTTGTAGATTTGTTTTATTTTTCATTTAATTATTAACAACTAATTATAAATATTAGTTAACTAAATAATCATAATTAATTAAAATTATTAATAAAAAATATATATGAGATTGAATAATAACTATTAATTATTAATTATTAATTTATCGTTTTTATTATTTTTTTCGTTCCATTTCATGGTAGTTTTTTCAAAACCAGCAAAGAAAAAAAAGATTTTTTGAAAAAACAAATTAAAAACAATATAAAAAATTTTAAAAAATATTAACACTAGTTTTTGAAAATAATACTAGGAAACCTCCCCTAAATTTTATCCTGAAAAATCATTTAGCGGAAGTTTTGATGACCACCTGCAAAACACTATTTTACTATAGTGATGGATGACAATAAACTCTGAGAAGGAATGATGCAATATGGGTAATTGTTGATCGACTGACCAAATATATATATTTCCTCATAATGAGAGAGGATTTTCCACTAGAGATCCTAGCACGACTCTATATCAATGAACTGTTAAGACTTCATGGATCACCTCTCTCAATTTTGTTTGATCGTGATCGACGATTTACAATAAAATTATGGAAAATTGTCCAGAAATCTTTGGATACTAAGAGTCATTTGAGTAGTGTTTATCAAACTTAAACTTATGGGAAGTCAGAAAAGACTATCCAAACATTATAAGACCTGTTGAGATCTTGCTCACTTCATTTTCAAGCTATATGGGATCTGTATTTACCTTTGGTATAGTTTTACTAAAATAATAGTTTCCATTCAAGTATTGAAATAACACCTTATAAAGTATTGTTTGTAAAGATATTTCATACACCAACATGTTGGGATGAAGTTTGTGAATGGAATCTTGTAGGCCCGAAGCTTGTAGAGGAAACAAAAAAGAATGTAAAGACTATTCAAACCAATATCAAATTAGCTCAATGAAATCAAAATAGTTATGCATATAATCAAAAGAAGGATATTGAATTTCAATAAGTAAGTCACATTTTATTGAAAGTATCTCCATTGAAGGGTATTATAATATTTGGGAAGAAAGGGAAATTATGACCCATTTATACTGTTCCTTCAAAAATTCGGGATATAATTGGAGATATGGATTATCATTTGAAATGTTTTCTTTCCTTTCTATGGCACACAATGTGTTCTACATCTCTAAGTTAAGGAAGTACATATCAGAACTAACACATGTACTCACTTCTGAAGAAATTGAATGGGAATCTTACTTATCTTACTATGAAGAGACTATTCAAATATAGGACACTAAAGAACATGTGTTGAGGAATTTAATGACTCAGCTGGTATTGATAATTTGTAAAAAACAATAAATTGAAGGGGAAACATGGGAGCCTGAGAAACTTATGATGAATACCTTCTTAAATATTTTTATGAGGTAACATTTTGGAAATTTCGAGGATGAAATTTTTGTAAGGGGAAAATAATGTAACACAACATGGTTTTAGAAATAAATATATAAATGTAATTCATGCAACATTGATTCTCTATGAAACAATACTTTTTTATTATAACCTAGTTGATAAACATATTTTTAATGCCTTTGTGATTTGAATTTATAAAAATGGACACACATAGTTGCGATCAGTAAGATATTAAGAGTATGATAGACTCAACATACATTTTTTTATTGTAACTTGACCATACGTATTGTAATATGACTCTTATGAATAGAAAATAGGCCTAATGAAAATAACCACATCTATGAAAGTATAAATAAAATTTAACACCTTATAAATAATGTTAAGATATAATTATATCATGGTATAAGTAAATGAATATTTAAAAAATTAATAATTAAGTGTTGGTATTTTTGTTAAAAATAAATATTTAATTAAAATTATACAATTAAAAAATTAACTTGAAGTAAAATTAATTTATATAAAATTTATTCATACATAAATATATTTTTTTTCCTATGATTTTATGATAATACCTTAGTTAATTTTTCAACGTGTTATAAAATCAGTTTTAATTTTAAAAACTGTATTTTTCGAGTAAATGATGATTTTATTTAAAAGCAAAATTTCTAATATTTATAAAATTATTTTCATAAAATATATTTCATTTTCTAATTATACACATCGAAAATTTATTACGGTGAATTTTTGGTATTTTTCTAAAATACTTGAATTTTTTTGAATAAAAAAATACGATAATTTAAGGTAAATGCTAAATACATGAATTATGGAGTCATAGATAATGTATGGATGATGTAATCACCCTTAGTTTAAAATAACATGTTCTTATTACTATATATAGTCACAAAAATCAACATTATTTCTATTCTTGAGGAAAATATTAAATTAATGAATAAAATAATGAGTAATTTCCCATCTCCTCCACTATAAAAACTACCCCTCACCCCCTCTTCTCTTCACATCTTCCAAGAATTTATACTTGTAAAATTTATTCCCAAAAATCTTTCCAATATCCTCCCACACGTCCATAATCTCTTGGTAACATAAAAATTATAAAATCAATACCTTTAAGGAAGTTCTCAAGGAGGAGTATTCAATAAGTAAAATCCTTTACCTTTTTTCCTTTTAGTTTCTTTTCATGTTCTTTATTTTATTATTATCTCCTCACCTCCTTGGTAAAAATGGTCATGATAACTCCAACATCATTTTTATTCTGGAATTATATAATGTTAATGGAATAAACATCAACAATATCTTTACTCTCTCTCCCTCTCTCTATATTTTTAAAAATGATATCATCGTCCGAGAGGTAATGATTTATAACCTTTGTGAACGACAAACATTCATTCATAAATTTCGTATTCTAATCTGGTCATGAAACCATTTTTATGGTTAACAACAGCTATAATATATGTATTATAACATATTTAACATTCTTAAACTAGTATATATACATAAAAGTAATTCATAAAACAAAATTTGTTCGTTGTGATCGATAACCGTTTTAATAATGCTAACAATAATCACTAAATGTATTATATAACAATTCATACTCAAACCATATAAATAAATTATATATATAACCATTGAAACAAAATTAGTTCCATTAATATCATATAAATTAAATTCTGGAGAATTATACCCTTTCCACAAGAATTTCCATACTCATATACAAGTATACTGATCGTGAATTCCATGGAAACGAATGCTCCCAATCCATAAAATTGTATATTATAACTCATAAAAAAGGAAATAAATGAACTTATTAAATTTATAATAAATAAAAAAACATATATATAATGTTATTAGTTATTTAATTAATGGATTTAATTTTATTATCCAAGGCGTTAAGATCAACTATAGAACTCATTCAGACATAAGAAAAGGGTTTCTACCAGAACCTCTATTTTTCTTTCGGGTTACTCTTTTTCTCTATTTACCCTAATGAAATTATTAATTATTATTATTTAATACTAATAAATTATGTTTTAGTTGTATATATATACCAATCATAATCCTTCTTTATTTTATGGGGAGTTACACTTTTTAAATTGATCTTTCTCAAATTCTTCCCCATAAACAAACCCAATTCAAGAGAACTTATTGAATTCTTACCTATTTTCAAGTGAACTGTATAACCTGTTTTAATCCACAATTATTTTTATAAAATATCTCATTTTTTGTGGTAAAAACTATCTAAGCTCATTTATTGTTTTATGGAAATACTTTTCCAAAATAACTCTTCTTTTCCAAGAAAAAGGGTATTACTCTCAAGAATATTTGAATAATTTGTTTGTATTGTTTTCATCTGTTTCAACACCACCAATTGAATCTTGTGTTTTATGGGGATTAAACTCTTATTATTATCATATAATATATTTTATTAAATTTTATATGATTATTTTTACTGTGCATATGCAATATTGATACCATTCATCATACAACTCATAATGGTTAGTGATTATGTCTAGAGATTGGGCAATGTAATTTCATATGTTCTAGTTGTTTATTCTTATCCCCATTTATATGAAGAATTAATTTCACTTAGTAAGTGATATGTGGGTCCCACTATAATCCTTCTATGCATTGGTATCTCTCATGAGATAAAATAGAATTGGGTTTTGGATACTTTACCCAAGTATTTTCAGACGTCTTGGAAGAGGCTTAGACACTATGTTTCAGATGTCGGGCATTATGAATTCCCTCATTATGATATTAGTAATTGATAAACCAAATTATTATTCAACTATTATAGTATCAATAATTATTTTTCATTCTCTTATAATCATTTATATGGATTTATTTAATCAACTGTCATTCCTTCCATATTATGCTCAAGTATATATTTAAAGGAATGTGTTTTTAGTTGTTCACCTAGCATAGTGTTTATGTTTATGATAAATTTTGTTGTATTTATTACCCTTACTAAGAATCTCAGATGTAACACTCCATGATTCCACGTTATGCTTCTCTTTGAATAATACACTAGTGTGTGTTGTATGAAACTTCGAGTTCTAACATGCACCACAACCAATCAAAGTAGCCGTTATGAATATTAATATCGACATTTTGAAATTTTATAAATTTTATCATTCAAAATGGACTTCATTTTTGGATTTCGAATATCGAAATTAGCTTAGGGTGAATTTTTGGTATTTTTCTGAAAACATTCAATTTTTGATGAATAGTGAAAAAAACACTGAGTTATAGTTTAAAAGAAAATTTTTATTTAAATTTAATTAAGGTCAAAATTGATACATAATACCTATATAAGTTTAATGTAATTTATTAGAGGTAGATTAGAATAATTTTAGATATATAAAAGTTTTATTGAACTTTTCAACGTCTTTTACCCACCTCCTAGGAGAATTTAAAAATTCACATAAAACCTAATTTTCCCGCTTCTATGAGTTGAATTTAGAAAATTCAATAGACATAGTTAATATCAAGGAGTAAAATTTGGTTCAATATGATAAATTTTTTTTGGTGAATATTAACTTTTTAATTTTATTTACCACAGTTAAAAGTAAATAGGGTAATTAAGGGTAAAAATGATATTAATATTACCATAAAACATGTCCTAACTCCATTGAATAAGTTTATCTCAACCCAAAACAAACATAGGAATAAAATATTATCATTTATGTCCACTTGGATTAGATTATGACATTTATTATTATTTAATTCAAAGAAGAGTTAAAAGAGTTAAAATCAAAGTTTAATAACTAAAAAATTTTCAATATAGGGTAACACATAAGATAAATTCGATTATAAATATTAATTAGAAAGATAAAAAGATATAGTACATAATGGTATTTTATATTTAATTTTTATACATTAAATAATTTAATTTCATTATGGCATAACGGTGATGCAGTAATTACCTACTTAATGAAATATTAAAATAATTGATATTATAAATATCAAAATAAATGTAATTTGAGACTTTTTTATGAATTAAAATAATTTTATAGGTAAATATGACATATTAGGATTGGTTATATAAATTTTATTCGAATTAAAAATGATTTTATTAAATTATCAAAAACAAAATACCCAATAGTGTCAAAATTGACATAAAAGAGCTTTTAAAAAAACTATTAAATTACTAATTGATATTCTATTCCTAAAAATATAAGGTTCGGACAAAGAACATATATCATGATATTTGTATCATTAATGGAACACTTGGGGGTCGATTGTAAGTTTATAGTTATTTTATTAACCATAAAATATAAAAATACTAAGAGACGTGCTAAATGTCAAACTAATTAAATAATAGTTAAAACTAAATGATAAGGTTAATAATGTTCACAAAACCTATCTAAAACCTATTGGTTGATTTTATTTTGACCCATCCTCACCTTATACTCAAAATAAATTAATTTGGAGCCATTATAAACTGAATATGATTTTATTATAAAATAATATGTTATGTTTTTTCTAAGGTCCCCTCACCCCTCTTATAAAAGAGAACTCCCCCTTCTCTCTAATTTACACCTTCAAAACCTTTTGGCTAGGACAAAACCAGACCAAATATTCTTTAAACATCCCTAACTTCGACCTAGAGGCCTTAGTTTGATCATAAAGCCAACCTAAGGAGCCCTTTTGATCAAATCAAAAGGAAGAACCCGATAAAGAGGTAATGTTTTCACCACCCTCTTTCAAGTTCCTTTCTTCTTCAACTTCTTCTTTATTTCTTATTACCATTATAAAATAATAACTCTAGTATATTCAATATATTTTTATGTTATTATAAATATGGTACAACCATATTCAGTATTTTATCCATCCTTTGAATGACATGTCACCATACGTGCGTACGTACGACTTACCGTCTCCATGTCATGGTGTAATTTAAATTCAAAACATTACTATTTGGATGGGTATAATAATGAAGTTTAATTCCTGTAAATAATAAATATAACATGATAATAATTCTTTATATATGATATACCATCCAATTATATTTTATTTCAATATCAAAATAATGACATTTTCGCTCGTGCGTACGTACGGATTACCGTCTCCATGAATGCGATGAGATTCATTCCCCATCGAATCCATTCAAGACTAAATTTCATTTGATGATTAAAAATAATTTTTGGAGACATGATATAATTCTGGATATGAACAATATACATCCCATACATAACAAATATGGCTCACATAACAAATAATATAAAGGAAAATGAATTCGTTAACACCCGAAACAATGATAATTCTAAGATATTATTAACAATAAATGTTTAAAGATCATATACGATATCATATTAATGTATATGATTCCTGTATAATTTAATAACAATTATTTCACCATTATAAAGGAGTTTAACCTACTTTAAAATAAGGAAAAGTACATGGTAAGGGTTTATTTCACAATCTCTTCATTATCCGAGGTTGTTTATACGTAATTATCCATTGGGACCTCTTTATCATCCACATCCATGTTTCTTAAAAATGTATTTCAAAAAATTCTTACTATTTTACATAATATTGGTTAAAGTCATTTATACCCTTGTTTGACTTTTTATAATAATTTTATAAAGGAATCATTACGTCATTTTCCAAACAAGGCCCTTTTTAACCTTTTCGACAAAATTAAGGTAAGAATGTATTTTTTTTAACTTATAAAGTGGGTGTGGATATTTTCAACCATTGTAAAATCTTGGAAGCTTCCCATACAAGCTTATATGAATATTTTTAAAGTAAATGATTTATTTTATAATTTTGTGACTTTTAAATGATTTCAAAAAAAGATATATTTCTCTCAAATAGTTTTGATTTCATCTATGTCAACATCCTTTGATGGATTTTAAGTTTATTTGAAGTTGATTTATTATGATAAAAAACATACATATTGTATTGAAGGTTTTTTGATATGTTTTATTGTGTATGTGTTATTTTTATGACATTCATGGTTTATTGAGAAAGTATTTAAATTTCATATGCTAGTTTTAATACGAATGTTTAAGTTATGTTTAAACCTATTCATATGAATAATGAATTGGACTTAATACGTGAAGGGTGTAGCCCGCTATAGCTTCTCGATGCATCGGTAGGTCTCATGAGACAAACTAGTGTCTTGGCCCAAGGCATGGACAAAATCTTATTTGTATTCTTGGCATGAGGCCTTGGATTTGTGGTTATGATAGTCTGGCATTATGCATTCCATCATTATGAAAGTGGTTGTTGATATTGCATGTGATTATTAGACTAGTATAATATCTATTTGAATAAGTAAATGAAAATATTTCATTTTACTTCTTCCATATTATGCTAGAGTTCATGTTTAAAAGGCTTTGGTTTTAGTTATACATTGCCTCAAATATTTATTCTTATTTATGAACGTTTCTGATATATTGTAATCCTTACTGGGCATTTAAGCTCGCCCCTTTCTATGTTTTATTTTCCCCAAGATGTGAAGAAGTATTTTACGAATGACCTGCAGGGATAGTATAAAGGGATATGAGTGTGGAGACAATATGTTGTTGTAGTTCTTTATTTTATCATGTAATGTAAGACATATGAATGTATCCAGTGACTCCAAGGCTACTAAACTAATTGGTATTTCGAGACTTGATCTTTTGTGACCATTCCAATTTTATGTAATATTGCACCGACTCTGGGTAACTAGGGTCGGGACATTAAAGTTGGTATCATAGGAAGTTTAGTACAAACCTTAAAAACAAGATTTAGATAAACTCTAATTAGACCACATATACCTAATATGGCCTTTGAGGATTAGTATAGAAGAACTTCCTGGAATTTTAGAATTGTTGAGATTTTATAATTTTTCTGAGCATACATCCATGTCTGGATACGAGTAGGTATAGGAGGCTCTAGCACAGATGTACCTAGGGGTAAAACCTGAAAACACCACTTTGAGCTAGACTTGAACGGGAAGTGGTGCACGACAACGGGCCTTGTTGCACTCTTGGTTACGACACTCCCATGTGATATGCTTAGGATAATTCTCATTTTTATTAAAACCATTATGAAGGGTTTATGAGCATGTACTTCCTCAAATAAAACATTTTTATGATTATGGATTATATCCATATATATATTAATTTATGTTAAGTGTTTTACAAGTATGTAATTACGTATCTTGATTCATAAACTGATTTAGTTTATGCCATTGTGTAGAAATGGAACCTAGTGGAAGGAATGGAAACTGTATCAATGCACACACTCCATATAGGGATTGCTCTCCTGATCAAGATAATTATAGTGGAGTTGGTGATACAACTGTTGCCGATCAGCTAATCACTATACTGGGACAACTCACTCGGGTTATGAATAATAACCTTACCCGTATGGAGCACCCTGATCCGCAGCGTGGAGGATCAATGTTAGGTTAATTCATGAGGAAACATCCACCATCATTCAATGGGAGTACAAATCCATTGGTAGCTGAGCAATGGATATGTTCCCTAGAGAAAATATTTCAGGGTTTGGGGAGTAATGAAAGGGAAAAAGTTATCATGGTAGTTTATCGCCTCACTGGAGATAATGATCAATGTTGGCCATTGATAAAAAACACAAAGTAAGATAATGAAGTATAAAATATGGAATGGAGGGAGTTCAAGGATCGTTTCTTAGAAAAATACTCTCCTCGTGACCATCGGGCAAATATGGAAAGATAATTTCTGAGTCTGAGACAAAAGGAGGATTAGAATGTCGTAAAGTATGAAGCTAACATTATATGGTTATCAAGGTATATTGGAGATTATATATGGAACCCAATGAGTAAGATTGATCGTTTATTTGATGGGTTAAAACCATTTCTTTGTCGATCATTATTCTCACAATCCTTCTCGTCTTATGAAGACATTATCTCATGTGCTGTGAAGACTGAAAAAGAATTATCTATGTCTTACGACTTTAAAGCAAAGCAAGAGAAGAAGAGATCTACTGATCACTTTAGAAATAGAAATAAGGGGAAGAAGGATAAATTAGAATATCAATCCTGCAGTAAATGTGGGAAGAAACACCCCGGTACTTGCTTGAAGGGAATGGGTGTCTGTTACAAGTGTGGTAAAAAAGGCCACCAAGCTCGTGATTGCAAAGGGAATAAAGAAGCTACCGATGTTCAGTGCTACAATTGCAGGGAGATGGGAAATTATGCAAATAAATGTCCTACGTGTCAGGGAAATGTACCTCAGAAAAGGAAAAGGGATCAAGGCCAAACTTATGTTATCACTACTACTGAGGTAGAAGCTTAGAAGGACATGGTGGCAGGTAATTTAATGGTTTCCTCAAGTTTAGAAAATGAATTATTTGATTCTGGATCATCACATTGTTTCATATCTTCCCAATTTTATAATAAAATTAAATATTTCCAATTTTATTTAACAAGGGAGTTGTCAATTAAAACTCCTAAGGGAAGTATCATTGCAACAAAGTTATGTGAATCTGTTCCCATTAGAGCATATAAATGTTCTTTATCTGTTGATCTCATCGTCATACCAATGATTGACTTTGATATAATCCTTGGTATGGATTGGATTTCAGACCATGATGCAAAGATTTATTTTAAGAAGAAGGAGGTTGGAATTTTCGATGATGATGATAAGGAACACCTTGTCTTTAGAGCATAATCTCCACCACCAAATTCTTATCTAGATCCACCCCCAGTAGCTCAACTAAATTCAATTATTGGGGAGGAAGAGAATGAAATGACTGTGGGTGAGGAAAGGAATGTTCAAATTGAGGATGTACCTATTGTGAAATAATATGTAGATGTGTTTCTGGAAGATTTACCCAGACATCCTCCAGAATGAGAAATGGAGTTTCCCATTGATTTAATTCTTGGATCAAGGCCTATATCGAAGACCCCTTATAGAATGGCCACTATGGAATTAGTTGAACTAAAGAAACCACTAGAGGAATTGAGTAATAAGGGATTTATTCACCCTATTTTTTCTCTATGGGGAGCCCCTTTCCTTTTTGTTAATAAGGAAGATGGATCTATGAGGTTATGTATCGACTACAGTGAGATCAATTCTATAACAATAAAGAAAACAAATCCCATACCTCACATTGATGATTTATTTGACCAAATTCCTAGAACTCAGTACTTTTAAAAGATTGACCTTCGATCTGGATTCCATCAGTTGTGTGTGAAGAAGGAATACATTCCGAAAACTGCATTTCGAACTAAGTACGAGCATTACGAGTTTACAATAATTCCTTTTGGGCTGACTAATGCACCCTCTGTTTTCATGGATCTAATGAACATATTTTTCAAGGAATATCTCGATGATTTTGTAGTGGTATTTATTGATGATATCTTGGTATAATCCAAAATCTATGATGATCATGAAAATCACTTGTGCATTATCCTGAAGACTCTTAGAAGACATGAATTATATGGGAAGTTTAGCAAGTGTGAATTCTGGCTTCAGGAGATTTTTTTTCTTGGCCATATTGTCTCTAAGGATGGAATTTCCATTGATCCTTCTTAGACCAAGGCAATCCAAGAATGGCCAGAACCGATGAATATAAATGAGGTACATAGTTTTATTGGTTTAGCAGGTTATTATCGGAGTTTCGTCCAGAATTTTCCCGATTGGAAAACCCATTAAAAAAACTCAGAAGTAAAGGGGTTGAATTTGTTTTGACTAAAGAGTGTGAAGAATGTTTTGAATAACTTAAGAGAAGATTAGTCAATGCTCTTATATTGACTCTGCCATCAGGGAATGATGGATTCGTTAGTTATAGTGATGCATCGATCAAAGGACTTGGTTGTGTCTTTATGAAAAATGATAGGGTTATTGCCTTTGCATCACGACAGCTAAAAATTCATGAGAAAAAATATCCTACTCATGATCTTGAGTTAGTTGCTGTAATCTTTTCTTTGAAGATATAGAGACATTATATCTATCGGGAAAAATGTAAAATTTATATTAATCACAAGAGTTTGAAGTATATTTTCTCACAGAAATAACTCAACATGAGGCAAAGGCGATGTCTTGAACTACTCAAGGATTATGATTGCACGATACACTACCACCCTGGGAAGTCAAATAAGGTGGTAGATTCTTTGAGTAGAAAAGATCATGGAGTTTTGAACATGATGATAATTGAAAGGGATCATATTTTCAGGGATCTAGTGAAGATGGATATGGGAATTAACATGGAAGGTGAAACATCAATGCATTTTCAAATGGTTACCAAACAATCTTTACTAGAATGGATTAAGAGTTCTCAGACCGATGATGAAGAATTTCAAAAGAAGATTAAATCTGTGAATGATGGGATATTGAGATACTTTGTGTATGAAGAAGGAATTTTAAAATTTGGGAAGAGACTTTTTGTTCCCGATATACCTGATCTGATAAGGGAATTGTTAGATGATTCTCATAGTTCTAATTTCTCTATACACCATGGGAGCCCCAAAATGTATAGATATTTGAAGGAACATTTTTGGTGGGGCAACATGAAGTGGGAGATTACTGATTTTGTGTTAATATGTATGGTTTTTCAACAAGTGAAAGCTGGAAGGCAACAGCCTGGAGGAGTCATGCAACCTCTTCCCATACCGGAGTGGAAATGGGACAATATTACGATGGACTTTGTTATGGAGGTACCAAAGAATCCTAGAAGGAACAATGAAATATGGGTTATTGTTGATCGTCTTACCAAGTCAGCACATTTTCTTGCTATAAGAGAAGATCTACCACTGGAACGTCTAGCAAGACTATATATTAAGGATGTTGTGAGACTTCATGGAGTGCCTCTATCGATTTTTTCTGACCATGATCCACGTTTTACATCAAGATTCTGGAAGAGTATACAGAAGGCCTTGGATACTGAACTTTATTTGAGCACTGCCTACCACCCTCAAACAGATGGACAATCAGAACAGACTTTTCAAACCATATAAGACACGTTGAGATCATGCTCACTTGACCTTCAGGGTATGTGGGATCAATATTTACCTATGGTGGAATTTTCCTATAACAATAGCTTCCATTCAAGTATTTGGATGGAACCATATGAAGCGTTGTACAGAAAGAGATGTCGTACACCAACCTGTTGGGATGGAATTGGTGAAAGAAAAATCATAGGCTCAGAACTGGTGGATGAAACAATGGAAAAGTTAAAGGTAATCCAAAACCACATCAAAGAAGCTCAAAGTAGGCAGAAGAGCTATGCCGATAATCGAAGGAAGGATTTGAAATTTCATGTAGGAGATCATGTTTTCTTGAAGGTATATCCATGGAAGGGAGTTATACATTTCAGTAAGAAAGTTAAATTGAGTCCCATGTACATCGGACCTTTCGAAATTCTAGAACGAATTGGTTTTTTAGCTTACTGTTTGGCAATGCCTCCAAATATCTCCAAAGTTCACGATGTGTTCTACGTATCACTATTGAGAAAATACATTCCTGACCCAATGCATGTACTCACCTATGAGGAATTAGAACAGGAACCTGGTTTGTCTTATTGTGAATATCCCATCATGATTCTTGATACAAGAGAACAAGTGGTGAGAAACCGGATGAATTTTCTGGTAAAAGTTTTATGGAGAAACCATAAAATGGAAGAGGCAACGTGGGAACCCGAGGAACCTATGATGAAGAATCGCCCGAGTCTTTTCATTTGGTAGTATTCTATAAATTTTGAGGATGAAATTATTTGAAGGAGGGGAGAATATAACATCCCAAGCATCCACGGTACGCTTCTCTTTGAATAATACAGTAGTGTGTGTTGTACGCAACTTTGAGTTCTAACACTCACCACAACCAATCAAACTAGCCGTTATGAATAGTAATACCAACATTTTGAAATGTTATAAATTTTATCTTTCAAAATGGACTTCATTTTTGGATTCAGAATATCGAAATGAGCGTAGGGTGAATTTTTGATATTTTTATGAAAACATTAAATTTTTGATGAATAGTGAAAAAACACTGAGTTATAGTTTAAAACCAAATTTTTTTTTAAATAATTATTTATTTTATTTAAATTTAATTAAGGTCAAAATAGATACATAATACCTATATATGTTCAATGTAATTCATTGGAGTTAGTTTAGAATAATTTTAGATATATAAAAAATTTATTGAACTTTTCACCGTCTTTTACCCACCTCTTATGAGAATTTAAAAATTCACATAAAACGTAATTTTACCGCTTCTGTGAGTGGAATTTCAAAAATCCGAGAGACACAGTTAATATCAAGGTTTAAAATTTGGTTCAATAAGATAAAAATAATTTTTGTTGAATAGTAACGTTTTACTTTTATTTACCACGGTTTAAAGTAAATATGGTAATTAATGGTAAAAATGATATTAATATTACCCTAACACATGTCCTAATTCTGTTGGAAAAGTGTATCTCGACCAAAAACTAACTCAGGAATGAAATATTATTATTTAGGTCCACATGTATTATATTACGATAGTTATTATTATTTTATTCAAAGAAGAGTTAAAAGAGTTAAAATCAATGTTTAATAACTAAAATTTTTTAATATAGGGTTATATATAAGATAAATTCAATTATAAATATTAATTAGAAAGATAAAAATATTTCATACATAATGGTACTTTATTTTTAATTTTTAAACATTAAATAATTAAATTTATTTTGACACAAGGTGATGCAGTAATTACATAATTAATGAAATATTAAAATAATTGATATTATAAATATCAAAATAAATGTAATTTGAGACTTTTTATGAATTACAATAATTTTATAGGTTAATATGACATATTAGTATTGGTTATCTAAATTTTCTTCGAAGTAATAACGCTGTTATAAAATAATAAAAAACAAAATACCCAATAGTGTCAAAATTGACATAAAAGAGTTTTAAAACAAATATTATATTATTAATTGATATTATATTCTTAAAAATCTATGTTTCGGCTAAAGGACTTATATAGTGATATTTGTATCATTAATGGACCAATTGGGGATCTATTGGAAGTTTATACTAGGTTTATTAACCATATAATATAAAAATACAACGAGATAGGGTAAATGTCAAACTAATTAACTAAGAGTTAAAACTAAAAGATAAGGTTAATAAAGTGACCAAAACATGTATAAAACCTATTTAATTATTGGATTTAGACCCGTACCCACCTTATCCTCTAAATAAATCAATATGGAGCCATTATAAACTGAATATGAATTTATTATAAAATAATATTTTAAGTTTTTTCTAAGGTTCCCCTCACCAATCATATAAAAGGGCACTTCCCCTTCTCTCTAATTTACACCATCAGCACCTTTTGGATCGGCCAAACACTACCCAAATATTCTATCAACTTCCCTCACTTCTACCTAAAGGCCTTAGTTTGATAAAAAATCCAACCTAAGAAGCCATTTTGATCAAATAAAAAGAAAGAACCCGATAAAGAGGTAATGTTTTCACCACCCTCTTTCAAGTTCCTTTCTTCTTCAACTTATTCTTTCTTTGTTATTACCATTCTAAAATAATAACTCCAGTATATTCTATATACTGTGATGTTATTATAAATATGGTACAACCATATTCAGTATTCTATCAATCCTTTGAATGACATTTCACCATACGTGTGTACGTATGACTTACCGTCTCCACGTCGTCATGTAATTGTTATTAAAAACATTATTATTTGGATGGGTATAATAATGATGTGTAGTTAATGTAAATAATAAATATAACAAGATAATGATTCTGTATATATGATATTCCATCCAATTATATATTATTTTAATATCAAAATAATTTTATTGTCACTCGTGCGTACGTACGAATTACCGTCTCCACAAACGCGATGAGATTCATTCCCCATCAAATCCATTCAAGAATAAATTTAATTTGATGATTAAAAATAATTTTTAGAGACATGATATCATTCTGTATATTAATAATATACATCCCATCCATAACAAATATGGCTCACATAACAAATAATATAAAGGAAAATGAATTCGTTAACATCTGAAACGATGATAATACTAAGATATTATTAACAATCAATGTTTAAAGATCATATATGATATCATATTAATGTATATGATTCTAGTATAATTTAATAACAATTATTTCACCATTATAAAGGAGTTTGACCTACCCTCAACTGAGGAAAAGTACAAGGTAAGGGTTTATTTCACAATCTCTTCATTATCCGAGGTTGTTTATACGTAATTATCTATTGGGACCTCTTTATCATCCACATCCATGTTTCTTAAAAATGTATTTCAAAACATTCTTACTATTTTATAGAATATGTATTAATGTCATTTATACCCTTGTTTTACTTTTTATAAGAATTTTATAAAGTAATCTTTACGTAATTTTCCAGACAAGGTCCTTTTAACCTTTTCAACAAAATTAAGGTAAGAATGTTTTTTTTAACTTATATGGAGGGTGCAGCTATTTTCCACCATTATAAAATCTTTGAAGCTTCCCTTAAAAGCTTATAAGAATATTTTCAAAGTAAATTATTTATTTTATAATTGTGTGACTTTTAAATGATTTAAAAAAAGATATATTTCTCTCAAATAGTTTTGATTTCATCTATGTCAGCATCCTTCGATAGATTTTAATCTTATTTGATGTTGATTTATTATGATACAAAACATCAATATTTTATTGAAGGTTTTGTGATATGTTTGAATTTGGATGTGTTATTTTTATACCATTCATGGTTTATGGAGAAATTATTTACATTTCATATGCTAGTTTTAATATGAATGTTAATGTTCTGTTTAAACCTATTCATATGAGGCATGCATTGGACTTAATAAGTAACGGGTGGAGATCCCTATAGCTCCTTGATGCATCGGTAGCTCTCATGAGACAGACTAGTGTCTTGTCATAAGGCCTTCAAAAAAATTTATTTTTAGTCTTGGCATGAGGCCTTGGCTATGTGGTTATGATAGTCTGGCATTATGCATTACATCATTATGAAAGTGGTTGTTGATATTGCATGTGATTATAAGACTATTAGAATATCCATGTGAATAAGTAAATGGAATTATTTTATTTTAATTATAACATATTATGCTAGAGTTCAAGTATAAAAGGCCTTGGTTTTAGTTATATATTAACTTAAATGTTTATGCTTATTTTTGAAAGTTTCCTCTACATTGTTATCCTTACTGGACATTTGAGCTCACACCTTTCTATGTTTTATTTTCCCCATGACGTGAAGAAGTATTTTATGAATGGCCTGTAGGGATAGTATAAGGGGATATGAGTGTGGAGACAATATTTTGTTATAGTTTTTCATTTTATCATGTAATGTAAGACATATGAATGTATCTGGTGATTACAAGGCTACTAAACTAATCGGTATTTCGAGACTTGATCTTTTTTTATCATGCCAATGTTATGTAATAATGCTCTGACTTTGGGTAACTGGGGTCGGAGAATTAAATCAGATCACTCATTTCTTATTTTTTATTTTCCCCCATGATGTGAGGATAGATATTATGAATGAATATCAGGGATAATCTAGGATTTATGGATGTTTCAAATGAAATTTCTCTATTGTTTTTTCTTTCAAGTTGTAATATAAAACATATGTTTATACGTGGTTTTCCAAAACTAATAAACTATTCATTCCTTCTATATATTAATTCCTTGTAACCATATAAATGTATTAATATAAGGTACTAGATCTAGGAAATTAGTGTCGTTGTCATTACAATAAGTCACACTTAAAAAAATCCCTTTATAAAACTTTCCATCTAAGAGTCTCAAGAATGGTCATAAGGTTCTTCTAATGGTCCTCATAGTTTTTATAATACACAAAGATAGCATAAAATAATACTATAATAAAATCATTAAGATATTTCTTGAATAAATTGTTCATTATATCCATAAAAAATTGGGCTCATTATTCTAGCTAAATTGCATTATTGTAAACTCATAGTGTTCATACCTCATTTGGAAAGTTGTCTTTAGAATATCTTATTTCTTTACTTGCAATTGATGATACTCATAATAAAGTTAAGTCTTCGAAAAATATTTGGCACCAAGAATTTGATCCAATAAGGTATCAATATGAGGCATATAATACTTTTTATTTATCATAATACCATTGATTTCTATATAATCATGCAAAGACTCATGGATATATCATTATTATTAATGATAAGAATATGGTCTAACTTTGGTAAAACACTAGGGTGAATAATTACCTTATCACACAACTACTCAAGTTTTTTATTCAACTCCTCTAATTCTATAGTGTCCATTCTATAGTGATACGTTGATATTGGAATTTCATCAATCATTAATTAATGAAAAACTCAACTGCTTGCTTTGGTGGATGTCCAAGTAATTGCGTAGAATATATATTAATTTATTCTTGTAAAATATGTATATCCTCAATTTGATTATTATGTTCCACATTCATAGATTGTTTTTCTATTCATCCCCAATAATTTCATTTTGAAGATCTACTAGTGGTGGATCGGGACATGAATTAGACGATAAAGTCTCTACTCTAATGATATGGAATTATATATCTTAATCATGAATAATAATTTCCTTCTCATTGAAAGAAATGTTTACATCATGTTTTGAAAATCTAGTCCATAACAGGGATTATATTGAAGTCAACCATAGGAATAATATTAATTTCATAAAATAAAGAACATTTATGTGTTATAATGGGAATGTTCTGAAACATCCTTGTTACAGTGAGACTTTCACAATTATTTCTGACTAAAAATTCCTTTATTAATGTTCTAGGGAAGTAAATAATTTTATTAGAAAACAAGGAATATATAAAAGAATGTGAGGATGCAGAATGAAATAATGAATTGGCTAAATTTGAGTCTATGATTAATGTACCTTAAATCACTTTATTTAGTATGTCCACCTCAGTTGTTGTGATTTCATAATCTTTGACTTATCCACTTGTCATCTTCTATGGTAGATTACCTTGATTATAGGGGAATTAATTTGAATATTTCCACATCTCCCTACAGTCAAAGCACTAAATAAAAAAAATTATTCCTTTTTTATTCTTTTGTGTAATGATCCTTATATCCACACTTATAAAAAACACCAAATCCCTTTAGTAATTTCCTAGAATGATTTTTCCACAGTTCTAAAATTATGGAAAATGATTCACTATCTTATTCTTCAGTGACACGTATGTTTTTTTTGTGGTTATCAGTCAACCTCATATTTTATGGATTCCCGTCGAACATATAGGATCTAGACAATTCCTTCTCCATTTTGATGTCTCATAAAACTATTTTAATATATCTTGAAATATTTTTTGAGACTAGTTCCATTTGGAGACTTGGATTAATCCTCTTAAACCAATGGTCATTCTTGCACTTCATGTTTTGTATATAATCTATAGAAAACTTTTATTACCTTATAAATGTAGTCACAGACTCGAAAACACATTATACTTCGTTTTTTCGTTATGTTGGGAAGACATCACTTATTTTAGTTTGTTTCTCCTGATGGAAATATTTTTCAAATAATATAACAATAAAATATTTTCATTCCATCAGTTACATTTTCTCTTCCACCTTAGTATTCTAGATCAACATCCACCATTGATCTGCATCTCCTTTGAGAAAATAAACTAAAAGTGTAACCTTTTTCATTTCATCACATTCCAAGGCTATAAAGATATTATAAAGAGACTTAATTCATTTCTCATAAACAATTATATTTGTAGTCCCACCTAATAATGGAGGCTTATATCCCAAGAAGCAATCTAATATCAGATAATCACACTGTGGAATAGGTTTCTCCATCTGAGAAAGGATATTTTTCATAACCTGGTTAAGCTACTCCAAAATATGCATGCTGTTTTTAGTTCCAATAGAAGCTATATTATCTTGATCAGTAGGGAAACCTCTACATTAGATATGAGTATTGATATTTTTATTCCTTACATATACCATTTCTAAAAAATGGAATATATTAGATTAGTTCAAAAAATTATGAATTATAAATAATAATGTCAAATTATAAATATGTTGTTACACTTAAAATATATTTAAAAAATTATTTTTAATATCATAAACATAAACATGTTTTTTGGGAGATACCTTTATTTTCAAGTCCTTCATAATGTTTTTCAATAAAAATTTGAATTATTCCAAGCATATCCCCTCTGAGTTTCAAACAAGTTGGGTACTAAGGCCCACTATTGTGTGAAAGGTAACAATCTATTCAAGAATTATATACCTTTTTTCATATTTATTACCCATATTTATATCTATTCTAGAACCATGTCCAATTTTAGTACCCATACAGGGGTTTATTTATAAGTGAAACAACATAAACTATTCATTAACAAATATTTTGGGTGTTCTTATATACTTATCCTCAAATTCTACAACAGGGTTATGTTTCCCAATCAATGTTTTCCTTAATCTATTTCCTATGGTTTCTACTAAAATTCCTATGATACCAACTGTAATAATTCCAACTCCAGTAACCTAGAGTTGTTGCTTATATTATTATATTAGAAAACATAAAAATGGTCAAATACCAATGGAAAAAGTGGATTAAAATTTTTGGAGAACCAGATACATACATGACACCCATTTTTCATTGATAAAATAAATAAAAACTTATTAAAATAAAATTCTCAATCTCCGTGAAACTTATTCCAAGGATATATCTTCACAAACTAGTGAAACAGAACAAAATAATTGTGGGGTCAAATTCTTAGTAAGGGTGACATACAAGAGAATACATCTTGAATTAATAATAATATTCAATATGGAAAGTTAAATAACTGAAAAATAATAACATTTAATAAATAACATGATAATTAAATAAATACTAATAAATATATAAAGTTAACTAACTCTGAATTCATTCCAATTAATCCATAAAATGAGAATAAATTGAATCCAAAGATAGTATCAATGTGGAAATACCATGGAAAATAATAGTAACTTAATTCTCAATAAATTAAATTATTATTTATTATACATAATTATCTTAGGAATAATGATACCTATACTATCAATAAATATCATATGAATGTTTAAAACAATGGTTAAAATGTAACACCCAGAGATTTTGTGAATTTTTATTTTTTTGCATTAATTTATCTTGTTTAGGTTTTTCATTTCAAGTGACATTGAAAATAGTTATATATATATATTAAAAATATAATTAAAATATTCCTTTAACGTGAAATACTGACTTGGCTTGTGCTACATGCAATACCCACTTGGCCTACGATACCTGCAACACTGACTTGTCTTACGGTGCACACAACATTAAGTTTCTATAAAACATGTTTTTATATACAATTATTTAAATGATATAATTGCAACCTATACATTAAAAATATTTATATGAATAGTAGTTTCTAATTTTGAAATATTGTTTAATATTTCTTTATATAAATAAAACAAATTGATAAATAAAGATATGTTTTTTGTAAAGTCCTTTTATATTAAAAATATCATTTTTTGAATGAAGCAATTTTAATAATAAAAATTATCTTTAAAAATATTTATAAATTTAATATGATAAAATAAAATTAATTTCTGAATTCATTACTTCAAAATTATCCTTGGGTTTTTTTTATTTTTCTCAGAAACGTCATTTTTTTATTAATAGTGAAAAATACTGATTTTTAGTTAAAAACTGCATTTTTGTTTAAGTAATTATTAATGTTAAATGATATTATAAACTTATTTTATGGTAAAATTAGATTAATATTATACATATTAATACAATATGATTCATTATATTTAATTTCACTTTGAAATTGAATTCAAAATCCTAAAAAAAATTGAACATTTTTCAATTTCAAAAACCAGTTTTTTCATCCTATTAGTGGGATGATCATAATATTAATTTTGACTCTTCTTTGATTTGAATTTAAAAAAGACATAAACAATAGTATTTAATAAAATATTTGTATTATTATAATATCATGTTATTTTTTCCTAAAATTATTAGTAAAAGAGATTAAAATTAATCATAGTGATTAAGGAAAAAATAATCTTAATTAGGGACTAAACCTTAAAATTAAGGGTCTAAATGATCTATCCACTTCCCCAACACCCATTTTATGTTCATATTGTTTTCATAAACCTTCAATTATTGAGTTTTTTTCTTTGGTGTGAATTTGTTTAGGTAATAACACATGTACACCTAACTTGTTTCTAAATATTCAAAGTGAGTCATTTTCATTCCCTATAAAAGGCCACCACTACTCCTACTTCCGCACACCTCTAAAACCAATTAAGTTCTTCCAAGACCTACAAAATATAGTTAAAAAATATCTATCTTCCTCCAATAATAATTCCTTATGGAATAAAGAAATCCAAAGAATCCTTTGGGAACAAATCAAAAGTAACAACCCGATTTTGAGGTAACATATTCTCTCAAGTCCTTTGTTTTATTTTCCTTCACCACCCCCTCCAACCCTATTTATTATATTATTGTTTGAAAAAAAAACCTCAATATAATAGGATTTTTTTATGTAAATTTTTATACCTACACTTACACAAAACTCCATATAATGGGTAGCGAACATATTGTTTCTCTGTATGGAAATATACTGCCTCACGAATTAATGATTATTCATTTTTCCATTACCACCTATCATGTTGGCCATTATGATGAAAAATATATTTATATATGATTCATATTATCTTTATAATTTATTATTATTCTTCAATTTTTATTTAGAACGTACCTTTATGTTTTCCATCTTATTAAAATACGATAATTACGTTTGAGGAAGTGTGGACTACCACCCCCTCAAAGCGATATGATTCATTCATACACTACATGGATTGTATAAAGTGTGGTTTTAGGGAATATATATGATATATATGATATCATAAATCAAATTTAATAATGATATATACATATATTTATTCTACTTTCTTTCTCTCAACGTAATAGTTAAACATAAATAACGTTCATGCGTACGTACGGTCTGCCGTCTCCATGAACGGTGTATTCCATTTCATAATTATATATTCAATAGATTATTATAATACACATATACTGTATATAACATCAATTTATATTATAGTTTACATTCATTAATCATGATATAATTATAAGGACCAACAATATAACAAATTAAGACACACATGAAAAATAAAAAGAATATTACCCGAAGTGAAACCTTAACATAAGACGGTTGATAGGAGGGTAATATAGGGTCATAATAAAACTATATATGGTGTTAGATAAAAGAATATGATTATTTAAAATAATTATAATATATTTATAATTATTATACAGGTGGTTTGATTGAGTATGATGAGAGTCATGCCACAAGGTAAGGGGATTTAATCTAGCATTTTATTTCGGTGGGATACATGCTATTCTCACCACTCTTTCATTTTTGGTTTCATATGTACTACCCATGATTTTATTATATGTATACGAAAAATAAATTTATGGGTATTAACATATCCATTTTATGATACTTTTTCATGGGGGTTTTGTTTCAAAATATTCCAAATTGTTAAAATAGTTTTGTCTCAATTTTCCTTATAGGAAACTCATGTTCTCTTATGCCCCTAAACTGTCTATTAGAGGTTTATATACTTAATTTTCTCATGTTTTATTATGATTATAAATATTTTTAAGATATTTTAAGCTTCAGGTAATTTTATTCCTTAAATTTAGAGTTTTATCCCAAGTTACCATGTTATAAGTGTTTATTGAGACAATCTAATTGGTTTTCGAGATTCTTTATGTTTATGCTTCCCTTGATGAAATATTTTGATGCATTTTGAAGGAAATTCATGAATTTTTTTATAATTTTTTTATTCATCATATAATCATGTATTTTTACAATATTTCTACTCTTTGGAACATAAGATACTTAAGAACGTGTTTTTGAAAAGGCTCGACATCACCCTCTATTCGGTCGGAAATCTATGTTCCTTCAAGATCATGTTTTAAAAAAAGTGTTTAAAAGAATATTCTAATAATATCTTTTGATCACTAATATAAAATTTTGTCCTTTTTGTGTTTTACCAATGTTTTCAAGGGAATATTCTTGTCTCTTTCTGAATACCTCAATTTAATATCCTTTTTACCATGTAAAAGGAATATTCTTTTTACCTCATGAGACATGAAAATATTTATCGATTGTTAATCCTTTGAAGTTTTCTTTTCATGTTTGAAGGTTATTTTTTAACAAAGTTTTTTAAAAAGATATTTTCAAGGAGAATGGTTTTCAAAACCATTTCAATATTATTTAATAAGTTTTCAAGGAAAATGGATTTGAATTTTTTTAAATATTTATATATTTGTTTTCCAAATATTTTCTAAGATATTATTTTCAAAACATTTTGAATATTTATTTAACACTGTTCAAATTATTTTTAAACAAATGATTTTATAAACTTTTTAAAGATTTATTTATAAGTTTTTAAATTTTTTTCAAAGAAAAATGTTTTTAAAATATTTTTAACCTTATTTTATAAGTTTTCAAGGAAAAAGGTTTTCAGAATGATTTCAAGTCTTCTTTATAAGTTTTCAAGGTACTTTATAAGGAATTGATTTTTAAATGGTTTTATGTATTAAAAATAATCTTTCAAATATTGAAGTATATTTTCCTCAATAATTTTATTTAAAAGATGTTTCAAGATTTTTTCCATCTAAGATGATATCTTTTATTGTTACTCATGCTCTTCTAATAAATGGTCTAAAGGTTCCATTCATAACCATTCTACGAATGGTTTATTATTAATTTCATGGTATTTATGATATCCTTACCTTTTACATGGGTTATAGGCTTTTGAAACTTTTTTCTTTTCAAAAATTATGCCTTGATGAAATGACTATGAAACCTATCTCTTTTCCATAGGTTATGATGTGATAAAATGATAACGATATGCCTTTCATTTCATGGGTTATTATTTGATGTGTATAGAACCTATATCTTTTCATTGGTAATCATATGATGAATTTTTTGTGACACATGCATGTATGATTTCATTATGTGATGGGTGAGGCTTATATCTCCCTCCAGTGCATGGAGTAATGACAAGTTGTATATGATCTCAAAGGGAACATGGGTTATAGAACAAGACCAAAAATAAAAAGGTAAATGGTTTGTATCCCATGCCTAAATGAAAGAGTGTACATAGGTTGTATCCCAAGACTAAATGAAAGAGGATACATGGTTGTATCCCAAGCCTGAAAATAATAAGGTACACAGGTTGTAGCCCAAGACAAAAAGAAAGTGGGTAATTAGGTTTTAACCCAAGCCCAAAAACAATAAGGTATATTGGTTTTATCCCAGGCCTTAAATAAGTAAGTTAAATGGGTTTTATCTTATTCCGGTAAACAAGAAGGTTCATGGGTTGTATCCCATGCCTAAAAGAAATAGGGTACACGGGTTGTATCCTAGGACTGAAAGTAAGAAGGTACATGGGTTGTGGCCCATGAATAAAAGTAAGAAGGAATGTGGGTTGTTATCCCAAACCCGCTGTAGGTACACAGGTCGTAGCCCAAGCAAAACATGTTATATAAGCCTTGTAAGTTATCCTTGGCATAAAAGTTTCTACTCTTATATGTATGCCACAAATCCTATGCCTTAATCCTTTGTTACAATTTAATGAGTTATGATCTTTATGATTTATCTTTTATGAACTTCCATGATTCATGTATATGATATTTGATATGAAGGGTATGATCTTATATTTTCTTGATCATGTTCTCATATCCTTATGCTCATATTTGTGCTTATATATCTCCGTTATTTACTATTACTGAGCATTTGAGCTCACCACTTTTTGTGTTTCCATCCCCAGGTTATGAAGAAATGTTTTAAGTATAAGTAATAAAGGTGGAGATATTTATGGGTGATGTTGAAAATATTTCACCCGGAAAAAATATTTTTATCCAAGTTTCCAAATACCCTAAACTATTACAATCCTCAGGCATATATTTTTTTAATGTACTGAATATTTATAAAAAAATATGTAATATCCATGAATGTTAAGCCTAGGTCGCTATAGGTTATATTAAAGGAAATGTTTAGTCAACATTTCGAAACTAGGATGAGAAAAACTTTAGTGATACCCCTATGTATATTTCTAAAGATATGTCTAGGGATACCTCTAAGGATAAGTAGAAGGATGGGTTAACATTGAGTAAAATGACCTGGAATTTTGGTAAAGGAAAGAATGTGTGGGTTCCTTGTAATATATTAATTTCTAGATACTAAAATTTGATGTGGATCTGTCACATATATACCTAAGGGTAAAAAATTCTACAAGATGCTTTCAGACTGACTCGGGGTAATCTAGTACAAGAAAACGGGTCTTGCTGCACACCTGGTTTGACACTCTGAGGGGATTTTCTTTTGTAATTCACAAAATCTGTATGAACAATCATAAAGGATTTAAAGAGTAGATGACTCTAAATAACCTAGGATAAACCTAAGTTTTCATAGTTTAGAGAAGTATGATCCACGATTTAGGAACCCTATAAGTAATTCTTCATGAATATTTGGTATCCCAATATGATAAATTTTTTTACACTATGATTTTTGGTTTAAGTCAATAGAGATAAATAGAAGGAACATGGTTAAAATTTAATGTTTCAGATGTGGAATTTATGGGAATTATGTGAATTAATTTACCAAGTGGAAATATCATAAAGGGAATCAAGAAAATGGAATGAGTATGGGTTATACCTCTCAATATAAAGAGACCATATGTGATGGCCTTCCATTATTTTTTATATTAATCATAAAAATCATAATTGGATTGAGGTTAAGGAACCTTAATACATGAGTCATATTTCATATTCTATGACATAGGTATTAATGAATAATTTTATGATGTCAATGTAATTGTATCAGAGTAAGGTTGGATTAATGATGTATTTATGTTTTGGGATTCAATGATTATGTAATATGAATCATGAAATATATATGTATTTTTAGCAGAAGTTTTCATCAATTATTAAAAGGGATATGTATAACGATGATGAAGACTTATAAAAGTGATATTTTAATTAAGGGAAGTAAATCTTTAATGTTATCAAAATGATGAGAAAATTGTATTTTTCTTGGATAAAGAGATGATTTATTTGCATAATGTAAACTATATAGAAATGATTACCGTGGATCTGATTATTATTTTATTTGAAAAGTGTTATATTTCATCATGGATGAATTTTAGCATTTCTTGGAATTAAAGAATATATCCAGTAATCATTTGATTAAGGAAGAATGAATTTTTTCTAAACAGATTTATGGTAGTTAAGGTTATTAGAATGTTTCAAGAGAATATTTGATAAGGGTATTCACATTCGTGGAATGTAACAAACATGTAGTACTTTGTGATATATGGTGTAACACCCGAGACTTTTATGTTATATAAATCAGCAAAGGAATCCTTTTCTACACAACACTTTCTTGGCTTGCTTTACACGAAATTGTGACCTTCCTCGATAGCTTGCGTCGTACGCAATACCAAGTTTCACTAAACAACGATATGCTATTAAAATATTATTAAAACTAGCCGTTATGAATAGTAATAACCACTTTTTGAAATTTTATAAATTTTATTTTTCAAAATGGACTTCATTTTTGGATTCGGAATATCGAAATTAGCCTAGGGTGAAATTTTGGTATTTTTCTGAAAACATTCAATTTTTGAAGAATAGTGAAACCACTAAGTGGTAGTTAAAAAACTGAATTTTTCATAAAACTTAATTTTACCGCTTCTGTGAGTGGAATTTCTAAAATCCGAGAGACACGATTAATATCAAGCACTAAAATGTGGTTTAATGAGATGAAAATATTTTTTGGTGAATAGTAACTTTTTACTTTTTTTTACAACGGTTAAAAGTAAATAGGGTAATTAAGGGTAAAGATGATATTATTATTACCATAACACATGTCATAATTATATTGGATAAGTTTAATTCGACCAAAAACAAACTTAGGAATAAAATATGACCATTTAGGCCCACTTGGATTAGATTAGGACATTTATTATTAATTTATTTAAAGAAGGGTTAAAATAGTCAAAATCAATGTTTAATAAGTAAATAATTTTTAATATGGGGTTATAAATAATATAAATTCGACTATAAATATTCATTAGAAAGCTAAAAAATGTCCTACATAATGGTATTTTATTTGTAATTTTTAGACATTAAATAATTTAATTTATTTATGACACAAATATGATGCAATAATTATCTTATTAAAGAAATATTGACATAATTAATGTTATAAACACCGAAATAAATGTAATTTGAGGCTTTTTATGAATTACACTAATTTTATAGGTTAATATTACATGTTAGTATTTATTTAATTAACTTGGTTTGAACTAATAATTCTGTTATGATTTTCAAAAAAATCAATTACTAAATAGTGTCGAAATTGACATAAAATAGTTTTTAAAACAAATATTATATTAGTAATTGTTATTTTATTCCTAAAAATCTATGGTTAGGCCAAATTACTTAGATAAGGTTATATATATTAATAATAAACAACTTGGAGTTCTTTTGGATTCTTATAGTATGTTTATTAACCTTATAGTATAAGAACACAAGAAAACACGGTAAAAGTAAACTTATTTAACTTAATGTTAAATCTAAATGATAAGGTTCAAATAGGAACCTAAACTTGTCTCAATTCTATTGGATGAGATTATTTCGACCAATCCCCACCTTAGTTTCTAAATATATCAATTTGGAGCTATTTAAAACCGACCTTGACTTTATAATAAAATAATATTTTCAGTTTTCCCAAAGGTACCCCTCTCCTCCCTTATAAAAGGGCACCTCCTCCCCCTCTTCCTCACACCACTTTGAGCCTTCAAGCTCGGCCAAACCCTGCAAATTCCTCCTCTCCACTCCCCTAGAGACATCCTAGAGGTCCTGGTCTTCTTCAAAGACCAATTTTAGTGCCCTAAAAGAAGGTCTCAAAGAAGCACTTCAAAGAAGAGGTAATGTCCGTTATCGATTCTTTCATCTTTATTTATTCTTCCACTTATTCTTCTTTAGTTGTTTCATTATGATGTAATAACATCAGTATCACTCATATACTGATATGTTATTATAAGTATGAAACAACCCTACTTCACCATCTATCCATCCTACGGAAAAAGAAATCATCGCGCGTGCGTACGTACGGAATACTGTCTCCACGATGTGATGTGACTCGTTCTACATGATCTTCATTTCATAATGATTATATTAATGAATTTAATGAATGAATATGATATATATTACACTAATACCATTATTTAAATGAGGTATCTATAACCTAAAGATAAGAATAAGAATTTATTCGACAAAACACGCATAAGAACAAAAAGTTATAAACACCCGAATAACAAGTAACAATGAAATATTACTACTAAGAATCTAAGAATATGACCATATATGATATCATAAAAATATTTATGATTCTGGAATAAGTCAATAACCTTATTTAAATCACTATACAAGAGTTTCGGACACTTACGAAGCAAAACAGACCTAATGTAAGGGAAATATCACAATCTCATTTTTATCCGAGATTGTTTATACTTTGGTATTTACTAGGGTGTATTTTATCATCCACACCCATGTTTCGCCAATATGTAATATTTATATCCTTATACAATAGTTTATATCCAATTTTACCCTTCGCTGAGTTTTTTAGTAAAAGATATGAAAGGAATCTTTTGTCATTTTTCGTACGAGGTACTTTTTGACTATTCTGACAAAAGTACGAGAAGAATGTTTTCTTTTAACTTATACGACATGAATGGATTTTTAAATCATTATTTCCAAGAAGCTTCCATTATAAGTTTTCAAGTTTATTTTTAATCAACTTTATTTAGTTTAGAATTTTATGACATGTTAAGAATGGAAAAGTGTTTTTGAAGTAGAAAGGATATTTTCCTCAAGAATGGAGTTCAAGTGTTTTATCAAAATTATTTTCCATCTAAGATAATATAGGGTTCTGTTTTTATCCCTATTATTACATGGATTTGATTATGTTGTGATGGAAATATTTTTATTAATTCCTTTATCGTATATGAATTGTTTTATTATGTCATGATGTTTAAGATTCCCATTTTTATTACATGGGTTATGCTATGATGTATGGTTTATGATTTTGTGGCACACATAAGAATGGTATCATTATGAGATGGGTGGGACCTATATCTCCCTCCAATGCATTGGGTAAATATTTTATATCTCATGAGATAGACATGGCTGGAACGGTAGGTTATACCGGTTCAGTGAAACAGGACTGAAACGAGGAATGAACTCGGTTCAGAAAAGGGACTTTGTCCACTAAGATAGTCTTGGCAATGAGTCTTGACTAACAAGAAATGATTCTCTATGATTACGTGTGTATGCCACAAAGTTTCATGTTTTAAGTTATGATTATTGTGATTACATTTCACTGCCATGATTTATCCCATGTTATGAAATTATGATCTCTTTTGCAGGTTAAGATTTCCAAAAGTTATGTGCTTATGTATATGATGTGATTGATATTTATTTTGTTTACCATTACTGAGCATTTGAGCTCACCCTTTTGTATGTTTTCATTCCCCATGTCAGGAAGAAGGTTATTAAGTAAGATATTCCAAAAGGGACTATAAATATGATGAAATAAATGGGAGACAGTGTAGACGCTTTATGAACCAGTTGTTTATGTTTCCCAGTTTCTAAAGACGCTATACGTATTTGGTCCTTTCGTGGTTTTGTTATATGTTGTAATAAGTATGCTTCAATTTTGAAGTATTAACAATGTATGTAAAGTATGGGTCGTTATAGTTGGTATCAGAGGAAAGGTATAGTCAACCGTTGGAAACTAGGATGTGAAATCCTTAGTAAGAACCCTAAGGATAAGTCTAACCATAGAACACAATATTAGTGTTTTAGAAATGGTCATGAATAACCTAAGATAAGACCTTAAGTGTGAAATTTTATTCTTGATTATGTGTTTTTCCTATTATAATTAGTGTTGCTCACACTATTCTTCTTGGTTTTAGTCAATGGCCGGAACCCGAAGGAACCGTGTTAATGCGGAATGCGACGGGCAATGCAATGATTGTCCCCCTGAGCAACCAAACGTTATGGGAGATAGAATGAAAAATCTTGTAGCCATGCTCACACAACTTTATCAAGCTATGAATCATGCAAGACTTCCAAACGAGCAAAGGAAGGAGAAACATTCTGTTGAATCCTTCATGAGGCAGCATCCACCTTCTTTCAGTGGGTCTACTGATCCATTAGTTGCTGAACAATGTATTAGTACTACTGAAAAGATATTTTCAGTTCTTCAATGTTCTGAACATGATAAAGTCATCCTAGCAGTGTATCATTTGGAAGGAGATGCTGATCAATGGTGGAATCTTATTAAGAATATGAGGCAAAGGGATGAAATTGAGTCAATGGAATGGGATGAGTTAAAGAACTTATTTTTCAATAAGTACTTCCCTCATATTCTACGAACAAAGATGGAGAAAGAGTTTCTTGAACTGAAGCAAAAGTATGATGAATCTGTTGGTACCTATGAAGCAAATTTTACAAGACTTTCAAGGTATGCTTCTGGTATTATTATCCAACCTGAGAGTAAGATCGATCGATTATTTAGTGGCTTAAAACCAAGTCTTCGAAGCGCATTAGCCATAAGGGACTTCAATAGCTACGAGGAAATCGTTCGATGTGCTCTGAAAGTTGATATGGAGATTGGAGTAACCCATCAGTCATATGGGTTTGATAAGAAGAGGAAAATGGAATTAAAAGGAAAATCTAAAGAGCCTACTGAAAAGAATATGAGCTTTCCCTTATGCTCAAAGTGTGGAAAGAAACATGGAGGGAGTTGTCTTAAAGGGACAAGTAAATATTTCAAATGTGGAAAGGAAGGTCATCGGGCATTTGAATGCCGCGATGATGGGAAGAAGATGTCTAATGATGAAAACAAAGGAAGGGATACACAGAATGAACCTACTACACTTCAATGTTTCAAGTGCAAGGAGATGGGTCATTATGCCAATAAATTCCCTAATCCAAGGGTTGATGATGATGGTCGACGTCAACAAACTCTTAAGGCTAAAGACAAAGGAAAGTCACATGTAATTTCTATCAGCGATGTGGAGTACGATAACGATGTGGTGAAAGGTACACTTGCCATCCACTCTAAAGTAGAAAATGTTTTATTTGATTCTGGATCCACCCACTCTTTTATTTCTGAAAAAATTACTAAGGGTATCACCATATTACCTCAACAATTAGATGTTGAGTTAGCTGTGACAACACCTAATGGCACAACAGTCGCATCAAAAGTTTATAATTCTTCTCTGATCGAAGTTTGTGGGAAATTGTTTCCTGTAAATCCTGTGGTCCTTCCTATAGTGGAATTTGATGTGATTCTAGGCATGGATTGGATTTCTCTAAATGGAGATCATGTCAGTTGCCAAATAAGGGAAGCCACATTTCATATTCCAGATCAATCTATGATCATCTATCGATGCAAGTATGAACATAACCTTCCAGTGGAAATTTCTTCCATTTTATGGGTATTGATTCCACTAAATGAAGGTTATTTACCTCAAATGGTTGGTGAGAAACTCATGATTAAGAATATTCCCATTGTACGAGAGTTTTATGATGTCTTTCCGGAGGAATTACCGGGTCTTCCACCAAATCATGAAGTTGAGTTTTCAATAGAACTCGTATCGGGTTCTTTGCCTATTTCAAAGACACCTTATAGAATGGACCCAATTGAGTTGCAGGAATTGAAGAAGAAACTCCAAGAGAATCTTGATAAAGGATTCATACGCCCTAGTGAGTCACCTTGGGGATCACCTGTTCTATTTGTTAAGAAGAAAGATGGATCAATGAGACTCTGCATTGATTATCGAGAACTTAACAAGATCACTATCAAGAAAAAATATCCTCTCCCAAGCATTGATGACTTATTCTACCAACTACGAGGAGCTCAATACTTTTCCAAGATTGATCTTCGTTCAGGGTATCATCAATTAAGGGTCAAAAGGGAGGATATACCAAAGACGGCTTTCCGTACAAGGTATGGACACTATGAATTTATTGTGATGCCATTTGGTCTTACTAATGCCCCTGTTATATTCATGGATCTGATGAATAGAGTCTTTAGAGACTATCATGATCAATTTTTGGTAGTTTTTATAGATGATATTCTTGTCTATTCAAAGTGCAAGGAAGAACATGAAGATCACTTGAGAATTATATTGAAGACCCTGAGAAAGGAGAAGCTTTATGCCAAATTTACCAAGTGTGAATTTTGGCTTCAAAAAGTTGCATTTTTTGGTCACATAATCTCAAAAGAGGGTATATCTGTGGATCCAGCAAAAACAGAGGTTATCGAAAGATGGTCGAGACCAACAACAGTAACTGAGATCCGAAGTTTTCTTTGTTTGGCTGGATATTATTGATGTTTTGTGAAAGATTTTTCACGATTATCTAATCCACTCACCAAGTTGGCTCAGAAAGGAGTTAAGTTTGTTTGGACGGAGGAATGTGAAGAGAATTTCAAGGAGTTGAAAAGAAGGTTATCCAGTGCACCTATGCTCACACTTCCTTGTAGTGGGGAAAGGTTTGTGATCTATAGTGATGCATCCAATAAGGGATTAGGGTGTGTTCTTATGCAAAATGATATGGTGATAGCTTATGCCTCACGACAGTTGAAAATCCATGAGCAAAATTACCCAACACATGATTTGGAGTTAGCTGCGGTAATCTTTGCATTAATGATTTGGAGGAATTACCTTTATGGTGAAAGGTGTGATATTTATACTGATCATAAAAGTTTAAAGTATATTTTCACACAAAAGGAGCTAAATATGTGTCAAAGAAGATGGTTGTAGCTGATTAAGGATTACAACTGCTCAATCCATTACCACCCTGGGAAAGCAAACAAGGTGGCAGATGCATTAAGTCGACAAGACCATGCTAGTTTATCTATGATGAGGATCACAAAAGATCCAATATTTAAGGATTTACAAAGGATGGATCTTGGAATTATAATGGAAGGGGAAAAATCTTATCCTTCTCAAATGAATGTTCAACCATCTATACATGTGAAGATTAAAGAGGCACAGAAAGAAGATGTCGAGCTACGAAAGAAGGTGAGAAACGTTCCTAAATTCAACCATGATTGTGATGGGATAATAAAGTTCAGGAATTGGGTTTGTGTTCCTCCCATCCCCGAATTAAAGAAGGAGCTGCTGGATGAGGCTCATAGTTCTTCATTCTCTATTCATCCTGGAAGCAAGAAGATGTATAGGGACCTGAAAGAGTACTTCTGGTGGGATGGCATGAAAAGAGATGTTGCTGAATTTGTCTCTCGATGCTTGGTTTGTCAACAAGTTAAAGCTGAGAGACAGAAGTCTAAGGGGATGTTACAACCATTACCCATACCCGAATGGAAATGGGAAACATCACTATGGACTTTGTCACAGGACTTCCTAGAACATCCAAAGGCAATAATGCTATCTGGGTCATAGTTGATCGTCTTACAAAGTCTGCACACTTCATTGCTATTAGAGTAGATTTCTCTCTGGATCAGCTTGCCAGGATATATGTAGAGGAAGTGGTAATATTTCGTGGAGTACCACTTTCTATTATATCTGATCGGAATCCGAGATTTACCTCGAAGTTTTGGAGAAGTCTTCAGCATACTCTGGATACAGAGTTGAGTTTCAGCACTGCTTATCATCCTCAGACAGACGGTCAGTCTGAGAGAACAATTCAAACCCTAGAAGATATGTTGAGAGCTTGCTCTATGGATTTCAAAGGTGGTTGGGATCAACACCTACCTTTAGTGGAATTTTCTTATAATAATAGCATTCACTCCAGTATTCAGATTGCTCCTTATGAAGATCTCTATGGAAAGAAATGCAGGACTCCAACTTGCTGGGATGAAGTTGGGGAAAGAAAGCTATTAGGACCTGATCTCATTGATGAAATGGCAGAAAAGGTCAGATCTATTCAACAACACATAAGAGCAGCTCAGAGCCGACAGAAAAGTTATGCCGACAACCGAAGAAAAGACCTAGAGTTTGAAGTGGGTGATAAAGTGTTCTTACGGATATCTCCCTGGAAGAGAGTCATGAGTTTTGGAAAGAAGGGGAAGTTGAGCCCTAGATATATCGGTCCTTTCAAAATACTGGATCGTGTTGGAAAGGTAGCTTACCGATTGGGACTTCCACCGAATCTCTCTCAAGTTCACGATATGTTCCATGTATCTCTCCTGAGAAAGTACATACCTGATCCTTCACATGTACTCAGCTCAGAAGTTATACCGCTGGAGCATGATCTTTCTTATGAAGAACAACCGATAGAGATTCTGGATCGTAGTGAAAAAGTCATACGAAACAAGACCACTCGATTGGTGAAAGTTTTATGGAGGAACCACCAATTAGAAGAAGTTACATGGGAGCTTGAGGATATGATGAGGGAGAGGTATCCTCATCTGTTTGTTACAAAGTGACGAATTTCGAGGGCGAAATTCATTTTAAGGGGGGTAGAATGTAACACCCGAGACCTTAATGTTATATAAATCAGCAAAGGAATCTTTTTCTACACAACACTTTCTTGGCTTGCTTTACACGAAATTGCGACCTTCCTCGATAGCTTGCGTCATACGCAGTACCGAGTTTCACTAAACAACGATATGCTATTAAAATATTATTAAAACTAGCCGTTATGAATAGTAAGATCTACTTTTTGAAATTTTGTAAATTTTATTTTTCAAAATGGACTTCATTATTGGATTTGGAATATCGAAATTAGCCTAGGGTGAAATTTTTGGTATTTTTCTTAAAACATTCAATTTTTGATGAATAGTGAAACCACTAAGTGGTAGTTAAAAAACTGAATTTTTCATAAAACATAATTTTACCGCTTCTCTGAGTGGAATTTCGAAAATCCGAGAGACATGGTTAATATCAAGGACTAAAATGTGGTTCAATGAGATGAAAATAATTTTTGGTGAATAGTAACTTTTTACTTTTTTTTACCACGGTTAAAAGTAAATAGGGTAATTAAGGGTAAAGATGATATTATTATTACCCTAACACATGTCCTAATTCTATTGGATAAGTGTAATTCGATCGAAAACAAACTTAGGAATAAAATATGACCATTTAGGCCCACTTGGATTAGATTAGGACATTTATTATTAATTTATTTAAAGAAGGGTTAAAATAGTTAAAATCAAAGTTTAATAAGTAAATAATTTTTAATATGGGGTTATACATAATATAAATTCGACTATAAATATTCATTAGAAATCTAAAAAGATTTCCTACATAATGGTATTTTATTTGTAATTTTTAGACCTTAAATAATATAATGTATTTATGACACAAAGATGATGCAGTAATTATCTTATTAATGAAATATTGACATAATTAATGTTATAAACACCAAAATAAATGTAATTTGAGACTTTTAATGAATTCCACTAATTTTATAGGTTAATATGACATGTTAGTATTGATTTAATTAACTTGGTTTGAACAAATAATTCTGTTATGATTTTCACAAAAATCAATTACAAAATAGTGTCAAATTTGACATAAAATATTTTTTAAAACAAATATTATATTAGTAATTGTTATTTTATCCCTAAAAATCTATGGTTCGGCCAAATGACTTATATAAGGTTATATATATTAATAATAAACAACTTGGGGTTCGTTTGGATGCTTATAGTAAGTTTATTAACCTTATAGTATAAGAACACAAGAAGACACGGTAAAACTAAACTTATTTAACTTAATGTTAAATCTAAATGATGAGGTTAAAATAGGAACCTAAACTTTTCTAAATTCTATTTTATGAGAGGATTTCGACCCATCCCCAACTTATCTTAGAACTATATCAATTTGGAGCTATTTAAAACCAAACATGACTTTATAATAAAATAATATGTTTAGTTTTCCCAAAGGTACCCCTCTCCTCCCTTATAAAAGGGCACCTCCTCCCCCTCTTCCTCACACCACTTTGAGCCTTAAAGATCGGACAAAACCTACCAATTCCTCCTCTCCGCTTCCCTAGAGATATCCTAGAGGTTCTGGTCTTATTCAAAGACCAATTTTAGTGCCCTAAAAGAAGGTCTCAAAGAAGCACTTCAAAGAAGAGGTAATGTCCGTTACCGATTCTTTCATCTTTATTTCTTCTTCCACTTCTTATTCTTTATTTGTTTCATTATGAAGTAATAACATCATTATCACTCATATACTGATATGTTATTATAAGTATGAAACAACCCGATTTCACCATCTATCCATCCTACGGAAAAAGAAATCACCGTGCGTGCGTACGTACGGAATACCGTCTCCACACCGTGGTGTAATCTATTTTCCACCACCACCTTACTTTGATGGGTATAATGGTGTAAATAATGACTTTATATGACTATTATAAAGTGATACTGATTCTGAAATAGTATACATACACTTCAATACAATTCCACGATCATAGGAATGATATCATCACTCGTACGTACGTACGGAATACCGTCTCCACGATGTGATGCTACTCGTTCTACGTGATCATCATTTCATAATGATTATATAAATGAATTGAATGAATGAATATGATATATATTACACTAATACCATTCTGGAAATGAGGTATATATAACCTAAAGATAAGAATAATAATTTATTCGACAAAACACGCATAAGAACAAAAAGTTATAAACACCCGAATAACAAGTAGTAATGAAATAGTACTACTAAGAAGCTAAGAATATGACCATATATGATATCATAAAAATATTTATGATTCTATAATAAGTCAATAACATTATTTAAATCAGTATACAGGAGGTTCGGACACTTACGAAGAAAAATGGACCTAAGGTAAGGGAAATATGACAATCTCATTTTTATCCGAGATTGTTTATACTTTGGTATTTACTGGGGTGTATTTTATCATTCACATCCATGTTTCCCCAATATGTAATATTTATATCCTTCTACAATAGTTTATATCCAATTTTACCCTTTGCTTAGTTTTTTTGTAAAATATATGAAAGGAATCTTTTGTCTTTTTTCGTATGAGGTACTTTTTGACTTTTCCGACAAAAGTACGAGAAGAATGTTTTCTTTTAACTTATACGACATGAATGGATTTTTAAAACATTATTTCCAAGAAGCTTCCTTTATAATATTTCAAGATTATTTTTAATCAACTTCTTTTAGTTTATAATTTTATGACATGTTAAGAAAGGAAAAGTGTTTTTGAAGTAGAAAGGATATTTTCCTCAAGAATGGAGTTCAAGTGTTTTATCAAAATTATTTTCCATCTAAGATAATATAGGGTTCTGTTTTTATCCATATTATTACATGGATTTGATTATGTTGTGATGGAAATATTTTTATGAATTCCTTTATCGTATATGAATTGTTTTATGATGTCATGATTTTTAAGATTCCCATTTTTATTACATGGGTTATGCTATGATGTATGGTTTATGATTTTGTGGCACACATAAGAATGTTATCATTATGAGATGGGTAAGACCTATATCTCCCTCCAATGCATTGGGTAAAGATTTTATATCTCATGAGATAGACATGGCTGGAATAGTAGGTTATACCGGTTCAGTGAAATAGGACTAAAACGAGGAATGAACTCGGTTCAAAAAGGGACTTTGTCCACTAAGATAGTCTTGGAAATGAGTCTTGACTAACAAGAAATGATTCTCTATGATTATGTGTGTATGCCACAAAGTTTCATGTTTTATGTTATGATTATTGTGATTACATTTCACTTCCATGATTTATCCCATGTTATAAAATTATGATCTCTTTTGCAGGTTAAGATTTCCAAAAGTTATGTTCTTATGTATATGATGTGATTGATATTTCTTTTGTTTACCCTTAATGAGCATTTGAGCTCACCCTTTTGTATGTTTTATTTCCCCAGGTCAGGAAGAAGGTTATTAAGTAAGATATGCCAAAAGGGACTATAGATATGATGAAATAAATGGGAGACAGTGTAGACGCTTTATGAACCATTTGTTTATGTTTCCCAGCTTCTAAGGACACTATACTTATACAGTCCATTTGTGGTTTTGTTATATGTTGTAATAAGTATGATTCAATTTTGAAGTATTAACAATGTATGTAAAGTATGGGTCGTTATATATGGGGGATACAAGTTAAGATTATTTCATGAATTTTTTTCTAATATTTGTATTTTCATCTTTCAGAATGGCTATGATGTTAAAATTTTATGGAAAGATAGAGTTAAACTTAATATGAAGTCAGTATGATTAAAGTCTTATATCTCTATATTAGGATTTATACATATTGGATATCCTATTCAAACTACTTTTTGTTGATGAGAACTGATGAAAAATGGGATGGAAATACATGTATATAATGATATTTTAGTACTTAAATAATGAAAATGTCACCTTCCTATTTAGGTAAAGAGGGGAAGTGGATCAAGGAGAAAAAAGGGCAAGGTTGTGCTAAAATACGACAAGTAAATATTTTCATGAAGATTCTTCATCCTTAAGAAAAATGATATTGAAACAAACAAAAAAATCATAGTACCTTCATTTTCAATGAATCATAAGGTCCCTTTGGTCATCAAATATTTTTGGTTTTATGATTGTTAACTATCTCCGAACCTTATTCTCTATCACTCTCCATCAGAATATAATAGTTATATTTTTCTTCCATTTCCTTAATTTCACTTCCATCCTATGTTATCCTTTGTGGAAACCTAGTTATATATTACTTTGGGTAACCATTATGGTCCCAACATTCCCATTTAATATAATTTATAGTATATATTTTTTCGATGTGGGTTTATATGAATGAAAATTTCGAGTATTAAACCATTTATAACTGTAACAGCCCGAGATTTTATGAAAAATATTCTTTTTAATTTCATTAATGTCTTGTGTTGTATGCTACACAAAAAGGAGCTTGCTCAACATGCATCCTTGACTTGTCTTGCATTACACGGAATCATGACCTTCCTCGATAGCGTGTGTAGTACGCAATACCGAGTTTCACTAAACACCGATATGCTATTATTAAAACTAGCCGTTATGAATAGTAATAACCACTTTTTGAAAATTTGTAAATTTTATTTTTCAAAATGGGCTTCATTTTTGGATTCGAAATATCGAAATTAGCTTAGGGTGAAATTTTGGTACTCTTCGGATAACTTTCATATTCTGATGAATAGTGAAAATTACTAAATTATAATTAAAAACAACTTTTTTAATAGAAATAATTAATAGTGATAAATTATTAATTTGAGTGGTTTTAAAGTATATTTTGAATATATTTTTACAATTTAATACAGTGATGGTCATTGGATGTAATTTCACATTTAAACCAGACATAAACAAGTGTCAATCTTTTGATAGTTATTATCTCTTAAGAACACGCTATTTGTTTTGACGACGGGAATTAATTTTTAAATTAATTAATGCAACTGATATGTTTTGAATTTGGTAAAATAGAAATCATTTTTGAGTTCATAATATCAAATATATCTTAGGCCTAATTTTTGGTAATTTTCTGAAAACTTTCAATTTTTGATAAATAGTGAAACCACTAAGTGGTAGTTAAAAAACTGATTTTTTCATAAAACTTAATTTTACTGCTTCTGTGAGTGGAATTTCGAAAATCCGAGAGACACAATTGATGTTAGTAAGTAAAATGTGGTTCAATGAGATGAAAATAATTTTTTGGTGAATAGTAACTTTTTACTTTTTTTTACCACGGTTAAAAGTAAATAGGGTAATTATGGGTAGAAATGATATTATTATTACCCTAACACATGTCCTAATACTATTGGACAAGTGTAATTCGACCAAAAACAAAAATAGGAATAAAATATGACCATTTAGGCCCACTTGGATTAGATTAGGACATTTATTATTAATTTATTTAAAGAAGGGTTAAAAGAGTTAAAATCAAAGTTTATTTACTAAAACATTTTTAATATGGGGTTATACATAAGATAAATTCGACTATAAATATTCATTAGAAAGATAAAAACATTCCCTACATAATTTTATTTTATTTTTAATTTTTAGACATTAAATAATTTAATTTATTTATGACACAACGATGATGCATTAATTATCTTATTAATAAAATATTGACATAATTGATGTTATAAATACCCAAATAAATGTAATTTGAGACGTTTTATGAATTACACTAATTTTCTAGGTTAAAATGACATGTTAGTATTGATTTAATTAACTTTTTTAGAACTTATCATTCTGTTATGATTTTCAAAAAAATCAATTACTAAATAATGTCAAAATTGACATAAAATAGTTTTTAAAACAAATATTATATTATTAATTGTTATTTTATTCCTAAAAATCTAAGGTTCGGCCAAATGAATTAGATAAAGTTATATATATTAATAATAAACAATTTTGGGTTCGTTTGGCTTCTTATAGTAAGTTTATTAACCTTATAGTTTAAGAACACAAGAAGACATGGTAAAAGTAAAATTATTTAACTTAATGTTAAATCTAAATGATAAGGTTAAAATAGGAACCTAAACTTATCTAAATTATATTGGATGAGAGGTTTTAGACCCATCCCCACCTTAGCCTCGAAATAAATCAATTTGGAGCTATTTAAAACCGAACTTGACTTTATAATAAAATAATATTTTTAGTTATTCCAAAGGTGCCCCTCTCCTCCCTTATAAAAGGGAACCTCCTCCCTCTCTTCCTCACACAACTTTGAGCCTTCAAGCTCGGACAAACCCTACCCAATTATCCTCTACACTTCCCTAGAAACATCCTAGAGGTTCTGGTCTTCCTCAAAGACCAATTTTAGTTCCCTAAAAGAAGGTCTCAAAGAAGCACTTCAAAGAAGAGGTAATTTCCGTTACCGATTCTTTCACCTTTATTTCTTCTTCCACTTCTTCTTCTTAGGTTGTTTCATTATGAAGTAATAACATCAGTATCACTCATATACTGATATGTTATTATAAGTATGAAACAATCCGATTTCACCATCTATCCATCCTACGGAAAACGAAATCACCGCACGTACGTACGTACGGAATACCGTCTCCACGCCGTGGTGAAATCTATTTTCACCACCACCTTACTTGGATGGGTATAATGGTGTAAATAATAACTATATATTATTATTTTAAATGGATATTGAATCTGAAATAGTATACATATACACCAATACAATTCCACGATCATAGGAATGATATCATCACTCGGACGTACGTACGGAATACCGTCTCCACGATGTGATGCGGCTCGTTCTACATGATCTTCAATTCATAATGATTATATAAATGAATTGAATTGAATGAATATGATATATATTACACTAATACCATTATGGAAATGAGGTATCTATAACCTAAAGAAAATAATAAGAATTTATTCGACAAAACACGCATAAGAAAAAAAGTTATAAACACCCGAATAACAAGTAGCAATGAAATATTACTACTAAGAAGCTAAGAATATGAACATATATGATATCATAAAAATATGTATGATTCTGGAATAAGTCAATAACATTATTTAAATCATTATACATGAGGTTCGGACACTTACAAAGCAAGTCGGACCTAAGGCAAGGGAAATATCACAATCTCATTTTTATCCGAGATTGTTTATTCGTAAGTATTTACTGGGGTGTATTTTATCATCCACATCCATGTTTCCTCAATATGTAATATTATTTCCACCCACCTACAATTGTTTAAATCCAATTTTACCCTTCGGTGAGTTTTAGTAAAAGATATGAAAGGAATCTTTTGTCGTTTTTCGTACGAGGTACTTTTTTGACTTTTCCGACAAAAGTACGAGAAGAATGTTTTTTTTAACTTATACAGCATGAATGGATTTTTAAATCATTTTTTCCAAGAAGATTCCTTTAAAAGTTTTCAAGTTTATTTTTAATCAACTTCTTTTAGTTTTGAATTGTATGACAAGTTATGAAAGGAAAAGTGTTTTTGAAGTAGAAAGGATATTTTCCTCAAGAATGGAGTTCAAGAGTTTTATCAAAATTATTTTCCATCTAAGATAATATAGGGTTCTGTTTCTATCCCTATTATTACATGGATTTGATTATATTGTGATGGAAATATTTTTATGAATTACTTTATCCTATATGAATTGTTTTATGATGACATGATGTTTAAGATTCCCATTTTTATTACATGGGTTATGCTATGATGTATGGTTTATGATTTTGTGGCACACATAAGAATGGTATCATTATGAGATGGGTGGGACCTATATCTCCCTCCAATGCATTGTGTAAAGATTTTATATCTCATGAGATAGACATGGCTGGAATGGTAGGTTATACCGGTTTAGTTAAATAGGACTGAAACGAGGGTGACTCAGTTCAGAAAGGGACTTTGTCCAATAAGATAGTCTTAGCAATGAGTCGTGACTAATAAGATATGATTCTTTATGATTATGTGTGTATGCCACAAAGTTAAATGTTTTCAGTTATGATTATTGTGATTACATTTCACTACCATGAGTTATCCCAGGTTATGAAATTATGATCTCTTTTACAGGTTAAGATTTCCAAAATTTATGTGCTTATGTATATGATGTGATTGATATTTCTTTTGTTTGCCCTTACTGAGCATTTGAGCTCACCCTTTTATGTTTTCTTTTCCCCAGGATATAAATAAATGTTTTAGGTATAAAAAAAGTAAGATCTTTATGGGAGATATTGAAGATCTTTCACCAGGATTAGAAGATTATATTCCGAGTTTCCAAAGACACTAAACTATTACGATCCTTGTGTGTGTGTTTCTGTTATGTACTAAGTATTCCACAAATGTAATGTAATGTCAATGTACATCAGGATTTGGGTCTCTACAGTTGGTATCAGAGGAAAGGTTTAGTCAACCTTTGGAAACTAGGATGCGAAAGCGTTAGTGAGATCCCTAGAGATATTTCTAAGATATGTCTAGGGATGTCCCTAAGGATAAGTATACGTATAAGATATAGTCCTAGAACTATGGTAACGATCATAGAATTTAACCTAAGAAGTTAGATATTGAGGATACTCCCCCTTTATAATGTTGTTTTCCCTAGCATGATTTTTGCCTCTCACACTATTCTTTTTGGGTTTTAGACGACGGCTGGAACCCGAAGGAACCGTGTTGATCAATGCAATGGACAGTGCAATGATTGTACTCCGGAAAAAACAAATGTTATGGGAGATGGATTGCAAAATATTATTGCTATACTTACACAAGCTATGAATCATTATGGACTTCCAAATGAGCAGAGAAGGGAACAATATTCTATTGAGTCCTTCATGAGGCAACGTCCACCTTCTTTCAGTGGGTCTTCTGATCCACTTGTTGTTGAACAATGGATCAGTACCACTGAAAAGATATTTTCAGTTCTTCAATGTTCTGAACATGATAAAGTCATCTTACCAGTATATCGTTTGGAAGGTGAAGCTGATCAATGGTGGAATCTTATCAAGAATACGAGGCCAAGAGATGAAATTGAGTCCATGGAATGGGACGAGTTCAAGAACTTGTTTTTCAGTAAGTACTTCCCTCGTATTCTTCGAACGAAGATGGAAAAGGAGTTTCTTGAGTTGAAGCAGAAGGATGATGAATCTGTTGGTATATACGAAGCAAATTTTACAAGACTTTCAAGGTATGCATCTGGCATTATCATCCAACCTGAAAGTAAAGTTGATCGATTTTTCAGTGGCTTAAAACCAAGTCTTTGAAGGGAATTAGCTATAAGATACTTCAGTAGCTATGAAGAAATTGTGCGTTGTGCTATCAAGGTTGAAATGGAAGTTGGTGTTACATATCCATCCCTTGGTTTTGACAAGAAACGAAAGATGGAGTTCAAGGATAAATCTCAGAATAATGGTGAAAAGAAGATGAATTTTTCCTTATGCACAAAGTGTGGAAAGAAGCATGGTGGAGATTGTCTTAAAGGGACTAGAAAATGTTTTAAGTGTGGAAAAGAAGGTCATCGATCAGCTGAGTGTCGAAGTAATGGAAAAAGAGTTTCTAATGATGTGAATAAAGCAAATTCTGCAGAGAACGCACCACCAACACTTCAATGCTTCAAGTGCAAGGTAATGGGGCATTATGCTAATAAATGCCCTAATCCAAGGGTTAGTGATGATCAACATGAGCAACCACTTAAGGCAAAGGACAAAGGAAAGTCACATGCGATCACTATTGGCGATGTTGAATATGACAACGATGTGGTGGAATGATTAAGTGTTTATGTAATGGGATTCCAAAATAATATTGTATATAGTATCGTGGGATATTGGAATATTTATGTTTTGGTCTATTGTGGTTTTCAATAATTTTATGGTACCGGTAACCATGAAAAGTGATTGAGACATTTTTGGTAAACAGATGATATGAGCATAATGAAGGGATAAGAAGATAATGAGATGTTTGATTGTATTCATGAGCTCATGATTGATATAAGGACTAAGTGATATCATGGTTTGAGTATATAGAATTTTGAGGATTTTGGTATGTGGAAAGTGTTAACTTTGAACTACATTAATGTTTTCACTAAGGCTCAATGTGTATTCAAGAGAATACATGATTGATGACTTTGAATGTTTGGAATGTGACCAACAAAACATATCTTTTGATATATGGGGATCAACGATGGTATTAAATCTCTGGTAATCATTTTCACTATGTTATGAGAGTGGACTGCAGTATTATGGATAAGCCTAAAGATTGGAATGGATTATGTTGGACATAAGTTAGTATTGTTTAAGGATAGAAGTTTTTTCGATATTATTGATGGGATGTTATAGTTTCAGAAAAAGGACAACCTGCAGGATGGGCGACGGCCCATCGCGTCGGACAAGGCTGTGGGAATCGAACCCACAACCGAAGTGCGACTGGCCTTTATCGCCTACCACTAGCCTACAGGAAGTCCCTGTTTAGTAGAAACTAGTTTTATTATATTAAGCAGTATGATATATGACGTATAAGTCCATTTTTGGAACTATATATGATTAATCTCACTATAGATGGACTTATGTATTTTTTGATAACTTTTCTAACCTTTTTATTTGAGACAGATGGAATGACCCATCATTCTATCACATGATCTGCTAACACATCACGAATGACAAATTCAACTTTATTTCTTTAAGATATGAAGTGGAAATTGTCCAAAGAACGACAAACGGTGAGACTATACCAAAATCACAAAAGTATTTCTTCTAATTCCAATTTCATCAACTTTAGGGAAATGATCTTGAAAACCAAAAATGTTGCCCTAGTGCTCCTATATCCGATGAATCAGATGGTACCTTAGATCATCACAAATTTATGGCTTTGTGATTTCTGGCTTTTCCATAGCCATGTTCTCTACCACTCTCCATCAGAACATGATGGTTAGATTTCTCTTCCATATCCATATTTTCACCTATGTGGAAACCTAGTGATTAGTTTATTTGGGTAATCATTACATTTCATACTTTAGTTTTTAAAGCCAAGTTTTGGTATTCCTTTTTGCGATTTGGGTTTCTATTAAAGAAACTTTCGATTAGTAAACCATTTATAACCCTGACGAATTTCGAGGGCGAAATTCATTTTAAGGGGGGTAGAATGTAACAGCCCGAGATTTTATGAAAAATATTCTTTTTAATTTCATTAGTGTATTGTGTTGTATGCTACACCAAAAGTATCTTGCTCAACACGCATCCTTGACTTGTCTTTCATTACACGGAATCACGACATTCCTCGATAGCGTGTGTAGTACGCAATACCGAGTTTCACTAAACACTAATATGCTATTATTAAAACTAGCCATTATGAATAGTAATAACCACTTTTTGAAATTTTGTAAATTTTATTTTTAAAAATGGGATTCATTTTTGGATTCGGAATATCGAAATTAGCTTAGGGTGAAATTTTGGTACTCTTCGGATAAAGTTCATATTCTGATGAATAGTGAAATTACTAAATTATAATTAAAAACAAATTTTTTAATCGAAATAATTAATAGTGATAAATTATTAATTTGAGTGGTTTTATAGTATATTTAGAATATATTTTTACAATTTAATACAATTATGGTCATTGGATGTAATTTCACATTTAAACCAGACATAAACAAGTGGCAATCTTTTGATAGTTATTATCTCTTAAGAACACGCTATTTGTTTTGACGACGGAAATTAATTTTTAAATTAATTAATGCAACTGATATGTTTTGAATTTGGTAAAATTGAAATCATTTTTGAGTTCATAATATCAAAAATATCTTAGGCCTAATTTTTGGTATTTTTCTGAAAACATTCAATTTTTGATGAATAGTGAAACCACTAAGTGGTAGTTAATAAAACTGAATTTTTCATAAAACTTAATTTTACCGCTTCTGTGAGTGGAATTTCGAAAATCCGAGAGACACGGTTGATGTTAGTAAGTAAAATGTGGTTCAATGAGATGAAAATAATTTTTTGGTGAATAGTAGCTTTTTACTTTTTTTACCACGGTTAAAAGTAAATAGGGTAATTATGGGTAGAAATGATATTATTATTACCCTAACACATGTCCTAATACTATTGGACAAGTGTAATTCGACCAAAAACAAACTTAGGAATAAAATATTACCATTTAGGCCCACTTGGATTAGATTAGGACATTTATTATTAATTTATTTAAAGAAGGGTTAAAAGAGTTAAATTCAAAGTTTATTTACTAAAACATTTTTAATATAGGTTTATACATAAGATAAATTCGACTATAAATATTTATTAGAAAGATAAATAGATTTCCTACATAATTTTATTTTATTTGTAATTTTTAGACATTAAATAATTTACTTTATTTATGAAACAACGATGATGCAGTAATTATATTATTAATAAAATATTGTCATAATTGATGTTATAAATACCCAAATAAATGTAATTTGAGAGGTTTTATGAATTCCACTAATTTTCTAGGTTAAAATGACATGTTATTATTGATTTAATTAACTTTGTTGGAACTTATAATTCTGTTACGATTTTCACAAAAATCAATTACTAAATAGTGTCAAAATTGACATAAAATAGTTTTTAAAACAAATATTATATTATTAATTGTTATTTTATTCCTAAAAATCTAAGGTTCGTCCAAATGACTTAGATAAGATTATATATATTAATAATACACAATTTGGGGTTCGTTTGGCTTCTTATAGTAAGTTTATTAACCTTATAGTGTAAGAACACAAGAAGACACGGTAAAAGTAAAATTATTTAACTTAATGTTAAATCTAAATGATAAGGTTAAAATAGGAACCTAAACTTGTCTAAATTCTATTTTATTAGAGGATTTAGACCCATACCCACCTTAGCCTCGAAATAAATCAATTTGGAGCTATTTAAAACCGAACTTGACTTTATAATAAAATAATATTTTTAGTTATTCCAAAGGTGCCCCTCTCCTCCCTTATAAAAGGGCACCTCCTCCCTCTATTCCTCACACAACTTTGAGCCTTTAAGCTCGGCCAAACCATACTCAATTCTCCTCTCCACTTCCCTAGCAACATCCTAGAGGTTCTGGGCTTCCTCAAAGACCAATTTTAGTGCCCTAAAAGAAGGTCTCAAAGAAGCACTTCAAAGAAGAGGTAATTTCTGTTACCGATTCTTTCACCTTTATTTCTTCTTCCACTTCTTCTTCTTAGGTTGTTTCATTATGAAGTAATAACATCAGTATCACTCATATACTTATATGTTATTATAAGTATGAAACAATCCTATTTCACCATATATCCATCCTACGGAAAACGAAATCACCGCGCGTGCGTACGTACGGAATATCATCTCCACACCGTGGTGAAATCTATTTTCCACCACCACCTTACTTGGATGGGTATAATGGTGTAAATAATAACAATATATTATTATTTTAAAGTGAAATTGATTCTGAAATAGTGTACATATACTCCAATACAATTCCACGATCATAGGAATGATATCATCACTCGTGCGTACGTACGGAATACCGTCTCCACGATGTGATGCGGCTCATTCTACATGATCTTAAATTCATAATGATTATATAAATGAATTCAATTGAATGAATATGATATATATTACACTAATACCATTCTGGAAATGAGTTATCTATAACCTAAAGAAAAGAATAAGAATTTATTCGACAAAACACGCATAAGAACAAAAAGTTATAAACACCCGAATAACAAGTAGCAATGAAATATTACTACTAAGAAGCTAAGAATATGACCATATATGATATCATAAAAATAAGTATGATTCTGGAATAAGTCAATAACATTATTTAAATCATTATACAGGAGGTTCGGACACTTACAAAGAAAGTCGGACCTAAGGTAAAAGAAATATCACAATCTCATTTTTATCTGAGATTGTTTATTCGTAAGTATTTACTGGGGTGTATTTTATCATCCACATCCATGTTTCCTCAATATGTAATATTATTTCCACCCACCTACAATTTTTTAAATCCAATTTTACCCTTCGGTGAGTTTTTAGTAAAAGATATGAAAGGAATATTTTGTCGTTTTTCGTATGAGGTACTTTTTTGACTTTTCCCACAAAAGTACGAGAAGAATGTTTTTTAACTTATACAGTATGAATGGATTTCTAATACATTTTTTCCAAGAAGATTCCTTTAAAAGCTTTCAAGTTTATTTTTAATCAACTTCTTTTAGTTTTGAATTGTATGACAAGTTATGAAAGGAAAAGTGTTTTTGAAGTAGAAAGGATATTTTCCTCAAGAATGGAGTTCAAGAGTTTTATCAAAATTATTTTCCATCTACGATAATATAGGGTTCTATTTCTATCCCTATTATTACATGTATTTGATTATGTTGTGATGGAAATATTTTTATGAATTCCTTTATCCTATATGAATTGTTTTATGATGTCATGATGTTTAAGATTCCCATTTTTATTACATGGGTTATGCTATGATGTATTGTTTATGATTTTGTGGCACAAATAAGAATGGTATCATTATGAGATGGGTGGGACCTATATCTCCCTCCAATGCATTAGGTAAAGATTTTATATCTCATGAGATAGACATGGCTGGAATGGTAGGTTATACCGGTTCAGTGAAACATGACTGAAATGAGGGTGACTCGGTTCAGAAAGGGACTTTGTCCACTAAGATAGTCTTGGCAATGAGTATTGAGTAATAAGATATGATTCTTTATGATTATGTGTGTATGCCACAAAGTTTAATGTTTTAATTTATGATTATTGTGATTACATTTCACTGCCATGAGTTATCCCAGGTTATGAAATTATGATCTCTTTTACAGGTTAAGATTTCCAAAAGTTATGTGCTTATGTATATGATGTGATTGAAATTTCTTTTGTTTTCCCTTACTGAGCATTTGAGCTCACCCTTTTATGTTTTCTTTTCCCCAGGATATAAAGAAATGTTTTAGGTATAAAAAAAGGAAGATCTTTATGGGAGATGTTGAAGATCTTTCACCAGGATTAGAAGATTATATTCCAAGTTTCCAAAGACACTAAACAATTACGATCCTTGTGTTTTTGTTTTTGTTATGTACTAAGTATTCAGAAAATGTAATGTAATGTCAATGTACGTCAGGATTTGGGTCTCTACAATAACCAAGATAAATTTCAATGGGGGTAGAATATAAAACCCTAATATTTTTCGATTTTTTTTTCAAATTAATTTATATTTATGATATTTTTAATTTCACATGACACTATAAATTATTCTTCATATATTTGTATATATATATTAAAACACTAACCTAAAAATTCCTTTCATATAAAATACCAACTTTTCTTGCAATACCTGCAATACCCACTTGTCTTTCACTACCAATAACATTGACTAGGTGTGCAATACACACAACACTAAGTTTCTATGAAACATCTTTTTTATATAAAATTATTTAAATGAGATAATTATAACTTAGACATTAATATTAGTTATAGTAATAGTAATAACTAATTTTCAAATATTTTTTATATAAATAAAAAATAATGATAATGAATGATATGATTTTTGGTAAAGTACTTTTATGTTAAAAATATCATTATCTTGAATAAACCACTATTAATAATAGAAATAAATTTTTGACACATTTAGAAATTTAATTTGATAAAATAAACCTCAATTTTTAATTCATAATATTAAAATTATCCTTGGGTAAATTTTTTTGATTTTTTACAAAAATATTTCATTTTTTGATGAAAAGTGAAAAATACTGCTTTTTAGTTAAAACTGCCTTTTTGTTTAATTAATTATTAATGTTAAATGATATTATAAATTTTTTAAAAGTAAAATTATATATATATTACATATATTAATGATGTTCAATTAATTATAAAAACTTTCACATTGACATTGAATACCAAATCTTAATAAACTTTTGAACATTTTTCTACTTTAAAACCCTGTTATTTCATCCCGTCTTTAGGATTAACATTAATCTTGATATTCATCTTCTGTGATTTGAATTTTGAAAAACCAATGTACACCATTTTATTCATTATAATATATATATATTCTACTAATACAATGTTAATTTGTTACCAAAATGATTTGTAAAAGTGATTAAAATTAATCACAGTGATTAAGGAAAAATTAAGCTTAATTAGGGACTAAACCATAAAATTAAGGGACCAAATGATCTATCCACTTTTCTAACACCCATATTATTTCTATAGTTTGGAATAAAATCTTGAATTGTTTAGGTTTTTAGTTTTTTATGCCTTTATTTAGGTAAGAACACGTATACACCTAACTTGTTTCTAAAAATTCCAAGTGACCCCTTTTCCTTCCCTGTAAAAGGCCACCACAACTCCCACTTCCTCGCACCTATCAAACATTTTAATTTGGTAAAATAACTGACCAATACACTTTTATAAATACCTCTATACCTCATATAATAATTCCATTGGGAATAATGAAATCCAAGAATTCTTTTTGGCACAAACCAAAGGGAGTTACCCGTTTAAGAGGTAATGTCTTCTCTCAAGTCGTTTCTTTTATTTTCCATATCTACCCCCTAAAACACTATTTATTATATTATTATATAATAACACCAAAATAATAAATATAACATTCCTTTTTAAGGAAAATATTTTCACCTTAACTTACACACCCCTCTATCTAATGGGTAACAAACATACTTTTCTGTGTATAGAGAACCAGTGCCTCGTGAAATGATGATTTTTCATTTTTCCATTACCACCTATCATGGTGGAAAATATGATGGAAAATATGTTCATATACCATATATGTTATATTTATAATTTCCTTATTCTTGTTTAATTTTTATTTATAATATACCTTTATTCTTTTCATCTGATGTAAATATGATAATTTCTATTGAGGAAGTGTGGACTATCGCCCCCTCAAAGTGATATGATTCATTCATAGACAACTTGAACTGTATTAAGGGTGGTTTTAGTGAATATATATGATATATATGATATCATAAATCTACTGTAATAATTACATATATTTATTTATTTATTTATTATACATTCTTTTATCTCAACATGACAATTAAACAAAAATAGCATTGATGCATATGTACGGCCTACCGTCTCCATGAACGGTGTACTCCATTTCATAGTTATATAATATATAGATTATTTTAATAATAATATAATATATATATATATATATATAATATTTATATCACTTTTACATTATTTAATCCAGATATAAGTATATGGGCCAACAATATAACTAATTAAGACACACAATAAAAACAAAGTGAATATTACCCAAAGTGAAAACATAACATATGATGGTTAAAAATCATGTAATATAGGGTCGTAATAAAAACATATATGGTACTAGATATAATTATATGGTTCTTAAAAATAATTATAATAAATTTATATTTATTATATAGGTGTTTTGAACTAGTCTGAAGAGATTCAAGACAAAAGGTAAGGAGATTTTATCTTACTCTTTATTTCCATGACATACATGCTATGTTCGCCAATATTTCCTTTTTTGTGGTGTATGTACTACAAATTATTTTATTCTTTTTAAGATAAACATTAATTTTTGGGTATTAAAATGCATATTTTATGATCCTTCTTTCATGGGTTTTATGTTTCAATAGTTACCAAATTGGTAAAATATCTTTGTCTCAATTTTCCTTAATTAAGACTCTTGTTTTGTTATGCACAAAAAATAATTATTCGAGATATATATACATATATTTTTGATGTTTTTTCATGAATATAAATCTACTCATGGAATTTTTAACTTCATTTAATTAGATTCTTTAACTGTAGAGTATGATTCCAAATTACCAACTTATAAGTGTTTATTGAGACAATATCATCGTTTTTCAAAACAAAATTATGTTTATGCTTCCTTTGATTAAATATTATGAAACATATCTCAAGTGCATTCATGATTTTTTTATTATGTAGTTATTCATGATATTATCATATATTTTTACCATATTTATACTTTTTATTACATAATATTGTTAATAAAGTGTTTTTAAGGATTCCTAACATTACCCTCTCTTCAATTAGAAATATATGTTCCTTAAAAACCATGTTTTCTAAAAAGTGTTTCCAAGAATATTGTAATAATCTCATATGATCACTAAATTACATTTTTACCCTTTTTTATTTTACTAATGTTTTCTAAGGAATATTTTTGTCTCTTTCCAAATGAGGCACTTTTAAATAATTTTTTTCTTGAAAAAAGAAACTAATTTTTACCTCGTACGACATGTATGGTGTTTTTTCATTCAATCCATTAAAGATTAATTTTCATTTTAAAAGGTTATTTTTTAAGAAAATGTTTTTAAAAGTTATTTTCAAGGAAAATGGTTTTAAAAACGTTTTCAAACTTATTTTATAAGTTTTCAATGCTAATTTATTTCAAAACGTCTACAAGATTTATTTATAAGTCTTCAATGTATATTCAATGAAATTATGTTCAAAATATTTTCAATAATTATTTATATTTTCCCAAATTATGTTCACAGAAATTATTTTAAAAACTTTTTCATTCATTCTTTATAATTCTCCAAATCCTTTTCAAAGAAAAAGGTTTCTAAAATGTTTTAAAGCATATTTTATAAGATTTCAAGGAAACTGGTTTTGAAAATGATTTCAACCCTCCTTGATACGTTTTCAAGGTATTTTCTTAGAAAATTATTTTTAAATGGTTTTACGTATTAAAAATAATTGTTCTAAGAAGAAAGGATATTTTACCCAATATTTGTTTTGAAACAAGTTTCAAAATTATTTTCCATCTAAGATGACATTAGTTGATGTTACTCATTCCCTTCTAGGAAATGATGTAAGGGATTCATTAATATCCTTTATATGAATGGTTTATTCTTAATTTCAGGTTATTTATTAAATATATTTCTTTTCCACAGGTTATAAGAATTTGAAACCAACTTATTTGCATGGATTATGTGTTGATAAAATTATTATGAAACCTATCTCTTTTCATGGGTTATGATGTGTTAAAATCCTATTTATTACCATTTCATTTCATGGGTTATGATATGATGTTTATAAAACACATATATTTCCAATGGTCATCAAATGATGAATGTTTTGGGACACATGCATGTATGATTTCATTATGTAGTAGGTGGGACCAATATCTCCCTCCAATGTATTGGGTAATGACATGTTCTATATGATCACAAAAGGTACAAGGTTTGTATCCCATGACCAAAAACAATAAGGTACATGGGTTGTATCCTAGGTCTAAAATAAATAGGGTACACGGGTTTTCTCCCTAGAAAAAAATAAAACGGTACACAGTTTGTAGCCCAATCTTGAAAATAAGAAGGTACATGAGTTGTATCCTAGTCCTAAAATAAATATGGTATATAGGTTATAGTCAAATCCCAAAAAAATAAGGTACATGGGTTGTATCCTAGGCTTAAATGAAAGATGGTATATGAGTTGTATCTGAAGCCTTTAAACAAGAAGTTACACAGATTGTTTCCTAAGACTAGAAGAATAGGGTAAATGGATTGTATCTCAAGTCCAAAAACAAGACGATACATGGGTTGTAGCCCAAGAATAAAAGTAAGAGGGAACGTGGGTTTTTAGTTCAAGGTCTCTACAGGTTCACGGGTCGTAGCCCAAGCCAAACATGTAATAAAGGTATTGGTAGGTATACTTAACATAAATATTTCTATACTTATATTTATTACAAAAATTCTATGTCTTATTCCTTTTTTATGATTTCATGGCTTCTTATCTTTATGATTCATGCCATATAAACTTCCATGCTTAATTCCATGATTCATGTATATGATCTTTGATATGCAGGGAATGATCTTATTTTTTCATGGCCATGTTATCATAATGTTGTGATAATAATTATTCCTACATATTTTTATTATTTACCCTTACTAATTATTTGATATCACCCCATTTTATGTTTCCTTCCTCATTTTATGAATAAAGGTTTTAGGTTGAAGTACTAAAGGTCGAGATATTTATGGGATATGTTATAGATCTTTCACTAGGATAAAAGATTGTTTTCCAAGTTTACAAATACACTAAACGAGTATGGTCATCGACCATGTATTTTTCTTAATGTACTGAATATTCATCTAAAATGATGTAATATCCGTGTATGTTAATCATGGGTCAGAATATAAAACCCTATTTGATTTGGACAACTAATTTATCTCATGAGGCATGTTGATTCATCAAGGGGGTATATATAACTAATCCCCACCCATAAATTCATTTACAAATAAATCATCATATATAAAATAATTATTTAATTCATAAATCAATATTCCTTATCATCAAATATATGTATTGAGTAAAGGATATAGATTAATCAATATTTTCATAGTTAATATAATAACATTAAAAGTAAAAAACATATTCAAAATGGTATATGATTTATGAAATATTCATATTAATCATAAAAGGGTGAGGATATTTAAGATAAATTTAATTTCTAAATAAAATTTATTACAAAAAAAATAATTGTTTCAAGAGAAAGTAAGAAATCACAAAAGAAAGTGAGATTTTACAATAATTGTTTAAGTCTATAGAAAATTTTAAATTATAAATTATTGAATAATAAAATTGAAATGAAATATTAATAATCATTAATAAATATTTATTCATGTAAAAAACATAAAAGTGGAATTATGTACACCAAATACAATTGAATAGGTTTATATTAACAAATATGTCTCAATTAAAAGGATTTTGAAACGAAATCTCTTACCCCATGGTAAAGTTAAAGTAAAATAAACTTGGATTAAATAACTCAATTTGAACATAAATAGACATAACTATAATGGATTCATGATATTATGTGTAAAAGGGTCATTATTTACAACATATATAAGAAATTATTTGAACAATAATAAAATATTCCTCAATAAAGGAAAATTCAGATGAAGTCCCTTACCTCACATTTTCCTTTAATTTATCGTGATTTAATATTCTGTATAATGGTTTTAATAATTTTAATAATTTATAAATAAACCATAATCATATTTATAATATCATATATGATTCTATTAGGACATTTTACCACCCATTTGTTCATAATATTTTATTATTTTTATTATTTCGTTGTTAATTTCCTTGTTTTCTCATGAGTGTTTTGTCATGAAATATATAGTTATTATATATAGAATATAAATAAATAACATAAATAATTATAATAATGTTATTAATATCATATTTAATCTTTATGTATATTATTATATACACTCTCGAATGTTGGGCATGGAATATCATTCATATTTCTTTATAGATACGGTAGGTTGTACGTATGCATGTGCGATGATATCATTCCCTTAACGGGTGAAAGGGTAAGAGATATTATGATATATTAATTTTAAAAAATTTATACCATTATATATATATCATATATAATAATAAAATTTATCTTTATTACCTTTTATATAAAGTGCAAGTGTAAAACGAATCACATCACTTTACGAGATGGTGGTCCATCGTATACACAAGTGATGATATCATATTTTAAACGGAAAGGAAAGTAAGAAGGTATATGTGATATTATAACTTCATAAGTTTAATGATATCATAAATATTATATATGAATATTAAATTGATAATTTTATCCATGCATGAGTGTTTTCATCGGTTCGTGAGGCGGTAGTCCGCCGTACACACAATCAACTATTTCATGTCCCATTTGATGAAAGTGGAGATAGATATAGGTTCCTACATTAATTTAAAAGAATATTAGTTTTTGGTAGATAATTTTTTTATTAAACTAGCATGATTGAATAATATTTTTAAGGATTTTTAAGAATAAATAAAATAAAAATGATCATTTAAGAACGTTACCTCTTCTTTAAAAGGACTTTCTAAGTTTACACCAAAATCCTTCCTAGGAAATATTCCTAATAAAAAAAAATCTAGTATGTTTGGAATTTATTTAGGTAGTTATTTTCCAAAAATTAAGGATTTTTATTTGTGAATAGAGGAGGGGTGTCATTTTATAAGTGGGGGAGAGGGCACACATGGATTTTTTGAAAATAATCAATTACACCCTTGTTTTTATCATGCCACAATTCTCAAACATGTTCTATTATTAAAAAATATAGGTTCTATGGTAAAAATATAACTACAAAATGGGTTTTGGGTAATTTTTTAGTCGTTATAACTTTCATATTTATAGTTACACCCCACTTATAAATATGTTTTTACCATAACTTTGGTGATTACTTTTTACTGCTTTTACTATTCATAATGGTTGAAAATTTGTTGAAATTATTAGTCAATATAAATTATTATAATTAAAAATATGGAATATATTTTTCCAAATCTAATTTATAGAATTGGTATAATAAAATTTAGAATTATACCCCCAGACACAACGAAAATGTGGGTTTCAAAAGAGAACATTCTCATAATTATGAAAAGTTTTTATATTGAAATTGAACCCAAAATTGATCCTAATAACACAATTTTTTTAAACTTTTAGTATAATTGATCTAATGTTTATTTAAAATAAAGTAAATATATAAATTAATTTTGTAAATAATTTAATGTAAGAGGAAGTTTTCAATAAAAATCATTACTTTCCACTATTCATAAAAAAATGAAACTTTTCAAATAAAAAACAAAAAATAAATCGATGGTAAATTTAATCTGATTATCTAAAAAACAATTTTAATTTTTAAATAAATTTGATAAGATTGTTTATAATTGAATATATATGATGTGCATAAAGAATTACTGACACACCTTTTATAAATAAAATATAGTTTCTCAGAAAAAAAATTCATTTTCTATAAAATGATTTTTTATTAATTATAATAAATATATATCTATTTAATTTATTTTATACATGTATAAACTATATTATTTTTATAATTTATTTATTAATATTCATTTCAACCAACTTATCGGCTAGATTATAATTGTCACATTTAAATAATATTTTAATATAGAATTTTGGTTTAAACTCTGTGTTGCCTCAATCTTAAGCTATAAAAGAGATTGAATTTATTTAAATGAAAATAAATTCTAAATTATTAGGGTGTTACATTGGAACCAAAGCGGTGCCATCACAGACGAAGATGTAGAGACTCCATAATTCTAGTTTCAATAACCAAACCATGATGTCAAGGGTCACCACTAGAGAAGTATGAAACGTTACACTTACCTATATCTCATTACATGACATCATCAAATGAAAAAAATCATCTAAAAGGGGTGATTATATCTAAAAAAAGTATTTCCCTAAATAATTATCATCATACACAACTAGAAAATGAATAATTTAGAACATTTTATATAAAACTAAGAGTGAGAAGATCAAAATATTTTATCAATGGAAAATTGCTAATGAATGTAATTTAAAAAAATCAATCCTTCTGGTTTCTCTTTAACTTTTCCCATGGAATATCCATTCCATGCACCATAGTAACACATGAATTAATTCCATAAAAATATCAATAATTGTGAGAAGAAATCTATATTTCACCATGTCATTACTAAGTGATGTCCCATTGTTCTTTTTGAGTAGGCACCAAGCACCAAGTAAATTTCAATTGGGACTTATAAAATGAAATATGAACACATTCCAATTGTATGGAAACATAATAATCAATATCAAATATTTTTCAACAAAAAAAATATTTTAAAAAAAATCCTTTAGAAGAATTTAATTACAATAAATCAAAAGAATATTTCAAAACAACCCTTTTAAATTTAAATAAATCAAGGGTTTTCTATATAAGCTACTCAAGATATTTCTAATAAAATCACAAGAACAATTTATCAAGATTCAAATCCATAAGTTCTAAAAAATATAGTGGGGGAGAATCAACATACCTCACTTACATTTTCACAAAGGATATTAAATGATTCTACAGATCAACCCCTTCCTTTTTTTTACTCTATTAAAATAAAAGATGATATCCTCACCAAAAATCCAAACCCATAGATATGGGAATCACACAATGATATATGGTTCTTATAAATACAACACAATGATATCCAAAATGATAAGGAATAACATAACCCAAACATTTGAATTCAACAAAGGATAGACATAAGAATCACAAAATAAGGAATATAATAAATCCTTTCACAAATTATTTCTCAACTATATCATCTAGAGAAGATAAATGATGGTCAAATAGATGATATGAAAATTCAGGAAAAGGTAGAAACTATAATAAAACTGAAATCATTGTATTTTAAATTTAATAAAGAAGGAGTTGTGATATTAGAGTCATGACTATGTGTACTATAAAATCCTGAGTTAAAGAATGAGTTGTTCGATAATGTACATAGCTCAACCATATTTATACATACTTTAAGAATAAATATGTATTGTGATCTCTAAGAGAACTACTAGTGGGAAAATATTAAGAAGGGGATCAGATAGTATACATCAAGATATCATGTATGTTAACAAGTGAGGTTGTAAAGGGAAAAATTTAAGGGGATGATGAAACCATTACCCATACCTATATATAAATGGGAAAACATCAACATGGACCTTATTATAGGTCTTTCGAAGAAATCAAGATGAAATAATTCTATTTGGGTTTTGGTGGAGCATTTTATAAAGACTTCACAATTTATTGTGATTTTAGAGGATTACTCACTTGATAAAATAAAAAGGATACAAATTAAAAAAGTGGTCGGGATGCATGAAACCCCATAATTGATTATATCTGATTGAAATCCAAGATTCACCTATATGTTATCGAAGAGTATCCAAAATGCTCAAAATACTGAGCTGAACTTAATCATAGCTTCTCACCCTCAAATTGACTTCCAATTTGATCAAACTATCTAGACACTTGAGGACATGTTAAGGGAACACTGAATTGACTTCATAAATGTATGGGATCAACATATTCATCTGATCTAGCTCTCATACTATAATAGTTTCCACTTAATAATCAAAATGGATACCTATGAATCCCTTTATGGGAAGAGGATCATAACACCTATATGCTGGGATGAAGTTGAGGAATGAAAATTTCTCTGTCTTGAAAGGGTTTAGGAAATAGTAAAAAAGGATAAGACCGTTCAATGCACATCAAAGCTTCTAAGAGTTTATAGAAGAGATATTATGATAACATTCAGTGATACCTAGAGTTTGGTGTTGTACACTTGGTATTCCTTCACATATCTCTGTGGAATAAAGTCATGATATTTTGGATGAATGGAATGTTTAGTCCAAGATAAATTATATCCTTTTAAATCCTTGATCAAATCAGAGTAGTGACCTATAGACTATCACTCCCAATTAACCTATCTCAATTAAATTATGTATTCCATGTATTTCTATTGAGGAATTACATACCAGACCCCTCACATGTACTCAATCTAGAGATGGTACAATTGGAGAATGATCACTCATATGTGGAGCAGTCGGTGAAGATATTAGATCATATTGATAAAGTTATATAGGATAAGACAATACATCATATCAAAGTGATGTAGAGAAACCATAAGTTTGAAGATGAAACATACGAATCATAGGAAGTGAAAAAATAGAATTAACATAGTCTGTTTTAGTGCGGGAAGAAATTTAGGGACAAATTTATAAAGGGAGAAGATTTTAACTACCCGAATTGTATAAATAAAATTCCCCTTATGACTTAAATTTAATGTCTTATTATATATTACGATTATATAAAATAGAAGCACATACTTGGTTTTATTATATATTTTCATATTTAAAATACCATTAATCATCATTTTCATTTAGAATATAGTCATTAAACATTGATCACATGATTAGTATAAATATAGGTTTTAATAAAACTAATTGACATAGACAAAGGAAGTGATGACATCAACCAGTGTGATCTTACCCCATGAAGCCCATCTATTAGAGCTTCTGAGGGAGATAGAATCACTGGTATTTTCCCTTGAACAATACCAATCTAATATCCAACAAATTAAGAATTATTTAAACCATTTATTGGATAAGTTCAAGCTCATCGAGATCACTGTCCAAACCATGTATGTCAAACCACCCCATTAATGTCTCACAGTCATGCACCTTACCCTTAGAGAGCTTTTTGGTGTATTAAAGTGATATATATCAAGTCCATAATAATATGAATATATATATAGTATTTTCAATAGATAAATTCCAATATTTTCATCTTAAAATTAAATTATCAATGACATTGATTTTTATACAATAAAAAAAATTGTATTTTTAATTAATATTTAATTTAAATTATGCTATTTATTTCTATGAACTAACACATTTTTGAAATAAATAAAATTTTAATAAAATATTATTATTAAAAAAATTTTATTAAATATAAATGATTATTTATTTTTATGAAGTCAAATGTGATTCTAATAAAGGTTTAGAAGTAGTTATTGTAAAAAAAACATATATTTCTCAATAAATGATGATGATTATTTTAAAGGTAAAAATGAACATATTTAGAAAATTATTTTTATAAAATTAATATTATTTTTTGAATTAAAACATCAAATTTATGCAATTTTATATTTTTTATAATTTTCTGAGAGTTTAATTTTCAGGTAAAAATTTAATACCGTATAAATATACATCGTGTAATATGACATCATAATGACCCAAAAGTTATGTAATAGATACTATAAAGGGTTTCCATGAAAACATATATTTTCTCCCCTTTACAAAATTTTATTTTTAGATTATTGTATTTATTTTATAAATCCATTTTTGAATCCTCTAAAATATATAATATATTCTATGTTTTTAAAAGAATTTCTTTAAGTGTGTGACTCACCCCCCACATCACCATAGGTAGTATTTTAATAACTTCTATCCTTGGCCTTATAAAATATTGAAAACCACCATTATTTTATAGAAACCATAGGAAAAAACCATGGTATGCTTTGTGGTTTTGTTTATTTTTATAAATATAGTACAAATCCTATGTTTGAGAAATGATAAAGAATTCTACACTCTCTTCTAATATATACCCAAAAAATCTCCCATTTATCATCACTCAAAAATAATTAGAGAACATACCTACTCTTCCCTACCCTCGCTAGAGTCCTCATAAGATTCCCCAAATCTCTCAATAACTCCCTCCAAATCATTTGGAGTCACACTCCCAAGGCAATGGATCCCCAACTTATCTTACTTATTCAAGTTTATTATTTATCTTATGCCTTATATTTACTTTTTATAATGTTGGGATATGTATTTTCATTTACCAATTACTACCCATTTTATGTAAAAATTGTTATACACCACTTTCACTATCATCATCCCATTTTATGGTTGTTAAGTGATGTCGTTATGTTACCGAAATTTCACAGTGATTTTCCATGACAAAACAATTTTGTAGCGAATACCATACCCATTTCATAGTAATGGAAACCATTATAAACTTATAATTATTTGAATTTGGAATTACATTTTTTTATTCCATAATCATATATCTTGGAATAAAATATGACAATGAATGAATCCATGTTGTGTGAACAATGTGGCACAATTAAGAATGATAATGAAACAAAAGTGGCAGGTGCTTCTGAAATTATATTTCACTCCAATGAATTGGGTAATGTTATGTCTCATGAGACGTCATGTTGGGACTGCGAGTAAACCTGATTCGTTTATGGGAATTTTTCTATCAAAATTGCTTTGAATTTATCCTTAAACTATGTTTATGATAATTTTTTAAGTTGTCTCCACATTTCCCATGTTTCATTTATGTTATCATTCTATATCATGTATTATTATTGAAGTTTATTATTGTCACACCATTTACGCCCCATTTAAATTACTATGGCCTTAAATTTATTACCTTATTCATGATACACCATATTTATTCCATTAATATGATTTATAGATCAGACCTTTCTTATGTGACTCCCCTGATTATCCCAAGAAGTTTTAAGTGCAAGTATGTTAAAAAAGTTTTCAATAAATATGTTGTATTTCCTATTTTTAAGTTGTTTTGTAATGTACCTATTTCCCAAAGACACTATACTTATCGATATTTTATGTTGTATTATATGTAATGTTATGTAATAAATTAGTAATTAATGTGTAATAAAGAGAAGGGTTATTATAGTTGGTATCAATGGAAAAGTTTAGTTATTTTTGGGATTAGGATTAGAACACTCTTGTGAAATACTTATGGAAAATACTATGTATAATAAAGAATCCCTAAATTTTGGTATATATAGAGTAAGTGGTTTATCAAGAAAGTACATCCATGTCTGGATACTATAAGTGGATGTGGATTTGATATAGATTTATTTAAAAGTAATACCTAAAAATAATGCATTGAGATAGACTTGAACAGGAATTGGTACACGATAACCAGCCTTGATACACACCTGGTTTGACACTCCTATGTTATATTCTTTGGTAAATTCATAATCTCTTTATGAACCTTTATTAATGAAACTAAAAAATTCCCAAAAGTGTATATTTTAGGAAATAGATCATCGATAACTTATATGAAGACTAGAAATTCATAAGACAAGGAAATACAGATATTTTTTATGTTATATATTTAATGTATTTATATTTCCATTTAGGTATTTTATATTTTAAAAACACTCATCTATAATTTTTCATTTATTCAAGACAATATCCAAAAATAGAAGGAATCAGGTAAACAATCAATGTGACGGGAAAACCGATGATTTCCCCAACGAGATGCCCAACCCAATGGGAGTGGGAATTGAAAAATTTGTGATAATAATTTCTTAGATTTATTGGTTTTTGAATAGAAAACTATATTATTAGGTGTTACCAAATCCCCATAATAAATAACAATCTGTAATTAAGAGATTTATGCAAAAAAGGCATATGACCTTCAATGAATCATATGATCCCTTAATCATGGAACAATGGATCAACTCTATTAGAAATATCTTATCAATCATTTAATATTCTATGTAAGAGAAGGTTCTATTAGTTTTTTATCATATAGAGGGAGAAAATAATCATTGATGGACATTAATCAATAATATAAATCTTAAGGAAGAGATCGAAGCAATTTGGTGGAAGGAATTCCAGAATTTTTTTTCAAAAAAATATTTCCCTCGCCTCTACAAATTAAAATAAAATGGGATTCATGTTACATCATGAAAAAAAGATGATGAATATATCAGTGCATATGAGTAAAACTTTACAGGACATGCATTATATGTTTTTGACTTTATTGTTTCCCATGAATGCAAGGTTGACCATTTCTTTTGTGGGATAAAAACTAATCTATGAAAATTGTTGGCGATCTGTGACTTTAGTAGTTATGAAGAAATTATATAATGTTCCCTCAGAGTGGAAATGGATATTTGTGAATCTTTAGAGAATCATGGGTATAATAAGAGGAAATTTTATTTTAATTCTGGATGTTCGATGGAGAAATCTCATGGTGGAAAGAAATTTTAACATCCCCAATTGAAAAAGGTGCAGAAAGAAGCACCCAAAAATTTTCCTAAGGGGGTGAGGAAATTGTTTTGGTTCAGGAAGGAAGGACACATATCTAGATATTTCTTGTAGGATAAGCCCACTAATTCCTTAAATGATAGAAATGATCCTGTCAATCCTTAGTGCATTTTTCATTGCTACAACTGAAATAAACCATGGAAATTTAAAAACCAATGCACTTAGCCAAGGGTTTTTGGAGACAACCAACAACCTCTAATGTAGCAAGGGTGAGAGTTTTCCATCCCAACCGTTACGGTGGATCCTGAAAATAATGGGGTAATAGGTATTCTAGTTATTCATTCAATAATAGTGAAACTATTTTTTTATTTTGGTTCTATGCATTGTTTTAGATCATGAAAGTTTAGTAAAACTATTCAACCACCACCAAAAATCATGGAAGTGGAATTTTAAATGAAAATAGGAAATAGGGAAATTATTTCATCCCTAGTATATAGCTCCTATAGTATCAAAATTTGTTTTATGAACTTCCTAGTGAACCTTGTAATACTCACTTTGATAGAATTTGAGGCAATTATGGGCTTCAATTGCCTTTCCAAATATAAAGACAACATAAATTTTCATGATAAGGAAATAAATCTCAATATCATGAATTTTACCTTGATTATATAAAAGTGAAAGGAGTAGGATGAATCTTATATATCACTAACATCCCAAGCATGGTTATTATATCCCTACGATCTAGAATATCTAGCTAAATGATTGAGTCTATAGAATAGATCATCCTTGACGACATGCCCATTGTGAGGGAATATACAGATGTGTTTCCTAAGAAATATATTGATCTTCCTCTTAGATGAGAGGTTTATTTCTTAATCAATCTTATAAATCTGGTGTTGCTATTATCAAAGACATTGAATATAATGGTTTTTTGGATCTTGAGGATATAAAGAAACAACTGTAGGAAAATACAGATAAAGGGTGTATACACCCAAGTGATTCACCTTAGTATGCACTTGTCCTCTTTATCAAGAAGAAGTATTGGTCAATAAACCTTTCTATTAATTTCTGTGAGCTCAACAAGATCACAATAAAGAATAAGTACCCTCTTCCTTAGATTTATGACTTGTTTGATCAGCTATGTGGAAAACAATACTTCTCCATGGTGGATATGAGGTCAGGATATTATCATGTAACGGTGAAAAAGGATGATATCACCAAGACTCTTTTTGTACAATTTATGGGCTCTATGAGTTCATATTAATTCCATTAAGACTCACTAATACCTCATCAATATTCATGGACATGACGAATAGAGTATTTAGGGATTATGTAAGGACCTCGATCCCAATAGCCTAGAGGTAGTGCATTATTTAATTTCATTAGTACTATGAAAAATATATTTTATCCAAAAGGATACAATAGTTTAGTAGATTTAGAAAACTAGATACACACATAATTTATACATTACAACATTTAAAGGAAAAAAACATGTAAACTCCATTTGAAACACCCATTAACTCCAAGATTATCCTTGAAAATAAATCATAATATTTATCTTAATGTCTTCGGGAAAAATAAAACATAAGAATGGGGTGAGGTCATATTATCAGTAAGGGAGAACAATATATTGGAAGATATAAACATAAACAATAAGGTAAGGTGAATATCTAACAACACATATCATTAAAACAACAACTTGAACATAATATGCCATGAATAAAAGCTGAATAAATAATGTCATATAAATAATCGCTTGAGAATGAAACTTAACCACTAATATTATACTGGTTGAATAATTACATGGATTATCAATTACTATTATCATAATGAGGGAATTCATAATAATGGACATATTAGCATATCATCATGGCCATGACCAAGTCATCTGAAAATAAATGGGTAAGGCCTTAGCCAAATCCCAATTTGGTTTGTCTCATGACACCTGCCAATGCATCAAAGGGATATAGAAATACCCGACCATCTCATACTAATTCAAATTAATTCTTCATATTAATGGGGTGAAACATAAACAAAATATAAATATGATATTTAAAAATCTTTCCCCAATTAATGAACATAGTCACTAACCATTCTGAGTAATATGGTGAATGGTATGGTATCAAGACAACACATCCACAATAAAACTAATCATAACCCATTTAATAAAATATGGTATATGATATCATAAAATTTAAATCCCAATTAAGAATAATATTCAATAGAGGGTGTTGAGATAGATGAAAATACTCTAATAAAATCATCGAGGAATTCATGAGAGAAATACATTGCAATGAAGAGTTATTTTGGAAAAATCATTTATATTTTTTTTGTGAAATATGGTTATAAATATGTATATCCCATAAAAGAAAAAAGTAATTATAAAAAATTATTTTTTATTAGTAAATTATTTCCAAATGATGTCAAAACATGTAAAAGAGTTTTTAAGAAACATTAGAAAGGGTCCAATTCAATGTCGTTTAAGATGGAATATACGAGTCTTTAACGCGGACAAAGGATTCATTATTTATATAAAACCAGAAATGAACTAAGATAGTTTTTCATGAAAAAAATATATATTTTAGAAAAATATTGGGTTCATAAAATATATTATGATGTGTACTTGAAAATGAGTAAGAAATTGGGAATTTCTCTTTAATAGGGCTTGCTTATCAGGAGGAATTGGAAAAGGAATATTATAAAATAAGTAATTACCCATCAAAGAAAGAATAATAAATATATATACATATATTTTGAACATAAACATAATCTTTTTGATGATCTTTTAAGAATAATTAATAATTACATTTGGGTAAATAGAGATAAAGTGTATCCCCAAGGAAAATGTTGGTTCAGGAAGAATCACTTACCTTATGTATGAAGGTGATCTGTACTTGCACTAAATGTCATGGGTAATGAAATTAGATTCATTCATAACTTAATTAAAAACCTCTTAAACACATATTTTTTTATTATAATTTTTTTATGTTTATTTGGGTCGTTTTTTATGAGTTATAAGATTTAATTTCATCATTTGGGGGTGTTCATTTCCTTGGTTTTCATGATTGGTTCACTTGTATTTTTAAATGAATGATCATGTAAAATGGGAATAGTTATCCAGAATTCAAATTATATGTTATTAATTAAAATAAAAAAATATTCAATGTTTTTATAAATCATTTTTCTCCATATTTGAGGACGATTTATTAGATAAAACTTCAATTATTACTGTTTAGATTATTTTGGCATATTTTTATCATCACGAACTAGTTTTGTAATATGAATTAATATTATGTATATATACAGGTTACAGAATATTAAATAAGTTTTAATATAAATTTTAAAATTAATTTTATCTATAATATGCTTTTTTACCATACATGAATTTTTTAATGAAAACACATCTACCATGATGGTGGTAAATTAACACATCACAGACAAAATTTTCATTTTTAGATTAAAAGGGAGAGAAGAAGGGGTTTGATCATAAATACTCAATTAACATAGTAAAATTTCAATATATATATGATACTAGAGCTATTATTAAAATATTGATAGATGAGGTAAGGAATTTATAATAAAATAAATTAAAAGAAAATTAAAATAATGAAAGGGGATTTTACATCTTGAATTCTTCTATTTGAGAACCTCCTTAAGGAACTTTGAAATGGTGTTTTGAGTGAGACTATAAAAACCAAAAAATAAAGGAGAGTTTGGTAACAATTACTTGGAATAAATTGTAAAATATTAAGTTCTTTGGAGGTATGAGGATAAGAGGTGATGATGTGTGGTATTTATAGTAGAGGATAAGGTGTTTTTTTATTATTTTATTATTTAGTTTATTATTTTTTTCGATCATGACTATGAATAATTTTTATTCCCATGAATAAATATTATAAAGAGAGAATAATATTTATATATTATATTTATTACATCATAAATCACACAATAAATACTTTTTTTATCTTAAAATGTGATATACCATAAATTATCGTATTTCACTATTCACAAAAAATTCAACTATTTTAGAAAAATCCCAAAAATTCACTCTAACCATTTTCAGATGTTTTGAATTCAAAAATCAAATCCATTTTACGAAAATGATTTTCTAAATATGAGAAATTCATTTTTTACATAAAATCATTGTTTATTTACGAAATACATATTTTAAAATTATAACTAATTTTATGACACTTTGAAAAAATTATTAGGGTCTCATAAAATTATATTATAATAATAAGAAAACAAAATATTAATTTATGAATCTATTTTTTGAAAATAAATTTTTCTTTAAATCATTTTATTAATTACAAAATTATAAAAAAAACATTTACGTTTCATAGAAACACAAATCCATAATTTATATTTTTAATAGATTTATTTTCTTATTCAACGATATAAATATATCATATTTTCATTTGTGAGTTACCTAAAATTTATCTATAGTTTCATAGGTGATATAAAATTGAAGTCATAAATAGTATTATATTATAACGAAATAGATAGCTTTGTAAAAATCATTATTTTCACTATTCATTATAAAATATATATTTTTAGAAAAATACCAAAATTTCACCGTATGCTAATTTTGAAATTACACTTATAAAAATAAATTTTATTTTGTTAAATATAATTTATAAAAGTATAAATATTTAATTTTAAAATAATTTTTCTATTAAAAGTCGGTAAAACTGCCTTTAGAAAAATATTGTCTTTTATGAGTAAAATTTTATTTATTATTATCTTCTGCAGATAGAAATTATTTAGATGAATTTTAAAAACATTAATTTAATAATGTGGTTCATATTATTTATTTACACCAATATAATGGCTTTGTTATAATTTCCACATTTTGAAAAGTACATCATGGTTTTAAACATAGTTTTACATTCAATATCAGCTATCAAAGATGTTAAATTTAAAAGAGACATATAATAAAATATTGGGGTGCTATATTATCTCATTATTAAATAAATTAAATCCTCTGAATTTAAAATTATGATCAGTAATTATGGAGTTTTCATTTTAGAATACCCTTGTGGAAATCTCACATCGTGAAAAGTCTTAATAAAACGTCCTCTAAAAATAGGGAAAGGACAATGTGATGGTCACCAAAAAACTAGCTTTCCCTACAGGAGAACATGAGAGAGAAGTGAAAACATGGGAATAGAAAATAAAATTAACTATCATGTTTTGATGGATATTTATATAAAACATGGTCATCATAATTCGAACGACCACAATACTATAAATCAGTGATCAGTTAAAATATCATTGATTTCTCAAAAAGAAAAGTAAATAGATAACATTTTTGTTCCAAAATCCATTTCCTAAAGTTGATTGATTTTTTTAATTATTATATAATCACTTGATAAAATAATTACTTTATTAATTTCCATTTCATAAGAATTATATCATCCTTTTTTGTGCTTTGATCTATTTTAACTTCATTTCTTACACAAATAGTCAGATTTTTAGGATGGATTTTTCATACGAGAATTACTCTTAATGAATTATATGGAAAGTAATTACTTACTCAGACCTTTAAATGTTTACTAAAAACAATAAAGTTAGTACATTTTATCAACTAATAAAGATTTATAAATTTTAACTTGATCCATTCAAAGAGTATTTAATCTTAATAATCATCCAAAAAATGTATGACCACATTCAATGACCAAAACATTAGAAGAAAAGCCACTAAATTTATAGAAATAAACATATAATTAAAGTCTCTATAATGTTTCTATTAATACCACATACTAAATATGTGAATAACATGATCTTCTTGTAATCTTATTGAAAACATGCATGCTTCAAAATTAGTAAAGATAAGTACTATAGTACAATCCTTATATGTATCATGATTATGATAACCAATGCATCGTTTAAAAAATAATTCATGAATCCAAAAACAAAAATACTTTAATTATTCCACATCAACTATAGTAACATCATAAGCTTGACCTTGATCCCCCTTAAAACTTTCGAGATGCTTTTACATTGTGCCTCATCTCTTTACAGTTGAAGCATTGCACATTATTTATTTCTTTCTTTTCCTTGTAATCATGAGCCTGGTTTCCTTTCTCTCCACACTTGTAAAAAACTCTCAGTTACTTCAAACAAGATCTATGGTTTATCCTTCTACAACAATCACATGTGGGAAAATAATTCATTCCCTTATACCCTTTATCTATACTTTTCTCTATCGTCCACTTCTCATTCTTTCTTTCAGAGTCATAAGACTTGTGGAAATATTTCTCCATCTTGATAGCACAAGAGACTACATATTTTTATAATGATAATGTTTGTGAGAACAGTTCCATTTGGAGTAATGGTTTTAACCAATCAAATAATCAATCTGTCTTGATATTTGGATTGTGTATGTAATCCATTGAATGAATTTCTAACCTTGTAAAGTTGTATTAATAAATGGAAAAGTATTCACCCTCTTTTTTCCTTGGACTCTATAATTATCTCTCCATATCAACTTGTTTTTCTATAGGAAAATAAATTTTTTGATGAAAATTTCTTTAAAATCATTCTATTCTATATTTTATATTTATTTATCGTCCTTTTTATTTTGAATTAATGCCCACCATTGATCTCCATCCCCCGATAGATGATAAACTGTCAGGATAACTCTCCCCCTTTCATTAGTTTTCAAAGTGAGAAATATCTTCTCTAAGGAATTTATCCTTTTCTTATCTCCAAACAGGTATGTAGTATCATTGAATAATGGCGGTTTTTGACACATAAAACGGTATAACACTATTATACCATGTTGTGGATCAGGAGATTCTATACGGGTAAATTTATTGATCATATCCTAAGTCAATTATTCTAATATAGTTATAATTGGTTCAGTTCTAGCATTAGATACAACTCTAGAATCATAAAAAAATTATTTTTGGACATGTTTAATTTTAAATCCTTTATAACGGTTTGTAAATAAAATTTTAATTACCCAAGAATATCTCCCATTATTGTTAAACTATAAGCATAGTAAGGCCCATTTTCATGTACCTGGTAATGCTGAGTTAGGCCTGATGCACCTTGTGAGAGTTATTACCCCTAGGTACATTTGTGCCAGATTCCCATCAACTTTTCATATCTATATAGGTATGAATTTCTTGGAAGAACCACATAATATCTACTTTACCAAAATTTTATGATTTTATGATATTCTTGTCTTAAATTCTATATTATGGTTATGTTTACTAATATATTTTTTCTAAATCTAGTTTCCAATGTTTCTAATAAATTTTCATTGATACCAACTGTAAACACCCTAACCCAATTATCCCAGAGAAAGTGCCTTAATTAATTACATTAGTACTATGATGAATATATTGTATCCCAAATGGATGAATAGTTTTGTGTATTTATAAAACCAAATACAAACATAATTGTTAAATTACAACTTTCAAAGTAAAAACAACAGAGTAACTCCATCAGAAACACCCATAAAGTCAGACATTATCCCTAAAATTCATTAATAATCTACATAAATTTATCCTATGGAAAAAAATCATATGAAAGAGGTGATAGAAGATCATCAGTATGGTTTAATAATAAATCAAAATCTATAAACATAAATAATAAGGCAAGGTGCATATCTAAAAACACATGTCATTTAAACATAAACTTGAATATAATATGGTAGGAAGAAAATATGAATAAATAATTTCATATAAATAATCACATGTGAATAAAAATTAACCATGTATATCCTTATAGTAGAATAATCACATGAATTAAAATTACTAATATCATAATGAGGGAATTCAAAATTCTGTACATCTAAACATATAGTCGAGGCCTCAGCCAAAACATCTACAAATAAATTGGAAAGGCCTGAGCCCAATCCCAATTAGGTTTGTCTCATAGGACGTATAGATGAATCAAGGGGGTATATAAGGACCCTTATAATTACATAATAAGTCTAATTAATTCCTCATATGAATGGGGTGAAACATAAACAACATATAAATACAATATGTAAATAACTTTCCCCAATCAGTGAACATAATCACTTGCCATTCTAGGTAATATGGTGAATGGTGTCAGGATAGAACATATATAGTCAAAATAATAATAAACCATTTAATAAAATATGATAAATGATATAGTAAAATAGCAATCCTTATTAATAGTATGTTATAACATAGGGAATTGAAATATATGAAAATACTATTATAAAATCATCGATGGATTCCTTAGAGAAGTACTTTGCAAAGAAGAGTTCTTTTGGAAAAATAATTTGTATTTCTAATGAAAAAATATTGTAAATTTTAATATCATATAAAAGAATATTTATGGAAAATTGAATTATTTTTGAGGCATAAATGATGTCTAACTGATGTGAAAACATGTAAAAAGAGTTTTTAAGAAACTTTAGAAATGGTCCACTTTAGTGCGGTTTAAGAGAAAATATAAGAGTCTTTGAAGTGGAAAAAAACTTAATTGTTTACATTAAACCATAAATGAACTAAGTAATTTTTACTAATAAATGGAAATATTTAATAAAAATATTGTTTAATTTAAATAGATAATAGAGTGTAATTGAAAATGCGTAATAAATTTGGATGTTCCCTTTAATCGGGCTTGTTTATCGAGATGAATTGAAAAAGAAACCATATAAAACATGTCATTCTCCATAAAATAAATAATTATTGATGCATATATGTGGAAAATAAAAATATAATTTTGGAGATTTACATAATAATATTTAAGAATTATATTGTGGTAAAGAGAAATAAAGAATATCCTAAAGGAAAATGGAGGTTCGTGAAGAAACCCTTACATTGTGTCCTAATGTGTTATGAACCTGAACTTAATGTCCTGAATAATGATATTATATTCACTAATAAATTAATTCATAACCAATTAACCTTTGTTTTATTTATTATAATTTTATTATGTTCTTTTTTGGACATTTGGATGAGTTATAGGATTTAATTTCATCATTCGAGGGTGTTTATTTCCTTGGTTTTCATGATTGGTTCACTTGTATTTTTGTATTAAAGATCTTGTAAAATGGAAACAGTTATCCAGAATTGAAATTTTATGTTATCAATTTACGTCTTGAATATTAAATGGTATTATCTATATATATTTTTTCCAAATATGATTATGATTCATTTGATAAAACATTAAAGATAATCGTTTATATTATTTTGGCATTTTTTATCATGATGAACTATTTCTGTATTATGAATTAATATTCTGTATATATACTAGTTAAAGAACATTAAATAAGTTGTAATATACATTTTAAAATATTTGTTAAGGTTTATAATGAATTTATGACCATCCTTGGATGTGGTAATGAAAACGCATCGTCCACAATGGTGGTAAATTGATACATTACAGACAATATTTTCATTTTTAGAATAAAAGGTACAGGTGAGGGGGTTTGATGAAGAATATTTCATTGAAATAAAATATATATATATATAAGATATATGAGTTATTACACATGTTTTTATTTAATAGGTATGTAAAGGATAGTAAAATAAATTGAATGAAATTTCATAGAATGAAATGGGATTTAACCTCTTAAATTACTCTCCTTGACAACCTCCTTAAAGAACATTGAAATGACATTTTGGGTGAGAACAAAATGGCCAAAAAGTGTGTGAGAGGTTTGGGAGAGATATTGAATAGAAATTGGACAATATTCAAGGAATTTAATGTGTGAGGAGAAGAGTTCTTGTGGTGTGGTATTTATAGTGGAAGAGAGGGGTGTTTTCTGATTATTTTATTCATTAGTTTATTATTTTTTTCTAAAGAATATAAATAGTTTTGATTTACATGAATAAGTATAATAAATAGTGGATATTTTTATATTATGTTTCTTAAATCATCAATGACTTAAGAAATAGTATATTTAACTTATAATGTTATATACCATAAATTGTTGTATTTCCCTATTCACCCAGAAATCAACTATTTTTGAAAAATCAAAAAAAATCACCCTAACCATTTTTTAATGAGTTAAATTATAAAATTGAATCTATTTTATGAAAATAAATTTCTAGATATGAGAAATTTTATTTTTTAATTAAAATCATAATTTATTAGAATAATATATTTTGTAAAATTTTCATTGATTTTATCACATATTGAGAAATTAATTAATGTCTCATAAAATTATTGTATCATCATAAGAAAATAAAATATTAATTTATGAATCTATTTTTTTAAATAAATTTAATTTTAAATCCTTATATTAATTATAAAATTGAAAATAAACATTTATATTTCATAGAAATACTAATACATAATTTATCATTTTTAATACATTTTTTTATTTATTCCATGACATAAATATATAATATTTTTATTTATGAGATACATAAATTTTATTTATAATTTAATTGGTGATATAAAATTGAAATTTTAAATTGAATTTTAATATAATGAAATTGACAGTTTTATAAAAATTGATATTTTTCACTATTCATCAGAAAATATATATTTGCATAAAAATACTAAAATTTCACCCTAGGATAAATTTTAAATTCCTATTATAAAAATAATTGTTTTTTGTTCAATATAATTTATAAAATTTTCAAAATTTAATTTTAAAATAACTGCACCATTATAAGACGTTAAAGCTACCTTTAGAAAAATATAGTCTTTTATACATGAAATTTGATTTATTCCTATCTTTTTCCTATAAAAATCATTTGGATGAATTAAAAAATATAAATTTCATATTGTGTTTATTATTATTCATTCCCACCAACATAATGCCTAGGTTAAAATGGTCATATATTGAACTATATATCGTGGTTTTAAACTCATTTTTGTGTGTAACAAAAGCTATCAAAGTTCTTAAATTTATAAGATATATATAATAAAATCAAGGGGTGTTTCAAATTACCTCAAAAAACTGTGTTCGTATTTATAGATGATATTATAATATTATACAAACATAAAGAGGATCATGAGGAGCATATAATTATTGTGCTAAGGACCTTGAAAAAGGATAATATTTTTGCAAAGTACAATAAATCTGAGTTGTGGTTGAAGGAAGTCTCATTCAGAGGGATTATCATTGCAAGAAATGGGATATTTATGGACCGTTCAAAAAATAAATTTAAGGGTGTTTGGGGCCAACATCTTTGATAGATATCCATAATTTCCATGGATTGTCTTGTAACTATCATCGATTTGTGAGAAATTTATCTTGATTTTCCAACCCTCTAACCAATCTAACTCTGAAGGGAGTCAAGTTTTATTCAAATTATTATTGTGAAGAAGAAATCAAGGAGTTTAAAAGGATTCTTATCACATCACATGTTCTTACACTACCCCAAAGTTGAAAATTTTCCTGGTATTCATTGATTCTTCGAAGAAGGGATTGCGCTGCATGTTAATTCATAATTAAAAAGTCATAGCCCATGCTTCAGGGTAATTTAATGTTCATGAAAATAAATAACCAAATAATGATTTATAATTGTATGCATGGATATTTTATTTGAAAATATGGAGTCATAATATCCTTATGTATAATTGTGAAAAATATATATGGATAAAAATACTCATGTATATATTCACATAGAAAGAGATGAAATGTGTAATTGAATATGGTTGGATCTGATCAAGGACTGTGACAAATCAATTCAATACCATATTAGTAAGCCAAATTAAGTAGAATATTCATTAAGTAGAAATGATCCAAAAAAAATATCATTGATAAGAATTTATAGGGATCTGGTCTTCAAAGATTTAGAAAGGATGGACGTGGGAATAATAAAGGAAAGAACATCATCAATCTCGTCACAAATGATTTCTCAACCATCCCTTCTAGAGAAGATAAATGATTCTCATAGAGATGATCTGGGAATTCAAAAAAGTTGGAAACTATAAGAAAATGGAAATCCATATATTTCAATATTAATGAAGAAGGAATTATGAGATTTGGGTCACAACTATGTTTACCAAAAAATGTTGAGTTAGTAGAGATGTTTAATGATGCGCATAGCTCTATCTTCCTTGTCCATCCTGGAAGCACAAAGATGTATTGAGGTCTCTGAGACCACTATTGTTGGGATAATATGAAGAAGGATATCACAGTTTATACATCAACACGACTTGTATGTCAGCACGTCAAGGTAGAAAATAAAAAATCTAAGAGGATGATGAAAAAATTACACATACCTATATAGAAATGGAAAAACAAGACCATGGACTTTGTCACTCATACAAACATAATTTTTATTTCAGATAATTACTCACATGATAAGCATTCAGGGGTATACGTTAAGGAATTGGTAAGGGTGCATGGAATGCCACTTGGATTATATTTGATCGAGATAATAGATTCACCTCTAAGTTATAAAAGAGTCTCTAACATGATCTAAATACTAATTTTAACTTCATGATGTTTTATCACCCTCAAATTGATGTCCAATTTGAGTAGACTATTCAGACACTTGAGAACATGTTGAAAGCCTGTTCAATAGACATCGAATGATGATGGTATCGAAATATTCCTCTAATCAAGTTCTCATACCAAAATAGTTTCCACTCAAGAATAAAAAATGGATCTATATAAATCCCTTTATTGGAAGAGGTGGAGAACACATTTATGTTTGGATGAAGTTGGGGAACAAATACTTTTAGGTCCTGAAATGTTTGTTAAAATGGTGGAAAAGGTTAAGACCATGCAGCATCACATCATGTATGGTCAGAGTCGACAGAAGCACTATGATGATAATTAGAAACGATGCGTATAATTTTATGTTTGAGTCATGGTATACCTATCCATATATCCATTGAATAAATTCATTAGATTTTGGAATAAGGGAAATCTTAGTCTAAGACACATTGGCCCCTTTGATATCCTTGATCACATCAGAGTTGTGGCCTATCAACTAAGAATCCCACCTAACTTATCTCAAGTACATGATGTATTCCATGTATCCCTATGGATTAATTTCCTTCCAGAACCATCACATGTACTCAATCCATAGTTGGAATCATTGGAGAATGATATATCATATGAGGAAGAGACAATAAAGATCTTATATCATATAAACTAAGTTATATGAAATAAAATAATGAACCAGGTCAAAGTACTATGGATAAAACAAAAGTTTTAAGAAGAGATGTGGGAAAAAGAGGATGTGATGACATAGAATTACCCCCATCTATTTTAGTGTGGGAAAAGAAAATTTCAAGGGTAATATTTTTGATGGGTGAATATTGTAACGACCCGAACTGATATAAATAAAATTTCCCTTATGACATAAATTTATTGTATTATTACTAATTATGGTTATATATAACACATACATATATTTGTTTTTTATTATATCCTATCATATTTAAAATATTGATAAGAATCATTATGGCTGATAATATATCCATTGAATAGTGATCACATGATTAGTAAAAATATAGGGTATTAACAAATAAAATTAAAATGAATAAATGAAATGATGGCCTCAACAAATAGGATCATAACCTATGAATATCATTTATTGGATCTTTTCAGGGAGAGAGAATCACTGGGATTTGACCTTGACTAAGCCCAAGTTGAAATCTAACAACTTAAGCATGAGTGAAACCATTTACGAGATAAGTTCATGCTTGTTGAGATCAAGACCCAAACCATGTACGCCAAACCACCCCATGAAAGTATCACCATCAAAAACCTTACCCTTAGAGAGATTTTTGTTTTAAAGGGATATTAATCAAGACCATAATAATATGAATATCTATATTTTATTTTTTAGTAGATTAATTTTCATATTTTTGTCTTATTGTTACTTTATAAATGACTGTGATTTTTTTACAATAAAAGACAAAAATTATTTTTAACTAATACTAAATTTCAATTAAGATTTTATTTTTATGAATTAATGTATTTTGGAAATAAATAATATTGTAAAAAAATATTATTATTAAATAATTTTTATGAAATATATATTATCATGTTTTTTTATGAAGGAAAATGTAATTTTTATAAGGGTTCAAAAATTATTATCGTCAAAAAACCCATAATTTATCAATAAATGAGGATTATTATTTTAAAAGTAAAAAATCACATATTTGGATAATTATTTTGATAATATGATTATTATTTATGTAATTAAAATGTTAAAATTATCCAATGGTAAATGTTTTATAATTTTCTGAGATAGTATAATTTTTCACCAAAACATAAATATCGTATTAATATATGGTGTGTATTATGACATCATAATGACCCAAAAGTGATGTAATAAATACTATAAAGGGTATCCAAGAGAAAATAAATGTTTCCCTTTAAAATAATGTTATTTTACGTTTATTTTATTTATTTTATATATCTATTATCTATCCTTCAAAACTTATACTCTATTTTAATATTTTAAAAACATTTATTTAAGTGTATGACTCACCTCCATGTCACCAAGGGTATTATTTCAACAAGTTAGGACCTTGGAATTATATAATAATTACAGAAAAATTATTTATAAAAATCTATGGTAAAATCATTGTAAGGTTTGTGGTTTTTTATATTATTATATATATTCCAAAACCAAAGTTTGAGAAATGATAAATAATTCCCTAGTATTATCCCAAATAAAACCACCTAAGATCCCATTTCGCTTCATAAAAAATACATGGTGAACTTATTACGTTTTCCATACCCTCACTATTGTCCTCCCAGGGTTCCACAAATCTCTCAAGAATCCCCACTAAACCATTTAGAGTCACACACTCAAAGTGAGGGATCCTCACCTTCTATTATTTATTCAAGTTTATTTATTATATTAGGACTTCTATTTCCCATTCCTAATGATGGGATATGTATTTTAATATACCCATTAATTCCCATTTTATGTCCAAATTATAATAGACCCATTTCTCTCTAATCAACCCATTTGAATAATTTTTATGTGATGTGGTTATGATTTTGAAATATCACCTCTATTTTCTATGCCAAAAGAATTGTGTAGTGTGTACCATACCCATTTCATATTAAATGTGTTATCCTTTATACACATATAATTATTTTAATTGGGACTTAAATGTATTTATTTCATACTCCATTATCTTGGAATAAAATATGATAATGAATGAATCTATGTGGTATGATCTCTGTGGCACACTTAAGCATGAGAATGAAATGAAAGTGATGGGTGCATCTGATATTATATAGTGCTCCAATGAATTTGGTAATGTTTAGTCTCATGAGATGTTATGTTGTTATGGGGATTAAACCTAATTAATTTATGGGAATTGTTCCACCATGATATATTATCCATTACCCTTGACCTATTTTTGTGATGTTGTACTTTATGTTGTTGCATCATTTACCATGTTGCCTTTATGTTATCATGTTGTATCATATCTTATTGTTCATGTTTATGATTATCATCCTTTTTACTCCCCAATTATATTCCTACTTTAAAATTTGTTTTACCTTCTGATTTTTGTTCCATTTTTTATTCTCTTACTAGGATTTATAGCTCATGTATTTCTTATGTTTTTTCCCATGTTATCCCATGTAGTTTTAAGTGGGAGAATGTTAGGGAATTTTTCAATAAATATATTGTATTTCCTATTCTTATGTTGGTATGTAATGTAACTATTTCATTAATACACTATAATTTTCAGCCTTCTAATTTTTAGTATTTGTAATATTATGTAATAAGTCATTAATTAATGTGTAACAATGAGAAAGGTTATTATAATCCCAAATCGAGGACCAAAAAAATAAATACCATTTTTCCTAAAAAGAAAAAAGCAGACTAAAAATTATAGAAATTGTAAAAACTATCCCCTCACCCATTGGATTGAGAAGAGGAGTAATTATACAATCCTTAGGTGACATATCTAAGATTCCAATAGTTAGAAATAAATATCAATTGATTAAGAGAACAATGAAAGATGATTTTACCTAATAACCTATACCACCTGACAACATTGAACAATATCAGAGTAACATCAGAAAAGAAATAAGTTTGAAAGGATAAAAATCCAAATATAAATACATTGGCACCAAATGTTCACTATCCAAAACCAATATTTAGACACTCCCCAACTCCAACTTCAGAAACCAAACCATGATGTCAAGGATAACCACAAGATAAGTACAACACGAGAAACTTCCCTATATTTTGGAAGAAAAAACCTATAAAAGCACAAAAGTTCCCAAGAAGGGAGTGAGTATGTCACTCTATATGATTTCAAAAAATACCTCACATCACATTCCACTAAGAAAATAACATGATAGAACATTTTATATAAAATATCATATGATAATATCAAATAAGTTTATCAAAGGAAAATAGCTAAAGAAAAAAATTTAACAAAATCAGTCATTCTAATTTCTATTTCACTTTTCCCATGGAATACACATTACATGATCCATAGTCACACAAGAATGTGTTTTATTAGAGTCCCAACTGTTGTGATCAGAAATCAATTGTTCACCAAGTCATCCCTAGGTGATATCCCCTTGTTCCTTTCTAGTCAGCACTGAGTACCTAGTATCTTTCAACTTGTCCTTATACAATGAAATATGAACACATAACAATATTTATTCCAAGATAATAATATATATCATATATTTTTACACACAAAATGATACTTTTTAAAACCAAATCCTATAAAAATATTTAATTAATAAATATGAAGATCATTTTTGAAAACTAACCATTTAAAATAACATAAAAAAAAGATTTTTCCACATAAACTATTAAAGAGATTTCTAATAAAAGAATAATAAAAATTTAACAAGATTCATGTTGGAAAGTTATGTGGGAGATAATACACCTACCTTGATTATGTTTACATAAATGATCATAAATAATTTTTTAGATCTACCCCTTACACAAGTTCTTCTGTTGAAAGACAAGAAGATTTCATCACCACCAATACAATCCCATAGATCTAGGTATCATACATAGATATATGGTTCATATCAATCCAACATAAGAAGATCCAAAATTAGAAGGAAGAATGGAACCCTAACCTTTTATTTACACAAAAAATGCTCAATGATTTATTATCTAAGGAGTATGGATGTTAAAAATCACTAGAAATCACATTGATTAAACCTATAATTTGAGAGGAAGAATGTTGTTCTGTAAGAGAAAATTATAACCATTGACTAATGTAATATTCATTGGTCTTTAATGTTTAATGGAATAAATTGAGAATTAATTTCATAAATTTATTGAAGGTCATTTATGCCAAAATACTCATTGACATGGTTATTTTTTGGGGAAAATCCATTTTAGGGAATAAACTAATTTTATCGTGTGAATGGTTTTTATGCCCTAAACTCTAGGGCAATAAAATATAGGTCACAAATAAAAAATTTATAGAGTAAAATATTCTTATATATTTTTTCAGCTATCAACATTAGGTTCTTCCTATATTATACCTCCAAGTGCCACCAAAAGTTAACAAAAAGAATCAAAAGATAAAACAAAAAATTAAAAATTATGGAGTACCTCAAACTAGGGATTCTACAAGCCTCGTCGAATAGAAATGTTTTGTCACCAACATAAAATCTTTTGTGATAAATAATGAATGATTTAGTTATGGAGTATTGGATAAATAGTATTATCCGGATGCTAGAACATTCACATGAATCCATCCTTTAAATGAATCCCTAAATCATTCATTAAATGAGATGTGGTGGTGAAGAATTAGGTATCACATGTCATCATTTTGATGCATATTCGGAATATATCCCCAAAGATTAGCAAGAAACTACTCTATTATCTTAGGAAGAAAAATCAGTACGTTGGATATTACATCATCCCAATCTATAAGTCACCTATGAAGGATCATATCAAATATATCCATCACCAGTATCATGCGGTATCAACCAATCAGGATCTTTTTGAGGACACAATCGAGGTGGTCCCTACTCTAGTCACCCAGACTAGAGTATCTATGAAATCTTCATAGGGTGGAGGGTCATCAATAATAGGGAGAAGGAACATATCTCCTCTTCAATTAAAGAGTCCCATCAACATGATTATGTAGTAACCAATGAGAAAACTCAAAACCTCATTCAAACCATATATGCTTTCCAGGATAGCGTAGTAGCACCCGAGGAACCACATTGGCATATCTGAATATCCAATTGGGGGAGGGCACACATTCCTACTCCCACTCATCATGATTTATAATTTAATATTGTTAGGACCACATTGTGCATGAAGATTTAATTGTTTGTCAAAAGTTGTCAATATTGGTCAAAATGAAGAAGGACTCCAAAGTAAATGGAGATCAGTTGAAGTGAGGATTCCTGGAGAATTGTTATGAAATCATATCATTGAATGTAATACTAGGGAAATTCTCTATGAAGTAAATTTAGATGATTTTTGAGTTGATCCTAAGTTCAAAGCACGTGTATCAAAGGTGATATATTGTCTACAAAAATGAAGAATGGTGATTAAAACCAGACGATGCTTTGCAGCTATATATTTCACAAATATCATAAGTTATGAGAACTTGTGATGAAAGCCTTATGAAGTAAATTGGGTAAATGATGAAGCTATTCAAATACCATTTTCATTGGAAGGAATAATGCTACTGGAAGATAGGTAAGTTTCAGTAATTCCCATTGTAACTCTGACGATGCTAATTTTAATCTATAAATGTATATACATGAAGATAGTGGAGTTCATGATGAAATCTGAAGAATGGTTATGGGATTCAGTGTAGAGAGAAATGAGAATGGAATAGAAAATATGGAGGTGGCACAAAAGAACAGTTTAAAGTGGCACCATTTTCCAGTGTTTTCCAAATTTTAGGGCCTAAAAATAGGGACATGGACAAATGTGTTTCTGACAATGGATGTTGGACACAGGATTTATAATGGTTTATATTTTTACATTCAAGGAATGATTCAAGGTTAGAACATCGAAAAATGTTAAAAGTCATACAATGTGAAAAAAATTGGGCCGAGTGTGCGAAAAAAATAAAGGTTGCGCGAAATATGTGCGAGATGCGCGAAATATTTTCAGAATGCGCGAAATATGTGCACGATGTGAAAAATATTTGTGGGATGTGTGAAATATGTGTGGGATGCACGAAATATTTTTAGGATATGCAAAATATGTGTAGGATGCACAAAATATCAACTGGATGCGCGAAAAATCAAGGCTACGTGAAATATTGGTGTTGTGCATGAAATAGAGGAATGAAGTTTTATGAGCAAGAGGTGTTTCAAGATTAGAAGCTCGAAAAATGGAAAAGGCATGAGGTACGTGAAAAATACAAGCATTGTGTGAAATCTGATGTTGTGAGTAATAATTTTTACGCGACTAACAAGGGTTTTTATGCGCAAATAAGTGTTTTTCGCGCGGGGTCAAAAATTGAAGTACTGCACGAAAAAGCCAGTGTTGCGTGAAAAAGAGAGTGTTTTTTGAAAAAGTGAAGTGCTGCATGAAAATCCAATGCTTTACAAGAAAGGATAGTTGCACAAAAAGTTGTTTTCGCACCAAAAGGTTCTTTTACCCATGGAAAAAATTGAAGTATTGAGTAGTGCACGAAAAGAATAAATAGTGCGCGAAAAAGGAAGTGTTGCATGAAAAATCCAATGCTACGTGAAAAAGAGAGTGCTGCGTGAAAAAGTGAAGAGATGTGCGAAAATATAGTGTTGCGCGAGAAATAATAGTTGCACGAAAAAAAATCGTGCCAAAAGATGATTTTACGTGCAAGGTTTGAATTTTATACCCAAGTCACCTGGAATGGTGCGCAAAACGTTTGAGGGTATCGCAGGACTTTAACAAGTGATATGAACTCTTGATGTGTCTTGCAAAGAAGGAGAACCTCACCCTATATGCGAAGAATAAAGCACAAACAAGTGATTGGTTTTCTCAGTCCCTTGCGATGTTTTGTGATGGAGATCCTGTGAGTACACAACTAGTGAATACTCACCCATGTAGCACTTCATGAAGACAAATCCACGAATCATCCCTGATTCTGTGAAGAAGAATCACACATCCTCTACGTGAAGTAGAAGACCCCTAGATCTCTCTCCTTTCACGAAGGTGAACACTCTCTGGTTTCATGATATATATACACCATTTTCAGGGGTGTTGTTGCTTGTGTGATGAGGAGATAGATGTGCAACTAAAATCATATCTACACAAAGGAAGAAGTAAGTATACCGATACCCTCATTTATTAGTATTGATAATTGAAGAAATAGATTAATAAACTACAGTACTATTCCTTTTAATACTGTGTCCAAGAGAAAGAGGAGAAGAAGAAGAAGAACCGAGTATGCCCAACTGAAGGCTGAAAATTATTTAGGGAAGTTTGATTTAGATGATTCCAAGTGAACCGATATTCATTGCCTGAATAATCACATTGGTGTATGTGATTATTTCCAAGAAGATAGAAGAAGTTTTAGGGAAGTTGGTTATTGCACTAAGAAGAAGAAAGAACAAGTCCAGTGCAGTTAGTGTTTCACTGGAGAAGAAGAGAAAGAAAGAAGGAAAAATTGATTGCTTACTGCTTTGCAAGTAATCAAGTAAAGAGAACTAAAGAAGACCAAGAGAAGAACATACCTCATCAAAGGAAGAATACTGTCTCCATTGGCAGTATAAAGAACTAGTTAGAGGTTGTAAGTTGGACTAGTCCATCACTAGTCTAGGGAGGAGGATTGTTTCCCTACCCCTATAATGTTTAGGGACTCACACTATCTAGAGGATTGCTTTCCTAGCCACTCCACTGTAATATCAGATCACATCATAGTGGAGAATCCATGCACTAGTCATATCCATGCATGGTAAGGATATAGCTACTATTATTGAGTGGTGAACCTTGTAGAAATATTGTTTAGATATGTTTATTGCTTCCTATTATTGCATGCAACAGGGAAAAGAGAATAAGAGAATAAATATCATAACATGTCATGATTTGTAGGGATAAAAGTTGGAATTTGTGTAAAAAGTCCCCAACATTGATTCACCCCCCCCCCCCTCTTAGTGTTAGGTATATCCCAAATTGGCCAACTCAAATCTGGTGTCTCTAAAGAATTATTTCATCATATATCAATTGAAACTGGGGGTAGGATTACATACCTACCCCACACATAAAGCTCATTGGTATATCTTGATGGAAACTAGAGGATTGGAGATAGCTCATATCCCTACTCTTATCAAATAATGGGCATATATCCATGTTACTGTTATAGAAACACCATTAATAAATCATAATTAAAATAGATGGGTAGGCATATATCCCTATTCAAATTATAAATAACTACTATCAGATCCTCATAGTTGTAGTATATTATAATCATTAGTATATCTTTGTGATCATCAGGGGTAAGGTAGATATTACCACCCTCACCAATAGTGTATCTCATAAATGTTCATCAATAGATACTCTAATTAAGGAACATATTCCTACTCCAATTTTTGAGGGTCATTAGAACCTCTAGATGAAGAATTAAAAATAGGTCCATACACATGTTCCCTTTCCAAATGGAGATAATCAACCAAATTTAATGTCCACTTTAGGGTAGACCCATTTTCCTACCAATCATACAAAATCCCATTAGAATATTTTTATGAAAACATAGTATTATCCAATGAAGGATTCAATATATGAAGGTCTATTTTAAAAACATATTTCCCCATACTCCCAATGGGTAGTATCTAATAGGATGTCTCATAAGAGGCATCCCAAAATATTATAGAAAGACCATATCTCTTCTTGGAATAATTATAGTTTTCTCAAGGCCCTAAAACAACTATCAATAGAGACCCAATATTCTACATAATATTTTCAGAAGTGGGACGCAACTATAGTTATGTAGGACCTCCCTAAAATATTTCTCTCAATATGTCGAGAGGTCCTCACTATAGAACCCTACAGGGAAGTCCTCCCCAAGGTGATATTATGATTTATCATCAGAACACTTATGATGGTGACAGAGGAAGAAAATTCTTCCTATATCCTAAATATCAATTAGGAATAATATACTCCCCTTACCATTGTCCACCCTGAAAGTATTCCCCATGTAATATGCTTAAAAATCCTCTCTATGACTATATATTGAGCCACAATAGTGGTCATCACCGTAGTAATGATGGTTTCAAAGGTTATTCCTTTAGTAAAATCTCATTTTACCAAGACGGACCTCCCATTATCAAAGAAACATAAAGAAATTCATAATTTTATGATGCTCCCAATATATTTTGTCATGTTCCACTAAGCACATTATCTTTTATTAGTGATATTATTTAACAATAAGAAGATAATTTGAGGTGGTGTTCATCATCCTTACCTCCATAAAATTAATCATCTTTATATAAAACAAAAAAAAATCTAATTGATCTTGCTCGACTTTATAAGGTAGATGGTAAATAACCTCTATATTCATACCAAGTAGTGGAATCTCTTTAAAATGATGAGGGTAATATTATGTTTATAATAAAAGAACTAAATAAAGATAATATATCATTAATTTTCTAGTTTGAGGAAACATATTAGTATGAAATTATTGAATCATTTTGAGTGGAATTCATACAATATCTCTATCTAAATAAATGGTTGAATCTACATCATTTCAAGTAAAAAACTATTCTTTATATGGAATATGAAAACAAAATCAATTAAATATAAGAAATTCACCATAAAATTAACCTACAATCTTTCTTAGTGACATAGTGCCTAAAATTTGGAATGTTGTGTGGAGATATCCCACACACATTCTTAATTATTTTAGAAATCTATGTCAACTAATTTTTAGTGCTCCATCTGATTTACACATTAGATTATGGGGTGAGTATAAACCATTTAATTTCACTCTGATCCCGAGTTATCATTTTCCATTGAGAATGGTGTCATGCAACACCATATCTTTAGGAATCAATTCATGATTTATCGGTACACATTCCATGCATCCTATTCAGTAGGGTCTTATTATCTCTAAATTTCTAAAATTGAGAACTATGTGGGAATAATCCATTGAGAGAACCCTACATCAAGCCTCTTAAAAGGATGAATTCGATTATCATCTAATAAATTTAAGATCTTCAATTAATGAACCATCCTTAATGGTGTGTATCTTTTTGTTTATAACATGCACTACATCTAAATCATGATCAAACAAATTACTATAAAATCATAAGGGTAGCTATAGGGCCACTATGGTATAAATATTGGATAAACCTGTCCCTATAGGGTTGGGAGGATTTTTAGTATACTTTACACCTTTTGGATCATAAAATCCCAAGTGATTTAAATATTTCATGATGGTAGAACTATGTCACCGTCAACCAGTAGGGTTGAGGGAATTTTATCTCAACCTCCTTCTAATCTATGAAAAATAATTATTCTATAGAGTAAAAAAACACAATAAATTCATTCATATTTTATCCCATTTCATGAAACATATATCTCTTTAGGGATACACTTGGTAGATTTTTTAGTAGACTATATTAGGATCAACCGTCATAAGTTTTTTTTGAGAATATTGGAAGGGGAACACAAAGCCTCGTAAGGGTTGTAAAATGAAATAGTAATATATGAAAGGGAATACAAATTATATTTATGATTTTCTGTGTAAAATATAATTGATATATGAAAATTTTCTTTAACTTTCAATGTGGATATGGTTCTAGAAGAATTATATGCATTGGTGAATGTCATCAACAATGTCCCAAATGATGATCTAAAGCATGATTCTAATGTAGAAGAGTGAGTTACATATTTCTCTATATAAAACATAGTCCGTAATAAAAAAAATTAATATGGTGTGACAACTCAAAAATATAGGTGTACCTAAAATTTTTATTCTCCCAGGAATGACATATTTCAAAATAATTTATAGGATTCAACCAACAAAAACTGGTAGGGTGTGGAAATATTCCACATGTTACCTAAAGAGGTTTTACCTCATAGAATTGAAGAGATTTTTTATTAATATGAATCCAATGTAAAAGAGTTAAAGAGACTCAATATTGATTTACTAATGAGAAATATTCCCTCAAATTATAAACCCCAGGAAAAGACAAACATTTTACTCTAGTAAATCTCTCTCAACATTTAATGTTAGTTCTACTGATGAGATCATAATTAAATATGTGATCCAAGTAACCTATTTTACTACAACAAGTGGTTGGGGAATATTTGGAATTTTCATCATTGGGGGGGAGCATGAACTATGTTATCAGATCTTCCCTGGTCCATATCATATCATTTATCAGAAACATACTTGAAATAATATACATATATGGATATACTTGATACCTCTATATAAGTGCTTAGCCGACAAAATTTCATGCAAGAAATCATTGAACCCATTGAATATGGAGTAGATATAATTGAGGACATGAGGGGAAGAGTGATATAATGAATCCGAAAATAAAACCATTCCCCAAATGGATGGATGTGACTCATCCTCTACCCAACTTGAAAAAAATAATTCCCAATATTCAATGGCACTAAGGACCAAAAACATCTACTGATGCACTTTGTATCCCAATATGAAACCATGATGGGAAACCTAGATAAATAATAGGCATTTAATTTTTCATTCTTTATAGAAAATATGAATAGGATAGTGTTGTATAAAAATATATATTTCATATCAGTCATAGTGTCATTATCATCTCAAACTAAAAAAATTAAATACTGGGAGAGTATTTGATTTTATTTCATTATGAAATTATATAACATACTATTTTAATTTTTGGCTTCCCTAATATGATTTTATAATAATATTTATATAAAATATCCATGAAGATTTTCAAACATCTCTCATTCAAGAAAAATACCTGGGTAATATCAAAGAGTTATAAATAATTTCATAAAAGATGGATGATTCCATTAAATAGACCAATTTTAATATTATTAAAATTCTTCTAACTCAAGAATAAAGGATTATAAAAGAGAAAAATTGACTATAATTATTATGTCAACATAGACACCAGCTTCAGCATTCAAATCCATGAAATATCATGGGATATTTCTTCCTAATTACAAACAACAACAACAACATAATACACATTGGGATGGGTCAAAAGAGCATATAAATATTACATATGAGTATTGAAATAATAAATATTTTTTTTGAAATACGTAATATTCAGGGTATTTCATCATATCAATGGAAAAGAAATTTGAAGCTACAATATCACAGAAACCCCAATCAATTTAGATCCATTGACCACCTGAATTATTATCCCATTCATATAATGTTTGGATACAAAATCTAAGACTCATTGGTCTTTAAATTTAACCTCCAGAAGATAGTTGAATTTAGTCAAGTAAAATTGGAAAATAAACTAGAAAAAATGTCTTTTATTTTTCTACACCTCACTTAAAGAATAAGTGGAATATAACGAAGTTCCAAACAAAGGGACATGAAAGATTGATGATTTTATTATAATAAAATTAGTAAACTGAGATCATTTTATTCTCATAGAAATAAACAATAAACCATTTGGGAACCTAACTCCCTCTTTGTAAAAATAACCATACTTATTCAAAACTATAGTTCTATATGTTTTTCCTTTATAATAAATGGAACAATATGTGTAACAAGAGAGACACAAGAATATGAAGTCATAATGATTCCCAATTCAATTCAACCCCTATCAGACTTTATGACACTGAAATTGAGAGGATGAGAACCTCCAATTAAAATAGTTCAATGGGAATCAACCCATAAAATAACATCCTCATCAGATGAAGAGTATATATACTTCCCTATCAATATAATTGACTTGTAATATTACTTCTTTGACAAAGAGGATAAATACTATTATTTTTTTCCCTATAAAAATATAGGATAATGAAGAAGATGTCACTGAGTCTAATGGGCTCATGGATGATGGGATTTACACAATCCTTGACACTCAGGTCACATCCCTTCAATGACTATATATACTATGGAGACCCAGATATTGACATTCCAGAAGGATTAGTAGGAACACCAATCTTCTATTAGGTCATATCGGGCTCATTTGAGACCAACCATACTTAAGAATCAATTGGTAAATCATTATGGGTCAAGTTTACATCTAAATGTGGTAAGTTCATCTCATCCCAACCCATAGATAAAAACGAAACCCTTGAGTTTTGATTGAGGAAGGAAACCACTACCACAAACAACCTCAACTTTAAAATTCCAAACCAAGGAAAAACACCATACATTGAAGTGAAGACCTATAAATTAGAAAATATTTAATCCTGAAAAAAATACATCATTATAGAGAAGATTTCAAATCCCAATTCCTATTATCTTTGAAATATTCTCCAAGAATTACTTTTTTATGCTCTCCAAATCCATCAAGATTTTGAATATAAGGTCACTAACACTAAATTATATCATGAAAATACCGACCTTATAAAGTATCAAATTGAAATCACCTTTATATATGAGGATAGGGATACTAAAATACATAGACATATTATGACGATGTACGTATCTAGAGAGATAGATGATGTTGATGTTAATCGATATCTCATTCATAATGAATCTGGAATCCACCTTATACTGGTCCATAGACTCTATGACTGAGTTATAATAAAGCATATTTTTTCTCACTCCAGTATGATAAGCCAATGGTACGAAAAAGTGATCAGCAACAACTTGGCTAAATCAAGATCATATCCAAGTTAGGGGACATAAATTATAATTCTATGTTTCTGGTTTTCTTATAGAATACAACTTTCAATGTCCTATTGGGAAGATCATGTCTTCATTCCTAGGTGATAGTAAAATCATCATATGGTCAAATAAAATCCATCAGTATACATGCTGGTGTTTTTCATAATGACGGTTCTCCTTTTGACTCCCTACAATATGAATACAAAGATGCAGGATTTTATAAAAGGGAATAAAAATATCCAATGACCAAGATTTTTTTTAGGTCACTTCCCCCGGTGGTCTCCAAATGATGCCCATGAAACCATTATATGGACTTACAGAGGATTATATATTTCCCATCAGCTGAATTGATGTACTCACTCTATATATTTGGATTTATTGAGATATAAAAACCTCATATAAGAGAATGAAGATTATGATTAGATTTTTGTCATATAATATCCATGATAAAGTTACCTCAAAATAACCACCACCTATAGAGAGAAATAGTTCTATACCATCTATGAAAATAAATCTCATTCCTCAACATCACTATAAGAAGTATTGTTTGATTTTTCTTTACCCCAAATTATTACAACCAATAATTTTCAAATAAGTGTATATGAATCCTAGGATAAGAAGGTAGATCTGAGGTTTGAAAACTTTTACCTCTATTTTCCTGATACCAGTCTCATAGACTGAATATTGTTGTACTAAAGGAGGCTCTGATCAAATTATTGGCAATGGTTCCTTATATAAAAATACTTTTCCTTAGTCACAAATACCTAAGTATATCCTTGAATCATTAATTATATAAGAAAATACCCGCATGATTCAATTAGAAATTGAGATTTACCCTTATGTAATCTATGAATCTCAGGATTTCAGTGCTTCTTCTGCCCTACTTGATAGTGGAGAAGAGGTAGAGAATTTCCATAATTCCAATGAAATTGATTCTCACACCCCAATTATCTCTAGAACTTGAGATGCATCTTTTTCATCCCTAGAGGATAAAAATGATCCTTCATTATCTCGGAGGCCTGAAATAAATCCCTCACCCCCTACTTCCCCTAAGATTAAATAATCAAATAAAGTATATAAGATCTCAGACATTCAACTATATAATTTAATAAAGGTGTTTCCATTACTATTATTGACCTTATATTGGTTAATATGGTTATAAATTTAAACTTATGGCCTACCTTAGTTAGAAACTCATTATCTCCAAAATAATAAGTGATGTACATATCCTTCTTGACACAACATCGAGATGTATTTACTTAGAATTAGATATAAATTCATGGGATTTTTCTGGATGTTGTTACCCATCATTTTGGTTTTCTTGAAGATCATCATTGCTAAAAATAGGTATCCATGAGAATGCATCTAACTCATGCTACAAAAGTGGAAGCTAAAGTTGAAAATATTATCAAATATGACTTTTTTAAGGAAGTTCAATTACAAAATAGTATTGCTAAAATACTCTTTATCAAGAATAATAATGGATGTGTCATAGATTTCATTGATTTTAGATATATCAACTACTATTTCCCGAAATATTATTTCCAATTTCTGGTCACTGAACATTTTATTAATTAAACCACTAGTTTCTGATAACTCTCCATCATGGATTGATATTATAACAATAATCAATTCCATGTAGCTCCAAAATATGATGAGGAAACCACTTATAGGGTACCCTAGGGAGAGTATTATTATCATGAAATGAACATTGGATTGAAGATTTATATTTTCATATATCAATGTGTTATACACCATATTTTAAATCCATTTCAAAGGAAAATTGTGGAACTATACTTCAATGATTTGGTAATCAAATATCAATAGAATTTTGATCAATTTTTTAGTCAGGATATATATTTTAAAAAATAGTAGTAACATAGCATAAGGATAAACACCTTAAAATGCGACTTTAAGGTAACATAGGGAATTTTTATCATCATTGTAGTGCAGCATTGTGGTATCTAGGTTGATCCAGAGAAAAAAAATCCTTATCATTCCAACTACTAAAAATATCATATATTTTATATGGATTAAAGGATGTATTTCCTACATTAGAAGCATCATAGAAGCCCTCATAGAAAGGTGCCTACCACTCACCAAAATCATGAAAAAGGGAGTCATCTATTGGTGGGATGAGAATTGTCAGGAATATTTTGAAAATGCCATGCAGTATGTCTTGATCCCAAGATAATTTTTATCACATTTCAAAGTGAGGAAACTCATATTTATATGGAAACATTGAAATGATCAATCAGTCTCTGTATTGCTTAGAGAAATGATACATGAAAATTAAATTCACTCCTCTACCTCAGTAGAACCATAATAAATATTGAGACATTATATTTTGATGTTGAGAATAATTTTCTTACACTAATAATCAAGATTTATAAATCGGTACACTAACTGTAAAATCATCATATCTAATTGGCCTTTCATATTAACCCACTCAAATATGTCCTGAATCATCTGATTTTAACTAAATTTTTAGAATTGTGGGTGAGCATCCTATATCAGTTTGATATTTAGTTATTACCATAGAAGGCGATCAAAGGGAAATAATTAAAATATATTCCTACTATAGTGAACCAGGATTATCATACATATATATTAAATCTCTTTAGATAAATATTCAATAAATTACACAAATGTGTTCCTAAGGTCCAAAATAGTTTAGTTCATTTGGATACTAGGTATTCATTTTTCTAATTTTTTGAAAAATGATCAACATATCCCAAAAAGATATTCTCCTTTAGTACTCTACAAAAACATACCCTACTTAAAACTTTTCATCATAACCTAGGGAAAGGAAATATAGGACTGGGTGATCTCCTCTTTTTATATAGGGTAAAAAAGGGATACACATAATCATAACATGAACATAAGAGTATGAGAACATGATCTTATCCTTTGAAAACAATACCCTACAAATAAAATATCCTAATATTGAGTCATGGAATAAATATTGGTAGTTCTTAAGGCATCAATAAAAATGGAATCAAATAATATGAGCTGTGATGGCATATAATTGGAATAACACATAAATTTGTGTCATAAAAATTAGATTTTAACATTGTGAACATGTATAAATAGAGAAAGGTTCATATATTAAGTTAAAGACATGAATTTGGGCCTTAAAAAATTTGTGGACATGCAACCAAGTCCATGAAAAACATAATGGACATGAAATATGGGTACATACATAACATTATGAACTTTTAATCAATTTCATGCATAACATTGTGAATGGGTAATTAAGTTCACATATAAAATTGTGAACATATAATCAGGTTCAAGAATAACATTGTGAATATGTAATCTAGTACACACATAACATATTTACTCATGAGGTATCTATATTTACCCAATGCATTGGAAGGAGATATAGGTCCCACCCATCATATAATGAAAATCATGCGTATGTGTTCGACAAGATCATAAAATATTAATTATATCATAACCCATGAAATGAAATGGGTTTCATAAACATTTCATCATTTCATAAACTATGGAAAAGAAAAAGGTTTCATAATCATTTCGTCAATTCTTCATAGCATAAAACATGGAAAAATGAGCATGTTTTATAAGAATTTTATCTGGTATTAACCATGGAAGAGAAAAAAGTTTCATAAATATCTTGTCATCACAAATCATTTTAAAAAAATATTAAGAATGGTATCTATGTTTAATATCCATTGAAAGGAATAAGATACATAAAAGGATATCTTATTAGATGAAGAATTATTGTTGAAAGATCACTTTGAACATTTCTTCAGGAAAATAAATTTTCATTTAAAATCACTTTTTAAAACTAAAAATAAATAAAACATTTGAAAAATCCTTATCTTTGAAAATAACCTTAAAAACATATAATAAAAGATTTAAAAATCATTTAAAATGTTTCTAGAGGAAAATATCATTTATTCACTGAAAAAACATTTTTAAAAAAATAAATTAACTAAAATTTATTTATTTTAAAGTAACCATGAAAACTTATTAAATAATTTCTAAAATATTGAGTGTTCATTATTTCATAAAATTATGTTCATGTCGTAAATGTTAAAAAAATAATTCCTTTCACATTTTTAATAAAATACCAATATGTATTATTTAAAAAATTACATAAATATTCCATTAAAATTTTTAAAAATTAAAAAATGTGGAAAATTTTATTTCATAAATAATTTTATTAATGTTAAAAAAATTAAAACATTTTTAGAAAATATAGTTTTCTATGAAAAATGGTTTTTGATCAAGGAGAGAATATAAGTGATTTTTATTTAAAATGTTCTTTTGAAATAGAGTACATTAAGAGAGTAAAATGAAGGGAAACATATATTATAATGAAATAACCAAATAAAACAATCATGAGTTACTTGAGAAATGGATCATAATATATCATTATTTGAAACATAATCATAAACAATACTGATAAACAATGAGATTTTAATATTAAATATTTACCAAATTAGTAACTTTGAATTGTACGAACCATGGGGGAATAACATTAAATTAAATTTAAAATATAATGAGGATAAATAATTTTAGAAAATTAAATGTAAAAGGGTTGGTATATACACCTCATAAAATAAGATATATTCATGGCATAACTTTTGTCTCAAAGAAGGAAAATTGAGATAAAAAATTGATTACCGTGTGGGTATCATTTGAACCGTAAACCCCATGAAAGAGAGATCCTAAAATGGATTTGTAAATATACATAATTTAAAATATTATAAATATAAAATAAATTCATGTATGGTATGTACATCACATATAAGAATCAAATAGTGAATATTTCATGTGTCTTACGGATATAAAAGTAAGACGAAAAATCCCTCATAACTTTAGTAATCATTTAAATCATAATACGAAATAAATAATAACATGAAATAAAACCCTAAATATAATTAAAATAAGGATAATAATTATATAACATTTCAAAATAGTATTATATACACCACACATAGAAAAAATATGTGAAGTTTCGTATTTCCCCTAAAAATAAAAAAGAAGACTAGATTTCCCTTACCTTAAGCCTCGAATTCCATTATACATGTTCAAACGTCCTATATAATTGATATAATTCTATTATAAATATAATTCATAAGCATAGTTATATATATCATAATATATATGATTTACATTTGACCTTTAATTAACCTTTTATTAATAATTCCATTTTAAAGTCACATTTCGTGCAATAAATGCTTTATTTTTCATGCATGTTTTGATTTGTTTTATATTTTCCTTTATTACATTGATAATGGTTAAATAAAATCCATAATGATAAAAATGATATTAGTATCATATATATTTATATATATTAATCTATTTGAGTTATATATAGAAAATGAAATTCACCATTCACGGAGACGGTAGGTTATACGTACGCATGAACGTTGTTCCCATTTTCTCAAAGTTTTGAAAGTAATAAAGCTAAATAATATATTAAAAATTAAAAATAATTTGTATGTCGCATATATTAAATATTTTTATTAAATCCAACCTTATTACCTTTCATTTATATCATGAATGAATCACATCGCTTCGTGATGCAGTAGTCTGCCTTACACACAAGCAACGTTATCATATTCCCACAAAAAGGAAAGTAAAAAAGGTATATATGATATAATTACTCAAGAGGTATAATTATACTATAAATATAATATATATACTTTATATCTATCATCACACCCAAATGTGAGAGGTGATGAAGGAAAAATGAATGTCACTGGTTCGTAAGATGATAGTTTGTTGTACACACGAATGATTATTTTGTAACCCATTTGATAGAAGTGGAAACGAATATAGGTTATTAAATCAATATAGTAACATATTTTTATTTAATAGATACTGTTTTATTATAATATAAGTTTTAATAAATAATTGATAGAGAAAATTAAAGAAACAAATTTACGGATTATAGTGAAGAGAATTTTCTTCCCATAGCAGTACCTCCTTTGAATATATTATTAAAAACTGTTGTGTTGGTATTTTTAGTGGACTAAAAGCTCTATAAAATGTCTAAGGATGTTGTGAGGAATTTTTTCATGGGGTTTAAAAACTATATTTCTTGATATTTGTGAATTAGTGGAAGTTATTTGTGGCCTTTTATAAGTGGGTAAAATGAACCCACTAGGAAATTACTTGGAAATTTCCCAAAAGAAACCAAAATTAAAGGGTCATTACCAAGAAAAAAGCATCCAGAAGAATATATATTAAAACATGGAAAGTAAAATATTGAAATACGTCCATAAAATATAAAATTTACATGTTTAATACTCATATTAACTGTTGTCATTTTATTTTACCCCCTCGATAAACCAAATTTTAATTTATCCGCAATAATTAATTTTTACTTTACACACTACTCATTTAGGTAAACAATTAAGTTAATATTATTATATAATACAAATTATTCTGATTCCAAATATTTTATCCATTTTTCAAATTTATATTCATATAATTTGACAATTCTAAATTAAAATTAATCTCCCAAACGTGATGAGAAAGCGGGTTTTCAAAGTGAAAATATTCAAAAGTCTAATATGTTTCTATATCAAACTTCAGAAACAAAATGATTCCAAATACCTAAATTTAATTAATTTATATATAATTTTAAAAATTTTAATTTAAAATTAATTTGAAATATAATTTTACTCTATAAAAATTTTAAATGAAAAGGTAGTTTTCAATTTAATTTCAATATTTTTCATTATTTATCCAAAAATATTCCTTTCAGAAAAATCTCAAAATTTCACCCTAAGAAAATTATGATTTTGACATTGCAAAAATGAATTATATTTTTTAAAATAAATTTCATAAAGGTTAAAATTTTATTTTTAAAATTAAAGAGAAAAAAACAGTGATAAAACAAGTTGTTAGAAAAATGCAGTTTTCAAGCGCAAAATTGGATTTATTCTTATATATTTTCTTGAAAACACATAAAGAGAATATTAAACATTTTATTCAATATATCATATATAAATTTAATTAAATCAATTTACAAATTTTGTTTTTTAATATTTTGACATAAGACACGTTTTTGTGAATAAAAATGGTTTTTTAGAAAAGAATTTACTTTATTTTAAAATATTTTTTATTTTAATTTATTATTAATTGTTCACCATATAATTAATTTTATATAAATATTTAAACCATATATTTCCATAATTTATTTAACCCTATTAAATCCCTTCATTACAACATCCATGTGATAACTATCATTTTAAATATTAATATTTTTATAATATGTCACGTTTCATTTAAACTCATTATTAAATGTAACACAAGATAAAATCAATGTTTCATATAAAACAAGCTAACATCAGTGTTACATGTAACAAAAAATATTGAAAATATTAAATAAGCTTGAAAAAAATATTTCTAAAAATCTCAGGGTGTTGTATTTTACCCCCCCCCCCCCCTTAAAATGAATTTAACCCCCGAAATTCACTTCTATACAAAAAATAAGGATACTTATGCCTCATTAAATACTTGCGTTCCCACATAAATTCTTAAAGCTGGTGGTTTTTTTCAAAAAAAACATTGATCAGGTGAGTGGAATTATTTCACAAACCTTTGTTTATTCGATCAAGAATCTCTTCTAGTTGTTCCTTATAAAATATATCAAACACTACTTGAATGACCTATAATTTTAGTACATGTTATCAATAAGTTATTTCCTTTACTTTGAGAGATACAAGTAACACATCATGAACCTAAGGGAGGTCTTATAGAAGCACTAATTGATAGGTTATCTTCTTAATATAATCATGAATTCCAAAGGGACCAATATACCTTGGGTTAGCTATCCTTTATATATTAAGAACAATTTTATCCTTTGGTTCTGCTTTGATCAATTCCCACTTCATCTCTTACTCCATGAAATGAAGTTGAATATTTTTTATTCTTATAGCACTATCAGATCATATGATCCATAATATAATAATAAATCATTCCATTTATCTCATGTAAAAAAATTTACACTGGTTATTCAGTATGAATAAATCTTCATATAGCTCCATAATAAAGTTATCACTAAAACATCTTCCAATGAAAAATACCATTTTATAAATGGTTACACTTGTAATCCTTCTAAAAGATTAAATTTCAAAACATCATAAAGAAGTTCATCCAATTTCCAAAATCAAATTTTCATTAATCCCCCAAAAATATGAATTAGCTCTTAATTGTCACATATCAAACATGGGAATATGTTTAAAAATATTTATCTTGAAACATGGTAATAACCTAAATTACCATAAAGAATTATGTAAAACATATATTATTCCTTATTATGTAAACAAAATTTATATTTTCAGAGATATTCCTTAAATAAAAAATGTTTTAAATTCCATAAATGATAGCATAAACTGATTTTCCAAAAAATCATTAATTTGTTTCATGATATTCAGTACTATACAATTTACTTTATCCATATTAATCATCTATTCATCCAAACTAAACACCATTTTCTCAACATCAAGAGCATATTAAGGGTTACATACCTTTAATCAAGTGTTTTTATAAATTATAAACTTTCCTTTAAATCAATTTTCTAGTTCATCAGTACCATTCAACATATTCATTCAGATTTATTATAAAAACATCTATAGAACAATCCTTATATATTTCATGATTCATATAACATAATCCCTTAATTAATATAAACAAACACTTAAATCATTCTAACTAATCCTTAATCAATTAACTAGGCTTTATCCTCTTATTCCATAATACATTTTTTCTTTTATATTTCAATTGTAGTCTCTTCATCATAAACATCAAAACCATTACTCATACAACCTTCATGATTCTCTTCATGAGATTTTTTTAGAACATTGACTTCCATAATTTTTATACTCTCTATATTTAAATTATTCAATATTCTATGATACCTTAGGGAGACCATTATTCACATCTCTTATATTAACTGAACTTATAATTTTTCCTCATAAATTTCTTACTATATTACCTTTTTCTCTACGCATAGAACACATTATATTTGCTTTTTGAATTTTTTGGGAGTTATTGTTACCACATTATTGACATATATGAAACAAAATATTCTTTTATTCATGGTATCTACTACCTAAACTCTCAGAAAACTCTACGCTTCTTTTATCTGGTGAGTCAAAGGTTTGTTTATGTTTCATATTTTTAATCATGATCTATGATAACTAATTATGAAAAATCACAATATCCTTCACTCAAATAATCATACCATTTAGGTTTTAATCAAAACATTTTTTATCACATTCATCATTAAATGATTTTTATCTAGTTCTTGTCATTGACTAAAACCAAAAATCATAGTGTGAGAAACATTAATAATACTGAAAAACCAATTTGTCAGGAAAAACACTTATAGAATGTCTATATAATGAAAAATTATTTTAAATATATGACTGCATAGGCATAATCTAGATCATTAAGAGTATTAATAAATTTAAATGTTTCTTGATTTTTATACAATGTTTGTGAATTTCCTAACAATATCCCTCGGTAGTGTCATGTTAGGTGTGGAGTAAGGCTCGTTGTCATACATCAGGTGATGATTGAGTCCATATCAATGAGCACTTTTAAAATTTATTACCCCTAGGTACTTTTGTGATATATCCACTTCCACATGTTGTATCTATCTAGGGATGTAATTTATTGGAAACCACATTCTCTATAATTTAACAAAATTCCATGAAATTTTCCTATACTTTGACTCATGCTTAGAATTATCCATAGAGATATCCCTAGACATACCATTATAAATATTTGTGTGGTACTCATTAAATTTTTTCATCCTAGTTTCCAATGGTTTACTAAACATATCCTATGATACCAACTATAGTGATCCAGGCTTATCAAACACAGATATTACATCTCTTTAGATTAATATTCAATACATTAAACAAAAATACTCCTAAGGACCACAATATATTAGTATCTTTGGATACTAGGTACACAACCCTCTAATTTGGTAAAATATCTTCAACATGTCCCTTAAAGATATTCAATTATAGTACTATTCCCAAACATACCCTACTTAACACCATTCTTCAAAACCTTGGGAAAGGAAACATAATAATGGGTGAGCTTTGATGATTAGTAAGGGAAAACAAGGGATATATGTAAGGACACCATGAATATAAGGGTATGATAATATAAGAATAAGATTTGAAAACCATAACCTACCTATAAATGATCATAATATTGAGTCCTTGAATAAATATTGGTAGTTAATATGACACGAATTATAAGGGAATAAAAGAACATTATCCATGATAGAATAACATTATCATAAGGCATAGATTTGTGGCATTCACTTTATCTTATAACATTTTTAAATATATAAATAGATAAAAGTTCAATCATTAAGTTGTGGAAATGAAATTAGGCCCTTGTAAAAACATATGCACGTGCAACCAGGTCCACGCATAACATTATGGACATGAATGACAGGTCCATTCATAACATTCTGTACTTGTAATCAGGTTCATGCATAAAATTCTAAACATTTAGTCTTTTTCAGGAATAACATTATAAACATGAAATCAGGTTCACACAACACACATTTACTTTTTATTTATCCATATTTACCTAATTAACTGAAGAGAGATATTGTTTCCACCCATCACATAATGGAAATCATAATTATGTGTGAAAAAATTTCATTAAATATTCAACATATCATAACTAATTAAATGAAATGGGTTTCATAAGAATTTCACCATATCATAACCTATGGAATATAGATAGGTTTCATAATAATTTCATCATTTCATCATAGCATAACCCATGAAAAAATAAGAAGGTTTCATAATGATTTATCATTGTATTACCCACATAATAGAAGTGGGTTTCATAAACATATTTTTATTAGAATCCATTCATATAAATAATTAGAATCTCATCCTTGGTCCAAATCACTAGAAAATTATAAGTTACATCAAAGGATGTTATCTTAGAGGGACAATTATTTTGAAGGATTACTTGAAACATTTCTTTAGGAAAATAAAATTCCATTTAAAATTAATTTTTAAAACTACAAAATCAAAAAACATTTGAAAATTGATTTCTTTGAAAATAAATTTAATAATTATAAAGGTTGTTTTGGAAATAATATAAATCATTTATTGAGGTAAATAACCTTTCCTATTTAAAAACACATTTTAAAACATAAAAAAATTAAAATCATTTACTTTGAAAATAACCTGGAAAATAATAAAATTATCTTTAATACATTTATTGGTTATGATGGCGGAAATTTTTTTTCATCTCGTAAACATTAAAATAAAGATTCCTTTCACATTTTTGGAAAAATAAAAATGGGAATTATTTAGTAAAAAACGTGAATTTACCTTTCAAAAAAATTAAACAGTCAAATATGGGTGAAATTTTCTTTAATAAATCATTTGAATAATATAAAAAATATTTTTAGAAAATATTTTTTTTGGAATGAAAAGGGGTTTCGAACAAAGATAAAAATAAAGATTATTTTTATTACAAATATTCTTTGGAACTCTTGAGTAAATAAAGGGAGTAAAATGATGGTAAAACATATATTCTCATGACATAAACTTTGGATAAGAAAATTTATGAGTTTATTAAGAAATGGATCCTAATATTTCCTCATTAGAAACATAATGATAAACAATCTTCATAAATAATGCGATTGTAACTTAAAGTATTTACCATGTTGGTAAATTTTAATTGTAATAATCATGAAAGAATAACATTAAATTATAATTAAAATATCATGAGGATAAATAAATTAATGATATTACATGTCATTGGGTATATATAAACACCTCATAAAAATGTTATATGCATAATATAACATATGTCTCAAAGAAGGAAAATTGAGACAAAACCCCCTTACTGGTTGGGTATCTTTTGATACATAAAGCCCATAAAATATATATCCTCGAATTTATATGTAAATATGAAACATTTTCATTATAAGAGACATTAAATACATTCATAAATAGTATTTACAGCTCATAAAAGTGGTGAATATGGAATATATCTCACAGATATAAAAGTTAGATGAAAAATATCTTTATCACATCAGTAATCTTTTGAATCATAATAACTAATAAAAAATAAAATGAAATGAAACAATGAATATAATTAAAATAAGTATATTCAGGATATAACATGTAAAATGGTTAGTATACAAACTAAACATTATAAATGAGTGGTTAGTTTTCATATGTATTCAAGAAATAAAAGAGAGACTATAAATCTCTTACCTTATGTCTTGACTTCCTTTGTACATGTTCAAAAATCATGTATAATAAATATAATTTTTTTTATAAACATAATAAAGGAACATAATTATATATAACATACCATATATTATTTAGTTATTACCTTTTATTTGCTATTTATTAACAATTATTTGTTAAATTCACATTTCATACACTAACAACTATTCTTTTCATGCATGTTTGGATTTGTTATATTCTTCTTTTATTACATTGATAATGGTTAAATAATATCCAGAATTATAATAATTATATTAATATCCTATATATTCATTATATATTTATTTGTATTAATCTATAAAATTTAGAGGTGGAAAATGAAATGCATCGTTCATAGAGATGGTAGGTCGTACGTACGCATGAACAATGTTTCCATTTTCTCTAAGGGTTGATAGAAATAAAGTTAAATAATATATTAAAAATACATAATAATTTTTATTTAATTTATATAACATATTTAAATTAAACCTATCTTTATTACCTTACATGTATATCCTGAATGAATAACATCGCTTCGTGAGTCGGTATTCCGTCGTACACATGAGTGGCACTATCATATTCCTAAAACATTTAAATAAAATAGGTATATATGATATAATGAATCCATATATATAATTATTTTATGAATATCATATATAAACTTTATATCCATCATCATAACCGACCGTGAGATGTGTTAATGGAAAATTGAATGACATCGGTTTGAGAGGTGGTAGTCCACCACACACACGAATGATGATTTAACAACCCATTTGATGGAAGTGGAAATGGTTTTAGGTTATTAAATTAACATAATAATATATAATAATATAAGATATAAATTTATTATTATATTATATGTGTTAAAAAATAGTTATATATGAAAAATAAGAAATAGAAAGGATGATCTTAGTGAAGAGAATTACCTTCACATAAAAGCACCACCTTTGGATCTCTTATTAAGGACCCTTAGGTTTGTCTTTTGGTAAGACTATAATATCATCAAAAATGGAAAACGGAATTTAAGGAGGTGTTTTTTAAGGGTTTATCTGATCTATATTCCTTTATAGGTGTTAATAAGTGTAGAGTTGTGGTGGATTTTTATAAGTGGGGGAAAGGAACACTCTACTTGCAAATTTCCAAGAAGAATCTAAAGGAAAAAGGTGAATCCTGAGAAACAATAGTTCATATTATGGTATATTAAAAATTGGGACGGATAATATTGAAATATTTTTATAAAATGGAAATTTTACATGTTTTATAGTCATTTCAACCCTTATTTCATTAGTTTAACCCTTGGTAAACACATTTTTACCTCAATCACGGTAATTAAATTTTTGTGTTTTCACTATTCATTTAATTCTAAAATTAAGTTTTCCATATAAGATAAAATAAATAATGATGATTTTAAATATTTAATCCATTTTCAAAATTGAATTCACATAATTTTAAAAACTTTATTTATAATCAATACCTCAATCTTGATGAAAATTTGGGTTTTCAAAGTGAGAATATTCAAGAGTTTAAAAAGTATTCATATCCAAATTCAATATGAAAAAAATTAAAATGAACTAAATTGGATTAATATATATATAATTTGAATAAATTCTCTTTAAACTAAATTTTAAATATATTATAACTTTATAAATAATTTAAATGAAAAGGAAATTTTAATTTTAAATTCTATATTTTCACTATTCATCAGAAAAAAATAATATTTCAGAAAATTCTCAAAAAGTCACACTAAGATAATTTTAAAATATTAATTTCAAATATGTAATTTATTTTTTGAAATAAATTTATTAAAAATTTAAACAATTATTTTTAGAAACGGTGTGCCAAAAAATGCAACAAAACGTTTTTTTAGAAAAATACAATTTTAAATAAAAAATGGGATTTATTCTTTTATATTTTCTAAAAAACATATAAGATGAATGTTAAAAAATTAACTGAATATATATTATTTGCATTTAATTAAAATCGTTACCAAAAGTTATTTTTTTTAATTTATTGACATTAAACATGCAGGTGTTCATAAAAATAGTTTTTTAGAAAATGATTTTATTTGTTTTCAAATAGTTTTTATTTTAATTTATAATTAATTGGTATCCAAATATATAATTTTATATACATGTTTAAACCATATATTTTAAAATTTTAGTTAAATATATTCATAAACTTCATTTTAATGGATGGATGATAACTATAATATTAAATAGTAATATTCTAATAATATGTTATGTTTCTTTGAAACTCAGTGTTCTGTGCAATGCAAGATAAAAACAATGTTAAATGTAAAAAAATATAAAATTAGTGTCACGTATAATGAAAAATGTTGAAAATTATTTCATAAAATCTCAAGGTGTTACACATATGTCACAACCCACCTTGGAAAGCATACCAGGGGATAAAAAATTACCCAATGAAAAGGTATTATCCATCCATGAAACTGCCCAGACATGGGAGAGATATATTTCAATGGTTCTTCTAGGATTCATGAAGGAAGAAGGATAGAAAATATGAGACTCAGTAGATTGAGCCTTGGAATTTTCCTTATCTCTCACAAAAGTAGGTTTTTTCTATACATTCTTCCAATCAAAAGGATGTTCCGATAATGTAGAAAAATATCAAGCTCTCATTTAAGGCTTTGAATTGGATCAGTAGATACCAGTTTCTTGAATAAATATCAAGAGAAATTTAGAGTTGTAATTATATTAAATTAATTTTTAATATTCCATTAATAATGGGTAATTAATCCCCTTGATCAATTATATACAAGGGTTAATTGAAGAATTTCCACCTTTAACAAAATTTTCTCATGTTCGACATTCAAAAAAAACATGTGCAGATGCATTGGCTAATGCATCCATAGCCCTAGTAGACCCAGACTTGGATGCAACAGTCATTAGCATTATACATTGTAGGTTGGTGCCCCCATTTCATAGAAGAGATCAATGAGAACATTTCCACTCCAATGTAAGGTGAGCTAATATACTTTCTATATGATTCCACCATTGGATAGATATCCCCCATATTAGACTATATCTAAATTGGAATTCTTTCATCAGATCGATCCAAAATTGAATATATTATTTGATGAGAAGTCAATATTTTTCTTTACATTAGCCCGAAATATTTGAAATTACTCTACAAATGAATCTTTTATGGATTCCTCCTTATATATATTAAATGAGGACAAACTCTCACAGTTTATAAGGATGTCCATGCATGCACATGTGCTATTATCAATTTAAAATAAACTTCTCCCATAAAATTTAACAACTTGGATAAATATTTCTATCAATAACTCAAGATAGTGTGGAATTTAATAAGAAAATTCATACTTATTAGATACACAACAATTTCATCCATCATACCCTAGATATAATGTGTACTACTAAATATTATTGGTTATTTTTAATCTATGGAATAGATTTCACTGGACCATATCCCCCAAAAATATACTGGTAGCTCAGGTACATCCATATTTCCACTGAACTCTTCTCTATGTGGGCTAAGACAATCTCCCTTGAGGAGTTCCAGACAATGACAATTATTAAATTTTTAAAGTCAAATAACATCACTATATTATATGAGACTCACATAATATTCATGGGAAATGGAACCAACTTCTTCTCCTCTAAGTTGAAATGCGTATATCAGAAATACAATATTTGGTACAACCACTTATCCCACTACAATACAATATCAAATATATAGATTAATGATTTTAATATGAATTAATCTAATATACTCTCGAATATGGTGGATAAAGAAAAAAAATTAAATTCCTGAAAAACACAAGCATGATTTGTGGGCCTACTTCACTAAAAATTGTACAGATACACAATATCCCCAATATTAACTTCTATATGGGATAGATTCAGTCCTTCCAACTTATATTTATGTTCCCTAACTTTTAATATCTATAAAGAACTATATACATAAAGATTAATATTCTCAAAGATGTATGGATGATCTAGAATTACATTATGACAAGAGATTTGACACCTTCCACAACATGGGAATCCATCATAACTAATTTTCATGATATTTTATTAAAAGGTTCATCTTTATTCATTCCTCTAAGGAGATATAGTTTTGGTCCTTGTAATATTAATGATATCAGGGAAGAAGCCTCCAAATATGAAATCTAAGTGGGAATGACCTTATATCATACACAATTTATACTCTAATAGAGCTTACTCTGGTCACAATAAATGGAGATAAAATCAAACCTCCAATAAATGTAAGGTTTATCATGAACTAATTTTCTTAGATTTAATATAATTTCACTTTCATCCATTTTCATGACATAAAAATTCATGGAAAACTTACTAGTTATAGAAAATTAAATTGTACAACACATTATCCTAGTCACATGACCTAAAAATGCATGAAACTTTTCTTATAATATGATATTAAACTACATGTCCATTATTATCAATTAAATTATTTATATTATCTAGTGAGTTTCTTGGATACATGAAATTAAACCATATGATAAATTCCACTCCATGAATTCTAATTTCCATGGTATGTGTGGAAAATTCCCCTATCACGTTTCCTTGTGTAGTATGACTAATGAAACACCCCAGTAATTTGTTTTATAATTTTAAATACATTAATTTATGAAAAACAATAATTTAAAATTAAGTGATTTAATTAATAATACTTATATTTAAAATTTATAGTTTTCAAATTAATTTTAGAAAGAAATACTATTTTATATTATTATTTTGTGTAAAAGAATATTATAATATGAATATGTGTATTTTATTATTACAAAATTTATTTTTATGAATATATTATAATATATATTTTGAATATTATAGTTATTTTCATAAATACTAAATTATATTATGAATATATTCACCATTATTATTACACCCCAAGATTTTATGGTATTTTTATTCACAAATAATTTCAATTCATTAGATAGATTATATACACACAACACCTAGTCACTGAAAAAATACACTTTGTTATATTTATTACCTAGATGTTAAATTTAATTTTTCCACTTATGTGTTCTGAATTTCAAAAAATAGACATACACAGTTACGTTTAGTAAGATGTTTTGAGTCTGATAGAATCAACTTAATTTTTTTATGAATAGTAACATGACCCTTATTAATAGTAACATAACCCATATGAATAGAAATGTACCCTTATTAATAGTAACATCACCCATGTAAGTATAAATAAAATTTAGGGTCCATATAAATAAAAGTGAAAAATTTAATCACTAATAATTAAGTGTTGGTATATTTGTGACTAATAAATATTTAATTACTATTTTAAATTAATAAATTTATTTAAAAATAAATTCAATTTCATAAGATTTATTTTTAAATAAATACTTTTATGTCCTATAATTTTATGTGACCTCAGTTAATTTTTGAAAGTATTATAAATTCAGTTTTAAATTCAAAATCAGTATTTTTCAAGTAAATATTGATTTTATTTAAAAATTAAATTGAAAATATTTAAAATATTATTTTGATAAAATTGAATCCATTTTTGAATTTCACACATTTAAAAATGGTTAGGGTTAATTTTTTTATTTTTCTGAAATACTTGATTTTTGGGTTAATAGTGAAATTTGTTAATTTACGAAATATGCAATGTAAATGCATTTATGCATCATTCTTGGGTCATGGATATGGTAAATGGCCATTTTTCAAAATAATGTTTACTTATTACTATTTTTAGTCACAATAATAAAAAATATTCATAGTCTTGATCCAAAATAATTAAATAATGATTAAAATAATGGGAAATAACTCTTCTGCACTATAAAAACCACGCCCTCTTCCTCTCACAGCACTCAAGCTTTGAGACTTGCATAATTTTTGACAAAAAATCTTCCAAATCCCTTTCATCACATCCAATTCCTTTTGGTCTCACAAAAAGTCCAAAACCAAAGGTCTTAGGAAGGTTCTCAAGGATGAGTACTCAAGAGGTAAGCCTATCTTCCTTTTTCTTTCAATTTCTTTTACAAGTTCAATTATATTGTTTCTCTCTCCTCACCTACACTAATACAATTTATTTGAAATTTCTAATACCTCACATGTAATGGATTTATATTATTCTCATGTAATATTTTATCATCATCTCTCCTTCCCCTCCTCTTATACTAAAAATGAAAACATTGTTCGAGATATGTTAATTTATCAACCTAAAGGATGATGTGTTTTCAATTTCTATTACCATATTCAATTCTGGTCATGAAACCATTTTTATAGTCGAACCAGATCATAATATATGTAATATAACTTATTTAATGTTCTAGACTTATTTTTTACACATGGAATAAAATTATAAAACAAAACGAGTTCGTGGTAATAAAAAAACACCAAATTAATCCAACCATCTATCATTAAAAAAAATTCTAAAGATTCATCCGAAAAAAATAAACAAAGGATTTATATGATAATTTATCCTTATAGATGGTAAATAATTTCTCATAACTTCAATTCGGGTTTTCAATTTCCATTTTACATGAAATTACATACTCTTATACAAGCGAACTGATCATGAAATCTAAGAAAGTGGGCACTCCTAAATGATGAAATTGAATATATTAACCCATATAAAAGGTCATAAATGAAAATAATAAAGATATAAAAAATAAATTACATGATGATAAGGTTATAGGATAATTATTTAATGAATCTAATTTTATTATTCCATATATTAAAATCAAGTGAAGAATATATTCATACATAATGTAAGGGTTTCCTCATCTCACTTCCATTTTTGTGAGATATTCCATATTCACTACTATTAGATGAGTATGGTGTATGTATAATTAACATTGGTGTATCATATCATTAATATATTTATTTTCATTTATTAAATGTATCATTTTATGATTATTAATTTTTGTCCATATGATTCTATTGATTACAAAGTGGTAAGGATTTTCTACCCAAACCTTCATTTTCATAAGGGTTACTCCTATTATCTACTTAACTCAATAAATTTTTTATTTATTCTTATTTAATCCTAATAATTTCTGTATTAATGTTTTATATATTAGTTCCAATCATAATCCTTATTTATTTTATTGGGAGTTACGTGTTTTAAAAGAATCTTTCAAAAATTCTTCCTCAAATACCAGCCAGAGTCAGAAGAACTTCTATAAATCTTACATGTATTGAAGGGAACTCTATAATCTGTTTTAATACATCATTATTTTAATAAAATAAAAAAATTTATCATTAAAAGATATCATGCTTTATTTTTTGGTTTTATTAAAACAAACATGCCTTTCCGCTTTAAAATCTCTTCATATTTTCCTTATTCCACACTAAAATGTTTTAGTTCTAAAGCTTCTTTAAAAACTCTTTTTACTTGATTTCAATTTTGTGGGAAAGAATTTATGCCTAAAATATAATTTCTGTTTTCTTACCTTTTATTTTCTAGTACATATATGTTTACAATCTGATTTCATGAAAAACAAAATTGATATTCAAAAATAACTCTTCTCTCCAATGTAAAAAATGATTTTTTCACTACTGAAATGTGGGTTTTCCCCACACTTCCATACCAACATTTTCATGAAACCATTAGTAAAGGATGGTTTAGGGTATCTTTTACCAAAGGTTCTAAGGAACCGTTGTTATAGGTGTGTGTGTGGGAGCTTTTACCAATGGTTCATTAGAACCGTTGTTATAGATGTGGTTTAGGGGAGTTTTACCAATGGTTCAATGAGAACCGTTGGTATAGGTGTGGTTGAGGGGTGTTTTTACCAACGGTTCTAAGGAACCGTTGGTATTGGTTTGTCCTAAAAATATATACCAACAGTTTTTAAAAACCATTGGTAAAACATCCCCCCAAATTAACAGCAGCCCGTCCTCTCCCCCATTCGTGATACAGAACCCTAAACGGGAGAAGTTTGGTGATCTTGGAGCTCCTTCAGCTTCATCTTCCTCCATCCCATCGATGGTGCTGAATCTCCTGTCGAATCTTATAAGACCCATCCTAAATTAGGTATTTTCTTAACTTGTACCTTATTTTTATTGAAATTTAACTAATATTTCAGTTTTTAGTTTTGATTTTGATGTGTATATGTTTTTGTTTCTATTTTGATTTAACCTATATGTGATGAGCTTGTATCGTCATTAAGATGTTTCCAATGGTTCATTGATCATTGTTTTGTGGAGAATGAATGGTTTAGGACTAGCATTAGAAGTAGCTTCCAGTGAGGCCATTTTAGTATAAGGGGAAACAAGATTATGATCTACAAGGGGGTGATTGAGTTGGTAGAGACCAAACATTGTTTGTTCCTTGTGTTCAAGAACCATAAATAGAGTGTTACAATTAGGTGATCATCAGTAAATATGTAGGTATGATTTACAGGTTTTGTTTCATGAAGTTGAATATGTGGCGCTATAGCGGTTTTGGATTGTTTGAGGTACTCTTAGTGTATTGTAAACCCTCATTTGTTCCATATTAATTTAAATTTATTTAATACCATTTTTTTCACACAAACCATTATATCCTATCAAAAAATATTTAGAGTGTATTTTCATTCTTATAGTGTTAAATTTTTTAGTAAATGTCCACACTAGCTTCTTTTATGTATTCTAGGGGTTTAGACTGATGACAGGGCTGTATGATTATTGTGGGGGTATTATTTTCATATAAATATACCTATGCTATGTCATCAAATGAGTCAACTAGTTATATTCCTTACTGATTTTTATCAAATGATTCTGAAAGAGGGTTGTGTAATCATATGAGGATAAAAAATGTAATTTTTGTTACTGAGTGGGAATTTTGGGTGGGAAGTTGATATGTGGACCACCTAGTTTGTGTGATTGTTCATAATTTTATAGAAGAGATTAAAGCTATTATGTTGGAGGATACTAAAGTTATTAGGGTTTTTGTTTTTGTTTTTTATGAGGTGGTTGTGATGATACCCACTTGACATGATGTTGAGATTGAGATATACCAAAATCCCGGTGCTCCTCTAATTTCCATAGCTCTTAGTCTATTGTATCCAATATTGACACACAAATTTTTTTTTATAAATCAAATTTTATTGAATTTTAATCATTAATATGTCACAGCGTCAATCATTAAAAAAGAATTTCATAAACTATATTTTCCTTTCAACTATAAATATAATGATTAAAAAGACATTATATGGATGGAAAATCATATTCATGAAATCTATGAAGAAAATTATAGTGTTTATCAGCCAAAAAGTCATGGAAAATATAATAAAAACCATATATACTCCTAAACTCAATCATGGGAATGAATCTTTATATGACCCACTACTAACGGTATTTTTAAGGATATTAATCCATAGAAAGAAACAAAATGTTCTATAATAGATCAAATTTTCCTAATATTTGTTATAGAGAACATCTGTATCTCTATTAACTAATTAAGATTCATTTAGTCCAAAAAATCCATAAAATACCATCTTAAATCTATGAAAATATAATTTTATCACCTTATAGACATGTGCCTTGTATGATAATTATATTTCCCTAAAACATTTCATAATACACTTTATATACTCAGAGGGACCATCCCACTCTAAGAACCTACCAAGATTCAAATTCATACTCATAATTATTTCCTCATCAAACTCTTGGTGTAAAATTTCCACACCTATCACTACCCTTGTTGACAGCTCGCCCACCCCACCCCCAGATACCCGCCCACCACCTTGGACAGCCCATGCCCCCCTGGACAGCCCCCCCACCCTTATTGACAGTCCGACCACCCCACACCTAGACACCCTCCCACCACCCCCAGAAACTCCATCCCCCCTGATGCCCCCACCCCTGCAAAGCCCCCCCCCCCACCCCATCCCCTTGACACCCCTGACCCCACTGGACAGTGCTGTCACCCCCGTGGATAGCCCGCCCACCTCCCTGGACAGCTCGCCCACCCCCTGGACACTCGAAACCCCCTGGACAGCCCCGCCACCCCCATGGGAAGCCCACCCACCCCCTGGACACCCTGTACCCCCCAGACATCCCCACCCACCCCCTGGACACCCTGCTCACCTCCTTGGACAGCCCGACCACCCCCCTGGACTCCCCCTACCCCCTTGAACTGCCCACCCACCCCCTAGACTCCCCCTACCCCCTTGGACAGCCTGACCACCCCCGCGGACAGCCCACCCACCTGGACACCCTGACCCCCCTAGACACTCCCCACCCCCTGGACACCTCTGACCCCCCAGATGGCCCCACCACCCCCTAGACATCCCGCACCCCCTGGACACCCCGCACCCCCCTTGGATAGTCTCGTCACTCCCCCGATCCTCATCCTACTCCTCATCCTGATCTACCTGAAGAAGTTAAAGTATAAAATTCATTTACTCCCAATAAGACCCTTAAGTATTATGTATTCCTTGATCCACTTCCAATATCTTACTGGGAAATCCTTGAATATAGGCATTAGAAATTTTGTATCTTATTTTCTTATATACACTGTATTTTGTTGTATTTCTCAATAGTATTATCATATAGATTAATGTGTCAGTTATTCTTTTATATAAAGTAAACAATTTTCATTTACCTAAATATTTTTTCGATTAAACATCAATATTATTGAATTGCTTTGAAATGAATTATTGAAATTTTTTACAGAATGGATAGAAGTTGGATGTACGAAACTGATCGGATTTCAACCGATTTTCAAAATAATTTGAATAGCTTTATAGATTTTTCATTTTACAAGGCTTCAGATAGTGGTTGCATACACTGCCCATGTTTTAATTGTGTTGGAAGACCTTGGTTGAGTCATGAAGCAGTTATCTATCATATAACCAAATATGGTTTCCAAACAAACTATTATGTGTGGTATCACAATAGATAGAAAATGGAATCTCAAAATTTTGATGATCCAAATTATTGGATTTAATTGGAGAGTTTGATTTATGATTGGTTTCCATTTATTTGGCATCATGAGAAGGAAAGTATTTCTAGCCAACAAGATTTCGACACAAGCACACATGATGCGTCCAATGAAAATGATGATGTTGATAGGGTGAAAAAATTGAATGATGCTGCAACGACTCCAGTATATCGGCAATGTGGTAAAATGAAAAATTTGGAATTTTTAATCTGATTGTTTCATGGGAAAACTATGTATGGGATTTCAAATACTGCAATTGATTACATTCTTACCTTCTTGAAGGACTTACTTCCAGATGATGCTTATATTCCCTCAAACCACTATATGGAATGGAAGTTAGTTGATGAACATGGATTCTCAAAAAAAATCATGATTTCCCAAATTATTCCAGCTTATTTTGGGAGGAAACTGCTGAATGAAATGATTGTATCAAATGTGGAACCTCCCGATGGAAGCCAAAAGATGATGGAACACCATCTCGTGTGCCACAAAAAGTAATGTGGCACTTTCCATTGATCCCCAAATTACAGAACCTATTCATGTCTGATGAAATATCCATAAAAATGAAATGGCATGACACCGAGATAAAAAAGAATAATGAAGATTTGGTTCCCCTGCAGATGGATTTTCATGGTAGAGATTTGATTCTTGATATACTGAATTTGTAGTCGATGTGCGTAATGTGAGACTCTGTCTTTCATGTGACGGTTTTAATCCATTTGGGAAGATTCTTACTTCGCACAGCACATGGCCGGTTTTCATACACATTTATAACCTTCCCCCTTGGTTGTGTATGAAAAAGCCTTCCACTTTCTTGAGTATACAGATATCTGGCCCTTCTTCTCCCAGCAATGATATAGATTTATACATGTAACCATTAATAAAAGAGTTGAAACTTCTTTGGGATGTGGGTGTGCCCACATACGATGCATGTTCAAAATATATATTTCAAATGTGTGATGCACTTAATTGGACAATCAATGATTTTCCTACTTATGCAATGATGTCTAGATGGAGCACAAAAGGAAAATTTTCATGTCCTATTTGTATGAAGAATACTCTATTGAAAAGATTGAAATATCGTTGTAGTTTTAGTTTTATGGGACATCGATAATTCTTTCCAATGAACCATCCATATAGAAACAATCGTCGAAGATTTGAAAATACCATGGAGAATGACGATCCACCTCATTGTATGTTTGGAACTGATGTGCATAATGAATTGAAAGATTTTAGTTATTCATTTTTGAAGGGTGTAATGAAATCTTGAAAGAGGAAAAATGTTTCCAATGATAACTATTACAATTGGAAGAAGAACAGTATATTCATTGAGTTGTCGTATTGGTCAACCAACTTGTTACGTCATTGCTTAGACGTAATGCACATTGAAAATAATATATGTGAAATGTTGATTTCGATTCTTCTAAATGTCAAGAGGAAGACAAAAGATGATTTACAATCTCGGTGTGACTTGGTAGATTGGGGGATCAGACCAGAATTGCATCCTGTCTATATCAGTAAAAATAAATGGCAAGATCCATGTGCTTCTTATGTGATGAAACCTGCTGAAAAAAAAAATTTCTGGAAGTGCTAGAGACTATTAAATTTCCTAATGGCTATTCAAGCAATATATCAAAACGGGTCAACAGAAAAAATTTGAAGCTAAAATCTTTAAGGACTCATGATTATCACATCCTTTTGCATGAGTTGATTCCAATAGAAATCCCTCATCTCTTGTTCAATAATGTTAGAGTCTCAGTTATTCAGTTTTTCTATTTGTTTAGCGATCTTTGTGCTAAGAGGTTGTCCAAATCCTTCATGCAAAAACTGTTGGCAGAGACACCATTAATTTTGTGTGAGTTAGATAAAATATTCCCTCCATCATTTTTTACATGCATGTTGAATCTGACTATCCATATTCCGACCGAAATACTTCTTGGAGGACCCGTTGCTTTCTGTTGGATGTATCCAACTGAAAGAAACATGTGCACATTGAAATAATATGTTCAGAATAGGAATTATCCCGAAGGTTCTATTGTGAATGGTTACGTGGCTCAAGAATGTATGGATTTCTGCTCAATGTATTTTTCTGATGTTACTACAATAATAAATAGACAATGAGAAATGAAGATAAACATTATGGGAAAATTGAACCCAGTTTTCCATCACTTCCTCGGACAGGAGGAATTCCAGAATCATATACATTGATGACATTAAGCCCTGAAGAGCGAGATATGGAACATCACACAGTGTTGTTCAATTGTGATTTGTTCGATGAGTATATCAAGTAAGTAAATTGTACATGTATCTCTTATCTTATCTCTTGTAATTTTAAATATTTGTTAAACTATTATTATTTTTATCTAAAGGGAAAATCAAAATTGATATATAGAAAGCATCATTCTTTATCATTGAGAAGGAAAAGGGCTTTGTATAGAAAAGGGTTTTCTTCTTGGTTGAAATTGAAGGTAAAAATATTTCTGTAATAACTAAATAAAAATAATATTTAATTTTGTTTACTATTTATTTATATTTCAGGTATCGAGTTTTCATATAGAATCTGTTTCTCGGGAATTAAGAGCTTTGGGTTTTGGTCTTAATACCATGGTTCGTGCTTGTAAATTACTTGTGATCAATGGATACAAATTTATCATCACTAAACGAGCAAGAAACATGAGAACACATCATAATGGTGTTATGCTAACAACCACAACAGATCGTTATTCCTGTTCATCGGATACTAGACCTCGTTCTGAAAATGTTGCTTATTATGGAGCGTGAAGAAAATAATAATTTTGGATTATTACTCGCATGGTCGAGTCATGATGATGAAATGTCATTGGTTTGATTCAATGACGAGGCAAGGCACCTTTATTGATGATTTTGGATTTTGATTTGTTGACATGACTCGCACTCTTGCCACTGATGAACCATATGTATTGGCATCAATGGTGAAACACGTTTTTTATGTCAAAGATCATCGTCATCCTAAATTTGGTGTAATTATTGAAGTAAATCCCAGACTTGTTTTTGATGATGGTGATAATGAAGTTGACACTATCTCTACTGTAATTGGAAGAAATCTATTTATTACTTATGATGATGTCAATAGCTCAATTGTCATAATTGATTGTGAACCTAAAGTTTTGGTGGGAAATATATAGAATCATATAGTCGTGTTCTCACCTACATGTTTCACCAATATCATTCAGAGTGTGTATCCTAGTACTTACCTTCAAACCACCATAAATCTTCTGTTTCTTTATGTTTTTTTATCAGAATGGTTTTTCTATATATTGTTTTGGGTCACATATTAGTTATCTATTTCTAATTACTTCCATATTTGTTTTCATTGTAGGAAATGACACCCATTGAAGAGAGGCGGCGGAAAAAGATGACAGAAAATAATTATCGCATGGTACATATGGGTGTTCCTCCACTCATCCCTGTTGTGGGTATTTTATTTCAAATATAAATATTTCAATAACTTATAATATCATGTGTTTGCTTTTGTGTTAATTTTTTTTAGGATCCACCCCCTTGACGAGAGATATCCGATGAGGAGCCTGATATTTCTCCCAGTAGAGAGGTTGGTGGTAGGAGGGGGGTGGTGTCAGTTATGGACGATCATCTAGTGGTCCCAGTACGGAGGCCGATGGTATGAGGGCTCGTGGGGTGAGAGTTAGACAATCCACTATCCTAGGCGTATCTTCTACGCCCCATTTTGATCCTGGAGTGTCTTCAGGGACACACGGGATATTTAGACCTCCGATGTTTACAATACCAGTTGGCTAGACTTCTATGCCATCATCTTTTTCTTCTGGTTCATTATCTCTGAGCTACTATATTCCACCTTCATCGACTCCTGCTGTGACACAGTATGTGGCTGAGGAGCATACACTGAGGGACAATCCACCTGTAGAGGATATTCCGTCAGCTTCTGCACATCCAGTAACACCCATTGATTTGACTACCACATGTATATTTATATAACTCTATCAAATTTTTATACCAAAAACTATTTTTATTATAACTTGTATTGATATTATTTTTCTTTAATAACAAATTCATCTACAGATAGGAGGTGGGGGAGGGGGCGTACTCGCTTGCGTGTGTTATGGAACCTCCAGACACAGTTGATGGTTGAATACAATGTTGATGTACAAATGATTGAGAAATATGGGCTGTAATGTCGGGGTTTTTTGGCGACGCTAGCCAAATACTCCGATATCATTTCGGTCAGCCCTCTCTCTTGAAGGAATCTTCCACACGAAGTCAAGGATAACACGTGGGAAAAAATATGGGTAAAAAATCTATTGTATTTATTGTAGTATTTTTTCTATATAAATGAATCTATTGGGTTTTAGCTTTGTTTTAACTTCCCTGATGGTGAAGGTGCACGACCAGCACGTTTAAAAGAGCTAGGAGAGATTTGGAGAGCTTATAAGCATGAGTAGTATGTTGGCCGGTGTGATAGAGTGGGCACGGAGTTAGATACATTACCTATCGTGGATGACTACCCGATAGAGAAATATCTCCAAATGATTACCCATTGGGCAACTGCCAAATTTAAGGTATTATTCTCATTTGAGGTATTTAAATGAGAGTTTTCATATTTTTCATTAATATAATCTTATTTATTATTAAAAAATTATTTTGGAATCTTCTGAGAAAAACAAAAAAACATTGATTCAAAGAAATACCTCCACCCTTAGGGGTGCACAACTATGTCAGAACATGAGAGGCAGCTAGTAAGATATAGTTGTTTATAATTTTTCTTTAGGACTTTCCCTTTTTATTGTTTCCTACTTAAATTATGTGATTTATTGAATATTGAATATATGATTATACTTTCACTTTATATTGTTTCAATGTCATTATAGAATCAAAAATTGAATATTGAAGGATGTATCCCTCAAGCCAAATTTTTTTGCTCGAGTAGAAGAAAAAAAGATGGAACTGCGATAAATGAACCAATCAAAGAAAAGATTGTATGTTTTAATTTGTTTATTTCAAATTTTAATATCTATTTTGAAATTTAATAATCTATTAATGTTTTTAACAGGCTGCTTTAGAGGCTCTTGATTCCCAACAGCCTGACAATTTTGGGCCACATGATCATTTATATCAGGTTTTGGGAGATGAGAACTCTGGTTGAGTACGCAGCCGACCAGGTAAGAATATAGTTCCAACGAGGTATTGGTCCTCTCCAGGTATCCATTCTAGTACCACCGGTCAAGGATCATGCAAGATAGTATGATAAAAGGGTCATAGATTTGTACATACAAGTTCAAATGAGGGACAAAGAATTTATGAAACTGATGAAAGCTTTATCTTCATCAATTCCACTAGAGGCCAGCGCGGCTTGTCAGACATTTATGTCGTCGATGGGTGCATTATCTAAAGCACCAGATGGCAGCTCTAGTGGAGGTTGAGATGATGACGTTCCTGGTGATGAATAGGATTCTAAAGAGGAAGAGGTCGAGGATGAGGATGAGGATTAGGGCAAGGATGGGGCTGAGGGCAAGGATGGGGTTGAGGGTGAGGATGGGGCCAAGGACGAGGATGAGGCCAACAATGAGCATGGGGATGATGACAAGGACGACAACAAAGACATAGATGGCGGTGAGGATAGGGACGATGATGATAGTGGTGATGGTGATGGTGATAAGGGAAAGATTTATCCATTACATTTTTGAATTCTGTATAACTCTTTATTTTTTAACCTGGTTTTCCACTCTGGGGTTTTCCTCTGCTTCATAGGGACGTTGTTATTAGATCTATTTTTTGCACTTGATTCTTATTGTATGATTAGTCTACTACCTATACCTTTAGTATTACTTGGAACTGTGATAACCATTTTTCTATTTTTTATTACTTAGAATTCTTAGTTAGCCATGTATTTCATGTTTATGCATATGGAAAATGATATGGAAAATGTGCTTTGAAGTAGAAGGCTTTTTGAGTGAAATTGAAATGATATTATCCCTAATGAAATACAATTCCATGGTTATTTTATTAACACCATGACCAAAATACAAAAATATAGGATAAGAACATATAACAATCAATAATTATGGCATATTTGGTGGATATTTTTTAAAAAATAATTATTATTTTCATGAATTCTATAATTACAGGAAAGTAAGGTTTCCAAACTATGTTTGAAGGATGATTGAAAGGTGATAAATGAACTCAAACCATATAAGAAATTTTTTATCCACTTAAAGAGGTCCATGACTATATTAAATACATGATCAATCATTTGTGACATGTACGAGTCAACCCCGCCTCAATCCAAGGCGCGGTGTGGCCGGCACCACTCAAAGTGTCTCACTTTTCTTTGAAATGGACACCAGTTTAAGTTAAAACAACAACTGACATACGGAAAATGGACCAAACTCATTCAGATTCTATTTATACTTTGGGAAATGTATACATGGGTTATTTTTGATGTGTATGAGTCAACCCCGCCTTAATCTGAGGCACGGTGAGGCCGGTACCACTCAAAGTGTCTCACTTTTATTTGAAATGGACAGGGTTTTAAGTGAAAACAACAACTAGCATACGGAAAACTGACCAAACGCATATAAATTCTACTAAAACTTTAGTAAAACGATCCATGGGTCATATTTGATATGTACGAGTCAACCCCGCCTCAATCCGAGGGCCAGTGTGGCTGGTACCACTCAATGTTTCTTTCATTTGTTTAAAATGGATGTGCTGTTAAGTAAAAAATGACATACAGAAAACCAACCAAATACATTTGGATTGTATTGAGACTTTATAAAAATTATTCATGGGTCATTTTTGATTTGTAAAATTCATCCCCGCCTCAATATGAGGTGCAGCGTGGCCGACACCACTCAAAGTGTCTCACTTTTCTTTGAAATGGACAACAGTTTAAGTTAAAACAACAACTGCCATACGGAAAATGGACCAAACGCATTCGTATTCAGTTTATAATTTAGGGAATGTATCCATGGGTCATTTTTGACGTGTACGAGTCAACCCTGCCTCAATCTGAGGAACATTGTGGCCGGTACCGCTCAAAGTGTCTCACTTTTATTTGAAATGGATAGAATTTTAAGTGAAAACAATAACTGGCATACGGAAAACTTACCAAACGCATTCGGATTCTATTGAAACTTTAGAAAAATTATCCATGGGTCATATGTGACATGTAATAGTCAACCCTACCTCAATCTGAGGGCCGGTGTGTCTGGTACCACTCAAAGTGTCTTTCTTTTGTTTAAAATGGATGTGCTTTTAAGTAAAAAAATTGACATACAGAAAACCGACCAACACATTCTGATCGTGTTTCTACTTTAGAAAAATGATCCATGGGTCATTTGTGATGTGTAAGAGTCAAACCCGCCTAATTCTGAGGTGCGGTGTGGCCAGAACCTCTCAAAGTGTCTCACTTTTCTTTGAAATCGACAACAGTTTAAGTTAAAACAACAACTAACATACGTAAAATAGACCAAACACATTTATATTATGTTGATGCTTTAGTAAATGTATCCATGGGTCATTTGTGACATGTATGAGTCATCCCTGACTCAATAAGAGGCACGGTGTGGCCGGTACCACTCAAAGTGTCTCACTTTTGTTTGAAATGGACAGGATTTTAAGTGAAAACAACAACTGGCATACGGAAAACAGACCAAATGCATTTGGATTCTTTTGAAACTTTATAAAAACAATCCATGGGTCATATGTGACATGTACGAGTCAACCCCACTTCAATATGAGGTCTAGTGTGGCCGTTACCACTCAAAGTGTCTTTCTTTTGTTTAAAATGGATGCGCTTTTAAGTAAAAAAACGACATATGGAAAACCTACCAAACACATTAGGATTGTGTTGATACTTTATAAAAACGATCCATGGGTCATTTTTGATGTGTATGAGTAACCTCTTCCTCAATCTGAGGCGCGGTGTGGCTGGTACCACTCAAATGTCTCACTTTTCTTTGAAATGGACAACAGTTTAAGTTAAAACAACAACTGACATATGGAAAACACACCAAATGCATTCAGATTCTATTGATACTTTAGGAAATGTTTCCATGGGTCATTTGTGACGTGAAAGACTCATCCCCACCTCAATTTGAGGCATAGTGTGGCCGGTACCACCCAATGTGTCTCACTTTTATTTGAAATGGACATGATTTTAAGTGAAAACAACAACTGGCATACGGAAAACCAACCAAACGCATTCGGATTCTGTTGAAACTTTAGTAAAAAAATCCATGGGTCATATGTGATGTGTAAGAGTCAACCCTGTCTCAATTGGAGGGCCGGTGTGGCCGGTACCACTCAAAGTGTCTTTCTTTTGTTTAAAATGGATGTGCTTTTATGTAAAAAAATGACATACAGAAAACTGACCAAACGCATTCCGATTGTGTTGATACTTTAGAAAAACTATCCATGGGTCATTTGTGATGTGTAAGAGTCAATCCCACCTCAATCCGAAGCATGGTGTGGTCGGCACTACTCAAAGTGTCTCACTTTTCATTGAAATGGAGAACAGTTTAAGTTAAAACAACAACTGACATACGAAAAACGGAACAAATTTAATTGGAATCTATTGATACTTTAAGAAATGTATCCATGGGTCATTTGTGACATGTACGAGTCAACCCCACCTCAATCTAAGGCATGGTGTGACCGGTACCACTCAAAGTGTCTCACTTTTATTTGAAATGGACATGATTTTAAGTGAAAACAACAACTGGCATACAGAAAACTGACCAAATGCATTCGGATTCTATTGAAACTTTAGGACAACAATCCATGGGTCATATGTGACATATAAGAGTCAACCCCGGCTCAATCCAAGGTCCAGTGTGGCCAATACATCTCAAAGTGTATTTCTTTTGTTTAAAATGGATGTGCTTTTAAGTTAAAAGAACGACATACAAAAAACCGACCAAACGAATTCGGATTGTGTTGATACTTTATAAAAATGATCCATGGGTCATTTGTGATGTGTACGAGTCAACCCTGCCTCAATACGAGGCACGGTGTAGTCGGAACCACTCAAAGTGTCTCACATTTCTTTGAAATGGACAATTGTTTAAGTTAAAACAACAACTGACAAACAGAAAATGGACCAAACGCATTCGTATTTTGTTGATACTTTTGGACATGTATCCATGGGTCATTTGTGACGTGTATGAGTCCAAACGGACTCAATATAAGGTGTAGTGTGTCCATTACCACTCAAAGTTTCTTTCTTTTGTTTAAAATGGATACGCTTTTCAGTAAAAATAACCGGCATACAGAAAACCAAACAAACACATTCGGATTGTGTTGATACTTTAGGACAATGATCCATGGGTCATTTGTGATGTGTACGAGTCAACCCAACCTCAATTCGAGCCACGGTGTGGCCAAAACCACTCAAAGTGTCTCTCTTTTGTTTAAAATGGACATCATTTTATGTGAAAACAACAACTGACATATGGAAAACCGACCAAATGCATTCAGATTCTATTAAAACTTTAGGAAAACGATCCGTGAGTCATTTTTGACATGTACGAGTCAACACTTCTTCAACCGACCAAACACATTCAGATTCGGTTGATACATTAGGACATGTATCCATTGGTCATTTGTGACATGTATGAGTCAAACCCACCTCAATCTGAGGCATGGTGTGTCCGGTACCACTCAAAGTGTCTTTATTTTGTTAAAAATGGATACACTTTTAAGTGAAAAAACAACTGTCATACGGAAAATAGACCAAACCCATTCGGATTCTATTGAAACATTAGGAAAACGATACATGGGTCATATGTGACGTGTACGAGTCAACCCCCCTCACTCTGTGGGCCAGTGTGGCCGGTACCACTCAAAGTGTCTTTCTTTTGTTTAAAATGGATGTGCTTTTAAGTAAAAAAATGACATACGGAAAACCAACCAAATGCATTCGGATTGTGTTGATACTTTAGAAAAACGATCCATGGGTCATTTTTGATGTTTACGAGACAAACCAACCTCAATCTGAGGCGTGGTCTGGCCGGCACCACTCAACGTGTCTCACTTTTCTTTGAAATGGACAACAGTTTAAGTTAAACCAACAACTGACATACAGAAAATGGACCAAACGCATTTGGATTCTATTGATACATTAGGACATCTATCCATGGGTCATTTTGGATGTGTACGAGTCAACCCCTCCTCAATCTGAGGCATGGTGTGGCCGGTACCACTCAAAGTGTCTTTCTTTTGTTTAAAATGGATACGCTTTTAAGTAAAAACAACCGGCATATGGAAAACCAACCAAATGCATTCAGATTGTGTTGATACTTTAGTACAATGATACATGGGTCATTTGCGACGTGTATGAGTCAACCCTACCTCAATTAGAGGCGTGGTGTGGTCGACACCACTCAAAGTGTCTCTCTTTTGTTTCAAAATGGATATCATTTTAAGTGAAAACAAAAACTGACATACGAAAAACAAACCAAATGAATTTGGATTTTATTGAAACATTATGAAAACGATGAACAAGTCATTTGTGACATGTACAAATCAACCCAGACTCAATCCGAGGCACGGTGTGGCCGACACCACTCAAAGTGTCTCACTTTTCTTTGAAATGGACAATAGTTTAAGTTAAAACAACAACTGACATACGGAAAACGGACCAAATGCATTTGGATTCAGTTGATACTTTAGGAAATGTATCCATGGGTCATTTTTCATGTGTATAAGTCAACCCCATGTCAATATGAGGCATGGTGTGGTCGGTACCACTCAAAGTGTCTCACTTTTATTTGAAATGGACATGATTTTATGTGAAAACGACAACTGGCATACGGAAAACAGACCAAATGAATTCATATTCTGTTTAAACATTAGGAAAACAATCCATGGGTCATATGTGACGTGTAAGAGTCAACCCAGCCACAATCCGAGGGCCGGAGTGTCTGGTACCACTCAAAGTGTCTTTCATTTGTTTAAAATGGATGCGCTTTTAAGTAAAAAAATGACATATGGAAAACCGACCAAACTCATTCAGATTGTTTTGAGACTTTAGAAAAGTGGTACATGGGTCATTTTTGATGTGTAAGAGTCAACCCCACCTCAATCTGAGGCACGGTGTGGCCGGCACAACTCAAAGTGTCTCACTTTTCATGGAAATGGACAACAGTTTAAGTTAAATCCACAACTGACATTAGGAAAACAGACCAAACACATTTGGATTCTGTTGATACTTTAGTACATGTATACATGGGTCATTTGTGACGTGTAAGAGTCAACCCCTCCTCAATCTGAGGCATGGTGTGGACGGTACCACTCAAAGTGTCTCACTTTTATTTGAAATGGAAAGGATTTTACGTGAAAACAACAACTGGCATACAGAAAACCAACCAAATGCATTCGGATTCTGTTGAAAATTTAGGACAACAATCCATGGGTCATATTTGATGTGTAAGAGTTAACCCAACCTCAATACGAGGGCCGGTGTGGACGGTACCACTCAAAGTTTCTTTCATTTGTTTAAAATGGATGCGCTTTTAAGTAAAAAACGACATACGGAAAACCGACCAAACGCATTCTGATTGTGTTGATACTTTATAAAAATGATCCATGGGTCATTTTTGATGTGTATGAGTCAACCCCACCTCAATCCAAGGTGCGGTGTGGCCGGAACCACTCAAAGTGTCTCACTTTTCTTTGAAATGTACAACAGTTTAAGTTAAACCCACAACTGACATATGGAAAACGGACCAAACGCATTCAGATTCTGTTGATACATTAGGACATGTATCCATGGGTAATTTTTTATTGGTATGAGTCAACCCCGCCTCAATCTGAGGCCTAGTGTGGCTGGTACCACTCAAAGTGTCTTTCTTTTGTTTAAAATGGATACGCTTTTAAGTAAAAACAACCAGCATACGGAAAACCAACCAAATGAATTCGGATTGTGTTGATACTTTAGGAAAACTATACATGGGTAATTTTTGATGTGTACGAGTCAACCCTGCCTCAATTAGAGGCACGGTGTGGCCAAAACCACTCAAAGTGTCTCTCTTATGTTTAAAATGGACATCATTTTAAGTGAAAACAACAACTGACATACGGAAAACCAACCAAATGAATTCGAATTCTATTAAAACTTTAGGAAAACGATCCATGATTCATTTTTTTCTGTACAAGTCAACCCTGCCTCAATCTGAGGCGCGGTGTGGCCGAAACCACTCAATGTGTCTAAATTTTCTTTGAAATGGACAACAGTTTAAGTAAAAACAACAATTGACATATAGATAATGGACCAACCACATTCGGATTCTGTTGATACTTTAGTACAAGGATCTATGGGTCATTTGTGACGTTTACAAGTAAACCCCGCCTCAATATGAGGCATGGTGTGGCCAATAAAACTCAACGTTTCTTTCTTTTGTTTAAAATGGATATGATTTTAAGTAAAAACAATTGGCATACGGGAAACCAACCAAACGCATTCGGATTGTGTTGATACTTTAGGAAAACGATCCATGGGTAATTTTTGACGTGTATGAGTCAACTCTGCCTCAATCTGAGGCGCAGTGTGGATGACACCACTCATAGTCTCTCTTTTGTTTCAAAAGGATATCATTTTAAGTGAATACAACTAAAATTTACACTCATCAACGATAGTCGCAAACTCTTTTTCATGAGTTGGGTAGTTTCACTCATGGGGTCATAAGTTATGATACTCCTAAGAAAATACATTTTCACCATATATTATAAACAATACAAGTTCAATGAAAAATTAATCACAAATCATTACATACCCAAATCTAGGATCACGAAAAAATGAAATTTGAGCCAATTTCAAACTCTTATTCAACTCTAATAGGTACTTCTCAAACTATTCTTCCTATTAGAATTTGATGGGGAGGTGGGGGGCTGTTTCGGTTGGGGGATTGTGCATGGGTGAGGTGAATTACTACCGGATGATTGTTCTCATATGAAGATCGAAATAGGGAATTGTACTACATGACAGGGTTGGAAGAGTATGATGGTTTTATGTGTTTTTTTGGGCTATTTTAGGTGTTTTTTATACTTTTTGAAGTCTGTATGTGGTTTTTGTGATATTTCTTATACAGGTGTATATTGGAGGGGCTACTGGAGGGCTGATGTGTAGTGGAGGGATGCTGTGCAGCAGTTCTGGAAAAACTCAATACCAACGGTTTTAAACCGTTGGTGTAAGAGTTCTGGAATTCTGAAAAAAATACCAACAGTATAGAACCATTAGAATAGGAGTTATGGAAAAACACAATACCAATGGTTTTCAACCATTGGTATAATAATTCTTGGAAAAGACTATACCAACAGTTCTAAACCATTGGTATACATTGAGATAAATTAAAAAAACAATATATACCAACGGTTTCTGAAAATCATTGGTAAAACTGTTATACAAACAAATACCAATGGTTCTCTTGCAACCGTTGGTATATCAATAAATACAGTGGGATATTCCAACAGTTTAGATCAAACCTTTGGTATAATTCATTCCTCACACCTTACTAGCCTACGGTTTGGAAAATCGTTGGTATAACCTTCTTTTCTAGTAGTTTTTCTCATCTCACTTTAACTTTCATGAGATATATACCATGTTCGCCACTTATTCCTTACATTTTGTGTATGTACTTCCATTTTTTATATCATATCAAGTGTATCCTTATTATCAATATATTCAAAGGGGTTATGATTTGAATGTTTCAAGGTGGTATGGGAGACTTTGGAATGTTTAAGGATTATTTCCCCCTGAAATTTTCAATGTTATAATTTAAAAGTATCTCCAAATTTGTGAAAATCCTTTGTTTAATCATGTACTTCATTTATATTAATCTATTATGATATCATATAAAATATTTTTTTTGAAGGGTTTCTGATTAGTTTGACTATGGATGTGCTATCTTGATACCATTTACCACATTACTCTGAATGGTTATTGTTTATTTTTAAGGATTGGGGAAAGTTATTTACATTTCATGTGTTAGTTACAATATAAATAATATGTGGATTATATTACCCCCATTAATATAAGGAATACATTGGATTTAGTAAGTGATATGTGGGTCCCACTATATCCCCTCGATGCATTGGTAGATCTTATGAGACAAACTAGAGTCTTAGCACTTGACTTGATTGTATGGTTATTTATGGTCTTTCCATGAGGACTTGATGGTATGGTTATGAGGTCTAGCAATATGCCTTCCCTCATTATGAAGCTAGTAATTGATCATTCATGTTGTTATTTTACTCGTATAATACCCATGATTATGTTTCTTTATGGAATTATTTATTCAACTCGTATTGCTACAATATTGTGTTCATGTTTTTTTAATGGAATTTGTACTTTTATTAAATCAACATGCCTACTGTTTATGTTTATGATGTCATTCACTATATTTCTTACCCTTATTGAGAATCGGAGCCCATCCCTTTTTCATGTTTCTTTTCCCCAGGCTATGAAAAAGAAATAATTTTATAAGATTTCAAGGATGAAATTTATTTTATTTTATAATGTATCATGTTATATATTTTTTCCCAATGTATTATGGGTATCAGGAATGTAATCAGGACATCTAAGACTACTAATCTATTCGGTCCTTTAGGATTTTATTCCTTCTAATCGTGCCAATGTAATAAAATAATGCAGTGGTTCTAGGCTACTAGGGTCGGTGTATTACAACTAATCCTATAATTTTCTATTATTTCACACACTAAGCATGACTCAGATGGTCTTAGAGGTCTTAGTTGATCTCTCCACTAAGAATAACTGAAATAATTATAAAAAAAATATAGGCAACTATATGGGTCACATTGAAATACCTTAATCTTATTAGATAATCGTACCCTATGTAGTCTAATCTTTCTATAAAAGATCTAGATATGTAATGAATCTCTTAGAATAATACATATAGGTGCTCTATGATAAAAAAATTCTTATACATTGCATATTATCTTGATTTATAAAAGGAATTTATACCCAAGATATATGTGTGGAATGATTCTTATTACTTCCGGATACGTAATTATTCGTGGATCCTTTATCCTAGGCCCTAAAAAAATAAAAATAAAACCTTTTCACTGCATATGAGCCTGATCAATGCAGGAAATTTCTCTCCAAGAACTATGCATTCTTGATTCCTCTTACTTCAAGACACATAGTGATTCCTATATTCTCTATCCTAGGACTAGTTTTGATTCCAAATGAAAAAATTTATCACACCCCTGTGTAAGAGCTCAATCTATACAAGATCCATCTCTCCATTTCTAAGAGATTCAATGATTATGAATATTTTGACTAAACCTGATGTCGTAATCTCTAGGGCCTATGATATCAAATTCCCCTTTCATTGAAATATGATCTTTATCTACATAGGGGATCATCTAATAACTATGCGTGTCTTGATTCTGGTTACTTTAGGATATGTGGTGATGCCAAGATACTTTATCCTTAGCCCAAACCTGAATAAAAAACCTCCTCTTCTATGTATGAGTCAAATCTATGTAGGATCCTTCATTGTTTGGTTCTTTATCTATGAAGCCAAGATAAAAAATGATTTCATACTATAAAAGATTTTGATATGTATAGGGGATCCCCCTTGAACTTCATTTGTTTTGATTACAATTCTCAGAGAATATATATTTATGTCTAGATATTTTATCATATTCTAAATAGTAAATAAAAAAATACACATTTTACTTATATATATGTTTCATCTACATAGGTAGTTTCTATTCCAAAACTACATCTGGATTTATTCTTATAATCCCAATATACACCATGATACTTAAATTTAATATATTATGACTATAATACAATCCCAATCAAATCCCCACTTCATCCTAGTGTTTAGACCCCACTATTCATATTAGGTTTCCCTTCACTGGATTAACCCTAAGAGGAATCCATGTCATTTTTTATAGGACCAAAATATATGAAAATACCCCATTTAAATATGCATGTTACATAAACTTGAACTACATGGTATACGAGTAATTTTCACATGTTATTAAAATTCTTGACATATTTTCCACCATACATGACTTCAAACTACTTAGAGTGGTCAGTTTATATGGCCCAATTCCTTTACATGAGAGATAAATCAATATAAGGGATCCCGTTGTAGGGTTTTTTTCCAAAAATTAGTGGGATAAAATACTCCATTATTAAATATAATATCCATATGTATAGAAATTATCTTAAAATAAAATAACAATTCTTGGCTTTATTTAAATTATCCCATTATATTTAGTGACTTTTGAATGATATATTCAAGACCTAGACATGAGTTATCATTAATATCTACTCCTTTAAAAGAAAGAGGACTTTTTATGGAATGTACAAATATGAAATTACCCCATCACACTTTTTAAATATTGATTTTTATAAATAAAACTTCATGCATCACATGTCTTGGATCACCAAAAATATTTTATGGCTATCGGTAACAAGCGTATTGGACTCTGAATGTCACTTCTGCTAGAAAATTCATATAGTCCCACAATAATGATCAATATATGTCCCCCTAATATTCCCTATCAAAAAAATGTACTTTTATCCAAAATTTATGATCTAATTATCTTTATATACCTATAAATCATCACAACAATACCAACCATTTGAATGTGGTCCATGGTCATCCAGTGTATACCAAGTTAATTTCTATATTCCTAATCTGGGAACTTTGAGTTTCAATTTACCACTTCTTCACTTATCTTTTTGAAGGATTATGGGAAATTATTAGACTTTTATCCCTATATGGGTTATCACTCTCACCCTCCTTAAGCCAATTCATTGTGACTGTAAAGTTGTTGTTCCCCTTTGAGACAATCTATAGTGGAATTAGGCTCTCTATTCATATCAGATCAACTTTTCCCTTACAACTTTATGGTCTTTCTTGACAAATTGGACTAATAATCGTGACTATAAACTTTGTGTTCTCTATTCTGGGAAAGTTTTACATCATTGGGCCTATTTTCTCTCTAATTACATTGGGTTCATAATATTATATATTCCTCACAAACCCCAACAAAACCCACGGGCTCCACATAACATTACCAAAAATAGGTAGATCCCAATCGATCCAAGCATATGATGCTAAATTATTTTCATTTCCTCTTGAGATTATTAATAGGTCACCAAGCCACGTTTTCCAACTAATCACATCAGGTTCATCTTATCTTTCATTAATCATGAATTCCCTCACTATAGTGTTATCCCTAGATGCATAAACTTAAAAAAATGGAATTTCCCTTAAAGGGCCTATGATATCTCTCTAGAAAATGTTGACCCATTCTCACTTGAGTAGCTGGTTCCTGATCATGTGTTCCATAAAATGTGGAGAACACTCTATGGTTCCAAAAAAAAATTTTAAATATGCTATTCTTCAATGAAAATTCTTTATTTCATAAGTGTTCGAATCCTCAAAAAAATTCTATAAATTAGTAATGGGTGAATTCAAATCAAAAGGAAACATCATCTTGACTTTAAATATATACCCCTAATATGTCAATACAAATTTTCCCCTAATATGGCATGTCAATTATGATAAGGTATGTCCGAAAGTTAAGAACCTATAATGTTCATATTTTTTGACACCATTATAGTATAAGTCTTCTTTTCGATATGTTCCATGGTCATCCTAACACACATACCACAACCATCACTAATCATTCAAAATTATTAGGTAATGATTTATATTACTCATAATCCAACTATTTAAGTTGATTTATCCCCCCTAATATTACAATATTGTGCATCATGCTCACCTTCAGAGTATATATTCGAATTCTCTCCCTTGTACCTTTGAATAGTCCTCATCATGTGATGATAAATTTCATTACATTATTTTTTAGGATTCATCACTATAAACAGAATGCCCCTATTTTCCACTAAATTCAACTCTTATCTTTGGTCCCACCATTCATGACAAGTTTCATCTCTACTATACTATATGTATTTTCCATATATTTTTATCAAATATATCTGACCTTAAACATCAAAAACCATTGATCAATTCACTATAACATTAAAATGATTGCATTATCCCCCACGACTATCCACATTAGTAATGATGTCTCCCTCATTAGCATTGGGGTTTCCTCTAAACCTGATTCTTGGATGACCAATTTATCTTTTAGTTAAATCTATATAACCCCAAACTATAGAAATATTCATTTAATGATTCCCAACATTAAACATAAACTACAGTGATCAATCATTCATGGACTAAAACATCTAATAGAAAGAGACTAATATCCCTACAGGTTAAAAACCTGAAATGGAAACCAATGTAAAAATGAATTATCCAATCACCATACACACTCTTGTACAGTCTAGGAAAATTGAAAATTTGAAATTAAAAATTGATAAAAATAGTTAGGTTGAAAACGCATAAAGGGAAACCTATGAAAAATACATTTTTGTTCTGTCTAAGTCTCCCTAATATGATTCTTAAGTAAAAGTTAGGGAAACTTTAGAGCATTCATCCATTCCACTCATCCCTCGTATAGTTTTTTAGATAATTCACATGATATGAATAATGATATAACTTCAAGGTACTCAAAACCTTTTGGAAACTTTAATCCTTATTTCAAAGTCCCCATCTATAACCCTTATCATGTTGATTAAAATAATTCATCAAAATAGACCAACTCTAGTGTTATAGTGATGGTAGGTATACCTATACCTATCTAGGATCCACACACTAGTGGAAACAAATCAGGAAAATATACAAAATCTAGTGTTACAGAAATGGTGGTTATACATATAAACATCCATCATCAATGACCAAGATAAAATAATTCATCTAAATAGACCAACTATGGTATTATGGTGATGATAATTATGAATATAACCATCTATGAGCCATGACTAGTATGAGATCATTCATCCAAATTAACTAACTCTAGTGTTATGATGATGGTAGTTCTACCTATACTCATGTGTGATCTATTCCCAGGAATACATCATTCATCAAAATGGACTAACTCTAATGTTATAGTGATAAAAACTATTCTTATTCCTATATTTGTGCCATGATCCAAATGAAATCATTTTGTTTTAAGTGTTATGGAATTATGATCGAATTGTTTTATCATGTTTAGTGTTAAAGTGTACAAAATTTATTTTTATATTATAATTAAGAGCATCATAGGTAATCATAAAATGAAAATATGAGTGGAGAAGGTAATCAAAAATTGTTAATTATTGATGAAAAAAATTCATTCATCAATGAATATAGAATTAGAGTCTCCACAAGTCATAGTGATTATTTATAATAGTGGAATATTATAAAATTAAGTAAAAATAAATTCAAATTTGGTAGATTTATTTTTTTACCTCATTGATGTCTTTTATTCCTAGTTATCTATGTGGAATTATCCTCTTCAGTAAGGTGAATATTTTATATCATAATAGTAATAATATTTATCCCTTGTGTGTTGACTTCTTCAAGAAACTTGTTTCATTCGAAAAATATCACTTTGGTAAAATCCAAGTATTGTTGAAGATGGATCACCAAGAGGGAATCTTAATCAATTTCATATCAATGATCAACTATATCTTCGGTATATTTGGACTCTTATTGAGACATTACATCTTGGAGGAAAATATATTGTATTGATAATCATGCCCTGATAAGAATTTGTTGAATTTTTTTCTCCGGATCACACCATTGAATGATCTCCTTGAAGTCATAATGGATAATATCGTAATCAAATATGGAGTATCTAATCATTTTAAACTATCTAAAAATCCTATAGAATTGACATGGAATGTATTCCAGAAGATTCACTAAGACTAACCTCCATTTTTACTACTAGAGAAATTGATGTTTAGATCAAAAATCACTTGTATCCTCAATGTTTGATTCATATCCACTCACATGATATGAAAGGTATTCAATGACTATATTTATCAATGAGGGCCTAGACTCAATACCCACTACTAAAGTTTGTCTCGTATCAGTTGATGTCCCTATAACCTCTATTGATTAAGATTTTAAGATAGTGATATCTATGACTTTATGAATATGTTTTAGTATCATTAAATTGAACACCTAGAATATATTAATTTTCATAAAATAAATGGAATAATGTGATATGTGAGTACTTACTATCACATGTAAAATAATTAACTTTATAGATTATTATTACCCCAAAAATCGACACAACTAATGGGAAACTTGATGGTGACTTCAACACATGGCCTTAATACTCTACCACCCTCACCATGGATGTTGTATCAACTTCTATTATTGAGGCAACCACACCTCTTAATGAAGAAAGAGTCCCAAAAGGTACCTATAATCCTAAAATTTTATATTTATCACTAAATATATTATATTGATGATCAATATATATCAGTACAGTTATAGAGATAATATAAAATCTTCAAGATAACTAACCATATTCCATGTATGTATAAAATGTGTTATAATTAGTGGTCTAATATTCAAGTTGATCTGTGACCTCTACGATTTAATCTGTTTATTTTAAACACATAGGAAAGATAAGAAACCAAACTGGATCAATATCCAACTTTGATTCTCCTTAAGATCTGGTCACCTCCTTCTTTGTGGTTCCCCCCTTCAACTATATAGGTTCAATATTCCCTTGGGAAGTTATCACTTCTAAATCTAAGACACATTCTAGGTTTCCCACTAACATTGGTATGATAAGAGTCAAGAATTTCATAATTGGGTCTGACCTCTCCTAGGTTTTGTCTTTTTCAACCTTTAAATAACCCATTTACATAACAATAGATGAAATTTGATCCTGGGGAGATGGTATCCTTACATCTTGAGCCCCCATGGTTCCATACAAAAGTATTGATTCAACAAAAGTCAGAACAGTTCCATTTGATTTGGCCTCTCATTCACTCCAATAATTACTAACCACCCGCACCTTTAAATGATGGAGATACATAGAATAATTGTTATTATAGAGTATATATCCCTAAGTCTAGAGATCATGTGTTCACATCCATCGACCTAGGATCTATAGGAGGGATGAGTAGTTCAATTTAACTCTAAGTTGTGATAAACCATCTCTATAATAGCTTAACCACTCTTATAGATACTACATTTAATAGAATGGGTACTCTGTGTCTTTGAGTGACTCATAGACTTGGACTTTTAAATATTATGAGAATATCTAAAAAATATGTACATTAATAGAGTCATGAGAATCACCCAAAGATGGATAATTAAATTATATTCTAAATCTTTAACCTCGAATGGATACATTTCACTAGATTTAATGATAATAATCTCTTATAAATATCACACTAATGTAGTGTTGAGTAAGGAATTGGTTTTTGTGGTTATAGTGGAAACACCCCTTCAAGGATTCTTATCACTTCCCACATATGTGCGATTATAAAAGGTTAACCTATCTCTTCAACTCATAGTTCCAAAGGAATTTTTGGATTGATTGACATTTTTCTAAATAGATGAGTCGGATACGTTACGGGTGATTTTTCAATCTTGGTCTCCTAAAAAAGAAAATATAGTATTAGTTTATAACTTAGAAGGACATATCTCAGTGTAAAGAGATTTTTAATTCTACTTCATCCAAGGAGGTGCTCTCCTATTCATTAGTCGCAACATCCTCAACAGTCAAAATATCTGGGACTTAATCTATGTAAAAGGTATTACCCTTGTGAGGAAGGTCGTTAGCTTCAATATCATCAAGATAATTTATCACCTACTTATGATGATCTATATAATAGATGTGGACAGGAGTAGTCCCAATCCCAAATTGTGTTAATATATTCTCCATTTGAATAATTGCCCAAAAATCATCCATAAATAACATGATTCTACAAGATTCCCATTATTTCCATGTTTTTATAAATAAGGAATCAATATTAATATATAGTGGGTGATGTACCCTTCTAAAAGAGAGAGGTACCTTTCTTCTTAAAGGATAAAAATATAATTAGGTAATTTTATTTCTAGGTATCTCGGAAGTTATTGGCTTTATTGTGGATGATCTATTACAATTCCTCATTATATCCAATTCAATTGGTTATTTTTACTCCTATAATTCTTATTTAACCTCATCATTTTATAGAGGACCCTTGAATTAAGGCACCGGTTTGGACTAACTCCCATTCGGATATGAAAAAATCCAAGCTTTAACATATGACATTCCAAGACCAATTGTAGCATCTGTTGGTGGAAATACCACTTAGATTCCCATCTACACACAATTAAATATGATCCAAAACTGAATTGTGGCCAATATTTTTTTTTCAATTGAACACTATTTAGAGGAGTAAGATATCTCTCTTACTTGAACCAATTTTTTTCCCAAATTTATAGGGTCAATACCCCTTATATATAAACTTCCCATTGATCCTGGTGGCCAGAAAACCCTTTCTGAGTAACATAAGATACCCCCACTCAGCATGTGTGGTAGAAAAATTGTCCATTATAACACCAGTTGGAGGTTAATAAGGTGTGTAGAAAAATGTTTCCTATAAATTCAGTTTACTCTCTACAACTTTGTTGATAAACTTGAATGGATTTACTCTACTAATACACTAATGATAGATTCAAAAGTAATATTATGAGATATATTAATCATTTATAAAATCATATCACCCTAAATGAGTTACATTTCAATACAAAAAACCTAAATTATACATAAACGTTTGAAGGAATCTTCCCCCTATTAATGTATCTAAATTGGAAATGTAGATTTGATAGAACTAATTCCATCAAATTGATGTTTTGTCAAGTTTCTTGCAATTATTCTTTCATAAAAATTGTGACTTTGATTCACGTGTGATAATCAAATCATGTTATTATATATGCTCTTAAGAACATAGTCGAACATTCTACCATCCATACTATTAGATTAAATCTAGAGGCTGCTTCCCAACCCCACGGAGAATATATTCCCTCTTCCATTTTGGAATAGTATGCATTCAGAAGTCCTAGGTTTTGACAGATTAGGAAAGTCCTTAACCTACCACAATATATTCCATAACCATTTGGTGTGATAAATTATTATTCCCAATAAAGTAAAAGAATTTTCAGCTTAATCCAAATTTTCTCCCCATCTAAGTGATTTTATGTTATCATGATTGGTTCTTTCACAAGTTTAGACATATTTTATTTTTCCTCTAAAATTGAGATATGGGGAATGAACATAAAATTCATTTCCTCCATGATTATCACTATCATAACAATTTAAATTTACCAATTTTTGATACCAACTTCTCCACAAATTAGATGAACCATTTTGGTATCTCAACATTGTCTATTAAGAAAGTATAAGAGGTTGTATTTTTTACGATGTTAGAGTGTTTGGGAAACCGAAATGAATTTTTAAATCCCCACATATTTAAGCTCTCACATGAACTAATCACATCTCTAAGACACCCAAAATAGTCATGCCTATCCCATTCTAAAATTTCACTCAGGGAAATTATATTATAGTTAGTAATATAAGGATCGAGTTCTCTCTATACCTCCTCCAATGAAAAGGAGTATAACCTAGGAGTTTCACTTCAATATGGTCAACATATCTTATATAATACCCTTTTTTTATACATTCACTCAAATAGAATATCATTATTGGTTGATCCAATAAACTAGACAGTTTTTTTCAAGAGCTATATGAATAAGAACATGAGTCTAGAGCCTAAAATTATAGATTGATAGTATATTTCATAAATGAAAATCACAGATGATGGATCCCATGAGTGTTGATATAATATAAGTTTTTGGTTTAATGTGTTGTTGATAAATTACCTCAACACTTTTTATCAAATAAGTTATCTCCAAAATGGAATTAAGGATTAGTTCTGAAGTCCTTATCTTTTTATTTATTGTATAAGATACGAATTGAGTAATATTGAAGGAATTTAGATTTACAAAAATGAAAAAAATCAAAAATACTACATATGAGTGTTATGAATATGAAATAAGTTTGAATTAATAATTTAATTTGAATTACCACTATGTGGATGAATACTTTATGGGTTTAAAAGAGAGGTGAACGCAAAGAGAAATTCCTATATAGAATGAAGCTATGATTTCTTAGCTTAGGGATGATTGAAAATAACCATTTAAACAATAGTAAATATTATGGGGTATGATCAATTTATATAGTAGTGGATCATCCCCTAGTAGACCAAGAAGTGTTTTCTTGGACACCTATTATTTGTTCTCAGAATATGATCCTTTTCATGTTGATCCAACCCCATTATTATGGGGAATTTTTGAGGCCCTCAAAGTACCAAAAAACTCCTAATATTCTAATGGGTCCAAGAGGTGATGAAAATTAAATCCAAAACGGTAAAGTCAGTTAGATCAAAAAACATCCATAATTATTTGAAAATAATCCTTCCTTCACAAAGCATCAATGCATCATGAATAAAATTTTATCAACGATGGAGATCAATTTGCCTCCATGAAGAGAACTCGTTTCATTTTTTGTAGATGGGAAGGATTCTCTAAAATCATGAATCACAAGAAACCATGAAATGAATCCTCCATGAAGAAAATATTTTGCATATATTCTTAATTTATGGTGGAAATATGGAATCTTATGCAGTCTCATAGAGTAGGTGGTATCATTTTGTAATATTAAAATAGTGATTTCATGCCCTTCATGCACCGCCACTTGGTATCTCATTTTAAAAAAATAGTTTACCTGGAATCACCTATAAATATCAAACTACTTATCCGGAGAAGGAATGATGGAGACACATAGAGAATAAATAAAAAATTCATATAACTATTCTTTAGAAATTATTTTCATTTTGGAAAGAAGGGTAATCTTTAAAAGGAACACATATGGAATACTGAAAAGTGTTTTATTTGTGAAACAACATCCTTTTTGGATCCCTCAAAAATTGAATTCATTAAGGGCAATTTGTGAAAGATTATTTATAAAGGATGATTTGTGAAGTATTATTTGAAAATGATGATTCATGTAGTACACTTAAGCAGGTATACATTATAGATTATGATTTATGAACGGTGTTATAAAACTCGCCTTTAAATTTAACACTTCGCATACCGCACCAACTTTTTATAGCATATTATATTATATTGAGTGGGTGGATTCAAAGGTGTTCAATACCCTCGCTGCCAAGATAATAGCCTATGAATCACTTTTACTTACCATTACCATAATTCAATGCAATCAAATAATGAAAAAAAAATACTTCCCTTTTAATAATGTCACCCACAAGACTTATCCATCATTGAGTTCACCCATCATGGACATGCTAACCCAAATGACCTCAGTGTTATCATTCCTCAAAAACTGATACCTTTGAAAGGTACATATTCTCTATGACACATCTTTCATGGGGAATCCTCTGTGTAATCCCCACTATATCCTTTAGTGTTGACCATTTCACAACCTCAAATGACCTCAGTCTTACCCAATGTTACGAGAATAGGATTCCCCACATCAAAAGAATGGGATTCTATGTGGTATGAGAATGAGTTGACTACTTGTCCTAGGGTAGACTTAGTGTGTAACCCTCATTTAATCCTAATTTAACATATCATATAATGTGTCAAATATTCTCTTATATTGTATTTCTCACATCTATCAGGAATCACGTGGGATAAGGGATCTAAGTTGATCATTCCATTAGATTAATTTAAATGGAACCAATATGAGACTCCTATATGTGAATGTCCCAACTTCATGATTATTGTTGGATTTATTATCCTCATTGATAAAGTACAACCATAATGAGCCTTATACTAAGAGTAAACCGCAATTCTTCATTCTAGGGTAGCTACATATGCATAAGCCCCACTAAATCCTCTATTTTCAAAACATTCCATGACACACACATACCTAAAACATTCTGTTAAAATATGTGTTTAATGTATTAGTTACATGATGAAAAATTACATGACAACGTCCTTTCCACATAACATTAAACTATAGAGTACAGTCTTGTCCCATGTTCATAAATTGGTTCTTTCTAAATATGGGGGTTTTGATTCATGTTAGGATAGAATATATAGGGAACTTCCCTGGGATTTAAACCCAACATTATCAACCTTTCATATCCACCCTCAGGGGACTAAACTTCTCATGAAGAAACTTATTTCTATCCTCACATTTCTATTTCCACCATGAGTTTAGACATCGTCACTCATTGGGAAATATTTCTTATGAGACCATTTTTAATTCATTAGGTAAATATTCCATATAGAACATATTTTATCAATTCATATTCATGATAAAATAATTTCCCCATATAAAGGTCTATATCCATCAATGTTTTGTCACATTTCCCTCACCAGGTAATTTTCCTTATAAAACTCCTCATCATTGGACCATATTCTATTTAAGGTTGGAATGAAAGGGAAATACATGTGTAAGTCTCATACCAAGAATTTCTAGAAATCATTATCCTATTAATCCTTACTATCACTACTAAATATTTATTTTTTCCAACAAGGACATATATGTTGGTAAAAGTGAAATTTCTATTGGTAAAACGTTTTACCAATATATATTTCTTTGTCAATAAACTGTCATTAAAAAATATACTACAAAATTTTTTTGTGATAGATAAAATAGTTCTGTTGCAGTTACAATAATACCAAAAGATAATATATTTGTTGGTTAAAGTGCTTAGAAACAGGTTCTAGTGATGAATTTTTCTATTGGTTAAAATATTACCAATATATAATATATGTTTATAAAATACATTATTGTTAGTAAAAATTAATATTATATTTATTAATTTATCATTTATAATAAATATATTTTAATTATTAAATGAAAATGATATTGACACGTGTTAAATCTAGAAAAAAAAGAATAATTATATTAATAATGAAATTCATTACAATACCAATCAATATAAAAATGTTGGACACCCCCCCCCCCATTGTTGGATTCCCCAAACAGGATCCACCACCCTTTCTACCAAGCTACCCAACTCCATCCCCAATGAGTCAACTTCCTCACCATAAGCTCCAGAGATTCAACTCTAGCACCAACAGCTCTAACCCATCATTTCTAGTAAGGTAGTTCTAACACCAACGGCTCCATCCTATCCATTCCAACTAGCTAGTTCTAGTGGAGAGCGAGCACCAATGCCCTATCCATGCTAACGAGTTAGCTCCAACGGTAGCTCATACATAGCATAAAGACACATCTAGTTACCAGTGACCCATTCAAACCCAAGGACTAGCAAGTCATATCCAAAGAGACATCATGTGAATGAAATACTAATACCATTAGCTAAAAGAACTTCACACACAATCAAAGAGCATACCCAGAAACAATCCGTCTTCTCTACAAGTAAGAAAAAAATAGAATCAACTCCAATCTATGTCACACCCTTAAACTTGAATATCTAAATCATAAAAAACCAAAGAAAATAAACAATAATCTATTCAAAATATCTTCAAAAATTTAAACCAAAATACAAATAAATGGAAGTATAAAAAATAATTCGCATAGTGATAATTTTTCTTCATACCTATTGAAATCTCAAGGATCAGTAGTCTGAATGAATCATATTGGAGAAATAATTTCTTTAAAAAGATGCCAACAACATCCCAAATTCTATCCTCTCACAAAATATAATTTCTACTTTTTTGGTAAATATTTTTTTCATAATTTATCAAAAAAAGAAATAATTACAATGCATACATGAAGTGTAATGAGATTACACCAGTAAGAAATTAAATATGATTACACTGACATACAGATAAATCACACAAAAATTTAAAACAATTGACCTAAAAAAGACTCCATTATTTGGAATTTGGATGAATGATGCATTGTCCAAACAGCTAAGAACCAATTAAAACAATTGAATCTGGTGCGATATCTCAACATCCATCAATGTTATAGGGGCATGACATCTCAACAGCTATGGGTCATCTTTCACGTCATCCTGGATTACAATCACAAGAAATTTGTAATGTTGTCTACCACATCGTGAAAATAGGATTCTATAGTGACACAAACATCTCAATAGGTCCAAAATAGGTAAAACATCAATCATATTTTTTTTTCAAAAGTAACAATATCCTCCATGATTAGAAGCCAATAAGTACATGACTATCGATCCATATTCAAACTATACGAGAAATCATACCTTTATCCTAGAAGACACTGGATCTTCAAGCTCCAATACAGTCTCATGAAGATGTATATAGACCAAGTAGAAAACCAAAATAATTCACACTTCATCAAAGACTCATGAACAAAAATGTCTTCAAGAGAATAAACACATATAGTTGATCCATGCATAGGATGTGAAAATCCATCATGCACTATAAAACTCCATCCAAAACATCATCACATAAAATCATAAGTCACCAAAATCAGTAAAAATAGCTTCTTTATGTGTGAAAAAATCCCTTGAATTCATGAAACTGCCTCCATAAGGAGACACATCACCTAGAAAACTGAAGAGAAACAACCAACATGCCTGAACTCTCCAAGACAAACAATTATGTCAAGACCCATAAACAAGGTTCCGTACCATCTCCAAAACAACATTATATCTTGTAAAAGTTCAAAGGTACAATAAAAAATAAAAAGAATGTGAGTAAACTAGAGAAAAATGAAATCAAATATACTAATTCATGGAAGATGTGTACCAATAAAATCACGAACCCAACTATGAACACGTCAAGCTCAGTTTCTCTATTAATATATTTATGAGGTCTTAAGTAACCATACCATCTCTAAATTTCAACTACTACTATACTGTCTCATAAGGGAATTAGTTAATTTTGAAAGCATCATTGAATACCGATGTGAGTAAATCTAAGACAGTGACCATATTCTAAAAATAATAATAAATTGTCTTCTTTTTCGTATGAAGAACACTTCTCACTATTATAATGGAACAAATATATTGTTCTATCTTGATATTAGTTATAAAATATTGTAGATCACTTTATTATTTCTGAATTAATCTGTATTTTAAATAGAATACATGATTGACCTTCTTTCTAATATATATATTGATCAAAATAAAAATTTATTCTGAGAAATTATTTTGATTAGTATATATAGTACTAATAAATTCACATGAGTTCAAAATATTACATATCATTTCTAAACTGAAATAAAAAAATTTAATTTGTAATATTAATTCATAACTACTATGAAATTGTATTTTCTATGAAAAAATATTTTTTATGATACATATATTGATCACAATATAATTATTTTTTCATTGTACAAATATTACTTCTCAATGTATGATCACAATATTAGTTTATAATGGACATGTATTAATAAAAAAACATAAATAAACTTTTTTATAATATGTATTAAATAGAATACATGTACGTTCTGACAAAATATTATTTCAGAAACAGATGTTTTGATCAATACATATTAGTTCTGATAATTACATATTAGTTCTGTCACATTTTATTATTTAGTTGTGATCTAGGGGTGAATGAAAGGAATAAAAAAACCTTACAGGTGGAAATTATTTTCATTTTAGAGAAATTACTTCAATTTATATCAATGGATTCATAATAGAATTTTTTTAAAGATCCTTTGACAAAATTATTTGTTTTTTATTAATCTGGTTTAAAGCTCCTATGATAAAATTATATTTGTATTTCTTAGACCATGAAAATATAATTACTAAAATGTGACTGGACTCTAATGGGAAACCATCTTACCAGTGATATTCCTAAGGAAAATTAGGGGAATTTCTACATCTTAAGACCAGTAAGTGTTTCAAATTTATTGAGTATATAAACTCCAATTAACATTTTATCTTTTTCATATTGTTTATTTTCTTCTCCAGTGTTTTGGATGGAAACAATTGCTTTTCCAGTGAGTTGGATGGAAACAGGTTCTCATACCTCTACCTTAAAATCTTGGAAATTTTAGTATTTTTGATAGAATGTAAGGAAACATCAAAAATCAAAAGAAAAAATATTAGGTGTCTAGTTTCATTTTGAAGTCAATATCAATATTTTCTTTTTGTTTATCTTCATTAAGATAAAAACAATCATGTATGTTATGATTAGATTTTCTAAAGATGTTCATAATGTTGGCATCAGCTTGAGTATTTGATGTTAAGGTAGCTATTTATCTGAATGTGCATCATTTTATTTATTTGATTGAGGAAACTCTAATAAATATATTTTTATTTTTTAAAAAATAAAGACCTCTACAATTGACCATCACACTAGTTTTAATATATTAATTTTCTATCAATTTTATATATTTACAGTGTATTTGTATATTTTATGTGAATTTTTCACTATATAAATATTACAAAGTGCATGTAGCAGTGTATGAATATTGTAGATTAATATATAATTTTATTAGATATCATTCTGTATAGAGTAATAAGACTCTCTCAAGTTTAAGAATATATATAACTGATGAATATGTGCTTATAATATATTTTAGTGTAAACATACTTTCAGTATACTTGAAATGGAAATAAATAATTGAAATTTTGAATTCATGAAGATATTAAAAAATTATACCTTAGTTGTTCCAGTTGAGGATGATGTAATAATGGATTCAGCTTCTTGAATGTTAATTCTTGAAGTTCTACCATATACATGAAAAGTAAAGAACAAGACATATTTTTTTCAAATAAATAATGAAATATATACTTGTTAGTTAATAATGGAAGTAAAAGTTATTTAATAATGAATGAAACATGTATGAGTCTTTTAATAAATAAATAAACATAAACATGTAATTTAATAATATAATAAATTCAATAAAGAATGAAACATATTTTTTTTAAATATAAAAGTTTAGCTATCTTTTATAAAAATCATATTTCTATTGCAACTTGGTTAATTTTCAATGCAATTTGACCTCTTTATATGTGTGTGGGTAGTTAAAATCCATATGTGACATAACTAAATTGTGGTATGATAAAAAGTACAACATAGGAATGGTATGAAAAAAAATCTAATTGGGATATGGTTAACAGTGTATATGGATTATGTATATGTAGTGTTCATATGTAGTGTACATATACAGAATATATAATCATTAGATTGGAATTTATGGTTTGCATACACAATTTTTACAGATTTCATATGACATATATGTAATATATAGATTTTACAGTATGCAATAATAACATCTTGCACCCAATGGATTTCAAAATTACAGTATGATTCAATGGTATAAAAGAGGAAAGGGAACATTCTTATTAGTATCAGATCGTAGTGACATAGAATTAAATGTGGAAAGGATAGAATAAGGCTAATAGCTTCATAGTAGGAGAACATATTACCTGTGAATATGATAAATGTGTGCAGATGAAAAAGGGGAAAATTGTAGTATTCCAAGGAGTAAAACGCAATTAAGAGGATTTGAAGTTTTAATGTATAATCTATGGGGAAAATGACAGCAGTTTGAGTAAATTAACGTAATAAATAGAGAAAGAAGGTACAAAAGTAATTGTTTGGTTTTTCTAGAATTAATATAGACTAGTAATGAAAATTAAATTACTATAAATGCACGTAACATGTAGGAAATATGAAGCTATTGGAAGTACACTACTTATTGTATAGTAGATTATTATAATATCAATTTAAAAATGTTTTGGAAATAAAAATTGAATACTGGTAGAGAAGATAAACATGGAACAAAACTAAAAACACAAGTGGAAACAAATATATATTACATAAATCAACCAATGATTGAGAGGAAATTAAATCAGGGAATGAAAGTTGGGCATCAATATTAGGTTTTATATACTATGGAATAGAAAATAGAACCAGAAACGAAGGAGAAAAAATCCTTGTAACTTGATACAAACAAGAATAAGAGAATAAAATGATTAGGGTTACTGAATTTTAGGTGTACCAATGTGATATTAAGGGAATAAAAGCACAACACCAACCTTATTCTCGCACAATGATGATGGTAAGTCGAGAAGGAAAACCTATTACAAATTTATGGGGAAATGGATGAAAATTTGGATATAAGCTCATCGATTTTCTACGGTGAGTCATGAAGGAGAGTCTAAAAATATGTGGCATTGTGAGTGGGTTGTTTCAGTGGAAGAGGGACACAGTTTGAAGGGGAATGAATGTATAATGATTTTTTAAAAAAAATTATATATATATTGAATAAAAAATTATATTATATATATAATGATATTATGTATATATAATCATTTAAAATCATGTTATATCATATATATAAATTATATGCTACAAACATATACTTTTATAATGAAAACATATGATTTTATTGGTTTTTTATAATATTTATAATTTAGAATATTTATTTAAAATAATATATATGTGTATATATAGTCTTATTTTGGTAAAATATTTTATGTTATTGAATAATTTATTGCAAATGGTTTTTTATAATGGTAAAAAATATGTTATTAATAATAATTAATACTAATATATTTATGTTTTCTTAAAAATTTGTTAGTACTGATATAATAAATAAAAAGATTTAAATGTTGGTATAAGATTTGTTGGTGTTAACCGATCAATATCAATAGATATATTTGTTGGTGAAAATAACTGTTTTTATTTTTAATTAATACCAATAAAACTTAATATGTATTGGAATTGATCATTTTTACCAACATATAAATTATCTGTCAATAAATATATGTGGGTATAAGTAATTTTTTTGTAGTGTATATGACATCAAACTCTACAGATTATTCATTATCACATGAACTTAAAAGGTACAACATGTCTTATTAAGTGAAATCAAACTATACTGGTTTATATTCCTTTAACATGGATACATAGGAAACCATTTCCTTGGACCCAATAGTGACACCATAAAACATACTCCTTTATTGGATGGAAATGAACTCTATGGTTACTAGTTTTATGGATTTAAACCACAGTACTGTAAAATTTATTATCACTAATCTATAAATAAAAATGATGCAGAATGTTTGAAGAATATCGATGTTCAAATCAATACATGTTAATGAACAAATGAGGTCATAAGGGTTACCAGTCCAACACAGGGACTTGGTAAGGATTCATCAAAATATCCTAAATTGATAAGAGAGTTAAAGAGTAGGAAATAAAAACCTTGAAAATATGATATGAGCCCAATCTATCACCCTCTTGAAAAAAGTGAATTCTAAAACATTACCAGGAAGGCACCCCCAATGACGTACATGCTAGACCACTGTAGACATGAGGGAACATTATAGTATCCTATTAGAAAAAAATAACAAAATCACTAAGTGGATGGATCCATCATGATATACTCATGAAAATGGGTTAATAAGTACTCATAAAATTTTATCAGAAAAAGTTTCTATCGATTACCTTGTCCAAATTTTTAAAATTAAAAAATCATCAATTAAACTATATAAATTTCCACTAAAAATATTTTTATCATAATCAGAATAAAAAATAAAAAAATAAACTATTTATTTATTGAAGAAATTAATGAAACAAAAATATTAATCTATTAAAATATTTTGATATATCGGTCCATGTGGCACCCAAGGAACCAAGCCAGGGTTCATAATTACTTAACATAGATAAGTATTAAATTAACTACTTTTATTTCATAATTACAATGTCATATATTTATCATAAAATTTATTTCGTACATAAAATTTATTAATAAAAAAATATGATCATATATTAAAAAAGTTTTATATTAAATCAAATATTTGATATATATTTATTATGCAAATGAAATGGGAGAACATTATGGATCCACAAATCCCCCCATTATATAATAAAAATATATGTATTAAATTAATAATTTGATTAAAAATCATTCATGATACTCAATTAAAAGAACTAAAGCCCAAATGCACTCATTCACTAATAGTATTCACCAATTACATTCCCCTACCCTTTCAATAACACTCATATAGCTAAATTATCTCATTTATAAATTTTCAATAAATACAAAAAAACATTTTTTCATGGGAAATATTCCACATGATAGTTTTTTAATAACGATCAAGGAATAATATCCTTCATCTTTAACCTCAAGATGGACTAAAACCCTACACATCACCAGTTCAATCGGATATTCACTGACCATCATCACATTCCATTCACCTAATTTTGTTACTTAGATTCAGGACCATCCATTTCGAATATCCTTTCTATTCACTGACCATCATATAATTTTTTTAAGCCTTCTTAATATTTTAGTTAAGTATATTTTTAAAATTCTTTGACAGTCAGTCTCATTTGATTAACATAGCTAATCAGAACATGTTTCACGGAATAAGTGATGGCCAACCATAAGGTTGGATGAATTTTTTAGAAAATAAGAATAGTTTATTGAATATAGTCAATAAAATATTAATTTATCAAAAGATAAATTTTCAAAAATAATATAAATTTATATTCACAATTAACTATGATTATATTACTAGTGTCATGATGGGGGAAATAAGATTGATAAAAATATCATTCCCTGAGTGGTCATCAACTCCACCTTTACTTCCATTGAATTCATCTAATCCATAACCATAAAAATATTTTATAGTAGAGGTTTAAGGATAAAAATCATCTATTTATAGAAAAAATGAGTTCTTGTAGGGCATGGATTGAGCTAGGAGCCCAATATAAAATTATATCAGTGATAAATATAACACTTCGTCCCGATCAATACTACATTGGTCCAAGCTATGTTTCACATAATTGTTTTTCGAATAATAGGAAATTGACATGTGTGAAATTTAATTAATTAAATAATTAATATTTTAAATATTCTAAAAAAAAAAAATCCTCTGATTCATGAAAAACTCCAACCGCAAGATAAAAACCATATACTGTTATAAGAAATACCATCTAAAAAATATTGGGTTGTTTATAAGGTTAAAATTTTAAGTTCATCCATCTGGAGTGAGCTTACTAAATTACTTCTATAATTTCATGAAATCCAAAAATAGGATTTTATGACCTTTTTAATATATACACCTTAAAAATAATCAATCCTTAAATTCTAGAAACTCATCCTTAATTCGCCAAAACATCAAACTTGTAAACTTTTTCATCCTCTTCAATTGAACTTCTATAAAATAAACATTTTTCATTTAATCATTTATAAACATCACCTTTTCATGTTATCTCATAAAGTTAATAAGATGAGGAAAATAAAACAAATTAGGGTATTTCTCCCACATTTAGAACACCCACTCCCTTGTATTATTCTCCAATCCTTCATCACACCTGAATCCAATGAATCATTAGCCGCTCACAGAACCTATATGTAATAAGACCATGTTCTCTCTCTATGTATGATCCCAACCATTCTACAATATTATTGTGCTCATATTTAGGTATTATTTTATTCTTATTTTTAGTATAAATCAGTTGGGTCTTGGTTCCATGTCATTTTGGGGTGAAATTGGTGGATTTTTGAAACCCATCGGAATGTTCGTGGTTGGTGTATAGTTAAGGAAAACCATGAGGTTTTTTCCAAGAAACTATGTTCCTCATTGTGATCATCTAGAAGGGGGTGCATGGTTTGACCAAATAGTGTGACCTCTCCCCCCCCCCAAACATGAACCCTTGGATAATGTTTTTTTCATGTTTGGTGAATTTTTTTTAGACCATTCACCCTAGATAGTAGGAGTGCATAGTTAGGGAGCACAGTTCGGCAAACCGTGCATCTTTCTTAGTAAATTGTGAACATAAGATTTTAAACCCCTAAATTTTTATTTAAAAATTCCATAATCCCAGGTTTATATCCCCAATCATCTTATTTTTCCTGATATGATTTACATAATTTTTTATGATCCATAGAGGATTCTAGGGCTCATTTAACCTCTTAGGGTGAGATTTGAAAATCTAGTGAGTGAGACTGAACCCTCTTTGGTATATAATATATTACTTGTTTGGATTATTTTCTCTATTATATTTATCTATCCTTTGAGAGAGATTATTTCATTCATTGTAAATTGCATTAGATCTAGGATTTGAAGGATGTTTCTTCATTGGATCTTAGTCATAGGTTCTGATTCTAAATCTCTTCCATTGTTCTGAATTCAATAGTTCTACGTCAAATTAAGGAATACAATTTGGATAGCGTTCACCAAAAATCTTGAGGTAAGTCATTTATTTATTTATTCCCATAGTATTGATCTCGTTTTAATGTTTTTATTTATATTTTTTCCATGTTGTTAAATTTCAATTACATTTGAAATAATGAATCTATTCCCTTGTAATTGTGAGACCCTTCACGGATCCCATCAAACCCATTATAGATTTGATACTGGACATGATGGAAATCCATGCGGTGTTCCAATACACTTTAATTGATGATTTTTGAATTTTAAAAAGGGGAATAATTGGTTAATTGAAATCTAAAAAAAATCCTTATTTCATGGCTAATAATGGGATTTAAAGGGATGATTTTATTAACTTTGATGAGTTAATGAGTTCTATAATTAATGGATAATAAATGGATTGATGGGGAATTTTTAATGATTTTAATTTTGATTAATGTAAATAAACATGGTTTTGAATGATAGAAAAATGGTTCAGGAATATCTAAATTATTATAAAGAAGTTTAATGATGTTTAAAATTGATATATATGTGATATATATAATATTTTGAATTATTGAAAAATCTAGTTTTGTTCAATGAATGATGATCTAATTTCCCATAGGGTGTTGGAATTATGCTTCAATCCCTCGATGCATGCATGTGAACAATAAGGAATGGTTCAGGGACTGTTGCTCCAAATACCCATAAAGAGTGGGTCAAGGACTACTACTATGAATACCCATGGGGTGTTAGTCTATTGCTCTAGGCCCCCAATGTATGAATGTGAAATTGGAATTATATGAATAATGAAATACAATTAACAATTAATTGTTATATTCCTACGGTGTATGGTTCAGACTCCAACATAGACCGGAGTATGTATGATTGGCTTAGGATTCATCATGAACCTGGTGGCTTATGTGGTTGATTAAAGAATAATAATTAGGAAACCAGTTTACTTTTGTCATTTTTTATTCATTATTGATACAACTACATAAACTTTTATCGAATGGATATTGCTTTATAAGTCTTTGGTGGTGTCCAACTGAGTTGTACTCATTCCATACTCGGGCTTCCTGATCAGTACCTGAATAGAATTCAAGTTTTCAAGATAGGATAAGGGAAAGAATCCAATAATAGAAGGCTAAGTTGGGATTCGGGAAGGATTATGGATGAGGTAACCAAATTTGATGTCGTAACCCACTTGGTAGATGAAAATGTGTCGTTATATTGAGTTTTAATGAGACACTTGTCTCAAATATAGCACGATGTATTTACTTCTTTGGTTTTGGTTATTGTTTACCTATTTTTGATTCATTATTGAAGGTTTGTTCTTATTTTGGTTATAGATTATTATTGGTCAATGTCTTATCTTGTATTCTATATATTTATTTATACTATTTTTCTACATTAATAAAGAGGGTATAGTCTCCCCATGTTACATATTAGACCCTTACTGCTAGTCAGTAGTCTCTAGTGTTCAAGGAGGTGTGCATGAGGTCACGTAATGAACTGTCTTAGGGAACTATCATGTGGAACCCAGGTCGAGATGTAAAAAAATTAGTATCAAAGGGGATTTTATTTTCTTTTTATTTATAAAATTATTTGGGAATGTTAGACGAGATACTAGGATGAGTTGATCCTTGATGATGAGCTCATGTATGGGATTAGATAACCCTTGTGTGGTGGAAAACCCAAGTACCAAGGGAGGGATTGATGTTATTGATGGGCTTTGTTATAGTTCAATATTATTTCACCTCGAGTGATGAAATTTTTGTGTGCTATTATTATTTTCCGATATTTCCCTCCTATCTCGATATTGCACGAAAATTTTTAATACTTGCATCATTCTAGGTAATATAGATTTTCCGTGACATGTATCATTTTATTCAAGCACCTAAAATCAAGTTATTAGTGGGTTTTAGAAAATGATAATAATTTTCTTTATTTTAGTAATTTAAAATGAAATGGCACATAAAAAAATTGGTAATTTTAAATGATCTTAAATGTGGTATTTGGAAATGGAAAAAATATGTGTCTAATGAGAAACATTGAAATTTTAAAAAACATTACCCTATGTTATTCATGTCCTAGGTGAAATATGGTTGAGGGAAATGATAATTTCTTGGTTTTGACCATTGGACAGTGTATGAGGGAAAACTTATTATTAATTTATGTGAATATAACTTATATAAATATGTTAATGATGTGTTATGTTTCCTAAAAATTTTATTTGTAATTATATCTACATTCCACCATGATGATGCTTATCGATATGACCATAAGAAGAGATGGGTGGAAATTTTCCTCCAACAATGGGATAGGAGGCCCCCATAGTTTCAGGTTAAGGGCTAGGAGAGGAGTTCCATGAGAACTTTTATCTCTTTATATAGTTTTTGTAGAGAGATGTGAGATGCATTTTTGTCATATGTATGACCTGACATGGGAGTTTCAATTATAGAACCCTCCAACCTTCACTAGAGAGGATGGACCTGATGTAGCTAAGTTCTAGATTGAGTCTATCAAAAAAAAATCCATTTAATGAATAATATGCAAAAGATAGTAAAATTGGTTTCGTACATGTTGCATGAATTAGTGAATCACTATTGGGATATTTGGACTTTGGATGAGCAGTTGGAGAACATGGTACAAAAAGACTTTAAGCAGAATTTCATGGAACACATTAACCTAGAGATTCTCACACATGATAGAGAAGCATAGTTTAGGCGGTTGACCCAGGAGAGTATGTCTATAATGGACTATATTGGTCGCTTCACTGATTTGGAGTGATTTTTTCCAATGTTTAAAGGTGAAGAGACGAATACTGAGAAATGTTTTTAGGATGGAATTAAATGTGAGATTAAGTCCCATGTTGACATCATTTAATTGAATAAGTTTTATGATTTTGTGAATTAAGCACTCACTTATTTGAAGAACCTGAAAAAAGATTCTTGTGGAGGACATCTAGTTTCTTATGGATGACCAAGAGGTATGTCCTATGAGGGTAAGAAGCATCGCTATAAGAATGTTTACTAGAATGTGGGAAGAATAATAGTCAAGGAGAAGGATTAGTTACTCAGGAAAATACTTGAGTTCTTTTCCATCAGTGCATTAGGCCAAGTCACTTTATTAGACAGTTCCCCTAACCACAAGTGGAGTGTTGAACTTGTGAAAATATGGTACATCTATAGAGGTTCTATAGGAACCCTTGATATATGGTTAGTAATGGAAGAGATATACAAAACAGGAGTACGATAAGGGGTATTATATACTATACCAGTCTTCTGGTTGGATTACTATTATTCATGTTGGTCGAGGAAGTGGATATGGTACTTTAGGGAAAGAGCATCCATATCAGTAGAGTAGTGTAGCATAGGGGACTCAGACTAGAGCACATGTTGGAGGGTAAAAATAGTTGTATGAATTTCAGCCTACACTTGTGGATAACGAGGCTATTCCATCAACATTCAGAGGCATTATGCTTGTCACTTAAACACTTTATAGTTCTTTATTTGATATAGGTTCCTCACGTTATTTTATATATGATAACCTTATAAATGGTTTTAGTATGACAATGGAGTTTGTGAGTGGGTTTTTTGTGATCAACACACCTCTAGGTTCATGGTTGAAAGAACACATTCTGTGTATGGGGTGTTCTCTTGAGTTTGGTGAGTATTATTGATTTTTGGGATCTTTATATACCTTAAATGTTATGTTTTTACTTGATTCTGGGTATATACAGGTTGGTATCATACCAAGAACACATCAATTGTTACCGTAGGAGAGTAACCTTTACATCTCCTAAGGGTAACACTTATGTTCATCATAGGGATGGGATATATGGGAAGTTTATATAGGGTCAGTTCATTCGAAATTGTGGGATCTCACCACCCAAGTTGAATGTATTTTGTTGGATGATGGGGGTATGAAGAAAACTAGATTTCCACCCATGGTATACAAGTTTCTGGTCACAATTCGTCTCATGTTGGGATCTGAACTAGTTCCCATTCCACCTTATAGAGTGGAACCAACAAAACATCCAAATCATCATACACAACTAGAAGAATTTATGTATGAGTTATTTATCCATCTGAGTACGCCGCCTTAGGCTTATCTAGTTTTATTTTCTCAATAGGCTACTAGGATACAATGTTTATAATGAGTCAATAAGGTTTTCTTATGATTTTTCCATTCCTTTATGTTTTGAAAATCAGAAACACATTTTCTTAAAGAAAATATTCCTTCTCTATGAATTATTTTACAAAGGAAAATTTTCTTTCACTAAGAAATGTTTTATCCTTACCTTGGTTTTTAATGTCTTATTCAATATCTTCTCAAAACCAAGTCCAACCATTTTTCATTAAGCCAAAAATTGAGATCCTTATCAAATACTTTTGGATCTTATAGTTCCATAAGCTACCAAGGATTACTATTTTCATACTCTCAATTCTTTGAAATTAAGATTCCAAATTTTTGAAAAATAGGACTCGGAATTCCTTGTAATTCAAACTCACAATTCCCCAGAATTCTGACTCTGAATTTTCCAAAATTCATACTTTGAAATATATAGAATTTAGAATCAAAATTCATAGAAAAATATATTCTGAATATTCATTTTTCTATAATTTGGGTATTCATATTATTATACTCTTAATTCTATTTTTCATAGATTTAAATTATTCATCTTTTGTTAAGAAACTTTATTTTTCTTACATATTATTGATTCTTAAGCATGAAAATAATTCCCATGTTTTTCCTACAAAAACCAATGTTGTACAATCAGTTTCTAACTAAACATTGGTTGAGTGACATGTGTAAAGTTCTTTCAGAGATTCAATGAAAAATATGATTATAGGAGGAGTGAGCCAACCATTGAAGTTTTCCCAATAAATAGGAGCTCATTTGAATGAGCTCATAATCAACCAATCGATTGATGATCCTTGAGATTACATATCATGAAGTGATTTCTAGAGAGAGAAAGACTCTCGTGCCTTGTTCATTTTATGAACATCTTGTTCAACCATGACCATCTTGTTCAGATTTCTTTGTGAGACCCTAATTTTTGATGTGTAAACTCGAGGGCTTTTAGGGATATAAAGACATAGGTGTCGACTACCTTAAATTTTGAGGGCTTGCAGAGATAGAAAGATAGAATTCGATATTCTTATCAAGGGATTACCCTGGTGTGGGTAAGACAGAATTTCTTGAATGTATAAATCAGGGGACCTTTATCAAATGTTGTTGGATACCCATCTCTTTAGGTTAAAAGATTTTCTAATTGTTTACTTGAATTTTTATTCATGTTTTATTTCCACTGTATTTTGTTAAATAAATAAAGTATAACTTTCTTATACATTATTTTACTTTTAAATACTCTAATAAATAATATTATATAAAATTTTAGGTAGAATCATTCTCAGTGTAAACTATTCTAATGTTTCTTTTTTTGGATCCATATTTCAGGACCCTAAGGAAGTGTGTTTCTTAGTTTAGAACTAATGAATGTTTTTTAATCCATCTTTTTTAACTTTTTTAAACATAGTTTTTCTTAATGTTTAAAGAGGAAGTTATTAAACCAACAATTAACCCCCAATTATAATAGAGAATCTACTCCAATCCAATTATTTTTATTGAAAATATAGAGGAAAAGTGGGAACCTACATAAATCAAATCACACCCTCAAAAAAACATTATATTACAAAATTAAAATTTCAAATATTAAAACAGAACCACCTCAACGTGCCAAAACCATCATTGCGCACTTGTTTCAAAATTCAAATGAGACCAACACACCTAAAATATCACAAATCCCATGAGCAGACTGAGGGGCATCGATTACATCAAGGAATTCATGTCCATTCCACACATCATTTCCATCAACATAGCATAACACCATTATCTCGACGCCGGAAACCATAATTTCCATATATATATATTCTATTTCGATCCTACAATTAGTATAAGAGTAAGGTCTCTGAAATAATTATACTTACATATAAGTTTCATTGCTCAATTTTTCTTTGTTCTAAATATTCTCGCATAAATTTTCTTGTTCATGTTTTTCTTCAAGATATTTATCTTTTTTATAGAATTTTTCTTAAATAGTTTTTTTGGAAATGTACATTCTTGTAGAATGGAAAGTATAAATGTTAGTTCCATTGAGAACCTTAATCTTACCAGAACACCAATTTTTTTTGGTAATGATTAAGAGTACTGGATATATAGGATGAAGAAATTTGTCATTAACACTAGAGTGGAGATTTTTTTTATTCTCATTGAAGAATAAAAAATTCCAGATAAAGAATTTAGAACCTTCACCAACCAAGAGAAACTAAAATATCAATTAAACTACAAGGTACACTATACATTGTTGTGTTCTATGACCAAGAATATATATAGTAAAATATCTTCTTGTGATTCTGACAACTGTATTTGGAAGAAACTTGAAGTTATCCATTTTGAAAGTTCTAAAGTGATAGAAACCAGAATAGCTATGTTAAGAGATGAATATCATGTATTCTTATTTCTTTATGGAGAACCTATTTTCACATTACAACAAAGTTTTATGACCATTATCAATAGTATTAAATCTATTGGAGAGAAAGGCCTTGAGTATGATGTTCTTGTGGGAAAGATAATTAATATCATGCATAATGAATGGGAATAAAAAAGGAAAACTACTAATGGGAAGAGAAAAGTATCTAACATTACTATTGATGAGTTATTTGGAACTCTTCTTTAGCGTGAAACAATAATGAAAATAGATGTTGATTTCAAAAAAAAGTAGAATGGTAAAGGAAGTTTAGTATTCCCTACTACATCTAAAGACAAGACTCCTTAAAGGGTAACTAGATCTAAAGATATGAATGTTTTTGTTATATACGAATCAAGTGATAGTGATTAGTCTGAAAAGAAGTTAGACAATCTTTCTCGAAGGATGAAAAATATTTTAGGGAAGAATGATTTTCAGTACAGATATAAAAAGAAAGATATAAAGGATAATAAATATTCTAAAGTAACCTATTATTAATGAAAAAGGTATGGACATATTATACTTGATTTTCCAATGCCTAAAAGAAAATATAGGAAGGAAAATCATTCTAAAAGAAACAAAAAGAAATTTTACAAATATAAGGGTAAGAATGTCCTGAAAAAAAAATGACACATGGAGTGCCAATGGTGATGAATCTTTATATGAATCTTCAAAATATACATCTTCTGGTCAGATTAATATTGGTCTTTTAGCTAGAGTACCCATTAAAAAATATTGTCTTATGGCTAAGTTACAAAATTCTGAATCCTTAACCTGTATTTCTTTAAATAGTAATTTTCTTAATGAACAATATTATGAATTTTTAGATGAATAATATTCTTCAACAGAAGATAATATCTTACCTTCATTTGAATAAGTTTCTAGATTTGAGAATTACTTGAAAATTAAATTTTAATACAAAAAAGATGTTAGAGAAATCAAATTCTAGAATTTATGTTTTAACAAAAGAAGTAATGGATATTTCTAAAGATCTTGATAAAAAACTCTTGATTTTGAAATTGTTTTTAAAAACCTTAAAGAATTTTATTCTGAGATGGATAAACTTTATAAGGATCTTGAAAATGATATTTCTTAGAAAAATTTTTTAGAGAATAACTCAATTTCTAAAACTAATGATTTTGCAGACAAAATTTTTTCATCAGATGAAAATCTGAAATTTTTTCCTTAAAGAAACTTTTGTCAAATTTCACTTTAGGAAAAAAGGAATTTGATAAAATGTATTCACAAATTCTTCCTCAAAGTAATTGTTTAGGAATTGGTTATACTCATTCAAAACATGTTTTTAGTTGTAATTATTTTATTTCCCAAAGTCCTTCTTTTTGCACCAAATGTCAATGTCGGGGACATTAAGAGAAAAATTATTCTTTAAATAAAACTCAATTATTAGGCTTTTATAAAGCTTACTTTTTTAAGAAAATGTGGATTCCTAAGATTTTACATTTTGAAATTTCCGAGTCCAATAATATTTGGATTCTAAAAGTATAACACTTTTATTTTCTGGAAAATAAAGAAAGTAACAACAAAAATACTTGGTACAAGGATAGTGTATGTTCATGGAACAAGACTGGTAACAAAAAATTCTTTGAAAATATTATGATGATGAAAGGAGGAAATATACCTTTTGAAGATAATTCTCAATGAGTAATTGTTGTTATAGGTAACATTATTCTTCTTGGAAAAATTTTAATTTCAAATGTTTTTTTTGTAAAAGGTCTTAAACATAGCCTCATTATCATAATCTAATTATGTGATGAAGGTTACCATAGGAATTTTAGGAATTATAAATTTCTAGTACACAATTCCTAGGAAGAGTTTTTTCTTTCTTCCCATATGGATGAGAATTTTTATACACTAAACTTATAAGACCTTAGAAGTAAAGACCTACATTGCCTTAGTGTAATGGAAGATCAATCTTTCTTATAGAATAGAATACTAGGACACTGTAACCTTAGGAACCTATGAAAACACTCAAGTAAAAAAGATTTTAAAATATCTACTAGAACTTAGATTTGATTCTTCCAAAGTTTGTGATCCTTATCATTATGTAAATAAATATAATTCAAGCATTAAATCAATAAGTAAAGTCTAAACTTCTGATGCATTATAGCTAGTGCATATGGATCCACTACTGGAAAAAAGACCTATACCCACGGTTCAAAACCGTGGGTATAGCCCCCAAAACCGTGGGTATAGGCTATACCCACGGTTTTGGGAACCATGGGCTGGAACGGCGTCGGTATAGGGGTCTTGACCTATACCCACGGTTTGGTAGAACCGTGGGTATAGGTGTGTCACACAGCAACACCACGCTGTACAGCGTGGCAGGCACTTTCCCCACGGTTTTCAAACCGTGGGAAATATATTTATTTAAAAAAAATGAGCCTAGCAAGGTTTGAACCCTGCACCCAGCACCTGAGAGCGAAACCCCGAACCAACCGAGCTAGGAATTTTATACATTAATTATACATATATAAGATTATATATATTAGTCCGCTTATATATATTAGTCCGCTCCACATCGCGTATTCAAAAAACGCGCCTCCCGGGATTCGATCCTGCGCCTCCGCAAACGAGCCCCGCGCCGCATCAACCGACCAACCAGCCTATCGCCGTTAATGGTATATATTGATAATTTTATTTTAATATATTAATATAATAGTTATAATGGAAAAGAAAAGCCTTGCGGGTTTTGAACCCGCACTTCCCATCCGATGGACAGTAACTGCAACCAACTAAGCTGACTTCCCAATTGATATATAGTTATAATTTTTCATTCTTATAATAATATATCTGCTACAATCGAAAAATAAGAATACGCGGGATTTCGAACCCGCAACCTATCCTAAGGGATTTCAGGGAGTGACCAGCTGACCTAAATATTTTATACGTTTTAATATTTGATATCCCTATATTTATATTATTTCATATCGTCTTTTAACCAAAAAAAAATTCGGTCCCGCGTAATTTTTCGTTCCCGCCATAACGCGGGAACGAAATACCCACGGTTTTGACAAACCGTGGGTATAGGTCTTTGAAAAATATACCACCTATACCCACAGTTTTCACAAACCGTGGGTATAGGTCTGTAGAACAACATCTATACCCACGGTTTTGGCAAAACCGTGGGTATAGGTCTTCAAAAAAAACCTATACGCACGGTTTTGCCAAGAACCGTGGGTATAGGGGATCTATACCCACGGTTTTGGAGAACCGTGGGTATAGGTCCCAATACTATCCCTATACCCACGGTTCCCAAAACCGTGGGTATAGGGGGGGCCTATACCCACGGTTTTATGTAGAACCGTGGGTATAGACCCATTTTCCAGTAGTGATCCTTTTGGTCCAACACAAACAAGAAGTATTAAAGGAAAATACTATGTATTTGTTTTAGTTGATTATTACACCAGATTTACAAGGTTTTATTTTCTAACAAAGAAATATGAATCTTATTCTTATCATAAAACTTTTAGAGCCCAAGTTAAAAATTAGAAAAACCTTCAATTGATAACTATTTATATTGATCATCGAGGATAATAAAAAATTCATATTTTGAAACTTTTTGTAGTAAGAAAGGAATTGCTAATAATTTCTCAGCCCGAAGAACTCCTCAATAGAATGGTGTTGTTGAAAGAAGAAATCAAATTATTCAAGAGATAAATAGAACTATATTGAGTGAATATTCTATTACTAATCTTTTTTGTGTGGATGCTATAAGTACTACTTGTTATACTATAAATCGAGTTTTAGTCATACATTTTCTTAATAAAACACCTTATGAATTTTGGACTGGTCAAAAACCTAAACATTCATAAATCAAAGTATTTGGATGTAAATTACTCATCCTGAATACCAAATATAAATTACATAAATTCACACCCAAATCTAAGAAAGTAATTTTCTTAGGCTATTCCAATACTGCTAAGGCTTATAGATTCTTTAATAAAAATACTTATATTTCTAAATAAACAGTTCCTATTAAATTTTATGAAAGTGATCCTTTTGTTTTTAAACAACAACAACCTACATCCTCAAATGTTTTTTCAAAAACTGATTATCAAACTTTGATGGAAAATTCTTCTAATAAAGAAAATGATCAATAAAATTTTTCTGAATTATTTACCCTAGAATATTTTCTACCTTATGTTAATGAATAGGCATTAAAAATCCCAAATCAGTCGTTTCTTAATAATCATCTCAGTGATAGTATCATTGGTGGTGTAAATCAAAATGAAATTACTTCAAGTTCTTAATGAAATGAAGTAGAACATCTATCATTTCATTCCCAATTAGAACCAAAATTCAGTGAGGAAGCTTTAGTGGTGATTATTGGATTACATCCATGCAAGATGAGCTAAATGAATTTGAAAGGAACAAAGTCTAGAACTTGGTTGAATGACCAAATAAAACATCTGTAATTGAATTAAAATGGGTCTTTAGAAATAAATGTGATAAAAATAGAATTATAGTAAGAAATAGGGATGGATTAGTTACTAAAGGATATAATCAAAAAATAAGTAATAGACTATGGAGAAACCTATGCTCTAGTAGCTAGAATTGAATCTATTCATGTTTTACTTGCCTTTGAAAAATTCATTAATTTCAAAGTTTTTCAAATGGATGTGAAGTGTGATTTCCTTAAAAGATATGTTCAAGAGGAATTTAATGTAAAAAAACATCCTGGTTTTAATGATACAAAACATCATAAACATGTTTTCAGACTTACTAAAGATTTATATGGACTTAAACAATCCCCTATGGCATGTTATGATAGACTTACATAATTTTTGTTACAAAAAAACTATGTTAATGGAACTGATGATCCAACTCCTTTTATAAATAAATATAATAAAAATGTTTTGATTGTTCAAATTTATATTAAGAACGTTATATTATGATAAACTCGTCAATCTTTAACTGTTCATATTCAAATATCGTGAAATTTGTGTTTGAAATGAGTATGATGGGTGAGTTAACATTTTTCCTTGTATTTCAAATTTCTCAAAAACTAGAAGGAACTTATATATCTCAATATAAGTATATGAAATATCTTCTTAATAAGTATGGATATGAAAACACCAATAGAATAATTACTCCAATTGGTACCTCAAATTCTCTTGATCTTGATGATGTTTGGAAACCAGTAGATCAAACATCTTTTAGAGGTATGATAGGAAGTTTATTATACTTAATATATAGTGATCCAAACATAATGTTTTCAGTATTCTTATGTGCAAGATGTCAATCTAATAAAAATGAATATCATTTAAAATCAGTGAAAATAAATTTTCTCTATTTAAAACAATCCCTAGATTTAGGACTTTTTTATTATTCTAGAAATGATTTGGTTTTAACAATTTTTTTGGATGCTGATTTTGGGGGATGTAGAATGGATAGAAAAGGTACTTCTAGAACTTTTAATTTATTATTAGATTAATTAGTTTCTTGGTCATGCAAGAACCAACACTCATTAGTACTTTCCACTACTAAATATGAAAATGTAGTAGCTAGAAGCTGATTTTCTCAAGTATTGTAGATGAAACACACACTCATAGACTATGGCATGATTTTTACAAAAACACAAGTATTTTATGATAATACAAGTGCCATTTACCTAAGAAAAAAACCTACACATCACTCTTGTGTAAAAACCATAGATTTTTTTCATCACTTTCTTAGAGATCACACACTTATGGTATATATCAATTTTCAAGTTATCTAAACACAAGATCAACATACTGATATTTTTACAAAATCGTTACCCTCAGATAGATTTTATTACATTAAAAAAAATTTGCAATGACAACCATAAGGTAATCTTCCATATTAATGTTTTTTTGAATCCTATCTCTTTACATTAAGAAACTCCTTTTCATAGGGGGATTCCACTTGTTTATTCTTCAAAAAAAAATTCCTACTAAATTTTTTGGAACCCTACATTTTTATTAATAAATTATTTTGGAAGCGATATTTTCAGAATCAAAAATTTATTTTCCATTATAAAATTTTGGAGAATCTATGTTTTTTTCAACCTTATAAATATTTATAATTCTTTCTAAGAAATCTAAAAGGTGTGTTTCTTTACATAATTCTTTGTAATTATATTTTTTACTTGTTGTAATTTTTAACTTATTTTATGAAAACACTATCGTATTCATTTTCCTTAAATTCTATTTTCCCTTAAAACCTAAAAAGATCAGAACCAACAAAATATTTCCTTAGAATTCATCTCAATCGCTAGATCAAATCAATATTATATCAACCATTGGATTGAATGAGGAATTCTAACAGTCACCTTGAAGCCTATATAAAGTCCCCATTAATCCATGTCCCACATAGGTTTTTCAAGACTATGTGCACAAAATCTCTTCTCATATACAAATTAATAGTTTATTTTTCTAAGTTTCCTTACATTCCAGATGTTTTTTAATGTTTCCTAGAAGAATCATATGACTTCATTCAAGGAAATCAAGGATTGAAAAATCTATAAGGAAAGGTTGGTTAAAAAATAATTCTTTATTGAGTTTAATTCTTTGATTATGAAGAATATTAATCTTAATGGATGGAAAAGTCTATGTGTAGCTTTGCCAAAAAGTCAGGATCAGGTTTATCTTGACCCTCTCATAGAATTTTATGACTCAGTTAGTTTTTATAAAGGAGGAAGGGAAAATTTTTCTTTCAATAGTTATGGAAAAACCTATTCTTTATCCTTCAATATGGCTGTAAAAATTCTTGTTTTTCTTCTCAAAGTGTGGAAATATTTAGTTCTCACATGTTTCCCGATAAGATAGGAAGATTTGATAAGGTAAAGGAAATTATGTTCCTTGGACTCATGGGAGTAAAATATCTAAAGATCGACCATCTTTTGAACAAACTTTAGGTCATTGGCCTTATGGTTATAGGGTTTTCATATTCAAAGAAAGTAAGATAGAGACTCTTTAAAGAAAGGTGATATATTTATGATGGAATTTTTAGTTAATCTGAGAAAGTTAAACTTGGTCAAGTACATTCTTATGAAAATCACAAACATAAATAATGGAACCCTCATGACTCAGATAATAATGTATCCAGTTATATTTTCAAAGATCATAGTTCTTTGTTTATAATCTTTTAAAATTCCTTGTAGTTCAAAACCGAAAACCTTCAAGATCATGCTGTTGAGTGACAACAATGTTAAATGAATTAAAGTTGGTTTCAGTACCAAATTAGAAGAGTTTTATTATCTTTCCATGAGTAATGTTCAAGCTTTAATCAAGAAAGGGTAAGTAGGAGAAACTTCCAAGAAAATTCAGAATAAGATAAAAGATTAATAACCAGAAGCCAAAGAAAAATATACCATTTTAGAAACTGAGTCATCTCCACAAAAACTGAAAAAGAAAAAAACCTTTTCTGATGAAGTAGTAGAAAAGTGGGGAGAGAAAAAGAAGAACAAGGAGGGAGATTCTAGCTTTAGTTTAGACCCTGTAGAGGAAAAGTCTATGAAAATTTAGGAATTAGAAATTCTTGAGAAACAAGATAATGAAAAGAAAAGGAAGAAGAAAATTTCCAAAACTGAGATCGTTCAAGACCTTCTCAAAGATATAGAGAAGTATTGTGAACATATTTAGGTACCAAAATATTTCCATCAATAGTCAGTTCTAGTAGAATCTTTGGGAAATAAAATTTTAATTTCAGAACCTATTGTGGAATAAAATATTACTTAGAAAGAAGAAGTTGAAGAATAAGAATAATAATAGGAAGAAGAAAAATTTGAAGATGTGATTAAATAAGTGGAAGAATACCATGAGATAGAAAGTCCTTCAGATAATATATTAATTTGAAATTTCTAGGTTGAGTCAACCAAAATAATTTCTCAAGGTAAAGATTATGATTGATTGTATGAGGTTGATAAACCTTCTGATGATGAGAACATCAACCACGATTTCATCCATCCTGATTATTTTAAGGGAGATATTGAGAAACAATATGTTAATGAAGATAAGATAATCCAAGTCTCAGATACTGAAATTGAAACTCTAAAAGTTGAGAAGGAAATGTCTAGATATGGTAAAGTAAAGCAAGTGGTTATGGATTTTCCAAATAAATTATTGGTTGTGAAAGATAAGAAAGATGTTCATGAAACATTCTAGAAGAAAGTTGAACAGATAGAAAAATATTTCATGCCAGCAAGTGAATCAGATTCCAAATCTTCATCTTCAATGGGTATGGATTTCATTGTTCAGTCTTTGAAGAAGTTAGTGAATACTATTACTTAGTATCCTAGTATTGATTCAAGATATCAGTTTCTTATGTATTATTTATATCATAAGTCAGAATCCATAATCATGCACATAGAAAAGTTTATCAAACATGAAATAGAATTCAAGATGTTCTATATTGGATATGATGCTCATAGAAGATAATGTAAGAAAATACCAAATGGTCTAAGATAATTATTTATGACAAGAAAATATTGGCTGAATTCCAAGATTCAGTAGACGATGTTTTTGATAAGTCAGATGATATAATCAAAAACCTTACTACAAGTTTTTCAGAAAAGATGAATCTTGATAAGTTGGCCCGGATGTAATAGGATGGAGATATGAATAGAATGTTGAATTGTTTTTCTATAAATTTAATGAGAGAAAGGGAACTTTGGGAAGAGTTTGAATAAAATTTTAAAAAGTAATAAGAGGTAGTAAAATCTCAGGCAGAAATTTCGAAGTCTCAAAATGAAAAAATTGAGGATCTCGAAAAGAAGAATCGAGATCAGGATCAGCTGCTTAGGAGGTTTGAGGATGATCACAATTATTTGAAGAAATTAAATGCTCCCTTGATAAATCTCATGCTTAATAAGAAAAAGAATGAATAATTTTTCCTAACAATCCAATATTTTGTTATATTTTTTTCCCTGTAACAATTTTTCCTATCATAATGAACTTTTTCTTCCATTATTTTATCTTATAAATTTTTAATCATTCATGTATATTTTTTTCCCTCTATTATTTTTTTAAAATAAAAAAGGGGGAGAAAATATTGATTGAAAGAATATTAACTAAAAAGAATAATAATTCCATATGAAAGGGGGAGATTAAGTAAGGGGGTCTACATAAAGAAGATTTTCTTGTGCATGAAAAAGTAACTTCTATAAGAAAGATGATAATACGATCCTTAGGGATTTCAAAACCTAAGGTGGAGTTAGTCATATCAATCAAAATTCATAATTAAAGGAAGATAAGTATTTCTTTTAAAGTTCAAAAAGAAAATTTTTTATTCCTTATATTATTTTTTGAAATGTTGTTTGTGCTTTCTAAAAAAGGGGGTATTGTTGAGTCAATAAGTTTTGGTTATGACTTTTCCATTCCTTTATGTTTTTAAAATCCCAAACACATTTTATTATAGAAATTTTTCTTTCTCTAAGATTTATTTTCCTAAGTAAAATTTTATTTCTCTAAGAACATTTTTATCCTTACCTATGTTTTTAATGTTTTATTCAATGTCTTTTAAAAACCAAGTCTAACCATTTTTTATTAAGTCAAAAACTCGGATCCCTATAAAAAACACAGAATATTACAGTTCCTTAAGCTACCATGTCTTATTGTTTTCAGACTCTGAATTCCTCGGAATTCACAACCAAAAATATATAGAATTCGGAATCTAAATTCATAAAAAAATGGAATCTAAATATTCATTTTTCTAGAAACCTAGTTTTCAAATTTTGGGACTCACAATTCTATTTTTCTTATATTATGATTGTTTATTTTTTGTTAATCTATTTATTTTCTTTAAATATTATTTATTCTTAAGCATGATAAAGTTTCCCATGTTTTTTCTACATAAAATGATTCCATACAATATTTTGCCAACTAACCGTTGGTTGAATGATCTGTGTAAAGTTCCATATTAGATTCAAGGAAAAATATAATCGTTGGAGGAGGGAGACAACCATTAAAGTTTTTCCTATAAATAGGAGATCATTTGAAAGAGCTCATAATCCATCAGTCGATTAATGATCCTATATATTACATGCTGTGAAGTAATTTCTAAAGAGGGAAAGAATCTCATGCCTTGTGGATTTTATGAATATCTTGTTCAACCATAAATATCTAGTTCATCTTTCTTTGTGCATATCTGATTTTTGATTAGTACAATCAAGGGCATCAAGGGATAGTATGATAGAGGTTCTCACAACCTTAATGTTTTAGTTATTTTAGGGATATCAAGACAGAATCTGATATTATTATCAAGAACTTACCGTGTTTTGGGTAATACAAGATTTCTTGAAAGTATAAATCAAGGGACCTTTATCCAATGTTGTTTCATAGCCTTCTATTTGGGTTAAAATATTTTATACTTATTTAATTGATTTTTTATTCTAGTTTTACTTCTGTTGTATTTTGTTAAAGAAATAAATTATAACATTATTATACTTTATTGTACTTTTACTTACTCTAATAAATAAGATTCTATATGATTTTTGGTAGAATATTTCCCTAAGTAAATTGTTCTAAAGTTTCTTTTCTAGATTCATTTTTCTAGACCCTAAGAAAGTTTTGTTCTTAGTTATGAACTAAATAGGGTTTTTGAATACATCTTGTTTAAATTTTTTAAACATTGTTTTCCTTAAGGTTAAAATAGAGAGTTTTTAAACCTAAAATTTACCCCCCCCCCTTGTAATTGAGCATCTACATATAATATTTCAATCCTACAATTTATGTATCAATTACTAGAAGTTGAATCAGATGAAAGTAAATTATTTATATCATATTCTTCGCATCAATGGAATATTTGACCAGTTAAGAGGAGATTCTGTTTTCTCTATGATTGAATTAAGATCGGGGTATCATAAGTTGAGAGTTATCCTTTACACTACTAGAAAAACAGACTATAACCATAGACCTATAGCCATAGTTTTAAAATCATGGCTATAGGTGGATACGACCATGGTTATGTGGGCTATAGCCATGGTTTTAAAACCGTGGTTATAGATCTTTTCTTCACGGCCTATAACCATGGTTTTTAGAACCGTGGCTATAGCCCAAACCTATAGACATGGTTACGTGGCCTATAGCCAAGATAATCAAAACCATGGCTATGGGCCTTTTTCAAAGGTCTATAGCCAGGGTTTTGAAAACTATGGCTATAGGTCTCCCACCCTTGCGTGGAAGAAAAACATTCCTACCAAAAAAATGGCAGGAAGAACTATTGCCGTGATTTTTAGGATACTACCACAGTTTTTAATAATATGTATAACATATTATATATGTATATAGACAAAATCCTTGGTGATGTAGTGGTTAGGTCATTGGAATGTAAAATTAAGGTGTTGGAATCAAATCTAGCAAGACGCACATTATTTTTAGGTTATTTCCATGGTTTTCAAGGGTTATTTCCAGAGTTTTAACAGTGGCAATAGGCCGCCTATTGCCACGGTTTTTAGGGCTATAGCCACGTTTAAAATCGTGGAAAAAGGTCAACTGAAATGTTTGACAAAATAAACACCTATGGCTAGGGTTTTCAAAAATATGGTTGTAGGTCATACCCTACTTCCACGGAGATAGCGCCCATAGTTGGGAAAAAACGTGTCCATAGGCTATGGCCACGGTTCTGGGCCCTATTTCCACAATTTTGAACCGTGGCAATAGACCTTTATTCAAGTTGTGTTCTGATATATCGTGGACTACTTTCAAATGCATGTATGTTGTATACAAGTTCATAGTGATGTTATTCGGGTCGATAAATGATAGAGTTATGTTTATTTCCTTGAGGAACCAAATCAATCACCCATGCTTGGATCAGTTTTCAGTTGTTTTTTTGGATGACATATTGGTGTACTCCAAGACTAATGAAGATTATTCAGAATATCATAACATCATCGTGAGTATATTGAGATAGAACCATCTATATTCCAATATATCTAAGTGTCATTTTTTGGATTGATGGGTAACATTTCATGGGTTACATCATCTCTAAGTAAGGTGTGTCAGTGGACCCAAAGAAGGTGCAGGCAGTTGTTTCTTGGGAGAAGTCCAAGAATTTTTTTAATATCTGAATCATTTTGGGGTTCACAGGATATTATAAGTGTTTTATATAGATCTTTTCCCATTCGGTATCACCAATTATGATCTTTACCCAGAATGGGGTGAAGTTTTAATAGTCTTGGTAATGAATGAATTATTTCTAGGAGTTAAATAAGTGATTGAATACCACATCGATTTTAATCTTTCCAAAGTCAGGTAAAGAGTATACCATGTTTTTTGATGGGTCTAGAGCCGGTCTTGGATCAGTTTTGATGTCGGGGGATCATATTGTGGTGTATGTGCTACAATAGTTAAGGACACATGAATGGAATTAACCTACACATGATATCAAGTTACATATGGTAGTTTATTCCTTGATTTGTTGGTAGCATTATCTATTGTGAGAAAAAATACTATTTATATTGATAAAAAAAAGTTTGAAATACATTTTTTACAAATATATTTTAATCTATGGAAGTGGATATGGGTTGATTATATACAGTTTTTTGACTTTGATCTTATTTGTACACTAGGAAATTTAAATAGTTATGTTTATGCTTTGAGTTGGAATACATAGACTTAGACAGTTCATGAGTCTAGTTCTGAGTGAAAGATGACAACCTTGCTAGTTGAGATGCATATTGAGGTTTATAAGGGCCAAAAGAAAATGAAAATGACATCCTTATCAGTTGATACAACACTTTTGATCCAATTCAGGGAGAGGCATTATGAGGATCTAAAGTGTTTGACCTTAAAGAAATCCTTGAAAGTGGGGAGTCACCTTCTGATTGGATTACTGATGAGTATGAGACTATTTGTTTCAGAAATCTTGTTATTGTGCCTACTTATGTGTGATAGGAGCTGATGTATGGGTTTTAGGTCATAAAGTGGGTGTTTTATCTTTTTAGAATAAATTTTAATATGACCTATGTTGACGATATTTGTTCCCAGACATTAAAAATAATATTGTAGGTTTTTTGACATGATGATACACCTATCAACAAAAGAAGGAAGAGTATAAATGACCTGGTGGTTTATTACAGTCATTTCTTATTCTGGAATTGCAGTGGGATGATATTATCATAGAATCTTTGTTAGTTATTCTATGGATCCCTCAAAATAATAATGTGACATGTGTGATTGTGTGCCAGTTGAGAAAAGTGTATCATTTTTTTCTATCGAGGAACATTTCATAGATGATTAGTTGGGGGATATGAATTTTCACGTGATAGTCCATTTTCATGGGGTTACATGGAGAATTATTTCATATTGGGATTTTTTATTTACATAATTCTTCTATAAAGGATTATAGAAGTCATTGGATACACAGGTTATTATGAGTATGGATTTCCACCCACATAATTATAGGAAATAAAAGCATAGTATCCAGGTGTTAGAGGAATTTCTAAGAAAACTAATCCTTGATTTCAGTTGGTATTGGGAGAAGAACATGGATCTCATTGAGTTCTCATATAATAATAGTTATCAGCAGACTACTCAGATGGTACCATGTTAGTCACTTTATGGTATTCCATACAGATCACCTTTATGTTGGATTGAGGCAGGTGATTCTTAATTGTTGGGACCATGTTTCATATAGGAGACATCAAAATAGGTATAGTTGATTCAGTAACATATGGTTTTAGATCAGAGTAGAAAAAAGACTATTTCTGATAAACATTAATGACCTCTTTATTTTACAGTGGGTGATCATGTATTCCTTTAGGTGCTGCCTAGATTAGGTCACTGTAGTATTCAATGGTAGGGGAATTAATTCCTAGGTTTGTCAGATCATTTTTGTTTTCAGAGAGGATCAGACTGGTGGCATATCGATTAGATCTTCAATATAGGTATAGAGTTTTGCATGATGACTCTCATGTGTCATAGATTTATCTGTATCACCCCTGATCCTTCTCATATGATAAATTTGGATGATTTTGAGCTTGAAGTTGATGTGTCATTTGAGGAGCATCTGATTCATGTTGTGGATCACTGTGAGAAAATTGTGAAGGGAAGGATTGTCTCATTGGTCTGAGTGTTGTGGAAGTATAGTCATGTTTAGGAGGAATCATGTAAGGGGGAAGAAAATATGTGGTCTCAATATCCCAACCTTTTTACCTTAGAGGCATAGTGATGCTTGGGAGTACTTCTCAAAGAAATGTTGTTATATCGTGGGGGAGATTGTAAGATCTGACCTTTCTATAGTAGTGTTGTACTAATTTTCAGGTATTATTTTACACTTGTTTTGAGTTTTCCTTTTATGGATATTGGTCCAGGTTCATTTTGAGTGAATTTGGAGAATTTTTGAATCCCATGGTGATATTCATGGTTAGAACATGGTTAGGTAAAAAAATGTGGTTTTCTCTAGGAAACTATGTTCCCCAATGTGATCCATTGAAAGGGGCGCACAGTTTGACCAAACCATGTAACCTCCTTCCCAAAACTATGCAAAATTGTACTAAGGGGGATTTCATGGATGGTGTAATGTTTGGAACACTATAGACCCACCTTGGAGTAACTGTGTACCCCATATATTAGGGGCGCATGGTTAGTACGTATCAATTGGTAAATTCTACACCCCTCCAAGGGAACCGTGTGTGTGGTATTTTAATCCCTGAAAAATTTATTTAAAAATTCTTATACCCCTATTTTATATCCCTAATCACCCTATTTAGAGCTAATATGATTGCCATTGTTTTTTAAGCTCGTAAGGGGATTTGAAGGCTCCTTTAACATCTTCTAGTACGAATCAATGATTCAGTGAATGAGATTGAACCCTCTATGGTATGAAAACTCTTCCTTGTTTGGATTATGTCTCTCCCATATTTCTATACCTTTGATAGGGATGATTTCCTCCATTGGAAATTGGTTTAGATCTAGGTTTTGAAATTTCTTTTTTCATTGGATCTTATTCATAGGTTTTTATCCTATAACTCTTTCAATATTGTTAATTTGATAGTTTATTGTAATTTAAGGGTTACAGTATTGGTATAATCCATAAATGATCTTGAGGTAGGTTTTGTAATTGTTGATTCCGAAATTCATGAAGAAGTTTTCATGTTTTTATTTTTCCCATTGTGTTTCCATGTTGGGAAATTTCATTTACATTTAAAATAATGAATTGATTCCCATGTAATTGTGAGACCCTTCACAAATCCTGTTAGACCCATTGGAGAATTGAAACTGGGATTGATAGAAACCGATGGGGTATTCCAACACACTTTAATTAATGATTTTTGAAATTTATAAATGTGGATAATAGTTCATTTGAAATTTAACTAAATCCTTATTTGATGAATGATAATAGTATTTGAATGGATGATTGTCTTAGCTTTGATAAATTAATGAGTTATGTAATTAATTGATGATGAATGGATTAATGGGGAATTGTTCATGTTTTTTACTTATGATTAAAGTAAATAACCATGTATGGGAATGATAAAAAAAATATTTCCCCATGATGTGAATGATTGACAATAAGTTTAATGATGTTGAACCCTGATAAGTATATGATATATGAGATATTGTGAATGATTTAACTGTAAAGTCTAGGTCAGGGATTGATGCTTTAAATTCCCATGGTGTGCTGACCTAATTCTACATACCCATAATGCATGCATTTGAAGAAAATGGTGTGGGTCAGAGACTGGTGCTCCAAATACCCATGAGGTGTGGATGATGGATTTATTTTCCAAACACATGTGGGGTGCAAGACTACTGGTCTAGGCCCCGGATGTATTAATGTAAAATTATAATTAAATAAATTATTTAAATCCTATGAATGAATAAATTGTGATATTCCTTTAGTGTATGGTTCAGACTCTAGCATGTTTCAAAGAAGGTATTATTAGTTTGGGTGTCATCATGAACTTGGTGGGCCAATATGGATTAAAGAATAATAATTGTGAAACTTGTTTTTGTTTGTCATTTTTCCTTTATTATTTATAAAAAATAATAAACCATTATCAATTGGATATTTCTTTAGATGTCATTGGTGGTTTCCTATTGAGTTTTAATCATACCCTGCTCATTATTCATGATTGGTACTTGAATAGATTTCATTTTTTTAGTACTGGATAATGGAAAGAGCCCAATGTTTGATGGATGAGTTGGGATTCAGGATAGAGTATGGATTAGTGGACCAAACATGAGGTTGGGACCCACTTGGGAGGTTTCATTGTGTCTTTATTTTGGTTTTAATTAGACACTTGACATTGATATGTCATGACGTATTTACTAGTTTGATTTTGGTTATTGTTTACATATTTTGAATCCATCATGTAATATTTTTTCTTATATTGATTATTTTTTATTATTGGTTATTGTATTATATTGGTTGTTTTTATATTGATTTCTATTTTTATTTTTATTTTATAAAGATTTTATAGTCTCCCCAAACTAAAAATTAGACCCTCAATACTGTTCATAAGCCTTTAACATATGGGGAAGTGCGCCAAAGGTCATATGATGAACCATATCGAGGCGCCAACATGTGGAACCTGGGTTGGGACATCACAACCTATTCCACACTTTAATGTGATCAATGATCACCAAGGTTCACAAAATCCTCAAAAACAAACTACCATCATTGTTAAACTTCTAATTTTGTATAAGGGTAAAAAATATCATAACTTGATGTGACTATTAGTGAATTTACCTACATGTCATTATCCAAACCATAAGAAACCTTACTATATAAGAACCCATATAACAACAATATATGGAAATTAATCATTATTTAGTTTATTGCCCACTAATTAATATTCCATAAAATTTTATAAAATACTACTACAAAATAGTGTTTATTCAGCACTACCCTTTTATTAGTGTTAGATAAAAGTGATGATAATGGGTATATTTACCAGTTCTAAAATAAATATTGATAAAAGGACACTTTTATCATCACTTTTTTAGCACTGTTAAAGGCCTCCCTTTATTAGTGATTTTTTAAACACTAATAATGGCTACACTTTATCAATGATTTATTTTACTACTTATAAAGGTCTCCCTTTATCAGTTGATTTTTAGTGATAATAAAGGGTGGCATTTAATAGTGAATTTATTATAACTGATAAAATTTAAAAAATATATACTATAAAAAACACTATTTTCATATAAAAATATATTTATATTGATATATATATATATAATTTTCTTAAATATGATTTTTATAACACTAAATATCTATTTACACTTAATATCTAATATAGTTAATGAAAATTAGTTTTTAAACTAATTAAAAATTAATATTAATTATTAATTTACTACTTTATATTGAGAAATAGAACTTTAAGATCATTTTTGATCGAAAAAATTAATAAATTAATTAATCTCTTAACATAATTCAAAAAATAGGTCATGAAATTCAAACAACCGTAACTTTTGATCTGGGTTCTTTTTTAGGCTTTACGAGATTTCAAATCAAGTTTTGAGATGTTATATATGTTTTTTAGATTGGGATGATCCTGATCTCTAGTTTTTCTCAGTCAAAAAGGTTCATAAGGCCTCCAAAACTAATTTTTTTAGTTATGGTGCTCTAATATTTTAACATTCCATGGAATATCATTGTCATTTAAGAGGATCTCCTAGTATTTTTCCAATGGATACTAAATTTATTCTCCAAACTTACATTCATATGGATTTTATGGTGTTGATATTTTAATGTTTTTCATATTGTAGTATTATTTATAATTAAATAAATAAATTTATATAAATATTTGTATATATTTACTTTTACAAATATAATTTTATAAATACATATTTTAATACATTCGCATATAAAATATATTTTTAAATATATAATCTATTTGTAAAAATAATTATTATCCATGTTATTTAAAATAAAAACTTATCCATTTTATTTACCTTATAAAAATGTATGAATATGTACATACCTATAAAAATCATTATATAATGTTTATATATAAATGTTTGTGTGTGTTAACAAGATGATCTATATTTATGTATATATTCTAATATACGTAAATAAATATTAACATATATTATATTTAAATAAATATGAATATATTTATTTATTTATAAATATAGAAAAAAAATTGTATATATATATAAACACACACACACACATATAAATACACAAAAAAAAATATTTTACAAAATTATCTAAAAAGTATTTATAAATATATTAATAAAAATATAGATAAATATTATAAGTAAATATATTTAAATAAAATAAATTATTATAAAATTTTGAAGAAAACAAGATGGTGTAGTGGTATGGGAGTTCACTTTTCACATTGAGGCCTATGGTTTAAATCTAGTCATGCACAGATGAGTATGGTGGGAGGTGTGTTGATATGGGGTGTCACACAAGAGAAAGGGTACTGGGGAGGAATTTTTGATAGGGTGTCATTAGTGGTGTATAATTTGAAAAAAAAAATCTATTTTTTCAGTTCTATTTTTAGTGTTGAAAAACTCACCCTTAATCCGTGCTAAAATAGCAGATAAATGGTGTGTTTATCGACTCTTAAAATAATTTATAGGACGAATTCTAATAAAGGGTGTAATTATCAACAAATTTTCTAACATGGATAAAAGTGGTCGGCTTTATCAACACTTGGAACATCATGGAATTTTAAGCACCAACAATGCCCATTTTGTTCTTTGATAAATGTAATTTATATAGTATTTAATGTGTTGATTTCATATTCATACATTCAATGAAACCAATAAACAATGATTGATTGGAAATTTAGTGGTTCACTTCAGCTTACTTACACTCATATGCAGAACAATTTTAGAATTCATCAATTTTATATAATTATTCTTAATAAAATCATATTAATTTGTCACTATAACTAATTCATCAGTGTCTTTTTAACTTATTTTAAAGAACTCTTTATCACATGGATTTTTAGTAAATATAGTACTAAGTAGATGTTTATCCTTTTACCAGTCTAAAATTTCATTTCTAGAACTCATTGTATAACCTCATAACACCTAACTGTACCACCAAGAAGCATTATTGTTTTCCAGTTTCATATACTATTGTGATTCCTTTGTCAAACCTCTATCCATAGGATACACTAAGTTTGGTGAATAACTTTATGTAAATGAAATTTTAATTTTATTTTCACACTATATTTATTAATTTACCATTCATTTTGACACCACTCGTTCTTCCATGATGAATGTATTGTAAAATTTCTTTATATTACAAGATTTATAGTAGTCCATTTGGATACGTAATGTCTAATTATTAAATTTTATTAAACTTTAGAATATAATAAGTTTCAAAAGAACCATATTCAAATTATCATCACTACTCTAATGAGAGTTTCTCCTAAGAAAACATTCTATTAAATAATAAATATCTCTATCATCACTCAAAATAAATTCTCATAAATCTCCTAGAGAATATATCCTACTAATAACCCATACAGCTAAAACCCAAAGTGAAACAAGTCAAGGATTCACTAATGATCATCAAACTATCTACCTTAAATCCCAAGAAGGAACTAGAAAAAGTAAGTTAATCTAACATAGACAAATAAAATATTTAAAGTCAATCTATCATGATGAAATTTTTTTCAATGATTTAATGAATAAAATATACACCCACATGAATTGATTAATTTTAGGTAAATTATATATATCTATCTTGATTACTCATAATGATTTCATGGTTGTTTAAACCTGTGGTATTCATACTCTAAGAAAAATTCCCATCATATAGAGATAGTTCTATTTCCAAGCACAAAACCCAAGGGGTAGGTTATCAATCTTAATAATTTTCAATCATATATCTCAATCAAATATTTCCATAGGAATTTCTATCCCCATGAAATAAATTTTAATCATAACAATACATGTGTAATGAAAATATCAATACATACCCTTAAAATGATCCTAATATAGATCATTGATCAAAACATCTTAATGAAACTCAAGTATTAATATCATCATATAATATCCTACAATAACCCATGATTATATCACTATATCCTTAGGATCTTATCTCTCATTACCTTGTGGAAAAACAATCTCTTGTATAGAATTTATGATGTATATGTGCTAATAAATGTATTGAAAATCATGTAACTCAAAATATATTCATATCATGAAAATATGGAACAAAATATGGTCAATAAAATTAATATCTCATATTCAGTACAAGCACTCATGCCCTATAGAACATATAATCTTCATCTACTACATGTTTTATAACCTTGAAACAAGTTCATTGAGAGATAAAGCCTCGTGTATTTATATATACTAAATAGTAAAAAAATAATGCTAATCTCATACAACCAAATATTAATCACTAGAAATCAAGATTTTCCCACACAATTAGTATCAAGTAAAGAAAATAATATAAAAATTCATATAAACAGCTCATCCCATCATCCATCGTGAGCTCAACACCAAATAGAGTATTTGGATCAGGCCCCTATACTTAGTTCTTAATAAGTTCCATTCCATCAATATTGTCAACAATAGGTTGTCCTCTAATAGGTTCTATCCCGATCATTTTTACCTCATGAATTATCATAAAGGGTTATTTATGATATTATACTATATTTAAAAAATATAAAAACATGCCGGTTTCATAGTTTAATAAAAATATAATTCTATAATATATTATTGGAAATGCTATATTTTCCATCCCAAAATAGTTCTCCAATAATAAGTTAATATGTGCACATATCATTTTCTAACCACTGTATGATGCATTTACCAATATATTCATACCCCGAAATCAATTCACTTATCACTTGATTCACTTGAAATACAATTAGAGTCCTTTTGTTGGAATTAATCATCCAACACACCCTATAGTGGATTATTTATCCTAAAATTTTGAACATGAATACTTCCAACATAATTACCCTAGTTTTTTCCAAACGAACTAAAGCCTCACATGTGCCTAACTTTAATTTCTAACTTTGATCTTAATCAAATTATATGATACTAATATATCATAAAATATTTTCGATGAGGCCCCACTTGATTTTATTACAAGATTGAGTGTGAAACCCAAAGAGTCACCTCTAATAGGATTTAATTTAGAAACTAGAACCAATGGTATAAATTTGAATAATGTAAAGTTGTAGACTATAGAGAACAAAATGGAAGATAATATAATAAATGAAAACCAAAACCATGATAAATTAAATAACCAAAAACTGTAATTATCAATATAATCAATGAATGAATGTTGGACAACATAAACAAAGTTACAAAAAAAATATGGAAAAAAACTACAAAATCCTAACATATAGATAAATCCAAATAACCTATATACCTCATTGGTATGTAAAACTATCCCCAAACCCCATGTTCCAATTATCTATAGTGAACCTTTTTTTCTTACATTTCTATTATATAATTTTAAATATAAACAAAATAATATTTTTACAAATCTGGGATCAACAAATTTTAGTGTCCTAGGAAAATTAAGACTATACCAAAATTTTAAATAAAAAAACATAAATATTATTTAATCTATTCTTTTCTAACATCTTAGTGCCCTACTCATTATCCCTAGTACATGTAATCACCTGAGAATATACATCAATGAAAGGGGTGAGATAATATTCTAGTAATAGGATAGATAATAACATGAATCAATATAACATGGGTGATCATAACATAATAATAGGATCATTATCATTATCCTGAGAGGAACCGTTAGATAAAGGCCAAAATTTTGGCAATTCATAAAAATGAAACATCATGCCTTTGTGGTAAAATACCACACATAGTTGTGAAAAAAGATATCATCATTTTAATGAATATTTTACTTTATATCATTATATTAAACTAATTAATAAATGAATATAAAAAATATATAATTTTGGGTGCACTTGTCACATCATAACATTTTCTTGTTCTATATAATTATGGGTGCACCCATAGAACATATATCAATCTTGAACATAAAATAACCCATGAAAAGGAATGGTTTTCATTTCAAAAATCATACATTCATAAAATTTGGGTTCCTAACTGAAATAGGTAATAACACACTTATCATAAGAATCATTAATCTTGATTGAATAAGAAACAATCACTTGAGGAGTAAAAGATGTATTTTTAGAAAAAATAGTTCTTTTGGAAAAATATTTGCATTTGTCCAATAACTATATTTGAAAAATTTATATCTAGAAGATAGAATATAAAGATAAATAAAAGATATTTAAGGAACATTAATGGAACATCCATACTGAAAATGGTGTGAAATAAGGAAAACCCACAGGCAGAGAGTTGGGTTTCAGAATCCCCTTACCTTATGTATGAATTCATTATTCACTTTAATATCCTGGATAATGAAATTAAATTAATTTATTGACAAATAAAGATCATTTTATACATAAATTTTATTCATTATAGTTTTATTATGTTTATTTATAGGCTTTTCGAGGAGTTTTGGAGTTTAATTTCGTCATTTGAGAGTGTTCGATTCCTTTGTTTTCATGATCGGTTCACTTGTATACATGCATGGAAGATTGAGTAAAATGGGAATAATCATATAGAATGGAAATTATATGTTATTAGTGAACATAAAAGAGTTTAATTGGTCATATATATTATTTTGTTTCTAGATATGAGGATGATTCAATAATTAACATATTAATAAAAATGAATTAATTTATTTGGTGCATTTTACAACCATCACAAACTCATATCATTTTATTTCATATCATATTTATATATTTCATAAATAATACTATATAACTTATAATATGTATAATAAAATATTAACTAACCATAATAATTGTTTTCTGACAATCCTTGCAGGCGGTAGTCAAAAATAAAAATGCATCATCCACTATGGCGGTAAATCGACACACCACACATGATACTTTCATTTTTTGTATAAAAGGAAAGGGGAAGAGATTAGAAGTTGAATTATTACATTAAAAAAATAAAATTTATTTATATAAAATATACTAGAGTTATCAAGACTTATGAATATGTGGAGGTGATGAGAGGATAAGAAAATAAATGAAATTGAATAGAAAATAAAAATCAAAATAAAAAAGATTTTACCTCTAGGATTTATCCTCCTTGAGAACCTCAATAGAGTAAGGGGTTTGATGTTTTGATGAGAATAAGGGATCTTAGATATGGCAAAGGGGATTTGGAAGATTATTGGGAATAATATTGAAAATTATCAAATATTTGGAGTTTTTTAAGAGATTAAGTGGTGAGGGTGGTATTTATAGTGGAGGAGATGAGTGTTTTCTCATTATTTTATTCATTAGTTTATTATTTGGATCAACACTACGAGTGGTTTGAGAATTATCACTAAATGTATAAAAATATTTATGGTGAGTCATATATTTTAGGCTTATATCAACCATATAACATCTATTAATCAATAATACATGCATTTAGTTTTTACCATAAATTATCACATTTCACTATTCACCAAAAATTCAAGTATTTTAAAAAAAATACCAAAAAATAACCCTAAATTTTTTTCAATATGTGTAATTCAGAAATTAAGTCCATTTTATGAAAACATTTTTTAAAATATGATAAATTTAATTTTTAATTAAATTAATTATTTATTTAGAAAATACTGATTTTTAAATTATAACTGATTTTATAACAATTTGAAAAATTAATTAAGGTCTCATAAAATTATCTTATTATGATAAGTAAAATATATATTATTTAATTAATACTTTTCCTGAAAATAAATTTTCTTTTTAAACACTATATTAATTTTAAAATTGTATATAATCATTTATGGTTTATAAAAATACCAACAATTAATTTATCATTTTAAAAACATTTATTTACTTATAAGATGATATAATTAAATAATATATTAATTAATATTATTTTTAAATTTTATCTATACTTTCACAGGTTAGGATACGATTTTATTAGTCATGTTTCTATTCTTAATGCTTACATTACTATTCCAAAGGTCTTGTTACTATTACATTGGTACATGTTCCTTAACTTCTAGAAATACCTCTTATTTAAATGATTATTTATTCATAAATATTGAATTGTGTTCTCTATGTGGTTTTATGTGGATTATAATACATTACATTATTATAATAAGGGAATTTCCGTTGATAAAATTTAGGGTTGTTACATTATTCCCCACATTAAAATTTTCTCCCTTGAAGATTCATTTTACATAATATAGTAAAAACAAAAGAGGGTACATCCCCTTTTTCACTTCCTCTAGTTCAGATGTTTCCTCTTTATACTTGTGGTTACTCCATAATACATTCAACATGTGAGTATTCTTTTTTGCATAGGAATTTATCTCTATGATCCAATATCTCCCTTGGATCTTCCTCAAAAGAGAGATCATTTTCTAAATATACCACCTCTTCATTCAGTATATGTGAGAGATATGGTATTTAATTCCTCAAGAGGGATACATGGAATACATTTTGTACTTGATACATAGTTCGTGTAAGTGTCAATCAATAGTCCATAGTTATGACATGATCAAGGATCCCAAAATAGTTGACACACATGGTAATAATATAACCTTTCTTTTCAAATATCATGATCCTCTTCCATGGAGATATGTAGAGTAATACCATGTATTTAGCCTTAAACTCTAGGTTATATCAATGATCATCTACATAGCACTTTTTTCAAATTTAGTATGTCTTAATGTGTTGCTGAATATTTTTCACCTATTCCACCATTTATTTATCTATTTTAGGTCCTAGAAAGTTATGTTCACCAAAATTTCCTAGAATTCTAGTGTTCTACATATTTTCCCATAAAGTGAATTAAATTGATTCATTTGTATGCTCGTGTGGAAACTGTTGTTGTAAGAGAACTCAGAAAGAGGTAGATTCTAGTATCATACTCCTTCGAAGTCTATAAAACACACTCTCAACATATCTTCTAGGGTTTGAATAGTCCACTCATATTGACCATAATTTTAGGGATGATAGTTCATACTGGTGTTTAGCTCAGTGGTTAGATCGTGTTGGAGACTTTTCTAGATCTTATAGGTGAATCTAAAATCGTGATTGGATACAATAAATAGTGGTACTACATGCATCTTTAACACTTTTCTGATGTATATCCATGAAATTTTATCCTATTATAAGTCCTCTTAAATTGAGATAATGTGAGATGTCTTTATAAGATGATCCATAACAAACCCATATAGCATTGTTTCCTCTAGATGTATTCAGATGTCCGGTGAAAAAATACATGACGATGTTATCCCATTTCCATGTTGGTATAGGTAATTATTTCACCATCCCCTTAGAATGTTTTCTTTGAACCTTCACTTGCTGAAATACTGGGTACTTTGATGTATATTTAGTGATCCCCATTTTTGTAATGTTTGACCAATAGTTCTCCCAGAGATCTCGATACATCTTTATACTCCCTTGGTGAATAGAGAATGTTGAGCTATGTGCATAGTTCTAAAGCTATATCTTTATCTCTAGATTAGATGGCACACATAGTAGTGATACAAAACTCAAGACTCCTTCCTCGTCCATTTAGAACTTTGAGGATTTCCCATTTCTAATAGCTTCCACATTTTTCTGAATTTACACATAATTTCTTTGATCATCCATTATTTTCTCCATAAGTGATGGTTCAGAAATCATTTGAGAAATAATTGATGATATTACTTCCTTAATGACACCCTTTTATATCTTTTTTAGTTCTAGGAATATTGGGTCCTTCTCAATTCCCATCATTGATAAATATGAAAGATCATTTTTACTTAGAGTATTTGATACTTTCTTCTCTTTTCTATGATGGTAGTGGATTGAGAAGTCATAATACCAGATGAGATCTAACCATATTCACTACTTTATATTAATCTCCATCTATGTGAATATATATTTTAGGTTCTTATGATTGGTATATATTTCACACTTCTCCCTATAGAGATAATGCCTCTATATTTTCAACACAAAGATCATATCTTCCAACTCTAAATCATGCCTGGGATAGTTTTTCTCATAAAATTCCTACTAACTTGAGGTTAGGCTATCACATTATTATTTTTCATCATTATATATCCTAATACCTTCTTTTAAGAATAATTGTATACCACAAAGAGTTCCCTACTTGTTACAAGTGTGAGTATTGGTGCTGTTATAAGCCTCTTTCTTAAATCTTTGAATAAATATTCACATTTAATGGTCCAGACAAACCTTTATCCATTATGACTCAGCATAATTAGTGGGTTTGAACATCATGATAATTTCTTCACAAATCACCAGCAATACAAATATTGACCAAGGAATCTATGGATCTCTATTATAGAAATTGGCATGGGCCACTCTTTGATTTCCACTATCTTAGAAGGGTCCATAGATATTCATTTATTGATGATAACATGCCCCAAGAATGATACTTCCTCTATCCAAAACCCACATTTACTTTACCTTTCATATATATTATCCCATTTCAAGGTGTTTAGAAAAATATTAAAATTCTCCTAACATTCCTCATTGATCATGAAGTACATCAGAATATCATCAATAAAAACAACCAGAAATTTTTCAAGGTAATCACTAAAAACTCTATTAATCAAATCCATGAAAATTGCAGGAACATTAGTGAGTTTTAAGGGTATCACTATAAACTTAGAGTGTCCATAACTCATTTCAAATACATTATTGGGAATATCATCCTTCCTTACCTTTAATTAGTGACATACCGAAAAAAGATCTACCTTAAAGAAATACTTGGCCCCGCGCAGTTGATCAAACAATTCATCTATCCATGGATGGGGATACTTTTTCTTTTTCATGATTATTTTGAGCTCCTAAGAATCAATACATAGGTTCATTTATCCATCCTTCTTTTTAACAAATTGTACTGGTGCACCCTATAGTGATGAAATCAATCATAGAAAACCCATGTCAATATTCTATTATAACTACTTCTTTAGTTCCTTATAATTAATAGTGGTCATTCTATAAGGTGTCTTTTATATTGTAAAAGATCTAGAAATATGTTCAATTAAGAACTCAACCCCTCGTTCAGGAGTAAGACCAATAAATTCTTCAGGGGACACATTAGTTTAGTACCTCATAATGGAAATGTCTTCAATAGTGGTTTTATCATTTTTCTCAATCATTTGAGCTAGATATGCTTGCTCATAATAAAATAATATCCACACTTGATATGATGATTCTAAAGGAAAATCTTCTTCCTCCTTAAACTTTTACAAAATTAGAATATGCCTTATGATGTGAAGAGTATTCTCCCGTTCATGATAGTTGTTGTTTTCTTTGTATAAAGATAGCCAATCTATGCCCAAAAATAACGTCAAACTCCACAAAAGGAAGTAGGAAAAGATTTACAGGGAGGTTCAATCCACAGAAATTAACCAAGGATGATTTATCTCATTTGGATGCAAAAATTTCTATATTTTTTATTATCATAGATTACTCAACCTCTATTCTTTTAGGGGGTGTTTGGATAGATCTAACATACTTGCAAGATATGAAAAAATGTTAAGAACCAAAATCAAATAGTATGTTCTCTATTCTTAAATAAATAATCATCTTACTTTTCCCCACGTCATTTTTAGGATTCACATCAATAGTAGTTATTGAATAATCTTTCCCTTGGTCTTTGGGATTTGGTGGCTACTAACAATGATTTCACTCAAGGATTCGATTTTTAGTGAACTGGATTTTTGTAGTTCCCTTTCTCCCTAATGTTAATACATGGGACCATGGGTGGTGCTCTCCTTTCTTCCATGATATTTTCCCTATTCCTCATGTTTATCCAGAATTTATGAGCTTGGTGGCCTTCTATCCCATAATTATAGCATTTCCTTATCCATTATAGGCAGTTCCCATGATGTTTATTCCCACATTTTTAACTGTTAGTGGTCGAGTTTTCTTTCCACCTTTTTAATTAAATCCACCATATTGAATCTCTATATTCATTTTATTATCTCTATATACATGAGAATATTCACCAAACTCCACTTCCACTTTAAGAGCACAAACAAAAGACTTATTCATAACTCCCAAGTTCTCGAATTTCTTGAGCCTTTTGAAGTTGTGGTTTTAAACCACTAAAGAATATATAAATTTTTCAATCATTGTTAATAACAAAACTTGAATCAAACCTTGTAATCCTTGTGAGATTTTATATCTAAATCATGATATATTCACCTTCATTTTTCTTTATCTTTACGAATTACATCTCTATTTTTTTATGAAGAGTCTAAGGGAAATACTTGTTAAGAAACATTATCATAAAATCCTCTAACTTCATCTCTTTAATTTCATCCCTCGTCCATGAATTTTTACTCAATTCCCACCATTGATTATCCTCTCTATCTAAGTAATGAACGGATAGATTCACATTCTTCATTATAGAACAGTTAGGCGTAGAAAAGATCTTCTCTATTGAGTTGACCCACTATTCCACAAATAGTGTTTCAGAAGATACAATAAGAATAGGTGGTCATTTTCATAGAAAAGTCTCAATAGAAATATACTCCCTATTAGGTGAAGGTGAACATTCAACATTATTTAGGTTACTATTCATAGCCTCAGACAGATGGGTAAGAATCACCAGGAAATTTGGAGCTCCACCTCCCAAGGCATTGGTGATGTCATTTGGGAAATCATAGAATTGTCTCTCACATGGGTTGTTGGCCTTTTTTCTCCTGGTTCCCACCATTTTCTAAAGTTGAAAATGTTATAACAAAACATAACTCAACAAGTCATGAATAAATAATTTATTCCTTTCTAAAATTAAATATAAATCCATATCTTGTGTGATCCCTATGTTTATAATTTTTCTAAAAAAATATCTTGGGTTATTACATATACTCTATTTCATACTAATGGTTTTCACTATAGTTCTATAATAATAATTCCAAAATTAACTAACCCATGTTCTGATACCAAATATTTCATCCTTTATTTTTATTACATTACTATTAGATCATTTTAATGATAAAAACATAATAGTTTTACAAATATAGGATACAATGGTTTAGTTTCAGGGTAAAATTTGGACCATGCATAAATTTCACATAATAAAACATAAACATTATTTAATTCCTTATTATCTGGATTCTTAGTTGCCTTCATATTCTACTTAGTATATGTAATCACCTGAAGATATATATCAATGAAATGGGTGAGCTAAAAACTCGGTAATTGGATAGATAAGAACATGAATCAATATTACATGGGTGAGAACAACATAATCATTGTATCATTATCTTATTCATGAGAGGAATCATTAGATAAAGGCATGGAATGTGTAAATCCATAAAAATGAAACATCATGTCTTAGTGGTCAAATACCACACATAGTTGTGAAAAAAGATAGCATCATGCCCATGAATATTTCACATTATCTCATGAGACTCATCACTTTACCCAATGCATTGGATCGTTATATAATTATGGATTCACCCATCACATCATAACATTTTCATGTGCTATATAATTTTGGGTGCACCCATCACATCATAACATTTACATTATCAGGCATGCCAAATAGAATATATATCAATATTGGACATAAAATAACCCATGGAAAGGAATGGATTCAATTTCAAAAATCATACATTCATAAACTTTTTTATTCCCAAAATAAATATTTAAAAACATGCTTGTTATAAGAATCATCAATCTGGGGTGAAGAATAAACAACCTCATGAGGACTAAAAAATGAATTTTTAGAAAGAATAGATCCATTGGAAAAATATTGCCATTTTTTCAATAACTAGATTATAAACATGTATATACACAATATAATATATTAATATAAAGTAATGATATTTTAGGGAAATTAATGCAACGTCTATACTAAAAATGTAGTGAAAGAGGGAAACCCCAAAGGAAGAGAGTTGGGTTCGTGAATCCCCTTACCTTATGTTTGAATAATTTCTTCAATTTTATATCGTACATAATCAAATTAAATTAATTAATTAATTAATAAAAAAATCTTTTATAAATGAATTTTATTCATTATAGTTTGGTTAAGTTTATTTTATGGTATTTTTTATGAGTTTTATAGTTTAATTTCTTCTTTTGATAGTGTTCGTTTCCTTGGTTTTCCAGATCATTCCACTTGTATACATGCATGGAAGATTGAGTAAAATGGAGATAATTGTCTAGAATTGAAATTATAAGTTATTAGTGAACATAAATGGGTTTAATTTATCTTATATAATATTATTTTTTCAACTATAAAGATGATTCATTATATAATATTTTAGTGAAAATGATTTAATTTATTTGGCATATTTTACGACCATCACAAACTCTTAACAATTTATTTAGTATCCTATATATATATTGATTCCAGAAAATTTAATAACTTATAATATATATATATATAATGCACATAACCATAATGATTGTTTTGTGACCAGCATTTAAGGTGGTAGTGAAAAATGAAAATGTATCATCCATAGTGGCGGTAAATCAACACACCACAGAAAATGATTTCATTTTTAAAATAAATGTATTAGGGAAGAGATTAGAATATGAATTATTACATTAAAATTATAATATTATAGTATATAAATGATACTGTATTTATCACTCCACATGAAAATAATAGAAAAAGAAAGCGGATTTTACCTCTTGAATTTCTCCTCGATGAGAGCCTCATTAGGGAAAGGGGTTTGGTATTTTGATGAGATAAGGGCTCCTATACGTGGGGTAGGGTCTTTGGAAGATTATTGGTTATAATTTTGACAAGGCTAAATTTTTTGGAGTTGTGATGAGAAGTGGTGGTGGGAGGTAGTATTTATAAGGGAGGAGATGAGATTCTTCTCATTATTTTATTCATTAGTTTATTATTTTGGATCACGAATACAAATAGATCAAGAATACAAATAGATAAATAATTATCACTAAATATATTAAAATAATGAATTGTAGTTCATGATTTCAGGCTTATATCAGATATATATCATATATGACTCAATAATTCTAGTATTTTTTGATCATAAATTATCATATTTTACTGTTCAACAAAAAATCATATATGTCAGAAATATCACAAAAAGTAACCCAAATATTTTTTTGATGTGCATAATTAGAATATGAACTCCATTTTATGAAAATAATTTCTTAAATATGATAAATTTAATTTTTAATTAAAATCAACATTAACTTATAAAATACCAATTTTAAAATTAAAACTAATTTTAAAACACATTGAAAAATTAAGTAAGGTCTCATAAAATTATATTACGATCATAATTGAAAAATATATTAATTTATGAATACACTTTATGAAAATATATTTTATTTTAAATCAGTATATTAATTATAAAATTTTATATAAACATTTATGCTTTACAAAAATATCAACAATTAATTTATAATTTTAAAAACATTTATTTACATATAAAATGATATAATTATATCATATTTTCATTAATAACATGCCTAAATTATATTTATACTTTCATTGGTGAGATTACTATTCTTTGTTTCTAGGTAACTATTTTTAATGGTCTCATTACTATTCCAAAGGCCATTTTACTGTTACATTGGTATAAGTTCCTTGACTTCTAAAAATACCTCTTATTCTATTAATTATTCATTTATAAGGTTTCAATTGTGTTCTCTATGTGATTTAATATTATTTATACTATATTAAATAATTATAAGAATGAAAATTCAAATAATAAAATTTTGGGTCGCTACATTATGTACCTCAATAATTGTGATAACGCCACTCAAAAACACCCCTAAAAATCTTACAACTATATATTTAAAAATATGGTGATTATATCCTCATACTCACTAAGACGTCCCGAATAGATGAAGAAACGGTTTTGTAGAGACCCCAACCCCAATATCCTGTATCCAGTTCCTTAAAATAATACATTGGTATTGGTACATAACTCGAATCCCAAAGGACTAATCGGTTTAGATGTTTTTGAATACATATTACATACATGAACTTTAGATTAAAATTCAAAATGAAAAAACCACATATAAACTGTATTATAAATACCCATGAACTTCTAGGTTATCCCTACAAGTTATTCATAATATACAACTTCACATCCTATGGAAAACTAATCAATAAGAAAGGGGTGATCTCAGATTCTCAGTAAGGGTAATCAAGATAGAGGAATCAATCATAAATAAAAATAATAAGGCATGGGGAATAATGAAAAAAACATGCCATTAAAACATAATATCAAGCATTATATGGAAGGAATAAAAGATGATTAAATAATTCCATAAATAATTACACGAGAAATAAACTTAACCATGGATATTATACTAGTTGAATAATCACATGGATTACCGATTACTAATATCATAATATGGAATGCATAATATCATAAATCATAAACATATCATCAAGGCCACGGCCAAGACACCATAAATAAATGGGTAAAAATATGATCTAGTTTGTCTCATGAGACCTAACAATGCATCGAGGGGATATATCAGGACCCAACCATCACATAAAAAGTCTAATTAATTCCTAGTATGAATGTATTGAAACATTAACAAGATATACATTTGGAATGTAAATAACATTACTCTATCGGTAAACAAAATCACTAACCATTTTGAGTAATATAGTGATTGGTATCAAGATAGCACATCCATAGTCAAACTAGTCATTAAAAATTAACAAAATATGTTAAATTATATCATTAAATATCAATTAAAATAAATCATAAGACTCAACATAGTGTGTTGAAATATATGAAATTACTCTATTAAAATCATCAAGGAATTCTTGAGAGAAACACCATTTTTTACTTTAGAAAGAAAATTTATTTTGGAAAATCATTTTTATTTATCATAAAATAGTATTTTAACATCTATATCCTAGAAAAGAAAATGTATTTAAAAGGAAATTATATTTTGAAAATAAATAATTTCCATATGAAGTTAAAACATGCAAAAAAGAGCATTTAAAAAGCTTTAGAAATGAGCCGTGTAAGTGCAATTTAAAGAAAAATACTAAAGATTATTCAAAATATACTAAGGAATAATTTTTGTATAAAACAAAAAATGAAAATATATATATTTCCATGATAAAATTTAGAATTTCAGAAAAAATAATGATGGCATAAAATATATTTTGGAGTGCACTTGAAAATGGGTAAGAAATTGGGATGTTCCCTTTAATCGGGCGTTCTTATTAGGAAGAGTTGATAAAGGATCATCATAAAACATGTAATTCCCCATCAAATAAATAATGTTTTTGATAAGTAAATATCTATGGAAAATTAAAACTGAATTTATAATAATAATTAAGAATTAAATTTTGTTAAAGATATGGAAAGCATAACCCTAATAAAAAATGGAGGTTTGGGGAGAGTCCCTTACCTTATTTTCAAAAGTGTTCTAAATATGATAATAATGTCCTAGATAATCAAATTAAATCCATTAATTAATTAATTAAAAACATTTTAGACATATATTATATATATTATAATTTTATTATGTTCATTAATGGCTTTTTTATGAATTATAAGGTGTAATTCATCGTTCTAAGAGCATTTGTTTCCTTGTTTTTCATGATCGGTTTACTTGTATACGTGTCTGAAATATCATGTAAAATGAAAATCACTATCCAAAATTGAAATTATATGTTATTAATGAAATTATATGATATTAAATTGTTATATATTTCATTTTTATATGGTATTAGAATGAATCATTGGATAAATAGTTGATGAAAATGATTTAATTTATTTGGTTGATTTTACGACCATCACGAACTCATATCATTTTATTTAATATCATGTTTAAATATTTATTATAGAAAATTATATAACTTATAATATCTATAATAAAATTTTATTTAACCATAATTATGGTTTTATTACAAACCTTGAAGGCATTAGTGAAAAATTAAAATGTGTCGTCCATGGTAGCGGTAAGTCGACACACCACGGATGATATTTACATTTTTAGAATAATAGGGATACGGAAGTGATTAGAAGATGAATTATTACATTAACATGATAAAATTATCATATATAAAATATACTAGAGTTATCATGCCTCTTTTATAGTTGGATGTGAGTAGAGAATAATAAAATAAATGAAATTAAAAATAAAAGAAAGAGCAAGAGGATTTTACATCTAGAATTTCTCCCCCTTGAGAACCTCTTAAGGGAATAGGGTATAGTCATTTGATAAGAAAAAAGGGATCCTTGATGTGGGGTATGGGCTTTGTGATATCATTGGGTAGAAATTTTACTAGCTTCATATAATAAGAGGTGTGAGGAGGAGAGATGGGGAGGGGTGGTATTTATTGTGGTGGAGGGGGTTCTTTTTGAATATTTTATTCATTTTTTTTTTATTTTGAATCAACAATATGAATAGTTTGATAATTATTACGAAATATATTTAAAATAATTATTTATATTTCAATATTATTGTCTTATGTCATCCATACATTATCTATGATTCAATAATTCATGTATTTGATAAATATAGTAATTTACTATATTTTATTATTCACAAAAAAATCAACTATTTTAGAAAAATACAAAAAATTGAACCCAAATATTTTTCAATGTGTAGAATTCAAAAATTAATTCTATTTTATGAAAATAATTATTCATTTGTGAGACATTTAATTTTCAAATAAAATCATCATTTACTAAAAAAATAGAGATTTTAATACTATAACTATTTTTATAACAATTTGAAAAAATTATTAAGGTCTTAGAAAATTATATTATAATCATAATAAAGAAAATATTTTATGGATATATTTTTATTAAAATAATTTTTATTTTAAATCATTATATTAATTATAAAATTACAAATAAACATTTATGTTTTATAAAAATATTAACACTTAATTTATCATTTCTGAAACATTAAATTACTTATAATTATGATATAATTATATCATATTTTTTTTATAAGATTCATAAATTTTATTTATACTTTCATAGGTGAGGTTACTATTGTATTGGTCGGATTTCTGTTCATAATGGTTATGTTACTATTCCAGGGTTCAAATTACTATTCCATTGGTATAAGTTCTCTAATTACTAGAAATACCTCGTATTTCATTCATTATTCATTTATAATGTTTTTAGTGTGTTCTCAATATTGTTTTATGTGATTTATAAAACATAATTATAGGAAGGTAAATTCCATTGACAAAATTTTTTGTCATTACATCCTCCCATCCTATAAAAATTTCATCCTAAAAAATTTCTAGAATGTCACCTCATTAAAATATTTGGGTAGATCTCCGTCATAACTTCCTCTGGTCTACTTGTCACCTCTTAAATTTTATGATTTTTCTAAAGTGCCTTTACCGGCCGAGTCATCTAATTTCTCAAAATCTATTCTCTAGTGTCTAGAATCTAGATAGGCTCCTCCCAGTATGCTAAATGATTTTCTAATTCTACTTCTTTATAAGTGAGAACATGTGTTGGGCTTGGCATGTAATTTCTTAAAAAATAGATGTGGAACAAACGGTGTAACTTAGAAAGGTTAGGAAAAATCACCAAATGATAAGCCACAACTCGAATTCTCTTTATTATTTCAAAAGGACCAATGTACATGGGGATTAGTTTCCCTTTCCAAATTTTATAACACCCTACCATGGAGATACTTTCAAGAAAATTTGCTTTCTGACTTGGAATTCCAAATCATTCCCTTGATTATTGGAATAACAATTTTTTCTACTTTGAGATGCTTTGATATGTGTTTTAATTGTCTTTACCTTTTTTGTTGTTACCTCTACAAGTTCTGGGAAAAAATTTACTTTTACCAACTACATCCCAACAATTTGGTGTAAGAAATTTCTTTCCATACAATGCTTCATATGGTGCCATTTCAGTACTTGAATGGAAACTATTATTGTTGAAAAATTGTACCAAAGGTAACTAATGATACCACATACCTTGAAAGTTAGGTGATAATGATTTCAGCGTATCGGTTAATGTTTGAATAATACTTTCAAACAACCCATCAGTTTTTTGGTGATAAGTAGTACTCAAATGAATCTTAGTATCCAATTATTTCTGAATACTTCTTCAAAATTTAAATGTAAATCATGGATAAAAATTAGACCCAATTGAAAGTAGTGCTCCATGTATCCATCCAACTTCATTAATATAGAATCTTACAAGGTTATCCAGTGGAAAATCCTCCTTTATTGTGAGGAAATGTGTGGATTTGGTATGTCAATTGAAAATTACCCATTTTTTATCATTCATTATTGGAGTTTTTTGGTAATATAGTGACAAAATCCATATTTATATCATCCCATTTCCATGTATGAATATGCAGTGGTTGCATGAATCTTGTAGGATGTTGTCTTCCAGCCTTTACTTGTTGACAAACTAAACATCATAATACATAATCAGAAATTTCCCACTTCATATTATCCCATTAGAAATGTTCCTTCATATCTATATACATCTTAGTGCTACCAGGGTGTATGGAGATATTTAAGTTATGGGCATTATCCAATAACTCTATTTTTAGCTCGAGTATAGAGGGAATGAATAGCCTCTTCTGAATTTTCATAATTCCATATTCATATGTGAAGTATTCCACTTCCCATCATTTATAGATTTAATTTTATTGTTAATACTCTCATCATATGGCTGAAATTTTTTATTCATTTCCAATAAATATGGTTAGGAAACCAATTGAAAATGTAATGTTGTTCCGCCTTCCTTATTACTTCCCATATCCATATTTTCTAGATCCATATACATAGGATCCTTATCAATCCTCATTTTTTAGAACTCTATAATCATTCCTGGTCAATGCATCTGCTACATTATTCTCTTTCCCTAGGTGGTAGTATATTGAATAGTCATAATCCTTGAGTAGCTTGATCCATCACCTTTGCCTCATGTTGAGTTATTTCTCTGAGAATGTATATTTCATGCTCTTTTGATCTTTATATGTTTCATAACTTTCACCGTAGAGATATTGTCTCCATATTTTCAGAACAAATCTTATGAATTCTAACTCAAGATCATAAGTTGGATAGTTATGTTCATGAGTTTTTAACTTCCTTGATGCATAATAAATAACTCTATAATTCTTCATAAGGACACATCCACATCCTTTCTTGGACGCATCACTATAAGTAAAAAATCCTCCATTTCATGATGGTATATTCAACATTGGTGCATTTGCTAATATCCTCATAAATTATTCAAAAAAATATTTACAATATTTTTTCCATATTAACTTAAACACTTTATGAGTAATCTTAGTTTATGGGTTAACTAATTGGGAAAATTATAAACAAAATACCGATAATAACATTCTAAACCATTGAAACTATGTACCTATGTTATGTTCATTAGTGTAGGTCATTACCGAACAGCATTTTTATTCACATGATCAATTGTTATTCCATCCCTAGAGACAATATTGCCAATAAAGAAAACTATTTGAATCCAAAATTCACACTTTCAAACCATCCCATATAACTCTTATCTTCTAGGATTCTCCAAAACAATCCATAAGTGGTTCTCAAGGTCTTACATTATTTTTGATTATATCAAGATACCACACAAAAAAATCAAGATATTACTTGAATAATCTATTCAATTGATCCATAAAAACATATGTTCTATTAGTTATTCCAAATGGAATTACTGTAAAATTGTAATGTCCATACATGGTTTGAAATGTTGTCTTAGGAATATCTTTCTTCCTCACACACAATTGATGATATCAAAACTAATTTTAAATCTTTTCAAAGTATTTATATATATAATTTTGATCAAATAAATCATAAATGTGAGGTAGAGGATAATTTTTCTTTATTTTAATAGAATTGATTTTTCTATAGTTGATGTACAACCTCATGGATCCATCTTTTTTCTCAATAAATAGAACAGGGTCTCCCCATAGAGAAACACTAGAGAGAATAAACAGATTATTACTCAACTCTTCTAGTTATTTCTCTTCACTAATTTAAAATTTTCCATTCTATAAAGATACTTTGATATTGGACTTGTTTCAGTTATTAAATCAATAAAAAACTCAATTTCTCACTCTAGAGAATGTCCAGGTAAATACTCTAGAAATAAATCAATGTATTCTTGTATAATGGGTACATCCTCAATTTGAATATTTCATTCATCATTCATAGATGTTGTATTATCTTCCTAACCAATAATTTTATTCAGTAGATCTATAGGGGTTGGATCTAGATAAGAATCAGATGATGAGGTTTTTTCTCTAAATATAAAGAATTTTATATCTTCCCCACCAATTGTAACTTCCTTCTTCTTGAAATAGATTTTAAAATCATATTTTAAAATCTATTAAATATCAAGGATTATATCAAATTAAATCATATGTATGAAGAAAAGGCAAGCAACTAAATAATTTTTATGTATCATATAGTGGATTAAATGACACATCAGTATTGAAATGAGACTTCCCTTTGATGATTGACTGAAAACTCCTTTATTCAATCAAAAGAGAAATGTATAATTTTCATGGAAAATTGAGAAGACATAAAAAACTGTGATGATCTAGAATTAGATAATTCATTGTCTATGATTGAGGAAATGATAAAAGTACCTTCCACCACATCATTAGAAACTTCAACCTCAGTAGTTGTGATCACATAAGCTCATCCTTTCTCTCTTAGCCCTTCTTGTGGAAAGTTTCCTTGATTCTTAGGATAATCATTTCCATAATGTTCCATATATTTAAATTATAGAATTAAAAATTAGTAGATTCTTTATTTTACATTAATTCATGGGATTAGTGTCCTTTTTCTCCACACTTGTAACAAACTCTCATTCACTTTAGGCAAGTACCAGGGTGTTTCTTCACAAAATTATCACTGTTCTGAAATTAAAATCTTCCCTTATTCCTCTTTTCCTTATTTCCTTTTCCATAGTTTGTATAAATCCTTTTCTTATATTTATTTTCTTTTAAATCCGTAAGACATAGATACTTTTTTTTCTGTCTTGATAGCACATGAAACTATATCTTTATATGAAGATAAATTTTTTAAGAATAGTTCTCATTAGAGGAATGGTTTTAACCCATTAAATAATTAATAAATCATTATATTTGGATTTCATATTTAATCAAAAAAAATCGTTTCTAACCTTGTAATGTTGGATTCATACATAGAAACATTCTTGTTTCCTTTTTCATTGGATTTGAGAATTATCTCTCTATATCCGCTCACTATTCTGGAGGGAAATATTTTTCCATGAAAAGTTCTTTACAATACTTTGATTACATGTTTTCCATTTATTCCTCCTCATTCATATTTTTAATCAATGACTGCCATTGATCCACATATCCTAATAGATGATAAATTACAATGGCAACCTTCTCCCTTTCGATACTTTCCAATGTGAGAAATATATTGTCTAAGGAACAAATATATTACTCAACTATAATGGGTTTTTAGTACCATTTAATAATAGAGGATATTATCACATAAAGTGGGATAACATTTTTACATCATGATGTGGATTAGGATCATCCATCCGAGTAAGTTTATTTATCATAAACTGAGTAAATTCTCCCAATATAGTTATATGTTTCCTAGCTCCAAATCCAAAATCATTATATTTCAAAAGGGGGGAATTCTTAAATGGAACAGATTCATTTATATGGTCTCCATTCCATCAAATAGGTACCATTAATAAACAATATAATACACTAAAATAGGTTTTGAATCATAATGCATCATTTGGAACTAGAAAAATACTTAACAAAATTTGAAATTTATGCTAAGATAAAATCATAATTAAAAAAAAGGTTTCTTTGAGGACATATTTACATTTAAATCCTTCATAATGGTTTAAAAAAATATGAATTATCCTTAGAATATCCCAAAGAGAGTGTCAAACCATGTTCTTAGTAAGGTATGTTGTTAGGTACCAAGTTACACTGATCCAAGCCTAGCCATCCTTGTTGGAATTATTAACCCTAGGTAAATTTATGCTAGAAGAACGTCCACTTACAGTATTCATAAATGGATGTATTTCTAGGAATACCCACATAATCTCTACCCCATTAAAATTTTAGGATTATCTTCTATACTTATCCCCAATGTCAATCTTAAGATTATGTTTCCTAATCTTTTTTTCTAAATCAAGTTTCCAAAATTTATACTAAACTTTCTCTAATAAAAACTATAGAGACCCCAACCCTAGTATCCTAGAGCCAGTTCCTTAAACTAATACATTTTCATATATATAAGAATAAAATCCCAAAGTAATGATCACTTTATGTGTTTAAAAATCCATATTACATATAATAACATTACAGTGCAATTGAGAGGAAACAAATAGGGCAACTTCATTGGGAACACCCATAAACTCATAAATTATCCCGACAAGTCATTCATAATATACATCTTCACATCCTATGAAAAAATAAAACAAAATAAATGTGTGATCATAAATTATCAATAATGTTAATAAATATAGAGTAATATATCATAAATAAACATAAATAATAATTCATATTGTATTACTAGAAAAACATTTCATTAAAACCTGATCTTGAGCGTAATATGGTAGGATTAAAAGCTAATTACATTATGCCATAAATAATTACATGATAAAGAAACTTAACCATGGATATTATTGTAGTTGAAGAACCACATGGATAATTAATAAATAATATCATAATGAAGGAATTCATAATGATGGAAGTCATAAACATACCGTCAGATCAACTAAGAAACCATACATAAATTGGTAAAAACTCATTCAAGTTTGTCTCATTAGACCTACCGATGCATATAGGGTATATTGAAGGTCCCACCAATAACTTAATAAGTCCAATGATTTCATAATATGAATGAGTTGAAACATAAACAAAGCATACATATGAAAAGAAAATAACATTCCATAATCAATAAACAAAATCATCAACCATTTTCAGTATTATGGTGAATTGTATCAAGATAGTATATCCAAAATCAAACTAATCATAAAAAAATTAATAAAATACGCTAAATGATATCATGAAATATCAATTCCAACAAATAATATGATTTAATATAGTATTTTTAAATATATAAAAATTTTATTTTAAAATCGTTGATGAATTGTTGAGAGAAATACCATTTTTTACATCAGAAATAATAGTTATTTTTGAAAATAATTTGTATTTGTCATAAAATAATATTGTAAAATATAGAGCCATAAAAAAATAGAGAGACATTTAAATTATATTTCATTCATAAATGATTTCCATCTATAGTGAAAATATGTAAAAAGAGCATTTAAGAAGCTTAAAAAATGATCCCCCTAAGTGTCATTTAAGAGAAAATACTAAAGAGTCTTTATAATAGACTAAGGAATAATTTCTGTATAAAAAAAGAAAACAAAAACGATATTTTTTTAAATAAAATGATTAATTTAATAAAAATAATTATGGATTAAAACATATTGTGGAGTGCTCTTGAAAATGGGTACGAAACCGGGATGTTCCCTTTAATCGGGCTTGCTAATCAAGAAGAATTGAGAAATGATCCTTATAAAAAATGTAAATCCCCATAAAAGAAAGAATTATTTTGATAGGTATATATATATAGAGAGATCATTCACATATATTTTTTAGAAATAATTTAGAATTACATTGGGATAAAGAGAGATAAACCGTAACCCGAATGAAAAATAGAGGTTCTAGGAGAATCCCTCACCTTATGTTCTAAAGTGTTTTGCACTTGATATTAATGTCCTATATAATCCAATTAAATCGAAAAATTAATTAATTAAGAATATTTTACACATTTATTTTATTTATTATAATTTAATTAAGTTTATTCAGGGCCTTTTTTATGATTTACAAGATAAAATTAATTTTTCTAGGAGCATTCATTTCCTTGGTTTTCATGATCAGTTTACTAGTATATGTTTGTGGAAGATTATTTAAAATGAAAATAATTTTCTAGAAGAGAAATTATTTGATATTAATGAAATTAAATAGTTTTAAAGGGTTATATATTCGATTATGTTATATGGTATGAGTATTAATAATTAGATATATAGTTAAGGAAAATGATTAATTTATTTGGCAGATTTTAAAACCATTACAAACTCATATCATTTTATTTAATATCATGCTTATATATTGATTAAAAAACATTATATAACTTATAATATGTATAATAAAATCTTATCTGACCATAATTATTATTTTATTAATAGCCTTGAAGGTGTTAGCAGAAAATGAAAACGCATTATCCACAGTGGTGGTAAATTGACAAACCACAAACGATATTTTATTTTTTAGAAGAAATGGTAGAGGGAAGAGATTAGAAGATTAATTATTCCATTAATATAATAAAATATAGTATATAAAATATAATGTAATTATAATTCCTCTTTGATGGGTGGAGGTTAGTAGAGGATAATAAAACAAATTAAATTGAAAATTAAAGAAAGAGAAAGCAGATTTTACCTCTTGAATTTCTCATCCTTGAGAATATCATTTGGGAAAAGGTTTTGGTCACTTGATGAGACCAAGGGATATAAGAAGTGTTTTAGGTTATTTGTAAGAGTATTAGGCTTAAATTGGACAAGTTACAAGTATTAAGAGGTGTAAGGAAAAGAGGAGGTGAGTTGTGGTATTTATAGTGGAGGAGTGGTGTTTTTTGAATAGTTTATTCATTTGTTTATTATTTTGGCTCAAGACTATGAATTGATTATGAGTTGTCACTAAATATATTAAAATTATGAAGATAATTTCTATATTATGGGCTTACATAATCCATGCAAAACCTATGACTCAATTATTCATGTATTTGTCTAATACCGCGAATTACTGTATTTCACTATTTACCCAAAATTCAAGTATTTTTGAAAATGACCAAAAAAATAAAACTAAGAATTTTTTACATATATAATTGAAAAATTAACTCTATTTTATGAAAATAATTTTTCAATTATGATAATTGTAATTTTTCAATAAAATCATCATTTACTCAAAAAATACTAATTTTAAAAATATAAATATTTTTATAACACATTGAAATTTATATTAAGGTCATATAAATTTATATTATAATCATAACACAAAAAAATTAATTTATGATTATAATTTATAAAAATATTTTTTCTTTTAAATAATTATAGTAATTATAAAATTGTAAATTAAAATTTATGTTTTATAAAAATACTAACACTTAATTTATAATTTAAAAAATCAATTAATTCTACTATGATATTATTATATCATATTTTTATTTAAAAGATTCCTAAATTTTAATTATACTTTCATAGGTTATTTTGAAATTATATTGACTGTATTACTATTCCAAATGGTTATGTTATTATTTCAATGGACAAATTACTATTCCTTTGGTATAGGCTCTCTAATTTCTAGAAATAGTTCTTATTTCATTCATTATTCATTTATAAAATTTGTATTATGTTTTCTTTGTGGTATTATATTATTTATATAACAGAAATTTAAGATGGGAAATTCCATTGATAAAATTTTGGGTCATTACAAATTCATTATCATGAATGAAAAATAACCAAATCTATAAAATCACATTTCAAAGTAACATTCTCACCTACAAAAACCTTATAGGTAAAATTTAGGTCAATGATTATCCAGTAAACTATATTATCCTCAAAAATCATAATATATTATACACAATTCAATTCAATTCAAGTAGTTCATTAATTATTTTACAAAAATATACCTTATCAGCGTATCTTGTTCCTAATATTACCTCAAGAATCACTCACTAAATAATAGAGTATGTATAATATATTAGAAACTACAAAAATATAGAAATTCATCATAAATTAGTACCCACCATTTAATACCATGTTCCCAGATTGACTAATATCATACAGATTACCCAAATCTATATATGTCTCAATTGTGGGGAGGGGAAGGTGAACTACTAAACCATTCATCTTGAGCATAGAGGGTTTCCCCAATGACGAACATCATTCAAGTAGCCTAAAAACGTTTATTGACAAATAGTTGGGGTAATGGAAGGTAAACTAATAAACTTGATGTTGGTTCACACACAAGAAATCACATTTTGTGGTTGGATATGTATCTAATGGTATTAACATCCCTGAAGTAACATAAAAATACAATAATAAAGGAACTCACATAATCCAAAACCCATAGATGAGTCAATATCATAAGCTAACATGGTCTCAAATTAATATATATCATGTTAAATAGACCAAAAAAATATCTTGTAAACAATGTTAACTAGTCAACACAATTATCAAATGAGTAGGACCAGCTTGTCTAAATAATTGTGTAATAATTATGCTAGATTTCCCCTAGGAATATCCAAAAATCAGTTCCATTTCTATCTTAGAATTTATGTATACAAGTACATCAAAATATCCAATAAATTAGGTTAATTAGTATACATGACTACCTAAACATCCCATCGCGATGTTACCCTCTACCTTGGTGGACTCCTATATAATGAAATTACTAGTACTAAATCTTTACAAGTAGTTAAAATTGTCATGAAAATTTTTATATTAGAGAATAAATTTCTTATGGACAAATCTATACAGTGGAATTATTTATATAATTACATATGAAAATAAAATTTTTCTCAAGTTAATAATATCATCTTATTTATACAGTAATCCATTGAATTATTTCTCCCCTATCATAAAACCAAATCTGAGTACACTACTCCCTTGTAATATAGAATAAGGAGATAAGAATATCACAAAATCTACTACCGAATTATATTAAAATACCCAATCTCAAAGCTTGTATCAAATCATTATCAAACAAAAATTACACTTCGTCAATATGTCAAGGCCCAACTCATCACTACCTCATGCCAACATCATTTCTAAGGAATATTCACATTTCAAATATAAATAGAATGAAATTATCACACCCCTAATTTCCCCATCCATTTTAATTAATAATTCCAAATTCTATGTGATCATTTCAATGAAATCATTTGTTATTGCTTGTTTTCATGAGTATCATCATCAAATCATTGAATACTACTTAATCACTGATTGATGTGAGTCACAATATTTATACCCATGAATGTAATCCCCTCTAAATTCTCCTTGTGTATCATAGTTATCACAAAATTCTTCAAACTATTCACATGTATAAATACATTTAAATCATATTTTAATATTTTTTTCTATCAAAGGAGATTTAAATCACTCAAAAAATGAAATTAATGCAATTTACTCATGAAGTTGAATAAATTGGTTCTCTGGGAATATCTTTAGACCATTTCAGTATCAATTATAGTTTATAATATTTAAAAATTCCCAAAACACCCAATAAAAAGTCTTTATTTCCTCAAAATTATCATCATTATTATTTGAATTGAAAAAAAAAGAAATATTAACTATTCATTTTCTAAAAAAATATCAACCAAAAAAATTACAATTACTTAAATATTTGGATATTTAAAGCCACATGGTGATTCTGGGGACTGTACAATAGGTCAAAAATATCAACCAGATATGGGTCTTAAATTAATTATCACAATATCATGATTACAATGACTCATTGTGATTATAAATATGTTTCCATACATGAAAGTTATTGAAAAAATAAGATCGAATAATAGAAATATTTTTTAGATTAAATAATATATATGATATTAAATAATATATATTTTATTTGAAAATGGAATGGTATAGGGATACATATATATGAATTTCATCCCCCTTTTACAAACATTATACTTTTATAACATAAAAATGTAGTTCAATTTAAATTTTTTTATTAAAATTGATATAGGCTACCTAATTAAAATAATAAAACTAAATTTTACACATCTACGAATTGAATTAACTTAACCCATTTCCCCCATATTCAATAGAAATCCTATAGAAAACTTTATTTCATTTATCAATATAGAATTAATCTATTACCAATAACTATTTCATGGGTATGAATACTCATGATACTTTTTTAAAAAGGAAAATATTAACACCCATTATCTTTATTATAGAGGAATGATAGAAGTTATTTTTTGTGATTTCTAGTAGTATCACTTCCCTAGAACAAACTATAATTATGAATCTATATTTTTATACTTTGATCCACTATGTCTGGCGTTAGGGTTTGATTAACACCAACAAGATCAAAGATCATGATTAGGAAGCTTCAAAGGGTTTCTCATATTTCTCTATATTTCTAAAAAGGCTCTTTTTCCTCACTCAAGAATCGAGTCTCACATCGAATCATCAAATAAAGTAATACTACTCAAAAATTATCCTATGATGGTGCTATGTTAGGTAGGATTGATCTTTTAAGGACTCTTTCATTCTTGGATTTATCAATCGAAGGCATGAATCCATAAAAAACATTGACCAAGTTTCCCGGTTGGTTTCTATTTGGAGATTATCGGATATAAAATGGGTCTCCTTCAGTCAAAGATTATTCTATAATAAATTCCCTATTACTGAACTAAAATGTAGGGCTTGAAGTACATACTTGGTAAACATAAGATCGAGCATCCTGATAGTGCATGATTAGAATTTGAATTTTAAATTGAATTAATTCAGGGAAACATGCATATTGGTATGGGTGAATATTCAGGATTTAAATTGGGTTTTATGGAATTCCAAAATCATATTTGTTATTTTTTATGATTGGAATAAAAATTAGGATGGATAACACCACATATCTATTCTCCTTTATCCACTTTTAAAGTGTTTCGGTTGAAGTAGATCTAAGCTTGAATCTTTTTGATAAAGTGGTTATCTCCACACTACAGGATGATGTTAATATTATAATAGAGTATGAAATAACACATTATTTTATGACTCCTATAAAATAACTGGTCATACAAAGTCTTTTTGTATGGGTGATTTATTTTTCACCAACTTCTAGTTAATAGTTCATGACTTTCTTCTCTGTCAAAGAAATAAAAGTAATTGGATTATCCATACCAATAAAATCATGCTAAAGAACATGTGAGGGATGCTTATTTCCTTTCTCCTATCACATAAAATTCATACAACACCAGGGAATCGAATCATGTCAATGTGTAAGTATCTTCTCAATTAATTAAGTGCACTAATCCTGAATCTGCACTAGAGAAGGATGGGTGTACAACGACTCCAAATTTCAAAAAAAAAATTTCACCACCAGACGAAGTTAGATCTACCCCAATTTCCTAAATGGAGTTTTCTAATTCCAATAAATTTTTGATCACTTTTTGGATGAGTGTGAATTGGATTTTATAGTTTCTTTTAGAGATTCCTTGTCTAAGGGAATTTTTTATGTTAATGATGAAGTGGAATATGATTACTGTCAAGAAGAAAAATAACTTTATGCACAATAAGATTTTTACAATAATATCTAGTAGTAATATAAAAAATTTCTTCTATGATTTGAAAATATAAGGATATTTAGATGTATACATTCCAATGAAATCCAAAAGGATTTCTATCCTAGTTCAGGAATGGGCCATAAAATTCCAGGGCATGGTTCATAACGGCAGCAAAGAGGTGTCAACTCCTCCTCAAAAGCCTATCTCCCATAATCCTGTTGGACCATCCATGGTATCATTGAATAGAAACCATAATTATAGTTAATTAAATGTATTTTCTTCTCCCTATATTGATTTTGTTGATAATATGGGTGTTCCAGTTGTTGGGAAACCACAATCTCTAAGTGATCTATTTGATAAACCAAAGATAGTGGGAAGTGTTAGGGAATAGTTTGAGACTTCTATGGATCTTATAAAACAACTTGTGGGTTATTAACCTGGCCTTATATCATAAAGAACCCATCTATTCCCAGTTTATATTAAGTAATTAGTTTGGATTTATAACCTACTTAGGGTAGGGATATCCACAATTTCATTTAATTCCCCTTAAATCCAAGGTTTGATGTTGCAATGGAGAATGGGAGTTATGTGTCTATGCATAATAAGAATAAGGTATATGTTTAACATGGATTTAATAGAGAGGATTCATGAGTTTTATATTGGGGATTCTCATGATAGATAAATCAAATACTGGTTTTCTTGAGTAAGATATTTTATTGTACAGCCTTTGAAAGAAATATTACATTTAAAGGTTATTATTCACAATGATTTTGAGTTTCTTTCATTTGGATGTAGTGAGGAGGATGAAAACAAAAAGTGACCATTTACTGGTTATAGAAGAATTGATGGAAGTCGTTGAAGCAGGACTCCCTAATGATAGAGGTGGTCCATAATTGCAGATGAAAACATGGAGAAGGGGATGACACCCTAATGGATTCTCCTCTCACCATAACACGAGTACTCGATCTCAAGTCCCAAAATTTCTTCTAGTCTCTATTTCTTCTATTTTTCCCATATAAATTTTATTTTTTTCATTTTACTTTTATGTATTTGGTTTTTTTATTTAATAAAGGGACTATCAAGCTCAAACTCTTCAAAAAATAGCCATTATCTATAACATCCTACTGAACCAAAACCCTACCCCGCCTAAAATTATACATTAATCATATATCACTTCATTATCCTCACCTAAAATCATTTCTTGTGTCTATGACCATACTCCATATTATTATCAAATATCATCACATATGTTCAATTATAAGTTCTTATCTCCCACAACCACTAACATTTTAAGAAACCTATGTTCTAACACTTACAATCATCTATCATGGGGTATAAGAAAATCAAAAAAATTCCCTAGTTTAGATGAAGTTATTGTGTTAACCTATGTTTTTATTCCATAGGGAGTGCTAAAAAATTAGTCATCACCTGAATAAATGGGTGTTCTTGACTTGATTTTATTTCTATAAAAAAATTGAAAGCACTAATATTGAATTTAGTAGATGAATAAAGTGATCATTTCTTTGTTTTATTTCTATTTTAAATGTTATCTTAGTTGTTAAAACAATTTTCTCATCTTATTATTAATTCATAAATGAAATATTCTTTAATTGATTCATCAAACTCCTGAAGTTCAAGTTTATTATGGATACCAGTCAAATAATGATTAATTATTGGTGAAAACCACATACTTTATGTGTCAAAAGTATTGAAGATACCAAAATATTAAACCACTCATAAACTAATAAGGAAATACTTTATCATGTTTTAGTACTTATAAGAAAATAAAAGTAACTGATTGTATCCACACACGTACTAGGAGTTAATAGACACTCACTACCCAATAAAAAATTTCTTTAGTGAAAATTTTAACTAGTTGGAGGAATATTATAGGTTATAAAACTAATAAGAATATAATGAACAAGTTGGAATACTTACACACAATTTTATTAAAAGTATAAAATAGTTAATGAAAACTAAAATTAATCAATAGATGAGTGTATCATTAATCATGTGTAGGACTCAATAATTATAATGGATCTATTAACCATCTCTAATCACTAAATTTTTAACCCAAAATTAAAATGGTAATAGATATGAGGGATTTATAAGAAAACACAAAAAAAAAGAAATGTTTTGGAAATAAAAAAATGAAAACTAGAAAGAGAAATAAAAGTAGTGAGATTTGAGATCCTTTGTGATAACTCTCCACACCCTTCCACCTTCACCCTCATAATTTTTTTAAGAAGTCATGTTTCATTCTCTTTATACTATTCATATCTTTATGAGGTCTTTTATTTTTGAAATTTTAGAATGTTTCTTTATTCATTAGATTTACTTTCTACCCAAGATCTTATCTTCCCTGAAAACCCAGAGCATTACCTCTTTTATCTTGATTGAAATATAAGGAATACAGTAATAAATTTTTCTTCTTATAATTGGTTGCATGAATTATAATTTGGTATTCCAAAGAAATAGCTGGAAATATAGATGATCCTTTTGAATTCCCCATGGCACATCATCCTTCCACTAATTTTTGAAACAGAATGATGTTTTAAAAGTATTTTATGCAAATTATACATCTCTGGACTCATCCTTGTGAGTAAAATTATATGTATAATTTTATGCTTATAGAATCCAAATTTTGAAAATAAATTATGATTATGGAGGTTTTATGATGTTTACATAGGTTGAGAATCATGCTTATGAAGGTTTACCTGATATTTATGAAGATATTTTCAAGATTTATCTGATGTTTATGGGAACTAAACATCTCTAAAAATATATAACTTTTTCAATATAACTAAAATAACATCAAAACCATGGGAAATTAAATTTATGATTTATTATAATAATTATAAATATTTATATAAGACAATTAAAACTATAGAATTAATCATTTTCCATGATTAAATCTGAATTTCTTCTCAAATAGTAAAATATGACAATTCCCTATAGAATGAAAAAATGGTGGGATTTAAGTTCTAAATATTAAAAAATAATATATAAAAAATACTGAATCTATCAATTCCCCCACACATAAATCTTGGACTCCCAAGAAACGGATCTTCAAAAATATCACCCAAGTAAAATTCAAACAATGGATGATGTGAACACTCTTTCTACATCATCGTTATCAAACTTATCATAACTCCTTGGTGTTCTTGATTAAATTTTATTTATTATGTATATTCAATAAATTTACACTTATTTTTCCCTCTCATGAACATTTATACCAATATTTCTTGAAATTAAACACTCAACACTTAAATATGGTCTTTTAGAAAATCATTTCTCATTCCAAGTTCATGCACTGTTCTCCATAGTCTATATTAATTTCATTATCACCATAGAATGAGTCAAGTATTTTTCCATGTTATGAGGTGTTTTTATAGATGTTCTATGTATTTTTTGTGGGTTATACTAATAATATTATAAAGAATATTAAAATTTTAGATCTATATTGAAGAATAATTCATCATTTTCATTTTCCTTCAAGAATAGATTCCTCTTTCTATCCCTCTTCCGATGACTTAGGTCTGCCCTTAAGAAGTTTTATAGCATTGTCTACACATTTTTCATTTCATTATTATCTTAGTATATCCTCTCTCTATTTCCTTTATCATTTTCAAGTTTTCTTCTACTCTTAATGGTAGAGAGGGAATGATGATTCTTGAGTAGGTGTGAGATCTTCCTTTCCCTAAAATAGAAAATATGTGCCTTCAATTTGATATATAACTAGGGACATTATTTAATAATATTTATCAATTCTTTTCCAAATACCACATGTTGGACATATTGGTATATTTTATCTCTAATACAACTTCAATTTTCCTCTAACTCCTCCTTTTTTTCTTAGTTTGTACCCCCTTCAATTAATTAAGTAGAAACAAATTCTCCTTACCTATTCTATCTCATTTTTATTAGTTTTTATGGGTTTTTTAGTTCTAAATTTAGTTAAAATTTTAACTTTTAAGAGATAAATGGGTACTCTATACTTCAAATAATGGAAGGATTCCAGGGATAGATTTGGATGATATTCAGTCCATTTTCCCATTATTCTTCTAATGATTTTCCATATATATTAGTTACAAACCATTGATTGAATTTATCACATATTCAAAAATATATTCTAAAAAATAGTTTATTCAAACTCACTTCCTCCCTTCCACCACACATGAATCCAACTCGGGTAATGAATATTATTCTATATCAAGGTAGATATGGTTATTTTTCTTGTAATTTTACTACATAACAAGGTAATTCATTTCTATTATGTGTTATAGTAGTTAAATATAAAGGAAGGCTAAAATTTTATTTTTAATAAAATGAGATTTGAAAATCAAAATAATTCCTCAATAAATTGTATCTTAAAGTCTTCAATTCTGTAGTGTTCTAACAATATTACTATGAAAACTATCATTATTCAAACATTTCTTCATTATCCCAATAGAAAAGGTATTTTAATAAGGTTTAAAATTAGGTTTAGAGGACTCTTAGGTAACATTTTTAAAATATCATATACCATTTCATGGAATTATATTAAAAAATAAGTGTTATTTTTATGAATTTCCCACACTTATAATTTAAAAAAAAATCATTTTATTGGTTATATAAATTGATTAAGTGAGTTAAATAAGTTTCTCATTATTTCCATGTGTTCAAAAGTTTCAATGGGTTTCAGATTAAACTCAACAGGTTTCAAAAAACACACTAAAATTGAAAAATAAATGCACAAAAAATTAAATTCATAAAATTTGAAAAATGATTTTTTCTAAATAAACTAAAAAACCTAAACTCGAAATGTTACTTCCTCCACACTCAAATGATGGAGTCTCTTCAATGAATAATAATAGATTTATTATGTAGGAATATTTGAAATAAAATCACAACAATCATCTAATATTTAACGAGATGAACAACTTAAAGGATCTCATTGATAAAAATGTCATAGGAGTGTGATCTCATCTACCAGTTCTTGGGGAATGTTTCCTTGAAATTTATTCACCTTATTCCTATTAACAGTAAATGGTTTTTTTTCTTATATAGTGATATCCATATTACTAAAGGTATATGCATTATTAAATATAAATAGAACTACAAATCTGGAATGCAGTTTACCTAGAATTAGATTAAGTATTGAGTTTTATAATAGCACTGGGTCCCTAGGATAGAAATATTTCTATTGGTTTAATTTATCATAAACCACTCAAGTTATTTATTTATAAATTATACATTTCTCCAAATTTTCTCTCCTTATTTAATCCAATTTCTTTGTCTATAATTTTATTTATTTTTCAACCCTATCTAAGTAAAAATTTAACTCTCCCATATCCTGGTATGTCTTCTATTTTAACTCTATATGTAGGGGATATCTCTTCCCATAAATTATCCTATATGGTCTCATTTCAATAGGTGTTTTATAATTTTTCATGTAGGACCATAAGGTTTCTTATAAACTATTTCTCTAGTTTTCCCCATTTTCATTAATAGTTTTTTATAAATTTCCTTTGATTTATCTATTCAAAACATCGTCCTGATCATCTTCATTTATATGGAATGGCATTTATTTCTTGTGATATGGTCCATACCTCCCCATCAAATAATCTATTCTCCTATTAAATAAATGAGTTCCTATTAACTTATAATACCTCTTGAAACTCTAAACCCTCAAAAATGTTAATCCTAAAAAAACACACACAATATTAGCATAATAAGTTTTGGTGGCCTTAGCTTCCACCAATTTCAAAACATAATCAACTGCTAACAAAATTTAATAGTTACCAAATGACATTGTAAATGGTTCCATGATGTAAGTTCCCATATTTTAGAATCAATTCATTTATATTTTCTCAAGGCTTGGAGGTGTTGAGAGTGTGTTTGGAGTCATTTTTATTTATATTTTTATATGTTTATTTAATTGGAATTTACTTTTTCTAATAATTTCTTACCCTTACACAACACCCCCTACTTGAGTATTGGTATATCCAGTCTATGTCCAGGTAACCTATATTTTTAATTAGCTATGTAATGGTAATAATTTCATCTCATAAATAGTGGAATCTCTAGTCTCATGTACTGTTCATCCTTCTATAGTGTCAAGGTAACTATCTCACATCAAGGTACTCTTGGTTTTTTTCCTTTGATACGTCGATGTAGCTTGTGTGAGGGTAAATCATTCTTTTCATATATTAAACCTGGATACATTAAGGTAGGTTTGATTCTTGAATAAGGGTAATTTGAAATTTATAAATAATTTTTTATGGTACTTTCTATGTCATGTGATATTAGAGCACCATGTTAGGGTTCTTTAATGAGGGTAGGTACTTCCCTAAGTTAGGGTTGATCACTCGCATGATGTTAGTCTCTTCCTTGCATCAAGGTAGTAACCAACATGCATATAAGTCTTTTGAGAGATATGAGAGGGTCAACCACATAAATAAAATTTATAAATACCCTTGTGAAATGACCCCATGGTACATATGGGTAACAATGAATGTATTAAAATTCTATATATCTACTGGAATCATTTTTTATAGAGTTCCTAATAAATAAAAGGAAATGACAATGGAAAATAATGGATTTAACATTTGTTATGAGGGAATGACTACAATATTAAATTCTATAAAATATTTATTGATTTAAGAAGATTTTGAATGATCATGCAAGGGAAATTAACTTAAAACAAATTTAATATGAATTAAAATGGATAGATTGAGGAGTTTTAGGGGAATAATTGAGGGAAGTATTATCTATTATTCTAAAAATCATATAACCTCCCCCCCCCCATTTGAGTGTCTTATTTTCCAATAAATCCTAGGTGATTAGAGTCATTCTATTCAAGTCATGTGAGTCTCCATAAATCCAATTGATTCATTCTTATTATTTACAAACCAATTTACTGAACATTGTATTTTATTAAAAAGAGAACATTCTATTCAAGAAAGACATAGTCCCTAAAGGAGGATAAAAATGATGAAGCCCCAAGGTTTCTCTTTATAAATCACCTTACACTCCTTAGGAAGATAATCCAAAGTATCATAAACAATAAAGGCTTCCTCATGGATTCCCTTGTGAGTAAGAGAGTCCACTAAAAAATTTAACTCCCTCCAACAGTGATGTATAATTTTTCCTCTCTTGGATTCCCTAGCACATCTATGGATGATATATGTCAGATCTTAAAGAACTAAGTGAAGTCCCTACGTTGCTCTAACCAAAATCTCTGAATTTGAATCCACCTTTGCCACCAGGAGTCTGCGACCCCTTAAAACCAATAGCCCTTAGAGAAGAGCAAGTGTCATAGCACCAAAGGAGTTCCCTTGTCCATAGTAAGCATAAAATCATTGAAGCATTGATACCCTATTGTCCCTGAGAATATGGCCTCCCCTTATAACCCCATTCATGTAGGATCCATCGATGTTCAGCTTCAGTCCACAGAGTGGGGAATCCCATCTGACCCAAAATCCATTCTCGCATCTCAGCCTCCATGGATTGCTGGGAAAATTACAAATCACATCAGACTCATATCAGCCTTTTAATAACGGAACATGTTCGGCATTGAGAAGCCTTAACCACATATACAAGAGACTGGATATTTTTAAGACTAGCCTGATTACAAGTGTCCCAAATAACCTAGATGATAGAAACCAGACTAACCATTCACACATTTTTCTCCAAATCCTTAGACTCAGAGCCAACAAAATAAGAAGCCAAAAATCCATTCAGGGAGAAGACATCGAATTTGATGCATGGGATAGGCATGAAGAGAGACCAGAGAAACCTCACCTGGCCACTTTGGAAAAAATGATGGATATAGGATTCCACTCTGGGGGCACTCATAGTAGAAACATTGGGAGGCCAAAGGAATACCCTTCCGTTGAAGGGTTTCATTAGTCAGAAGCACTTTGTTTTGAATGTTCCACACAAGAAAGATAATTTTAGTAGGGATATCATTGCACAAAATATTGTGTGCCCATTCATATAAAGTAAATTTGACATGAGGGGACCTCTTATAATCTCGAGTAGAGAATCTTCCTGGACTTGAACTGATGAAGAAACATTTTTCTTAGTCGTAACTCATAACAATAGCATGGAACTCCTTCATCTTCTCAGGAGAAAGAGATGCATGAATGAGATCATAGTTCTTCGCCACCTATCTAAATGAAATATTAGGTGAAGGAAAATTAGGATAGCTTAGTCTTTCTCCAACAAATTTTTTCATCCATAAATTGATTTTCCATTTCACCAATGATCCACCTATTTTCATCACATAAAAGATCAAGGTGTTGAAACTTGCAGCGTGCGAGGAAGGTCAGGCTACCACCACCATATAAATGGTCTTCCCCAAAATCACCATAACAACCTACGAAGACCTCTATCCACAATGAAATTACCTCCAAAATATCTCATGCCAATCATCCATGTATTCTTTGCATGGCTGTATTAAGGTCCCTTTGCTCGACCCCTCCCTTAATGATTGGTTTGGCTAGTTATCCCCCAAAGGGCCAGCGATCATGACCTATATGATTGGAATCACATAGAAATGTCATCATAAGACTCTTCATCCTTCCGATCACCCCTTTAGAAGGACTTATTACTGAGAAGACATGCATTGGAATAGTGGATAGAACATTGTTGGTCAATGTGACCCGACCACAGAATGAGAGAAGCTTGTTCTTCCAATTAATGATACTTTCCAACAAGTGGTTAGTAATATCCTCAAAATACGTCTTTTTAATGTGACCACATTAAATTGGAACCCCAAGGTAAATAATTGGAAACTTTCTTTGTTGGAATCCAAGGGTGTTCTGAATATCTCAGCAGCATCTTCCGGAACACTTATTTGAAATAAAAACCTTTCTTTTCATTATATTGATCCTACGTCCACTGAAATATCCATAGGAAGTCCTGGTCTCTATTTGTTTGGATAGGGACCTATATCTTTCATTATAAAATATTAAGATGCAATCTATGAACATAAGATGAAAGATGTATTTCTATCCGCACCTGCAATTATATGGAAAAACCTGGCTTTCCTCTAGCCTATTAAGTAATTTCCTAGAAAGTTCATCTTGGGCCAAAATAAAAAGACTATGGGATAAAGGATCACCTTTTCGAACACTACGGACCAATTTAAAGAATCCAATGATTTTCCCCAAGAGGGACAAAGAGATCAAAAGAGAATCGTTGCATCTAAAGAAAATATCAACAAACCAATCGTGAAACCCAAACTTCTTCATCACACGGAGGATGAAACTCCATTCTATTTTATCGTAATCCTTTTCCATGTCCACCTGAAATATAATGTTGGAACCCAATTTTCTTTGTGAAGGCCAGCTACCATTTCATAAGCAATTCCCATTGTCCCATGAATACTCCTCCCATGAATGAAACCATGTATTTCTCTCAAGAACAGCTTAGGAATGACCTCGTTCATCCCCCTAGATAGAATAATAGCCAAGATCTTGTATGACACATTGCATAGACATATGGGCTGATACTGAATGATACTCATAGGGTCCTTTTTCTTTAGGATAAGAACCATTCTGGATGCACAAGACCCCATATTCATCCCCCTCCAACAAATAAGTCTCGCACTGCTTCAGCCACTTGTGGTCCAACCACCCCCCACGTTGCAGCATAGAAAGAATATGAAAATCCATCCGGCTCGGGCACACTGTCAGGAGGAATTCCCAAAACTGAATCCTTAATCTCATATGCCAAAGTTACAACTGAAGGATCAATATTATCGGTGGTCCCAACTTGATTAGGAACCCATCTTAGAAACTCATCGCTTTCTTCGACATTATGAGAGTTCTCAAGGTTTCCCACCTACCCCCGTCCATGAGTTTTTCAAAGTGCTCAAGGGCCATGTTTCCTGCCACATCCACGTCCGAGGTGAACACCCTGTTACCGAGGCTCAAGTTAATATTCATGTCTTTCCTCTCTTAAAAACATGGATGAAAAAAGTTGTTATTGAGATCACCTTCCATTAACCATCTCACATGAGATCTCTTCTTGAAAATAGTTTCTATCTCGAATAGCTTTTCCGCAAGATCTATTCTTTAATCACAAATAAAGATGAAAGCTTTCCCATACCAGTCAGATATAAGTGCCTCCTCAATTCTATAAATCATATCCTAGATAATTCTCACCCCAGAAACATCATTTGGCATGTTGGTCAACCAACCCTAAATGTCTTCTTGAGCTTCTTGAGACGAACCATTAGACCCTGCCAAGACCTTACAACCCCCCCCCCCCTCTACACACAAGATCATTGAACCCACTGTATAAAGGATTACTACTAATGCTAAGTGCTACAATACACAAAGCCTTAGCAGTCAGAGATATCCCATCTGAGGTTTATAAGTAGTGGTGAATGGTCCGAAAGATTACGAGGAAAATGTGTAACCAATGCTAGAGAGAATGAGTCTAGCCCCTGAATATTTGTAAGGTATATCCCAAACCGGCTCTAGATACACTTTCTACTTCTTCGATTGTTGCAGTAGGTGTAATCAGAACTAGATAACCCAAGGTCCAACAAACCCACTACAACCACAACACTCTATAAGTCCTGAGAACCACCATGATTGTTGTCTGTGCCACCTCTTTTCTCTGAAGGATCTATGATGAGATTAAAATCTCCTCTGATAAGCCATAGTAGATGACTTGAATAGAATCACTCAATATGTTGCCAAATCCCTCTCCTCCTAACAAGGTTAGTACTATTATACACATAAAAAAATAACCTACATACCATTTCATGTGATCTTGGTGTTAATGAAATGTGATGTGATACTCATCACCTCGTTTGGACAAGAGACTCATCCAATGACTCCAAATATGATCATTATTTGGAGACCCATGGAAAGTGTTCGAAAACCCCATTCCCCTAGCCAAATAAGAGATATTTCTAGGATTCTACTTGGGTTCGATAATAAAAAATAGATAAGAATGGTTTTTTTTTTTCTTTCATAAGAGATGAAGGCAGGTTTCCCATGGGCTTCCAAGCCCTGGTAATTCTAGATAATGAAAGAAAACATTAGTGTCGGCACTTCCAGCCCTTATGGCTAGAATAGAAAGATAGAATCTGGGACGAAAATGACCCAAACCCTTTTTAACTATAATGCGTGATAGGCCCTATCAACCCGTATAATGAGGGACCCCTTTTAGGGGAGAGGATCCTGTTCTTGAAGTCCTCTTCTAGGTCCTACAGCAGGTACAACATCAAAAGAGATCATGGTTTTCATGGATTCAAACCCTCCTATAACAAGGAAACAAGAAGAATTCATGGGGGAGATAATCAACCAACAAAAGTCTTTATCTCCACCCCCTTTTTATCTCTGATAGCTAGACCTACCCAGCTGGGGAAGCTAGAAAGCTAACCCAGGATCGTTGTAGACACTTCAGGGATAGCAGGGTGGAGATATGAAACACTGGTGAAGGTGGGGCCAAATCTTAGGGGACTCAGAAAGAAGGTCTGACCAATAGGACCAGGGCCTAGAGGAAACATAATAAGGTCAACTTGCTCAGATGTCATAGCAAACTGGGGGACCAACCCATCAGAGGGAACATCTGATCTAGCATCACCAGGTGCATGAGAATCATTCACAAAATTTGAATTTAAAAAACTCTCCCTAACAGTCACTGGATTCATCCCCTTTGTCGAGGAGTCTATGATGCCCACCGACAATCCATCTTGAGAACCTGTGTGATACAATCTCTCCTTCAAATGCTTCTTCTAGCAGACGGTCTTTGAGTGACCATGAAGACTGTAGAACCCACAAAACCTAGTGGGAGATTGATAAAAAAACTTTTTCCACCAATGGAAACCATCGCTCACGATCAACAACACCCGATGAAGAAGATTAAAAAAAAGGTTCAATTCCACACATATACTCTAGTTTGAAGCGGTCTAAAGGCACATTTTATTATCATCCAAGAAAATAAAATAACCCATATAGTCCCCTATAGCATTCAGAATCATTGGGTTATGGAAAGGGAGTGGAAGACTAGGTAAACATAACCAAACCACATCTTGTGGAGACCCCTTTCCATAGTGGTAGTCACATGACCATCTAGAGAGCGAGAATCTCCAGGATCCACTCCTCCTATCTTCATGAGCCCACACAGCCACAAAGTCTTCAATAGAAAATAGATGAATGCAGAAGGCTGGACGAGATAGATCTGACACCATTGTAGAAAGACGAAGGACCTAAGTGGTAAAGAAGATATTAAAGAAACCCAGAGACGGATTGTTACACTTGTAGTGAGAACCCAATGTTAGATCAAAAAAATAAGCATCCTTATAAGGTTACCTGTCCGTAAGGTCCACCACGGTAACTCCATTTATCACTCCGAGTGCCTTGGATTCCAATGTAATTGAAGGAATTGATTAAGGACACAATGGTACAGAAGAATCCTTCCCCCCATCATACTCTAATGAAGGATCACCACAAAGATCCTTCTTAAAGGATACCCTTTTGAGCATCCTGTCCAAAGATCCAGAAGTTGGATGATCCAATGAACCGTCGGCCACGAGTCGCGAAAGCATGCCATCACCAGATGAAGGAGGGAAATGCGCAAAGGGAGTCAGGAGTGATGCAGCAGACATCCTACCATTTACAAACCAATATTATCATTTCCCCTATATATTTTTTATTATGGCACATAGTGAATCATTTCATGAGGTAAGGGATTCATTATCTTTGTTTTTAGTGCAAGTTTGAATTTATCATGATTTGGCTTCCTCTAGATAGATAGAAGCTATCAATAGTAAGAATATAATTATCTTGAAATTAAATTTAATAAAGAAAATGTGTTATCACATTTGGAATAAATATTATTTCAAAATATGAAAATAATAGTAATAAAATGAGAGATTTATCATATTATACTACTTTTATATTGTGTAATCTGGATTTACATATGGATATTTATTCATGTTCTGATTATAGATGTTTTTCTAGATAGTGTGAATCTATTATTTTTTGATCTATTATCTCTTCTTCGCATTATCATATGTTATTTAAAATGATTAAATGACTTGAAGATAATAATTTGGTAAATAAATAAAGAATGATAATAAATTTGGGGATATGTGATCACATGTGTTTTTCATTTTTTTGACATTTTATCTTGTTTTTATAGATAGTGTGATGTCTATTTTATTGTTTTTGTTTTTATTAATTAGAATGATTAATATACTATATATTTTATAAAGATCATAAATCCAAAAAGTTAAATAGGCTATTATATTTAATTACCGGTCTTCTAATAAATTGATTAAATATGTAAGTAATTTTAAAAGCATGCGTTTTTTATTTCTAATTATAGATAGTGGTTTATTATAGTTAGATTATTATTTTTAAAACTATGAATAATGAACTAGATAATTTATGATGATAAAAAAAATTAAGATAATTAATTGGGGTTGAGCTATCCCATTCTTGTTTATGATGTCTTGAATGCCTTGGTGTTATAGCCTTAGATGCCTCATAGGTGTTTCATGCTGAAAATAATTTTTCCTGTGTATTATTTATCTTATTTGGTATAAATTTGATATGATTTGTTGATAACTAGTATGGTTGATATAATTTGTGATCAATGGGATAGTTTATCTAGGGTTTTAGTAGTGGCTGATATCGATGATGGTAGAATATAATGTTATGTGCAAAATGTTTTTGGGGATGAAACTAGGGATGTTGGGAATAGTTAAAAATAAGTATTTATCATTGATTCTCTCCTTATGCTTGATTTTATGACTAGTTTCTAGATGATTGTTAATGTGATTCTCAAAAACGTTTTTAGTTGGTTTTATGCATGGTAAGTGCATATTTTATTCTTATAGATTATGATGAACCCTATAGTACATAAAATTTATATAATGATAAATGGATTAATAAATGAAACAATGGGATATGGTATTGTTAATAGTATTAATGATAAATGATTTATATCATAATAAAAATAATTATATAGTTGAACTAAAGGATTTAAGAGTATGGAAATTGAATCTAGGAAGTAAATAATGAATTAATATTAAGGATGAATTATAATGGAATGAAATATTCATAATGTAATTAATTAAGGATTACTAAATGATTGGTAATTTTTAAATTACTAAGTGATTTTGTTAATAAATAAATTAATCTTAATTATTTTGTTTATGTATGAGATCTTATTTACTATACCTTAGAAGTTGTAGTCAGGTGTCATAAGAGATGATCACTACAGTTGATTATAATTCTATTTATTTATTTAAGTGTGTATATTAATAATATATCTTTTATTTTCTAATTTCATACAATTCACCACCTGATTCGATAGGTAAATTGACCCCCCCCCCCCAATTTTTTATGGTGTTTTTTTCTCTAATACTCAAGATGGATAGGGAATGTTAGGATAAATTATCCCTCTCTTAAAATCTACCTTTGAAATTTGTATTATGTTTCGGTATATCTAGGTTTTCTAGATTAAGGTACAGGGTATAGAATCACATGGTATTTGATGGATTTCTTTTTTTTATAAATTTATGTGTGGGTTGTAACATCTTGAGTTTACAATACGTATTTTTATTTGGTTATGGTGGATATGGATTCTTATGGGTTTACATGCTTGGTCTATGATGTCTTGAGGTATAATTCATGATACATGGGCTATAATGGCTTATAAGATACTATTCGGTTATGGGAGTGGATGTGATGAACAATATGAGGTGTAGGATGAGATTCTGATATGATTGTCCAATCTATGGTAGGATAACTTAGGGAAGGGATAAGCATGGGATGTGATATGTTAGGGAATCAGAGCAACCAATAAGAGGGGAAGTGGAAGTGGGTACCTTAATTTATATATATTATGTTATATGAATATGCTTACATGTATGTGTTACATGGTGAGTTAATCAAAGAGAGGATGGAAAATAGATTTACCTTTTTAGGTAAAAAAGTTTGTTTCATTTGTTTATTCATTGGGTTTTTTTATGATTCTTTTAAATTTTTCATGAGAGGTTCTAGAAAGGATCCTATTGAGTATACATAATATTCTCACCCTATAAACTATTTTTGGGTCTATGGGAACTCATTGAATATTGATTTGGATATTAATAGCTTGTAGAGTTTTTCATGAACTAATAGAGTTCATTTTCACTTCTTATGATTTCTTTGGTATTTATTTTTAATTTTTTAGTTTATATATGAATTCATATTTGTTTATTAAAATTGTTTTATTTGTGCATGGTATTGATTAGTCGTATCTCATTTCATCTCTTTTTCCTTAAATTTACATAAAGATGGAAATGCCTCTCATTGTTTATTATACACCTTGGTGCTAGTCACTTACCTGTGGACTATTGGAGGAGGTATTTGGGGGTCCAAATCCCTCTATTCGCTTAAATACTAGTAAGGATACCTATAATTTGGGGTTTATGTTATACTAATATCAAATATAATTAATTAGATATAGAAAAAATTTTATAGATAGTAATTGGAGAGGATGGATGGGTTAGTAGGGATACATTACCAGCTGGACTTAGTACATAAGATAAAATCAAGGTAGATTACCTTGTTGGGGTAGATGCCTATGTAAGGATAATGCATCATTATTATGTGTGTATAAGTTTAAAATTGGTAGATAATAGGGATTATATTAATTTTAGTTTAATTAATTAGTTAACCTTAAATATTTTATATTATGGGTTTAAAATTAGCATACATGTGTTCCTTTCTAGGTATAAATCAAGGGAGATTACCTTGTTGGGTTCATGCTAAAGGTATCCCATAAGATAATCTAGCGGATAATCATAGATTGGAGGTTTATGAACACAAAACTTAGAATAGGACACTTTATGATCTTTAGTGCCATGTTCTACAGATGTATGAGGAATCTAGTTAAAATCAGGATATTGAGGCTTAGTTAGAGTAGGTGAATATTTCATTTATTTTGATTCCACCTCAAAATTATCACTATGATTAATTGGTTGTGATGATGTTGTATGGTATAGCTCAATTTTGTTTATTCTTCTTCATTGAGGATCATGAAGGGTCATTTGTTACATTGGAGAAGTTTTGAGATCAGTTTTAGGCTGATTTTCTTTCTTCAACTACGATGACATCTTGTTTTTAGGATATTATTACCCTTTGATTAAAGAGTTCTAGTGTGTGAGATTTTATAATTCATTATAATAATTTCTCACTTTATGCTTCAAAAATTATTCTATATAAGGATTCCAGGGTGATTAATTTATAGGATTATTTACATCCAATGCTCCAGCATCAGAACACCATATCTTTGTTGAATACATACCATGATGTGTTGATGAGGGAAGTGGTAGTTGATAGGGTAATAGTGAATATATGATCATATTTGGGGAGTATTTTTAAATATTATCTATGGAGTATAGATAAGGCCATAATTTCTTTGTTTTTTTTTGTTTGAATAAGTGCTAAAAAAAGAGGTTGATTATAGCCTTTTTCATCCTATTTCTATAAGGATGGTAGATTTTAGACCCCTATTAGTGGGTTAAGAATGGTTTATGTTTAATTTGGTGGTTAAAATCATTATAAGAAAAATTTTATGACCTTCCCTATTAGATTTCATGGAGTTTTAGGACCTCTTGAGCCTCGTTCGTTTTAGTAGTATCCTCTTGGGTGGTAGTAGCAGTAATGTGCTCCAGTATTTGATTAATATATAAGGGAAAGGCTAGGTAGAATATAGACCCATGATTCCTCTCATCCTCATGGATAAAAAGAAGAGTTTTATGGGGAAAGAGTATCCATCAAGGTCATATAATCTATGGATAAATTTGTGGTCAGATTTTTTCTTTAGCATTGAAAAAAATAGAAGACATAGACATCATGTGAGGTATTATATGTCTGTTTTATACTTGGATTCATAACTTCTTTGACTTATGATCTACACACTCCTTTTTTCACCTACCCTAGTTAATTATTTAGGAATTTAGGTGAAGAGACTTAAAATTCCCTTTTAATTTTCTATGTTATTTGGAGGTTGACCAGGCTTGTATGATGTGTGTAGCGACTGTGAAATAATGTGAGGGAAGCATTGATCTTGAGAAAACTTCCTATTTTTATGTTTATATCAATAAAATTTCATCCTCAACATGTATTGGTTGTATTTATTTTAGTATATTTTGTATTTATTCAGTATTCTCAACATATACTATAATGATGATGGTTATCAGTTGTTTTTTTTTTGCAAGTGAGACCCTCCTATGAGTCAGAGTTGTGTTGATTATTTGTTTCCATTAATATATAAGATGATGTTTAATTTAGTGTAGGATCATCCACTGGTGTTTACTATGGGTTTTTAAGAGTAACTTGATGTCTTTTTGGAAGACTTTATGACACTATCCCCTCAATGAGATATCTAGATTAGGAAAAAGTTGAAACCATACATCACACTATATCAATTTATTTATATGTGATGGAACTTTTTATGTGGTAGGAGTTTTGGATTAAGATTCGTGATATTCTATATATAATATTCATTTGACCTATTGTGTCCCCTTATGGTAATTGGTTTTATTTTTGAAGATGGTAGATAGATTTCTACATGTTTTTATTGATTATCAACACTTGAATCAGGTGAAAGTGAATAACTATTTCCCTATCATGAGGATTAATGATATAATAAATCATTTGAAGGGTGTTGGCTAGATCATAAATATTTATTTGCATTTAAGGAATCATTAGATGTGTGTTAAGGATGGGGATATCTTTATGAGAGCATTCATATGTTGTTATTGGAATTTTGATTCTATTTTAACACTATTAGTAGTGAAAAACACTAGAGTTGGGTTCATGAGATTAATGGATGTAGTGTTTTGTGAGATTCTATATTCATTCATGATGGAGTTTATTGATGAAATTTCTTAGTTATCTGAGTTAGAGGAGGTTCATTTAGAGAATCTATGAGAAATATTAGGATTCCTTTATTACTAGTAACTGTTCAATAATCTTTTGAAGTGTGATTTCTAGGATTGAGGCATCTTTTTATTAGGATATACCATGTCTCAGTTTTGAGTATTTGTGGATCGTTTAAAGCTTGAGTTGGTTGTTTCTTGGGTAGACTATAATAATGTTGTATAGGTTCATAGTTTTCTTGGTATTTAAGGTTGTTAGAAGAGTTATATACCCAAATTCTCTCATATTATAACTCCAAAGAAATTATTGACTAGAAATAATTGGTTATTTATGTGAACTATATAGTGTTATACTACTTTTAAAAATTTTATGGAGAAGTTTTTCACCACTATGGTTCATTAGTTTCCAATGAAGGACATTGAATTTGGGGTTTATTAGGATGCATCATGCCTTGTCATAGGTTTCTTATTGATATAGAAAAATGTGTTATCTCTCATGGTTCTTAGTAGTTATGACCTCATGATCATAACTATATAACCCATGAACTTGATCTTATTATCATTTTTTTATCTAAATCTATGGTAGAATTACCTCATCAGTGAGTGCATTGTAATCTTTTCATATCATAATAATTTGAGGTATGACTTTTCTCGATGGATATTTAATTTATAGCAGCGATGGTGGATGAAATTCTTGCAGGATTATGACTTCATTATTTCTTATACACCAAGAAAAGTGAATCTTGTGACTGATTCATTGATCATAAATTGGCATAGTAGTGTTTTTCATGAGTTTAGAGACTCTTTGAGGGTGAGGGAAGAGTTGTTTCCATTGTTACTTCATATGGGAGCAATTGAAAATAGAAGGCATCTTTATCATATGATAGTGTATTCATCTCTAGTGTAATAGTTAGAGGATTCCAAACTATGGGATACTAAGGTGGAGATCTGAAGAGATTGTGTTTTTATATTGATTCTCGAAGGGATTATCTGGGGATTTTCAACAATGGGTGCTGTATTAGGGGTGGATATTTGTTCCTTCAGGGATGCATGAGGTGATTCTTTATGAGTTTTATAGTTCACCCTTGGTGATACATCTAACTTTAGTAAAGATGCATTGTTCCTTTCTATGACTTTTTTAGTGTCCTTGAATTTTGTGATATGTTGCAGATTTTTTCTCTCATTTTTTGGTTTTCTTGGGGATGAAGAATGATCACCATGTTCTAGATGGTTGTCTTAATCCACTTAATGTTCCTCAGTGCAAGTGGGAGGACATATCAATGGAATTTTTTATTGCTTTTCCCAAATCTCTAGATAGATATAATGTTATAAGGGAGATTATAGACCACTTGAAAATGATAGCTCACTTCTTAGTGATTAAGGAGTCGATCTTATTAGAGTTCTTGTGGAAGAAATGTGTGGGGAGGTGATGGGGCTTCATGGGGTTCTGAAGATGATTGTCACTAATTGTGATCCTTCTATTACCTCTTGGGTTTGGAGAGGTCTCCAACATGATTTTTTATCTTAGGTATGCCTTAGAACTGTTTTTTATTTTCATATGGATCTTCAAATATTGTAGACTATCTAGACATTAAAGGATATGTTGTGTGAAATCATTCGATATTTAGGTGTTTCATGGGTGATTTACCTACCTTTGGTGTAGTTTTCTTACAAAAATAGTTATCTATCCATGACTTACCTTTTGTAGGGTAGTGAAAAAGCTATAATATTTTTCATACTATAATACAGTGACGGGTCTGGTTCATATCATTTGATCTATGCATCCTATCACACACTATACCTAATTAAATTTATATTTTTTTATTTATTTTATTTAAATAATTGTAAAATGGGGAAGATAATGTAACTCCCCGACCCCAGTTACCCAGAGTCGGTGCATTATTACATAACATTGGCATGATCACAAGAAAGATCAAATCTCGAAAGACCGATTGGTTTAGTAGCCTTGGAAACACTAGATATATTCATAAGTTTTACATTACATCATAAAATGAAAAACTACTACAACAACATAATGTCTCCATAATCCACACTACTATCCCCTCATAATATCCATGCATGTCATTCATAATTTACTTCTTCACATCCTGGGGAAAAATAAAACATAGAAAAGGGGTGAGCTCAAATGCCCAGTAAGGATAACAATATAGCGGAAACTTTCATAAATAAGAATAAACATTTAAGGCAATGTATAACTAAAACAAAAGCCTTTTAAATATGAACTTTCAACATGGTATGGCATAAATAAAATGAAATAATGCCATTTACTTATTCACATGGATATTCTACTAATCGAATAATCACATGCAAAAATCAATAACCACTTTCATAATGTTGGAATGCATAATGCCAGACTATCATAACCACATAGCCAAGGCCTCGTGCCAAGACTACAAATAAGATTTTGTCAAGGCCTTGTGCCAAGACACTAGTTTGTCTCATGAGACATACCGATGCATCGAGGAGCTATAGCGGGCTCCACCCGTCACATATTAAGTCCAATGCATTCCCATATGAAAAGGTTTAAACATAACATAAACATTCGTATTAAAACTAGCATACGAAATGTCAATACTTTCACAATAAACTATGAATGGTATAAAAATAGCACATCCACAGTCAAACATATCACAAAACCTTCAATACAATATAGAAGTTTTGTATCATAATAAATCAACTTCAAATAATCTTAAAATCCATCAAAGGATGTTGACATAGATGAAATCAAAATTCTTTTTAAAGAAGTATCTCCTTTTATTTTGAAATCATTTAAGATCCATATAAAATAAAACATTTCCTTTGAAAATATTCTTATAAGCTTGTAAGGAAAGCTTTGAATATTTTATAACGGCGTAAAATAACCGCACCCGCCGTATAAGTTAAAAAAAACATTCTTACCTCAATTCTGTCGAAAAGGTTAAAAAGGACCTTGTTTTGAAAACGACAGAAAGATTCCTTTATAAACCTCTTATAAAAAGTCAAACAAGGGTATAAATGACTTTAACCCATATTCTTGTAAATAGTAAAAATGTTTTGAAATACATTTCGAAGAAACATGGATGTGGATGATAAAGAGATCCCAGTAGATTATTACGTATAATACAACCTCGGATAATGAAGAGGTTGTGAAATAACCCTTACCTTGTACTTTTCCTTGGTTGTGGTAGGTTAACCTCCTGTATAATGGTGAAATAATTGTTATTAAATTATACAAGAATCATATACATTAATATGATATCATATATGATCTTTTAATATTGATTTGATAATAATATCTTAGTATTATCGTTGTTTCGGGTGTTAACTTACTTGTTTTCTTTCATATGTTTTGTTACGTAAGACATGTTTGTAAAGGATATGTTGTATATTATTCATATCCAGAATGATATCAAGTCTTTAAACATCATTTTTAAATCATAAAATGATAATTACGCTTTAATGGTTACGATGGAGAATGAATCTCATCGCGTTCGTGGAGACGGTAGTCCGTACGTACGCACGAGCGACAATATCATTCTTTTGATATTAAAATAATATATAAATGGATGGTATATCATATATACAGAATCATTAACATGTTATATTTATTATTTACATGAGTTACACATCATTATTATACCCATCCAAATAATATTATATTGAATAACAATTACACCACGACGTGGAGACGGTAAGCCGTACGTACGCACATATGGTGACATGTTATTCAAAGGGTGGATAGAATACTGAATATGATTGTACCATATTTATAATAACATCACAGTATATGTGAGATACTGGAGTTATTATTTCAGAATGGTAAGAACAAAGGAAGAAGAAGTGGAAGAAGAAATGAACTTAGAAAAGGGTGGTGAAATCATTACCTCTTCTTCGGGTTCTTCCTTTTGATTTGATCAAAAGGGCTCCTTAGGTTGTCTTTCTGATCAAACTAAGGCCTCTAGGTTGTATTGGGGGATGTTGGGAGAGTATTTGGTCAGAGTTTGGCCGAACCAAAAGGCTTTGAAGGTGTGAAGAAATGAGAAGGAGGAGTGCCCTTTTATAAGAGGGGTGAGGGGCACCTTTGGAAAAGCTAGAAATATTAATTTATAATAAATTCATATTCGGTTTCTAAAGGCTCCAAAGTTTACTATTCAAATGATGAGGTGGGGATAGGTCGAAAGCAACTCATCCAATAGAATTTAGACAGGTTTGGGTACTTATATTAACCTTATCTTTAAGTATTAACTCTAAGTTAATTAGTTTCACTTTTACAATGTCTCTTTGTATTTTATATATTATGGTTAATAAACTTACTATATACATCCAAGAGACCCCCAAGTGGTCCATTAATGATTAACCTATCATGATATAAGTCTCTTGGCCGAACCTTAGATTTTTAGGAATTTAATATCAATTAATAATATAATATTTGTTTTAAGAATTCTTTTATGTCAATTTTGACACTATTCATTAGTTGATTTTTGTGAAACTCATAACAGATTTATTACTTCGAACAAAGTCAATTAAATCAATCCTAATATATCATATTATCCTAGAAAATTAGTTTAATTCATTAAAAGTTTCATATTATATTTATTTGGGTATTTATAATATCACTTATTTTAATTTTTCACTATTATAGTAATTACTGCATCATCATTGTGTCATAAATAAAATAAATTATTTAATGTCTAAAAATTATAAGTAAAATATCATTATGTAGGAAATCTTTTTATCTTTCTAATTAATATTTATAATCTAAAATCCAACATGTATAACCCTATGTAAAAATTGTTCTTCTAAAAGATGTAAGCTTATGCCATTTTTATTTTTATTTTAACTTTATTAATATAAAGTGTCCCTACCACATACAAGTGGCTCCAAGGGGTCCCCAAATTGACCCAAGGATGCCCATGGTCGGGTATGTGTCCACCAATAATGTTAGGACACGTTTTAGGGTAATTTTGTATTATTATAATATTATTTTTTTAACCCTTATTTACCGGATTTACCCTTTAACCATGGTAAATAAAATATTTACCACAGTAACTATTCAAAATGTCTAAAAATAAAAGTTACCTATTTACACAATTTGAACATCCTGATTCCAAATATGGAATCCATTTTCCTAAATTCAAAACACAGAAGTGGCAGAAATTAATTTAAAATTAATTCCCGCTGTTAAAACAAAAAGCGTGTTTTTAAGAGATAATAACTATCAAAAGATTGACACTTGTTTATGTTCGGTTTAATTGTAAAATTATGTCCAATGACCAAAATTATATTAAATGGTAAAAATATATTCTAAATATAATTTAAAACCACTCAAATTCATAATTTATCACTAGTAATTAATTTGATTAAAAAAGTTGTTTTTAATTAAAATTTAGTAATTTTCACTATTCATCAAAATATGAAAGTTATCCGAAATGTACCAAAATTTCCCCCTAGGCTAAATTAGATATTCCGAATCCAAAAATGAAGTCCATTTTCAAATATAAAATATATATAATTTCAAAAAGTAGGTATTACTATTCATAACGGCTAGTTTGATTAGTTATGGTGTGTTAGAACTCGGTGTTGCGTACAACACATGCTATCACATTATTCAAAGAGAAGCGTACCATAGAAGCTTGGGGTGTTACATTCTCCCCTCCTTCAAATAATTGCGTCCTCGCAATTTCTAGGGTATTACTGCATAAAAAGACTCGGGTGGTTCTTCATCATAAGTTCCTCGGGTTCCCACGTTGCCTCTTCCATCTTATGATTTCTCCTCAAAACTTTTACCAGACGCGTCGTCCGGTTTCTCAGTACTTGTTCTCTTGTATCAAGAATCCTGACGGGCTCTTCACAATAAGACAGATCCGGTTTCAGTTCTAATTCCTCATAGGTGAGTTCATGCGTTGGGTCAGGCATGTATTTTCTCAACAGAGATACGTGGAACACATCGTGAACTTTGGAGAGACTTGGCGGCATTGCCAATCGGTAAGCTACAGCCCCAATTCGTTCTAGAATTTCGAAAGGTCCGATGTACCTGGGACTCAATTTACCTTTCTTACCAAAACGTATGACTCCCTTCCACGGAGATACCTTCAAGAAAACATGATCACCGACTTGAAATTCCAAATCCTTCCTTCGATTATCGGCATAGCTCTTCTGCCTACTTTGAGCTGCTTTGATGTGATTTTGGATTACTTTCACCTTTTCCACCGTTTCCTCCACCAGTTCTGGGCCTACAAGTTTTCTTTCACCAACGTCATCCCAACAGGTTGGTGTACGACATCTCTTTCCGTATAACGCTTCATATGGTGCCATCTAAATACTCGAATGGAATCTATTGTTATAGGAAAATTCTACCAGAGGTAAATATTGATCCCACATACCCTGAAAATCAAGTGAGCAAGATCTCAACATGTCTTCTAAGGTTTGAATAGTCCGTTCTGATTGTCCGTCTGTCTGAGGGTGGTAAGCAGTGCTCAAATGAAGTTCAGTATCCAGGGATTTCTGAAGACTTTTCCAGAATCTTGAAGTAAAACGGGGATCACGATCAGAAACAATCGATAGGGGTACACCATGAAGTCTCACAACTTCATTAATGTATAGTCTTGCTAGACGTTCCAGGGGTAGATCTTCTCTTATAGCAAGAAAATGTGCTGACTTGGTAAGACGATCAACAATAACCCATATTGCATCGTTCCTTCTAGGAGTCTTTGGTAGCCCCATGACAAAGTCCATCGTAATATTGTCCCATTTCCACTCCGGTATGGGAAGAGGTTGCATGACTCCTCCAGGCTGTTGCCTTCCAGCTTTCACTTGTTGACAAACCATACATCTTGACACAAAATCAGCAATCTCCCTCTTCATGTTGTCCCACCAAAAATGTTCCTTCAAATCTCTATACATTTTGGTGCTCCCAGGGTGTATAGAGAAATTGGAACTATGAGCATCATCCAACAATTCCCTTTTCAGATCAGGTAAATCGGGAACACAAAGTCTCTTCCCGAATTTCAAAATTCCATCTTCATACACAAAGTCTCTCAATCTCCCATCATTCACAGCTTTAATCTTCTTTTGGAATTCTTCATCATTGGTCTGAGAACTCTTAATCCTTTCTAGTAAAGATGGTTTGGCAACCATTTGAAAAAGCATTGATGTTTCACCTTCCCTGGTTATTCCCATGTCCATCTTCTCTAGATCCATGAAAATTGGATCCCTTTCAATTCTCATATTGTTCAAAACTCCATGGTCTTTTCTACTCAAAGCATCTGCCACCTTGTTTGCCTTCCCCGGGTGGTAGTGTATCGTACAATCATAATCCTTGAGTAATTCAAGCCATCTCCTTTGCCTCATGTTGAGTTCTTTTTGTGAGAAAATATACTTCAAACTCTTGTGATCAGTATAAATCTCACATTTTTCACCATAGAGGTAGTGCCTCCATATCTTCAAAGCAAAGATCACTGCTGCTAACTCGAGATCATGAGTAGGATAGTTTTGTTCATGAATTTTCAACTGTCGTGATGCATAGGCAATAACTCTATCATTCTGCATAAGGACACAGCCAAGTCCTTTCATTCATGCATCACTATAAATAACGAACCCATCATTCCCCGATGGTAGAGTCAATATAGGAGCATTGACTAATCTTCTCTTCAGTTCTTCGAAACATTCTTCACACTCTTTTGTCCAAACAAATTTAACCCCTTTACGTGTGAGCTTCGTTAATGGGTTTGCCAATCGGGCAAAATTCTGGACGAAACGTCGATAATAACCTGCCAAACCAATAAAACTACGTACCTCAGTTATACTCGTAGGTGCTGGCCATTATTGGATTGCCTTGGTCTTAGAAGGATCAACAGAGATTCCATCTTTAGAGACAATATGGCCAAGAAAAGAAATCTCCTGAAGCCAGAATTCACACTTGCTAAACTTTCCATATAATTCATGCTTCCTCAGAGTCTTCAAGATAATGCGCAAGTGATTTTCATGATCTTCATAGGTTTTGGAGTATACCAATATATCATCAATAAATAATACCACAAATTCATCGAGATACTCCTTGAAAACTCTATTCATCAGATCCATGAATACAGAGGGTGCATTGGTCAATCCAAACGGCATTACAGTAAACTCGTAATGCCCGTACCTGGTTTGAAATGCTGTTTTCGGAATGTCTTCCTTCTTCACACACAACTGATGGTATCCAGATCGAAGGTCAATCTTTGAAAAGTATTGAGCTCCATGCAGTTGGTCAAATAAATCATCAATACGAGGTAGGGGATACTTGTTCTTTATCGTTATAGCATTGATCTCCCTGTAGTCAATACATAACCTCATAGATCCATCTTTCTTTTTAACAAAAAGAACAGGGGCTCCCCATGGAGAAACACTAGGGCGAATAAATCCCTTATTACTCAATTCCTCTAGTTGTTTCTTTAGTTAGACTAACTCTACAGTGGCCATTCTATAAGGGGTCTTCGATATAGGCCTTGATCCAGGAATCAAATCAATAGAAAACTCAACTTCTCGTTCTAGAGGATGTCCAGGTAAATCTTCCGGAAATACATCTACAAATTCTTTCACAACAGGTACATCCTCTATTTGAACATTCCTTTCCTCACCGATAGTTACTTCATTCTCTTCCTCCCCAATAATTGAATTAAGTTGAGCTACTGGGGGTGGGTCTAAATAAGAATTAGGTGGTGACGATTCTGCTCTAAAAATAAGGTGCTCCTTATCATTATCATCATGAATCGTAACCTCTTTCTTCTTACAATAAATCTTCGCATCATAGTCCGAAAGCCAGTCCATACCGAGGATTATATCGAACTCAATCATAGGTATGACGATGAAATCAGCAGATAAAGAAAATTTATGTGCTCTAATGGGGACTGATTCACAAAACTTTGTTGCAACGATACTTCCCTTAGGAGTTTTAACTGACAACTCCCTTATTAAATCAAATTGGAAATATCTAATTTTCTTAGCAAACTGGGAAGATATGAAACAATGCGATGATCCAGAATCAAATAATGCATTTGCTAAACTTGAGGAAACCATTAAATTACCTGCCACCACGTCTTTCGGAGCTTCTACCTCAGCAGTAGTGATAGCATAAGCCTGGCCTTGATCCCTTGGCCTTTTCTGAGGTAAGTTCTCCTGACGCTTAGGACATGCATTTGCATAATGCCCCATCTCCCTGCAATTGTAGCACTGAATGTTGGTAGCTTCCTTCTTCCCCTTGCAATCATGAGCTTGGTGGCCTTTTTCACCACACTTGTAACAGACTCCCATTCCCTTCAGGCAAGCATCGGGGTGTTTCTTCCCGCACTTACCACAAGATGGATATTCAACCTTTCCCTTCTTCCCCTTATTTCCATTCCCAGATTGATCAGCAGGTCTCTTCTTCTCTTGCTTCGCTTTAAAGTCATAAGACTTAGAGAATTCTTTTTCGGTCTTGATAGCACATGAGACAATGTCTTCGTACGACGAAAAGGATTGTGAGACTAATGCTCGACGGAGAAATGGTTTTAACCCATCAAAGAAACGATCAATCTTACTTCTTGGGTTGCGAATATAATCACCAGCGTACCTCGCTAACCTTGTAAAGTTAGCCTCATACTTTGTGACATTCTCATCCTCCTTTTGTCTCAGACTCAGAAATTGTCTTTCCATATCTGCTCGATGGTCGCGAGGAAAGTATTTTTCTAAAAACAGATCTTTGAACTCCCTCCATTCCATATTTGATACTTCATCATCTTCCTTCGTATTTTGAATCAATGACCACCATTGATCAGCATCTCCAGTGAGGCGGTAAACTGCCATGATAACTTTTTCCCTTTCACTGCTCCCCAAAGCCTGAAATATTTTCTCTAGGGAAAATATCCATTGCTCAGCTACTAAGGGATTTGTACTCCCATTGAAAGTTGGTGGTTGTTGTCTCATGAATCGATCTAACATTGATCCTCCACGCTGCGGATCAGGGTGCTCCATACGGGTAAGGTTATTATTCATAACCTGAGTAAGTTTTCCCAGTACGGTGATTAGCTGATCAGCACCAGTTGCATCACCAGCCCCACTACAATTATCTTGAGCAGGAGGGCAATCCCTACATGGAGTGCGTGCATTGATACGGTTTCCATTTCTTCCACTAGGTGCCATTTCTAAAAAATGTCATAAACTAGATCAGTTTATGCATCAAAATACATAATCCCATACTTATAAAACACTAAACATAAATTGAACTATCTATGGATATAATCCATAATCATAAATATGTTTTCTTTGAGGAAGTATATACTCATAAACCCTTCATAATGATTTGTAAATAAAGTGAGAGTTATCCTATGCATATCCCCCGGGAGTGTCGTAACCAAGAGTGCAGCAAGGCCCGTTGTCGTGCACCAGTTCCCGTTCGAGTCTAGCTCAAAGCGTTGTTTTCGGGTTTTACCCCTAGGTACATCTGTGCCAGAGCCACCTCTACCTGCTCGTATCCAGACAGGGATGTATTGCTCGGAAAACTCACAAAATCTCTACAATACCAAAATTCTAGGAAGTTCTTCTATACTAATCCTCAAAGTTCATCTTAGGTCTACGTGCTCTAATCAGAGTTTATCTAAATCTAGCTTCCAAGGTTTGTACAAAACTTCCTCTGATACCAACTGTAACGCCCCGACCCCAGTTACCCAGAGTCGGTGCATTATTACATAACATTGGCATGATCACAAGAAAGATCAAATCTCGAAAGACCGATTGGTTTAGTAGCCTTGGAAACACTAGATATATTCATAAGTTTTACATTACATCATAAAATGAAAAACTACTACAACAACATAATGTCTCCATAATCCACACTACTATCCCCTCATAATATCCCTGAAGGTCATTCATAATTTACTTCTTCACATCCTGGGGAAAAATAAAACATAGAAAAGGGGTGAGCTCAAATGCCCAGTAAGGATAACAATATAGCGGAAACTTTCATAAATAAGAATAAACATTTAAGGCAATGTATAACTAAAACAAAAGCCTTTTAAATATGAACTTTCAACATGGTATGGCATAAATAAAATGAAATAATGCCATTTACTTATTCACATGGATATTCTACTAATCGAATAATCACATGCAAAAATCAATAACCACTTTCATAATGTTGGAATGCATAATGCCAGACTATCATAACCACATAGCCAAGGCCTCGTGCCAAGACTACAAATAAGATTTTGTCAAGGCCTTGTGCCAAGACACTAGTTTGTCTCATGAGACCTACCGATGCATCGAGGAGCTATAGCGGGCTCCACCCGTCACATATTAAGTCCAATGCATTCCCATATGAAAAGGTTTAAACATAACATAAACATTCGTATTAAAACTAGCATACGAAATGTCAATACTTTCACAATAAACTATGAATGGTATAAAAATAGCACATCCACAGTCAAACATATCACAAAACCTTCAATACAATATAGAAGTTTTGTATCATAATAAATCAACTTCAAATAATCTTAAAATCCATCAAAGGATGTTGACATAGATGAAATCAAAATTCTTTTTAAAGAAGTATCTCCTTTTATTTTGAAATCATTTAAGATCCATATAAAATAAAACATTTCCTTTGAAAATATTCTTATAAGCTTGTAAGGAAAGCTTTGAAGATTTTATAACGGCGTAAAATAACCGCACCCTCCGTATAAGTTAAAAAAAACATTCTTACCTCAATTCTGTCGAAAAGGTTAAAAAGGACCTTGTTTTGAAAACGACAGAAAGATTCCTTTATAAACCTCTTATAAAAAGTCAAACAAGGGTATAAATGACTTTAACCCATATTCTTGTAAATAGTAAAAATGTTTTGAAATACATTTCGAAGAAACATGGATGTGGATGATAAAGAGATCCCAGTAGATTATTACGTATAATACAACCTCGGATAATGAAGAGGTTGTGAAATAACCCTTACCTTGTACTTTTCCTTGGTTGTGGTAGGTTAACCTCCTGTATAATGGTGAAATAATTGTTATTAAATTATACAAGAATCATATACATTAATATGATATCATATATGATCTTTTAATATTGATTTGATAATAATATCTTAGTATTATCGTTGTTTCGGGTGTTAACTTACTTGTTTTCTTTCATATGTTTTGTTACGTAAGACATGTTTGTAAAGGATAGGTTGTATATTATTCATATCCAGAATGATATCAAGTCTTTAAACATCATTTTTAAATCATAAAATGATAATTACGCTTTAATGGTTACGATGGAGAATGAATCTCATCGCGTTCGTGGAGACGGTAGTCCGTACGTACGCACGAGCGACAATATCATTCTTTTGATATTAAAATAATATATAAATGGATGGTATATCATATATACAGAATCATTAACATGTTATATTTATTATTTACATGAGTTACACATCATTATTATACCCATCCAAATAATATTATATTGAATAACAATTACACCACGACGTGGAGACGGTAAGCCGTACGTACGCACGTATGGTGACATGTTATTCAAAGGGTGGATAGAATACTGAATATGATTGTACCATATTTATAATAACATCACAGTATATGTGAGATACTGGAGTTATTATTTCAGAATGGTAAGAACAAAGGAAGAAGAAGTGGAAGAAGAAATGAACTTAGAAAAGGGTGGTGAAATCATTACCTCTTCTTCGGGTTCTTCCTTTTGATTTGATCAAAAGGGCTCCTTAGGTTGGCTTTCTGATCAAACTAAGGCCTCTAGGTTGTATTGGGGGATGTTGGGAGAGTATTTGGGCAGAGTTTGGCCGAACCAAAAGGCTTTGAAGGTGTGAAGAAATGAGAAGGAGGAGTGCCCTTTTATAAGAGGGGTGAGGGGCACCTTTGGAAAAGCTAGAAATATTAATTTATAATAAATTCATATTCGGTTTCTAAAGGCTCCAAAGTTGACTATTCAAATGATGAGGTGGGGATAGGTCGAAATCAACTCATCCAATAGAATTTAGACAGGTTTGGGTACTTATATTAACCTTATCTTTAAGTATTAACTCTAAGTTAATTAGTTTCACTTTTACAATGTCTCTTTGTATTTTATATATTATGGTTAATAAACTTACTATATACATCCAAGAGACCCCCAAGTGGTCCATTAATGATTAACCTATCATGATATAAGTCTCTTGGCCGAACCTTAGATTTTTAGGAATTTAATATCAATTAATAATATAATATTTGTTTTAAGAATTCTTTTATGTCAATTTTGACACTATTCATTAGTTGATTTTTGTGAAACTCATAACAGATTTATTACTTCGAACAAAGTCAATTAAATCAATCCTAATATATCATATTATCCTAGAAAATTAGTTTAATTCATTAAAAGTTTCATATTATATTTATTTGGGTATTTATAATATCACTTATTTTAATTTTTCACTATTATAGTAATTACTGCATCATCATTGTGTCATAAATAAAATAAATTATTTAATGTCTAAAAATTATAAGTAAAATATCATTATGTAGGAAATCGTTTTATCTTTCTAATGAATATTTATAATCGAAAATCCAACATGTATAACCCTATGTAAAAATTGTTCTTCTAAAAGATGTAAGCTTATGCCATTTTTATTTTTATTTTAACTTTATTAATATAAAGTGTCCCTACCACATACAAGTGGCTCCAAGGGGTCCCCAAATTGACCCAAGGATGCCCATGGTCGGGTATGTGTCCACCAATAAGGTTAGGACACGTTTTAGGGTAATTTTGTATTATTATAATATTATTTTTTTAACCCTTATTTACCGGATTTACCCTTTAACCGTGGTAAATAAAATATTTACCACAGTAACTATTCAAAATGTCTAAAAATAAAAGTTACCTATTTACACAATTTGAACATCCTGATTCCAAATATGGAATCCATTTTCCTAAATTCAAAACACAGAAGTGGCAGAAATTAATTTAAAATTAATTCCCGCTGTTAAAACAAAAAGCGTGTTTCTAAGAGATAATAACTATCAAAAGATTGACACTTGTTTATGTTCGGTTTAATTGTAAAATTATGTCCAATGACCAAAATTATATTAAATGGTAAAAATATATTCTAAATATACTTTAAAACCACTCAAATTCATAATTTATCACTAGTAATTAATTTGATTAAAAAAGTTGTTTTTAATTAAAATTTAGTAATTTTCACTATTCATCAAAATATGAAAGTTATCCGAAATGTACCAAAATTTCACCCTAGGCTAAATTCGATATTCCGAATCCAAAAATGAAGTCCATTTTCAAATATAAAATATATATAATTTCAAAAAGTAGGTATTACTATTCATAACGGCTAGTTTGATTAGTTATGGTGTGTTAGAACTCGGTGTTGCGTACAACACATGCTATCACATTATTCAAAGAGAAGCGTACCATAGAAGCTTGGGGTGTTACAGATAATTTGAATGAAAAACTAAACTAAACATCAAAAACGAAATGTAATAGAATAAATGTAGGTTAGTAAAGAAATAAAATTCTCCTCATAGACTTGTCTAATGAGAACGTTTATTTTCTAGTTTAGTATTTACTTGTTAAATACACTCTATTGTATTTTTTTAACACCTTTTTCTACCTCAATTTTGAATATATAGTCCACTCAATAATCCCCAAGTACACTACACACCCACCTCTTTGATCGAGAAACAATTGTTGTATAAGAATATGTTAACCCTTAGATAACTTCCGTGAGGATTAAACTCCCAGAAAATCATCCTTAGATTAACCTAAAGAAAATATTAAACAAAGACTTGGGTTCAACACTGGATTACTCTCCCAAGATACTCCTCATTTCATTTACTTATCCTCAAGAGTACAAGAGATCACATTCAATAGAGATAGACAGAGAGATAATAGAAGAACACTATAATTAATATATGCACATAATGTTATATAAAGGCGAAAATAAAAACTATAGTATAAAAAAAACTGAATAGTACTTTTTCCTCTATTCTAGTTCCTATATTTGCATAGTAGTACATCTTGTATTTATAGGAAATATTGGCCTTAAAATTTTGGGTGATGGATCCCATGGTTTCTCATTAAATTATATAATTTTTTACTACATGAATTTAGTCAAAGTTTCACCTTTCTATTCCCATGAATATCTACTATAAAATTATCTTTAATTGAGGAGATAGAACAAGTTATTGACTTAGCCATATTTATATATCTTCATTTTTTCATATCACAATTAAAATTTCCTTCAAACATTCTTTTAGATAAATTTATTATTCCACATGGAATTTTACATGTCACCATCCTTTGATTTCATTGGAATTTATGTACACGGAGATTCCTTAGCCTAAGATTTCACTTTAGTGTGTAAACACTATCTTGGGAGTCTCTTCTTTTGGTTTCTTAAAATCTATCCACGACGTAACATGAACATTCATTATTCCTCCATAATATGAACATGTATATGGAATGAAACATTGGATTCAATATATTTTAGCAGGAACTTGGATATTATGCTTCTCTTATTAACTAATATTGATCTCACTTTAGCCACCAATGTTTTCCATCTTAGCTAAATTCTTCATGAATACAGGGCTCATCCATGGATTTTTTCTTTACTATATTAAAATTTTCAATCCAACCTAAATAGAAATAGGTATGTTAATTATAGTCTTGATAGATGAAGGATAATGTATACAGATGATAGAAGTCATTGATGAAGTCATTATGATGGTGGTGCTCCAACAGTAGCAGTATCATAGAAGTGGTAGTGAGAAAAGGTGGCGAGTTGAAAGATCTATTTAATAGCAGAAACTTGATTAAAGTAGCGGGTGGTGGTAGAATAATGGTTGAAATACTGTTGAAAGGAATATGGTTTCAAAAAACTGATAGAATTATAGAATGGGTATCACTCTGATAGTGGAAAATATCGATGGAATAATCCAGGTGGAATCATCCTGACAATAGAAGAGGTTATCTGTAGGAGGATAGTAGAAGTATAATACGAAAGTATATCAATATTATATAATGGTAGTAGGATGATGGAATAAGTATGTGATAAGAGCTTATAAATGGTGGTATCATTGTTGTAAATTTCAATATGGGGATTCATCCACTTCATTCGACTCCATATAGGGTATTTCTGATGCTTCTAATGTAATCCATGGTGCTTCAAGGCTTCATCAGTGGTCATCAATGGTGTTCTTGAGCTTAATCCTTTGATAAAATGGTGTAATATAAATATAGAAGCAGTGGTATAGTATATTTTGAGCACAAAATTCATGCAGAAAAAAAATGTCTCAGGTGGGAACATGTGTGATTGAAGCATTATGAAACTGTTTATGTAAGTAATAAATATTTTTGTGGAAAATAGTATCCCACTTTAGATATGTTCTTGAGTGTTCAAATACTTATAAAAAATATCATTTACCCAGTTGAACAATGAATTCAAACTAGGACTAGAGGATATAAACCACTGTGTTGGCCTAAACTCCCACCCCACCCCCATGTGAGCCTCAGCTATTACTGTGGCATGGAGCTAACCTATGTCCTAGTACACCTACCTACGTGCACTGTGCGTGAAAAATTCTTAACTCGAGTTTCACTTGAGTTGTCCTCACCCTCTTTCTTCGATTGATACCCCACGGGAGACTATATGAATTGAATTTTGGGGTTGAGGTATGGCTATTCTTTTGACTAATTTTCTACATAATAATATATTAAACACTAATTAAAATTTCAGCTAAAAATTCATAAAGAGAAATAAAATTAATTTTAACATTTTGATTTCTTTTAATAAAAATAAATTCATAAAATGTGTATTACACACATTTAAAAAAAATTATCCATTTTACAAAAAAATATAAACCATTTAAATTCATTATCAAAATGATAAAAACAATTTCTTGAAAAATAACGACTCAAAATGTGCCCATAATTGAACTGTGCTTATCCTCAAGAATTTTATTTCAAAATAAATAAAATAGGAAGAACATGATTAAAATATTCAAATTTCAAAGTAATGAAATAAAAAATTATCAATGGGAAGATAATTTTTTCAATCTCTTCATAAAATATTAATCCAACTTCACACTTTTCAAAAATTCTGAGTCAATCATGTATTTTACTTTTTCCCATTGGAAAGTGGTGAATATTCTTCTTTAATTCAGTCACATATTATAATATATTATTATTAATCATCCCAATATGTTAATTTCCTCATATTATATTGTTTTCTCTCATTACTCAAGGTAAATTTTAAATGAAAATTTTTATCATACCTTGAATACATGAACCTCCCATAGGCTTGAAAAGGACATATATTCTCCACTTTGTAAAGATAAAAATCACATGAAATTATGAGGACTTAGATATAAATGTTACAATGATTCTAAGTATTTGAATTTTTGTGTAATGATGTTTTAAAACATTAAGGCTAAAAAATAGGTTTTACTCGAAAGCATAATTCATGGTATTCAAGTTAAAATATTCAATGAAACTCTCCATTAAAAATGACAGCACCCTCTTCCCATGCTTAAAATAAAGGTAAAGAATAATGAATGTATCATAAAAGTCAAATGCCATCTTGAATTTTTTTTCTACTTTTTCATTTTATTTATTTTTGAAAACTAATTTTTCAAATTTTGTTTTGACTTTTTTTAAGATCTTACTTGGAATGAATCTTACACCCATCACCTAACACCATATGATAAAAATCATTGGTCCTAAAGTTGTGATTTTTTATTCTCCCAAGTTACAGCCCATTTTATAATTTTTTTTCTTTTTGATTCAATAGGATGAGAAATTTTTAACGACCTGAATCCGGAGACACTCTACTGGTGCTCCATACCCGGTTCGCCACAAGACCTCAAGCGCGTTTCCCCAAATGCTAGAGGCTGCTGACTAGCAGTGAGGGCCTTGGTGAGTCAGTGGGGTAACTATGCCCTCATTTGGTATGATATTCGGCGAAAGGAAAATAATAAACAATATCAGAAGTAGTAAACAGCACACAACAATTGAAACCAACAGGAGAACAATGTATAATATAACAATGATAAAACATGGTACATGTAATTGTGGAAAGCAGAAAACACAGCAACATGTTGAAATACAACTGAAACCCAAGTACTAAAAGTAAACAGTAAACTCCAGCAGCATCACAGGCCTAAGCTCGGTCCCATGCTCTCCAGATCTAACCAGCAATTAGGCACCTGAGGTAGAAGGTCCAAAATCCCTATCCACACCTGCAACCATATAACCTATTTAGGAAGAAAATCAGAACCCAAACAGGGAGTGAGACTAATCCCAATAGGCAACCACAACAAGATTTGTGCCCAACTATTAGTGAGCAATATAACAAAAGTATTGGAAATAAATGTAGTAGAGAAACAGGATAATACCAAAGTAAACAATCCTACAAATATCTATTCCTATTTATTTATTAATTTAATTCAATCATTAATTATCAACCAAGGAATCTATCAAATAGATCTATAATCCAGGGCATAGAAAGTAACATGATAGGTATCCCAGTAGACTACATAAACTACAAGCAGTACAAACCCAAGCTTGTTCTTTGTCTTGGTGGACTCGTCACAACCAACCAACAATATTTATTACACTGACCCTCTGGGTGACTCACATGGTCAGGACCTTATGGTCAAGCATTCGAACAAAGTCAAAGACACTCTGAGGAAGCACTCAACATCAATTACCCCTATGGTCTTGTTGTGATACTACAGACTCTCCAAGGAATAACTTACGTCTAATTCCCCCTTTAGTCTCGATTCTATAAATATTAGACCCTCTGAGGGAGCAAAAAGTCAATCCCCCTTATGGTCTCACAATAGTAATAATTAAATAGGCCCTCTGAGGAAGCACTCAACGTAAATTCCCCCTATGGTCTAACTACACCAGGTTCCCGCAGCCCTGAGTAAAAGCAATCGTACGTAAACGATTCGTAGCAGCCCTAAGTAAGTTCAAAAACTACTTGGATAAAAGCTACAATGCATCAAAATCATATAAACAGTTGGCAAAGAATGCATTCAATGATATCAAAGCAGTCAACCAAGGCAATAAGGTCTTCCTCACATTCAATCAAATCCAAACAGCGATAAACTTCCAAAATAAGGGATACACCCACGGGGTGATCTTTAATCATGCAACCAAGCGTATATTATTATCAATTAACCTCAAGAAACCAAGAAATCTAAGGCAATTAAACAATTGGATCAAAATCCCTAATCCGGGATGCCCGATACATGGGTACCCAGTACTTTTGCAACCAAAACTCAAAGACATTCAATGTAGGGAAACAAACCACCTACCTCGATTCTCATGGATTGATATACTTGTACCACAAATCTTTATTTTCCTTAGAACGTTTTATATCTACAAAAACGCACAAGAAGCTTGGGTTGAGTCTCCAAGAACTTCCTTATATCTCTTCTCCTAACAAGACCAAGACCCCAACTCATCACATTTGTCATCCACACACTTAGATCTACCCATAACAGGCATAGAACTAGGAAATTGATGGAAGAGAAGAAACAGATCCAAGTAGATCTAAGAAAACGATCAAGAACAGAGGAGAAAGATCACATACCTCGAGAATCTGGCTTAAATTCATCAAGAAAATCCTTCAGATAGCCTCCCGAATGCTTGGGAGAAGTCTTATAACCTTCAAGAGAGAGTAATCCCGAGTTATGGCCGCTTAGGGGCTTAAACGATGTGATTAAAGGCAAAAAAGAGTTAGATCCAAAAATTTCGGATCTAGATTTAAGTGCCTGCATGGTTAGTCTGCATGGTTTGACAAACTGTGTGCTAACCGTGCGTTAGCTTCTGCCTCTCCAAACACATTTTTCATGGTTAGGTTGCACGGTTTAGGAAAACCATGCATTAACCATGTTTTAGCCACTACCTCCAAGATCATGTATGCATGGTTTGGCCCCATGGTTAGAAAAACTATGCGCCACCCATCCGGCTCCCCTTTTTACCTAAAAACTTCATTTCAAGTTCCTCCGACTCTCTCAAACATCACCCTTATATTTAAAACCAATAAAAACATCAACCAAGGGTCACATACCTAAGAAAGAAGATCCGGGTAATTATAAACTTCCCCCCTTAAAGAAATTCGTCCCTGAATTTCCTAACGTGGCGTAGAAGAAGAATCCTCGAACAACTCTGGCCACTGTGATCGTACATCGCCCTCCCTCTCCCAAGTCTCATCATGTACTCGCCCGTGATGCCATAACATCCGTACTAGAGGAATATACCGGCCATAGAGTACCTTGGCACAATGATCAATAATTTTGATAGGATGCTCCTCGAAAGATGGATCCTACTCCAACTCAAGCTCCTTGGGTTGAAAAACATGGGACGGGTCTGAGAAATACTGTCGAAGCTGAGAAACATGTAAGACTTCGTGCATAGCCTAGTACCTCTGAGGTAACTGCAACCTATAAGAACCCAGCCCGACTCTCTTCAGAACCTCAAACGGACCGATGTATCTTAGTGAAAGCTTTCACTGTCTTCTAATCCTCTTCTGTCCCATCCTCGGGGTAGCACACAAGAAAACCTGATCTCCAACCTCGAACTCTAAAGTTCATCTCCGCAGATCAGCATAAGACTTCTTCTGAGACTGTGTAGTATCCATCCTCTTTCGAATAAACTCCACCTACTCTGTGGTCTCCTGAAAAGGACGAGGTCCCAGCATAGCTGCCTCTCTTACCTCTAGCCAACACAAGGGCGATCGGCACGACCTACCGTACAAATCCTCGTAAGGTTCCATCTGAATAGTTTCTTGAAAACTATTATTATAGGAAAACTCCACTAGAGGTATATGTTTCTCCCATGAACCTCCAAAATCAAGGACACATGCTCCTTGTATGTCCTCTAGCACCTAAATCATGCGCTCTGACTGGCCATCTGTCTAGGGATGGTAAGTTGTACTCAGAAGTACCTGTGTACCCAAAGCCTGTTGTATCCCTTGCTAGAAATGCGAAGTAAAGCAGGAGTCCCTATCTGAAACGATACTGTTCAGAACCCCATGAAGTCATACCACCTCACGAATATACAACTTCCCAAGCTCATCCACACCTAAGGTCTCCCTGATCGGTAAGAAATGAGCAACCTTCATGATCCGGTCAACAACTACCCAAACCGCATCATTCCCTCGAGGCGATCTCGGTAATCCTGTCATGAAATCCATCGTGATATCATTCCACTTCCACTCGGGAATGGGTAACTACTGTAAAAGTCATGCTGGTCAATGATGTTCTGCCTTCACCTGCTGATAGGTGGAACACCGCATAATAAAACCAGCCTCGTCCTTCTTCATACCTGGTCACCAATATTGATGACGTAAGTCTCGATAAATCTTTGTGACACCAGGATAAACTTCCCAAGATGAAGAATGAAAATCCCACATTAGTTCCTCACGTATGTCCGTTGAAACCCATACGTGGCCATGAAAATGTTGCACCTCATCATCTCCCACTGTACACCCCAGAGTAGGGTCTCCATCTGACACACCCTCCCATAGGACTAGGCCTTCTGGGTCTCATAGTTGCCTCATTCGAATGAGATCTAAATGAGTAGAGGTAACAGCTACAGAAGAAAGAACTGTCTTCCCCTGTCTGTCGTGCACCTCTAAATGCATCTCAGAGAACCGAGCCATAAGTTGCCACTCGCTGCTGGCCTCCTAAACTGAGTCCTCCTGCTCAGTGCGTCATCCACAACATTGCCTTTCCCAGTCGTATAAGCAAGCTCGAACTCGAAAGACTATACATACTCAACCCACCTCCACTGTCTCAGAATCAATTCACGCTGTGTGAAGATATACTTGAGACTCTTGTGGTCAATATATACCACAAAATGCTCTCCTAGAAGGTAATGTCTCCAATAACACAAATCATGAACAACTGTAGCCAACTCCAGGTCATGTGTAGGATAGTTCTTCTCATGTGGCCTCAACTGCCGAGATCCATATGCAACAACACGATCCTCCTGCATAAGCACTGCTCCAAGCCCGATGCCAGATGCATCATAGAAAACTGTATAACTCTTGACCGACACTGGCAGAACTAGGATCGGTGCTGAAGTCAATCTCCACTTTATCTCCTAAAAGGCTGAATCACAGGATTATGACCAAATGTACTTCATGCCCTTTTTATTCAAGCCCATCAATGGTGTTTATAAGCACGAGAAGTCCTGTATAAACCACCTGTAGTAACCAGCCAGCCCCAAGAAACTCCGTACCTCGAAGACATTCTTCAGCTGCTCCCAGGTAACTACTTCTCTCACCTTCTCTGGGTCCACTGATACTCCTATCTTTTAAATAACATAACCCAGGAAGTGAATCTCGTCTATCCAATAGTGGCACTTAGAGATCTTAGCATATAACTGATGCTGTCTTAGTGTAGTCAATATGATCTCAAGATGGGTATCATGGTCATGTAGAGTGTGAGAGTACACCAAGATATCATCCACAAAGACCGCCATGAAAGAATCCAAGTAAGGATGGAAAACTATCTTCAAAAGTTCCTTGAAGACTGGTGGCACATTCGTGAGACCAAATGGCATAACCAAATACTCGTATAGACCATACCTACTCCGAAAGGTTGTAAGAAGTATGTCCGATGGTCTGACGCACAATTGATGATATCCGGATCTCAAGTCGATCTTTGAGAAAACTCTGGCTCCTTGAAGCTGATAAAAAAGATCATCAATCCTTGGCAGGGGATACCAGTTCATGACCATCAACTGGTTCAGCTTCCAATAATCCACAAAAAGCTGTAAAGTACCATCTGCCTTCTTCGCAAACAAAACAGGTGAACCCCAAGGAGAAGTACTAGGTCAGATAAAACCCTTTTCCTGCAACTCCTCTAACTGCTTCTTGAGCTCTTTCAGCTCAGGCATATCCATCCTATAAAGAGGTATGGATACCAGTGCTGCTCCTAGAATAAGCTCAATAGAGTAGTCTACCTCATGCTCTAGAGGCAATCGAGAAAAGTCTTCTAGAAAGACATCCGTAAAATGATCAACTACTGGAGGATAATCCATCTAAGAAGTCCCCTGATCATCTAGATATAAACTAGAAATCTGGGATGTAACTCCGCCCAAACCATGAAGCTTTGGTCTAGCTCTGCTCGCCTGGACATCCCATTCTCCCTTGTGAAGAAAAGTTCTCCCCTCTGGTGACGTGAAACTCGCCCTACAGCGATAGAAATCGACAAGGGCCTGAAAAGGAACTATCCATTCCATTCCAAGAATGACATCATAACCTTTCATATCCAAGACATAAATATCCCAAAAGAAGTGACACCCACTAATCTCAAGGGGGAACTCCTTGCACAGACGCACGCTAGTAGTTTTAAGTCCCAAGGGAGTGTCTAGCGTCATCATACTCTCAGAAGTATGGATAGTAAGTCTAAGGATCTCCACAGCATGCCCAAAAATAAATCTATGAGAAGCTCCTGTATTGAAAGGTGCAGAAGATTAAACTGAGGCTACTAAGATCGTACCTCAAACTGTAGAAGGTCCAGGATCCTTATCCTGAAGAATTTTGTCTACTGCATATGTCTGGCCAATACCGCGGCCCTGTGTAGCAGCCTGAGATCCCTAAGTTGATCCTCCCTGAGCCTGACCCTCGTTCCCATGGCCTCTACCCTATCCTGAATGACCTGAAGAGCTCTAGCCCACAATCTGCTGCGGAACTGGTAATCATGCACCTGTGTGCGGAGTCGAAAAAGATCCACCTTCACTAGATGCTGGAAGAATAACCTTGCAAAACCGCTGCAGGTGACCCATCTTGCCATAAGCTCGGCACTCCACTGGGTCTCTCGGGCACTGTGGATTATTATCCACATCCATCTCACACTGGTAGCACACCACCTTGCTAACTGAAGGAGCATCTCTCTTCCTCGACTCACCTCATGTAGACTCCTGATGGCGCTTCCTGCTATCAGTAGAAAGAGTACTGACTCTAGATGCTAAACCGCCCTGGCTCACTACTCTAGTATCCCTCAGATTACTCTCTGTGATCAACGCCTAGTTTACTATCAATGAAAAAGAAGTCAACAGGAATACGTTCACCTATGATCTGATCTCTGGCCTGAGGCCCTCCTTGAACTTCCTCACTAAAAACAACTCGTCATTTCCTAAGACTGGTGTGAAACGCTGTAACTCAGTAAAAAGGGATGAATACTCCTTAACTGATAGAGTACCCTACTTCAGGTTCATGAACTCTCTCACTCTATCAGTCCTCAGCGTCTCCAGATAGAAGTAGTCCTAGAACGTACGCAGAAACTCCTCCCAAGCAACTATCTGCTGATGTCCGGCCTGAGAAACTACGTCCCACCATCTCTTGGTGGAATCTCACAACATGTAAGTCGTGAGCTTCACCCTTCTGTCTGGGGGTGTCTCGAGATGGTCGAAGAAAGAGACCATATCCTTGAACTAGGATTCAGCAGCATGAGGTCCTCTATCCCCTGAGAAGGTGGGAGGATGCTGCTGCTGGAAGACTCGCGTAAACTCTGACATAGACTGGGCAGGTTGCTGAGCTCCCTGGAAGGTCTGCATGAACCTCATGAACCCCTCGTGGAACTATGTGTCAGCACCAGTATCCAGGATAACTGCCAGTGCCATATCCGGCATACGATCGTTGTCAGATCCCTGACGTGCAACAGGAGGTCATCTTGGTGGCATGATTATGCAAGGTCAAGCACACCTTTATTAATGACGAGAACAGTTGCAACTTAAAGGAGTGAAAACAGTGCAGAAGAGGAAAAACTCTTAAAATTGGTAAAACATGGTTATATGGCGTGTAGTTCCTATACACGGCGAGCTCTATAAGGATTTTTCCCATCTGTGTCGTTAGTCACATGGACTGGTACATGGCCACTACTACACAGCGTGTTAAAAATGTACATGGTGTGTTGTCTATAAGATCTTCCAACCCATGTACTCAACTACACGGTAGGGTCACACGGAAGAAATGTACACGGCGTGTACTTCAAGTAAACGGCGTGTAACCGTGAAAAGTATTTCTTCCCGAACAGAAGAACACACTGCGTGTGTTCATAAGGCCACACACCTTGTTATCTGGGTTTCTGGGTAGTAGGCATACAAAACTCCCCAAACCACTGGAAAACACTGAAAACCAACACCTGTGTGTCAAATTCTGATCTGTGGGGGCCCATACTCTCCGCAAATAAAATATTGACATCATAACAATGCGCGTAACAAGTAACCGTATAACAGTTCCATGATCCGCCAAATTTCGATCCTCAAGGACCCATAACACCTCTAATACCAAATCTTTGCATCCATGCTAAAAAAGATATAAAATAAGATAATCAATACCCTATCAGCATAACAAGTATTTCTATCATAGCAACTATCACAACAACATGCATAATCAATCACGACATCTTATCACAATAGCATTTAATTATCATTGCACCCTAGATGGCTTGGTAAAATGCATGACATGTGATTCCGTAACCAGTTCCTATATGATGCATGAGATGGCATACCCTCATCTCATCAGGCTGAAAAAAATAGAACCTCAATAATATAAATTTTAATAGAACAAAACAAGTGCATCGCCTAATGGTGAAATATAATCAACTGTAACACTTGGAAAAACTGAAATTGAAATTATGAGGTAATATGGCTTTTCCCTGTACATGGGTTAATTACTCCTGAGAACAGTTAATTAACAACTACTCATTCCTTCCTATCCCTATCTATTGTCACCAAACAGTAAGGAAATATAAAAGAAATAAATCCTCATCTGATACCACTTTGCAACGACCCGAATCCGGAGCCACTCAACTGGTGCTCCATACATGGTTCGCCACATGACCTCAAGCGCGTTTCCCCAAATGACATAGGTTTCCAACTAGTAGAGAGGGCCTTGGTGAGTCAATGGGGAAACTATGCCCTCATTTTTTATGATATTCAGCGAAAGGAAAATAATAAACAATAGCCGAAGAAGTAAACAGCACACAACAATTGAAACCAATAGGAGAACAATGTATAATATAACAATATGGTAGCATGATACATGTATCTGTGGAAAGCAGTAAACAAAGCAACATGTTGAAATACAACTAAAACCCAAGTACTAAAAGTAAATAGTAAACTCCAGTAGCATTGCAAGCCTAAGCTCAGTCCCATGATCTCCTACTCTAACCAGCAATTAAGCACCTAAGGTAGAAGGGCCACAATCCCTATCCACACCTGCAACCATATAACCTGTTTGGGCTGAAAAGAAATACCCAAACAAGGTGTGAGACTAATCCCAGTAGGCAACCACCACAAGATCTGTTCCCTACTGTTAGTGAGCAATATAGCAAAAGTAATGGAAATAAATGCAGCAAAGAAACAGGAGAACACCAAATTAAACAATCCTACCAATCTCCATTTCTGTTTATTTATTAATTTTATTCAATCATTAATTATCAACCAAGGAATCTAGCAAATAGTTCTATAATCCAGGGCATAGAAAGTAACATGAAAGGTATCCCAGCAGACTACCTAACCTACAAGTAGTACAATCCCAAGCTTGTTATTTGGCTTGGTGGACTCGTTACAACCAACCAACAATATTTATTACACTGACCCTCTGGGTGGCTTACGTGGGTAGTCCCTTATGTTAGAGCATTCGAACAAAGGCAGAGACACTCTGAGGAAGCACTCGACTTCAATTCTCCCTATGGTCTTGCAGCGATACTACAGACTCTTGGAGGAAGCACTTACGTATAATTCCCCCTTTAGTCTCGGTTCGATAAATATTAGACCCTCTTAGAGAGCACAAATTCAATCCCCCTTATGGTCTCACAATAGTAATAATTAAACAGGCCCTCTGAGGAAGCACTCAATGTTAATTCCCCCTATGGTCTAACTACACCAGGTTCCCATAGCCCTGAGTAAAATCAATCGTACGTAAGCGATTTGTAGCAGCCCTAAGTAAGTTCAACCACAACTTTTCTAAAAGCTACAATGCATCAAAAGCATATAAACAGTAGGAAAATCATGCAATCAATGATATCAAAGCAGTCAACCAAGGTAATAAGGTCTGCCTCACATGTAACCTAAGCCAAACAGCGATAAAATTCCAAAACAAGGGAGACACCCATGTGGTGATCCTTAATCATGCAACCAAGCATATATTATTATCAATTAACCTCAATAAACCAAGAAATATAAGGCAATTAAACAATTGGATCAAAATCCCTAACCTGGGATGACCGATACATGGGTGCCCGGTACTTTTGCAGCAACAACTCAAAGACATTTAACATAGGGAAACAAACCACCTACCTTGATTCTCGTGGATTGATATACTTGTACCATGAAGATTTATTTTCCTTAGAACGTGGTAGATCTTCAAAAACACACAAGAATCCCGGGTTGAGTCTCCAAGAACCGCCTTATATCTCTTCTACTAAAAAGACCAATATCACAAGTCATCACATTTGGCATCCACACACTTAGATCTAACCATAACAGGCATAGATATAAGAAATCACGGGAAGATAAGAAACATATCCAAGTAGATCTAAGAAAACGATCAAGAACAAAGGAGAAAGATCACATACCTCAAGAATCTAGCTTCTATTCTTTAAGAAAAGCTTTCGGATCACCTCCAAAATTCTTGGGAGAAGTCTTCTAACCTTCAAGGGAGAGTAATCCCAAGTTATGGCCTCTTAGGGGCTTAAACGAGGTGATTAATGGAAAAAACAAGTTAGATCCAAAAATTTCGGATCTAGATTTAACTGCCTACACAGTTAGTCCACACAGTTTGACAAACCGTGCGCTAACCGTGCATTAGCTTCTGCCTTTCCAAACACATCTCACACAGTTAGGCCACACGGTTTAGGCAAACCGTGCGTTAACCATGCGTAGCCACTGCCTCCAAGATCATTTACGCATGGTTTGACCGCACGGTTAGACAAACCGTGAATCTCCCATCCAGCTCCCCTTTTTTCCAAAAAACTTCATTTCAAGTTCCTTCGACTCCCCCAAACATCACCCTTATCTTTAAAACCAATAAAAACATCAACCAAGGGTCACATACCTGAGAAAGAAGATCTGGGTTCTTACAAAATGGAATCTAATAAATGTACAAAAATAATCCCCATTGCTAAAAAGATAACCCACACACTTATTCCTTTTAATATACTGCATTCCTACCACCATGACTTACCTCACCCTCACACTTCAACTTTAAAATATCATGAAAATTCATAGAGTTGGGTAGAATGGATAATATTGGATTTTTATGTGGATAATTCCAAAAAAATTCATTAATGGATTATATGGTCTAAATAAGTGTTAATGTGAAAGGTGGTCTCAAGGATATGGTCTAAGCCAACAAAAATACCCCAATCATATTAAATATGACTCTATTTAAAAATGGTTGGGAAAATTTTAAATAAAAGTTCATATAGGTGGCATTCCATAAGATCTCATAAAAAATATTCTCAAGATATAAATGGGATGTATTAGGTGGAGATGTTCTCTCAATAATAGAACATAAATTTAGGAAAATAATTTAGGGTGTGACTTATAATAATAGATTAAGTCACATGAATTTCATAAATTCAAATTATGAAAATTGAAGATAAAATTCATTTAAATGAATCAACATATTCCCTCTAATCATGATTCTTTAAACTAACATCATGTGTTTTCCTATAATCATTTAATCCCCCACTTAACCCATTCAATATCATGAAATTAGAAATATAAAACATGGTATCATGGGAGTCATAAGAGACCCATATCTCCTCAATTAGTCATGTAAATTAGAGATTCTAAGTGTGGGCATGAAAATTTTCTTTTAAATCTCAAAATTGATTTTAAAAAAATATATAAGGAGTTAAAAGATAAAAAAATTTAATTGAACTCCATTTTCAATTAATCTCTAGTTATATTACTTCCTCTTGTCCTTTTTTAGGATGCTTTGTGAAATCATTTTCGTAGACCTATAGAAGAAAATCATACATCAAAGCACAAGGTCCATATCATTAAATCTCAAAAACAATGTGGGGGGATTGGGAAACATCCTATTATATTCCTGAAATAATTCATAATAAATAAATCATTACATAAAGTAATATAAAGAATGTAAAAAAATGAAATATAAATCTTGGTTTTATCCCCCAAGTGGGATCTAGGTTTTTACTACCTCAGGATGGAAGTAGTAGCTATTATCTAAAATCAAATGGAGGGAGGACTTTGTTTGATTTAATCCACCAACACTTCTTCTTTACATATTTCATTCATTATATTTTGTTTAATAATACACCATGGATATAATAAAAAAAATCTACTCCTATGTAAATGAGAAATAACTTTCATGGTGGGGGTATGATAAAATAATGATTCCTATTTTTTTAGTTCAATTACTTAATCTATTATTCAATTTCCAGTGATTTCTCGAGATATGTTGCATCAATGGAATAATAAAAGGTGAATTAAAATTGTAATTATATTTGAGAAAAATTAAAATATAAAGAATAAATATCAAAATATTCCATTATAATTTAAGCAACACGTTTCTCAGTTTCCATAAGAAAAGCCACTTGGATCTTAAAATTTACTCCCTCTAAAAAATGTTATACATTTTTTGGGTTCTCTGTGTTTCCTAATCAATTTCATATTTATTTTCATCATCTTACACCAACGTAAAATAAAATTTGTAAGATTATAAAATTTTAAAACAAGTGGATTTAATTATAAATTCATTTTCAAAAATATTATAATTAAATTAATTCAAGAAATATTTATCCCTTAGAGTTATTTCATCTTCAAGAGCTTTCTAATTGATCAATGACACTTAGAGATGGGTTAAAATGGATAAAAACATGTATTCATATTCTTAAATCATTTCTTTGATATCAACTATTTTGGTGGATTATTCTCCCATATCCAGATATAGATACAATAGTTCTGAATCTTCTTTTTTAAAGATAAGAAGATCTTGTTTTATTTCAATTCTTAAAAATTAATTACAAAATTCATCAAAATATTTTTGATCTCCCTTATATACATCAGTTGGAAATTATTCATCATGAATCCCCCTATATCTTTATGGTAGTTTTGGATCTTGACCTTGAGAATTTTGGGCTAATAATAGTCTTCAAGTAAGGCCTCAATATCATGAAATTATTTAGAAAATTGGGAGGGACTCAGGGAGAATCATTTTGTACCACATCACTTCTTCAAAATAATCTAGAATATATCAGTGTAACTCACTTAGTTCCCCATAAAATGATTAAAAAAATGGTTTTTTGATGTCCTCCCTTAGACCTACTATGTTTTCCTGAAACATATGCTCTCTATAATTTGATTTCCAGACTGCTCTCACCTTCTTAGATAATAAAGCAATAGTATTCTCCATAAACCAGGGTCATTTAGAAAATAGGTTTTTTATATGAAAAATAAATATTCAAAAAATGTGTAAAGAAATAATTAATGAAAGGCCACTTGGATCCTCCTAAAAATGACATATTTTGATGCACTTATCATTGGGTAGTTCAAAAGCTATAATATTTTCCTAGTTCAACACAGTGTTCTACCATGTTCATCTCACTTTAGAAGATTTACAATCGATCACACACTATACCTAATTCAATTTTTATATTATTGTGTTTTAATTATTTCATAAAAATAAAATAAAATGGGCATGATAATGTAAATTCAAAACTGAACTAAACATGCAATGTAACATAGTAATTATAGGTCAAAGAAGAAAGGAAATTATCTTAAGAAATTCATCTAATGAATTCCTTTATTATCTAGTTTAGTATTCACTTAATGAACACTCTCCATCATATTTGTGAAAAAAAAATTATACCCCGGTTTTGAATATAAAATGAAATCAAAAATCATCAATTACACAACACAAAATCCTTTCTGATTGAGGGAAAATTATTATAAAAGAAGAATTTAACCCTAAGATAATTATAGTAAGGATTAAACTCACTAAAAATTAACCTAATAAAAACCTGAAGAAAATATTAAACAAAAACATATGTTCAACCTTGGATCACTCCCTCATGATATTCCTTGGTTCAATTACACGTTATATTGATTATAAAAGATCATAGTAGAGATAGAGAGAGTGATTGAGAATGAGATAAAACATTAATTAAAATATTTATATAAAGTTATAAAAAAGAGAAAACTATGAAATACTATAGAAAAACACTAAATAGTAGCCTCTTCCCTCAGTTCTTGTTCCTCTCTGTGCACAACAGCATGACCTATATTTATAGGCAATATTATTCTCCAAATTTTGGCCCTTGGATCCCAAAAGTATCCCCATCATATATCCAATTTTTATCTCCTTTGATTCCATTAAATTTTCCACTATCTAATCCCATAAATATATAAATTTAAATTATCTTCTATTAAAGTGATAGAATAGAGTATTTACTTACCCATTTTTGTTTATCTTCAACTTTGGCCATATCTCAATTTAATTTTCCATCACCCTTCCTTTTAGATAAATTTATTATTCCATGTTGAATTTTACTTGTCACCATACTTGGATAGAATTAGAACATATGTACATGGTGATTCTTTGCAGATGATTTTACTTAATTGTGTAAACCCTAGATCATGTGTATCTACATTTGGCTTCTTAAAATATTTCCATGGTATAGCATGAAAATTCATAATTACTACTCAGTATTCATGTGTATATAGAATAAAACATGGTCTCCAATCCATTTTAATGGTAACTTTGAGATCAAACTTATCTTTTCGACCATGGTTGATCTCACTATAGCTTCCCCCATTTTCCCTCCCATCTAAATTTCTTAATCATAAATGGTCTAACCAATGATTTTCAATTCACTAGCTTAAATTTTTCAATCCTACTTCCATGGAAAGTAGTCCATAAATCTTGGTCTTGATGTAATATTATCAAATGAATGATAATGGATGTGGTTTATGGAATTGACTAATGGAGATAGTGTGGTGGTGGAAATATGATAGTAGAGGTAGCACATCATCAATAGAAAGTGACGGTGGCAGGCTGATGGTTTCATGCCAATGGTAACATCTCAATGGAAGTAGTGAGTGGTGGTAGGATATTGGTAGTGCATCTAGATGTAATCATCCTAGAAGAATAATCTCGATGATATAAGAGGCTAGTGGAATGTGGCTAGTGGAAGTTGTGATGGAAGTGCATCAATGGTGATAGCTTGTGGTAGGAGGCCGGTAGAAGTATGTGATAGATTCATCTCAATGGTGGTAGCCAACGGTAGGAGGCTAGTGGTGGGACTCTATTCAGGGTTTCATCCATTGCATTCAACTTCTCAAATGGAATTTCCTAATATTCCAAAGGCATCCATGTTGGTTCTATGATTCATCAGTGTCATCAATGTTGGTCTTCAGCTCCGGCCGTGGATCTAATGGAAGAATTATTTGAATTATATGGCGGTTTAGTGGAGTTTGAGAGTACTAATGATAGAAAGAAAATGTATGATGTGGGAGTACATGGTTGAAGTGATATAGAGTTTTTTATATATGTAATGAATAATGACATGATAAATTATGTCAAACACTGGATATGTGATTAGATGTGTACTTTTTAACAAAAAATAATTTTCCTAAAATGGCCAATGAAGTCAAACTAGGACAAGAGGATTCTAACTGTAGTATGATCCTAAGCCCCCATGCAAGACTCTCCTCCCACCTTCACGCAGAACTACCTTGTTCTCTATTGTGCCTACCTTTGTGTTCTTTGTATCATATATAACTTACCTAAGCTTCACCTGAGCTAACCCTCCCCTCTTTCTTGGATGGTTGCCCCTAAGAGAACTATGTGACTTGCATGTGGGGGTTAAGGGCTGGCCAAGGTTATTGCCAATTTTTTACCTAAATATAGATTAAAAATTAGTAAAAATTCAATGAAAAAATCATAATTAAGAAAAAACATTAAATTTAACAATTTTATTTTTCCTAATAAAAATTAATTCTTCAAATTTTAATTATCAGCATATAAATAAAAAAATTAAATATTTGGTAAAAACAATTAAAACCATCTAAATTCATTATCAAAATGTTAAAAAAATTTGTATGAAATATATGGTAATGACACCACTATTATTATGGGTATATTTAAATAATTCTATTATTTTATTTCTTAAGATACAGATTTTGAAAACATTGGACTAAAATTGGTGAAAATTATAATAGAGAAGGTATATGTGATCCAAAAGAAATTAGAGGCAATATAGAATCGTCATAATTATTATGATAATCATAGGAAGAGGCCTCTATAGTTCAACATTGGAGATCACATGTTCTTGAAGGTGTCTCATTATTATATTTAGTGAAGGTCCAATCATGGTATTAGGATTTAACCCCAGTTTCTAATAACTTTAATGGTGTTAGGGTCTTTTGGAGTTGTTCCATTTTCATTTTCACTACCCCCAAAAAAACATTTGGGTATGTGGTGTCCTTCATTTGTCACAACTTGTCAGATATCTTCAGGAAGAAATTAACATTATTTATTTGATTTAATAGGATATTAAAGATGATGTGACCTTAATGGTGTGTCCCATTTAGATCCTAGACCATCAGGAGAAGGTGTTAAATGGATATGTAATTCCCTTGGTTAACGTCATCTGGTGGTATGATGGTGTGGAGGAGAGAACTTTTAGAGTATGAGTCATAGATGTGAGCTCAATTCTGCTTGTTTTTTTATGTTTTACCATTGATGTGATGATTTTTTTGATCTTAGTGAGATTATTTTTTTGATTTTTGGCCTTTATTGATTTATTTTTTGGTTGATGATGTTGTGTGTTTATATTTTTTTCTTCTAATAAGCCTAAGTTGTTCTTGATGTAGATATATCCTTGAAAGGTATCTCAAAGTGTGGTTGTTTGGACACATTTTTACATTTATTCCTAGTTTTTTTAATTATTATTAATGAAAATTGACTGAGAGGTACCTTATATAAGGGACTATATTTACAAATACCTCTATTTTCATTTTTACATAGCCTGAATATTTAGAGAGGTTTTTCAGAGTTTTTTCCTTCTTAATTATTAATTTTTTTATAAAAAATTAATTTTAACAAAAAATTCAAGCACTTAAAAATGACCCCCTCCTTACATAAAGTTATATCTGGATTCATAATGGTAATATAGATTTTTAATAATCAATGTAAATGTAATCTCAAGTTTCATCTATTAAATAAACTTAGCTCTGAGCTTGTGTAAATACCATCCATATCTCATGTTAAGGTAACTAACTCAATTCATGATAAGAATGTTTTTCCTTAACTATATCAGGGTATCTTGCATGAGGGTAAATCTATCCTCACAAGTAGAAAAATTGGATATATGAAGGTTGGTTTTATTCTCACAAAAGGGTAAATTGATGCTTCTAAGGATTGTGTGAGGGTAGTTTCTACCTTGAGTAAGGGTAGAGCACCACATTAGGGTTGCTCGCATAAGTGTAAGTTCTTCCTCACATTAAGGTAGAGTGATCATGTGAGGGTACTATATTCATTGTATTAGAGTAGTACCTAATATACATATATGTATTTTAGTAACTTCACAAGGGTTAAACATGTAAATGAAATGTGGAATTACCCTTGTGTAAAGACCACATGTTGTGTATAGGTAACAATTCATATATATAAACTCCCAATTTATACCAAAATAATTGTATAGAGAGTTTCTAAAAAATAAAATGAAATGAAAGTGTAAAATAATTGATTTTATATCTGTTATGAAGGAAATACTTTAGGGAAGTTATATATGTTATTTAAAAGTATAGAGATTATTCCCATCATTTGATTTTCTTATTTTCCCCTTAAGCCTGGGAGTTCAGTGTTTTTTCATTTGTGTCTTATGAGTCTTCTACGATCAAAACTATCCTCTCTTATGATTTCCATGCCTGTAATTATCAATTCTCTCTCTCTATTTTTGTGCAATGAATCAGGAATCATCTCATGAGGTAAGGTATTCATTGTCTCTTTTTTATGTTTTCACTGTATAAATTTATCATTATTTATATTCCTATGGATAGATATATGGGATTAAACATAAGGAGATATTAATCTATAAATTTACAATAATAAAGAGGATGTGTCATAGCATAGAGTATAAATATTATTTCATATTATGGAAATAAAATTAATAAAATAGGATATTTATCATATGTTTCTAATTTGATATTGTGTAATATTGATTTACATATAGATATTATATTAATGTACTACATCTAAATATTTTTGTAGATAGTGTGAATATATATTTTTTTATTTTCTTACTTCATCACATTATAATATGTGCTTGAAAATGTGTAAACAAATTGAATATAATAATTATGTAAATAAAGAAATGTTGATATTAAATTTAGGGATACATGATAGCATATGTTTTTAATTTTTTTATATTGCCTACTTTTTATCTAGATAGTGTTCTGTCTTTTTTTTGTTTCGTAGCTCGATTAATATTCAATAAATTGTATAAAAAATATAAATATGAAAATATTAATTGAATAGTAAAGGAGGAATGTAAATTTATTTACTGTTATTCCTGGGAATTAATGAAATATAGAACTAATGATGAAAGTAGGATTATGCTGTAATTATAGTTATATATATATATTTAATACATGTATCCTACTACTATTAAAATTATTCATAATGAACAGGTTAATTCAAGATAGTAATTAAAAAGTTTCGTGCTAAAGATAATTGATTATGGATGATTGATCTCATTCTTGTCTACAAAAGTCTTGAATACCCTAGTGGTCATTTACTAGAGAGTGTGTATTATTGAATGTAATCTTATTCCCCTTTATGATTTCTCTAGGATGGTGGATCCTTGATATAATTATATGATAACTTGGTATGGTTAGTAATTTTGATGAGTAATGGGCTAGTTTTCTTGAGGTTCTAGTAGTGGTTGATTCCACTGATGGTGATATTAAATGTGATGTGTGCAATGGTATTGGGGATGACATAACTGTAGTTGGGAAGAGTTAAGAGTTGGTATTTCTACTTAATTCTTGTTTAATGATTTATTTCATGTAAATTTATCAGATGAATTTTTATTTTATCCTAAACATCTTTTTGTATTATGTTTTATTTGTAATAAGTACATCTTTAGTTGCATTAGAATAGGATGAGTCCATGAGTAACTTGAATTTATAGAATCATTAATGGAACAAAAAATGAATGGTATACGGTATTTATGATTGTAATAATAATATATGTTTAAAATAATAATGGAAACTATGATAAGGTTGAATTAAATGGATGATGATCATGTGAATTCAATCATAGAATTTAATAATTAATTAATAAGTAATTTTCCTTGTAATAGAATAAAATATTTAAATTCGTATTGATGATGGTTTATTAAATGATTGGTAATTGAAAAATTAATAACTGAATTAGTTAATGATAAATGAATCTTAAATCTAGTGTGCATATATGAGATATTTTTTTATAAACCTTAGTAGTGTTATCAAGGTTTCATGTGAGATGATAATTATAGTTTATTCTAAGGCTATGATTTCCTCGTGGTGTGGTTTTGTGTGATATATTTTATATTTTATAATTTTATAGGCTTTAACACCTGATTTAGTTGAGAAATTGACACCCATATAATTTTGGGGGTGTTTTCTCCAACATCGATGACAGTGAGGGAACTAAAGGAAAACTCCTCCCTCTCCCCCACTATCCCTTTACTTACTGTATTATGTGTGGGAATATCTAGGTTTTGATAGCTTAAAGTATATGCTATGGACTCATGTGATCTGTGAAGTCTCTCATCTTTTTTATAAATTTATATGTGGTTTGTAATGGATTGAGATTATAGAACATACTTGTATCTAGTTAAGGTGGATACAACTTCCCATGATGTGCATGCTTGGGTTGTGATGAGTGGAGGTATAATACATGATACATGGGTTGTAATGGATTATAAGATATTAATAAGTTGTAGAATAGGATGTTATGAGTTTCATGGGGGTCGGAAGAGATTTTTCTATGAATTCCGAATATGGGGAAAGACGACTTATATAAGGGATGACCACAGGATGTGAGTCATTTGGTCATGAGAGAGAAAAATTAATGGGGAAGTGAAATAATAATAACTTCATTTATATACATGATTTGACAAAGATATTCTTACTTGTATGAATTATATGGTGGGAAATCCATAGTGAGGATGGTAAATAGTTTTGCCTATTTATGTAAGGAGTTGGCTTCTTATATTTATTCACTAATATTTAGTATTCTTCTTTTATATTATTAATGAGTGTTTTTGGGTTGGATCCTACTACTTATACATGTTATGATCACCCTCTGTATATATAAACTATTTTTTAGTTCTACATGATCAATTCGGTGATCAATTGGGATGTTACTAGCCCGTTGATTTTTAAAGGAGTTACTGGGGTCTGTAGTCACTACATAGGCTTTCTTTGGTATTTACTTTATGTTGGTAAGTTTATATAGGATATCATATTTACGTATTAGGATTTCTTATTTATTCATGGTGTTTATTTGTTATATCTCATCTTGTCTTTTATTATTTAAATTTATATAAAGAGTGTAATGCCTCCCACTTGTGAGTATATACCCTTGGTTCTAGTCTCCAACCTATGGCCTATCGGAGGAAAAATACAGGGTTCAACATCCCTCTCTTTTTTGTTGGCCCTGAAGGGGAACCAGTATAGGGGGGATATGAAAAATGAAATATATTCCCCATAAATCATAAATTTTAAAGAAACTATTGGGTTTTAAGGAATTTCTTATCTCTTTTAGGTGTTACCAATGATTTTACATTTCTCACATTTTTTTAAATAATTAAGAACGTCTTTAAAAATGTGGGATAATTAATTACAAATTATAAAACATTTCTATAATTAATTTAGGGTATAAAATGTCCTACACCATCTAGATTATTTAAAATTTTAAAAACACATTGGATTTCTCTCTTAGGTAAAACTCTTCTTATCACTTAACCATTACATATTTTCCACAAATAATTATATTCCCAAATATAAAATTTTGAATATGGTTTAATGAATTTTTTGAGGTTTCATGTGATATGGTACTTTATAAGTTACAAAATAGTTGGCCATTTCATTATACTAAGGTACCTCTCCTTCAATGAAATACAAATTCTCTCCCAGAATGTGATCATTCACAGGTTCTTGGTCTGAAATATTAACTTATTCATTTTTTGTGATCTTCTTTAGTGATCATCAATTTGGTTCTTACCACTCTTCTTGTCTTTAATCTCCATATTGAACTCTTCAAGTAGTATCTTTCATATCACATGCTTTGGTTTTCAGTCTGGAAATTTTATCAAGTATATAGGGGTTGCATAGTCAAAAAATATAATAACGTTAGTTACTAGAAAATATTATCTAATTTTTTTCAATGAAAAAAAATCATATAATAACTATATTTTAGAGGATATGTAATTTGGATGGGTAAAATCTAGTTTACTTGATGCATATGTAATGGATTGAGATTTTGCTTTAGTATTTTGAGGATGAACTACTCCCAAAACATAGTTGAAATCATTATTATGTATTTCAAAAGGTATATCCTAATTGGATGGTTTCATCATGGATGGTATGGTTCTTCTACTCTTAAATTCATCAAATTACTCTCTACAATCAGCAAAAAAATCGGTATCTTTAAATATTAACCTATAAAGGGGATGTTTAATCTTACAAAATTATTTTATGAGTCTCTTATAAAATCCTTCATATCCTAGAAATTATCTAATTTTTCACACAAGTGGTTTAAGTAAAAGTATTTATCACTTCATTTTTAGATATATCCACCATAATTCTTTTTTTTAAATGAAATTCCAAAGGATTATTTCTCTTTCCACTATAAAAAACACATTTAAAAATTAAACACAAGGTTATTTTTATTTCATATCATCAAAAAAATTCATATTCTACAAACAATGGTCAAAATAATTAACAAAAATAGTGGAATAATTTAAAAATACCTCCAGGTATTCTTAAATGTGTCATAAAAATATATTCACCAAAAAAAATGAATCATATGTGGGGAATTACACAATCTTAGTGGAATAATTTTGTAAGAAAAGTTACAAAGTAATAGGTAAAGGTATCTTTCTCTGGTTCCTTATGTTAAATGGGAACTTGAAAATAACATGGATATTCACTATGTTTGGACTCTTTAATTTTGAAAAGTGTGTGAAGGAAATGATCCTTTAAAGGGTTCTTTATGGAGTTAAAAATATTGAAGTGGATACTATTGTCTCCAAAATCCATGGTGAGAGTTACTTTATGAACATTGATGATTTTATTAGTTTAATTGATGTATGTTATACACCAAATTATTGGTGAGAAGGCTAGTGTTCTATCTTCCTCCATGTTGAGTATATAAAATTCTATTAGAGAGATAAGATTTTGAACTCTAGCTAATACCTCTTCAAAAAAACACCTAGAAAAGTAGTTGATATTTTTTCAAGTTTTACTACCACTCTTCTTGGTTTTAGTTCTCCCATCTTCAAAGAAGTAAAATTAGGGTTTTTAATGATATTAAAGGATTCACTTAAATAACATATGAATTTTAAAATGTTAGTGAACCGAGGATACAAAGAATATAAAATTTCCCTTTTATCTTGTCATTTTATTGGAAATTGGTGTGTAATCATGGTTGAGAAACTTCTTCCCAGTATGACCCTATCGTCACCTTGATGAATCCTTTTTTTATTAAAACAATTATTTGAGGAACTTATCATACATGGGGTTTTTATTTAGATCATATAAAAGGGTAATATTGTTCTTAAATTTATAAAATGTTTCCAAAATTTCTCATTAATGGTATTCCTCTTGGATATTCTTATATTGGACTATCCTTGATGGGAGTGGTAGTGGTAGATCCCTATTCTCACTTTAATACATTCATATGCATATTAATTATTTATTTATTATTGTATAAACTCTATCATCTTCCTCTTTCTTTTCTTATTCCCTAGGATGGTCTTTAAAAGTCTATCCAAATTTTTGTACATCAATTTTTTATGTTCTTATTGGTTTTGTTCAGGTCCAAGTGTGGTTGTTAAAGGTAGTTCCTTGCCCCTTATTATGGTCACTATTCTCATATTTACATTATTCATAGAGATTTATTGCTTTGGAAAGATCCCTAGTATTTTGGATAGAATATTCACCATATTTATATTATGATTCTTCAACTCCTTAACTTCATTTCTATGGTCCTCAAACTATAATTATAGTTATTTCATTATTAGGGATTTTTTAATAGTTGAGGGTTGTCCATAGTGTCTATTTTATTATAATAATGCATTTTAATAATATTCTTTGTTATAAGGCTATGTGTAAGGTTATGGAAATGGTGGATTTTTTTATAGTTTCTTGAAGTGTGTTGGTTATTGGTACTAGTTTTTATAAGCTGGTCTAGTCTGATTTTTTTTGTTCTCAAATCCAAATTGGACTTGGTAATTTTATCTTTGTACTAAATATTATTTTGGGTAATTCCTCTTTTAGTATATTTTGTAATAGATATTACTTCCTTGTAATTTAGTGCAATGACTAGTACAATTATTACAGGATGAACAAAAACCCCATACCTTGACCAGTGCTTATTATTCACTAGTTTTATTAAAGTTTATTTTTATAAAAACTTGTTTATCTCTTCATGTTTAGATTCTAACAAAGCTAATAATTTATAAGATATTACCTCATGAAATCCTCTTGATCATGTACCTCATATTGAAAACCATTGGGAGTATTATACAATCTTCTCTATTAGCAACTTTTAGTTAGTTGTTGGCATGTCTATAAAATATTCTCTATATGAGGCATCAAACGTATTTTTATCATTGTCAAGAAATCATTGATAAAATAATACAATAAATTTTAACACCTAAATGCCTTGATATGGGTGTTTGGAACATAGCTTCTTAAATCACTCCTAATACTCTTAAAGAGTCTTTAACAATGTTTTCCATATAGATTAAAACTTTAATCTGTTAGATTTTCTTCTATATATAGGAAATAATATATAAACTAAACATCTATATAGCTCTTCCCAAACATTTACTTATAGTTGTAGTCTATAAAACCACTCCTTAGCTACAATGTTGAGTAAAAAGGGTAATTACCTCCACTTAACTAGTTTCTCCACAATTCTTTAGGGATTTGGTGTTGATAAAACAAGTGTAAAATATTTTATGTGTTTATTTTTATCTTATCCTACCATTCCATAATTTTTTTTGTAATTGATAGATTAATCTAATTATCAATTATAATCATTTTCTAATATAGGCATGTAAGTATAATTGTTTTTTTATTAAATATGGTGCACATAGGTCCCTTCAGGTCTTATTTGGGATAGTCTCCATTATTTAAGTCTTAAGATGAATACTAAAATATTCTATTGAGTTTTTTAATATAAAGTTTTCAAATTCATATTTTTTTTAAAATTTCAGATTATTTTTATCAAAGTTATTTTCATTTATGCATCAAAAGGATAAAGGTTTTTATTATAAGTCTGGGTCATTCAAAAGAAGAGTTAAATATTTATCATATCCTCCCCAGTAATGGTGAGAAGTTTTCACAAGAACCAATCATTGGGTTTAGAAAAATAAATTATTTTCCACGGTTAAATGTGTATATATTGGTAACCTAAGGTTTACTCTAGAGATAATCTTTCAAAAATAAGTTTTTACATAAGAAAAGGTAGTGTTTGAGTTTTTTTATTTATTTAAAATAAATAGATAGCTCTAAGATTGAATTTTGTTGATAAATAAATCAATGGTTTTAGATTTGGATTTCTATTTTCAATGTTATCATAGTTTTTAAAAAACTTTTACTTCTGTTTTTATTAATTTATAAATGAAGGATTACCCAATTGATTCATAAAACACCTCATGTGGAATGTTATTGTAGAGACATATCATAAATTTATTATGACTTAGTCATCCCCCCCCCCACCTCATGTGTCTGTGAAAATTACCAAGGATACTAAAATAGTATACCACTATTGAACTACCAAGGCATTACCCATTTGGGTTTTGGTGCTATTGGTAAATTCATAAGTAACTCATTACCTTCACATATGTTCTAGAAATTATTAGTCACTCACTATACAGTATACATATTCCATTATAGAAAATTTTTACTGGGTGGAGGGAGATAACAAGTTATCAACATAATTACAAAATAGTGAACCAATTCAAAACCATAAACAGAATTATATTCAATGTATCAAACAGTGACTAAAAACCCAAAATCAATCAATATATGAAAGATTCATTCAAAAAATAACGAAATCGAGCACTATAATGGATCTCATTCCCTTCCCCAGTTACTCATATTTTACCCCTATATTTTATGGGTAACCAAGGTGAAGGAGGAGGAAGATGACATTTAGAAAATAAAATAGCATAAAATAAAATTATGAAAACATGATACACAAATAATATCAGTGCAAGTCAAGAACCTTTGTGATAACTCCGCATACTCTCCCACTTTTTCAAATATCCACTTTTTAAGTGCTCCAATTTCATTCTCTTTTTATTAATAAAATCTCTATGAGATCATTTTTTTTTATTCTTAGATACATTCTTTTTTCCTCATATTTGTTTCCCAATCATGATCTTATATTCCATAAAAACTATAGATCCTTATATTTTTATCAATTAAAATATTATGCATATTCTAATCTATTTCCCCGCCACTAATTGGACTTATTAATGTTAATGTGGAAGCTCAAATCCTTTCCTTGAAGTGCATATGATCATTACAGTGTTCCCTTGGAACATCATTCTTCCATTAATATTCACAAAGTTTTTATGTCTACAAATTATTAGGTTCTCCTTACAAAGCTCAAGATTCATACTTATCAATACATGTCTTCAGCTCATTTGAGTCTTATGAATGCTAGATTATGTTTAGGAAAGGGTAAATTCAGGTTTATATTGGTTGATAATCATGCTCATGTTGGATTTCTTAATTCTAATAAAGACATGTTTGGAAATTTTCTAATGCTTACAGAGACCAAACTTCTCTAAAAACAAGTAAATTTTTCAATATTCTTAAAACAATATAAAAAAAGAAATTAAATATGGGATTTATTCTAAAAATTAAAAATATATATAAGAAAATTAAAACACTATAATTAATACTTTCTACAATTAGATTTAAATTACACCTAAAACTAAGAACAATGACAATTCCCTATAGAATGATAAAAATGGTGGGATTAAAATCATGAATATGAAAGTAAAATATTTAAAAAAATGACTCTGTTAAACAATAACCAAAAATTTCAAACCACAGTATAGGGAGAAAATCCTCTCTAAACCACATAAAGTGACCTAGTCACTCCTATATAACCCTCTCAAAGAATTTTTCAAGGATCTGATTGAGAACCATTATGGGTAGGAAGTAATTTTTTACCATAAGGTTAGCTACATATATTCATCAAATATATATATTTCACATATCATAGTAAACATAAAACTAAAATTTTCATTAAATAAAAATATCAAGATCCATGGAAATTGAAATTCACAATTAACTAAAATTAAGTTAACAGTGTAATGATGGAATTTGTGATATTTATTTGAAATTCCTACCTCATAGGACTATTAAATCCTTATTTTATTCCTCTAAAGTCTTTAAATCGATATCATTGAAAATAATGTCACTATGAATGTTCTAAGACAGAAAAAGTTTATTTATAAAAAAGTAGATCTGGGTTGGAACTTGGTATCAAATTATATCACTGTTAAATGTAACATCAAATCCTTAGTAATATTATACTAAATATAATAATACAAGTTACAGTTTGTTATTTATTTTCATTTTTCTCCAAGAACTAAAAATGGTCCTCATGGCATTTACTTAATTTTAAAAATTCCCCTAAAACAAAAACTCATTCGATTCATGAAAAAATTACAGCCCAAATCTAATACCACATTTTGAGATAAACAAGCCAACTAAAAAATTCCCAATTTTCTTGTTAGGTTTAAAAAATTTTATTTCCCCTCTGGTGTGAAATTACTAAAAATACCTCTAGAATTTTATAAACTCCAAAGATAGGATTTCAAGGGATTAAAATTATGGTGTTATATCTATATAATTAAATTATAATATAGAATATATATATTTACACTAGTCAAAAGATATTTACATTTTGGAACTAAATCAGTGTCAAAAATTAATTAACAAATAGGATAAGTAAAGAGCCTGGGAAGCTATAGTAACATATGATGTCTCAAATGTGCTCAAGAGGTGTGTAAATTAATATCAATATTTTATAATATTTGGTATAAAGTATTTAAATAATCTTCAAATATCCTTAATTAAAAAAATTACTTACAAAAATAATGAGATATAATAATGAAAAAGAATAACGATAACGAAAATGAGAGTATTAGGGTGAGAATGCCTATATAAGTATCACAAGAATATAACTTAAATAAATTAACCCTTTAATTCACACATTATGGAGTTTTTAAAAGTATATTCTCCCTGAATGTTCATGGTTCTTATTAAAATTTGAATCTGAGTGGCTCTAAAGGTTTTGTGTGTGCTTCTCCTAGTTCGATTGGGGATCACCATTCAGAGGATATGCAATATGATATTTATTTCTACAAAAAATTATTTATTAATGAAATATATAAACTATATTCTCATTATCTATAATATTGATTTTATATAGATAATTATATGTAAGATAATTTTGAATTTTTTGAGGATGAGGATGACTGAGAGTAAAGAACTTAATAATGGGAAAGAAAAAACATCCAAAAAGAAAAAAATGATGGAAAAGGATGAGTTTTGAACCACGGTGGAATGTTCCCATGCATGTTATATTATCAATAAGATGACGTATGACTTAAAATAATAAATGTAAAAACCTATCAGCAATATACCAAAGAAATATTTTTTGTTAACATTGGTAATTTGGGTTATATTGTATGGTGTTTTTACTAGGTATCCTATCTCTTCTCAATAGATGTCTTTTATAATAAAAAATTAGAATAGTATTAGTTATAGTGATAAAAAAGAAATTATGTTTTAATAAATATTTATTATAATTAATTATCAATAATTAGTTAAATATAGTTTAAAAAATATTTAATTTTGAAGAAAATATACTCACATTAAATAAAAAAATAAACTTTAAGATATATAAAATAAAAGTAAACCAATTTTTCAAATCAAAATGTTTTTTAAAATAATTTTTAATAAAAATGTAATTTATTTAATGTTAGTAAAAAATAATTGTTCAATATTATATATAACCAAACTTCAAAAAATACATAAATAATTATAATAAAGGAATAAAGTGAGATAACCTGAGAATAACATGCATAAATATTAAATCATTTTACATGAATATTCATTACATCTCACACTAAATAATGCCACCAATACTATATATTATATTTGTTTAGAAATTATATATATATATATATATAAACTTTTACAAAACTATAAAAATTTCTCTATAGTATATTCTACTCTAAACCATTATAAATATATCATATGTTATACACTTCTTCATAACCATGGAAATTGAAACATAAGTAATGGATGAGATCATATACATAGTAAGGGTAAACATAAGATATAATAATATAAGATCACAATTGAGCATAACATAAGAATATGAGTATATGAACAAAATCAAGGTGCATGGAAAAAATATGGGGGAATCATGCCTACTAAAATATTGATTATAAATGATGATTCATGGCATAAGGATTTTGGTATAGCATAAGACATGATTCATATGACTATGAAAACTTGGGTCAATAATCATGGTCTATGGAGAATAATATAAACATGTGACAATAACAAAATCGTAGGTGAACCATAAATTTTTGAACATAGCTAATCATAATTAAGTCCATGGATGTATTTTTGAACGCATCAAATAGTTCCACATATATAATTGGGAACATTTCAATAAGATCCACGTATAAATTTATAAACATATAAATAAGGTCCATGAATATAGTTGTGAACATATCAATATGGTTCATAACTAGAGTTATAAACATATCAATATGGTCCATGTATATTTTTTGATCATATCAATAAGGTCCACACATAGTTTGGTGAATATATAAATATGTTCAACGTAAAACATAATTACCACAAAAAATATACAGTTTTACCTAAAGAATTGGAGACATGTATCATATCTACCCATTATATAATGATATTAAAAATTTTTGTGTTTTATTTTAACAAGAAAACGTTCACAATCACATTATAGCTTGATTAACCCATGTAAATAAATGGGATTCATGAAAACTTCCATAAGATATTATAATAAGTCATCTAGAGAAAGAAGGTGGATGGTATCATTAGATCATATTCTTTGAAAATAATAATAAATATTAATGTTTGTTGACATAGATCTAAAAATAATTTTTAAGATAATTATAAAATTTATTTGAATAATAAAAAGAAATATCCCTTACTTTTGAAAACATTTATTTAAAAAGAAAATAATTTATAAAAAATTTCGAATATAAATTAATTTGAAAACACATGTATAATTTTATATAAACATTATTAAATAAAATAAATAAAGGTGGTGTAAATATTCATTCATTTTCAAAACATTTAATAATTTAGATTCCTTTCACACTTATTTAAATAAGGTCAAAGAAAATACAAAATGATTTATGCGGAAAACATTAAAAAATATTACTTTCATTATTTTGTAAATAAATTAAATTCCGATAGAAAATAAATTTAATAAATAATTTTATTATAGATAGTGAAATACATAAAATAATATAATGAATATGGATATAAAAGATAAAGGTTCCTGATAAAAAAGAATACATAAGGTCAGGTCCACTTACAGACATCCATTTTAATGAGTTGTGATCCAAAAAGAGGTAAAATGGTAATAATACATGTGATACCCATAAATAACCAAATGAGAGAAAAATAAATGGTTTTTTTGGGATTAGTAACAAAAAGAGGTAAAATGGTAATAATACATGGGTGGTTGAACCAACCCAAATAAGAATATGTTATACTAGTAAATGAGTAAGAGTTTGGAGTTATACATTAATACTATCATTTAATTATAAGAATAATGATTTTAATAAATAAAATTAGTGAATTATATTTAGAAATAGTGGGTATGAGAAGGTAATTGAGGAATTTTTTGAAGAACTGTGTACTTTGATGAATTCTCTCATTATCGAAACAGATTCCATTGGAATAAAGGGTTTAGGATTCCTTCATGGACCTAGAGGATACCAAAATAATAATAAATGTTTAGTATAGTCAAAAAAATTTAGTATTAAAGAGATAAAAAATATAAATGATTGGTTTGGAAGGGATAGCGAAAGGGTCCATTTAGAGGTGAATTTTGAGTGTAATTATCAAAAATATTCATTCCTTAATGTATAAGGTTGTAATTTTAAATTAAAAGTGGATAAAAAGTAAAAAAATGTATATGGGTAATTAATACCCTAATCCATAAAATTTATAGATAATGTTTCAAGATATTTTATGTCTTTACCACTTATTTGGACCCTTTTAACCTAATTTTATTATCATCATGCTAACTCAATGTTTACCCCGATAACTTATTTTTATGAATAAAATTGAAATTAAAATTATTATATAATTTTTATTAAATGATTAAAAATTTATACACCATTTAGTAAAATTGAATTTATAAATATTATAATTTTTAATTTTAAACTAAAACATAAAATATATAGAAAAAGTCTATTTTTATAGAAAAATAACTATAAAATGTTAAGTATTCTTAATACAATTTCATATAAATTAGTAATTAAATTACTGCTAATATATTTTTTATACATGTAAAAATTTAACTATAATAATCCTTTAGAAGTGTTGAATTTAATTTATTAAAAAAAAATACACGATAGTTTTAAAAAACAATTATTCAAAAATATCTCCTTTTATTATTAAATGATATTAATCACATACAATTAAATTTTATTATTTATATTGTAACCATTTAATTTTATAAATTAATTTATATTACAATACATAAAATCATTCTTAAAAATAGTATATAAGGAATTAAAATACATGTTTTTAATAAGTAATTTTAATTAATTATTATCTTTTTTTCATGTGGTTTTACACTTCTTATAATTTTTCTAATGATTTATTATATTTCATTATCATAATTTATTATTGATTATTTATCATTTTAATATTTTATATCAACAAAATATAACATGGTTCGTTTTACTTTAGCGTCTCATTTTTTACAAGCTATCAAAAATATTGTATTAAAGGGAAATATGTACTAAAATATCAAGGTGTTTCATTTTTCCCAACTTAAAATAATTTCACCATAAAAGTATTGTTACTATGATGAAAATAGATGGTGGAAATATATCTTAATTACATCCTTTATTTACCATTTATCTTACATAGACTTATGATTCCTCTATAGAACATTATCTAGGTGTGTGATATTGTTTTATAGTACATTATCTATATAATCCAATATTTCTACCTATTTCTCCTAATAAGAGAGATCATGTTCTAGTGGTGATACCTATGAGTTCAGTACATGTTAAGGGTCTAGTATGTACTCCCTAAATATTTATACATATAAAAAAACATACACTTGAGATAGATTTAGTGGAAGTATAGTACAATAAGCTACCATCCCTACATGATTGAGAGTTTCAAAAGGGCTAATGAATCTAAGCCACGAAATTTTCTTTTTTCTTAAATCTCATTATACAATTTCATGGTTATATTTCAATTAATCACATTTATTATACTTAAAAAATAGATCTTATCTATTATTATCGCCATATATCTTCTACAAAATTTTATTTTCATTAATATGATGTTGAATAGTTTGAACCTTTTCTATAATTTCATTAAAAAGAATGAGTTCTAACAACTTCTTGTCTATGATTTCATCCTAATATGTTAGAGTATAAAATCTATTCCCAAATAAATCCTCATATCATTCCACTTAAATTTTATAGTAGAAACTATTATTATATGTGAACACTATAATAGTAAGGTTTCAATCTTAACTTCCTTTGAAATACATTGATAATGATCATAGTATATCTTTTTAATTTTGAATGGTCATTTTAGATTAAACATCAATTAGAGGATTATAATTCATATTAAAGATTATGTTTTTTCCAATTCTTGCCGATTACTTCTACTAGACATCAAATTATACCTTTGATCTCGACCAGAAGTTATGGAGAGTGGTGATCCTTGCAGCCTTACCACTTCCTTTATGTAAAACATATAAAGTTGGTCAAATGAGAATATCTCTCTGATATAAATTAAAGCCATTTAATATATAATTCTATCAACTAAAACCCAAATAGAATTAGAGCATTTAGTAGTCTTGGGAAGACCTATGAAGAAATCCATAGTAATGTTCTCTTATTTTCCTGTGGTTATAGGTAATGGTTACATCAACCCCTTAAATTTGTTATTTTTTACCTTTATTTTTTATCATATCAGGAATATAGATATATAATTTTCAATCTCCTTCATCATTTTTTCCCACCAAAAATGATTCTTAATATGTTTATAAATATTTTTACTTCCATGATGGGTAGAGAATGATGATATCTATGCATCATCTAATAGATTAATATATAATTATATTATTAATACAAAACATATTCATTTACCAAATATTAAAATTCCATCATTTACAATGTTAAACTATATAATATTTCATGCCTTATTTTTGAGCTACATATCATCCATTTGTGTAACCTCAATATTCATATGGATGAAAAGTTGTGCAATCACTTAGGAAATATAGGATTTCGCCCCTTCCCTTGGGATTTTAAGGTCCACCCATTTAAAATCCATGATTATTGGATTTCTATCAATCCTTAACATATATAAGGTACATCATCCTTCCTACTCAAACAATTATCCACCTAGTTTTCCTTTCTAGGGTGGTAATATATTGGGAAATCATTGTCTTTGATTAACTCTAACCATGTCCTTTGGTGCAGGTTAAAATCCTTCTATGTGAATATTTAAATTAGGATCTTATTGTTTATATATATATATATATCTCACTTTTCACAATAGAGATATTGAAACAATATTTTTAATGAAAATTTTACTATTTCCAACTCCAGATCACACATTGGGTAATTTTTATTATAGATATTTAACTAACGTGAGGCACAAGCTATCACCTTATCATTTTATATGAGTATGTATCCAAATCCCATCATTAAATAATCATTGCATATCATAAACCCTTATCTACTATTGGGTTGTTTATGTATATGTGTAGTGACCAACTTCTTTTGAATATCCTTGAAGATTTCATCACATTATTCCACTATGATAAACTCCCCTCCCTTCTATGTCAACATTGTTATTAGATTTGATAATCTTATTAAATTTCTTATAAAAATTGACCGTATCTAGATATCTAAAAAATGGTGAATATATATTATAGATGATGGTCTAGGTCATTCATAAATCACATCTATATTTTACGAATCATTAAATATATCCTCACTTATGATTACATGACCCAATAAGGATATTTTTTTGTAGCCAAAATTTACACTTGTTGAACTTGGCATACGGTTTTTCCGTTCATATGGTCTTTATCACAATCCTCAAATGATATTTATGTTCCTCATTGATCATATAATATATGAAAATATTATTAATATATACTACCTAAAAAATTTCAAGGTAATATCTAAAGACACTATTTAATATATTAATGTAGATATTAGTGTAATTTACAAGTTCAAATGGAATCACTATGAATTCATAGTGTTCATATCTTGTACGAAAGATCATACTAGATATATCTTAAATTTTGACACTTAATTGATGATATCTAGTTCAAAGTTCAGTAATTGAGAAGTATTGTTTCCCTCATAGTTGATAAAAAAGTCATCAATATGGGGTATAGAATATTTTTTCTTAACCATGGGCTTGTTATGTTCATGATAATCCATAAAAAGATGAATAAATTCACCATTCTTATTTACACAGAAGAATATTATACCCCATGGTGAGGTAATTTTGTGTACAAATCCCTTATTCAGGTTCTCTTAGAGTTATTTATTTAATTCCATCAATTTATTTGAGTTCATTATATAAATATACTTTAATATAGTCATATCACCATGTATGAGTTCTATTGAAAAATCAACCTCACAATTGGTGGGATGACTAGGAAACTCTTTTAGAAATGCATTAACACATTATTTTAATAAAAGAATATCTTAATTCTTTGCTTTTCTTTTGGGGAGTGTCTTTGGGTTTGGGTCGATTGACCCTGCCCCTCCCTGGTCTGCAGTGTAATCTTTTTATTAATAAATTTTTGGGGGTCCAGGATTAGCCTGGATCTGCACCTGCCTTGCTATTTTAAATATAATTTTTTTCTCTAACCAATTGAGATAAATAAACCACATAATTGAGTATTGAGACCCATATTATGGAATTAATTTCTATAGGTAGTTCGTGGTCATAAATTCACTAATAGATTATCATATGTTGATTCTGGGTAGAAAATGAGACTTATATGTCCTGAAAATTATTATCAGTTCCATATTGATAGATCCAATCCATGCTTAAAATTTCATCAAATTCTACATAATTAGAACAGAAAGATTTTCTGGACTCATGTTCCCATAAACTTATATCATAGAGGGATGATAAACTTGGGATGAAATCATCTCACCACAAATAGTTCTCACTGATAATTAAATATTTGGATATTAAGGATATTAATTAACAGTATTAGATACAATTATATGTATAATGTAATCCATCAAATAATGTGTTATCAATATATATCATACCTTTCACCACCACAATTTCATGATTTTGTCTTTCATCCCTTACAAAATCAAAATGGTTAGTTTGAGTGTCAAGAAATAGTAATTAATGTAATAAATCATATGATAAGAAAAATAAATCCCAATATTTTATAAATTGTGATACCTTTATTTCAACATAAAACATTTTAGTAAATCCAAAATCACTTTTGGTTCATAATAGGTTTTTTTAGCTTCTATCCTATTATTATACACAAAATAATCCCAAAAAATAAATAAACCCCACTCTACTACAAACTTATATGTCCTGATCATAAGATGTAAACGTATTAAATAATATTTCATGAATAATATGTTTATCTCATAATAAATAACACCATATAAACTATAGTTTTAGTTAATTCAGAGAATAGGTACATAAAAAAACTTTTTCTAAAACACTATAAACATTTATCCATAGTCACACCCTACTAAACTTCCTTATAAACATATCATATGGTTTAATACTCTTCAAAACCTGAGAAATTGAAACATAATAAATGAGAGATATTGGATTCTCAATAATAATACATATTAGAGATAATAATCAAAGATCATAATTGATTATAATATGAGAATATGATCATGAAAACATAATCAAGGTCCATATACATAATATAAGAGAATCATACCCAATGAAAAATAGTTCATAAATCATGGATCATATCATAAGAATTTTTATACAGCATAAAACAAAAAATTATATGAGTGTAAAAACATTTTTCAATAATCATGATCCATAGAGTATAACATAGAAATGTGATATACACACCAACATAGGTAAACCTAGCTTTGTGAACAGAACTAAAACAATTAGTTTTATGCATATATTTTTTAATATATCAATTATATACATGAATATAATTGTTAAAATATCAATAAATTATAGTCTTAGATTTTTTAATACATAAATAATATCCATGCATAAATTTTTCTATGTATCAATAAGGTCCATGGATAGAGTTGTGAACATATCAGTAATATCCATGTATAGATTTGTGAACATGTCAATAAGGTCCATGCATAAAATCATTTCCACAAGAGATATAAATCTTTACCCAATACATTATAGGTATATAATATACTCATCCATCTTATACTGATAAACCATACATATATGTTCCATTTGAGTATTCAAACATTCATAATTTCATCATAGCTTGATTAAACCATGATAAATAAATAGATTTCATGAAATATTCTGTATGATGTCATTATAATACATCAAGAGAAATATATTGGATGGTATCATCAAATAATATCCCTAGTGATTCATAATAAACATTAAATTATGTTGAGATAGATGAAAAAAATATAAGAGCATTAGAAAATTCCAATAAAAAAAGATGAAATATCCTTTGAATTTGATAACATTTAATTTAAAATAAAATAATTTTGAAAAAAATTATAAGAGAAAATAATTTGAAAACCCCTATAAAATTGGATTGGATGTTTCTTAAATAAAACTGAGGAATATGGTAGGAATATTTGTTCTCATATAAAACATTTAAAAATTAGATTCCTTTCACACTTTTATAAAGAAGGTCATAAAAAATATATAATGAACCCTATAGAAAACAACCAAAAAAGATTATTTTAATTATTTTATAAATAAATAATATATATATATAATTAACTTAATAAGTAATTTCTCTATAATAAATTAAATCTATAAAGTAATATAATGTATATGTACATGGAGGAAAAAGATTCATGACCAAAAAGAATAAATAAGGTTGGATTTACATACAAACATCATTTTAGTTTAATTGTGAAGAAAAGGGAGATGAAATGTTAAGAATACATATAAACCATTAAAATATTCATATTAAAATAAAATACCTATAATGTTTTAGAGAAATAACATAAAATTTCTCCCAATGTAATTTTAAACAAAAATAATCTTGAATTCAAAGTGAGATTGCAAAATAAACCCTTACCTTTTCTCCAAACTTCCATGAAAGTTATTTAAACCAGTATATAATAAACATAAATATCTTGGTAAATTATTTTAGAACCATATTAATATTTATTACCTTTTATAATCTTCAATTATAATCATTCATTACACATATATTAGTTAGTTATTGTCTATTTTCATCATCTGATGTTAGTAATATTGATTATTTCAAAAAAAAATTGATGATGATATCAATTATCATTTATTGATAACAAGTTCATCTTTTCAAGATTAGTAAAGGTAGTGTAATAATATTTTTCAATTATTTAACCATTCTTATGTTCGTTTTATGGAATTTATGGGTATAATTCAAAGTAATAAAATCAATGACAAGCATGTTTTGGGTATTTTTTTATAACAATGTGTTGGTCTATAATGACCAATAATTTAGTTTTTGTTATAATTATAGAAACATTTTCATTACATAAATTACTCCTTAATATTATATATTAAGTTAATTAATGTCTTGATACTTATTTATAGTGAAAATGATGATGTCATTATAGTGTCATTCATATAGATGGTTTAGTAGGAAAATACAAGAACATGTTATACTATTGAATGAGTAAGGTTTTAGAGTTATATAATTGTAACAAAACCAACTCTATTAACCTAGATTATGTGTCTATTTTATTAAATTTTTATAATATAAAATGGATCATATCACAAAGGATTGATTTTTTTCCAACTTTAAGAACCAAATACAATCATGATTCCCATTTTATAATGGGAATAAAATATTAAAACATAGATAAACTAATATTATTCATCCTTAAACTCATTCAAATATTCCTTTATCATATCCTAGGGAAATGAGACAAGGTAAGGGTAGGATAAAATTCTCATTAAGGGTTATATAAAATAAAATATATCAAGAGTAAATAATTCATAATCAATATGGCATAGTAAATAATTGAAAACAAATTCTATTTAATAAAATAAATTGAGAACGAAATTCAACCATGGAAAATATCAATGTAATAATTTCATTGATGATAAAAAGTTAATTCACAATGAATTAAAAGCATAATATTATATTTCATGATCATAAACATCATGATAACTTTACCATCAAGGTCTTACACCATGATAGTTTAATATATTGGTAGGTATAAACCAAAAACCCATTTAATAAGTTTGTCCAACTAGTTTGTCTCAAAAAACCTATATATGAATCAAGGGGAAATCTATAACTAGGCCCCACCCATTAATGAATTTCCATTTCATTCATCATATATTTGATGATCAATTTAATTCATAAAAAATATGTCTTGTCAATAAATATCTATAATGAGTATGGAATAAGAAATATTAAGATTCCCCCAGTCAATAAAATAACTTTCATAGTGAAGAAAAATATGTAAAATAGTATATGTTTTTTAATATAATCATATTCGTGATTAATAGAATATGGACATTTAAGAAAAATGTAATTTACAATTTAAAATTATCATAAGAAAGTGAATGTTTCAAGAGAAATATAATGACCACAAAATAAGAGAGATCAATTAATTAGAAATGTAGGTTTTGTAATAAATTCATGTATTTGGGAGAATAAAATAAAATGGTATAAAAACATTAAACTAATTTTTCATTAAATATTTTTATTTATAAAACCATTAAAACTTATAGAAGAAGATAAATGTCATAAAATATTTATTACGGTGGAAACATTTGTTACCGCCATTATAAAGATTCCATTTAAACCTTTAAAAAAGTCAAGAATAACTTATAAAAACCTTAATAAATAATATGATTAAATAAAAAATAAATTTTGTAAATAAATTTTGAATAATATGGACATGGAAGAAATATATACCTAATCAAAAAGGAGAAATACGGTCAGCTTTTATTTTAAGAGTTTCTTTGCTTCATTCAAGTGTAAAAGAGGTAAAAAGTTAGAATAAAATATGTAAACTCGTTAATATTCATATAATAATAAAATAAATTCAATTTATGATGGATTTATTATAATACGCCTTTAATTAAAATAAGATAAATCCCAAAAAACTGATATTATAAAATAATTTCTTACCTCCTTGGTAACATTAAAATTGTAACACCATGAAAGAGTACATTTGAATTGAAACTTTAATAATAATTAATAAATATATATTCATGTGAAATACATAAAATTGGATGTATATAAACAACATAAAAATAAATAGGTTCATAATACCAAATATATCTTAATAGAATGGAAATTGAGACAAAATCACTTACGTTGTGACTCTCATTAGTTGAATGTGATTTATCCTACTGTATAATGGTTTTAAAACTATTATTAATTTATAATATAATTTTATTCATATTTATAATATCATATATAATCCTATTATAACATCTTAACACATGTTCATCTATAATATTTTGTTGTTATCATTGTTTCGGGGGTTGAATGCTTCTTTTTTCTCATGTAAGTTTTGTCAGGGAAGTTGTAGTTATTATGAATAGGATATAGTTTCATCATATTCATAATTATATCAATGTTATTAATTTTATATTTATTCATTAGATGAATTTTATAATCATTCTAAAAATTTGGACATGAAGAATGAATCACATCGCCTTGTGGAGACGGTAGGTCGTACGTACACACAAGTGACATTATCATTTCATTAATGGGGTAAATGGTAAGGAAGTATATGATATATTAAATATATTGAATAAATATTATTTCATAATTATCATATATATTTATTATTTCCATCATTATGACTATCTATATGAGGTGGTGATGAAAAAACCAATTGCATCAGTTAATGAGGATGTAGTTCATTGTACACACGAGTGATGGTATTTTTTACCTTCTGATAGAGAATAAGATAGATAAATATTATTTAATAAACATAATAACATATAATTATATCATATATACTGGTGTTATTCTATTTTAATTTTTAGTATATAATTTACTGTGGTAAAAGAATAAGTAAAAAAATAAAAATCTTTGTTAAGACGATTACCTTCTCTTAGAGAAACCTCCTTTGAATCTCTTATTAAAGACCCTAGGGTTGTCTTTCTAGGTAGACCATAACCTATACAAAATGGATAAGGATTTTTGGGAGATATTTTGGTAGGGTTTGGTAAGGATAAATTACTCAAGATGTGTGACTAAGTGAGAGGAGGAGGTATCCCTTTATAGTTGAAGTGAGTGGCACACTTTGAATTTTTTGAAGTCTTGAATTATTATTAATTTTATTTCATAGAATATGGATCCAAATTAGCTCAGATTAAAAAAAATTAATCTCAAAAATAAAAAAAAACATTTTTTTATCATGTTTTTAGTTCATTTTAACCCTTACCTTTTTACATTAACCCCTAGATAAAATCGTTTTGACCTTTACAGTGATAATCAATTTTTATTGTTTTTACTATTATTTATGACCAAGAATTAAGTTGATATTATTAATTAATATTAGTTATGATGATCCCAAATATGGAATAAATTTTATCAAATTTAATTCATAAATCTTGTAGAATTTAATTTAAAAATATATCTGTAAAATGTGATGATGAATGGTTTTTCAAGAAATGCATTTCTCAAGAATAAGAAGATATTTCATTAACTATGTGACTAGTAATAATCATTATTTGGAATTAAGTTTATATTTTTAGATATATAATATCTAAATTTCATTTAAATCTTTAATTATTAAATATTATTTTAATAAATTAAAATGGAAAGTTAATAGGCATTAAAAAACAATTTTCTGAAAAACATAACATTCCAAATGATATCATCTCTATTTATATCAAATTCATAATAAAAAATGGTTAATTATACATATTATAACATATAATTATATATAAAATGAGTAATATTTAATTAATTCAATTTAAATTATTATAAAATCTTATTTCTAATGCAATTTTTCAAAAACTCAATATAGGCTTATTTTGACCTAGTATGTTCAAAATCGATATTCAAACTATCAAATTATAATTTTTTCCAAGAAGTATTAAACTGTAAATTGTATTATTGTTTTATTAAAATAAAATTTAAAATTTATATAATTTAATCTTTGGTGTTACATTCTTCACTCATTCAAAAAATTCATCCTCAAAATTTTCATGGATATTACATTCTAAACAAAATTGGGTGGTTGTTCTTTATAACATCCTTAGGTTCCATTATTTCTTCCACCATTTTATTATTTCTATAAATTTCCTTTACCATTTGAGTCATATAATTAACCAATACTTTTTCTCTAGTGTTAATAATCTAGATATTCTCTTCATTGTAAGATAGATCATGTTCTAATTATACTTATTAAAAGGAGAGAAAATGCTTTGGGTCTGGCATGTAGTTCCTCAATAATGAGATATGGAACACATAATGTACTTTAGAGAGGGTCGGTGTCATTATAAAATGGAAAGACATGGATTTAATTATTTATATAATTTCTAAATGTTTGATGTTCCTGGGGCTTATTTTTTCCTTTCTTACCAAACCTTATAACACCCTTCTATGGAGATAATTTCAAATAAATGTGATCTCCCACTTGAAATGCTAAATATTTCTTCTGGTTATCAGTTTAACTCTTTTTACTACTTTAGGATACTTTAATATGAGTCTGAATTGTCTTTACCTTTTTTTGTCTCCTCAAAGAGGTCTATTCCAACAAGCTTCCTTTCATCAGCTCTATCCCAACAAGTCAGATTATGAAATATCATTCCATATAATGCTTCATACAACACCATTTTAGTATTATACTGAAACTATTATTATAATAAAATAATAAAAAATAAAAATAATGGTCCCGTATTTCTTTAAGGTTAATTGATCATGATAACTACATGTGTTTTAATGTTTTAACAGTCCTTTTGGACTATCCATCAGTTTGTGGATGATAGGAGGTGCTCAAATGAAATTTAGTATCAAGAGACTTCTTAAGACATTTCAAAACATTTGATGTAAATAATGGATAACAATCATGCACAATTGAAATACGTTCTCCATGAAGTCTTATAAATTCATTAATTTTGATCTATGTAAGGCGGTCAAGAGGTAAATCTTCTCTTATAGTGAGGAAATGCACATATTTGTTAAGGTGATCAATAATAACCCATATTGAATCATAATTTCTATGAGTATTTGGTAATATAGTGAAAAATTACATATTAATTTCATTCCATTTCCATATAAGAATCGGTATTTATTGCATGACTCATCAAGGATGTTGTCTCTCAGACTTCACCTATTGGGAAACCAAGCATCATGATACATAATCAGTAATTTACTAATTTATATTATCTTATCAACAATGTTCCCTCAAATCCCCATATATCTTAGAGTTACAGGGGTTTATAGATAAATTTTATTTTTGAGTATCATCAATAAATCCTTTTTAGATTAGGAATAAATTGAACACATAAACGTTTTCCAAATTTCGGATGTCATCTTCTTATATGAAGTCTAAAAATATCTCCTCAATCACGAATTTATTTTTATTTTGAGAATTTTCATCATTAGAATGATAGATTTTTATCTTTTACAATAAATATTATTTGTAAATCATTTGAAAAAGTAGTGATGTTTCCCCTTTCTTATATATTCACATACCCATTATTACTAAATCCATGAACATAGGATCTCTATTAATCCTTAATTTTTCCATAACTCTTTGATATTTCATGTTCAATGCATCTACTAACTTATTTTTCTTCTTTGGGTGATAGTGTATTATGAAATCATAATCTTTGAGTATATTTAGTCGTATTCTTAGGCTCATGTTGATATATCTTTATGAAAATAAGTATTTCATACTCTTATGATCTATGTATATCACACATATTTCACCATAGAGATAATGTATTCATATCATCAAAGAAAATATTACTGATTTCAATATAAGATCGTGAGTGTGATAGTTCTGTTCATGATTCTTTAACTACCTCTATGTATAGGTAATAACATTATCATTATACATAAAGATACAACAATGTCCCTTCTTTGATACATCACTATATATCACAAATCCATCATTTCAAAATGGTAGAGTCAATATCAGAGCATTAACCAATATTCTCTTCAATTCTTCAAAACATTATTCACATTATTTGGACATGTGAAATTAACCCCTTTACATATAATATTGGTTAATGAGTTATCAAATTGAGAAAATTATTTAACATATCCTTGATAGTAACCTATAAAAATAATGAAACTATACACCTCATTTATGTTCATTGGTGGGGTAAATTTATTGACTACCTTTGTTTTCACAAGATAAACAAAGATTTCATCCTTGGAGACAATATTACCAATAAAATAAACTTTTTGGTTCAATAATTCACACTTAAAAAATTTATCATATAATTTTTTCCCTCTAAGAGTCCCAAGAATTATCCATAAATGATTCTCCTATTCTTCAATACTTTTATACTATACCAATATATCATTAATAAATACCATAATAAAATTTTAAATATATTCCTTGAATAATCTATTCATTAGATCTATAAAAATAGAGGATGCATTAGTCAATCCAAATAGCGTTAATGTAAACTCATAATTTAATACCTTGAACAAAATGATATATTTAGAATATCGTCCTTATTTTATTTCAATTGATGATACCCAGAATGAAGTTAAATCTTTGAAAAATATTGAGCACTGTGAAGTTGATTAAATAAGTCATCAATGTGAGGTAAAGGATACTTATTATTTACTATAATATCTTTGATTTCTATATAATCAATAAAGAGCCTTATAGATCAATATTTGTTCTTAAATAAAATAACAAGGTCACCCCATGGTGAAATACATGGACATATAAATCTCATATCACACAACTCCTCTAGTTGTTTCTTTAATTACACTAATTCCAAAGGGGTTATTCTACAGTAAGTCTTTGAAATATGTATTTCATCATGGATTAAAATAATGTGAAAGTCAACTTCATGTTCTTGTGGATGTCTAGGTAATTTATTAGGAAATAAATCAATGTATTCATATACAATAGGTACATACTCAATTTGAATTTTAACTTTTCCATCCATAGATTATGTCTTATCTTATTCCTTAACAATCTTATTTAGAAGAGATATTGGGGGATGATCTTATCATGACCTAGATGATGAAGTCTTCCCTTAAAATATAATTAATTTCACATATTAATCATAAATCATAATTTATATCTCTTTAGAATAATTGTTTTCATTATATTTTGAATTACAGTCCATACCAAGGATTATATCAAATTTAACCATAGGTATAATAATAAATTATACAAATAGGGAATGGTTATATGTCATAATGGAAAGTCACTGACATATCCTTGGTACATTGAGATTTCTTTTAGGTGTTTTAACAAGAAACTCCATTATTAAGGTGCTAAGAAAACATTTAATTTTCATAGAAAACATGGGAGATATAAAAGAGTGAGGATATAAAAAATCAAATAAATCATTATCTAAATTTGAGTTTATTAAAAAAAATATTCCGCCACAAATTTTAGAACATTAGCCTTAGCTATAAGGATTTCATATGATTTAAATTTTCCCTTCAGCCTCTTCTATGGTAAGTTACCTTGACTATTTAAACATTTGTTTAAATAATACCCCATATCATTACAATTAATTCACTATATAATATTTATCTATTTTTTCCCTTATATTAATTATCCAATGTGACCTTATCTATTAACTTTTAACAAACTCCCATTCCCGTTAAGAATTTTCAAGGATGTTTCTTTACACAATTTTCATATGATGAAAATTACTACATTCTCTTCTTCAACATTGAATTGTTCCCTTTCTCTTGTTGTTCATCTATCATATTCCTTTTTTTATTTCCCTTTAATATATACAATCTAGAAAATTAATTCTATATTTTTATGGAATATAATACTATTTCATCATATAATGGAAAAGTTTGAGAAATTAGTGCCATTCATGGTCTTATCTTAATCCCTTCAAAGAAATATCCAATAATGATTTCTACATTATATATATGATACATAGATTACTTGGATGGTATTTTAAATTTATCGTCATAATCTACAACAATTTCTTGTTCCCTTTGATTTATGTTGAGGAACTTTCTCTGTATTTTAGTTTATTTCCCATGAGGGGAATATTTTTTTAATGAACGTTTCTTTAAAATATCTCCATTCTTGGTGTTATATTTCTTCTTACTCCTATGTATTTTGAATCAAAGAATATCATTCATCAGCATCACCTTTAATATAATACATTTCCAGTATAACTTTTTCATTTAAATGAATCTAATGGCTAGAAATATCTTTTCAAGGGACATAATCCATTTCATGGATAGGTATATTCCAAAACCCATTTAATAAGTTTGGTTAAATGGTTTGTCTCATAAGACTTATCAATTCATCAAGGGGATATATATAAATAGGACCCATCTATCACTGCATGTCCAACGTATTCATCATATCTTAAATGATCAATTTAATTCATAAAAAATAAACCTTTTCAATAAATATTCATATTGAGTAAATAATACTAAATATTAAGATTTCCCCAGTCAATCAAATAAGATTCATATTAAAACACCATATGTAAAATGGTATATGGTTTAGACAATAATCATATCAATGATATAAATAATATGGATATTTAAGAGAAATTTAATCTCTAGTTTTAAATGAAAAAAGAGGTGGATGTTTCAAGAGAAAGTTAAAGACCACAATATAATAGATTAATTAATTAGAAATATAGGTTTTGTAATAAATTCATGTATTTTAGAGAATAAAAGAAAATGGAAGTAAAAAATTAAAAAAAATATTAAATATTTTATTTTAAAATACCATTGTAACATATATAATAAGATAAATATCATAAAACAATTATAGTGGTGGTAAATTTTATTAATGACATATGTGTTAAAAAAGAAAACATCCCTTTTTTCTTTTTATAAAGTCAAAAAAATGAACCTTTTAGAAAACATTATAAATATTAATTTCAAACCTTGTTAGTATTAAATAATAACTTAAAATGTACTGAATAAATCATTTTAGTAAACAAAAACCACTTTTTTAAAATAATTTTGAAAAATATAGAAATTGAATAAAAATATACCGGATCAAAAATGGAAATAAAATTATCTTATATTTTAAAAGTTTTAGTTATTAACTCAAGTGAAAAACAGAATAAAATTTGGAATAAAATATAAAAAATACTTAAATATTTAGTGAAAAAGAAAATATATGGATTTTATGAAAGATATATTAAAATATTCCTTTAATTAAAATAAGAGAAATCCAAAAAATGAGATTATAAATAAATTCTTACCTATATGGTAACTTTTAAATTAGAACCCCATGAAAGTGTAAACTTGAATTTAAACTTTAATAATAATTAATAAATATATATTCATGATAAATACATCAAAGGGGTAGTATATTGTTACCTCTAGAGAGATGGTTTGGTTCCCTAATTTTATGATGTGTGATTCCTAATGCCTATAATGATTCAAATATTCTATCATTTCATGATTTCACATCAGTTCACCATTTTTGTTTCCTTTATAAAGATTTATTATCTCTAGATATTGATTTTGGAAGTGTCATGTATGGTTTCACAATCATTCACATCAAGTTTACCATTTTTATCTCTCATAGAAACTCCCAATCGCTCCCATATCTATACCAAGTTGCATGCCTACTTTCCAAAGGGAGATGGTCATTTGGGGTTTCAAACCCAATTATGTTTAAGAACTCACATTGGTCAAGAGTATGGGAGGTAGGTATCATCACACCCTTTTGAGATTAATTATTTCTTATTTTAGGATGATATTATAGATATAACATAGGTTCATTAATCTCTTCCAAATACTGATATAGGATTGGTTACCCTAATAAAATTATCATGTATTGAATCCTTCTATGTTTAAAGGTTGTTCTATTAATAAGATCAGTTATAAGTATATCTGAGGTTCTCTATCTTTTTCCCATTATTTCATAGAAATGGGTAGCTACTTATATTTTGAATCTTTTTAACAAGGAAATTTGAATTTTATTTTCATCCATGGAGTTAATTGGTGGTTTAGTGATGGGATTTCACCTTTATAAAGTGTATAAATTATCTTGTGTATAATAGGAATTAAAACCCTTGTACTTTATTTATGTTCAATTTATTCATTTTAACGTCATGTAGAAAGGACATATATGTGGGAGCATAGGCACCAGGTATTGAGTTTGACCATTAGGAAGGTGTCTTATGTATCCTTCTTATAAAAAGAATCAGATTCATCATAGATTTATCTTCTCTCAACCCACAAATGGGTGTTGGTAGATAATTAATGCACGTGAGGGTTATTTCTCCAGGTTTTACCAATATGAGAATGCCTTCGCAACTTACAATGAGGTGGATTTCCTTTTTTAAGGTAGTCATATCATATCATTGAATGGGGATTACACACTAAGGTTTACCTTGATTGTGGAAATTATGATGTGAGTGATATAATTGTTGCAAACCCCTAATCCCACGTGACTTATGCTCAGTATGAGAAATAGGGGATAGAAAGTGATCGAAATCATCACATTTGGATACAGGACTTATGAACTAGGTTAGACCTAATGGGGTATTGGATGTATATATCGAGCCTTATGAAGGTCTCATATATATCATTCTTATAGAAGGGTTTATATTCTTTATAGTTTGATTCATTACTAACATGTCGATGGGTTGGAATGTGTGATTAAACTTGTAGAAATTATTGTTATCCGCAAGGTTTATGAATGTTAGGGACTTATACCCAGATGGATTCACATTAGAAGATATATGAACGATACCATTTGAAGAATAAAAATTAAAAACCATGAGTGGAAAACTATACATTTCTGGATATATTGAGGATCCCATAATACCCCTAGGATTTTATGGATATCCATTCCTAAATTGTTATGTACACTTTCCATATGAAAGTGGAATTATTTGGAAAATAATCATGGTTTGTGGTTGACATGGTTCGAGGGAACATGACTAAGTACTCTTATTGGAAAAGGAAAACACTTCTAGGGTGTTTTCTTGACATATCTTGATTTTATTCCTGATATCTATTGGGTATCTTTCTGACATGTCTAGGGTGTTTGGATAACATTTCTAGGGTGTCTACACAACATGACCTAAGTGTCTTCCCGAAATGTCCTAAGTGTTTTCCTAATATATTTTGAGTGTCTTCTTGATAAGTTAGAAATATCACAAAGTTCTTTGTTTGATTTAAGATAACATTTATAGGTCCTTTCACATGATCAAGGTCGACATGTCGAAGGGATGTTACATGATCCGGATGACATGTCCAAAGGACATTGAGTGACTTGGTTGACATGTCTAGAGGACTTCATGTGACATAGGTAATATGATTAGAAGACTTCAAGTGACTTTAATGATATATACATATGAATTCACATGACTTTGATGATATGTTCAAAGGTATTTGAGATTTATCACATGACTTGGCCAGAATGTCTGAAGAATTATCACATGACTTAGATGAGATGTCCTGGTGTTTTTGCATGACTAGTAAGTAGGTAACATATAATTCATGATCCTATCACATTAATATCATTATATCCATCTTCTCATAAGGCTTCCTTATTTTTTTATTTTATCTCATAAATTCCCCAATGTTCTTTAGGAGTTATCCTATTATGATGTCGTATAACCAAGTCAATACGTGAAAAATCCTTTGCTTAATCTATCTAGTCCACCAAAAGTCCATCACGTGATCAATAGGGTGATAATGTTAAGAATATATATGTTTTTTTAATCCATTAATTCATTCCCTTTGTTTACCTAGTTGAAAACCCTTGAAATTGTGTGGATTTTTTACCTGATAAGTCCACTCTCACCTCTATGCTCCCATGTGTCTTTTTTTGTTGGGGTGAATTTATAATCCTTTATACCCTAAATATATGCATCTTTACATAGTCTGTATATCATAGATTTGGGTTTGAGTTGGTGGAGCATCATGTGTTTCACAAGACCCTTTTGCGGGTTATCTATAGTGTTATCTCTGTATCGTGAGATAAATTGTGACTGTGGAACCACTCAGTTGTCACCATACTTATTAAACCCAAGGACTATTTAAGTAATTTAAAAAATAAAATAAACATGTAAAATGGCCTTCATATGATCAGGCTGACATGTTAGGGAGTCTTCACGACATCAAAAATCCTATCAAAGAGGGTTTCATGTGATCAAGGGAGATTTTTCTAGGGGCCTTTACGTGATCAAGTTGGCTCATCAGGGGGATTTCTCATGAAAAATAGCATAACTACATTTTACATGATGCTTTATACTTCTCCATATTTTTATATTATACTTTCCAAGACCTTAAACTTTTTCCCATTGGTCTTCTATTATGACATCATATTTACAATAATGGATATCACGATGATGTTTTTGAATTTATATGGACGATTATTTTTCTTTTTTTATCCAAAGTGTACTCACATGATCAATGGATGTTTCTGAGGTTCTTCACATGGTGAAGGTGACATACCCAAAGGCCTTTACATGGCATGGGTGACTTGTCTCTAGGAATCTCACCTGATCATTGAACTGATCACGTGATTTGTATAATCCCTTCATGTGAAAATCTATATAACAACCATCACATGAATATTTAATCCTTTTTAGGTTTTATTTTATAAGGGGATTTTGGGGATTTTTTTCCATATTTCATTTGACATGTTTCATGATTGGAGGAAACCATCTAATTTAGGTTTGTACAATCAGGTTTATTTTTCAGAAGGGCTTCCCATGATGAATTAGGTTTTATGATGGGGATTTATATGATCATAAGTTCTCATTATAGGTACTTCATGTGATCATTATCAGATCAATAAAAATTCATGATCTAACATTGTGACATCCTTAGGGTCTTGTAATAATGTTTCCTTTTAGGGTTCATGCGATCTATATGACCTAGCCTCCTGAAATCTATATATTCATGCTTCACCTTACTTTATTTTCTAGAAAAAATAATACATATGCTTTAGGTATTTCCTCGATTGTAAAATTGTTGATGCTCATTTAGAAGTTGTCAACAAATGAATCCCCTCAGAAGTGAGTTATGAAGGGATAAGAAAACGATTCTACAGAAAGTAAATTCCCTTTCGAGTCCTTTAGGATTCTATTGGTTAGTGTTTTGTGTGTTTGTTGGTCATTCATGTTACCTTTGGTATTCTATGGGGATCCCTATAAATATGGGAGATAGGGGCTATTCATTTAACCATTTACTTATAACTTCATAGCTTATGTGATATCCTCTCTCACATGACTACTTCCCAAGACCACTTCTCATAACCCCTGTCCCAAAAACTACTCATGAAATATGATCATGTTATATTATTATGTGACCTTTTTATCTCAATGACTTACTTAATCTATTCTATGAATCAAAGGCAATTTCTTTATGCTATGATGCATGTCTTTGACTGTAGGGATATCTTGGTTATAGAGTGTACTGAAAATGTTTTGCATAATTGTCAATATCTCTTTCATTCATGATGTGCATGGAATATTTTTGACTTGAAATCATTTAGATCGTCATCAAATATTATCTTCTTTAGAATAATACCAAGTAAACTATAATTCCTAAATTTTAATTCTTGAATTATAATATAATTTCTATAAGAACTTTCCATAAATGATTAATCACATGAGAATCCTCATTAATGTATCTTCTCCAGTTATCCATGGATCTCCTAGTTTAAAAGGTTAATTTAGGTGAAATACATTTTATAGAGAGATCTCTCAAATTTATGCCTATGTTATTGGACTTATAGATAATAGATAAAATTTTTATATGGACAAATAATGATCCCTATAAGTCTGTATTCTTTTTATATATTTCCCTAACTTTTGCCTAAGCTTCATATGGGAGAATCATAGTGGGTGTGGACTTCAATTTTTCTTAGTCCACCCATTTATAGGTTTTCAACCTGAAAATTTTTATGCATTTTCCATTTTATAAGTACTCAATATTTCTTAGATCACAAAAAGGGCATGTCAATTGAGAAAAGTCCCAACTTTTTTAAGGGATCCCTTTTCAATTTTTCAACCTTGAAAACATTATTTCTATTTCAATTGGTTTTTTTATGTCTTGTAAACAAAACCATTAGTCTAGTTTAGGTTATTCTATCTCATTCCCTATAGTTTGGGTTTAGTGTATTTAATCTCAAACAATCTATTGTTATAGTCTTGGATCTATTAGCTCAAACCATATATTGATGTAGTTTATGGGATTTTAGCCCATACTATATGTTTTATTAGTTTTATGGTCTTTTATAATGGAATATCTATTGTTATATTTCAGATCATTTTAACTAACACTATCTGGTATTGTAGTTTATGGTCACTTAGCTCATAAGTTCTATTATTTTAGTTTAGGGACTTTTATCTTGGTCATTCTATTGCTGGAAGTGATGAATGAGTATTCATGAAGGGTTTGAGAACCATGATTCCTTGATGGGATTCTGAAGAATGAGTGTCGAGAAATGGTTCTAATTCCTTGCATTCATAATTGATATTAGGAAGAATGAATGTTTATGAATGGTTATAGATCCCTATATTCTTGTATAAAACATTAATAATGAATATCCATGATGTTTTGTGACACCATTCATCCTTTCTAAGATTTGGTTTGATTGTATAGTGAAATATTAATGATGAAAGGTCCACTTAGATAGTTGGAATATGGGTTTTGTTAATCATGTGGTCATGAGCTTCAACTAATGAATATGGAATGGGTAAAACACCATAAGTTGTTTAGTTCCACCATTTTTTTGATTGGTCTCGCAAGTATTGAAGGTCCTTTTATGGAAAGAGGAGATCCCTCTAATGGATTGGTCAGAGGCACTTATGCATGATCCCATAGGGTTTACAGGAATGTTCAAGTAGAAGGTTCCCCAATCTTACCCAAGTGATATTAAAGATTTTTGAAGATTATTTCATTTGTAATATGAAGTGGGATATGAATAAAAGATCTATCCAAGAAGGTTTTGGAACCCTAGTTCATTTTTAGTCTCTATTTGGGAAGCATTCGCCCTACATCGTATGGTTTAGAGACGTGTGGTGTGGACCATAAAAAGGTTTGGGAATGGAATATCGAATCCCTTATTTGATAAAGGGTATAATACATGATGAAATAACATGAAAAATGCATAATATACTTAAATATTCTAGTTATTGGGGATTAAAAACCATGTTATAGGAATATCTGAGTCAACTGAAGGTGGAAACTGGTGGGTACATGTCAACCATTGATAATGGTGAAAGCCCATATTCCACATAGGCAGGACAATTACTTATAGGATTAAGGGGGGACTCTCCTTTGGGACCAAACATTATCTAGGAAGAATCTCTTATAAATTATATAATTCACCACTTACATGGTCCAAAATATAGATCTTTTATTCTTTCCAAGGATCCTGTAAGGTTTTTAGAAACACGATGATATTAAGACACAAAGTGCGATTTATGGGTAGAGGACCTCAGCATGGAGATAAAAGCACCCTAGAATTTGGTTGACCAAAGTTAGGCTCTTATGGTCCATTTATAATGATTGATAATGGATTATGGTCTGCATGATTTATCATCATGCGTTTGGGACACATTTTTCATGCATTTTAATATCATGTGACAAGGACGCCTGCATTGAAGTTTAGCATCATGCGGTAAGGACGTATGGACCGACATGAAATTTTATAAGATATAATTGGGGACACTTTTCATTGTTGAAGGGTATTTAGATATAGGAAAAACCTTTTATCCTTGAATAATATTATTTATTTGTATCCATATTCCAGATGCCTCCTTGCAAAAAATTACCTCATGCCCAAGAAATTTGTACATATATCTAACTCATATGTTGGCATAGTGAGTCTTTATAACTCAAACCTCATTAAATAGAGTAATATTAAATTTTTAGGGCTAATATTCTTAAGGTTTTACTATACATATGGAAAGGGAAATAATCATTCCATAATTAGATTCTTTAAGAAGATCCCTCTGAGTAGATTTGACTCATATGCAGGGCATAGGGGCATTCTATTTTCTTTCCTTAGCGAGCCTCGACATAAAGGTTGAATAAGGTGTACTCTATATAGATCATATCATACATAAGGATAGGTAATTTACATTTTTTATATATTATAGAGGTGAATAATTTATACTAATAATAGATTCATATATAGGATGGATTTATCTGGGAAATTTTTGGTCGTGCAGGATATACCATATGTCACGTAGTACAATGTCATGAAATTAGTTTGTTGACATATAGTTTAACATCATGCAACTAAGATGTATCACTAAGAGGAATGAATAACTCATAGAAATTTTGTATTCATAAAAGATTCATACTTTTAAATAAAACAAGAAAATGATATGATATCATAATATTGATCTCAAAATGGGTATGATGGACATATGTGTAACATCGAGAGTGTATAAATATGATAGAATGGTTGATTTATAGAAGGTGTAAATGAAAAACCAAGAATGTATGAGTTAAATGGAGGTGGAAATTTTTGGGTACAGGTTAACCATTGATAATGGAGTAATTCCGTATTCCATATAGATAGGATAATAACTCATGGGTTTAGGGGGGACCTCTCATCTAGGACCAAAAAACCTATAGAAATAAGATCTTATGAACGATTTCATTCACCAGTTAATCCTAGTAGGGTCCCTATGTATTATCCAATCCCTATTACCAATTTTCTATTGGGAAGAACCAAGAGAAAGGGCACCCAAGGTCCATGGGGTTTTAATAGAAGGACTCCAACTTGGGGAATTGGTTGAAATCAACTCATATATCAAAAATATAAAGTTGGTTTATGAGGGAATATAAAATTAAAGGAGGGTTTGAGCACCCAAAAGGATATTCAAACATATATTAAACAATTTTTTTGGGTGAAGTGATAAGAAATAAAATTATTACCATACAGTTATAAGTATGGATGATCTATTTGGAATGAATACCTCTTTTAATGCACTTTAATGTCTTAAAACTCGGACATTGTTGTACAGCATAACGTCATGTGACTAGTATTTAGTCATGAAGTTAAAATTCATGTGACTGGGATATGTTTTCCTAACCAAGACTTTTTAACATGTTCATATCATGATCTATAAAAAAAATTACTATGTTAAAATGCAGTATAGTGGTCAAACTAGGTTGTCTCCAAAGAGGATAACATAACAATCAAGTTGTCACCTAAAATTTTGAGAAAGAAGTGGAGGTTGTTTTTGAAATTGTTTGATTTATAAAATAAACTAAAATGAAAAAAAAAGAAATAAACTATGAAAAATATTGAAATAAAATTGATAAATAAATATATTGAAAACAATAATATGAATTCATTGATCACGTAAGGATCATTTTTTCAATTTCAATGTTATCATAGTTCCAATTTATCCAATCCTTTTCTACTAATCTGATTAAAGTGAGATTCCATGATCCCTTCCTCTCACTCCCTTTGTCAAATGGTAATGGTGAGAGTAAAACATTCCAATATATCATCTCGATCTACTATCATTTCTATGTGTGAAAGAGTTGTAGCTAATACCCTCCATTGACTTAGGTAATTCCAAATTAGGTCTTGTTTATCCCAAACAATCAAGAATATACACTACCCCTCCCACACATACTGGCGATTTCTGAGGAATTCACCACTAATCCATGATCTATTTAATTTTATATAGATCAAAACCTAATGGAGGGAGAAAATTATCATTGATCAAAGTAATAAGAACAACATAATCTAAAACTGAATACGATCATACTTGATAATAAAACCCATTATTAGAAATTGAAACCAACTTTGCAATAGAGAGGAAATATTTCATAACATTAAGTGAGTGAACTCAAAAATTAAAAAGATAAAACCTATCCATATCCAATAAATCATAGTATTACCCCACCATGTAAAGGGAATACATGAATAATTATGAAGAAAAAGATAGTATAAAACTAAAAAGAAAGAAAAGATGGGAATGGGAGAACAAAAAATTACCACTCTAGAATTATTCCACTGAAAGTTCTCTTCATTTCTGCCTACCAGACCTTAGAAACTGACCATTTTCCCTTCCAAAATGTTTTTAAAAATGTATTTTATAGTGAATATATTAATTTCAAGTATATTTCACATGTGGAGAAAAATTTATGATCTAATTACTGAAGTATACATTTTCTTCCCTAGGAGACTCTTCAACTTCCAAATTTTAATTACATTAAAAGGAATATTTAATGTGATACTTTATCCATGAAATTTAATGGGATCATGAGTTTCTAAGTACTATTTCTCCTATACCTTTACTCACCTCATTTTAACACATTTGGGTCAAGATATTCCTCATTAACTATGGTGGGATCCATTCTATTGGCTCGAAAACTTTTCCAACTTCATTGATTTTCCAGGGCCATTGTATTTTAAATTGGATTGTGGTCAATAAAAAAATTTAATCCCAAAAACACATAATTCCAATAATAATGAATAACTCAATTTGGATCAAAATTGTAAAATATATTCCCAAAATATAGAAGATCCAAAAAACTGCTAAATTTCCTGAATTTAGTAAATTTCAAAATTAAGCCAAAAATTCCCCAAAAACACTAAAATGATACAAATGAGTTCAAATTGATTAATTTTAAGGGGTTAAATCATTGAAAAACAAATAAAAATAATTAAAATATTATCTCTATCAATTCCCCTACACTTATCACTTAGACTCTTGGACATGTCAAACTCAAATCAAAGAAAATTAAAAACACATGCCAATGAGATCCACCAATTATATACCAAGAAACCAAAGGTTATCATGCCTTGTCAAAAATAGTTGTTTCAAGTTTTCCATTTAGATAATTCAATATATTTCCTCTTCATTTATCTTCCCATGCACACAATACACCAACCTCACATGAATTTTTTCTCATCTCACAAATGTTAACTTTCAACAAGGATTTTTCTCATCCAACCCAATGTGAGAGTAACCATAGGGTTTAAAAATTACTACTTCTCCACCTGATGTGAGTCAATGAAATTTTTTTATCATGAGGAATTTGTAGGGTTTTTTGTGGATTTTGATTGGTAGGATTTTTATGTGAAACATTATAAGGCTGAATGAGGAGGGCTTGGCTCTTGTTGAAGCAAAATAGCAAGATTATAAATTTCACTCATGTATGGTCTCCATCTCACTACCCTAAGTATAAATTCAGCTCCATTATCATTAAAAATCAAGGAATGTTCACAAAGTTAAGAATTTTGGTAAAAAAAATTCAATCATCTCAAACATGATTTTTCTTGAATGCTTCATATGCGTACAAATTTCTTTATCATTAAAATATAAAGAAAGGCACAATTTATTTTTTCTTAAAATCACCAAAAAGGTCGTAGATTTCAACATAATAAATTTTTTCAGCAGAAAAAAAAACTCTTCAACATTTTATCTTCCACCCAGTGTATCACCAAATTAGGTATCACAATACAAGATATCTTCCCCCACACATAAGTTCAATTAGACCATCAAATATCACTTCAAGAGCAGGTTGGATAGGGAAAATTGTCTTGTAATGTGGGTAACCTAATAAGATATTCATGGATTCTAATGGATACAAGGAATTAATGTACAAGTTATTCTATAATAAAAAAGATTATTTTTAAAACAGTGCTTAAAAATCAATAAAATACCTCAATAATTTAAAACACAACTGCCTCAAACCCTCTTCTTTTGAAATGAATAAATAAAATTCTAGACAAATAAAGCATGGTTTGGTTCTATAAAAAAGTGAGTTGAATGAAAATAATAGGAAACAATTGTTCAAAAGCCTCATGTAAAAGTGATTTCAAATATAAAGACAGTGAGATGTATTATGGGATTCAAAAATCAGAGTACTTTTCATGAAATTCCTAAAGAATTAAACTTTAAACAAAGTCATTTCAACATTCATTTAAGCTCATTTTACTAGAATAAATTGTTTTACTCATTCAAATGGGTTTCTAAAATGTAAATGATAATCATTTCAGCTCAAAAGATTCAAAAACACACAAAAATTGAAAAATTAACACACAAAATATTGAAAACACATTTTCTTTGGAAAAAATAAAACATAAATTTAAAAATATTAAACATCAAAGTTTACCTTACCCCACAGTTAAATCATACAATGTCCTAAATGAATTCAAATTTATTTAAAATGTAAAAATATTTTAAATTGAATCACAACAATCAAGCCAGTGTAAAGGAGAGGTACAACTTGACTTATTAGTAGTGCAACATTGAGATAATCTCCTAAGTTTTGTATACTGAAAACCTAAAGAAAAAGAACTGAAGAAAACAAAAGATATTTATTCTAAGAAATTAAAATAGAAATAGGATGATAAAAGAAGGGTATATCTTAGTTTAATCCCCCAAGTTAGACATAGGTTTTGACTACCTCTAGATGGGCAGTTCTAGTTGGTTATCCCCAATCTGATAGTGGGAGGAGTTTCTTTGTAATGAACCACCAAAAGTTTTTCTTCATGTCTTTCAATCCTTCCTTTTTGTTGAGGACTCCATGGGTATAGTACACCAAATCCAACCATAGGATAATATGATACAACTTTCTTTGTGGGGGTAGGACAAAAAATGTGGTCTCCCCTTTCTTGGATTCCACTTGCTCAACTTCTTCTTCGTTCTCCAATGATTTCTAATGGTATCATGCATAAATGTAAAAATCAAAGTGAAAGTCATATTGTAATTATATTTGAACCAAATTAAATCATGAAGTGTCAATATCAAATTATACCCTTTAAAATTACGCATCTTGTGTCTCTATTTCCTTAGGAAAATCCACTTGTATATCCTCTTGAACTCCCTCCAATAAATGACCAACATGTTTTGGGAGATCCATATGTTCCTCTTTAGGTGAATCTTTCTATTCTTCCTTGTCCACCAAGGCAATAAAAGTGTTGTATGAATATGAAAATTTTAAGTGCGGGGAGGTAAAACGCAATTCATTTTCTATAAAAGTCTAATAAAAAGAGTTTAGAAAAATAGTATCTCCTTTAAGTGCCTCAACTTCAATTGATCCTTCAATGGAAAGTTCCTCGTGTATTTTAGTGGTAGTGGATGGATGTGGGTAATCAAGAACCTCTATTTAAAAGATGGTTGGATAATTAACTTCCACCACTAGTTTTGATTTTGGTTCAGGTTGAGGTTCTTTATCCAATGTAACTTCCTCCTTGGACTTCAATTTTTAATAATTTATTTTAACTTGATTAAACATGTTCATCAGTTCTTGAATTGAGATACATATTTCTTGTCCATTAATAATTTTCTTGGAAAAAACATGGAGTTCATAAATCTTTTAAAATATGTCCATCTAATCATTATCTACCATTTCTACTTTCAAAAAAGGACAGAATTATATTGTTGGCATAGCCTTCCCATTAACGGCACCAAGTTTTGACATGTTCTTATGATGGTGTGTGACAAAAACAAATAATTAATAAGTTAGAATGAAATATAGAGGTCAAAATAGGGTGTCTTTAGAGAGGATCTAACAACAATTAAGTTGTCACCTTAAAATTTGAGAAATAAGTGGAGATTTTTTTTGAAATTGTTTGATTTAGAAAATAAACTAAAGTGACAAAAAAAGAAATAAACTAAGAAAAATATTGAGAGATATTTGACAAATAAAGAGATTGAAAACAATGATGTGAATTGAGTGATCAGGTCGGGATCATTTTTCCAATTTCAATGTTATCATAGTTCTAATTTATCCAATGCTCTTCTACTAATCCGATTAAAGTGATATTTCTTAATCACTCCATCCCACTCCCTTGGTCAAGTGGTGGTGGTGAGAGTAAATCTTGTCAAGATATTAGCTATATCTAATCTTCTTTCTATCTGTGAAATAGTTTCAACAAATACCTTTAATTGAAATAGGAAATTCCTGAATGGGTCATGTTTATCCAAAACAATTAGGAATATTCACTACCCCTCCCAAACGTACTAAAAATAACTGAGTACTTCACCACTAAGACATGATCTATTCCATCATATATAGATCAAAACCTAAGGGAGGAAGAAAATTATCATTGATAAAAGAAATAATAAAAACATAATCCAAAATCAAATACGATCTTACTTGATAATAAAAACCTTCAGTAGAAAATGGAACCGACTTCGCAAAAAGAGAGAAAATATTTCAGGATATTAAGTTCATTAAATAAAACATTAAAAAAGAAAAAAACTCTCATTCCAAAATCACTTAGATTATTAACTCTCCATGTAAAGGTAATCCAAGAATAATGAGGGAAAAGAATACATTAAAAGACTAAAAAAATAAAATAGGGGAAAGGAAGAACAAAACATTTATATTCTAGAATCCTTCCACCGAAATTTTTCTTCGGTTCTGCCCAACAGACCTTTGAAACTCACTATGGTACCTTCTTAAATGTTGTTCTAAATTGAGTTGGATATCTAATATCCAAATTTCAAAGATATATTACACATGGGTAAAAATATATGATCTAATTACGGAAGTGCACTTTTAATTCTCGAGGAGACTCTTCAACTTCCTCCTTTTGGTTGCATGAAAAAGAAGCCTTACTTAGAGAATTTATCCATAAAATTTAATGGTTACATGATTATATGATTACTATTTCTCCTAAAACTTTAATCACCTCATTTGTACATATTTATGTTGTGATTTTCCACATTAACTATGGTGGAATCCATTCTGTCATCCAGCAAACTTTGTATACATCATTGATTTTTCTGGTCCAGTGAATTTTAAATTGGATCTTGGTCAATAAACAAAACTTTATGCTCATGACCACAAAAATCCTAAAAAAATGAATCACTCAATTTGGATCAAAATTCTAAAATAAATTCCTGAAATACATAAGATCTATAAAACTTCTAAATTTCCAGAATTAAATAATTTTTAAAATTAAGCCCAAAATTCACCAAAAACACTAAAATGTTACAAATTATCTCAAATTGATTAATTTTAAGTGGATAAATAATTTAAACACACAAGAAAAATAAGTAAAATATTATATCTATCATATTTTTTAGTCATGCTGGCCAAAGAAGCTTTCCATGTTCCCTAATCTCACTTGATCCATGCTCAGTAAGAGAAGCACGGGACAATTAGGCGGTTGATTATGTTGTGTGAGAGTACGTGTATGAAAACCCTGCTTTTATTACAAACTTAAACATGATTTATTACATAAAACTTCACTTGCTACAACAAATAAGATCGAGAGTTTTAGTGTCTTTGGGGCTTGGAATCATTACATAAAAACATAAAACATGAAATACAACATCTTTATTGAAATCATCCTTTACATGACCACTACATTCCCTCATACTTAGCATTGCATGGGATAACCTGAGGACATGCATAAGAAAAGGGTGATCTATAAAGCCCAGTAAGGGATTACACATGGAATAACATGAGGAGTACAATACATGTTAGGAAATAGGCATATCAATAGATAATTAGAGAAACATGAACATAAAGGCATGAAAAAGAATGATAATCATAACATGGAAATGTGGCAACAACACTAAACATGGAATTAGCATGAGCCAAGGCTCATTGCACATGGAGCATGAGTAAATCCTCATTGCACATAAAGAATGAGTAAACCCTCGTTGCACTTGAATTTTCATGATTCAACACTCATTGCACATGATGTATCATGATACTATACTTTACCCAATGCATTGGAGCGCTAAAAGGGCACACCCTTCTTAAAAATTTCATTTCATGCATAAGTGTGCCACATGGACCATAAAACATGGATTCATTAAACATAATAATTTATTCCTGGATAAAGGAATGTTGAATTCATACATGAAACTTTATAATCAATAAGTAAATGTGCATAAAGGTGAATATCCTTGATGGAGAAATTGGCATGGTATTCACTACACAATGGCATTGTCTTAGAAAATATGTCTGATTTCGACAACATAATGGCGTGACGTAAGAATTCATAAAAAAGTTTGATGAGAGAGAAAGGGGTTCCTAATAATATTTACATGTAATGTAAAGTAGGTAGGTAATATAGATACATGTCCCAACAATTTTAATGGAATTTAGGTTCATGATACAAAAGTATTTCTTGAATGTAAATGAGGAGGGAGAAGTTCCTTTCGGAATTTCAGCATAGTAACGAGTGTACATGGGAGGAATTTAATGGGAGAGAAAGGGGTCTCCCATCATTCAAACATAAAGAGGTAAGTATGAGGGAGGTGTTAAAACATACCCCAACATTCATAATTGAAATTAAAAGGGAAAAATAACTTAAAGAAAATTGGACAAAAAAGAGAAAGGAAGAAAAAACCCTTACTTGGAAGTGTGCTTCCAAAGGCTAGAGAGAGGATTGTGAGAGGATTCTTGGGAGCTTGGGGCACCTTCAAAGGATTCTAGAGAGATTAGGGAAGAGTTTGGAAGAACTCAAAATGCTTTTAGTGAGGATTAAGTGGGAGCTTGGGTGGATTTATATAGGAAAGGTGAGGGAATTCTTTATTATATAGGTTTGGGACCCCTTATTTTAAATTAATCCTAACCACAAACCAACCCATGGTTATTGCCCATGGTTTTTGGAAAAGGGAAGAGGAAAAAGTCCAAAATTCTTAAAATAATAAGGTTGCTTATGTGGAGGTGAGTCACACTCTCATGGAAAACAATTTAAAAAGGCAAGGTGTTTAATAAGCCTTAAGGGGTCCATTAATGCTTTGAAAAGATATTCAAAAAAACCCAAAATCACATTATTTTAATTTTAAAATATATATTGTCCGAAAATAAATATTATAGTATTTTATTACATCACAATTGGGTCATTATGATGTCATAAAACACATTATATATTTAAACGGTATTTAATTTTTACCCAAAAATTTGACTATCTCAGAAAATTATGAAAAATTCACCGTTAGAAAATTTCGACATCCTGATTCCAGAAATAACATTTATTTTATCTAAATAATTTTCTAAATATGTTAATTTTCACTTTTAAAATAAAAACTAACATTTATAGAAAATTCACGGGTTTTGACAGAAATGGATTTCAAACCTTAATAAAAATTATAATTGCATTCATAAAATTATAAGATCATTTATATTTAATAAAAATTAATTTAATAATAATAATAAAATTTTATTGAAAAATTATTTAGTTCAAAAATCCCTTAATTTAATAAAATAGAATTCTTAATTAAATAATAACTAAAAACACTATTTGTACTTTAAAAACTATTTTCAATGTATCAAAAATGACAAGGAGGTATATTCATTATTATATAAAAAAATAATATACATTAACATAGTATTAGAGATTTGTTACATAAGCCCTTAAAATAGCCGCATAAGGCCTAAGGGTAAGGTGTGCGATGGTGACGGACTCTTGGGGTGGCTCGGATAACATCGATCGAGTGGAAATCTCTATCAACTTCCACTTTTCCCATAGACGGTCCCATTCGAGCTTGACATGATGAATCTCGGCTTGGGATTGGTCAAGAGTGAAGCCCAAGGATGCCACCTCTTTTCCGAGCTCCAACAAATGGGCTTTGTGTGGAGCAATTCTACTGGATGAGGTCATCGCTTCTTTTTTCTGAGTAAATTTGGATTTGTTAAGGCCCTATATATTAATACTAATCATGTGATCACTGTTCAACGGCTATATTAGCCACGATCAAAATTCTTAACATAAAACCAATGAAGTTGAAATTTTATATAAACATAAATAGACATTTAATTAGATCAAGAGGGATTTCCCTTAATGAAACTTTGGGTCATTACAATATTCCCCCCTTAAGAAATTTCACCCTCGAAATTTTCCTTTTCCCACACTAAAACAGATGTAGGTAACTCAGATTCATCATTTCCTCCGATTCCCAAGTCGCTTCTTCAAACTTGTGGTTTCTCCACAACACCTTGACGAGGGGCATTGTGTTATTTCATAGAACTTTTTCTCTATGATCTAAGATCTTCACTGGTTTCTCCTCATAAGAAAGATCATCTTCCAAGTGTACCACCTCAGAAGAGAGTACATGTGAGGGGTCTGGTATGTACTTCCTTAAGAGGGATACATGAATGACATCATATACTTTGTCCCTAATAGGTGGAAGTACTAGTCTATAGGCCACAACCCTGACACGATCAAGAATATCGAAGGGGCCGATGTACCTTGGACTTAACTTCCCATTATTTTCAAACCTCATGACATTCTTCCACGGAGATATGCGTAGAAAAACCATGTCTCCAACTTTAAACTCAAGGTCTCGTCGATGATTATCAGCATAACTCTTCTGTCTACTCTGGGATACCTTGATATGCTGCTGAATGGTTTTCACCTTCTCCAAAATTTCCTCGACCATTTCTGGTCCAAGAAGCTTACGTTCACCGACCTCATCCCAACATGCCGGTGTTTTGCACCTTTTTCCATACAGGGATTCATATGGTGCCATTTGGATGCTCGAGTGGAAACTGTTATTATAAGAGAACTCAACCAGAGGAAGATGTTGATCTCATCCTCCTTTAAAGTCCATTGAGAATTCCCTCAACATATCCTCAAGTGTTTGGATAGTCCACTCAGATTGGCCATCAGTTTGAGGATGATAGGTTTTACTGAAGTTCAGTTCAGTATTCAGAGCATGTTGAAGAGTCTTCCAAAACATAAAGGTGAATCTTGGATCTTGGTCAGACACAATAGATAGTGTTACTCCATGAAACCTTACCACTTCCCTTATATATATCTGTGTTAGTTGATCCAATGATAAATCCACCCGAATAGCGATGAAGTGTGCAGTCTTTGTAAGACGATCCACAAAAACCCAAATTGCATTGTTGCCTATGGATGTCCCCGGAAGTCCAGTGACAAATTCCATGGTTATTTTCTCCCATTTTTATTCTAGTTTGGGCAATGGTTGCATAATCCCCTTAGACTTCTGCCTCTCTGCCTTCACTTGCTGGCACACCAGGAACTTTGATGTATATTCAGTGATCTCCTTCTTCATATTATCCCACCAAAATTTTTCTCAGAGATCTCAATACAAATTTGTGCTCCCTGGGTGAATAAGGAAATTTGAACTATGTGCATCATCCAAAAGTTCCTTCTTCAGCTCTGGACTTGATGGAACACATAGTCTTTTCCCAAACCTCGCAATTCCTTCTTTGTTAACATTAAACTACGAGGATTTCCCTTTTTCGATAGCTTCCACTTTTTCTTGAATTCCCACATCATCTTTTTGAGCATCCTTTAACCTTTCCAAAAGAGACGTTTGAGCAATAATTTTTTAAAGGTTTGATGATGTTCTCTTCTCTATGATTCCCATGTCCATCTTCATCAAGACTAAGAAGATTGGATCCTTCCCAATTCTCATCATTGATAGAATCTATGGATCCTTTCTACTTAGGGCATCTGCCACCTTGTTCTCTTTCCTAGGGTGGTAATGGATTGAACAGTCATAATCCTTGATGAGCTCTATCCATCTTCTCTGGTGTATATTAAGATCAATCTGCGTGAATATATATTTAAGACTCTTGTGGTCAGTATATATCTCGCATTTTTCTCCATAGAGATAATGCTTCTAGATTTTCAAGGAAAAGATCACCGCCGCCAACTCCAGATCATGCGATGGATAGTTTCTCTCATGGATTTTCAACTGCTTTGAGGCATAGGATATCCCTTTATCATTCTACATCAGCACACATCCTAATCCCTTCTTCAAAGCATCACTAAATACCACAAAAAGTTCCCCACTTGTGGGTAAAGTGAGCACGGGCGCAGTGATAAGCCTCCTTTTAAACTCCATGAAGCTTTCTTCACATTCATCACTCCAAGAAAACTTTACTCCCTTTTGAGTTAGCTTGATAAGAGGGTTGGACAATCGTGATAAATTTCTCACAAATCGTCGATAATATCCAGCTAACCCCAAGAAGCTACGGATATCAGTTATCGATGGTGGCCTTGGTCATCCCCCAATTGCATCTGTTTTGGAGGGATCCATAGATTTCTCATTGCTTGTGATGATATGGTCCAAGAATGAGACCTCATTCAACCAGAACTCACACTTGTTGTACTTTTCATAGAGCTTCTCTTTGCACAATTTCTCTAGTACAGTTCTTAAATGCTCCTCATGATCCTCCTTGGTTTTGGATTACATTAGAATATTATCTATAAATACTACCACAAATTTTTCTAGGTAATCTCTAAAGACTCTATTCATTAAGTCCATGAAGATTGCTGGAACATTAGTGAGTTTAAAGGGAATTACTATGAATTCATAGTTCCCGTATCTTGTGCGAAAAGCAGCCTTAGGGATATCTTCCTTCTTCACACTTACTTGAAAATATCCCGACTGCAAGTCAACCTTGGAGAAGTATTGTGCTCCACCCAACTGATCGAACAAGTCATAAATTTGTGGTATAGGATACTTGTTCTTTATCGTTATTTTGTTATGTTCATGATAATTGATGCAAATCCACATTGACCCATCCTTCTTCCTGATGAAGAGGAATGGTGCACCCCATGGTGAAGCACATGGGCATATAAAACCTTTATCCATATTCTCATGTAGTTGTTTCTTCAGCTCTTCAAGCTCTACAACAGAAATTCTATATGGATTCTTGGATATTGGTAATGCCTCAGGTATAAGTTCAATTGAGAATTCAACATCTCCTCTAGGAGGAAGACCAGACAGTTCATTGGGAAACACTTCAGCGAATTCCCTCACAATAGGCATTTCTTCAAGGATAGTTTCTTCCTTGGACTCAATCATCTGAGCTAGATACGCATGCTCGTAGGGAATTAATATCCATGCTTGAGATGATGGAGCTAAAGGAGATTCATCTTCCTCATTACACTTGTAAAGCATTGGGGGGTCGATTATCCATTGGAGTGTGATTTCCCTCTCCTGACAATTTATGTTGGCTCTATATAAGGAAAGTCAATCCATGCCAAGAATTGCATCAAATTCCACCATAGGGAGTATGAAAAGTTTCTCCGGGAAATTAAATCCACAGATTATAACAGGGGAGGACTTATATTCATGGGATGCAATGATTTCCCCATTTTTCGTACTTACCGACATCTTCACTTCCATGATTTGTGGTGGTGCTGGGATTATTCTACTAAACATTCTAGATATAAAAGAATTCATAAAACCTAAATAAAAAAGTATGTTCACTATTCTTGAATGAATAACTAGCGTACCTATCACCACTTTGTTGTCGGGGTTCACATCGGCAGAAGTTATGGCAAAAGCTCTTCCTTGCTGCCTTAGACGTTTTTTTTCCTCAAAAAACCCTTGGATTAGGGAACTGATTTGCAAAATGACCTGGTACTTTGCATTTGTAGCATTGAACAATGCATTGAGGTCTAAATGGAGAATTCTTCTCCTCTGTTGCTGTCGCGGGTCTTTCGTGCCGACAGTTAACAGCTAGGTGCCCTTCACTTCCACACCTAAATCATTTCCTTGTCCCCTTGAGGCAATTTTCAGGGTGCTTCTTTCCGCACTTTTGGTAAGTGGGGTGCTGGATCTTCTTATCACCATTGGATTTATCCACCGGACCACCAGCATTGAAGTCCAGCTTATGCTTCTTATCCCTATGATACCCCTGTGATTCTCTGATCTCTATTTCGACCTTGAGGGAACATCAGACAATTTCCTCATAGCTGTCGAAGTCACAGATCGCTAATGATTTCCATAGGCTAGGATTCATCCCACCAAAGAAACGGTCAACTTTTCATTCTGGGGTAACGACAAATCCGAAAGTGTATCATGAAAGACTTGTGAAGTTTTCCCCGTATGCTCCAACAGATTCTTCGTCTTTTTGCTTGAGGTAAAAGAAGTCCCTTTCCATCTTATGCTGGAGGGTGCGCAGAAAATATTTATCGAAAAACATATTCTGGAAATCCTTCCATTCCAACACCTCGATCTCCTCCTCAGGCTTCATATTTTTGATCAACTTCCACCATTGATCAGCTTCACCCTCCATATGATAAACCTCCATGAGAACCTTCTCTTGTTTAGAACATTGAAGGATGGGGAAGATCTTTTCAATGGATTTGATCCATTGTTCAGTGATCGTGGGATCGGATGATCCACTAAAAGTAGGAGGCCTTTGTCTCATGAAGCTTTCAATAGAAACTTTTTCCTTATTAGGGGGGTTTGGACATTCCTCTTGACCCGTGTTTCTATTCAAAACTTGAGTTATCTAAGAAAGAAGTGGGACAAAGTTCGTGATTCCCGCTCCCATTGGATTGGGAATCTCATTAGTACAGTCATCACACTGATCTTCACATCGGTTGTTATCCTGAGTCCTCCAATTACCGGCCATTGGCTGGAATAAAAGGAAAGTTAGGGGTAACACCTAAAGGGTAATCCAAAGAAAAAAGTTTATTACTTATAAATAAACATTTATTTCCTTAACTCATGAGTCTATAGGCTTCAATCTAGTCTTTTCATGATCTACTTTGAAACATACATTCCTAGGGGAATTTTTTTAATTCCCTTAATAAACGTTCATACTAAGATTGTGAATTTATCAAAACATATCCTCCAGGAGTGTCGTAACCAAGAGTTCAGCAAGGCCTGTTTTCGTGCACCAATTCCCATTCGAATCTAGCTCAAAGCGGTGTTTTCGGTTTTTACCCCTAGGATACATATGTGCCAGAGACACCTCTACCTGCTCGTATCCAGATAGGTATGTATTTTCTTGATAAACCACTTACTCAATACTCACCAAAACTTAGGGACATTTATATTGTACTTAGTTGTGTCTCTAAGGATTTACTCGGGTTTTCAAATCCTAATCCCAAAAATAACTAAACCTATCCTCTGATACCAACTATGACAACTCTGCTTTTATTAAAAACTTAAACATGATTTATTACATAAAAAGTCACTTGATAAAACAATGAATATCGAGAGTTTTAGTGTATTTGGGTCTTATGATCATTACATAAAAACTTAAAACATGAAATACAACATCTTTATTGAAAACATCCTTTACATGACCACTACATTCCCTCGTACTGATCATTGCATGGGATAACCTGAGGACATGCATAAGAAAAGGGTGAGCTATAAAGACTTGTAAGGGAGTAAAAATGGAATAACATGAGGAGTACAATACATGTTAGGCAATAGGAATATCAATAGAGAATAAGATAAACATGAACATAAAGGCATGATAAATCATGATAATCATAACATGGAAATGTGGCAACAACACTTAACATGGAATTAGCATGAGCCAAGGCTCGTCGCACATGGAGCATGAGTAAATACTCATTGCACATAAAGCACGAGTAAACTCTCGTTGCACTTGAACTAGAATGAGTCAACACTCATTTCACATGAAGTATCATGATACTATACTTTACCCAATGCATTGGAACGCTATAAGGGTGCACCCTTCTTAAACATTTCATTTCATGCATAAGTGTGCCACATGGATCATAAAACATAATCATTTATTCCATGATAAAGGAATGTGAAATTCATACATGAAACATTATAATCAATAAGTAAATATTCATAAAGTTGAATACCCTTGATGGAGAAATGGGCATGGTATTCACTACACAATGGAATTGGCTTAGAAAATCGATGTGATTTCGACAGTATAACGGTGTGACATAAGAATTAATAAAAAAGGTTGATGAGAGAGAAAGGGGTTCCTCATCATATTTACATGCAATGGAAAGTAATGAGGTAATATAGAAACATTTCCCAACAATTTTAATGGAATTTAAGTTCATGATACAAAAGTATTCCTTGAATGTAAATGAGGAGGGAGAAGTTCCTTTCAGAATTTCGGCATAGTAACGAGTGTACATGGCAGGAATTTAATGAGAGAGAAAGGGGTCTCCCATCATTAAAACATAAAGAGGGAAGTATTAGGGAGGTGCAAAAACAAACCCCAATATTCATAATTGAAATTAAAAGGGCAAAATAACCTAAATAAAATTGGACAAAAAAGAGAAAGGAAAAAAACCCTTACTTGGAAGTGTGCTTCCAAAGGCTATAGAGAGGCTTGTGAGAGGACTCTTGGGAGCCTGGGGAACCTTGGGAGGACTCCAGAGAGAGTAAGGAAGAGGTTTGACAAACTCTAAAGGCTTTTAGTGAGGAGGAAGTAGGAGCTTGGGTGGGTTTATATAGGAATGGTGAGGGAATTATTTATTATTTAGGTTTGGGACCCCTTATTTTAAATTAATCCAAACCACAAACCATACCATGGTTTTTGCCCATGTTTTTTGGAAAAGGGAAGAGAAAAAAAATATTTTATAAGGAAAAAGTCCTAACTTCTTAAAATAATAGGTTTTCTTATGTGGAGGTGAGTCACACTCCCATGGAAAACAATTTAAAAAGACAAGGTGTTTAATAAGTCTTGAGGGGTCCATTAATGCTTTGAAAAGTAAGTCAAATAAACCCAAAATCACATTATTTTAATTTTAAAACATATATTGGCCGAACATAAAGATTATAGTATTTTATTACATCACTATTGGGTCATTATGATGTCATAAAACACATTATATATTTAAACGGTATTTAATTTTTACCCAAAAATTTGACTGTCTTAGAAAATTATGAAAAATTCACCGTTGGATAATTTCAATATCATGATTCTAGAAATAATAATCATTTTATATAAATAATTTTCTAAATATTTTAATTTTCACTTTTAAAATAAAAACCGACATTTATCGAAAATTCACGGGTTTTGACAGAAATGACTTTCAAACACTAAAAAAATTATAATTGCATTCATTAAATTATAAGATCATTTATATTTAATAAAAATTAATTTAATAATGATAATAATATTTTATTAAAATATTATTTAGTTCAAAAATCCCTTAATTTAATAAAATAGAATTTTTAATTAAATAATAATTAAAAACACTATTTTTACTTTAAAAACTATTTACAATGTATCAAAAATGAAAAGGAGTTATATTCATTATTATATACAAAAATAATATACATGAACATAGTATTAGAAATTTGTTACATAACCCCTTAAAACAGCCACATAAGACCTAAGTGTAATGTATGTGATGGTGACGGACTCTTGGGGTGGCTCGGATAACATCGCTCAAGTTGTAATCTCTATCAACATACACTTTTCTCGTAGAAGGTCTAGTTCGAGCTTTACATGATGAAGCTCAGCTTGGGCTTGGTCAAGAGTGAATCCCAAGGACGCCACCTCTTTTCTGAGCTCTGATAAATGGGCTTTGTATGGAGCAATTCTACTGGATGAGGCCATCACTTTTTTTGTCTGATAAAATTTGGATTTGTTAAGGCCCTGTATTTATACTAATCATGTGATCACTGTTCAATGGCTATATTAGCAACAGTGAAAATTCTTAACATAAAACCAATGAATTTTAAATTTTATATAAACATAAAGAGACATTTAATTAGATCAAGAGGTATTTCTATTAATGAAACTTTGGGTCGTTACAACGTGATGTGGAACAGATGGATTTGTTCACCATTTTAGACTAGATCCTCTACATGGATCTTACTATCATGGAGGAACATGCTTGGAGTGATGGAAACCCATGGAATAGGCTAAAATGGAGGATCCAGATGTCACTACATATCCCATGATGGTAGGAATAAATCTACATGTAGTTCTTAGATAGTTCCATGCATTGGTCCAACCCATATGTGGGGGGTAAAATTTTATCATTATATATATTATAGATGGAACTAGTATTAAATATCCATTTATCACTACATATCCTATATTAATAAGAATGAAACCACATATAGTTCTTGAAAGGGAAACTCTCACTACTAGAAATTCGGGTTGTAGCTACGATTTTAAATCGTGGATATAGGTCCTCAAACCATGGAAATAGATGATAGATATGGTTTGAGGAACCTTTTCTAAGTTTGGTTCTTCTATAGGCCTAGACCTATAACCACAGTTTTGAACCATGGTAATATTAGTATAGCCATAGTTTAGAACTATGGCTATACCACAGGATGGACAAACTCTATTGTCGCGGTTTATAACTACGGCATTAGACCTATAGCCCTGGATAGAAATTGTGGATATAGGATCTAAAAATCCATAAAAAAATATATACCCCCCCCCCCCACTCCCCTTGCAGTATCCCCCCCCACTGGACAACCCCTCTCCCCCCAAATAGCCCCCCCCCCCCTAAAATCCCCCCTACACACCACTTGGGGTAGCCCCCCACCCTACACAGCCCCCCTGGACAGCCCCTCCCTCCCCTAGAAATCCCCCCCACCACTCCACCTGCAGTCCCCTCCCTCCCCATGGATAACCCCCCCTCCCTTTCCCTGGACAAACCTGCCTCCCTTTCCCTGAACACCCCCTCCCCCACTCCCCCCGCAACCCCCTCCCTTTCCCTGGAAAACACCCCTCCCCCTGTAGTCAATTACCTCCCCTTGGATAGCACCCCCCCCACACACACACACACTCCCTCCCCCGAGAAATCCCCACTGGGAAGCCACTCTGGACACCCCCCCCAGACAGCCCCCTAGATAGCCTCCCCCCCCACTCCACTTGTATTACCCTACCTTTCCCTAGATAGCCCCCCTAGAAAACCCACTACGACCCCCCCCCCCACCCCCCCACACACTGACCCCCCTTGAACCCCCCTTCAAACTCCCCTTGCACCCCCCCCCCCCACTCTCCCCCTGGACAGACACCCCCCAGACAGACCCCCCCCCCCCCCTCCAGAACCCTTAGCACCCACCCCTTCAGACCCCCTTGCACCCCCCTGACCCCCCCCCCCTGCAGCCCCCCAACTCTCCCCCTACAAACCCTCCTAGACACCCCCTGAAAACCCCCTTACTCCCCTTTCACACCCCCCACTCTCCCCCGGCATACCCTTCAAGACACCCCCCTCCCCATGTATAGCCCCCCACTCCACATGTAGCCCCCATCCCTCCCGCTGGACAACCCCCCTATGGACCCCCCCTTGCACCTCCTGGACACCCCATGGACAGCCCCCTACTGACCCCCTTACACCTCCTGGACACCCCCCTGACCCTCAATCACACCCCCCTGCCCCAACACACCCCTACCCCTTGCCCCCACCTTCACACCCCCTCCCCCTAACACTTGCAGAAAAACCCAGCAAACCACCCTACCCCACCCCTCCACACCCCCTTTCACCTGCACACCCCATGCACACGCTCCACCCACCTACCCCTTCAAACACCCCTCACACAACCTCCCCCTTAAAGACCCTCTTACTACCCCATCACACCCCATTACTCCCCTGCACACCCTCCTGGACACCCCCTCCCTCCCCCTGGACACCCCCCCCCCCCCCCCCACTCCACCTGCTAACCCATCCTGCCCCCTGGACAGCCCCATACTGACCCCCCCCCCCCACACACACACACACACCTCCGAGACACCCCCTACACCCCAGCACACCCCCACCCCCTTCCCCAGCATAACCTCATACCCCCCCCCCACCTGCACACCCGCTCCCCCTAGCCCTTGCAAAAGAACCCAACACACCACCATATCCCCTCCCCTCCACACATCCTTCCCCCTACACACCCCATGAACCCCCTTTTCATCCCCCCTTCACCCCCTGTACACCCCATGCACCCTCCCCTGGCCCTTGAAAAAGAACCCAGCATACCAGTGAATGGATTAGAACCTAAGTGGAAGGTTATCTGCAAGTTTTTTTCAAATTAGGATAGCCAAAATATTATGATAGGTGGATAAAGTTTCTTTTTTGAAGTAAGTTTCAAAGATAATAAGGATGTGAATGGTCTTGTTATATATTTGATGGATGTTTATACTACCAAGTCTAAGTTCAATGATCTTGGTGTTATGGTTGTATCTCAAAGGTACATGTTCCAAAATCTTTCAATGGTGCAATTAGACATTTCTCAAGATGTTCATGATGAGGTTTAGTCTTTCATGACTGAAATGAAGGGAATCTTTCACACTTTATAAAGTGTTGTATTAATCTAGTTCAAGTTCATAAAAAGGTTTCAACATTATATAACTTCCACCTCAAAACCTTCATTTGTTCCAATTTTTTTGGGTATAGTTGATCAATTTCTCTCAAAATTGAATTATGTATCCTTAAAGATTCATTATCTATAGTGTGATATGTTCACACAATTCCTTATGAAATATTTCCATATAAATATTATGGGTGAGTTCCAGGATGCTAGAGGAGATGTCAGGAAGCTTCTTAATGGAACTAATAGATCCTTAAATTAAGTAGTAGTCTTTATGATGAATTTAATGGGAAGTTTAATGAGATCATGAATGTATCTAAGGATGATCAATGTATGGTTTTTAGAACTCTTGTTCTAGTATCTAGAAACTACTAGAATTTTTTAAACTCTTTGAATAAGGTCTATAAATAAGTTCAAGGGCTATATTCATATTCTTCCTTGAAAAAAGCAAGTGATTATTATAAAACCATTTTCTAAAACAATAAAGAAATTATGGAAACAACATTTCAAAACAATCACGAAATTATAGAATTTGAATTAAAGTTTTAGATAGAGGGAACCTACCTCAACATCAAGGTGTGTTTTCTTTTGATGACGACAACTCGAATCTTCTTTTTTTCTACTTGAACGCATATGTTACTTCACATATATATAAGGACACCTAGCCCCTATGTACATATTTTCAAGGAAAAATATACAGTAAGGGATCCTTAGAAATATGTTTATACTTGAATATACCCCTTTACAGTTACACATGTGTGTGTTTTTCATATCTATATATAAGCACACCTATCCCCAATATATATATATTCATACTTCCATGAGTGAATATATATAAAGGGGAACTTATGTATGTATATTACTACCTATGAATACACATGTAAGGCTTCGTCAATGTCAACTCAAATTGGCCTCAACAAAATTAAAAAATCACTAAAAAATATAAGGAATCGAGAAATAAAAAAAACCTATTTAAAATTGATCCAAATAATAAAAACGGAATAAACCTTACCCAAATCTGATGTTTAACTCGTTTTCTTTGATGGTGTTGGATAGAACCGGATTCACCATAAGAATCCACCTATAAGAATATAGTGGGAAAAGAAATGAGATATAAAAAAAATCTTACATATATGTGATCAGTGTGTCAACTATACATAATAAATGATACATGAATCCATAACCAACAGTGAACAAATAACATTCAGATTGATATGTACATCCCAATACTAAATAACATTATCATTAATAAAGCTCTTAATTTTTCAAACATCCCTCATTCAGCTCAAATCATAATGATTTAAGCTATGATGAATAACCCAAGCATCAAATCAACATCATCTATATTGTTCTTAAAAACTCATGATGTTTTTTTTATTTTTATCAAGAAGATCTTTCACCCCCTTCCCCTACACCAGCACCCCCCTTCCCCACCACCACCCCCTTTCACCCCCACCTGCCCCTAACACACACCCATCCCCACCTTGAACACCTCCCACTGACCCTTGCATTCCCAATACCCCTCCCTACTACAAACCCCCCTCCCCATACACTCCCCCCCCACCCTGCACACCCCCACCCCCTTCCCCAGCACCATCCCCCCTTCACCCCCCTTCCCCTTGAACCACTCCTTCCACTTCCACACCCTTTCCCCCTACACAAACCCCTTCCCCTCCCCCTGCAAACCCCACCCCCTCCCCTACACACCCTCTTATACCCCTCCCCCTATCATTTCCCACCATCCATTTTTGACTACTCAAGAACCAATAACACACCAAAATTATTTCTTAAACCAGATACAAGGCTATGTAAAATATATAAAGATTCATAAATTATCATTTTTGTGTCACAATCCTCCCCCTCTTTCAGTATATTTTCTTTGAGAAGTATCCCTTTAGGCATCCTCAAACAACATGGGCCACTTCATTCTCGTCAAAATTGAGTTAAGAAAACTTAATAAATATATTGTAAAAAGGTGTCCAATGAATTGGTAATTGGATAAATTTAATCAAAAGATAAAAAATAGTGACACTTAAGATTAAGAGGTCAATATCCAAACAAGGAGGTGAGATATTTAAGGTAAAGTGTTTAAATTGGTTCTAAAGAGAATACCATGATCCCCCCCCCCCTCAGGTTATATATAATTTTAATAACATATTAAGACCTAACACAGTTGTTCACTCAAATCTTGATAACCATAAAAAATACAAGGGATAGATAATCACCTTCCAATGTGTCCAGTCATATTCAAACTACTCTTTCACCTACAGTGAACCTCAATCACTGTGAAATAGAGGACCATGATTCAAGAAACCCAAAAATAGGGAATGGTTCATCTTTACCTCTCTATTCAATTTTTGGTCATAGTTTATAACTAGAATAGCTACACCCAATGATGAGAGGAATCATCCTCATGGTCATACAAAGAGACACACTCTATAATTTCTACTAAGACCTTTATGGGAGAATTAATTTAAATATCACCATCCATGGTTCCAAACCATATATGATTTATACCTCCAAAAACAACAGTCTCGTTTAGAACAATGGGATTAACTAAAATCACATAAATAAGATCAAACTATAAAAATCTATTTCCTAAAAATCCCCACATTTTAAAAAGAATTACGACAACTCATTTCAAAAAGAAAAGAACATTGAAAAGAATCGCACTTCTTTAAAAAATACAAAATCCATTTCATAGGGTAAAATTAAAACTTCCCAAGAATATAATTTTAAAAAATATTAACACCATATTTGATAATCATGAAATTATTTAAAATAAAATCTCACTCAAAATTCATAATGTTCACTATTTTCAAAACCCCTCATGAATTTCATAATAAGACCCAAAAAATTGAAATACCATTTCATTTTATATTATTTCGCAAATTATATATTGTAATCAAACGCTTTAAAAGAATCTTGTGAAATTCAAAACAAATCATAAAACCTATTTTTTAAATCCAAAACATCCACAAGTACCATTTTCGAATTAATCACTAAAAAGGTTTTAATTTAAAACACGTCATTAAATCTATTATAATTTTATATAATTTCCCAATTTCTTTTTAAATATTACTACTCTTGAAATAATTATACATGATATTCAAAATACCTTACAAATATTCCCCCAAAATCGGTTTTGGAATATAAAAATTTCAATAAATGTACTTTTTTACAAAAAACAATTGAAGCATCGAACATAAGAAAACCATAATGTGGCACAACATACAAATGATCGATTGATCGATTGATATATCATAAACAAAAACCTATCATGAGGTAAGCCCAATTTTAAACTGTCACATATAATAGTTCCCCATCATCAAGGGGACTCAAGGAAACCTAACAATGTATACTAAGTCAAACATATCAAAGGAAACCCCTCTTAAGTTATCAATCCATAATTCCATAATGTTTTACATTATATACATGGTTATAGATGGACTTGCAGTAAAACACATCACCCAAAGGACCTCTCACAACCCTAAAATTCTTATTTCACTCTTTAAAAGTGAAGAAATAAAATCCAGTTTCATCAAAACACATTTTCACATTCTTGTCAATACTCACACATCGTAAGGCACAAACAACTCAACCTTTGTGCTCTCACTAAAGGGAAAGGTAACCCATTATTATTACCTTTATTTTATTTATACTAACTTGAAGGGAATTGAAAGAAATAATTGAGACATGAATTTTTTTGACTTTGGAGATGTTTAAAAGGGTGTAGATAAAAAACTACAAAGGGGTATATTGAAGTGTCCAAATCAGAAAATTTTATTTATTTTCAATAAGGTTTTGAGGAAGTATAATTAACGTAAGATGAATTTTAAGGATAAAACTTGAAGAACTCAAGTATAAAGGTTCAAGAAAAATTTATAAATGTAATTCAGAATCTTTAATAAAAATACAAGTGTTTATGGGTGAAGAAACTTTGTCTACATCATTTGATAAAACTTTGAAGTCCTTGCAATTGATTGAGAATTGTATGAATTATTTTTGAGTTGAAATTGTTACCTATGTAAAGTTAAATAGGGATTTATGTTAAATAAATTAAGGTAATACTTGAAGTTAACTACTTGTGTAAAAGTAGTATGAATCTTGTTTAAAGGTAAGTTAGGGATTCGATAGCTATAAAAACGTAATTGAAGCTCTATATAAAGGTTTCACTGAAATTAGGTATATACATAAAGGTAATTGGAGACCTATGTAAAGGTGAACTGACATTGAAAAAAGGTCATTAAGAGATTATAATACCTATGTAAAGGTATTCTAAGCACTATATAAAGTCTAGGAAGGAATCTATGGGCTTGTTAAGGTGATACTAAGCTACGTAAAGTTCATTCACGACCTACATAAAGGTCACACCAAAGAAAAAGAGACTATATGAAGGAAATTAGTGACCTATGTAAAGGTCATCTAAGAAAGATTATGGCTATGTAAGGGTAATCTATGATTTGCAGTAACTACATAAAGTTAACATTGGGACTACACCAGATGAGTCAGGGTAATTGTGATCCATGGTGAAGAGATGAAAACCATTTCATAGGGTGATAGAAAATAAAAACACAACCACACCATAGTTTATTACTAAGGCGTGTTTTGTTAATTTTGGTAATATTATAATTTTTCTATGAGAGACTATGAGTCAAAAAAAACTTTGGAGATGCTCATGGTGTCTCAAATGAGAGAAGAAGGGGTAAGGATTAAAATGGAAAACATCAATGCAATAATGTCATGCAACATATAAAACATAACCTACCACTGTTAGTTTTCACAAACATATCACCTCTGTAGGAGGGGTTTCATTACAAAACCATGATTTTTTTATCAAAAAAACAATTATCTTAAGTAACACTTATTCATGAGTTGCAATTTAATATAAACAAGTAGAATTAAGAAGGCAGTTGAATGCAATTTAAAACATTCTTGACTTAAAGGGGTTGGGAGAGGGAATCTACCTCAAAGGAGCCAAGCCACACACGTTGCTTGACACTTTTATCAGTGAAAACTCTAAGTTTCTCAATCCATACTCCCGACATATGCACCTTTTCATATACAAAAGGATGCCCTAATCACTATGTACATGTCTGCTTGGCCTTGAACATGCACAAGAGGATCCTTATATATATGCTCATATGAATAAGCCCATTATCACCCACACATGTTTTCATTTTTCATATATATACATAACCACACCTATCCCCTTATATTTAATCGTGCTTCTATAGACGAACATTCATATAACAGGAGAACTTATTATATATGTTCTTACATATGCATACGCGGTGAGTCACCTTCAACAAGTGGCTCGAATCCACCTCAACAAGATCCAAAACACACAACAAAAATATAAGAAACCCAAAGATCACAAAATCCCTATTTAAAATTACACCAAATAATATAAACAAAAGAAACCTTACCTGAATCTAATTTCTAACTCACTGCCTTTGATGGAGATGGATAGAATCAGCCTCATCATAAGAAACAACCTATTGAGAAATAATGGGAAAAAGTGATATATAAATACTTCTTAAATATATGTGATTCGTGTGTCAACTGTACATGATAAATGATACATGACTCTAATACCAACCTCATAGACCATTTTATGCCTTTAAAAGTTATCTCAAAATCATTAACAACCTTATCATAACCACATCCTCCAAATATACCTCAATTTGAATCTTTGAATCATATTTTAAAAATGTACATCCTCTTATTACTTCATTCATCTAGAACTAATACCTTGATATATTTATTCCATTCATGAAAAGTCCTTTTCTATAAATATATTTTCTAGATAAATATATAGATAAACACATTCTTATATTGATAATGTTTCTTTCATAAGTGTAACTTTCAGAATTACTTTGTATTATAAATAAACTTCTTCAGCATCATCCACGTTTCGTTAAATTTTCAACATTAGTTTTCATACTTTATAAACACAAGGATAGATTCACTGAAACTGCAGTAGTAACATTTAGCACATATTGGTCACCTTAACCATACACGCTTTTCATTGATTCCTATTGATATATATCCAACAAATAATCAAATAAATAAGTTTATTCCTCAAAAAATCATTAAAAGAAACAAATTAAATATTTAATCAACTTCATTAATTTTTGAAAAAATTCTCTTCCAATTTATATATTAACCATTTGGAATCATAATATACTTCAGTGTTACCTTTTGAAATTAGATTCATACTTTGATTATGTCAAAATGATATCTTTTGAAAGGGGGATGTTGAATTATCTCATGTAATTTTTTACTAAATTATTTTTTATATTACTTATTTAATCTAATTCACATATTATGATTAATGGATCTTCTACACATAAACTCCAACATTCACATTGTATGCATGGCCAAAAGTAATGATAGAAAACCACATTATATTGTTAAATTATTATACCCCAATGTGGGTGAAAGAAATTCTAATTATGTTTATGTGAAGCAAGAGACAAAAAATTTATCACATGTATAAAAAAGTGATTATAATAGGTGATCATGTATAATCTCTAACTCAACACTTACACAAGGTGGAAACATATCATCAATAACTCAATACCATATATAGATAGTTAGTTGTCTCTTTATAGGTTATTTATATCAAATCCTTCAAATTTAAAATGGTCATACAATCCTTACTAATGGAAAAGATCTTTCGTATGCATCAAGATGTCACTACATCACAAAAATAGATCTCTTTTCTCAACTATAGCTCTTAAACATATAGTGAATATATAACCTAAAATGAATTTACATCGGCCTTGTACTCTCAATCTTTATTGTGATAAATTAAATAATAATAAATAATATCTAAGGTGTATTATTCATCAAATTTTAATTTATCTTTTATATTTCAGACACATCCCATATTCTTTTGAATCTTTTACATTCATTTAAAAAATTCAATCATTGGATGATTGATTGGTTCAAATAGGATGTTGATTTCCCTCATCAAACTTCCAAAACATCAAATGTAATATATTCTTATCTGTGAAATTTTGGAACTTTTGATTCATCTCCTTTATCTTAATTTGATATTTTCATAGATGCAAGACAGATTCAGTTCTTATATGACTTAAAAAGATAATAAATCAAAAAAAAATCTTACCAGTGAAAATCTGAGAGGTCGATGATCTAAAATCAAAGAACCCCTATAGAATAAATCAGATGGAGGTTGGGTGGCAACGTTGAAGGAGAAGGATTTCAAGGAGATGGGGGTGGTCGCATATGAGGAGGAATCTGGATGGTGATGTAGCCACATCGGAGAAGCGTTGAGTAGTAGTGAGCAACGGCGGAGGAGGAGCGTAGTGGTGAGGTGGGGGGTCATCGAAGCAATGTAGACAGAGAGGTAGGGAGGCTGTGTAGGTGGGGAGGTGTCTTGGGTGTGTTATATTCTTGTCACTGGGGATGTGGGGAGGTCGTGCTAGATGAAGGAAGGAGGGGGGAGGAATCGTAGGGGAGGGATCACAGGGAGGGAAGAAATGTGACGCATCACGAGGGAGGGAGGGGGATAGAGCGGAGTAATCCCAAGGGGTTGGGGGTATAGCCATGAACATATTTAGGTTCATGAAATTAGGTTAGATATAGACATTTTTATTATAAATTGTGGCTATAAATCTGTGGCTATAGCCTATATTTCTAGTAGTGTCTCCACATAGGTTTATCCCATAAGAAGAGTGGGTATTTTTTCATTGATATTGTGAATGGACCTAGTATTTGGGATATGGGTGTCATTAATTATCTTTTGATAGAAAGAATCATTTCACATGATGTTATTCAATGGAAAAGTCTCCAAATAGGTATGGACCATATATATAAGGGGGTATTTTTTCATTGAAAATATGGGTAGACCAAGTATTGGAGATTTGGGCATCACTGCATATCTTGTGATGGTAGTAATCAATCCATTAATAGTTATTGAATAGAAAAACACTTTATAAGCCTGATCCATATGTAGAGGGGGGAATTGTTTTCCATTTATATTGTGGTTAAACATATTATTTGTGATCTGGGCATCACTACAAATCTTGTGATAGCAATAATAAAGCCGCGTGTAATTTTTGAATAGAAAACTCTTCACAAATATATGAACCATATGCGAAGGGATAATTTTTTCCATTTATATTGTGTTTGGACCTAATTTTTTTTATTTAGGTTTCAATATATATCTAGTGATAACAAGAATAAAACCACACATAGTTAGTGAATGGGGAGATCCCCTATGCGGATCTGACTCGTACACAAGGATAAGAGTAGATCATTTTTCATTCACATATATCTAGTTCATGTGTAGTGAACCATCTATGAAGTAATGTTCTCTATGAAGTTTAACATCATGAGGTAAGGAAATATTTTGTGAAGTTTAACATCATGTGGTGAGGTTGTCTTCCATGAATTTTAACATCATGTGGTAATCATGAACGATGATATGGAGTTTAAAGTCTTGATTCCAAGACTTGGGATGTAGCACAATTTAGAGTCTGGTTTCCAGGACTTTGGATGTTGTGTAGTTTATAGTTTTATAATTGATACATAGGATGTTGTGCATTTTAGAGGCTTGGTTCTAAGACTTTGGATACATCAAGGTGGAAATTAAATTATTTTTTGAGAAACCCTGCATTGGTGGGGGTGTAACAAATTCCTAATCCTTCTTAAACTATGAGTAATCTCCATTGGAATATAAATTATATGTGATATAAGTCCCTTAAAACATGGTCTCTTTCTTTGGATGTTACTTTCCTAGTATCATAGAGGTTTTAATATCTAATACCAATTCATATTTAATGAATTGCTGGATGTGATACTTTTTATTTAAGGATCACATGATCTGATTATGATGATCTATGGGTTTCTATGGTGTATGAAGACTTTTTTGATCAATCTATTCTAACTTATCCAACCACTTTTTTAATTTATAATCATCTGATAGTTGTCCACATGTAGCTATTTAGAGTGATGGAAACAAGAATTTCATGGGAAAAATTTCTTTGGTCCCATAAACCAATCAATATGGAGTCACTCATGTGGTAGTGCACATGGTGGTATGGTAGTCCCACAAAGCATGGAGGAACATGTCCAGCTAGAAATTTTTTTCCTCGTTCATCTTTTTTGCAGTTTATTCAATAGAGTATTATTCAAGGCCTCTACTTGTCCATTTTTTCACTGCATGATAGTGGGATGAATGGTTAAATTTCATGTTGTACTCTTTGTACAATTTCTTCAATTTGGTAGTATGGAAGTTGTTGGTGTTTTTCGTCAATATCATGTGAGGGACACCGAATATGAGGATGAAATTGTCTTTCATGATGTTGATGATATTCTTCATCCTGAATTCCTTAAGGTGTATTTCCTTGGTCCATTTGGAAAACAAGTTGACATTAGTAAGATTGTACTTAACGTCATAGATTTGGTTGGGGGATATGTCCCCAAAATATCCATTCTCCATATATAAAATGTCTAGGAATATTTACTTGAATGCAACAACTCTGGGTTTGATGGATGAAGTTTTCATGAATCCAGCATGCATGATATTTCCTAGTGAATTCTACACAGTCATGTATCATTATTTTTCAGAATTAATCAAGACTCATAATTTTGTGGGAGAGTCTGGTCCCATACTAATGAACGTTATCAGAGCCTGTATGAACTTCTTCCATGATAGTGGGAATCTCTCTTTCTATTATTCATCTGATGATGATTCTATCAAATTCTTGTTAGTATAGGGATTTTTTCACAGTTGACCTATACCAAAGGGTAAAATTCACTAGTTATCATAGAATTTATTCCAATTTTGGATCGATAAAATGGTAGGACACCATTTTGGAGGTAATCGGCTATAGGATCCATCCATCTAGGGGTGGATATTGGTTCATCACACTCTGGGGTAGTGTTTACCTAATGGATTTCCTATATGACACAAATGAGGACTGATGACACTATCCTTCAGTTTGTGGTGAAGAAAACCAATTCATCCTAATCAGGGTTGGGTGGGACTATGGATCCATTATTCTATGCATTAGAATGAGAATTTTTTTAACAAGTTATATGATTCAATGTTGGATCAAAAAGGAATTCTTCTATCAATCCTCTGATGTGACCGATGAGAGGGTCCAATTATTTAGTATTGATGTTGTACTTTCCTTTTATTTGTTTGATCACAAGCTATGAATCCCATTTTATGTTTAGGTGGTCTATTTATAGTTGTAGGTCTAGTTCCAAGATGAAAATAAGATCTTGGTATTCTACCTCATTATTAGTGAAGCCTTCAAATAGTGGGAATGATTAGGGAAAATTTTCATTTCCTAGGGAAATAATTGAAATCAGTAGACAAACCTGATTGAGAATTGGATTTTCCATCCTCTTTCCAATGAGACTTAAGTAGGAGCTATCAAAATACATCTCCCACATTAAGGGATTGTCATGGTAATAGAAAACCTCTTCATCTGGAAGTTGAGTATCCACTGTTGTGCTTTCAGGGGTGGGATATTTTACAATGAAATCATCCAAGGCCTTCCCTTTAAATGACTTCTATAAAATGAACTAGATTTCATAATATTGAAGAATAATATATCATAGATCCATATGCCCAGCCAATATAGGGTGGCCAAGGATGTACTTTATATATGTTAATACAAGAGACAAAGTGGACTTTATGATGTTTTAATTAATGTATTATCTTTTCCACAGAAAATGAGTGTGAGTAAGTTCTTCTCAATTTTAAAACACCATTTCCAAATACCTAGTATTGTTCAACTTATATATTAGAGCCTATTTTCATTCCCTACATCATTTTCCTGTGTGAGGATATCACCAACCGATCATTCCATAGAGTCCACATAAAGGATAAGTGGATTTCTTTATATAAGAAACATCAAGATCGGTGGGTGTAGTAATTAATAATTTATATCCTCACAGGATTCCTATAAATACTCATTCCATCAGTAGGTGACTCCCTTATTTATTAACTTGGTTGATGTGGGAGATTTTCCAACTTGCTAATCTATGAAACACCGAATGTAAGTAAGGTTCCCTTAGAGCCACCTCATTTATTTAAGATTATGAGGGGGTGTAATTACTAGGATTCCACTTGTTTTTCATGTATAACCCTCAATTACATGGTGAAATACTAAAAAACCAAGTAATTTCCCTGATGTTACTCCAAAATAATACTTTATAGGATTCTACTTTAATCATTTCTACTGAAACTTGTTGAAGATCATTTGATGTTTTTTGAGGTGATTACATCACTTTCAAGATTTTACTACTAGTTCATCAACATAAAATTCGTCTATTCATCCCAATGAGGTATTAAATATATTATTCATGGGGCATTGTTAATTAGCACTATTTTTATTTAATCTAAAAGGAATGACCTGATATAAAAAGATCCCCTAAGGTGCTCTGAAGGAGGTGGATTCCTCATCTTCAGGGGCCACCTTTATCTAATTATACCATAAATACCAATGCATGATGGAAAGGTCTTGGAATCTAGTAGTTTCATTGATCAAATTTTTTTTGATCGGTAATTATAAATCATCTTTTATATAGTGTCTATTATGGTCTCTGAAATCAATGAAAACCCTAATCTTCCGGTTCTTTTTCTTTATGTGGATGATTTTAGAAAGACATTTTGGGAACTAAACGTCCCATAAAAAGTTATCTTTCGTCAATTTTTCAATTTTCAGGTTCTATATTTGTAGAATGTTGAGGGTCCATCCTCCTGGATTTCTACTTGAAACCTTGATGGTCATCAGGTAAGCCCAGGTGGAGCGTATGAACATTAGGATTAATCCATATAATTATTGTATAATTCCAAGTGAACACCTATCAATGATGATTTATAAATTCAATATTCATCTCCTGTTCCATTATATGCATGGAGGAACTAATAAACATAGTCCATGGGTCTTATTATGTTCCCATATTTTCCTACTTCAACTCATCAATGGTGATGGAGATTCCTTCCTCAAATATGGGAGGGGAGTTCCTAAGGTCATCCTCTTCTTCTTCCATAATTGAGTCCTTAGAGTAATTTTAATACATCATGGATAATATAGGGGAATATTCACCAATTTTCAAGTAAGATAGGATATTCGAAGAGAATTTTTAACCCTAGACTTCTAGATTCATTGTAGAGAGATTTTGGGTATGCTTGTTTCTTTTATACTACCACTGGGGGAAGGAGGTACCTGTATATCCTGATTTGTATAGAATGTTTTAGGGAAGACATTTTTTTACTGATATCATGAGGCAATTATTGAATCTTGTAAGATAATTATACTGATCCACTTTTGAAAAATCCCTTACATATGACATTACTTCTATCACATGGACATGATCCAACAAAGTTTTCAGTTCATGATAGCTTACTGGATTTAAATATACTACCTCAATCAAGTTTATAGGTAGCACAAAATTACTATTGAGAATGCACTTGGGATTATAAGGGGAAGTCCCTAATCTACTGGGGGCTACATCATTCATATCATCATCCACCATTTGTTGTTTTCCTTCAATATTGTAGAATCATTCCTCGGTATATATAACAGTGAAAAACTCAATGGGGAAACTATCACCATGTAGTTTTCTAACATTCCAATTGATTAGGCATTTCAAGAACTGATGAAATGTTTAAGGTGACACTATGTGGCTATGAATACAAGGTATTCAAATCAAGATATTATATTTTTTGTATTTATGGATAACCATGAAATTAATGTTTGATGTGAGATCCGGAAACTGAACCTTGATCTTGATTTTCCCTAGAAGCCTTTACTCGCTCTTATCATACCCTTGAATGGTTGGATATTTCAGAGATAAGTACCCCTTGGTGTATCCTAAACATCAGAGGGTCTAAATTGGGATGAGGCTTATCCCAGAACCATTTTACACTATAAACATGGATGTCAACATTAATGAGTTTTCCTCAAAAAAAAATAGGGTTCTGATATGTCCCTAGATATGTTTTTTCTGATATAGTTCTATGAATGAGATGGTTACATGACATTCTAAAGGCATAGTCTCCACTTAGTAAGCCCCAATTGCAACGAATCCTATCTTCAACTCATGTGGGGTCTGGAGTGACTCTATTAGTGCCTATCTAAGTTCTTTTAAAGGATATAGAGCATCCACGATTGAGATTTTGGTGGTAACAAAGACCAACTATTTTTGAATGTCATATTTTTGTGCCATAGGTCGATGTTTTCCAAGGTGGGGTTTCTAAATATTATGTGACTCAATATTTGAGGTGGTATAGGTGAAAGTTCATGTTTATTGAGTAGAGGTCGAAGGAGAATTTACTACAAGTGGAATAAGTCATGGTGGACATCCACTTTATCGAAGATGATCTAACAATTCCACCCCTTCCAGTTTGTCATGTAAAATGACTAGGCTTGAATGACTATTGGAATTCTTTGAGGAATATCCAAATTATGAAGGTATTTATGGAGTTATATCTCATGGTTCTTGGTAACATATGTGGATTTCGAGGGGATATAACTAAATTATGGGTTCATACATGCTTGCTTCATCCCATGTATCCTCAGATTCTGCATCCTTGGCCTCTAGATCCCCAGTTAGGTATAGGAAACCCATAATCATATGTGTATTCATCATCAAATATGGGATTTGTTAGGTGAACTATTTTAACAGAAACAACAAATGATCTCTTTATCTGATGAGGGTTCCATTTTGCGGGGTAGTGTATGTGCTTCAGATGTTGAAGGAAATAGGTCTACAAGAGTCAGAGCTTGTGCAGAAGCTATATGTGACTCTTTATATTGTGTATTTTCCTATGTATGATGATTATATATTCCTCTAGGAGAATTATTCAATGACACATCCCTATGTACTAGGATAGTTTTTGGTTTGTGAAGCTATTCTCTCAAGGACTCATGATCTTGGTCAACTATCTTTTGAGTCATCCAATTATCAAAATTCTATCCACACTTGGCTAAAACTTTTTTCTAATCACCCTCTTCTTTTGGTATAGTGACAGTTAGATATGTTACTTGTGTTGGTTCCTTCTCTAGTATCACTTGTCTAGAATCAACCTTACTATATAGAATATCTTTGAAGACAAATAAATCCTATATGGTGTGTCCTTGCATCTGATGAGAAGGGAAGTAGTCAGGATGATCAGTGAGGTTGACCTCTTTGGGTTTCCTATGATATGATATCTTGAGTTGGTTATTTTCCATGGATGAAAGGAAATAACTGGGGACCTTCTCATTTCTGAAATAATAAACTAAATTTATTTATTTCTCAAATCATGGGTGACCCTAGTCACTTCTTTCTTTTTGATGAGGTAATTTTTTTGTTGTTTACACTCGATGGGAGGTCTTAGGTGACTTGGGGCTGGTATGGGTGCTTAAATAGGCAATGCTACTGGTTTTAGGGTAATAAAAGTAGCCTCTTACTTAAAAATCCTTTTTTATATATGCCAAGAGCATGGGTCGATACATAGGATAGGTTTTCTGAATAGTATCTTCTTGGAATTACATTGTCTTGGTAAATTCATGGAATCTGCCTAGCTACTTCAATGGAATTCTAGGTGTTTTTAGCTTATCCTAAAGATTTTAAAAATAAAGTTCTAATATTTTCTCTTATTAGAGAGGGATACTAAGTGAATAGGTTAAAACATTCCATATGGAGGTGAAGTCAAAAAACCTCTCATTTTTGTGTTATTTTCAATTTTTAACATCAAAAATTGTCATTTTCATTAACATATAGCTGAAATGATAAAATAATTGATGATGAGGGCCATCCCATCCTACAACAGATCCTACTAGAAGGATACAGTACAAAATGAAGGTTGGACCTACCAAAGTCTATAAAACACATCTCAAGTTATTTTCCTCCTATTGATCTCGAGGGCCCATCATTCGACGGCATCAGGACTGAAGTGTGTGAGATACTATTATTGATCTCTCGTATAATAAAATTTTGAGATGATAGAATTACAAAAATTGGGTTGGGGAAAAGTTCCATCCATCCATTTGAGATATGGATTCTTCTCCGGATGCACAAGTACACACCATCCTTCCATGGATTCCATTTGAGAAGCCACGGATTCAAATAATTTCAGGAGTTTTGGAGGTACCACTGTTTGGAACACCTTTCATATATAAGGAAAATGTTAGGCTTAATGTGGTGATGGGGGATAGGTTTTCATTGTAATAGAGGAAATTTTCGATCATCCTCAACAAACCCATTTATGTATACTATCTTCCTAGATACAAAGACATACAGATGATAAAATTCCAATATTTTAGGTGGATTAGATATCTCTTTATGTGTGGGAGGAGAGATATTCATTACTTTCTGAGGAAGACACCTAACAGAAATTTTTCCCCTGAGTAGTTCCTCATTGATCTATCTAAAATTTTTTATCTCATTCTCATTAAATGTCATTTGTTACTCTACAGAGGTAATTTCAGCTTCTATGGGTGGTGAGTGTGATTTAGACACACCTTTACATTTATTCTTAGTATTGTTCCTCCATGGATGTGGAAATTCAGTATTCATGGGTGCGAGTTTCTGTCTCCATCAATGATTCTGCATATGTGTAGCCCTAGTTTGTGCATCCAGATCACCTACCTCTCAGGGTATGGTTTTTTCATTTTATCCTTATGCACTTATATCTTGGTTTACATCATTTTCTAGATTTATGGTGTTGTAATTCACTGAGTTATATCTCACAAAGGTTGTTATCTCATTACTCTCCACACAATATAGTGATTCTGCACCGTTTACTCATCCTTCTAGGGTTGTATTAGTGACATGCCTATAAAACCTAGTCATATTAGACCATTTTGGCTTAAAACCTCATAATTTTTGGATTTCATTCACCATATCTTCCTCATATCTAATTATATGAACATTTTTCTTAAGGGATTCTTCAGTCATTCTTTCCGAACAAACCCCAAATAGAAAAGGTATGTCTTGTGGTAAGAGGAATGGATGTGATTCAGGTTTTCAATATTTACCTCCCAACCTAGATAATACTGATTCCTTCTAGGGTGATTATAATGATAAAAAATCCCTAAGCCTCGTAGTCTAAGGGTGATTCAGGGACACTATTGGCATTTTATGATCCTTTTGTTGAGGATTTGACGATTCTAGTCAAATATCTAATAGATCTCGAGATGTAAATTGAGATATAAATTCACCCATCCCTAAGGGATGGGGTTGATCTGGAACATATACTAATTTATCTAGTACCCTCTTAGGTTGAGATAAACCTGGTTTTGGTGATTAAGATAACAATTCCTCTTGCCCTGTGGGCTGGGGTTGGTTTGCAGCTACTGTCGATATTTTTTTGGATCCTCTTACAGTTTGATAACCTGAGGGTTTGAGGCGGTGGTAAAAATACCACTATCTATATAGGTTGGTTTCACTCTTATATGGATTTTATGATGGGTTATTTTGTGATGCATTTTATTAGGTGTAATTTCACTCTTGTATGATTTGGGTGAAATGACTACCTATGATGGGATTCAACTTCTACATGAATATATTGGGTAGTCCACAACCTTGTCTTATGTGTCTGAAATGCATTACAATTTTTTCAAGGGGCCAATATTTGGAGTCTTTTGGAATCCCTCTCTCTCCATTAATGATGTATTTGTTCCTTCAAATCTAGTGAATCTCACAGTGTTTGACTAACTAGCTCATGCATTACCCAATCCCATGATTTCTTATGCGACTATAACATTACAGGATGTCATATATAGGGATATTTACTATTATGGGGATATAGTGAATGGAATTTATCCATATTTTTCCATTACATGGATATATCTGTTTTATGTGAATTTGGAAATCAGTTGAAAGATATTTGTTATAATACAAAGATAAACACTTCGTAGGCATCTTCCATGCTTTCCATACCTAGTTTTTGTGCTACAAAGAATAAAGATATGTCCACTTGAAAATATAGTGTATTTATTATCTATATATTTCCCTCATATACTTGATAAGGGGGTGTTTATCCTTCAACCACTGATGAGTCTCCCACATGTCTTGTCATAAGTAAGGAATGTACTTCTTCTCTACTACATTTTGAATCTCACAGTCGAGAGTGGATATGGGCTAGAACATAGTTGGGAGGGTTTTTTCAGTTCAATATATATATATATATATATATCCATTTAGGCATATTCTTCATCAAAATTATCTACCTCCACCTAGTCATATCATAGAGGTTTCTACTCCGGGTCACCTACAGAACGTGGTGAAGTGATACTGATTATTAATGGGGAACTATATACAATTAACCCCTGTGTTTTTAGAACCTCTCTATACAAATGTTTTTAAGTTTTAAGAACCTCAATAAATGAAGGTTTCTAGGAAAGGGGAGGATTTCCATGTCTGAGATTGATATCACTATAGAGAGTTTTACCATGGTGGATGTTAAGAGTAGAGTCCCTATGATATATCTCTTTAATAACACGAGGAGGACTATCGAGGTAGTGATAAACTTATGATTCATTTAAAGAGTCGATTGACCCGTATGGTTTCTTTGATATGCGTTGTATAGCCTCAAGGACACTAGAATTGAGAATATCATGGATATGATCCTCATTCTGCATCATTGCCAGAATATGTTGGCCTGACTTTTGGGGTTGAGTAGGGATATGATCTTACTTCATAACAGTTTCTAGAATATGTTGATAACCAATTGGTGTTGTTGTGATATGAGAATTCTTCTAAGAATATGTTGAATTATTTCAGTGAGATTTTTTATTATTGGCTGAAATATATGCTTTCCTTGGGTGGTTTTCAGAATATTCTGTTCAGTCCAAGATGATGCGGGGGTATGATCTCAGTTAAAATATGCATTCTACATTGGAATATTCTAAAAATATTCTAAAATATAAGGAGGAATATGAGCCTCATCCTATATATCATGTGAAGAATTCTAGTTTAGTCATTCATCAACAGAATTAGGTATATGTTTTTTTCAACCATGAGCTACTGGAATATGTTGAGTATCCACATATGTAGGGATATGAGCCTTCCCTGAGGTGATTTCTATATTTTGTTGATGGGACTCAATTGATGTGAGGATATGAGCCCAGTCTTGAGATATTATGGTATTCTGCTGATCATTTTCGACCGGAATGTGCAAATTTCCCACGAAATGTGACAAAATGAGCTAGTGAACCACAATCAGAATGGGTATATAAGCTCGTTCCTATGTCTTTTGAGTATTCTAATGGTCTATATTAACATGAATTTGCACCTATACCAAGGCATGTTCGAAACTGAGCTGGTGAACCTCGGTCAGAATGTGGATATGAGCCTAATCATGTGCCTCATCCTTTATCAAAATATAATGATAATCCTCCTAAATAAGAAAAAGAATGTGTTCTTACTCTAGATTATCCACTTGTTCATACTAATCACGGTGGTATACTGCTTTGGATGTCGAGGTAGGGATATGTGTATGTACTTACATATGTACTGGTGCTTAAATATGTCGTTGAATCAATTTTACTATTGATAGAATATAGTAACAGTATTGAAAAGTGTGTGTATGAATGCAACCATACACATTCTCAGTCTCTAGGATATACTATAAAATTTCTTTGATTCAAGTGGGGATATAAGATCCTCTTATACTCCTTAATATATTAGAATATGATGATGGGATTCATTGGGGGGAAAGGGATATGTTCCTCCTCTATTCTAATTATAGGAATATGAATGTAGACTTGATTCGAGTGAACAGGGAATGAGCCTACCTATTGGATACAGGTAGAATATGCAGATAAGATTCGTTAATGGGAGTGTGTATATAATCCCACTTCTATTTATACATGGTTTTTTGTACCTGGTGATACCTCCTTAGTACCTGTGCATTAGTGTACATGTTGAAAATTTTCTAGGTGGTGGTCGCGTTATGTGACTGAGGAGCACTAGAAGGTTGACACTCATGACAACGATTGAAAATATCCCTCCTTAGAAGCTCTTGAACTAGGATGGGCTAAAGTGAACTCCTTGATCCACAATTATAAGATATGGAAGGTGCTAATTTTCGTGCTCTAAGGATATGTTTCCAAAGCTATTGGTGGTGGTGACAGGTTCCAATAGTGTCGTTATAAATTTCACTAAATGAAATGGACTTATTGGATTCAATTTTTGGATATATCTTCATGGATTATCGAGGATTGGGATCATACCATGTAATCGGTATTCCAAAACCATCATATTCTTCACCCAATGATGAAGGCGTCAAGTAGGTGAGGTTGTTTTACAACCAGCATATGTTACTATTATAGTTGAGGTTTTATACCATTCACTTGATAAATATATGGTATCAGTTCAATAACTCTAGGAAATTAATTTTTGTATTCATAAGGTCAACAAGAAACATGGTCTCCAATTAGTGCATCATCACAGGTGAAAAACATGCCCAATAAACTATGCATGGGTAACATAATTTTCATTTCTTGTTCCCGATTCGGCCATTTTTATTGCATGGAATTTTCATGGAGGGAAAGTCCTTATTTCATGGGAACCTTGATTATGTTTTATTATTAAAGGATTTCACATCCATCATACCATTTTCATTTTCAAAGGATATGCAACACAAAATGTCTTGACACATGGTCAACCAATAATTTTTATTATTTGAGATATTTACATCGAGTTCGCCATTTTTATTTCCTTGAGAGAGATGGTTTTATTACCTATATTTACTTGACATGATTCCCAATCCCTATAATGATTCACTTATTATGTTATTTCATGATTTCACATTGTATTTTCCATTTTTTCCATTAGAAAGATGTATAATTTATGATGACTGATTGTTGGGGGTTTAATTATGGTTTCATAATCACTAACATCAGGTTTTCTGTTTTAATATATTATAGAAACTCCCAATGTCCCCCAAATCTATAACAAGGTACATTCCTACTTTCCAAAGGTTGGTGGTCATTTGGGGTTTTAAACACAATGATACTTTGGAACTCTCATTTGTCGAGAGGGTGGGAAATCAGGCTCATCGCACCTTTTTTGGGGGAAATTAATGCCTATTTTGGGACTCTCTTATATATTTATGATATTATTGTGAATCTCTTACCAGTACCGATATGGGAATCATTATCCTAATAAAATGATCAGGTGTTCAATTCTTCTGCATGTAAAGTGTGGTTCTATTAATAAGATTGTCTGTATGTATTAGATTTTCTCTATCAATTTCTTGTTATTTCTTAGAAATGGGTAGATTCTTATATTTTAAAGTCACATAAACTGATACTTTGGAGTGTACTACCATCAAGGGAAGCAATTGGTGGTTTGAGGATGATATTGAACCTTTATGATGATTCTTACATATCCTGTGTATAACAGGAATCAAAACAGATATAGATTTTTTAAGTTCATGTTGTGGAGTTTAACATCATGTGGAAAGGACATATATAAAGTAACATAGGAACTGGGTATTAAGCTCTATCCATAGGAAGGAATCCTACATATCCTCCTTATAATAGGAATCAGTTTCATTATAGTTTTATCTTCCCTTACCCTACTAATGGGAGGTGATAGAAAATTAATGCCTATTAGGGTTATTTCCCTAGGGTTTTCCAATATTTGAATTCCTTCATAACATACATTAAGGTGGATTCTATTGTGTGGTGTAATCATATCATTTAATTGAATGGGGCTTACACACTTAGGTTTCCATAATTGATGGAAATTTATGATGTGAGTTATATAATCATTACAAATCAATAAGCCCATGTGATTCAAGAATGGCGTGAAAAACAAGGGGTAACAAGTGATCAAAATCAAAACATATAGTTATAAGACTTATTCACTAGGGCAGACCTAATGGGGTGTTTTATGTGGAGCTCAATCCTTAGGAATTCATCCTATATATCCTGGTTATAGAAGGAATCAAATTACTCATAGTTTGATTCATTCCTAACCTGTTGATGGGTTGGAATGGGTGATTAAACATGAAGAAAATATTATTATCCCAAAGTTTTAGAATATTTAAGGACTTATACCAGGATGGATTCCCATTGGAAGATATCTCACCTTTACCCTCTAATGGATAAAGAATATGAACAATGAGTCTCCAGATGAGAAAGTCTAGATGGAATGAGGATCCCATAATACCCATAGGGTATGAGTATCCTTTATTAACCCAATATGTAAACTTCCCATATGAAAGGGGAATGATCAACCAAAGACTCATGATTTGGGGTTCACATGGTTTAAGGGAACATAGACAGGTAATCATGTTAAACATGGTCAATATTTCTGGGGGGTTTTGACTGACATGTCCTGATTGTCTATTTTACATGTCCTTGGAGTCTATCTAACAAGTCTAGGGAGTCATCTTGACATGTATAACGACCCATACTTTACATACATTGTTAATACTTCAAAATTGAAGTACACTTATTACAACATATGACAAAACCACAAAGGACCGTATAGGTATAGTGTCTTTAGAAACTGGGAAACATAAACAACTGGTTCATAAATCTTCTACAGTGTCTCCCATTTATTTCATCATATCTAGGGTCCCTTTTAGCATATTCTACTTAATATCCATCTTCCTGACCTGGGGAAAAGAAAACATAAAAGGGTGAGCTCAAATGCTCAGCAAGGGAAAATAAAGGAAATAAAAATCATATCATATCTTTTTGAAAATCAAAACCTGCAAAAGAGATCATAATATCTTAACATGGAATAAATCATAGAAGTGAAAATGAGATCCCCATAATCATAACATAAAACATGAAACTTTGTGGCATGCACACATAATCATGGAAAATCATTTCTTGTTAGTCATGACTCATTGCCAAGACTATCTTAGTGGACAAAGTCCCTTTCTGAACCGAGTTCACTCCTCGTTTCAGTCCTATATCACTGAACCGAAATAACCTTCCGTTCCAGCCATGTCTATCTCATGAGATATAAAGTCTTTACCCAATGCATTGGAGGGAGATATAGGTCCTACCCATCTTATAATGAATCCTTTATTATGTGTGCCACATAATCATAAACCATACATCATAACGTAACCCATGTAATAAAAATGGGATTCTTAAACAACATGACATCATAAAACAATTCATATAAGATAAAGGAATTCATAAAAATATTTCCATCACAACATAATAAAATCCATGTAATAATAGGGATAGAAACAGAACCCTTTATTATCTTAGATGGAAAATAATTTTGATAAAACACTTGAACTTCATTCTTGAGGAAAATATCCTTTCTTTTTCAAAAACATTTTACATTTCTTAACATGTCATACAACTTTAAACTAAAAGAAGTTGATTAAAAATAAACTTGAAAACTTTTAAAGGAAGCTTCTTGGAAATAATGTTTTAAAAATCCATTCTTGTCGTATAAGTTAAAAAAACATTCTTCGTACTTTTGTCGGAAAAGTCAAAAAGTACCTCGTACGGAAAAACGACAAAAGATTCCTTTCATATTCTTTACTAAAAACTCACCTAAGGGTAAAATTGGATTTAAACTATTGTAAGTGGATGGAAACAATATTACATATTGAGGGAACATGGATGTGGATGATAAAATACACCCCAGTAAATACTTACGAATAAACAATCTCGGATAAAAATGAGATTGTGATATTTCCCTTACCATAGGTCCGATTTGCTTTGTTCGTCTCCGAAGATACTGTATAATGGTTTAAATAATGTTATTGACTTATTCCAGAATCATACATATTGATATGAGATCATATATGGTCATATTATTAGATTCTTGTTAGTAATATTTCATTGTTACTTGTTACTCGGGTCTTTATAACTTTTTGTTCTTATGCGTGTTTTGTCGAATAAATTCTTATTCTTATCTTTAGGTTATAGATAATTCATTTCCAGAATGGTATTAGTGTAGTATATACCATATTCATTCATTCAATTCATTTATATAATCATTATTAAATGAAGATCATGTAGAACGAGTCGCATCACATCGTGGAGACGGTATTCCGTACGTACGCACGAGTGATGATATCGTTCCTATGATCGTGGAATTGTATTGGAGTATATATATATTATTTCAGTATCAATATTACTTTATAATAATCATATATAGTTACTCATTACACAATTATACCCATCCTTGTAAGGTGATGGTGGAAAATAGATTACACCACGGCGTGGAGACGGTATTCCGTACGTACGCAGGCGCGGTGATTTCATTTTTCCGTAGGATGGATAGAAGGTGAATTAGGGTTGTTTCATATTTATAATAACATATCAGTATGTAAGTAATACTGATGTTATTACTTTATCATGAAACAACTAAAGAAGAAGAAGTTGAAGAAGAAAGAAATTGAAAAGATCGGTAATGGATATTACCTCTTCTTTGGAACGCCTCTTTGAATCCTCCACTTAAGGAACTAAGATTGGTCTTTGGAGAAGCCCAGGACCTCTAGGATTATTCTAGGGAAGTGGAGAGGAGAAAATGTCAGGGGTTGGCCGAGCTTGAGTGCTCAAATTGGTGTGAGGAGGAGGGGGAGGAGGTGCCCTTTTATAAGGGAGGAGAGGGGCACCTTAGGAATATCTCAAAATATTATTTTATATTAAAGTCAAAATCAGTTTATAATGGTTACAAAGGGTCTTATTTAGAAGCTGAAGTGGTGATGGGTCGAAATCCTATCAACCAATAGGATTTAGACAAGTTTGGGGTATTATTTTAACCTTATCAATTAGATTTAACTCTAAGTTAATTAATTTAACTTTTACAGTGTCTTTTTGTTTTATTTCACTATATGGTTAATACACTTACTATAACATGCCAAAAGAACCCCAAATTGTTTATTATTAATATATATATCCTTATCTAAGTCATTTGGCCGAACCATAGATTTTTAGGAATAAAATAACAATTAATAATATAATATTTGATTTAAAAACTATTTTGTGTCAATTTTGACACTATTTGATATATGATTTTTGTGAAAGTCATATCAGAATTATATGTTCGAACAAAGTTGATTAAATCAACACTAATATATCATAGTAACCTATAAAATTAGTGGAATTCATAAAAAGTCTTAAATTACATTTATTTTGGTATTTATATTATCAATTATGTCAATATTTCATTAATAAGATAATTACTGCATCATCTTTGTGTCATAAATAAATTAAATTATTTGATGTCTAAAAATTACAAATAAAATACCATCATGTAGGAAATCCGTTTAGCTTTCTAATGAATATTTATAATCGAATTTATCTTATGTATAACCCCATATTAAAAATGATTTACTTATTAAACTTTAAATTTAACTATTTTAACCCTTCTTTAAATAAATTAATAATAAATGTCCTAATCTAATCCAAGTGGGCCTAAATGGTCATATTTTATTCCTAAGTTTGTTTTTGGTCGAATTACACTTGTCCAATAGAATTAGGACATGTGTTAGGGTAATATTAATATCATATTTACCCTTAGTTACCCTATTTACTATTAACCGCGGTAAAAAAAGGTAAAAAGTTACTATTCACCAAAAAATTATTTTCATCTCATTGAACCACATTTTAGTCCTTGATATTAACTGTGTCTCTCGGATTTTCGAAATTCCATTCACAGAAGCGGTAAAATTAAGTTTTATGCAAAATTCAGTTTTTTAACCTAGCACTTAGTGGTTTCACTATTCATCAAAAATTGAAAGTTTTCAGAAAAATACCAAAATTTCACCCTAGGCTAATTTCGATATTCTGAGTCCAAAAATGAAGTCCATTTTGAAAAATAAAATTTATAAAATTTCAAAAAGTGGTTATTACTATTCATAACGGCTAGTTTTAATAGCATATTGTTGTTTAGTGAAACTCGGTATTGCGTACGACGCAAGCTATCGAGGAAGGTCGCGATTGCGTGTAAAGAAAGCCAAGCAAGTGTTGTGTAGAAAAAGATTCCTTTGATGATTTATATAACATAAAAGTCTCGGGTGTTACATTCTTCCCCCCTTAAAAAGAATTTCGCCCTCGAAATTCGTCACTTTGTTACAAACAGATGAGGATACTTCTCCCTCATCATATCCTCGAGCTCCCATGTAGCTTCTTCAAGTTGGTGGTTCCTCCATAAAACCTTCACTAAGCGAGTGGTCTTGTTTCGTAGGACTTTTTCGCTACGATCCAAAATCTCTATCACTTGTTCTTCATAAGAAAGATCTTGCTCCAGCGGTACAACTTCTGAGCTGAGTACATGTGAAGGATCTGGTATGTACTTTCTCAGGAGAGATACATGGAACACATCGTGAACTTGAGAGAGATTCGGTGGAAGCGCCAATCGGTAAGCTACCTTCCCAACACGATCCAGTATTTCGAAAGGACCGATATATCTAGGGCTCAACTTCCCCTTCTTTCCAAATCTCATAACCCTCTTCCAGGGAGATATTCGTAAGAACACTTTATCGCCCACTTCAAACTCTAGGTCATTTCTTCGGTTGTCGCCATAACTTTTCTGTCGACTCTGAGCTGCTCTTATGTGTTGTTGAATAGATCTGACCTTTTCTGCCATTTCATCAATGAGATCAGGTCCTAATAGCTTTCTTTCCCCAACTTCATCCCAGCAAGTTGGAGTCCTGCATTTCTTTCCATAGAGAGCTTCATAAGGAGCCATCTGAATACTGGAGTGAAAGCTATTATTATAAGAAAATTCCACCAAAGGTAGGTGTTGATCCCAACCTCTTTTGAAATCCATAGAGCAAGCTCTCAACATATCTTCTAGGGTTTGAATTGTTCTCTCAGACTGACCGTCTGTCTGGGGATGATAAGCAGTGCTGAAACTCAACTCTGTATCCAGAGTATGCTGAAGACTTCGCCAGAACTTCGAGGTAAATCTCGGATCTCGATCAGATATAATAGAAAGTGGTACTCCATGAAATCTTACCACTTCCTTTACATATATCCTGGCAAGCTGATCTAGAGAGAAATCCTCTCTAATAGCAATGAAGTGTGCAGACTTTGTAAGACGATCAACTATGACCCAGATAGCATTATTGCCTTTGGATGTTTTAGGAAGTCCTGTGACAAAGTCCATAGTGATGTTTTCCCATTTCCATTCGGGTATGGGTAATGGTTGTAACATCCCCTTAGACTTCTGTCTCTCAGCTTTAACTTGTTGACAAACCAAGCATCGAGAGACATATTCAGCAACATCTCTTTTCATGCCATCCCACCAGAAGTACTCTTTCAGGTCCCTATACATCTTCGTGCTTCCAGGATGAATAGAGAATGATGAACTATGAGCCTCATCCAACAGCTCATTCTTTAATTTGGGGATGGGAGGAACGCAAACCCGATTCCTGAACTTTATTATCCCATCACAATCAAGGTTGAATTCAGGAACATTTCTCACCTTCTTTTGTAACTCGACATCTTCTTTCTGTGCCTCTTTAATCTTCAAATGTATAGATGGTTGAACATTCATTTGAGAAAGATAAGATTTTTCCCCTTCCATTATAATTCCAAGATCCATCCTTTGTAAATCCATAAATATTGGATCTTTTGTGATCCTCATCATGGATAAACTAGCATGGTCTTGTCGACTTAATGCATCTGCCACCTTGTTTGCTTTCCCAGGGTGGTAATGGATTGAGTAGTCATAATCCTTAATCAGCTCCAACCATCTTCTTTGACGCATATTCAGCTCCTTTTGTGTGAAAATATACGTTAAACTTTTATGATCAGTATAAATATCACACCTTTCACCATAAAGGTAATGCCTCCAAATCTTTAATGCAAAGATTACCGCAGCCAACTCCAAATCATGTGTTGGGTAATTTTGCTCATGGATTTTCAACTGTCGTGAGGCATAAGCTATCACCATATCATTTTTCATAAGAACACACCCCAATCCCTTCTTGGATGCATCACTGTAGATCACAAACCTTTCTCCACTACAAGGCAGTGTGAGCACAGGTGCACTGGATAACCTTCTTTTCAACTCCTTGAAATTCTCTTCACATTCCTCTGTCCAGACAAACTTAACTCTTTTCCGAGTCAACTTGGTGATTGGATTAGATAATCGTGAAAAATCTTTTACAAAACGTCGATAATATTCAGCCAAACCAAGAAAACTTCGGATCTCAGTTACTGTTGTTGGTCTTGACCATCTTTCGATAACCTCTGTTTTTGCTGGATCCACAGATATCCCCTCTTTTGAGATTATGTGACCCAAAAATGCAACTTTTTGAATCCAAAATTCACACTTGGTAAATTTGGCATAAAGCTTCTCCTTTCTCAGGGTCTTCAATATAATTCTCAAGTGATCTTCATGCTCTTCCTTGCTCTTTGAATAGACAAGAATATCGTCTATAAAGACTACCACAAATTGATCAAGATAGTATCTAAAGACTCTATTCATTAGATCCATGAAGATAGCAGGGGCATTAGTAAGACCAAATGGCATCACTATAAATTCATAGTGTCCATACCTTGTACGAAAAGCCGTCTTTGGTATATCCTCCCTTTTGACCCTTAATTGATGATACCCTGAACGGAGATCAATCTTGGAAAAGTATTGAGCTCCGCGTAGTTGGTCAAATAAGTCATCAATGCGTGGGAGAGGATATTTGTTCTTGATAGTGATCTTGTTAAGTTCTCGATAATCAATGCAGAGTCTCATTGATCCATCTTTCTTCTTTACAAATAGAACAGGTGCTCCCCAAGGTGACGCACTAGGGCGTATGAATCCCTTATCAAGATTCTCTTGGAGTTGCTTCTTCAATTCATGCAACTCAATTGGGGCCATTCTATAAGGTGTCTTTGAAATAGGCAAAGCACCCGGTACGAGTTCTATTGAAAACTCAACTTCACGATTTGGTGGAAGACCCGGTAATTCCTCCGGAAAGACATCATCAAACTCCCGTACAATGGGCATATTCTTAATCGTTAGTTTCTCACCAACCATTTGAGATAAATAACCTTCATTTAGTGGAATCAAGACCGATAAGATGGAAGAAATTTCCACTGGAAGGTTATATTCATCCTTGCATCGATAGACGATCGTAGATTGATCTGGAATATGAAATGTGACTTCCCTTCTTTGGCAATCGATATGAGCTCCATGTAGAGAAAGCCAATCCATGCCAAGAATCACATCAAATTCCACTAAAGGAAGGATCACAAGATTTGCAGGAAGCACTTTCCCACAAACTTCGATCGGAGAAGAATTATAAACTTTTGATGCGATTGATGTGCCATTAGGTGTTGTCACAGCTAACTCAACATCTAATTGTTGAGGTAATACGGTGATACCCTTAGAAAAGTCTTCAGAAATAAAAGAGTGGGTGGATCCAGAATCAAATAAAACATTTGCTACTTTAGAGTGGATGGTAAGTGTACCTTTCACCACATCATTATCATACTCCACATCGCTGATAGAAATTGCATTTGACTTTCCTTTGTCTTTAGCCTTAAGAGTTTGTTGACGTCGACCATCATCATCAACCCTTGGATTTGGGCATTGATTGGCATAATTCCCCATCTCCTTGCACTTGAAACATTGAAGTGTAGTAGGTTCATTCTGTGTATCCCTTCCTTTGTTTGCGTCATTAGACATCTTCTTCCCATTATCACGGCATTCAAATGCCCGATGACCTTCTTTTCCACATTTAAAACATTTACTTGTCCCTTTAAGACAACTCCCTCCATGTTTCTTTCCACACTTTGAGCATAAGGAAAAGCTCATCTTCTTTTCTGTGTGCTCTTTAGATTTTTCTTTGAATTCCATCTTCCTCTTCTTATCAAACCCATGTGACTGATGGGTTACTCCAATCTCCATCTCGACTTTGAGAGCACATCGAACGATTTCCTCGTAGCTATTGAAGTCCCTTATGGCTAACGCCCTTCGAAGACTTGGTTTTAAGCCACTAAAGAATCGATCGATCTTACTCTCAGGTTGGATAATAATACCAGAAGCGTACCTTGCCAGTCTTGTAAAATTTGCTTCATAGGTACCAACAGATTCATCATCCCTTTGCTTCAGTTCAAGAAACTCTTTCTCCATCTTTGTTCGGAGAATACGAGGGAAGTACTTATTGAAAAATAAGTTCTTGAACTCGTCCCATTACATAGACTCAATTTCATCCCTTTGTCTCGTATTCTTAACAAGATTCCACCATTGATCAGCATCTCTTTCCAAACGATACACTGCTAGGATGACTTTATCATGTTCAGAACATTGAAGAACTGAAAATATCTTTTCAGTAGTACTAATCCATTATTCAGCAACTAATGGATCAGTAGACCCGCTGAAAGAAGGTGGACGCTGCCTCATTAAGGATTCAACAGAATGTTGCTCCCTTCTTTGCTCGTTTGGAAATCCTGCATGATTCATAGCTTGAGAAAGTTGTGTGAGCATGGCTACAAGATTTTGCATTCCATCTCCCATATCGTTTGGTTGCTCAGGGGGACAATCATGGAATTTCCCATCGCATTCCGCATTAACACGGTTCCTTCGGGTTCCAGCCATTGACTAAAACCAAGAAGAATAGTGTGAGCAACACTAATTATAATAGGAAACCACATAATTCAAGAATAAAATTTTCATGCTTATGGTCTTATCCTAGGTTATTCAAGGCCATTTCTAAAACACTAAGATTGTGTACTATGCTTAGACTTATCCTTAGGGTTCTTACTAAGGCTTTCACATCCTAGTTTCCAAAGGTTGACTATACCTTTCCTCTGATACCAACTATAACGACCCATACTTTACATACATTGTTAATACTTCAAAATTTAAGTACACTTATTACAACATATGACAAAACCACAAAGGACCGTATAGGTATAGTGTCTTTAGAAACTGGGAAACATAAACAACTGGTTCATAAATCTTCTACAGTGTCTCCCATTTATTTCATCATATCTAGGGTCCATTTTAGCATATTCTACTTAATATCCATCTTCCTGACCTGGGGAAAAGAAAACATAAAAGGGTGAGCTCAAATGCTCAGCAAGGGCAAATAAAGGAAATAAAAATCATATCATATCTTTTTGAAAATCAAAACCTGCAAAAGAGATCATAATATCTTAACATGGAATAAATCATAGAAGTAAAAATGAGATCCCCATAATCATAACATAAAACTTGAAACTTTGTGGAATGCACACATAATCATGGAAAATCATTTCTTGTTAGTCATGACTCATTGCCAAGACTATCTTAGTGGACAAAGTCCCTTTCTGAACCGAGTTCACTCCTCGTTTCAGTCCTGTATCCCTGAACCGAAATAACCTTCCGTTCCAGCCATGTCTATCTCATGAGATATAAAGTCTTTACCCAATGCATTGGAGGGAGATATAGTTCCCACCCATCTTATAATGAATCCTTTCTTATGTGTGCCACATAATCATAAACCATACATCATAACGTAACCCATGTAATAAAAATGGGATTCTTAAACAACATGACATCATAAAACAATTCATATAAGATAAAGGAATTCATAAAAATATTTCCATCACAACATAATCAAATCCACGTAATAATAGGGATAGAAACAGAACCCTTTATTATCTTAGATGGAAAATAATTTTGATAAAACACTTGAACTTCATTCTTGAGGAAAATATCCTTTCTTTTTCAAAAACATTTTACATTTCTTAACATGTCATACAACTTTAAACTAAAAGAAGTTGATTAAAAATAAACTTGAAAACTTTTTAAGGAAGATTCTTGGAAATAATGTTTTAAAAATCCATTCTTGTCGTATAAGTTAAAAAAACATTCTTCGTACTTTTGTCGGAAAAGTCAAAAAGTACCTCGTACGGAAAAACGACAAAAGATTCCTTTCATATTCTTTACTAAAAACTCACCTAAGGGTAAAATTGGATTTAAACTATTGTAAGTGGATGGAAACAATATTACATATTGAGGGAACATGGATGTGGATGATAAAATACACCCCAGTAAATACTTACGAATAAACAATCTCGGATAAAAATGAGATTGTGATATTTCCCTTACCATAGGTCCGATTTGCTTTGTTCGTGTTCGAAGCTCCTGTATAATGGTTTAAATAATGTTATTGACATATTCCAGAATCATACATATTGATATGAGATCATATATGGTCATATTATTAGATTCTTGTTAGTAATATTTCATTGTTACTTGTTACTCGGGTCTTTATAACTTTTTGTTCTTATGCGTGTTTTGTCGAATAAATTCTTATTCTTATCTTTAGGTTATAGATAATTCATTTCCAGAATGGTATTAGTGTAGTATATACCATATTCATTCATTCAATTCATTTATATAATCATTATGAAATGAAGATCATGTAGAACGAGTCGCATCACATCGTGGAGACGGTATTCCGTACGTACGCACGAGTGATGATATCGTTCCTATGATCGTGGAATTGTATTGGAGTATATATATATTATTTCAGTATCAATATTACTTCATAATAATCATATATAGTTACTCATTACACCATTATACCCATCCTTGTAAGGTGATGGTGGAAAATAGATTACACCACGGCGTGGAGACGGTATTCCGTACGTACGCACGCGCGGTGATTTCATTTTTCCGTAGGATGGATAGAAGGTGAATTAGGGTTGTTTCATATTTATAATAACATATCAGTATGTAAGTAATACTGATGTTATTACTTTATCATGAAACAACTAAAGAAGAAGAAGTTGAAGAAGAAAGAAATTGAAAAGATCGGTAATGGATATTACCTCTTCTTTGGAACGCCTCTTTGAATCCTCCACTTAAGGAACTAAGATTGGTCTTTGGAGAAGACCAGTACCTCTAGGATTATTCTAGGGAAGTGGATAGGAGAAAATGGCAGGGGTTGGCCGAGCTTGAGTGCTCAAATTGGTGTGAGGAGGAGGGGGAGGAGGTGCCCTTTTATAAGGGAGGAGAGGGGCACCTTAGGAATATCTCAAAATATTATTTTATATTAAAGTCAAAATCGGTTTATAAAGGTTCCAAAGGGTCTTATTTAGAAGCTGAAGTGGTTATGGGTCGAAATCCTATCAACCAATAGGATTTAGACAAGTTTGGGGTATTATTTTAACCTTATCAATTAGATTTAACTCTAAGTTAATTAATTTAACTTTTACCGTGTCTTTTTGTTTTCTTTCACTATATGGTTAATACACTTACTATAACATGACAAACGAACCCCAAATTGTTTATTATTAATATATATATCCTTATCTAAGTCATTTGGCCGAACCATAGATTTTTAGTCATAAAATAACAATTAATAATATAATATTTGATTTAAAAACTATTTTGTGTCAATTTTGACACTATTTGATATATGATTTTTGTGAAAGTCATATCAGAATTATATGTTCGAACCAAGTTGATTAAATCAACACTAATATATCATAGTAACCTAGAAAATTAGTTTAATTCATAAAAAGTCTTAAATTACATTTATTTTGGTATTTATATTATCAATTATGTCAATATTTCATTAATAAGATAATTACTGCATCATCTTTGTGTCATAAATAAATTAAATTATTTGATGTCTAAAAATTAAAAATAAACTACCATCATGTAGGAAATCTTTTTAGCTTTCTAATGAATATTTACAATCGAATTTATCTTATGTATAACCCCATATTAAAAATGATTTACTTATTAAACTTTAAATTTAACTATTTTAACCCTTCTTTAAATAAATTAATAATAAATGTCCTAATCTAATCCAAGTGGGCCTAAATGGTCATATTTTATTCCTAAGTTTGTTTTTGGTCGAATTACACTTGTCCAATAGAATTAGGACATGTGTTAGGGTAATATTAATATCATATTTACCCTTAGTTACCCTATTTACTATTAACCGCGGTAAAAAAAAGGTAAAAAGTTACTATTCACCAAAAAATTATTTTCATCTCATTGAACCACATTTTAGTCCTTGATATTAACCGTGTCTCTCGGATTTTCGAAATTCCATTCACAGAAGCGGTAAAATTAAGTTTTATGCAAAATTCAGTTTTTTAACCTAGCACTTAGTGGTTTCACTATTCATCAAAAATTGAAAGTTTTCAGAAAAATACCAAAATTTCACCCTAGGCTAATTTCGATATTCTGAGTCCAAAAATGAAGTCCATTTTGAAAAATAAAATTTATAAAATTTCAAAAAGTGGTTATTACTATTCATAACGGGTAGTTTTAATAGCATATTGTTGTTTAGTGAAACTCGGTATTGCGTACGACGCAAGCTATCGAGGAAGGTCGCGATTGCGTGTAAAGAAAGCCAAGCAAGTGTTGTGTAGAAAAAGATTCCTTTGATGATTTATATAACATAAAAGTCTCAGGTGTTACAACATGTCCAGGTTGTCTACCCGACATGTATACCGTGTAGGCCTAATATGTCTTGAGTGTCCTCCGAATACATCCTGAGTGTCTACATGAAAATGATGACATGTCCTAGTGTGATTCACCTGATTAAAAATGACATGTACAAGGGATATCAAGTGATCAAGGCCGACATCTTGAATGGATTTTTCATGATGTGAATGACATGTTTGAAGAAATTCGCTTGACTTGGATAACATGTTCGTAGGACTTCACATGTCTTGGTTGATATGTCTGGGGGACATCGCGTGACTTCGATGATATGTTTGGAGGACTTAATGTTAATTGGATAATATGTCTACGGAACTTCACATGACTTGGCTACCATGTCCAAAGATCTTTCACATGACCTGGTTGGCATATCTGGAGAACTGTTGCATGACCTGACTTACATGTCTAGGTTTTGTATCATGACTAATGAGTATGTCATGTGAAATTCATGATCTTGTTACATGAAAATCATCATATCCACCTTCACGTAATGCTACCATATTTTTCATCCTTTATCGCATAAATTCCTCAATGTTCAACTAGAATTATCTTGTTGATATATCACATGACCATGTCGATATGTGGAAACTCCTTTTCCTAATCATGTTGGCACACCAAAATTCCTTCATGTTATCAATAAGGTAATCATGTGAAGTAAATATACATGTCATGTAATCCCTTAGGTTGTTCCCCAATTTTACCTGGTGGAATACCCATGCAATTTTCTGTATTTTTTCTTCGAGAAGTCATATGATTCCTCTGTGATCCTTTGTGTATATTTTTTTTCTAAGGGAAGGTGGATTTATAGGCTTCGCCACATCATATCAACACTACTTTTCATGGTTTATATATCACATATATGGGATTTATTTGGTGGAGTATCATATATTTTTTGTGAACCTTCTATGAGTCACCTATGGCACCATCTCTGTGTCGTATGATAAATAGAGACCATGATATCACTCCTTCATCACCATTTTTTTTATCAATTTATTATCAAAGGGAATTTTCATAATAAAATAGAAGTTTGAAAGGGACATTCTAAAATCAGGATGACATGTTATAGAGTCTTTGTGGGACCGGGACACCTATCGAAGAAAATTTCGCACGATCAAGGAAGAATTTCCTGGGGGCCTTTGTGAGATCAAGTTGGATCATCAGAGGGCCTTCACATAAAAAAATAGTGTAACTTTATTTAATATGATACTTCCACCTTTTCCATCTTTTATCTCTTATTTTACAAGACCCATGACTTTTTCCTATTGGTTGTCCTTTAATGCGTCGCATGATCTATAATGGATCTCACTCCAATTTTCTGTGAATATAAAGGGGCATCACATGATTAATGTACATGGATAAGGGAATTTTATGATTAAGGTGGAATATCCAAATCCATTGATGTGGCATTTCTAACATGACACTCTCGATCTTGTGTGATCATTGAACTGATCACGTGATCTGTATAATCCCTTCATGTGAAAATAAATGTAACTTCCATCACATTATTCTACCCTATTTTTTATGTTTTATTTTATAAGTGGATTTGGGTGATTTTAATATTTCTATCAGTTTAAATTTCATGTGATTGGAGGAACTCATCTTTCATAGGATTACACAATAAGAAAGACTTATCAGAAGGGCTTTCCATTTGAACAAGGTTATCTAATTTGGATTTTTGTGATCAGAAGGAATCATTAATGGGTCTTTGTGTGATAATTATCAGATCACACAAAACACATGATCTGACCTCATGATGTTTCTAGGTTCATTTGATCATGTTTCCTCCTAGGTTCAAGAGATATGTGTAACCTATCTACTTGATCTTTATATAACCATTGTTCTCCTTATTTTCTTTTATAGATAAAATAATTCCTATGCTTTGAGAATTGATTCAATCCTAAAATTGTTTATTCTCATTTGATGTGAATTGATACATATATGTCATATGAAAATAAATATATTCATAATACCATATATGTATGAATGGAATGAAAATTGAGACTAAATCCATTGCCTCATGTTTCTCCTTAGTTAAATGTGATTTAACCTTTCATATAGTGGTTTTAAACATGTTATTAGTTTATAATAGGATCATATTCATATTTATAATATCATATATTATCCTTTAAAAGTATATTATCACTCTTTAATTAGAAAAAAAAATTATTATTACCCTTGATTATAGTGATAGCTTCTCGGTTTTCTCATGATGTTTTACCATATAATTTATGGTTCCTGTGAATATGACATAGCTTCTGAAGGTACTGGGGTGCATAGAAAAAGCTGGTGGGCCAAGGATTTAAACTTTTTCACTAATTATTGATATAAAAACTTCACATGTGGTGAATCACTTCCCCTATTTAAGCTCTTGGATAACATGTGAAGAATATTAAGAACAAAAATTAAACCATAAATACCCAGTTCTATGTGAAGTTGTGTGTTCATCGTCTATTCATCGCTGATGATCATTGCTCAAAGAATCAGAATTCAAATTCCTATAGATCATTATAACATGATTAAAAATCTATAGGATCATCGATCGTCAAAATTGAAATGTTATAATGATGATATGATGATGCCTTTAACTTCCCAAAAATCATTTCATCAATGTTCTTGCGATGCGTGAAGGAAAGCTCGATATGATCACCTGGACCAGGAGAATAACTCTCTAGAAATTGTTATAGGAGATAAAATATCTCAAGATCTTATAGTGAATAGTTTTCATGTGAGATCCTATATCCTATTATATATAGTGAGTTATGAAATTACCTGGAAAAGGCTCCCTGAACCCTAAATATTTACTACCCACTAAATAAACCATAAATGAAATATTATAACTATTTTAATGAGTCATAAATATTATTAATAATTTTATATCTTAATTGTAATATAATAAACATATTATGAGATAAAAGTGATTCATTAACACAACTAATTGTTCCCGCTAATATTAAATAAACCTTGAATATTAAAGTAATATTCATTCAAAAAATATTATCTATATATTTACATTAATACTTTCAAATAAATTAAATAAATAAATTCAATACTAATTATTATAAACTTGAATAATATAAATTTATTTATTCATTTTTGATTTTCAATACTTGGATAACTCCCAGACCCCATGGTGGGGCCCACCATGTCCAATTTACTTATTCACCGAAAAATGGAAGATTGTTGAATATGTTATTGTGTGTGACCCTCTATTCCATTATCAAGATAGTAATTAATATTATTTATAGACAAATAGTATAATCTAGAAACCCATCATACCCCTTAAAGAGATTGGGAGTAGTCATAAAAATGATAACCACCCTATGAACATGCACTATGTAATATAATCTCTTTGTATTTAGATATCTCATGAAGTGGGATACACAGTTGTATCATCATCCATTCTTTCTTTATTATTTTTTAATCTAACTAGATAAAATTACCTTAAATTACCATAGACATGGATTTTTAAAGTTACTACCATCCTGATCAACCTTTCCTGGGATATTACTTTCTCAACTCATACGAGAAAAATCTTATCTTGATCATTCAACCAATGTCATACCACCAATTATGCACCCAACACAAAGTTCCTTTCCATAACTTCATTGTCATGGTTATTCCTTGCATCAAATTATGTGATCAAATGGCATGCATTGATAATGATCTAATGTTAGGATACCAATACACATGTCCATAGATAAAAACATCCAATGAAACTCAAAACATGTGGTGCTCCTATTTGAGGGTATGTCCTCATGAACTCACCTACCAGATATCACTAATTTATAACTTCATGAGAAGAAGTCTCAATGATTATGAGCACTTAGCACCTGATAGTAAAATATCATCTATGTCCAGTCAGAATGATGTATCTATACCATATTAAATTTATTAAATATTAATTTCATAATATTTTTATGTTCTAATTATATCCTATTATCTGATATAAAATTTTAATATGACAATTAATTTATGTAAACTACCATTATATAATAGAAATATAACTTTATATACTGTAATGGTAAGTATACCTCATGTATAACTCATTGTATCAATGATTTGGTGATCAAAAATATTTTATAGTTGGTCTAGGGAACCCATTATTGAAACACTCTCACTTTCACTAGATCCAACTTAATAACCATACATGTTATCTCTTGCATGATTAAGATCATGTTTCTGCTGAGTCACGGATTTAGCTATTGGGTCTTCAATTTCTCTACTGCATGGTTATTCTTCTATTTTCAAATGCATCTCCTTGAGTAAAACTCCTCAAGAGATGTAAAACATTAGAGTATTTCTTTTTGTACACTTTCAAAACATAAAATCATGGCTAGTAAGAGTTTCATAATTTACAATATGATAATAATTTAATTAATATGTGTGATTCCAAGAACTAGAAAAAATAGGTGCATATTTTATACTTCTTCTTAACTGCCTCATAAATTGTAACATAATCGGTGTTTTTAGACAAGGATACCACTAGCTTGAATGATATTTTCTTTCTAATTAACATAGCCAAAGTATGGTATTAGATCATATTGATCCAAGGAAGACTAGTTTTTTTCCCCTTAGAACTATTATCCCTTTCTCTCCACATACCAAGTATATATATTTTTTACTTGGTAATGCAAAATCAGATAATTTTGACCGCTTCCCTTCCATTAATCCTATATATAACTGATATTTACCTATTATAAAGTGTACCATAGCAATATAAAATCTTGTACATATCATTTCATATATGATTTTTCTAACCCAAAAGTGTATGTAATTAAACTTAATATAATCTTTGGTTGTGCCACTACTTGTAGAGTTCAAGGTAGTATTTTGATTGTCCAGTCGTGTTAAATCGTGGCTCTTTGATTTTTTGAGGGAAGTCCTATCTTCTAAAATAAAAAGCATTATTTACTGAATTCTCGCCTCTAAAATTATATAAATATGTCTTTAGTTACTTATTTTATTTCAAATTAAGGTATTTTAACCCATCATTCTCATAATAACTTCCTGGTAGTAGGAGGCACCCTCAACATTGGATGACAAGCACCCCGAACACCTGATTTTGTTCAAATTCAAATAATGTAAGTCATTTGTAAATTATTATTTCATTGGGGGTTTTTAATTATTTCTGGGTGGAAGAAATAATTTTATACATCATAATCATGTACTATGTGCTTGAACTCACAAATCATAAAATAAATACAAAAATATTCACCACATCAAATGTTCATTATATCTATGCATTCTTTATTATTATTTTATGTTATTATTCATAAAACTACACATTCATAAAATAATAAACTATTAATAAATAAAATTATAAGATGTGATCATGATATTATAATAATGGGTGATCCATTGAGTGAATAATGGATCAACTTAGACCCTAGGGGTAACTCTTTGAGTCACATCGCTTGTGGCTTGAGTTGCAGCACTCACCCATCCAATGTGTTAAACACCTGTCTAGGGCATCACCAAATTTAAGCACAAAGTATGTCACTTCACTTCCTTGTCATTATACAACAATAATCGCATGATGGAAAGGGGGTATTGGGAATTTATAATATAGATAAAAACTTTTATCCAGTATTGCAAGACCATATACATATAATGATGCAAAGATGATTTGTATATCATTATTTATTAAAAAAAATTTGCAAACAAGCATTGAAATAATTAAATAAATAAACACTAGACATGCATCGATCTCTCTATAGTTAATGATCAGTCAATGCTAATTAAACTTGAATATAAAAATAATTACATAAATAAAAATTAAATCTACAACAAATTTTTTTTGAGTGAAATTTTATTTAATAGAAAATTCACTCATATTTTTAATTCAGAAATTTATTTCATTTGATCCTGATATTTTTTAATTTTAATGAAAATTTAAAATTAATTAATTGAACTAATTCAAAACCTAAATTAAAGTAATATAACTCGAAGAATTAAAATATTAAATTTTTTATCCAAAAATTATTTTTAATTAGTTAAATTAATTTCTTTTTATTATATAAATTATCCTGGTCCCCAAAAATGTTTTCATGCCCAATATGGGTCGAGATGACTATGTGAAGGCCCATACAAGGCGATGAAAATACTGTGTAGGGGTGTTTTGGTCAAGGAGAGTCTACCCAACCTGTTTCGGGTGAGGCGAACCTGCCCCAACCTACTACATGGTGGATTGAGTCAAACGAGATTTGTGGAAACTGAGGTAGGGGAATATCATGGGTACCTCACTATTGGGAGGGGCATACTGATGATTAGTGTTACTTAGGGTAGACAGATCACCAGATTTGGTTGCTAGAGAAGTTGGTGCGGTGCTACACGGTGGGGCAGGGCAGCGACTAGTGTTTTTTGTGGGATCTGAATGGGTAGTGGTAGCATCATCTATAGAGGCTGATCCCTCGTCTATGAGATAGGAGGTGGTTGCACATATCGGTTGCAATGGAGGACCTCATCCGTTGGCCACCGGATCTAGGCTAAAATACTCATGTCCATCGGAATCCATCACCAGTCACTAGTATGGGTAAAAATAAATATATTTATATATATATTCTTAAAATTAAACACAAAAAACAATATCAATCCATTTTCAAAAATTTGTATGCCTTCAGACTGGAAATCCTGCATTGTATTGAAACTCCATCTATGGCATTTGGAATTAAACAACACCCTCTATAAAATTTAATGAAAATTTAATTTTTCATTAGAATAAAATTTTTAGATGTCCCTATGATTCCAATTAAAGGTATCGGGGTGCACAATAGAAGCTCATAGTCTAGGGATTTCAAAAATTTCACCAGTGATCGATGTTACAATTTCATCGTCAGTAAAGAAATACACTAGTTTAATCTTTAGGATCATGCGTTAAAAAGATTAAGCACAAAATTTAATCCGTAATTACCTAGTTTGGCCTAAAACCATGCATTCCTTATCATATCATCTCCAATGATCACTACTTAAAGAATCTAAATTATAATTCCTCTAGATCATCCACACACACTTTAAAAATATGTGGGAGCATCGATCATTGAATTCATAGTGCTAGTGCGGAGATCTGACAATGCCTTAAATGTTCAGATGATCACTTCTTATATTTTCTTATGATATCTGAGGGAGAGGTCAATCTGATTAGATAAATCAAGATACTCTCTCACTATAATGTGGGATAGGTGATAGAATCTCTCAAGAGCTCGTAGTGAATATTTTTCATGTGATATCCTCTCTCCTATGATATATAGCGAGTTATGAAATTTCCAGGAAAAGGCTCCCCAGCCCTTGAATATTTACTACCCACTGAATAAACCATAAATGAAATATTATGACTATTTTACTAATTCGTTAATATTATTTGTATTTTTATCACATACTTTTAATAAAATAAATATATTTTGTGATAAAAGTGAGTCATTTACTCGAATCATTGTCCCCAAAAATATTAAATGAACCTTCAATATTAAAATAATATTATTTCTAATAATATTCTCTATGTATTTACTTTAATACTTATAAATACATTTAATAAAGTAATTAAATACTAATTATTATAAACCTTAATAATATATGTTTATTTATTTATTGGTGGTCATTAATACTTGGACAACTCTTGGACCTCATGGTTGGACCCAACATGTCCTATTTACTTATTATCATGAATATGGAAGATTCTTGAATATTTTATTATGTGTGACCCTCTAGGTCCTTATCTCTATAGTAGTGAATACTTTTCATATACCAATAGTGTAATCTAGTAACTCATCATGCCCTCTAAAGAGATAAGAAGTAGTCATAGTAATGACAACCATTCTACAAACATGAACTATGTAATATAATATCTTTATCATTAGGTATGTCATAATAAAATATGCACACTTGTGGCACAGTACATTCTTAATTCATTATTTATTGACCTACCTATATGGATTTACCTTTTAATACCATGACCATGGATTTATAAAGGTACTACCATCCTGATCAACCTGGACCAAAATATAAATTCCTCAACTCAGAAGAAACAAATCATATCTTGATCATTCAACCAATGTCATACCACCAATGAATCACCCAACATAAATAACCTCTCCATGACTTCATTTTTATGTTTTTCACTTTTCATCAAAGTACACGATCAAATGGGACACATTGATAATGATCTCAATTCAAGCGACCAATAAATGCATCCACAGATAGGAACATTTAATGACACCCAAAACATTTGGTCATTCTATTAGAGGGTATGTCTTAATTATCTAACCTACCACAGATCACTATGTCTAAAATTCATGAGAAGAAGTTTCAATGCTTAGGATCCCTCGACACCTCATAGTCAAACATCATTTGTGTCCAATCAAAATGATGTATCTAGACCATAAGACATTTTTTTAAGATTAATGTCATAGTATCATGAGGATCTCATTATATCATGGGGTCTTCTATAACCATTTTATATAAAAATTAATCTATATACATTACCATTAAATAGTGTACTTATAAATTTCAACACTATAATGGTAAGAATGCATCTTGTATAACTTACTTTATCAGTGATTAGGTAATAAAAAGTATTGTATAGTTTGGTTTAGGGAACCCATTATTACAATAGATTCATTATCTTAAGAATTATATTAATGTATTAAATTTTATATTTATTCATTATATATATTTCTATAATCATTCTTGAAATTTGGAAATGGAAAATGAATCTCATCACTTCATGGAGACGAAGGCCCTATGCACGCAGGTGCCACATTATCATTTCACTAATGGGTGAAATTGTAAGTAAGTATATGATATATTAACTTTTAATAATCAATATTATCTAATAATTATCATATATATTTATTATTTCCATCATTATGACTATCCATGTGAGGCATGATAGAAAACAAATTACATCGGTTTGTGAGGTTGTAGTTTGTCGTACACACGAGAGATGGATTTGTTTACCATTTTGATAGAGAAGAAGATAGATAAATATTATGAAATTAATATAATAAATTATTATTATATGTAAGATACTGGTAATATTATATTGGAATTTTTAGTTCACAATTTAATGTAGTAAATTAAGAAATAAAAAAAAAGTGGTTATTCTTAACAATTACCTTCTTTTAGTGAAACATCCTTTTTATCTCTTTATAAATACCCTAGGGAAGGTTTTTTTGGAATAAGAGAACATATAGAATGTTGATAAGTATTTTTGGGAGATATTTTTGTAAGGTTTAGTCATGATAAATGGCCTAGGATGTATGATCAAGTGAGAGGAGGGGTTCCCTTTTATAATTTAGGTGAGGGTCACACTTGTAATTTTTCAAATTTTTAAATATTATTAAGATTATTTTTTAGAAAACAGAGATCCAAAATGAATCATATTAGAATTTAATATTGTTAATTAAAAAATAAAACCAACTAATGATATTTAATCAATTTTTTAGGCCATTTTACTACTTATATTTTTAGATTACCCCCCCCCCCCCCGGGTAAATTTGTTTTGATCTTAACCATGGTAATAAATTTTTTTATTTTTACTATTCATTATTACCAAAAATTATTCTGGAATTATTAAATAATATTAATTATTATGATTTCAAAAATATAATTCATTATAAAAAATTCAATTCATAGAAATTTAATAATTTAATTTAAAAATAAACTCGCAAAACCTGACAAAAAATGGTTTTTCAAGAAATTTGTTTTTCAAGCATAAGATAATCTTACATTAATTATATAGATAGTCACCATAATTATATATATATATATATTTAAATTCATATATTATGATATATAATCTATAAATTTTATTTATATAATTAATCAGTAAAAATTATTTTAATTAATTAAAATGGAAAGACATTATATATTTAAAAATAGTTTTTGAAAAATATCTCTTTTTACATCAAAATGATATTTATTTGTTTATATCTAATTGATAATGAATAATTGGTTAATTATCTATATTATAACACATAATTATAAATAAAATGACTAATATTTAAATATTACATTTTTAATTATTTATAAAACTTATTTCTAAGGGAGATTTCAAAAACTCGTTTTAGGATTATTTTGAACTAGTAAGTTAAAAATTGATATTAATACTATAAAATTATAGTTTTGTGCTAGGAATTATTAAAATATGAATTTTATTATGCTTTTATTAAAATATAATTTCCACTTACTATAACTGAATCTTGGGTGTTACCATAATAGTAGTATAATATTCTCATAATCATAATGAATTTAATACAACATTATTATAGTGTATAATGAGATTTAAAAATAGTATATATGAGAAGGTATTTTAAAAATATTGTAAATAACTGGGTACTTACTTTGATGAATTATATCCTTCTCCAAATGGGTTCCTTTAAAATGTAGGTTTTAGGTTTCCTTCTTGGGACCAGAGGCTACTAAATGTCAAAAAAATATTTAAGAGAGGGAAAATGGGTAAGTATTCAAGATGGAACCTAAGGTAAAGATTTTTTTTGGTAGGTTCTGATAAGGTGTCCTTTTATAGATGATTTTTCAGTGTCATATCTACAAATATTTATTCCTTAAAGTATAAGGTTTTAATTTTAGAAGGAAATTAAACAGAAAGTATAAAATTAAAAATATCGTTCATGAATCATTTCATACACAGAATTTGGAAAAAAGCATTAAATTTCAAGACTTTTCCACTTATTTTAACCTTTTTTACCTTATTTTACCTTTGTTTTTGGTAACTCAATTTTTACCTCAGTAACTTATTTTTCTGCCTAAAAATTAAATTTGTAAAGAGCCGACTAGAGAATTCCCAATGTCGGTGCCTTCTATTAATTACATTGGCATGATTACAAGGAATATAATCTTGAAGGACTAAGAGTTTATTTGTATTGGTAATTCAAAAACATACATGAGTCTTTTATTAAAAATTAATAAACTAATTACAACATATTTTTTTGAAGATAAATAAATAAATTCGATAATAACTTTATTCCATCTATTATATCCATGCATAACTTTCATAGTACATTTATTAGATTCCTAATGAAAAGGAAACAAAATGAAGGTGGTCGCAAATTCTTAGTAAGCATAAAGTATAGAAGAAGTAATAATGAAAAAATCATAATAATAATTATGAAATGATAAATAACTAAACTCACATGCCATTCAAATAACTAGATAAAGAAAAATAAATATGGAAAGGTAAGAAAACCTAAACATATTCCATTTAATTAATGAACTGAAATAAAATGTATCCATAGATATGTCGATGAAAAATATCATGGATGAATAATAACTAAAACTAAATGAGAGAAATGCATAGTTATTGGACATAATTTCTATGGAACATGAAAAAATATACCTCAAGATCATTCATAAGACGTTTTAAAACTACGCATAGAAACCTATTTAATTTTCACAAATAATTTTTCTCATTAGAAATTTTCAATTCATTGAGGGGATATATAAAGTTCGGTCCCCAACTATCATTACCATTCTCAATCATTCGTCATATCAATTAATAAAAATTAATAATATTCCTTATTAAATATCTTCATGGAATAAAGAATACATACTTATCAATATTTCCACAAATAATAAAATAAATTACAAAGTAAACTCAATATGAAAGATGGTATATAGTTTAGGCTAAAATAATTTCCATGATAAAGGATATGGACAATTAGGTGAAATTCAATGTCAAATGATACTAGGAAATTGAAAGTTTTAATGGGACTAAAGTAAATCAAGTAAGTTAATTTAAATATTTTCCTTATCCAAATAAATTATAGACCATCCAAAAGTAGGAATTAGGATGGTATCAATACAACATATCCCAAGTAGAGTAAAATAAAGGTTTTTTGTCATTGATGACTAGAAACATTATAAAAATATATTTTAAAAATTTTGTTTAGGAAAGTATCCTTTTGTTTTAAAAAACACTTCTATAAAACTTTTCTTTAAAAATAAACATTTTAAACTTGTAAAGGAAATTTTGAAGAAATGACGGTAGAAAAATCTATACATGTTGTATGAGGTAAAAATAATATTTATTTTTTCATGGTAAAAGGTTGGAAAATACCTTGTTTTGAAATCAACAAGATAATTATTTTGAAAACATGGGTAAAAGACAAAAAGTGTAAAAATGTATTTACTAAATTATTTTAAAAAGGATAAAAACTTTCCTAAAATTTTTTTAATGATGCATGGTTTTTATAAGAAAACAATTTCTCTGACTAAAGAAAGATATGAAGTTATTTTTTCTTAAAAAATCATTTAAAAAAATAATGAGTACCAAAGAGTATAAAATGGTACTAATACATGAAAATAGTCATGAATAACAAGAGGAGTAAAAAATGAAGGGGTTTATTAAAAAATTATTGAATAATTTCTTCTGATAGAAATTCATGTGTGAACAATCCTGGATAAATTGATATTATGAAATAAAGCCTGTGAAAAAATCATAACGCCTAAGTGAGAATAAATCAATGAATAGATTATATGTATCAATTGTATATACACATAAGGAATTGTAAATACATAAATAGATAGTAAAATTCATTATACATGTAAGAATATATTAAAAACAACAATAATGAAGTAGTATAACCCAATCAAAAAGTAATTGTGTTATGAAATCTATTTTCCACTTGGTAACTTTTAACTCAAATCCCCTTAGATGAAATAATTCAAATTGAAACTCAAAAATATCATGAATAATGAATTAATCATGATATTATATGCCAAATTGGATGTTTGTATACCATATATAATAAATTATGTGCAAAAAAATAATGATATTATTTCAGTATAAATTTATCAGTCACAAAATAAAGTGAGATTTCAAAGATAATCATTAAAAAAGTTCTTGATAATGGTAATATTTTAGAATTACAAAGTGTCTCATACCACTTTGAAACATTTGAGTCATATTCTCTATAAAGTAATAACATTAAATGAATCATAGAATATCCTAGTAATCAATATTTTCATGATATAACATTTAAAATGGTATTATATACACCATAAAAAATAAACTATGTGCATAACAACAAATAAGTCTCAATGGAATTTAAATTGAGAAGAAATTCCTTACCTCGAGTATGACTTGTCTCATGTGTCTTTATATTCCTGAATAAGAAATTTGTGTTAATTATTTACTTGAATAAAAAAAATCATTTTTCTCATTAATTTTCTTCCACTTATTACCATGTTGTGTACAACTACTTAAACAATTAAGTTAATGTTGGTTGTTTTGACTAAATTTGGTTTATGTGTCGAAAACAAATTTGGTAGGTCACCCATAGTCAAAGAGTTAATTATATAAAATATATACTAAAATAATAATGACAGAATTATCATATTTATACAAAAATTATAATAAATCATTAAATATGGTTGTGAAAAATGAACCAATGCTACAATCATGGAGATGGTAGATTGTATATACGCATGAGTAATGTTCCCATTTTTCAATGAATATTATAGAAAGAAGGTAAGTAACATTATTCATTCTAGAATGATAATTATATCATAAATAACATCTTATTTAATCATATATAATTTTATATATAATTATTTTGAGGTAAAATGAATCACATCGTGTCAAGGAGGTAGTAGTCCACACGTCCACAAACGATGTAGTGACTTTTTAAGTGTTTGAAAGGGGAATAAAGAAAATGATATATATATATATATATATATTATTTACAGAAATTTAATTATGTCATGAATATAATATAGAGGTTTTTTATGTCACATATATTTAATTAAAACCATCCTTTATATGTTCCATATATAGTGTGAACGAATCACATTGCTTTGAGGGGCAGTAGTCCACACTTCCACAAACGATGTTATTGTATTTACACAAAATCAAAAGTATTAGAGTATGTGTTATAAAATAATTACATAAAAATATAGACATAATAAATATCATATATAACATATATAAACATATTGTCCATCATAATTACCGAGCATGAAATGTGATCAAGTAAAAAACAAATAATCATCATTTCGGGAGGCGGTAGTTCGTCGTACACATAAAAAGTATGTTTGTTACCCATTAGATAGAGTTGTGTGTAATTGTAGTTAAAAAAATTCAGGTAAAAAAATATAAATATATTTAATATAAATTTTTTGTTACATAATCATGGAATAATTATATTTGAGGGGGTGGAGAATGGAAATAAAACTAAAGGGCATAAGTAAATATGTTACCTCTTAATCAGGTAACTTCTTTTGGTTTGTACCAAAAGGATTCCTTGGATTGATTTATGACCATGTTGAGGATTCTTGTTTTAGGGGCGGTGTTTTTAGGATCTATTTGGGTAGATTTTGGTTGATCCAAAGTGGCTGGTGAGGTGTGAGTATGTTGGAGAAGATGATGACTTTTTATAGTGGAGGAGGAGTGGCACTCTTGTAATATTTGGTCACAAAAAATTCCATACATGTTTTTCACATTTAAAGTGGCTCCAACAATGGATCCAATTATATATATGTTATTATATTGTTTAAATATGGCAATAAAAATAACTTTTTGAAAAGTTTCTAGGTCATTTAGGCCCTTAAGATTAAGGTTTGGTCCTTTATTAAACTTAATTTTACCTTAATCATTGTAATTAATATTAATTACTTTCACTAATGTTTTTTGTCAAAAACTAAGTTGAAATTATTATAGATTATAAATTATTTTATTTAAAAATATATAATCAATTTTTCCAAATTATAATCACATAATTTTCATAAATTAATTTAAATTTAATTCCACAGACAGGATGACAATGAGGTTTTTTAAGTAAATACATCCAAACGATTAATATGTTTTTATAGTGAATTTCAAATTTAAGTCAATTAAAATGAATGAAATTGGATTAATTGATAAAAATTTGATCTAATTAAACTTAAAAAAATAATTTATAATTTAACCTTATGAAAAAATTATATAATAAATAAATTTTGAATTAAAATTCAGTATTTTTCAAGTTTTATTAAAAAATGAAATTCATAGGAAAATTACCAAAAAATCACCCTAACCAAATTTTTATGTTTCTATTTAAAATATTAAGTTTATTTAGACATAATAAATTTATAATAGGGTCAAAAATTTTATTTCAATTGGGTTCTCCATTAAAAGGCAGTAAAAGTGCCTTAATAAAATATTGATTTTTATGCGAAGTATTGGGTTTTTTCTTATATTATGATTTTCAAATATATTAGATGAATATGAAAAAATATAATATTTAATATAATATATATATATATATAAGTAACTAATTATAATTACTATAACTTATTAGGGTAAAGTAGCTTTTTGAGAAAAAAATAATTTTCTATAAAAATATTTCATTTATATTCAATTGGTTATTATATTAATTTATAATTAATTAATAAAAATGAATTAATTTTATAATTTTGTAAAACATATATTTTTATAATTTATTTATTGATATTCATAATAGCTAGTTTATATCTTGTAATATTTTAATAATATATTATTATTCGGTAAAACTTGGTCTTGCGTGTAATGAAAGCCATCAAAGAAGGTCACTCTTGCCTATAATGCACACTAACATGGTGTTTCATTCATTTCAATATATAAAATATATTGAATCTATTTTAAATAGTAAATATATTATAATATATTGATATATTATATTCCCTTATATGCTTGGTGACACATTTCTTTCACACTATCGAATGAAATGTTCCTACTTTAGATTTTGGAGGCGTTACATTCTCCCCACCTTAATTAAACTTTGTCCTCACAATTTAAACTCAATATTGGAAATATATTGTTTGATATTTCCTATGTTAAAATCCCACATCATGATAATGGTTTTTAAAACATTATCTAGAGAAGATAGAGTGGGACATACAAATGTCACATTGACTAACATATAACTAAGTCTCTAAGTAGGAGAACATTAGTGGAAAGTAAAGATACGTACTTGTTGGAAAAGTGTAAATATTTATATGGGTGATTTATTTCATCAATAAAAAATATGTTAATGATCAATGGAAACTTTAGGGCCTCAAATCCATAAATCTTTGATGATTTAGAATACCATCAGTTCAACAAAAATCAATGTAATAGGACAAAATTTTATTTCTAAGTCATTTTAATAATGTTGGGTGATTTTTTACTACCTAAGAATATAAGGAAATATAATTACTTGATATATTTCTATAAACAAAATTTCATCATTTTTTTATACTTAGAATAGTTTTCCAATTAATCCAAAATTTAATTTTGATTCCCAAAGCCCTAGAATACATTTATAAAGTATCTTAAGTCCCATAAAAGAGTAAAAAGTATTTATATTTGTCTATAAATATTCTCTAAAGATAATATGGTTATGAAATTAATCTATAAACCTAAACTGATACACAACTAGTTCATCATTAATATTTATTCATCAAAAACTAACAACAATGAAATATTAAATAGGATATTGTGTACGTCAGTGATTGTTGTGAAACCCTTATCATCCTTCAGTCATGGGTTCAAGACCCATGGCCTTGTTGGACTTGATTGGTTACCACTCCGTCTATAGGTTGTCCATTTCTAAAATAATATTAATATAATTTAAAAAATAAATATAATGTATAACCTTTAAATAAGGTTAACCGCTATATATAATTTTAATAATGGTTTTCAATACAACACCAATACATAAATACTTCACCCACATATTTTCACATGGATCCTTCCTTGGTCTATAGTTTTCCCTCAAAAAGAGGGAATTTACTTGGGTAATGTTCAGGTTTAACACATTTACGAAAAATAAAAATAAAGGATTCCTTAGAGTGAGATTCATTTCCTTCAATCACACTCTTCATTTTTCCTTGGAAATTACTTGAATTATGTCTTTGTTTCCCACACATTAAGCATTTACCCCATTCTATTTATACACTTTTATAGGTGTTAAAGGGCCTTGTAACACTCTGGGAGGGGAGGGGTGAATCAAGGTGTCAAAATTTTATTTTAAACTGATAGATCTTTTTCCCACAGTGGTAGGAACCTGTTAAAATTTATGAAGAGGAAGTGCAGAAAAAACAATAACTTGAAAAGAAATGACACATCAATTTTACTTCATTCACCACTAAGGGATATGTCCAAGGAGCATGCGCTGACTGTGTGTCAGTCGTACCAAAAACCATGAATCTTTACTAGCAATGGATTACAATGATTTGGGAATAATCATTATGTGATAGGTGTACTACCTTTACAAGTTTTTAAGGATGGAACATTGCAACCCTTGGATCACTACCACTGACTCCCCCTTGCTCACTACATTGGAAGAATCTTCACTCAGTTTATCGACTTAAAGGTATCTTTAATGTTTTATCATTAAATCACACATCCTCAACTATAAATGGATTCTCTGTTGAAGTCATGTAATCAACCACAGATGTAAATTATTTTCTCATACACTAATATGATATGGAAATTAACTTTGAAAGATAATTTGGTCAATTTTCGAGCTTCCTTGGGTGTTCCATGTACTATGTTATGGCTATGGTGCGCAGAACACCTCCTCTGCCTACCACTATTGTTTCTGCGTACTGTCCAGCTCCTCTACGAACTAACATGCTCCATGTGATACCCTACTCCATGTACTGCTTAGCTTCTCCATGTACTGCCCTGCTCCATGTGATGCCTTTCTCCACCACGTACTGCGAGGGCTTCCTCTATGAAATTCACTTTCTTCTGCGGATTGTTTTCCTTACCCGGGTGGTTTTCTCCACATAATGTTTTCTCCTCCATGAACCACTTCGTAATTTTCCAAATTTATTCCCAAAATTTTAATCTCTAATCCCACACTTAAGAAAAGGGACTACTGCTTCTTAAATAGGCACATAACTCTACCAATTTCTCTAATCCGATTTACCCAAATTTCAATGTGGGACAATCTTCACTGTATACTGAACTTCACTTACATACTGTAATCCTCCACTGCATATCTCTCCTATTTTTCAATACATAGAAATCCTATCAACCATCATTATTCCTTGTACCGCATTCCATCACCGCTTACCATTGCTACAAACTATTTTTAGTTTTCTGCACCGCTCCACCAACCATTCCCACTATCTGGTATGCGGTCATGAACCATTCTCAGAACATGGGATGCGGGTTGTATTTTGAGCTATGTAGTTCCCTTATTTTTATAATTTTTTTTTTCTCATACCATTCACTCATATATGAAAAAAAAATTCTTTTCCAACACCAAACACTTGATTTTGAGGCCCAAACATTTATAAAACACTGGGAAATTGTGCCAACATCAATACTACTTTTAGCCTCAAACATATGACCTCATTCCTTCAAAACTCCCTAGTAACCCAAGTAAATAATGACAACCAAAACAAACCAAACTCCATTATTATCAATGAATATACTTGGTTCCAACAATATCTCCCTTTTGGTTTTTTGGTAATCTCCAGATAACATCATAGATGCACCAGCCACAATCAAAACTTGAACCTTCAAGAAACGACTCAGCCATCACTCTAAGTCTATGTGAGCAGTTCTTGGTTTATAAAACAAGAGAGAGGACATGAATTGAGTTCTAATTATTTTCTTTTCTCCCCTATAGTTCTATTTGTGGCTTTTTCTATTCTCACTATTTCCTGTATCTAGAAAGAAACAAATCACTCTCCATTGAATTTATCCATTCTCCCCCATTGGCAATAAACCCAATGAACTAAATCTTGACTTGTAGAGTTAAAAAAAATCTCCCATTGGATTTTATCTCCCCCAAAAACCTACATTACTTCCACAAATATAATAAAAATAGTTAAAAATACTAGGGGGAGGGGATCCTCATAACCTCCTTATGCACTAGGAGGTGTCTGAAAACCAAGGTTCAATTGATGTTTCTCAAACACTACCGCTGATAGTATCTTTGTCATAATTTTAGCCACGTGCTCGTTGGTTCCCACATGGTCCATTTTTATCACACCTTGTTCAACTTTTTCCTTGATTAAGTTATATCTAATCTCAATATGTTTCATACGAGAATTACGAATAGGATTCTTGTAAGATCAATTGTATTCTTGTTATCACAGTACACCACCATTGGTTATTTCACCACATCACCTATGTCAATTAGTTACTGCTTCATCCATACTAAATGATTGAACACCTTATTAGAAGATATATATTTAACTTCATTAGTGCTAAGTGAAGTAATTTCCTATTTATTTATTAATTGGCCCACACATTTCTTCCTAATATAGAATTCTCCACCACTAATAGAGTTTTTGTCCAATACATCTCCATCCTAGTCAGCATCATAAAATTTTAATAGTTCACTATCTCTTCCTTCAAGAAATTATAACCCATAATTATGTGTACCTTGAATGTATCTCATGAGTCTTATCACTGCCTCCATATGTTCTTCCTTCGGATTACATTGAATGTGGTCTGAAAGGAAAGATACAAAGACAACATCTGTCCATGTCATTGTTAGGTAATGTAGGCTTCCAATGATTCTTTTTTACATGGTGGGATCCAAAAAAGTCTCATTATTATGCTTCCTAATCATTATTCCAACTGAAATTGGAGTCGACATTGGTTTGGAATCATGCATATTTAATTTATTCAACATCTCTCTTGCTTAATTTTTCTGATAAATGAAAGTGTAATCCTTCTTCTGAATCACCTACTACCCCAAAAAGTATGTGAGTTCACCAATCATCGACATTTCAAATTCTAATTTCATGTGATTGGAAAATTCATCCACGGATCCATTTCTGCTTCCACTTAAGATAATATCAAACATGTATACCAATACCATGAACAGATCCATTTGAGAATTATTCACATAGATATTATGATCCACACTTCTTCTTTTAAACTCAAGATTTCTCAGATAAGAGTCCAATCAAGAGTACCACGCACGTGGTTCTTGTTTCAGGCCATAAAGATATTTCTTTAATTATTAAACCTTTTATTCATTATTTCCAACCAAGAACCCCATGGGTTGTTCAATGTAGAATTATTCTTCCAATACTCCATTTAAGAATGGTGTCTTCACGTCCATTTGATACACTTTATAACCTCTTTAGATTTCCATGGTAAGAAATAGTCTGATTGACTCCAATCTCACTTCTGGAGAAAATGTATCTTCAATATCAACACCTTCGATTTTTGAATATCCCCTACAGACCAAGAACACCTTATTTCTTATCATATTTCCATGCTCATCAAATTTTTTCTTGATGACCTTTTCTTGTTCTTCAATTCTGAGTTTTAGTTCCACAACATCATCAGTTATTTCAAGGACTCATGATTTTACCTTCACCAGTTCTTCTAGTCATTCAATTTTTTCTTCCAGTTGATCAATATATTTTGAAGATTCCTCCACCATTTCTTTCCACTTATTCCATCCCTTTCATTTATTCTCAAGCATATCAAAATAATCCTTAAGTTGAAACTTGGGATCGAAATTAGTAGTCAACTGATTATCTCTAACTTTATCTATCAATGGTTTTGAGTTTTCAATGGTATCCATCATGGAAGCATGGTTTCTAGATTTTAATTCTGATTTTTCTTTCTCAAAGAGTTCAATATCATCATATTATTCTTCATAAACAAAACAATTTCGTTGAAATTTTTTTCCATATTTGAAGTCTCTCTTTTTAAAATACCTTTCCTGAGGATTTTGAATGTCTCCATCTTCACTTTCTTCATCATTGAACATTACTTGGAAACAAGAGGCAATGTGACCAACTCTTCCATAGAGAAAACAATCTAGAGGTAGATTTCCTTTAAATTCCCTTATTCCATTCTTGAGTTTTGTGGAAATGAGAGGAAGAAATTTTGTTCCTCGTCATCTTTATCAACATAATCTCATGAAATTTCCATTTTTTGTGGATTTGAATGCCATTTCTTTACTTAAATGAGTTGTTTCTTCTTTTGGGTTAACTCTCATCTCATATGCCACCAGGCTGCTCAGCAGATTATCAAGAAATTTTTTTGAAAGATCCCTTTCTTCAAGAGATGAAAACATTTCATTATAAATGTTTGGAAGTCTTCTCAAGATTTTATTTACAATATCAATGTCTTTGATCTTATTTCCAAGCCCTTGAATTTATCCCACAACTTTAGTAATTTGATTGAAGAAATAATATGTATTTTCATTATGGTGCATCTTTAGATCATCAACCTGTTGTGTAAATCTTAGAGCTTCACCTCCTTCAATTCGTTGTCACCTTCATAAATATTCTCCAATTTCTCCCACATATACTTTACTAATAGAAAGTTCATCACCTTCAGATATATTATATCAGAAAGAGTTGTAGTTAGGGCATTTTGTGCTTTAGCATCATCATCCATAATTTTCTAGTCTGTATCTATTATAGATAGATCAGTTGGATGAGTGACCTGTATGCCTTTTGCAGTGGAGAAAATTACACCAATTACAAGAGATATTAGATGAGATCTCATTCTATTCTTCCATATCTGAAAGTTACTTCTATAAAACAAAGGAACTCCCCTAACATTGACTATATTCTCCGTGTCAGAAAAACATGACATATTTAACACCAGCAAGATTTACCCTCTAATACCACTTGAAGGACCCCAGAACATCCTGAGAGGGGAGGGGTGAAAAAGGGTATCAACTTTTTCTTTTAAACTAACTGATCATGTTACCATATTGGTAGTAACCTGTTAAATTTTTCTAAAGACGAAGTGCATAAAAAACAATCACATGCAAAGAAATGACACAACAATTTTACTTGGTTCACCACTAAGGGATACATCTAAGAAGCATACACCGATAGTGTTCTGTTCATACCCAAAAACACTAATCCTCAGTATCTATGGATTAAAAATATTTGTGCATAGTCACTCTATGCCAGGAACGATACCTTTTTAATGTTTTAGAGATATCATATTTCATCCCTCAGATCACTTCTACTGACTCCCCCTTTCTCACTGCGTTGGAAGAATCATCACTCATTTTATTGACTTGAAGGGATCTTCAATGGTTTATCGTTAAATCATAAATCCTCAAATATAAAGGGATGCTCTGTTGAAGTCTCGTAATCACCCAAAGATGTAATTTATTTTCCCGTACACTGATATATTATGGAAATTAACTTCACAAACTAATTTGTTAAATTTCTAGTCTTCCTTGGGTGTTCTGCATACTGTGTTCTGGGTATGGTGCACAGACTACCTCCTCTGTGTACCACTGTTGTTTCTTCCTATCGTCTAGTTCCTATGTGAACTAATCTTCTCTGTGTACTTCCATACTTTGAGTACTGCTCAAATTCTCCGTGTACCACCCTACTCTGCGTGCATCCTTGATCCACCGCGTACTGTGAGAGTTTCCTCCACGAACTGAACTTTCTTTTATGGATTGTTTTACTTAGGTGGATGGTTTTCTTTGTACACAATTTTCACCTCTATGAACCACTTTGGACTTTATTAGACTTCTTCCCTAAATTTTAATCTCTAATCCCACACTTAACAAATTGTATTAATTCTCTTTAAATAGGCACATAAGTTTTCCAATTTCACTGATTTGATTTAACCAAATTTTTAATGTGGTACAATCTTCATTTTATACCGAACACCATATATGTATTGTAAGCCTTCATCGCATACCACTTCTATTTTTCGAACCGCAGCAATCCCACAAACCATCATCATTTCACGTACCGCATTCCTTCACTGCGTACCATTACTGAAAAGAAATTTCGGTTCTATGCACTGCTCTGCATATCGTTCCCGCTGCGTGGTATGTGGTTGTGAACCATTCCTGGAACATGGTACGTGGTCCATGTTCCGAGGTATATGGTTCCCTTATTTTGATGATTTTATTTTTCATTTCTTGTACCATTCACTCCTATGTAAAAAACCTTTGTTTTCAAACACCAAACTTCTGATTTTGAGGCCCAAAAATTTGGAAAACACTGGGAAACTGCACAAACTTCAATACTGCTTTCATCCTCAAACGTATGACCTCATTCCTTGAAAACTCCCTAGTCATCCATATGAATATTGACAAAAAGATTGAACCAAACTCTATTATTATCAATAAAAATCCTTGGTTCCAATAGGTGTCTCATTCCACATTTCATAAATGAGGGAAATTGAGGGTTTTTTCTATATGGTCTCCACCACTTGAGATATTAGAAAACACCATCATTCTCTTCTTTAGTGAGTTTAGAATATGGGTAAGGTATATTATTTAATCATATTTTAGGAAAACAGATTAGGCATAAACACAATATCCTTCACTCCTATCCACACCTCATTTTTTTCTCATTTTCACCACTTTTTCTTTATGTTCAATGTTAACTTGACTCCTTCAGGTTCCATCTATTGACTAAAACCCGAAATCATAGTGTGAGTAACAATAGTCATAGTGAGAAACGAATATGATCATTTATAATATATCTAAATTATGAAACCTTATTTTCAATCTAAAACACCTTAGGTTTAACCAAGTTTATTAATTTTAAAAATAATTTATATTTTTTTGTGAAGGAAATGTGAATTATCCTTAGTATATCCCTTAAGTGTGTCAAACCAGGTTCTCATTAAGGCCTATTGTCCGGTACTAGGTTACATCGAGTCACGCACAGTGTACCTTATTAGAATTTTTACTTCTAGGTACACCTATTCGAGAACCAGATCCACTTGTAGTATTGAGAAAGGGATGTGTTTCTAGGAATACCTACATAATCTCTACTTTAACAAAAATATAAAATGTTTTTCTATACTTATCCTAAAACTATACATTAGAGTTATGTTACATAATCTATTTTTTCCTAAATTTAGTTACCAAGGTTACTACTAAACTTCCTTTGATACCAACTATAGAGACTCAACCCCAGAAGTCCTGAAGCTAATGTCTAATATCAATAAAATTTCTATGATTACAAGGAATAAAACCCCAAAAAATCAATATTTTAGTAGTCTTGGTATGCTAGAAACATAAATGAGTATTGTATTAAAAAATAATACACTAATTAAATTGTTTTTTTTTCAAGGATAAATTAATAACTTAGAGAAAAACATTATTCCATATTTTATATCCCAACATAACTTTCAAAGTGCGCTTCTTGGATTCCTCGGGAAAAGGAAAAAAAAATAAGGTTGATCTCAAATGATTAGTAACAGTAAATTATAATATAAGAAATAATGAATCTATGATATTAATAATTATGAAATGGTAAATAATTGAACTCACATTCCATATAATTAATAAACTGATAAGGAAATTCATAAAAAATATGAAATGGTAATAACTAGAAAATTAAACCATTCAAATAACTAGATATGGAAAAATCAATATGAAAAGGTAAGAAAACTGAAACACATGCTATTTCATCAATGAACTAAAATGAAATTTATCCATAGATATATCAACGCAAAATCTCATGGATGAATAATAACAGAAACTAAATTAGGAAAATTCTTAATTATTTGATGGCATGTCTAAGGCACATGAAAACCAATAATGTCAAGACCCTTCACAAGATAGTTTAAATTTATGGATAGAAACCTATTTAATTTATGAAAAAAATTTCTCTCATGAGAACATTTCAATGTATCTAGGGGATATATAAATTCTAGGCCCCGCCTATCATTACCAGTCCAAATAATTCCTTATATCAATTAATCAAAATAAATAATACGCCTTATCAAATATTTATATGGAATAAAGAATATGGAGTTATCAATATTTCCTCAAATAATCAAATTACATTTATAGTAAACACCATATGAAAGATGTTATATGGTTGAGGAAATAAAAATATCCATAATAAATGATATGGATAATTAGGGGAAATTATATTTTAAATGATCCTAGGAAAATGAAAATTTAAGGGGACTAAAAGAAATCAAATAAGTGAATGTAAATATTATCCTTGTCCAAATAAAATATAAACCTTCTAAAGAAAGAATAAGGATGGTATCAATAAAATATATACAAACTAGAGTAAAATAAATGGTTGTTTCCATTAGTGAATGGAAACATTAAAAAAAGATCTTTTAAAAATATTCTTGAAGAAAATATCTATTTGTTTTGAAAATAACTTTTGAAAATATTTTATTTAAAAATAAAAAATTTTACACTTGGAAAGAAATATTTGAATAAATGTTAGTGGCTAAATTCATACATGTCATATTAGGTAAAATGAACATTCCTTTTGTATGGTAAAAGGTTAGAAAATGCCTTGTTCAGAAATTGACAAAAATGTACTTTTAAAAAAATGGATAAAAGACAAAAAGGGTAAAAATTCATTTACTAAATAATTTTGAAAATATTAAAAACTTTCCAATTTTTTTTATTAAAACGTATTTTTTAGAATAAAACAAGTTCTCTGACTAAATAGAAAAATAAAGTTCATTTTTATTAAAAAAGGTCTAAAACATATTTAGTACCAAAGAGTGGTAAAATAGTACCAATACTTGAAAATGGATATTAATAACCAGAGTACAAAATGAAAGGGTTTATTTTAAAATGATCAAATAAATTTATATGATAGAAATTCAGTTGTAAGAAATCCCAAATAAAATTATATTGTGAAGTAAACCCCTTAGAAACACCATAACTTTGATGAGAGAATCAATCAACAAATGTATTATGTGTATCAACTATAAATAAAAATTAGGAAGTGTAAATACATTAATAAATATTCAAAGACACTATACACATAATAAAAAAATATTACTGACAACGGGTAAGTATTATATCCCAAAAAAAAGGAATAGGGTTATGAAATCTCTTTCCCACTTGGTAACTTTTAACTCAAATTCCCTTGGATGAAATAATTCATATTGAAACTCATAATATCCTGAATATTGAATGAATCATGATATTATATGAAAAATTGGAAATATCTACACCATGTATAAGAAATTAGATACACAAAAATAAATTTATTGTTTCATGATAAAGTTAACAATCAAAAAAAGAAGTGATATTTCAAAGATAATCATTAAACAATTTCTTGTGTAAGAAGATCTTTAGACATTCCAAAGTGTCCCATAGAACATGAAACATTTAAATCATATTATCCATGAAGGAATAAAATTAAATGAAACTTATAATATCATTATAATACATTGTTTCATGATATAACTTTTCAAATGGTAGTATATACACCATATAAAAAACTATCTACATAACAACAAATAAGTCTCAATGAAATTAAATTGAGATAGAATCTCTCACCTTGAGTCAGACATGTCTCATGTGTCTTTATATTTCTGAATATTAAACTTATGTTAATTATTTACTTTCATTGTAAACATTTTCATGTTTATCATTACTTTTATTTCACTTATTACCATGTTGTGTACAACTACTTAAACAATTAATTTTATGTTGGGTATTTTGACCAAATTATGTTTCTGTGTTGAAAACAACTTTGTTAGGTTATCCATGTTCAAAGGGTTCATTAAATAAAATATATATAATAATAATCATGAAATTATTATCAAATTTATACATAAATTTTAATCTTTCATTAAATATGGTTATAAAAAATGAACCAATGTTACAATCATGGAGACGGTAGGTCGTATGTATGCATGAGTAACGTTCCCATTTTTTAGTGATCGTTATGGAAAAAAGGTAAGTAATATTATTCTTTCCATAATAGTAATTATATCATAAATATCATATTATATAATAATATATAATTTTATATATAATTTTTGTGATTTAAAAGGAATCACATCATGCTGAGGTGGTGGTAGTCCACACATCCACGAACGACATTATCACTTTTTAAGTGTGTGAAAGGGTAATAAAGAAAATGATATATATATATATATATATTATATTTATAGAAAGGGAGTTATTTCATGAGTATAATATAGAGGGTTTTATGTCACATATTTTTAATTAAAACCATACTTTATATGTAACACATATAGTGTGAATGAACCACATCTCTTTTTGGGGGTTGTAGTCCACACTTCCACAAACGATGTTATTGTACTTACAAAAAATTTAAAGTATAAGGGTATATGTTATAAAATAATTAAATAAGAATAAATACATAATATATATAATATATAACATATATAAATATATTTTCCATCATAATTCCTAACCTTGAAAAGTGGTAAAGGAAAAATGAACAATCATCGTTTCGTGAGGCGGTAGTTCATCATGCACATAAACAAAATGTGTGTTACCCATTAGATGTATTTTTGTGTACGTGTAGGTCAAAAACATATTAGTATATTGGGGATACTATTTTTGTTACATAATCCTGGAATAAGGATAATTGAGGGAGCGGAGAATGGAAATAAAATGTTACCTCTTAATCAGGTTACTTCTTTTGGTTTGTACAAAAAGTCTTCCTTGGATAGATTTCTCCCCAAGTTGAGGCTTATATATCAAGGTTAGGTATTTTAAGGATCTATTTGTGAATATATTTGGTTTATAAAAAGTGTATTGAGTTGTGTGATGAAGAGGAAAGAGAGGAGGCCTTTTATAGTGGAGGAGTGGCACTCTAGTAATATCGTGACAAAGGAATTCGATACAGGTTTTTCACATTTAATGTTGTCCCAATAATGGACCAAATTAAATAAAATGTATTATAGGGTCCAAATATGGTCATAAAATCTATTTTATACAACTTTATAGGTCATTTTTTCCATTAAGATTAAGGTTTGATCCTTTATTAAGCTTAATTGTACATTAATCGTTGTAATTAATTTTAACTACTTTCACTAATATTTTAGGTAAAAACTGATTTTACCTTATTAGACATTATATTTTATTGTGATTAAAAATATGGAATCCATTTTTCGAAATTATAATTAGAGAAGTGGTAGAAATGAATTTAAATTTAATCAAGCGGATGGGACGATAATGCAGTTTTCTAAAGTAAAAAATCTTAAAATTTGCTATGTTTTTATTATCAATTTCAAATTGAAATGGATTTTAATGACCTAAATTATATTAATTTATTAAAATATTATCTAATTAAATTTTAAAACCAATTTAAAATATAATTTAACCTTATACATAAATTATATTAAAACGCAATTTTGAATTAAAATTCAGTATTTTTCACTTTTTAGTAAAAAAAATAAAACTTCATAGAAAAATACTAAAAATTCACCATAACCCAATTTTATGTTTATATTTAAAATATGAAGTTTATTTTGACATATTAAATTTATAAAAGGTTCAAAATTTGATTTAAATTGGGTTCACCATTAACAGATGGTAAAAGTGACTTGATAAAATATTTATTTTTATGAGAAGCATTAGATTTGTTCTTATAATATGATTTTAAAATATATTGGATGAATATAAAAAAATATTATATTAAATATAATATATATATATATTAAATTAATATTATTAACTAATTTTTATTGATTTGACTTGTTAAAGTAAAATATATTTGTGAGCATAAAAATAGTTTTCTATAAAAATATTGGATTTATATTCAATTAGTTCTTGTATTAAAATATAATTAAATAGTAACCAATGATTTCATTTTTTATTCGGATAAACAATATATTTTTATATGTAATTTAATACTATTCATAATGGTTAGTTTATATCTTATAATATTCTAATAATATATTATTGTTTGTTAAAACTTGGTCTGGTGTGTAACGCAAGCCATCGAAGAAGGTCTCTCTTGTGTATAAAGCACGACAACTCAATGTTTCATGAATTGAAATATATAGAATATATTTAATCTATTTAAAATATTAAATATATTATAAAGTCTCTAGATATTTTATTCCCTTACATTCTTGGTGTCGCGTGTCATTCATGTTATCGAATAAAATCTTCCTAATTTTGATTTTCAGGGTGTTAAAAAATCGATCTTATTATCCAACTTTTATGTGATGATTAAAATTTTTGAATCCATTTAAATTAATTCAATATATAAAAATTATATATTTAACATTTAAATAAAAACATACAATATATAGAAAAAACTTTTTTTTTAGAAAAATAACTTTTTAAACATTAAATGTTCTTAATCCAATTTCATATCAATTACTAATTAAATAGGTGTTAATATATTTTTATGCATAAATAAATTATTATAATTATCTTTTTAAAGTGTTGAATTTAATTTATAAGATAAAAATAAAAAACTCTTAAAAAGTATTTCTTTGAAAATTATCTCATTTTATTATTAAATGTTTTTATCACATACCCATAAAATTTATCATTTCTCTTCGTACCATTTAATTTATTCAATTAATTATTATTATAAAAAATAAAATTATTTTATAAAATAATAATAATAATAATTTTTAATTAATTAAAATACATGTTTTCATAATAAATATTTTTTAATTAATTAATATATTTTTATTCTCTTATTGTTTTACCCTTGTTGTAATTTTCTTAATGATGTTTCATATTGAATTATCATAATGTATCAATTTTAAAATTACATTGTAAAATTTTATCTCAATAAAATATATCATGGTTTGTTTTAGTTTAGTTTTTTATTTATTACAAGCTATCAAACAAGTGATATTAAAAATAAAATATATATTAAAATCTTGGGGTACTAAAAAACATAATATAGAACATAAAATATTAATTCAAGTAGTTTAGGCCCAAGTTATAATCAAATACTCTTCTAAATGAATAAAAACATAACCAAGAAAACTCTTATTTACAAGGAGATATTTTACATCAAAGGGATAAGTCAACAATCTGGACCATTTTTAAACATATAACAAGAACATTACTCGAGTTATAAACCAAAAAACACTTCCACAGTTCTTCATTGGAAAGAGTAAAAATAATTTATTTTAGAAACCATAGATAAAACATAATAATAGTGTTAAATATGTAAAATATGATAAAATGAGTAAATCTTAATAATGTAAAGAGATGGATTTAATAAATGATATTATCAGTAGTGTAATTATTCTTCTATTAGGAAGGTAATTATTAAAAATCAATTCATCTATTCAACTTGACTTGATTAAAATATTGGAAGAAAAATAATAATCATAAATATTATATTTCTTAATAAAGAACAGAGTTTGAACTTAATGTAATAATGTTCATATAAGTAGAAGAGTATTTTTCAAAAAATTATTAGTCGAATGAGAATATTTTCTTTTCTATATTTTTTATTCATAAATTTTTTTATATGGGATTTATTCAAAAATTTAAAATTTTATACTTTTAATAATATTCATTAAAAAATCATGAAAACTGATATTGTAAACTATAATAAGTATATAATTCAATATTCTTGAGTTTCATTTTTGATCATGGAAGTCAATACCATTTAATTATTTTGTTGATTACTATTTAAAAAATTAAATTTATCTCCTTGAAATAATAGTATTTTTCACTTAAAAGTGTTATATGGTCACTTTTTCCCATTTATATGGTTTATTGGCCCTTCATTATTGGTCACTTGGATACTTTTTCATAATTCCAAGAATTTAATAGGAATGTTTGATCTGGTCCTTTTATATTGTTTATTAATATTTCATAAATTTATTCATGGTTAGCTTTATTTAAATATTAATTTCATTTAATAAAACAACATGTTTGTTTTCTTACTTTATACTTTTAGGGGACAATTTTTTTTACTCAAGGCTCATATGATTCTATCAATTACCAAAGGCGAGCCACGTCTCAATCACCTAGGCTAGTTATGATGGATCCTATTTTAAAATGAAAGGATAGTGGGATGGATCATCTTACTAGGGAGATTCATTCCTAGTCTGGCACTCTCTCATATATTTAAGTCATGTTTTTTTAAATCCATACTAGTAATAATACTGATTACCCTTATCATGTGAGAGATCGATTGAAACCATGCATTGATGAGGATAATTTTATGTATGATAGGTTCTCCATATTTTCTATCATATTTTGATTATTCTATAGTTAATAGGTAAAAACTTGGTCACTCTAAAATTTAACTCTATCTATAGAGATGTTTGGAATTAAGGGATTGGGATTGGGATTATGACATTTTATTCTTTTATATTCATGTAAAGGGAATAAAAACCCCCATAGTTTGATTCTATTTAATGTGGTATGTTGTAACTTTTAGTTTTATGTGATAAGGACCATAATGGAACCTTTTAGGGTCATACATCCATGAAAAATGATGCATGTTTTAAGGGTTTATATCTAGGTCCAGTGATATTCCTTCTAAGGTCAGGAATCCTAGACCAATAAAGTTAATTCTATGTCCAATAATTCAGAATTAATGATATAAATTTTATGTTTATGCATGTAGGAAAAATTCTAAGAAGATAAAATCCTTGGGTAACAGACTACATGGCATAAATTTCTAGTATGGTTTGGTATAGGAATTATAAATAAGAAACCCTTTTGGTTTGGGGCTTCAATAAGTTTGGATTCCCATTCATACTCATCTTATATCTATTAGTAACTATGTGGGAGTGGAAGGATTATAGTACACACATGTGGTACAAAGTAGTGGTATAAAAATTGTGGATTATGTCAGATCAGTGATCCTTTATACCTATGTCTCATTGATTATACCTAAGGATATTGGATATATTTTTTATATCTATAGAAACCAGTTTTAATAAACTACTATGAGTGTCTTAAGATATATAAGGTTTAACATTTTACTTAAGAGTGGATATCCTTAATATCAAAGAAATAAATGATTGACTGTATTTTATGGGCTCTAATGGTTAGGGAGGAAACCATATAAATTTATATTATCAATAAAATATATGTCCTATAGGGTAAAATGAGTTTAAAAAATAATCAAGTCATATATATCAAGGGGATATGCAAGATAACTTGGTGAAACAATATTTTCAGAGATTTGACCCAAAAAGCGGTGTCATTAAGGTATTTTGTGTCATGAGTGATAATGGGTAAATTTTATCCCAAAAATGTTACTGGGGAGAATATAGTATCAAGATATACATTATAATCCTATTCATGGTACCATTTGTGGTTGACTTGGGTTTCATTATTAATAACCCTTGAAATTATATTTTTCAAAGAGGGTCACCCAAAGTAAGATCGTGTGTGAAAATATTTTTTTTAAAGAAGAAGATAAATATTTTATATGTCCTAAATGTCACATAAAATTTGAAATTTATATGAGTAGTTGGGATGTACAAGTTTTATTAATATTCAAGGTTAGAAACAAATTATGTTTTATATGGTGGATATCCTCCATGAATGATTTATTAAAGAGAGATAGGAACCATTGTAAAGGATTTATATGGACTAAAAAATAGTTTTTTTACTTGGGGAGAACATGTATGTACAAAAATTACATGGGAGGTATCCTCCTCTTCTAGGAATGGATTAAAATACTAATAAAGGGAATTATTCTCTGAAAACCTCTAAACTAAGTGTTCACTTGTAAATGATTAAATTTCATGAAGTCTTGGTCACAAAAAATTCTCCAAAAGTATTTAAATGTTTTTCAAGTTGACTATTTAAAGGAAAATTTTCTCCGACCATAAACTACGAAGCTTTGGCCTGAAAAAATATTCACTTCATTGTGAAATCACCACCTAAGGTCTGAAAATGGAGGTCTTGTTGTATACATTCAACATGAGTATAAAGAAAACTCACCATGGCATCACAAACGATGGAGGAGTCCATATAGAACCCCTTCCACTTTCTTGAAAATGATATGAGACTAGAAAAATAATAGGTAACTATATGAAATTGCCCCATATATTCAATATGGGTACAATATAAACTCACCAATGTATTGAAAATAATGGTGTTACACTATATAATTATTTACCAACTAAAAATAGTTATCATGCCTATACAAAAAAAATCACATCTCTCCACATAATTCTATCATGGATATATAATTTTTATATGTTAGATCATCTTTAATGATTATAAATTTAATATTTTTTCTTGGTTTCTTTATAATCTACTTCACTAAGATTTTATCACATTTTAAAGAGTTGAAAATCCACCCACCACCACAGAATTGGATCTATTTCCAAAAAAACAAGATTAAATTATGAAGAAATAAAAATGTTGCCATATAATTTTCTTAAACCCCACATAAGGAGAAATTAGAAGCATAACCATAACCATAAAAATAAGATGAGTAGAGGCCATCATCATTCCATAATGGTTTCAAATGAAATTCTTTTATTCCACATAAAATGACTTCTTGAGGTCGAAACCCACTGTATAAATACAATTCTCATAAAATTTAAATAGTTTTTTCACTAAATATGTGACCATATAATAGTTAAGAAGACCCAAAAAAAATTTACGATCTGCCCTTGACCATATAAAGCCTACATGAAATTATTTACATTGAAAAAAAATCACATACTTCTTCTATGAATCTTCTTTCCCATACTAACTTAATATTTGAGTTTTATTATATATTCACTTAAAGAAATGTTTCCAAGAAATTCTTCATAGCCTTCAACTAAGTGGTAACTAGATATGGATAGTGGTGTCAAATCTGGACAACACTAGCTTGTGCACCTAGAGCATAAAATTATATCACAAATGATGGGGATTATTCTTGAGGATAAATTTATCATTATAAATACTTCCACTATATAGATACAAGTTGTTAATCAATATGCTCATACATTAATCTATGTTGGACAAAAACTAGATAGTGCACTGGATCACTCGAAATTCTTACATTTCTCAATCAAACTTATCATTAACTTGTAATTTCATTAATGAAGTTGATGGTGTATAAGGTCATGTACTTTGTTGCATGAAATTAACATTGGATAAGGAAACCTGAAATTTATAACTATAAATTCATAAATACACATTTATCTTTTATTAGGTCATCGTAAATCAATAGCAAGGCTGGAACTCAATTAGGGATCTCTGCTTTGGGGTGTCTTTAGGATGTATATGGGGTTTCCCTACTATATCCATCAAAACTGTATAGAGTTTGAGATAGAAATAAATGTTTTTGGTCCATGTAAGGTATTCTAGATCTCATAATAATTTTCTATTGTAATAGAAATATCACCCCTAAACTAATCAAAAAATGGATCCTTAACACCAACATATTTCATTTGATACAATGAGATGTTGGGATTAATCTTTGGGATGTAAAAATGATCGATGGGGTCCCAATATTAGGAAATGTATATGATTAGTTTCTCTCTCATGACACTATATGTAATGACATGGAGTAGAATCCTAAACTTTTAAAACAATTACTAGTGTTGGTGATGAATATTATGGATAAGGGCCTCCATATACTCATCGATATCCATTTTTCTACCTATTATAAGCACTATACCCTGTAAAATATCTAATATACAAAGATAAGGAGTCCATGGATCTTCCTAGAACATAATATTCATGGTGATTTGAACTCTTAATGTCCAATTCTAGAAATAGGTAGATGCACTAACTAAGGGTGGGAACTCATCCATGGAGTGGACTCAAGGTTCTAACTAGAAACGTTCCTTGAAATTTTAATCACTAGTAATATTCATCCAATGCAATATTCACACAAAAACGGAAGGATCGGTACATAAAATATGGAAATGAAATTGTAAAGTAATTGGAATAGAAAATTTTTCATACTAGTGTTGGATAAGTTATTCTGCTTCATGGGGAATATTAGTAGGGAAAGGTCACATTCAAGGTTTTTTGCTTGTTTCAAGTATTGTTTGGAAGAATCATATCTCACATGGGGGGATATGTGTTAATCAACCTTGGGTTCATTCTTGGTCAATAATTTATTCAATATATCTATAAAATAATTAGGGTTTGATTGATCTATCAAGGAGAACATGAAGTTAACTCCACATTAATCTACAATAACAAATTCTTCTTTTTTACATATAGAGTGAAAAATGGAATGATAAAAAAACCTCTAAAAATGAAGAGAGATACTATATCATGGGTATAAGAGAGGATATATTAGTGCCCAAGTTTTATGTAGAGACCATCTATAAAGCTTATTCACACTACATATTTTACCACTAATTTCAATCTATATAAAGAATATTGGTTACTCCTCCCGATTGTGCTCAAACTCAATGGAATCATATGATTTCACTCCAATTTTGGTTGATTCTTACATGAGAGGATATATATATGTGGGGGCTCACTTTATCACCAAATTATTTTCTCATTGGTCTTTTTATAAACAATTTTGAGACCAAGATCAGGTCATTACCTGGAGGGATGCTCAAGGATATAGTGGTTCATGTTATAAGAAAACCACCCTCTAAAGGTGAAAAGAAGCAAGAGAACCCAATAATAATGAATCCATTTAAGAGCATATAACTAATAAATAAACCTATTTTTGGATTTTATGGGAATAATTTAAGACTTTTAAATCCATATTCATCCACTAGAATAGTACTTCTCTATCCAAGTATCCCTCACAAAGCTTAGTTTTCAAAGTCTTGGACCTAGTGGGATGATTTTAGTAAATTTACATCTTTGAAGAAGATATGTTATTCTCTGTATATAGACGAGTGATTTTAATAGATCATGTCTAAATCAAATCCCCACTCATGATTAATTTTGAGAATCATACAATCGAAGTCAAATACTATATTAAAAAATTTGAGGTTATGATTCATGCTCTCAAAATTAAAGACTTTAATTTACATAAAGTAATAAAATTTATGGGTGATAAATAAATAATTGATTATTATGATTATTGTAATTAAATAACTCATTTATACCTACCATGTCACTAGAGTTGGACCAAAATAAGGCCCAAAGTGAAATCTTGGTCACCATAGACTATAAATATGAACTGAGGGTATCAAACTCAAGCCTTGGGAATCATTTCACCATAAAAAATCCTAGTAAATAAACATCAAACTCTTCTTTATTATCTATCATAATGTATACATATGTTCAAAATACATGGAAAATAAATAATTAGTTTCTAAATATATAATAAAACAAACAAGTATAACCTAATGAAACTAATAATACATCCCATGTAAAATTTCCAATAATGAGAATAATTTGATACATGATACAAATAAAAAATAGGTATAATGAAATACCATTAAGGTCAAAAAAAGATACATGTTTCAATTTCCATGAATCCTAAAACACCACACGAATATCTCCAGGTGACCTGAGGTCACCTCCACGTACCAAATACATCCATCACTAGGTTAAAAATGTATGTTATCAATTCTTAAATCTATTCGATAAACACCTATAATAATAAATAAAAACTATATACATACCAATGTGTGTATATATGGTGTAAGTTAAACTTTCAAAGTATGATGTCAGTTTATAAAATTTCAATTATAAAATATTTCAAAAATTCTAGTTTGAAATAAAATTTAAGTAAAATATCATTTTTATGATTTTAAAATACTAAATAACATTTATTTTCCTCATCATACCCTTTTAAAACAAGTATAACAATTTTAATAAACTCCCATGTGGTTTTAAAGAACCATTTGAATATTTTTCCTTAAAGAGGGTAAAGGAGTGAGCTCAACCCATGGATATAACAAAAAACAAAAAACCCATTTCTTACTTTAAATCTTCCTAATCATTTGAAAATAGGTTTAAAAAACTCTACATATGAAATATAAACTAAATATAGTAGTTATAAAAATATATGAATAAACACATATCAATAATATACAATATTAAAAACTCGATGGATAAATAATAATATAATTTGAGTTTAAACAATTGTAAATGTAACTAATGTTAGGGAAACAATGAAACAAAATTTAATAGTAAAAAGTTTAAATATAATCCATTAGGTAATATCACATTATACACAATAATAAACAATGATAAATCAATAAATACCATCAATACTCATCAATATAAAATTCTAATTCAAATAGCACTACTCAGGGGAAACTCTTTTGGTACATGTGAGATAATCCTAAATGTAATTAGGTCGAATAATCTATCATCCTATCAATAAATTTCTAATAAAATAACCCCAAACATACTCTTAACTACCCTCACTAGGTGGAACTTCCTATAGGCAAAGTCCCATCATACACAAATGGATACTTTCCAATGTTTAATTATAAATATCATAGAAAATATCTCTTGGTCTACTACCTAGATGTAGAGGGATCTCATTAGTTCATTTAATAGAAGTGAATAAAAATGTCACACATCAAATCACAATATCTAAGAAACACATAAATTTAAATCCCCCCACCTAACCACCAAACACCCTTCAAAGTGACTTCCCTATCACATTTATATCCGATAATAAAAATTTATATCAAAATATTTTCATTTCTATATAAACAATCACATAATAGGGACATAATATTAGGGGTGAAAAATGTTATATAAAAACCCACTTTATATTTATTTAAATTTTTATTTAAATGATATATGGAAAAACAAAGCCTTTAAAACATTCTTTGTAATATTTTTTGAACCAAATCTTAAATTATAACACCAGATAATTTCTCTTGAAATAAAACCATCACATTAAGATCCCTAATAAAAATACAAGGAAAAATTTTTAATAAAATTTTAAATAATACCATTAACACACTTAAATTGAGATAAAATCATTCAAAAAATATAAACCAATTCTAATAAATCCATTAAAAACTCAAAGACTACTTAAAATGATAATTTTACATAAGAAAGCTCTCCTAGAAATTTTTACAAATAGATGGTGTGAATTAAAAAAATCATAGACTAAAAGTCTTGGGAATCATTTAAAAACACATTTTCAATCATGGAAACACAATTAAATTTTATCACATTAATAATTTTTCAAATAAAACACATATAGGTTTAATCATGGTGAAAATGCAGATTAGAAAACTCAAGCACTAGAAGATAATACAAGTAAAAGGGATTTCACAAAAACACCTAAAAATGATGATTCCACCATAAAACAATGTTATTACACTTGAGTACGAGTTATCAGGCCCAAAAAAACAATTATAATCCCTAACATTTATCACTTATCTTTAATTAATGTTATTTTATGATTCAAAAATATGTCTTTCTCAAAAATGATTTTGTTGCTTTTTTGTGAGAAAATATTATAATTAATATCTAAAAAATTATAAATTTTATTTAATAAAAATAATATCATTTTTTAAATGAGTATATAAAAATTATCTTTGGGTGAATTTTTGGGATTTTTCTAAAAGGATTGATTTTTCAATGAATAGTGAAAAATACTTTATTTTATTGAAATTTATATTTTAGTTTTGACATTTACAAAGTACCACTTTGATTTTAAAATTATTTAAAAGTTAAATTATATATACTATATTATTAATAATATAATTAATTTTAATAGAATCAATTTTATGTTTGAATTTGTTATAAAAATATTTTTATACTTAAAAGGAATTTTTTTTAGAATCTGATTTTCATCACGTTTTATGAATTTATATTCAAATAATTTAGATCACTTATAAGAATTTAATTTTATGAAATAGAGTTTTTTGTGGTTAAAAAAGTTAGATTTATCCTAGTATGATTTTTTTTACATTTTTATAATGAAGTTAAATTTTTGGTGAATAATAAAAAATACAGTTTTTATGAAATATGATATCTTTTATGATATTTTCAAGACCTAAGATAATATATATATATTTATTTATTTATTTATTTATTTAAACTTATGTAATGAATCAATTATGGTAAAATAATATGAATATAATACCCGAGTAATTAAAAAATATATAATTTATACCATGATAAAAATGAAAATCATTTTTAGTGTTGATGTAGAGCCTACACAACATTGGAAAAGTCAACTTTAGTATCCTAAAGATTATATTAGATATGTAATAAATAATTGATCTAATTTTTTATTAAATATTAATTATTATAGATTATATTTATGTTTAGACACAAATTTTTTAGTTATATAGAAGGTGGGTTATCCAAATGCATGTGCAATGATTACGTAAGGTCAGAAAAGTCAAAATGTCTTATTAAATATTTTTACATGACATGGATATAAGTTAAAATAATTAATTAAGGAATATAAATTTTATTTTGAGAATAATAAAATTATTTTCATGATAAAAATTTATTTATAATTTTTATGTATGAATAAATACCATTAATTCTTGCATAACACGAACAAAGAATTTATTCAGTTAATAGAAAAATAAAATAAATGATTTTAAAATTCTAAAAATATTATAATTTGAAATAATTAATGTATACATACAATTGTTTTGATCTATATAACATGTTTGAGAATTTTTAAAGTATTATATTCTAAATCCACTTTTTTCTTTATGTATTTTAAGTCAAATTAAATTAATAGTTCCAAAATTGACATTAATAATATTTTATCACAATAATATTTGATTAAATTATTTTAAAAATATAAAAAACTTGAAATAATACATGGATGACATGAGATGGTCGAAAATTTAATGAATTGGTCATTTATTGTCTGATTTTCACATTATAAGTAAAATAATTTCAACCCTTTAATAATGAAAAAGTTGTTACCAGAGTTAAAATTAATATTGGTAAACTAAGGGTTAATAAAAATGATAAGGTTTATAATTACACCAAATGATGTATAAATTCTTTTGCATTATGGTATTACAATACTATAATAACTTATATTTGAATCCATGTCCATTTGGTTTCATATTTCTTAAGAATTAATTTATTATAATTTAATATTTTGATAAATTCAAAAAGTACCCCCACATCTTAATTACAAAATGTCACCCCCTCCATCAGTTCTTCACACCACTTTGATCCTTCTATACTGATCAAAATATACCAATTTTCCTTCTTAACTTCCCTATCCACATTATAGAGGTATTATTATTCCCAAAATACTAACCCCGGATCATTTTATAAGAGATCTAAAGTAATCGATTCAAATAAGAGGAGGTTCAAACACGTGTGAAGGAAGTCAGGCCTAAGGTAAAGGTTTTAATTCAAAATATCATCAATATTCATGATTTGTTATGTTTAAGTCCCCACTAAGGAACATTTTTTTTCTATATACATATTCTATAAAAATTTGTTTTAAAGAATACTTTCACCATTCTAATATGATTTTTAAATTCATTTTTACCCATATTGACTTTTTAAAAAAATGGTTTGAAAGGAATATTCTTGTCATTTTTTCAAATAAGGGACTTTTTTACATTTTAAAAAAAAAATATATGGAATTTTTTTTCCAAATTATGTGTCATGATCTTATACTCCCATTTTCATGAATAAGTTTTTCTTTGAAGATTTGTTTTCAATTTCACAAGGTTCTTTTCAAAGAAAATGTTTTATTTTATAATTTTGTAGTTTTTTTAAAAGGATTGATTTCTAAATAGAAAGGTTATTTTACAAAATAATTATTCCATTTTATATTTCAAAATTATTTTCCATATAAGATGAAATACCTTGATGTTATTTAATATTTAATCCGAATATTATCTAAGTACATCATCCTTATTATTTCTCTCGATGGTCTATGTTTATAATGACAAGATGTATACAAAACCCATTTCTTTTCATGGATTCTAATATGTTGAATGTTTTATGATCTTGTGTAACATATATTTATTCATTATATTATGTTATGGGTGGGACCTATATCTATCTCCAATGCATTTTGTAAATATGGATAAGTCATGAGGTAAATATGTTGTACGTAAGCATGATTTCATGTTCACAATGTTATACATGAACATGATTTTTATGTCCATATATATATATATTTAAACTTGGATTTCATGTCCTTAAGATCATTCATATACCTATTTTCATGCCCATAAGTTTATGTGAGGGCATATTTTCATGTTCTTAGTTTAATGAGTGAACATGATTTTGTTTACACATGTTCACAAAGTAATAAGTTTATGTTTTTGACATAATTCTATGTCTTATTCCAATGTTATGCTCCCATGGATCTTTTTTTTTTTGGCTATTTTATGATTCATGTCTTATGACTACCAAGATTTATTCCATGAATCAAGATTATGATCTAATATATGTAGGTTTTTTATTTCAAATTTTAATATCACATTCTCACACCCTTATATTCATGTTATGCATATGTGATCATTGATATCATCGTTGTTTACCCTTACTGAGCATCTGAGATAACCCTTTCTTATATTTCTTTTACCTAAGTTAGGAAGAAAATGTTTAGAAATGATATTTCTAAGAAGGTTTCTCATTATAAAGATCTTAGTGGGAAATTATATAGATCATTTATGAACCAGTTTTTTATGTGTCCAATTTTCCAAAGGCACTCAAAGTATATAACTATGGCATGGATAATTATTTTATGTAATGAATATTCATCTATTATGAAGTTATATCTACATAGTAAATGTTTGGTTTACTATAGTTGGTAGCTTAGTAAGGTTTAGTTTACCTTTGGATACTATGATGAGAAAACATTAGTAAGAACCCTAGAGATAAATATAAGTATAGGATAAAATCCTAATGTTTTGGTAACAATCATGAATGGCCTAGGTTAAACCTAAGGTATCATAAAATAAAATTTAATTATTTAAACATCCATATAAATGATTTTTTATGATTATATTTTTTTTCACTATGATTATAATTACTCACGGAATGATTTTTGGTTTTTTTCAATGGATGGAACTTGAAGGAATCATGTGAACAATGAATGTGACGGCCAATGAAATGACTATCCACATAAGAAATCAAATTGCTTAAGAGATGGGATGAAATATCTTATGATTAAGATCACTTAACTCTCTCAAGATATTAGTGGTAACATGGATCATAATTAACTTCATTATTCACCAAGGAGGGAGAAACATGTTATTTAATCTTTTATGTGGAAAAAACCATTATCCTTCTATGGGTATTCTAATCTACTAGTTGCTGAGAAATGGATCAATATGATAGAAAAGATGTTTTTTTATTTAGTTCTCAAACCATAAAAAAATTTCTAGTTATTTATCGTTTTTAATATGAAGCAGATTAATGGTGGGATTTAATTAAGAATATAAGGAAAGGGAAGAAAATTTAATCCATTGAATTTGATGAGTTCAAGGGAATATTTTTTAGTAAGTAATTCCACAGTATTCAAAATAAAAAAAATGAAGAAGTAATCCCTTGAGATTAATCATACAGATTATTAATACATTGGTACCTATGAGGTAAATTTTATAAGACTTTAAAGTTGTGGTTTAGGATTAATCCTCATCCCTGAAAGAAAATCTGATTGACTCTATAATAGTTTTAAACCATTGCTTTATAATGCATTATACATAAGGTACTTTGGAATGCATCCAAAAATCATTTTATGTGAACTAAAATTGGAAATGGAATCTGGAAACCCTCTTGGTTTTGGTGATAGGAATAAGAATATGGTGGTTCATAAAACCTCTGGTGGTTTTTCACATGGAGGGGGAAAATGTTTCAACCTTCTACTTACTAAAAATGTCAGAGGGAGCACTCAGGTGAGTTCCTAAAAGGAAAAAAGAAAATGTTTCAATTTTGGAAATCCTATCCATCGAGAAAAATAATTTCTGAGTGATGTAAATAGGTTAGTAAATTAAATAAATATAGAGATATCTTAAAACAATACACCACTCACAGTTCAGTTATATAAATGAAAAAGAGTTTGGGAAACATGAAAATCAATGCCCTAATTCAAGGGAAAATGAAGATAATAAGCCATAAAAACCTATAATGTTGAAGTAAAAAGGGAAATATTATGAAATTATAACAGTTGAATTGAATCGTGATAGTTAGGGCACATTTATCCTCTACTATAGAATAGGAGATTCTATGCTGACTTTTTTATGAATAACCCCTTTGAAAATCTTATCCTTTAGTGAAATTTGTTGTGATTCAGAGCATTAATTATCTCTCTGTACATAAGTTCTATATATATTTATTGAATAAATAAATTGTATTTTTTGAATCAACCTATGATCAATTTATCAATTAAAGTATGAACCCAAACCTCTAGAGAAAATATTTTTGGCTAAGATAAGTTTCTATTTATTTAATAATGGGTGAATTATCTTTTATAATATTATATGATCCTTTTATGACCTTTTAAGAAATGATTAGTATATATTTTAGAATATATGATCAAGGTATATTCATTTTGGAATGAGACTTTATTAGTGATTAAAATTTTTATTATGTTGATCATAGAAGGATGTGAGAGCAATTATTTTTGTGTTTTGAATATGGTTGGTAATATTTTAGAGGAGTCTTAGGGTTAATTACTCATTTAATGGATTATGCTGAAATTTTGATATTATTTTTTATGATTAAAGTATGATTTATAAAAACATGTACTAATAATTTTGGTTTTAGTAAAAATTTAGAGTCGAATGAATGCCTTATGGATATCATGATTTGTTAAAAATGCTTTAGGCATGAAAATTGTTTCTCGAATGTACATCTCCTGGAAAAAAAATGATGTGAAAATTGATCGAATCACAACTACATGATGAGATTATGCTTATGACATGGAAAGAAATAAATTAAGTTTACTTCCTTAAGATCTTTACCTATATAGTAAAATAATCAATAGACTTTATGAAAAAATAAATTGAAATAAAAACATTATCCTTTTACTTTTATAATTGAGATATCAATTATATTTTAACCTGTCATAGATTTATAGTTTTCTGATGGTGAACTCTCTCATGTGTAAAAACCCGGATCTTCGTTCAGGTATGTTTTTCCTTTTTTCTAGAGTTTTTAAGAAAATTAAATTTTCTGGAAATTTTCAAAGTACACACCGTGTACTTTCTGATTACACGCCGTGTTATCTTCTCTGGCTTGAAGTCGTGTGTTGGCCATGCCTGGGCCACACACATAGTGTGTAGGGGTGACGTGGAGGTTGATTTTGGCGGAGTATGTAGAAACCCACTGCACGACGTGTATCTTAAAAATACACACCGTGTACTTTTTTTTTACTAAACGGACCTGGGTCGCACCTAACCCCTGATTTCATCTTCTTCTCCAGATTTCGTCCACCCGAGAGTGACCGTACAGCCGGATCCTCGATGGGCTTCCGCCTCTTCATATGTTCTCTGATTCGAGCGTGGTCGATTGCGTTGGAATCACATCAGTGAGCTCTTCCTTCTTCTTGAGTCTTGTTTCTTATTTTCTCTAGGTTTCCAAGTTATCATAGGTTGAGCGTTTTGTGTGTTTTCTCAGATCTACGTCTTTCCAAGGGGAATTTGTCGTCTTGTTTCCCTTATATCGATCTTCTAGGATCGAAGTAGGTGGTTTGTGCCTTTCTGTTGAAAGTCGATGAGTATTTTGTGAAAATTCCACAAATTCCCTTGGGAGGGGAATTGTGGGTTTTCTATTCTCCCCTTTTTGTTTTCCTTCTTTGCTTGATTGATATATTAGAGGTTTATGCTTGTGATTAGAGTAATTTATTTTGTGCTCAGGTTGTTTTTCCATGCTTGTTCTTCCTGTTTGGCGTTCTGCTAGTTGCCATGCTTAGTCGTAGGACAGTGAAACTGCTACCTTGTTATGCTGTTGAGCCTTAGTTGATAGCCAAGTAGTTCTTGAGGTTTACTTGGATGATGTACATGCACGCTTATCATGTATTACCTTTCACTCAGGACTGTGTGAACCTAGATTAGTAGACCAAAGGGAGAATTGACGGAATGGATTCTCCAGAGTGTCTTTTAATTACGATTCGAGACCACAGGGGGAATTGATGTTGAGTCTTCCTCAGAGAGTCTTTAGTTCCTTGACGTGGGCCACAGGGGGAATAGATGTCAAGTGATTCCCCAGAGAGCCTTTAGCACGATACGAGACTATAGGGGTAATTGACGGTGAGTGGTTCCCAAGAGAGTCTGTTAATTTCATAGCTGAACCAGAGGGGTGAGACTCGGTGTGCCTCCTAGAGGGTTGCTAGTACTTATAGGTTGAACCATAGGGGTTAGGCTGTGAGAGCTACCCAGAGGGTTACCTGTTTTCTTCTTGTTCCTGGATGTTTACTTGTGTACTCTATGGTTAGAACTGTGGTTTGTAGCTGCTTGTGTTTTCGTACTTACTCCTTCTTGTTTTATTTACTGCCAGATATTCATTGACTGTTAGGCACATATCTTTGGGTGATTGCCTACTGGGATTGTATCTCACAACCTATTTGGGCCATGCTTTTAGGGCCCAAGCAGACTATGTTGTTGCAGGTATAGATAAGGGAAAGCGCCCTTCTACTTCAGGTTCTTGATTGCGCTGGAGCTGGAGAGCATGGGACCGATCCGGGGCTCGCGATGCTGAGTAGTTTATTTTGTTTTCATTTGCACTTGTTTTTGGTTGTATTACATCACGTTGTTGTGGTTGTTTCTTTCCATAGATACTTGTACCTACTGCATCTTTGTCATAATTTCTATATATATTCATTGCTTCTGTTGTTTGGTTTTTGTTGTTATGCATGTTGTTACTACTTCCGTTGTTGACTATTGTTTTTCCACTGTATACCTTACCGAATGAGGGAATAGTTTCCCCACTGAATCACCAAGGCCCTCGCTGCTAGTTGGAAGCCTCGGGCATTTGGGGAAACGCACTTGAGGTCATGTAGTGAACCGGGTACAGGGCACCAGTGGAGGGGCTCCGGATACAGGTCGTTACAAAGTGGTATTAGAAGAGTTCTTTTCTCTTTCTTTATTTTTTGTAGACTTTAGCCTGGGATAGGACAAACTCGGTACATGGTATTAAGCTATACTCAGGATTAGCTAACCCGTGTACAGGGAAAAGCCATACTACCTCATTAATTGCAGTTTGCTGGTTTTGAGTTTTTATGGTTGATATGTTTTCACCTAGAGTGATTCGCATGACTTGTGCAGTTATTGTCTTGATATTTCGGTTCTATTTCTATTTCAACCCGATGAGATGAGGGTATTCCATCTCAATCATTATATAGACACTGGTATAAATAACATTCCATGCATTCTTTCCATGCCATCTAGGGTGCATTAGCGATTGCATGCTGTTGTGATAGACTTTGTGTAGATTATGCATGCTATTGTGATAGACTTCGTGTAGATTACGCATGCTGTTTTGATATATTCTTGATAGAATCCTTGTTGTTATGTTATAGATCTATTTTTTTCTTGTATATTACTGTAGGAGATGCCAAGGTCTGATTATTGGGGAGTATGGGCCCTCACGGATCGGAATTTGGCACCTCTTTTCCTTGTTTTTAGTATTTCTAGAGTTCTGTGCAGTTTCTGAGCTACTGCCTAGAAAAACCTAGAATACAAGGCATTTACTTTTTGAATACACGCCCTGTAGTTTTCAGGCCATGTGAGCATAACACGATGTCGTGGGAGTAACTTCAGAAACACTCCGTGTACGATTGGTACACGCGGTGTATGTTCGGAGCCGTGTACCCGGCCGTGTCACTAACAACATGGGCCGAGGAAGCCCGGGTAGAACACGCCGTGTCCTTAGGGAACACTCCGTGTAGTCTTGTACAGGTACCCGGCCGTGTCACAAACAACACGGTTCGGCGTTACCTTTTTTCCACATGCCGTGTTTGTTCGAAACACGTTGTGTAGTCTTGTGCAGGTTCCCGGCCGTGTCACGAACAACACGAAATGGGGTCACCTTGCATATGCACGCTGTGTTTGTTCGGAGCACACCATCTAAGGTTCATCCGTATAGACGGCCATGTGTTTTACAAACACGGGCCGCCTAAGCCTTGTCTAGTACATGTTGTGTGTGTTAAGAACACGCCGTGTAGTCTTGGGTTAAGTTGGGCCGTGTGGGTTAGCTATGTAAGGAGACTCAGGTAGGGGAACAGTTTCAAGTACATGTCGTGTGTGGGTGCAACACGCCGTGTAGTTTGAAGTGTACAAGACTTGTAGGGTAGGAGTACATGCCCATGTCAGTGGGTTAAGAAGACACGGCATGTAGTTTTATACACGCCGTGAAGTCGAGTTTTGTAAACTTGTTTGTTTTTATTCCCCTGTTTTCATTTTGTACACTTGTGTTCTCTGTCCTTGTTTTCCTGATCTAAGTTGTGCTTTTGATCATCCAGAGATATGCCTCCTAGATTTCCTCTGGTCGTACGTCTGTCATTAAGTAGTGATCAGACGCCAGATATGGCTGATGAGAGACTTCATGCCGATCCTCCAGTCGAGCTAGCCTTGGCACCGGCTATTATACCAGTTGCAGGCGCTGATGCGTGTTTCAGGGAAGGTTTCATGAGGATGATGCAGTCCTTCAAGGGAGCGCCTCCTCCTGCAACGACTATGGCAGACTTGACTCGGGTTTTTCAACAGCAACATCCTCCTACTTTCTCGGGGGAGGGAGGACCTCAGGCTGCAGAGTCATGGCTGGAAGCCATGCTGACTATCTTCAAGCATCTGGAGATGCCTCCAGAGAGTCGGGTCAAGCTCACTACCTACATGCTCAGAGACTCCGCCAAGAGGTGGTGGGACGTGATCTCACAGGCAGGTCAGCAGTAGTCTATGGTTTTGGAGGAGTTCCATTGCATGTTCTGTGACTACTTCTACCCAGATACCCTGAGGGCTGACCGAGCTCGAGATTTCATGAGATTAGAGAAGGGTACTCTTTCTGTCATGGAGTACTCTGCTTGTTTCACCGATCTGCAGCACTTCACACCCCTTCAGGATGGGAGTGGGGTGTTCTTAGCAAGGAAGTTCGAGGATAGCCTCAGGCGGGAGATCTGCTAATAGGTGAATATCTTCCAGCTGACTTTTATTACTTCCATTGTCAACCAGGAACTGATTGCGGAGTGCAATATGAGAGACTCTGGAGCTGTGAGCCAGGGCAGTTCTGCTTCCAGAGCTAGTTTGCCTCCAGATGATAGAAATAAGCACCGTAGAGAGCCTACACGCGGTGATCTGAGGAAGCGAGATGCATCGTCAGGCAGCCAGGTGATATGATACCATTGTGGTCGGTCAGGGCACATGAGGTTGTAGTGCCAGAGGGACCCCATGGAGTGTCAATCTTATGGAAAGATGGGTCACCTTCAGCGTTTCTGTCAGGTTTTCTCACCAGCAGCTGGTGACCGGGGTTCATCCATGACTCCTCGTTTAGGAGCAGCACCGCCAGTTTCTCACCAGTTGGGGAACTGGAGTTCTTCCGGCCGTTCGGGCCGAGGTGGAGGTCGAGGCCGTGGCGGTCAGCCACCAGTTCTTCAGCACCAGCAGGGAGGTTCAGCTCAGAGTGTCCAGGCAGGGACGCAGGGCCGCGGTACAAGTCAGTCTTTCATCGTGGAGCAGGCTTATCAGGAGCATGATCATGTCCCTTCTACTATTCGAGGTACGATTTTAGTAGCCTCTGTTTTATCTTTATCCCTTTTTGATACTGGTGTTACGCATAGCTTTATCTCTGTTACTATTGTGTAGATCCTTGGACTCTGCATCTTTTCTTTCGCCGACTCATTGACACTAGACACACCTTTGGGGACAAGGACATCTAGTGTACGCCAGTGTAGAGAGTCCCCTCTCGAGGTTGTAGGGTATTGCTTCTTATGGGATCTCTATTTCCTAGAGATGACAGGCTATGATGTCATCCTTGGCATGGAATGGTTGATTCCCTTCCAGGTATTCGTCGACTGCTATCACCACAGAGTGAGTTTCATCTCACCAGAGGGTGAATCTTTTCTATATAGAGGCGAATGGGACGTTCGGGCGAGTCGGGCGGGAATCGAGCATCTTGGGCTAGGAGGGGTGATGGCCCAGATTGCTAGCCTTTATCTGGATGACCAGGGGACTCCATAGTTGTACTTTCCTCCAGTGGTGGATCGCTTCTGAGACGTCTTTCTAGAGGAATTTTCAGGTTTGCCTCCGAAGAGTGAGGTATACTTCTCTATTGAGCTCGTGCCAGGAGCAGCACCGGTGTCCATTCCTCCTTATAATATGGCCACACCTGAGTTACATGAGATCAATAAGTAGTTGTAGGATCTAAAAACTAAGGGTTTCATCCGACCTAGTACTTCTCCTTGGGGTTCGCCTGTCTTTTTTGCGAAGAAGGTAGACGGTACTCTTCGGATTTGTGTGGATTATCGGAAGCTGAACCAGTTGATGGTCAAGAACCGATATCTCTTGCTGAGGATCGATGACCTCTTTGATCATCTTTGAGGAGCCCTAGTGTTCTAGAAGATCGATTTGAGATCCGGTTATCATCAGTTGCGTGTTATGCCATTAGGTATATCTTTGACAGCTTTCAGGAGTAGGTATGGTCTATACGAGTATAAAGACATGTCGTTCGGTCTCACGAACGCACCTGCAGTTTTCATGGCACCGATGAACCAAGTGTTCCATCCTTACTTGGACTCCTTTGTCATGGTCTTCGTGGATGATATCTCGGTTTACTCTCACACTCGACACGACCATGCCACACATCTTGAGATCATTTTGAGTACACTGAGAGAGAATCGGCTTTATGCTAAACTCTCGAAGTGCCACTTCTGGATGGATCAGATTCACTTCTTGGGTCACGTCATCTCAGAGGTAGGAGTATCTGTGGACCCAGAGAAAGTGAGATCTTTAGTTTCTTGGGAGCAGTCGAAGAATGTCTTTCAGGTACAGAGATTCCTAGGGCTGTCTGGATACTACAGACGCTTCATTCAGGACTTTTCTCGTCTAGCAGCACCTTTGACAGGTCTGACCAAGAAGGGGGCGAAGTTCTTATGGTCAGATTCTTGTGAGTCAGCCTTTCAGGAGCTAAAAGGGAGGTTGACATCAGCACTGATACTAGTCTTGACAGAGTTAGGCAAGAACTACACTGCTTACTGTGATTCCCTAGGTATCAGGCTGGGAAATGTGCTTATGCAGGGGGATGGAGTCGTTGCGTATGGGTCTCGGCAGTTGAGGCCACATGAGAGGAATTACCCTACGCATGATCTGGAGTTTTCAAATGTTGTTCATGCCTTATGCTATTGGAGACACTATCTTCTAGGGGAGCACTTTGTGGTCTTCATTGACCACATGAGTCTCAAGTATATCTTCACTCAGCGTGATCTAAATCTGAGGCAGCACAAGTGGGTTGAGTATCTACAGTCTTTTGACTTTGATCTCACCTATACGCCAGGGAAGGGAAACGCAGTGGAAGATGCGCTATAATGACCAATACTTTACATACATTGTTAATACTTCAAAATTGAAGCATACTTATTACAACATATAACAAAACCACGAAAGGACCGTATAGGTATAGTGTCTTTAGAAACTGGGAAACATAAACAACTGGTTCATAAAGCATCTACACTGTCTCCCATTTATTTCATCATATCTATAGTCCCTTTTGGCATATCTTACTTAATAACCTTCTTCCTGACCTGGGGAAAGAAAACATACAAAATGTTGAGCTCAAATTCTCAGTAAGGGTAAACAAAAGAAATATCAATCACATCATATACATAAGCACATAACTTTTGGAAATCTTAACCTGCAAAAGAGATTATAATTTCATAACATGGGATAAATCATGGCAGTGAAATGTAATCACAATAATCATAACTTAAAACATGAAACTTTGTGGCATACACACATAATCATAGAGAATCATTTCTTGTTAGTCAAGACTCATTGCCAAGACTATCTTAGTGGAAAAATTCCCTTTCTGAACCGAGTTCATTCCTCGTTTCAGTCCTGTTTCACTGAACCGGTATAACCTACCATTCCAGCCATGTCTATCTCATGAGATATAAAATCTTTACCCAATGAATTGGAGGGAGATATAGGTCCCACCCATCTCATAATGATACCTTTCTTATGTGTGCCACAAAATCATAAACCATACATCATATCATAACCCATGTAATAAAAATGGGAATCTTAAACATCATGACATCATAAAACAATTCATATACGATAAAGGAATTCATAAAAATATTTCCATCAAAACATAATCAAATCCATGTAATAATAGGGATAAGAACAGAACCCTATATTATCTTAGATGGAGAATAATTTTGATAAAACACTTGAACTCCATTCTTGAGGAAAATATCCTTTCTACTTAAAAAACACTTGTCCTTTCTTAAAATGTCATAAAATTCTAAACTAAAAGAAGTTGATTAAAAATAAACTTGAAAACTTATAAGGGAAGCTTCTTGGAAATAATGTTTTAAAAATCCATTCATGTCGTATAAGTTAAAATAAAACATTCTTCACGTACTTTTGTCGGAAAAGTCAAAAAGTACCTCGTACGAAAAACGACAAAAGATTCCTTTCATATCTTTTACTAAAAAACTCATCGAAGGGTAAAATTGGATATAAACTACTGTAGAAGGATATAAATATTACATATTGGGGAAACATGGATGTGGATGATAAAATACACCCCAGTAAATACCAAAGTATAAACAATCTCGGATAAAAATGAGATTATGATATTTCCTTTACCTTAGGTCCGTTTTGCTTCGTAAGTGTCCAAAACTCCTGTATAATGATTTAAATAATGTTATTGACTTATTCCAGAACCATACTTATTTTTATGATATCATATATGGTCATTTTCTTAGCTTCATAGTAGTAATATTTCATTGCTACTTGTTATTCGGGTTTTTATAACTTTTTGTTCTTATGCGTGTTTTGTCGAATAAATTCTTATTCTTATATTTAGGTTATAGATACCTCATTTCCTGAATGGTATTAGTGTAATATATATCATATTAATTCATTCGATTCATTTATATAATCATTATGAAATGAATATCATGTAGAACGAGTCGTATCACATCGTGGAGACGGTATTCCGTACGTACGCACGAGTGATGATATAATTCCTATGACCGTGGAATTGTATTGAAGTGTATGTATACTATTTCAGAATCAGTATAAATTTATAATAGTCATATATAGTCATTATTTACACCATTATACCCATCCAAGTAAGGTGGTGGTGGAAAATAGATTACACCACGGCGTGGAGACGGTATTCCGTACGTACGCACGCGCGGTGATTTCTTTATCCGTAGGATGGATAGATGTTGAAATAGGGTTGTTTCATACTTATAATAACATATCAGTATTTGAGTGATACTGATGTTATTACTTCATAATGAAACAACTAAAGAATAAGAAGTGGAAGAAGAAATAAAGATGAAAGAATCGGTAACGGACATTACCTCTTCTTTGATGTGCTTCTTTTAGGGTACTAAAATTGGTCTTTGAAGAAGACCAGGACCACTAGGATGTCTCTAGGGAAGTGGAGAGGAGGAATTTTCATGGTTTGGCCGAGCTTGAAGGCTCAAAGTGGTGTGAGGAAGAGGGGGAGGAGGTGCCCTTTTATAAGGGAGGAGAGGGGCACCTTTGGGAAAACTAAAAATATTAATTTATTATAAAGTCAAGTTTGGTTTTAAATAGCTCCAAATTGATATATTTCATAGCTAAGGTGGGGATGGGTTGAAATCCTCTCATCTAATAGAATTTAGACAATTTTAGGTTCCTATTTTAACCTTACCATTTAGATTTAACATTAAGTTAAATAAGTTTACTTTTACCATGTCTTCTTGTGTTCTTATACTATAAGGTTAATAAACTTACTATAAGAATCCAAAAGAACCCCAAGTTGTTTATTATTAATATATATAACCTTATCTAAGTCATTTTGCCGAACCTTATATTTTTAGGAATAAAATAACAATTACTAATATAATATTTGTTTTAAAAACTATTTTATGTCAATTTTGACACTATTTAGTAATTGATTTTTGTGATACTCATAACAGAATTATTAGTTACAAACAAGTTAATTAAATCAATACTAACATGTCATATTAACCTAGAAAATTAGTGTAATTCATAAAAAGTCTCAAATTACATTTATTTAGGTGTTTATAACATTAATTGTGTCAATATTTCATTAATAAGATAATTACTACATCATCTTTGTATCATAAATAAATTAAATTATTTAATGTCTAAAAATTAAAAATAAAAGACCATTATGTAGGAAATCTCTTTAGCTTTATAATGAATATTTATAGTCGAATTTATATTATGTATAACCCCATATTAAAAATTATTTACTTATTAAACTTTGATTGTAACTATTTTAACCCTTCTTTAAATAAATTAATTATAAATGTCCTAATCTAATCCAAGTGGGCCTAAATGGTCATATTTTATTCCTAAGTTTGTTTTTGGTCGAATTACACTTATCCAATATAATTAGGACATGTTTTAGGGTAATAATAATATCATCTTTACCCTTAATTACCCTATTTACTTTTAACCGTGGTAAAAAAAAGTAAAAAGTTACTATTCACCCAAAATTATTTTCATCTCATTGAACCACATTTTAGTCCTTGATATTAACCGTGACTCTCGGATTTTCGAAATTCCACTCACAAAAGCGGTAAAATTAAGTTTTATGAAAAATTCAGTTTTTTAACTACCACTTAGTGGTTTCACTATTCATCAAAAATTGAAAGTTTTCAAAAAAATACCAAAATTTCACCCTAGGCTAATTTCGACATTACGAATCCAAAAATGAAGTCCATTTTGAAAAATAAAATTTCAAAAAGTGGTTATTACTATTCATAACGGCTAGTTTTAATAATATTTTAATAGCATATTGTTGTTTAGTGAAACTCGGTATTGCGTACGACACAAGATATCGAGGAAGGTCGCGATTTTGTGTAAAGAATGCCAAGCAAGTGTTGTGTAGAAAAAGATTCCTTTGTTGATTTATATAACATAAAAGTCTCGGTTGTTACATTCTACCCCCCTTAAAATGAATTTCTCCCTCGAAATTCGTCACTTTGTAACAAATAGATGAGGATACCTCTCCCTCATCATATCCTCAAGCTCCCATATAGCTTCTTCTAATTGGTGGTTCCTCCATAAAACTTTCACCAATCGAGTGGTCTTGTTTCGTATGACTTTTTCGCTACGATCCAGAATCTCTATCGGTTGTTCTTCATAAGAAAGATCTTGCTCCAGCGGTACAACTTCTGAGCTGAGTACATGTGAAGGATCAGGTATGTACTTTCTCAGGAGAGATACATGGAACACATCGTGAACTTGAGAGAGATTCGGTGGAAGCGCCAACCGGTAAGATACCTTCCCAACACGATCCAGTATTTCTAAAGGACTGATATATCTAGGGCTCAACTTCCCCTTCTTTCCAAATCTCATAACCCTCTTCCAGGGAGATATTCGTAAGCACACTTTATCACCCACTTCAAACTCTAGGTCTTTTCTTCTGTTGTCGGCATAACTTTGTTGTCGACTCTGAGCTGCTCTTATGTGTTGTTGAATATATCTGACCTTTTCTGCCATTTCATCAACGAGATCAGGTCCTAATAGCTTTCTTTCCCCAACTTCATCCCAGCAAGTTGGAGTCCTGCATTTCTTTCCATAGAGAGCTTCATAAGGAGCCATCTGAATACTGGGGTGAAAGCTATTATTATAAGAAAATTCCACCAAAGGTAGGTGTTGATCCCAACCACCTTTGAAATCCATAGAGCAAGCTCTCAAAATATCTTCTAGGGTTTGAATTGTTCTCTCATACTGACCGTCTGTCTGAGGATGATAAGCAGTGATGAAACTCAACTCTGTATCCAGAGTACGATGAAGACTTCGCCAGAACTTTGAGGTAAATCTCGGATCCCGATCGGATATAATAGAAAGTGGTACTCCATGCAATCTTACCACTTCCTTTACATATATCCTGGAAAGCTGATCCAGAGAGAAATCCTCTCTAATAGCAATGAAGTGTGAAGACTTTGTAAGACGATCAACTATGACCCAGATAGCATTATTGCCTTTGGATGTTTTAGGAAGTCCTGTGACAAAGTCCATAGTGAGGTTTTCCCATTTCCATTCGGGTATGGGTAATGGTTGTAACATACCCTTAGACTTATGTCTCCCATCTTTAACTTGTTGACAAACCAAGCATCGAGAGACAAATTCTGCAACATCTCTTTTCATGCCATCCCACCAGAAGTACTCTTTCAGGTCCCTATACATCTTCATGCTTCCAGGATGAATAGAGAATGAAGAACTATGAGCCTCATCCAGTAGCTCCTTCTTTAATTCGGGTATGGGAGGAACACAAAACCGATTCCTGAACTTTATTATCCCATCACAATCAAGGTTGAATTCAGGAACGTTTCTCACCTTCTTTTGTAACACGACATCTTCTTTCTGTGCCTCTTTAATCTTCACATGTATATATGGTTGAACATTCATTTGAGAAAGATAAGATTTTTCCCCTTCCATTATAATTCCAAGATCCATCCTTTGTAAATCCATAAATATTGGATCTTTTGTGATCCTCATCATGGATAAACTATCATGGTCTTGTCGACTTAATGCATCTTCCACCTTGTTTGCTTTCCCAGGGTGGTAATGGATTGAGCAGTCGTAATACTTAATCAGCTCCAACCATCTTCTTTGACGCATATTCAGCTCCTTTTGTTTGAAAATATACTTTAAACTTTTATGATCAGTATAAATATCACACCTTTCACCATAAAGGTAATGCCTCCAAATCTTTAATGCAAAGATTACCCCAGCTAACTCCAAATCATGTGTTGGGTAATTTTGCTCATGGATTTTCAACTGTCGTGAGGCATAAGCTATCACCATATCATTTTGCATAAGAACACACCCCAATCCCTTATTGGATGCATCACTATAGATCACAAACCTTTCTCCACTACAAGGCAGTGTGAGCACAGGTGCACTGGATAACCTTCTTTTCAACTCCTTGAAATTCTCTTCACATTCTTCCGTCCAGACAAACTTAACTCCTTTCCGAGTCAACTTGGTGAGTGGATTAGATAATCGTGAAAAATCTTTCACAAAACGTCGATAATATCCAGCCAAACCAAGAAAACTTCAGATCTTAGTTACTATTGTTGGTCTCGACCATCTTTCGATAACCTCTGTTTTTGCTGGATCCACAGATATCCCCTCTTTTGAGATTATGTGACCCAAAAATGAAACTTTTTGAAGCCAAAATTCACACTTGGTAAATTTGGCATAAAACTTCTCCTTTCTCAGGGTCTTCAATATAATTCTCAAGTGATCTTCATGTTCTTCCTTGCTCTTTGAATAGACAAAAATATCGTCTATAAAAACTACCACAAATTGATCAAGATAGTCTCTAAAGACTCTATTCATCAGATCCATGAAGATATCAGGGGCATTAGTAAGACCAAATGGCATCACTATAAATTCATAGTATCCATACCTTGTACGGAAAGCCGTCTTTGGTATATCCTCCCTTTTGACCCTTAATTGATGATACCCTGAACAAAGATCAATCTTGGAAAAGTATTGAGCTCCTCGTAGTTGGTCAAATAAGTCATCAATGCGTGGGAGAGGATATTTGTTCTTGATAGTGATCTTGTTAAGTTCTCGATAATCAATGCAGAGTCTCATTGATCCATCTTTCTTCTTAACAAATAGAACAGGTGCTCCCCAAGGTGACACACTAGGGTGTATGAATACCTTATCAAGATTCTCTTGGAGTTGCTTCTTCAATTCCTGCAACTTAATTGGGGCCATTCTATAAGGTGTCTTTGAAATAGGCAAAGCACCCGGTACGAGTTCTATTGAGAACTCAACTTCATGATTTGGTGGAAGTCCCGGTAATTCCTCCAGAAAGACATCATCAAACTCCCATACAATGGGAATATTCTAAATCATGAGTTTCTCACCAACCATTTGAGATAAATAACCTTCATTTAGTGGAATCAAGACCCATAAGATGGAAGAAATTTCCACTGGAAGGTTATGTTCATCCTTGCATTGATAGATGATCATAGATTGATCTGGAATATGAAATGTGACTTCCCTTCTTTGGAAATTGATATGATCTCCATATAAAGAAAGCCAATCCATGCCAAGAATCACATCAAATCCCACTATAGGAAGGATCACAAGATTTGCAGGAAGCACTTTCCCACAAACTTCGATCGGAGAAGAATTATAAACTTTTGATGAGACTGTTGTGCCATTAGGTGTTGTCACAGCTAACTCAACATCTAATTGTTGAGGTAATATGGTGATACCCTTAGAAAATTCTTCAGAAATAAAAGAGTGGGTGGATCCAAAATCAAATAAAACATTTTCTACTTTAGAGTGGATGGTAAGTGTACCTTTCACCACATCGTTATCGTACTCCACATCGCTGATAGAAATTGCATGTGACTTTCCTTTGTCTTTAGCCTTAAGAGTTTGTTGACGTCGACCATCATCATCAACCCTTGGATTAGGGAATTTATTGTCATAATGTCCCATCTCCTTTCACTTGAAACATTTAAGTATAGTAGGTTCATTCTATGTATCTCTTCCTTTGTTTTCATCATTAGACATCTTATTCCCATCATTGCGGCATTCAAATGCCCGATGACCTTCCTTTCCACATTTGAAACATTTACTTGTCCCTTTAAGACAACTCCCTCCATGTTTCCTTCCACACTTTGAGCATAAGGGAAAGCTCATCTTCTTTTCAGTGTGCTCTTTAGATTTTCCTTTGAATTCCATTTTCCTCTTCTTATCTAACCCATATGACTTATGGGTTACTCCAATCTCCATCTCGACTATCAGAGCACATCGAATGATTTCCTCATAGCTATTGAAGTCCCTTATGGCTAACGCCCTTTGAAGACTTGGTTTTAAGCCACTAAAGAATCGATCGATCTTACTCTTAGGTTGGATAATAATACCAGAAGCGTACCTTGCAAGTCTTGTAAAATTTGCTTCATAGGTACCAATAGATTCATCATCCTTTTGCTTCAGTCCAAGAAACTATTTCTCCATCTTTGTTCGGAGAATACGAGGGAAGTACTTATTGAAAAATAAGTTCTTGAACTCGTCCCATTCCATGGACTCAATTTCATCCCTTTGCCTCATATTCTTAATAAGATTCCACCATTGATCAGCATCTCTTTCCAAACGATACACTGCTAGGATGACTTTATCATGTTCAGAACATTGAAGAACTGAAAATATCTTTTCAGTAGTACTAATCCATTGTTCAGCAACTAATGGATCAGTAGACCCGCTGAAAGAAGGTGGACGCTGCCTCATGAAGGATTCAACAGAATGTTGCTCCTTCCTTTGCTCGTTTGGAAGTATTTCATGATTCATAGCTTGAGAAAGTTGTGTGAGCATGGATACAAGATTTTGCATTCCAGCTCCCATAACATTTGGTTTCTCAGGGGGACAATCATTGCATTGCCCGTCGCATTCCGCATTAACACGGTTCCTTCAGGTTCCAGCCATTGACTAAAACCAAGAAGAATAGTGTGAGCAACACTAATTATAATAGGAAAACCACATAATCAAGAATAAAATTTCACACTTAAGGTCTTATCCTAGGTTATTCATGGCCATTACTAAAACACTAATATTGTGTTCTATGCATAGACTTATCCTTAGGGTTCTTACTAAGGCTTTCACATCCTAGTTTCCAAAGGTTTACTATACCTTTCCTCTGATACCAACTATAACGACCCATAATTTAGATACATTGTTAATACTTCAAAATTGAAGCATACTTATTACAACATATAACAAAACCACGAAAGGACCGTATAGGTATAGTGTCTTTAGAAACTGTGAAACATAAACAACTGGTTCATAAAGCGTCTACACTGTCTCCCATTTATTTCATCATATCTATAGTACCTTTTGGCATATAATACTTAATAACCTTCTTCCTGTCCTAGGGAAAGAAAACATACAAAATAGTGAGCTCAAATCCTCAGTAAGGGTAAACAAAAGAAATATCAATCGCATCATATACATAAGCACAAAACTTTTGGAAATCGTAACCTGCAAAAGAGATCATAATTTCATAACATGGGATAAATCATGGCAGTGAAATGTAATCACAATAATCATAACATAAAACATGAAACTTTGTGGAATACACACATAATCATAGAGAATCATTTCTTGTTAGTCAAGACTCATTTCCAAGACTATCTTAGTGGACAAAGTCCCTTTCTGAACCAAGTTCATTCCTCGTTTCAGTCCTGTTTCACTGAACTGGTATAACCTACCGTTCCAGCCATGTCTATCTCATGAGATATAAAATCTTTACCCAATGCATTGGAGGGAGATATAGGTCCCACCCATCTCATAATGATACCATTCTTATGTGTTCCACAAAATCATAAACCATACATCATAGCATAACCCATGTAATAAAAATGGGAATCTTAAACATCATGACATCATAAAACAATTCATATGCGATAAAGGAATTCATAAAAATATTTCCATCACAACATAATCAAATCCATGTAATAATAGGGATAAAAACAGAACCCTATATTATCTTAGATGGAAAATAATTTTGATAAAACACTTGAACTCCATTCTTGAGGAAAATATCCTTTCTACTTCAAAAACACTTTTCCTTTCTTAACATGTCATAAAATTCTAAACTAAAAGAAGTTGATTAAAAATAAACCTGAAAACTTATAAGGGAAGCTTCTTGGAAATAATGTTTTAAAAATACATTCATGTCGTATAAGTTAAAAGAAAACATTCTTCTCGTACTTTTGTCGGAAAAGTCAAAAAGTACCTTGTACGAAAAACGACAAAAGATTCCTTTCATATCTTTTACTAAAAAACTCAGTGAAGGGTAAAATTGGATATAAACTATTGTAGAAGGATATAAATATTACATATTGGGGAAACATGGATGTGGATGATAAAATACACCCCAGTAAATACCAAAGTATAGACAATCTCGGATAAAAATGAGATTGTGATATTTCCCTTACCTTAGGTCCGTTTTGCTTCGTAAGTGTCCGAACCTCCTGTATAATGATTTAAATAATGTTATTGACTTATTCCATAATCATAATTATTTTCATGATATCATATATGGTCATTTTCTTAGCTTCTTAGTAGTAATATTTCATTTCTACTTGTTATTCGGGTGTTTACAACTTTTTGTTCTTATGCGTGTTTTGTCGAATAAATTCTTATTATTATATTTAGGTTATAGATACATCATTTCCATAATGGTATTAGTGTAATATATATCCTATTAATTCATTCAATTCATTTATATAATCATTATGAAATGAAGATCATTTAGAACGAGTCGCATCACAATGTGGAGACGGTATTCCATACGTACGCACGAGTGATGATATCATTCCTATGATCGTGGAATTGTATTGGAGTGTATGTATACTATTTCAGAATTAGTATCAATTTATAATAGTCATATATAGTCATTATTTACACCATTATACCCATCCAAGTAAGGTGGTGGTGGAAAATAAATTACACCATAGTGTGGAGACGGTATTCCGTACGTACGCACGCACGGTGATTTATTTTTCCGTAGGATGGATAGATGGTGAAATAGGGTTGTTTCATACTTATAATAACATATCAGTATATGAGTGATACTGATGTTATTACTTCATAATGAAACAACTAAAGAAGAAGAAGTGGAAGAAGAAATAAAGATGAAAGAATCGGTAACGGACATTACCTCTTCTTTGATGTGCTTCTTTTAGGGCACTAAAATTGGTCTTTGAAGAAGACCAGGACCTCTAGGATGTCTCTAGGGAAGTGTAGAGGAGGAATTGTCAGGGGTTGGCTGAGCTTGAAGGCTCAAAGTGGTGTGAGGAAGAGGGGGAGGAGGTGCCCTTTTATAAGGGAGGAGAGGGGCACCTTTGGGAAAACCAAAAATATTATTTTATTATAAAGTCAAGTTCGGTTTTAAATAGCTCCAAATTGATATATTTCGAATCTAAGGTGGGGATGGGTCGAAATACTCTCATCCAATAGAATTTATACATGTTTAGGTTCATATTTTAACCTTATCATTTAGATTTAACATTAAGTTAAATAGGTTTACTTTTACCGTGTCTTCTTGTGTTCTTATACTATAAGGTTAATAAACTTACTATAAGCATCCAAACGAACCCCAAGTTGTTTATTATTAATATATATAACCTTATCTAAGTCATTTGGCCGAACCTTTGGTTTTTAGGAATAAAATAACAATTACTAATATAATATTTGTTTTAAAAACTATTTTATGTCAATTTTGACACTATTTAGTAATTGATTTTTGTGAAAATCATAACAGAATTATTATTTCGAACCAAGTTAATTAAATAAATACTAACATTTCATATTAACCTATAAAATTATTGTAATTCATAAAAAGTCTCAAATTACATTTATTTTTGTGTTTATAACATTAATTATGTCAATATTTCATTAATAAGATAATTACTGCATCATCTTTGTGTCATAAATAAATTAAATTATTTAATGTCTAAAAATTAAAAATAAAATACCATTATGTAGGAAATATTTTTAGCTTTCTAATGAATATTTATAGTCGAATTTATATTATGTATAACCCCATATTAAAAATTAATTACTTATCAAACTTTGATTTTAACTATTTTAACCCTTCTTTAAATAAATTAATAATAAATGTCCTAATCTAATCCAAGTGGGCCTAAACGGTCATATTTTATTCCTAAGTTTGTTTTTGGTCGAATTACACTTATCCAATATAATTAGGACATGTGTTAGGGTAATAATAATATCATCTTTACCCTTAATTACCCAATTTACTTTAAACCGTGGTAAAAAAAAAGTAAAAAGTTATTATTCACCAAAAATTATTTTCATCTCAATGAACCACATTTTAGTCCTTGATATTAACCGTGTCTCTCGGATTTTCGACATTCCACTCGCAGAAGCGGTAAAATTATGTTTTATGAAAAATCCAGTTTTTTAACTACCACTTAGTGGTTTCACTATTCATCAAAAATTGAAAGTTTTCAGAAAAATACCAAAATTTCACCCTAGGCTAATTTCGACATTTCGAATCCAAAAATGAAGTCCATTTTGAAAAATAAAATTTCAAAAAGTGGTTATTACTATTCATAACGGGTAGTTTTAATAATATTTTAATAGCATATTGTTGTTTAGTAAAACTCGGAATTGCGTACGACACAAGCTATCGAGGAAGGTTGCGATTTCGTGTAAAGAAAGACAAGCAAGTGTTGTGTAGAAAAAGATTCCTTTGATGATTTATATAACATAAAAGTCTCGGGTGTTACATGCGCTGAGCTGGAGGACTCAGATTTAGGCATTTCAGGAGGCCAGCAGTGAGTGGCAGCTGATGGATCTGTTCTCTGAGATGCATTTAGAGGTTCATGACAGACAGGGACAGACCTTCCTATCTTCAGTAGCTATTACCTCTACACTTCTTGATCGGGTATGGATGAGGCAGATATCAGACTCTGAAGGCTTAGTCCTGTGGGAGAGTGTGTCAGGAGAGGACCCTCTACCCAGATGGGCAGTGAGTGGGGATGAGATATTGCGTTTCCAGGGATGTGTATGGGTGCCAACAGACATATACGATGATCTGATGCAGGATTTTCATTCCTCTATTTGGGCAGTTCATCCTGGCATCACCAAGATGTATCGGGATCTTCTTCTCCAGTACTGGTGGCCAGGTATGAAGAAGGATGTTGCTTGTTTCATCATGAGATTTTCTACTTGTCAACAGGTGAAGGCAGAGCATCAACGACCAGCATGCCTTTTACAGCAGTTACCCATTCCATAGTGGAAATGGAACGACGTCGCGATGGAATTCGTGACTGGGTTGTCGAGGTCGCCTCGAGGGAACGATGGTGTTTGGGTTGTCATTGAAAGGCTTTCGAAGGTTGCACACTTCTTACCGATTAAGGAGAACTTAAGTGTTGATGATCTGGCATGACTTTACATCCGAGAGATCGTTCGTATGCATGGAGTTCCACTCTCCATTGTTTCAAATAGGGATGTGATCTTTACCTCTTGGTTCTGGCAAGGACTTCAGAAGGCCTTGGGTATACAGGTACTTTTGAGTACAGCATACCATCCCCAGACTGATGGCCAGTCTGAGCACACAATCCAGGTGCTTGAGGATATGCTCCGAGCTTGCATCCTAGACTTTGGCAGTTCTTAGGAGAAGCATATCCCTCTGGTAGAGTTCGCCTACAACAACAGTTTCAAGGCGACCATTCAGATGGTGCCATATGAGGCCTTGTACGGTAGGCCATGCCGATCACCCCTATGATGGCTGGAGGTAGGAGAGGTAGCATTGCTGGGACCTCATCTCATTCAGGAGACCTCAGAGCAGATAGAGTTGATTCGGAAGCGGATGGCTACAACACAGTCTCGACAGAAGTCTTATGCTGATCAACGGAAACGACCTCTAGAGTTTGAGGTTGAAGATCAGGTTTTCTTACATGTCGCACTGAGTTTGGGACACAAGAGTATTCAGAGAGAGGGAAAGCTTTCACCATGGTACATCGGGCCATTTGAGGTCTTGGAGAGAGTGGGGTTGGTCGCCTATCGGTTGCAGCTACCTTAGAGGTACTGAGCCATGCACGATGTCTTCCACGTCTCTCAAATCTGACGTTACTTTTCAGACCCATATAATGTCTTTCAACCTAAGGAGGTTGAACTTGAAGTGGATGCATCATTTCAGGAGCATCATATCCGGATTATCGATCGCAGTACGAAGGTTCTCCGCGGCCGGTCTGTTCCTCTAGTATGAGTGCTATGGTAGCAGGGGCGAGTACAGGACGAGACTTGGGAGAGGGAGGCCGATATACGATCGCAATGGCCAGAGCTGTTCGGGGTTTCTTCTTCTCCGCCTCGATAGGGAAATTCGAGGATGAATTTCTTTAAAGGGGGAAGTTTGTAAGAACTTGTATCTTCGTTCAGGTATGTTTTTCCTTTTTTTTGGAGTTTTTATGAAAATTAAATTTTCTGGAAATTTTCTAATTACACACCGTGTACTTTCTGAGTACATACTGTGTACTCTTCTACGGCTCGAAGTCGTGTGCTTTCCATACCCGAGCCACACACACGGTGTGTAGGGGTGACGTAGAGGCCAATTTTGGTGGAGTACGGAAAAACCCACTACACGCCGTGTATCTTAAAAATACATGTTGTGTACTTTTCTTTTTTTTTTAACGGATCGGGGTCGCGCCTAACCCTCGATTTTATCTTCCTCTCCAGATTCTGTCCGCCCGAGAGTGATTATACAGCCGGATCCTCAACGGGCTTCCGCCTCTTCGTCCGTTCTCCGATTCGAGCATGGTTGCTTGCATTGGAATCGCAGCGGTGAGCTCTTCCTTCTACTTGAGTCTTGTTTCTTGTTTCTTCCCGGTTTCCAAGTTATCATAGGTCGAGAATTTTGTGCATTTTCTCAGATCTACTTCATTCCAAGGGGAATCTGTTATCTTGGTTCACGTATATCGATCTTCTAGGATCGAGGTAGGTGGTTTGTGTCTTTCTGTTAAATGTCGATGAGTATTTTGTGCAAATTCCACAAATTCCCTTGGGTGGGGAATTGTGGGTTTCCTATTCTTCCCTTGTTGTTTTCCTGCTTTGCTTGATTGTTGTGGTAGAGGTTTATGCTTGTGATTAGAGTAATTTATTTTGTGCTCAAGTTGTTTTTCCATGCTTGTTCTACCTGTTTGGCGTTCTGCCAGTTGCCATGCTTAGTCGTAGGACAGTGGAAATATTACCTTGTTGTGCTGCTGAGCCTTAGTTGATAGCCAAGTAGTTCTTGAGGTTTACTTGGATGATGTACACGCGGGCTGAGCATGTATTACCTTTCACTCAGGACAGTGAGAACCTAGAGTAGTAGACCAAATGGAGAATTGACGGAAGGGATTCTACAGAGTGTCTTTTAATTATGATGCAACACCATAGGGGGAATTGATGTTGAGTGCTTCCTCAGAGAGTATGTAGTTCCTCGACGCGGGCCACAGGGGGAATAGATGTCGAGTGCTTCCCCAAAGAGCCTCTAGCACGATACGAGACTATAGGGGGAATTGACGGTGAGTTCTTCCCAAGAGAGTCTGTTAATTTCATAGCTGAACCAGAGGGGTGAGACTGTGTGTTCCTCCTAGAGGGTTGCAAGTACTTATAGGTTGAACCATAGGGGTTAGGCTATGAGAGCTACCCAGAGGGTTACCTATTTTCTTCATGTTTTTGGTTGTTTACTTGTGTACTCTATGGTTAGAACTGTGGTTTGTAGCTTCTTTTGTTTTCCTGCTTACTAATTCTTGTTTTATTTACTGCCAGATATTCATTGACTGTTAGGCACAGATCTTTAGGTGATTGCCTACTAGGATGGTATTTCACACCCTATTTGGGCCATGCTTTTGGGCCCAAGTAGACTATGTTGTTGTAGGTATAGATAAGGGCAGGCGCCCTTCTACTTCAGGTTCTTGATTGCGCTGGAGGTGGAGAGCATGGCACCGAGCTAGGGCTCGTGATGCTGAGGATTTTATTTTGTTTTCCTTTTCACTTGTTTTTTATTGTATTCCATCACGTTGTTGTGGTTGCTGCTTTCCATAGATACTTGTACTTGCTGCATCTTTGTCATCATTGCTATATATATTCATTGCTTCTGTTGTTTGGTTTCTGTTGTTATGCATGTTGTTACTGCTTCCACTGTTGACTGTTGTTTTTCCAATGTATACCTTACCGAATGAGGACATAGTTTCCCCACAGACTCACCAAGGCCCTCGCTGCTAGTCGGAAGCCTCTGGAATTTGGGGAAATGCACTTGAGGTCATGTGGAAAACCGGGTATGGGGCACTAGTGGAGGGGCTCTGGATTCGGGTTGTTACATCATGGACATGTTCTCTATCAATCTCTATTAATCCTTGGGAATTATTTTTCTATTACATTTCCATATCATCACTTCTAACTGATTTTCTCTTATTTGTATGCCTATTTTTTGTGACTTCCCTACTTTTAAAAGGATGTTTTATTAACCCTTTTTATGAAGTTGGTTTTCAAAAATAGATTTTAAAATATAAAACCTTTGATTACCAAGTACAATTTCAAATTTAGAGGATGAAATTTATTAAAGGGGGTAGAATGAAACACCTTGATATATTAGAAAATATTTCTCTCTAAATAATTTTATTTTTTCGATATCTTGTGTCATACACAAAACTAATTTTAAAATGAACCGTGATACACTATAAAAATATTACTATTTATGTGATAGTTATAACCTAGTCATTAAATTATCAACTATGAATATAATTAAATACATTATGAAATATACCTAAATATTATTATCAATATTAATTTATTGATAAATTCTTGGAAAATAATCATTCCATTTCTAGTAAATTTATTTTATTCTTTAGAAATATGTCTTTCTCAAAATGATTTTATACATTTTTTATTAGAAAATATTAAAATTAGTTTCCAAAAATTTTAGAAATTTTATTTAATAAAAATGATATTATACTTTAAATTATCATACAAAAATTATCTTAGAGTGAATTTTTATGATTTCTATGAAAAGATTGACTTTTTAATGAATAGTGAAAAATACTGAATTTTATTGAAAATTGTATTTTTGTTTCAAACATTTAAAAAGTACCAATTATATTTTTAAATGGTTTAAAAGTAAAATTAGTTCTATTTTATTACTAATAATCTAATTAATATCATTACAATTAATTTTATGGTTTAATTTTGTATAAAATCATTTTATACTTAAAAACACATTTTTTTCTAAAATCTAATTTTCATCACGCTTTACGTATTTATGTTAAAATTAAATCCTATCACTTATTGGAATTTAATTTTATGAAATATAATTTATTTTTGGTTTAATAAATTAAAATTTCTCTTGGGATGATTGTTTTGACATTTTTATGATGAAGTTAAACTTTGTATGAATAGTAAAAATATATATTTTTTATGAAATACAGTATCTTTTATGATATATCCAAGACCTAAAAATAACATATTTTTTTTTGAAACTTATGGAATATATAAGATATGGTAAAATATTAAATATATACTACATAATTATTTCAAAAAAATTATAATTTATAATTTATTCCCTGACATATATGAAAATTATTTTCACTATCGACGCAAAGCTTGCACAGTACTAGAAAAGTCAAATTTGGTATCCTAAATAATATATTTGAGAATAAATAAATACTGTATTGAATTTTTATCAAAATATTAAGTATTATATATTATCTTAGTGGTTATACATTAATTTTAGAGTTATAAAACAAGTGCCTTATACAAATTCTTCTGCAATGCTTGCGCAAAGATGGAAAAGTCCAAATATCATATAAAATAAGTTATCATGAAATAGATATAATTTAAAATATTTATTAAAGGAATATAAATTTATATTTTGTGAATAATAAACATATTTTATTTATGGTTGTTTATTTTTAATTTTTAGGTATAAAATAAATACCTTGCATGCTTCTACAATGCTAACACACCATTTATTTAATTAAAATAAAAATAAAATAAATGACATTAAAAATACTAAAACTAAAATAATTTTAAATAATTAAGTATTACCATAACTTTTATAGATATATATAACATTTTAGGAATGTTTTAAAGTATTATATTTTAAATATCATATTTTATTGATGTATTTAGATTCAAATTAAATGAATAGTGTCAAAATTGATATTAATGATATTTTATCAAAATAATATCTTATTAAATTATTTAAAATTAATAAAAATATTTAAATAATATAAGGATGGAATTATATGGTCTATAATTTCATAAATTTCCCATTTATAGTCCAAGTATCACCTTATAAGTAAAAAAAATTAAAACCCTTTAATATTAAAAAATATATTACCACAGTTTCAATTAAAATTAGTTAACTAATGGTTAATCCAAATTATAAGGTTTAAAATTACACAAAAACTGAGCTAAGTTATATTATTTTATGGTATTACAACCCTATATTACCTTATATTCAAATCCATGTCAATTTTAAAACATATGGTTTGAGAATAAATTTATTAAAATTTAATATTTTGACAAATTCAAAAAGTGCCCTTTCACCTCAATTATAAAATGGAACCTCCTCCCTTAATCACGCTACTTTGAGCCTTATATTTAGACAAACCTATAATAATTTCCCTTTTAAACTTACATATACACTTTATAGAGGTTTTATCCTTCCCAAAAGACCAATCCCAGATCCCTTTAGAGGAGTTCTAAAGGAATTGTTTCAAAGAAGTGGAGGTTTCAACACGTATGAAGGAAGTCAGACCTGAGGTAAGGGTTTTAATTCAAAATCTCATCAATATTTTTGACTTTTTATGTTTAATACTATACTATTTAATGGTTTCCTTCCACATCCATATTCTATAAGAAAATTAAAGAATATTTTTTCCATTGTACTATGATAGTTTAAACTTAATTTTTCCCATGTTTGACTTTTTAAAAAATGGTTTGTAATAAATCTTCTAGTCATTTTTTTAAATGAGGTACTTTGTGAATTTCCAAAAAATATATATTTAAGGAATTTTTTTTAACTTATACTTCATTATTTTATTTCCCCACTTTCATGAATAATTTTTTCTTTCAAGATTCCTTCACAAGTTTACACGGTTATTTTCAAATAAAATGTTTTCCTTCATAATTCTACTGCTTTTTAAAATGAAGTGATTTCAAAATAGAAAGGTTATTTTCCTAAATAATAATTTCAATTTATCTTCCAAAATAATTTTCCATCTAATATGACATCCTTTTATATTATTTAATCTTTACTGGGAAGACGATCGAGGTATGTCATCCTTATTTTTTCTCTACATGGTTAATGTTTACAATGAAAAGATATTTATGAAGCCCATTTTTTTCATCGGTTTTGATATGATGAATAGCTTATTAATTTATGGATAAAATATTTATGATTTTTATTATGTTGTTTTTGGGACCTATGTCTCCATCCAATGCATTTGGTAAAGATGTACAACTCATGAGATAAATAAGTTATGCATGAACCTGATTTCATGTTCACAATTTTATGCATGGACCTGATTTTATGACCATAATTTTATAAACTTACCTAAATTTCATGTACATAATATCATGTATAACCTATTTTAATGTCCATAAGCTTATTATAGGGCTTGTTTTCATTTCCTTAACTTAATAAATTAACATGTTTCTATTTATATAAGTTTAAAAAGTAATAAGTTTATATTTATTCCACAATTTCATGTCTTATGACAATTATATTCTCTCATGGTTCATTCTCTTTGAATATTTTATGATTAATATCTTATAAACTTCCAATATTTATACAATGACTCAATATTTTGTTCTATGATAAACAAGGTGTGGATTTCAAATGATAATCACGTGTTCTCACAACCTTATGTTCATGTTATGATTATGTGATCATTGATATCTCCATTTTTTACCGTTATTGGGAATCTAATATCACCCTTTATTATGTGTCTTTTTCCCAGGTTATGAAGAAATATTTTAGAAATGATATTTATAAGAGGGTTTATAGTTATGAAAAACCTAGTGGTAGACAATATAGATCATTTATTAATCAATTTTTTATTTTTCCAACTTTATAAAGGAACTATACCTATATGATTCTAGCATGGATAATTTTTTTATAATATATATTCATATATTAATATTTGATATCAATGTAGTAATGGTCTTTGTTGCTATAATAGTCATTGGGTGATGAAATAGTGCAAGAAAAGAGAATAAGAAGATTGAGGAATAAGAGAAATGAAACCCTAAACATTAATATGAATCAATGACCACCAAGGATGCACTAATAATACACCATGGGAGGAGAGTATGAGAGTGTATGGTTCCCTTTGAGTTTTTTAAGTCGATACCCCCAACCCCCAAGAAGAAATAAGAAGAAAATTCTAGAAGTTTAATTTTAAAAAATACAAAAAATGTAATTTTTAGGAAATTTTTCTAGAGTACATCAGGTCACTAGTAATGAATATTTCATAAGAAAAATAGAGCCTCTCAATAGAGGGAACCCATTTTCAATTTTTAACTACTTGGTATCCTTCCTAGGTGTGAATCCTACCCATACAAGTTGGATAAATTTTTGACACAAAACTTAAAGTAAATTCCATAACTAATCAGCATTACTTTAAATACTCAAAAGTGACATAGTATGAGTCAAAATTATCCCCACCATATCACTTTTTCCCTTATAAAGTTATTATCTAACCATGTAACTACAAGTAGTGTGATACTGCAACACTCTTGGGATAAATACTCGAAATAAATCCATCAAAAAGAGAATCTGGATGAAGTATTATCCATCTAGTCCATTACAAAATTGGAAACACAAAACTTTCATGTCTCACTAATAATTTTAGGTAACATGATCAAGATTGAAAATATTAATCCTTAATTGATAGATTATCCATAAATAAAACAATTCACCCCAAAGGGTTCTGATTTTAAGAAACCAAAATGATTCATAGGAACCATACGATGAAATAATGTGACCTGACATAGATCTCTCCATCATTTAGGAATCACTATATGGGGGTGAAACAAACAAGGATTAACACCACCATAATCATAATACACCATAATTATGAAGTTTATTTATAGTAAAGATAGTGAAATAGATAATTAATTTACACTGGAACTAATTTTACCTTAATGGGAGATAAAATCAAACCATAGAAATTAAAAAACCATCATAGAAATAGAATTATCATATCCACACATTAAAAAATTATTTTAAAGTATTAAAAAAGAAATTCATGTATTAAGAATATGAATAATATAAATGAAACATTAAGGTAAGTAACGTGGATATTTTTCAAATCAATTTTCTATTAATCAAATTTAATCTCCACTTAAAGTAACTACCCATATTCTATCAAATACTAAGATTTATTTCAACATTAATAATTTAGCTTACAAAATATTAGAATATGAACTAATCAACCACATTAAAAATAGGTCTTTGAATCTCTAAAACATGAAATCTTATAATTACCTAGCCTAATACACTTGAATCACATGAGATATTACATTTTCATTGAGAAAAAATAAAAATAAAAAAAGGATGATCCTCACAACCATCACTTCCCTACAAAAGTTTCTCTCTCATTAATTTTTCATGAGACATTTTACTTTTATTTTCATGAGATAGTAGATAATTATGTTATTAAATATGTCATCCTATTAAATTAACGTCCTCCAACATTTCTTTATTGAATAATTATATATATTACGTCAATATGAATAAATTTTCTTTTGAATTGGGGTTTGAATAAAGGCCTCTTCTGATTAAATAATCTGATATGAAGTCATTAATGTAAAAATTAGAAAAGTAAGTAACTAACTCAACAAATTGGTATATAAAATCCTTTACCATTTGATTATTCTATAGAAGAATCCTCAATTTCATCACCTTATTTACCTTTACAACCTTGGGATAATGAAACTAAATAAGCATGGTCTTGAAATACTCAAAGACGTGTCTTTAAGTGAATGATATTGAGTAATGGTTCCACACCATTCCCTTCTTGGTACCTCAAACATGAATGTGGATAAATATACTTTAGAGATTATAGGAGTATCTAAATAATTAAATATTCCTTCAACCTTATTTATCCACTCCTTCATAAATTATGGACATTAGTATCCATAGAATATAGGTAGTTAATGCTTGATAAAGTCTTGAACATAATCCATAGATTAAAATGAATTTTATCTTTACACTATATTTAGAGTCTAGGGATAATAAATAACTAAAATAAAATTATTTGGGTTATTATAATGACTAGCCCACACATCACCCCGGGGAACATTCTTTCCCAAATTTACCAACACTTTTCTAGGATGAATACACTAAAATAATAAGAAATATAGATACCAATAAAATTAAATTTCAAAATTCAAAACACACATGCTAAAATAACTCAATAATATCATATCAATATAATATGAAAATTATCCTAATGTTAAAATAACACTGATTAACCATCCAACAACATGAAATACAAAAAATGACTCCCTAAATTTATTTATATATAATATAAGGAAAACTTTATTTTATAAAATAAAAAATGATTGATAGATTTCCAAAAAATAGTTTTTATCATGTCATCATCTATACTTTAAAAGTCTTCATGATGCCCATAAATTATGAAAATATTGTTTATAATGCACAAAATTCCCTCTTATATAGTTGATCATTACTTTTAAAAACACTATATAAAAAATTTTAACCATGAAAACATACTTTTAAATTAAACACATATATAACTTAAGTTTAAGAAATGTGAAATATCTCCTAATTATCCTTTACATGTTCCCAAATTTCTCTCGAGTATTATCTTAACACTTATAAATTTATATAAAATAATAAAAAATCTTCCCTTACACATTAAAACATTTATAAAATTAACAATTAAAATTTCCCATTATAACAATTTAAAAAATAATGAAAATCAACATTAGCTATAAAATAATAGCATGAAGTACCAAATCTATAATAATTTATAACATAAAATACCTAATCAAATCCAATCAAAAAAATATTTTTATTTTAACACAAATAAGAATTTATATTAAAGTGTTCAATATCAATTTAATTAATAAATATTCTATAATGATATAAGTAAAACATAAAAACCATTAAAAATAAAAAACACAATAAAATCAGACAATTCCCAAGATGTACAACCTATGTGCATGATCTGAAAACTATGTACACTACCCTCAAAACTATTTGGATACCTTTTATCTTATATTAAATATAAAATTATACCCATGTAATGATAAGTTGTCCAAAAAATAAAGCCACACCTACCTAACAATCCCATGTTACTCAAGGTTTGAAACTAAAAATATTTTCCAACCACTTTTCCATACCTACCTATTGAGTTTTAAAGGTTATATATTTGATATACCTTTATTTAAAAGATATAATGAGGGATATAATACAATTTTATTATGAACCAACTTGGTTCAACCTACCACATAACCTAAGCTTACCAACCACATGTCCTGATGTGCATTCTTGATCACCATAGGCTATAGAAAAGTTACAAGGGTAGCAAAATGAGAACTTGACATTGATTTATCCCTCAAAAATAATAGTAAATAAACATCAAACTCTTCTTGGGAATCTAGAATTATTTATCCATATGTTGAAAATTAATGAAAAATAAATAAACAATTTTAAAATATATAATGGAATAAACAAGGAATAACCAATGAAAAAATAATACATCCCATGTCAAAGTTACAAAAATGTGAATAATATGATACATGATAATAAAAAATCAAAATATACATAGAAATAACTTTAAGATTAGAATAAGTGACATTCCATAATGTCCATGAAACCCAAAACACAACATTAACATCTCCATGTGACATGAGGTCACCTCTAACTACCAAATTTATCTATCATTGGGATAAAAATGTATGTTATCATAATTGGAATTCATGCCAAGAATACCAAGAACAACACATAAAGACTTAATTCACACCAAAATGAGTACATAGGGTGTAAGATAAATTTTCCCAATAATATTTCACCAAATAATTTATGTAATTCATTTTATAACACATTTTAGAAATGCTAGTTTTAAAATAATATTTAATTACAATAGTTTTTTCATCATTTGAGGATAAAATAATATTTTTATACCTCATTATCCCATTTTTAAAACAATTATAACACTTTGAAATGAATACCCATGTTCTTATAAAACACCATTTCAAAAAAATTATTAAAATGGGTAAAGAAGTAAACTCAACCCATGGATATAAAAATAAAACAAAAATACCTTTGATTAGATTACACTTTCCAAAACCTTTAATAAAAGGTTTAAAAAGTATAAATAGGTAATAGAAACTACAACCATGTGTTATATTAACATAAAAATAAACACTGATCACAAAGATACAAGATTTAATACTCAATGTATAAACAACTCTATAATTTATTTTTAAAAAAGGTAAATATAAATAATGTTAGGAAAAAAAATTAAAACAATTTTAATAGAAAAATGTTGAATATATAACACAATGTAATAATAGATCATACAAAATAATAAAAATTTATGAATCAATTAATATCATCAAGAATCATGAATATAAATGTCTAAGTCTAATAGTTCTAAGAATGGGAGACTCATTGAGTCTCAATGAGACAATCATAAATGTACTAGAGTTGAATCATCTATGAAACTTTCAATACATTCCTAATGAAATAACCCTTGAATTACTCTTAAATATCCCCATTTAGTGCCACTCTCTATGAGAAGAGTCTCATCATAAACGATAGGATACTATCCAATTCATAGATATAACTATCATAAAAACCATCTCTTGATATTCCATTTAGATACATGGGGTTACCATGATTTTATCTAATGGAGGTGAGTAAACGTTTTTGTATCAGCAAAAACAACATTCAATCATATCCATCACCTCACCTCAAAAAACTCTTCAAGGGTTCCCCATAAAATCATATCTTTCATCCATGTAATAAATAAAATAAGGGATCCACAATATCAAGGGTTCCAAGTTTTCTATAAAATTCCATTAAAATTTATTCCAAAATGTAGAGACCCGTAGCTTGACGTACATGGACATTAAATTACATTTGCGGAATACTTAGTACATAACAAAAACACACACAAGGATCGTAATAGTTTAGTGTCTTTGGAAACTCGGAATATAATCTTCTAATCCTGGTGAAAGATCTTCAACATCTCCCATAAAGATCTTCTTTTTTTATACCTAAAACCTTTCTTTATATCCTGGGGAAAATAAAACATAAAAGGGTGAGATCCAATGCTCAGTAAGGGTAAACAAAAGAAATATCAATCACATCATATACATAAGCACATAACTTTTGGAAATATTAACCTGTAAAAGAGATCATAATTTCATAACCTGGGATAACTCATGGTAGTGAAATGTAATCACAATAATCATAACTTAAAACATTAAACTTTGTGGAATACACACATAATCATAGTGAATCATTTCTTGTTAGTCAAGACTCATTGCCAAGACTATCTTAGTGGACAAAGTCCCTTTCTGAACCGAGTCACCCTCGTTTCAGTCCTGTTTCACTGAACCGGTATAACCTACCATTCCAGCCATGTCTATCTCATGAGATATAAAATCTTTACCCAATTCATTGGAGGGAGATATAGGTCCCACCCATCTCATAATGATACCATTCTTATGTGTGCCACAAAATCATAAATCATACATCATTACATAACCCATGTAATAAAAATGGGAATCTTAAACATTATGACATCATAAAACAATTCATATACGATAAAGGAATTCATAAAAATAATTCCATCACAACATAATCAAATTAATATAATAATAGGGATAAAAACATAACCCTTTATTATCTTAGATGGAAAATAATTTTGATAAAACACTTGAACTTCATTCTTGAGGAAAATATCCTTTCTACTTCAAAAACATTTTTCCTTTCTTAACATGTCATACAACTTTAAACTAAAAGAAGTTGATTAAAAATAAACTTGAAAACTTGTAAAGGATTCTTCTTAGAAATAATGTTTTAAAAATCCATTCATGCCGTATAAGTTAAAAAAACATTCTTCACGTACTTTTGTCGGAAAAGTCAAAAAAGTACCTCGTATGAAAAACGACAAAATATTCCTTTCATATCTTTTACTAAAAACTCACCGAAGGGTAAAATAGGATTTAAACATTTGTATGTGAATGGAAATAATATTACATATTGAGGAAACATGGATGTGGATGATAAAATACACCCCAGTAAATACCAAAGTATAAACAATCTCGGATAAAAATGAGATTGTGATATTTCCCTTACCTTAGGTCCGATTTGCTTCGTATGTGTCCGAACCTCCTGTATAATGATTTAAATAATGTCATTGACTTATTACAGAATCATATTCATTGTTATGATATCTTATATGGTTCACTTATGACTTTATATTACCCGTTCTTTTGTAAATTCCATGTTAAAGAAGCGTTTTGGGTAAAATTGTTTCATTTATCGTAGGTGTTTTGACTTGTTGTTCTTGACATTATTATTACTTATATCATGATTTACTTACTTCCAGAATATAAAATATGATTTATATATCATATATATTCAGTATATATATTTATATAATAGATAGATAAATGAAATGAAAAACACCGTTCATGGAGACGGTAGTCCGTACGTACGCATGAACGCAGTTTCCCTTTCCTTATTGTCTTGAATGGAAGTAAGTAGATGACATACATATATATATATACATAAATCCAGTAGATTTATAATTTCATATATTTCATTATTATTTCTTATATATACTTTATAATCATTCTTAAATGGTTAACATGGAGAATGAATCTCATCGCGTCGTGGAGACGGTAGTCCGTACGTACGCACGAGCGATGATATCATTTCCATAGTTATTGAATTGAATTGGAGTGGATTATACAATATATAAGAATCAATATTATGTTGTAATAACTATGTATAGTTATTCTTTACACCATAATACCCATCCATGTAAGGTGTTGGTGGAAAAACAGATTACACCACGGCGTGGAGACGGTATTCCGTACGTATGCACGCGCGGTGATTTCTTTTTCCGTCGGATGGATAGATGGTGAAATAGGGTTGTTTCATACTTATAATAACATATCAGTATATGAGTGATACTGATGTTATTACTTCATAATTAAACAACCTAAGAAGAAGAAGTGGAAGAAGAAATAAAGATGAAAGAATTGGTAACGGTAATTACCTCTTCTTTGAAGCGCCTCTTTGAGACCTCTCTTAGGGCACTAAAATTGGTCTTTGAGGAAGACAAGAACCTCTAGGATGTTTCTAGGGAAGTGGAGAAGATATTTTGGCAGGGGTTGGCCGAGCTTGAGTGCTCAAATTGGTGTGAGGAGGAGCGGGAGGAGGTGTCCTTTTATAAGGGAGGAGAGGGGCAGCGTAGGAATACCTCAAAATATTATTTTATATTAATGTCAAAATCGGTTTATAATGGTTCAAAAGGGTCTTATTTCGAAGGTAAAGTGGGGATGGGTCGAAATACTATCAACCAATAAGATTTAGACAAGTTTAGGTTATTATTTTAACCTTATCAATTAGATTTAACTCTAAGTTAAATAATTTAACTTTTACCGTGACTTTTTGTTTTCTTACACTATATGGTTAATACACTTACTATAACATGCCAAACGAACCCCAAGTTTTTTATTATTAATATATATATCCTTATCTAAGTAATTTGGACGAACCTTAGATTTTTAGGAATAAAATAACAATTAATAATATAATATTTGAATTGAAAACTATTTTGTGTCAATTTTGACACTATTTGATATATGATTTTTGGGAAAGTCATAACAGAATTATATGTTCTAACCAAGTTGATTAAATCAACACTAATATATCATAGTAACCTAGAAAATTAGTTGAATTCATAAAAAGTCTCAAATTACATTTATTTGAGCATTTATAACATCAATTATGTTAACATTTCCTTAAAAGGGTAATTGTTGCATCATCGTTGTGTCATAAATAAACTAATTTATTTAAAGTCTAAAAATTATAAATAAAATATCATTATGTAGGAAATCTTTTTAGATTTCTAATTAATATTTATAGTCGAATTTATCTTATGTATAACCCCATATTAAAAATGTTTTAGTTATTAAACTTTGATTTTAACTATTTTAACTATTCATTAAATAAAATAATATTAAATGTCATAATCTAATCCAAGTTGACCTAAATGGTCCTATTATATTCATAAGGTTGTTTTTGGTCGAATTACACTTATCCAATAGAATTAGGACATGTGTTAGGGTAATAGTAATATCATATTTACCCTTAGTTACCCTATTTACTATTAATCGTGGTAAAAAAAAGTAAAAAGTTACTATTCACCAAAAATTATTTTCATCTCATTGAACCACATTTTAGTCCTTGATATTAACCGTGTCTGTCGGATTTTCGAAATTCCATTCACAGAAGCGGTAAAATTAAGTTTTATGCAAAATTCAGTTTTTAACATACCACTTAGTGGTTTCACTATTCATCAAAAATTCAAAGTTTTCAGAAAAGTACCAATATTTCACCCTAGGCTATAATTGATATTCCGAATTCAAAAATGATTTCTATTTTACAAAATTCCCAAAATATAAGTTGCATTAATTAATTTTATAATTAATTTCCGCTATCACAACAAATAGCGTGTTTTTAAGAGATAATAACTATCAAAAGATTGACACTTGTTTATAACTGGTTTAAATGTGAAATTACATCCAATGTCCAACATTGTATTAAATTGTAAAAATATATTCTAAATATACTTTAAAACCACTCAAATTAATAATTTATCACTATTAATTATTTCGATTAAAAATGTTTTTTTTAATTAAAATTTAGTAATTTTCACTATTCATCAGAATATGAAAGTTATCCGAAAAGTACCAAAATTTCACCTTAGGCTAAATTCGATACTCCGAATCCATAAATGAAGTCCATTTTGAAAAATAAAATTTACAAAATTTCAAAAAGTGGTTATTACTATTCATAATGGCTAGTTTTAATAATATCTTAATAGCATATCGTTGTTTAGCGAAACTTGGTGTTGCGTACAACACACGCTATCGTGGAAGGTCGCGATTGCGTGTAATTCAAGCCAAGTCAAAGATGTGTGTTGTGAAAGCTCCTTTTGGTGTAGCATATAACACAAGATATTAATGAAATTAAAAAAAATATTTTTCATAAAATCTCGGGGTGTTACATCTACCCCCCTTAAAATGAATTTCGCCCTCGAAATTCGTCGGGGTTATAAATGGTTTACTATTAGAAAGTTTCTTTAATCAAAACCCACATCGTAAAAAGGAATACCAAAACCAATCTTTAAAAAACAAAAGTATGAAACGTAACAGTTTCCCAAATAAACTAATCACTGGGTTTCCACATAGGTGAAAATATGGATATGGAAGAGAAATCTAACCATCATGTTCTGATGGAGAGTGGTAGAGAACATGGCTATGGAAAAGCTAGCAATCAAAAATCCATAAATTTGTGACGATCTAAGGTACCATCTGATTAATCAGATATAAGAGCACTAGGACAACATTTTTGGTTTTCAAGATCGTTTCCCTAAATTTGATGAATTAAAAGAAATACTTGCATGATTTTGGTACAATCTCACTGTTGTTCATGAATTGAACAATTTCCACTTCATCCCTTAAAGAAATGAAGTTGAATTTGTTATTCGTGATGTGTTAGCAGATCATGTGATAGAATGATGGGTCATTCCATCTCTTTCAAACAAAAGGTTAGCAAAATTTATAAGTCCGTCTTATGGTTAGATTAATCATATATGGTTCCAAAAATGAACTTATACTTCATATATCATACTGCTTAATATAATAAAACTAGTTTCTACTTAACAGGGACTTTCTGTAGGCCAGTGGTAGGCGATAAAGGCCAGTCGCACTTCGGTTGTGGGTTCGATTCCCACATCCTTGTCCGACGCGATGGGATGTCGCCCGTCCTGCAGGTTGTCCTTTTTCTATAACATCCCATCAATAATATCGAAAAAAAAACATCTATCCTTAAACAATACTAACTTATGTCCAACATAATCCATTCCAATCTTTAGGCTTATCCATAATACTGCAGTCCACTCTCATAACATAGTGAAAACGATTACCAGAGATTTAATACCATCATTGATCCCCATATATCATAAGATATGTTTTTTTGGTCACATTCCAAACATTCAAAGTCCTTAATCATGTATTCTTTTGAATACCCATTGAACCTTAGTAAAAACATGAATGCAGTTAAAAGTTAACACTTTCCACATACCAAAATCCTCAAAATTCTATATTCTCAAACCATGATATCACTTAGTCCTTATATCAATCATGAGCTCATGAATACAATCAAACCTCTCATTATCGTCTTATCCCTTCATTATGCGCATATCATCTACATTCCAAAAATATCTGAATAACCTTTCATGGATACTGGTAACATTAATCATACACTTTTAAAACTCAAGGAAAGACAACAGTGTAACAATCCTTAGATGTCTCTTTATTCCATAGTACCATGAGATTACTTATACAACATTATACATGATAAACATGTAATCATTCCACTACATTCTTAAACCATTGACCGAGTTTCAACAATTCTTTCATCTCACATATCATTTGTAGTCTCATCATCATCATCCACATAAATACTACCCATACGACCATACTGATTTTCTTCATGAGACTTTCCCTTAGGGCATTTGTTGGGCAAAAATCCCTCAAGGTAACATTGCAGTATTTTTGGGTTGATTGTGTTTGTTGACAAAGCAGGTTTCCATGGAGAATTGTCGAGTTCCCGAGAAGTTGTTGACATTCCATGTTGACAAAGAACTTTGACAAAGGAAAGGACGATCTGGAGGCGGTACAAAAGAGCAGTACAAGGTGGCGCCGTTTTCCAGTGTTTGCCAAATTTTTGGGCCTGAAAATCGCCAATGGAAAATGGAGTGATATGTTGTTGGCGAAGGTTGAGTTGAGAGAAATGAAGGAGGTGTGCGGAAAAATTAAGCGTGGCGCGCAAAATTAGAGGGTTGCGCGAAATCTTGAAGTGTGGCGCGCAAAACAGCGGGTTGCGCGAAATTGTATTTCGCGCAAAAGATGCTTCAAGGCCGAAAGCTTGAAAATCGGTAAAGGCATGAGGTGCGTGAAATTTTGGAGGCGTGCGCGAAAAAATGAAGTGGCGCGTGAAATAGCGGATGAAGTATTTCGCGCAAGAGGTGTTACGAGGTCCGAAGCTCGTAAAATGGCAAAGGCATGAGGTGCGCGAAATTATGGAGCAGTGCGCGGAAAATGGTTGTATGCGTAAGATTTGTATTTCGCGATCAAAGCGGATTACGCGCTCAAGGAGGGTTTTTCGCGCGGGGTCGATTTTTCCTATAAATATGAAGTGACCCTCCTCCATTCAGTAGAGTTCAAGACATAGAAAATACCCGAGCTCTGGTGCGCGAAATTGAAGTTTGAAAGGGTGTTGCGCGTAAACTTAAAGTTTGCGCGTAAAGTCAGATTGCGCGAAAAGCAAAGGCTGCGCAGAAAGTTTGAGTTGGCGCATAAAAGGAAGGTTGCGCGAAAAGTGGATTTCGCGCAAAGGCAGTGAATTGCGCGCAAGGCAGTTTCCAGGCTGCGCGTACTATTTGGAGGTTGCGCGAAAAAGGAATTTCGCGCAAAGCATAGAAATTGCGCGCAAGGCACCGTAAGGGTTGCGCGTAAAACATGAGGTTGCCCGGTACATCCGGTGCAAAGTGAGATTCATCTGCGGGTGAAAGTTGGACTTCAACAGAGCATCTACATACAGAGAAAGATGCATTCCTTAATGGAAATGAAGAGACCTACAGGTCTATAAACTATGAGTGAATCCCTTCCAAGAGCAGTGATCTTAGGAAGAGGAAGAAGGTGATCCTCTCCACCGGCAGTGAGCCAGAGAGAGAGAAACAGGGAGTGACCCTTGGGAAAGCAGTGAGCTGACCCTAAACCTTGTATAGGCAGTGAGCCTGGGTATAGAAGTGATCTAGCCCGAACATTGTAATCCATAGCTAGTGAAGCCTAGTGGAATTTGGTACGAACCGGCAACTTGTCGGCGTATGCTCCTTGGACGTAGCCCTTAGCGGTGAACCAAGTAAAAATCTCTGTGTCTGCCTCCTTACTTTCCTGCATTTCATTCAAAGCATCATCATCAGGTAAATGTGACAAGTGATCACAGTAACCACACAAGTGCAAACAAAGTGACCCTTGTAACAAAGAGGTCAAGATCCAGTGGGGCAGAAAGAACTTTGAAAAAGAATATCCATACCCTGATTCACCCCCCCTCTCAGGGTATATAGGCCCCTATTGGCCCTAACAATTGGTATCAGAGGGAAGGTTGTTGTTATCAGATTTGTTTGCTCCAACTTGGTGTAGTCGATCTGTGTGCATAAAGAATCAGTCTTCTCTTATCTCAATCAGCCATGGAAAAGGGAAAAACATCCAAGAACAAGCAGAAGTCAGGTGGTACTCCTCAGTGTGGAAGTGTATATGGAAAATGTGTGATTCAACTAAAGGAATCAAACAACTTGCTGAAGGAAGGCTTGGATGAATCAGAAAGGGAAAAGATTGATTCACTCAATCATGATGTTGGAATGAGTAAAGTACATGAGCATCAGAGTGATACTGAAACAGAAGAAGAAATTGAAGGAAGAATAGATATGCGAGCTGAGTTAGAGGCTGCTCTTGAAGAGATAGATGTTTGGAGAGCCAAAACCAAGAATGCTAACAAAGTTGTTCGCGATGCCAAACTCTATATGCAGCAGCAGGAAGAAGAGAAGTCTGAGTTGATAAATAAAATTGAGAAACTCAAGTTATCAGCACCAGAGAACTCAGAATCAGTTAGTGAGTATAAGCTTAAGATTGAAGAACAGAAAAGGGAGATCGATGGCTTGAATAGAAAAGTGAAAGATCAATTCAAAAGCATCGAAGAACCGAATATTCCAAGTGACGTTGGAAACACTGAAGAAGCCAAATCTAAAGATATCCGGATCAAGGGATTGGAGATTGAGGTCAACAAGCTAAAATGTTTAAATCAAAGGCTTATTGATATAGTTACTGACCTAACAGAGAAGAATGATTCACGTGCTGAAGAGCTGCAGAAGATGGCCAGAATGAAAGGAAAACAAAAGGCTGGTGATTATGAAGAGAGTCAAATGTCAGATGAAGCACAGAATCTTAAAGCCAGAAATAATGATCTAGCAGCACAGTTGTCTGCAGAAGTTCAGAAAAATCAAAGGCTACAACAAGAGAATGCATGTTGCTCTGACTCTGTCGCTCAAGAAAAATTGAAGGTAAAGGAGAAAAATTACATGGTTGATAAGCTGAAGCATGAACTGGAAGATGAGGTAAGTAGAGGGAAGCTTCTCAAGGAAAAACATGATGTCCAACTTGAATCAAGGGATATGAAGATTCAAAAGTTGGTAGAAGAGCTCGAATCAGTCAAGCAGGAAATAGAGAAGTCTAAATCCAAAGATAAGCCCAAGTTGAAGGATGCACTGCACTTGCTATTTGATCATCCTTCGACAAGTGATGATAAAATGAAGAACAGATATGATGTTTCTGAAGAGAAACAACATAATATTTTCTCAGCTCAAAGACCAGCAAGTTTTGGAAATGCTGGCATTGGATATGATAATTCCACTCCTATGGATGATAAGAAAAATGCAGTGAAAATTTACAAAGGTAAGAAAAATCCTGTAGGTGCTGGAGATAGGCCTATGAGGATAGTTTCAAGGAGTGATGATGTGTGCTATTTCTGCGGAGTTCATGGCCACACATCAAGCTTCTGTACAGAGGCTCTGGAGTACATTTCAGGCTGTGAAAAGAGAGACATTAATAAATCTGAGAACAGGAAGAAGCATCATGAGAAATTAGAAAGAAGAGCTTCTCAGAGGAAAGCATATATTAGATGCTATTACTGCGGAAGAATGGGACACACCATGAGCATGTGTCAGGAAGCTCAGGAGAACAATATCAGAGGAAGAACTCAAGGTGCATCAACATCTCAGCAGAGAGATGATGAAATGAGGTATGCCTTTGAGGGAAAATGTTTTATATGTTCTCACTATGGGCACATGGCGAGACATTGCAGTAAGAAGAAAGCAGGAAAGGGAAAGGAACAAGAAAAGAGATCTCCACCACAGGAAGTGTACAAGAAAGAAGCATGTACTGGGAGACAAAGTGGTAAGGAGAAGAATAGGCTTCAAGCCTCAGGGAAATCACGTGGAGCTGAACGAAAGGTGTATCAGTCACCTCCTATGTCATACTCACAACAGCTCTCAAGGAGAGAATGTGAGAAAACCTGGAAGATTAAGGGGAGATCTACTCCAGTGGTGATAAAGAAGAATGAACGTTCACTGGAGGACCCACCACCAATGAAAAATAGGGCGGTGACTCATAAATCTGATAAAAGGCAGATAAGCAAAGAATGCATCGAAAAATCCACATGTCGTGTTTTGCAACGAGAAGTGGAAGAAAAAGGCAGATCCCTACAATGGACAAAGAAGACAGGGAAGATGACAAGAAAGGAGATTCCTGCACCGAGAAAAAAATCAAGGGAAATGGAATTTCGGTAGAACATCAAAGATCGAAATGTGTACCAGTTGGTCTAAACCCCAGATTGTGAGAAAGGCCAAGTCTGCAGAATCTTCATATCAGAAAAAGGCTCAGAATGTGAGCAAAGAATGCCTAGTCATATGGCCAGAACAGTTGAAGTTGGTCAGGCAGTTGGAGGAAGCAAGAAAGGAGTGTGATGCGCTCCAAGAAAGAATCAAAGGGTTGACCCATCAGGATCAACCATCATCCTCATGTTGAGGATTCTAGAAGATACCCCTCTCCCTATGTATATAAATGCTATTAACTGATGATTCTTGTGTTTCAGGTTTTAGGGAGATACAATTCAAGGGGAAGTGGCATCTAAGGATGCGAAGTGGAGAAATGATATGCTCTAGAGTTTCAATTGATTCAAATCAGATACTAGAGTTGAAGAAGAAGGAGAGCAACAGAGCACAATAGGAAGTTATTGTGTTATTAACTTTATCTCTTGTTTCCTACACCGAGTTTCAACTCCGTAGGCTTAGAGATTTTGTTAATGGCTCAAATTTGAGTGGAAGATGAGAACAAATGATGCAGGAGGAAAAGACGTGTTATGGGTCCAAACTGTTGGGCCTAACAACTGGAAGAGTTGCATAACACAGGGGGAGCATTCTATATCCAAATCAGATTCAAGAGCCATCAATGCAATAATTGGATGACTCGGCTCAGGTGTTTCCTATTGAGGGAAGAAAGACACACAGGGAGAAGCAGCAATAACAATGCATTTCATGCTTATCTATTTGCTCTAACAATATGGTATCAGCTGACTGTTTTCAGGATACCAAGAAGCTGCAAGAGAAAATCAAAGGCGTCTCAACAAAAATTTGAGAAACCTAGCTGAAAGAAATGAAGCCACTGAAAAAATGAGTCAGTGAACAACTTCCTGATGGAAGTATTGAGGAAGAAAGCAACATAGGGAGATCAGAAGTGGCTTATGCTGATTCAGAAGAAGACACCAATGATGAACATGAAAGTGTCTAGTTTGTGAGAACAAGGAAGTAAAAATCCTCATCTGCACAACAGTCAAAGAGTTGAGCTGAAATTGACATGCAGAATATCATTGGTGATTAGTTAGCTCTAGTTCAGACAAAGAGAATGAAATCACTACAGCAGACATCATTACTATCTCAGGTTGAGTCGAAATGCTTTGCTGATGCAGCTGAAGATGAAAACTGGGATCATGACATGAATGAAGAGATAGGTCAGAATTGAGAAGAATCAGACCTGGGAAATTGTTTCGAGGCCAGATGATAAAAACGTCATCAGGACAAAATGGGTCTATTTAGACAAGATGAACGAAGATGGCACAATGATTCGAAACAAAGCACGACTGGTGTGAAAAGCATACACCCCAAGAGAATGGTACTGAAGGCTATATCAGTATTTGAAGAAGCTTGGTTTTCAGTGTGGGGGATTTGATTACAATCTTTATTTCAACAACAATAGTAATCAAAGGATGGTGATGCTGGTCAAGGAAGAAGACATAATATTTGGAAGATCAGATGAAGCATAGTTACACAAGGCAGGAATAAAACATTCATTTCTGAATCCGAGTATGCCAAGGATGCTTTGGAATGATTTGGAATGGAAAATTCCAAGGAGATGAAGACTCCGGTTTCTACCCGGATGAAATCATCAAAAGATGACAGTGGCAGGGCAGTTAATATCACAGAATACAGGCAAATCATTGGAAGTCTGTTGTACTTAACTGCAACAAGGCCTGATATTGTTTTCGCCACATACCAAGAAGCGAGATATCAGAGTAATCCCAAGGAAAGTCACATGCTTGCAGTGAAAAGAATACTTCGGTATATCAAGTGCACGGTGGACTTCGGCTTGACATACAACGACAAATCCCTGACAGAGTTATTGGGATATACTGATGCAGACTGGGCCGGTTCAGCAGATGATAGAAAATCAACATCAGGTGGTGCTTTCTATCTTGGTGGATTGTGTATTTCTTGGCTAAGCAAGAAACAAGATTGCATTTCATTGAGCACCGCAGAAGCTGAGTATATTGCGGCCCCTCAAGCATGCACACAGTTATTGTGGATGAAGCAGCAGCTTGAAGATATGGGAGTTGAAGTGAAGTCTCCGATCGGAATCCAGTGTGACAACTCAAGTGCTATAAATCTTAGCAAAAATCCCGTCCATCATTCAAGGACAAAGCACATTGAGATTAAGTATCATTTTATCAAGGAGAAGGTTGAGCAGGGAATTGTAAAGTTGAAGTACGTGCCTACAGAACTACAAGTTGCAGACATTCAGACAAAGGCCTTACCCAAGGAAGCTTTTGAGAGGCATCGACTGGCTCTGGGAGTTCAGTCGATTCCCCACACTTGAAATAGAGTGGATGTGGGACCCCCCCCCCCCCTCTCCCCGAGGTATGACGTGTTTTTCCCTCCTATGCTGATCTGAGTTCTCTACTATGTTATAGACTACAAAGGCGTGACCTTTGGGTTCGTTGACAAAGGGGGAGAAAAGTGCTTGACAAGTGCTTGACAAAGGGGGAGAAAAGTGTTAGTTCAAGAGAGAAAATAGTGCAGAGATTTGATAAATCATAATTGATACGGGGAGAAGCTGACAGGTGGAGCAGCCAGAAAGGGGGAGCAATGAGAAAGGGGGAGAGTGTTTGAAATCTGACGATGCTAGACGTGATCGATCAAATCATAGAAATCACGACAGCTAATGATCGTGATAAAAGCAGAACAGTGGTGTTGGAATGGTGTGAGACGGTGTCCAGCTATCAACAATTGGTATCAACTTAAGAATTCACCAATTGGTATCAGTGTGGTTCAACAACTGGTTTTATTTTAAGAATTGGTATCAGTGTGGAATCGACAATTGGGGTCTGACATGAAGTGATTCATTGATGAACTTTTCATACTACTCTTGTTTCTCACGCCGAGCATTGCTCATGTGGGCTTAGAGTACATGTTAAGTGAATCCTTGAACGCTATCATAATCGCAAGAGGCGAATGGTGGTAGCAGCTGGAAGAAGACTCAGTGAGGTATCAAAGTGCAGAAAATATTTCTGAGCAGAGTTGTGAATAGTTGTCAACAAACCCAAAGGGGGAGATTGTTGGGCAAAAATCCCTCAAGGTAACATTGCAGTATTTTTGGGTTGATTGTGTTTGTTGACAAAGTAGGTTTCCATGGAGAATTGTCGAGTTCCCGAGAAGTTGTTGACATTCCATGTTGACAAAGAACTTTGACAAAGGAAAGGACGATCTGGAGGCGGTACAAAAGAGCAGTACAAGGTGGCGCCGTTTTCCAGTGTTTGCCAAATTTTTGGGCCTGAAAATCGCCAATGGAAAATGGAGTGATATGTTGTTGGCGAAGGTTGAGTTGAGAGAAATGAAGGAGGTGTGCGGAAAAATTAAGCGTGGCGCGCAAAATTAGAGGGTTGCGCGAAATCTTGAAGTGTGGCGCGCAAAACAGCGGGTTGCGCGAAATTGTATTTCGCGCAAAAGATGCTTCAAGGCCGAAAGCTTGAAAATCGGTAAAGGCATGAGGTGCGTGAAATTTTGGAGGCGTGCGCGAAAAAATGAAGTGGCGCGCGAAATAGCGGATGAAGTATTTCGCGCAAGAGGTGTTACGAGGTCCGAAGCTCGTAAAATGGCAAAGGCATGAGGTGCGCGAAATTATGGAGCAGTGCGCGGAAAATGGTTGTATGCGGAAGATTTGTATTTCGCGATCAAAGCGGATTACGCGCTCAAGGAGGGTTTTTCGCGCGGGGTCGATTTTTCCTATAAATATGAAGTGACCCTCCTCCATTCAGTAGAGTTCAAGACATAGAAAATACCCGAGCTCTGGTGCGCGAAATTGAAGTTTGAAAGGGTGTTGCGCGTAAACTTAAAGTTTGCGCGTAAAGTCAGATTGCGCGAAAAGCAAAGGCTGCGCAGAAAGTTTGAGTTGGCGCGTAAAAGGAAGGTTGCGCGAAAAGTGGATTTCGCGCAAAGGCAGTGAATTGCGCGCAAGGCAGTTTCCAGGCTGCGCGTACTATTTGGAGGTTGCGCGAAAAAGGAATTTCGCGCAAAGCATAGAAATTGCGCGCAAGGCACCGTAAGGGTTGCGCGTAAAACTTGAGGTTGCCCGGTACATCCGGTGCAAAGTGAGATTCATCTGCGGGTGAAAGTTGGACTTCAACAGAGCATCTACATACAGAGAAAGATGCATTCCTTAATGGAAATGAAGAGACCTACAGGTCTATAAACTTTGAGTGAATCCCTTCCAAGAGCAGTGAGCTTAGGAAGAGGAAGAAGGTGATCCTCTCCACCGGCAGTGAGCCAGAGAGAGAGAAACAGGGAGTGACCCTTGGGAAAGCAGTGAGCTGACCCTAAACCTTGTATAGGCAGTGAGCCTGGGTATAGAAGTAATCTAGCCCGAACATTGTAATCCATAGCTAGTGAAGCCTAGTGGAATTTGGTACGAACCGGCAACTTGTCGGCGTATGCTCCTTGGACGTAGCCCTTAGCGGTGAACCAAGTAAAAATCTATGTGTCTGCCTCCTTACTTTCCTGCATTGCATTCAAAGCATCATCATCAGGTAAATGTGACAAGTGATCACAGTAACCACACAAGTGCAAACAAAGTGACCCTTGTAACAAAGAGGTCAAGATCCAGTGGGGCAGAAAGAACTTTGAAAAAGAATATCCATACCCTGATTCACCCCCCCTCTCAGGGTATATAGGCCCCTATTGGCCCTAACAGCATTGGTTTTCATAATGCCCGTACATTCCACATTTAAAACATTTAACCATTGTTGATGTTGTAGCAATACCATTATCCTCATACCTGGTGTTAACTGAACCTTTTCCTTTTCACTTACTGGCTTTGTGTCCTTCTTTTGCACACCCAAATCATCGTCCAGTTCCTTTGAAACATTCTCCTTGATGCCTCTTCCCACATGATTTACATAGGGGAAATTGAACTTTCTTTCCTCTATGATCATCATGAAACTCCATCTTTCTCTTATTAACCGAGCCAGGAAACTTACCAAATTTTACATTATTGATCATATTATGAGATTGCTGATTCGGCATAATAATGATGTTTGGACCTCCAAATCCCATTTCATTTGGTTTCTCATGAAGAATATCATTCCATTGTCCATCATATCCTCCATTATCGTGAATCATCTTGTTTCCATCCATTTTCTAAAACCCAAAAAGAATAGTGTGAGAGGAAAAAATCATAATAAAGGGGGAGTATCCTCAATATCTAACTTCTTAGGATAAATTCTAAGATCGTTACCGTAGTTATAGGACTGTATCCTATACGTATACTTATCCTTAGGGACATCCCTAGACATGCCTTATAAATATCTCTAGGGATCTCATTAATGTTTCGCATCCTAGTTTCCAAAGGTTGACTAAACCTTTCCTCTGATACCAACTGTAGAGACCCGTAGCTTGACGTACATGGACATTAAATTACATTTGCAGAATACTTAGTACATAAAAAAAACACACACAAGGATCGTAATAGTTTAGTGTCTTTGGAAACTCGGAATATAATCTTCTAATCCTGGTGAAAGATCTTCAACATCTCCCATAAAGATCTTCTTTTTTTTATACCTAAAACCTTTATTTATATCCTGGGGAAAAGAAAACATAAAAGGGTGAGCTCCAATGCTCAGTAAGGGTAAACAAAAGAAATATCAATCACATCATATACATAAGCACATAACTTTTGGAAATATTAACCTGTAAAAGAGATCATAATTTCATAACCTGGGATAACTCATGGCAGTGAAATGTAATCACAATAATCATAACTTAAAACATTAAACTTTGTGGAATACACACATAATCATAGTGAATCATTTCTTGTTAATCAAGACTCATTTCCAAGACTATCTTAGTGGACAAAGTCCCTTTCTGAACCGAGTCACCCTCGTTTCAGTCCTGTTTCACTGAACCGGTATAACCTACCATTCCAGCCATGTCTATCTCATGAGATATAAAATCTTTACCCAATGCATTGGAGGGAGATATAGGTCCCACCCATCTCATAATGATACCATTCTTATGTGTGCCACAAAATCATAAATCATACATCATTACATAACCCATGTAATAAAAATGGGAATCTTAAACATCATGACATCATAAAACAATTCATATACGATAAAGGAATTCATAAAAATAATTCCATCACAACATAATCAAATTAATGTAATAATAGGGATAAAAACAGAACCCTTTATTATCTTAGATGGAAAATAATTTTGATAAAACACTTGAACTTCATTCTTGAGGAAAATATCATTTCTACTTCAAAAACATTTTTCCTTTCTTAACATGTCATACAACTTTAAACTAAAATAAGTTGATTAAAAATAAACTTGAAAACTTGTAACGGATTATTCTTATAAATAATGTTTTAAAAATCCATTCATGTCGTATAAGTTAAAAAAAACATTCTTCGCGTACTTTTGTCGGAAAAGTCAAAAAAGTACCTCGTACGAAAAACGACAAAATATTCCTTTCATATCTTTTACTAAAAACTCACCGAAGGGTAAAATAGGATTTAAACATTTGTAGGTGAATGGAAATAATATTACATATTGAGGAAACATGGATGTGGATGATAAAATACACCCCAGTAAATACCAAAGTATAAACAATCTCGGATAAAAATGAGATTGTGATATTTCCCTTACCTTAGGTCCGATTTGCTTCGTATGTGTCCGAACCTCCTGTATAATGATTTAAATAATGTCATTGACTTATTAAAGAATCATATTCATTGTTATGATATCATATATGGTTCACTTATGACTTTATATTACCCGTTCTTTTGTAAATTCCATGTTAAAGAAGCGTTTTGGGTAAAATTGTTTCATTTATCGTAGGTGTTTTGACTTGTTGTTCTTGACATTATTATTACTTATATCATGATTTACTTACTTCCAGAATATAAAATATGATTTATATATCATATATATTCAGTATATATATATATATATAATAGATAGATAAATGAAATGAAAAACACCGTTCATGGAGACGGTAGTCCGTACGTACGCATGAACGCAGTTTTCCTTTCCTTATTGTCTTGAATGGAAGTAAGTAGATTACATACATATATATATATACATAAATCCAGTAGCTTTATAATGTCATATATTTCATTATTATTTTTTATATATACTTTGTAATCATTCTTAAATGGTTAACATGGAGAATGAATCTCATCGCGTCGTGGAGACGGTAGTCCGTACGTACGCACGAGCGATGATATCATTTCCATAGTTATTGAATTGAATTGGAGTGGATTATACAATATATAAGAATCAATATGATGTTGTAATAACTATGTATAGTTATTCTTTACACCATAATACCCATCCATGTAAGGTGTTGGTGGAAAAACAGATTACACCACGGCGTGGAGACGGTATTCCGTACGTACGCACGCGCGGTGATTTCTTTTTCCGTAGGATGGATAGATGGTGAAATAGGGTTGTTTCATACTTATAATAACATATCAGTATATGAGTGATACTGATGTTATTACTTCATAATGAAACAAACTAAGAAGAGGAAGTGGAAGAAGAAATAAAGATGAAAGAATTGGTAACGGTAATTACCTCTTCTTTGAAGCGCCTCTTTGAGACCTCCTCTTAGGGAACTAAAATTGGTCTTTGAGGAAGACCAGAACCTCTAGGATGTTGCTAGGGAAGTGGAGAAGAGATTTTTTCAGGGGTTGTCCGAGCTTGAGTCCTCAAATTGGTGTGAGGAGGAGGGGGAGGAGGTTTCCTTTTATAAGGGAGGAGAGGGGCAGCATAGGAATACCTCAAAATATTATTTTATATTAATGTCAAAATCGGTTTATAATGGTTCCAAAGGGTCTTATTTCGAAGGTAAAGTGGGGATGGGTCGAAATCCTATCAACCAATAAGATTTAGACAAGTTTAGGTTATTATTTTAACCTTATCAATTATATTTAACTCTAAGTTAAATAATTTAACTTTTACCGTGACTTTTTGTTTTCTTACACTATATGGTTAATACACTTACTATAACATGCCAAACGAACCCCAAGTTGTTTATTATTAATATATATATCCTTATCTAAGTCATTTGTCCGAACCTTAGATTTTTAGGAATAAAATAACAATTAATAATATAATATTTGATTTAAAAACTATTTTGTGTCAATTTTGACACTATTTGATATATGATTTTTGGGAAAGTCATAACAGAATTATATGTTCGAACCAAGTTGATTAAATCAACACTAATATATCATAGTAACCTATAAAATTAGTGGAATTTATAAAAAGTCTCAAATTACATTTATTTGAGCATTTATAACATCAATTATGTTAACATTTCCTTAAAAGGCTAATTATTGCATCATCGTTGTGTCATAAATAAACTAATTTATTTAAAGTCTAAAAATTATAAATAAAATATCATTATGTAGGAAATCTTTTTAGATTTCTAATTAATATTTATAGTGGAATTTATCTTATGTATAACCCCATATTAAAAATGTTTTAGTTATTAAACTTTGATTTTAACTATTTTAACTATTCATTAAATAAAATAATATTAAATGTCATAATCTAATCCAAGTGGACCTAAATGGTCCTATTATATTCATAAGGTTGTTTTTGGTCGAATTACACTTATCCAATAGAATTAGGACATGTGTTAGGGTAATAGTAATATCATATTTACCCTTAGTTACCCTATTTACTATTAACCGTGGTAAAAAAAAGTAAAAAGTTACTATTCACCAAAAATTATTTTCATCTCATTGAACCACATTTTAGTCCTTGATATTAACCGTGTCTGTCGGATTTTCGAAATTCCATTCACAGAAGCGGTAAAATTATGTTTTATGCAAAATTCAGTTTTTAACCTACCACTTAGTGGTTTCACTATTCATCAAAAATTGAAAGTTTTCAGAAAAGTACCAAAATTTCACCCTAGGCTATAATTGATATTCCGAATTCAAAAATGATTTCTATTTTACAAAATTCCCAACATATAAGTTACATTAATTAATTTTATAATTAATTTCCGTTGTCACAACAAATAGCGTGTTTTTAAGAGATAATAACTATCAAAAGATTGACACTTGTTTATAACTGGTTTAAATGTGAAATTACATCCAATGTCCAACATTGTATTAAATTGTAAAAATATATTCTAAATATACTTTAAAACCACTCAAATTAATAATTTATCACTATTAATTATTTCGATTAAAAAAGATGTTTTTAATTAAAATTTAGTAATTTTCACTATTCATCAGAATATGAAAGTTATCCGAAAAGTACCAAAATTTCACCTTAGGCTAAATTCGATACTCCGAATCCATAAATGAAGTCCATTTTGAAAAATACAATTTAAAAAATTTCAAAAAGTGGTTATTACTATTCATAACGGCTAGTTTTAATAATATCTTAATAGCATATCGTTGTTTAGCGAAACTTGGTGTTGCGTACAACACACGCTATCGTGGAAGGTCGCGATTGCGTGTAATTAAAGCCAAGTCAGAGATGTGTGTTGTGAAAGCTCCTTTTGGTGTAGCTTATAACACAAGACATTAATGAAATTAAAAAGAATATTTTTCATAAAATCTCGGGGTGTTACACAAAATTTCCTTTAAATCGCTTATTGAAAATTTAAGAATTGAAAACATCTTTTCCCAAAAAATTTTAACCAAAACATAATTTACAACACTTTGTAAGTTCTCATGAAATTAAACAAACAAATTATTATTGCTAAATAAAATCAAATGATCAACAAAGATCAATAACAATTTTAATCATACCAAACACACCCTTAACTTGGGAGGGACCCATTGAAAACAAATAATTCCATTACTATAAATCCCTTAAAAAATCAGAGACTATATAAAATGAGAATTTCACTTGATAAAATTTTATTATAAATTTTTAAAAACACATGGTGTGCATAAAAATTTGTTCATGGAGTAAAAGGATTTATAACCATTAAAAACAAAATTTCAAGAATGGAAAAATAAATACATGAGATTAATTTAATATTTTTCTTCAATAATAACACATATAGGTTTAATCTTTGTGAAAAGGTGGTTTTGAAAACTCAATCACCACATAATATTACAAATGATTTTTTTCACAAAATCACCTAACATAAAATGATGATTCCATAATCAAATAATATTATTCTACTTGATAAATATTTATCAATGCCTTATATGTCAATAAGAATTGAAAACATCAAACCCCCACCCCCAATTTTTCAATAAGAATCAAAATTTTAAACAACCTTAGTCATTGGGTTATGAATGAGTAAAAGAAAAAGGAAGAATATTAATTAGTAATAAGATGAATGAAACCATAACCTTTGATCTTGAGGAATGACCACAAATTATTCTCTAAGAATCCATCATTAGAGAAGAGTTGTAGATGACCCTTCAGGTTACTAAGAAACCTACAACCCCTAATAATAAATAAGAATAAAATTATAGACGATATATTTTAAAATTTAAAATAATTTACTTTTTGGACACTTTTATGTCTCGGGGGTATGATAACCATTCCCATGCAAGACACTCCCTCTAAATAAAGTTCATCCATTTTCACTATTGAACTGGATTGGCTCATGCATGGGTAGGCACCCTACCCATGCATATCAGAAAATACTCATTAAAATTTGTACACAAAAACTCAATGTAAATTTGAAAACCAATAATTATAAAATTAAATATATGAAAATGTAATCATGGGTTCTGAAATGATGATAATTATGAATATAATAATGATAATTATGAAACCCTATAAGAAAGGGAAAAAACTAACAAAGTGGATGTTTGGCAAAGATCTTATTAGGAGGAGGTGAAATCAATTCCATTTAACTTCGCATTCTATCATAAACACTTCTATAGATCTTTCAAATATCTTGTCTCATAATTCAAGAAGGATTATATATTTATTAGGTCTCAAAAATATTCATTGGTAGGTACACTTAATGGGTTGAATGCTGACATAAGAGAGAGGTTTGAGAAGGACCTTTCACCTGCTCACATATCTCAATTAAGGGTCATGGAATCTAACCCCATATATGTGTTCCCAATGCCTTTTTTGATAGCCTCACGCACTAATATTCCCTTGTAGGAGCTCAGTAGATGGGGGAAGGAAAGGATATTGGATATTCTTCTTCACTCAGAGCCAATAAGTGGAATATTGAACTTGTATACCCTTTTATGGTTTCTTTATCCTAGTAAAAAAATTATTTTATAATCAAATGATATTTATAAGTGGGTCAATCATATTTTTGGGAGTTAATAGTTCATTCCTTTCAATAGTGGTTTCCAAACATGATGATGATAGATGTTGTTCAGGAAAGGTTGGACTTGGTCCTAAATTTGAATGTGCCAGCCAATATGAAAATTTAACCTGACTAAGTGAATAATATCTTAAAAAATGTTTAAAACTTATATGGTCATCAAAATTTATAAATTCCTTCATTGAACACAATATTGGAGGATATTATGTTTCTTAAAAACATCCTATAGTTGGAATATGTACTCTTTTATTAATCTTAATTATTAATTCTAATTTTTTTTCATTTGTGAGGCTCAATTTAAAGTTATTAAAAGTGAACCATAGAAGTGGTTGGGTTCAGATTATATAGATGTATTAAAGGTAATTATGATTTTAAGGGAAAATGTGGCTCTCACATATCATTCAAGTGTGACTCTAAAATATCCCATATAAGGGTCACTTCAAAAGGATATTCTATCTATACAACTTGATGAACTAGTGGTTGTGTGACAATTTAACATTATATTAATTTAATGAAAAAATAAACACTTATCACTATTAATATCCATATTTTTTTAATAAATTGTAATCTTAATGTTGAATGCAACATAATTTTTTTAAATAATTGAGGTTCATTAGGGCATAGATTTGATGTATCAATCACTAGAATTCATATATAAAAGGGTTGTCTAGGAACTATCATGCTTAGGTAATACCAAAATCTAGCATTCTTTGAGTGATCTGATTCTAGAGTACATTCTATTCCCAATGATAGTCTCTGAATCAAACCCATATTCTACCACATTTAAGTTAAAGTTATGATAAAATGGGTGGAAAATTAGCTAGAGGTTGATCAATGAGACCCTCTTAACATTCTTAGTATCCAATTGTATAATAAAAATATGTTAATTCCCTTGGGTTATGGTGGATTTAATTACTGTATTATTCATTTATACATGAATAAATTCATTGAAATGTGAGAGTAATCTAGTGTACTTTGATCAAACCATTTAGTGGACAGGTCTATAGCTTTCTTTTCAAAATACATGATTGTAACACTTCATGAATAATATCATCATGTAGAGGTGGAAACATAGAATAATTGTTAAATTGGTAAATAAATAACCCTAGTGGACCATCTCTATTAAGAGTTATCCATGGATGAGAAGGAATTAGGGGAAACTATTGGAAATAAGACATATACCAATGGTTTTGGGAAAATCATTGGTATAGTTTACTTATATAGACCTATACCAATGGTTTGGCTAAAACCGTTGGTATCGGTCGCTAATTTGGACATATACTAAAAGTTTTGGACAAATCGTTGTCCATAATAGAGACCTTATACCTAATGTTTTCCCCAAACCATTGATATAGGTTTCCCCTATACCAATGGTTTGTCCAAAACTTTTGGTATAGGTCCCAAAATCAAAGAATCTATACCAACGGTTCTCAAAAACGTTGGTATAAGCCTATACCAACAGTTTTGAGACCCGTTGGTATATTTACATGTATTTTTTATGGAATCTTCTTACATAGAACACTAAATAAATAAAAATTTAAAATATTTTTGTTAATACATATATATATATATATATGAAATTATGTTTACAAAAGTCATTTTAGGTTAGTGGTTTGGTCGTTCATTCATAAACTGGAGGTACTGGGATCAAAACCAATAGAATGGTTTTTTAATACATATACCAACAGTTTTATGGAACCATTGATATAGATTTTTCATATTACTTTTACCAACGATTTTGAAAACCGTTGGTATAGACTTATCACCATGGCTTACTAGGAAACGGTTCTCCAAAATGTTGGTATAGGATATACCAACGGTTCTCCAAACCATTATTATAGGATATACCAATGGTTTAGAGGCCTATAAAATGGTTTCAAACTATTGGTATAGAGTATTTTTCTGGTAGTGGGATTAGTAGAATTTGGGAAATAAATCCAAGAAAGTGGGGGAGGATACTATTATAAGGGTAGAAAAACTAAAACTTGATAAAGAGGTAAATGACATAAATTTGGTTGGACTTCATTAATTTATTGATGACTAGAAGCAACCAATAACCCATCATTAGGAGCCAATTGAACATTACATGTAGCAGTATCCCAATCAATTTCATTCTCCTCATGTTTTTTTCTAATTAAGGAGAAACTAAAAATTATGGATATTCCTATCTCCCCTTTTGTTTAATAAAATGGAAATAAATAATGGGGATATTGTTGATTTCTTGAATCCCAAAAATTTATAATATTGTCCATTAATAATTTAGGAAAAAACATTTTGAGTAAGAACACAATAGTTGGATCCAGTCAAAAATTAGATAAAATTTATTTTAAAAAAATAAAAAATTTAAAACACTTGAGACACTAAAGAAAAGTGTTTAATCAGTCAATTATATTCTAAAGTATGTTCTCTTAAATGGGTATAAGTTGTATGGATATGTAGCATATGTACTATAACCATAGATCAAGTTTAACTTATTAGATAAAGGAAATAATATGTTTGAATTACTTTTATAATTGTTCCATTGTATGAATATAGGTGAACAAGATATGAAGTGAATATTTTTTCACTATAAACAAAGGTAAATTATTTTTTATATATGAGATTTAATAACTCAATAGAACTAAAATCATGAATGTGGTTTTTTATGGGTGGTTTAATGCTCAAGAAGTGTTCAAATACACTAAAATTGCATTATTTTGAATTTTAGACCGATAATCTAAACTAATATTTGTAAATAACATAAAGTGTCTTTAACTTTTATCTAGATTATTATACCTAGCGAACATAGTCATTATTTTTCTAGTTCCAGATGTCTATCCCTGTAATCATTTTATATTATCTTTCTCAATGTTCTATGTTTTTATCAATAATGAGAGGGAAGGCTTAGTAAGCAAGAATTTGAATTTTTCCCAAGTCACCCTTTGTGGGTTTTTAGCTTGACAATCTTTGTTCCATTTTCTTTTGATCACTGTAATTTTTTCTAAATCCATCATAGGTATTATCTTAGTGAGTGGAGACCTGACTTTTTTCTAGGATTATATTTGTGAGTTTTCCACTTAATGAATACCATGAATCTTTTCATGAATAGTTTGAGGTTAAATAATTCATACCAACTAGGGTTTATGTTCAAGTCTATATGCCATTAATCCAAGTAAATTTGATGTTTAAGGTTTTACATCAATGAAAAAATGTGGATAATGTTAAAGTTCATACAAAATTGACTAAAAAATGTGAGGTAGATGATATAGAGATAATGGAGTGGAAAACCTAATCTGAATGAAAATTCTAACACTAATATAAGAAAACTCAAGGTGTAATATTCAACCATCTTAGGGTCAAATATTTTGGACTAAAGTGTCACAAAATTTATACTCATGTAACATGTAGTCTGATGATTGAAATGGGGGTTCATTCATCTAAGGAATATAGTTGGCCAGATAGGAATTATGGTGATGATATTTTGGATAGCTAAAAGTAATAGAAATGTCATGTACCAAGTGAGGTTTAAGAATTAAAGGAATTAAAACACCTTTAAATAAGATATGGAGGGTAAATTAAATTGTAAATAGAGTTATTTGAATTGATAAATGACAACAGGAAAATATATAGGATTGAAAAACCTTTAACCACATTAGAATTATGGGTCTATTACTATACCATTGAACTGGAATATCTAGGATGATTATTGACCACATTTTAATGATGGGTTCCAAGATAATGTTGTTGAAGGGTTTTGGGCTTAGAGGATTTTCTCCCTAGTAAAATAGACATTCCCTTGGTTATGGGTGAAATATATTTTTAGTGAATGTGCAATCACTATTCCAAGGGGTTCCTTTCGGATTATATATACTCATTTTCAATATCCATTAATAGTTTATGGTAAGTAAAACACTATAAAAAAAATCTTTTTTGTATGAAGAATTAATTTTTAATAGGTTGTTTGAACAATTGGATTTGAAACTAACCAAAATTGGATTATCATGTTTTATTAAGGAGTAAGTGGATAAGGATTTACAACTGGGCATAAGAAATATGGTCCAGACATTTCTACATATCCTGTAATAACATAAATCAAGATATATGTATTTTTTATAAGAAAATTTATCATCCCAATATAGAATCAATGTAATAAGATATGATATGAAGGAATATACCATTACATAGGGATGGTGGGAATGATGAAAGTGGAATTTTCAAACTGTTTTGAGATAAGATATCCAAATGTCACTGCATATCTCATAATAACATAAATCTTGAAACATGTAATTCTTGGAAGAGGTATATATGTATATCTAGATCATGTGTATGATGGGAATGAAATGGTTTCATTCTAATTCTTGGTTTTTATAGAAAACCAAACTTATATTGCTAAGGACCTAAATACGTAGATGTAGTGAAGAATTGAAAAGGATGAAATTTTAGGTTGGTATCATGATGGAAGATCTTAGTGTTACTAAATATCCTATTATAGTAGGAATCAATCCATATATAGTTCTCATAGAAAAATTTTCATCATAATGTAGATTCAATGTAAAAAGACTTGACTTGAAGGTGGAGAACATTACATTGGGATGGTGAGAAAGATGAAATTGAAATTTGTGGTCAAGTTTGAGATAAGAGATTCCAACATTACTATGTATTGTGTAATAATAGGAATCATATTACATATAATTATTGGAGGATGTATCTACATAGATATGTCTCAAGAATAAGTGGGGAATGAAATGGTTCAATCCTTGTATAAGGATGATTTATAGAACACAGTCACAATTAGCAGGGGCCTAAACACTAGAATAGAGTAAAGAATTGAAAAGTATATATATTTTTATTGGTACTATGATGGAATATAAAATTTTAACTATATATTTAACTATAATAAGAATTAATCCGTGTATATTTATTGAATGAAAAATTATCATCCCAACTTAGTTTCAATGTAAAATGACCCAATCTGAATAAAGATACCATATACTTGGATGGTGGGCTGGATTAAAGTAAAAAATTTAGTTGTGTCAAATATATGATATTTTCACATCCCTACTTATCATTTAATAACAATAATCAAGAAAAAAAATCTTAGAAGATTTATATGCAAAGATAATCTCATATAAAATAGGGGAATGAATTATTTTCATCTAGTGTAGGGTTGTGGGAGAAAACCTAATATGAATTGGTAGGGGACTGAACACTAGGATGGAGTGTGGGATTTAAAAGAATAAAATTTTCAATTGGTCTATGATATGATATCTAATATTTATTGTGTATATTATAATAACTTGAATAAATCCACATATAATTATTGAAATTCAGAGTTCCTTTACATATATAGATCATCTACGGAAGGGAATTGGATTGAAAAAAAGGTGCATCATAGTGAGAGGACGAAAGATGAAAAATAATGTGGATTGACAAATATATTGAAACCATGTAGAATTTTGGAATGGAGTGAAGGTGAAAGATTTCAACTGGGTGTTGGAAAGTTTGTCTATACATCACTATGTATCCTATAAAAATATGAATAAATTCGTATTTAATTATTATAAAAGGGATCATTTTTATCCTTTTATCAGGTTGTTAAAGAAAATGCATTATAGATCGGAATACCATACACTATGATATCTTACATGGATTAGGATATCGTGTAAGGATATCTATTTATATAGAATAAATCACCTTAATAAGTTTAATTTTCATGCAGGATGAACCATATTCCCTATAGTTTTGAGGTCATGTTGTAAGAATATTTATGTCATGTAGTTTAGATTCTTATGATAAGGATAAATCAACCCCCACATGGAGTTATTAAAAGTATTTCAAATGGAACCTTGCATTTTTGAGAGGCATGATGTGTTATACATCCTTTATAACTAATAATTAAGTTTCATTAGAATATACCTTATGTATAGCATAAGGTCATTTTAAATTGTTTCCAAACTTTATTGGATTTTTCCTTATTATGATAAGTGTTCTCAATATTACCAACAATTTCCATTGGAAAATGATTAGAGATGAACCTTATTTTTTAATTCTCATGCAACATGATTTTTGTGGATCGTAAGGTTATATAATCTATGTTACCTTTTCTCATCAAGATGATCCAACTCCTCAACACATATTTGGGACCATTAATCTCTATTTATTTGATCATAAAAGGATATGTGGAGTGAATTAAGCTAAACATAAATTGGTAAGAATACCTTTTTAATAAACTAGTGAATATGGGGTCACTCTTGTAGAAGTACTGGTAGTGGATCAACAATCCCATAAAGCATGAATATGTTTATTATACCAAGAATTTTTATCCTGGTCCACCATTTTCTAAAATATATTTTTTAAATATTTATTTCATGCTAAAATCTACCCATTTTTTTCATGTGGTAGCTATATGAGTGATTATACTTTATTTTATACTCAATATATAGCTTCTTTGTCTTGATTGTTTAGAAATTAGTGTCATTGGCTATTAAAATTCTATGAGGAACTCCAATTTTGATTATGATGATATTGGAATTCAAAAAATTAATCATAGAATTTATTAAAAACTATTTTTAGGGTACAACTTCAACCCATTTGGAAAAGAATTTTTTGGTAGTAAGGATGAACTCAAACTACCTAATAGTGGATTTAGGGTAGGTACCCATGATATTTATCCGGCAAATGAAGAATGTACTAGAGTAGTTAGTAGTGTGCAACTACTCTAGGGGATGATTGATGAAATTATCACGAATATGACATGTGTGACACCTCCTGGTGAATTACATACAATTATGAATCATTGATATAAAAAAACCCAAGCCTTCTAATTTGATGGAAGATATTGGTCTCAGTTTCATGAGAGCCATAGGTGAAATAAAGGAATTCCTATATGATATTGGGGGTCTCTCCTTCTTCAAATTAAATGAGTATAATCATATCAAAGACTCATTTTTATATGACCTTAAAATTATCTTGAATGTTATAAGACACAAAATTTCTGACCATTGATGGATTTTCTCCTTCCTAACCAGATATTATGAAAGTGTCTTATTCTGAAGATAATCTACTATAGGAGACATCTAGCTTGTCTTTGTGTATGCTAGTGGAGATGACGACACACCTTGACCTGAGGTGGTATCATGTTCATTGATTTCAAATATATATATGTGATAAAAATATATAAACCACTATTTAGTGTGAAATAAATATAACTATATCATCCTAATTTGGATCTATAAGGGTTTAGTCAGATTTTTCAAGGAATCTGTTCGAGAATTGTGTAAGCCTGTAATGTGATACAACATCAGATCTAACAGAAATTGTGACTTAAACTATAAAAAATAATCAAGTTGGGAAATAAAATCCCCTTTCTTAATATCATATTATATACATATTTTTCTAATTACTTACTCTAAAAATTTTATGGGAGCCTGGTACATTTCTTTATTGTTTATACACCCTTCTAAAAGGAGGAAAGGGTGGGTAAAAGTTCCATTATTTGAGAAATGAAGATAATCCCCAAGAAAAAAATGACTTATTTTTTAATCCTATATCCTTTTCCATTAAAAATTCAGGATGCTCTATAAAAATAAATTTTCCATACCTTGGATATTTTACAGAAAAAGAAACCCTCTTCATCAGGGAGTTTTGTGTCTATGAGTGACTCCAATAGAGAGGGGTTCACTTCTAGGAAATCCTTGAATTCATGTGATTTGATTTCATTCAAGGAAAAAAATGGATGTGGAATTAATATAGGATAGAATCCCATATTTTTATTCATCCTATAAACATAATATTGCAAAGGATATGTTTGAGTGGATCTATATGGGAGATCAAGTGGATCTTTTGATGTTATAAATAATGGTAAAGTTTTTAAACAGTGAAGATCAATGTCAGTAAATTCTCCTAGATATTTGGGAACCATATTCAAAACTTTATCATCATTATTTTGAGATAGTATAGATTATTATCCTTACCTATAGAATTTTTTGGGCAAGGACAGCACCAAGTGGTCACTTCATAGTCATCAAGTAGAATATATGGGGATTCCCCTCCTTAGGCAGCATCAACCCCTTGGATAAAAAATTTATTTCATGAGATAATAAAACATTTTATAAAAATACTCACCCCATTGTAATGTTATACCCTTAATCATATATTTATAAAGGGAATACATTTTTAAATGAGGTATGTGATTAAGTATCTAATATAGTCAAGGTAGAATTGATGTCTTCTCAACTCTCAAAAGTTTTTAGGTAAATGTGATAAAACACATTTCTATTGAATATTTTATTAATCATTAATGACATACTTTCTTCAAATTGTGTAAAATGTGTTTATTTATGTAAAATATGTAATTATATTCTTCATTTAAAAATTTGATGAAAATTCTAGTTTTAATGCTTTAAAGTGAATTATAGTATTTTGGACATGAATATTTTTATGTGACTTATTTAAATTTATTATTTTGTAACAAAATTATTTACTCAATGTCATACAACCTTAATTTAGGATATTTGATATAGATCTTAAATTTTATTAGAGTAAATGGTTCATGATGTCAGATATGGACCAAAATCATCAAAATGTAAATCACTTCACAATTTGGGACATTTTTTTTAATTTAGGCTTGGATTTAAAAAAAATTGAAATTATAATGAGGAATATATTCTAAAATAATATTAATTTTAAAATAATTTATTTTCCATGAATTTTGAGGTTACCAAATAGGTTTAAATGAGATTAAAATATTTGTCGGAATTTCCCCATTCACACTTGTATCCACTTGTAAACCAAACCTCCCCTACCCTCCAAAAATGTGTATTTTTTCTCTTTTAGAGTGGTTTTTATATGAATTAGAGGATTTTAACAAGATAATAATTGGTTCTATTCCATTTATATAAACTATTGGTAGAGTTGATCTTTTAATACAGGATCTACTCTAAAATGTTCTTATTTTCCTATTTTTTGTTGTAATGTTGTTGTTCATGAAATAAATTATATATTTCTATTATATTTCACCTATTTTATTTTTATTTTAATTATTATCTTCTTATATTATTTTTTATATTAATTAAGAGTATAAATGAGATTGGTTCATACCCTTTCTAGACCTTGTAACATGAAAAATGTTTCTATGATGACTACACCACCCATGGAAATGTGGTCTTTCATAGTAATAGATCTAATTCTCACCTTCTTCCCTTATTTTTTTAAATAAATGAGATACTATAATTAGATTAATATTAAAAATTTAATTTAATTTTAATTAAAAAAACCAATAAAGCAATTGAAAAGTTAACACAAATCACACAAGGTCGAGCCATGTGTAAATCCTGAGAGCATAATTTTAATCGGTAAAAAACATTATGGGATAAATTTTCAGGTTACCAATATAATCTATAAACTTAATTAATCCTAACTTATAGTATGGATATGAGAACTAATTCACCCTTGACCATAATCTATCCTTGTAATGACAATAAAATCAAGGTGTTGTGATTGCATATTCTAAAGATCACTTAATATTTATTTCATTTCATCTTTGTGGTTGGGGAAAATTATCATTGGGTTCAAGGGGTAAAAAATTAGGTGATCATAATTAAATGGGTTTTATTTTGAAATATAATGATTAATAAGTAAGTTAAGAGGATTATTTATGTCTATTACACTTTATAAAAATATTTTCAAAAAAATCATCTTCTCATTGTGTTTTATCAACCAAATTTCAAAATGAAAAAATATAAAAAAAATATAATATTTTTCAAATATTCATATTATTATATTATAAACCTCAAAAACTATCATTCATAGTTGTGAGTTTCTTTATTTTTTTTAAATTCTTTAATATTTAGTTTTAATCACTTTCTTTTTAGATAATGGCCTTGGTTATACACTATAATGCACTTAAGTTCAAAAAAACATCATTTGATAGTGCCCATGATAGTGAATTTCAAATTAGAAATATTTTCCAGGAGGAAAATATTTTTTTCAACTAATTAGAGTTATTTGTTTAATTTTATTTTGTTCACTTATTCTCTTCTTATTATTCCTTATTTCCCTTTTCTCAATTTTTCTATTTTTCCTTTTTATGGGTCTATCCATTAAAACTTCTTGACCTTTTATTATGGTGAATTTTACTTCATTTAATTTTTCTTTCATTTATGAAATGATCTAATCCTAAGGATCTATTTAATATTGGCAATGATATTCAATATAGCCTTAGGGATCGAATCAGATAATCTTAATCTATAGAAATTTTCAATATTCACCTTATTTTGTAATTACTTTATTTTAAGAACATTAAAATTGGAAGAACTTCTAAATCAAACTTAACACCAGAAGAAATGTATGAAAATAATAATAATGGTTTTAACAGTAACCATTTGAGAATTGGATACACTATAAATTAACTATCAACCAACTTTTATTTCAAACCCAAACCTGGGATTACATATTGAATTAAATTTTGGATTGATGCACCTTTCATAATTTCATCGATTCTCTGGTGAGGATACAAAAAAAATATTAATTTATTTAATTTCGTTTGATAAACCCTAAAACCAGGGAATTAATTTTAATAAAAAATTAAACTATGATCATTCTCAATGTCACTTGATGTAAATTCAAAATATTGGATGTAATATTTAAATACTCAAGACGTAACATGTTGGAATGATTTGAAACAAATTTTCATATAGATATTTTTTATAACATCAATTACCTATTCCATTCAAAACACATATCCTAGGGATTAAGAAATCACTAGGGGAGTCAATTTATGAGTACAAGGAACAATTCAAGAAATTTTATGTAAGCATCCCTAATCACAAAATTAGTGAAAATATCCTCATCCAGTAAATTCACAAATACCTTAAACCTATGTAGAGGAGTATAGTAGATGTCCCAAGAAGAGTAGTATTGTTCAATAAAACATTGTCAGTTTCATGAATAGTTATCATTAAGATGGTACAGAACTCTCAAAAATTCAACAATTTAATTACCCAACATGCTATAGGATTATTTTTGGTAAGTTAATCTCTTGAAAATAATTTAACTGATACTAACTTAGAATAATTGAACAAAATGGTGAGAAAGATTTATTTGGATCAAAATACTTACCAAACCATTCCTATGAGGCCTTTTGAAATTTTCACAAAAATTGACCGCCCTACAGACATGTTCCCCTAGATTACAATAGATAAAGGATTTCGGAGATGTATTCCCTGGGAGACCATATCAGCAGCAGCAATAACAACTATATCCCCAAAATAAGTATGATTCCTTCATACCAACATATAACCAAGGGTAGAAATATCACTCAAACATGAGTTATTTCTCTAGACAATAAAAAATGTCCCCTTTTCAATAACATTTCATATAGTCACTGCCAGACCAATACGGTATTAAAAAACACCACAAGCGATTTTAATCCCATAAATCAACAATTCAACTATAATAATAAAATTATTGAATAAATTTATATTTTAATAATGAATAAATTTTGAAAAAAAATATTAATCAACTGAATGATATGAAGAGTCAAGTTTTAGAGTTAAGGGGTTTGAAGATACAAATGAGCCATATTACCACTACCCTCCATGAAATGTTAAGTAATAACTTCATAATTTTTATTCCCAACCTACTCCAAATACTAAGAATAATTTTAGTTCCATCACATTATAAAGTGATACAAAAATAAATGATACATCTACAGCTATCATTCCACAAAGATTCACTATTGATTTGGAGAATCTCTATTCAAGATCAATCAATGAGAAACCAAAGGTGAAAGACAGTGGTAATAAAAATATTGATTATGTTCCTCCTAAACCACTTATTTTTCTGAATATATTTTTGGAAACCAATAGTATTCCTGATGAGGAGATGCAAAAAAATCGTGTTTGGATACATTAAAGTATATTGAGACAAACACCCCTCTACATGAACCAATCAAACAAATTCCAATATATGCCAAGTTCTAAAAAGCATTTTATAGAAATAAAAGAGTTATAAATGGAAATGAGTAGATCAACCATGGTAATAATGTCCCTACACTCATAACACCTACATTAGTGGTTCTATTAATGTTAAAGGACCCTGGAATATTCACCATACCATCCACCATAGGGGAGTTATATTTATTTAATGATTTGTGTGATTTAGGTTACTTTATTAATGTCATGCACCACTATATCTTCTCTTCCTTGTAGTTTGGTGATATAAATCCAAAAAGGGTGGTGGTGTAATTGGAAAATAAATCCACAATATATATGATGGTATTTCTCAAGGATTTCCTTATTTTAGTGATAGATAAGATATTTCTAGTGGATTTTTATGTGTTAAATATGGAGGGTGATCAGGTAAGTTCTCATGCTCCCATCACTCTTGGTAGGCCCTTACTCAAAACTACCAATAAAATTGTTAATGTCTATAAGAGAACACTTTATATAGAGTTTAGAGATATATCCTAAGATTTAATATTTTAGAATCTATGAAGTACCCCTCAAAGGAACATTCTCATGTCTTCATCTCTCGTTTTAACCCCATGTAATGACTCTCCAAATTTTGATATTTAATATTTTATTAATGGGGATCATTCCATGCTTATAGAGATCTTGAGGATTGGTTATAATATGATGTTGTAAAATAATTTCACACCTATTTCCCATGATGAAACAACGCTCATTTGTGATTCTGTTATGATTTTTTTTTCAAATTATGAATCTTTAATTTCTGATTATGACATGGTTGTTTATTTTTAAAATGGATGTGATATATTATTCACCAATTTTGATGTTGTATATTTAGACCCTAATGTACATTAGGCACATATATCTGTTCCCAAATCAATTCCATCAATGTATAACCCACCCAAACTAGAACTAAAACTAATTTCACCAAACATAAAATAGTCATACCTAATTAATAATAAAAAATTGCTTGTAATAATTGATAATAATATCCTTCCTAAACAATAAATAATACTTATAAATATTTTAATGGATAATATTAATGAAATTGGGTGGACCATATTAGATATACCAAGTATTATCCCTTTCATTTGTATGCATAGGATTATTTTGGATGATAAGGATAAACCAATTAGGTGACCACAAAGGAGAATTAACCCCACACTATTAAAAGTTGTGAAAAAAGAGGTGGAAATTTTACATTAAGATGGTATTATTTATCATATCTCTGAATCTTAGTGGGTCAGTCTTATCTAGGTTTTACCAAAGAAAAATGATTTGACTGTTGTAATAAATGAAAACGATGAGTTAGTTTCTATAAGAGTACAAAACAATTGGTGAGTGTGTATAGATTATATGAAACTGAATCAATTCACTCGTAATGACCATTTCCCCCTTCTATCCATTGACCAGCTTCTTCATAGACTTTCCAGTAAGACATGTTATTATTTCTTGGATGGTTTCTCTAGCAATATCCAGGTTCTCAATAAAGAATAAGACCAGTATGAGATGACATTCATTTTCCCATTTAGTATATTTACTTATCTAATGATTAAATTTTTACTTTGTGATTGCCCATTCACCTTCTAGAGATTCATAGTGAGTATATTTTTTAATTTACTTGAGACCTTCATGGAGGTATTTATGGATTATTTTATAGTGTAAGGTTGCTCATTTTATGAATGTCACTTGATTTTAGGAAATATGTTTCATTCTTTAATTAAGAAAAATCTAAATTTAAATTATGAGAAATGTAATTTCATGGTAAATAAAGGAATTTTACTAGGTTATGTAGTCTATAAACATAAAATAGGGGTTGATATATTTAAGGTTAATATTGTTTCAATGTTTTTGTATCCTAAATTTGTGCATGATATTAGATATTTTTAGGATATATATGTTTCTATTAATTTATCATCGAAGATTTTAGTAAGTTTTCCCTTCCATTGTCAAGATTTATTTAAAAAGATTTTTATTTTCTATTTGATAATTCTTATAGATATTCCTTTTATAGTCTAATGAAAATTATCCCCACACCACCAATCATTCAACCCCCATAGTGGGAGCTTCTATTTGATCTTATGTGTGATTTTTATAACTTTATAGTTAGAGCGGTTATATTGCAGAGGGGGAGGGATGTTTGCATGTGATCTCCTATGATTCAAGGAAATTGTAATCATCCCAATAAAAATACACAGCCATGGAAAAAATTATTTATTTCATATTTTCTTTATATAAATTTGATTTTTATTTATTAGGATCTAAAGTAGCCATTTTTTCTTATCATGTATATTTAAGGGGCCTCTTAAAGAATCCAGATGTGAATCCCATAATTATCTATTAGAAGATATTTCTTAAAGAGTTTAATATTGAGATAAAGGATAAGAAGGGTTTAGATAACTTAGTGGTAGAACACATGATTAGGATTACTCAAATACTATAGGATAAAACCTTGAACTAGGATCTACTTCAAGACACATTTCCCAATGATAATCATTATGAACTCTCAGGTACACATAGTTGGTATTCTGATTTAGTTAACTATCTTATTGGCTCTAAAATACCTAAAAATATAATGAAATTCTAGGTAAAAAAATTGAAAAGTTAGTCTGGGTATCACATGTTGGATGACCCATACCTTTGGAAAATGTATAGTGACCATGTTATTGGTAGATATATCCATGATCATGAGTTTGATTTTGTTCTAAATTTGTTCTATACACATTCTTATAGAGGACACTTTGGCCCTAAAAATATATCTAAGAAGGTCTTTGAATCAATTTTATGTTGTCTTGGTTTCTTCTATGATTCCCATATTTTTTTGTAAGTCATGTTCACAATGCCACAAGTAATTTTTTTTGGAGATACAATATGGTTCAATATACAATATTATTCTAGGATATTTTTTATGTATTGGTAATTTATTGTTTGGGTTTTCTACCAAGATCATTTGATTTCTTTTATATCCTTGTTTTTTTATTATGTTAGAAAATGGGAAGAGGTTAAGGCCACCAAGACTGATGATTATCATATTATAGTATATTTTATTTTAGAATATATATTTTGTAGGTTTAAAATAACAAATACTATTCTCAGTGACCATGGGTTATACTTTTGCAATTAGAATTCATATTCCCTCGTTTAGAAGTATGGGGTGACACAAAAGACTACTACTCTGAACCACCCCCAAACTATTGGTCAATCCTAAGTTTTAAATATAGAGTTAAATTAGATATTATAAAAAACTAGGTATCAAAATATAAAGGATTGAATAAATCACATGGATAAAGTTATTTGGGATTATATGACAGATTACATGACTCCCATAGGTATTTCCTCACATAAAATTATCTTTGGGAAGGCTTTACATCTTCTCATAGAGGTTTAAAATTAGGAATTTTGAGTGGTAATGAAATGAAACATGTTTTTATCCCAATAAATTGATCAAAGGAATTATTATCTTAAAGATATTTAAGAGATCTGACATTCATCATATGAGAACTCATGGCTCTACAAAGAGTGGGAAAAAGAAACTCGTGACATGATGATCTAGAAAAGGGATTTTCATAAGAAAGACAAAGTCCCTCTATAAACTTTACAAAGGAATTAGATACCCATGGAGATCACACAAGAGGTCGTGGGATGGAAATTTATAGTAAATGTACATAGATTAAAGAAATACATTGAGATACTTCCCACATATTTAGTTGATTTCATCACACTACATGGCCTCATCATCAATTGAGAGCATTATGTTGTCCCTAACCCTTTCACTTTTATATTATTTTTATTATTTAAAATTCTAAATTTCATGTGAATATATCATTCATATGTTCACATTAAGTAAAATGTAATATTTTAAGTGTTGAGTAGGGGAAAATATTTTGATGTATCTTCTTTAAGATTTGAAGTTTTTCTTTTTTTGTGTTTTTTTGTGTGTTATTTTTCAAAAAAACATCATGTAACATGCTCATTTTCATGTGTAAGATATGGAAAATACATGTTTAATTTTTCAAAAATTTATTAGTGACATGAAAATAAGGAGTAATATTTTATCATTAAGGGTATATTTTTATAAAAATAGATGTTTTTTTATATGAGTGGTTATGTCATTATAAAACCTTTTATATTTATACACCATTATTTGTGATATTTATTTATGGTAAATTGTGTCATTTATCTCTCTACATACTCTACACACAACCATTACTTGTGAAAATTTTCCTTCTCAATTTAAGGTATAATCAAGTTAGGTAATTGTCTTCATATTACATCAATGGTTGATCCTTATATTAATTTTTCTTCAGATCAATTTCATTACTGTTTAGAATTGGCCTACATGGTTGTACCTAATATCTAATAGATGTATGACCTCAAAAAATAAAAATCAAACAAAAAAATAAAAATTAATATCTCAATAAATAGGGGACTTATGAAATGTAAAACATGTGGGGATATCTAGGTTGGGATATTAAGGTGTGACTTTAAAGAATGGTTATGTGGGTCTTGAAATTTGATTACAAATGAATGTAGAACAGGTTTATTGGAATTAAAAAAGGAAATATGAAATGTTCTTATCAACCAAGTTATACTGAATAAAAGGTAGATATGTGATATTAAAATGTTTAACACACACAAGTGGGTAATTCATGTCATAGTAATCCAATGCATTATTTAACTATGATTAGTGTCATTAATATCACTGGATATTGTTTTGATATAATTTATTAGAAAATGAAATTAAAATTATTGATATTGACTTCTTGATGATATTATTACTTTTCTTATATTAACACTATGGATTTGGAAATCTCAGTATGAGTATCTTGTCACAATTATTTGGAATACATGGCATGTGACTTTTCCTAAGAGTTACAAAGGGTATGTGTGGGGTATTTGATAAAACAAATCTTTATTGAATAATTTATTGATAATAAATGAAATAATATCCTCAGATTGTGTTAAATATGTTTATTTATGGAATATTTTGGATTATATCATTCATTTAATAAATTGATGAAAATTCTAGTCTTGACCCATTAAAGTGAATTGTAGCATTTTAGGAATGAATATTTTTCTATGAATTATTTGAACGTAAAATTTCCTAACTTAAATATTCACACAATGGGATAAAACATTAATATGAGCCATGTGATATAGATATTTCATTTTATTAGAGTAAATGTTCCATTAATTAAAAGATGGATTATACTCATTAAAATGGACACCACTTAACCATTTTGGCCATATAATCTTAATTAGAACTTGGATTGGGATAAAATTTGAATATTAAATAGAGGAATCAATTTTTAACTAATAATAATTGTATAATAATAGCTATTTCATGCATTTTTTAGGTCAAAAAATTTATTCAATTTGGATTAAAATAATTGGATGAATTTCACCATTCACACTTATAACCTCTTGTAACCCTAGCCTCCCTTAACCTATATAAATGTGTATTTTTTACCTTTGTATTGGTTTTTACATGTATTATAAGATTAGAAGAAGATGATAAGTGTTGTGTTTACATTTCTATACACCATTGGAGGAGGGAAGCTCTCAAGATAATATATCCTTTAAAATTATTTTATTTTCCTCTTCCTTGTTGTAATGTTGTTGTTATTGCAATAAATTATATATTTATCTTCTATTTCACCACTTTTATATAATTTTTATTCCTATATCATTATATTCTTTAGAATTTAAAGTAACATTAGAAACAATATTTAGTTATAACATTTCTAGACCTTTTCATATGAAGAACATTTCTACGGTGACTATACCACTAATAGAAGAGTGGTTTTTCATAGTAGTCAATCTAATTATAACATTATTCACATATTTTTTTAATAATTGAGATAATTTAATTCAATTAATAAGATATATGAATTTTGTTTTAACATAAAATAAACCAATCAATAAATTAAACAATTAACACAAATCATTTGAGGCTGAGTAATGTGTGAATTTTGAGAGCGTAATCTTAATCAGTAAAATAAAAAATTAAGGAATAAATTTTTAGGGTAAAAATATTATATCTAAACTCATTTAATAATCCCTAAAATTATATATATGAGATTTAATTTACCAATAAAAATAATGTATCCTTGTAATGAAGATAAAAACAAGGTGCTGTGATTGCATGATCTGAAGCAAGCCTGGGGTTTAATTCATTTCAACTTTATGGTTAAGGTAAATTCTCATAGGGTTAAGAGGTTAAAAAATTAAGGGATCCTAATTAAGAGGATTTTAATTTGAAAAATAATGATTAAAAAGCAATTGAAGAGGTATATTTAGATTGATTACACATTCTAGAAATATTTTCTAAAAAATCATTTTCTCGTTGTGTTTAATTAATAAAATTTCCAAAAATATAGTCTTATTTCAATACAAATATTCTTATGTTATAAACCTTGAAAAAACATACCATCATTTTTGTTATTTAGTTTCATTATTTTTCATCAAAATACCTTTAATATGTGGTTTTAAGTACTTCCTCTTTATAAAACGTCCTAGGTCAGCCACTCTGCTACACCTTAGTATAAAAAAATGATAAATCATTTGAGAGTGCCAAAGAAAATTAATTTGATGGTAAATATCAATTAGTTCCCTATTTTTCTTAGGGTTCACTTAGATACCACTATATTAGAATAATAAATTGAAAATTTTTCCTTATTCCACCCTAAAAAAGAATTTTAGTGGATTCATCCTCAAGTTATATTGTCGTGGTTTTTCAAATAATACCTCAAGGTTAAAAAGGTGATTCTGATGCTAGTGGTACTTTAATACCAAATCATATATATAATATTCCATTTTATTCTATATAAAGTACATAAATATATAGTGTATAAAATTTCATTATTAAGCTCAATATTCATCAAGTTAATGGGTATTAATCAAAAGCAATATACACCTTATGGTTCTATAAAGGAAATGGTCTCTTTATACATAGAATCTATTTTGATATAATTATATTCATAATACTAATCCATGAACAATATATCTTGAAAAATAGTTGTTATATAAATTATTGACCTTTTGATGAAGACTTAGAGTTCATCCTTTAGATATTGGTGGTTTAGAATCCCAAAAAAAATACAAACTTATATATTCCCATTATTTTTATTAACAATGACAGTTTTGGTGATTCTTTTGCGATATTAGACCTCATGAATGTAATTTTATTCAATTATCTTTCCAAAATAGGCTTCCACCTTTCCAACATGATTCAAATTCATTCTTCTTATTGATTATTTATAACCATTATGGTAAGATGAAGATCCTAAATGGTGAATAGATAACTAGGAATCTATTCTTTCAATTTCTATAAAATTTTATTCAAACACATACTGATTCTTTTTAAAAAAAATATATATTCCTCTTATACTTTGTGATTCATCGTTTCACTAGTCAGTGTATTCCATGGGTCTTACTCTCTACCCAAATTCACTAATATATGTTTGTTGATGGTAGTTGAAATACCTTCCATGAAATATAATAGAGAATTTATAAACTCTTATTACTAGTTTTCACCAACGGTTGAAGTGTTAGGTTCGAATTATATAAAGACACAAGAGGGAGGTTGAATTGTGTCCTTTTAAAAATCTTAACAAAATAAAACATAATATCTATTTATGATTTGTAATATATTATAGTGTTCTTTTATTTAAACAGATTAAGCAATAGAATGATAAAAAAGAGAGCTCAATATTATTTATAGTGATTTGGGAAAAAAATATCCATTAGTACACTTCATCTATGCTCTCTCGGGGAGCTTGATGATTTTCACTAAAAAGTTCCTCTTATACAGAGATGTCTAAAACTGATTTTGGACAGTTGAAAACTTATAACAAGTCATGTTATTCTAAAGGGAACCACGAAAACCACATCTTAGTTCGATAAGATAAAACTCAACCAACAACTAAGTATAAGAAACTAGAACTTTAAGAAAAAGGATAACATGATAACTATTGAAATATATTAGTAACAAAGTTTCAATAGAATCTGAAAAATTACGAGTTCATTAGAGGTAAATATAATATATTTAATGTTTTTTCTTTCAGAAGAATCTATGGTCTTTATTATTGATAAAATATTCTAAAAACACATAATTGTAAAAAATAACAACCTTTTAAGAGTGGTATAGTGAACACTCAACAAATAATAAACATGTAAGTATCCAAAGTTTATCTTTGATAATTTCTTTGAGGAACTATAATAAAAAAAATTTAAAATGGATATAACAATTGTAAGTATAAAAAACAGCATAAGATCAAAACATGTATGTCTTCAAAATGTAGATCGTCAGAGATCTAGATAGTGTCATTTTTAGAAGATACAACTCTTGGTATTTAGAAAGAAGCTTAAATTACATTTCTTTAAACAAAGTTGGAAATATCATTTGGTAAAATGTGGTCATTTAAAATGCATAGATTGTTTAAAATTTTAATTTAAACATCCAGATAAAATCATGACTTCTCTTAGAAATATGAATGATTTAATCCTTTGAAAAAGGTATTTGAATCAGTATTTGAAATTATTCAAAGAGATAATTACTCTAATGAAACCATTATAGAAAAAATGAAAAATAATCCATAATTTAAATCTTGTGGATGACTGAGTCAAACATAGGGTTTCACTACATAGGGATAATATTCAAAATTATAGTTAAAAACATACAGTTGAATTCAAAATTTGGGTTGATAAACCATATCTTAAGTACACAAATGTAGGGTTCTTTGCAAAATTATGGTTTACAATCCTAATTTTTACCCAAAATGTAGGGTTCCAAAAGTATTAATCCTTAAAAAAGTATGGTTCTTGATCTTAATGTTCACTTCAAACATAGGGTTATATACATTGATTTCAGACTTCTTCAAAATACCCACAATACTTAAGAAAAATCAAACTTCTACTGAATTAAAACTAAAGTGTTTCAATAATAAAATAATTATTTAAATAAATATTATCTTGAAATAAAGTTAAATAAACTTCATTATTAAGATAAATTTGGGTATTTTTTAGCATCAAAATCAATGAGAAATTACTAAAATTGTTGGATCAGCATATACCAAATATTCTCCCCCTTTTTATGATCATAAAACCCATAGAAAATATAGAAATTTAAACACACAAAAATAATTTTTAATCAAATTAAAAGATATTAAATATAATATAGATCGTATCTTTCTATATTTATCATAGAAATTATAAAACAATTAAATTAAAGTATTTGAAATTTTATGTTTTTTTATCCAAATTTTTCCTTTCTACCCTTAAATTATAAACTAATCTAAATATATAAGTATTTTTTAAAAACCATTGTATATATTATCATAGATATATAAATTTAGTATTTATCTAAATTTATCCCTCTTTTGTGATATAAAAACGAAAGTATAATAATGTAATGGAACATAGTTAATGTAGAAAAAAACTATTTTTGATGTTTAGGTTTATACCAAGATAAATGAATCTTGAAAATTGAATAGGATTGGACATAAAAATGATAGTATGTATAGGAAAATAAAAAATTAAATAATATATAACAAAAAAAATTCATTATAATAAAAATATTTGATTAAGAATATCTTTGATCTCAGGAAATTTGGTTAGGCTAAGGGGAAGGATTGGAAAGAGGGTTTGGTTCTAGATCATATGAAGAAGATTCTAAGTTTATAGAATCACAGATAGTCTGGTGAATATCCTTTATCTCTATCATCAACAACTCAAAATTTTTATTCAGTGGCCATTCCCACTGATTCTTCAATATTTTTTAATACTAACTCTTCTCTAGGTCTTTATCCAAGTTTTATTTTAGAAATTTATGTATAAATGCATATGACTAGACATAATTTTCCATCGTTCCACCAAACTGATTAACTAAACTTCTAAAACCCAACTCTATAGAATCCCTTTCTTGGCTTGTACTGGCTCTGATAGATTCTAACTAACTTCCCAAAAACTACTTCAAATCTCCAAAATCAAACTTAAAAACTTATTTAGCTCTGATATGTCTAATATAATCATCCATTTATGCTTTAAAATCATCAAAATATATTTTATATGTTGAGTTTTATTAAATACTTTCTAGTTGATCCTGGAGTGATTAAAACTCTATTCTTTGAAAAAATGAACTCCTTAAATCTTCAAAATATTTTCTAGATATTTACAGTTCAACTTACAATTGATAATTAATTTCCCTCCTCTAGTTGAATTTAGAAATAATATCCTCAATATGAGCATCAAGAGAATCATAAGATCCATTTTATGTTCTTCTTGAGGGTTCACCTACCTTAACCAGGTAAAGGAGCTAAAATTCTATTGTTTCACTATATGGAAATAAAAAATCTTAAAGGACTTCAGTCTACTCACCAACCTCACTTATAGTCTTTTCCCAAGACTCTTCAATGAAAGAAACTATATAACCTCCAATAATCATAGTAGATTCATTTAAAGGGGTGTCAACCAGATCATCATATTAAGCCTCCTTATTAACCTCCTCCTCTTCATGAGACACCTCCTCTTCTATATGAGTCACTTTCTCATCTAAATGACACACCTTATCATATTAAACTTCTGTTATTATTTCTACAGTAATGGAAATACATATTTCTTTCTTTCATTATTCAAAAATAGTATAAAATTATTCTTCATCGTCTCTTTTTTCAAAAAATGGTTTCTCTACCTCTCTATCCTTAGTGGTTTCGGACTGATTCAAAGTAACTAATCTTCTTTATGATCTTAGAATAATATATTCACCATTTTCCTCATTAGTGGTTTCTTCAAAAGATCATGGTAGTTTAGTAATCTACCCTACAGTTGTTGGGATACTCACATACACTCTCGTTTTTCTCATTTTTTTTACTGGAATATTGGTTTGAAAAACATTTAGGACTATAATAGCTTATGTTTCTCCTTTTACTCTTGATTATCCAACATATTTGGTTCAAAACCACATTAAACCATTATATTTTTGGATTATATGATTTCCTTAACATGATCCCCAATTTCTTCTTTATATTTATCACCCATGAGAATTATCTTACACTTTATTTTTATCCATAAGAAACAAAACTTCCTCAATGTTCTAGAAGATAGAATGTTTCTATGGTGACATATGGTACTATTTAGGATGTCAGGAATCATACCTTTTTATAAAAAAAAATAGAAATTAACTTTCCAAGTGGATATAAAGATATCCAGAAACTTTTTTATAGTAGTGATACATATGTCACAGGATATATCTATTTAAATTTAGATTAATTTCCTTCAATGTCAAAAACATGATGTACATGTTAGGGAGGGAAATTTTTAATATCAATCATCCTTGTCACTATAGTAGTATAAATAAACTTGACCAATACCCTTTGGTCAGCTTTAAGATCTTTCACCAACATCTTCCTAACTTTGATAGTTCTAAATTGAAAGGGAATTATATTTTAAAACTTTTAAAATTCATCTTCTATTTATCTTAGATATAATTGAAATACTCCTTCATGTGGACAAAGAAAAATCTTAACAATTTCAACTATAGGATTTGAAATGTCCTTGTCATTTACCTTCAAAGATATAACAACCACAGAATCCCCAAAAATAAACTATGTGTTTTCATAAACATTCATTAATTCAATCTTGACAAAATAATTGGTATTTTATCCATTAAAATTTAACCCCAGGACTTGAAAACCTAAATCTTACTTTAAAAAAAGATCTATCTGGAAGATCCATTTGAATTTGTTGACTTTCCCTTCAAGAACTATTCTTTCTAAACGTGATTTTCCTTGATGCTTTGATCTACTCAGTCTTAATTAATCGGTTCTCTTGGTCTTTATAGTTTTATAGTTAAAAAAGTTTTGACTTTCATATATTAGGGTTTGAAGAGAGATCGAGAGATCAGGAAGAGGAAAGGGAACAAGATCGAAGGTGGGAGAGAGATAGAGAGAGAGAGAGAGAGATAATATCATATGGTTTTTCATTGTCATTCTGGTTCTCATGCCAATAAATCAGTGTAATAATTTGATATTTTTAAATTTGAAAAGACAACTTTGAAAAGAAAAAATTAAATATTTTATATTTTAAATATTTAACCAAATAATTGATTGGAATAAATTTTAAACTGAATTGAATAAAATATATTATCTATGATAAATTAAAATAAAATATGAGACCAAATAAAAAATTTATTAAAATTAAATAAACCTGGATCCCCTTAATAAAATCAAAACTAGAAGTGGTAAGTTGTTTAGTAAAAATATAAGCAAGTTGATATCTAGTATTTAAAAATTACAATGATATATCTACATTCAAGATGTGATATATTCCAAAATGATGCCTTATATCAATATACTTAGTCCAAGAGTGACCTATTGGATTTTTTGAAATATTAATTATACTAGTTTTATCACAAAAAATAGAAATATGATTAAGATTAAGAAAAAATATAGAAGAGTGTTTTTCATCCACAACACTTGTGCATAAGAACAACCAGTAGATATATTATGCCTTAAATGTTGACAAAAAAACTAAAGGTATCTTCTTAACAGACCATAAAACTAAATACTTTCAAAAAAAGTGAATAGTTCATGAGGTTCTTTTTCAATATAAATGAAACATTAAAAAAATAAATATATGAATATGAAATTAAATTAAAAGAAACAAAATTTGATATATTAGAGATAGAAAATTTTCATTTTAAAAATATAAAAATTATTTTAACACTATATATATGGGATTAATTTGGGTTTATTTGAAATATTTTAGAAATAAAAATATAAAACATAATTAATGGTATACTAGCATTAATATTTTGAAAACTGGTGATCATACCTTTATATAACTTGTTGTCAACTAGTTTTCTGGATTCATTCAAATCAATTTTTATTTTATTAAACATGGGAGTTTCATAAGCCTTACTATTTTCATGTTCAAAATTTTTCAATAAATCAATAATATATTTACTTTGATTTGAAATATTTTCAAAATAATTTTCATAAATATGAAAAACAAGAAAGAAATTTAATTCTACCATAATACTCATTTAAAATTTCTTTTTTATATACTTTTAGAAATCATTATAAGGGTTTTAATTAGTTGAACCAAGAAAATATTATCTACATATTGTTTTACTAATAAAATATCATAACATGATTTTTTTTTTAAAAAGTATTTTCCAATCCCACTAAAAAATAATTTTTAAAATAAATGAACTTAATCTTTCATAAAAATCTCATAGTTCTTATTTAAGTCTATAAAGATATTTAGTATGTTTAAAAACAAGATTTGGTAGACAAGAGTTTTCAAACCCTTTAGGTTGTTCAACATAGACTTCCTCTACTAAATAAAAATTTAAAACAAAATATTTTCAATCCATTTTATATAATTTAAAATTCATATATTATGAATGGGATAAAAAAACCTTAATTTATTCCAATCTAGAAACCAAAATAATTTTTTCCTCATAATATGTTCCTTCTTCCTAGTTTTGTCCATTAGAAGCCAGTCTAGACTTATTTTTAATGATTATTTCAGGTTTATCTTGCTTATTTATAAGTACTCATTTAGTTACTATTATTGGATGGTTTTAGGGAATATTAAATAATTCCCAAACATTATTTGTTTCAAACTGGTTTAGTTCTTCCTACATGTATATCATCTAACTCTCATATTCTAAGGATTATTATACAGTATTAGGTTATAACTGTGATAGGAATGAAAAATAATTTAGTGAGGTTTCATATATTCCTCCTAGTATTAAATCCTTTATCTAGGTCTCCTATAAAAATATCTAAAGGATTTTCTTTTAAGGTTATAGGATTTATAGGTAAGAAACTTTAAGGTTCACTAGTTTTATGTTCTTCAAAATTGGATTTATTAAGATCTTATTCTAGTTTATTTTAAAAATATCTTTAGAAGACTCAATTCCCAAGTTATTAATAAAATTAGTGACATGATCTATTGTATTTTTTTTAATCAAATTGATCACTTTTATAAAAATTTACATGAATGGATTGTTTAACCATCTTCAACTATTTATTATCCACTCTAATCTTTTTAAAAGTAGTAGAATATCCAAGAAGTATACCTTTATCTTTTGTATCAAAATTACCAAGGTTTTCCTAAGTGTTTATGATATAAACCTTGCATCCAAAAACTTTATAGTATCCAAATTTAGGTTTTCTATTATTCCATAACTCATAGGATGAATTTTTGAGAAAATGCCCTATTGAAAATCTATTCTTGATATGGAAAGTTGTATTGAAAACTTCTATCCAAAAATAGGTAGGAAGACTATATTAATTTAGCATAGTCTTTTCCATTTCTTGAATAGGCTTAATTCTTCTTTCTATAATTCCATTTTATTGAGGTGTTCTTGGAGAAGAGAATTTTTTTTAATACCCAATTTTGAGAAAAATTAATTTAATTAATGGTTCTCAAACTCTCCTATATGATCACTTCTCAATGAAATTTTTTGAAATATTTTTCATTTTTAAAAACTTCTCAAAAACTTACCAAAATATAAAAGGATTCACTTTTGAGTTTTAAGAAATAAATCCAGGTAATTCTTGAAAATTCATCAAATAAAAAAATATAGAATATACAATCCAAGATTTATTTCAACAGTTAAAAAATTCACTTTATGTTCACACAAGGAACTATGGTCCAAAATATAAACATTTTCAGATCTATTTTCTGTAAATTTAAGTAGTTTATCTTTAAAAATAGAACAGAAATTTTTTAAAAAATAAATATAAAATAAATCATCACAAAGTTGAGAAATACTTATCAGATTATGATTCAAACCTTTAAGATAGAGAAAATTATTGATTATGACTGATTTTGGATCACCCACTGATCCAACTCCAATTATCTTGCCTTTAGCATTACCTCTAAATATAACAAAGCCTCCATCAACTTTTGATAGTGTATAGAATTTTGAAAAGTCTCAACTCATGTGTATTGAGTAACCACTATCCATGTATCATATTTCAATTTTGTTCTTATGAATTTTTTGCTGAAAACTTATTTTGGTACCCAAATGCTCTTGGGTCTAGTTGTGTCAGTGTGTAAAGATCAGGGTAACCATATATGTTTAATTTCTATAGAAATTCAAAAATTAACATTAGAAAAAATTATAGAGTTGTAGTATTTTTTTTAAACTACTAATATAGGGATTTCTCAAGAAATAATGATTGGAATAATGGATATTAAATCCACAATAAAATTAAATAACATTATACATGTTATTATTTCTTGAACAAGGCACAAAATAATTTTAATACAGTTTTGTATTTTCACCATTGCTTCTGATACCATATTTTTCTTTCTTGAAAACATTATTTACAAAAATTTTGTTTAATAATTATTCTCCATTATTTAATATACTAGTAGTAATTTTAAATGATTATACATTATCCTATAATTCTTTAATTCTAGTTTCGCGCATAGTGATGTTTGAAGCATATTTACTTATTTTTACTTTTAATTATAAGTGTTCTTTTAACATGGATTTTATCACTTTGAACTACATTATGAATATTATTTAATGGTTTATGATTTTTTATCAGGAATTAATTTTTATTCTAAATCATAGAATAGTGAGAAACTAATTTACTATTAGAACAATTTTTAAAATCAGAAGTAGAAGAATAATATGATTGTTCCTCTTCTTCCTTAGCTATAAATAACATATTATCTTTCAGATTTGATGGATCATTACTATTACACTCATAATCAGTGGTAATTTAGTACTTTATTTAATTCTTTTCTATTTTTATTTTCTCCACTTTCAACTGTAGGCAGTCAAGTCTGATATGCACCTTCTTTTTTCATTCATAACACCTATCTTTTTTGAGTTTATGATTTATTTTCTTGAAATCATTGAAATAATTTTTGAAGGATTTCTTCTTCTTATAAAACATTCCGGATATTCTAGCAAGATGAGACAGTTTCATTACAGAATAGGAATATTCTGATTCAGTTTATGATGAAATATCCTCTTTATATTTATTTTCATTTTTTTATTAGTAACTTTAATAGAAATGTTCTCCCTCGTTATCATTAATTGTTCTTCTACTTCAGCTTGAATTTCAACTCTATATATCATTAAGGTTACAATTAATTCCATTATTAACATGTTTTTTATAGGAGCGTATTGTCTAATAATAGAATATATTTCATTCTATTTAGAGGGTAAATCTATAAGAACATTTAATGCTGATCTGGTTCAACAATTAGAGCTCCCATGGTGGCAACATCATTGACTATTTCAGTCAATATTTCATTCATTTGAGTGATTATTTCTCTATCATAAATCATGAAATTATAAAATTTTAATTTTTTCATGTTATACATAAACTATCAAATATTATCTGTTTTTCATTGGCAACAACAATTGTCTATCACATATCAAATATAGTATCACATTGAGAGACTTTATTAAATTCATACGGACCAAGTCCACAGATATTTCCATTCATGGATCGTGAATTTACATCATATTAAAATTCGTTTTCTATATACCATATTTCTGGTTCTGTAATAATTCCATAAGTCTTGACAATATTCATATAAACTTTCAAAAAAGATTCTTCAAATAGATAATAATTCTTTCTTTCCAACAGGTGTAATTTTCTCCATTGAAATATAGTACTCGGATCATTAACGCACCTTATTTGAATTCATCCATATACATATTTCCTAATATAGACATTTGACTCAATCTTTCTGGATAATAATACAATTATTCAAAGAGAAATCCAATAATACGAATTATTAGGTTATAATTATACAATGACAGAAGTGGGGGGAATTTTTTCCTTTTAAAAATATTGAGAAAATAAAACTTATTCTCTCTTTGTGATTTATAATGTAGTGAGGCATTATTTTCTTTAAACAGATTATGAAATGGAATGATAAATAATATAAATCATCCTTTTTTATAGTGGTTCAAGAAATAAAGATCCTTTAGTCCACTCCACCAATACTCTCTTAGTGAGCTTGATGATTTTCACTAAATAGGTCCTCTTATCCATAGACCTATATAGTTGATTGTAGGAAATTGACACCTTAAAAAAAGTCAGGTTCTTGTATAAGGAATCTCAATAACCACATCTCAGTGTGAGATACCCTAACTCCACTAATCACTTAGTACAAGTAACTGAAACATCAAGAAAAAGAGATAAGACGAAAACCATTAAAATAGATTTGGTACACAATTTCAGTAGCAACTGAAAAATAAAGATATATTCATATGTAAATATAATATATTCATTTTTATTTACTTTAAAATAATCTATTATCATTATTGTTGATCAAATATTCTGAAAAAACACAATGGTATCAAGAAAAAATTTTAAGAGTAGTAGAACGAACACTCAACATATGATAAATATATAAGTCTCTAAAGTGTAACTCTGATAATTTCTTCAATAAACAGTATATAAAATATTAATAATGGATATAGTATTAGTAAAGTGAACATATAGAAATAGTTCATAAAATTCATGTTGCCAAATTGTATCTCGTCATAGATCTAAATATCATCATTTCTAGAAGATGAGACTCTTGGTATTTAACAAGAATCTTTATTTACTTCAAGTAAAACAAATCCATAAGCATTATCTAGTGAAATGTGATTATTTAAAACACACATCATGTTTGAAATTTTAATTTAAATTCCTAGAGAAATTTTGACTTACCTTAGAAATAAGAATGAATTAATCCATTAAAAAATTTATATTGAATTGGTCTTTAAAAAATTTTAAAGTGATAATTACACCAAAAAACCATTACAGAAAATATAGATAATAAATCATAATTTAAATCTCATAGATGAATGATTCAAATGTAGGGTTGTGCTGTATAGGTATAATATTCAATATTATTATTGACAATGTACGTTTGATTTATCAATTTAGATTGACAAGTTATACATTAAGTTTTCAAAGATAGGGTTTATCACAAAATTATTGTTTACAATACTAACATTTAGACCAAACATAGGGTTCCAAAATTAGTGATCCTTAAAAAAATAGGTTTCATTATCATAATGTTCACTTAAAATTTAGGGTTATTAATAGTGAATCCAAACTTCTATAAAATTCCCAGAATATTTATGAAAAATAAAACTTCATTAAAATTAAAACTAATGTTCTTATAGAATAAAATAATTATTTGAATAAATATTATCATGAAATATACTTAAATAAGCTTCACTAGTAACACAAATTTTGGTGTTTTGAGAATAAAAAACAATGAGAATTCACTGAAATTATTGGATCAGTATATTCCCAGTAAGAAGAGGAACTCACTTCTTGACATTCAGGAGATAATAAATGGATTTTTGTGTCCCTATTAAGGAAACACTCATCTAAAAAGTAAAAGGGTTCTAAATGTGTTTTTGATACTATGTAAATTAAGTTTAAGTTACTTAACCCCCATATTCCTTTCTGATGGTGCATTTTTAACTAATCAAATATCATGGGTTTCATTGATCAGATATTATTAAATCTTCCACTCAGCTAGAGATGCTCGAAAGAGAGACTAATTCACATTATTAGTATGGGGATATATTCTTCAACTAATAAGGGAATCTCAACATAGTTATATTATTTCCCATTATAAGATAATAAACTGGTTTAGGGATCAATTCCTTTGGATGATTGGATCTTGTAACTCTCCAAATCTGTAATTTTTTCTTTGATGAGATCAATAATGACTATAAATATCCATCTGGACCATTCCATTCATTAATTAGAGTTGGTTCCAACTCATTAGGTTAATAAAATTATATTCTATCATTGAAAAATGGATGCTTCCCATCCCCTTTATAGTACTCTGTATCGATGTAGTGAAATTCGCAAGATTCAAAGGGGGAGTTTTCACCATAGATAACCCCAACTTTCTCATCAATATATTACATCAGACATTGGTGGTAAGAAAAGAGAGATATTATATGCATGTGAATCCAGGTCCTCCATAAAAATTCATTTAATTCTATGTATTTGTAAACCACCATAGACTTGGAATCAAATACAAGTCTCATGAATTGATTTTTTAGTCTAATATTTCTGAGATGATTTATTTCACTCTTATTATACCCCTATATAACTAAATTTGAAGGTGATGTAATGGCCTCCAAATATCCCAAAAGGATGGAGATTTTAACTAAAATGAGGTTGATTCCAGAACCATTATCCACCAAGGATTAGTTAATGCTAATGTTGTTGAGTTTTCCCAACATGTATAAGGTAATTATGTTCCTCTATATAGAATATTCCCAATCAATAACTATAAAGGAGATGAATTTTTGGTATTCACTGGGACCCATTTCTAAATGAGATTTTTTAACAATGACCACTTTAGTCTCAAACTCTTGAGGGATTAAAATATCATTGATAAGCACCTCCCAAAGATCTTTAGAAATATAGAGAGCATCTAAAATCAAAATATATTCTAGAAAGATGAATTAGTGATTTAATAGAATTTACTATTAAGTTATAGGCCTATTACATCTTTTATGTGGTTGTTCCTTGGCTTGGGGTATAGTAATCTAAATTATATAGGATTAAAATCCCTCCCCAAATCATTGTTAGAGGTCATTTTTATTGTTTACAGTTCAGTTTGATTTGGTCTTTATATATCACGTGATTGTCTAGGTTTCCTTTACACCACTAATTAATCTACTATCATAAAAGGATTAGAATGGGTATTCGAAGATTTATGATAATATTTATACTCATATTAAGATCATTAAAGCACATGTCTACTTGTTTTAGTAACATGTATTATTTTTGTGGGAAAACACCTAAAATATAGGGTCTTCCTCATTTGTGACTTTCATTACCTCTACAGACTCCTAAACTTATTCTAATGTGGAATACTACTTCATAAGTGTTTTATTTGTTAGAAAATGGGTTCTTTAGGTGAATAATATTTTCATATATATACTATAATTATTAATTAGAATAAAATTTTATTTGGTGGGGTGGTATTCATCCTCACAATGATTGGGGTGTGAAATATATGAAGGTTTGACCTAGTTTGGGTACCCATAAGAGATCCTTTTCATGTGCTTTGATTTTTCAGTGGTAGTTACAGCAACTTTTGGAGGTATTTTGGAATATGATGTTGTTGAAGGAGTTGAATAATAAATCAGGGTATTGAATGGTTAATTTAGTCATACACTGATGATTTCATGTGGGTAATTTACTGAATTATGAGTTATTCAATCATAAAACATTTACACATTCCTATTTTTGACTTTTTGTCACATTATTTATTATTTTTATAGAGATACTATGGACACACATGTCACATGTTATATAGGGATACCTAAAGTGTCTCGCCATTCATCTACCATCCTATGGGGAAATTATTTAATGATAATTTAGTACTTCATATTTATCCTCGTGATTTGATGGTTATGGAAATAATTAGGGTGATCATTAACCCCTACCTTGTTGGGTATTTTGATTACTATTACTGTAAATAGTTTTTTATCCTAGATAAGTCATAAAATACCCTAGGACGTTTACATTTATAAAGGAATAAGATTTATTCTACTTATTTTTAATGTTTTTATGGATCTTCTCTTTCTTTTCATCCTAATAAATGCATTTTTTATTTATTAGGAATAGAAAATATACTATATTTGACTGATTCAAGGGATGGATTCAGCACTAGTGTTAGTTTTAGATTGAAATACATGGTTTCAGATTTTATATATATTTTTTCTATATTGACAATGTTGGTTGAGATTTGGATTTAGAACACTGAACATCATCTTCAAACTGTTGTGGTACTAAAGAAAAATCTCAAAACCTGTGAGGGAACATTAAATGAATGATCAATATTCAAGCTCATCTTGGAGGTTCTCTAAAAGATATTTTAAAATTGTTCTTGTTAGAATTTCATTTCCATGGAATAAGTTAAACCCTTCCACCTGATAATGAAGTTTGGGACCCTATAATTTTTTACACTACTTGTTTTTTGATAGGTCAGGAATTATTTTATTTTATAATGTCAAGATGATTTGATAGATGAAGTTTTATTGGAGATATTCCTAACTAGTTATAGATCTAAATGATAGATTGTTCCATCATACAAAAAAAAGTACCATTATATTTCTCATGAAACATCTAAGCTTTTCCTCTCATTGTTGCTATGGTGTTCTCAAATATCTTGTTCCATTAAACATTAATAATCGTGAATTTCCAAATTTGGGTGGAGGAGGAGTCAAATCCCCATAGTCAAGGTACGGTTTCCTATAAAGGTATACTAGTGCATACTGAACTTCCATATCTTCTATCTAAGTAGTAAAAGACTCAAGAAAAATTTTTGGTACTACTACTTGAGTAATGTTTTACAAGGTACTTTTTCTAGATCTTGATATTTTTTGTTTTCATGCACCCATAGATGAAAACTACAACAATGTAACATATGAAGGATTTCCTAAAGTTATGTATTTTTTCCCAATATAGGATATTCCTAATAATCAAAAAATACTATAATCAAGTGAATATTTTTATTTTAACTTAGGTTGATTGGGTGTCTTGATTATAATCTCATTGGTCAAGAAATATTTACTTATTTAAGAGGGTCAGTTAGAGGAGGCTTGACATTTTCAGCTAGGGAATTACACTCAACGGGTTTATTTTCTCTAAGTATTTTGGTACTGATGAATTTCAACTTTTCTATTTCAGATTCATATCGATAAATTTTTCCCTCAGAATAACGAACCTCAACCTCTTTAGGTAGTAGGTGGGTTACTAAATTACCTATACATTGTTTTTGTTTCATAGAAGTAGGTCACTGGGTGGGTGATAGTTATATGTTGGGAGGAGCTCCCAGATTATTTTCATGTCTTTAATACCAGGTATGGACACCTTTTTGTCTCACTTTAGTTTGAAATATATTCTGAATATATATATATTAGTTATCATACCCCTCTATATAAATGTCACACTCCATAAAATCTACAGAATTTATATTAAAAACATTTCTTGATGTGAATCCTATGATAGCAACCATATCCTCATATTTATCTGAGTAATATAGATCTTTTTAAACCTCATAATATCCTTCTAGGGGATCATAATCCTCCTATTATTTTTCTTTTCTAGGGGATCATTTTTATTTATAGCCTCTATAAGGATTTTACCTATCCTTTAGGTGATTCTACTAAGATGAAGGGGAAGGTTGTTATGGATGATGATTTTGAGTGGATCTCATCTAACTCCTGCCAAACATGATCCTAATAAATTAGGTGAGTCATGAATTTCAAGCTGATAAGGACATAGCGAACATCTTTTCAGGATATACATGGTCTGAAGAGAACTGACCTTCTTATAAGAGATACTAAAAATATCCAAATCCTTATATAATGGGGTTTATTTTATTTTATTATGACTTTAGTTGTATCCTTATATATAATCATTGATCCTAAGTATGGTAGTGGGGTTAAAATTACCTCACCCCTATGGGATAAGGCTTCTATAGTGCTATTTTTGCAGCTATTTTCAAATTCCTTTTGAATTTTTGAGCTCATATACTTATGATATAGAAGAAATATTTTATTCATATATTCTTGAAAATTTTATATCATAGATAATATATCTAGATTAATGGGTCCATAATATTATAGACTCCCCACTTGTTTCAATATTATGGCAGTTTAGAGTAGGATAATGTTGATCACTTTCTCTCATTGAGTCCTTCTCTTTTACTATCTTGGAACCATGAGGTTCTATTGAATTAAATAATTGGCATAACAAACTCTAATATTTGGGATATAACTCTAGGTGATGAAATTACATTCTAACTTGTCAGTATAACCATATTGACTATTGATCAAGGTGAAATAAAACACCCTAAATCCTCCATAACCTTTGATACATACCTAAGGGGGGGATTCTCCTTAATAATTTATAAAAGAACTTTGGGTTCGTTTAAATAATATTGTTGGAGATACTTATATTGTTTGGTAGATTTTGAGTTCCTAGACACTGTAAGAGAAGCTAAATCAACTTGGAAATAATGATTATCCAACACCTTGAGGTGGTTCACAAAGCTTTCATAAGGTGAGTGCTTATATTTTATATTATTGAATGTTTCCAATATGTTTTATAAAATATAAAGTATGCACTCTATATCCAATATATTGAGATTGTCATACTCGAATGTATAAATGGGATGGAACATGATCAGTATCTTATCCTTGACCAACTTTTTCCACATTATTCTATAATGTTCTTCATGTTTTATTGATTATTTTTCAACTTTCTATAACCAGAAAGGTCTATTTTTGTCCATTTTGTTTGAAAATTATAGATAATTTTAAATTTGTTCAATTACACCTTGGATTGTATGATCTATTAGATGAAATAACGATGATATTCACCTTGACCCACTGATTAATTCAAATTCATCACTTTAATATGATGGTAGAGTGTTTGGGGTAGTTGGATTTGGTCTTATAAAAAACTCTTGATATAAGGGCTACATTGAGATGACTATGACATGGGGAGGACCCTCATACCAAATATTTTATGGAATAACTCTAGATTAATTATTTCTATTACCATGTGGAGGGTCTATATGGTTGATGATTTCTTAACAGATGATACGAGGATTACCTTTTTGTCAGTTAAGTGTTTTTTGGTGGGGATGAACATTGTTTTGGGTTCTACTAGGAGGACCTCTGTGGTTAGTATTTCTCTTATTGATATAGGGAGGACCTCTATAGTGAGAAACCTAAGGTGGATATTCATGAAATTTTATTTTTTTTGATTACCATCATTGGGGGAACCTTTGTGTAAATTACCATGGGGAGGACCTCCAACATTAATGTTTTCGTATTATTCATCTTTGGGAGGACCTCCACTTTATCTAATTATGAGACTACCACTTGGATTAAATCCATGGTTATTGATTTTTTTTTCTTTTCATCAGGGGGAGAAAATACTCTTTGGATATTTACTATATCATGGGAATGAAATACGTAGAAGATGCCCTGGGGAGAGACTTCAAAAACTATTGATCATCAATTTATTAGTAAGGAAATGGTCTCCCTATCAGTTGATTATTGGTTTACGGGGAGGACCATCACAACTAGAACCATAGGGAGGACATTCAAAATTTATGTATTGATCTTCACATTAGGGAGTAAATTCACCACTAGTATTCACATTATAGTGGGAAAGACCTCCTCAATGAAGACACTAGGGAGTATCTCTAGAGTTCCTTGTGGATGATTAACCATGGGAAGTATCTATATGGATATTTATTTTTTGATGGTTAACATTAGTATAACCTCATTGATTGAAGTATATGTTTTCTTGGAGATTTCCTTCATGAATTGTTCTCTAGGAATAACCACCAGAGGATTTTGAAACACCATTGTGGGGAGGAACTCAATAATAATTATATTCCCTTTATAGAAAGGGTTCATATAAATAAGACATTAGTTTATTCCTAAATGGAATATAAGGCTTCAAACTAATGGTGACCTAGAATCATCCTTGGGTTACAATCATGATAGGATAATAGGTGTTAGGTATATTTCAATCATAAGGGATGTAAGATTGCTTCTGAGAATCGGTAATCTTCTTTCATTGGAAATCCATCATTTTAGGCGCTATAGTTTGGATAATTGGCGAAATTAAAATGTCCTTGGTAGTTTCTAGATGTTTTGAGGTCACTGATTGATGATGGAGATAACCATGGTTAGCGGGATCTCTTCTGAAAAAATTCTTGTTGGTTTTCAATACATAGTGGAAATCCTTCTCCACTTCCCTAAGATAAGGGACATGGGTTTTATCTTTATCTAAGTACATGATATGAAGTAATTAGATGTAGTGATGAGGGTTTACTTACCCCTATTAACACGTTATTGATAGGATAGTCAGTGGTGCTTAAGCTCCTCCAAGATTGATGGGATGTATTCAGTGTTAGGATGATGTTTTTGTGATATTACTCACATACTATGAAATTAACTACTTGATGATAAAGGTACTATGTTTCCAATAGTGGATAACATGGATGTGGATTTGATGTAGTCATAGATAAGAAATTATATGTTTAGTGTGGTGGTAGATGGTGACTTTAAATAACTTATGTTTTCTTATATATTCCCTATGCCTGGTTGAGGAATTGGATGCATTGTGGTACGCTTATTTAGGGTATCATTTTGTATGTTATGAGAATCCTAAAGGATAAAACACAAAAAAATGAACCCATTAATGAAATATCATAATTAAAAAAAATGAAATTGATCACTTTAACAAGAAAAGGATTTCACATTAGTTTCACCGTTTTATTTTCTAATGTTTCAGAGGGACCATTTTGGTCATTTAGAGCTCATGTGATTCTTTTGTTTGCAACGTCATGCAGTCTCTCAATCACTTAGGGTGGTAAAAATAGATCATTTTATCAAATGAGAATATAAGAGGTCATATCATCTTATTAGGGTGATTATTTCCTAGTCTAGGTCTCTCTCATATATTTAATATATATTCATAAAATCATTCTTAGTAATAATATCATTTACTCTTTTTGTGATTGAAATTGGTTAAAATCATTAATTTGTGATAAAAATTGTATGTATGAGTGTTTCTTCATATTTTACCTCATTTTTTTTATTATGTTATTGTTTAAACCCACATAGTTGGGAACTCTGGAATTTATTCTCATCCAGGGAGGAATTCAGTTTTGTGTTGTTAAAATCGAGGGAGTGAAACTGACTTCTTATATAACCCTGTAAAGGGGATCAGAGCCCAAATATTTTGGTTCCATTTAATGAGACATTTCATGCCTCTTAAGGTCATGTGATAAGAACTATAGTGGCTTATTTTATATTCATGTAGTCATGAATCCAAGACAAAATATGCTCCTTTTTAATTTCATTCTTCCAGGGCCAATGATGTTCCATTAAAGTTAGTTCATCGAGGACCAATGATGTGACTTTTATGATCATACATCTAGGATAAATTTATAACAGTTCAAATCAACATGTAATGGATTACTAATCTTGGGTTTCTAATAAAGGTTTGGTGTGGAAATTTTGCATAATAATCCCTTTTGGATCAAGTTTTAAACTAGGATTGAGATCCATTCATACTCATCTTCTATACTTTAATAATTATGCAGTAGGGGAAGGATGAATGGTTAGATGGGTGGTGTAAATAAGTGGTAGAAAAGTTTAGTCTTATATTGGATCAGTGGACATTCATACCTATGGCATATTAGTATGACCCAAGTAAGCAGAATAGATGTTGGAGAGTTTTGGAAACTAATTTTAAACATCTAGAATGAGTTACTTGATATATTGAAGGTTAAATTTGTTACCTAAGAGAATATATCCTCATTATAGAAGGAATAAATTATTGGTTGTATTTTGAGGGACCTATTGGTTATGGAGGACAATCAAGGAGATTCCCATTATTGAAGGGAAATGCGATTAATAGGGGAAAATTAGTGTTCACAATAACCTAGTCATGTATATCAGGAGCCCATGAAGGAGATATTAGTGAAATGGGATTTTCTTAGATTTGACCAGGGTGAAAGGGTGTCGGTGAGGTCTTTTAGATCATTGGGGGTAATGGGTGAATTTCATCTCAAGTGGGTGACCTAGGTGAATAGGGAACCCATATATTTTTTATAAGGATGGGTGTGGGTTCAATTAATGTTATTTTGGGTGTAATTTTCAATAACACTTGAAAGGATCTTTTTCAAATAGGATTACCCTATGTTTGATCTTATGTGAAGATAAACCTGTAGAAATAGAAAATAAAATATTTTAATAACCCTTAATTCTGTAAAAAAATGATATTTATAAGAGTGGATGAGATTAACATGGGTTGTTCATATTCAAGGCTTTCCACTACATAATTTTTATCTAGTTGATTCCTATATGTGAGATAAATGAATCCCTTCAAAGGATTTATATTGACTAGACAATAAAGTTTTTATAAATAGAGGACATATATATGAAGAAATTATATGGGGGTATCCACCTCTTCCAGGATTTCATTTTAAGTCTACCTAAGGGAATTATTATTTTAAAACATCCATGCCAAACATTTTCTCACAAGATATGTGATTTCACAATGTTCAGGTCTTTAAAAACCTCTAAGTGTATTAATATGTTTACTGACGTGTGTATTTATAGAAAAATATTCTCATACCATAAACTATGGAGCACTAGCCATGGAAAATATTTGGGTCCATGTGAAATCACCACATTCAGGCAATAAATGATGGGTTCATCGAATAAATTCCATGGGGTTTTAATGTAAACTCGCCATGGAAATGTAGATGATGGTGGAAACTGCATGAAATCCCCACCTCTAGATTGTAAACAGTGTGGACCTTGAAAAAGTTTTGATGGATAAATGAAATTAACTCATATATTCAATTTGAGAAAAAATAAAACTCTCCATAGTTCCATAAACAATGGTGGTCCACAACATAATTCAATCATGACCACAAAGAACTATCACACCTCTACCAAAAACGATTAGTGAAATCCATAATTATTTTTTGGCTACATGATTTTTATATAATGGACCATATTTATTTATTTTAAATTGAATAATTTCACTTGGTCTCCATCTAATCCTCTTCGCCAACTGTTTATCACTTTTTCAAGGTCCAACAATGGTCAACATAGGTGAAATATCCAGTTGACTAAGTGTGTCTATTAAATCCCATAAAATAATCCATGGTCAACTTCATCCTTCTCTACGATCATCCATGAAACTATTTTCTTTAAAAAAATTAAGTATGAAATAATTTATAATGAAATATATTTATTAATTATTTATCCTTTACATGAAATAAAAAAATTATTTTTTAGTTTTAAAACAAGGAATCACTTTCTTTTATTTACTCTTTTTTTACTTTTCTTCTAGGTATGCAAGATTTTAAAAATTCAAATACAACATTTGAAGAGCCCTTTGAGATATTAGATATTTAAGAACCCTTATTAAGTGAATGTAAAAGTTTGAGATGATTTTATCAGAATTGTGACATCATTAGCATGGAATTAATCTTAAACTGAGGGATGGAGTTATCTCACAATAATTGTTTTATCATATAGTGAGATGTTTCAAAGACCTTCGTATTGAAATAATTATGTGAATTATTTATTGAGGCCATTAATTCATGATTTTGGGAAGTTTTTATGTTTTATTCATTAGAAACAATCTCATGTATGAGTTATAAACTCATTAGATTTTACTGGAGATGCATAAAAATGAAATAATGAAGTTTTATTTCTATTAAAAAAACCATGGATTAAGGGACAGTGATCATTTGTTAGCATGGTTTACTAAATTTTATGTGATGATTGAGTGTATATTACATGAGATAGTAGTGGATTTAGTTAATATTCTATATAAACGAATTAATCTAACATTAAAAAGAATTATATCACAGTAGTTTCATTCATGTAGTGATGAGGCTAATATAGTAATGAGTTAATGATGAATATCACACTGGTAGAAAAACTCAATGAGACTAATTTGTTTATAAAATAAGCAGAAATATAATTATAGGAGGATCAAAGAAGAATAAGGGTGGAGGAAGAATAATAATACTCGATAGGTGTAACAGCTCTCCCATCCAAGACAAATGGTCAACATCCCTAGACAAATTCCCACAAAAAAGAATCATATTCTCTCAGTCTGCCACTCTCTAGCCACCCCCCCCTCTTATAACCTCTTTTCATTACCCATCCACCTGTCAGTTTTACATTCTCCCTATTTCATGACTCTTATGTCCCTTCTAGATCATTCCCTCATATTCCCTTCACTATCCTATGCTTAGGTATCTATCACTCATACCTCTATGAAAATCAATCTTGTCCTCAAGACTAAGGAAAAGAAAACTGAATTTAGTTTCACGTATCTTCATAGAATTTCCATGAAATATGTCAAATAATCCTCCCTACCCCATGGTCATGTAGATTCTATTGGCGATGCACCCTGACTTCACCTAATCTCTAGGAAATCTCCCAGATGGCCCATATGATGTTGTAGACTAACCGTGTGTGTTGCTTGATACTATGTTGTGAGGTCTAACTATGAATGCTCTCATCCCGCCTAAAATAGTTGTGTGGTCTTCCCTGTAACACCTAGATATTTTATGAGAAGTATATTTTTTATGTCTTATGTTATACACAACATCAAATGAATCTTTCACTACACACAACACTAGCTTGGCTTGCATTATACGCAAGAGCAACCTTCCTCGATAGCGTGTGTTTTATGCAATATCGAGTTTCACTAAACAACGATATGTTATTAAAATATTATATAAAGTATCTGTTATAAATATTATTAACAACATTTTTAATCTTATATAACATTAGAATTCATTTTACATATGATACGAGAGAAAAATCAATTTTTTGGATAAAAGAATTATTTTTTTTCAAAAATGCAGTTTTCCGCCTTTTGATGGCGCACCCATTTTAAGGATAATTTTTGACAAGTTTATAGGTTCAATTTTACAAAATAAAATTCTTCCTTTGAATGAGGATATAAAAATTTACATTGGAGAAATTTTTGATACTTTTCTGATAACTTTCATATTTTGATGAATAGTAAAAATATGCTAATTTTTAATTGAAAACAAATTTTTTCATCAAAATAATTTTTATGGTTAAAATATATTATTGAATTGTTTTAAAGTATAAATATAATATATTTTTACCATTTAATATAATGTATGTCATTATCATTAACTTTACATTGAATTCAAAGGTAAAAACATTTCAATCTTTGGCAATGTTTTAACTTTTAAAACCCGTTTTCTTAACAATGGGATTAATTTTAAATTAATTACTACAACTTCTGTGTTTTTAATTTTGCAAAATGGATTCTATAATTGGATTAAGTGGGTCCAAATTATGTTAATAGGTTGCTTTTATTTTTTTTTTGATATTATGAATAGTTACTATGGTAATTTTTGTTTACTACAGTTAAAGGTAAATCGGGTAATTAAGGGTAAGAATAAGATTATAAAATTATCCTAACACTTGAAAAAAATTTATTGGATGAATAAACGTCCACCCATATCACCTAAGGGTCAGAATAGATTCATTTCATGTACCTTTGACCATGCAAATGATGTAATTATTAATAAATCTAAAGAAAGTGACAATATGTCACCCTCTTAAATCTCATAAGTGTAATAATTTTAATTTAGTGATAAACTTCGTAAAACTTAGAACATAAATAGTATCCAGAAATAAAATAAAATTATATACATCATGTGAATTTATTTAGAATTTTTAGGGATTAAATAATTATCATTAATCCTGACAGAATAGTGATGTTGAATTTATTTTATTGATTGAAATATCAAATAAATGGTTTTAAAAATATTAAAATAAATATTATATGAACTATTTAATGCACTCCAAAAATTTTATAGATAAATATGACATGTTATAAATCTATTAAATCTTTTATTTCAAACATATATTCTTTGTATATTTTATTTAAATTCAAATAAATGAATAGTGTCAAAATTGGCACTATTGTTATTTTATAAAAATAACATATTATAAAATTGTTTAAAAATCACAAAAATATATATAATATATAAATTAAAATTTATATGGTCTCAAATTTCATAAAGTATAAAATTATGGGAAATTCAAAACATGTAAGTAATTATTTATAGTGATTTAAAATTTAGAATATTTTTACCACAAATAAAATTAAATAGATTAAATAAGGATAAATCAAGTTGATAGTGTTTTAAATAAATTACCAGCATATATAAATTTTATTGGTTTATGAGATTACAACCCTATATCATCTAATATTTTAATTTGAGTAATTCTGGAAGTTTTTAAGTGGGTTTTGAATTTATTATAAATTAATATTTTTTTAGATTTCCAAAGGTGCCCCTCTCCTCCCTTATAAAAGGGAACCTCCCCCCTCTCCTCCTCACACCAATTTGAGTCTTCAAGATCGTCCAACCCCTTCCCATTTACCTTCTCAACTTACCTATAAACATACTATAGTTCATGGTCTTCTTCAAAGACCAATTTTTGTTCCCTAAGAGGAGGTTTCAAAGAGGCATGTCGAAGAAGAGGTAATATCTGTTACCACTTCTTTCAAATTTATTTCTTCTTCTACTTCCTCTCATTTAGTTGTTTCCTTATGAAGTAATAAAATCAGTATAAATAATAAATTTATATGTTATTATAAATATGAAACACCCATATTTAACCTTCTATCCATCCTACAGAAAATGAAATCACCGCACGTGCGTACGTACGGAATATCGTCTCCACGCCGTGGTGTAATCTGTTTTCCACCACCACCTTACTTTGATGGGTATAATAGTGTAAATAATAACTGTATATGATTATTGTAAATTTATATTGATCCTGAAATAGTATACATACACTTCAATACAATTCCATGATCATGGGAACTATATCATCGCTCGTGCGTACGTACGGCCTACCATCTCCACGATGTGATGTGACTCATTCTACATGATCATCATTGAATAATGATTATATAAATGAATTGAATGAATAAATATGATATATATTACACTAATAACATTCTTTAAATGAGGTATCTATAACCTAAAAAGAGGAATAAGAATTTATTCGACAAAACATGCAAAAGAACATCAAGCAATGAACACCCGAATAACAAGTAACAATAAAATATTAATAATAAGAAGATAAGAATATGACCATATATGATATCATAACAATGAATATGATTCATTAATAAGTCAATTACAATATTTAAATCATTATACAGGAGGTTCGGATACGTACAAAGCATATCAGACCTAAGGTAAGGGAAAATCTCACAATCTCAATTTTTTCCGAGATTTTTTATACTTCGGTATTTACTGGGGAATATTTATCATCCACATACATGTTTCCTCAATACGTAATATTATTTATATCCTCCTAAAATCGTTTAAATAAAATTTTACCTATTGGTTAATTTTTAGTAAAATATATGAACGGAATCTTTTTTCGTTTGCAGTAAGAGTTAATTTTTGACTTTTTCGGCCAAATACGAGAAGAATGTTTTTTTAACTTATACGGCATGAATGGATTTTTATGATTTCATGTAAATTTATTTCCATGAAGCTTCATTTATAGGTTCTCAAGTTTATTTTGGATCAACTTCTTTTAGTTTACAATTGTATGACATGTTAAGAAAGGAAAAATGTTTTTGAAGTACAAAGGATATTTTCCTCAAGAATGGAGTTCAAGTGTTTTATCCAAATTATTTTATATATAAAATAATATAGGGTTCTGTTTATATCCATATTTTTAAATTTATTTGATTATGATAGAAATATTTTATGATGTCCTTTTATGGATTATGTTATGATGGAAGGATGTTTAAGAATCCCATTTTTATTACATGGGTTATGATATGATTTATGATTTTGTGGCACACATAAGAATGGTTTCATTATGAGATGGGTGGGACCTATTTCTCCCTCCAATGCATTGGGTAAAGATTTATATCTCATGAGATAGACATGGCTGGAATAGCAAGTCAATCTGGTTCAGTGATACAGGACTAGAACGAGGAGTGAACTCGGTTCAGTAATGGACTTTGTCCTCTATGATAGTATTGGAAATGAGTCTTGACTAATATTAAATGATTTTTTACGATTATGTGTGTATGACACAAATTTTCATGTTTTAAGTTATGATTATTTGGGATTACTTTTCACTACTATGATTCATCACATGTCATGATATTTTGATCTCTTTTTCAGGTTAATATTTTCAAAATTTTATGTTCTTATGGATATGATATGATTTATATTTCCTTCCTTTACCCCTTAATGAGCATTTGAGATCACCCTTTTGTATGTTTTCTTTTCCCCAGGTTTGGAAGAAGGTTATCAAGTAGAATATGCCAAAAAGGGACTCTAGATATGATGAAATTAACATGAGACAATGTAGATGATTTATGAACCAGTTGTTTATATTTCCCAGTTTCTAATGACATTATACCTATACGGTACTTACATAGTTTTTTTATATGTTGTAATAAGTATGATTCAATTATGAAGAAGTAAAAATGTATGTAAATTATGGGTCGTTATACTCCCCCATGACCCTCATCGTAAACCAGTATACATGACTCACCATGTTTCTCCAGCCAAAAACATCTTACATCCCTTTATTCAAATCAAGATGACTTCTTTCCCTATATGATATCAGTGAAATCCACTATCCCTCCTATAGGAAATCTCAAAACCTTCAATTCACTGCCCACCTCCGAACATGATAAATTTTTCTGATGCCTTTCCAATAGGGCCCTCTCTTCGTATGGGGTCACCTTCTATAATGATTGCATCACCATGTTACCTCTATCTCCTCATTAATCTAGAAAATATCCTCATAGGAATTTGGAAGTGTATTTATTATTAGTCACATGATCTTTGTGTAGCCCATTGGTGGTGTTAGTGTAAAAAAATATGTCACCAGTTTTTTGTTTTTCTATGAGATCCATGAGCCACCCCGAGCATCAACCCAAACACCACGGTGTCATCGTGGCCTGGTGGCCTTATTTTTCCCTCTACGTCGCCAAATCAAATTGTCCCATAGTCTAACTCATTTTGAAAAAATGTAATTACTACTATTTTTGGCACCATCATGTCTGATTTTTACACATCACCCTTATCATTCAATAGCACACCTCATTCCTCCATGATCAAAGATGATTGGTCATCTTTCGGGTACAGTTGTGTTTTAGGGCATAGTATAGCTCTAGTGAATAACTTACAAAATTCCTTATTCTCACACATGTTCTATTAATAGTACTATTTCCACTCCTTGATGACATCCATAGTTAAGGTATTCTTACCTGTAAAATCTTTCAATTCTGTCATCTTCTTGTCGATGTGGTCCATGTGCTGCTCCATTCTATCGAGGAGAGCATCATCACTCATTTCTATCATAATATTTCATATATTTCTAAAAAATATTTCTTCATTATCTCCTCCCTTCAAAATAAATCTGGTAGTTCGTAGGGGCTATCGATAGAAACCAGTGACCTCGAGTGTGGTCGTGTCTAGTTGTGTGCCTCCTCTTCTTCGAAATTGAGGTTGAAGGTTGAATCCATCCATGATTTTTTTTCTTTATTCATTTTTTTTCTTTGTTTGTCACTAAAAATTAATACTGTTAAGAAATGGTGACGCCTATGTGTGCCTATTTTGTTTGTATATGGTGTAGAAAAAAATGCATGCAGTGCACGGTGGTGCTGACAATGGTGGGAGGGAGGAAGTGTAACTACCTGAACTATTATAAATGATGTTTCCCTTTGTGATTTAATTTAATGTTTTATTATGTAATATGGTTATAGAAAACAAATTCACTTCCTTTGTTATATATTTTTATTTAAAATACCATTAATAATATTACCATTGTCAATATATCTATTGAATAATGATCACATGATTATTATAAATATAGGGATTTTAACAAATCCAATTGACTTAGACAAAGTAATTCATGGCCCCAACCAATAGAATTGTGCCCTATGAAGCTCATTAATCAGATCTTCCATGGGAGATAGAATCTCTGGAATTTTTCCTTGACCAAGTCCATGCTGATATCCAATAACTTAAGCATGATAAAAACCATTTATGGGAGAAGTTAATGCTCATTGAGATAATGACCCAAACCATATTTTTCGAACCTCCCCAAAAATGTCTCTCCACCACACACCTTACTCTTATGGTATAATATGATGGAATAAAAGGATATATATCAAAACATTAATAATATTAATATGTATATTTTATAGAATAATGAATTTATTTTCATTTTTATTGTTACTTTATAAATGATTTTGATTTTGATTCAATTAAACACAAATTATATTTTCGAGTAATATTTAAATTTAGTTAAGGGATTTATTTTGATGAATTATTGTACTTTTGGAATAAATACTATTTTAATAAAATGATATTATTAAATAATTTTTATTTATTATAAATGGTCATATAATTTTTATGAAGTTAAATGTACTTTTTATAAGGGTTTAAAAACTGTTATTGTCAAAGAAACCTTGTATTTTTTAATAAATGTTGAATATTATTTTAAAAGTGAAAATGAACATATTTATAAAATTATTTATAGAATCTAATTATTATTTTTGGAATAATAATTTCTAAATTATCTAATAGTGAAATGTTTATACTTTCCTGATATAGTCGAATCTTCTGGTAAAAAATAAATACCGTATAAATATACGGTTTGTTTTATGACATCGTAATAACCCAAAAATGGTGTAATATATACTATAACGGGTATACTTAGAAGAATATATGTTTCCCCTTAAAATAATTTGATTTTATGTTTTTTTATTATTTTTATAATTTGTTTATGAATCCTCCAAAATATATAAGATATTTTATGATTTTAAATTCATTTCTTTAAAAGAGTGACTCACCTCTGCATAAGAAAGTTTAATGTTTTAAAATATTCATCCCATTTTATAATTAATTAATTAAAAACACTACCCATTGGAATAAAACATGGGAAAAATTCATGGGAAGGTTTGTGTTTTTGAATATTTTATTTTGTAAAGTCCAAAACCTAAATTTTAAATAAATACCTCTATTTTCTTATATAAAACCACCAATATCCCATTTCTCTTTGCTAAAAATACATGGACCAAATCATTATTCTTACATCCTATCTTTATAATCCTCCAAAGGGATCCCAAGCTCTCGATAATCCCCTTTTCAATATTTTTGATCCACACATTCAAGTAAGGGTTCTTTCTTTTCTCATCTTTATCCAAGTTTCTTCATCTATTTATGCCATTTTATTTTCAATTAATAATGATGGGGTATATTTTATAACCTTAACCATAATAACCTTATTATGTATAAATTATGAGATACCTCTTTATATCTCATTAATCCCTCCCATGTACACCTGTTACCATGATGAAATTTCATAAGCATCATTTCCTTTCTCTTCTTATTCAAGCTTATTTATTATCATATGTCTTCTTTTTATAATTCACAATGTGTGGAAAATACCTTCCATGTCCCAATTACTATGTACGTAATGTAAAAATTATGAGAGGATAATTTCTCTTTTATAAACCAATTTTATGAATTTTTAAGTGACACCCTTATGCTACCGAATTTTCACCAAGATTTTCCATGCCAAATCATTGGTGTAGTGAATGTCATACCAATTTGATATCAAGGGTGTTAACTTTTATGAACATACACCTTTTTATTTTGGACTTACATGTATGTATTACACACTCCTTGATCGTGGAATAAATTATCATGATGAATGAATTCATGTTTTTTCATCTATATGGAACGCTTAAGCATGAGAATGAAATGAAAGTGATGGGTGTGCCCAGAATTATATAGCTCTCAAATGAATTGGGTAATATTTAGTATCAAGATACTTAATGTTGGGACAGTGGTGTAAATGATTATTTTATATGATATTTCCCACCATGAATTATTGGTAGTTTAGCATGGACCTATGATGTAGTGTTTTAAGTTGTTTCCACATTTCCCATGTTATGATTATCATGATATAACATTCCTTATTATTCATGTTCTTTTATGCCTCATTAATTATCCTTATCTAACATGTATTTTTATCTTTATGTTATTCCATGTTACTGGGATTTATATCTCACACCTTTCTTATGTATTTCTTCAGGTTATCCCATGTAGTTTTAAGTGCGAGCATGTTAAAGAAGTTTTCAATAAAGATATTGTAATTTATGTTTAAATTTTTAATGAAATATACCTAATTCCCAAAGAAGCTAGACTTCTTGATATTTAGGGTTGTATTAAGTGTAATTTTATATAATTACATCATGTATTATTGTTTAATAAAGATAAGGGTTATTATAGGAAAACTGAGACAATATATGTGACTACATTTCAGTATTGCATGGAATCATGTTCTGATGCTTCACAACATCTTAGAAAGAGAAGATCTAGTGGGCACTACTAGTTGAAATATGGAGTGATAGAGTGATCATAGTCAAACTTGTGCCAGCAAGGAGGTCCAGTTTCATCAGGTTATTGTGTGTATCTGTTGATCAAAACCAAAGAATCACAGAAACTCTGGTTGTGAGTCTGGTAGGCATCCTCCTGACATGAAGTAATTTCATTGTATGCATTTGTAGTGGATGAAGAGGATACAACAATAGGGAGAGAGGAATCTAGAAGTGTGCCTCCTTTGAGAAAAGAGGCATAATGATCGGTCTGAACAATTAATGAATATTGTGCCAATAGAGAAGCTCTAGGAGACTACTTTGTTTATAAAATGAGAAGAAAACAAATTATAGGAAGATAAAGGAAGAAGAAATGAGGAAGAAGAATGATTGAAGAGGAGGTGGAAGACTTGAGAGGCATAAAAAATTTACTAACCAAGCCTAACAGCCGACATCCCAAGCCAAATTCCCACCCAATAGAATTATATCCTCTCTATCCCCCACTCTCTAGTTTCTCCCTCTTCTTATAACCTTCTTTCAATACTCCCCCACATTTCAAATGTATATTCTACCCGTATCATGAATATTATTCTCCTTCTATATTATTCCCCCTTATTCCCTTTAATCCCCTATGATTAGGTCTATATCAGTTAATATAATGTGAGAATATTTTTTTTAAAAGTTGGGGCCAAACCCTCATTTTATTATTTAATCAAAGAAAAGACCTATTTTAATTGGTTAGAGGGAGACCCATTACATAACCCAAAGGCCCAGTGGGAATGTAGCCCATTACATAGCTCATAGGCCCAAATTTTTGGCCCAATTCCCATTCTTTGAATAGTAACCCGCCTGCTATGGTACCCACACAGTACCACCGCTACTACAGTGCCCTGCTACCGCTACAGTATGCTCTGATAACCAACTAGAGAGATATTGGTGTCATGTTGTTTTCGTAGTTAAGTGGAATTGAACTATGAAATAATTTTTCATTCCATAATGTGTGGTGATGTGAAGATTGAAATAATTCAATATAAGAACCAATACATTACAATTGGGGTGAAAAGTTTTTTAGGATTTTTTTGGTTCTAAAGACTCCAGTTTCACTATGCCATAGTACATGTTCCATACTGCAATGAGTCTATCCACGGGATTTTAGTGAATTTATGGTTCTGGAAGAATATAATATGACACATCACAATCTAATATTCATACTATAAATATATTTATATATATTATGAGAAAATATGAGATATTTTGGATTTACTCTTCCATATCTTTTATATCTAATGATCGCACTACAATAAGGAGAATCATGCTGAAATGAAAGTTAAATTTATAAATATGTTATGACTTACCTAAATATATTTATTCATGATGAAAATATAATAATTTGATAGAATGATATTGTATTATAATGAGGATTTGTATGTTTAATAAGGATAATAAAGAGGGTGCACACCTAGTCCACATTTTGGAGGCACTTGAGGTACAAGAATGGAAGATCACTCAAATTTTTGACACTCATTCTCCATCTCATAATTAGGATTTAAAGAAAATACTCTTGTTTATTTCCTTATTCACTTGACAATAAATTCTAACATGGGTTTTGGGATTGTAACCATATAATATCAAGGATTATTCCTCTAGTAATAAGGGTGGGTGAACCTTGTAAAAGAAAACATTGTGTTTGTGTGTGTTCTTTATCACTCAATCTATCATCATCACATCATCACCATCAATATCCATATATAATTAACCAGTGATAGGGAAAGTAGATATAGAGAGTTTTTGTTTTTAATTACATTGATTCACCCCCCCCCCCCCCCCCTCCCATATCAGTGGTGAGTTACTCTATCCTAACCATTCAATTGGCATCAGAGATGCATTGCATGAGGATTTTTTTCAGATCTTTAATCACTTGATCACTTTCACCAGGTATCAGAGCATTTTTGGGAAGTGGTTCTAGATAAATTCATGAGGATATAAGTTTTATTTAAATTATTTATATCAGTGACCAATGATATTTATAGATTTAATTAATATTGATAATATCAAGGGATTCCCCATGTTTGATAGCAAGGGATTCCCTCTATGGAAAGAGAGGATGGTATTGATTCTTCAATAAATTGGCCTCGATATTCTTGATACCATTGAGAATGATGTTAATATTCCCAAAGTTGGGATGGAATATACTTTTCTTGACAATAATAATATCAAATCTAATGGGAAAGAACTTAATGTGTTACTCACATAAATCTCAAAGAAAGATTTATCATGATTTATTGGAATGAAGTTAGAAAATATAATCTTTATAAAATTCCATGATATCCATAAAGTAGAAAAAAAAGTTTAAATATTCATGATTACAAACTCATTAGTCTCAATTAAAAGATATACAAATGGGAGAAGATGAATTAGTAGATGAATTATTCTTGTGATTAAACAAAATATCATGCTTCATTCAATGTTATGGTTAAATTATTGAATATTACACATTAATGAATAATTTGATGAGAATACTCCCATAAATATTCAATGTAAAGTTTTCAATCATTTAGGATCGAGACTTGGAAGAGTGGACCACCAAAAAATTAAAAAAAAAATTCTTTCAATATGAGAAGAGGTCCATCCTTAAGGAGAAAAGGAATATTAGAATACTATATTAATTACTTCAAAAGGCTTGAATCATATTCAGTCAAATAATTCACATGATAAAGAAACCGATGTGGAAGTTTATGTCATAGATATTGAATATTTTTCCTCTTTATTCTCAAAATGAATTAAACAAGGTAAAGCTAAATAAATAGGTAATATAGCTTTTAAATTCTTTAATTGTGGAAATATTAGTCACTTTTCATCAAGTTTCCTAAAGAATCAAGAAGAGAAGAAGGATGGTCAATCAAAAAAGATCATATATTAAGATAAATATGGATAGTGGTCACACTAGAGAAATATTCTCTAAAATTAAAGGAAAATTCAATGCAAATAAGAAGAAAAAACTCTCTCCTGAAATGATTCCACATCTTTTGATAAGGAATGTAAAGGAGAACAAGATGACTTGTGGAATAAATGTAAAATGGACATCATGGAAAAAATAAAATATCCTAAAGATTCCTCAAGTGGAGAATAATATGAAATTAGTAGTGATGATAAGTCACTAATATAATATTAACTTGGAGTAGAAATCATTGTGTTCTTCAAAGAGAATAGAAGACCTAAAAGTGGAAATAAATCATTGAAAATCGAGAATGATTTATTAATTAAATACCTTTATGAGTTAAAATATAAAGACATTATAGAGATGGAAATTAATTTCAAATGAAAATGGGAGATCTCAATTATATTCTCAAAGTAAGAGAAAGCTTTTAATGATAGTAAGAAACTCGTATATTATTCCATGGTTGAAAAAAAATTATTCTGGATACTTAGACTTCAAATTTCAGGGGTTAAAGTGATGATAAGGGAAATAAAATGGTGATTGCATCACCTAAAAAAGAATATACACTCACTTCTATTTCTGATGATGATGCTAGAAATTATAAAATAAACAAAGTGTGGAAGGAATATAATATTAAGGCCAAGACTAAGGGAAATTTCAAGGTAAAAAAAAGTCATGTAGGAATGATAATATTTAAAAACAACAATGAATATAAAATTTAAAGAAAACATGATGAGAATATATTAAATAAATAATTTTATATATGAGCATATTTCTATTTGAAGGAACATGTGGTGTTATAGAGTATATAGACACATCAAATATGTGTATTGATATAAAATATCACTCCCTCAATATAGTAGATGAGTTAAATCAAGGAGGAGTACATCTAAAATTCCTAATTTCTATTCAAGACAATATCAAAAAGAGAATATAAAATTGGAAATTTCCTTCAATTCCCTTTATGATACTTATGGGAGGTGTGATCAACTCAAACACATTTCCAAAAAAAATTACCATGCTACCAGAGCAGCTAAATCAAAATAAATGATCCAAATATTTTAATAGGAGAGATAATAAAGAACATGAAATGGTAGTTGAGATTTCCTACAATGAATTTTATTGAGAGAAGTAGTATATATGTGATAATGGTTGCTCATCACATATGACTAATAATAAAAATATCTTTAAATATATCCAATGGTATGATAGTTGAGCTATAATATTCAAAAATGATGGAATACTCAATGTGAAAGGATTTGGATATACCAAGATTGAAAATAAAAAATCTAGTGATATTATATTTGTTAATGGATTGAGATACAATCAACTTAGTGTTTCTAAATATTGTGATAACAGGAATGATGTGATATTTTGAAATAATGAATTTTAGTTAAGTGTTTTATGGATGGAATAATTAAAAAAAATTAACAAACAAATGATAACTTGTTCCATATTTATGATGATTAAAATTCATGTTGTATACACATAAAAGAATAAATTTGGATTTGGAATAGAAAACATGTCCATTTGGGGAAGAATAATATGTATAAGATTGTAAATAATGATGTTGTGAGAAATATATTGAAATATATAATGTCAAATATTTAACACATGTGTTACATGTCATAAGGTAAAGATGGGGAATAAGTTCCACAATATAGTGGAAATTGAAATAAATAAACCTCTTAAGTTTGTACACTTGGATGTGTGTTGACCGATGAAATTTAAGTCAATTGATAGAGATTAGTATTTCATGAATATTTTTTAGGATTTTACTCAGATGAGTTATGTCTATTTTCTATTGAGTAAATCAAAAAAAAATTGGGAAACTTAAACAAATTAATAGGATTGTTATGAAACAAATAGGGTATTTTGTCAAAATATTTTGATCTGATAATTGATCTAAATAAAATAATGAATGGTTTGAGTCATATCTTGATAAGAATAGGATAATAAAATAATATAACTCTTTATACACACAGAAATAAAATGGTGTTAATCAGAGGAATAATTAGAGTGTGATGGACATGCAAATACAATGTTATCATAGCATGGAACTTAAAAGTATTTTTTTACAAAAATACACAACAGTGGATGTCTATATACTTAACAGGTTACCACTCTGACCCAATTCAGTAAATACACCATATGAGTTTTGGTTGGGAAATAATACATGATTAAATAGTTTAAAGGTGTTCTGAAACCTATGAATTACCAAGATAAAAGGCAAACATTTGGTCATATTTGATGAGAATCGAATACAGTATATTTATTAGATATATACCTGATGGAATAAGTTATCGATAATACAATAAGAATATAATAAATATAGTTGAAATATTTGATGTAATTTTATTGGGAAATAAAAATCATTCACACGCATCATTCCTCATTGATGAAGGTAATGTAAATAGATGATAGTTAGAGAATATTCTTAATTAACAAGTATATATTCATATATCTTAAGTTTATTTTAAAAATTATAGAAGTGTAAAATGGTTGGGTCAAGAAAGTTTGAAGTTATAAATACTTATAAAATATGTTGAGCGCAAAAATAATCTTAGCAAAAAATCAAGGGGGTAAAAACCAGGATAATATTAAGAATTTTAAATCATACCATCTTCTTTTCACATGTTTAACCAAAGAGTGTTGATTATGTATTATAACATGAGAATTTGATTTCAATGATGGAAGAATATCTAAACCAAATTTAGAATATTAAAACTTTATAATTGGTGTCATGTCCAATAAAAAATTTATTGATTAAAAGTGGGTATTATTAGAATAATCACAGTGAGAAGGGTGAAATAACATGGGACAGAGCATGTCTTGTTTGAAATGGATATTCTAAAATCAAGGGTATTGATTTTGATGAGATTTCTTCTCATGTCACAAGGATTGAAGTGATCTGAAACTTTCTTATAATTTTTTATCAATGAAACTGTAAGGTTTTATAAATAGAAGTGAAGTTGATGTTCCTTAATGGAGAACTTGAGGAAGAGGGTTTCATTGAACAATCGAAAGGTTTTATCCTTGGTGGTGATAGTTCTTGAGTTTATAAGATACATAAGGAACTATATGGGATCAATTAAGTGTCTTGAGAATGGTATTCGAAGCTGGATAATAGCTTAAATACCATGAAATTCAAGAAAGAAAAAGTGGATTTAAATTTTGATATCAAGGGAGATGACACAAAATCACTCATTGTGATTGTGTATATTGATGACATAATGTTTTTCAAAAATAATGAGGAGACTTGTGTTCGATTTTCTACCTAAATGAAGAATATTTTTGAGATTTTAATGATAAGTGATGTGATATTTATCTTGGGTTTTTTTGTCAGTAATGCAGCGGATTTTGTCTTTCTCTCATAAGAAAATTATGTTTTGGATTACTTAAAAGGTTTAAAATGCGGGATTCAAGATAATTTTCCACTTCTATTGGACTTTTTACTAAGACATACCTAGATAAAGAATTAATTATTATGAATCAAATGAAGTTCTGAAGGCTCATTGGAAGGTTGATCTATTTAAAAGTGTCAAGACCATACATTGTGTTCATTGTTGTACATTGTGAATGATTCCAAAGATACCCAAATGATTCATATCTTACAGTAAAAATATATATTTTAAAATCCATCAAAGGAACTCTTTATTTTGGCCATAGTTATGACAAAAACATTTCATTATAGATTTATTGCTATACCAATATAGATTGCTAACTCCATGAAGTAGAATTTTTTTACTCTTATCTCAATAGAATATGAGTATGTTGTGGAATCACAAGAAAAAAATAAAATGATATGGATGAAGTGGTATCTAGAAGGAATTAGGGTTTATGTTTCATACCCATTAATAATTAGGTTTGATAATCAATGTACAATCAACTTCTCAAAGAATCTAGTGCAACATTCATGGTCAAAGCATGTTGACATCAAGTACCATTTCATCAAAGAGAAGGTGAAGAGTGGGGATATTTCATTATAATATGTTTAAAAAAAAGATAAATTCATGAATATCCTGACAAAATATAGTTTTAAGGATTACTTAAAACACTTAAGAGTGTTATTGGGAGTGAATTATTTTCGCAAATCACTATGATATTTCATAGTTATTTTCCTTCTTTCATTACTTTTCATTTTCTGAAAAGGGGGTAGAATATAATAGGATCTATTCATGTAAAGGGGAATAAACTCTAGTTTATTTTTTAGGTGATCATAAAGGTGGTAGGGTTTGAGAAGTATTTAAAATTCGGGGGATGTTGAGGTTTTAAAAGATATATTTTAGAGAACCCAAGTTCTGATTCACATATTTCCAAAAAAATACAAAGGGGGTGATTCATGAACTCTTTGAGAGATTAAAGATTTAAGAATTATCATTAAGTGAATGAGAAAGGGGGGATGAGTTTATCTCAATGGATCCATGGTCAATATGGAATATATCTTACATTTAGGGATATATTTATCTCACAATAACTATTTCATCTTATGGTGAGGTGTTTAGTTGTCCTTCTTATTGGATTCATGTTATAGATTATTTCTAGAGGTAATTAATTAATGAGTTTGATATGTTTTAATGATGTATATATATGAGTTTTAAGATCTTTGGAGTTAAGTAGATATGCATAGGAATGAAGTTCTTATATTATTTAAAAACCATGGTGTGAATGATGGTGATCACACTGCATCATGGTTGAGTTAATCTCATGTGAGGAGTGAATGTATCTTACATGAGACAATAGTGGATTGAATTAATATTCCATGGAAATTAATTAATTTGATGTGATAAGAAATCATGACTTAATGGTTTGGGTCATGTTGTGAAGTAACTAATGGAGTAATTATTTAATTTGGTGTGAGAAGCATTTTCCATGTGGTTAATCTGAAAAGAGAGAGGAATTTTTCTGATGCTAGAAAGACCATGTTGCAGCCAGATGGTTTGTTCCTCAATAAGTTACCAGAGTAATTTTTAGGAGCCGACTATGCCATGATAACCAGCCTGAGACATGTTAGTTCCATGTTGGTTTGGGAGTCAAGGGGCACCCATCGAAATACATTTCCATGTCATAATGATTCTAGATGTAATATATTTGTAGATTTTTGGTTCTAGAAGAATAAAATATCCCATGTCATAATCTACTGGTCATGTCATAAATCCAGAAAAAATATATTATGAGATACTCTAAGATATTTACGATTTTATCATTCATGTCTTTTATATTTTAGGGTCACACTACAATGGGGTTCATCATATTGTAATCCAAGTTAAATCTATAAATTTTTGGTGACCCACATAGAGATATGTATGTGTGATTAAAATAGGAGACTCAATAAATGGTCCATCATTCCAAGGAGGATTTTTTAGGTTATTGAGGATAAGAACAAGGATGCACACCAAGTCCAAATTATGAAGTATATAGAGATAATGAAAGTAAAGATCATTCAGATTTTTCATACTTATTGTTCATCTTGTAATTAGGATTTCAAGACTATATTCTCAGTCCTTTAATTTTTCTTTTGATAACATATTAGAATGTGGGTAGCAAGATCACAACTGCTACACAAAAATTATTAGTAACCTGATATTAATAGTGAATAAACCTTGTAAAACCCATTTTATTCATCTGTGTTCATTATCACTCAATCTATCTTCATCACATAATCAGCATTAAAATCCAGTTCACACTAACTAGTGATGAGAAAAATAGAAATGGGGAGTTGGTGTTTTGGATGTCACTTATTCACCCCCCCCCCCCCCCATGGTGGGTTACTCTCGCTTGGGCCTTTAAAACAAATCATTTATTGTAACTTAAGGTCCCAATATGAACTCTAAGAGGGGGTAAATTTGATTGACTATAAATTTATTGTTAACTCAAATTTAACTGGATCTTTTCTTCATGTTTTCAAAGACACTTTGAATCTATTAGGATTATCAAACACAAGCACAAAATGTTTAGAAATTAAAAAAACATGGATACATGGATTTTAATTGGTTCACTCGCACTGTACTACATTCAAGGATCACATATCAACGATGTGTTGATATTTTAAATAATCACTACTACACTTGTTTGTGATTACAGACTTTAGGACATGCTCACTACTCATCCAAGGTCCATAGTCTCTTATTATCTTCTTCTCACTACTTTCCTAGAGGGTTACAAAAATAATAATTTTAACTGACAAGTCAAACTATCAAGAATGAAAATGGAATATATAGTAGAAAATATCATTGGGTGTTCTCCATAATTTTATGTTTTTCACTTTATGATCTACAAAGATATACACAAAAACTCTATACTTTCAAACCTAGTCTTAAATGGAATTCAATACAATCAAACATTACTCTTCAATTATATATATTCAATGAAGACTTCTTTTTATTCATTTTTGGGACACTAAATTCCTTTTATCACAAAATTTTTTTCTTCTATATTTTTCCCCTTTTCTTCTTCTATATAGTAGGATTCAATGTATCTTATAAATTTTGAAATTCAAATTCAAAATTTAGTCTTTATCCAACTTATAAATTCCATTAATTTAAATCCATCCACTGAATTGTTTCCAAATGAATATACACCATAGATATTTAAATAGGTGATTGATGGGAATTTCAAAAAAAACAATAAAAACTTCTTGAGAATTTTAAGTCATCAAATCTATTCAAATTCTCTAGATTCCAGCAGTTAATGTGTGATAATGTTCATTGTGGCAGGAGAAATTGGTTCTTTTATCATTTTTTCTTCAAAAGTCATTTGCATCATGGCATGATAGTTTTCATCATGACATGACCTTGATTTAAGTTCCAAAATATCATCAACCTTATCTTTCACAATCCAAATATCACATAGTGGTTCCTTAGTTTGAAATTTGTATCGTGGAGTGCTCAAACTCTATATATTTTTTATTTCCAAAATTTTGGTGGTGTGACTTGATTATATGAAGTGGATAACCAAATAGGTAGTTCCACTGAAATATGCCAATGTATCTTCATGGTGTGGCTGATATGTCATGGATTGATGGAGTCTTTTTGAATTTTGGTAAAGTAAGAATCCTTATTTTTAATAGATAACCCTTACCTATGAACTAGAACCCATATTTATGGGATATTACCAATTTTCTTGCATCTCCATTCATAGTGTGACTCCTATATATAATGACGTGACTTCACAGATAACCCCTACATAACAGTTCATCTTCAGAGTTCCTTTACATATCAACCTGGATTAATCTTACATATCAGATAATATTATGTTTTCCTATAACTATAATCAGAATGTGACTTATTCCTACAACAACCAGATTATATTAAGCCATCTCAACTAAACTCAAAATATTTTCATACATTTAAAATTTCCTAAAAGAACTTCTAATTGAAAAAAAAATCGACATTAAAACTTTTGTTTGCAACATTATCCCCCTTTGGATTTTTTTCTCAATCCTCTATATGTACAAATCCTCCATAATATTCTCTAAGTTCACTCATTCCATCCATTATCACCTCTAAAAAATTAATCTACCTCTATAGTCACTATCCCTATTTAACATTAAAATTAAAAAGGATATACTTTTTTATATCTATTCAAATTTGGGAATTTTGAAACTTCCACTACGATAAAAACTAAACAAGAGACATTTAAAAAATTTCTAAGCCTAAGTGAGTCAATTATTATTATAGGAAATATTAAAATATATCATCATGTACAATGTTATCCATTTTTTTCTTTAAAAAACCATCTTACAACTGTAAATTCTTCATTAATTGTGTCTCCCCCTATATTATTAAACCCAATAAAATAAATATTCCTACAATAACAAATAATATATAAATGAATAATTATTTAAAATGGGAAAGGGGGTTTATCGAACCTTTGTTGAGAAAATTTGTTAAAATCTGAGGTTTAAAGATTCTTCTCAGAAACAAGTGAATCCAATGGTTTAGTAATGATATCTTCTACTTGATTCTGAGTACCAAAAAATTCCAATTTCAGAATTTTTTTCTCCACCTTCTTATTTATAAAGTGGTGATGGATCTCATTATTCTTTGGGAGAGAGTTTTTCACTGGATTCTTTGTTAAATTTATGGAACTATTTTTATCCTATTGAATTAGCATAGGTTGTTGTGACACTTCTCTAAGATCTTCCAACAACTATTTCATCCACATAAACAATTTACAAGCCTTCATAACTTAAATATATTCAACCTTTGTGGTACTCAAGGATACATAATCTTGTTTCTTACATATCCAGCTAATAAAATGACTTCCAATGAAGAAATCAATTCTAGTTGTGAATTTTTGATCCATAGCATATCTATCCCAATACAAATCTAAATAAACACTAAATCTAGATCTTTTATTTCTTTAAAAACCAAACCATAGTTCAATAATCCTTTTAGGTTCCTCATTATCCTCTTTACTATCAAGAGGTGTTATTTATTTGAACAAAATTGAAATCGTGTTATCGAGAATATATAGAAAAATATATCAGGCCTTGTAGGTGTAAGATAGGGTAAAATTCCAATAATTCTCCTCTAAAATGTTGATCTTGCTCCCTTATTGGACTTGTACTTTCTAATTTTCATTCCAAATTCTATCAGATTTAAATATGGTTTGTAATATTCTATTTTGAACATCTTCAAGGCTTTTATTTTTTATTTTTCCTATGAGATGAATGTGTTTCTTCATTTTTATGTACTTTAATACTAAGAAAGTAAGTAAGCTCTCTAGTCATTAACATCTCAAATTCTAAACACATCAACTGTGCAAACATATCAATAGAATTATACTTATTATCACCAAATATGGTATTATCCCCATACAACATCACTATGAACTGATCTTCATTGGATAATACCATATAGAGGTTTTCATCAACCTCTCCTCTCTTGAACTCAATCTTTCTTAGATACGAGTCCAGCCATGAGGTGCTTTTTTAGGTCATGCAGTGCCTTTTTTTTAATCTTAAAACCTTTAAATCATTATTTCCAATAAGAAATCATACCATTTGTTTGATATAGACTTATTTTATCAAGACTTAATTCAGAAATTTTATCTTCACATCCATTTTATAAACTCTGAACTGCCTTTGAGAAACCACTACAAGGAAGAATTTGATTGATTTCATTCTTTCCACTGGTGTACACATTTCATAAACCTAAAATCCGTCAATCAGACCATACCTATTACATACCAATGTCACATAGTTATAAACCACTCTTCCTTGCTCATCAAACTTTCTTAAAATAACCATTTTTGTACCAATCACACTATGATGTCTAGGCCTATATACAAGCTAGCATGTTTTATTCTTATTGATTTGATCTAGCTCTTCATTCCGGGATTTCACTCATGGTTAATCCTTCAATTATTCATCAAATGAAGTTGGTTATGCCTGATCTCTTCTTGTCATTTTTTAGGTCTATATTGGAGAAATATTTTCTCCAAAAAAAATTCTTGGATAAATTCTAACTCTACTTCATTTTTTAGTCATTGGCTAACTCCCTTCATTGTCATGCTCTTCCCCTTATTCGACTTTAGAATCATCATCAATCAGGTGATGCTAAGACTCTTCTAAATCCAAAATTATCTCTTCTTATCTATTCTCTTATCTAGGGATAAAATTTCCATAATTATCTTTATATTCATATTTGTAACGTCCTGACCTGATTTACCATCTAACCCGGTAGCCGGACTGGTCGCCACATGGCCTCAAGTGAATCTCCCCAAACGCCAGAGGCTGTCGACTAGAAGAAAGGGCCTAGGTGATTCTGTGGGGAGACTATGCCCTCATTACCAAAGTATCACAGTGGAATGAAAACATACAATAGCGGAAGAAGGTAACCAGTAGACAACACATAAACAGCAGAAATAAATAACAAACAGAAGAATCTGATATATATATATATATATATATATATGATGGTGCAAGTAAATAAATTACAGTAAAAGTATACAAAACACCAAAAAGAAACTGAAATGTATCCCTTGTCGGATCACAAGCCTCAGCTTGGTCCTGTGCGCTCCTACTCTGAGCAACAATTCAAGTACCAGTACAAGGGACTTTTCCCTTCTCATTACCTACAATCATATAATCTTCCTGGGTCCAAAAACATGACCCAAACTGGGTGTGATATTGAATCCCAGAAGGAAACCACCAAAGATCTGTGCCAATCTTTCAGTGAATATATAAAATGGCAGTGTAATATGGAAAGCAGTAAACAAGCAAGACCGACCCAAGCTTGTGCTTTGTCTTGGCGTCACTTGAGGTATCCATTCCATTCATTAATCATTTCATTCAAGTGTTCAACCATTCCTTGAACCCGTTCCTGGAATACTCAATTCGGAAACCAGCCGTCATTTAGGGAGAAAATCCACCAACACCCTACAAGCCCGTTCTGGGGAACCTCCTAGGTACCCATCCTCGCTCTAGGTGCGGTATAGTCCTTCACCTGAGCCCATCCCCGAGATCCTATAAATAAGATCTGGGTATCTCCCATGACATATCATGCCATGTTGAGTCTGTCCATGGAATCTCACGTGGGATCCATGATTCACTCAGCACTTCAGTAATAATTCTCGTATGAGTCCGTCCATGGAATCTCACCTTGGTTCCATGGTTCACCCATGACTTTGTTTCACATTTAAAACAGCTCAAAAGCATTTAACTCACACGGGCTAGAAATTCTATAATTTTCATACAAGGTTTAAGGGGAAACACTCCATCCCATACCGAAAACCATTTCAATTACAATTTCATTCTATTTCAATTCCATTCATTAAATTCCATTTTTTTAACAACCCACAAGGGAACGAAAAGGCATGCCTCATAGGCATCCTGCGTCAAAAGTCCATAAAAGAGCCATTCGAAGAAACGCACCCATGGGGTGGTTCCTGTCCAAGGTATACAACCTAACTCAAGCATATACAACCCTACTCAGATTACCTATAATATGCTAGGTAATAACAGGTTTGAAATTAATGTTCAAGCAACACCCCAAAAGTGGGCGCGTGGCACTCCGGCGCAAATAAATAGCCTCACAATCAGCGAAAAGCACGAGACCACCTAACTTAGGCTCGTACTAGATAGCTCTCCAGTATCATGCTCTGATTTTTCCCAGTTTGGAAAAAATCTGAAGAATATACGAAGAACGAGAAATTAGGGCATATGAGCCTTAATCCAATCTGCGTTCGTTGTATCTAGAAGAATTGAGAAAGATTAAGAAGGAATCGAGGACTTACCGTTGCAGATCTAACAAGACAAATGGCGATTGAAATGGAGATCGGACGAAGGAGATGGCTCAAAATCCTCTTTATCTTCCTTGAGAGCTTCCCCCTATTGTCTGGTTGAAGAAGAAGAGAATAGATTAGGTTTTATAAAAATTTAATTAATTTAATTAAAAATTAATTAAAAATCAAAACACGGCAGGTCACACGGTTTACCCTCACGGCCTAACAAACCCTGCGGAGACCGTGCGGACCTCACTAGAAGGCAAGGGGCAATCATACGGCCACCCCACATGGTTTCCCCAAACTGTTTGCAGGCCGTGATCTTGCCTCTGCCAAGCCTTCACAAGGCGCACAGTTTAGCCAGGTCGTGCGCAGGTCGTGCACAAACCGTGTGCCAGGCCATTTTCAGCCTAAAACTTGGTTTTAGGCTCTAAACAAGCCTCGAAAACCTCTGTAACTCCCTCATTCAAGTTAAACATCCCCATTAGGCCTCAATAGAAAAATTACACTGAAAATAAAAGGACTTGTACCTCATACGAAAACCCGGGTTCTTACAATATTCAAAACCTTTAACATCACTAATTTCAAAAAAAATTGAGCCTTTATTTGAAACATTTATAGGATTTTTTATTTGATATGTAGCCAAAAAATATTCCATCATCTATTATATCACCATAATTTCCCTTATTTTCCTCATTATTTCAAATGTAACATTTATTTTGGAATACTCTAAAAATTTTCGACAAGGGTTTCCTACCATGCCATATTTCATATGGTGTCTTCTCTTCTCCTGGACTGAGAAACACCCAATTTTGAGTATACACAACCACATACACAGCTTCTTTCCAATAATTTAGAGAGATTACGCTTTCAAAAAACAATGTATTTTCTATATTATTTACTATATGATATCCTATTTTCACAATTCCATTATATTGAGGAGTCCTTACAACTAACAGTTCATGATTTATTCCATGTTTCCCTATATAAATTTTAAATTTAATGGAAGTGTGTCTGGTTCCATTGTTTGGTCATGGAATCATATTTTTTATCCTAGTTTAATTTTAAACTCTTATTTGGAATCTTTTTATGTAGTCTAAAACTTCCCTCTTATAACACATAAACATAGCACATCTCATCCCAATGTAGTCAACTATAAATAAAATGAACTATTTCCCCCCATAAGTTCCATCCTGATTAATTGTACCTCATACATCTATGTAGACCATATTCAACAAATTTGATGCTCACTTTTTCTTTAGATTGTAAGGGTTTCTAACCATATTCTCCATAAAACATGAATCGTATATTTTTCTAATGTTCCTCTTCAGTGAAGAAATGCCAACACTAGTTTTCAACTTTGATAGATTCTTCATAATCTATTGATAAATGTAACCAAGCCTCTAGTTCTATCAATTATTATTCTATTTTATTATAAGGAGACAAGTATTATCTTTTTAATCAAATTCATATAAGTTTCCATTCACTATTCACCATTTCATAATAAATTTTTCATCCTTTCCTTTAATAGATCATTCTTTCTGATTGAATATAACATCTAAAACTAAGTCAAATAACTAACTCACAGTCAAAAAATTGTTTCAAATACCATCTGTTGGATTAGTGTAGCCCAATATATTTTGGATGATGTTAGGATGTTTACTAGTGGACCATACTACACATGAGACTATAACTATCATGGGTTGATCTCTTTGGTGATTTCATTGGGGTTTGTATGGGGTAATGTTCCCCTACTCTAAGGGTATGGGGGAAAAAGTCCATGATCTAATTTTTGGGAAATTGTAGCATCTCTAACCAATTGTAGCAGAGATAAATAATGACACCAATTGAAAAATATAGAATTGAGGACTTACTATAGTAGCATATGACAAGTCACTGTAGCTTTGTGGAATACTTACCACTGAAACTATACTATCTTGGAATTTGGAGGTTGTGGCACTATAGTAGTGTGCACTTCTATCCACAAATCACCATAGCATAGTGGAATTACTATGAAGTTAGTGTCATAGTGATTCATTTTCTTTATTATCTCAATTAATCTAGGGTTTATATGTGTGAGAGAAACTCTAAAAAATTTCCCAGTAATTATGCTCCCATTTATAGTGAATTGCTCTACCACTCTAGAGACATATGGATCATTTCCCGAACCACATTAATTGATGTATCTATGTTCTTATTCTTCTTCTTATTATTTTATTTCTATTTTTCTTTATCTATAAACCTTTTCATCATGACTCCTTATGTTTCTGTAACAGCATAACCATAAATAACTTCAATATTCTTCAATTCATCCACATCTAAGTGAAATTTACCACTTACATTGATCTTTAGAGCTCCATAATTTCTAAACTAAATATTTCTATCAACTCTTCCTTTCACATTCTTGAGAAGATTCATGTTACCTGTCTTGTGGGATGAATACCCACTATAAAGAATCCACTTACTACTATTATTCATAGATTTCAAAGCTATATCATAAATAATATATTTTTCCTTCATCTTCAGCATCTTCTCTTTCTAATAAACTATAGGATGAGTTGAGACATTTGTCAATATCTTCTCATTTTCTTCAGTACAAAAAATAAATTCATATTATTTTCCATCTAATGCGTAAAATATATTTATAAAAGGAATATAATTGGATTTATTTTTATACATTATTCTTTTCATTACACATTAAAAACTTCCACTTCTTTTCCTAAAATCAATATATTTATTCCCAAAGTTATATCATTTGAAACAATATCCATAGAGTTAGTTTTTATTCAGATATGATGGATACGTTTTGACTCTCCTTAACTAAATTTCAATTTCTACTCATCTAAATTAACTTGAAATTTCACCACAATAAGACATTGTGTGGCATAAGTAGCCAGATATTTGGCACTTCATCAGAGGAAATATCTTCTTGTATCCATCTCTCCACATATACCTTATTTTTTTATAACTCCTTTTAGGATGGTAAGTTCTTGATGATTAAGATTTTTATCTTTTCATATACTTACCTTTTCTCTTTACATTTTTTTCTTTTCTTTTTATGTTTCAACATCATATTCAAGACCAATTTTACCCATGAAATGATGTATTTGATCTCTTAACACATCCTTGAGGTTTTTGGTTCCCCATTAATCTGTTACTATTAACACTTCATCAAAAAAAAATTAAACTATAGATTCTTACTTGAGCCATATAATTTTATTTTATACTCATGATTATTTCTCAAATACACAAATTCCTTTTAGGTTGTTTTAATATTTTTATATTTCTCCTTGATGAACATACTAATAACATAAATGATCTTAGTGTGTTCCTCAATCTTTAACTTATAGTTCACTTCGTCTTTCATGTTCACTTGTTCATTTTCATATTCTTCCATATTTTTCTCTATAACATAAATTAGTTCTTCAAAATTAATAACATAACATTTAGATCCCTTCATGAATCCTCTAATATTCTCATTATTCTTAATTTTTTGGACAAGCTCCTCAAAATACCCATCAAATTCTACCTTGAGATCAACAATTACACTAGTTAATCATACTCCTATACTTTAGATTTATATTTCTCTATTTTATCCATTATAAAAAATTCTATATCTAAGATAATATTAGTATCAACACCTTATAAAGGATCTTATTAATCATATTCTTTAGCTTTTCTTATCAAATCCTTTCTCTAAAACTTCTTTCTTCTTTAATTTCTTCAATTAAAGATCCTTCTAAGATAGAATTTATTTTATTGTTAATGTGTGAATTAAAACTCACAATATTATCCATAAAATATTTTTGGACACTTAGAAGAATTGTACCCAATATTTCTACAACAAAAATATGCTAAAGTTAGTTTACCCTTAAATCTTTCTTTTCCTCTATTAAACTTATCAAAAGAGATATGATATAATCACTAACATATTTTTCAATTTCATTATCTAAAATTTCTTAATTATCTACTAATTTTAATGCCGTTTATTTAGATTAATGTTTTAAATAACTTTTTGGATTCACTAGAATTTTATATGTAATCAGTTTTCTATGTAGATCATAGAGAGATAAATCCCTAAGATTTACTTCTTCAAGTGATGAAAAATTTGGATAGTAAATTGGTAGTAAATTTTATATGATATTATTTAATATATCAACATATTTCATATCATGATCAATTCTATGAATAGATCCACCCACTTAAATAATATAGTTGAAGAAACCATCCACATTTTCATATGAACCAATCTTCAAATCATTATATCAATTTTGAAGAAATTACAACATTAACTCTTTCAATTTGTTTTTACCCTCATAGGTATTATATATATGGTCTCTAATTCCTTTGTTTGTTGATTAATTCATCACTTTCATGTATATCTAATTATATAATTCTCCAGACAAGGGATTCAGATCCTTTGCATCATCATCCAAAAATATTCTTATTTTCTTTGGTCATTTAAATTTTAGTAGAATCACTTGAATTCCATGAATTTATATTATGTAAATATCAATACTAAGTGATCATAAATTTAATATCATTATTTTATTTTACAATTGATAATTAAATCCAAATATTAGGGGTAATCGCTTTGAATTTACAACATTCTCTATGATGACAACTGCCTTAGACAGATTCACCAATAAATAACATGGGGCTCTGATACCACTTATTGTAACCTAAGTTCCCACTATACACCCTAAGAGGGTGGTAAATTATGATTAATTTAAATTTATTCTTAACTCACCTTTAACCGGATATTTTCTCCATGCTTTCAAAGACACCTAGAATCTGTTACGATGATCACACACAAGAACAACCAAATACTGAAATAAAAAACATGGAAATAGATATCTTACTTGGTTCACCCACACTAGGATATATCCAAGTAACATATATCAATTACGTGTTGATATTCCAAATATTCACTACTCCATTGGTTTGTGATTATATTCTTTAAGATAATCTCACTACTCATTTGAGTCCCATGGAATCTTCCTCTATTCTTCTCACTCCATCCGAAGAGGGTTACACAAATGATAATGTTGAAATACAGGTTGAACTTACAAAAAGAGAAATTTAAGATATAACACAATAAAAAATGGGTGTTCTCTATATTTATTTTTTTAGTACTTCTTAATCTTTACTAGTATGCACAGGAACTCTTTACTTCCAATCTTGATCTTTAATAGAATAAAATCTTATGACACTTCACCCTTCAATTCTAAATAATAAATAAATCCCACTTTCTTCTTCCTTTTAGAACACTTAGTTCCTTTTCTCTCTATATTCTATTTTTATATATTTTTTTCCTTATCTTATTCTATACAACAAGCTTCAATATAACCTAGGAATTTTGAAATTCAAATTAATAATTCAATCTTCAACCAACTTACCACTTTCTCAACATTAAATTTATCTGTTTAATTGTTCCCAAATGAATCTCCACCATGTATACTTAAATATAATGTAATGGATGTTACAAATAACCCACCAAACCTTATTGATAACTCCATGTCATCAAATCTATTTTAATTTTTCATATTCCATCAATCACGGCATGAAAACTTTCATCACAGTTTTATGGATTCATTCCTTTATCATTTTTTCTTCAACCTCCATTTAAATTATGATTTGATTATTTTATTCATTATTTGATATTGATTTATGTTCCAAAAATAGATCAAATATTAAATTTCATTACCTAAACATCATGGTTTGGTTCCTTTAATCAATGTGTGATCTTTGTATCATGGCATGATCAAAATCCAAATATTCTATATTTCCAAACCTATTGTTGTGTGACTCACTTCCAAATTGTGAACATAAAAAAATAATAAATTCTAATAAAATATACCCATGTCTATTCATGGCATAGTATACATGTCTTGGTTTGATTTTCTTTCAAAATTTTGGTAAAAAAACCCCATGTTTCATAGATAACCCTTATGTATAAACCAGAACCCTTACATAAGGTATTTACTAATTTTCATTCATCTTCATTCATATAATAACTCTTATGTATCACGATGTGACTTCACTGATAACCCTTAAGTATTATTTCAATTTCAGAGTGCCTTTATTTATCATCCTAGATTAATCTTATGTATCATACTTTTCTATTTTTCTTATAATTGTAATCACAGTGTGAATCATGTTAACATGATGTGACTTGTTCCTAAAACAACCAAATTATCTTCAATCATCTCATATTGACTCCAAACCTATTCAAAAATTATAAAATAGTTCAAATTAATTTCAATGGGCTTCTAATTGAAAAAAAAATACAACATTACAACCTATGATAGAAACAACATTATTCTTTCTTCCAATTATATTCTTTATCTTTGAATGGTCCATATTATTAATCCATGATTTTAAGAAAAAAAATGAATATAGATAAATAAACTTAAATGGAAAAAATATATTTGATCAAGGATGGGTATTCCTCTAGGGAAATATTTTCTCTAATACCGATTTTAGAGTAAGTAAGATAAAGGTCCCAATAGTGTAAGGTCATGAGAGTCGGGGTGAATCAATACCACACATGTTTTTAACCTTATTACATATTGAATGCTTAATACATCTTAGATAAAATAATATTTTTTACACTTTGGGTAGAAACACAATCATTTTTTTAATCAAATATATATGATATCAAATATGGGGTACCCTTACTGAAGTAAGGAATGATCATACAAATAAAGTACAAAGGGGGTGCATAATAATTTACTTAGTTCACATATTAATGTATCAGGATAGTTTAAATCATGTGGGAAGTTCCCTACTCCCATGTGAGTCACTAGAAATTCATTATTATTTTACAATGTTAAATGGTATGCACTTTGATTTGGGTTGGAGGTCATCAAATCTGTCAAAATATCATTTATAATCTCCTAAAATAGCATAGCAATGAGGATTTAAATCTAAGGGAAGGTAGGTGTGCCTAAAGCTATGTAAAATTAAGTGAAAACAATATAATGATATTGATGCTTAATAGGTAAATATATATCAAAATTATGTTTGAATAATAAAGGATAGTGCTTGAGATATTAATAGTGTTAGACAATAGTGTTAAAGAGTTGAAAAAATTATGATGTGACTAATTTCATAAAGCTATAGAATGTTAGGTTAATGAACCACGTTGTAAGTATACTTCGTTATTAAAAATATAATGTGAAAAATTAAACCATCACTTAAATGAAACAATCTTTTTTAATTATTTCATTTTTTCTATTTTTTCTAGAATCTCATCTATCAAGTGAGATATCTAGAATAAAAACCATAAAGTAAAAGTTCTTAGGTTATCAACTTAGTCATATTATCATATGAATTTTTTGGGTTTGTTCAAATCCATTAACCTACATAGTCATTCAATAAATGAAAAATAAAATTTTTTCTCAAAAATGAAAAAATAAATTGTATTAAAGTCTATATCCAATGATACTTAAACATAAATATAAAAAAATCATATCAGAAGTGATTTGAGATGATAACATATAATAGATTCAACCTTTATTTTCCAATTCTTTAGTTGAACTGAAATAGTTTACAATTCCAACAATATTTTGAAGATAACAAATCATTTTAAAAAAAAGAGAAAACATGAATTAAGTAAAAGAAATTAACTAGTGAAAAAACTACCCTTAGACTAAATCAAACTCTAAATAAACTCAAAAAATAAACAATTTTATTTCACAGAACATGTTCGGTGTTTGAGAATATATAAAAGAACTGATAAATATAATATAACTACAGTCTATGAAACTACAGAACTGTCTAATATTCCTCAAATATAAGTAAGAAGTTAGATCAAGAGATCCTAATTTATCTCTGTTATAAGTCTCTCCCCCATCTATTCAAGTCTGAACCCATCTATCTAACCACTAACTTCACTATGACGACTAGCAACTAAACTCTAGCAGTTATTATAACTATGAATGTAAACATATCTAGATCTTTCCTTTAACTCCTCTTACTCCAATAATACAAGTGTATTTTTTTGATAACATAATTGGTTTATGTATAGATCAATAAAACTCCAACCTCACATGAAAAAATGATTATAATTAGCTCAAATAGAAAACTACATATGATCCAGACTCAAGAAAAAACATGTCTATACTCAATACATATACAATATTCTAGTTCTTGATATTAGTTACATATTGAACCCTACCTAATTAAAACATGAAACACACTCTACTCCACTAGAACAGTGGGTTTAGCACCCTTCTTCTTAGTCTTCCAAAACCCACATAGCACCCAGTACACTCCATGAGCTTAGACCAAAGAATACTCCAAAACATCTCTGGCAGTAGCACCATAATTCCTACTTCAAACAAACCAAATACTAGGAAAAATTTTACTATGAAAACTCATCGAGTAACTTTCATGCAACACTCCATCTTGGCCTTATGAAGTTATGGTGGACCATCATTGATGTTATGATAAACCTCCAACAACATGCAAACCAAACAAGAAGTGATAAAAAGGTCTATATATCAACACGCTCTAGATCACATGTAGAACATGATCTCAGATATATAGAATATAAACATGACTAAAATAGTTGGACTTCTTTTCAACTCCATATTTTCACCATAACCAGTCATCTTCAGCGAGAACAGCTTCTATTCACTTCAATGAAATATAGCTACTGCACTAGTGTAGCTTAAATTTCTACTTGGGCTCTCCTATTTAAATATCATATGGAAAAGGAATTTTGTTTCCTATTATAATTTTTATACAGAATATTTATTAAAATAAATAGATTGTTTTTTAAATTTGAACCGATGTTTCCCTCACCAAGAGTTGTATTATTTTGGTCGAACAAATATTTTCTTTTGATCGAAATGGTTAAATCATACTGGTGTGTCCCTCTCCAAAACTTGTCTCATATTGATCGAACCAAGGTGTTCTTTGACCAAAACAGTGAGATTAAATAGGTGGAATTCACACCAATTCTTATTTATAAATAAGCAATGATGAGATCTCTTATGGGTTAATTGTTATCTAGTCTAAAAAAATTCTCCATATATTTTTCTGTAATATACGTGGTGGGGAAATTGAAAATTATTGTTCATTTTTTCCCAAATCTTGGTGAAATCCTCAAGGGAAACTTCCACCCAGAACCCTACACCATATTTTTGGGGGTGGACCAAACCCATTTGGATAGTGAATTAAATTCACACATCAAGGTTCAATCTATCTTCTCCTTTTTCCTACCTATTTTCCAATAATAAAAAGGGTTTTAATCCAAGGAATAACATAGAATATGGATTTTGAATCCCTCAAAGCGATGAACCAAGACATGGTCAAACATGACCATTTTGATGGAAAAAACTTATCCTAGTTGCAAGAAAAGATGAATTTTATTCTTACAATGTTGAAGATTTTTTACATTCTGAAACTAAATATTTCTCATATTACTAATGATCCTGCTCCAAATCTCGAAAACACACCCCTTTATGTGACTCAAGTTGATAAAATATGATCAATGTGGAAGAAAGTTGAATATGATCAAGTTTTGTGTTGAGGAAATATTCTCAACACATTATCAAATCATCTTTATGACTATTTCCGCCAAAGTAAGACTGCTCAAGAGATATGGTATGTACTCGAGTTCAAGTACAAAGTTGAGGAAAAAGGTACCAATAAATTTCTTATGGAAAGTATCTAAATTACAATATGGTTGATAAAAATCCAGTGTTATAGAAAGTTCATGAGCTACAAGTTATATAAAATAATTTATTTGCCTTTAGATTAATAAACCATAAACTTTTTAATTTGGTGCAATTATTGCTAAATTTCCACCCATGTGAAAAGATTTTGGTAGATCACTTATTAAAAGAGTGATGATATTTCCTTGGAATAATTGAAAAATCTTCTTCATATTGAAGAATAATCTATGTTGAGAGATGTGGGTATGGATTCACAATTTGATACCAAGATTAATATCATTTATGGAAAGACACAACCAAATTCTTCCTTACATGTAAAAAAGAAAATTCAACAATTCAAGAAGAAAGTAAATCCTTCCAAGAATAAAGGAGAATGATTTGTTTTTGGTAAACCATGTAATTTTTAAAGTGATTGTTTCTATCAAAATAAACTTGATCAACCTTCTAAAATATGATGACTGAAGAGAATTTAGTTGCAATGATATCCAAAGTCTATATGACTTTGATGAATATGGGATGTTGTCTTGATTCTAAATCAACGGTGCATGTGTGCAAGGATCACTGAATGTATAAAAGATTTGATGACTTTACTATTGTGAAGTAAATACAGCTTGAAAATAATACATGCATCAACATTATTTTAAAAGTAAGAATGGAGATAAACTTTACTTCTAGAAAGGATTTTACTCTTTTTAATGTGTTGTATGTACCCAAAATTCTAAATAATTTAATTTCTATCGATATTCTATGTAATAATGGATTTAGGGATTCATTTCAATCCAAAAAGGTTATAGTTTCAAAGGGAGGCATGTTTATGGGAAAAGGGTTTTCAAATGATGGCATATATCAACTATCCATTAATAATATGATTGAATATTCTCATTATGTGATTGATTCCTCTTATTTATGGCATGATCATTTAGAACATGTTAACTATAATTCATTAAAAGTAATAAAGAAGTTAAACATAATTAACTTTGGAAATTAATTTAATAAATGTGAAACATGTGTAAAATCAGAAATAGTTAAGAAAAATTTTCATAGTGTTAAAAGAAATTATGATATATTAGAATTATTATATTCTGATATTTTTGAATTAAAGGGTTTACTAACTCATGGAGTAAAAACATATTTTATTACATTTATGATGAATTTAGTAAATATTTATATATATATATTCTTAGAACAAAGTATTAGTCATTTAATATGTTTAAGAAGTATACAACAGAAGTTATAAATCCAATTAAACAAAAATATTAAAGCATTATGCTCAGATAGAGGTGTTGAATACTTTATGAATTATTTTAATGAGTTCTATGAAGAAAATGTTATAATTAACCAAAGTACTACTCCTTACACACCTCATAAAAATGGATTAGCTAATAGGAAAAAATCCCGCTTTAGTAGAAATGGTAAATTTCATGATTAATAAATCTAAGTTACCATTAAATTTAAAGGGAATATATTTATTGTCTTTATGTCATATTCATAATTGGATTTCCTCTAAGAAAACTAAGTTATACCATTATAAAATTTGGAGAGGTCGAAGACCTAATCTTATTTATTTTAAAGTGTGGGGGTTTTAATCTTACTATAAAGAATCTGATACTAAAAGAACTAAAATTGGTCCTAGAGCAATTAAATTTGTTTTTTTTATATGAAGAAAATAGAAAAGAATATATAATTATGGATTTAGGATCTAATTTAATTATCTAATCAAGAAATGTTGAGTTTGTTAAAAATAATTTATATAAAGATGATTTGGAGGAAATTATTCCACATACCCCTATCTCATGTACTCCATCTAGTTACTATAAAATAGTATAGAATAATGATGATTCTTGAGTTGAACCTAAATGGATTACAATAATTAGGAAGGGGAAACATCTACATCCATATTTTTTTCTCTTGGTTTCACAGTTTTCCTTTCTAAAGGATATCAAAATAATCATATTTTAAATAAGTATATTACGGTATTAACTGTAGAAGATGACCTAAATACATATTAAATAGCTATGAATTCTATATATTTTTCTTTCTGGAAAGAAATAATTAATGATGAAATGGATTCCATTGTGAAGAATAATACATGGGAAATTATGGATTTTCCAAGAAGTTCAAAAATTATTGGTTTTAAATGGGTTTTTAGAAATTAGTATGATTCTAATGGTAACATTCAAGATTTTAAAGCTATAATAGTTGAAAAAAGTTTCAAAAAAATGGGGTTGATTATTTTGATACTTATGCTCCTTTAGAATTGATTACTTAAGTAAAGATTTTATTTTTTTTAGATTCAATTAATAATTTTTATGTTCATAAAATGGATGTCAAAACTTCTTTTTTAAATAGAGACTTAAATGCAGATATTTACATGGAACAACCAGAAGGATTTGTTTTACAAGGTAATGAAAATAAATTATATAAACTACTCAAATATCTTTATAGTCTTAAACAAGTTCTAAAGAAATAGCATGAGAAATTTTATTCTATTATTTTTTATAATGGATTTACTCATAATAGTATGGGTAAATTTGTTTATTAAAATTTTACAAAATAATATGAATTTATTGTGTGTCTATATGTGGATGATATGTTAATTTTTGGGACCAACAAGATTGGTGTAATTAAGAAAAATAATTACTTATCTTCTATATTTAAAATGAAGGATATTGGAATAGTTGATACTATTATAGGAATTAAAGTTAGAAAACATAGTGAGGGTTATTATTTGAGTCAGTCACATTACAAAGAAAAAATGTTAAAGAAAGTTGATCATCTTGGTTTCAAGGATTACAATACTCAATTTGATTCTAGTGTTAAAAGTTTTATAAATACAGTTAGAGATGTAACACAACTTGAGTATGATAGTACAATTGGTTCTTTAATGTGTGCAATGCATTTCACTGGACCTGGAGTTGCTTTTTAAGTATGTAAAATGAGTATACATATTAGTAATACTGGATTAGATCATTGAATATATATAATGAGAATCTTTGGATACTAAATAAAGACTAATGATTAAAGTTTATACTATAATGATTATCCAACTATATTATAAGGATACGCTGATGAAAGTTGTATTACCAATATTGGTGATAAAAAATACACATTTAGATGGTTGTTTACTATTGGAGGTTGTGTTGTTTATTGGGGGAGATAGAAACAAACATGTATTTCACATTTAACCATGGAGTCATAATTTATCGCCTTAGAGACATGTGGGAAGGAAGCTGAATGGATTAGGAATCTATTATTGGGTATTAGATTGTGGCCTAGTCTGATTCCTCCTATCTCTATTAGTTGTGATAGTTAAGAAACATTATCAAGGATGTATAGTTGTATGTACAATGGAATGTATAGACATATAAGTTTGAGACATGATTATGTGAGACAATTGTTATAAGATGGTACCGTAACAATTTTCTATGTGAGATCATGTAAAAAACCTTGAATATCTGTCTAAAAAATATCTTATGAGATAGAACATTCATATAGATAATAAAGATATGGGTTAAATCCCACAGAATAAATCATTTAATTAATGGAAACCCAACACTTTCTTTAGGTAGATCTTAATAAAATCTTTTAATGGGTAAAAACAAGTTACGAAGATGATTGTTGATATTGAAAATTATAACCCCAACTACTTAGTTTCAATATCATCTGTTATGACTAGAGGTTGAGTTATAAACTCTTAACAAAATATTAATACTCGATGAGTTATGTTCTATAATAATATAAGAACATTGTAATATTTTTACTATGTGAACATAGTAGTGGTGCCACTTCTTACAAGAGTTAATGGGTTTACTCATTAGAGAGTTCATGAAAAGGATATAAGTAAATAGCCATAAAAGTTCTAACAAATCATATTTTGGATCAAATTTCATTGTATGTATGATATATCTAGTTTATCTTAAATATTAACAAGTTTAATGTTTAGAAAACTTGTAAATATGATAAAACTCTGAGATATTGATACTAAGTAAATATTTAAATCTAAAGATACCTTTATTATGTATAATGACTCACTTGTGATATGGAGAATAAATATTTATGAATAAAAGTGGGGGATTGTTATAATTTATATTTAAAATATTTATTAAAATAAATATAGTTTTTTTTTAATTCAAACTGGTGTGTCCCTCACCAAGAGTTGTATTGTTTTGGTCAAACCAAGGTGTTCTTTGACTGAAATGGTGAGATTGAACTGGTGTTTCACTCACCAAGAGTTTTCTCATTTTGATCAAACCTAGATGTTCTTTAACCGAAATGGTGAGATCAAATCAGTACAATTCACACTAATTCTAATTTATAAATAAGTGATGATGAGATCACTTATATGTTAATTCTTCTCCAGTCTAAAAAAACCTCTACATATTTTTCCAGCATCTGTGTGGCAGTGTTATCGAAAATTGGGGTTCATTTTTTCCTAAATCATAGTGAAATACTCAATGGAAACATCCACCGAGAACCTTACACCAACTTTATGGGGGTGAATAAAACCCTTTTGGATAGTGAATTAAATTTACATATCAAGGTTCAATTTTTCTTCTCCTTATACCTACCTATTTTCAAACATTTTTTAGTAGAAATAGAAAACTTGGAAGCAGCCTCTATGCTCGAACCAAAAAAAAAATTAAAAATAGCCTTAGATCACTCGAGATTCAGTCAAGATGCCTTCATCAAAACACATATATCCTGGAATAATGATGAATATTGTCCCATGGAACACACAAAAATAGGCCTTCAAACTTCAGTCTTTAGCCCATATCTACATTCTTACCCAAGACAACAGTTAGGGTTTGGATAACACCTTGATGCAATTGTCTCATACAGCGATGGTTGATCAAAGGGAGAATTATGTACAGAACCCATGTAGTTGTAATGCCTTTTATAGATCATCTTTCAAGGTTGAATCCCATTACTCATTCATGCCTAGGCTGAATTCTTTAAATGGGTTTTAAAAATAAGGGATAGGGTTGGATGTATTTTAAAAACAGTTTCTAGAGAAGTGTGAACCTCATTCACACTTCTTCCCTCATTAGGAAGCGTGAACGGGGTTCGTACTTCCTATGTGAGTTTTCTGAAGGAAAACTGAATGACGTCCACTCTTCCTCCAAATTTTTTTGAATTATAAATATTACTAAATATATATATATATTAATAGAAATTTAATTAAACACTAAGATAAATATTAATAAAAATTATTTAAATTTAACTAAATATTAATATATACTAATTAAATATAAATAAATATTAATTAAAAGATCATCAATATTTATAAAATATCAATAAATATAAATAAATATTAATACGTATTGATTAAATAATAATAAAATATAAATAAACTACTAACAAATATTAATAAATAGCAATAAAATAGTTTTCAACATTTATAAATATTTATAAGTATTAATTTAAAATTAATAAACGTTAAGTAAATATTTATAAATATTCATGAATATCAATAAATATCAATTAAATAATATAAAATATTTATACATTTTAATATTTTTTAACAGGTTGAGTATGAAACCCTCTTTTATTAAGAATATAAATATTAATTAAATTTTAATGAATATAAATAAATATTTAGTAAATATTATTAAATCTTAAATCAATATTAATAATGGTTAGTAATTATTAACAAATATTTATGAATAATAGATGTCCATTAAATAAATATTCAAAAAATTTAATAAATATATAAAAATATTATAAAATATTAATATTTATCAATACTTATTAAAATTTAGTAACATCTGGTAATATTTATTGATATTTATGAATATTTATGAACAGTTAATTGATATTTAGTTATATTTAATGATATTATTACTATTTAATAATTAATTTATATGATTATTTATTATATTAATATGTAGTATTATAATCCATATTATATATAAAAAATAATCATCTTAAATTAATTATTAAATAGTAATAATATTTATTGAATTCAAAAAAATTAAAATTATTAATATTTAATAATAAATTTAAGAATATTATTTATTATACATATATGGAAAATGATACTAAGAATTAATATGAATAGAAAATAATAATTATTAGTATTACCAATGAAATTATTAATATTATTATTTCTTATTTGTTAAAAATTATTTGTATGAATTTCCAATTATATTAATTTATTTATTTATGGAACATTATGTAATATATTAGAATGTTTTTAAATGATGTATAAATAATGATTTCAAAAACATATAACATCTATAATCAATATAATCTACGTCTGTGGCTTGGATGCTCCTTTATGCCATAGCCAAGAGTATATATCATGCGTTAATGTCATGTTTGTCTACTTCTCTACTCTAGTGTACTCTGCTCCTATATATCATCGTTAGTACCCACCTCCACATCATCCTGTGTGGCAGACGGTGGACGTACAAACTCACCACATGTACCATGTCCTTCCTATAAGGATAGTGGATGCTTTCTATAATACTCGCCAACATATGAACAAGATAGATGTTGTGTTGTGGATGTCTGAAAATTAAAGTCTAATAAAGTATACTGGTTAGACCAATCAGTATCCATAGTCGGGTCATCACCCCCTGTAACATCTATATGAGGCTTAGTAGCCTTAGCACCACATGATAGATCAAATAAAATTCCATGATAAATCTTATTCATGGTAGGAACCAATTCTATTACAGCTCTATGAAAATATTTCTGGTCAAATGTGCCTCCCTCTACTGGATGAGATATGTTTAGGAGACGGATGATACAAGCATCCTTAAAAAAAATTTGTTAAGTAATGTTAATAAAAAATATGTTCAATAGTGTAAGGAATAATGATTACCAAGTCATGAAAGCCCCGTATGTGTCATGTAAAAATCTGATTGGGTACCTGTAGTACTCGTATGCATGATCTAGATGATCTAATAAATGCATACTTACTGTCCCCACCCCTCATAATCGGGACTCATTCCATCTTTCCCATAGATCAATATACCATACATGATACCACCTCTAATAAAAGTCTTGCTTCCCTAACATATTTAGAGAATGAAGTGAATGTAACTGGATGGGTGGTGCAGGAATGGGCTGAAGTAATCCAAAATACCTCATAACTCTTTCAGTCTGATTCCACTCGATAATATGAAAATGAATCAATGGAAAGATGTAGAAGCCTATAGGTAGAATCATTATACAATACTATGAAAGTATCTGGATGGTATCATCAGTATATTAAATCTATGTAATCTAAAAAAATTAATAATCAATTAATAAATGAAGACATGTATAGTATAGAATAAATATTTAACTATATAAATAATAACCACTTACATCGTCTGGCCGAAGACTGTCCAGCATAAATCTGTAGGCATAGACCTTATGTCTAGTTGTATCTAAATGTATATATACTTGAATTCACCTATAGATAACATTATTATAGTAATATTCCATAATATAAAGTTATAAAATTTATTTAGACATTAGAAACAAGGAATAACATAGCATCTTCCATGCAGAGACTCTACTACAATATCAGCGAGCAATGGCACGCAATCATGTGGAGCTAAGAGAGGGATTTGCTTTCATATCCACATTTGTATAAGAATAATGCATCATGTGATCTTCATCTTATCAATGCAACATGAACTGTATAGTTCCTGGTATGTATATGTGATATTGGTATACCCCCAACTATATTGGCATGCCTAGTCCAAGTCCTTCAGTAATGGTAAATACATTAGATGTACAAATGTAGTGGAATAATCAATGGAAATCATGCCACTGATTAGCCTTAAAATGTATACTTATGTGAATCACAATACAGTGATCTCATCGGCATCCTATTCTATATGTTTGAAGTGTTATTTTATGCATGGAACATGTAATCTACTACCAACGACGGACATTCCATCATTGTGTACCTCAATTCCATGTAATCTATGAATCAACTCAAACCAATCTACTTAAACTTGGCATGTCATAGCCACACCATCGATGGGGAGGCCCAACATAATAGACCCATCCTATAGTGTAATAATCATCTCCCCCTCTATAAATTGGATTATATGTGACTTTGGTCTCCATCTCTCTTCGAGTACAGCAATGAGATAATGGTCGACAAAGGTGAAGTCGTACATCGCCATGCCATAGAACTCATCATGACGAAGATGGGGGGTGATAGAGAGAGGTGGTGATGCATAATGGAAATAATGATATCTCCATACACTCAAAAGATTAACTGGATGTCCCTCTAAAACTATCCATGAAACATTCCAATCCTGAAATGTGAGAAATAGAAGACCTTCCATCTGCACAAATTATATCATCGTTACTTTTTTATAGTGAATTTAATAAAATTTGTAAAAAAATTTAAACTAAAATAAGAAAAATGTGGAAGATAATTATCATGTATAATTTAGAATTATGATGAAAAAAGATGTAAAGAAATACATGAGGATGATGTTATTGTTTTATTCTTTCAATTTCTTATTTTATTAATCTCCAATAAAGTTTAATTCATTAGAAATTTTTTTTATATAAATATTATGTAATAAAAAACCCACATAGAACATGTGTATGTATTATATATTCATTTTTTTTGTTTTTTTGTTTTTTTAATAGTTATAGAATCACAAAATATTTTCTGATATAATTCAGCAATGAAACAAACCAAATTTAAAAGAGGTTAGAAATGAAGAAACCCAAAAATAAAAGGATTCTTTAATGAAACATCTACATATGTAAAAAAATAAATTCATGATAAAATATATAGTCTCGATCATTGATAATGGGAAGTGGATCACTATCCTACCACTTGGGGACATCTCTTACGAGTATTTCATTCTGCGTGACAAATGTTGCATTGTATTTCCCCCCTCCATCGCCAATTCTAGTCCATCTCATTTCTTATTTGAGTAAACTTTGTCCATCCCTAGGGGTGCAACTTGGAATTATCAAGCTAATAATTTAAAAATGACATAAATTAAAAAAAATGAATAAAAAAATTATAAAACCTGGAAATATCAGGGATGATAGTCGTATGATCAGTAGGAAATGTGACAAAATGAAATTCACCAAAAGGCATCCAAGATTCACTATAACATTTAACCAAAGTGCTTATGTGATACACTGATTCAAAATAAGGCTCCCATGATATGTTTACTGATGAAAAATCTACAACAACATGTGCATAGGGATATCTCAATTCTTGAAAGTTCTCACAATCATAGTAACTATTATCCAAAATGACCACCAACACTTGACCGTTATTTCATATAACTCGATCATAGAACCCTCTTATCTGAAAGTGGCTCTATACCCATTCAAAGGCTATAACACACAATCCTAATGTGTCATGTAGTATTTTATCAATGTCACTTTTGAAATGTTGAGTAACATAGTCCATTTTTCATCCTCTGATAGCCTATTGGGAATTTTCAACAAAGTAGTGCACACATCTATAAAAAAAATTCACTAACACTGTGATCAGTAGTTTGCGCACACCCTTGAGGACCACATTTATGTAATCCACTATATTAGTCATCATATGGACATTTTTCCTACCAACATCAATGCTAATGACCATTTTTCCTTTGAAATATGCATCATATATTCATACACATATTCATTATCCCTTTAAATATCTTAAATATGTTGATCGAAACTTTCTTGTTGGGGATCATATGATAAAACCATAAGAGAATAATATATTTAAAAGGATATTAAACTTTCTTTCAAAAAAAGTAATTTTAGAAAAGTATACCAAACATTAGGATCGCCTTCTTTATTTCCTCATCTCAGAAATGATTATAAACATTACTTGAAATATGTAAAATTAAATATCGATGATAATCATTAAATTCTCTTCATTGAACACCATCATTATTAACAGACTCTATAATTTCTTGATGATGATCAGATATTAGACACAATCCCTGGTTTTTTGTGACATGAATACGAATACATGCCAAAAACCAACTCTAGTATTCAAAATTATCCATTTAAAAAATATCAAATGAAAGTGGTAGAGGAGCATGATTTGCATCTTGTGTGGAATCAATAATTCAAACACTTGTATACTTTCCATAAAGGAAAGTGTCATAGTCCTGAATGAATTGTTCACAATAGGAAAACGTAGCAATGCATGGCCTAAATGACCAAAATATCCCATTGAACTTCACTTTTTATTGATCAACTCAGTGATTTAGGGAGACATACTCAACAATATCCAAATTATTAAAAAATATTATTATTGAGTGACAATAATTACATAAGTTGTGGAAACATTACATATGATTCATCTCAATCACCATAAACTTTTATAATTTCGTTTTGTTTTCCATTACATGATTTTACATAGGATATCTTATAGTTAAATAATTATTGTATTCATTCCTAAACAAGGGACATAGGAATGTCATGACACATTCAGATCATCTCTACAATAATAGTTGATATAAACTATGCATCAAGTGAAGAGTGATCCTGCAACAAGCTTGGATGTACACAAGTACGTGGGCCTTCTTATTTGATTATCTTCAAACATATAAAAATTTATTATATATTTCTCTTAATTATAATTTACATTCTAGCCCATATTTTTTACATCGAATGATATATTTTCCTTCTGGGACTCATCAACCACAAATGTGAAATGACTCTTTTTTTGTATTATGTTATCACATTTTTCATGGAAACATTTTTTTCAAACTCATGTATGACATAGATGGTTTTATCAATTGATGCAGATTTATTCCCTATAATTCTAAAGAAATGATTAGTTAGTATAATGAAATCCCAATCAAAATTTTGTGCATGAAACATTAATTTTAATAAGTAAGTCGATACTAAAGTACAATTACCACTAATTAGTGGATGTTTTTCTATCATAGGAACCTCAGAAGGTTCATTCCCCACATCACCCCCACACACACCATCTCCTTATTTCTCTATAGATACATCATCCCCAGATAAAAACAAAATAAGTATATCAAGAGAACACATAATTATTTCCCCTATATTGATTTACAAATGCTCATCATATTCTTCGTAATTTGGTTTTATCATAGGAGTCATATGAGTAAGCAATGAATGAGAGTTTTGTGAAGGAACGACTTCTTCAGAGTTCACAAAACATGGTTATATAGTAGTATGTTTCACCACATAAATATCAGAAATAACCACATATAATTCCATCAAACCATTACTACATTGTTTCGTAAATAACAATAACACATCCATCCAATCCTTATCATCGACCAGAGGGTACTCTTTGTTCCATGAACATTTAGGATATTGAAGATTTCAATATGTTATTGAATTAATTGATTGATTAGACCTGATTTTAACTTACTTTGAATCCTATTTCAAACCTCATCCAGTGTCACATAATCATGAAGATTTTCCACTCTTATAGGTGAAAAAATATAGCTAAAATTCTACTTAGAATAAAATACCTCACCATTGCAAAATATTTTTGCAAACATGATTACCTAGAAAGAAATTATTAATAAAATATTATATACTACATTCTAAAATTTTTAAAAAATTTAAATTGGTTATAAATAAATAATTTACTTGATCTTGAGACTTTTTCTATGGATTGGTTTATCAGTATTTTATAAACCAACCAAAACCTTAGGGGGTATTTATGCATCTATTAGCTCATATTTTAGCTACCATAAATCTCTTCTTAGGAATGGTGTAAAAATACAACTTCAAATAGAAACAGTTCTTTTCAAACACCCATTTATTACAATAATACTCACATGAAAGTGAGGGGGTCTAGCTATTTCAGATACATAACATTTTTAAGAAGTCACATAGTTCCTTACATACTTAGAGAGTTGGTTGACATGTATATCATCAATGAGAAAAAAAATGAAATTATTACAAATTATATTACTATAAAAAACATGACATGAATTTTCAATCATACATTGGTCGGTCATCTCAATAGAATCGAATTATAATAAATTAAACAATCAGATAAAAAATAAAACATGCAATTTCAATCATACATTAAATGGACATCTCAAGATCAGTAAGAATTCAAGACTACTAACATTTTTGTTGAGGTATTAATTATGTCCTAAATATTTTAACTTTATTTAAAATATTTAAGAAATAATATATATATATATATACATCTATTTATATTCAGGGTCTCATACAAATTTGTCAATTTTACATATAACAAACTATAACTAAAGCCTTGATCGATATAAATAACCTCATTGTTTAAGTATATTCATGGTTATATTATTACCAAATAAAATTTAATAAAATGTTATATATTATTATACCACATCATCAAATGTTTCATAAATTTTAATTACTTATGAATAAATAACTACCACTTGATCTTGAGACTTATTCTATAGACTAGTTTATCATTATCTGATAAACTAACCAAACCTAAGGGTGAACTCCTAGAGTCTCTATTAACATATATTTCAATAACAACCAGTATCCTTTCAAACAAAAATGCCTCTTTAAGAATGCCTCTTGTTAAATGCCTTTTTATTAAAAAATCACTCACATAAAAGTGAGGGATTCTAGGGGTATGAAATGCATAATATTTTTTAGATGGAAATGCAGGTCCTTACATACTTAGAGAGGGATGACTTTCAGGTCATCAACACAGAAAATAAAATGCTATTATTACTAATTATATAACCACATACACAAAAAAAGACATGAAATTTCAACTATGCATTGGTCGGTCATCTCAAGATCAATCATCACACAATATTATTAACATGTTTTTTTTATACTTATTATAATCTATAAATTATATAACTTTACCTATAAGTAGATGTAATATATAATAAATATCTACCCATGATTTCTAAAATTTTAACTTTTCAATGTGTGTGTGTATATATATTTAATAATAATATTTACTAAATTTAATTAAAATTAATATAATTTACGCTTACATAATAACCATTAAAATACTATACACTTATATTATTTTCAATTTTATAAAATTTCATGTGTATATATAATATTTTTGTCATTATTCTACTTTCTAAAATATACGTAATTATATTATATACTTTATTACATGGAAGAATAATTATTTATACATAATATAATTTAAATTTATTAATTAAAATTATTAGTTATATTAAGTAAACTTAATATAATTTACCCATACATAAAAAACCATTAAAATACTATAAACTTATGTTATTTTCAATTTTATAAAATTTCATATATATATATATATATATAATTTTTGTCATATTTATACTTTCCAAAATTTAAGTAAGTATATTTCATACTTAGTTACTTTAAATAATGATTATTTATACTTAATATAATTTAAAACTATTAATTATAGTAAAAAAATTATACCATTAACAAAAATAATAATATAAATACATTTTAATAAATTGAAATATGATACTTAATATAACTAATATATTTTTAATAATATATAGTTAATTACCTACATGTATATAATATTATGATTTAAATTTATGTTACGTTAAATATAACATCTTTTATATACATATAAATCTATTGAAATATAATTAATCATTATTTAAATTGTAAATAATAGCATTTTAAAAAAAATATTATTTCCCTATAAATTACATTTTATACATAACATTTCATTTATATAAACATCATATTTAAATTTCCTAAACATTCAATATAAATTATATCATACAACAAAAAATAAATCATTCATAAATTCAATCATATAAAAGACACTATTTTATACATCCAAACATTAATGCATCCATACATATTAAATAAATAAATCATATAAACAAAATAAATAACAATTAGACTATTAAAATTTTATATAGAAATTTTATCTTCTTAAAAGCTATGAATATATGTTGAGAATTAATTCATGTAGGGATTCGCAACAAAAACAAGAGGATAAAATTGAAATTTGGAGGGGGGAGGCACCCCTTTTATAAAATTTGGCTGACAGGAGGCGTGAACCCTATTCATGCCTCCTTTGTAAATTCCATGAAGGAAGTTTGAACGGGATTCATGCTTTTCCATACCGATTTTTTAAAATACCCCAACCCTATACCTTTAAAAAATAAAAACCCATTTAAAAAAATTACTCTACATCCCTAACCCAACATGTAAATCAATCCAAAATCAAATAAAAATACCAAGGTCCAACTTCTCATTCCAAACGGCCAACCCAATAAAACCGATACATTCAATATTATAAAATAAATCAAAACTCAAAAATATAAAATGTAAAAAAATAATTGAAAAATACAATTTATATTTTTATACCAAGAATTTTAAAAACCCATAATGGGGATTAAAATTATTTTATAGTTCAAGTAATCAAATTATCAAAAAAACATGAATTTATAAAATATATCTTCAATTTCTATGTTAAAAGTATTAACTCAAATGCAGTCAAAAATTTATCCAACACAAAATATTATATTTAATTTAAATAATAAATTAAATTAATCCACAATATATTTGACAATTAATTACATTAGAAATTTAGCATCTTTAAACGCGCAATAATAATGATTTAAAACTTTTATCAAATAAAATAAAATTTTAAATTCAATTCACCAAATCTTGAGAAATAATCACTCCACACTCCAAATATAAATTTTTATTTAAATTCCACTTTGAAGAGAAGTGGGAAACCTCAGTCAGCATAGCCAAATAACCACGTACAGAAAGAGCTCGCAAATTTATTAAAAATAATACTAAGATTGTTTGACTTTAAAACATTATATAACTCCCCTTGAAGTGGAATAATATGAAAATCTAGATCCTCATTGAGAAACTCTTCAAAATGATTATCCATTCTGTCTATTATCTGTATGAATTCTTCCATGTTGATTTTACCTTTATTGAAGCCTTGTGCTAGTATTCGGTCTTGCTTGTTTATCCATTCTTCTTTCTCCTCATTGGTATCAAATCGTAACCTTCTTTCATAAATTTTTCTAACCTCCACTTTGGAGGCATAGACCCGAATGACATTTTCAAGTATCTCTTCCTGAGAGTGAAGGATGATCTCCAAATGGTCTTCTTTGTCTTCTTCTACGTTCCCTATTTCATTTCTTTGTTATCCACTTTTCAACTTTAATTTGGTGGTTTCTAATTCAGTTTCTCTAGTTTCTTCTTTTCCTTTATTACTTGAAGATCTGGAAACAATTGTTTTGGGGAGTTGCAAGTAATCTTTGAGGGGTCTAGCTTTCTTCCCTCCCTTCTGAATTGAGAAATTCCCAGATTTAAGGTTTTCTTGTTTTCCCTTACTCAGTTTGGATCTAACATTCATATCCTCAAAGGAGTCTTTCCCATACATTGTCACTTGTTGGTAGAAACTATCTAAATCACTCGTCTCGGTGTTTTCAACACACTTTGATTCACCCCATTTCTTTTTCTTTTTTTGAATAACTTTCATCTACCCTTCATGATCTTCATCTCCTTGCTCGTTTCCAACTAAAGATAAAAACCGGTTATAAATATTAAGAGGACTTGATGCATCCTGCTTGTAAGATGCCAAGTTCTTTTGGTTTGATACATTCTAATCTGAGACTTCCCTAATTGGGAAAGGTGACCTTGTCTCCAATGTATCCATCCCCTCATTCTCACTAATAAAAATAGGAATTTGATCCTGTCCAGGTTGCACTGTATCAACAAAAATATCATCACTCGCACTAATAGAAGGACATATAAAATTAGTCTTCAAGGTCTTTAAAACATCATAGAGCCTTGGTTCATCAATTTTCTTGAATGATCAACTTTCCTCCTTACCTTGTAGACATGCCTCTAACCCCTGGTCCGCTGGTGCCTTCCCATGTAAAGAAGCACCAACTGATTTTACAACCTTAGCAAAATAACTAGGATTGGAAAATCCTTGTTCCTTCACCATGGTTCATTGGATATAATGAGAAATCCCACCAGTGCAAATATGATCCCCCTCAATGGTAATTTCACACTGAGGAAGAGAAAACACTGTTGAAACAAGCTAAAATGGGGACGCAGAAGTAGTACTGACCTCCTGCGGGACAACTTCACAAAGAACCTCTCCAGAATGAGCCAATAGAACTTCTATATGGCCTTACTCATTGTTAATCATCTCCTTATCCAACTGAATTTGTCTGATTCGAGACCTCGTATGACACACATGGGTGAGATGTCCAAGATGACCACAAGAGATACAAAAATCATGCTAGGTTTAATAGACGATGGATTGCTTCCACCTAAATTCCTCTCCAACTGAAACCTAGACCCAATCCAATGGAACCTTCGACACATCAACCTCAATGAAGATTTGGGAAAAAAAGGAGTGAATACCTGCTTCTGTTCGAATATTCGAACACAAAAACCACCCAACAAGGTTTTCGATGTCCTTCAATATAGAAGGGTTATGAAATGGAAGGGGAAGTTTCGGGAGGCTTACCCAAATCGTGGTCATTGGTGAATCCCTCTTCATTTGAAAATTGAAGAACCAGTGGAAGATGTAAAAGAAGCAATTGTTGCATCTGTGGGGGGAACTGGACCCCACGGTAGCAAGATCTTCCATAGTTTCAAGACTAATCAAAATGTGCTTGTGGTCGAGAAGTCCAACCACTGCTTGGTGCTTTAAACCGCACGAGTCGAAGATTAAATGATCAAAATCATCAATTGAGTTACGTCGTTGAAGGAAATGAGCTACCAGTGTTAGGTTAAAGAGAATCAAGGAATTGGCGAGCTCCGAAATTGAAAGAGGAAGATGAGGCGAGCCTTTAAACAGATCTAGGAACTTTGGTCCGAGCTAGATTTCAAGGAGCTTTGGAAGTGATCCAGGGTTGGAGAAAGGAACGAAAGGAATGTAGCAAGGTGGTGAAGAAAGAGATGGGGGGAATCCCCCCTCCAAAAGGAAGGGGGCCAAAAGTGTCTCCATCGATGCCTAGGGCATCATTGGAAAGTGGAAAATAGTGAGAGAGCCCCTACAATGGTCATATATTCTTTTTTCATAAATAATCACTTTATGTCTCTTTTCATGCATAAAACAACCAATAATTAGTTAAAATGTCATTGGAAAACATATAAAATATACCAATAACAAACCCTATCATGCTTAGATCATTTATTTTACTCGAGAAATAAAAACAATATTCAACATGTAAAATTCATTTGAAAATGAAAAATCAAATGGATTAATGCATATGATAGTTTTGAAAATTCATTTTTCCATAGAATTCAATCAGTAGGAACACAACCTATCATCCTTTTTAATAAAAAAATATTTCAAAAATATTTCATATTATAAAACAATTTATTAAAATAATTTGGATAAATGGAATTAGAAAGATTAAAATCCATCTTTTCATAAATCCTTACAGATAACTTTTGGATTCAACAGTTGAGTAAACACACAAAGCATAATAAATAACCTATAATTATTCATAAAATAATTAACCCATAATTAACCTCTAAAAGATAACGATATATGATTGAGTTTTCAAGAAATAAATAGTTCTTAATAACATAAAAAACACAACTAATCATCATTAAAAATTAATTAACACAAAATTCCATGCATGAATTATTTTAACCCTCAGAATCCTTTAAACCTAGATTTGAAAAATATATTTACCATCAATACAGTGTGTTTGATTTAAAAGTTCATTGCACTCCATGAATTCAAAACCAAAGAAAATATTTTGAAAATATGATTAAAACCTAATATTATTAATTGATATCCTTGGGAAATGTAAAAAAATAGACCATCAACAGTACACAACTTTATTGAAAATGTGTTTCAATATTATATATTTCTTACTAAGAATATTAAAAAGTTCATAATGATAAGAAATTTTTTAATAAAATTTATGGAAAATCTGATTTGTACTCGAGAAATTTAGTTGAACTCGTAAAAGACCATTATCTCCACAATTAAAACTCAATATTGTCCCCAATATTGAACTTTAAGGTGGAGGATTTCATTTCATAATCAAGTTAAAATTATTTACTTAATATATAGTAGATAAGAACATAAACAAGGGTGAAAATAGAAATCAAACAACAATAACAATACCATAATTCCCAGTAATTAAAATTAAGGAAAGCATGAAAAAACAATATTACACTATTAGGGACAATAGTTTTGGAAATGTTCAGAAGAATATGGCTACGAAGGAAGAAATATTTCTTAATTGTTGTATTTTTTTCAAACACAAATCACTTAATAATGATAATCAGACTGAGTTGAATGGATGGAATCCACCAGAATGAGCTGAATGGATGGTGTTTAATTGATTGAGTTGAATGGATAGAGTCAGACAGAATGAGGTGATCAAATAGATGGTGAAACCAAATTTATTCATAATTTTATCAGATATATATATTCCTAAAAAAATAGGTGATTCTTTGTTATTCTTTAAAGAACCAAATATCATGTTTGTTTTAAAATTTACTTGATTCTTACTAGAGGTTTTTGATGGAAGAATTTGGTGGGTCACTTAATAAACCATACTAGACAAAGGATTCCTAACTAAGTCCCTCAAGTACAGACAATATGAAGGACCATAAGATATATAAGTGTTGTGGAATATTATTCCTAAATCAAAAAGATAAGATGGAACCAAAAGATGTTTCCAATTTAAGTTGCATCAGAAATAGGTTTATGATCAGTAGGATTGGATGAATATTTCTGAGTGAGTTCATCATATATAATATTTCAAGTAAAGTTCACCTGATAAAGTTTCTGAATAATCAGACATAGGTTTCTTAATGAAGTCATCATATAGAGGAATAATACGATGATATTCATATATAGAAGCTATTGTGGAAGTTAGGGATGAAAATAAGTCCAAATTAATTCATTGGAAAGATTATTATAGATATATTTCTTCAGATGAAGGTATATTGGACAAAGAAGAACAATATAAGATTACCAAACAAAGCATTACCGGATAGAGGAGTTTCCACAAAGAAGTGTCAAAAAGATTTTTAAGAGCCCTTATAATGATTTTTAAATACATTAAATGTTATGATGTTTATTTGGACATTCAAATTTTCAATAATAATGAAGGATTGTTTGGGATTAAAGATGATATTTTAGGAATGATTGGGGAAGAATATTGACACTGGATTTTGAGGAAAGTATTTGTAAATACTACTGAATCCTATTTTCATAGAGTATTGATGGAATTTAAATATAAGAAGAGTTGAGTGGGATACTCAAAGTTGGAGTGGTATATTTGAATTTGAGTTTTTGATTCTCCCTTTCTTTTTAGAAAATTCATGCCTATATAAAGGGTATTTAGTGTATCATGGAGAGGTTTTTGATGTTGTTGTTGCTATGAGAAATTATAAAGATTTGTTGATTGAATATCTCAAGAGATCTTTAGTAGAATCATAAAATGTAGTAGAATCTGACTAAGTGGAAATGGATAGAGTTTTCTAATCAATTTATATTGGAATAATATTATAAAGATGAAATCAGAAAAGAAGAGGCGACCATATGAGTATGGGATTAGATCTAGGACATTATACTAAGGATAGTAGAGAGAGGATACCATATGAGGGTTACTGGATGGATAAGGTGATTGGATAGATAGGTTTGGAGAAATAATTTGATACAAAAGTTCTTTCTAACTACTGTGTAAGAAAGTAAATATCACTACAAAAGAAATGGCGTTTAGCAGTGGTTTTTTAGCGATGGTTTCTAAAACCACCACTAAATGTTTTTAAATTGTTTTGATTTTTTTTTACTTTTTTTTTCAAAGGAAAAATATTAGATTTTTTTAGTGTCTGTTTTTTTTAAATCTTTCAGAAATATTTGTGGTTTTTTAAAAACCACAGCTAAATTAAAGGAATTTTTTAAATAAATATATATATATGATTTTTTATTTTTTATTTTTTATTAACTCTCATATATAGTTTATTATTTATAATTTTAATTAATTATAATGTGTTAATTAGTAAATATTTATAATTATTAGTTAATAATAACTTGAAACTTAAAACAAATCTATAAAAACATGAAAAGCAGGATTTAGCATCAAATGAGTATAACTTCTAATCCGAGAGTCCATTTCAGCTCCTCAACCATTCAAATAGAAGATTATGAAATAATCTAAAACCACGTGATACTTAAACAGTCTGATGATCAAAGGAAAAATATTTTAAAATTTTAAAAAGGTTGAAAATCAAACTCGAACATCAAACGGACATAACTTTTGATTCGAGTGTCTATTTGGGCTCTTCCACATATCAAATCAAAGTCTATGAAGAGCTCTACACTGTATAGGCCTAGGACTATAAATTTGATCATTTTCCCCCTTTTCCCTTATAAAGTCCCAGAAGGCCTCTAAAACAGATTTTTTAGTCACTGACCATGATTTCTTTTCATTCAAACAACTATAACTCCGGATCTGAGTGTTTGTTCAACATTTACCACATACCATATTGAAGTTCATTTCATGATCTTCAATTTGACTGATTGTGAAGCTAAAAAAGGACTCATAGATCATATTTTATGGTCATTTAAGTGTTATTAGGGTTTTTAGAGTTTCTTAACATTTTAGGGCTTGTTTATTTATTTATTATTAAATAATTATTTATTTATTATTAATTTATTAAATATTTATTAAATATTTACTAAATATTTATTAATTAATTATAAATTATAAATTTTGTATTTATTCTTTATTTTTTATTTCTTTATTTATATTTCTATTATCTATTATTTTTTATTTTTTATTTTTTATTTTTTAGTTTTTATTTTTTATTTTTTATTTTTTATTTTTTATTTTTTATTTATTCAATTATTTATTTATTTATTTATTTATTTATTATTTATTATTTTATTGCATTATTTTTTTATTTTTTTATTTATCTATTTATTTATTATTTATTTATTTATTTATTTTCTATTTATCTTTTCTTTATTTATTTTCATTATTGTTTTATTATATTATTAATTATATACTATTATTTATACATTATTATTTATATATTATTATTTATAAATTATTATTTATATATTATTTATTTGTTTATTATTTATTTATTTATTATTTATTTATTATGTGCACATTAATTATTAATTTATTTTTAATATATTTATTATTTATTGTTTATTAGTTTATTATTAATTTATTATTTATTTATTATTTATTTATTATTTATTTATTATTTATTTATTATTTATTTATTTATTTATTCATTATTTATTATTTAATAATTATTTATTAACTATTTATTAATTGTTAAATATTAAATATTCATTATTCATTATTCATTATTCATTATTCATTATTCATTATTCATTATAAATTATTAATTATCATTTATTATTTTTTATTTTTTATTTTTTATTTTTTATTTTTTATTTTTTATTTATTTATCACTTATTTATTTATTTATTCATTTATTCATTTATTCATTTATTTATTATTTATTATTTATTATTTATTATTTATTATTTATTAACTTATTTTTAATTCATTAATTTTTTATTTATTATTAGTTTATTATTCAGTTATTATTTATTTATTTATTATTTATTTATTTATTTATTTATTTATTATTTATTATTTATTATTTATTATTTATTTATTTATTATTTATTTATTATTTATTAATTATTTATATATTATTTATATATTATTTATATATTATTTATCCATTAGTTATTAAATTGATATTATTTTATTATTAATTTATTATTAAAGTTTTATTTATTATTTATTTAATTTTCTTTATTATTTTAATATTTATTTCTTATTTATTTTTTTATTGTTTTGTTGACATTTTTTATTATTTTATTTGTTCTTTGTTTATTCTTTATACATCAATATATATATATATAACTATATTAAATTCTATTTGTTCACCACATTAAGAGTTTGTTGGAGTGGTAAAGTCTTTAGAGAATAAGCATTAGGTAAGGGGTTAAAACCTCATCCAATGCAAAATTTCTATATATAGCTTACACAGTGCATGTGCATATGCATAGTAATAAATAAATAAATTAATAAATTAGTATAATTCAAAAATTAACAAATAAAATTAAATAATAAAATATTAATAATAAAATATTAAAATAATAAATAATAATAATACAAGAATTACATGAATACTGATAAAATAATAATGAAATAATAATATATAATAAATATATAATAAAAATATAATAAAAATTTAAAAAAAAAATTAGAAATTTTAAAAAAAATTAAAAATTAAATTTTTTATAAAAAAAATCCACCGCTAAATCATTCTACGACGGTTTTGAAAAACCAGTTCTAAATAAATTTCAACACATGATTTAGTGGAAATTTTTCAAAACTATTACAGAATAATTTAGCGGCAGTTTAAACTACTGCTAAATTCTTATTTTCCATAGTATAAGAAGAATAAGAACTTAAAGAAAGGTAAGTTTGAAGAAAGCTTAAGCAACATAGTGATAACATTGAAGCCTGTTGGCGAAGGTTCTTTTTGTTATTGTGAAAATTGTACTATTATATTATTTGTGTCAGGATCACATACACTATTAAAGAACTATATTTCTATGCAAGTGATGGGTATTCTCTAGTCACCATAAACCATAAAGAATTTTTTTCTAGTGCATGTGTGATATTGGATCTTTTCCAAACCATTCCAAGGACTAGTTACTCTTATTGACTGGTGATCCTTATAAATTCTTGTATTCCTGTTGATGTTCTTATTTTCTGATTTTCAATGGCATCAATTCTCATTAACTAGCGGTGAAGGTTATTCTAAAATAATAAAAACATAAAAAGAATTAATCACTAATTTTCCCCCTAGTGATCACACAAATATCGAACGGTCCTTTTATGTGGTGTCAAAGGGAATTTTCCTTCATTAACTCTTTGTTATGATATGTTTAGAGAAAAAATAAAGCTACTATAGATGTTCATAACATAGTTAATAGTAGGGGGATTTCTTTTTTTATGGTAAGAACTATCATATTTTTACAGAAAGATTGTTACCCTGCCTATTACCTTTGGATGTGAAGTTTTGGAAGTTGCATTATATTTTTTCACTCCTCTTACTAAGGGTGTTCTTTTCATGATAGAAAATAAGAATAATTTGGAGAATGGTGGGTGAGATACAAGTGTAATACTTACCTCACTCTCTCAAATAAAATTTCTTGGGGTCAAAGGAATTAGAATAGATAATCGCATATAGGAAAAGTTACAGAGTATTTAAGAAAAAAATATGAAAGTGAAGAAAGAAAAATTAAAAATCTATATATTAAAGTATAAAGATCTTAAAATGGGATATGATTAATCAATTGGTGACTTATTTACAAGGTTAAATGACATTTTAATCACCATAATATGTTCTGGTGAGAAGTTAGAAGATTAAACTATTGTTGAAAATATATTAAGAATTATTCTTGATAAGTTTGATATCAGTGTCTCATCTTTAGAAGATAGATATCCTCAAAATCTCTAACTAGATTATTTTCATTGTATTCTCAACACATATTAAATGATAAGTGAAAAGGATATCATGAAGAAGGAGAAAAATAATCAATAAATATGTTTCAAATCCATTAAGAAAAGAAAGTATAAGAATGTTTTAGTTTAAGAATAATGCAGTGACTTTGACACTAAAGATAAAGTAAGTAAAAAAAGTGATGAATTTATGTCTTTATTTTCTAGAAAAGTGAATAAAGGCATAGGGAAGTAAAAAAAAGAATGTTACTACTGAAGTTATTTCATTGTGGAGCCGTTAGAAATTTTTCATCAAACTATCCAATGCTAAAAAAAGATAAATATAGTGATGAAGAATATGGAAATACAAAAATATTTTTAATGAATAAGGAAAAAAAATAAATATCATATTCAAAAATAAAAAGATAACAATTTATCTAAATTTGAAAAGAGTAACTTTTTGTCTAGATGTGAGGAAAATTATGATATCAAATAAAAATATGAAAATTTTAGCGATCCTATTTTTGAGAAGTTTCTTATTGCAAGATTCAATGATGAGAACTTTACCAATGCTAAAATTAGAATCTCTAAAGAAGTATAAGAATAGGATACTTAGATAGATTTTATGCTTAAAATGGAATTTAGAGAATGTATCTCAAATACTGTTAAACTGGAGAATGAAAAAAAATTATGAAATAAGATCTATCAACAAACAATCAGAAATTAGTAATCAAAGAAAAATCCATATTTATAAAAGATACTAATGATTAGAAAATAATAATTAATAAATAGAAGAACCTCAATAAAAATCTTGAAAAAAATATTAAGGTGAAAGATAAAGAGTTTGATCTTGTTCAATAGAAACTTATTTAAGCTGAGAAAGGAATAAACAACATCTAAAACTATGTTTTAGGTGATGGTGAAAGGTATAAGAAGTGTAAACATCATAATGATCAAAAAATATCATCCCAAGTGGTTAACAACAATATTGAAGATGTTCATAAGATAAACCAAGTTAATAAGGCCATGTATGTATCTTGAACTAGAAGAGATAAAAATTATAAAATTTCCAAGGAATCAAAGTTTATAAAAAAATTTACCAAAACTATAGATTCATTGAAGATAATAAAAATTATAATATAATGAAATATGATGGTCAAAAATATGATATAAAATAGGTTCACATTTTTTAATAATATATAGGTTATAGAGGAAAATTTGATTTCTATGGATATTATTAGTACTCTAGAGGCTTTGGGATTACATAAAATATTTATTGGTTCAGTCATCAACAACACAATGAATCTAGAATATATTATAGGTAGAGTTTTCGGGCGAGTCAACCTAAAATGTCCATTGTGAAAACTAAAAATAGATTTCAACCACATGAATCTATTTATCAAATATATGATTATCCCAAATATCGTGTTAAAGGTTTTCTTGTAATGCTACTTAATCAACAATATTTATATGAAAAATCTCAAAAGACTCATGTGAAGGAACAAAAAGGTAGAGAAAATACCTTTATTGTTAAAACTACTCTAATAGCTGTAAAAAGGGTAATGACCTTGGATATTGGATAGTGGGTGTTCTTCATATATGACTGGATATTTAAAATTTATGAATAATTTAAAATATCACAAAGAAAGAACAATGACTTTTGGAAATGATGAGGTGCTCGGAATCAAAGGTGTTGAATCTTTTATCATTGGAAAATAAAAATTTAAATCCAAAATATCCTTATTTTTTAATGGATTAAAAAACTACATGATGAGTATTTCATAACTTTATGATGAAGTAAATAAATTATTTTTCAAAAAAGATGGCTTTGTCATTAAAAGTCTTGAAGATGGGAAATTTGTAGAAATAGGAAAATAAACCAAGGTAAATCTATTTCATATTGGAGATGCACAAGGTTCATGTTATCTGAGTAAGGAAATTAGTTATGGCATAAAAGGATTTGAGATATGTACCAAAGGATTATGAAGAATTTGATAAAGAGGGGAAGTATTTGAGGTATTCCTGACATGATTAGAAGAAGTTATTTCTGTTTTTCAACATGATAAAAAGGTAAGGTTCTAAACCCAATACATAATAAGGTTGAGATATTTTCAACTCATCTCTTAGAGCTTATACATTTTGACATATGTAATACCAGGAGAAATCAATCGAAAATAGATATAAGTACTTTATTTTCTTTATTTATGATTATACATGTGTTATATGTATTATTATTTTGAAACATAAATCATAGGATCGTAATATGTTAAATATTTTCTAGATAAGTATTGAAAAGGAATGTGGATATATTGTGAAAAAATAGAACTAATAATGGTGATGAGTGCAGAAATGGTATGTTAAATGATTCTCTTGAAAAACATGGAATTCATCATGAACTTAGTGCACTATACACTCCATATTAAAATTGTGTTTTTGAAATAAATAATAGAATTTTTATTGATATGGATTGAACTATACTGATTGAACATGATAATTATCATTTTTTAGACATAAGATATTAGAGTGGTAGTTAACATTCAGAATCATTGTTTCTATAGGAAAAAAGATTATATGAATCCATACGAGATGTATTACAAAGATACCCTAAGTGAAAAATAATTAAGGGAATTCGGAATCCCTTTTAAAGAATAATTTGGGGAAGTTTGTTCAAAGAGGTGTTGATGGTATCTTCCTTGGATACCCTCCCAATGGAAATTAGGAATATTGTTGATTCTACAGATATTAAAGTGTTGGAATATTCCAATATAAAAGTTTCATATCCAGTAAAAAATATCAGAGGAACAAAAGATTAAGTTGTTCCTACTAAACAACATGATGAAGTATCTGATAAGAGTGATGATATAGAAGCTATACAGGATGGAGAATTTTATTTAACCATCTCAAGGGATGAGAAACAACTTTGTTAATCTCACCCAAGGTTTAGGAATCAAGTGGAGGTATAAAACATTATTTGAGATCATGGGAAATAAGCTCAAACTATAAGAACATCAAGAATAGTTTCACATACTTCTTCATTATCACAATATGAACCTACAGATTTTGAAGAATTTATGGAGCATCAAGAATGGATTTATAACATAAATGAAGAGTGGTATTTGATTTAGAAGAATAAATCCTAGGAACTTATACCCTAACCTAAAGAATAAAATGTTATTGTAAGTGGGGTTTTTGTGATAAGTAAAACTAAAAAGTATAAGTGATAAGAAACAATGCAAGGCTAGTTTGTAAAGGCTACTCATAGGATAAAGGTTTTGATTTTGATGATACATTTTCTCCCTTATAAATACTTGAATCTATGAGAATCTTTATATCTATTTCCAAACAATGTAGATATAAGATATTTTATATGAATTTCAAGTTGTATTTTCTTAATAGAGAGTTCTATGGAGAGGTTTATATTGAGTAACCATTTGGATTCTTGCTTGAAAAGGATGGAAGATGTGTTTTCATGTTAAAGAATGATTTATATTGATTGAAACAAGCCTGTAGAGTGTTGTATTCTAAAATATATACATGCTTAAAGAAGTTGAATTTCATAAAAAGATGATTTTATATCAACCTCTATATAAAATAAAATCAAGTGGTTTCCCTCATTTAATTTTTTTATGTTTATGATATCATATTCACAAGGAAAAATGAAAAATATTGTGTATGGTTTTCTAGGGAGGTGAAGAAGTTATTTGAATTTTTTATGCTATGAGAAATGATTTACTTTCATTGATAGAGAATCATCTGTATTTGTTAGATATTCTTAGTTGATGGTATCCTTAAATACATAAAAGTCTCTTGGTCATTATGATGACCATACTGGTTTTAAATCCACTCAGTGGGGCACTTGAAGTTTATTGTCATTCAGGAGGACATGGATTATTTCAGAGTTGGGATTGTACCCGCTGATGGGCTACCTACGTATCCTTTGTTTTGGAAAAGGAATCAGAACCCACATAGTTCGAGTAAGGGAGTATGATGTTTATTCATGATTGATGGCTCAAATAAAATATGTCATGGTTACTTTTACACTCTAAGCTCACTTGAGTCATGCTTGGTGTGAGAAACAAGAGGTATTGGTGAAACCGGACAATTGTGCCATGCAATGATGTGGGGCTTATGTATGTATGATTGCCCAAATAGATAAGGATTAAGATTTACTTCAGGGAAGAAATCCATGAACAGGGTTCATAAAGGTATATGTGCTTCATGGAGATTTGGATACTCTAATCTTGGGGCATACTCCTAAGGAAGATGCCCAAGTTAGGAGGGGACATATGATTGGGTTTTACTCCTAATAAGGAAGCCCATATCAAAAGGAATTATGACTGGTTAGGAGAAAATAAGACTAGGGATTATTCCTAAGGAGGAGGCCCAGGTTAAAGGGATTTGAAAATTAAGGGACTTGGGGCTTACTCCTAAAAAGGATTCCCATATTTGAGACTAGGGATTCTTCATGAAAAGGAAACCTAGGTTAAAGGATTTAAGGTTTGGGGATTACTCCTTAGGAGGATGCCCATATTTGGGGAATTATGACTGGGGCTTATTCCTGAAAAGGAGGCCCAGGTTAGAGGACTTGGGGATTATTCTTAAGGAGGATGCCCAAATTAATGAGGACTTGGACTAGGGTTTACTCGTGAAAAGGTGGCCCAGGTTAAGGATTCTCTCATCTTAAAGGATGAGTTTGAATGAATGAACTCTCTAACTTTAGTGACATAAAGATGTAAAAATCACTAAGTTTTGAGAGATGTTCCACGGAGCTCCTTTCAGATAAGGAATTCCATCAAGAAAACATGCCATAAATGGCTTTGAAGAGTGTCTTGAAGACTGAATCCTGAATAGGAGAGGTGGAATGGCATAAGAGGGGTGAAATGGGCAGTAAAGGCAACCAAAAAGATAGGGGCGTGCAAGTCCTAGCAGGCGCGTAGGTACTGTGTGGGCGTGCAAGTATTGGTCGTGTAGGTATACCTGCGCGGCTCATGGGTACTTGCGCGATCCTTTCCTAGTAGAGTAATAATTGGGTGATTCTTGAACAAAGCCTTTAGAATCATCCTGAGGTACTTCCTAAAGAGTGGCATGCAAGTTTCAATGAATAGGTAAGGAGGCACGCAAGTGTATCCATTTAACGTAAGGGTAAAAACACTTAGGCACGCAAGTGTTAGTGAATTTTAACACTTATACCTTATTCCTCTTGTTTAGACCTTCCATTCTAGGTAAAGAATTACTTTAGAAGTGTTCGGAAGACTTGAAGAAGAGACTTGGGCCTTCAGAGCTCTCTATTTGAATTTTGGAAAAATTCCTCTTCAAATGGGGGGCCCACCAGGGGTATTTATAGGCTGAAGAAGACCCCAGGCGGTTATCACTTAGGGCGCGCAAGTCACTTGCGTGACCATTAGGCGGCGCGCAAGTATACTTGCGTGACAGTAAGGGAACTTGTGCGGTGTAAGGTCCTTTGACTCCTTTCTCATTCCTTTATCGATTTTTGATGTTTTCTTCAAAGGCTGAAACAATTTGTGCTAAGTCATTTCCCTTTCCATTCCTTTATAAAAATGTGATGAAAAGGAGCGTCAACCAAAGTCCCCCCTCAGAGTTAGATCCAGAAGAATGATGATGTGACTCTGAGGAAAATAAGAGAAACCAAAGGGGAGGCACAAAGGTGTTCACTGTGCAATTATCATCGCATAGGTGTGAGTCGCGCAGGGCTGGAGCACACTGGATGGAGCGTGCTGGCTGTAGGCGCACAGGTGGGCAGCCTGGCCTGTAAATATGCGATCATTTGTCGCGCATAGCACTGATTTTCAGATTTTGGAGTTCTCACCATGTAGGTCACCTTCACCGCGCAAGTTGCTCTTTTTCCGCTGTTTCTTCACTGTCGCGCTGCTATCAAGGTATTTGGACTCACACGGTTATACTTGTGCACCCAAAACTTGCACGACACATTAACACTTGCGCGACACATCCATACTTGCGCGCCAAGTTTTAGACTTGCGTGCCTTAATGCCTTTGACATTTTTCTGAATTCCTTCACAAATTTTAAGAAAAATAAACCCATTTAAGAGTTAATTTATTCAACTTTTGTGCATATTCAATGGCTCCAAGAAGAATTGGAACAGGTGATGAACTGGAAATTAAAAGAATTGATGAAATGATGGATATTGTTGGCCACGATTATTATACTGTCTGTGATAGCACTCTCCCAGATTTGGCTAAGTATCTGAAGGAATATCACTTTGATTTCCCACAAAGCACTTATCTGCCATTGTACGGTTATGGTCATTGCGAGAAGTCACTATTCTAGAAGCAAAGAACTATCTCCCATTTTCATGGTTTCAGAGTTACACCAACTTTTCTTCACCAAATATCTCATGTGGAGGAGGATTTATAAATTCTAGAACAGTGGAGAAGGCCCACATGATGCATCATATCCCTTTTATGCCAGATATGAAACTTCATAAGCCTGAGTTGCAACCACATTGTCATCCTTCAATCTTCCGAAATTCTCAGATGTATCAATACAAAGGCTAAAAAAAGTTGGGACTTATGTCCTGGGGGAGGTGTGAAGCAAACTTGGATGTGGGAATACTGGGTATGACAAACCTGTTTAGAGTTTGTCAAAGATCTGAAAGGAGTTACGATATATGAATCTGTCTGGGTTGGGAAAACATATGTTTACAGACATGATAACTTTGTGCCGGAGATACTCATCCACTAGAGCCCAGAAAGTAATTCTTTCCATCTAACTCATGGAGAAGTTGGCATCAGTCTATGGGATGTCCACAGGATATTAGGGGCTCCAATTTTGGGCGATATGTATGATGAATTCATTCTTTCAAAGGTGACTTGGAATGATTCAGAGAAGACTCCTGCTTTGGCTCGGGAATTATTTAAAATCTTCCATAGGCTCAAAAGTTCAGAGACCTCCTTAACTCATTCTAGAAAGGATATTAATCTGGAGGAGTGGATGAATATATTTCTTATTGAGAAGAAAGATAAGGATCCAAAGGAGAAGGATCTGAAGGAAAAAGGATCCAAGAAAAAGAAATCCAAGGATAAGAGGCCCACTTGTCCTACTAACTGCCCATAACCTGAGAAGAGGGGTGCTCCTGGCACATTCTGGCCAACTCTAGAAATATGAGAGTTTGAGAAATGTGGATATGAGGTGAATCAAAGGATCCCGAAGAAGACTCATCTGGTGGGCTTCTTGGCTTTGTGGATTAGCGTTTATCCCTTTCCAGTCAAGGATTCGAAGGGACGCGTCAGGCCAGGGACCTTCGTCATTGCATAAAAGTTGGCTGAGGGAAAAATGGTTGGGTTGGCTACCCCCATTTTAGCAAAGATTCACAGGAGTTTACTTCATCTCTTCATGGGTAAATATCCTTTAAGAATAGTGGGACCATTCCAAGTTTTATGGGGATGGATCTCCACTCACTTCAGGACTTACAATGTACAGAATGGATTACAAATCCCTAGAAGTTATTCTAGGCCTTCAGTGCAAGAATTATCTGGAGTTGCTCTATTATATCTTAATGCCTATGACATGAAAGTGAGGCTGAGAATGTTTAAGGAATTCAAATTCTTTCCCTATGGAAGTCCGCCAACCGGGCGGTGTGTTGATGATGGAACAACCCACTTGGATTTGAGGGCATACATGCTAGCTTTCAGAGATGGTGTGCTAGTTTCCAAATTTGATGGAGAAATTATATGCGAGGCCTATGCTCCATATAGATTTGCACGTCAATTCAAGTGTCTACAACAGATTGTTGTATCTCCCCCAGTACATGTCAGGTTAGAGAAACATCCAATGGTTGCTCGGAAACTGTGGCTGCTGACGTCAAGGGAGAAGACTGGGGCGGTATTTGATCTACCAGTGGAAAAAGCGGCACATAACTTGACTACATGGTATGCCGAGAACTGGATAGCATCATACCCTAAAGGGGTGCTGAATCTCCCAGTCTATTAGGTGGTGAAAAGAAAGAGGACTGTAGAGAAAGGAACCCTTCCTCATGAAGGTGATGCTTCTCCACCTGAAGCTGATTCTCCATATTCCTCCTCTAGGACTGATTCACCGGATTCCCATGATGGGGATGATGAGGCACAACAAGTGGCAAAGCGGCCTCATGCCCGATATAATCCTCCAGTTAGAATCAAAAGACCTACTCCATCAACACCTGGTGAGTTACTTCATTGTGGTAATTTAATCAACATCACTTTATAAAGCAATAAGTCTTATTTTATTATTATCTATCAATAGGTGCATGAGCTGGGAAGAAATTGAAGTCGAAAATTGTAGGACCTTCCTCATAGCCTTCTGGTACACGCACTGAATATCTATGACTAGAGGCTGTCCAGACATGGCAGAGTCTATATTGTGGTACTGAGACTGCCTGGATGGATTTGTGCGAGGGTCTACAACTCCCTGGAATAGGGAATCTTCTGGCCTCTACAGATATCAAATATGAGGATAAACCTAATGAAGTGAGGGATTACATCAGAGAGCTGGAAATGCTCATATATTCCACTGATGAGTCTGTTCCTGTCACCAGGACGGTGAAGAAAATTATTGATCGTGGTGCCACTGAGGGGGCTGGTGGTTCTAGAGATGAGGAGTGGCATGATTATGTGTCTCCTGAAGATGTAAGTTTTCTTTCATTATTTTATTTGCAACTTGATTCCAGTCAAAGCTTTGTTACTTAAGGATGTTATTTTCTTCATCTTGCAGCTTGCAAAGAAAGGAACTACTGAGGTTCCTTCACCATAGTATAGACCTAGTGGTACTACCATCGGGGTTACTGCTGAATCTCCTCGTGAACCGGGCGAGATATCTCCAGTAAAACAGGCCATGAATGAGGAGTTGGACATGGCCTTCCATTCGCCAATTCGAGTTCCAATAAGGGAGACTGCCGACACTCCCAAAAAGCCAAAACGACAAAGGCGACGAATGAGAAAGTCCACTGCTAAATGCTTTATCAGTAGTGGTAAATCCTTCGGATAGTCAAGAGTCTTAACCCATGAAAATATTGCTCATACTTCTTGGGATTGTAGGGGATTCTTCAATTTCCCCTTTGAGGGAGAGGACTGATCCTCCTTTAAGGACCACGGAGGGTGCTGTGGAACAAATGCAAATTCAGGCTGACTTGGATGCTTCTGAAAAAGAGCCAACATCTATTCCCAGTACTGCTCCTGCTGCTGTTACAAGTAGAGAAGAACATGCACTAGAATCATTGGTGGTCGCAGCAACTAAATCTTCTATCCTTTCTGAAGAAGTTGTCCAGGGTCAGGGGCCACAGAATCAGGGTCGCCAAGAGGACACATCAAATGCTCCCACTGGTGAGACTAACCAGGATTCTGAAATATCATTGGATGAAATGATGAATCGTGGCATGTCTTTCAAATAATTTTATGATAATTCTATGTTATCATGTGATTTAGAAGACCTTGGTCATGAGTGTTATCCTTTGTCCAGTAAATTTTCTTATAATTTACACTTTTAATCATGACTGAAAATAATATGCAGTTCTATCCATAGAAGCTGCTGAACTGCCAATGCCTGAAGAGGGTGTGGACATTGATGTCAACCTTACCATTGCAGAAACATTAGCTCAAGTGGAGCTAAAGCTAGTAAACCCTCCTGAGACCCATCTTGAAGATCCTGTTGAAACTGGGAAAGATGGGGAGGAGTCTTCTCAAGCTGCTGATTTACTGTTAGGTAATGATTGTACTGAGTTTTCAAGATAGACAACCAACTTCCATTATTCTATGAAACTAACCATACTTTTAATTGATCAAATATGTATATAAACTTCAATGGCTAGAACTGGAGGTGAAGTCTCAACCTCCGCCCAAACAATAGTAGAAGGTGAAGCTACTAGGGTCAGGGGGAAGGAGCAGAACAGGGCACTTCCCTAAGTGAATTAATCCCAGATTACATGCCCCCTTGTGATGATGATGTCGAATCATACTCGGAGGTGCTTAAGGCGCTCAGCTTTTCACGATGCATGGCATGGAACAACATATGGAAAATCATATCTAAAGTACCTCTTGAAGAGATGTCATCAAAGATCCCTCGATTGTCGTCCCAGTTTGTCATGCTAGGACTTGGTGGTTTGGGATACCAAGAGATCCATACCGTGGTGAAACAAGTCATCTTCAGGAGGGAGCAGGAGAAAAGGTGTCGTGAAGATCTAACCAGGGTGAAACTGTTAGTCAACATCAATGAATTTGAGGCTGTTGTATCCCAAGCTAAGTCTGACTATGCTGCCAAGATGAAGGAGCTGAAGCATAAGATCAAAGAAAAAGTCATCCAGTAGGTGCCGCTCCAGCAAAAGTTAGATGTTGTTACTGGGGAACTTGACCAGCTCAATAATTCATTGGAGGGAGCTCAAATGAATGGTATGAAATCCATTTCATATGCCAAGAAGGCACTCCATCAAGCTGAGAAGAGTGAAGCTGGTTGAGTGCACGAGCTTCAAGTAGTTGCTGATGAAGCTCGGGATGTTGTACATCAAGTGAAGACTTATGTTGACAGTCTTTTGTAGTTTCTTGAAAAAGAGAAGAGGCTCCAATCTGTGGATGTCCCTCTAATTCTTCTGCATCAATGGAGAGTACTTTTATCTTCAATCATTTATTATTGTATTCTTTCGCTACCGGCTTTAAATTTTACATAATACAATGGGCCTAGTAAGAATAGTTTCAATTTTTTACTAGGATTAATGTAAATAACCCTACAAACTTTGATTCTTTTAATTGCTCAGTATTACCTAAATCATACAAAATGAATGTTTAGTGAGCTAGAACTTGACTTTTATTTAGAGTTCCTTTGTATTTTGTGGGTAGTTTAAAGCCATGCACGTCGGACATAAAGAGGATAATGTTTAAGGTCGAAATAGCTTTGACCAAAATGGATTGAAATTGACTCAACTCCTTGACAATTTATCTAAAAACATATTACCATACTCAAGTATGAGGAAAAATATGTAAACTATGACTTAAGAATATTTGAATCTGAGGAATGATATGAAAAAGAGATAAAAAGGCATTAGAATAATTAGTTCCCAAGAATGAATTTACCATTATTTAACAAACCCGTTAGGGGGTTGAATTATGCAGGGCCACCTAAGGGCATTGGTTGCATAGTCAAATAAATAGAATCTTTTGGCTGACAGGTCCGTTATGTAGACTACTTATGCAAGGACACCTAAGGGGACATGCTGTATAGTCAGGAAAAAGAACTCTCATAAATTTACTTTCCTAGTGCTAAAAAGCCAGTGAAAGTTTATGGAGATTCAAATTTTCCAAAGTATAGAGTTTTCTGTATGGAAATAGGTACTTGAATATGGAGAAGATATTTCCAAATAGGTTTGTCTAAGAATTGGATGAATGTTACTCCTACGAAGGTCTGACCCAAACTTAGGGAAGGAAAATATAAACCATAGACTTGAATACTTTCAGATCATGAAAAAGGATATGGGAAAAATATGTTAAGGATGGCTATTTTTGTGGATCCCTACATATTATCAAGACAAATAAATAAAAAAAAGGTTTTCCTCCCGATAATGAAGTTACCATTATTTAACAAACCCGTTAGGGGGTTGAACTATGCAGGGCCACCTAAGGGCATTGAATGCATAGTCAAATAATATCATCTTTTGGCTGACAGGTCAATTATGTAGACTGTTTATGCAAGGCCACCTAAGGGCACGTGATGCATGGTTAGGAAAAAGGACTCTCAGAATTTCAGGCCTTTGTGATTAGAAGTTTAAGAAATGGGTTATGAAGATCTGAAAATATTTAAGGTTAGGATTGTGACACATAAAGATGGGTATTGTACAATGTATGCAGAGATACATAGATCAATGCTAACCATAATCATGTTGTGGCTGGGTCCTGAATGGAAATGTTGGACTTCACTACGTATCCCATAAGTATGGGAATCAAGCCATACGTAGTTCTTAAACTACAGTTTAACATCGTGTGGGAAAAAAGGATTGGAGATCTTAGTTTAGGGTCATAAATCTTAGACCATTATAAGAAATACACAGTGTTTGTTTTAATGGGGACTTTTCAGCCAGGGGACTGAAAGAGGACTTTGGGGTTAGGCCCAAAACACTTGGAGATGGATTCGAGGGAAACTCAAATGTTCCTAAGTAACCCATAAGGATGGGAATCAAGCCCACGTAGTTCTATAAATACCCTCTGTACAAATTTGGTTCGTACATGTGAAGGTTGAAAGGGGAATTTAGTGCAATGATGGCTTAACCCAAGATAAAAGGATCGGGTATTGCCATGTATGAATGTAGTCTCTGGAATGAAACTTGATTGAAAAATCAATGTAAATAATGATTCCCTCTCAGGTGAGGGTATCAAAGAATATTGTAGTTTATTGTCGCACAAGACAAAAAATGTTGCATAGTTTAACATCATATAGAAAGGATGAAAGTGAACCAATGTAAAGATATTGATTCTGGGGACGGTTTCACGAATCAACATCGTATGAGATGGAGGTGAACCGATGTGAAGAGATTGGTTTTGGGCTTGAACCTTGGGAGGTTGCTTACGTACCCAGCCTGGAAGGCAAGGATTAAAGTCTGCGTAGTTCAATGAAAGAATGAATTAATGATCAAGTTGTTCTTGGGGACAACAACCTAAAAAATGATGTTGGGACTTATGCGTGGTTAACGGCCCAGAGAGGGTGTTATGGTTGAAATTTGCTCTAATCTCATGTGAGTCATACTCAGTGTGAGAAACAAGAGGTAACAACAACCTTAATGATGCACAATTTAATGTCATGTAGGACATATAAAGGGACTACGCAGTTTAAAGTATTGCAGTTAGGACTATTGGTGATGCATAGTTTAGTGTCATGTATCAGGGACAAAGTACAGTTTAATGTCATGTAGGACGTATCAAAGGACTTTCTGTACAGTTTAGCATCATGTAGTTAGGACGATGGGGACAACACAGTTTAATGTCATGTTGGACAAAAAAGAGGATTGTGCAGTTTAATGTCATGCAGTGAGGACCAAAGAGAACACATTTTAAAGTCATGTTGGACATATTAAGGACTTTTTTATAGTTTAACGTCATGTTGGACGAAATAAAAGATGATATAGTTTAGCATCATGTTGGACAAAAGTTCGAATAGTTTAAGGTCATATGCATGGGCCATTGCTGTATAGTTTAACGTTATATAGTAAAGAAGATGAAGGGGACACAGTTTAACGTCATATTGGACAAATTAGGGAACTTTTTCACAGTTTAACGCTGTGTGGGAAGAAAGTAATACAAATAGTTTAAGGTCATATGTATGGACCGTGGATGATACAGTTTAACGTCGTGCTGGATGTAAGGGACTTGCAAATAGTTTAGGGTCATATGCATGGACCATTGATTAATGCAGTTTAACGTCTTTCTGAATGTAAGGGACTTTTATACAGTTTAGCATCATGTAGTTAGGATGTCACAGTTTAACATCGTGTGGGACGAAAGTAATAAAAATAGATTAAGTTCATATGTATGGACCGTTGCCGTATAGTTTAACGTCGTATAGGACAATGAAAGGGATGCAGTTTAACGTCATGTTGGATGAAAGTAATACAAATATTTTAAGGTCATTTTCATGGACCGTTTACGTATAGTTTAACGTCGTATAGGACGATGAAAGGGACACAGTTTAATGTCATGTTGGACGAAAGTAATACAAATAGTTTAAGGTCATATGCATGGACCGTGGATGATTTATTTTGTGTTTATACAAAATACATCTTCAGAAATATGGCATTGGTTGGAGTAGTGATGAGTTCTCCATCCATTGAGATTAAATAATAAGCTCCATTGGAATAGACCTTATGTATTGAATAAGGTCATTCCCATTTTGGATCAAGCTTGGGAGGTTTCTTTCCTGGTATCATTGGAGTTCTGAGAACTAATACCAATTCTCCCTGAACAAATGAACAAAGATGAACTTTTTTGTTGAAAGCTTGTGCTATTCGATTCTGATAGACTTCCAAGTGGTGCAGAGTGCACAATCGTTTCTCATATAACTATTCCAATTCGTCCAATCTCTTTTGAGATTGTTCATTTCTAGATGATTGATCACAAATGGCTACTCTGAGCAAAGGTAATTGAACTTTAATGGGCAGGACTGTTTCCATTCCATATACCAGTGAATATGGAGTTGACTACATTGCAGTACGGGTGGTGGTTCGATAAGCCCATAAAGCATGAAAGATTTTATCAGGCCATGACTTCTTATCTTTATCCACCATCTTTTTCAATATATTTGACAGTCTTGTTGAAAGCTTTTATCTGGCCATTGGCCGCTGCATGATACTGAGATGAATTATTGGATTGGATGTTGTATTCTTGATACAACTTCTTCACCTTAGATGAACAGAAGTTGGTTCCATTGTCCGTCAATATTGTATGAGGGACACCAAATCTGGTAATGATGTTAGACTTGAAGAAGTTAACAATGATTTTAAAACTGACTTCCTTGAGAGGTACTACCTCTTCCCATTTGGAAAAGAAATCAGTAGTAGTAAGAATATACTTAAACTGCTTGGCCGTAACTGAAGGGTAAGGTCCCACCACATCCATTCCCCATGTGGCAAATGGACACGAGTATTTAGTTGTATGAAGCAACTCTGGAGGTTGATGAATGAAGTTGGCATGTACTGGGCATGAATGACACTTCTTTGTGAAATCAACACAATCTTGTATCATTTAAGGCCAAAAGTATCAAAGCCTTCGAATCTGATCAGACAGTCTATGTCCAGACTGGTGGGCACCATAGACTCCTACATGCACTTCTTTCATGACATCCATTGTCTCTTCACCATCAATGCATCTGAAGATAACTCTATCAAAACCACGCTTGTAGAGAATTTTCTCTAGGTGATCTGGGCCATCATAAAGAGTAAAGTTGACCACACATCACCCGATTTGTTCTTTCTCGACTCTATCAGGTGGAAGTATTCCATTTTGAAGGTATTCCCCGATAGGTGCCATTCATCCCGTAGTGTGACCATATGGTTCAGAGATGGGACTAATTTCATTGATTTCCTCTGTTCTGGATCGAACATAAGGTGAAATTGTACGACGATGGGAAATACTGATGGTTGTCTCATCCCGATTTGGATCTGCCAGAGCTGTGGCTATATTAGCTAGTGCATCATCTTGGGAATTTTGTGATATTGGGATATAAGAAAATGTCAGTTCCGAAGGAAACCCCTCCATTAACTCTCTGATATAATCATACAAAGGGATTAGTTCTTCTTTTTTGATTGTATAATCCCCATTGACTTGTTTGATTACCAGGTCTGAATCACCTTTCACCTTTAAGTGATTCACTTGTGCTTGAAGCGCTAACACCAATCCTGCAATGAGAGCTTGGTATTCCACTTCATTATTTGTACCACCTTCCCACAATAAGAAGGAATAGGGTAACACTACCTTTTCTGGAGAAATGAGTACAATCCCTAAGCCAAAATTGTTGAATTTAGGATTTTCCATTTTCCTCCCTGTTGGACTTCTGGAAGCACCATCAAAGTACATTTCCCATGTTTGAAGGATTTTTTGAATAGAGAAAACTTCCTCATCAGGGAGTTCAATATCTGAAGATGTGTCTTCCACCGAAGGGTGTTCATCAAGGAAATCATCTAGATCTCGGACCTTTATTGCCTTTTGAGACACATACTAAATGTCGAATTGCTTAAAAATAACTGCCCACCTTGCCAAACATCCTGTAAGTATTGGATGACTAAGGATGAATTTGAGTGGGTTATTGCGAGATACCAATTAGACCTCGTGATGTTGTAGGTAGTGTCTTAACTTCTGAACTACAAAGATTAATGCCAGGCAGCACTTCTCAATACTTGAATATCGGGTTTCTGCTTCAAGCATAGTCCGACTGAGATAGTAGAGGCTGTTTTCATTCCCAGCATCATTCTTTTGAGCAATAAAGGCACCCAATGATCACTCTAGAGTTTTCACGTAGAGGATAAGTGGTCTTCCTTCAACAGGTGGCATAAGTACCGGTGGACTCAAGAGATATTTCTTGAGAATATCGAATGCTTCTTAACATTATTCAGTCCACTGGTAATTTAATCCCTTCTTCATCAATTTGGTGAAGGGTAAGCTTTTTCCTGCCAAATTGGCGATGAAACACAGAATATAGGGTAAGTGTCCTTGAAGTACTCTCAATTATCTTAAATTTTGAGGAGGTGACATGAAAAGGATTGACTTTTTCTTCTCAAGATCGACCTCGATACCATGATGGTGTATGACGAAGCCAAGAAATTTCCCTGAGGTTACCCCAGAAGCACATTTTAAGGGGTTCATCTTCAAATTATGTTGTCGAAGCTTGCGAAATATGACTTCTAAATCAGCCAAGTGATTAGAACATTGTTTGGATTTGACCACAAAATCGTCCACATAACATTCAACAAAACTTTCCCAGAAAGGGTTTAAAGATACGATGCATGGCACACTGATATGTTGCGCCTGCATTCTTTAGGCCAAAGGGAATTACCCGATAGAAAAACACACCCTGAGGGGCTCTGAAGGCTGTATATTCTTCATCTTCTAGAGCCATCTGGATTTGATTATATCCAGAATATCCATCCATGAAGGAAAGCGCTTCATAGCCATCTGTCTCATCAATCAAGAGTTCTGTAATCGGAATTGTAAAATCATCCTTAGGACAATGCCGATTAAGATCTCTGAAATCAATGCAAACTCTAATTTTCCCATTCTTCTTTTTCACTGGGACAATATTATCCAACCACTTGGGATATTGAACTTCTCTGACGAAGTTATATTTGATGAGCATATCCACTTCAACCTCAATTTTGGAAGCATAGGTTGGGTGTGTTCTTCTAGCAACTTGTTTGAATCCTCAATGTTCTTCTGGAAAACCCAAATGATGAGTGGCAACATCAGGATCAAGCCCTGGAATCTATGTATAGTTCCAAGCAAATATATCTCAATTTTTCTTTAAAAAGGAAATATACATCTCTTTATCTTCAAGATTCATGGTCGCACTGATTAAAGTGGGGCGTGGATCTTCTTTTGTACCCAGATTGATTTCTCTGAGTTCATCCATAGTGCTAGAGATACCCTCTTCAAATTATCTATGAGCATCCCTGAGATCTTCCTCTTCTTCTTCAACATGTTTTATTTCCTCTGTTTCCACTTGCATAGTAGATGATGAAGCAGAATTTTCATGATCAGAAGAGATGTCAAAATTTTCACATCTTGAAGAAGAAGCATCCATTTCTGAACCGATTGATGATGAAGGGTCTTCTTTGGGTAATAAAGAGGAGATGATGGATTTAGAATCGACATCATCGTTTACCTTTGACATTTCTATAACTTTCCCTGGCCTGATTGGAAAAGTATAGTGTAGAGACCCGAATCCTGACGTACATGTACATTACAATACTTTTGCGGAATACTTAGTACATAACAAAATCACACACACAAGGACCGTAATAGTTTAGTGTCTTTGGAAACTCGGAATATAATCTTCTAATCGTGGTGAAAGATCTTCAACATCTCCCATAAAGATCTTTTTTTTTTACCTAAAACCTTTCTTTATATCCTGGGGAAAAGAAAACATAAAAGGGTGATCTCAAATGCTCAGTAAGGGTAAATAAAATAAATATCAATCACATCATATTCATAAGAACATAACATTTTGGAAATCTTAACCTGCAAAAAAGATCATAATATCATAACATGGGATTAAATAATAGTAGTGAAATGTAATCCCAATAATCATAACTTAAAACATGAAACTTTGTGGAATACACACATAATCATAGAGAATCATTTCTTATTAGTCAAGACTCATTTCCAAGACTATCTTAGTGGACAAAGTCCATTTCTGAACCGAGTTCACTCCTCGTTTCAGTCCTATTTCACTGAACCGGTATAACCTGCCGTTCCAGCCCTATCTATCTCATGAGATATAAAATCTTTACCCAATGCATTGGAGTGAGATATAGGTCCCACTCATCTCATAATTATACCATTCTTATTTGTGCCACAAATTCATAAATCATACATCATTGCATAACCCCTGTAATAAAAATGGGATTCTTAAACAACATGACATCATAAAACAATTCATATAAGATAAAGGGATTCATAAAAATAATTCCATCACTACATAATCAAATAAATGTAATACTAGGGATATAAACAGAACCCTTTATTATCTTAGATGGAAAATAATTTTGATAAAACACTTGAACTCCATTCTTGAGGAAAATATCCTCAAAAACATTTTTCCTTTCTTAACATGTCATACAATTTTAAACTAAAAGAATTTGATTAAAAATAAACTTGAAAACTTATAAAGGAAGCTTTTGGAAATAATGTTTTAAAAAAAATCCATTCATACCGTATAAGTTAAAAAAACATTCTTCTCGTACTTTTGTCGGAAAAGTCAAAAAGTACCTCGTACGAAAAAAGACAAAAGATTCCTTTCATATCCTTTACTAAAAACTCACCGAAGGGTAAAATTGGATTTAAACAATTGTAGTTGGATGGAAACAATATTACATATTGAGGGAACATGGACGTGGATGATACATCCAAGTATAAACAATCTCGGATAAAAATGAGATTGTGATATTTTCCCTTACCTTAGGTCCGATTTTCTTCGTATGTGTCCGAACCTCCTATATAATGATTTAAATAATGTCATTGACTTATTCCAGAATCATACTCATTGTTATGATATCATATATGGTTCAATTATGACTTTATATTACCCGTTCTTTTGTAAATTCCATGTTAAAGAGCGTTTTGGGTAAAATCGTCCCATTTGTTGTTCGTGTTTTAACTTGTAATTATTCATATGATTACTTAGATCATGATTACTTAATTCTAGAATATAAAACATGATTTATATATATTCAGAATATACATATATATAATAGATCGATAAATGGAAAGAAATACATCGTTCATGGAGACGGTAGGTCGTACGTACGCATGAACGTTGTTTTCGTTTCCTTATCGAGTTGAATGGAATTAAGTAGATGACATACATATATACATAAATCCAGTAGCTTTATAATTTCATATATTTCATTATTATTTCTTATATATACTTTATAACCATTCTTAAATGGTTAACATGGAGAATGAATCTCATCGCGTCGTGGAGACGGTAGTCCGTACGTACGCACGAGCGATGATATCGTTTCCAGAATTATTGAATTGAATTGGAGTGGATGATAAAATATATAAGAATCAGTATGATGTTATAATAACTATGTATAGTTATTCTTTACACCATTATACCCATCCATGTAAGGTGTTGGTGGAAAAACATATTACACCACGGCGTGGAGACGGTATTCCGTATGTACGCACACGCGGTGATTTTGTTTTCCGTAGGATGGATAGAAGGTGAAATGGGGTTGTTTCATATTTATAATAACAAATAAGTATATTATTTATACTGATTTTATTACTTTATAATGAAAAAACTAAAGAAGAATAAGTTGAAGAAGAAAGAAGCTTGAAAGAATCGGGAGAAGAAATTACCTCTTCTTTGATACGCCTCTTTGAAACCTCCTCTTAGGGCACTAAAATTGGTCTTTAAAGTATACCAGAACCTCTAGGATGTTTCTAGGGAAGTGGAGAAGATAATTTGGAAGAGTTTGGCCGAGATTTAAGGCTCAAATTGGTGTGAGGAGGAGAGGGAGGAGGTGCCCTTTTATAAGGGAGGAGAGGGGCTCCTTTGGAAAAACTAAAAATATTATTTTATTATAAAGTCAAGTTCGGTTTTAAATAGCTCCAAATTGATTTATTTAGAAGCTAAGGTGGGGATGAGTCTAAATCCTCTCATAAAATAGAATTTAGACAAGTTTAGGTTCCTAGTTTAACCTTATCATTTAGATTTAACATTAAGTTAAATAATTTTACTTTTACCCTGTCTTCTTGTGTTCTTATACTGTAAGGTTAATAAACTTACTATAAGAAGCCAAACGAACCCCAATTTGTTTATTATTAATATATATAACCTTATCTAAGTCATGTGACCGAACCTTAGATTTTTAGAAATAAAATAATAATTAATAATATAATATTTGTTTTAAAAACTATTTTATGTTAATTTTGACACTATTTAGTAATTGATTTTTGTGAAAATCATAACAGAATGATTAGTTAGAAAAAAATTAATTAAATCAATAATAACATGTCATATTAACCTATTAAATTAGTTTAATTCATAAAAAGTCTTAAATTACATTTATTTGGGTATTTATAACATCAATTATGTCAATATTTCATTAATAAGATAATTACTGCATCATCTTTGTGTCATAATAAAGGATAATTATTTAATCCCTAAAAATTATAAATAAATTCCTATGATGTATATAATTGTATTATATTTCTGGAGACTATTCATGTTCTAAGTTTCATGAAGTTTATCACTAAATTAAAATTATTATACTTATAAGATTTAAGAAAGTGACATGTTGACACATTCTTTGGTTTTAATAATAATTAAATTATTTTCATGAAACAAAGTCCATTAAATGAATCTAATCTGACCCTTAGGTGATATGGGTCGATTTTTAGTCATCCAATAGGATTTTTACAGGTGTTAGGCTAATTTTATAATCTTATATTCACCCTTAATTACCCAATTTACCTTTAACTAGGGTAAATAAAATTTACCGTAGTTACTATTCATAATGCCAAAAAATAAAAAGTAGATTATTAACATAATTTGGACCCACTGATTTCAAATATGGAATCCATTTTTCCAAATTCAATACACGAAAGATGCAAAAATTAAATTAAAATTAATCCCGTTGTCGAAAGAAAACGGGTTTTTGTTTAAAACATTGCAAAAGATTGAATTGATTTATCCTACGAATTCAAGGTAGAATCAATGCTAATGACATAAATTATATTAAATGGTAAAAATATATTATATTTATATTTTAAAACCATTCAATATTATAATTTAACCATATAAATTATTGCGATGAAAAAAGTTGTTTTTAATTAAAATATAGCGTGTTTTTACTATTCATCAAAATATGAAAGTTACCAGAATAATATGAAAATTTTATCCAAAGTAAATTTTCACTTCTTGATTCCAAAGAAGAATTTTATTTTGTCAAATTGAACTTATAAACATGTCAAAAACTAGATTTAAAGTGGGTGCACCATCAAAAGGTGGTAAAACTTCATTTTTTTAAAAATACTTATTTTACCCGAAAAATTTATTTTGTTCTTATACCATGTTCTATAAAATGTGTAAAATGAATAATAATGTTATAAAATTCAAAATTTAGTTAATACTATTCATAACGGCTAGTTCATAATAATATTATAATAATATATCATTGTTTAGTAAAACCCGGTATTGCATACAACACACGCTATCGAGGAAGGTCGTGATTGCGTGTAATGCAAGCCAAATCAGGGTTGCGTGTTGTACAAGAATACTTCATTGTTTCGTATAACAGAATCCAACCATATTTCATTTTTACATTGAATATAAATATATATATACTCAATGTTGCGTAGAATAACTATTATCAAAATTGTGTGCAACATGATCCAAGAATAGTGTTGCGTATACTACAAGCTAATACGGTGTTGCGTATAGAGAAAGGTAATCTTGGTGTAGCATACAACACAAGACATTAATGAAATTAAAAGAATATTTTTCATAAAATCTTGGGGTGTTACATATAGACTTGTTGGATTTCAGTAGATGAAATGAAGACATCTCCATTTGAGCTTTCATCATTGCTTGGTGGATCACCAATTTCACCCATGTTGACTGGCTCGATTGCCGTAATTGAAATTATGGATCTTTCCATAAGAGTATTTTGATTTGGGTCTATCCTATCAATTTGACTAATAGGCAACACATAATCTGTACTCACATGTGCTAATGGGTTTACTGTAATCTTTTCCAAACCATACGGAGCATTAACTTTGGTAATCTCCTTTGTTGTGGATTCCTCCTTTCCCTTCATGTGGTAGAATTATGCCTCAATGTATTTAGATTCACATGTCTTAACGGGGCCTTATCACCATATAATGTCCCAAATTGACCATAGAAACAAAACTTGAGACATTGATGGTATGACGAAGGGATAGTTGCATGCCGATGTAGCCAGGGTCTTCCAAGAAAGATGTTGAAGGCTGAGTCTGGATCAAAAACCATGAAATCTGAATTGGACACAAGATCTCCAAATTGAGTTCTGAGTGTAATCTCTACTAGTGTTTCTTGTTAATTTTTATCATATCCTTGTAACATCAAAGTAGAAGGAGATAAATCAGATTCTGTGAGGCCCAATCGACGAAGTGTACGAATGGGCATGAGGTTGACTCCTGAACCATTATCAATGAAAACTCTTCGGATGTATTTTCCATTGACCTTGCCAAATAAGTACAAAGGTCTAATATTTCCATTCACAACATCATCTTCATATTCATTGATAAAAGATATTACTGCATGGCATTCTGCAGGATTATTCTCTACATGGTAGACTTCAGCTGCAGTAATTTCAGTTTCAAACTCCTGAGGACTTGACAAAGCCTTAATGAGTGCCTCCTGAAGATCCTTTGATAAATTCAAGGCATCCAGAATTGATAAATTTTCCGGTACTTGGGCCAAGTGTTTCAATATATCATACTTTTGATCCAAACGTCTGTGTTTCCCAACAGGAACATGTGGTTTAGTAGGTGCCTTGAAAGTTGATGACTTGGAATTTGATGCATCTTGTACCGGGATAGGAGTTAGTAATACTTCTGTCTTTGGAAGATTAGATCGATTATGTCTATTTACTTGTTGAGATGAAGAAGATGGAACCTTCAAACGATCTTCCAGAATAATTGTGATAGGGCTAAGTCTGCCTTGTGTGGAAGAACTTGCTTGTTCTTGTTGAGCTTGTTGAAGGGATCTACCATGAGTTTCTTCCGCATACACGGTTCTAGCAGGGGAGAATTTGAATAGTGGCCTCTGAAAGATCCATGTCCTCCCCTATATCTTGAGCCTCTGGAACTTCCTCTGATTACTCTATTTGATATAGGGAATTTGGGCTCATCAAAATCAAAACTTCAACTGGCATATGGATCTGTTAATTGAATCATATTAACAGAACCGAAAATCAACTCTTCATCTGATAAAGACTCTGCCTAATTAGCCTATTTAGGCTGTGCCGTTTAGCGGGGCGGTGCCCGTGAATTTGAAGTAGATGGCATGAAGTCTTCCATAGTCAAAGACAATTTAGGCTTTGACACATACTCATCTTATTCTGATTCTTTTTCTTTATTTGAATCATGCCATTTCTTTGAGTATTTTCCCTCTGATGAAGAGGGTTTTGTTTAGGAATTCATAGAATAAGTCACAATTGGTTTCTTCAATTGAGTTCGCAAAATTTCATGAGTTCGGTTGATCATCTTTATGACCATCCAATCATCATATTTTTGTGCATTTTTGTTCTTAACTTCTTTTCACTCACCTTCCTCCTCTGGAACTATAGCAGTAACACATGATACCTAAGTTGAAAAACCTTTTAATTTGACTTGTCCCGAGTCGGCCATCTTTTAAAGGAGGTATTTGAAGACAAAACACTCCTGGATGGGATGCCCCAACATTTGATGAAAGGGGAAATAATTGGTACGGTCTTCATCTCCTTCCTTGTTTGGCCTTTTGGGCCTTGGAAACTGAACCAAATTATTTTCCAGAGCCTAAATGAAGTAACCAAGAGCTTGTTCATTTCGGAAAGAGTAGGTTTTGCTCTTCAGATCCTCAAATTGTTTTCATCTTTGATCTCATTGATAGTATTGACAAAATATCCTTTGTTGTTGGCGCTCAGGAGGTAGAGACCTTCGAGAAGATGAAGGTTTTGAAGTAGAAGCAGGTACAGGTGCTTGTTTAAGCATAACTGTAGCAGTCACTGCTTTACCCATTCTCCTTCCTGGAGCTAATGGAATTATACGAGCCTTATCCTTAGTCTTTATAATAGAATCTTCAATATGTTGAGCGATTGAAGTAAGGTCTCGAAATCTTCCTGTATATTTCACAGGGATCAACGGCGTGCATAATTCGTTACGCATATTTGCCACACAGATCGACAATAGTTTTTTCTAAGGGAGTGCTATGCTTAGGGAATATTTTAATCCCTTCCAGTGAGAAATGAAATCTGAGACCCTTTCATTCTCCCTTTTCTAACAGTTTGTAAGATCAAAAACTGTTGTCTTTGGCAATGTTGAGCTGAACTGAAGAAAGAATTTTTGGCAAAGATCTTCCCACCCGGTAATTGACCAAGATTGCAAGCTTGTGTACCAAAAAAAAGATGGTCCTTGCAAGGTTCGCACGAAGCATCTGAGTTTCACTGCTTCTTGATGTTCCGGAGTTCCCATCATAGGATCACAACAAGACATGTAATGCATCAAATGCTGTTCAGGATCGCCTGATCCATTGAAAATAGGGAATACTGGGTTCCCAAAACTTGATGGGGGAAGGATTGATTCTACCCATTCAGGGTAAGCTATCTTTTCTGGTTGAACCTGCACACGCTTCCCTTCCATAGTCTCTAACCGAGATGTTAATGACTCAATGGTAGTTATTAACTTTTGAGAAACATCTGGTTGAACTTGGACTTGGGAAGGTGCAATAACTGGAGCTGGTACAGATGTGGTGGTTGGTACTGCAACTGATGGTAGCACTGTCAATTGTTGTTTCACTTGACCAGTAAGATTAGACCTATGAGGGTGTACTAATAGAGGAGGATATTCTTGATCCATCTCAGTAACTTCAACAAACTCCCTTGGCCGACTGACTCCATCATGCTTAGTATGAAGACTACCTTGAAGTAATTCTGCATTCATCCTCCTCAATTCCGTCATTTCTTCCTCTTGTTGTGCAAATCTTTGCTCTAGTGAGAGCGATTGGCCTTCTCCAGAGGAAGGGTATGTAACTTGATTCTTTCCTTTCCCCTTGTTAGCTCCCTTTCAGAGAGGGGGAATTGGGTTACTTGAAGGATTGCCTAGATTCTGGGTAATCCTTTGATTTCGTGTATGCACACCTTCTTCATTTGTGCCTGTGCGTACAACTTCTGGAGCAGGAACCTCTTCATCTGAGTCCCCTAAGTGAGCCTCATGTTTTAGAGGATCAGAAAAAATGACATTAATGACATTAATTGATGATTAACGCATCATATCCCTTCTATCAGCATTTCTATGATATTGTCTTCTGTCATTCCCCTAATGAGACATTACCTTTTTTTGATTTGATCCCTCAGGAACTTCTTGGTGAATCGTAATTTGGAGAGAATCTCCTAATAATTTGGATCTTCGTTCCTCTTGTGGATTCTACCCCAATCGAGAGAAGACCGACTTTCACTGAGGAGGGGATTTATGATTTGAAAAATTCCCCAGTCCGGTGGACTGGGGCTATTCCTACTGCCTTTTCTCAACTCGTCGAATCTTATTTATTGATTCTGAGGGTTGGGTTAAAAGAGTCCCAAGTTTGGAAAGTTGGGGTGGCTCTTGACATGCTATGTCTGAGACTTTCTTAAAATCTCTCCTAATCTTGCGGACCTTAGTCCGAAAATTAGCTGAATGCATCAATCGATATCCACTTTTATCACCCGGTTCAAAAAATTGTTTGATGATTTCTAACACTTCTGTCACTTGATGATGTGCTTGCTCTATATGAGAGGTCTGTTTAATATTCTCGTTTTCTTGATGCAGGAGTAATTCAACAACTTGTTATCTGTATTCTTGATTTTGAGAGGAACTATTTGAAGCCTGTTCTTGAGAAAGTTTTTGATTACAAACAAAACCCATTGACTGTGGCCGGCCATAGGCAATAACATTTCATGATACCATTTTCGGCAGGCTTTGCGGACTGGAGAGTACAGTGAAATGTAGTGCTCTATGAACACCCCATCCTCTAACATGAATACCAGATGGGGCATTGGCAATTAACTAGTGCAATCTTCTTAGTGCGCCAAGTCATGAATGTTGAAGGGCTCTTTGCTGCTTTTCAGCCTTCGGAAATTGAGAGACTGATAGAGATGCCAAATCAATCTGACGTTGTAACCCTTCTATTATCTTAAGATGATTTTCATATTCATCATAAGATAATACTAAAACGAATATAATTAATTCTATCTTCCGTCAACATCTCTGAATGTCATACTGAGAGTCATCCAGAGGCCAAAACATGACTGGCACTTCACCCTTCGCCAGTTGTCTTCTCATGTTCAGCATTTCTTCTTTATCATTCAATGAAGATTCTTCTACCTGATTTGACCAGATCTAGTGTTTCCTTGTTGTTTCGTTGGATTCAACAAGATTGGTAGAGAAATCACTGATCAAACTAGAAGATGCATGACTTAGGGGTGGTTTGGAGAATGACCTATACCCTGGGCTATCTTCTTTCTGATAAAGTATTTCACCTACTAGCGATGAAGCATCAGACATGACTGGTTTCGCATTTTCAAGTGCCTCAAGATAAGAGGGCTTTCTCGGCACTACATTGTCCACTCGAGCATTTTCCAGGAAATGTGCATCACTACTGCAGAGAGGACTTTTGCAACGAAATTCATCATCATAGGGAGGACCACCATGGTGGGTTACAACAAAAGATAAGATCTCTTTCTCCTTGGTCTTCTGGCCACACATAGGGTTATTTTAGCTCTCATCTGAAGATGAAACTTCAAGATCGACCAAATTGTCATGAAGAAAGCCTTCATGAGGAAGTTTATGTTGAAGACCTTCTGAATTAATGTTCCCACTATTGGGAAATGATGGAGTAGAATCTTGGATTCCAACAGATAATTGTCTGAGGGCTTCAAGAACTCTAGCATCGAGCAAGGCCTTGTTACAAATTAGCTCTTGATCTCTTGACTGTGCTAGGTGGGTCTTCTTCTTAGACGCCTTCTTACACACCTTGGAAAACACTTGTTGTCGAAAGTGGCTACTCTGAGCAGGTGTATGTGCTTGATCAGGAGAGATGACCAGGTTAGGCTGACAATATCTACTCAAATCAGGTGTATGTTCCTGACTTGGTTGTCCGTATGATATGGGGGAATACACCCCACAACCCTCTTGGACTGGAACAAATGTGTGTGTCTGTTTCATAGTGAACTGTTGATTTTTCACTCCACTAGTAGGGATAGATTTATGTGTCTTTCCCTGAGATGCTGTTGAAGCTGTTATAATATCCTAGCAAGCATCCAAAATATGAGTAGGGATTTGCTTCTTCTCTTTTACCATTGATAGAATATGTTTGGTGACTTCAGCTGTCAGAACGGGGATATACGTCCATTCCATGCTTTGATTAGGTGTGTGTACCTGCTCTTTTTCTCCTTTTTCTGTTAGTGAATCCTGACAGTACTCAAGTGTGGGGGCAGAGAGTTGAGTTTGCCTCCTATTTGTTGTCGGAGCTTTCTGACTGACTTCTCCGAGTGCTACCAAGCGAGACTGTTGGTAGGATTGATTAATACTAGCAGTTGTATGTTCCTTATTATTTTACTTCTCCAAACGTGGTTGATGAGATCCATCATATGTAGTCAGATGAGCCTGCTGACTAGGTGATGACGTATAAACATGTGTATGTTCCGGCCTATAGTACTCCGCCAGAATTGCCTGGCGGGATTGGCATGATGTTGCCAGACGAGTCTGCTGGACAGCAGAATTAAAACGTACGGGTGTATGTACCCACTCTTTATTTGCCACCAAGTTAGGTTGGTGGACTTCTCTGGAGATAGAAGAGATGAGAACCTGCTCATTGTTGACCGGATTTCGCCTCTAGCGATTCGTCTTGCCTGCTCGGGTTTGAGGAACCTGAGTCGAACGCCTGGATTTGATACCCTCATCATGTTGAGGGACCACTGCCGCACGAGTCTGGTGGCGATTTTTGATGGGAGCCCTTGGGAAGGACTTCTGCTTCCTTGAAATAAGGCCCTGAGTAACCTTCTCATTCACCTCCCCAGAATATGGGAGTGAATGGTGATTATGTTCTGGGGATAAAGACCTGAAATGGTTGGAGATGGTAGTTATCACTGCCTAGTTCTTGATCACTGGTCGTCACTTTCCGGATGACCAGGGTGAATTGTTCACTTGGAGAGCTTGTCGAGAAATCTCTAGAGTTGGAATGGTACCGTGTTTATGGTACTCCTTAACTAGTGCATTTGATACCCAGCGTTGAAGACGCTGAGTAGGTGATGTCATCCCCAGAGTGGACAATGATCCAGCAGGAGTAGAATCAGTGGAATTTGCAGTAGAGGTTTTCACAGCAGAGGTATTCACAGATGTGGACTTAATAAAATCCATTCTCGTAATGCAGCAAATCTTGAAAAAGAGTGCCTGTTTGATATAACAAACATAATCAAGATAAGTTCAGCTGCTACATCTTTTGGATGAGCACATATGTTATTGATTTCCTTGTTGTCCCTATCATTGAGTTTAAATAGGGGCCTAAAAAATAGGTAAAACATCATTTTAACTTGGTTAAGGATTCACGTCAGGTTCACCATTTTTTTTCCTCTGGAATTGGGGATGACCTCACTAATTGAAGGTTCAAACATTCCAATCAATTTCTAACGGGTTTGTTCATAGAACTGGAAACATCAAATGATTCCATATCCATTTAGACCTACTTTCCAAAGGTAGGTGCTCATTAGTTGTGGAATGATGAGGCTTAGGAATTTTCATTGGTCGAGAGGATGAGAGGTCAGACTCATCACACCTTTTTGAGGGGAATTATTGTCTACTCCGGGACTCTCTTTATAGATTTAAGTTATTTTCGTGAATCCTTATTACATTACCAGGTATAAAATGTGCTTTCCTTTAAATCCGAAAACCAATGATTGATATGAAGAAAATTTAGAGAATATTTTTTATGTATTCGTGGTTCTTCATCGATAGAGAATCATCTATATTTTTTAGATATTCTTAGTTGATGGTATCCTTAAATATATAAAATTCTCTTGGTCATTATGATGACCATACTAGTTTTAAATCCACTCAGTGGGGCACTTGAAGTTTATTGTCATTCAGGATGACATGGATTGTTTTAGAGTTGAGATCGTACCCACAGATGGACTACCTACGTATCCTTTGTTTTTGAAAAGGAATCAGAAGCCACGTAGTTCGAGTAAGGGAGTATGATGTTTATGAATGATTGATGGCTCAAAGAAAAGATGTAATGATTACTTTTACACTCTAAGCTCATGTGAGTCATGCTCGGTGTGAGAAACAAGAGGTATTGGTGACACCAGAAAATTGTACCATGCAATGATGTGGGGATTATGTATGTATGACTGCCCAAATAGATGAGGATTAATATTTACTTCAGGGAAGAAATCAATGAATAGGCTCCATAAAGGTATATGTGCTTAATGGAGATTTGGATACTCTAATCTTGGGTTTTACTCCTAAGGAAGATTCCCAAGTTAGGAGGGGACTTATGATCGGGTTTTACTCCTGAGAAGGAAGCCCATATCAAAAGGAATTATGACTAGTTAAGAGAAAATAAGACTGGGGATTATTCCTAAGGAGGAGGCCCAGGTTAAAGGGATTTGAAAATTAAGGGACTTGGGGATTACTCCTAAAGAGGATGCCCATATTTGAGACTAGGGATTCTTTATGAAAAGGAAACCCATGTTAAAGGATTTAAGGTTCGGGGCTTACTCCTGAGGAGGATGCCCATATTTGGGGAATTATGATTGGGGATTATTCCTAAAAAGGAGGCCTAGGTTAGAGGACTTGGGGATTATTCCTAATGAGGATGCCCAAATTAATGGGGACTTGGACTGGGGCTTACTCATGAAAAGGAGGCCCAGGTTAAGGATTATCTCATATTAAAGGATGAGGTTGAATGAATGAACTCTCTAAATTTAGTGACATAAAGATGTGAAAATCACTAAGTTTGAAGAGATGTTAAACAGATCTCCTTTTAGATAAGGAATTCAATCAAGAAAACATGCCATAAATGGCTTTGAAGAGTGTCTTGAAGACTGAATCCTGAATAGGAGAGGTGGAATGGCATAAGAGGGGTGAAATGGGCAGAAAAGGCACCCAAAAAGATAGGGGCACACAAGTCCTGGAAGGCGCGCAGGTACTGCGTGGGCGCGCAAGTATTGGTCGCGCAGGTTTACCTGCGCGGCTCATGGGTACATGTGCGATCCTTGCCCTGTAGAGTAATACTTGGGCGATTCTTGACCAAAGCCTTTAGAATCATCCTGAGGTACTTCCACAAGAGTGGCGCGCAAGTTTCAATGAATAGGTAAGGAGGCGCGCAAGTGTTTCCATTTCCCTTAAGGGTAAAAACACTTAGGCACGCAAGTGTTAGTGAATTTTAACACTTAGACCTTATTCCTCTTGTTTAGACCTTCCATTCTAGGTAAAGAATTACCTTAGAAGTGTTCAGAAGACTTGAAGAAGAGACTTTGGCATTCAGATCTCTCTATCTGAATTCTAGAAAAATTCCTCTTCAAATGGGGGGCCCACCAGGGGTATTTATAGGCTGGAGAAGACCTCGGGCGGTTATCACTTAGGGCGCGCAAGTCACTTGCATGACCATTAGGTGGAGCGCAAGTATACTTGAGCGACATTAAGGGAACTTGCGCGGTGCAACGTCCTTTGACTCCTTTTTCATTCCTTTGTCAATTTTTGATGTTTTCTTCAAAGGCTGAAACAATTTGTGCTAAGTCATTTCCCTTTCTATTCCTTTAGAAAAATGTGACGAAAAGGAGCATCAAAATGGTTTCAAGCCCAAATATTTTATATTTCATTACACTTTGTGTCAGGTATCAAAGTGCTCCAAAAGATTCTCATCTTGTGGTTGGAAAAATAACTCTTAGATATATTAAAGGCAAAATTGATTTTTCTGTTGAAAAATTACAGATCATGTTAGATTAATATGTTTATTTACCCTGATACATAATGGCCATGTTGTGTTAAAGATATAAGATCTATATCTAGTGGTTTATTCTTCTTGGGAGAAAGTTGTGTGATTTACAATAAAAATAAATAAAGTTAAGTAAATCTCAGCACCGCTGAAGCTAAGTATGTAGTTTCTACTAAATATGTAACACAATTAATATAGATGAATGCACTACTAAATTATTTGTTGGTTGATGTTAATTTTCCCCCTTATCTTGGGTAATGATAATACAAGTTTTATAAATCACACTAAGAATTCAATGTAACATTCTAAATCTAAGAACATTGATATCAAATATCACTTCATCAAATAAAATGTGGAAATAAATAAACTAAATCTATAATTAGTTCCTATAATAGAACAAGTAACTAATATTTCACTAAAACTTTTCCAATGGAAATATTTTATAATTTAAGGTTTATTATGGGTATTTAACCTCACTCTCTTCAAGCCTAAGGTATGTGGCATTTTTTTCATCCATCACCTTGTATTTGGATGTTGTTGCCAATAGGGGAGAAAATATGTAACATAAATCTATATGTTGTTATTTTCTTTAACTTTTATGGGAGATCATGCATTTAGGAGGTGTTTTAAATGGGATAAGTTATGATATTAGTGTATGTGAACTATTTTAAAATTTTATTGATATTTTTGTATGAACTACTTTATATAGGTTTTTGTTATGATGATGTCGAAATTGAAGAGGTTGTAAATGATTCAGAAGTTGGAAATGTTGTGAATCACTATTTTATGGACAATATGATATTGTTATTCAATTATTCTTTTTTCCTACACCAATTTTTCTTACATAATCCTATAATTTTTGGATATAAATCCATTTCTTGAGTTTCATAACTTCAGTTATTTATGTTCCTTAGTTGAAAAAAAAATCCAAAGGGGTGTTATTGGGACCAAGAGGCTTGGAGATGTTGAGAAGAATCTTGTTATGAAGGATGAAGTATTAATTTAGTGTGGTCTTTCTTTCAAACATAAATCACTTAATAATGATGATTGGACTAAGTTGAATTGATGAATTACAATGGACCAAGTTGAATGGATGAATTCTAATTGATTAAGTTTAATGGATGGAGTCCAATAGACTCAGGTGATCGGATAGAGTATTAAGAAAAATATATTCACAATTTCATCAAACATAGATGTTCCTAAAAATAAATTAAGGGATGCTTTTATATTCTTCAAAGAACCAAATATCATGTTTATTTTAAGACATATATGATTCTTACTGAATGTGTTTGAAGTAAGATATTGATGGGTCACCGGACATAAGATTCCTAACCAATTATATCAAGTATAAAATGTTTGAAGGCCCATAAAGTAGAGAAGTGTTGTGGAAGATTGTTCATTAACTGAAAATTTATTAAGTCCCTAGTTGATATTTCAAAATTAAGTTTTTTTCAATAGATTTTTCTGATCAGTATGATTGAATAGATTATTCTAAGAGATTTTATGAAACTTAAGATTTTGAGTGAAGTTCACCAGAAGAAGATATTGAATGATTGGACATAGGTTTCCTAACAGAGATATCAGATAGAAAAAAAATTTGATGATCATAATATAGATAATATATTGTGGAAGCTATGGATAAAAGGAATTTGGAATGAAGTCATTGGATAGAGGCTTTTAGACAGAGTCCACTAGAAAAAGGGTGATCAGACAAAGAAAAAACTTACAAGGTTACTAGATAGAGAAGTTTATATAAAGAAGTGTTGGATGATGTTTTGAGAGTATTTTTAAAGTTTTTATAAGGAAATTAAATGTGAAGATGATAATATGTACATTAAATCATTCAATAATCATGAAGTGGAATTCATTATTAAATATGAGATTTTGGGAAATCTTGTAGAAGAATGTTGACATTGAGTTTTGAAAAAATTATTTTCAAGGACTATTGAATCTTGTTTTCTCATAGGATTAAAGGTGGTCAAATAAAGTAAGAGTTGATCTAGATACTAAAATTTTGAACAGGATATTATAATTTGGGTTCTTTCTTATCTATTTATTTTTAGATAATTGATTCCAATATAGAGTGGATTCAAAATTCCATGGAGAGATTATTTATGTTGTTGTTGTTGGGATAATTTTTCAATAAGTTTCAATGAAAGAGATTGAGAGATATTTTGTTGAAGAATCATATGCAGTGGTAATATACAAAGTGATACTAGATAGAGTTTTCTGATTAATTTGTATCAAATGAATATTGTGAAGAAGTGATTGGAAAAACTGAGGTGATCATAAGAATAGGGGATCAAAACGAGTTTATCATACCAAGGAAATTGGGCTGAGAAAAACATACATAGGATACAAGATAGAGGTTACTAGATGGAGAAATCATCATACAAATAGGTTTGGAGAAATAAGTTGATACAAAAGTTCATGCTCATTGCTACACAAGAAATTAAAGAGGAATAAAAAGAACTTGTGGGAAGGCAAATGTGAATAAATTTCAAGTGGAATAGTCAAAAAATTGAATCATTTTGGTGATGTTTCTTTTTGTTTCTATGAAAATCATTCTATCGTATTATATATGTGAGGAGTACATGTAATGTCGAAAGACTATAGTGCTATAAAATTGATGGTTATTCACTGCTTTTTGTAAACCAAAAAAAATTATTTTCTAGTGTATGTATAGTATGGTATCTTTTTAAAACCATTCAAAGGACTAAATATTTTATTTAGTAGTGAACCATGTAAATTTTTATGTTCCTATGGGTGTGCTTGTTTTTTTATTTCTAATGTAGTCAATTATCTCTAAACAAAGGTGAATTTTATTCTTAAAGAAGAAGAAAATAAAAAAAATGATCAGAGATTCACCCCCTCCTCACCCCTCTCAGTGATCACACAAATCATGATTAGTCATTTTATAATACTTAGAAATTTTCATTAAAAACTCACATTAATTTATAAGTAAACATAGAAATAAATATGTAAAACACTTATTACATCATGGAAGATAGTTTCAAACAGCTAGAAAATCATTTTCATTTTCATAGTTTAGGATCCAAATGACTTTTACATAGTATGTGAAAATTAATCATCATTAAAAATATTCTTTCATATGAATGAAACCGAATTAATACTCCATAGATGAAAGTTTATGTCCTCTAAATTAAGAATTTATAATCACTTTATCTTGAAAAATACGTCCTAATTTATTTCTTTTTGTGCATATAAAATAAAATATCATTCAACATTAAATTAAAATAATTTCAGTTTAATAAAAGTGAAAATAGGGTTAAAGAAAAAGAATATTGGAGAAAATGAGCTCCCAATCAAGCCAGGGTGATATTTAAAAACCACTATTTAGATCCTTTGTGATAATAAAATGATTCAAAAATATGTGAGCATAACCCTTCCTTTAATATTCATGTTTCCCAATACACTACTACAAAAACAATATGAACTAAATATAATGAGAAGAATTCACAACAAGAAATAAACTATGTGAGGTCACTTAATAGCTTTTACATTCATTTTAAATAGTTTATAAAAAATTGAATTCAGTATAAGGAAATAATCAGGCATAAATACAACAATAGGTAAGAACATAATTCAAATTGGAGTATAATTTCATGTTAACAATACTTATCATTATTATTTCCAAAAACATTAATCAACATAAAAACCACTCTATTTACCTCACTATGCATATCAAATTAGCATGCAAAAATGCTCTTAAAATATGAAAACAATTATTTTAGTGTGTGCATGAACATAACCAATGAATATTTTAACTTATTTTCAATTAAAAAAAATGTAATATTTGTTGAGAAAGTGTTTTTTCAACAATAATCTATTTTATTAGGGTGATATTGTTAAGAAAAATACTCTATATTTTTATAACGAGTTTGATGCTCACAAATACCCTTGTTTGTTATTATAATGATTTTATCTTAAGTGTATTTCAGGAAATTAATATTCTTTATTTATCTATTTTGGAATAATATTAAATCATTTAATCCACGTGGAATATTTGACAGAGTGTTTAGAAATCGTTTTAGCATATTAGCATGTTCTGGAAACACTGTTCATGCTCTACGTGTTTGGAAATCACTTTATCATGTTCTAGAAACATTGTTCATACCCTATGTTGAGGAGTGTATAGTAAGGATGGAATCCATCATTTAATTTATAGGATATCAGAAAAGTATGGTTAAGCAACCATACGTTATTGACAAATTTATGGTTAAGAAACCATACATTATCAACAAAAGTATGGAAGAAGAACCCTACATTTGGAAGGAACCTTATGTTCAGGATGTCATAAAATTATGGAAGAAGAACCCTATGTTAGTATGGAACGTTACGTTTTTTTCTCAAAAGTATGTTTCATAAATCTTAATTTTGTAAACATTTTTACATTGTATGATAAAATTATGGATTATATATCGTACATTTGAGAGTTAAAGAGAAAATTATGGATGATCAAAATTACTTTTGAAGAATGGATGGTCAAACTTACTTTTGAAGAATGGATGATCAACCTTATGTTGTGAACCTTATGTTCAGAGAATGTATGTTATGTTGTTTAACCCTACATTTGGCATTGGAGATTTAAATTACGACTTTATTGAGCTATAGTCTTTATGCGGATTATTAGGCTAATTACAAGCTAGATTCAAAGCCCAGATTTAAAGAATGTATTTGACTGATTCAAAGCCATTTATTTGTGATTCAAATGATCAATTTAAGAGGATCTTTTAATGCCAAATATTCAGGGGAGTTACGACTGCTCTGTTATTCAAACATTTGAATATCATAATTCTAAAGGCTATATTTGTGGATCTAAATTTGAAAGGAAAATGTTTTTTCCTATTCTATATATCTTTAATATTTTGTATTACATAAAAAAGAGGCGAATAATCAAAAAGAAGATAAGGATAACAAGCTATCGAGTTTTTCACTTCTATAGTTTGCAGAGATATATGAGTCACATAGATCTGTTACTACCAAGATCTATCAAACTCTATTTTTTGAAGAAGAAGAAACACGTTGAAGATTCATAGATTCTACATCGATTATCTACATTGAATCTACTGTTGTTGAAGTTGCTAAATTCATTTCAAGATCTACTGCAACCAAATCGGCTTAGAACTACATCTACCTGAAGACTATTCTTTTTGAAGATGATGATACATTGACTGTCAGTTGTGTGTTGTTACAATTGTGAAGAACAAATGGAAAGTATTTTTAGAAAAAAATATCTTTTTTGTTTGAGTAATCTACTTCTGATACTAAGCTATGTATTTAGTTCTATATATAAACCAGAAGTCTCTATTTTAGCCTTAACATGTAAAGGTGTCAACTGCCTGTACTCAGTTATGGATGGTCTATTGATAAGAGGACTATATAGTGAAAATCATGAAGATCGTGGAGTAGAGCATTGGTGGAGTGGACTAGGGGCCTTCTGTTCCCTGAACCACTATACATCTTTACATTCTTTAATTTTTTATTTTACACATCATAAACAACCTGATAAAATAACAGGATAGACTCAACCATATTCACGATTTGTAAAGAATTTGTAAAATACACAATTCACCCCACCCCCCTCATTTGCGTATTTGGTATAACCCGGTCCAATAATAGGTATCAAAGGAGGTACTTTGGTCAAATATATAACAAGATGAAAGTTTTTTGGATTATATAGATCACAATAGATGATACACAAGAGGGTATGTCAATGGTTCAAGCTCCCTACTTCTATGGTTAAAATTATGGATGCTGGAAATCAAGGATGATCATTTACTTAAAGAACCTTGGAAACATAGTCTACTCAAAAAATCTTACTCCCAATTTGATTCCAGATAAACTTGAAACATGGAGTGTTGATACAAAAGCAGAGTACGACATAAACTCAAAATTTATTAATGTTATCATCTATGGTCTTTGACCAGATGAATTCAACAGAGTATCTCAGTGCCCGATGGCTTATAAAATGTGGCAGATGATTTCAGTTACCTATGAAGGAACTGACAATGTCAAAAAATGAGGTATGCCACTACTAAATTGAAATTCAACACATTCAGAAGTTTGAAGGAGAAAGCATCACCCAGATGAATGGAAGGCTTACAGAAATTGTTAATAATATCACTGTCTTGTGTGATCCTATCAAACAAGCAGATCAGACCCTGAAAGTTCTAAGAGTATTACCACCTAAGTGGAATGGAATTTCGGTTTCTATTAGTCAATCCTCACCAGTCAAAGACCTTACAATGAGATATTTAATTGGAACTATTATGATGTATGAATTTGAGATGGAAGATGAAGCAAATGAGCATAAAGTTTTAATCAAAATAGAAAATACTACTTTGAAGGTAACTTCTCAAAAGAAATGCAGAAAAATGAAGAATGAAATCAATGTGAAATTATAGAGTTATGATTCATCTAATTCTGATTTGGAACTGGCTCAACTAGCCAAAAAGTTTAGTAAATTATACAAAAAAATAATGGATTCAGAAAATCTTTCAAAAATGATGAAAAAGAACCAAGGGAAGTAAGATGCTATGAATGCAAAAAAGATGGTTACATTAGACCTGACTATCCTCAATTCAAAGGAGAAAAGAAAACAAAATTTTTCAAAAACAATGATTATGAGTAGAAAAACAAAATAGAAATGAAATCTAGATGGAGTGTTTCTAAAGACTCCAGCATCTCATCAAAGTTTGACTTAGAAAAATAAGAATAAAATCTGAAATCAAACATGTGATTTATGGTAGAAGTTTATGGGGTACAATCTTATTACTCATCTGATTCAGATTCAGATTATAGTTCTAGTTGTTCAAATAATAAACTTGCATCCTACTACAATATGTTGGAAGATAAATATGATTCCTTGTTTAAGAAACATAAATCACTAAAAAAATATTCACACTGCTTTTTTAAGAGAAAGAGACACACTGCTAAAACAACATCAAGTGTTGATTGAAAAATATAACTCATCAAATAAAAAGTATATAGATAATGAAACTAAAATAAAAACACTGCAAAAAGAAGTAGAAACATATAAAAGTGCATCTCTTATTTTTACAAAAGGAGAAAATATACTAAATGAAATTCTTGGAAATAATGTGATTAAAAAAGGAAAGATATGGAATAGGCAGTAAAGGTGAGAAACCCAAACTGTATAAGAACTATTTTTTTCTAAGTACATAAGGTAAAATTTAAAACTAATGTAGAAAAAAAGGTCACATATCAAAAAAATATTATTTAAGGAAACCGAAAATTAGTGGAATTAAGAAAGCCTTTGTTGCAAGCATTTTATATGATTCTATTGATTATAGAAAAAAAACAAGTCTAGATTCTCAGGTCTTTACTGGCTAACACTGCTGGACCCAATAGAATATGGGTACCAAAACAAACCTTTGTTTAAATGCCTCTGTAGGAAGCAGGTCACAGAAGTAGAAAAGTTGTATTGTATATAGATAGTGGATGCTCCAGGAATATGAGTGGAAACTCATCAAATTTAAGAACTCTAACTCAAAATTATGGTGGTCTAGTCACATTTGGTGACAATGCTAAATGTAAGATAATTGGCATTGTAACTGTTGGAGATCTAGAAGTAGTCTCAATCAGTAAAGTAATCTATATACAAGTATTGAAACAAAATCTGATAAGTATCTCTCAACTCTATGATGATGGATATTTTGTTGATTTTTCTAACAACTTTTGTTCTATTTTTAAAGATAAATTTCTTAAATTTAGAGCACCCAGAATTGATAATGTTTATACACTGGACTTAAATTCCTTGTGTAAACAAAAAGTAAACTGATTAATTGCTAAGATAAATGAATCTTGGATCTATCACAGAAGACTTGTACATTTCAATATATATGCTTTACATAAGTTATCTAAGAAACAATTAGTTTCTGATTTGTCTAGTATCAAATTTGAAAGTGATAGATTATGTGATGACTGTCAACTTGGCTAGTAGCACAAATCATCCTTCAAATCTATTAACAAAATTGCTACATCTAAACCTCTATAACTTATCCATATAGATTTGTTTGGACCTTCAAGAATAGTAAGCTTGGATGGTAAATTATATGTATATGTTTTATTTGATTACTATTCTAGATTTACTTAGATTTATTTTCTAAAATATAAAAATAAATCTTTTAATATATTTGAAAGTTTTTGCAAAGCTGTCCAAAATGAAAAAGGTTTTAAAATAATTTCATTAAGAAGTGATCATGGTGGAGAATTTGAGAATCTAGAATTTAATACCTTTTGCTCAAATATGGGTATTAAACACACCTTCTTTGTACCAAGAACACCTCAAAAAAATGGAATTGTTGAAAGAAGAAATAGGACTATTCAAGAAATGGCTAGGACCATGCTAAATGAATACAGTCTTCCTAACTATTTATGGGTAGAAGTTGTAAGTATGGCAAGCTATATAATGAATATAGTTTTAATCAGACAAATTTTTAAAAAGACACCCTATGAACTTTGGAATAACAGAAAACCTAAATTAAATTACTTTAGAGTTTTTGGATGCAAGGTTTACATCTTAACCACCAAGGACAATCTTGGTAAGTTTGATCTAAAATCTGATGAAGTCATTTTCTTAGGATATTATGCTACTTACAAAGCTTATAGAGTTTTTAATAAAAATTCAAGGATTGTTTAAGAATCAGATCGTGTGAAATTTGATGAATATGATCCCTTTGAGAAAAGGAAAGACCAAATTGATGAATCTGACTCTAATGATAATATGCGACTTGAGAACTTAAAATATTCCATTGAAAAATATTTAAATGAAATTCAGTCAAATTCAGAAGAACATGAAATTAAATAACCTAACAGTGTACTACCTAGATAGTCTAGAACCCTAAATAATCACCCTTTAAAAACGTTTATAGGAGACCTAGACACTGGAATAAAAACTAGAAGAAATTTAGGAAATCTTGTTGAATTCTATGACTTTCTATCCCAATTAGAACCTAAGGAATTAAAATAATCCTTAGTTGATGAAAGTTGGACGATATCAATGCAAGAAGAACTAAACCAGTTCAAGAGAAATGATGTTTAGAATTTAGTTGAAAGACCTCAGAACTATATAGTTATAGGAACTAAATGGGTCTTTAGAAATAAACACTGGTGGAAATTCCACCTATACCAACACTTTTTTTCCAACGGTTTTAACAAACCATTGGGAAAAAGACCCTATGAAAATGGTTCATATGAACTATTGGAATATAGGTCATATGGATTGGTTTTCCCCAACGGTTCAAATGAACTTTTGGGATATATCTATATAAGCCATCGGGATACTTCTCTTATCCCTAAGCCACACTTCTCCAAACCCTCGGTGCCACTCACATACTCCTCCCATCCTTGTCGCTGCTCCCATATCGACCACCCCTCACCACCGCTCCTATCCCGACCACCCCTCGCTACTCGCCGCTCACCAATAACCACTCGCCACTCGCCGCTCCCCGCTCCCTGCTCATCGGCACTCACACATCCCCCTTCAAGCCATAGTTATCCAAACCCTATAGAGACGCTCCACTCCTCCCGTCATTGTCGCCACTCTCATCCCCCTTGAGTTCCCCTCCTCCCATCCCGACTCTCACTCACTGCTTGCAGCTCCCTGCTCATGGTTGCTCGTGAATCCCCCTTCTGCTCTGTAACCATCAATTCTAGCTCTTCGTAAGCTTGAATTCAGGTTAATTATGAGTTATTATTAGTATTTATATGATTCATTCAGGATATATACGAGTCATTTCCAATGTTTTATATGATTTATTTTATCTCTTTTGATGATTCATTCCTTTAAAAAATTATCCAAAGGAGGGTGATTCAACAATACATCATTGAGTTCACCTATACATTGAATCAATGTTTTTTGATTCCACATTTGCGTGCATGAAACCCAATAACTGCAGGACATGTGTATTATAATTAGTATCCCAATTTGTTTGAGGAGTGATCTTCCTTATTTAGATTCTTTTCTTGTTTCCTTTATGTTGATACAATGTGTTTGACTTTATACTATTTTATGAGATCATTTCTCTTATTTGATGTCATGATTTTTAATGGATTTGTCCTTTTTTGAGAGGCATCTCACACGAGAGTGTTTTTTTGGTTATTTAATAATGTTTCATGGTTATGAACCTTGTTCATATGATGTGAAGCTATGTTATTTATATAATTAGATCCTTGGGAGTCATCTCTTAGGGTGGATGTTGAGGCCCCTTTCTCCCCTTTTCAAGTTTGTTTTAAATTCTAAAGGACATTAATTGTTTGAGAGATATCTGTTATAGGGTCCCAAATTTATAAAACCCTTTGTGTTTTATGAGGGTTATCAGTTTCAAGAGGGTGGTTAGATCCTTTTACATTTTTAAATTATAATTTTATTCATGGTGTCACTTATTTGACCATGCATTTGATTTCTTGTCCATGTGGTAACTTGTCTGATTATGCAGTTACTAGTTTGTTTTTTCCACCCCTTATTTGACTATGAATATCTATTTTTTTCTTATGGTCAATTAGTGAGGTTTCTAACTTGTTTTTGTGAGGAAACATTGGAGTCTAGAGTAGCCTTCGGGTCTTCCATGAGATGGATTTTTTTCCTAAAACATTATGTGAGAACATTTTCAGAGTATGTTGGAGTCATGAAATAACCCCAAATGTCTCCATGAGATAGCATAAATAACCCCAAGTGTCTCCATACATCATATTCTCTTCGCATGGGTTGGACACTCACCCAATCATATCAAACATATCGTATTCTATCCTCTCAGTCACATACTATAGGCTCGTCTCTCGAGGATTATCCCATAATCCTTATCCCACACACTATAGTCTTTTCTCGGCATGTCGACCATTCCTTAATTATATTCTCAAGAATCCAGTCAAGAACCTCATTAAAATCATGTATTATAACCCATCCCCACTAACACACCAATCCTCTTGGCATTATAATGCCAATATATCCGACAATACCCAATACTCACTCTAGCATCTCATCCTTGATCTCCTTAGTTGAACTTTTGAATCATTAAATGGAGTAAAACCTTTCATAATACATTTTATAGACTCTAAGGGACCACCCCACTCTAATAACCCACCAATATTCCAATCCATCCTCATAAGTATTTCCTTATCAAACACTAGATGTAAAACTTCCACATCTATCACCATAAGGCCCAAGCCTCTTAGGAATATTTTACTTGATCTAAACCCTCATCCATTCCATAAACATGTCATCCAAATTATAAGACATATGTTAGACCACTAATATCCTAATTTATATCTTATCCACTTGGAGACCTAGTGACAGGGTGATTTACTTTCCATAAAATCACTAAAGAATTTTATCTAAACCTAGGAGTCTTGTGAACACCATATCTATAGGTCTACTATGTTAATCTATTTACTTTCCTTTATCATCCTTAGACTCCATGACTCCCATGGAACATAGTTATAATCAATCCCTTGGAAATCTATGATCGAATAATCAAGTTAGTGTTTAAGGGTCGATCAAGGCTCTTAATACTATCTTTATATACATAAGAATTATTATCTAAAGAAAAAATTAATTTAAGTAATGGTTGATCACCCATGGAGGTGCTTATACTTCATCTTATAACTGCTAAATTATTTATTCCCTCCACTTGAATGAGGAATTAAATAACTCCCCTTCCATGTTCATGTAAAACCTATATTTTCTAAAGACATCATACTAACCACAAATATATAGGTGAGAAAAATCATAAGACTGGTCTATGATCACATCATTAGTCATATCTTCATCACAAATCTCCATGACTTAAGCCTTATATTAATCATATAATTTAACATATACTTACCAAATTAGTGAATGTTGATTCATATTCAATCACTAACAATTTTTCCTACTCAATATCTAAGAGATCTCAAGATCTAGCTTGTTTAAGCTCATATACAAAGTTTTGGTCATTGAAGATCAGTTGGAATCACTTCTAATAATGTTTTCATCATTCCATTCCATAATAAATTTACACCACAACCTATCTTGACCCTTTAGTAATGGTGCAGCTGTGTAATTTCCCAAACAAAATTGGATTGAACAAAACCAAAATAAGCTGAAAGTCGAGCCAAACTAATTATATACCATTTATAGGAAGATTAATTTTTAATTAATAGGAATTTAATTTTTGATATTATCATTTTGAAACATGGATTTGTTTCCCTCTTGCTTGCAGGAACATGATTTGACCCATGTGGCATTGTGGTTCATATATGTTGGGCGGTGACATGTATATTCACAGAAGACTGGTATGTTTTAGTTTAGTTTTTATTTTATTTTCTTTATCGCATTGGCCACTTAGGTCTTTTACTGGTTTCTATGGATAGGGAGTAGTTATATTCTATGAAGGAGGCCAGAAGGGGTTCAGATTGTTTTAGTCCACCGGCTTTGATCCAAGGTAAGATTATATGATTACTACTTGTCTCACACCTCATATATTTTGGGGATTTCAATGTTTTTGACTCCATATTATGTTTTTGGTAGGGAGTTGGATCATTTTGTGTTGGTTTAGGTAGATTTGGTTATCGCCAATCGAGGTAAGGATTTAATGTTGTTGGTTGGTTTTTCACTGGTTATGTAGGGTCCTTTATGTGTTTTAAGGTTTTTAATATCCTTTGTGTAGTGCGTTGATCTCTGCTCATTGGTTTTGAGTCACCAAGTCAAGGGTGACTCACCTTCATGTGCATAGGTAAGTAAGTATATGTATGTGGGTTCCCCCATTACATGTATAGTCAACCATGGTAATGATTATGCACGTATGGAGCTAGGTGGGCTCATGTATATATATAAAAATTCATACGCAAGTGAGTAGAGACTGTATATGCATATAAGAATATGTGTAAGGATCCCCTTGCACATGCTCATGGCCATACGGGTGTGTGCATAGGGGATAGGTGTCCTTGCATGTGTGTGAAGGTGCATATACCCATCGGGGGAGCATCATCTTTTAGTTAGAAAGCTCCAAGAGACAAATTGGACGGCTTGGTTCCACCTTGAGGTAGGGTCCCTCTCCTAGTCTCTTTAATTCAAGAATGCTTTAAATTGTATTTACCTTCTTTATTAATTATTCTTAATTATATTGACCTGCATATCTTGAATAAGTGTTCTTTTATATAATCATTTCATTTGATAAATAAAGTCATGTTTTGATAATAAAACCCCTCCAATGGAGGTGCGCTGTCTGTGAAAACTCACAGTGATAGTTATGTTGATCTAGTTTCTTAACTTATTTCATTTTATTTGTGTTTAATGAGTTTTAGATTAAATTTTAAATATAATTAACTGAATTTTTTGATAAATCAATGCCATGATTTTATAATAAAACCCCTCCAATGTAGGTGTGTTGTCTTCTAAACCAAAGAGTAGTGATAGTTATTTGTATCATGTTTAGATTTGGTTTGAGTTTTCCATATGCCTCTTGTTGGTGTTTGTTTTGTGGCTAGTTAGTTTTGGTTTTCTTTGAATAATATAAATTAGCTTATCATACTCGTTTAGCTCAAATGACATTTCTCGAGTAGGCATATGCCTTACCATGTCACTTTTCTTTTCACCCTTTGAATATTATAAATGAAATTTTCATGTTTAGGTGAAGTGAATGAATTTGTAAATGGTTTGTGTTGGGTGTATGATTGCTAGTCATTCTTGTCTAAACTTGTGCGTAGGGTTCATTTCAGGTCAGCTCATACCTTTTGAAGCTTCATCGTAGGGTTTATTGTACCCTAAAAAATCTCTCGTTCCTTCTGTGCTCCTTTTTAAGATTCAATCATAAGTTTCATGTACCTTATGAAGTCTTCATTGTACCTTATGAACTTTGCGGACTTTACGAAGGAACCTTACGAGCTTCATGACCGTTACGAAGGAATCTTACAAGGTCCAGTTTACCTTGAAATTATACTATACCTTACGATGATCTAAGCGTACCCTAGTAGGTTTCCATGCCTCTACCCAAAACAGCATCAGGGTATACCCTATAAAATCCACTATCGAGGACCCTATGAAATCTAGTATCAGGGTGTACCCTATGAAGGTCTCCTTCAAATTTCAGCTCAAACTTCACAGCCTTCCAAATAACATCAAATCCTTCTCAAATCAACTCCAATCATCTTTAACCTTTTCAACAACCTTCAAATCATCTAAGACATCTTATTTTAAGTGAGTTGGAACATGATTTATGTATTGACAACAAAAAACAACACATTAACCACATCTACTTCAACACTATTAATACCTTCTTCTATAGAAAAATTACACATGCTAGAGGTAACTTATTATCTCAACTATCTCCAAAAGTACTCAACATCTTCAAAACATCTCTTGAGCTCAGAAATCTACCCCTTTAGATTTTTTTTCCAACCAAGGAACATAAATCACTTTCAAACTCAAACCACTTATCCATGAATCATCATTCAATAATTCTATGTCTATTTGAGCAAACTCGGTGTAGGATGTCCATAAGATAGTGATTTACATTCATACTTTCAATCTACCCCACTTCATCCTGCTCCCTTCGCTCCTGGCTGGAAGATGTTGCCCAGTGGATATCGCTGGACAGGGCCAACACGCCACGGTCATGCCGCGGTCACGCTGTGGTCATGTCGTGGTCTCTCCATGGTCAGGCTGCCATCATGCCGCAGTCACGCCGTGGTCACGCCGCGTTCATGATGCGGTCACGCCGCGGTCACACCGCGGTAATGCTGTGATTTGGCCCTGCTCCAAGATGACACCCCGCGGTGGTTTGTAGTCCTGTCGGAATTAGATGTATGATACCTAGATAGAGTTTTAGATACATTACCCATCCATAGTTAATGGGGAGGGAGGAAACAACTGGAATGTTTCCCCGCTTCCTCCCACTCCCTTCGCTCATGGTCAGAAGATGCTGCCCCATGGATGTCGCTGGACCAGGACAACACGCCGTGGTCATGCCGCAATCACGTTGTGCTCATGCCGCAGTCACGCTGTAGTCACATCGCGGTCACACCGCACTCAGGTCGCGGTCACGCCGTGCTCACTCCGCACTCATGCCGCGGCCACGCTGCGCTCACGCCGTGATTTGGCCCTGCTTCAACACGACACCCCACGGCGGTTCGCAGTCCTGTCAGAATTCTATGTATGATACCTAGATAGAGTTTTAGATGCATTACCCACCCATAGTTAATTGGGAGGTAGGTGATGGCCAGAATGTTTCCCCGCCTCCTCCTGCTCCCTTTGCTTCTGGCCAGAAGATGTTGCCCCATGAATGTCACGGTATCGGGCCAACATGCCGCAGTCACGTCGTGGTCACACCGAGGTCATGTCGTGGTCACGCCGTGGTCATTTGTGACGTGTACAAGTCAACCCCTCCTCAATCCGAGACACGTTTTGGCCGGAACCACTCAAACTGTCTCACTTTTATTTGAAATGGATAGGATTTTAAGTGAAAACAACAACTAGCATACGAAAAACTGACCAAATGCATTCAGATTGTGTTAATACTTTAGGACAACAATCCATGTGTAATTTTTGATGTGTACGAGTCAACCCTGCCTCAATTGAAGGAACGGTGTGTCTGGTATCACTCCAAGTTTATGCTTTTTGTTTAAAATGGACATCATTTTAAGTGAAAACAACAACTGATGTACGGAAAACAGACCAAACGCATTTGTATTCTGTTGAAACTTTAGTAAAACGGTCCATGTGTTATATGTGACATATACGAGTCAACTTTGTTTCTATCTGAGGCGCAGTGTGGCCGACACCACTCAAAGTGTGTCTCTTTTGTTTAAAATGGACATCATTTTAAGTGAAAACAACAACTTCCATACGGAAAACTGACCAAATGCATTAGGATTATATTGAAACTTTAGTAAAATGATTAATGGGTCATATGTGACTTGTACGAGTCAACCTTGCCTCAATCCAAGGTGTGGTATGGACAATATCACTCTAACTGTCTTTCTTTTGTTTAAAATGGACATCATTTTAAGTAAAAACAACTGGCATACGGAAAACTGACCAAACGTATTCGGATTATGTTGATACTTTATCAAAATGATCTATGGGTCATATGTGACGTCTATGAATCAACCTCGCCTCAGTCCGAGGTGTGGGGTGGCCGACACCACTCAAAGTGTCTCACTTTTATTTGAAATGGACATCATTTTAATTGAAAACAACAACTGACAAACAGAAAACAGACCAAACTCATTCGGAATCTGTTGAAACTTTAGAAAAACGATCCATGGGTCATATGTGAGGTGTATGAGTCAACACCGCCTCAATCCAAGGTGTGGTGTGGCCGACACCACTCAAAGTGCCTCTCTTTTGTTTAAAATGGGCCACATTTTAAGGGAAAACATCAACTGACATACGGAAAACTGACCAAATGCATTAGGATTATGTTGAAACTTTAGTAAAATGATCCATGGGTCATATGTGATGTGTAAGAGTCAAAACCGCCTCAATATGAGGTGAGGTGTGGCCGGTATCACTCTAATTTTCTCTCTTTTGTTTAAAATGGACATCATTTTCAGTAAAAACAACTGGCATACGGAAAAATGACCAAATGTATTCAGATTAGGTTGATACTTTAGAAAAACGATCCATGGGTTATATGTGATGTGTGCGAGTAAACCCTGCCTCAATCCGAGGGGTTTTGTGGTCGGCACCACTCAAAGTGTCTCTCTTTTGTTTCAAAAGAACATCATTTTAAGTGAATACAACAACTAACATACATAAAACTGACCAAAGGCATTCATATTCTATTGAAACGTTAGGAAAACGATCCATTGGTAAAATTTGACTTTTAAAAGTCAACCCTTCATAAATACGAGGGCTGGTGTGGCCGGAACCACTCAAACTATCTCACTTTTATTTGAAATGGACATGATTTTAAGTGAAAACAACAATTGGCATATGGAAAACCGACCAAACGCATTCGTATTGTGTTGATACTTTAGTAAAATGATCCATGGGTAATTTTTGATGTGTAAGAGTCAACCCCTTCTCAATACAGGGCATGGTGTGGCTGGTATCACTCCATGTGTATGTCTTTTGTTTAAAATGGACATCATTTTAAGTGAAAACAACAACTGGCATATGGAAAACTGACCAAACGCATTCGGATTCTGTTGAAACTTTAGGAAAACTATCCATGGGTTATATGTGACGTGTACAAGTCAACCCCGCTTCAATATGAAGCATAGTGTGGCCAGAACCACTCCAAGTGTCTCTCTTTTGTTTAAAATGAATATCATTTTATGTGAAAACAACAACTACCATACGGAAAACCAACCAAAATCATTCATATTATGTTGAAAATTTAGGAAAAAAATCCATGGGTCATATGAGACGTCTAAGAGTAAACCCCACCTCAATATGAGGTGTGGTGTGGCTGACACCACTCAAAGTGTGTCTCTTTTGTTTAAAATGGACATCATTTTAAGTGAAAATAATAACTAACATACGGAAAACCAACCAAACGCATTTGGATTCTGTTGAAACTTTTGGAAAACGATCCATGGGTCATATGTGACATGTATGAGTCAACACTGCCTCAATCTGAGGCATAGTGTGGCTAGTATCACTCTAACAGTCTCTCTTTTATTTAAAATGGACATCATTTTAAGTAAAAACAACCAGCATATGGAAAACTAACCAAATGTAATCGAATTGTGTTGATACTTTAGAACAACGACCCATGGGTTGTATGTGATGTGTATGAGTCATTTAAAAGTCTTGGGAATGTCAAAGTCATTTGAAAGTCTTGGGCTTCCCTACCCATGATATTATCATCACATCGAAATCATTCGTCTACCTACTCATATTTTTCTTACCTACTCAAGAAACTCAGCCTACGCCCCCTAGCTAGTCCTACCCCTAGTAACCAAATGCAATAGAAAAACACCAACACTCCAAGAAATTATCATTTAATGAAAATCAGGCACCTCTATGTGCTTCCTACCAAAACCAAATCTCCTTTGCACAGTCTCCACCCAAAGAGAAAGTTTGCACATAAAACCACATAAACCCACATTTCCTTCAGCACCTATTATTCTCATGATCAAATTTTTAAGTATAAGGACCACCCATTTTAATATACATTACACGGGCTAGGCACCCAAGCATTTACATTCCTCTAGAATCCAACCACAAGGGTAAACCACAAGCACTCAAGTTTTCTTCCTCAAAACCAAAGCCACCCTACTTTCCAAAACTCATATCAGGTTTCACCATTCATGTACTACTTTCAAAGGTCCAAAAAATCCATCTTGATTTCACACACCCAAAATCACACATAGCCTACTTAACCTATCTCATCTTCTGATGCATTTATCTAAGACTAATTTTACTTCTAGAGTAATCAAATGTTTATTCCTTCCATTTTCTCATCTACTTCCAGATCCTTAAACACCATATTTTATTCTTATTTCTTGCAAAGTATTTTCAATTTAACATTTCATAATTTCTTTCAGTGATTACTACACCATTTTTTTCCACATTTTTTTATTTAAACTATCTTCATAAGGTGAAGTTAACCTTACATTCCTCAGTAATCAATCTTATGGAATCAATATTAAGGAAATTTTCAATTTGTTAAGGTGTTCTATTCTTTTGATCATCCTATTTTCTTCATATTTTGATGACCATAGTTTCTCAGTATTTATACAACCTTCAAAAGTAAAGTTTGTGACTTCTAGTTAGTCTATTAACCAAAATAGTCCTGATTTTGGGACGATTTGAAGATGGCTGAAATTGTTGGGGAGAAATCAGTTTGTCCCCCTTTCTTTGGCATCCATTTCTCTCGGTGTTTTCAAACTCAACAAACAGATTCAGTCCATTTCTTTCGGTGGTCCTATGACTTTCACTGGAATCGAGATCCTCTACCTTCTTCACTTTGGATGTTTCGAAACCTCCTACAAGTTTTGTGTGGCTTGAGGTCGACCAGTGGGTTAGAGATCTTGTCCTTCATCTCTAACCTACATGTATGGTATTTTTGGCTTGGATCTTGGTAAAAAAGAGGCATACCATGTAGGTTCATAGAACATGGAAGAAGCAGAGTCCTAGAAGGAGGGTGATGTCGGCAGAGCCATTTCCAAGGGAGTTCCCCTTCAGAACAGATTCTTAGATTTAGGTTAAGGGCCTTCAGATGATTATGATTCATGGAGTGGAAAAGGGTTGGTAACAGAAATCCCAAGAAGGTTGGGAATTTTAAAAAGGAGAAATATTCATTGATTCAAGAAGAAGAAATTGAACCTTCTAATAATTATCAGACTTTATTAGAGTAAGAGGATTAGAAACCAACATTTTTCTACTAGAATGGAATGAATAAAGGAAAAAAATTAGCCATTTAATTTGATGACTCCTAGTTACTATTAACCAAACAGTTTATTTAATATATCTCCAAAATTTCCTTTGGATTTTCAATCTCTATTAACCAACCAGTTTCTTTAATATATCTCCAAAATTTCCTTTGGATTTTCAATCTCTCCAACGACTGTCTTCTCAAAATTTATCAAAAATTTTGTAAAAAATTATATTTAAACTATTAAGACTTTGTATTTAACTTAAAGATTAGTTTAACAACAATTTTGTATCTTGGAGAGGTGCAGGTTTTCGGTTTTACAGGTTGGGGTTTACAGGTTGGGAAATATATTGGAGAGGTGCAGGTTTATAGTTTTACAGGTTTGGGTTTACATCTTTGGGAAATATATTTGTATCTTGGGGTTTATAGTTTTATATGTTGGGGTTTACAGGTTGGAGAGGTGCAGTTTTATAGTTTTACATGCTGGTTGTCCAGTTTTTAGGATATAAGATGTATACCAATGGTTCTACAAACCATTGGTATACAGAGTATGCTGGACAGAGTATGCCAACGGTTCTGAAACCATTGGTACATAGTACATAGTATGCCAAGGGTTCCTAAACCGTTGGTATACAGGTATTCCAACGGTTCTGAAACCATTGGGATACTACAGGTTGGAATAAAATGTATACCAACGGTCTGAAAACTGCTGGTATACCCACCAATACCAATGGTTCATCAACCTTTGGTACATATATATACCAATGGTTTAAGTAGAACTGTTGGTATAGATTAATTTCAGACCATATATGCCAATGGTTCCTAGATAACCATTGGTATAGAGCTACTGCCACACCTCACATACCAACGGGTTGTGAAACCATTGGGAAATACTATCCCAACTGTTTCAGTGGATATCCCAACGGTTTACAACCGTTGGGAAAGATGGAATTTCTAGTAGTGAAACAAGATTATCAAGTAATAATAACTAAAAATAAATCAATAATAGTAGCTAAAGGATATAATCAGGAAGAATGTATAGATTATGATGAGACCTTTGCACCCATAGCTATATTAGAAGCTATTAGAATCCTTTTAGCCTATTCATCTCATATGAACTTTAAATTATTTCGATGGATGTTAAGTCTTCCTTTTTAAATGGTTACTTATTGGAGGAAGTTTATGTTGAGAAAACTCGTTGTTTTGAAAATTCACAAAAACCAAATTCTGTTTTTAAACTTACTAATGCTCTTTATGGACTTAAACAAGCACCTAGAGCTTGGTATGAAAGATTAAGTTATTTTATTTTGAAAAATGATTTTTCTATTGGGATGACAGATCCAAAATTGTTTAAGAAATATATTAACTCTAATATTTTATTGGTTCAAATTTGTGTTGATGATGTAATTTTTGGTTCATCAAAAAAAAAATTCATGAGTTTTCAAATTTAATTCAAAAAGAATTTGAAATGAGTATGATAGGAGAATTAAATTTCTTTTTAAGACTTTAAATTTATAAAAAGGATTTTGGAAATGTTTTAAATCAAAGTAAATACATTACTGATTTAATAAAGAAATATTTACTTGAAAACAGCAAGACACATACAACTCCTATGTGTATTAATATAAAATTTGATTTGGATGTAACTAAAAAATCAGTTGATAAAAAATTATATAGAGGTATGATTAGAATTTTATTATATCTTACTACTAGAAGGCCAGATATAATGTAATCAGTATGTCTTTGTGCTAGATTTTAATATGATCCTAAATAATATCACGTAAGTGTTGTCAAAAGAATTTTTAGATATTTAAAAGGAACTGTTTTTCAATCTCTTCTCTCTCCAAAAACTTCTGATTTTAATTTAATTTCATATTAAGATGCTGACTTTGGAAGTTGTATATTAGATAGAAAAATCAACTCAGGGACTTTTCACTTTTTAGGAAAATCTTTAGTGTCATGGTCTAGTAAGAAACGACACTCAGTTTCCCTGTCAATAGCCGAGGCTGAAGATGTATCTGCAGGTGGTTGTTGTGCACAAGTTTTGTGGATGAAAAACACTTTTATGGACTTTGGAATAAATTTTAATAACACACCTATTTTATGTGATAATACAGGTGCTATAAATATTTCAAACAACCCTATTAATAATTCTAGAACTAAGCATATTGATATCAGACATCATTTTCTAAGAGGTCATGTTCTTAAAAAGGATATATTCTTAGAATTTATAAGTACTGAAATTCAATTATCTGATATTTTTACTAAACCAATTCTCACTACAAGGTTTGATTTTATTAAGGAGGATCTAGGTTTATTTTTTAAAAATGAAATTTTAATTTTAATTTTTTTTATTTAATTATTTTAATTCTTATTTTAATCTTTTTTTAAATAAATTTAATTACTTGTTTTTATAATAATTTAAAATTTTGTCTGTACTGATTTAAATTTTTTCTGCATACATTTTTACTTTTAAATAATGTAATAATTACTATTTATTTAATAAATTGGGAATCAAGGATGTTAGAAACAGTTTCAAATACCAAACTCATTCATTTTATCAAAATCATTTCAAACACCAAAAAACCCTTACCGCATTCGTCTACCTTTAACTAAACCTTAGAAACACTAATCCCTCGAGCCTTAAGACCTTTGAAACATAAATGGCCAAGATAAAGATAATTGAGGAAGGAGAATCTAGTAATGACAAGCTTCAGCACATGGTAGGAAGAAATATTCTACAATGAAAAGTAATCGACTTAGAATGGTTGTATCAAACGGATCTGATGTTGAGGAAAGCCCTCACATTTCAGAATATCGAGTAAACTTTCTATGGAAAAAATATAGAGTTTCTATATGAGGTATATATACGTCACTTTTTCAAATATTTTCAGTTCAGTATTTGAGATATAGAGGACACCATATTTACGAAAATTGAAGATCATAATTTTTCAATTTCATATGTGGAAATATCTAGAATCTTAAACTTCCCTCGTGAGGGGGTTTATCATTTCTACTTAAAGAATATTGGAGATAATGAACATAAGTTAGAGTACACTATGTCATTTTTATTTAGTTCTAAAATTATAAGAAAAATGTTAGTGAAGGATCCGGAAACTGATTAGAAGATTCTTGTTATGTTTGTGCAAACAGGGATTGCACCTATGATGTCATAGATAGAGAAGATTTTGTTTCTTGACATGTACATAATGTTTTTTCTTATGAGTGAAATTAAGTTGAATTTTTTGGGATATATGGTAAGATATCTCAACTACTGTTGTCAACCAGAGGCTAGAATGAACTTTTATCCCTATGGAAGGTTCATTACAAAATTACTGTTTAAGTTTGATATGGTGAGATTAATAGATGCTAGGGTAAGATGCTATCATAGAAATTTTTTCAATTCTGGAACTCTAAGGAATATTGGATTCTTCTAGAGTACTATAAAAGTCAAGCTTATGCCTATTATGTAACACCCCAAGCTTCCACGGTACGCTTCTCTTTAAATAATACAGTATCATGTGTTGTGCGCAACTTCGAGTTCTAACACACACCACAACCAATCAAACTGGCCGTTATGAATAGTAATACCCACATTTTAAAATATTATAAATTTTATCTTTGAAAATGGACTTCATTTTTGGATTCGGAATATTGAAATCAGCTTAGGGTGAATTTTTTTTATTTTTCTGAAAACATTCAATTTTTGATGAATAGTGAAAAAACACTGAGTTATAGTTTAAAACCGAATTTTTATTTAAATAATTATTTATTTTATTTAATTTTAATTAAGGTCAAAATAGATACATAATACCTATATAAGTTCAATTTAATTAATTGGAGTTAGTTTAGAATAATTTTAGATATATAAAATTTTATTGAACTTTTCACCGTCTTTTACCCACCTCTTAGGAGAATTTAAAAATTCACATAAAACTTAATTTTACCGCTTCTGTGAGTATAATTTAGAAAATCCGAGAGACACAGTTAATATGAAGGAGTAAAATGTGGTTCAATAAGATAAAAATAATTTTTGGTGAATAGTAACTTTTTACTTTTATTTACCACGGTTAAAAGTAAATAGGGTAATTAAGGGTAAAAATGATATTAATATTACCCTAACACATGTACTAATTATATTGGACAAGTGTATCTCGACCAAAAATAACCTTAGGAATAAAATATTATCATTTAGGTCCACTTTGATTAGATTAGGACATTTATTATTATTTAATTCAAAGAAGAGTTAAAAGAGTTAAAATCAAAGTTTAATAACTAAAACATTTTTAATATATGGTTATACATAAGATAAATTAGATTATAAATAATAATTAGAAAGATAAAAAGAGTTCCTACATAATTGAATTTTATTTTTAATTTTTAGACATTAAATAATTTAGTTTATTTATGACACAATGGTGATGCAGTAAATACCTAATTAATGAAATATTAAAATAATTGATATTATAAATATCAAAATAAATGTAATTTGAGACTTTTTATGAATTCCAATAATTTTATAGGTTAATATGATATATTATTATTGGTTATATAAATTTTATTCGAAGTAATAAATCTGTTATGAAATTATCAAAAACAAAATACCCAATAGTGTCAAAATTGACATAAAAGAGTTTTTAAAACAAATATTATATTATTAATTGATATTCTATTCCTAAAAATCTAAGGTTTGTCCAAAGAACTTATATCAGGATATCTGTATAATTAATGGACCACTTGGGGGCCTATTTGAAGTTTATAATAAGTTTATTAACCATATAATATAAAAATACAAAGAGACATGGTAAATGTCAAACTAATTAACTAAGAGTTAAAACTAAAAGATAAGGTTAATAAAGTAACTGAAACCTGTCTAAACCCAATTTTATGATAGGATTTCAACCCAGACCCACCTTAGCCTCTAAATAAATCAATTTGGTGCCATTATAAACCGAATATAAAGTTATTATAAAATAATATTTTAAGTTTTTTCTAAGGTGCCCCTCACCCCTCTTATAAAAGGCAACTCCCACTTCTCTCTAATTTACACCTTCAAAGCCTTTTGGCTCAGCCAACCCAAGCCCAAATATTCTCTAAACTTCCCTCACTTCGACTTAGAGGCATTAATTTGATCAGAAATACATCCTAAGGAGCCCTTTTGATCAAATCAAAAGAAAGAACCCGATAAAGAGGTAATGTTTTCACCACCCTCTTTCAAGTTCCTTTCTTCTTCAACTTCTTCTTTCTTTGTTATTCCCATTATAAAATAATAACTCTAGTACCTTCTATATACTGTGATGTTATTATAAATATGGTACAACCATATTCATTATTCTATCCATCCTTTGAATGACATGTCACCATACGTGTGTATGTACGGCTTACCGTCTCCACATCGTGGTGTAATTGTTATTCAAAACATTATTATTTGGATGGGTATAATAATGATGTGTAATTCATGTAAATAATAAATATAACATGATAATTATTCTGTATATATGATATAACATCCAATTATATATTATTTTAATATCAAAATAATGATATTGTCACTCGGGCGTACGTACGGATTACCGTCTCCACGAACGAGATGAGATTCATTCCCCATCGAATCCATTCAAGACTAAATTTCATTTGATGATTAAAAAAAAATTAGAGACGTGATATCATTATGTATATGAATAATATACATCCCATCCATAACAAATATGGCTCACATAACAAATAATATAAAGGAAAATGAATCTATTAACACCCGAAACGATGATAATACTAAGATATTATTAACAATCAATGTTTAAATATCATATATGATATAATATTAATGTATATGACTCTTATATAATTTAATAACAATTATTTAACCATTATATAAGAGGTTAACCTACCCTCAACCAAGGAAAAGTACAGGGTAAGGGTTTATTTCACAATCTCTTCATTATCCGAGGTTGTTAATACGTAATTATCTACAAGGACCTCTTTATCATCCACATCCATGTTTCTTAAAAATTTATTTCAAAACATTCTTACTATTTTAAAGAATATGGGTTAAAGTTATTTATACCCTTTTTTGACTTTATATAATAATTTTATAAAGGAATCTTTACGTCATTTTCCAAACAAGGTCCTTTTTTACCTTTTCGACAAAATTAAGGTAAGAATGTCTTTTTTTTAACTTATACATAGGGTGTGGCTATTTTCCACCATTGTAAAATATTAGAAGCTTCCATTAAAAGATTATAAGAATATTTTAAGAGAAAATTATTTATTTTATAATTATGTGACTTTTAAATGATTTCAAAAAAAAATATATTTCTCTCAAATAATTTTGTTTCCATCTATGTCAACATCCTTTGATGGATTTTAAGCTTATTTGAAGTTGATTTATTATGATACAGAACTTCCATATTGTATTGAAGGTTTTTTGATATGTTTGACTATAGATGTGTTATTTTTATACCATTCATGGTTTATGGAGAAATTATTTACATTTTTATGTTAGTTTTAATACGAATGTTTATGTTATGTTTAAACCTATTCATATGAGGAATGAATTGGACTTGGTAAGTGACGGGTGGAGCCCGCTATAGCTCATCGATGCATCGGTAGGTCTCATGAGACAAACTAGTGTCTTGGCACAAGGCCTTGACAAAATCTTATTTGTAGTCTTGGCACGAAGCCTTGGATATGTGGTTATGATAGTTTGGCATTATGCATTCCATCATTATGAAAGTGATTGTTGATATTGCATGTGGTTATTCGACTAGTAGAATATCCATGTCAATAAGTAAATGGAATTATTTCATTTTACTTTTTCCATATTATGCTAGAGTTCAAGTTTAAAATTATTTGGTTTTAGTTATACATTTCCTTAAATGTTTATGCTTATTTATGAAAGTTTCCGCTATATTGTTATCCTTACTGGGAATTTGAGCTCACCCATTTCTATGTTTTATTTTCCCCAGGATGTGAAGAAGTATTTTACGAATGACCTACAGGGATAGTATAACGGGATATGAGTGTGGAGACAATATGTTGTTGTAGTTTTTCATTTTATCTTGTAATGTAAGACATATGAATGTATCTAGTGATTCCAAGGCTACTAAACTAATCGGTCTTTCAAGACTTGATCTTTTGTGATCATGCTAATGTTATGTAATAATGCACCGACTCTGGGTAACTCGGGTTGGGGTGTTACATTTGGTATCAGAGGAAGTTTAGTACAAACCATGGAAACTAGATTTATATAAACTTTGATTAGATCACATAGACCTAAGATGGACTTTGAGAATTAGTATAGAAGAACTTCCTAGAATTTTGGTATTGTAGAGATTTTGTGAGTTTTCTGAGAAATACATCCCTGTCTGGATATGATCAGGTAGAGGTGGATCTAGAACAGATGTACCTAGGGGTAAAACCCGAAAAAACCGCTTTGAGCTAGACTCGAATGGGAACTAGTGCATGACAATGGGCCTTGCTGCACTCTTGGTTACGACACTCCCAGTGGATATGCGTAGGATAATTCTCATTTTCATTACAACCATTATGAAGGGTTTATAAGTATATACTTCCTCAAAGAAAACATTTTTATGATTATGGATTATATCCCTAAATAGTTGAATTTATGTTAAGTGTTTTACAAGTATGGAATTATGTATTTTGATTCATAAACTGATCTAGTTTATGAAATTTTTTAGAAATAGCGCCTAGTGGAAGGAATGGAAACTGTATCAATGCACACACTCCCTGTAGGGATTTTCCTCCTGATCAAGATAATTATAGTGGAGCCGGTGATGCAACTGGTGCCGATCAGCTAATCACCATATTGGGACAACTCACTCAGGTTATGAATAATAACCTTACCCGTATGGAGCACCCTGATCTGTAGCATGGAGGATAAATGCTAGATCGATTCATGAGGCAACATCCACCAACATTAAATGGGAGTACAAATCCATTGGTAGCTGATAAATGTATAAGTTCCCTAGAGAAAATATTTCAGGCTTTGGGGAGTAGTGAAAGGGAAAAGGTTATCATGGCAGTTTATCGCCTCACTGGAGATGCTAATCATTGGTGGTCATTGATACAAAACACAAAGGAAGATGATAAAGTATTATATATGGAATGGAGGGAGTTCAAAGATCTTTTCTTAGAAAAATATTTTCCTCATGACCATCAAGCAGATATGGAAAGACAATTTCTGAGTCTGAGACAAAAGGAGGATGAGAATGTCACAAAGTATGAAGCTAAATTTACAAGGTTAGCAAGGTATGCTGGAGATTATATAAGGAACCCAAGGAGTAAGATTGATCATTTCTTTGATGGGTTAAAACCATTTCTTCTCTAAGCATTAGTCTCACAATCCTTCTCTTCATATGAAGACATTGTCTGATGTGCTATGAAGACTGAAAAAGAATTCTCTAAGTCTTACGACTTTAAAGCAAAGAAAGAGAAGAAGATATCTTCTGATCACTCTGGAAATGGAAATAAGGGGAAGAAGAGAAATTTTTAATATCATTATTACAGTAAATGTGGGAAGAAACACCCTGGTACTTTCTTGAAGGGAATGGGTGTCTGTTACAAGTGTGGTGAAAAAGGCCACCAAGCTCATAATTGTAAAGGGAATAAAAAAGCTACCAATGTTCAGTGCTACAATTGCAGGGAGATGGGACATTATGAAAATGAATGTCCTAAGAGTCATGTAAATGTACCTCAGAAAAGGCCATGGAATCAAGTCCAAGCTTATGTTATCATTACTACTGAGGTAAAAGCTCTGAAAGACGTGGTGGTAGGTAATTTAATGGTTTCCTCTAGTTTAGCAAATGCATTATTTGATTCTGGATCATCGCATTGTTTAATATCTTCCCAATTTTCTAAGAAAATTATATGTTTCCAATTTGATTTAATAAGGTATTTGTCAGTTAAAACTCCTAAGGGAAGTATCATTGCAACAAAGTTCTGTGAATCAGTTCCCATTAGAGCATATAAATGTTCTTTATCTGCTGATCTCATTGTTATACCCATGATTGAATTTGATATAATCCTTGGTATGGATTGGCTTTCTGACCATGATGGGAAGATTTATTTTAAGAAGAAGGAGGTTAAAATTTTTGATGATTATGATAAGGAACACCTTATCTTTAGATCAGAATCATCACCACCAAATTCTTATCTAGATCCACCCCAGCAGCTCAACTAAATTCAATTATTGGGGAGGAAGATAATGAAATGACTATGGGTGAGGAAAGGAATGTTAAAATAGAGATGTACCTATTGTGAAAGAATATGTATATGTGTTTCTAGAAGATTTACTTGGACATCCTCTAGAATGAGAAATTGAGTTTTCCATTGATTTAATTCCTGGATCAAGGCCTATATCGAAGACCCCTTATAGAATGGCCACTATGGAATTATTTTAACTAAAAAAACAACTAGAGGAATTGAGTAACAATGTATTTATTCTCCCTAGAGTTTCTCCATGGGGAGCCCCTATCCTTTTTGTTATGAAAAAAGATGGATCTATGAGGTTATGTATCAACTACAGGGAGATCAATGCTATAATAATAAAGAACAAGTATCCCCTACCTCGCATTGATGATTTATTTGACCAAATGCATGTAGATCAATACTTTTCCAAGATTGAACTTCGATCTAGATACCATCAGTTGTGTTTTAAGAAGGAAGACATTCCGAAAATAGCATTTCGAACTAGGTACGGGCATTACGAGTTTACAGTAATGCCTTTTCGGCTGACTAATGCACCCTCTGTTTTCATGGATCTAGTGAACAAAGTTTTCAAGGAATATCTCGATGATTTTGTAGTGGTATTTATTGATGATATCTTGGTATAATCCAAAAGCTACGAAGATCATGAAAATCACTTGAGCATTATTCTGAAGACTCTTAGAAGACAAGAATTATATGGGAAGTTTATCAAGTGTGAATTATGGATTTAGGAGATTTCTTTTCTTGGCCATATTTTCTCTAAGGATGGAATTTCTGTTGATCCTTATAATACCAAGGTAATCCAAGAATGACCAGCACCGACGAGTATAACTGAGGTATGCAGTTTTATTGGTTTAGCAGGTTATTATCGGCGTTTCGTCCAGAATTTTTCCCGATTGGCGAACCCATTAACGAAGCTCACACGTAAAGGGGTTAAATTTGTTTGGACAAAAGAGTGTGAAGAATGTTTTGATGAACTAGATATAATATTAGTCAATGATCTTATATTGACTCTACCATCGGGGAATGATGGATTTATTATTTATAGTGATGCATCGAAGAAAGGACTTGGTTGTGTCCTTATGCAGAATGATAGGGTTATTTCCTATGCATCATGACAGCTAAAAATTCATGAGCAAAACTATCCTACTCATGATATTGAGTTATCTGTTGTAATCTTAGATTTGAAGATATGGAGACATTATCTATACGGTGAAAAATGTGAGATTTATATTGATCACAAGAGTTTGAAGTATATTTTCTCACAGAAAGATTCCTTCTTCAACATGAGGAAAAGGTGATGGCTTGAACTACTCAAGGATTATGATTGCACGATACACTACCACCCAGGGAAAGAAAATAAGGTGGAAGATTCTTTGAGTAGAAAAGATCATGGAGTTTTGAACATGATTAGAATTGAAAGGGATCCTATTTTCATGGATCTAGTGGAGACGAATATGGGAATTACCATGGAAGGTAAAACGTCAATGCTTTTTCAAATGGTTTCCAAACCATATTTACTAGAAAGGATTAAGAGTTCTCAGACCGATGATGGAGAATTTCAAAAGAAGATTAAAACTGTGAATGGTGGGAGATTGAGAGACTTTGTGTATGAAGAAAGAATTTTGAAATTTGGGAAGAGACTTTGTGTTCCTGATATACCTGATCTGAAAAGGGAATTGTTAGATGATGCTCATAGTTCCAATTTCTCTATACACCCATGGAGCACCAAAATGTATAGAGATTTGAAGGAACATTTTTTGTGGGACAACATGAGTAGGGAGATCACAGATTTTGTGTCAAGATGTATGGTTTATCAACAAGTGAAATCTGGAAGGCAACATCCTGTATGAGTCATGCAACCTCTTCCCATACCAGAGTAGAAATGGGAAAATATTACGATGGACTTTGTCATGGGGCCACCAAAGACTCCTAGAAGGAATGATGCAATATGGGTTATTGTTGATCATCTTATCAAGTCAGCACATTTTCTTGCTATAAGAGAAGATCTACCACTGGAATGTCTAGAAATAATATATATTAATGAAGTTGTGAGACTTCATGGAGTACCCCTATTGATTGTTTCTGATCATGATCCTTGTTTTACTTTGAGATTCTGGAAGAGTCTTCAGAAGTCCTTGGATACTGAAATTAATTTGAGCACTGCCTACCACCCTCAAACAGATGGACAGTCAGAATGGACTATTCAAACCTTAGAAGAAATTTTTAGATCATGATCACTTGACTTTCAGGGTATGTGGGATCAATATTTACCTCTGGTGGAATTTTCCTATAACAATAGCTTCCATTCAAGTATTCAGATGGCACCATATGAAGCGTTGTACGGAAAGAGATGACACACACCAACCTGTTGGGATGATATTGGTGAAAGAAAACTCTTAGGCCCAGAACTGGTGGAGTAAATGATGGAAAAGGTGAAGGTAATCCAAAACCACATCAAAGCATCTAAAAGTAGGCAGAAGAGCTAGGCCGATAATAGAAGGAAGGATTTGGAATTTTAGGTAGGAGATCATGTTTTCTTGAAGGTATCTCCATGGAAGGGAGTTATAAGTTTCGTTAAGAAAGGTAAATTGAGTCCCAAGTACATCAGACCTTTTGAAATTCTAGAACGAATTGGTGTCGTAGCTTACTATTTGGTAATGCCGCCAAATCTCTCCAAAGTTCACGATGTGTTCCACGTATCACTGTTGAGAAAATACATGCCTGACCCAATGCATGTACTCACCTATGAGGAATTAGAACTGGAACCTGATATGTCTTATTGTGAAGAGCCTGTCAGGATTCTTGATACAAGAGAACAAGTACTGGGAAACCGGACGACTCGTCTGGTTAAAGTTCTATGGAGAAACCATAAAATGGAAGAGGCAACGTGGGAACTCGAGGAACTTATGATAAAGAATCACCCGAGTCTTTTCATGCGGTAGTATTCTAGAAATTTCGAGGACGAAATTATTTGAAGTAGGGGAGAATGTAACACCCCAATCTGCCACAGTATGCTTCTCTTTGAATAATACAGTAGCATGTGTTGTACACAACTTTGAGTTCTAACACACACCACAACCAATCAAACTAGCGGTTATGAATAGTAATACCCACATTTTAAAATTTTATAAATTTTATCTTTCAAAATGGACTTCATTTTTGGATTCGGAATATCGAAATTAGATTAGGATAAATTTTTGGTATTTTTCTGAAAACATTCAATTTTTGATGAATAGTGAAAAAAACACTGAGTTATAGTTTAAAACCGAATTTTTATTTAAATAATTATTTATTTTATTTAAATTTAATTAAGGTCAAAATAGATACATAATACTTATATAAGTTCAATGTAATTCATTAGAGTTAGTTTAGAATAATTTTAGATATATAAAATTTTATTGAACTTTTCACCGTCTTTTACCCACCTCCTAGGAGAATTTAAAAATTCACATAAAACTTAATTTTACCGCTTCTGTGAGTAGAATTTAAAAAATCCAAGAGACACGGTTAATATCAAGGAGTAAAATGTGGTTCAATAAGATAAAAATAATTTTTTGTGAATAGTAGCTTTTTACTTTTATTTACCACGGTTAAAAGTAAATAGGGTAATTAAAGGTAAAAATGATATTAATATTACCCTAACACATGTCCTAATTCTATTAGACAAATGTATATTGACAAAAAACAACCTTAGGAATAAAATATTATCATTTAGGTCCACTTTGATTAGATTAGGACATTTATTATTATTTTATTCAAAGAAGAGTTAAAAGAGTTAAAATCAAAGCTTAATATCTAAAACATTTTTAATATAGGGTTATACATAAGATAAATTAGATTATAAATATTCATTATAAAGATAAAAATATTTCCTACATAATGGTATTTTATTTTTAATTTTTAGACATTAAATAATTTGATTTATTTGTGACACAATGGTGATGCAGTAATTACCTAATTAATGAAATATTAAAATAATTGATATTATAAATATCAAAATAAATGTACTTTGAGACTTTTTATGAATTCCAATAATTTTATAGGTTAATATTACATATTAGGATTGGTTATATAAATTTTATTCGAAGTAATAATGCTTTTATAAAATTATCAAAAACAAAATACCCAATAGTTTCAAAATTGACATAAAATAGTTTTTAAAAAACATATTATATTATTAATTGATATTATTTTCCAAAAAATCTAAGGTTCTTCCAAATTACTTATATCATGATATGTGTATCATTAATGGACCACTTGGGGGTTTATTGAAAGTTTATAGTAAGTTTATTAACCATATAATATAAAAATACAAAGAGACATGGTAAATGTCAAACAAATTAACTAAGAGTTAAAACTAAAAGATAAGGTTAATAAAATGACAAAAACCTGTATAAAACCTATTAGTTGATTGGATTTTAACCCATTCCCACCTTATCCTCTAAATAAATCAATTTGGAGCTATTATAAACCGAATATTAATTTATTATAAAATAATATTTTATGTTTTTTCTAAGGTGCCCCTCACCCATCTTATAAAAGGGCACTCACCCTTCTCTCTAATTTACACCTTTAAAGCCTCTTGGCTCGATCAAAACCTGCCCAAATATTCTCTCAACTTCCCTCAATTCGACCTAGAGGCCTTAGTTTGATCATAAATCCAACCTATGGAGTCCTTTTGATCAAATCAAAAGGAAGAACCCGATAAAGAGGTAATGTTTTAACCACCCTCTTTCAAGTTCCTTTCTTATTCAACTTCTTCTTTCTTTGTTATTCCCATTATAAAATAATAACTTCAGTATCTTCTATATACTGTGATGTTATTATAAATATGGTACAACCATATTCAGTATTCTATCCATCCTTTGAAGGATATGTCATCATACGTGCGTACGTACGGCTTACCGTCTCCACGTCGTGGTGTAATTGTTATTCAAAACATTATTATTGGGATGAGTATAATAATGATGTGTAATTCATTTAAATAATAAATATAACATGATAATGATTCTGTATATATGATATACCATAAAATTATATATTATTTTAATATCAAAAGAATTATATTGTCGCTCGTGCGTACGTACGGATTACCGTCTCCACGAACGCAATGAGATTCACTCCCCATCGAGTCCATTAAAGAATAAATTTTATTTGATGATTGAAAGTAATTTTTAGAGACATGATATCATTCTGGATATGAATAATATACATCCCATCCATAAATAATATGGCTCACATAACAAATAATATAAAGTAAAATGAATCTGTTAACACCTGAAATGATGATAATACTATGATATTATTAACAATCAATGTTTAAAGATCATATATGATATCATATTAATGTATATGATTCTTGTATAATTTAATAAAAATTATTTAACCATTATACAGGAGTTTAACCTACCCTCAACCAAGGAAAAGTACAAGTTAAGGGTTTATTTCACAATCTCTTCATTATCGGAGGTTGTTTATACGTAATTATCTACTGGGACCTCTTTATCATCCACATCCATGTTTCTTAAAAATGTATTTCAAAATATTCTTACTATTTAACAAAATATGGGCTAAAGTCATTTATACCCTTGTTTGAATTTTTATAAGAATTTTATAAGGTAATCTTTACGTCATTTTCCAAACAAGGTCCTTTTTAACCTTTTCGACAAAATTAAGGTAAGAAGGTCTTTTTTTTAACTTATACAGTGGGTGCGGCTATTTTCCACCATTGTAAAATCTTCAAAACTTCCCTTACAAGATTATAAGAATATTTTCAAAGTAAATTATTTATTTTATAATTATGTTACTTTTAAATGATTTCAAAAAAATAGATATTTCTCTCAAATAGTTTTGATTTAATCTATGTCAACATCCTTTGGTGGATTTTAAGATTATTTGAAGTTGATTTATTATGATACAAAACTTCCATTTTGTATTGAAGGTTTTGTGATATGTTTTACTGTGGATGTGTTATTTATATACCATTCATGGTTTATGGAGAAATTATTTACATTTCGTATGCTAGTTTTAATATGAATGTTTATGTTATGTTTAAACCTATTCATATGAGGAATTAATTGGACTTAATAAGTGATGGGTGGAGCCCGCTATAGCTCCTCGATGCATCGATAGTTCTCATGAGACAAACTAGTGTCTTGGCACAAGGCCTTGACAAAATCTTATTTGTATTCTTGTCACGAGGCCTTGGCTATGTGGTTATGATAGTCTGGCATTATGCATTCCATCATTATGAAAGTGGTTGTTGATATTGCATGTGATTATTTTACTATTAGAATATCCATGTAAATAAGTAAATGGCATTAATTAATTTTACTTCTACCATATTATGCTAGATTTCAAGTTTAAAAGGATTTGGTTTTAGTTATACATTACCTTAAATGTTTGTGCTTATTTATGAAAGTTTCCACTATATTGTTATCCTTACTGGGAATTTAAGCTCACCCCTTTCTATGTGTTAGTTTCCCTAGGATGTGAAGAAGTATTTTACGAATGACCTGTAGGGATAGTATAATGGGATATGAGTGTGGAGACAATATGTTGTTGTAGTTTTTCATTTTATCATGTAATGTAAGACATATGAATATATATAGTGATTCCAAGGCTACTAAACTAATCGGTCTTTCGAGACTTGATCTTTTGTGATCATGCCAATGTTATGTAATAATGAACCGAATCTAGGTAACTGGGGTCGGGGCGTTACATGTTAGAGCTGAGTAAGACCAGGACTTGGCTCAGGGGGAGAAACCTGCTAAATCTAAGGAAGGCATGGAAGAATATATAGAAAGTTGAACTTCAATAAGATTAAGATTTGAAGCAGTCGATCCACCTGATAAGGAGGAATTCAAGAAGGATTTTAGAGGAAAGTAGATAGAGTGGCTAAAACTGGTGAGGAACCTGTTCAAGAAAATGATGATGAAACTGAACCTATTCTGAGCAGCAGATTTATTATAGAATCTACAGTATAGAAAATTTAACAACCAATAGTTTCTCATATTGAGGTGACTCCTCAAGTGGAAAAAAATTGTTCCTCAAACTGTTGAAAATTCTGGTGAAGTTGAAGTGGCTATACCTGAATATTCTCAAACTGTACAGCCTACTAAGATTGTTCAAGTGGAATTTTCTCAAGAGTAACTTGTATTTGAGGATCCATTCTTGGAGCAAATCAATGAAGAAGATGCTCAGGAGGAGCAAGAACTTGTTAATATGAATCAAGAAGAGAACCTTTCTGAAATTCACACTATAATTATTAATGAGGATTTTTCTGTGGAGGAGTCAGGGAAGGACTCGAAGGAATAATCAGTAGAGAAAACAATACAGAGAGAGGATAAAGAGAAATCGGGTTCTGAATCCCTACCTTTAGTTCGGTTAAATCCAGTTGAAGCTCAAACTGAAAATCAAGCACAAGGTGCCTCTGATTCTATGAATGAAGAAGTTGAGGAGCTGTATAGAAAGTTAACCAGAGTTGAATCAAAAAATGCTACTTTGAGACGACCATTAGAAAAGGAAAATCTGAGATTTCATAAATTTAAATCCACTTCTGTTTCAAAACAAGAAGTTGAAGTTTTTAAGAAGGATATGTTGGTGGAAGTTGGAAATATAAAATCTAAGATTGTAATGAAGTCATATTTGGAAGATTTTAAGATTTTTATGGAGAAAAAATTCACAACTATCAAGAACAACCAAGCATGTACTTCAGGTACTTCTCCTGATATGATAAGAAAATTTCATTCCATTACAATAGTAATAAGCAATATGAATAATAGATTAAAGGACCTTCAGTGCAACAGTTCTCCATTGTCTGTCTTATTAGACAACCAAAAGCATCTTGTTGAGTAGTTAACTTCAAATGAACCTGGAATAATAACTTTGTTGAATAATTTCAAAGATAAGTTAACTCTTTTTATGGAAAAAGAAGAAATACTGCATGAATTCTTTAGAGTCAATTTGATTAAGGATATTAATATGACTTAAGAGGGAATAGATATCATTATCTAGTTGGGATATGAATTAATGATGAGGCTGAAGAATCAGTTAGCGGAAATCAAGGAAGTAATCCAGAGAAGATGAGACTAGTTTCAAACCTTTGTTGAGCCAAACCTTGATTCGCATTATCATTACTGTACTTTTACTTATATTTTCAATAAAATATATTTTCATACCATGTTTATGTGTTATTAGTTTGTTTTACTGAACTATCTATGTTATAATTTCAGTAATCCAGCTTCACATATTGATAAATATTTTATCATAGCATTTACTTAAATTCAGTTATATATTAAAAAGTGTTATATTCCTTATTCTATCATTCTTTTTTATAACACAAGAAGGGGGATAAATTTGGATAAAAACAATATTTTATTTTTAAATTTTTATTTTAAGCTTTTGAATATTTTACTCAGGGGGAGAAAAGACATTTTATTTTTTTTCTTTCTTTAAAGGGGAGAAATTTGGATAAACATAATTTTTTTTATTTGAGAGAAATTTTTGGATAAACACAAAATTTTATTTTCTTTATTTATAAAGGATGAGATATTATTTTACTTTATAAATGGGGAGAAAATATAAAATTTTGAATGTTTTTATATGTATATATATTTATATATATATATATATATGTAACTATGGATAACACATTGTTTATTTCTTGTTAAAATAGTTTTGTTAAAATTAAATATTGTTTTTATCTTTGCCAAATTCTAAACTATATGAAATTAATTTTTTAAGATAATTCATTGGTTATTTCATGGGTTTTGTGATCATCAAAGAGGGGGATATTATTGAGTAAGTGTCATTTTGAACAATACTCTATTTTATTAGGGGGAGATTATTTAGAATAATACTCTATATTTTTATGATGATTTTGATGCTCACAAATACCCTTGTTTGTTATTCTAATGATTTTATCTTAAGTGTATTTCAGAAAATTAATATTCTTTATTTCTCTATTTTGGAATAATATTAAAGTGTTTTATTCACTTGGAATATTTGAAAAAGTGTTTAGAAATCGTTTTAGCATATTAGCGTGTTCTGGAAATATTTTACATGCTCTACGTGTTTGGAAATCACTTTAACATGTTCTGGAAACATTGTTCATACCCTATGTTGAGGAGCATATCGTAAGGATGGAATTCGTCATTTACTTTATAGGATATCAGAAAAGTATGGTTAAGAAACCATGCATTATCTAAAAAAGTATGGTTAAGCAACCATACGTTATCAACAAAGGTATGGAAGAAGAACCCTACGTTTGGAAGGAACCTTTCATCCAGGACATCAGAAAAGTATGGAAGAAGAACCCTACGTTAGTATGGAACATTATGTTTGTTTCTCAAAATTATGGTTCATCAACCTTACTTTTGTAAACAACCTTACGTTGTATCAAAAAGTATGGATCATGTACCTTATATTTAGAATCTGATAAAAGTATGGATTATATACCGTGCGTTTGAGAGTTGAAGATAAAAGTATGCATGATCAACCTTAATTTTGAAGAATGGATGATCAACCATACTTTTGAAGAATAGATGATCAACCTTACATTGTGAACCTTATGTTTAGAGAATGTATGCTATTCAGTTCAACCCTACATTTGGTGTCGAAGATTTAAATTATGACTTTATTGAGAAATAGTCTTTATGCAGATTATTAGGCTGATTACAAGATAGATTCAAAGCCTGAATTTAAAGATTGTCTTTGAATGATTCAAAGCTGTTTATTTGTGATTCAAAGGATCGATTTAAGAGGAGCTTTTCATGCCGAATATTTAGGGGAGTTACGACTGCTTTATTATTCAAACATTTGAATATCGCAATTCTAAAGGTGATATTTATGGATCTAAATTTGAAAATAAAACATTCATTTCTATTCTATATATCTGTGATATTTTATATTACATAAAAAAGAGGAAAATCATTGAAATGAAGATAAATATAACAAGCTCTCGAGTTTTTCACTGTTACAGTTTACATAGATATATGAGTAACACAGATTTTTTGTTACCAAGATCTATAAAACTCTATTTTTATGAAGAAGAAGAAGAAACACATTCAAGATTCATCAATTCTACATCGATTATCTATTGTAAATTTACTATTTTTGAAGTTTCTAAATTCATTTTAAGATCTACTACAACCAGATCAGCTCAGAACTACTTCTACCTGAAGATCATTATTTCTGAAGATGATGATCCATAGACTATCAGTTGCGTGTTGTTGCAACTATGAAGAATAATTGGAAAGTATTTTTAGACAAATACTCTTTTTATTTTTAGTAACCATCTTCTCATACTAAGCTATGTATTCAGTTCTGTGTACGAACTAGAAGTCTATGTTTTATCTTTAACTTGTAAAGGTGTCAACTGCCTGCACTCAGTTGTGGACGGTCTATTGATAAGAGGACCAGATAGTGAAAATCACCAAAACTCGTGGAGTATAGCATTGGTGGAGTGGACTAGGGGCCTTTTGTTCCCCAAAACACTATACGTCTTTTCATTCTTTAACTGTTTATTTTCCGATGCATAAACAACTTGATAAAGATAAAATGAGAGACTCTTCCATCTTCACGATTCGTGAAGAATTTGTAAAAGACACAATTCACCCCCCCCCCCCCCCTCTTGTGCATATTTGGTATAACCCAATCCAACAATATTCATGTCACATTAACACCAGTATACAAAAATACTCAACACTCAACTTGTTTTACAGGAAAGAAAGAATATTTACAATAACTACAATATGAAAAATTAGTAAAATGAATAAAAACATACGTAGAATTAAATAATATAGTTCAAGTGAAAAACACAACATATTAAAAAAATCAATCATACAGAAGTATTTTCTATAATAAGTAGTGTGAAAAGAAAACTCTCAAAAGCATATGAAATAATAAAATGTATAGAATACTACTCAATAATAACATGGTGTTTCTTTCTTCTATTAGATAATTCATCCAACCTCTTGTTTATAATTAGTGCCTATTAAATAATTAGAATCAACATTAGTTGAAAAAATTGGTGTTTAAGGTAAACATTGGGTTTAAGATAAGGAAGATGACATAGTTAACTTTAAATCCAGTGGGTTGTTATTTCAGTGCACCTTGAACAAGATAGATTCCATTTTTTCTCCTCACTGGATACTGAAATTCAATTCAAACTCAAAGGGATAATAATTTCATAGGAGACATCCCATGAAAAAAGGAACTCCATTTGATATTCAGTGAGGTAATTATGGGGTGAGACAGTTTTATTTCCAATATTTAAGAATCAAAAAAATATATTTTTATTAATAACATTGAAACCATGGGTTGTCTCACATGTAGTGCTAAATTTATAGTCTTTATCCAAACTCTCCTAGAAAATTATCAATAGTCACTATGAGTTTATAATTTATTATCCATAAACCACTATATTTTAATGGATCATATGTTTTTAAGTGAAAAATATCTTTTATGGGATCCAAGATTTCTAAGAAAACAAAAAAAATTCCTTATAGCTAAAAGAATCCCTTGAAGAAACCTGTTAATAGTGGTGAAAAACTTCTTGTACACTTCTGAAATAAAATAAAAACCAATCTATTTAAATATTTCATGAATATGAAACACAATATAGGGTGTTTATTAGGGTATGTAATTATCCTCTCAATTATCCTCCTCATTTGATACCTTTAAGGAAATAAACACAAAGGTCCAAATGGATGATTTTTTAAAATAAAATTCAAGAAGATATTTTTCAATAATGATTTGAATAGCTATTTAATGATCTATGCCTATACAGGAATCCTCTACCATATTATTTTCATTTCCTATATTAATTATAGCATCCAAATTCTTATTTCAAATAGACAAAACAAATAAACTAATAGTTAAGGGATTTATTTGAGAATAGGGAATAATTATTTTTTGTTCAAATTGAAATTTTAATAATCAAGTCTTGTCAAATTGTGTCTTTCTTCCACAATATCATCAATTTTTAAAACATTAACAACACTGAATACCTTTAAATTTTTCTTTTTCATATACCAAACAATGTGTATTCAACCATTAAATCAAGTTAAAATTCTAGAAATTTACCCCCTAATGAAAATATAATATATTTTTGGAATTATATATCAAAATTAGGGAATGAAAACTTTAATTATTTCCCATTAAAAATACAACATAAAAATTCAATATTCATAGAATCCTACCCTAAATTATTAAAATTTAGTCTCCATTCATTATACAATGATATAGGGAAATCACTATAGAGAGAAACGAGGAATGAGTGTTCATAAATTAACTTTTTTTTCAAATTCCACTACCTTATCGTCTTCATAAAGATCTGTTTGAAAAACTCTTAATTTCATAATTTCAAAACAATGAATATCACATTGAATAGTAGTTTTAGAAATTTTAAAATTAATATTTTTTATTTTTATGTTTTCTTCCTCGAATCTCCCATCACTCAACATTTTTTAAAAATCGGTTGAAGAGTTTTTAAATGTTAAACCATAATTTTAAAAATTTTCCTAAACCTCAGCTATTAATCCCTCAAAACTACAACAAAATAAATTATTTTAGGGTTTATGAGGTCAATTCACAATAATATAGTCATCTTCTTCCACCACTAATACTTAATGATATATATGTACATACTTTATGATTGAAACTTCTATTTTTCATGGATTTTAATTCATTGTCTTGATTCTAAATATCTTTCTCACTTTCCACCACCCTATCACATTATCCACATAACCCTCATCTAGAGTCTCCACACACCTATGTGAATTTTTTTCTTCATTTTTATATCCATCAATGTGGGAGTATGTACTTATTTCTCTATGTGTTATTTAATTTTATGATGTTAAACTTGTTTTTTCATATTTTTTTAGATCTGTAAGTTGATTTTGTAATATTTGAAAGTTTATTTAATGTTAATCTGAATTATATTACATCTTGGTTTTTATATCAGTCATCATTTTTATAAAATTTGATTGATTTTCAAGTTCAATCTCAATAATTTTTTGTATTCTTCATTTTTTTGGATTTCATTTCGGGTTATAAACACACTTTCATTTAGTTTGCCCAAAAAAGACATAGTATGTGAAATATGTTTCATCATGTTGATTCCAACCACAAATATAGTCCAATAATTACCAAAAAACAGCATATAATAATAATTTATAGCACAAAAACACAATAGATACAACTATTTTTTAGCTTTATAAAGAAAGTTTCAATATTTTTCAGCTTAAAGAGCATAAAAATAATAATTCACAAGTGTAGTGATCAAATTTTTAGAACATATTATAACACCATACATATTAAAAGGTATATATTTTTTTAAATTTTCACCAAAGCACATGTTTTTCAACGGTTTTAGTATAGGATTTGGTATAGTCTGGTGGTTGGTATTTTGAGTAATTTTCCCTATTTCATGTTGTATTTTCTATTGCATATTAAAATCCATACGTAATGGGTGTTATAGTGTAAATAGTGGATACATGAGATTAAAATTTTGTAGCAGGTGATTGGTCACACCATAACCCCATAATTGTTCCATGATGGACTGCTAGAGGGAATGGGGTTTTACCATGATGAAGAGGGTCATGCCATAACATGACCCTTGAGCTGTGATGGGCATGATTTTCTGGTTAGTCCCTAGAGCGGGGTGTTTCACTATAGGGTACATTACCACACTAAAATGGGTATGTGGAACTTTGTTGAGTTTCCCTGTGATGGGGTGTTGCGCCATAATGCATGAGGTCATGACATAATGTATTTTTGTATAGTATTCGAGATCCCTTGAAGAGTGACATTACACTGTGATGAGGAGGGTCATACCAAAATGGTCCCCTGTTATATTTTTTTAAATAAATGGGTGTTTTATATGGGTAACCTCCTTAGGTTTTTGAGGTTCACCATATAAGTAGATAGGGGAGGCCCCTTTAATCCTTCTTCCACTCCTCCCTTTACCCATGGTGGGTTTGGGCTTATGGATTCACCAGTAGAGGTGATATCTCCTCTCTTCCTCTCCTCCTTCCTTTTCCCCCTCTTCTAATTTCAATGACCCATATTTAGGTATTTGATTCCAATTCCATTGAATCATGGTAGAATCACACTAGGATGAAGAGTATTTCATTTGAGGTAGATAAAGGAGGCCAAGGGATGATGATCACTCATATCTTTATGATGTTTCATTGGATGTAATACACTTCCCTTATTAATTTTTTATATTTTTATCAAATTAGGATAGATTCAATTGTTGAATAGATAATGGTGGTAAGATATTTGGCTGGTAGTAGACTAATGATTTCATTTTATGCATGAAATTTTTAAAACTTTTATTTGTTAAATTTCATTTTTTTAACTAATTAACACACAAGTTTTAATTTAGAGTAATCATTTTTAGGTATTTACATTTTAAAATACATTTTTAAAAAAAATTAATTGAAATACTTTTTTACATTATTTTATTATTGTGAGTATTTTAAAGTTCATTTTATAGGTTGGAATTGAAAAGAGGGGGGATTTTTTTAGAAAAAATGGTCCAGTCCAGCTGGCCCTCAACCTATGGGTAACAAGCCATTTATAAGGCCCAAGTGGACTCGCTGACCATGTAATAACATGGGGAAGGCCAACATGGACTGGTGAGAGGTTTAATACTTGCGTGGGTTGGTGCATAGGAAAAGTGCATGCAAGGTTCAATGTGGCATAGGGAAACTTCATTCAGTGGTGGAAGGTTAGCATCACCAGGATGTGGCAGTCCATGGCAGTGTAGGGAATCCTCTAACACCCATCCAACTTGATTCAGTGTCATAGTGATGTGTAAACTAATATATCCCAGTAAAACCATTAGGTTTTTTTGATGTATTATGCATGTCGATTCAGGGTACTATGCACTTACAAATATAGAACCATTTATCTCCAGTGGTTGTGTCATCATCCTTGGACATAAAAAATACTACATATCTCTATCATTATACCACAAGACCACTATAGACCACCATAGCTACACTATAGCCTCACTCCTACACTGTAAATTCACCATGGATATGATCGTACCATGATTCACTGTGTCATTTTCACCCTTACACCATTTTATTAAACTGAATTTGTATTGTAAATTCCAAAAATAATAACAAATTGAATTCCATGTTTAAATCATTAATTTTGTGTTTATTGCTATTAAAAAGTCCAATGTTACTTGTCTTGAAAATTTCATTGAAGGTGAAGGTGATTTGGAGGGCCCATGATGATGTCCAAGAAAAATGGGCCAAACTACGCAAGATCCAAGCACACCAGTTGATTAATCCGCACAATTATACTATATCATGCATCCAACTGGGCTAACATTTTTTGTACTTGTCCAAAATTCATTGGGCTACATTTCATATGAAGAAACCAAAGACTCATTTGGCCATATGATGGCCTCGCCGACCTGATCTGTCCAGCACATCAAATCTGCATTGAGTCAAAAGTGGTGTGTTGTGATCTGTTCATATCTCAGGTAATAAATTTCCAAATTGTGCCAAACTTTTTGTAGAGACATCAAATGTGTGGGGATACAACTTTTTTATTTTCTCTAAATCGAGATAATGCAGTCTGGAGGTCGAAACACCTATGAAAAGTGGTTTTAGTAATTCTGTGTGCTCAAAACCACCTTCCCATTTTCCTATTAAATGGAACCTTGGGATCCTCATTTTCAAGTTCGACCAGGAGGCAAAGCTCTGGTATTCTGGAGACCCAAAGGAATTATCTCCTCATACTTGGAGTTCTGGAGGCCCCTATAATCATAGGGGGATCAATAATGAAGAAGGAGTTCCACCCGAGCCTTCTCCTCCTCTTGAATGGTGAGCTAAACGGTGGATGATCATTTCGAGGGAGCTACACATACTTGGGAGGGAGTTCTGGCACTTGATACTCTAATTGTTTTGTGTAATTTGTGTTTGTATTATCTCACTTATGTTTTATCTAAACATTATTCTCCTCTGTGTTAATTATTTGGGTTTAATTAAGTGAACCGCTTTTCATGTCAACACCGATTGGGTTGAGATTTCAAGTGGGAAACACAAGGATCCTGTTTCTCTCACACATATAAAATATTTTAGTATGATTTGGTAACCTTTAATCTTTTCTTGAAGTCCAAACCTTGACAACACAATTTTTGTGTCACGGGTTGGTACTTTGTGCAATGTTTAGAGAGGCAAGAGGGGAATCACGATCTTCAAAACCCTCGACCAAAGAATTAAACAAAACCATGTGAAATTTTCAGAACAATGAACCATCCAATATGTGTAGTGAACTTGAATTGATCTCCTTATCTCTTAATTCTTAAACCACCACCTTATTTTATCAACTATTAAATTGTTTAAGTTAAGTTATTTTCTTAAAACTGTTTTCAAAATAAACCCCTCTTTTAGTAATATTTATTAAAAATGCATACTCAAAACATATTTATGCTCCTCGAGATACAACCTAGGGTCTTCCCTAGACTATAAATTAACCTTAAAAACATTATCAATTTGATTTTTCATGATAGCATGGTCAAATTTTGGCACCGTTGTTGGGGAGCGCTTTGATTTTTAGTGCGTGTTTTTGAAAAAATAAATTTGTAAATTTTGTGAATATTTATCTATATTATACCTATACCCATATTTTTCTATTATGATCTATTTTTTGTATAGGTTTGGTGCATGATGAATTCTAATCTGGGATATTTACCTCCTTTCGAACCTGAACTGGAAAGGATCTTACGTCAGTGACCCCGAGATGCACAAGAGAACCCATCGAAGGAGGACACACAAAACATTGACACTCTTCTTGATCCTTCCTCTTATTCTTCTAGAACCAATATAAAAACTTTAATAAATTTTCATAATATGGCTGAAAACAACCGAACATTAAAATAACTAACTTTTCCTGATGTTTATATCCAACCTACCAATATTCAATTATAAAGAGAGGCACCCAATTTTGAACTAAAATCTGGATTAATTCATCTATTAACAAGATTACATGGACTTCTTGGAGAGGATCCACACAAGCACTTAAAAGAATTTCATAATGTTTGTTCAACATTAAAACCTGCTAATGTCGATGAGGAACAATTAAAGATTAGAGCATTCATATTTTCTTTGGAAGACACTACAAAAGATTGGTTATATTATGTTAATTCCCCAATAAGAGGTTGGGCGGACATGAAATGCCTTTTTCTTGAAAAATATTTCCGAGCCTCTCGAACTACAACAATAAGGAAAGAAATTTGCGGGATAAGACAATATCATGGGGAAACATTACATAAATATTGGGAACATTTTAAAAGGTTATGTTCAAGTTTCCCACACCACCAAATAAGTGATAAACTTTTAAATCAATATTTTTATGAAGGTTTAATCCCTATTGATCGAAATATGATCGATGTTACTGCGGGTGGTGTGCTAGTTGATAAGACCCCATTTGCTGTAAGAACCCTAATTGAGAACATGGATCAAAACACACAACAATTTGGTTCAAGGACCAATGTAGCAATTTGAGGTGTCCATGAGGTGCAAAGTGCTGAATTCGAGAAGAAGGTGGACACAAAGTTCGAAGAGGTAAGTACCCTTCTTCAACAACTTGCTCTTTCCCAAGGGACATCCCTGTCTCCTCCTCCTATCCATTGTGGTATATGTTCTTAAGAAACCCACTACTCTGAACAATGTCCTCAATTGAGGGAAACATCTGAGAGTTGTGAGGCAATATTTCCAGGTTTCCCCTATAACCAACCCTTTAGGCAAGAACCTTACTATCCATCCAACCCTGAGTGGAAAGAGATCCAATCCTATAGGCAAGGGGGTATTCAAAACAACCTCAACAACAATGGAACCAACTAGGGCAGAGTAGTCGTCAAACACCACCACCTAGAAACCCTCAACCACCCCAAAGTCCTTTCCAACAAACCCCTCAAAAACTCTAGCCTAGCCTAGAAGATATGATGAAACAAATGGCTGCCTACAATATCCAATTCCAACAAACCCCTCAGGTAGCCATAAAATACCTCAAAACCCAATTAGGACAACTAGCTAACTTAGTGGGTGAAATTCAAAGTCATGGGTCAGGTAAACTTCCCTCTCAACCAGTAGTTAACCCTAGGTATAAATGAAATGTTAGTGCCATCAACCTTAGAAGTAGAAAACAACTAGAAATTAAAATGAATCCTCCATTAGAGTCATCCCCCCTGAAGAAACCTCCATCCCAACCATCGAGAATGTTCCAAATGTTGAAGATCCTTGTCCTGATAGAATCCATTACAAAGGAAAGAGTGTGAATATTGAAGAGTCACCTAGCCCAACCATTCCTCTTCCATTTCCTCAAAGGGCCACTCAACCAAGAAAACAAAGGAAACTGAACTTGATAAGCAAATATTGGAAATTTTCAAGAAAGTTCAGGTTAACATCCCATTGATTGATGTTGTGAAGAAAATTCCACGGTATGCCAAGTTTCTAAAGGAGATATGTAAACACCAAAGGTCACTTCGAGGTGATGAGAAAGTGATTTTGGGAAGGAACGTTTCAGCATTGATAGAACCATCACTCCCCACCAAGTGCATTGATCCGGGAACATTCTCAATTCCATGCACCATAGGGGAGTATTATTTTTATAATGTTATGCTTGATTTAGGTGCCTCTATAAATGTGATGCCTCACTCCATTTACTCTACATTACAAGTTGGGGAACTGAGGCCCACTGGAATTATTGTTCAACTAGCTAATCGGAGTACTACACACCCCTCTACTATGTTAGAGGATGTTCTTGTGAGGGTCTAAAATTTAATTTTTCCTGCTGACTTTTATGTGCTTAAAATGGAGGATGATAGGATGAATGGACATGCCCCGATTACATTGGGGATACCTTTCTTGAAAACTTCAAAAACCATAATTAATGTCCACAATGTCACATTATCTATAGAATTTGGTGGTGACATAGTCCATTTCAACATCCTTGGTTCCATGAATCACCCCTCAGAAGAACATTCCTCTCTCTCTATTAATTCAATTGATGTACTCCCTACCCCTGAAAAAATAACTTTTCTTTCCCCCGATCCCCTTTCTGAGTGTTCTTCATTGATAGAAATTCTAGGAAATGATACATGCATTGATTGTTGTAGTGGTCTTGTAAAGTGTCAAGCATGTTCATTGATTAATTATTTCTTGTAAACTGATGATCCACTAACCATCGATGATACTTCTAAGCTTGTAAAATCTCATTTCTCATCCGAGGTTGATACCATTGAGCAGTTAGATGAGATCAATGACCTATCACTTTCACACACACTCCCATCAATCCAAAATCTACCTCAATTGGAACTAAAACAACTACCTCAAGATTTAAAATACTCATATGTTGAGAATGGAAACAAGTTGCCCGTCATCATTGCTAGTTTACTCCCTCCTGAGCATGAATTGAGACTACTTGAACTTTTGAGGGAGTATAAACAAGATTTGGGGTGGACACTTTCTAACATTATTTGTATTAGCCCATCAATTTGTACACATCATATTTTGCTAAATGATGATGCTAAAACCGTGGGGAAGACAAAACATCGACTAAACCCAAACCTCCTAGAAGTTGTGAAAAATGAGGTAACAAAATTATTGGCTACTGGAATCATTTACCCCATCTCTGATAGCCAATGGGTCAGTCCTGTTCAAGTACTTCATAAAAATACTGGCCTTACAGTAATTAAAAATGAAAACAATTAATTGGTTCCAACTCGTGTGCAGAATAGTTGGCGTGTCTGTATAGACTATCACTGACTAAACCAACACACGAGGAAGGACCATTTCACTTTACCATTCATTAACCAAATGCTAGAGAGGATTGCGGGTAAGTTCCACTACGGTTTCCTAGATGGGTATTCTGGATACTTTCAGATCCATATTTCACCTGAGGATTAGGAAAAGACAACATTCACTTGCCCCTTTGGCACATTTTCCTATGGAAGGATGCCATTTGGTCTGTGCAATACTCCGGGTACTTTCCAACGATGCAAGGTTGGTATTTTTTTGGATTACCTAGATAATTGTATGGAAGTATTCATGGATGATTTCACTATTTATGGATCTTCTTTTGATAATTTTTGAGTAGTCTTGGTTCAGTCCTACATCATTGTATTGAAAATAATCTTGTTTTAAATAATGAGAAGTTCCATTTCATGGTGCGACAAGGTATAGTTTTGGGGCATGTCATTTATGGGGATGGTATCCAAGTAGATAAATCAAAATATGATGTCATTTATTCCATTCCATTCTCCAAAAATATACAGGATGTGTGATCCTTCCTAGGTCATGCTGGATTTTACCGTCGTTTCATTCGTGACTTTAGCAAAATTGCACTCCCCTTCTTCTGATTACTCCAAAAAGAAGAAGAATTTTTTTTGATAAAGAATGTGAGGATGCTTTTAATAAGTTAAAATGGAGTCTCACCTCACCCCTGGAAATCCAACCATGTCTTTGGGATTTACCATTTGAGCTCATGTGTGACCCCTCTAACTATGCATTTGGGGAAGTTTTGTCACAAAGGGTCGACTGAGCTCCACATGTCGTAGCCTATGCCTCACGTACTTTGGACGCTGCCCAAGAAAACTACACCAAAACTGAAAAATAATTCCTTGCCATTATGTTTTCCTTGGACAAATTCAGGTCATACCTTTTGGGGTCCAAATTCATTGTGTTCTCAGACCATGCAGACCTCTGATACCTCCTTAAGAAAATGGAAGCCAAACCACGTCTCATTCATTGGATGCTCCTCCTTCAAGAATTTAATCTAGAAATTAGAGATAAAAAGGAGTAGAGAATGTGGTGGCTGGACATATCAGTAGGATTCAACCATCCTCAAACATTGAATCATACCCCTATATTCCCATAAATTAAATGTTTCTTGATGATCAACTATATCGAGTTAAAGATGTTATTCCTTGGTATGGTCAAATGGAAAATTATTTGGTAGCATCTTGCATTCCTAATGATTTTAATAGAAACCAATCCATTCATCTAAAACATGAGTCTCATTGGTATATTTGGGATGACCCCTACCTTTGGCACACCTGTAGTGATCAAGTCTTTAGGAATTGTGTTCCCGATAGTGAGTTTTAGTCCATCCGTAGATTCTGCCACACTCTTGCTTGTGGGGGCCACTTTGGTCCCCAATGGACTGCTCGCAAGGTCCTTGATTGTGGTCTCTTTTGGCCAACACTTTTTGGGATGCCCATGATTTTTGAAAATCTTGTCCCCATTTTCAAAGAATGGGGAATGTCTCTAAAATAAATGAAATTCCACAACAATCATTTCTCTTTCAGAAAATTTCTTATGTTTGGGGTATTGACTTTATGGGGCCATTTCACAATTCCTTTGGAAACTTGTGCATTCTTCTAGCAGTTGATTATGTGTCAAAATGGTTAGAGGCATGAGCTACAAGGACTGATGATTCTAAGGTAGTTGTAGAATTTTTTAGAACCCAAATATTCTGTAGGTTTGGCTTACCTAGGTTCATCATCAGTGACCAGGGTTCTCATTTCTGCAACCGAGAAATGAAATCACTTTTGCATAGGTATGGGGTCGGTCATCGAGTGTCTACTGCATATCACCCATAGACCAATGGTCAAACTGAGGTCTCAAATGGAGAGGTTAAACAAATTCTTTAAAAAACGGTTCAACCCAATATAAAAGATTGGAGTCTTCGACTTGATGATTCATTATGGGCCAACCATACTGCTTTCAAAACTCCCATTGGAATGTCACCCTATCATCTTTTGTTTGGAAGGAGTTGTCACCTCCCTGATCATATTGATCACTGGGCCTACTCGGCCATCAAACAATGTGATTATCATTATTCTGGTGTAGGTGGTCAATGGAAGTTGCAGAATCAGGAGCTAGAGAAAATGATAATAGATGCATATGAAAACTATGGGATTTATAAGGAGAGAACCAAGGCTTCCCACGACTGTCTTATCCTTCATCGCCAGTTCCACATTGGGCAGAAGGTCCTCCTTTATAATGCATGGCTGAAGTTTCATCCAGGTAATCTTCGTTCCCACTAGTTTGGACCATACACTGTTACTAACGTCTCTCCATTTGGTCTTATCCAGGTTCAAAAATGAAGAAACCAAGTAAACATTCACTATCAATGGGAAGTGGCTAAAGCACTTCCATTAATCCATTCCGAAGTCCCCGATGGAGGAACTCTATGTTCAAGAAGCAATCTATGAAGGAAACTCACCAGGTTTTATCCTTCCTTTTCACATCCTCTTTTCTTACAGTGAGGACACTACAAACATTAGGTGTGGGGGGGATGGGTACATTCCTGGTATAGTTAGGAATTTTTATCATTTTTTTCTTTCTTCTCTTTTTCTACCTTCTTTATGGTATTTTCACATTTCCCCATCTCTCTGGGTTTATTAGGATTTCCATTGTCTTTCCACTTTCTTCTATTTTTTCCTTCTTTATGGTATTTTTATTTTTCCTCATCAAAAATTTTAAAGTTCTATGATGTGGGGACCTAAAGGGGGGAATGTAAAAATAACATAACGAAGGAAAAAAAATAATTTTTGTATGAATTTAACATCAGGGAGTGATTTTTAGTAAATTGGTTTTCTGTCACTAATATAAATGGTTGTATCACTGTGAAACATTTGAAATGATTGATGCCCCTTATGTGAGTAGTTTTGGGAAAACTGTGTCACTAATATCTCCATACATTTTTTCACCAAACCACGAAGTATGACTATTTCTTACTTAATATATGGTAAATATATGTTAGGTTAATATTTTTCATCTTTAAATGATTTTTTTATACGTTCGTTCCTTATCCGATATGTTTCATTACTATACTAGATTGACCTACGCGTGTGTACCTAATGTCCGACTGTTGTACGCCCTCAAAAAAAATTGTGTCTTGGGAAGGTCAAAAACCACTCCTCCTCAACCTTTGATCTTGTTATAACTATAGAAATTATTGTCGTGAGAAGATCAAACAAGGGTGGAGAGATGAGTGTGATATTTTTTCCAAATGCAACTTCAAAAGAATATAATAAATGAGGGGTGTGATTAAATGTGAAAAATATGTGTATATCTAGGTCAGGATCTTATGGTTTGACTTCTGGGAATGCTTAAGTGAGTGTGTCTTGAAATATGATTGCAAAGGATGTAGGACGGGTTTTGTGAAAAATCATTTAAAGATGAATAATGTTAAAATAACCTATATTTATTTGATAGAAAGTGGAAAGAATAGCATAAAATGGCTTTCACACAAACACATGGAGAGTTAGTGGAATAGTTTACTTTTGAATTACTTTCTCATGTTGGTGTCATGAATCTCTTTGAATTAAATTGTGATATGATTTATGAGACATCTTTTTCCATTTTCACTAGGAAGAACTTCTTAGTGTGGTTCGTGCATTGATCACATTACATTAGTGAATTAAAATTTCCTAAAATTTTAAATCTTCATGATGTTGGGAATATATATATATGCATCATTTTATTTGGATATGTGAATTTTTCCCGGAGTGCAAATGTTTAGGTTTGGGGGTGTGATCGTACCACAATTCACTGTGTCATTTTCACCCTTACACCATTGTATTAAACTAAATTTTTATTGTAAATTCCAAAAATAAAAAAAAAATTAATTCCATGTTTGAGCCATTTATTTTTTTTTATCTCTATTAAAAATTACAATGTTACATGTCATGAAAATTTCATTGAAGGTGAAGGTAATTTGGAGGGCCCAGGATGATGTCCAAGAAAAATGGGCCAAACTGCGCAAGATCCAAGCACACCAGTGGATTAATCCGCACACTGATACTAGACTATGAATCCAATTGGGATGAAATGTTTTTTACTGGTCCAAAATTCATTGGGAAACATTTCATATGAAGAAACCCAAGACTGATTCGGCCATCTGATGGCCTTGCGGACCTGATCTGTCCAGCACATAAAATCTGCATGGAGTCAAAAGAGGTGTGTTGTGATCTGTTCATATATTGGGTAATAGGTTTACAAATTGTGCCAAACTTTCGTTGGAGACATTAAAGAGTTGGGGATACAACTTTTTTATTTTCTCCAAATCAAGATAATGATGTCTGGAGGTCGAAACACCTGTGACAAGTGGTTTTAGTAATTCTGTGTGCTCAAAGCCACCTTCCCATTTTCCTATAAAATGGAACCTTGGGATCCTCATTTTAAAGTTCTACCAAGATGCAAAGATCTGGTATTTTGGAGACCCAAAGTAGTTCTCTCCTCTTACTTGGAGTTCTGGAGGCCCCTATCATCATAGGGAGATCAACAATGAAGAAGGAGTTCCACCTGAGCCTTCTCCTCCTCTCGAATGGCGATCTAAACAATGAACGATCATTTCAAGGGAGCCACACATACTTGGGAGGGAGTTATGGAACTTGATACTCTACTTTTTTTGTCTTATTTTCGTTTGTATTATCTCACTTATGTTTTATCTAAACATGTTTCTCCTCTGAGTTAATTTTTTTGGTTTAATTAAGTGAACCACTTTTCATGTCAACACCGATTGGGTTGAAATTTCAAGTGGGAAACACAAGGATCCTATTTCTCTCACACATATGAAAGATTTTAGTATGATTTTGTAACCATTAATCTGTTCTTGAAGTCCAAACCTTGACAACATGATTGTTGTGTCACGGGTTAGTACTTTGTGCAATGTTTAGAGAGGCAAGAGGGGAATCACGATCTTGAAAACCCTCAACCAAAGAATTAAACAAAACTATGTAAAATTTTCAGAACAATGAACCATCCAAGATGTGTAGTGAACTTAAATTGATCTCTTTATCTCTTAATTCTTAAACCACCACCTTATCCTATCAACTATTAAATTGTTTAAGTTAAGTTATTTTCTTAAAACTGTTTTCAAAATAACCCCCCTCTTTAAGTAATCTTTATTAAAAATACATACTCAAAACATATCGATACTCCTCAAGAGACAACCTAGGGTCTGCCCTAGACTATAAATTAACCTTAATAACATTATCAATTTGACGTTTCATGATAGCATGGTCAAATTTTGGCACCGTATTTGGGGAGCGCTTTGATTTTTAGTGCGTGTTTTTGAAGAAGAAATTTTTTTGTAAACTTTGTGAATATTTATCTATTGTATACCTATACACATATTTTTGTATTCTGGTCTATTTTTTGTATAGGTTTGGTGCATGGTGCATTCTAATCCGGGAGATTTAACTCCTTTCGAACCTGAACCGGAAATGATCTTACGTCAGCGACCCCGAGATGCACAAGAGAACCCATTGAAGGAGGACACACAAAACATTGACACTCTTCTTGATCCTTCCTCTTATTCTTCTAGAACCAATATAAAAACTGAAATAAATTTGCATAATATGGATGAAAACAACTGAACATTAAAATAACTAACTTCTCCTGATGTTTATATCCCACCCACCAATATTCAATTACAAGGTGAGGCACACAATTTTGAACTAAAATCAGGATTAATTCATCTATTACCAAGATTACATGGAATTCTTGGAGAGGATCCACACAAGAACTTAAAAGAATTCCATACTGTTTGTTCAACATTAAAACCTGCTAATGTGGATGGGGAACAATTAAAGCTTAGAGCATTCCCATTTTCTTTGGGAGACACTACGAAAGATTTGTTATATTATGTTAATTCCCCAATAAGATGTTGGGCGGACATGAAACGACTTTTTCTTGAAAAATATTTCCCAGCCTCTCGAACTGCAACAATAAGGAAAGAAATTTTTGGGATAAGACAATATCAAGGGAAACATTACATAAATATTGGGAACGTTTTAAAATGTTATGTTCAAGTTTCCCACACCACCAAATAAGTGATAAACTTTTAATTCAATATTGTTATGAAGGTTTAATCCATATTGATTGAAATATGATCGATGCTGCTATAGGTGGTGCGCTATTTGATAAGACCCCAATTGCTGCAAGAAACCTTATTGAGAACATGGCTCAAAACACACAACAATTTGGTTCAAGGACCAATGTACCAATTTGAGGTGTCCATGAGGTGCAAAGTACTGAATTCGAGAAGAAGTTGGACACAAAGTTCGAAGAGGTAAGTACCCTTCTTCGACAACTTGCTCTTTCCCAAGGGAAATACATATCTCCTCCTCCTATCCATTATGGTATATGTTCTTATGACACTCACTACTCTGAAAAATGTCCTCAATTGAGGGAAACATCTGAGAGTTGTGAGACAATATTTCCAGGCCTCCCCTATAACCAACCCTTTAGGCAAGAACCTTACTATCCATCCAACCCTGGGTGGAAAGAGAACCAAGCCTATAGGCAAGGGGGTATTCAAACCAACCTCAACAACAATGGAACCAACCATGGCAGAGTAGTCATCAACCACCACCACCTATAAACCCTCAACCACCCCAAAGGCCTTTCCAACATAACCCTCAAAAACTCTAGCCTAGCCTAGAAGGTATGATGAAACAAATGGCTGCCAATAATATCCAATTCCAACAAAGCACTCAGGCATCCATAAAAGACCTCAAAACCCAATTAGGCCAACTAGCTAACTCAGTTGGTGAAATTCAAATTCATGGGTCAGGTAAACTTCCCTCTTGAACAAGCCAGAGGTAGTAACGACCCCCAAAATTACATTTATTAACCTACACTAGCATAGTGGTGCAGGGTCAAACCATAGAGAAGGGAGATGAGTAATTTCTAAGGTTTTAATTTTATTAAACTCCATTGTTGTCAACAGTGAAGTGAGTGTGAATTTTTTACTTTTTCAATTTTTTTTATTTTATTAATGAAATGGAAACAGGATGAGGAAACTAGAGTTTATACAAAGAAACTAGAATTTACACTAATACTGTTAAACTAAAGAATTATAGTATATTAATATAAAGCAGAAAGAGAAGGAAGTGAGATCAACAAAGTACTCAGGAATTCTAAACTATTGGTTCGAATGGATGTTCTCTCCACATCTTACAACTGAATCACACTTCAATAAATACTAAAGAGATTTCCCTCACCAGGAACTAAACAGGCAGATGATTAAGTCTTGGAGTTCGCCACACCAAAACTTAATCGAACTGCTAATAAGTTTGAAAAAGATTAAATTTGGAAATAAACTCGCCATAAATTCCCAAAGTTAGTGACATTAATGTTCTGAAAAATTCATTCAAACACAACCTCTCTAGTCAAATTTGAATTGAAATTGTAATCATTGAAGTGTGAATGGTCAAAATATTAGAAACAGAATCAGTCTCGCCAACTGATTCTAATTTCGTAAAAAGATAAGCTAATGAAGATTTAGAGATCATAACCAGAATGTTTTAAAATTCCTGAGCTATGAAAATTCAACCTATGATCATATTGATTAAATAAGTGAGAAACATTCCAAAAAAAGAGTACAAAAATAAGAACAGAGGGAAGAATAACTCCCCAAGTGATGCCCTGCCTTCGGGCTCCTTCGCCTTCTGCTCATCTCCTAGGAGTCTGGATGAACATCTCTCGCTCTCGAGTGGATGTGATCATGGAATGAGTAATGAGAGAGTCCCCCAAAAATTGTTTCTTGCTATTCTTTAATACCAACTGTCAACTGCTGCCCGTCACTGCCACATCTTCCACCGACTTCAAGAGTTCTTCACCCACGCACCGTAAAATGTCCATTTTTTCGCATCCAACACGTCGCGCTATAATTTCTCCTATAACTATCTCCATCTGAGTTAGTTCGGTGAATCTGGACACGTTTAAGCCCCTTGAATGAACCTGCAAACTTAGAAAAGAAAAATAAATAAAACGAACATAAAGAATAATAAAAAAAGGTTAATTTTAAAGCTTAGAGTTATTTTAACTCGTTATTAGTTAACTAAAGTAAATTGATATTTATTTACTCATATAATTTTTATCAAATTATCACCAAAAAATTACTATGGAGAGAACATAATTTAATTAAAAAGTTATTAACTTTATAAAAATAAATACTAAGTTATTAATTTTATTCATCTTTTAAACTAAGTTATCAAAAATTAAGAACATAAATAAATAAATAAAGAAGTTAATGTTTAAAATTGTATTAATAAATTAATTATTACCATTAAAGAAATTAAATGGTTAGGTTAATTAATTAATTATTTAATTTTAAATAAGTAATTAAAATTATTACTTAAGTTTCAAGTATTTTTAAACTAATAAGTATATTTTATTTATAAATATTATTAACTAAATAATTTATACTATTAATAGTAAATTAATTTATAAAAAAGTTTATAAATTTAGTTTTATATTATAATTTATAATTAATATATTAAAATTATAATTGTTTTAAATTAATTATTTTATGTTAATTTGACTTAGTTAAAGTAACTTTATGTATAGTTAATTTTAATTTAACTTTACCTTACTTTAGCTTTTGATTTTCTTTTTGTATTTAACTTTTTTACTTTACTTTTTGTTTTTGTTTTTTATTACTTATACTTTTATTATTTTTTAGTGTTATCATCCTCCCCCAATTCCCACGCTGCACAAGGAAGAGGGAGTCTTCTTCTCCAAATCCTGCAGCACATATTAGGGCAGGTCGGCGGGCTGCTCTATCTTCCTCCACCAGCGGCGGTAGGGTCTCCAGCAGGTGGTGTAGTACCCTAGATCCTTGAAGCAGTGGACAAGAGCGGCTGGAACTGCTTACAGTGGCAGACCAATAGTAGCTTCAGCACCTTGCAGCGGCGGCTCAGCTACCTCCTCAGCTCCTCCAGGTTTCGACTTTCCTGATCTGCAAGTGGTGCAAAAGTCTTCCTCCTGACCCCAGCGTAGGGCGGCATCATCCAAAGTATAGCGCAATACTTCTCAGCCTCATCCTCCAAGCAGCGCGGCATAGTTCTGACCCTCTAAATTCAGTGGGTCATCTCTTCCCTAGTTCAGCAGCACGGGACAGTGGGTCTCTTCTCCTGAACATCTCCTCTAACGATTCCAAGTGGCGGCCTGCTATAGTTGTGGGTACTGCGAGATTCCAGAGTGGGGTTGGATAACAGTGAGGTTGAGAGGAGTAGGAATAGGCTATCATTGAGGTGCGGGGGTAAAGGAATGGATGGGTAACAGTGAGGATGAGGATAAATGGGTGACGGTGAGGTAAAGCATATGGTATCAGTGAGGTTGGGGTATTGGTGGGAAAAAACTCACCGATAGAAATAAAAAAAACAGGTCACCGTTGGCCTAAAAGAAAATGATACTATTAGTTTAAAATTAAAGGGTCACTGTTAGTCGAAGTAGAAGGTCACCGTTGCAAAATAGAAGAAGAAGCTACCGTTAGAATGCTAATAGTGAGGTGCTGCGGGGATTGTCTAACAGTGAAGTGGGAAGCAAACAGAGGGAAATAAAAGGACTTTGTGCAACAGTGAGGTGGTCACTGTTAGGTAAAACAGTGGAGCGGGGTTCACTGTTATTAAAATAAATTAAGAAAAAAGGAACATCGGCACAACAGTGAGGTGCAGGGCATGCAGTCTAACAGTAAGGTAGTTACCAATAGAGTTAAATAATAAAATAATGGTCACCATTATAGAATAAAAATTAAAAGGCTATCGATACAATGTATTAAGGGTCACTGGTAGACAGCGAAGTGACAGTGAGGTACGGGGGTCACCGGTAGAATACTAACGGTGACCCTTTAATCTAAATAAAACAAATTAATCTTAAAAAGTTAAATAACTTAAGTTATTTAAAACAAGGATTAAAAATAATTAATTAAAAAGAAAACTAAACGCCATTAATTTAAAACTAGATTTTTATTAAACTTTAAAAACATTAAAATATATAATTAACATCACTAAAATTATAAACTGAATAATTTTTAAAATAAATTAATAAAAGACTTAAATTAAGATATCTAAACACGCTAATTACAAAGTAGCCACGAAAAATGAAAATTAGCATCGGTGACCCAAATAAATCACCACAAGCTCTTATCTACCTCACCGGTAGACTAAAATCAAAATTTAGTGACTTAATAAATAATCTGCATACATAAAATAATATAATTAATGCTTAAAAACTATTAATTAATTAATTAATAAAATATTTTAACACAAATAAATAAAGGCGAACCATTTTATTTAATTTAAAAACACAAATTACTTACTTAAATGATGAGAAGGACATCTTAAAAAAATTAATTAATATAATTAACCCATTATATTGTAACTAAGTTAAAAGATTAATATATTAAAATATAGACTAAATTAAATAAAATTATGTAGATTAAATAGTTACTTAAAATAGATATTAACTTATTAAAAAGTTAAGCGGATTAAAATTAACCAAACTAAAAAGAACATAGTTAAGGTTGAATAGTTTAGTTAGATTAAAAATTATTAATTTAAAGACTAAAAATACATAATCAATTATCAAAATTGATTAATTTACAAATTTAATTATAAAAATACAAAAGTATAATTATTTAGTATAAAGTGATTAAATAATTAATAAAATCATTAAAAATTAATTAAAAAGATGTGGCAAAATTATGTAAAAATAGAGCCACATCAAATTCCCCCACACTTAAAAATTTTTTGTCCTCAAACAATCACATTTTTTATTATCTTTGAAAATCATTAAAATGTATAATGATTATTTCCTCAAAATGTAACATGTCTAGAACTCTAAACAGAGGACAATGCATAACAGCAAACTTTAAGAAAATGAGTAACTCAATGAATCTTTCTTAAAATAGATACCCACTAGTAATTAAGAGCACAAAGACCATCCATAAAATAATATGTCATGCCTCATATGTGATACAACTTAGTGACTAACCTCAATCCAGGCCCAGGTTCTAAGTCTAAGAATAACAGGAGATAAAATACTAATGGAATTGAGACCTTAACCATGGAACTTTGTACTTTGACTTTTTCACCTAGGTTCCAAAAATAATTATTTTTTTTGTGAATCACCTCAATGATACAACCTAAATGATTTCCATATAAACCAGTTGATCCCTTCTTCATCTAGCGTTCATCATTCTCCTCACCTTAATGAGCTCATTTTTTAATCTAGACACTTTATTTATTTTTCCCAAGACATGTATCAATGTGCTAAGCACTGTGCATAACACTTATTCAAAGTGTACAGAGGGCTTATAGTTAACAGAAACGCACCCAGCATCTAAGGTCTGAGAGACTCACCGTGGGATCCAAGATGCCCAAATTACTCCAGTTTCAAAAGATTTATATAAAAAAATTCATTTACATTGGCTCATTAAAGCATTTAATTTTAATAATTAAAAGAAAATGAATGAGGCCCCTAGAATCAGAATCAAACTTCTAGTTCCAAAGGTTATGATCATAACTCCATAAACATATAACCCAAATCACTTCCAGAAGTAGTTCCTAAACCAGATATCCATTCAATCACTAAGTAACATCACTCAGCATTCATCCATCCTCATCAATTTCATACTCAAATCATGGATTAACTTCCAATCAAGTAGCATCCTAAGGCAAGACTCATTTGAGTTCAGTGTAAGCCTAAAATTATGCAAGATTTTTGAAAAAAATTATCCATCTTTTACAAAAAATTTGAATTTGCAGTGGGAATTTATGGGAGCACAGTCAATAATTGACCCCCTCCCCCACACTTAAAACCCAACTTTGTCCCCAAAGTTGACTTCTAAATATGGAGAAGAATAATTAATCAATTATAGTTCGAAACAGATTTCAATTAAGTAGATATGTGACATGTATAAAGGATCCCAATGAAGTTCAAAAATCTATTTTGCCACAATAAATAAATAAATAGCATTAAAGTGACAAAGATTTTCATTAAAAATCAAAAGAAGTATATAATGTGTAAATGCACAGTTAAATGGGTGTAATAATTTTAACCAATAAGTTCAATAATATGTTCAATATAGTAGACAAAATCCTTGCTAAACACCTCAAAGATACAAGCAGATTCAAAACAAGATTTTTCAGCCTGCACGAACCCCCCCACACGTAAGTTCAAGAACTGAAAACAATAAATTTCAGCTCTAAGCAGTAAAGTACATGCAGATTTTTTAGTTCAACTTAGTGACATGCAGTAGAACATCAGAAACATGTAGCATATTTTTTAAGACAAGCAGAATTTTTTTAGTAAAAATAGTAGCATAAATAAATGTAACAAGTTTAAATACTTCCCTGACTAGGTTTTCCATTACTCTTTCAGCATGGGAATTCCACTCCATTAATTGACATAAGCAGCATCATCCCTAGAAACACAGAGTATATAAACCCGGAACAAGTATCCAGAAAAAACAGAGCATATATAAGCATGCAAAGCAGCACTTTATTCAAAGTAAAATAAGAACAGAACAAAAGTAAACACAAAGAAAGAGCATGGATTGACTCCCATGAAGCACTGAATTTAAAGTATTCAGTTAGACTTTATTTAATTACAATTTTTTATTGAAAAAAAATAAAAACCATGGGTTGCCTCCCATGCAGCACAAGGTTTAAAGTCCCCATCCAGACTCACCTAGCAACTAACTGTAGTCACTAGGTGGATGTGGTTTCCTTAGTAGGAACCACCACATGTGTTTGGCCCAATTATTTTTAACAGACAGATGAAATTCATGGTCAACAAGACTCAATACAACAATAACTAAATTATCATAGCCTAAAATAATCCCTAAGTAGCACCCTTTAACAGTAATGGGTATAGTTCTGTCCACTTCCAGATTTGTTTCAGAGTTATCAAGATTTGAGTTCACATGACTGGACAACATAGTACAAGGTGCTTCAAAGGGTATAGCATTATTTTCATGACTATCTCTCTCAAATTCAACACTAACAGATTCAAATACAAGGGTGCTTTTGTGTGGGTTCTGATTAGCAGGCTCAAAAGGAAATTCAATTAAGTGCTGAAATGAATCATGAACAATGGAACACAAGTGTGATTCCCCCTCTGGACTACTATCAGTATCATGAAAAGCCTCATCACCCTTCACAGTTGAGGATGTAAGTGACAGACAGGGAAGAGAATTTATTTTATCACATACATATTCAGGTCCAACAAAGTTATAAATCTCTTCCAAAAGTTCCTCATCAGTGAATGAACACTCAATATCTACTGCTTCAAAAAAATCAATTCTGCAACCATCATCTAATGTGTGTTCAATATCTACATTATGTTCAAGTTCAAAAGGCTCACTTTCCAAAACAATGTCTATAGTGTTTTCCAGAAAGTTCAGTTTAGGAGAAGAAATATTCAATTCAACTTCAATGAATTCATTTTCAAGATTGATCAAATTCAAACAATTTTCCCCAGAAATGACAACACTATTTTCAATTTCATTGCACAATGTTTTAGATAAGTGATCACTAAAAGAATAGGGAAAAGGAAACTCATCAGTTAGTTTTTCTTCAAAAATCATTCCCTTGACTTCATTATCCAACAATATTTCAGAGATTAGTGGGTTTACAGGTTCAAAATATGAAAGAGAAGTGTTCAGTTTAGGTTCAAAGATTTGAGACTCTGTGATTTCCAACTTAATGTTCTCTTCCAAAGTGTACCCAATATCAAGTTCAGGCTCATTGTTCACAAGTTCAGAAAAGTTGGGTGAAGATTTTTTAACATTCAAGTTTTCAGTTTCAATTTTCTCTTCTACCCGAGTGACTTCTTTTTCAAAACTCCTAAAACAATGATTTTTCTCCAGTGTAAGAATTATGAAGAGAACTGGGCTTTAATTTTCAATATATTTCAATTCATCTTCAAAATTATCCAACTTAACTCCATTAAAGTTCTTTATTGGATTTTCAATGTTGTGTTCTTTATTTAATGATGTGGTTATTTCTAAATTAGGTTCAATGGTTTTAGATTATTAAAAGTTAATGTTTTGTTGCCCAACTTCACAGTCACTCTCTTATTTAATTTGATTTTAAAATCTTTTATAAACATTTTCATTTTCATTTTCTTCAAATTCTTTTTGTTCTTTAACCCTTTTTTGTAACTCTAAGAGCATGGTTTCCAATCTTTTCATTCTCTGATCTTGCTCTTGAGAATATCTAAGTTGAATCTCATGGGTTTTAATAAACAAATTATTCCAATTATTCTCCCTAGAATCCAGTTTGATTTCAATTAATTCTAGTTTAGCTAGGAATTCATGATTAGATTCAAACTCTTCATCTTCTTCAATATAAACATCCTGTTGTGGCTGATTATAAACACACTGCCAAGCAGTGTGTCCAAAATAGCCACAACAGACACAATTTGGCCCTAATTCATCCATTTTTTTAAACTAAAAACAATTGAGTTTAAACACACAAAGATGCAAAGTTGAGCAGATTTTTGTTTTGTTCAACAAAAATAGTGGGTTCCAGTTCACAGTTTTTTTTAAAGAGTTTTTTTTAAATATTTTTTTATGTTTTTTTTAATTGTTTTTCTATTTTTTCCAAACCCTAGACTCTCAGTGCGTGCCTTCCCCGGCAACGACGCCAAATTTTGAACAAGTCAGAGGTCTTCACGGCCCCCAAAATTACATTTATTAACCTACACTAACATAGTGGTGCAGGGTCGAACCACAGAGAAGGCAGATGAGTAATTTCTAAGGTTTTAATTTTATTAAACTCCAATGTTGTCAGCAGTGAAGTGAGTGTGCGTTTTTAATTTCTCAATTTTTTTTATTTTATTAATGAAATGGAAATAGGATGAGGAAACAAGAGTTTATACAAAGAAACTAGAATTTACACTAATATTGTTAACTAAATAATTACAGTATACTAATATAAAGCAGCAAGAGAAGGAAGCGAGATCAACAAAGTTCTCAGGAATTCTAAACTACTGGTTCGAATGGATGTTCTCTCCACAGCTTACAAATGAATCACACTTCAAGAAAGACTAAAGAGATTTCCCTCACCAGGAACTCAACAGGAAGATGATCAAGTATTGGAGTTTGCCACACCAAAACTTAATCGAACTTCTAAGAAGTTTGAAAAAGATTAAATTTGGAAATAAACTCACCATAAATTCCCAAAGTTAATGACATTAATGTTCTGAAAAAATCATTCAAACGCAACCTCATCGGTCAAATTTGAATTGAAATTGTAATCATTGAAGTGTGAATGATGAAAATATTAGAAACATAATCAGTCTCTCCAACTGATTCTAATTTCGTAAAAAGATAAGCTAATGAAGATTTAGAGATCATAACCAGAAAGTTTTAAAATTCCTGAGCTAAGAAAATTCAACCTATGATCATATTGATTAAAGAAGTGAGAAACATTCCAAAAACAGAGTACAAAAATAAGAACAGAGGGAAGAAGAACTCCCCAAGCGATGCCCTGCCTTCGGGCTCCTTTGCCTTCTACTCATCTCCTAGAAGTCTGGATGAACATCCCCCACTCTCGAGTGGATGTGATCATGGAATGAGTAATGAGAGAGTCCCCCAAAAATTGCTGCTTTCTCTGCATTAATACCAAATGTCAACTGCTGCTCGTCACTGCCACATCTTTCACCGACTTCAAGAGTTCTTCACCCACACACCGCAAAATGTCCATTTTTTCGCGACCAACATGTCGCGCTAGAATTTCTCCTATAACTAACTCTGACTGAGTTAGTTTGGTGAATATGGACGCGTTTAAGCCCCTTGAATGAACCTACAAACTTAGAAAATAAAAATAAATAAAATGAATATAAGGAATAATAAAAAAAGGTTAATTTTAAAGCTTAGAGTAATTTTAACTCGTTATTAGTTAACTAAAGTAAATTGATATTTATTTACTCATACAATTTTTATCCAATTATCCACTAAAAATTACTATGTCGAGAACATAATTTAATTAAAAAGTTATTAACTTTATAAAAATAAATACTAAGTTATTAATTTTATTCATCTTTTAAACTGAGTTATCAAAAATTAAGAACATAAATAAATAAATAAGTTAATGTTTAAAATTTTATTAATAAATTAATTATTACCATTAAAGAAATTAAATGGTTAGGTTAATTAATTAATTATTTAATTTTAATTAACTAATTAAAATTATTACTTAAGTTTCAAGTATTTTTAAACTAATAAGTATATTTTATTTATAAATATTATTAACTAAATAATTTATACTATTAATAGTAAATTAATTTATAAAAACATGTATAAATTTAGTTTTATATTATAATTTATAATTAATATATTAAAATTATAATTGTTTTAAATTAATTATTTTATGTTAATTTGACTTAGTAAAAGTAACTTTATGTATAGTTAATTTTAATTTAACTTTACTTTAATTTAGCTTTTTCTTTTCTTTTTGTATTTAACTTTTTTACTTTACTTTTTGTTTTTGTTTTTTATTACTTATAATTTTATTATGTTTTAGTGTTATCATCCTCCCCCAATTTCCACATTGCACAAGGAAGAGGGAGTCTTCTTGTCTAAATCCCGCAGCACATATTAGGGCAGGTCGGTGGGCTGCTCTGTCTTCCTCCACCAGCGGCAGTAGGGTCTCCAGAAGGTGGTGTAGCACCCCGGATCCTTGCAGCAGCAGACAAGAGGGGCTGGAACTACTTGCAGCGGTAGACCAACAGCTACTTCAGCACCTTACAGCGGCAGCTCAACTACCTCCTCAGATCCTCCAGGTTTCGACTTTCCAGATCTGCAAGTGGTGTGAAAGTCTTCTTCCTGACCCCAGTGCAACGCGACATCATCCAAAGAGTAGTGCAATACCTCTCAGCCTCATCTTCCAAGCAGCGCAGCACAGTTCTGACCCTCTAAATCCAGCGAGTCATCTCTTTTCTGGTTCAGCAGCACGGGACAACGGGTCTCTTCTCCTGGACATCTCCTCTAATGATTCTAAGTGGCGGCATGCTATAGTTGTGGGTGATGCGAGATGCCAGAATGGGGTTGGATGATGGTGAGGTTGAGAGGAGTCAGAATTGGCTATTAGTGAGGTGTGGGGGTAATAGAATGGATGGGTAACAGTGAGGATGAGGATAAATGGGTAACGGTGAGGTAAAGCAGATGGTATTGTTAGTTTAAAAGAAAATGCTACTGTTAGTTTAAAATTAAAGGGTCACTATCACTGTTAGTCGAAGCAGAAGGTCACCGTTGCAAAATAGAAGAAGAAGCTATCATTAGAATGCTAACAGTGAGGTGCTGCGGGGATTGTCTAACAGTGAAGTGGGAATCAAACAGAGGGAAATAAAAGGACTCTACGCAATAGTGAGGTGATCACTGTTAGGTAAAACAGTGGAGCGGGGTTCACTGTTATTAAAATAAATTAAGAAAAGTGGAACAACGGCACAACAGTGAGGTGTAGGGCATATAGTCTAACGGTAAGGTAGTTACCGATAGAGTTAAATAATAAAATAATGGTCACCATTACAGAATAAAAATTAAAAGGCTACCGATAAAATATATTAAGGGTCACTGGTAGACAGTGAAGTGACAGTGAGGTACGGGGGTCACCGGTAGAATACTAACGGTGACCCTTTAATCTAAATAAAACAAATTAAACTTAAAAAGTTAAAACTTAAGTTATTTAAAACAAGGATTAAAAATAATTTATTAAAAAGAAAACTAAACGACATTAATTTAAAACTAGATTTTTATTAAACTTTATAAACATTAAAATAAATAATTAACATCACAAAAATTATAAAACTGAATAATTTTTAAAATAAATTAATAAAAGGTTTAAATTAAAATAACTAAACACACTAATTACAAAGTAGCCACGAACAATGAAAATTAGAATCGGTGACCCAAATAAATCACCACAAGCTCTTATCTACCTCACCGGTAGACTAAAATCAAAATTTGGTGACTTAATAAATAATCTTCATATATAAAATAATATAATTAATGCTTAAAAACTATTAATTAATTAATTAATTAATTAATAAACTATTTTCACACAAATAAATAAAGGCGAACCATTTTATTTAATTTAAAAACACAAATTACTTACTTAAATGATGAGCAGGACATATTAAACAAATTAATTAATATAATTAACCCATTCTAATGTAACTAAGTTAAAAGATTAATATATTAAAATATAGACTAAATTAAATAAAATTATGTAGATTAAATAGTTACTTAAAATAGATATTAACTTATTAAAAATTTAAGCAGATTAAAATTAACCAAACTAAAAAGAACATAGTTAAGGTTGAATAGTTTAGTTTGATTAAAAATTATTAATTTAAAGACTAAAAATACATAATTAATTATGAAAATTGATTAATTTAAAAATTTAATTATAAAAATACAAAAGTACAATTATTTAGTATAAAGTGATTAAATAATTAATAAAATTGTTAAAAATTAATTAAAAAGATGTGCCAAAACTATGTAAAAATAGAGCCACATAACCTCTCAACTAGTAGTTAACCCTAGGGATAAATGAAATGTTAGTGCCATTAACCTTAGAAGTGGAAAACAACTAGAAAGTAAAATGAATCCTCCCTTAGAGTTATCCCCTCCTGAAGAAACCTCCATCCAAACCATTAAAAATGTTTCAAATGTTGAAGAACCATGTCCTGAGAGAATCCATCACAAAGAAAAGAGTGTGAATATTGATGAGTCACCTATCCCAACCATTCCTCTTCCATTTCCTCAAAGGGCCAACCAACCAAGAAAACAAAAGGAAACTGAACTTGATAAGTAAATATTGGAAATTTTTAAGAAAGTGCAGGTTAACATCACATTGATTGATGTTGTGAAGAAAATTCCACGGTATTCAAAGTTTCTAAAGGAGATATGTACACACCAAAGGAGACTTCAAGGTGATGAGAAAGTGATTTTGAGAAGGAATGATTCATCATTGATAGAGCCATCACTCCTCACCAAGTGCAATGATCCTGAAACATTCTCAATTCCATGCACCATAGGGGAGTATTATTTTTATAATGCTATGCTTGATTTTGGTGCTTGTATAAATGTGATTCCTCACTCCATTTACTCTACATTACAGGTTGGGGAACTGATTCCCACTGGAACTATTGTTTAACTAGCTAACCGGAGTACTACACACCCCTCTGGTGTGTTAGAGTATGTTCTTGTGAGGGTATAAAATTTAATTTTTCCTACTGAATTTTATGTGCATAAAATGGAGGATCAAAGGATGAATGGACATGCCCCGATTATATTGGGGAGACCTTTCTTGAAAACCGTAAAAACCATAATTAATGTCCACAATGGTACATTATATATGGAATTTGGTGGTGACATAGTCCATTTCAACATCCTTGATGCCATGAAGCACCCCTCAGAAGAACAATCCTCTCTCTCTATTAGTTCAATTGATGTACTCCCTACCCCTGAAAAAACAACTTTTCTTTCCCTGGATCCCCTTTCTGTGTTTTCTTCATTGATAGAAATTCTAGGAAATGATTCATGCATTGATTTTTGTAGTGGTCTAGAAAAGTGTCTGGCATGTTCATTGATTAATGATTTCTTGAAAACTAATGATCCACTAACCATTGATGATACTTATAAGCTTGTAAAAGCACATTTCTCATCTGAGGTTGATACCATTGAGCAGTTAGATGAGATCAGTGACCTATCACTTTTACACACACTCCCATAAATCCAAAATCTACCTGAATTGGAACTAAAACAACTACCTCAAGATTTAAAATATTCATATCTTGAGAATGGAAACAAGTTTCCCGTCATCATTGCTAGTTCACTCCCTCCTGAGCATGAATTGAGACTGCTTGAACTTTTGAGAGAGTATAAACAAGCTTTGGTGTGGACACTTACTGACATTCTTTGTATTATCCAATCAAATTTTACACATCATATTTTGCTAAATGATGAGGCTAAACCAGTGGGGAAGCCAAAACATTGACTAAACCCAAACCTCCTAGAAGTTGTGAAAAATTAGGTAACAAAATTATTGGCTACTGGAATAATTTACCCCATATCTGATAGCCAATGGGTTAGTCCTATTCAAGTAGTTCAAAAAAATACTAGCCTTACAGTAATTAAAAATGAAAACAATTAATTGGTTCCAACTCGTGTGCAGAATAGTTGGTGTGTTTGTATAGACTATCGACGACTAAACCAACACATGAGGAAGGACCATTTCCCTTGGCCATTCATTAACCAAATTCTAGAGAGGCTAGCAGGTAAGTCCCACTACTGTTTCCTTGATGGGTATTTTGGATACTTTTAGATCCATATTTCCTCGGAGGATCAAGAAAAGACAACATTCACTTGCCCCTTTGGCACATTTTCCTATAGAAGGATTCCATTTGGTATGTGCAATGCTCGGGGTACTTTCCAACAATGCAAGGTTAGTATTTTTTTGGATTACCTAGATAATTGCATGGAAGTATTCATGGATGATTTCACTATTTATGGATCTTCTTTTAATAATGTTTGAGTATTCTTGGTTCAGTCCTACGTCGCTGTATTGAAAATAATCTTGTTTTAAATTATGAGAAGTTCAATTTCATGGTGCGACAAGGTATAGTTTTGGGGCATGTCATTTCTGGGGATGGTATCCAAGTAGATAAATCAAAAGATGATGTCATTTATTCCCTTCCATTCCCAAAAAATATACATGATGTGGGATCCTTCCTAGTTCATACTGGATTTTACAGTCGTTTCATTCGTGACTTTAGCAAAATTGCACTCCCCTTATTCTGATTACTCCAAAAAGAAAAAGAATTTGTTTTTGATAAAGAATGTGAGGATACTTTTAATAAGTTAAAATGGAGTCTCACCTCACCCCTGGTAATCCAACCATGTCTGTGGGATTTACCATTTGAGCTCATGTGTGACCACTCTAACTATGCAGTTGGGGAAGTTTTGTCATAAAGGGTCGACCGAGCTCCACATCTCATAGCCTATGCCTCACGTACTTTGGACCCTGCCCAAGAAAACTACACCAAAACTGAAAAATAATTCCTTTCCATTGTTTTTTCCTTGTAAAAATTCAGGTAATACCTTTTGGGGTCTAAATTCATTGTGTTCTCAGACCATGCAGCCCTCTGATACCTCCTTAACAAAACGGAAGCCAAACCACGTCTCATTCATTGGATGCTCCTCCTTCAAGAATTCAATCTGGAAATTAGAGATAAAAAAGGAGCAGAGAATGTGGTGGCTGACCATATCAGTAGGATTCAACCATCCTCAGACATTGACTCATACCCCTATATTCCCATAAATGAAATGTTTCCTGATGATCAATTGTACTAAGTGCAAGATGTTATTCCTTAGTATGCTCAAATGGAAAATTATTTAGTAGCATCTTGCATTCCTACTAATTTCAATAGAAACCAAGACATTCGTCTAAAACATGAGTCTCGTTGGTATATTTGGGATGACCCCTACCTTTGGAACACCTGTAGTGATCAAGTATTTAGGCGTTGTGTTCCCGATAGTGAGTTTTAGTCCATCCTTAAATTCTGCCACACTCTTGGTTTTGGGGGCCACTTTGGTCCCCAATGGACTGCTCGCAAGGTCCTTGATTGTGGTCTCTTTTGGCCAACACTTTTTGGGATGCCCCTGATTTTTGCAAATCTTGTCCCCATTGTCAAATAATGGGGAATGTCTCTAAAATAAATGAAATTCCACAACAATTGTTTCTATTTCAAGACATTTCTTATGCTTGGGGTATTGACTTTATGGGGACACTTCCCAATTCCTTTGGAAACTTGTATATTCTTCTGGCAGATGATTTTGTGTCAAAATGGTTAGAGGCACGAGCTACAAGGACTGATGATTCTAAGGTAGTTGTAGAATTTTTGAGAACCCAAATCTTCTGTAGGTTTGGCTTACCTAGGTTTATCATCAGTGACTAGGGTTATCATTTCTGCAACCGAACAATGAAATCACTTTTGCATAGGTATGGGGTCGGTCATCGACTGTCTACTGCATATCGCCCGCAGACCAATGGTCAAACCGAGGTCTCAAATAAAGATGTTAAACAAATTCTTGAAAAAACGGTTCAACCCAATATAAAATATTGGAGTCTTCGACTTGATGATTCATTATGGGCCAACCATACTGCTTTCAAAACTCCCATTGGAATGTCACCCTATCATCTTTTGTCTGGAAAGAGTTTTCACCTCCCTGATCAGATTGATCACTGGGCCTACTCGGCCATCAAACAATGTGATTATAATCATTCTGGTGTAGGTGGTCAAAGGAAGTTACAGATTCAGGAGCTAGAAAAAATGAGAAGAGATGCATATAAAAACTATAGGATTTATAAAGAGAGAACCAAGGCTGCCCACGACCATCTTATCCTTCATCGTTAGTTCCACATTGGGAAGAAGGTCCTCCTTTATAATGCAAGGATGAAGTTTCATCCAGGTAATCTTCATTCCCACTGGTTTGGACCATACACTGTTACTAACATATCTCCATTTGGTCTTGTCCAGGTTCAAAAATGAAGAAACCAAGTAAACATTCATTGTCAATGGGCAGTGGATAAAGTACTTCCATTAATCCATTCTGAAGTCCCCGATGGAGGAACTCCATGTTCAAGAATCAATCTATGAATGAAACTCACCAGGTTTTATCCTTCCTTTTCACATCCTCTTTTCTTACAGTGAGGACACTACAAACATTAGGTGGGGGGATGGGTACATTCCTGGTATATTTAGGAATTTTCATCATTTTTTTCTTTCTTCTCTTTTTCTGCCTTCTTTATGGTATTTTCACATTTCTCCATCTCTCTGGGTTCATTAGGATTTCCACTATCTTTCCAATTTCTTATCTTTTTTTCCTTCTTTATGGTATTTTTATTTTTTCCCATCAAAAATTTCAAAGTTCTATGATGTGGGGACCATAAAGGGGGGAATGTAAAAATACCATAACGAAGGAAAAAAATAATGTTTGTATGAATTTAACATCAGGGAGTGATTTTTAGTGAATTGGTTTTCTATCAGTGATATAAATGGTCATATCACTGTGAAACATTTGAGATGATTGATTCCCCTTGTGTGAGTAGTTTTGGGAAAACTGTGTCACTAATATCTCCTTACATTTTTTCAAAAAACCACAAAGTATGAATATTTCTTACTTAATATACGGTAAATATATGTTAGGTTAGTGTTTTTCAGCTTTAAATGATATTTTCATATGTTTTTTTCTTATCCAATTTGTTTCATTACTATACTAGATTGACCTACGCGTGTGTACCTATTGTCCGACTGTTTTACGCCCTCAAAAAATTTTGTGTCTTGGGTAGGTCAAAAATCACTCCTCCCCAACCTTTGATCTTGTTATAACTATAAAAATTAGTGTTATGAGAAGATCAAACAAGGGTTGATAGATGAGTGTGAGATTTGTCCCAAATGAAACTTCAAAAAAAATATAATAAATGAGGGTTGTGATGAAATGTGAAAAATATGGGGATATCTAGGTTAGGAGCTTATGGTTTGACTTCTAGGAATTCTTAAGTGAGTGTGTCTTGAAATATGATTGCAAAGGATGTAGGATGGGTTTGGTGAAAAAACATTTAAAGCTAAATAATGTTAAAATAACCTATATTTATTTGATAGAAAGTGGAAATAATAGCATGGAATGGCTTTCACACACACACATGGAGAGTAAGTGGAATGGTTGACTTTTTAATTCTTTTCTCATGTTGGTTTCATGAATCTCTTTGAATTAAATTGTGATATGATTTATGAGACATCTTTTTCCATTTTCACTAGGAAGAACTCCTTGGTGTGGTTCGTGCATTGATCACATTACATTAGTGAATAACAATTTCCTAAAATGTTAAATCTTCATGATTTTGGGAATATATATATATGTGTATCATTTTATTTGGATATGTTACTTTTCCCAAGAGTGCAAATGTTTAGGTGTGGGGGTGTGATCGCACCACGATTCACTGTGTCATTTTCACCCTTACACCATTGTATTAAACTAAATTTGTATTGTAAATTCCAAAAATAATAAAAAAATTAATTCCATGTTTTAGTCATTTATTTTGTTTTTATCGCTATTAAAAAGTCCAATGTTACTTTTCATGAAAATTTCATTGAAGGTGAAGGTAATTTGGAGGGCCCAAGATGATGTCAAAGAAAAATGGGCCAAAATGCGCAAGATCCAAGCACACCATTGCATTAATCCACAAACTTCTACTAGAACATGCATTCAATTGGTCTGAAATGTTTTTTACTGGTCCAAAATTCATTGGTATACATTTCATATGAAGAAACCCAAGACTCATTCAGCCATCGGATGGCCTTTCCAACCTGATCTGTCCAGCACACCAAATCTGCATGGAGTCAAAAGTGGTGTGTTGTGATCTGTCCATATCTCGGGATATAGGTGTCCAAATTGTGCCAAACTTTCTTTGGAGAAATCCAAGAGGTGGGGATACAACTTTTTTATTTTATCCAAATCTAGATAAGGCTATCTGGAGGTCAAAACACCTGTGACAAGTGGTTTTAGTAATTCTATGTGCTCAAAACCACCTTCCCATTTTCCTATAAAATGGCACCTTGGGCTCCTCGTTTGAAATTTCAACCAGGAGGAAAAGCTCTAGTATTTTGGAGACCCAAAGGATTTATCTCCTCATACTTGGAGTTTTGGAGGCCCCTATCATCATAGGGGTATCAACAATGAAGAAGGATTTCCACCCGAGCCTTCCCCTCCTCTCGATGGCGAGCTAAACGGTGGACGATCATTTCGAGGGAGCTACACATACTTGAGAGGGAGTTTTGGCACTTCATACTCTAATAGTTTTGTGTAATTTTTGTGTGGATTATTTCACTTATGTTTTATCTAAAGATTTTTCTCCTCTAAGTTCATTTTTTGGGTTTAATTAAGTGAACTGCTTTTCATATCAACACCGATTGGGTTGAAATTTCAAGTGGGAAACTTGAGTTATTCCGATTGGGAAACACAAGGATCCTCTTTCTCTCAAACATAATAAATATTTTAGTATGATTTGGTAACCTTTAATCTATTCTTGAAGTCCAAACCTTGACAACACGATTATTGTGTCACGGGTTGGTACTTTGTGCAACGTTTAAAGAGGCAAGAGGGGAATCACGATCTTGACAACCCTCAACCAAAGAATTAAAAAAAACCATGTGAAATTTTCAGAAAAGTTAACTATCCAAGACTTTTAGTGAACTTTAATTGATCTCATTATCTCATAATTCTTAAACCACCACCTTATTCTATCAACTATAAAACTCTATTAGTTAAGTTATTTTCTTAAAACAGTCTTCAAAATCACCCCCCTCTGTTAGTAATATTTATTAAAAATACATACTCAAAACCTATCTATGATCATCGAGAGACAACCTAGGGTCTTCCATAGACTATAAATTAACCTTAAAAAATTATCAATTTGATGTTTCACGATATCTTGGTCAAATTTTGTCATCGTTTCCGGGGAGCTCTTTTATTTTTAGTGCGTGTTTTTTATTTTTTATTTTTTTGTAAATTTTGTGAATATTTAACTATTTTATAACTATACCCATATTTTTGTATTCTGATCTATTTTTTGTGTAGTTTTGGTTCATGATGTGTTCTAATCTAGGTGATTTACCTCCTTTCAAACCTGAACTGGAGAGGATCTTACATCAGCAACCCTGAGACGCACAAGAGAACCCATCGAAGGAGGACACACAAAACATTGACACTCTTCTTGATCCTTCCTCTTATTATTATAGAACCAATATAAAAACTAAAATAAACTTGCATAATATGGCTGAAAACAACCGAACATTAAAAGAACTAACCTCACTTGATGTTGATATCCAACCCACCTATATTCAATTACAAGGCGAGGCACCCAATTTTGAACTAAAATCTGGCTTAATTCATCTATTACCAAGATTCCATGGACTTCTTGGAGAGGATCCACACAAGCACTTAAAATAATTTCATACTGTTTATTCAACATTAAAACCTATTGATGTGGATGAGAAACAAGTAAATCTTAGATCATTCCCATTTTCTTTGGAAGACACTGTGAAATATTGGTTATATTATGTTAATTCCCCAAAAAGAGGTTTGTCAGACATGAAACGCCTTTTTCTTGAAAAATATTTCCCATCCTCTCAAACTGAAACAATAAGGAAAGAAATTTGTGGGATAAGACAATCTCAAGGGGAAACATTAAATGAATATTGGGAACGTTTTAAAAGGTTATGTTCAAGTTTCCCACACCACCAAATAAGTGATCAACTTTTAATTCAATATTTTTATGAAGGTTTAATCCCTATTGATCGAAATACGATTGATGCTGCTACAGGTGGTGCCCTAGTTGATAAGACCCCAATTGTTGCAAGAACCCTGATTGAGAACATGGCTCAAAACACACAACAATTTGGTTCAAGGACCAATGTACTGATTCGAGGTGTCCATGAGGTGCAAAGTACTGAATTCGAGAAGAAGGTGGACACAAAGTTCAAAGAGGTAAGTACCCTTCTTTGAAAAATTTCTCTTTCCTAAGGGAAATCCCAATCTCCTCCTCCTATCCATTTTGGTATATGTTCTTCTGACACCCACTACTCTGACCAATGTCCTCAGTTGAGGGAAACATCTGAGAGTTGTGAGGAAATATTTCCAGGCTGACCCTATAACCAACCCTTTAGGCAAGAACCTTACTATCCATCCAACCCTGGGTGGAAAGATAACTAAGGATATAGGCAAGGGAGATATTCAAACCAACCTCAACAACAATGGAACCAACCAGGGAAGAGTACTCATCAACCACCACCACCTAGAAACCCTCAAACACCCCAAAAGCCTTTCCAATAGACCCCTCAAAAATTTGATCCAAGCCTAGAAGATATGATGAAACAAATGGATGCCAACAATATCCAATTACAAAAAACCACTTAGGCGTCCATACAAGACCTCAAAACCCAATTAGGCCAACTAGCTAACTCAGTGGGTGAAATTCAAAGTCATGGGTCAGGTAAACTTCCCTCTCAACCAGTAGTTAACCCTAGGGATAAAGGAAATGTTAGTGCCATCAACCTTAGAAGTGGAAAAAAACTATAAAGTAAAATTAATCCTCTGTTAGAGTCAACCCCTCCTGAAGAAACCTCCATCCCAACCATTAAGAATGTTCCTAATGTTGATGAACCTTTCCCCGAGAGAATCCCTTCCAAAGGAAAGAGTGTGAATATTGATGACTCACCTAGCCCAACAATTCCTCTTCCATTACCTCAAAGGGCCACCCAACCAAGAAAACAAAATGAAACTGAACTTGATAAGTAAATAATGGAAATTTTCAAGAAAGTGCATGTTAACATCCCATTGATTGATGTTGTGAAGCAAATTCCGCGATACGCTAAGTTTCTAAAGGAGATGTGTACACACCGAAGGTGAATTCGAGGTGATGAGAAAGTGATTTTGGGAAGGAATGTTTCATCATTGATAGATACATCACTCCCAACTAAGTGCAATGATCCTAGAACGTTCTCAATTCCATGCACCATAGGGGATTATTCTTTTTCTAATGCTATGCTTAATTTAGGTGCCTCTATAAATGTGATGCCTCACTCCATTTAATCTACATTGCAGGTCAGGGAACTGAATCCCACTAAAATTATTGTTCAACTAGCTAACAGAAGTACTGCACACCCCTCTGCTGTAACACCCCAAGCTTTCATGATACGCTTCTCTTTCAATAATGAAATATCTTTCATTCTACGCAACTTCGAGATCCTAACACACTGCGACCAATCAAAGTAGCTGTTATGAATAGTAATGCCCACTTTTTGAAATTATATAAATTTTATATTTCAAAATGGAATTCATTTTTGTATTCGTAATATCGAAATTATCCTAAGTTGAATTTTTTTTTATTTTCTGAGAACTTCCAATTTTCTATGAATAGAAAAAATACTTAAAAACAACTTTTTTAATCAAAATAATTTATAGTGATAAATTATAATATTGAGTGGTTTTAAAGTATAATTAGAATATATTTTTACCATTTTATCCAATGGTGGTCATTATAATTAATTTCACTTTGAAATTGGACATAAACAATTTTCAATCTTTTGATATATATTGTTTCTTAAAAACACGCTATTTGTTGTGACAGCGGGAATTAATTATTTAATTAATTAAATCAACTTATATGTTTTGAATTTTTCAAAATAGACATCATTTTTGAATTAGGAATATCAAATATATCTTAGGGTGAATTTTTGATATTTTTCTGAAAAACTTCAATTTTCGATGAATAATGAAACCACTAAGTGGTAGTTAAAAAACTAGTTTTTCATTTAAATGAAACTTTACCACTTCTATGAATTGAATTTCAAAAATACAACATACATGGTTTTCATTAGTAAGTAAAATGTGGTTCAATGGGATGAAAATAATTTTTGGTGAATAGTAACTTTTAAGTTTTCTTAATCGCGATTAAAGGTAATTAGTGTTATTTAAGGTAAATATAATATTATAATAATATGAAATTACATTTAAACTTGTCCTACCCTTATTGGATGAGTCATGGCCGACCAAGACAATCCATGGGTCAACTAGGGGACCCCATGGAGCCACTTGGGTAAGAAAATGACATTAATAACGTTTTATTTAAAGTAAAAATAAAATTATCACAAACATGTGTTGTTTTACTAAAAAATTATCACATGGGGTTATATAAGTAAAATTTTAAACTATAAATATTAATTGGAAATATAAAAATATTTCCTACATCATGGTAATTTTTTTATAATTTTTATACATTAAATAAATAAATTTATTTATGACACCATGATGACGTAGTGACTACCTCATTAATGAACAATTTAAATAAAATGAAAAGATAAGGAAAATTCTAAGACTTACACTTATCTAAAACCTATTGGATGAGTTTATTTCGAACCCTTATCACCTTATCCTTAAAATATATCATTGTGGGACCTTTAAAATCTGAAAATCATTTCGTAATAAAGTAACATTTTATGACTTTCCAAAAGAACCCCTCTTCTCCTCTTATAAAAGGCCCCCACCTATACCACATTATTCACACCATCAAAGCCTTTTGACTCAGAAAAAATCTGCCCAAATACCATCCCAAAATTACTCCATTCATCATAGAAGCCTTAACTTAGGCAGAAAGCTCTTCAAGAAACCATTTTGGTTCAAACCGAGGGGAGTTACCCGATTTAAAGGTAATGTCTTCTCTTATATTGTTTTGTTTTATTTTGCTTCTCCAACCCCTTAAAATATTTTTATTCCAATATTTTGTAACAATTACAATATATTCAATATACTAGTATGTTTTTATCATAAGGATTATATTTACACTTACACACACCTTCATCTAATGGTTAAAGAACATGCTGTTTCTGTGGGTGGTGAATTACTGCCTCACAAAACGATGATTGTTCAATATTCTTTTAACACCTCTCATGGTGGCCATTATGATGATACTATTTTTATATATGATATATATTATGTTTATATTTTCCTTATGCTTCTGTATTTTTCATTTATGGCATACCTTTATGATTTCCATTATGGGTAAATGCAATAATTTCATTTTAGGAAGTGCGGAATACCGCCCCCTCAAAGTGATTCGAATCGTTAATGCCATATGTGGGATGTATAAAGGATGGATTAAATGATATTATATATGATATTATACTTGAATTATAATATAACTTTATATCATTATGATTTCATTCCATTAAATACGAAATAGAAATGAAAGTAGCGTCTATGCGTACGTACGACTTACTGTCTCCATGAACGGTGCATTTCATTTCTTACCTCTAAATGTTATGTAATATTATAAATGCATGTATATACTGGATATATATGATATATATGATATCTACATCATGAATATAATTCTGGATATAATGGATATTTTACCACATGGACAACATGCAATTATAAGAAGTTTATTTTTGACTCAAGTACCAAAGATCGACAAAATGACCGTTGTTAACTTAAATAATTATATAATGTTCATAACATTGTAATAAGTGATATAAAATGAATAATGAACTTGAAAAAGGTTCTTAAGCAAGTATAAAATAACTCTAGTTTATTATTCATGAGATTAAAGAACGATCGAGTCAAGTCGGACACGAGGTAAGGGACTTCGTCTCAATCTTCTGTCATTGAGGCATATTTTGTTTTAATACAAGACTTTCTTTTATATGGTGTATAAACCCCTTTGACTTTTACGTTTATTCAAAAGGAATCTTTTTTATATGAAGCGTTTTACTAAATGACAAAATGGAATTTTTTTTGTCGTACTTATGCGGCGACAATGACTTTTCCGTCGCCGTGACCATTATTTGAGTTTCGGCTTCCTCTACAAGTCATAACATTTTTTAAATGAAAAATAAATACCATGTTTTACTTTTCTTTTCTTTTCGTATTTAAAATGGTTTTTATACTTTTTTTATTATATCAATGTGTTTTATTGATATCTTGTGATTGAAATGTGGAAATATTATGTTTCCTTTATGCATGTTTTATGTGATACGATTATGTTACGGTTTATGATATGTTTTAACCTTTTCATATAAGGAATGCATTGGACTTAATATGTGATGGGTGGAGCCTGCTATAGCTCCTCGATGCAGAGGTAGGTCTCGTGAGATAAACTAGTGTCTTGTCATGAGGCCTTGACAAAATCTTATTTGTAGTCTTGTCACAAGGCCTTGACTATGTGGTTATGATAGTCTAGCATTATGAATTCCATCATTATGAAAGTGGTTATTGATATTGCATGTGATTATTCGACTCGTATAATATCTATGTGAATAAGTAAACGGAATTACTTCATTTTATTTTTTTCCATATTATTCTGAAGTTTAAGTTTAAAAGGCTTTTGTTTTAGTTATACATTGCCTTAAACGTTTATGTTTATTTATGAAAGTTTCCGCTATATTGTTATCCTTACTGAGCATCTGATCTCAACCCTTTCTATGTTTTATTTTCCCAGGATGTGAAGAAATATTTTATGACTAACCTACAGGGATAGTCTTAAGGGGATAGGATTGTGGACTATGGAGACTATGTTATTGTGATTTTTCACATTACGTTATAATATAACATTTATGAATGTATCTAGTGTTTCCAAGGCTAATAAACTAATCGGTCTTTCAAGACTTGATATTTTGTGATCATGCCAATGTTACATAATAATGTACCGACTCTGGGTAACTAGGGTCGGGGTGTTACAATTGGTATCAGAGGCAGTTTAGTACTAACCTTGGAAGGTAGATTTAGATAAACTCTGATTAGAGCACATAGACCTAAGATAGACTTTGAGGATTAGTATAGAAGAAATTCCTAGAATTTTGGTAAAGTATTGATTTTGTGTATTTTTCGAGCAATACATCCTTGTTTGGATACGAGCAGGTAGAGGCAGCTCTGTCACAGATGTACCTAGGGGTAATACCCGAAAACACCGCTTTGAGTTAGACTCGAACGGGAACTGGTGCACGACAACGGGCCTTGCTGCACTCTTGGTTACGACACTCCCGGGGGATATGCTTAGGATAATTATCATTTTCTTTACAAACCATTATGAAGGGTTTATGAGTATATACTTCCTCAAAGAAAAAATTTTCATGATTATGGATTATATCCATAAACTGTTCAATTTATGTTAAGTGTTTTACAAGTATGGAATTATGTATTTTGATTCATAAACTGATCTAGTTTATGCCATTGTTTAAAAATGGCGCCTAGTGGAAGGAATGGAAACTGTATCAACGCACGCACTCCATGTATGGATTTCCATCCTACTCAAGATAATTATAATGGAGCTGGTGATACAATTGGTGCTGATCAGCTTATCACTATACTGGGACAACTCACTCAAGTTATGAATAATAACCTTACTCCTATGGAGCACCCTAATCTGCAACGTGGAGGATCAATGATAGACCACTTCATGAGGCAACAACCACCAATATTAAATGGGAGTATAAATCCCTTAGTAGATAATCGATGGATAAATTCCTTAGAGAAAATATTCTATGCCTTGGGGAGTAATGAAAGGGAAAAGGGTATCATGGTAGTTTACCGCCTCACTGGAGATGCTGATCAATAGTGGTCGTTGATTCAAAACATGAAGGAATATGATGAGGTATCAAATATGGAATGGAGGGAGTTCAAAGATCTTTTCATAGAAAAACCCTATCCATGTGACCATCGAGAAGATATGGAAAGGAAATTTCTGAGTCTGAGACAAAAGGAGGATGAGAATGTCGCAAAGTATGAGGCCAACTTTACAAGGTTAGTGAGACATGCTGCAGATTATATACGTAACCCAAGAAGTAAGATTGATCGTTTATTTGATGGGTTAAAACCATTTCTCCATCGAGCTTTAGTATCACAATCCTTCTCATTGTACGAAGATATTGTCTCATGTGCTATCAAGACAGAAAAGGAATTCTCTAAGTCTTATGAAAATAAAGTAAAGCAAGAGAATAAGAGAACGGTGGAACAAGAGATAGATAAAGGGGAAAATGGAAAGAAGGATTTTCCATTATGTGATAATTTTAGGAAGAATCACCCCATTACTTGCCTAAAGGGAATGGGAGTTTGTTACAAATGTGGAGAAAAGGGTCACCAGGCTCGTGATTGCAAGGGAAATAAAGAGGATATCAATGTTGAATGCCACAATTGTAGGGAAATGGTGCATTACGCAAATGAATGTCCTAAAATTTAGGGAAACTTACCTCAGAAAAGGCCAAGGGATCAAGGCCAATCATATGTTGTTACTACAGTTGAAGTGGAATAATTATTATATTGGTGCTTTTGGACTCAAGGATTATATTCTGGTTATAAGAATAATGTGATATATATAAGGATTGTACTGCAGTACTTGTTTTTTTTAAGGTTTTAATATGATGAAGTTAATCATATTTTTAGTATGTGACAATAAGAGAAACTTTACTTTGTTTGGGGAATCTGATGTTACAATTGATTTTGGAATTTAGAGACCTTTTAGAGAAAGTCTGGACAGAGGTATTTTGGATAACTATAAAGGTTGGAATGGATTAAGTTTAACTTTGGATAGTATTGTTTAAGGTTAAAACATTTCTGAAGATTATTTTTGAAATATTATAATATTATAGTTTTAGGAAAAGGACAACCTGCTGGTCAGGGGATAACCCGTCGTGTCGGACAAAGCTGTAGGAATCGAACCCACAACCATAGTGCGACAGGCCTTTATTACCTACCACTAGCCTACAGGAAGTCCCTGGTTATTACAAAATAGTTTTCCTAATGTAAATGGTATGTGTTAATATTTGGAACCTTGTACGATTAGGATAAATATAATATTTTTGAGTTCTATTATATTTTTGAGTGAAAGATGGATTTGTGGTAAAAATTTATTAAAGAATGAAAGTCTACATGACAAGTATATATATTTCCATATCTTCTTAGTAAATCTAATAAATAAATTCCTCAACTTTATGAAAGGTAACTTAAAACAAAAATGTTGTCGGTTAACTTTTCCTACTGGGGAATCAATGATCATTTAACCAATCACAAGTTTGTGATTTTCTTGTAGTTAACTTTCTCCTAATCCTATTTTCTACAACTCTCTATTAGACCTTGATGGTTTTTTTCTCCTCCATATCCATATTTTCATAGAATCCTAGTATGGGCTATCTCAGGTGACCATTGTACTTATCTTTCTTTCTTTTAAAGTTATATTTTTATTAACCCTATTTCCGATATGGGTTTTCCAAAAAGGTATATTCTACTTTGAACCTTTTATTTTAGAATAACATTTTCAAATTGCGAGGATGTAATTTATTGAATGAGGGAGAATGTAACACCCCAAGCTTTCACAATACGCTTCTCTTTCAATAATGCAATAGCTTGCATTGTATGCAAGTTCGAGATCCTAACACACCGCGACCAATCAAAGTAGTCATTATGAATAGTAATACCCACCTTTTGAAATTATACAAATTTTATATTTCAAAATGGACTTCATTTTTGTATACGGAATATCGAAATTATCCTGAGTTGAATTTTTTGTAATTTTCTGAGGACTTCCAATTTTCTATGGATAGAAAATAAACTTAAAATCAACTTTTTTAATCAAAATAATTTATAGTGATAAATTATACTATTGAGTGGTTTTAATGTATAATTAGAATATATTTTTACCATTTTATCCAATGGTGGTCATTAGAATTAATTTCACTTTGAAATTGGACATAAACAATTGTCAATCTTTTGATATATATTGTTTCTTAAAAACACGCTATTTATTGTGACAGCGGGAATTAATTGTTTAATTAATTAAATCAACTTATATTTTTCTAATTTTTTAAAATAGACATCATTTTTGAATTAGTAATATCAAATATAGCTTAGGTTGAATTTTTTGTATTTTTCTAAAAAACTTCAATTTTTGATGAATAGTGAAACCATTAAGTGGTAGTTAAAAAACTAATTTTTCGTTTAAATTAAACTTTACCACTTCTATGAATTTAATTTAAAAAATCCGACATACATGTTTGTCATTAGTAAGTAAAATTTGGTTCAATGGGATAAAAATAATTTTTGGTGAATAGTAACTTTTAAGTTTTATTAATCGCGATTAAAGGTAATTAGTATAATTTAAGGTAAATATAATGTTATAATAATATAAAATTACCTTTACAATTGTCCTACCCTTATTGTATGAGTCATGACCGACCAAGAAAATCCATGGGTCAACTTGGGGACCCCATGGAGCCACTTGGGTAAGAAAATGACATTAATAACCTTTTATTTAAAGTAAAAATAAAATTTTCACAAACATGTGTTGTTTTACTAAAACAATTATCACATGGGGTTATATAAGCTATCTTTTCAACTATAAATATTCATTGGAAATCTAAAATAATTTCCTACATCATGGTAGTTTTTTTATAATTTTTAGACATTAAATAAATAAATTTATTTATGACACCATGATGATGGAGTGATTACCTCATTAATGAACAATTTAAATACAATGAAAATATAATGTATAATATAAGACTTACACTTGTATAAAACCTATTTTATGGGTGTATTTAGAACCCTTATGAACTTATCCTCCAAAGATATCATTTTGGGACCTTTAAAATCTGAAATACATTTCATAATAAAGTAACATTTCATGACTTTCCAAAACAGCCCCTCTTCTCCTCTTATAAAAGGCCCCCACCTCTACCACCTTATTCACACCTTCAAAGCCTTTTGGATCGGCCAACCTCAGACCAAATACCCTATCAACATTCCTCCCTTCATCCTATAAGACTTACCTTAGGCATAAAGCTCTTCAAGAAACCATTTTGTTTCAAACTGAGGGGAGTTACCCGATTTAAAGGTAATGTCTTCTCTTATGTTGTTTTGTTTTATTTTGCTTCTCCAACCACTTAAAATCTTTTTATTCCTATCTTTTGTAACAACACCAGTATATTAAATATACTAGTATTTTGTTATTAGAATGATTTTATTTACACTTACACACACCTTCATATAATGATTAAAGAACATACTATTTCTGTGGGTGGCGAATTACTGCCTCACGAAACGATGATTGTTCAATCTTCTTTTAACAGCTCTCATGGTGGCCATTATGATGACACTATTTTTATATATGATATATATTATGTTTATATTTTACTTATGCTTCTGTATTTTTCATTTATGGCATACCTTTATGATTTCCATTATGGGTAAACGCGATAATTTCATTTTAGGAAGTGCGGACTACCGCCCCCTCAAAGTGATTTGAATCCTTAATGCCATATGTGGGATGTACATAGGATGGAGTAAATGATATTATAAATGATATTATACTGGAATTATAATATACCTTTATATCATTATGATTTCATTCCCTTAAATACGAAATAGAAAAGAAAGTAGCGTTCATGCGTACGTACGGCTTACCGTCTCCCTGAACGGTGCATTTCATTTCTTACCTCTAAATGTTATGTAATATTATAAATGCATGTATATAATGGATATATATGATATATATGATATATATATCATGAATATAATTCTGGATATAATGGATATTTTACCACATGAACAACTTGTAATTATAAGAAGTTTATTTTTGACTCAAGTACCAAAGATCGACAAAACGACCGTTATTAACTTAAATAATTACATAATGTTCATAACATGGTAATAAGTGATATAAAAGGAATAATGAACTTGAAAAAGGTTCTTAAGCAAGTATAAATTAACTCTAGTTTATTATTCAAGAGATTAAAGAACGATCGAGTCAAGTCGGACACGAGGTAAGGGACTTCGTCTCAATCTTCTTTCATTGAGGAATATTTTGTTTTAATACAAGACTTTCTTTTATACGATGTATAAACCCCTTTGACTTTTACATTTCTTCAAAAAGAATCTTTTTTATACGAAGCTTTTTACTAAATGGCAAAATGGAAATTTTTTTTGTCGTACGTATGCGGCGACAATGACTTCTCCGCCGCCGTGACCATTATTTGAGTTTAGGCTTCCTCTACAAGCCGTAAATTTTTTTAAATGAAAAATAAATACCATGTTTTACTTTTCTTTTATTTTGGTATTGAAAATGGTTTTGATAATGTTTTTATTATATTAATGTGTTGTATTGATATCTTGTGATTGAAATGTGGAAATGTTATGTTTCCTTTATGCATGTTTTATGTGATACGATTATGTTATGGTTTATGATATGTTTAAACCTTTTCATATAAGGAATGCATTAGACTTAATATGTGACGGGTGGAGCCCCCTATAACTCCTCGATTCATCGGTAGGTCTCGTGAGACAAACTGGTGTTTTGGCATGAGGCCTTGACAAAATCTTATTTGTATTCTTGGCACAAGGCCTTGACTATGTGGTTATGATAGTCTGGAATTATGAATTCCATCATTATGAAAGTGGTTATTGATATTGCATGTGATAATTCGACTAGTAGAATATCCATTTGAATAAGTAAATGGAATTACTTCATTTTATTTTTGCCATATTATTCTGAAGTTCAAGTTTAAAAGGATTTTGTTTTAGTTATAAATTTCCTTAAATGTTTATGTTTATTTATGAAAGTTTCTGCTATATTGTTATCCTTACTGAGCATCTAAGTTCACCCCTTTCTATTTTTTATTTTCCCATTATGTGAAGAAATATTTTATGACTGACCTACAGGGATAGTCTGAAGGGGATAGAAGTGTGGACTATTGAGACTATGTTATTGTGATTTTTCACTTTATGATGTAATGTAACATTTATGAATGTATCTAGTGTTTCCAAGGCTACTAAACTAATCGGTCTTTCGAGACTTGATCTTTTGTGATCATGCCAATGTTACGTAATAAGGCACCGACTCTGGGTAACTAGGGTTGGGTAATTACAGTTGGTATCAAAGGTAGTTTAGTACTAACCTAGGAATATAGATTTAGATAAACTCTGATTAGAGAACATAGACCTAAGATAGACTTTGAGGATTAGTATAGAAGAACTTCCTAGAATTTTGGTAAATTATAGATTTTGTGTATTTTCTGAGAAATACATCCTTGTCTGCATACGAGTAGGTAGAGGCGGCTCTGGCATAGATGTACCTAGGGGTAATACCTGAAAACACCGCTTTGAGCTAGACTCGAACGGGAACTAGTGCACAACAACGAGCCTTGCTGCACTCTTGGTTATGACAGTCCTGGGGGGGTATGATTAGGATAATTCTCATTTTCTTTACAAACCATTATGAAGGGTTTATGAGTATATATTTCTTCAAAGAAAAAATTTTTATGATTATGGATTATATCCATAAACTGTTCAATTTATGTTAATTGTTTTACAAGTATGGAATTATGTATTTTGATTCATAAACTGATCTAGTTTATGCAATTGTTTAGAAATGGAACCTAGTGGAAGGAATGGAAACCGTATCAATTCACGCACTCCATGTAGGGATTTCCCTCCTGCTCAAGATAATTATAATGGAGCTGGTGATACAACAGGTGCGGATCAGCTTATCACCATACTGAGACAACTCACTCAGGTTATGAATAATAACCTTACTCGTATGGAGCACCCTGATCTGAAACATGGAGGATCAATGTTAGACCGCTTCATGAGGCAACAACCACCAACATTCAATGGGGGTACAAATCCCTTAGTATCTGAGCAATGGATAAATTCCTTAGAGAAAATATTCCATGCCTTGGGGAGTAGTGAAAGGGAAAAGGTTATCATGGCAGTTTACCCCCTCACTGGAGATGCTGATCAATGGGGTCATTGATTCAAAACATGAAGGAAGATGATGAGGTATAAAATATTTAATGGAGGGAGTTCAAATATATTTTCTTAGAAAAATACTATCCTCGTTACCATCGAGCAGATATGGAAAGGCAAATCTGAGTCTGAGACAAAAGGAGGATGAGAATGTCGTAAAGTATGAGGCCAACTTTACAAGGTTAGCGAGACATGCTGCAGATTATATACGTAACCCAAGAAGTAATATTGATCATTTCTTTTATGGGTTAAAACCATTTCACCATCGAGATTTAGTATCACAATCCTTCTCATCGTACGAAGATATTGTCTCGTGTGCTATCAAGATAGAAAAGGAATTCTCTAATTCTTATGACAAAAAAATAAGCAAGAGAAGAAGAGAATGGTGGAACAAGAAACAGATAAAAGGAAAAAGGGAAAGAAGTATTTTCCATTATGTGATAATTGTGGGAAGAATCACCATGGTACTTTCTTAAAGGGAATGGGAGTTTGTTAAAATGTGGAGAAAAGGGTCACCAGGCTCGTGATTGCAAGGGAAAGAAAGAGGCTATCAATTTTGAATGCTACAATTGTAGGAAAATGGGGAATTATGAAAATGAATGTCCTAAGAGTCAGGGAAACTTACCTCAGAAAAGGCCAAGAGATCAAGGCCAATATTATGTTGTTACTACTGTTGAAGTGGAATAATTTTTGTATTGGTGCTTTTGGAATCAAGGATTATATTCTGGTTGTAAAAATAATGTGATATATATAAGGATTGTACTACAGTACTTGTTTTTTCATTAAGGTTTTAATATGATGAAGGTAATCATATTTTTAGTATGTGACAATAAGAGAAACTTTACTTTTTTTGGGGAATATGATGTTATAATTGATTTTGGAATTTAGAGACCTTTTAGAGAAAGTCTGGACAGAGGTATTTTGGATAACTATAAAGGTTGGAATGGATTAAGTTTAACTTTGGATAGTATTTTTTAAGGTTAAAATATTTCTAAAGATTATTTTTGGAATATTATAATACTATAGTTTTAGGAAAAGGACAACCTGCAGGTCAGGGGATAACCCATCGCGTCGAACAAAGCTGTAGGAATCAAACTCACAACCATAGTGCGACAGGCCTTTATTACCTACCACTAGCCTACAGGAAGTCCCTGGTTATTACAAAATAGTTTTCCTAATCTAAATGGTATGTGTTAATATTTGGAACCTTGTACGATTAGGATAAATATAATATTTTTGAGTTCTATTATCTTTTTGAGTGAAAGATGGGTTTGTGGTAAATATTTATTAAAGAATGAAAGTCTACATGACAAGTATGTATATTAGCTTATATTCTTAGTAAATCTCATAAATAAATTCCTCAACTTTATGAAAGGTAACTTAAAACAAAAACATTATCGGTTAACTTTTCCTACTGAGGGAATCAATGATCGTTTAACCAATCACAAGTTTGTGATTTTCTTGTAGTTAACTTTATCCTAATCATGTTTTGTAAAACTCTCCATCAGACCTTTATGGTTTGTTTCTCCTCCATATCCATATTTTCATATAATCCTAGTATGGGCTATCTCAGGTGACCTTTGTACTTCTCTTTCTTTCTTTTAAAGTTATATTTTTATTAACCCTATTTCTGATATGGGTTTTCCACAAAGGTATTTTCTACTTTGAACCTTTTATTTTATAAGAACATTTTCAAATTGTGGGGATGAAATTTATTGAAGGAGGGGAGAATGTAACAGCCCAATCTTTCACGATATGCTTCTCTTTCAATAATGCAATAGCTTGCATTGTACGCAAGTTCGAGATCCTAACACACTACGACCAATCAAAGTAGCCATTATGAATAGTAATACCTAATTTTTTAAATTATATAAATTTTATATTTCAAAATGGACTTCATTTTTTTATTCATAATATCGAAATTTCCTAAGTTGATTTTTTTGTAATTTTCTGAGAACTTCTAATTTTCTATGGATAAAAAAATACTTAAAAACAAATTTATTAATAAAAATAATTTATAGTGATAAATTATACTATTGAGTGGTTTTAAAGCATAATTAGAATATATTTTTACCATTTTATCCAATGGTGGTCATTAGAATTAATTTCACTTTGAAATTGGACATAAACAATTGTCAATCTTTTGATATATATTGTTTCTTAAAAATATGCTATTTGTTGTGACAGAGGGAATTAATTATTTAATTAATTAAATCAACTTATATGTTTTGAATTTTTTAAAATAGACATCATTTTTGAATTAGGAATATCAAATATAGCTTAGGGTGAATTTTTTGTATTTTTCTGAAAAACTTCAATTTTTGAGGAATAGTGAAACCAATAAGTGGTACTTAAAAAAAATTTGTTTAAATGAAACTTTACCACTTCTTTGAATTGAATTTCAAAAATCCGACATACATGGTTGTCATTAGTAAGTAAAATTTGGTTCAATGGGATGAAAATAATTTTTGGTGAATAGTAACTTTTAAGTTTTATTAATCACGATTAAAGGTAATTAGTGTAATTTAAGGTAAATATAATGTTATAATAATATGAAATTACCTTTAAACTTGTCCTAACCTTATTTTATGAGTCATGTCCGACCTATAAAATCCATGGGTCAACTTGGGGACCCCATGGAGCCACTTGGGTAAGAAAATGACATTAATAACTTTTTATTTAAAGTAAAAATAAAATTGTCACAAACATGTGTTGTTTTACTAAAACAATTATCACATGGGGTTATATAAGTTAACATTTCAACTATAAATATTAATTGGAAAGATAAAAGGATTTCCTAAATCATGGTAATTTTTTTATAATTTTTAGACATTATATAAATAAATTTATTTATGACACCATGATGATGCAGTGATTACCTCATTAATGAACAATTTAAATAAAATGAAAAGATAAGGTAAAATATAAAACTTACACTTGTCTAAAACCTATTATATGGGATTATTTAGAACCCTTATCACCTTATCCTCGAAATATATCATTGTGGGACCTTTAAAATCCGAAAATAATTTCATAATAAAGTTACATTTCATGACTTTCCAAAAGAGCCCCTCTTATCCTCTTATAAAAGTCCCCCACCTCTACCACCTTATTCACACCTTCAAAGCCTTTTATATCGTCCAACCTCTGCCCAAATACCCTCTCAACATTCCTCCCTTAATCCTAGAAGCCTTACTTTAGGCAGAAATCTCTTCAAGAAACCATTTTGGTTCAAACCGAGGGGAGTTACCCGATTTAAAGGTAATGTCTTCTCTTATGTTGTTTTGTTTTATTTTGCTTCTCCAACCCCTTAAAATCTTTTTATTACTATATTTTGTAACAAAAATAGTATCTTCAATATACTAGGATGTTTTAATGAGAAGGATTTTATTTACACTTACACACACCTTCATCTAATGGTTAAAGAACATACTGTTTCTGTGGGTGGCGAATTACTGCCTCACGAAACGATGATTGTTCAATATTATTTTAACACCTCTCATGGTGGCCATTATGATGACACTATTTTTATATATGATATATATTGTGTTTATATTTTCCTTATGCTTCTGTATTTTTCATTTATGGCATACCTTTATGATTTCCATTATGGGTAAACGCGATAATTTCATTTTAGGAAGTGCGGACTACCACCCCCTCAAAGTGATTTGAATCCTTAATGCCATATGTGGGATGTATAAAGGGTGGAGTAAATGATATTATATATGATATTATACTGGAATTATAATATACCTTTATATCATTATGATTTCATTCCATTAAATACAAAATAGAAATGAAAGTAGCATTCATGCGTACGTACGGCTTACCGTCTCCATGAACGGTGCATTTCATTTCTTACATATAAATGTTATGTAATATTATAAATGCATGTATATACTGGATATATATGATATATATCATATCTACATAATGAATATAATTTTGTATATAATGGATATTTTACCACATGAACAACTTGTAATTATAAGAAGTTTATTTTTGACTCAAGTACCAAAAATCGACAAAATGACCGTTATTAACTTAAATAATTACATAATGTTCATAACATGGTAATAAGTGATATAAAAGGAATAAAGAAATTGAAAAAGTTTCTTAAGAAAGTATAAATTAACTCTATTTTATTATTCAGGATATTAAAGAACGATCGAGTCAAGTCATACACGAGGTAAGGGACTTCGTCTCAATCTTCTTCCATTGAGGCATATTTTATTTTAATACAAGACTTTCTTTTATACGGTGTATAAAACCCTTTGAATTTTACGTTTATTAAAAAGGAATATTTTTTATATGAATCATTTTACTAAATGACAAAAGGTAATGTTTTTTTGTCATACGTATGCGGTGACAACGACTTCTTCGCCGCCGTGACCATTAATTGAGTTTCGGCTTCCTCTACAAGCGATGACTTTTTTTAAATGAAAAATAAATACCATGTTTTAATTTTCTTTTATTTTGGTATTGAAAATGATTTTTATAATGTTTTTATTATATCAATGTGTTTTATTGATATCTTGTGATTGAAATGTGGAAATGTTATGTTTCTTTTATGAATGTTTTAGGTGATACGATTATGTCATGGTTTATGATATGTTTAAACCTTTTCATATAAGGAATACATTGGACTTAATATGTGATGGGTGGAGCCTGCTATAGATCCTCGATGAATCGGTAGGTCTCATGAGTCAAACTAGTGTCTTGGAACGAGGCCTTGAAAAAATCTTATTTGTAGTCTTGGAACATGGCCTTAACTATGTGGTTATGATAGTCTGGCTATATTCCATCATTATAAAAGTGGTTATTGATATTGCTTGTGATTATTCAACTAGTAGAATATGCATGTGAATAAGTAAATGGCATTACTTCATTTTATTTTTTCCAAATTATTCTAAATTTCAAGTTTAAAAGGCTTTTGTTTTAGTTATACATTGCCTTAAATGTTTATGTTTATTTATGAAAGTTTCTGCTATATTGTTATCCTTACTGAGCATCTGAGCTCACCCCTTTCTATGTTTTATTTTCCCAGGATGTGAACAAATATTTTATGACTGACCTATAGGGATACTCTGAAGGGGATAGGAGTGTGGAATATGGAGACTATGTTATTGTTATTTTTCACTTTATGTTGTAATGTAACATTTATGAATGTATCTAGTGTTTCCAAGGCTACTAAACTAATTGGCCTTTTGAGACTTGATCTTTTGTGATCATTCCAATGTTATGTAATAATTCACCAACTCTGGGTAACTATGGTCGGGGCATTACATCTGGTGTGTTAGATTATGTTCTTGTGAGGGTCCAAAATTTAATTTTTCCAACTGAATTTTATTTGCTTAAAATAGAGGATGATAAGCTGAATGGACATGTCCTGATTATATTGGGTAGAACTTTCTTTAAAACCACCAAAACCATAATTAATGTCCACACTGGTACATTTTCTATGGAATTTGGTGGTGAAATAGTCCATTTCAACATCCATGATGCCATGAAGTATCCCTCAGCAGAACATTCCTCTCTCTCTGTTAATTCAATTGATGTACTCCCAACCCCTGAAAAAACAACTTTTCTTTCCCCCCGATCCCCTTTCTGAGTTTTCTTCATTGATAGAAATTCTAGGAAATGATTCATGAATTGATTGTTGTAGTGGTCTAGAAAAGTGTCATGCATGTTCATTGATTAATGATTTCGTGAATACTGATGATCTACTAACCATCGATGATACTTCTAAACTTGTAAAGCTCATTCCTTATCTGAGGTTGATACCATTGATTAGTTAGATGAGATCAGTGACCTCTCACTTTCACACACACTCTCATAAATCAAAATCCACCTGAATTGGAACTTAAACAACTTCCTAAAGATTTAAAATATTCATATCTTGAGAATGGAAACAAGTTGCCCGTCATCATTGCTAGTTCACTCCCTCCTAAGTATGAATTGCGACTACTTGAAATTTTGAGGGAGTATAAACAAGCTTTGGGGTGGACACTTGTTGACATTCCTGGTATTAGCCCATCAATTTATACACATCATATTTTGTTAAATGATGAGGCTAAACCAGTGAGGCAACCACAACACCGACTAAACCCAGACCTCCTAGAAGTTGTGAAAAATGAGGTAACAAAATTATTGGCTTCTGGAATCATTTACCCCATATTTGACAGCCAATGGGTCAGTCCCATTCAAGTAGTTCCTAAAAATACTGGCCTTACAGTAATTAAAAATGAAAACAATTAATTAGTTCCAACTCGTGTGCAAAATAGTTGGCATGTCTGTATAGACTATCGCCAACAAAACCAATACCTGAGGAAGGACCATTTCCCTTTTCCATTCATTGGCCAAATTCTAGAGAGGCTAGCAGGTAAGGCCCACTACTGTTTCTTTGATGGGTATTATGGATAATTTCAGATCCATATTTCCCCTGAGGATCAGGAAAAGACAACATTCACTTTCCCCTTTCCCAGATTTTCCTATAGAAGGATGTCATTTGTTCTGTGCAATGCTCCGAGTACTTTCCAATGCTGCATGGTTAGTATTTTTTCTGATTACCTAGAGAATTACATGTAAGTATTCATGGATGATTTCATTGTTTATGGATCTATTTTTGATGAATGTTTGAGTAGTCTTGGTTCAGTCCTACGTCGCTGTATTGAAAAGAATCTTGTATTAAATTATGAGAAATGTCATTTCATGGTGCGACAAGGTATAGTTTTGGGGAATGTCATTTATGGGGACAGTATCTAAGTAGATAAATCAAAAGTTGATGTCATTTATTCCCTTCCATTCCCCAAAAATATACGGGATATGCGATCCTTCCTAGGTCATGCTGGATTTTACCGTCGTTTCATTTGTGACTTTAATAAAATTGCACTCCACCTCTTCTGATTACTCCAAAAAGAAAAAGAATTTGTTTTTGATAAAGAATGTTAGGATGCTTTTAATAAGTTAAAATGGAGTCTCACCTCACCCCCTCTAATCCAACCACCTTGGTGGGATTTACTATTTGAGCTCATGTGTGATTCCTCTAACTATGTAGTTGTGGAATTTTTGTCACAAAGGGTTGATCGAGCTCCACATGCCATAGCCTATGCCTCACTTACTTTGGACCCTGCCCAAGAAAAATACACCACAACTGAAAAATAATTCCTTTCCATTGTGTTTTCCTTGGACAAATTCAGGTTATATCTTTTGGGGTCCAAAGTCATAGTATTCTCAGACCATGCAGCCCTCCGATACCTCCTTAAGAAATTGGAATCCAAACCATGTCTCATTCGTTGGATGCTCCTCCTTCAAGAATTCAATCTAGAAATTAGAGATAAAAAGGTGTCACACCCCGACACGTACGTTTATTTTATTTTATGATTTCTTTGGCTTAAATTATTTTTTTGCTGTGGTTCGTGTTCAGTATCAGAATAGGTTTTTAAGTTTTTGTTAAAAAGTGCGCTTTTTGACGCGACGTCGTTGAGCACCCGGGAGGAGCACGTTTTGGAAACCCCGCGCGGCTTCGCCCATGCAACGGAACAGTTCTCCTGCCATCAGAAAAAAAAAATGAGTGAACTTTTTGATTTATTCTATTATTTAAATTTTTCATTATTGTTGATAATTTTATAATTATTTTTAAAGGCGATTTGATATATATTATTATTCTAGGCCGGTGCAAGCACACCGCACGGCTAGCTGAAGCCATAAGGTTAGCCTGAATAATGCATGATTACGATATCTGTATCGGCCAAATGAATATGAATTGAATAAGTTAAAAATAATTTAAATAAATAACTTACTATAATAATATTATTATTCGGTCATGAATAATAATACTATATTTTTTATTTAAGAATTTTTGTTATTGGAATTGTCATTTTATCATTTTTTGTTGTTATTATTAAAGTTTTTGAACACCAACATTATTATTATTATTATTTTCATTATTTATTTATTAAATTATTTATTTTATTCTTATATATATATATATATTAGTAGGGTTTGCAGAAGCCCCCATTTCCCGATCCTTCCTCTTCCTAGCGCGCCGCCACCCCCTCCCTTGCTATCTGGTCCAGGCCCGACCTCCCAACCGCAACTTTGCAGTAGCAGCACCTTGGCCCGCCTCACCTCCAGCGGATCCCCCTGCTTCTCTTTTTCCTCCCTTCTTCACACGGCATCATCCTCGCGCCCTCCTTCAGCACACCGCCGGCGCACCCCTCCCATTTCCGGCTACCACGTCACCTCCCTTAGGTGCGGCGCAAACAGAACCCCCTTCGCCCCCTGTTCAGTGCGCAGCCGGCGCACTTAGCCCCCCTCCTACTCTTCTTCATCCTCACGCACCCAACTCCCCCCTTCATCCTCACCCATCCAGCATCGGAGCCTCTCGCACCCTTCTCTCCCCACCGTTTTTTTTTCTCCCCACTGGCGTGCAGCGCAAGCAGGGGGACCCTCCCTCCCCGCCGGCCCTTCTCCACGCGGTGAACCCTACTTCCGGCGACTCGACGTTTTCCCCCCTTGCTGCGCATGTGCAGGCCGAGCGATACCCTGCATTTCCTACTTCTCCCATGCACGTCGCTGCCCACCTCGCCCTCCAGCGGCCTTCCGGCACCCCTGCAGCACCAACCGACCCCCCTGTCCGCTGCCTCGGCTCCCCTCTCCCCCTACGCGCCGACTCCCACGCCCCTGCCTCCTTCCGCAGCAGCAGCCGCACCACCCTGTCCGCCTCGCCTCCTATGTCCGCAGAACCATCAGTCGAACACTCCCCCATCGGCGCACCTTTCTTCTCCCAGCCGCCACACCCCAGCCTCCGGCAAGCCCCCCCCCCCCCTCAAGCCGTAAGCCCCTCTGAGATATTTCTTTTATTTTAATTTATTTTTGCTTTAATTATTATTATTCTTATTGTTACTTTTATTATTATTATTATTATTTTTTTGTTATCATTATTTATTATTATTATTATTATTATTATTATTATTATTATTATTATCCTTATTATTATTTTGTTATTATTATTATTATTATTGTTATTATTACTATTATTTTTATTATTACTAATCTTATTATTATTATTAGTATTATTATTATTATTATCTTTATTTTTATTATTATCATCGTAATCTTGTTGATGGTGGGTTTTTTATTTGTTGGCTTAGGACTTTTAGGACCCGCGCAGGGCGTTTCCGAGTGAGCGCCACCGTCGCGCCTTGTTTTTGAGGTTCCGTCGTCGCCGCGCTTTAGTTTCAAGGTGAGCGTTTTTTCCCGCCGCTTGGTTTCGAATGCTCTAGTGAGTTTTTGTATGTGTTTGAGTCCTTGGTACTGACTATGCAGAGTGTTAGACCTTGTCACGTGGTTTCGGACACACGTCGTGTCATCGCGCCTTGGATCCGAGGTTGTTGTGTCGACGCGCTTGGTTTTTGAGGTAGGCCCCCTTTTCACTGCTTTTAAAATTTAAGTTATATTATTTCATGCTGTTTTCACACCCTAATTGTTCAAAATCAACATTTTATTAATTGTAATAAATATGAGATAATATACGATAATTAATTTTTAATATAAGATGGTTAATTTTTAAATGGTTATTTAATGTCAAAAGGATCCGTTTATTTTATACACGACACATGAAACATCCTTTTGACGAGCGGACACCCAATAATGAAAGAATGCCCGTTTGTCTTTTAAACATAATTCACGGAATGTAAAATAGAGTTCTGGTTTAATGAGAAATTATTTCTTTTGAAGCATGAACAAATACTTTGGTTCGTTTGAGAAATTGCCCGGTTGGCTCTTAAAGATTATTTGGAAAAAGAAAATGGTTTGGTTTGGTTCATAAAAATATTGTTAGCCTGTGACGTAGTGTTTTGGGGTTCTTTAAACTGTTTTAAACTGGGTTTTGTCTCATAAAGAAGTTGTACCTGTCTTTGAGTAGTGTTTGTGAAATGTATTAAATGCCCGTTTGGCACCTTATGGAAAGCGATAAAAATGTTTTGATAAAAACCCTCTTAGGGCGACTCTCATGCCTTGGTTGCAATTGATTGTTTGGGAGGCCGCGCTTAGAGGCTCCCGGGTACTTGAGTAGTCAAAGGCAAGAGATTGTCCCATGGAGTGGCTCGGGGAATGCCTGTTGTTCTTTATATATATAGATATATCTGATTGGATGCTCGGTTGGCATCGGTTGGCTCACCCCTTTTTTTAACACTTGAGACATGGGAATCTGGCATATTGAGAGGATATTCTAAGAATGATTGCTGCACTGGTAGGTTATGGTACTGACCAGTGGCCCATAGTAGGTGGATATATTGGGTTTATTGCTATGGGATTTTCCCTTGACCTGCCTGTGAGTGGATGGTCGAGCGTATAGTGCGTTTTGATTTCATCGTGACATGTCAATAAAGATGATTTCTCATGTATTGGTGTCTTCTGGTTTATTCTCGATCTCCTAGGTTCACCCATGTCTATTCAGCTTTTGTAGCTTGCAGTAATGATTATGATGCTCACATGTATACCTACATTGCCCTTGCTGTGTGTTTTACTTTGTGCATTCTGGTGTATTGTTTTCTTTGGAAAATGGTAAATTGCTTTTGATTAGGTTTCAAAAAAAATGTTTTCAAATAAAAGTATTTAATCCCCTTTGTACAAAATTTGAAAATTTAAACATCACTTTCCCCCTTTCCTGAAATGTCATTGACACTAATGAAATGAACCCGAATTTTGAAATGGTTAAGGTCAATGGTCCGTACTTTGTTTTTAAGTAAAATATTTATAAAAACATACTTTTATAAATTGTAGTTCAAACTTGAGATGATGTTTCTTTTATTTTAAAGGTAGTGCATTGGGAATAGATATCGGGCTAGCCTACTGAGTTTTAATACTCACGCCTATAGTTATTTTCTGTTTTTAGTGTTTGTGCAGGATATAGCTTGAGTGCGCTCGCCTAGGGCGACGCTTGATCGTTGAGTCGGAGAGCGACCCGCGAGGTCGCACGGAGTTTGTTCGCACGTCGTGTTTGATTCTTGTTTGTTCCTGTTTAGTCACTCTATTTGGTTTATCTTTTCTGCGCTGCTCTGTATTATTTTCACTGTCCTATTTATTTATATTGGGCGAAATCGTTCCCATAGCCTCTGTTGATGCCCTGGCGCTTGTCGCCAGCTCGAGAGGATCGGGAACGCCTCTCGGGCCATGTCGCGGACCGGCTCGGGTGACCGGTTCAGGGTCGACCCGGGTTGGTTCATGACAAAATGGTATCAGAGGAGGTTTGCTCTTAGCAGACCTCACTATTCAGAGCGCCCTTTGTTATTTGGGATGTCAAGGTAGATGGAGTAGGATTGTCGGGACTTGAGGGGTAGGTGCGAGAAGAGCGTCGCGAACTCTTGCCCGTACTGATCCTCCGGTTTCCATGAGAAGTCCGGTTTAATTTTTTTTGTTTGGGTTTTTATGGAAAGGTTTTGTGATTGGGATACGACAAAGGGAGTTGGGCCACTAGTCCTCCTAACCCGCACGGCCTGGCAAGCCATGCAGAGCTAGGGGCATGGTCCAAGAAGGCTCTCTGTGTTAGTGACGTGTTTGGCATATGGCCGCCAACCATATGGTCAAGACACCCACTGACACTAGTCCCCTGTTTGAGTTGTTTTGGGGTCCCCCCTTGATTTTTGAAAGTGGTTTGAATTAGAAAAGTTGGTTTTAAAAAAAATGGTTGTTTGAAATGACATGTTAAATTTGTATATTGTTTTAAAAGAAGTGGTATGAATAAATTGTTTTTGGAAAATGAAGTTGCTTTGTTTTGACCTTGGTGTTCTGATGAGTGCTCACTTGCATTGTGGTATGTTGGAAATGTGGATGGATTTCTGGTATGGTGGATGGATGACCTGGGTGGCACGGATACATGCATGTGAGTGAGGCTCTAAAGAATACCAATGGCGAAGGTTTAACCCACTAAGATTGTTCTAAATTAAAGATGTTTTCAAAGAGAAAATTTTTGACGTTATGATAACTTGTTTTCTCGGATTTTGAGCTTGTCACCTATGTAGTGTTTGGTTTTGAGGTTGTTATTCATTCATTGAGTTGGCGTTGATTGGGTTTTTGACTTTTCCTTGTCCAGCGGTTATCCCTTTGAAGCTTCAATGGGTGATCGTAGTGTGGTTGATCAACCTAAGGATTTTATTCTTGAGTTTCGGAAGTTGGATCCACCTCTCTTTTATGGTCAAGCAGAAACATTCGTGGAAGAGGAGTGGATGTGGAAGATTGAAAGGGACTTTAACCTCATTGAGTTGCCCGAGTCATTGAAGGTCAAGTTTGCGACCTTCATGCTTGAAGGTTCACTGTGGATGTGGTGGAAGTCAGTGTCTCGGAACAAGCCCCGTCAAGAGGTTACTTGGGAGTTTTTCAAGGACTCATTCATTCACCAGTATTTCTCTGAGGAAGATAGGGTGAGGAAGGGGATGGAAATGTGTTGTCTGCAGCAGGGCGACAGATCCGTGTTAGAATATTTCCATCGCTTTGTGGAGCTAGTACCTTATGATTCAGAGTATGCCACAAATGACCCCGTGAAGGCTCGACGCTTCGAGGCGGGTCTCCGCCCTGATCTGCAGTCAAAGGTGTCAGAGTCCAACCTGACTTCTTTTGTCGATGTGGAGAGACAAGCTTTTCATGTCGAAGCCGCGATGGCAGGAGTGCTCGAAGTAGTTCTCCCTCCTTCGATCCCTATGAGCACTGGTGAAGATTCTGGAAAGGAGATGAGTAAGCAAATGGAAGTGGATGGATTAGGTCGTGCAATCAAGAGGCCTCGGGATCTTTCATCAACCTCTTCGGTACGAGATATTATTGTGTGTTATCAGTGTGGCAAGCGGGGTCACAAGAAGTCGTCATGCCCAAGCACTCTGAAACCCTGCCAGGCATGTGGACGCCTGGGTCACTTGCGACGATTTTGTCGGGGTGTTGCAAGGAAGTGTCGCAGAGGAAGTTCTCAGAAGTAATGTGTTGTAGGGTCTTTGTTCAAAGTTTCTAGTGTTAGTTTCCTTTCAGTGTAAGTGATCTATTATCGTGGCCTATGTATGGGTGTTGTTTTGGGTTTGAAATGTATGGGAACTTCATGGGTCTTTTGACGAACCTCGGCTTTCAATGCTGGTGTGTTTTAATTTTAAAATCTTGTCCTTCAATCTGTCAGAGCAAAAGATGTATGTATCTCATTGGTATTATCAGAACCTGACTGCGAGGCAGGAGATGCTTCATCCATCAGAGCTCCAGCCAAAAGGTCTCGGAGTGATGCCGGCGCGTAGTCAGGAACCCCCGGGGGAAATTTTTAAAGATTCTGGTGAAAATCGTGCTTCTATCGTCGTGGTGAGATAGTTTTGGTGTTGTTGCTCTGGTTTCTCTGTAGTTGTAGTTCTCTCTTATCGCAAAGTGCGCGATGGACTTATCCCCCGCGTAGCGTCGGGAATTGTGCCTTTTGGATGTAAGTTGCTGATCAGTGACTTTGCGTGGGCCACTGATGTAAATCAGTTGCGGCCCTGGTTTGTGTCCATCCTAAAGTGATGGGTCGTGAGTAGTCGTACGTCGTAGTTTTAGTGATTTTATCTTTGGGCCCACCCTTCCCGCCCATGGGATTAGGGTTTTAGTTGCGCAAAGTATCCATTTAAGCTTCTATCCCTTTCGGACGGGAGTAAGTGGTTTAAATGTTTTTGCTGTGCTTTTATAGCTTGAGTAAGGCCCGGTTCTGGCCTAAGTTGGATTTCTGGTTGGTCGCTAAGAGGTCAGTCCTTTTATGGTGGGGAGACCCACCATGAGTCTCGTTGGGTTTTCTCTTAAATAGTTATCGAATTCTAGTGGAGTTCTTATGGTGGGGAGCCGTTCGGGACTCCCTCTATTGGTGAGTTATTTCGGGCTATGAGGTTTAGTCCTGTTGGTAGTCGGTATGATGTCCTTGAGATAAGAGGTTGGATCGTGTTCTGTGAAATCCTTAGGTGTTGATCGATCGACTGGTTGGTGTGGTGGCTTTCCGGGGGCGGAAAGCGTTATGGTGGGGAGAATTGTCACACCCCGACACGTACGTTTATTTTATTTTATGATTTCTTTGGCTTAAATTATTTTTTTGATGTGGTTCGTGTTCAGTATCGGACTAGGTTTTTAAGTTTTTGTTAAAAAGTGCGCTTTTTGACGCGACGTCGTTGAGCACCCGGGAGGAGCACGTTTTGGAAACCCCGCGCGGCTTCGCCCATGCAACGGAACAGTTCTCCTGCCATCAGAAAACAAAAATGAGTGAACTTTTTGATTTATTCTGTTATTTAAATTTTTCATTATTGTTGATAATTTTATAATTATTTTTAAAGGCGATTTGATATATATTATTATTATAGGCCGGTGCAAGCACACCGCACGGCTAGCTGAAGCCATGCGGTTAGCCCGGATACTGCATGATTACGATATCTGTATCGGCCAAATGAATATGAATTGAATAAGTTAAAAATAATTTAAATAAATAACTTACTATAATAATATTATTATTGGGTCATGAATAATAATACTATATTTTTTATTTAAGAATTTTTGTTATTGGAATTGTCATTTTATCATTTTTTGTTGTTATTATTAATTTTTTTGATCACCAACATTATTATTATTATTATTTTCATTATTTATTTATTAAATTATTTATTTTATTCTTATATATATATATATATATATTAGTAGGGTTTGCAGAATCCCCCATTTCCCGATCCTTCCTCTTCCTAGCGCGCCGCCACCCCCTCCCTTGCTATCTGGTCCAGGCCCGACCTCCCAACCGCAACTTTGCAGTAGCAGCACCTTGCCCCGCCTCACCTCCAGTGGATCCCCCTGCTTCTCTTTTTCCTCCCTTCTTCACACGGCATCATCCTCGCGCCCTCCTTCAGCACACCGCCGGCGCACCCCTCCCGTTTCCGGCTACCACGTCACCTCCCTTAGGTGCGGCGCAAACAGAACCCCCTTCGCCCCCTGTTCAGTGCGCAGCCGGTGCACTTAGCCCCCCTCCTGCTCTTCTTCATCCTCACGCACCCAACTCCCCCCTTCATCCTCACCCATCCAGCGGCGGAGCCTCTCGCACCCTTCTCTCCCCACCGTTTTTTTTCTCCCCACTGGTGTGCAGCGCAAGCAGGGGGACCCTCCCTCCCCGCCTGCCCTTCTCCACGCGGTGAACCCTGCTTCCGGCGACTCGACGTTTTCCCCCCTTGCTGCGCATGTGCAGGCCGAGCGATACCCTGCATTTCCTACTTCTCCCCTGCACGTCGCTGCCCACCTCGCCCTCCAGCGGCCTTCCGGCACCCCTGCAGCACCAACCGACCCCCCTGTCCGCTGCCTCGGCTCCCCTCTCCCCCTACGCGCCGACTCCCACGCCCCTGCCTCCTTCCGCAGCAGCAGCCGCACCACCCTGTCTGCCTCGCCTCCTATGTTCGCAGCACCATCAGTCGAACCCTCCCCCATCGGCGCACCTTTCTTCTCCCGGCCGCCACACCCCAGCCTCCGGCAAGCCCCCCCCCCCCCTCAAGCCGTAAGCCCCTCTGAGATATTTCTTTTATTTTAATTTATTTTTGCTTTAATTATTATTATTCTTATTGTTACTTTTATTATTATTATTATTATTATTATTATTATTATTATTTTGTTTTTATCATTATTTATTATTATTATTATTATTATTATTATTATTGTTATCCTTATTATTATTTTGTTATTATTATTATTATTATTGTTATTATTACTATTATTTTTATTATTACTAATCTTATTATTATTATTAGTATTATTATTATTATCTTTATTTTTATTATTATCATCGTACTCTTGTTGATGGTGGGTTTTTTATTTGTTGGCTTAGGACTTTTAGGACCCGCGCAGGGCGTTTCCGAGTGAGCGCCGCTGTCGCGCCTTGTTTTTGAGGTTCCGTCGTCGCCGCGCTTTAGTTTCAAGGTGAGCGTTTTTTCCCGCCGCTTGGTTTCGAATGCTCTAGTGAGTTTTTGTATGTGTTTGAGTCCTTGGTACTGACTATGCAGAGTGTTAGACCTTGTCATGTGGTTTCGGACACACGTCGTGTCATCGCGCCTTGGATCCGAGGTTGTTGTGTCGACGCGCTTGGTTTTTGAGGTAGGCCCCCTTTGCACTGCTTTTAAAATTTAAGTTATATTATTTCATGCTGTTTGCAAACCCTAATTATTCAAAATCAACATTTTATTAATTGTAATAAATATGAGATAATATACGATAATTAATTTTTAATATAAGATGGTTAATTTTTAAATGGTTATTTAATGTCAAAAGGAGCCGTTTATTTTATACACGACACATGAAACATCCTTTTGACGAGCGGACACCCAATAATGAAATAATGCCCGTTTGGCTTTTAAACATAATTCACGGAATGTAAAATAGAGTTCTGGTTTAATGAGAAATTATTTCTTTTGAAGCATGAACAAATACTTTGGTTCGTTTGAGAAATTGCCCGGTTGGCTCTTAAAGATTATTTGGAAAAAGAAAATGGTTTGGTTTGGTTCATAAAAATATTGTTAGCCTGTAACGTAGTGTTTTGGGGTTCTTTAAACGGTTTTAAACTAGGTTTTGTCTCATAAAGAAGTTGTACCTGTCTTTGAGTAGTGTTTGTGAAATGTATTAAATGCCTGTTTGGCACCTTATGGAAATCGATAAAAATGTTTTGATAAAAACCCTCTTAGGGCGACTCTCATGCCTTGGTTGCAATTTATTGTTTGGGAGGCCGCGCTTAGAGGCTCCCGGGTACTTGAGTAGTTAAAGGCAAGAGATTGTCCCATGGAGTGGCTCGGGGAATGCCTGTTGTTCTTTATATATATAGATATATCTGATTGGATGCTCGGTTGGCATCGGTTGGCTCACCCCTTTTTTTTAAACACTTGAGACATGGGAATCTGGCATATTGAGAGGATATTCTAAGAATGATTGCTGCACTGGTAGGTTATGGTACTGACCAGTGGCCCATAGTAGGTGGATATATTGGGTTTATTGCTATGGGATTTGCCCTTGACCTGCCTGTGAGCGGATGGTCGAGCGTATAGTGCGTTTTGATTTCATCGTGACATCTCGATAAGGATGATTTCTCATGTATTGGTGTCTTCTGGTTTATTCTCGATCTCCTAGGTTCACCCATGTCTATTCAGCTTTTGTAGCTTGCAGTAATGATTATGATGCTCACATGTATACCTACATTGTCCTTGCTGTGTGTTTTACTTTGTGCATTCTGGTGTATTGTTTTCTTTGGAAAATGGTAAATTGCTTTTGATTAGGTTTAAAAAAAATGTTTTCAAATAAAAGTATTTAATCCCCTTTGTACAAAATTTGAAAATTTAAACATCACTTTCCCCCTTTCCTGAAATGTCATTGACACTAATGAAATGAACCCGAATTTTGAAATGGTTAAGGGCAATGGTCCGTACTTTGTTTTTAAGTAAAATATTTATAAAAACATACTTTTATAAATTGTAGTTCAAACTTGAGATGATGTTTCTTTTATTTTAAAGGTAGTGCATTGGGAATAGATATCGGGCTAGCCTACTGAGTTTTAATACTCACGCCTATAGTTCTTTTCTGTTTTTAGTGTTTTTGCAGGCTATAGCTTGAGTGCGCTCGCCTAGGGTGATGCTTGGTCGTTGAGTCGGAGAGCGACCCGCGAGGTTGCACGGAGTTTGTTCGCACGTCGTGTTTGGTTAGTTTGATTCTTGTTTGTTCCTGTTTAGTCACTCTATTTGGTTTATCTTTTCTGCGCTGCTCTGTATTATTTTCGCTGTCCTATTTATTTATATTGGGCGAAATCGTTCTCATAGCCTCTGTTGATGCCCTGGCGCTTGTCGCCAGCCCGGAAGGATCGGGAACGCCTCTCGGTCCATGTCGCGGACCGGCTCGGGTGACCGGTTCAGGGTCGACCCGGTTTGGTTCGTGACAAAAGGAGCAGTGAATGTGGTGGTTGACCATATCATTAGGATTCAACCATCCTTAGACATTGACTCATACCCCTGTATTCCCATAAATGAAATGTTTCCTGATGAGCAATTGTACCGAGTGCAAGATGTTATTCCTTGGTATGCTGAAATTGTATATTATTTGGTAGCATATTTTATTCATACTGATTTCAACAGAAACCAAGCCATTCATCTAAAACATGAGTCTCGTTGGTATATTTTGGATGACCCCTACCTTTGGCGCACCTGTAGTGATCAAGTCCTTAGGCATTGTGTTCCCGATAGTGAGTTTTAGTCCATCCTTAGATTTTTCCACAATCTTGCTTGTGGGGGCCACTTTAGTCCCAATGGACAACTCGTAAGTTCCTTGATTCTGGTCGCTTTTTTCCAACACTTTTTCGGGATGCCCATTGTTTTTTCAAATCCTTTCCTCATTTTCAAAGAATGGGGAATGTATCTAAAAGAAAAAAAATTCCACAAAAACTGTTACTCTTTCATGACATTTTTTATGTTTGGGGTATTGAATTTATGGGTCCATTTCCCAATTCCTTTGGAAACTTGTACATTCTTCTAGCAGTTGATTATGTGTCAAAATGGGTATAGGCACGAGCTAAAAGGACTAATGATTCTAAGGTAGTTGTAGAATTTTTGGGAACCCAAATATTCTGTAGTTCTGGCTTACCTAGGTTCATCATCAGTGATTAGGGTTCCCATTTCTGCAATCGAACAATGAAATCACTTTTTTGTAGGTATGGTGTAGGTCATCGAGTGTCTACTACATATCACCCACAGACCAATGGTCAATCTGAGGTCTCAAATAGAGAGGTTAAACAAATTCTTGAAAAAACGATTCAACCCAATAGAAAAGATTTGAGTCTTCGACTTGATGATTCATTATGGGCCTACCGTATTTCTTTCAAAACTACCATTGGAATGTCACCCTATTGTCTTGTGTTTCGAAAGATTTGTCACCTCCCTATTGAGATTGAGCACCGGGCCTATTGGGCCATCAAACAATGCAATTCTAATCATTCTGGTGCAAGTGGTCAAAGGAAGTTGTAGATTCAGGATCTATATGAAATGAGAAGAGATGCATATGAAAACTCTAGGATTTATAAGGAGAGAACCATGGCTACCCATGACCATCTTATCCTTTATCGTTAGTTCCACATTGGGCAGAAGGTCCTCATTTATAATACAAGGCTGAAGTTGCATCCATGTAAGCTTCATTCCCGCTGGTTTGGACCATACACTGTTACTAACATCTCTCCATTTGGTGTTGTCCAGGTTCAAAATGAAGAAATCAATAAAACATTCACAGTCAATGGGAAGTGGCTGAAGCACTTCCATGAATCCATTCAGAAGTCCCTAATGGAGTAACTCCATGTTCAAGAAGTAATCTATGAATAAAACTCACTAGGTTTTATCCTTCCTTTCCACATCCCCTTTTCTTACAGTGAGGACACAACAAACTTTAGGTGTGGGGGGGTACATTCCTAGTATAGTTAGGAATTCTCATCATTTTTTTTCTTTCATCTATTTTTCTTCATTCTTTATGGTATTTTCACTTTTCTCCATCTCTCTGGGTTCATTAGGATTTCCATTGTCTTTCCCCTTTCTTCTCTTTGTTGCCTTCTTTAAGGTATTTTTATTTTTCCCCATCAAAAATTTCAAAGTTCCATGATGTGGTGACCATAAAGGGGAGAAAGTAAAAATACCACAACGAAGGAAAAAAAGAATGTCTGTATGAATTTAATATCAGGGAGTGATTTTTAGTGAATTGGTTTTCTGTCAATGATATAAATGGTTGTATCACTGCGAAACATTTGAGATGATTGATGCCCCTTGTGTGAGTAGTTTTGGGAAAATTGTATCACTAATATCTCCATACATTTTTACACCAAACTATGAAGTATGAATATTTCTTACTTAATATAATGTAAATATATGTTAGGTTAATATTTTTCAGCTTTAAATGATATTTTCATAGGTTCGTTCATAATCTGATCTGTTTCATTACTGTACCAAATTGACCTATGCATGTGTACCTAATGTATACCTGTTGTACGCCCTCAAAATTTTTTTTGTCTTGGGCAGGTCAAAAACCACTCCTCTTCAACCTTTGATCCTGTTATAACTATTGAAATTAGTGTCGTGAGAAGATCAAACAAGGGTTGAGAGATGAGTGTGAGATTTGTTCCAAATGCAACTTCAAAAAAATATAATAAATGAGGGGAGTGATGAAATGTGCAACATATGGTGATATCTAGGTCAGGAGATTATGGTTTGACTCCTGCGAATGCTTAAGTGAGTGTGTCTTGAAATATTATTGCAAAGGATGTAGGATGAGTTTGGTGAAAAATCATTTAAAGCTGAATAATGTTAAAATAACCTATATTTATTTGATAGAAAGTGGAAAGAATATCATGGAATGGTTTTCACACACACACATGGAAATTTAGTGGAATGGTTTACTTTTTAATTCCTTTCTCATTTTGGTTTCATGAATCTCTTTGAATTAAATTGTGATATGATTTATGAGACATATTTTTCCATTTTCACTAGGAAGAACTCCTTGGTGTGGCTCGTGCATTGATCACATTACTTTAGTGAATTAAAATTTCATCAAATGTTAAATCTTCATGATTTTGGGAATATATATATATGCATAATTTTATTTTGATATGTGCCTTTTTTCAGGAGTGAAAATGTTTAGGTGTGGGAGTGTGATCGTACCACGATTCACTGTGTCATTTTCACCCTTACACAATTGTATTAAACTGAATTTGTATTGTAAATTCCAAAAATAATTAAAAAATGAATTCCATGTTTGAATAATTTATTTTTTTTATCACTATTAAAAAGTCCAATGTTACTTGTCTTGAAAATTTCATTGAAGGTGAAGGTGATTTGTATGGCTCAGGATGATGTCCAAGAAAAATGGGCCAAACTACGCAAGATCCAAACACACTGGTGGATTAATCCGCACATTGCTACTATACCGTGCATCCAATTCGTCTAAAATTGTTTGGGAAGGTCCAAAATTCATTGGGATACATTTAATATATAGAAACCCAAGACTCATTCTACCATATGATGGCATTGTCGACCTGATCTGTCCAGCACACCAAATCTGCATGGAGTCAAAAGTGGTGTGTTGTGATCTGTCCATATCTCAGGTTATAGGTGTCCAAATTATGCCAAACTTTCAGTGGAGACAGATAAGATGTGGGGTTACAACTTTGTTAATTTTTCTAAATCGAGATAAGGATGTTTGGAGGTCGAAACACCTATGCCAAGTGGTTTTAGTAATTTTGTGTGCTCAAAACCACCTTCCCATTTTCCTATAAAATGGCACCTTGGGATCCTCATTTGAAAGTTCGACCAGGAGGAAAAGATTTGGTATTTTGGAGACCCAAAATATTTCTCTCCTCATACTTGTAGTTCTGGAGGCCCCTATCATCATAGGGGGATCAACAATGAAGAAGGAGTTCCACCCGAGCCTTCTCCTCCTCTCGATGGCGAGCTAAACGGTGGACGATCATTTCGAGGGAGATACACATACTTGAGAGGGAGTTCTGGAACTTGATACTCTACTAGTTTTGTTTAATTTGTGTTTGGATTATTTCAATTATGTTTTATGTAAACATGTTTCTCCTCTGAGTTCATTTTTTGGGTTTAATTAAGTGAACCGCTTTTCATGTCAACACAGATTGGGTTGAAATTTCAAGTGGGAAACTTGAGTTGTTCCAATTGGGAAACACAGGGATCCTATTTATCACACACATACAAAATATTTTATTATGATTTGGTAACCTTTAATCTGTTCTTGAATTCCAAACCTTGACAACACGATTGTTGTTTCACAGGTCGGTACTTTATGCAACGTTTAGAGAGGCAAGAGGGGAATCACAATCTTGACAACCCTCAACCAAAAAATTAAACAAAACCATGTGAAATTTTCAGAACAATGAACTATCCAAGATTTGTAGTGAACTTGAATTGATCTTCTTATCTCATAATTCTTAAACCACCACCTTATTCTATCAACTATTAAACTCTTTAAGTTAAGTTATTTTCTTAAAACTATTTTCAAAATCACCCCCCTCTTTAATAATAATTATTAAAAATAAATACTCAAAACCTATCGATTCTCCTCGAGAGACAACCTAGGGTCTTCCCTAGATTATAAATTAACCTTAAAAATATTATCAATTCGACGTGTCATGATAGCGTGATCAGGAAACAGAAAGAGGATCTTGGTTCTCCATTGGATAATCATAGATCACTATGTTATATCCAAATCATATTCATCATAGTGGACAAGGGATATTTATAAACAAATATATGTTTCACTGTGGTGTTTATGTTTCACTGTTGTGGTTCCATTTTTGGCTGTGGCTTAGTTTTTTAGAAAGAGTAGACAAAACACCATGGATGATTGGATACACTACAGACCAAGTATGATAAAAAATCATTATATTGTGACTCTATCAACTGCATTGTGGCTTCATGTTTACAAAGAAGATAAAGAAAATCCATTTCACCGAATATTCAATTCTACGTTTTTTCCATTCACACAGAGAGAAGCATGAAATTAGGTCACACCATTGATGAAATATTGCACCATAGAGGGTTATCAAATGAAAGAAGTGAAAATTAAAGGGATGAGGATATGTTCATGTCTATAATAGGATACAATGTAATCCATGCACATCCATGCAATGATTGTGCTGCAAGGAGAAGTGTCATGTCATAGTGCACTTTGTTTCAAAATTCAAATACCTAATAAATTCAGTTTTATTTACTTCATTATCGAGCATCAAGGGAGAATTAAATTTAAGACACATGTGGTGGATTCATTTTGAAAAATAGGAGGCTGAATTACTCCACTAAACAAGGAAAGATATCATACCCTGTGAATCAATGGGAGGATTAAGTGAAAATGTAGAAAAATTATCCAAAAAACTCTTGGAATAGAGAGAAGAAAAAAATTTAAGATGGAAAGAGTGAAAATGGAAAAATAATAAGTCAATGAAATAATCAAATAATAGTGAAAATAGATTCAAATTTTAAAACAAGAATGATAAATAATTCTCTCGAGAATGATAAAATAAAAGAGAGGGAACTGCATAAATGGGGAGAACTTCTAAATATTTCAAATGGAAGTTTGGACTTGCTGCGGGAAGGTGCTGCTATTGTAGGTTTATTTTGTTCTCATTTATTCTTTCCCATAATGGCTAACATTATGGGGTAAACTTATTTTGTACCAAGTAATATAAGGAAGGGAATTTTGTTTAGTTTAGGGATATGTGATTTATTATCACGATGGGTTTTGTGTTTTCTTTTCATTATCATCTCAATAATACCCTTCTTTATCATTCATGAACAATGATTTGTGATGTGGGTCTACTGTATAAAATACATCAACAATTTATCCCTCACAAGGCATAAAAATGAAAGAGTTATGGATAGCTATGTTTGAAAAGGGTTGTTAATACCCTTTATGAATTAAACCTAAGAACTGAGAGGGGAAAATAGAATTAATAAAATGGAGAGTAAGTACTATGAGAGGAGTATTTCTTAAGTTTAATTTAAAAAACTTCTATAATTAATTCACAACACCTTTTTAACTCAGCATATAAACCTGGAATTACATTTTCTTTCTATAATCATCATCAATTTCAAAACTGATGAATTAATATCTGGTTTTAATTAAGTTTTCCTAAACATTTTAAATAATTTCTAAACCACTATCAATGTGTTGAACTCAATATTATAATATAATACACTTTAAATTAGTTAGTGTAGTCTTAGTATAATATATTTTTTTTCATCCCTGAGAGAACTAATGATGCTCTGGGTGACACCAAAACTGGTGTTGTTTCTGAGGAATGATAGATGGTTATAACTAACTATTTTATAAATTTTCCATCTAATTTTATCTCCTTTTTATCCTTTTATATTTGATCTACTTGTTTTTTTTTTGTTTTAAGATCAAATTCAGATCATGATTATTCCATAAGAGGAAAACATAAGAAAAGAGATCCACCTTTTGATACTGAGATCAAAAGGACAATAAGAAGACAAAAACATAACACGTACTAAGAGGATAACATCATGGTTGGAAGATATTTAGTGTAAGTAGAAAGACAAGAAATCCAAATAAGGATTCTAGGAGTAGTCTGGGGAGAAGTAAAAAAAGTTTTACCAAGAGCAGTTTAAAGAGTTAAAATAGGAAACTAGAGGATTCAATAACTTTTCGACTATGGAAGACCCTAAAATATGGGGGTTAATATTATAATTTTGGAACCCCCCATGGATTCATAACACTTAGATATAAATATGGTGAACATTCATATGATCACTCATTAGTTACATTTTTTAGGCTGCGATATGAAGAACCTGATATTCATATTGGAAGGTTTTTGGAGTATGTGATATGTTTCAGTTCAAAAAAAACCCAAGGGACATTGTCCGAGTGCATATATTCATATTTTCATTAAAAGATAAGGAACATTAATGTATTTAGATCCTACATCCATATTTAATAAAAACTTGGGATGATTTGGTAAGGAAATTCTTGATGAGATTTGTTCCACCTTCTAAATCCATGGATATTCATGTAAGTATTCTAGAATTTGAACAGTTCCCTGAAGAATCATTGTGTAGTTCATTGGAAAGGTTTAAAAGTTTAATAAGACAATTCCCTTATCATGGAATCTAAATTGAGTTACTAATTTATATTTTTTATAAAGGTTTTTCATAGGGTAATAGTTCAATTGTTGATGTAGTAGCTAGAGGTTCTCTTATGTGGAAATCAATGAAATAAAGTTATGAATTATGGGGAAAATGTTCAACTATAGTTTTCAATGGAAACCAAACCATGTAAAGGCATATCAAGGTGTGAACATTGTAGGTAATAGTTTTGTATGCACTCAAATGAATGAAATATCACATAAACAAGATGTAATGATGGATAAGTACAACCCCATTATATCAATTGTGAATATGCCAATTATATTGATTATAATAGAAAAAAAATGTGTAGGGATAGAGGGAACCACAAAACCCAAAATATAACCAACAAATGGATAAGTAAATAAATAACAAGGCCAAGTTTTCTAGCCTAGATAGCAAGGATTTCATCCCCAGCACCAAGGCCCCATACTCACAAGCTAAGTTCACTCTTTGAAGGAGACATTATCAAGTTTTATGACCAAAATAGGAGATTCCAATAAAAAATTGAAAACATACTCAAAGAATCAAGGTATAGCCATCCGGGAGTTGAAAGATAACTCATAGAACCAAAGAGCCACCATGAGGAACTTGGAGATCCAAGTTGGGTAGATTACTAAATGATTGATGGAAAGGAAAAAAAGGAGTTCTATCGAGGCACACAGAAGTTTTAGGACTTGGTGAGATTAAATACATCACTATTAAGAGTGTCAAAACTACACCATAAGTTGCTTAAAAATATGTAAAACAAGAATTAAATGTTAGAACACTAGTGGAAGTGAGAAAACCAGTAAAATAGTATAAGTAGAATAAAAAAAATTAAAAATATATGTTCGAGAAGAAGAACCACTACCTTATCAACCACTACCACCCTTTCTAAAGAGATTAAGGTAGGAAACGTTCAATGAGAAGAGAGAAAAGTTTCTAGAGATATTCAAGAAACATTACATCAACATTCCTTTTTTTGAAGAAATTATGAACATTCCCACCTATGTCAAGTTTATGAAGGATTTAGTGATGATAAAAAGGAAGTTGGAGGAATTGGTAACATCCTATTGAAGGGTGAGTTCTCATCTATTGTTTTCTGGATCCTTTTAAAGAAATAAGGAAATTCATGTAGCTATTATATTCTCATTGACATTGGATCTAATTTTTGTGGTGGTTCTCATTATTATTTTTTATAAAGTGTGAAAATTATGTCATATGTGACATTTAAGAGATTGGGGTTAATATAGATGAAGCCAACTCAAGTAAGGATTCTGATGGCAAACACAACTGTGATATGTCCATGAGAACAAATTGAGGATTTCATTGTCAAGGTAGATAAGTTCTACTTTTCAGTATATTTCTTGGTAATGGAAATTTATCGGAAAAAGACCCCAATAATTTTAGGAATAACATTACTTCTAATAGAAAGTTCACTTATTGATTTCCAAGATGGAGAACATAGTTTTAGAGTTGTTGGAGAAGATGTGAAATTCAACATTCACCTAGTGATGAAGAATCTTAATGAGGGAAGTGATGAGATGAAGGAATATGAGTTACTAGAAGATTAAGAAACTATTATCCCAGGGGGATGGGCTGATTTAGATATTGTAAAAGTGAAATAAGATGTGGAAAAGAGGTAATTAAAGGTTACAAGAATCTGAAAAATTCTATAGATTAAGGGTGTAGGTATGTCCAATGAGATTTTAAGTAAGGATAGAATGTATGGGTAGTTAGTAAGCCTCCATTTGATTATTCAAGAAGGTCTAGGACTCATTGTATTAGGACCATGGATATTGAGAAGGTTTTAGTCAAGTGAAGAGAAAAAATAGTTTCTAAAAAATGAAGAGGACCCATCTATATAGAATAATAACAACTGTAACCATTTTTAGATCCAAATCAGGTAACCTCCTCACTACCTTTACTCACCTGATGATAATAAGTGAGGTCAAGCTAAAGGAAAATAAAAAAAAAGTTATTTTAGGAGGCATATCACATTGTTTATTCTTTTCAAATTTCATTTTGGAATTAGGAACTAGTTAGGATTGAATTCCCCAATTATTTTTGATCTTTCATAAATAATTTCCCTACACATTAACTATTTTGTCTTATATTTTTCAGGTCCATAGTGATTAAAGGAGCAAGGTCCTACTATAATAAGCAAGTGAAGTAAAATAGGATGATATATTTAAATTTAATGGAGAGTTTACCTTTAAAATTTTAGAACATTTACTCCCATATTTTTCTAGAATCTATGTTTGGATCTTTAAATGTATAAAAACTAATGCCACTCTTAGATTAATGCTTTGATTTTTGATCAATGAAATTTAGGGTTTTTTAGGAACCCCAATTTTCCATGTTTTAATTTTCAATTTAATGGAATTAAATGAGTAAATTGGGTAATTGGATTTTTAAAATTAAAAAATAGGAATTTGAAATCAACAAATCATGATTTTTCTTTATAGTCACATATTGATGAAAAAATCCTTCCATATTTCATGATTTTATTTTTTTAAGTTCATGTTGACTGATTTATTATTATAACACATTCCATGAGTGATTGAATTCAATTTTAAATGCTCACATTCCTGAGAGGTTTCTTAGACTAAGTTTTCCAATATTTCTTAATAAGATAACTTGGTACATGTCACTTACTAGGATTTGATTTTGAAATTTTCAAATAGATTATTATACAAATTCAATAGAAAAATGATTGAAGAATTTTTGTTTGATATAGACATTATCCTTGATACCCACCTTGAATTAGTCCTACTTTTATCCCTTAGAGACATGAATGACCTTTGATAGGAATAAACACATTTCAAGACAATTTATCCATTCTTACCCATACTTTGATGTTTTTCAGGATTTTCAAAGATCAAGTGTAGGGGGAAGGTATTTCATTGGAAAAAGGGATATGAATTATTTGAGAGAATTTTTATTGGTTGTCTCATTGAATTTTGGAGGAAGTCTGGTTTACATTTCACTACTTTTTTGGTTTACCCCTCTTAAAAATTTAAAAAAGAAACAAATGTGGGTTGAGTTATGGAGAGTCAAAAATCACCATCACTTGACCAATGATTTTTTTAATTTGGGGTTGGGTGGTGGATATAAGACTTTTCCTAGTTCTATTTTTAAAAAAACTAAAAATAGAAAAGAAATAAAAATCAGAGGGTTAAATAATTCGTTGTTCTTATTTTGATCATGCCCTTACTTGATATTTTGAATTATGGGGGAATATTTCACTTTTTCAAGAGGAGAATGTCATTGTTTTACTTTTATTTTCATGGATTACACCTATAGATAAACCTAATTTTTAATCTTAATGCTTTATTCATAAATTTCCAATTATCCCTTTAACCTCAGAATCATTTGATTCTAATTTCAAATACCTCTTGATTTTTAGTGAAATTTATCTCCACTAAGTAGAGAAAGTAGATCAATTTAAAATTAGTAAGTTTGGTTCAAGTAATCATGGTATAAAGAAACCTTAATATTAATTATCACCTCGAGTGGTTTGAGAAGAAAAAATGGTGAGGTGGATCACAAATTGGCTTGTTAAAATGATGAATGAAATGATTTGAATAGAAGATATGAGAAAATCCATATTTGTATTTCTCTATTAATTTCAAATGAATTATGTTTAGAAATTAATTGAAATAATTTTCTTTATGTGTCATTGGAAAATTATTTCTCCCATTGATAATTGTTTTATTTAATTAATTTTGTAGTTTAAATATTGGTTTAATGGGTTTTCCCTTTGAATTATTAGTTGAGATATATGTTTGAGGAAAATATTTATTTAGGATTGGATGAGTTCATTTTATGCATGAAAACTTAAAAAAATTGTTAAATTTCATTGTTTTTAACTGATAAACTAATATGTTTTAATTTAGAGTAATAATTTTTGGGTATTTACATTTTAAAAGACATTTTTAGAAAAAAAATTAAAAAGGAATTGAAATACTTGTTTGCATTGTTTTATTATTTTGAGTATTTTCAAATTCATTTTATAAGGATATAATTACAAAGTAGGGTAGTTTTTGGGGAAAAATAGGATAACCAGGTAGCCCCCAACTTTTAGACCGGGATCCACTTAGTAGGCCCAAGTGGGCCTATTAGCTAAGAAAGCACATAGGGAAGGCCAACATGGGAAGCTGAGAGGTAAAACCCCTATGTGGGTTGGCACAGGGGACAAGAGCATGAAAAGTGCACTAGGGAATGGGTAAAATCCATTCATTGGAGGGAGGATAACATCATTGGGACGGGGTGGTCAATGATGGAGTAGGGAGTCCTCCTACACCCATTCAAATTGATACGATATTAGAGGGGTGTGTTAACTAATATAGAATAACAGAACCTTTAGTTTTTTCGATGTGGTATGCATTTTGAGTTGGGGTACTATGCACTCACAAATATGGCACCATTTCACTCTAATGATTACATCATCATCCTCAGAAAAAACCTACATAATAGATCTCTATCGTTTCACCTTAGGACCTCCGCATACCACTGGAGCTACACCATAGCTTCACTGCTACACCGTAAGTCACCATAGACATTAGAATAATATCTTTGGTCTCTAATAGAGAATCAAATATAACTATGTTTTAGCCAAAGGATATGCAGTTTAGTGGAAAAGGGAGATTGATAAAGAAAGATACATTGCACTATGGTGTTTAATCTATGTCGTTTATGTTCCATTTTAGGTAGGGTCTCGGTTTTTTATCATGGTTATATGTTTCACCATATATGAGTGTCTATGTTACATCCCAAGTATGATGAAAAATTGTTATATTGTGTCTCTTTCCACTTTAGTGTATCCCTATTTCCAAAGAAGATGAAGAAAATCCACTACACTAAAGCTTTATTACTACTTCATTTCCATGCATACCGAGAGAAGTATGAAAGGAGGCTACACCATGGAGGAAATATTACACTATGGATAGTTCTCAAATGGAATAAGTGATAATTTGAGGTAGGAGGCATAATATGTGGATACAATAGGCAACGCCATAATCCATGGATAATCTTACAAAAGATATTCAATAAGGATAAGTTACACATTGTAGTGCACTGTGTTTTAAAATTCAAATGCCTGATATCTTCGAGTATGATTTGATTTACTACCATTCCTATTTAGAGAATTTAATTGAATATACATGTGGTTTTCTTTGTTAAAAAATAGGAGGTTGAATCACTCCACTAAATAAGGAAGGCCAGCACATCCCATAGATTAAGGGGAGGATTTGGTATAAATGCAAAAGAATTATCCAAAAAAAATCTTGGTGGAGAGAGAAGAAAAAAATGGAATAAGTAAATAGAGAAAAAGGGTAAAATAATAAGTCAAATAAATAATGACATGGTGGGGAAAATAAATAAAAAAATTGAAAAAAAAAAGTGTGAAAAATAATTCTCCTGAGGAGTATAAAATAGGAAAGAGGTCGTTATACAGATAGGGAGGACTTTTAGAGGTTTCAACTGGAGGTCTGGACTTGATACTGGAAGGATTTGCTGCTATAGGTTTTTTTTCTTATTTATTCTATACTCTAATGACAAATATGAGGGTGTAAACTTATTTTATATCAAGAAGTATAAGGAAGTGGGATTGTGTTTAGTTTAAGGGTGTATGATTTATTATTATGATGGGTTGTGTGTTTTCTTTTCATTGTCATCTCAATAATACCCTCATTTATCATGCATGAACATTGATTTGAGATGAGGGTCTGATGCATAAAATACATCGAATAGATATCCCTAACATAGAACAACCAATTTATGAGTTAGGGATAACTATTTTTAAACAAGGTTTTTAACACCTATTTATGAATTAAACCTAAGAACTGAGATGGGAAAGGGTAATTAATAGAATTTTGAGTAAATAATTTGAGAGGTGGATTACTTAGGTTTAATTATAAAAACATCTAGAATTAAATCAAACCACCTTTTTAACTCAACACCTAAACATAGAATTACATTCTCTTAGTATAATCATCATCAATTTCAAAGCCAATCAATCAGTATCTAGTTTTAATTAAGTTTTATTAAATATTTTAAATCATTTCTAAACTGTTCTTAGTGGATCGATCTTGATATTTCACTCTACTAAATTTTAAATTAGTTATTATAGTTCAAGTTCAATAATTTTGTTCTTTGAAATCCTATGTAAAAATAATGATTCTCTTAGTGATGTCATGGACTTGGGGGGTGTCAGAAGTTATCTACACCCTTTTTCTCAAGGTTTAAATGAGGATATATATTCAATGAGGTATTTATTGATTATGATTAATCATATTAATTATGAATTATTATGATAATTAATTATAAGTGTTTGATAATAAATTAAAATGTATGTTTAATGGATTTAGGGCCTCATGAATGTGGATGATGATTGAGATGGAATTGGTCAATCTTTGTTGAGGATTGAGTTAGAATTATTAAGGGGTTACTCTACTACAAAACTCACTTATAATAGTGCTGGAATTTATCAGTGCTCTAAGAATTCATTGATAAAGTTCATCTTTATAACCACTAAAATAATCCCTAATAAAAGAATATCTTTATTAACGCTAAAAAAAGCACTGATAAAATACACTATTTATCAGTGCTTCTTTATTAGCACTGATAAAGGAACCTTTATCAGAACTTCATTTATAGCACTGATAAAAGGTTTCCTTTGTCATCGCGTTTTTAGCGCTGATAAAAGTTTCCCTTCATCAGCCCTTTTTTAGTGCTGATAAAGGTCCAGAATAAAATGAAAAATTAAACAAATAAAAATAAAATGTGTAAACTAAGAAAAATATCAAACATTTTATTAATTAAATAATTATTGATTAAAATGAATAAATTTAATATACACATATATATATTATAAATATTAATAAATAGTATATATTAAATATAGATATATAAAATGAGTAAGTATAATATATATATAATGTTTATTAAAAACATATTAATATCTTATTCATTTTTAATGTTGTTTGATTTTCAATTTAACCTATATTAAATATCATGTGTTTCATTTATTTCATATACATGTGTGTGTGTGTGTTAATGCATTTTTATACACAAACACACACACAAATATATCTACAAAATATATAGAAACACATACACCTAATATTTATGTAATTTATTCAAATTTTAGTATATTTTAGAATTTAATTATAACATGATAAATTTAATATATATTATGTTTTTAATCAGTCAATTTTATTTATTTATTTTTAATAATAAATTTAGGGTATTCATTTTTAATGTTTTTTATTTTTTATTTTATTTTTGAATTTGATCATTTTTTATTATTTATTTATATTTATTTAATTATTATTTTTTTGTATGTTCAATATTAATTCATCCACTTCAATATATATATCAATATTTTCTTAATAAATTATATTTAATTAACAAAACTTACCATTTTTTCAATATTTTTAAAGTATACTCATCTTGAATTATTAAACTTCACTCATTTTTAAAATGTATATATTTAAATTTATATTTCCATCGATAATGTTAAAAATATATTTGTAAATAAATATTTAGAAATAAATAATAAATGTATATTTACTATTTTTTTGAATGGAAACCACAGCACCCCCATTACACGTCTTAAGCTTCCAATTGAGTAGCCCAACCCTTGTAAATCGGTTAAAGAGCATCGGGCTCACCCTTCGTCGTGTGTTTGATACTGCGTAAAACTACCCCACCTCAAACCTCCCATCACAGAAGATGGGATTAAGTCAACGGTGGTGAAATTATGATGATGAAACACAACCAGTGGGAATTGAACCCCTGACTCCGAGGAACCGAGCGAATGACCCAACCATTAGGCCACCCCAGTGGGAGAAATTCATATTTACTATATTAATAATTATTATAAATAAAGAATTATTATTTTTAAAATAAGTATTTATATAATTATAAATAAATAATTATATATATTTAAAAAAATATAAAATTATAATAAACTTATTTAAATAATTCTAATAAGTTTTTTAATTACATTTAAATAATTATAATTACAAAAAATTTAATAGCACTTTTGTAGCGCTAATAAAGATCAATATTTATCAGTGTTAATTTAGTGTTGTTAAAAGATATATTTGACAGCACTAAGACTGTAGCACTGATAAATATGTCTTTAATCTGCACTTTTTTAGCACTGATAAAGCTTGATATTTATCGATGCTAAAAAAGCACTGAAAAAGACATATTTATCAGTGCTTATAAATTTAGTGCTGATAAAAGGGATCTTTGTCAGTGCTTTTTTGAAAGTGATATTAAAATTATCACTGATCTATTTTAAAAAACCCTAACCATGACTTATTCACTCGTGATTCTCAAGCTCCCAAGGAACTCCTCTGCTGCCAGCACAAATCCTCTACATTCCCTAAGATTAATCAAGGCTAAAATCTAATGTATGTTATTTTCTACTCTTCCTCTATCATTTTTTGATTTTTTGGGTTTCGATTTTTTTCATTTATGTGTTATTCTTAAACATGAAGAACCATATATCTCTTCTCTTCACTACTGAAATACAATGATTGGGGTTCTATTTAATCATTTTTCTCCTTTCATGTGTATTTGACTATCCATATCATTTTTCCCTAGAGACACACATAAATGGTTTACTCTCCTCTTGACATTAACAATGAGACCTCTCATCCCCCACAGTTTTCTCTTCATTTGAAGAATATATGGTTCCAAAATATAAATAGTTTATAAAATTTAATTCATCCTATATACTCGATTATAGATTCTAAAGGATTAATTATGAGGGTTTTTAAAGATTATGGGATACCATGTTTTGTCCCACATTTATAGGTGATGAACATATAGGGAACAAGGTAAGTGTAAAAATCATTAAAACATGTTTGTGGATTTTTTTATTCATGTAAATTGTTAAACTGTGTAATGGGTTATTTAGAATTATAATTTTGATTAATAATTTTTATTTAATTCAAAAAAAATATTTAATTAATTAGTCACATTCCAAGTATTATTTTAGCAATGCATGTTGTGAGAGTTTTGATTTTTTTAAGTAATTTAAGATTATTATTAAACTTTAACCATGGGTTACAAAGAGTGATGGATAATTTATTTGGTGACAAAAGTACGCTCAACAAATTTTTTAAAAAATTTATAGATTGGATAGATTTGAGAAATCATTGGGTAAATAGACTTAGAAGTACACAACAATATATAAAGATTTTATTTCCCAAAAGTAAGTGAGTTATCCATGGTTGGATAATTGACCAAGAAAAATATGAGATATGATTTTTTAATATATTTACTAATCAAAATAGAGAGATAGTTAATTTATAGGATAAAATAATAATTTGAAAATCCATCTAACATGGTGAATAACCATAGAGATAACAAAAATTGATTAAAATATACCTTTGATGGTTTGAATCTTTATGTCCTATAAGTCATGATAATTTTTTATCCATTTCCAAAATGCACAAAATAGAGATATGATCCCCCTATTGTAATTTACCCTTTGTTGCATTCCATAGTTAAACATATCTTCTTCTTTGATCATTATTTATCACTGGGTTAATGTGCTAGAACTCCTTAGGTGATCAAGGGTCCTCAAGAATATTTATGTGATTTAAGGATAGTGTGATCTCCTCAAAGGATTGAATACTTTTTTTGTAGCTTCAGTGTTATAAATCAAACATATTCTATTGAAGTTTAAATATGGATTCCATTGATAGTATATTACAAGTATTCCATAGGTGTTTTTTTCTTTATTTCCATTCACATTTATCCTTGAGATAAATCTTCCCTTTTTAGGGTTTTTATCCCTCTAATGATCATTGGATGATACCCTAAAACTCATAAGTGGTATCATAAACTTGTTCTTTGAGGACACAATGTATTAATCTATTAGTTTTTTGAATAAATAAATGTCATATTGTATTATGTAAATATCATGTATTATGATATGAAGTATTTCTTTGTTCATCCATATCATATGTCTATTATATATCAATTGAGAAGACTGTTTTAGTGATTCCATTAGTGTAGGTTCCTAGGACACTTTAATTCTTAGACGCTTGATTGTCTTCTATCTCTTGATGATGGATTGGACTCCCTCTTTCAAACTATCCTTACTCCCATCATGAAGAGATGGAAGGAAATCAAACATTTGAGGATGGATTAAATAAAGGTAGTGAAGTTTAGTTATACTAAAGTATTGAAGCATTATATCTCTATTAAATATTTCATAAAAGATGCATGCAATTGTGAACTTTTATGCATGGAGTGTATTTTATTGTTTTTATTCAAGACAAATTAAATGTCTGAATAATTGTGTAGAAAATGGATTCTAAACATGATGATGTTGTTAATCCTGATCAAGAATAGCCTATTAATGACGAAACTATGAAATTATTAGGGGATCAATAACATGTTGATGAAAAAAATGAAAAAAAAACAATAACGATGCAACATTAAAATTTTGGATAAAATTATCAAGTTAAGTAGTCAAGGTATACAATTTGAGTTTGGTTGGAATCAACATGGCTAACCTATTGACCCCAACAAGTCAACATTCAATAGTTAATTTGGGGTCATAATGAGGATGAATGTTTTGATTTATATTGACTCATGTAATTGTGTCTAACCTATAATAATGGAAATACTTTGGAAAGATATAATGGTAATGTAACAATATACTTTCTCTATTTTACTGAAAATTTATATAATGAAATGTTGATTTAGTTTTCATTGTTCCTTGCAGACTTTATTTATTTTATAATATTTCTATAATAAATTTGTCCTAATGGACACTAGAAAATCCCATAGAGGCATACAGACTCTTCTTATGAATTTACATCTTAGGGATGTTGAGGGGAAAATAAACCCCCACCCACCACTTTGTTTTGCACACATTATAAAGAAGGAAAAATGGACTTCTTTCAGAAATTATCGTAATGAGAAGTAATTTCAGTTTCATTGTGATTGATAATATATTATTTGAAAATATTTATTTTATCCAACTTTATTCAAAATTATTAATTTATAGAACAGAAAAAGAGTGCAAAAAATAAACAATGTGCATCAAAACTAGCGTACCCCTATCGCAAAGGAAGGATGGGGTATGCTTCATTAGAAAAAAAAATTGGTTTGTATTTTAAATCAACAATAAAATTTTACTTATGTGATATGAAACAACATGTGTTAATTTTTTTATATACAGATTGATGAATCAAAATATGAAGCCACTTCCATCCCATGTCATGTGCTATGGAAGGAGGCTCGTGTAAATAAGGATGGTATATTAGTTGATGAAAACACAAAATCAATATGGGAATAATGTGTAAGTATGAAATAATTGTAATTATTTATGATTTATAACAATATTACATAAAATAAATATGTTCATGTTTTTTATATGGTTTATACATAAGAATCAGAAATGGTCATACCAGAAGAAAAGTGACTTTCAGTAGCTTTGAAGTGGCCTAATAAATATGGTCACATTAGAGGATTAGGTTTTGGAGTGTCTCCTCGAACATATTTCAAGAATAAAAAACCACATTAAGATTCATATAATATAATGAGACAAATACAGACATAGATAGACTCATTGAAATATATTATTTTTCGGTCTAGTTTGGCAGACCAATGTATAAGAAAAGATTAAAGAAAATCGACAATGGAGTAAATATCCACACATGATCCAAATGATATCACTAGAATTGATTCTAGTCATTCCCACCAAACCTTACCCAGGGTAATCAATTTTTTCATTACTCTTTCTCCTAAATGTGAATCAAACAAATTATGATAACTTTATATTACTAAAATTATGCAAGGTGTAATTGTATATGATTTTTTTTCTATCAACACCCACTTATCATAGTGTTATGAGGGGTACAGTGTATAATATCCTAGGAGACTAGCTACACAATCAGCCCCTCTAAAAATATCACATGGGAGTGGGGATTGAGGTAGCTTATGATCTGACTGCTGAGTTGTTTATTCCACTTGATGATCCCGATATTAAAATGGTAGAAGTTGCTATTAGAGCTTTCATAGAATGGTCATATAATCTTATAAAGATACATGAGGTATGTATTTAACAAATTTTTTCATATGAAAAACATGTAACAGTTTATGATAAAAGGTGTGAAGTGAGGTATGATATTACAGATGGATAAAGCAGTGAAGAAATGAAAGGTCAAATCAAGAAAATATAGTGGATCATCCAAGAAAAAAACAAACTTTTGAGAGTACCTTCTCTCCTCCAACTCTAAAGAAAAATTTATTAACATTAAAACATCATACATAATCCAAATTTAAAGATAAATCTATGTCTTACATTTACTATGAAGAAGAAATATTTGGAGCTTCCATTACAGACAGAATTGGTCTCGAGTCTTTAAATGAGATTCTAAAGCATGAATGTTTGGGAATATCAATAGTGAATACATACATAAGGTACATTTTCATAATACATCTATAAAAATAGCGAGCTAAATATGTTTATTAAAGTTAATAACTATTCATTTTTTGTACAAACATTTATATTACAACTATATAAAGGAAAGATTGTGTGAAGCATGATTTGGATTCATTAATCCCAATATCATTTCTATGATAGAAATTACTTTGAAAAAGAAAGAAATAAAGAAGAAAAAAATGAGTTACTTGAAGAATTTAATAAAAAAGATTCAGATAATGGACTATTTTTTATGCCTATAATGCAAGGGTAAAACTTTACGATCTAATCACATAAAATATATTTTTAATTTTTTCATTAATTAATTGTTTTTTTAGGGAGTACTATATACTAATAGTAGTAAACATAGACCCCGAATATTTATTTTTTGGATTCAATGCATGGATTTCCAACCAACTGACCACACATGATGTGTATTGTGAATATGAAATAAACTAAAATAAACATTTTATAGATAAAATTTCAATTATATGTTCATTCTATGTTTTAACGAGAATTTTGTTATGATAGGGTGGTCACTAAATACATGATAAATCATGGAATGAGGTTGGTGTATGACAAGCTAAAGATTATGGATTACTAAAAATGGAAACAAATTAAGGTATATATAGAAAGATTTAACAATCAAAACATTTCAAAACAATTTAATTATTTTTATCAATGTTTCTGCGGTGTTCAAAACAAGATAATGCAATGGATTGTGGATATTATGTTTGAAAATTTATGAGAGAAATCATACAGCATGAAAAGACTAGCATCCCCCAATAGGTATGTTTTGAAGGTAATTAAAATTTCATTAAATATATTTCATAATCATTTGTTTGTTTATATTTTCTTAGTACTATCAAGATTGCTGACAAAAGAGTTACTCAATCTGATACACTGTGTGACCGGTATGACTACAAGTGTGTCTTTTTATTCAAAACTAACATTAAATTTAATAAAAAACATGGCGTACTCAAAATTGAGAAAACAAATTACGATTGATTTGATACTTCAGGAAAATTCCCATGAATCATTTGGGACATGTATCATTTAGTTACACCTCAATCTGACGCACGGTGTGACCAGTATGACTCTAAGTGTATCTTTTTTATTCAAAATTGACATTAATTTTAATCAAAAAAACAACTGAATACTCTATAATAGTGTTGTATTTTTCTTATATCTGTGTTAGAAATTTTATTTCATTTAAATTTAGTATTTTTATCTTATTTTGGTAATTTATGTTGTTGTTTGTACTAATGTAGTGTGTTGTTGTAGTACACTATACCTGTTTCTAGTGATGTTGTGTGCTGCAGCATCACACTGTAGTTTTGACCTTTATCATCACTACTAAATGCGCTGATAAATCTTTCCTTTATCAATGCTTATATAGGCACTAATAAAGGCTATCTATATCAACGCATTAAAAAGCACTGACAAATCATACTTTTATCAGTGTAAAAAAGATCTAATAAATCATACTTTTATCAGCACAAATTAAAGCACTGATAAAATTATGATTTATCAACTCTTTTTTTCACAGATAAATATACCCTTTATCAGCACTTTTTTAGTACTGATAAAACCAATGTACTTTTAACCGCTCTAAGTTTATTAGTGCTAATAATGGACGATTATAGAATTATTAAAAGAATTTCTTTTAGTAGTGTTAATTCTATGTTTAAGGTAGGTGGTTCCTAATATTACTTGTTTACATGTGATTGTATATATTGTAAGGATTTTAAGTGTGGGTATGTAAGTGTGAGTAACCATAATGAAAATCATGAGTGGTTTCCACTTTTTGAGTTGAGGATAGAGAGTTTATCTTGACTCTAATAAAACCCTCAAAGGTTAAATATTTATGATTTATCCATCGATGGATATTCATCCTATGTATTAGGCTTGGTTAGAAATAGATGGAACTATAATGTGTGTCCATTTTTTGAGTTATGGATCACATTGAACTAGGAGGTTTGTGTAGTGGTAAGTATTTCTCACCTAGGTTTGTGGATAGGGGTGAGTCTATTTGATTTCTATGGAATCATCCATAAGAGATATGGTCTTGGTGGATATGTGAGAATGATATGAGTTAGAACCAAATAGGGTTCCCTTATTTATTAAGAAATTGGTTTGAGATATCTAGATTGAGATAGGTTACTTAGACCTCATTTGATGATCACGTGGCTATTAATAGCCATGTCCCCTTAGGAAAGTGATTAGACAGTTAGGGAATGGAAAAATGGGGGGTTCCCTTGTATCTATTTGTGTGGAAAGCCTTATATGGAATTCTTAAGTATCCCTTTATAGTGTAAACTTCTGTTTTGACTCAGCTAAGAGGTGAGTTGGCCTATATGATGTGACTTCATCACAATGTGTGTTGCTAAGTTGTGACCCTTAAGATCCTGGAGTGTTGTATGGGATCCAAATCCATTCTATGGAAGGTCAGGCTTGACATTTTTTTTCTAGGTATACATGTCATGGGAATAGGTATCCTAATAAAAATTGAGTTGATGGGGTTGATTCATAGGGTGATAGACTATTATCTATATATATGTGAAGTGATGATCTATTGTGTGTTTAAATTATTAGTCACTCACTTATAATGCTATGATTATAGTGATGTTCACTTTTCCTATTAATTGGTGGAATTTTTTTCACTTATTATTAACCATTGTGGTAAATTATCCACCCATGTTATGTGATTGGGAATAAATTATCCACCACGACTATTATCATGTGTTGATGCATCATTCACCTAGAGATACATCATTTTCCATTCCTATTATTGTGTGGTGATAATTCATTCACCAGAAGATACGTCATTATCCTTAATTGTTTTTGTGTAGTGATATATCACTCACCTGGTGATACATCATTCGCCTTCTCTATTTCTATGTTGTGATACATCATTCACCTGTTAATAAATTATTCTTCTTGACTATTTTTTTTGTTGTGATATATCATTCAACTAAAAATAGATCATTCATCCTGATTATTTCTATGTGGTGATGTATCATTCACCTAGTGATACATCATTATCTCTATTGTTGTGTGGAGATACATCATTCACCAGGAAATACATCATTATCCTTATTGTATAGAAATAAATAATTTACCAAGGGATACCTTGTTCACTATGTTGGTTTTGGTGGTGCATCATATAGCTTTATTGATTTGAATGGTTTTATATTGTTCATTATGGATAAGAGTTTGTAATAGATCATTCTCCTTGATAGGTGTGTTGTTGATGCATCATTATATTTTTGTGTTATGATATGGTGATATCTAATCCACCTTTACTAATAGAATGAGTTGTGATATATTATTAACACTCATGTTGTGTTTAGACTATGGGAGTATCATATCATTCTATCATTGGTCAAGAAGGTGTGTATCGGCTGTTAGGGTGTCTCATTGACCATCGAATAGGGTAACTGATGTATGCATGTGATGTTATTACTTACTTTAATTTAGTACATGATTTTAAATTTATACTAATTTTTATTAGGGAAATTTTTTGTGGTGTATTACCTATTTTTATACTCATATACTTCACAAAAACCTTAGTGTATGTGCATAACTTATGTTTGGCATGTAAGTCTAAGAAATATCCTAGGTACGGGTTGATGATCCGAGAGATATCAATGGGGTTATAGAGACACATCTAAGGTAATATTGAGGATAGTGGTTAGTTATTAATGTCTTGTTCTTTTTTTCATATACTAGTCAGCAACCTCAAGAGTATAGGGAGGTGTCCCTAAGGTCTTGTGGATCCCTTCATCTCATAACCCTTCAGGATGATTAGGATAGGGATGTTATAAAGTATAATCAAAGATGTGTTTTCTTTGTATTAAAATTTGGGATATGATAAATAGAGATAGGCTTATTCAAAACATGGTATAAATATTATGGTTATGCTGGGTCAAAACCAACATGAGATGAAATCTAAGTTATCGAAAGTTGGGGTTATTGTTCTTTCCTTTTATTCTTATAGTAGAGTTGTTTTATTATGCCAAGTATGAAGTTTTCATTTTTTTGGTTTATTATTTTTATCTTGACCAGGGTGGAAAAGGTTGTGTGTTCATTCATCATATCCAACTAATAAGATTCACATGGAATTCATGTTTTTGTATGTGACTGATTCAAGTATGAGAAAATTTCTAGTTGTCTAATGTTTCATAAAAAACTTATATAGTACTTTTCTATATATCTTCATGGTGGTATTATAATCAATTTAATCATAAATTATATCTCATTTTCCATATGTGATGACTGGTAATGTGAATCTATGTGTATTTCAAACCTATCCTTGAGAGAGGGAAGGTTAGTCTTGAATCATGCTTGAGTGACATAAAACCCTTAAGTCATAGGGTGTGTACATAGTGGAAACCATGTTATTTATTGCTTCTTTACTATTATATGATAATATGAGTTTGATGATGACCCCATAGGGGGTAGTATGGATTTTAGGATACCTTATATGGATTAGATCCCTAAGATAGTGAATTGTATTATGAGTTTCCTTGAGATAATTGAGATTGAATCATGAAAGCTACTTCGTGGAATGTGGCCTATGTCATATGTGATCCATTTACTAGGTTGGTGTAACACCACAAGGTTTTAAAAATAAATTGAATGAATGAAACACTTAGTATCTACATAATGAAACATTATTTTAAGGATATGGTTATAAAAAATCCATTAAACAAAATTTTCCCGCTTCTATGATTTGAATTTTGAAAAACGGACATCTATGATTACGATCAACAAGTTATTTGGAGTATGATAGAACCATCTTGTTTTTTTTGGAATAGTAACATACCCTTATGAATATTAATATGAATATTAATATGACCCTTATGAATAGTAAATCATATTATTGTTTTGTTATCTTTAGTTTATAAGATAATGAGATATTGGTTAATTTTTCAAAGTGATATAAAATGAGTTATAGTTTTAAAATTGTTATTTTTCAAATAAATTATAATTTTATTTAAAAATTAAATTAATCATATATAGAATTTTTTTTCAAATAATGGAGTTAATTTTTGAATTCTACATGTTTAAAAATAGTTATGGTGAATTTTTTGGATTTTTTTGAAATACTTGAATTTTTGGTGAATAGTTAAATTTGATAATTTACAAAAATGATAAATAAATGATTTTCTACATCATGATTGAGTCATAGATTATGTAAATGTCCATTGTTTTGAACTCACATGCACTTATTACTATTTTGGGTCACATGAATCAAAACTATTCATAGTCTTGAGAACAAATATTAAACTAATAATTAAAATAATAGAAAACACCTCCTCTCCTCTACTATAAATACCACCCTCACCCCTCTTCCTTTAACACCTCTCAAGATTTGGGAATTGTTTAATTATACCAAATCCCCTTTCTAAGGCTATTACTTGCATCCAAGACTTACTGGAATCACCAAAATTCCAAAATCAAATGCCTTAATGAGGATCTCAAGCAAAAGAGATCAAGAGGTAAAAATCGTCTTTCATTTTCTTGTGTTTTCTTTTAAATTCATTTCTTTTCTTATACTCTATTAACCTCCCCTCACCAAGAGGAATTAAATCCCCAAAATCTTATATATGATTTATTTTTTCATGTTTATTTAAAAATTAATCCACTTAATTCTTCTCCTCCCCCCTCTTATTCTAAAAATAAAAACATTATCTGTGATGTGTCGATTAATCGACATCGTGGACGATGTGTCTTCAATTTCCTTTAATTCCTTAAAATATGGATGTAAAACCATTTTAATGGTTGAAATAGATTTTAAAGTGTATTATATTACCTCTCTTATGTTATATAATTAACTTATATTCATAATGTTAAAGGTATATGATGAAACAAGTTCGTGATTATCGAAGAACCGTCAAAATGATCTAAACGAATATCACTAATGATTCATATAATGATTCATCCTCGTAGCATATAACCAAAATTATTTGGGGAATAATTTAATATTTTGGAAAACTATTAACAACATTTCTTATCACTTATGTATTTTATCTTCCATTTTACAAGAAAATCTTTTACGAACCAACCATGAAAATCATTTGAAGAACACACTCAAAACAATAGAAATAACAAAATATTATTAATAAATGGGTCGAATGATGTTATAAAATGATCATATAAGGTGTTATAAAAATTAATATGTTTCTTTAAAATATTAATAACACTATTTTAACCATTATACATAATTTTTAAACAAGTTTTCATTAAGATGAACCTGAGGTAAGAGAATTCTTAACCTAATTTCCATTCTTTGAGTTAACCTTCTACTTCATTAATTATGTGCTATTATTATTATTTTTCTAATGAATTTCGTATATATTATGATTTATTGTTTCTATATACAGTATATACACATAATAATTTCATTTTGATAATTCTCACAGTAATTATATGATATTTTTAAGGGGATTTCCATTAAAATTCCTCTTTTAAAAATTCTATTTTACGAAATTCAAAAGCAATGTTTTATGAAACTATTAATGTTTTATGATTATTTTATAGTTATTGGGAATTTTTTATGATGAATTTTGGGACCTATATCTCCCTCCAATTCATTATTTATGTGTAAGTTGGAGTTCGGCCGTTTGGTTACTCCAAGTGTAACTGCGATGGTTACACCATAAGGTAGTTGTGAGGATTACATTGTAAGGTAGTCATAAGAGTTAAAAATCATAAAGTAACCATGAGGTTTAAAATATAAGTAAGTAATTCCCTAGGATACCCTTATGTTTTTATATATGTTCTTTAATGTTTTATAGAAATATCATATTTCAAAAAGTACGTATTTATGGGTGAGAAGTATGTCTTTGTAAAAATGATTTCATACGTTTATAAGTATTCATAGAATAATGGGTTATTTCCTTATTTTTATATCCCTTACTGAACTTATTATGCTCATTACATGTTTTCAAATTTTTTTAATATGTTATTAGGATGTGTAAGAGAACTAAGGAAATCACATTAAATGTTATGAAGATTTGTTAAAGAAATCATGTTGTTGTTTTGTGTTAAAAAATTTATGTTTTGGAAGAAATGGTTTCTATTTTAATGGTACCCACTTTGTATACTTGTGGGTTGATATGTATGATTTATGTCCTAAATTTATAAAACTCTAAACCAAAAATATCTTTGGTAATTTAAAGAAGTGAAATCTAAATGAAATAGAAATATTATGTAATGTTTAAGTTTGGGACCTTATAGTTTGTATCAGATCACGATTTAGATAAATTTAAGGGTTACTATGATGTTAATAGAAAAAAATAAATGATTTTTAAATTATGTTTATGTTGAAATGGTATATCATTAAAATATTACCATGTTTCTTCATCTAAGATATGTCTATTCATAATGGTTTTCCATAGAAGAAACAGGGAAGCTAAAGTTGGAAGGAATCGAGAGGATGATATCTTTCCAAATCTGTAACTGAGAATGGTGGGAATTGGAACTGAGAAGTTTGTGATAGTAATAGATTAGATGATGAAAAAAATAAATGGAAGTGGAATCCATTCCAGAGAACAACCAGATCTACCACAAAGAAATATGATGATAGTGAAACATTTTATGAGCCAACACCCTCCTTCTTTCAGTGGATCTTCTGACCCAGTAGTAGCTGAAGTGTAGAGACCCGAAGCTTATCGTACATGGACATTACATTACTTTTGCGGAATACTTAGTACATAAAAAAAACACACACTAAAGGATCGTAATAGTTTAGTGTCTTTGGAAACTCGGAACGTAATCTTCTAATCTTGGTGAAATATCTTCAATATCTCCCATAAAGATCTTCCCTTTTTTACCTAAAACCTTTATTTATATCCTGGGGAAAAGAAAACATAAAAGGGTGAGCTCAAATGCTCAGTAAGGGTATACAAAAGAAATAAAAATCATATCATATCTTTTTGAAAATCATAACCTGCAAAAGAGATCATAATATCTTAACATGGAAAAAATCATAGAAGTGAAAATGAGATCACCATAATCATAACATGAAACTTGAAACTTTGTGTCATGCACACATAATCATGGAAAATCATTTCTTGTTAGTCATGACTCATTTCCAAGACTATCTTAGTGGACAAAGTCCCTTTCTGAACCGAGTTCACTCCTCGTTTCAGTCCTGTATCACTGAACCGAAATAACCTTCTGTTCCAGCCATGTCTATCTCATGAGATATAAAGTCTTTACCCAATGCATTGGAGGGAGATATAGGTCCCACCCGTCTCATAATGATACCATTCTTATGTGTGCCATAAAATCATAAATCATACATCATTTCATAACCCATGTAATAAAAATGGGAATCTTAAACATAATGACATCATAAAACAATTCATATATGATAAAGGAATTAATAAAAATAATTCCATCACAACATAACCAAATCAATGTAATAATAGTGATAGAAACAGAACCCTATGTTATCTTAGATGGAAAATAATTTTGATAAAATACTTGAAATGAATTCTTGAGGAAAATATCATTTCTTCTTCAAAAACATTTTTCCTTTCATAACATGTCATACAACTTTAAACTAAAAGAAGTTGATTAAAAATAAACTTGAAAACTTGTAAAGGAAGCTTCTTGGAAATAATGTTTTAAAAATCCATTCTTTCCGTATAAGTTAAAAAAAACATTCTTCGTACTTTTGTCGGAAAAGTCAAAAAGTACCTCGTACGGAAAAAAGATTCCTTTCATATTCTTTACTAAAAACTCACCTAAGGGTAAAATTGGATTTAAACAATTTCAAGTGTATGGAAACAATATTACATATTGAGGGAACATGGATGTGGATGATAAAATACACCCCAGTAAATACTTACGAATAAACAATCTCGGATAAAAATGAGATTGTGATATTTCCCTTACCTTAGGTCCAATTTGCTTCGTATGTGTCCGAACCTCCTGTATAATGATTTAAATAATGTCATTGACTTATTACAGAATCATATTCATTGTTATGATATCATATATGGTTCACTTATGACATTATATTACCCGTTCTTTTGTAAATTCCATGTTAAAGAAGCGTTTTGGGTAAAGTCGTTTCATTTATCGTAGGTGTTTTGACTTGTTGTTCTTGACATCATTATTACTTATATCATGATTTAATTACTTCCAGAATATAAAATATGATTTATATATCATATATATTCAGTATATATATATATATAAAAGATAGATAAATAAAATGAAAAACACCGTTCATGGAGACGGTAGTCCGTACGTACGCATGAACGCTGTTTTTCTTTCCTTATTGTCTTGAAATGGAAGTAAGTAGATGACATACATATGTATATATATACATAAATCCAGTAGCTTTATAATGTCATATATTTCATTATTATTTATTATATATACATTATAATAATTCTTAAATGGTTAACATGGAGAATGAATCTCATCGCGTCGTGGAGACGGTAGTCCGTACGTACGCACGAGCGATGATATCATTTCTATAAATATTGAATTGAATTGGAGTGGATTATAAAATATATCAGAATCAATATGATGTTGTAATAACTATGTATAGTTATTCTTTACACCATTATACCCATCCATGTAAGGTGGTGGTGGAAAATAGATTACACCACGGTGTGGAGACGGTATTCCGTACGTACGCACGCGCGGTGATTTCTTTTTCCGTAGGATGGATAGATGGTGAAATAGGGTTGTTTCATACTTATAATAACATATCAGTATATGAGTGATACTGATGTTATTACTTCATAATGAAACAACCTAAGAAGAATAAGTGGAAGAAGAAATAAAGATGAAAGAATTGGTAAGGGTAATTACCTCTTCTTTGAAGTGCCTCTTTGAGACCTCCTCTTAGGGCACTAGAATTGGTCTTTGAGGAAGACCATAACCTCTAGGATGTTTCTAGGGAAGTGGAGAAGAGATTTTGGCAGGGGTTGTCCGAGCTTGAGTGCTCAAATTGGTGTGAGGAGGAGGGGGAGGAGGTGTCCTTTTATAGGGGAGGAGAGGGGCAACTTAGGAATATCTCAAAATATTATTTTATATTAAAGTCAAAATCGATTTATAATGGTTCCAAAGGGTCTTATTTCAAAGCTAAAGTGGGGATGGGTCGAAATCCTATCAACCAATAGAATTTAGACAAGTTTAGGATATTATTTTAACCTTATCAATTAAATTTAACTCTAAGTTAAATAATTTAACTTTTACCATGTCTTTTTGTTTTCTTTCACTATATGGTTAATAAACTTACTATAACATGCCAAAAGAACCCCAAATTGTTTATTATTAATATATATATCCTTATATAAGTCATTTTGCCGAACCTTAGATTTTTAGGAATACAATAACAATTAATAATATAATATTTGATTTAAAAACTATTTTGTGTCAATTTTGACACTATTTGATATATGATTTTTGTGAAAGTCATAACAGAATTAAATGTTCGAACCAAGTTGATTAAATCAACATTAATATATCATAGTAACCTATAAAATTATTGGAATTCATAAAAAATCTCAAATTACATTTATTTTGGTGTTTATAACATCAATTATGTCAATATTTCATTAATAAGATAATTACTGCATCATCGTTGTGTCATAAATAAATTAAATTATTTGATGTCTAAAAATTACAAATAAAATACCATCATGTAGGAAATCTTTTTATATTTCTAATGAATATTTACAATAGAATTTATCTTATGTATAACCCCATATTAAAAATGATTTACTTATTAAACTTTGATTTTAACTATTTTAACCTTTCTTTAAATAAATTAATAATAAATGTCCTAATCTAATCCAAGTGGGCCTAAATGGTCATATTTTATTCCTAAGTTTGTTTTTGGTCGAATTACACTTGTCCAATAGAATTAGGACATGTGTTAGGGTAATAGTAATATCATATTTACCCTTAGTTACCCTATTTACTATTAACCACGGTAAAAAAAGTAAAAAGTTATTATTCACCAAAAAATTATTTTCATCTCATTGAACCACATTTTAGTCCTTGATATTAACCGTGTCTCTCGGATTTTTGAAATTCCATTCACAGAAGCGGTAAAATTAAGTTTTATGAAAAATTCAGTTTTTTAACTACCACTTAGTAGTTTCACTATTCATCAAAAATTGATGTTTTTCAGAACAATGCCAAAATTTCATCCTAACCTATATTTCATATTCCGAATTCAAAAATGAAGTTTATTTTACCAAATTCATAACATAGAAGTTGCATTAATTAATTTTATAATTAAATCCCGCTGTTAAAACAAATAGCGTGTTTTTAAGAAACAATATCTATCAAAAGATTGACACTTGATTATGTCTGGTTTAAATGTGAAATTACAACCAATGACCAACATTGTATTAAATTGTAAAAATATATTCTAAATATACTTTAAAACCACTCAAATTAATGATTTATCACTATTAATTATTTCGATTAAAAAAGTTGTTTTTAATTATAATTTAGTAATTTTCACTATTCATCAGAATATGAAAGTTATCCGAAAAGTACCAAAATTTCACCTTAGGCTAAATTCGATACTCCGAATCCAAGAATGAAGTTCATTTTGAAAAATAAGATTTACAGAATTTTAAAAAGTGGTTATTACTATTCATAACGGCTAGTTTTAATAATATTTTAATAGCACATCGTTGTTTAGTGAAACTCGGTATTGCATATTACACACGCTATCGAGAAAGGTCGTGATTGCGTGTAATGCAAGGCAAGACAAGGATGCGTGTTGTGCAAGATCCTTTTGGTGTAGCGTACAACACAAGACATTAATAAAATTAAAAAGAATATTTTTTTATAAAATCTTGGGCTGTTACATGAAGGGTGGATTAAAACCCATGAAAAGATATTAGATGTTATGGGATGTTCAAATAATAAAAAGGTTAGTCTTTACATTTATCATTTTTAAGGTTATGTTGATCATTTGTGGTCAATGGTCAAGAATATCAGGGAAAGATAGGATATTGAATCCTTAGAGTGGGATGAATTTAAAGGTATTTTCCTTGAAAAATATTTTCCTAAGGTGGTTCAACTTATGATAAGGAAAATATTCCTTGAATTGAGGAAAAAGGAGGATGATTTAGTGGTCTTGTGTGAATAAAAAGTCACCCAAATTTCAAGGAACACTCAAAATATTATTTAAGATCTTGATATAAAAAACAATCTCTTTTACTCAGGATTAAAGCCAAGATACTGAAGGGAATTATCCTCCCAAGAATTCAAAAGTTATGAAAAACTTTTCTAATGTTATAAGATGGTAGAAATGGAGTTTTTTTATGATCATGTATACATTGATGACAAACAAAAGAAGGGGTCTATATGGAAATTTATGGGTAAGAATCAATCAAAGAAATCTTATGGTAAGAATGTCCAGTTTCCAGTTTGTTAAAAGTGTGGTAAAAAATACCCTAGATAATGTCTTACCAAAACCAAGAAGCATTTTTGATGTGGTAAGTTTGTACATATGGCCCGATATCATAATGAAAATGACCTTAATATCAATTATGATAAGAAAACTATAAACTGTTTCAAATGTGTTGAGATGGGTCATTATGAAAATGCCTTCCCAAAGAAAGATCTGGATGATAGAAAGCAGCTATAATATAAGCAGAAAGGTGAAGTGAGATACTTTGTGACTATGTCAGTAGATTTAGTTCCATCCATTGGAGTGGTATCGGGTACTTTATTTATTAACTAATATTTTTCTAAAGTATTGTTTGATATAGGTTCTACACATTCATTTATTTCTGATAAATTTTCTGGTAAATTTGAAATATCACCTCAGCAAATGAGACCAGAACATATTGTTAAAAAACCAAGAGGAAATTTTACAGTAAAAATGCATTTTAAGAATATTCATATTATTATCTGTGGAAATTCATTACCTACAAACCTTGTTGTTTTTACCTTAGTAGAGTTTGATGTCATTCGGGGTATGAATTGGCTTGTTGTTTATCATGGTAAGACTGATTGTAGAGCTAAAGAATTTGTTTTTAAAAAAGAGTTTTAGTTTATATACAAGAACAAACCCATACAATTTATAACATATCAGGAAGCTGAGAAACTATTGAAATATGTAAATGAAATTTATCTTTCTAATATTGTTGAAAATAAGGAAACTATTTAGATAATGATGTGCCAGTGGTAAATGAATACCATTATGTTTTTTCTGTTATACCTAATCAGTAAGTTTAATTCACAATTGACTTAGTTCCTGATGCTAATCCAATTTCAAATCCCCCTTATCGAATGGCTCAAATATAACTTCTTGAATTGAAAAATTATTTGTAGGAGTTTCTTGATAAAGGCTTCATTCATCCTAGAACTTCACCATAGGGAGCTCTTGTTTTATTTATTTAAAATAAAGATGGTTCCATGAGACTTTTTCTTGATTATAAAGCTTTTAATAACATTCCTACTATGAATAAAGATCATTTTCCTCACATCAATGACTTGTTTGATCAGCTCTAGGGAGCTCAGAATTTTTCCAAGATTGACTTGACATCCAGGAACCATCTGCTGAAGGTAAATAAGGATGACATTCCAAAAATATCTTTTAGAAATATATATGGTCATTATGAATTTATTTTTATGTCATTTGGGTTAACTAATGCACATTTCATATTCATAGATCTTATGAATATAATATTTCATGAGTTTTTGGATAATTTTTTGGTTGTTTTTTTTTATGAAATACTGGTATATTCTAGCAGTAAAGAGTAGTATTAAAAACATCTAAGGTTTTTTTTCAAACCTTAAAATAAAAGAAACTGTATGTAAAATTCAGCAAGTGTGAATTTTGGTTACATAAAATTTTGTTCCTTGGTCGCATTGTTTCTAAAGATGGCATAGCTTTTGATCCTACTAAAATTAAAGTTGTTAAAGAATGGTCAAGACCCACAAAAATAATTGATATTTTTAGTTTTCTTGGTTTGGAAGGATATTACTAGATGTTTTTTGAATACATTGCACGGTTATCTAGTCAACTAACTACATTAACTCTAAAAAGAGTTAAATTCATTTAGACAAAATAATGTGATGGTTATTTTTAGGAATTTAAAATAAGATCAGTGAATGCTTCAGTTCCGACCCTACCTCCCAGAAATTGTGAGTTTTTTATCTATAGTGATGCTTCATTAGTGGGACTTGGTTATGTTATGATAGATAATGATCAGGTAATTGCTTATGCTTCAAAATAACTAAAACCTCGTGAGTTAAATTATCTCACACATGATTTGAAATTAGCAGTTGTGGTTTTTTCTTTGAAAATTTGGAGGCATCATTTATATGGAGACAAATGTGAAATATATACTGACCACAAAAGTCTAAAGTATATATTCACTCAAAAGGAATGAAACATGAGGTGGAGAAGATGGCTAAAATTGATAAAAGATTATGGTTTCACGATCAATTACCATCCTAGAAAATCAAACAAAGTGGTGGATGCCTTGATCTGAAAACATCATGCATCATTAACAATGTTACGGCTAGAAAAAGACCCTTTGATTAAAAAATTTTGCTTGAAATTTGTTAATTCAAGAAATTCCTTTGTTTTGTTTTAGGTTTTAGTGTAGTCATTTTTATCAGATAGAATTAACCAAGCGCATAAGAAAGATAGGGAGTTATATAAAAAGGTAGGATTGGTTAAAGTGGGTAATTTTAAAAAATTTAACCTTGATAATTATTGTGTTATAAGATTTGGAAAGAGATTATATGTGCCTTGTGATTATCAGATGAAGAAAGAATTATTGTGTGAAGCTCATAGTTCTCCGTTTTTAGTTCATCCTGGTAGCACAAAGATGTACAAAGACCTTTGGGATTATTACTGGTGGGATGGAATGAAAATAGATATTTTATATTTCACCATGAAATATTTTACATGTCAACAGGTTAAATAAGAGTGGTAGTTACCTAAGGGGATGGTTCATCCTTTACCAGTTCTAGAGTTGAAATGAAAAAATATATCCATGGACTTTGTTGTGGTACTAACAAATACATATTAAGTTAACAATTAAATCTGGGTTATTATTCATTGACTAACTAAATCTACTTATTTCCTTCCTATTCGAGATATTATGTCTTTGGATTAGTTTTCTTGATTGTACCTCAAAGTGATTTTCAGGTTACATAGAGTTCCTCTTTCCATTTTATCTGACTGTGATCCCTGGTTCACTTCTATTTTTTGGAAAGGCCTTCATAAGTCATTAGGAATAGAATTAAATTTTAGTACAACATTTTATCCTTAGATATATGGGTAGTCAAAACGGACAGTTCAGACTTTGGAGGATATGATTAGAGCTTTTTCAATGGATTACAAAGGAATTTGGGATCATCATATTTCTTTAGTTGAATTTTATTATAATTACAATTTTCATTCTAGTATATAGATGGCACCTTTTGAGGTATTATATGGGAAGTGGTGTCGAACTCCAGCTTTTTGGGATGAAGTCGGGGAAAGTGAGTTGATGAGACCAGAATTATTAGAGTAAGTGGATGAGAAAGTGAAGATGATCTAGCAATACATGAGGATAGTTCAGAGCATTCAGAAAAGTTATATAGATAATAAGATGAAAGACTTTTCTTTCTAGGTAGGTGATTATTTTTTTTTAGAATGTCACCATGGAAAAGTGTCATGTGTTTTGGTAAGAAAGGGAAGTTGAGTCCATGGTTCATTGGTCCTTATAAAATCCTGGAAAAAGTGGGACTGATTGCCTACCGAGTAGATTTTCCTCTGAGTTAATCTCAGGTACACAATGTTTTTCATGTTTCGATGTTGATAAAGTATGTTCTCGATTCATCTCATGTTCTGAACCCAGAAGTAGTTCGGATGGAAGAGAATCTTTCTTATGAAGATAAACCTTTTTAGATTCTTGATAAAATAGAACAAGTATTTCGGAATAAGGTAATATACCAGGTAAAGGTCTTGTGGAGAAACCACGTGGTCAAATAAGAAACATGGGAATCTGAAAATGCGATGAGGGAAAGGTACCCTCACTTGTTTAATTAGTAAATAAAATTATGAGGATGCGATTTCCAAAAGATGGGGAGAATGTAACACCATAAGGTTTTAAAAATAAATTTTAATGAATGAAACAATGAGTATCTATAAAATGAAACTTTTTTAAGAATATATTTAAAAACTAGCCATTAAATATAATTTTTTTGCTTCTATGATTTGAATTTTGAAAAATGGACATCTACAGTTATGATCAGAAAGTTATTTGGAGTCAGATAGAACCAACTTGTTTTTTTGAATAGTAACATACCCCTATGAATAGTATTATAACCCTTACGAATATTAAATAATATTATTATTTTATTGTCTTAAGGTTATAAGATAATGAGATCTTGATTAATTTTTCAAAGTGATATAAAATGAGTTATAGTTTTAAAATTGGTATTCTTAGAATAAATTATGATTTTATTTAAAAGTAAAATTAATCATAAATAGAAAATTATTTTCAAAAAATGGAGTTCATTTTTGAATCATACACATCGAAAAATGGTTAGAGTGAATTTTTGGGGGTTTTTTCTGAAATACTTGAATTTTTGTGAATAGTTAAATTCGATAATTTATGAAAAATGCTAAATAAATGAATTTATTCATCATGATTGAGTCATGGATGATGTAAATGGAAATTGGTTAGAACTAAAATACACTTATTACTATTTTGGGTCACATGAATCAATACTATTCATAGTCTTGAGCAAAAATATTAAACTAATGATTAAAATAATGGAAAACCACTCCTCTCCTCTACTATAAATACCACCCTCACCCCCCTCTTCCTATCACACCTCTAAAGCTTTTATAATTGTATAAATTATACCAAATATCCTTCCCAAGGATCTTCCCCAAGTCCAAGACCTAATAGTCTCACCAAAAGTTCAAAACCAAAGGTCTTAAGGATGATCTCAAGGATAAAAGATCAAGAGGTAAAAATCCCCTTTCATTTTTTTATGTTTCTTTTCAATTCTTTTATTTTATTATACTCTCTTCACCTCCCCTTATCCATGAGGAATGAAATATCAATAATATTATATATTCTATATTTTATCATGTTTATGTAAAAATCCATCAACTTACTTCTTCCCCCCCCCCCTCTTATTCTAAAAATAAAATCACCATCCATGATGTGTTGATTTACTGACATCATGAATGATGTGTCTTAAATTTCATTTACTTCCTTCAAATATGGTTGTAAACCCATTTTAATGGTTAAAAAAATATTTTAAAATTTATTATATGACCTCTATTATGTTTTATAATTAACTTATATTCATAATATTAAAGGTATATAATGAAACAAGTTCATGATTATCGAAGAACCGCCAAAATGATCTAAATGAATATCACTAATGATTCATCTAATGATTAATTATCATACCATATAACCAAAATAATTTATGGAATAATTTAATATTCTGTAAACATATTAACACCATTTCATACCAATTCTTCAGTTTATCTTCCATCCAACAAGAAAATCCTTTACAAACCGACCATAGAAATCATGTAAAGCACACACCCGAAATAATTTATATAACAAAATATTATTAATAAAATGGTCAAATGGTGTTATAAAATGATCATATAAGGTATTATAAACATTAATATGTTTCTTAATTATATTAATAACACTATTTTAACAATTATATAGGATGTTTAAACAAATTTTAACTAAAACAAACCTGAGGTAAGGGAATTCTTAACCTAATTTCTATTTTTTAGGTTAACCTTCTCCATAAATAATTATGTGCTACCAAGATTATTTGTGTAATTAATTTAATTTATATTATAATTTATTATTTTTATTTATAGTATATACAAATAATCCTTTCATTCTATTAATTCTCACATCAATTATATGATATTTGTAAGGGGTTTTCCTTTAAAATTCCTCTTTTAAAAATTCTATTTTACGAAATTCAAAAGAAATGTTTTATGCAATTATTCTTGTTTTATGATTATGTTCTTGTTCTTGGGAATTTTTTATAATGAATTTTGGGACCCATATATCCCTCCAATTCATTGGGTGTGTGTAATTTGGAGTTTGGCCATATGGTTACTCCAAGTGTAACTATGATGGTTACACCATAAGGTAGTCATGAGGGTTACATTGTAAGGTAGCTCGAAGGGTTACAAATCCGAAGGTATCCATGAGGGTTAAAATATAAGTAAGTAATTCCCCAAGATACCCTTATGGTTTTATATATGTTCTTTAATGTTTTATGGAAATATCATGTTTCACAAAGTAAGTATTTATGGGTGATAAGTATGTCTTTGTGAAAATTCTTTCATATGTTTATAATAATTCTTGTACTAATGGGTTATTTCCTTCTTTTTATATCCCTTACTAAGCTTTTTATTTTCATCCCATGTTTTTAAATGTTTTTCATAGTCTATAAGTATGTGTAAGATAAATAATAAAGTCAAGTTAAATGTAATGAATATTTTTCAAGAAATCATGTTGTTGCTTTGAGTTAAAAAAATTATGTTTTGGAAGAAATGGTTAATATTTTAATGGTATGCACTTTGTATGCTTGTGGGTTGATATGTATGAATTATGTCCTAACATTGTAAAACTCTAAATAAAAAAGATCTTTGGGAATGTGAAGAAGTTAAATCTAGTTGAAATATCTATATTATGTAATGTTTAAGGTTGGGTCCTTATACTTGGAGAGATTAGTAATAATGATTTCGAATTAGGATCATGGTGAGATGTATTTTTTCATGTAGTAGGGTTTTTTTCCTCATTAGACCTTGGATGGGTTGTTATATATGAGGGTATTAGTTGAGAGTGAAGGGTTAGCCTAGGCATGTGGATTCCTATAAGATGAAACAATGGGAAGATTCTTCATATTATGGATCAGTGCACAAGATTTAGTATATATAATAGGCATGTGAGAGGTTCCTTAGTAAGTGAGAACCAAAAATCATAGTTGGTGATTTGTTCTAGAGGTAATTGACATGTTCAGAATGCATGGTTAGTTGATTTTTCATGTGACCATATGAATTAGGGGAGGAGAATCATGATGTTATGAGTTAAGCATTATAGTGGAGTTACACTATAGTGTACACCTACTTGGTTATGGGATCTGATTGACAATGGTGGATATTGTGTACCATTTTGAGAATGGTCTGTTTAACACTCTCTTTCCTTGGGAACAATAGAGTGAGTTTGTTTTTAATATGATAGGTGTATGAAATAAAGTAAATAAATATCATCCATGGGATGGTGAGTTGGGGAGTTGGTTAGGTGTGATTATATTTTAATAGCATATGTGACATAATGAATGGGAAGATTTGGAAAATTTATGACGTAGTAAGAATCATAAGGTAAGAGTCACATGAATTGGGGGACAATTCATGATTATTTCTATCAATGATTGATGATTTAAATAGATACCTTTCTAGTATATAAGTTTAATAGAACAAAAATGTGTGTTTAATACCTTAATACATGTATGGGGTGTAGGATCTCGAGAGGTTTTTTTGTATTATGGTAGACTCTAGAACTCCTTAGTTTCCAAACTTCTTCGATATTAGTATTGGGATTAAAATGGAATTTTTTGAATGATCACACTTGGTTTATGATTAGGTGTTTTTTTATTATAAAAATTATTCTTGATTAAGAATGTGTGAAGTGGTTGTTGTCCCATGACGTCATATCAAACATTGGTTAGATAAAATGTTTCTTTGAGGGTGGTTATGATTGATTGTCTAATGAGGGATGGTGCATTGAGATATGAATAATACATTTATATGTTCCTAAAGTGTGATATTGGGTCTCTGTTGTTTGATAGTGAACTGAATAATGGGTCATGAGAAATTATGGTTATTCTAAAATGTATAGTTCATATGATAAATGAGGTATAGCCTTTTATGGGATGTGATATGTGGTGTAATCATTTTTAGGTATTATGAGATGTCAAGGGATAGGGTGGCAAAGTGTGATCATTGAGAAATTTGGGGAGTGCCTCAACTATGATGAGTCGGGCACTATTGAGATGGATGATCACAAGTGGGTTTGGTGAGTGTTATGTGGCTAGTTGAAACATAGGTTTTGAATAGTATTTAGCATGGTTATAGACCTTGAGATATATCCATAAAGACCAGGTGTTATGGAAGAGGATCAGTGGTGAGATGTTTTAATGGTTGCATGGAGAACTATGATGTCATAAACCCAAGCACAACTCAGGGGATGGGACTATAAATATATAACAAGCGAGGATCATGAGTGTCGGCCCACAGATAATAACATATTTTAGGAAATATCATGCTTGTGGATTGGGAAGAAGGGGAATTTTTTAGCGTGGATCATGCTATAGGCTATAGAATCCCACCTTTTTATCACATAAACTTTCATTACATTATACAAAACCGATGATCTTTAAGGTTTAGTGTCTTGGAAACCAGGAACTTAATACATGACAACAACAAAAAAATTATTCTTAAACACTTGAAAGGCTTCTTTATTTGTTCATCCTAAGTTCATTACTGAATCTCATAACCTGGGAAAATACATCAAAGGAAAGGGTGAGCAGAAGGCCCATTAAGGGAAACAAGGGAGACATTTTACATTTGAACTTGAGATACATCAATAAAGTCATGATAAATAACTTTAAGGCTTGAGAAAGAGATAATGAGGCATATCATAATGAAAAGAACATGATTTATAACTTGAATATGTGGCTACAACATTTAACATATACAATAATGAACATATCACCAAGTTCCATCCCCAAGGTGTCATTTAAAAAAAATTACCAAGGTTATTCACCAAGGTATCGTTAAAATTGTAATCCCTGGAGATTACTTCATTACCCAATTCATTGGAGACCTATTAGGGAGAACCCTTAAATTGAATTTTTTATCATGTGAGCCACATATATCATCATCAAAAATTTCATAAATAACCCATATAACATAAAATAAATGGGTTTCATTTCATAATCATAACATTTTAAAAATTGCTTTTAAGACATGATCTTTATGTCATTTTAAACCCATGGAAAAGGAAAGCGGGTTTCATGTATATAAATCCTAGAATTAAAATAGAACATTTTGATGTATATTTGAATACCCCTGTTCAATGAAGTGATTTGAGTATTCACTTAATAAAATAAAAGAATTTGAGAAAAAGAGAGAGACATTTTAAGACAAAAATTATGCAGCATAACGGCTATGTTACAGGGTTTTAGAAAACATTGAAAAGAGAAGGGACATGGGTTACCCACTCATAAATGATCCACTAAAATAGTATAGGTACAAAATATAAAGGATATAAGAACATGGTAATGAAATTTTAAAGACATACCATATGAAATGAAAAACTTGAAAGGAAGAAAAAAATAAGATTTCTCTTATAAAAATTCTACAGCCTAACGGCATCACTTAAAACTTCAAAAAAATGAATTGATGGGATCAAATAGAGTCTATAATCATATGGACATAAAAGGAAATTATTATGGATATATATATCACACCCAAAAATAAGAAAAAGTAACTTTAAAGACTTGACATGAAAATAGAACTTTGAAAATGAGAAGGGTGAAAGAATCCCTTATAAAAATTTGGCAGCCTAACGGCGCCACTTAAAAATTCTTAAAATGAATTGATGAGAGTAAGAGGGGTTATCTCATCATATGAAAATAAAAATTTCAGTGAGGTGAATATAAAATAACATCCTCCATAATAAGAACATGGAGAATAAAAGAAATGACATAAAGGATAGTACTTGAAAAGAAAGAGAGAGGTAGGATCCCTTACCTTGAAGAGTAACTTCGAAAGCTTGAAGGTCAGGACCTTGGGAGGCTTGCGGGCACCTTGGGAGGACTCCTTGTGAGGTAAGGATACCAGAACTTCATTGAGGATGATTTGGAAATGAAATTAATGAGGGAAAGGCTTGGTATTTATAGGAAAAGTGAGGGGACAAAGCATTAATATGCCGAGGGATACCTCATCGGTGGTATTGGCAAAACCATGGGCTTGCCCATGGTATTTGCCCATGGTATTTTTCAGTTGGGACACCTCATAACTTATTTTAATATTAATAAGTCGACCAGAATTATTTCATAATTATTACATCCTTAATGATGTCATTAAACACCCGAAACTCAAAAACTGTATTTTCACTATTCACTGAAAATTCAACTTTCCTAGAAAAATCCCAAAATTTCACCTTAACCAAATATCAATGCTCTCATTTTAAAAATGAACTCCATTTTATGAAAATAATTTTTTAAATATTTTTAATTTAATTTTTAAATAAAAACACTATTCACTAAAAATTCAATTGTTTCAGTAAAATCCCAAAATTTCACCTTAACCAAATATCGATGCTCTAATTATAAAAATGAACTCCATTTTATGAAAATATTTTTATAAATATTTTTAATTTAATTTTTTAATAAAAAACACTATTCACCCAAAAAAACTAATACTTGACTGCTAATTTCTAAAACAGTCATTTACTTATTTTATTGAATCACATTACTTAATTAAGGTGCCTAAATTATATTAATACTTTCTTTAAGTGAGATTACTAATCCATTTGGTCACATTACTAATCCTAAGCATTAAATCACTATTCATAATTTACTATTTAAAAAAATTAAGTTGGTATTATTAGATTCTAAATTTCTTACTGAACACATTTCCAGAAGACCATTTTTTAAAAATCATTACACATCATTAATTATTTAAGGTTTACATAAATATTTTAAAATATCCCCTTTTTTCTAAAATTCATCAATAATATGCATACTATATTTATCCGTACATTTGAAAATTCACAAACTTCACCATAAGAAGAAATAACAATTTTTATTTAAATCAAAGGATTACACAAGGCAGTTACGGTCTCGTTACATAGACCCTTATATCACCAGCATAGGACCTAAGAGTAAGGTGTTCTAGGGTGATAGAATCTTGGGTCGGGTCGGCCAACATTTCCCGAGTAGTGATTTCTATCAACTTTAACTTCTCGCGAAGGTGATTCTGTTACAGCTTCACACGATGAAGTTCGGCTTGGGTTTGGTCTAGAGAAAATCCTAAAGGTTCTACCTCCTTCCCGATTTCCGTCGGATGGGCTTCGATCAGCCCAAGACTACTGGATGGGGCCATCAAATCTTCTTTCTATATTAATTAATCAAGATCAATTGTATTTATAGAAAATAATTGTAATAATTAGTTTCCCACGGTCATATAACAGTCGAAACCCAACGGTCTCATTATACTCATTTTACTAAATGAAATAGTTTTGTTGATTATAAAATAAAATAACCCCCAAAAATTAGGGAACAATTATTCAAAATTTTGGGTCGTTATATTCTTCCCCCATTAAGAAATTACATCCTCGCAATTTTAAAATTGGTCTTGGAAATTTCATTGAAAGTACCACATCGAAAAAAGAGTCAGTAAAACTATTACTTTAAAAGAAATAAAGGGAAGTAGAAAGGTCACCCGAGTTAACCCATACTAGGATTCCATGTAGGAAAACATGGATATGGAAGAGAAAACAAAGGGTCTAGTTCTGATGGAGAGTGATAGAAAACATGATTAGGATAAAATTAACCATAAGAAGATCACAAGCTTAAGATGTGTTAAACAGTCTTTGATTACCCAGTAGGAAACGTAAACCAACAACGTTTTTGTTTTACGTTCCTTTTCATAATTTTGAGGAATTCATTTACTACATAGAATAAAAACCAAATGAAATATACTTACCTTCAAGTAGAGTTTCGTCCCTTAATAAGTTTCCACCAAGACTAATCTTTTCTCCAAACAATGATCATTCAAAAACACTTGGTCTCATCAAAAGCACAAGAATCATCTTCTATAGAATCGTATAATCCAAAAAATATTAACTATTTATTTCTTATATCTTTAAACATTATCCCAAAAATAGAAAGGGTAAGATAAAATAACTCTTCAAAAAGAAAGAACCCCATAGGAAGGGAAACTACTTTTAATCTTCAAAGTTCCACGGTACTACCCAAAGTTCATCATAGACCATTCCATAAATAAATGTCCTTAAAATTCCTCAAAAATAAAACAAACTAAGATTAAAACCCAAATATAATAAGGATTTGATAACATAGTCTTCCAAGATAAACTTTATCATTCATCTCCAAACAATATCAACCACTCTTAACGTCTTATAACAAAATTAACTAACCTAATCACATTTTCCCCAAGATAGATTAATCATTTCCATAAGTAACCTAAATTACCATAAGTTTACCTTAAATTCATCGATTATTCAAAATATAAGTCAACATTTAATTCTTAAAGAAAATACCATAGTAATCTATTTACCTTGATCATATAGGGTTCCCAAATTAGTGAACATCTTCCAAAATAATATTCATCTTTTAATCCCCTAATCATTTTTTTCAAGAAGAAAAGATTCACAACATCAACATGTGATACATAACAATAGATTTTTTTCTTAATGATATAAAACCATCTTAGTTAGTGACTCGATGTTCTTAGAAAACATTAAAGATATGCTCATAGAGCACAAACTAAAATACAACATGACATAGACAATTATTGAGAAGAAGTTACATGTACTTCAGTCATCATGATCCATCTCATCATAGGACTTGCATTGTTCCCTTTTCTTAGAAGATTGTTGATGCTCATCATGCTTCTCATCCCTTCCAAGAGAGAATTACCTTGTATAATGTCCAACTTCTCCATATTTACGACATTGAATAGTATAAGGTACATTAGATTGAACCTTATCTCCATTCATCACATTATCCATCTTTTTAAAAGCAATTAGCTACTTTATGCCCTATCATCCCACACTTAAAACATCTCCTGGTTCCTTTGTGACATTTTCCTTGGTGCCTCTTTCCATACTTTTTGCACAAAGGAAATTGGGTCTTCTTTCCCTTATCATTTTTATTAGATGAAAATCCTTGAGACTTCATATTCTTCTTCCTGGATTAATTTGGGCATTCAACTAGGTACCAATTATTAATTGTGATTTTTGATAGCTGGTTTGGCATAATCACAATATGTTTAACTTGATCTCTCATAGTCTCTATAATATTAATAGGGAAATCATCACATTTCCTATCACATTGGTTATTGGGACATGTTCTTCTATTTCCCGCCATTAACTAAGAAAAGAAAGTATAATTAGGGGGCTTAAATACTTATCCAATAATCATGAAAAGGAAACTTTAAGCATAGAAGGATAAACTTATAGAATAAAAGTATATCCTAAGTTGTGATCCCCAAGGTTCCAATCTAGGTTATCCATGATCATATATTCTTATGTGAATATTTATTTTATTTTATCTTTGTTCCTTTAATAATGGTTCATACTTACATTATGAATTTACCAAAGAATATCCCCCGAGAGTGTCAAACCAAGAGTGCAGCAAGGCCCATTGTCGTGCACCAAGTTACCCCGGGTTAAGCCCGAAACACCTTGTCAGAGTTTTTACTCCTAGGTACATCTGTGCCAGAGCCACCTATACTTTTTCATATCCAGATATGGATTTATTTATTTGGAAACCACTAACTCAATACTTCACCAAAATACCAGGTTGTTTTCCTATATTTAATATTTTCATTAAGAAACCTTGTAAAGTTTTCAAATCCTAATTTTTACAAATAACTAAACCATCCTCTGATACCAACTATAGAATCCCACCTTTTTATCACATAAACTATCATTACATTATACAAAACCGATGATCTTTAAGGTTTAGTTTCTTGGAAACCAGGAAATTAATACATGACAACAACAACAAAAATTATTCTTAAACGCTTGAAAGGCTTCTTCATTTATTCATCCTAAGTTCATTACTGCATATCATAACTTGGGGATATACATCAAAGGAAAGGGTGAGTAGAAGGCCTAGAAAGGGAAACAAGGGAAACATTTTATATGTGAACTTGAGATACATCAATAAAGTCATGATATATAACTTTAAGGCTTGAGAAAGAGATCATGAGGCATATCATAATGAAAAGAAAATGATTCATAACTTGAAGATGTGGCTACAAAATTTAACATAGAAAATCATGAACATATCACCAAGGTCCATCCCCAAGGTGTCATTTAAAAAAAATTACCAAGGTTATTCACCAAGGTATTGTTAAAATTGTAATCCCTAGAGATTACATCATTACCCAATGCAGTGGAGCGCTATCAGGGCGCACCTTTAATTTTCCTTTGTTATCATGTGAGCCACATATATCATCATCAAACATTTCATAAATAACCTATATAGAATAAAATAAATGGGTTTCATTTCATAATCATAATGTTTTAAAAACTTCTTTTAAGACATGATCTTTATGTCATTTTAAACCCACGAAAAAGGAAAGCATGTTTCACGTATGTAAATCCCAGAATTAAAATAGAACAATTTTATATATATGTGAATACCCATATTTAATAAAGAGCTTTTATTATTCACTTAATAAAATAAAATAATTTGAGAAAAAGAGAGAGACATTTTGAGACAAAAATTCTGCAGCATAACGGCTATGTTACAGGGTTTTAGAAAACATTGAAAAGAGAAGGGATGTGGGTTACCCAATCATAAATGATCCACCAAAACAGTATATGGACAGAATATAAAGGATATAAAAACATGGTAATGAAATTTTAAAGACATACCATATGAAAGGAAGACAAAAATAAGATTTCTCTTATAAAAATTCGGCAGCCTAACGGCGTCACTTAAAACTTCTAAAAAATGAATTGATGAGATAAAATAGGGTATCTAATCATATGAACATAAAATTACAGTATTATGGATATATATATATAATACCCCAACATAAGAAAAAGGAACCTGAAATACTTGACATGAAAATAGAACTTTGAAAATGAGAAGGGTGAAAGAATCCCATATAAAAATTCGGCAGCCTAATGGCGCCACTTAAAAATTCTTAAAATGAATTGAAGAGAGTAAGAGGGTGTATTTAATCATATTAAAATAAAAATTTATGTAAGGTGAATATAAAAGAACATCCTATAGCATAAGAACATGGATCATAAAAGAAATGACATAAAAGAGAGTACTTAAAAAGAAAGAGAGAGGTAGGATCTCTTACCTTGAAGAGTAACTTCGAAAGCTTGAAGGTTAGGACCTTGGGATGCTTGAGGGAACCTTGGGAGGACTCCTTGGGATATAATGAGACCATAAATTCGTTGAGGATGATTTAGAAATGAAACTAATGAGAAAAAGGCTTGGTATTTATAGGATAAGTGAGGGGACAAAGCATTAATTGCCAAGGGACACCTCATCGGAGGTATTGGAAAAACCATGGGCTTGAACATGGTATTTTCCCATGGTATTGGCCACTTGGGACACATAATACCTTATATTACTATTCATAAGTCAACCAGAATTATTTCATAATTATTACATCCTTAATGATGTCATTAAACACCTGAAACTCAAAAACTGTATTTTCACTATTCACCAAAAATTCAACTTTCTCAGAAAAATCCCAAAATTTCACCTTAACCAAATATCGATGATCTGATTTAAAAAATGAACTCCATTTTATGAAAATAATTTTCTAAATAATTTTTAATTTAATTTTTAAATAAAAACACTATTCACTAAAAATTCAACTATTTCAAAAAAATCCCAAAATTTCACCTTAACCAAATATCGATGCTATGATTTCAAAAATGAACTCCATTTTATGAAAATAATTTTCTAAATATTTTTAATTTAATTTTTTAATAAAAAACATTATTCACCTGAAAAAACTAATACTTGACTAATAATTTCTGAAACAGTCATTTACCTATTTTATTGAATCACATTACTTAATTAAGGTGCCTAAATTATATTAATACTTTCTTTAAGTGAGATTACTAATCCATTTGGTCACATTACTAATCCTAAGTGTAAAATCACTATTTATAATTTACTATTCACAAAAAAAAATTAATTTGATCTTATTAGATTCTAAATTTCTTACTGAACACATTTCCAGAAGACCATTTTTTGAAAATCATTACACATCATTAATTATTTAAGGTTTACATAAATATTTTAAAATATACCCTTTTTCTAAAATTCACCAATAATATGCATACTATATTTATCCATACATTTGAAAATTCACAAAATTCACAATAAGAAGAAATCAAAATTTTTATTTAAATCAAAGGATTACACAAGGCAGTTACGGTCTCATTACATAGCCCCTTATATCACCAACATAGGACCTATGAGTAAGGTGTTCTAGGGTGATAAAATCTTGGGGCGGCTCGGCCAACATTTCCCAAGTAGTGATTTCTATCAGCTTTAACTTCTCGTGAAGGCGATTCTGTTCCAGCTTCACATGTGCAAGTTCGGCTTGGGTTTGGTCCATAGAAAAGCCTAAAGGTGCTACCTCCTTCCCGAGTTCCGTCAGATGGGCTTCGATCAGCCCGAGACTATTGGATGGGGCCATTGAATCTTCTTTTTATATTAATTAATCAAGATCACTTGTATTTATAGAAAATAATTATAATAATTAGTTTCCAATGGTCATATTGACCAACGGTTATATAACAGTCGAAACCCAACGGTCTCATTATACTAATTTTATTAAATGAAATAGTTTTTTTGAGTATAAAATAAAATAACCCACAAAATTTAGGGAACAAAATTTATTCAAAATTTCGGGTCGTTATATAGGCAGTCTCGGTATGTGACACTCATTTTAGAAGAATCTTGGAGAATGTATAAGGTGATGTATTATTATAACTTACCCTAGTATGGTTGTATTTTTGCATTAGTGTTTGGATGAAATTGGTTGGGTTATGGTTTTTAAGTAGTAAATACTAAGATATAGGTATTGATATGGATTAGCTACAGTCGTTGAATTTAGTTTATAATATATTTGAGTTTTGGGAAACAAAATAATAGTGTGATTTGGTCTATGAAATGTTGTTACTCATGGAGATTATAATGACCTATACAATAGAGTGAGACTTCATGAGTTGTATTGAGTCTAGGAAGTGAGGTTATAGGTTTTTGGGCTAGGGGTCTTGGTAGTTTTTGGGGGTGTTGTTGAGTGAGTGATGGAAAAATTTAGACCAATGAAGTCAATATATAGTGTATGAAATTGATGAATTGGACAAAATCATGAATTTAATCAGGATTATGACATTGTTGTGGAGTTATAAAAATTATTTAGTGTTGTAGTGCATAATCCATTGGGCCGTTAGGAGACAGTCAGTAAATGGGGTACCGACTAGCGTGTTTTGTGGGAAATCAATCATAAAGACTCTAATAAAGATTGATGTCTGTCATTTAGAGGATGACAAATTTTATGATGATCCAGAGTAAGATGTGTATGGATTTTGGTCTATTCAATTAGTTTGGGTGTTTTGTAGACATGACTATGACCAGTCGGAAATTAGAAATTTGTGTGTACATCAGGTCTTAGTGACTAGTGTGGTTCATGGGAGATGCATAAGGAAACTTCTTAGGGAGGATAATTTTTATGTAGGGGAGTTTATGACACATAAAATATTTGTATACATATTTAAAAAACTATTTTTTTTATGGTTTTGTGATTTTTTAGGAGTTAGTAGAGGTCATAGGTCAGTATTTTTAGGAATTGGCCCTTGTTTAGGATAGAATTTCTACTACAAGTTGAATGTCATGATGTAATAGGAGTTGTTGTATCACAAATAGGGGATATATATGATTAAAATTTTAGAGAATGTTAATGGTCACCACACAATATAGAAATTGTGTCATGAAGGCCCACTTGAGGGGATGGGGATGCATTGTGATAAATAGTTCCACACCACAACATGACTCAAGGTAGGGGTGGTTATGGTCTTTATTTCTTCCATGGAGTAGGGAGTTATGCCCTGGGGAAAAAGGCCATGCCACAATGAATTTCTAGGTATTTGTTTTTTTATATCATGGTAATTTTTCTATAACGCATGAACCCTTTTCTAATTTTAAGGGGTATTTTAAATGGAGAACCCCCTCAGGTTTTGGGGTTTACTGACTAAGTGAAGAGGTGCTCCCCCTGTTCATTATTACCTAACTATTTTTCCTTTAATCCATGGCGGGTTTGGACTTTTGGATTGTCTAATAGAGTTGAGATCTTATATCATCATCTCATTCTCTTAAAATTTTAGAAATTCAGATTTAGGGATTTAGTGCTAATTCTATCAAAGCATGGTGGAATCAAACTGAGACGAATGGGAATTTGTTTGAGATGGATAAAGGAGGATAAGGGAGGATTATCCCTCATATTTCTATGATGTTTCATTAGATTTAGGTCACCTATATTATTTATTTTTGTATTTTTATCAAATTTAGATGGATTCAATTTTTGAATCAGTGTTGGTTATTGGGACTTCGGTCAGTGGTGGAGTCAAGTGTGTGTTAGAAGTGATCTGCACCCCATTGCTTAAGTTTTCAATGAGGATAATCATCAATGAGGTATTTATTGATAAATACTAATTATATTAATTATATATTATTATGATAATTAATTAGAAGTAGTTTATAATAAATTAAAATGGATGTGTGATGGATTTAAGACCTCAAAGATGTGGATGATGGTCAATATGGGCTTGGTCGGGCTTAGTCGATGATGGAGAAGAAATTATTAAAGGGTTACCTCCATGTTTGAGGTAAGAGGTTCCTAATATTACTTTTCTTACATGTGTTTTTATATATTTTATGGATGATAAGTGTTGGTAATCAGGTGTGAGTTACCCTAATGGGAATCATAAGTGGTTCTCACTTTATGAGATGAGACTAGGGAGTTTGGTTAGACTCTTATAAATCCCTCAAGGGTTTCATATTTATAATTTATCCATTGATATTTATTTAACATATCTGTAAGGATTTTTTAAAGTGATATGGGACTATGATGGGTGTCCATTCTTTGAGATATAGCTCACACTACCTAGGAGGTTTGTGTAGTGGGAAGTGGATTTCACCTAGGGTGGTAACTAGGGGTGAATCTATTTTATTGTTATATAATTATCCAAAAGAGATATAGTCTTGAGAGGTTATGTTATAATGATCCAAGTTGGAACCAAATAGGTTTTTCTTACTTCTTTAGTGATGGGTTTGTTCTATCTAGATCATGATTGGTCCATTTTACCCCATATAATGTGCACATGGCTACTAATAGTCATTCCACCTTTATAAAGTGAAGAGATAATTTAGGAAGTGAACTATGAGTGGTGTTCGTATCCTTAGTTGTGTGGTGGGGATTTCATAGTGTTCTTAAGTGTCCCTTGGTAGTGGAAACTTATTTTTTTGTTGGGTTAAGTAGAAATATATCCTATGTAATGAGACTTCTGCATAATGAGTGCCTCTAAGTCATGGCCCTTGAGATCTGTAAGAGTTGTATGGGATCCAAAGTTGTTTCATGGAAGGTTGGGGTTAACATTTTTGTTCTAGGTATATGTTTTTTTCATGGGTATCCTATTGAGGAATTGAGTTGATAGGGTTGATTCCTAGGGTGATAACCAATTTTCCATGCCAATGTAAAGTAATGATCTATCATGTGTTTAAATGATTAGTTTCTCATGTAATTATACTTACAGTAATGTATGCTTCACTTTTCTTATTATTTTGTGATATGTTATTCAATTTTTTTATAAATGGTGATATATCATTCGCCCCATTGATAATGATGGTAGTAAATCTTCTACCTGTGTTATATAATTGTAGATACATTATTCATCATGGATGTTTTCATGTGTTCAGGCACCATTCACCTATAAATACATCATTCACCCTTATAATTGTTTTTTATTGATACATAATTCACTGAAAGATACATAATTATTATCAACTATTTTTTATGGGTATACACCATTCACCCAAGGATAAATCATTCACATTGATTATTATTGTGTGATGATATTTTGTTTACCAATTGATACATCATTCACCCTGACTATTATTTTGTGATGAAGCATAATTCACATGGTGATAAAATGATCATTATATTATTGTGTGGTGATATATAATTCACCAAGAGATAGATTATTTTCCTTGATTTTTGGTAATGCATCATTCACCATGTTGGTTCTGGTCATGCATTATTTGAATTTTTTGATATGAAGGGTGATATATCATTCACCATGGATAATATTCTATGATATATAATTCACCTTGACTTGTGTATTGATGATGCATCATTCACTATTTTGTTATATTATGGAGACAATTATTTTTCCTTTAATGATTAAATATATGGTGATGGATCATTCAAACTCATGTTGTGTTTAGACTATAGGATCATTTCCCCATTCTAACACTGGTTGAAGAAGGTATCTTTCGAAAATTAAGGTGGCATTTTAAGCTCACAATGGGGTGACTAGTGTATACATGTGATTCTATAACTTACTTTAATTTTGTAAATCCATACACATTTATACTGGTTTTTATTGGGGACACTTTTTTTGGTGGCTTACTAAGTTTTATGCTCACACCTTGTACGATCACCTTAGTGTGTGTGATGACCCTATGTTTGGCATGTATATTTGGGTGATGGTCATAATATATATTCATGAGTTGGGAGAGCTTGGTGGTGTTATGGATATAGGTCTAAGTTGATTCCAAGGATAGTGTTCGGGTCTCCGTGTATTTTTATTTTTATTGTCATGTATTGGTTCTAATTGACCATTTGATGACCTCACACCTGTTGTATGACTATATTAATTGCATGAGTTCCATTTTGTTTAGATAATGAAAATGTTATTTTTATGGTTTTATTTTTACTATAATTCCACATGTTCCACTCTAATGTTATAATTTCTATGGATGTTTCTATTATTATTTGTTATTGTTTGAAATGATATTAGAGGGTATGGTCTCTCTATGTGATTTATCAAAACCTCACTACTAGTTGATGGCCTTTTTCCTATGGGGATTAATTATTGAGTTCACATGGAACCCTCTTCCTTAGATCTATTTGGGCTTATTAAGCCAATTATGTTCCACATAGCACACTTTTCTGCTGATTGTTTTTATTTTTTTAGTTAATTTTTTTAGTTTTTTACTAACACACTAATGCCTTCTTTAACAAGAGATCCAAATTTTGATCTAGTATAGAGGAATTAACAACCATAAAATTTTTATTTATAATATCCTAAAAAATCATACTAGCTAATTTTCTAACCTAAGGTAAGGTAGGTGTGTGTACTAAGATCTAAATTTATCTCTAAAAAAGTAAAAACAATAAAAAGATATTGTTTTTTGATAAAACAATATCTATCAAAATTAATTATAAGGACTAAAAGAGAGTGTTTTTTATGTAAAATATGTTATATGACATTTTTAAGAAGTTAAAAATTTATTATGTGACTGATTTGATAAAGTCATGGAATGTTAGGTTTATGTAGCTTGTTATGGGTGTATTTCATTCTTGAATTTTTTTTTTGAAAAAATGAACTAGCACCAAAATGATAAAATCTCTATAAAGTATTATATTTTTAAAATTGTAAAAGGCTATTTTATTTTAAATAAATAAAAATAATAAATAAAAATGATTTTTTCATTATCTTATTTATATTGTTAGATGACTTGATGAGTTTGTTCAAATTCATTCATCTACAATATTTATCAACACATGCAGATGATAAAATAGTATCTAAATTGATAAAGATGAATTTTATTAAAGATTAAATCCATTGATACTTAAACTTAATATAAAAAATCATTTAAAATTTTATTTGAGATGTTAACATGGAAGATATTCAACTTTTATCGGTCAATTATTTACCTAAACTCAAACTTCTTACCATTCTAAAAATATTTGGAAGAGAAAAATATATTTTTATTAAAGATAAAGCATGAATGAAGTAGAAGAAATTAAAAAAGTGAAATCCAATCATTACATACGTGAAATAAAACCTTGAAACTCCTTAAAATATTAAATATTTTTTTTCACAACACAGGTTCGATCAACAACACCAAAGAATATAGAAAAGAGATTAAGAAGAGAAGAGACCTCTCATCTATAAAACTGTAGAAATATTTGATTTTCATAAACATTATTCCAATTCTTAGAATCATTTTTTATTTTAAACCCACCTGAATTAGACAAGAAAAACACTCTACCCCACTAGATCCATAGCTTATACACCCTTATTCTTCTTCTAGAGTAACCCACACATGATCCAATGGACTCCGTTAGTACAAGAAAAATAAGAAACTGGCATAACTCCATTAATATCACCATAATTCCCACTTAAAACAAATAAAAAATCAAATCAAACTTCACTATGGAAATTCATTTAGAAAATTATATACAACACAATATCTCAAACTCATGAAGCTATGGTGGACTTAATTAATGTAGAGATAAACCACCAATGACATGGAAACAAACTAAATATAAATCACAAGGTCTAAAGATCCATATGTAGTATACAATAAGTAACACGTGAACTTAAATCTATAAAATCCAAACATGACTAAAATAATCAATATAATATTATGCTTTAGCTTCGCACTATAATAACTTATCTTCTTTGAACATTGTTCTTGTTCACTTTAAAAAAAATAAACTACTTAGACAAACTATAAATATCTATAGTGTAGCTCAAATATCATCTTTGGATAAACTATTTTGATCTTGAATGGAACAAAAACTTTAATCCTGATCAATAATAGATAACTTGAAAGAAAACTCTTCACTCAAACAAAACTAAAAAATGAACAACCCTATATTGCTCTGAATTTAATCAAGAGTCCTTCATCTGGCCATGATGATCTTAGAATAATGATGAGATATCCCAAACAGAACATATACAAATAGACCTTTAAGGATCGACCACTAACCTCCAGCTACAACCTCTCCCAATATATTGAATAGGGTGTGGATAACACCTAGATGTAATTACCTCCTATGGTGTTTGTTGATCAAAAGGAATCAACATCTCATCTATCATGATTGAATCCCATTTATCAGACAACATTCTCCTAACACATAAGTTGGGCCTAATGTCTATCAAAATTCCCAAGGTCCAACTTCTAATTCAAAATTTCTACCTCAAGAGAACCTAATAGTGAAGTACTATAAAATCAATCAAAATACAAAATATAAAATGTAAAAAATAAAATCCATTTCAAAATATATTTTATATTTTAATAAAAATAATTTTAAAACAAAATCTTTATGATTTTAAATATTTTATGTATTAATTAATCAAATTTTCAAAACAAAATATATGATTTTACAAACTATATCTTCCATTTCCATTCTCAAATCATTAGCTCGAATATAATCAAAAATTCATCCAACACACTATAATCTATTTAATACAAATAATTTATGAAAATAATCTATAGTATATTTTAAAATTAATTTTATATTACATTTATCATTTTCGTGAAAACAATTATCATGATTCAAAACATTTTTAGTAAAAAATTAATTCATTTAAATAATCAATTTAAGTCTATTTTCAACTATAAAATATCCAAAAATTGGTTAAAAATGTAATTGGAAAACATGTAATGTATAGCCACAATACTCTCTCACCTGAGGCATGTAGTTTGTATAAGTTGGGATAACTACCCATGTACACAAGTGAATTTCTACCATTGTGAAAAATTAGTTCACTTTTATACACATGAAATGACTCATTTGAAATACATATGAGTCAATAAGATGAGATAGGGATAAAAGTTTCCCTCATAAAATGGGTGATACTCTAATGTATTATTTATTTATTAGATTAATTTTTTATTTACCTGATCATCATTGTCTTCTTCTTATATGTGTGTATTTTAGTATATAATTCTATTCACACTCATTGTATATTCTTCTCATATATTTAATGAAGATCTTTCTTAGTTAAAGTATCTCACTTTTTTTTTGTGTTAATCTCTCTTTTATTATTCTTTCTTCTCTATTCATATTTTTAATTTTATTCAAAATATAAGTGAAATAAACTAGTTCCATTTGTATACTATTTTTCCTAGATAATTGTCACCTTAATGTGTATTTTTCATTAACCTTTACTTGTGTGACTTGTGGGACTTATGGGAGAAACAATAAAACATGAGTTTTGTACTCACGATCTCTTAATTATATTTTAGAGAATATTTTCAAACCATGTTTTGAAAAAATTCTAACACATTTTGTCTCTCTCTTATAATATCCTTGTATTTCAGATAAATGACATTGAAACATCACTATCAATAAATTGATCCATGGTATTTTCCTTTATAGGAATATTTTTTAATCCATTAGATGTGTGTAATACACTTAGATGTTTTTCTAGAAATTCAGCCTTATCGAATGACTCGATTATATCCAGCGATATTCTATACCATTGAATTTGGTGTGGATATAATTTATTAAAATATTCACACGAAACCTACATCACATGGCGCGACATAATCCTGTCATCATATTCCATGGTCTCTGATACTACAGTTTGAGAGTGTGGCTCACCTTTAGACATTTCTGCCTCTACTTTCATTTTCAAAAATTCATGTCACACTTTAAGACATCACTCTATCATCATTAATGATCAATATTACTGTGTGAAATATTTATATATCACTTATTGTTACATAAAAATTCCTAATGATGCAATACATATTGTTTCATTGATGTAGGACCATGATATCTAAATCATAACTTGCAACTTACCCATGTAAACCTAAAAATAATTCATTTAAATCCATAATAAATTTATAAATTCTTTTAATGATATTTTTAACAAGTAAAACAACTCTATAAATTTCCCCTAATAGTTCCCATATATTATCCTTGAGAAAAAATATTGATCATCCTACAATTCACATAGAGGACATATGGGTTCTAAAAAAGGGGATACCCCCCCCCCCATGATATCCCTTATACTGTAACATTTTCCATGTATCATCATTTGTGACACCTCATATTTTTTTATGAAAACTTTCATCATCATCGATTATCGTATATCATGACCTACATTATTGGCCACTATAAGAAATTTTACATTATACTATGTATTATCCCTGAATTGAATATACCACCATATGTATCTACTTACAGTATATAATATTTCCTCATGTGGTAAATTTTTCACCTTATGATGGTTTTATTTCTCTCTCATATACTCTACATTATCTCCCATGAAAAACTTTACCACTTCACAAGATATGAAATTTTATAATATAAATGATTATTTTTTTATTAAACTCAACTTTATCATCACTTGTGATATAGAAACATCATCTACTATGATATACTAGAATAATTCCCCAAAAATAGATACAAGTCAATTTTAAGTAATCCAAATGTGTACAAAACAATTTTAAGGGGCCAAATTGATTTTGAAAATATATTTGCAAATATATTAACACACATGTATCATTTCATCAACCATCATCCATGGACATAAGACAAAATCATCACATGGCCATTTCTATATATCCTTTAACATTGTATTTATTATGAGATGTTTTCCCTTTTATGTGGATCACAACATATTTTCACAAATAATGTTCTCTATAGAGGATATAACATTTTCACAAAATATATATATACTAAACATATATTCTACTGATTCTATATAGAATAGTTGTTTTTTTGAGTATGTTTTCTCATCACATAACACATAGACAAGTATTTACAATATGGACTCCAGATACTTAAATTAGTTCAAATAGTCTTATACTTATTAATGTTACTTTATCATAACCCTTGATAATAAACCATTTTTGTACACAAAACATTCACCTTGTAGCATAAAAATGTACTCATTACATTCACATTTTCTTAAATTTAATTAATTTTTCTCAATCAACAATCCTATACAAATTATTTTATTTATAGTTACCTAATTTTATATGATATCTTTCATAACACCATACAATATACCATTCAATGCATGTTTTCTCATAAACCAATGCTCCCACCTTCTTTATATCTCCATATATTTTCTAAAATGGACCATCAAAACCAAATACCACTTCATTAACATATATTAATTATTTTCTAACACTAGACTGAATACTTTATCCAACAAACCCTTATATTGTGGAAATATTTCAATCAGTGTATTAAGAGGTTCTCTTATTCCCATGATTAATTTTTTATTTATATGATAACAACAAATCCAACCATAATAAAATCGATGGGGTTTAATATATACGTAGAGTATGGGTTGATCACCAAATATCACCTGATATAATTATACATTAGGTCAAGTTCCTGAGAGGAAGTACAAACTTAGACTCAAAAAAGAGGACTTTAGAAGAATAGTAGATATCTTTTTCTTTAAGGAAGGATTAATGAGGAACATGTAATTACTTTGACTCAAATTGACCCCCTAAGAGGAATATAATTTATAATTATACTCTAGGTTGGTAGCCTAATAAGAAATGTGACATGTGGTATGGTGAACCCAGTGGGGGTTTAAGTATGACATATGGGTATGATATGACATGTTGTCTTGGTTCTTAAGGATGTGTATGTTTTATTTGACATTGGTATTAGTATGAGTTTATTTATGTTAATTACCATCCTGGTGGTACAATAAGGTTTATTTGTTTTATATTATATAATGATGATTTTTTTCTGTTTGTAATCAGTTATAAATTTTATACATAGAAACTAGAATATACATACACATATCTACTTAAAAACCTACTCAAAAAGGGAAAAAGTATTATTCAAGATCATAAAGTGGACATAATAGTAAAATCTAACCAAATGTGATAGGTTAATTCTCACCTAGACAAGATTTATTTTAATGTGAACTTGGCCACTCCATGAGAACATGTAGATGGTCTAAGAATACATAGATTATTGATACATTAATGAGGTGAATTTATAACTATGATTATGAATTTTATAGCCATTTTTATACATGTTTCAGTATGCACATAATACATTTTAATGTTTTTATTAAAATTATATAAGTATGGTAATTCATAGATGGAAAGCATCATAGAATATTCAATTGTGGAAGAAGTAATTGAATCTAGTGAAAATTCAAATTATTATGGTTATATTAGTTGAAAGGTATAATATTTCTTATGAAACTAGGTTAAGAAGATTTTTAAAAATGTATTAGAGACCAAAATTTAATTAGAGAGAAAGTAAAATGCCTAAAAAAATTTATAAATAAAATTTATTGAAATTATAGCTAAAATTAATAGATAAATATGAATGTTGGATTCTTTATGATGTACATCATACATGATTAAAAAAATGAATGTGTTGAATAATGTTAATTATAGGTTTGATAGAATATTAAATTTTATAAATTTCAGGGATATCCCAATAAAATCTCATATAATTGAAATACTGGGAGGTAGAGACATGTCCAAAGATGATTCAATTTATATTTAAGGTCTCAAACTCAAGTGTGACTCAATTATATGACTTGGAAAATGAAATGATATTTACAATAATAAATTTCATAATCAAAGGTATGTATGGTATGATGATCATGAAAGGAAATATAACTTCAAGAAACATATATCAAATAAATTGAAAATGGTGGAGTGACTTACTTTACCAAACAGTGTGAGAAAATTTTGTGGAACAAGAGGTAGGGTCATCTCAACTAGAGAAGCATAAAGTTGTTGGTGAAGAATAAAAAATATTTTTATATACCAAACCACAATAGGGAAAAAGATAACATATGTAAAGATTTTTAATAAGGAAAGTCCCCAATAGGTATTATAATCCAAAAGGAAAGAAGGAAAATGAGGGCTCAAATTTAGTTTATAAATATTTGTGTTAGACCATGAATCAAAGTGAAACTAATATAAAACTCTAATAAATCCTCTTCGTGGATGATTGTATTAGAATAGGTTGTATTATTCCTATTTTTAAGAATAATGAATTGTTTGGTTACATAAAAAGATATATGAAGGTGGATTAAATTATATAGGAAAAATATTAAAATATTAATACCATATAATGGGAATGATTACACAAACAATATGTTGAAAAGTCTTGGAAAAACGTGGTATTTTCATAAAGTGGTTATTAACATAACTCCTAGACAAGATAAAGTTATGGATAGAATGAATATATCAATCAATAATATGTCGAGTGTTATTTTTATTTCCATTAAAAAATTTTGGGACCACTAAAAAGAGGTTGTGTAGACAATAATTCATATTTTAAATAGATCTAGAATATATTTTGGAGAATAAGTCACACTATTTGAGTTGTGGTTCAAGAGGAAAACCATATTTAAGTTTTTTAGAATATGTATAAGTAAGTGTTTCTTTTAAAATTAATACGAGATATAAGGAAAATATAAAAAAAAATATGATATAGAGATATTTTCCATGATTATTCATTTAAAATAAATACTTATACATATTATTACATAAGATTGTGGAAAATAATGATGTAACAGTTCATGATGGGAAAAAAGTAAGATGTGAGTAAGTAACAAATAATAATAATGGTTATTTGAAAGTAGTAAATGAATCTCAAAGTGGTTTAAATTAAATTTAAGACATGGAAATGGATTTAGATATTTATGATGAAGCTATTAAAGTAGTAAAACTATTTTTTAAATGATAATATAAGATAAAAAAGGCATTTAGATGAAAAGAACATTAGTTATGACTTTTTAACTCTTGTACAAACTTAGAGAATAAAGATTTTGTAGAGAACATAACGTATATCACAGATGGGTCCAAAAAACTCCAGTGGAGATACAAAATATAGTATTTGGGCACAAAGAAATTCAGGAAGAGTTTAAATAAATAAGAAATAACTAAAAATTAGAGTTGGTGTCATGAACCACAAACAATAATTCCATAGGTGCAAAATAGGTATATAAAAAAGGTTAAATAAAGAAAGACATGTTGATGAAGCTTATTTTTTCATTAATTTCACTTTGAATTTAGATGTTTTAATCCCACCAATTTATCATTATAAGGGTAATTTCATATTTTTATGTTTTAGGAATAATTTGGATTTAATTATGAAAATGAACTAATTATTGATTTTTATGTGATTTTATTTATTTTTTGGAAATATTAGAAAATTCATAAATTTATATTGGAGCATTTTAATTTAATTATAAATCAAATAATTTAATGTTTCTAATCTTTTAGTTAATTCTGGAGTAAATTATGAAATCCATACACTTGATTTGTGATTTTTTTATTTTTTAGGTAAAGTCCTTTCATATGAGTCAATATACTCAATTATAAGAGTCATTTTTGAGGTTGATCATAAATTTAGATAATGTATGGAATATGTAAAAGTAACTGATTCCATTCATAAGATTCAATATTTTATATAAAGTTCGTAATTTTCAAAGGACTCTTATGTGAATGCTTAAGATTCATTTTTATCTGTGTGTAAGAATAAATGGTACAATTATTGAGGATTAGCTTCAAAGTAAATGAATCTTACATTATAATATAAGAACCATTTTTATCTATGTAAAATTCATTATAACTCTACAACTAAATAAATTGGAAAAGTATAATTTTGTAAGATTCAATTCCTATATCCACCCTATAATACATAAGATCCATTTACCTAGTCACATAGGATAAAATTACAATATAAGAGTAATTTACTAGAACATAAGGGTAATTGGATTATTGTAAATTTATTGAAGCCTCAAATTTAAGATTCATTTACTTAGATAATAAAATGAAGCCCTTGATGTGTAAAGGTAATCACTACTTCATAGAGGTTCCATCCTTTGAGAATTACAATGAACAGAAGCTCGCATCATGGTGATACTATTCATGCACCAAAGGAAATAAATAAACCAAATATAATTAAATTATTAATAACCATGACATGGTGTTTTACATCACAGCATTGATTATCATAATATGACATGATTATTTCAGCCACACCCTAGCTAACATCCCATGTTCTTCATGAGTAAAATATTATCACCTTTTTTTGTAGATTACATTCCTTAATCAATGATTATAAAAAAAGTCAAATGAAATGGGGAAATAAAAATATTAATTAAATTTAGATAACCCATGTGGAAACTACTACTTCCCACGTTACGTATGAAGGAAGAAGCTGATGATGTTACCACTTGGAAGAAGATCACGTGAAAAAAAAATTTGTGTGCTAGGAATTGTTCCCATGTACTTGATGAACCTACCAAATCCTGATGATGCCTATTTAAATTATTTTCATCCACTATAAAAAGTAATCAATTCTTAGATGATAGTATATATAATTCAACTTAGGCCAATAAATTAAGGTTTTTTTATTTCTTTCCTCTTATAACAGTTTTTTATTTTATAACACTTTTCTCTTTTCTCTCTCTCTCTCTCTATTTATGTTATGTGTTCTTCCACTTTGTATTTCTCATATCAATCGTTGATGGAGAACTAATATCATTGCTTATTTGAGGGAGAGATAAGTGTTTATTTAAGTTATTTGTATTTCAATGTTACTCTTTATTTAATTATAAATATTAATTAGTGGTTAAATAGATTTATTGTGTGGTTGACCTGCTATACCTACTACTAAATTCTTCTTCATTGTTTATACATACTCTTTCCCTTCACTATTTAAGTCATTCAAATGGTGGAATTTGGATTATATAGTATTGATCAAAGAAGATGTCTCCTAGATTATTTTAGGACTAGTATTATCCAACATATATAGTTATTGGTGTGGAGTAATAATCATTTGAATAGGAGGGTGTAGAATGATAGGTCTTGACCTATTCATTGAATTGAATGATGAAATTATATTTTAAGTAAAAAATGATTTTATAAATGTGATTTCTCAAGGACAACAATAACTTATTCTTAGTAAATTCATTATGTTTTGTATTATTCTTTATATTTTTCACTCGCATATATGTATGTATGTATGTATGTATGTATGTATGTATGTATGTATGTATGTATGTATGTATGTATGTATGTATGTATGTATGTATGTATGTATGTATGTATGTATGTATGTATGTATGTATGTATGTATGTATGTATGTATGTATGTATGTATCTATCTATCTATCTATCTATCTATCTATCTATATTACTTGAATTTATAAACCACCCACTATATTAGCATTTATTTTTATTTTTATATTTTGGTAATAAATAATGATAATAGATAAATAGTTTGTGTGATTGGTATTCCTGAGAGATTGACAATAGTTTGTGCCAATATAGAGCAATATTATGTGAAATAATAATTTATTAATATGGATTCACAAAATTCCCTCCCATCACATGTAATTGAAAACAAAATTATAATTTTATATAAGGGGTATACAAAAAATAAAGGACTAATGTGGTGGAATTTTTTTTTCTAATTATAATATTGGAATTCCTTAGATTGTTACTATCTATTATTATCTAGAAAAAATTAAAAACATTTTAGATAGATGTAAAATAAACATTGTTAAATTGGTTTTATTAAAATAAGGTATGCATTGATCTAAAAATGATTTTCAAATTAATGAATATGGAAGCAATATAAATTCCTAGATATTTTATTTAAAATATTAAAATACTTGATTCCTCTTTTATCAACTGAGTTTTTAAGATTATCCATGCTTGGGTAAAGGATTTATAGATTGGAGTATCTTTGGAAGCTTAAAAGGGAGTTTCAGTGTTTTTACTGTCCAAAATAGGCTACACCGCAACCTAGTGAAAGCTTCGACGGTCCTAGTATGTTCCTTTCTATAAAACGGGAAAGGGGGAAATGGTTTGGCGAGGACATGGTGAATGAGAAGGGTTTGTATCTACTATAGACTATGTGACCCCACCAAACCCATTTTGGAGGGTGTGGTGAGAGAAAAATGGCATAGGCTTGGGTAGCACACTGTAGCATCAGTCATTTTAGTGTATATTTCTAGGAGCACCATAGTTAGGGATAAGTCATGGTGTAGGGTGTGGTGGCATTCATACTTATTTTTAATGGATGAAATTCTCAACTCCTCCCTCAGATCTCAATAAATTTGATACATTTGGTTGTCCAACTATGTTCAAGAATTATAGGGGAGTGACTTATACCCTTTTCAATCATTTTACCTTGATTAAACCTGTCTATTATTCTCCACTTTCATTGATTGAATATTTTTTGGAATGTTTTGACATAAGGATGAGTGTTTTTGTAGATTTCTTCTAGATGTATATTTCTTCTTTTTTGTCCTGATCCTATAATCCCTTTGATCTATCTAAGTCCACACCTCATCCTTCTTCACTGGTGATTTTGGTTTGGCATGATTTGGTGGAGAATTATGGAGAGTCTTCTTCTATTCTGGATGTTTTTATTATGTTCTTCTTATATGATCATTTAATGTGGTTGTTTGGATTATACAATGGTTCCTTGTATAGCTTAGTGAGGTGTTTTATATCCTTGTTGTTGCAACCACCTTTCTTGAGGATCATTAGTTTTCTATGATATCTCAGTGGAGATTATATTGGTGACTCTTATTTGGTGAGTATTATGATTCTAGCATTTACATTCCTCATTAGAATCATCATTCCTGAAGTATAGTATAACTTTGGAGATGGTTAATAGGTTCTTTGGGTGTGGGTTTGTCTCAGGTGACTACCTTATTGGAAAACCATAACGTTGATGCCTAAAATATTACAGTAGGATGTTCCTTACCATGTAGGGTTCATATTTATGATTGTCACCTCGATATGACATTGCATGTTTATGTGATTTAGACCATGTTTGATGTTTGATCACATGTGTGTATATACATAGAATGGAGACCCATTGTGTGATATGGTATACTTATGAGTGTATATGTAGTCTGTGAGACTCATTTTTTTTTGTGCTTATGGTTTTTTGTGATGGGTATATTGATATTGATTTTATGTGGTGTACTTGGTACAAGCTATATTTTTTTCTATGAATAGTACCAAAATGACAGGCAGACTTATCATGGCTTGGTGGAACTTGAGGGGGAGCATATTAAAATACTGTATATGACATAATTATATGAATGAATTAGATGATTAGGTATGATGGCCTAGTGTGGATCGGCCTAGAGACATGATGGTGTAATGTGATCTGACCCATGAGGAAATAATAGGGAATAATGGTATATGTGATCTAACATGAGATATATCAATGGGGAATAATGACCTAGTGTGGTCTAACCTAGATCCCTAGAGCATGTAAAACTATCGATCAACCTTGTGAGTGGCTCCTTCACTTGTGATGTTTCCATCAACACTTAGATATTATTCAAATATGGATATGATGTGGGTAAATCCAGGGTTTGTGGCGACTTGGTTAGTGTGTATATGCTCGGTATGGTTTATTTTATTATGTGTGAATTTATTTATTATAATGATATACACTCTTATTCGTGTTCACTTGTGTTAAGGATTAATTAGTGGTGTCAAAATAGGTTTATACTCACACCCTATATGGTCTTATCGATGCTCTTGTAGACTTCATGATCAAGGATACATGAAAGGGGAAGGCCCCAACAACAGGGAGCTAAGAGACAGAGCATGTTGTTTGAAGTTAGTACCATAAAAACTCTAGAGTGATGTTGTAGAATTTTTTTATTTACATGTCACTCTCACATTCTAGTTTTTGTTTACACATTGGGGGTGTTATTTTATTATCCTTTATGACTTAAGATACATGACATGACATATGATTTTAGTATTGTTTATTTATTATACTTTGTTATTATTTATTCTTGTCTTTATTGATTATAAGGGTATAATCTCTCCACTAATTCCATTTAAACCCTTAATACTAGTCAAAAACCTCATGTATTTAGGGAGTCACGCATGAGGCAATGTGGTACTCCAGATATATATGATCCCAAACTTTGTGGAGATATTTCCTTTTTTAAATTTTGTTTTAAATCTCTTAATTTTGGTTCATGAAATATTTATCAGGTGTATTAGTAGGCTTGGGGTGTTTCGGGGGTTCAAGAGATGAAAGAAAGGGGAAAATGGCCATCCAGTGCATGTTCCATGGTTGGAGCAGGGCTAGAGGAAATTGTGTACCCAAACTATGCTAATTAGGAGGAGGTGTGCATGGTTAAGAAAAAATATGCAAGGGGGGAAGTCATACCATACAGACTTGGATATAGGAATTCCACATGATTGGTTCATAATTTAACAACATGTGTATAATTCCCAGGTAATCATGTGACATCACCCCTCTTGGACAGAGGTTGGTGCACTGTTGATGCACGGTTTGGAAAACTGTGCGGCCAAACCGTGCGCCCAATTAAAAAGTGAGAACTTACCATTTTTACCCCTCAGTATTTTAAGTTCCTCACCCAATTTTATTCCCATTTCTTCCTCCTCCAGTCCTAGTAACGAACCTAAACCCCCAAATCTTCTCAACGGTCAATCTCCTTCGATTATAGTCTGTTTGGAGTGTTATTGGTTGCGGATCAAAACTCTGGGTAATTCTAACAATCCTCTTGCTTCTATTTTCTGGATTATTGATTTTGGTTTCATTATTTTGATTTCAAATACCTAAAACCCTCTTTTTAAGTGGGTATTAGGTTGGGGATTTAAATGGAACTCGAATACAGATCTAATTCTAAGGTTGAGTGTTCATTCTTCTTCAGATTCAAGGTAGGTGGTCTACAAGATATATCCAATAGTTTTGTTGTTGATTTGTGCATTTGTGGTCGTGATATTGATTCCCTATTAATGTGAATTTGTTTCCTTGAGTAATATTTGGTTAAATGGTTCACTAAATGATGAATTTAACCCCTCATGATCCCTTTGAGATGTGCTGAGGTTGATTATACCGAATTGAGGCCACACATGGGGTGTTCCAATATTCCCGAACATGGAAAATTGTATAGTTAAGAATGGAAATGAATTGTGATAAGGTAAATCTCATGATAAATATGCTGACATGTTATTTTGGATTAAATAGATAAATTAATGGTAGATTTGACTAATTTATGGAAGTTTCATAAGGGATTTTTTGGAAAAATTGAAAAAGGGTTAAATGGGATAAAATGAATGTGTCAAATTACTTATGAATTTTAAATTCAATTGCATATATGTACTAATGCATGTGAATTGGTGAAATATGTGAAATGGGTTAATATATGGAAATTGTTGAATATGTTGAAATGGTTAAGGAGTGAAAAGGTTAAATGGGATAAATGGGTTATGAAATTTAAATGGTGAATGTGCAAAAAGGTAAAAGGTCTTGATGTTGTTTTACATGTTGACTAAATATGAAATGTAAATGTTATGTATATTGATTGTGTATGGTTTGTGATATAGTATATGTATTAAATGGATAAATAAACATGTTTATATGGCTTGGTGGTGTGGTATAATGGACAGAGGCTCCTCCCAAGGGTTGGGTTGGACTAAGGCTCTAAACTCCTCCCTTAGAATGGACTGGTTAGAGTGTTGGACTGAGGTGCTAGAACCCTAATGGTGGTATTGGATGAAAATACTTGGACTGAGACTCCAAGGTAAGTGTGATGTAATTGACTATTTTATGGATTTCCCTAGTGAGATAGGGAACTTTAATTACTCCATTTTTTCTTAGTAATTAACCAACTTAGGATATAGTGTAAATGATGAAAATGCCTAACCCATAGAACAAGTAAAGAAAATGGACTAAGTGATTAAAATGGTTAAAGTGAATATTGTAACTAATGGAAACCGAGCTGTATTTTGTTTACCTTGTCATTTATTTAATACATGTATGCACTAAATATTTATACTATATATTTTGTAGAAATCGTTGGTGGTGGCCTACTGAGTTGTACTCACACCTTTCTTGGGCCACCATTTATTATCCAATAATACTTCATTATTGCAGTTTTGGATTAGGGAAAAAGCCTTTTACTAGATGGTTGAGTTGTCATGGGATGTTCATGGGTGAGGGATCTAGACTTGGATTTAAAACCCATTTTGGAGATCCTTCAGTTGTAATTATTTTGGGTTTTCTTTACACTTGGAATTTTATTGAAATTACATAGCATGTTTACTATGGTTGTGGGATTGTACCAAATTTTTAGAAATGGTTGATAATGCTTGTTTTGGTTCACTACTTATTATTTCCTTTATTTCATATGTTATTTGTTGTGTATTACTCTAGTAATTAAGGTAAAATATTTTCATGTGATCTATTAGACCCTCACTACTAGTCGGAAACCTCTGTCTTATAGGGAGGCATGCTTGTGGTCATGTGGTGACCTGGCCCGGGGCACTAGTTTAGTGGATTTCAGGTTGAGTACATTTCAAATTGCTATCATAGTGGTTATTTTCTATGGTTTTATTATTTAGGTATGGTAAAATAGATATTAGGATGTGTAGGGTCTTGGAAATAAGCTCGTTCTTGGGAGTAGCTAGCCCATGCATGGGGAAAACCCAAGTTCCCATGGTGGGATTGTTATTCTTGGTGTGTTTTATTATGGTTTAATGATATTTCACCATCAGGTGATGTGCTTGTGCTGTGAAGTGACTATTTTATGATATTTTTCTCATAGATAGAATGGCATAAGGTTGTGTATTCATGCATCATTTAGTCACCTATGGATGTAGGTGTCATGCATCATGGTAGGCACGCACGAGAAAAATGTACGAGACATGAGAGATAAAAATGCATTTTGTTTTCTTTGAAAATTTTAATGAAGTTGTGTTTAATAAAGATAATAAAAATGATTAAATATAAATAATGTTAAAGAATGGATAAATAATAGTGCTTAATGAAAAGTTATAAATGGTTTAACTTTTGGTTTTAGAAACTTGTGAAGAGATGTGATGATATCCTTTGGGATGGTGTATGTGGGATGGGTTGGTTGTTCCTAGTGAAGAGATTTCCTTACATAATTGTAGATGATTTGTTTTATGTGTTCTAAGGTGCATATTTGGATTTGTATGAGGATTCCATCATGATGTCATGTGCTGGTTGGGTGACAAGATAACATCATTGAGAATGATCCTCCAGAAGTGGAGTAAGAAAACCCATTGAACCTTGGTAATAGAGGAGTGGATCAGTTTTGTGAGAACTTCAATCGTTTTATGCAAATTATGGAACGAGACCAAGGGAAGGTTGTACCAAGTATTTTGAGATGAATAGGATGTTTTATCTACAACACCCTCCTACTTTTGTGGTAGAAATTGGTCCTGATGAAACTGAGTTCTGGATAGAGTCCATAAAGATGATTCTTTACCACTTAGAGAATCCTCTAGAGAAGAGAGTTAAGTTGGTGACATATATGTTGCGAGATCAAACAACACACTAGTGTGATGCTTTATTCCAAACCCAGAAGGCTGATGGTATGACATAGAAGGATTTCCAGGAAATGTTTCTGTAACATTTCTATCTGGAGACCTTGATATAAGAGAAGGTTATGGAGTGTATGAGGTTGACTTAGGGGTCTATATCAGTGATGGAGTATGTTGGTCGCTTCACTGGATTTCAAGGCTTCATTTTAGCATTGTTAGGTGATGAAGAGGACACAGAGATATGTTTCAAGGATGTAATTAGACACGAGATTAAGTCCCAGGTGAATATCTTTCATTTAAAGAGGGTTGTTAAGGTAGTTAATCAATCCCTTATTTTAGAATTTAATCTCAAGGAGGAATCTGGTGGTGGACATGCAGTTCTAGTTGGGCAATCCATTGGTGTAGCTTCTAATATTAGGAATCATTATTTCAAGAGTTTTCACCAAGGAGGGGGTGGATAGGGTAGTTAGAAAAGGGAACCAACCTCATGGGGTAGTGATCAAGTATTCTGTTATCAGTGTGGTCAGCTGGGGATTTTTCATAGTTAGTGTCCCTGACAACTGGTTAAGTACCGAGTGTGAGGTAGGTTGGGGCATGTGTAGAGGTTTTGTAGGAACCCTTGATAGTCAGGAACTGATGGAGGATCTAGGTTGATGTCGATTGAAGGTAAGGGGTAGTTTACCTCATACCAGGCAGGCAGTTGGAGCTCTACTAGATGTACTAGTCAGGGTGACATATATGGAACTCCAGGGCAAGAGCATCCATATCAGCAGGGTAGTGTAGCACCAGGAACCCAAGCCGGAGACCAAGGTAGGGGAATGGTCCAACCTCGTGTATTTTAGCCTATATATATATCTATTGAGGTTGGGACATCGACAATTCTAGGTATGATTCTTGTTTCTTACATGTTTTCTAGTGCCTTATTTAATACAATTGATTCACATTCTTTTATATCTACTTAGTTTGTGAGTGTTTTGGGACTAGTGGTGGAACATGCGTGTGGGGTCATGTCAATTGACACACCACTGGGGGTGAAATTAGAAAATATCAGAAAATGTAAGGGGAGTTCTCTTGAGGTTGGTGGGTACCACTTTCTGTGGGACTTATTTGTTCTTGATATGTTCAGTTTTGAGTTGATTTTGGGTATGGATTAGCTAGTTTTGTACCGAGCCCATATTGACTATCACTATTATAGGGTGATGTTTATGTCCCTAGAAGGAAATGCCTATGTTCACTATAGAGAATGGGATATTCTAGAAAACTGAGTAGGGCCAGTTTTTCAGCATATGGGTGAATGATAGACCCAGAGGGCGTCATTTATTCCTTACAGGTCTATGAAAAAACAAAATTTATAAAACTCAAACTATGAAAATTGATTAATTAAAACGTAGCATTAGTAGAAGGTTGAGATAGATCCATAGAGATGGTGAATTAGTTTTATTAGTTTTTCAAAAGATTTAATCTTATTAACTTTAAGAAATATATGAGAAAATTTTGGTTTGATTCAATTTTAAAAAAAGAAAAAGATGAAAGCAAAGCAGATTGATTGGTTTGTGATCATATTTGGAAAGTGTGCCATGGTTTTTTAATTTTAGAGTTTGGGTGTAATTTAATTTAAGAAAACATGTTGATTAATTCATGATTGGTTTCGGAGTCGAGATGTGTAATATCCAATGGTCATGGTATCCCTTATTTGACACAAAAATTCCCTATTTCTCATCATCTGGTAATTTAGGGTTTCACCATATCAAGTTTGTCTCAATACGGTTTTTAAATCTGATTTCCCCTAAATTAAAAAATGTCCATGCCTTATTTAGGGTTTTTATTTATGGAAAATTAAGTTTCTTTTAGATTCAATTATCAATGGTCATGAAAAAATAACAATAAATGGATTAGAATTTGAATATAGAAATCATGAAAACCAAATACATAAATAGAATAAAAATAAATAAATCAAATGAACCTTCACCCTTTATTACATTACCCTAGAATAAGTTAGGTTTACCCCTATCATACTAGTGATGATAGGATTATATAGAAGAATAAATGAAAAAAATGCATAACGAAAATCAAAGATGAACTTGGGGAGGGCCCTTCACAACACAGCGTCTCGCTCCAAGATTTGGTATCCAGATATATCTCAATAGAAATAGCCTAGCCTTGATTTTATAGGATTTATATGGGATTTGATATTAATGAGTATCATTAGTATTTGGTCCATGTGTGTTCTAGGGTGTGAACCATGTCACAGATTCTCTAAAAAATCAAAGATACGGTGAATCTGGGCGTTTTAATTGTGTCCTGATAATTTACATGATGTGTAATGTAATTACATAATGTGTAATATAATTAAAAAACATGTAATATCCTGATACTTTATTCACTTCACACCATGTCTCTTTTTTATCAACTTTCATAAGCACGTGATGTGTAATGTGTTCACATGGTGTGTAATTTCATTTTTCTACTCCAGAAGCCTCATTTTGCCTCATTTCTTTATTTTTATGCCCCGAAAGTTCTCCATGATCATCCTAAAAAATCTAGTGTCATGACACTTCACTTCAATCATAGTGAAAAGTATATTTTAACTCTAATATTTTCCTTATTTCACTCATTTTCCAACGATAATCTGTATCCTAACATAAAACACAAAACAAGTCAAACTTTTCAAATATGGGAAAGAATTATCATTTAAATACAAAAATTAATACTTTAAAATAAACTAAAATATATGCATGAAATACAAATATTAGGGAACTCGTATCCCAAGTGGATTGCCTTGTGCTTAATGATGGGGGTAGAGTAGTCTGTCTTCCCACCTGTGGTGGATCTATTCTGGGATGTGTTTCTTGAGGACTTATCAGGGCTACCACCCAAGAGGGATATTGAGTTCACAATAGAGTTGTTATAGGGAGAAGAACCATTTTCCATTCTACCATATAGAATGTCACCGATAGAGATCTATGAACTTAAAAATCTATTTGATTAACTATAAAACAAGGGTTTTATTCATCCAAATACATCACCTTGGGGATATCCTATGTTATTTTACAAGAAATCTTATCGATCCTTGAGACTATGTGTTGATTATAGGAAGCTAAATCAGATGAAAATTAAGAAATGATACCCACTACCTAGAATCTATTATCTCTTTTACTAGATGAGTGATGCTTCAATTTTATCCAAGATTGATTTGAGATCAGGGTACCATTAGTTAAGAGTGAGACCTTCAAATATATTGTGGACTGCTTTCAAGAGAAGGTATGGGTTTTATGAATTTATTGTTATGTCGTTCGGATTAACCAATGTGCCAATAGTGTTTATGGCCCTAATCAATCAAATATTTCATCCTTACCTGGACCAGTTCACAGTTTTATTTTTTTATGACATATTGTTGTACTCAAATACTCATGAAGATCATTCCAAACATCTCTACATCATTCTAAGTAAACTAAGGTAGAATAGTCTATATTCCAAGCTATCCAAGTTTCATTTATGGATTGATAGGGTTCATTCCTTGGGTCACATCATATCTGAAGAAGGTGTGACAATGAACCTGGAAAAAGTGCAGGTAGTTTTGTCTTAGGAGTAGCCTAAGAATGTTTTTGATGTCCAAAGTTTTTTGTGATTGGTGGTCTATTACTGAAGGTACATCCAATAATTTTCCTATTTGGAAGTAGAACTATAAATCTTGAACATGATGGTAATTTAGTTTGAAAAGTCCATGGAATGTGAGGATGCTTTCCAAGAGTTAAATAAGTTGTTAACAACTGCACCAATTTTGGTATTACCCGATCTAGTTAATGGGTATACCTTGTTTTGTGATGCATCAGATGTTGGTATTGGGGTGGTGTTGATGCAAGATGATCGGGTTTTTGTGTATGGGTCAGGAAAATTGAGACCTCATGAAAGAAATTACTCTAAACATGATATTTAATTGGTCGCAGTGGTTTACGCCTTAAAATGTTCGTCACATTACTTGTTGGGGGAATGGTTTATAGTGTATATCGATCATAAAATCTTGAAGTACATCTTCTCTCAGTTTGATTTGAATATTATTCAGTGAAGATGGGTTGAATACATGCAATCATTTTAATTTGAGTTGGTTTACACACTGGGAAAGGTAAACGATGTTACAGATGCTTTGATTTAGAAGACTCAGAATGATATGGTTCAAGAATCAAGTTCGGAGTGGAAGATTATGGCGTTGTTTACTAAGATTCTTCTTGAGGTGCAGGAAGGACAAGGTAAGATTACCCTTACATACTTGGAAAGTTCATTCAATGCTTCTGAGATGGATTAAGGAAATTAAATATGAGGATTTAGAATTTTTGGATCTAAGGGAAAGTCTTAAAGGTGGGGAGTCACCTTCTGGTTAGACCATTGATGATGATGGGATCATTTATGTTCGTGGTCATGTTGTTGTTCCAACATGTATGTGAGAAGAGTTAATGTGTTATTTTCATGTATCAAAGTGAGAAGTTTATCCTAGTTTGACCAAAATGTATCATGATCTTCATAGAAAGTATTGGTGGCCAGGGATGGAAATGGAAATTAAAAGTTTCTTGGTGTGATGATTTACCTTTCAGTTGGTGAAGGCGTATAATAAACTGCTAGGTAGTTTTTTACAACCACTTCTCATTTCATAATGGAAATTTGATGGCATGATGATGGATTTTTTTTTTTGAGTCTTTTGAGGACACCATGGAAGAATGATCATGTCTAGGTAGTTGTGGACTAGTAGACAAAGGTGGAACATTTATTACCAATTAAAGAGACCTTCACCGTTGATCGGTTGGAAAGTTTGTATGTTTGGGAGATAGTACAATTTAATGGGGTTCCACAAATGATAGTTTCAGATTGATATCCTCATTTTACATTGTGATTATGGTAGGGATTTTATAAGTCACTTGGTACCCAGGTGTTTTTTAGCACAAATTTCCACCTACGGATGGATGGGTAGTCACAGCGTACTATTAAACTACTAGAGGACATGTTGAGATCTTATGTTCTAGAATTTGGTGGATCATGGGAAAATAATCAAGCATTAGTTCAGTTTTCCTGTAATATTAGTTACCAAGATCTGATTCAGATGGCATCATTTGAGGTGATCTATGGTAGACTATGTAGATCCTTGTTCTATTGGATGGAAACTGGTGAATTAGAATTATTGGGACCGAGTATCATGTGGGAGATATTAGAACAATTTCAGTTGATTTGGAAATGTATAAAAATATCTCATGGTGGGCATAAGTCATATGTGGATCAGCATCGTAGACCTCTTGATTTTTTGGTGGGTGATCAAGTGTTTCTTCGACTGTCTCCAAGGTTAGGTCACCATAAGATTTGGAAGTAGTGCAAGCTAGTACCCAGGTATGTGAGTCCATTTTAGATTATTGAGAGGATAGGAATGGTGGAATATTGATTGGATCTTCCATAGAGGTATAGAGGTATGCACCATGTATTTCATGTGTCGTAACTTTGGAAGTATCACCTTGATCCATATCATGTGATTTATTTTTATGATGTTGAGTTTGAGGCTAATGTGTCCTTTAAGTAGAATCCAGTTCGTATTTTGGATCATAGTGAGAAAGTCATGCAGGGTAAGACTGTTCCATTGGTTTGAGTTTTATGGAAATAAGGTAATGTTTAGGAATAAACTTAGGAAAGGGATTCAGATATGTGGGCCCAGTGGCCCAATCACTTTTATTCAGAGGCTCAATGATTCTTGTAAGTACAGATCAAGGATGATCCGTTATATGGTGGAGAGTTTATATGATCTCAAACTTTGTGGAGGTATGTTCTGGTTTAAATTTTGGTTTAAATCTCTTAATTTTTGTTAATGGAATATTTACTGGGTGTATAAGGAGGATCAAGGATATTCTAGGGGTTTGGTACATGAAAGAAAGGTAAAAATGGTCATCCAGTGCATGTTGCATTATTGGAACATGGTTAGAGAAAACCATGTGCCCAAACTGTGCTAGTTAGGAGAAGAGGTTCATAGTTAAGCAAAATCATGCATGGGGGAAAGCCAAACCGTGCGGACATGGAAATAGGCATTACGTATGGTTGGAACATGGTTTGAAAAAACGTGTGTAATTCCTATGTAATCTTGTGACTTAACTCCTCTTGGATAGAGGTTGGCACATTGTTTGAAAAACTGTGCGGCCAAACCATGCACCCCATTAAATAGTGAGAGTTTACCATTTTTCCCCCTTGGGATTTTAAGTTCCTCACCCAATTTTATTCTCATTTCTTCCTCCTCCAACCCTAGTGACGAACTTAAACCCCCAAATCTTCCCAAGGGTTGATATCCTTAAATTCTAGGTTGTTTGGAGTGTCATTTATTACGTATCGAAGCTCTGTTTATGTCTAATGCTCCTCTTGATTCTCTTTTTTATATTAGGGATTGTGGTTTAATTATTCTTAGTGGATATTATGTTGGGGATCCAAATGGCAATTGAATAAAGATATAAGGCTAAGTTTGATCATGCATTCATCTTTGGATTCGAGGTAGGTGGTCTACAAGTTATATCCCATTGTTTTTTTATTGATTTTTGCATGTGTGGTTGTGAGATTTCTTCCTATTGATGTGTATTTGTCACCTTGAGTAATATTTTGATAAATGGTTTACTAAATGATGAATTTAACCCCTCATGATCCCCTTGGGATGCGTTGATGTTGATTAGACCGGATTGGGGCCACCCATGGAGTGTGCTAATATTCCTGGACATGGAAAATTATAAAGATAAGCATGCAATTAACTTATGATAAGGTAGATCCCATGATAAATATGTTGACATGTTAGTTTGGATTAAATATTGAAATTAATGGTAGATGTGAATAATTTATGGATTTGGAATAAGGGATTGTTTAGAAAAATGTGAAAAAGGTTTAAATGGAATAAAGTGAATGTGTCAAATGACTTACGAGTTTACAATTGAATTGTATATACAAACTAATGCATGTAAATTGATGAAATATATGAAATGGGTTAATTCATGGAAATTGTTGAATATGTTAAAAGGGTTAAGGAATGTAAAAGGGAAATGGGATAAAGGGGCTATGAAATTTAAATGGTGAATGTGAAAAAAGGTAAAAGGGATTGGCATTGTTTTACATGTTGGCTAAATACGAAATGTGAATGTTATGCATGTTGATTGAGTATGGTTTTTTATATGGTATATATAGTAAATGTATAAATTACCATGTGAACATGGCTTGGTAGTGTGGGATAATGAATTGGGACTCCACCCATGGGTCAAGTTTGATTAAGGCTCTAAATCCATCCCTTAGAATGCACAGGTTAGGGTGTCGGACTAAGAATCTAGACACCTAATGGTTGCATTGGATGAAACTACCTAGACTTAGGATCCAAGGTAAGTGTGATGTAATTCATTGTTTAATGAATTTCCATAGAGATATAGGGAACTTTAATTACTCCCTTTTTTCTTATTAATTGACCGTCTTAGGCCGTAGTGTAAATGATGTGAATTCCTAACCCATGGAACAAGTGAAGAAAATAGACTAAGTGATTAAAATGGTTAAAGTAAATATTTTAACTAATAGTACCTAAGTTTTATTTTGTTTACCTTGTCATTTATTTAATACATTTATGCACTATCTGTTTAGACTCAATATTTTGTATAAATTATTGGTGGTGTCCTATTGAGTTTTACTCACACCCTACTTAGGCCATATTTGGGAACCCGAGCAGACTTCATTGTTATAGGTCTGGATAAGGGAAAAGGCCCTATACTAGAGGGTTGAGCTGGCATGGGACATGCATGGGTGAGGGATCTGGGCTTGGAGTCAAAACCAATTTTGGGGATTCTTTAGTTGTCATTATTTTGGGTTTTCTTTACACTTGGTACTATATTGACATTTCAAATCATGTTTACTTATGTTGTGGGCTTGTACCTAGATTTGGGAAATGGTTGATAATGCATGTTTTTGTTAACTATTTATTTTTTTCCTTTATTTCACATGTTATATATTGTGGAATACTCTGGTAATGAGGGTATAGCCTCCCCGCATGATCTATTAGACACTCGATTCTAGTCGTAAACCTCTAACGTATGAGGAGGTGCACTTGAGGTTGTATAGTGACCCATCCTGGGGCACCAGTTTAGTGGATTCTGGGTTGGGGACATTATATGCTCAAATTTGGTTATTTGGGTTGAGGCACTAAAAAGTGTTATAAAAGATGTTTTACCTCTTAATTTATTGTTTACTATGTTTTTGGGAAAGTTAGAAAGGATTTAGGTTGTGTGGGACTCAGGAAGGGGGGGTTACATGAGTGCCTAGCCTAGCACATGTGTAATGGGCCTCTGAGTTACCATTAATGGGATTGCTGTTATAATTACGGATTTATGGTTTCATTTTGATCCTAGTTATATTGTTTATTTATTATTTTATAGGATTTGGGTGTATTCATGAGTCATGATAGGCACTTAGTATCACATTCCATATATATATACTTGGTGAATGATGCATGTAGTTCTTTAATTTAATGCCTTGTTTGTGCTATTTATTTGGGATAGGCCTGTATTTCTCTATTATGTTATAAATTTGTGTTCTCTATTATTTTGATCTATTATTTTTGGAATTAATTAGTTTAACTTGATAATATTGTTATATTTTTTATATATATGATTGTGACTGATGTGTAGATATAGAGATCCTTGAGTAGTATTAGGAGGGTTGTGCCTTCTTGTTTTAGTAGCCACCTCAGGTAAGTTTTTGTAGTATTTCCTCAAATGTTCCTTATTAATAATTAAGAAATTTGATATAGGAATTTTGAACATCCTTTAGGAATTTTAAAAATGTTTCCTTAGGAATGTTTGACTGGACCACTTGGTGGAGTAGTCTAGAATTATCCTATAGGGAGGACATTCTTATTCTTCCACCAATCATGCTGAAGAATTCTCCTTCAATGGCTCTAGTGGTTCATGAAGAAAGACCAATTTAGCTCAATTTATTCTACATAGTTTATATATAAGGAAGAGGTGTCACTAAGATTATGGTTGATTATTCTTGGGAATTCAAAAATCGGTATCCTCAATCCTTATAGGGAATTGGAGGACCTCGGGATATAGAGGGCTGGATATAGTTCATCGAGAGGATATTTGAATTGGTGGAGAATATAAAGGATGAAAAAGTAATGCTTATGAACTTTATGCTTCAGATATCTTCTGGATGTTGGTGGGACATTATGCTTCATGATGGTAGACATGATGGTTTGAGGTGGGTGAATTTCAAAGACCTTTTATTCGAGGAGTTATTTTTCGTTCTAATGAAGTTGGAATAAGCACAAGAGTTTATAGAGATTTTTTAGGTAATTATGATGGTTTCTTCTTACTCAACATGTTTTAAAAAGTTACCTCTCTTTGATTCTCTCATGGTTGGGGATTAGGTGTAGAAGTATAGGAATTTTTTGATCGATCTTCCACTGAAGTTGAGATACCATATCAGGAACATCGACCTAATGAAATATGTTTAGGTACTTCACAAGGCCTTTATGATCAAGAAGTTTCTATATGAGTACCAAGATACAAGTACTATTCCAACCTTCATTGGACTTCCTAGTGATACTTTTGATAGTAGTAAGAGGAAGGTAGAGGATTCATGGCTGATCAATGGTAGGTAGCCAAAGCCGATAAGTGGCTCTTTAGAACCTTCAATGGGGGAAAGAGGTCCTCAGTGTTTCAACTATGGATGGTAGAGTAATTATCATAGTTTATGCATAAAACCTCATATAAAGTTTCATCAAAACAAATATAGGTAACCTAGAGCGTTTCTGCTCAAAAACACCATAGACGAGGTCGTATAAGGGTTCAATTCAGATGTAGGAATTGATCCATGGAATGGGATAGGGTCCTCATTCGTAGGTTTGAACCCCTCAAGTGATTAATGGATATCCATAACAAGGTTTTTGAGATAAGTAATGATGAGTGTATGTGATGAATAAGGTTATGAATAATTTTTTATAGTGACCATTGATCGTTCGAGGTGCAGTCTTGATCACCGCTACACTTTATACTACTCTTTTTTATAATGATGCTTCTCATTTGTTTATATATGAGAAACTTATTGACGGTATTGAATTACTAGTCAAGTTATTTTTGGAGATGTTTTATCTTGATATGCCTATAGGAAATAAATTAGACCATCTTCAGATTTTTTCTATGTTTCTATTAGTATTTGATGGCTATGGACATTTATGGGACTTCATGATCCTTGAGATGACTATATTCGATGTGATATTCAGGATGAAGATGATGATAATATTTTTTGTAAACGTCAACTTTTATCCTAGGTGAGTATCCTTTATTTCACCTAGGGGGGGGATTTATGATGATTGGTGAATGGGAAGTTGGAGAGGTAGAGTTAGACAAGGCATGGTTCAGATTGGAGCTATTAAAACATAGGGTGAAAGCATAGTTCTTGAGACAGGTCCAATACTAGCCTCATATTTTCCTCTAGTGGTGGACCTGTATCAGTATGTCTTCCCAAACATCTTTTTAGGACTTCCTCCTAAGATATTAATTTAATTTCATATCAAAATCATGACATTAATGAAACCTATATCTATTTTACCATATCATATGGTGCTGGATGAGTTGAAGGAACTCAAAGTACAACTTTAGGAATTTAAGAAAAATGCCTTTATAAGAATAAGAATATTCCCTTAGGGTGCACCAAAATCATTTTAAAATAAAACGGGTGATAGTCTTTGGTTATTTTATACTATATAAAGTTGAACCAATGGGCTATGAAGAATTGATACCCATTACCGAGAATCAATGAGTTTTTTTACTAGTTGTTAGGAGCTCAGTGGTTCTCTAATATTGAATTATGGTTAAATTACCACTATATTTGGTTAGATAGTTGGATACTCCTGAGATAGTGTTCAGAATTAAATATAAACTATATGAGTATCTTTTCATGCCTTTCAGGTCGATAAATGCTCCAGCGGTGTTCATGGATTTGATGAATGGGATCTTCTATTCGTACCTCAAATCCTTCATTATTGTGTTTGTTGATAAGATTCTTATATAATCACATACTTAAGATATATATTCAAGGAACATTGATATTTTATTGAGTAAAATTTTATTAAATTGTCTTTACAAAAAACTATAAAAGTGTTACTTTTTTATTTTTGAGGTGTGGTTCATTGGGCATGTGATCTCTGAGGCTAGAATTTCATGGACCATGAAAAGGTTGTGGTGATGATGTATTGGGATCATCCTAGGAATGTTATTTATATCATTTACTTCCTTATTTTGGATGGGTACTACAGATAGTTAATACATGACTTCTCTAATTTGGAATAAACTATGACAAGGATCACAATAAAGGGAATGAAGTTCAAGTATGCATGCTAGTATGAGGAGGTGTTCCTAGAGCTAAAGAAAAGACTAACGATAGCCCTAGTATTAAACCTTATAGATCCTAAGATTTATTGTATAGTGTATTGTGATTCCTTAGTAGTTGGGTTGGTCATTGTGTTGATGCATAGAGATCAGGTAGTTTCCTATGAGTCACGTCAACAATCCCCATGAGTGGAACTACCCAACACATTACTTAGAGATTGTGGTTGTGGTCCACACTCTAAAGTATTAGTAGTACTATCTCTTTGATGATAGGTTTGTTGTATACAAATACCACAAGAGCCTATGATATATCTTATCCCAGTGGAAACTCATTATGATATAGAGGCATTGGGTGTAGTATCTACAAACATTAAACTTTGAGATGGAATATGATTTGTGTAAAGGGAATTTTGTTTTAGATTCTCTTAGTAATAAAACATCATATACATAGGTTCTTTGAGAGGGGAATTCATAGGATCAGTGGTGTTTGATGAATTTGATGGTAGAGTGGATTATAGATGAATTAGAGGATCATGAAGCTATGACTTGTGTGCCTTTAGTTATCACATCTTCTTTGGTGGACTATGTGAAAGTGAGCCAATAATCAGACCTGAGTGCATGGTGATGTAAAAATTCTTGGTGGGAGATAATCCAGTTTTAGGCTGGTCCTTAATAGTGACGGCATGATTAATTCTCATGATATGTTAGTATTTCTAGCTTCCTTGAAGAATAATCTTATGAGAGACTCTCATTATTTGAAATGGAAATTTCATTCAAGTTCAATAAATATTTATCATAACATCCAACATCAGTTTTGGTGGCCTGGTATAAAGATAGATGTAGTTGGTTTTTTCTGATTCCCTACCTTTAATAGGGTAAAGGTTAAGAATCAATATCATGGTGGTTTTATTCAATCACTTCTCATGTCATTGTTGAAATATAAAAACATGGTTATAGACTTTATGAATAGGTTACCCAGGACCCCAAGGAGTCATAATGTCATTTGGGTGGTAATATATCGGTTAAAAAAGTAACACACTTCTTACTGATATGAGACACTCATTCTATTGATGAGTTGGGAAAGTTGTATTCTTGAGAGATTATATTATTACATAGAGTGTCTACCAATATTGTATTGGAAAAATACATGTGTTTAACATCACATTTTTAGAAAGGCGTACATATTTCCTTGTGGACTTAGTTGAAACTAAATATGGTGTATCATCTGAAAACCAATGGATAGTTGGAGAGGATGATCTAGATCCTTGAGTATATTCTTTGATCATGAGATATAGACTTATATGGAGAATAGTATAAGAATTTATACTTTTTAATGTTCCATTAAAATAATATTTTCTAGGATTACATTCATATGGAACCATTTGAGGCACTCTATAGACTATCATGTCACTCACTATTGTGTTGGCACGAGGTGGGTGAGGCAACAGTTATTATGCCAAGTATGGTACAGGATACCTCTAAGAGAGTGTAGTTGACTAGGAAGTGGTTGGTTACCACTCAAAGTAGGTATATATCATATGCTAACTGAAGGATATAAAATTTTGAGTACACTATTAATGATTGGATTTCCTTGTGTGTTTCACCTCGGTTGGTGCATTGTCATTTTTGGAAGTAGGGGAAGTTGGCACCGTGGTTTTTGGGACTGTTGTAGATCACCAGATGTGTCAAAGTAGTGGTGTACCAACTAAATATTCCTACACATTATCGATGAATGCATGATGTGTTCCACACTTATCAACTTTAGAGGAACATTCTGAATCTTATGCATGTGATTGATTGTGAGGATGTTGATATGGAACATGGTTCATCTTTTTTGGAATGCCTGATGTAGATCATTGATCAGGGAAACAATATTGTGGGGTAAGATGATGCCACTTTTTTATGTCTTATGTCATCATGTATAGATATTGGAGGAAATGTGGGAGTGGGAAGTCAATATTTAATATCAGTGGCCTGAGTTTTTTGAACAGGACTACTATGGATGCTTCTTAAGGATAATAATACCTAAAGGGGGAGATTGTAAATTCGTGGATATTTTATTTAAAATATAAAAAAATACTTGTTTCCTCATTTATCAATTTATTTATTAATTAAATCCAAGTTTAGGTAAAGGATTGAGAGCTTAAAATAGTGTGTGGAGGCTTAAAAGAGAATTTTAGTGTTTTCCTATACAAAATGGGAAACACCACAACCTGGTGAAAGCTGTGGTGGCCCTGTTGTGTGTGCCTTGATATAAAATGGCCAAAGGAGAAAACGGCTTGGCCAAGTCATGACCAAGACATGGTTCATGAGAAGAGATGATATCATCCATGGATTGAGTGAACCCACCATAACTATTTTTGGAGGGTGTGGTGAAGGTAAAATGGCATGGGTTGAGGTAACACACCACAACACTAACCATTTTAGGATGCATTCCTAAGAGCACCCTTTCCATGGTTAGGATGTGGTGTAGGGGTTGTAGTGGTTATACTTATTTTCAATGGATAAAACTCCCACCTTCTCCCCTGGATCTCTATCAATGTGATGTGTTTGGTCATTAAAATATGTCTGACCATTATGGGGGAGTGATTCATACCCTTTTTAATCATTTTACCTCAAATAAACCTCTCAGTTATTATTTATTTTCATTAATTGATGATTTATCAGAGCATTTTGATAAAAGTCCAATTGAGATTAAGGCCATATTATAAGTCCGTATTTCTTCCTTTTTTCTTGATCTTACTATCTCTTTGATCTATCTAAGGGCCTACTTCATCCTCCTTTAATGGTGATTCTAGTTTGGGTAATTTAGTGGAGAACTACGATGAGTCTTCTATTGTTCTGTCCATTTTTCTTCTTCCTTTCCTATATGATCAAATAATGTGGGTTTTGGCTTAGAATTTGGCTCATTTCACAGCCTAGTGAGGTGTTTTTTTCCTTGGTATGACAACTACCTTTCTTGAGGATCATTCTTATTCTACGACATATCAATGGAGATTCTCATGGTGACTCTTCTTTGGTGCTTCTAGTGCTTCTATCCTTGATGTTCCTCTATATAATCACCATTATTGAACTCTTTATGACTTTTGATATGGTTCATAGGGTCTTTGGGTGGGATCTTATCTCATGTGACTACATTTTTAGTAAACCTTAATATTGATGCCTATAATATGGAGGTAGGATATTCCTTACCATATAGAGGCCATGATTATGTTTTTCACCTTGATATGAAATTTCATTCTTATGTTATTTGGATCATGTTTGATGTTTGATCACATGTGTGTGTAGATGTAGCATGGAGACCCATTGTGTGATATTTTATTTTTATGTGTTCGTGTGTAGCCTGTGAGACCCATATTTTTTGTGTTGTTCTCATCATTTCTTATGATGGATATATTAACATTGTTTCCATTTTATAAACTTATTACATGATATATTATTGTTGTTTTATACATGGTACCAAAGTGATAGGTGGACCCATCATGGCTCATTGGCCTTGGAGAGGGAGTGTGTTCAAACACTACATATATCATGGTGATAGGACTGAGTTAGCCGATGGGGTATAATTGTCTTTTGGGGCCTAACCTAGGGGCATGATGGTCTTATATGATCTGAATCTTGATTCAATAGTGAGTTATGATGGTCTATGTGATCTCACTTGAGATATAACAATAGGGAATGATGAACTAGTGTGGTCTGACATAGAGGACTATAGTCCAACCTGATATTGAGTATCCTTGTAGCTAGATCCTTTACTTGTGATGTTTCCACAACCACTCATATGTTCTTATATCATGGAGATGAAGTGGGTATGACCAGAGTTTGTAGAGGGTTGGTTAGTGCATAGATGCTTGGTGTGGTTTGTTTTCTTGTATGCACATTTATTTATGATCATGACATACACTCTTATACATGTTCACTCATGTTAAAGGCACATTGGTGTTGTACTACTAATTTTATACTCACACCCTAAATGAGAATATATATGTGCATGAAAAATTCATGATCAGGGCTACAAGAAATGGGAAGTCCTCGACAATAAGGAGCTAGGAGCTGGATAATGGTGTTCGTATGTGGTACCAAGACAGACTCTGGAGTGACGTTGCGTTGTTTTTTTGTTTACCTATCATGCTCACATTCTAGTTTGGCCTATAACCTTGGGGTCCTTGTTTTATTATCCAATAATAATTGTGATACAGGACACTCCATGTGTTTTAGTATTGTTTATTGATTCTATTGTGTTATTATTTATGATGTTATTTATTGATATTGAGGGTAAAGTCTCCCTATTGATGACATTTGGACCGTCATTTATAATAAAAAACCTATTGCATATGGGGTGGCACACATGAGTCCATGTGGAACTCCAGATCAGATTCGGTGATACATGTTACATCATTACATCAAATTATATAGACTAAAGAAATTTTTGTATTGTATCAAACAAGCCCTTGGTGTATGGTACTCCAAGTTGAACTCTTTTATGAATAAATTTAAGTTTACTAAAGGTGGTGTATTCCAAACTATTTATGTATAGAAACATAATGGGAATAAAATGATGGTTCTTTTTATATTAATATGAAATCATTATTTATGGTTACATATCTGAATATTATAAAAAATTTACTTACTTAAATAAAAAAGAGTTTAAGATGTCTATAATAGGTGAATTAAAATTATTCTTAGTTTTTTTAGTTATTAAAAAGGTATAATATATGTTTATATCTTAGTAAAATTATGAAAAAATGTATTTTGAAATGGTTTTGAATGGAGGATTTTAAACCAATGAGTATGACCATTTCCACTAATTTGGAGCTAACAAAGGATAAGATTTATAAGTCATTAAATTTTATTTATTACAATAATTTCATTAGAATATTATTACATGTATCTATATTAAGTTTATGAATTGTTTTTTAAACATTTATAATAGATATATATATATATGAGTAACCCCAAAAATAGTCACATTATGATAGTTTAAAAAATTATATAACATATAAAATTCTTTTTAGATTGTGATTTTTTCCATATTTCATGTAGGGATAATAAGATTTTAGATTTTAAAAATTTTAATTTGGATGGTTTAGTTGATTATAAAAAAGTAAACTTCCTAAGGATAATTCTACTTGGATAGTAGGCATGTTTTATGGTTTATCAAAAGGAATGAGAGTATTTTATTCATAATTTAGATATAGAGCATATCATTTCTATTAGTGACTATACCCAATTATTTTGGATATAATAACAACTTATATATTTAGAAAATAAAATGGATCTTACTTTCTCTATATTATGTTAAACTAATAGTTCTATAAAGATCACCAAGAATAAAGTTAAATATTAAAAGACCATACATATTAAAATAAATTACCACTTTATAAAAAATAAAGTGTAGGATAATTTGGTCAGACAAGAGTATGTATCAGCTAAAAATATAATGACAAAATCATTAACAAAATTACTCCTTAGACCTATTTTTGAATGAAATATACTAGATCTTGGGGTTCAATCCCCTTGTCTTTCCTAAATAATATGTCGTTCACTCCCTCTTCACCATTATATTAATGTTATTTGTTAACACTATTACTAGGGTTGTGTGTCATGGGGAGTATGAAAGGAATAATATAAAGCTTATCTTATGTGAATTTGTAATGGAAAACTTTAATTAGTTATTCTTTTTTCCTATACTTAGCATGACTCGTGTAGTCTTACAGTAAGATAATTGAATTTATTAGCTATGAAATCAATTTTCGTATGTATTTTTATAGGGATAGCTAATGGTTTTTTGAGAAATGTGAAGTAAAATTATGTTATAACAGGGGAGTTTTTAAATAATATTTTAGAAGAAGAAAGGATGTTTTAATTGTATATATAAATTAATTTACTGAGAGTAGGCTTTAACACTTGAAGTGAAGTGTGATAATTGTAAAAAAATAAAATAATTATGAGTTTCCAAAAAACCCAAAGGGTGGTATTGTTATATACTTATATATTATTATAGTTGGATTTGTTTTCAATAATCATTTTTTGTGGTCATATATTAAATTTTTTATAGTGAATTTTATAGTATTATTAAATTATAGTAAACATTTTCTTGAAGTATTTAATGTGTTAGAATATAGTGATGTTATGTTTTTGGTGGTTTTTGGTGATTTAAGGATTAGTTAAATGAAAATTGAATAGTTATATAACAAATTTTTACTATATTACTCAAGGAAATAATAAGTTTTGATATTTTTTTAAAATTAATTTATATTGTATGTATTTATCTAATTATATTGTGTAACCCTTGATTTCTCTATTTGGTATGTATTTTTCATATCAATTATTAAATTTATCTCCTTGGAGTTTGGACTATAAATTTTAAATTTTTAGAGGAATTTTTTGGTCTCATGGTTAGGTTAATGATCTCTTTATCTGTATATAAAGACCATATAAGACAATAAAATTTTATATTATACTTGAATGTTTATATACATATTTTTACTAACCATGAATCTTCTTTAGATTTTAAATATTTTTTTTATTTTTACAATTCTAATTTATCCAAAGTGTCCCTTATTTTTCTTCTCAATTTCTTATAAAGCTTCCAAGAATAAACCACCCATTTTCCTTTCCCTTATCCTTACTTCTCCATGATGATTTCACATCAAATTAGAGTGATTCTTCAAGGTATACCTCTCTAAATCATCCCCTTTATTCTATTCTCTTATTTTTCTTCCATGTTCTTGCCTTATTTTTTCCATGATAGCCTAGGGATTCTGTTTTTGTGAAATTAATTTGGGGGTTATCTTATTTAGGGTTTTTTTCTTATTTTGAGGACTAAATCCTCTCACTTTTGGTGTAATAACATCATATATCACTGATTGAATTGATTATCGATAGGTGGTTATATATTCCTCCATTGATTGATCAATACATGAATGAATGGATGCCATAAATGGTGTTTTTATTGAAGTAAAAACTATATCTAATATCTATGATTATTTTTTTATAAATATTTGGTGTTATATTCTTGATATTTAGTTGAAATGATAAAGTATTTTCATATAAAAGTTTAAATTATGCTTTTATAGATATTTTACACACTATAAACTTGATAAAATACCAAATAAATATAATTATTAAATGATTAGATTTTATTTTATGAGATGATTGATAATAAATAATATAAGGTATACATTGTGTTATTTATGATACAATCAAAATATTAAGTCTTTTTGGCAGAAGTCAAAGAATATATTTTATTATGTGATTTACACCCATGTTTTGATTTCCCCTTTCATTATAAAATAAATATATATAATTTTATTATATAAATGGATTTATGATAAAAACAATTTGTGAAAGGATTCATTTATTTGAAGAGTTTTTTAAGGAAAGATAAGGTTTTATTTAATACATTGTATTGAATTTTTTAATTATTTTGATTTGTAAAAATTTAAGGTAATACATGGGTATATAATGGTTATCCTAGTGATAAATACACTTACTAGGTTATATTACATACTACCTAGCCTCTCCCCTAGTTTAGATTATGCACTGACTGTGATGGACTAGTTTAGGATTATACTTTACCTAGTTCCATTTGGGTTATTATCACTAGTTTAATATTATACATTGACTATATACCTTTCCATTAGTTTATAATTATTCTCTAGATAGTATAATGCATGTATTTAGTCATGGATTGGGTATTTGGATCCTGGATTTCCATTCCTTAGGCATTTAGTTAATTTTACTAAATGTTTTATCCTGAAATGTCTAATTAATTATGTTTTTAAATTTGATTTATAATATATTAAAACCCCTATGTAATCTCTAAAAGAATGTTGGAGGTTTAAATTTTGAATTTTTAATATTATTTATAAAACAAAACTAAAATAGGGGGTTTGAAAAGAGTTTTAAATGCAATAAAGAAAGAAAATAACTTGAATTAAATAGAAACTTTTAGAAAAAGTATTAGGATTCAAGAGAAATGTTGGAATGAAATCATTATAAGGTTAATAAAAAAGTTATAAGGTTCATTTTTCTACAAATTTAAATAGGTTTTATGTAATTATTTGGTGGTGGTTTATCAAAATCTTGATTACCCTCAAACCCCTTTAAAATGAAACGATTTGATGTGAGACTTGGCATAACTATTGTATAATCATGTTAAATAGCTTATGGTTGGTGTAAGAACTACCAAGGTACATTAATATCTTATATAAATAAGAAAATAAATGGTATATTATTTTTTCTAATCATTATAACACAATTTTCACCTCTCAAAACACAAACCCAATTTGTAAAAGTGGATGAGTGATTTTCATTAAATGTATCAAAACATAATGGTTCAATTTGAAATTAAATTCAGATAAAAACCCATGAAAATTTTAAAAACCCAAATTATAGATATCTAGTATCTAACTAGGTATCATAACTCCCTCTTCATGTGATCATCTCCCATGAAATTATCTCCCACCATTTAACAAACCATTGAGAGGAGGAGGAAGCTCGTACAAAAATTTGTCTTCATTTTGTGTCCCTATGTGGATAGGGAGATAAAAAATTCTAGGATAATGATAGGAACCCTATAACTCTATAAAATGGTATAATTTCATCCCCTTTTCTAAACATATAATTGAAGTTCCCAAGGTCCCAATTTATATGAAAAGTGGAAGGTGGTTTTGGTACCCTTTTTTTATAATACCACTTAGAACCCAAATTTGAGATTGTATATAGTATTGTCTCACTTTTAATAAAACTAAAAAGTTTTTTCCACACATTTTTATCTCTGGGGTTTTTTTTCAAAATTTATGGTTTTATAACTTGACATAAAACCAAATCATGTAAATACCAATGAGGCTCTAAATAGTCAATATTCCCTCCAAATTTTCTGCTTTATAAACCATAAAATAAATGAATTGGTCTTAATTATATCCTATAAAATTATGTCCCACTTTCCATGGATATTTTTTTAAAAATTGGGTCTAATTTTTTTTGATATATTATCTATAATTTAGATTTTATCCTGTGAATTTTCTTAGTATTTTATGCATTTTTTCCAGTTTTACTCTAATTTTAACATGGGCTCCTCAATTCATCTCCACTTGATATGAAAATATCAAAACAAATAAAATTACCCTTTTAAATAGTATTTATCATGAATTAAATGAATTAAATATTGAGTAAAAATGATTCTAAATATAATAAATTATAACCCATAAGCAATTAAAAATTTTGGTACAAGGGTAGAAATGAATAGTGAATTGATATGTGATCAGTCCCATGATGTTTTATGATATGAGATATGATTTGTTTCAGTATGATTCCCATAAATTTTATACATTTACATGGATGTTTGTGATCAAAAATTGGTAACTTGTAATTTTTTTACAAATGAGAGATATAAATATGTTTATCCTATGTTACTTGATTTTATAAAAAATTAAAAGGTATTTTTTATATGTATTTAAAACTGGAATATCTTTGTTTATTTTCTATAGGAATCACAAGGAATCTTTGTGGTATCCCACTGGGCTATTTTTTTCACACCCTACTTACATGCTTCTTATGCATATAGACTAATTTCATTAGATGTTAGTAAAGTAAAGGATCCTATTTGAGTTAGTAGGCATTCAGTTATTTTATTCGATCTTGGATGAGGTCACTGGTGGAAAGTGATGACTTTTCAAATATGTGTGTGTGTGTGTGTGTGTATGTTTTTAGATTATTTATGGTTATTTATTTATGGTATTTTTCATATATTTGGACTCATTAGATTCCCAACCACTTCTTCCACTTTATGAAAATATTTTAGTTATTTTTCATGTTCTTTGGATGCATGTAAAAGTTAAAGGTTAGTTTATGTTTGATTTCTTTGGGTTCCAATGATTTATTAATGATTTTATCTTAATGTAATTTCTCTTTTGGATGTTGTCTAATTTAAAGTGTTTATTTCATACGGGTGATTCCTTTAATATATGGAGTGCTCATGTAAGATTCCCAATTAGAATCCATTCTTTTACTTTACTTATAAAGAGTCAAAATCATTCCCAAGAGATATAATTAATTCCCTTGGAACATTTTGTTAGTCTATAGTGATTGATAATTCACTTTATCTCATGTGATGTGATGGCTTGGGTATCAGGATAGGGAATCCCATGTTGGATTATTAGAAAATAGTATCAGAGTTAGGTTTTGTTAATATTATTTTATAAATATAGACATGAAATAGGATCATTGAAACTCAATGGGTGGGTTTTTTGAAAGTGTTTATAAAATTATTTTTTTGATTTGTTTTGAGTTACCTTGGGTTATTGGGTATGTGTAATTTAATTTTAAGTCTTGTTTAACATTTTTATGTGATATTTTGGTTCTGAAATATTTTATTATGTTTTTTAAAAAAAATATGCTTTGGAAATAAAATTGAAGTATAATTCAAGAATTCATAGTTATGGTGAATATCCTACAAACTATTATTAGGGACTTTACAATCTATTTTAGGACTCTAGTAGTGCCATGTAGTTAGACACAAGGTCTAAGAGACTATACAACTAGACCATGCATCATGAAAAATATATTTTTTTGTTCTAATTTTTAATCTGATGATTTATTATGATCTTTAGTGGTGATTATATGGTTTTATATAGATGTAAATTTGTTTGATGAAACTTAGTTTCTTAAATTAATTCTATAGATTTATACCTCCCAGAAGAGTCCCTGTGAATCCTTAAGAGGGAGGTGTGGATAATTTTCTATAATCTAATCCTCCACTTGATCAAGGTTTTTTTAAGATAGTCATTTGAATTATTTGATCTATGGAAAGGTAAGATAATACTAGAAAATATAATCTAAATAAAAATACCACGAATTACATCATCATAATCCTATTACTTTTATAGGTAGTAAATATCCTCAAGAAGTAGAGGATTTGATAGAAAAAATTAAAGGATTTTTTAATTCTTAAAAACTCCTAAGACCTTAAATTTGAAGTGTGCCATATTCATGCTTGAGGTACCTATTATAAAGTGGTGTGAGTACATGGTCCAAGATAATCTATATGATAATTTTTCAAGGGAGTATTTCAAAACCATGTTCACTGAGATATTTTATCTTGAGATGATGAAATTTGAAAAAACATATAATTTCATCTCTCTTTGGTAAGGTAATTATAATGTTATGGAATATGTGATCTGATTCACTAATATTATCTAGTATTTCCTGAATATTTACAATAATTAAAACTTAAAATCTCGAAGCTTTAAAATGTTCTTTCATCCTGATATCTGGTAAAAATTATTCTTATTTAAACTACCCTCTTATATTAAAGTGGTGGTTAAGGAATTAATGTTAGAAACAAATAAGGTTTGATTATATGGGATGATTGGTGCCTCTTATTCTCTAATTGGTATTTAAATTGGTAACTTGGAAAATAAGAGGAGGAATGATGAGTTCAGAGGGGAAGCAGTCATAGTTCAAGGTGTCTATCTTAATTAATTTATTTAACACCTATAATAAAAAAACCACTAATATGTTATCATTGTGGTAATAAATTATATTATAATCCATCTTTATCCTAAGAAATATCATTCCTATGGTTATATGGTTCATCTCTAAAGGTTTTATAGGCTGAATCCTTTATATAAGAGTGGTGTTGGTTAATCTCCCCTAAATGAAACCCATTTACTGTCGGATGCTTCTAAGGTAATGGGATCTTGATCTTAGGAGTGTATAGATAAAGGAGATTCTACTCATAGGTAGATTAATTTAATTAGTGATCCTAATTTTAGAAATAGACCATAATCATATCTTAAATTTGGGAACTTATTTTCAACTGAACAAGCACCAACTGAATATGAAGTTATACCTGTTATAATGAAATGTATTGTTCTTATTAAATAACTTATAATTATTTTTTTATTTAATATAGGTGTATCTCAATCATTTATTTTTACTTAAATTATTTAATTATTAAATATTCTATCTAAATTAATTCCTCATGTGATGGAGATATCCACTTCCCTTGGAAAACTTAAGGAGTGTGTCTTTGGATGTCCTTTGTGTCTTATATCAATTTATAAATTTGAGATGGCATGGTATTTTATTTTCCTATATATAAAACTTTTCAACCATTTTCAATAAATGGAACGGATTATGGAATTTAAATATTGTATCTATTATTATCACTAAATGGTGGTTTTCATTTCAACTGAAGGGAATTCTTATTTATTACAAGGTGAATGGTATCCTTTTTCAAGTTGGTAAATTATCATGATAGTTATCCTCTATTATAAATTAATATGGTGAAGATAATTCAAATAATAAGCTTCCTTATATAGTGAGAAATTTCCCTAAGGTGTTTCATGATAATTTATATGGCTACCTATAGTGAGGGAAGTGGAGTTTTCCATTGATATTATTCCATATATGAGTCTTATATTCTTAACTTTACATTGTATGTATCCTATATATCTGAAGAAGTTAGAGATCTGAATTAGTGATTTATAAGGAAAATGATTCATCCATCCTAATGTGTTCCCTAGGGAAACCCATTTGCTCTTTGTGAAGAAATTTGATAGGAGTTAGCATCTATGTATCGATTATCAAAAGTTTAATCAAGTGAAGATAAAAAAATATATCACATTAACTATATTAATGACTACTTAGATTAGTTTAAAGGAGTGAGGTGGTTCTCAAAAATTGATCTCGGTTCTATGTATCACCAGTTTAGAGTGAAATAATCTGGTATACTTAATACTACTTTTTGAAGAAGGTATAGCTATTTTGAGCATATTCTAATTCCATTAAATTTTTAAAAGTAATATTTCATTTTTCATGGTGTTAATGAGACATATATTTCATCTGTATCTCAATAATTTTACCATGATATTTGTTGATGATATACTAGTTTACTCAAATTCTGGGGAGGCGCGTGAGAATCACTTGATAATTGTACTAAGAATTACTTTAGATCACTGCAAGTATAAAAAGTAACGCAAGTCCCATTTTTTATCCAATAAGTGAAGTTATTGGGATATATGGTTTTAAAATATGAAATATTAGCTAATAAAAAATGTTTGAAGCTATTATGCATCATAAAGTTCCTAATATTGTCTTGAAATTTGGATATTTTTGTGTTTGGTAGGATACTATCAGTGTCTTGTAAAGGATTTTCGAAAGATGAAATCGCTATTAATAGGTCACACTCATAATGGGGTGAAATTTTTATAGATTCATGAATTTTGGGTATTAGTTATGAATTAAAGTGAAGACTAACATAGGCTAATGTTTTAATTTTCCCTAATCTTGAATAAGGTTATATTTTTTGTTGTGATCCATCATGTATGGGTATAGGTTGTGTGCTTATTCAGAATGAAGATGTTGTGGAATATGGTTCTCTCTAGTTACACCCACATGTGAATAATTACCTATCCCAAATAATGAATTGTTTGTGGCTATGCATGCTATGAATTGTTGGTGAAACTACCTATTCAGTGATAATTTCATAGTTTATATTGACCATAAATGTATAAGCTATATCTTTTTGTAGAAGGATTTGAATCTCAGGTAGAGTTGTTAGGTGAAATATCTTTAAAAATTTTATTTTGAACTCACTTATATCCAATAAAAGGGATTTTTGCCACTAGCACCCTTAGTAATAATTGTATATCTTTGACAGTGAAAGCATTAAAGGTTGAATGTAAATTTATGAGCCTCTTTTAAAATTAGAACCTCGAGGTAAAATAGGAGAAGTATTTTGTGTTCTTATCAAATGTATAGATTATATATTCTATTATTGATTTGATTCATTAGGAGTATCCATAAAATCAATAATGTCATTATATTAAGGGAATAATAAATGGTAAAAAGACCATTTATGAATCATCACTTTATTCAAATGGATTCATTTTCTATAGGAATCATTATGTGGTCCCTTTATCTCTTTTAAGAAGGTAGTGATGAAATATTTCTATCATTTTAGCAGGTTTTTCATCCTGGTATGACCATGACGTATCATTATTTAAGGAATCAATATTTGTGATCTAGGATGAAAGGGATATTGTTGATTATGCATCTTAATGCTTCACTTATTAACTTGTGAAGTTGGAGCACCAAAATCCTTCAGGAATGATTCATCTCTTACCCATTACTGCCTTGAAGAAGAAAAGGTATCCATGAAACTTAGTATTAGATTTCCTCATACCCTACATAGATTGAATTTTATTTGGGTAATCATTGATAAGTTAAAAAATAAATACATTTCCTTTCTATTAAAGAAATTTTAAAATTCAAAGATCTTGGGAAGTTATATGTGTAGAAAATTATTAAATTACATGATTTTCCTTATGTTATTATTTATGATAGAGATATCTACATCAATTCATAGTTTTGGAAAGTACTTTGATAGGACATTGGGATTAAATTAAAACACAACACACCATACCACTCTTAAACCAATGGTCAGATAGAGAAGGTGATTCAAATATTAGAGGATATGTTTCATGTGTGTGTCATTGATTTTGTAGGATCTTGGGTAAAATTATATCAGTGGTTTAATTTTCATATAATAATAGTTATAAATCATTTATAAAGATATCTCCCTTTGAATATTTATGTAGTTGGATTTACCAATCTTCACTATGTTGGGTTGAGATTGATGAATCATACTTATTAGGACTGAGTATTGTATAATAGATGATGAATAAAATTTAACTAATTTGGGATTGGTCGGTGATAGCACAAAGTAACCAGAAATATTATATTTACCTTCATCGTAGACTATTGAAATTATTAGTTAGGTATTCGGTATTCCTAAAAGGCTCACTTTGACTAGGTTATAGAAGACTGGGAAAGAAAGGTAAGTTTATACCAAGATATGTTGGACCTTTTTATATTCTTAAAAGGATTGAAAATGTCATAGACTAGATAACATTACCTCCCCTAATGACATAAATTCATAACGTTTTTCAAATCTCCTAGTTGAAGAAATATCATCCAAACCCTTATCATGTTTTTAAATTAAAGGAGTTCAAATTGGAGTCTGATGATTAGATGATATAACAACTTATCCATATTTTTTATTATAATAATATAGTAATATAAGGAAAGTTAAATCCTTTGGTTCATATTCTATGGAAGCATGGGAATGATTCTCATGAGGCATGGAAGTGAGAATCTCAAATGAGGGATCAATGACCTCACCACTTCTCTGAGAAAAGGTTTTCATGTGGGATTTTTGGGGGTATAAAGTGGCATGGTGTGATTAATTATGACACCCACAATGTCATTATTTTGTAATTATTTAATATATCAATTATTAAATTTATTTTCATAGATTTTTTACTATAAATTTTAATTTTTTAGAGAAATTTTTAAGTTACAATGTTAGGGTTCATGATCTCCATGTCCATGCATAAGGACCATGTAGCTTAATGGAAGTTTTTAGTAGCTTTGCACGATTGGATGCATGGTCTTCCTAATAATGCATCCTCTTAAAATTTTAAATATTTTTTATTTTTATAATTTGGATTTATCCAAGTGATCCCTAATTTTTATTCACACTTTATTAAAAATCTTTTAGGCATCAACCTTATTATTTACCTCCTCTTCTTCTTTATTCTCCTTAGTGATTTCTTATAAAAATTGAGTGATTCTACATGGTATGTTCCTCTAAATCATCTCATATTTTCTTATCTCTCATTTTTCTTCCTTTTTCATTCCCTAGTTTATCCATGGGGTTATATAGATTAGATATGAGTGAAAATAATTAGGTGTTTCTCTACTTTAGGGATTATTTTCTTCTTTTAGGGGCTCAATCATATCTGCTTTGGTGGAATAACATCATTTATCACCAGTTTAATTGAATATAAATAGGTGTTTCATACTCATCTTTTGGTTGATTGAACCATGAATGTTTTAATTATTTAAATGTTATTTTTATTGAAGTAAAACCTATATCTAATATCTATGATTTTTTTGTGATAAAATTTTGGTTTTTCCTTCTTGTACTTTTCTTGAAATGATTAGGGGATTCCATAAAAAATATATGTTCTTCTTATATAAATTTTTTCAGGTTATGTTCTTGATGAAATGAGAAATGAAGTTTTACTATGAAAATATTAGTTTTATTTCTATATAATGATTGGATATAAATTAAAAAATGTATATATCATGTTTTATAGTGATTTTAAAAAATAAAGGCTTGTATATAAAATTTAAATAAGGTATTTTATTATGTGATTTAAACCCATGTTGTTAGTTCCCCCTTTTATTATGAAACGTATGTATTTAATTGTATTGTATTGATGGATGGATGATGTAAATTATTATTAAAGGGGGTTCTTCTTTGAATGTATTTTCAAGGGGATATGAGGGTATATTTAATGCATTGTATTAAATTATTTAATTATTTTTATTTGTAAAAATTCATGGGAAGTATTGGGGAAGCTAAGGGGGTTCTATAGATAAGTAAACTTTCCATATTAGATGGCACATTGCCTAAACTTTACACCTGGTTTAGACTACACACAAACTAGGATGGACTAATTTAGGATTACTCTCAAGATATTTTTATTCAACATATTCTCGTTAGTTTAATATTATGCTCCAACTAGTGACATCATCGCTAATATAATGTTATGCTCTGTATAGTTGTCTGCATGTAGTTAGATATGGATTTAGTATATGAGGATCTAATATTTCCATTCCTTATTCTTGCAGGTAATGTCCCATGATCCTTTATGATATGAGATATGATTTTTATTTAGATTATTCCCATAAATTTGATATATTTACATGGATGGTTTTGATTAAACACTGGTAACTTGAAATTATTTTACATATGAGAGATATAAATGTGTATATCCCTTGTCACTTGATTTTATAAAAATTAAAAATATATTTTTATTATATAAATTTAAAATTATTAAGTCAGGGTTTACTTTCATAAGGAGTTATATAAAACCTTGGTGGTATTCTATTAGGATATTTTCTCACTAACATCCTACATACACACTCTATGTGTACATATAATTGAACTCATTTGATATTTTTAAAGGAAAGTATCTACTTTGAGTTAGTAGGATTTCAATAGTTTTTTTAATCTTAGAGGATGTGATAAGTGGAGGGTTATCACTTGTCATGTGGAGATGGGTGGTTTTAGTTTATTTATGCTTATATAGATTTGTTACCTTCATGTATATGGCCACATCTGCATCTCATCACCTTTGTTTCACTTTGTTCATGTTATTTGGATGTATATAAAAGTAAATGGTTATTTTTATGTTTTATTTTTTATATTTCAATTGATTTATTGATAATTTCATCATGATGTTATGCCTTATTTTGATTTTTAATTTTGAAATTTTTTATTTCATATAGCCAATTCTTATAAGATATGGAGTGTTCATGTCCGGTTCCCGATTGCATTCCCTTATTTTCCTTTAATTGTAAAAAATAAAAATGATTTCAAAATATATGATTGATTCATTTGGAAGTTTTTTTAGCCTATAAAGATTGAGAAAATGCTTCAGGCCAGCCTGGGGGATCAAGATAGGGTATCCCATGTTTGTTTATAACATATATGACATGATCATACAAAATTATGTAGTTGTAACAGGAGATTAAAATATATGGATATCACTTGATGAATTTTAATATTTTAGATAATGGTAAAATATACAAAAAAATGAGGGATATATCATAGTGGTTTATTACACATATCGTAAGGTAGAGTGAATGGTGTAGCATATAAGGATGGTTATATTGAATTTTATAGTATATGATATGCCACTTAGTTAATATGATAATATATTTTTATGAATTTTTATTTTCCAAGTATATTAATGATTATTTGACTTTTTATATTCATTGATTAAGAAATAAAGATGAATACGTGAAGTTTTATTTAATTTTGAAGAAATTTAATTGGTTTTATTTATATATGTTGAGATTTGTGATGTAATAAATTCAAAAGTTATGAGATGGGTTTGTGCTAAACTAGGAATAATGATATATAGGTAGTATATATCGAACCATATGCCAAAAGCAATGATATGGTTATATCATAAAATAAGTATTTAAGTGTAAGCAATGAAAAGTTGATATAACTATATGTGATATAAAGTGCAAACACTAATTGTAAAAAATTTAGGGCAATAATTAAAATCACATATACAATCATGGGATGCCACATTATATGAAATCATATTAGAGAAAATGATATTAAATATCATGAAACATGACAAATAATTGATAAAATGAGTAATTTCAATCATTATATGTGATATCTTATATTATAGGTTAAATCAAGATAATAATGAAAACAATGTAGTCTAACCTTACTATAATATGAAACATTTATGTTAATTTTTTTCATGGTTATATCAAAGTATGTAATATGTAAGATATCACCACAATGATAAAACCTCATTTTAATGATGCTTGTAATTCCAATATCAAATTATGAAAAACCATTTAATGTTCTTTTTTATTATCATTAAAATAATTTAATATAATCAAATACTGATTTAATGGTGATTCAACTATATAAGGATATATTATATAGAAGATAAATATAAATTCATATATCATGGTCAAATGAAAATAAAATTTTAAAGGTCTTTCTTTAGAGTTGGCCATGAACATTTATTAAAAAAATGCTTTTGATTACTATAAAAGGGAGATAATGAGAGACACTAGACCCAAAATTCTAAATATTGTTCTATAAATACATACATTTAATATATAACATGAAAATTTATTACATTAAACCATTCCCAATATCAAAAAATTTAGTTTCATTAGTAATTGAATATATAATACATAAAATAAAATATATAAAAAATTATTTAATAATTCACTTACAATAACTCATGATTTCCAAGTTGTCCTTATGCCTTATACCCTTTATAATATTCCTATTCCCCTTAGAAATTTACTTGGAAAAAAAGGTTAACTTTAAAAATATTATTAAGGGGATAATCATATGTAAATGTGAAGAACATAATTAATGTGAGATATCATAAGATCATTTATTATGTTATGATATCATACCATAAGATAATAATTGATTACAACATTAAATTCATAAAATAATAATATTTAAATCATAGGAATGTGAATATTATATGAATGTAAATCAAACATAAAACATTTCATCTTGAACATAAATCAACTCTCACTTCCAAAACAATGTAACATATTGTGTTAGGTTTTATATTGATGCATCATACATAAAATCTCATGAGATATATGTATTACTCAATAGATTTAGGTGTTTCATGATTTTTGGCTCACCCATCACATTATTACTTGAATGATAGTGATCTAGGGACATGTACCCCTATAGAAAACACAAACCCCTCACCTGATCCTTAAATAATGTCATTAGATTCTTACATAGAAGACCTACTTGAGAGATGGCTTCTCTTCTCCTAGATGAGGTTTCTATTATAAGGGGTGATGATGTTTTAATCAATGAAAATATGGGCTCTATATCATTACCTGGTCAAGATATAATTTCCATTATAATGACCTCCTTGGATGGGAAATCTACTCTCACTCCCCGCTTAAGGGGTCATCTAAAGAAGATATTTAGAACAAAAAATCAAAATGGTAGACCTAAGGACCTTATTTTTGTAGGTGATGTGATTTCTAATTAGGTGGATAAAGTGTCTTCATTATTAGTTTCTCTATAAAAATATTTCAAATCCTTGGTCAATTTTGATGCAAAATATCATGTCACTCCTCCCTTGAGGGGTTGTCCTAAAAAAATCAATTACATGATCCTAGGAGGAGAGATCAATAGGGGTGTATACCCAATATATTTTTCACAAAAGAGTAAACAAATTTCTTTTTTCTCATCTAGAAGGTAATGATATAGTCACTATATATTATAAATAATATTCACAATTGTTCTTATTCTGATTTGGATTATAAGTGTTACTTGTTCCCATGATAAATGTGAATATATTATCAACCTGGTCAAATCTTCACAAGTATATTTTCTTGTAATCCTTGATCCAAATCACCCTACTGAAGCTATCAAGGAATTTATAGGAAAAAACTACATGGGGTTTTTCTTGCATGTTTCACTGTGTTAACCCATATATGGATTTTTTAAAATAAAAATCATTAATCTACTCTAGTATGTACATCTCCCCGATAAGTGACTCTTAAATTTTCCATTGAACATGATGGAGTTATTTTTAACTATTATCTATACTAAAAGTGATATCATGTAAAGTAGGATGATTTGTAAAATTATTTTGTTCATTGATCCATATTATCATCCATGGATACTCGGGGGGTCTTTAACACTATAATCATCCATGGATACTCGAGGGGGGCTTTAACACTATAATGGACTAATCAAATAAAAAGGTGTTTGTATTTATTTGAGGAAGGCCATGAAGAATTACAATATATGTATGGAAAATAACCAACTATTGGATGTTGGTTACTCTGGATAGTGATATACTTGGTGTAATAATAAGTAAGGATCTATATGGACATCAGTTAGATTCTATGGGTACCACACCAACCTCTAGGGTATCTCAAAATTTCCTAATATTTTAATCTCTCATTTTTCTTATTTCTTGTTTATTCACTCCCTCTTACTATTGATAGTTTTTAATACATCTATAGAGAATGAAGGTTTTTGTTTCTTCAAATTGTGGACCCAAGAAGAGGTCTTTTACATGTAGTTATAAAGTCATGGAAAACCCATGTATAGAGGAATCCTTGGTTTATTTTAAAAAAAACTCAAGTATTTTAGGAATACTATGGTGGAGTGGGCTAGGGAAAAACCTTTCAATAATAAAACTACTAAAGAACTAACCCAAGAAATAAAGGATATCAAAAAAAGCTATCCAAGTTAGGTGGTATGAATATTTGTTCAATATTATTACAGAAAAGAATAAAAAAAATTCAAAAATATTTCTTAGGGAATAGAAAATGATGTATGAAAAATCTAGGTCATTATGGGTTAAAGAAGGAGAAAAAAATAATGCCTTATTTCATATATATATCAAGGAGAGAATGTTTATAGGGAATCCAAACCTTCAACTAAAGGATGGATCATTCTCTAAATATATAAATTTCATGGGTATCTTCACTGCTCAGCATTTATCCTCCATTCTATTAGTATCGATAGAGCTAATGGGGATTGGGAGAGGTTACCCAAGGGAAGTAAAATAATTTTAGTTTTTCAGTGTCATTATGATGTCCATTAAATCTAGAAACAATTATTATTTAGGATACATTATATAAATTAATGAAATTTTTGGTGTTATCAATTGTATGAATTTGGAAAGTTCTCTGGGTCTTGATGGTTTATTGGGATATTTATTCATCATAAAATGGTATATTATCAAAGTGTAAGTCATTGGAGTTGTATAGAATTTTTAAAATAGGGAAATTTTCCTATGTTCACTTATCCCACTACCCTAGTTTTAATTCTTAAGGTTAATTATCCTCACTCCTTTCAATATTTTTTCCCAATTAGTATATGTATTTTAACCTATAAAATAATTTTAAAAAACTTAAATAGAGACTTATAGCTATGCTTTATACTTTTTTAAAGGAAAAACATGGTTTTTTTGGGTGAAAAAATCCAAGAAGTTATTACTCTAGCCCAAAATATTCTTTTAGACTTAAACAATAAGGGTTCATAGTGGTAATATTATGGTAAATATAGATGTGAAAAATGAAAAGGATAAAGTGGAGTGGAATTTCATACACAAATTTCTTAGGACACAAGGCTTATCAAAATGGTCTTGTGATAACTTACTTTGAGGTTTTATTTCTTATAGTTCTCATTATCTCTAATAAGAAAATGGTTTGGTTTATTAAAATAGATGATAGTTTTGATTTAAGGGAAATCGCTATCTTCTGCCTTATTTTTGATGATCCAAGATTATTTTAATAAGAACCTCAATATGGATATACAAGATGGAAATGTGGGATTTTTTAAGGATGGGTATATAACATCAAGAATCACACACCTTATCTTTACAGATGATGTGGTGCTTTTCTTTAATGTAAAATAATGCTCATTTAAGTATTTCAAGGACATAATGAGTGAGTATGAATTTTGGAGTGGTAAAAACAAATGTTTCTAAGAGTGGGATTTATATTTTTATGAATATTTTATTGAGTAGGACCCATATACTATAAATTTGGATCGGTTTTCATAAAAATTATTTCTTGATTGATTACATAATAGCTTTCCTTTCTAATAGGAGGATCCAGATCTATCATTTTGAGAGGTTGTTTGATAATATTTCTGGTCACATTATCAACTATAAAAATTTATTCTTATCATTTGGTGTGGGTTTTTTATTATTAATTGTTTCTTTACTTTAATGATATTTTGCACAATGTTTTTTATCAAAGTTCCAAAAACTATGATAAATAATATAGAGAATATATTTTTTATCTTTTTATAGGATTCACATTCATAAAGTATATTTTATTTGTCCTATTAAAAAAACCTATCCATGACATATGAATCAATAGGAATCAAAATATGTGGGATTCAGGGTACCGTGCAGGGTCTCTGGGAAAACATGGTGTAGATTTAAATTTTTGGTAATTCCCTATGAGAATACTTTACTAAGAGGAATTATGAGGAGTAAATGGGTGTTATTTTTAACATATGATTATCCCCTTTCATACTCTAATTTTGTTTGTCTAGTTCCTTTTATTGTATCATGGAAAACTCACAATGGGTCATGGATATGGGGAATACCCTTTTATGAAATAAAAACTAGCATATGAAGACTCTTTTTTTTATAAGTTTCCTAACAACCAATATATAAATTATAGAGAAAATTAAATCTCAATAATTCATAAATGTGGTGTTGCATGAATCTCATAAATAAGTGCTCTAAAACAACTATTTATCTAATTAGGATGATCAGAATATCTTTCCTCCATCAAAATAAGTAACTTTAGTTTTTTGGGGTTTCATAGGATTAATCTACATTCCCAAACAATGTACTGGTGGGACAAATTACTTTGGGATAGTGAAATTAAAAATAAGATGATATTATTACTCTAAAACATTAGAAAAAGTGTGCTACCAATAGAAAGTATGGATCAATGGTGAGGTATCTCCTTGGAGTTAAAATTACAATGTTGCAGTAACCCACAGGACCAACATTTATCTTCAAGGATAATGGGAACTATTCATCAGGTATTCATTTGGAACTATTTTTGACATTTTAAATAACTTAATATAATTTGAAAACCTTATTTAACTTTGGAGTTTGGGTGTCAATTCATCTTATTTTGAGTGGAGGTTTAGGTAAATGACATTTACAATAAGAGCATGGGTTCAGTGGGGGCCTGAAATTCTATTATATATGACAAGGCCAAACTCAACAACTATTTCTTATAGTTTAAAATATTTTATCAGAGAGATGGGAAAAAAGTTTGAGGGGAGAGGTCTTTCACCTTTTTGAATAATCTAAAACCAGATGATTTATATATGTTAAAACCCATACGTGTTGTAAAAATAGGTGAATGGATTCAGTTGAAATAACTGGAAGCTAGTTTGGAGTTGAACACAAATAATTTTGGTGTAGGAGGCTTCACGTGAGGTGGTGTCGTTTTTCGTGATGCACGTCTTTGTTTTTATGGATTTAAATATTTTTCTCAAAGTCAATACCCTACTCATCATGGAAACTAAAGCATTATTGTATGGTCTTTCACTTTATAAGGATAAAGGGATCCCTCTTTCTCAAGTGGACCTTGATTCAGCCTTGGTGGTGAATTTTCTTATTAACAATAACTCGCCCTAATCTATAATATACAACATGAGAAGATGCATACAGATCATTTATGGGGAATGAATATTCTACATACATTGAGAGAAGGGAATATAGTAGTGGATTCTCTAGCGTCAAGGTTTGGCCCATCTAAGTGTGCCAAAACCTTAATTAGAGAGAGGGTGAGAGAGAAAAATAGCTTTTGTTTGAGTAGAATTATATTATATGAATCACACTCATAACCAAAGTATTAAACTATTTATATATCCATCTAAGAACCCTCTTTGGAAAAAAAATGTTTGTATATATTTATGAAATGTTTGATAAACGTTTCAGATTTTAAAACTCATTATAACTCATGGTTTAAATATTTCCATTGATTATTTAATTCTTAAAACCATCTTGGATATTCAAACTCCTCTAATAATCATCACATGATCAATAAAATAAATTTGATATATTAAGGTTAGAGAAATAGTCCACATCATATATTTTCCCATAACATGTATAATCCCATGAACAAAGCTGTGATGTTGTGAAACTCACTACATGGTTCAACTCAGCACAAACCATAATGTAGTTTAATACCACTATGTCATGGTTAGAATTTTAGTGCATATTTCTAATAATATCTCACTTTCACTAAATCCTCATAGGCTTAATATATTTTTTCCTTATGTGACATCATATGTAACAACTTGTGAAACCATGTAAAAAATTATTTTTGGATATATTATAATACTCTTTCATAAAATTTATCGTTCATTTTCACCAAATGTTACAACACATGTAATAATTTGAGAAAATACATCTAAAACTTCTTTTAGATGTCCTCTAAAATACTTATAGGGTATCTCTCAAAGTTTTTACAAGAAATTTTTAGAAAAACTTAATCCTTATTCACACATCTGTTAAGTGTGACATCAAAGGACTTTATAGCATTGATAACAATTATGAATTCTCTAATATATAAATTTAATAAAATAGTGGACTATAGAAAATCAACAATGATACTTAATATATAAATTAATTTGGCATGATCTTTATCAAACATTTTTATCTCCAAGATAGTGTCCACTAGATATATCATATCCAATTATGAATAATCATGTAATCCCTTTGTCTAAGAAATAAAGTAACCAAGAGACATAGAGTGTGTCAATCTCATATAGTTTACGCATATGTTCTTGATTATCCAAGTATAAACTAAACACAGATGAACAAGTCACATGTCATTTTCCCAAATTGTTGAGAAAATCATGTTCCCCTCATCCAAATAGATAAGCACATCATATGTACTTTATCTAGGTATGGACATGAAATTACTCGGTCCATATAAATCAAAGGCATACATGTTATACCTGTCATATGAAAGGAAAAATCTTATATTGGTTAAGACTCAATAGATAAAATGGTCAACAACATACCCAACCTTCACTTGATTAGATCAACCTCAATGCTGGCATAAGAAAGGTATCAAGGTATAAAGGTTATCATGCTAGATATCTTCACAACCTCAGGTAAAAGAATTCAATATGAAACAAGTACCTATATCTTAATAAATACATAGTTTATGACATTCCATGTGGTATACTCAGTGGTTCATCTAACAAAAAACATCCTTTATACCTCATGGTTGAATATCATATCTCTATATGAGGCCCAACCAATTCTAACCTTTACATAACATCATAACCAATAATACTCCATGATGACTATTTATTAGGGATGGAACAAAGTTATACTTTGAAAGGTTAATTATCATTTAATTTTATAAATATATATAACCAACATGAAATAATGATAAATTGTATACTACCTTTTGTATAAAAATATACATTTTATATTCTTAAACTCCTTTAATAATACTTAAAAAACCATACATAAGCACTCATATAATCATATCTGATATGATAGACCACCAGAGAGGCCTTTTGTTTACTATACTTTTAGGGTTTTACTAAACTCATTACATCACTATGTAATTCTTTATATATATATGTGTGTTCATCTGATAAAACCTCCCAATATACTCATTTAATATATAACATCTATGAATAGATGTAGTTTTAATAATGGTGTGATTTACTTAAAAATACTCATGTTCAACTCTATGAACATAATATTCCAACTTCTTTACTTCATAACATGAAATGGTATGATGTTAATAACTTATGTTTTCTATTTAGAACTATTTCTAAGATCATAATCATCTTACTAAAACCTTTCCACTTAAGATTTATTTGAAATAATTTGGTAAAAAAATTAAATGTAACTGTATATAATAAGATCATTCTTTACAAACATACCCTAAACACTTTTAGTATATAAAGTAACTCTTAATTTGAATTTTATTGATAAAATACTTTATTTATTACACTTTTAACTTCTCTAATTCCAAACATACTTCCACTAACCTTTTTTAAAATATGTTTTCTCCAAAATATATTTATATGTAACAAACTCCTTTTTGTTATCACTTATTTTATTTAGTGGGTGTAATATCCCCATCCCGAACCATTGTCTTGGGCAGGCCTAAAATGCCACTAACCTTAGGTGCGTCCCTTAGACAAAAAAAGGATAACAATAAAAACAATGGGTACACTACATTGTTGGGGGACAATTTACCATTGGTTACAATACAACCTATAGCAATGAAATGAAAATATTACCATAAACATGATTCATGAACCAACAATACCAACTCCAATAAAAGGTTAACATAAAAACTAATATTCATAGTGTAAAACTAAAGTCTCTTGTGCACATGTGAAAGAAACATACTAATGCACCTGTGAGAAAATATAATAACCAACAACACTTAAACAAGACAACTATCCATCCCAAACCTATTTGAAGCACTCCCACCAAAAAACACAAACCAAATAATATAATATAACATGAGCCACATAGATAAAGGGTAACATGCACTGTTTTCCCACTGGTATTCCACTCTCACACCCCAACATCGTACACCCTAGCGCTTCTATCTCTTCTAAATACCACATCACCCCACAAGCATGGTCACAACACATCTATCCAAAAAACACCTAGGCTCGCTGCCCCACAAGCATGACCACATCACTTCTCACCCAAAAACACATGGACCGCAACACATCCACAACCATTACCAGAGAAGTAGGTTATCATGAACATAAAGGACATCAACCTCATACCCTCCTACTATAATTTCTGACCCCCACCATAAGCCACCTCAACCCATATCATCCCTCCCACAGACACCTAGGCTACATCACATCTCACATAAAGACAACTAGGCTCACCGCCCCACAAGCACAACCACATCACATCTCACCCAAAAACACTAAGGATATCACAACCATCATCTAGTGCAATTTCAGACCTCTAGTCATTACAACCTCTGCAATACCTACCTTTCCTAAAAGAGATAGTGGGAAAGAGTGGGTACCCATCCATATGTCCTCTTAAATGGATGTCAGGAAAAACAATACTCATATAAATATGAGTTTCGTCACTTTGTGCTCTATGTGGGTGGGATGCGTATATAAATCACAAGGAATATACAAGTATATATATATATATAGCCACACACAATCCTGACCTATTGGTTCACAAAAAGACACTAACCAACTCACAACATCCCTACTTTAATTTCCACCTATAAATTCATAATACTGCACAATCCACAAGCCACATCACACCACCAACCAATTCCATTATCCAAACCATTCATTTCATTATTAAGAATAAACCACGTTTAACCATACAACCCATCGTTTATTTATTCATTAACCATTTCCATCCCATTAACCAAACCAAAACTTATCAATTTCAATCATTATTAAATAATTATTTATCTCTTCACTACTCGGGCATCTAGCACAACACAACCACACGTCATATGAAACTCATCATCTCCATCACACCATCACCTCACCACCCCAAAAGCACGGCCAAACAACCACCACATGACCACCCCAAAAGAATTTCTACAAAACCAACACCTCTCCGCCCTAAAATCATGGCCACATTACCACCACCATGCCACCCCAAAATCATGGATACGTCTCACCCATTAACCCCGCATCGCATCGCAAACAAAAATAATTTCTCCATAGCACGACCACACATCACAATATAATCAAATATCATTTCATATATTTAAAAAGGCGTTTTTATCACATTACACTATATTTCAGGGGCATTATCACACAAGACATAATCCTAGGGAAACTATTTCATTACCCAGATATAAGCGGTTAGCCAATTTTCATTTTTGGGTGATATCACAATAATCAAATCAGGTAAAAAAGTCACAACACATATCATCCAGCACAAAAAAAATCCCCCAACATTCATAATTTTCAGTGGGTTATCAAGCCCATACAATCACAATATCACAATAATATCAAAGTTGTAAAATCATTTGAATCATCCCCCCACCCTATTAAATTTCAATTATCCAATTATTTATCTTTGATTAATCTAGAAAAACTATAAACCATAGATAAATAAGAGTAAACCCATCCTATATGATACATAATAAAGGGAAATGAGGGATTCCTTACCTAAAGAATCTTTTCTGAATTGCTATGCACTGCAAGGAGAAGAAGAAATGCATGTAAACCAAAATCACATTCAAAACCCATGGATCAACCTAAACTACATCAAAGATCATAAAAACATATCCCAACACACACCCAAAACAAAAAAAACATTTTTTTATAAAATTTCCAAGATAATAATGAAAGAAAACCATGGGGAAAGGAGAAAGTAATCATCACGGATCATTGACTAACAACCACCAGAACCCACGGATCAAAGTGGGGGAGAAGAGGGCTAGAACATATACTCAGGGTGAATAGGGATCATCTAGAATGAGAGGGATAAGGGGAAAGGGTGAATGAAAATTTTCATCTAAGAAAAGGGATTTAAAACCTGGATCCCACCGTTTTCACATCATGTAAATATTACATGACATATAATTCATGGGTTTTTCTAAAATTCCCACTTTCACTAAAAATCATGCCTTTTAGGCATTTATTTAATACATGTCTTGAATTATAATTACATGGTGTGTAATCCATATAATGGTCTCCCCCTCTATCTGTATACAATCCATGAACTAGACTTATACACAAGCCATGAGCCATTAGTTCATGTTATGTAAACATTACATGACGTGAATTTCCTATTGCAGTGCTCCTACAACTCCAGCCTCCACCAAAAACTCTCTAAACCTCTCTTGAACACCTATAACCACCAAAAAAAGAAATTTAATTGTCCAGTATGGCACAGTCCATTACATATTCTATGTCACCTCCCATGACAAACACTATCACTTCATAAGATATGACATTTTTTATTATGTACCATTCATTTTTTTTGTTGAAATCAACTTTAACATTTATTGTGATATACCTAAATCATATCCTATGATATCCTATCATAATGACCAAAAAAATTCCATGTTAATTTTAGGTCATCCAAATTTTTCTAACACATTTTTAAAGGACTATATTGACTTTCAAAATATATTTACAAATATATTAACACACATGTATTAGTCCAACATCCATCCTCTATGGACATGAGACTAAATCATCATGTGTCTATTTACATGTGTCTTTCACCATTATATATATCATGATAATTTTTTCCTTTTATGTTGATCAAAAAACATTTTCACAAACAATGTGTTCTATAGAGAATATAACATTTTCACCTGATATATTTTCACTAAACATATGTTCTATTGATTCTATGTAGAAAATGTTTTTTATTGAGAATAATTTATTGTAATATAAAACTTAGTAAATTATTTGAAATATTGACTCACAATACTTAAATTAATTCCAATATTATTATACTTATTCATGTTACTTTATCATAAAACATGAGCATAAAACATTTTTATGCACAAAAAATTCACCTAGTATCAAAAAAATGTACTCATTGCATCCATATTTTCTTAAATTTAATCTATTTTTTCAACCAAAAGTCCTATAAAAATTCATTTGGTTATAGTTAGATCATTGTATATGATATATTACACCACACCATACAATATACCATTAAATGCATGTTTCCTTATAAACCAATTCTCCAACCTTATTCACATCTCCATAGATATTATACAATAGACTATCAATGAACCATACCACTTTATTAACATATATTAATTATTTTTTAGCATTAATATCAATAATTTATCCAACCAACTCTTAGATCATGTAAATATTTCAATTAATATATTAAGTGGTTCTCTTATTTTCATGATTAAATTTTTTTTCTCCATAAGTTAGAAACAAATCCAACCATAATAAAATCTATAAGGTTTAATATATACTTAGTGTATGGGTCAGGAACCCAATATTGAAGGATATATTTAGACTTTGGGTCATGTTATTTATTGTACATACATACTTAGACTCAAATAAAAGGACCTTAAAAGAATAGTAAATAATTTTCTCATCAAGGAAGGACTTATGAAAAACATGTGATTACTTTGAATCAAAGTGATTCCCTAAGAGTAATATCATTTATACTTAAACTCCAAAGAAGTATCCTAAGAGGAAATGTGACATGTTTTATGGTGAACTCATTGGGGGTTCAAGTATGTATTATAGGAATAATATGACGTGTTATATTAGTGGCGAGGGATGTGTAAGGTTTATTTGACAGCGATGTTAGTATGAGTTAATATATGTTCATTACCCTCCTGGTTGTATAACAAGGTTTATTTGTTTCATATTATGTTATTATGACTATTTTTTATGTTTTTTATATTTCATACATTTTATACATAGATACTAGTATATACATAAACTTCTCTACTGAAAAACATACTCATAAAAGGACAAACTATTATAAAAGATAATAGTGAACACAATAGTAAAATCTAACCAAATATAATAGATTAATGCCCATATGGATAGGTTTTATTTTCATTGTATCATCACATTTGGGGTGGTTCTTGAGTGTTAACCCTATAATATTTCATTTAAAAGACACATGTTCAAAACTGGATGGGGGGAGAATTTTTTAGAACTGTAGCGGGTATTATAGCTTTAGAACTATTCACTCAATTTGGGACTATGGGCCATAGATTCGGGAATTTGGGCCATAATTCCTTTAATCCACCATAGGCCTTTATAACATAAGGCCTCTAGTTTACTTAAATCCTTTGAGCCATGGGATTTTAGAACACTAGGCCTTTTGGCCATGAAGAAATCAGATCAGAACACACAAGAGTAAGTCCCGGTAGAGGAATCAGAGCAAGTAACAGTCAACAAAGATAATCTAACCAAATTGGGAATGAAGAGAGGGTATAGAATCCATCATTGATACTAGGCACTATGCATCTCTATATATATTTTTTTTTATATTAATAATTTAGTGATATGTGAGAAATGTGAGAATAATACAAGTTAGAGAAGAATAATTTTTGAGAAGGGAGGAGGCAGTATAAATTGAGGTGATCATTCATCAAAGGAGAATATCCATTGCCTGAGTATTCAAAATATTGAAGATCTTAATCATTCAGAATCTGGTTGAAGTTTCAAGACCAATAGATTGAACATCATCATCAACTATTGAATATCTTGAAGGAGTATGCATGTAGATTTTTCTAATCTATCTACTCGTAGAGGAATATTACATTTTCAAGTAGTGTAAGTAAAACCTAGGAGAATAATAATACCTTTATTTATTGGATCTTATTTATTATAGAAATTTGTATCTTCCAAATGGATTTTGGAAGTGGTGGAACTCAATATATTTTGTGTTGTAAAACATATACTAGATAAATTGGGGAATCCTTATTGGGGGGAATAACCAACATGGAAAGGAGCAGGCTTTGGATCCAAACCTTGTAAAAAAATTTGTGCTTAATGTTCATCATAATTTTTTACATGGTGAGGTTTTGAATCTATTTTTGTGTATATCATGAACTTTAACAGGTTACATAGGTTAGATTAAGAATTATAATTAATAAAATTATTTTACCATTGATTCACCCCCCCTAGTGGTACCAAATCAGATCCTTGGGGACTTCAATTGGTATCAGAGTGCAGGTTACCTCTAAATATCCATGTGAAGTTATTGAGTAATAGATAATCAAAATTTTGTAAACACCTGATTAATTACTATTTTTAATGGAAAAACTACCATATTTATAGGAACATGATGCTTCTTTATCTCCTTTCACTTGGCCTTGAGGTGCATGATACTACTATAGTTAGTGTTTAACCTATTCTTAATGACACTCATATGAACCATGATGATAAATGAAATATGGATATCAATGGAAAGGTAACATATTCTATGTTGATGTATTTATTAGAGAAGTTATACCCAAAGGTGATGGGTCTTATAACTACAAAGGAGATATAGGATAAATTTAGGATAATCTTTGAGGGAAATGTCGAAGTGAAGGAAGAGAAGCTCCAAATTTGGAGGAGTAAATTTAATGACATTAATATGATTAAAGATGAAGACATTGATAGTTATTTCATAGGGGTAAATTAAATAGTTAACAATATTCATGGATTTTTTGATAATCTTGAAGACTCTCCTATCATGGAAAATCTTATGAGGAACTTTCTTGATCAGTTTGATCCTAAGGTATTATCTTTGGAAGATCAGAAATATATCTCACTAGATGAGCTAAAAAATATTATTATTATTTTCTAAATGATAAAGGAACCAGCTTTCGAGAAGTAATAACAAGTAGAAAATGTTTTTAAATCCATGAGAAAAGGGAAGAGTAAAGAATTTGAAGATATTAGAGATTCATAATATGAAGAAGATCTCAGTCAAATTATGTCTCCCTTGTCAAAGATATTATTGAAGGGAAATGTGTTAGAGTTAGTTCCCTAGAACAAACTTCTTTTTACTTTATGATAAACATGTATTTATTGGATGGATATTAATAAACTTCTTATCACATCATGATTATTCTTCTATAATGCATTGTATGTGATAATTTTCTAAGAGTAACTATCGCACTAAAAGGTCATAACAGATCCCTGCTATGATGAGAACCCAGATGTGTAATAAAACTATTCTTGAATATATGTTCTATATTTGGATGATGTCATTTTAATGGACACAAATGATATAGGCTATCATGGGTGGAGACTCATAGGACTTTGCGGAACCTTCTCATGGTGTACATCCTTGGTAATGTCCAAGAGGATATTATGAGAACGAGACCCTCCAGTAGGAAATCCAAATTTATAAGTGTCATTGGATGTTCCTATATGCGGATGTGTATATTAGTACTTATAATTTAAGATTATTATTAATGGGTATTATGAATCACACACTTAGATGTATTGGTAAAAATCCTGACAACATATGTTCGTTGTGAGGTAGGATATGTTGGTGGGCCACAATTAATATTGCATTAATGAATAATGTGAGAAATGATTTGTCCCTTATATTCCATAATAGAAGATTATATCTCAATCCCTTTGATGTAAATGATATAGCCTAAATAAATCCATGTCCATGGTTTTTTATAGGCAAGTTCAATTTCTGGGAAGTCCAATAATGAGAAATCTAGAACATGGGTTTATGGAACTTACATGCAACCTGCTTGATTGGAGATATCGAGAGAGAAGGATTATATTACATAATAATTATTCATATGAGGTAACATGTAATTGGGGAATTAACTTCTTTATCTATGGGTGCCTTGGTGTGTTGTAAGATGTTAACCTTAGACTTTAGGTCGCTCTGCCCAATGCCACTGAGAAAGAGGCCTAGAGAGTCACACACTAAGTGTATTTAGTATCTCAGTTAAATAATATATTATTTATTATTTAACAAGTTGAATAAATATTATTCGTGGTTGTGGTTTAATAATTATTCATGGATGAATGATCACATTTATTTCGACACTAGTTATTCGAGAGAATATAATGTGGTCGGAATAGTTAATAAATATTTATTTTATATTTAGTGAATATAATATTTCTATATTTATTGGAGAATAATTTAGGGATGTTTATTTAATAAATAAATATTCATTATTCAAGGTTCAATAAATATGGTTGAGTATTGGCGGACTGAGTTAAGGGTCTGGTGAGAAATAATAATATTGAATATTATTTTATAATATTTAATTATAACTTATAAGTTAATAATATATCCAGAAATAATAATGTTGTTGTTATTATTTGGTATGGGAATTTCACAATTATTAATAAAATAATTAAGTCACTTGTGAAAATTATTTATTAGTACCCTAGTGAATTAAATTCCTAGTTGTATTATTCTCTTATTAGCCAAGCGCTAGCCAAGCGATGATTATTATTGTTTTGAAAAATTAATTGGAGAAAAAATCTCAATCCTAGAGAGTTTATCCCTCTCCAATAATGCTCTTAAGAATGAGAGAGATCATCCTTCATTGGATCAAGGAGAACTCTTTAGAAGTGGTTCTCAAGGCGATCGAAGGCGAAAATCGCAAGCGCAAGGATCTTCCATGATGGCACCTAAAGACTCTTTCAGAAATGTTCAGAGATATGTGGAACATGTGTGGATCACTACTAGAGTCGATATACCCTTGATCTATACAACATAATGACGGTACACCTACAGATCTATGGCTGAATGCATCAATGGAGAAAGAATCACCTTGGAGGTAATTCTTTAATTTAATTAAATTAATTATAAACAAAATATGTTGATCATCTCTCTTGGTTCTGGGATTCTATTCCTTTGTCTAAATCCTTGATTCAATTCCATGGATACTGGCTTTCATCATCATATTGATCCCACATTGATCGTTGATTATAGAAAAAATCAAAGTTGGGCACCTCCCTCCCACACTTCCGTTGTGCCCAGAACCTACAAGTGGTATCAGCGAAGACATATTATTGTTTATAATTATTTAAATAATTTTTTGATGATTTTTTATTTAATAATTTAGTTTTTCAATTCAAGTTTAATTTTTATTTTAATCTGAATTACGATATTTGTTTCTTCCTCTATCATTTCTCATAGATCTAAGATAAATGATTAATTTTATAATTAAAATTATATTTAGGATCTCATCCGGAGGTGCCAAGGGTTCTGTCTAGGTAACACAGAAGTATACACCATGTAGTTGGATCTACACGCCATTTAGTTGTGTTCAGTGCATTAGGAGTAGTTTAGAAATTACTCAACTCGTGTGTATTAATAACATGCAGTATAGTTAATTCTTGCACCACGTGTTGACTAGGATAGACTGGCATACGGTCATCCAAACTACACACTATGTGGCCCATTGGACACAGTGTGTATTCCCTTTCGGGTCAAGTTTTGTCCTTGTATCCCATACACATATTAGTCGATCAGTGACCGTGTAATGCAGATTCAACACGACGTGTGGCCCACTGGACACGTCGTGTACTCTGAAGATTTCCAAAGTACATATCACTCATTGTTTTCTAGGCTTGTACTTTAGATGGATGGTGAGGAGGGTACACATTGTGCAGTTAGATCTACATGTCTTGTACTTTTTCTCGATTACGTAGATTTAAAACATATTATTATGTTATGTAACCCTTGAGACATGTACCTTCGTGTGAGCATAAAGCTGGGACACAACATGTGATAGGTTTTTGATATATATATATCTGTGTGTGTGTGTGTGTGTTTAATTAACAACTACGTAATATTCAAAATATTCACATCATATATGAGTTGTATTATAGTTATTATTCTATGTGAATGCTAAATGTCACAAAGAATAAAGTGTATACAAGTATAATACATGTTGGGTAGTTTTGGACAGGTATTCACCGGGTATTCATTGGGTTACCTCCAAGGTACAAATTATGTACACATTTAATTTTAAATGAATTTATTAATTTTTTTAAAATTATAATGGATTATAATCTCAAGGAAATTAAGAAAAACGTTTAAGATAAAAGGATTGATTAATTAAATATAATAATTAATCAATTTGAGCATGATTTATCTTAAATAAAAATGATTAAAGAATTGAATGATGGTTTTATTAAATGCGTAATTCATTTCATGCATGTGGATGATCATGAGCTATACCGGACCTTTTTATGTGATTGGGTTCCTTTTAATTTATTATTAGATTAAATTGTTGGCATGCATGCCTTCTCTTCTCATTAATATATAGGGAATGTGTGCCCATGGTTTCTTTTATGTAAAATCCATTTTACCCCCTACCTGCGTTTGAGTAAAAGAATATGTAATGGATGGATCTCTCAAGATAGTGGAGTTAGTTCAATTTAGGATTTGAGACAAAACCAATCCAAGGAGATATAAAGGTGGATAGGTAGAAAGCTGTAAACACGGACCTAATTGGTTCAACGTGTTTCTCCCTTAGGTCAGTGGTTATTTTATCAAACAGTAGATAAATTAACCATTAGAACAAGCTTACTATCATACCCTTTATTTTATTTATGTCATTTTTATGGTTATTCATTATGTATTTTTTGTCATGATCACATAATTAATGGATTAACAAGCATTAAAGATGGAACTAAAATAAACTGGATTATGCATAAATATTATCTAATACATGGTTAATAAATTAAGATTATCCTACTTACTATTAACAAGCATATGAAAAGATAATAAATGACAATTTATGTATAAAGGATAAAATCCCTCAATAAAATATTAAGTCGGTATAGCCTTCCATTAGTTCGGTTAGAATCGAACCATAGTTTAAAGTTCTTAACCAGCTAAAGTTGGGGTGCTTTCAATTATCGTGGAATTAAAATTTGAGTTTTTGGGTTGACTTGACTTAGTTTACATCAAAGGTTGACTACCAAAAAAGGAATTTGTGTAAATCAGAGGCAAAGGTTGAGGAAATCCAAAATTAAGGATTTCAGGATTGGGAAGTCCACTCAACAGATCAAGGAGTTGTGAGTTAGTGCAGTTGGAATTTGGAATGCCTACCTAAAATATTTCAAATTTCTTGAATAGCCAAAGTTGGGGTAATGTGAAGGGAAATATGGATCCTTTCCACTAGAATGACCAAGAAATATCATATTCCAAATCCAATAGTGAGGGATATTGGGTTTCAATAAAATGGTGGGAGACTATGAATATTTATTTATTTATTTATTTATTTGTCTTAATTTTATCAGATAAAGTAATAAAACTCTATTCATCTTATTTGTAGAAACTATATTAAAAATGACATCAAACATATCATTGTGATCCATTATAGAGAAGGAAAACCTTCTCATTGGAACTGATTTCCAAGAGTGGTAAAGGATCATTCGGGTTATCCTTCACCATGAAAGGAAACCATATGTGTTGGAAGAACCTTTACCAGTTGCTCTTGGAAATGAGGTGAGTGGTGGGGAGTTCTCTGTGTATGAGAAACATCTGAATGATGATACGGATATTCAGTACCTCATGATATCATCCATGACCAATGATATCTTGAATCAACATGAGTAAATGGATGCTTATATCATGATTTATCACCTTAGAGATCCCTATCAAGAGAAGTCAATACAAGATAGGTATGAGATCTCCAACGCTTTTTTCACCACTAAGTTTGGAGAGTCTATGCCAGTTGGGGCACATGTAGTAAAGCTTATTGGTTACATTGAGCATCTAGACATCTTAGGGATTAAATTCTTGGATGAGTTGCATACAGATATCATACTATCATCACTACCTAAGACCTTCTCTATTTTTATTGTGAATTATAATATGATCAATAATGAGAAGAGTCTATCGAAACTTCTTACTTTAATTCACCAAGTGGATAAGGACATGGGGAGTGAAAACCCCATAGTCCTTATGGTGAATAGAAATAATAAGGACAAGTAAAAGGGGCCTAAGACTTATAAATAGTCTAAATACCCAAATCACCATCCAACCAAGAAGAAAAAGATCCAAAATAAGGGCAAGGAAAAGGAGGTAGTATGCTTTACATGTAGCAAGTTAGGCCAATGGAAGAGGAATTGCACCCATAGGCAAGGGGAAGCCAAAGTTATGTTCGTCATCAAGTGAAATATTTCCATTTCTATACATTTGGTATTATATATAGCTTGTGGTGATCACATTTGTATCTAAATATGGGAACCAAGTATATTCCAGAAAACTTCCGAAGGAGAGGTGGATCTATGAGCTTCCAATAGTGCGAGGTTGGATGCTCTTTCCATTAGTGACTACCACCTCACATTACCAATGGGAATGATTTTGGTTTTACATGGCTGTTATTATGTACTTAGTGTTACCATGAACATAATTTTTGTATCATATTTGGATACATATGGGTTTATTTTCAAGTTCAGAAATAATAGTTGTTTCTTTTATAAGGACAACATATGTTATGGTATAAAGCATTTAAATAACAGTCTGTATGTATTAAATTATGAAAACCAAGTATTGGAAATTGATAAAAAATCAAGTTCACATGACTCATACAACACCTAGTTGTAGCATAACCATCTCGGTCATATAAACAAGAATTGTTTGACAAAGATATGTCAAGATGGTTATTTAGACTATCCTAAGCTAAAACCACTTGATAGATGTCATGATTATTTATAAGGTAAAATGACCAAACCTCCATTTGGTGGATAGTTAGAAAGGGAAATAGATCTTCTAGGATTGGTACTCACTGATGTGTGTGGACCATTTCTAGTAGAAGCTAGAGGTGGGTATTTTTTCTTTATAACTTTTACTGATGACTTGAGTAGATATAGCTATATTTACATGATGAGGTATAAGTCCGAGTCCTTTGAGAAATTCAAGGAATTCAAGAATGAAGTAGAGAATTATCTTAGTAAGAAGATAAAAAATCTTTGATTGGATAAAGGTGAAGAATACATTAACCAATAGTTCATCGACTTTCTGTAGGAGTTTGGGATTATATCTCAACTCACTCCACCTTATACACCATAGTGTAATGGTGTTAGTGAAAGGAGGAATCGTACCTTGTTAGACATGGTAAGGTCGATGATAAGTTATTCAAATCGTCCATTATCCTTTTGGGTATATGCATTACAAATTGTGGCATAAATATTAAACCAAGTACCAACTAAGGTGGAAAATGGAATTTTCTTCAAGTTATGGAGTGGAAAGAAACCCATTTTTTGCATACACATGTATGGGTATGCGAAGCATTTATTAAGGATTTCTCAGGAAACAAAATAGCACCTCGAGGCATAAGGTGTATCTTTATAGGGTATCCCAAGGAAACAAAGGGAGACTACCTATAAAACCCCTCAGACAAGAAAGTGATTGTATCTAGACAATCTGTCTTTCTTGATAGGGAGAACATCCTCAAAAAAGATAGTGGGAACAAGATTGACTTTGATGAATTTGATGCTCAAGATACAAGGGAGTTTATAGGAACAATTTCCATAGGTCCCCATGGAAGAATAAGTTCTTGAAACACAAGTACTATGTAGGATCTCAAGATAGGTAAGAGAATCAGAGAGATATGGTTTTCTAGTAACTGAGTATGGTAACTCATTATTAGTTGAAAATGATTAACCTCTCTCCTACAAGGAGGCAGTAGAGAGCTCAGAAGCTAAAATATGGCTAGAATCTATAGATTATGAGATGGATTCCATGTATCAGAACCAAGTTTGGGTTCTAGTCAATGCACTAGTTGATGTAAATCATGTTGGGTGTAAATGGGTATACAAGAAGAAAATGGACATGGAAGGTAAAGTAAGTACCTATAAAGTAAGGATAGTGGCTAAAGGTTTTAATCTTTGTCAATGAATTGCCTATGATTAAACCTTTTCACCGGTTTCCATGTTTAAATCCATAAGAATCATACATGGCATAGAATCTTACCATGACTATGAGATTTGGAATTTGGATTTAAAAAATGAATTCCTTAATAGGAACCTTCAGGAAGATTTCTATATGACACAACCAGAAGGGTTTGTGACACCAGATGATTCCAAAAGGATTTTCAAGTTGTAGAAATCAATTTATGGAATGAAGAAAACATCTAGGTCATGGAACATTCAATTTTATGAATCTACAAAAGAATTTGGTTTCATTAAAAACAAATGTGAATGATGTGTTTAAAAAAGGTTTAATGGGAATTTGTTCGATATCCTAGTATTATATGTTGATGACATATTACTTATTGGAAATGATATACCAGTCTTACAATATATTAAGGAATGGTTGAATAAGTGCTTCTCCATAAAGGACTTAGGTGAAGCAGCCTATATTCTAAGGATCATGATCATTCGTGATAGATCCAAGAGGCTGCTTGGACTAATCCAAAGTACATATATTGACCAGATACTAAAGATATTTAGTATGGAAAAATCCAAGAGGATATTGGTTCTAGTGTCACATGATTTACATATTTCTAAGAAAATGTGTCCCCAGACATAATAGGAGAAATATTGATTGATTAATATCTCATATGCTTCAATGATAGGATCAATCATGTATTCCATGTTATGTACTATACTTGATGTTGCCTATACATTAATCATGGTAGGAAGATATCAAGAATATCCAGGAGAACAACATTGGAATACTGTTAAGACTATTCGTAAGTATCTAAGAAGAACTAAGGATATATTCCTGGTGTATAGAGGAGACTAGGAGCTTATCATCAGAGGGTATGTTGATGCTGGTTTTTAGACAGATCATAATGATCTGAAGTCACAATCGGGATATGTTTTATATCTCAATGGAGGAGTTGTGAGCTGGAAGAGTTCAAAGTAGTCATTTGTTGTTTATTCTACAGTGGAGTCCAATTATATAATGAATTATGATGCGTCCAAGGAAGTCGTATGGATTCATAATTTTCTTTAGGATCTTGATGTGGTACCTAGAAGTAAAGACCCTATCACATTGTATTGGGATAATATTGCAGTGGTGGATCTTTCAAAGGAGTCAAGGTCACATCAACAGACAAAGCACATACTCCAGAAGTATCACTTATTGAGAGATTTCTATAGAATAGGTGAAGTTATAATGATCATAGTATCCATGAAAGAGAATGTGGTAGACCCATTGACTAAAGGCCTATCTCAAAAGATGCATTAATTCATGTGAGATCTAGTAGACTAAAGATTATTAGCATTTGGATCTCTTGTAAGTGGGAGTCTATTGTAGTTGGTTCCCTAAAACCAACTTCTTTTTACTTTATTATAAACATGTATTCATTGGATGGATATTAATAAACTTCTTATCACATTATGATTGTTCTTCTGCATGAAATTGTATGTAATAATTTCCTAAAAGTATCTATCGCACTAAAAGTTCATAGCAGATCCCTACTATGATGAGAACCTAGAAGTACCATGAAACTATTCTTCAATATATATTTTGTAGCCAGATGATATCATTTAAATGACACAAATGATACAGGATATCATGGGTGGAGACTCATAGGACTTTGATGCACCTTCTCATGGAGTACGCCCTTGGTATGTCTAGTAGGATATTATGAGAACGAGACCCGCCAGTAGGAAATCCACATTTATAAGTGTCATTGGATGTTCCTATCTACAGATTTTTGTATTGGTCCTTAGAATTTAAGATTATTATTAATAGGTATTATAACTCACGCATATAGATGTATTGGTGAAAATCGTGAATACATATGTTCGTGGTGAGGTAGGATATGTTGGGTGTGTCACAATTAATACTGCATTAATGAATAATGTGAGAAAGGATTTGTTCCTTCTATTCCATAATAGAAGTTGATATCTCGGTCCCTTTGATGGAAATTATATAGCCTAAATAAATCCATGGACATGGTGTTTTATAGGAAAGTTTAATTTTCAGGACGTCAAAGAATGAAAAATTTAGTACATGGGTTGATGGCACTTGCATGCAACCCACTTGATTGGAGATATCGATACAAATGGATTATATTACATAGCAAGCATTCGTATGAGGTGACATGTTATTTTAAAATTAACTTCTTTCTCTATGGGTGCCTTGGCATGTTATTAGACGTTAAACTTGGATTTTAGGCCGCTCCGCCTAATGCCACTGAGAAAGAGGCCTAGAGGGTCACACACAAAGCGTATCCAGTATCTTAGTTAAATAATATATTATTTATTATTTAACAAGTTAAAAAAAGATTATTCCCAGTTGTGGTTTAATAATTATTCATGGATGCCTTATCACATTTATTTCGACACTAGTTATTCAAGAGAATATAACGTGGGAAGAATAATTAATAAATATCTATTTACTATTTAGTGAATATAATATTTACATATTTATTGGAGAATAATTCATTGATGTTTATTTAATAAATAAATATTCATTATTCAAGGTTTAATAAATATGGTGGAGGATTGGTGGACTGAGCTAAGGGTTCGATGGGAAATAATAATATTGAATATTATTTTATAATATTTAATTATAACTCACAAGTTAAGCGCATGTTAGGAAATAATAATTTTGTTGTTGTTATTTGACATGGGAGTTTCACTAGGATTAATAAAATAATTAAGGCACTTGTGCAAATTATTTATTATAACCCTAGTGAATTAAATGCCCAGTTATATTATTCTCTTATTAGCCAAGTGCTAGGCAAGCGACGATTATTATTGTTGTACACAATGAATTGGAGAAAAGATCTCAATCCTAGATATTTCATCCCTATCCAAGATCTCTCTCATTAATGATATATATCCTCCTCCACCAAATCAAGGAGAGTGCTTTAGAAGCGGTTTTCAAGGTGATCGAAGGCAGGAATCGCCAGCGCAAGGATCTTCCGTGCTAGCACTCAGAGACTCCTTTGGTGACGTCCAAAGATACATGGAACACATGTATATCAAAACTAGAGGAGATATACCCTTGATCTCTACAATGCAATGATGGTACACCTGTAGATCTGTGGCTAAACACATCAACGAAGAATGAATCACTTTGGAGGTAATTTGTTTGTTTAATTTAATTAATTATAAACAAAAAAATGTTGATCCTCTCTCTTGGTTATGGGTCTATATTCTTTTTTCAATATCCTTGATTCAATTCTATGGATGTTGGCGTTAATTGTCATATTGGTCCCAGATTGATCATCGATTATAGAAAAAATCAAAGTTGGGCATCGTCCCTCCCGTGCTTCCACTGCACCCAGAACCTACAAAATGGAAGGGAAAGGGTAAAAAATTTCTTTGATTTTATAATTGAAATAATATTAGACATATTTTAAAGTTTTACCCACATAATAATGTTTAGGAATATGAATTTTATTAGAAATAAAAAATCACTTAAAGGGAGAAAAAGGATAAGAAAGAGAAGAAATCTAGAACCAAAAGAAAAAGATTCTTAAGCAAGGATGAAGATTCGTCCAGAAATTCTGATACTAAATTCACTCTCATTGATCATGTAGAGAAATAATTTCACTCATAAAGTAGTGAATATGTTGGGTAAAAGATAATTATTTTGAGTGGGAACTTAAAGGTAAGTTGGAATATTGTCCTGAGTATATTTCACAACTCAAGAAAGATTAAAAAAACTGGATAAGGATAATAAGGCAATAGAAACTCAAATGAGTGAGTTTGATAAAAATGGAAAAGGACTTGTTAATGAAGAGAAATAGTAGCTTATAAAAATTTAGTAAACCCATGTTGAATAAATCAAGGAACACAAGTTAAAGATGGATAAGTAGAAGAATATGATATATGATGTTTAGTAGAAATTGAATACTATAGAAGAAGAAATATTTGATATGTAATCTATCTATTTTGTAGATCAAACATGTTTGAAAATGGCTAGAGAATATTGTTAGACCCTCTATGATTTTTTAGTTTTCATAATCACAAATAATTTCAATATACAGATTCTACTCTTTCATGCCATTTTAATATCTCTAAGTAAATCAATTATGTCATACAGAAAAATATACTCAAATAAGTCAATAACTTATATTCATGAATAAATATATTTATAAGTGTATTTACATGGACTTTTGGATAACAGTTAGTCTTTTAATGTTTTTTTTAAGATAGACACTTTAAAACTTTTTAGATTTCCTGACACCGATGGTTTGTTCAACACATCGATGTTCGACACACCGATGTTCAACACACTGATGTTTGACACATCAAAGTCGACACATCGAAGATGACACACTAAAGTCAACACACCAAAGTCGACACACCAAAGATGATAGACTGATGTTACCAAACCGAAGACAATAGACCGAAGATGACTCACTAATAGTCATAAATAACTATTTCGATTTTATTAATTCAAATTTATTTCTAACGGTCATATTTAGACAAATTAATGTTTCTAACATTATTTAATGTTATATGTAGGACTATTCGTAGATAGTACGAGGTATATGCATGTGCGGAGATCTTCATGCCTAGTGGATCTTGAAGTATAAAAGGAATTCAATCAGATCTCAACAATGACGGATACACAAAGATATACAGATACACCTAGAGCTTGGATAACACACTAAAATATAGACTGTGCGAACTCGGAATATTGAAAAGAGAGAAACTTGAATCTTGGGCTCACCTAGAAACTACCTACTAGAGCTTGTTGAACATCCTCACAAAGAAGAGATGAACTCTTTCATAAGAAACTATGACACTCTTTTCTGAAGACTACTTTCAAAAGAGGACTCAAATATCATTTCCTCAACATTTGTTGAATCCATAGCATTACTGCATAACACACAGAGTATTCTAAACCCTATTCTCTTTCATAACTCTGTTGTGTTCTTATCATTACTATTTTGAGTAGTGTGTATATCTGTTTGAATCTTACACACTGTCTCATGAGATAAACTGGAGGATAACAAAATATCCTCACTCTCAATCCCTTCTTACACTTGTATCCCACGTAGAACTGTGGAAGAGATCCTCTGAGATCTGTTTATTTTTTTCCCATGAATAACTATGGTAGAGGTCAAGTGTGACCTAGAGAGCTTGTGTGCTATTTTGAACCCTGATCCAGAGTTTAGATCAAAATTTTATTAATATAGACTTCTTGGTGGTGGGTGATCACCAAGTGGAGAGGACTAAGTCTCTACTTGATACTGAACCTCTTTTTTTATCCGTTGTACTTTTTATCTTATATTTTTATCTAATTTGTATTTCTAGCATTAAAATAAAATGAACTTTGATAGTTATTATAACAATTTTTTACATCTGTTTTGAATCGGTAGGTTTTTTTCAAAATTTTTACTAATATTTAGATTGGTAAAGCTGAGAACTAATCAATCTTATGAGAACCAAGTTGTACCTTTAATACTTTTATAAATTCACTATAAACTAACTTTGTTTATTATTTTCATTGGGGGATATTATTTTGCAAAGAACCTTTTTTAACAAAAAATTTTATATCTTCTCAATTCACCCCCCCCCCCCCCCTCTTGAGTCATCTACTCCGACCAACATTTGGTATCATAGGTTTTGAAAGTTGTTGTTAGTTTTTCAAATCATGTCAATTGTGATTATAGTTGTGTTTCAAAGATATTAAAATTTATATTATTTCTAAATTTTTATCTCTTTTAAATTCTTTTACAACCTTTATCATGGAAAATAGATTAGAAGGGGTTGCTACTAATCTCCCACCTTTCTTTAATGGAAGTAACTATGCTAAGTGGAAGCTTAAAATGAAAATACATCTAGAAAGTATGGGATTCGAAATCTGGACTACTATTGAAAGTAAATATGCAATACCTGAAACTGCTAGAAACACTTGGGATGAACCTACCAAGACTGCCTATAACAATAATTACAAAGCAATGAATTCTCTGTACTATTCACTAGGAGATGAAGAGTTTAGCTGTATTTCTGCTTGTAAAACTGCACATGAAATTTGGGATACTCTCTCTATTTCTCATGAAGGAACATCTAATGTTAAAGAAATGTGATTGAATACTTATATTATCAAATATGATAACTTTATAATGAATACTGATGATTCAATTTATGATATGTATCTCAGATTCAATGAAATTGTGAATTCCATGATTTCTTTAGGAAGATAAGTAACTGCCAAAGAGCAGATCATGCGGATTCTGCAATGCCTACCTGAAAGATGGCATGGAACATCTATGTCTATCAGAGAATTGTGTGATATTGATAAAATTCCAGTAAAGGAATTTATTGGAAAATTAATGATGTATGAAGAATAATTGAAGGTAAATCAAGAGGAGGATGAAACAAAACGAAAGTCTTTAGCTTTCAAGACAATTGCATCCAAAAGTAAAGATAAAGAGACAATTCAAGCTGCTGTCGAAAGCTCAAGCAGTGATGAAGTTGCTTCAGACAGTGATGAAGAAATGGCCCAGTTGGCTAGATGATTCAAGAAATTCTATAGGAAAAAGAAGTTCTTCAAAAAGCCTAGTTACAAAGGAAAGTACGATAATAAGGGAAATTGGAAAAAGGATTGGAAGAAAAATGATAAATCAGAAGAGATAATATGTTATGAATGTAAAAGGAAAGGACATGTCAAGGATGACTTCCCAAAGATGAAATACAAGAAAAGGTATGAAAATAAGGATAGAAGGTATAAGAAAGCAATGAAGTCCATCTGGAGTGCCTCTGAGGATAGCTCAAGTGAATCTGGCTCTCCTTAAAATGAGAAAGATATGGATAATATGTGTTTCATGACAAACACAACTGAGGTAACCTTAGACTCTCCTGTACATAACTCTTATTATTCTGAAAGTGAGTCTGAAAATATGACAAATGATGAACTATTAGAATATTGCAACATGTTATAGGAAACCTATAATGAGTTGAAAGATAAATATAAATCTTTGAAGAAACAACATACTCTTACTGTAACTGCTAAATCATAACTTACAACTGAAAAGGAGAAAAATGTTTAACTGCTCAAAGAGAACAATGAGTTAAAATTTTCTAATGAAAAATTGAAGAAATACTAAGAAAAGTTTACTAATGGAAAAAATACTCTAAATCAAATGCTTGGTAAACAAATAGCTCCTAAGTATACTTCTGGGACAGGATATCAAACAGGTCAAAAGAAATTTATACCAATCACATTTTGTAACAAAATCTGAAAAATCTACTACTTTTTTAAAAAACCAGAATTGTACTGCAAGTTCTAGTTCCACAAATTCTTTTACTGTATCCAATTCTTCAGGACCAAACAGAGTTTACTTTTCAAACACTTTATATTCTTCATATAGGAAACCTATAAAACAGTTGTGGGTTATTAAGGCTTATATTACTAATGTATGTGGACCCATAAAAATATGGGTACCAAAGTTGTTTCTTGGTTAAACTATTTTGTAGGTAAACTACCTAAAGAGATCCTATAAAAAGCTATGTTACTTATACAATGGGTGTTCAAGAAATATGATAGGGGATTTTTCAAGATTTAAAAGTCTTATCAAGATCTATGGAGGACATGTCACATTTGGTGACAATGGTAAAGGAAAAATCATTGACCTGGGCCAGATTGGTAACCCTAACTCTATTTCAATTTATAAAGTATTGTATGTTGATGGATTAAAATATAACCTGATCATTATATCTCAACTATGTGATGATGGATTTAATTTTAAATTCAAAAACGATTCATGCCATGTTTTTTATGCCAAGAATAATTTAGTATTTACTGCTTTTATAAATGATAATGTTTATGCTATAAATCTAGACACACTAGCCTCACAGAATGTCTCTTATCTTAATGAATTTCAAAAAGAGTCTTGACTCTGGTATAGAAGACTAGAACATTGTAATATACAATATCTAGAAAGTTAACTAGAAAATTCTTAGTTAGAGACTTACCCAAATTAGAGTTTCCAAAAAATAAAGTATTTAATACTTGTCAAAAAGGAAAGAAACATAAAATCTCTTTCAAACCAAAGAAATAAGTAACTACTTCTCAACCTCTCGAGTTGGTTCACATGGACTTGTTTGGACCATCTAGAGTTTCAAGTCTCAATGGGAAGCACTATGTTTATGTTCTTGTAGATGATTTCTCTAGGTATACCTGGACCTTTTTCTAGCTCATAAAAGTGAAGCTTTTTCACAATTTTCCAAGTATGCTAGGACTATAGAAAATCTTAGTGTGATTAAGATTAAATCCTTAAGAAGTGATCATGGTTGTGAGTTTGAGAATCAAGATTTTGAATCTTTTTTCTCAAAAAATGGCTATAATCATAACTTCTCTGCACCTAGAACACCTCAACAAAATGGTGTGGTAGAAAGGAGAAATAGAACCTTACAGGAAATTGCTTGGACTATGCTTAATTAATATGATCTACCCATTTATTTTTGGGTTGAAGCTATTAATACAACTTGCTACATAATAAACAGAGTCTTAATTAGACCCATTCTTAAGAAAACTCCTTACGAGTTGTGGAATAATAGGAAACCCAAATTAGGTTATTTTAAAGTGTTTGAATATAAATTTTATATCCAAAATACTAAAGATAATTTAGATAAATTTTCCTCTAAAAGTGATGAAGGAATATTTCTTGGATATTCTATATCAATTAAAGCCTATATATTCTTTAATAAGAAAACCAAATGTATGGAGGAATCTGTACGCATCAAGTTTGATGAAGTAGGTCCACATGAACCCAAGACCTCACTAGAAAATATTGAAGAGGATATGTCCAATATAAAAATTAATGATACAACCTCAAATCATCATGTGAAGGAATCTATGAAAATTTTTAGTTCTGGTAATTCTCTACATCCTAACTGTAGTGAACCAGATCAACCTGAACAACCTGAAATATCAAGTCCTACTTTCTCTAGACCAACTAGAACCCTTAAGAATCATCCCTTAGATTATGTTGTTGGAGATTTAGATAGAGGAAAACAAACCAGAGATTCCTTGAGAAACCAGGTTGAGCATCAAGCCTTCTTGTCACAACTTGAACTGAAAAATATCAATGATGCAATCAATGATGAATTTTGGGTAATGGCCATGCAAGAAGAACTTAATCAGTTTGAGAGAAATAAAGTTTGGAAACTTGTAGATATACCTAAGGATAATTTGACCATTGGAACCAAATGGGTGTTTAGAAATAAGGTTGGTGAAGTTGTAAATATAGTTAGAAATAAATCTAGACTAGTTTCACAAGGATATAATCAAGAATATGGAATTGATTATGAAGAGACTTTTGCACCAATAGCTAGACTTGAGGAAATTAGGATCTTACTTGCCTATACAGCACACTTGAATTTTAAACTTTATCAAATGGATGTCAAAAGTGAATTCCTGAATGGTTATATAATTGAGGATGTTTTTGTTGAACAACCCCCAGGTTTTAAAAATCCACATTTTCTAAATCATTTGTTCAAATTATCAAAAACTTTATATGGTTTGAAACAAGCTCCAAGATCTTGGTATGAAAGGTTAAGTAATTTTATTATTTCTAAAGGTTTTACAAAAGGAATTGTAGATCCTACGTTATTTATAAAAAGAGTTTTAAAAGAAGTTTTAATATCCCAAATATATGTAGATGATATCATCTTTGGATCTTCTAAAAATTCTTTATGTAATGATTTTTCAGACATAATGCAAAGTGAGTTTGAAATGAGTTTAATGGGTGAACTTAAATATTTTCTTGGATTTCGATTATTTTAAAATAAATAAGGTATTATCTTAAATCAAAGTAAGTATACAAAAGAAATTTTGAAAAGATATGTCTTTGATATCATTAAGAGTAGTGAAACCCCTATGAGTTCTACATGTAAGTTAGATCTTGATGAAAATGGAAAATCAGTTAATCAAACTGCTTATAGAGGAATGATTGGGAGTTTTTTGTACTTAACTACTAGTAGGCCAGATATTATGTTCATTGTGTGTATGTGTGCAAGATTTCAAGAAAACCCAAAGGAGTCACACCTAAATAGTGTTAAAATAATTTTTAAATACCTCAAGTATACAAATAATTTAGGATTGTTCTATCCAAAAGGACAACCTTTTGATTTAATTATCTATTCAAATGCTGATTTTGGTGTATGTAAGTTAGATAGAAAGAGTACCTCTGGAACATGTCACTTTTTGGGAAAGTCTCTAATATCATGGTGTAGTAAAAAGAAAAATTCAGTTGCATTATCAACTGCTGAAGCAAAATACATTGATGTGGGTAGTTGTTGTGTACAAATTTTGTGGATGAAACACACCTTATTAGACTATGGATTTCAATTTAGACATAACCCCCATAAACTGTGACAACACAAGTGCTATTAATATTTCTAAGAATCCAATTTCTCATTCTAGAACAAATAATATTGATGTAAGACATCACTTTTTGAGAGATCATTATCAAAAAGGTGATATAACTCTTGAGTTTATTGGGACTGAACATCAGCTTGCTGATATATTCACTAAACCCTTAAATTCTGAGAGAATAAATTACATTAGACATGAACTAGGAAGGATAAATCAGTAAGACGATCCTTAAAACCGATCTTTTCAAACCGATCCTTAAAACCAATCTTGTCAAACCGATCCTTAAAATCGATCTTGTCAAACCGATCTTGTCAAACTGATCCTTGAAACTGATCTTGTCAAACTGATCCTTGAAAATGATCTTGTCAAATCAATCCTTAAAACAGATCTTGTCAAACCGATCTTGTCGAAATGATCCTTAAAACAAATCTTTTCAAACTGATCCTTAAAACCGATCTTGTCAAAACGATCCTTGAAACCGATCATGTTAAATCAATCCTTAAAACTGATCTTGTGAAACTGATCCTTGAAACCGATCTTGTTAAACTAATCCTTAAAACTGATCTTGTCAAACCGATTCTTGAAACCGATCTTCTTGAAATCGATCTCTTGAAACCGATCTTCTTGAAACCGATCTTCTTGAAACCGATCTTCTTGAAACCGATCTTCTTGAAACCGATCTCTTGAAACCGATCTTCTTGAAACTGATCTTCTTGAAACCGATATTCTTGAAACCGATCTTCTTGAAACTGATCTTCTTGAAACCGATCTCTTGAAACCAATCTTCTTGAAACCGATCTTTTTGAAACCGATCTTCTTGAAACTGATCTTCTTGAAACCGATCTTCTTGAAACCGATCTTCTTGAAACCGATCTTCTTGAAACCGATCTTCTTGAAACCGATCTTCTTGAAACTGATCTTCTTGAAACTGGTCTTCTTGAAACCGATCTCTTGAAACGAATCTTCTTGAAACCGATCTTCTTGAAACCCATCTTCTTGAAACCGATCTTATTGAAATCCATCTTCTTAAAACTGATCTCTTGAAACCGATCTTCTGAAACCGATCCCTTCAAACTGATCTTATGAAACTGATCCCTAAAACTGATTCAGTGACACCAATGTATTTAAGGATTGTTTTGTAAATTCTATCTATTTTAAATAAAATGACGTTGTTTTGTATCCTTCTTTTTGTCGTGGTTAAATTTTTATGATTTAAAATTTACAATCCCTAAATGATATATTTATTTCAATCCATCCCGACCTTTCACCTTCTCCTCAGCTGTAAAGCCTTATACCTTTTCTCACTCTTCCTCTCGACTCTCGACCTCTCAACATTATTGGAATCTGAAGCCTTTTCATGGTGAGTACCAACCGTGCAATGGAAGAACCTAGCAAATATCCTCCTACTAAGCATCAAAAAGGTGAGTCTAGTGGGATTGTGAAACCGAGCTTGGAAAGTCGAGTGGTTACGGATGAAAAAGAGGTGTTTGCTGAGTGGATTCTATTAAGAAAATCATTTTTGTTAAAAGTACTAGAATCTCAAGGATGGCTCAGTTGGTTCACCAACAATGAAAGACCCTATTATCCCCAGCTAGTGCATGAGTTCTATCAACATTTGAGGATATCCTGGGATGATGCTGATGCAACAAAGATGAAGTATGTATTAAAGTGAAAGGAGGTAGATTTTTTATCTAAGGAATGGGATGAATGGTTAGAAATGCCTCATGAAGGTGTATTTGATGACTATCCGGGTAATATTCCACCTTCCTCTAATTTTTTCTCTTATGAAGATGCTCTGAAGGAGTTGATTAAAAATGGATAATCTAGGAGGACTATTGGAAATGAATTCAAAGGAGAAGTGAGACTGCTTTTTAAGTTCATACAACATCAAATCTACCCAAGTAAGGGAGATTTCTCTGCTTTGAAGTATCAGGATGTGTTCTTGATCTTTTTTTTGAAACATGGGATAAAAGTAAACCTATGTAGGTATCTAATGGTACATATCTCTGATTTGATTAAGTCATCTAAGTAGGTAACCTGCTTTTACTATCCGAGGATGATTTCTACCATGTTGAAAAGGGTAGGTTGTGTGGAAGGTGGAGATGAAGTGATAAGTGCCTGTAGTGGTTTTTGTCTTCAAAAAGACATTTTTAAGAGGATGAAAATCTTCTAGAACCCATGGAAGAGATGTTGGGTAGGAGATGAGGAAACGTTATATGAGGATTTCAATCCACTTGACCACCCTTCTAGACCAAAGGACCAAGTTGATCTAGGTCTCAAACCATGAGAGGTTCTGGTTTATTCTGATGAGGAAGTTGAGCCTAAAGTGCCAAGGGAAGAAGGATCTCATTTTGATGATAGGAGTGATCTTGATATTACTGAAAGCCACAAAGATATGTCTTATGGACCTACTAGTCCACATTTGGACTTTCCCTCAAGTGAATCTTTATTAAGTGATGAGGATGAGGAAGAAATGAAGTTAATGGATTTGAAGGATATATTAGTAAATCTGATGAGTAATCAGATGATGATGATGGTGGTGGTGGTGATGGTGATAATGGAGGAAATGATGAGCATGTGAGTGACTCTCTGAAAATGGGAAAACAAGTGGTTGATAGATCCAGTGAGGAATCTGTACATGGAGCTGGTGAGGGTGTTGAGCATTCTGAATAATAGGATATTGGTCATCGAGATATTGAACATGAGGACACATCACCCCTTCCTAATGCTGAAAATCAAGAGATCATTCAGGAATTGAATGATCTTGTGGTTGTTGGCCAAGAGGAAGAATATGTGGTTCTAGTGCCTCAACTTGAGGAAGTACCTAGTAAAGCTAAAGTAGTTGGAGCAAAAGAAAAACCTAAATTTCAGTTGGTTCATGTTCCTAGATGTGTTGTTATGGCCTGAGACCAGAATGAAGAAGTTGATGTTGATGATGTTGTTTATGAGCCTCAGGGAAGAAGGATCAGAATTGATATCGTTGAGCCAAGAGACTGGACATGTACTAGAGAATGGAATAATGATCCCAGATACATTATTTTCAGTTTAGAGTATGACTCAGATGAGGAGAGGGTACCTCCTCCTTCTCCATAAGTCTAGGCTGAACCAGAACATATTGCACCTGTTCTACCAACTGCACCTCCACCAGTAGAACCTGTAGCTCAGTCAGTGCCCAGTGACTATGTCACTAAGGCTGATTTGAAGAAATTTAAAAATGATATATGTGATTCTGTGATAGATTAAGTGGGATCTAGAAATGAAGTATCCACTTCATCAGATATCTCATATGTTGATGCAGCAAAGATTGCAAGAATATTAATCCAGGAGATTCAACCGAATCTCGTTACTATAGCAGAAACCATTATTAGACACAATACCTTGCTGAGAGAAGAAGTATGAAAGATGAGAAATGAGTTAAATTATTTAACCTGTGACTTCAAGACCTCCTTTAGTGGTGTTCTAGAAGTTCTTAGGAACTCGGTAACTCATCTACTTAGTGTGGACCTGAAGATGTTGAATGAAGAGCTTGGGAAAATGTTGACTGGCCCATCCAGTTCCAGGAGTGGAAAAAGTGTTTTTTCTGATTTGGAGTCTCTCAAGGTTGTGATGAGAGACGAACTTCAAAAACTTCAGAGTGTTTCAGACAAATAAACCCTTGAAAAAGTACATCAAAATATAGACCTTGTCTACAATATGGTTAGTCGGTGCTCAAATGAAGCCTCTGCATCTCAGAAATAAATTCAGGGAAAAGTGGATAAGTATTTCACTAAGATTTATACCAAGCATGATCTCATCAATAGTTTAAATTTTCTCATAGAAAATCTTATAATTTCTCCAGTCATAGAAGAATTTAAGAATAAATTACTTCAATTGAAGGATTTCACCCCTTTGCTGAGTAAATTTATGGAAAATAAGGATGACTTTGAGAAAGCCATGCAATATGGTGGTGAAATCATTAATGACTTCATCAACCTGCTCAAACTTTATCTACATGTTCAAGCTGAGGTTATTGTGGTCCCTCCAGCTACTTCAATCAGTACTGCCTCTTGGACTCCTACTCCAATGACTGTCTCTCAGGCTCTTTACCAGATTAGACCAATCATCATAGAGCAACCACCTAGTCGCATGTTGTCAGAAATGTGGCCTACCCTTACATCCACTGTTCCTACAGGTGTTTCCCTTCCTATTGTTATCTTCAAACCACCACTTCCCTCTACCACTCCCAAACCTTCTCATTCTCCCTCGGATCCTTCAGACAAAGGGAAAGATCCTTAGCATCCAAACCCTTATTGGTGGATTGTTTCTTTTTTATAGGGATTTGGTCTTTTTGTTTGTCGTGTACTTTTATGTCTATTAATGGAAATCTTTATGGTGACTTTCTGTTATGTTATTTCTCCTTTCTGCTTTTCTTTTTGCTAATCCCAAAAGGGGGAGAAAATAAGGCATACATTATTTATCTAAGGGGGAGGTTTTCTGATTTAGGCCACATGAAATGTACTCACCTTAATCCATTTACTGAGGGCGAGCTTTGTTTTAAAAGTTCAAGCAAGGAAAAACTTTAGTTATATTTGACAATTACATTCAGTGTAGTATGTTATGTCAAGCTATATTTATTCTACATATTTTCATGTATTCCATAATTTGTGATTATCAAAAAGGGGGAGATTGTTGGACCCTCTATGATTTTTTAGTTTTCATAATCACAAATAATTTCAATATATAGATTCTACTCTTTCATGCCATTTCAATATCTCTAAGTAAATCAATTATGTCATACAGAAAAATATACTCAAATAAGTCAATAACTTATATTCATGAATAAATATGTTTATAAGTGTATTTACATGTATTTTTGTATAATAGTTAGTCTTGTAATGTTTTGTGTAAAACAAACACTTCACAACTTTTTAGATTCCCTGACACTGATGGTTTGGTCGACACACCGATGTTCGACACACCGATGTTCGACACACTGATGTTCCACACACCGATGTTCCACACACCGATGTTCAACACACCAAAATTGACACACCAAAGAGGACACACCGAAGTCGACACACCAAAGTTGACACACCGAAGATGACAGACCGATGTTACCAAACCGAAGACAACAGACCGAAGATGACTCATCGATAGTCATAAGTAACTGTTTCGATTTTATTAATTAAAATTTATTTCTAATGGTAATATTTAGACAAATTAATGTTTTTGACATTATTTAATGTTGTCTGTAGGGATATCCATAGATAGTACGAGGAACATGAACATGTGGAGATCTTCATGCCTATTGGATCTTGAAGTATAAAAGGACTTCAATCAGAGCTCAACAATGACGGATACACAGAGATATACAGATACACATAGATCTTGGAGAACACGCTGAAATATAGACTATGAAAACTCAGAATATTTAAAAGAGAGAAACTTGAAGCTTGGGATCACCTAGAAACTACCTACTGAAGCTTTCTGAACATCATCACAAAGAAGAGTTGAACTATTTCACAAGAAATTACGACACTCTGTTCTGAAGCCAACTTTCAGAAGAGGACTCGAATATAATTTCCTCAACATCCGTTGAATCCAGATCATTAATGCATAACACATAGAGAATTATAAACCCTATTCTATTTCATAACTCTATTGTGTTCTTATCATTAATATTTTGAGTAGTGTGTATATCTATTTGAATCTTACACACTGTCTCCTGAGCTAAACCAGAGGATAACAAAATATCCTCACTCTCAATCCCTTCTTACACTTGTATCTCATATAGAACTATGGAAGAGATCCTGTGAGATCTGTTTATTTGTTTTTTCCCATGAATAACTATGGTAGAGGTCAAGTGTGACCTGGACAGCTTGTGTGCTATTGTGAACCCTGATCCAAGGTGTGGATCAAAAATTTATTAATATAGACTGTTTGGTGGTGGGTGATCACCAAGTGGAGAGGACTAAGTCTATGCTTGAGACTGAACCTCTTTTTTTATCCACTGTGTTTTTTATCTTATATTTTTATCTATTTTTTATTTCTGGAATTAAGATAAAATGAACTTTGATAGTTAGTTTAGAAAGTGTTTACATCTATTTTGAATCAGTAGGTTTTTTCAAAAGTTTTACTAATCTTTAGATTAGTAAAGCTAAGAACTAATAAATCTTCTGAGAACCAAGTTGAACCTTCAATACTTTTATAAATTCACTACAAACTAACTTTGTTTATTATTTTCATATAGGGATATTATTTTTTAAAGAACCTTTTTAACAGAAATTGTTATAGATGCTCAATTCACCCCCCCTCTTGAGTCATCTACTCCAACCAACAAATATTTTAATAAATCCATTGAGATTATAGTAGAATCTTCTCATGATGGTGAAAAGAGTGGATAAAAAGAATAATGTAAGCCTACACCTATTCAACCTAAAAACATAACCTTTATTTCTAATGGTGAAAGTTCTCTAAGTGAATCTAAGAATGATTAGAGTAAAATATACACACATAAAGAAAGTAATGTTCCAAGAAAGGAACATCCCCCCTAAGAAAAATAAGGCTCAAGGAGCACAACAACAACATGGAAAAATATGGAATCAGTCAAGGAAATCTCAATTAAAGGGATATTGTTGGTGTTGTGGAAGGTTTGAACACAAATCTTACTCATGTTGGTTCAACATGTCTTTACCTATGAAGATTCAAGAACAAAGGGGGAATTTTGGTGAGAATATAAGGATGAAAAATCAATGAAAGAAAGTTGTTTTGAGAGAAGAGGAGAAGGTTTTTTAGAAGACATCTACATGTGATAAGTTGAATAATTTTGAAAGGTTTGGGAAATATGGAATGTCTTAAAGACACTTTAATCCCAAGGAAGTGATAATGTTGTAATTCCTAAGGTGAATAAAGTTACTTCACATAATAATGATGTTGATATTGGAAGCAAATAATATCCTAGTTTGAGAGAAAAATATTAGCCTAAGAGTTACCCTTGAGGAATAAAGAGGTACCTCCTAATCCTCTTAAACCTTTTTATATCTTGTGCTAACATATAGGGAATTAAAGGAGATGGTGGGGGTGTCATCTCTGTATAGAAAAGAGGAAGGTTTGTTTATGGAGTATCTATCAATGATAAATATGATAGAATAGAATCCCATGAGGGGGGTCTAATTTGAGGAATTTTTTAAATATTTAATTTCTAGACAACTTGGAGAAATCTGGAAATAATGGAGCTCATGATAAATCCATTTAAAGAAACCTTTATGTTGCGAAGTTTGTGACTTTTATGATAATGTTATAACATGATATTTTTTTAAGGATAGATTAGATAGAATTGATTAAAACACTCTTTTTTTTTATACATTGGGTTTTCCCATATACACATAGAGTGGATTGATCAAAGGATCTTTGTTAAGGAACCATGTGATGTCATTCCTCTCTCTAAAATGATAAGTGGAGGAGAATATTATTTTGATAAGTCACCCTACTTCACATTGAAATTATTATCAGTAAGGGGGATTAGGATTTATCTTTGAGGCATACATATTTAAATATCATTAATAAGGGTATTTCCAAAAAAAATATAAATGGAAGATTATTGATCTCTCTTTGGTAGTTGTATTTATTGGCAATAAGAGAAGGTATTTATTGATGACAATATATTGAATAATAAATTGAAGTAAATAACAAGCTTGGAAGTTGAATGAAGAATATGAGTTTGTTAGTATAGGTTGGTATTTAGACAATGCTTGAACTGTTTTGTAGTTAATAGATATCATGTAAAGAGTTCATGGAGCAAGCAGATTGAAAGGAACCTGGAAGTAGAAACCATGATGAAAGATATATACCACACTAAAAAAATGAAGAGTAAAGAGGCTTACACCGCACCATATTTTCTACACCATGGATATTTTAAATTTTTAAGTATGATGAAAATTGGTCTACAATATCTCATGCTTCATAGTGTATGACCACACTATAGGGTAGACTTGATCCGGGGTCTCCACACCATAATAAAATTGGTTATTCCACGATAAGAATTAAAAGGAGGTGTATGCAGCATTTAACTGATCTCATGTTGAAAGGTAGATCAGAACAAGATCTTAGTGTTGCTAGATAATTTGGAACCTCCACATTACAGCTCGTATTCCATGCCACAATCATGATAATTTTTGGAGTACTACGTCATAGTGCATATATCATGCCACAAAGACCAGTTGAATGGTTTTTAATGTCAGTGGAAATTTGAGTAACTCCACACCATATCCTATTAACCACATCGCAAAGGCCTATGATAGTTGAGAATAAACTGCTAAAAACTATATGGATACACCATAATAAAATTCAGCATACTGCAATGTCACTCCTCACACCACAAAATATCTAGCCACACCAGAGAATTGCATTTCTGGGCATATTATGGGTAGTCTGAATAGCCATGAAGATGTGGCTTCATCTAAATTTTTTAGTATTTATTCTAACTCAACATAAATACCATTTTAAATTGGATGGTGAAGATCAATTGAGAGATGATCCAAGGACTGTTAAAGAAGTGGTTGAAGGAATTTTATGATTTGAATATTAATTTTAAATTCAAACTTGAAGAAGTATTTTAAATATATTGTATAGATTTATGATTATTAATAATTTCATGAGATGTAATAAAATTGAGAAGAATATAATTTAGAGAATAATAACTTGTGAGAACAAAGGAAGGAGTCTAGATCCAGGAGATCATTCATTAAAGGAGAATATATATTGCCTGAGTATTCAGAATATCGAAGATCCAGATCATTCAAAATCTAGTTGAAGTTTCAATATCAATAGATTAAACATCATCATAAACTATTTAAGATCTTGAAGGAGTACGCATGTAGAGTTTACTGATTTATCTACTCGTAGAGGAATATTACATTCTCAAGTGCTGCAAGTGCAACCTAGGAGAATAAAAACATCTTTATTTTTTGGATCTTATTTATTACATAAAGTTGTATATTCCAATGGATTATAGAAGTGGTGGAACTCAGTGGATTCTAGGTTATAAAATGTCTATTAGAGATAGTGGATAATCCATGTTGGGGTAATAACCAACATGGAAAGGAGTAGGCTTTAGAGCCAAACCTTGAAAATTTTTATGTGCTTACCTTTCATCACATTTCTTCACATAGTGATATTATGAGTCTATTTAGAGTTGATCATGAACTTTAATAGGCTCTAGAGGCTGTATTAAGAGGTAAAAGTCATAAAAATATTTTACCACTAATTCACCCCCAGTGGTACCAAATTTGATCCTTGGGAACTTTAGTATTGGTCTTATTAAATCATCTATGGCTATTTTATCATTTAATACAGGTGAATCTCTCTAATTTATTTTTACTTAAATAAGGGGTTTATTAAATCTTATATATGAAATGATGCCTTTTTTAATGGAGATATATACTCCTCGTGGAAAACTTAGGGAACAGTTCTTTGGATGTTCTACGTGTCTTGTATCAATTTCTGAAGTTAAGATAGCATGGGATTTTATTTTCCTATCTAGGAAACTTTTCAACCTTATTCTAGAAATGGAATGGATGATTTAATTTAAATTTTGTATCGATTATTATCATTGAGGGTTAGTTTTTATTTAATCTGAAGGGAATTAACATTTGTTCCATAGTGAATGGGATCCTTGGTCAAGTTGGGTTGTACCTCCTCTACTTGAGTTTGGTAAATTATCATGCAAGTTGTCCTATATTATAGTAGAAGTTGGTTGAGAGAATTATAGAAATAGGATTCCTTCTATAGTGAGATTTTTTTCTAAGGTGTTTCTTGACTATTTATCTAGGCTACCTATAGTGAGGGAAGTGAAGTTTTCCATTGATCTTATTCCAAGTATGAGTCCTATATCCTTACCTTTATATTATATAAATCCTATATAGCTTAAGAAGTTAAGATCCAACTTGATTATTTAGAAATAAAAATATTCATTCATCCTAGTGTGTTTCCTAGGGAAACTCCCGTGCTCTCTGTGAAAAAAGAATATGAGATTCTGTGTCCATGTATCAATTATTGAAAGTTGAATTAGGTGAAAATGAAAAAAAAAATATTTTGCCTCTTATTGATGACCTCTTTGATCAGTTGAAAGGAGTGATGTAGTTTTTAAAAATTGATCTCAGGTCCATGTATCACCAGCTAAGAGTGAAAGAATATGATATTCCTAAGATTTATTTTTGAATCAAGTATGGTTTTTTTGAGTATCTTCCATTTCCATTAAATTTAAAAAATACTCTTTCATTATTCATAGTGTTGGTTAACCATATATTTCATCTGTGAGTTACCTCTTTTACTATGGTATTTTTTGATCATATACTGGTTTACTCAAAGTCTAAGGGGAAGCATGAGCATCACTTGATGATTGTATTAAGAATTCTATGAGATCACAACATGTATGAAAAGTTATACAAGTCCCATTTTGTTATCTAATAAGTGATGTTCTTGGTAGGTTTGGTTTTAGAACAAGATATATTGGTTGATCCAAAAAGATTTAAAGTTATTATGTCTTAGAAAGTTCTAAATAATATCTTTGAAATATGGGGTTTTTTATTTTTAGTAGGATATTATCGGTGGTTTGTAAAATCTTTCTCAAATATAACATCTCTATTAATAGATCACAATAATAATGGGGTGAAGTTTTTATGGATTCAAGAATATTAGGAATCATTTATGAATTGAAGCAAATACTAACATATGCTCTTGTCCTAGTTTTTATTGATCCCAAAAAATGTTATGTTGTTTATTTTGATCCTTAAGGTAAGGTTTCATGTTGTGTTCTTATTTATAATGAACATGTTGTGGCATATGGTTCTCTCCAGTTACAACAACATGAGAAGAACTACCTGACCCACAATAATGAATTGGTTGTGTTTATTCATGCTCTAAAGTGTTGGCAACACTAGCTATTCAATGGTAAGTTCATATTTTATACAAAATATAAATGTATAAGCTATATATTTTTGTAAAAGGATTTGAATCTCAAGTAGAGGTATTTAGTAGAATATCATTAAACATTTGATTATGTACTCACCTATACTCCAGGAAAAGGGAATGTTGTCACTAGATCCCTTGGTAAGAAGTTCCCATCTCTATCAGTAAAATAATCAAAGTATGGATGTAAATTTATGATCTTTGTTTAAAATTGGTACTTTGGGGGAAAAGAGAAGAAAAAATTTGTGTTCTTATCAAATGTATGGATTATATATTCTCTTATTAATTTGATTCATCAAGAGTAACTATAAAATCCAGAATGTTAGTGTATTAAGGGAATTCTAAATAGTGTAGAGACCATTAATGAAAGGTCACTTTCTTTAAATTGTGTCATTTTATTTAGGAATCATTATGTGGTATCTTTATCACATTCAAGAAGGTGGTAATGAAAAAATTAAATCATTCTTAGTGAGTCATTCATCCTAGTATGAACATGATGTATTAAGATATAAATCATTGATATTGGTGGTATGGGATGGAAGAGATATTTATAATTATGTTTCTTGATGCTTCACTAGTTAACAAGTGAAGTTGGGGCACCAACAGACTTCAAGAATTCTTCATCCCTTACCCATTAATACCTGGAAGAGGGAAAAGGTATCCATGGAATCTATCGTTGAATTGTATTGGACCCCTAATGGAAAGAATTTGATTTTGGCTATCATTGATAAGTTGATAAAATCATTTCATTTCCTTTCAATTAAATAAAGTTTGAAAAACAAATATCTTAAGAAGTATATGTGCAAAAAATTATTAAATTTCATGGTGTTCCTTATATGATTATTTCTAATTGAGAACTTTTCCTCACTTAAATTTTTTTGAAATTCCTTTGATATGACATATAGATTCGATTAAAAAACATCACACCATTCCACCCTCAAACAAATGGTCAGATAAAGAAGGTGATTCAAATCTTATAGGATATGTTTTATGCACATGTCTTTAATTTTGTAGGATCTTGGGATAACCTTACATCCTTGGTAGAATTTTCATAGAATAATAGTTATAAATCATTGATAAAGATATCTCCATTTGAAGATTTATATAGTTGGCCTTATTGATATTCACTATATTGGGTTGAGATTGATGAATCATTATTAGCGGGACTGGGTATTGTACAAAATATGATGAAGAAATTTTAGCTGATTTATGAGTGGTTGGTGATAACTCAAAGTCACTATAATTATTATATTGAACATCATTGTATAATATTGAAATTATTAGTTAGTGATTCAGTATTTCTAAAAGGTTCACTTTGACTGGGTTATAGAAGACTAGGAAAGAAAGGTAAGTTTATATTGATATATGTTGGACCTTTTGATATTGTTGAAAGGATTTGAAAGGTCATTTTCCAAATAACATTACTTCCCCAAATGAAATCCATTCATAATGTATTTCACATCTCTCAATTGAAGAAATATAATCCAGACCCCTCTCATATTTTGGATCGGGAGGAGTTGGGATTAGATCTTGATGCTTTAATGGTATAACATGAAATTTAGACTCTTGATTATCAAAATATGGTGAAGCAAGGAAATTTGAATCCATTGGTGCATATTCTATGGAAACAAGGGAATTATTCTCATGAGGCATGAGATTGAGAATCTAAAATGAGTGAGCAATGACCTCACTAATTCTCTGATCAAATAGTTTCATGAAAAATTTATGGGGGTAGAAAGTTTCATGGTAGGAAGAATTGTGACACCAATAATGTCATTGTTTGGTAAGTATTTTATACATTAATTATTATATTACTTACCTTAAACTTTTGAATATAAATTTCACATTTTTATAGGAATTTTTAGGTAACATAGTTAGGGTGCACAATCTCCCTATCTATGCATAAATACTATGTTGCATAATGAAAGTTTCTAGTAGCTCTACACGGTTAGATTCATGGTCGTCCTATCCATGAATCCTCTTAAAATTTTAAATATTTTTTATTTTAATAATTTGGATTTATTCAAATGAGCCCTCATTTATCTTCCCACTTTCTCAGGAAGCCTTCATGAATCAACCTTCTTATTTCCTTCCTCTTCTTCTTTCATATCCTTGGTGATTTATCATCAAAATTGAGTGATTTTAAAAGGTATATCCATCTAAATCATCTCGTCGCTTATTTTTCTTCCATGTTCATGCTCTAGTTTTTCCATGGTGTTATATGGTTTTCGTTTGAGTGAAAATAATTGTGGGTTTCTCTAATTTAGGGATTTTTTCTTCTTTAAATGGCTCACACCTCCCTCCTTCGGTGGAATAACATCCTTTATCACCAAATTCATTAATTTTAGATAGGCAGTTCATACTTCTTCATTGGTTGACTGACCCATGAATTCTTGGATGATTTAAATGGAATTTTTATTGATGTAAAACCTATATCTAATATATATGATTGTTTTGTGATAAAATTTTATTTTTTTATTCTTTATCCTCTCTTGAAATGATAAAGGATTTTCATAGAAAATTCTAAGTTTTTCTTGTATAAATGTTTTACACACCAAGTTCTTGATGAAATGCATAGTGAAGTTTTACTATGAAATGATTAGTTTTATTTATATGGGGTGATTAATTATAAATTTCAAAAGGTATATATCATGTTTTATAATTATTTTAAAAGATAAAGGATTGTTTTTAAAAGTTAAAGAAGGTGTTTTATTATGTGATTCACACCCATGTTGTCAGTGCCCTTTTTATTATGAAATGTATATCTAGAATTGTATTATTTTGTTGGATAGATGATGGAAATTATTATAAAAGGGGTAGTTTTTTTGAAGGGTGTTTTAAGGGGAGATGAGGGTTTATTTAATGCATTGTATCGAATTGTTTAATTATTTTGATTTGGAAAATTTCATGGGAAGCCTTCGGGAAATTAAGGGAGGTTCTAATGACAAGTACACTTACCATGTTAGATTACACACTACTTAGCTTCACCACCTAATTTAGATTACATATTAACTAGGATTGAATATTTTTGTATTACGCTCTAGCTAGTTCCATTAAATTTATTCTGACCAGTTTAAGATTATATTATGACTAGTTACCTTGCCTCTTGTTTAAAATTATGCTTTGGATCATTGTCTTCAAGCAGTTTGATATCGATTGGGCATATGAGGATCCTAGATTTCCATTCCTTATGCCTATAGGTAATGTCCCGTGAGGATTTATGATATGAGATGTGATTTTTTTGGGATTATTCCCATAAATTTTATATACATACATGGATGGATTTGATTAAACATTGGTAAATTTGGATTATTCCTATAAATTTGATATGCATACGTCGATGGATTTAATTAAACATTGGTAACTTGAAATTATTTTACAAATGATCCCATGTTTCTTAAGTTTAGAAAAATTAAAATGGTATTATTATTATATGTATTTCAAATTATCAAATCATGGTTTAATTTCTAAAGGAGTTGTATAAAACCTTAGTGGTATCCTACTGGGCTCTTTTCTCACTCACATCCTATATAACACTCCATGTGTATATAGATTTGATTTAATTAGATGTAGGTAAAGGAAAGGATCCACTTTGTGTTAGTAGGATATCGATGGTTTTTTTTCAATCTTGGAGGAGGTGACAAGTGGAGGCTTCTCACTTGTCACATGGATATGGGTAGTTTTGGATTATTTCTGGTTATATAGTTTTAGTTACTTTATGTATTCAGCCACATCAACTTCCCATCCCCTTTGTTTCTCTTTCTGATTGTTGGTTAAATGTATATAAAAATTAATTATTATGTTTATGATTTATGTTTTATATTTAAATTATTTATTGATGATTTCATCATGATGTTATGCCTCATTTGGAAGTTGTTTAATTTTGATAGTTTTTATTTCATATAGGTTATTCCTATAAGATGTGGAGTGGTCATGTAGGGTTCTTGATGGGATTACCTTATTTTTAATCACATATAAACAAGAAAAATCATTCCCAAGATATATGATTTATACCCTTGGATATTTTTGTTAGCCTATAGAGATTGAGAACATGATCAGGCATAAAAAATGAGAATTGGAAATAGAAAAGGAGAGAACTGCCCATAGAAATTTATTAAATTTTAAAGTAAAAAATTGACCGATGAGGGATCGATAAATGAAATGTAAATACCAAATAAAAAATGGGAAAATGACATAGGATATATCCATGGAATTATATATTCATAAAAAAAGTAAAACATGGATGAAAAGTTAGATTTTAAATAAAAAGATGGGATTGAGAAAGAATCAACTTACCATATTTACTAACTTACTTATGATACACCTATAACTTCCTAAATAATCAAATATCATTCACTAATTACTTATTTATAAATTGTATTGTTGTTTTTTCATTTATTATTATCCATTTATGTTCATTTATTATTTATTTATTAGTTACATGTTGTTCATGTGGGTTATCCATAGATATTCATTCAATGGTCCAAAAATTGCATCGATATAGAAGTATTGGTTCTTGTTCCTTGTCCAAAAGTTCATTCAATCCATGCGTGAAAAGTCAAAAGATGTTCTATAATTGGAAAGTTAGAATTAATAATATAAATGTTACATAATATGCTTATTTAGGTGGTTTTACCAGCCATGAAGACTTATTTTAGTATGGTTATTTTCATTTTAATTTCACCATTTCCAAAATCATAATCATGAAAAAAATGAAATATTAATTTTATATTTATTCATATATAACATGTTTATAATCATCCATGATAGATGATGATAAATATGAAACAACATCATCCATGTAGGTGGTATAAACCGACCATGGAATAAACAATGTTTGAAAAGAATTAAAGAGTCAAAGAAGAATAAATATTTAATTTTTTTGTGATTAAAATACATAAGACTTATAAAAAATATATCATGTTATTATATTTGTTAGTTAGAGTTATAAGGAATTGATAAATGTGTGAAAACAAAGGAGATTGGATACGATTATGTTATCCCTTATTTGAGACCACTCTTTCACAATGTAACTGTTCCATTAGAGTCATGTGTTATAGTGAGACAATAACCTTTACAACATGTATTAGAGGTTTGAGTGAAGTATTTGGGAAGAGTTTAGGGAATTGAATAGGTTTTGAAAATGAGGAGAAATCAGTGGCAGATGGTGTTGATTATAAGTGAAGGGAGTGAATGTTTTTAAATAAAAAATAAAATAAACTATTTTTTTGTTTAAGACTATAAATAATATGAACTCTTGTGACAAGTAATAATATTTGAGTCATGTGAGGTCAGCCCAAAATTTTCTTGCAACATGCATGATGTTTTAATCACGTATTTATCTTATTATACAAAATATTTTATTTTTCTGTATTTAGTATTCATTTTTAGATTTTACTATTTACTAAAAATTTCATACTCCACTATTTACCTAATTTTTTATGTCATGATTTAAAAAATAAAAAACATTTTATGAGGATAAATCTCTGAACGAGGTAAAAACAACATTTAAATTTGGTATAAAGACAAAAGATTCACATATGGAGGTAAAAAAAACTATAAAAATAATTGTAGCATTATGATTTCTTTGATTTTGATGAATTAAAACATTACATTAAATATCCATTTATACTATTTTGATATGCATATATTACTATTATATCAATTATATTTATTTACTTATAATGTTACTTTAACAATTACCCATGATAGTCACTTTATAATACTAATAGTCATATCACCATTTCAACAGTCGCATCTCTAACAATTGTCTTACTCATTACAACTATCATATAACCTTTTACCTGACTATATATACCTCTTAAATCCTACATATTTAATTCATTTAGTTTTCTATTTAGTTTCAATAGTTTTTTACACATATAAGCTAAGGGAGAATATTTAAAAAATCCATGGTGTTATGGATAAGACTCTGAAATATGAGGGGAGAAAAGGTCACAAAATTTATGAAAATATATAGAAGATAACAAGTACAAAAACACTTTTTTACGTCAGTTTTTTTAGATTTTTATCATCGGTTTTCAGGCGATGTCTTTGCGAGTGACGTTGTAAATATGATTTTTAACATCATTTATTAAATAACCGATGTTAAATTTTTTTTATGGTTTTTCACATCGGTTTTTAAAAAACCGACGTGAAAGACCATCCGTCTTACAAAAAATGATGTTAAAAGGCTATTTTTTACATCAATTTTTAAAAAACCAATGTAAAAATGGTTATCATCTTGTAGATAATTTCCTAATTTTTTATTTGACAGGTCGTAGAGATCAAACGGAGTTACAGATCAAAAGTTATGACCATTAGAAGTTTGATATATATTTTTTCAAAGAAAGATCTAATGAGCCAATTGTAGCTTCGTCTTAAAAAGAATTTTAGAATCCGAATGAGGATTTTTAGTTTTACCATGATACGAATCATTATTCATCATTATAATAAAAGAAGAATCATTAAATGGTAAATCAATTAAGAAAACTACTCATAAAAAACATAAATCATGGAAAAATAATTACAAATACCTTGACAAGATCGCGGAAAGAAGAAATAGTGGTTTCACGTTGAAGATCAAACGAGTCGAGTCAGTGGAACGATGATGGTTGAAAGAAATGATCATTATATGGTATATTAATTAAGAAAACTAATCATAAAAAACACAAATCATTGATAAATAATTACAAATACCCTGACGGGATCACGAAAATAAGAAATAGTGGATTCACGTTGAAGACCAAACGAGTCGAGTCGGTGTGTAGGACCCCGAGACACCCTGAGAGGGGAGGGGTGAATCAGGGTGTCACCTTTTTCTTTTAAAAACCAAGATCTTGTTCCCATGTTGGTAGGAACTAGTTAAACCTGTATGATGGATATGATCAGTAATGAAACATTCACATGCAAAGAGGTGACACATCAATTTTTACTTGGTTCACCACTAAGGGCTACGTCCAAAGAGCATACGCCGACTAGTTGTCGGTCATATCAAATTCCACTAATCTTGACTAGGTGTGGATTACAAAGGTTCGGGAACAGTCACTATGTCACAGGCTCACTGCCTTTACAAAAGTTCAGGGATAGCTCACTGTGTCCCTCGGGTCACTCCCGTTGACTCCCCCTAGCTCACTGCCTTTGGTGAAGTCTCACTCAGTTTATAGATGTGAAGGTCTCTTCAATAGATAGTCATGAAGTTCTTTGTCTCCTGTTCAGCATAAGACTTTTCTTTCATCAGGGTTCAAAGTTGATGCTCTTTTCAGTTCAATCCTTCTTCTTTAGTGCAATGACTGAATGCACTAGATCCTCTTGTCTTTGTTTGCCTGAATCACAACCACTTATGTGATTGCTCAATAAATGAATCTCAGCTTACTTGGCATTATCAGAATCAGTTCTCCATGTATGCATGAGATCATGAATGTATCATTTAGATTTCCTCTTTAACATCACTTTGCACCGAAGGTATCGGGCAATCTTCTGGCTTTTGTGCAGCTCCAAAAAGACCGGCGTGCTTTAACTACACCTGGCGCGCTTTTCCAAGCCCGGCGCGCAAGTCTCAAGACGGCGCGCAAGTCTTGGTGTGCAAGTTCATCTCAACCACTTGCACGACACTCACTCCTTCAACTTCAAACTTGCGCGACCCAATCCCTTTCTCGCCCAAAACACCTTGGACGCGCAGCAAACAATTGTCGCGCAACTTATATTTGCGCGACCTACACACCACTTGCGCGACCAGCACACCTGCGCGACGGGAGCTCTGATTTTCTCTAAGTGTTGAGCCCATGCAGAATGAGGAGGGGTCGACCTGTATTTATAGGCATTTGGACACCCTGCGCGATGGCGCACAAGTCACCCCTCAGTACGCAAGTCTTGGCGTGCAACTCTATCTGCCCTAGCCTCTGTCGTGCAACTCACTTGCGCGACCCAACCAATACTTGCGCGACCCTCTTCATTTTGCCATATTTTGAAGATCTGATCACGAAAAACATCTGGCGCGCAACTTTCCAAACTTCCTAGGTACCGGCGTGCAAGTCCCTTCATGGCGCGCAAGTCACTTGCGTGACCAAACCAATACTTGTGTGACCCTCTTTCCTTTGCCATATTTTGAAGTTCTGTTCTTAAAAAACAGCATGCGCACAAGTTTCCTCTCTTTCAGGTCAACGACGCGCAAGTCCCTTTTCCAAAAATCACTTTTCTTCATTTGTCGATTTTCAGGCCCAAAAATTTGGCAAACACTGGAAAACGGTGTCACCTTCAATATATGCTTTGGCCATAACCTTCATGCTTCTTTTCTATGATTTGGCTTCTTCAACAACTCTTCTTCTTTCATCACAAACTCCTGTGATTTGGCTTCTTCAACAAATATTCTTCTTTCATCACAAACTCCACTATCGCGATATATATCCTTTCATAGATCAACTTTAGCATCATCATATTTTGAGACAATGTGAAGTGCATGGCCATCTCAGAATTCCAATCCATTCCACACTATCTTCTTCTTCAACCATCATTCTCTACTTAATGCAAATCATATGATTCTATTTTTCAAGAAGTCTCTTGCATGGTTCTCATGCAATCATGAAGAATTTCATGGTCTTCATCAACCATCGTGTCCTCTTCTTTAATCATCCTCAGATGAATTATAACTTACCATTCTTCACTATTGTAAACAATGTGTCACCTTTGACACATGTTCTTTTGAACTTATGATCAGTACAACAATCATCTTTCACTGTTGTAAACAATGTGTCACATTTGACACATGTTCTTTTGAACTTATGATTAGTACAACAATCATCTGAATTTTCATTCCTCCATTTCATTGGAGTACTTATTGATCTCCTTCATTTTGATCTTCATTGACAACTATATTGACAACAAATACAACCTTATACACAAAGTGGTCCCAACACGGTGGAACGATGATACTTGAAAGAAATGATCGTTAAATTCTGATATGTGTATAATGAAAACAAATAATTGAGATGGTAAAAGAAAACACGATATTTAAAATTTTAGGCGACAATTGAAAATTTCAATGTTGTGATGTAAAAAAAATTGAAATTCCGTGTTGGCGTGATATTAAAATTATCTTTCACGTCGGTTTTATGATAACCATCGTGAACGGGTATTAAAATTTTCGCTGATTTTTCACATTGGTTATATAAGAATCGGCATGAAAACCCAATTTTCACGACTTTTTCACGTCGGCTATTTAAAAACCGACGTTAAAAGGCATTTTCACGTCGGTTATTTAATAAGCGATGAGAAAAATGTTTACAAACATATAGTTCATTTTTCAAGTTTCGATTTGACTAATCTCAGAGCTCAAACGGAGTTACGGATAAAAAATTATGGCCATCGGAAGTCGGTCTTCCCTAAGACTTCATTTAGTGATGATTAACTTCTGATAACCATAACTTTTGATCCGTAACTCTGTTTGTGCTCTGAGATCAGTCAAATCGAAGCTTGAGAAATGAACTACATGTTTGTAAATATTTTTCAGGTTGGTTATTAAATAATCGATGTGAAAAATGCATTTTAATGTTGGTTAATAAATAACCAACGTAAAAAAGTCATGAAAATTTATTTTTCACATTGATTCTTATATAACCGATGTGAAAAAAAGCAACGTTAAAAATAGTTTTTGTACTAGTGGATGGAAGAAACATAGAGCATGAGTGTGATAAAGATACATAAAAACAAGTATTATATTTTGAAGACTATAGTTCAATGTTAAAGATTTAAGTGTTGAACTATACTACGCATCCAACTGAGATGAAATGTATGGGGTGGCGATGGTGTCATACTAACGATTGTACTGTGAAATATTATTTAATAGTATAGTGAATCGCCACATATATTGTATGCAATTTCAAATTTGAAGGTGAACAAAGTGAAATTTGTATTAGTTTATGTCTTTCATCCTAATAAAGGTCGAATTTTTGAAAGGTGCATGACACCCATTTGACATTTGGGCGCTGCCTGTTTCGGACAACTCACGTTACTGGTCGCTCCCCCCTCCCTCCCATGGCGGGGGTCTACGCGACTACCCGCGCGCAACCGCCGTCCACCGTCACCCACCATGCCTTCGCCGCAAGGATCCTCCTTGCCCTCACCGTCATCCCTCTCACCCTCGCTGCCTTTGCATTCGTCCTCCAATGGCGCGGCGGGATCGACGACCCCACGTCAAGGTGGTCCTCCGACTCCCAGAAGTTCCCCGGCATGGAGAGCTCGCCCCCCACCACTACCGCCGCCACCGTCGAATCGGGGCACTCCTCCTCCTCCTCCTGCACTCTTCTCCCGCATCGCTCTTCGCAGGCTTTTCCTTACTATCGAAATTGGAAATTCAATTACGAATTAGATCTCAAACCCAAGGTTTTACTGCTGTCCCTTTGCAGAAACAGAAACTGATTTTTTGTGTCGTTTTTGTTTTCTTTTAACATCGGTGTTCGTGCTTATCGGTTCGCGTGTTGTTCCATTGGAAATCCGAACGCCTTCTCCAGGTTTGATCGTGTTGTATAGCTTAAGGGAAGGTGTTATTTGTATTGGATCTCGTGGTTGTTTCTTTACGCTTGAAATTGGAAATTCTTATTGAAACCGGGGTTGTGTTTTATTTACCTTTGTGTTCTCTGATGCACAGATATGCGTAACTACGAGTACATCTGCCGGTCTAGAGCAGATTCTACCATGGATGTTCTATCACAAAGTTATTGGAGTGACCACCTTTTTCCTTTTCGTGGAAGGCAAGGCTGCATCTCCTAATGTAGCAAATGTCCTAGAATCTATCCCTGTACGCATATTTTCTTTTTTATCATGTTTGTATTTTTTGGAAGAACTCTAGACTGTTTCCTGTTCTCTCGTTCTGTAGTTGCTGTTGCTTCAATTCCTCTGGATTCTTTGTAGGGAGTTAAAATGGTTTACAGAACAAGTGAGCTAGAGGAGAAGCAAGCTAAAAGGTTGGTTATTTTTGAAAAGAGTATATGGAATCATTGTGAATTTTATAGTTTTTCTTATCTATGGCTGTGTATTTGATATGTAATATTTTTAATATGATATTAATTTGTATGCATTTCTTTGGTTTCATCAGCCGAATCTGGAATGAGACATGGTTGTCAAGTTTTTTTTACAAACCTTGCAATTATGAACTATTTGTTAAACAATCTCTCAATATGGAGATGGCTATTGTCATGGCAAGGGTAATGGGAAATTTTCTCTCTCATTTATCAAAACTATCATTTATATGTCTTTTCAATTACATTCTCTTTACTGATTTCTGATTCATGGTTTCATTTATGTATTGATTTCCTAGGATGCTGGCGTGGACTGGATACTTCATCTTGACACGGATGAGTTGATACACCCAGGTGGGGCTAAGGAATATTCCCTTCGGCAGTTACTGCTTGATGTGCCTGAGGATGTGGATATGGTGATATTTCCTAACTATGTAAGTGAAACATGTTAAACATTTTGGAGACTTCTTTTCTAGGGATTGGTTAATCACTTGATTCACATTGCCTTTGTGCCCTGTAGCCAGTAGCTGGCTTTGACTTTTCTTTTATTAAGTTATGAAATTTCCATTTTCCAGGAGAGTAGCATTGAACGAGATGATGTCAGGGAACCTTTTAGTGAGGTAACTTTTTCATTATTACATTTTTTTCACTTGATTTAAACTTTCCATTCAGAAGATCTGTGTTGATCGAAAGAAATTTGTTTGAGAGATTAAATGCATAAATCATATTTTTGTTTTTTTATGTGATGATGTGAGAGAATGTGGGAATAATCATGTATTCGGTATGCCAGCGCTCATCTTCTTGTTTGCCCAGATTCATGTTTGATTCCTTAACTTTCATCACGAACTTTTCTGTCAATTAAGCTGTGGACTCTTTGCTGATCTCTATTTTGGTTTAGGTGTCAAAAATGAAAACATTCCTTCTTCAGGATATTGAAAGGCTGATTGTTTACTCTCTCCCATCCAATCCCCATTTTTTTTCTTTTTTTCATGTGATACATTTGGGTTTTTTTTTTTATGTTTCCCCTTGCAAGTGTCTGCATATTTGTTTTTCACTTATCAAGGTAGAAAGATTGTTTTCTAGTGGCATTCTAAAAAATAGTGGGTGTTTAGTGTCACATTTTTGTATTTTTATTCTTGGTTTAGAAGGGGAGCACCCTTGGATGCTAACTATGCTGAAGGTCAATGTTGTGATGATGGGACTTGCATGGATGTGCATCTTATGAAATATTGTTGGGGAGTGGAACTATTGAAGATTACTTTTCTAAAAAGCAATACACTCCGGCTTCCATGATTTCATATTGTTCCTCAAAAGAACATTACCAGGGTTAAAGTTTTCTATTTTGTCCATCCTTTTCTTTTTTCCCATGTTTAGCTGGTGGGCATCATTGTTGCTGTATAGATTGTTAAGCAAACTTATTGTTCTTCAAGAAGCCATGGCCATTTAACTTGGGGCAAGTGTTTTTTGAGCTAGTAAGTGATGTGTTGTTTCAGGGGTGCGTCTAGTGTTCCTAGTAGGCTTACATTTATTAATATAGGTGTCAATGTTCAAGAAGAATTTCGACCATCTTCCAAAGGATACATACTTTGGCATGTACAAAGAATCAACTCGTGGAAATCCAAATTATTTTTTGACTTACGGAAATGGAAAATCTGCTGCTCGAATTCAAGACTATCTTCGTCCCAATGGTGCACATAGATGGCACAATTATATGAAAACTCCCAAGTATGATGTATCTTTCTTCTTTTTAATCCTGCAGTACATATTTATTCCAATATGTTACCATTTTTTCATCTCAATAACCTCATCGATTAAATCCTCTACAGGGAGATTAAGTTAGAGGAAGCTGCTGTTCTGCATTATACATATGCCAAATTTTCTGACTTAACGTCCAGGCGTGATCGGTGTGGTTGTAAGCCTACAAAGGATGATGTGAAAAGATGCTTCATGTTGGAATTTGATAGATCTGTGAGTCTTGAAGTTTTATGCTTTCTCTTCACACTCACACATACTCCACGCATATTTAAAAAAAACGATCTGTAAGGATCCATTTCTAAAAAATAATTATTTGTAAGGGTCTGTTTAACAACACTTATTTAAAACTGTTTATAGCATTTGTCGCTTATGATGAGGGCCTTTGTGTATATGGTATTCATTTGGAATTTAGGTGCTGGTGCCTTTTCAGATTCAGAACAGCCACCACTTATTTTTTGATTTTTTTTTTCATAAGTGATAAGTGCTTTAATTTGTTTGTTTTTAGTAAGTGTTGCCAAACGGTTTCTAATTAGAAATGTTCATATTTCTGGAGTAGTTCATGGGTTCCATGAAATTAGCTCTAGTTTGTTGACCAGATCTATGAGTATTTTTACCCTATTTTGCTTTTTGGTTGTGTTTTATGACACCTACCGGAAAATATTCATTACACAGAAGCACACTTATTATAAGTGGCAAGTGTCGGAATCAATTTTTTATAGATTTCATCAGTCACGGCCTTTGAGTTTTAAACAGTATTCTTAACAGAGTATAGTAAGCAAGGTTCTCCTTGCTTCTTGGCAACATAACTGCCATGCATTGGTGTAAAAGTGGCCCCACCGGACACAGCCCGACCCGTGAACCTTAATTGCTACCTATATCCACCACCATGAATTATCTGATAATTAAGGATACCCATTTAAACTGGTAAACATTTTATGATTCAACTTATCATTTGAATTATCTGATAATTTTAATTGATTAAATTATTTTACTGCAGGCATTTATAATTGCTTCTACTGCAACCGATGAGGAAATGCTGAACTGGTAAATACTTTAATGCAGCTAGTAAACAGAGTGAGTGTCTTTTCACAATAGGTAAATATTCAATGTAAACGGGCAGGTTTGGTGCAGAAGGCTGGCCCAGTTGCCCCGGTTTTTGGGCAGCTGGGCCTTTTTAAAAATTAATCTTTAAATTAAAATATAATATTTATCTTTTCTGGGTTGGGTCGGGCTTGGTTGTTTGGACCCAAATCCCAGGCCCGGCCAGACCATGAAAAAGCGGGCAGTTTGGCGGTTGCTGAAACCCTTATTTGTCCCAGGTATCGTGAACATGTTGTATGGACTGACAAGTCTGTGAATATGAAACTGCTGAGGAAAGGGATTCTAACTCGCATATATGCTCCAATGGTAAGCAAACTTGGGAAACACTGAAGTATTTAGTGTTATAAGCAGTTTTCTAAAGTGTTGCAAAACAGAACCTTATGATTTATTTCCATCTTGGAGGCCATTGTTCAAGGTTTGAAAGAGTCTGGTGTATTTAGCTCGATCATCGAATCTTCCCTGGCGAGGCTTTCGACGAACAAGCTCTTGACATCCATTTCTGCTAACGACTCTTCGAAAGCTCCCGCTGCTGGATCGCTTCCCTCGAGAAAGCTTGGCAGAGGCACCAGCTATCAGGCAACCATTAGAAAGGTGCTGGGCGCATCGGGCAGTGAAACGGCTGCGGCTGCAATTCCTCCATTGCCTTCTCCGGGGATGGTCGATGTGGTTGAGCATGGTCTGGAAGCATCTGTATAGGGGGAAAGAGGGAGGGAGAGAGAGAGAGAGAGGCCATGGTGTTTTGCTAGGGCTGTGAGGTGGGGTTGGATTCAACTGGGAAGCTGTGTCTGGATTTGTTGTGAGGATTAAGTGATTGTGGGTGAGAGAGGTACTCTTTCAACTTTAGGGATTGTTTATTTTCTATTTTCTATTTTTCGTTTTAAAATTATGTTGTTATCATTCATCATCATCATCCTCCTCATAGTGGTTACATTTTTTTAAAACCAAATCATTTGGTTACATTAACAATAATATCCCAATCCTTGTTATCAGTGAAAAATTTAGGTGTTTTGGTGTATAAATTTTATTTGTACATTTTTTTTCACATTAATGAAAAAAGATTTTATAAAAATATTAAATCAATATTTTTTAAAGCATACTGTCATATTTAATGAATTCATTGCATTCAATTAATTTTAATTGATTTCTTAATTAACGTGGTGAATATTATTGGGAAAATGAATACTGGGATCAAACTGGTCGAGTTTTTCATTAAAATACTTATAGTTCACAGTTGTGATTCTTTTATCATTTTTGGGTCTAAACACTTCCCACTAATACATTGTGTAGAGATATGTAGTATAACATGGGACACACACAGATATATCATGATACATGAGACCCCAAAACAATCAAAATTGCAAACACATGGTCAAAAGGACACGATAAAGGGTGGACCATAGATATAATTTTCTATCTTTCAATTCAACTTCATTAAATTTAGATCAATTAAAGAAAATATTATCATTGTTTATGAATTGGTCTGCTTAATGGGATGAGTGAGTTGCATTTGATACATTGGAAATATTGCATTGTCAATTCATAATGAATCGAGAAGAAAAAATGATAAGTTTATTTTATGAACCAATCATGATAAACTCGTAAGAAAAAAATTGAAGAAACTAAGTCTTATTGTATCCATAAAGATTTAAGAACTCTGTGAAGAGTTAACGACCATGGTCACATTATTGATTTGTTGTCAACATGTATGGATACGAACCACTACATGATTATAACAATATTTAATATGTTTGCTTTTATGTTTGAAGTCATTTGAAAGATATTTGAATTGGTACAAAGAAGGATAGAGAAGTCCTTTAATGTAGATGAGCATTGATATAAAGACTCATAACTTCCTTTGTCGAGAGTTTGTAAAATTTGAGGATCAATTTTTTTTTAATTTTATACCATGTGGGCAAAATGGTCATTTTGGTTTTATAAACAATCTCATATGTGAAAATTGATTATGTCATCTATAGAGGACCAACTTTTTCTACGCATTCTTTTGTTTTCTGTGGGTGGCAGAGAAGGAAAAGAGAGATCACGAGTTGAGTAATTCAACATGACATGAACCACATCGTGGTTTGGTATATTAAGGACATAAAACTTGTTGTAGTTGTTGGCTAACACCACATATGAATTATGCTGTGATTTACATTGTGATTCTGTTGAAAATGATGTGCTGATTAGGCATTGAGTTAGTGGTAAAGTCATGGAGACATCAACTCTGTGGCATCATATTCGAATCACAAGAGCTGGCCAATTTCCATGCAATTGGGGAGGGCTAGCTTCTTGTTGATCCCTTTGCCGACTTACAGGGGTGCACTGTTTTTAACAAACTTGCACTGGCTTGGGTCCAAACCTAGGGTTCTTATGACAACTACTAAGCTTGAGGCCTTATGGAGGGGATGGGTGAAAGTAGATGACCCCCTGCTATATAAGGACCTGACCTTATTACATTACATAATATTGAATTTAGTCAAGAAATCACTTCCTTTCACAATGAGGATCTTTTCAAGTTGAGAGCTTTAGAGAATTGAGACATAATACATTCATGAAATTACACATTATTACAGAGTGGATACCATAAAAACAGTATTCATTTCTTGAAAAAATATAAAACTTTTCACATAAAACTTGATTCCTTCGACTAATCTTCAAACATTTAACTTGACTTCCTTCTTTGTCTTACACATCCTTATAACCTGTGAAAATCATTTAAAAACTTGTGATGAGCACAAAAACTCAGTAAGAGATATAAAAAGAAAGAAAAAACACATTAGTCCATTAATACTTGTAATGTATGAAATCATTTTCAAAAGATATACTTATCACCTGTATATATACTTACTTTGTGAAACATGAGATTTCCACAAAATTCCCACAATACATAAGAACACAAGTAGAACCATAAAGGTATCTTGGGGCATTACTCACATAATCTTGTAACCCTCTCGGCTACCTTATAATTTGTAACTCTCACGGTTACCTTACAATTTGTGTAACCATCGCAGTTACACTTGGAGTAACCATACGACCGACCTCCAACTTACAATACCCAATGAATTGGAGGGAAATACAGGTCCCACCTTTTATCATAAACAATGCCCAAGATCCAGAACATAATCATAAGACATGAATAATAGCATAAAAACATTGTTTTTGAATTTTGTAAAGTAGAATTTTAAACGAAGATTTTAAAAGAAAAGTCCCTTATAAATATCATATAATTGAAGTGAGACTTAATAGAGTTGATGAAATATGTATATACTCTATAAATACACATAATTCAACATAATATAATCAGAATTCATCACACAAACAATTTAAATACCACATAAATAATGAAGTATAAGGTTAACCCAAAGGATGAAAATCGGGTTAAGAATTCCCTTACCTTAGGTTTGTCTTACTTCCAACTCGTTTAAACCTCCTGTATAATGGTTAAAAGAGTGTTATTAATATCTTATAGAAACATATCCATCTTTATAATACTTTATATGATCATTTCATTACATCATTTCACCCTTTAATTGTTAGTATTGTGTTCCGTGCATTGTTTTTGGGTGAGTTCTTTACATGATTTCCATGATTGATTCATGATGATTGTTCTTGTCAATTGGAAGTGAAACTCCAGAATTGGAATGGAGTGGTATTTATATATTTCTAGAACCCATAAATTATACCATTTATCAATTTTAATTCTGAAATGAAGATGATTCATAAGTTAAAACATTGATGATGTTTGTTTAGATCATTTTAGTGGTTCTTTGATAATAACGACATCATTTTGTTTTATAAATTAATAACATGTGTACAAAATGATTCCTGAACCTTATATAAGTTATAATACATAAATTATAATCCGGCTCAACCATAAAAATGATTTCATAACTAGTCTTGAAGGAAGTAAAAAAATTTGAAATCACATCATCCACGATGTCGGTGAATCGACACATCACAGACATTGTTTTAATTCTTTGAATAAGTGGGAGAGGAGAAGAATATTGATGAGGAATTTTCCATGAACATGAGAACATCTAGAATATACAATATTCTGGAGCTTTCGTGCCTCTTGGATAAGAGGAGGTGAGGAAAGAAGAAGAAAAGAAAGGAACTCAAAATAAAAGAAAATTTGAGAAATCCCTTACGAAAATTCAGCAGCCTAACGACGTCACTTAAAATTTCATAAAATAGTTTGATGAGAGAAAGGGGGTATCTCATAACTCTTAAATAATATGGGAAGTAAGGGGAATATGGAATGACATATCCCAACATAATCCAAAAGGAATGAAAAAGAATAACATAAAATTAAAGAAAGGGAAGAAAACAAAAGATGGTGTTTACCTCTTGATCTCTTCTCCTTGAGATCCTTCTTAAGGCCTTTGGTTTTGGCCTTTTGGTGAGACCATCAGCTCTAAGACGTGGGGAAGAGCCTTGGGAGGAGTATTGGGCAGAACTTAGGTAAGGCTCAATGCTTGAGAGGTGTGGGAGGAAGAGGGGAATGAGGGTGATATTTATAGTGGAGGAGATGAGGTATTTAACATTATTTCAATCATTATTATAATATTTTTGCTCAAAACTATGAATATTCTTAATTCATGTGACCCCAAAAAGTAATAATGGTGTGTGAGTTTGAAAGTGGCCTTACATAACTTATGATGTCATAAATAGTGTATTTTACTGATAATTTGAATATATGGTATTTTATCGTATTTCACTATTCATCAAAAATTCAAGAATTTTAGAAAAATCCCCAAAAAATAACCCTAACCATTTTTCGATGTGTAGAATTCAAAAATGAACTCCATTTTTTTAAAAAATAATTTTCTAAATATTTTTAATTTAATTTTTAAATAAAATCATACTTAGTTCAAAAATTAACAATTCTAATTCTATAACTGCTTTTATATCACATTAAAAAATTAACCAAGATGTCATTATCTTAAAGCCTTAAGAAAATAAAATAATAATAAAATTTACTATTCATTAGGGTCATATAACTATTCATAAGGGTATGTAACTATTCACCAAAAATCTAGTTGGTTCCATTAGACTCCAAATAACTTACTGAACACAATTATAGATGACCATTTTTCGAAATTCAAAACATAGAAGTGGCAAAATTATTTTTAAAGGCTAGTTATAAATATATACTTAAAAGAATGTTTCATGCATTTCAAATTATTTTTTAAAACCTTGGGGTGTTACATGCTAGGTTAGGATTCTATTGAAAATTCCATAGTTTGTAGGCATGGTTTAGAAGATATTTGGTGAAGCTATTGGAAAACAGTATGTATAAAACCATGACATGGTAATGTAAATCATGTCGTAGTGATTTGTGAATGGATTTTGATGTTTCAGTTAGTTACCACAAGAGTGATTATGCCATAGTTTTACATTGTTTTTTTCAGGGAGTTCATAAAACAAGATGTGGTTTTATAAACCAAGTCATAATAAAGTTTGGATACACATGGTTTTGAATGGAACTTGGTTGCAGATTTTATGGTATGAGATTAGATTATACGATCGATTTTGAACCGACCTTTTACTAAAGAAAACACAACATGATTGATGTGTCCATGCCATGGTTTTTGTGAAAACATATTAAAATATTAGAAAACTTCCCGAATAGATACCTGAGACCCTACTGTAGTAAGTAAACATCATATCCTGAACTATCACACTATGTGCACTCTAAAAATCCTTTATTCATAGGTATATTTAAAAGTTTAATTTCTTAATGTTAGAATTTTATTTGAACAAAATAAACTTCATTTTTTAATTCATCTCATTAAAATTATCTTATTATGAATTTTTTAGTCTTTTCTAAAAAAGTTAGTTTTTAGTCAAAAAATACATTTTTCACGAAACTTGTAATTTGTATGATTTTATCATTATATAAGAATGAAATAGAAGTTTATAAAACCTTTTAAGTAATAAAATATGAATTTAATGAATAAAAATATGCATTTTAAAATATTCTCTGAACTTATAAATCATATGCCCAACATTTTTAGAATTAATTAAAATGTTACTTTAATAAAAAACAATTTTCAGTCTTTTCTTTGAATCAAGTATTTTTAAGGAATATTCGGTTTTGGATTTCCTTGAAATCATCATACCCTTTATTTTTCTCATAATAAATCAATTTATATCTTTAAAATCAGTATCCAAGATAATTCTATCTTATATATAAATTTAAATCTTAAAAATGTTATTTCTCTAAAAACTGTTTTTACACGATTAAATGTATTTGTTTTAAAATTATCTTTTCAAACCATTAATAATTTTACTGTATAAAATTATTTTCAAATTTGGAATTAGAAGGATCAAATTATGAAAAAGGTTCAATCTTAATCATTGTCATTAAAATTGATTACTAAGGTTCGAAATTAATTATCAGGGTAAAAGTAAATTAAGGTAAAAGATAAAACACTGAAATAAAAGCCCTAAAACACTCAAAGTTGTCTAAAAAAGGGTTAGTTGAGGTGAGTTTCGACCCAAACACCCTATCCTATACTCTATTTTCCAATTTGTGGTCATTGACCCTTGAATAGTAACCTTACATTATTGAAAATGTAAGGGTTATCCAAAAACTACCATTCTCATCACTTATAAAAGAGTAACATCTTCACCACTTTAAGTCTCACATTCACTTCAAATTTACTATTAAAAATATACCAATTTTCTCCTCCTATAACCCTCTCCCATATTCAAAAGTTTTTGGTCACTATTAGTTTTCATAAGACCTTCATGTCCATGGAGAATTCCAAGGAAAATTCAAGTCCTTGATGACTAATTAACTTTTATTCTCAATTATATTCTTTAAAATTTACTGTAGACACACTAATATAAAGATATTAGTATCATTTTATATACTGAAATGTTACTATATTAAGGGTATTATCATTTTTTATTCATCTACCTCATCCATTAAGAAAAACAAAACCGTTGTTCGTGCGTTGTGCGGACTACCGCCTCCACGATGCAACCTGTTTCATTTTCCTTAACCACCTTTAAAGGAAGGATATAAGTATGCTATTAAAGGATAAATATTATATTTATTACATCATCAAGTTTATGGTATGAAAAATTAGATAACCCATTAATAATATGATCAACAAATAATCATTGTTAATATAATCATTTGAAATAAGCGTACTTAGAGGATAACCTTTTATTAGAATTCTGTAACATTTTCATATCTATTACTTTTTCAAAATTCTTCCAATTATGATATATCACACTTATAAACACTAAATAAGATCATTATGCTTCCAGTATAATTATATTACAACAAAACCACCTCATAACCATTCATTAAATCAGGGCATGTTCATGTTTAGGTCGGTTTAACCACCCAACTGAACAATACTATGAATTTATATCATGAATTAATATAAGGACATAATTAATATTATAATATGATATAAATGTGTAAAAATTTATTTTTTCTGGAGATTTTATATGAATTTTTAATTCATTAGTTAAGAAAACACACTTTAATCATCAAGAATCACTGAAACATGCTTATTATCGATTTCATCATTAAGGATAAAGAATAAAACACCAATGATAGGAATTTTAAATGACTTAAATAATTATAAATAATCCCTAATAATATCTTTAATGACCTAATAATTATGAAATTTGAAAGATGAATGAACACAGACACCACTATTATGAAACCAGTAGACACGATCAAAACTATAAACACTAGATGTGGAAAATCTGTGGAATTCATATAGAAAACGACTATTTATGAAGAGTATAAATGAAAATGTATATGATTAAGGTTATAAATTAAGTGATTAAGATAACTAGGTTTGTGATATAGGAGGTTAAAGTACGTTTCTGGAAGTCAGGAAAGAGGTAAGGGTTTTCCATCTCAAATTCCTCTCTTTGAGACAAGTTTTGTATCATGCACCTAATTTCATTTATGTGGTGTATATACTACCTATTTGAGAGTTTATATCATTAAATTTTATTATTCATGGTATTTTAATATCAACTTAAATCCCTCTCCTTCAAGGGGTTTTGATCTAAATGATACTCAATCCACAAGTGGGGTTTTCGTCCCAATATTCATTCTTTGGGACTCATGTTATAATCACGACCTATTTATTTTTGTGTGGTGCATACATTTCCATGGAATAATTTTACCATATTACTCATGGAATTTAAGGGATTTAAAAGTATATATTGTTATCCTTCACTCATATTCTTTTGATTCAAGAGTTACCAAAACCATTGTAAAAATCAATGGTTTCCACGATGGAAAACCCCTTCTAAGTTTTGGTAAAGTAAAAGTGAGTGTAATTTACTAGAAAATACATCCCTATTTGAATACTGGATAGTGGATGCAACAATGGCATAGATTCACATATGGTTAATCACCCTAAAAGGTATGGTTGGTCATTGAATCAATCATCATCCTAATACATGATGTGTGGGCCTTAGACTGCACACCTGGAGAGAAACTCAAAGCGGATATGATTTGAAATACTCACACACTCTTAATGAACCATGATGAAGGATTTTTCCTACCATTGACTTGGTCTCATACCAATAAAAACTATTAAACCTAATTACTATCTTCCATGGATAACCCGACACATTGAAAGTACCATTGACGTTATATTTTTTTGATAAGAGTACTACTTGTTACTTTGATGATACCCCAAGGCTTCCATGTTGATTAAGGGTCATTATCCTAGACATCCACATCATTCTATTGAATGGTGAAGTATTTAATTTTCATTTTTCTCATTATATAGTTATTTAACTTTTATTCAGTAAGAAGTTCCCCAGGGAAGAATATAAGAGGTCTTGATGGCTCTTATGGTGAATGCATTAGACTTAATCAGGTGACTAGTGGGGCCCATAATTATATAGTCCCTTGATTAATCGATAGGTCTCATGAGACAAAACAGGCTGGGTTTTGGTGTATGCCTCTTCCCATAATAGGATAAGTGCCTTGGTATAAGTCCTAAACAACATGTTTTGATGTATGAAATTATGAATTCCATCATTATGAGAATAATGATTGTTGTTATCTATGTTTTAATTTATTGTCATGGATATAACATGCCCTCAGTTTTAGTTGATTAGGGATTCATGTTCATCATTTAATCCTGTCATATCACATATGCCATGTTTATTCTATAAAATCTTACATTGTATGATACTCCTTACTAAGCATCTGATCTCACCCTTATCTGTTTTACCTTCCCTAGGAAATCTAGAGGAGGATTATGTATAATTTTCATGGATATTATGGAAGTGCTAATAATGATCTCGTAATATATTCATGTTGTATCATATGTTTTGAAATGTAATGTATGTACATATCTATTCTTCCAAGACCACTAAGTTATATTATTATGCATGAAATATTGTATTCTATTCCAATAATGTAATATAACTACCATCTCTGGGTTTCTGGAGTCTAAGATATTACAGTTGGAATCAGAGAAAGTTTAGTAGGAACTTTGGGGACTAGATTTAGAGGAACCAAGTTAGATATCACAAGTTCTATGAAAACCCTCAACATTTCAATGGAATACTCTAGAAAACTTAATAGGATTTGTATTTTACAATTTAATATCGTGAGCTAATTATGTGTATGACATTGTAGAAAGATGGTGACTAATAAGAGGAATGAGAACCGTATCAACAACCATAGTCTATATAGGGATGTTCCCCTTGAACAAGTTAATAAAGTTGGGGTTAAGGTTAATTAGATCATAACCATATTAAGACAGTAGACCTAGGTTATGAAAAATAATATCACTCGTATAGAGAGACCTACTGATCCACAACATGGTGTAACTATGTTAAACCACTTCTTGTGAAAAAAACCCCTCAAATTCAGTGGAACTACTAATCCATTGGTAGATGAACAATGGATCATGTCCCTAAAGAAGATCTTTCTCACTTTGGGAAGTGGTGATAAGGAAAAAGTCATCATGGTAGTCTACCATCTTAAGGGTGACATGTAACAATGGTGGTTACTAATTCAAAACACTAAAGAGGAAGATAAAGCATGATATATAGATAAGGAAGATATCCTAAGAATAGAGGATATACCCATGGTATAAAAATTCATTGATGTTTTTCTATAAGAATTACCTGGTCATCCACCAAATTTTCACTATGGGGAGTCCTTATGTATTTATTGATATGATGAATAAGTATTTATATATCCTAGTGTTTCACTATGGGGATCCCTTCTTTTATTTTTGAAAAAGAAGGATGTGTTTATGAGATTATACATTTATTATAGGTAGATAATTATCATTACAATAAAGAATAAGTATCCTTTACCATGAATTAATGACTTATTTGATCAACTTCAAGGATACCAATACTTTTCAGAGATCAATATTTACCCTGGTTATCATCAGCTAATGGTGAAGAATGATGATATATCAAAGACAACATTTTGTACAAGGTATGAACAATATGAGTTTATAGTAACGCCTTTTGTATTGACAAATGCACCTTCTGTATTTATGGATATGATGAATAAAGTATTCAAGGATTATCTTGATAACTTTTTAGTGGTGTTCATTGATAATATCTTGAAATAATCTAGGAGATATGAAGAGAATTTGAGTCATCAGCAAATGATTTTGTAGACCCTAAAAAATGAATTATATGGGAAGTATAGTAAGTGTGAATTTTGGCTCAATGAAGTTTCTTTTATTATCCATATTTTCTTTGAGGATGGGATATCTATTGACCCTTCAAAGACAAAGCTAGTCAAATAATGTCCTACACCAATGAACATAACTGAGATCTAAAGTTTCTTGGGCGTAGAAGGTTGCTATCGGGGGTTTATTCAATATTTTTCTTGATTGGCCAACCCATTAACCAAGCTAACATATAAAGGGGTTAAATTCACATTGTTAAGGTAATATGATAATATTAATTCATATATACATTTTTGATTTAATTCACTAAGTTATATACCTATTTTATACTTTGATACTTTGATTTAAGGTTGATTTTTGTAGGAAATTAGGTCCCATTGTGTGAAAGGGGTGCTATTGTTAAATTTATGTAGTTGTAGACAATTCACGCCATGAATACTAATTCATGACATGAATTCTTATAAACATAAATCTAAAATTTGAATACCTGATCCATGAAGCCAATACAAGCCATGAATTTATAGGATGAATAAAACTCAGGACATGAAAGATATTCATGATGTGAATGTCTCTACCTCTGCCTTTGGTCAACCCCCCATAAAGCCTCAATGATCTTGTGAACAGAATTAAATTCCTTAATTTTAGGAGATAAAAAATAACGAATACTTGTAAATCCCCATTCATGTTGTAAAATCCATATTCATGATGTGAAATTCCTAGTCAGAAATAATTCCATGCCAATTAAAGATGCAGAAACCATTCACATCAAGAGTTGATATTTCTTATTTATATTCTAGGAACCTTTGACTTGAGTAGGACCATATTTTTAAATTATTTATTTCTTGTTTTTCTCTCATTTTATTTCGTTTCTTATATGTGATTTCGAACCAAGAATTTTTCCTTCAATTTTCATTATTACAAACCCATTGTTTCTTACAATTTAAATTGTTGTGATGCTCTTTTTCTTCTCATTTCCAGTAATAATATTATTTTCAAAATTTAATTCTTAAATATTTATTTGTTATAATGACTAATTCAGTTGTATTTATTCTTCACATGTTTAATCCTACTATTACCATGTTCAACTGATCCTCATAGGGGTAATAATCAAGAGTAGGGGTAGTAGTGTTTCAATGAATCCTTAAATCAAATCCTAGGTAATCTTTTGGATAAGAATTAGGTTTAAAATATAATCTTAATTCATTCCCTTTTATGATCCTGATTTGATAAATTTCAAAAGGAAGATAGTAACCTATTATAATAAATCAATATAAGACCAATAGATTTGATTTTTTCCTCCCTTGATGTTTCACCTAATGCACCTAGGATGACATCAACCAATAGAACAAAGAGTAGTTTCCAATATGAGTAGATATAATTTTTTTTGACCAAATCTAATTGGTGATTCTTGAACGACTTAGTGGCCTAAACCATAAGACCTACCCATGCTATTTTTAGGGATATCATTTGCACAGGCTCCTCAAAATTGATCCTGAACACTTATTTAATAAACTGAAAGTTTATTCAATTTGTTAGTTTAAATATAACTCCATTGAATTCATGTAAGAATCCACTCTAGGTTCCTATCCCTAGGTCATGTTAATTATCATTTACTCCCTATGAGTTTGACTCCATACTTACACTATCCTGAGAACCTTCACAATAGTGTTAGTTGGGATTAAATATAAATTTTTAATATGATAAACCCTTGTAGAATCAATGATGCTATGAGAGCACATAAAATTTTGGCACTGTTTTCAGAGAGATATTTTGGTAATAGTGACCTCTAAATCTGAACTTAGGATTACCTCACTTCCCTCCCCATTTTCATTTCTCTTTCAAACATTTTCACACATAATAGTTGCTTCATTTTTATGAGTTGTTAATGTATGATCTAGGCCTCCACAAATTATTCAAAGATCCTAGAAACTCAAGAAAATCTTGATTTTGAACCTAAAATAAAAAGATACCTTTCTACACAATGTTTCTTAGTCATGGACGAGCATCATAATCTCACCCCCTAATTATCCAAATGATCAATTTGTGATTCCCAAATAGCAAGGAGTGTGACCATTACTATAGGAGTACACCATTATGGATTATGGATTACCATACATCAATGGTCTTGCACTCTTTATTTCCACCTTCCCATATAGGAACACACATTCAAAATTAAACTTGTCTTGATCCACATGATCCATAATATGAGTTAGTTTAGTGGACTTCAAAGTGAAGATCCACATAAGCATCTGTCCAATTTCTTTAAAGTATGTGAAACCTTTAGGAACCAAGGTGTATATTCAAATAACATTTGGATGAGGGTATTCCCATCCTCATTACAAGTAAGAGCTAAATATTGGATTAAAAGTTAATCTACTGAGTCAATTATTAATTGGGATGACCTCACTAAAAAAATATTAGATAAATACTTTACACCCATATAAACCTGGAAGTTGTGAAATGATATTAAAAATATTTCTCAGGTAGATAAAAAATCATACTAGGAGGTATGGTACTGATTCAAAGAATTGACATGAATGTTCTCACACCACAGACTCAACGCCTGGCTACAACTTAAAACCATTTACCATAGCTTAAAAAATGCTAGTTGAACCATGTTGGATGCATCCATTGATGGAGGACTCATGATTAAAACATCGAAAGTAGGAAGATCCCTTATTGATGAAATCTGACACAATTCTAGACTTTGTAAAAGTGATCAAGGACTACCAAGGTGTGGGTTTCACCATGTAGAAGAAACCACCCAACTAGTTTTCTAGGTAAAATATCTTATTAAAAAGCTAGATAAATTTCTGTTTCCCCAACCACAAACCCCACAACCTACCCCTATTATAGAAATTTAGTTACGTGAAATGTATGGAGTCCTACAACCATATCAAGACTACTGAAAAAATGGATGAAAATCAAAATCAATATTGTAATTAGTTGAATTACAACCAACCACCAAAACAGCACCAAGAACCTTTCTACCAATAAATATTAGTTCAAGAACATCAACAGACCAAATAATATTACTATTAAAAAATGACTGGTTAAGAACAACCTAGAAATTAGGGTCCACCTAAGAATACACCATAAAATCAGGCCCCTCAACCACCACAACCATTTCCAAAACAACCATATCCACCCTCTAGTGCTTAACAGTTCCAAATAAAAAATAATTTAAGTAGCAAGATTCACCCAAACAAACACAATAATCCCCACCTCAATAATCAAACCTAGAAAATATTCTCACTACTTTTGTTCAAAAGGAAGACTAGTGAATGAATATTCAAGAAAACAAAATGAAGAATCAAAGATCTACTCTTTGAAATCTTGAACATCAATTAGGTCAAATATTCTAAACTATCTTAGATCAACTACCAAGTACATTACCCGGTAATATCGAGACTCATCCATGATATTAAGCTAATACTGTGGTCCATAGAATCCAAAAAGATATGAATTTTCAATATCCCTATGGAGGTGATGAAAAAAAAGAGGAACCCAAGACAAACCAGAAAATAGTTGAAAAAGAGAAAGAAAAACACAAACAAATTCTTGAATAAGAAGCGAGTAATGGAGAAAAATATCAGGCATAAGAAAATCTCACAAAAGAAGATACCCATGTGGCACCACCACTATATATTCCCCTCTTCCATTCCTAGAGAGGATGCGACAAGGGAAGATAGAGTTCCAGTACAAAAAATTTATAGAGATATTTAATAAACTTCACATCAATATTACCTTTACTAAATCTATTTCCCAGATGCAGAATTATGAAAAATTATTCAAGGTGTTTCTCTCTAATAAAATAAAAAAAGAAGACTAATGAGTTATCTCCTTAAATTAAGAATGCTCAACAATTTTACAATAAAAACTTCCACGAAAGATGAGAGACCCTGGGACTTTCTTGATCCCATGCACCATTAGGACATGCAATTTTGGGAAAGATTTATGTGATCTCAGTGAAAACATAAAATATCATTCTGATGAGTGTATTTCAAAGATTGTGACTTGAGGACCTTAAGAAAACAAGTGAATCACTACAACTTGCTAACAAATATGTCAAGTATCCTTGTGGACTTATCAAGGATGTTTTAGTTAGGGTCGATTGGTTCATTTTTTCTATTGAATTTCTCTTCCTTGACATGGAGGAAGAGGGTGATGTCCTTATCATTCTAGGATGACCATTTATCATGTTTGATAAAGTTTTGATCGATATAAATCAAGGTAGACTAGGATTCCTAGTTGGCGGTGAGAAAGTAGTCTTTGATTTTGTAAAATCTACTAAGAAAAGTGAAGATTCACTTTATTTTCAAGATATTTTTATGGCCAAAGAAGAAGATGATTGTAAAAACTCAAGATTTTGTGAATTATTTTTTTTTCAAATTAATTTAACCTTTTTGATATTTTTCATTTCACGCAACACTGAAGATAGTTTATGTTATATTAAAGCACTATGTTTGGCTTGCGTTATACGCAACACCAAGTTAATCGTGCAATAAAGGAAACATAAAATTTATCTTGATATACATAGAACATTGATGTTAGCTTTTTTTATATGCAATAATGACTTTCCTAGATGTATTGCGTAACACGCAAGACCGAGGTTTACCGAATAATAATATATCCTTAAAATGTTATTATTTAATATAACAAGATACAACCAAGATGTTAAATTAGAGGTTATAAATAATATTAACTATATGAAAATATATGGTTTACAAAATATAATATGAATTCAATCATTACCAATTAATTATAAATGAATATGAAAGATGATTTAATAGAAAAGGTAATATTATTATTTTTATGGTCATAAAGCTATTTTACCCTAATAAATTAAATTAAATATAATTATTGAGTGATATTAATGTAATATATATGTTATATATTCAATAAGATATTTTTTATTCATATAATATATTGGATAGACATAAGATAAGAACAAACCTAATTTTATGCATAAAAAACTATATTTTTATAAAGGTAGTTTTAACACCTTTTAGTGAAGAACCCATTTTAAATCCATTTTTTGAACTATTATAGATTTAATATGTCAAAATAAAATTTATATTTGGAATCTAGACATAAAAATTAGGTTAGGATATTTTTTTTTGGTATTTTTCTACAATGTTTCATTTTTTAATGAATAGTTAAAAATACGAGATTTTAATTCAAAACCTCTTTTTCACCTAATTTATTTATAAGGATAAATTATATTTTAAATTTATTTCAAAGTTTAATTAGATAATATTTTTATCAAATAACCCAATTTAGTTCATTGGAATCAATTTTACATTAAATTTGGATACACAATCTTAACAAACTTTTGAATGTTTTTACCTTAAAAACCCGCATTGTCGACCCGACTGCGGGATTAATTTTAAATTAATTTATACCACTTATGTGATTGAAATTTGAAAAAATGGATTCTATAAGAACAATTTATAATTTATAATAATTTAAATCATTTTTTGACCAAAAATATTAGTGAGAGTAATTAAAATTAATTACATCGATTAAGGTTAAATTGAGCTTAATAAGAGACTAAAACATAACCTTGAGGCCCAAAACGACCTATAAACTTGTCCAAAATCCATTGGATGGAAATATTTAGATCCTATACTACCTTTTATATACTTTGGGTCATTATTGAATCCACTTTCAACATGAAAAACTTGGGTGAAATTCTCTCTTCAAATATTTACAAGAGTGCCACTCCTTCCCTACAAAAGGCCACCACCTCTCCCTCCTCTTCACACCCCTAAAACCACTTGGGTTCAACCAATATCTTCCAAATACACTTCCAAAAATCCCTAAATTCATCATAGAAGCCTAACCTTGGTCATAAATGTTGATTCAATAAGGTTTCCTTATGAATTTTCCATTCCTCTATGTTTTTGAAAATCACAAACACTTTATAATAAGGAAAATAGTTTTTCCCTAAGGATTATATTCATAAGGAAAATTTCCATTCTCTAAGGAAATTTTTATCCTTACCTATGTTTTTATTGTTCTTTTTATAGTCTCTCTAAATTTAAATTATTTTTATTACTAAGGATAAATTTGGTTTCACATATAAAACCTCAGAATCCTATAAACACTTAGATATAAAGTATTCTGTTTTCAGACTCCAAACTCTCTGAAATTTAGGTTCTAAATTCTCTGAAATTCAGGTTCTGAATTCTCTAAAATTTAGGTTCCGAATTCTCTGAAATTAAAACTTCGAATTCTCTGAAATTATGGTTCCGAATTATCTGAAATTCAGACTCCAAATTCCTCAGAGTTTAGACTCCGAATTCCTCAGAATTCGGACTCCAAATTCATTAAAATTCATATTCCAAATTCATTGGAATTCAAACTCCTAAATCTATAGAATTTAGGTTCTAAATTCTTTGGAAAATATAATCCGAATATCCATGACTTATAAACTCTGAATATTCATTTGGTTATATTTTGTTTTTTATTTTTCCTTAAACTCTGAAAAATAGAGTTGGTTAAGCAACCTTATTTTACTTACACTTATTATAGTCATAAAATGATGTCATGAAATTTGTTTCTAACTAACCGTTGTTTGAGTGACACATGTATAGGTCCCTCTGAGATTCAAATAGAAATTTGACCATTGGAGGAGGGAGCTGACCGTTGGAGAAGTGCCTATAAATAGGAGCTCATTTGAACAAGCTCATAATCGATAAAACCATTCCATCACTCTATATTTCATGCTATTAAAGTGATTTCTAGAGAGAGAGACTCTCATGCCTTGTGCGTACTGAACATCTTGTTCAACTTGCTTTGTGTGATTCTGATTGTTGCTGAGTACAATCGAGAGATTCCGAGGATAAGAAGACAAAGGTACTGACTACCTTAAAGTTCCAGGACTTATTGGGATAGGAAGACAGAGGTGACAACTACCTTAAAGTTTGAGGGCTTGAGGGGATATCAAGACAGATTCAGATATTCTTATAGAGGGCTTACCCTGGTGTGGGTAAGACAGAATTTCTTGAAAGTATAAATCAAGGGACCTTTATCCAAGGTTTTTGGATACCCTACTATTTGGGTTAAAATATTTCATACTTGTTACTAGTTTTTGTTTCAAGTTTATTTCTATTGTGTTTTTGATAAATTAACAAAGTATTAATTTATTATACTTTCTTATACTTTTGTATACTTTGATAAGTAAGATTCTATACACTTTAAGGTTGAATCTTTTCCTTGTAAACTTTTCTTGAGTTTCATTTCCATAACCATATTTTCGAAACCTATATAGTTTGTTTAATAGAACTAAAAGTGGTCTTGTGAATTTACCTTGTTTAACTTTGTTAAACATAGTTTTCCTTAAGGTTAAAAACAAAAGGTTTTAAACTTACAATTCACCCCACCTCTTGTAAATTGAGCATCTACATCATTATTTTGATCCTAAAATTATTATCAGAGGAGGTCTCTAAAATACTTATATTCTCATATATGTTTTCTTTCTCAAGTTTTCATTGTTCTAAATTTTTTACTTTCTTAGGGATTTTTATCTTTGTTTACAAACTTTTCTATTAACAAGTTTTTTTGGAAAGGCATTCTTTTTTAAGATGGCGGGAATGGATGTTGGTTCTATTGAAAACCTTAATCCTACTAAAACACCTATATTTGATGGGAATGATTATGAGTACTTGATAGATTTTATGAAGACTTTTGTTATTAATACTGGAGTGGAAAATTATGTAATTCTTACCGGAGATTACAAGATACCGGACAAGGAAGTCAAAAAATTTACCAATCAAAAAAATTCAAAATATAAACTAAACTACAAGGTATATAATACTTTGTTGTGTTCCATGACCAAGAATATATATAGTCAGATTTCTTCTTATGAAGCTATAAATTTTATTTGGAAGAAATTGGAAGTTACTCATTTTGGTACATCCAAAGTGATTGAAACTAAAAGAGATATGCTTAGAGAAGAATATCATAGATTTCTATTTCCTTATGGAGAACCTGTATGTAAGGTACAAAAAAGGTTTATGACTATTGTAAACAGTTTACAACATATGGGTGAGAAAGGTATTGATGATGAAGCTCTTTTGGAAAAGATTATAGATATCCTGCTTAATGAGTGGGAATCTAAGAGAACAACTATTGATGAGAATAAGAAAGTATCTCAAATTACTCTTGATGAGATTTTTGGAACTCTTATTCAACATGATATGAGAATAAAAAGATATTATGATATGAATAAGAATAAAAATGTCAATAGAATTGTAGACTTTACTACTACTAAAGGCAAGACTCCTGAAAGGGTTACAAGATCCAAGTCAAAGAAAGTTACTGTTTTATCTGAATCTAGTGAAAGTGAACATAGTGAGAATGATCTAGCTAATCTTTCTCGAAGGATGAAAAAGATAGTTGGAAAGAAATAATTTCAGTATAAATATAAGAAGAAATAAAGAAAAGACAATAAATACTTGGAAGTTACTTGCTATGAATACAAAAGAGCAGGGCATATCAGGCTAGATTATCCTATGCTTAAGAAAAAGGATAGAAAGGAAAAGCGTCCTAAGAGGAATAGAAAAATTTACTACAAGGCTAAAGCTAATTTTTTTAAAGCTAATGACACCTAGAGTGCAAGTGGTGGTGACTCTTCATATAAATCCTCAGAGTATGAATCTTTTGAATAGAAGAATCTTGTTCTACTAGCCAGACTACCCATTGAAAATCATTGTCTAATAGCCAAGGTACACAATGCCGAATCTATCACTAATATATCTTTGAATGAAAATTATAATGATGATATATATTATGAATCTTTAGATGAAGAGTCTTCATCATCAGAAGATAATACATTACCTTCTTATGAAGAAGTGTCTAGGTTTTCTAAACTTCTTGAAAATGAAAATTTTAAACTAAAGAAAAATCTTGATAAGGAAAATTCTAGATTATCTATTTTAACCAAAGAAGTTTCAGATCTTTCTAAAGATATTGATAAGAAAATTTATGATTTTAAAAGTATTTCCAAAAATCTTGAGGAAGTTAATTCTGAGAAGGATAAACTTTTTCAGGATCTTAAAAATGTAATTTCTAGGAAAAATATTTTAGATACTAACTCTAGTTCTAAAACTAATGTTTTTTAGGATAAAAATTTGGTTATTAAACTAAATTTAGAAATATTTTCCTTGATGAAGTGACTATCAAACTTTACTAATGGTAAGGAAAACTTTGACAAGATGTATTCCCAAATTCAACCTATAAGGAATCGTTCTGGATTTGGTTATACTCATTCTAAACCGATTTTTAGTAATAACTATTTTTCCCCAAAGTGCTCCATTTTGTACTAAATGTCAGGGTCGTGGATATTGGGCAAAATTGTTCTTTAAAAAAAACTCAATATTTAGGTTTTTATAAAGCTTATTTTTTTAAGAAAATGTGGATACCTGAAATTTTTCTCTCTGAAATTTCTAGATCCAAGAAAGTTTTGGATTCCAAAATTCTAACTTTTTTATTTCTAGGAAAATAAAGAAAGTACCAACAATAATACATGGTACATGGATAGTGGATGTTCCCGGCATATGACTGGTAAAAAAAACTTCTTTGAAAATATTATCAAGATGAAAGGAGGAAAAGTAAATTTTGGAGATAATGCTCAGGGAGAAATTATTGGTATAGGTAACATTGTTCTTCTTGAAAAAACTTTAATTTCAAATGTACTATTTTTTAAAGGTATTAATAACAACCTCATTAGCATAAGTCAATTATGTAATGAAGGTTACCTTATGAATTTTAGGAATGATAAATTCTTAGTAAAGAATTCCAAGGATGAGTTTATTCTTTCTGCCCACAGGAAAGAGAATGTACACACACTAAACATAGAAGAATTTAGGAGCCAAGATCTACCTTGACTTAGTGCAATGGAAGATCAATCTTGGTTATGTCATAGAAGGTTAGAACTATGTATCCTTAGGAACCTATGCAAACTCTCAAAGAAAATACTTTTTAAGGATCCACTGGAGCTTAGATTTGATTATTCAAAAGTTTTTGATCCTTGTCAATATGAAAAGAAACATAAATCAAGTTTTAAATCAATCGGTGAAGTCTCAAATTATAATGCATTACAATTAGTTCATATGGATCTTTTTGTTCCAACATAAGATGGAAACATTGGAGGCAAATATTATGTATTTGTCTTAGTTAACGATTACACTAGATTTATGTGGGTCTATTTTCTAGCAAAGAAATCTGAAGCTTTTTTTTATTTCAAAATTTTTAAAGCCCAAGTTAAAAATGAGAAAAACCTTCCATTGATAACTATTCATAGTGATCATGGAGGAGAATTTCAAAATTCTGATTTTGAAACTTTTTGTAGTAAGAAAGACATTACTCATAACTTCTCATCTCCAAGAACTCCTCAACCGAATGGTGTTGTTGAAAGAAGAAATCAGATTCTTCAAGAAATATCTTTAACCATGTTGAGTGAATATTATATAGCTAAACAATTTTGGGTTGAAGCTGTAAGTACTGCTTTTTATACTATAAATTGAGTTTTTATTAGGCCTTTTCTTAACAAAACCCTTTACGAATTTTGGAATGGTATAAAAACTAGACTATCCTACTTCAAAGTATTTGGTTGAAAAGTATTAATTTTGAATAATAAAGATAATTTACATAAATTCACACCCAAATATGATTAAGGAATTTTCCTAGGCTACTCCACAACTTCTAAGGATTATAGAGTTTTCAATAAAAACACTTGTACTATTAAAGAAACAATCTATGTTAAATTTGATGAAACTGATCATTTTATTTTTAAACAACCTCAACCTACATATAAGGATGTGTTTTTAAAAACTAATTTTCAACCATTGATAATAATTCATTCTGATAAGGAAAATGTTCAAGAAAATATTTTTGAATCATTTACTCTATAAGATTTCCTACCATATGTTGATGAACAAATTTTAAAAAACCCAAATAAGTTGTTTCTTAAGAATCATCCCAGTGATAGTATCATTGGTTATGTAAATCAACCTGTGAATTCTAGAAGTTCCTTAAGATGTGAAGTAGAACATCTAGCATTCCTTTCCCAATTAGAACCAAAAATCACCGATGAATCTTTAGGTGATAATGATTGGATTAAATCCATGCAAGATGAACTAAATGAATTTGAAAGGAATAAAGTCTAGACCTTGGTTGAAAAACCTAATGAAACTTCTATTATTGGAGTAAAATGGGTCTTCAGAAATAAGTGTGATGAAAATGAAATCATTGTAAGAAATAAGGCTAGATTAGTTTCTAAAGTCTATAATCAATAAGAAGGAATAGAATATGAAGAAACCTATGATCTAGTAGCTAGACTTGAATCTATTTATATTTTACTTTCCTTTGCAGCATTATTCAATTTTAAACTTTTTCAAATGGATGTAAAATTTTCTTTCCTTAATGGATATGTTTAAGAGGAAGTTTTTGTTGAAAAACCTCCTAGTTTTGAAGACACAAAAAATTCTGAACATGTTTTCAAACTTACCAAAGATTTATATGGACTTAAACAAGATCTTAGAGCCTGGTATGATAAAATTACAGGATTTTTGCTATAAAATAATTATGTTAAGGGAAATTATGATCCAACCCTTTTTATGAAGAAAGGTAATAAAACTATTTTAATTGTTAAAATTTATTTTTATGACATTATATTTGGTTCAACTCAGAAATCTTTAATTGATTCATTTTCAAATCTAATGAAATCTGAGTTTGAAATAAGTATGATAGGTGAGTTATCATTTTTCCTAGGTTTTCAAATTTCTCAAAAACCAGAAATAACTTATACATATAAAAATAATTATATTAAAGATATTCTTAAAAAGTATGGATATAACAAAACTAAGAGTATAAGTACTCCAATTGGTACCTCAATCTCACTTGATCTTAATGAAGTTGGGAAACTAGTAAATCAAACATCATTTAGAGGTATGATAGGAAGTTTACTATACTTGAAATCTATTGGGACCACTTTGTGTATAAGGTTGTATTTATTGTCAATAGTTGTCAATGAAGATCAAAATGAAGGAGATCAAGAAGTAATCTAATGAAATGGAGGAATGGAAATTCAGATGATTGTTGTACTGATCATAAGTTCAAAGAACATGCGTCAAAGGTGACACATTGTTTACAATAGTGAAGAATGGTGAGATATAATCCATCTGAGAATGATTAAAGAAGAATGGGGATTTGATGAAGACCATGAAATTCCTCATGATTTCATGAGAACCATGAAAGAGACTTCTTGAAGAATTGAATCATATGTTTTACATGAAGTAGAGAATAACGGTTGAAGAAGAAGACAATGTGTGGGGGATTGGAATTCTGAGATGGCCATGCACTTCACATTGTATCAAAATATGATGATACTAAAGATGATCTATTAAAGGATATATATATCACGATAGTGGAGTTTGTGTTGAAATAATAAGAGTTGCTGAAGGATACAAATCACCGAAAAGAAGTTCTTTTGAGGTGATCGTGCTTGTTGACAAAGCAAACAAATGACATAAAAATTTGTTGACAAAGGAGATTCCATGGTGGAATGTTGAGTTCAAGGGATGTGGTTAACAATCCATGTTTTATTCAAGAACATTGAAAAAGTAATGGATGATCTGGAGGTGGTAAAAAAAGAGAAGATACAAGGTGGCGCCATTTTCCAGCGTTTGCCAAATTTTTGGGCCTGAAAATTGACAAATAAAGAAAAGTGGTTTTGGCAAAGAGACTTGCGCACTGTGTACTTGAAGAAAAGGGAACCTACGATCCTAGTGTTTTTCAAGATCAGAACATGGAAAAATGGCAAAGTAAAGAGGGTCGTGCAAGTATTGGGTTGGTCACGCAAGTGACCTGTGTGCCGTAAAGAGACTTGCGCGCTGGTTCCTAGGAGGATTGGAAACTTGTGCGACTATTGTTTTTCAAGATCAGAACTTCAAAATATGGCAAAGGAAAGAAGGTCTTTCAAGTATTGGTGTGGTCGTGCAAGTGAGTAGCGCGACAGAGGCTAAGACAGATGAGATGCACGCCGGAACCTACGTGTCGAGGGAATACTTGCACGCCGCCGCGCGGGGTATCCGAATGCCTATAAATAGAGGAGAAACCCTCCTTATTTGGTACAGAGTTCAAGACTTAGAGATTCTTCGAGCTCTCATCGTGCAGGTGGTTGAGCCGTGCAAGTGGTAGTTGGGTCGCGCAAGTAGAGGCTACGCGCCGGTTGTTGGCTGTGTGACCAAGGCGGTTTGGGAGAGAAAGGAAGTGAGTCACGCAGGTTTGAAGTTGAAGGAGGCGGTGTCACGCATGTGGTTTGGTGATACCTACATGCCAGTTTGGACTTGCACGCCGAAGACTTGTGTGCCATATTGGGACTTGCGTGCCAGGCTTGGAGAAGAGTGCCAGGTGCTGTTGGAGTACGCCCATCTTTTTGGAGCTATACGAAAGCTGAAAGATTGATCGATACCTTTAGTGCAACAGATGATGTATTCATTTGAAAAGATGAAAAAACAATGAAAAATTTGGGTTTATGAAGAGAAGTGGTACCGCACACAAATGATTGGTGTTTAACATCCTCATTGTGCTTTGTGAAGAGAAGAAGAACAGTTCGTGCAACTAAACTCAGATCTGAACAAAAATAAAGGAATATATCAATACACTTAGGTGTTAGTATTGGGAATCAAAGGAAGAGAAGAAGAAGATTTAGTAAATTCAGTTATTGCATTAAAGAAGAATCTTGAATACAAAAGAGCATCAACTCAGTACTCTGATACAAGCATTGTCTCATGCTGAACAGGAGACAAAGACTTCAATGCAAATCTATTGAAGAGTCCTTAACGTCTATAAACTAAGTGGGACTTCACCAAAGGCAGTGAGCCAGGGGGAGTCAATGAGAGTGACCCGAGGGAAGCAGTGAGCTATCCCTGAACCTTTGTAAAGGCAGTGAGCCTGGGATAGAGTGACTGTGCCCGAACCTTTGTAATCCACAACAAGTGAAGTATAGTGAAATTTGGTATAACCGGCAACTTGTCAGCATATGCTCCTTAGATGTTTCCCTTAGTGTTGAACCAAGTAAAAATTGCTATGTCATCTCTTTTCATCTGAATGTTTCATTGCTGATCATATCCATCATACATGTCTAAGTAGTTCCTACCAACATGGGAACAAGATCCACAACTTTAAAAAGAAAAATTTGACACCCTGATTCACCCCTCCCCTCTCAGGGTGTCCCGAGGTCCTACAAAATCTATTCATCCAAACTAAATGTTCTCAGTATGCTTATGTGCAAGATATAAATCCAATTATAAGAAATTTAATTTAAAAGTAGTGAAAATAATTTTTCACTATTTAAAGGGAACCATGGATTTAGGAATCTTTTATACTTATGGAAATGATTTTTTTTAAAAAAGTTTTTCAGATGCTGACATTGGTGAATGTAGAATGGATAGGAAAAGTACATCCGAAACTTGTCATTTATTAGGAGATTAATTAGTTTCTTGGTCATGAAAAAGCAACACTCAGTAGCACTTCCCACTGCTGAAGCTGAATATGTAGTAGTTAGAAGTTTTTGTGCTCAAGTGTTATGGATGCAACACACAATCACAAACTATGGCATGAGTTTTACCAAAACACAAATAGTGTGTGATAACACTAGTGCTGTTTCCATAAGTAAAAACCCTACACATCACTCTTGTGAAAAACACATAGATATTAGGCATCACATTCTTAGGGATCACACACAAAAAGGAGATACCATTCTTCAATTTATTGGAATTCAAGATCAACTTGCTGATATTTTCTCAAAATATTTACCCTTCGATATATTTTAATATATTAAACAGAAGTTAGGAATGATAACCGTAAGTTAATCTTCCATATTAACTTTTTTTTTGAAATCTATCTCCTTATAATAAGAAACTCTTTTTAATAGGGGGCGTACATTTTATTTTTTAACCAAAATTTTTTCCCAACCAAAATTTTTTTAACCAATTTTTTTTGTAACCAAAATCCTCTTCGTAACCAAATTTTTTTTCATATTAAAAATTTTCGTAATCAAAATTTTTTCATAATCAAAATTTCTTTTAAAAAATTCTGAAATCCAAAATTTTCTTTCTTAAGAATTTTTTGCAGAATCTATAGTTTTTCAAGAAGAATTTTCCTCATTACTGATAATTTTCTTAGCAATCTGGAAGGTATGTTTCCTTAAAATTTTTCAATAAATTTATTTTCTTGTTGGTATTTTTCTCTTGTTTTAAGAATTTTTGATTTCTCATATTCACTTTCCTTAAATCTGAAGTTTTATTTTAAAAACCTCAAAAGATTGAAACCTACCAAAATTCTTCTTCAGCTTTCATCTCAACCATCAGATCAGATCAAGCTTATTTTAACTGTTGGATCTTTTTGGGAATATGAAATGTCACCTCAAATGCCTATATAAAGACCCCTAATGGTTTTCCCACATCGGTTATCAAGCTTTGGTGTGCTAAAACTCTGCTGCTTTATTTAAGGCCCATTCTGAATTTCCTGGTTTTCCTCAATTCTGAATGTCTTTGAAAGATTATCCTCAGAAAAAAATGTCATTAGTTAAGGAAATTTATGAATAGAATATATATAGAGAAAGGTTAGTAGATCCGAAGTTATTTTCTAAGTATGATTATATTATTTCAAAGAATATAAATTTGAATAGCTGGGAGAGCTTATGTGTATCCAATCTGAAGGCACAATATCTAGTTTATCTGAAGTTTCTTGTAGAATTATATGAGTCTGAAAGTTTCTTTAATAAATGAGGGAGAGATAAGTTTTTGTTTAAGAGTTATGAAAAAACCTATTTTCTTTCTTACAATAAGACTGAAAAATTAATTGGAATTCTGTATGAGGGTGAATATGAGTTTTGTACCTACAAGCTACCAGATGTATCATGTTTTTTTAATAAGGAGAAGGATTTTGAGTTCCTTGGTTTGAAAGAAGTGAATACTCAAAAGATTTTTCATCTCTATACAAATTTCCAAATTATTGAGTTATGGGTTCAGGGTTTTCTCATTCCGAGAAAAGGAGACAAGGACTCTTTAAAGAAGAGTGATATCTATATTCTAGATTTTCTAGTGAACCTTAGGAAAATTAATTTGGTGAAGTATGTCCTGATTACAATCATGAATATAAAGAATGGGACTCTCAAATTGCAAATCATAATTTATCAGGTTATTCTTTCCAAGATCATAGTTCTTTGTATAGAATATTTCAAAATCCCTTGTAGTTATAAGATAAGGAATTTCAAGGTTATGTTGTTGAGTGATGATACCCTGAGAAGAATGAAAGTTGGTTTCTCTAGTGAATTTAGAGAATTCTATGATTTATCTTAATCTAAAATAGAATCTTTATCAAAGAAACTGGAAGTGGATGAGACTTCCAAGAAAGGTGGGAAGAAAAGAAAGGTGAAGGAACTGGAAGTGAAAGAAAAAACTCCTGCAGTTCAGGAAACCCAATCTGCTCCTCCAAAACCAAAAAATAAAAAGACTCGTCTGGATGGAGTGGTTACTAAGTGGAGAGAAGATAAGAAGAATAGGAAGGAAGGGGATCATAGTTTTGTCTTGGACCCTAATAAAGCTAAAGCCTTGAAGATTAAGGATTCTAAAGAGCATGAGAAGAAGGAAAAGATAAAGAAATAGAGGAATAAGATGTTGGAGGCTGAAATAGTTCAATATCTTCTCAAAAACACTGAGAAAGCCTCTGAACAAGTCCCGGTACCAGAATTGTTTCTGCAAAAATCACTTCTAGTGACTCTGGGAAAGAAAATGGTGATTCTAGAACCAAAAGAAGATGAAGAAATAGTTTATAAAGAGGAAGTAGAAGGAGAATAAGAGGAAAGAAGTGATGATAAAAATGATATGATAAGACAAGTGGAAGAATATCATGAGAAGGAGAGTCCTTCTGAAAAATTATTAATCTGAAATTCTTAGGTTGAATCAACCAAAATTATTTCACAAGGAAAAGAGGATGAAGGGTAGGAATAAGTGAATAAACCATCTGGGGATGAAAGCAACAACCATGATTTTTTTCAACAAGATGATCTTGTGGAAGATTCTAATAAAGAAAAAAGTTGAGGAAGATAATATAGTTCAACTATCAGATAGTGGACATGAATCGCCAAAAGAAGTAGAGATCATTCTGAGAGCTGATAAGGGAAAACAATTTTTGGTTGATACACTGAGGAAAGAAGTGGTGGCAAATAAATATGTTGGTGGACCGTCAAATAGAAAAGCTGTAACACCCCAAGATTTCATAGTACATTATCTCTTCAAAATAATTCAATAACTTGCATTACACATAACACCGAGTTTGAGCGCACCACGACTTACCAAACTAGCCATTAAAAAAGTGGTTATGAATAGTATTAAATGAATTTTTAATTTTATATATTCCATATAATTTTAGAAAATTCATTTTTTTCAGATAAAAGAAGTATTTTTTAAAAAATGCAATTTTATCGCCTTTTAATGGAGAACCTTTTTTTAAACCAATATTTTACACTTTTATATATTAAATTTAATTAAATTAAACTATTATTTAGAAGCGTTACATAAAAATTTAGTTTGGATAACTTTTTGGAACTTTTTTGATAACTTACACATTTTGATGAATAGTAAAAAATACAAAATTTTAATTGAAAATAACTTTTTTAATCGAAATAATTTATAGTGTTAAATTATAAATTTTAATGGTTTTAAAGTATAATTAGATTATATTTTTACCATTTAATATATTTTAGGTTATTTTATGTAATTTCACATTTAAACTGGATATAAACAAGTGTCAATCTTTTGATAGTTATTATTTCTTAAAAACATGCTTTTTGTTTTGACAATGAGAATTAATTTTATATTAATTTCTTCCACTTCTGTGTTTTGAATTTAGAAAAATGTATTTCATATTTGGAATCAGGAGGTCCAAATTTTGTAAATAGATAACTTTTATTTTTAGACATTATGAATATTTACTTCAGTAAATATTTTATTTACCATGGTTAAAGGGTAAATCAGGTAAATTAGGGTAAAAAAATAATATTATAATAATTTTAAATTACCCTAAAATGTGTCCTATTCCTATTGGTTGATACATGTCCGACCATGAGTATCCTTGGGTCAATTTTGGGACACCATGGAGCCACTTTAGAGTGATAATGACACTTTATATTAATTAATTTTAAGTAAAGACAAAAATGACATAAACATATATCTTTTAGTGAAACAATTTTTACATGGGGTTATATAAGTTAAATTTTAGACTATAAATAATCATTAGAAAGATAAAAATATTTCATACATAATGAGATTTTATTTATAATTTTTAGACATTAAATAATTAAATTTATTTATGACACAATGATGACGCAGTAATTACCTTATTAATGAAAGAATTAAATAAATGGTATTTTAAATATTAAAATAAATATAATTTGAAAGTTTTTATTCCATAAACGAATTTTATAGGTTAATATGACATTTTAAGGTTGATTAGATAATCTTTTTTGAAGTGATAAGTTTGTTATGACTTAAAAAAAACAAAATACCACATAGTGTCAAAATTGACATAAATTAGTTTTTATAACAAATACTATATTATTGGTTGATATAGTATTTCTAAAAATATAAGGTTCTGCAAAAGGGCTTAAATAATATTATATATGTCATTAATTAATCACTTTATATTCTCTTAGAAGTTTAGAGTAAGTTTATTAACCGTATAGTGTAAGAATACAAGAATACACGATAAAAGTTAAACTACTTAACTAAGAGTTAAATAAAAAATATAAGGTTAAAATGGTAACCTAAACTTGTCTAAAACCTATTATTTGAGATTATTTCGACCCATAACCACCTAAGGTTCGAAATAAATTCATTTTGAGCCATTATAAACTGAATATGATTGTATAATAAATAAATATTTTAATCTTTTCCTAAAGTGACCCTAACCCCTCTTATAAAAGGGCACTTCCCCTTCTCTCAAAATCACACCTCCAAAGACATTTGGATCGACCAAAACCTGCCCAAATATCATCCCAACTTCCCTCACATAAATCTATATTCCTTACTTTGATCAGAAATCCAACCTAAGTAGCCCTTTTGATCAACTCAAAAGGAAACACCCGAAGAAGAGGTAATAATTTCACCACCCTCTTTCAAGTTCTTTTCTTCTTCCACTTCCTATTTCTTTATTGTTTCCATAAAAAAATAATAAATCCAGAACCTCATATGTAATTTTATGTTATTATAAATATGGTACAACTATATTCGTTATTCTATCCATCCTATAAATGACATAGTCACGATACGTGCGTACGTACGGCTTACCGTCTCCACGTCGTGGTGTAGTTTGTTATTCAAACACTTAATTATTTGGATGGATATAATAATGAGTATAACTGATATAAATAATAAATATAACATGTTAATTATTCTTTATATATTATATACCATCCAATTACATACAATTTCACCATCAATATAATGATATTGTTGCTCGTGCATACGTACAAATTACTGTCTCCATGACGCGATGAGATTCATTCCTACGTTCACCATTCAATGATGATTATAAATATATATATTATTAATAAGTATGTAATATATGAAATAATAATTATACTATATATATATATATGTATGTATGTATGTACTTACATATATCTTATTCACTTACTTCCGTTCAATACAATATGAAAACGGAAACAATGTTTATGCGTACGTACGACCTACTGTATCCATAAACGGTGCCTTCCATTTCATATATCTATCTATTATAAATATTTATATTCTAAATATATTTTATATATAAATAAATTTTTATATTTTGGAAGTATTTAAATCATGATCTAAATGATACGATGAAGAATAACAAGTTAAAACACGTACGAAAAAGAAAGTGATTATTACCCAAAATGTTAATTTAACATGGAAATCATTATTAAATGGGTAGTATAAAGTCATAAATGAATCATTTGTGATATAATAAATATGAATATGGTTCTGATATAATTTAATAACATACTATAGTCATTATACATAAGGTTAAACGTACCCTCGACCAAAGTAAAGTGCAAGGTAAGGGTTAATTCCTCAATCTCATTATTATTAGAGATTATTTATCGGTATGTTTTTACTGGGACATATTTATTATACATGTCCATGATTCATAAAAGAGTTTTCAATGAGATTTTTTAAGGGAATATTTTATTAAAACATCATTTTAAATGTTTTAAATATTTATTCTTCTAAACCATTCTCATTAATGTCCATGTTTTCAAAATGGGTTTTTAAGGATTTATTTATATAGACATGAATGTTTATAAAATGTTAATTCCATTCAAAAATTTCAAAGTGGTATGGGAAAATTTTATTCAAAAATGTATTTAAATGTCTTACTTTCTAAATTGTATGAATTTTAAATGTTTTCATGAAAAAGGGATATTTCTCTCAAAGAGTTTTACAAATCATTTTCATCTATGTCAACATCCTTTGATGGATTTTAAAATTGTTTGAAGTTGATTTATTATGATATAAATATTCCATATTATATTGAAGTTTTTAAGATATGTTTGATTGTGGATGTGTTATTTTTATACCATCCATGGTTTATATATAAAGTATTGACATTTCATATGTTAGTTTTAATATGAATGTTTATATTTAAACCTTTTCATATGAGGAAAGCATTGGACTTAGTATGTGACGGGAAGAGCCCGCTATAGATCCTCGATGAATTGGTAGGTCTCATGAGACAAACTAGTGTCTTGGCACAAGACCTTGACAAAATATTATTTGTAGTCTTGGCATAAGGCCTTGACTATTTGGTTATGAAGTCTGGAATTATGCATTCCATCATTATGAAATTGGCTATTGATATTACATGTGATTATTCAACTAGTAGAATATCCATGTGAATAAGTAAATGGAATTATTTGATTTATCTTTACCATATTATGCTGAATTTTAAGTTTAAAAGGCTTTTGTTTAAGTTTTATACGTTTCCTAAAATGTTTATACTTATTTATGAAAGTTTCTGCTATATTTTTACCCTTACTGAGCATCTAATCTCACCTCTTTCTTTGTTTTATTTTTCCTAAGATGTGAATAAGTATATTATGACTGACCTGTAGGGATAGTCTAAGGTATATGAATGTGGTCAATGAAGACAATGTTGTTGTTGTTTTTTTCATTTTATAATGCAATGTAACATTCATGTATGTAATCTATTTTCCAAGACTACTAAACTGATCGGTCCTTCAGGACTTGATTCCTTATAATCATGCCAATGTATTAAAATAATGCACTGATTATAGGTAACTGGGGTCAGGGCATTACAATTGGTATTAGAGGAAGTTTAGAAACAATCTTGGAAATAGATTTAGATAAACTCTGATTAGTGAACATTAACCTAAGATAGACTTTGAGGATTATTATAGAAGAACTTCCTAGAATTTTGGAAATGTAGAGATTTTGTGTATTTTCCAAGCAATACATCCCTGTCTGGATATAAGCAGGTAGAGGAGGCTCTAGAACAGATGTACTTAGGAGTGAAAACTCTGACAAGTAGTTTCAGGCTTGACTTGGAGTATACTAGTACACGACAACGGGCGTTACTGCACTCTTGGTTATGACACTCCCAGGGGACATGCTTATGATAATTCACATTTTCATTACAAGCCATTATGAAGGATTTAGGAGTTAATACTTCCTTAAAGAAAACATTTTATGATTATAGATTATATGCATAATCTTTTCAATTTACATTAGGTATTTTAAAAGTTTTGTAATTATGCATTTCAAGTCATAAAATAACCTAGTGTATGCCATTTTTTAGAAATGGTGCCTAGTAGAAGGAATGAGAATTCCAAGAATGCGTATGATCAAAAGATTAAGAAGGATCATATCTTTCATGGTATTAATCCAACATTTAAAATGGAAATAGTCTCCCACATATTCTCATCATATGAAGAAATAGTATCATGTTTTAATAAGATAAGTAAATAATTCTTTGAGTCTTATGGATTTGAAGGGAAGTAATAGAAGAAAAGGATGGAATAGAGAAAGATGGATAAAGGGAAGAGGGGAAAGAAGGATTTTCCAATATGTGATAATTGTGGAAAGAATCACCTTGGTAAATGCTTGAATGGAATCAGAGTTTTTTATAAGTGTGGAGAAAAAGGACACCAAGTACTTGATTTCAAGGATAAGAAAAAGGTTTCAAATGTAGAATGCTTCATCTGCAAGGAGTTGGGACACTACATGAATCAATGTCCAAATCATCAGAGTATACCCCAAATGCTGCTATTGGATAATAATCAAGTTATGATACTATCAAAGATGAATAAGAATGATTAGAGTTCTTATGTTGTTATTAAAGTATTGTGTCATTTGTGTATTTTATTAATGATGTACATGTTATAAGAATTATAGAGTATATAAGGATTGTACTACAGTACTATTTTATCAAGGACTTGAGATTGTGTGGAACCAAGAAAAGTGACTCAATAATAGGTTATTTTTTTTGGAAAATATATGGTTGAGAGAAATATAAACCATAATATAGTTTTGATACCTAGGTAGTGATTTTGGAATAATATATCATTGATTTGGATAAATTATATTGGACATTCTTTACTACCTTGAAACTAATTAATCATTTGTATATTCGATCATTGTTGGAGTTTAGAAATTTTTTGGATAAAAGGAGTATATCTAGTATTATATAAGGAATAAGGGATCATGAATGTAATCAATAAGTTTTTATGGTAATTCAGGGTGTTACAATGTTTTAAAAGAATACATTATTAAGGTTTTAACATGTTATTACATGGAAAAAAAGATCTTCAATGTGTTTACCTTATAAATTTTGGATTGTGAGTTTGAACAGAAGTATTTTGGATAATTCTAAAGGTTGGAATCGATTAAGTTTGACATTGGATACTATTGTTAAGGTTAAATCATTTCTTGAGATTATTTTTGGATTGTCATAAAAAGGACAACTCAGAGGTCAAGTGACAACCCATCGCATCCGGCAAGGCCACGAGACTTGAACCCGCAACTGAAGAACGACAAGGGTGCATCAACTACCATTGGACTACATGATGTCCTGATTTGTATAATGTATTTTTTTTAAATAATCTAACAATGAATTATAAATTCATTATTTTTGGAACCCTATATGATTAGGATAAATAAAATATTTTTGAATTATATTATCTTTTAGATTGGAAGATGAGTTTGTGGTAGAAATTAGTTGAAGGATGAAACTCTACTTGTCAAGTATATTTTTTTCCTCTTATTCTATGAATAAATTAATTCTTAAACTTTAGGGAAGAGATCTTAAAACTAAAAATGTGTTATCCTAATACCTTATGTTTTGTTGAACCGATGATATTTTAAACCATCATAGATTGATTGCTTTGAGACCCTTAATTTTACACTTGTATGTGATTGATGACTTCAATCATTCCTTATAAATATTTACATTTTCACTCAAATTATGTGTCTCTAATTTCCACCAATGTTCTTCTAATCAGGATCATAATTTGGTGGTGACTTTTTCATTTCTCTTTCCCTCTTATTAAGACTAAATTTTATCAACTCAATTTCCGATGTGGGTTTTCCACAAAGGTATTTTCCTATTTTTAACCTTTTTTTCAAAGAAAAATTTCAAATTGAGAGGATGAAATTTATTGAAGTGGGGGAGAATGTAACACTCCAAGATTTCATAGTACGTTATCTCTTCAAAATAATTCAATAACTTTCATTACACGCAACACTGAGTTCGAGCGCACCACGACTTACCAAACTAGCCATTCAAAAAGTGGTTATGAATAGTATTAACTGAATTTTGAATTTTATATACTCCATATAATTTTAGAATCCATATTATATGTTTCTTAGACATAATATAAGAACAAATTCATTTTTTATATAAAAGAAGTATTTTTCAAAAAATGCAATTTTATCGCCTTTTAATGGCGAACCTTTTTTTAAAACCAATATTTTACACATTTATATATTCAATTTAATGAAATTAAATTATTCTTTTGAAGTGGGACATAAAAATTTAGTTTGGATAAATCTTTGGTACTTTTTTGATAACTTTCATATTTTTATGAATAGTGAAAAATACTAAATTTTAATTGAAAACAACTTTTTTAATCGAAATAATTTATAGTGTTAAATTATAAATTTGAGTGGTTTTAAAGTATCATTAGATTATATTTTTATAATTAAATATATTTTAGGTCATTGGATGTAATTTCACATTTAAACTAGATATAAATAAGTGTCAATCTTTTGATAGTTATTATTTCTTAAAAACACGCTTATTGTTTTGACAACGGGAATTAATTTTAAATTAATTTCTGCTACTTCTGTGTTTTGAATTTGAAAAAATGGATTCCATATTTGGATTCAAGAGGTCCAAATTGTGTAAATAGGTAAATTTTATTTTTATACATTATGAATATTTACTTCAGTAAATATTTTATTTACCATGGTTAAAGGGTAAATCAGGTAAATTAGGGTAAAAAATAATATTATAATAATATTAAATTACCCTAAAATGATTCCTATTCCTATTGGATGATACATGTCCGACCATGGGTATCCTTGGGTCAATTTTGGGACCCCATGGAGCCACTTGAGAGTGATAATAACACTTTATATTAATTAATTCAAAGTAAAGACAAAAATGACATAAACATATATCTTTTAGTAAAATAATTTTTACATGGGGTTATATAAGTTATCTTTTAGACTATAACACTCATTAGAAAGCTAAAAATATTTAATACATAATGAGATTTTATTTATAATTTTTATATATTAAATAATTAAATTTATTTATGACACAATGATGACGCAGTAATTACCTTATTAATGAAAGAATCAAATAAATGGTATTGTAAATATTAAAATAAATATAATTTTAAAGTTTTTATGCCATAAACTAATTTATAGGTTAATATGACATGTTAGGGTTGGTTTTATAATTTTTTTTCGAAGTGATAAGGTTGTTATGACTTTCACAAAAAACAAAATACCAAATAGTGTCTAAATTGACACAAATTAGTTTTTAAAACAAATACTTTATTATTGGTTTATATAATATTCCTAAAAATATAAGGTTTCAAAAAAGGTATTAAATAATATTATGTATTTCATTAGTGAACCACTTGAGGTTCTCTTGGATTTTTAGAGTAAGTTTATTAACCATATAGTGTAAGAATACAAGAAGACACGATAAAAGTTAAACTACTTAACTAAGAGTGAAATAAAAAAGATAAGGTTAAAATGGTAACCTAAACTTGTCTAAAACCTATTTGTTGAGTTTATTTAGACCCATCACCACCTAAGTCTCTAAAAAAATTCATTTGGAGCCATTATAAACCGAAAATGATTGTATAATAAATAAATATTTTAATCTTTTTCTAAAGTGACCCTAACCCCTCTTATAAAAAGGAACACCCCCTTCTCTTAAAATAACACCTCCAAAGCCATTTGTCTTGGCCAAAACTTACCCAAATATCCTACCAAATTCCCTCAAATAAACATAGATATCTTAATTAGATCCGAAATCCAACCTAAGGATCCCTTTTGATCAACTCAAAAGGAAACACCCGAAGAAGAGGTAATGATTTCACCACCCTCTTTCAAGTTCTTTTCTTCTTCCACTTCCTCTTTATTTGTTGTTTACATAAAATAATAATAAATCCAGAACCTAATAGATACTATGATATTATTATAAATATGGTACAACCATATTCATTATTCTATCCATCCTATAAATGACAAAGTCACCATACATGCGTACATACAACTTACCTTATCCACGTTGTGGTGTAGTTTGTTATTCAAACACTTATTTATTTGGATGGGTATAATAATGAGTATAACTGATGTAAATAATTAATATAACATGTTAATTATTATTTATATATTATATACCATCCAATTAAATACAATTTCACCATCAATATAATGATATTTTCGCTCCTACGTACATACGGATTATCGTCTTCACAACGCGATGAGATTCATTCCCACATTCACCATTAAACAATGATTATAAAAATATATATTATTAATAAGTATATAATATATGATATAATAATTCTGATGGAGATATATATATATATATGTATATATGTACTTACATATATTTTATTCACTTACTTCTGTTCAATACGATATGAAAACGGAAACATCGTTTATGCGTACGTACGACCTACCGTCTCCATAAACGGTGCCTTCAATTTCATATATCTATCTATTATAAATATTTATATTCTAAATATATTTGATATATAAATCAAGTTTTATATTATGGAATTATTTAAATCATGATCTAAATGATATGATGAAGAATAACAAGTTAAAACATGTAAGATAAAGAAAGTGATTATTACCCAAAATGTTAATTTAACATGGAAATCATTATTAAATGAGTAGTATAAAGTCAAAAATGAATCATGTATGATATAATAAATATGGATATGGTTATGATATAATTTAATAACATACTATGGTCATTATACAGGAAGTTAAACGTACCCTTGACCAAAGGAAAGTGCAAGGTAAGGGTTAATTCATCAATCTCATTATTATTCGAGATTGTTTATGGGTAAGTTTTTACTGGGAAATATTTATTATCCATGTCCATGTTTCATAAAATAGTTTTCAAAGGTATTTTTAAGGTAATCTTTTATTAAAACACCATTTTAAATGTTTTAAATATTTATTCTTCTAAATCATTCTCATTAATGTCCATGTTTTCAAAATGGGTTTTAAGGATTTATTTATATGGACATGAATGTTTTTAAAATGTTAATTACATTAAAAAGTTTCAAAGTGGTATGGGAAAATTTTATTCAAAAAGGTATTTAAATGTCTTCCTTTCTAAATTGTGTGACTTTTAAATGTTTTCATGAAAAATGGATATTTCTCTCAAAGAGTTTTACAAATAATTTTCATCTATGTCAACATCCTTTGATGGATTTTAAACTTTTTTGAAGTTGATTTATTATGATACAAATATTTGATATTGTAGTGAAGGTTTTAAGATATTTTTGACCGTGGATGTGTTATTTTTATACCATTCATGGTTTATGGATTAAGTGTTGACATTTTGTATGCTAGTTTTATTAATAATGTTTATGTTTAAACATTTTCAAATGAGGAATGAATTGGACTTAGTATGTGACGGGTGGAGCCTTCTATAGCTCCTAGATGCATTGGTAGGTCTCATGAGACAAACTAGTGTCTTGGAAGAAGGCCTTGACAAAATCTTATTTGTAGTCTTGGAACAAGGTCTTGACTATTTGGTTATGAAGTCTAGCATTATGCCTTCCATCATTATGAAATTGGGTATTGATATTACATGTGATTATTCGACTAGTAGAATATCCATGTGAATAAGTAAATGGCATTATTTGATTTATCTTTACCATATTATACTGAATTTTAAGTTTAAAAGGTTTTTGTTTTAGTTTTATACATTTCCTTAAATGTTTATGCTTATTTATAAAATTTTCCTCTATATTGTTACCCTTACTGAGCTGAGATCACCTCTTTCTATGTTTTATTTTTCCTAGGATGCAAAGAAGTATATTATGAATGACCTATAGGGATAGTCTAAGAGATATGAATGTGGTCAATGGAGACAATGTTGTTGTTGTTTTTTTCATTTTATAATGTAATGTAATGTTCATGTATGTAATCTATTTTCCAAGACTGCTAAACTGATTGGTCCTTCGGGACTTGATTCCTTGTAATCAGGAAATTGTATTAAAATAATGCACCAACTCTGGGTAACTCGAGTTAGGGATTTAAAAAAGATAAAGAGATAGAAAAAGAATCCTTACCAACCAAAGAATCCGATTTACAATCATCCTCTATAGGACATGAATTTGTGGTCCAATCATTAAAGAAGTTGGTTGATACTATTCTTTTGTTCCTGAGTATAAACTCGAGGTGCTAGATGCTTCATCACTCGTTTAATCAGAAATCAGATTCTATTTCCATGCTTATGGATATGTTCATAAGGCTTCAGGCTGATTTCAAATCTTTCTATATTAGGTATAATGCTCATAAGAGGTCATGTAAGGAAATTACTAAGTGTTATAAGAAGAAAATTGAAGAGCAGACAATCTTTGATGTCTTTCAAGATAATGTGAAGGATTATTTTGATATCAAAGATGTTAAGATCAAAGATATTTCTAAATTTTTTGTGGAGAATATCAGTCTCGAACAAACAACCCGGAACCAGGAAGTCAAAGATCTTAATGGGAAGCTTAACTTAGTCACTTTGAATTGGAAAAGGGAAAGAGATCTTAGGATTGAGTTTGAAGAAAAGCTTAATAAGTAAGAAGAGATTTTGAAGACTCAAGCATAAATTATTAAGGCTCAGGAAGAAAAAATCAAAGCTCTGGAGAAGAAAAATGATGATCAGGTCCAGCTGCTCAAGAGTTTTGAAGAGGATCATATGGATCTTAAGAAGCTACAAACCATATTGAAGAAGTTAATGTCGAAGGATAAATAATGATGATTTTTTCCCAATATGACCTTTTGTTGTATTTCCTTGTACAAATTCTTTCAATCACAATGAAATTTTTGGTTGTTCCTCATATGTTTTGTTGTATATTACTAATATTTCTGGTACCATTTTTTCTATTCCCTTTATTACTTTTTAAAAATCACAAAGGGGGAGAAAGGAATGATAAAAATAATACTAAGTAAATAAGAGAATTACCTAATTAAGGGGGAGTCTATCTAAGAGGGAGTTCTTATCAAAGAAGATTTCCTTATGCAAGAAAAAGTAAAATCTCTTTTATAAAGTCAAGAATATGATCCTTATGGATTTCAAAACCTAAGGGAGAGTTAGTCGTATTCACCATGATTAATAAGTAAAGGGAGATATGTTTTTATTTTCAAGTTCATAAAGAAAAATTCTAAGTCCCTATATTCTTTTTCAAAAGGATGTTTGTGCTTTCCAAAAAGGGGGAGATTTTTGAGTCAATAAGGTTTCCTTATGACTTTCCCATTTCTATATGTTTTTGAAAATCACAAAAACTTTATAATAAGGAAAATAGTTTTCCCCAACACTACTACAAATATGGCTTTTATCAGCACTAAAAAGGCCTTTAACAGTGCTAAAAAAGTGTTATTAATGCCGGTGAAGATAAAGGGGGGGGGGTCCCTTTATCAGTGCTAAAAAAAGAGATGATAAAAGGGGCCTTTTATCATCGATAAAAAAAGCGCTGATAAAGGACACTTTTATTAGTTCTTTTTTTGAGCACTGATAAAAGTTAAAAAATTTAAAAAAATTAAAATTTTTTTTAAAAAAAATTAAAAAAATATTTAAATCAGAGGGGGCTTTTAACAGCGCTTGCCCCCCCATTTATCAGTGCTCCTGCCACACCCACTCCCCTGTAAGCCCCAGCCACGAAGCCCACGTTTTATTAGCACTTTGTAGACCCCTTTAATAGCGCTATATCCCCCCCCCCAAATCCACCCATGCACGCGCCCCTGCCTGCCTCTACCGGGTTTTGAACTCAAGACCTCCCCCCATGCGCGCTAAGCCTTTACCACTACTCTAATTTGATTTTTTCTCCAACTAGTGATATATCTATATATATATATAGTTATATTTATTCATGTATTAATATAAATTTATATAGTTGTATTAATATATATATATATATACACATATATAGTTATATTTATATATTTATATATTTATTTGTATATTCTTATATTAATATTAAGTTATATCTATTTATTTATATATATTTATATATATTTTTATCCATATATTTATTCTTATATTAATATATATTTATAAGATTTGTTTTCAATACAATTATAAAATATGTTTTGTTTTGTGTGTGTATAAATAAATACATATATACAACACACACACACACATATGTGTGTGTTTCTATAAGTATAATTATACATATTTATATATATATATATAAATATATATGCATATACATATGTTAGAATATATATATATATATATATATATATATAATATATCAGTTTGTTAATATATAGACACACACAAATAGACACACACATTATATAGGTACATATATAGTTAGATTAATATATAGGTATATAAATATTGATATATTGGTATTTTAAATAAAATGGATATTAGTTATTATTTAGATAAATATAATATATTTTATATGTAAATACGTTTTATTATTTATTTAAAAAATTAATTTTTATGTGTGAATATATAAAAAATATGTATATATTGTTATATATTTGATTATAAATAGCAGTGAATTATAAAAAATGATAAAATTTCTAAAACATAATATAAATATGAATGTAATACCTTGGAATAAATTCAGTCCCTACAAAAAAAAATCCAATAATACTCCCTTAAACGAGGCTGAAAATCCACAAAATGTTAAAAAATCGGGGTATCCAAACTAAAAACTTAGTTTTAGAGGACTTCTGGGCCTTTTTTGGCCTCAAAAAATGTGAGAGAGGCTTTGCCTCAATTATTAGCGCGTAGAGATCGTCGTAGGCTTCGATTTGATATGCTGTAGAGCTCAAACGGACACCCGGATTAAAAGTTATGGCCGTTTGAAGTTCGAGTTGTGTTTTCAACATATTTTGGATCTTTCTATTTTTTATTTTTATTTTTTAGTCTTCAAATTATTATTAAATGACTATTACTCCATAATAATTAACAAATTATTAATTAAAAATATTTTTTTAATTTTTTATAATCCATTTTCACTAAATATCTTATATATTAAGTGTAACTGTATATTTACACTTATCTAAAATATATTTAAAATTATATTTAAAAAATATATATTATATTTATATCAATATAACTATATCTATATATTTAAATATTAATATATATTTTTAATGATTTTTTTTGAAGCAGACCCTTTATCAGCGCTTTTAAAAAAAGCATTGATAAAGACCCCCTTTATCAGCACTACTAAAAAAGCACTGATAAAGGGGTACCCTTTAACAGTGCTAAAAAAAGTGCTGTTAAATGGGGTACTTTTATCAGCGCAAAAAAAAAGCACTGATAAAGGGGTACTTTTATCAGCGCTTTTTTTAGCGCTGATAAAGGTACCCCCCTTTATCAGCGCTTTTTCGTTAGCACTGATAAAGGGTGGCGCTGGGAATGCCCAGTTTTGTGGTAGTGCAAGGACTATCTTCATAAGGAAAATTTCCATTCTCTAAGGAAATTTTTATCCTTACCAATGTTTTCATTGTTCTTTTTATAGTCTCTCTAAATTGAACTCATTTGTATTTCTAAGGCTAAATTTGGTTTCGCATCTAAAACCTCGAAATCCTTTAAATACTTAGATATAAAGTATTTTTTTAGACTATAAACTCTCTGAAATACAGGTTCCGAATTCTCTAAAATTCAGGTTCCATACTCTTTGAAATTCAGGTTCCAAACTCTCTAAAATCCAGGTTCCAAATTCTCTAAAATTCAGGTTCCTAATTCTCTAAAATTCAAACTCTGAATTCTCTGAAATTTAGACCACGAATTCTCTGAAATTCAGACTCCAAATTCCTCAAAATTTAAACTCTGAATTTATTAGAATTTAGACTCTGAATTCCTCATAATTCAGACTTTGACTTCCTTAGAATTCATACTCCGAATTCCTCAGAATTCAGTCTCCAAATTCCTCAAAATTCAAATTCCGAATTCATTGGAATTTATACTCTAAAATCTATAGAATTCAGGTTCTGAATTCTTTGGAAAATAGAATCCGAATATCCATGACTTATAAACTCTGAATATTCATTTGGTTAGATTCCAATTTCTATTTTTCCTTAAACTCAAAAAAATAGACTTGGTTAAGCTTCCTTATTTTTCTTACACGTTTTATAGTTATGAAATGATGTCGTACAATCTATTTCTAACTAACCATTTTTTTAGTGAAACATGTACAGGTCCCTCCAAGATTCAAGGAGAAATATTACCATTGGAGGAGGGAGATGACTATTGGACAAGTGCCTATAAATATGATCTCATTTGAACAAGCTCATGATCAAGAAAACTATTCTATCACTCTAGATTTCATGTTGTTAAAGTGATTTCTAGAGAGAGAGAGACTATCATGCCTTGTGAATACTAAACATCTTGTTCATCTTGCTTCTTGTAATTATGATTTTTGCTGAGTAAAATTGATGGATTATGGGGATAGGAAGATAGAGGTTTCAACTCCCTTAAAGTTCAAGGACTTCTGGGGATAGAAAGATAGAGGTGCTGACTACCTTAAAGTTCGAAGGCTTGCGGGGATAGAAAAATAGATTTTGATATTTCTGTCGAGGGATTACCCTGGTGTGGGTAAGATAGACTTTCTTGAAATTATAAATCAATGGACCTTTATCCAAGGTTGTTGGATACCCTACTCTTTGGGTTAAAAGATTTCATACTTGTTACTAGTTTTTGTTTCAAGTTTATTTCCGCTGTGTTTTTGATAAAGGAAGAAAATATAACATTATTATACTTTCTTGTAGTTTTTTATACTCTAATAAGTAAGATTATATATACTTTAAGGTAGAATATTTTCATTGTAAACTTTTATTATGTTTCATTTATAGAACCATATTTTCACAAACTAGAAAGTTTGTTTAATAGAACTAAAAGAGGTCCTGTGAATTTAACTTGTTTAACTTTGTTATACATAGTTTTCCTTAAGGTTAAAAACAAAAGTTTTTTAAATTTAAAATTCACCCCTCTTGTAAATTTAGCATCTACATCATTATTTATATCCTACAAGAAATCTATCCAAGGAATCCTTTTGGCACAAACCAAAAGGAGTTACCTGATTAAGAGGTAACACCTTCTCTCAAGCTCTTTTATTTTATTTTCCTTCTCCACCCCTCCACTATATTTATTCAATTATAGTATAACAACACCAGTATACTAAATACACTATAATTTTTTCATGCTATGTATTATACCCATACTTACACACACCTCTATCTAATGGGTAATGAACATACTGTTTATTTATATGGCGAACTACCGCCTCACGAAATGATGATTGTTCAATTTTCCTCACCACCTATCATGGTGGACATTATAATGGAAAATATATTTATATATGTCATATATTATATTTATTATTTCTTTAATCTTATTTATTTCTTTTTAAAACACATATCTTTTTTACTTTCTATTTAGTGTTAATATGATAATTTCGTTTGAGGAAGTGTGGACTACCGCCCCCTCAAAGCGATATGATTCATTCATACACTACATGGATTGTATTAAAGATGGTTTTAGTGAATATATATGATATAATAAAGATAATGTAATAATTATAGACATATATAAATATATTTCATTTTTTAATTCTTTCAATATGATAATAAAAAATGGAAATAATGTTCATATGTACATACGACTTACCATTTCCATGAACAACGTATTCAATTTTGTAATTATATATTATATAGATTATTATAATAAAAATATACTATATATACATGATATTTATATCATTTTTTACATTATGTAATCATTATATAATTATAATTATGAATGATATGACAAATTAAGACACATGAAAAGAACAAAGAAAATATTATCCAAACTGAAATATTAACGTAGGATGGTTAACAAGTGGGTAATATAATTTCATAATAAAACCATATATGGTATTATATATAAGAATATAGTTCTTTAAAATATTTATAATAAATGTATATTTATTATACAGGTGGTTTTAATGAGTACAATGAGAGTCAAGGCACAAGGTAAGGGGATTTCATCTCACTTTTTGTTTCAGTGAGATACATGCTATGTTCAGTAATATTTCCTTTTGTGTGGTGTATGTACTGACCAAGATTGTATTATATGTATATTATAATTAAAATTAGGGGTATTAAAATATCCATTTTATGATATTTCTTTCATGGGTTTTAAGTTTCAAAAATTACCAAATCAGTAAAATAGTTTTGTCTCAATTTGGCTTCTTTGAGACTCATGTTTTATTATGCACCTAAATTATATTTCGAGGTGTATATACTTAAATTTTACATTTTATATCATTAATTTACTTTATTTAATGGTATTTTAAGCTTTATGTAATTTATTTTTCTTACATGGAGAGTATGATCCCAAGTTACCAAGTTATAAGAGTTTATTAATATAATCTCATATTTTTTTTCGAGATTGATTATGTTTATTCTCCCATTGATGAAATATTATGATCCATCTCTCAAGAACATTCATGAATATTCTTATCCTCTGGTTATTAATGATTTATTCATATATTGGTAGCATTTATTCCACTATTTGGTACATAATATAGATAAGAATTTTTTGAATAAAGCCTGACTTCACCCTCTCTTCAGTCAGAAATCTGTGTTCCTTTAAAAACATGTTTTATAAAAAGGGTTTCCAAGAATATTCTACTACTATCCTATGAAAATTAAAATAAAAATTTACCCTTTTTTTACCAATCTCTTCAATGGAATCTTTTTTTTTCACTTTCCAAACAAGGTATTTTTCTAACTATTTTACCATGCAAAAGGAATGTTCTTTTTACCTCATATGGCATGTATAGATTTACCCACCGTCATTTCATTGAATATTCCCTTTAATTTTTAAAAGGTTAACTTTTAAGAAAATGTTTTTAAAATTTATTTTCAAGGAAAAATGTTTTCAGAATGTTTTCAAGATTATTTTATAAGTTTTCAATTAAAATTATTTTCAAAATATTTTCAAGCCTTATTTATAAGTTTTCAAAGTATTTTCAAAGAAATGGTTTTAAAAACATTTTAAATATTTCTTTATAAGTTTCCAAAGTTTTTACAAAGAAAAATGTTTTTAAAATATTTTGAATCTTATTTTATAAGGTTTAAAAGAATTTGTTTTTCATAATTATTTCAAGCATTATTTATATGTTTTCAAGGTATTTCTAAGAAAATGATTTTAAATAGTTTTATGTATTATTTTTTTTTAAAAGAATAAAGGATATTTTCATCAGGAAACGCTTTTGAAAGATATTTCAAAATTATTTTCCATCTAATATGACATCTATTGATGTTACTCATTTTCTTATAGGAAATGATCTAAATGTTCCATTCATATTCTTTCTATGAATGGGTTATACTTAATGTCATGTTATTTATGAAATCCATTTATATTTTATGGGTTATATGTTTACGAAATACATTTATCTTTTATGAGATATATGTTTATGAAATCCATTTATCTTTCACATGTTATGATATGGTTACATGTTTATAATACCCATTTCATTTCATGGGTTACGATATGATTATTTATGATCTTATGGAACATGTATGTATGATTTCATTATGAGAAGGGTGGGGCCTATATCTCCCTCCAATGCATTGGGTAAATATTTATATCTCATGAGATATACTAAGATGGTCTTGGGAATTAAACTTGATTATGAAGATGGCCATAGGAGTGAACCATGACTACCAAGATGGTATGAGGAGAGAACTCATGCTACCAATATGTCCATGAGAGTGAACCATGACTAACAATATGGTATGGGCAGTGAAACCATACTAATAATATGGTATTGGTATAAATGCCTTGGATACTATTGAAATAATTTTATATACTTATTTTTCTTCCACAATTCCATGTTTTATTCCTATGTTATGATTTAATGTATTTTTTCTTTATCTATTTATGATTCATGTCTTATGAATATATAAGCATTATGCCATGATTACGGTATATGATATTTTATATGTAGGGTATGATCTTATATTTTCATGATCATGTTCTCATACCCTTATACTCATGATTATTCTTACATATCTCACTTTTTTACCCTTACTGAGCATTTGAGCTCACCCCTTTTTATGTTTCCTTACCCAGGTTATGAAGATATGTATTATGTTTGATGTGTCTAATAAGGGTGTTATTCAAGAAGAACTTATTGGTAGATAATGTATCTCACTTATCTATCAGTGTTTATGTTTCCATGTTTCCAAAGACACTAAAATATTATAGTCCTTGAGCATATATTTTTGTAATGTACTGAATATTCATATAAAATGATGTAATATCCATGCATGTCAAGTATTGGTCGCTATAATGATATTATGGATCTTGAATATGATAGGGAGATCCAGTCCCTTGATAAATAAGATAATAATGACTATGAGGATATGCAGTACCTCAAACCTCTGATAAGAGAATCCTTCCTTGAATTCGCATCGTTAATCCTAAAGCCACCAAAATTTTAAGTGAAGCCTCTACCAAGAATGCTCAAATATTCATTCTTAGATACCAACTACACACTTTCAATCATTATAATATCTAAATTAACTAAAGAATAAAAGGATCAATTGTTAATAATCCTTAAGAGGTTTAAGAAATTGATAATCTATAGTGTAGCTAATATCATAATGATATTCCCTATGATTTTAACTCATAAAATTATCTTGGAAGAAGGATCCAAACCAAAATTCCAACCCTAAAGGTAACTCACCCACCCATAAAGGAGGTGTTTAAGAAGTAATTTCTGAATCTTCTTGATGTTGATATTATTTTTTCTATATTGAATAGTGAATGGGTGAGCTAACTATAAGTATTTACAAAGAAGGGAGTCTTAACAATAATAAATAACAATGAAGATAATTTAATACCCACTCATACGATTACTAGATGGAGAGTCTGTGTTGATTATAAGAACATAAACACATCCACCCAGAAGGATCACTTCCTGCTCCCATTAATGGATCAAATGATGGTGAGATTATCTAGAAGTGGATTATATTATTTACAAGATAGATATTCATGGTAAAATAAAATCCATATTGACCCTACTAATCAAGAGAAAACAATGTTCACATGTCCCTATAGAACCTTCACATATTTTTTAGTGTCATTCAAAATATATAACGCATCATCAACATTTCAAAAGTGCATGGCACATATTTTTCATAATACGATAGAGGATTTTATGGAGTTTTTTATGGATTAATTATCTATTTATAGGTGATACTTCAAGGTATGTTTGAGTAACTTATAACTAGTGTTTAAACATTGTGAAGAAAAATTATTATGCTAAATTGGGAAAAATTTCATTTTATAGTGCAGGAGGCATAGTCCTCAAAAAGAAGATCTCAAAGAATGGTATAAAAGTTGATCCACTGAAGATCAAAGTAATAAAATAATTTACAAAACCCACCACTATAAAGGGAATCATGAATTTATTTGGACACACATGGTTTTGTCATTGGTTTTTAAAAGATTTTTCTCAAATATATTAACCACTAAAACACCTTCTCACTAAATATGTATTGTTTAAATTTAATAAAGTGTGTTGTTTAGCCTTTGACACTTTAAAAAATAACATGTTGGAAGCTATTGTTAGTGTCTCACCTAACTAGGGAAAATACTTTGAGCTGATGTATGACTCAAGTTACTTTTCTAAGGGGGCTATCTTAGATTAGTGGGTCAGTCATATTTTTTGACCCATCTACTATACTGACTATACCCTCAATGGAACTCAAATCAATTACACTAATATAAAGAATGAGATTATTGTGGTGGTTTTTTATTTTGATAAATTTTGATCACATTTATTTGTCTCTAAGGTTATTATTATCATTGTTCATGCAACATTAAATTAATTTTTGAATAAGAAAGATATCAAACTAAGGTTGATACAGTAGATCCTTTTACTGAAAGAGTTTTAAATTTTCATCAAAGACACAAAAGGGATGAATAATTTTATAGTCGATCACCTATCTAAGATCCAAATACCTAATGATAAAGATGATGAAGAGATATAAATTTTGGATGACTTTTTGGATGAAACACTCTTCAATGTGGATGTTCAATCTCAACCATGGTTTAATTATGTGGTAAATTATCTGGACATTGGGATTATGTATCCACACTATTCATATTATCAAAGGAATAAGTTTCTATCAGATGTCTCACACTATTACTAGAAATAACCACTGTTATTTAAGAAATGCAATGATGGATTAATGAAACGTTTTATTCAATAGGATGAATTTCTAAGTGTTATAGAGTTTATTCCTCACTAACTAGAGGAAACCGTGGTTCCAATCATACTATTTCTAAAATAATTCAAAGGGTATTTTTCTATCCCACACTCGATCGAGATGTGAGGGGATTCATAGAAAGTTATGATAGGTGGAAATGAATAGGTATCATTGTTAAATGACATGAAATTACACAGAACACCATCCTTGAAGTGGAAATATTAGATGTCTGGGGGATAGATCACATGGGTCCCTTTCCCAATTCTTTTAAAAATCTATATATTTTCATTTTTGTATATTATGTCATGAAGTTGGTGACATATTAATCTACAACTCATAATACAACCCAAGTTTTAATAAAATTCCTAAATAAAAGTAGTTTCCATTGGTTTGGAGTTTCCTAATTACTCATCAGTGATTGGGGAACACACTCCAAAAATATTTCGATGAAAGGGATTATTGAGAAGTATAGATTTTGATATAATACCAGTGCCCCTTATCACCCAAAAACTATTGGGAAAGTAGAACTATCCATCCAAGAAATTAAAAAAATTATTGATAATATAGTCAATGCAATTTGGAAAGATTGAATCACAAAACATGATGATTCACTTTGAGAATATCGAATTACTTAAAAAACACTAATTAGAATAACTCCCTTATAAATTTTCTATGGAAAACCCTGCCATTTGTCGGTTGAATTAGAATACCTCTCATTCTAGGTGATCAAAAATATAAACATGGATGTTCAAACAGTTGGGGAGCAATGGTTGTTACAACTAGATGATATGGAGGGAATAAGGAGATACACCAATGAAAATTACAAAGTTCATAAATTAAAAAATAATGGCATAACTAGCACATCTCTCGAAGTATGTTCATCATGGGGGACAAGGTTCTTCTGTTCAATTCATGTTTAAAGTTATTCCCAAGAAAATTGAAGTCCTGATAGTTAGGATCATTCAAAATAATTAAATTTTTTACTAATGGAATGATGGAAATTCAATAAGGATAGGGACTATCCTTTAATTTCAATAGAAAAAACCTAAAAATTTACAAAGAACCATTTCAATAAGGATACGTCCTATCCTTAAAATTCACTTGATAATCGGGGAAATGTATAACTCTAAACTGTAAATGAATCATTGATTGGGAGACAACCCGAGATTGTTTCCTTATGGTAGATTATAATGGTAGATGTTAGGCTAATTCACTATTTCTAGGTGAGGGATGATAATCCTTTCCAAAAGAGTCCCTATTTTGGCTAACTCATGATGTGAATTGAGTATTCACACTATGAATTTTGCAAAGTTTTTTTAAATATGCACAGGAATTCATGAAGTGAATTATTTATTCACATTGTGGATTATATGGGATTTTTAAAGAAATAAAATCATGAATTCACATCATTAATATCTAATTCTTTATGTGAATTATATAGTTCTCCTATTTTATCTGCGAACCCTAGGTCCATAGAGATACATCCACCTTCCACCCAGTCGCTACTCCACTTGCCTCCTTCTATCACTGATCACTCCACCATCACTTCCATCCCCTCATTCATTTCTCATCTAGTTGACTATATCCTCTTATTATCATCCATCATCCTCATCCCTAATGCTTCCCTACTTATCCTTTTCCTCAATCCACCATCACCTGCCATCCTGCATCCATGGTTTGAACCATTGGAGTAGATAAGCAACCAAACAAGTGCGTGGCTATACACAAAGAACCCTTTGCAAACAAGAATCCATCCTGGTATTTTTTTTATAGTAACTTTTAATACCTATAACTATCCTTCCCCATATCATTATGATTCTCATTTAGCTACCTAATCCATACACCCTCCCCAAGTTGTTACCCAACCATTTTTGGTTCATCCATGTCTATGGTTCTTAGGCTTGCAATATCAGGTTCACTTAGCATAGATTCAAGATAATATCACAAGGATAAATAATAAATTGGACTTGGTAATTCTACAACATATTATGGTGGTCAAAGAGGTTACAGAGTCTCTTCTCCAGATGCACTTGTCTCACATAATTGAGGTGTGTAAGGAGATGTACTAAGAGAACTTTCTTGAGTTATTGTCCACTTTAGAGCTGGATAATGTCCATGTATCCTTCATATTAGGAGGTAGGACATGGGAGATCATCATGGGATATTTTGGAGTTGGGTTGGTCATTTAATCACTATATTTTGATGCTTCTCCAGTTTACATCGCATTGAGTCTGGACATGAACAAAAATGACACCTCAAAGAACTGGGTGATGATTTCCCAAGACACTATAATATTCTATGACCCCTATAAAAATAAGAGCACCCAACTAAGGGGTTTCACTATGTGGATCATTCATCATGCTTTGAACCATGCATGTTTGGAATGTGGTGACTCTCATAAGGTTATCAGTCAGATAGAGTAACTTCACCTTACCACTGCCATGGGAGACCTTGCGGTGAACATGGTTTGCTAGTTTTCTTTTTACTTTGAGGGATAGGTGATGAGGACCCATGAAAAAATTATGAGTGGGTGTTTTATTAGAAATATATCTATTAACCTGGTTGTTTTTGATTCATCAAAACCCCATTCATGCTTGGGGATGATGAAACCCATAAACATCATCCTACTCCAAAAGATGGGGCTAATTCATAAGGTAGGGAAGCATTATGATAATGACCCCGAGTACATAGAGTCCAACAACGAATCTCCAGTACCTAATGCATCGAAAACCCCTACATATTAGTCACCCCCTGCTAGGGCCTCAATCTCCCTTGTCCGGACTAATGTTTCTCCCTCATCCCAGTTAGACACATCCTATATTTCCCCGATTGGGTGGTTTCACTGCTATAGTGGCACACTCCATTTCCTTTTGGAGAACCAACATAATAATTATTTCACTTGGAGATACCTTTCATAGATCCCCCAGATATTCCATTCCATTATAAACCCCCTACTCATGCTTCTGCTCCACCAAACACCAGCACCACCCACCCTCATTCTTCTATAGCCAGACCAACTACCAGCTCCATTCCTATACCATCCACCCTAGCCCCCATGACCCCTTTGATTGAGATTCCTACTAATATTACTAAAACAACTTCATAGAGGGAATTTTTATTGAATAATTCTTGATGGGGAAAGGTTATTATAGTAAAGACTCATCCAAGGTTCCTTTCATTGATCCAATTGCTAGACACATGACCTCTGTCTATATTCGCATCTCACCTCCCCCAAATTCTAACCCAGTCCCTCCAGTGATGAATGAGCCTACTTCCAGCTCTATGGAACCTATCTTGGTGGTTGATCCACCTAAACCTACAAATATTTCCAATATATACATGAAGGGGTAGCTACAACCACACAACAATAGGGAGTAGATCATATACATGATCATAGAGATTCTTCCAACTCTTCTTAGATTTTAACATAATTTACCCCTATTTTTCTCTTTGATTGGGTGTATTTTTGTTTCACCATATTCCTTTACCTTGGTCTGTATCATTTAATTTACATAATTTAAGGGGTACAATTTATGTATGCTAATCATCTTCTTTCTCATTTACTATTCCTCTTGCATATAATTGTGCTATGTCTCATTATCGCTCATTGGGTCACTCCTCTCTTCCGATTTTTTCTCTCGGGTCTGGCGTTTTACTGCTTGGTGGCCCCTCTCTTGTTTCTTCATATCTGGGTTCTTTTAGGGTTTCAATCCCGGATTTATTTTAGGGTTTCAATCCTGCTCGTTTTCTATTTTAGGGTTTGTTAGTTCTATCTAGGGTTTCTTTTGGGTCTAGAATTTGGGTTCTGATGAGGAATTAGGCCACCCATTTCTCTAATATGACATCTGGATTCCACCTATATCTGAGGTGTATTGCACAGTGGTATCCCCGGTGCCCTGGGATGTGATTCTGATTGGTTTGGTGTCTCATGGCTACGTCTCTTTGTAGGCACTGGTTGGTTGATGGTTATGGATTCACAGTTCGACTCGTCGGAGGCCCCGGTGCTTGTGCTCTGCTCTGGTTTCCAGGTTCTTCGCACCCTCCATGGTCGGTTGGGTATGATATCTTCTGAGGAGGATTTGGGACGTGTTCATGTGAATGGATGGGTGTCTATGGAGCTGCGACTAGTGTTTCCCTTCTTTGGTTTCTTTCATCGATAAGAAAGTTCCTTTCAGTTTTCAGGTGTTCTGGTGAGGTGTTTGGAGATGTTTGTTTTTACAATGTGTGTGGAGTGTAAGTTGATGTTGAAGGTGAAGGATGTTTTGGTGGTAGACGTCGATGAAGTGGACATCGGTGGTGTGCGATGAGGAGGACGATGACGGTGATGGAAACTCCAGCAATGACCGTAGCAACGATGAAGGTGGTTGTTCTGAGAAGCGATGATGACAGAGGTGATTAGATTTTGGATTGTTGTTAGCTTGAATCAAGGTAGGTGAGAGAATTACGTGACTCAAGGTGTCTCTTGGTTTAACTCATAATGATGCAGCTGGCATGTGTTATGAAAAGAAATTTTATGATTTTGAAATTTTAATTCGAAACCCCTATTGGTGGCAGGGCGCTTTGGTTGTGAAGAATTGGGAAGTGATTGTTTTCTTTTTATTTTGGAATGTGGTGCATTTTTTTAATATGGTGGAGGTTTTTGAATCTTGTGATGTACAATTACCACTTACCCATAAAGTGGATATTAGAAAATATAAAAAAATATAGATTTTGAGGAGGAGGTTGTTCGTGCTACGTCATGTGGTTTTTTCTTAAAATATTTATAATTAGGACCCCCTCAGGAGCTCCATATTAAATTTTACCAGATACCCTACTTACCACATGATTTGTTTGCTCCAGAAATTTATGAGGTGGTAAATCCCCCAAAGCGACCCTTGGAGCTGGAAGACACTACCTCTAGTACCAATAAGAGGTTGATGATGGATTGTTTTGATTAATCCTTATACATCAATATGGTTGATAGAATCATAGTTACTACATTGTGGGAGGAAACCCATACTCCAATATTTTGATTAGTTTTGTATGTTTAGGTCTTTACCTTTTCTTTTTCTAGGTCTTGTCTATGAGGTAGTTTGTTTGGGAACTTATTTGTACTCTGGTCCATAATTATATGATATGACATTGTTATTTGAATCCCATGTCCTCTTACCTTGTTTACTACTTTCATATTTGATATATATAGTTGACTAATTATTTATCCAATGTAGGTGTAGTTTTTCTCTAACATTTTTTAATATGGTTTGAATTCACATCATCTTTAGATAATTTACCCAATGGAATTTCATTCATTTTAGGGATCTCTTAACCCCTTTCTACCTTTTCCTTCTTTCCATAAAATTAACTTTCTATTTTTATTTCCATCCTTCATGTAACACCCTAACCCTAGTTACCCATAGTTGGTGCTTTATTACATAGCATTGGTATGATACAAGGAATCATGTCCCAAAAGACAAAATAGTATAGTTTTATTGGAAACAAGATACATACATAAGTTTAACATTACAAATTGAGAAGAAATAAAAAACCAATTTATTCCATTAGAAACATCCAAGCCTCCTAGATTATGCATGAAAGTCACACATAACTAACTTCTTCATATACTGGGAAAATGAAACATAAGAAAGGGGTGAGCTCAAATTCTCAGTAAGAGTAAGAAGTACAACAGAAGATTACATAAACATTAGGCATGTTGAATAATTGAAAACACATGCCTTTAGAAATAATAAACATGAACACTTTATGGAAGGAATATGAGCTGAGTAAATAATTCCATAATAAAACATAGTCATGGGTATTATAATAGTCAAATAACCATAAGAACCATCATTATTATTTTCATAATGAGGGAATGTATAATGCTAAACTTTCTGAAACATCTTGTCAAGGCCTCAGACAAGACATCTAAAGATGATTTAGGCCTCGGCCAAAACCATATATCAAATTGGGAAAGGCATCAGACAATTCCACGTCTAATTGTCTCATGATACCTACTAATGCACTGAGGAGCTACATCGGGATCCACCCATTACATACTAAGTCCAATACATTCCTCATATGAAAAGGTTGAAACATAACATAAACATTCGTATTGAAACTAGTATACAAAATGTCAATACTTTAATCATAAACCATGAATGGTATAAAAATAACACATCCACAGTCGGACATATTACAAAACCTTAAATACAATATGGAATATTTGTATCATAATAAATCAACTTCAAACAAGTGTAAATTTTATCAAAGGATGTTGACATAGATGAAATAAAAACCTTTTGAGAGAAAGATATCAATCTATTTTGAAATCATTTAAGAGTCAAATAATTATAAAAGAAAACATTTATTATGAAAATATTCTTATAAGATTATAAGGGAAGCTTTGACGATGTTATAATGGTGAAAAATATCAGCACCCTCTGTATAAGTTAAAAAAACATTTTTACCTTAATTTTGTTGAAAAGGTCATAAAGTACCTTCTTTGGAAAACAACAGAAAGATTAATTTCAAAACATATAAGGTAAAATAAGGGAATAAATGAATTTAACCCATATTCTAGTAAATAGTAGAAATTTTTTGAAATACATTTTTAAGAAAACAAAGATGTGGATGGAAAAGAGGTCCTAGTAGATACTTACGTAAAAACAACCTCGGATAATAAAGAGATTGTGAAATTAACCATTACCTTGTAATTTTACTTAGTTGAGGGTACATTAAAATCCTTTATAATATTTAAATCATTGTTATTAAATTATAAAAGAACCATATACATAAATATGATATCATATATGATCTTCTAATATTGCTTTGTTAATAATATTTTAGTATTATCTTCGTTTCGGGTGTAAACTGTTTCGTTTTCCTTTATATGTTTTGTTACAGAAGCCATGTTTGTTATGGATAGGATATATTTGATTCATATATAGAATGATATTAAGTTATTAAACATTATTTTAAGCAATAAAAAAAAAATTATTCTTGAATGGTTACGATGGGGAAATGAATCTCATTGTGTTTGTGGAGACGATAATCCGTACGTACGTACGAGAGAAAATATCATTATATTGATGGTGAAATAATATGTAATTGGATGGTATATCATATATACAGAATCATTAACATTTTATATTTATTATTTACATTAGTTATACTCATTATTATACCCATCCAAATAATGAAGTGTTTGAATAACAAACTACACCACGACGTGGAGACGGTAAGCCGTACGTGTGCACGAATGATGACTTTGTCATTCATATGATCGATAGAATAATGAATATGGTTGTAAAATTTCTATAATAACATCACAGTATATAGAAGATACTGGATTTATTATTTTATAATGGAAACAACAAAGAAAGAGGAAGTGGAAGAAGAAAATAACTTGAAAGAGGTGATGAAATATTTACCTCTTCTTCGGGTTATTCCTTTTGATTTGATCAATAGGGATCCTTAGGTTGGATTTATAACCAAAGAAATTCCTCTAAGATTAAGGTAGGACTTTTTTGAGGATAATTGGGTAGGTTTTGGCCAAGCCAAATGTCTTTAGAGGTGTGAAATTAAGAGAAGGGGAAATACCCTTTTATAAGAGAGGTGAGGGTCACTTTAGGAAAAGATTGAAATATTATTTTATAATAAAATCATTTTCGGTTTCTAATGTCTAAAAAATGATTTATTTAGAGGATAAGGTGGGGATGGGTCGAAAAACTCTCAACCAATAGGGTTTGGACAGGTTTAGGTCACCATATTAACCTTATCTTTTAGATTTAACTCTTAGTTAAATAGTTTGACATTTACCATGTCTCTTTGTATTTTTATATTATATGGTTAATAAGCTTACTATAAAAATCAAAGAGAACCAAATGTAGTTCATTATTAATATATATAACCTTATCTAAGTCCTTTTTCTAAACCTTATATTTTTAAAAATATTACATCAATTAATAATATAGTATTTGTTTTAAAAACTCAATTATGTCAATTTTGACACTATTTAGTATTTGATTTTTTTGAAATCCATAAAAATGTCATCACTTCTAATAAAATTTATTTAATGTACCCTAAAATGTCATATTAACCTAAAAAATTAGTGTAATTTATCCAAAGTCTCAATTTAAATTTATTTGGATATTTATAATATCAATTATTTTAATATTTCATTATTAAGGTAAATACTGCATCATCACTATGTCATAAATAAATTAAATTATTTAATGTATAAAAATTATAAATAAAATACCATTATGTAGTAAATATTTTTATATTTCTAATTAATATTTAGATTCGAATTTATATTGTTTTTAACTCTATATAAAAAATGGTTTAGTTATTAAACTTTGAATTTAACTCTTTTAACTCTTCTTTAAATAAAAAAATAATAAATGTATTAATCTAATTCAAGTAAACCAAATAGGATCATATTTTATTCCAATGGTTGTTTTTGGTCTAATTACACTTATATAATAGAATTAAGACATGTGTTAGGGTAATTATAATATTTTTTTACCCTTAATTACCCTATTTACTTTTAACCGTGGTAAATAAAAGTCAAAAGTTACTATTTACCAAAAATTATTTTCATCTTATTGAAACAAATTTTACTTAATAATGTCAAATGTGTCTCTCAGATTTTTGAAATTCAACTCAAAGAAGCGGTAAAATTAAGTTTTATGCAAATTTGAAAATGCTCCTTGAAGGTGGGTAAAAGACGGTAAAAAGTTCAATAAAATTATATATATATAAACTTATTATAAAATTAATCCAATGAATTAAATTGAAAATATATAGGTATTATGTATCTATTTAGAAATAAAATAATTTAAAATAAAATAACTAATTACTTAAATAAAAAGTCGGTTTTAAACAATAATGGAGTGTTTTTCACTATTCATCAAAAATTGAAAGTTTTCAAAAAAATACCAAAAATTCACCCTAAGCTAATTTCGATATTCTGAAATCAAAAATTAAGTCCATTTTGAAAAATAAAATTTATAAAATTTAAAAAATTGGGTATTACTATTCATAATGGCTATTTTGATTGGTCGTGGTGTGTTAAAACTCCAAGTTGCGTACAAAGAAAGATACTATATTATTCAAAGGGAAACATACCATGGAAGCTTGGGGTGTTACATCCTCCCCTCCTTAAAATAATTTCATCCTCGAAATTTTTAGAATATTACTGCATAAAAATATCCGAGTGGTTCTTTATCATAAGTTCCTCAGGTTCCCACGTTGCATCTTCCATCTTATGGTTTCTCCATAGAACTTTTACCAGATGAGTCATCCAGTTTATTAGAACTTGTTCTCGAGTATCAAGAATCTTGACAGACTCTTCACAATAAGATAGATAAAGTTCCAGTTCAATTTCCTCATAGGTGAGTACATGCGTTGGGTCAGACATATATTTTCTCAATAGTGATATGTGGAACACATCATGAACTTTGGAGAGACTTGGAGGCATTGACAAATGATAAGCCACAACTCCAATTCATTCTTGAATTTCGAAAGGTCCGATGTACCTAGGACTCAATTTACCTTTATTACCGAATCGTATAACACCATTCCATGGAGATACCTTCAAGAAAACCTGATCTCTTACTTTAAATTCTAAATCCTTCCTCCGATTTTTGGCATAGCTCTTTTGCCTACTTTGAGCTTCTTTGATGTGGGTTTGGATAATCTTAACTATTTTCATTATTTCCTCAACAATTTCTAGGACTACGAGTTTTCTTTCATCAACATCATCCCAACAAGTTGGTGTGCGACATCTCTTTCTATATAATGCTTCATATGGTGCCATATGAATACTTGAATGGAAGCTATTATTATAGGAAAATTCTACCAGAGGTAAATATTGATCCCACATACCTTGAAAGTCAAGTGAGAAAAATCTCAACATGTCTTCTAAGGTTTGAATAGTCTATTCTGATTTTCCATCAGTTTTAGGGTGGTAGGCAGTGCTCAAATGAAGTTCATTATCCAAGGCCTTCTGAAGACTTTTCCAAAATCTTGATGTAAAATGGGGATCGCAATCAGAATCAATCAATAGGGGTACACCATAGAGTCTTAAAACTTCAATAATATATAGTATTTCTAGACGTTCAAGTGGTAAATCTTCTCTTATAGCAAGAAAATGTGCTGAGTTGGTAAGACGATCAACAATGAACCATATTGCATCATTCCTTCTAGGAGTATTTGGTAGCCCCATGACAAAGTCCATTATAATATTATCCCATTTCCACTCAGGTATGGGAAGAGGTTTCATGACTCCTCCAGGCTGTTACCTTCCAGCTTTCACTTGTTGAAAAACTATACATATTGACACAAAATCATAAATCTCCCTCTTCATGTTGTCCCACCAAAAATGTTCCTTCAAATCTCTATACATCTTGGTGCTCCCAGTGTGTATAGATAAATTAGAGCTATGAGCATCATCCAACAATTTCCTTTCTATATCAGGTATATCGAGAACACAAAGTCTCTTCCCAAATTTCAAAATTCCATCTTCATATACGAAGTCACTCAATCTCCCATCATTTACAGCTTTAATCTTCTTTTGAAACTCCTCATCATTAGTCTGAGAACTTTTTATCCTTTATAGTAAAGATGGTTTGGCAAAAATTTGAAAAAGTATTGATGTTTCATCTTCCATGGTTATTCCCACATCCATCTTTACTAGATCCATGAAAATATGATCCCTTTCAACTCTCATATTGTTCAAAACTCCATGATCCTTTCTACTCAAATAATCTACCACCTTATTTTCCTTCCCCAGGTGGTAGTGTATTGTGTAATCATAATGCTTGAGTAGTTCAAGCCATCTCCTTTTCCTTATGTTGAGTTATTTTTGTGAGAAAATATACTTCAAACTCTTGTGATCAGTATAAATCTCACATTTTTCACCATAGAGATAGTGTCTCCATATCTTCAGAGAAAATATTACACCTGCTAACTCAATATCATGAGTGGGATAGTTTTTCTCATGAATTTTTATCTGTTGTAATGCATAGGAAATAACTCTATCATTCTGTATAAGGACACAACCAAGTCCTTTCTTTGAAGCATCACTATAAATAACAAACCCATTGTTCCCTGATGGTAGAGTCAAGATAAGATCATTGAATAATCTTCTCTTAAGTTCTTCAAAACATTCTTCACACTCTTTTTTCCAAGAAAATTTAACCCCTTTATGTGTGATCTTGGTTAATGGGTTAGCCAACCGGGAAAAATTCTGGACGAAACGTCGATAATAACATGCTAAACCAATAAAACGGTGTACCTCAGTTATACTCATAGGTGCTGGCTATTCTTGGATTGCCTTACTATTTTAAGGATCAATGGAGATTCCATCCTTAGAGACAATATACCCAAGAAAATAAATATCTTGAAACCATAATTCACACTTGCTAAACTTACCATATAATTCATTTCTTCTGAGGGTTTTTAGAATATTGAGAAAGTGATTTTCATGATCTTTGTAGATTTTTGAGTATACCAAGATATCATCAATAAATACCACTAAAAAGTAATCAAGATATTCCTTAAAAACTCTATTCATTAAATCCATGAAGACAGAGGGTGCATTAGTCAATCCAAAAGGCATTACTGTAAACTCGCAAAGCCCGTACCTGGTTTGAAATGTTGTTTTCAGAATGTCTTACTTCTTCACACACAACTGATGATATACAGATCGAAGGTAAATCTTTGAAAAATATTGAGATCCATGAAGTTGGTCGAACAAATCATCAATGCGAGTTAGGAGATAATTTTTATTTATTGTTATAGCATTGATCTCCCTGTAGTCAATGCACAACCTCATAGATCCGTATTTTTTATTAACAAAAAGGACAGGGGCACCCCATGGAGAAACACTAGGGCGAATAAATCCCTTATTACTTAATTACTATAGTTATTTCTTTAGTTACACTAATTCCACAGTGAGCATTCTATAAGGGGTCCTCAATATGGGCCTTGGACCATGAATTAAATCAATGTAAAACTCAATTTCTCGTTCTGGAGGATGTCCAGGTAAATCCTCTGGAAACACATCAACATATTCCTGCACAATAGGTATATACTCTATTCAAACATTCTTTTCCTCACCCATAATTATTTCATTTTCTTCCTCCCCAATAATTGAATTTAGTAGAGCTACTGGGGTTGGATCTAGATAAGAATCTGGTGGTGATGTTTTTGTTCTAAAGATAAGGTACTCCTTATCATCATAAAAAATTGTAACCTCCTTATTCTTACAATAAATTTTCACATTATGTTCCAAAAGCCAATCCATTCCAAGGATTATATCAAATTAAATCATGGGTATGATGATTATATTTTAAGATAAAGAACATTTATATGCCTCAATGGGAACTGATTCACAAAACTTTGTTGTGATGATACTTCCCTTAGGAGTTTTGACTGACAACTCCCTTGTTAATTCAAATTGAAAACATCTAATTTTCTTAGAAAACTGGGAAAATATAAAACAATATGATAATCCATAATCAAATAAATCATTTGATAAACTTGAGGAAACCATTAAATTACCTACCACCACGTCTTTCGGAGCTTGAACCTTAGAAGTAATGATCGCATAAGATTGGCCTTGATCCCTTGGACTTTTCTGAGGTAAGTTTCCCTAATGCTTAGAACATTCATTTGAATAATGTCCCATCTCCATGAAATTGTATCATTGAACATTGATAGCTTCTTTCTTCCCCTTAAAATCACCAATAAGATGGAATTTCTGTCCACATTTGTAGCATACTCCTTTTCCTTTTAGACAGGCACCAAGGTGCTTCCTTCCACAATTATCACAGGGTGGAAATTCAACTCTTCCCTTCTTCTCTGTTTCTTTATTTCCTTTCCCAGAGTGTTCTGCGGATCTCTTCTTCTCTTGCTTTACTTTAAAGTCATAAGACTTAGATAATTCCTTTTTTGTCTTGATAGCACATGAGACAATATATTCATATGATGAGAAGGATTGCAAGACTAATGATCAAAAAATAAATGGTTTCAAACCATCAAATAAATGATCAATATTACTTCTTGGGTTACATATATAATCAACATCATGCCTTTCTAACCTAGTAAAGTTAGCTTCATACTTTTAAACATTCTCATCCTCCTTTTGTCTCAGACTCAGAAATTACCTTTCCATATCCTCTCGATGGTCACGAGGAAAGTTTTTTTCTAAGAAAATGTCTTTAAACTCCCCTATTCCATACTTGATACTTCTTCATCCTACTTTGTGTTTTGAATTAATTACCACCATTGATCTACATCTCCGGCGAGGTGATAAAATGCCATGACAACTTTTTCCCTTTAGCTACTCCCTAAAGCATGAAATATTTTCTCTAAGGAACTTATCCATTCCTAAAATACTAATGGATTTGTACTCCCATTGAATGTTGGTGGTTGTTGACTCATGAAGTGGTCTAATTCTGATCCTCTGCATTGTGGATTAGGATGATCCATATGGGTAAGGTTATTATTCATAACTAGTGTGAGTTGTCTGAGTATGGTGATAAGTTGATTAGCACCAGTTGCATCACCATCTCCACTATAATTATCTTGAGTAGGAGGGAAATACCTATATGTATTACGTGTATTGATACGGTTTCCATTCCTTACACTATGTTCCATTTCTAAACAATGGCATGCACTAGATTAGTTTATGAATCACAATACATAATTACAAACTTGTAAAACACTTAACATAAATTGAGTAATTTATGGATATAATCCATAATCATAAAAAAATGTTTTCTTTGAGGAGGTATATTATCATAAATCCTTTATAATGGTTTTTAAAGAAAATGTGAATTATTCTATGCATATCCCCTAGGAGTGTTGTAGCCAAGAGTGGAGCAAGGTCCGTTGTCGTGTACCAGGATACCCCGGGTCAAGCCCGAAACTACTTGTCGGAGTTTTCACTCCAAGTTACATATGTGCCAGAGCCACCTCTACCTTCTCATATCCAGACAGAGATGTATTTCTTGGAAAATAAACAAAATCTCTATATTACCAAAAATCTAGGAAGTTATTCTATACCAATACTCAAAGTCTATCTTAGGGTAATGTGCTCTAATCATAGTTTATCTAAATCTAGTTTCCAAGGTTTGTATTAAACTTCCTATGATACCAACTGTAACGCCCCGACCCCAGTTACCCAGAGTCGGTTCTTTATTACATAGAATTAGCATTATACAAGGAATCATGTCCCGAAAGACCAAACAATTTAGTATTATTGGAAATAAGATACATATATAAGTTTAAAATTACAACTTGAGAATAAATACAACACCAATTTATTCCATTAGAAACATCCAAGCCTCCTAGATTATGCCTGGAAGTCACTCATAACTAACTTCTTCATATCCTGGGAAAATGAAATAGAAGAAAGGGGTGATCTCAAATGATCAGTAAGCATAATAAGTACAATAGAAGATAACATAAAAATTAGGCATATTGAATAATTGAAAAAACATGACTTTAGAAATAATAAACATGAACACTTTATGGTTGGAATATGAGCTGAGTAAATAATTCCATAATAAAACATAGTCATGGGTATTCTACTAGTAGAATAAACACATGAACCATCGTTATTATTTTCATAATGATGGAATGTATAATGTCGTACTTTCTTAAACATCTTATCAAGGCCTCTACCAAGATGTCTAAAGATGATTTAGGCCTCATCCAAAACCATATATCAAATTGGGAAAGGCCTCGACCAATTCTACATCTAATTGTCTCATGAGACCTACTGATGCACTGAGGAGCTATAGCTGGCTCCACCCATCACATACTAAGTCCAATACATTCCTCATATGAAAATTTTGAAACATAACATAAACATTCGTATTAAAACTAGCATACAAAGTGTCAATACTTTAATCATAAACCATGAATGGTATAAAAATTACACATCCACAAACGAACATATCACAAAACCTTAAATACAGTATGAAATATTTGTATCATAATAAATCAACTTCAAACAAGTGTAAATTTTATCAAAGGATGTTGACATAGATGAAATCAAAACTTTTTGAGAGAAATATCTCTTTCTATTTTGAAATCATTTAAGAGTCACATAATTATAAAAGAAAATATATTTTTTTAAAATATTTTTATAATCTTTTAAGGGATGCTTTGAAAATTTTATAACGGTGGAAAATATCCTCCCACGCCTTATAAGTTAAAAAAAAACATTCTTATCTTAATTTTGTCAAAAAGGTCATAAAGTACCTTGTTTGGAAAACGATAGAAAGATTGATTTCAAAACATATAAGGTAAAATAAGGGTATAAATGAATTTAACCCATAGTCTAGTAAATAGTAATTTTTTTTTGAAATAAATTTTTAAGAAAACACGTATGTGGATGATAAAGAGGTCCCAGTAGATACTTAGGTAAAAACAACCTCAGATAATAAAGAGATTGTGAAATTAACCCTTACCTTGTACTTTTCCTTGGTCGAGGGTATGCTAACCTCATGTATAATAGTTAAATAATTTTTATTAAATTATAAAATAACCATATACATAAATTTGATATTATATACGATCTTCTAATATTTCTTTGTTAATAATATTTTAGTATTATCATCATTTCAGGTGTTAACTGTTTCGTTTTCCTTTATATGTTTTGTTACCTAAGACGTGTTTGTTATGGATAGGATATATTTGATTCATATAAATAATCATATTAAGTTCTTAAACATAATTTTAAATCATCAAATGAAAATTATTCTTGAATGGTTACGATGGAGAAATGAATCTCATCGCATTCGTGGAGACGGTAATCCGTACGTACGCATGAGTGACAATATCATTATATTGAAGGTGAAATAGAATGTAATTGGATGGTATGTCATATATAAAGAATCATTAACATTTTATATTTATTATTTACATTAGTTATACTCATTATTATACCCATCCAAATAATTAAGTGTTTGAATAACAAACTACACTATGACGTGGAGACGGTAAGCCGTACGTACGCACGTATGGTGACTTTGTCATTCATATGATGGATAGAATAATGAATATGGTTGTACAATTTTTATAATAACATAAAAATATATATAATATACTTGATTTATTATTTTATAATGTAAAAAACAAATAAAGAGGAAGTGGAAGAAAAAAATAACTTGAAAGAGGTGATAAAATATTTACCTCTTCTTCGGGTTCTTCCTTTTTATTTGATCAAAAGGGCTCCTTAGGTTCGCTTTCTAACCAACCTCTTGGATGAAGGTAGTATAGTTGGGAGAATATTTGGGTAGGTTTTGGTTGAGACAAATGGCTTTGGAGGTGTGAAATTAAGATAAGGGGAAGTACCCCTTTATAAGAGAGGTGAGGGTCACTTTAGGAAAATCTTGAAATATTATTTTATAATAAAATTATTTTCTGTTTCTAATGGCTCAAAAATAATTTATTTCAAGGATAAGGTGGTTATGGGTTGAAAAACTCTCAACAAATAGGTTTTGGACAGGTTTAGGTCACCATATTAACCTTATCTTTTAGATTTAACTCTTAGTTAAATAGTTTGACATTTATCATATCTCTTTGTATTTTTATATTATATGGTTAATAAACTTACTATAAAAAGCCATGAAAACCCCATGTGGTTCATTATTAATATATATAACCTTATATAAGTCCTTTGGCCAAACATTAGTTTTTTATGAATATAATATCAATTAATAATATAGTATTTTTTTAAAAAACTCAATTATATGAATTTTGAAACTATTTAGTATTTGATTTTTTTGAAAGCCATAAAGAGGTTATCGCTTAGAATAAAATTTATTAAATAAACCCTAACATGTCATATTAACCTAGAAAATTAGTTTAATTCATAAAAAGTCTCAATTTACGTTTATTTTGATATTTATAATATATATTATTTTAATATTTCATTATTAAGGTAATTACCGCATCATCATTGTGTCATAAATAAATTAAATTATTTAATGTATAAAAATTATAAATAAAATACACTTATGTTGGAAATATTTTTAGGTTTCTAATTAATATTTATAGTTGAATTTATATTATTTTTAACCCTATATTAAAAATGGTTTAGTTTTTAAACTTTGAATTTAACTCTTTTAACTCTTCTTTAAATAAAATAATAATAAATTTTCTAATCTAATCCAAGTGGACCAAATGGGATCATATTTTATTCCAAATGTTGTTTTTGGTCAAATTACACTTATCCAATAGAATGAGGACACGTGTTAGGGTAGTTATAATATCATTTTTACCCTGAATTACCCAATTTACTTTTAACCGTGGTAAATAAAAGTCAAAAGTTACTATTCACAAAAAATTATTTTCATCTTATTAAACCACATTTTACTTATTGATGTCAACCGTGTCTCTCAGATTTTTGAAATTCAACTCACAAAAGTGGTAACATTAAGTTTTATGCAAATTTTCAATTGCTCCAAGAAGGTGGGTAAAAGACGATAAAAAGTTCAATAAAATTTTATATATTTAAAATTATTATAAAATGCCTATAATGAATTACATTTAACATATATAGGTATTATGTATCTATTTTAATCTAAAATAAATTAAAATAAAATAATTAATTACTTAAATAAAAAGTCAGTTTTATACAATAACGCAGTGTTTTTCACTATTCATCAAAAAATTGAAAGTTTTCAGAAAAATACCAAAAAATCACCCTAAGATAATTTCGATATTCCAAATTTAAAAATGATTTCCATTTTGAAAAATAAAATTTATAAAATTTCAAAAAGTGGGTATTACTATTCATAACAGCTAGTTTGATTGGTCGTGGTGTGTTAAAACTCCAAGTTGCATACAATGCAAGCTACCACATTATTCAAAGAAAAACGTATCATGGAAGATTGGGGTGTTACATCTTACACCTCATTTTTCAAAAAAGTTAAGACACTATTTAATTTTAATTGTTGGGGAATATTCTTAATCTTTATTACATTTTCACTTGGATTTTCCCCCATTCTCATTAGTCTATGAAACATTTTTTATCTATCACATTATTTAACTTGAAATATCATTACACCCATGTAAATAAAAGAGAAAGTTTTGATTAAAATTGTTAAACTTTATTACTTATTCATATTTAGAATTTTATCACGATTGATGAATCGAGAATTTTAATTTTGATTCTAAATGCCTACAATTGTTTATTGATTAACCTATTAGTTATAATTATTCCCTGAGTTCTTTAAATTTTTATTTTTATTTCTATTACTGAGAGGATTTTGGAATTAATTTTTCCAATTCTTTTCCGATTATATTTCTTGAGAGACACTTGGGACATGTAAACCTATCAGAACTTTCATTGGAATTTTATTGAGGCTATGAATGAACAATTTCACTTCAAAAATTATTAATTTATTTTTATTATTGAGGCCTTTTTCTTTAAGAAACACCTGTAAATTATCCATACTTATCCTATAGTTTCTACAGATGACCTTGTTTGGATTGAGTTGTGTTTCAATCCTATTTCATCCTTTCCTACCATACTATTTGGTTTATTACATTATTTTCACTTGAATAAGTGTGCGCGTGTGTGGTGGGGGATAGGAATGGTCATATCTTCTAGACAAGAGATACTTTATACTGAGTAGATGTGTAGAGTATTGTCACTATATCTTCAGAACATAGTTCATGATTACTTTTGATGTAATTTTATGATTTCCCTATCATCTTTTAAAAAATATGGGTTGTGTATTAGGAGGGTCAAAAATCACCATTACCTGAATGATGATTCTTATGAAAGATTCTATGGGGTTAGGCGGTGGATGTGAGATCTATCCTAAACATGAATTTTGAAAAAAATAGAGAAAATAAAAGAATCAGGGTTCCTTCTTTATGCTTTCAAGAAACATTCATAGACATGCTTTAAGATTTTGGGAGTGATAAGACATTAAGTTTTATACGAGTTTTGTTATTTCACTATTCATGATTATCATGCATGGTGATTTAGAGTTTACCCACCTTTTGAGATTGATTTTTTATCATATACCCACCCACTCTCAGCCTTAGAGTCATTTGAACCATAATTTTAATACCTCATGATTAATTGTTTTTGTCTTTATAGAGTGGATATATTATATCCAATGAAAGAATATGGTTAAGAACTTGTATTCAAGGTATGGGAACAACTCCAATACTATTTTACCTTGAGTGATGAGAGAAATTTCATGGTGAGGTAAATCACTACTTGGGAATGACCATGTAATGAATAGTTGACAAATAGTAGTTAAATAAAGGAGGTGTTTGAATAAAAAACATGACTATGAGGCATGAATAATTTTCTTTATAGGGATTATTTTGGAGGGCTAGCACCTTTATGCTGACACTTTGTTTCACTTTCATGGTTTTAATTCTTGTTTCTTGTTAAAAGATACTTCCTTTGAAATTATTGTTAAGATAATGATTTCTTGAGGACAATAAATTATTCAAATATGGGGGAATTTTATAATATTAATTCATATATATATATATTGGATTTAATTTATCGAGTTATATAATGCTTTTATACTTTTATGATTTGATTTTTATTGGAAATTTTATCTCATTATGTGAAAGGGGTTCTAATGTTAAATTTATATAATTGCATACAATTCACATCATGAATAGCAATTCAAAATGTGTATTCCCAAAGACATAACTCTTCACGTCGAAGACCCAAGACATGTAACCAGTATAAGATGTGAATTTCTAGGATAAAGAAAAATCAGTACGTGAAAGATATTCATAACATGAATATCTCAGCCTATGCATTCAATAAATGATTCATGAAGCCCCAAGGATCGTGTGATTTGAATTCAAGTCATGAATTATACGAGAAAAAAAACCAAAGACTTGTAAATACCCATTCATGAAATAAAATCTATATCTATGTTGTGAAATATCTAGACAGAAAGAAGTCCATTCCAACTCATGACTTAGAATCCATTCATGTTGGGAGATAATATTTCATATTTATATTACACGAACCTTTGATCTGAGGAGGATTCTCTTTTTAAATTATTTATTTCATTCTCCCCCATTTTACCTTCATTTTATTTCTATGATTTCAAACCAATAAGTTTTCCTTCAATCATTGTTATTCCAAACCCGTTGTTTCTTGAATTTTCAATTGTTATGGTGCTATGTTTCTTCTTATTTAAAGTAAGTGTATTGTTTTCAACTTTCAATGTTTAAATATTACTTTATTACTATGACAGATTCCGTTTCATTTATTGTTCACTTGTTTAATCCTATTATTTCCAAGTGTGCCTAATCCACCTAGGACTAGGGGTCAAGATTAGTGGTAGAGTCGTTTAAATGAACCCTTAAATAAAAACTTGGGTAATTTGTTAGATAGGGATTAGGTTTAAAATACAATACTAATTAATTTATTTCAATGATCATAATCTGGTGAATTAAAAAAGTATGAATCTAGCCTAATTGGAATAAATCAAGTTAGGACCAATAGATTTGATTCGTTTTCCACCCTTTAAGCTGCACCTAATGCACCTAGGTTAGAAACCACCTATAGTCCAAAGAGTGGTTTCCAATATAGGTAGATCCAATTTGTTTAACAAAATCCAATTGGTGATTTTTGAATAGATTTTTGGCCTAAACCATAAGACCTACCCATGCTAGTTTTAATGTTATATTATTCACAGGCACCTCGAAATTGATAACGGACCCTTATTTAATCAAATTTATGTTTATTCAATTTTCAAGATTAAATCCAACTCCACTAACTTTACACGAGGAATCCACTCTAGGATCCTATCCATAGCTTACATTGGTTATCATTTCCTCCCAATGGGTTCAATATAATACTTTCACTATCCTGTGAACCTTCACAATAGTTTTAGTTGGTCTTAAATATAAATTTCTAACCCGATCAACCCATGTAGAATCAAAAATTCCATGTGGGTGAATCATAATATGATGAAAGTTTTCAAGAGATAAAGAGGAGACTGATTAATGCATTGGTATTAACTCTACCATTAAGCAAGGAATGTTTTTTATTATATAGTGATGTATCAAAGAAAGTATATGGTTTTGTCATTATATGTAATGATAGGGTGATTGACTATGCATCGAGGCTATTAAAAATAAATGAAAAGAACAATCCAACTCATGACCTTGAGCTATCATCCATGATATTTCCATTGAAAATTTGGATAATCTATCTTTATAGTGAAATAGATGAGATATATATGAACCAAAATAGTTTGAAGTATATCTTTTCTTAGAAATAACTCAACCTATGGAAAAGAATATGGTTGTAACTTCTCAATGACTATAATTTCTTGATACACTACCACCCTGGGAAAGGAAAAAAGGTGGTTGATGCATTGATTAGGAGGGACCATGGAGTTATAATCATGATGAGAATTAAAAAGGATCCTATATGAAAAATCTAGTAAAGATATATATAATTATTTATAGGAAATGGGATCCATAATTCCTTTTACAAGTAATTACTAACCCATAATTATTAGAAAATATATAGAAGTCCCAACAGGTTGATGAGAACTTAAAAAGAAAGATTAAATTAGTGAATGAAGGGAAATTGACAAACTTCATCTCTAGATATGAATTGTTGAAGTTCAGTAAGAGGTTATATGTTTATTAAAAACTAGATTTGAAGAGGTAACTTCTATGTGGATAAAATAACTCAAATTTATCCATACACTTTGGTAACAAAAACACATATAGGAATTTATGGTAATATTTCTAGTGGGATGGCATAAAGCAAAAAATTGTGGACTATGTGTCCAGATTCTTAGTTCTAAAACATGTAAATGCTGAAAGAAAACATCCTAATGGTTTCATGTAACCTCTTCCTATACCTAAATGGAAGTTTTATAATGTTAAAATGGACTTCATCACTAGACTTCAAAAAAATCTAAGGTAGAACCATTATCTATGGGTCATTATTGATTGTTTTACAAGTCTACTCATTTATTATCAATTAGAAAAGATATACCACTTGAGTTCCTTTTCTGGTTCTATATAAATAAAATTTTATGGATTCATGTGGAACCTCTATCGATTGAATCTGATCATGACCCTCAGTTCACATCAAAATTATGTAAGAGTATTTAAAGGGATTTCAGAACTAAGATACATTTAATCACCACCTATCATCCTAAAAATTATATGTAGTATTAAAGAACTATCCAAATTTTGGAATACATGATAAGATCATAATCTCTTAACTTCCAAGGCATGTGAGATTAGTATCTACCTTTATTGAAACTTTCATGCAATAATAACTTCCATTCGAGCATCCAGATGGCACCATATGAAGCATTGTTTGAGAAGAGATGGAATAATACAAATTTTTGAGAAGAAGTTGGAGAAATAAACGTAGTTGACCTAAATATTGTGGAGGATAATAACATTTAAGTATATAATATTTGGATCATATTAAAGTAATCTAGAGAAGACAAAAGAGCTATGATGATAATTGAAAGAAATATTTGGAATCTTAAGTTGGGAATAATGTATTCTTAAAGGTTTCACCATGGATGGGAGTTATAATATTTGATAAAAAGGGGAATTAATACCTAGATATATTGGTACTTTTTAAACATTATAAATAATTAGAGATGTAGTTTACTGATTGGGTATGATACCTAATATTTATAAATACACTACATCTTCCATGTTTCATTACTAAGGAAATAAATTCAAGATCCAATTCACGTGCTCAAATATGAGGGAATAAAGTTTCATATTTAAATGTATTATAACGAGGATCTCTTCTAGATTATTTACACCAGTGATAAAGTGTTTTGGAATCAAACAACTCGATTGGTGAAAGTCCTTTAGAGAAATCAAAAAATTAGAAGAGGTAATCTGATATCCCAAAGAAGCTATAAGGAAAGAGTATCCAAATTTTTTCAATAGATTATATATATACCTCAATTTATATGGTGAAATTATTTAGGGTGGGGGAATGGAATATCGGAGACCCTACTGTAGCATATAAACACCATATCCTGAACTTTCACATGATGCACTCTAAAAAAGCCTGTATTCATAAGTATATTTAATGGATTCATTTCATAATATTAGAATTTTATTTTTAAAAAATACTCTTCATTTTTTAATTCATTATATAAAAATTATCTTAGTATTAATTTTTAATATTTTTCTGAAAAGGTTGGTTTTTAGTAAAAAATACGATTTTCACGAAACTTGTAATTTATATGACTTTATCATTATATAAGAATGAACTAGAATTTTAGAAAATATTTTAAGTAATAAAATATGAATTTAAATAATAAAAATATTCATTTTAAAATATTATTTGAACTTATAAATCCTATGTCCAACATTTTTAGAACTAATTAAAATGTTACTTTAATAAAAAACTTATTTTTGGTCTTTTTTTGAATCAAGTATTTTCAAAGGATATTTGGGTTTGGATTGAATTTAAAGAATAATGTCCTTTATTTATATTATAATGAATCAATTTATGACATTAAAATTAGTATCTGAGATAATTTTATCTTATATATAATGTTTAAAAACATTATTTCATTAAAAATTGTTTTTACGTGATTAAGTGTATTTATTTAATTTTTTTTTCATACCTTTAGTAATTTTATTTTATAAAATGATTTTAAAATTTTTAGTTATAAATATAAAATTATTTAAAAGGTTTAATCTTAATTATTTTCATTAAAATTGATTACTAAGGTTAGAAATTAATTACCAAGGTAAAAGTATATTAGGGTAAAAGTTAAAAAGTTAAAAAATCCATAAACACTCAAAGTTGTATTAAAAAGAAGTGGTTAATGTGAGTTTGAAACCAAAAACCCTATACCCTCATCTTTTTTCCATTTTTTCAATTGAACCTTGAATATTAACCATACATTATTGAAAATGTAATGGTTACTCCCCAAACTACCCTTCTCTTCACTTATAAAAGAGTAGCATATCCACCACTTCAAGATTCACCTTCCATTCAAATTTCATATTGAATATCTAAAATTATATCCACCCATAAACCTCTCCCACTTTTAAAATATTTTTTTCACCATTAGTTAGCCAAAGTCATTAATTTCCAAGGAGACATACAAGGAAAATTGAAGTCCCTGACATGAGTATTATCAACCACTTAGAATTTCTTCTTAATTATCTTATTTAAAATTTATTCTATAAATTTTTTTTAATGATTTTAGTATCATTTATATACTTTAATGTTACCAAATTATGGGTATTATCATTATTTATTCATCTACCGCATCTATGCAACATGTTTCATTTTCCTTCAACACTTCACAAGGATGGATATAAGGATGGTATTAAAGGATAAATATAATGGTTAAAATACCATTAATTTTTTGTTATGAAAAATTATGGAACCTATTAATGGCACGATCAATAAATATTAATCATTAGTTAATCATTTAAAATAATCATACTAAGATGATAACCTTTTATTCAAGTTGTGTAATATTTTAATATCCATTAATTTTTTATCTAATTAATTAATATTATAATATATCATGATAATAAATATTGAATAATATCATTATTCTTCAAGTATAATGATATCACAACAAAACCACCTCATAATCATTCATTAAATTAGGGCATGTTCATGTTTTTGTCGATTTAACCACCTAATTAAACAATATTATAAATTTATATCACGAATGAATATGAAAATATATTAGTGGTATAATATGATATAAAATTTTAAATAAGGATTTATTTTTGATTCCAAATATGTTGTATAAGTATTTAATCCATTAATTAAGAAAACACACTTTGAGTGTCAAGAATCACCAAAACATGCTTGTTATCAATTTCATCTTTAATGGTAAAGAATAAAACAATCATGAATTGAATTTGAAACATAAAAAATAATTATAAATCATACCTAATAGTATATTTGATGATATAGTAATTATTAACTTTGAAATAATAATGAACATGAACACTTTTATTATGAAACTATTACAAACAATAAAAACAATAAACACCTGATGTGAAAAATTAGTAGAATTCATATAAATAATTAATATTTATAAAGAGTAAAATGAAAATATATATTATTAATATAAATATGGTTGTGATACATTATTTTAAATTACTTTCATGGTATTCAAAATAATAGGCAAGGGTTTTCCGTCTCAAATTCTTCTATTTGAGAAAAGTTTTGTATTAAGAACCTATTTTCTTATTTGGTGTATATAATACCCATTTGAGATGTAATATCATGAAATAAATTTATTTTTGTTATTTTAAGATCAATTTGAAGACATATATATTAAGTTAATTTGATTAAAATTCTACCCAAGCTATAAGTGTGGGGGTTTTCATTCTAATTTTCACTCTTTGAGACTCAAGTTATAATCATCAAAAATTATTTTTGTGTAGTGCATACATTTCTATGGAATAATTTTTCCATATTACTCGTGGAATTTAATAGATTTTAAATTCTATATTGTTACCCCCCTCATATTATTTTGATTCCATAGTAACTAAAACCATTATAAAACTCAATATTTTCCATGGTGGAAAAACCATCCCAAGTTTTAGTAAAGTAAAAGTGAGTGTGATTTCCTAAAAAATAAATCCCTTTATAGATATTAGAAAGTGGATATGGCTATGGAATATATGTAACTAGGTTTAATCAACCTAAAAAGTTTTGTTTTAGGATTGACTCAATAACCAACTTGATGCTTGATAAATGGGCCTAATAGTGCACACTAGGAGAAACCCTCTCAAGGGATATGTTTTTGAATATTCATATTCTCTTAGTGAACCATGATAAAGGATTTTTTCTACCATTTCCTTGGTCTCCTACCAATTAAAACTATTAATCACAATTAATATATTCCATGGATAACCCAACAAATTAAAAGTACTCTCACCCCTATATTTCTTTGATAAGGGTACAACCTGTTATTTTGATGAAACCCCATAGATTCTAAGTTGATTAAGGGATATTCTCCTATACACCCACATTATTCAATTTAACAGGGAATTATTTTATTTTCACATTTCTTATTATATGTATAGATAAGATTTATTCAATAATAGGTTCCTCATATAATGACATGAAAGGTATTGATCAATCTTATGGTGAATGAATTGGACTTAATCAGGTGAAATGTGGGGCTAGAGATTATATAACTCCTAAATGAATCAACAGGTCTCATGAGACAAGATAGGTTGGGTTTTGGTGTATACCTCTTCCCATAATAGGAAACATGTTTTAGAACAATGCCTAGAAAACATGTTTTTATGTTTGAAATTATGAATTCCATCAATATTAGATCAATGATTATTATTATCCATGTTTTAATTTACTGTCATGGATATAATATTCCCTCATTTTTAGTTGATTATGGATTCATTGTAGATACCCAAATATTGACGTACATGGACATTACATTACTTTTGCGGAATACTTAATATATTACAAAAACAGACACACAAGGACCGTAATAGTTTAGTGTCTTTGGAAACTCAGAATATATTTTTCTAATCGTGGTGAAAGATATTCAACATCTCCCATAAAGATCTTCCCCTTTTGTTTTCTTACCTAAAACATTTCTTTAAATCTCGGGGAAAAGAAAACATAAAAAGGGTGAGCTCAAATGCTCAGTAAGGGTAAGCATGAAGAAACTAAAACAAACCATATATATTTGAACTTAAAAACATGAACATAATGTTTAAACATCAAGATCTTGAGGAATGACATAAAACATGGCAGTACATAAGGCATAGATCATAATGGACCATCAATCATGATAAAATAGCATTGGAATAAAACTTGTAATTGTGGAAAAACATTAAGCACATGATATGATTTCCATAGTAGCCAAGTCATTGCTTCCAAGACCATCTTAGTGGAAAAAGTCTCTTACTGAACCGGGTTTACTTGCCGTTCCAGCCCTGTATTACTGAACCAGATTTACTTGCCATTTCATCCATTTCTATCTCATGAGATACAAAATCTTTACCCAATGCATTGGAGGGAGATATAGGTCCCGCCCATCTCATATTGAAATCATTCTTACGTGTGCCACAAAACAATAATAAATCATTCACCATAACCCAAATAATTAAATTGGGTTTCATAAACATCATTCCAACATAACATAATCCATATAAAACAAATGGATATCATTTCATCATAAGAAAAGTGAAACCATATAAATCATAGAGACATTATACTTGAAACATACATATATGAAATAATATCATCTTAGATGGAAAATGGTTTTGATAAAGCACTTGAAATGAATTCTTTAGGAAAATATCCTTTCTTCTTGAAAACCATTTTCTTTTCACAAAATTCCATTCAATTTTAAAAGAAAAGGATTTTGTTGAAAATAGTCATGAAATCTTGTAGAGAAATCTTCATGAAAATAAGGCGTTATGAAACCGTAAAAATCCGTTCATGTCGTATAAGTTAAAAAAAACATTCTTCTAGTACTTTTGTTGAAAAAGTCAAAAAATAACTTGTATGGTAAATAAAAAAAAGATTCCTTACATACCATGTAGTAAAAGTAAATATAACCCTAGTAAATACTTACGTATAAGCAATCTCAGATAGAAAACAATTGAGATTGCAACATTATCCCTTACCTTAGGTCCGATATGCTTCGTATGTATCCGAACATACTGTATAACGATTTAAATAATGTCATTTAATTATTAAAGAATCATAATCATTGTTATGATATCATATATGGTTCACTTATGACTTTATATTACCCATTCTTTTGTAAATTCATGTTAAAGTATCGTTTTGGGTAAAATCTTTTCATTTATCGTCCGTGTTTTGACTTGTAATTATTAATATGATTAATTATATCCTGATTACATAATTCCAGAATATAAAACAAGATTTATATATAATATATATTCATAATATACATAATAGATCGATAAAGGGAAAGAAATACACCGTTCATGGAGACGGTAGGCCGTACGTACGCATGAACGCTGTTTTCATTTCCTTATTGAATTAAATGGAATTAAGTAAATGAAACATATAAGTTCATAAATACAGTATCATTATTATGTAATATATTTCATTATTATTTATTATATATACTTTATAATCATACTTGAATGGTTAATCATGGAAAATGAATCTCATCGCGTTCGTGGAGACGATAGTCCGTACGTACGCACGAACGATGATATCATTCCCATGATCATGGAATTGTATTAAAGTGTTTGTATAAAATATAAGAATCATTATAAATTTATAATAATAATATATAGTTATTTATTTACACCATTATACCCATCCAAGTAAGATGGTGGTGGAAAACAGATTACACCACTGCGTGGAGACAATATTCCATACGTACGCACACGCGATGATTTCGTTTTCCGTAGGATGGATAGAAGGTGAAATAGGGTTGTTTAATATATATAATAACATATCAGTATACAAGTGATACTGATATTATTAATTCATAATGAAACAACTAAAGAAGAATAAGAAGAAGAAGAAATAAATTTGAAAGAATCGGTAACGGGTATTACCTCTTCTTCGACACGCCTCTTTGAAACCTCCTCTTAGGGCACTAAGATTGGTCTTTGAAGAAGACCAGGACCTCTAGAATATTTATAGGTAAGTTGATAATGGAAATGGGTATGGGTTGGATGAGCTTTAAGGCTCAAAGTTGTGTAAAGATGAGAGGGAGGAGGTGCCCTTTTATAAGGGAGGAGAGGGACACCTTTGGAATTATAAGAAATATTAATTTATAATAAATTACAAACCCACTTAAAAACCTCCAAAATGACTCAAATACGAATCTTAGATGATATAGTGTTGTAATATCAACAAAAAATAAAATTTATACAAGTTGGAAATTTATTTTAAACATTATCAACATGATTTATCCTTATTTAATCTATTTAATTTTATTTGTGGTAATAAGATTCTAATTTTTAAATTGTTATAAATAATTACTTATGTGTTGTGAACTGTCCATAATTAGATAATTTTTAAAATTTTCGACCATATAAATTTCAATTTATAATTTTTAAATATTTTTGTTATTTTAAAAAAAATTTATAATATGTTATTTTTATAAAATAACAATAGTGTCAATTTTGACACTATTCAATTATTTTAATTTTAATAAAATCCAAACATAGGATATATTATAACCAAAATATTTTATAGATTCCTAACATGTCAAATTTTTCTAGAAAATTCGTGGAGCACATTAAATAGTTCATATAATATTTATTTTAATATTTTTAAAACCATTTATTTGGTATATCTCTTAATAAAATCATTAGTACATCATTTTTGTATAATTATTTAATATACTTATTTGTTGCATAAAAATTAAAAATAAAATACTATGATGAAGATAAATCTCATAGATTTCATAATAATACTTTTAATCGAATTTATCATCTTAAAATCATAACATGTAAATTGTTATATTTATTAAATTATGAAGGTGACAACTTTGGAATCATTTAAAATAAAATAATATAAGTGTCATAATCGCCTTTATAAGGATCCAAATGGTCAAAAATTCAGAAAGTGGATGATTAGGGTTTATATATACACTACCATTAAGTTTTTTTCAGATTTTTGGGCCTTTTGATATGCATTACCATTTCAATAAAAACTATATTATTGATTTTTCACTAAATAAATAATTTCTACATCATTAATGTATAAGATAATAAGGTAATTAAATAACACTTAAAAATTACAAATAAATTACCATGATAAAGAAAAATATTTTATCTTTCAAATTAGTATTTATAACCGAATTTATATTCTGTATAACCTTATATTAAAAACAATTTAATTATTAAAGTTTGAGTGAGACATATTTCACTTTCCTTTAAATAAAATAAACTAAAGGTCATAATCAAATACAAGTGGGTTCCAATGGATTCTATTTCGACCGAAATATGTCATAGGACGAAATATAATCATCCAATTATATTAAGACAAGTGTTAGGGTAATTTTATAATATTATATTTTTCATCAATTACCCGATTTACCTTTAACTATGATAAATAAAATTTACCGTAGTTACTATTCATAGTGCCCAAAAATAAAAAGTAGCCTATTAACATAATTTGGACCTACTGATTCCAAATATGTAATCCATATTTCCTAATTCAAAATACATAAGTTGTAGTAATTAATTTAAAATTAATCCCGCTATTAAGAAAACAAGTTTTAAAAGTTAAAACATTGCAAAAGATTGAAATGATTTTACCTATGAATTTAATGTAAAATAAATGATAATGACATAAATTATATTAAATGGTAAAAATATATTCTATTTATACTTTAAAACTATTCAATATTATAATTTAACCATATAAATTATTATGATGAAAAAAGTTGTTTTTAATTAAAATATAGCGCGTTTTTACTATTCATTAAAATATGAAAGTTATCAGAATAATATGAAAAATTTATCCAAAGTAAATTTTAATATCCTGATTCCAAATAAGAATTTTATTTTGTCAAATTGAACTTATAAACATGTCAAAAACAAGATTTAAAGTGGGTGCGCCATCAAAAGGCGGTAAAAATGCATTTTTTTGAAAAATACTTATTTTTACCGAAAAAATTATTTTGTTCTTATACAATGTTCTAGAAAATGTGTAAGATGAATAATAATGTTATAAAATTAAAAATTTAGTTAATACTATTCATAACTGCTAGTTCATAATAATATTATAATAATATATTGTTGTTTAGTGAAACCTGGTATTGCGTACAACACACGCTATCGAGGAAGGTCGCGATTGCGTGTAACGCAAGCCAAGTCAGGGTTGCGTGTAGTGCATGACTCCTTTGTTGTTGCATATAACAAAATCCAACCATATTTCATTTATACATTGAATATATATGTATATATACACTCAATGTTGCGTTGAATAATTACTATCAAACAAACTTGAAATTTTTTTTAACACAATCCAAGATTAGTGTTGCGTATACTGCAAGCTAATACGGTGTTGCGTACAGCGCAAGATAATCTTGGTGTAGCGTACAAAATAAGATATAAAAGAAATTAAAAAGAATATATCTTATAAAATCTCGGGGTGTTACATTCTACCCCCCTTAAAATGAATTTTGCCCTCGAAATTCATCAGAGTTTTAAATGATTTACTACTCAAAAGTTTTAATAGAAACCCACATTGTAAAAAGGAATACTAAAACTTGATTTTTTAAAAAGGGAAGTTAGAATCATAAAGGTCACCCAAAGTAACTTAGCACTAGGTTTCCACATAGGACAACATAGGTGAAAATATGGATATGTAAGAGAAATCTAACCATCAAGTTCTGATGGAGAGTGGTAGAGAACATGGCTATGAAAAAGACAACAATCACAAAGCCATAAATTTGTGATGATCTAAGGTAGAATCTGATTCATCAGATATAAGGGCACTAGGACAACATTTTTGGTTTTCAAGATTATTTCCCTAAAGTTGAAGAATTTTAATTAGAAGAAATACTTACTTTATTTCGATATAATCTCACCATTTTTCGTGCCTTGAACAATTTCCACTTCATCTCTTAAAGAAATGAAGTTGAATTTGTCATTCGTGAAGTGTTAGCAGATCATGTGATAGAATGATGGGTCATTCCATCTGTCTCAAACGAAAGGTTAGCAATAGTTATATACATAAGTCTGTCTATGGTGAGATTAATCGTATATCATTCCAAAAATGGACTTATACTTCATATATCATACCGATGAATAAAATAAAACTAGTTTCTACTAACAAGGGACTTCCTGTAGGCCAGTGGTAGGCGATAAAGGCATGTCGCACTTTGGTTGTGGGTTCGATTCTCGCAACATTGTCCGACGCGACGAGTTTTCGCCCATCCTATTGGTTGTCCTTTTTCTACAACTACATTATTATAACATCCCATCAAAGAATTCTAGCCTTAGACAATACTAATTTATGTCCAACATAATCCATTCTAATATTTAGGATTATCTAAAATACTTATATCCAATCTTATAGCATAAAGAGAATGATTACTAGAAATGTCATCAAACAAGCATGTGAATACCATCATTTATCCCCCATATATCATACAATATATCTTGTTGGTAACATTCCAAACATGTGAATATCTTAATCATGTATTCTCTTGAAAAATGAATACCCATTGAACCTTAGTGAAAACATGAATGCTGTCAAAAGTTAACCCTTTCCACATACCAAAATCCCAAAATTTCTATATACTCAAACCATGATATTTGTCATGAGCTCATTTCATTTTCTCTTTATCCCTTAATTATGCTCATATCATCTTCTTTCCAAAAATATTTTAATCACTTTTCATGGTTACCGGTACCATATAATTATTGAAAACCAATACATAGATATTCCAAAATTCCATGATACCATAAATGAGATTCCATGATACTATTTTGAAATACCATTACATAAACACTTAATCATTACACAACATCATTTTCATACTCAACATCACAAATAGTGATCGCATGTGACTTCTCTTTATCCTTTGACTTAAGAGGTTTCTCACGTTGATCATCATTAACCCTTGGATTAGGGCATTGATTAGAATAATGACCCATTTCCTTACACTTGAATCATTGAAGTGTTGGTGGTTTGTTCTCTATAGTCTTTTCTTTATTCACATCATTAGCAACCCTTTTTCCAATACTTCGACACTCAGCTTCTCGATGACCTTCTTTTACACACTTAAAACATTTTCTAGTCCCTTTAAGACAGTATCCACCATGCTTCTTTCCACACTTTGAGCATAAAGAAACATTCATCTTCTTTTCACCATTATTCTGAGATTTCTCCTTGAACTCCATCTTTCGTTTCTTGTCAAAACCATGATATGGATATGTTAAACCAACTTCCAGTTCTAACTTGATAGCACAACGCACAATTTTTTCATAGCTACTGAAGTCTCTTATAGCAAATTCCCTTAGAAGACTTGGTTTTAAGCCACTGAATAATCGATCAACTTTACTTTCAGGTTGGATGATAAATCCAGATGCATACCTTGAAAGTCTTGGAAAATTCGCTTCATATATACCAACAGATTCATCATACTTCTTCTTAAGCTCAAGGAACTCCTTTTCCATCTTTGTTCGAAGAATACGAGGGAAGTAATTACTAAAAAACAAATTCTTGAACTCGTCCCATTCGATGGATTCAATTTCATCTTGGGGCCTTGTATTCTTAATTAGAGTCCACCATTGATATTCTTCACCTTCTAAACGGTAAATAGCCAGAATAACCTTTTCATGTTCTGAACAATGAAGTATGGAAAATATCTTTTCAATGGTACTGATCCATTGTTCAGCAACAAGTGGATCAGAAGACCCACTGAAAGAAGGTGGATGTTGCCTCATAAAGGACTCAATAGAATATTGTTCCCTTTTCTGCTTATTTGGAAGTCCAAAATGATTCATAGCTTGTGTAAGTACAACAATAAGATTTTGAACTCCATCTCCCATGACATTGGTTTTTTCATGAGGACAATCATTTCATTTTTCATTACATTGATCAACATGGTTCCTTCGGGTTCTAGCCATCTTCTAAAACCCAAAAAGAATAGCGTGAGAGACAAAAATCATGATAGGGAAAACAGCATAATAAAGGGGGAGTACCTTCAATATCTAACATCATAGGTTTAATTCTAAGATCCTTAGCGCAATTCTAGGACTATAACCAATATGTATACTTAACCTTAGGGACATCCCCAGAACTACCTTAGAAATATCTCTAGGGATCTCACTAAAGTTTTCGCATCCTAGTTTCCAAAGGATAACTAAACCTTTCCTCTGATACCAACTGTAGAGACCCAAAGCTTGACATACATGGACATTACATTACTTTTGCAGAATACTTAATACATTACAAAAACAGACACACAAGGACTGTAATAGTTTGGTGTCTTTGGAAACTTGGAATATAATCTTCTAATCGTGGTGAAATATCTTCAACATCTCCCATAAATATCTTACCCTTTTGTTTTCTTACCTAAAACATTTCTTTAAATCCTGGGGAAAAGAAAACATAAAAAGTTTAAAGACCCATAAAATTCAAGGAAATTTTTTTCTTAATTTTCTTGGGAATTTTACAAGAACGCAGTTTCTGACAGCACCTGATTATGAGGCCCGGTGTGCCCGAAATCATTTTCTGAAGTTTGGCTCGGGTACATTTAGTGAATGAACGAGCGGGTTTTTCTAACTTTTGAACTGGTGCTCGGAATCGAATTCTGAGGGAACTGATGGAATCGCAACGCCGATATTTTATTAGAAATGCCTTTTCTGGAATTGCGTTTGCTCGAGTGTGGTTTTTAATTTTCGGGGTTAAGTTAAGAAATAAAATAAAGTGGTGGGAAAACTTTATTTTTATTTCACTTAAATCCACTTAAAGCCACTTAAGCCAGGTTAAGAGGATAAGGTGGGACCCATGATATCCTACCCACTTGGTAGGATATTTGTGAGGTGGGGCCTGCACGAACCCCACCATTTCTTTTCCTCTAAGTAACGCACCCGCGAAAACTCCTTTTAAATGAAAGTCAACCGGTGCATTTTCTTAATTTCTAAACGCCCCAATTAATTGGGCAGTTAAGTCGTTACCATTAATTCATCGAATTAATGGTTCTTTTCTTAACTTTGTTTTTCAAATTGTTGGCATAAGAATAAAATAAGACCAATGCATGTTTTTCTTGGGTGTGGCTTGTTGAGAGGATTTGGAGAAACTCTATCTTCATCCTCCGCAAAGAATGCGAAGAACGCAAAGAACGCGAAGAACGCGAAGAACGTGAAGAATGCATCCTCGCCGATGAAGAATGCCGAACCCTCGGAGATCGACGACGCGACGCTGTGTACCGCGACGCTGAAGATTCTCCACCCATGACGTTTCTTCTGCGATGATCCTTCCCCGCGACAATCTTCGATCAACACCCGGTTGAGGTAGGGGATTTCAGATATTTTATTTTCCTTTATGGATTTTATCCTCAACATTGGTTTAATTGGTGCAATTAAATCGGTGTGTTTTTAACCCTCGGAGATCGTCGACACGATGCCATGTACTGCAACGACATCGACGCCCCTTCCGCGACACGACGATCCTCTCCTTCCGCGACGGTCAATTCTGCGATGAACTCACGTTCGGCGACAACGTTGAGGAAGGGGTTGATTCTTTTAAATCTTTGTGATTTATACCTGCGGCGTTTGACTAAATTGTTGTTGTGAGACTTTTAAAACCGCTAACACGGTGGGTGCGGACTAACAAACAAGTCCGAACCCACCGCCCCTTTCGTTCTTGGTGTGAGAAACGACGGACGTTGACAAAGCAGGTTGCACGGGCGATGTGAGGTCCTCGCAGTGAAGGACGGAACCCGGGAGGGACTTTGGTGAAGAAGACGTGAAATTCCGACCACCGGAACTCGTTCGGTGGTCCACGGAGCAGCCCGCCGCCGGAAGGAACCGCCGCGACGGTAGCACGTGGTCCCGCGACCGCGCGGGACTGGAGGAGGACGGGACCCAGCGGCCCGGACGCGTCCGATGGAAAGGGCAGCCCCACACGGGGCTGCGATTCCCTCACGCGGGGCCAGCATTTCCCCCACTCCGCTCGGCCGTAACCGGCCGAGCCGACCCGCCTGGCGACCCAGCCGCGCCCGCGCCGGCCGGGCCGGGTCGCGCCCAGGCTGGGCCGGGCCACCCCGACTGGGCCGGGTCACGCCATCCGGGTCGGACCCGGACCCGGGTCGGGTCGACCCGGTTCGGGCCGACCCGGGGGGGGGGGGGGGGTTGGGCCGGGCCGGTCCGGGCCCAGACCCCCCCGTTTTCGGACCTCTTCGGTCTTTTTCCCATATCTTGAGCTACGAGCCTCCGATCGACGCACCATCAGCGGAGATGCGATCCTTGGACCGAGTTGGTCGTTTCAAAATATTACACTAAAGGTTTCGGAATACTTTGGGTTCGGCTGGGTTGGTTCGTGCACGAAACCAACCGGGCCCTCGGAGCGGAAACACTCATAACTTGAGCTCCGGATGTCTGATTGACGCGCCGTCGACTTTGATGGATTCCTCTAAGTGAGACAGATCTTTTGACTTACTTCGCCCGAGGTTTGGACGAAGGTGGAGTATGGTCGGGTTGGTTTTGTCTTAAAAACCAATCTGGCCCCCGGGACGAAAAAGCCAATAACTCTCAGACCGGGCGTCCGATTGACGCACCATCTACGAAATTGAGTTCCAGTAGACGATACTGAACTTTTGGATACATCAAATTTGGACTATGTGCCAGTTGATGTATCAGCCTCTCGGCTCGTGGAGCGGACCCTCCCGAACAAGTTGCCGTGTGCGGGAACCCTAGTGCTGGCTGCGACTGCGACGACGGTGACGACTGTGCAAAGATCCTCAGTGGATTCGACGACGACTACATCACTCAGCGATCCTTTGTGGATTAGTGCTACTGATCCTGTGTGGGTCCGATCCTGTGTGGGTCAGTGCTCATCGGTCCTGTGTGGGCCAGCGCCTACAGATCCTGTGTGGGTCCGATCCTGTGTGGGTCTTTGTGGGGGTTAGTTACCTATCGATCCTGTGTGGGTCATATCTTTTATGGGTCATTGCGGGGGTTAGTTACCTATCGATCCTGTGTGGGTCAGATCTTTTGTGGGTCATTGCAGGGGTTAGTACCTATCGATCCTTTGTGGGTCCGACGACTTAGATGAATCAGTGGCAATATCTGATCATCTTTATCGTCATACAAAGAAGTATTCCTGTGTGAGCTGAATCCTGTTTTTCTTTCCTATGTGGATTGTGTTGTGCTATCCTGTGTGGATTTACGTTGCTTTCCTGTGTGGACTGGGTTGTACTTGGGCTCAGATGTTGGAGCCGAACGAGAATTGATGACTTAGGTATATGTAAGGGCATATACATAAACAGTGTCGGATGTTACTTCGTGATTGTATATTTTCTTTGTGGATTATCCTTTGTGGATTCTAGGAGACCTTCGTGGGTCTCGGGGTCCCTACTGAGTAGCTTATACTCACCCCTGCATGGGCTATGCTCGCACTACGTTGTGTTGGTTGCAGACGACGGATAACGCTGATCGTGGTTGAGGCTTGCGGAGCAGGAAGGTACCTGGAGGTGGACCACTGGGCGGGACGTACTCGGAGCGGACGGCTGGACCCTAGGAGCTATGGAGGCCATCTGTACTCACCCTTCAGGTGGGATTTCCAGTGGATGGCTCGAATATGCGACATTACTTTTCAGTTTCTATTTTTCCCTTTCCAGTTGTACTTTACTTTTAGTTTGGGTTTGTATACTGACCCACTTATTTTTCCGCACTTACTGTTGTACTCAGTTTTTACTTAGTGTTTACTTCTACTTCTTTCTTGCTCTGTGGTGTTTGTTTACTTTAAAAAGGCAATGCATTCCCTTTTTACTGGGATTTACGCCTTGGTTCTAGTCGCCATCCCCTGGCCTATGGAAGGCGGGCTTGGGGTAGTCACGGAACAGGCCCCGAGGATGGGTCATGACAAATTGGTATCAGAGGAGTTCAGTTCTACCGTAGAACTTGGGACTCTGATCTTTTTCTATGTGAAGCAATAGTGTTAAGCATATTGGGTGTGGTTATCAGTTCAGGGAGTCTAGTTTTGGTGCGGCGGCCGACGTATCCGTACACCAGGACCCTGACTTCTGATTTCCGACTTAATGCACGAAAACATTGATTGCATGTGTGTTTCAAGTTTTCTTTGTGATTACTTTGTGTCAGCTCACCAGGTATACTGTTCTGACTGTGGCGCACCTGTTTACTTTTCAGGATGGCCCCACGACGGTAGCCAACTAGGGTTCCGAGAGTTGAGCGTGACGACAACCCACCGAGCAATGAGGCCTCGGTACAAGGCCCTTTGACAGCTGAGGCACCGGCAGTACCTCTACCCGCCGAGCCACCGATGCTTCCAGCCCCAGCCGCTGATGATGCACGTCGTCTCAGTGCACTGCACGAGTTCCAGCGCTAGTGACCGCCCAGGTTCCGTAGGGAGACAGACCCCTAGGAAGCCGAGGACTGGCTGGAGGCAGTGGTACGAGTTTTCAGGTTAGTGAGGACACCAGCAGAACTCATGGTGATCCTTGCAGCGAGCCTACTGCACGCGACAGCAGGCAGATGGTGGAGCTTGATGCTCCAGGTGCACGATGAGACATCTCTTCTCTGGATAGACTTTGAGAGCCTCTTCCACTCGGAGTTCATCCCGGCCACCCTCCGTGCGGTGTACATCCAGGAGCTTCTTCAGCTGCGGCAGGGCAGCTTGACGGTTGCCCAGTACTCAGTGAGATTTACCGATATCTTGCACTACTCGACAGACATAGTATGGGACCCATTCTTTCGGGCCTGAACCTTTGAGTAGGGATTGAGGCATGAGATCAGGGCATCACTGATCTCCCTCAACATTCCGACCCAGGAAGGAGTACTGGAGAGAGCCCTTTTGATCGAGAGATTTCTTGCTGAGCCTTCTTCAGCGCCGAGACCTACCATGGGGTGGCACGTAGTAGAGTCTTCTACAGCAGGCAGTCGACGGATGAATCATGGGTCCAGGTAGACCAGACCCTCACGCAGCCGACCTCAAGACACTGGCTCAGCAGTGTGGGGCACACAGTGTGGAGCCATTCTTTCGAGAGGCAGGTAGTGCTACAAATGCGGCGAGCAGGGCCACATGGCTCATGATTGCCCGACCCACCGTGCCGAGGAGCAGCAGAAAGTTGAGGGGCCACCCAGGCAGAGGTAGAGGGTCGATCGTGGCGGTCCGCAGGGAGAAGGAAGACAAGGCAGAGGAGCTGGCCGAGCAGCAGGTGGTGGGCGACGCTTTGAGGCTCTACCACCACCACCACCACTAGGAGGTCCACCCTGGCCACCGGGAGCTGGCGGGCAGAGACAGGCACAACTCCAGGCAGCAGAGGCCTACAACCACGGCGCGCCCGAGATGATTTGAGGTACTATCTGTGTCTATTCCACCCTTGATTCAGTTCTTATAGACACAGGAGCAATTCACTCTTTCATATCCACTGCCCTTGTTCGGAGCTCGGAGATTCCGACAGAGCCATTGGCTCGATCCTTACGGCTAGAGACTCCTACGGGAGCAGACCCGACGATTACGCACTAGTGCCGGCAGTGTGAGATTACTCTAGGAGGTGATAGATTCAGCTGGGATCTTCTTGTAGTGGCATCGAGGCCTTACGACGTCATCTTGGGCATGGATTGGTTAACTACAGTCCATGATCCAATCGACTGTATTAGGGGCAAGGTGCGATGTGTACGCACCGACGGGAGCAGGTTCACCTTCACCGGCGAGAAGGGATCCTTCACAGCACAGGATGGACTCTCGCAGATGAGAGGACAGCCCATCACTCATCAGTTGGCTAGCCTCATCCTAGGAGCAGTTAATGTGCAGAGTCCTAGTTTTCCTGCAGTGGTGGATCAATATGCTGACGTCTTTCCCGATGACGTTCCAGGACTACCTCCTCACAGGGAGGTAGACTTTTATATTGATATGTACCCCGGGAAAACCCCAATATCCACCCCAGCATATCGGATGGCTCTTTCCGAGATTTGAGAGCTACGTGTACAGTTGGAGGACTTGCAGGGCAAGGGATTCATCCGACCAAGTGTTTCACCCTGGGCTTCCCCGATATTGTTCGCCAAGAAGGTGGACGAGAGCTTGTGACTTTGTGTCGACTATCGTCACCTGAACCAGGTGACAGTGAGGAACAAGTATCCACTACCGATGATTGATGACCTCTTCTATCAGCTCAAGGGAGCATGGTGGTTCTCAAAGATAGACCTCAGGTCAGGCTATCATCAGCTCAGAGTTCAGGACGAGGACGTGTAGAAGACGGCCTTCAGATGTTGGTATGGCCACTATGAGTTCTTGGTTATGCCATTCAGCATAACCAATGCTCCGGAAGTGTTCATGGGCCTCATGAACAGGATCTTTCAGCCAAACCTTGATCGATTTGTCGTGGTCTTCATCGAAAACATTTTGATATTCTCGACGACTGAGGAGGAGCACGCCTATCACTTGCGGGTTGTACTAGACACACTCCGAGAGCACCAGCTTTATGGAAAGCTCTCGAAGTGTCAGTTCTGGATACGTGAGGTCCACTTCTTGGGACACGTCATCTCTGAGGTGGGAGTTGTGGTGGATCCTGCGAAGATCGAGGCAGTGCTAGCTTGGGAGCCACCCAGGAGCGTGATGAAGGTGCGGAGTTTCTTGGGACTAGCTGGATACTACTAGATATTTGTTCCAGACTTCTCCAGAGTTGAGGCACCACTATCAGCTTTGATGAAGAAGGGGAAACCCTTTTTGTGGTCAGACAGATGTCAGCAGAGCTTCCAGGAGCTGAGACAGAGATTGACCAGCGCACCTATCTTGAGGTTGCCAGAGGAGGGAGTAGGGTACGTAGTCTACTGCGATGCATCAGGGACCAGACTTGAATGTGTCCTGATGCAGGAGCGGGCAATGATCGCCTATGGATCATGTCAGTTGATTCCGCATGAGCAAAACTACGCTACCCATGACCTGGAGTTAGTAGTAGTGGTCTTCGCTCTGAAGACATGGTGGCACTACCTGATGGGCGAGCGATTTACAGTCTTTTCTGACCATCAGAGTCTTAGGTACATCTTCTCTCAAAAGGACCTGAACTTGAGACAGCAGCGATGGCTCGAGTTCCTCCAGGACTATGAATTTGAGATAGTCTATACTCCTGGGAAGGGGAACGTAGTAGCCGATGCTCTCAGCAGGAGGATGGGCATTCAACTACTTGAGGTGGCGACAGAGCAGCTAGCCGCTTTGCAGATATCCTTCATGGATAGAGATGGGGAAAACTTCCTTCAGTCTCTCACAGTCACCCCTCCACTACTGCAGCGGGTCAGAGAGGCACAACGTGGGGACACTGACTATGAGACGCAGTGTGCGTAGATATCCTCAGGACAGACACCTGATGTTTTCTCCTTTGGAGCGGAGCACGGCGTCCTTTTTAGAGGACGTACCTTGGTACGAGTTTCATTACGGGAGGAGGTGCTGAGAGAGTTTCACACTTCTCCCTTGGAGGTACATCCTAGAGTGGAGAAGATGTACCGGGATCTCAGACGACAACACTGGTGGCTGGGCATGAAGAAGGCTGTGGTAGAGTTCTTTTCTTGATGCGTCACCTGCTAGTAGGTGAAGGCAGAGAATCAGGTACCAGCAGGCTTGGTACAACCCTTGGAGGTCCCAGAGTGGAAGTGGTACGAGATATCTATGGACTTCGTGACTGGACTTCCACGCACTTCCAGAGGTCACGACTCCATTTGGGTGATTTTCGACCGACTCACCAAGTCGGCTCACTTCTTACCCATTAGAGAGAAGGGCTCAGTGGAGAGCTTGGGACGTCTCTACGTTCAGGAGATTGTATGGATTCACGGTGTGACATCATCTATCGTCTCTGATCGAGATGCTCGCTTTACTTCCCGGCTTTGGAAGGGGTTGCAGGAGGCGTTCGGGACACAACTACGTCTGAGTACCGCCTTCCACCCTCAGACGGATGGTCAGACAGAGAGGACCATTCAGACTCTCGAGGACATGCTCCACGCATGTGTCCTCGACTTTGGTCACAGCTGGGAGGACCACCTACCCTTGGTGGAGTTTTCGTACAACAACAGCTACCACTCCACCATCGGGATGGCACCATACGAGGCATTGTACGGCCGACCTTGCAGATCTCCTTTGTTATGGATAGACCCTGGGGAGTCAGCACTTGTGGGACCGGAGATGGTCCAGGCCACGACAGAGAAGGTCCAGGTCATCCAGGAGCGGATGAGGACAGCTCAGAGCCGGCAGAAGTTTTATGCTGACAGGAGGCGGATGCCACTAGAGTTTGAGGATGGCGACCACGTCTTCTTGCGTGTCTCACCTCGACGTGGATTACAGAGATTTGGCCGAGGTGGAAAGTTGTCTCCACGCTTCATCGAACCATTCCAGGTCCTCAGCAGGATTGGCGAGGTGGCTTATCGCCTGGCTCTACCACCTCATTTGCACCGGGTGCACGACGTCTTCCACGTATCTCAGTTGAGGAGATACGTACACGACCCGTCGCATATCATTGACCATGGGGAGCTGGACGTTGATGATGGGGAGACTTTTGCGGAGGTCCCGGTGGATATCGAGGATCGACAGGAGCGGGTCCTACGTGGGCGATCGATTCCTCTAGTGCGCATCAGATGGCAGCACATGAACCTCCAGGAGAGCACTTGGGAGCGGGAGGCTCAGATGCGTGCGCAGTACCCACATTTGTTTCCCTAGTTTATGATGTATCTTTACGGGGATGTAAAGCCCTGAGGTGGGAGTGATGTAAAGACCCATACAATTCAAGGACATTTTTTTCTTAATTTTCTTGGGAATTTTACAAGAACGCAGTTTCTGACGGCACCTGATTCCGAGGCCCGGTGTGCCCAGAATCATTTTCTGAAGTTTAGCTCGGGTACGTTCAGTGAACGAACGAGCGGGTTTTTCTAACTTTTTAACCGGTGCTCAGAATCGAATTCCGAGGGCACCAATGGAATCGCAGCACCAGTATTTGCTTAGAAACACCTTTTCCGGAGTTGCGTTTGCTCGGGTGTGGTTTTTAATTTTCGGGGTTAAGTTAAGAAATAAAATAAAGTGGTGCGACAACTTTATTTTTATTTCACTTAAATCCATTTAAAGACACTTAATCTAGGTTAAGCGGATAATGTGGGACCCACGATATCCTACCCACATTGGTAGGATATTTTTGAGGTGGGCCCCGCACGAACCCCACCATTTCTTTTCCTCTAAGTAACGCACCTGCGAAAACCCCTTTTAAATGAAAGTCAACCGGTGCTTTTTCTTAATTTCTAAACGCCCCAATTAATTGGACAGTTAAGTTGTTACCATTAATTCATCGAATTAATGGTTCATTTATTAACTTTGTTTTTCAAATTTTTGGCATAATAATAAAATAATACCAATGCATGTTTTTCTTGGGTGTGGCTTGTTGAGAGGATTTGGAGAAACTCTATCTTCATCCTCCTTCGCGAAGAACGTGAAGAACGCGAAGAACGCGAAGAACACATCGTCGTAGAAGAAGAACGCCGAACCCTAAGAGATTGACGACGCGAAGCCGTGTACCATGACGCCGACGATTCTCCTCCGCGACGTTTCTTCCGTGATGATCCTTCCCCGCGAAAATCTTCGATCAACACCCGGTTGAGGTAGGGGATTTCAGATCTTTTATTTTCCTTTGTGGATTTTATCCTCAACATGGGTTTAATTGGTGCAATTAAATCAGTGTGTTTTTAACCCTCGGAGATCGTCGATGTGACGTCATGTACCGAAACGACAACAACACCCCTTTCGCGACGCGACGATCCTCTCCTTCCGTGACGGTCAATTCCGCGACGAACTCACGTTCGACGACAACGTTGAGGTAGGGGTTGATTATTTTAAATATTTGTGATTTATATCTGCGGCGTTTGATTAAATTTTTGTTGTGAGAATTTTAAAACCGCTAACGCGGTGGGTGCAGACTAACGAACAAGTCCGAACCCACCGCCGCTTTCGTTCTTGGTGTGCGAAACAGCGGACGTCGACAAAGCAGGCCGCACGGGCGATGCGAGGTCCTCGCAGTGAAGGACGGAACCCGGGAGGGCCTTTGGCGAAGACGACATGAAATTCTGACCACCGGAACTCGTTCGGTGGTCCGCGGAGCAGCCCGCCAGTGCGCCTCACCGGCACGGCGGCGCCGGCGGCAGGAGGCGGCGACACCCGGTGCGCCGCCGGAAGGAACCGCCGCGGCTGAAGTCGCGGCGGCAGCACGCGGTCCCTCAACCACGCGGGACCGGAGGAGGACGGGACGCGGCGGTCCGGCCGCATCTGCCGGCAAGGGCGGCCCCACGTGGGGCTGCGGTTCCCTCACGCGGGGGCAGCACGCCCCCCGCTCTTCTCAGCCGTAACGGGCCGAGCAGACCCACCTAGCGGCCGGGCCGCGCCCGCGCCGGGCCGGGTCGGGTCGCGCCCAGGCCGGGCTGGGCCACCCCGGCCGGGCCGGGTCACGCCATCCGGGTCGGACCCGGACTAGGGTTGGGTCGACCCGGTTCGGGCCGACCCAGGGGGGTTGGGCCAGGTCGGTCCGGGCACAGACCCCCCCGTTTTCAGACCTCTTCGGCCTTTTGCCCATATCTTGAGCTATGGGACTCCGATCGACGCACCGTCAGTGGCGATGCGATCCTTGAACCAAGACAGTTGTTTCAACATATTACACACAAGGTTTCAGAATACTTTGGGTTCGGCCGGGTTGGTTCGTGCAGGAAACCAACCGGGCCCTCGGAGCGGAAACACTCATAACTTGAGCTCCGAATGTCCGATTGACGTGCCGTCAAATTTGATGGATTCCTCTAAGTGAGACGGATCTTTTGGATTACTCTGCCTGAGGTTTGGATACAGGTGGAGTACGGTTGGGTTGGTTTTGTCTTAAAAACCAACTGGGCCCCTAGGACGAAAAATCCAATAACTCTCAGACCGGGCGTCCGATTGACGCGCCGTCTACGACGTTGAGTTCCTGTAGACGATACGAAACTTTTGAATACATCAACTCTAGACTATGTGTCAGTTGATGTATCAGCCTGTAAGCTCGTGGAGCGGACCCTCCCGAACAAGCTTGCTGTGTGCGGGAACCCTAGTGCTGGCTGCGACTGCGACGACGACGACGACTGTGAAGAGATCCTCAGTGGATTCGACGTTGACTACAACACTCAGAGATCCTTTGTGGACCAGTGCTACCGATCCTGTGTGCGTCCGATCCTGTGTGGGTCAGCGCTCAGCAGTCCTGTGTGGGCCAGCGCCTACAGATCCTGTGTGGGTCCGATCCTGTGTGGGTCTTTGCGGGGGTTAGTTACCTATCGATCCTATGTGGGTCAGATCCTTTGTGGGTCATTGTGGGGGTTAGTTACCTATCGATCCGGTGTGGGTCAGATCCTTTATGGGTCATTGCGGGGGTTAGTACCTATCAATCCTTTGTGGGTCCGACGAATTAGATGAATCAGTGGCAATATCTGACCATCTTTATCGTCATACAAAGAAGTATTTCTGTGTGAGTTGAATCCTGTTTTGCTTTCCTATGTGGATTGTGTTGTGCTATCTTGTGTGGATTTACATTGCTTTCCTGTGTGGACTGGGTTGTACTTGGGCTCGGATGTTGGAGCCGAACGAGAATTGATGACTTAGGTATATGTATGGGCATATACCTAAGCAGTGTCGGATGTTACTTCGTGATTGTATATTTCCTTTGTGGATTATCCTTTGTGGATTCTGGGAGACCTTCTGGGGTCTCAGGGTCCTTACTGAGTAGCTTATACTCACCCCTGCATGGGCTATGCCTGCACTACGTTGTGTTGATTGCATATGATAGACAACGATGATCGTGGTTGAGGCTTGCGGAGTAGGACGGTACCTAGAGGTGGACCACTGGGCGGGACGTACTCGGAGCGGACGGCTGGACCCTAGGAGCTGTGGAGGCCATCTGTACTCACCCTTCAGGTGGGATTTCCAGTGGACGGCTCGAAGATGCGGCATTACTTTTCAATTTCAGTTTTTTCCTTTCCAGTTGTACTTTACTTTCAGTTTGGGTTTGTATACTGGCCCACTTACTTTTCCGCACTTACTGTTGTACTTAGTTTTTACTTAGTGTTTACTTCTACTTCTTGCTTGCTCTGTGGTGTTTATTTACTTTACAAAGGCAATGCCTTCCCTTTTTACCGGGATTTACGCCTTGGTGCTAGTCGTCAGCCCCTGGCCAATAGAAGGCGGGCTTGGGGTAGTCACGGCACGGGCCCCCGAGGACGGGTTGTGACAAAAAGGGTGAGCTCAAATGCTCAGTAAGGGTAAGAATGGAGAAAATAAAACAAACCATATATATTTGAACTTAAAAACATGAACATAATGTTTAAACATCAAGATCTTGAGAAATGACATAAAACATGGAAGTACGTAAGACATAGATCATAATGGAACATAAATCATGATATAATAGAATGGGAATAAAACTTGTAATAGTGTAAAAACATTAAGCACATGATATGATTTCCATAGTAGCCAAGGCATTGCTGCCAAGACCATCTTAGTGGACAAAGTCCCTTACTGAATCAGGTTTACTTGCCATTCCAGCCCTGTATTACTTAACCAGATTTACTTGACATTTCAACCATGTCTATCTCATGAGATATAAAATCTTTAACCAATGCATTGGAGGGAGATATAGGTCCCACCCATCTCATATTGAAATCATTCTTACGTGTGGCATAAAACAATCATAAATCATTCATCATAACCCAAAGAATTAAATTGGGTTTCGTAAACATCATTACATCATAACATAATCCATATAAAACAAATGGATATCGTCTCATCATAAGAAAAGTGAAACCATATAAATCATAGAGACATTATACTTGAAACATACACATATGAAATAATGTCATCTTAGATGGAAATTGGTTTTGATAAAGCACTTGAAATGAATTCTTGAGGAAAATATCCATTCTTCTTGAAAATCATATTCTTTTAACAAAATTCCATTCAATTTTAAAAGAAAAGTATTTTTTTGAAAATATTCATGAAATCTTGTAGAGTAAGCTTCATGAAAATAAGGTGTTATGAAATCATAAAAATCCGTTCATGCCGTATAAGTTAAAAAAAACATTCTTCTGGTACTTTTTCCGAAAAAGTCAAAAAGTAACTCGTATGGTAAATAAAAAAAATATTCCTTACATATCATGTAGTAAATGTCAAAAATGGGTAAAAAAGACTTTAAACATACATGAAAATATTTTTATAAAACTTGTACATGGATGATAAATATAACCCCAGTAAATACTTACGTATAAGCAATCTCGGATAGAAAACAATTAAGATTGCAACATTATCCCTTACTTTAGATCTGATATGCTTTGTATGTATCCGAACCTCCTGTATAATGATTTAAATAATGTCATTTAATTATTATAGAATCATATTCATTATTATTATATCATATATGGTTCACTTATGACTTTATATTACCCATTATTTTGTAAATTAATGTTAAAGTAGCATTTTGGGTAAAATCTTTTCATTTATCGTCCGTGTTTTGACTTGTAATTATTAATATGATGACTTAGATCTTGATTACATAATTCCAGAATATAAAACATGATTTATATATAATATATATTCATAATATACATAATATATCGATAAAGGGAAAGAAATACACCGTTTATGGAGACGGTAGGCTGTACGTACGCATGAACGTTGTTTTCGTTTCCTTGTTGAATTAAATGGAATTAAGTAAATGAAAAATATATGTTCATAAATACAGTATCATTATTATGTAATATATTTCATTATTATTTATTATATTTACTTTATAATCATACTTTAATGGTTAATCATGGAAAATGAATCTTATCGCGTTCGTGGAGACGGTAGTCCGTACGTACGCACGAACGATGATATCATTCCCATGATCATGGAATTGTATTAAAGTGTTTGTATAATATTTCAGAATCATTATAACTTTACAATAATAATATATAGTTATTTATTTACACCATTATACCCATCCAAGTAAGGTGGTGGTGGAAAACAAATTACACCACGGCGTGGAGACAGTATTCCGCACGTACGCAGATGCGGTGATTTCGTTTTCCGTAGGATGGATAGAAGGTGAAATATGGTTGTTTCATATATATAATAACATATCAGTATATGAGTGATACTAATGTTATTACATCATAATGAAACAACTGAATAATAAGAATAAGAAGAAGAAATAAATTTGAAATAATCGGTAATGGGTATTACCTCTTCTTCGACATGCCTCTTTGAAACCTCCTCTTAGGGCACTAAGATTGGTCTTTGAAGAAGACCAGGAACTCTAGAATATTTCTAGGTAAGTTTAGAATGGAAATGGGCAGAGTTTGGCCGAGCTTGAAGGCTCAAAGTTGTGTAAAGATGAGATGGAGGAGGTGCCCTTTTATAAGGGAGGAGAGGGGCACCTTTGGAATTATAAGAAATATTAATTTATAATAAATTCCAAACCCACTTAAAATCCTCCAAAATGACTCAAATACGAATATTAGATGAGATAGAGTTGTAATATCAACAATAAATAAAATTTATACATGTTGGGAATTTATTTTAAACATTATCAACATGATTTATCCTATTTTAATCTATTTAATTTTATTTGTGGTAATAAGATTATAATTTTTAAATTGTTATAAATAATTACTTATGTGTTGTGAAATTTCCATAATTGGATAATTTATGACATTTTAGACCATATAAATTTCAATTTATAATTTTAAAATATTTTTTTGATTTTTAAACAATTTTATAATATGTTATTTTTATAAAATAACAATAGTGTCAATTTGACACTATTCATTTATTTTAATTTTAATAAAATCCAAACAAATTATATATTCTAAAAAAAATATTTAATAGATTCCTAACAAGTCAAATTTGTCTAGAAAATTTGTGTATAACATTAAATAGTTCATATAATATTTATTTTAATATTTTAAAACCATTTATTTGGTATATCTCTTAATAAAATCATTAGTACATCATTTTTGTATAATTATTTAATATACTTATTTTTTGCATAAAAAATAAAAATAAAATACTATGATGAAGATAAATCTCAAATATTTAATAATAATACTTTTACTTGAATTTATAATCTTAAAATCACAACATGTAAATTGTTATATTTATTAAATTATGAAGGTGACAACTTTGGAATCATTTAAAATAAAATAATATAAGTGTCATAATTGCCTTTATAAGGATAAAAATGGTCAAAAATTCGGCCAGTGGATGATTAGGGTTTATATATACACTACCATTAAGTTTTTTTCAGATTTTTTGGCCTTTTGATATGCATTACTATTTCAATAAAAATTATATTATAGATTTTTCACTAAATAAATAATTTCTGCATCATTAATGTATTAGATAATAAGGTAATTAAATAACACTTAAAAATTACAAATAAATTACCATGATAAAGAAAAATATTTTATATTTTAAATTAGTATTTATAAATTAATTTATATTCTATATAATCTTATATTAAAAATACTTTAATTATTAAAGTTTGAGTGAGACATATTTCACTTTCCTTTAAATAAAATAAACTAAAGGTCATAATCAAATACAAGTGGGTTCCAATGGATTCAATTTAGACCAAAATATTTCATAGGATGAAATATAATCATCCAATTATATTAAAACAAGTTTTAGGGTAATTTTATAATATTATATCTTTCCTCAATTACCCGATTTACCTTTAACTATGGTAAATAAAATTTACCGTAGTTACTATTTATAGTGCCCAAAAATAAAAAGTATCCAATTAACATAATTTGGACCTAGTGATTCAAAATATGGAATCAATTTTTCCTAATTAAAAACACAGAAGTTGCAGTAATTAATTTAAAATTAATCCTGCTATTAATAAAATGAGTTTTAAAAGTTAAAACATTGCAAAAGATTGAAATGATTTTACCTATGAATTCAATGTAAAATAAATGCTAATGACATATATTATATTAAATGGTAAAAATATATTCTATTTATACTTTAAAACCATTCAATATTATAATTTAACCATATAAATTATTACGATGAAAAAAGTTGTTTTTAATTAAAATATAGCGTGTTTTTACTATTAATTAAAATATGAAAGTTATCAGAATAATATGAAAAATTTATCCAAATTAAATTTTAATATCCTGATTCCAAATAAGAATTTTATTTTTCAAATTTAACTTATAAACATGTCAAAAATTATATTTAAAGTTGGTGCGCCATCAAAAGGCGGCAAAACTGCATTTTTTGAAAAATACTTATTTCACCCGAAAAAATTATTTTGTTCTTATACCATGTTCTAGAAAATGTGTAAGATGAATAATAATGTTATAAAATTCAAAATTTAGTTAATAATATTCATAATGTCTAGTTCATAATAATATTATAATAATATATCATTGTTTAGTGAAACCCGGTGTTGCGTACAACACACGCTATCGAGGAAGGTCGCGATTGCGTGTAATGCAAGACAAGTCAGGGTTGCGTGTAGTACAAGACTCCTTTGTTGTTGAGTATAACAAAATACAACCATATTTCATTTATAAATTGAATATATATGTATATATACACTCAATGTTGCGTTGAATAATTACTATCAAACAAACTTGAAATTGTTTTTAACACAATCCAAGATTAGTGTTGCGTATACTGCAAGATAATACGATGTTGTGTATAGAGAAAGATAATCTTGGTGTAGAGTAAAACAGAATATATGAAAGAAATTAAAAAGATTATATCTTATAAAATCTCAGGGTGTTACATTCATGTTGTTCATTAATTCCTAGCATATCAAATATTCTATATTTATGTTATGAAATCTTCCAATGTATGCTAGTCTTTATAGAACATTTGAGCTCACCATTATTTGTTTTCCTTTCCTTAAGAAACCTAGATGATGAGTTTATATAATTTCATGGGATATAATGGAAGGGATAATAATGATATCACAATATTATCATGTTGTATATTATGTTTTGAAATGTAATCTATGTATGTATCTTGTCTTCCAAGACTACTAAGATGTATGATCATGTAGGAACTCTTGTATTCTATGCCAATAATGTAATATAACTATCAAATATATCTTTCTAGAGTCGAATCTGTTACACCTAACCTCATTATTTTATTGTGAAACTTATATATGACCGTATTATAGAAAAGTGGAAACTTGGGTGATATTTTTGATGATGCATGGAATCCCTTGATGAAATTATTTATAGGAGAGATTGAATTAGAGTTTGCATTTTTGGTAAGTGAGATTCATGATCTATATTTTGGCAGTGGGGTGGTGGAATCTTATTACACTTTATTTATATTTGGAATTGATTAATGGATAAATGAATCTTGGTGATTCTATCATGGATAAGGGATTTTGGAGTTTGATAATGAGATTGAAAAATGGTTAGTAGAAGGATCAAGCTTTTATGAGCTCCGGAATTCTAACCTTTCTTTCCTTTCTATGCTTGTTAAGTGAATTTTTATATTTTGGTAGATTTTTTGATGATTAAAACTTATTGTTAATCATAATATATTATTAATAGAAAAAAATTACTAATGGGACATGTGAGAAATAGGAAGTTTAAATAGTATGAAAAAAATTAATTAATAGAAAGAAAAAATCATGTTAATTAAAGTGGGGGAAATTAACCTGAATTAATGATATGGATGTGTAAGAGAAAAGATGGATGATAGAGTTTAACACTTTTTATGGAATTTTATGAGGTGATACTATGTTGGGAATGATTCTATTGAAAATGTGCACTAAAGGAACCACTATAACATGGTGTTTTTGACTATTTCATGGTCTATGATGATGTGAACCAAAACCTAGTGAGGGTTACTATACGACAGTGTTGTTCATGGAAACCTATATGACATGAAATATCATATGGATCATCCTTTATCTCTTACTTTATGCGATAATTCTTGATTGATTATTATATGATGATGATGTTGAGGAGTTTGAACATTCCCAATTTTTTTTAAACATTAAACATTAAAGAGTTGAAGGACATAAGGATATGTAACCTATAAAATATTTTATTAATACTATTGAACAATTGGAATCCAAAAAGGTCTCCTTGAATGTTTATTCATGTTGGTTCTTAGTTTGTGTTAGTTTGTAATTTTAATACTATAAAAATACTCAAATCTAAAATTATATTGATCTATCGATCTCTTTATCTCTAAGGAAAAAGTTTATAGATGAATAACCAAAATGAATTAATGAATTTTATGCCGTATTTATTTTAAGTATGTTTATGTGAAGAAAATTCAATGTGTCATGAAGTTGGAAGATGTAGGAAGATTCTAATTAATAAAGGTAAATATTGAGATGCTGCCTATATATAAATGGGAAAAGAATTATACTACTTCATGTAATTATTATATAACTAGATTCAATACAACAAATACATAATATGATTTTGATGATAAAGGTATAATAAACACTATCTATTGTTGATTGATGAATTTTGAGTGAAATAAGCTAAATTGGATATTAGAGGAGTTTTAAAGATATGGATACTAAACATCTTGAAGATCTATAATTAAATAATAAAAGTTTTTTGGAATATTGAGAAACCATCCAAGTATTATTGAGCATGAAGGCTGCTGCATTAAATGGTAAACATCACTTAGATGAAAGTTTGATAATGCTGATGTGAAGATGTATTAAAGAGGTAGTGAAGGATATTGAAATACTCAAACAAGAGTTTATATGATTCTAGAATAATTTTAAATTAATATTCAAGAGATTTGGAAATATTATGATAATTTATAAAGTCATTTAAAGTCATTCTAGATAATCTGAGATAGATAGAGTAGTCCCAAGAAGGTTTGTATTTTAATTTATAATTTTGGAGAAATCCTATAAGTTTATAGATTTTATTGAAAATCTATTAAAGAAATTTTATGTGTAATATATTTTATGTATTTTAAAAAAATAAACTATGTATTGATCTTCCTTGTATACTTAAGATTTTGATATGCAGTGATGCTAGAAAATGAAAAAGGGAGGAGATAATTATGATATTTTGAAAATTTTTAAGATTTTCATTGCATTTTAACATAATTAAATAAAGTCAAAAACCTTATACAATGTGCAAGGATTATAAAATAATATGAAAGAGTTATCTTTTGGGGAAAATTTATAAAGGAAATACCCTATGTAAGTATACATTATGATTTATTTGTTTTTCTGTTGAAATGTAAATTCTATTGAGCATACATAATATTCTTAGATCCCATAGAAGTTATATGTAAGAAATTTAATTTTTATATAAGTATTAATATTTGGAAAAAATTGATAAGATAAATAATTTTTAGAAGATACATCTTAAAATTAAATCAGATGATGATAGTATTTTTCTTTATTGAATTAAAAACCATAATAAGGGAGATCGTGATTCTAGAAGAGTTATATGAATATGAGAGATTATAAAATATTGAAGGTCTAATATTGTGGTTAATTTTGTCTTTGTGATGTAGTTGTTTGGGTTTAGGGTTTTGGTCATTGGTTCTTCGATAAAAGGTGATAATGACGCTTTATTGTGAGGTGGTTTGTGTTTGTTGTAATGATGGTCAGGTCTAGTTTCTCAATGGACTCACCAATATTGGTGATATGGAATGTGAAATAGGGGTGTGAATATTAATGTAGAGTGTGATGCTTGAGGTGATAAATTAGGTTGTGTGTGGCCTGAACCATTGACTTTATAGAAAAATAATGCATTTGGTTTTGTGTTTTTAAAATATGAATTTTTGAAAACTGAAATCCTATTTTTTATATGGTATTATAGTCTTTGTTTGTGTTTTTGTGAGGTTTCACACTTACTTGAGAATGTGATTTTATGAAAATATAAAAAAAACATTAAAGGGGGAAAGATAGTCAAAGATGGTTTCTGAGTATTGATATTCATCTATGCTGTGAGGAGAATATCCAATCTACGGTGATATTGAAATGAATAGATATTGAAAGCCACACCATGGTTGGAGCCATGGTGGCACTACCACAAAACAGGGCAAGGGAAGCACTTCCCTTTATCAGCGCTAAACAGAAAGCGCTGATAAAGGGGTATGCCTTTATCAGCGCTATCTAAAAGCGCTGATAAATGAATGTTTTATCAGTGATTTTATTTTAGCACTGATAAAACACACCTTTATCAGCGCTTTTAATGAGCGCTGATAAAGGTTCCATCGGTTTTTATTTAATAACCCTAACTGGCCATCCTCGTTCTCATGTGGTCAAGATTTTGCGGAAGCCAAACCAGGCCCCTCGTCTGCCGCGACCTCGTCCTCCTCCTCCTCGTCCTTCCTCCTCCTCGTCCTCCTCCACCTCTGCCACCGCCACCACCTCCGCCCCCACCCTCGCTGCCACAACTGCCGCGGCCTCTGCTGCCACTACCGCTGCCTCCGCCGCCACTGCTACGACCGCCGCCGCCTCTGCTGCCGCCACCGCCTCCGCCGCCGCCGCCTCCACCGCCACCGCCACCTCCGCCTCTGGTGCTGCCACTGCCGACGCCGCTACCATTATTGATATTCAATTTCAGGTAAATTTTTTTTCTACCACTTGAATTGAACGTGTGAAATCCTGACATGAGGTGTTATTTCAAGATTCAATGGATGATATAGTTGATAACGGTTTTGGATTCATGGTTCATTACATATTATATAATTATGTAGGATTACTAGAGACCTGTGTTATTTTTTAGCCATTAAACATTCCAGTATAGAAGTGGGATTATATTTTCATTAATTTTTTATTTGTTTTCAAAAAACTCCTTGCAAGAAGTTTTTTATTTGGGTGGTTGTTGATCAACTCCAAAAATATGTGCACTTCCTTCATATTAATGAGGTGATGAAAGTGGAACAACTCACACTCTTATATGTTTTAGATTTTTTGAGACTTCACGAGGTTCCCTCTATAATTGTTTCAGAAAGCGATCTGAGGTTGAAATCTATGTTTTGGAAATCATTATAGGTTTCACTAGTTTTCCATGGTAAATTATTAACACATTATCATCTATAAATGGATATATATAAAGAGAGGAAAGTCAATGTTCTAGAGGTTACTCTCCAGAATCATGCACAAGATTTCATTGGATATTGGGAAATAAATTTTCCTTTTGTTTATTTCACCTATAAAAATTATTATCAGGATGTGATAAAGAAGGATCCCTACATTTATTTATATTGGAATCCATATAGATATCCCTAGTACTGGGAAGAGTTGGGAGAGTGGTCCATTGTTGGTTCTAGTGTTGTTCAAGAGATGAAAGGGATGGTGCGGTTGATCTGGAAGAATTTAATCATTACATAGAGTTATAATAAATTCAATAAGAACTATTGGAATCAACTTCTGGTATTTTAGGTTAGTGATTAGGTGTTTATCGTAGTTTCACATCACTTGGGACATCAACGACTAGGTTATCAATGTCTGTTTTCACTGAGTAATGGGATAAACATAGTGATTTTTGGTCACTAAGGAGTATTTATTATTGGTTTCAGTTACCATCTGGTTTGATAGCTATCCAAGATGTGTTTAATATTTTCCATTTTAGTAGGTTCTGTCAGTTTTTATTTAGTAACCCTAACAGGCCATCCTCACTTGCACGCGGTCAAGCTCTCGTGGAAGCTGAACCAGGCCCCTCGCCGCGCGACCTCATCCTCCTCCTTCCTCCTCCCTCCTCCTCCTCGTCCTCCTCGTTCTCCTAGTCCTCCTCCTTCTCCGCCGCCGCCACCGCCTCCGGCCCCGCTCCCACTACCGCAACCGCCACTGCCTCTTCCACATCCACCCTCGCTGCCGCGACCGCCGCCGCCTCTGCCGCCGCCTCCGCCTCCTCCTTTTCCACTGCCGCCGCCTCCACCCTCGCTTCCATGACCATCGCTACCTCGTCCTCCTCCTCCTCGTGCTCTCAAGGTGGGATGTGAGTTCCATGGATGGTATTCCCTTGGTATATTATTTATATATTGTGTGTGTGAGGACCAAATAGTGAATATATATGTGAGATATGAATGATACCATATCTTGAGCCTAATTCCAGTAAGGATTTCCACAATAGATAGTGTGGTATTAATGTGATTATGATTATGTATAAAGATGTGATTCATAATTAGTGATGAGTGTCGAGGATAATGCATGTTGGTAAACTTGTTTTAGAAATTGTTTATCTTCATCCATGCCTTGTACTTGCACCCACGAATTTGAAGGTGAGTATGCGTACATGATAGTTGACCTTCTTAGAGAAGAGTTTCTGGAAGAGTATAAGAGACATGAAGCAATGAAGATCATTAGAGTGTTGGAGAAAATGTGGTTTCTACAAAGAATGTGGCAATCAACTTGTGCAACACGACCTAAGTTACAATGTGGAAATCGGCTTGTGCAACGCGACCTAAGTACAATACCTGCAAGTTGTAACTTAGTCCACATTGCACAAGCCGATTGCCACATTATTTGTACAACTACATTTTCTACAACACTCTAATGATCTTCATTGCTTCATGTCTCTTTAACTCTTCCAGAAACTCTTCTCTAAGAAGGTCAACTATCGTGTATGCATACTCACCTTCAAATTCATGGGTGCAAGTACAAGACACAGATGAAGATAAAAAATTTCTAAAACAAGTTGACCAATGTAAGCATTTAATGGTACCTTTATGCTTTGTAGCATGTTTTTTTCTAATTTATTTATTTGTATATGTGACAGACATACTAGGTGATATGTTTTGTATTATGGGTTTATCAGGAGTCTGTATGATTTCATGTTTCCACATTTCATTTTAAATATCATTTTATAATTATATATTTACTGTACCCTAATGGATCAAATAGTCAGACATATTGTAGATGTTGCTAGAATTCTGTAGGATTGTTTTTCCCCAACGGTAGTACATTTTTAGGATGTTTTCACTGATGAGGTATAAAATTTACTTCTTAATAAATAGATAAACTTTATAATCTAGTTAGTTTTGGGAGAAAATTCAGTTTCTATCATAATTTCTAAAATAACACCAAAAGAGAATCAGTTGTTTGAATTACAATTTAATGATATAGAATATAATGGTTTCATATGGCATAGTACTTTACCATGGGGTTTTATAGTTCTCTAAAATAGACTGTTGATTGGTATTTATTCTTTTGTTGGACTATTGGAGATTGAACCTGATGAGAGTCATGAATATGTATCCTCATCCATGCATTGATAGTCACATTGATCATCTATGAGGTTCTATGATCTTATCCAAGATAGATTTGACATTAGGATACCATTTGATGAGTTGGACATCGATGGACCTACCATGGACTGATTTTAGGAGTAGTTATGACCTGTATGATTTTTTAGCGATGATTTTTGGTTTAACTAATGCATTGGTTGTATTAAGGGACTTGATGAATAGGACATTTCATCCTTTTCTGGATCAGTTTTTAGTAGTTTTTTTCAAATAAATATTAGTGTACTCCCAACCCATAGTTGATCTTGACCAACATCTTATCATCACCTTGAGTACATTGAGATAGCATCATATTTATTATTGTTTTCTCCTATTACTCATTGGTTTCCTCTTGTTCGCATGTCATGTATTTTATAAGGCATCATTCAGTCTTTGTAAGACTAACTTCGAATAAATTTGATATATGTCAGATTAAATCAGGTATCTTATACATACACGATGTTCACCCTACTAGACGCACCATGTATATGTATTTCACATGTGTTTAAAGGAATTTTTACCATGATTTGTTTTTATAAAACCCAAACAATTCTACCTGATTAATTAAAACATAATATTAGGCAAGTTCTCGAGATCGAACCCATAAAGACGATGAATATGAATAAAGAATGGATGAATGACAATCGGTTGACGAAAGAGTATGAAGATGGCTTGAAAGAGTTTATCAAGTTTGCAGAAGATCATGCATGTGACCCTTCTCAAATACTTTGTATGTGTTTACGCTGTTGTTATTCAAGACAAATTAGTCCAGAGGAGTTGGAAGAACACCTGATCTATCATGGAATAGATTGAAGTTATACATGTTGGAATAAACACGGGGAAAAAAACTAATGTAGGTAGTGAATCAGAGAACACGACATTTTATAGATCATCTGATATGATTATAAGTGTGAAAAGTGAAGACGATCGTATGGAGGGTGTGATTATAGATGTGAAAGATAATGAAGATCGTATTGAGGAAATGACAAGGATAGTTGAAGATGAACTTCGTGATTGCCCAAAATTGTTTGAGAAGTTAAAGAGTTGTGAAGAAACGCCATTGTATGCTGGTTGAACTAAATATACATCATTGTTAGCCATATTGAAGCTGTATAATTTGAAAGCAGGCAACGGGTGGAGTGACACCAGTTTTACAGAACTACTTGCTCTCCTGAATGACATGCTCCCAGAAGATAATGATCTCCCAAGCCAAACATATGATGCCAAATGAATGCTACGATCGATGGGTATGATCTCTGAAAGAATACATGCTTGCCCGAATGACTGTATATTGTTTCGAAAGGACCAAAAATCACTTAAATAATGCCCAAAGTGTGGTGCTTCCCAGTACAAGAAAGATGATTCTAGTCCTACGAAAGTTGTATGGTACTTTCCAATCATTCCTAGGTTTAGACGCCTATATGGAAGTGAGGAGACTGCAGGAAAATTGACATGGCATGCAGATACAAGAACTAAAGATAGAAAACTATGTCACCCTACAGACTCTCCTCAGTGGAAGAGAATTGATCACGAGTATCCTGAATTTGGGAACGAGCCGAGAAACCTTCGTCTGGCGTTATCTATAGATGGGGTGAATCCTTTTGGTTTTCAAAGCAGAAGTCACAGTACATGGCCGGTTATGTTGGTAAATTATAATTTACCACCGTGGTTATTCATGAAACAAAAATACATCATGTTATCTATGCTTATATCAGGACCAAAACAAACGGTAATGATATTGATGTTTATTTGGCCCCATTGATCGAGGATTTGAAAATATTGTGGGATTCGGGTGTTACGATGTATGATGCTTACAAAAATGAACAGTTCACTTTGAAAGCCATGTTGTACGGGACAATAAATGACTTTCCTGCTTATGGAAATTTGTTAGGATATAGCATTAAAGGAACTCAAGGGTGTCCCATTTGCGAACAAGGTACATAGTCAATTAGGTTGAAACATTCATCGAAAACTGTGTTTCTAGGACATCGCAGATTTCTACCCTGACGACATAAGTACCGATCTTGGACGACATCATTCAATGAAAGTTCAGAGGAACATACAACACCGTATCCACTAATAGGTGATCAATTGTTTGAAAAAGTGAAAGATTTGGACACTACTTTTGGTAAACCGTTTTCAAAAAACCTTATGAAAACTGGTTGGAAAAAGAGATCAGTTTTTTTTGAATTACCATACTGGAATAGTCTGTATGTCAGACATTTTCTTGATGTTATGTATGTTGAAAAAAATGTATGTCATAGTGTCATCAGCACATTGATAAATGCACCCAGCAAAACAAAGGATGGAATTAAGGCTAGATTGGACATGGTTGAGATGGGAATACGAGAAGAGTTGGCACCAGTGAAGGGTGAAAAATGAACATTTCTTCCTCCTACTGCTTAAACTCTTTCCAGGAAGGAGAGATATCAGTTTTGCAACTTCTTGAATGACGTAAAGGTTCTAGAGGGGTATTCATCAAATATCAAGAACATTGTGTCAATGGGAGATTCAAAATTAAAGGTTCTGAAATCACATGACTGCCATGTTTTGATGCAAGATCTAATTCCTATAGCTTTACGTTGAATTTTTCCCAAGAATGTCCACCATACATTAACGAAGATCTGTTTCTTCTTCAAAGCTATATGCAGCAAAGTTATAGACCCAGAGAAATTTCCAACTATGGAAAGAGAAATTGCCATCATATTATGTGAATTGGAAATGTTCTTCCCACCGACATTTTTCGATATGAAGGTTCATTTGATGGTTCATTTGGTGAGAGAGATTCGACTATGTGGTCCTGTACATTATAGATGGATGTACCCCATTGAACGGTATATGAAGATTTTGAAAGGGTATGTCAAAAACCAAAGTCGGCCAGAGGGTTGTATTGCGGAGAAATATATTGTTGAGGAAGCCATTGAATTTTGTACCGAATACCTGTCTGGTGTGGAAATCGTTGGCCTACCAAAATCTCGTCACACTGAGTGTCTTGAGGGTGAAGGAATTTCCGGAAGAGAGGTTGTCACAATCAATATTACAGATCGAGAGCAGGCCCACCTTTACGTTTTGAATAACAGTTTCTACGTTGACCCATATGTTCAAACCCACAAATAAATTCTTAGGAATTTGAATCCTTCTAGGGATGAAAAATGGATATCAGATACACATAATCAATAGTTTATAGGATGGTTTCAAGACCATATTTTTAAGCAGTTAGATGAAAATCCAGACTCAATTTCAAAACGACTTTGATGGCTGGCCGGAGGAGTAAGTGTGTATGTATTATCTTACAATTCTTATGCAGTTAACGATTATACATTCTATACTAATGAACATGATGAAGATAGTACCATGCAGAATAGTGGGGTTGCACTTGTGGCTGAGGCGATGCATGTTTCTACTGCTAAGGACAAAAATCCAATTTATGCGAATATGTCATACTTTGGCATCATCAAACGAATATAGGAGTTGGATTATACGAAATTCAATGTGCCGATTTTTCAATGAAAGTGGGTTGATAACAGAAGCGCTGTTAAAATAGATGAATATGGGAGTTGGATTATATGAAATTCAAAGTACCGATTCAGGTTTCTCAACCTGTTGTTACTGGTCCCAGTGCTAAGGTACAATAGGTTTCTCAACCTTTTGCTGCTGGTCCCATTGCCGATGCTAGCGCTCTGGGGGAAGATATTGACGCTACTTCTGAGGAAATGGTAGGAAATGAAACCCTGAAAGCGCAAAAAAAAAAAAAAAACAAGAGCGTCGTAGTTTGACAGTGTTGGCCAAAATCCTTAAGGAAAAAGCAAAAGGCATCAAATTTGAGGTGGGATGGAATAACCGAGGCCAACATGTTAACCCCAACAGAGCCATCTTTAGTATCTACATTGGAATCGTCACTCGGCAACGCGTGCCGATTGATGTACAGTCATGGCACCATGTTGTCACCGGGATGAAGACACTAATGTGAGAAGAGATTACGGTAACATATGATATCATTTTTTTAATTTATTAAAATAAAATAAAATACCAAAACATTGACTTACTCTTCATTATCCATTGGAGAGTGCATTTATAGTAGATGTCTCGCAAAAGGAATATTTATTAAGAATTGAAGGAAGGATTCATAGAGGTTTCTGCATAATTTTAACGAAATATCATCTTAAAGATGCAGAAGGGAAAATCAAGCCGCACCCACCTCCTCTTTATTCACACTTGATATCCCAAGGAGCGTGGGATGCATTTAGCAACCATCGTGGGGAGCATATATTTTAGGTACATTGTGTGGGGTAATAAGTTGTTTGACGTTTTCTTGTATTCATCACTCTGATTGACAGTTTTTTATTTATGAAGCAGTTACTGAGTGCTAAAAATAAAAAACGCTCAACAGAACCAACGTACCCTTACCGTAAAGCAAGGATGGGGTACACTGAACTTGAGAAAAAATTGGTACGTCATTTAAATCTACCCTACTACTGGTATGTGACATAAAACAACACCATAACCATGTTTCTCTGTTTATATGCAGATTTATGAATCGAAATCGAAAGCCATATCCATCCCACACCATGTGCTATAGAAGAAGGCTTGTGTAAATAAAGAGGGGATATTGATATATGAAAACACACAAAAAGTGTGGGAAACATGTGTAAGTATGACATAATATAAATTTGAGTTGCTTTAAATCTCTATTACATTAAAATAACTACTTATTTTTCTCTATTTTCTATCTGAAATAGTCACAAGAATCAACAACAACCGCACCAGATGCAGACATACTTTTAGCAGCCTTGAAGCAGCCAGAAAAGTATGGCTGCGTCAGAGGTGCGGGTTTTGGGGTGACACCCCAAACATATTATCAAAAACAAAAACAAGTGGGGGATCAAACTGAAAAAATAGAAAAGCTGCAAGAAAAATTATCTATTTTTCCAGAAGAATTACAATACCAGAGAGAGATGATAGCAAAATTGATGGAGGAGAGGTAAAGAGAAGAAACAACAACCTGTGCGTGACGATCTCGCCCCACCCCCCACCATCTTTGAGGCGAGCCATTCCCCTAAAAAACCTGACTTAGATGAGGTAATCAATGTTTTAATAATTGTTTCTGTGAAATGTGATTTACATAGACACTGATACCTTTCCTGTACTAATATTCCATAGGGTGAAAATGACTATGATTTATATTTATCAACTCCCACCTATCGCCTTGTAGTGAGGGCTACAGTGTTCAATACGTAAAACGACATGCTACACAACAGACAACTTCCAAAAGATCATCTTAGAGTGTCAATTAACGTAGCTAATGAGCCGAGTGCCGAGCTACCTGTTCCAAATGAAGATGACGACATTCATACGGTTGAACAAGATGTTGGAACATTCATCGCATGGCCGATAGTTCTTGTAAAAAAACATGTCGACAAAAAGGTATTCATTTATAATTTATTTTTCAAGATGGACCTTTAACATTTAAGGAAAAAAGGTCTGAACCGATGACTGTTATTACAGAATGACAAAGACTGTGGGGTGAAATGAAATATCAGCTCAAAACTATCTCAAGGATCAACCAACCGATTGAAATGGTGTACTGAGAGCACCTCACCCCGCCCGTTCTATATCCACAGTTAATATCATTACAGGCTCATGTGGATACAATGTTGAAAGACGGCAGTACTCACATAGTTTTTTTCGAAAAAGATATGTATGGAGATGAGATATCAGATTTCATTAGTGCTGAAAATGTAAATGAACTCCTCAAGTATGAATGGCTAGGCGCCTCAGTTGTAAATGTATACATGAGGTAAGTTTTCATGATTTGATTTTAAAAGAGCTGATATACTCTGATAATTTTGACTAAATACATTTTATATTTGTCGCAAACGTATATATGAAAAACAATTGAAGGGATTTCCCCATGAACAAAAATTTGTACTCGTTAGTCCTCACAACACATCTTCAAAAGATGAAATAGATTCTGTTAAAGAGGCTGCAATAATGTCATCCCTGCTCAAATCGTTTGAAAACAAAATTACGGATGACAAACTCTTTTTAATACCAATGATGCAGGGGTAAAACTCTACAATTTAATCATATCAGCTATATTTTTATTTCTTTCTTTACTTATTCCTTTTTTTATTTTTAGGGAGCATTGGATGCTGATTGTAGTCAATTTAGATACTCCAAAGATTTATTTTCTAGATTCAACGCATGGATATCCAACAAACCGACCATGCATGATGGCGTTTGTTAATTTGTAATACACTCGATCCAACATTTTAAAACTAAACATCTAGTTATATAATTTATGTTATCTTTTAATGAGGATTCTATTATGATAGGGCGGTGCATCAATATCGTCTAATGCATGGAATGAATCCATGGCATAAGGATGAGCACGCCTACAAGATCTACAACTGGAAAAGTATTTGGGTATATATAATAACATTTCACTATCCAAACACATATCAAAACAAATTACTTATTGTTTTTGATGTTTCTGTAGTGTCCAAAACAAACAAATGGAAAAGACTATGGTTATTATGTTTGTAAATTTATGAAAGAGATCGTATTTCATTAACAAACTAGCATCCCTGATTAGGTATTTTAAAAAATAATTACGAGTTCATTTAAAATATTTATTAATCCTTTGTGTATTTATATTTTTTCAGTACTGCCATGACTGTTGCAAAAACTCATATTTAGAAGATGATATACATGTGTTTAGAAACGAATGGGAAACATACCTGATGGAATATTGTACACAAATAGGATGAAGGTGAATTCCTACCACTTATGTTATCTATATATGATCATTGATTATCCTCCAACCTTATTTGGTGAATTGAGAATGCTTCGATGTATTGAAATCTTAATTTATTACTCAATGTTTTCTATCCCCGGATTCATATTATTGATCTTTGAACAAATCAATATTGAAGTAAGGCATGATGGTGTGCAGTGCATATGGGGTGAATGACGAAACCACTGAGGATCAAAAAAATCCATTTTCTGTATCTTGTTTGTTTGAACTTTTATTTGAGCACATGTGTTATTGTTTGACTTGCTAAATTATTTCTAGGTAGATGCATGAGATAATCGGTATCGTTGAGGGATTTTTTGGAATCAAAATATGTGTCCCAGGATAATTCAAGTAAGGGAAAGGCTGGTTGAGATGAAATCCAAGCTCAAACGACCAGTACATCATCAAAAGAATCAACCCTGTGATGCACCATCATGTAGAATCTGGTCCTCGTGATGTTTTGAGGTGTTTATGGAAGGTATGGGGATTCTGATAAGCCCCATGGACACCATAAATAATGTTTACAGACAGATCCACATGTTTTTTGTGCCTCGTGACTCTTTACAAGGATCACGCCATTCACATGGTCCATCTTAGCACGTATGTCCCATTAATCCCATTGATACTCTTGGAAGAACCTGAGAATCTGACAATGCATAAGCCCCAAAAAACCCATACTAATCCAACCAAGAGTATTCCTAGTGTGAAGGGAAGATAACCATGGGTAATACCCACAACATACCTCTTTTAAATATATGGGGTTTGATCCTTGTATTCTAAATAGGGTACGTAGGAAGCCTCCATGAGGTTAAATCCCAACCAATGGTAAACCATGGTGACCTCCTCACTGGGGTACACATTCACTTATTTTCCCTCTTGTATTTACCTTAGTGGCGTCCGAATAAGTCTTCAAAATGAGAAACCTTACCTTTATGGGATGCACCACACTTGGGTCAAACCTCATTGGGCGTTTTGATCCATCTATCAGGTAAACATTCCAGGTGCTCCCTCCTAGAGATGTACCTACCTGATCCACCTTTATAAGTGTTTTGATCCACCCAGGTCTTACATCTCTATAAGACATTAAATCATGACCCTCTATCCATGTGGGATGTTAAACTCATGGAATACCACAAGTTAAACATGGGTTTCCATTAATATATTCAATATTAATGTTTAATCAGTCCTTATTAAGGTATTGTGGAGGTGTGGTTTTATGTTTTCCAGCAGATTTAGGAAGATTTCACACTTTATGTAGGTGATTCTATGCTTTTACATTATATGATGATTTTATTATACTGTATTTGCTTGCTAAGTGTACTATATGAAATGTTTGTGTGGTTAAAAGTGTGTTATCAAAGGAATTTAGGATGTGTATAGACTTGAAAGTTATTTTTAAAATGAATTTAGTTGTATTTCTTATGGATTTTCATGCTTAAGTCCTGTGTTTGAAGAAATGAGAAAGTTGTGTGATGGGTGTTTTCAAATGGATTTAATGTGTTTGTGAATTTTAAAGAGGGTTTTATTATGATATGTAAAGAGTCTATATATGTGTATTTACATTGAATGAAATTACATGAGAATGTGTTGATATATATGATGTGTATAATGTAAATTGAGCACAATTTCCATACAAGGTATTTTTATTATGATGTGCAGGGGACAGGGTGAGAGGGAAAGGGTGGTTTTCTGGGGGAGGGGGAAGGGGGAAAAGTGGTAGGGGGAAGGGGTAGGGGGTGTGCTGGGTTCTTTTTAAATATGTAGGGGGTGGGCATGGGGGTGTGCAATGGGCAGGGGGGAAGTGCAGTGGGCAGGGGTGTGCTGGGGAAGGGGGCAGGGGGTGTTCAGGGGCAGGGAGTGTGCAGGGGTAGGGGGTGTGCTCGGGGGTGGGCAGTGTGTAGGGGGTGTGATGGGGAAGGGGGTAGGGGTGCTACTTTTTTATGGAATGGGGGGACATATAGCCATTGTATTAAACCGTGGCTATAGGTATATAGCCAAGTTTTAATGTCGTTGCAAAAGGCCCATCATTGGTATCCAATAGCGGAGGATAATAGGGTTGAAGATATTTCACCACTCTTTTAATGTAATTGATAATATTTGATTTATCTCAAAAGTAAGGGAGATATCCCATGGGGGAAGGGAGAAGGAGGAGAGTGCGTGTAAAGGATTTTGTTGAGTGGAATGAGGGATATATGAGGGTAACCTTCTTTAATGGTTGATAGTGAAAATTTGTTAATTCCACTCATTAATTTGGGGAATTATTAGGCCTAAGGGTAAAATAAATCATTTTCCAACAATGTGGGAATCAATACACACACACTTCTAATCCGTATAGTTTCATTGAGTGGATTACAATCCATTATTCAACCATATAGAGATACTTCCCCAAAAACTCATACCTTACACAAGTTCATCACATTATTTGACAAACCATTAACTATCAATGTGAGGCCATCATAACCTTAGAACCAAACTGTAGGTTTATCTATTCCCCCTCGAATCATTAAATAGCCCATGTTCTACTAAACATTGGGCCATTTGATTATTATAGAAGATTATCCCTAACCATGCACCAATTTTGTTAATTGGTTATTTTATGTTTTGTGCCTCACTAGTATAATTCCTTTTAGCAACCCCATTCTTTATTTCATTATTGTATTACTAACATAATATTTGTTTTATTATGTAGGTGAAATCTTTTTCCTCAGTTCAAATGCTTTGTTCGGAAACTGCCGCCATGGACGACAATGTTTTAGAGAAGATAGATGAAAAAAGGATGGAACATCATTGTTTTTTAACTATTTGTTGGATAAATGTAATTGTAACCAAATTAAACATTGTTTTAAATGTATATAGAAGTGTGTTGTTTTGTATTCATGATTTCAAGTAAATGTATGTATCATTTTTGTTCTTCTATGCATTGTGTGTGAGTGTTGTGTGTGCTGTGTGCAGGTTTTGTTTAGACTCTGTGCAGGTGCTGTAATGTGTGCAGGTGCTGGGTAGGTTCTGTGCAGGTTCTGGTTTTGGATAGGATCTTTGGCCTTTATCAGTGCTAGTTAAGCACTGGTAAATGGATAATATATCAGCGCTATTTTGAGCACTGATAAAGGTAGTTTTTATCAATGCTCAAAATAGCACTGATATATTATACATTTATCAGCGCTGAAAATAGCGCTGATAAAGGGGACCCCCTTTATCTTTGCTGAGATTAACAATGCTTTTTTAGCACTATTAAAGTCCGTTTTAGCGCTATTATAAGCCATATTTGTAGTAGTGTGGCTTGAATATTATTTCTTAATTCCATGAAAAGTTTGTTGTATATTTTTCATGTATACATGGTGGTAAAAGTGGAAGTGGTTATTCAAGAAGTTTTTGAATGTTTTGAGGTGTAATGAAAATAGGTATGATCATTCCCTACAATTTTGTTGTTAGTTTCAATGGATAAATCCAATGAACTAGGTGAACATAACCCCAAAATTTTTATACATAAGATATTTTCACATAAAATTTATAATAAGAATAACCTCATCTTGATAATTCTTTTATTGTTTATGATCAATTTAGTTGGTGTTATTATCATGTTTTAGTTGTGATGAAGAATCCAAATAAGTATTCCTCTAGAGGTATCCATACATACTCCATGAATTTTTAAATTTTATCGATGGATATTTGGGTGCTAATATAGAAGTACTGACCATATTGCATCATTGACCATTGATTGTGATAAGAATTACTTCAAGTGTTAAGAACCTTATCTCTTATTCCATTAGTATTGAGAGGGATGAGGAGGACCACTTCTTGTTTTTGAGATTTTTCCTGAGAGAATTATCTTTTATCTTTAGAGAATATTTTTTTTCAAAATAATTAATAGACAACTATAAATGATATAAGTTGGGTTATATACTTAGTTTTAGATCATTAGTTACTACATAAAGGTCCTCAACTAATTTCTTTATTCTAAGTAAACCCCACATCTAATAATAATAAAAATTATAATATTATTATATTAAATGGCATGCGATAACTCGATAATAGTTTAATATCACTTATTAAATACATAAATTAATATTTATTTAAATGATATTAAACAAAATATATCATTTCTATCAGTCCGTAAACTCATCCTATCAACCCTCCTTGACATTTATCGAACCTTTAATAATAAATGTTTCTTATATTATTCATTTAATAAATAAATATTATATTCACTAACTAGTGAATAAATACTTATTAATATTCAAATCACACATATTCTCAACTAATGAATAAATGGTGATTGAATTCATTCAATCAACATAACCTAAATAATTATAAGTCCACAGTCTTAAGAATAATATTTATTCTAATATTAAATTCAAATAAAATTTAACTAATATCCCTGATACACTTACTATACGATCCTCTAGGCATTTTTCTCAATGAAATTAGGCGGGTTTTCCTAAATTATAAGATTAGAATCTAACAACAGGCCAGGTAACTCATAGAGAAAGAAGTTAATATTGTAGTGAAAACAACCTCATATGGACCCTTACTATTCAATATAACCACCTTTTCTTAATATCTTATCAAGTGGGTTATATACTTGTGTCATAAACCTATATGATTGAATATTTTTCTTCAAATACCTAAAATAAACTTATTAATAAAACTTCATGGACATAGAATTAATTAGATAATTACATTTCAATGAAAGGGATTGAGATATATTTTTTCAGTCTTAAAAGGGATAAATTATTTCTTGATTTATCCAATCAATGAAATATCGCTTATAATGGACCCAATGTATCCTATTTTTCTAAGAGTATATGTCATCATAGTTTTTGATAATACATCAGATTACATGATTAATAATATAAATTAATAATAATATCAAATTTAAGGACCAATACACACGTCTGAAGATATTAGTATCTAATGAAACAATAACATGTAAAATTCATATTGATGGGTATGTCCTCATATCCCCATCTCTTGTATATTACAAAGTAAAAACTTCACGAGACAAAGACTCATCCTCTTAAAATAATACAACAAATGATAATATAAACATTTTCTATGTCAAATATGACATATTTTATCCAAAACATAGGATATATATTTAAGAATAATGTCATAATAGTTAATGGTTCTCATTATAGTGGGGAACTAATATAACCTTTCGATGTGAAAAATACTATTAAGGAAATTATCAAATTAATGTTATGAATACAAATACTCATCATGTGAAAAAATATTTATTAATACCCAGGTATTTGATATATAGGTAATAAAAAGTACAAAGTTTATTAGTTCTAGAGTAGCAACACCAACAAAATACCACTTACACTAAATCCAACTACTAACAACTTTTAGTCCCCTATATCTCACATTATATTCATGATTCTACTAAGATAAGGCTTTATTTAACTAGTCTTCCATGTTATATCCCATAAAATATTTTTTTACTATGACCTCACCCCTCTAATGAAAATCCCTTAAGAGGTGATATATTCGAAGTATATGCTTCATTCACAATTGTGACCTTTGAACCTTGGCTAGGACCATTGTTGTAGTATTAAAACAATATAGTATGATAATATATTTACTAATATGAACCACATCAAGCTATTGGATGATGTTTCTGTTGACCTCACCTGTTTTGATAATCCCAATTATGTGTTCATATATTATGCTACTCTCAATTACTAATGATCTACAGTTTAATTCTTACAAATCAGTGATAAAGTTAATAATAATGTTTAAATAATCTCTGATTTATGTTAATCTCGATTATCCCTATTTATACAAGCTTTGAAACAATTCTAAGTCAATTAGATGTGGTTTTCATAAGAGCCAGAGCTACCGATAGCCAGAGCTACCGATAGCCAGAGCTACCGATAGCCAGAGCTACCGATAGCCAGAGCTACCGATAGCCAGAGCTACCGATAGCCAGAGCTACCGATACACAGAGCTACCGATGCACACAGAGCTACCGATGCACAAAGAGCTACCGATGCACACAGAGCTACCGATGCACACAGAGCTACCGATGCACACAGAGCTACCGATGCACACAGAGCTACCGATGCACACAGGGAGCTACCGATAAGAGCTACCGATAAGAGCCACCGATAAGAGTTTGAAGAGCTACCGATGGAAGATCCCTACACCGAGTCAACCGTACACGTCTACAAACAAACGGCCACCTATAATGAACTGTGGAGTCAAATCCTATATCCTCGACACTATTTGTTTATTATACTAACGGTTACATTTGTTACTTTTGATGCATTTAATGTTATTAAATGATTTATGTTTCCATTTCAGGAAACCGTACCAAGTACGATCAAAAAGTATAATCATTCCTTCTTGTCAGAAAAACAAAAAGGGTATAAAGAGGACATCGTGTATGTATCAAAAGGTGGGTGAAAGAAAACTCGAAGAGATCAAGCACACAGAACACACTTGCGATCAAGCTCAAAAACGTGCCAAGATCAACTGGAGAACTTGCACTCACGAGACTACTACTACCAGCCTCCAGAACATAGAGCATACATCGAGCAATCTATGCTAAAGAAGAACCACACAAAACTCATCATTCTTTGAGCCGATAAGCAAGCTGAACCTCGAAGTCAAGGAAGCATATGGTACTCTGTTTTCCAGACAAAAACCAGAAGAAGACTCAGAAGGAATTCTAATCAACAAAAGGAGTCAAGAGCTGCACGAAGATCACTAGAGCCATTTCTAATCTCTAAATCTTTATCTCTGTTATTTACTTTTTACATTACGAGCAGTGTGTGTTATCTGTTGTATTTTTACACACACACTGTCTCCTGGACCTTAACTGGAGGATTTGTAAATCCTCACTCACTATCTTTTCATTCTTTTTCCCACTGTGGATAGTGGTAGAGGTCGTGTGTGACCTGGACAGCTGGTTGCTGTTGTTTTGTTTCCCACGGATAACAGTGGTAGTGGTCTTGGACCTGGACAGTTATAAACTGTTGAACCCCGATTCAGGGTGTGGATCATCCTTATATAAGCTTTTGAGAGGACTAAGTCTCGGCTTGAGACTGAACCTCTTGGTTAACTCCTTTGTGTCTTTAGTTAAAGTTTACATCCATACAATACATATCTATTTCATATTCTGCTTCTATTACTTTGAAATATAATTTGTCTTCAAAGCTACTTTGATAGTTAAACTCGCAAGTGTTTATATTTATTATAAATCAGTAAGTTAGTTTCAAAAGTTAATTTAATCATCAGATTAAGTTAACTGAGAACTAATCAATATTTGAGAAACTAATTGAACCTTTATAATCTGTATAAATTCACTACAGTTTAATTTGTTTTTGAAATTGGGGGATTTTAATAGAAATTGTTTTTAGCAGAAATTTTATTTGGAACTCAATTCACACCCCTCTTGAGTGTCCACTCCGACCAACATTTGGTATCAGAGGGTTTATTAATACCTTCTAAATTACTCTGTTTTCAACTGTGATTTTAGTTGTATTTTAAATTTCTTAAAATTTCTGTTATTCCTAAATTTTTATCTCTTTAAATTTTGTTTATAATGGATAATAGACTTGAGGGTGTTGCTACTAACCGGACACCTTTCTTTAATGGAAATAACTATGCTTAGTGGAAACTTAAAATGAAAATTCATCTAGAAAGCATGAGTTTTGATATTTGGACTGCTATTGAATCTGAATATAAAGTTCCCACTACTGATAGATCTACTTGGGATGAACCTACAAAGACTGCTTACAATAATAATTGTAAAGCTATGAATGCTCTGTACTGTGCTCTAGGAGATGAAGAATTTAATATAATCTCTGCATGTAAAACTGCTTTTGAAATTTGGGATACCTTGGCTGTTTCTCACGAAGGAACAACTAATGTTAAAGAAATGAGATTAAACACTTATACTATTAAATATGATAATTTCAAAATGAAGCCTGATGAACCTATTTCTGACATGTATCTCAGGTTCAATGAGATAGTAAACACAATGAGCTCACTCGGAAAGATTGTTCCTGCAAAAGAACAAATTATGAGAATACTGAGATGTTTGCCAGATAGATGGAGAGGTACATCCGTTTCAATTAGAGAATCCTGTGACATTGGAACACTGCCTGTCAAGGAGTTAATTGGTAAGCTGATGATGTATGAAGAAGAGCTTAAAGCAAATAAAGAAGAAGATGAGGAACCCAAAAGAAAATCTGTAGCTTTTAAAACTACTGCCTTTAAGAGTAAAGACAAGGATAAACTACAAATGGAGACTGAGAGTTCAATGAGTGAAAATTCAGAATCTGACAGTGATGCTGAGATGGATCAAATAGCTAGGAGATTCAAAAAGTTTTATAGGAAAAAGAAATTCTTTAGGAAACCAAATTACAAAGGAAAGTATGATCAACAAGGCAAATGGAAAAAGGATTGGAAGAAGGCTGACAGGACTGATGAAGTTGTCTGCTATGAATGCAAGCGAAAAGGACATATCAAAGCAGACTGTCCAAAGTTAAAATTCAAAAAGAAATATGATTACAAAGACAAGAAGTACAAGAAATCCATGAAGGCTACCTGGAATGCTTCAGAAGACAGCACTAGTGAAGCAGAATCTTCGGACTCTAAAAGGAATCGAGCCAACATGTGTTTCATGACAAATACTTCTGAGGTAACATCTGACACTCCTGTTTTAAATTCATATTATTCTGGAGATGATTCTGATTCAGAAAACATGTCAAAATCTGAACTATTTGAGTACTGTGATATGTTGGAAGAAACCTGTAATGAGCTTAAAGACAGATACAAAGGTGTAAAGAAACAGTATGCTTTAAGTGTTAAGCATAAATCTGATCTTGATATAGAAAAGGAAAAGAATGCTCAACTACTAAAGGAAAATACAGAACTGAAACTGTCAAATGAGCAACTTAGAAAGGACTTAGAAAAATTCACAAATGGAAAGGATGCGTTAACTCAAATGCTAGGAAAGCAAGTTGCACCTAGATATGCTACTGGTTTGGGATACCAACCTGGACAGCGACAATTCACTGGAACCCGATTTATTCCTAAGTCTGAAAAAAATTCTGCTAGTTCCAGTTTTGGAAATTCATATGCTTCAACAGGTTGTTCACATGGTTATAGACCAAATAAAGTTTATCTTTCAAAATCTGTTGTTTCTGTTAATTGTATGGGACCCATAAAACAAATTTGGGTACCTAAGGCCCTGATTGCTAACCTATCTGGACCCAAGAAAATCTGGGTACCAAAGTCATTTCCTGTTTAAATCTGTTTTATAGGAGACCTTCTTGAAGAGCCGTCACAAGAAGATATGGTATTTAGACAGTGGGTGCTCAAGACACATGACTGGAGATTATTCTTGCTTCAAGAGCTTAATAAAGGTTGATGGAGGTCATGTCACCTTTGGTGACAACTCTAAAGGAAAAATCATCGGCCTAGGCCAGATTGGTAACACTGACTCAGTATTAATTTCTAAAGTTTTATTCGTTGATGGACTTAAATATAACTTGCTTAGTATATCTCAATTATGTGACGATGGTTTCAATGTCAAGTTTTAAAATGACTCGTGTGATGTTTTTAACTCCAAAAACTCTTTAGTATTTTCTGCTCTAAGGAATGAAAATGTTTATGCTGTTGATTTAAATTCTTTAGCCAAACAAAATATTTCTTGCTTGAATGCTTTTCATAAAGAATCTTGGCTATGGCACAGAAGATTAGGACACTGAAACATTCACTCACTTAGAAAACTGGCTAGGAAAAACTTAGTTATAGACTTACCCAAGTTAGAATTCCGAAATGACAAAGTGTGTAATCCGTGTCAAAAGGGAAAACAACACAAAGTTTCTTTTAAATCAAAGAAAGAAGTCTCAACTTCTCAACCACTTGAGTTGGTTCACATGGATTTGTTTGGACCATCAAGAGTTTCTAGTTTAAATGGGAAGCATTATGTCTATGTTCTTGTAGATGACTTTTCTAGATATACTTGGGTATACTTTCTAGCTCACAAAATTGAAGCTTGTTCTTACTTTATTAAATATTCCAAGTCTGTAGATAACCTTAGTGGACTTAATATTAAAACCCTAAGAAGTGATCATGGTCGTGAGTTTGAAAATCATGAGTTTGAATCTTACTGCTCACACAATGGATATAGTCACAATTTCTCTGCCCCTAGGACACCCCAACAAAATGGTGTAGTAGAAAGGAGAAACCGAACCCTTCAAGAAATAGCTAGAACTATGCTCAATGAATATGAACTACCTATTTACTTTTGGGCTGAAGCTGTTAATACAGCTTGTTATGTTATCAATAGAGTCTTGATCAGACCTCTTCTTAAGAAAACCCCTTATGAGTTGTGGAACAATAGAAAGCCTAAGGTTAATTACTTCAGAGTTTTTGGTTTCAAAGTCTTTATACTTAATACTAAAGATAATCTGGAAAAGTTTACTCCCAAAAGCGATGAAGGAATTTTTCTGGGTTACTCTATTTCAAGTAAAGCTTATAGAGTTTTCAATAAGAGAACCAAATGTGTGGAAGAATCTGTTCACATCAAATTCGATGAAACTGATCCACATGAGCCTAAAACCTCTCTTGAGAATCTTGAAGAAGATTTGTCTATTCTGGACCTTAATGATAAATCTAAAGAACCTGTTATAAAAACATCCAGTTCTGGACTTTCTCCAGAATCTGCTTCTGTTGAACCCGAACCTATAGATGAACCTGAAGTTTCTAGTCCAACCTTTACCAAATCGACTAAGATTCTAAAGAATCATCCTTTAGATGCTGTTGTTGGTAATCTTGATAGAGGAACACAAACTAGAGCTTCTCTAAGGAACCAGGTTGAACATCAAGCTTTTCTGTCACAACCAGAACCCAAAAATATCAATGATGCTATCAATGATGAATTCTGGGTAATAGCCATGCAAGAAGAGTTGAATCAATTTGAAAGAAACAAAGTCTGGGAATTAGTTGACAGACCCAAGGACACCTTGACAATAGGCACAAAATGGGTTTTTAGAAATAAAGTAGATGAATCAGGAAACATAGTTAGAAACAAAGCTAGACTAGTTACACAGGGATATAGTCAAGAAGAGGGTATAGACTATGGAGAAACTTTTGCACCTGTAGCTCGACTGGAAGCTATTAGGATCTTACTTGCATATGCATCACATCTGAATTTCAAGTTATATCAAATGAATGTCAAAAGTGCATTTCTAAATGGTTTTATAATTGAAGATGTTTTTGTGGAACAACCACCTGGATTTACAAACCCTCATTTTCCAAATCAAGTTTTTAAACTTTCTAAAGCTTTATATGGTTTAAAACAAGCTCCAAGAGCTTGGTATGATAGACTCAACAATTTTCTTATTTCAAAAGGTTTTACTAAAGGGATCGCTGATCCAACTCTTTTTATTAAAAGAATTTCTAAAGATGTTTTAGTTGTAAAAATCTATGTTGATGATATTATATTTGGATCTTCTAAACACTCTTTATGTACTGATTTTTCAAAAAATATGCAAAATGAATTTGAAATGAGCTTAATAGGAGAGCTTAAGTATTTTCTTGGTTTTCAAATTTTTCAAACTAGAGATGGAATTATTTTAAATCAAAGTAAATATAAAAAAGATCTTTTAAAACGTTTTGGATTGGATAGCATTAAGGAAAATGATACACCTATGAGTACTACCTGTAAGTTGGATACAGATGAAGCTGGGAAACCAGTGGATCAAACCAATTACAGAGGTATGATTGGAAGCTTACTTTATCTTACTGCTAGTCGACCAGACATTATGTTCAGTGTATGTATGTGCGCTAGATTTCAAGCTAATCTTAAGGAATCACACTTACTGGCTGTTAAAAGGATTTTTAAATATCTTAAGCATACTGTACATTTAGGTTTGTTTTATCCAAAAGGACAATCATTTGACCTAATTAGCTATTCAGATGCTGACTTTGATGGATGTAAGTTAGAAAGGAAGAGCACATCTGGAACATGTCATTTACTTGGTAAATCCCAAGTGTCATGGTGTAGTAAGAAACAGAACTCAGTTGCATTGTCTACTGCCGAAGCAGAGTATATAGCTACTGGTAGTTGCTGTGCACAAATTCTGTGGATGAAACACACTTTATTGGACTATGGATTTGAGTTTAAACATGTTTCAATTAACTGTGACAACACTAGTTCAATAAACATATCTAAGAACCCTGTATCTCAATCTAGAACCAAACACATAGATGTAAGACATCATTTTCTGAGAGATCATTATCAAAAAGGTGATATTACTCTTGAATTTATTGGCACTGAACATCAATTGGCCGATATTTTCACTAAAACTTTAAGTTCTGATAGGTTAAGTTACATTAGGCACGAGCTGGAGATGATCAATTCTCACCGATGTTGAAATTCTCACCGATGATCAATTCTCACCGATGTTGAAATTATCACCGATGATCAATTCTCACCGATGTTGAAATTCTCACCGATGATCAATTCTCACCGATGTTGAAATTCTCACCGATGTGAAATTATCACCGATGTGAAATTCTCACCGATGTGAACTTCTCACCGATGTTATATTTTAAACTTCTGTCTGCCGCCAAGAATATTAATCATTTTATTTTTATGTTATTTTACTTTATTCGTTTATTCATGATTCCTACATGATAAAACTAAGCCTAAACCGCTTCTCACTCCACCGGACCCAAAACCCTTCTCCTTTGAATCCTAGATCCCTAATCGACTGAGAACCCTAAATCCGCGATGGAAAAAACCAAGATTCCTGCCAGCAGAGATGACAGTGTAGAGCCTAAAACAAAGAAGCAGAAAGTGCAGCAAGAAGCTCGTGGAAGTAATGTCAGAACTAGGTCGGGAAAGCGACCAGTAAACCCTCATTTGCAGCATAGAGATATTGTGATTGAAAAGAAGCTATGCGTAGATTGGTTGCTACCAAGAAAGTCGTTGGTTCTTGCAATTATGGAATATCAGAGATGGGTAGATTGTTTTTCAAATAACAATGGTCCCTACTACCCGAAGTTAGTGAAACAGTTCTACGAATTTGTAAGCTTCGAGAAGTCTGAAAATGAAAATCGGGTAAGTTCTTTTTTAAATGGAAAAGAAATGTCGTTTTCTTCAGTAGAGTGGGAAGAATGTTTAAAAGTCACACATGAAGGTGTATCCGGGTATGTCTCAAGAGCAATTCCACCTACCAGTAACATCTTTGACTATGAGACCGCTTTAAAAGAGCTAACGGGTAATGGAAGTTAGAGGCAAGTGGTTGCTACTGAATTGGATGGAGAGAACAGACTGCTTTTCAAATTTGTTCAACATGTTTTGATACCGAGGAGAGGAGATTTTTCTAATCTGAGATATCAAGATATTTATCTTATACATCTGTTAAGACATGGTGTGAAAGTTAATCTGTGCAGACTGCTGTTGAATCAAATGGAAGACATGATTAGGCCAAAATCAAAGACTGATGCTTTATTCTTTTCCAAAATGATCTCTGTTATGATAAAAGTGAAAGGGATAGCTGAGTCTCAGGATGAGACAGTTGTAGTTAAGAATAACTTCTATATCACTAATACAGTTTGTAAGTACATGAAAATCAATTGGAACCCATGGAAAGGAGAATGGGTCAGTGATGACCAGAGGGTGTATGATAAGTTTAATCCTGTGAATTATCCTTCAAGGCCAAAGGATAAAAGAGATCCAGGTTTAGGATCTGATGAAGAGGAACCCGAGTACAGTGATGAGTCAGAAGAAGAAGAAGAAGAAGAGTAAGAAACTCCTATGGATATTGGAGGAGATCCAGACTTGCCCCCAAGTCCTGTTATTGAGTTTGTATACTCAAGAAAAGGAAAAGTAGAGGAAGTGTTATCTATTCATGAGGAAGACCAGTCAGTTCCTCAGCAGAAAGGAGAAAAAGAGGATGTATCTGAATCATATGATTCTGCTAGGTTGAGTCTGAGTCCTTTGATTGAAAACTCAGTTGTGCCTACTGATGAAGTAGAAAAAGAAAGTGAAGAAGATTTACCTGTGTCAGAAAATCTCCTTACTGCTGCTGAGATGGAAGTTGTTGTGGAAGATTCTGATGAAGAAAGACCAGTAGAAAATGTAGTTGTTGTACATAGGAATGCACCCATTGAGGGGGAGCATCATCCCAATCTTGGAAATGTTACAGTGGCTGTTGAGATTGAAGACTGGGTAGAAGACCCAGGATTTATAGTGTGTGGTTTGGATTATCCTGATTCGGATAAAGAAGTATCCTTGAATAGACCAAAGATCAGCTATGACATCAATTCTGAGTTATTACCTGATGATGTGGTCCGAGTACATGATTTAGATGTGCTGAAAGAAAATCTCAAAGTCAGTTTTTTAGAAGAAGTAAAGACAATGGAATATTTTCTGGTATCCTCGATTCAATCAGTCATGAATGATTCAGTAGTCAGCTTAGCTTCTGCAAGAGTATCTACTACAGTTGCTCCTACTGATTTTGTTACAAAGTCTGATCTTGAATCCCTGAAGCATGAGCTGAAAGAATCCTTCACTGCCTCAGTTACTGAGATGAAGCACTGTTTTCGTGAAGAAATGAAGTTGTTAGAAAAATCTCTTGAGCTTTCTCTTGGTTTCAATCTTTCAACTTTTATGGGTGAGCTAATGGAAGCAGTCAAAGAATGCCAGACCCAATATTCTAGAATAGAAGCAGATCTTGAAGCCTTAAAGAAGTCTGTTACTACTTTAGATTCTTACACGAGCTCAAAGCCTCAAGCTGATAAGGATTTATCCTATGTGAAAAGTGTTGTAAGCCAAATGGTTTCAGTATTTGAAGATTTCAAATCTTCTATAAAGGATCATGTTAAAAATCAGGAATCTCAACTGCAAACTCTGATTAGTGGCTTGACCAAAAGTTTCAAAGAAACTGTATCCTTCTCAGTTGGTCCTCTAGCTTCAAAACCTGCATTTGATTTGAATCAATTACGAGCTATGATAAAGGAGGAGCTTGGTTCTATTTCAACCAGTGGCTCTATGGACTCATCAGATCTAAGCCGGGTAGTGCTCTCTACAAGAGATTCAGTAAGGGAAATAATGAAAATCGTCCACGACACTATGAAAGAGGCCTCTGCCTCTCAGGAGGAAATCAAGAACAAGGTGGATTATTATTTCCAAAGGATTTTTACCAAGCAACAACTCACCCATCATTTCAAGCTGATGTTGGAAAACATGAAATTACCCCCTGTAACTCAAGCCTTCCGAGAACAAGTGAGCAAGCTAAGAGAGCTGACTCCTGCCTTAGAAAAATTCATGGAGAACAAAGATGATTTTATATCTGCTATGGAAAGAGGGGGAGGAATCATTATGGATTTCAGAAATATGTTGCTGCCCTTTTTGCATGTTGATGCCAGACCAATTATTGTCCCTCCTGCCTTGCCTGCCTCTGCCTCTACTGAGTCTCCAGTCCAGATGACTCCTGTTTAGTCCATCCAAAGCCTCACACCTATGATCACTCAACAAACTTCCCAATACAGGACAAGCACTGTATCAGTGGCTCAGCCTCCTGTGATCATTTCTGGGATTCCAAAACCCTCACTCACATCCTCACCACCTGCCTCCTCTTCTGATCCAAAAGGAAAATCTCATGTTGAAGATCCGGATTGCTGAAGTGGCCAGGCTGTTTGATAGGAATTGTTTTTTTTCTTCTTTTTCTCTTCTATTCTGTTTATGTAAGCTTTGTCTGGTCTAATACAAATGTTTTTCTTTACACTATCTCTGTTTATCAGTTCTTTCTGTCTTCTTTCCCACTTTTTTATTATCACAAAGGGGGAGAAAATTATAAAGGGGGAGAAAATATAAAGAGAGGGGGGGGGGGCAATATCAAAGGGGAGAAATTTTGAGCCTTTGCTACTATTCTTACTTTTCCTTATTTGGTACCAACTCTTTCAAAGATTATCTCTGATACTATTGTATTTAATACATTCTATGATAATTTTTGATCTATTTCATTCTATTACTATTTCCTCTATTTTCTCTGATTGCTTTCTTTAAGAAATTAGAATATAAACGTTATATTCTCTTATACTATATTCTCACTATTTTTGGTCATATCATAAGTTGTGATTATCAAAAGGGGGAGATTGTTGACCTCACCTGTTTTGATAATCCCAATTATGTGTTCTTATATTATGCTACTCTCAATTACTAATGATCTACAGTTTAATTCTTACAAATCAGTGATCAAGTTAATAATAATGTTTAAATAATCTCTGATTTATGTTAATCTCGATTATCCCTATTTATACAAGCTTTGAAATAATTCTAAGTCAATTAGATGTGGTTTACATAAGAGCCAGAGCTACCGATAGCCAGAGCTACCGATAGCCAGAGCTACCGATAGCCAGAGCTACCGATATCCAGAGCTACCGATAGCCAGATCTACCGATAGCCAGAGCTACCGATAGCCAGAGCTACCGATAGCCAGAGCTACCGATACACAGAGCTACCGATGCACACAGAGCTACCGATGCACAAAGAGCTACCGATGCACACAGAGCTACCGATGCACACAGAGCTACCGATGCACACAGAGCTACCGATGCACACAGAGCTACCGATGCACACAGAGCTACCGATGCACAAAGGGAGCTACCGATAAGAGCTACCGATAAGAGCCACCGATAAGAGTTTGAAGAGCTACCGATGGAAGATCCCTACACCGAGTCAACCGTACACGTCTACAAACAAACGGCCACCTATAATGAACTGTGGAGTCAAATCCTATATCCTCGACACTATTTGTTTATTATACTAACGGTTACATTTGTTACTTTTGATGCATTTAATGTTATTAAATGATTTATGTTTCCATTTCAGGAAACCGTACCAAGTACGATCAAAAAGTATAATCATTCCTTCTTGTCAGAAAAACAAAAAGGGTATAAAGAGGACATCGTGTATGTATCAAAAGGTGGGTGAAAGAAAACTCGAAGAGATCAAGCACACAGAACACACTTGCGATCAAGCTCAAAAACGTGCCAAGATCAACTGGAGAACTTGCACTCACGAGACTACTACTACCAGCCTCCAGAACATAGAGCATACATCGAGCAATCTATGCTAAAGAAGAACCACACAAAACTCATCATTCTTTGAGCCGATAAGCAAGCTGAACCTCGAAGTCAAGGAAGCATATGGTACTCTGTTTTCCAGACAAAAACCAGAAGAAGACTCAGAAGGAATTCTAATCAACAAAAGGAGTCAAGAGCTGCACGAAGATCACTAGAGCCATTTCTAATCTCTAAATCTTTATCTCTGTTATTTACTTTTTACATTACGAGCAGTGTGTGTTATCTGTTGTATTTTTACACACACACTGTCTCCTGGACCTTAACTGGAGGATTTGTAAATCCTCACTCACTATCTTTTCATTCTTTTTCCCACTGTGGATAGTGGTAGAGGTCGTGTGTGACCTGGACAGCTGGTTGCTGTTGTTTTGTTTCCCACAGATAACAGTGGTAGTGGTCTTGGACCTGGACAGTTATAAACTGTTGAACCCCGATTCAGGGTGTGGATCATCCTTATATAAGCTTTTGAGAGGACTAAGTCTCGGCTTGAGACTGAACCTCTTGGTTAACTCCTTTGTGTCTTTAGTTAAAGTTTACATCCATACAATACATATCTATTTCATATTCTGCTTCTATTACTTTGAAATATAATTTGTCTTCAAAGCTACTTTGATAGTTAAACTCGCAAGTGTTTATATTTATTATAAATCAGTAAGTTAGTTTCAAAAGTTAATTTAATCATCAGATTAAGTTAACTGAGAACTAATCAATCTTTGAGAAACTAATTGAACCTTTATAATCTGTATAAATTCACTACAGTTTAATCTGTTTTTGAAATTGGGGGATTTTAATAGAAATTGTTTTTAGCAGAAATTTTAATTGGAACTAAATTCACCCCCCTCTTGAGTATCCACTCCGACCAACAGTTTCTTATCCAAAATAATTATTTAGCTATATTAGAAGCTAAAATACACTCACACCCTGCTATAAAATTAGTGATCACCGGCTTCTTTGAGCTCTTCCAGCTCACAACTCCATAATTAAAATAGAAGACATATCCCAAAGATGACTTTATATCATTTTAGTCTATCTGAAAACTAGAATCTACACCTACCCTAATGACTAGTTCCTTATCTCCTCCATAAACTAGGAACACATCCTGAGTTAATCTTAGATACTTTAGGATAATTTTTACAACAATCCAATGATTCTATCTTGGGTTTTATTGATATATTCCAAACTTGTTCAAGGCATAGGAAACATAAAGCCTGATATATAACATAACATACATGAAAAATACTATCTATGATTCACAAGGAACCATACTCATAATATATCTCTTATTTGGTATGAGGACACATTTTATTAGAGACATGTATACTATGTGACACTAGAAAAAAATCCCCTTTTAGATTGTTCCATATAGAATATCTACAGTACCCTGTCAATGTTTGCAACCAAACTTAGTCCAAGTCCCCTATTATATATATCATGAATGATCTTGATCCCTAGAATTTAGGTTGTTTAATATAAGTCTTTTGTAGAGAATAATTTTTTTTAACCATGTATTAACTAACTGTAAGACCAATATCTGATAAGTTTATTTCATACATACATTTTAGAGTGTTTTAATATATTAATTTATATATTTAATTTAATATTCTGGCCAATTTGTGAGTGAAATAACTTTTTTTATGATTTATTTTAGGATATAATGAATATTTGAAAAAGGAATGAAAATATGTGATTAATGGAGCGCGACACCAGATTTTTGAAGATGAAGAAAGTTGGATAATTAGAGCAACGTGATTACACGATGTGTAATAAATTTATACATCATAAAGTTTTCAAGTAAAGTAGATACCTATGGAAAATTCATGATGAGTTTACATGCTGTGAACATCAATTACACGTTATGAGTCCTAATTTTACACCGTAAAGAGAGTCAAAGTTCAAAATCTTTGAACATGATTCACGCCAGATTCATGAAGATTCAAAAATAATAGAGGAAATATTGATAAGGATTACACGACGTGTTAACATATTATACATCATGAAAATGGAAAGGAAGATCACATTTTGAGCCTATAAAAAGAGGGCCTAGACACACCTTTGTAGGAATTTCAGATGCACACTTCGATGAGGAGCCACCACTAGACAAAGGCACTCCTAGTGCTTCACCAATTTTTTATAGGATTTTAATTTCTTTATTTTCTCCACCCACTCATGGTTAGCATGAGTGGGTGACTTATTTGTGTTGTGTCATGCGTGATGAATAAGGATTAAATGTATGGGGTATTTTATATTTGAATGCAATTATTGTTGGGATTTCATATTCATTATTTAATTCTATCCTTTTTATGATTTCTTATTTCATGACCATTGTGATTAGGGTTAGGGATTGGGTTTTATTTTTTTCTTTCCTTTCACATGAACATTTCCAAGACCGATTGAATACATTTTTTTAATATGTGATATAGGGTTTAAACATCCACCATGACCATTGGGTTTGTCTCTGCCCTATGTTTAAATTAGGTTTCGGGTTACCCATTCATTCCAATATAAAGTAACTGATCATGAGAAAAGGAAATATTTAAATGGAGAGATTTTTTCATGACCATTGTACTCTCTAGGACTTGATTTTGATTAATGAATAATTTTCAATTAATTATTTTATACCTTATAATCCCATGAACTAGGATTCATTACTTCACGACATAATTATTTATATTTTCTTATCCCACCTTCTTCACCACATCACATGATTGATAATTTAGATTTATTTCTTCAAATTCAAAATTAGTTTAGGTTTATTTTATTTAATTAATATTTTCTCAAACCTTGTCTCTATGGGTTTGACCTTGGACTTGAAAATCCTATACTACCATCTAATTTAGCACTTTGTTTTGTGTTTTAAATTTATAAATTTGGTAACCTAACTGGAATTAATGATACCCACAAGGCTATAAAATTTTTGGCATCATTTTCAAGGATATGATTAGAGAATTTATTAGTTGAATAATTTAGATAGACTCTTTCCCCATCATTTATTCTTTCTAATTTTCACCTAGATTTATATTTATTTCTTTTTATTACTTTTTACAGCACTATTTATTTTTGGTTTCAACAACATGGCTATAAAGTATGATGAATACCAAGGAGCAGTTCATCTTCATATTGTATGATATGACATAGCTACCCAAGGGGGTTAAAATGATGAATAATCAACTCGATGAGTACCCACAACTGTACACAAGAACTGATTTCACAACACCCCATAACTTGGATCTAGAATTCTACGAGGGGAACCATAATCAAAGAAAAATGAAAAATGAATCATAGGTAAGTACCACTTATGATACTTATTTTTATTCTAATCACAATTCCATTGATTTTTCATGTTTTGACGATGATGAAAAGGGTGACCTTTGTACATAACTTGAATGGTATGAATCACATTTCAGGAAATAGATGAAAGCATAAGATATTGAATAAGAATAAGAAATTGAATAGAGAGGAACCTCAACTGCTGAGATGCTACAAAGATTCATCAAAAAATTGGGACCGCAGCCGAAAGAAGAATAAGAATATGAAAAAGAGGATGATGATATTACAACGACCACATTTTTTAGAAATTTTTTAGAAATTTTAAGTGCACTATAAGAAGAGGAAGAAGAACAAGATTCACCCTACACTAACTCCACAAAGAAAAAAATTAAAGTAGAAATAATACAATAAGTTAAATATCTGAAGTATGAACATGCATAAATCATTGAAGAAAATCAATACATACAACCATCCATTAAAGAATAATAATTTTATTTAGTCTGGATAGATGATTAAATCATAAAACCATCCTAAAAGAATAATAATTTTATTGAGTCTGGATAGATTAGGGGATTTAAATTATATTTAATGCTTTTATATGATTTAATTTTATATTTGGATTTAATTTTATATTAATATTTAATTTAAATCCCCTTATCTTTTTGAGCATATTAAAAGGGTATGAACTTTCACTTGTTTCTATTTATTTTTATGGTCCATCAAAGGCACAAGTGGTGGGAAGTAAGCAGCAGGCAGTACCTGTGTAGCCGAATTTGAATCGTCAATTAAAAGGAGAGTAAGAGTTTCAATTAAATATTTTTAAACTATATTCCCACATTTAATTATACTTTTTAATTGAAAATTTCATTCCCACATTTGATTCTTAATTCAATCAAATGAACTAGGAGACATAAACTTCCTAATATTTTTACCATTCCATGAGTTTAAATTTATTTTTCAATAAATTTGAATATGAAAAATTTAAAAAATAATTAGTAGAGATAAAAATGTGGATTAGAATTTGAAAAATAACGATTTAAGAGAGCATGTTGATTATTGTAGATAATTTTTTTTGAGATTTGGCCATGTTTTGAATTTTAGATATTTTAATTCATTGATATAAATATTCAAATGAATTTCCATGAGTAATTTTCCCAACCGTTCATCTTATTCCCGAGTCATCTACTAAACCAATATTTTCCATTATTCATATAATTTATTTCTTGAGAAACTTGGGAATGATTTCTTCTAGAACTTGCACTGCATATTATCAAAACTATAACTGAATAGAATCACTTTTTAAATGAATGAGGCATTCGTTTTGTTTAACATTATCATGATACCCACCTTGCATTAAAAATTTTTAAGCTTGTAGAAGACATGAACAACCTTTTTAGTAAATGAGCAATGTAAAAAGCCTATTTTATCAATTCCTACCTTCCTCTAAATATTTTTCATGATATTTAAAAGAATAAGTGTGTGTGAGGAACATTATTGGGTATACCTGGATATAATTTATTATGGAAATTTTGATGGTGGTATTTTTTATTATGATATGGGGATGACCATATATCTTTCATTTTATTTTACTATTCACCTCTCTTTAAAAAAATTTTCAAAAGAGAAATAAGAGAAAAAAAATGAAAAAAAGGGTTATGTTTTGGGAGGCTCATAAATCACTATTTTCCAGACCGATGATTTTTTATCATAAGTTGTTAGGTGATGGATGTGATATTTTTTCCAAGCACAGCTTTCTAAAAAGGAAAAAAAATAAAAATAAAAAAAAGATAAAGAGAGGATGATTCATTCATTGTGCTTACATTTGTCATGGGACCACTTTGAGCTTCTTGGGGGAGAAATAAATAACATATACGACCATAGATATTCATTGAGATATTTTTTATTATCATTCAAAATTCTTTAGAGTCAAACCTCCTTTTTGAGATTTATGTTTTACATCATTTACCTTCCTACAAAAAATCCTTAGAGTCATTTGAACCTTAATGGTGAAGCCCTCATGATTAATTGTGATTTTGTCTTTAGGTGGTGGAGTTGTTAGATTACTTGCAAGCTTATGGTAAGTTACCTATATTATTGAGGTATATTAATCACACTATTAATTTGTACCCTAATGATGAGAAAAAAAATTCTTTTGAGGTAAATTAAAAGTGGCATGCATACTGATAATGAATTGAAAAATGAAAATGGAGGAATGAAGAAACTTGTCCATTTCAAAATAAGAAAAGTAAAATACTTAGACTGTTTCTTGAAAAAATGAGGTGTTGATAAATTTTCTACATGTGATTCTCAAACATTTGATTATCTATTTGATCAATTGATTTTATTAAAATATAATTTGAATCATGGTAAGGTGAAAGTCATTTCTAGTATGTTGAGATTCCAACCTTGGGGATAATTATGAATTCTATTGTGGGGGTAACTTCGCATTTGTAATATATCATCAACATATAATACTAGGAAAATGATTGCACTACCACTAAAACTCTTGTAGACATAGGGCATAGATTCATACTTTATGAAACCAAATTGTCTTAAAAATTCATCAAAATTAATTTTCTATGATATAGATGTTTAATTGAACTCATAAATGGATATTTAAAACTTATATACCTTAATGGAATCATTTAGATTCAAAAAAACATCTAGTTGTTTCATAAAGACATCTTCAACATGATTCCAATTATGGAAGGATATTTTGACATCAATTTAAAAAATTTCATAGTCATGGTATGTTACTGTAGAAAGTAAAATTCTGATGGATTTCATCATAGTGACTAATAAAATGATTTCTACATAGTATATGTATCGATTTTTCTTAAATCCTTTAGAAACCAGTCGTGCCTTATAAGCACTGACTTTACTATCCATTTCTATTTTCTTCTGGAACATAATTTCCCCCCAACATTATTTATATCCACTGGAGGATCTATCAAAACATATAATTGGTTCTAGTATAGAATCCATTTTAAAATTCATGGATTTGTTATACATGGTAACTTCTGAGTTTCTTACTTCTTCCTTGAAGGACATAGGTTCATCATTATTGACTAATAATGAGTCACCATATTTTATGACTATAAAACCATATCTATTTGGTTCTCTACAATCTATGGTGCTCCTTTACAATACTTGTGTCTTTAAAACAAATCCTTCCATGGGGATTTGTTGAACCTGTTCCCATGCCAACTCTTGTATATATTGAGTATCGACTTTATCGAAGTTTATCTCGATCACATTATATCTTAATAAGACATTATCCTTCTCACGGTACATGACATGTCTAGACACCATTACCATTTTTTTCCCAAGGGATGTAGAGTTAATATCCCCTTGTTTCCTTTAGATATCCTATAAAGATACAATTATAACCCCTAGGTGAAAGTTTTTTTCCATAAGTGGATTTAAAAAATGCTTTACATCCCCACACTCATATATTCGACAATAAAAATTTTCTCACACACTTTAACTCATATGGGATTCCATTTGATACTTTAATTGGTAATTGGTTTAGTATCTATATTGTAGTCTATAATTCAATTCCCAAAAAAGATAATATAAGACTCCCATGGATCATAATTGATCTCACCATGTCCAAAAATGTGTGGTTCTACCATTCATTGACACAATTCCATTGTGGTGTATAAGGAAGTGTGAGCTGAGATAACATCCCAATCTCTCTTGGATAATCAATAAACTATTGGTTAGGATATTATCTACTATAGTTTGATCATGGTTTCTTTATCTTCATACCATGATAATTCTATACTTCATTATTTTATTCCTTAAATTATTTAATGTAATCTAACTTATACCCCATTAGAAAAAAAAATCTATTTATACTAAAGTTTTCCATAAAAGTAATGAAGTATGTTTTTCCACCACTAGTTTCAACTAGAAAAGGTCCACACATGTCTGTATAAACCAATTCAATAAGATTTATCATTATTTCATGCTTTCCCCTAAATTAATCTTTGATCATTTTTCATTACAAACAAGAATGACATATATCAAGCAGTTTTAGTTCAAAATAATATAAATAACCTTATTAATTCATATTTTTCAAGTGATTCTCATTTATATGACCAAACCAATGATTCCACAATTGGGTGTGAAATAAGTCATGAAAACTTGATTTGTTATCAATTGAAAACACTTGGTTTTCCTATATTAGTGTATAAAGATCATTATTAAGATATACCATCACATAAATTTTCTTATCATTATAAAAACAAAACCTATTTATTCCAAACTTGAAATTAAATCCATCTATATATAAACTGAGCATATATAGAATGTTTTTGGTTATACTGAGAACATAATAATAATTCTTCAAAACCAAAATGAAACCCATTGTAAAAGTAAGATGGTACTATCCAATACCTAGTACATCAAATCTTACTCCTTTTGAAGCTCAAATATCCACCTCACCTCTAAAAACCATCTCAAATGTACTTAGTTCTTATATTTTTATACAAATGTGAGCACCACAAGCTATATCTAATAATTAATTTGTAGAAAAAAATATATTACATTTGATAAAGAACATACCTAAATCTTCCCCTTTATTATTTTCTAACATGAATTTATTCTTACAGTGGTAATTCTTTCTACATGAAAAAAAACTACATCTTACTCCTTATCCAACCCCTTGACCCCCCTCCTATAAGTTAGGTGGTGAGAATGTACCTTAGACTTGGTGTTAGTTTTATGGATTTTCTCATTAACATTACTCTTATTTACTATAAGGAACAATGGTTTTTCATGATTCATATCCTTATCTTCCTAGATAATTAGATCTGGGAGATTTGGGAGTATTTTTCAGTATTGTTTATATTAAAATTCACAATAAAATTGGAGAAGATTTGAGGAAGTGAGGAGAGCACAAGGTCTGTGAAAAATTATTTAGGTGGATTTAAACACATAATTTATATTTGCTCAATGTAGACAATCATCTTGACTACATGAGGCACAACTAGCCAATATTCTCTAATCTTTCACATAAATTGTACCTTGGTGATCTGATAACTCTCATATCTAATTTTATCTTGATAAAGATCATAGAGACGAGAAAACATGGTGTACATATTCATATATTCATGATGATTCAAGAGACCAATAGTCATGGATGATAGTATGAGGAATTGGACATACAATGCATCATTCACATGTTTCTAGATGATAATATTCTCCTCTACACTAACCTCATTAGAAGGCAAAGTAGAAATTGGGGTCTCAAGTATATAAAACTTCTACTCATGGAGTAGTATGATGCACAAGTTCCTGCACCACTATTGTAAGTTCATGATTTTCAGGAGATTTTATTTCTACAATATAAATCAGAGGGATAATGTTAAGGTTAAATGAATATTTATTTTTTACAAAAAATTAAAGCAAGTTTTAGTACTTTATCTGGATAAAAAAGTGTAATGTAATATATTTTATTTTATCAGTATCCCAATATTTTATCAAATCCCAATATCCCTCACCATTGGATTGAAAATATACTGTTTAATAGATATTTTAGTATAAAGGATCCATATTCCCCTTCTCATAATGAAAATGAGATTTTTTTCAAATTACATGAATGTATTTATGTAGGTGGCTGGACCAACTACATTAAATTATATTTCCTTGATCCATTGAGTAAACTCCCTGTTCTTGATATCTTAGAATAAAATTTCCTCAATAATTTCCTCTAAGTTACACCATGTATTACACTAGAAATTACTATTAATGAAAATCTTGTTAATTTAACCCAAAAAATTCATTAGAACTACCTAATAAATGAAAGTGTCCCGATGAGTTCTAGAAAAACATGTAAATCTATTGTTTAATTCCAAATAAAGTAATTGAAGACGTTTCTAACTTAATATTTATTTAAGGGATTTTATTTATATTATACATAAATTATTTATTTTATCCTTTTACATGTTTTTTAATATTATTTGTATTTTACATAATTAACTAAACTTATCTTGGTAAAATAATTTACACATAATCCATTTTTTTGTTTTATCTTACCATGCTTTCTATTTATTTTACTTTATGTGATCATACTTAAATAAAATAAAAATTTCATCATATAAATAAATATATAATGATGCACTTGAAAAAAATAAACATGTTGTATTATCATGAGATTTAACCACTAATTAGTTTATCGAGAAAATGATAAACCAACCCTTAAACTTAGGGAAAAAATTACTTGTGTTAGGATTAGCTCAAGTTGTAACATTCCACCTTTAACCTATGTATCTTCTTGGTTGGTTTCATATAAATTTCCTTTATAATTGTCTCCTATCATCTCTAGATCCTTCCTTTACATATGCTTACTCACTCATAGGTGAGGGGAACTAGGGTTTTTTGGTTAAATAAAGGAAACTGTGGGCACGCATTCTGACACATAATAGGAAGAAAGGGATGATACTCATATCATCATATTTAATTTAATAATAAATTTATCACAAGACCCATGTAATAAATAATTAAATTAAATATAAACCCAACACATACATTAATTGGTCGGCCAAGCATATAATAATCCATGCATGCAATAACTATACATTTAACTAGCTAGAATTTATTTCAATCCATTCTCTATTAATGTGAATTTCTTAAATACATAAATTAATTATATTACTAATTAATTAATTAATTTATATTAATTATCCATCCAAACATCCTTAATATTCCACTCCTCTGTAATTTGAAATAAATTAAATTAATTAAATTTAATTTTAAATTAGTTAAGTATATGATTTGTACCGGAGGTGACATGACATGTACCCTCCCACTTCTACTTAAACCCATTTTTGTGTATGGTCCTTGTCATGTACAATGCACATACATATAATTTATGCCTACACGATGTGTCATGATATAAAAAACATATTGTTTCATGAGTTAATCTATGTAGTTTTGACATCATTTATGACAACATGACACACCTTGAATATAAATAGTGAATATTGATAGCAATTACTGTGAAGTAAACAATTTTTATGATAACTATACACATCATGTATCTACAAAATTACATGTATAATAATTAAAAAACATTTAATATTGTAAATGAACTGCCGAAATCAATTGACATGTTATTCAGGTGAAAAATCACATCAAAGGGTGTGTACAACTAGTTGCATAACATGTAGTTCAGTTTGATTTAATTAATTAATTATTTTCGCATGTTTACAGAGATGAAATTCCTTCCTCGGTGTGTGACTTGCATGGTTTGGCCAAAAAAACACATCGTGTACATCCATATACATGGCATGTGATTCATTACTCAGCACCTGTACTACATGCCTAAGGACATTGAGTGTATCTTAGATGAGTTTTTAACATGTTCACAATGTTTATAACCTGCTATATTCCATGTACCTTAGGTAATGATGTGCCACTTGGTTTGAATTCAATATTCTACATTTACTAATTAAATGTTGTGTACTTTTACTATATGACTTTCTTTATCCCCATGAGGTTAAGCCATGTGGGGTTACATGGCGTGTACCCCAATTACACATTATATACACCTTGTTGTACTGCATTCCAACTCATAGTCAATATGTTGTGTGTAATAATGTCATGTACTAAACCCCCACATGACATGCCATGATTTGTGTGGATCATCATGGTGTAATCAACCATGGGCACATGACATATGAATTTTCATTATATATGCAACCATTTCTCTTGACCAGTTTTTCAGAACATATGTATAGGATCATTAAGCATTCTTAATCTATTATTGGATTATGATTGTTTATATGAAGAGAAAAGATTATATTATCTCAAATTTTTAATTAAAGAACTTAAAAACGGAAATGAAAAACTAACAATTAAATTCATAATTTATCAATAAATAAAAAATAATTATTAATTAATATGTGGCCACTATGATACCACTTGATGGTTCTGGAGTATAGTGGAAGTGGTTAGTCCCATTCCTGACAATGGTTTTTATTAGTTTCAATGGATAAATATGATGAACTATACAAAAAAACCCCTAAATATTCATAGAGAATAAATTCTCATATAGAATTTATAATTAATTTGCAATAATAATTACCCCAACTTGATGATTATTTGTTATTTTTGATCAATTCGATTGATGTTCTTATTGTGTAATTGTTTTAATGAAGAATCCAATGTATAATTACTATAATGGTATCAACACATGCACCATGAATCTTAGAATGATATTAATGGATCTCCTGGTGCTACCATGAAAGTACTGATCATCTCACATCATTCTCCATTGATCATAAGAAGAATTACTTCAGGATTAATGAACTCTATATCTTTTTCACTCAGTCTTAAGAGGGATAATGAGGATCACCTCTCATTCATAATAGCATTCATGAGAGAATTATCTTCTATATTGAAAGAGTTCTCTTGAGATAATATATTGTGCACAATAATTCACTCACAACTATAAATGATATAAGTCTAGATATATACTTAGGTTTAGACCAATAGTTATTACAAAAAGGCCCTTAAATAATTTCTTTATTCTAAGTAAACCCCACATCTAACAAAAAAACAACAACACTATTATTATTATTATGTTACATGATGTACCATAACTCCAATATTTTAAAATATCACTTATTAAATAAATAAATATTTATTTTTTTAAATGATATCAAATAAAATATATCATTTCCACCAGGACCTAAAATAATATATTTAATACCCCTCAGCATTTATCAAACCTTGAATTATAAATTTTTATTATATTATTCATTCAATAAAAAACAAATAAATACTATATTCAATAACCGATGAATAATTATTTCTAAATTGATGAATAACCAAATTTTGAATTTATGTGACCAAAATAACCTGAATAGATATCATTTATTGGTCATGATAATAAAATTTCTTCAAATATTAAATTCAAATAAAATTTAACTATTATTATGGATACGCTTAGTATGTGAACCTATTGGATAATTTCTTAGTAGCTTTAGGTGGTATATACTAAAGTACAAGATTGGAATATAGAAATACATTAAAGAAACCATAGAGGAATAAGTTTATGTCATAACAATCGTAGTCACATACATTCACTTACTATGTAATATAATCTATTTGTCATGATATCACATCAATTAGGTTTCATACTTATGTAAAAAACCATTATACTTGAATATATTTCTTTGAATACCTAAAATGAATTCATTGATAAAACACCATGATTATGAATTTAATCCAATTGTTTTATTTCAATAAAAGTTCCTGACATATCTTCTTCTAGTCTTGGAAGGGAAAAAATCCTTTCTTGAATTATTTAATCAATTTTATATCACTTATGATAAACCTAACATATCCTACTTCACCATGAGAATACATCATCATAGTTTTCAAAAATACATCAAAGTATAAAATTCATGATATAAATTAATAATAATCCCAATTATAAGGAACAATACACACAACCATATATAGGAATGTACAATAAAATATATAACATATGAAATTCCTATTGGTGAGTTTTTCTGCATAACCTCCTCTCTTGAAGATCACAAAGTATGAAGCTTCATGAGATGATGACTCATCCACTAATGAGCATCCAACACCTGATAGTATTAACATATTATATTTCTAATCAAATAGATTTCATCTAGACCATAAGAAATATATTTAAGAATACCTTTATAACACTTCAAAGTTCTCATTATAGAGGGTAACTTCTATAACTTTTCGATGTATCAAATACTCTAAGGTCATTATCAAATTAATGTTACATAGAAAACCACTCATATTTTAATATTTAATTTATTAATATTCATTTATTTGAATATATAGATTATCAAAATTAAAAATAAATTTAGTTATATGGAAACAAATCTAATAGTTTTAAATAAATTTTTCATGATTAATTATAGTAAATCTTGATAAATAAAGTGACTGAGAATTAAGGAAATATTGTGGACTGATCCTTGGAAAAATTTCTAGTTATAAAATAAAAATAAGAAGGTATATTTATTTGAAAAAAATTAGGTTTGAATATTGATAATATCAAAGGAAGTGATATATTGGGAAACTTGATGCTCTGGACTTACTCTGAATATTCAAAGTATCGAAGTGATAGAGAACAATAAAATTCAGGAGATAATATCCTATGTGTTAAAGAAAAAGAAGGAATAGTAAGTGAAAATCCATAATCCACAATATCACAATATCATAGAATATTATTGATAATTTTAAGAATAGGATTATATTGTGGTGAATAAATCCAACATGTTCGTTTCTATACTAAAATGAAGAAACAATCGAAGACCTATTTGTGGTGAAGAAGAATATATTATCATTGTTGATGTAGATACATCCAGATTAGTAAGATGATATTTTTTGGTAGTTGGTTGAAATAAAATTTTGTAAACTGGTAACATGTGGTATAAAGAACCTATCAATATATAGTTAAAGATTTTTGAGATATAGCTTTCTTGTATTTACCTTTTCTATATAGTGAATATATAGGTTTTATAACTCAACCTGAACCTAACAAGGAGTAGTCACCCACATCGAGGGTGAAAATTATAAAAAATACATATATGATTTTTAGTTATTTCATCCGATTACATATCGTTAAGGGAAGAGTTTAAATATTAAGATAATCATTGATTTTTTTGATAAAAAATATAATTTTTTCTATATAGAGAAAGGAAATAAAAATACCCTCTGAAAATCATTATGAAGTTTTAGAAGCATCCTCCCAGGACTCTAAAAATATACAAAATCCACTCACATAACACCTAAAACAAACTGCCACCAGGTCCACAACCATGTTATGTGATTATAGAACCCAAAGGGAAATGAAAACCCCTTCAAGATCACCCACACCCTAAAGGGAATACACAACCCAAAAAAAATCAGATTGAATAACAACCCTGACTTGAGAAACCATATGACTATGCTCCACTATAAACACCACAAAACACACTATAGAAGAAAGAGTTTCCATCCCTAGGATAGGGTCTAGACATGAAATACCACCTATCCCATGAATCTTTAAGATCACCCCAATTTCCTCATAAAAAACCTCCAAACCTGGGGAAAGTATAAACCAAAACCAATGAGAACTTGACCCTAGACAATTAGACATCACCTTAAACTTGAGGTCATACCTATAATATCATCAAGTCACTTAAACTATCCTATGAATCCATTTCTACTAGACTTGATAAAGACACACAAAATTAAGAAAAATAAGAGCAAAGAAAAACCAACTCATAACAAAACATAACTTAAAACCGAGGCTTTCTATATCAAACCCCAACCTTGAAATAAATTATTTGAAACCACATGATCATTCCTATATTTATAAATTAAAAGGATAAAATTTAAATTATACCCCATCACAAAACAAAAATATAATTAGGAATCTAGTTAAAAAAAGTAAGTGTTTAAATTAAGATTCGCGACACAAGTTCTATTAAGCTAGTAATTTATGAGACAAATAATCCCAGATAGATTCATATTCAAAGTAAAATTCATATCATACTATAAAATAATAACATCAAGTTTCCTATTATATGACAATATAATTTTATTCCAAGCTTTACAAACCTAATAAAATTCCATACCGATAAAATTTATGTATATCTGATGAATAAAACATAATGATCCCAAGTGTTTTAAAATATAAATAAAGAAATTAGTCCCACTGCAGGTAGGTAATGAAATATCCATAATCTCATTAAAATTAAATACTAAGAAGGAGGATATAGGTTATTTAAAAATTGAATTATTGTTGAGAATGTGTTAATTCAACATTTTCATTATATTTTTTTATTTTGATGCTCACAAACACCCAAATCTATGTTGATAAAAAAGTTACTTTATGTTAATTTCAGGATAATAATTACTAAACTAATTATTTTTATTCTAGAAACATATTCATCCTTTAATCCATGGGAGGATATTTTATTTTTCAAAGGAAAAATATTCTAGACGTGTTTTATAAGTAATCATGAAACACTATTATACCCTATGTTTTAAGTGGAATGTATAGTTTGTATGCCCTAAATTTGGAATAAAAGTATGGATCATAAATCCTACTTTTAGAAGCAATAATTTTTTTGAAGAACTAACATACAGTTCACTATCCATACTTTTACAATCAACTGTACACTGTTAACCATACTTTTGGAGTTTATCTCTATAGAGACAAACCTTACATTTGACTTGGTCAAAGATAGATTTTTTAATTATGGTTTATTTCCATTTTTTACACAATAGTATCACCAAAATTAAATATATCTTTAAAGTTGTTTGAAGACAAATTCAGAGGCTTGTACTCAGTAGATTAAATCATTCCTATTTCTAAGGGAAGTTGTGGATCTCTTTGAATGTTTTGAATTCACATATTCATGATTTATGATGCGATATTTCTAGATATATTTGAAAAAAAATAATTCAAATGTCATGATAAATATTAATATATACTTCTTATAGAGATGTTCATTTGAAAATAATTATGTTTTATTTTCTTTAGAGCTACACTTTGGAGACATACATTTTTTAATCCTTATTTGTTTGACTGTCTATTGTTGTTCTTGCTGTATATCACTATTATTCTTTTGGTGTAGTTTGAAAAATAAATTATCAGGGTTATAATTTAGAGACATACATGTTTAATCATCTACCTGGTGTTTTCTATACTTCTTTCTAAATAAAGACTATTTGAAATTGAAGAATATTTTGTCATTGTTGTGTTTTATTAAAGATCATATACAATTTTTAGTTGCTACTACAGCTATGTGTCAAATCTCTTTCAACATCTACATCTTGATCTATTATCTATTTTGAGTATTGGATACTCATACTAGACATTGGTGGAGTGTTTAATTCATATACTAAGCTATGGATATTTTAGTTCCTTGTAAAAGAACTAGAAGGCCCTGTAAAGGCCTTTATTGTAAGGTTTTAATGGCCTGCACTCAGTTATAGAAGTCCCTAATAAAAGGAATTACTAGTGAAAATTACCAAGATCACTGTGAGAGTGTTGGTGGAGCGGATTAGGGGATATTTGTGCCCTAAACCCCTAGATTTCGCTTTGTTATTTTTTCTTTTTATTTTATGCTTCTTACTCATCTTTAAGAGATAAAGAAATAACCACTTTAATTCCAAGAGAGAATTTTAGTTTTTATCAAGTTTTTAAAGGAACAAAATTCACCCCACTCTTGTGTATTTATATTTGTTATACTGACCCAAAAATTGGTATTAGAGGTTGTTTCTTATTTATTTATTTCTATTTTTGAAAATCTTTTCATTTATTATTGATAACAACTACTTTCATTAGGGGAAAATTTCCATTGAAAATTTTTATAAATCCTTGAATATTATACTATTTATATCCAATACAATCAATTGATATCAAGAGATAGATTCAAGTTTTTATATTTATTTTGACTCTAAATATTCAAAGTTAAAGAATCACATGAAGTTAATTACTAATGGATGAGATGAAAACCCAAGTTTAAAATCATTTTTCTATAAAAAAGGAAGATGATGCACTTATAAATACTTTGGATGAATTTTCTAGTTTAAGTTATCCAGATTCATGAAAATAAGTATCAAAATTTTCTAAAATATTTAGATAACTATACAATAAGAGGAAGACAAGGAATAAATAATATAGATACTATGAATATAAGGATAAAGGTCACACAATGTCTAAATGTTATGTGATTAAATATCAAAGGAAATATAATGACAAAATCAAATCAAATAAGGTCACGAAGACCAACTAGAGTGAAACTTATAATTCAAGTAATGAATCCACTAAAAAATATGATGTTTATTATGGAAATCAAATGGTAAATCTATTTATTATGGCTCATGTTGATGAGACACATACTTATAACTCTCAAAATCCTAATTCAGAAAATTTTTCTTATGATGAAATTGATAAATATTATTTTATGCTTAAAGAAAAATTTGAAACTTTAAAAAAGAAACATTGAAAAAATTATAAAATCTTATGATAACATGTCTAAATATAAATAATTTTTAACAAAACAAATTTCAGATTTAAAATCCAAATGTTTTTATATTTTGTATGAAAATAAAATTAAGGAACTATTAGAAGAAGTTAATACTTTAAAACAAGATTAAAACATGCTTATTAAAGAATAATGTTTTTTAAATCAAATGATTGGAAAAAATAATATTCATAAAGCAAAATTTGGAATAGGTAGTAATGGAGAAAATCTAAAATTATATAAGAATTATTTTTTTACTAGTTCTAAAAGAAAAATAATGTCTACATTCAAATATTTTTATTTTAGAATAAATGGAAATTATATAAATGAATTATATTTTAGAAAAGTTCAATTTTATAGTAGTAAGCATGTTTATTATTAGAAATATTTATTTAACTTTGATTATAGAATCTCTACTCAAAAAAATATATTTGGTTACCTAAAACTTTAATTGTCAAAACTATCAGACCCAAAAGCATATGGGTACCAAAAACCACTTTTATTTAATATATTTAAGGTATGAAGCATTAGACTTTTCTGTTATATTATTTAATTTATTCTTAAATATAATGGAAATTTATTATATTTCTTACGAAATTTCATAAATATGGAACTATTAATCTCAGAAGTATTTCATTTCCATCTCAATATTAGATTTAAATGAATTAACTATTTTATACATGGGAGATGAACTTTTTATTGAAATTATACTTAAATTGTTAAAAATATTTTCACACTAAAATTTTATTTAATGCGTCATTTTTTTAAAATTATGATTACTTTTTATATGATCCTTCTTAAAATATTATTTAATAAAATATTAAAAACAATTTGAAAAATATTCAAATATCTGTAAACTTTTTTTAATTTACGTCTCACTTTAAAATTTACTCTAGAAAAATTATAATTCAGGGGGATCATGCAATAATTGATTATGTTAATTTTAAATCATATGAGGAAAGATAGTTTTATTAAAAGATGTATTCTTAATTTGATCTTTCATTTTGTAAAAATTTATTTTTAAATTTATTTTTTCTTATAAATGATACTATTTTACGTAACATTTTATTTCAAAATATTTTTCTTACAAGAAAAATATCTTTTAAAAATTAAAATATAAAATTATTATTCTTTATTTCATCTTGATAATCTAAAACGTCACCAACAAATTATCAGAATGAAACATATCTTCTTACCCTTTAGAACCCTATAATCTAATTTACAAATTATCTTAAACCCTTTGTATTAATTCTTTGAAATTCCAAACTCAAAGACTTCTAAAAAAAGTAGTCTAATAAATATCAATAGATCTAGAACTACAAGATCTAAATTTTTTTTCTCAAAAGATAAATAGAGGTAATTCTTTTTCTGATCAATTTGGTGAACAATAAGTTTCTTTTGTTAAGGATTGTGTTGAAAAGTATTCTAGGAAAGATATATAAATTCATTGTTTTTAAGAACTAGAAGTTTCATGTTCTAAAATAGTTAAATATGGAATGATTTCTTAATAGTTTTTTTCCAATATTAGTCTTATAAAATAAGAAGTAGTAAAACTACATGAAGATTTAAAAGCATCTAGAAATTCATATGAAGAGTTGAAAAAATATTCTGTTTCAAAAATGATATCTGATACAATTCCAAGGAGGCATCAAATTTTTTATGAAATATCAATTTATAAAGAATAATTTAACATGTTTAAAGTGTATATGATAAGTCAAATGGATACACTTAAATGAGAAGTTTTTACTAACTTAGATATTGGTAAGATAAAATAGTTATTAGTTAAACAATTCTCATATTATTTGTTAGATCAAATATTGATTATATGATGAAGGGGGATAATTTTAATTGATTATATATTAATATTACTGTGTTTCAAAGTTCATAAACATCAATTTTAGTTCATTTTGTAAATTAATCCTCATTTCTCATCACAAGTGCAATTAATGTTTAAAGTGAAAATTTGGGCCCAATAAATCATCTATTTGTGGAATTAATTTTTTTTAATTTTTTGAATTTAATATTTTGGGATATGATTTATCACTTTGTTTATAACATTTTATCTTTTAGTATAGATGGATTAATCCCAAGGAAAGATGAATATTTTTGGGTATGAATGTAGAAATTTTCTGGACAAAGCATAATGGGACTAAGGCCCATAAAACAAATGTGAGGCCCAAAATAAAAGAAAAATGAATCTTAAATTTTAAATTTACAAATATTAAAATATTAGGATCATTTAATTAAAATTTTTCTTCACCCTATTTTGAAGTTTTCATGTAGATAAAGGGATCCAAAGTTGACATTTAAATGGTGGGCCAGATCTGAACGCCCATAAAGTCATCCCACCGTTTCAAGCATAACATCCAAACAGATGATTTAATTGAGATGAAATTTGAATATAAGTTATAGGAAACATTTAAAAATATATTTTAATTATACATTACCTTTATATTTGGCCATATTCAATTAAAAATTTACACGTCAACAAGGGGGATGAATCTGGATGATTTTCCTAGTCAACTTCAAAACGTCCAATTCCCTTGATTTTCTCACCCTCCTTTTGACTCTCTAAATTAATGGGGATGGAATTTATTGTTTGTGGGTGTATATAAGTATTCTAATATTCATATGGTAGGATCTTTTGGTGAAGGTAATTATCATCCATGTTTTTCTTTCAGTGAAAGTATTTCTTTCAATTGTAATTTCCTGCTTTCATTTTGTAATCACATATTCATTTTTTCCATGTAAGTTTTTCAATAATTTTAGTTTATTATTAAAAGTTTTTATTATTATTCACTTATTATTTTATTTTTATTCAAATGTTGATACCATTGAATCAAGGTGTGAATTTATTCACACCAGCACTTGTGAATTCATCACACAATGGTGGAGTGTTTATTTTTCAATGTTTTTCTTCATCAATCCCACTTCTTTAAGTTGAATACCCACATCCATTGATATAATAGCATTAATGTAGGGATAAAATTTTATAGGTTGATAATATGGAGTTTCATGGGGTGTATTTAATGTTATTTTATGTTCTTTAATTCTTAAATATATTATTTATTTTAAGAGTTCCTTTCTTTGATTTATCTTCTTCTTTGTATTCAATGACTTTAACGACGAATCATTTTGAGTGATAGTATGATTCAATTCTATAGAGTGATCATGAAAGTGATACTATAAGTACATTGGTGATTATACTTGAAATTATGTGTGGATTAAATTAGAGAATGATATTAAGGAATTATTTCATTTAATGGATACCTCTTGAACCAATGAACGAAAAATCCAAATAAAAAAAATACATCTAATCAAGTCCTAAAGACAACCTATGATCGAATCATCTTAATTAATTGTTTTAATTAAAGTCATTTTTTATTCTTTTCATGGTTATTTAAATTAAATCACTATTTCTTGAAATCAATCAACACCATAGTTGGACACTTCATAGCCAAACATCCCAATCCTGAATCCAATCATAGTGTCTCAAGGTTTCTTCTTTGATCCCTGTGTATTAGACCCCTACATGTACTTCAATGAACACTTATACGTTTAGGGTAAATTTGGTCACAACCAAAAGTTGACATTTAAATTGTGGGCCAGATCTGAACGCCCATAAAGTCATCCCACCATTTCAAGAATAATTTACAAATGGCTGATTTAATTGAGCTAAAATTTGGAAAACAGTTATAAGACACATGGATGAAGATATTTTAATACTATAAACCCTTAGGATTTGGAAATATCTAGTTAATAATTCATACGTCAATAAGGGGGATGAATCTGGATGATTTTCTTAGTCAACTTCAAAACATCCAATTCTCTTGATTTTATCACCCTCCTTTTGAATATCTAAATTAATGGGGATGAAATTAATTATTGGGGTGTGTCTCTAAGGCTCTTAATATTACTATATAAATAGATAGTGGTGAATATAATTATCATCCAAGTTTTTCTTTTAGTGTAGGTCTTTCTTTCAAGTGTAATTTGATGCTTTCATTTTGTAATAGCATCTTCTTTTTTTCCATGTAAGTTTTTCAATTATTTTAGTTTCATAATAAAATTTGTTCTTCTTATTAAATTATTATTTTCCTTTTATTCACACATTGATACCATTGAATAAAGGTGTGAATTTATTAACACCATCACTTATGAATTCATTACACAATGGTGGAGTGTTCATTTTTCAATGTTTTTCTTTGTCAATCTTGCTTCTTTAAGTTGACTGTCTTCTTCTATTGATAAAATAACATTAATGGAGGGATAAACTTTTATGAGTTGATCCTAGTTAGTTAAATGGGGTATATTTAATGTTATTTTATTTTCTTAAATTCTTAAATCTTTTATTCATTTTAAGAGTTCCTTTCTTTGATTTATCTTTTATTTGTCTTTATTGACTTTAATGACAACACATTTTGAGTTCTAGTATGATCCAATTCCAGAGAGTGATCATGAAAGTTATCCTCTAAGTGAATTGATTATTAGCCTTGAAATTTTATGTGGATTAAATCATAAGATGATATTGAGGAATTATTTCATTTAATAGATACCTCTTGAACTAATGAACGAAAAATCCAATGAAAAACAAATACATCCATTCAATCCATAAAGACAACCCAAGATTGAATCATCTTAATTAATTGTTTTAATTCAAGTTATTTTGTATTTTATTCTTGGTTATTTAAATAAAATCATCATTTCTTCAAATCAATAAACACCATAGTTGGCCACTTCATAGCCAAACATCCCAATCCTGAATCCAATCATAGTGTCTCAAGGTTTCTTCTTTTGTCCCTATGGATTCGACCCTTATATATACTTTAATGAATGCCTATACCTATAGGGTAAATTTGGGTGCAAAAAAATTTTGGAACCATTTCCGGGGACCCAAGTAAGTACCCTAGACAATCATCTTCTTTTCTCACCCCAAATTCTCTGTTCTCACTTTAATTTCTATTCTCTATTCCCTTTTTGTTTCTCTATGCCCAAAGAATCCCAACACCAAATTTCAATCAACTATAATGTATTATCTTCCAAAATACCCCTTTATAAACCAATGTTATAATCAAATGGGAAATAAATATTGATAAGAATCTCTCATAGGGAGTCTCTTTGAATAAGACACGAATTATTACACCACCCTGAATGAGATGTACAATCAATTAGATAGCGATTGTTTATCAATTTCTATCACTCTCAAGGATTATTAAAGAGATAAATCCTAGGTATTTACAAGATTTACAAACTCTTTTCCAGCCTAATACCAAAAAAATTCTTGAACAATTCTATGGGGAAATGGAGAAAATGAATTTATAAGTGTCGTCATTGAGATTAGAACTAAAAGGAATTCAAATAAATATAGACCCATTCCCACTCAGATTATCCATTCCTCAAATTTGATAGAAGAATATTGTTACATAGAATCCCCTCACACATTTACTAAAGAACCATACTTTGGATTTTTTATAGATGAATAAAATCTAGTAATTTTTAAGGGTATATAAATAATGAGGAATTTGTTTTTTTGGATTCACAAGAGGGGAATTTTTCATCATATATTGGGTGTTCTGAAATTTTCCCCATTGTTGATTTTTCAAGAACACCGATAACTAATCCATTGGAAGAGTAAAAAAATATTGATTCCATAATAACTCCTAAAATTCAATTAGATAATTTGGTAAATGAATCATGTTTTCAAAATGAACCAATTATCTCAAAAAAAATGGAGGAGAAACATATTTTGATTCAAATTGCCATTCTTATTTAGGAAATTGCAATCAACCCAAACTCAAAATCATTGTCCTTCCTTCCCCAATAAAGTATCCCATCATATGTGATAACCAAGAACTTGTGTTAGTCATTCATTCTTCTCATGAAACCAATAACATTGGAATTATCCTTGATGTCATAGGTAATACAGTAAAAGAAACCAGATCAAATTTTTATGATATTCCTTGTAATTTCACACTCATTGTTGAACAAGATATTGTACATGAAAAAAATTCAAAACAAATACTCAATATAAATCATGTATAATTTGACAAAAATTGGGTCTTTAAAGTGTTTAAAGTTGGTATCAGATAATTTTAGGGGTCCAAGTCGAACTAATGACTTTAAATTAAGTTATTTTCGGTAGGCAACCTGGATTCTATATTTTTTATTTTGTTTTTGTGTTTTTTTTTCACAGGAACCCCTTGGTATTTCCAATTTGATCTAATTTCTATTGCATGTGAGATTTAGGTGTTGATGAATTTTAGTATTTCAAAATAAAACCCCTCCCTTCTAAAAGTTCAAACCCAACCATCAAACATCCCCAAGGAGTCTACATATGACAAAAATCCAAAGAAATCAATTGCATATTGAAGGGTCATCAACATCAAACTAGGTGATTTTATTCCATGAATTCATTTCAAATCACTTCTCCCCCAATTGTTTTCCAATTCATATCTCTCTCGTATCTTCTATTTCAAAAATGAGGGCAGTTTCATTCTAAGTTAGGGGGAGTGAAAATATGGGATTTCAAAAAAAGTGTGATTTTATGATAAAAAAATTTAATTAATTATCCTTAAATGAATTAATGTACATTATGAAACTTGAAAACTGATTTTAAAATAATTTTTAATGCCTTTATTATGATTTGAATGCATGTTTATGTTCATGAGTATAGTTTTTGGAAAGTGCGGTTATCTGATGTGCTTTTTCAAATTTTACATTTTCATCCCATTAATAAAAATTCCACAATGAATTTATGTTAGATCTTGGGTGTAAATTTGAGTTATTGGGTCCCTTTCATCATTGCACAGGGTTTGGGGCCACTTTTTTTTAATTTGAGTGTAAAAAAAAAATGAAAAAATGACCACATAGAGAAATGTTTTGTCCAAATGTGTGGCGTCCGACACTTGGGGATCATTAATCCATAGTTGTATTACCTATATTTAGGCTTTATATCTCTATTGTAGAGTATGGGATTAACAATATGTGTGACATCCAATACTTAGGGATTATGACCCCATAGTTGTCTTGCCCAGAGTTAGTCTTTTCATATCTATCATGGTTAAAAAACAACAAAAAAAGAACAAAAAAAAAACAAAAAAATTGGATACTCATCTTAAGGTTTAATGTGATTATCACCCATCACTTCTATTTTTCCCCCTTGAACAACAAAATGGACCCCATGTCTTTGGTGATACATAACACATCATCGTGCTTAATTGAAATAGGATGAAATGTGACGATGAATTTTAACAAAGGAATGGGATTGAGCTTGGGATATGATTGTGGACCTATCTTGTGTGAAATAATTTTGAAAGGTTTCGTGATTTTTTGTAATGATGGTTTTATGAGAAATGTTTGTTTAAATGTTTTTGAAAAATGGAATTCAATTTCATATAATTTTGATATAATTTTTGCTCAGGAATAGAAAAACTCAAGTTGGGGGGTGTGATTAGCCACTAAAAAGAGATAATATTCATTGATTATATATTAATACTAATGTGTTTCAAAGTTCATAAACATCAATTTAAGTGCATTTTATAAATTGAACCTCATTTCTCATCACAAGTGCAATTCACGTTTAAAGTGAAAATTTGGGCCCAATAAATCATCTATTTGTGGAATTAATTTCTTTAATTTTTTGAATTTATATTTTGGTATATGATTGATCAATTTTTTTGGAAAATTTTATCTTTTAGGATTGATGGATCAATCCCAAGGGAAGATGGAGATATTTGGGCATGAATGCAGAAATTTTCTCGACAAAGCAGAAGGGGCTTAAGGCCCATTAAAAAATGTGAGGCCCACAATCCAAGCCCAAAGAAGATTAAATTTTAACTGTATAAATAGAAAAATATGGGGATAATTTCATTAAACTATGTCCTAATCTAATTATTAATTTTTCATGGAGATAAAGGGAGCCGAAGTTGACATTTAAATAGTGGGCCAGATCTAAATGCCCATAAAGTCATCCCACCATTTCGATCATAACTTCCAAAAAAATAATTAAATTGTGCTAAAATTTATAAAAAAAGTTATGAAACACTTGTAAGAAGATATTTTAATTCTAAAACCCCTTCATATTCTTTCATATTCAGTTATGAATTCACACATCATCAAGGGGATGAATTTGGATGATTTTCCTGGTCAACTTCAAAACGTCCAATTCCCTTGATTTTATGACCCTCCTTTTGACTATATAAAATAATGGAGGTGGAGTTTATTATTAGGGGGTGTATATAAGGATTATAATATGAATATATAAGGATATTGTGATGAAGGTAATTATCATCCAAGTTTTTATTTCAATGAAAGTCTTTCTTTCAATTGTAATTTCCCGCTTTCATTTTGTAATCGTATATTCATTTTTTCCATCTAAGTTTTTAAATAATTTTAGTTTATTAATAAAAGTTGTTATTCTTATTAACTTGTTATTTTCATATTTTTCACACATTTATACCATTGAATCAAGGTGTGAATTTATTCACATTAGAACTTGTGAATTCATCACACAATGGTGGAGTGTTCATTTTTAATGTTTTTCTTCATCAATCCCACTTATTTAAGTCAACTAACTGATTTCATTGATATAATAACATCAATGGAGGGATAAAATTTTATGGATTGATCCTAGGGAGTTTCATCAGGTGTATTTAATATTATTTTATGTTCTTAAATTATTAAATATATTATTCATTTTAATATTTCCTTTCTTTGATTTATCTTCTTCTTTGTCTTCACCAACTTTAATGATGACAAATTTTGAGTGCTAGTATAATCCTATTATATAGATTTATCCTCTAAGTTCATTGGTGATTAGCCTTGAAATTTTTTTTGGATTAAATTTGAGAATTATATTGAGTAATTATTTCATTTAATGGACACCTATTGAACCAATGAACAGAAAATCCATTGAAAAAAATTCATCCAATCAAGCCCTAGAGACAACCTAGGATCGACTCATCTTAATTAATTGTTTTAATTCAAGTAATTTTGTATTTTTTTATTGGTTATTTAAATCAAATCACCATTTATTAAAATCAATCAACACCATATTTTTCCACTTCATAGCCAAACATCCAAATCATAAATCCAATCATAGTGTCTCAAGTTTTCTTCTTCGGTCTCTGTGGATTTGACCCCTACATGTACTTCAACAACTGCCTATACCTGTAGGGTAAATCTGGTCACAAAAAAATATCTACATATATTCAAAGGAGAATATAATTGTTATCAAGAGTTTTAGCCACTGTTAGTTAAAAAGTTCAAAGTTTGGAGAGTTCATATGATCCGTCTAATCCTTACAAAAATACTGATTCTTCTTCACCTTTATAGCTTATCTAAATTCAAAGATATATATATATATATATATATATATATTCTATTTCTCTTAATTTAAGTTTAGTTTTTCTGTTAAAAATTTATTAAACTAGTTCTTAATATCTTTTTGATGGAATGAAAGGGGGATAAATTTATGATATGTTTATGAGAAATTTATGAGAAATTTATAAAAAAGAAAAAAATGATTATAAATAATTTTTTTTTCTTGAGGAATAAATATTAATAATATATTTAAATCACTATTTTAACAAAAAAATAAATATATTTGGGATAAATTTATTTTTAAATATATTTTATTTTTAAGGGATAATTTTTCATGAAATTTATTTATTCTCATATTTGTAAAATTTCATCTATTATTTGTTTTAATTTTAATATTTGTTTTATGGGTTTTATGATCATAAAAAATGGGGATATTGTAGACTATATGTTAATTGAAAATTTCATTAATTTATTTTTGATTTTTATGTTCTCAAACACCCACATTTATGTTTCTAATGAAATTACTTTAAGTGATTTTTAGGATAATAATTACTAAAATAATTATTTATATTCTGGAAGCATATTCAGTCTTTAATATATGGGAGGAGTTTTTTTTCTCAAATAAAAAGTATCTTGGACATGTTTTATAAGAAATATAGAAACACTATTCATACCCTACATTTTAAATTGAATGTATGGTTTGTATACCATATGTTTGGAATAAAAGTATGGACCAGAAATAAAAATTTTGGAATAAACCCTACATTTGAGGAACTAACATATGGTTTTCTATCCATAATTTTATGATGAACCATACACTATCAAATATACTTTTAAATTTTGGCACTATACAGAAAAATTGTATATTTTACTTGGTCAAAGTCAGAGTTTTGAATTAGGTTTTATTTATGAATTTTATGAAATGGTTTTTCCAAAATTAAATATATCTTTAAATATGTTTAAATACTAATTCAAAGGCTCATGTTCAAGATATTAAATCATTCCTATTTTTAAGGTAATTTACGACTCTATTTAAATATTTCGAATTCAAATATTCTCAATTTATCATGTGATATTTTTGGAGCTATTTGACCAAAAGAAATTCAAAAATCATGATAAATATTGAGAAATGATTTCAGAGCTACACTTTAGAGAAATACATGTTTTAATCCTTTTTTATTTGATCAACTGTTGTTGTTGTTAGTATATATCACTATTAATATTTTTTTTGAAGTTTAAAAAATCACTTTTAGTGTTACACTTTAGATACATACTTGTTTAATCATCCACCTGGTGTTTTATCTAATGCTGTCTAAAGATACCCTATTTTATATTGAAGAATATTTTGCTGTTGTTAAGTTTTATTAAAGTTCATATACAACTATAAGTTTCTAGTGAAACCATGTTCCAAAGTTTTTTCAATATCTACATTCCGATCTATTATCTATTTAGTTTATTGGTTACTCATACTCAATAATTGGTAGAGTTTCAGCTTCTCATACTAAGCTATGGATATTTTGGTTCCATATAAAAGAAACAAATTTCCCTATAAAATATTTTACTATAAGGTGTTAACTATTTTTACTCAGTTGTATAAGTCCTTGGTAAAAGTAATTTCTTGCGAAAATAACCAAGATTATCGAGAGAGTGTTGGTGGAGTGGACTGGAGGATCTTTGTTCCCTAAACCACTATACATTACTATGTTCTTTTCTTATTTTATTTTATAATACATAATCATCTTTAAAAGATAAGGAAAGAATCACTTTAATATCAAGAGGGAATTTTAGTTTCTATCAAGTTTTTAAAGGAACAAAATTTACCCCCTCTCATGTCTTCATCTTTTCCATGCCAAACCAACAATCATATTTAGTATCAGGGGTATATTGTAAAAATGTCACATAATTAAATAAAAAAATGGAATATATTACCTGAGTATAATTTTATTGAGGCAAAATACATATTAAAAAACCTTTGTTCAAAGTAATAAGATGGTCATAATAAATCAAGGCATATTTTGCCTTGTTAGTAATCTACAAATGAAAGATATTCGCCTATACAGAAGTTGTAGTAAATGGATCTCCTTTTCCAATCCACCTGGAAGAATAATTATCATCCACATAAAGAACATCTTTGATTCTAAATCTGGATAAAACCTTAAACAACCAATATAATTATTCATTTAAGTGGATATTCTAAAAACAGGAAACTTAGATATAATAATGATGAACCTAATGGACCCATAGAGATTCCATAAAAAAACCAACTTTAAAATGTGTAGAATCATGAGCACAATGTTAGTTTTAAAAGAACATTTCATACCCAAACCACCCAAATTTAGAGGAAGAGTTATTTTATTACAAGAAACCTGAGCCTTTCAATATTTACCTTTAGTAGACCAAATAAAACTTCTATACAATAAATTAATCATTTTGATAATGGTTCTAGGAATATTAATGATAAAAACCCAATATAAAACAAAGAACTTAGTAATGATTTACTAAGAACACTATTTAAACATTTCTTAGAAGTCTAGAGGAATAAGAGAATATGTGGTAAGTGGTGTTTTCCACTAAATTAGGACTGATTAAGATAGAAAAATTCTTAAAGTATAGTAGAAATCATAGATACTTCATAATAAGATTTACATCCACAAGGTTAAGATTAATATTTATGTTCCTCTTAACCTCCTAAGAGAAATCGTTAAAAAAATTACTTGATATGATCAAGAATTTAAAAAATCATAGAGGTTTATTTTGAAAATAAATTATAAAATAATTATGAGTAATTAAACCCCCCTTCACAGCACTACAACCCATTCTTAGGCACTTCAACTAGTATCAAAAAAAGGATAAGATATTAGGTCCTTGAGAACTCTAACATGTGTGTGTGAGCAAAATCCTAAATCTCTACCCAAGAGTTTCATGTTTGGAAAACATGGGTTCATAATGATACCAACCCATAATTCCCATAGTGAAGTGGTTAATACTTTCCCTATGGTTTCCTCTAGAGAAAAATATGTCCATCCTAGAGTTATTTTATAGGTATTAAATTAGTCATCTTCAACACACCGACTGATATCAGACTTACTGGGTTCCATATATAAGATCCAAATTCTATTGGTGATTGAGAATTTAAATTTTGTTAATAGTATAGGTATTATAACATTTGATTGAAAAAATTATCATATATGGAAGAATAAGATGATTCCATATCTTATTTCACTTATTCTCAAAGTTATAAACATTTATACTCTAGGATTTCTATTAAAGCATAAATAATATCTCATGATTTTTGTTGATAAGGGAAACTTAAAGGTAGATAGAAAGGAAATAAATGTGAATCTTATAAAGTTATTAGAAAAATTATATACAAATATTATGGGTATCTAAGCTTATAAGGATACTTGATATAAACTTGATATAATATTTGAAGTTAATGTAAAAGGAAATGAAGAAAATATACAGATTTGGGAAAGTAAGTTTAAAGATGTTCAAATGGTTGATGAAGAAACCGTAGATGATTAATTCAAAAATATTATAGGTTTTATAGTGACTCTAAAAGATTATTAAATTATCATGAGGTTGATGAGGAACTTTCTAGATAGGTTTTATAAAAAAAATTCTACATTAGAAGGTATAAATTATTTATCTCTTGATTAATTAAATAATATAATTTTTTCTTATTAGATAAGGAAAGATCTAGTGTTTAAGAATAATATCAAGGAGGAGATAAAGTTTAAAGCTATAAAAGGCCTTTGTCTTAAAATAAAGAATGATGAATCATTCTTATATATATAATATGATGAGGAAAGAAACAAATATCATGATAGAATCATGCTTCTTATTTTAAAAAACATCATAATAAGAAAAGAAAAATAAAATTTATGATTCTTCTAAAGTAATTTAATTGTAGTGTAGTTTTTAATTTTGTACTTGATTACCCAAATTAAAGTTATAATAAAATTAATAGTGATAAGAAAAAATAATACTTCCTCAAAAGGAAATAAATAAAATTTAGGAAGGGGATATTAGGAAGAATAATTTTTTAAGAAAGTTTCGATGGAATATAATAAGAAAATTATAATAAAGTGAAGACTCATCTTTCGGTATTGGGTTAAAATATGATGTCACTACTCAAAATCATAAAAAATTCAAGGATCATGTTAAAAATCATGATTTCACTTCTGTTAGTGATATGTAGAAATAATATATCTATACTAAACACATGTTGAAAACTGAGCTTTTATCACGTCTTTAAAAAAACACCAAACTCAAGAAAGGAATCAAAATAATTGATAAAGGTATAGGAGATAAATATGAGAAGGAGAATGACTACATTGAAGAAATTAAAAATTTCAAGGGGAGATTATAAAACATTTTTTTTTGAAAAGTCATAACATCAAATTTACTAAAAATGAAGAAGAATTGAGTAAGACACAATCCAGGTGTCTTAAAGATGAAAATATCTTGAGGATGAAAAGGAAAAATTATGAAAAATATATGAATATTTAGGTTGAATAATTCCATGATGTTGTGAAAACCAGGATAAAGAAAAAGTTATGAGCTTTTCCTTCTTATTACAAAGAAACTGAATATATTTTGTCTAATAGTGCAGGTTCTAAAACCAAAACTATATTTTTATGGGATAAATAAATTGATAAAAACATTACTTCTATATCAAATAGAGTTGGAATTTAGTTATGAGGAAAGTGGCTCCCAAGAAAAATGAAAAATAAAGGCCGAAGTATACCTAAATAGTAAGAATATTTTAATAGGATAATTGATCAATATTATGGAAGACATAACTTCAAAGTGTATTGTTGGTGCTGAAGAACCTTTTGGTACAATACTTATGGATGTTGGTATAACATGACACTTCCCTGGAATTGGCATGAATCAATAGGTATAAAATCTATAGATAATAAATAGATTGGTAAATATGAGAAAAAACATTAGGATAAAGAAACTAATGGTTTAAAGATCAAAAAGAAAATTAACTCAAAAAATCATGAATGCCTAGAAGAAATATATGGAATATGTGACAAAAAATGTCACTATACAAAATACTGTATGAAAATTCTTCTAGGAAAAACCCTACAAGATACCAAATATATAAAATATCATTAAAGAGAAAAGTGAATTGATTATTTTAGTCAAATAAATATCAAAATGTAAAGAAAGAGAAGGAAAAATACAATGCATGTTCTAAAGGGAGACAAGAGAATTCACATAAAAGAGTTGAATTTCATACAAGGTTTTCTAGGAATGAAAATATGTTAATTTATGAGATGTAGCATGGGAGGTGAAAACATATTGGTTATAACTCAATGAACTATTTGATAATGTTAAAATTTCAAGTATAAATTCTTAATAATATTAATAAATCATCAAGAGATTCATGTGATTTTATGAAACATGTTACAAATAAGGCCCCATATAAGGAGATGGTTGAAAAGTTCAAGATGACCTATCTAATAATAGATACTTCTATCAAGAGTTCTAGAAAATCAAGTATGAAGAGTTTAAACAAAGTGAGAGATAGAAATAAAGGATGATTTTGGTTGCGTGGCATCTCTTAACCTTGATTTTCTCACTAAAGAGAAAAGAGTTCCACCTTATTCCTCATTATTTTCTTATTTGGGTTTCAATGTATATAATTGAAGGTGATGTATATAGGGGTATATTTGATTACTATGTGAGATATATAATATGAAGAGTTATACATAAATGAGTACTTAATGATTACTTACAATATTTCAAGATATATTATAGAATTATTGGAGAAATTTTTTGAAAACAACAACAACAATGATGATGATTTATGGTGTGAATCCCCTCTAGGGGGGAGCATAAAAATGAGTAATCTTTTAGATGAAATTAATTTATATGAATCTATAATTATATATAATTCTCATAAAAATATGAAGACGAGATATGAAAAAACACCTTCCTATTTTGGTTTTAATCATATCAAATTTAATTAATTAAAGGGGAGTGATTGTTAATATGAAAAAAATAGTAAATACAATCCTATACTTGAATTTTTTGATGTTTTTTGTTGGAGTTGAGTGGAAGTTATAAAATTCATAATAAATGTATTTGGAAAACCCTTAAAAAGAGAAAATAGAATTGGTATCACATGCCAAATAGTTTATGGATAACTTTAATTATTGATTAATAATTATTTTTTTATATACCAAAAACTTCTCACATATATTTAGTGTTGATTAATAGATGGATCATTCCTTAGAGAAATGCGTTGCCACCCTTCTCTCCAATAAATAATGATTTATCTATCAATAAAGGGGGATAAAAAATGGATAATATGATATTGGATTAAGCATGAGATAAGAAGGACATTCCCTTACTTCTACACCATTTTATTTATTATCAACAATGGGGAGAAGAGTAACATGGACTTTAGAATTAAAATGTTTTCTAAAAACAAATACAAAGGGGAAGATTGAAGAACCTAAATGGATTGATTAAATTGAGGTTTTATTTATTATTAATATTTTTATATAAAGGAGAATAAATGTTTGTTGAAGTTGGATGAGGGAGGAATAGTCTAATTAATGAAGGTAAATATTGAGATATTTCTTATACATAAATGGGAAATTTATTATTCTATTTCTTAGAATTTATAGATAATATATTCAAGATAGTGAGATATAAATATAATGATTATATATATTGATTTTAATTAATTATATAAAAGTTCTTCTGAAGGAGAAATTGAAACTGTATATTATAGATTGATGAAGTTTTAGTAAATCTAGATAAATTAGACACTATAGGAGTTTGAAAGATCTAGATACTGAAAAACATGAAGATATATAATTAGACAAGAGAAGATACCTGGAATATTTAGAAACAATCCAAGGATCATTGAGAATGAAGGTTACTATATTAAATAGAAAACATAACCTGGATAAAGGTTTGAAAAGGAAAATGTGAAGCTATATTAAAGAGGTAGTGAAGGTTCTTGAAATACTAAATAAAGAGTTTATGTAATATAAGAATACTTTGGAACTAATATTGAAGAAAATAAAGAATATTCTAATAATTTAAAGTCATTTAAAGTCATTTGAGATAATATGGGATGGTTGGAGTTGTCCAGGGAAGTTTTTTCGTTTGATTAAAAATTCTAGAGAAATTATATAAATTTTAGAAATTTATTTAAAAACTATAAAATGAATTTAATATGTAATATATTTTCAAGAATTCATATAAAATCATCAAAATACTAATCATCCTTGTATACCGAAGGTTTTGGTATGTAGAGATTCTAAAAAAACAAAGGTAGAAGATTTATATTTTATTTTGAGAATGTGTAATATTTTTATTATATTGTTAAATAGAGTTAAAAAAGTCAAAAACCTTATGAAATTCATAATTATTATAAAATCTTATGAAAGATTCATCTATTGGGAAAAATTTGAAAATGAAAAATCCTACATGATTTTACACTGGGATGTGTAAATTTTTATATAGATACATAATGAATTTAGAGCATACATAATATTCTTGGAGCCCAAAAAAGTAATAAATAATAAATTAATTTTCATATGTATGCTTTAAGAGATGATATAATTTGGAAAGATAAAGAATTTTTAGAAGATAAATCTAGAAATTAAATCATTTGATGATGGTTCTATTATTTATTGAATTAAAAAAACAATAAGTGAGATTTTTATTCAATAAGAGTTATATAAAGATGAGGGTTTACAAACCGTATTGAAGAAAAACAATCCATGAAAACATTTGAGAATGAAATAAAACTAAAGCTGATTTCTAAGTATTTAGATTTAGCCACATTATCAGGATAAGATCCATGCTGTGGTGACTGGAAAACAAGGAGATATTGAAGGCCACATTCTTATAGTAGGTGTTTCACTTTAGAAAGATTCCTATGACAAAATGAGAGACCCAGTCATGTTATGGTTGAAACTGTGGTGTATCTCACATGATTTATTCATTCCATGATAAGTTTTTTATATTTCTTTAATGCATACGTGGTTTTCAAATGAAATCATTGATTCTTGAAGTTTTATATAAACTTATCATGATTAATTATTATAAATCATGAGTAAGAAAGATACCTAGAATCAAGGAAAGATCATGGACTTATCCTTGGTAAAATTTATGTGTTTCAAATAAAAATAATAAGGTATATGTATTTGAAAAAAGTGGGTGTGGAATATTTATAATATAAAAGGAACTGAGATAGTGAGAAAATCAACACTGTGGAAATACTATAAATATCCAGAGTATTAAAGTGAGAGATCCTAATGAATTTAGGAGAGAAGAAACTATGAATCAAATAGGAATAAGGATAATAATTTGTAAATATATTCTATAGAATATCCCAATATCATAAAAAATTTTGATAAACTATAGAAGAATATTGAGTCATGGTAAATAAAGCTTACATGCTTGTTGTTGTACCAGAATAAATAAGTATTCAAAGAGTTGTTTTTGGTGAGGAAGAAAATATTACCATTATTGATACATATAAATCTAGAGAAAAAAAATATTATTCTATAATTGGATTAAAGGAACATTTATAAACTTGTGGGATCCAATATAAAGAACCAATAGGGATTTATTTTAGGCTTCTCAAGAGATATCCTACTTGTATTCACTTGTGTTATATAGTGAATATCTTGGTCTCATAACTCGACCCAAACCCAATAAGGTATTTTCATCCATGTAACATCCCGAATCCAGGTGCCACACCACGGGTGCCCCGAACACGGTTGGTCACATGACCTCAAGCACATTTCCCTAAATGCTAGAGGTTGTCGACTAGTAGCGAGGGCCTAGGTCTGATAGTGGGGAAACTATTCCCTCATTTGTTAAAGTGTAGCATAGTGGAGAAAGTACAAACATACCAAAAGCGGAAGTAGTAAACAACACCAAGCTGAAATGGACAATAGTACTAAAGTAAAAGATGACTAACAGTCAAATATATGATGATTTAATATGTCCCTAATTATAGGAAATCAGCCAAAAGAGGATACACTACAATCTAAGACAATAAAACACAAGGTACACATAGAACACAACAAAGCAAAATAGTGTAGTAGGAACTCAACAGCATCACAAGCCTAAGCTCGGTCCTATGCTCTCCTACTCCTCTGCAAAAATCAAGTACCTGTATAGGGACTCTTTCCCTTATCAACACCTACGGTAATATAATCTGTTTGGGACCAAGACATGACCCAAACAAGGTGTGAGAAATAAATCCTAGTAGGAAACCACCAAAGGACCATGGCCAACTGTCAGTGAAAAATGTTCAACAACATAATGCAATAAGGAAATACAGTAAGCTAGGAAGTACTCAAAAGAAGATACTCATACCAGTTCCATTACCATTCATTTATTATTTAACAATTCAATATTATTGAACTATAAGTCCTTGAGACCCTAGTCTATAATCTCATATACAGTTCCACAGAAAAAACCACAATAGGCTATCTAACAAGTAGAAGGTAAAAAAATTACCATTCCTGTGCTTTAGCTTGGCAGGTATAACATAAGAAATCACCATAGTGAATATTCAAAGCAAAAATTGTCCTAAGACATAAAAATCCTTACCCTCAGGTAAATAGAATCGAAACCCTAAGGTTATTTCCCTCAATCATAATGAATATTTCCCTCAGGCATATGAGATATTTTCCTCAGGCATGGAAGCTACTGCCCATAGGCATAAGAAAAGTTGCCCTCAGGCTAAATGAAACACTGCCCTCATGTAAATCAAAACACTGCCCTCAGGATAAGAAAGTAACCAGTCCGATCCCAACACATAAAAAAGAAATTTATATTCATTTCCTCTCAAGAAAACTCAAAACATGCTTATAATCATGGCATACCCATGGGTATCCTGGCCAAATGGATAAACAAGGGAAACACACCCATGGGGTGGCCCTGGATCAAGGAAACGATCCCAAACAACAGTTTACACTTGTTCATTAAGTTACCTATGCAATTATAGATATATTAACAGTCAAGGCCTCAGCCATAAGACACCCTAAACATGGGTGCATAGCACCACAGTACATAAAATCAACTCGACAGTTGGAAATAAACACAAGACCACCTACCTCGATCTCCTCTGATCGATATATGTGAAAGATGCCTCCCAAATCACCCGATAACGATGTAGATTTGGGAAAAACATTTTCCCGTTCAAACCCAAATAACTTCCCTTTGGTAAAGAATTGAAAGTAGAGGTTCAAGAAGAGATAAGATATCACCCGCGCGGTTCAAATGAGATCAACGATGAAGGAATCATAGTCCCAGTGTGCGATCGAGAGCTCTTCCAAGTTTTGGACTTCTCTACCATGGATCCCGTTGAGTTCTAAGATCCATCTTTCAAAAGAGGAGGCTACTGTCGGTTTTTAATGAAAAAACATAACTGCACAACATGTACTCTCAAGTACACTGCGTGTACTTTCCATTTTTTACCTGTTACTCTAGCGGCCACTTTCCACCGCCTCACTGTTCATCAGCCAACTTGGTTACACAGCGTGTTTTTCTAAGTACACAATGTGTACTGTAATTCCGCTGGAAGATACTCCCACCTCCTTACTATTCACCTATAGACTGATTACACGGTGTGTATATACTAAGTACACGGTGTGTAATTAGTTTTTACACCCTTCATCGCCAACAGGCCTACACGCCCGGTATTCTCATCCCACACATCCAAAGTACACGGCGTGTGGAAAAAGTACATGGCGTGTACCCATAAATTTTTGGATTTTCCCCATTTCCCTTATTTTCTGAAAAACACTTAAAGAAAAGGAACATAAGAAACCTGTACCTCAAGAATAAGAACCAGGTTCTTACAACTCACATTGGGGGTAGAACTTGTAAAAAATCTCTAAATTCTTTAAAGTTCTTTCAATTATTTTTATATAGGTAATTTAGGATTTTTGATATGATCAAGACTTTAATCGGTCATTGAGTTTGATTTTGAAAATAAATTGTAAAATAAGGACCACTTATTCAACCCCATCTTCTTAGTGTTATAACATATTCCTATTCAATTCACTAGAAAACCATTAGGAAGAGGTAATACATCCAAATAATTATGAGATTCACATAGCCCATGGATACCCTAAGAGTATGGATCTGGTTGGATGATTCTTAGTGATTTCTATAAAGCTTATGGTGAAGAGTTTTATATAATTAGATTAACAAAGAAAAGATACAATGTTATTCATTTATTTATTTAATCCAATATAAATGGAATATCCTATGTCATGATAAGTTTTGGTTAACATTTTCCATAGTGTTCAGATATATGTTATCCCTTCCAAAACCCTTTAGTGATATCAGAGCCTATTCTATCTCATTTGTATTGATTCTTTGAATGAATGAAGAATCTGGAAAAATGAAAATTCAAAGAACCAAAATGTAGTAATATTTAAAATGGGTGTTGTTCTTATAATATTTCTAATACACAACATAAATGTTATGAAAAATTATTGTGGTCTTACAAAAGTTATAAGACCAAATCTTGGTTTAGGTGAAACAATCCTAGAGAAGCATTGCAAATATCAACACGAGGATCACCCTGATGTGGTGGATATCAACAAGCTATTTTTCATGGTTTGAACATAGAACTGATATGACTTCACCTATAGAAAATTGTCATGGTATATCTTGTAACTAAGGATGAAAAAAATCAAGTTTTAGATAGAAAAAATTGTTCTATTTTAAGTATTAATTCATCCAAAATGACACAACTATGTTCAAAATGGTTGTTGTTCATGGAGTGACCCTTGAACAAATTGACTTAAAAATATATCTGTAGTCTACCTAAAATGGCATGACTTAAGGAACAATAACCATGGTGGTTTCATGGAATGGTTTTTCATTTTTGTAATCACCAAGTCATGGTCCATACCTAAAAATATTGTAGTGTGTATAATTTTAAATAAAAAGTAGTTTTTGTTAAAATTCTCAAAATATTTTTCTAGCATAGGCCAAGTAAAATCTAAGGGGGTGATTTAAATCATATAAAAAATGGTTTGGTAGATGTGATTTAGTTTTAAAGTGTATTTACATAATAAATAATTTATAATTTTTTTTATAAATTATAAAATAAGGGGTAATATAAAAATGTTCATATTGATTTATGAATTGTTAATAAATGAGAATATAAAAATATTTATATTGAAATGTGTTATTTAATTTTTTTAAACTATTACAAAAGGTTGTTTTGGATGATTTGATCAAAGTTTTAAATAATATAAAATATGAGATATTTAAATTATGTAAAATGTTTACATAATATATGAAATGTTAATATTGTTGTAAAATATTTCATAAAGTATATCATATTTTGTAATATGAAGGAGTTAATATTAAATTCCATGTAAATTGATAATATAAAATAATTTATATTAGAATAAATATGAAATGTTCATATTAGTTTATTTTATGGAATATTCATAAGCCATGTTAAATTATAAAGTATTTATAATTTATTTATTTTAATATTTTTTAATAAATGTATATATAATGTCTAAATTTATGAATTATTCATTTATTTTATCATTCTATGCATTATTCCTATATATAAAGAGTTATATCATGAATATATGTATACCTTATTTAAAAGGATTAATCTTATTATTTAAATTATCATACATTCATTTAAAGAGTTTCATGCTAGGTATGATACTTGATTTAGTTTCCATTACCTTGAATTTTTATTATTCATGAGTTATAAACTTGAATTTAAAGTTTTATTATTGTTTTTACATATTTGGGGTTATAACTGTGATGGGATTGAAGTATCTCTTGAGTAAAAAACCATGGGTAGAAGGAATTTGGGTTGAATTGATCACTTTCCTGGGAGTTTAGGATCCTTCTAGAAAATTGGGGGTTGTATACCTATTACATAATTCTTAAAACTATTTGGAATATTGATTTCATATAATTATAACCCTTTACATGAAAGGGATTTAGGTAGCTTATGAATAATATGAATTCAGATATGTGTAAACATGATTGGATTTTAATTTGGGTTAGTAACAGAATCTATGTGTTATGTATAGAGTTACACATCAATATGGTGTAAACATATCAATTTAGTAGAAGGAACAAGGATTCAAAACAAAATCATTAGAAGCATGCATACATGTGAATGGAATACATGGGATAATATAGTGAGATAAACCCCCCTTAAAAATTAAGTGTTAAATTTCTTCTAAATAAAAACTTTTTATGACCTAAAACATCTAATCGGGTAGTTTCTTGTTAAATCTAGGTTCCCATGGGTTATCTTGTGTTAGGAAAACAAGTTATAGGTGACACTAAGAGTTAAGTTCTCAAATTTGGTGTATGATTTAGGTTACACTTATCTAGGATACCCTATGAGATATGGTACCATATAAATAAATTTGAGTTTATCAATATGATATATTGGATAATTAGTGGTCCGTTCAACTATCCAAGAGTCATATATGATATTGTTAAAATGAATGTATACCTTATTGGTTAAGTGATGAGATAAACACTAAAGTCAACTCATTAATTAGTGACATATGGATTTTAGACCACTAGTGTATATTGTTGATTTAAAGGGTTCATAATTTTAGTGAGTGTATATTTAATAAAAGTCATAATTAAATGAATGTAGAACATGATACTCATTTGATAAAATATTACGCTGTAGATAAAAATTGCATCATCATTATAGAATGTTACTTTTATATGTAAAGAAAATAATAATGAAAGAAAATTTATATACTAGTATAGGAACATTAGAATAGTTATAAATAAAGTGGAACAATTATATGTGTAAGATTAAACACTTCCTAATAAAATAAATTTTGAAATTGTTCAACAAGAAAATCAAGATTCTTATAAGTGGAATCAAAGTATTCAGTTGAGGGTTCAAAGGAATTAAATGTGAAATGACCAAAGGAACATCAATCTCTATTCATGTACTCAATATGGATGAGTAATTTTATGAATTGGAGTGACTAGAGGCATCATTTAGGAATTTTTATAGTTATTAAATTTATTATGGAATTATTATTTGAAATTTTTAGACAATATGAATGAGTTCAAGAAATGTTTATTCTATCTCTTAAAAGTTTTGAGGATAAATGAGTAGGACATGGGATACATAGGCTTTGGTGTTGTGTTAGAATCATGTATCGGTAAAAATTTAAGGCTAAGGATAAATATTGGATGGTACAATATTCAACATTGGTCATTGAAACCAAATGGAAAATTTAGGAAGAGGGGAAATAATTCCATTTGAAATAATTGTATAAAATATTTAAAGTACTTTAAGAAACTCTTTGGATATTCCATATCAAATATTATTATTATAGAATCTATTATTTTATTTTTAAGGGTACATGATACCAAATGTATATTTTATAACTGTTTTAAATATATAGGAGTTCATATTCAAGGTAATAATTGATGCAACTTATATTTTCCATTCAAGTGATGTATCAATGAGTTTCTAAATCATAGAGTTGGATGTAAATAAATATATCAAGATTATATGGATCTAAATAAATTTTATGTGTATTTTCTTCATATTATTCTTATATGACAAGAAAATCCATTTGTTAATAAAGAGTTTTTATGAAGAACATGAGATGATGGTTTTAGTACACATGATTTTTGATTTATCAGATTCTATAATATGTTGAAAAAAGAGATAAATATAAAACTGTTTTATCTAAGATAAAATAATTTATCGAAAAAATTTATTAAGATACGAGGGAATTAGTTCCCACCATCCATTGGTGAAATATTTTAAAGAATAAAATATTATTTTTATCATTTTTCTCTAAACACATATAAAACTATATATGACATAAATACCATAGTTTGTTTGAAAAAATATTCTTACTAAAGAGAATAAGTGTTCTTTCTTAAACAAAAGAGTGTATATCACAACATGTTATTTTGAAGAAAATACAGTTTCTAAGAGTATAGTTGGAGTATGTTTGGGATTATAAAAATTCAAAGTATAACAAATAAAATATTATACCAGTCTAATTCAAATTTAAAGTCACTTAAAGGAATAAAATATTTTAGGATATATTTGTAAAAATATTAATGTAAAGAGTTAATTTTTTAACAAAATCATCTAAAATAATAGTTTTAATGGAAAAATTCCATGATGATGATGATTAACTCATAAATAGTTATAATTTTAAAATAAACATTACTAATATTGAAATATTTTATGTTATTAATTAAAAAATATTGAATACTTGAAAATTATGACCATGATTCCTAAATCTAACCATTATTCAAAAAATATTTCTTCATAGATTTTATTCACTAGAAGAGTTTAGTGGAAGGGTTTTATTTTATTGTAATATAAATATGTTCTATGAATTATGTAGAGATATAAAGAGTTTAACAAAAAAATAAAAGTGAAGTGGATATAAGGACTCTTTAGTGGTTTATCATATATGATGTGATTATATGGGATCTTATTTGTGGGTTTTTTAATATTCTTAAAAGATCTTAAGAATATAGAATGTATCATTAAATATAATAGGCTGTTAGCATTTTATCATTCTTTCACATTGGCTGCATATATTACATGAAGTGAAATGAAAATTGACTTATCAAAGTATAAATTTGAGTTATCTCTAACTGAATCTCATCATGGAGTGTTATATAATATAATTATATATTAAGGTTATCATGGGTGTGATTTTTTATAGATATAAAAAATATACTCATGAGATAAAAACGAGTTTTTTATTCTAGATAACCCACTAAGTATACCACATAGAGTGTTATACACTATGTATTTAGTATTATAGGGTTTCATGTTTTAAATTGAACCCCAAAACCAAGGATATAAATATATCAAGAATGAGATTCTTCAAACTTTGATACCTTTATTTCACCAGATTTTAGGTTGAGTTAATCTGGGGGTGGTTGGGTATGTTGTTGATCATTTCATCATTTAAGACATAACCAAGATGTGATTTTTCCTCTCTTATGATGAGTATGAAATATGATACCTCAATTAAGATATATTGAGAAAGTTTATAGCCATACTAGGATAAGGTATATGAGATGTTCTTATATATTTAGATGAGAGGAATGATATGTTCTCATCCACTTGGGTGAATGGCATGAGATATGATGTTCTATTTGATTAGTCTATACTCAGAGAATCTAAAACATATGAGTATTCCATATGGGATTGATATAATATGTATCCCATGGCCACTCGATGTCTTGGAAAAAGGTATTATTTGATTTTTTTCATACTTTTATAATATAAAAATGGTGGATACAGTTATATATATACATGTGTTTTATTGATATCATACCAAATCCATTTATATCTTGAGTATCAATGATTATTTTATAGAGACCACTCTATTGGCCTCCTCTAGTTTTAATGCTCACAAATCATGCTTAATTAAGTTAAATTAAGTTAAATTATGTTTACTCATGTTTACCTGTCATCATAATCTATTATGTTAGTGTTTAACATCATAAGATAGATTTAAAGAATATGACTAAGTATAAGTCACCATTAAGGTTGAGTCACTGTTGAGGTAAACTCACTGTTGGAAATATCACCATTGGCAGAAAACGTCTAAGTATGAGCTACCATTGTCATAAAACTACCAATGAAATATATTACTATCAAATGTCTCACCATAAGCATTGAAAAAGAATTATGAAAAAGGATGAGACACCGCCACTCAAGATATCGATACACTGAGTTACCGTTGTTCAACCCACCAAAAGATCAAATCATAATTTTCGCAAAGGAAGAGACACCGTCACATTGAGATACTAATGGATATGTCAATATTGCATCAACCTACCGATAGAGTGACTTACCAATGGAATCAAAATTATCGCTAAGTATGAGTTATTGGTATGAGGTACCAATGGCATGATTCACTGTCAAGAGGACCTACCTTCAAGATGACCTACCATCAGAACGAACTACCACTCCTGAGTCACTGATACTCTACTCACCATTCCAGATTGTAGAATGATCTATGTATGTTTCACTGGTTCTAATACACCGCTACCTAACCTACTGATCTTGAGACACCATCATTCCTTACATTTTCATTTAAATTCAAATTTATTCTAATAGTCATATTTATGAAACTTAGTGCTATTATTTATTTTAATAAACTTTCCTATATTTTGTAGACAACATTAATATTGATTTCAGAGACCAGTATGAGGTACAAGGTACCACATAACAAGATTTTTTTCCAGCTATATAGTATAAAGGAAATATCCGATCAAAAATATGAAGGGTGATGTGATTAGAAAGCTACAGATCGTGCACTTGAGAAAAACCTGAGAACTTTTGAGTGGTAAAAACAAGAAGAAATTGCTAAGAACCAGAATAAAAAAGATTATTGCAGAAAATTACTAAGAGAAGAAAATAGATCATCCTTCACATCCATATTTCATAGGAAACAGAATACATAATCTCTCTAGACATTATGTTTTAACATCTATTTCTATAATTCGACTCAAGCTACTTTTCAAGACATCTTCCAAGAGTCTCAAGATGCATTTCTAATCACACAGAGCCTTATAAACTCTTTTATCTATATTTTTATCTTCTTGTGTATTGTTTATACTTTAAGATAAGTGTGTGTATCTATTTTATAAACACACAATAAATCCTATGAAAATGCGTAAGATACATAGATATATTCACAAACCATATTTTAAACCTTACACTCCCACAAATAATGGTGGAAGAGATCCTTATGTGGCTTGTTTGTTTTAGGACTCCCATGAAAACTGTGGAAGAGGTATAGTTGACATGGAAAGTGTTTATAATTTTGTTTACTCTGATCTAGGGTGTGGATCCTTATTTATTAATATAAACTTCTTGGTGGTAGGTGATCACCAAGTGGAGATGATTATGTCTCTTCTTGAGAGTGAACCTTTTGTTTTAATTCCACTATATTCTTTTAAGTTTAGTTTTCTCTTTTTGTATTTTTAGAAGACTCTAATTCACTTTGATAGTTAATATTAGATAGTTTTTATATTTTAATTTGGTTTAGTAGATTTATTTAAAAAGTTAAAATAATAATCCATATTTTTTAACTAAGAACTAATCACTCTTTAAGTAGTCTTTTAAAAGATAATTTTTTTATAAATCTAATACTTTGGTTAACTGGGCTATTTTGTTCTTAAAATTGGGGAAATTTTAAATAAATGTTTTAGACATGATTTTTTATAAGAACTCAATTCAACCCCCTCTTGACTATCCTACTCTGACCAACATTTGTTTTCAGAGGGTTTTCTTACTTTCTAAGTTTCAAAGTTTTCAAAGGTTTTAAATCTTTTAACTATAATTTTAGTTGTATTTTAAAGATCTCAAAATTTACTTTAGTTCAAAATTTTTAGTTCTTTAAAACTTTTTATTATTATTTAACATGGACAATATACAAGAAGATGCTTCTACCAACAGACCTCCCTATTTTGATGGCACAAATTATGCTCAGTGAAAACTCAAAATGAAAATGCATTTAGAAAGCATGGGATTTGAAATCTGGTCTACTATAGTTAATGAATATAAGATTATTGATACTTCTAAAAACACTGGGGATGATGCCAGTAATGAATTATATAATAATAATTACAAAGATATGAATGACCTATATTGTTCTCTAGGTGATGAATAATTCAATAGGATTTCTTCATGTAAAACAACCTTTGAAATTTGGGATACTTTAGCTATTTCACATGAAGGAACCGCTAATGTTAAAGAAATAAGGCTTAACACATATACTATTAAATATGATAATTTCAAAATGAAGATTTATGATCCTATATCTGACATGTATCTCAGGTATAATGATATTGAAAATACAATGATCTCATTGGGTAATACAATTAATGAAAAAGAACAGATCATGAGGATCTTGATATGTCTTCTAGAAAGGTGGAGAGGGACCTCGATATCAATTAGAGAATATTTTGACATCGATAAACTACTTATAAAGGAGATGATTGGAAAAATGATGATGTATTAGGAAGAAATTAAGGTTAATAGAAAAAAAGATAATGAACCTAAAAGAAAGTCATTGTCTTTCAAATCCACTACATCCAAAAAAGAGAAAATTCAAGTTCTGGTTGAAATTTCATGTAATGAAGATACATAAAGTAATTGTGATGAGGAAATGACTCAACTAGCCATGATTTTTAAGAATATTTATAGAAAGAGGAAGTTATTTATAAATCCAAGATACAGAGGGAAGTATGGAAAAAAAGGAAGCTTGAAAAAGGATTGAAAAAGGAATGATAATACCAATAAGATAGTATATTATGAATGCAAAAGAAGAGGACATGTGAAGGATGATTGTACCAAACTAAAGTATAAGAAGAAGTATGAGGATATGGTTGAAAGTACAAGAAAGAAATAAAGGCTACCTGGAGCACTTCTGAGGACAGATCCAATGAATTTTAATCTTATCATGATGAAAAGGGTGAAAAATCCAACATGTGTTTTATGAAAAATACATATGAGGTAACCTTAACATATTCTGCACAAAATTCTTATTATTATGGAGATAAATATGAATCTGATAATTCTGAAAATATGACTATTGAAGAAATGTTTTAATACTGTAAAATACTTGAGGATAATTGCAATGATTTGAAATATAAATAAAAATCTCTCAAGAAACAACATTCTCTTTCTACTACTATTAAATCTGAACTCATTATATAAAAAGAGAAGAATTCTAAATTGCAAAATGAAAACACTTAACTTAAACTCTATAATGAGAAATTAAACATGTATTTATAAAGATTTACAAATGGTAAAGATAACTTAGTTCAAATTATTGGTAAACAGGTTTCAACTAAATATAATAATGGTATTGGTTATCAACATGGGAAACGAAATTTTGTTAAAACTAATTTTGTATCCAAATCTGGAAAATCAGGTTTTATGCCTAGCTTTGGAAATTTTTTTTCTACAAGTTCAAGCAGTGGAATATCTTTTATGCTTCCAGTTCTTCTGAAACTAATAGAGTTTATTTCTCTAAGACTTTAAAAACTATTTATAAGAAACCCATGAATCAAATGTGGGTTCCTAAAGATTTAATTAGTAATATTACTGGCCCAAGAAAGTCTAGGTACCAAAGTATTTTCTTGTTTAAATTATCTTTGTAGTAAATCTATTTGAAGATTTCCTATAAAATATTATGGTACTTGGATAGTGTGTGCTAAAGACACATGACATGGGACTAATCTAGCTTCAAGAACCTCATAAAGATTGATGATGGACATGTCACCTTTGATGATAATGAAAAAGGGAAAATTATTTCCCTTGTCCAAATATGTAACAACATGAATGGCCCAAAGGCCTTTATTTTTATTGATTTTTGATAACCCCCCTTTCAAGGGATGAGGGGGAACCCTTACAAGTCTTGTAGGCTTAGAGATTACATGGATCATAGTCTTAAGAGACATTCCATGACCTAAAGGTCTTAGGGAATTCAACCAGACTATAACTATAAGGAACTGCCCCTCCACAACATCTACATCATGATAGTATTGATCCACCTTCACATGGCCATTTGTCTATGCTTATCGTGAAAGAACAGGATGGTCCCAATGGCGTATCCATACCCTCTCATTCTTTTAAATCCATTGGTTCTGCTCTATTGAGTGCACCTTCTCTAAATCCTCCTCAAAGGCTTCTCCTTTTTTGGAGAGTCTATTTGAGGGAACTGCACTAATCGTGTGGCCCAAAGGCCTTGATGTGTCTCTAAGGCCTTGAGGTGGCCCGAAGGCCATAAATGTGGCCCGAAATCCTTATTGAATCGAAGGACTTAAAGACTCCAAGTCCAAACTAGTGGCTTAAGGTGAATAGTTTTGGTTACTATAGTACCAAACAATACCTACTATAGTAACTGCTATGGTAACTGCTACAGTACCTTCTATAGTACCCACATAGTACTACTACAGTACTGCACAATACTGCTATAATACCTGCTACAGTTCCTACTACAGTTCCATCTATAGTCCCTACTACAGTACTGCTACAACTCCCTGCTACAGTACTACTATAGTACCCCCCAGAATTATGCCTCTTCCTAGTTTCAAACTTGGGTCTTGTGGATGCACTTAGAGAGACCTCACCAACTGAGATGAGACTCATGTGCCAAATCTGTAACACTAACTCAATTTAAATTTCTTAATTTCTTTTTTTTGATGGTCTTAGGTATAATATGATTATCATTTCACAATTATTTGATGATGTGGTTCATGTTAAATTTAAAAATTATTCTTGTAATGTTTTTAATTCTAAGAATTATTTAGTATTGACTAATTTTATAAATGAAAATTTATATGCTGTAAATATAGATTCTTTAGTCTCATTGAATGTTTCATACTTAAGTGACTTTAATAAAGAGTCTTGGCTCTGGTACAGAAGACTAGGATACTATAACATTCACTCTCTTAGAAAGATTACTAGAAAATGATTAGTCAAGGATCTATGTAAACTAGAGTTTCTAAATGATAAAGTATACAATCCTTGTAAAGAAGGAAAAAAAACTAAATATCTTTCAAACCAAAGAAATAAGTTTTAGATTATCAACCTCTTGAGTTGGTTCACATGGATTTGTTTGGAACTTCTAGATTTTCATGTTTAAATGGGAAGTACTATGTCTATCTTCTAGTAAATAACTTCTCTAGGTATACTTGTGTTGGAACCACAATCGTTCTATGTTGGAAATGAAGTATGGTTTGTGTTTGTTTTCAATACTCACATAAAAGACTATGGAGATTGCAAGTAAAGGTATCATACAGTTCAAGACGAAATCAGTATTAAAGGTGGTTTTGTTTCCCAGTGTTTTCCAAATATTTGGTCCTAAAAATTTGAAAATGGAGAGATGTGTTTTTGGTAAAGGAAGGTGCATGAAATATTGGGGTGGTGCATGAAAAACATGAAAACTTTGCTAATTGGTTTTGTACACAATAGGGAAAGAAGGTTTTAATTTTTTTAAAAAAGGTGTTTCAGGATCAGAATTCAAAAAAATGGAAAAGGCATGAGGTGCGCAAAAAATATGGGGATGTGCGTGAACAATGGTACTTTAATGAAAAAGAATTGTGCGCAAAATGAGAGTTTTTCATGACATAATGGGTTTTATGCAAAAGGGTCATGTTTTCCTATAAATATGAGGTTAGACTCCTCATTCAATACAGAGAAATACTTAGATAATATCCTATCTCTAATGCACCAAAAAATTGCACGAAAAGGGATTTGCGTGAAAACCTGAAGGTTGCACGTAAAAGATGAATTTGTGTGTAAAAGTTAAGGTTTTCATGTAAAATTGATGGTTTTGTGTAAAATTTAAGGTTTCATATGAAATTTTAAGTTTCTCATAAAAGTTAAGGGTTGGGCAGAAAGTAAGGGTTTCACAAAATTCATCTTTAATGATAAATCCCAAATATTGCATGCATATTCAGATATTGTGCACAAGTGTAGTGTCAAGCTTCTGAAAGGATTTTTATCATCTGGTTTGTGTGAGTAGTTCTTTCAAGTGCATAAATTCAGGACTTTGATGAAAGAAGTGTCTCATGCTAGACTGAGATAAAGACTTCATTACAAATCCTTTGAAGAGACCCTCAAGTCAATAAACTGAGTAAGGCTTGTCCCAGGGTAGTGAGAAAGAGGGATTCAACAGAAGTGTTCTAAGGGACATAGTGACCTATCCCTGAATTATTTTAAAGGTAGTGTGCCTATCATAGAGTGACTGTGACCAAACTCTGGTACCCCACACCAGTGAAGATTAGTGGATTTTGATATAACCGACACACAGTCAGCATATGCTCCTTGGACGTAGCCCTTTGTGGTGAACCAAGTAAAAGTGATATGTTGTCTCTTTGCATGTGATTGATTTTTTTGTTCATATCCATCATACTGGTTTAACATGTTCCTACCAATGTAGGAACAAGATCCGTCACTTTGAAAGAAGAAGTTGACACCCTGATTCACCCCTCCTCTCTCTGGGAGTCTCGGGGTTCTACAAGTGGTATTATAGGGTAAAGGTTATTGGTGTTGAATTTGTACTTTATTTTCATGGAGAATTTAGTCAATTTTAGGGGAGTCCCCCTCTTCTATGGAAGCAACTTTCAAATATAGAAAAACAGGATGAGATCTAATATAAGATCTCTTAGAATGGACATATTATTTGCTACTATGCAAGAAATATAATTCATAGATCCTATAGAGCTTTCAATGATAGATACATATATAAATATGATTTATGATGACACCAAAGCACAACATTCTCTTACTACAACATTTTCTGATGAAATTTATCTAAAAGTGATGAGCTGTACTTCAACTAAGTCTATGTGGGAAAATATAGAGAATATTTATGAAGGGGAAAACAAAGTAAAGGAGGAAAAACTACAAGTTTTTCATAAAAAGTTTTATGATCTAAAGATACATCCAGATGAAAATGAAGATTCCTTCTTCAATCTAATTACTAAAGTTAAATGAGAAATTCAAGAACTTGGAGAAGAAATTAAATAAATTGACATTGTGAATTTTCTTTGACAAGGATTCCACCACTCTACAATCCCATAGTGTCTGCTCTTGAAGAAATATATTTGTACAATCTTTCTTTAGATGATATTTTAAGAAGTTTGAATGCATATGAAATTATAGTGAAACCAAAGAATGCAATAATGCATGTTAGCAAGGATATGGAAGTCAAAGTTGTGCAAAAAATCGATATTTCAGGCGACTAAATTAATGATGCTAATGATGAAGGTGAGTTTCTCTCTCTCTTGTCCAATAAATTCAAAATAGGAAAAGGAAGATTTGAAGGGAAGCCACCCTTGACATGTTTTTGTTGTAGTAGAGTTTGGCACATTTCTTATCAGTTCTCAATGAAGTTCGATGATAATGAAAGTGAAGATGGAACCTCACAAAAGCCTAAGAAGAGGTTTTTTCAAAAGGGAAAATTCAAGTCTGGAAATAAACCATTATGGAAGAGTTTTCTCTGTGAATAAGATGATGACAATGATAAGGACTTCTTTGAGGAAGAAGAACCAGGATCTAAATCTGAGAAACATTCTTCCATGATGGATACCATAGAAAAGTCAGAATCATCAAGTAATAAATCTAGAGATAATAAATTGACCACTAATGTCGATCACAAACTAGAATTGAGGGATGCTCCTCATAAGACTGATAATTTATGTAAAATATGCAAAAAATGGAGAACAATTGTGGAATAATCATGTGACTACATAGATAAGCTTTAAGTAGAAATTGAATGACTGGAAGAATTTGAGAAGGTAAAATCTTCAATCATTGAAATCACAGAATATGTTATGGAACTAAAGCTCAAAATTGAATAAAATGAAATGGTCATTAATGATCTTACCTCCAAACTGGAAGATAAATACAATACTATTGGGGGTCTTAAAGAAGAAGTTGTTACTCTTAGGGGTAAGCTTTAAAGTTAATCAAATTCAAAAGATACAAAGAAGAAAATACAGTTCGGAATATTTTCAGATGCAGAATTACTAGTGAGAGCTAAGTGTAGTTCTGATGGAGTTGAAAATATTTTGAAAGATCAAAGACCCACATGCAAGGGGATCATTAGAATTGGCTGTGATGCTGAATCATCAAATACTGGGAATAAGATGAGTCGAAATAAAGGAAAGTTGGAAGTTGGACATGTTTCAAAGTCACCTGAAGTCCAAATAAATAAATTCCCAAGCCAAACTAGATGGAAAACTGAAAAATATTCACAATATTTTAGAAATAATCAACAGTAAAAATCTTATTTGAAGGAAGGGGATATGTAAAATAATCAAAGTGAAAATTCTTTTCCTCTTATGAAATGTCATTTCTGTGGATATCTGGTCCATACCATGTCATACTATGAAGAGGCAATGAGTTACTTGAACGAGGGAGAGTTAGGAGGTCAAAAATGGAGAATGAATTCATATCCAACTTCTTATATGAGAAATGGGTTTAATGGATATTATTTTATTTTCTCTAACTTTGGCCACAAAGCTATGTATTGTAGGCAAAGGATCAATAGGAAAAATTCCTACAGAGCTCAGAGACAATTCAACACTCACCAAACAGATGTTGTTTTTCTTTCAAATAGGTTTTATCCTCTAGAATAAGAGTATGAGTATGATGAACCTATGCATAGTAAAATTAGATTTGAAAAGACATCATCATCCTTCACTTAAGCTAAAATTTCATGGAAGGAAAAGAAGAAGATTGAGAAATCCAATTTTGATGAACTTGCTCTCAAGGCTATCGAGAATGGTATCACATGGATTCTTAACAGTATGATGGTAAATGAAAACTAGTTAATGAATATTAAGAAAAGTGTTGATTGAACAGTGAGGTTGAATAATTTTTGTGCTTTAAAGATCAAAGGCAATGGGTGTACAGAACTGGCTAACATAGAGCTAAAGAAGACTGAAGTTATGTATGTGGGTGGTCTATGTCACAATCTCCTGAGTGTGATTCAACTCTTTGAGTCATGAATTATAGTGATGTTCAATCAAAGGGGGTTCACTATAAATGGAAGAATAGGGAATTATCTCATGAAGGGTTGTAGAACTGATGGAAACCCATATCAAGTTGACAGTAAAGAGAACATTTTCTATCTAACAGTTGAAGAAGAAAACAACTTGTGGCACTGGAGGTTGGGGAACATCAATCAACAATAGATGGAAAAGATATCAAAACTGAAGATTGTCATAGATATACCTAACCTAAAGCATGAATGTGAAAAGACATGTGATGCATGCATTCATGGGAATTTTGTCTGTAGTTCCTATCATCCAAAGAAGAAAAGTTTATCTAATCTTCTTGACCTTATTCATATAGACGTATGTGGCCCAATAAATGTTACCAGAATGCAAGGATAAAGGTACTTTGTACTTTTCATAGATGATTATAGTATAGTGAAATGTGTGATATTTATACATATAAAAAGAAAATTTATTTATTGCATGAAGACTTATCTCCAAATTGCCGAAAATGACACCGGGAAGACAATTAAAGTTCTACGATCTGATAATAGAGGGAAATACACATCCATTGAGTTTGAGAATTACCAAGAGAATCATGGAATATAACATGAGGTGGTAGATGTGAAAACCCCATAGTAGAATGGAGTTGTGGAGAGTAGGAATTTCCAATTGAATAATATGGATAGAACAATGCTAATTGTGAGCCATATCCCTCGTCATTATTGGAAAGAGGTTGTTCAAGAAACGATATATATTCAAAATTGAACATGTCTCTATATGGGTGAAACTAAGACACTGTATGAGTTTTGGAATGGAAGGAAGCCCTCCTTGAAGTATTTTTATGTATTAGAAAGTAAATGATTTATCCAAAACAAAGAAGTAAATAATGGAAATTATGGTGATGTGGTAGATGAAGGAATATTCCTTGGATATTCAATGAAAAGAAAATCTTACAAATGATTCAATAATCTACTTGGGAAAATTTTGGAAAGTAGTGATGTAAAGATAAATGAAGACAAAACCACAAATGCATCAAAGAATTATTATGTTGATGTGATAGAAGACGAGGAAGAGTGTGGACATGGTACAAATCCAAATGATGAAGTGGAGGAAAGAGTGAAAAACATTCATAGGTCACAAAATGATGATGATTCAGAAGAAGAATTAGAATAAGAAAAAATGCCTAAGGAATTCTCATCTGAACCTCACAGACAACACAGAAGAGCTGAAATAGATCAATCCAATATCATTGGGGATGGAACTGCACCAAACCAGACAAGAAGAATGAGTATTAATGCACAATCTACATTCCACTTAGTTGTGGAACCATCCTCATTTGAAGATATTGAAAAGGATGAATCATTGGTTAAATCCATGAATGAAGAATTGTATTAGATTGACAAGAACTAAACATGAGACCTAGTTAAGAGACATGAAGGTCACAATGTGATTAGCCCAAAGTGGATTTTCAAGAACAAATTTGATGAACATGGAAGTGTTATTAGAAACAAGGTACGACTGGTATGTAAAGGATATTCACAGATTGAAGGTGTCGATGTTGAAGAAACATTTTATCCAATGTCTAGAATGGAGTCAATCAGGCTTTTTCTTGCTACAAAAATCCAAATAGGATATAAATTATATCAAATGGATGTCAAGAAAATACTCTTGAATGGTGTTCTCGAAGAAGAAGTCTACATTGAACAACCAGTAGGTTTTCTTCTTGGTAATGATGAAATGAAGGTTTTCAAACTAAATAAGGCCCTCTATGGTTTGAAGCAGGCACCAAGAGAATGGTATTCACATTTGGACTCATACCTAAGGAATCTTAAATTTATAATAGGAGGATTGGATCAAAATATTTACATAAATAATTCTTCGATAGATCAGTTCATGGTCCTCGTGTATGCTGATGATATTATTTTTGGAGGAAACAGGCAGGGATTAGTGGATGAATTGTCTAATCACATGAAATAAGAATTTGAAATGTCTATGATTGGTGAGCTCACATACTTCTTGGGACTGCAGGTGATACAGAGGAAGGACTAAAATTTCATTTCTCAAGAAAAACATTAAAGAGAGCTATTGAAGAAATTTAATATGCATAACTCCAAACCAATGTCGAATCCAATTGTAGTTGGAACCAAAATTGGAAAGTATGAGGATGAGACTTCTGTTGATACCACCATGTAAAAAAGGATCATTGGAAGCGTACTATAACTGACAGCAACATGACCAAATATTGTCTCTACAACATGCTTGGAGGCCCAGTTTCAAAGTAATCCAAAGAAAGAACATATGGTGGTAGTAAAAATAATCCTGAGGTACATTCAAGGTACTTATAATTATGGGTTATACTTTGCTGCAGGAAAGGATAGTGAACTATCAACATTCTATGATACTGATTGGGATATAGATATAATAGATAGAAAATCCACTAGTGGTGGAGCATTATATATTGGGAAGAAATGTATGGGATGGTTGAGCAAGAAATAGGAAAGAACTTCGCTCAGTACCACTGAAGCTGAGTATATCTCTGCTACAAAGGCATGCACTCAACTACTGTGGATGAAGCAACAACTAATAGAAATTGGTGATGAAGTTAAACAACCAATGGTGATTCACTATGATATAAGAATGTAATTGATCTTATGAAGAATCTTGTTCAATATTCTCGTACGAAGCATATTGAGATCCAATATCACTTCATCAAGGAAAAAGTGGAACAAGGCATGATTAAAATGGAGAATGTTGGAACTAATGATTAAGTGGATAAAATACTGACCAAACCATTGTCAGCACATGTGTTTGAGAAGCATCGGTTGAACCTCGGTGTTCAAACTCCTCCCTATTCATGAGGAGGTTACGGTTATTCCCCTATCCCTAGTTGTTCTAACTATTTTAATTTGTGTTGTGGAAGTGTTGTGGGTTTATGGGGGAGATATGATTCAGGGGGAGTATGTTCTAAGCTTTATAATGGATGTTTATTGGATTTTGGGTTTATTTACAATGGGGGATAAATGGATAAATTCAATGAGATCAATAGAGTGTGGTGAGTGTGGTGTCTCTAGATGGGAGAATAGTGGCTAAAGATGGAGATAAGAGTAAAGGGAGAAAACTTTCTGGTGTTATGAGGAAATAGTTAGAGCATTATTTTAAATACATGAGAACACAATTCATGTCTTATCTCTTATTTTCTACACTGATCATTGCTCATGTAGACTTAGAGTAATGGCTAAGTTGATTCTTGTGTATCAGGTTTTAATTGTGGTTAGTGCTGTATTGAATTTATCTAGAGATTGCTAAAAAACCCAAAGGGAAAGATTGTTGGAACCACAGTTGTTCTATGATGTAAATGAAGTATAGTTTGTGTTTATTTTCAATAATCACATGGACGACCTGGGAGATTAAAATTAAAGGTATCATATAGTTCAATATTGAAGTATTATTAAAGGTGGCATCGTTTCCTAGTGTTTGCCAAATATTTGGGCTTGAAAATCAGAAAATTGAGAGATGTGATTTTGGAAAAAGGAAGGTGTGTGAAATATTGGGGTGGTGTTTATAAAACATGGAATTTATGATAAATTGGTTTTGTGTGAAACCATAAAAGAAGGTTTGAATTTTCATAAAAAATGTGTTTCCAGTTTAGAATGCCGAAAAATGGAAAAGGCATGATTTGCGCGAAAAATATAGGGATGTGCACGAAAAATGGTTCTTGCACATAAAAGAATTGTAGGAAGAATGGGAGTTTTTCATGACATGGTGGGTTTTATGCATATGGGTCAAGTTTTCTTATAAATATTAGGTGACCCCATAATTCAATACAGAGAAAGACTTAGAGAAGATCCAAGCTCTAATGCATGTAAAAATTGTGCGAAAAGGGGTTTGCACAAAAACCTGAAGTTTGCACGTAAAAGTTGAAGTTTCACGTAAAATTTAAGGTTTGCACATAAAATTGAAGGTTCTGCGTAAAATTTAAGGTTTCATGTAAAATATGAAGTTGTGCATAAAAGTTAAGGGTTGCGCGGAAAGTAGGGGTTGTGTGAAATTCAGCTTTCGTGACAAATCCCAAATCTTGCATGCATGTTCAGGTATTAAGAAAACGTGTAGTGTTAAGATTCTAATAGGATTTTGATTATCTGGTTTGTGTGAGTAGTTCTTTCAAGTGCATTAATTCAGGACTTCTATGCAAGTAGTGTCTCATGCTAGACTGAGACAAAGAATTCAATAAAAATCTATTGAAGAGACCCTTAATTCAATAAACTGAGTAAGACTTCTCCCAGGGCAGTTAGCAAGGGGGAGTCAACGGAAGTGTTCTAAGGGACGCAGTGAGATATCCCTAAATTATTGTAAAGGTAGTGTTATTGGAACATAGTGACTGTGACTGAACTCCTATACTCCACAACCATTTAAGATTAATGGATTTTGATATTACTAACACACTGTCGACATATGCTCCTTGGACGTAGCCCTTTATGGTGAACCAAGTAAAAGTGTTGTGTGGTATCTTTGCATGTGATTGTTTATTTTTGTTTATATCCATTATAAAAGTTTAATATGATCCTACCAATGTGGGAATAAGTTCCATCACTTTAAAAGAAAAAGTTTACACCCTAATTCACCCCTCCCCTCTTAGGACATCCTGGGGTTCTACAACTTGGACCTTATTTTTAGCTTAAAAAGGTGAGGCTTTCTTTTATTTCATCAAGTATGCTAGATCAGTAGAAAACTTAAGTGAACTTTGGATCAAAACATTAAGAAGTGACCATGGATGTGATTTTGAAAATCAATAATTTGAATATTTTTTCTCACAAAATGGATATAGTCATAAATTCTATGCTCCCAGGACACCCCAACAGAATGGAGTTATAGAAAGAAGAAATATAACCTTACAAGAAATAGCTCAAACTATGATTAATGAATATGATATACCTATTTATTTTTGGGAAGAAGCTATGAATACAACATGTTATATAATCAATAGAGTTTTAATATGACCTATCCTAAAGAAGACCCCTTATGAGATGTGGAATAATAGGAAACACAAGGTTAATTACTTCAATGTTTTTGTTTGTTAAGTATTTATTCTCAATACAAAATATAATATTGAAAAAGTTTCCTCCATAAGTTATGAAGGGATTTTCCTAGGATATTCAATCTCTAGTAAAGCCTAAAAAATATTTAATAATATAACCAAGTGTGTGGAAGAATCTGTTCATGTCAAGTTTGATGAAACAGATCCACATGAGTCCAAAAACTCATTTGAAAACATTGAGGAAAATCTATCCACTCTAGACATAAATCATAAACCATATAATTATACTGTGAAATAAGTATAAAATTATGGAAAATCATTATATTATGAACAAAAAGATCCTGAATCTACAGATGAACCTGAAGTGACCAGCCCTTATTTCACTAGACCTGTTATAACCCTTAAGAACCATCCTCTAGATACTGTAGTTGGAGAAATAGAAAAAGGAATACAAACTAGATCTTCTATAAGAAACCAGGTTGAACATAAAGTATTTTTGTCCCAACTTTAACCTAATAACATCAATGATTCAAGAAATGATGAATTCTGGATGATGGATATACTGGAAGAATTAAACTAGTTTGAAAGAAAAAAAGTATGGAAACTTGTTGATAGACCCAAAGAAACCTTGAAAACAAGCACTAAGTGGGTTCTTAGAGACAAAGTGGATGAAGCTGGTATAATAGTAAGTAATAAAGACAGACTAGTTTCATAAGGTTATAGTTAATAAGAAGGAATAGACTATGAAGAAACATTTTCACCTATTTCCTGGATTGAATCCATTAGAAAACTTCTAGCTTATGAAACACATATTAATTTCAAACATTATCAAATGGATTCCAAAAGTGAATTACTAAATGGTTATATTGTTGATGATATTTTTGTTGAATAACCCCCTGGTTTTATAATTCCTCATTTTCCAAATCATGTTTTTAAATTTAAAAAATATTTTTATGGTTTAAAATAAGCTCTAAGAACTTGGTATGACAGGCTCAACACTTTTCTTATTTATAAAGGTTTTAAAAAATGTATATATAATCATAATCTTTTCATAAAAATAATTTATAAAAATGTTTTTTTGTTCAAATATATGTTGATGAAATTATTCTTGGATCTTCAAAAAATTATTTTTGTGTTGATTTTTCAAAAATGATGAAAAATGAGTTTGAAATGAGTTTAATGGGTGAACTCAAATTCTTTATTAGATTTAAAAATTTTCAAAATAAGGAAGGTATTATTTTAAATCAAAGTAAATATACTAAATATATTTTAAAACATTTTAACTTGGAAAAAACTAAAATTAGTGATACTTATATGAGTACCACCTGTAAATTGGATCTTGATGAAGATTGAAAATTAGTAGATCAAACCAATTATAGAAGTATGATTGGAAGCCTTATCTACTCGAATATTATCCGATATGATATTCAATTTTGTGTGTGTATGTGTGCCTTTTTTCAAGAAAATATTAAAGAGTCACACCTTCTTACTATTAGAAGAATTTTCAAATACCTAAAATATACAACCAACTTAGGACAATTCTATCATAGAGTACAACCATTTGACTTAGTTTGTTATTCTGATACTGATTTTGGTTGTTGAAAGTTAGATAGAAAATCACCTCTAGAACATGTCACTTTTTTGGAAAGTCTCTAGTTTTTTGGTCTAGTAAGAAACAAAATTCTATCGCATTATCTACTACCAAAGCTGAATACGTAGTGTTGGTAGTTATTGTGCTAAAATTTTGTGGATGAAATAAACTTTACTACACTATGGATATCAATTTAGGCATGTCCCTATAAACTACGAAAACACAAGTTTTATTAAATTATCTAAGAATACAGTTACTCATTCAAGGAAAAATCATATTGATTTAAGACATCAATTTTTGAGGGATCAGTATAAAAAAGGTGATATAACTCTTGAATTCATTGTCAATGAAAATCACCTTTCTGATATTTTTACTAATCCTTTAAATTTTAAGAGAATGAGATAAATCAGACATGATATGGGTATGATCAATTTTTAGTGACTAACCATTGACGACTCACTGTTTATGACTCACCGTTGATGTCTCATTATTGATGACTCACTGTTGATATCTCAACATTGATGTCTCACCATTGATGAATCACCGTTGATGTCTCATCACTGATGAATCACTATTTATATCTCACTATTTATGTCTCACCATTGATGTCTCACCATTGATGTCTCACCATTGATTACTCACCATTTATAACTCCCTGATTGACAACTCACCATTGTGACTTATCATTGGTCTTTAATTTTTTTATGGCTTGAACTTAAACTAAATGTTTTAATTATTTCAGTTTATTTTATTCCAAATTTTTAATTTAAACTTTTCAAATACATAAATAATAAATAATTAAATAATCAAAAATTATTTCTTACCCACTCACTCTCGTAAAACTGAAACTTTCTCTTTCAAACCTCTACTTCCTTCCTCCCTCTAACCGAACCCTTCAAACTCTTTTCCATGGCTCAAGTGAAGTGTTTGTCTAAGAAGTCTCCCAATGAGGATCATCATTCAAAGAATAAAAAGGGTGAATAATGTTCTTATAAACCCAAAACTATTAAACTAGATCTTACCAAAAGAATAGTTGTTCCAGAAAATGAGTTCATGAAGATTAGTTGTTATCAAGTAATTTTCTTGTTTTGAGAGTGTTAGAAGAAGATAGTTGGTTGGAGTGGTTCTCCAACAACACTCAAAATCTTTATCTGAAACTAGTCCATGAGTTTTACATGTATACTGAGTTTATTATTAAGGGATCTAAAGTATTTTGTATTAAGTCAAGAATAGATGGAAAAAGGTTTTCCTTTTCTTTTTAAAAGTGGGATGGATTTTTAAAGGAACCTCATAAAGGTATTTTTGATGATTCCCAGGGCAGTGCTCCTCCCGATAGTGATATTTTAAGTTATGAAATAAACCTAATTGATTTGACCTATGATGGAATACCTAGAAGACCTATAGAAACTAATCTAGATGGTGAATTCAGGTTGTTATTTAAGTTTATTCAGCATCAACTATGTCCTAGGAAACATGATTTTTCTTCCTTGAAATATCAGGATGTATTTTGTGTTGTATATGATGAAATAAGGACACATGATTAATTTTTTTATCTATATCATGGTCCACATGAGTGACATGATAAATAATCAGTCCAAATAAACTTCCCTATTTTATTCTATGATGATTTCTATGATGCTGAAAGCTAAATGATTTTTATGTAAAGGAGAAGAAACTGTGACTGACTGTGATGGTTTTTTGCATCACCAAAGCCATATGAAAAAAATGAAGATTAGCTGGAATCCCTGGAAGAAGCAATAGGTTGAGGATAATGAGAATTTTTTTGAAAATTTTTATCGTGTTCAACATCCTTTTAATCCAAAAGATATGGATGACCCTGGTCTAGGACCAGATGAAGTGGATTAATATTCTGATGAGGAAGAAGAAGTATATTAGGTTGAGAAAGAAATATGATATCTTATTGATGATAGGAGTGATCCAGATATTTCTGAAATCCCTAAAAAAATTTCTTTGGATATCCTCGCCCTCTAAAAAGGCTTCCTACAAAAGAACCTCTCCCAAATGTTGAATCTGATGAGGAAACAAAAGAATCTATAGATAATGAATATTCTAGTAGAAGTGAAAGTGAATATGATGATGAGTTAAGTGATGAAGAGAAATAAAAATAAAAGAATGAATTGAAATAATAATAGTTTAAAGAAGAAAGTGGAAGTGATGCAAATGAATAATAAGAGGAAGAAAAAAAGAGAATGGTAGAAATGATGGTGTAGCTGATCTTACTATTAGGGATCAAGGACTTGTTAAAGAATCTGAGACTCATATTGAAAATGATTTAGTGGAGAATGAAAAATGTGTTAGAACCTAAAAAGTCTGTAGAACCTTCAATTTTGTATAAAATTATTGTAGTGTAAAAAGAACCAGTGTTGGAACCTCAAAGGGATCCTGAGTTAGTTTTATCTGAAGAAGTAGCTTCAGTTTTTTAAGTGAAAGAACTTGTCTATACCAAGAAGAAATCTACTAATGATATGAAGCCTCTCACTACTTATAATGTGATATCTGAGGAATGAGAATAATACCATAGGTATTTCACTCTTTTCTAATACTATCCATATTCAGATGATGAGGAATATGATCCTAATGGGTCATTGGTAGATGAAGTGGATAATTCTCAATGAGATTCAGCTGGAATAACTCGGGAAATAGCACATACTCCAACGGTATTTCCTGCAATAGTCTCTAATCCTCCAGTTGCATATGTGCCTACAGACTATGTGACCCAACATAAATTCAATATCTTTAAAGAGGATTTTTGTTCAGTGGTTAAAGTTATTCTTAAACCACAACCCACATTGATGAAAATTCTTAGTAAAAAAGATGATGTTATACTTATCTTGTCTCTCATATTCAACCTAATACTATGTCTAGACTTCAATAAGTATGAATATAGAATAATATATTAAGTGATGAGTAGTATGATCTAATACCTATTGTTAAAGGAATGTATTCTAAGTATAGAGAGACATTGGAAGGTGTTGTACAATGTCTTGGAGTTAAACCTTATGAGGAGGATACCCCTGAGCCTCCAGTGCCTGCCTTGGATATGTTGAGATCAATCCTTAGAGAGGAATTAAAAGGTGCTTCTACCTCTGATACTTCTACTCAATCTACTGATAGTGAGATGATCAAAACAGTGATAAGAGAAGATCTTAGAACTATGATGGGTATCTCTAATCATGAAATCCGTATCGAACCAAACATAACAATGATCATATATATGACATGGTAAGGTTTTACACAAAAGGGACCATTAATGATCAAGAGAAGATCAAAATGAAGGTAGATTTATACTTTAAGAGGATTTATACTAAACACTAGTTGGGAATTCATTTCAAATATTTGGTTGAAAATTAGAGGCTACCTCCTATTATCCAAGACTTCAAGGAACAAGTAAAAAAACTCAAGGAACTAACAACTACTATTCATATGTTTATGTAGAATAAGTATGATTTTAAATAGCTTATAAAAAAGGTTTAAAGATAATCATATAATTTATAAACCTTTTGAATCCTTACCTACATCATCAGAGTACGTCTACTGTACCACCAAAGGCCTTCCTTATTTTCCCAGTGATTAAGAATATACCTTCAAGATAAATTTACCAGTTAGTTGATCCCCAATTTAGATATTATGTGACAAGAAATCCTTTTTCTCCTCTACCTGTAACCCTTAAACTATTTACCATGCCTGTAGTACATGCTCTTAGTCCTATAAGACCTATGATCTATAGGGAACTTACAACTCCTACATCTTCTACTAATTATCTTCCACCTCCTGTATCTTCTGAAGTCCCCATTAATTAGTTGTATACTTCTGCTTCTTATGTACCTCCTGCTCCTCTATCTGCTTCTACTAATAAGGGGAAATCATTCAGGGACCCTTCTTTGGAGAAGAATTAATTTTTGGGTTGATCTTTGATAGGGATGTAATTTTGAATTTCTCACTTCCACTATACCATCTTTCTATCATGAAATATATTATCTCTTTTCATCCATGTTATATTCTTTATTTCTTATTTGTTATCTTTTTGATAATCCCAAAATAGGGAGAAATGTGAGAATATGAGATGAAATTTAATTTTATTGATTTTATATGATCTGTATGAAATGTTAAGCAAACCTTTTGTTTTGATCATTATGAATGGTTAATTAATTCCATGATTTATGATCATGAAAAAGGGATAGATTGTTGGCCTACTGTAGTTTTAATTATCAAAAATCATGTTTAATTAAGTTCAATTATGTTTAATTATTTTTAATCATGTTTACCTATCATCTTAATCTATTCTGTTAGTGTTTCAAATCATAACAATATTGATAGAATATGACTATGTATAAGTCACCATTAAGGATGAGTCACTGTTGAGGTGAAATCAAAGTTAGAAATCTCACATTTGGTAGAAAATGGATAAATATGAGCTACCACTTCCATGAACCTACCAATGAAATATCTCACTATCAAATGTCTCACTGTCAGTATAGAAAAAGAATTTTGACAAAGGATGAGACACTGTCACTCAATCTATTGATAAATTGAGTTACTGTTGTCCAACCCACTGATGGATCCACTCAAAATTTTCATAAAGGATGAGACACTATCACATTGATCTACCAATGGCTAAGTCACCATTCAATCAACCTACCGACATAGTTACTTACTAATGAAATCAAAATTCTCGCTAAGTATGAGATACTAGTATGAGCTACTGATGGCATGAGTCACCGTCAAGCAGACCTACCATCAAGATGACCTACCGTCAGAATGACCTACCATTACTGAGTCACTGATACTGTACTGACAGTTTCATATTGAAGAATGATCTAAGTCTAAGACACCAGTTCTAAGACACCACTACCTAAGCTACTGATCCTGAGACACCATCATTCCTTACTTTTTCATTTAAATTGAAATTTATTCTAATGGTAATATTTATGAAACTTAGTGATATTATTTATTTTATTAAACTTGTATATCATTTATAGAAAACATTAATATTGATATTATATACTAGTATAGGGTATGAGGTATGAGGTACCAGAGAACATTATTCTTGCTGACTGCACAGTATAAAGGAAATATCTGATAAAAAAGCTGAAGGGTGATGTGTTTAGAAAGCTACAACTCATATGCCTGAGAAAATACCGATAACTGCTGAGTGGTAAAAACATGAAGATATTTCTGAGTACCTGAATAGAATAACTTATTGCAAAAACTTACTGATGGAAGAGAAGAGCTCATCTTTCACATCCATATCTCCTTAGAAACAGAAGACAAAAGCTCCCTCGATATTCTATTCTGCTGTTTGTTTCTAGAAGTTGACTCAAGCTATTTTTTAAGGCATCTTCCAAGAGTCTCAAGCTGCATATCCAATTACGCATATCCTTCTAAACACTTTTATCTATATTTTACTCTACTTGTGTATTTTTTATACTTTATTAGTAGTGTGTGTTTCTCAATTTTATAAACACACACTAAATCCTTTGAAAAACTAGAAGATACATAGATATCTTTACAAATCATCTTTTAAACCTTACACACCCATAGATAACGGTGGAAGAGGTGCCTGTGTGGCCTATTTGTTTTTACCACTCCCAAGAAAACTATGTAAGAGGTCTAGTTGACTTAGATAATGTGTATATTGTTGTTTACCCTGATCCCGGGTGTGGATACTTGTTTATTCATATAAAATGCTTGGTGGTAGGTGATCACCAAGTGGAGAGGATTAAGTCTCTTCTTGAGACTGAACCTTTTATTTTAATTACAATGTGTTCTTTTAAGTTTAGTTTTCTCTACTTTTATTTTTATAAAACTCTACTTCACTTTGATAGTTAATATTATACAAAGTTTATATTATAATTTGGTTGAGTAGATTGATTTCAATAGTTAAAATAATAATCAATATTGTTTTAATTGAGAACTAATCACTCTTTGAGAAGTATTTGAAAATATAATTTTTTTTATAAATATGATACTTTAGTTAAATAATCCATTTTTTTCAAATTGGGAAACTTTTAAATAAGTGTTTTAGATATAAATTTTTATAGGAACTCAATTCACCCCCTCTTGAGTGTCTTACTCCAACCAACACACTATTTTCTTAAAATTATGTATTAGGTAATTCATAATTGTTTTAAATTCTACAATGTCCTTTGAGATCAAAATTTGTGGTTATGTGAATGTGGATTAAGTTTTGTTACAAAGTTATTATTAAAAAATTTAAGAGCTACCTTGAAATTGTTTTTGAGGATATATGGAAGATGTTTTGGATGTATTTTTTAAAGTTTTTACATATGATGTAACATTTGGTGGAAATAAATGACATATTTTCAAAAAAAGAGTTTTGGAAGATATACAAAATTAGTTTTGGATATGGTTTCAAAACCTGTTACATATGATGAAACATAAGATAAAATTGTGCTAAGTATACTGGGATTTAATTCAAGTGAGGGATTGTTGAAAATTTCCATGAAAGGCACCAACAAGTGTTTTGATTTAAACCATTTCATGGTCTTTTTTGGCATGAACCAAAATATAATTATATTCACTATATTGTGGTGTTAGACATGGAAGAATATGTGATATAAAATATTGCATGGATTGGCCTTCATATCCTACTTAATACTATAATTTTTAGTTTATTATTATGTTATGATGATCTAGAGGGGTTTGAAAATTCCAAAAAAATATTTAAATGTTAATAATTAAATAACTTAAGGTTATAAGAAGTTGTAACCTATGAATGAATTCATTAATATGATCAAATAGTTAGAATCCAAATGGTCTCCTTGGATGGCTATATAAGTTGATTTTTTGTTTGTTTTATTAGGGTATCCAATTGCTATAAAACTCCTCAAATACAAAAGAATATGAAACCCTTCCCAATAATTAAGAGATTCACATGGCCCATGGATACCCTAGGATGAAATATATAGTTGGATACTACCTAGTGATCATTATCAAGCTTCTGATAAAGTTATTGGATAGATTCAGATTGATATATAAAAGGTATTCCATTATTCATTTATTTATTCAATATAATATGAATGGAACATTTTATGGTATAATAGGTTTTTTTGATGTTTTCCATTGTGTATGGATAACTATTATCTTTTCCAAAACCCTTAAGTTTCTAATGATTTTGACTAATGTTATAAACCTTGATATTTATTGTTAATGTGTTAGAAATTGTGGTATGATGAAGGTTGTGTGGTTATGAGTTGGTGGTATAAAATTTGGGGTGCATGGTTTAACTATGATTGGTTTAGGTAGATTTTCCAAGATATGAGAATTTTAGCATAGAGGTTAATAGAAGTAAGCTAAGGTTAGAGAAGGTTGTGGTTTCTATTGTGTAAGGATTATTTCTATGTTATGGATTTTTATCATGCATTAAATTGATGCATGATATGATATTCTTGATGTATTATATGATGTTTAAATTATGTTTTGAATTTTTATAACCCTGTTTGAATGGTTTATGATATGGTTGTTAGAGAGATGTGGTCCTTATGTTGATGTGGTGAGGGGGGTGTAATATTATCTAATGTTGATATAGAGTAGGAATGATATATTCCCACTATAGATACAATATTTATTATTATTATAGTTTCATTAATATTCAATTATTGGAATTTTAACTGTATGGTCCTTGTTATGATGACAAATAGTTATTTTGGTTGTACCATATATCATTAGAAGTGTTGATAACATGATGTGGTGTTTGATGTGCTGACTATGGTGATGTGGTTTTGGTGAAGAAGATTTGGAAATGAATGATATTAGGTACTAGTTTTTATGATTATATTTCATTTATTTACTTCAATTATTAATTATTATATGTCATCCATTGAGGATTTTTAATGCCTATTCACTTGATACATGAGAGGTTTGAGAAGGAACCTAATCGATATACGCATATAATCACCCCATTGCTCTATGTTGTTTTTTAGACTTACAAGATTGTGTTAAGGGTGGTGATAACAATTTTAGTTCAAGAATGAGGTGATGTAGCAGGAGTAAATGAGTTGTGCTTCAAAGTTTCCTTTGGGTTGAAATTATGTTTTTTGGGATCCATGTGTTGACATTGCCCATAATTTTTTTTATTTGAGTTATTAATATTATTTTATCAGTTTATTATGAATATTTATTTATAATAAAGATAAAAACCTCCATATTGATATTTATATACCCATGATGCTATTAAAAATCTTATGGCCTATTAGTGGTGGGATTCAAGGTCACTCTCAATGTTTTTTGTTGCCACATGAGGAGTTCTGAAGAGAAAAAGATATGATTGGAAAATAACATAGTGTGTGTTTTATTATGGATTTTGAAGAAGGTACTGGTGAGGATTTCATATGTTGGTAAAATTGTAATATTAATTGAACTTAGTATATAAGGGATTAAAATACTCCTATGAATTTGAGTATGGGATCTCATTTTTTACAAATCATTATTAGAGGGATGATATATTTTTAGTAGGGTAGTTGTACTGGCATGGTTTATGGTTTATGTAGAAATATGACACAATTATTGATATATTTTTTTGCATTGAATTGTTTTTTGTGTTTGATCTTGAGGTAGTATTACTAAGGAAATCCACATTACTCTTAAAATGAGATGTTTTATTGGTTATAGTTATGCTACATATGCATTTAAATCATAAGATCAAGGAATAAAGAGTGCATGAGTCATTTTCTGTTGTATGTTAAGGAGTTGAACATGTTATTTCTAAAACTTGGAGAATTACCCTATGTTAATTTTAGTATAAGAATTTATTAGTGTTAGAGGTGTATTTTTTTGATAAAGAAATGGATTAATGGATGGTGGAAGTGAAAATTTCATTTAATATTATATAAGAAACCAAAGAGCATTGTATTACATTAACAATGAGATTTCTATGAAAAATAGCTCAATAATAGTGTACCCCATATTTAGGAGATCATGATGAGTCTATGATAAAGTAGATATGGTTTCATGATCCGTTCCATTAGGTGATTTTAATTACTACTCTCCAGTCAGAGAAATGGTGATAAATATTTTCTATTCAATAGGGGAGATTTAGTATTAGGGGTTATAGAGTAAGGTTTATGATCTTATTGTAACACTACATATTTTTAGTGTAAAATTACCTTTAATAAATCCTATGTGTTTTATTTCTTATTTCAAAAAAAATATAGAGATAAAAGGAACAATTACTTATTTCATTAAGGTATAATATTATAATATAAAATTAAATAAACACTAATAAATTACAATAAATTTATATAGAACATAATTATGAAAACTATAATAGGAATAAAATCACAAGTAAATTAAAAGAGTGAAAAATTAAATTATTCATCCTCTCAGTCTCCCATAAAGATCATATCACCATGCATAATTATGAAAAAAATTAGAAATATAGTTTTAATTTTTAAAAAATAATAGTATGTATTTTTTTAGGGAAGTGTGTAAGTTTTAATATAGAAATGGAAAAGGGTTATGTGGGTATTATATAGGCTTTGGATAGATGATCATTGGATAGATGTTCATTAGTTATATGGTTGTTGGGTATATATGTATCCGATGGATATATTTAAGATTTAGTACTTGGAATTTAGAAATGATTGATGTGTAACAAATAAAATATTTGATATATTATTAACACATAATTATGAAATAAAATAAAAAGACAATAATTCATTGGTAAAAAATATCTTTTATTATAAAAAATGAATATTTTATCACATTTTGTATTTTTATTCTAAAAATATTAGATCTGTAAAATTTAACAAATTATTTTAATAACACTTATTATAAAAATATATATAATATTTATATTCAAGGAATAATTAGTAATTGATTAGAAATAATATTTAAAATTATATTTTTCTAAAAATATTTTCTTATGCACTAATATTTGTTGATTTAAAATTAATTTTTATCACATTTATAAATTTCATTTAATAAAATGGATTTAATATTTGAATTAATAATGTAAAAATTAGATAATTGGGTCAATTTCATTTTTTTGGAAAAAAATTATTGAGGTATAATGTGAGTTATGACAGTGAATGCTAAAATGAGATAAATAAATAAAAGAATAAGTAAAGTGATAAAATATTTATAAAACTTATCCCCAAAGTTTATGGATGAGGGATAAAATGATATATATCAATTATTTGTTCAATTTTGAGTTACTTTTCTTTAAAAATTACATTCCTTGTACATTAAGAAATGAGTATTTTAAAATATTCCACTCAAACTCATATATAAAAAGGGACCATCCTATACCCTTTAAAAACTTCCCATATCATTTGGTTTCCTCTCTAAAATATATCTAAATTCATTCTATTGTAATTATATTTCACATTTATATTCTCCATTTCTCAAGATGTATCTCTAAATCCTTCAAAACAAAATAAAGTTTCTAATGGAGGTTGAGTTTCTAACTAGAATGTAGCAACACCTACTATTTATTTTCCTTTTATCTAATAATCATAAACCTTTTTAAATATTATTTACCACTACTAAATCATTTAAATAATATCATTATCATTTTTTAACAATAGAATTATGATTAAATAATTTTATACTCATCCATTAAACCAGAACATGTTATTGTTTGGGTCTATTTAACCACCTGTATGAATGATTCTATAATACTTTCATTATGAATTATTATAGAACTATGAATTATAACTAGTTATATCATTATTTCTTTAAAAACCCTAGGATTTTACTTATCACCTATGTGATAATGCTCCCCTATTTATTCTCTTCCTTATATGGGATTATTCCCACTCTTAATCCTTTACTTTCATTGGTTTGTGCTTTTGGATTCCTTTCTTCTCACTTATTGATCCATTTTGTTTTTTTATTTTCTTTTCTTTAGTTAGTGTCATATGACTATTCCTTTTTTTTGTTCCCTCTCATCTCATTTGTTGTTTTATTTTTCTTTCACTTTTTTCTCTACTCACAGTTGTTTGGCGATACTATGATGATAGTTCCATTGTTATTGTTTCCTTAATTGGTTTTTATAGACACTTATTTTATATTATGATGAATTTTCTCTTTTAGTTTTCATCTTGGATATGATCCTATTACTTTAGCGGTATATGAATTCCTTATGTGAAATAATTCTAATCCTCCGAGGCTCTTTTGTGTCTACTTTGGAATTATCATCACACTATAGTGGTTATGTTTTCCCCTTTTTCACTTAGTGGTTCCATGGTGTATTAAAACTGGTGTGATACAGGATTTTCTTATTATGACGATAAAGTAATTTTCTTTAGGGTGGAATGCAATCAATGGTATTTTTTTAATCACAATGAATGTGGTGGTTCCTATGTTATGGTAAAGTTCTTAATCCTCTATATATGGTGGTGATTCATTACTTTAACAGGGAGAATTTCCATTTCTAAAACCTACAAGTGTTGGGTTTTATTAGTGTTCATTTATGTTCTAATATTATACCTTGAAAGGTGCATTTACTATTATTTTACCTAGGTCCCATTATTGATTATTCCTTTAGTCTTATACATGGAACTACTAGCCCATTGTGGCATTTTTCTACCTCCTTTGATCCATCAGTTTCCTAGTTTGAGATCTAGTATGTGTTTTCTTTAGTAATGGAAGTGTAAGTGGAGTCAAAATCCAATTAAGATACCTTTATTTGAGGAAACTATTTCTTGGTTCATTATTCTATTATTAATCTCTCCCCTTATTGATTTTATTATTTTTTGTGATCCTTGGAAGGTGATGGAATCAATGATGATTGATGGTCTTGGTGTTGTTTTTTTGTTATTGTGTTTTATTCTTTATCTTATACATGGTGAAATTTTATCCCCCCAAAAGTTCTGGGGGGTGTCCAACATTGTCTCCCTTAAAGGCGGTGAGGTGGTAGTGTCAAGGGTTTTAGGTTTCTCAAGCTTCAACTCAGTGTGTTTTGTTCTATTTTGAAATTGGGTATTTTTTCTAGATTTTTTTTATTTTATGAATTTTTTATTTTCAAATAATTTTAAATATTCTTAGGTATTTAAATCATGATTTTTTAGGTTCCCATTAAACTTTAAATGTGGTTTTCTACTATAATCCAAAAAGTGTTGAGAGAGATGAATTTAATAATCACAAAATAGAAGTTTTCTAATCATTCTTCACAATATGTTATGTAACATCCATGAAATAATCACTATGTTGTAAAAATAAATAAAATATATCTATATTATTTCTATGAACCTTCAATAGGTTATGAACACATTAAAAACGAGTAAGGACTAATACCATTATACCAAAGAAAGCATGGAATAAATAGAATAATTAAACATCTAATGATTAATTTTGACCATGAATGACTAATAAATAATTAATAAAAATATATAAATGAATTATATTAGGTAATATATATAAATAAGGTCCTGATATATATATATACACACATAAATAGTAAATATATGTTTATTATACAATGAGTTAGTGCATGTTTGAGAAATATGGAATCTAAAGTAAGGGTTTTCTTAACTCAATATATTTTTATTGATTTATACCCTTTATTCACTATCTATATACTTCAAAGTTAGATGTATTAAACTCATTTAATATATAATATTTTATTCCCTATATTCTTTTAGGTAAATCACTATTCTTAATCAAAATATCCTTTTTAATTGATTTTTATCAAATAAAATATGAATTTGTACATGAAAAATTTAATCTCATTTTTTAGTATTTTTCTTCCATATCAATAGTTTTTCTTACTATAAATATTTATTTTCTCATATTGAAACTAAAATATGGATTAAGTTCCTATAAATCTCACACATCTCTTTAAATCTATTTAAATTGAAATTGTATTTCTCTTTTATCAACGCGGGTTACTTCAATACCATTTAAAAAATGCATTAAAAGTTTTTATTTTATATCCATATACCATTTCATATATTTATGTATATAAGTTTATAATTTATCTTTATTTATTTTCAAGGTTCAATTATTGGGATGTTTATTATTTACATATATTTTCAATGTTTTTTTAATTTTGAAAATAATTTTTAATTTTACTTATATCATTGTTTATGACAATGGTACTCGAATTTTAAGTAAAGTAATTTAATGATTAATCTTATATTATCCTTTACCCATTAGATTGATCCATCATCAATGAATATTTCATATCATTCATGTATCACCCTATAAATTATCTTCTAATATTTTTTTTTGGGTGATATAATTTTGAGTATCATCTGATTCAATTCCTAATTACTTTTTATACAATACCTCCTGAAAATGTTATTCAACACATTTTTTTCATGGGTTAATCAATAAAAGATATTAATGGATCTATAATTGTTTTTATATGGAAAAAATATTTATGGATTTATCATTATGTGATTGGTGGGATTGAAATAACATATCCCTTAATTGTATTGGGTAAATCCTTACATTTCATGCGATTACTTTGGGACATGTCTAGTGATTCCCAATCAACTATGTTATGGAATGTAGGTAGTGGTTCAAAATCCATTATATTATGAAAAATGGATAGAAATTACCAATAAATTATGTTATGATGATCTTGGTAGAGATCCTAGAAATATGTTGTGATTTTCTATTCTTATTCTCATGTTACATTTTTATTCTATGCCGCCATAGTTCATGATTAATGGTTTATGATTCAATAGTCCCATGACTTATTATTTTTATGCTTTAATGACTATCCTTTTATGATTCTATATTTAGATGTCATGATTTATAATGATAATTATTATTGTTTTATGATCATATTCCATTAATAATTCAATTTCTATCACATTGATATTCCTCACATGTTTATGCTCTAATTACATTAATCATTCAATTTCACTATATTTCTATGTTTAAAATTTCCACATGTAATAAGGAATAATATTATGTATGATATAGTATATAATTAAGTGTTAGGAAATTCTATGGAACAACTATATTCTATGCTGTAAAATAAAATTGCTGTTTAGTTAATATCTAAATATACTAGACATTTTGATTACGAGAGTGTGATTTAATAATGATTTTTAATGTTTAGTCATATAAAATAAATAAATAAATAAATATATTTTTCTTTATTCATCTAAGTTGGTATTATAGTAGGGTCTAGTTAAGTTTTGGGAAAATTTTATGAAGTTTAATAGGATAAAACTTCAATCAGCCTAGGTTGAACCCAAAATGAAGGTGTCATAGGATAATACTTATTAGGATTGATATTTATTATTCATATGATTTTTTACTAATATTTTCTTAAATATAATTATTTATTATTCACTTTAACCAATTTGGTTTTAGTCCATGGATAAAACCTAGAGTAACTGTGTGAAAAAAGAATCTGATGAACAATATAATGATTTTTCGTAATGAATAATTGAATTGGGTGGGATCCAGTGTGTAAAATTACATGGATATGAATACTCAATTATCAAAGGTTATGAATAATAAATATAATCTTGTATAATTTCCAAATGTACCAAAGAAGGTGAAATTCACTATCAAGTCCCTGATGCAATAACAACCACTATTATCTAGTGGATCTTTAGACCCATTTATTTACAAGTAATGCATTGAGATGAAAAAAATATTTTTTTATTCTTCAATATTTAGAACATGAAAGGGTAGGTTTTATTTTTTTTCATTTATAAAGTGAAATAGACCAATGTGGTATTTGATTAAGAATACAAGGCAAAAAGAATAATTTCCCTCCATGAAATGGGAGGTGTTTAAGAAAGTATTTTAGAAAAAATATTTTCCCAGAACTCTTCACAAAAAAATAGAGGGGGAATTATTTGAGAATAAACAAAAGGAGGATGAATCAATTATTTATTATAAAGAATAATTATCTATACTTGCAAGGTATGACCCCAATTTTATTATTAACCTGAAAAATAAAATCAATTGAGTCTTTAGTGGATAAAAAAAGTCTCTAAAAAGTATAAATTATAAGAGACTTTGGAAGCTATGAAGAGATCATTCAATGATATCTTAAGGTGGAAATATAAATTGGAGTCACTCATTATACTTAGGTATTTGGGGGTAATAAAACTAAAAAATAGTTTCATTGAAAATATAATGATAAAACTCATTGATGAAAAAATATTTAACTTCCTAGATACCAAAAATGGTTGTGAAAAAACCTAGTAAATTTTATTAAATAAACTAGATGTTTATATATATATATATATTAAAGGAGGTTATAAATTATAAAACTTCTGAAGAAATTTGAATAGAACAATTAACATAATGTATGAGAACAAAGTTCCACCTAATTCACCACCAAAACTTCAATGTTTAAAATGTAAAGAATTTGGGCATTATGTAATCTAATGAACCAATCCAAGGATTAATAAGGGAAATTAACATCAACAACCTCTAAAACCAAGGGATAAAGGAAGAGATTATATAATCAAAATTATTTCTATGTATGAGGAAAATTAAGTGGTGAAAGGTATATTTATTATCCACTCAAGAACTAAAAATATCTTTTTTTTATTCTAGTTTTATGTGTTCTTATATATATTTAGAGTTTTCTAAGAATACCGATTCAGTAACTCAAAGACTGGATATTGAATTATTCGTGAAAACACATAGTGGTGTAATGATTTAATCTCAAGTATATAAATATTCTTTGATTAAGGTTTGTGTAAAGTTACTTTCTCGCAATATAGTTATTATTCACTTTATAGAATTTGACATGATATTGATGATAAATTAGATCTATCTATATAGATCTTATATCAATTTTTAGGATATAAAAATAAAATTTCATATCCCAGATCAATCCATTATTATACATTGATGCAAGATGATTATAAACTTATTTTCGAAACTAATTCCTTGATATGGGTCTTGATATTTAATAATATTATACATTTGTCTCAAATAGTTGGGTAGATACTAAAAATCAAATATACAATAATTATATAAGAGTATGTTTATATATTTATCAAAGAGTTTATTATTTATCCCTTTGATTATGAGGATGAGTTTTCAAATAAAATTACACTTTGTGTTATGACTATATTTAAGAGTCCTTATATAATGGCTCTAATTAAATTGGAGGAATTAAAGATATAGCTACAAGAGAATTTAGATAAAGTTTTTATATGCCCAAGTTATTTTCCATGGGGTTCTATAGTCTTTTTTATTAAGAATAAGGATGGGTTAATGTGTTATTTCATTGATTACCATGAGCTTAACAAGACCAAAATAAAAAAAAGTACCATGTACCTCATTATGATAACTTTTTTAATCAAAATTGGATCTCAATAATTATTAAAGGTGGATATTTGAACTATATATCATCAACTAAGGGTGAAAAGGAGTATATACCTATGAAAACCTTCCATAAAATATATGGGCAATATGAATTCATAGTGATGCCTTTAAGACTTAAAAATGACCCAAATATATTTATATATTTTATGAATTGAGTATTTAGATATTATTTAGATTTTTTAGTAGTATTTATTGATTATATTATCATAAATTTTATAAGAAAGGAATAATATAAAGACCATTTGATGATTCTATAAAAGACCTTAAGGAATGGGAAATTATTTTCCAAATTTAATAAGTGTGAATTTTGAATATAGAATGTATCATTATAGGGCCATATAATAATCATTTATAATATATTTATGAAACCTTTAAATATATAAGTGATTAAATAATGACCTAAACTAACATCTTTAACAAAGATCCATACTTTTCTTGGATTTTTTGGATATTATCAGTTATTTGTGAGAAATTTCACATCATTTTCAAATAAACTAAATGAGTTAAATTATAAGGTATCTAAGTTTATATATAAAAATACTATGAACATAACTTCAAGGTTATTAATTTAGTTTTTATCTTATAAAAAATGATAAGAATATAACTTATAATTAGCATTTGTTAAAGGTCCATTAGTAAAATAACATGATGTATGATTTGGATTTAGTTGTGATGATGTTTTCATTAAATATTTAGAGGCACTATCCATATGGATTTAAAATTAATAATATACTAGTCATAATATATTAAAGTATATATTTACATAGAAGAAGCTAAAAATTCACTAGTTAGAGTTAATCAAGGATTATGATTGCTCAATACATTAACATATTGGGAAATAAAATAGGGTGGGTGATGCTCTGATCAGAAAAGATCATATTACCATATCCATTATGTGGATTTAAAGATACATAATATTAATTTATATGATAATTATATACATGTATATACTTAGGTAAGAGATAAAATCATACCTTTTCTAAATTATTTTATGCCATCCATCATAGTAAATATAGAGGAGATAAAAAACAATGAAATGGAACTGTAGAAAAAGGTAGAAAAAATTCCATATTTAAACTTAAAAAAGTGAGAATTATGGGGTTTAGAACAAAAATATGTATCCCATGCATACTATAACCAAAAAAAGATATTTTGGAAGATACATATATCTTATTTTTATTTACTCACTTATTATGGAAAAATATGTATATAGGTCTTAGGGAGAACTTCTGGTGGGTCAATATGAAGAGGGAAATTATAGAGTATAAATCATAATGATTGGTCTAATAAGTTAGATTTATTCAACCCCTTTAATATCTCATATTGTATTACCTATATTCTTCTAGGTAAATCACTATTCTTAATCCAAATCTCCTTTTCATTTTATTTTTATCAAATAAAATATGGATTTTTATATAACAAATTTAATCTCATTTTTTAGTATTTTTCTTCCATGTCAACATTTTTTATTACTATAAATATTTATTTTCTCATATTAAAAATCAAGAATGTATTTATTTCCTATAAATTTCATACTATTTTTTAACTCCATTTAAATTTAAATTTTATTTCTCTTTTATCGACGTGGGTTACTTCAATACCATTAAAAAATTCTTTAAAAGTATTTATTTTATATCTACATACCATTTACTATATTTATGTGTATAATTTTATACATTATATTTATTTATTTTCATTTTTAAATTATTGGGATTTTGATTATTTACATAATATTTCAGTTTTCTTTTTTAATTTTGAAAATAATTTTTAATTTTACTTATATCACTGTTTATTGATAATAGTACCAGAATTTTAAGTAAAATATTTTAATGATTAATATTATATTATCATTTATCCCTTATAAATATCCATCATTGATGAATATTTGATATCATTCATGAATATCCCTTTAAATTATATTCTAATATGTTTCTTTTGGTTGATATAATTTTGGGTATTATCTGATCCAATTCCTAATTACTTTTTTTACAATACATCATGAAAATGTCATTTAATGCATTTTTTCCATGGGTTAATCAATAAAATATATTAATGGATATATTATTGTTTTTGTATGGAAAAAATATTTATGGATTTATCATTATGTGATGGGTGGGATTGAAATAATATATCCCTTCATTGCACTGGGTAAATCCTTATAGTTCATGTGATTAATTTAGGATATGGTTAGTGATTCCCAATCCACTATGTTAGGGAATGTGGGTAGTGGTTCAAAATCCATTATATTATGGTAAATGGGTAGAAATTACCAATAAATTATGTTATTATGATCTTTCTAGAGATTCTAGACATATCTTATGATTTTCAATTCTTATTCTCATGCGACATTTTTATTTTACATCACCATAGTTCATGATTAATGGTTTATGATTCAATAGTCCCATGACTTGGTATTTTTATGCTTTAATGACCATACTTTTATGACTCTATATTTTTATGTCATGATTTATGATGATAATGCTTATGGTTTTATGATCTTATTCCATTAATTATTCAATTTCTATCATATTAACGTTCCTCACAAGTTTATGATACAATTACATTAATCATTCAATTTCACCATATTCCTATGTTTCAAATTTCCATAGGTAATGAGGAATAATATTATGTATGATATAGAATAGAATTAAGTGTGAGTAAATTTTATGGGACAAATGTATTCTATGTTGGAAGATAAGATGGTTATGTAGCTAATATACAAATATACTAAACGTTTTGATTCTGAGAGTGTGATTTAATTATGATTTGTAATGTTTAGTATTATAAAATAAAGAAAAATATATATGTTTTTCTTTAGTCATCTAAGTTGGTATCAGAGTAGGTTTTAGTTATATTTGGGGAAAATGTTACGAATTTTAAGAGGATAAAACTTTAATCAGCCTAGGTTGAACCCCAAAAGAAGGTTTCATATGAAAAATATATATTAGGATTGATATTTATTATTCACTTGATTATTTACTAATATTTTCTTAAATATTATTATTTATTATTCACTGTAACCGTTTTGGTTTTAGTCCATGGATATAACCTAGAGTAACCATGTGAACAATGAATCCGATGAAAAATATGATGATTTTCCCAATGAATAATCTAATTAGATGGGATCTAGTGCGTAAAATTACATGGATATGAATACTGATTTATCAAAGGTTATGAATAATAAATAGAATCTTGTATAATTTCCAAATTCACCAAAGAAGGTGAAATGAACTATAAAGTCCCTAATGCAATAACAATCACTATCATCTAGTGGATCTTCAGACCCTTTTATTTATAAGTAAAGGATTGAGATGAAAAAAAATATTTTTTTATACTTCAATATTTAGAACATAAAAGGGTTGTTTTGATTTTTTTTTCATTTATAAGGTAAAATAGACCAATGGTGCTCTTTTATTAAGAATATAATGCAAATAGAAGAATTGTAATCCATGAAATTGGAGTTGTTTAAGAAAATATTTTTAAAAAAATATTTTCCCAGAACTCTTCAAAATAAAATAGTAGGGGAATTCTTTGAGAATAAAAAAAATGAGGATGAATTTATTATTTCTTATGTAGAATAATTATCTAGACATTCAAGTTATGACCCCAATTTTAGTATTAACCCTAAAACTAAAATTGATTGACTCTTTAGTGGATAAAAAAGTCTCTAAAAGGTATACACGATAAGATAATTTGGTAACTATGAAGAGATCATTCAATTATATCTTAAGGTGGAAATATAAATTGTATTTTCTCATTATACTTGGGTATTTGGGGGTAATAAAACTAAAAAATTGTTTTATTGAAAATCTAATGATGAATCTCATGGAAGAAAAAAATATTTAACTACCTAGATACCAAAAAGGAGTGTGAAAACACCTAAAATATTTTATTAAATAAACTAGATGATGTTTTATATATTGTATATGTGGTCATAAAGTATGAAACATCTGAAGAAATTTGAATAGTCCAATTATCACAATGTACGGGAACAAAGTTTCACCTAATTCACCACCATCACTTCAATGTTTAAAATGTAACGATTTTGGGAATTATGTAATCTAATGAATCAATCCAAGGATTAATAATAAAAATTAACATAAAAAACCTCCAAAACCAAGGAATCAAGGAAGAGATTATATAATCAAAATTATTTCTATGTATGAGGAAAATTAAGTGGTGAAAGGTACACTTATTATATAATTAATAACTAAAAATATGTTTTTTTCTGGTTTTATGTGTTCCTTTATATATTTAATTTTTTCTAAGAATTCCGATTCAGTACCTCAAAGACTAGATATGGAATTATTCATGAAAAAACATAGTTGTGTAATGATTTAATCTCAAATATATAAATATTCTTTGACTAATGTTTGTGAAAATATAATATCTTAAAATATAGTTATTATTCAATTCATAGAATTTTACATGATATTGATTATAGATTAGATCTCTCTATATAGATCTTATATCAATTTTTAGGATAGAAAAATCACATTTCATGTCCCAAATAAATCCATGATTATACATCGATGTAATATGATTATAAACTTATTTTGGAAACTAATTCCTTGATATGGGTCTCAATATTTAAAAATATTATACATTTTTCTCAAATGGTTGGGTAGATACTAAAAATTGAAGATATAATAATTTTGCAGGAGTATGTTGATATATTTCTCAAAGAGTTTCTTATTTATCCCTTCGATTATGAGGTTGAGTTTTCAAATTAAATTACACTTGGTTTTATGAATATATTAAAGAGTCCTTATATAATGGATCTTATTGAATTATATTAATTAAATATATAGTGACAAGAGAATTTAGATAAAGGTTTTATATGCCCAAATTATTCTCTATGGGGTTCTCTAGTATTTGTTATTAAGAATAAGGATGGGTTAATGCGTTCTTTCATTGATTATCATGATATTAACAAGATCACAACAAAAAAGTACCCTATACCTCATATTGATAACTTTTTAAATTATAATTGGATATATATACTTATTAAATGTTGATATTTGATCTAGATATCATCAACTAAGGGTGAAAAGGGAGGATATACTTATAAAAACCTTCCATAAAATATATGGACACTATGAATTCATAGTGATGCCTTTAAGACTTAAAAATGACCCAAATATCTTTTTATATTTGATGAATTGAGTATTTAGATATCATCTATATAAAATTTTACTAGTCTTTATTGATTATATTATCATAAATTATATGATAAATGAAGAATATGAAGGCCATTTGAAGATTATATAAAAGACTTTATGGAATGAGAAATTATTTTCCAAATTCAATAAGTGTGAATTTTGAATATAGAAAGCATCATTACAGGGCCATATAATAATATGTGACTGTATATTTATGAACCCTTTAAATATATAGGTGATTAAATAATGACCTAAACTAACATCTCTAACAAATTTCCATACTTTTCTTGGTTTTTTTGGATATTATCAAATATTTTTGAGAAATTTCACATCTTTTTCAAATACACTAACTAAGTTAACTTATAAGGTAGATAAGTTTCTATATGAAAATACCATGAACATAACTTAAAGGGTATTAATTGATTTTTTATCTTATGAAAAATGATAAGGAGATAACTTATACTTAGCATCAGGTAAGGGTCCATGAGTAAAATAACATGATGTATGATTTGGATTGAGTTGTGATAATGTTTTCATTAAATATTTAGAGGCATTATCCATATGGATTGAATATTAATAATATACTAGTCATAATATCTTAAAGTATATATTCATATATAAGAATATAAACATGAACTAGTTAGAGTTAATCAAGGATTATGATTGCTCAATACATTAACATATTGGGAAGGAAAACAGGGTTGATGATGCTCTGATCAGAAAGAATAATATTACCATATCCATGATGAGGATTGAAAGAGACATAAATGTACATGAAAAGGATATACATGTAAATAATAAATTAAGGGATGAAATCATACCTTTCCCAAATTATTTTAATCCATCAATCATAGTAAATACTGAGGAGAGAAAAAAGAATGAAATGGAACTACAGAAAAAGGTAGAAAATATTCCATATTTAAACTTAAAAAAGATGGAATAATGGGGTTTAGAACACAAATATATATCCTATGCAGACTCTAAATAAAAAAAGGATATTTTAAAGGATACACATATCTTATTTTTATTTACTCACTTAGTATGGAAAAACATGAATATAGGTCTCAGGGAGAACTTCTGGTGGGAGAAATTTAGAGAGAAATTATAGAGTATACATAATAATGATTGGTATACTAGTATGTTAAGATTGAATTTAAAATTTTTAAAGTGATGATAAAAAAATTACCTATACCCATATAGAAATAAGAGATATTCACCCTTGATTTCATCACAGGTCTTCCCAATATCTCTAAAGGAAAAAATTCCATTTGGGTTATAGTTGTTTTACTTAAAAATATTACGAAATTAATTAATATTTTAGAGGATTTATCACTCGATAAAGTTGCTAAGATATACAAAAATAAAGTTGTAAGGTTTCATAGAGTACCAATTTCAATAGAATCTAATGAGTTTAAAGGATCAAATCAATGATCTGGATCAGTCTTCAATAATAATTGGATATAAATCTAAACTTTAATACAACTTATTATCCTCATACCGATGTTTAATATAAAAATACCACTTAGAGCTTGAAAGATATTATGATATATTTATAAAAGGATTTGAAAGGAGTATGAGAATAATATCTTCCTCTAGTAGAGTTCTCATATAGCAACAGTTTCTAGTCATGAATTCAAATGGAACCTTATAAGGCTTTGTATGAAAATAAATGTAGAACTATGACATTTTATAATGAATTTGGAGAGAAAACATTATTGGGACTTGATCATGAGATGAAAATAACAGAGATGATTGAAACTATTCAGTGACCTATTAAAGAAGTATAAAGTTAAAAAAAGAGATTGGATAATAATATTTTTTGAGATCTAGAGTTTTATGTGGGAAAAAATGTATTACTTTTTAATATCACCACAGAAGTGTGTTATGATATTTTGGAAGAAGGTAAATCTGATACTTAGATACATCATCTTCTTTAATATTATTTATCACATGAAGATTGTATCTTATCAATTAGTTATTCCACTAAACCTATCATAAGTGAATGATATATTCCATGTATCACTTTTAAGGAAGTACATACCATATATATAATGTATTCTAAACTTAGAGGTTATACAACTAGAATATGTTCCCACTTATAAGGAACAATAGGCAGAGACCTTGGATCATAGATATATGGTAATATGAAACCTAACCACGCCCCTATTCAATGTTATATGAAAAAAATAATTTCTTTGAGTAAGAGATATAAAATTACAAATATTAAATTAGATAAAAACATCCTCATCTATTTCCTTCTGAGTGAAAAGGTTTCAAGGGTGATTTTTTTGAAGTGGTGAGAAGGTAACACCCTATATTTTTAGTGTGAAATTACTTTTACTAAATACCATGTTTTGGATAACTTGTTCCAAATGAAATACCAAGCTAAAATGAAAAATTAATTATTTTATTAAGGTAATATATTATAATATAAAATGAAATAAACATTAATAGATTAATATAAATCTACATGAAACATAATTATAAAAAACATCAAGACGTATAAAAACATAAGTAAATAAAATTTTATAATATTGATGTTTTTATCCCCACATTTTTCCATGAATATCAAACCACCAAGAATAATTATGAAAATAATGTAAAGAATTAGAAATATAGTATAAATTTTGTAAAATGAATATGATGAATGATTTTTAGGTAAGTATGTAAGGTTATATATTATAATAAAAAAGGGTAATATGACTATTGGGTTTATATATATCTAATAGGTATATTAAAGATTTTATAATTAGAATTTATAAGTTACTAATGTTTTTTATTCAAAATATTTTACATGTAATTAATATATAATTATGAAATAAAATAAAAATATAATAATTTGTTGTAAAAATATCTTGTATTCTAAAAAATGTTTATTTTTTTTTATGTTATGTTTTTTTCCAAAAATATTAAACTAATCAAATTTAAATAATTATTTTAATTAAATTTATTGTTTATATACATAAAAATGAATTCTAATTCATGTGATGATTAGTAATTAGTTAGAAATTAGTATAAAATCATTTTTTTAAAATTATTTTTTATAATTTTTTTATATGTTATTGTTATTTTAAAATATATTTTTATCACTTATAGAAATTTAATTTAATAAAATGGATTTCATATTTTCAGTCATCATATAAAAATTTGGTAATACGGACAATTTCAATTTTTGGAAAAAATAAGTTACCGAGCTAAAAAGTGACCCACAATAGTAAATGATAAAATGATACAAATAGATAAAGTAATATGTAAAGTGATAAAATATATCCAAAAATTAGAACAAAATTGTGTTTATGGGGTAAATAATAACATGTATCCATTATTTTCAAACTTTTTAGTCACTTTCCTTTACAAATTACAATCCTTATACATTAAAGAATTGGTATTTATAAATATTCCATGAAAACTCATCTATAAAAGGACCCCTCCTCCACCCATTCTGATCCAAAATTATTATTTGGATTCCACTAAAATGTTTTCTAAAATTTCTTCCCTGACAAGCCTCTATTAGTCTTTGAATCCTCTAGTGTCTTTAATTATCCCCAAATCCATTAAAACCAAATAAGGTTTCTAAAGGAGGTTAAGTTTCTATTTAGTAAGCAATAATGACTTATATGTATTTTCATTTTATCTTTTCATACTATACCTTCACAAATATTATTTACTACTACTATATCATATAAATAATATCATTATCATTATATTATAATTTTATTATAATGATATAATTTCATACTCATCTATTAAATTATTGTGCATTATTATTTGGATCAATTTAACCACACACATCAATGATGTTATAATTTTTTTAAAATGGATGATTATAAAAACCAAATTTATAATAATATATGGTATTAATAATTAATATAGGTTATTTTTTTAAATTATAGAACACTAATAAATATTTTATATTTATTAAAAAAATGGATTCTTTTGATTGATTCAATGATCACAAAAGGGAAAGTTTTTAACATTTCTTTATAAGTAGAAAACATAACATCCATAAAATAATCATGGTAATCCACAAATACACAAACCAAATCTATATTATTTTTATGAACTTTATTGAGGCAATGAAACATTATCAAATATCAACATGTAATAGTATAATTTTTTACCTGAGAATGAATTTTACAGTACTTGGAATTCAACAACAATTTTATTTTCATTAAATTTATTAGAAATTATTTAAAATTAATAAAGTACTATAATGGTTGAGTTGAATTCCCTAAGAGGTCTTAGAAGGAAATATTATTTTTTTTAATTAATAATTATAGAAATTATAGATTTATATTTAATAGAATTTCAAATTGAGACATAGACTTCACTAATGTGTTTGGAATAATGTGTTTCCTTTGGTATAATATTTTAATAATTTTTGAACATTTCTAAGATGGTGAGAATTCAATGGTGATAATTTTTAGAGAATAAATCATATTTAATAAAATGTTATCTTTTATATACCCCACTATATAAGAACATTTTAGAATAATTAAGAATAATTATAGGGTTTAGATAATGTTATTTCATGGAGACTGCCACCAGAGGGAGGATCATTATTGGAGAATGATTGATCATTATTGAAATAGTATGGTTATCTGAATCTGAAAAATTCATTTATGATAATTGATAAAATGAATATCTATCTTATTTTTATATATAATATTTATTTTTATTGATATTATATTTATATATGATAAAATATATTTTATTACAGTCATAATGGGATGATAATCTCATAAATCAAACATACTAATTATGATATATTTTATAAATAAGTTTTAGGGTTCAATTTTTTTTTAATTAAATTCAGAAAACATAATTTATGAATTAGAAAAAACTCTATAATAATATTTTTCTACATGTTAAAAAAAATAATGTCATTGTATTTTAAAAATCTGATGCATCGATTTTTGGAATTCTTATTGAGAAAATGTACGTTAATTTTTGATAATTTATTGATAACTATTTCATGAAAAAGAATTATGAATCCTATCCTAAATCCTTAGAAATACCTGAAGATATGAACCTAAGGGATTTATAATTATGTCAATCAAAATTATGGCTTAATATAATTACTAGAGATAAATTTCAATAATTATTAAATTATCTATTTTAATTTATCTACTAAAAAATCAAATTTAAAAAAGAGAATACATATTTAGAATCCCTGTATTGAGAATATGTTACTGGAGAAATTTGATAGCTATATATTTTTTTTCATTTTCTATAAATCCATTATTTGTGGTGGTCAATGTAAAATAACGATGATGGAATGATAATGGCCAATAGAGTAATGAGGGAATTTTTTTTCAAGTAGTTTAAATTCTTGTAGAGTGGAAAACTAGGTGAAAGGTACCTAGTAACCATTTGGTGTGGGAATTAAGATAAATTTTCCTTTTCTGGCGTAACCTAAAATATGAATCAAGTGAATATATTTTTTGGGAAAAAAGAAGAGAATACCATATCAATGAATTTTGGAATATAATTGGACAATCCAAACTCAATACATTTGAGAGAACATAGAGAATTATCTTGACTCAAGGTATTTGAGGAATCTAAGAGGATGATCTTGACTAAAGTTTTTTTGAGAAAACTAAAAGGATTATATTAACTCAAGTAATTTTAGGAATTTAAGAGTATTATCTCAAATAAATGTATTTGGGAAATAAAGAGTATATCTCAAATAAAGTAATTATATAAAACCAAGAGGAGTATCTCGACTTAAGGTATTTAGGAAACAAAGAGAAAGATCTTTAATCACATAATTTTAGGAAACTAAGAGGAGTATATTAACTTAAGAATTTTGTAGAAACCAAGAGGAGGATATCAAATCAATGAATTTGTATGGGGATTGTGTATGAGATTCTCAAATAATAAATATTTTATGAAATAGAGATAACTTCACAAAATATTATATTTAGGTAGTCATTTATAAAGGGTGAAACATGTGCTATATGATATCAGAGTCTTATGAAATATTTGGTTTATACAAAAGGGGTTTTTTTCACAAAAGTGGGCCTAGACACCTATAAAATAAAATATTTCACCAAACGGGATACCCAAGATCAAATATCATATAGATATAGAACATTTAAAAGAAAGAAACACACAAATTAAAAAACCCAAATTTTATATAAAATTTGAGGCTTTATGTGAATGTGTGGGTCTCAAGGGTGAATATTGGCTTAAGAAAAAGATTCTATGTAAGTTTTATATAGTGTAGAGACCTATATAGAATATTGTTTCATGAAAATAGGTTCCTAAAATAAAGTTTTATGGGGACCAACCTAGGAATTTTTGACATAGAGGAGACATGGATGTGAATTTTTTTACAGGAGTCCCCCTTCCTCATTATAATTAGATTTTGAGTCTACTAGAAAGAGCTCACATTCAAAGTCTATTCCATTAATAATCATGCTAAAATGATGTAATATTTCAATGTTCTATCTTCCAAAAGTATCCAAGTGTACAAGAAATCACACAAGTGGTTTTATTTATAGGAAGATTCATGCAACCACCAACTTTGGTATATGTAGAATCTCTTCCAATGGAAGCATAAAGTATATTCCTTGGCACTGTAAATGATGATGAAACTACATAAGAGTCTAGAGTGTAAATAATAATTTTTCCTCATTACAAAAAATGAATGTCTACCACCTTAGAATCTACAACCACTTAAAATCAATACTTCTGGGTTGAAAATCATTTGGGAACCGCAAAGGTCTCATGTATCCACATAAGAACTTCATAAAGTGATTATAAGTGATGAGATAACCAATTAATTATTTCACATACATTAATGAATCCCTCATATGCACCAAAAATGTTGTCTTGAGCACTTAATTAGTTTAAAAACATGATTTTTTTTTACAATCATCAACCTTCACTTATACTAAAAATAATTCCAACTTAAAATGGACATAACTTTTTATATGAGTGTAAATTTTAGCTCCATGATCCATCATATTGAAACATGTGAATTAAAATACACCCTTGGATACTAGATATAATCATATTAGGTGTTTTAGGAGTATAAAAAATATCTATAAGACCCTTAAAATGGTTTTTAAGGCTTTAAAAACATTTTTTCCAGTAATGGATAAAATTCAAGGCCTACTCCTAGTGGGAGGTTCTCACCACCACATCAACCGAATAATAAATATATTTTGTATGAATCTATATCCCTTGGTGAGTGAGAAATAAATCAATTCATGGAGATCCCATTTTAATTTATATAGGAATGGATAAAATTTTATTCCCAAACTTTAAATGTTTTATCTGAATGAGAACCACATCATGCATTACATGGAAAAGTATGTAGAATACTTTTTTAGTGACAAAAATCATGCGATCCGTAATTAGATAGTGGTTATTACACCACATATCACTTATCATAAGATCATTATGTGATACTACGTGTCTTAATTAACAAATATCTATTATACTACAAAACCAAAACCGTGATAGTTTTAAAGAGAATCATGGTCAAAATTATCCATTCATAAAATTTAAGGAATATTCTATGGTGAATTTTTGGATTGATTATAGATTATTTAATGTTTATAATATTTCCTTCAAATATTTTTAATAATATATATAAAAGAGGTCATGAAGATGGTTCATTTATATCTATATTATAGATATTTGAAAAATATATAATATATATGAGATATTATATTTTTCAGAATTTATAAGAAAATTTTATAACTCCTAAACAATTTCGTAAATTTAAATTCTAATATCTAAGTTGTGTCCATGGTGAGTATTTCTTTCTAGGAGTGGTATAACCACTATTTTCTCACTCTGATTATCAGAAAAAGTATCTTTTTGTTTTAAATAATATAACCAAAATAAGTCCTCTTAACATAGTATCTCTCTATAAATATCTCATTATAATATTTTTAAAGGGAATGACCATGAATAGTGGAAAAATTTCTTGAGATACACTCTTTATGTTCTTCACATTATATATGGTGGAATCAACAAATAATGTGGACTAAGGCTCAATCATTAAATAAATAGTTAGTCACCATCGAGGTAGGAAATATTAACCTTCACCTATGCCTCATTCTTCCCATATGTTAGCTCTTATCATTAATAATTAAGTTAATATATAGAAACATGAAAAGAGTTTTGAATTTTCAAAATAATTTAAATATAGGAATAAAATATTTGATAATTTTTTATATGGGTTAACCCTTTTTATGTCACATGAAATATTGGATTTATTAATTCAAAATATTATCAATATATATTAAAAAATGAACATATAATATTTTAACATGGAATTAAAACATTTTAAAATTCCATGAAATAATTTTTTTATTAAGTTTATAGAGTGGAGTGGTGTAAAAATGATTATTTAAATAAAAACCATTATTTTCAGTATTGATTTTTTTTCATTAAAATCCTAATATTTTCCTTGTAACAATTCATATATTTTTTTATCCATAAAAGATGTTGGTTGATTATTCATAATGAATAATAATGAAATGAATGAACCTAATATTATCTTCTATTTTTCTATTCCTCTACGTACTAGTTAGAGATACCGTGTACAACTAGAAAGGTGCCATAATGTGTACCCAAAGTAAAAATTGTACAACCTGATTAGTCTTAAATGTTGTTTACTATAAGTAAATGTTTTTTACTTTATCACATGACATGGAAACTAACAAAAACCCATGATAATCCTTACTTGAGATTGTTACATTCCATATACCCTATAAAGACATTCCATTTACTAGGATGATACTAGTATCCATCATATATTTTCACTAGGTTGTCAGTTTTAGAAATATGAGTCAACCACTTTGAGCAATTTCTATATAGAACATAATGGTATATATCTATTCAACATCTAGTGATTATTTTTGAGGAATTTTTGTAGTTAAGGTTACTCATCATTTGTAGGAATGAATACAAGTATTAGTGGATGATTATAACAGACAAAAATTCAGTAACCCTCTTAAAATATTAAAATCTATAGGGTTTGGGTACTCCATATACTTAGTGTCCCTACCATAGTGATAGGTTAGGTTACTCAACTTACATAATTGGTAACCATATCAACCAATTCACATTACACATGATGAGGTGTGGGTCATCCATAGGGTTCAATAAACCTACTGACTAATATACTCTCCAGCAAGACGTGAGTCCTCCAATACTACCACTACTAAGGGATAATGTGGAAGTGATTGATTTGAGATAGTTTTGGTGATTTAGGTTATATGTTTCTATGGGTATTTTAGGTTTATTTTAGTTCTATACTATTAGAGTTAAGATATAATGAGTGATTAATTACTCAAACATGATCACATGTTAACTCTAACCATATATGAGTTTACTTTATTGAGATGGTTTACTATCCTATTTTTCTCATATGTTATCGGGGTGTCCTACTAGGTATATTTGCAATCAACCTTTCAAAGGCCTTGTTACCACACATTTTTTGTTTTTATAAGTGATTAATATTTTAGTGGTGGTATTGAAGAACATGGAGATGGAAGTTATAGGGACTTGGAGGTGTTTTTTTCTAGTAGTGTTCATGTCAAAGTTGGCATGACATGGAGTTCACATTCTTAGTTTTTCTAGGTTCATCTTTATCATGGGATTAGGTATTTTTTTACTTTTCATTATTATTGGATTTGGTTTTTATTTCCATAATGGGATATTTATCATTATCACATGAATTATGTATTATAGTTTATTTATCTATATATCTCAGGTATGAATTTTTATATACCTTATCCTAGAAACACATAGTTGTTGTATATTTATAGGCTAAGGCATCCCATTTGTGTGAAATTCCTTTTTGGATCTTTTCCATATCCCATAAATTATTGGAGGTGGGCTTGGGGTTGCACACTCATCTTACTATTTTTGTAGGTAGGGTCTTCAGGGATGGGTCATGTTAAAATGATATTGGAGCTATTTAAGTCTCAGGGATAGAGTTTAGAGATAATAGTTTTTTGAGGATTGGTTTGGGATACTTAGGGAAAACGTGTTAAGGGGTCTTGAGTTTGGTTAACAGAATAGGGAACCTAGTTATTGGTGTGGGTGGTTTATGTGAAATTTCACTAGAACTTTGACAACTTATTAGTTGACTTAGTACTATAAGAAAATAGTTAATGGAACAATACATGTATTATATAGTGTGTTATTTATGTATTAATTCATGTTTTTTGTGATACATCTCTTCCATATATGATTTAATTACCATGGGTTTATCTTATCTATATAGTATTCCACACCATATATATAAAACTAAACATATAAGGAAGAGTTGTGTTGAGATCAGACCAATGATTCAACCTCAACTTTCTGATTAGTTAAGAAAAAAATATTTAGTTCAAGGACTTAATAGGTAGGTGATTCTCTCATCAGTGGAGTAGAAGATTGATCACCCACTAGTTGTATAGAGAACATACCCAGACATAGAATAGGTAGTAATCCCTATATAAAGGGATGATACTACTTTCATGATGAGTGTGCTTCATGAATTCTAGAGATAAGGACCCTCTAGGTTTCATTATGAGATAATTTCTCAGGGAGTGGAGAACTAGCTAGTGTCTATTTCTTGTATTTTTTGTTTGGTACAAAAATACATTAACTAAATGGTGGTTCTTACAATGATTCTTCTTCATGGAAAAATTGTAAATTGGTGATTTTTATTAGACAAACCCATAAAGATGATATTTTACCCTGATCATAGTTTAATCACTTATTGAAAGAGGAGTATTATCTAGTTATGTTGAGTATGGTACAATTTTAAGATATTATGGACCTACAAGAGGTTAGTATGATGTTTTATGAGTATGATTAGAAGTTAATGGACATTATAAGGTATTTTTAGGATATGATACATGTTGGTTATCTTCATTATTGTATATTTGAGTGAGGTCCTCAATAGAAGATTAAATTAAGAACAACACCCATGTCTATTTATACTTATTACAATGTTTTAGACCATGAATTGGAAATTGAATGATTTTTAGCAGAGACTCAACTAGTACTAGAGACAATTTAGTGGAAGTATATAGCTAGTGATAGAATATATAATCATTTCATTAGAGGTAACTATATTCATGATCCCGATCTCATAGGTTGGAAGCTAGAAGATCCTGAGTTAGTTATTCACAGCTAGGGGATCAAGGTTGTTTTACTTATGTCAATAGAGGGAAAATAGATTGATTTTTTGCCATATATAAATAAGTAGAGCATATTAAGGGTGGAAAAGTGGATGGACCACCCTATGGTGGCCCTCCCAGAGTCAGTTTGATGAAGGATTTAACTGTGAATAAGCAGTTATGGGTGGAAAAAACATTTATCCGCTTCAAATATTACCACCTATAGGTAGATTGTGATTGAATTAGGGTGCATAAGGTTATGGTAGAGGTTAAATGTGGGTGGTGGAGAGATTTGAGTAGGAGTTTACCAATATGGTTTGAGATATGATTTGTGTCTGTTATAGTTTGAAATTCATACTCATCGATAACAATGTGAATCATTCATTTATTACTCTATCTTTTTTTAATGAGATATATATCCAAATGGTTATATTATACAAACTAATTTATATAAATAATTCAACTAGAATTATCATTCTATCTCTCATATATTTTTTTAGTGTGATATTACTCTCACCCAAGAGAAATTTTCTTAGGACCTCAACATGGTAACATGTTATTGTTATCTATAGTTCAAGATTGGTATATTATTATCATATCATAGTTAAATTATAATGGATAAATGGGTTGATTTTATCCTTTACTATATAATGGTACTCTTAGTTAAGACAAGTGGGGTACACCCTCAAGGGATTAAAGTCTATTACTCATTAGTCTCTTATCCTAGAATTATATACCACTGATACTATGGATGAAAAATCTATTCCCATGGTAGAGGAGTATATAGAAAGGTTCTCTAAAGACTTACCTAGGGTTTCCCCTCACCAATAATTATATTTTTGTAATAAATATTTCCTTTATACCACATAGATATCTTCAGTATATTATCAGATGGAATTAAAAGAGCTCAGGGAGTTGCTGGTGTAGTTGATGGATCATATAGATAAAGGGTTTTTATACGTAGTTGGTCCCCATAAGTATCTTATATTATCTTCCCTAATAAATTGGATATGATCTTGAGGAATTTTATTGACTATCACTGATTGAATTAGGTGATAGTCAAGAAAAAAAAACCCTATTCTAAGAATTGATGACCTCTTAAACCCGATGAGTGGAGAAAAATGGTTCTTAATTATTAATTTTAGGTTTGGTTATCACTAATTTTGTGTCTATGAATATTTAATACTAGAAAAAAAATTTATATTCCACGATGATCACTATGTTTTTAGCGATTTTATTTAGTGTAGAAAATACCCCTTCAATGTTCATGGTACTCATAAACTGGATATTTTAGCTTAATCTAGTTCAGTTCATTGTGGTTTTAATTTATGGAATCTTTATTTATTATTATATAGATGAGGATGATGCTGAAAATTTATGATTATTTTATAATTACTTCATGAAAATAATATCCTAAAGTTTATGTTATAGATTTGGGAAGTTCATTTTTTCAGGAAGGTTATTTTAGAGGGATGAGTTATTGTTGATATTGTGAAGTTTGAGGCTATGATGGATTGAGATACAATAAAGATAGTGTTCAAGGTGTCTAATTTCCTTATGTTGGTGGGTTATTACTATATATTCATGTAATATTTCCCCTATATTGTGGATCCCATGATATCCCACGTTTGAAAGGGAAAACCATTCATTTGGTTAGAGGATAACTAGGGAGAATTTAGATAGTTGAAGAATAGGTTAACTAGTGACCCAATTTTTTGGTTTTCTAAGGAGTGCAGTATGAGGTGTACTTTGATGCCTCTAATACTAGTATTAGTTTAATTATGATATATAAATAAGACACAATTTCTTATGGGTCTGAGAATCTAAGATAAAATGTGAATAACTACATAAATCATGGATTTGAGGTTTTGATTGAGGTGTTTTCCTTGAAGATATGAAGACATTATCTTTTAAGTGAGTGATTTATGGTCTTCATATATCATGAAATGATGAATATGTACCAAGATTTCAATAATTTATTCTAGTGTCTAGGAATTAAGTGAAGTGTTTTGGTGTTTATTCCGTAATGCCTCACTAGTTAGTTGGTGACGGCTGAGTACCAAGTTCCCTATGGTTTGAGCCAATCGCTTGGATTCCTAGAGTGAAAGTGGGATAATATTTTGATGGATTTCATGACTATAATTCCATAATTAGTGAAGGTTAATTATTTTTTTGGGTTATTTTTGTCTGACTAATTAAGTTGATTCATTTCATTCCCATTCAGGAGTAGAATTTGGTGGAGAAGTTGGGATATCTGTACACAGAGAAGATTATACTATTTTATGTGGTTCCCTTAAAAATTTTCTTTAGCTATAATTCTTGCTTCAAATACAAGTTACGAAGAATTTTGTAGGATTATTTTGGTACTGAGCTACTTTTGAGTAAAAGAGTCCACCCCAGGTAGACGATCATACTAAGAGGGCCATCTTGGTTCTTAAGGATATACTATAATCTTGTATGTTTGATTTTTCGGAGGAGTTTGTTTGATCACCCACCATTGGTACATTTTTTATAAAATAATATATAACACTCTAATATTTTCATGGAACCTTACGAGGCCCTATAATGGTGGCCTTACAGGTCACCCCTTTACTGGATAGAGATTGACGAGTCACCTCTCATGGGACATGAACTGGTATGACTAAATTCGAAGAAGGTGTAAGTGATTCAAGATCATATGAGGATATCATAAATCCATAAAACGTATTATATGGATTGGTGATAGAGAACTTTAGATTTCAATTGAAAAAACCATGTGTTCTTAAAGGTCTCACATCGACATGGTTTGAGGAGTTTTATTCGGGGTAATAATCTATTCTATAGGTTCATTAGTACTTTAAAGATTCTGAAAAAGGTATGTGGATTTTATATTCACCAATAATTACCACCTAATATGGACTATATTCACAAAATATTCCACATTCCATAGCTGAGGTGGTTTGTGAATGATATTTCACACATTATTTATTGGGGCGAGTTGGATTTTGAGGATGAAATTAATTTTTTAGACTAATCGATTTCTATTAATTATCAATAAGGGAAGATATTTCATGAACGTGTGATTTCCTTAGTTCACGTCTTGTAGTATCATGGGAGGTTTCAAGAGAGATCATGAAAATATGAGAATCAAATTTGAGATCAGTACTCTCATGTCTTTGAATGAGTTGAGTTTTTTAGAATGAAAATCCCTGAATACGGGGTGTATGTAGTTGATTGGTTTTTTTTGTAATAATGTCTTTTAATATTTTAAATAATATTTAAATGGTGGTCACAAAACCAGTTCATTTTTTTGTTGTGTTATTTTTAAAAATATAATATATATAATATTATTTTTATTCATTCACTAGTTAAAATTTAATAACTCTTAAATAGATCCTCAAATTAAAATTCTGACACTACAGTTGTGTCTGAGATGAGTGTTTTTTTCTAGTATAGGTATAACATCTATTTTTAAACTTTAGGTATCAAACTCTGTATTTTGAGTTTTAAATAAAATAATTGACATTAGATCTCTTAACCTAGTCTCCATTTATAAATATCTCATCATTATATTTTTAAAGGTATTGGTTATCAATGGTGGAAGTCTCTTTTAAGATATAATATTTATGTTCTTTACATTATTCACAGTGGAATTGATTATAAACATGGATCAAGGCTCGATTATCAAATCAGCAACTAGTTACCATTGAGGTGGGACATCTTAACCTTTTCCTAGTCCTCATTCTTTGTATATGTTAATTCTTATATTCAATAATTATGTTCTCCCATGGAAACTTGATTTTTTTTTAATTTTCAAAATAATTTAAATATTTTATAATTCCAGATATAGGTTAAATCTTTGTCTTCCACTTGAAATATTGGATTTTTATTCTTTAAATATTCTCATTAGGTATTAAAAAATGATCCAATAATAGTTTAACATGGATTTAAATCATTTTTATATTCTATCATTTAATTTTCTTCCATGTTCATAGAATATATGAGTGTACAAATTATTATTTAAATGATAATAATTATTTTCATTGTTAAATGATTTTCATCAAAACCCTAACATTTTCTGTTGATTACTTCATTACTTTTTTCTTCCATGAATAATGATGGTTGGCGGTTCACAATGAAGAATAATGAAATGAATGAACCTAAAATCATCTAATTTTTTATATATTATTCCGTGTTATTTATTAAAATGAATATAAATACCTCTTTGGGTGGTCAAATATTTTCTTGATTTCAAACCTCTAATTTTTCACTTTTGCCTTCATGTTTTTATTTTTACTTGATTATGTGGTGCTACAATGAAGAAACAAAAGTGTTTTTGGGGTCTTACATGGAATTAGTGATAAAATGTTGTTAATCATTAGGGTTAAAATTGTGGTATCACTAAAGAAGGATTTTTGTGATCTTAGATAACCAGAGAAGATCCCATGATTTGATTTGAAGGATCTGATGGTGTTAGATTCAACCGATGTTGGTGGCGCATCTAGAGGTGGTGATAGTAGAAGGGATCACAATGTAGAAATATGAAGTCTATGCTTTATGGGTCTAAAAAATGTGACTACACAATGTGTATACTATCATATCGCATGTTGTGTAATCCATGATCCATAGTTTTAGTATTACATGGATATATAAATATCACACATCATGTGACTACGGGTCACACACCTTGTGACTACATCTCACACATTATATATCTCCGGACTGTATACCTCAGTGTGTATCCATGTACACACTAACTTAATGAGATATACCCAAACATTATGTGAAACCTTAAAAATTTTCTTATATATCAAAAAGATTAGATTGTAATGTACTAGTTGTAAATTAAAAGTATCCCTTTAGTCCCATATACCATGAAAATGTGTACACCTGACTAGGCACATCAATGTGTACATAGAGTACACACCATTTAGACTGAGCAGTCCCACATGTTGTGTACCATAAGTACATGCCATGTTAATTGTTACACAACATAGGAACTTCTAAAAATACATTACTATCCTTACCTGAGAGACCTATATGTCATGTATCCCATAGGGACACACTGTGATCTAAGAATATTCTGGTATTCTTCATATCTTTATACTCAAGTGACTGTTTTGTATGTACGAGTAGCCCAATCTATGAAATTTTCTATATAGAATGATATTACACATATATCTTCATCATTTTGTGATCATTCATGATTATTTTTTATCATTTGGGGTTTTTAATAATTTATAGAGGTAATAATATGTCTGGGTGGATAATTAGAGTGAACAAGTAGCTGACAATCCTCCAATAAAAATATTATATTTAGGGTGTGAGTCCTAATTATAATTAGTGGAGTAGGTAAACCTGACATAATTATTGGGTGTGAATCCTCCACTTATGGAGTTATTAACCCTGTTGACGGATGCACACTACACATAGAGAGGTACATTTACACTATTTGGGTTAGTAACCCTTTATACTGACATACTCTTCTGTGAGGTACAAGTCCCCCATTACTATTGCTACCAATGGATGGTGTGGAAGTGATTGATGTGAGATAGTTCAGGTGTTTTAGGTTCTATGTTTCTCTTAGAATTTTAGGATCCTTTCAGGGTTATACCAGTTGAGATGATTTCTGGTGAGCTATGACTTACACAAACTTGATTTCCTATTAACTTTAAGTATATATGGGTTTACGTTATTGAGATTACTTAATTTCGTATTTTCCTCTTATGTTCTCAGGGTTTTATACTGGGTATATTTATACCCACCCCCACATATGCCTTTTTCCCAAAAAATGTAGTGTCTATGTAAACAATGAAAAATTATATGGTGGTATTAGAGGATGTAGAGCTAGTTGAAATAGTACTTAGAGGGTCTTAGAGGTGTTCATTTCTGGAGGTGTTCATATCAGCATTGGTATGAAACACATTTCACACATTCAATAGTTTGAGGTCTGTATTTATAATGGTATATGAGGTTTTTTACGTTTTCTTATCAATAAATTTGGATTTTATTGCATTTATTGGATATTTATCATTGTCACATTCATTTTTTAATATAATTGATTTATCTATATATTTAGGGTTTTAATTATTATATACATTGTCCTGAAGATGTGTAGTTGTTATAGGTTTATAGGATAAGGCCTCCCATTTTTATGATATTCCTTCTTGGTGATTTCCTCTATCACCAAAACTTTGGGAAACTGTCTTGGGGTGACACACTTGACTTAATGTCAGCCTAAGTAGGATCTTGGTGGGCCGGGTTGTGTTTTCAATCAACGAAAAACCTATACCATTGAATTAATCTATTTGACACAATCATTTTGATATGTATTATGTCACATAATTAATGTTTAATCAAAATTATTAAAATTCAACCTTAAATGATAAGAAAACAAATCAAGGAAGATATAATATTAAAATCAAAGTAAAATTAGCCTGATTAATTCTTTTCTTATATAAATAAATTCTTCTTATTGATATGATCAATTACATATATAAAAATATATATTAATAAATTTGATATGGAAGAGATAAATTTACAATTTTAATGATAGAATATAATTAAGGAATTTTTTTTATTAAATTAGTAATAATATGACTTTTAAGAAATTAAATAAATGAAAATGGAAGAATTAAATTGAGATGTTGTGGATTATATTAGAGCATAGAATTAGTTATAATTGTTAAATTATCAATGATAAATATTGGTCAATTATTATTGAGTTTTATAAATTTTAAGATACTTATTAATCGAATTATTATTTTTAAACAAATAATAATCACACTTGAGGAAATATTTGTAAGTCATTAAATAATATTTATGGGTAAGAGAATATTTTTAAATAATAATTCACTAATAATGAAATGGTTTATGTATGTGGAGTCATTTAAGAAAGGAATAATTATTTTGAAAATAATTTTAAATTATATGATAATAATATATTATAAATTTAACCAAAGAGGAAACATCATTAAAATATTATTGACTTTCTTTATAATATTCTTGTGATATTAAAAGTAAATTATTAACTAGGTATTAATAAATGAGATTAATGTAATGAAATTTGGTTCATATACATGATATGGATATGTTTTTACTTTAAAAATATATGTTTAATGATTAATTAAAATAATAAATTTTTATAGGATTTATTGTAATATTAATTATCACAAGGAATGTGAGTTAATTACCCAAGTATTGGTAATCATTAAAAAATACATGGAAATATATAATGAATCATTGATAAGGGATTCCACTAAATTTAACTAATATATATATATATATATATATATATATTATTGAATGCATTTAAACTAATAAATATGAAATAAGAATATGAATTATGGGAAGTTTTTATTGATTACCAATATTTTGAACCATGAAATTAAATGAAATTAAATTAAGAGATTAATAATGATAAAATAATATTATCTAAAAGAAAAATACCCTTTTTATTGAATTATGAATATTTAATAAAAGTATTAAAGTTCATAAAAAGAGAGTAATTTATAATTTAATAAACAATGTTAAAATTAAAATGATAAATTATCTATAACAAAGATTCTCATATGCTATGATAATGTGGAAAACTATTGAGTATAATAATACAATTATGTAATATCAAATGAAAGTATCATGTGATTGATATAAGGATCCTTGATTTTAATTAAGTGGTTGTTTGTGTTCTTTATCCATATTCTTTAATTTTGTATATATTACCTTATATATACTTATATTAGTTCTTTAAGGTATTTTTCCATTTACTTGAGTTTCTTTAAAAAATTAATATTTTTTTTTATTTTTTTTTGATATTGTTGTTTTCTTCCAAATTTGACCATCTTTACAAAGTGTGAAAGGAAGCTCCTTTTGAAACATTTTATGCTAAAATGAATTTCCCCTCTATCTTTATCGACTTTTATTAATAAAATTTCTACCCATGTTATCTTGTTTTTATAAATAAATTTTTATTCCCTTTATATTACAAAACATTTAATTTTAAAATAAAAAGGTATTAAAATGTAAAGATCATTTCTTCTTCTTTCTCAAAGAAATTTATAATTCATTTATTAAAGTGTTTTTTCATACATGTTAAAATAATTTAATATTTTCTATGATTATCTAAGAATATGATCCAATGATACCATCCACATTATTTTTTTAATGCATTTTGATAATATCTTACATAAGTCATCATTAAACCTGTTTATTTCCCATGAGTTAATTAAATTTCTATGAAATTAAGAATGTTTCATGATCATATTGAATGAATATATATGGTTTTCATTGTTTTACTAGTGACCCCAAAATTACATAAACCTCTAATGAATTGGGAAATGAATTATGAAATGAGATGTCTTGGAATAGGGAGTGAACCCAAACCCATAAAGGATTTTATTCCACTAAGTGATGGGTGGGCCTAATATTATATATCCCTAAAATGCATTGGGTAATGACTTATATCTCATGATAAGGAATGTCAGATATTGAGTAGAAAACCCAATCCATTAAGGGACAATGTTACTATGTGATGTTGGTATTAGAAGTTAGACTTGACATAAATAATGGTTTTTATGCTTATTTATATTCCATATTATTATTACTGTGTTATGTTCTCATGTATCATGATTATTGAATCATTTTTCCACACACTTATTTCTATTGTATTATTTGTCTCCAAAATAAATATTCCCTGATTATTATTATATAATCTATGTTTTTTTGGGTAAAATTATCATATGTTATGTCTATGAACCTTGAATATGTTCTTATTAGCATATGTTTATCTTATACTCACTTATGATATTAAATTATTTTCTCTTCTGTTTACCCATACCAAGAATATAATATCACCTTTTCTTATGTTTTAATTCTCTAGGTTATGAAGGGAAATAATATATAGGATATGTCTAAATGGGTATCTTGTGAGAAGAATATTTGTGGGGTACATTTAAAATGTTTTAAAATAATTTTATTTTTTATCAAATATGAAAATACACAAAACCTATAGTTTATACAGATGATTTATTAAGGGTTATAATGCATATTAATTTAAAATGAATTAATATATATGTATGTTGTTCTTGTGTAACAACAAAATTGTTGAATACATTTTTTATGAAATATTTTGAGTAATTTTCAACACTCAGAGAACTTGGACCTAAATTGAGAAAAGGTGAAATTATAATAAGTCTAAACCAAAAATATATCAGAAATATAATTGGTACCTTTCAATATCTAAAAATAAATATTCTTATTGCAGTTTATTTTTTTTCTAAATATAAAAGCGATCCTAAAGAGTCTCACTTGGTGGTAGAAAAAAATTCAAATATATGTCAAAGGAATGTTGATTCATGGCATATTGTATATAATAAGTGCATAATTGAATCCTATAGGATTCATAGATGCAGACTGAGCTAGTGATTGCACTAATAGAAAATCCACATTAGGTGGAACTTTATTTTTAGTTGAATGTTGTGTAAGTTGGAATATCAATAAGTATAGTTTAGTTTCTTTGATCACATCAAAGGTAAAACATGTAGCAATAACACTTTCCTATATTGAGATGCTATGGGTGGAAGTGAAGTTTAAATATTTGAATATAGAATTTGAGAAGCCATTAAGTATTACTTATAATAATCTTAGTGATATTAATCTATCCAGAAATATTATTCAGTACTCATGATAATAACAAATTGATATTAGATATCATTTCATTAAAGAAAAATTTACAAAAGCAGACATAAAAATGGAATACATTTATTACAAGTATAAATTTTTTATGTCTTTAAAAAAGTGATTCTAATATATAGGTTTTCAAAATTAAGGTTGAAAATTTATGCTCAACATTCTTCCATCACATGAAGTTGTGTGGGAACAACCCCTATAATTCATTGTATTATGCTGTGAAATGGGATGAGATAATTTACTCTTCTTTTTCAATGGGGGAGAGGTATAAATCTTTCTTTATATATAAATATGAATATATGGTTATTATATATATAGAGGAAAAAATTTTAATGAGTTTAAGGATTTAGGGTTATAACATCTAAATCACTTTTCCAAAATTGATCATGCAATTATCTTAAATAAATTAATTTATACATAAGTTTGGTTTCAAGACACTTATACATGATAAAGGGAAATAATTTGATGATTCTATGAATAAAATTATATAATTATATATAATTATTGAGAGGAGTTGAAATAGTGGTGTGGATTTTTAAAAAAATATAAAGAGGGATATTAATAACCCTATGGAATTATTTACGTATTTGATTTGATGACAACCATGTTTAAGAATCAATGTAATATGTTTATAATTTTTTTAGATGATTTGAGAAGACCTGGGATGAATTAAATAGATTTTTTATTATTTTAATAACTTATAGAATTGGTGTTTGAGGCTAAAAATTGATAAAGCATTAATTACATAGTGATATGTAAGAAGTTTATTTTATACATATGATATTTTTTATGGATAAGATGTTTGTTTGATAAATGATAAGAATTTTTAAAGGAAAGATAACACATAACAAATTTTATGATATATAATATATTCTCTAGAGATGCAATGGAAAATTGAAAAATTAAGAAGTTCACAATGAATATGTAATATATTTCATGGAGTTTGAAACCAAAAATTCATAAAGGCATGAAATATGTACCATTTTTTCTGATTTGTAATATTTTTAATGTAATGCATAATATATTTTATAGATCACATTTAATTGTGGAATATGAAAACATCTTATTGAGATACATAAGATATTTTATTAGTTAAAAACTGAAGAAATGGAAAAGGCAAGTGATGTGTAATACATTTTAAGAAAATATAGTATATTCTCTATAAGGGTCTAGTTTTTCCAGAACCATTCCTTGATCTTTTTTTATTCCTTGAGGGTATTTAGGTACTTTTTGTTATTATTTATAAGTTTATTTAATTTAAATTTAATTAATATTAAATTTTATTTTACCCTTACGTAGGGATCCATTCTCATCTGAAAGTTAACCTCCTTACCTTTATGTAGCTGATTTTTTCTTTGTTGTGTTAAGGTAACCTAGTTGTGTAAGGGTATATGTTATCTTACATGAGTGTAGATGAGATCACATCAATATAACCTTCCTCTCATAAAGGTTTTAATGATTCACGTAAGGGTAATCCATATTTTTCACATTAGTTTACTATAATATTTCTAAATATATGGTTAGGGTATTTCATTTATAATAGTAGAGTTATATGAAGGTAAACCAGAATCTATGTAATGGTAAACCCTTTTATAGAGATGGAATAAAGGTCAACATGAACTTTTGTAAAGTTATCCCATTCACATGAGGGTCTTCATGTCATGGTGGTTTTCTTTTCTCGTATAAGGGTGGAGTTGCATAATGGTAAAAAAATCTCACACTATGGTGGTTTCCTTCACTATTTAAAGGTCACATACATGTGAAATATTCCCTTCTAAATGATTTTAAATATTCTTATAAAAAATAAATAGGAATTTTAATTGAAATAGAATGATTTAAAATCTATTATAAATAAAATGAATATAATCCTTGACCATATAAAATTTAGGGCATTAAAATGGTCCATGCGAGGGAATAAAATCAAATTAAATTTAATATAAATTAAAAAGGTGTAGTTTGGATGAGTCTTTGGTAAATGCAGGTTAAATTAAAAATATATAGTACTCAATTAGGGATTAATTCCTTCATTCAAGTTCCCTTTTCCCAAAATCCTGTACGATCAAGGATTAACAATTCAATATTAGCGAGTCCCTAGAATTTTCTTGATCTCTTACAATGATTTCAAGACCTATGAATATATATTTGTCTTTCTCTTTCTCTATCTCTCTCTCTATTTTGTTTAAAAAAACCATGAATCTTCTCATGAAGTATGGGATATAATATCTCTCTATTATTTTTTGAATGTTTGAATTGATCATACTTTGATTTCCTCTAGATGAGTAGTTTGAAGGAACTATAACATGATAATAATCTAGAAAATTGAATAATTAAAAGGGAAGGAAAGGGAAATAATTATAACATGAAGTTTATAATTTTTTTGATAGAAATTAAATAAATGAAATTAGATATTATCACATATTTCATTTTTGATTGTGTCTTGATATTTCCTAGAATGTATGATTTAATCTTCTTGTGATTATTATTGTTTATAATCTTGATTAAATTTCTTGGAATTTTTTAATAATGTTAAATCAAGATAATTTAATGATTAATAAAAGGAATGATAATTTAGTTACTATATTTCATAAAAGTTTTAGAATTCGGGTGTATCTTGAAGTATGTATCTAGATTTATATAGATACTATTTATAAAATATAATTATAAATTATTTTTGATGAAAATTAGGGCATATTTAGTCAATTAATTCAAGATGATAATTAAATGGTTTTTTTCTGAAGGTAATTTTTGGTGGTTGAGTGGTCCATTTCATATTTGATAAAGTCTTTCATTACTTGGTGATATTGCATTAGTTTCCCCATGAGTGTGTCATGTTGGAAGTAATTTCTTTACTACATTTTATTATTTCTCTAATATGTTAGAGCCTTGATGTGATATGTTTATAATTGAGTATAGTCAATAATTATAGAGGACAATGGGATAGTTCCCACAATGTTATTGTGGGGGATTAATTCCATTGATAGAATGATGGAATGTGATATGTGCAATGGTGTTGAAGATGACACTGGGTATGTCTAGACTAGTTATGAACTTGGCTTTCTTATTGATTATTGTTTAATGTTTCTTTTTATGACTATATTGTTGGATGATTGATTTTTTTTTATTCTCAATTACTTTTAGCAGTTGGTTCTATGCATGAAAAGTTCTTATTTTCACATGGTTACTTATAATGAGTCCCATAGTACCCTGAATTATATAATGGAAATTTGATTAATAATGAACTAATAGGATTTATGGTTGTTTATGGAAGTAATGATAAGTGTTTATATGATTAATGGAAACCATATAATGGTTATAATAAATGATTGAAGTGAATGGGTAATGAATTTGGGGATTAATAAGTGATAGAATGCCATATGAACAACAAAAATTGGTCCATTTTTAGGGAGGAAAATTTATTTAGTTATTTTTTTTAAATTATAACTGAATTCAATAGTGTTGGAATTAAAATTTCTCAAAAACATTTCATTGTTAGACACCCATTAGGTACAGTAACCGACATAGTTCTTAGAATATTATCATAATTGGATACAAGGGAAAATTATTCAAATTCCTTTTAAGGATTACATGGAATCTTTTGATAAGTTTATGTCTTCCTTGAGGCATTAAACTCATTTTAGGAGGAAAAAAAGAGAATATAAGCATGCCAACATATTATTAAAGAAGACTTAAAATAAGAGAGCCTAAAAGAGTTGGAGATACCAATTTTTTCCCCTAGAGATCCTACATATTCGAAGTTGGAGTTACTAAGTCACCGTTCTGAAACATATATTGAGGGATACTAAGAAAGGAAAGATCTGTAATTTGATGAGGATGGATTATATATTTAAGATAATAAAAATTATAATTTTCATTGGAATGATATTTTCTATAATAACATATCTAGTGATTTTAAATCAATAAAATGGTTGAGCCAGATTCTGGATCTTTCTACTTTTCCCTAGATATCACCACAAACAATGTGGTTGGTCTTGAATAGAGGATGAAGAAGACTGACTACCTCACTCTTAACCCAAATCCATATCCACTGTAATTTATTGAAGAAAAACAAATTATTTTTTTATAGAGAGATGATTACATTATGAAAAGGGTTGTTTTTGAATTTTATTTTGATTTCAATTAGATTATTTTTGAATGTATCTTTCTCTATGTAGATTTTATATAGTTGGTTTAACTTTGTAACTTGTATATGAGTTTGGAAGTTACTAAACCTGATCATTCTTAGGAACTTCTAGAGATCTTAAAGCTCACTATAAATTTTAATTTGGGGTTTGTTAACTATGACGTTATTAATTCCACTACTAAGGTGGAAAAAATTTAAAAATAAGTGTTTCAACTTACAGATTTTTCTTATCCTTTTCCCACATAATGTATTGAAAAATTTAATTTGAAAATGAGTGAATATAATTTAATTATTAAGTATGTTTCTTATTTTTTTCTTGAGGTATAGGTTCCTAAAATATTTATCTCATAAACCTTTCACTTAGATAATGTACTTCAATTACAATAGGAGGCCGAGACATATTTTTTACATTGATAAAGAGGGATTCAAAGAATAATATTTTGTTATTGGTTTTGAGAGCCATTACATGAATAAACACACCAGGAAGAAGAACATGTGGGGGGGGGGGGGTTCATAATCTAGAAGCCACATCCTCTAACAAATTTGGGATGAACTTAAGGTTTTCTAGCTATAGACATTCTAAATATAAAACCAATGTGGTGGTGGTGGTGGTGGTGGGGTGGGGGGGGGGGGGGTGGGGTTAAAAACAATATTATCTTATTTGGTTTTAGTTTTTTCAGTTGTTTTGATTTTTTAACAATTTTTTTGATTATTTTGTATGAAAATAATACGTTATTAAATTCCACAGTGTAAAAAAATTTCCTCAGGTAACTTATTTCAGACCAACCCAACTTCCTAGTTGTGTCCTTCTATCCTAAACTTTTAAAGAGTTTAAATTCATATTATATGCTGAAAATAAAGTGTGAGGGAGGGGAACATACCAATTTAACTAATGAATTGGTATTTATTTTTATGTGTGCTTATGATTAATAGATTAAATATAAAATATACTTATTCAATGAATTTTCATTAAAATCCTTTATGTTATCCATGAAGAATTATAGTGTGTGTATTTAATTTCTTGTTTTTAACTGATGATATGAGAAAATTGTATAACATTTAATAGGAGTATAAATACATTGATTTTCGAATTCCAAGAGAAAATGTTAATTGGAGATACTTGAAATAAACTCTCATACTAAAAATCTAGTTTTATTAATTTGAAACTTTAAAATTTTGGAATTTTATTTTTTATATATTTAATTTTTTAGTAGCTATAAATGGGGAATCAGAGGAACTTTTAGTAAAGTAAAAAAGAGATGGTGTATCATGCTAAACTTCATGTTTTAAGGCTTATAACCAAGGGATTAACAGTTAGAATTCTAAATTTAGATTATTGTTATTTTCATGAAGAATTAAAATCTATTACTTATTATTTGTGTTTTAATAAATTATTTAAAAATTGATATTTAAGTGCTCTTTCATGTTGAAATCATTTACTTAAATCTAATGGTTACTGTTTCATTTTTCTACTACCTTTATGTGATGAAATGTTTTCTTGCATGTATGTTTGGAAACTTTTCTGAACAAACTTGTTCTAATTCAAATTTTAGCATGCATATAATTTTAAAACATTGAATTTGTACTGAATTTATGTATATAGTAACTAATGGGTATCATTTTTCCATGATGTGACCGTTTAAGTATGGAAAAACTCTTTTTGATTGTACTTATGACCCTTGAACATTATTTTCACTATTGATTTTTTAAAAAAAATTAGAACTTACACTATAAAAATTGTTTTTCCCACCTTAGAATTCAATATTTGGGACAATTTTAGTTTCAAGTGTGGGGGAGGGGTCTAATTTTATATAAACTATAATTAATTTAAAACACATAAAACCCCCTAATTATTTTAAATTTTTTGAGTTTTTAAGCATTACTTAGAAATTTTTTAATAGGTGACATTTTTTATTTAAATTGAACTTGTGATCCCATTTGAAGTGGATAAAGTTTAATACCTCTTGGATTTAATTAGGTATTTCATTTTTCATGTAATCTTAAAAAATTTGGCCTGCAATTTTTTTGGGAAAATATTATACAATAATAATTCACTCTGAATCTTTTTAATTTGAATTTAACTCATAAGATATGACTCCAAATTGATTATTAAATGAAAATTATAATTTCAGTTGAACACATTTTGTATTATTTTCATTATTAATTCATTAACTGTTGCATGATCTATTTATTTTAATAAAAAGTTTCACTTCACACTATTAAATAGTGTATTTAATTATTAAGAGTTCTTAAATTATGTGTGTCTATTTTCATGTACGTAAAAAGAAGTTTGAACTTTTTTTTTGGATGAAAATTGAAAATTTTTATATTCTATTTTATAATATCAATTAAAATAATTTTTATAAAATAATAACCAATTTTACAACAATTAAATTTAATTTTATAGGGAATTCAATTTTTTTACTTGAGATAATCCATGAGGGAAAAAAATTATGAAAATAAATTCATAATGGAATTTAATTTTTTAAATTTTGAGATTTATTTCTACTATTGAATTTGTATAAAGGATTGATTGAGGGCAAGAAATATTCTAAGTGTGGGGTAATTTGATGTGGCATTTATTTAATTTTTTTCCACATATAGTTTATTGAATAAATTGTGTATTTAATGATAAAATATATATCTTATTAATTAATTAAATAGATTTTGTATAATGGTTATTTAAATATTAAATTTATGAATTTCATCTTTAAATGTTTATTTTTATGTTTAAATTATTTATAATTTCATTATTTTTTGTTTTTATTTTGAAGTTTCTTTTTAAATATTTGTTTTTATTATTTTGTTTTATTATTTTGTTTTATTCTAGAAAATTTGTAAATTTTATTTGTAAATTTTTATATTTTAGTCAATTTTCAATTGTTGTTATTTTAATTTAAATTTTAATTCTTAATTTTATTGTTTTATGTATTTTAATTTTAGTTTATAGAGTTATATAATTTCCCCTTGTTTTTATTTCTTCTTTTTTAATTACATTAATTGTTTCATTTTACTTATTAAGGAACAATGACATAGAAAAATTTCTAGATGAAATACATGTTTCCAAAACAATAAGGGGGATTACTATTAAAGAGTCTATTGAGCTAGGTCGAGGGACACTACTAAGACTCCTAACCACAAAAACAAGATGTTAAATGGAATTGGTGATAGATAGGTTTTTTAAATGATAAATAATATATAGGATTAATAATTGTAATGCAACAATGATGTTGAATACCTATTCTATAAGGGAAAGTATGTAATTTAAATTTAAGAAAAAATGCATATATTTTGGTGTTTGGGAAGTGTAATATTTTTGTTAGCTGGGAATCCACTAGAACTAATTGGGAAACCACATAAAGGCTAGATGGGGATGGGAATTAGGTCCAGATTCAAGTGTGTTTGGGGAGTAAAATTTTCAAAAGAAGATATCTCAAATCACGTAGATATATTTTAACATGGTGAAGGTTGAAACATAGAGTGATCTTTTTATTAGTCTTCCTTGTATATTTTTTATACTTCATTTTTAAATAATGCATCGAGTTCATGTAGAGGGGAACCCCCACATTCTGTTTCAAAAATTTTCTCTCTCTTTTCTTTCCATTCTATCTTATATAATTCTACATTTAGAAAATAATTTTTGTTGTTTTGTTTTCTCTATGTTCATGGTGATATTTAACCTCCAGGAAAAGAATAAATCAAAAACTAGTCATAGGATTTGAGGCTCATTGATTCTTAGAGATCAAATATTTAGTTCGACTATCAATATATTCTAAAATTTTGGGAAATTGTGAATGACAATTGAGGATATGTAATCATGAACTCATTTGAAAAAATAGTTTGGTACTTTATTATTATATATATATTTTATCTTTCTCTCTTAGACAATCAAAATATAATCTTAAGAGTGTTTGTGTGATATATTTATCTTGTGATGATCATTTATTCATTGAAGTAATTTTATGATAAGGTGATTTGAACTTGTGAATATTTTCAAAAATAAGAGATCAATCATAATGAGGAAGACAATATGTGTCTATTTTTTTCACTATTATAAGCATTAACATATCCAATGTATTCCTAGAGGGTTTTATGTAGCCAAGTCTAGGAAAGAAATCACATATGGTAATTATGTACGGGCCACACATCTTATTTTCTAAACATCCACATAGGGGAATTGTAAAGTGGAGGAAACATATATATTTAATCAGGTATGTGAATACCATTTACCATAATTCCCCTACAATCTAGGTCCAAATTCTATCTCACATAGCCTATTCTAGACATGAGATTAGATGATAAAAAACCGAGGCTGAGAACCAAACTCTTTCTTGGATATTTTTGGGTTTAGAATTTAGGGATGGAAAAGATGATGATGATGTTCTGAGAGAAGACAATACGAGATTGATCTCTATTGAATAAGAAATCGAGTTTTTATTTTTTGGTTACATAGATGCCATATTAAATATTTAGATACATCGATAATAAGAAATAATTAAATTAAACTATTAAGGTAATTAAAAAAATAATTAAAAAGAAGAGAAAAAATAGTTTATATCTGTAAATTAAAATTAAAATATCTAAAATAATAGATTGAAATAATTAAAAATTAAATTAAAATAAAAAAATTATAAAATTTTTGAAACATAAAAACTAAAATATGAAATTTGAAAATATTTTAGATCAAAACAAAACATTAAAAATTAAAACATAAAAATAAATTTCAAAATAAAAATTCAACAATGAAATAATTAATAATTTAAATTAAAAAATAGACATTTAAACATGAAATTAGTTGATTTAATATTTAAACAACCATTTAAAAAAACCCTATAATTAATGAATAAAATATATATTTTATCTTTAAATAAATAGTTTATTCAAAATAATATATGTGAAAAAAAGATTAAATAATGGAAAAGTCCATATGAATTAATAACTTGGATGTATTGTAAGTAAATAAAAATTTTAAATTGGGACTGATTATGGTTTAATGTGATATTAGTAATTTTATATTACTATATATAAAATATTAATGATTATAAAACCTTAATGTTTGTGTTCTTGTATGATATTTAGTCTCCTAGGCCTTAGTGGTAGAATCTGAGTGTCTTGAGAGATAATAACTATAGTTGAGTCTAAGGATCATTTGTTTTCCATGGTGTGGGTGTTTGTGTGTGACATATTCTTATATTTTATATATTCATAAAATTCACTACTTGAATCTTAAGGGAAACCGACACTGAATTTTTTTGGGATGTTTTCTCTTATATCTTGGTTGGTGAGGGAACATATGGCTTACTTCTCCGTCTTTCACACTCTCTCTATGGTTTTAGAATTCTATTTGGGAATACCTAAGATATGAATACTTGAGGTATAGTGTATGGTATCAGGTAGTATGTGATGGCTGTTGGTCCTATTATACATTTATGTGTGGGATTGAGAGGCATGAGGTTATAACACACACTTGCATCTGGTTATGGTGTCTATGGATTCCCATGGGTGTACATGCATGGGTTGTGATGGATTGAGGTATAATGTATGATATATGAGCTATAGTGGCTTAAAAAATTTTACTTGGTTATGAGAAAAGATGATTATGTTGATGTTATGTTAGGATACATGGGATAAATAATGGATAGGATATGATTTCTCAAGATTTGAAAAAGATGATCCATGGAAGTGATGCACACTCGATGTGATCCATTGTGGTGTATGATTGATAAGAAATTAGGAATATAGATGTGTGGGGCCTTCATTTATATAAAAGTTTTGATATATATTTCTTTACTTGTATGTGTTCCTTGGAGGGTATGCCTAGTCAGGATAGGGGGAATAGTTTTACGTATTTAAGTGATGAGTTGGTTTAATTTGTTTATTTACTAATATTTAGTATTTTTCTTTAATATTTTACACAATAGGTTTTAGGGAGGATCATACTAAATATACTTGAATGTTCACCCTATATATAAAAATCTTTTTTAGGTCTATAGGAGCTGGTTGGTGATCGATCTAGGAATTAGTAGCTCAGAGTGGTTATTCAGAAGTTAATGATGTTAACGGTCTCTTCTAACGATTTATTCTGGTAATTTTTCTTATTGTTTTAAGTTATGTATTAAATTATATTCATGTATTGAGATAAAATATTTATTTATAAATGGTTTGTTTTGGAATTATATTATATTATCTTTTATTCCTTAAAATTATAAAATGAAGAAAATTCCTCTAATTTTTTATTATATACCCTCGGTGGTAGTTTCCAACTCATGGCCTATTGGGGGTGAAATTCAAATATCATCTCTCTACCTTTTTTTCTGACCTAATTGGGGTACCATAAGCGGGGGGGGGGGGGGGGGGGGGTGGTGACAATGTTGTATCAGATTTGAGGGTTGACATATAGGATTTATTTTAGAGATATGTGATGGGGGGTATTGCATGGGATGATAAGGAAACAATATAAATTAGACTTAGTATGTGACATAAAAAAAGGAGACCAGCTAATAAATTTATATGATCCCCTTATGATATAACAAAAGGACCTATAATTTTACTAAACATACCAAGAAAAGTGTTGTTTCCTATGTGGTGAGACCTTAGTAAAGATCATGTATCATTATTATTTATGTCTGTTTTTGAATTGGGTAGACAATGGATAATTAGGTTAAAATTTAATTAAATAATTAAAATTAAATTTTCAATATTCTAGGTATAAGAGTCCAAAATGTATACCCTTTTATAGGAATGGCTCCAGGTTAGATTCTCTATTAGGTTTATGGTGAATAATTTCAATAGGATGCACCAACAGATTTCCATATAGTGGAAGTTCATAATGAAAACACTTAGAGGAGTACAATCTAACAGTTTTAGTGCTCAGATATATATAAGTATGATGGATTAATTTCATACTAGAGACCAAGGATTGGTTTAATGATGTGTAGATCAACTTCAGTTTGATTCATACTTGGTGGGTGCACCGGGTTTCATTAGTTGTGATGATGCTACATGGGGTAGTTCTATAGAGGTGGGTTTTGTTCCTTAGTGATCATAAAGAGTAATCTATTTCATGGTAAAAGTTTTGTGATTAGTTTAAATATGAGTTTATTTATTGAATCTGAATGCTTCTTATCTATAAGATATTCTTACCCTTTATCAAGGGAGTTCCAATGTGGGAGAATTTAGTGTCTGGTAAGAACCTTTGCCATTATTTCTCATATATCCTACAATATGAGGAGGTTAGGGAGAGGTAATTTGTGCAGTATTTTATCTTGATATCCATTATTAGGTCACCCCATTTACGTTGAATACACAAATCAAGGCGTTAGCAAGGGTGGAGGTCATTGAGAGGACGTTAGAAAGTGTTGGATCATTTTAGGAGGACATTTTTTAAGATTAACTATAGATAAGATCTGTGGATATAAGTTCTCAATTGGATATTTAGAATAGTTTTTAGATAGAATGGGGTTAGTTTCATCATTTTTCATCTCATTTGACTTGGTATTATAGTTATCATATCCCTTACAATAACTCAAGCTTTGTTTATTATGATCATGGAGGTTACATACACTAAAAGAGAGAGTTTATAACCTTCCTCAACAGTCAAGGTGGAGATGAAATTCATCTTTAGGCTTAACCATATTATAAATATCCTCTGATATAGTTACAATAATAGGGTTCTCTGCTGTACAATCAATAGGGAAGGGATGGGGTGGGTAGAAGATAGCCACATGATGCCCCTCATCCTAGGGGACAATGAGAAGAGTGCGACCATAGAGGTGGTCTCCATAAGGGTCCAAGTGGTCACGAAGTAGGTCGTGGTAAGATGAGTTCCATATAGTTATCTGCTCCATGAAATCTAGAAATCAAGCAAGGTACTATTTTCTTATTTTCTACTTGGGTTTTTCCATAATTAATTTGGAATATAAAAAATCTTTTATTCTACCTACCCTTGTCCATGCTTTTATATTTGAGGAGGTGAGACTTCCAGTTCCCTTGGAATTGATGATTCTAGTTATAGGTCAATATATCTTTTATGAATCATGTATACACTTTTAGTTTATTTTAGGGTACTTTATCTCTTACAAAGACTTTCTCTTTTTGTGAATATATCCACATAACATCATCAATGACATGGTGTTACTATATTCTGTACAAGATACTTTGGATTTCTTATGGAGGAACGTTTTATTATATGAAATTTATGGGGAAAAAGATTTAATTTTTAGTTAGTGATGCCCTTTTATGGGTTAAAAGATTATTTAGTCTATATCTTCTTTGATTTTTGAGTCAAATTTGAGTTCTTTAGAGGATCAAACAGTGGTGTTTTCTAATTTTTTGAGGAGTACTCTGACATATTTCCAAAAGTGGTTAAGATGAAACCCTGATGATAAATTAAGTTCAAGATAGAGTTTTATCAGGGTGTTTCTTCTATATTAATGCATCCATATATGATGGACTCTTCTGAGTTATGGGAGTTACAAATTTATATTGATGATCTTCTATAGATTGGATTCATTTAGCCCAATGTTTCTCCTTTAGGTGATTCAATTATTTTTATGAATAAGGATGATGTGGGTTTTTGTTTTTTAATTGATTATAATTGTTTAAATTATGTTAAGGTGAAGAATCAAAATCCTCTACCATAGATTGAAAATTTTATTTTATTAGTTAAAGGGAGCAATATTATTTTTAAGATCTATTTGTGATCAAGATATCATTATATGTAATTAAAGGATGAGGATATACAAATGATTTTTTTAATATAAATATGTGAATTATAATTTCATCATGATTCTATTTAGTATAATGAATGATCCATCCATGACTTTGGGATTGATAAATGAAGTGTTTCTTGAGTTTCGGTGCCAATTCATAGTTGTGTTTATTGACGATATCCTTATGCTATCTATGTTGGAGGAGGAGAAAACTTATCATCTATGATATGTTTTGGGAGTTATTCATCACTATCAACTATTTAAGAATTTTAATAATTTTGATTTATGGTCTTGTGAGGTTTTTATTGGGTAATTATATATCTCAGTGTAGAGTACCCATAGATTCATCAAAGGTATAGGTGGTTGTTTCATGTGAATCCCCAAAGAATGTTGTAAAGGTAAATAGTTTCCTTGGTCTTACTGGTTATTATAGGATGTTCATTCCTAACATATCTCAAATTGAAACTCCAATAATAGCCTTGACTAGAAAGTATCATACATTAATATGTATTAACTAGTGTTAGTATTATTTAGAGTATTTAAAGTATAAACTTGTTAGTTATTTGGTTCATTATTTTCTATAAGAGAGTGTTGTGTTCATGGTTTAGAATAACACTTAGTATCTTATCTTTAATTGTATTCTGATTTAGTAGAGTTTAGTTATATCTTCTGGTTCTTGAAAGTTAAAACCTAAAAAATGTAACTATTCCACCTATTATATTGATATTGTTATGATTGTGTTTTCTTTGAAGTTATGGTAGAATTACCTCATCAGTTGGAATTTTAGGGTCTTTACAGATTACAAGATCACGAGGTATATCTTCTGCAAACATGATTTAAATATATGTAAGTGATGATGGATGAAATTATTATATGATTGTGATTGTGTTATTTATTATACATTTGGTAAAGGGAATGTTTTATACAATTCATTAAGTATGAAGTTTCATGGTGATGTTGTATGAGAGTTAGAATACTTTTATAGAGTTATGGAAGAATTAGATGTTATGCGCCTTGATATGGGAGTAGTTAATCGTAAAGAATGTCTTCGCCATATGATAGTATATTAATATTTGGTATAACAGGTAGAGGGGTCCCTGTTGGGAGATTCAAAACTGTAGGTATTGTGAGATATATATTTATTTATGTTGATTCTTCAAAGGGATAACCTAAGGATGGTCAATATTTGGCAGTAATTTAGGGGAGGATCTTTTATCCTTCGATAATATGGGAGTTGGTTCTATGTGAGCTCTAAAGTTTTCATTTGGAAGTATATATAGATGTAGAAAATATGTATCACACCTTGAAAGGTTATTTTTGGTGTAATTTTATAAGTATATTCATTTCATTATTCCTCTCTTACTGTTTTGTTTTTTAGAATGTGAAGGATGAGCATCCTGTTTCTGATGGTTTGATTCAATTTCTTAATATTCCCCAGTGGAAGTTGGAGGAAATCATCACTAGTTTACTAATAGATCACTATGGTTATGATTATATATGGATTATTATAGAATAATTAATGAATTAATCTTACTTATTATTGATTAAGGAGTCAATATTAATGATTTTTTGAGGTAGTATTCACAGGCGGTGGTGAGGCTTCATGGGGTTCTTAAGATGGCAATCATTGATCCTAATCCCTATTTTTCCTCCAGGATTTTTGAGGTATCCAACATGAATTTGGATCTAAAATTATTTCTTAGCACAATTTTCATCTATATATGGATGGTTAGATAGAGAAGACTATTCAGACTCTAGAGGACTTGTTGTATGTTTGTATTCTGGATTTTGGAGGTTCATGGGTGTGGCATGGACCCTGGGTTTAGTTTTCTTACAATAAAAATTATCAATCAACCATTGATATGGATACATTTGAAGCACAATATTTATGACCTTTATAATATTAATTGTACTAGAATGAGGTAAGATAATCAATTTTTCTTGGGCCAAAATTGGTTTTGGACACGACAAAGAAGGTACATGGGACCTATAAGAGAATGAAGGTAGTAAAAAATCATATGAAGTTCTATGTTGATAATAAGAGGAGACCTATGGATTTTAATATTAGAGATCATGAGTTCTTAAAGGTATCTTATCTAAATGGGTATAAAGTTTTATTCATGGATGAAATATTTCTCCTTGATTTATTAGACCTTTCAAGTTATTGGAAATTGTTGGAGATATAGTGTATTGGTTATAAATCCCCCTATATATTAGCCGAATGCATGACATCTCCCACATGTAAAATATTTTATAGTATCATCATGACTATTATAATGTCGTATATTAGGGAGAGTTGGTTTTTAAGGATGATGTGACCTTCATGGAGCAACCTATTGAGATCTAGGACCATTTTCAGAAGGTTCTATGTCATCATATTATTACATTAGTTTGTGTCTTGTAGTGGAAAGGTTGGGTGAAGGAGGGAACTTAGGACTAATAGTCATAGATATACATTCATTATCCTTATTTATTTCATGTTTAATCCATGATATTATGTTTTTTATCTTACTGAGATTATTTGTTATTATATGAACTTGGTTTTTTTTTTGAATTTATTTATTCCTAACTAGATGTTGTGCTTCATTGATGGGTTTTTATTCATTTGAGAGGTATTTGCCATGTGATTTTTTTGAGACGAATAATTATATTTCATATTATATGAATTATTATTTTTATGTTTTGGTTATGTTTTGGTTATATTTATATCCTTGATAGGTATCTCATGGGGTGGCTTCCAGACCACTTTCTCTTTACTTCCTGGGTTTAGTTTTAAATTCTACAGGATGTTAATTGTTTGAGAGGTATTTGATGTAAGAGACCAGTTTTTTACTAAACTGTTATTTTTTATTTTTTGTATTACTTCAGGGTGTTTGTGGTCTTTTATATATTATTTAAAAGTTTATTTAATTGATATTTTATTAGTTTTAAAAATTATTATACCATTACATTGGACCCCATCCACATTTGAATGTAAAACTTCATACATTTACATAGAATGTTTTCCCTTCACTGCATCATGGTTACCAATCTGTGTAGGGAAATATTTTTTCTCACATGAAGTTATATGGGATTAAATCAAGGTAACCTTACTTGTGTAAAATTAGTTCCAATTCACGTAAGTTTAATCCTTATTATTCATGTAAGGGTATTGATAGATTTTAAAATCTCAAATTGGGGTAGATCTTATAGAAGGGTAGAGAAATGTAAAGGTAAACCTAGATATATGTAAGGGAAATACTTTTATAGAGAGCACATAAAGGTAAAACTAACCTTGTCTAAATTTAAACTTCTCTCATGAGAGTTTTCATTCCATGATGGTTTCCTTTACTTTGTAAAGTTCACCTCCATGTGAAACATTCAATTATGAATAATCTAAAATTATCTTATAATAAATAAAAAGTAATTTTAAATGAATTGAAGTATTTAAGATTTTATAAATTTCATATTAGTATAATATTTAAATATTTGAAATTTAGGCAATTAAAATTGTTTATGTGAGGGAATAAAACCAAAACAAAATTTAATATGAATTATAAAGGAGAAGTTTGGAAGAATCTTTAAAATGTACCATGTAAATTTCCTACTTGTAATTATAAATTAGATATTATTTACCTTATTTGAGTTTCCATGTTTTCCCCTCAGTCCTAGATGATCAAGTATTCTCCATCCAATATTAGCAAGTCCTTGAAATTCTCTCAATACCTTCGAGTTATTTCCAAAATGGTGCATATCTCTTTCTTTCTCTTTGTTTTGGTGTAGCAAATCATGAAGCTTTTCATGTCGTAAGAGATTTTTTATCTCTATTATATTTTGTGAAAGTTTGAATTTATAATTTTTTGGATTCATTTTGATGATTATATTGAATTATCTATAATAATATAATAACATGGAAAATTAAAGAAATGAAAGGGAAGGAAAGAGAAAATATTATCACATGCAGTTGATGTTTTTTTCATGAACATTAAATAAATGAAATAAGATATTATAACATGATGAAATTAATGTTATTTCTTAATATTTCTTAGATATTTTTATTTTATCTTGATTTTATTATTATTTTTCCTTTTATTGATCAAAGTTCTTGAAATTGGTTAAACAATGTAAATCTAGGATAATGTAATGATTAATGAAAGATGCATGAGAATTTAATTACGTATTTCTTTAAAACTATAGTAATTGGATGTGTAGCTTTAGGCATATCTCTTTATTTAATTATATTATATTTATCCACTATAATTATAAATAATTATTATAAAAAATTGTTTCTTAATGAACCAATTAATTCAAGATGATAATTTAATTATTCTATACTGAAGATAATTATTAAGGCTGATCAAGAATATTCTTGTTTGATAAAGGCTAGAATTCTTGGTGATATGGAATTAGTTTCCCTATGTGTATCAGTCTGAAAATTATTATTTTTTCTACTTTTTATGCTTAAAATAGGATATTTGATCCTTAATGTGATATGTTGATAACCTGGTATAATTGGTAAATCTAGATAATAATGAGATATTTTTCTCGGGGTTATAGTAGCAGATTTATGCCTATGATATTGATATAGAATGTGATGTGAGCAATGGTCCAAGAATGAAATCAAGTCATTTTGTATGAGTTAAGAGTTGTGATTTATCATTTATTCTTTCTTGATATTTATTTTGATAGCTGGATTGATGGATAATTGTTTTTTATTATTCTCAACTTCTTGATGTAATTTTCTATGAAAAAGGTTATTCTTTTCATGTGTTAGTTTAGGATGAGTCCTAGAGTACCTAAAATTATATAATTATAAGTGAATTAATAATGAACAAATGGGTTTATGGGTTATTGATGGTAGTAATGATAAATATTTATATAAAAAATGAAACTGTAGAATGGTTAAAATAAATGCTCAAAGATAATGGGTGTTGAATATAGGGACTTATTTGAATTAATAAGTAGAATTACTTCTAAATAAATGAAATTATTAAACTAGAATTTATTATGGATTAATGAGATATTAATAAATTTTAAACTATTAAATGAAAATGATTAATGATGATTAAACCTTGATTCTTCTGTGCTTGTGTGACATTTATTCTCCTATACCTTAGTGATGGTAGTGAGGTGACTTGAGAGATCAAAACTGTAGTTGATAATAAGGATACGCAGTTTATATTATTGTGTTTTTGTGTGATATATTCTTATATTTTGTTATTTCATATGATTAACCACTTGATTCGGTAGGGCAATCGACACCAAAAATGTTGGGGTGGGGGGGGGGGTTCGCACACCCAAGTTGGTGAGGGAATATATAACTAAATTCACCCTCTACTTGTTATCTCTTTTGTTATAGTATTAAATATGGGCATACCTAGGTTATGACATCTTGAGGTATAGGGTATGTTCATAGTTGGGCCATAATGGATTTTAGTCTTACTATACATTTATGTGTAGGCTATAGCAGTATTAAGTTATATTATGTACTTGTATATAATCATGTTGGATATGACTTCCCATAAGGGTACATTCATGGGTTTTGATAGCATGAGGTATAATACATGATACAGATGATAAAGTAGACTTTATACTTTTACATTGTTATGGGATTATATGATGATGATGAGGTTATGCTGTGATGTATGAGATTTATAATGGCTAGGATATGATTTCTCAAGATTTGGTAGGATAATACATGGAAGGGATGAGTGTAGGGTGTGATCCATTGGTACATCATAGAAAAAAACTAGTGGTGAAGTGGAAATAGAGTACAATCATTTATATATATGTTTTAATATTGATATACTTACTTATATTAATTACTTAATGAGTGATCATTGTAAGGATTGGAGAGTAAATTTACCTATTTAGTTGAATAATTAATTACATTTATTTATTAATTGGGATTTAGTATGCTATTTTCATATTTTACATGATAGGTTTTTGGGAGGATTATATTGAGTATACTTTTATAATCAACTATTTATATATAATCTATTTTCAGATCTGTATGATATGGTTCATGATTGAGTTAGAAATTACTAGAATAGAGTGGTTGTTCAATAGATGTTTGAGTTTATGGTCTATCCTAAGATTTAATTTAGTATGATTCAATTGTTTTCAGTTACATATGACATTACATTAATGTATCGAGATTTATTATTTATTTATGAATGGTGTTTATTAGAGATATCTCATCTTATCTATTATTCCTTAAAATTTTATATAGTTGATAATTCCTCCCATATTTAATTATATACCATTGGTGATAGTCTCTTACCTATGGACTATTAAATGTGGGATTCTAGGCCTATCTACCCCCATTTTTTGTTTTCCTAGGAGAGATACTGGTGGAGGATGGGTCAAAGTCATGATATTCTCTTATATTTACAAATAAAAATATATTACACAATAAATAAGTTGATTGGTTATCACAGAAGAGATATATAAGATGTTGAAAATATCATTTAATCTTTTACACTTTAAAAAAATTTATATTTATCGAATAATTAGGGAAAAATGGAAAGATACAATGATGATCTTAAATTCATAAATAATGAACTGATTCTTATTTTTTCTTTCAAGGTGGATAATTAGAATGTTTTACCATGATGAGATGTTTTATGCCACGAATTATATTATGGTAGATACCAACCAAATCCAATTCTATGTAATTATAAGAAATTAAAAGTGAATATACCTTCTCCAATATTCTATAAATATTAAATGAAAATATTTTAAAATTATTAATAAGGATAAAGTATGGATGAATTCTTAGGGTTTACAGTTAATATGAGAAAATGGGAAGTTAGGGAAATTTATTTGATATTCGAGGGGGGTAGATTCACATGAATAAAGAATTTATAAAAAGCAAATAGGACCATGTTGTACAAGGATATTGGAAGAATATTTTTGATGGTGATATGGAATGGAATTTTTTAATTGAATTATTCATTATTATTTAGATATAACTAATTAATCATGAATATAATGATGAAAACAAGGGTGCATAGATAAAAATAAATATTAAGAGAATGAGAACACTAAAAAAGTATATACTAAGGTTTCGAGTTCAAAAGAGAGAAGAGTACTTGTAAATCATGAGTATTTATTAATACGAGTTTGACAAATAGATAATTTTTGATCTAGAAGTTTTGATAAAGGTTTATTGATATAATTTCAACAATTATTATCATAGGTTAACATCATAAAGAGGTGATAATATTCTGATAATATTTCTTGAAGGATATAATTGGAAAATCATCACAAGTTTCTGAATAAACTCGAATACTATTTTGAATCACCAGTAACAAGTAGCAATATTTTATGGATCTAAAATGATGTTGGGATGCACTGTAGGATGTAATGTAAGTTTTATATTTAGTATGTATTTGGATAAAAACCAATCACAACATAGAGTGGGTACCCACCTTGGGAACAAACCTTATAAAAATTTACTATACCCTATATTCTTTTTATTTCTCTTTAAATTTGTCAATACTAGAAATTATACCCAAGTGAATTGGATTCTAGTAGATCATATATGTTTTTTTAAAATAATAAATAATAAAAATTAATGAACACGGATTTAACCCCCCTTTTCAGTGGTATAAACCATTCCTAAGGAACTTTATTTGGTGTCAAAGCACCTAGGTTTCCTCTATAAGATTCATAATTTAATTGAAATAAATAATATTAATTATATCAATAGGACTATTATCCAAACGTTTAATAGAAAAAACTATCATTGTTGAAAGAATAAGGTGTTACCCTATATTATATCACTTAGATTGTAAATTAAAGATGCAGTAATAGTGGGATTTCTACCCATTAAAAGAAATGGTCAAATTAATTTTGTTGATGGGACAAATTTATAATTTTATGGAAGTGATTTTGTTTCATGCATATATAAAAAAATGATTACAAAAAAGTTATAGGTATTCAAATAGATAATGAAATCTATAAAAAAATGGAAATCAATTATAAAGGAAATGTGAATGTTTAGGAAGATAAGTTGGAAATATAGAGAAGTATATTTGAGTATGTGAAGTTGGATAATGAAGAAAATATTGGTGGATAATTTATAAGAATCATTGAGATTGTTATAAATATTCAAGGCTATAGAGAAAAGATGGATGACTCAATAATTTAAAAAAAAATTATGATACACTTTCATGATAAAATTGATCCTAAAATTTCAACATTTTATGATAGATATGTTACTCCCTTAACTAATTTCATAACACTATCATTTATTATGAATGGAGAAATATTCCTTATTTTATAAAGAAGTCTATGGAGGAAATGGGTTTTGAGGTCATGAGAAAGCTCAAAATAAAAGATGAATATGATGAAGATTCAACATAATATTATGATTAAAAATAGGATGAATAATGCAAGAAACTTATATAATTATTTAATGGAAATTTAGAAAATTTAATAGAATGTATAAAGGGAAACTCCCAAAAAGGTGTTTGAAATGTGATTTCATTGGGAACTTTTCAATTAACTTCCCCACTAAGAAAAGTAGTGATTATGTATATAATGAACAAGATGAGAAACCTTATAATATTTAGTGGGGTAAGAGTTCAAAAGCAATGAAAATATTTTTTGGATGAAAGAATAAGTTTTCACGGAGTAAAATTAGATGTTTGATGATAAAATAAAAAAATGATGAATCTTCATCAAGAACGAAATTATAAGAATATGTTTCAAAAAAATTCAAAAAATTAATGGATAATGTTGAAAAACATGGAGAATAATTAAGAAGTGAAGAAGAATATGGTGATAAAATATATTTTAAGAACATGTTGAAATATGAAATTGAATCCTATATTGAGCAGAACACCAAAATCAAGAAGTAAATCAGTCTATTAGAGAAATAAAATGATAAAAAGAATGATATAAATAATATATACATAAAATAGAATCTAATAACATTGGTCAAATAAAAAAATAAATTTGAAAGTTGTTGGGTAAGAAAAAATGGAAAAGGATATAGATGAAAATCTATCTATAAATAAAGAAGAGTTGAAAAAGACATAATCAAGGTGCATAAATTTTGACACCACTTTGAAGAGGATGAATAAATAATTTTATAAGGTTTTGGATGTTAAAAAAGAGTCATATAAATATTTGAATATCCACACACACACACACATATATATAATTAATGGTTAAGAAAATTTTTAGTAAGGAAATAAATATCTTTTTAACCAGGTTGGGAGGGAACCCTCAAATGACCATTATTTCCCAACCAGTACATGGATAAAAAACCCAGATGATGATGGACCAAAATTACAAACTAAATATCGACCAAAGACCCTATAATAAGACCTTAAATCCCAAAATGACCCATATTTGTCACATTTAATTCACACAATTCACACCGTGCCACCCTTGTCACGTTATGGAACCAAAACCACTCCAAAACATACCACACCATCTTGTCACACCATACATGTGCATTATGTTTCTAGCCTCTATTACACCGTAGTACCTATAGAATGACATAGTAGGTAATACCTCTATTCCACATTGAAAACCATGTGTTGGAGGGAAAATAGATAGATTCCTACATAGCCATCACTCTTATGAGATTCCACTCACCTAAAATTGCCTACATATCACCTTCACTACAATGCACTTATCACACCATATCATTCATCTATGTCACACTTCCACACCATCAACCCAATTAATCCTTCAATGGTAACCTTTTAATGGATGTCTTAGACTAATTGTAGCATGAAATCCAATATCTATGGCCCAAAGTTTCATTTAGGATGAATATTACCATTATTATGTAATCTACTAAGATAACTACATAAATACCTACACCAATACAGTGCTGATGTACTAATATAGTGGCATGTAAATTCATCCCAACCTAGATTTGAACCAGAGATAAAAATTTAAATATTATCCTCTTAAAACTAAAAACAAATATTTTTTTTCTAACAGTGAAGGTTCAAATTTTAATTATAGTCAATTATGGTTAATAAGAATGATAAAAAATTATATTATATAAAAAATAAAATGAATAATGTATCAAAATTATATACTATCCCAAGATAAAATAAATATTAAGTTATGTAAGGTCATAAAAAAACATTATAAATAGAAATATTATCTATAAAGAAGATATAGATTCATTAGTTTCTACTAGTGCAATAGAATATTTATTTACGAAGACTATTCATAGTCATATAAAATATAACTACCATAGAGTAGGTATGGATCAAAGGTGAGTTATAATAAATATAAAATAATAAATTCTAGGAAGTTGAAACACATTTTAGAGAATGATAAATCTGTGAATAATTTTCCATTAAATATATTAACTAAGAACATGCTTCACTAATTAAAATAAATATGTAGCAGATATGGCCAACAAGGTCACTACAATAAAGAGTGTCTTAAGTAAATAACTTTACTTATGAATTTTCAATTACTTTATGTTTTGAAAATCACTAACACATTTTATTAAGGAAAAATATATTTTTTAAGAAACTTTATTTTAAGGAAAATTTTCTTTTTCTAAAAATGTTTTTTCCTTTACCCATGGGTTTTGATGTATTATCCCATGTTTTCTTAAACCAAGTCTAAGAATTTATTTTATTAAGTAAAAAATGTGATCCTTATCTAACTCAAAACCTTAGAATTTATTAGAATTTTATTTCCCATAATTGTGAATCTTATTTGTCTTGGAATCAGACTCTGAATTCTTATGAAATTAGACTCTAATTTCTCCTGAAATGAAACTCTGATTTCTCCTGAAATCAGACACTTATTTCTTCTGAAAACAGACTCTGATTTCTACTGGAATCAAACTCCGATTTCTCTTGAAATCATATACTTATTTAATCTAAAATCCTACTCTAATTTCTCCTAAAATTACACTTCTAATTCTATTGAAATTAGACTATGATTTCTTCGGAAAGCAGAATCTGATCGCTTAAAAAAAATCACATTTCGAATTCTTCAAAAACTTAGACTCTAATTATCAATTTAAATAGAATATTATTGTTAATATTTATAGACTATAATTTTCAATATCTTAATAATCCAATTAAATGATTTTCTTAAAGTTACCTCATTTCCTTAAAGTAATGATTCATTTTATCGGATCCTAAACATGGTAATGTTTCTTAAGAATGTTAATGTTTCATAAGCATAATAATGTTTACCATGTTTTCTTACCTGAAATGATTTCATAAAATCTATTTTAACTAACTATTTCTTGAGTGAAACGTGTACAAGTCCCTCTAAAATTTAAGGAAAGTATGATTGTTGGAGAAGGAAGTCGACCATTGGGAATTTCACCTATAAATACCCATCCATTTAAACATTCAAAAAATAAAAAAAACAATGATTTTGGGGAACTTTAACATACTGCTAGATCTCTACTTGATCAGCCTTGTGTGAATGTTGTGAACATCATTTTCAAGATGAGAAAATATTGTTAAACCCACCTTGTGTGATTACGATTGTTTCTGATCAATCATGGGCTTCCGAGGATAGGAAGACAGCGGTGCTGATCACCTCAGAGATCGAGGGATTGCGAGGATAGAAAGAAAGATACCGTTCTTTGTATCTAGGGCTTACCCTAGTGTGGGTAATATAGAATTTATTGAAAGTATAGACCAATGTACCTTAATCTAAGGTTGTTGGTCACCCTTCTCTTTCGGTTAAAATATTTCTTATACTTTTCCTGTTTTATTTCATGTTTTAATTCCACTGCATTTTGTTAAAGATAAGAAGTGTAACATTATTACACTTTCTTATACCTATAGGCTATGAAATAAATAATATTCTATACTCTTTATGGTATAATATTTCCCTAGGTAAACCTGTCTTAAGTTTCTTTATCAGATCCACTATTCAGACATTAAGAAATTTAGTTTCTTTATTATGAACTGAAGAGGGTTTGTGAATCCATCTTGTTTAAATTTATTAAACATATATTTTATTAAGGATAAAAAAGAATGTTTTTAAACCTATAATTCAACCCTTTGTAATTGAGAAATCTACATCTATATATCAATCCTAAAATTTGTATCAGTAGAGGTCTCTGAAATAATTATACCTACTTATAAGTTTTCTTTATCATCTTTTCTTTCTTAAAATTACTTGTTCAACATTTTCTTAAAGATTTTATTATAAACTCTTTGTTTATAAAATTTTTATACTAATATTTTTTTATGTGGAATTTTTTCTTTTAAGAATGGAAGGAATGAATGTTTGTTATATAGACAAATTAAATCCTATCAAACCCCCAACTTCTGATTGTAATGACTATGAATAATAGAGATATAAGATGAAGACTTTCATTATCAATACTAGTGTTGATAAATTTTTTATACTAACATGGGGTTACAATATTCTAGAAAAAGAAATCATAAAATTCACCAATAAAAAAACAATAGTATATGATTAACTTTAAGGTACACAATACTTTACTATGTTCTATTACTAGGAACATTCATAGTCAAATTTCATCTTGTGAAGCTACAAATAGCTTCTATAAGAAGTTATAGGTTACAAATTTTGGCACATCTAAGGCCTTTGAAATAAGAAGATATATGCTTAGAGTTGAATATCATGGTTTTATGTTTCTTTACGGAGAACCGATATGAAAATTTCAACAAATATTTATGACTATCATCAACAAACTTAAGTATATGGGTGAGAAAGGACTTGATGATGAGGTTCTAGTGGATAAGATGATAGATATTATTCCCAATGAATGGGGATCTAAAAGAACAGTGATTGATGAAAATAGGAAAGTTTCAAACATCACTATTGATGAGTTATTTGGGGAACTTCTACAACATTAAACTATAATGAAGAGGGATTCCAAGATCAATAAGAAAAAGAATTGTAATGTAAGTGTTGATTTCACTACTACATCAAATCATATAAAATCCACTACTCCTGAAAGAGTCAATAGATCAAAATCCAAGAAAACGACTATTATATCTTAATCAAGTGATAATGATCATTGTGAGAATGAAACTTCCAATATTGATCGAAAAATAAAAAATATTATTGGAAAGAAATATTTCCAATACATATACAAGAAGAAAGATAAAAAGGAAAAGAATGATTCATAAGTGACTTGTTATGAATGCAAGAGGGAAGGTCATATTAAACCAGATTGTCCAATGATCAAAAGGAAATAAAGAAAGGATAGGAATTTAGAAAGAAACAAGAAGAATTAATAAATGTATATGTCTAATAAATTTATGAAAGCTAATGAAGACTAGAGTGCTAGTGGTGGTGATTATTATGATGAATCTTTGGATAATGAATCTTCTAGGTAGAATAACATTGATCTTATAGCCAAAATTCCTGCTGAAAATCAATGTCTTATGGCTAAGGTAAATACTGCTCAATCCTTAACCAATATTTATTTAAATTCTAATTTTTTATAATGAAGAATATTGTGAATCTTTAGATGAATAATCTTCCTCATCATAAGATAATAATTTACTTTATTTGAAGAAGTATCTAGGTTTTCCATGTTACTTGAGAATAAAAATAAAAAGATCAATAAGAAACTTGATAATAAAAATTCTAGAATCTCTATTTTAACAAAAGAAGTATTAGATCTTTCAAAATATCTTGATCATAATTTTATTGAGTTTGAAAATGTTTCCGAAAACCCTAAGGAAGTAAATTCTGAGAAAGATAAACTTTCTATGGATCTTTAAAATGTTATTTATAAGAAAAATGATTTAGAGACTAACTCAAATCCTAATACTAATGAGTATGAGGATAAGAATTTAGTAATTAGACTAAAATATTAAAAATATTCTTTAAATAAAATTTTATCAAATTTCACTTCTGTAAGGAATTAATTTGATAAAATTTATTCACAACTTCATCCTCTAAGAAATAGTGTCAGATTTGGTTATTCTCATTCAAAACCAGTTTTTTGTCACAACTATTCTGTTCCCCTAAGTGATCATTTTTTCACCAAGTGTCAAATTAGTGTACATTGGGAGAAAAACTATTATTTAATCAAAATCCAATCCTTAGGTTTTCATAAAGTTTACTTCTCTAAAAAATGTTGAAACATAATATTTTACTTTCTAACAATTCTAGATCCAAACAAGTTTGGATTCCTAAAGTATAAATATTTTATTTTCAGGAAAAAATGAAGTTCCAACAATAATACATGGTACAAGGATAGTAGATGTTCTTGGAACATGATTGGTAACAAAAACTTCTTTAAAAATATTATCAATATAAAAGATTTAAAAGTAACTTTTGGAGACAATTCTCAAGGAGAAATTGTTAGTATAAGTAATATTGTTCTTCTTTGAAAATCTTTAATTTCAAATGTTTTATTTGTTAAAGGTTTTATGAAAAACCTGATAAGAATAATATAATTATGTGATAAAGGTTACCTTTTGAATTTTAGGAATGATAAATGATTAATACACAATTAAAAGGAAGAGTTTATTCTCCTTGACCATATGCATGAGAATGTTTACACACTAAACTTAGAAGACCTTAGGATCCAAGACCTACCTTTCCTTAGTGCAATGTAAAATCAATATTGGTTATGGAATAGTAGACTAGGACACTATAAACTTAGGAACATATTCAAAGTATCAAAGAAAATACTTGTTAAGGATCTACTGGAGCATAGATTTGATTCTTCAAAAGTTTTTGATCTTGGTTAATATGGAATGAAAAATAAGTTAAGTTTTTAATCAATTAATGAAGTTTCAACTTATGATAAATTAAAGATAGTGAATATAGATATTTTTGGTCCAACAAAAACTGGATGTATTGGAGGAAAAACATATGTATTTTTTAGTTGATGATTACACAAGATTTACATGGGTTTATTTTCCAACAAATAAATCTAAATCCTTTTATTATTTTAAATATTTGTCAACTAAAGAAACAAAATGAGAAAAACCTTCCATTGATAACAATTTATAGTGATTAGGGTGGAGAATTTGATAATTAAGATTTTGAAACATTTTTTAGTAAGAAAATCATTACTCATAACTTCTCAGCTCCAAAAACTCCTAAAAAATGGTGTTATTGAAAGAAGAAATTGAATTGTTCAAGAGATTACTATAACCATGTTGAGTGAATATTATATTACTAAACACTTTTGGGATGAACCTGTTAGTATTGATTGTTATACTATTAATCCTGTTTTAATCATAACTTTTCCAAATAAAACACTTTACGAGTTATGGACTAGTCTAAGACCTAAAGTTTATTACTTTAAAGTATTTGGTTGCAAAGTATTCATATTGAATAATAAAGAGAAATTACATAAATTCACACCCAAATCTGATGAATGAATTTTCTTAGGAAATTACACAACCTCTAATGCTCATAGAGTCTTTAACAGAAATTCTTGTACTGTTGAAAAAACAATACATATTAAATTTGATGAAACTGGTTCTTTTTTTAAATAACTCCAACCTATAACTTAGAATGTGTTTTAAAAAACTCATTATAAACATTTGATATAATATTATTATAATAAGTAAACTACTTAATAAAATGTTTTTGAAGTATTTACCCTATAATATTTTTTACCTTATGTTGATGAACGGGTTTTACAAAACCCAAATCCATTGTTTCTTAAGAATCATCCCATTGATAGTATCATTGGTGATGTAAATCAAACTCTAAGGACTATAATTTAGTTACAAAATGAATTAAAACATCTATCATTTCTTTCCCAATTATAACCTAAAATAACACTAATGAAGATTTAAGTGATGATGATTTGATTAAAGTTATGCAAGATGAACTAAATGAATTTGAAAGGAATAAAGTCCGGACCTTAGTTGAAAGACCTAAAGAAACTTTTGTAATTGTCATAAAGCGTGTTTTAGAAATAAATGTGATGAAAATAGAATAATTATAAAAAATAAAGAAATATTAGTTTCTAAAGGATATAATCAACACGAAGGAACATAATATGAAGAAACCTATGCTCCAGTGGCTAGAATTGAATCAACTCATCTTCTCCTAGACTTTGCAGTATTCTTCAATATAAAACTTTATCAAATGGATGTAAAGTATTATTTTTTTAATATATATGTTCAAGAGGAAGTTTATATTGAACAACCTCCTGGTTTTGAAGATAAAAAACATCTTGAACATGTTTATAAACTTACCAAAGCTTTATATGGACATAAACAAGACCCTTAAGCATGGTATGACAGAATTAGAGGATTTTGGTTACAAAAGATTATGTTAAGGGAACTACTAATCCAACCCTTTTTATAAAGAAATAAAAGAAAAATGTTTTTATTGTTCAAATTTATGTCGATAACATTTATAATAATATTATCTCAACAATCCATAACTAATTAATTTGTGAATCTAATGAAATTTGTGTATGAAATGAGTATGATGGGTGAGTTAACATTTTTATTGGTTTTAAATTTTCTCAAAAACTAGAAGAAACTTATATATATCAACATAAATATATTAAATATATTCTTAAGACATATAGATATGAAACACTAAAAGAATAATTACTCTAATAGGTACCTCAAACACTCTTGATCTTTATGAAGTTGGAAAAACAGTAGATCAAACATCTTTAAGAGGTATGATAGTAAGTCTATTATAATGAATAACTAGTCTTCCATACGTAATGTTTTCAATATTCTTATATGCAAGATATGAATCTAATCCAAAATAATCCCATTTAAACGTATTGAAATTATTTTTTCTCTATTTAAAGGGAACCATGGATTTTGGAATTTTCTATTTTTCTAGAAATGATTTTATTTTAAAAATATTTTAAAATCTTGAATTCAGTTGATGTATAGTGAATATGAAAAGTACATTCAGAACATGTCATTTATTAGGAGATTAATTAGTTTATTGGTCATGAAAGATGGAAAAATTAATGGCACTTTCCACTAAAGAATCTGAATATGTAGTGGCTGAAAGTTTTTGTTCTCAAGTTTTGTGGATGCAACACACACTCACAAGCTATAGCATAAGTTTTACCAAAACACAAATAATGTATGATAATACTAGTTCCATTTCCCTAAGAAAAAACCCTGCACATAACTCTCATGAAAAGTACATATACATTAGGAATAACTTTCCTTAGGATCACATACTTATAAGAGATATCATTATTTAATTCATCAGAATGCAAGATCAACATGTTGAAATATTTACAAAATCATTACTCTCTGATATATTTGAATACATCAAACAAATGTTAAAAATGATAACCATAAGGTAATCATCCATATTAAACTTATGTTAAAATCTATCTCCTAACACTAAAATACTTTTTTTCATAGGGGGAGTACATATGTTTACAGTTTTATATTTCCTTTTTCAAAAAGTTTTTTCCAGAACCAAAAAATTTCAAAAACTAAAAAGTTTTTTTCTTTTCCCTAATTTTTTTTCTAGAATCTATGTTTTATAAGAGGAACCTTATCAATACTGAAAAATCTTTGTGAGAAATCCAAAATGTACATTTTCTTACTTATATCATTATAATTTCTTTTTTGGTTGTTGGTATTTCAATCATGTTTTACAAAAACCTTAACAGATTCACATTACTTAAATATGATTTTCCCTGAAAAACTAAAAATATTAGAACCTATAAATCCTTATCTGGAATTGATAACAACTATCAGATCAGATGAAGGTAAACTCAACCATTGGATTGGTTTAGGAATATGAACCATCACCATTAATCCTATATAAAGGAACCCCTATTTGTATCCCACATAGGTTATCTCAATGATTTTGTGATAAGGTCTGCCGCTCTTCAAAGTTTCCGTTTAGTTTTTCCCTTTTCCCTTATGTTTTGAATGTATCTTGAAGTTTTCTCACAGTTTCTGATGACATCAAACAAGGAAATCAAGGATTGATGAATTTTTAGGGAAATGTTGATTAATAAAAATTTATTTATCAAGTACAACTCCTTGATTTTAAAAATCATATTGGAGAATGGATGGGAAAGTCTATGCATAGCCATGGAGAAGAATCAGGATCTGGTATATCCTAATCTTCTTATAGAATTTTATGATACAGTTCATTTTTATAAAAAAGTTTGAAGGGATATATTTTCTTTTAAGAGTTATGGAAAGATTTATTCTATATATTTCAACAAAGAAGTAAGTATTTTAGACATACCTTATGAATAAGTGGAAATACTTTTCTCTCACAGATTTCCAAATAATGAAAGTTCTTTTGAGATGGTTATGGATATTGAGTGCTTTGGACTTAAAGGAGTAAGTACACCTAAGATTTCTCATTTTTTAAACAATTATATATTTCTAGATCTCTATATGTAAGGTTTTCTGATTTCAAGAAAGGGAGAAAATGATTCCCTTAAGTTATGTGACATCTTCATGATTGAATTTTTGGTGAATTTATGGTAGTTAAACCTCATGAAGTATATTCTTTTGACCATCAAAAATATCAAGAATGGTACCAAAAAGTATCGGATCATATTGTATCCTTTGATCTTGTCAAATATTAATTTCTTGTGCTTATAATGGTTTAAAATATCTTACATCTCAAAGGAAAAAGTTTTCAAGATTATGTTGTTAAGTGATGATACCCTGATAAAGATGAAGATTGGTTTTAGTGTTAAGATAGAATAGTTCTTTGAACTTCCTGATAAGGATGATCAAGTTTCCATCAAGAAAGGTTAACTTAGAGAAATCTATAAGAAAACTCCTATTAAAAGAAAAGGAAAAGATCCAGAACTGAAAGAAAAAGCACCGATACCTGAGCTAATTTCAACTTCACCAAAGTCAAAGAAACAGAATACTTTTTCTATACTGAAACCCAAAGTTAAAGAATAAGAATAAGAATAATAGGAAGAGGAAAGTTATTATGTGATAAGTATGGCAGAATAATATCAAGAGAAGGATATCCTTTCGGATAAGTTATCAATAAGAACATCCCAAGATGAATCCACCAAGATTATTTCATATGGAAAAAATGTTCTAAAAAATGAGGATGCTCATGATGAGGTTGATAAACCTTTATATGATTATAATAGTAATCATGTTTTTTTTTCATCATGTTTTTGATAAATAAATTAGCGATAAAGGTGCGGATAATGAAGTTGACGATGAAAATAAAATATTCCCTATTTTTGATAGTGAGCATGATTCTTAGAAAGTTGAGAAGTAAATCTCTAAAGATTATAAAGGTAAGAAAGTGGTTGTTGATTCCCCAAAGAAAGCTGTAGTTGGAAAATATTAGAAGGACTTTTTTAGAACATCAAAGATGAAAACAAATGAGAAAGACAAAGTTCCCTCTCCAACAAAAGAATCTATCACAAAGTCTTCATCTTCCTCAAGACATGATTTTATGGTTTAGTGCAGGAAGAAGATTTTGAATACCATTCTTTTATTTACAAGTATTGATTCTAGATGTCATCTGATTCATGAAATAGTCAATCAAAATTCAGATTCAAAAATCTTCTTATGGAAATGTTTATCAAACTTGATGCTAATTTCAAGACTCTTCAGGTCGGTTATGATGCTCATATGAGATCTTGAAAAGAAATAAATAAGATGTCTAGGTCCGTGATATATGATCTTAAAATATTTTATGATTTCACGAATTCAGTCAAGGATTATTTTTATAATTTCAATGACAGAATAAAGAATCTTTCAGCAAGTATTTCAAAAAATCTAAAGGTAGAGATAGCTAGTCGGAAATAGGAAGATAAAGATATAAATGGGAAGCTAAATTTAGTTGCTCTCAATCTGAAAAGGAAAAGGGAAATTAGGGAAAAAATTGATGAAAAATTCAAAGATAAATAAAAAGTGATAAATTCTCAAGGATAAATTATTAAGTCTCTGGAAGATAGGATCCAAGATCTTGAAAAGAAAAAAAGGATCAAGATTAGTTGATCAAGATATTTGATGACAATCAAAAAGAATTGAAGAAAATCAAAGGTACCTTGAAAAAGCAGATTCCAAGGATGAAAAAGAAGGATAAATTATTTTCTCTTAAACTACAATATTTTATTGTATTTTCTTTGTATCATTTTTTTCCATCTTAATGAAATTTTTTTATCTTTCCATTTTTATTTTTGTATGTTTCATAATATTTCATGTAGAATTTTTTCCCTCCATTCCTTTTTGAAAAACCCAAAGGGGTATAAAAGAGTGATTGAAAAAATATTAAGTTAAAAAAAGAGAATGACCTATGTAAGGGAGATATTAATTAAAGGAAAAAATCTTAAGTTAGAAAGAGTAATTTCTCTAAGAAAGACAGGAATATGATCTTTATGGATTTCAAAACCTAAGGTGGATTTATTCATATCCATCATGGGTCATAAAAAAAAGGGAGATAAGTATTTATTTTAATATAAAAAAATGAAAACCTTTGTCGTTAAATTCTTTTTCAAAAGGTTGTTGGTGATTTCTAAAAAGGGGTATATTTTTAAGTTAATAAGTTTCCTTATGAATTTTCTATTCCTTTATTTTTTGAAAATAACAAACACATTTTATTAAGTAAAACTATATTTCTCTAAAAAAATTTATCCTAAATAAAATGTTCTTTGTGTAAAAATGTTTTGTCCTTTACCATGGTTTTGAATTTCTTATCTAGAGTTTTCCTAAAACAAGTCTAACAAATATTTTAAGTAAAAAATCAAATCCTTATCTAACTCAAGAACCTTACAATTTCTTAGAATATGATTTCCCAGAATTCTGAATCCAATTTCTCCTAAAATTAGACTCCTATTTCTCTTGAACTATGACTTGGATTTCTCTTAAAATCGGACCCTGATTTCTCCTGAAATCAGACTTCAATTTCTCCTAAAATCAGACTCCGATTTCTACTAAAATTTGACTCCGATTTCTCCTAGAACAAGACTCTAATTTCTTGTATAATTAGACTCTTATTTATATGTAAATCAGACTCCAATTTCTTCTGAAACCAAAATATGATTTTTCTTGAAATCAGACTCCAATTTCATCTGAAATTAGACATTAATTTCTTCTAAAATCAAACTCTGATCTCTTTCGAAATCAGAATCCGATTCTCAAAAACCCAGAATCCGATTCTCAAATTTTCAATATCTTAAGAATATAATTAAATTCTATTCTTACAGTTACCTCATTTCTTTAAAGTAAAGTTTCATTTTATCAGATCTTAAACATATTAATGTTTTTTTAAATATGTTAATGTTTCTTAATCATGATAATGTTTCCCATTTTTTATTACATAAAATGATTTCATATAATCTATTTTTTAACTAACCATTGGTTGAGTGGCATGTGTACAAGAGACTCATAAATTTAAGAAGAAATATTACCATTGGAGGAGAAAGTCGACTGCAAGTATTTTCTTCTATAAGTATCTAGCCATTTCAACATTCAAAAAATAAAAAAACAAAAATTGTGTGGAAATCCTATATGTTCTGAGAGATCTAGTCAATCTTCCTAGTGAAAATATTGAAAAAAACTTGTTCAGGATTTAATATCTTGTTCAACCTGCCTAGTGTGATTCGGATTTTTGCTGACCAATCGAGGGATTCCTGGGATAGGAATATATTGGGGAAAATTAGCTTAGATATTGAGGGATTGCAGGGACAACAATACACATACCGATATTGGTATTGAAGGATTACCCTAGAATGGGTAAGACATACTTTCTTAAAAGTATAAATCAATATACCTTTATCAAAAGTTGTTGAATACCCTTTTCTTTGGGTTAAAATATTTTTATTATACTTTTCATGTTATGTTACAAGTTTTAATTCCACAAAATTTTGTTAAAGATATGAAGAGTAACTTTCTTACACTTTCTTATACCTTTATACTATTATATAAATCAGATTATATAAAATTTATGGTAGAATCATTCCCTACGTAAACTTATATTATATTTCTTTATTGGATCCACTATTTAGATCCAAAGAAAGTTAGTTTCATTATTAATAACTAAATAGGTTTTTTTAATCCATCTTGTTTAAATTTATTAAACATATATTTTGATAAGGATAAACTGAATGTTTCTAAACCTATAATTCACGCCCTCTTGTAATTGAGAAATATACATCTACATTTTGATCTTACAGAGTGCATGAACAATCTTCCTGGATAGAGTTACCCTGGCGATAAAGAAAAATAATTTCAAAAAATTAAATAAGTATATAAGACACTCATTATTAAAGTTTTTTAAAATATTTCAAGAGAAACAAGTCTTATATTTTTTATAGTTGTTTTTCATCATATATGAATAGTGACACAAAAATAGTGAAGAATATTCAAGATAATGATAGAGGAGTATTAATTTTTGGAAATGTAAGTTCAATAAAAATCATATGAGGTGGAATTATGATGATTAATTATAAAATCTTAAAATCCAAAGATATCATATTTAATAAGGGGATTAAATGCAAACTATTAAGTGTGAGATAACTCTATGATGATGAAAATGAGGTTATTTTTAATAAATAATCATGTGTCATCAAGAGCTTGAAGTATGGTAGGATCATCACTCAAGGGAAAAGAAAAAGTGAAAATTTGTTTCAAATTAGTGATCTTACTAATTTATATTATTTGAGTTCCCATGATAAAAAAAATAACATAAAAGGATTTTCCATCTTGATCAAAATTACATGAGTAAGATATTAAAGCATGACTAGGTTAGAGACCTAACCCAATTGATAAGGGGGAGATATGTTGTATGTGAAACATTTTAGAAGGGGAAATAGTTGAAGAAACTCATAATAAGAAGGATATTTAATCAACTATTCCACTTGAATTAATTTATGTAGACTTATGTGGGCCTATGAGACAAAAGTCAACCCAAAGTGATCTTTATTTTATTACATCCATTAATTATTTCAACTAGATGAATAATTTCATGTTTATGAGGTATAATTCTGAAGAAATAAATATGTTCAATTTTTTTTAAGGGAGTTTGAAAAAGAGTTTTGGGTCTACATAAAAAGAATATGATCTATTAATGGTAGGAAATATATTTATATTTCTTTTAGAATCTATCTTGAAAAGAATAGAATAAAACACCAATATGGTTCACCCTATAGTACCCATAATAATAGTATAACAGAAATGAATAACATGAATTTAATTGATATTGGTAGAGTGATTATTTTTTAACACAAATTCTCAAATTTCTTCTCAGGGAAGAAATATTTACATGTGTACAACTGTGCACATACAAAAGTAGTGTCTACTCAGACCTAATACACACTTAATACCATATAAAATGTGGTAAATATAAATACAATAGTAATGTACTTTTAATTCTTTGGTATTCCTTGTTACATTAAGATTAAAAACACTAATCTGGGAAAATTTGAGTAGAAAGAAGAAGAAGAGATTTTCTTGGCTATATTATCAAATAGTATTATATAGAAATTTTGGAATAAGAGGTTGGAAAAACTAGTTTATTACTTCAGTTTGAATATTACTAAAAATTAGTGAAAATAATATGTGATATAAGAATAAATTTTAGAAAATACTATTATATATATATTTTATATTTTTTATAATGAAAATGGAGAAGAAGATGATAATGTATAAAATGTGTTTATTACTAACAAAATAGTGATGAAGCTGAAGGTGATAGAATTGATAAATCAAAGAATCATAGATTAAGGAAGCATGTTAATTTATATTATATCATTCTAAATTAACAATTTCCTATGAAAACAAGAATAATATTAATGATTAAAAATAAAACATCACTTATCTCATAGATTGAACCCAAAAAATTATAGAATAAGTTGAGTATGGGGAGTGGATAAATGCCATGTATGTAGAATATAATCAGATAGAAAATAATTCTACATAGGATCATATACCTAGAGCTTAAGATAAAAATATTATAGGCATAAAGTGGGTATTCAGATAAAAATTAAATGATAAAGGTGAATTATTAAGAAAAAATGTTAAATTGGTATAAAAAGGTCATTCATAGGTGGAAGGCATGAATTTTGAATATATTTTTAAATTATTGTAAATAATAAAGTCTATTAGGATGTTTCTTATAGTGTAATCATACAATCACTACAAACTATATTAGATGGGTGTGATGTCTTCCTTTTTTTAATGGTGATATAGATGAAGAGAGTTTCATTGAGAGACCTGAATACTTTATCCTAGTTAGAGATGTAATCATGGTATACTAGATGAAGAAGTATTTATATGGTTTAAAATAGGATCCTAAATCCTAGTACTCTAAATTGGATGGATTACTAGAATAAATGATATTCATTCACCATAATAATTTTAGTAAATTGTAACAGTTTTTAGCGATGGTTTGTAAAATATCCACTAAATTATTAAATAATATATCAAACCTATTTTTTTACTTATGATTTTTAATGCATGATTAATATCTATATTCATTACTGGATTTTTTTAAAAACTATAGATAAATAATTTTAATTAGTATTTCATGGTAGTTTAATTAAAAATCTTCACTTTATTTTTTAAAGAATTCACCACAGCCCTGAACCCCCACTTGAAGTTTTCTTAGCCACACCCTAAAAAACACTTGACACCATACCCCCTCTTAGCCTCCCCTTCTCAACTCTCAATGCCACTCGACACTAGACCCCCTCTTGTCCTCCCACACACTATCATTTGATACTTGACCCCTTCTCTTTCCCTCTCAATGCCGCTCAATGCTCGACCAACTTCCCTCTTAGCCTCATTGACGACTGCCCTCCTGACTTCCACATTGGATCCACTCCTAGATTCCCTATTGGAATCTCCACCGCCGGACCTTCACTATTATTTCCAATTAGAACTATCAGATTCATTTCTCCCTAATCACATGTAGTTGATTTTATACTCTATTTAGGGAAGAATTGTGAAATTGAGTTAGGTTTAGAATTTTCTCTACTATAATTCTTAATCATATACATGATAATATTAATTCACCTAAAATGATTCATGAATGTTTAGTGATTTAATTTATTTGGACTATTTCCATCCAATAAAACATTATATCCCATTTTCTAAAATAAGAATAATCAATGGAACAATAGATTATCTAATCATTTAAAGTAAATAAACATGTTATTATTTTATAGATCACACAATAAACTGATATATATAATGTCTTAGGGGAGTAAATAATTCATAATGTATCAATAAATTCTATTAAAAAATTTATAAAAAGTTATTTTTTCATACTCATTCTATATTTACCTTTAGAAATGTTATAAAAATAATTCTATGCTTTGAATTTATAATAATTGAGAGATTATTATTCTTTTAAAAAATTAAATAGATCTAAACATTTTATGATTTTTTAAACATTGATAAATCTCTAAGTGAATATTTACAAATTTTCACACTTCTTTTATCCCTATGGGAACTTGAATATTAGTTTTTTATATTAATGGTGTGTTCAGTCCATCCTTGTTTTTTCATATAAAAAATTTATTTATCTAAGGTTTATAAATGTTTATATTCAATATTTATAAAATTTTTGTTTTTCTTGAAGAAAACATTACCCTTAATTTTACCTATATATTAAAAATAATTCCATTTGAATAAGATATTTGTTTAGATGAACCTATATTATTATTTAGTTCCTCACATGATTTATTTATTTTAAAAACCATGAGTTCACCATCCTTTTTATCTCCCTAAAAATAATCATTTTTACCTAGAAAACATAAATTAATATCATTAGCTATTATATATATATTTTTTCATTTTTTCATTAAACTTTATAATATTACTATTTATGACAACCAAATTATGGATTATTGATTCCTCTTCTTCTATAATAATTTAAATCAAAGACATTTTCATTTTCAATTTATAATATTATAATTTTATATCTATACAATTATTAGATATTAAGACCTTCATTACTTTCATCTTCATTATTTTGAATGAGTAGTAAATTGAGTACATATGGGTAAAAGTTGGAATACCATACCTCATAACACATCTCAGTATGTTACATGTTTGAACATTTTTTTAGATTTTTTAACTGAAAATTGACCAATTGATGGAAGAATAAAATTTCTCTATCCTAAATAAAAATTCAGACAATGGTTGAAGAGAGATGAAGTATTTGATCACATGATATGGAAATAATTTCCTCTTCATTATGTGCATCTGATTTTCCATAGAGAATTGAACAGTATAAAAAATTTAATTATATTTATCTACAATAAATATGAATAAGTTAATTCCCCAATAGTGGATAATGAAATTCAAAACCTAAAAAATGATTCTTTTGGAACAGTAAGGAAACACTATAAATAATGTAACCCATCAATTGATTCAATTTTTGATGTTGTAGATATTAATTATTATTCAAATCTATAAGAAAACCTGATCAAGATGATAACACATCAATAGATGATGATGATGTGACTAATAAAATGGAAAAATCTAATAGGAAAACAACCGAGTTTTCTAAATTATTTATAGATGGAATTTTGGAATTGTATGAAGGATATACGAAATATTAAAAAATTTATTTTATACTCAATTTTTAACACATCAAATTTTTATGTGGTATTTAAAATTAAGTAATTTATATGATATTATAATTGTTGTGTGATAAATTTTTTAATCTAAGATCATTGTATCATATTATGTGATGAAAAATATTATTATCAATATTGGACTGAATTATAAGAACATACATGCATATCGAAATGATTTTGTGATTTATTGGATAAAATATTTAAATTGATAAAAGTAAAAAATAAGTTATAATTATAGATAGAAATCAACAAATAATGATGTTAGTTTAAATCAATATACCACCACAAATAAACATAAAAAAATTAATGTTAAGGTCTTACATTAAATTACATTAAAACCATGATTGAAAAGATTATTTATTTCATCTAAAACTACTTACATATGAAGTGAAATGCTTTTCATAATAATAATGATGAATTCTTATGAAATCCAAGAGATTCAAAATCATGAAATACCTTTGATTAATTACACCCAAACTTCACTTTTAATCCTTAAAACATATCCTTGGTATTGAAATCCAATTGATCCAATCCTTTTGATAATTTAAGTAGTAGTTAAAAAATTTGAACAATTGTTTTAATCCCTTATAATCTAGATCCTTGGATGTGTATGAAATAGACTTTATTTATCACATTGATGATTATTCCTCTAAATCAAATACCTATAAATGAAATTGATGTCTATTTATAGTATTCTATTAAATTATTATAGGAGTTAAGGAATTATGATGTAAAACAATATGATGAATCTACCACAAAAATGTTAAAAATGTATGATTCCCTTATATGGATCATTAGTGACATTCTTGGACTAGAAAATTTGTATAATTGGGACATACACACTAGTTTTTCTTATCTATATTATAAAATTAATTTTGAGTTATAATGGATACATTATAGTAGAATTTGGTGTTTCATGTGTCATTATCTCTTACTTGATACATATAATAGATTTTGGTTTAACAAGTCACATTTAAATAGAAAACCAGATTTATGGGTTCCAAAAAAATTATTATTAGGATCACAGATCTTTAAATAATTATCAAATTTTGGTACAAATTTTGGACAATATTTTTATCTCGATAAATGTGGAAAAAGAGTTCAAACACCATCCTTTACATATAGATCCAAAAAATGAAAGATAAAGGATATATTTTTTAAACTTTCATACTGTCTGATAATTCTTATTTAAATTGGTTAATGAGTTAGAAAAATAAAAGGATTTTTAAATGATCATAAGGACTTAGAATCAATCAATATCAATCATGTTATATGGAAAAATGAGAATGGTAAGTATCCAACAACCATTTTCACAATGAAAAGTCATAAAAAAGTTTTTTTTCTTTAAAGATTAGAAAATACAAGAGTAGTTAATGGATATTATTTTAATATTTCAAGATTTATTGATTTGAGTCATCATAAGATATATAGATTGAAAATTCATGATTCATATTTATTTATGGATTAGTTTATAACTTCAGTAATATAAAATTTGATACTTAAAAAAATAAACATAGTTCTAATCAAAATTTACCCATTTTTTATACACATTTATGTGAATACATTAAATCTCATTGAATTATATAATACTTTGAAAATAGTGTTATGGAAAATATTTTATTTTGAGATATTGTTTCTCCCATAATTTTTTAATATAATGATTCATATGATGGCACATTTATCTGAATAAGATAAAATTGTGGGGCCCACACATTATAAATGAATATATCCCATATTGAGGTATTTTATTTTATTTTTTTCCATTAAAAATTTCTAATTTTCATATTCAATATTTAAGAACCTTACTTATTAATTTATTAACATTAATAATTAAGTATCTTAGTTAATTAAAATCTTATAAGAAAAATTAATCTCATCTAGAAAGTTTTATTGTAGAAGGATACCATGTTGAAGAGCATCTAAACTTCTATTTAAGGTATTTGGATTTGATAGATACAAGAATAAGTTTAGTGAGATGTGTTTATGATAATCCAAGGAAATTTTGAGCTAGTAATGAGTCATCAATATTTTTAAATTTAGGCTGCGAAGTTGTAAAAGTATTTTCATTTTCATTGATATATAAGCAATTAAGATAATCAAACATATATATTCCACTCGGTATTAATATTGTTGATCCCTATGTAAAATAATTAAGGTTATAAATGAAAAGTCACCTTTAGAGTGAAAATAAGAATGATACTAAGATACCAAAAGTTTCTACTAGAGAAACTATCAAATGGTTTTCATGTCATGTAATTTCTTAATCTAATACTTTGTTTTAATATATTAAAAAGTATATAAATTATTTAATAATTTTTTATATAAAATTATTGGTAATTTATGATGAAAATTGAGTTGAACTATAGGAATATTTTAATTTTTTTATATCAAGTTCCTTTGAATCATTCTAGAAGATTTAATTATTAAAGTATTGGTGGTTTCATATTTCATACTATTGATCACATAGAAGGTTTCAAACCACAAAACAATGATATGTTCATTGTTGTTGATCAAAGTTACTATGTAATGTTGGTTGATATTATAATGTTAAATTATCTTGTAATTTTTTAGTTGTGTTATTTAAATGTAACCATGTCAATGTTAATAAGGGTATAAAGAAAGATTCATTAAAATTTACTTATGTTAATTTTTATTGATTAATAGATATTGGTGAGTGGAAAGAAAATGATCAAAAAATTTTGATTCCCAAAAAAAATGGATTCCCAAAAAAAATGGTATATTATATTGATAATAAAGTGGATGATGGGTAAAGTGTTTTTTCCACATGAAACTGAGAGACATGTATGATATGGGCGATGAAGGTGAATTAATTTATGACAGTGAAACCCATAAGCAACAACATACTGATTTTTTTATCTGATGGTATTAAAAATTTCAGTCTTGTGAGAAAGTTAGAAGAAGAAGAACAACAAACAAAATATGAATAAATAAAGTTAATGATGGAACTTAATAATAACCTGACCAACTGAGAATAGAATTTTTATGTTTTTATTTTATATTAATAAATTCTTGGAATTATTTTTTAATATTAAAAAATTAAAGGACTAATTTTTTGATAATAGTAATTGCAAAGAATGTTTTTTGGTAGGTATTCCATGTCGGAATATGTTTAGTGATTGTAACTACTCTACATCCTAGTATTATCATTCTACCTCTATGAAATAAGGTACGATTCATCACATTCCTTGCCCAATTTTTTTGATAACATTCCATATAGTCCCAATATGATTTCATCTCAAGGAATTACTTTTACTAATGATGTTGAAAAATTTAACAAGAAACCTATGATGGATCTATCTGGTAATCCGGCTGATATTATTTTTCCATTAAGTGGTTATTAGTGGGTCACCATAATTGGTATGTAATTCAATGTGTCAACATTACTTACATATTGATACAAATTATTTAGTTTATATTTTAAACATATCAAAATAATAATGTATGGGACACTAACATCAATATTCATGATGTTTTAAATTTCACTAACATAATGTTAGTTGATCCTTTCAACATATCACTAAGGACGTAGCAATATTTTTTTTTAGATCCTAGAGAATTTATCATATGAAAAGGCATCCCACCTATTAATTATTTATATTTTATGAACATTACATTATCTTATAAAAATGATTTGTTTTATTCTCAAATAAAGTAACTATCATTAATATGTATTCATATATGATTAAATGAGGAACTGTTACATAATTTGTTGATTAGTTAATGAATTTTTATGTATTTATTTGTATAGGATGTTCCATTTCAACATGATTGTTTCTATTTCATGACCATTGACCTAGAAAAATTTAAGAAAAAAATGGAAATATTTTGGGAGGTTATTATGGTGTGAATTCAATGAAACATATCTACTAGTGTCAAAGATTCATAATAAGGTTTCAAAGGTGTTTCTAGGGACTAATATAAATATTCATTGACCATCATCATGCCAAATTGAAAAAGGATTTTTTTTTATCAAATTTTAGTATATTCTTAGTAATTATTTTATAACATTATAATTTTTATTAATATATAATTTATTCAGCTAATTTTTATGAGAAATTCTATCAATAAAGAGACATAATTGATTCCCCACAATTTTGGCTCGATGAGTTTATCTAAGAAATAACATGGAAAAGTTCCATTTAATTTTTTTTAAAAAATATATATAACACTTTAAGTAATTTAAATTTTAAAATATTATTTATATAATTTTATGAAATAGGTGAATGTGGTAGATTATTTTGTTGGAAGGATAGAGTTATGGGTTGATGTCCAAAAAAAGATGAAAGTTATGTCAAAAACCCAATAGAACACATAGGTGTAAATTTTTTTAATTATTAGTTTTTGTTACTAAATTAATTTATAATATAATATTATTCCATTTATAGTCTAAAATCACATAATATTAGGACACCAACCCCACGTTGTCAATTTTAGTATCCTTGGAGTATGCCATTGCTCGAGTTCCTGGAAAAGAGAATTCTGGTCATGCTAGGGGGATGGGTCTTGCAGCTTCTCCTTTAATGATGTTTTTTAGGGAATATAAATCTTCATTAATAATGTTAGTAAAAGGCAGTGTTGGTGTATATGTTTTTGTGATACTGGTTCTCAAAATGAAATTGATGGGTAGAAGAATTCTGTAAAAGATCAGGAATCACTTATTAATACATAGAATGAATGAGTCTCATTATTAGAGAGTGAATTAGCTATTATGCCTCAGAAGACGACTAGAAGTATTCTTTAAGAAGTAGAAAAACTCATCATGGGTGAAAGAGAATTAAATTTAAAAAAAAATTAAATTATATTATCCATTTTAATAGTAATTTTTTTTCCAGAAAATATTGATAAAATTTTTTAATGCACAACTATAATGTCTAGAATAATAGTTTTTTAAATGTTTGGTCAAATCCTTTATTATTAAAATTTCATATTCAATTATAAACATAAAATAAAAATATATAAATTTAATTTCATTAGAAAATATAGATCATTCTCCTCTTAATACGATAGAAGTTACCCATGGGATGGTGAACTTATCCCATTTGAATTTCAGAGTCTCTCATCGAAAGGATCTCATAATGAGGATGGTTATAGTTATGTTTGAGTTAGTTTTTATCATTTAAATACTGAGTATGAGATAAAATAATTCAAGAGCCAATTATTAGAGCCATGTGATGGGTCAAAATGAGTAATGAGCCTCATGCATCATATTTGGGATTATTATATTTTTTGTACATGTGTATAACTACCAATTATTAATTATTATACCCTTACATAAATGAAATTTATGTCACATAATATATCCTTTTAATTGTACTTATTTTATATTTCATTGAATATTCTCATCACTAATGTGATTTTAGATACTTTAAATGTAGGCAATAGAGGTGGGAAGTGGGGAAAGAGGTAATGGTCAATAACATAGCTAATTAATGAGGAGTGAGGGACCTGCATCTTAGTAGAGTATCTAAGAATCACGTGTGTGTTGAAATTTTGTGAATCATGTCATTTTTTAAAATATGATGTAATTAAATGTTTTATCACATGTAATGTAATGTTTTTTAATATCTGGAAGTGTTTTACACTATATTAGTTTCCAATTTTTTTAATATATTTTTTTGTATTAGATTTTGGTGAATCAATAAGCCATCAATGCATTATTTTCTAAAACTATATTATTAGTGGTGGTTAAAACCACCAATAAATATTTTATATAAAAAAATATCCTCTTGTAAATAAAATCACCTCTATATTTTATATATTAGAAAACCATTTCTAATAAAATACTTCCACAAAATATAAATTCTATCATCAAAAAATGAAAATTTCATGAAAAACCATCATTAGATATTCATTGGCACACCATTTCATGGTGGTTTAAAAAAACTACAGTGAAACCTTTTAGAGGTGGCTAAAATTTCCTATAAACCAAAAAATAACCATCACTTTATGTTATTTTACTATAGAGATTAAAGGAAAGATTGATAGAAATATATATGGGAAATAGATGTCCACTAGAACTTTAAATTTATTAGTATATATGGATGAAATTATATTTTATGGTGACCAAGAATATTCTTAAAAGGAATATTTAAATTAGGAGAAAATTAATTTTGATATGTCAATGTTGGGTGAGATAAAACACACTCTAATATTATAGGTTATGTAAAGAGATAACAACATATTATTATTCCATGAATAATATTATATATAATTCTAGAAGTGATTTGGGATGTATGATTCTAAGGAAGTTTAGATTCCCATAAAAATTGGAACTAAATCGAACAAAGATGATACTAGAAGAATTGTAAATTGGAAAGATTTCAAAAGATCATAGGAAGTCTTCTCTATCTAATAAAATCAAGAAAAGACATAGTTTATGTAGTGAAACATTGTGGTAGATATTAGAGTGACCATAAATGTCCTCATGTAACACCCCGAGACTTTAAAATATTTTCATTTCTGAATAAATTTAATTTTGTTACTTGATTGATTTTTAATCAAAACCATGTTAAGCTTATGCTACACACTATAATGAGTTGGCTTGCGTTACACACAAGACCCATTTTTAACAAACTAAGATATATTAATAAAATATGATTATAATATAAAACATGGCCATTAAATTTGTGGTTAAGAATAGTATTAACCAAATCTTGAATTTTATATATCCATACAATTTTGACATTCATCTTATGTAATTTCTAGAGATGATATAGGAAAAAAATTCATTTTTTGGGGATAAAAGAAGTAATTTTTAAAAAAATGTAGTTTTTCTACCTCTTGATTGTGTACAAAATTTTAAATATAGTTTTTGAAAATTAAATATATTATATTTAACAAAATAAAATTTTAATTTGGAAGGGGGATATATAAATTTACTTTAGAGTAATTTTTGATATTTTTCTAATAATTTTTAAATTTTGATGAATATTAAAAAAATATACTAAATAATAATTTAAAAGAAAATTTTTCATCGAAATAATTTTTGAGGATAAATTATATTTTTTAATGGTTTTAAAGTTTTAATATAATATATTTTTATTAGTTAATATAATTATGGTCATCGGCAATAATTTTACCATTAATTTTGATATAAAAACATTCCAATCTCTTGTAATGTTTTAACTTTTAAAAACCCATTTTACATTCTAAAAATGGGATTAATTATTAATTAATTACTAAAAATGATCTGTTTGAAATTTTGAAAAATATGTTCCATATTTTAGATTAGTGGGTCCAAAATATGTAAATATGTTACTTTTTTGGACATTACGAATAATAACTTTAGACATTTTTTATTACTGAGGTTAAGGGTAAATCGAGAAACTAAAGATAAAAATAATATTATAAATTACTCTAAAACTTGTATAAATTATATTTAAGAATAAATTATACCCTTATATTCTAATGTTCAAAATGGAATCCTTTAATGGACTTTTTTCCATGAATATGACATGAATTTTATAAAAATCAATGAATGTGACAAAATGTCAGACTCTCATTTTATATAAGTATATTAATTTTAATATAGGGATAACTATGTGATAAAATAGACTATACGAAGTATTTAAAAATATAATATAATTTCATACATCATAGAAATTTATTTATAATTTTTAGAGATTAAATAATTACTATTAACGATGACTGAATAGTAACACATAAATTATTTTATTAATAGAAATATCAAATAATTGATATTAAAAAAATTACAATAAATATAATTTGAGTGAATTAATGTATTCTACTAATTTTATGGATGAATTTTTCATGTTATTTATGGTTTAAAAGGGGTTTTAACACATCTTTATGTTATAATACTTTTAAAAAGTCAACTAACAAATAGTGTCAAAATTGACACTATTGACATTTTAAAATAAATAATACGTTATTAAATTATATAAAATTCATCAAAATAATTCATCAAATTAATTAGTATGAAGTTAAATATTTCACCAATTTTCCATTTATGGATCATTTTAAATTTTAGAGTGAATATATTAAACCTTAGTTTTAAAAATATGTGTTTCCATGGTAAGAGTTAAAAGAATTAATGAAGGGTAAATAAAAATTATAAAGTTTAAAATAAAATAAAAATTCCCAAAAAAATCATTTTATGAATTATATCAATAATTATCACATAATTATTGATTTTTAATTTTTTAATGGAAACTTTTACATGAAAATAAATTATATATTTTTAAATCAAAGATAGTTACAAAATATCACAATATTGTATTTTAGTATCTTTTATGTTTCCACATAGATACAAAATCAAGATATGAACGAATATAAATGTATATTTTGATTTAAATGAAATTGTTTTCATTATATAAATTTATTTTTAAATTTTATAAGTTATATAATTAACTTAAAAGTTTCTTCAATTTGAAAACCATATTTATTCAGTTAACATAAAAATAAAATAAATGATTTTAATAACATTAATTTTGTTAGATTTTGGATTAGTTAATTTTTATAAAAAATTTAAAAGATATATATGATATATTATAGATGTGTGAAAGAATTATATTGGAATTAAAACTTCTTATTATTTTAATTTAAGTCAAATTATATGAATAATATTAAATTTGGAAATATTAATATCTAATTGAATTAATTTTTTATTAAATTATTTAAAAATAAAAAAATGTTAAATAATCAAAAAGGTGATAGTATATGGTATATAATTTATTCTAATTTTAATTTATGGTACATTTGTAATTATTTTGATCTATAATAGTCTTATTATATTTTAGTATTTTGGGAGTTTCTTAAAGTGGCCCTCCCCTCTCTTATAAAAAGGTATCTCCTCCCACACTTTTTCACACCTAATTGAGCCTTACATATTGAAAAAACCCTACCAAATTATCATATAAAAAATCTTACTTAACTTTTGGAGGTCTTGGCTTTCCAAAAATACCATCCCTAGTGTCTCTAAGAGGAGATCCAAAGGAAGTCCAACGAAGCTGAGGTAATTGCTTTGCTAATTCAATTCAATTTCTTTTCTTCTTATACTTACTAATTATATGTTGTTTATAAAAAAAGTAATTAATAATGTATCATGAATATACTTAGATTTAATTTTGATTATGTGAAAACCATATTCCTCCTTTTACCCATCCTATGAAAAACAATATCACTATGCATGGGCATGTACGGCTTACCATCTCCAAGCCGCGGTCTAGACAATTTTTCATCTATAATATATTTAAATTGGTATAATGATGAATATAAAGGATTTAAATAATAAATATGACATGATATTGTTTAATTATAATTCTCATTCCACCCAATTCCAAACCATTTAACCATTAAAGGAAAGATATCATCGCTCGTGTGTACATACGACCTACCGTCTCCACAATGCGATAAGATTCATTCTTAATGTTAACCATTCAAGAATGATTATAAAATTAATATGATGAGTAAATATAACATTTATGAGCTTAATATCATTTTTTATTTGAATAAAATATTTTCTATGCATAAGAAACACTATTTATATAATAAAACATGCATAAGAAGATGAAGAAGTTAACACCTGAAACAACGGTAATACTGAAATATTATTAGAAAAATGATATAAGAGGGTCATATATGATATAATAAATAAATATATAGTCTTGGTATAATTTAATAACATGCTTTAACCATTATAAAGGATGTTAAGACACCCTTGACTAAAGGAAATTCCAAGGTAAGGGTTAATTTCACAATCTCATTATAATCCATGCTTGTTTATACGTAAATATTTACTAGGAACTATTTATTATCCATTTCCATGTTTCATAAAAATAAATTTCATAATATTTTTACTATTTCTCTAAAAATTATTAAATTCATTTATACCCATTTATGAATTTTTATGAAACGTTTTGAAAGGAATCTTTCTGTCATTTTCTAAAAAAGGTACTTTGTGACCTTTTCGACAAGTTATGGAAAGAATGTTTTTTAACTTATATAGTGTGAGAGGATTTTACACCATTATATCACCTTAACATTTTAAAGATTACCTTATAATATTATAATGTTATTTTTATAGGAAATGCATTATTTTATAATTGTGTAGGATTTTAAATTATTTCGAAGTAAAAAGGGATATTTCTCTAATAGAGTTTTAATGATTTTATTAGATTATTTCCATCTATGTCAACATATTTTTATGAGATTATTTCCATCTATGTAAACATAATTTTGTGGGATTTTAAAATTTTAAGGTTTTATGATATGTTTGAATATGGATGTGCAATTTTTATACTAGTCATTTTTAATGGTTAAAGTTTTAACATTTCATATGCTAGTTTTAAAACTAATGTTTATGTTATATTTCACCCTTTTCATAGAGGAATTCATTAGACTTAGAAAGTGATGGATGATGCCCGCTATAGACCCTCAATGCATTATTAGGTCTCATGAGACAAAATAGTGTCTTGAAAAAGTCCTTTATGGTATGGTAATGGTCTTAGTATGAGGCCTTTATGGTATGGTTATGATATTCGGTATTATGTGTTTCCTCGTTAAGAGATTAGTTATTAACATTACATGTGAATATTCGACTATCATAATATCCATGTGAATGTTTAAATGGAATTATTTGATTTATTCATTACATATTATACTGAATATAATGTTTTTAAAGGCTTTTATTTCAGTTTTATACCTTTAATTAATTGTTTATGCTTGTTTTTGATAGGTTATGCTATATTGTTTATCCTTACCGAGCATCTGATCTCACCACTTTCTTATTTTTCATTTTCCCTAGGACGAGAATAAATATATTATGATTGAATTTTAGTGATTTTATAAGGGTTATGAGATTTTTCAAAGGGGATAGCGTGTTGTTTTTTATTTCAAGATGTAATGTAAAACTTATGTTTGCGTCTAGATTTTTTAAGGTTACTAAACTAATCAATCCTTCAAGATTTGATTTCTAGTGATCATGACAATGTAATAAAATAATGCACTGACTCTAGGTAACTGGGGTTAGGGCGTTACAGTTTCTATTAGATAAAGTTTAGTATAATCCTTGGAAACTATTTTAAGAAAAATGTTGATTAGGGAACATTACCCTAAGTTATAATTTGAAGATATGTATAGAATAAAACCCTAGAATTTTAGTAATGTGGAGATTTTGTGGGTCTTCCAAGGAATAAATACCTATCTAGATACTCAAGTGGAAGTGGTAATGAAAGATATGTACCTAGGAGTAACAACTCTATCAAGGTGTTCTAGGATTGACTCAGGGTTACCTAGTTCACAACAACAGGCCTTACTACGCACTTGGTTTGACACTTCTGGGGGGATATGATTAGGATAATTCAAATTTTCTTTACAAACTTTTATGAAGGATTTATGAGTAATCATGTCCCTAAAGAAACCATTTTTATGATTATGAGACTAGATACATGTAAATATTCAATTTATGCTAATCAATTTTCATGTTTTTGGATTATAAATTACACTATGATCAAACTTATTGTATGTCGTCATTTAGAAATGGTGCCCAGTAGAAGGAATGTGAACATCACTAATGCACATGATCCCAAGAGAAATAAGGATCATATCTTTCAGGGTCTTAAGTAGAAATTTTTAAGGGAAATAGTCTCCCATGTATTCTCATCATATGAATAAATAGTATCATGTGTTAATAAGAAAAGAAAATAATTCTCCGAGTCCATTGTCTTTGAAGGGAATCAAGAGAAGAAGAGTACAATAGATAAAAATATGGATAATTGGAATAAGGGAAAGAATGATTTTACTACATGTGATAGCTATGGAATGAATCACCCTGAAAAAATATTGAATGGAATGTGAGTTTTTTATAAGTGTAGAGAAAAAGTAAACCAAGTTCATTATTTCAAGGGTAATAATAATGTTTCAAATGTACAAAAATACAAGAATATGGGACACTATGTGATTCAATTTACCAATCGTTAAAGGAATATCCACTAGATGATACTACTAGATAATGATTAAGTTATGATACTACCACAGATGAATAAGAGTTATTAATATTTCTTTTCAAGAATTATTTTATTTGAATTAGAAATATACTATTTATATGAATTATAGAGTATATAAGGATTGTACTATAGTATTATTTTATTAAGAATTTTAGATTTTATGGTACCAAGTAAAGTGACATTGTTGCAAGTTCAATTTTTTTGAAAATATATGTTTTAGGGAAAGATAAACCTTAATATGTTTCTAATACTAAGATTATAATTTTGGAATAAAGAAATTATTTATTTGGATAAAGTATATTGGGTATTATTGACTACCTTGGAAATGATTAATGGTTTGTTTATTCCATCATTATTAGATTTAACAACATTTTTTCATTCAAGGAGTATATCCAATATTCTACGATTTAAAAGTTTTTATGGTAATTCAGGGTATTACCATGTTTTAAAATATTACATGATGAAGGTATTGTATAAAAAAAGATCTGCATTATGTTATGTAACCTTCCTTTTAGATGTTTTGGACTCTGAGTTTAGAAAAAATAATTTTAAATAAGTCTAATGGTTGGAATTGATTAAATTGAACATTGGATAATATTTTTAAAGTTTAAAACATTTCATTAAAGTTGAATATATTCATGTGATTTTTAGAATGATAATGTAATATAGTTTTATAAATAAAAAAATAATACAACTCGGAGGTCGAGCGACAACCCGTCACGTTTGACAAGACCGTGAGACATGAACCAACAACCAAAGGGTGACAAGGGTGAATATCCTACCACTGGACTATGTGATTTCCTGATTAGTATAAAATAGTATTCTTTTATTTAAACGGTATCATATATGAAGTATAAGTTCATGTTTGGAGCCTTACACAGTTAAGATAAATTGAATTATATTATATTTTGGAGAGAAAGGTGAATTTGTGGTAGAAATTGATTAAAGGGGAAAACTATACTTGTTAAGTAAGTAAGTATGTTTCATTATGTTGTTAATATATGAAGTAAATGACATCTTCAACTCTAGGGAAAAGGTCATAAAACAAAAAATGTTTCCCTAGTACTTTCTTTTTTGTTTAATCAAAAGGTCCCTTAGATCATCACCAACTTCTAGATTTTTGATTCCTAACTTTTTCCTCATCATGTTTTCTATCACTCTCCATCAGAACATGATGGTTTGATTTTTATTTCACATTCATGTTTTCCTATATAGAACCCCAATATGTGTTATCTCTAGTGAATTTTATAATTCCATTTATTTATTTTGAAATGTAGGTCCCATTAATCCATTTTCCAATGTGGGATTTCAACAAAGATATTTTGAAATATCAAACCCCGAATTTTCAATCTCGAGTTTATATTGTAAGGACACAATTTATTGAAGGAGGGGAGACTGTAAAACCCCAATAATTTACAATATTTTCATTTCTAAATAATTTTTTTTAATTTATTTATTTTTATGCAACACCATGTTAAGCTTATGCTACACACTATAATGAGTTGGCTTGCATTACACACAAGGACCGGTTTTAACGAACAACAATATATTAATAAAACATTATTATAATATATAACATAGCTATTAAATTAGAGGTTATAATAGTATTTATTTTTATTTTTATATATTCCATATATTTTTAACATTTATCTTATGTAATTTCTAGACATGATATACAAAAAAATTCAATTTTCCAGATAAAAGTATTATTTCTCAAAAAAATTAGTTTTTACGCCTTTTGATGGCACACCGAATTTAAATCTAGTTTTCAACACTTTAATGTATTCTATTTAACAAAATAAAGTTCTTATTTGAAAGTGGGTTCGATGGTTCTGGTGTTTTTATTTTATTTTGTGATTGTTTGGGTGATTATTATCCTTGCTATGTTTTTTGGTGCAATGTTCTTGAAGAATGCAATGGTGAAGTCTTCACAGTGGAGGTGAATTAGTGCTAATATGACTATGAAGGTTTGACAACATATTGGTGTTGAATTTGTAAGGAATGGTTTTGGTTTGATCTATATAATGTGTGGCTCCACGATATGCATTTTTCAGGGACGTTTCACTTAGTTCATCTACAAGGATGATTCCAGAAGAGGTTCAAAGACTGTACTTTCATCTGATCATGACTAACTGGAATTGGATGTTTGAGAGGGTATGACATTTTCCATCAGTTACATGATCATGCATCCTTGCACGAGACAACTATTCGAGTATATATGTGATGGTGGAATCTAGCCTTAATTTTTTTAATTCTAGGGAGAGACCTTTCTTTGTAGTGTGAATTGTTTTGTTTTTGGCCTTAGTGCTTTGGGCAGGGGGTTTTATTTCCATCTATGTATTTTAAATCTTGTAGGGTTCCCCCTAACCCTTTAAAATGAGGATTATATTAATAAAAAAAAATTAATTTTTAGTCATTCAGTTATTTGGAAGTGGGATATAGAAATTTACATTGGAGTTATTTTTGATATTTTTCTAATAAGTTTTAAATTTTGATAAATAGTGAAAAATATACTGAATGATAATTGAAAATAAAATTTTTCAATGAAATAATTTTTGAGAATAAATTATGTTATTTAATGGTTTTAAAGATTTAACAGAATATTTTTTTATTACTTAATATAATTATTTTCATTGGCATTAATTTTACCATGAATTTTGATATAAAACATTTCAATCTCTTGTAATGTTTTAACTTTTAAAAACTTGTTTTTCATTATGAAAATGGGATTAATTTTAAATTAATTACTTCAATTTCTAGGTTTTCAATTTTGAAAAACGATTTCTATATTTGGAATCATTGGGTCCAAATTATGGAAATAGGGTTCTTTAATTTTGGACATTATTAATAGTAACTTTAGTAATTTTTTTATTACCACAGTTAAGGGTAAATCATGAACACAAAAGATAAAAATTATATTATAAATTACCCCAAAACCTATAAAATTACTATTGTGTGACTAAATTATACCCTTATCATTTAATTTTTTAAATTAAATATTTTAATGGACATTTTTCCATGAACATGACATGAATATTAAAAAAATCAAAGAATGTGACAAAATGTCACACTCTCATTTTATATAAGTATATTAATTTTAATATAAGTATAATAAAAAGATAAAATTTACTAAAGGTATTATACATAAATAAAATAAAATATTATACATTATATAAATTTATTTATAATTTTTATGGATTAAGTAATTACCATTAATGATCACTCAATAGTGATGCCTAAATTATTTTATTATTAGAAACATCAAATAATTGATATTAAAAAAATTAAAATAAATATAACATGAGTGAATTAATGTCATATAATAATTTTATATATGACTTTGAAATGTTATTTATTGTTTAAGGAGTTGGTTCGAACATATATTTATGTTATGATATTTCTATAAAGTAAACTAATGAATATTGTCAAAATTGAAACTATTGATATTTTAAAATAAATAATATTTTATTAAATTATATTAAATTCATTAAAATATAAACTTTGGAAAACTATATGGGATTAATTAAATATGTCATAAATGGTATATTTATGGATCCTTTTAAATTTTAGAGTGACTATATTAACCCTTAGTAATAAAAAGGAATGTTTCCATTGTAAGAGTTAAAAGAATTAATTAAGGGTAAATACAAATTATAAGGTTTAAAGTTAAACCAAAACATGTTGAAAAAAATTATTAGATGAATAATATTCAATAATTATCACATTGGGATTGATTTTGAGTAGTTTAATGGACACTTGTACATGAAAATATATTATATAATATTTAAATCAAAGATTGTTACAAAATATCACTAACTTGTATTTTAATAACTTCTATGTGTTCACATAGAAAAAAAATCAAGATATGAATGAATAAAAATTTATATTCTGATATAAATGAAATTATTTTTATTATATAATTATTTCATAAATTTTATAAGTTATACAATCACCTTAAAAGTATCTTCAATTCTAAAACTACATTTATTCAAATAACAGTAATATATAATAAATGATTTTAATAATATTAAATTTGTTATATTTTGGATTATTTAATGTTTCTAAAAACTTTAATAGATTTAAATAATATATTATAGATTTATTAAATCATTATATTTGAATTAACACTTTGTCTTATTGTATTTTAAGTCAAATTAGATGAACAATATTAAATTTGGAAAAAATAATATCTTATTGAATTAATTTATTATTAATTTATTTAATAATCACTAAAATATCAAATAATTCCATGGGGATAGGATACGGTCTAAAATTTATTCTATTTTTTATTTATAGTTCATTTGTAATTATTTAGATCTAGAATAGTCTTATTATATTTTAATATTTTGAGAGTTTCCTAAAGTGCCCATCCCCTCTCTTATAAAAACACATCTCCTACCACACTTCATCACACCTCATTGTGCCTTATATCTCTACCAAAACCAGAAAAGGTCTCCTATAAAAATTATTAGTTAACTTTTTGAGGTCCTGGTTTTCCAAAAAAGACAATCCCTACTATCCCTAAGAGGAGTTCCAAAGGAAGTCCAATGAAGAAGTGGTAATTGCTTTACCAATTCAATTCAATTTATTTTCTTCTTCTACTTCTTCATTTTATTTTGTTTCCATAAAAAAGTATTAAATCAATTACAATTCATATAATTATATGTTATTATGATTATAGGACAACAATATTAATCCTTTTACCCATTCTATGAAAAAAATATCACCATCCGTGCATGCATGCGACTTACCGTCTCCACACCGTAGTGTAAAATATTTTTCATCTATACTATATTTCAATGTATTTAATGATGAATATGAAGGATTTAAATAATAAATATGACGTAATGTTTTTTATATAATTCACATTCCACCTAATTCCATACCATTTAACCATTAAATGAATGATATTGGCGCTCGTGCGTACGTACAACCTACCTTCTCCATGAAGCTATGAGTTTTATTCTCCTCATTAACCATTAAATAAAGATGATAAAATTAATATGATGAGTAAATATAATATTTATGAACTTAATATCATTCTTGATATAAACACAATATGTTCTATTCATAAAAACACAACTTACAAAACAAAACATGCATAAGAAAATAAAGCAGTTAACACCTGAAACGATGGTAATACTGAAATATTATTAATAAAATGATATGAGAGGATCATATATGATATCATAAATAGGGATATGGTCCTGTTATAATTTAATAACATGGTTTATCCATTATAAAAGAGGTTAACACACCCTTTACTAAAGGAAATTCAAAGGTAAGCGTTAATTTCACAATCTAATTATTATCCGAGGTTATTTATAGATTAGTATGTACTGGGACATATTTATTATCCATATCCATGTTTCATAAAAATAAATTTCAAAATATTTTTACTATATCTATAAAAAAATTAAATTAATTTATACCCATGATTTAATTTTTATAAAACATTTTGAAATGAATCTTTAAGTCATTTTCCATAAAAGGTACTTTGTGACCTTTTCGAAAAATTAAGGAAAAAATGTTTTTAACTTATACACTCTGAGCGATTTTTCTTTCCAATATTTCACCTTAACATCTCGAAGACTCCCTTAAAATATTATAAGGTTATTTTTAAAATAATTTTTTTCTTTTAGAATTGAACATGCTTTTAAATTATTTCAAAGTTAAAAATGGATATTCCTCTCAAAGAGTTTTAAAGATTTTATTAGATTATTTACATCTTTGTCAACATCCTTTGTTGGATTTTATGCTTGATTTTGGATGATTTATTATGAAAAAATATTCTATATTGTATATAAGGTTTTATGATATGTTTGACTATGGATGTTCTATTTATATACAAGTCATGGTTTATGGTCAAAGTATTAATATTTTGTATTATAGTTTTAATATGAATGCTTATGTTATGTTTCATCCATTTTATAAGATGAATGAATTGGACTTAGTAAGTGACTGGTGGGTCCCACTATAGCGCCTCTATGTTTTAGTAGGTCACATGAGACAAACTAGTTTCATGGAACACAATCATTATGGCATGGTAATGGTATTGGAATGAGGGCTTGATAATATGGTTATGATGTCTGACATTATACATTTCCTCATTATGAAATTAGTTATTGACATTACATGTGATTATTAGACTACTATAATATCCATGTTAACATTTAAATGAAATTATTTGATTTATTATTTCCATATTATACTAAATATAATGTTTCAAAAGGCTTGTGTTTTAGTTTTATACCTTTCCTTAAACATTTATACTTATTTATAATAGTTTCCGCTACATTTTTTATCCTTACTAAGCATCTAAGATCACACATTTCTTATATTTATTTTCCCTAGGAGGAAAATATGTATATTATTATTGAATTTTAGGGATAGTCTAATGGATATGAGAGTTTTAAAAGGAGATAGAATGTTGGTTTTCATTTCAATATGTAATGTAAAGATTATATTTTTATCTAATTTTTCCAAGGCTACTAAACTAATCAGTCCTTTAGGATTTGATTTATTTTGATCATACCAATGTAATGAAATAATTAAATGAATCTTCGTAAATGGGATTAGGAATTTACATCTCACACACTAGAAGAAAAAATAATTTTGAATTATATTAGTTGAACTATGAGTCATTGTCTACTAAATAAAACAAGTACATAATTAAATCTTCAAGGATTCATTGATATAGATTGGGTTGGTGATTGTAATGATTGAAAATACACATCAGTTGATACATTATTTTTAGGTTAATTATTTATAATATTGAATTAAAAGAAGTTTAATTTAGTTTATTTAATCACATTATAGGTATAATTTGTTATAGAAACACATGCCTGCACACATATGTTTTGGATGAAAGTACAATAGGAAGATTTAAAGGTAGAATTTGAGTATCCACAAATGATTTATTGTGATAATAAAAGTTATATTTTTATATATCTAAAAATATTATTTATGACTCTTGATAAAAACACATTTCTATATGTTATCTTTTCAACATTAAAGAAGTTAAAAATGGAGACATTTCCACCCAGGGTCAAATTATATATATCATAAAAAATTCAATTCTAAGAGTGATGTTTGATGAATTATGGTTAAAAATTCATGCTCTTACTACCTTTATAACATGAATATGTGTGGTTAAAACAACCATATTGATTTGGATTATGTTTTCATAGGGGGGATAGTGCACTCTGCATTTTCAAAGGGGAGAGGTATAAATCATTCTTTATCTTTTATTATGAAGTTGTGGTTAATATTAATAATTGGTAGAAAATGTTAATTAAAGGTTCTAGGTGTATTGAAATAACTTATAATTTCTGATACCAACTCAGTAATTGTTGGATTTGATGGATATTTTTTGATGCACATGACTTGGAATCCAAGAACAATGAAATTATTTTCGATGAAACATGGAAGAGGCACCAATCCTAAGATGATCTTTCTTGTTAAATTTATAATAAATTTAAATGGATGGAAAAAATAATATCCCATTATTTAGATATTTTTTTGATGAATATGTTGATCATTAGAACCCCTTTAATTCTAACATCATTACACTGGTAGGATCCAAGTGTAGAATCCCTACAATGGTGATCCACATGTTCTCTTTTGAACTCCAAACAACACTAATGGATTACCGAACACTATCATGGAATATGGACCATTTTGTAGTGTTCACCTTTATCACTACAATGATTCCTTTAGGCTTTAAGAATCATCATTTGACTCTCGTTCTTGGGAAGATGGACGAGGAAGGAGAATCTCTCAGGATTGAGAGAAAAATATCAAGAGCACTATTCGATCTCGAGATAGAGAACTCAAGATTTTTTTGTGCACAAAGATTCTACAATTTTATTAACCCTAGAATAATAGGCATAACTATCTATTTATAGAGTTATGGGTTAGGTTTAAATATTATTTAATTTCATATAGGACCTTTATAATATATTAAAAACTTAAATGATCTTATGAAATCTAATAAAAATAATATCATTATTTTCTCATATATTTCACTAATTGACACATTGATAAATATTATTTTATCATATTGAACATTAATATTTATCATCATACCTATTCTTGGTCAACTTCTCCACATCATCGTTTATTAAATACTCAAATAAATATTTAATTAAATATTTATTCATTTAGTAAATAAATAAATAAATATTCTATATCATAATAATTAAATAATTACCTTGTGAATAATTATTTATTTAATTTATGAGGTTAATTAAATCCTAGAAAAAATTATTCCTTGGACTTGGGAATAATATGTATTCTAATAATTAAATTAAAATATAATTTAATTGAGATCAATGAAAATAATTAGTGTGTGACTATATGGGCTTCTTCCTTATTAAAATTATACAGGCTTACTAAAGTCCAAGATTACTATATTGAAATGGGTCAATGAACCCAATAGAAAAAAGTTAATGTCACAAAATCAACAACCACATACGATTATAAACAATGTAATATAATCCATTTATCTTGATATCTCATTAAACACGTTGCATACTTGTGTCACCAACCTTAATGCTTGATATATCTTTATTTGAATATCTAAAATGAACATATATAAATAACTATGGCCATGGAATTTATTTCAACAGTTCTACTCCAATAAAATGGTCAATATATTAACTTCTATAAATGGAAGGTCAAAATCATTCCTTGACTTATTCATTAATAACATACTGATCATGATGTACCCAATGTATCCCACTTATCGTGAACATAGTGAATCATTGGTTTCATTAATACATCTATTTATGTGTGTAATTATATGCATTAATTATAATATTAACATCTTAGTACCTTTATATATTCTCATGGATAGGAATATATGATGAAACATAATCGCGTAGAAATCCAATTGGAAAGTCTATCCTCATAATCTCCCATTTTGGAGACCACCAAGTACAAAATTCATGAGATGAAGCCACATAATCTTACAAGGACTCAGACATGATAGTCGATAGACTATCTGCCCCATCATAGTTCATCATCCTAATCATATAAATGATATTTAAAAGATATCATCATAGAATTTCAATGTCCTCATCATATCATGGAACATCTATAAACTATCTTGATGTGACAAACACCACAAGTTATTATCACATTAAGGTCATAAATAAAAACTATAAATATGTGATAAAATATATTTAATATTCATTTATTTGAAAATAAATAGTAATATAAAGTAAAAACCATTTGGTTCTAGGTCTCTAATTCCAATAAACTCCCACATGAACTAGATCCAAATTCTAATGGCATTTATTATACTAGATATCATATAAATAGACTTTTTCTATTGAGATATTGGTTTTAAGGGGTCTACCACATTATCTTCCATGTAAATACTTCCCACAACAACTTCACATCTTTGAGAAAAAACCCTATAGAGAATTTTTTTAGAGTACGTGATTTATCCACTGATGTGACCATTGTTCTTTGGAAGGATCCACCACTGTAGTATTATCACAAAAAACTATGGAAATGTCTTTACTTCTAGGAACCATATTATTCTCTTAGAAGAAATTGAATATCCATATTGATTATTTTGCCATATCAGAACCTACACTATACTCTAACTCTTCTAAATTATCAACAACCACTACTTTCTTTGAGTTCTTCCAACTGATGAATCGACCATTTATAGTGAATATATATACTCATCGTAGCTTCAGATTATATTCATCTATTTAGAAACTTTTATCTTCAAATATTCTAATGACAAGAACCACATATCCTCTATATATCAATAACATACCCTTATTTTACCTTGTTACTTAAGGATAATTTTGATATCCAACCAATGATGGTCTCCTAGATCTTCCTAATATCTTCGTAGTATGCTTAAGGAATAGTAAATATCTAGTCTAGTATATAGAATGATATACACAACTAACTTAATTATTGAAACATATGGAATAATTTCCATTCATTGTATCTATTAATGGGTCCTAAAACACATTTTATTAGAAAGTTGAATAACATTTTACATAAGAAACAATATGCTCTTAGATTGTTCTATACTAAATTTACTCAGTTTTTATCTATATATGTACCCTGACTTAGACTGAGTAGCATTTTGGATCTATCACAATAGATCTTGATCCTAATAACATATGTTTTTACTATCTATTTCAGGGGAATTATGAATTTAACCATGTATTAACAATTTGTAAGACTTGTATCTCATTTACAATAAGTAAAATGTCATCAAAATATACTATTAGAAAAATGAATACACTCCCACTAAACCATTTATAGATATAAGGATCACATTCATTTATTATGAAACCAAATTCTATTATGGACACATCAAAATGAATGTTCCATGGGTCGGATACTTAATTTAATATATATGGATCTATGTAACTTGAATAATTTATTAGAATTAACTATAGTAAAAAACCATTCTTATTGAGTAAATATGTTTCTAAAGGCCCCCATTAAAGAAGTATGTTTTTAAATCCATTTTCCAAATATCATATTTATAGTATACTACTATTCCCTGAAGTTTTTTGTACAATTTTGTAACTAGTCATGCATTATAGCTACTGACTTTACCATCCATGTCGAGTTTTTTCTTGAATATCTTTTTGTTAACAATGATCTTTACATCAATAAGATGATTTAAAAAAATCTAGACGTGGTTTTGGTACATGAAATCCAATTTTTAATTTTTTTCATTTGGTAGTATCTATGCCATTTAATGCCTCCATATAGAGTAAAGGATCATTATTATTGACTAATAATGAGATACCATCCTCACTGACTAAAAATATATTTCTTTTAGGTTATTTAACCTCTCTTGTAATTATAAATAGTACTTGTGTATTTAGAATAGTTTATTCCATAGTTATTTATGGAACATGTTCCTGTACAAACTCCAGTGTATCATGATGTTGGACTTCATCGAAGTTTATCTCACTCCCACTATCTATTTTAGAGATGTTATCCCTATTAAGGAACATAGAAAGTCTTACCACGATTGAATTTTTATCTGAGGGATTGTATAGGTAATATAACCCTTCTCCCTTATGGTGTCATATAAAGATACACCCTGTTCGTCTAGGTGTAAGTTTGTTATCTAAAGAGGCATTAATAAATTCATCACATCCCAACTCACATAAGTTAAAAAATGTGGGTTTATCTCCACTCCATAATTGGTATGGTATACAATCTTCACTTTATTTGGTACATGGTTTAGTATGTTAACTATCATCGGTAATTCGTATCCCTAAAATGGTAGTAGAAGGTTTTTATGATTCATCATTGACCTAACTATATTCAACAAGGAGTGATTTCTACATTCACTTACACCATTCCACTGGTGTGTATAGGTTTGAGTGAGTTGGGATAAAATCCAATACTCCAATAAATAGTCAATGAATTGTTAATTAATATATTATATACAACAGTATGAGTGTAGTTTCTTAATATTCTTTCTACGCTGGTTCTCAACCTCAATCTCGAATTATATTAATTTCTCAATGGATTTTGACTTTTACCTCATTAAGTAGATATATACATACCTACTAAATTTATATATAAAAGTTATGAAGTTTGAGTAACCACTCTTTACTTCAACCAGGAATGTTCCACACACAACAGTGTGAACTAACTCTATAAGATATACAACCCTTTCACCTTTTTCACTACATAGAGATTCATTCATTTTACTTAATAAAAATTATTAAAAAATACCAATTAGTTTTAGTTTGAATGAATATAAATGACCATATAGATTAAACTTAGTCATTAATTTCTCATTTACATTACTTAATAGGTTATTCCATAGTTAGGTGTGGTATGATCCTTACAAATCAGGTCTGTTTTCTATTGTAAACAACTGGTTCTCATAATCTAATACATAAAGAATATTATGTGAATGACTCTTACCATAACATATTATTTATTTATAAAATAAGAAAATTGAATTTCCAAAATTTAAAGTAAATACTTATATATATAATTTAGATATAAAAATATTGTTTTAGGTAATTCTCAGCACATATAAACAGTTATGAAGAACCATGATCATTCTTATCGGTAATGTGAGGTGGTAGTTTCTAATGTCTAGTGTATCCAACCTAGCTCCATTTTCATTCCAAAAATCCAGATTACCACATTGAAATTGTTTTAGGTATACTATGATTATAAATTTGTATACATATTTTAAAAACAAATGTAGTATCCAATACCCAATTAATATAAATTGAAAGGTTACACATGATAATGAAAATACCTAAAGCATCACCTTGGTTCCTTCCCAAAATATAGTTTTTCTTCTAATGGACCTTCTTCCCACATCTAAAATAAAAAAAATCCAACTCACTAACTTCTACTTTATCATAATATTCTTATAAAGTTAGTTCATAATATAATTAAACTTGGAATTAGTCTTGGTGCTCTTTTCCTTTCCTTTACTCTTATTCTCCATAAAGAAAAAATATTTTTGACGATTCAGTTCTGTATCAATTTGGAGAATTAAAGTGAGGAGATATGATATTTACTTCTCTATATTGTTCACATTTATTTTAATAATAAATTTAGAGAATATATAAGGAAGTGTGGAGAGAATGATATCAGTGCACAATTTTTTAGGTAGTCTAAACACTATAATTTCGAGATGCTTGATGTATCCAATCATCTTTGATATATGAGGTCCAGTTAGTGTGAGTCTTATAAGCTTTCTTGTGATGAGTTCCTTAGAGATATAAAATAGTAATTAAATTTCTCTCTCTTGATAAATACTACACAGATGACTAAGAATTCCATATGCATCCATAGTCCCATATGATTTTTATAGTTCATTAGAGATGGAAGATAACATTAAACACCGGACATCAATTGAATCACCCATGTTTTTATCTTATAAAATTAACCCTTCCTCACTCACCAATATAGTGGGTAGATAAGGAGTTTATGAATATACCACATATAACATTCATTCCTAGCATAGTACCATGTTGAATCTCTTATACCATTCCTAGGAGTTTGTGATGGTAAGGATATTATCTTTATCCAATATATTTTATAGGGATAGTGTTGTGTTTGTTAATATTTCCATTTGATTCTACAAAAATTTAGAGAATAATATTATTAATTTATCTGCTTACCAAAATTGAGATGAAATAATTTTAATTATATATCTCCCACTATTTTATCAAGTCCTAATATCCTTCACTTTGGACTAAAAATGTCCCGCTTCTTGGATTTTTTAGTAGAAAGGATCCATATGACCTCTATCATAACCAAATAAAGGGATTGGTCAATTAATTGATGGTATTTAGGTAGGAAAGTATTTTATTATGTTGGGATTAAATATCCTTGATCCATTGAGTGGACTCCATAATCCAAAAATCCTCACTCAAGTTTCCTTAACACTTTCTTCTATGATAAATTAAGTCTAGAAAGGGATATTCTTCTTGATATAAATTGATTAAAAAAAAAAACTATCATATGAACTCCCCCAAAAAAATTAAGTGTCCCGATAAGGGTTTGACCAATACTTAGTTATATGGTTTAATTCCTAATCTATTAATGGACGTCATAGTTTGACATAATATTTTTAAGGTATTTTATTTATTATGCATAATATTTTCTTATTTTATACTTTACATGTCTTATTAACATTAAGTGGATTTTACTTAAGGTATTAAACATGTTCTGATAAAATACTTACACAATATCCATTTTTTTAATTTCATATTTTTATATTAACCCATTTATTTAAGTGATCATGGTCTAAAATCCATAAAATAAATCATGAAATAGATAAAAATTTAATAAATGAAAAAATAACATGATCATGAGATTTATATAATGGTTTATTTATTGAGAGAATAATAAATTCACCTATAACTATAAGATAAAACTCCTTGTGCTGGTTTTGGAAGGACTTGTAGCATTGATTCACATGGATTTCACTAGTATTTTTATAATTTTCTAACATAGTTTTAATTAATTATTTTAACCAATTTTTATATTTTTAGTTTATTTGTATATTTTTAGTGGTTTAGAAATTTTTATAATTTTTAGTTTTATATACTCATATTAGTAATTCAGTAATTTTATTAGTTATATTAATTTTATATTTAACACTATATTATTATTATTGCTAATTTTAGTTTAGTTTATTTTATTAATTTCATTACTATGTATATATTTTAATTATCTATTTGTATTTTATTTTATTTCATTATTTTTATAGCATTAATAACATAATATCTTTTTATTAGTTTATTATTTTTGTATTTAATAGTATAATATCTAATTACATGTGCCTTGATTTTTTTATTTCTATTATTATTATTATTATTATCTAACATTAAATATTTAGATAATAGTTTTTTAAATTTTAATTTTAAATTAAGTTTTAACTTTGATTTTACCTTTTGATTTTTATTTTGATTTTTCTCTCTCCAATCACTCTATCCCCTAGCCTTGACCCACTCCACCACTTTCCCCTTTCCCCCATCCCCTACCACGTCACCCAACTTTGAACCATTCCTCTACCTCTCTCTAATCACACACACCATACACCCTTTAACTCCCTCTCCCCAATCCCACGCCCCCTATCTCTCACCCCCACAATACTACTCTCCTCTCCCCTTCTATCCTGCCGCCCCATCCTCCCTCTGATCTCCGCCGCCCCTTTCCTCCCCTCACTCACCTGGCCACCAATTAGCTCAATCACCCGCCCCACTCACCCATCGCACCCACACCCAACCTCTGTCCCTTATCCCCTCTCGTCAACTACAGTGCATGGAATGAAACCCTTCTCAGTCCGAACCAGCAGCAAATCATCCTCGGCTTCAACAAAGAGCTGAACCGACCACCTCCGCTGATAAGAAAAACTTCCAGCGACCACCAATCCTCTGTTTTGGGATCGTAACGGTGGTTCAAACATATCATCAACATACATTAAAGTTCACTTGGGATTTTGGAGATTGACATCGCATGATGAGAGCGAGCGCAGATCAGATCATCTTTTTAGTGGCGCGGTGGTTTGATTCGGGTGTGGCGTCAGCGACTACATAGAACAGAGTGATGATTAGTTTTTGCGACCATTGAAATCGTATCATAGAGACCACAACAACGACATGATAATGGTGATATCTTCTATTTATTATTTTATGTGTCGTGTCATCATGATGGTTGGATAATTTCATTTATGTTGGAGTTGTGAAAAATGTGACGATGAATGCGTGTCTTTAATTTATTCCTATGTTTGATTGCCTTTTGAATTAATTTCATTTTCATGTTTATTTAATTAATTTTATCTACATTTAAATTAATTGTCATTTGGGCTCTACACACATGCTCTGGTGCTCGTTCATGTGATACCTAATAAGTAATCATGAATAGGAGTTCATCAGAGAATTTATTTATTTGGAATTCAATCAAACGCACGAGAAAATTCTTAATAAATAAATATATTAATTTAAAAATTAATATTTTATGTGTGAACTTCTTCAAACTTGTGTAAGTGATACTGAATAAGTGATCTCATGTGAGTGAACCCGGCATAGATAGATACTTCAAATTTGTGAGAAACGGGTCATCATATTTCACCAAGTGATTTAGTGCTATAATGACGTGAAAATTATTCTTCAGGACAAAGAACAAAATGACAAATAATTTGTGTAAAAATTAGAATACTGTCTAACATCAAAGAATGAGACTAGATTGTATTTTTATTAAATTTTTAATTGGTGATAATTTAATAAATAAATATTCAAATGTGTTAATTAAATAATAGACATTGCATGCACTTTAATGGAAGTCATGACTCTGACAATTCCATCTTTGTTAATTTCTTTCATAGCTTAATTCATTTAGATAGTTTTAGTCAATTTAAATAGTCATTTTAAAATAGTCATTTAGTTTTTAGAACTTAGTTGTTAATCACACAATTAAATCCCATCTTTCTGAACATTCCTCCAAGAGGACATTTCTAGTGTCTACCCACATTTACTCTATGGTTCGACCCTGCTCGCCACTTCTACAGTAGTTGGTAGGATAATAAATATTAAAAAATTTCACACATTCCGACATGCATACCAAATTTTTTGCATCGTTTCCAGGGAGAATAGTAACATTAGATATTTCTTTAAAAGAGTTATTTAGGTCAAAAATAAAATTAAAAAAAAAACTAAAAAAAACTAAACAAAATAAAAAAAAAACAGTTTACTACTCTGCGAATTTTTCATTGCATGAATTTTCAAGACACCCAGAAGCTCAGAATGAAGTGGGTCACACCACACAGTTACAACCAGTACTCACCCTACCCACCAACATTGCAAGGTACGATGTATAATGATTCACCACACATGAGCTATCTAGGTAATCCTATTTATTTTAATGATTATCATTCAAGTCTGTGTTATGATATGTATTCTACCGCTAGTACTTATCCACCATTTGATCATTTTCAAAGTCAATGCATTCCTGAAAATTTATAACTTGATAATTCATGTCAAACAAATGATTCAATAATTGATCACATGTTTCAATCTTCTATCACTAAGACAAATAAGATGTTTGAACTTCAAGATGAACGTAATTAAAAGTTACTTTCTTCAATAAAATATTTTCAAAATCCAAAAAAAGTTTTATAAAATTAAATGAAATATTTATAAAATCAAATGAAAAATTTAGGAAATCAAATGACTCAACTTGTTCAACTTTTTTCCTCACTTCCACTTGAAGATCCAATTCTAAACAATATCTTTGAGGAAAGTGTAGTAGAGGTTCCATTTGAACAACATTAATGTCCTTATTTTGAAAATGAGATTGATCCAACATCTTTTCATCCATGTGATGACTCCTATCCATCATAATTTAATTCTTCCAATCTAATCTAATTTCAAGAATATAAGAGCTTAGTCTTCCACCCAGCTGAACATAATGGTCCCTCTGAAAATGTGATTTCATGTCCTTCTGTGAGTTCACAACCTAACCATCCCATGGTGAAAAAGGACATGTTCAATGTCTATTAAATTGCACCTTTTGAAGATGAAGAGGATATTTAACTAGGACTATTCTTTACCATGATAGATTCAGAATTGAACTAAGAGACAATGGATTTTTACAATTAAGAGGGCATCACTTCAAATAACATATAATCACCTCTTTATGAAAATCTTTGTGAGTCTGAAACTTTTTCTAAAATAGAGACATCTGAAACTTTTATGGAGTCGAAGAATAAATCATCATTGGTGGTAGAGAACACTCATAATTTTCTAGAAATAATGGAAGGATGGGATTTCTTAGAGGATCCTGAGTTTGTGGTGAAACATGTTCCTATAGAGAAATATGATGTGGTCAGTATAGAATAAAATTTAGAAAAAGATGTCATTATTGACACAATGGAGTCGTCTACTCCAATTGAGCTCGCCCCACTTGCTTCATGCCTCGATCATGTTTTGAGTTTGAAAACAGTAGATTTCCCCATGCTAGTGGTTGGGTGTGAAAATGAATTGGGATACATCTTTAACCTAGATACTTCATTCAAGTATGTGATGGATATAATCCAACCACTGAAGGAGTCTGGTAACGGAAATTTTTCACTAGTGTATGTTCAAGGAGGTAATCTTCTTGATCTTTTCACTGACGGCCTTTTCCCAAAATTCAAAAATTCGATGAGTATTTATTCAGGAGAGGTATATTCATTCCCTTGTGAGTTGGCCTATTTTCATTTCATTACACACATCCATTATTCTAACAAGATTCTGTTGAGATTTTGTGCAGCTTACAGGATAAATTCATCTTCAATGAATGGATTCCACACTTCTACTAAAAAAGAAGCAGATGCATGGTTTACATTTCCATTCGATCCTAGTGGAGTTTCAACAAATTTTGGTTGAAGATGAAGAAAACATAGCGCTAAATGGGAGGCAACCCATAATTTGTTTGTTTTCTTTTCACTGCATTTAATTTCATTTAATTTTGTTTTATTTTAAAATAAAAGGGCATGCATTTACAATAATCTATTTTCTCCTGGAACTGCAGTGGATTTAAATTCATCATAAATATTTTTAACATCCACATGATTTGGATTATGGTGTGACTTCTTTAATATGATGCGAGTATGTGTGGTCAATGTGTAGGTTTTACAGGTATACCATTTCTGGAGCTTCATCGGATACAAAAAACCTCTCTCTGTCTATCTGCACTTACACATGGAAGTGTTTTATTTTTTCCATATTTTATGCTTCCAAAAACACCATGTAAACTAAAAAAACAAAAAAAATAAGAATATTTTGAAAAAAAACTAACATTCCTGTCATTGATGAACCCATATGAAATCCATTATATTTTTATCGCAACACAGTTAGGAACATACCACTTGGGTCCCTAGGCAGTTTGAGTACATGATTCTTATTCATAATTCTTTGATCCTTGATCTCATTACTTAAATGATTTCTGATATTATTTCATGTTTCGAAAATATTTTTCAAAAACTTGTATATTTTTGAGACACTTATTTGCACTCATGCACATCTGTGCAATCCAACATTATATTTCCATACCTGTGAGGACTCTAAACCCCTTTACATCATCTTTTATTTATATTTTTCTTGAGGTAATATCAAACATGTTATGTCCTCTAGAACTTTCCATGTTTTTCCATCAAAGTGATATGAATTTTGAATGTTTCACTAAAATGATCGAGGAATCTGTTTGATTATTCTGCCCTATTGACCAACTGAGCCACCCATAAATTCTCTCCATCGTATAGCCCTTAGAATCCATGAAGAAGCCTATTAGGATGTCCCCAAATCCAATAACCTACCTTACCCATTTCTTGAATTTTTTCATGATAATTTTCAATCTATGTGTGGGGGAGATATTTAATCATGGAGAGGGTTCTTTGAGGGGTAGTGAGTCATTTGATGCATATGGATCAAAATTCTCTCATCCTGATCATATGAGTTATATTTCACAGTAGCCAAATTCATTGCATGTATTTTGATATAAGAATATAGAATACTTTTAGTTCCAATAATGAGTACATTGATGGTCATTACGCGGTAACCCTCACCTTTGGGGATACCTATAAAAGTGATGATTCATTACTTTAAAAGCTAGAGAGTTTTCTATATGACCTACTTTCATTGAGATGTTACAGAATATACACTACTTGTGCACCATTTTTTTGGGATTATTGTCTGACATTTATTTCATGGGGTTTTGGAATTGATACTCTCTAGTTTTTCCTACCCATTTTATTTGAGTGAGTTGTGTCTAAAAAAAGAGAAAAACATTGGATTATCACATGCTTGGGGACAAGTAGTGTTTTAAGTGTGGGGGATCAGGAGTTTTAGGGAAACATTTAGATTGACATTTATCATGCATTTATTTAAATATTCAACCCTCCTTTTTACCAAAAAGATGAATTTTTTTTACCCACCATCCCACAACCTCAAAGACATTTGGAACTCATGTAAAGTCCTTGAGATTAGTGCATTATTTTGATTTCCACTAGTGGAGATGTTAAATTAGTGGAAATCCTATGGTAAATATGCATGTGTATGAGAATTGATCATGACTTTGATCAAATATTTTTGAGCAATGAGAGTGATGGAAAGGTAGGTCACATGATAAATGAGTGCACATACTTGTTTTGAAAAGAATGCAAGTGAAAGAAAATTTTTTATTGAACATTGAAGATTTAAATGAAGCATGATATTTTATGGGTAAAATAGATTAAAATTTTTTGAACTTTTAATTTTGATGTTTTTGATTTTTCTACTACCACTTGTGTTTTCTTTCTGATTGTTTTTCCCAGGAGTGAAAATGTTTAAGTGTGGGGGATTTAATTTACATGAATTTCACTAGTATTTTTATAATTTTATAACATAGTTTTAATTAATTAGTTTAACCAATTTTTATATTTTTAGTTTATTTTTTAGCTTTGTAGTGGTTTAGAGATTTTGATAATTTTTAGTTAATTTATATACTTATACTAGTAATTTAGTATTTTTATTAGTTATATTAATTTTATATTTAAAACTATATTATTACTATTATTATTATTTTCGATAATTTTAATTTAGTTTATTTTATTAATTTTATTAGTATGTATATATTTTAATTCTGTATTTGTATTTTATTTTATTTCATTATTTTTATAGTATTAATAACATATTCTCTTTTTATTAGTTTATTCTTTTTATATTTAATAGTATAATATCTAATTACATGTGAATTGATTTTTTATTTATATTATTATCATTATTATTATTATTATCTAACATTATATATTTAGATAATTGTTTTTTTAATTTTGAATTTTAAATTTAGTTTTAACTTTGATTTTACTTTTTGATTTTTTTTATTTTTCTCTCTCCAATCACCCCATCCCCTACCCTTGACCCGCTCCACCACTTTCCCCTCTCCCCCATCCCCTGTCACGTCACCCCCCTTGGACCCATCCCCTCCCTCTCTCCAATCACCCATGCCACACCCCCTTTAACTCTCTCTCTCCAATCTCACTGTAATGCCCCGACCCTAGTTACCCAAAGTCGGTGCATTATTACATAACATTGGCATGATCACAAGAAAGATCAAATCTCGAAAGACCGATTGGTTTAGTAGCCTTGGAAACACTAGATATATTCATAAGTTTTACATTACATCATAAAATGAAAAACTACTACAACAACATAATGTCTCCATAATCCACACTCATATCCCCACATAATATCCCTGCAGGTCATTCATAATTTACTTCTTCACTTCCTGGGAAAAATAAAACATAGAAAAGGGGTGAGCTCAAATGCCCAGTAAGGATAACAATATAGCGGAAACTTTCATAAATAAGAATAAACATTTAAGTCAATGTATAACTAAAACAAAAGCCTTTCAAACATGAACTTTCAATATGGTATGACATAAATAAAATGAAATAATGCCATTTACTTATTCACATGGATATTCTACTAATCGAATAGTCACATGCAAAAATCAATAACCACTTTCATAATGTTGGAATGCATAATGCCATACTATCATAACCACATAGCCAAGGCCTCGTGCCAAGACTACAAATAAGATTTTGCCAAGGCCTTGTTCCAAGACACTAGTTTGTCTCATGAGACCTACCGATGCATCGAGGAGCTATAGCGGGCTCCACCCGTCACATATTAAGTCCAATGCATTCCCATATGAAAAGATTTAAACATAACATAAACATTCGTATTAAAACTAGCATACGAAATGTCAATACTTTCACCATAAACTATGAATGGTATAAAAATAGCACATCCACAGTCAAACATATCACAAAACATTCAATACAATATAGAAGTTTTGTATCATAATAAATCAACTTCAAATAATCTTAAAATCCATCAAAGGATGTTGACATAGATGAAATAAAAATTCTTTTAAAAGAAATATCTCCTTTTATTTTGAAATCATTTAAGATCCATATACAATAAAACATTTTCTTTGAAATATTCTTATAAGCTTGTAAGGGAAGCTTTGAAGATTTTATAACAGTGGAAAATAGCCGCACCCGCCGTATAAGTTAAAAAAAACATTCTTACCTTAATTTTGTCGAAAAGGTTAAAAAGGACCTTGTTTTGAAAACGACCGAAAGATTCCTTTATAAACCACTTATAAAAGTCAAAAAGGTTATAAATGACTTTAACTCATATTCTAGTAAATAGTAAAAATGTTTTGAAATACATTTTTAAGAAACATGGATGTGGATGATAAAGAGATCCCAGTAGATTATTACGTATAAACAACCTTGGATAATGAAGAGGTTGTAAAGTAAACCCTTACCTTGTACTTTTCCTTGGTTGGGGTAGGTTAACCTCCAGTATAATGGTGAAATAATTGTTACTAAATTATACAAGAATAATATACATTAATATGATATCATATATGATCTTTTAATATCGATTTATAATAATATCTTAGTATTATCGTTGTTTCGGGTGTTAACATACTTGTTTTCTTTTATATGTTTTGTTACATAAGACATTTTTGTAAAGGATAGGTTGTATATTATTCATATCCAGAATGATATCAAGTCCTTAACATCATTTTTAAATCATCAAATGATAATTATACTTGAATGGATACGATTGAGAATGAATCTCATCGCGTTCGTGGAGACGGTAGTCCGTACGCACGCACGAGTGACAATATCATTATTTTGATATTAAAATAATATATAAATGGATGGTATATCATATATACAGAATCATTAACATGTTATATTTATTATTTACATGAGTTACACATCATTATTATACCCATCCAAATAATAATATATTGAATAACAATTACACCACGACGTGGAGACGGTAAGCCGTACGTACGCACGTATGGTGACATGTTATTCAAAGGGTGGATAGAATAATGAATATGGTTGTACCATATTTATAATAACATCACAGTATATGTGAGATACTGGAGTTAATATTTTAGAATGGTAAGAACAAAGGAAGAAGAAGTGGAAGAAGAAATGAACTTGGAGAAGGGTGGTGAAATCATTACCTCTTCTTCGGGTTCTTCCTTTTGATTTGATAAAAAAGGCTCCTTAGGTTGGCTTTCTGATCAAAATAAGGCCTCTAGGTTGTAGTGAGGGATGTTGGGAGAGTATTTGGGTAGAGTTTGGCCGAACCAAAAGGCTTTGAAGGTGTGAAGAAATGGAAAGGAGGAGTGCCCATTTATAAGAGGGGTGAGGGGCACCTTTGGAAAAGCTAGAGATATTAGTTTATAATAAATTCATAATCGGTTTCCAAAGGCTCCAAATTTTACTATTAAAAGGTTAAGTTGGGGAGGGGTCTAAAACAACTCAACCAATAGAATTTAGACAGGTTTGGGTACTTATATTAACCTTATCTTTAAGTATTAACTCTAAGTTAATTAGTTTCACTTTTACAATGTCTCTTTGTATTTTTATATAATATGGTTAATAAACTTACTATATACATCCAAACGACCCCCAAGTGGTCCATTAATGATGAACCTATCATGATATAAGTCTCTTGGCCGAACCTTAGATTTTTAGGAATTTAATATCAATTAATAATATAATATTTGTTTTAAGAACTCTTTTATGTCAATTTTGACACTATTCAATAGTTGATTTTTGTGAAACTCATAACAGATTGATTACTTCGAAAAAAGTCAATTAAATCAATCCTAATATATCATATTATCCTAGAAAATTAGTTTAATTCATTAAAAGTTTCATATTATATTTATTTGGGTATTTATAATATCAATTATTTTAATTTTTTACTATTATAGTAATTACTACATCATCATTGTGTCATAAATAAAATAAATTATTTAATGTCTAAAAATTATAAATAAAATATCATTATGTAGGAAATCGTTTTATATTTCTAATGAATATTTATAATCTAAAATACAACATATATAACCCTATGTAACAATTGTTTTTCTAAAAGATATATGCTTGTGTCATTTTTGTATTCATTTTAACTTAATTAAAATAAAGTGTCATTATCACTTACAAGTGGATCCATGGGGTCCCAAAATAGACCCAAAGATGCCCATGGTCGACCATGTATCAACCAATAGGGTTAAGACACGTTTTAGGGTAATTTAGTATTATTATAATATTATTTTTGTAACCCTTATTTACCGGATTTACCCTTAACCATGGTAAATAAAATATTTACCGCAGTAATTATTCAAAATGTCTAAAAATAAAAGTTACCTATTTACACAATTTGAACATCCTGATTCCAAATATGGAATCCATTTTACTAAATTCAAAACACAAAAGTGGCCGAAATTAATTTAAAATTAATTCCCGCTGTCAAAACAAAAAGCGTGTTTTAAAGAGATAATAACTATCAAAAGATTGACACTTGTTTATGTTCGGTTTAATTGTAAAATTATGTCCAATGACCAAAATTATATTTAATGGTAAAAATATATTCTAAATATACTTTAAAACTACTAAAATTCATAATTTATCACTATTAATTATTTTGATTAAAAAAGTTGTTTTTAATTAAAATTTAGTAATTTTCACTATTCATCAAAATATGAAGGTTATCCGAAGAGTACCAAAATTTTACCTTAGGCTAAATTAGATATTACGAATCCAAAAATGAAGTCCATTTTGAAATATAAAATATATATGATTTCAAAAAGTAGGTATTACTATTCACAACGGCTAGTTTAATTAGTTGTGGTGTGTGTTAGAACTCGAGGTTGCGTACAACACACGCTATCGCATTATTCGAAGGGAAACGTACCGTGGAAGCTTGGGGTATTACATTCTCCCCTCCTTCAAATAATTGCATCCTCGCAATTTCTAGGGTATTACTGCATAAAAATACTCGGGTGGTTCTTCATCATAAGTTCCTCGGGTTCCCACGTTGCCTCTTCCATCTTATGGTTTCTCCACAAAACTTTTACCAGACGCGTCGTCCGGTTTCTCAGTACTTGTTCTCTCGTATCAAGAATCCTGACGGGCTCTTCACAATAGGAAAGATCAGGTTCCAGTTCTAATTCCTCATAGGTGAGTACATGCGTTGGATCGGGCATGTATTTCCTCAACAGAGATACGTGGAACACATCGTGAACTTTGGAGAGACTTGGCGGCATTGCCAATCGGTAAGCTACAACCGCAATTCGTTCTAGAATTTCGAAAGGTCCGATGTACCTGGGACTCAATTTACCTTTCTTACCAAAACGTATGACTCCCTTCCACAGAGATACCTTCAGGAAAACATGATCACCGAATTGAAATTCCAAATCCTTCCTTCGATTATCGGCATAGCTCTTCTGTCTACTTTGAGCTGCTTTGATGTGATTTTGGATTACTTTCACCTTTTCCACCGTTTCCTCCACCAGTTCTGGGCCTACAAGTTTTCTTTCACCAACGTCATCCCAACAGGTTGGTGTACGACATCTCTTTCCGTATAACGCTTCATATGGTGCCATCTGAATACTCGAATGGAAGCTATTGTTATAGGAAAATTCTACCAGTGGTAAATATTGATCCCACATACCATGAAAGTCAAGTGATCAAGATCTCAAAATGTCTTCTAGGGTTTGAATAGTCCGTTCTGATTGTCCATCTGTCTGAGGGTGGTAAGCAGTGCTCAAATGAAGTTCAGTATCCAGGGATTTCTGAAGACTTTTCCAAAATCTTGAAGTAAAACGAGGATCATGATCAGAAACAATCTATAGGGGTACTCCATGAAGTCTCACAACTTCATTAATGTATAGTCTTGCTAGACGTTCCAGGGGTAGATCTTCTCTTATAGCAAGAAAATGTGCTTATTTGGTAAGACAATCAACAATAACCCATATTGCATCGTTCCTTCTAGGAGTCTTTGGTATCCCCATGACAAAGTCCATCGTAATATTGTCCCATTTCCACTCCGGTATGGGAAGAGGTTGCATGACTCCTCCAGGCTGTTGCCTTCCGGCTTTCACTTGTTGACAAACCATACATCTTGACACAAAATCAGCAATCTCCCTCTTCATGTTGTCCCACAAAAAATGTTCCTTCAAATATCTATACATTTTTGTGCTCCCAGGGTGTATAGAGAAATTGGAACTATGAGCATCATCCAGCAATTACCTTTTTAGATCAGGTAAATCGGGAACACAAAGTCTCTTCCCGAATTTCAAAATTCCATCTTCATACACAAAATCTCTCAATCTCCCATCATTCACAGCTTTAATCTTCTTCTAAAACTCTTCATCATCGGTCTGAGTACTCTTAATCCTTTCTATTAAAGATGGTTTGGAAACCATTTGAAAAAGCATTGATGTTTCACCTTCCCTGGTTATTCCCATGTCCATCTTCACTAGATCCATGAAAATTGGATCCCTTTCGATTCTCATCTTGTTCAAAACACCATGGTCTTTTCTGCTCAAAGCATCTGCCACCTTGTTTGCTTTCCCCGGGTGGTAGTGTATCGTGCAATCATAATCCTTGAGTAATTGAACCCATCTTCTTTGCCTCATGTTGAGTTCTTTTTGTGAGAAAATATACTTCAAACTCTTGTGATCAGTATAAATCTCACATTTTTCACCATAGAGGTAGTGCCTCCATATCTTCAAAGCAAAGATCACAGCTGCTAACTCGAGATCATGAGTAGGATAGTTTTGTTCATGAATTTTCAACTGTCGTGATGCATAGGCAATAACTCTATCATTCTGCATAAGGACACAACCAAGTCCTTTCTTCGATGCATCACTATAAATAACGAACCCATCATTCCCCGATGGTAGAGTCAATATAGGAGCATTGAATAATCCTTTCTTCAGTTCTTCAAAACATTCTTCACACTCTTTTTTCCAAACAAATTTAACACCTTTACGTGTGAGCTTCGTTAATGGGTTAGCCAATCGGGCAAAATTCTGGACGAAACGTCGATAATAACCTGCCAAACCAATAAAACTGCGTACCTCAGTTATACTTGTAGGTGCTGGCCATTCTTGGATTGCCTTGGTCTTAGAAGGATCAACAGAGATTCCATATTTAGAGACAATATGGCCAAGAAAAGAAATCTCCGGAAGCCAGAATTCACACTTGATAAACTTCCCATATAATTCATGCCTCCTCAGAGTCTTCAAGATAATGCACAAGTGATTTTCATGATCTTCGTAGGTTTTGGAGTATACTAAGATATCATCAATAAATACCACCACAAATTCATCGAGATACTCCTTGAATACTCTATTCATCAGATCCATGAATACAGAGGGTGCATTAGTCAATCCAAAAGGCATTACAGTAAACTCGTAATGCCCGTACCTGGTTCGAAATGCTGTCTTCGGAATGTCTTCCTTATTTACACACAACTGATCATATCCAGATCGAAGGTCAATCTTTGAAAAGTATTGGGCTCCATGCAGTTGGTCAAATAAATCATCAATACGAGGCAGGGGATACTTTTTCTTTATCGTTATAGCATTGATCTCCCTGTAGTCGATACATAACCTCATAGATCCATCTTTATTTTTAACAAAAAGAACAGGGGATCCCTATGGAGAAACACTAGGGAGAATAAATCTCTTATTACTCAATTCCTCTAGTTGTTTCTTTAGTTCGACTAACTCTACAGTGGCCATTCTATAAGGGGTCTTCGATATAGGCCTTGATCCAGGAATCAAATCAATGGAAAACTCAACTTCCCGTTCTGGAGGATGTCCAGGTAAATCTTCCGGAAATACATCTACAAATTCTTTCACAACAGGTACATCCTCTATTTGAACATTCCTTTCCTCACCGATAGTTATTTCATTCTCTTCCTCCCCAATAATTGAATTAAGTTGAGCTACTGGGGGTGGATCTAAATAAGAATTAGGTGGTGATGATTCTGCTCTAAAGATAAGGTGTTCCTTATCATTATCATCAAGAATCGTAACCTCTTTCTTCTTACAATAAATCTTCGCATCATAGTCCGAAAGCCAATCCATACCGAGGATTATATCAAACTCAATCATAGGTATGACGATGAGATCAGCAGATAAAGACAATTTATGTGCTCTAATGGGGACTGATTCACAAAACTTTGTTGCAATGATACTTCACTTAGGAGTTTTAACTGACAACTCCCTTATTAAATCAAATTGGAAATATCTAATTTTCTTAGCAAACTGGGAAGATATGAAACAATGTGACGATCCAGAGTCAAATAATGCATTTGCTAAACTTGAGGAAACCATTAAATTACCTGCCACCACGTCTTTTGGAGCTTCTACCTCTGCAGTAGTGATAGCATAAGCCTGGCCTTGATCCCTTGGCCTTTTCTGAGGTAAGTTCTCCTGACGCTTATGACATGCATTTGCATAATGCCCCATCTCCCTGCAATTGTAGCACTGAACGTTGGTAGCTTCCTTCTTCCCCTTGCAATCATGAGCTTGGTGGCCTTTTTCACCACACTTGTAACAGACTCACATTCCCTTCAAGCAAGTACCGGGATGTTTCTTCCCACATTTACCACAAGATGGATATTCAACCTTTCCCTTCTTCCCCTTATTTCCATTCCCAGATTGATCAGCAGGTCTCTTCTTCTCTTGCTTTTCTTTAAAGTAATAAGACTTAGAGAATTCCTTTTCGGTCTTGATAGCACATGAGACAATGTCCTCGTATGATGAAAAGGATTCTGAGACTAATGCTCGACGGAGAAATGGTTTTAACCCATCAAAGAAACGATCAATCTTACTTCTTTGGTTACGTATATAATCACCAGCGTACCTTTCTAACCTTGTAAAGTTAGCCTCATACTTTGTGACATTCTCATCATCCTTATGTCTCAGACTTAGAAATTGCCTTTCCATATCTGCTCGATGGTCGCGAGGAAAGTATTTTTCTAAAAACAGATCTTTGAACTCCCTCCATTCCATATTTGATACTTCATCATCTTCCTTCGTATTTTGAATCAATGACCACCATTGATCAGCATCTCCAGTGAGGCGGTAAACTGCCATGATAACTTTTTCCCTTTCACTGCTCCCCAAAGCCTGAAATATTTTCTCTAGGGAATTTATCCACTGCTCGGCTACTAAGGGATTTGTATTCCCATTGAACGTTGGTGGTTGTTGCCTCATGAATCGATATAACATTGATCCTCCACGCTGCGGATCAGAGTGCTCCATACGGGTAAGGTTATTATTCATAACCTGAGTAAGTTGTCCCAGTATGGTGATTAGCTGATCAGCACCAGTTGCATCACCAACCCCACTATAATTATCTTGAGCAGGAGGGAAATCCCTACATGGAGTGCGTGCATTGATACAGTTTCCATTTCTTCCACTAGGCGCCATTTCTAAACAATGGCATAAACTAGATCAGTTTATGAATCAAAATACATAATCCCATACTTATAAAACACTTAACATAAATTGAACTATTTATGGATATAATCCATAATCATAAGAATGTTTTCTTTGAGGAGGTATATACTCATAATCCCTTCAAAATGACTTGTAAAGAAAAATGAGAGTTATCCTAAGCATATCCCCCGGGAGTGTTGTAACCAAGAGTGCAGCAAGGCCCGTTGTCATGCACCAGTTCTCGTTCGAGTCTAGCTCAAAGCGGTGTTTTCGGGTTTTACTCCTAGGTACATCTGTGCCAGAGCCGCCTCTACCTGCTCGTATCCAGACAGGGATGTATTGCTCAGAAAACTCACAAAATCTCTACAATACCAAAATTCTAGGAAGTTCTTCTATACTAATCCTCAAAGTTCATCTTAGGTCTACGTGCTCTAATCAGAGTTTATCTAAATCTATCTTCCAATGTTTGTACTAAACTTCCTCTGATACCAACTGTAACGCCCTGACCCTAGTTACCCAGAGTCGGTGCATTATTACATAACATTGGCATGATCACAAGAAAGATCAAATCTCGAAAGAACGATTGGTTTAGTAGCCTTGGAAACACTAGATATATTCATAAGTTTTACATTACATCATAAAATGAAAAAATACTACAACAACATAATGTCTCCATAATCCACACTCATATCCCCACATAATATCCCTGTAGGTCATTCATAATTTACTTCTTCACTTCCTGGGAAAAATAAAACATAGAAAAGGGGTGAGCTCAAATGCCCAGTAAGGATAACAATATAGCGGAAACTTTCATAAATAAGAATAAACATTTAAGGCAATGTATAACTAAAACAAAAGCCTTTCAAACATGAAATTTCAACATGGTACGGCATAAATAAAATAAAATAATGCCATTTACTTATTCACATGGATAATCTACTAATCGAATAGTCACATGCAAAAATCAATAACCACTTTCATAATGTTGGAATGCATAATGCCAGACTATCATAACCACATAGCCAAGGCCTCGTGCCAAGACTACAAATAAGATTTTGCCAAGGCCTTGTGCCAAGACACTAGTTTGTCTCATGAGACCTACCGATGCATTAAGGAGCTATAGCGGGCTCCACCCGTCACATATTAAGTCCAATGCATTCCCATATGAAAAGGTTTAAACATAACATAAACATTCGTATTAAAACTAGCATACGAAATGTCAATACTTTCACCATAAACTATGAATGGTAGAAAAATAGTACATCCACAGTCAAACATATCACAAAACCTTCAATACAATATAGAAGTTTTGTATCATAATAAATCAACTTCAAATAATCTTAAAATCCATCAAAGGATGTTGACATAGATGAAATCAAAATTCTTTTAAAAGAAATATCTCCTTTTATTTTGAAATCATTTAAGATCCATATAAAATAAAACATTTTCTTTGAAATATTCTTATAATCTTGTAAGGGAAGCATTGAAGATTTTATAACAGTGGAAAATAGCCGCACCCGCCGTATAAGTTAAAAAAAACATTCTTACCTTAATTCTGTCGAAAAGGTTAAAAATGACCTTGTTTTGAAAACGACCGAAAGATTCCTTTATAAACCACTTATAAAAGTCAAAAAGGGTATAAATGACTTTAACTCATATTCTAGTAAATAGTAAAAATGTTTTGAAATACATTTTTAATAAACATGGATGTGGATGATAAAGAGATCCCAGTAGATTATTACGTATAAACAACCTTGGATAATGAAGAGGTTGTAAAGTAAACCCTTACCTTGTACTTTTCCTTGGTTGGGGTAGGTTAACCTCCAGTATAATGGTGAAATAATTGTTACTAAATTATACAAGAATCATATACATTAATATGATATCATATATGATCTTTTAATATCGATTTATAATAATATCTTAGTATTATCGTTGTTTAGGGTGTTAACATACTTGTTTTCTTTTATATGTTTTGTTACGTAAGACATTTTTGTAAAGGATATGTTGTATATTATTCATATCCAGAATGATATCAAGTCCTTAACATCATTTTTAAATCATCAAATGATAATTATACTTGAATGGATACGATGGAGAATGAATCTCATCGCGTTCGTGGAGACGGTAGTCCGTACGTACGCACGAGCGACAATATCATTATTTTGATATTAAAATAATATATAAATGGATGGTATATCATATATACAGAATAATTAACATGTTATATTTATTATTTACATGAGTTACACATCATTATTATACCCATCCAAATAATAATATATTGAATAACAATTACACCACGACGTGGAGACGGTAAGCCGTACGTACGCACGTATGGTGACATGTTATTCAAAGGGTGGATAGAATACTGAATATGGTTGTACCATATTTATAATAACATCACAGTATATGTGAGATACTGGAGTTATTATTTTATAATGGTAAGAACAAAGGAAGAAGAAGTGGAAGAAGAAATGAACTTGGAGAAGGGTGGTGAAATCATTACCTCTTCTTCGGGTTCTTCCTTTTGATTTGATCAAAAGGGCTCCTTAGGTTGGCTTTCGGATCAAACTAAGGCCTCTAGGTTGTAGTGAGGGATGTTGGGAGAGTATTTGGGCAGAGTTTGGCCGAACCAAAAGGTTTTGAAGGTGTGAAGAAATGGGAAGGAGGAGTGCCCTTTTATAAGAGGGGTGAGGGGCACCTTTGGAAAAGCTAGAGATATTAGTTTATAATAAATTCATAATCGGTTTCCAAAGGCTCCAAAGTTGACTATTCAAAGGTTAAGTTGGGTATGGGTCGAAAACAACTCAACCAATAGAATTTAGACAGGTTTGAGTACTTATATTAACCTTATCTTTAAGTATTAACTCTAAGTTAATTAGTTTCACTTTTACAATGTCTCTTTGTATTTTTATATAATATGGTTAATAAACTTACTATATACATCCAAACGACCCCCAAGTGGTCCATTAATGATGAACCTATCATGATATAAGTCTCTTGGCCGAACCTTAGATTTTTAGGAATTTAATATCAATTAATAATATAATATTTGTTTTAAGAACTCTTTTATGTCAATTTTGACACTATTCAATAGTTGATTTTTGTGAAACTCATAACAGATTTATTACTTCGAAAAAAGTCAATTAAATCAATCCTAATATATCATATTATCCTAGAAAATTAGTTTAATTCATTAAAAGTTTCATATTATATTTATTTGGGTATTTATAATATCAATTATTTTAATTTTTTACTATTATAGTAATTACTGCATCATCATTGTGTCATAAATAAAATAAATTATTTAATGTCTAAAAATTATAAATAAAATATCATTATGTAGGAAATCTTTTTATCTTCCTAATGAATATTTATAATCTAAAATACAACATATATAACCTTATGTAACAATTGTTTTTCTAAAAGATATATGCTTGTGTCATTTTTGTATTCATTTTAACTTAATTAAAATAAAGTGTCATTATCACTTACAAGTGGATCCATGGGGTCCCAAAATAGACCCAAAGATGCCCATGGTAGACCATGTATCAACCAATAGTGTTAAGACACGTTTTAGGGTAATTTAGTATTATTATAATATTATTTTTGTAACCCTTATTTACCGGATTTACCCTTAACCATGGTAAATAAAATATTTACCGCAGTAATTATTCAAAATGTCTAAAAATAAAAGTTACCTATTTACACAATTTGAACATACTGATTCCAAATATGGAATCCATTTTCCTAAATTAAAAACACAGAAGTGGCAGAAATTAATTTAAAATTAATTCCCGCTGTCAAAACAAAAAGCGTGTTTTAAAGAGATAATAACTATCAAAAGATTGACACTTGTTTATGTTCGGTTTAATTGTAAAATTATGTCCAATGACCAAAATTATATTAAATGGTAAAAATATATTCTAAATATACTTTAAAACTACTAAAATTCATAATTTATCACTATTAATTATTTTGATTAAAAAAGTTGTTTTTAATTAAAATTTAGTAATTTTCACTATTCATCAAAATATGAAGGTTATCAGAAGAGTACCAAAATTTCACCTTAGGCTAAATTAGATATTACGAATCCAAAAATGAAGTCCATTTTGAAATATAAAATATATATGATTTCAAAAAGTAGGTATTACTATTCACAACGGCTAGTTTAATTAGTTGTGGTGTGTGTTAGAACTCGAGGTTGCGTACAACACACGCTATCGCATTATTCGAATGGAAACGTACCGTGGAAGCTTGGGGTGTTACACTCACTCCCTTATCTCTCACCACCACAATACTACTCTCCTCTCCCCTTCAATCCCGTTACCCCTTACTCTCCTCTCCCCTTCTATCCCGCCGCCCCATCCTCCCTCTGATCCCCACCGGCCCTTTCCTCCCCCCACTCACCCCACCCCCACTCACCTCAATCACCCACCCCACTCACCCGGTGTACCCACACCAAGCCTCCACCCCCTATCCCCTCTCATTAACTACAGTGGATGGTAAGAAACCCTTCTCAGTCTGAACTAGAAGCAAATCATCCTTTACTTTAACATATGGCAAAACCGACCACCTCTTCTAATTAGAACACTTTCCAGCCACCACCCCTCCTTCTTTTTAGGATCGCAATGGTGGTTCAGAAACATCATTGATGTGAACGTTGGTTCACTTGGGCTTTCAGAGATTGAAGTTTCACGATGAGGGCGAGCACAGATCAGAGCACCTTTTCAGCGGCGCAGTGGTTTGATTCGGATGAGGCATCAGCGACTGCACAGATTGGATTGATGATTATTATTTTGCGATAATTGGTGGAATCTCGTGGAGACCACAATAATGAAATGATCATGGTGATATCTTGTATTTATTATTTTATGTGTCGTGTTATTGCGATGGTTGGCTAATTTCATTTGTGTTGGAGTTGTGACAAATGTGACGGTGAATGCATGTATTTAATTTATTCCTATGTATGATTTCCTTTTTAATTAATTTTATTTGGATGTTTATTTAAATAATTGTATCTAAGTTTAAATTAATTATCATTTGGGCTCTGTACACATGATCTGGTTCTCGTTCATGTAATACGTAATAAGTAATCATGAATGGGAGTTCATTAGAAAATTTATTTATCTGGAATTCGATCAAGGGTGCGAGATAATTCTTAATAAATAAATATATTAATTGAAAAATTAATATTTTGTGTGTGTGATTCTTCAAACTTGTGTGAGTGATACTGAATAAGTGATCTCAGGGGATCAAACCCGACATAGATAGATACTTTGACTTTGTGAGAAACAGTTTATCATATTTCACCAAGTGATTCAGTGCTATAATGATGCAAAAATTATTCTTCAGGACAGAGAATGAAATGAAGAATAATTTGTATAAACAATAGAATACTGTCTAACATCATAGAATGAGACCAGATAGTATTTTTACTAAATTTGGAATCGGTGATAATTGAATAAATAAATATTCAAATGTGGGAATTAAATAATATAAATTTCATGCACTTTAATGGAAGTTACGACTCTAAAAATTCCATATCCACCAATTTCTTCCATAACTTAATTCACTTAGATAGTTTTAGTCAATTTTAATAGTCATTTTTAAAATAGTCATTTATTTTTTAGAACTTATTTGTTAATCACCCAATTAAATCCCATCTTCTTGAACATTCCTCCAAAAGTAAATTTCTAGTGTCTACTCACATTCTCTCTGTGGTTTGACCCTACTCGCCACTTCTACAGTAGTTGGTAGGATAATAAATATTGCAAATTTGCACGCGTTCCAACTCGCGTAATGAACATCTTACCTGTTTACATATGTATTGCTTAGGTTGGTTTAACCTTGATTCTATATTTAATTGCCACAACCTTACCTCTACCTTGAATTGAATCTATGCGCATTTTGATACCATAAAATATTTTTTATAAGTCACACACAAGTGATGGGTAATAATGAGTTTTAATGGGAATTTCATAAAATAAACTTATAAATGTAGGTCTTATATAATAAATTTTGGAGGAATGACATATTGATCATCATATTTAATTTAATAATAAATAATTGATAACTAATTAAATAAAATAAAATAAAATTAAACCAACACATACATAGATATGTTCAAAGAACATGATCAGACAAACACATGAAATGAATACATATTTAAAAAACTAACTATCATTGACATCATTTCATTCTTGGATAAGATAAAATGAACACAAATTAATCTAATTTATATCTTTATTAATCAATTAATTCATTTTATCTTTTTCCATATAATCATATGGGATATTCCCATCCACTATGATTTTATATAAAGTTGTATACAAATTTTTACTTGGAAGTAACCTGGTGATTACCTATCCAAACCAGTTATTATGGTCTGTGTTTTATATAATGCACACACAAGACATATTGCATACATAACATGTGTTATAATTTCACGGTTTGTACATAAAAATAGATGACATATGAAATACATAAAAATTACACTGCCTATAAGATTTAATGCACCCTAAGTAATTAGTATATAGAAACCTTACATGACCTATAGTTTTGAATATTACACATAATTCTTTTAGAATTTAATATAATATAATAACTAATGACCAACATGAACTACCGATTTAATAACTCATGGAATTCAGTTCAATGAGGATTATTGATGTAAATTATTAGACTTAATATATTTATTTAAATAGGTAAAGTACATAACTTGTGCAGGCTATACACACAAATTGTACTTTTCTTATTCAGATGCCCCCAGTATAGCTCTAGGGACTAGGCATGTACTTTATATGTACATTAATGAGGTACAAACCATTTAGTAATTACACTTGATGTGTAATTAAATTTTCATGGCTATCATCCTATACACATCATGTATTAAATAAACACAGTGTATTAATTACACAAAATTTCTTAACCCCATGTTTTTTCCTTGAAAAGATATGAACTATATTGAATGTATGAAATATACAGAGTTTGTATTCTGAAAAAACCATTTCCCACCTTGGCTGGTTTGCATAGAGTGCATTTAATTCACATAGTGTGTATTCATTACATGATGACCCAGAGTCCATGCAAGCATCCTATTGTAATAAACAAGGGTATATAACCATTGAGATAAGAGTATAAGGTTTCTAACCCTGTGTTATTAAGAAAGGGTTATTGGTACCTTCATATGGGTTTTTAAATGTTTTATTTATTAATTATTAACCAATTTGGGTTAAGAGAGTAAGAAACTATGTAAAGTAGAAAATATATGTCAACAAGGAATTAGGGAAAAAATTAAAAATTGAAATGAAATTTAAATTTTCTATGTATAATGATCAATAATAAAATAAAAAATTATAAATTTGAATGTGACCGCTTAAATACCACTTAATTGTTTCAGGCAATAAAGATTTACTTATCGATGTCAATCCCAACTCAAAAATTGTCTGATTCAATAGATATTTTGTGATTTACATGACATTGAATCCATGAACAATGATTATTTTATGAAACTAGATATAAATTTAAGAACCAAGAGGATATTTCACATTAAATTTATAATTAATTTAAATGGATGAGATAAAAGAAAACTTCAGTATTGAGATCTCTCTTTGATGAAGATATTGATTATTTGAAACACTTTTGGTGAACCATTTTTGTGCTTGTGGGATCCAATTTTAGAATCCCCCTAGTGTTGATCCAAATGTTATCTTTTGATATTCAAACAACACAGATGGATTTTTGAGTGATAGCACGAGGATCAATCATCTTGTAAAGTTTACCCTTATTGCTTAAAGGATTCCTTTGATCTTGAAGAATCGTCCTATAACTCTTTTTATTGATAATATTGAGGATGGAGGATAATATCCTAGGGTTAAGATAAGAAACTATAGAGAATTATTTGTTCTTAATAGAGAGATAGAGCTATAGTTTTCATTGTACACATTGATTCTTCAATTTTATTAACCCTAGAACAATAGACATAACAATCTATTTATAGAGTTATGGGTTAGGGTTAAATATTATTTAATTGAACATAGGCACTTAATAATATATTAAACAATTAAATGAACCTATGCCATGTAATAATAACAATATTACTTTCTCATGGAATTCACCCACTAATGTAGTGATAAATATTATTTTACAATATTGTAAATTAATATTTCTCATCAAGCTTTATCTTGGTCCACTTTTCCTCCTTGATATTTATTTAATAATAAAATAAATTAATATTATATATACATATGTGTGTGTGTGTAATTAAAGAATTACATTATGAATAAATATTCATTTAAATGTTTGATCAATTAAATCACGAATAAAATTATTTTTCAAATTTGAGAATAATATTTTTTCTAATTATTAAATTCAAATATAATTTAATTTAGATGAATGGAAAAACTTTGTGTGTGAAACTATATGATTATTACACATTAGTTTTAGTAGGGATTTCCTAAATTCCAAGATTACTATCTAGTAATGGGTCAAGTCACCCAAGAGAAAGAAGTTAATATTGCATCATCATGAATCAATTACAAGCATGAACTGCATAATATAATCCCATTATCTTGATATCTCATTAATTATTTTTCACACTCATTTCATCAACCTTAATGCTTGATGCATCTTACTTTGATTATCGAAAATGAACATGTCTACATCACAATAACCATGAAATTTATTTCTATCATTTCATTCTAATCAAAGTGCTGAGATAGTAACTTTCATAAATGGAAGTGACAAATCCACCATCAACTTATTCATTAATAAAATACCATTCATTATGCACCTAATGTATCATACTTAGTGTGAAAATATTGAGTTATGTGTTTCATCAATAAATCTTATATATGATTTATAATATGTGATAATAATAATCATAATGTTTGAGGACCATTACACACACTCCTTGATAAGAATATCCAATGGCACACAAGCAAGAAAGATTCCTATTAATGGGCATGTCCTAATAATCTTACATATTTAAAATCACCAAGTGTGAAGTAAATGATATGAAGTATAAACCTTTTACAAACACTCAAACCTAACTTTAAAAAACTATATACCTCATCACAATTCATCATACGAAGCGTATGTATTATATTTAAAAGATATCGTAATAAATTCTCAAGGTTATAATCATAAGAGAGAACCTATTTAGCCTATTTTGATATGATAGATACCATAGGAAATTATCACATTAAATTTATATAGATTAATGATCAATATTTGATAAGATATATTTGTTATTAACTTCTTTGAATGAGTTTAAGTATTAAATAGAAGAGCATTTAAGTGACTTAGACAAAATTTCTTATCATCGAGAGATAGAATTATATCTAAAATATTTCTTCATATTGAAGTGTGGTTTTAAGATATTTATCATTGATAAAGGGATGAAGTTTTATGTTTCGTGGTGATAATTTGTTAATTGTTAAAAAAATATGAGAGGAGTTAAAATAATTATTATATTTTACAAAAAATATAAAAGGGGATATTAAAGAAGCTTATAGAATTTTTGAAATATTTAATTTTATTTAAATCATGTTTAATAATTAGTGGAATCTATTTATAATGTTTTTGAGATTTTTTGAGAAGCCTTGAGATGAATTAAATAGAATTTGTGATTATTTGAACAAGTTATGGAATTCCTATTCGAGTTTAAAAATGTAAAACATTGATCACTTAGTGATACATAATATGTTTAGTTCATACACATGATTATTTTTCAAGTACTATTTTTTTTATAGGTTTAAGAATTTTTTAAAAGGGATATAATACTTAAATTATTTTTATGATATTAAATATAATATCTAAAGATGCAATAGAAAAATTGAAAAATATTAATCACATAGTCCATATGTAATATCTTTGATGATATACAAAAGATTTTATAAATTTTGAAGCTATAATGTCCAAAAATTCCTGAAATATATAATATTTTATCTGATATGTTATATTTTTAAACAAATGAGTAATATATTTTCTAGAGATTACTTAATTGTAACAAAGGAAAAAATCTAATTAATATACAAAAAATATTTGATGAGTTGACGACTGTAGAAATATAAAAATAAACTGATGTATATGATATTTTCATAACACAAAATATATTCTCAAAGAGTTTAAGGATGATTTGGAAAATGGGAATATCATATGAAATATACAAGATGATTGGTTCTCATAGAGGTTTTATGTAAGATGTTGAAAATATTATGTAAGTTTTTATACTTTTGAAAATGTGAGATTTCTATAATAATTAAAAAAACAAACGGGATGATGTTGTGCTGATCTTAAATTCATAAATTATGAGTTGATGACTATGCTATTATTCAATAAAAGTAATTATAAGGTTTTTACATGATTAAATGTGTCACTCTCCAAAGAAGATTTAGGGACATATGAATTGAATGTAGTTTTGTGAAATTGTGAGATATTAAAAGTGAAGAGCACGACTTAAACATTTTTCAATTATCAAATGAAAATATTTGAGAATTATTTATACTGTTTGAATATAGAAGAATTATAAAAAATTACAAATATTTTTTTTAATTGGTTTAATGTGATTTTTTGGAAAATGATGGAATGTGAAGTTATAGAAATAGAGTTGAGGGTAATGGGGGTGGGAAGAAACACATGAATGGTTAAATAAAGTAATGAGAAAAAGATCATGATATAAAAACATGTTAAAAGAATTCTTTAAATGATGATATAGAACAAAATTTCTTAAATTATGTCTAATTAAGGGGGAAAACCTGGTGAGAATAAGAGTGCACCAAGATAGAGATATATTAAGAGAATGAGAAGAATAGAAAACAAAGACTGAATCCAAGAGCTCAAAAAAGATGAGCGAATTTATAAATATAGAGTATTCAGTAACTTGGGTTTGAAAATAATAATATTATAGATTTGGAAGCAATGATAATGTAATATTGACCTATTTTAAATTATGTTTATCATAGTTGATGATCCTAAATAAGTGAATATATTTTTATCTGAGTATATTGGTGTATTTAATAATATGATCATCATCATAAGATGATGAAACCTTAATACTATTGTGATCTTTCTGACCCTATTATGAATGTCTTGTAACTAAAATATATATTCTATGAATCTCATGGGATAATGGTAATAATAGTGGGATGTTTTGTAAGTGTGAGATGAACTATGGGATAAAGATTATACACATTGAAACCACTTATGTTATATAATATTAAATATGTGGCTTGAGATAAAAAATGATCACATAAAGGTTTGGGAACCCACCTTGGGATCAAAGCTTGTAACAATGTATTTTTTACTATGTTCTTTTAATTTATTTTTAAATAAAGTTTGTCCAAGAGTTTTATTTGAGTATATTAGATTATAATATATGAAAGAGGTTGTTTTTGAAGGATTTTATAAAAAACCAACATTAATTCAATTCCCCTTTTCAATGGTGAAACCCGTTCATGGGGAACTTCAGCAATGAACACTAGGTGTGAAGTAGAAGAAATGGATAAAAAATAATAGAGCTAAGAAGGAATGGTTTGAAAATATTCTCATTAAGTAAAAGGATCAAGTAGAGGTGTGTATCCTTGATAGTGGATGCACCTCTCATATGGAAGGATATAATAATCATGTCACAGGAATAAATTATTATGAAGAAGGTGTTTTCATATTTAGAAACAAAGAAATCTTAAAGATCATTTATAAGGTAAAAGATAAAATTTTGAGAAAGAAACTAATACATAAGGATGTTTTAAGACCATGATATTTTTATTTAAAAAATAATATTATTTTCAATTACGTGTACCACACATAATACCGTGCTTAAAAAGAATGTTGATATACTATTAAATTATTATTATTTGAATATATCCATTAAAACCTATCCTTTTTTATTAGTAGGTATGAATAAGAGTAACACAATTATGAAATAAATATATAAAAGCTTTCCTAATATATATTTATTGATAAATTATTAGGTAATAAGAACTGAATTTTAAATAAAATCATATAATTTCAAAGGGGATATTTTTTAGAAAAATTATTTATGGGAGATATGTATTTTTATCAAAGTAAATTAATATAATCACTATATAAGAATAGTTTTAATGAAATTTATACATCATAATTTTGGTTACTATATATGCAATGAGTATAAATTCATTTTATAATTAAAAAATACATTTTCTTCAAAAATGGGGTTTATTGCATTTTGTGTGTGGAAATGATGATTAATATCTATCCATTTTAGAAATTATATTTGGGAAAATGGACATCATTTTTTTAAATAAATAATTAAATGTAATCTAAAAATAATGATTTTTTTTTGAAAATGTTGATTTTTGGTGAACTATGAAAAATACTAATTTTGTAAAAACTATCACATATTTACACTTAATTAAAGTAATATAAATGTTCAATTTTATTTATGATTTTTTTTAAAGACAAATAATTATCATTTAATTAAACAGAATCAAATTAATTCCATTTTCAATAAACATTATAATTTATTTTGGTATAAAATCATGTTTATTCTTAAAACAAAAATTTGTATAAAAATGGGGTTTCAATGTGTTTTGTGAAATTATATTAAAATAAATTTTTAACACTTATGGAAATTGAATCCTAGAAAATGGATTCCATATTTGGTATCAAAATTTTCAAATTTTATTATTTTTTCAACTTTGTTTTTAGTCATAATGAATAGTAACCATGGTAAAAACTTATCCCCACAGTAAGGGGTAAAACAAGTTATTTAGGATTAAAACTTTGTGATAAGTTAAAAAAATATCAAATTAAATATTAATTTATAATATTATTTCAAAACTTTACACCTTAACCTCAAAAATATAGAAATTTAGTTCCACTTAACCTTGATTACGACCATTGTATTATTTTAAGTAAAGGATAATTACAAAATGTCACTATTCTTAATTTAATATATCTAGTATGTTGTCATAGTGATAAAAAGATGTTAAAAATAGTTATAAATGATTATTTTTAATATGAATACATTATTTTTAATTTATCATTTTTAAATACTAGTTATGGTATAATATCCTTGAACTCTTAATTAACACCGATGAAGGGCTTGTGCAAGTAATAAAAAAGTAAATTATCCTAAAAACATGAAAAATAATATGTTTTGGATGAATTATGTTTATATAATAATTTAATGGATAATTAAAAATTATAACTGAGATTTAATGTCTATATATTCTAATTCTATTGTTTCTTGATTCCTCAAAAATCATGATATGTGAATAGTCTTCAAAATGACTTTAAATGATATTAAATGTTTTAAAAAATAATTTTTAGACAATTATAGAATCATTAAAAATCATATATTAAGTACATTTTATAGGATTTTTTTATATAATTCATCTTTCATGTATTTTATACATATTATTTTTAAAATTACTTTCAATACCTTTAAAGAATGAAAAAATGCGAAAATACCATTGTTTTTCCCAATAAAAAAAATACTCACTTAAAAATTTTAAAAACACAATTAAAGTTACATTTTATCTAAATAAAATAACAAAAAACATATCTATACTTCCATACCCACATCTTATAAGTCTTATTCTCTCCAAATTAACAATGCTAGAATTCTTAAGGTGTAGTCCAAAGTAAGTTTTCCAAAGAATAGGTATAACTATTAAACGAGGGTTTTCATGTTTATTTATTATTCCACTTCATTAAAATATTATATAAACATGCTGATATAATTACATCAATATCTTACATGTACTAAAATTTTATTATTTTAATGCCACAAATTTTTTTCCATCATGCTTTTTATCTAATGGAAAATGAACACTTCACTTGCGCGTATGTACAAACTACCATCTCCACGAAGTGATGTATTTAATTTTACATCACCACATAACAAGTTTGGTTTTATAGATTAGATTGATGAATATATAATATTATTATGACATTATTATTATTCTAGATAGATATTATATTATTTACCTTATTACCCTTTCTATCCATTAAAAATGATAACGTCGCTCATACATATATGTGGGCTACCACCTCCACTAAGAGATGTGATTTATTTTTTATTTACATGGTACATGTATGATTATAAGGATGTAAATAAAGAATAAATGTGACATTTATAAAATATTTATTATTCTATAAAAATAAAATTTTATATAATTTATTTCTTTTCCACCCAGTGGAAAAAAAGTAACATGTTTTTCATGCATATAAATGAACTACCATCTCTATCAAGTGATGTGATACATTTTTTAGAACCAACTTACATAGTCTATAGAAAAATTGTAATTAATTTATCAAAATGAAAATTATGAAATCTTTAATATTCTGGATATGACGTAATAATGAACCCTTTGACCACAGTTAATGCATCAATGTTATTTTGACATTATAAATACAATGACTCCATAAAATAAAATGTGTACTTAATCAATTTATTAAATATATAAGTCCTGGTAATAAATGAAATAAAATAGATTATTCTAAGGTAATAAAGTTGAAATTTTTTATTAATTAAGCATACAATTAATTCAATTTTATTATTCAGGAAAATAAAGGATGTACATGGAGAGTCCAGAGAGGAGGTAAGGAATTTCTCATCACAATTTTTTTTCTTTGAGAATTATTCCATTTCACCACATGTTTAATTTTTTGTACTATAAAAAATTCCATATAGTTTTATTTTATTATTCATTTTAATAAATTAAATTAGTTTATAAATTATTTTCATGCCATATCTTTAAATTTTTATTTGATTCAAAAGTTACTCAAGTCACTAGGTTTTTTAACCATTGTTTAAAATTGTTTAAAATATTTTTTCTTCCATAGACATGTAATTAAAATTATTTTATGGAACATTTATCTAAAATTAAATGTTTTATAAAGTTATTTTATACTACCTTTTTTTATTTACAAATTTTTAGAATAAATACTTTAAAATTTTTTCTATACATGTCCCTTTTACTTCTTTTTACCAAAGTGAAAAAGAATGTTTTTTAACATTTACCACATGATATCCTTTTTCAATCATCATAATAGTTGTTAAATATCAATATTACTATATAATTATATATATTTTTCAATTAATATCCCATTTCCCACTCTTCTATGAATTTTACATTTTAATATATTTTAAATTTTAATTTTTTTATCGTTATTTTTATGTGAAGTCAAAAGTGATTCTTTATATGTGTTAAAAAGAATATTTTATTATATTTTATGATGGAAATTTATGATTTTAGGTATTTTACTTAGTATATGGTCCTTATATATTTTATATGATAAAGGGTGAGCCCGATATAGCTCTGATAATGGTTGAGCCTAATATCACACTCTAATGCATTGAGTTAAATGGAAAAGTTAGTGAGAATTAAGTTAATCTAAAAGTTTATGTTAGAATTAACCATAATGCTTATTAATTTGTAAGTATTCTTGTAAATATGAATGTGTGTACAATTTCCCAAGATACATAGAGTTTTTTTCAATTTTTTATAGCTTTTCAAGGAAATAGTTTGATCTCATAAGTTAAGAGAATGAACTAATGATTAAAACAAATTTTATAATATTATAATGGTGAAATTTATATTTTCATAAGTTCTCATGTTTTTTGAAAATAACATTCATGATTATGGGTTTTTATTTATTCTTACTTATAAAATTATTTTGAAACCATTGGGCTTTGAAATTTATTTCTTGAGTGAGTAATGATTATTTGGAGATCAATTTTTATTACATAAAATGGAAAATTTTCTTATGGGTTTTTATGAATTTTCAATAGGATTGATGGGTTTTATTTTATTTTATATCCCTTACTAAGATTATTTTCTCATTGTAGGTTTTCAAAAAATAATTCATATAGACTAAGGATATGTATAGATTATATCAAGGTCAATGGTTAAACATCATGAACAAGTAAAATTTGTCATGAAGAAAACATGAGTGCAAAGATAGGAACCGATTTTTGTGAAAAAAATTATAATGTGTTGAAATATACACTATTTTATTTAATGATTTTCCTAATTCTATAAAACTTTAAATCTAGAAGATATTATAAATGTAAGAACGTTTAACCTTTATTATAAGTCATGTAATTATGGGTTAATTATATTAGGGATAATTACATATATCTTTATTGTTGGAGGTCATGGCCACTACTCCAAAAGTTTAATTCAATTGTCTGACTAATGAAATGCATTGAATTTTACAAAGAAGTATTGTTTCATTAATAGGAAGCATGGTTCAGTTATGATGAATATGAAGTCCATAAAGGGTAATCTATATCTTATCAGTGGAGAAGAAGATATGTGATTTCTATCCAAAGAGGAAGAAAAAATATTGTGGCATAAATGACCTCATCACATAATATGATAGTACTTGGAAGATCTATTATATAATGATAAATCTTTTGATATCATTAAAATATCATGATATCATATACATAAATGAAATTCTTATCAAAAAGGGAAGAGTTTTCAAAACACATATATGTCAAAATATGTAAAGTCAATGAGGTTTATTGAATTGGTTTATGTTTATGTGTGTGGATTGATATCAACAAGGTCAAATAATGGGAAGATATATTATGTTCTATTTATTGATGATTACAAAAAAAATTCACGGTTAATTGTCATCACCTTAAATTATGAGTTATTAAGTTTCATTTATTGGTATTATAAGAAAGATGGAAGTATAATTAGTTAGAAGATTTTAAAATTCTAAACCAATAATGAAAAAAAATTATAATATCTAGGTGCATAATTATATTAATAAATATGGGATAGAGAACAAAGATTCAGCTATGAGAAATCCTCAATAAAATGGTGATTTTTATAAGAGAAATCATATCTTATTCAAGATGACTATAATGATATTTTTTATGAAAGATATACTAGAGTGGTTTTTTATGAAAGAACCATTAAATCTAACCATATTTTCACCAAAGTTTTTTTATGTTTGATAGAATAAAATTATATATATAAGATGTGTTAAGGGAATAATCCAAAATTGTAATGATTTTAAATTATCAAAATTATGTTCACCATTCTAAATAAGAATAAAAATAGGAAGCTTATGCCTAAAAAATATGAATGGATTTTCCCTAGTTATTTATCCAAGAGAAAGTTATATAAGTGTCTTAATAAGTTCCTTGAAAAAATTATAAAAATGAATGATTTCACTATAGTGGATAATCAGTAGAATCATCAAAAAACACTGAAAAGATACTAGAAGATAGTGAGAAAGAGTTGAATAGCTTTGGAATATCCCAAAGGGTTGATGATGATTTTGAAAAAGAAATTGATGATAAGAAGAATGATGTTAGATCTAGAGTTTCATAGAATCCAAATAGTAGGGATGAAATTGGTGATCAAAATATCATCTATGAAAAAATAAATCTCTCGTAAACATGGATAATTATGTCTCTACAACAATCTTTACTCTTATCTTAGGTAAAGCCAATGGTTTTCAAGAGGCTACTAAAGATAATAATTTTATTTAGTATATGAATTAAGAGTTTTAATAAATTAAGAAAGTTCAATCATGGAGTATTATTTCAACACTGATGAATAAGAATTCCATTGGGACTAAATGAAATTTCCATAAAAAACCTAAATGAATATGTCATGGTGGTTCAAAACAAGGTATTAATTTTGTGCAATGTATACTCCCAGGTTGAGGGTATCGATGTCGATGGGAAATTTACTACAATGGATAGGTGAGAAGAAATTTTATTAGTCAAGGACATAAAGGTGTAGAAGGGATTAATTAAATTCAATATGGATAGTAAACTGACTTTTCTAAATGGATAACATGAAGAATAGGTGTCCATTGATAAGCTAGATAGTTTTTTCAAGAATATGATAGTAAAATTTCTAGAGAAAGAAAGAGTTGTTTGAGTTAAATTAAGGACTAAGAGGATGGTATTCTAGGTGAGATCAATAAATGAAAAATATAATTTCCCACATAGTGGATTCAATCCTAACATCCACATCAATATGGTGACTGATAAAAGGATAATGGAACTCATATATGTTGATGATATAATATTTTTTGGATTTAACAAATCCTAGTGAAAATAGTTTATGGAATCAATAATGTGAAAGATTGAAATGTAATTGTTTTGAGAGTTTATATTTTTCCTTGGATTACAAGTGATACAAGGAAGGAATGAAACATTCATCTCATTTAAATACTTTTATACTTAACTATGACAAATGGGTATGTGGAACTAGGTATGGATCCCTTTAATTTTCTTAAGTTTTTAATTTTTGGGTTGGTCATAGATCAGGAGAAGTGTTTTGTCTTTTTGGTGGTAGTAGGATGCAACTGGAAACCCAGTGGAGGGAACTGGATAACTAGTTGAGGGTATATAAAATCTTCTGAGCCTTAATGTAACACCTATATGATTTTAGGTGTCATCATCTAGTGAGTGGTATTATAGTGGATAACTTTTGAAATTTTTATAGGTGAATGCATTTTACCTACACCCATCAGCCAGCTGGTGGGATTTTATCAGCCCATTGATGTGATTCTAGTTGGTGTAGCTATTCTTCCCTCATATATTTTATTTCAGTATAGGGAACCATATTTTTTATGGTGTCACTAGATGTTTAATTTAGTAAGGGTGAAAATGTAACTTTCACACAAATTGAACTTTTAATCACCCTAATTCGTCCCTTACAACCTTAACCCAATTTTCTTGGTTTAAGGGATCTATTGTTATGTTCTTGGATCTCATTCTCTCATCGGTTGTTAATGTTTATTCTATTTGGAGTATTAAGTATCTTTTGATCATAATATAGTGAGTAAAACCTATTCTATCTTGTTTATTATTTTCTTCTACATTTTATTTATCTCTCATGAGACTAAATCACTAGATCTAGTATTGGAATTTTGTTTTATTTTATTTTTCATTAGATCTTGGTTCTCTTGGATTTGGTATTTCTTCATATCATCATTGGTGTAAAAGGGTGATTAATTTTTCATTAATATTAGGATAGTGTCTCTATCCAATGGTTGAACCCTTGGTACACTTTATGTTTTAATGATTATATCCGTTGGTTTTGAATATTGAAATTTATTTTGATGTTTCGTGCAGATTCAAAGTGGTTTCAAAATGGTTTTGATTTGGAAACCATATTTTACACACTTAATGTGTTTTATAAAATTCATTAAATATGGTTTGGAAATGGAAATGGTTTTTTAATCACGAGAAATATTTGGGATTACTACTGATTTTTTTTATAAATATGTGGGTTTTATTTAAAATGGATCATGGATTGGAAAATGTTTTCAAAACTTCATTTTGGATTATTCCTTCAATGAAATTTATAAAACATTGATTTAATTTCCTTAAACATAATGAAAGTGTCATAACACACTTGAGAGACCTTGGTGTATAGGAAAAACTAGGTAAGGACTATCCCTAGTGGAGTTATAGATCATTAGGGGAAGTTCCCGTTATTTCACAATGACTAAAAGTTATCCATTCCTAGGGACTGATATTCCTGAACAATAAGATCCATGTTTGTCATCTAGTGTTACTTTGAGGGTCATAGTAGTTTGGTTGGGTATTCCCTTTTACCATGTATTTCCCACTTGGTTTCTTTTATGTTAAATAATTTTCATGATCTTTAAATATGATAATTTTCCACTTATTCATGTTATATAAATTGATTCTTAAAAACTATTTATTTATCTTTTTATGCTATTAGAAATGTAATGTTCTATATTACATTGTCTTATTTATTATGGAATGATTTTGAAAAGAAAACTCAATGATGGTTTTAAAACGGGGAATTATTTATTTTTAGGTGTTTTAGAAATATATTTCAAGTATTATATAAAAGAAACATGAGATTAAGTGATGTATATATTCTTTAGTGGCATCCTATTGGGAATTTATCACCACTCCAAACTTTTACCTTTGTCTGTTTATAGCCTTGGTTTTGTAGGATAAAATAAAATACAAGAGATTCATGTACAGGAGGACTCTCATTTATCATGTTTCCTACTAAAGGTCTGTGATAGAGGTGAATATTGGTCTTATAGAAATGAACAAATGGGTTGATTTGTGTTACCTGTTTTTGAGATAATCTTATTTGAGCTTTAAGACCATGTGATCTGGATTTTAGATGAGACCTTCTAGTTTGTTGTTTTGAAATAAGATATGTTTTGTTTATATACTATTTTACTATGTTTTAATCATTTACATCATATGTATGTTGAGGTTAAAATCATTATATTCTTATCTTTTATGATACCCAGGTGCTTATCGCCAGTGTGTGGTGATCAGGAACATTCTTTGGGCCTTATAGTAGGTCAATTCATGTAATGTTATGGGTTTACCAGGATTGATCTATTACAATTTTTCATCAAAGGATCAGGTTGTATTAAATTCTATACTCTAGTATACGTGTCACCCTCTTGTGTTTAGGGGTTGTTGACAGACTATATTTAGGACTATCAAAACATAATTGGTAGTGTGAAAGGGTTCCTGGCCATTTCACATTCATGAAAATCCTCAAGTTACTGTGGATATTCTAGGGTTGTCCAGTTTTCCTATTTAATGTTTTAAACATTTACTTTGGATATTGAATTCAATTTATACTAATGTAATTAAATTATACTCTAAGTGGTTTTCTATCCTATTTCTAGATTATATTTACTCCATGAATAATACTTAGGATTTCTAAAGAGGAGTCCACGGAGAAAACCCCATAGAAAAATTATCTAATTGATTGTAATGCCCCTCCCTTCTTATTGGATTGAGTAGATGCAAAGTGATACTGACCTTAGGTGACATATCCAAGACACTAAAGGATATAAATGGATTCTAGGGGAATTAGAGGATTATGGGGGATGGTTTTCCATAAAAAATGAAACCAGTAAAGGTACATAAAACATCCCAAAACAGAATAAATTATTCAGGAGAATAAAATACATAAATCAATTCAATACCAATACAAAACAACATTAGAGCACATAGGAACAAGAAGTAAAAATTAAGGGATTATAATCCTTGTAGAAATACATCGACACCAAAGTGGCACCATCCCGAACCAAGATGCAGAAACATGCCCAAGAAGGTGTTGAGTATAACACTCAATAGTATTTCACCAAATAATTTCCATAACATGCCACTAGGAAAAATACATGTTAGTGTAATTTATAGAAATATAAGATAAGAATATATGAAAATTAGACCAAGCCATAAAAAGATATCTTATAAATAAATGTCAAGATAAATCTTTTAAAACCATTTCATTTCCATCGGAATGACCATATCATTTCACACCCACACAAAAAACACAATGAATTCAACCATGAACCTCCTTATACTTGTAAGAGGTGATTGATCCTATCATTAAGTCGTCACATGGTGACCAACTTGACGGTGGTACTCCGGACCATGATTTTTCCAAATTTTCAATATTTTATGGTTATACTTTTAATTGTTACCCATCCCAAATTTTTATTATTTAATAGGGGTACTTCTGACCGTCACCCATCCCACATAATAATGAACCCACACCAAACATTTATGAACAAATTTCCAATAAAACATTTATTTAAAAAAATAGAATCTTTTAAAATTCACCCTTTGGAAATCACATCCACAAGGGTTTTCTAATAAATCCCAAAAAATATTTCTAAAATAGTAGAAACTTGATTTATAAAATATCAAGCCAATAAGTTCAAGAATGGTAGAGTGGGAGAGAATTCACCTACCTTGATAAGATTAGTATAAAGGATCCCATATTATTCCATGGATTAAAACTTTGCCTCCCATTACTTTAAAAAAATCCAAGAAGATCTCATCAAAAAAAATCCAAACCCATAGATACAGGTATAATAACACCGATATATGGTTTCAATAAATATAGAATAAGGATATCCAACAAAAAAATGAATATTGGAACTTTAACCTTTTATTACACAAATAATATCTCAATTATTTGATGTCACTGGAGTTCGAACATCAAAAATCACCCAAATTTACCTAAGTAAATCCTTGGAGTTGAGAGGGAGAAGAATAGGATTTACAAGAAAAAAATATATACTAGCCATATATAAACTTACTAGGAATGTGGATTTATATGACCTATAACCCACATTCATGTCATGTATTTTTATGAGGCCAAATACACCAAAATTCACATCACCTCAATTTTTATTTTCTAAAAAACTAATTACCTAGTGTGGATATCTTATATTATTTGAATTGGTTTCATGAAATGAAAAATATTAATGAAATATTTCCCTAATAATTTCTCATCTTGTAAATGTTACATGATGTGAATTTTTCCTACAGGATTTTCCAACAACATTCCCTATTTTTATACTTCCAATTAAATTAAACCATGACTCTAGGAATAATATAAAATCCATAAAATGGTAGAATAACTCAAAATATGGTGTTACTTTCTCCCCAATATTGGTATTTCAATCCTTAGGATGTTGGAATAAATTAGGCCATTCTACCCTAATAAACTTTTCTATTTCCCATGTTTTATCTTGAACCTGACTATGGTGTTATGGAACTCACACCAAGGAAAAATATCACCTTCAAAGGGTACTTTCCTTCTTTTCCAGAACCCATACTATTTCAGCGATAAAATTCACATCTAGATCAAGAGTAACATGATCTTAGATGATCACATGTTGATGATCCAAGTGATACTTCTTCTGTAGATAAACATAGAAGATGTTATGAACAACTCTGAAGCATGGAAGTAATGATAATTGGTACACAACCATGCCAATCAATTCTATAAACTCGAACAGTCCCACATACTACTATGGTAACTTCCCTTATTTCCCCATGAATTCATGACCAATTATGTGTGTCACTTTAAAGAAAATATGGTCACTGACTTCAAAAGATAATGTCCAACAATAATTATATGCATATGACTTATTTCTACTTTGTACTATTGTCATCCATTTCTAAATCATCTAGAATTTCTCCATCATCTCATGTACATGAATAAGTCCAAAAATAGTTGACTCTCTTGTTTCCACCCAACATAAAGGAAAATGATAAGGACAACCATATGAAGCCCTCAAATGGTTTCATCTAGATTGTTTCCTTATAAATGTTGTTAGAAAAGAATTCAACCAAAGGCATATAATTCTCTCATGAACCACTAATGTTCATAACACATTATCTAATAATATATTCAAATATATAAATATTTATTTCTGACTGTGTATATATTTTTGGATGATATGATGTGTTCAAAGTTAGTTGACTTCTAAGATCATGTTTTAATGATTTCCATAATCAATATGCGAAGTAGGGTAACTATTAGATTCAATCAAAGATAGAACTCCATGTAACCTGATAAATTCTCATATATATAATTTTTCCAAGTCCTATACCATGTTGGAATATCTAATATGGATAAAGTGTTATGAAATAGTATGTTGATCCACTACTACCCATATGTAATCATGTTTTCATAACATTATCAGCAGGAATATAAAAAATCCATCTTAAGCTTCTCAGACTTCTATATAGGTATAAACATATGAAGAAACATAACAACTAGACTTTATTCTCTTCATTTACCTATTATCATGTTAATAATTTCATTACATACTCTACGATCCCATGTTTCATTCCTACCCACCAGAAGCACACATTAATTACCTTATACATTTTCTAAACACCTGTATGAATAAACCATTTTAATGGTGATATGATGAGAGAATCTGTTCCTTACAAGATTGAGGAAATAAAATCTATTTCTGAAAATTCTACAAGGATTTTTCATCCATTTTCCAATTATATAGAGTCTCCAACCATTTAAGTTTTACCTAATGGTGAAGCAATAAAAATCAGATGCTTGAGCTTCTTTTACAAAATTTACCATGTTTAGAACATGATATACTAGAAAGAAAAATGTGTTTTCACCATGTGAAAAACAATATAAATTTATATCAGCAATCATTCTCATCAACTTCCATTGGTCAGGATCTTCTCATAACAATTTTCTATATGATTTTCGACTCAATTCATCAACCAAAAAATTCCATTTATTAGGTGTGTATATAAGGTTTAAATTGAAAATATAGAGGTTATCCATACATCTTCATTTCCTCAAGTTCAAGTCTCACTTTAAAAATATGTATTTTAAAATCTTATGATCAATGAAAACTATGAACTTTCCCCCCAATAGATATTGTCTTCATGTTTCCAAGACATGGACAAATGCAAATAATTCTAGGTCATGTGTAGGACAATTCTTCTCATGCACTTGAAACTTCCTTGAACCATATGACTCAAAATGGTGTACCTAAATGAGAACACAAACAAGACTATATCCAAATGCATCAAAATACACTAAATAGTTTTTATCTAGTTTTGGAAATATTATGATGGGTATCAAGGTGAGACGAGTCTTAAATTTCTAAAATCATTTCTGACATTCATCATTCCATATGAATGAAACACATTTTCTTGTTAGAATTGTCATGGGAGAAGAAAACCTAGAAATATCCTAAAACAATTGAAAATAATAACCTAGTAATCTGAAGAAACTACAAACCTAAAAAAATTTCTTTAGTTTTAACCAAGAGACTACTGATTATATCTTTCGAGGGTCAATAGATTTCCCAACTTCAGAAATTACATGCCTGAGGAAATTAAGTTCTTTTATCGAGAAGTCACACTTAGAAAACCTATCATAAAAATTATGTTCTTGAAATGTACTCAGTATAACTTCCACGTTCTCTTCAACGTCATTCCTACTTCTCTAATAACCAATAATATCAACAACAAACTCTACAATAAAAAATCCAAGGTACAAATAAAATATATGATTGATTAAATCTATAAAAATTTATGGTCCATTTTTTATAAAAAAGACATGAATACATTTTCATAATGTACATAGAAACTCTAAAATTACGTTTTCAAAATATATTCTCTTATGACTCTAAGTTGATGATATCCCGAGCATAGATCAATTTTAGAGAACAATTTGGATCACTTCAATTGATCAAATAGGTCATCAATCTAAGGTGGAGGATATCAATTTTTAATCATATTTTGATTCAATTTTCAATAATAAAAACATAACGAAAGTGTAAAATATACATTATTTAAGAGAAAACCGATTCATCCGAAGGTTATTTACTAGGATATATAAAGATTTTACTTTCTAAATCTTCAAGCTAAGACTTTAGATATCACAATTATAGCAGGTCAATTCTGTAAGATGGTAAATAAATATGACTTGTTTCTAGAATTAGGTTGATAGTAAATTCAATTTCTTTCTTTGGTGATTACCCAAAAAAATCGTTTGAAAAAACATCTAGATATCTATCCACTATAATAAGAAGAGTCCCATTCACTATTTCATCATTTTCTTCCAAGGTCATTGCTACTAACTGGCCTAAGATTGCTCCATATACTATCACTATATGTCCTTATTTACCATAATTTAGGTCTCAATATCCATTTAATACATGTAGATATTCATCTGGAAATATATACAACATTTGTCGTTCATAATATTCTATATAGGGTTTAAATTTTGCTGGTCAATCCATACCAAAGATCAAATCAAATACATCCATCTCCAGGACTGTAAAATCCCAAATAAAGTGCAGTGTGTCAATTGTAATGTAAAATTTTTGGCCATTAAATCCTATAAACTCCCACTGTCTAAGGGGTGTCTTTATTTCATGAAATGAGGCGTTATTTCCATGTGAAATCTCAATTTTTTGAACACATAAAATCAAGGAAAAATGTGATGCACCAGTACCAGAAAATAAAAGAATAAGAGGGGATTTTAGAATAATGGTACCTTGAAACATAGAGGGACCTAGTCTATCACTCACAATAGATTTTTCTAATTCATAATTTTTTCACTCAGATGTCACAGGATATCTCTTTCTCCCTAACTGAGGTGTCAAGTGAACTACCAAAGTTTTCTAGGAAACATCCTTATTTTTTTTGATTGTGGACATGAACTCGTCTCATGGGGATTCTCCATTATATTATACAAATAATGAGGCTATGTCGAGTCTTTTCCACCCACTGATCTTAGAATTTTATGACAATACTTCTTGATATATCCTTTCTTGCCATAATTATGTCAATTCTATAGTGGTGTAATTCCTTCTTTTCTCATGTGCATTGAAAACCCACACTGAAAATGGATTGGTTTAATATAAAATATTGGATAAAAAGTAATTGATTTTTAGTCTAACTTTGTGGTGTACTACCTCCTTGAGAATAGAAATCCTTTCATCTCTTATTTATAACACTAGTGTTAAAACTTATCCCCATGGGAAAAAAATACAATACCTCCCATAGAATTCCAAAAGAAGATATCTTTAGGCCACTCATTCCCTTTTAACAATTTCTATATAATCATTATTACAAATAATGACTATCTTTCATACAATTTATAGGCGTAATCCCAACTCAATTATGAGTACCTTCAAGGATGAACTAGAAGCTACTTTAGGGCTGAAATGAACTGTGTTCATAAAAATTAATGTATATTATGTCATAGAAATTTTTTCTTGATTTAATCTAAATAAATATATGGTTCTTGATATTTTTAATGTACGGGTATTAATTTTTTTTTTAAAAAATTCTTTAAATTCCTGCCACATAAGTCCCTGGTAAGATTTATCATGGAAAACTAAATCCAACCATTTGTATGAAAGATATTATAAAAAATAGGTTACCAACTGAATCTTCAGTACTTCTAGTGTTCCAAGTAAATATAAGATTCTACATATTTGGTTTAGCCACACTTCTACATTTTCAGTTTCATAATCCCCTCAAAAAATCGGTTGATTCTGCTTCTAAAACTATAATGAATGCTCCACTTTACTCAACTCATAACTTCTATTTATTCTATCAACATATTTAAAGGACTTCAAAATACTCTTTAAAAGTTGAATAAATTACAAATCATCATAAAAAATTATCACTACTGGAATAAATAATTAGTGCAACCATCACTTCGAAAATATATATCATTTTATTTATTTTTAAAAAATTATATAAACAACATATGAACAATGGAATCCTAGTTGGATGTATTATCATAATGAATGGTATGAAAAACCTATCAGATAAAACCTTTAAGATGATATAAAAACACTCATAGAAGTGTGTTATAACACACTTGTACCCAAAACACACTAGAAAATTTATGTTTAGTATAACAAGGATAGATTTGGATTTTTATACAATACATTTCAAGTTATGATAGTCTTATCTCTTTGATACCAACCTAACTCAAGGACTGAAAAAAATTAGTACCATATAAAACCCAAGGACTAGAAAAACTGATATAATTTATAACACCCCAGCCCTCCTCACTGGATTGAGTAGAGGAAAAGTGCTACTGGATTTAGGTGACATCCCCAAGACACTAAAGGCTAGCAATAAATGAAAAGAGAATTATAGGAGAGTGGGGAATGATTTTCTCTAAAAACAAAAAATATATATCAAGGGACATAAAACATCCCAAAATATACTAAATTATGCATGATAACAAACCACATAACTTAATATAATAACAATATAGAAAATCCTTAGAGTACAGTTGAAAAAGAAATAAATGTTTAAGGATAAGACTCCAAGTCGAAATACATCATCACCAAACTGTAACTATCCCAAACTAATATGAAGATACTCCTAATCTCAAAATTTAGTAACCAAACCATGATGTTAAGGTGCACCACTAGAGAAATATGAAACACAAACCTTCCCTGTATCTCAATAGAATCCATCTACAAATAAAAAAGGTGACCAAGAGGGGGGTGAGTATACCACTTAGTTGGAATTACCCAAAGACTTCCCATCACATTCCACTTGGATAAGAATATGTTACCACATTTTATAAAAAAATAAGTGAATCGGTTAATAAAATTAGACCAATCCATAAAAAATATCATATAAATAAACATCAAGATAAATATTTTTAAAACCATTTCATTTTCATTACAATAACCATCACATTTCACACAAACACACACAATGAATGAAACCAAAGACAAATATAAACTCAAAATTGGTGAGTCATACTATCCCTAAGCTACCCCTTGGTGACCAACTTATTGGGGGTACATCTGACCATGATCCATTCCAAATTTTCATTATTTAATGGTGGTATTTCTGACCATTACCCATCCTAAATTATTATTATTTGATAGTTGTACTTCTGACCATCATCCATCCCACATAAGCATGAACACACACCACACCTTTATGCTAAAGATTCCAATAACAAATTTATTTAAAAAAACACAAATTTCAAAATGTACACTTTTGAAACCAAATATATAGTGTTTTTCCAATAAATCCCACACAATATTTATTCCACAACTGAAAGATGATTTAGAAAATATTAATCTAATTATTTCAAGAATGGTAGAGGGAGATATAATCCACTAACCTCAATAATAATAGATAAAAGTATCCAAGATTATTCAGTGGATTAAACCTTTTCCACTTGTTCCTTTACCCAAATTCAAGAAGATCTACTCAACACAAATCGAAACCCATAAATCTATGTACAACAACACTAATATATGATTCCACTAAATATAAAACAAAGAGATCCAACATGATAAGAAATAATGGAATCTAACCATTGATTCTACAAATAACAACTAAAAAATTTAATGTCATTGAAGATTATATAAGTTTTATATCATCACAATTTTTCTATGAAAACCCTAGGAGTTGATAGGGATAATAATAGGACACATGAGAAAAAAATACAAATTGGATGTATCTAAATCTGTTGGGATTGTGGATTTACATGATGTGTAACACACATTAGTGTCATATGTTTTTGTGGTGCCACATTTTCTGAAATTCAAATTGCCTCAATTTTTATTTTCCTAAAAAACTAATTACATAATGTGAATACATTACTTGATGTGATTTGGTTTCACACTATGAAAAATATTCATGAAATATGTCCTTGAAACTTTGACATCATGTAAATGTTACACGATGTGAATTTTTCCTATAAGATTTTTCACCAGCTATCCCCATTCTTCACACATCCAATTAAATTAAACCATAATTGAAATAATAAAATAAAATACTCCAAATGATGGTGCACCTCAAAATGAGGTTTCTACATTTATCCAGTTCTTGTGGAAACTATTATTTGAATGATCCAGTATATAGGAAGAGTCTCTAATGTTGAGTTAGAATGAAAGGTAAATCTTGATTTTTGATTTTACTAAATAGCATCCACTGATCTTTCATGGTGAAAAGGGTCCATACGATACAAAGTAATGGATTGAAAGGATCGATAAGATCTTCCATTTTCTACAAAATCTAGAGGAATCCAAAGTTGGCTTCACCAATTATATTATCGATGGCTTGAGAAGGAAATTGTTGGAATATATCCTAAAATCCAAGTTATTTGAAATCATCATTTGGACTAACTTTAAGAAGGTATTCAACCAACAATTCTATCCTTAGACACTTGGGGAGGTGAAGTCATATGTTTTTTTTACTTTGGAGTAGGAATATTATTCATACATGGAGTATGCTATTAGGTTTACTATGTTATTACACTTATATTTATAACATGTTTCAACTTATTATTGTATGTTGTGGAGGTTTGAAATGGGTTTAAGTTTAGATATTATAACTATGTTGATTCTTTTGTTCTTACCCACCTTTGTGGATATTATGGATATAGAATATATGGATGAGGTAGACATAGAGAAAAAATATGGATCTTTGGATATTTAGTAATAATGAGTGGTAGCCAGAATTTACTTTCTAGTCATAAAAAGAAGTGTAATAACCAGCACCAAGGTTGGTTCATAAGTGCACAATATACATTAGGTAAGATTCATGTGGTATGTTACTAGTGGGGGAAAAAGGGAAACCTCATTCTTTATTGTCAAGCTTTACTCATATCATTTCACACTTATGGTAAATCTAGTCATCTTCATAATTTATGTGAGATAGAATCCCAAGGTAGTAGATCTGCATCCAAATTTACCAAGGGATCTCTATTTATACCTAGCACATAAAAAGGGGTGGGATCTAAACCTCATGTTAAGGGTGATGCTAAAGTGGAAAAGAAAGTGAAGGATTAGGGTTGAAATCTATACATATCATTGTGTTCACTAGAAGAGATAGAGGCATAACCAAATACCATGTAAGCTATAGTGTTAAAAGAATATTCTTTGGTCATGAATTTTTTTGATATAGGCAGAACACATTATTTTATATTGTCAAAGATTATTTATATTTTTAGCTTTTTTTTGGAGCTCATTAATTTCTTGATGATTCATTCCACTTCTCTGGGAAAGAATATAGAGCACGAATTTGAATGTCTCAAGTGTTGAGTGGTGATTTCAAAATGTGAAACCATTTCATACTTCTTAGTTAATTACCTTGAAATATTTTATCATATCATTTTCATGGATTTAGTTATTAGATACAATGATCAGATAAATTTATATCATTATTGTATATAGTTTCCCTCTCCACATGAAGTCACTCAAGTCTTCTAGGGTGAGTGGGATCTATGGTTGGGAAGAATAGGTCCCATTAATTTTAGTGATAGTTTCATCTCCTTCCATTTTCCAAAGCTTTTTCTTGACACCATAGATCTATTATTTAATTTTCCTATTCATATGGTGGTGTGTGAGGATCTCATAATTTTTCTAGATGACATCTTTGGGTTACCACCATACATGGAAGTTGAGTTCTCTATAGACTTCCTTTTGGGTATGAGACCTAATTATATACCTTTATACCATATATCATCCACTGAATTAAATTAATTTTAGAATTATCTTGAGTATGTTGAGGATAGGGGGTTTATTTATCTTAATGTTTCATCTTGTGAATCTATAGTTCTATTTGTAAAGAAAGAAAATGGGATACTCCAACTTTGTTTTTATCATAAAAAACTCAACCGGGTGACTATAAAAACAAACATCTCTTACTAAGGATTGATCAAATTTTTATCAAATTAATTAGGTTAGTGGCTTAAAAAAATTGACTTGAGATTCGGGTACCATCAGATGAGGGTCATCAAAGAAGATATTCCAAAGATTATGTTTAGAATATGGTATAAGAATTTTGAATATTTGTTTATGCCACTTGAATTTACTATCTTGCAGTGTTTATGGAATTGCTTAAACAAATATTTCATATTTTTTTAGATTCCTTTATGGTTGTATTTGTTGATAATATTCTTGTTTATTTAATATTATAGTAGTATCATGATGATAATTTGAATATTGTTCTTGAAATCCAGAGAGAATATCATTTATTTAAAAATTTATCCAAATTTTAGATCTGGATTCAAGAAGTGAATTTTTTTGCCCATGTAATTTCTGAGAAGGTCGAAACAGTGGATCCTGAAAATATTCAAGTGATGATTCCTTTGGAATGACCTAGATATGTGTTTATTATTTTTAGTTTCTTAGCAATGTATGTTTATTAGAAGTTCATTGTTTGGGACTTATCCAAGCTTGTATCTCTTATGGTAGAATTGACCTGTAAAGGTGTACTGTTTGTTTGGAGTGATTAGTGTTATATTTATTTTGAGGTGTTTAAAGAGTGATTGAATTCATCTCTAGTATTGATTCTTATTTTGTTTGGTTTTGGTTATGATGTCTACTCACATGCCTCAGGTATGGGTTTGGGTTGTTTTATGATATAAGGGTGACTATTGGTAGCTTGTGGCTCATGTCAGTTATTCCTTTATGAGAATAACTATCCTACTCAAAATATTGAGTTAGCGGTAGTGATGTGTGCACTCAAGACATGGCCCCAATAACTATTTGGGGAGTGGTTAATACTATATTGTAACAAAAAAAATCTAAATTATATTTTAACATAGAAGAATCTCAACCCAATATTGAAAAATTGTTTTGAGTATCTTCATACCTTTAATATTTATATTTATTACACCCTCGATAAATGGAATGTGGTTTTAGATGATTTAATTAGGAAATTACCAACTCAGGCATTGAAAGAATTAGTGAAAGTGTGGTGATTAGAGAACTGCATTATTGAGATGCACTTGTATTAAGGGAGAGATGATGGATACGTATTCATAGATTATAGTTTGGATTAATTATTTATTGATGATTTTACTTGAATTTGACATGTAGAGGATGTAGAGTTTTAGTATTTCAACATGGATTTGTATGGTGGGGGAGACCTCGAGTGAGTGGTCTTGGTTTCCCAATGTATTTTATGTGATTGAGGTGGTATATTCATTCTAATAGACTTGAGGAAAGATTTAATGTATAATGTACATTGATTGAGTTGTTCTATACACCATGAAGCTACAAATAAGTACCATATCTTGAGTCATCGTTATTGGTGGCTGGGAATGATGTGATTGATTATAGGTTTTGTATCATAGTGCCTCAATTATTAGATGATTAAGGTAGAACATCATAATATTATTAGGTTGTTACAAACATTACCCATTCTAGTGTGGAAATAGGATGAGATAGCCATGTAATTTTTGATTTGGCTACCTCAGACTCCTTTTTATAAGGATGTTATATGGGTGATTATTGATTAGATAATAAAGTTAGCTCATTTTTTAAATATTAGTGAGTCAAAAATGTCTGGGAAATTGTGTACTTTTTTTACATGGGTGGGTTTTAGAATTAATGATGTGCCATCAGTTATTATTCCTAATAGATACACTCACTTTACATCCTAGTTTTGGAGTGAATTTTAGATAGAAATGGGTACCCAATTGAAGTTGATCGTGGATTATTATCCATAGATGGATGGCTATATTGAGAAATCCATCTAGATTCTTGAAGACATGATCTAGGAATGTGTGATTGACTTTAGTGGATTATGGGAGAAACACATAACCATAGTATAATTTTACTACAACAATAGTAATTAGGGTTTTATTTGGATGGAACCATTTGAGGCATTGTATGGGAGACTTTGAAGGTTAACTATCTATTTGGAAAGGGTTAAGGAATGGTCCTTATTTGTATTTAGTATCATTCAAGTGAAGAAATATATCATATAGTTGATCAGGAATAGGTTATATATAGCTCAGAGTCCCCAGAAATCTTATGTCAATTATCATCATCATCTTTTAAACTTTAAGGTAGGTGATTAAGTTTTTTCAAAGTTTCACCATGACTGGGGAATATGATCTTGGGGAGATAGGGAAAGTTATAACCTTGTTACTTCATCCCTTCAAGATTATGTAGTAACTTGTGAAGGTAGATTATCATTTAGACTTAACTTCTCATTTGATGTTTATCCATGATGCATTCCATTTTTTTCAGCTAAAAACGTATTAACTAGACCCATCCCACATGATTGAGTGGGATGATGCTGATATTGAACCCAACACCTCAGTGATCAAGAAACCTATTCAGATAGTGGAATGATAAGATAATGTGATTCATTAAAGGATTATCCCATAGGTTTGTGTGAGACGGAATTGTGTTAGGGACAACCAGGAGATATGGGATCACAAGGACTTGATGATGTAGTAGTGGCCTTATATTTTCTTGAGTTAATGAGGTTGTTACTTTACTGTGAAGAGAAGATTTTATAATTGGGAGAATTTTCACACCTAGTTATATGGAATGAGGAATAGACCCCTTTATGTTTTTTTCATTCTGAATTTTTGGATCACTCATTGGACATGGGATGTGTTTTGTATTTTTGGTATTATAAGGAGTCCACCAGCTAGAAGGTAGAGGTAATCGAGTATCTGGTGAAGTTTTATAGAACACACGCAAAATTGTAGGTTCCACTAATAATCTAGTGGTATTCCATTGGCCTCATAGCATGATTCTTGTGGGTATATTAATTATTCATGAACTCACCAACTAGCTGGTGAAATCACTAGAATAATGGTTTAGTAAAGGTGAAAATATAAAGTTTACCTAAATTGATTTTTTAATCACCATAATCTAAAACTTTTGAACCTAACATATTTTTATTAGTTTATGGGATCTAAAGTGATATTCTTATCTCTCTTCCTCCCCCAGGTGGGTAATATTTTCTCTATTTAGAATCTTTCTTCTCCATTGATCATAATATGGTGAGTAATATCCATTATATCTTGTTTCTTATCTCATTATTTATGAAATTTATCTCTTATGGGACTAGATATCTTTATCTAGTTCTGGCACGGAGTTTTGATTTTGTTTCCCTCGTATTTAGGTGCTCTAATATCTGATCTCTCTTTCTATTATCAATAATGTAAATGGGTGATGTTGTTTTCATCCATCTATGGTAGGTGTCTCTATACTATGGTACAAACCATGGAATTCCTTATTTTCTTATGATGATATCTTTTGGTTTGGAATATTAAAATAAATTTTTATCTTTAGTGGTAATGAAAAGGTATTTCAAGATGTTTTTTTCTTTGGAAACTATATTTTATGCACTTAATGTGTTTGATAAAATTAATCAAAGATGGTTTTAAATGGAAAACTGTTTTTCAATTATGGGAATGGATTGAGATCACTATAGAAAATGATTTATAAATATTTTTTCTTGTATTTGAAATGGATTATGCCATGTAAAATGTTTACAAAAATTTTTTTTAGATTATGCCTTATAAAATGTTAATGGGACGTTGATTTGGTTTCCATGAACATAATGATGTTGTAATATCACACTTGGGAGATCTTAGGGTACTGGAAATAACTAGACAAATACTCGACTTAGTGTATTTATCTATCACTAAAGGAGGTTCCCTTAATGTCATAGAAACTAGGGGTATTAATTTATAGGGACCAAGGTTCCCATACTATAGGAGTCACGTATATCTACTAGTGTTCCTTTTAGAGTCTTAATGAATTTTTTTTATTCCCTTGTGTCATGTATTACCCACTTAGTCACTTTGAGATTACATTATGTGTATGATCTTTAGATATTCTTATCTCCCCACTAATCTCTCCTAAAACCAAGAAAGTAGTGACAATTAAGATTCATTACAAATTAAGGTAGATATTATTCATAAAAGGGGTGATATTTATCAAAATATCAAATATGTTGAGTAAATATAATAAAGAAGGAGAGAAATTTAATGTTACACTAAGTATATAAATGATTCATGGGAAGTAGTGAAGTTTTCAAAGTTGTGGATAACATGGTGCTTAGACATTCAGTGGTGAAGAGAAGATAAATAAAGTTTTTTATTAATACACTATTTATGTTAATATTATTTATCACACCAATCTTGACTTATGTATGATTAGAGTAATTTTAGAATGATTCCTTGATCATTATCTAGAGTTGTAGATTTTTATAGTGTTTGAAGAAAAAATTGTATGATATTTATCAATAGGAAGGATATGAAATTTGAAGTTTTTAAAAAAAACCCAAATGAGGATATTATTTTTAAAAATCCATTATAGTGATGTTTTATAGACTTTAGGATATTTTTGTTGAAAATGTATATTGGTAAATTTCTGAAGTGGGTAAGACTATGGGGTATTCATGAAGGAAAGTCAATAAATGGGTTTAGAGTCTATTTATAAATATTGCACATTGATTCTAAGTAAAGGAAGTATTATCATGGAAGCTTGGAAGTATTTCATGAAAAAATATAGACTAATGTGTGAGAGCTCTATAAAATCAATGATATTTACGAATAAAAGAGACAGATTTTATAGGAATGATGGTAGCATAAAAAATGGGGTTTTCATATAAATAAGCCACTAATCCTAGATTGTGTGGAGAAAAATACATAGAGGTTATTAAAATTATTTGTTTTCATGTCAATCTTATGTGAATGTATTTGTTGTGTGAATTTAGTTTACATGAACACTAGTTGCTTGCAAAAAATGTTGTAATGAAAACTAGTGTTGTGAAAAAGTTTTATAAAAAAAAATATTTGTGCACAAGGTGAGTTATACAAGACTTAAGAAAATTTCTCATAATTTCTATTTTAATGTAAAATTTTAAATTTGGATAAAATAAGAGATCCATGACACAAAAGTTATGGTATAAAATAATTTGATCTAATATAAATGAAGTTACATATGAAGGATCAGTGTGTTCACCTCAATTGATAGATCACCGAGTTCTAAAAATGAAAGAGGTTGTAATATAGGGGGACAATGAGTTTTATATGAACATTATAAATAAGAGTTATTATTAGTGATTTTGTTACATTAGTAATTTTCCATTTAATGCTCCTTAGATGACCCTAGTGCATGCGAACCATGTAAACTTTATTTTATCACACTTTTTTTAGAAACTGATTCATATCTATTATGAAGGAGAGGGTTGTTTCAACTAGTAGTGGAATAATATTATTATCAAGGGTTTTTTTATAGAAACATACTTACCATGATTCAACCATCCTCTTTGGGTGTTTACCTTCCTTAAGGACAATAATTTGTTGGAAATCCAAGATATATTCTGGAAACTTAATAATTATTAGTTCAAATAAATCCTAGTTTACATATAATTACTTTTCCATCACTTAAATTGTATGTGAGAAATTCTTGGAGTATAAAACAAGTGATGGAGAGAGAGATCCATGCAAATTATTCATACCTACATTATCAATTCAAATCAAATCACTAGCTGATATAAACACTTATAACTTCTACTATCATATTAATGGACTATATCTCTCCCTATTTTCTATATCTTATAATCCCCCTCAAATACATAATTCATATTGTGATTATAATTTTAATATTTATAATACTTATTTAATTTCACATGAAACTCTTTCATTTATATACGTTGGATAATAAACATAATTGGGAAAGTCCTACATAATCTCCGTTTCCATGTTATACATTAAATGTATTTTGGGAGAGATGATCTTAGAAAGAACCATAATCCAAGGGAGGTAGTTGAATACTAAGGTTCAACCGATGATTCCTAAATTTTGGTATTACAAATGTGTTTGTGAATGTTTCCACCACTTGTTGAGTTTTAGCAATATACACTATCTTGATAATTATATTCTAGTCATTTATATTTAATAAAATGATACCACATCCCATTATGTCTATTATGTGAATGTAGAACGTGATTATTTATCAACTAAATGGAACTTTTGTTTTGAAAATGGACCACCAAGGATATATTTAAATGTTTTACAGGATCCTCCAGTTTTTATTTCATACAATAAAAATTAGGTAAATGATTTTTTTTTCTAAAATATACTATTCCTACACTGATATAAGATATGTTATTTATCACTTCTTTTTAATCCAAATAATTAATTTTTACAGATATATAATTCTCCTAAACTTACGGAATTTCTATCCACAATATCTCTATACCAATCAAAATATAAATATGCATATAATTCTTGACAAGTTTCTACAAAATACAATAAATATTAATCAAGTGTTCCTTAAATATAACCAATGATTGATTAAAAATCTTCAAAGTGTTCATTATTTAAAATAATTTAGAATCAAGAAACCAAATATGTATCATATACAATGTTATGTTATCTTTCATTGATATACAAAAAACTTATAATATTTATATAATAAAGAGTAGAATAAATAAACATTCCTTTATTATTTTTTCCAATATTAGTTTCAACTGTAATTTGAGTTGAAACCAATTTCTATCATTAACTTTAAACTCCTATAATATCACCCTCAAATATTTTGCTTGAGAAAAAATTTTATATCCTCTCTTTTGATTCAATTACTATTGGAGAAAATATATATGTTTCCCAATAATTTAAATTGAAATATTCAATACCATAAATCATGAAAATTAATCAACTATTTAGATGTTTTTATCTCTATAAATAAGGTCATAAATATAGATGAGTATCATTAAATAATCTACCTCAATCAATTTCACATAAATATTATGATCAAATCCACCCCGTCTAAACTCCAGTTTCTTCAAGAATGTGTCCAAATGAGCATACCAGTCCTGAAAAAATTATTTTAATATATTCAAGGAATTTTTAAACCTCTAAACCTTCAATTTGTCATAAAAAATTATAAATCCCATTTATTATTCAATATAAACACCCTATATGAGCACTACATTGAAGAACAACATATTAACATCCATCAAATAGATTCTATTTTTTTATTTCTACAACCAAGAAGAGTCTAATTGACTCAAATATATCCACTTGTGTGAATATATATTATAAATTAACTCATTTTAGATGTTTATATCATTTTCATACAAATAATTCTTTGTTTCAAATTATCATTCCATTCTAATCATAGTTATTTTTGAGCAACCACTTCATTCTTATGATTTTGGGTCCCATCAGCCTCTTCATAATCTCCCAAGTACAATTTTTTCTATATTCTATCTAACTTCTCTTTCATGGTCTCAAACCATTATTCATATTTTTATTCATCCTCAAATGATTATATATTATATTGAGATAATAGAGTAGTATACACTACATTTATCTCCTATAGAGTTTTTGTGGGAGTGAATTTATGACTAATGATATTTGATTCATCAACTTCATCATGCATATTCCTACACTAAGTTTGTCAGTAAATTATTTTCACTAGATATTTTATCCACTAATTTAACCTCTAAATCCTATCCACATGTAAGATTGTGTGAGATATCAGATGTTATAATAATTTCTTCTTTTTTATCCCAATACTCACTCAATTATGTAAACATATAATTGTTCTCATCTTTATCTTCAAAACAATTGACAAAATTTATTTCCACAATCTTGTAAAACTTTTTTTTAAATAATTTTCTTGACTTATATATGATTGATTAGCCTAGTAAAACACATATATCCATTGAATCTTTGTATTTTTCTTAACTTTATTCCTTATTTTGGATTTAACACATGCATCCAAATACTTTAGAATGATTCAAAGTTTGTTTCCTTACATTATATATATCATATGATAAATTCTTTTATATAGGGATAAAAAAAATCTTTTTTTAAGTAAAAATACACTTACATGGAATCCTTCCAATAGTTGTGAGAGATTACACTTTTGATGATCAATTTTTTTTATATTTTTTATCATTAAATTCCATATTTTCACAAGCCCATTTTGTTACAATGTTCTGATTAACTAAAATTCTATATTAATAACATTTTTATCCAAGTAAATTTACACCTCATGTGAGGTTTACTTTATATCATTTTCTGATCAATGAATTATGATCATTCTCTCAGTTTCATTCTCACCTTTCCTCTAAAACCACTTAATAAAATCAATCAAATCCTTTTTTACTGCATGGAAATAATACCACAAATTATACTATAATAATCAATAAAAAATACATATTATATCTCAACACATATTTTAATAACATTAATTTGATCCCACACATCAATGTGAATTAAGTATAATAAGTTTTAAGACCTTTTATTCTTTAGATGGTGTAGATTTTTCACCATCCTTTATCTTAAGTATGAATCATAATTATTATCCCATTAATGTCTCAAATTATGAATATAAACCACAATATTCAATTTTGAATAATTATCAATGGTTTTTGATTGATATACCCAAGCCTTTGATTCCAATGTTTATTTTCTCCTTACTCTATGTGGGAAAAATGTTCCTATTACCATCCACATGATATAAATATTCATTTTTATTATCATAAATTGAGGATTGGTGCTAGATTTTATACTTACACATTTTGGTGATATATATATTGAAAATATTTACTGGTTTTATGTGTTGCATTTATTTTATAAAAAGTATGAATATAATTTTTCTAAGAAATCCTATCAATACAAAAGTTTTTCTATAATTTTAAGTGTTTTTGATGTTGTTCCAGAAAAAGATATGAATATTTCTACAAGTAGAATTCCTAAATATGGTTCATAAGTGGATATTTCCTAAATAAGAATTTTATAAATTGAAGGAATCAAGTAATGAGAAAAAAATACCATATTGTGATTTAATTTCATATAAATTACAAAATACGTCACATAAGATTCATTTTTATGGATATATAATACTTTTTTGGTAAATTTGATAATGTTTGGTATATAAAAGTAATACAGGACAATATATAAAGGGTACCAAAATCTATAGTACTAAAATGTTGTAAATTGATAAATCTTACTAGTGATATATAAAGTTAACCACACATATATAAGAGAAATTAAGTTTCTACATAAGTGATTCCTTGATTAATAATCTAGAAAAGAGAAGAGACTCACATATGGGATAGTCCATATGTAAAGGTTATTACTCCATACACAAGAGTTCATTTGAGTATTGTAGTAAAAATTTGGAAAAGACCTAAGTACCCATAATAATACATAAAGGTAATCCAAGAATGATACGTAAAATTAATCTAGATAGAAAAATGGAAAACTGTTGGAATGTAGTGTGACATGTAATGGTAATCAAGATAACATGTAAAAGTTTTTTAGATAGTGAAATTTGAAAAATTTCACATTGGGGAGCATACATAAGTGTTTCTAATTAATAATATGATATATAAAGGTTCATCAATCATAAAATATTATTGGTAATGTGATGAAATGAGATTTATGATATAGATATTATCATAAGATATAACTAGTAATTTTGATTTCTTGTATGGTTTCATGATATGATTAAAGGAGGATTATTCCATGATCATTAAAAAGTTAAATATAAAATATTGAGAAGACTTAAAATATCATGTTTTTGACTAATAAACATGATATAATACATGAAATAATTTCATGATATAATAGATGAAATATAATTACACACCATAAAGGGAAGTGTCGCATTGTAGAAGTTATCATGTATAAAGACACTTGGATTTGAGGTCTCAATAGAAATTGAGCATCATTCCATGATGATAGTTCTCAGGGTGTGAAAAAGATGAGTTAATTGGTTACTATATTTCAAATATCCAATATTTTAGGATGAAAATCATAAAATTAAATGGAGTTATTTGGAATTAATTTTAAGGATACTTTTGAAATGATTTCGTATGATAATAAAAGATAATAAAAGATATTGGATGAGGTAAAAATAAATAATCTATCTTTTAATATATATAATTGATTTATAGAAGTCAATAAGTATAAATATATCTATCTTTATAAACAATATATATTTTTGTTGTGTAGAGATACTTTATTATTGATATATCTTACATTGAGTAAATAATTCCAAATTGAAGATTTGAAGAATATGGAAGAAATAATTTATAATCTGTAATAATATTCCCATGGAAGGAAGGTCGAGTTTATATGGTGGATCATGTTAGGTGATAGTATTTTTATGGTGATGTTCACATCGTATTTGTAAAGTTGAAACATGTGTAGATCAAGGATCACATATCTACACTCAATGAATCAAAAATAGTGATGTTGGTTTGATTTAAAATGTGTTTCCAAAGGTGTTTTTTCTTTCTGGGGAAGTAAAAGATGGAGAGGAGTGAAGGGAGCGACCCTTGGGAGGTATTGAACTAGACCTAAAAGTTATAATGGGATTAAACCTATTATTAGAGTTCTATAGCCTAAAAAAAACCACCAAAAATTATGTTTACTGAATTTTGGCACATTAGGACATTAATATTGTATACTCTTTAGATTAGCCCAGTGTGGGTTAATCAAGTAAAATTATTGTTTCTTATTTTAATTCTTTAATTATATTTGGAAATACAAAAATTAGTGAGAATGGGTGAGGAAATCGTTGAGAAAAATGATTAAGGTATAGAGATAAGAGAGATAATAAATGCATCATCATTTAAAAGAAATATAATTTTGACCCTACTAACTATGAGTTCAAGATCTGTTAGGGTGGTGAGAGTTTGAGGAATATTTATTTTATGTAAGAATGATTTTTATACCTTGATTCACCAACTCTTAGAGTATCTCTCTCTAAATACCCTTGCGGTATTGAATTATGGTAGTAGAGAATATATTTCTTTTATTGGATTTAATTTTTTATAAATGTATGGGATTGGATATTAGATTAATGTTTTATTATTCCCTTATATTCTCTTTATAACATGAAATGGGAAAAAATATATATAAGAAGTATAAATCCCTGGAAATTCCATTTAATGGATTTTTTGGTAATTTTTTATTCACATCGAATATTCTATAAATTTTTAGAAGAAAGTTATAAATGATTCTAATTATTAATCTATTAATTCATTTATTTATATTGTAGGATTATCCGATTAGACTAATATTCTAATTGATATTTGATCTACTTATAATTATGAGATATCAAGAAGTACAAAGGTGGAAGCAATCAACTTATTATATGATACATATCAAGGGATATAAGGGGGGAAATGAAGTTAAGAGAGGAGAATAAGTCTTGAGTGATCCATTTTATAGTACTAATAATTGAGTTTTAAAATTTGAAAATCCCAATTAAAAGATTGGTTGAAGTGTTCATATATCTAAGGGAAAATAATGATCCCCAAACTATGGAATTGAAGGATATGTCTTCAAAAGTTCATTATCTTAGAATTTGTTTCACATAGAAGGCCCTTTACTCCAAAGATATTAAATAAATAAAGGCCAATAAAGTTAATCTTCCTATACAAATGGAAGAGTCAATGAATGAGAAGAAATGGATGAAGTAAGAGAATGTAAAACTTAAGGATTCCATTACTCAGATGAAATCCATTATGATATTTTAAAGTGACACACTATCTAAGCTTTCTCATTCATTTTAGTATTAAATTTATAAAGGGAATATATTATAGGAAGACATGAATGCTCAACTTGAGGTAAGAAGTAATAAAGTTCCAATGACATTAAGAGGAAATTATCTTTGTCAAAAATAAAGCTGAACAATGAAATATTAAAGATAAACATATTTTAAAATATTTTTTACTTTTCTGTTTGATTATCCTTAGATAGGATATGGTGATATAAAGAGAAATTATTCTATATGAGAGGAGAATCATGATAAAATTGTTATTTCAGAATGTCCATGTTATATGGGAAAACCCAGGCTTGGCCATGATTGAAACCCTTTAAAGAATGAGATAAACATAACTATAGTAGTTCCGAATAAAATAAAAAACTATAGAGTTAATTGAAACACAAATAATAAGGTCCCAATGAGAAGTAAATAAAAAAAATATTCGTTTCAGAATAAGTTCTAGAGGTCTATGTTATTGTTGTGGAATAGATGGACATATTTATAGATTTTTATTTGAAGCATTGGAATATATTTATTATTATGAAGTTGATAGAAATTTTTCCAAATGAAGTTACCAACCATATAAATAAAGGTATATATTTTATTCAAATAATTATTACCATGATCTTCATATCTCTAGGGGAGATATTAGGATAAATACAATAGGAATTAATCAATAAGAATATAGTATATTCATTAAAAAAATCCATTCTTTTAATTAATATATTTCATTGGATAATTGAATAAGATCACCATGATTAAAGAGGTTTGAAAAAATAGTTTCACATATACTTTTAAAAAAAAGTGTCTTGTAAAGATAAGAGAAATATTTAGAAAATTAAAATAATTCCAGAAGATACATGTATGAAGTATCCTAAGGAAATGTATTGGTTAATAAATCTGACGATTCTTACAGGGATAAACTAGTCTACAAAAATGTTTATAAAATAAAAGTACAATAAGTGATTTGTTAAGAGATCCTTGTCAGTTAATGTACCCAAAGAATAAGAATATGTGATTCAGTCTAGGAAGTGGTGATTAATCCCAAATAAAAAAAAATGAAAATTTTGATTTTATCATAACTATTTTAGCAATCCATATGAATTCAAAATTTAGGGATCAAGGAAAAGTGGTGGTCTATAGTGATTTTTTATCTTCATAAACTTTAGGAAGTTGTAATTTTACTTCTCCCCTTGTATTTAAATTCTATAAATATATTTATTTTTTTTGGGTTTTGGGTGAGATACAATCCATGGGAAGATAACATAAAATATGAAATTGATTAGTCAAAATTATCTAATATTCAAGTACATGAGTGTACCAAGAGGTATAATAGTAATAAAAAATTGAAATCAAGGATTATTTTAAGTTTTGGTATCAATATCACTTATTGTATATTGGAATAAAATATTGAAAATGAAAAGATAGAACCTAAGAGAGAAGTTAAAATAGAAATTATTTTCATGATTTCTTTCTTTGAACTAACAAGTGGTCCAAAATGTGATATAATCTGATTATTTTTAGGATATAAAAAACATATATTTATGAATGATTCTCATATTGAGTATTAATTCTATATTCAGTAATGGATTTTGAAAAGTAAAGGGGAGTTTTTATATGAATATATGAAAGTTGGTATCATCAAAAACCAAGGTAAGACACATGGTGGATGAAAGTAGAAATATATTTTAGTAATTAGTATCAAATTGAGATATAAAGATATTTTTTTAAATAAGTAATTTTGATTGAATCACATAATTTTTTATTCATGGTTTATTCACTAATGTTTTTGTGAATGTGTGATTGATATCATTGGAGGGGTTCTTTAATAGAGTCTTAATGTTGTGACTCTTTTAAATTTATAGAAATAAGTAAGTGTAATGGTAAGTAATGATGTTATTAATTTAATCTATTGTTTCATACAGCAAGTTATAACTCTGTAAGATTAGATATTTTATTTATGGATCATTACTAAGTGAAAAGTCAACTCACTAAAAAATATATTATATTATAGACACAATTAAATGAGTTTCTAGATCCTAAAAGTTATATCTTTAATTGTTATGAACAAGTGAAGATTAATCTATAAATAATAGGATATATGAAATGTTTCACAAATGGGGATCATAGTCTCATAGAATTTTATTCAAAGATTGTATTTATAAATAAGGATATGATTTGTTAGAATTATCCATATTCTAATCTGAAATAATGGGGAATAATTCCATGTAAACAATAGTTTTAAATATAATAAGTTGTGGTGATTTTGGAATCCAATGAAGTGGTATGAAGTGTTACCCCCAGAGGATTACAATTAGTATCAAATGGATATAGATTATATTGATTGAAATTAATATTATACGAGTAAAATAATATTGAAACTTAATAGTAAGGACCTTTTATCTAAAGGTATGAACTTTGTAATAATTCTACAGTTGTTACTTTTGGTAAAAATATTTATTTGTATATTATATCAAATGGGGAGAAGATAAAATCATGAATCGGTAGTTGATTGGACAAGATAACATCATGTATATGAATATTTAATAGAATGGTAAGAAAAGAGATTATTTGATATGATTATAATCATGATTGTTTATCAGTGTTGGATTCATGATAGTATTTCCAACAAATCCAAAGGTTGATATTATTAGCATAAAAAATGAGTATTACTGTTTGATTTTTTTTCAATTCATGTTAGTGTGGGATCTACTAAGAACAGATGTTGTTCAATGGTTCTAGATTTATTTTTGTCACATATTGTTATTTGATTATTTTTTAGAAATATTTTTATTCCATAAGAAGAGAAAAATACATTATATAAGTTGTTCTAAATATTCAATTATTTTCAAAGTTGTCCCAGTAAAAGAGATGTAGTTGTCCATTTTTGTCTTCCAAAAGATGGTTTGAAAGTGAAGAGGTCAAGAACATATATTCCATAAAGTAAAGGAATCATAGTGTGAATAAATAATATAACTTGGAAGAATTTCACATAAAATTAACAAAGGCATCATGTAAGAGTAATTATACATGATATGTAATATTTTATTTAAAATTTTCTAAATTTCTTGTCTGTAAAATTAATCCATGAAAATACCTAAGGGATACTAAATTATACAGTGCTAAAATGTGGGAATGTCCTGATTCTTTATAAGGATATTTAAAAGAGATTAGGTAAACAAAAGTGTAACCAACTTATTATGTAAGGGTGGTCTAGATGAAGAATTTACCAAGGGTAAGAACCTCACATATGAGATATTCTATATGTGAGGTTACCTACTCTATACATAAATCTTTATCAGAGTAGAGTGGAAATATTTTTATAAAGTCCCAAACTCTCAAAATGATTTTTAAAGGTAACCCAAATAGATATCAAAAATTAATTAAGATAGGAAAATGGAAAAGTGTTGGACTATACGGTGATATGTAAATGGATGAAAAATATATCCTGTAACAATATATAAATCATAAAATATTATTAACAATGTAACCAATAATGGTTAAAATAGAAAAATATCATAATATAGAACTGATAATTCTAACATCCATAAATACTGTCATGATGTAGTGGAAAAGATGATGTATTTATTAAAGGTGGATCTTAATATTATATTTAAGAAGTTAAATATAATATATTTATTAGACTTACTAGATCTAATTGTTTACAAAGCATTATGCTGCAATGCATGGAATCACTCCATGATATTTCTGAAAGAAAAATAGTGACACACCATATAGATATTTTCCACACCCTAGAGTTTCTTATGGAGGTAGAATATTAGATTTTAGTTTTTAATAGGAGTTGAATGTTATTTCATGATGAATGTTCTCACATTGTGAAGAAGATAGTTCAACAAGTTTCCATATTTTAAATAACATACTTTGCGGGAAATATAAGAATTAAATTTTTAGATTTTTATTATCTTTAGAGGATAATATTGGATGAATTTTCCTAGCATACTCGTGGATAATAGAAGATCTTCAATAATGGAAACATGGAGTATCTTCCTTTGAACAAAGAAAATGGTTTTCAAGAAGTTGATAATTATAGAGATATCTATCTCTATAAATAATATATATTTATAATGGGAAAAGAGGAATCATTATTTATATATATAATAATGATAGTGATGAATTAAAAAAAATATTAAAGTAATAAGGTTGAAGAATTTATTGAAACTATTTTAAGATCATTCCAAAGAACACATAGTTTCCATGATGACTCATTAAAAGTGACATTACTATTATAGTGATGTTAAAAACCTATCTATGAAGGAGTAAAATGTGGGGGTCATAGAGTAACTATCTATACTTGGTGATTCAACAATAATAGTGAAGTATTTTTGACTTTGAATTCATTTCTAAAGGCATTTTTCTTTATGGAGTAGTGAGTAAAGGAGAGGAGTGTAGGGAGTGAACATTTCGAGGTTAAAACAATCCCTAAATATTATAAGGGGAGTGACCCTATTTTTAGAGTTCCATATCCTAATCCCACAAAAAATCGTTTATTTATTGGATTTTGGTACATTGACACATTTTTTATTTGTTTTTTGTATTTTCTCAGTGTGGGTGAACTATGTAAAATAGTTATGTCTTATGTGCATGATATAGTTATATTATAAAAGACATATATTTGTGACTATAGTATAAATAATCCTTCAATAAACCAATTATAGGATAGATATAAGAGAGATAAAAATCATATCATCATTAAAAAAAAGAACATAAGCATGTCCCTACGAATAATGAGTTCCATATTATTTAGTGTGGTGAGAGTTCAAAAAATAAGTTTTAAAGTTGGAATTAATTTCATACCATGATCCCCACAATAAATATATTTCTCACTAAATACCATTTTTGTCCTAGCATTTTACCTCATTATTTTAAAAAAAAATTTTCTAGCCATACCATAAATAAAGTAAAACATATAGTTGAATGTATCTCAACCCCTAATTCACAAAGTTATCTAATGGTTAACATATTGCACCACATGACATGCAAATAAATAACATCCATTTTAGGTCATCCTCTATTAGCCTTGTTTTTTCACATACATTATTTTTTAATGCTCCATCATTACTGAATATAACCATGACATTAATGTGGAACTTCATATTATTAATGAGATTCTTATTTCTAGCTATATATTATAAACAAAAACTATCAAGGGTTCATTTTTTGTTATTGTTATCTTATTTAAGAGTGACTTAATCTAAGATATCCTTCCCATTATTCCTCTCTTCTATATAAGAAATTCACACATGAGTAAATACATAAGGTAGTCTCTCCTCATTTTCTTTAGCATATGATATGAGACCACACTCTTATTCTATAAGGGGATAAAAACTATCTTGTGGATGAATATTAATCAATTTTATAAAATATATCTTACTTTAGCTTATATAAGTGTGAATTTGAGTTATTAATTACCTGAAATTTATGTATTTGTGACCAAAATTAGAATAGTGATAACAATATCCTTAGATGTTTTTTTGTTTTAATGGGGAAATATATATTATTTTTTTATATTGTTGACTTCTGAGCACTTATCATTTAAAGTATATTTACACATACTTTCACTAGGTCGTCATATGGGAATTATAGACACAAAATTGACATTACATCAATAGAAAAATATTCTCATCATTATCTCTCCACATATCTCTAGCTTTTTAATAACTTTTAATTTTATGATAATATCTCTATGGTTGAGAATTGTTTCCAATTTTCTACTTCTATTTTTTCCTTCATAATAATTTCTTCGACATTGGATGTATCACCTCCTCAACCATGTTTACTCTTACCATAATTCTGGACAATTATTCTATTATGATTTTCTCAATAGTTCTCATACCACTTATTTATCTTTATATCAATTATATGTTAGAATTACTTCCAAATTAAATCTTCTTTTTTGTCACCATATGAATTTTTAGCCTCATGTTTATTTCATAAAGACACAAAATATTCTTCAAGTGATTAAACCCTTTTATTTTTTCCCATATTACACACATTAAGGTATTCAATACAAATTTTTTATTCAATTTTAATAATGGAATCCTCAATTTCATTAGATATAATTTGAGAAGATTTATGTTATTCCATATGATTTTCTAACCATGTGATTTTAGAATTTATTTGGTTGATGTTTTCCAATGACTCTTTTAGTAACTCGATAATTTTCCTATTTTTCATCCACTATAGATATGGTTCCTCGAGATATCCTTCAAGTTCTACCTTGAAAATGAATCCTCCTAAGTTTATAATTTATTATTCTCAATAATTTCCATCATTGAGTCCATCATATATATAAAAATAGTATTTCAAAATATTCAAAGAACACTTTATCTTATTCTTCTTCTTTTATCATCAAAATTTTCCATTAAAAAATATTTTTCGATGTATTTTTATATTTAAAGTTTCTTTCAGGGAGAAATATTATCTATTTTTTATAAAGACACTGTTATATTATTTTTCACCCTTACTTGGACATATTTCTGCTATATTACTAACCATACCATAATTTAGACATGTTAGTGGTAGCTTTCCTTCCAACCTACCTTTTCCTCAATTAAATTTTCTTACAATGGGTGATAAATACTCATCATCAAAATATTCTTCTTCCTCATTTAATACATTTTATATGTTAAGGATATCCATGGATTTGAATTCAAAAACATTTTATGATTGAACTGATGTGATTTTTCATTTAACATGAATTTTATAGGAAACCAACTTGGTATAAATATCATCAGGGGAAAATTATGCAAGATATAGTTATTCAAGAGTTGACACCTTAATATTATACAATGGTGGAAATATTTTGATAATTTTTTACACAATTTAAATGTATTTCATTTTATTTAAAATTCCATATATATCTCCCAATAAATTAAAGAGATGATTGATGAAACCATCAATATTTTCATTCAGGATCATATTCAAATCATTAAATTTGTTAAGTAGTACTTATAGTGTTTCTTCCATCACTTTATTATTAACTTCAAAAATGTTTACTAATTTATCCTAAATATATTTTTTAATTGAAACTCCTCAGATTATTGTAAATTTGATTTAAAAATTATCCAAATATTGTATTTTATTCTTTTACATCAAAATTAATAAGTTTCTTATCTATTTCCATTATCGATAGATTTTTAACATCACAGGTCTGTATACCATGAATCATATCCATGAAGACATCAAGACTAGGAGACTGTAGATGTGGTCTCACAAAATTATTTTATATTTGGTAATTTCTTATATCAAACAGAAGAACCCCTTTTTTATTTTTTGTATTCTACATAGAACCAATATCTTATGGTAGATTCATCAAATATTTAAACTTGTGGCTCTGATATAACTTGTTGAAACCACAAGCCTAAATAGACCCTAATAGAGAGAGGTGAATTAGGGTCTTAAACTATTATTTTCTTATGATGAATATTTTTATCATGTTGGTAATACCACCATGAACCTATCTATCCTCAAGAAAAAATAGTATCCATATACTGAAACTAATCACAATGACAGTTATATTTTACTTGGTTCACCACAAAGGGATAATCCAAGTACAATACATTGGTGAGGTGTTGATGTACCATGGGATAATAATACTCACTATAGATGTTATAAAGGTTCATGAACGATTAAATGTCGATATTATTGTCATTTCCTCATCTTATGTATCTATACACTTCTTTGAGACCAAGGATACAAAGATATGATACATGATGATTTGTTACAATGTTTATTTATAAAATATAAACACCAAACCAATATGGTTGTCTTTGTTGTTCTTATATTATTTGTTTAGAATTATATATATAATAGAATTCACTAGAGAAACCTATTCTATATTCACTTATCTAATTATATAAAAATGTTCTTCACTATTTATTATTCCTCCAAATCATGAATTAGAAGTGTCAAATATTTCTATATGAATATTCCACATGTCACCCTATGATTAGGTGGGAATATTTTTAATTTTTTAAGGAATAAAAACCCTTATTAAACTACCTTTAAACACAATATATAATATTATTTCAAATATTAATTTTTTCTGAAAAATCTATTCACAACTTCATGGTTCTCCTCCATATGGTCATTTTGGGTTCCATATCAGAAACCTACTCTTCATGCTATGAAATGTTCAACACCATATCCACAGATTGTAAAATATTTTAAATTGAAAATTTGACATAATAGTATTACCCATGGTGTGGTAGAATGATCACCATAGTATTGTAATCATACAAGAAAAATTACTCCTGAAATGGCTCACTCTATAATCACCTACCCATTTTCTCACCAACACTAAAAACCCAATACATGAAATGACTTGTGTTTAGGTGTATGGGATCCCTAATATCATATTTCAGATTTTAATAATTTATTCATCAATCACAACAAAAATATTCAATGTAATAATACCTGTTTCTTATAGGGATTTTGAATTCCCATTACTACTAGACCTGGTGTTCTAGGACCATATTTTTCTAATTTGATTACATTAATATTGGTTTATTTGAATATTAATAAAATATCTTATTACATATTGTTTATTTTTATTTAATAAATTAATATAATAATGTCCTAGAGTATCTTTCGCATTGATATAGTCGTACCAGGTCCACAATATAATGAGAACAATGGAATTCCATGAATATATTCTTAAATATAATTCCATAGTTAGATAATATACTAAGATCAAGCACATAATATATAGACCATCATGTGAAAGTACTCATAAGTATATGAGGATTCTTCTCATGAATTTTACACTTGGTAATATCTAAGAAGGGAGATTATGAGAACAAACATATTAGTACGAATTCTATATGTTTTAGGTTCATCATATTTTCCTATCTACGAGCATGTGTAATGGTCCTTGGACTTTAATTTTATTATTAATCCATCTTACAACTCACACACTTAGATTTATTTAATAAACCATGATGATAAATGGTTAAGATGAAGTTGTATATGTTTTTTGTGTCATGAGTGACATTTTATTAATGAATAATTCAATGAATGATTTCCCCCTTCCGTATTTATAAATTTTATTTATTTCAACCCTTTTATTGGAATAGAACCATTACATTAAATGCCACAGATATGGTGTAATGATGTGTTTATTGCTTATAGTAAAAGAAATAAATATTAACCACATAGGTTGATGACGCATATTTAAAACATGCTTGGTGATATATTGGAAAAAGGGATTATATTACAAAGGGAGTGCCTGTATTTGATTGTCATTGCTGCAACATTATTTTATTTCTCTTGGGTTCCTTGACCCATTTCTAGACAGAAATCTTGGAATTTAGAAGATCCCGCCTAATGCTAATGAGAATGAATCCTACATGGCCATACACTAATTTTTTATGATATCAATTAAATTATATTTTAAATAAATTAATTGAATAAATATTATTCTCATGACTTCGGAATAATTTTATTCATGTTTTATCGATCACATAAATTAAATAAATATTTATTTATTAGATTTTGAATAAAATATATTATTTATTTTATTTAATATTTAATGAATATTTTTTTTCTAGTTTGTGGATAAAATATTTATTTATGAACCAATTGTTTAATTGGGTATTCAATAAATGTCGATGAGTTCAAATGGATCAAGATAGAATCTGGTGAAAAGTATTAATTTAGAAGACAGTTAAATAATATTTTTTATTGTGAAAGTTAGTGTGTGAACCATATAATAATAATAATAATAATATATGTTTATGGGGTTTAATAAAGATTATTATATTATTTAATAGTTGGTATGAAATTAAATAATATTTTAATCTAAATCATAGATCTATAAATAGATTGTAATGTTAGTAGTATAGGGTGGTTGAAAATTGGGAATAGAGAATCGTTGCACACAATATACTTCTTTATATATCTATCTTTAAATTCTTCTCTATTGAAATCAAGAATGATAAAAACTCATTCAAGACTGAAGGATATTGGCATGATCAAAAAGAAAAATGCAGGACAATTTATTCTCAATGATAACACCCAGAAATCAATCGTTGTTGCTTAGAGACTAAAGAATCGTGTGTAGATCACCACTAGAAGGATTATACAATTGAATCATCATAACAAAACAAAGGTAATATGAGAAGGGTTTACATATACTTAACATAATATTTTAAGAAAGGTCCATGATGTGGTAATTTATTTTTTTAATATAAATAAATTAATTATAAAATTAACCTACAAGATCCTCTATTGGGGTTTCAAGAAAATCTAAATTAAAAGAAATTTTTATTTAACACCCACCAAAGGTACTTTCGCTAGCCCGAAACCAACAAGTGGTATTAGATAAATATTATATATATATAATTATTTATTTTATTTTTCATTATTGCACATTTAAATGTTATGATTCGTTTCACATTTTTTTGTTCTTGATATATCATCAACATATCTTCTTCAAATTCTAAATTTCTTGGAAATATTTACAAGATTAGTTAATAATTAACAAAATTTAAATATGAAAATCACATATTGATGTGATAAGGATACTTGATAGATAACACATGAATATATGCTATATACTTCTTTATTACACACATTGTACCCTTCTTCATTGCACAAGGATTCCAGTGTGGATTCTGGATCATCATGTAATAATTTCATGTTGTGTGTAATTAATTCATCATGTGTAGACCAGCTAGGATGGAAATTTTTTTTATTGAAGTACATTCCATGTAGTTTGACTACATTTCCTATAATCCACACATTTTCAAGATGAAAAATAGAGTCAAACCGGGTCGTGTAATTAATTCACCTCATGTATTTAACTCATGATGCATACTGAATGAAAACCATCTAACTTGAAGTACACACTATCTCTTGTATACATTCCATGTACTTCATAAATGTTCATGAGAAGTACACGTTGAGTCCCTAGGTGTGTACAATGTATATTCAGTAAAGATAGGTACATTTCGTGTAGTTGGATTGTACTGGTCATGCACTTTACCTATTTACATAGAAATATTCAAATTAATCCATTACCCCTTAAACCTTATCAACTCAGGTTCTATGGTTCATTAAGTTGATAGTAAGCACTAGTCATCAGGTTTTATATTATATTAAAATTTTAATTAATTCTATGTAATATTCAGGACTATGAATTTTGTATGGTAATTATATATTATAGATTCATTACATTAAATTATACAGGCTATATAATTTTCATGTGTTCCATGGGTCATTAAGTGAACAGTACACATCATGAAATTATGACACATTCCATGCACATAATATGGTATATAAGTTCATTGTTTACAATTAAACCATAATGATTAGTTAAGATAGGTAATAGTTGGGTTTCTTCCAAGTACAAAGTTGTGTATGGTTTCATTGACTTTAAAAAAAATAAAACTATATATTTTATTTAAAATCATAGTGGATGAAAAAATATTAGACAATTAGATGAAATAAGATAAAATGAATTAATTTATTAATAAAATAATTAATATAATTACACAAGTAGAAATTCAATTATTTGCAATGGATTATTTTTGATAGATAATTGACCCAACACAAATAGTCCCCGAACTCGGACTATTTGAAACATAACACTTTTATTGTCACAAATAATCACTAATTACAACCGAAGAAACAATTCCATCAAAAATAGTTTTTGCAGGAACTCCATCCACCCGACGCAAACTCATTTGTTATGGACCATGACTTCCATTGTATATATTCATCAAATCAGAAGTATTTGTGATGAAATTCATTTCTAGTCACAAATAATTTTCACTGAAATACTATTTTCGACTGAATTAATTTCATCGCAAATAGTTCGTCACACATAATAATGTTATTTAACCTACATGACCCCTTCTTGTTCCTCCTCTCTTATTTCTCCTCTCCCGCATAGCCATAATGACTCCTCCCCTCCTCTACACTACCGAACCACCCCGATACTTTGATGGTCCCTCTCCTGCACAACTGTTACGTAGCACTGCCTTGGGTCTCCCCACTCCATCCAACTCCAACTATCCTCATTTCTTCTGCTTTATTTCTAATTTTTCCTCAAATCTACTATGTAAGGAATATTTTAGTCTCCTACATTATTTTTGCGCATTTTGGTTCATTGTAGTCAATATTATTTTTGTGAAAATCTAGGTTTATAAATTTGACCAATTTTTATAATTTATTTTATATTTAGGGTTATTATAAACTTATTATTCCCTATTTTGATGTTTTGGTTCCACATTAGTTTTTTTAATTTGATTTTAGGTATTTTGGCCATTGTTTGATCTTTAGATTAAATATATTATTTTTTGGGGTTTAAGGTTGTTAGAATATTTTTATTTTATATTATTATTTAAAATTTGATGAGTGTTGAAATATTGTGGATTTTTGTAACTATATGCTATTTAGGGTTGGTAGTATTTATGATTGGTGCAAATTTGTTGTTTTTTATTTTTTAAAAACAATAGGTTTAGCATTTTGTTACATGATTTATTTTTCAGAAGCCCTAGGTTGAGTAATTTACAGATCCATCATTGGATTCTCCTTGTTTATTAATACCTATTTAATTTTAATATTTATATGTGTGTGTGTGTATAAATAAATTAAAATAAATTATTAGAAATGTAAAAATGAAATAGTCCGTCAACTTTTTGGTCATGAGCAATAACAAATTTGATTGTCAATTGGATATGATTGACACAAATTCTTTATTGTTATGACCTAAAAATTGAAAATTCTATTATTTACACATTAATAGTAATTTATAATATATTTTACTAATTTATATTAAATTATACTAATTTTTTATTTATTTTTTATTTATTTTATTATTTTATTATTTTTTTGATCATTTGTATTTTTTTGAATATTTTTATGGATTTGTAATTTTTTTAATTATTTTTAATTATTTTATTATTTTTAATGATTTGTAATTTTATTATATTTTAATTTATTTGTATTTTTTCTAATTATATGAAAATTTTTCAATTGTTTGTAATTTCAATTTTTATTAATTATTTTTATGTTTTTTTATTTTTTTTAGTATTTTTAAATAAAAAAAATATTTTAAAAAATATTTGAATTTTTTAGTTATTATTATTTATTTTTTAAATTTTTTTAAATTTTTTTAAATTATTTTTAATTTTATAATATTTTTAACGACTTGTATTTTTTTTAATTAATTTTAATTTTTTGACATTTTTATGATTTTTACTTTGTTAAATTTTTTATTTTTTTAATTATTATAATTTTTTTTCTAATTATTTTAAATTTGTTCAATTTTTTATTATTTGTAAAATTTTAATTAGCCGTAACTTTTTAAATACTTATAATTAATTTTAATTTTATTAAATGTTTTTATATTTTTTATTTTCCAAAATTATTGAGTATGTATAAATATTTTAAATTATAAGTTAATTTATTAAAATTTTGTAATTATTTTTAATTATTTGATTTTATTTTCATATTTTTAATGATGTATAATTATCTTAATATTTTTAATAATGATTAATTTTCATTAAATTATTAATTATTTTTAAATTTTTTTATATATTTTTCATTTTTGAAATTATTTTTTATATTGTTTTTAAGAAATATTTTTTTTCAATATATTTATCTTTTTAAATTATTATTTTTTATAATTTTAATGTTTTAACTTTTTTAGTTGAGTTTAAAAATTTTAATTATCTTTAAATATATTCATCTTTTTAATTATTTAAATTAATCTTAAATTTTTTAATTACTTTTAACTTGATATTTTATATTAATTAATTTTAATTATGTTTATTTTTAAATGTTTTTAATTGATTATATATATATTTATATATATATTTTAATTAATTTTAATCAATTTTAATTTTTTTATTTTTTTTGTTTTTTAATTTTTTAATTTTTTTTAAAACTATTATTTGTGATGGAATATACATCCATCGCAAATGTTTTTTTAAATTACACCGGTTATTTGTGACAAATGATTCATCCATTGAAAATAACCACTATTTTCAATGGATTGTCATAATTAACCACCATTGTAGTGATCTATTTTGAGACAGACTATTTGGGATGAACTCCCATCACAAATAATCCATCAAAAAAATAAAAACAAAAACATTAGTAGTTTCAATTCATGTATGCATTATCTTATTAATGAATGAATTGAAATAAATTCTAGTTAATTATTTCAAATGCATAATAGTTGCATGTTTATGACCGATCATGAGCTTGAACAAGACTAATGTATGAGTTGAAATTATTTTATTTATTTTGTGCATGATTTTACAATTTTAATTACTAAAATTAGTTTGGTGAACTAATTTTCACCATTCCCTCTACTATTATATTGGACCTACATGTCATGACCCGAACCAATGGGGCTCATAGGCCAAGGGGTGGCAATAATAAATGAAAGGCATGACTAATATGAGATTTCTTTTCATAATGTACTTGGTTTCACACCCCGACCATATCAATATAGAAGTGGATAGGAATAATAATAAAAAGTTGAAATAGATAGAATATAACCATGCATGTGAAAACCTCTAAGGTGTACAAGGATACAACAGTGCAAAATGGAATTAAAGGGGGAAAATACATACCTAACCAGAAATATTTCCCAACTCACAAGACTAGAAAAGTAAAATTTTGAGAGAGACCAGCTCATGATACCTAAGCTCTAACCACCGTACGTGGTAAAATGCATAAGGTATCCCTACTCTCTTTTATAATCTCCACTGATGTGTCCTTTGTCTATATAAGACATGACGCATGTGGGAAAAGTCCATGCATGGGAGGTTATATACATATCTAGAAGGATCCACCCAAAACTGAAGGGGTGCAGTAAGAAAATGATAGGAATAAATAGAGAGTCGAAAACTCAACCCAAAGAAAGAGAGTAACAAAATCTAATGGCATGGATACGAATATAAATATTCTCAAAAAATAATCCCAAACCAGAGAGAAGGGGGATGTCCATCTCAAAACATATCCTAGGGAAATATTTTCCCTTTGTTCTAGGTAGTCTATCAATGATGCCCAACATCTCGTGTATCTATCCAAAAGTAACTGGGAAGAGTCCCACACAATGCCACTATGACACACAGTTGAGGGGGGCATAATATCCATGTAGAGGACCCACAACCTACTTCATGAGGGGGGGGGGGACTCAATAAATATCAGTATAGGAGCTACACCCTAATGTGTCATGGGGTTCCACTCTGTAGGTAGAGGACATGAGTCCAGGTGGATCAAGTGGTTCCACTCTGTTGTTATGAGGACCCATTCCCTAACCGATAGGGGGTACCACTCGACAGATATAGGACCCACACCCTGGTCTGTTATGGGTATTCCTCTTAGCTTTCATGAGGACCTGCCCCATATCAAAAAGGGGTACCACTATATAGATAGAGGACTCGCACCTTGGTTTGTCAAGGGGTTCCACTTTGGTGTCCTGAGGACACGTTCCGTATCTGATAAGGGGTTACCACTCAGTAGATAGAGGACTTGTGTCCTAGTCCATTTGGGGGGTTCTACTCTAGTGTCATGAGGATCGTGCCCTATCTGATATGGGTACCGCTAGGTAGATAGAGGGCATGCTCCTTAGTTTTTCAGGGGGTTCCCCTCAACTATCTGGTGATCCTACATGATCACTGTCATCATCAGGTGTCGCCTAAAGAATCATCATTCCTAGAACATCACACATAATATCTCAAAATACAATATGAATGTCTCCATAATATTCTATGTAGAAAAACACTCCGTATAGGCTACTCACTAGCCAAAATCTCAGTCAAAGTGAAAGAGATAGGAGAGGAATAAGCTTCATAAAAAATTACACTATGTGTAATGGGGACCACATGATGTGTGGTCCTATTCCACTATCTTTCCATGTATGTTTCTTTTCCTTGGAACTAGGTCATTCCTGTGTACCCCTAAGTGTGCCTATGTACTCCAATAATACACAACATATCTTGCCAAAATCTCGACGATGGCACGAGGATAATTGTCGGTTTTAAGTGGAAAGAAATAATTTCACTAATATTTTTATTAAAACAACTTCAAATTTCCAAACAGATTGTAATACCCCAAGCTTCCACGGTACGATTCTCTTTGAATAATACAGTAGCGTGTGTTGTACGCAACTTCGAGATTCTTACACACTGTGACCAATCAAAGTAGTCGTTATTAATATTAATACCCACTTTTTGAAATTTCATAAATTTTATCTCTCAAAATGGAATTCATTTTTGGATTCGGACTATCGAAGTTATCCTAGGGTAAAATTTTGGAACTTTTTGGATAACTTTTATATTTTGAAGAATAGTGAAAATTACTAAATTTTAATTTAAAACAAATTTTTTAATCAAAATAATTAATATTGATAATTTATTAATTTGAGTGGTTTTAAAATATATTTAGAATATATTTTTACCATTTAATACAATGTTGGTCATTGTACATAATTTCACATTTAAACCGAAAATAAACAACTGTCAATCTTTTGATAGTTATTATCTCTTAAAAACACGCTTTTTGTTTTAACAATGGGAATTAATTTTAAATTAATTTCAGCCACTTATACATTTATAATTTAGAAATATGGATTCAAAATTTGGAATCATTAGGTCCAAATTGTGTAAATAGGTAACTTTTATTTTTAGACTTTTTGAATAATTAATTCGATAAATATTTTATTTACCATGGTTAAAGGGTAAATCTGGTAAATAAGGGTAAAAAATAATAATATTATAATATTAATTTAGTGTAAAACATGTCCTAACCCTATTGGTTGATAAATGTCCAACCATTTTCATCTTTGGGTCGATTTTTGGACCCCATGTATCCACTTGTAAGTGATAATGACACTTTATATTAATTAAGTTAAATAAATACAAAATGACATAATCATATATCTTTTTGGAAAACAATTTTTACATAAGGTTATATATATTATATATTTTACTATAAATATTCATTATAAATATAAAACGATTTCTTATATAATGGTATTTTATTTTTAATTTTTAGACATTTAATAATTAAATTTATTTATGACACAATAATGATGTAGTATTTTCCTTATTAATGAAAGAATCAAATAATTGGTATTATAAATATTAAAATAAATATAATTTTAAAGTTTTTATGAAATCCACGAATTTTATTGATTAATATGACATGTTAGGATTTCTTAAATGATTTGTTTTCGAATTAATAATGTTTTTAAGACTTTAACAAAAATCAATTATTAAATAGTGTCAAAATTGACATAAAAGAGTTCCTAAGACAAATAATATATTATTAATTGATATTATATTCTTAAAAAACTAAGGTTCATAAAAATGAATTATATCATGATAGTTGTATCATTAATGGACCACTTGGGGGTCTCTTGGATGTATATATTAAGTTTATTAACTATATAATATAAAAATACAATGTGACTTGGTTAATGTCAATCTAATTAACTAAGAGTTAAAACTAAAAGATAAGGTTACTATAATGACCCAAACCTGTCTAAAATCTATTGGTTTAAAGGATTTCTACCCATACCCACCTTAGACTTTGAATAATTCACTTTGGAGCCATTAGAAACTGAATATAAATTTATTATAAATTAATACTTTACGTTTTTCCCAAAGAGCCCCTCCTCCCCCTTATAAAAGGACACCACTTATAACCAATTCTTTACACCTTAAAAGTCTTTTGGTTTGTCCAAACCCTACCAAAATATTCTCTTAAATTCCCTCACTTCGACCTAGATGCCTTCCTTTAGATAGAAATCCAACCTAAGATCCCTTTTGATCAAATCAAAAGGAAGAACACGAAGAAGAGGTAATGTTTTTCACCACCCTCTTTCAAGTTCCTTTCTTTTTCAGCTTCTTCTTTCTTTGTTATTCCCATTATAAAATAATAACTCCAGTATATTCTATATAATGTGATGTTATTATAAATATGGTAAAACCATATTCAGTATTCTATCCATCCTTTTAATGACATGTCACCATACGTGCGTACGTACGGCTTACCGTCTCCACGTCGTGGTGTAATTGTTATTCAAAAAATTATTATTTAGATGGGTATAATAATGATGTGTAATTCATGTAAATAATTAATATAACATGATAATTATTCTGTATATATGATATAACATCCAATTATATATTATTTTAATAGCAAAATAATGATATTGCCGCTCGTGCGTACGTACGGACTACCGTCTCCACGAACGCGATGAGATTCATTCCCCATCGTATCCATTCAAGACTAATTCTCATTTAATGATTAAAAATAATGTTTAAGGAATTTATATAATTCTGGATTTGAATAAGATACAACCTATCCATAACCAACACAGCTTACGTAAAAAAACATATAAAAGAAAACGAGTAAGTTAACACCCGAAACAACGATAATACTAAGATATTATTAACAAATCAATGTTAAAAGATCATATATGATATCATATTAATATATATGATTATTGTATAATTTTGTAACATTATTTCACCATTATAAAGAAGGTTAACCTACCATCTACAAAGGAAAAGTACAAGGTAAGGGTTTATTTCACAATCTCTTCATTATCCGAGGTTGTTTATACGTAATTATCTACTGGTACCTCTTTATCATCCACATCCATGTTTCTTAAAAATGTATTTCAAATCATTATTACTATTTTAAAGACTATGGGATAAAGTAATTTATAACCTTGTTGAATTTTTCTAAGAATTTTATAAAGGAATCTTTCTATCATTTTCCAAACAAGGTCCTTTTTATCATTTTCGACAGAATTAAGGTAAGAATGTCTTTTTTTAACTTATATGGAAGGTGCAGCTATTTTCCGCAGTTATAAAATCTTTAAAGCTTCCCTTAGAAGCTTATAGGAATATTTTCAAAGTAAATTTTTTATTTTATAATTATGTGACTTTCAAATGATTAAAAAAAGAGATATTTCTCTCAAATAGTTTTGATTTCATCTATGTCAACATCCTTTAATAGATTTTAAGAATATTTGAAGTTGATTTATTGTGATACAAAACATCCATATTGTATTGAAGGTTTTGTGATATGTTTGAATGTGGATGTGTTATTTTTATACCATTCATGGTTTATGGAGAAAGTACTGACATTTCATATGATAGTTTTAATATGAATATTTATGTGATGTTTAAACTTGTTCATATGAGGAATGCATTGGACTTAATAAGTGACAGGTGGATCCCGCTATAACTCCTTGATGCATCGGTAGGTATCATGAGACAAACTAGTGTGTTGGAACAAGGCCATGAAAAAATATTATTTGTAGTCTTGGCACGAGGCCTTGACTATGTGGTTATGATTGTCTGGAATTATGCATTCCATCATTATGAAAGTGGTTATTGATATTACATGTGATTATTCTACTAGTAGAACATCAATGTGAATAAGTAAATGGAATTACCTAATTTTATTTTTTCCATATTATGCTGAAGTTCAAGTTTAAAAGGCTTTTGTTTTAGTTATACGTTGCCTTGAATGTTTAGGCTTATTTATAAAAGTTTCCACTATATTGTTATCCTTACTAGGCATTTGAGCTCACCCCTTTCTATGTTTTATTTTTCCCAGGATGTGAAGAAGTATTTTATGAATGACCTGAAGGGATAGTATAAGGGGATATGAGTGTGGAGATAAGATGTTGTTGTAGTTTTCACTTTATTATGTAATGTAAACTTTATGAATGTATCTAGTGTTTCCAAGATTACTAAACTAATAGGTCTTTCGAGAGTTGATCTCTTGTGATCATGCCAATGTTATGTAATAATGCACCGACTCTGGTCTTCTGGGGTCAAGGCGTTAAAGTTGGTATCATAGGAAGCTTAGTACAAACCTTGGAAGCTAGATTTAGATAAACTCTTATTAGAGCACATAGATCTAAGATGGAATTTGAGGATTAGTATAGAAGAACTTCCTAGAATTTTGGTATTGTAGGGATTTTGTGAGTTTTCCGAGCAATACATCTCTTTATGGATACGACCAGGTAGAGGCAGCTCTGGCACAGATGTACCTAGGGGTAAAAACTGAAAACACCACTTTGAGCTAGACTCGAATATGAACTGGTGCACGACAACGGGCCTTGCTGCACTCTTGGTTATGACACTCCCAGGGGATATTCTTTGGATAATTCTCATTTTATTTACAAACCATTATGAAGGGTTTATGAGTATATAATTCCTCAATGAATTTTTTTTATGATTATGGATTATATCCATAAATAGTTCAATTTATGTTAAGTGTTTTACAAGTATGGAATTATGTATTTTGATTCATAAACTGATCTAGTTTATGCCATTGTTTAGAAATGGCAACTAGTGGAAGAAATGGAAACCGTATCAATACACACACTCCATGTAGGGATTTCCCTCCTACTCATGATAATTATAGTGGAACTGGTGATACAACTGGTGCAGATCATCTTATCACCATACTGGGGCAACTCACTCAGGTTATGAATAATAACATTACCCATATGGAGCTCCCTGATCCATAGCGTGGAGGATCAATGTTAGATCACTTCATGAGGCAGAAACCACCAACATTCAATGGGAGTACAAATCCATTAGTATCTGAGAAATAGATAAGTTCCCTAGAGAAAATATTTCAGGCTTTGGGGAGTAGTGAAAGGGAAAAAGTTGTCATGGCAGTTTATCGCCTCACTGGAGATGCTGATCAATGGTGGTCATTGATTAAAAACATGAAGGAAGATGATGAAGTATCAAATTTGGAAAGGAGGGAGTTAAAATATATTTTCTTAGAAAAATACTTTCCTCGCGACCATCGAGCAAATATGAAAAGGAAATTTCTGAGTCCGAGAAAAAAGGAGGATGATAATGTCACGAAGTATGAGGCTAACTTTACAAGGTTAGCAAGGTATGCTGGATATTATATACGTAACCCAAGAATTAAGATTGATGATTTCTTTGATGGGTTAAAACCATTTCTTCGTCGAGAATTAGTGTCACAATCCTTCTCGTCGTATGAAGATATTGTCTCATGTGCTATCAAGACAGAAAAATAATTCTCTAAGTCTTATGACTTTAAAGCAAAGAAAGAGAAGAAGAGATCTTCTGATCACTCTGGTAATGGAAATAAGGGGAAGAAGGGAAAAGTTTAATATCCATCCTGCAGTAAATGTGGAAAGAAACACCATGGTAATTTCTTGAGGGGAATGGGAGTCTGTTACAAGTGTAGTGAAAAGGGACACCAAGCTCGTGATTGTAAGGGGAAGAAAGAAGCTATTGATGTTCAATGATACAACTAAAAAGAGATGGGACATTATGCAAATTAATTTATTAAGATTCAGGGGAACATACCTCAGAAAAGGCCAAGGGATCAAGGCCCATCTTATGCTATCACTACTGCTGAGGTAGAAGCTCCGAAAGACGTGGTGGCAGGTAATTTAATGGTTTCATTAAGTTTAGAAAAGGCATTATTTGATTCTGGATCATCGCATTGTTTCATATCTTCCTAGTTTGCTAAGAAAATTAGATATTTCCAATTTGATTTAACAAGGGAGTTGTCTGTTAAAACTCCTAAGGGAAGTATCATTGCAACAAAGTTTTGTGAATCAGTCCCCATTAGAGCACACAAATATTCTTTATTCGCTAATCTCATCGTCATACCTATGATTGAGTATGATATAATCCTCATTATGGATTGGATTTCAGACCATGATACAAAGATTTATTGTAAGAAGAAGGAGGTTACGATTATTGATGATGATGATAAGGAACAACTTATCTTTAGAGCAGAATCATCACCACCTAATTCTTATCTAGATCCACCCCCAGTAGCCCAACTAAATTCAATTATTGGAGAGGAAGAGAATGAAATGACTATGGGTGAGGAAAGGAATTTTAAAATAGAGGATGTACCTATTGTGAAAGAATATGTAGATGTGTTTCCGAAATATTTACCTAGACATCCTACAGAATGAGAAGTTGAGTTTTCCATTGATTTAATTCCTGGATCAAGGCTTATATCGAAGACCCCTTATAAAATGGACACTATGGAATTAGTTGAAGTAAATAAACAACTAAAGTAATTGAGTAATAAGGGATTTATTCTCCCTAGTGTTTCTCCATGGGGATCCCCTATTCTTTTTGTTAAAAAGAAAGATAGATTTATGAGGTTATATATCGACTACATGGAGATCAATGCTATAACAATAAAGAAAAAGTATCCCCTACCTCTCATTGATGATTTATTTGACCAAATGCATGGAGCTTGATACTTTTCAAAGATTGAACTTCGTTCTGAATACCATTAGTTGTGTGTGAAGAAGGAAGACATTCCGAAGACAGCATTTCGAACCAGGTACGGGCATTACAAGTTTACAGTAATGCCTTTTTGGCTAACTAATGCACCCTATGTATTCATGGATCTAATGAATAGAGTTTTCAAGGAATATATAGATGAATTTGTGGTGGTATTTATTGATGATATCTTGGTATACTCCAAAAGATATGAAGATCATGAAAATCACTTGTGCATTATCTTGAAGACTCTGAGAAGACATGAATTATATGGGAAGTTTAGTAAGTGTGAATTATGGATTCAGGAGATTTATTTTCTTGGCCATATTGTCGCTAAAGATGGAATCTATGTTGATCCTTCTAAGACTAAGGCAATCCAATAATGGCCTGATCCGACGAGTATAACTGAGGTACGCAGTTTTATTGGTTTAGCAGGTTATTATCGACGTTTCGTCCAGAATTTTTCCCGGTTGGCTAACCCATTATCAAAGCTCACACGTAAAGGGGTTAAATTTTTTTGGACAAAAGAGTGTGAATAATGTTTCGAAGAAATGAAGATAAGATTAGTCAATGCTTCAATATTGACTCTACCATCGAGGAATGATGGGATCGTTATTTATAGTGATGAATAGAAGAAAGGACTTTGTTGTGTACTTATGCAGAATGATAGTGTTATTGCATATGCATCACGACAGTTTAAAATTCATGAGAAAAACTATACTACTCATGATCTCAAGTTAGCAGTTGTGATATTTGCTTTGAAGATATGGAAAAACTACCTCTATGGTGAAAATGTGAGATTTATACCGATCATAAGAGTTTAAAGTAAATTTTCTCACAAAAAGAACTCAATATGAGGCAGAGGAGATGGCTTGAATTACTCAAGGATTATGATTGCACGACACACTACCACCCGGGGAAGGAAAACAAGGTGGAAGATGATTTAAGAAGAAAAGATCATGGAGTTTTGAACAATATGAGAATTTAAAGGGATCCAATTTTCATGGATCTATTGAATATGGACATGGGAATAACCATGGAAGGTGAAACATAAATACTTTTTCAAATGGTTTCCAAACCATCAGACCGGTGATGAAGAGTTTCAAAAGAAGATTAAAGCTGTAAATGATGGGAGATTGAGTGACTTTGTGTATGAAGATAGAATTTAAAAATTTGGGAAGAGACTTTGTGTTCCCGATATACCTGATCTGAAAAGGGAATTGTTAGATGATTCTCATAGCTCCAATTTCTCTATACACCCTGGGAGCACCAAAATGTATATAGATTTGAAGGAACACTTTTGGTGGGACAACATGAAGAGGGATATTTCTGATTTTGTGTCAAGATGTATGGTTTGTCAACAAGTGAAAGCTGGAAGGCAACAACCTGGGGGAGTATTGCAACCTCTTCCCATACCTGATTGGAAATGGGATAATATTACGATGGAATTTGTCATGGGTCTACCAAAGACTCCTAGAAGGAATGATGCAATATGGGTTATTGTTGATTGTCTTACCAAGTCAGCACATTTTTTTTCTATAATAGATGATATACCACTAGAATGTATAGAAAGACGATATATTAATGAAGTTGTGAGACTTCATAGAGTACCCCTATCGATTGTTTCTGATCGTGATCCCCATTTTACTTCAAGATTTTGGAAGATTCTTCAGAAGGCCTTGGATACTGAACTTCGTTTGAGAACTGCCTACCACCCTCAAATAGATGGACAATCAGAACAGACTATTCAAACCTTAGAAGAAATGTGGAGATCTTGCTCACTTGACTTTCAGGGTATGTGGGATCAATATTTACCTTTGGTATAATTTTCTTATAACAATAGCTTCCATTTAAGTATTCAGATGGCACCATCTGAAGCATTATACAGAAAGAGATGTCACACACCAACCTATTGGGATGACGTTGGTGAAAGAAAACTTGTAGTCCTAGAACTGGTGGAGGAAACAATGGAGAAGGTAAAGGTAATCGAAAACCACATCAAAGCATCTCAATATAGGAAGAAGAGCTATGCCGATAACCGAAGGAAGGATTTGGAATTTCAGGTAGGAGATCATGTTTTTTTGAAGGTATCTCTATGGAAGGGAGTTATATGTTTCGGTAATAAGGGTAAATTGAGTCCTAGGTACTTCGGACCTTTCTAAATTCTAGAATGAATTGTGGCTGTAGCTTACCGTTTGGAAATGCCTCCAAGTCTCTCCAAAGTTCACGATGAGTTCCACGTATCACTGTTGAGGAAATACATGCCTGACCCAACGCATGTACTCACTTACGAGGAATTAGAACTGGAACCAGATCTGTCTTATTGCGAAAAGCCCATCAGGATTCTTGATACAAGAGAACAAGTGCTCAGAAACCGGACGACTCGTCTGGTAAAAGTTCTATGGAGAAACCATAAGATGGGAGATGCAACGTGGGAACCTGAGGAACTTATGATAAAAAACCACCCGTGTCTTTTCATGCGGTACTATTTTAGAAATTTCAAGGACAAAATTATTTGAAGGAGGAGAGAATGTAACACCTCAATCTTCCACGGTACGATTCTCTTTGAATAATACAGTAGCGTGTGTTGTATGCAACTTCGAGATTCTAACACACTACGACCAATCAAAGTAGCTGTTATGAATAGTAATAACCACTTTTTGAAATTTTATAAATTTTATCTCTCAAAATAGACTTCATTTTTGGATTCAGAATATCAAAATTATCATTGGGTAAAATTTTGGAACTTTTCGAATAACATTTATATTTTGATGAATAGTGAATTACTAAATTTTATTTAAAAACAACTTTTTTGATCAAAATAATTAATAGTGATAAATTATGAATTTGAGTGGTTTAAAAATATATTTAGAATATATTTTTACCATTTAATAAAATGTTGGTCATTGGAAATAATTTCACATTTAAACCAGATATAAACTACTGTAAATCTTTTGATAGTTATTATCTCTTAAAAACACGCTTTTTTGTTTTAACAATGGGAATTAATTTTAAATTAATTTATGACACTTTTGTGTTTTGAATTTAGAAATATGAATTCCATATTTTGAATCAGGAGGTCCAAATTGTGTAAATAGGTAGCTGTTATTTTTAGACTTTTTGAATAATTATTTCGGTAAATATTTTATTTACCATGGTTAAAGGGTAAATCCGGTAAATAAGGGTAAAAAAATAATATTATAATAATATTAATTTACCCTAAAATTTTTCCTAACCCTATTGGTTGATACATGTACGACCATTGGAATCTTTGGGTCGATTTTGGGACCACATGGATCCACTTGTAAGTGATAATGACACATTATATTAATTAAGTTAAAGTAAATACAAAAATGACATAATCATATATCTTTTAGAAAAACAATTTTTACATAGGGTTATATATATTATATTTTAGACTATAAATATTCATTATAAATCTAAAAATATTTCTTACATAATGGTATTTTATTTATAATTTTGAAAAATTTAATAATTATATTTATTTATGACACAATAATGATGCAGTATTTTCCTTATTAATGAAAGAATCAAATAATTGGTATTATAAATATTAAAATAAATATAATTTTAAAGTTTTGATGCCATAAAATTTTTTTATTGATTAATATGACATGTTATTATTGCTTTAATGATTTTGGTTCAAATTAATAATGTTGTTAAGACTTTAACAAAAATCAATTATTAAATAGTGTCAAAATTGACGTAAAAGAGTTTTTAAAACAAATATTATATTATTAATTAATATTATATTCCTAAAAATCTAAAGTTCGACCAAAGGACTTATATCATAATAGGTGTATCATTAATGGAAAACTTGGGGGTCTATTGGATGTATATAGTAAGTTTATTAACTATATAATATAAAAATACAAAGTGACATGGTTAATGTCAATCTAATTAACTAAGAGTTAAAACTAAAAGATAAGGTTAATATAATGACCCAAACCTATATAAAATCTATTGGTTGAAATTATTTCGACCCATACCCACCTTATACTTTTAATAATCTACTTTGGAGCCATTAGAAACCGAATATGAATTTATTATAAATTAATTCTTTATGTTTTTCCTAAAGAGCCCCTCCTCCCCCTTATAAAAGGACACCACTTCTAACCAATTCTTCACACTTTCAAAGCCTTTTGGTTCAGCCAAACCCTACCCAATTATTCTATCAACTTCCCTCACTTCTACATAGAGGCATTCCTTTAGTCATAAAGTCAACCTAAAGATCCCTTTTGATCAAATCAAAAGGAAGAACCCGAAGAAGAGGTAATGTTTTCCACCACCCTCTTTCAAGTTCCTTTCTTCTTCAACTTCTTCTTTATTTGTTATTCCCATTATAATATAATAAATCCTATATATTATATATACTGTGATGTTATTATAAATATGGTACAACCATATTCAGTATTCTATCCTTCCTTTTAATGACATGTCACCATACGTGCGTAGGTATAACTTACCGTCTCCACTTCGTGGTGTAATTGTTATTCAAAACATTATTATTTGGATGGGTATAATAATGATTTGTAATTCATGTAAATAATAAATATATCATGATAATTATTCTTGTATATATGATATACCATCCAATTATATATTATTTTAATATCAAAAGAATGATATTGTCGCTCGTGCGTACGTACGGACTATCGTCTCCACGAACGCGTTGAGATTCACTCCCCATCGTATCCATTCAAGAAAAATTGTCATTTAATGATTAAAAATAATGTTTAAGGACTTAACATAATTATGTATATGAATAATATACAACCTATCCATAACAAACCCGGCTTACGTAACAAAACATATAAAAGAAAATGAGTAAGTTATCACCCGAAACAATGATAATACTAAGATGTTATTAAGAAATCAATGTTAAAAGATCATATATGATATCATATTAATGTATATGATTATTGTTTAATTTAGTAACATTATTTCAACATTATACAGGAGGTTAACCAACCATCAACCAAGGAAAAGTACAAGGTAATGGGTTATCTCACAATCTCTTCATTATCCGAGGTTTTTTATACGTAATTATCTACTGGGACTTATTTATCATCTAAATCCATATTTCTTAAAAATGTATTTCAAATCATTATTACTATTTTAAATAATATGAGATAAAGTAATTTATACCCTTGTTGACTTTTTATAATAATTTTATAAAGGAATCTTTCTGTCGTTTTCCAAACAAGGTCCTTTTTAACCTTTTCGACAGAATTAAGGTAAGAATGACTTTTTTTTAACTTATACGGTAGGTGCGACTATTTTCTGCCGTTATAAAATCTTTGAATCTTCCCTTACAAGCTTATAAGAAATTTTTTAAATTAAATGTTTTATTTTATAATTTTGTGACTTTCAAATGATTTCCAAAAAAGAGATATGTCTCTCAAATAGTTTTGATTTCATCTATGTCAACATCCTTTAATGGATTTTAAGATTATTTGAAGTTGATTTATTGTGATACAAAACTTCCATATTGTATTGAAGGTTTTGTGATATGTTTTAATGTGTATATGTTATTTTTATACCATTCATGGTTTATTGAGAATGTATTTACATTTTTTATGCTTGTTTTAATACGACTATTTATGTTATGTTTAAACATGTTCATATAAGGAATACATTGGAATTAATAAGTGACGGGTGGAGCCCTCAATAGCTCTTCGATGCATCGATAGGTCTCATGAGACAAACTAGTATCATGGAACAAGGCCTTGAAAAAATATTATTTGTAGTCTTGGCACGAGGCCTTGGCTATGTGGTTATGATAGTCTGGAATTATGCATTCCATCATTATAAAAGTGGTTACTGATATTGCATGTGATTATTCGACTGGTAGAATATCCATGTGAATAAGTAAATGGAATTATTTCATTTTATTTTTGCTATATTATGTTGAAGTTCAAGTTTAAAAGGATTTTGTTTTAGTTATACATTGCATTAAATATTTATGCTTATTTATAAAAGTTTCCTCTATATTGTTATCCTTAATGGGCATTTGAGCTCACCCCTTTCTATGTTTTATTCTTCCCAGGATGTGAAGAAGTGTTTTATGAATGAACTATAGGGATAGTATAAGGGTATATGAGTGTGGAGACAAGATGTTTTTTTAGTTTTCACTTTATGATGTAATGTAAAATTTATGAATGAATCTAGTGTTTCCAAGACTACTAAACTAATCAGTCTTTCGAGACTTGATCTCTTGTGATCGTGCCAATGTAATGTAATAATGCACTAACTCTGGGCTTCTGGGGTTGGGGCGTTACACAGATCATACCATTATAATCCTAGAAAGATAACCCTCATAATAGGCTATTCACTTAACTAAATTGGACACCCGGTGAAAAAATAACACATTTCACCCCACCATGCTCGAATGACATTTCGTGCACCTGAGCCATGAGTCTGAATTAAATACCTTATACTATTCTTGAAATTTCCTTTTTAATATCCAACTCTTAATTCATAGATTATTCACCAATCTGATGAAATATGAATAAGTTGTGACATATTCATGATTCTGGAAATAATAATAATAATAATAATAATAATATTGGGCATTTTTGGACACAATCCATTCATTGAAAAAATGTATCCATCACTGGTCTTGAAATTTTCTTCTCAATACCATGATCAAAACACCATTGACCAATTTCCAATCTGATGTCACATGAGAGATTTATGATAGAATTAAGGTTCATGAACTAAAATAATAATAGTAATATTATTTCCTTATTTTATTTTTCTTTAAATATTAATTCAAATGAAAGGGGATACACCCCATTACTCATGTTCACCATGGTCCACCAATTTGGGTTCTTCCTCCCATTTAATAATATTAATAATATTATATATATATATATATTATTAATATAATTCATAAATATATGAAAAGAAACACAAGGGTGTACCTCCATCTCTTTTTCATGAATTTTTTATTTCCATTTCCTTTTATATATTTTATCTCTCTCCTTCCTGTCTCTACCATTTTATATTCAAAATTAAATATCATTTAATTTTATTATTCAACCACACTTCTTATGCCACCAATATTATTATTATTTAGTATAATAAAAATAACTAATTCTCATTTAATTTAATTTACGCATCAACCATATTATTATTTAAAATAATAATATTATTCACCCTTATTATTATTATTATTATTATTATTAATGACCATCACATTGACCACATCCAAGAACCTAGTCGGATATCCAATCTCAAACACCACCACAACCACACCGAGAATCCTCTTCCACGAGACCCTTCACATGGTCTCTACTTGGAACCGATCCAATCTCACTTCATGTTAATACCACACATCAAATAGGAAAAAGATGATCACTAATCTGATCTTGGACCACATCTAATCACAAAACCACACCCATAATACCTATCTAATCCATTATCAAAATCCCATCCCTATCATTTATCAATTCATCCAAAAACCATTGATCCACATGTCATTTATTCTTCCACAATGATCCTGGGGGTGAGATCACACTTGAATCCACCCCAGTGATATCGAATACTGACATCATGGTCCAACAATGAAGAACTCGATGAACAGTGGGGGAAATCACCACAATAAAGGTGATAAAAATCATTAGAAAATAATTCTTGTTCAACAAAAAACCGATCAGGGATGACTGAGGTGAGAAACATGGTATGGTCAACGAAATAAATCAAAAGAATAATTTATTTTGATACACTTGATCCTATGAAGGTTCATTTAAACATAAATCAAATAAGACATCTTTGATCATGATCAATATTTTTATCATAAGGGTGGAAACCAAAAATGATGAGTCCTGCATGGATTATGGAAAGAACCTTGGTGAAGAATGCATCCTATAACAATGAAGATGATCTACTATATCCACAACCTATTGATCCACCTCAATACGATCATTCTTCATCATCTGATCTAAATCTTCCAATGAAGGATGATGAAAACTCTAGAAAATCATAGGGTTATGTGGATAACCTTAGGGATTTTCCATATAAGGATATTTTAAGAGGGAAAATGGTTTTGGGTTTTAAATTAAACAATTAAATATATAATATTTTATTTAAATAAATATTTATCCCATGATGATGCTTAATACAAACACCCAATGCTGACCAATGTTATATCATACTTGGGGTAAATATTAGGTTACACACTGAATGGTGGTTTCAAATTTTCCATTAAAGTCCCATTTTTAATTTATTTTGGTTAGAGTTATTAAATAAATAAATTAAATTAATTAATTTATCCAATTCACCTGCCAATGTTCACATAATTTGAACATCCCACACCAACCAATATTAGATCGCATCTAAGATAAACACAATAATATGGATTCAACCATGGTATTAGATTTATGAAACAAGACTCTATTTTAGTTATATTACACATTATTAGGTAAAATGAATGCATGTTATATAAAATATATTTAATATTTTTATAAAATTAATTCCTTTCTCACCGAGCCTCAGATTCGCACACCATCTCAGTGCCTAGTTTTGAAAATATTTCTATGAATATTTCAAAGTCTTAAATTGAAAAAATAGAGTCTGTACATTAATCCCTTATTCAAATATTTTCATCCTAAAAAAATTAAAAACTAAGAAAAATGGTGGAGATTCTGATCCCATATCTGGTTCTTCCGTACATCTTCCCTACAATAGGATGTACAACCAAAGGAGATGTGTGAAAATCCCATTATCACCTCCTATTGTAACATGACCGAAACCACCATCCATACCTAAAAAAGGATGAAATGATTACCCTATTCATAAAATCCATCTAGTGAATCTCCGAAGGATATTTGGTCAGGTAATATCTCTCAATCTATATCCCCAAGTTGTGCCTCCCTAACTCTCTAGGGAAGATGAGGGATAACAACCATCAATTGGAGGTATGTTGCACCATCCATACCCACAAGGTTCAACTAAAAAGAGGTAAAATACTCTATCAACTCGCTAAAAAACATATGGGAGACCCCATTATGAGAATATTCTTCCACAACAATGATCGGAGTAGACCTCAAGCTCACATCACTTCAAACCTTTTAGGTTCCACTATCACTCTTATGTACGAGAAGACATATCTTAAGAAGTGAGCCTTTGAATCTAGATATTTCTTCATGAGATCTATCATGCGACTAATACTCATAGATAAATTCTAACACCATAATATTATGAATTAGATGATTCTACCCTAATATCAAGTACATTAGGGTACCAACATAGAATACTACCATGAACCGATCTAAGAAAGGTTAAGGATTTGTATCAGAAGTCTTGCAAACTCCTCTAGGCCGTTCAACACACCAAAGGGTGTCACCAAGAACTCAAGGAAACCATAACGATTCTATTAATCCTTTCATGAGGTATTATTGTATAAAAGTAAGTGTCCCAACATGTTTTGGTCAAATACATAGTTTTATTGAGTCTTTCCCTAGTCCGACTTAATATTTTTTGGAGGGATTTTTATCCTTTATGCGTAAATTGCCTTATTATATTTATCACATGATTGATAATATTAACCGAAACATAATTAAGTGATTAACCAGGTCTTTATAATATTTATGAACAAGACTAGTTTATTTTAGTTCCATCTTGCATCCTTGTAAATTCATTAATTATGTGATTGTGACAACACATCCATAATGAAAAACAATACAACTGACATAAATAAAATAAATTAAAGGGAATGATCATGAGATTTTTTTAATGATTAGTTTATAGAGAAGTTGATAAACTAACCTTGAAATAGGGGAGAAACACCTTCATGTTTACAACTTTCCACCTATCCACCATTATATCTCCTTGGATTGGTTTCACCTCAACTCATGACTTGGACCGCCTCCACCTGCTTGGGAACTCCATCCATTACATATGATTTTTAAACTCACACACAGGTCAGGGGTAAACAGGTGTTTATATAAAAGAAACCATGGGAATGCGGGCCTTACATATTAATGAGGAGAGGTGTCTCTCATACCAAAAATTAATTTAGTAAATAAATTAAAAGGAAACCAATCACATTTGAAGGTATTGGTCTAACTTATGATTTCCCACATACATAAAACGACTTATGAATTTAATAATACTAGAATTAAATTATTTAACCATTCTTATTAAGATAAATTATGCTCAATTGATTAGTTATTATTTTTAATTAATCAATCCTTTTATCTTAATCCTTTTCTAAATTTTCTTAAGATTATCATCATATAACATAAATGCTCCCTGGAGGTATCCGGTTCAATACCCGTTCGAATCTACCCAACATCAATTATATTTGAATACTGTTTTACTCTTATGACATATGAAATATGGGATGTTTCAAAGCATATAGTAACATCCTGTAATATGATTTATACATGATATGTAGTTCTAAACATTACACAAATAGTAATGTTAAAATTTGTGTAATTTGGTGAAGTACATGACATATAGTTCCAACTACATAGATTGTACTACATTCACCGTCTTTTACAAAGTACACACCTAGTGACCCAGCATGCGAAGCATACTTTGGAAATCTCGAAGTACCCGACATGTACAATGGTCTACACAATGTGTTGTCTCCATGTTACTTGATTACTGGTCGGCTTAGCCATGTATGGTATACATGGTTTGGTCCCTAACCGAAAGATACTATGCATCGTATATAGTGGCCAACATGGCATTCAATCTAGTAAGAATGTGCCTATCTATCTCATTCAACACATGGTGTATAATTAACTACACCACATGCTATAAATGTACATGGGTTGAGTAATTTATGAATTACTCCTGATGCAATGAACATGACTACACGACGTGTAGTCCAGATTACATGGAATGTATGGCCAGAACACAACGTGTAAGATCAAACACATGACATTTAATTTCATTTTACCTAGGCAGAATCTTCGACGCCTCCTGATGAGATATCCATTTTAATTTTAATCAGAATATCATTTGTTCCTGTATAAATCTTAAAGAAACAAAAATATGGAGAACAAATCTCGAAATTTATATTACAAGAATGATCAACCTTGAATTGGAAAACTAAATTATTAAACTGTAAATCATCCAAGAGTTATTTAAATAATTGTAAACTATGATAACCTCACTTTGATACCACTTGAAGGTTCCAGGTGTAGTGGAAGTGTGGTGGTTGGGAGGGCCCAATTTTTTGTTTCTATAATCGATGACCAATTTGGGACCAATACGATGATGAATACCAGTATCCATGGATTGAAATAAAATATTTAGAAGAAGAGAATAATAGAAAATAATTCGAGAAAAAGGAAATTTCACATCATGTTTATAATTAATTTAATAATTTTTGAAGAAATTAAATACCCGAGTCTTCAGTACTTTCTTCATTAATGATCATTGATCATCCGGAATGACCCTTCCAGATTGCCTACATTGAACTTGCAAGGATTCAAATTAGAATCCCTCAACTGGTGATCCACACATACTCCAATGGTCTACGATCAATGCCACTCATTCTCCAGGTGGTAGCGTAGTGGAACAAATGTCTTGCGTCAATTGTTCTTGATCGCTCTTTCATCGGTCTTGAAGAAATTCTCTCATTTTTGGGAGGGATAGATGATATTAATTGAGAGGGAAAATGTTTGGCTCAACTATTCTCAATTCACTAGGGTTTGGAACAATAGAGGTTCCTACCCATTAATCAACATGGGGTTTCAGTTACAATATTTAATTGATAAACAAAAATTAAATCTAGTTATGACTATTAGAGAAAACCCATTCCACATAATAAAAATAACAACAACATTATTTGTGGTGAGCCAACTTGTGCAAAATGGAACCATAAATGAAATATCGTGCCACACAATGATAAAAATATTATTATTATTTCTTTTTCCAACTAGATAAACATTATTTACCAACTTTTAAATAATTAATTTATCAACATACACAGTCTTTGTCTATTAAAAATCCTATTCCATTTGTTGAACACCTGAAGGAAATATTGTATTCTCTTGAATAAATATTTTTATTTACAAAAAATTAAATAAAGATTTATTAAATGTTCAATAAAATAAATAAATAAATTTCATTCACAATCTGGTGAATAAATATTTAATTAATTTATGTGATAATTTTAACAAGAATAAAATTATTCCTCAGTCTTGATAATAATATTTCTTCCATTAATTAAATTCAAATAGAATTTAATCAAGTCCACTAGAAACAATTACTCTGTGACCCTCTATGATTCATTCTCATTGGCATTTGGTGGGATTTCTTAAGTACAAGAGTAATGTCTAGCAATGGGTCAAGGCACCCAAGAGAAAGAACATGAAGTTGCAAAAATTACATCCACATAAAAATTCTCACTGTGTAATATAGTCTCTTTATCTCTATAAAGACCTTTAAATTTCAAGGATTTTTTTTAGAAAAAATTCTTTGGAATTTTACGAGTCTGTGCCTTCTGACGACACTTGATTCTGAGGCCTGGTGTGCCTGGAATCAATTTCCGAAGTTTATCTTGGGTACATTCAGTGAATGAATGAGTGAGTTTTTATATCTTTTAAACCGGGGCACGGAATTAAAATCTGAGGGCACTGATGAACTCGCAACACCAGTTATTTCCTAACGCGATCCTTACCATAGTTGTGTTCGCAATTGAGGAGAAGATAATTCTTGGGGGTTTACTTAAGAAGTAAATAAAAATTTTCGGAACAATTTATATTTTATAAGGTGGTTATTCCCTCCCATGGGTAGTTAAGGGTGGGGCCCACATCCACTTAACTACTCAAGTGTGGATGTTAGAGAGGTGGGGCCCGAATGAGCCCCACCATATAATTTCCTCTAATCTCATTAAGAACCCCGCATTAAATTGGAACCCCCCCATTTAATTTCCAACACGTCAAATTAATGGGGACCTTCCCTCTCCCTTCCTTTAAATCAATGGTCAACACGTTATTAAATGTGGAGATTTAATTCTTGGAGTTTCTTTACATGTGTAATTAAATAACATAGTAACCTATTATTTAATTTTGGGAAGAGATTTTTTTGTGTGGGAGAGATCAGGAGAGCTTTGGAGCTTTTAGAAGAACGCCGGTCTCTGATGAAGAATGACGAAGAACTCCGACCTCCAACAAAGAATGATGAAGAACGTCGATTCCTCAAAGATCAACGATGTTCCACCCTTAATCTTCTCTGTGGCAAGAGAGGAGACGCCACTTCCTCCTCGGTGTGCTCTGACAATGCCTACGATCCTCTTCCCTGCAACACCGTCTACCGCGACACCGACGTTCGACATCTTTTGTTGAGGTAGGGGAAATTTTCATATTCTTTCTTTAAGGGAGTTATACTCTCATGATTGGTGATTAAATTGTTGGGAGACGTTTGTACCTCTAAAGCGGTGGATATGGGTTAACGAACAATCCCGAACTCACCGATATTTTGTTCTTGATTCGCAAAATACTTGGTGACGATGAAGTGGGACTGAAATGGTGAGTGGAGGCCTTCACAGAGATGTACGGGTCCCGAGGTGACCACAGGAACAGACGAGAGAAAAATAGGACAACCAGAATGACTCCGGTGGCCTGCAGAAGTACCCGGCGGCACCCCGGCGCCCCACCAGCAGAAGCCTGCCGCGGCGGCGAGGGCCAGATCCCGCTGCCGTACAGAATCCAGGGGAGATGCGGCACCAGGCGCCGTGTCTGCGGAACAGAGGGGGGGCCGCGTCCCCACCACATGGCTCGCTGGCTGAGCCATCGTGCCCCCCCGGCCGGGCCGGGCGGGTCACGCGGACTGGGTTGCGCCGGCTGGGCCAGGCCGGGAGGCGCCCTTTGGGGCCGGACCCGGACCCGGGTCGGGTTGACCCGGTTCGGGCTGACCCAAGGGGGGTTGGGCCGGTTCGGACAGGGCCTAGATCACCACTTCAGACCGTTTTCAGTCCATTTCCCATAAATTGAGCTACGGACCTACGATCGTTGTAACGTCAGTTTTGTAGGAATCCTTGGATCGAGACGGTCGTTTCGGTATATTACATTTGAGGTTTCGGCAAAGTTTGGGTATGGAAAGGTTGGTTCGAACCCGAAACCAACCGGGCCCTTGGAGCGGAAGCGCTTACAGCTTAAGGACGGGAAATCCGTTTGACGTACCATCAACTGCGTTGAATTCCACTTGATGATACGGTCCTTTTGGATTACTCCACTTGAGTTTTGGACACAGTTGGAGTATGGTCAGGTTGGTTTTAGCTTAAAACCCAACCAGGCCCCTAGAACGGAAAAACCAATAACTCTCAGACCGGGCGTCCGATTGACGCACCACCTGTTGCGTTGGATTTCTTTTGACGAAATAGAACTTTGCGATAAATCAAATCCAGACATTGTGAAAGTTGATGTATTGAATCTTTTGATCAAGGAGAGGACCCTCCCGAAATCGAGCATGCTATGTCCGGGAACCCTAGAGTTCGCTGCGACTGCATCTACTACTGTACTGGAATCCTCCGTGGGTTCGACAGCGACGACTACCATACTGGGATCCTCCATGGGTTCTACGTTGATGACTACTATTCTTTTATACTATGTGGGTCTGGAAGTATTGACCTCTGTACTTGTATCCTGTGTGGGTATGGCAGAGTAGTTGGTCTTGTATCATGTGTGGGTCCGACAGCTTAGCTGGTCTTGTATTCTGTGTGGGTCTGATAGCTTAGATGAATCATTGGATACATCTGATCATCAATATCACTATAAGAAAGATTTATACCTGTGTGAGTTGAGTCTTGACATCAATCATTATCATCGATGTGATTGACTTGCTTTTCTATGTGGACTGAGTTGTATTTTCCTGTGTGTACTGGGTTGTCTTTTTCTTGTGTAAACTGAGTTGTGTTATACTTTGTGGACTGGGTTGTGCTTTCCTTTGTGGACTGGGTTGTGTGTGGGCTCGAGGGTAGGATCCGATTGTAAATGACGACTTAGGTATATGTATGGGAATATACCTAAGTAGAGTCGGTTGATACTTCGTGATTGTATCTTTCCTTTGTGGTTTATACTTCGTGGATTCTGAGAGACCTTCGGGGGTCTGGGGGTCCCTACTGAGTATCTTATACTCACCCATGCACGGGCTATGCCCGCACTACATTGTGATGGATGTAGACGACAGAAAACACTGATCGAGGTGGAGGATTGTGGAGCTGGACAGTACCCAGAGGTGGACCACTTGGCGGGACGTACACGTAGCGGACGACTGGACCCGAGGAGCCGAGGAGACTATCTGTACCTGTAACGACCCGAAATTTTGAATAAATCTTGTTTCCTAATTTCATGTGTTATTTTTTTTATACTCAAAAAAAATGTTTTATTTGATAAACATGATTATAAATAAAATGAGACCATTGGTTTTTGAGTGTTATATGACCATCGGTCAATATGACCACCGTGAACAAAATGTTTTGATTATTGTCTCTAAATTTAAGTAATCTTGGTTAATTATTATAGAAAGAAGATTTGATGGCCTCACCTAGTAGCCTTGGGCCGATCGAAGCCCATCTAACAGAGATTGGGAAGGAGGTAGCACCATTGGGCTTTGCTCTGGACCAAATCCAAGCCGAACTTCATCATGTGAAGCTAGAACGGAATCGCCTTCGCGAGAAGTTCAAACTGATAGAAATTACTACTCGGGCAATGTTGACTGAGCCGCCCCAAAATTCTATCACCCTAGCACACCTTACTCTTAGGTCCTATGCTGGTATTATAAGGGGTTATGTAACGAGACCGTAATTGCCTTGTGTAATCCTTTTTTTAAATAAAAATTTGGATTTCTTCTTATGATGATGTTTATGAATTTTCAAATGACCGGATAAATATTGTATGCATATTTTTGATGAATTTTAGAAAAAGGATATTTTAAAAATGGTTGTGTAAACCTTAAATAATTAAAAATGTGTAATGATTTTCGAAAAATGGTCTTCTACAATTACGTTCAGTACGAAATTTAGAGTCTAATAAGATCAACTTGATTTTTGATGAATAGTAAATTATGAATAGTGATTTTATGATTAGGATTAGTAATATGACCAAATGGATTAGTAATCTCACTTAAAGAAAGTTTTAAAATAATCTAGGCACCTTGATTAAGTAATGTGATTCAATAAAATAGTTAAATAATGGTTTCATTAATTATTATTCAAGTATTAGTTTTTTCGGGTGAATAGTGTTTTTTTAATTAAAAATTTAATTAAAAATAATTAGAAAATTATTTTTATAAAAATGACTTTATTTTTGAACTCAGAGCATCGATATTATGTTATGGTAATTTTTGGGGTTTTTTCTGAAAAAATGAATTTTCGATGAATAGTGTTTTTATTTAAAAATTAAATTAAAAATATTTAGAAAATTATTTTTATAAAATAGAGTTCATATTTGTAATCAGAGCGTTGATATTTGGTTAAGGTGAAATTTTGGGATTATTCTGAGAAAGTTGAATTTTCGGTGAATAGTGAAAGTATAGTTTTTAAGTTACGGGTGTTTAATGACATCATTAAATGATGTATTAAGTATATATTCAATATGGTCGAATTATGAATAGTAAGATAAGGTGTGAGGTGTCCCAAGTGGCCAATACCATGGGCAAATACCATGGGAAAGCCCATGGTTTTGCCAAAACCACTAGTGAGGTGTCCCTTGGCCATTAATGCTTTGTCCCCTCACTTTCCCTATAAATACCCACCCTTTCCTCCCTTAGTTTTCACTCCCAACTCTCCCCCAACGAAGTTCTGGTCTTCTTACCTTCCAAAGAGTCCTCCCAAGGTTCCCCCAAGCCCTCAAGGTCCAATCCTTTGAGTTTCAAGAGTCACATTTTAAGGTAAGGGATCCGACCTCTCTCTTTCTTTTCAAGTAATCTCTTTTATGTCATTTCTTTTATACTCCATGTTATTATGTTGGAGGATGTTATTTTATATTCATCCTACTTCCTATCTTATGTTCATATGATGAGAGACCCCCCCTTGCTCTCATCAATTCGTTTTAAGAATGTTTAAGTGGCGCCGTTAGGCTGCCGAATTTTTAAGGGATTCTTTCACCTTCCTCGTTTTCAAGTTCTATTTTCATTCAAGTCTTTCATGTTCCTTTTTATTATGTTGGGGTATGATCTCTAAATTTATCATACTGATATTTTATGATCATATGATGAGAGACCCCATTTGATCGCTTCAATTCATTATGTTGAAGTTTAAGTGGCGCCGTTAGGCTGCCGAATTTTTAAGTGGTTCTTCACCATTCTCGTTTTGAAGTTCAACTTTCATGTCAATTCTTTCAAGTTCCTTTCTATTATGTTGGGGTATGATCTCTATATCTATCATACTGGACTCTTATGTTCATATGATGAGAGACCCTATTTGACCTTGTCAATTCAATTTTGTTGAAGTTTAAGTGGCGCCGTTAGGCTGCCGAATTTTTAAGTGGTTCTTCACCATTCTCGTTTTGAAGTTCTACTTTCATGTCAATTCTTTCAAGTTCCTTTCTATTATGTTGGGGTATGATCTCTATATCTATCATACTGGACTCTTATGTTTATATGATGAGAGACCCTATTTGACCTTGTCAATTCAATTTTTTTGAAGTTTAAGTGGCGCCGTTAGGCTGCCGAATTCTCACAAGAGAAATCTTTTTTTTCCTTCCTTTCATGTTCTTCATTTCATATGGTAAATTTTCAAATTTCATTACCATGTTCTTAAAACCCTTATATTTTACCTCTATACTGTTTGATGGGTCATTTATGAATGTTTGACCCATGTCCCCTCTCTTCTCAATGTTTTCTAAAACCCCGAAACATAGTCGTTATGCTGTAGAATTTTCGTCTCAAAATGCCTCTCTCTCTTTTTTAAAAATTATTTTATGTTATAAAGTTAATACTCAAAGCTCTTATTTATATAGGGGTATTCACATATATATCAAAATGTTCTATTTTAAATTCTGGGATTTATATATATGAAACCCGCTTTCCCTTTCCGTGGGTTTAAAGTGCCGTAAAGATCATGTCTTTAAAGCAGTTTTTAAAACGTTATGATTATGAAATGAAACCCATTTATTTTATGTTATGTGGGTTATTTATGAAATGTTTGATGATGATATATGTGGCTCACATGATAATAAAGGAAAATTTAAGGGTGCGCCCGGATAGCGCCCCAATCCATTGGGTAATGATGTAACCACTAGAGATTACAATTTTCATGATACCTTGGTGAATAACCTTGGTAATTTTCAAATGACACCTTGGGGATGGACCTTGGTGATATGTTCATGATTGTCTATGTTAAATGATGTAGCCACATCTTCAAGTTATGAAAAAGTTTTATTTTTATTATGATATGCCTCATGATTTCATTTTCATGCCTTAAAGTTCTTTTCATGACTTTATTGATGTATCCCAAGTTCATATGTAAAATGTTTCACTTGTTTCCCTTGCTGGGCCTTCTGCTCACCCTTTCTTTTGATGTATGTCCCCAGGTTATGAGATTCAGTAATGAGCCTAGGGTGAACATGAGGAGAAGCCTTTCAAGTGTTTTAGAAGAATTCTTTATGTTGTTTTCATGTTTTAAGTTCCTGGTTTCCAAGACACTAAACCTTAAAGATCCTCGGTTTTGTAAAATGTAATTAAAGTTTATGTGATAAAAAGGTGGGATGCTATAGTTGGTATCAAAGGATGGTTTAGTTATTTGTGGAAATTAGGATATGAAAACTCTAGGAGGAACCCTATAGAAAAGTTTAATATAGGAAATCTTCCTGGTATTTTGGTGAGTATTGAGTAAGGGGTTGCCAAGCAAATACATCCCTGTCTGGATACGAGCAGGTAGAGGTGGCTCTGGCACAGATGTACATAGGGGTAAAACCCGAAAACACCGCTTTGAGCTAGACTCGAACGGGAACTGGTACACGACAACGGGCCTTGCTGCACTCTTGGTTACGACACTCCCGGGGGATATGCTTTGGTAAATTCATAAGCTTGGTATGAACCATTATTAAAGGAACAAAGATAAAATAAAATAAAGATTCACATAAGAATATATGATCATGGATAACCTAGATGGGAACCTAGGGGATCACAAGTTAGGGTATACTTTTCTTCTACAAGTTATCCTTATATGCTTTAAGTTCCTTTTCATGATTATTGGTTAAGTATTTAAGCCTCTAATTATACTTTATCTTCTTAGTTAATGGTGGGAAATGGAATAACGTGTCCCAACAACCAATGTGATAGGAAATGTGACAATTTCCGTATTAATATGTCAGAGATGATTAGGGGATTAAAAGATGATTATTATTTTGGAAGGAGTTCACTATTTTGGGGACCCTATATGATCGAGGTAAATAGATTACTATAGTATTTTCATTGAGGAGTAAGGTTGACTTATATTTTGAAGAATTGATGAATTTAAGGTGGACTTATAGTAATTTAGGTTACTTTTGGGAATGATTAACCTATCTTGGGTAAAATATGTTTAGGTTAGCTACTTTTGTTATAAGATGTTAGGAGTGGTTGATGTTGTCTGGAGATGAACAATGAAGTTGTTTTGGAAGACTATGTTATCAAATCCTTCTTGTATTTGGGTTTCAATCTTAGTTTGGTTTATTTTGAGGAATTTTAATGAACGTTATTTATGGAGTGGTCTATGATGAACGTTGGGTAGTACCATGGAACTTTGAAGATTTAAAAGTAGGTTTTATTCCTATGGGATTCTTTCTTTTTGAAGAGTTGTTTTACCTTAACCTTTCTGTTTTTGGGATAATGTTTAAAGATAGAAGAAATAGATAGTTAATCTTTTGAGGATTATGTGATTCTATAGAAGATGATTCTTGTGCTTTTATGAGACCAAGTGTTTTTGAATTTTCATCATTTGGCGAAAAGATTAGTGTTGGTAGGGACTTGTTAAAGGATGAAACTCTACTTGAAGGTAGGTATATTTTCTTATGTTTTTGTTCTATGTAGTAAATGAAATCCTCAAAATTATGAAAAGAAACGTAAAACAAAAATGTTGTTGGTTTACGTTTCCTACTAGGTAATCAAAGCCCGTTTACACACATCATAAGTTTGGGATTTTCCCATGGTTAACTTTCTCCTAATCATGTTTTCTATCACTCTCTCTCAGAACTGACCCTTTGTTTTTTTCCTCCATGTTCATGTTTTCCTACATGGAACCCGAGTGTGGGTTAACTCGGGTGGCCTTTGTACTTCCTTTTCTTTCTTTTAAAGTAATGGTGTTACTGACTCTTTTTCCGATGTGGGACTTTCAATGAAATTTCAAAACCCAATTTAAAAAAATTGCGAGGACGCAATTTCTTAAGGGGGGAAGATTGTAACGACCCGAAATTTTGAATAAATCTTGTTTCCTAATTTCATGTGTTATTTTTTTTATACTCAAAAAAAATGTTTTATTTGATAAAAATGATTATAAATAAAATGAGACCATTGGTTTTTGAGTGTTATATGACCATCGGTCAATATGACCACCGTGAACAAAATGTTTTGATTATTGTCTCTAAATTTAAGTAATCTTGGTTAATTATTATAGAAAGAAGATTTGATGGCCTCACCTAGTAGCCTTGGGCCGATCGAAGCCCATCTAACAGAGATTGGGAAGGAGGTAGCACCATTGGGCTTTGCTCTGGACCAAATCCAAGCCGAACTTCATCATGTGAAGCTAGAACGGAATCGCCTTCGCGAGAAGTTCAAACTGATAGAAATTACTACTCGGGCAATGTTGACTGAGCCGCCCCAAAATTCTATCACCCTAGCACACCTTACTCTTAGGTCCTATGCTGGTATTATAAGGGGTTATGTAACGAGACCGTAATTGCCTTGTGTAATCCTTTTTTTAAATAAAAATTTGGATTTCTTCTTATGATGATGTTTATGAATTTTCAAATGACCGGATAAATATTGTATGCATATTTTTGATGAATTTTAGAAAAAGGATATTTTAAAAATGGTTGTGTAAACCTTAAATAATTAAAAATGTGTAATGATTTTCGAAAAATGGTCTTCTACAATTACGTTCAGTACGAAATTTAGAGTCTAATAAGATCAACTTGATTTTTGATGAATAGTAAATTATGAATAGTGATTTTATGATTAGGATTAGTAATATGACCAAATGGATTAGTAATCTCACTTAAAGAAAGTTTTAAAATAATCTAGGCACCTTGATTAAGTAATGTGATTCAATAAAATAGTTAAATAATAGTTTCATTAATTATTATTCAAGTATTAGTTTTTTCAGGTGAATAGTGTTTTTTTAATTAAAAATTTAATTAAAAATAATTAGAAAATTATTTTTATAAAAATGACTTTATTTTTGAACTCAGAGCATCGATATTATGTTATGGTAATTTTTGGGGTTTTTCTGAAAAAATGAATTTTCGATGAATAGTGTTTTTATTTAAAAATTAAATTAAAAATATTTAGAAAATTATTTTTATAAAATAGAGTTCATATTTGTAATCAGAGCGTTGATATTTGGTTAAGGTGAAATTTTGGGATTATTCTGAGAAAGTTGAATTTTCGGTGAATAGTGAAAGTATAGTTTTTAAGTTACGGGTGTTTAATGACATCATTAAATGATGTATTAAGTATATATTCAATATGGTCGAATTATGAATAGTAAGATAAGGTGTGAGGTGTCCCAAGTGGCCAATACCATGGGCAAATACCATGGGCAAGCCCATGGTTTTGCCAAAACCACTAGTGAGGTGTCCCTTGGCCATTAATGCTTTGTCCCCTCACTTTCCCTATAAATACCCACCCTTTCCTCCCTTAGTTTTCACTCCCAACTCTCCCCCAACGAAGTTCTGGTCTTCTTACCTTCCAAAGAGTCCTCCCAAGGTTCCCCCAAGCCCTCAAGGTCCAATCCTTTGAGTTTCAAGAGTCACATTTTAAGGTAAGGGATCCGACCTCTCTCTTTCTTTTCAAGTAATCTCTTTTATGTCATTTCTTTTATACTCCATGTTATTATGTTGGAGGATGTTATTTTATATTCATCCTACTTCCTATCTTATGTTCATATGATGAGAGACCCCCCCTTGCTCTCATCAATTCGTTTTAAGAATGTTTAAGTGGCGCCGTTAGGCTGCCGAATTTTTAAGGGATTCTTTCACCTTCCTCGTTTTCAAGTTCTATTTTCATTCAAGTCTTTCATGTTCCTTTTTATTATGTTGGGGTATGATCTCTAAATTTATCATACTGATATTTTATGATCATATGATGAGAGACCCCATTTGATCGCTTCAATTCATTATGTTGAAGTTTAAGTGGCGCCGTTAGGCTGCCGAATTTTTAAGTGGTTCTTCACCATTCTCGTTTTGAAGTTCTACTTTCATGTCAATTCTTTCAAGTTCCTTTCTATTATGTTGGGGTATGATCTCTAAATCTATCATACTGGACTCTTATGTTCATATGATGAGAGACCCTATTTGACCTTGTCAATTCAATTTTGTTTAAGTTTAAGTGGCGCCGTTAGGCTGCCGAATTTTTAAGTGGTTCTTCACCATTCTCGTTTTGAAGTTCTACTTTCATGTCAATTCTTTCAAGTTCCTTTCTATTATGTTGGGGTATGATCTCTATATCTATCATACTGGACTCTTATGTTTATATGATGAGAGACCCTATTTGACCTTGTCAATTCAATTTTTTTGAAGTTTAAGTGGCGCCGTTAGGCTGCCGAATTCTCACAAGAGAAATCTTTTTTTTCCTTCCTTTCATGTTCTTCATTTCATATGGTAAATTTTCAAATTTCATTACCATGTTCTTAAAACCCTTATATTTTACCTCTATACTGTTTGATGGGTCATTTATGAATGTTTGACCCATGTCCCCTCTCTTCTCAATTTTTTCTAAAACCCCGAAACATAGTCGTTATGCTGTAGAATTTTCGTCTCAAAATGCCTCTCTCTCTTTTTTAAAAATTATTTTATGTTATAAAGTGAATACTAAAAGCTCTTATTTATATATGGGTATTCACATATATATCAAAATGTTCTATTTTAAATTCTGGGATTTATATATATGAAACCCGCTTTCCCTTTCCGTGGGTTTAAAGTGCCGTAAAGATCATGTCTTTAAAGCAGTTTTTAAAACGTTATGATTATGAAATGAAACCCATTTATTTTATGTTATGTGGGTTATTTATGAAATGTTTGATGATGATATATGTGGCTCACATGATAATAAAGGAAAATTTAAGGGTGCGCCCGGATAGCGCCCCAATCCATTGGGTAATGATGTAACCACTAGAGATTACAATTTTCATGATACCTTGGTGAATAACCTTGGTAATTTTCAAATGACACCTTGGGGATGGACCTTGGTGATATGTTCATGATTGTCTATGTTAAATGATGTAGCCACATCTTCAAGTTATGAAAAAGTTTTATTTTTATTATGATATGCCTCATGATTTCATTTTCATGCCTTAAAGTTCTTTTCATGACTTTATTGATGTATCCCAAGTTCATATGTAAAATGTTTCACTTGTTTCCCTTGCTGGGCCTTCTGCTCACCCTTTCTTTTTATGTATGTCCCCAGGTTATGAGATTCAGTAATGAGCCTAGGGTGAACATGAGGAGAAGCCTTTCAAGTGTTTTAGAAGAATTCTTTATGTTGTTTTCATGTTTTAAGTTCCTGGTTTCCAAGACACTAAACCTTAAAGATCCTCGGTTTTGTAAAATGTAATTAAAGTTTATGTGATAAAAAGGTGGGATGCTATAGTACCCACCCTTCAGGTTGGATTTCTGGAGGATGACTCGGCGTTGCTGTTTTACTTACTGCTATTGTATTTTCCATTCAGTTGTACTGTACTTTCAGTTGGGTTTGTATACTAGCCCATTTACTTTCAGCACTTACCTTGTACTCAGTTTTACATAGTGCTTACTTTACTTGTATACTCTGTTGTGTTTTTGTTTACTTTATAAAAGGAAATTCCTTCTCTTTTATCGGGATTTACGCCTTTGGTGCTAGTCGCCAGCCCCTGGCCTATGGAAGGCGGGCTTGAGTGTCACGACCTGTAACACCCCGAGATTTTATGAAAAATATTCTTTTTAATTTCACTAATGTCTTGTGTTGTACACTACACCAAAAGGGGCTTGCACAACACACATCCTTGATTTTCCTTGCATTACACACAATCGTGACCTTCCTCGATAGCGTGTGTAGTACGCAATAACGAGTTTCACTAAATAACAATATGCTATTAAAATATTATTAAAACTAGCCATTATGAATAGTAATAACCACTTTTTGAAATTTTGTAATTTTATTTTTCAAAATGGAATTCATTTTTGGATTCGTAATATCGAAATTAGCTTAGGGTGAAACTTTGGTGATTTTCGGATAACTTTCATATTTTGATGAATAGTGGAAATTACTAAATTTTAATTAAAAACAACTTTTTGAATCGAAATAATTAATAGTGATAAATTATTAATTTGAGTGGTTTTAAAGTATATTTAGAATATATTTTTACAATTTAATACAATGATGGTCGTTGGATGTAATTTCACATTTAAACCAGACATAAACAAGTGTCAATCTTTTGATAGTTATTATCTCTTAAGAACACGCTATTTGTTTTGACGACGGGAATTAATTTTTAAATTAATTAATGCAACTGATATGGTTTGAATTTGGTAAAATAGAAATCATTTTTTGAGTTCATAATATCAAATATAGCTTAGGCCTAATTTTTGGTATTTTTCTGAAAACTTTCAATTTTTGATGAATAGTGAAACCACTAAGTGGTAGTTAAAAAACTGAATTTTTCATAAAACTTAATTTTACCGCTTCTGTGAGTGGAATTTCGAAAATCCGAGAGACACGGTTAATATCAAGGACTAAAATGTGGTTCAATGAGATGAAAATAATTTTTTGGTGAATAGTAACTTTTTACTTTTTTTTACCACGGTTAAAAGTAAATAGGGTAATTATTGGTAGAAATGATATTATTATTACCCTAACACATGTCCTAATTCTATTGGACAAGTGTAATGTGACCAAAAACAAACTTAGGAATAAAATATGACCATTTAGGCCCACTTGGATTAGATTAGGAGATTTATTATTAATTTATTTAAAGAAGGGTTAAAAGAGTTAAAATCAATGTTTATTTACTAAAACATTTTTAATATGGGGTTATACATAAGATAAATTCGGCTATAAATATTCATTAGAAAGCTAAAAGGATTTCATACATAATGATATTTTATTTATAATTTTTAGACATTAAATAAATTAATTTATTTATGACACAACAATGATGCAGTAATTACCCTTTTAAGGAAATGTTAACATAATTGATGTTATAAATTCTCAAATAAATGTTATTTGAGACTTTTTATGAATTCCACTAATTTTCTAGGTTACTATGATATATTAGTGTTGATTTAATCAACTTGGTTCGAACATATAATTCTGTTATGACTTTCACAAAAATCATATATCAAATAGTGTCAAAATTGACACAAAATAGTTTTTAAATCAAATACTATATTATTAATTGATATTTTATTCCTAAAATCTAAGGATCAGCCAAATGACTTAGATAAGGATATATATATTAATAATAAACAATTTGGGGTTCGTTGGCATGTTATAGTAAGTGTATTAACCATATAGTGAAAGAAAAAAAAAGACACGGTAAAAGTTAAATTATTTAACTTAGAGTTAAATCTAATTGATAAGGTTAAAATAATATCCTAAACTTGTCTAAATCCTATTGGTTGATAGGATTTCGACCCATACCCACTTTAGATTCGAAATAAGACCCTTTGGAACCATTATAAACCGATTTTGACTTTAATATAAAATAATATTTTGAGATATTCCTAAGGTGCCCCTCTCCTCCCTTATAAAAGGACACCTCCTCCCCCTCCTCCTCACACCAATTTGAGCACTCAAGCTCGGCCAAACCCTGAAAAAATCACTTCTCCACTTCCCTAGAATAATCCTAGAGGTCCTGGTCTTCTTAAAAGACCAATCTTAGTTCCCTAAGTGGAGGATTCAAAGTGGCGTTCCAAAGAAGAGGTAATATCCATTACCGATCTTTTCAATTTCTTTCTTCTTCAACTTCTTCTTCTTTAGTTGTTTCATGATAAAGTAATAACATCAGTATTACTTACATACTTATATGTTATTATAAATATGATACAACCCTAATTCACCTTCTATCCATCCTACAGAAAAAGGAAATCACCGCGCGTGCGTACGTACAGAATACCGTCTCCACGCCGTGGTGTAATCTATTTTCCGCCACCACCTTAATTGGATGGGTATAATGGTGTAATGAGTAACTATATATGATTATTATAAAGTTATATTGATACTGAAATAGTATACATACACTTCAACACAATTCCATGACCATGGGAACGATATCATCGCTCGTGCGTACGTACGGACTACCGTCTCCACGACGTGATGAGATTCATTCTCAATGATTAACCATTCATGAATGACTATAAAGTATATATAATAAGTAATAATGAAATATATGACATAATAATGATACTGGATTTATGTATATTTATATGTATGTCATCTACTTAATTCCATTCAATTCAATAAGGAAACGAAAACAACGTTCATGCGTACGTACAAACTACCGTCTCCATGAACGGTGTATTTCATTCCATTTATCGATATATATATATATATATATATTCTGAATATATATTATATATAAATCATGTTTTACATTCTGGATATAAGTAATCATGATCCAAGTAATCATATTAATAATTACAAGTTAAAAACACGAACGACAAATGAGACGATTTTACCCAAAACGCTACTTTAACATGAATTTACAAAAGAACGGGTAATATAAAGTCATAAGTGGACCATATATGATATAATAAAAATTAATATGATTCTGGAATAAGTCAATAACATGATTTAAATCATTATACAGGAGGTTCAGACACTTACGAAGCAAATCAGACCTAAGGTAAGGGAAATTATCACAATCTCATTTTTATCCGAGATTGTTTATACTTTGGTATTTACTGGGGTGTATTTTATCATCCAAATCCATGTTTCATAAATATGTGATCCACCTACAATTTTTTAAATCCATTTTTACCCTTCGGTGAGTTTTTAGTAAAGGATAAGAAAGGAATCTTTTGTCGTTTTTCGTACGAGGTACTTTTTGAATTTTCTGACAAAAGTACGAAGAATGTTTTTTTAACTTATACGGCATGAATGGATTTTTAAAACATTATTTACAAGAAGCTTCCTTTAAAAGTTTTCAAGTTTAATTTTAATCAACTTCTTTTAGATTATAATTCTACGACATGTTAAGAAAGGAAATGTGTTTTTTTGAAGCAGAAAGGATATTTTCCTCAAGAATGGAGTTCAAGTGTTTTATCAAAATTATTTTCCATCTAAGATAATAAAGGGTTCTGTTTTTGTCCCTATTATTACATTGATTTGATTATGTTGTGATGGAATTATATTTTTATGAATTACTTTATCTTATATGAATTGTTTTATGATGTCATGATGTTTAAGATTCCCATTTTTATTACATGGGTTATGCAATGATGTATGATTTATGATTTCGTGGCACACATAAGAATGGTATCATTATGAGATGGGTGGGACCTATATCTCCCTCCAATGCATTGGGTAAAGATTTTATATCTCATGAGATAGACATGGCTGGAACGGTAGGTTATACCGGTTCAGTGAAACAGGACTGAAACGAGGGTGACTCGGTTCAGAAAGCGACTTTGTCCACTAAGATAGTCTTGGAAATGAGTCTTGACTAACAAGAAATGATTCTCTATGACTATGTGTGTATGCCACAAAGTTTCATGTTTTAAGTTATGATTATTGTGATTACATTTCATTGCCATGATTTATTCCATGTTATGAAACTATGATCTCTTTTGTAGGTTAAGATTTCCAAAATGTTATGTTCTTATGAATATGATGTGATTGATATTTATTTTGTTTACCCTTACTGAGCATTTGAGCTCACCCTTTTATGTTTTCTTTTCCCCAGGATATAAAGAAAGGTTTTAGGTAAAAAAAAGAAGATCTTTATGGGAGATATTGAAGAGCTTTCACCACGATTAGAAGATTATATTCCGAGTTTCCAAAGACACTAAACTATTACGGTCCTTGTGTGTGTGTTTTTGTTATGTACTAAGTATTCTGCAAATGTAATGTAATGTTCATGTACGTTAAGCTTAGGGTCTCTACACGACCCATCCTTGGGACCAGTTCCGTGACTACCCCAAGCCCGCCTTCCATAGGCCAAGGGTTGGCGACTAGCACCAGAGGCGTAAATCCTTAATTTAAGGGAAGACATTGACTTTTTATAAAGTAAACAAAAACACAACTGAGTACGCAAGTGAAGTAAGCACTAAGGAAAACTGGGTACAAGGTAAGTGATGAAAAGTAAAAGGTCTAGTATAAAAACCCAAATGAAAGTACAATACAATTGAAAGGAAAGTACAACAGTAGTAAGTAAAACAGCAACATCGAGTCGTCCTCCAAAAATCCCACTTGAAGGGTGGGTACATATAATCTCCTCTGCTCCTCGGGTCCAGCCGTCCGCTCAGTGTACGTCTCGCCAAGTGGTCCACCTCCGGGTACCACCCAGCTCCACAAGCCTCCACCTCGATCAGTGCTTTCCGTCGTCTACATCCAACAAAACGTAGTGCTGGCATAGCCCATGCAGGGGTGAGTATACGATACTCAGTAGGGAGCCCGAGACCCCCGAAGGTCTCTTAGAATCCACGAAGGATAAACCACAAAGGAAAGATACAAACACTAAGTATCAACCTACTTTACTTAGGTATATGAACATACATATACCTAAGTCATCAATTAAAAGATGACTCTAACTCTCGAGCCCAAGCTCAACCCAGTCCACACAAGAAAATACAACCCAGTCCACATAGGAAAACACATCCTAGTCCACACAGGAAAGAAAGTCAATCACATCGATGATAATGATTGAAAATCAAGACTCAGCTCACACAGTTATACATCGTTCATATAGCGATAGAGATGATCACATGTAGCCATTGAATCATCTAATCTGTCAGACCCACATAGGATACAAGAACAGTAAAGCTCTGGGACCCACATAGGATACAAGATGAGCTACTCTGCCGGACCCACTCAGGATACAAGTACAGAGGTCAATACTTCCGGACCCACGTAGGATACAAGAATAATAGTCATCACCATCGAACCCACAGAGGATCCTAGTACGGTCATCATCACTGACGAACCCACGGAGGATCAAAGTACAGTCGTCCTCGCTGCCGAACCCACGGAGGATCCAAGTGCAGTCGTCATCGTCGCAGTCGCAGCCAGCTCTAGGGTTTCCGTACACAACATACTCGATTCTGGGAGGGTCCACTCCTCGAGCAAGAGATTCGATACATCAACTATCACAAATTACAGAGTTGATGTATCCTGAAGTTCCGTGTCGTCAAAAGAAACCCAATGCGACAGACGGTGCGTCAATCGGATGCCCGGTCTGAGAGTTATTGGTTTTTCCGTTCCAAGGGCCTGGTTGGTTTTTAAGATAAAACCAAACTGAACATACTTCATCTATGTCCAAACCTCAAGCAGAGTAATCCCAAAGGACCATCTCATCAAGAGAAATTCAATGCAGTTGAGGGCACGTCAAACGGACGTCCGGTTCTTAAGTTATAATTGTTTCCACTGCAAGGGCCCGGTTGGTTTCGGGTTTGAACCAACCCTTCCGTACCCAAAATTTGTTGAAACCTCAAGTTTAACATACAAAAACAACCTTCTAGATACAAGTATTCTTACACAACTGACGATGCATCGATCAAAGGTTTGTAGCTCATGTTAAGAGCAAAAGACCGGAAATGGTCCGAAGTGGGGGGTCTGGGCCCGGTCCGACCCGCCCCAACCCCCCTAGGTCGGCCCGAACCGGGTCGACCCAACCTGGGTCTGGGACTGGACCGGCTGGAAGCGGCCCGGACCGGACGACGTGGCCTGGTCCACACGACCTGCCCCGGCCCGGCCGGGGGGGGGGGGGGAGGGGGCACGACCCCCACTTTCTGCGGATGGGGAGCCAGGGTGGTGCTGGAGCTCCCCTAGATCCCACGCCACCGTGGGTTACTTCCCTCGCCGCTGCAGCTTCAGCTGTGGTGGGATTTTGCTGGCAGCGCACCGGGGCACCCCCGTGGGCTTCTACGGGACACCAGAGTCATTCTGGTGGTCCGATTTCACTCTCGTCTGCACCTGCGGTTGTCTCGGGACCCGTACATCACTACGAAGGCCTCCAATCTCCATTTTGGTCTTACTTCATCATATCCAAATACTCCAGGCATCAAGAACAAAAATAGCGGTGGGTTTGGGCTTGTTCGTTAACCCGCACCCACCGCTTTAGAGGTTCAAAACGTCGCCCAACAATTTAATCACCAAGCACGAGGGTATAATTCTCATAAAAGAAAGAATATAAAAATTTCCCCCTACATCAACAAACGATGTCGAACGTTGGCGTCGCAGTAGACGACGTCGCGGGGAAAGGGATCATAGGCGATGTCAGAGCGCGCCGAGGAGGATGCGACGCCTCCTCTCTTGTAACAGATAATAGAATTTATGGCGCGTCATCAATCTTCGAGGAACTGGCATTCTTCTTCATTCTTCGTCGAAGACCGACGTTCTTCGTCAGAGACTGGTGTTCTTCTAGAAGCTCAAAATCTCTTCCGATGTCTGTCACACAATGAAATCTCTTCCCCAAAAATTAAATAATAGGCTCCTCCTATTATTTAATTACACATGCAAAGAAACTCCCAAAATTAAATCACCACATTTAATAAAACATGTTGAAAATTAATTAAGGAAGGGAGAGGGAAGGTCCCCATTTATTATATGCATTGGAAAATAAAAAAGGGGTTGCCAAATTAAAGAGAGGTTTTTAATGAGCTTAGAAGAAATTAAAAGGTTGCGGCTCATGTGGGCCCCACCTCTCCAACGTCCACCCTTGGGTAGTTAGGTGGCTATGGGTCCCACCCTTAACTAACCATGGGAGGAATTAACCTCTCTAGATATAAAATAAAATTGTACAATAATTTTATTTACTTCTCAAATAACCCCAAAAAGAAACTTCAAACCCACATAAAACGCAACTGTCGTAAATGTCCCCTTAAGAAATTACCGGCGCTGCGAGTTCATCGGTGCCCTTGGATTTTAATTCCGAGCATCGATTCAAAAGTTAGAAAAACCCACTCGTTCGTTTACTGAACGTACTCGAGCTAAACTTCGTAAATTGATTCAGGGCACACCGGGCTTTGGAATCAAGCGCAGTCAGAAGCCACAAACTCGTAAAATTCCAAATCATTTAAGAAAAAAATTATTTGAAATTTCCGGGTCATTACATTACTCCCACCTCAAGGATTTAAATCCTCATAAATCTACATCATAAACTAGGGAAACAATTGAGGGTACTGAGCAAACAACTGAGCCTCCCGCTCCCATGTGCTCTCTTGGAGGTTCCCATACTACCAACGAATGCACACCAGAGGAATCGATCATCCACATAGGACCCGCTCCTATCAATCCTTGATCTCCACCGGGACCTCTGCAAAAGTCGCCCCGTCATCGATGTCCAGCACCCCGTGTTCGATGATATGCGTCGGGTCATTCACATATCTCCTCAGCTGAGATACATGGAAGACGTCGTGCACCTGGTGTAACTAAAGTGGAATGACCAGGTGGTAAGCCACCTCGCCTACCTTGCGGAGGACCTGTAACGGTCCGATGAAGCACAGAGATAACTTGCCGCCCCGACCAAATATCAGCGATCCACATCGAGGTGAGAACCATAAAAAAACGTTGTCGCCATCCTTGAACTCTAGTGGTCTCCTCCTTCTATCAGCATATGACTTCTGTCTGCTCTGTGTAGTCCTCATCCGCTCCTGGATGATCTGCACCTTCTCTGTCGTAGCCTGAACCATCTCTGGTCCTACGAGTGCTGACTCCCCAGGGTCAGTCTAGTATAGAGGTGATCTGCAAGGTCGACCGTACAGTGCCTCGTATGGTGTCATCCTGATGGTGGAGTGGTAGCTGTTGTTGTACGCAAACTCCACCAAGGGTATGTGATCCTCCCAGCTGTGACCAAAGTCATGGAAACATGCACGGAGCATGTCCTCGAGTGTCTGAATGTTCCTCTCTGTCTGGCCATCCTTTTGAGGGTGAAAGGCAGTGCTCAGGCGTAGCTGCGTCCCAAAAGCCTCCTACAACCCCTTCCAAAGTCGGGAATTAAAGCGAGTGTCTCGGTTGGAGATGATAGATGATGACACACCATGGAGTAGTATGATCTCCTGGACATAGAGGCATCCCAAGCTCTCTATTGATCCCTTCTCCATGATCGGTAGGAAGTGGCCTGACTTGGTGAGTCGGTCGACAATCACCCATATAGATTCATGCCCTCTGGAAGAACGTGGAAGCCCCATAAAGAAATCCATGGATATCTCATCCCACTTCCACTCTGGGACCTCTAAGGGATGTACCAAGCCTCAAGGTACCTGGTGTTCTGCCTTCACTTGCTGACAAGTGAGGCACCTAGAAACGAACTATGCCACAACCTTCTTCATACCCGACCACCAGTGCTATCATCTGAGGTCCTGATACATCTTCGCAACTTCTGGATATACCTCTAGAGGGGAAGTGTGTAACTCCCTAAAAACCTCCTCCTACAGTGCAACTGGTACCATGGTACGTCCCCTGAAGAAGATGACATTCTCCCCTCCTTCAGAAAATCCATCGGGTGCCAACCCTGAGGATATTTGAGAACGTCGTGCCTCACAGTCAACGTCCCCACGGTGTGCCTCTCTGACCGGCTGAAGTAGTAGAGGAGTGACTGTGAGGGACTGTAGATAGGTTGTCTCATATCTATCCATGAAGGATATCTGCAAAGTGGCTAACTGCTCTGTTGCCTCTCCATGTAGCTGAATGCCCGATCTCTTGCTGAGATCATCGGCCACAACGTTCCCCTTCCTAGGAGTATAGACAATCTTAAAGTCATAATCCTAGAGGAACTCAAGCCATCGCCGTTGTCTCAGGTTTAGATCCTCATGTGAGAAAATTTACCTGAGACTCTAGTGGTCAGAGTAGACTGTAAAGCACTTTCCCATCAGATAGTGTCGTCACATCTTCAGGGTGAAGACCACTGCTGCTAACTCTAGGTCATGGGTAGCGTAGTTATGCTCATTCTACCTCAACTATCATGAACCGTAAGCGATCAATGATCATTCCTACATCAGGACACACCCGATTCCATCCCATGATGCGTTGCAGTAAACTACGTACCTTATGCCCTCCTCCGGAAGCCTCAAGATGGGTGCATTGGTCAATCTCCACCTCATCTCCTTAAAGCTCTGATGAAACCTATTTGACAACACGAAGGGTTTCCCCTTCTTCTTCAAAGCGGTAAGTGGGGCTGAAACTCTGGAGAAGTATGGCACAAATATCTGATAGTACCCACCTAGACTTAGGAAACTCCGCACCTTTGTCACGCTCCTAGGTGGCTCCCAAGAAAGTACTGCCTCAATCTTCGCAGAATCCACTACAATTCCTGCCTTTGAGATGACATGCCCCATGAAGTGAACCTCTCGAAGCCAGAACTGGCACTTCAAGAGCTTAACATAAAGATGGTGCTCTCGAAGTGTATCCAGTACAACCCGTAAGTGGTAGGCATGATCCTCTTCGGTAGTTGAGTAAATCAGTATATTGTCAATAAAGACTTCGACCAACCAACCAAGGTAAAGCTAGAAGATCCTATTCATGAGACTCATGAACAATGATGGAGCGTTGGTCACACCGAAGGGGATGACCAAGAACTCATAGTGGCAATACCGACACCTGAAGGTCTTCTTCTGCACATCCTCATCCCGAACTCGAAGGCGATGATAGCCCGACCTGAGGTCTATCTTTGAGAACCATCGTGCCCCCTTGTGCTGATCAAAGAGGTCATAAATCCTCAGAAGAGGATACATGTTCTTCACAGTCACCTGGTTCAGGCGACGGTAGTCAACACACAGTCGCAAGCCCCCATCCGCCTTCTTGGAGAATAGAATTGGAGAAGCCCAGGGTGAAACACTGGGTCAGATGAAACCTTTCCCCTATAAGTCCTCCAGCTGTACCCGTAACTCACGATGCTCGACGGTAGCCATCCGATATTCTAGAGTAGATATCGGTGATGTACCCGGGTACTGGTCTATGTAGAAGTATACCTCTCTGTGAGGAGGTAGTCCTAGAATGTTGTCAGGAAAAGCATCTGCATACTGATCCACCACAATAAGAAATCTCATACTTCGCACATCAACTGCTCTGAGGAAGAGACTAGACAACTGATGTGCGATTGGCTTCCCTCTCCTCTGCATAAGTCCATCCTTTGATGCGAAGGTTCCCTTCTCACCATTGAAGGTGATCCTGGTCCCATCTGTGTGGAGACACCACACCTTGTGCCTAATACATTCGATTTGATCATGAATTATAGATAACCAGTCCATAACCAAGATAACAACGTAAGGCCTCAACGCCGCTACAAGAAGATCCCAGTCGAAGCTCGTGCCTCCTAGAGTAAGATCACACTCCCGGAACCAGTGCGTAATCATCGAGTCTACTCCCGTAGAGTCTTTAGATATAAGGATCGAGCCAACGGCTTCGTCGGAATCTCTGAACTCCGAACAAGGGCAGCGACAATAAAAGAATGACTTGCACCTGTGTCTATAAGAACTGCAACAAGGGTGGAGTAGACACAAATAGTACATCAAATCATTTCAGGTGTGTTGTGGTCATAAGCCTCCGCTGCCTAGAGCTGAGCCTGCCTTTTCCTTCCAGCTCCCTGTCGTCGGGGTGGACCTCTTGGGGGTGGTGGTGGTGGTAGAGCCTCGAAGCGTCGTCCACCACCCGCTACTCGGCTAGTTCCTCTGCCTCGTCCGCATGATCCCTACGGACCTCCAGGGTCGAACCTCTACCTCTGCATGGGAGGTACCTCCGCTGTCTGCTGCTCGTCTGCATGGTGGGTCGGACTGTCACAAGCCATGTGGCCCTGCCCGCCGCATGCATAGAACTATCTGTGCTCGTAAGGCTGGCTCTGTGCCGTTTTCCCCGCACATCCGAACCTGTATCCTGAGGTCACCCACCTGATGGCTTGGTCCCCTTGGAGCCCTGTGAAATCTGTCGACTGCTGGCTGCAAAAGACTCTACTCCGTGTCATCCTACGGTGGGTCTCACTGTTGATGGTTTCTCGGTGAGAAAGTTCTCCAATAACAGGGCTCGCTTCAGCACCCTCGCCTGCGCCAGGATGCTGAGGGGAATCGTCGAAGCTCTGATCTCATGCCTCAGTCCCTGCTCAAAGGTCTTGGCCTGGAAGAATCGGTCTCGTACCATGTCTGTGGAGTAGCGCGAGAGGTCGGTAAATATCACTGAGTATTGGGATACTGACATGCTGCCCTACCGCAGCTATAGTAACTTCTGGATGCACATTGCACAGAGGGTGGCTGAAACAAACTCCAAGAGGAAGAGGCTCTCAAAGTCCGTCCAAAGTAGAGATGCCTCATAGTGCACCTGGAGCATCAGGCTCCACCATCTACCTGATGCTGCATGCAGGAGACTTATGGTAATGATCACCATAAGATCTGCTGGTGTCCCTACCATTCTGAAGACTCTGACGATAGCCTCCAGCCAATCCTCAGCTACCTGAGGATCCGTCTCTCTGCGGAACCTGGGCGGCCTCTGTCTCTAAAACTCGTGCAATGTGCTCAGGCGGCGTGCACTCTCCGCCACTGGGGCTAGTAGCATCGGTGGCTCAGTGGGTAGTGGTACTGCTGGTGCCTCCACTATAATGGGGCCCTGCACTGAGGCCTCATTGCTCGGTGGGATGACATCCCTCACGTAACTAGGAACCCAGGCTGGCTGCCTTCGTGGGGCCATCCTGAAAAGAAACAGGTGCGCCACGGTCGAACAGTATACCTGGTGAGCTGACACAAAGTAATCACAAAGAAAACATTTGAATGGAAACACACACGTAATCATTGTTTTCGTGCACTGAGTTAGAAATCATAGGTTAGGGTCCTGGTGTATGGATAGGTCGGCCGCCACACCAACACTGGAATCCCTGGACTGAAAACCACACTCAATACTCTTAACACTATTTCTTCACATAAAGGAAAGATCAGAGCCCTGAGTTCTGCGGTAGAACTGACTCCTCTGATACCAATTTGTCACGACCCATCCTTGGGTCCCGTGTCGTGACTACTCCAAGCCCACCTTCCATATTCCAAGGGCTGGTGACTATAACCAAAGGTGTAAATCTCAAAAAATGGAAGGCAGTGCCTTTATATAAAGTAAACAAAAACACAACAGAGTACACAAGTGAAGTAAGCACTAAGTAAAACTGGGTACAAGTGAAGTGCTGAAAAGTAAAAGGGCCAGTATAAAAACCCAACTGAATGTACAATACAACTGAAAGGAAAGTACAATAGCAGTAAGTAAACCAGCAACACCGAGTCATCCTCAGGAAATCCCACCGGAAGGGTGGGTACAGATAGTCTCCTCTGCTCCTCGGGTCTGGCCGTCCGCTCCGTGTATATCCTGCCTAGTGGTCCACCTCTGGGTACCGCCTAGCTCCACAAGCCTCCAACTCGATCAGTGTTTCCCATCGTCTGCATCCAACATAATTTAGTTCAGGCATATCCCGTGCAGGGGTGAGTATACGATACTCATTAGGGACCCCGAGACCCCCGAAGGTCTCTCATAATCCACGAAGGATAAACCATAAAGGAAAGATACAAACACTTAGTATCAACTGAATTTACTTAGGTATATTCTCATATATATATATCTAAGTCATCAATTACAAGATGAATCCAACTCCCAAGCACAAGCTCAACCCAATCCACAAAGAAAAACACAAACCAGTCCCCATAGGAAAATATATCCCAGTCCACATAGGAAAGAATGTCAATCACATCGATGATAATGATTGAAAATCAAGACTCAACTCACACAGATATACATCTTTCATATAGCGATAGAGATGATCAGATGTAGCCACTGAATCATCTAAGCTGTTGGACCCACATAGGATACAAGACCAACTAAGCTGTCAAACCCACATAGGATACAAGACCAGCTACTCTGCCGGACCCACTCAGGATACAAGTACAAAGGTCAATAATGCCGGAACCACGTAGGATACAAGAAAAATAGTCATCATCGTCGAACCCACAGAGGATCCTAGTACGGTCTTCCTCGCTGATGAACCCACAGAGGATCCATGTACAGTCTTCCTCGCTGTAGAACCCATAGAGGATCCAAGTGCAGCCGTTATCGTCGTAGTTGCAACTAGCTCTAGGGTTTCCGCACACAACATGCTCGATTCTAGGAGGGTCCGCTCCTTGAGAAAGAGAGTCGATACATCAACTTCATGAAGTCTAGAGTTGATGTATCCTGAAGTTCTGTCTCGTCAAAAGAATCCTAACGTGACAGACGGTGCGTCAATCAGACGCCTGGTCGGAGAGTTATTGGATTTTCCGTTCTAGGGGCTCGGTTGGTTTTTAATCTAAAACCAACCCGACCATACTCCAGCTACGTCCAAACCTCAATTGGAATAATCCAAAAGTACCGTCTCATCAAGAGGAATTCAACACAGTTGACGGCACACCAAACAGACGTCCGGTCCTTAAGTTATAAGCATTTCCGCTCCAAGGGCCCGGTTAGTTTCGGGTTTGAACCAACCAGGACATACCCATAATTTTCCAAAACCTCAAGTGTAATATACTGAAACAACCATCTTGATCTAATTATTCTTACGTAATTGACAGTGCGTCGATCGTAGGTCCGTAGCTCAAGTTATGGGAAAAAGACCAGAAACGGTCCGAAGTGGGGGGTCTGGGCCTTGTCCGACCCACCCCAATCACCCCTGGGTCAGCCCGAACTGGGTTGACCCAACCTGGGTCCGAGACTGGCCTGAATGGGTGCAGCCCGACCCAGACGGCGCAACCTAGTCCGCGCGACCTGCCCCGGCCTAGCCGGGGGGGGGGAGGGGGGTGCGCTGGCTCGGCCAGGGAGCCAAGCAGGGTGGCACGAACCCCACTTTCCGCGGACGCGACGCCGGGATGGCACCGCGGCTCCCCTGAATCCCACGCGTCCGCCGGATCCCGCCCTTACCACCGCAGCTGAACCAGTAGCAGGGTTCTGCTGGCGGCGCGCCGCCGGGGGCCTCCGCGGGCCACCGGTGTCATTTCGGTGGTCCGATTTCACTCCTGCCTGTGCCTACGGTCGTCTCGGGAACCATACATCACTGCAAAGGCCTCCAATGACCATTTCGGTCCCACTTCTTCATCGGTAAATACTCCGCAAATCAAGAACAAAAATAGTGGTGGGTTCTGGCATGTTCGTTAACCTGCACCCACCGCGTTAGAGGTTCAAAACGTCGCCCAAAAATTTAATCACCAAGAACGAGGGTATAATTCTCATAAAAGAAAGAATATAAAATTTTCCCCTACCTCAACAAATGATGTCGAACGTCGACATCATGGTAGATGGCGTCACGAGAAAAGGGATCGTAGGAAACTTCGGAGTGCACCGAGGAGGAAGCGACGTCTCCTCTCTTGTCGCGGAGAAGAGAATTGATGGCGCATCGTCGATCTTTGAGGAACCGGCGTTCTTCATCATTCTTCGTCAAAGGCTGATGTTCTTCGTTGGAGGCAGACGTTCTCTGTCGTTCTTCATCGGAGACCAGCATTCTTCCAAAAGCTCAAAAGCTCTCCCGATTTCTCTTGCACAATGAAAGCTCTTCCCCAAAAATTAAATAATAGTCTCCTCATATTATTTAATTACACATGCAAAGAAACTCCCAAAATTAAATCACCACATTTAATAAAATGTGTTGACAATTAATTAAGGAAGGTAGGGGGAAGGTCCCCATTTATTATACGCATTGGCAAATAAAAAAGGGGGTTTCCAATTTAAATAGGGGTTTTTAATGATATTAGAGGAAATTAAATGGTTGGGGCTCGTGTGGGCCCCACATCTGCAACATCCACCCTTGGGTAGTTAGGTGGCTGTGGGTCCCACCCTTAACTACCCATGAGAGGAATTAACCTCTCTAGATATAAAAAAATTGTACAACAATTTTATTTACTTCTCAAATAATCCCAAAAAGAAACTTCAGACCCACATAAAACACAACTATGGTAAATGTCCCCTTAAGAAATTATCGGCGCTGTGAGTTTATCGGTGCCCTCAGAATTTAATTTTGAGCACCAGTTCAAAAGTTAGAAAAACCTGATCGTTCGTTTACTAAACGTACCTGAGATAAACTTCGGAAATTGATTATGGGAACAAAGGGCATCAGAATCAACCACCATCAGAAGCCATAGAGTCTTAAAATTCCAAAGCATTTAAGAAAAAATATTTCTTGAAATTTCCGGGTCTTTGCATTGGGGTAGTCACAGCACAGGCCCCGTGGACGGGTCGTGACAAATTGGTATCAGAGGAGTCAGTTCTACCGCAGAACGTAGGACTCTGATCTTTCCTTTCTGTGAAGCAATAGTGTTAAGAGTATTGAGTGTGGTTTTTAGTCCAGGGAGTCCAGTGTTGGTGCGGCGGACAACGTATCCATACACCAGGACCCTGACTTCTGATTTCCGACTCTGTGCACGAAAACACTGATTGCATGTGTGTTTCCTTTCCAAAGTTTCCTTTGTGATTAATTTGTGTTAGCTCACCAGGTATACTGTTTGACCGTGGAACACCTGTTTCTTTTCAGGATGGCGCCACAAAGGCAGCCAGCCAGGGTTCCTAGTTACGTGTGGGATGGAAGCCCACCGAGCGATGAGGCCTCAGTGTAGGGCCCCATTACAGCGGAGGCACCAGCGGTACAACTACCCGCTGAGCCACCGGTGCTAACAGTCCCAGCAGAAGAGAGTAAATGTCACCTGAGTGAATTACACGAGTTTTAGAGACCAAGGCTGCCCAGGTTCCGCGGAGAGATGGATCCTCAGGCAGCCGAGGATTGGCTAGAGGATACCGTCAGAGTCTTCAGACTGGTAGGGACACTAGAAGATCTTATAGTGATCCTTTTTGCGAGTCTCCTGCATGCATCGGCATGTATATGGAGGAGCCTAATGCTCAAGGTTCACGATGAGACATCTCTACATTAGAAAGACTTCGAGAACCTCTTCCGCTCGGAGTTTGTTCCAGCCACCCTCCGTGCGGTGCGCATCCATGAGTTACTACAGCTGCGGCAGGGCAGCATGTTAGTAGCCCAGTACTCGACGAGATTTACCGACCTCTTGCGCTACTCCACAGACATAGTTTAGGACCCATTCTTCCAAGACTGGACCTTTGAGTAGGGACTGATACATGAGATAAGAGCTTCGACAATTCCCCTCAGCATCCCGACGCAGGTGGGGGTGATGGAGAGAGCCCTGTTAGTGGAGAGATTTCTCGCTGAGCAGCCATCAGCAGTGAGACCCACCACAGTACGACACAGAGCGGAGTCTTCTACAGCCAGTAGTCGACAGATGACGCAGGGGTCCAAGAAGACCAGTCCGACAGGTGAGAGATCTTAGGATACAGGTTCGGCTGTGCAGGGAACACGATGTAGAGCCAACCTTACAAGGAGTAGACAGTGCTATGTATGCAATGGGTAGGGACACATGGATCATGACTTCCTGACCAGCCATGCAGATGAGCAGTAGACAATGGAGGGACCTCCCAGGTAGAGGTAGTGGTTCGACCGTGGAAGTCCACAAGGAGCAGGCAGATGAGGCAGAGGAGTTGGCCACGCAGCGGGTGGTGGACAACGCTTCGAGGCTCTATCACCACCACCCCCAGGAGGTCCACCCCGACCACATGGAGCTGGTGGGTAGAGGCAGGCTCAGCTCTAGGAAGCAGATGCTTATGACCACGGTGCACCCGAGATGATTCGAGGTAGTATCTGTGTATACTCCACCCTTGTTGTAGTTCTTATAGACACAGCTGCGAGTCATTATTTTATTACCGCTGCCCTTGTTCGGAGCTTGAAGATTCCGAAGGAGCCGTTGGCTCGATCCTTATGGTTAGAGACTCCTACGGGAGTAGACTCAATGATTACACACTGTTTCCAACAGTTTGAGCTTACTCTAGGAGGTGAGAGCTTCGACTGAGATCTTCTTGTAGAGACGTCGAGGCCTTACAACATCATCTTGGGTATGGAATGGTTATCTACAGTCCATGCTCAGATCGACTGTATTAGGTGCAAGGTGTGGTGTGTCTGCACGGATGGGACCAGGTTCACCTTCACCGGCGAGAAGGGAACCTTCACAGCATAGGATGGACTTACGCAGAGGAGAGGGTAGCTGATCACACATCAGTTGGATAGTCTCATCCTCAGAGCTGTTGACGTGCGGAGTCCAAGATTTCCTGTTGTGGTTGATCAGTATGAAGAAATATTTCCTTATTATGTTCCTAGACTACCTCCTCATAGGGAGGTAGATTTCTATATAGACCTGTACCCCAGGACATCACCGATATCCACTCCAGCATATCGGATGGCTCTCGCCAAGCTTCGTGAGCTGTGGGTACAACTGGAGGACTTACAGGGGAGAGGTTTAATCTGACCCAGTGTTTCACCCTAGGCTTCACCAATTCTATTCGCAAAGAAGGAGGATGGGAGCTTGTGACTCTATGTCGACTACCGTCACCTAAACCAGGTGACCGCAAGGAACAAGTATCCACTTCCGAGGATTGACGACCTCTTTGATCAGCTCAAGGGAGTACGTTGGTTCTTGAAGATAGACCTCGGGTCAGGCTATCGTCAACTCTGAGTTCAGGAAGATGATTTGCATATGACGACCTTCAGGTGTCGGTATGGCCACTATTAGTTCTTGGTCATTCCCTTCTGTGTGACCAACGCTCTAGCAGTGTTCATGAGTCTCATGAACATGATCTTCTAGGCCTAACTCGATCGGTTTGTTGTAGTCTTCATTAACGACATTCTGATTTACTCGACCATCGAGGAGGAGAATGCCTACCACCTATGGGTTTTAATGGATAAACTCTGAGATCACTATCTTTATGGTAACCTCTTGAAGTGCCATTTCTGGCTTCGAGAGGTTCACTTCTTGGGGCACGTCATCTCAGAGGTGGGAGTTGTAGTGGATCCCGCAAAGGTCGAGGCAATACTTTCTTGGGAGCCACCCAAGAGCGTGAGGGAGGTGCAGAGTTTCCTAGGTCCGGCTGGGTACTATCGTAGATTTGTTCCATACTTCTCCAGAGTTGCAGCACCGCTTGTAGCTTTGACGACGAATGGGAAACCCTTTGTGTGGTCAGAATGATGTCATCAAAGCTTCCAGGATCTGAGGCGAATATTGACCAGTGCACCTATCTTGAGGCTACTGGAGGAGGGTGTAGGGTACGTAGTTTACTGAGACGCTTCAGTGACTGGACTCGGGTGTGTCCTGATGCATGAGTAAGCAGTGATCACTTACAGTTCATGGAAGTTGAGGCAGCACGAGCAGAACTATGCTACCCATGACCTAGAGTTAGAAGTAGTGGTCTTCCCCCTGAAGATGTGGTGACACTATCTGATGGGTGAGCACTTTACCGTCTACTCTGACCACTAGAGTCTCAGGTACATTTTCTTGCAGAAGGAACTGAACCCGAGACAACGATGATGGCTTGAGTTCCTCTAGGATTATGACTTTGAGATTATCAATACTCCTGGGAAGGGGAACGTTGTGGATGATGCTCTCAGCAGGAGATCGGGCATTCTGCTACTTAGAGAGGCAACAGAGTAGTTATCCACTTTGCAGATATCCTTCATGGATAGAGATGGGGAAACCTATCTTCATTCCCTAACAGTCACTCATCCACTACTTCAGCGAGTCAGAGAGGCACAATGTGGGGACATTGATTGTGAGGCGCGACATACTCAGATATCCTCAGGGCTGGTACCCAATGGATTTTTTGAAGGCGGGGAGCATGTCGTTCTTTTCAGGGGATGTACCATGGTATCGGTTTCACTATAGGAGGACGTGCTGAAGGAGTTCCACACTTCCCCTCTAGCAGTACATACTTGGGTAGCAAAGATGTACCAGGACCTCAGACGACAGTACTGGTAGCTGGGTATGAAGAAGGCTGTGACAGAGTTCGTTTCTTGATGCCTTACTTGTCAGCAAGTGAAATCAGAGCACTAGGTACCTGTAGACTTGGTACAACACTTAGAGGTCCCGGAGTTGAAGTGGGACGGGATATCCATGTATTTCGTGATAGGGCTTCCACGTACATCCAGAGGACACGACACCATCTGGGTGATCGTAGACCAACTCACCAAGTTAGCCCACTTCCTACTAATCAGAGAGCAGGGCTCAGTAGAGAGCTTGAGACGCCTCTATGTTCAAGAGATCATACGGATTCATGGTGTTCCATCATCTATCATCTCCGATCGAGACCCTCACTTTACTTCCGGGATTTGGAAGGGGTTACAGGAGGCTTTTGGGACGCAGCTACGCCTGAGCACTGCCTTTTACCCTCAGACGGATGGCCAAATGTAGAGGACCATTCATACACTCGAGGACATGCTCCGTGGATATGTCCTTGACTTTGGTCGCAGCTGGGAGGATCACCTACCCTTGGTGGAGTTTGCGTACAACAACAGCTACCACTCCACCATCGGGATGGCACCTTACGGGGCACTTGATAGCCGACCTTGCAGATCACCTATGTGCTGGACTGACACTAGGGAGTCAACACTCGTAGGACCGAGATGGTTCAGGCTACGATGGATAAGGTGCAGATCATCCAGGAGCGGATGAGGACTGCACAAAGTAGATAGTAGTCCTATGCTGATAGAATGCGGAGACCAATGGAATTCTAGAATGGCGACCACGTTTTATTACGGGTCTCACCTCGGCGTGGGTTGCAGAGATTTGGCCGGGGCGACAAGTTATCTCCACACTTCATCGAACATTTTCAGGTCCTCAGCAGAGTAGGCGAGGTGGCTTACCACCTGGCCCTTCCACCTCAGCTGCACCGAGTGCACGACGTCTTCCACGTATCTCAACTGAGGAGATATGTGCATGACCCGACACATATCATTGACCATGGGGAGCTGAACATCGATGACAGGGCTACTTTTGCCTAGGTCCCGGGGGAGATTGAGGATTGACAGGAGCGGGTCCTACGTGGGCGGTTGATTCCGATTTTGCGCGTTTGTTGGAAGCACGAGAACCTCTAGGAGAGCACATGGGAGTGGGAGGCTCAGATGCGTGCTCAGTACCCCCATTTGTTTCCCTAGTTTATGTTGTAGCTTTATGGGGACGTAAAGACCTGAGGTGATAGTAATGTAAAGACCAGGAAACTTCAAGGATTTTTTTTAAAAAAATACTTTGGAATTTTACGAGTCTGTGGTTTCTGACGACACTTGATTCCGAGGCCTGGGGTGCCCAGAATCAATTTCCGAAGTTAAGCTCGAGTACGTTCAGTGAATGAACGAGTGGGTTTTTCTATATTTTGAACCAGTGCTCAGAATTAAAATCTAAGGGCACCGATGAACTAGCAACGCCGATAATTTCTTAACGCGATCCTTACCGTAGTTGCGTTAGCAATGGAGGAGAAGATAATTTTTGGGGGTTTACTTAAGAAGTAAATAAAAATTTTCGGAAAATTTTTATTTTATAAGGTGGTTATTCCCTCCCATGGGTAGTTAAGGGTGGTTCCCATAGCCACTTAACTACCCAAGTGTGGATGTTAGAGAGGTGGGGCCCACACGAGCCCCACTATTTAATTTCCTATAATATCATTAAGAACCCCTCATTAAATTGGCAAACACCCCCACCCATTTAATTTCCAATGGATCTAATTAATGGGGACCTTCCCTCTCCCTTCCTTTAAATCAATGGTCAACATGTTATTAAATGTGGTGATTTAATTCTAGGAGTTTCTTTGCGTGTGTAATGAAATAATAGGAGGAACCTATTATTTAATTTGGGGAAGAGATTTCATTGTGTAGGAGAGATCGGGAGAGATTTGGAACTTTTGGAAGAATTTCAGTCTCCGAAAAAGAATGCCAGACTCCGATGAAGAATGACGAAGAATGCCAGTTCCTTGAAGTTCGATGACGCACCACCCTTACTCTTCTCCACAACAAGAGATGAGATGACACTTCCTCCTCGGCGCGCTCTGACGACGCCTACGATCCTCTTCCACGCAACGCCCTCTACCACGACACCGATGTTCAAATTCTTTTTTTGAGGTAGGGGAAAATTTGTATATTCATTCTTTATGTGAGTTATACCCTCCTTCTTGGTGATTAAATCGTTGGGCGACGTTTGCACCTCTAACGCGGTGGGTACGGGTTAACGAACAAGCCCGAACCCACCGCTATTTTATTCTTGATGTGAGTAATACTTGGCGATGACAAAGAGGGACCAAAATAGTGAGTGGAGGGCTTCACAGTGATGTATGGGTCCTGAGGCGACCGCAGGCGCCGATGGGAGCAAAACCAGACCACCGGAATGACTCCGGTGGCCCACGGAAGTCCCCGACGGCGCGGGTCGCCGACGACCAGCACAGGCCGGCCGCCTGGAGGTGGCGGTGGCCCGGCGCACCATTGGTAGAAGCCCACCATGGCTAAAGCCACGCTGGTGAGGGCTGGATCTCGCGGCCGCACGTGATCTAGGGGAGACATGGCGCCAGGCGTTGCGTTCGCGGAACAGAGGGGAGGGGGGGGGGGGTGTCCCCCCTGCTCAGCTCGCTGGCCGAGCCAGTGTGCCCCCCTGGCTAGACCGGGTGGGTCACGTGGACCGGGCTACGCTGGCCAGGCCGGACCCAGGTTGGGTCGACCCGGTTCGAGCCCACCCAGGGGGGGGGGGGGGTTGGGCCGGGTCGGACCAGGCCCAGACCCCCACTTCGGACCGTTTTCAGTCCTTTTCCCATAACATGAGCTATAGACTTCCGACCAACGCACCGTCAATTGAGTAGGAATCCTTGGATCAATAAGGTCCTTTAGGTATATTACACTCAAGGTTTTGGAAAATTTTGGGCACATCCTGGTTGGTTCGAACCTGAAACCAACCGGGCCCTTAGAGCGGAAACGCTTATAACTTAAGGACCAGACGTCCGTTTGACGTGCCGTCAACTACGTTGAATTCCTCTTGATGAGACGGTCCTTTTGGATTACTCCTATTGATATTTGGACGTAGCTAGTGTATGGTCGCGTTGGTTTTATCATAAAAACCAACCGGGCCCCTGGAATGGAAAAGCCAATAACTCTCAGACCGGGTGACCGGTTGACACACTGTCTGTCACGTTGGGTTTTTTTGACGAGACAGAACTTTGGGATACATCATATCTGGACTTCGTGACAGTTGATGTATCAAACCTTTTGCTCGAGGAGGAGACCCTCCCAGAATCGAGCATGCTATGTGCGGGAACCCTAGAGCTGGCTGCGACTGCATCGACTACTGTACTGGAATCCTCCGTGGGTTTGATAGCGACAACTACCGCACTGGGATCCTCCGTGTGTTAGATGGTGATGACTACTGTTCTTGTATCCTGTGTGGGTCTAGTATTATTAACCTCTGTACTTGTATCCTGTGTGCGTCCGACAGAGTAGCTGGTCTTGTAACCTGTGTGTGTCCGATAGCTTAGCTGGTCTTGTATCCTGTATGGCTCCGACAGATTAGATGAATCAGTGGCTACATCTGATCATATCTATCGCTATAAGAAAGATATATACCTGTGTGAGTTGAGTCTTGACATCAATCATTATCATCGATGTTATGGACCTGCTTTTCTGTGTGGACTGATTTGTATTTTCTTGTGTGGACTGGGTTGTGTTTTTCCTGTGTGGACTGAGTTGTGTTATCTTTTGTGGACTGGGTTGTGCTTTCCTTTCTGGACTGCGTTGTGCTTGGGCTCGAGAGTTGGAGCCAATTGTAAATGATGAATTAGGTGTATGTATGGGCATATACTTAAGTAGAGTCGGTTGATACTTCGTGATTGTATCTTTCATTTGTGGTTTATCCTTCGTGGATTCTGAGAGACCTTCAAGGGTCTCGGGGTCCCTACTGAGTATCGTATACTCACCCCTGCACGGGCTATGCTCGCACTACATTGTGTTGGATGCAGACAACATACAATACTGATCAAGTGGGTTGTGCTTTCCTTTTTGGACTGGGTTGTGATTGGGCTCGAGATTTGGAGCCAATTGTAAATGATGACTTAGGTACATGTATGGGAATATACTTAAGTATAGTCGGTTGATACTTCGTGATTGTATCTTTCCTTTGTGGTTTATCCTTCGTGGATTCTGAGAGACCTTCGGGGGTCTCGGGGTCCCTACTGAGTATCGTATACTCACCCCTGCATGAGCTATGCCCGCAATACATTGTGTTGGATGCATACAACATACAACACTGATCGAGGTGGATGATTTTGGAGCTGGACGGTACCCGAAGGTGGACCACTTGGCGGGACATACACGGAGCGGACGACCGGACCCGAGGAGCTGAGGAGGCTATCTATACCCACCATTTAGCTGGGATTTCTGGAGGACAACTCAGTGTTGCTGTTTTACTTACTGTTGTTGTATTTTCCTTTCAGTTGTTCTATACTTTCAGTTGGGTTTGTATACTGTCCCATTTACTTTCAGCACTTACCATGTACCCAGTTTTACTTAGTGCTTACATTACATGAGTTTTCTGTTGTATTTTTGTTTACTTTATAAAAGACAATGCCTTCCCTTTTATTGGGATTTACACCTTTGGTGATATTCGCTAGCCCCTAGCCTATGGAAGGCGGGCTTGGGGTAGTCACAGAATAGGCCCTGTGGACGGGTCGTGAAAATCTCAATATCTCATCAAGATAGTTTCATGATAGTTTCATCAACCTTTATTAATGATATGTTTTTCTTTTACTACCTGAAATAAACTTGTCGCTGCACCATGGACATGGAATTTCAAGTGACGGTTCTATTTCAACCAAAGTGATGAGATATAAACATCCATAAATTGAAGGGACAAATCCTTCCTCGACTCATCCATTAATAACATGTCATTCATAATGCCCCAAAAGTACCCAACTTCCTTCCAACCATCTTCTTGACAATTTTTGTTAGTAAATCTATGTGGGTAAGTCATGACACATATTAATGATAATATTAAAGTCAAAGGACCATTACAGACACTTGTAGATAGGAATATCTATTGACAAAAAAACATATAGAATTCCTACTGGCGGGTCTATTCTCATAATCTCTTTCCTGAGAGATTACCAAGTGTGAACTTCATGAGAAGAATTCTTATATTGTTATGAGTACTCGAACTTTATGATCTATATACTATGTGTCCTATCATAGTATTTCATCCAACTATATAACTATATTTAAGAATATTTTCATAGCACTTCATGGTTCTCATCATAGTAGGTAACTCCTATGACCTTGTCAATGCAACAAATACAGTAGTATATTATTACACTATAGTCATGAAGAACAATGAACAATATATAATAAGATTTAATATATTTAAATATATTAAGTATTCATGTAATAAAAGTAAAAACAGTTGGTTCTAGGACACCAAATCTTACACATGAGATTTTATATGACATGTATCTATTTAGGGTTAAATAATAAAAATTCATCATGTTTTTTGGTAATTTATGATACCCAACATTTGAATGATGTGTAAATGTTTTACACGCCATGTAATTTTATTTTTAAATGATTTTATAAACATTTTATATCACTCTAGTTTAGAAAACCCTACCACAAATCTAATTTTCTAGTGAGTTCCTTCCAAGAATTTTATAGATTCCTTCAATGGGGATCAATCCTTGGTCTTCCATATTCAATATATGGTGACCTAAGCTGATCCAAGGTGAGTTATTCCTCAATTCTCTAGTGGTTTATCCCCGTTTGATCTCGTTTCCTTTCGTATGTTCTTTCCATGCTATAACGCTTGATCTCCCATGTTTCTAATGGGGGGTTTTTCTTAATTTTTGTTGCTACGGTTGCACCAAGGTGTCCTCAAGATGATTAAATTCATATATGAGATGTTATCAGAGATCTGTATCATGGTTTGTTCTTGTGCGAAGAATTTTTAAAGATTTTGAGGTTGGGTATTTGTTGCTTCTCTATTTATTTTTACATACAATTATAAATTGATAATGGTTTATCCATTTGTATGGTAATGAAATTAAACAAATTATTATTAAACTGGATTAAATAAATTTGACAGCGATAACATGTTGGTGATGTTTTTTTGTTTTATTCCCTGATAGAGTTTTTTCTCTTGATTTTCTAGATAGTGTGACATATATGACTTTCTTGGAGGCATGTTAGGTTAATTACATTATTGTTTTTTATAACATGTTATAGATTGATGCCTTAGGTTTCATGTAGTTTGAACCTATAAATAAATGAATTGATTAACTCAAGATGGAATAAGAAATGGTTGTGTAATAAAAATAATTTTATGGACCCGAGTTTCCAATTTTTTTGAGAAATATGAGTGCCTTGTTTTGGAACCATAAGAGATCATTTTCATAAGAATGCCGAATTCTTTGTTTTGAGGGTCTATCCTTCCTATTGATTTTTTGTTTGTTCCTTCTAATTTTTGATGTGCTATGGATAAAATTGTTGTTATGTGATCCTAGGATGGCTAACCTAGAAATGGGTATTGTGACATGGGGTAAGGAGGCCCTGATGACGTGGTAATAGTTGATGGATGTGATTTCCAGATGCAATGATATATGCCTATGGGTGTGAGTGATGGAATCAGAGTTGATGGAATGGGTTAAATATGTGATTACCAATAGATGATATTCTAATAGATGGTATGATCTCATGTGAATCTATTTAATTTCTGATGACCAAGTTTCTTATTTATTCTTCTTTCTATTCCCCACTACTTGAGGAAAGTAGAGGTACTTGGTTTCATGTTTTCTTTTTGTGGTAGCTTAGGATGGTTTTCCTAGAGTTCTTGGATATATAATGATACTAGTAATGAATTAATAATACTTAACCAATGGATTTGTTTGACTATAGAATGAAATTTATTACATATGTTAATCTTGATAAACAATGGGCATGGTTTGGATTATTCCTGGTGGTAATGGACGTTACTCTGGTGTTTAATGTAATGTAATGTAATGTAATGTAATGTTGACTAATGTAACTAATAAATTAATTGCTAATGAATTAATCAATATAATGAATTTATACAAATTAAATAATGAATTCAATATAATTATTTTATATGCTTGTGTGGTTATAGGATATCTAGTCTTTGCAGTGGTATCCGAGAGCTTGAGTGACATTAGTTCATTCGAGTCTAAGACTATGTTATGCCCATAGTGTGGGTGTGAGCTATATTATATGATGCATATTATATGATTTCATATTCTTCCCCACCCACTTCATTTAGATAAACTAACACCTAGTAGACTTTGGGAGGGTGTTTTCTTGAACGTCATATTAGGAGGATAGATGGCTAGATTCACCCTCTATACCCACTCTCTTATTTTGTTAGTTACTTGTGCTGGTATGCATGAAAGTTAGCTTTCCCAAATATTTGTATAATGGGATGTAATGTCTTGTGGTTATTCCATATAGATGTATTACCAAATATACTATCTAAAATATTATTATATGTATAATGTGTACAGGTTGTGATGAATTATGGTACTTACTCAGGGTATGGGATTTAATTTCATGAGGTATAATACCCAATGTTTGATATTATTCAGATAGGTTTTGGTAGATTCTAGTAAGTACTTGATTATTATATATGGTTATGTGGATGGGATGTTGTGGTCATCTGATTCAAGAGGTGCATTTGGTGTACATTACCTAGGTGCTTTCGAACCCACTTACTTTTGGGGAGAGATGCTCAGGACAAACAATATTATGGTAGAGAAGAAAACTAGTGGGCAATTGGGAGAAAGGTACCCTTGATGTTTTTTTAATTATTTTATATTCTCTCTTGTATGAATTACTTGGTGAGAGTTATCCATGGTGAGGCTAGAAACTTAGTATACCTACTCATATGATGTGTTACTTTCACTATTTTTCCCTGACCTTTAGCATTATTTCTTTACATTTTTCATGAGAGGCTCTAGGGATAATCCTACAGAGTAAATTTTTATTCTCATCCTATGTATATATAAAACATTTTCAGGTTAGCTGAGTAGGTTGGTTATCAGGTTTGAATTTACTAGCTCATGGCTAAGAAGGATCTGTTTGAGCTTCATGGTCACTTCTGTCTTCAACATTTTATTTTTTTAGTTTTTTAGTTGATTAGTAGTATATAAAGGATAATGTTTGTAATTGGTTTTTATTATATATATATATCTGTGTGTGTTAGTAGGTTTTTTTTGGTGTATCCTTCTTATCTCTCACTTCCACATGTTTCTCTTAGAGGGAACTACCTCCCATATATATGTTTCATGCACCTTCTATTTTAGTCACCATCCCAAGTCCTATTGGAGGCTGTAATCAGCCAGTCACAATCTCTATCCCCTTATTATGGAATATTTTTTGGTAGGGGTCATGATAGAGGGCCCCTTGATGGAATCCTTGACTCACCCAAAATATGAATACCATGCAAGGTCCAGCAGACTGAATGTTGCAGGAATTCCACTCTAGTCAGGGTTTGATAGATTTGGTGTCCTAGTAATTTTTTTACTTTTAATACATGAATATTTTGTTACTTGAATATTAATAAAATATATTTTTATATATTTTTCACTATTCTATATGGAATTAATGTAATAAGTTTCTAGAGTATATATGACATTTATAAGTTCATATCAGTTCCCCGGTATGATGAGAACTCTAAATTTCCATGATGATATTCTTAAATCTAGTTTTATTTATGGATAATGTATTATTATAGGGAACAAAGTATGTATACTATCTGGTGTGAGTACTTCTAGGAAGATGGGGCTTCTTCCCATGAAAATTTTAGTTGGTAATCTACAAGACGTGAGATTATGAGAACAAACCCCTAGTAGGAATTCCAAATCTTTTAGTGTCATCAGATATTCTTATCTTTGATCCTGTGTTATGGTACTTAGAATATATGATTATTATTAACATATTTTACGACTCATTCACTAAGATATATTTCATAAACCCTAATGATGGTAGTTCATGAAGAAGATATATACTTTGGGTGTGTCATGGGTGGATGTTATTAAGGAATAATTTGAGAAAGGATTTGTCCCTTTCATATTTATGGATGTTTATATCTAATATCTTTTATTGGAATAAAAATGTAACATTAAAATCCATGGTCATGGAGTAATGACATATTTATTTCAGGTAGTCAAAGAAATATTTATCAAGCACATAGGTTGATGACATAGCTGTGCAACCATCTTGATAAGATATTGATACAAAATTATTACATTATATAGTGAGAATTTTTATTTTTTTATCTACATTGCAACATTATGTTGTTTCTCTTTTTTCCCTTGACCCATTTCCATATAGTAATCTTGGACATTAGGTGATCCGACCTAATTTCAATGAAAAATAATCATAGATGGTAACACACCAAGTATTTCCATTGATCTTGATTAAATACTATTTGTATTTAACTAATTAAATAAATATTATTCTCTAGACCGAGGAATAATTTAATTCAAGTTTTATCGAGGTCATAAATTAAATTAATATTAATTCACCTAATTATGAATAAATTATATTTATTTATTTTATTTAATATTTATTAAATATTTTCTCACTAGTATGTGGATATAATATTTTTTATGAATAATTTTTTTATTCAGGCATTAAATAAATTTTGAGTTGGAACACACTAAGACAATATGTGATAACAAATATTAATTTACAATCTAGTTAAATAATAATTTTTTATAGCATAAGATTGCACGTACACCATAAAATATTATTTTTAATATTATTAATTTGGTATGGGGTTTAATAAATACTATTATATTATTTAAGGGTTGACATATAATTAAATAATATTTTAATATAAACCTTATATCTATAAATAGATGGATATTTCTATTGTATAGGGTTTCCAAAATTGAGAATGTTGAATAATTACACCAAATAAAATTCTCTCTCTCTCTCTTTCTTGAACATTTCCTCTCTTCTTATAAAGAACGATAAAAAATACTTCAATCCCAAAGGATCTCAAAGTGATTAAAATAATCAACGTAGGATGACTGATTCATAGTGCTAGTTCCTAGAAATCAATCTGCATTCTTAGAGACCAAAGGAGCATGTGTAGATCACTACTAGAGGGATTTTACACTTGAATCATCCTAAGACAATGAAGGTAATTTGAGAAGGGTTTACATACGATTAACATAAACTTATAAGAAATATCCTTGATGGGTTAATTTTTTCTTTATTTATAAATAAATTAATTATAAATTTAACATACAAGATCCGATATTGGGGTTTCAAGAAACTCTAAATTAAAATAAATTTTAATTTTACTCCCACCAAATGCTCTTTTTCTATACCCAAAACCAACAATTACAATGTATTTCACATTTTGGTCATCATAATCTATATATTTCAACATATCCAAGTCTCTTTGATTTTACAGCAACAACGAAAATTCCTTGATCTAAAGCTTACACCACATTTTCATTTCAAACCATAATTGATACATCACAATACACCTTCAAAAATACTCAATGAACCATGAAAATTTCCATATTACAAATACACCATGACATAACTAGTATTATAATGGTATGGTGAGTTTATAATTTACTGGGTTTATCTTCAAACTCCATCCAATACCATTTAAGTACTTTTAACATAAAATCATGCCGCTCATCATTATAAAGAATAATTTATCATCCTTGATTGAAAATAAACAAAATCATACTATTTATTCCTTGGAGAAAACATCTCTAAAACCAACCCTTGGTTACGAAAATTTCATTAGGAATTTTATTTATCAATTAAGAGTAGTGAATGAAACATTTATGATTGAGGTAGTTGTTAATTGGGATGTGCAATAGAATATCTCTAAGGTGTTTAGATTTCCTGACTTGGATAAATATTATTGAAGGTTGGTTTGTAAATCCTCTAAAATGTTAGTATACTTTCCTTATTTTACATAGAAGGTTTATGACTTCATTTGAATGTTTTAGTGTCAGTTAATATTTTAATGTTTAAAAAATTAGTTCCATTGAGACCTGATCATTCGGTTAACTAAATATGTAGTCATATTTAAGGTTTATTGTAATGCTCTACATTGTTTTGGGGTTATGATAATACAAGAGAGGGAGGGTATATCTTTTTGGTCCAATAAGTTATTATAACACCCTTTTTAGGGTATATGTTAATTTAAGTTACAAAATGTCATAATTGGTATTTTTGAGCTTTATAATGGTTAAAACTTTGGTACAGAATGTATTAGAGGTTATTAAAAGCTTAAAGTGGTTATTTATAGTTTCTTAGTTTTAAAAAGGAAACACCATGCTGTGGTGCAAGATGTGGTGGTATCTTATGTAAAATGGGTAAGGGGAAAATGGGCGTGGCCATGGCATGGTTCTTAGGGGAACAACCCAGTGGGCTACAGCTTGGGAGACCTCACCACCACTATGGTGGAGTCCAGTGTAAGGGAAAATGGATTAAGATATGGTACTGCATCATAGGGATGGAAATTTTAGGGGTGTGTTGAAGAATACCATGACCATGCCATACGCTATGATGGAGTCCATTTTTGGCAGTTAGGATGGATATTAAATACCCAAAATCGTCACCTTCTTTCTTGGGTAATGACCTATTCAAAGGGGAAATACATGTGAATTAAATTTTTTGTATTTAAATTATTTTTTAAATATATTTATAACCATATTAATTAGTTTATAATTCCTCATTATGATTCCCTCCATTTTCCAAAAATTTTTGGGTGATTTTAAAGAAAATAATTAGATGAACTTATCTTTCAAATTTTCAACTGTGGGTTATTTGTTCTCTTTGATTCTCATTCTTTAAGATAAACAATTAGTATTTGAGACATGTTATTGCATATCCATATTCATGGAAACCCTAATATTTTCTTCTCATTTCACTATCCAAGAGTGATGAATTTCTTCTTACTTAAACCATACATGAAGAATACCATTAATGGTAATTATCATTGGGTGTATTACTATTATACCTAATGGGTTGTTCTTCTATCGTGATCATGTTCAAAAAAACTTTTCATGTTATAATTAGTTCTATGGAACTCATGGAATGAATTTTTTTTTGATTGGTCTGAAGATATTTTTAGGTGATGAAACTCTTAAAAAATCATAAAATTGGTACTAAAAACCTTGAGATAGGAAACTTCTTACCATATAAGTCCTTGTATATGATGATTCCATCATTCAACCATTTATTATTAAAACATATGATAAGTTCTTTTTTCATGTGGTTGAGTGTGGGAACTTTGAGACCCATCCTTGATATAGTTTCTTATAATTTTGTGCATAACATGTGTATCCCATGATTGGTTATGTTTTCATGTGGGTGTGTATCTGTAGCCTCTTAAGGAATGTTCATGACATGGCTTATGTTTTTTATGATATGTATTTCTTGTGGTATTACATATCCTACCGAACCTTGAGTTAGGTATCAAGATGAATACGTGGATCAATATTGGTTATGTAATTCCTTGGAGGGGGAGCATGATGATGTGAAAATTCTATAGTCTATGTCTCTTTTGATGGAATGAGTCAGATCATAGAAATAGAAACTGACATGGGAGTATACCATATAGGGAAGTTGACTATCCGTCGGCCACATCCCAACATTGGAGATTTCCATGCACATGTGAAAATAATATACAAATATGTTAAACCGAATAGCTGGGACTTACCATCATCCAAGGATTATAAAAACCATCAGGGTGGGTCATGAAGTGTTCTTATTAATGACCACTAATAGGTCATGACATGTGGTGTTCCTTAAGGGAGGAACTTGGAAACATGAATGATAGGAAATAGGCATTACTTAAAGTTATAACTTGGATACATGACTAACAGGCATGAAGCATTACTTAAAAGTAGAAAAAATAAATATTAATTAAAATAATAGGTTTGAAACTAATTCTAGGACTTATGGAATGTATTGTGACTTATAGCGATAGAAACTGACATCCTTACTATAACCATGATAAAGTATGTGGGGTTGGGGTTCATGGATGTTTGGTTAGAGCATGATGAATCAATAATTCTGTGGTTTAATGTTTATTGGGTAATTTACTTTATATCTTAGTATACACTTTTATGCATGTTATCTTATTTTGAATATGAATTGGTGATGTGTTTCTAGTTTTATAATCAAACCCTATTGGGGAATATCAATGTAAAAGAAAAATTCTAGGATCGGGATACAATAAAGGGGAAATCCACCATGATAGGTAGTTTGGAGATGGAGTATGGAGTTGGGATGTGGTATCAGGACAATCTATAGAGGAATTTCTTAGTGATTTATTTAATCACCTATCTTACTCATAATTTGTTTTGACCTAAAATCCTTGGTGTTCCTTGTTTATTATTCGGTATGGATTTATATAATTTTCATTCCATTTTTTTGCATCATTTATTTATTCTATTATGTTATAATGTGTTATAATTTATGATTTCATTTATTGATACTGAGGGTATAGTCTCCCCACTGATGGAATTGGAACCCTCACATCTAGTTTAAAACATCTTGTGTATGGGGAGGCACGCATGAGTCCTTATTGTACTTCAAATCAAATTTGATGGTTTGGGTTGGGGTGTTACAAATTGGTATCAGATATTTGGTTTTTGTTTTTTCCCTACTTATATTTTGGGGGTATGGAAGAAAGAAGCTTAGGATTTTTGGGACTCATGTAGAGGGGTTTTATGTGTTCCTAGATAGAACATGTATAATGGACCTCAGATACACCATTAATGAGATTACTATTATATTTTTCCCTATTAGGGTTTGATATTCATTCTAAGACCTGTTGTGAAGTTGCTATTAATGGGATTGAGTACGTTCATGGATGATGATTGGGCACATAGGATCATATGTTATATATATATATATATGATCATGATGATTTTTTAATAATTAATTAATTAATTAGTTCAATTATTTTAATCATGGGTTTGTGTAACATTTCTATGCTTCTACGTTGACTTTTTTCTAAAATTAGATTAATTAAACATAGAATTCTTTTTTGATATATGTATATGACTATGTCTAATGTGCAAGTATGGAGCACTCAAATTTGGATATGGGTAGTTCATGTAGGTTTATACTTTGGGTTCTGGGTATCCTCATAGGATAACCATTGTGTGAACCCATATACTGATTAGGATCCATCTTAAAGACTTCAATTTTTTTAAAAGTTCTTTTGGAATTTCAGAAATGTCATCAAAAAGATGATTTTTGGGAACAATGGTAGATCAGGCATGTGATGATCTCATTAGTATGTGAATGTAACACTATAATTAGTATAGGAGTATATACCCAAACATTACATAGTACTATCTCCATTGATTATGGTTGCAGAGCAAGTTTATTCGTGAGTTTTTTTGATAATTCCCTTTCAAGGTGGAATCTTTTAGAAGATCATGTTCAATCATTATTGGGACTTAAAACTCCAAAATATATTGTATTTTTTTTGGGTATCGGAGGCCCTCATAACACATAGGACTATATATACTTCATTTATATAAATTTCACTTTGGTTGAGTCACTTTTGAACAGGTTGGTGATGCTGTAAAAGTTCATGTTTCAAATACCATCCAATGAATTTTGGACTACCATGAATCATGATGGAATATGATAGGGTCTTACTAAAGTGACCTTCAAGGATTTATTCATCAATAAGTTTTTTATGAATGTGATTATGTTGGACTGTGCTCAGAAGTTTATGGACTTCCAATGGGGATCTATGTAAGCCTCTACGTATTATGCTCATTTCATGGAGTAGCTATGATTCAACCTTATTCTAGCTGGAAGAAAAATCCAAAAGGACTAGAATATTGAGATAGGTCTCCATACCAAGGTCAAATGGTAGGTTATAATATTTGATCTAATATCACACCCTAAGGTTTTTCATAAGGCCCTGACTACCGAGAATGGTGTAGAGGATAGGGAAGAATGCTTACTTCTAGCGCATAAAAGACCTATTAATGAGATTCTTATCACAACTAAAGGATCCTCTTATTGTAGTAAAAATATGAAATATGAATATAATCACTAATATAGTAGTCTTACAAGTCATATCAGTATTTTTTTAGTGTACACTATGAAAGGTGATTCTACCAGGTACTTCAATTAGGGGTAAAGAGTGTATCTTAATAATGATTATAGGAATCCACTTGTGGAGTGCCACTAATGTAGAAAGGATATTCATATTTGTAGTTTTTTCTCAAGGTATCCTCAAATTATATCAATGAGATCATGAAATTATAGATGTGTAGGACCTTAGTAGATGATACAGACTCCCCATATTATGATGACTTAGGGGAACGATCATCAATCTGGGGAAGGTCAAGTTTTTGTAGTAGACCAGACTCTAGTTGATGGAATCGAGGGACCATAGTCATTGATCACATATAATCTATCTAATAATTTTTTAGCACATCCCAATCCTTTATTTCTCCACAAGTGTTATCTAGCCTAGACTTACCAGTTAGAATATCATCAAAGATTATTTTTCTCAACACACCCTTAGGGACTAAAGTAACTGCCTCTAGAGGTTCCTAGAATATCCTATAGTTATCCTTGAATATGGGAATTATTGGTATTTAATGATCCCATAGATGACCAAATTCTATGTAATCTTTGGTATGGGATGTCTTATGAGCTATCATGTAAACATTGACTTCTATCGGAGATGGGTATCCTTTTACTTAACTAAGGGAAGAAGTTTGTAATGACTGGTGAGTGGGATTTGGGAACTGGTAGAGTGGCAATCTATTTGAGTCATATTAGATCCATTACAACCCAAGTTATGGGATTATTTATTTTGGAAAGGTAAATGTTTTACCCTAAACATCTCCTTCATCCGTTGTTCTTTATCATGATGTGTTACCATAAATAATATTTTGGTATACCACCTGGTAGAGAGATTTTATTTAAAATAGAATTAAGGATAGGGGAATAACCTGTATTGATTACTCCTAATCAAATGGAATTATATTAGTTGAAGGAACTCTAGGTTCAAATTTATGATTTGGAATATAAGAGATTTATTAGACTAAGCACATCTCCCTCATGTTCTCCAATATTGTCTTCTGAAAAGGTGAAGGTTAATTTTTAGCTCTAAGTGGATTATATAATATTGAACTAGGTTACCATGAAGAATATGTAAAATTTTTCTAGAATAAGTGATATGTTTGATCATTTATGAGTAGGTCATTAATTTTAGAATATTGACCTATATTCCGGAAACCATCAACTTTTGTCCCTTGAGGAAGACACTATAGGGATGATGTATAAGAGAAGGTATGGACTATATGAGTTCTTAGTGATGTAGTTTGGTTTTAAGAATGCCCCAATAGTGTTCATGGATGTCATGAACAAGAAAATTAACGCATATCTAGAATCATTCATCCTATTTTTCATTGTTGACATCCTCATCTATTCATGAACCTCAGAGAAATATAACAAATATCTAGAGATTGTCTTTGGTAAAATTTGATCACATCAACTTTTTCTTCAATATTTTGAAGTATCACTTTTTGATTTAAGAGTTTATTTTCCTAGGTCATGTAGTCTCATAGATTGGAATTTGGAAAGACCCAAGGTAGGTTGAGGTAGTGATGACTTGGAATCTCCCTCTGAATGCATTTAGGATCAAGAGATTACATTGATTAGTAGGGTACTATTGGAATTTTATACAATATTTCCTGAATTTGATATCCCCATGATAACTGTTTCCAATGATTTTACCAGGGCATGCATCCGTCTGTTGAGGACGCACTAATATATTTCCCTTAATTCCCACTTTCAAACGGTGGGATTCATCCTTCACTTATTAATGGATGTTTTCTCCTTGATCAAAATAGGATGATGGGATTTCGGTTCATCCTTCCATGGATTCCTCCTCTGAACTTATTTCATAATATGGGTCTCCCACAAAGACTTAATACATATTTGTGAAACTCTTCCCAGTGCCATGTCTTCATGGATTTTGGTTAATTACACTGCTTCTATCAGGTCCTTCCAAGGGGTCCATCGAGGGGAGCAACCTTCTGTCAGGGGAGTAGTCACGTTGGACATCGCTAGCGTGTTTAGAATTTGGAACACTGGAACATATGGTTTTCTTCCCCTTATGATAGGGATTCTTAATGGTGTAGAATCTTGAGGAATCCCACAACGAATGAGGGGAATTTTATTACATAGTAATGTCTATGAGGTTTTTCTTCAGCTTCCCATGTTTAACATAGGGTATGATACGGGTTAAACATTTAGCAGAGACTGATCTAAATGATCAGAACACTGACAGGAGTGGATCATATGGGTGAAACCCCTGAAGGGGAACACTGATGTTGGGGCTAACTCATGGTTAGTGGCCTGATTTCTACTAGTAGCAGCGAGAAAGTGGATGACATGATCTCACTAGGATGTGGCAGCCCGAGTAAGAATCAAGATGTATATGGGTTGTTGAGAGTAGATGAAGAATGATATGGAACCACTGTAAGAGCGATGGTAATGTTGGGCCTGAGCCTCAAAGAGACTTCCTACGTATCCCCGTGACAGGGAATCAAATTCCACATAGTTAAGTAGGGTGATGGGGCACATGAGGTGGTGACCCATGAGAATGGACGCATGGATGGGATCCAGTGGAAGTGGAACCTCTGGGTAGGGTCATGAACTTCCTGAAACACAAAGTCTCAAGGGAGAGACTAGGATGTGACATGAATAATGGGATTAAAACTCAAATAGGCTTCCTACGTATCTCCGTGGAAGGGAGTCAAATTCCACATAGTACAGGGTGGGGCATGGAATTTGGGTGTGTGAAGAGAACAACAACCCAACCACATACTAGGGATTACATGTGGTTAATAGCCTAGGTTGGTTTTATGCAACAAGGGAGGACTAGAGATGTGGGTCCCAACAAAGGAGACTACAACAAATTACCATCAATTTAGAACTATAATGGATTACTGTTGGTTGGGTGTAATGGATTACTGCATATTAGGGTTCCAACGACTTACTGCTGGTTAGGGATAACAATGGATTATCGTCGATTGGAGAAGAAAATGGCTTACCATTGATTGGAGAACATAATGAATTACCATCGAATAGAGTTCCAATGGCATACTGCTGGTTGGGGAACACAACGACTTACCGTCAGTTAGGGTTGAAAATGGCTTACCGTTGGATGGGGTTAAACCTCTTAGAGGCTTCCTATGTACCTTTCATAGGAGAAAAGGATCAAATCCCATGTAGTTCTAATTGGTACAATTTAACGTCTTAAGGAACAAAAAGGGGTGTACATTTTAATTTCATGCAGGATGAGGGTGGACTAACATGAAGTGGTTGGGTGCAATGGGTGTTGGGCATGAACCTCTGGGAGGCTTCCTTTGAACCTCGTGTTGGCAAGGATCAATGTCTGTGTAGTTCAGCAGGGAAAATGCAGTTTAATTTCATGTGGGACATAGGTGAATAGACATGAAGTGGGTCGGGACAAGTATGTGTTGGGATTGAACCTTAGGAAGGCTTCCTATGTAACTTTCCTTGGCAAGGATCAAAGTCCATGTAGTTCTAGCGAGTTTGGTGAACCGACATGAATGGGTTAGAACCAGTAGTTGTTGGGCTTGAACCACAGGGAGGATCTCTACGCACCTTACCTTGGCAAGGATCAAAGTCCATGTATTTTAAGAGTGTTTTGGGATTACAATCTAAGGAGGACCAGAGAGGATGTCATGGTTGATTCTTACTCTAAGCCCACGTGAGTCATGCTCGGTGTGAGAAACAAGAGGCAGCAAAGACTTGACGGTCACATCGTGAAAGGTGCGTCTATGTGAAGTGGAGTGGGTCTTACATGTGGTTAGTGGACCAAAGAGGAAATAGGGGATTACGTGTGGTAAGCATCCCAATGAGGAAACAGGGGCTTACGGGTGGTTAGAAGCCCAGGAAGATAGATATTGGGACTTACTCTAGGATGGAGTCCAAATAGAGACAAATAATAGAGGGAGAGGTACACAATATCAAGGATCCCTATGCCCTTCTCACCTCTTAGTCTTTGGCACCGAAGAAGAGAAGAGGAGCGGGGGTGTTGCCTCCTACATGAAAGTCCATGGGATTACACCGAGATGGTTTCCCTCCCCATGGACTGAATCTTCTTCAACAAAGAGGATCTCATTCCTTGTGAGAAAGATATCACTATCGTGGAGATGAGCGGGCATAGAGAATATCTGAAATGGGGCACCCCGCGTGTGATGCATGATGCTAGGATACAGTTTAATGTCATGTTATTGGGATGATAGTGCTTGGTAGTTTAATGTCCTGCATCTTGGATAATGCAGGTTCACTCCGCACCCCTATGAATTACATAACTTATACTTACCCACCCTTGGGGAAGAAAAGGTATTAGCAATACTGTGGAGAGGGGGTTCCGCAGAGTGATCCACTAAGGGGGCCATGTTAGCGTGACTATGTGAATAAGAAATAGCCGTTAGCATACATATATGAAAAAGCATGAGGCTAAGAAACAAAAATTGAAGCACCACCCAAGGGAACATGAAATCACTTCGTACAAACCTAAAGGATCGTACGAGAAAAGGGGTTGTGGAGCAAAGCGGTTCACAAGAAGAGGTCTCGTGAAGCTCCGGTGGTCCAAGTAGTGGAGGGGCTTTGTGAAGGGGTATGCTTCACGAAGTGGGGTGGCCTAGCCTAGGCATAGGGAATAAGTGCACATAGAGGTTGCTTCGTGAAGAAGAAAGGCTCTCACATAGTAGGGATTCGCTAAGCAATGGTTCCTTGTGAAGCATAGCACTACGAAGTAGTATACCCCACGAAGCATAGTGACCCTACCTTAGCATGTGGTTCACATGTGCCTGGAAGGTACTTCACAACGCATGAGTGATTTGCGAAGACCCGAGTCCCCTTAGGGATATTCTTCCTTTGCGAGTGCCCATGGTCTTCGTGAAGGGCATCTTTGCTTGAAGAGGGGTTGGGTTTAAGCCAAAGGAAAGGCACTTCACGATGCTAAAGTTCCCGAAAGAGCTCATTTTTTTAAAGAAGAAAGTGCTTCACGATTTGAGAGATGAGAAGGAAAAAGGTTATATGATCCAACCTTTGGGCTCGGGGGAATCCTAGTATTTATAGAAATGAGGTCGCATGAAGCAGGGAGTATGTGACACAAAGCCACATGGCACTCTATCATAATCTAAGGGCCTCCCACCTCTTTGCTTCGCTAAGGCTTCATAAACTTCTTTTGGATCGCGGAGCCCCCCACCTCATTGGTTCATGGTGGATTCAAAAATGTCTTTCGGATTGTGGAGCCTCCCATCTCTTTCATTCATGGTATATTTTAAAATGTCTTTCAGATCATGGACACACTTGAATCTTTTCTTCATGGAGGCTTCGCCTATGGGGCGGCTTCGTGCCAGCTGCAGTGCTGTGGGGCTCCATGAACAGGCTTCATGAGGTAGACTCAATGGTGGTGTTTTCCACATTGAGTTTTTTTTCTCTCCACATATTTTGGTGCTAAAAAATTCCCCCCAGACTTGAAGATGAGGAGTAAATGAAGGTCTATGTCTGAGGGCCAATCACAAATTTTATTTAGGCCAATCGCCAAGCAGGCTCACGAAGTAGGGTCGTGATGTGGAGAGGTGAAACATGGGTTGAGATCACTGCAATACTCTCTAAGGCTAGATATGCTGCAAATCACAAGGGTTTATCACATATAAATAGGGGAGGCTATCCTCTATTTTTTCCTTTACCATCTTTATATTTCGGTGATTTTACTCTCGATTCATGAAGCTCTGCGCTCCCGGTGATTCCTCACCACGAATCAGGACTTTCTACTTCGTGGAACACAACGAGTCTTCCGACTCCACGAGTTTGTGCTCTGAGTCTTACGTTTGTGATGTTTGTGGCCGGACTCCACAAACCGTTTGTGCGATTGAGATTCACGATTTGGGCTTCACGATTGAGCTCCATGATCCAGGAGAAAATTTTCAAAAACATAAAGAATAAATGGCTCATTAGGATTCTGTCCGGGGAGGTCCTTATATGTGCTGCCCGTAGGAAAGATATGGTAACAACTCAGGTATTTATGAATTCAATCGAATCCATTCGGACAATTATTTACTAGTGGAACTGCTATGAGAGATCCAAAAGAATTACCCACTCTCTAAAAGGATGCCCCTGTACATATTTGGACTGAGGGATGACGTCTTCATTCTAGAAACGAGAAGGGACGAACCGACCTACTATTTCAGGAGCACGTCGTGCTATCACCAGTGGTTTAGGGTGGCCGACAACTATACTTGGGAATATTTTACACCCGTCAATGTGGATTTTATATATAACCACATGAATAACATTGATGGGAAGGTTCTGTAGCCAGAGGCATCTCTCCCACTATACCACACCATCCCAAAGGCAGCCCTAGGGATCCCAGAGATGGGGTGGAATGAAAAGTGGGGATTTCACCATTGAAGCAATTTCACGAATGATTGGGCTTGTGACTACTGGGTATGTGCCTCTTTTGAGGAGTTCAGGGCAGAGATAAGGAGAGTGGGCCTACACGAGGTAACATGGGTCTTTGAATTCCATATCTAAATACCGAAGAAGTTGATGCCATATTTGCTGAGAAGATGGTCATCGAGGACTAACACTCTTCATTTTCACCATGGAGAGGTCGACATCAGTCTATGTGACTTGCACCCGATATCATGGGTACTGATAATGGGGGAAATATATGAAGAGTTACTTACCTTCATGAATGAATAAAAGGACACAGAGCCAATGTTTCTTCTAGAAAAGGCATTGATGGACCTAATGCAAGGGGAGGAAAAATAGTCAGTGAGGGACAACCCTTTCAAGTGCTGGTTCAAGTAGTTTCTGAATTTATATAAAGATGGACAGTTTCCTATGAGGCCTCAGACCTATCCAAATGGGGTTAAACGAGGAAATGAACACTCTTACTAGTAGCTCTTGGAGGATATCTAGTAGAAAACCTGGGGATTCAGTGTCATTACCAAGCAGCAACCGATGGTTAGGTTAGATGCATTCATCGCGGTTCTTATCTGCAGTTGGTTCCTACCAGTGAGGGACACGAACATGGGCATGTGACCAAGAACGTTCATTATGGAATCTATATTGGAAAAAGGTGGACGGGACAACCTCGAGATCCTGATGCTCGCCACGTTGTATAAGATGTTGTGGCATATCAGCGAGGGGAAGAAGCCACATAGGATATGTAGGTTGTTCCATCTTCTATATGGGTGGATAGCAGTGCATATTAGGGGAATATATGAATATAAGAACCTCATTTCCCATCCATGATTGAATTTCTTCCCAACCTTTCTGAATGTGGTGGGGAACTTTCCAACAAATCTTACCCCATAGTTGCTGCTGAACTGAGTTTGGAAGGCTAAAAAGTTTTTCTTCCACCCATTCCCATTGCCGATAGGTTTCTTCACTAATGACGGATAAAGAACAACAGAAAATAGGTCTTACCTCTTGGCCATTCAGGGTGTAGTCATGGTGGCGTGGGTTGACTGTGAATTTCTTGGTGGGCCATACACCCCACACTGTTTTGGGAGTTAGTTTTGATGTATGCAGCGAGTGACCCCACATGTGTACTTGTGGGTGCGCTCTGAGGATCACCTTTTTGTGATGAGGTAGATGTGGATCATGTTCACACGGGAGGATGGGAATATGTAAAATGAGTTTCCTTCTCCCACAACTTCTTACGGTTTGGGGAAGGAGTACACCAAGAGTTGGGAGGTGGCCTACCCGGGGGTGATAATAAAGCAAAAAAATATCTGTGCTACAACGGAGTGCCTCCCCAACACTGAGGCTGGGGTCGTAAGGCGGGGAGGAAAACTCATGGTGGCAGGGATGTAGTATCTACGATACCCACACCGGTTGATAGGTTGGAGACGGTGGTGGACCTGATGGTTCCGGAAGGGCAGAGTCATCTGAAGGGGAGGCCACCAAGGGGATTCCGAATGATATCCATCCAGGATCTAGGAAAGGGGATGATCCACATAGATATGCCCAAGAATTCCATCTTCCAAGAGGCTTGGGATATATGGTATGTCAATAGAAAATTACGTAACCCTTCCGGTATTTGGAAACATTTGAATCACCTCAGGATGGATCTTTAGGGGATTAGACCTGTCAGGGTCGGATTTTCAGTGTCCCAAGATGAGGGGAAACAATACCTAGACGAGATGGAAGACTTTGTGCACTCCCAAAGTAATCCATGTATAACGAGGGATCAGGTAAAGTTTTTTTTGAATATAATTTCCCCTACGCAGTTTTCGGACACCAAATTGAGAGAACGCTTCCCTCTATCAGAAGAATCAGATGTGTTTTCCTAGGGAGGATGTCAGTGGAGGGAGCCCTATGGAGGAGGGTGAGGCCAGTGATTCAAATACAGTGTTGGAAGAGTTTTAGAGTATCCCGAGGTAAAACCCTAGAAAACTTCCATATATTCTTCATCCAGGTCATTTAGGACTCCTTACTAACATTTGAAATGTACAAGAGAGTTCATACGCAAAACCCGCTCCCGCCTAATAGTAGATGAAACTGCGGGAACTTTGGGATCTGCACCCATGGATATGACAACCATCATACCGGGTGGTGCCCAAACACCCATGGTGGTCCTCATAGAGCCTTTAGACTTCCAAAAAATATATGGAGGGCCATGCCTCGAGGTTCTGATGGAAAAAAATCAGGAAAGAGACCAATTTTTTGATCTATGTAAGTATTATTCATAGAATATGCAACTATCATCCATATATTATGTTAACTAATGTTGGTGTTCCTCTTGTATGTATTGTTATTCAAATGGAATTGGATGACTTGGTAAGGTTGTTTTGATCTCCTCGTGGCACCTTTCTTGGGGGAATGCCGGTGGCCGTGGAAGTGGACATTCGAACCGACCAAGCTGCAATGCTTCTGATCACTTATAAGACTGTTAGAAGGATAGACCCTGAGATCATTGAGGTGGGATCTGATGATGAGGATCAACCAGAAAACATGGATCCTGACATACCCAATTAGACACTGAATTCAGATCCTAATGATGAGTTCCTGGAGGTGTTTCCCACATACGAACCTGCCAACCCCACAGACTGTGATGAGACGACCTCTAACAAAGAAGACAACAAGATCATCCATCGTCGGACATGGAAGCTGATCAAGTGCTTCATCAAGGAGACTCCCCAAGTTCAATGGATAGACTATATGTGGAGGCTTCGTTCCCATATTCACGAGCTAGGCACTGGGGGAGTTGATTCTTAGCGTCCCCAAATGCTCATTCGAGACTTCATGGTAGAGAAGATTTGGGAGTACGATCATAGCCTCAGTGTGGGATGGAAAAAGTGGAATTCAATGAACATTTGATGGTTTCAGGAGGCTAAAGGTTAAGTTCAGCAGTTGTAGGCAAGGGAGAATGAGTACTCTGCATTACATAATGCAAAACAGGAGCTCGTGTTGCGCCAGAAGGAACAACTGGCAGAGGTCGAAGAATGTATAAAGCAAGCTTCTGAGGAGATGGACACCATCCAAGCGGACGAGGAGCGGGCCCGAGTCACGGGTAATGAATTATGCCCCATTACTTCCAAGGAGGAGTAGGATGTATAAAGGTGACAAAAGATCCTGGATGCCACATGCCAAAGAGTGGCAGAGCTGGAACGCTCTATCGAAGTGGTCAAGACAACCATGGGAGGGGCCAATCCTCGGGTGATGTAACACGCACAAACATTTAAACATACTTTCATGCTTTGAATGTTTATAATAATGTATGAATATGTTATGCTATTTGTTTTGGTCTACTACACATCTGTCACATTCATGAAACATCCAACAATCAATTCCAAAGCTCGCGTGGGTCGGGCCCGGTGTGAGAAACATGGGATGTCCAACTCAGTGATCCATCCGAATATGAGAGTTCCATCCAAGATTTGGACATCCAAAGTTTGAGGAACTCATCCAAACCTCTTGGAATAATGGGGGTGGAAGGACTGGTGGATGAAGTTCTTAGAACAGTTGAAGTGCCATTTTCTAAATGTGCTCTGGTGCACGGGTGAGGTAATGCTTGGGGCGTTAGAATTAATCTGAACATTGGGGAGTGGAAAGTGTGAATCACGATACCCAAAATTCAAAATAACGTGGTGGTGTCATGAAAATGAAGGATAACTGATGACCATGTTCGAAACACATCATCCCGCATTATCCTGGTATGGGGACAACAAATGAGGGCCGACCGTTGACCATATTAGCAACATAGGTCCGGAATCAAAAATGTTATCCATCTGTCTTCCAGAATGTTGGCCCAGAAAATTAGGTGATCCATAGGCCGAGCATCCATACTACTAGGGGGTTAATTTACACATTAAATAGGACGGGGGTCTAAATAAATGTCTTGAAAAGTGTGGGGGGGTAGAGTGATGGGTTTTTTGAATGTAGTCTAACACTCATAAAATTATACGACCGGGGTGAAAACACATTAGGTGGGAACATCGGTTTGATTAGAGATCATACTTTTTTCCAAATAGAGCCTCTCTGGTGAGGACCTAGAATGACTTGTGGTTTTATGTAATACCATGGAGGATGATAGATATGTTGTCTAACGTCGAAAAATGTAGACGATTCACATAGTTCCAATGTCATACTTCCAAGACCATGATTGGGGACAAGGGGAAAGAAGGGATAATGACCGTGAGGCTGGTCTCGAGTCGATATTCCTGGGAGACACTACGTATCTCATAAGGGTGAGAATCAATCCAAACATAGCTCTTAAACATGACATGGTCAGAGACCAACACTGTTAGAGGAAACCCTCTCTGACAAGGAAACCAGCGCATCCCATAGTTAATATGGGGCATCTAGAACTAGTTCAGGGTATAACTATCATTTAGTGTCATGCATTTAGGAGACATGGACTTGTGCAGTTTAACATGGTACGATTGGATAAGGAGTGAAAGGGGGATATCCCAATAAGGGAGTACGTGATGCAGGAGCTATAAAGCCGATGTGAATAAGGACATAAGGAGTCCACAACACACCACATATCCCCAGAGGAATATTTTTAGGTCGATGGACCAAAAATGGAAGTTAGGTTGGGATAGAAGAATAGTGGTCGGGAATTCCTATGTATCCCATATGGAGGGGAATCAAGTCGCACATAGTTATGGAACCACTGTTTAACGTCGTGTGGGATGACACACCTGTGTGGTACAGCTATACCAGTACACATCCTGTCAAAACCACTAAGCTCATGAAAGTCGTGATCAATGTGGGAAACAAGGTGTAGTGGTGGGACTTTCCTCGCACAGGGAGGCACAGATTAGATAAAATAGGACACTAAGTGAACAACATCTCACTATTACTAACCTAACTATTTAATGCTTGTAGATGTGAGGTGGTGTAAACTGATTGTGTTGGAATTCCACTAAAACATAAGAGGGTGGAATGTTGTGAATCATGATGATTGAGATCTGGATCACAATGATAGTGGCATGATGACAGAGGATAACTGCTAACCATGTTTGAAACACAGTATCTGTTTCGTGTTAGCCTAAAACGGGGACAGGCAAATGAGGGCTGACCACTGACTATGTTCAAAACATGGAACTTTTCACAAATGTTGTTCGAGATCATCAAGGGAGTTATCCCAATACGGTAGGTGAGCCAATGTGGCATGATACCAGGCCATAATGTGGGTCCCTTCAGGAATTGAAGATGATGAGGATCCAAATAAAGGTCTCATGAATCCTAGAAATGAAATGTGGGAATATCCATGTGAGAATTATACACCTTGGGCTCTTTGTCACGATGAATCTAAGTATGATAATAAGACGTAACATATATAGGGAGTCAATCCCCTTTCCAAATACAAGGTTTTTGGGCCCACATGCTACCAGCTTAATATTGTAGAGTGGAATATTAAGAGGGGACTTGATTTAATGATTTTCTCGTAGGGTGGAAAAGTAGTGAAACCCGATGCATAGTTTCCATAGGGTGATCTTATTTTAGGGTCTTAGAACTCAGACTAGGTCGGGAAGAGGCAAGAGAGGAACATGGTGCGATTGTTGAAAAACCTGTCACAAATGAGATCCCAAGAGGTACTCACCACATCACATACATCCAAAGGATTTCAGACCAGGGGGTCAAAAATGGGGTAGGATTTGAGATTCATGGGGCTAGAATCGAAGACAGAATGTTCGGGAATTCTTATGTATCCCATAAGGATGGGAATCAAGCCACACAAAGTTTTGGGGGTTTTTTCTTCACCCCTTGTACATATGATGTAGAGAGAACTTAGTTTGAGGTCTTAGAGCTCATAATGAAGATCTTAGTTTAAGGTCTTAGAGCTTGGACCAAAGATCTTAGTGTAAGGTCTTAGAGATAGGACTAGAGATGATAAAGAATGAGGGAGACAAATGGTCTGGTAATTATAAAACCTGATGTGAATGAGGACATAGAGTTCATATCACCATATGTTCCTTGGGGAGGTTTTAGGTCAAGGGACCAAAAATGAAAGTTATGTCAGGCCCGAGGAAAAGTGAATGGGTGTTCTTAAATACCCCATAATAATGAGAATCAAGCCATACATAGTTCAAGATATGGCATGGTAAAGTACTAGTGCTAGGGATAATAAGGTCATGTGGGTCAATCCTAGACACCAAAATAAGTGGCATTTGATAGAAATTTTTTTCCTTTAGGATAGATGTGTTTTAATTTTCTGGTGAAGTGATAAGATTAGGACAGAGAGTCCATGCTTTGCTACCAGAATCAAGGCATAAGTAGGTCTTAACAAATGTTATTGTGGGTGACTGATACCAAACATGATGTCCCCTCGAGTGAGGACATCACAATGTGTCTCTGTTTTATCAGTCGTGCAACCAAGACGATAGCGTCAAAGTTTAGGGTTGTACGTTAGGATCAACCCATTTTGGGAGGGGATACACATGGTGTGATAAATCATACCCTATGTGACTGGAGACAAGGCCTAAACCATTCATAATTCTGGGGATGAAACCTCGGGCTGAGGGGCCAGAAAAGTTCAGAAATTATGGGGTCGTACCTATCGATGAAACGTATTGGTGTTCCTACGTATCCCATGAGGATGGGAATCAAGACATACGTAGTTATGAGGGTGGAGTTTAATGTCTTGATGGATGAGGGGCATTAGATAATAGCTCCTAGAAGGAAGAACTTGGTGCAAATATTGCAAACCCGATGTGAATGAGGACGTATGTCCAATGCCACAACACGCAATTCTGAAAAAGTCAGGTCCATAAGTCCGAACAAAAGAGGTAATTAGTAGAACCTATTCTAGGCGCAAATATGAGATGTTAAAGAATTCTGACATATCCCATGAGCATGGGAATCAAGATATATGTCGTTCTGAGAGTTACGGTTCTTACGCCTTACTGAAAGGACATAAAAGGAGATCTTAGTTTAAGGTCATAAAGGTCGGACCATAGAGTACCAAAATTCTTCCAAGGGAGAAAAAACCTCAATATACACCCTACGCCGATGTGATCTATGATCGATGTGGTAAACAAGTGCTAAAAAGGTCTCTTTCATGCATGGAATGTATGAAAGGGGGAAATCGGTGCAGAGCCCCAAATGACGCCTTACCGTGGCTTTGTCATCCTAACGTGCAAATGCGCACTGAGGGATAATACAAAGAGTGTGAAAATTCCACTTGGACATGATGGAGTGGAAAATTATGTGAATCATTCAACTGAAATTTAGGTATTAATGGGGTTGGTGTGATGATGGAGGATAACTATTGACCATGTTCAAAACACATCATCCATATTGTGTGACCTAAAATGGGAAAGAAAAATGAGCGTCGACCGCTGTACATATTCTCAATGCGGTACTATTATCAATTTCTCATTCAAAATCCTCGAGGATGTTAACTTGAAATGGTAGAAGAGTCCTTGGGCTGAGCATCTAAGTTATTTGGTGGTCCTATTGGATGTGAAAGATGATGAAATCCCAAATGAAGGGTAACATGAAGCCTGAAAAATGTGTGAGAGTATGTCTAGGTAGAATCCTACACTCTAGGTCTTGAACCAGAGTTCTCTTGGGAACACTGGTGAACTACCAATAAGGTTTGAGGGACCCAATTCAAGAGCAGCCGACTCGAAGAGATTAGTGTATAATAGGGGAAGGAGGAGCTTTCAAGAGGGAGTGGTATGTGGAATGGATATTAAAAATCCAACGTGACAAAGGAAACGGATTCCATATGGAACCATAAACCTCCTCCTGAGAAATTTAGTCTAGGGGATAGAAAGATAATGAGGGTTTTAAGAAATAAGGCTAGTCCTGAAGACTAGATGTTCGATAGTCTTACGTATCCCATGAAGATGGGAATCACGACACACATAATTCTGAATATGATGGGCAGTTTATCCTCTTGTGGAAAGGAAATTCTAAATATTAATTTATGGCCATAGATCTCTAACTGTATATGCCTAGTTTTATGTCATGGGAATTAGGCATATGAGTGGAGAGGGAGAATCATCGTGCCGGTGGAAGACCACAAAACGAAAAAGATTGTAGAGGATAACTGTTGACCATATTCAAAAAACAGTATCCATATTTGTGTGACCAAGGTTTGGTGGAAAATAGTTTAGCATCGAACGTTGACCGAATTCGCAACTAGGGACTTGTATCCACTTTTCACTCAAAAAACTTGGGGTTGTTGGCCTGAAATGGTAGGAGAGCCCTAGGTCTTAGCATCCATGTCGTTCAGGTGTCCTTTTGGATGTGAATGATGAAGGAAACCCAAATGATGGGACCCATGTAGCATGGTGGGACCTATTCTTGCAGAAAGGGTGATAGATGAAGGAGGTATGTCTCAAGGGGATATTTGTGGCATGGAAAAAATAGCCTAATGTGAATGATGATGTAAGTACATACCACACCACACAATCCTAGATGAGAACATGGGCTAGGGGATGAAATGGCCGAGGGGCCTAAGGTTGGATGTCCCAACCAGCCATAGACACATGTCCCATTATGCAGGTATTGTCTTACCAAAGATCCTAAGTGCACATTATCCATGATTAGTAAGGGAAACAAGGAATAGGATCGGGATCTCCACAACACATGACGATACAACAATGAAGGGAGAAAATCAGGTAAGTTCTGTTCCGAAAAGATCAACACTCCCACCTAAAGTGGATGGATGTTTGAGGAGGTAGCATGACAAAATGATTCACTTAACCCAACATTCGGGACATATAGGGAAGGTGATAACGATGGAGGATGTTCGTGGACCACATTTTAAACACAACATCCATATCATGTGACCTAAAATGGGAATGAACAATTATTGTCGACAATTGAACATATTCGTAATGCAGGACTTATATAAATGTTTCGATTGAAATCTTTGAGGACGTTGGCCCGAAATGGTGGGATATCCCTTGGGCCTAGCATCCATGCCGTTCAGGGGTCCTTTAAGATGTGAAAGATGATGAAAGCCCAAATGAAGGGGATTCATGAATCATGAATATGCCAATATATTTTAATGTCATCGAGGACAACAGAAGAGAAATAGATCTACAAGGAGGGGAATAAATGGTGCAGTCCTGATGAACTCAACATGAATGAGGCTAAAAGCCTACAACACACCATTCGTTCTGTGTCATGGGGATATTTTGTGGTTTGGGCTAGGCCAACAGATGAAATGTCTGGGCATTCCTACGTATCCCATAAGGATAGGAATCAAGCCACACATAGTTCTGAAAAGGGATATGCAGTTTAGTGTCATGCGGTGAGAACATGGGATGATAAGAGAACGATGAAGGGAACATGGTGAAATCATCATAATCCCAACATGGGTGGGGACCAAAGAATCCTACACTAAAATCTATGGGGCCCTCCAAGAGAACTACACCCGGAGGGGGGGGGGGTAGTCAAAGAGAAGATCCTGGGGGATGGACTCAAGATGAGGCATCCAAGCGTTCCTATGTATCCCATGAGGATGATAATAAAGCCATACATAGTTCTTGAGAAGAGGTTTAATGTCTCGTGGGATGAGATAGTTTAAGGTCATGTAGGACCAGAAAGTTTAAGGTCATGTAGGACTAGACAGTTTAAGGTTATATAGGATAATAAATTTAAGGTCATATATGACCAGACCATTTAAGGTCATGTAGGACCAAGTCCCACTCAGGAAAAGTATTACTTTAGGAATTTGGCATTGGTGGGAGGAGTGATATGCTCTCTGTCCATGGTGAATAGAGATTATGTTCCATTGGGGTAAACCTTATGAATGATGTAAGGTCCTTCCCATTTAAGTTTTATCTTGAGAGGTTTTCTACCATGTATCATTGGAGTTCTCAGGGCCAACACTAGGTTACATTGCAAGAAAGAGTGTAGGAGAAATTTCTTATCGAGATCTCAAGCTATTTGTTCTGATGCCTTTCCAGATTGTGTAGGGAACAAATCATGTTCTTTTTGAGTGCTTCCAATTCATCTAGAAGGATTTCAGCTAATTTATCTAGCACTTTCTGATCACAAACAGTTGTGCGTAATGAAGGCAACTTAATCTCAATGGGTAGGATGGCCTCTGTTCTATACACCAAAGAGTATGGGGTCTCATGTATGGAATTGTGAGTCATCCTCTGATATGCCCAGAGGGATTTAGGGAGCTTGTCTAGCTAACTCTTATTTTTCTGACCAACCATTTTCTTCAGAATATTAGAGAGGGTTTTTTTGAACGTATCGATCTTCCCATTTTATTTCATGTGATAGCGGGAGGTTTGGTTAGAATAGACATTATACTTGGCGTACAATTTCTTCGACTCGGATGCCTGGAAGTTGGTGCAATTACTACTAAGAAATATGTGTGGGAATCCAAATTAGTATATGATATTGGAGCTCACAAATTCAATGATTGAACAGGCCTTGACCTCCTTGAGCAGAACCCCTTCTTCCCACTTGGAAAATAAATCCGTAGAGGTCAAGATGAACCTTCAATAGAGAGATGTCACTCGTGGATATGATCCCACAACATCGAGTCCCCAGAACACAAAGGTCCATGATTACATGGTGGTGTGGAAAGGATCTAGTGGCTGATGCACAAAGTGGGAATGAATTTGGATTGCATGGAACCTCTTGGAAAACTTGAGAGAGTCACTGATCATGGATTGTCAAAAATACCCCAACCTCTGTATCTGGTGAGTTAATTTTGGCCTAGTCTGATGATCCCCACAAGAACTGGAATGAACCTCCTACATGACTTGAGAAATATCAACTCCTTGAATGCAACGTAGGAGAACCCCATCAAACCTGAGCATTTAGAGGATCCTCTCAAGACCAGGACCATTCTGGAGAGTAAACTACAACACGCAAAGTTGGATTCACTTGAGCTCAGCTCTATCAGCTGGGAGATTACCATGATGGAGGTACTTGATAATGGAGGTCCTCCAGTCAGGATTTACTTTCAACACTACGTTAGGGGGACATGAGGGTCCTGACGTGGAGGCGTCAGTTTTATGGTGGCTTACCTACGAGCTATCATCGTCATCTAGAGTGATGGGGTGGTGATTGTCTAATGTTCCATGTGGATAATCAAATCATCCTGTTCAGGCTCTTAAAGTGATGTAGTTAGGCTGTACAAGACATTAGCTCGACCATTCTAGGATCGAGGAATATGAGTAACCTCTAGCTGAGATGGGAACTGATCCATCAGTTGTAGAGTGCATTCCAATAGGGGTACGATCTCTGGATTTTTGACAACATAGTCAACATTGATATACTTGATGACTATTTTGGACTCCCATTTCACATGCAAGTGGAGAACTTCAATCTCAAGGGCCAAATCAAGGCTGGTAATGAGAGCCTGATACTATGATTCGTTGTTGGTACAATCTTCTGACAACAGGAATGAATATGGTAAAACGTTCTATTCTGGGGTAATGAAGATGATACCCAGGCCTACTCTATTGAGCTTGGGGTCATTAAGCCTTCTTCCGGTAGGGCTCCAGGAAGGACCATCAAAGTGCATTTTAAGCACTTAATGTCTTGGTTTACTGAGAGGATTTCCTCATTAAGGAAATCAAGGTCCAAAGACTGTTCTTCATGAGATGGATGGGAGTAAAGGAAGTCTTCCAATTCTTTCCCCTAGATAGCCTTCTTAGGGAAAAACCTGATGCTGAACTTCTGGAGGATCACTGCCCACCGATCTAGACAACCTATCAACATGGGGCTATTCAAGATATACGTCAGTGGATCCACTAGGGACACTAGCTGTACCTTATGGTGCTACAAGTAATGATTCAATTTCTATACTGTGAATACCAGCGTAAGACATCTCTTCTCGATGGAGGAATATATGTACTTTGTATCAAGGATCATGTGGCTGGGATAGTAAAGACTATTATCTATTCCCTCATTCTTTTTCTGGATGAGTAGGGATCCAAGAGATCATTCTAGGGTGGTCACATAAAGGACTAGTAGCTTTTTGGAGAAAGGTGACATTAGGACCAGTGGTTGGAGTAGATACTTCTTGATTTCCACAAAAGCAGTATGAAATTCTCCATCCCACTGATAGACAATTCCTTTATTCACCAGTCGATAAAAGGGATTATAGTTTCCGACCATATTCATGATGAATAGGTGTACATAGGCCAAGTGGCCTTGAAAGCTATTGAGCTCCCGAATGTTGCTCGGGGGATACATCTGGCTGATGGCCTCCATCTTCTATAGGACAATCTCGATGCCCCTATATTTGAAAACGATGATGAGAAAATTTCAAGAGGTGACCCCAATGTCACACTTTAGTGGGTTCATCTTCAAGTGTAAATAAAGGAGGAATCCAAACACTTTCTGAAGGTCCATGAAATGGTCCTGACACCAGTAGGATTTGACCACTAGACCTTCAACGTAGCATTCTACCAATGTCCTGAGGATCGACTTAAATTTGAGATGCATGGCACGATAATAAGTGGCACCTGCATTCTTTAGACAAAATGTCATGAGTTGGTAACAAAAAGTACCTTGTGATGCTCTAAAGGTTGTAGACTCTTCATCCTCAAGATCCATTCAGATCTAGTTATACCTATAATACCCATCCATGAAGGAGTGGGACTAGAACCTAGCTGTGGCATCGATCAATAGCTCCATCATGGGAAGGGTAAAATCTTCCTTTAGACAGTGAAAGTTGAGATATCGGAAGTCAATCTAGACTCTAATATGTACATTCTTTTTTCTAATGGGAACTATATTGGATAACCATCTGGGGTAATAGAGATCCTTGACAAAATTGGCTCTGAAGAGTTTATCCACTTCAGCCTTGACCATGGAACAGTGAGAAGGATGCATCTTTCTTGGAGGCTACATAAACACGTAGTGATTTGCTGGGAGACTGAGGCAGTGGATGACTACCTAGGGATCTCGTCCCAGAATCTTGTCATAACTCCAAGAAAATACATCACGGTGCTATTTTATTAAGTACACGTACTATTTTTTCTCTTCAACAGGCATAACAACACTGATCAATGTGGGTTTCAGATCCATCTTGCTACTGAAGTTCACCTATACCAATTTATCGACCATGGTAGAGAAAACCTCTTATAACTCAGGAGTGCATCCTACAAATCCTCTACTTCACTTAAAAAGGATTGATCCTCAGTAGAAGAAGTTTTCTCTGGGTCAAAAAATCCTGATGGGAATCTTGTGCCTGCCTGAGCGGTGGTTGACACTACATCGAGGGACTCTTGTGCTGCCGAAACCATAACAATGAAAGATATTGATTTGATCCCATCTGGTCTACTAACCAAGGGACCACACATGATGATATTTAAGAAATAGTTATGTGTTAGCTTGATCCGGTTTATACCATCCCAATGAAACAAGCAAGTATGATGTATTGTTGTTGCCATGGGGCGGGCATCCCGATATATTATGGGTGTAGGGAGCTCTGGAATCACCCAAGATTAATTCGTGTAGTAACACGAGGTTATATTTTAGTGTCTATTAGACTTTGGAATGTTATTTCCATCATTATAGAAACAATAAATAATTATCCCATATCTGGAGTCACAACCTCCAATCGATGGATTGGAAAGATGTAGGCATTGTCCAGATCTATCCACAGGTCGGTCGCATCCGTAGCATGTTCAACCTCATTAGCCTGAATCTTCTTGTATTTAATCTTTTAATAGTCGGAATCTAGGTAGAGGGATTCACAAGAGAAAAAGGATACACACCACCTTTATGTATGCCCACTCAACCATTAAGGGAGTACTTGAGGCACTAGTGATACGATGAAGGGGCCACCACATGCAGGTGGAGCCATGGACTTCCAATTAGCGTGTTATAGGCAGCGTCGTAGGAGATAACCATGAAATCAGTGTGGGCAACTAGGCTGCTGAACTGGGTCTTCAGGCAGATATTGCTGACCAGTGTCTATTCTATCCTATCATAACATTGGGTTTTCATGTTAGAGGGACTTACGCAGTCCTTGGATAGCCCCATATTTCAGAGGGTCTGAGTTGGGATTTGGTTGATCATAGAGCCTATGTAACAAGACAGTGAAGAACCTCCATGCCATTGAAATGGATGATGATGTACAATGGAAGGATGTTCCCATGTATGGGGGAGCTTTCATATTCTCTGAAGAATGAGATAATGGCATGACATTCAGCATGATCGACTACCTTAGTATGGAAGGCTTCTACAACAGCTACCTCTATCTCAAATAAGAGGGGGCTTCTTAAAGCCTTAGCAAGGGCTTCATGCATATCCACTGATAGGATAAGGGACTCATGGATAGATAGTATTTCCAAAATTCTAGTGATATTCTTTAGGACATCGTACTTCCTTGCCAAGCCTGAGCTTCTTCTTATAAGAGGTCATTCTGCGGCAGGGGGAATGACTTGCCCCTTAGGCTAAACTGGTGGCTGACGAGTGTTGGGAACATTTTTGTACTCACTAGTTGAAGCCTGTGGAGTTACTACTAGATGAGGGAAATATGACTAAGACTAGATCATAATAGAGCATGCTAATCCTAGTGAATTTGGGGTGGCTATGCCTGATCAAGAAATACAAGCAGTGGTAAAGGCGGATCTGATGAAACCAGACGAGAAGACTGCATGTGCTATGCTCTGCATTGAGCCTGCTGTCTAATTTTAGTGGAATGCATAACCTGGCTAGAAGTACTAACTAAGGAACTATGACAACCCATATAGCCATGACGTCATCGACGCTGGCGATGGCTGTGAATGTTAGGAGTATCCATATGTAATTTTTCCTTGTTATAAATCATGTAGGGTTTTACTATCTTTATGGTGTTAACCGAGGCTTACCCTTGACTGTCACATGAAGGATCCTCCACTACTGGAAGAACTCTAGGGGGAATTTACACCTCTAGAGCCATGAATTGTAATAGAGTACGTGATGATGATGACAACAACAGAGGAATTTGTTTTCCCTTGAACCAATGATACCTACTCGTCTGGGAAGGGGAATAGTAATATGTTGACATAGATGTATTGGATGTGGGTGAAATGACCTATTATTAAGGATCAGGTTGATTTAGATATGCACGGATAATACCATGAGAATATGCAACTATTTTATGATCTATCCAGTCATCATACTTCTGGGATCCACAGTTAGAAACCTTATGCCACTCGCAATCATTGTCACTACTTCTGTTTGGCTTCATGAAGACACAAGAAACCCATGCTGGAGCTTGGCCTAACATGACTATGTTGTTATCAACCTGGTCTCAAAGCTAGTACTTAAACACATGACACTGTTTTAGGGTGTTCTCCAAGATCCGATGATAAGGGTAGTAATTGGGGAGATTAGTGATATATGACTCTTCTAGCCTCCTACATTCAAGAAACCATACAATTCCTAGTCCCAGGGAGCTTCGGAAATAACTGGGGAACTAATCCTCATTGAATGATAAGGTACGGTTTCTCATATTTGGGAAGGGGGATCTGGGAGCCTCACCCTGAAGAGGGGATGGATGAGCCTATCATGGAGGTGGGACCTGGTTATCTCACCTTGGTGGTGGAAACACATAATGGGGGGCGCCTGCTGATTCTGAGGTGGGCACTACTGGGCCGGAGGTTGCGCCTGAGGTGGAGGGCCTCTGCAAGACTATGGAGGTGGATCTAATAGCAATAACTCCAGTTTCCTGGGGGCATCTATTTGCACCACTACGGCGGGCTCAACATTAGTGTTCCTTATTGTGTGGATTGTTGTAGGAAACGTTTGTGCCTGCTTGGCCTACTGCAAGGCTTCTTCTAGGTGAAGGGACTTATTAATGAATTCTTGAAATCCTCCAGGGTAATTTTGGGTAATGAGAGAGTGGACCAATTCGGTCTTGATGTTCCTCACACACATTGTTAACAGCTGTTCCTGAGTTAGTGGCATATCCATGGTGTAGGTATGGCCTTTCCACTGAGTGACAAAGTCCACGAAGAGCTTGTCGGGCCTCTGATTCCATTTGAAGAGGTTTGAAATACTCATCTTCTAGGTGGTAGAGTTGAACTGGTAGAGAAAATACCTATGGAGGTCTTCCCAGCTAGTGATTGACCTAATGGGTAGTTGTCTATACCAGACAAACGAATTCCCTTCCAATGTCTATACGAAGCATTGTAGTTTGGCGGCTTCTTGCTACGCTGGAGTTCCCTACATGGGTCCACACCTTGAGATGAAGTGGGACAGATGCTATACTTGGTCACCCGTCCCATTAAAGGGGGAGAATGTGGGATTTCCAAAACCTGGGGGTGATAGAATATCATCCACCCATGTTGGATATGGCTTACCATCAGGCGGGATTTCCACCTTTCAAGTCTCCAACGCCTCAAGGTGGGATATGAATTCCATCATTAGATCATTTGGGGGGGGGGGTATTCAAATATTGGTGAGGATCCCTGACCACTAGTGCTTTGGCGGGTTTTTAAACATGGTAAGAAGGCTCGACGGCTCATGGAATGGCTGGTGGGATGGCCCGTGGAGCAACCGGGGGAACCTGAGCTAGATCCTGGGGATTATCACGTCGCTCAGGTGGATTTGGCGACACATACCACTTCATCATTCCATAAGTCTCGACCTCTAACTTTTCTGGAAGGGCAAGATGGCCAGGGTCACCTAGAGGCAATTCATCGGGGGGAAGTGGTGCCTGCCCCTGTTGCCCTGGTAGAGGATCATTGTAGTCTGGACATCGCCACATGACATGATCAACAAGGAGGTCATCAACCACCTTCTTGTGATTTGATATTTGTTGATGGAACATGACTTTTTCAGGATTGCCCCCGTCTTCTGCACTGATATAGACGGGTCTGAGGGTTTGATGGATCTGAGGGGCTCTTTTCCCTTACTGAAATTCCGGTCGAGGGTTAATGAATCAATAGGTACATGAAGACCCAGTATATTCCTTTTATAGAGAGTGATCCTTCTCAATAGATCTAATATGTGTGATACTCCCTCAGGGGTAGGTCTTCTCCAAGGAGATCTAGCTCATTCTCTCCCCCTGGTAGGTCATCCATGTTAACCGCAACTCTACCTGGAGGCATATGCTCAATATCACCTGTCATGTATAGATGACACTAGATATAACTAAAGTGGAGGTCAGTATACATCTCCCAACCATAGATCTATATGTGGGGGCAAACCTCTTTGATAATCCTACGGAACACTTTGAAGCTTTGGATGCATCGTTGTTGGAGGGTCCTATGGCGGCCTGGTGACTCAGGGCATTGGCCCACGGGGAGTGCGGCCTAATCAACCAGACAAAACTATTGAATGATGTCTTAGAAGTGTGGATGACTCTTATGGTAATCCACTCACTGATGATGAATATGAAAGTGCATTTCCTAAAGTGTTTGGCGAAAGCATCCAACCTCCTACAGGGTGAGTGATTCTGGTGCACAGAAATTCGGCGCTGTGACTGGACAAAACATCTCTAGGAAATGGTATTCCACACGAATGTCCCACAAACTCCTCGGCTCAGAATCAGGGTCTGGCCCTTGGTTTCCCTACTCATTGAATGGAGGTGGCTGAGGAACGAGTAGCGGTACTGAAGCAAACCACTGAGATGATAAGCTAGCCAGTGGAGAATATGTTGAGCGTGCTAAGAAGTTGCCACATCTTGGGCTATCCTCTGAAGAGTACATTTACATATCCACTAAATCACGATAATATGGGATAGAGAACACCGTTTCTGGCGCAATCACTACAGATGCTGGTGGTGGACTATGCTGTTGCTCATCCACCATCGGTCCCCATAATAACTCTTCGTGAACTCTAGTTGAGGTAGGGAGTGATCCTAGTGATGATGGTGGTGATTGCATGGCCAAACCCTGGGGAGACACCAAATTTTTGTCTTCCTAGATGTATCTGTGAAGGGAATTAGAGATTTTATGGACCTCTCATTCTAGAAATATGAGGCCGATATGCCTTTTCCCTTCCCCAGCCCTCGAAACAGAGGATTGATGTTCAGGTTCCCTTACCGAATCATATTTCACCATAGAATCTGAGAAGAATAAAGGTTTAATCTCGTTCTGAATACTCTCATCATTCATTTTATGGCAGCAAAGAGCCACCCATCTACCCTAGGATGGCTCTTTAGGATAGGGTAGATTTTTGGATTAGGGAGGAACTTTGGCCGAACTGGTGCTGGGGTGGAGAGGAATTCCGCCTGGGTGAGCTGGGGTGTGAGGAGCACCTGGACAGATGTCAAAAGAAACATAGGGATGACCTCTGTGACCACTGGCTAACACATGAAGGGAATTGCCACTGGAAGTTATGGAGTGGGCAGGACCTCTCCTGGAGTTGGTGGGAGCATGCGTAGGGCCTCCATGATTATTTATTATGGAAACATCGGTGTGAGAAGGGTCATTATACTCGTTGAGCAGAACATGGGTAGGACCTCCATGCTGGGTGTTTATGAAGTGGGGAAAACCTCCTCTTCTCTAGTTTCTGGATGAAGAGGACCTTTTTCGTCTGCTGTAAGGACATAGGGGAGACCCCCACACTGATATTTGACTGGATGTGTATCATTTTCTCACTATTGACTTGCAGAAGGAGGAATAGCTCCATACCTGAGGACATGGGTGCAAAGGAGTATTCTGTACTGAGTGTCACTAAAGTAGGGATGACCCTTGTTTGGATTGAATTTGTCATGGGGAGGACCTCCATGAAGATCTTGGGAGAAAGTTGAACATGAAATTTCCTTGAAAATGGTATGGCGATGACCTCTGTACTAGGTTCCATTGCCATGGGTCGGCCTGCGGCGGGCACTACCTGCGTCGGCGACTAGGAGAGTCAACCCAGCTTGCCCGTGGGGAAGTTGGGGCCTTGATCTAGGATGGGTGTATGAGTACCCCTACTTAGTGTAAATAGGGGGCTGATGGTATACACTATTGGTGGAACATGACACTATAGTCGTTGATATTGATGACCTTCAGCGGGCATCCTCCTCAGCCGGCGCCCAATGTTGGTGTCGGGTTAACCGAACTGGGGCTTGTGGTTCAAGTGCATATATTACCTGATCCTCAGCCTGTGGGGCTGGGTGGTAGCATTAACACTTCCTAGTAGAATCCCTCCTTGGGATCCCCTAGAACGGGATCTCGATCGGGCTGTCCCGGACATCCCTCACCTCATTGGTGTAGGGGAGGGAGTCATCAAAGCATTCTGGGGAGAGGCTCCTGAAACAGTTGTGCATCGAAGTAGGGAGTAGTGGCTCCCTCCATTTCCCTTAGGTGTGGCAGTGGAGATGAGGTAAATAAGCCTATATGTCTTAAAGGTGCATATCCCCAGTTTGGATAATCCTCTCCTCCTCGTATCATCGAACGAGGTCATTTATCACCCTCATCTGAATAATTTCTGATGGGGATATTGGGCTTTGGTGCCCATCAACTGTGGATGTGGAGGTGGCCATAGAGGAAATGAGGCCACATGGGATCCCCGCACTGACATTTCCCTCACCCCTATGTCAGTAGGTGGGCATTGATTGATTTCCAAATACAGCAACTTGGGTCCGTGGAAGGGAGGGATATTTAAACCATTAGTCCTAAAATAAGGAAATCAACATCCAGTTCTCCAATGCCCTTTCGTATTCCATGGATAGTAAGAAGGATCCATAGTGAGAAAGGTGTATACCGGGATTTCCAATGCTTAAATACCCCATTTTTTGGTGAGTTTCATACCAGGACCACTATTTTCTTAGTAGGACCTGACGTTGGATTCAGGGATTCGGTGACATGCTAATCTACTGATGTCTCGAACACTAAAAATCTCCACATTGAGGAGAAAAAATTCATGTCAGGTTCACCATTTATGTTTCTAACACTTTCACTGGGGCGCGCATCCATTTATTGAGGACGCTCTGATCTATTTCCCCACATTCCCTCTTTCCAAAGGTGGGCGACATCCATCACTTATTCAGGGATATTTTCTCCATGATCGAAACAGGATGATGGGATGTCAATTAATCCTTCTATAGATTCCTTATCAGAAATCGTTTCCTAGTCTCGGTCTCCCTCACAGACTTAAGATGTTGTTCATGAAACAGTTCCCAGTGCCTTGTATTCATGGACACCAGTTAATTATACTGATTCTGTTAGGACATTCCAAGGGGTCCATCTAGGGAAGCAACATTCAGTCAGGGGAGTTGTCATGCTGGACATCACTGGCATTTCTGTACGCTAGAACACTAGTGTGTCTGGGTTTCTTCCCTTTATGATAGGGCTTCTTGAGGGTGCAGAAGCTCGAGGTATCCCACGTAAAATGTGGGGAATTTTATGCCCTATGCATTTCCCTGAGGTTTTCATTATCTTAAAATGTCTAACACAGGTTATTCCATGGGTTTAACTTTTAGCAGAGACAGATCAAACTGATCAGAACACTGACAGGAGTGGATCAGATCGGTGCAACCTCTGTAGGGGAACACTGATGTTGGGACTAACGCGTGGTCAGTGGCCCGATTGCTACTATGAGAAGTGAGGGAGTGGATGACATGATCTCACTAGGATGTGGTAGCACGAGTAAGAATCAAGATGGATATGGGTTGTTGAGAGTGGATGGAGAATTATATTGAATCGCTGTAAGAGTGACGGTGATGTTGGGCTTGGGCCTCTAAGATACTTCCTACCTATCCCCATGACAAGGAATCAACTTCCATGTAGTTAAGTGGGGCGATGGGGTACCTGAGGAGGTGAACCATGAGAATGGATGCATGGATGGGATCTAGAGGAAGTGAAACCTCTGGGTTGGGGAATGACCTTCCTGAAATACATTTTCTCGAGGGAGAGACCTGGATGGGACAAGATTGATGAGATTAATCTTCAATGAGTATTACTACGTATCCCCGTGGAAGGAAATAAAAGTCCATGTAGTTCAAAGTGAGGTATGGAATTGGGGTGTGTGTAGAGGACAACGACCCGACGACATACTGGGGCATATGTGTGGTTAGCATCCCAGGTTGGTCTGATGCCACAGGGGTGGACCAGATATGCGAGTACCAATAAATGGGACTATGATAGCTTACCTTCGATTGCAGACTACACCAAATTACTGATGGTTGGGTGTAACAGCTTACCACTGACTGTGGTTCCAATGACTTACCACTAGTTGGGGATCAAAATGGCTTACCGTTGATTGGGGAAAATAACGACTTACCATCACTTGGGAACACAATGTCTTACCATTGAATGGAGTCAGAACAACTTACCACTAGTTCAGAAACACAATAGATTACCGTTGGTTAGTGTTGACAATAGCTTACCACTGGATGGGGTTGATCCTCATAGAGGCTTCCTATGTACCTTGCCTAGGAGAAAAGGATCAAATCCCACATTGTTCGAAAGGGTACAATATAATGTCTTGCAGAAAAAAATGGGTGTATAGTTTAACATCACGTGGGATGAGGGTGGACCAACCTGAAGTGGTTGGGACTGATGGGTGTTGGTTTTGAACCTTAAGGAGGCTTCCTACGTACCTTGCCTTGGGAAGGATTGAAGTTCACATAGTTTAGGAGGGAGAATGCATTTTAACATCATGTAGGATGTAGGTGAATCTACATGAAGGGGGCCAGGACAAGTAGTTGATGGGATTGAACTTCAGGGAGGCTTTTTACATACCTAGTCTTGAAAAAGATCAAAGTATATGTAGTTCAGGAGAGTTTGGTGAACCAACATGAATGGGTCAAAACTAGTAGGTGTGGGGCATGAACCTCAGATAGGCTTCCTATGTACCTTTTCCCGAGAAGGATCAAATTCCACGTAGTTTAGGAGATTTTGGGGCTTATACTCTAAGGCGGACCAGAGAGGTTTTCATGGTCGATGATGCTCAATCTAAGCACACGTGAGTCATGATTAGTGTGAGATAGAAGAGGAAAAAAGTCCTTACAGTCACGTTCTAAAAGGTGCATCTTTGGGAAGTGGAGTGAGTCTTACACGTGGTTAGTGTCCCAAAGAGGAAACATGGGATTATGCGTGGTTAGTATCCCAAAGAGGAAACATGGGATTACACATCATTAGTAGTCTAGGGATATGGATATTGGGACTTACTCGAAGATGGAGGCCCCAAGGTGACAAATCCCAAAGGGAGAGGTACCGAGTATCGAGGATCCCTCTTCCCCTCTCACCTCTTAGTCTATGGCACCAAAGAAGAGAGGAGAATCATGGGTGCTTCCTCCAGCAAGAAAGGCTAGAGGCTTACACTGAGATGGTTTCCCTCCCAATGGACAGAAGAAACTCCAACAAAGACTATCTCATTCCATGTGAGGAATATCTCACTCCCATGGAGACAAGCGGGCATAGAGAATGTCCGAGATGGAGAACCCCATGTGTGATGCATGGGGTGAGGCCACAGTTTAACTTCACGTACTGGGGATGATGGTGCTTGGTAGTTTAACATCTTGCAGCTGAGAAGATACCAGTTCACTTCGCACACCTAGGACTTACATAACTAATACTTACCTTCCCCTGGGGAAGTGGAGGCATCTACAATTCCATGGAGAGGGGGTGTCGTGGAGTGATCCACTGAGGGGTCCACGTTAACGTGGCTATGAAAAGAAGAAATCACTGTTATTATGCCTATTCAAGAAGCATGAGGCTAAGGAACGCAATGTGAAGCACCACCCAAGGGAACTTGAAATCACTACGTACGAACCTGGAGGGTCATATGGGAAAATGTGTTGTGGAGCAAGGGTATTCACTGGAAGAGGTATCGTGAAGCTCTACTTCTCCATTTGGTGGAGGGGCTTTCTGAAAGCATATGATTTGTGAAGTGGGGTGGCCTAGCCTAATAATAGATAAAAGGTACACATGAAGGGTGATTTGTGAAGTAGAAAGGCTCTCGCGGAGTAGAGATTCATGAAGCAAGGGTGCCTTATGAAGCACAAAACTGCGATGTAGTATACCTCGCGGAGCACAATGACCCTGCCTTAGCATTTGGTTCACATTTACAAGGAAGTTACTTCACAAAGCATGAGTGCTTTATGAAGAACTGAGTACCCTTAGGGATCTCCTTCCTTTGAGAAAGCCCGCGGGCTTTGCAAAGGGAATCAATTCTTGAAGAAGTGTTGTGTTTATTCCCAAGGAAAGGCACTTTGCGATTCTAAAGTTCCCCGAAGAGCTCATTTTTTACAGATTAGAAAGTGCATCATGATTTGAAAGATGAGAGAAAGGTTGGAGGATCCATCCTTTGGGCTCGGGATAAGCCTAGTATTTATAATAATGAGGTAGCGTGAAGTAGGGAGCGCGTGACACGAAGACACATGGTGCTTTGTCGCAATAGCAGATCCTCCCACCTCTTTTCTTTATGGCGGAATCACAAACGTCTTTCGGATCGTGAAGCCTCCCACCTCTTGCTTTGCAGTGACTTTGAAAATGTCTTTCGGAACAAGGATCCTCCAACCTCTTTGATTCATGGTGTCTTTACAAAAATCTTTCAGATCACAGAGGCTGCCACCTCTTGGAGTCGTGGTGGCTCTGAAAATGTCTTTTGGATAGCGGAGCCTCCCACCTCTTTTATTCGTAGCGGCTTTGCCAAGGGAGAGACTTCGCACCAGCTGCGGTGCTGTGGGGCTCCATGAATAGGCTTCATGAGTTAGACTCAATGGATTTGGTTTCCTCTTTACATTTTTTTCCTTTCCACATATTTTGGTGCCAGCAATAACTTTGACTAAGAAATGGGTGACATGAAACTGGTTGAATCAGTCTGAGGAAGCATTTCTTGAGCTGTAGAAGAGACTGATGATATTTCCCATTCCGACTTTTATAGAAATAGAGGTGGGATACATGATATTTTATGATTCTTCAAGAGTTTGATTATAAGTTGTGATTATATAGAAATTCTGTGTAGTCGATTATGGGTTATGCTAGCTATGAACTAAGGAGTGAAATTATCTTACCAATGGCTTGGTTTTAGAAGTTGTGGTCCACACTTTGATGTATTGGCAACATTATCTCTTTAAAGAGAGGTTTTTACCTACACGAATGAGAACATTTTCTAATATATCATCTCAAAATGATATCTTAATTTTATGAATTGGTGCTGGGAGGAGTATCTTTAGATGTTTAAACTCGAGATGGATCATGAAACAGGTAAGGGTAACATTTATGAAAACTCCCTTAGTAGAAAAATTCATGATTTCATAGAGATTAGGGAGAAACCTTTAGAGGAATAGAATTGCCTAATTTTTTTGATGGTTTATGATTAGATTATGGATTTGATTAAGAAACCATTATAAGTGAAATATACACCTTTGGTCATTACATCATCTTTAGTGGACTGGTTAAAGGTCAGTCATGATCTATTCGTAAGTGTGTGGTGATGTGATAACAGTTGGTGGGGGATGATTCGGTACTAGTTCAATGCTTAGATGATGAATATGACATACTTTATATCCATGGGAGGGTCATAATTACTAATTATATAAAGAAAGATATTATTGGAAACTATGATTCCTTTTGGTGGATATTGTATCATTATTCAACGAAGATGTACCATGACATTATATGATAGTTTTTGTGACTAGTTATGTAGAGAGATATCATCAGTTTTTATTCAATGTCTTAAATACCATAGATTAATGGAAAGGAATCAATGTCCTGATGGTTTAATCTATCCACTTCCAGTGCCCATGTGAAAATGGGGTGATGTCATAATGGATTTTGTGACACAATTATCAAGGACCTCAAGTCACCATGATGTTTTATGGGTGATAGTGAATTAATTGAATAAGATGAATCTTTTATTTCCAATCTGAGATATGTTTTCTATGGATGAGTTAGGAAATACCCATGTATGTGAAATTACATTTCACAATGGAGTTACACTGAGTATTGTATCAAATATAGATTCATGTTTTACATTGCTGTTCTAGAAGGAATTATAGAGGACTCTACGGAATTAGCTAAGCTTGAGCATGGAACATCTTCCATAGAAAGATGGAAAGTCTCAGAGGATAATCCATGTTTTTGATGATATGAATTTATCTTGCATACTCAATTTTTTAGGTTCATGGGATGATCATATAGACTTGATAGAGTTTTCTTATAATAATAATTACTCAGATTCAATCCAAATTGAACACTATAAGGCTCTCTATAGATGACATGTCTGCTCACTGTTATCATGGAATGAGGTGAGTGAGGTAGTATTTGTGGGATCAAGCTTGTTGTAGAAGAATTTGTATAGAGTTTAGTTAATACATAAGTAGTTGGTCACCAATAATACTAGGAAGAGATCATTTGCTGACTTTAATAGGATACCTTTGGAGTTCTCTATGGGTTATTAGGTTTACTTTTAAGTGACTCATCGATTGGGGAATTACTATCATCGAAATATAGTAAAGATAGAACTATTATTTTTTTGGGACATTCAAGATGGCTTACTATTTGGATCTTCCCCAACATTACTAAGGCAAGCATGATGTATTCAAAAAATCTCAACTTCATAGGTACAAGACCAATCCTATGCATTTTATATAATGAAAGGACATTGAGTTGATCTTGATCCATCATATGTTGAATTACAGGTCCCAATAGTCAAACATGGAATGAATATTTTATATAGGAAATATGTTTCCAAAAGTTTAGTCCTTATGGAGGCATGAAGTGGTCTAGGAGGAGACTTAGGATTAGGAGACTGACATTCATGTTCAGTTTCATGAGTTGTTCAAGTGGGATCACCATAAATGATTCTTGAGGATGATAATTCCTTATAAGTGGATAATCATGACACACTCATCATTAGTATATATATTAATGTAAGTTCTAAGAAATCATAAGATGTATTTTTGATCCCCATAATGGTTAAAAATTGGGTCTTGAATATATTGGTGTTTTTGGAAGCATAATGTATATTTTTATAATTTCCTGGTTAAAAGTGAGAAACACTATGTATTGATGAAATATTTTATGGTCCATGGTGTAAAATAGACAAGGAAAAAATGGGTGTGTCCATGGTGTGGTGCTCAGAGAAGGACCATGCAGAACATGGATTTGGAAACATCACCATAGCTATGGTGGTGTGTGTGAAGAGGGAAAACATATTAGGATAGGGTTAAAAACAATAGGGATTTCCATTTCATGGGTGTGTTCAAGAACACCATGATAGTGGTGTAGGAAATTGTTGGAGTCATTTCAGTTGTCGGTTTGGGTTTGAAATGCTTGAAATCATCATGTTCTTCCTTGGATAATAACCAATTAAAAAGGTAAATGAATTTGGATTAAATGCGTAGTCTTAAATTTAGTTTTTAATTTATTCTATTCCTATTATTCAGTTTTCCCCAATCTAAATTATTTCCTCGATTTTCAAGATGTATTCTGATTGATTTATGGGAAAATATTTGAATGAAATTTTGTGCTAAATCTATAACCATGCATGGATTATTCCCCTTGAGAATACATTCTTTACATTTCTAAAAGATCTAAACATTGGAGTTTAGTATTATTTTATCTTGGTACAGAGTCATAGAGAACTAGATATTTTATTCTTAATTATCTATCTAGGTGTGATTACTTTCTTCATCATTTAACCATACTTGAATACTACCAGTGATAGTAATTGTCATTGGGTATGTGATTTCTCTATCCCTTGTGTTGTTCTTCTTTCCCAAACTTGCTCAAAAAACCATTATCATGTTGGAATTGGTTCTAGAAAACTCGTGGATTGAAAACCCTCTATGGTGGGTGTGTGGACATATTTTAGGTGATGAAAATCTTGATTAATTGTGATATTGACATAAAAAACCTTAAAGTAGGAAGTTACATACCATATAAGGCCTTTTATATGATGTTTTCATGATTTGAAAATTTATTATTTAATCCCATTATTGGCAATATTTTCATATGAGGGTGTGAGTGTCCCCTGAGAACCATCCTTGATATGTTTACTTAGGATTTTTTGTCTATCTTATGCACACCATGATTGGTTATGATTCCCGAGGGTGTGTATATGTATCCTCTTGAGAACTATTCATGATATTAACTGTTGTTCCTATATATAATATCTATTTATTGTGATTTTAAACATCATATCCAACATTAATCCATGTATCGGGATGAATAGTTGGCTTATTATTTTTAGATGGACCCTTATAGGGAGAGCGTGATGATGTGATAAGAATAAAAGATATTACTTGTTTGATGGAATGAGTTGGATTATGGACATGTTAGATAGTGTGAGAGTAGACCATGAAGAAAAGTTGGGTATCCATTAGCTACAAGATGATATCAGAGATTTCCATATAGGGGTTATGTTCATATCCAAATATGTTGAACATTCCGTGTGGGAATTACCATTATATGAAGATTACAACCACCATTAGGGTGGAATATATAATTTTCCTATTAACAACCACCAACAGGGTGGGGTGTGTCCGGTTATTTATGAGAGGAACTTAGAAACTAGATTGATAGTATTGCAACATTATTTAAATGAAGAACATGGAAACTGAACTGATAGGAGAGAGACATTACTAAAAGGTATTAGTTAGAAACATGGTTAATAAATATAGGCTGACAACTAATGTTGGTACTTGTGGAATGTCTAGTGACATGTTGTGATAGACATTGAAATCCATACCGGTATCATTCCGAATCATGTTTTGTTAGGTTTGATGGTATCTTGGTTAGAACATGATGAATCGACACTTATTTGGTTGTATGTTTGCCTCATCATTTACTTTATATCATGAAATACACTCGTATTCATGTGAAAATGTGTTTAGGATTCATTGGTGGGGTCTTATTGGGTTTATACTCAAATCCATCATGGAAATCTCGATGCCTATAAAGACTTCATGGATAGGGACACTGAAAAGGGCATGGCCCAACAGATTAGGATCTAAGAGTTAGAGTCTAGAGTTGGTAGGATATATCGGTACAGACTCTTGAGAGATTCCACTCTGTTTTAGTTATTTACCCATCTTAATCATACTCTACTTCAACCTACCTATTTGGGGTTGTTGTTTTATTATATTATATTACTTGAAATAATTTATAAGTCATTTTTATTGAATATTTTTTTTTCATTTAAATGTTTTATCTCATGTTATTATTTATTATTTCCTTTAATTCTAATTAGGGTATAGTCTACCACTTAACGACCTTCATAACCCCACTTCCTGCTGGAAACCTCTTGAATAAAGGGAGAAACACATGGGGCCTAGTGGAACTCCAACATGGATTCAGTGATTGGGGTTGTGGAAATATAGTTATGGAATTTTGAAAATGGTTATGTGACCCATGATATCAAGTTTGTGGTTAACATGTTTACGATGAAGATAAGGATACATTACTACTTATATAATTATTTGTGATCTTTACTAATCATAGGAGTTTTTGTTAGATATTATCTAAAAGTGATTTAAATATTTACATTTTGGGATATATGTAGTTATGTAATAACTAGAAGGTTGTATTTTGGATTTTTTGAAACTCATTAATGTTATAGTTGAATCTGGAAGAGGAATTTGGAAAAGTTTTGTGGAAGATCTATAAATGAAAATAAAATTATATTGTGAGTTTAGTTAGAGAGATTCTATAAAGTCCCATACATAGATAATATGTAAGGGTAATGAAGTCTATTGAGTTCACTTGGGTTAGGTATATTATAAAATGAATTGAAGCTTCTTTATATATGTAAAAGTATTTCTGTTCAGAGTTTTTTTTTAAAGAAACAGAAAAGTAAATTTGTATATAAGGGTCCCCATAGTCCTGCATCTTATGCATAAAGGTACTCTACAGGTCATGCATAAAGGTCATCAGCTGCATTTGTAATATTTTATAGGAAGCATACAAATGTAGAAAAGGGATGATGTTTCCTTATATACATAACAAATTTGGATATTTTTTTAGATATTTTGTGTTCAAGTAATGAAGAAAATGAAATAATCTTTCATAAATATATAAGGCCTTTTTCCCTGTGTAATATTTTTATTTATGCATAATGATTTTCTTGGGAAATAAATTATTTTTCAAAAACCTTCCTGAGATGAATTATATTTTATAAAATTTGTATATTTTTTTTATTTTATCTGTAATTTCCTCCATTATAATTTTTTTTGAAAAGGTATATATGTAATATTTTTTAGTTGGAACATAAGATTTTATACTTTATGACTTTTAAGAGAATTGTAGACCATACCTTGATAATTCAGCTACACTATGAATAAGACATGAGTTATTTTAATTGGTGTATAAATTAAAAGATGCTCACATAATGGAAGATGTGACAGAATAAAAAATGTTATATAATAAATATTAATTAATTGTTTTAACTAGGTCACCTCATTATAGAAATGATATGATTATGTGATTATTAATCTTTAGGCTATTTTAGTAACACAAAATTTTATCACACTGCGTCGCTTCATGTAATGTTGTGATACCTCTTATAGTCAACAAATAAAATAAAAATTAATTTCGTATTTTTGGATAACATGCCATTATTTATATGGTCTAGGGAAACTAAAATAGTGTTTATTACTTGAAAAACTCAACGAGGTTTGGAATTTTTTGGGGTAACTATTAACTACCTATTCAAATTTCAATGGTAGAGATCTATTTGAAGATAAAAAACGGGCTCGATTTAAATAAGATAAAGATATAACTTGAAAAGTAGTTAGTTATTTTAATTTTAATTTCAAATTACCAAGATATATTAGGGATCAACTATGTATAATGAAGATAAAAAATATAATATAGAGGTTAGAAGAGAGAGAAGAGGAATTGAATTCTCTAATAAATTATAATAAAATAGTCTACAAAAATTACTTCTTTGAATATAAAATTTGAGAGGATTGGCTTGTTTTAAATTGTGTATATATTTAATATTATATTTTTAGGTTGTCATAGAAACATATGGTTTATTAAATTTAATAGAAAAATATTTATTTTAGAACAAATACATTTCTATAATTATTATATCTGGTGTTTTTTTTAAATATGAAATTTGATTAAAGATCAAATTATCAACTCTTCTTAAAAAGAGTTTTTTATTTCTGAATGGGGAATCTAGAAGGTTTAAATTACAAATAATTGGGGAATCACATCTGGAAATGATGATATAGTTTTTTTATGATGATATGGGAATTACCATCATATAAGTAAACTTATAAGAGGCCTATAAGTCCATAAACAAATATATTTTTGATCATTGCATGAAAAAGAAGAAGAGAGTGACCCTTAGGAGGAAGTGATCATTTATGATGAGTTAAATCACCAAAAATTATATATAAAGTGATCCTTGGTGATTAATGACTTCACCTAAATCTTGTATTCACTAAAATAGTGTGTTCTAATGAATTTTGGTAAACCAACACAATGTTGAGGGTATTCCCCACATATGTTTCCTATTGTAGGTGAACAAATGAAAATATATATATTACTACATGATTTAAATTATACACATATGCATCATATTTCATGTTGATGAATTTTATAAAGTGAAACTAATCAAAGGGTAAATAGTGTTCCTTCAAACAAGTGAACAAGATCTAAATGCAAATAGATTTGTAACCAAGAAAATGTTTCAATGGGGAAACAACTTTATCTACCACCCCCTTATCAGGCTGCCTTAGATTATAACTAGTGTTATGATAGGTAGGTTTCATTGTGGATTCAAATTGAGATTTTTTTATTATGATGATTTTGTATTTAAGCGTAAAGGTTTTATTCTGGAAGTTCAACCTTGAAGATGTGTTATATGTTTAGTATGGATACTATTTCTCAAAATACTAGAAAGATAGTTCAAGAATAGAATGGAAAATATTGAGTTATTTATCATGAAGTATATATTATAGGTACACTTAAAGAATTAGTTATTCAAATAAATAAGAACCTAAATATTAGTGGACCATTAAAAGAGTCCTATAATTATATTGAACAAATTGAGGCATAACTTACCCAAATAGAATATGTTATTGAAGAAAAATATTTAATTTATAAATAATTAACATCATTTATTGGTTACAATAAAACAAGAATAAGAAAAAAAAATTTATATAAAGTCTATATGCCTATATTAAATAATAAATTTATAGAATTGAGTTCCTTGAGAAAGAAGTTAATACATTTAAAAAGGACTTATTAGAATACATTAGATAATTATTTAACAGAATATATTTTTTGGGGAGATTTAGTGAAGGATATGAATCAAATATGTATAACGTGAGTACCGATGAAGAAGATATATTATAGGTTTTAATGAAGGATAGTGAGTAATATCGTTAAAAAATGAATATTTAGAGAAACTATTTATAGAACTTGATGATGCTATAATAAATCTCTATAAGGGTCTAATTGAGAAATAAATTCTAGGAATATGTGGCTTTGATCAGTTAATGACTTAGAATAATGAATATGGAGAGAAATTCTCAATCAAGTCTCTTGAAGAAAAATTTAAATTCGTGGAAGGATAATTATAATCAATCATAGTAGTTAATAATTCCCAGCTAGATGTAAAAGAAAAAATGATTAAATAAATTTAATGAATTTTTTATCCTTATAAAAAGGAAACAACGATCAAGAAAATCTACTCAAAAGGGAATATTAAGGAAATAATAAAATACATTTTGGATGAACAATATTATCTCAACTTGATGTGATTTAGAATAAAAGTTAACTTGAAATTTTTTTGAATACTTGAAGGAAGAAAATTAAAAGAATTAGTGTAGTTTTGAAGAGTCATCAATAAATATCGAGGAGTGATTTTAAGTTCAAATACCAACTATTATAAGAAATATAGGCTTGTGGATTGATACAACATTATAAAAAAAATCAATAAACCTATAGTGAATTAAATAAAGGAGATATGTGGAGTTTACAAATAAAAATAAATGAAAGTCAATCATAAACGAAGGATTTTGATTGTATCAAAAAAGTGGATCAAATGAGAGAGAGATAACGACATGTGTTTTAATAATGGGATTCTTGGTTATATAATAAGTGTTTATGTGTATACCATTGGAATTATTTTATATTTTGAACATAAAAGATAATCATAACCATATAAACCACAAGATAAAAGGTATAATTCATACACTTCAAATTATTATTCTTCTAATTTAAATGTCATTAACTTGAATAATATATTTAATTCTAGAAGAAATGCTATTCCTAGGAAAAGGATTTCAAATTACTCCTTTGGATGTATTTTTTAGGTTTGTGGATATCTTGTTCACATTATGAATATGTAGAGAATGACATTTGAGGGTTGAAATCCATGGATGAGAAGAGAAATAAATGATTATTTTTGGGAACATAGCTATATTCAAATTAAAACATTGGAATATATATACTATAACCTACTAGTTGGAAATGATGATGTGATGTAAGCTCTAGTTATGGTGTCCAAAACATAAAGGACAATACCTTAAAATAATCTCACCATAATTAAAAACTATTAAAACTATAATATAAATGAATTATAAAAAAACAATGATTGAAAGAATAAAAAACCAAATAAAAAAAGATTTTTTGTAATTTATACATGAATCTAACTGCCTAGGGGACACCACATTACATTTATTAAGGGGGAAAATATGATTATAATATAGGCTTAGTGTTAATCAATTGTGATCCACCCTATTAAATTTAGTGAAGTCTAACTAGTGAAACAGGTCAAAAAAATTTCAAATCTTCTTAAGGAGTAAATCCATGAAGCTCTTATCATTGTGATTATAACTTTAATTATTCAAAGGCTCCCACTGACTCAACTCCGATACCACCATGATAAAAAACATACATACACTTTAATCAATAAAAACTTACACAAGTCATTTTAATTTTTCACTATTCTTCTATCATATGATTTTATGGGTAAAATTTGATTATATCTCTTTGATTCACCTTCTTGTATACATAAATTATAGCCTTTTATAATTTGCAGTTCTTTCCACACTATTACTATTAGAGTTATAGATATTAGTGTTCCATATTTTCACCTTCCATTAGTCTAAGATCCATAGGATAAAAATTGTTTTCCAATACATGGATAAAACCTTACAGTATCTCACTTTAGAATAATTTCCAAGGCTTCACTACTAACTCCTACTTCAACATCAATAAACCATATCTTCTCATCAAAATTACTCTACAGATACATGGTTCCCTAATCATTCTTCTAGTTATCTAATCCTGGACAAGGAAAAAAACTACCTAAACACAACATGGATTATGATGTTTTTCAACAAATTAACTTGATTCTAAGCCGTTGTGTCTTCTATAAATCAAATACTCCATCCTTTAACAAATTTAAGTTGAAGTGATACTTTATATAAAGGTTCTTTCTATTGGAATAAAAATTCATATTTTTACTATTTTAATCACACATTGAGAATCATAAAATAGAATCCCACCATATTTCCTTATCACAAGATCTTCCAACAACCCCTTTATCCATATCATTTGTTTCTTTGATTCTTTTAATGTATCATACTTTACATTCCTTATTGAGTGTGAAACTACTGGTTTGAACTTCAACACCCATCTTAAGTTGTTCTTCAAAAAGTTAACATGTATCTTAATTTTCTCTTCTATGTGTATGAATCTCCCCCCCAAAAACATTATAGTCTAGAGACCACTACAATGAATTATCCCTTCCAAAATAAATTGGAATGATTTTGTAACCCATTAAGTACTAAAGAATCTACTTTATAGCCTCCTAATGGTTTATTTTGAGATTCAATATATACCTTCTAAAAAACACATTGCTTGTGCAATATATGACGAAGTAAAAATCATGGAATACATTATGGTTATAACTACTGATGTATAGGGAATCTTTACCATGTAATCTACCTCAACATACATTTTTCGTTCTTTCTACATTATCAATTTCAAATGTTCAACTAGAGGTGTAGAAACTGGTATATCCTTGATCATGCAAGAATGAACCACCTCATTAATGTAATTTGACTAATTATGGTAGAATTTAATAGAATTTATGTCTCTTATAATCCCCATCCCAATAAAATTCTTACTTGGAACAAGGTCCTTCATCTCAAAATTATAAACAATTCAATATTCAAGTAAGAACCCAGATCTTCTTTTTTCAAGTTTGTTTTCTTTTTCTGGTGTTTTTGAGAAAAAGAGGAGTTTTTTGGAAATTTTTTGAAGTACACGCTGTGTACATTATGAGTACATGCCACATACTAAGTTACTGTAGGTAGTCAGGTGTTTTCCGTGTAGCGGACATGCACATGGTCGTGTGTGGTGATCTGAAGACCGCTTTAATGTAGGGGATGGTAAAAGAAAGTACACGCCATGTACTTATAAGGTACACACTGTGTACTTACTTTTTTTTTTCATTAAACATACCGGGTTTGCTTCTAATCACTAGAACGATCTTCTCCTAGGTTTCGTTCAACCGAGAGCTCCTGGATAGCCACAATATTCCTCTGAGCCCCCGACCGAGCGCCTGAACTCCGATTCGACCACCATTGATTGCATTGAGATCTCCTCGGTAAGCTATCACTTCTTCTTGAGCTTCGTTTCGTAATTCCGCATACTTCCCAAGTTATCCTCTATTGAAAATTTTAGACGTATTTGTATATCTTTGGTGTTAAAAGGTGATTCAAGCCCTGAGACTCAAGTATATCGATATCCCAATGTTGAGGTGCGTGGTTTGTTCCTTTCCGTAAAAAGTCTGTGAGTTTTATGTGCAATATCGCCAATACCCATGAACGGGGTATTGCACATTTACCATTTTAGCCCTAATGTTTTCCTTCTACGCTTTTATGCTTGAGTTGATGATAATTGAATGTGAATAGGGTTAATTGTTATGATTTAGATGTTTTTGCCCAAGCATTATTTACTGTTTTGACCGTAGGGTCTAGTTTTCCTATTAGGCTGCTGTTTACTTTCCCATGCCTAGTTGTAGGACAGTGTGATTGTTTTGATATGATGTTATGCTATAGACTTCAAGACAAGTAGTTCTTGAGGTTTACTTTGGTTAATATGCGCTGCTATACTTGCTTGACATACATAGGGCTGTGAGAACATGGTGTATAGACCATAGGGAGAATGGACATAAGGGCTTCTCCAGAGTGTCTTATAACTTACGATGCAAGACTACAGGGGGAATTGACATTGAGTGATTCCTCAGAGTGTCTGTAGTCCCTCAACGTGGCCCACAAGTGGAATAGACGTTGAGTGCTTCCCTTGAGCACCTTTAGTTACCGATACGAGACTATATGTGGAATTGACGGTGAGTGCTTCCTCATAGAGTCTATTCTTAAGCTGAACTAGAGGGGTTAGACTGACTGTGCTTCCTAGAGGGTTGATTGTGTTTCTAGGTAGGACCAGAGGGGATCAGCAGTGAGTACTTCCTAGAGGGTTACTTTTTGTGTTACTTGTTTGTGTTTCTAGGTAGGAACAGAGGGGATAAGCTGTCAGTACTTCCCATAGGGTTACCAATTTGTGTTTACCTCCTTTGTTAGCTATTTAATGATATAAGATATTGAATTCCTTGAAACTCTGAATTGTTTACCTTGGGTACTTCCTTGTTTATTGCATTTACTTGCTTACTACCTGCCATATATTCCCTGACTATTAGGCACAGATCTCATAGTGGTTTCCTACTGAGATTTAGTCTCACAACCTATTTGGTCCATGTTTTTGGGATCAAACAGATTATATTTCTGCGGGTATAGATAAGGGAAAGTGCCCTTCTACTTCAGGTACGTGACTTTCTATGGAGTTGGAGATCATGGGACCAAGCTATGGCTTGCGATGATGAGTAGTTGTTTACTTGCTTTATTTTGTACTTGGGTTTAGCACTGTTGTATTTGAGCACTGTTATTTGTTTGGTTACTTTCTAGACATATATATTTTGCATCATTCATATATATATATGTGCTCTAGTTATTTATTTTCCGGTCTTCTGTGGTTTACTTTTGTATGGTTTATTCCGACTTCTACCTTTGATATTACTTTCTTCCACTATGTTACTCCACCAATGAGGGCATAGTTTCCCCACTATCACACCCAAGGCCCTCGCTGCTGGTAGACAGCCTCTTTCATTTGAGGAAATGCGCTTGATGCCATGTGACCAACCGGGTACGGGGTGCCTCTGGGTGCTTTCTGGAACCAGGATGTTACATAGTGGTATCATGGGGTTTCTTTTTCTTCTAGACTTAATGTTTAAAGCCTATAGTCAGGGATAGGACAAAATATGTACTTGGTAATAAGCTGTTCCCGAGAGTAGCTGACCTGTGTACATGGAGCAACCAATTTACCTCATTTGTGGTAATTTTTCAGGTTTTGCAAGTTTACGGTTGATCTGATTTTCACTGTTGGGTGACTCACATGTATTGTGCTATTATTGTTTGTGTTATTGAAGTTCTATTTCTATTGAAATATGATTAGATGATGGTATTCCATTTTAGACATCATATAGGCACTTTCTAGGGATCACATGTCATACATTCTTTCCATGCCATATAGGGTGCATTAGAGATTGAATGTTGTTGTGATAGGTGTTGTGCTAGATATTCATTCTGTTGTGATAGATGCCTTGATAAAAATACCTGCTGTTTGATAGGGTATTGCTTGTGTAAGGTTTTTTTTAATGAATTCCAATTTTTGGTTCTTGAGGTGTTATGAGCCCTCATTGACCGGAATTTGGTGGATCACTGACTTTTTTACCTTGTTAAAACATGTATAAGATGCCAAAATTTGATTCGCGGGGAGTATGATTCCTCACGAATCAGAATTTGGCACTTAAGGGACTGTTTTGGTGTTTTTATGGGATCTAGAGTAGTTTCTGAGACTTAATGTCTGAAAAAAAAGAATACATGCCGTGTAGTTTTGACTACACGCCATGTGTTCTTCTATTTGGGAAGAAACTGTTTTTCTTAAGTACACATCGTGTAGCTTATGTACACACCGTGTAGTATATAAACATGTCATAAGCCATGTTGGAATAGACACAGGATAGGGAAGTTCTTGTGGAAAGACGTCGTGTACTGGTAGTACATGCCGTGTCGGGTTGACCCTGTGTCCGCCCGTGTGTCTAACAACACAGATGGAGAAATATTAGGTTATACATGCTATGTTAGTTCTAAAAATGTTGTGTAGTGTAATCTTGGAATCCATCTGTGTAACTAATAACACAGGTCGGTGTTATCTTTTTTATTACATGCCATGTCCGTATGAAACACACCATGTAGTGTCAGCCGAGTATCTGGCCCTGTCACTAACAACACAGGTCAGTGAAGGTCATTTAGTACACGTTGTGTCTAGCACAAACACACTATGTACATTCTTTCTAAGGAGAACCATGTGGCTAAACCGTGTAGAAGGAATCGGGTAGGGGAAGAGAATTCATGTACACACCATTTGTAAGGACAACACGCCATGTGTTTGGGGTGTTACACGACCAGTTCTGGCAGAAGTACACACCCATATGAATGGTTGAAGGGAACATGCCGTGTAGTAATCATACAAGCCGTGTAGTTATGTTTTGAAAAAATTGAATGATTTATTTCTCCTATTACCTTCTTATACCTCTAGTTTTTTGTCCTTGATAATCTTGATCGAAGGTGTGTGTTTGACCTTATAGAGTCATGCCACCGAGATATCCTATGGTGGTATGCCAATTGCAGGGTAGTGATCAGATACCAAATATGGCTGATCAGGGATTGCCTGTAGATCCTCCTGTTGTGCCAGTCTTGGCACCAGCCATTATACCAAACATAGGTGTTGATGTATAGTTCAGAGAAGGATTTATGAGGATGATATAGAATATTCAGGGAGCATCGCCTCCTTCCCCGTCGATGTCAGAATTGACATGGGTCTTTCAGCAGCAGCATCCTCCCACTTTCTTAGGGGGTGGAGGACCCCTGGTTGTAGGGTCATGGCTAGAAGCCATGCTGACGATCTTTGAGCATCTGGAGAATCCTCCAGAGAGGCGGGTCAAGATTGCCACATATATTCTTCAGGATTTCGCAAAGAGATGGTGGGATGTGATCTCATAGGAGGGACACCAGCAGGTTAGACTTAGGAGGAGTTCCAGCATATCTTCTATGACTACTTGTATTCAGAGACTTTGACGGCCGATCGAGCATGATAGTTTATGAGTATGGAGTAGGGTACTCTTTCGGTTATGGAGTATTCCTCTCATTTTATCGAGCTGCAGAGTTTCATGCCAAATTTAGGAGGTTATCAGTTATTCCAGGCAATGATGTTCAAGGATGGTCTGAGGCATGACATCTGATCGTGGGTGAACATCTTATGGTTGACCTCTATCACTTCTATCGTCAACCAGGTGCTGATCACTGAGCACAATCTAATGGATTATAGAGTTGTGATCTAGGGCGGCTCGACATATGGAGTTAGTATCCCTCCTACTGACAGCAGGAAGTGCAACAGGGAGTCTTTCCACAGTGATCCGAGGAGGCGAGACACTTCTTATGGTAGCCAGGTGGCAAGCTACTAGTGTGGAAAGAGCGGGTATATGAGGCCACATTTCCAGAGAGACCTAGTGGAGTGTCAATCTTGTGGAAAGATGGGTCATCTTCATCGATTCTCTAAGATCTTCTCACTTGAAGCTAGTGACAAGGGTTCTTCTGTGACTCCCCATTAAGGAGAAGCACCACCAGTTTCTCACCAGTCTGGGAAATTGAGTTCTTCCTTCCATTCTGGCCGAGGTCGAGGTCATGGACATGGTATCCAGTCACCCGGTTTTGAGTGGAATCATGGAAGATCAGCTCAGAGTGGTCAGGAAGGGTCACATGGCCATGGTACAGGCCATACATTTTCAGTGGAGCAGACCTAGTAGGAGAAGGATCCCAAAACTTCTACAGTTCGAGGTATGATCTTAGTTGCCTCAGTTTTATCTTCTACTCTTTTCGATACAGGGTCTTCCCATAGCTTTATATCTGTTGTGGTTGTGGAGAGGCTTGGGCTATTCTTCTTTTCTTCTGCTGATATCTTGATACTAGAAACTCCATTGGGGTCTAGAATGGTGAGTGTACATCAGTGCAAGGGGTTCCCTCTAGAGGTTGGTGGGTGTCACTTTTTATGGGAACTCTAGGTCCTAGAGATTACGAGCTATGATATCATTCATGAAATGGACTAGTTAGTTCCCTTTCAGGAAGTCATCGATTTCTATCACCGTAGGGTGAGTTTCACATCACCAGAGGGCAGATCTTTTTTATATAAGGGCAAGTGGTATGTCCAGGTGAGTAGAGAAGGACCCGATCATCATGGATTAGGAGGAGTTATAGCCCAGATTTCTAGTCTATATCTGGATGAACAAGGGATTTCACAGATGGAATTTCCTCTAGTGGTGGATTGTTTTAGAGATGTCTTTCTAGAAGAATTTTTTAGGTTTACCTCCAGAGTGTGAGGTAGACTTTTCTATTGGGCTTGTGCCATGGGCATCACCGGTGTCCATTCCTCCTTATAGAATGGCTACACAAGAGTTACAGGAGCTCAAGAAGTAGTTGGAGGAGTTGTAGGAAAAGGGTTTCTTCCAAACCAGTACTTCTCCATGGGGTTCGCATGTCCTGTATGAGAATAAGGAAGACGGTACCCTCAGGATTTGTGTGAATTATTAGAAGATGAAGCAGATGATGGTCAAGAACCGATATCCCTTGCCAAGGATTGATGATCTATTTGATCAGCTTCGAGGAGCCTGGATGTTCATGAAGATTTAATTTAGTTCCAGTAACCATCAGTTACACGTTAGACCATAATATATACCTCTCACAGCCTTCCGAAGCTTGTATGGTCTATATGAGTATATGGTTATGCCGTTCAGTCTCACGAATGCACCTGTGGTTTTCATGGCACTGATGAACCAAGTGTTCCATCCATACTTGAATTCTTTCGTGGTGGTCTTTGTGGATGATATCTTGGTGTACTCTCACACTCTAGACGACCATGCCACCCATATTGATATTATTTTGAGTACACTGAGAGAGCATAATTTATATGATAAGATCTCAAAATTACACTATATGATAGACTGGATTCATTTCCTAGGTCATGTTATCTTAGAGACAGAAGTATCAGTCGAACTAGAAAAAGTGAGACTAGTAGTTTTCTGGGAGCAGCCAAAGAAAGTCTTTGAGGTATGAAGTTTTATATGGATAGATGGATACCATAAATGCTTCATTCAATACTTTTCATGCTTAGAAGTACAAATGAAGGGTCTGACTAAGAAGGGTGTGATGTTCTTGTGGTCAGGTTCTTGTGAGTCAGCCTTTCCGGAGCAGAAAAGGATGTTGACTTCAGCACTGATACTTGTCTTTCTAGAGCCAGGAAAGATCTATACTGTGTACTGTGATGCTTTAGGTATCGAGATGGGAGTTGTTCTTATGTAGGGAGAAGGAGTCATTGCATATGGGTTTCAGTAGTTGAGACCACATGAGAGGAATTACCCGACACATGATCTTGAGTTGGTTGTGGGTTTTCATGCCTTATGCTGTTGGAGACATTTTCTCTTGGGAGTGCATTTTGTGGTTTTCCCCATCCAAAAAAGTCTCAAGTACATCTTCACTCAGCATGATCTGAATTTGAGATAGCGAAGGTGGGTTGAGTACCTTCAGGCTTTTGACATTGATCTTTTCTATACTCCTGGGAAAGGAAACACCGTGGCTGATGCATTGAGAAGGAGGGGTCAGATACAGGCTGTACAGGAGGCCAGTAGCGAGTGGTAGCTTATGGATCTATTCTCTGAGATGCATTTGGAGGTGCACAATAGGCAGGGGAAGATGTTTCTTTCTTCTTTAGCTATTGCCTCCACTCTTCTTGATTGAGTGCGAATGAGACAGCTATCAGATTCAGAAGGCCTAGTCCTATGGGAGAGCATGTCTGGAGAGGACCCTATTTCGGGATGGACCATAGGAAAGGATGAGATCTTGCATTTCTAGGGGTGTGTATGGGTTCCAGCAGACATATATAAGGAGCTAATGTTGGACTTTCAATCCTCAGTTTGGGATGTTCATCCTGATGTCACCAAGATGTATCGTGACCTACACCATTAGTATTGGTGGCCAAGTATGAAGAGAGATGTTGTTGGTTTTGTCATGAAGTGTTCCACATATCAGCAGGTGAAGGTAGGACATCAACGACCAACATGAATTTTACAGTAATTTCCCATTCTTGAGTGGAAGTGGAATGATGTTTCAATGGATTTCGTGAAAGGTTTACCGAGGATGCCTCGATGGAATGATGCAGTTTGTACAGTCATTGAGAGACTCACGAAGGTTGCTCAGTTTTTACCTATTAAGGAGACCTTCAGTGTTGATGATCTGGGGCGGTTGTACATGCGATAGATTGTACGTCTACACGGAGTTCCACACTCCATCCTTTCAGATAGGGATTCTGTTTTACTTCTCAGGTCTGGAAGGGATTGTAGAAGGCCTTGGGTACATAGGTACTTCTAAGTACAACATACCACCCCCAGACAGATGGCCAGTCAAATCATACAATTCAGGTGCTTGAGGAGATTCTTCATACATGTATCCTGCATTTTAGAGGTTCTTGGGAGAAGCATATACCTCTTGTAGAGGTTTCCTACAACAATAGTTTTCAAGAAAACTATTCATATGGCACCTTATGAGGATTTGTACGGTAGGCCATGCTGATCACCTTTATGTTGGTTGGAGGTAGGAAAGGAAGCTATGCTAGGACCTCATCTTGTTCAGGAGACCATAGAGTAGATAGAGTTGATTCAGAAGAGGATGGATACTGCAAAGTCTCGACAGAAGTATTATGCTAATCAGTGGAGACGACCTCTGGATTTTGAGGTTAGAAATTAGTTTTTCCCGCGTGTCACACCAAGGGTGGGGCACAATAGGATTAAGATACATGGTAAGCATTCACCTAGGTATGTCAGGCCGTTTGAGGTGTTGGAGAGAGTTGGGACGGTTGCCTATCGGTTGAAGTTACCTTGGAGGTACCGGGCTATGCACGACGTCTTCCACGTTTCTTAGTTTCGACGTTACTTCTCAGACCCATCTCATGTCTTCTAACCCTAGAAGGATGAGTTGGAAGTGGATGCATCATTTGAGGACCATCTTATCCAGATTGTTGATCGAAGTACGAAGGTTCTACGTGGGCGGTCTATCCCTCTAGTACAAGTTCTATGACTGCATGGGAAAGTACATGATGAGACATGGGAGAGGGAGGCCGATGTACGAGCATAATGGCCAGAGCTATTCAGGGTTTAATCTTCTATGCCTCCTTTATAGGGAACTTTTTGGACCAATTTATTTAAGGAGGGAAGTTGTTATGAACCCAAATCTTCTTTTTCATGTATGTTTTAATTTTTCTGGTGTTTTTGAGAAAAATAGGAGTTTTGGGAAATTTTTGAAGTACACGCCATGTACTTTATGAGTATACGTCATGTACTCGGTTACCCTGGGTAGTCGGGTTCTGGTCATGTAGCGACCATGCACATGGCCATGTTTAGTGACCTAGAGACCACTTAATGCAGGGGCCGGTGAAGAAAAGTAAACGCCGTGTGCTTTTGTTTTCATTAAACATACTCAGTTTGTGTCTAATCGCCAGAATGATCTTCTTTTGGGTTTCACTTGGCTGAGATCTCTAGTATAGACGTGATTTTCCTCTGATCCCCCGACTGAGAATCTGAACTCCGATTCGACCACCATCAATTGCATTGGGATCCCCTCGGTAAGCTCTCTCTTCTTCTTGAGTTTCATTTCTAAATTCCCCCTCCTTCTCACGTTATCCTCTATTGAAATTTTTATACGTTTTTGTAGATCTTCTACGTTATAAGGTGATTCAAGCCCTAAGACTCAAGTATATTGATCTCCCTTCACTGAGGTAGGTGGTTTGTGGATTTTCATAAAAATTCATTGAGTTTTATGTGAAAAATCGCCAATACCCATGAACGGGGTGCTGCGCGTTTACCGTTATAGCCCTATTGCTTTCCTGCTATGCTTGTATGCTTGAGTTTATGATAATTGACTGTGAATAGGGTTAATTGCTATGCTTTGGAAGTTTTTACCCATGAATGATTGCTTGTTTTGACCGTAGGGTCTATTTTTCCTGTTAGGCATCTTTTTTCTTTCCCATGGCAAGTTGTAGGATGGTGTTATTGTTCTAATATGTTGTTATGTTGTATACTGCTAGCCAAGTAGTTCTTGAGGTTTACTTTTGCAGATCTACGCTGCTATACTAGCTTGAAATACACAGGGCTATGAGAACATAGTGTATAGACCACATGGAGAATGGATATAAGGGATTCTCCAGAGTGTCTTATAACATATGATGTGAGACCATAGGGGGAATTGATGTTGAGTGCTTCCTCAGAGTGCCTGTAGTTCCTCGACGCGGGCCATAGGGGGAATAGACATTGAGTGCTTCCCCAGAGCACCTTTAGTTATCGATACGAGACTATAATAGGAATTCACTATGAGTGCTTCCTCAGAGAGTCTATGATTAATCTGAACCAGAGGGGTTATACTGAGTGTGATTCCCAGAGAGTTTCTTGTGTTTCTAGGTAGGACTATAGGGGATAGGCAGTGAGTACTTCCCAGAGGGTTACCTATTGTGTTACTTTGTTGTGTTGCTAGGTAGGACCAGAGGGGATAGGCTGTGAGTACTTCCCATAGGGTTACCAATTTGTGTTTACATGCTTTGTTAGCTGCTTCTTGATATATGATACTGAATTCATTGAAACTGTGAAATTTTTACCTTGGTTACTTCCTTGTTTATTGCATTTACTTGCTTACTGCCTGCCATATATTCACTAACTATTAGGCACAAATCTCGTGGTGGTTGCCTACTCGGATTTAGTCTCACACCCCGTTTGGGGCATGTTTTTTTGGCCCAAATAGATTATAATGATGCAGGTATCGATAGGGGAAAGAACCCTTCTACTTCAGGTACTTGACTTACTATGGAGTTGGAGAGCTTCAGACCAAGATATGGCTTGTGATGCTGAGGAGTTGTTAACTTTCTTTCTTTTGTACTTGGGTTTAGTACTGTTGTATTCCAGAATTGTGATTTGTTTGGATTCTTTTATAAACATATGTATTATTCATCATTCATATATATTTGTGTGCTCCAATTATTTATTTTCTAGTATTCTGCTGTTTACTTTTGTATGGATTATTCATGCTTCTGCTTTTTCTATTGCTTTCTTCCACTGTGTTACTCTGCCAATGAGGGTATGGTTTCCCCACTATCACACCCAAGGCCACCACTACTAGTTAGCAACCTCTGGTGTTTGGGGAAATACACTTGAGTCCATGTGACCAACCGGGTACAGGGTGCCTCTTTGTGGCTTCCAGAACCGGGACATTATGATGAATCCTTTCCTTTACTAGAACATTAATAAAATATCATCAATATAGATAACTAGGATTGAAAATCTCCCATAATTGAACTTCATATAGTAACATAAATGTTTATTAATTCTCTAGAAAAAATTTCAATTCATTATGAAGTCATTAAACTTTTGATTCCACCACCTCATCACTTGCTTTGAATGATAAAGTTTTTGCTCTAGTTTACACTCCAGGTCTATGTTCTGATACTTCATAAAACAATTTGGTTACTCTATATAGATTTTCCCATCTTATTTTCCATGAAAGAATGTTTTATTCATGTATAACTATTCAAAATGAAATACCCCCTTAGAAAATATACTTCATACTATCTAGATAGTTTTATGTTTAATTAAAAATAAAAGTATCTTATATAAATACAAGCCTTCCATTTACTAATAAACCTTTAAAACCTATCATTAATTTTACACCCCTACACCATTTACTTCCTCCTTCAGTAGATACACCCATATGTTCTAAAGAACATTATTTCCTTCTAGCCTTTCTAATAGCTCCCATGTTTTAGATACATTTAGTGAATTAATATCATTCCTCATAGATAATTCCCATTGGTTCAAGTTTTTCAAATTTATTCACTCGTTGGGGATCTCAATATCTCTATCATCTGTGAGTAGCAATAAATATAGATCATTGTTATAACACTTAAATTTGCACCTTACTCTAGCTGATCTCTGTATAAAACTACAATTTCATAAGATATATCTTTGTGGGATCTATATTAAAAAACTCTACCCATAGATTTTGTAGTGTTATAGATTTATGGTAATTAGAGAACTAGAATCGCAATCCAAACATGAATCTTGTCTATTATATCTATTGATAAGTTTAGTTTTTAATGCACTTCCTAAAATATCTAGAACTTTAATGAGTTTCAGATGTCCATTCAGTTGAACATCAACTTTAAATGATACTTTAATTTAATTAATATTATTATCTATGCTCTCATACTTCCATAAAATCCATTCATTGAAAAATTTAATTTTAATTTGAATAATCTTTAGAAAATTGTTATCCCAAAGTCAAAAAATAATATCTTCATCACCATAACCTTCAAAGTGGCATTATTGGGACTTAGATTTAATATTTTACCTCTTCTTAGCTTCAACATTGACATTGGAGAGTGACATGAAGACTTTGAAATGGGTGAATCCAAATTTCCTTCTATACCAACATACTTTTAGTAGTCCCTACCCCAATAGAGAAGAGTGAATCCAATTTACCATGTATGAAACACAATTCACTGCCTCTACCCAAAATACCTTTTGGATTATCATATGAATTCTCATACATGTTTTCTATTCAAAAAATGTTTGGTTGATCCTATATGTGAATCCATTATATTTTAGTGTACCTAGTATAGTATTCTCAAAATATATTCCCTTCCACCATAAAAACCTCTAGGACTCTTTAATTCCATAATTCACTCTATTATCCAACCATATGCACTTAATATTGAAATTAGTCTCCTTTTCAACCAATTATCCCCACCTATTGAAGGTTTAGAACACCTCTTACTTGTTCTTAAAAAACAACAAAACACTTTCCATGTTTAATCGTTGATTAATGTCATATAAGATAATGAGCCTCTATGATAATGAATAAAAGTTAGTTGTCAAATGTCTATATGCGCCAAATTTAACATCCATTTCTTTGGTGTTTTACCATTCATTTAGAAAAATAACATCCACTAAATTAATGAGATATGATATCCACATGTCATGTAGTCTATGATACCAATATTTATCATATCATTAGTGATAAGGATATTCATCTATTTTTCACTCAAGTGACTTAGATGGTTATGACATAAATTTAAGGAAGACAATTCTATGGAATTCGTTACACATTATGATACTCCCATGCGATACAATATCCAATCCTTCATTCTATTAGGAATAAATATGGAACCATGTGAAATTTTCCATACTTCATCATTGATTATCATTTAGAAACTAACATTATCTAACTATCCAAAAGTAATTATTCTCTTCATTTATCTTGGTATATACCATATTCCATTAAAATCCAACATACATTCATTCATAATTTAAAAAAAGGTGTCATAATTTCCCAAAATCTCAATATATTTATCATTCAAAAGGTTAACCATTCTATATCTTCTGAAAGTATAGTTATCCATACTTACCCTCTTAGATTTTGAGTGAAATAAAGCTCCATAGTTACAATCCATGACTCAAGTGACCTAGTAGAATTGAAAAAACACTACTCTTATCCGTCAATATAGGATTTATAGAAACAACTTTAGAGCATGTCTTCTGAAATTCACTCTCCACACATTTTAATACTTTTATATGGCCTTTCTTCTAACATTACCAAGACATGGGAAAACATTCCTTTGAGCTACTCATGTTCCATCTTCTTCTTCATTTATGTTTTCTCTGTCCTATTTTTGATATGGAAAGCCCCTTACTTCCTCACTATAATAATTTCTAAAAGATTTTTATATATCCTTCTTATGAATTTCAAAATTCTTGATATGGTATATAATATCTGTTAACTTATGTTTATATTTTCTACATTATTTAATAACTATGATAGCCATTATATCCCAAGACTTAGGGAGTGATGAAATCGGCAACAGTGCCAAATCCAGATACCCAAAGTTCACATTACTTGCCTCCAATTAACCCTATATCATATTGAATCCATTTAAATGATATGATATTGTTTAATATTTCTAAATACTTATACCGAACAACCTTCTCAAAAGGAAAAACTTATTAATTGAAATTAGCTTCTCATACTTTTCAGGAAGATTCTTTATAAGTTTTCATGTGATTTTCACTTCCTTAATAATATACTACCTATTCAAAGATAATGAAATACAAGTCATCCCCTATTATTTATTATACATACCCTATCATTCTTTCTTATTCCACTCCTATAGATTGTAACATATAGAGAAAAGATTAATGTCCTTCTATAGTATAAAGTCTTTCATCTATATTCTCCAAAACCCAATATTCATTTCATCAAATATATATACGCCAATATTACCATCAGCCAATGTCATTTTTAGAGATTAATGAACTCCCACTAAATTTTAGAACACCTAAAAAGGATTATAAAATATGTACCAAAAAGCATCCCATAAAAAGGGAGAGAAATGATTTTATATTCTTGAGCTATGAAACACCTTATCCAGGTTCTAATCATATGAAAACTCCAACTAAATAATTGATACAAATTGATAATCTCATGAATATATTTTAATTAAACCATTATTATATATCCACTAGAACTTAATAGGTAAAAATAAATAATTGATGTGATCCCAATCTATGGTATCTATAACATAGAATATTATGCACCTAAATCATCACACTATAATATAACAAATTTCAAATAAATACATAAAAGAATTATAAGGACACAATTTTTGAAAGAATAAAAAAAATTAATTTTTTATAAATGGGTCTTAAAATATAAGATAACACTGCTTTACTTTGATTAATTGAATAGAATATTATTATAATGTAAGATCAATGTTAACCACAAGTGATCCAACCTATCAAATAATGTAGAGTATATTCGATGGAACTAACTACCATATTTTATTTTCTATTAATTGGTGGTGAATCCATGTATCTTGTATCTTCATTACTATCTATTAATTTTATCAAAGGATCCCACTACATCAACTCCTTCACCTAGTACACATTACACCTTATGAAACTCTGACAAGAAACATCGATTAATTTTATTTCTGAAAAATAATATACATTTCCTTTTTCAAAGTTCACCAATATGAAAAAATTATCCACTCTTTAATCCCAAAAAAAATATGCATGTCCTTTATGTTTTCCACATTACTTCCAGCAGACTAGGTTGGGGCATAACATTTGACTAAATCTTCTATATATACATTCTATTTGGTTAAAATTCTGATCTTCTACACTTCATAGTTTACACTCCACCATTTCCATTAATGTTTTGAAAACTAGTCTTCAAGAATTTCCCCATATCTTAGTATATGTTCCATTAAATAAATCTGTTTTTTCATAAATGAGGTTAAATCCTAAAAATAATTACAATATAAGATGTAATAAATGTGGTTTAAAAGAATATATTATAAGATATTATAAGAAGAAATGATGAGGAATAAACATTTTTGGTAACCAGTAGAAATAATTATAGTATGGAAAGAAAATATGTTACATTAAAGGCCCTATTAATGTTCTTGATAAAAGATGCGATAAGCTATAAAATGGATGCATATCATAAATCTATGGCTTATTTTCTACATCAGCATTCATTGAAGGAAAAGAAAAAATGGAGGAAAAATTAGTTTAAAGATAAATATATCTATAAGTGTAACGCCCCGACCCCAGTTACCTAGAGTAGGTGCATTATTACATAACATTGGTATGATCACAAGAAAGATAAAATATCGAAAGACCGATTGGTTTAGTATCCTTGGAAACACTAGATATATTCATAAAGTTTTACATTACATCATAAAGTGAAAAACTACCACAACAATATAGTCTGCATATTCCACACTCATATCCCCACATACTATCTGTGAAGGTCATTCATAACTTACTTCTTCACATCCTAGGAAAAATAAAACATAGAAAAGGGGTGAGCTCAAATGCCCAGTAAGGATAACAATATAGCGGAAACTTTCAAAAACAAGTACAAACATTTAAGGCAATGTATAACTAAAACAAAAGCCTTCTAAACTTGAACTTCAACATAGTATAGAAAAAGAAAAATGAAATAATGCCATTTAATTATTCACATGGATATTCTACTAATCGAATAATCACATGCAATATCAATAACCACTTTCATAATGATGGAATGCATAATGCCAGACTATCATAACCACATATCCAAGGCCTCGTGCCAAGACTACAAATAAGATTTTGTCAAGGCCTTGTGCCAAGGCACTAGTTTGTCTCATGAGACCTACCGATGCATCGAGGAGCTATAGCGGGCTCCACCCGTCACTTACTAAGTCCAATGCATTCCTATATGAAAAGGTTTAAACATAACATAAACATTCGTATTAAAACTAGCATACGAAATGTCAATACTTTCTCCATAAACCGTGAATGGTACAAAAATAACACATCCACAGTCAAAAATATCACAAAACCTTCAATACATTATGGAAGTTTTGTATCATAATAAATCAACTTCATATAATCATAAAATCCATGAAACGGTGTTGACATAGATGAAATCAAAACTATTTGAGAGAAATATATCCTTTTTTTTGAAATCATTTAAAAGTCACACATTTATAAAGGAAGTAATTAAAAAAAGATTTTTGAATCAAAGTGTCCCATAACACTTTGAAACTTTTGAAAGGAATTAACATTTTAAAAACATTCATGTCCATATAAATAAATCCTTAAAAACCATTTTGAAGACATTGACATTAATTAAAAATATTTAGAAAGATAAATCTTTAAAACATTTAAAATTCTGATTTTGATAAAGAGTACCTTTCCGAAATTCTTAGAATATTCATTTTGAAATCATTTCAAAGTCACATAATTATAAAATAAAACATTTAATTTGAAAATATCCTTGTAATATTGTAAGGTAATCTTGGCAATTTTATAATGGCGGTAAATAGCCGCACCCGCCATAAAAAACATTCTTACCTTAATTTGGTCGAAAAGGTTAAAAAGCACCTTGTTTGGAAAGTGACGGAAAGATTACTTTATAAACCTCTTATAAAAAGTCAAACAAAGGTATAAATGACTTTAAACCATATTATAGTAAATAGTAAAAATGTTTTGAAATTAATTTTTAGGAAACGTGGATGTGGATGATAAATAGATCCCAGTAGATAATTACGTATAAACAACCTCGGATAATGAAGAGATTGTGAAATAAACCCTTACCTTGTACTTTTACTTGGTTGGGGTAGGTTAAACTCCTGTATAATGGTGAAATAATTGTTATTAAATTATACAATAATCATATACATTAATATGATATCATATATGATCTTTTAACATTGATTTATTAATAATATCTTAGTATTATCGTTGTTTCGGGTGTTAACTTACTCATTTTCTTTTTTATGTTTTGTTACGTAAGCCATGTTTGTAATGGATAGGTTGTATATTATTCATATCAAGAATTATATCAAGTCCTTAAACATCATTTTTAAATCATCAAATGATAATTATACTTGAATGGATATGATGGAGAATGAATCTCATCACGTTCGTGGAGACGGTAGTCCGTACGCACCCACGAGCGACAATATCATTCTTTTGATATTAAAATAATATATAAATGGATGGTATATCATATATACAGAATAATTAACATTTTATATTTATTATTTACTTGAGTTACACATCATTATTATACCCATCCAAATAATAATATATTGAATAACAATTACACCACGACGTGGAGACGGTAAGCCGTACGCACACACGTATGGTGACATGTTATTCAAAAGGGTGGATAGAATACTGAATATGGTTGTACCATATTTATAATAACATCACAGTATATATATGATACTGGATTTATTATTTTAGAATGGTAAAAACAATGGAAGAAGAAGTGGAAGAAGAAAGGAACTTGGAAAAGGGTGGTGAAATCATTACCTCTTCTTCGGGTTCTTCCTTTTGATTTGATCAAAAGGGCTCCTTAGGTTGGCTTTCTGATCAAAATAATGCCTCTAGATTTTAGTGAGGGATGTTGGGAGAGTATTTGGTTAGAGTTTGGCCGAACCAAAAGGCTTTTAAGGTGTGAAGAAATGAGAAGGAAGAGTGCCCTTTTATAAGAGGGGTGAGGGGCACCTTTGGAAAATCTAGAAATATTAATTTATAATAAACTCATATTCGGTTTCTAATGGCTCAAAAGTTGATTATTAAAAGGTTAAGGTGGGGATAGGTCGAAAACAACTCAACCAATAGAATTTATACAGGTTTGGGTACTTATATTAACCTTATCTTTAAGTATTAACTCTAAGTTAATTAGTTTCACTTTTACAATGTCTCTTTGTATTTTTATATTATATGGTTAATAAAATTTCCATATACATCCAAGAGACCCCCAAGTAGTCCATTATTGATACAATTATCATGATATATTTTCCTTGGCCGAACATTAGATTTTTAGGAATTTAATATCAATTAATAATATAATATTTGTTTTAAAAACTCTTTTATGTCAATTTTGACACTATTCAATAGTTGATTTTTGTGAAACTCATAACAGAATGATTACTTCGAAAACATTTAATTAAATCATTCCTAACATGTCATATTAACTTAGAAAATTATTTTAATTCATTAAAAGTCTCAAATTATATTTATTTGTGTACTTATAATATCAATTATTTTAATTTTTCACTATTATGGTAATTACTGCATCATCATTGTGTCATAAATAAATTAAATTATTTAATGTCTAAAAATTGAAAATAAAATATCATCATGTAGGAAATATGTTTATATTTCTAATGAATTTTTATAGTCGAAAATACAACATATATTACCCTATGTAAAAATTGTTTTTCTAAAAGATATATACTTATGTCAGTTTTGTACTTATTTTAACTTAATTAAAATAAAGAGTCCCTATAACCTACAAGTGGCTTAATGGGGTACCAAAATCGTCCCAAAGATTCCTATGGTCGAACATGTATCAACCAATAAGGCTAGGACACGTTTTAGGGTAATTTAGGCTTATTATAATATTATTTTTTAACCCTTATTTATTGGATTTACCCTTAACCATGGTAAATAAAATATTTACCGCAGTAATTATTCAAAATGTCTAAAAATAAAAGTTACCTATTTACACAATTTGAACATCATGATTAAAAATATGGAATCAATTTTTCCAAATTCAAAACACATAAGTGGCAGAAATTAATTTAAAATTAATTCCCGTTGTTAAAACAAAAAGCGTGTTTTTAAGAGATAATAACTATCAAAAGATTGACACTTGTTTCTGTCTGGTTTAATCGTAAAGTTATGTCCAATGACCAACATTGTATTAAATGGTAAAAATATATTCTAAATATACTTTAAAACTACTCAAATTCATAATTTATCAATATTAATTATTTTTATTAAAAAAGTTGTTTTTAATTAAAATTTATTAATTTTCACTATTCATCAAAATATTACAGTTATCCGAAAAGTTCCCAAATTTCACCCTAGGATAAATTTGATATTCTGAATCCAAAAATGAAGTCCATTTTGAAATATAAAATATATATAATTTCAAAAAGTAGGTATTACTATTCATAACAGCTAGTTTGATTGGTTGTGGTGTGTGTTAGAACTCAATGTTGCGTACAACACACACTACTGTATTATTCAAAGGAAAGCGTACCGTGGAAGCTTGGGATGTTTCATTTTAAATTTTTGACGTCCCCATTTAGTCAAAAAGTTTAAAATATTTTATTTAAAAAGGGTTCACTATTAAAAGTTGATAAAAGTGCAATACTGAAAATGAATTTGTTCTTACATTATGTCTAAGAAACTCATAATATGGATTCTAAAATTATAAGGATTATATAAAGTTTAAAATTTAGTTAATACTATTCATTACCTCTTTTGAACGGCTTGTTTGGTAAGTCATGGTGTGATTGAACTCGGTGTTGCGTGTAGTGCAAGTTATTGAATTATTTTGAAGAAATAACACACTATGAAATCTTGGGGTGTTACAATAAGGATAGAAATTAAAATGAAAATAGATTAAAATTTGTTAAAAATGTGAAATAGAAATAAAATGAATAGACTAGTATCATTTGAATAGTGTGTCTTATTAAGAAAAAGGAAGGAAGATTGCACAAGTGGAATATTTCAAAACATAACTATATAGAGAATTTACATTAAGTCAATAGATAAGAAGAGGAAGAAAAAATAGAATCATGAGGAACATTGAATTAGTGGTATCACTATAAGAAAAATTATTAATAAGGATTATAAGAAAAATTAAAGAATAAATATTGGTATGAAAAAGGAATAATTCATAAAGATTGATTAATCACGCATTAGAAATTACAACTCAATTGACCAATACGAAGAATTTGAAATCAAATACTCTGAAGGAATTTTATACATATGGGGAAAATAAAATTATAATAACCATGAATATTTTGATAAAAATAGTAGTAAAGTCTTGGATATCCATAAAAAAAATTTCTCTCTATATGAGGATGTCTAAAGGAACCTCTCTCCTCTACCACGTAATTTATATACCTGAATAAGAGTGAAATAATTTTAATGGGGAGACATGATCCATGGGGTATATGTATTAAAATAGGGTGAATGTAATATTATATGGTGAATGAACATTAAAATGAATTAATTTCATTGATATTAGATAATATTAAACAAGTTATTATGGAAGCATCCATTATGGATTTAAAATAAAGAATATATTTATAAAAGTTGAATTTAAAATGGTAAAGGTTCCAAAATTTAAAGCAACAAGTTAATTGAGAGGTTGAAAGATAAACCGTATGAAATATAGAGAAATAATTAATTGTAATGAAAATCATATTGTATCAATCCAAACTTGATCAAAAAGTGGTATCAACAATATACCTTGAAAATCAATTCTAAATATTCTTATACATGCTGGGATGAATAAGTATAGATAGTAAAAATCCTTATTTGGATTGAAATAGTTTTCAAAACAATATATGAATTTTAAATAGTGTATCAATCCAATTTTTTAATTAAAAAATTTTTATAAAGATTTTAACTAGTGGTGTCAGTCCTTGAATAATAATATGAATTACTTGTTGGTGTAGTGGATACATTCAAGGACGAAGAATTATTATTTTTATTTAAGAGCTAAGTATCAACTGTTTTTTTCTAGATACCAAAAGATGAGGAGGAATAAATTATTGTAACCAAAATGTTTTTTCTCTATGTTAAATATCTTAATTTTATTCGTATCAAAATATAATTAAATTAATGGGAATAAAATACGAGCATTAAAAGTTTCATTATCATTATATGAGAATGATTCAATCCTATGAATAAATTAAGATAATGGATATCAAGTGGTGTCACATGTTTTCCATAATCAGGTGATAAGAATTGGTTTAACTTGTTAAGCGTCAATCACACATTGTGCTTTATTACATATAAACTAACTATTTTTTTAATTATTATTGTGATCATATATAGTTATATATATAAGGAATATAATTGAACAACTTTTAATTGTTTATAGAAATAACTAAGTGAGCCGAAAAATACTGAAGCTATTGATTTAAACTATTATTTCCTACACTGAGTTCTGACTCAGTTAGCCTAGTAGATATGTTGATGGCTCATTTACATATGTTAAATCCACTCACTATAATTCCCTGATAAGAATATAGTTGAAAGTTTAAATTTAAGAAATTTATTTTTAAATGAAGGCTGGTTCAGAGAAACTCAATGGTTCTGATTATATTAAAAAAATTGGTTAAATAACCTAGAATTTTGAAGTGAATATGAAGGGGGGGAATAGTCTCTCTAAACCTAGAGTTCCTAGAGGTATGAAAAGATATTGATTTCCCTTATAAATATGAAACTTCAAAATTGTTAACAAAATAGGTGTGAAACCGGCAAAGATACCCCAATATATTTTGTAAATAAATGAATAAAAACAATAAATTATTTAGGAAAATTTGAAACCTTTTCAGTTTATTGATAAATGAAGATGAAAAAAATCTATAAAATCCATATGTTTGGGGGATGTAATATTTGAATATAAAGGGGGATTTATTATTTCTATCTTTATGTTTCATGGATTTTATTGAAGTATTTTCAACAAAATACAAATGGGAATATTTTTATAACAAGGCAGTTTTATGTTGGATTTATTCACAATCACTAATGAGATGGATGAATTTGAATGTCACATATGGAAATGGATTTTAGATGATCTGTAAATTAAAATCAAATCACACTATGATAGTATCTAGAGAGATTTATCTATATCCCTTACATAGAGTATATTTATGGGTTATGAGGTTTGTTGAGTAGAATTGGGTATGGAAGATTAAAAAGACTTGGAAGCCTCCTTGTATACAAAAAATTATTAATATGGAGAGTTGGTTTGAAGAAATGGAAAAGTACACGTGTATATAAGGGTGTGGAGAACCCTACATATTTTATGAAAAGGTACTATAAAGGTCATTTTATAGGTAATAAACTACATACAAAATATTTTATATGAAGTAACATAATACAACAAATGTATTAAGTTTCATAATATACATAAAATATTTGTGTATTTTTACGTGATATTTGTAGTTCAAAAAATGTAGTAAAATCAAAGTACCTCCATGAATACATAATTTGTTTTTTCCATGAGTAATATTTTTCTTTATGTGTAAGAATTTTCTTTGGAAATTAACGTTTTTAAAAAACCTCCATGAGATGTGTATGATATTATAGAAGATAGTTAAGGGTTGTATTTAATGTGTAATATCCTCCAGTTTATCAAAACGTGGAAAACTAAGATACATAATATTTTCAAGGAAGAACATTAGTATTTTACTTTGATAATTTTAAAGGAAGTGTCGACCATGATATAGTATACTAGTCATGTCACAGTGAATACTTAAGATATTTTAGTGGTTTTAAAAAATATAATATTCTTGCATTATAGAGGATGTTTGGCATAACAATAGGATATGTCATAAAATATAGTTGAAGAGGATATGCCATGATTTCTAACTGTGGAAATGATACAAGGATGTGATTATTAAGATTCAAGTAGTTTATAACACATAAAATAGGATCACACCATGTAACTTGATCTTCCACAATAATACCACTAGCATTTGAAGAAAAAATAGACCAATCATACATTATTATAGGATATCACATTAGAAATTATATGGTATGAATAAATTCAAGAAGCATTGATTCTTTGGAAAAATCAAGGAGGTTTTTTTTGTTTTTGGGACAATTATAAACTACCCATATGAACTCTAATTGTGTAAATATATTTCAAAATGATCAAAAAGTTTGATTTGATTTGATGAAGATAGGATTTAAGAGGTAGTTAATCAATAGAATTTTAATTTAAAATTATTTTGATATATTTGGGATCATTAGTGGAGAATGAATATTGAAAATAGAATATAGAGTTTAAAATATAGGGGATATGAACTATGATTTCCATGAAAGGAGAAGAATATAGTTAACAACCAACAGTTTGTGGAATATTTGATTTGAGAGTATTGGGTTGTTGATGAAAATTGTATTTTGAAGATCATATTTGGGGATTATTATAGAAACATCTAGTTTGTTGAAGTATAGAGGAAAAATAGATTAATGAATAATTCAAATTATGGAATTATTGTACGTAGAGTACATTCTACAATGTGAATATTGACTGAATATTAGAGACTCAACTCTTATAATGATTTGTCTATATCCAGCTAAGGAATCTAGAAGCAATTTTGTTTACAAAATTAGAGCATTGAATCTATAAATTATTTTGTGTTTTATAAATGTGATCATAGAGTGACCATTAAGTCAATAAACTAAAAAAATAAAGAAAATTATATAAACTGATATCTTCTATAGAAATGTATGAAATAAGTGAAAGGAATAACCCTTTAATTATAGTGAGCTATTCACTAAATCATATAATTGTAATTAAGAATTTTTGGAGAGTTTCTTACCTAAATATGTATGAACTATGAGATTAGGTGTTTAGTGTCATCAACAAAACATTGTATCCACACAAAAAATGAGCTATAGTGGATTTTTATACTCCATCACAATGTCGATTTTATGCTCCCTAGATGTATCCCAGTGTGAGGAACCAAGTATATTTTGAGTGTAATTGCATGATTTAAATTATACACATATTCATGATATATGATGTGGATGAATTTGATAAAGAGAAATTAGTCAAAGGTTGAAAATAATCCTCCTAACAAGGGAACAAGATATGAAGGGAAATTGATTTATATCCAAGAAAAAGTTTAAGTTTGGAAATGCCTTGATTTACCCCCACATCATAGGGTTCCTTGGGTTACAAAAAGTTCCTTCATGATTATGATTTTGATATCATATATAGTTTAGGAAGAGGGAATTTTATATCCAATTCATTGAACAAAATTACATAAGGTGATATTGTTTACGGAAAAAATTAAGCATGGGAGATGATATATTAACTTATAATATTGTATTTGGATTTAGATGAGTTTAGAAATATATGTTGTCTATATTACATTATCATACAATATCCATTATTTTACTTGGTTATGAGTATCAGTTGGAAGAAATTGATGTATAATTTTATAGATATAAAATATTTATTATAGATGATCATAATTGATGGGTATAGAAGGATAAGTATCAAGTGTATTTTATAGAAATTTCTATGTCACCTAGAACATGCAAGATTCAATTTTACATGTGTTTTAGAAATCTCCATTATTAGTATATCATATTATTGTAAATTTTAATCATAATTTAATGCAAAAATTGTTGTGTTTCTGTGTGAAGGATTTAAGGGAGAAATATTTATCTTGATATATTACTTTTTAAGAGGTCAATACTATTTATCATGTTTCAATGGGGTTATTTTAGCCTATAACTATTCTTTAGTAAAATCCTGAAAACATATTTATATAATTTGGGACACGATAATCCCATTCATCAAAAGTGTGTGATTCTAGTTGTTTCATGGTTCATGGGATGAAAAAATTGTATCATTTCCTAATGATCAAGGAATTAGAATCGATGGTTGTTTTGGAAAAAGATTTATATATAAGATGTGGAGTGGATTTATTGAGTTTTAAGTATGCTTTTATAGAACCATGATCCTCATTTCACAGCATGAATGTGAAGGATGTTTCAATGTACTTTTAGAGAATAGATTTTTCATAAAAATATTTTGTAAAACATATATTTGGTAGATAAATTAAGATTTCTATGTGATTTTCTAGAAAATTTGTGGTGTTGTAATGAGTGAGTGAAGTGTTATATCAGCTGTAACTTCTACCAAGGTCAGAGAAAGTTTACTATTATCCTCAAGTATGAAAATAATTTTCTATATAAGGTATTACATCTACCTAAAGGAGTGATTCAGGTAATACAACTTTTGATTTTTTATGGTGATGGTGGAGTGGAACAACCAATGTTTAGAAATTTTAATATAATAACATTGGAATATATAATGGTTGATTGTTTATTTAGAATTATATAGTTGTATGATATCACATAATCAGTCTAATGAAGGAAATTTTGATTCATAAATGATTTTAATGAAAGTAACTATGGGATATGTAAAAGTCACTTATCCATATATAAGAGTAAACTTATAAGAGTTTTTGAAGAAAGTATTGTGTACTGGAGGTTAGAGTTGAGGTGGTGGGATTTTTTGACAAAATGATGCAATATACATAGAGAATAGGTTAGTATAGACCTCATCCAATAAATATCAGAAGGTAGTGGGTACAAGTTACACTATCTGAACCCTCTACATTAGTAGGATATAATAATTTTTTCATAATTAATGATGTGTTAAATGTATTCATCTTCTGATTCTTTAATAAAATATATTTCAACATTACACTATGGATTATAACTCATTTTCAAACTATGTAATGATATTGTATTATTCATTTTCTTTTATTTATTTTAATTATTTAATTTAAATATTTCTTCTTTGAATTAGTTAGAGGTTTGAAATTCAGTTTGGTGACTTAGGTGATGTTGTCTTCTAAGTTCCAGTGTTTTTAACTCATTGGTTATTTTTGGAACATCTTATCTCCTTGTAATTTATGGAGGCACAAATTCTGGTAGCTTAATTAGAAATTTCACAGGTTCCAATAAGTGATTTCAAAACATTGGCAGATAGCTTCATATGACCAAACCTGATTAGCATGATTTAGATCTTGGTTTAGTTTCATCATTATACCAATTTCTTTATAGGATTATTTAGTAAGTTGTTATTGATCTCTCTTATGTGTTTCAAAATTTATTTATAGTCAACTACCTCTTGAATTTATGTCATTGGATGAGGGTAATGTTCAGGTGGAGATGTTTGATTGGAATTATTTTTTATTATTTAAGATTTAAATAGACGATTTCCTAATATATAAGGACCCTGATATATTGTTTTATGCGTACCATACCAAATCTGATTAAGAAGGAAGAATAAAATAGGATGTATAGGGAAACACTCACTATGATTTAGATGTTATTATCCTAGATCATTAATTATAACACACATTATGTGAATACTACTTTGAAACTTTTTAAAGAAGTTATTGATATATATGAGAATCCAAAATCCTTGAAAAAGTTGTCCATATAAAAAACGTTTTTTAACATGTGAATGTTAGAAGTAAGGCCAAAAACTGATCACATTAATGACTTTAGTATGATGAAAGGTTATTTGGAAGATAAAATAGGGATTATCACATGATAGTGTTGGTTAATGTGGATGTATGGGGGATATATTTAGTTCATTATCATGGAGGGTCAGAGTACTATGTTACCTTCATCAATGATGAGACATAAAAGGTGTGGGTGTTCTTTCTCAATCTCAAATTTGAGGTTTCAGGAACCTTCTTCTGATAGGGATCCATGGTTTAAAGGTAAACTAGATGAAAACAAAACATTTTAAGGTCTAAAAATAGCGAGGAGTATAGAAGTAGGGAGTTTAAGAGATTTTTCTAGTGTAACGTAATATGGTTTGAGATGAAAATACCAAGTAATCAAAAACATAATAGAGTTATTTAGAGAATGAATCAAGAATTAATTAAGAAGGTTAGAATAATGGGAATTCACGCATTATTTTTAATGGATTTTTGGGTGAAATCGTTGGATTTTTATGGCCCATTTGATAAGTAGGTTCCCTTCATCAACATAGGGGAAAAACTACTAGTAACCTATAAGTATATGAGGAATATTTAAATCACCATTATAAAATTATTTGGTTTACTCAAATTTATCCATGTTGATTAAATTATTTAGATAAACTATATGTAAAGTCCCTATCTTGTTGCTTTATTGGATATAGAAATGAAGATATCGTTTTTGACTATAGGATAACAACTCTCCTAGGGTTGCGAGGAGTAAAAATTTCATCTTCAATGAAGATATCCTATGGAAATAATAGAACCTAGATGAGACTACCAATGTGATCAACATATCACCAGATGTTGAGGTACTATTAAATGTACATTAGGAAGTTACAGATGGTCTAGAAAATTTTAGGAGTATGAAAGTTCTATAAACACCATCAAATATATAAGAAAATATAGAAAGAGGTTAAAGTATGATAGTATTTTCAAGGATAAAAGTGCCAAAGAGATAAAAAAATAGAGTCTCCGAGAAGATCTCTAGAATATGATTCTACAGATCTAGTAGTTTTATAAGGATTAGATCCATAGGTTCAACTATATATATTGACTAATTTAAGAAGAAATGTTCATAGGTGTATAATTTATGTAAAATAATTTGTTCCTATAGAATATGGAATGATCAATAACCAATAATATTCTAAAAATATAAAATACTTAAATCTATGTGACTTATCCATGTATAATGAGATTAATTGCTTAAATATTTTTAAAACCTGGGAGCTAATAGAATGGAATTTTGGGAAAAAATTTCTTCAAAATAAATATATTTTCCTACTGGAGGGAAAAGTATATATTATATTTTGGTACAATGTAAGGATTGTATTAAAGGGGTCTCAATAAACATAAGGTGTATATTCTTCTAAAATATTGTCTACTATATTTTAAAAAAGACTATTCAGATGGTTCTCAATGTAGATTTAATTAATGGACTCCATCCAAATCATTTGGTCAAAGAAAATTCTTTACTTCATGGGGACTTAGAGGAAGAAAATTATATAGATAAATTGGTACAACTCATGGTGGAAAAAAACATAAATATTATGTTGAAGTTGAAGTGTAGACATTATGGTTTGTAGTAAGAACCAAGGATGTGGAAGTAAAATTTTAATGTCATTATGGTTAATTAGAATTTTATCCAAATAAATTTCTATAAATTCAATTATTGTAAGGTTTATGGTTATTTGGGATTTATTATTCTACATCTATATGTTGATGAAATTCTTATCACTAGTCTATTAATGGAAAAAATGAGATAAAATATGAAATTTTTGGAAGATTCGAGAAAAAGGATGTTAGTTCAACTAAATTAATGTTAGAGATGAAAATTATTAGAGACATAACTTTTAGAACATCATTCTTGAGTTATTTTGACTACATCTATAATGTAGTGAAATGATTTCAACATATTTAAGAAAAACATTTAACAACTCCATGTATGGATATTTCAAGTTATAAAACAATAAGGGACGATGAAGAAAAGATTATATAAAGTATATAAAAAAGGTAATCTATTCATTTGTACTTGGAAGATTCTTTTATATCATTTTTTGTACTAATAAGGACATTGTTCAAGTAGTTGGATAGTTACCATGTTCATGGAAAATCCTATAAGAGAACATTGGGAATCTGTAAAGCAGATCCTTTAATATTTGAATGGTTTTGATTTTTTTTATTTGGAACTAAAGAATCATTACTATGGTTTGTGGACTCATACATCATAGGAGATTCAGATACATATAATAGAAATTTCATTGCGATCTATCTCTAAGAAATAAATATGGTTTGGATGTCCAACCTTAATTTTTTAGTCGCACATAACATAATAGAAGTAATGTAAATTGATAAAATATGATAATGAGTTGATCTGTTTTAATGGGATGTTGGAGGATCTCATAGGAGGGTAGGATGTTGGGATGTTATTTTGTGATTCATAATTTTCAATCCACCTGTACAATAATCCACTATTTCAGTTGATGAAAAATAATATTCCCGAAAATTATCAATTAATCTGGAAGTTTATAGAGGAAAAAGTGATGGATGTATAAAAGATAGATGGAGTTAAAAATATTATATAAATATTTAATATGGTCATATTCTTGGATGTGCTATGATGATATTGTACCTTAATTTGGATAGTATAACCAATAACATGATGGGTGAACCATGTGGTCAAAAAAGAGGTCTTCAAATGTGGTATAATGAACTTAGTGTTGTAATTTTAATATGATTCTTATGTGGGAGATTGTTAGAATTAGTTGTAAAACCCATTTTATAACAATTTAATTAGATCTAATAGAAGGATGGATTCTGGTCATCTACCTTTTAATGTTTGTTGGGTATGGATGAGTGGATCAACCAATTTATAGATATATAGATATAGGATGATAGGATGATAATATAATAGATAACATTAGTCAAATGTAGGAAATCATAAGCTATCCTTTTACTAGTTAGATGGAGGCACTTTGGATTCACAAAGTAGTTTCATGAATGTAAATTTAGGACATGTAATAATCACTTATCTATATATAAGATTAAAATCATAAGAGTTAAGTAAGAGATTACTGTGTACTAGAGGATGGAGTTGGGGTGGTGGAGGGTTTGACTAAACAAAAGGATATCCATATAGATTGGGTCCATATGGAGTTCATCCTATAAATATCATAAGGCATTGGTTATCAAGTTCAGCAGAGATACCCCACTACATTAATAGGATAAAATCATTTGTAATTAATTAATTTCATGTGAATTGTAATCATCTTTCAATTATTTGATAAATTGTATTTCATTATTCCTCACATGGATTATTACTTACCCCTAAACCCTATAAAAACACGCGTTGTTCTTTTTAACATTATTTCATTTGAAACTTGTCTGTTAGATGTTCTTGTTTGATTTTTTCAGACGTTAGAGATGTAGTTTGGTAAAATAGACATTATTTTATTTTGATTTTCACTAAATTGAGTTAATTATTTCTTTATAATACTTTTCCACCTTTTAGGTTCTATAGGCATATTCCATTAGTCTAATGAGAAGCTGCATCAGGCTCAACATTAATAATGTCTTCCATGTATCAAAACATTATGGAAATATTTACGATGAACCCCATTTGATTGAATGGGTTATTATCCATATGTAGGAAGATATAATTTTTTATGAGTGGTTAATAGATATTTAATATCATTAGGATAATGTACTGTGAGGATGATTAATTCCATTGGTATGTGTCCTATGGAGATATGGTGGTTTGGAGGAAATCATATGGGAGTGAGATTTACATATGAAACATTTCTATTTATAATTAATTTATACATGTTTATCTTAATATGAAGTGAAATATTTTATTGAATTTAAAATAATTATTCATGTATTTTAACTAGTATAAATGTCTTCTTTGAATCCTTTGTGTGACTACAAGATCATTTGAGAAGTATCTCACAAGTGGTTATTTTTTTTGGAGATTACCTAGTTGTTTTGTGTTTTATTTATATTTTAATTGATAAATTTTTTTAGCGGTGTCTATTGTGATGGTTTATAATTTTTTTGGTTTAAATTGTTTTTTTATTTGTATTTTCAAGCATAATGATCATTAGAGAGGCATCTAATGTAATGGTATGTATTGTAATTTGTATTTCTTCAATTGTGTTTTGTGGGAATAAAATAATGTAGACTGAGAATAAAAGTTTGATCAAGTGTTTATGAAACTTATGAGCGGAAAATTATTGAATTTTATACCCTTAACGACACATGAATCAAGCCATGTTTTTTTATTTACATCGCGATTTTGTTATATGTGTCATTATTTATAGGCCTGGTGTTGATGATATTTTTTGAATCAACTAGAAAATGAAAAGTATAAAATCAAGAAGTGGTTGAATAATCCATGTATTATGTGATGTGAAATTATTTTATTGTTTTTAAAGTTCAACATGAGAATGGTGATTATATCATATTTATAAACCATGGTTTCAAGGAGTTCAAAAAAACAAGGTTTTATTAATGACTCTGAAGTTGAATTTTGATATGAATATATTTTAATGGAATGTGGTTATATATTTTATTGAATATGATAATATTATTCAATTAATATTATTTTATCCTTTAACTGAATAAAATATGATGTGGTAATTTTGGTCATACCATGGTTTTTGAGAGAAAAATTCAAATATTTTAAAAATCTATAAACCTCATTATTTATTTATGAGACTTCTCAATGACCACAAGATAAACTAAGGGTGACTCGGTGGAAATTTCGGATGATATGTGGTATCCCTTGATGGAATTAATTATTAAAGATACAGAATCAAATCATGGATAATCAGTAAGTCAGATTCATAATCTATATCTTGGTGGTGACTTAGTGGATTATTCTTACCCTCTATTTATCATAGGAAATGATGTTTGAATTAATTAATCGAGGTGATTCTATCATGGATATGATTTTTTGGAGTAATAGAATGATATTTCTAAATTGTTAGTGTAAGGATCAGGTCATGAACCCCTACACTGGTACCCCACCTAAGCCAGTTGTTTAGGGAAAGAGTGACACCTGAGTCCCACCTTCAGTTGGCCCCAGGTTTGTGACTAGAACCAAGGTGTACCGCACAAATAAGGGAGCTACTAACCTTAACTATACGAAGAAAATATATAAAATACCACTATTTTACTTATATAAACCAAAATACCATACAATAAAAACCTATAATGCATAAATATTAAATAGATACAAACATCTCCTATATTAAACAATTCTAAACAAATCTTCTAGTAGGAATCATAACAAATCCAATATCTGATCTAATAATGTAAAAATAGATTAAAAAAGTCCTCATAGATACCTAAAAAATAGTTTATATAATCATGGGGTGATAATAACACTAACAATTAGCAGGAACATACCTAAGTCCTCTCATTTATATGTTAAAATACAATGTTAATTGCCTAGTGAAAAAATAGTAGAACTAACTAGCACCTACACAAGTCAATTAATTCCACCATCCTCACAAAGTCACATTCACAAAATAACAAATCCAAGATTTTTATAGTAATATCATACAAACGACGTTAAATTCACCCCATAACCAGTTACCCAATATTTTTATCTCCAACCCAATGTGAATACATCCTTTTTTACCATCCCTTCTATATTCAGCAATGAAGACCCCAACTATATATCATGTATCTTGATACCAACCAAAAATCAAATCTCCTCAAACTAACCACATATATCATATCATATAAATAGAGTAGTAGGGTATCATAAATTAACAGGACACTAACTTTGTTCCCTCCCCTACCATGCATGAACCCCACTACAAACCTTATCACTCACCAATGGTATCAACAGATGATTATATTGAAGATAGAGTGGGTGATAGGGGTAGTCAGTCATCGACAACCTCCCTATCCATGATTTTGATGAAAACAGCCCAAGAGTTTCTTGGTGTCATCTAGGTTATTAGACTTAGGTAGATTTTGTAAGTATATACAAAATAATATTGATATATAATAGTATCACATAATCCCACACCCATGGGTTCACATAAAAAACACCACAAAAAAAACCATCAGTACACTAAAAATAACGAACCCCAATAGCTACCTCTAATATAAAATAACCAACCACTAGAATATATTAAAATGGAAACAACTTGAGTTCCATTATTGATTACCTTATTTAATAATTCATCCATAAATCATTACCTAATTAATTATCAATTTAAATCTACACTGATGAATTATTTAAAAATTATAATATTTTTATAGATATAAATATTATTCTATTTCTACCAAAACACTTTTATGAAAGAACAACCTCAAGCCACAACTTCACAACTAAGGCAATGAAGTCACAAATAACTGAGGACAAAAAGCTGAAAAGAAAGAAGGAAACCAAGCTTTACAAATGTTGTCAATCATAAAAAAAGAATATTCAATATAGTCTTTTCATTTATCATTTTTAACTAATTAAAATTTTAAATGGTATTCTGAAATAAATATAACACTATATGACATAATTTCATAATAATCATATAGAATGAAAAACAAATAAAATATAAAGAAAAACAAATAACCATATGCACATAACACCATTCTCATCAATTTCATTAGTCCAATTTATTATCTTGATTATTCCAATTCATACCACCCACCCAAAAGAAAGAAAAAGTAACATAATATCACATATACAAATAAAAATTGACATAACTTGAATATCCTTAAAAAAAATTTATGATTCACTCTGCAGAGCTCATGTAAGAGGGGATGAACCAGAGGGGAATAAACAAAAATGGGATCCTAGAATAAATCATAAATGAAATGAAATATCATCAAAATCCTAACCTAATAAACCTAAAAATATAATCAACATAGTTTTCATGAAACCCTCCGAGAAACAAGGAAGAACTAAGAGATAATTGGAATACGTAATCACCTGTTATCATCAATATCAAATCTACATAATCAAAGGATGAACAACAAATACTTGACGATTTTTATAGTCCAAAATTTTCTAAGGGATTCCTAAATTCAAAAGGAAGTGATTGCATAATGAAGTAAATCATATGGAGACTAGAATTTACCAACATCACTGAAATTTACACATTCATGGTTTAAATGGATGGTTCTCTTCATTAACCTCATATGGTTTAAATCAATAGAAAAACAAGTTATTTGATTAAAAATAATTTTAATTGATTTCCCATCATTAATAAATCCTTTTATTGATATAAACCATTTAATGACGAACTATAATAAACTCTATGATGTACATTTATACCATGAGAAACAACTAATGTTTAGAACTAATTCTAGATATAAATTCTAAAACCAAGTATCTCATGTCATGAATTCATCTAGTGAAACATCATTAACATCATAAGTAGTGATTCATGGTGAAAATAATCACCTGCAGTTATAGGTTAAACTCTAGATCCTCCTGTCCCATACTAATCTAATCTGAAGCCCCCAAATATCTAAAACTCACAATGTAACGGGATGGAAGATTCTAGGCCATTACAGATTGAGTTTTAAGAATATATGGGATTATAACCACACACACACACAGCTATATATATATATATATTAACTGAGTTTTTATTGTTTGGTTGATGTAATGATAGAAAAAAATGGTTTTAATCACATGACATCAAATATATATATACATAATTGATGGTATATGTTATAAAGTGGAAACAAAACTATCATGGATTAATGTATTAATAAAAATATAGAAATTATAGAAATAAGAGTGTGTGGAAATGAATTTTAATAGTGATATTAACTTGTAAGGGGAATGGGGGATGATACTAAGTGTAAATAATGAAAATTTAGTTCTTATTCTAGTAATTTATGAGTTGATTCTATGTTAGGAAAGTTTATAATGATTTTTTTGACGTTTAAACCATTGATAACTGTTATCAATGTTCTAAAAATTGAGCTATTATAGTTATTGTGTGGTTATTATTAGTTGGTACACTAGTTGGGTACATGGTTTAATATTGTTTGGTTTTGGTATATTTCTAATGGATAAGTTTATGTTAGTATAATGGTTGGGATGAGTAATCAGAAGGTGGAGGTGGTTATTAATTATTTTTTGATTTTTATTATGTTCTAGATTTTGGTTATGTTTTATAATATTGTGGGGATTTTATATGATTACTTTCTTATTAGATGTTGACATTATGTTGTAAATTTTGATAACCCTATTTAGTATGTTTTTATGTGGTTTTTATATGGATATGGAATTCAATTACACTAATTTTATTAGAGACATATGGTATTCTTTAATATTTATGTAGATATAGGATGTTGTACACATATATTGTTTTTTTTGAAAATATATTACCATAAATTTGATAAAGTTTGTTTATGTATTTTAAAAGAGGTAAATAATTTTCGGGGGTTTTAGATGTTCTTTTTATAGGTTTGGGTTGTGTGAGGTGGTGATTTATGTGTTGCTTTTGGTGCTGTGTTTGTGGTTACATGAATATGGTAGTTTATAATAATAGGTATAGGTTTACTTATGTTTTGGATTCCTTTCCTTACAATGATTTTATGATTAACCTTTATATATGAAATTAACTAAGGATAATTTATTCTAATTCAATTGTTATAGAAGATATTAGTGGAATAACTTGTTGGATATACTTGTATACTAACCCCCATTATTTGATTTAGTTTTTATAATTATAGGATAATGTCAAAGTTGGTATAAAATGATGTTATTTTAAAAATAATGTACTCTTTATGGTGTAGGAGGATTCATGCATCAGATTTAACATTCATTTAACATTGACTTGATTGAGTTTTATATGTTAACATTACCCATGAATTTATTTATTTTATTTATTGATTAATTTTATAAGTATTTAGTGATCATTTATTTATAATATGAGTAATTCCTCCCATATTTTGATTTATATAAACCTGTTGATAATCAAAACCCAATTTTCTATTAGAGTTAGTCTTCTAGGATCACTCTTGATGTCATCGTTGTCTTGGGTGGAGTCCCATTGTGTTTGGGAGATGATATCATCGATTTTAAAACAAATTATTTTCCACGGAGAGTGTGACTTGTGTATTTTTGAAACAATTTTTTTATAAAATTTATATTGAACCAAACTAATTTTAATATTATATTTTAAAATAAGGTGGAACAAAAATTTCTCCCCTTATCATGAGTTAATTTATCCTTCTCCTGTGTGTGGTTTTATTGACCCATATTCAACTTACTATAGAAATGAATGACCATCTAAAAGAAAATCGAGATAAATAACCTTCAATTTTCTTTTATATTCTATATTTTGATGCTACATACATTCATCAAAGTTAATTAAAACTAATAAATCATAATTAATGTTTTAATCCTTTTTTATTTTGTCTAATATTATTTTAAAATGATTTCTTAAATGCAGAATGATGTTTTAAGGAAATTTAAAAAATAATTTTTAAAATTATAAGATCAAATAAATCATATACTTGAGATATATTTTTAATCAGTTTAATGGTTGATCCATATTTTATGATTATGTTATTGAGTGTTATTCATTATTCATCACCATTTTTAGAGTTTTTAATAAATTATTGGGATTAGAAATATTATATTTAAATTTATCTGGTGGAAGGATGGTAAGTACATGCTTTTGAAACGTTAAATAATTTTAATGGATTATATATCAATGATTTGGTTTTAGGATATGTTTCATGAAAAAAATATTAAGGTAGGATAACCAATCACTTCGACCCTAGTTGATCTTAGTGGATTATCAATGGGACAAGATAATCAATATGGTTTTAGGAAATAAAAAAGTTTTTTATTCCCATGTCTTTCTAGTGCTCCCATTATTTTATTATTTTTAAGTCTTCATGGGAGAATTATTAATGAATAATTTGGCCATTTTAAATGTTTATATGATATTTTTTTAGATATCTAAATGTTATGGAAAACATTGATCAATTATATGTTTCTATTTGTTTCCCTAAAAAAACATTTTAAAAGTTAATATACTATGATTGTTTAGGTATTTGTGGACCAATTAAGTCTTTGGGTGCTATTTGGGTGTCATGGTTTTGTCTGTGAACATTCTATAGTGATCCACTAGTTACAGATTGTGGAAAATAATTTCCTATGGTAGAAATTTTTTTCCATGATTTTTTGATAGATTATGTGTGATCCTGAATCATTGGTCTATTTCCCAATATATAATAAAAAATATCCACAAGGATTCAAACGTGTACCCCTATCTAAATATTTTTATAACTAGAATTGAGCGATAAAAAAATAATTTTGGATAACTTGGTGTCAACATAAAATAACAAAATTTGTGATAAATTCAAAAAAATATTTTAAATTAGAAAATGAAGTTTAAGATATAATTTATAGTAATATAAAACCCAAATAGAGTGTAATGGATAATAAAATAGACATGTGTCTTAACATGAAATAATTAATAGAAATTGATGCTAATCTAATATGGATGGTCCAACTCTTCCTTAAATGAAAGTCTAAACACTACTGTATCCACTTCAAACTCATCTCATGGGTTCCATGACCAAAGAACAGTGGATACTTCCCTTACTTTCATCATGATATGGGACATCTATAAACACACTTATATGTGGAGGAAGTTTTAAGTATAAAACTAACTTATTTGATTTAAAAAATAATTTCATGAAATAAAACAAAATACCAATCCTCAACTATTTAGAAAATTCTATTGAATATAGGTTTACACATTTTAAATGAACGAACCAATTAATCATAGTTCTAGATAAATATAAAGAAAAAAAATTATATAACCCTTTATGTTTATAAAGAAAGGAAAACCATCACAATTATACCCCAATATATTGACATAAAAGAATCATTATAATCCAAGGATACATGAGAAATAATAAATAAGATAATATAAATACCTAAATATGATCATAGAAAACACCTTTGGTGGATCTTCACCCACATAAGTGTTTTAAAAATGCCACTGATCACCACATCCACATTATATACATGATAGACATCCACATTTATTAAAATCACCCTACTATTACATCCTGATCTAACACATTTCAGTAATTTCTTATACATATACCGTTTAATTAGAAAAACAATTTAACTTCTAAAAAATAGTTTTCACAAATAAACATTAAAAATAAATATTAAAAATTTCTATTTAGGATTCCCAAAAACCAAATTTTTCCAAACAAAAATTAAAAAACTAATCTCAAGGTTTATACAAAACCAAAATTCCCATCCATAATTAAATCATGTAAATAAAAATTTCTAAAATTCAATCAAAAAAATTATTTGATAAACATACAACATATTAAAAGGAATCATAAAAATATCAATCACATAATAAGGAATCATAACCCCATAAAGAATAAACAAGATAAATGTACCATAGATGACGGGAACATGAAAATTATAGTTCTCTAGATTCAATACTTATATAAAAGATTTGATCCCTTGAACATCATAAGTAATATCATGAAATCATGATTCTTCTGTTCATGATCAGAATATATAATTCCAATGACCTAGAACTAATCCAAAAAGATAGATCTATCTAAATAATAAATAAATGGAAGGATATATATATTTATATATATATATAAAATGAAATGTGAGATCATTTGAATTAAAGCTTAAATCTCATGACGATATTATCAATCTTATAGAGAAGGTTTTTTTTATTACTGGAAAATCTCCATTTTCCTCTCAAGAGGTATTGGGATAATATAAATTCCATTTATAGAATTTAATGGGGTTTACATGAGGATAATATGTTTTTTAAAATATGAATATTGTAATAAAATCCAAGCTGTATAGTCACCTAGGATCATGCATTGAGTATGAAAGCCTTACTGACCACCAACCCAAAATACTGAATCCTAATGCACCATCCCGTAGACCATGTACTCTTCTTTGTCATAACTAGTTAACCTATAAAGTCCTACTTTAGGGTCCTCAAGACCATTCTCCTAACCATGAAACCTTCGTTGATATTACAAATAGTCAAAAACCCAATCCCAAAATCATAAAAACTCAAAGGGAGACTTACCCATTATACCTAAATAATAATAATTCTCCCTACCATAGGACTTTTTATCTGATAAAAGGCATAAAGTTTCAATCACCATGAAAAAAGTAATCAATTATTAAAATATGTGATCCTCTCACTCCCATAATTCCTCTTTAATTAGACCATGTTCTATAACAATCTCACTACAGGAACACTCTATCTTATCAAGATCATATCCTACCTAAGAAAAATACTAACTAGACATTCCACAACAGTTTCATCCAACTATATATCATTTGTTTCACTAGGAAGAACTGGAATTGGATATTGTTCGTACTTCCTCAATAGAGAGACTTGAAACAAATTGTGTATTATAACACACTTCTTTGATAATTGAGAATGGGACATCACATTTCAAACACACTCAAAAATATCAAATAAATCCATATACTCATGTTCAAACCTCTCTTTATTCCCAAGTTTTATATGTACCATCTATGATGAATCCAAAATTAATTATCAATACCAAATCATAAGCTGTAATGTCCATTAATAATAATACCCATAATACTTATTTCATGTCTGATATATCACTAATAATTTTTAGATTAGGTGAACCCAATATCTCATATCTTGCACCAGTTTAGTCCAAAATGAGATCTCTCTCTTGATCCCACCCAATATAATGATTTTTGAAACAATATTTCTTATATTTCTTCAAATACATCGATCTAAATTATTACTTGATTTCTATTTTTATATATAAAATCTATCCAATCCATATTATCCACCCATATTCTATCAAAATATATCCTAAAATATAAAAAAATGTCCTCCAAAGTCTGTATAGTCTATTACATATAGTCGTTTATCTCATTGAGAAATGATACAATAATCTTCAACTGTGTACCCATCACATTCTATTAACCTCTCTAAAATATAAAATTAATTAAAGTATCTCTACCTGACATGATATATTAAGGATCCCCCTAAATCTTGACGACCATATCCACATACAACATACTCAATTCCACCACTAAGAATGTTTTGTGAATAATAAAGAAGTGGTTGGGATTTGTGAGTCAATATGTAATCACCCATATCATGTCATATTTATATAATAATATTCAAGAAGTGATCACAAAATGCATCATAATGATTCCCAATTTATTGTCATCATATAAAAAGGATAAAAAAATTCCCATTGGTCACTAATTACTTGACTTAATCTATTAAAAATTAAAGAACTGTGAGAAATAATCATCCACCTTACTCTTCTTTCATACCCACTGGAACTATTATATATTATCATGAAATATCATTGCCACTCCAGGATAAAATACTTGGATAGAGGTATAAAATATACCTATAATGTCTTTCCTCAAATAAAAAGTAATCTTCACTCCATCCTAAAAATAGATTATTGAATCTATCACTAGCAACCATCCTTATATGGACACCTCACTATTTTAGGTGTATTTATTTTTCCTTTAGTTGATATTGATCTTTTTCCCTACTTTAATTGGTCCTCAAGAACAAATATGATTTTATTTTAATTTAATTCCATACCAATTTCCTCTTTATAATCTTCAATATAGAAATCTTCTATCAAGACCATTTGCTAGCATTTATCTTATGATTCCCTCACCACTAGATATTTATTACATAAGTAATCTTCACAATGTTACTATTACTTGGTGTAGTGAAAAAACTCAAAATCAAAATTATGAAGATACTCCACCCTACTACACTGCGTTTGGTTCAAATTCCACTAAGAGTAGGTATATCAAAATCTTTTATGACCTAGATACACCACGAGTCTTTTACGAAACATTTAATTTCTCCATATATTCAAGGAATGAACAACTTACTATAACTCTAGATTGTTTACAAGATAATTATTCTTATATATTCATAATTGGAACAATATATACATATACACATGATACAATTTCATGAGAATAAACCCCAATTAAGCTCCATATCCATCACAATGCACCAATAATCCACCAAAAGACTCAAGAAAAATCGGAATTAGTATAGAATTCATTTTATTCTTCAACACATAAAATGATCATTAGATACAAAAATGTTACTCCAACATAAATAATTTTCTAGTCAATTCCATCATCATTGAAATAACTAAAAAAAGTCTTGAATGAAACATTGGTACTAACTTATATATCCAAGGAAACTCTAAATATAAAATACATTCTTAGAACAATACTAATATATACCTAATTTAAATTTATCCACGTTCACAAAGATACCTTTATCTAAAATAATTATCCCTAAAATCATCACATCCCACCATCAAAACAAACATTTATATTGATTCACATAAAACTGATTCTCTTGAAAAATCTATAGTATAATTTACAAATTATTTCTATAATACTCTTATAATCATGAATAAATAATAATTTAATCCATACACACTTTTATAAACAATTCAATGTCTTTATAGAAGACATGATTCATCAATAAAATAAAAAATGGTTGAGCATTAGTAACCCCATAAAATATCACTATGAACTTCTAATGCATGTACCTACTCTAAAAATTCATCTTTAAAATGTTTTCCTCATTCAATCTCAACCAGTGATATCCTAATTAAAAATATATCTTCAAAACCACATTTAACCATTAAACTCAACAAAAATTAAAAAAATTTGATATAAAGGGTATTTATTCTATAACACTACCTAATTCAATTTTCAATAGTTGATGCACAAACAAAATCTACTATCAACCTTATTGGAGAATGGAACTGGAATTTCCCAAGGAGAAGAACTCGATAAAATAAATACCACCACCTCTAACTACTATAAATAAACCATTAGATACAACAACTCTACATGAACCATGAAATACAAATGTAATTATATTATAATTACTTGAGATAACAGTTTTTTGGGGAACTCTATATATCTCTTTGGTGAAATACTATAAAAGTTTTTCAAGAACACATATATGAATTATGTTAATTAAAATAATAGCTAATATGAATTATTGAATTATCCTAATCTAATAACAAATACATCTTTTTAAAACACCAGAAACCGAAAATTAGTAATGATCATTCCTTCCCAAATAGAATGAATATCTGAATCCCATTGAAAAGTATGAACACTCCCATCAGAAGAATTTAATGAATCATTTTATCCATAAGATTTGACAAAGGCCTTGAAATTCACCATAAAATCCATATTGACTATGTAATGATATGTTTTTATCAATAAAACTAATAATTACCATTATAGTTTCACATCACTGATAATAATGGAACAATATGGAAACTTTGAATTCCAATCCTTTCTTTCTCTAAGGAGCATCATGGTCATCAAGGAATAATAAAATAACTATTCATTCACAATTAGTCAGTCTACTACTTGAACACATATGAATTATTGATATTTAATCATATAAAACATAGAAAATACTATTTTATAAGCAATAATAAAAGCACCTACCACTATTATTGGTTTTTCCCCAAACTCTTTCGATGTATGTTTTTCAACAAATAATTATCCACATATCATCTGATCTTAGTTTTATAAAGGATTTAAACCAATTATTTCTTGAGATTCAACCCTATCTTGATTTTATTAATTTGTATAAATCTAAGATATAAAATTATAAAAAAAAGGTTCCCCAAATTCCCATACTGATTACATGTCCATGACTAATTGGGAAATTATTAATTCAAGTGTGTCATGTTTCCACATCGGTTATACTCAACTTGTATCCTACCTTGAGAAGAACCTAGTCTTGCTAATTTATTCTAATTTCCTCCTTTCTAAGAATTTCCTTGATTCCTATTCTTCCTTCTAGAAAAATTATTTACTCTCTTAAGAAAGGGAATAAAATAATTTTTTTCCCTAATATCCATTATAACAACTTCATCCATAAATATATTTTTACCACTTATTCAATGGTAGTTAAATCATAAAGAATCATCCTCAACTGATATTATTTTGGAGATTTATCTTGAAATTTTATGCCTTGAGGTTATGGTTGGAAGTCAATGGAACACCTTTTATTAGGTGGTAAAAAATAATATTTCTATTTCTCTTAAGAGGGAAACATAGAAGATAACCTTGGGATAATTCTCTTAAGAATAAATTTTTATCAATCACTCATTATTATATTTAATTATTCAATTATTTTTGTGTTTTAATATATTAATAAATAAAATGAAAGTGGTTTTGGTTTTTATGGTGAATTCATGCATGAAACAATATAAAATAAGGAAAAAAGAATAAATCACAAAGAGAGAGGAAAAAATAAATTGGATCCAATGTTTCACTACATGGTATTCATCATCATTAATTTTAATTATTTATAATTAATTTGACAACTCATACCATTATTTGGTATTTAATTTTAATTATAAGAATTTTTGTACTTAATATATCTCTTTATCACACAAAGTCTCTCCTCCTCCAATATCAATGAATAATATTCTCATTTAAATTGAGTATGTTCAATAATTATAAACCCATCTCCATCATATATCATCTCAACCCTAAACAAACCGATTCTATAATACGAATAGTAGGTTGAGATAAAGTAAGGAATATTTCTTTTTACAGAATATAATGAAACTATTAGAGATTCTTATTAATGATGAAACATTTACACTCTTATCTTTGACAAACCCATGAACACATTAAAAATAAATAGAAAAAAAATTAAAAAATGAATTACATGGGTTCTTGAACACTATTATAACTTCTTAAATATCACTCCTTTAGTTATCTACTCACCATAATTAGTATTAGAGAGTTAGAGTTTAAGAACATAATGAAAATGATAGAGAGAGAAGAATGAAACTTTTGTTAAAAATAATATGAAAAAATAGTAAACCCATCACAAAAAATAGAATTACAAGGTTTAGGTTATGGAATCCTAAAATATAACTCCCTTATATAGAGGGAATAAATTTTTTAATAGTAATTGGTAGGGAGTTTGAATAATTATCTATGTGTATTGGATGATTCAACTAGGAATACAATGAGCAATAAATTTATTCCATATTAAAAATTTATAGGTTTTATATTTTAAATTATTCAAAATACATTCATATTAATTTTTATAACCTTATTAAAATATCAATAATATTTCCTATTTCTTCTCGATCAAAAAAAGATAATTTTTTTCTTCTAATTAAAATATCTAGGAATTTATTTATAAATTAGCATTTACTACAAGAATTCCAACTATGAATATGATGGATCCTTAAACTTTGAAATAATCTTCATGAATATTCTCTATCTAATTAAAGTGATTCACATATTTTTTATGGGGTATCAAGCTTCATATTCATGGGTGAAATAATCACTACTTTATAACACCTCAACAATGGAAATATTTCTTATAAGTTTTAAATAATATTACATGAGATTTAAAAAGTCATACATATACTGCATTAACACAGAACATTTAAAAATTTTCCTTTGTATCAAATGATTTTTCCAAATATGATATATGACATAGGAAATTCTAATATGAAGGATTTTTTTTGATGTGAGGCCTATATATTAGGATTCATTATTTATTCCATGAAAATGATTCTAATGTAGCTTTAATTCATGGATATTTATTCATAAAAAATGATCCATTACACAAATATATTCTTATATAACTGTTTTAAATATAATTTAATCTCATTAAATCCTACTGTGAAGAGGTTTATTCATACACATCTCTAAATTCATTGGTTTAATCATACATGGAAAATCAAAAACATTATCTAATAACACATGACACTAAAATTTTTCCATATAGAATTATATAACCTAGATTTGAAGTGAAAAACATCCAAAACAAAAAAATGAATTTTTTAATTTATTTAAATTAATTCCAAAAGTAATCATACACAAAAATTTAATAAATTTAATAAATTTATCAATTAGAATCCATGACGCACATTTCAAATAAATCTGTGATAATTGAACTTAAATTATAAAATTTATAGGGATAAAATAAATTAATTAAAATTTAAAATTAATTAAAATGTTCCCTTTATTAATTCCTTTACATTTTAATATTTCTACCCTATATAATAATTAAAAACAAATATCAAAGTAAATTTAAAAAATCAATAATGAGGTAATTTTAAAATATATTTTCAAAATAGAATTTATAATGTATGGTTGATGAAAAAAAATCCTTTCATTTTCTTATCTCACATTAACATTTATTGAACCTAAAAAAATAAATCTATGTCCCAATCAAAACCAACCTCAGAATGAAATTCATGTCAATATTCACTGAAGAGAATTTTAAATATGGAGTTTTCCTCATACGTGAAAAAATGAAAATATAAACATAAAATAATTATATTTAAAATTATAAACACTATTGTAAAGAAAATTAAAATTAGTCAATTCATTTTTTAAATGTTATTTTGGTGTCTAGGGATTGGTGGGAGAAGTCATTTAAAAATAGAAAGGTATAAAATAAGAGGCCTAACTCTAAAATACAATTCCTGAATATTCAACTTAAAATACCGAAAATCACTCACTCAAGGCCCCTTTCAAAAGGTTAAACCACAATCCCATTTCTTGACATGGGCCATGAGTATGAATATAAAAATCAATAAATGTATTAAACATTATTATGCTCTTTTTTTATTTTTTAGGGAGGAGAAAATTAAAAATGACTGTAATTAAGGAATAAAAATTGATTCCATTTTATTTCTGATAGGTACCTGAATTATATAAGAATTATAATGAATAATTCAATATCATATCACTTTTTCCATCATTTATTTCCAATTTTAGGAGAATATGATGATAATAATGAAATAAAATGAATGATAATGACTCATTACTATTTATCTCCATTAAGTGATAAAAATGATGACACACACACCTCCAAAAATAATCCAATATAAATTTCTTCCCTAGATAAACACATAAAGGCCCCTTCCCCTATACTCGAACATGATATAATCATGCATATATATTGAGAGTGAAGGAAGGTAAGGGATAATTATCATATAATGCGGCTTAAACCTACTATGAAATTCATATATTATTGGGTTAAAACAATAATTTATATAAAAGGTTGGACTCAATTTAAAACATGTGGCTTTAAAAATGTGTAACTCAATCATATTAATTATTTTTATAAAATCAAAAAAATTGAAAAAGAAATAATCAAAAGTTATAGTTATCACATAAGTTCTATGTTTCTCTCATGAAATTAAGGATATTATGAGTAATATATCAAAAGGGGTTTAAAATATCTCTCAATATTTCACAAATAATTTGGTTTTTTGTATCGTGGACATGAATTTAAAAAATTAGTCAATCTCATAAAAATGTTTTGAAAATATATTTCATGGAAAAATTTCCATATAAAAAATAATTTGAAATCCATTTATCCAAAATCATGTGAAATTTATCAAAATCGACCCAGGGGTGAAAAATTATAGTGGATATTCATTCAATATCAAAGTTACCCCAAAATGAAATACAAATATTGAACATATAAAATCAAAAATATGATTAACACTTCCCCATATTTAAATATTACAACTTATAAATTAATAAAAAAGTGAATAATTATAGTAGTAAACATATAGAGTTAGATAAATACAACATCGTTTTATTTTTCATCCTGTCGATGGAGTTAAGATCCAAGATTACAATTTCTATAACCTATAAAATAATAATAAACAAATTCATAAAAAACTATTAAAATAATAATTGTAAATAAAAGAGAAAGGTAAATAATACTTTCTTTGAACCCCATAGTAGGTACTAGTTTTTTAATACCCCATGGTCAAGAAATTATTTATTTTATCCTTTTTATGAAGGTATATTTGGAATATGTTATTTAAACCATCATCAATTTGTCCATCTAGTACTCATACAAATGAAAGAGATGTCAATTTTTAACTGGATATATTCATTTAGTTTCATACCCTTTACATAAAAATGTATCTCAGTTCGTTGGTGTGGATGAATGTAAGCATCCAACCACTCCTTGTGTGGTTTGTTCTTACTCAGGATCCATAGATTTATATACTAATATTGCATAAACATGTTCAACCATGGGGTAATTTAAAGAAAACTTAAAATTAAAAAAAATTAAAAAAAAATCATTTGGATAAAAATAATCCCCTTATTTATTATCATAAAGTATTTGTTGTTCATTCTTTCTATCCACATATAGTTCTTATTATAGACACTCATTAGGTATAAGTTCCTCTTAAAAGATATCCACATCTAACATGGTGGTTCTTTATTCCTTCTCAATGTCCTTGGTATGAAACCATTCTACTAAATTTGATTATACATTTTCAACATAAGGGGATTAGTAAATAGTTTTATTTAAATTAAATAATGTAAATATGAGTTTAATGTAATCATATCTCCTACCTATTATATTATCTTATAGATAATTTTATTCATGAAATACCTCTGAAAAATTATATATTGGGATATGATGTGTGGATTTACTGTCTAGTTTGGTATCAAATTCCTTAACTTCAAAGATCAAGGTTCTAGTATAGGTGTATTCATTAATATGAGGCTGTTATGATCCTTGTATATTTATTTTTTAGAATATAGAACATTTTTTATAAACTACCTACTTTTATTCTTTAATAACTCCAGAGGGTACCTTAATTATCTCTATACTTTTTCATTTGATCATTAATAATTTGAGTGGGTTTCAGTAGGTATGGAAAAATTGGAAGCTCATGCTTATAACTAAAATGTTCCACCCATATATAAAATTTCACTCAATATTGGTTTTAGTAAATCCAAGATCTCAATAATTCTTATTCTTTGAGGATCCGAATGAGTTATTCCATTTTTTTTCTAACCTACAACATGTCATCTTTGAACTACTAAAACCACTGAATCCTTTTATTCTCACATTAATATACCTGTGAGTATCGATTCCAGGTATAAAATGGATTTTTATATAAAATAATTGTTGTAATATGAATTATTTTTTTATATTTTTATATGAAAACAATGAAATTAATTAAAAAATCTGAAATAAATAATAAATTATCAATTCTATCCCTACAACAAAATTATATTTTAACACACTAAACTTGGTGTGTTATAAAATAACATTTATATTTTTCCTAAGAGTACAACAAAGTAGTTTACCTCATGGTCATTCTATCAAGGTTCCTTTTCTATCAATAAATTACTATTCTAGTCACTTATCATTGTTTCTTAGGTATTCAATTTATTTTGAAAAGAAAGGGAAAAATGGGGGGGATTCTTAGAGTGAATTCCTATATTAAATAACAAAAAATTAGTAAAATATGAAGAAACAAAAAGATTTATAAAAAATAATGTGGCTCCTAGGCTTGGCTACATTGGTTCCTCAATTATCATTTTTATTTTTTTATAATTTATTGGACAAAACATTCCATCATACATGAGTAATAACCCCCTAATTAAATTATGAGGCCTAGTTATCCAATGATATTTCATTAGCACCCCATTTCTCACATCCGTTAATGGTAATGAATACTATTAATATATCAATAAAGTATACACTACCATTATAAACATGGATCCATAATATTATATACAATTTCAACCCTTAAGAAATCCAACTCCATAATATGAAGAGTATGAGGGTATATGGGAAGGAATAAAGTAATAACATAGAATAGAATGAAACTTTGAGATATTTTAATGAAAGATGAAAAATCACAACACATAACCTTGACAATACCAATACCTCATTAAAAGTGAATTCCAAACAATAAAAAAATGAAGTATAATGATTTGGGAACACCATTAAAATTCCTCTAGGACCACTACATAGGTAGATACTCACAATCATGATTATTAGAGAGGTATATTGGAATAACACAAAAAAAATGATATATTAAGAGATATAGAGATATTATAAAGAACTATACTTCATTAAAAAATAACACAAACAAAAATAATTAAACCTATAATAAAATTTCATGGATAATAGAAAATTTGGGAACAACTTAAATCTAACTCCCTTCTATGGAGGGAGAAATACATTTTTATAGGTATTGGTAGAGACTTTGAATAATTCTCAATGTGAATGGGATTATTTTATATAGAATAGATTATGAAATAGATTTATTCCATATATAGAGATTATATGTTTTTATATATTGAATGGTATTCAAAATATTATCATAATATTCAGAATTCCATTATTCAATACCCATGATATTATTTTATTCTTCTCATTCAATTAAAGATAAAAATACGCATTTTGATAGATCACAATATTCAGAAATTTGTTTCTAATTCAACATTTATTGGAATATTTCCAAATATGTAAATGATGGATCATTTAGCTTCAAAACAATCTTCATGAATATTTCCCATCACTTTGAAGGAATTTAATAAATTTTATGGTAGATCATGATTTGTATGAATGAGTGATATCATCTCCTTCACTAGTTCATAACAGCCATATTTGACTAGATTTATTTCAAGTTGCACGTTATCCTAAGTGATATTTAAAAAAATTAATGTTACATCTATTGAAATTTAGCTTATAGAAATTATCATCAATATCAGATGCTTATCTTGGTGTTATATATGACATGGTTGGATATGAACTGGGGTAAGGTTATTTTTATGAAATTCCAATTTATTCTGATGTATTGAATCCAACTCTATAGAAATTATTATGACACATATTTATGTCCAAGACGATGATTCTTCAGTTGATCCATTCTTGTGTGAAATTAAAATTTCAATTTAATCACATGAAAGTCCAATATAGAGTGGGTTATTCAGTTGATTAATTTATTTAAATTAATTGTATAATTATTTTAATTATAAAAAACATATATTAAATCCATTTAACAATAAAACTATAAAACACACTAATAAAAAATAAGATAATTGACCTTCAATTGTAAAATTCATTATCATTAAAATTTACCCAACATTATATTTTCATCCTTCTTATATTTTATAACTATCTCCCACCACTTAAAATTTTCTAACATAATATTATAAGTTTCGAAATAAACATTTGATGTCTTAGGGGTATGAAGAAACTTAAATAGTTAGTTGGTCCTTTCTAACCAACCCTCATCTTGTATTACACCATCATCCCTAAAAAATAGAAGGGTTCAACTTCTAGAACTCCAATGAAAGGTCCACTTACTAAGGTCACTCTTTTTATCAGAAACCTTTGAGTTTTTACCACCATAATATTCAGACCTAAAAACCTCCTAAGAATCACCCTTTAAAGGCCCACTCTAATACCATTTTATGAGGACCCTGACTAGGGGACACACATTCTATGACCCAAACTGGGATCACCACTTAGCTATAGGTACATCTTCTAAATTAAAAAGTCTATAAACTAGTTTCAAAGTGTAAAAGAATGATGGGGGATGTATTTTATCTCAATATAAACAAAACCTTATATGATATAAATATAAATTTTTTATTTACAAATCCAAAACTAACTTTAAGAAATCATTTAGCGTAAACTGAAAATGAAATAATGTGATATGGAATCTGAAATAGTTACATGTCTTCAAATGATGTGAATACTATTAAATGGTTCCCATATAATAAATAATATCTAAATCATCCAATAATAAATGTACAAAAAACACCACAACCATGATAAACTCATCTTCTAGGATCTGTCACCAAAGAACACCAGAGCCTTTCCCAAACCTATATCACAACATAAGATATCTATAATAAAATTGGGATGTGTGGGTGGTGGTGTTTATACAAATATCTAGTAGTATATCCCCAATACTCTTAATTAATCCCAATAAATACATATTACCAAAAGTGTAACTAATTTCATTGAAAATAGATCACAAATTTGAAAAGAGAAAATTTATGTATCATAGTTCTAGATAAAACCAGATTCATCTCATGAATATAATATAACCATTATTTTACAAATAAAGGAAAATATTCTTAGTTATACTACTTTATCAAGACATCATATAATCATTATAACATAAGGATACATAATCAATATTAAATCACATCACATAAATTTATACATATGATCATACACCAATTATTGGGCATCATCAGCACATTTGTTTTTTCAATTTCATGAAATACCCTGTCCATATTACACAAATGATGTTGATTTCCTATCTACCATAATCATGTATCCCTTACATAAAATTTCAATAGTTCCTAGTCATTACACATACCCAAACACTTAAATTACTATAACAAATTCACTTTCTAAATAAAATTTACCATATAGTTTATTGAAACAGAATATTAATCTCAAATAGTTTAAGATTCCTAAAAAACAAAAATTTCGAAAAATGTCATCTTAAAAACCAAATCCCATGGTATATACCAAAGCCCCCAAATTTCTATCATTTTTTTAAATAAAGGAACACCAATTTTCTTGATCAATTAAAATTAATTATTCAATAAATAATCTATATAGGATAATGAAATAATGGAACATCAATCACTCATCAGGGAATCACAACCACATAAGGTGTGAAAAAGAGCCAATTAACCTAAAATATGAGCATATGATAATCCTAAAACCCTAGAATTGATTTCAATAATTGTGATTTGATCCCTCAAACCCTAAAAATAACAATATTAAATTATAATTCATACATTAATTAAATAAATCCACAATTCTATTGACCAATATCTGTACCAATATGATATATTTATATAAATAAGTAAAAAAGGTTATAAATAGATATATAGAAGTATGTGTACGTTTATGTAGATAAAACCATAGATTTGATGTTGAGAAAATCACTCCTTGAGATAAGAGAGTATTTTATAGATGGAAAATCACTAATTTACCTCTAATAAGGCTTTATGTTCATCCAAATTTGAGTTATGAAATAAAATGGTGTTTATTGGGGGATAGTGAGATTATTTAAAAAGAAATCACATAACACAAACATGACTACATGGTCAAGATACATGGCCCCCAAATACAATGCATCGACCATGCATGCCTCACTACCCACTAGTCTATAATAAATTTTCTTAATTTATTGTCCTAAATACCATTAACCAATCATGAAATCTTATTTGTATTGAATTGGTCACTACAAAATCCCTAGGACTATGCAAAAAATATTTTTTATTTCACATATCTTTCAAAAACATAAAAAAAACTCATAGTCTCATTGTGGGACTTACCCAAAATACCCAATATGTCACATATTAAGAACATAATATTGATTTTTCCGGAATATTATATTCATTTTATATTTATTGATGAGTCATTATATTGTAGGTTGAATTGTTACTGAATTGAAAATGATGTTTTTTTATTCTATTCCAAGGGAACATTCTGTTGTTTCATAGAATGATTTGGGTAGTTTATTCTACTAGTGTATGAGATATTTTTTTTTGTAAATATAACAAACCAATTATTTAGTATTTTGTAATTAAAAAAAAATTATTTATAATGATATATAATAAAGTTACATAACACCATTTAAGGTTTTTATATGAAATATATTTTACTAAAAGATATTGGATGAGAGAATGAAAATTATGCTAAAAGATCAATTGGAAGATAAAATAATAAAACTAAATTAAAATAAAATATATGTACCTTGTTTCTGATCTTCATCCTTTTTTATGAGTGATATTGATAGATACCTATTGTCTTTATAAGACCTTCTTCCATTACAATGACCTACTAGCATCATCCATGGGTTTAGTTGAGAAGAAGAAGAAGATAAAGATTTAACATTTTTAGCAATGAACCTCTATTCCAAAATGATGTCCCTATACCCAATTTAATTATAAATCATCCATTAATTGAATGATATGGATTTTAAAAAATTTTTATGCTATGAAATTACAATATTATTTATTTAACAATTATAATTTTTATAATAAATACATCCACATAATAATCAATGTATCATAATATGATTCATTACTATACAGAACTATGATATTAAGTATACGAGGAGTGGTTGAATGATATTTTATATTACTCTTGATGAACACCATGACATGGTATAAAATACATTCCATAATAGAAACCATAATGTTGGGACTTTCACCATGTCATGAATTTATTCTTTAGTGAATACATTCAACAATATCCAACTTGAAATTTATCATCTCAGATTTCATAAAAATATTCACAACTCTTTGTGAATCCATTAAAAATCCTTTGGATATGATTATTAAAAAAAATTTCTCAAAATTTATAAAAATTTGTTATACAAAACTTAGTCCTTCTTCCATTTCCTAATATTTGAATAGGTGGGATTTTTTAGTATTTTAAACAATTATAAATTCTATATTCTATAATTTTAATCAATGATAAGCCTTTAAAAAATTGTCATTTCTACTCAACCTATAAAGTTACCTGATGTGATCACCATCATACATAATCATATATTTATAGTATTTCCACCATAAACTTTATCTATATAAATATTATGTAGACTTATATAATCCATTTATCCAAGATAATGAGTCTGTAGTATAATAATAGAGTATGTCAATATATTATATGTAAATTCTTACATTCTATATTATCCAATTTAAATTGATCATATTAAATGAATATATCACATATCGTCCATCCATGTAGATGATCACAACACATGTTTCTCAACTAATAGTGATCTTGAATTTACAAACTCAAATTCAATCAAGATATCATATGTTATACATGGAAAAGGAAATATCTAATGATGGTTAATAACAACATTCATCATGATAAAAATTATACCCTATTACCCATTAATTATCTCAACCAAAAGAATGACATAAGAAAGGTACCAAAGTGTAAAGGTTCAGATGAGAGGTAACTTAATAAACTTTGTTAATGGGGATTAATATATTTATATAGACCTAAGTATATTTATAAAAACATGTATGACAATACATGTGATATAAAATGGTGCTCTATTTCATATAATAATTCTGAATTATTATCTCACGAGTATACTATATATCATAAATGAGACTCTTCTCATTCTAATATTAACATATCATCATCACCCATAATACTCCCTAAAGATAATCTATTAAGGGAAACTAAAATTCATACTTTCAGGGGGTTCTTCATTCCACTATTTTATTTAATTTTCATTATAAATGAATTAATGATAAATATATATTTAAAATATTATTAATATATGATACAAATATATTGAAAATAATTATTACATATAGTCTCTCATATATCTAATACCTAATGAAATAAAAAAACTTCTAAATTTTTCTATAATGATGCTTTTCAATGAATCTATTATATTATAATTTGTATCCTCCAAAAAAATATTTACATAAACCCTATCAATGATCTATCTATAGACCTTTAGTAATATAAGGGATCCTTTTCCTAATAGAATAATCCTTTATTGTGATAATTTATCTTCATTGACCATAGTATATTTGAAAATACCACATGTTTAGTGTTTAATTTTTGATCTCTATAGTTTCCTTTGTAGCATCAAATTCAATGATGTAATCTACCTCTATTTTTTAGTTCCTTATGATTTGTTTCATTTATAACTAATAGAACCACAAAACTCAAAACCAAATTAATATATTGAATACTAGATATTAATTTCGATGATAAAATCATTTTAACCCTTTGTGATAAACTATTTATTACCTCTAAATTATAAGAAAAAAATCCATTGTTATTCTCTATTACATAAAGATTTTATTTATTTAAATATAGTTATTATCACCAGGGTTGGATTGATATCCAATAGTTATGATCTAATAATAAGATACACTAGATTAAATAGAATGTATTATATGTATAATCTATTTACTTATTGAAGTATATGGAACCCATTCATTAATTTCCTCTAACTCATTAGAAAGACACTATTCATCCAAAAGAGACAAACTATATAACCCTATAAAACCACCCTCCACTCTTTAAATTTTGTATGATAAAACTCTTTATCACTATTTTTATGCATGTGGTTTCATTAAAACCAAGAATCATCTTTAATATATGTATAAATGAATATATATAGATCTATACACCAAGTATGTATGATCCTCTACCTATTTCTTTTATTGAGAATAATTTTTATATTCGTACCATTACATAATGTAATCTTGGGATATTATTTCAAATGAGATGTATTCTGTCCACATAATATATTAAAATTACTTAAACACTCCCACCAACCAACTTTTTCACACAATAATCAGTCATGTTATTGATAAAACTTAATTCTTTGATGTGACCATCAAACCAAATGTTCATACTCCTAGAAGATTATTTCAAATCCATGAATAGATCATTGGAACTTTCATAGATTAGAAATAATATTTGGATGCATAAAACCTTTTGACTATATCATATTCACATACTCAACTAAATTCCTGCTAATTTAAATATTTTCAATATCCATCTGATATATCACATAATCATAAGAACTAATATTACATTATTCCTATTCATGAGTGATTAATGTCACTAGAATGCACTTTAGAGCTTGGGGTTTTGACCCTTACTATTCAATTAATTTCTCCCGATATTGGGATTTTACCAATGCACACAATTTTTTATGTGTGTCATGTGCTTTTTGGTCACTCTTCCATTGGTTCATGATTCCCTATTATTCTATATATGTTAATATTCCCCACCATGTTGTCATCCTAACAAATTCTTGAATATTTTTTCTTATTTACTGACTTATAAAGGTTTAACCACTACATATAATACATATAGGATCAATATAATCATTAATAGTATTGTTTTTGAATCACCTTTTATAGCTTAGCATGTCTCAATTTACTATAACTATAAAAATAAATAAATATCTGAATTAAAAAGATATAACTATAGTTCCTTTTAAAAGATAATTAACCTTTATGAACAAAAAATATCCAAGTAGACATTATCATCACTATAAATGAAAATGTATCTTCCTAGTCTATAATATAATGTTTATACCATTTACAACAAGTATTATTTATAGGTACACTCTCTACCATCCATGTTAGTTTTATTATGAAAAACCCAAATTTCCTATATGGGGGGTCACCCCTTTAGGTGTATCAATAAAGTTCCGAACACGGTTGGTGTATATGGAGTCCATCCCAAATTTATCATCCTCTAAAAAGTTATCAAAATCAGTAGTCTCAATTTACTCTTTATAGGTATTAGGTTTCTCTAATATAAAAATTAACTCATTATAATTCAACATAATAAATCAATATTCATTGGGATTTTAATGAATCTTACTAGAAATTTGAGGTCCCTGTATATCTTATTTTATTATTTTAATAACCTCTTATGGAATTAGCTGACTTTCCATCTCAAAAACTATTTTTATTTATTGGTCTTAGACTTCTCAAAGTTAAATTTCTATCCCACTGGCTCCTCACGTGATATATTCACTCTCAAGTGAAATACTAATATAGACGATAAACACTTTGTGTTTAGTTATATTATTAAAATAATATCACATAAATTATTTTAGTTAATCTATAAATTACTAATTATATGATTTTAGACTTAGATTAAAAAATATTCCTCATATATTCTTCATAACCCTAAATTATTATAAATTTTAAATTGGGAGGCCACCAAATACATATCTCATATGACATATTTATGAATTCATTAACAGTAATGAAATTAAGGGTGAATTAATATTTTTTTATTTTATATCCCAAAATGATAAATGAATGTAACACTAACACATCAAAAATCAAAACATTTGTAACAAGATATGATTTCTTATCTGAGATATACAATTACAATATAGTATTATATGATTAATGAGTTATGAAACTATTTCACAATCATTTAGATGATTATTAAATTATTGGATTTGGCAATCAACACCCAAATCTGATCAGGAAATCTTAATAATTTTACATAGTTGATTTTGTACTATATTATTTCACTTTAAACTTTTAAAATGTTTAAAACTTGTGTCTTAATAGAGACACACAACCATACTAACTTAAGTCATTAATAAAGGTCTCAAAGTTCCTATAACAATTTTTTTAATACTCATTAGTCCATATATAACACAATGTATTTGGTCTAGTAGTTTATTATACCTCTAATATTTTACCCAAAAAGTTGTTTTATTGATATTTTCTGATAAATTGAAATGAAATATATGAAAAGATTTAGAATAATTTTTTCCAAAAATCCATATATAGGGATTCCTTTACTGTGTTTTTCATTTATATGTCCAATGAATCATTTCCAAAGATATGTGGTGTTATAATAAAAACTTTAATCTTTTTATATTGAATATTATAGATTTTATTATCCATATATAAAATTTATATTTTTTTTCCATTTTTATAATTTCTTAAAGAATTTAATTATTTAATATATAAAAAATCTTATTATTAATCAAGAAAAAACTCTTTCTTATTTAGAAAACATATTGAAATAAAAAATTTATTTATGGATGAAATAGATAAATTGTTTTATAATACTAAAATTAATAAAATAGGAAGATATTAATCATATGTTCCTAGTTCCAATGGAAAAAAATATTTCTTTAGTGTTGAACCATAAATCTAATTCTCATTTCATAAATTATTTCCTATTTATATGTTTTTACATATCAACATGAATGTGTGATACACACCTGCTATTCAGTACCCATCAAAAAGAATTTTAAAAATTGATTTCTATAACACCCACATACATATTCTTATAATGTTTCTCATTATAGACACTTCTCAAACCTTGACACCAATCTATTAACCTATAGGTATAACCTATAATTGAACTCAAAATAATTTCCATGATCTATTACACAGTCTATAAAAATATATATTTATAAGGATAAAATCATGTTTTATATCAATTTAGTTTGGATTATTATTTATTATAATCCTATAGAAATGATAACCTCAAAATTCATATCTATTAGTGAGAAAATATAAATAAATCACTAAATATTAATTCACATCCGTGTTTCACTTATTACATAATTTTTTAGGTAAAAATAATTTCAATCATATCATATATTACTCCTAAGTTTTTGGGTAGAAAAATCCTTCTCCAAATTCATCATATTAATTATACTAACTTTATTCTTCTGGGTGCCTAATCCTATTAGTGTCACCCAAAAAAGTGCAATACAAATCATAAAATTAATTATAATAAAATATATTATTAATTCTACTCATACAATTATGTATAATATAAAATTATCCATTTTCATCTAGATATTCCATGACTAACCCATTTGGATGGTCGAGGTCTCTACTTATGTATACTTGGGATGAAATATCAAACACATTATTTGTTTTGGTTTTCTTAGTGTCACTGTTTCTATATGAATCTAATTTATATAACTTTATCTAATAAAAACATTGTATGTTTTCATGCTTTCTATATTTTACTTTTGTTTCATATACCATAAACTAAATTAATATACTTCAAATAAATAATGTAAAACACAATATATATCTAATTATTTGTATTAATTTACAAAAAATAAAATCTAATTATATTAATACTCAAAAAATAAATATCATCTATAAGTTAGATAAAAAAATTTCATATAAATTTTTAGAATCATCGAAAACTAGAATATACTCAGCATTAGGAATGGTGTTACAAGTATACAACGCCCACCATTTTATATTAGAACCCAAGCCCCTAGTCATGTGGTAAGTCCTACACAAAGTACCATTATCTATAAATAAATACTCAGTAGATACCTCAATTAAAATTCTAACATAATACCTAATATAAGAAAAAATTATCAACATTTATAATTTTGTAAATAAATAAGAAGTCATAGTTTTGGTTGAAAAAAACTAGATCTTGTATCATACTTTATATCTTACTCCATATACAATTCCATGAAAATTTTAAGAAAAACTTTAAACACACTAATTTAAACGAGTCCAATATTATTAATATAAACAATTTATATATTTAAATATTAAGTTGGTAATTAAATGAATAAATTTATGATTCAAATATTTATCATGAGATAATACTACATTAGATTATAAAGAAATTATATCAAAATGATTTTTTAAAATGTTTAAAGTCACATGGATTTGGGTTCCATTTTAGTTAAATTTAATAATAATAATAACTTTTTTCATTGAAAACTACATTATATTTTCATTGTAAAAATTGTTTTAGGAATAGATTTTCTCAAAGGTCTCTCCATGGGCCATGATTTGGTTCCCATTTTTCAAGTTGTGCATTTAATGTGGAATTATAATTCCTATAAACAATTATGATTTTATATTATAACCGTGTTCTAGAAAACATTATTTTATGATGATTTGATTTTTTTGTGAAAACACATGGAATTTTTCTATAATCATGTTGTTTTAATTAAAATAAAACATAAACCAGAGAATTTTTTATATAAAATATATTATGGTTTTAGTAAAAAAATTCAGAATTCCATTTTTCAATCTTATAATACTAATTATTTACCAAAACTCACTTGGATACACTAAATGTGTTGTTTGTATATCTTTATGCCCAAAATAGAGGGAAATAAAAAAAATAAACCTAAAGATCAAACCATATAGAAAAGTGTAAACTAAAATAAAAAATAAATTATGTATATGTTAGTGTTGATATTATCCTTACATGACCAGTGAGGTTTATGGATACCTCAGAATTATTATAATGATAAAATTTCCTTCAAAGGTATCTAACAACCAAATGGATTCACCGAAAACTATTTTAATACCTTCTTTAACTCCATTGAAATGCTATCATCATCCATGAGATATAGAGAGAAGAAAAATAAGAGTGAGTTTTGGATTTTTTTTAGAATAAACTACGATATTGAAATGAGTTCCAAGGAATACATTTAAATAAGACACATACATTGAATGAAAGAGTCTGAGTTTAAATATTTTACATGTTATAAAATATCCAATTTTTAATTTATGTTTTGTAATATTTAAATTGGATTACTGGATTTATACATTTATTTCTAATCTCCATTAACTTTTAATTAATTATTAATACATCATGACATGATATATTATGTAATAGAAATTTTATAATTATCATTTGTGGAGTGGTTTAATAATATATAATATCATTTATGAGAAAAAATATGAAAAATAAAATCCATTCCATAAATCCAACCATGGTGTAGATACTTTCACCTTATCATCTTCTTATACATTAGTTCATATATCTAACAACCATAACAAAAATATATAAAAATTCTTAGGTATTATTTTATAATTATAACATTATAGATTAGATGTATATATTCAAAATAACTACTAAAAATAAAAGAGAAAAAAATGCAAATAAACATTGTGAGAATGAAATAGAAATCCATTATCACATATACTACTAAAATGATTATATTCAGAAGAATCATTATTGAAAAAAATACTAAGAAATAGAATAAAGAAATTTTATAGAGATAAAAAATAAGGATATGTTTGGTTAAATAAATGTAATGATTTGAATTTATATAAATCAAATGAGGGAATATATCCATTAGGATGATCATTATTTTTTTTGGGGAAAATAATTATTTTACTATTATATGGATATTATTTGGATCTTGAGAATAAATACTACATAAAAATGAGGTATATTATATCATAATTATAAACACTATGTTTTAATATTTAAATAAGAAAAAAAATCTTTAAATAATATTAGAGTATTATGTTTTATCATCAAAAAATTAAAAATGTTTTCTTTGAAAAACATTAAAAATTTAAATCAATTATATATATTTTTTAATAATTAAATTTTGGATTCATAAGAATTAATTTATAAAAAAAAGAATTTAAATTTGGAATTTGTATTTTTAAATTACATATGGGTGTATTTTTTTAATTCACATTAATAGTGAAATAAGTATGAGGGTTTTGAAATATATAGAATATTAAAAAATAAAATATTTTTGAAATCATGTAATATAAAAACTGTTAACATATACCATGTATGATTTAACACCACACTAATGAATTTCTGGGTGCTTATAGATTTCATATACTGGTATATGGTGAAGTAAAAGGTCCCTATGGTGTATGGTTGAGTAGGTTAGAAGGAGGATACATGCATTTCAATATGGACTTCATTCAGATGTTATTTCTACCTTTGATTGGTTACTATACCCCCATACTATGATCCAAAACCTATGGGGTGTTGGGCCAATTTTTTATTTTTTTTAAGGATGTTTCAATATGTGTTTGGTTAGTTTGGATGACGTTGTAAGGATGCGACCATAGTTTCCTTGAGCCAGTGCCTTATTTAATTACATTATAATGATTACAATAAAGTCATATCCCAAAGTAATGAATAATTTAGTTGTTTTGGGAATCCTGATACATACATAAGTTCATCATTACAACTTTAAAGAAAATACAACATATCAACTTATTTTGAATCACACATAATCTTCTAGATTATCCTTACAAGTCATTAAAAATATACTTCTTCACAACCTGTGGAAAAAAAACATGTGAAATGGGTGATATTGTCTGCTCAGTAAGGGTAAATAATAGAGCAGATTAAATTATAAACATAAACATCAGGCTTGATGAATAACTAAAAAATGCATGTCTTTAAAAATAGACTTGAGTAAAATATGGAAGGAATAAAAACAGAATAAATAATGACATAAAACATAACCATGGTTATTTACAAGTGAAATAATTACATGGACTATCAATATTTAGTTTCATAATGAGGGAATGCATAATGCTAGACATCATACTCGCACCATTAAGGCCTCGTGCCAAGACCATAATAACCATTCTGTCAAGGCCTCGTACCAAGGCACTATTTTGTCTCATGAGACCTACTAATGCATCAAGGGGATATCGAGGGAACCACCTATAATGGAATAATCCCAATGAATTATTCATATTAAGGTGTATAAAAATAAAAACATATACATTCATATTAAAACTAATATATAAAATGTAAATAACTTTTCCCAATCATTACATATGAGTACTAACTATTCAGAGTAATATGGTGAATGGTATCATGATAGCACATCCATTGTCAAAGTAATCATAAAAAATTCAATAAAATATGGTATATGATATAATAAAATATTAATCCCAATTTATTATAAAAATCAACAAGGGTGTTTTTAAATAGATGAAAATACTCATTAAAAATCATTAAGTAATTCTTGAGATAAAAAATCTTTCAATTCGAAAATAAGAGTTCGTTTGTGAAAAAATATTTGTATAAAATCTGAAGTGAATTAATTTATTTCATTATAATAAAAACAAATATTTTAAAAAAATAAATATTTCTAAAAAATTTTATACAGTTCCCATGAAAATAGGTAAGAATTCAAGAAATTCCCTTGAAACAATCTTTTTTATCGAGAATTATTTTTGAAAGACCCTTTTAAAACATGTAACACCCCATAAAATAAAGAGGTATAATAGTTGGTACACATATATATAACATTAAAATAAATTTTATTATGAATAAATAATAATTAATAAGAATTTAATTGGGGTTAATACAAACAAAGAGTATGTTTAAAGAAAATGGTTGTTCTAGTAGAAAAACCTTACATTGAGTCTGAATATGTTCCGATCTTGAACATAAAGACATATGATATAAAATTAGAATTATTAATAAATTAATTAATAACCTATTATACCTGTATTTTATATGTTATAATTTTATTAAGTTAATTTTTGTTCATTTTTTTGGGTTACGAAATTCAATATCATCGTTTGTGAGTTCTCTTTTCATTAGTTTTTATGATCGGTTTGTTTGTATGAAAGATAATGTAAAATGAAAATTGAATTACAGAATCGATGTCATATGTTATCAATTTTTAGACTTAATGTTAAATTATCATATAAGTTATTTGGTTACTTTTCATGAGGATGAATCATTATATACAATTAAGGATAAACACTTGTATTAATTTGGTGTTTTTTCAATCACCATGAACTCATTTTGTTACCATGTGTAGAAAATGATTCCAAAATAATACCTAGGTTTTATTAAATATATTATTATATGGTTCAATAATAAAAATTGTTTAATTAGAATAATTGAAGATGATAATAGATGTTGAATACCCATCTTCCTTGAATTTGATAAACTAACACATCTTAGATGGTGTTTTCATTTCTATTATAAAAGGAGGGTAAATGAGAGATGAAGATAAATTATTAAATTATCATAAAAAAATAAAAGTAAATTCAAGGTACTAGAGTTATCATAACATTTTTACGAAAGGAGGTGAGGTACAAAAAATAAATAATGGAACTTGAAAAAAATAAAAGAAATGAAAAGAGGAATTTACCTCTTGAATATATCTTCCTTGAGTGCCTCTTTAGGGGAGTGGATTATGTATTTTTAAGAGACCAAGGTCTGATGGAAATGTGGAGGATATTTGGATGATATTTTAGTACAATTTATACATGGAACAAGTTTTATTGGAGTGAATAAAAGAGGGAGTGATGGGTGACTTTTATAGTGTAGGGTAGGAGTTATTTCCAATTATTTTAATGATTATTTTATTATTCTGGATCAAGACTATGAATATTCTTGATTCCTATGACTCAAATAGAAATAATTTCATGTTAGTTTAAACCGAATGTTATTACATTATCCTTACATCACCTATGACTCAATAAATCATGTATTTAGCATTTATCGTAAATTACCTTATTTTACCTTTCCCCCAAAACTCATGTATTTTAGAAAAATCCAAAAAATTCACCAAGACATTTTTTGATGTCTAGAAGTAAAAAATGAAATCCATTTTATCAATATAATTTTCTAAATAATAGAAATATAATTTTAATATAAAATCATTATTTACTTGAAAAATACATATTTTAAATTTAAAATTGATTTTATAATAATTTCAAAAATTAACCGAGGTCTGATAAAATTATCCAAAAATATTAACACAAAAAAATTATTATTGGATAATAAATTTTATAAAAATTTATTTTTTTTCAATTAAATTTATTAATTTAAAATTTTAATTAAATATTTATTACCCCCAAAAATACCAACACTTAATTATTAATTTCCAAAATACTTTATCTCATATATAAGGTGTATAAATTTTATTTATACATTCATGGATAAGGTTTCTATTACTAAAGGTTATGTTACTATTCAAAATGGAACATTAATATTCATGAGGTTACCTTTATATTCACCAAAAAATTTAATTTGATACTAAATTACTTTAAATATCTTACAGAATGAAACCATGTATGTCAGTTTTTCGAAATTCAAATCACTAAGGTGGAAAAATTATGTTTACTAGCTATTTTATAATAGAGTGGGCTTTTGTAGAGACTTATTGCTTCATGCCTTAAATATTAGATTTGTTTATAAATACTTGGTGTGTTACATTATCCCCCCATACAAAAATTTCATCCACAAAATTCCAAAAAGTTACCTTATAAAAATATTTGGGTAGTTCTTCATCATAAGCTCCTTAGGCTCCCATGTTACTTCTTAAATTTTATAATTTTTATATAGTACCTTTTCCTGTCATGTCATTCAATTTCTCAGTACTGGTTCATTAGTGTCTATAATCTTGATAGGATCTTAATAGTAAGATAAGTCAAGTTCCAATAATATACCTTCAGATGTAAGGACATGTGTTGGGTCTGGCATGTACCTTCTCAACAATGAGACATGGAAGACATTTGGTACTTTAGAAAGTCTAGGTATAATTTCCAAATGATACACCACAACACTAATTCTCTCTATAATTTTCAGAGGACCAATGTACATGGGGCATAGTTTAACATTCTTCCCAAATATTACAACACCCTTCAATAGAGAGACTTTTAAGAAAACATGATCTCCCACTTGAAATTCAAAATCCTGCTTTGATTATCATCATATATCTTTTTCCTACTTTTCGCTTCTTTGATATGGGTTTAAATAGTCTATAACTTCACTATTTATTACTCTACAAGATCTAGTACAAAATGTTTCATTTCAACATATTCATCCTAACACATTGGTGTACGATATCTCTTTCCATACAATGCTTCATATGGTTCCATTTTAATATATGAAAGGAAAATATTATTGTAGGAAAATACCACCAAAGGCAAATACCAATCCCAAATACCTTGAAAATAAAGTAAGCATGATATCAAAAAGTATTCTAAATTTTGGATTATCCTTTCTGATTTCCCATCAGTTTGAGGGTGATGATAAGTACTCATATGAAGCTCAGTGTGCAAAGCATTCAAAAGAATTTCACAGAAATTCGATGTGAATCATGGATGATGATCAGATAAAATTGAGAGTGGTTCTCCATTAAGTCTAATAAATTCATTAATATAGTGTCGTGAAAGGTTCTCCAATAGTAAATCCTCCCTTACAGTGATAAAATGTGCATATTTCATAAGTCGATCCCCAATTACCAATATTTCATCATTATTTCTTGGGGTTTTGTGTAATCTAGTTACAAAATACATGGTGATGTCATCCCATTTCCATGTAGGAATAGGTATATGTATCATGAATCCTCTAGGAAGTTGTCATTCGACCATCACTTATTAATAGAGTAAACATAATTATACACAATCTACAATTTCCATCTTCATGTTATCCCAAAAAAATGTTCCTTCAAATATCTCTATATTTTTATGCTTCTTGGATGTATAGTGAAATACAAACTATGTAAATCATCCAATAAAACCCTTTTTAGCTTGCGTGTAGCTATAATACAAATCCTCTTCCCAAATTATAGAATTTTATATTCATATATGAAGTCTTTCAACTACCCATTATTCACAACACTAATTTTCTTTGAATGATACTCATCTCTTGGCTAATAACTTTTCATTCTTTCTAATAAAGATGGTTTGGTAACCAATTGAAAAAGTAATTATGTTTCACCCTCTTTGATAACTCCCATATCCATCCTTACTAGATCTATAAAAATAGGATCCCTTTCAATCTTCATTTTGTTTAAAACTCCTTGATCCTTCCTGCTCAATGCCTCAGCTACCTTATTTTCCTTTCTTGGGTGGTAGTGTCTGGAAAATTCATAATCCTTGAGTAGTTATAGGCACCGGGTTTTCCTCATGTTGAGTTCTTTCTATGAGAAGATATATTTCGTCCTATTCTGATCCATATGTATCTTACAAATTTATTTATAGAGATATTATCTCGATATATTAATAGAAAATATTATAGCTGCTAACTCCAGATCATTAGTAGGATAATTTTTTCATTAATTTTTAATTGCCTTAATTAATAAGTAATAACTCTATCATTATGCATAATGACATAGCCAATTCCTTTCATTGATTCATCACCATAGATCACAAACCCATCATTCCATGATGGTAGAGTTAGGATAAGATCATTTAATAATATCCTATTTAATTATTTGAAACATTGATCACGCTATTTTGTTTATATAAACATAACCTCTTTACGATTAATATTGGTTTATTGTTTGGTTAATCAGGAGAAGTAATAAATGAAAAACCTATAATAACCTACTAAACCAATAAAACTATATACCTTAGTTATTTTCATTGGTGCGGGCCATTATTGAAAATACGTTATTATAATACTATAAATGAATATTCCATCCTTCGAGAGAATATGACCAAGAAAAGAAACTAATTGAAGCTAAAATTTACATTCTTTAAATATCCAATAAAATTCATTTCCTCTAAGAGTCTTCAAAATAACGCACCTTTGATAATCATGATCTTCGTATATTTTAAAGTATTTAAAGACATCATCAATAAATACCACCACAAAGTCATCAAGGTTTTCCTTTAAAACCATATTCATTAGATCCATGAAAATAGAGGGTTCATTAGTCCATACAAAATTAATTACTATAAAATCATAATGCCCATACCTAGAACAAAATGTTGTCATTGGAATATCTTCCTCCCCCATACACAACTGATAATATCCCGATCGAATTTCGATCTTCGAAAAATATTGGGCACTATAAAGTTGATCAAATAAATAATCAATATGGGGAAGAGGATACTTATTCTTTATCATAATAGAATTTATCTCCCTATAGTCAATGCCCAACATCATAGATCCATCGTATTTCTTAATGAAAAGAACTGGAGCAACCTATAAAGAAACATTAGGGGGAATAATCACCTTATTACTCCACTAAAATAGATGTTTCTTTAGTTCCATTAATTCCAATAGGGCCATTCTATAAGAAGTATTTGATATGTTCCTTTCACCAAAAATTAAATCAATATAAAACTAAATTTCCTTCTCTAGAGGATGTCGATGAAAATCCTCTATAAATACGTCAATGTATTCTTGCACAATAGATACATCCTAAATTTGGTGATTTATTTCCTCAGCCATAGGTATTGTATTTTCTTCCTCCCAAATAATTGAATTCAGTTGAGCTAATGAGGATTGATCTAGATGAGAATCATATGGTGAGGTTTCTTCTCTAAAGATAAGGTATTATACACCATTATCAAAAATTGTAACTTCCTTAATCTTGAAATATATTTTTGCATCATAATTTGATAGGAAATTCATATTGAGGATTATATCAAATTCGATCCTGTGTATGATGATATGCTTTGAAACTAAGGCATGTTTTTGTGTCATAAGGGGGTTTATCAACACATCTTTTTTGCAATGATACTTCCCTTATTAGTTATGACTGAAAACTCGTTTATTAAATCATATCAGGAATATCTAATTTTCTTGGAAAACTGGGAAGATATAAATAATGCGATGATCCAGAATCATGTAAAGAATTGGATAAGTTTGAGTAAATAATTAAATTACCTTCCACTATATCATTAGGGACTTTAATCTCAGTAGTTGTGAAATCATAATCTTGGCCTTACTCTCTTGGCATTTTCTAAGGCATATTTCATTGAATATTTTTAAAATCATTATAAAAATGTCCCATCTCCTTGAAATTGTAGCATCGAACATTGGTAGCTTATTTCTTCCCCTAGAAATAACAGGAGTGGTGAACTTTTTCTTGACACTTGTAACAAATACCAATACCCTTCAGGAAAGTACCGGGGTGTTTCATACCACAATTATCACAAGGTGGAAAGTAATCTCTTCCCTTATTCCCCATTTCTTTATTTACCTTTCCTGAGTTTTTAGTAGTCCCATTCATCGCTTTCTTTCCTTTTAAGTATCAATACATAGATAATTAATTTTCTATCTTGATATCACATGAGTATATATCTTCATATGATGAGAAACATTGGGGGACTAGTACCCTTAAGATGAATGGTTTTAAACCATCAAATAATTGAACAATATCTCTCCTTGGATTACTAATGTAGTTTATGTATTTTCCTTCTAACCTCGTGAATTTATCTTCATACTTTGAAACATTCTCATCCTATTTTCTTCTTAGATTCATAAACTTCCTTTCCATATCTTCTCGCTGTAGATGAGGGAAGTACTTTTCTAAGAATATTTTCTTAAAATCCCTATATTCCATTTATTCGTTTTCTTCCTCCTTTGTGTTTTATATTAAATAACACCATGAATCCACATCCCCAATGGATAATAAAATTCCATGACTACCATCTCTCTTTTGTTACATCCCAAAGAATGAAATATCTTCTCTAAATGACTTATCCACTGGTATACTATAAATAAGTTTGTAGTACCTTTTAATAATGGGTGATATTGTGATATAAAGAGGTCTAATATATCTCCTCCACATTGTGGATCCATATGCTAAATATGGGTAAGTTTATTTTTCATAACCTGAGTCAACTATCCCCGTATAGTTATATGAATTCTATCACCTGTTTCGGAACCAGATCCAACATAATTATCTTACATTAGAGGGAAATCCCTACATGGGATACATGCATTCATGAGGTTTTAATTCATTCCACTAGGTCTCATCTCTAAATAACGGAATACACTAGATTAGGTTATGAATCATAATTTATAATTTCAACTAAGAAAAATAATTTGCATAAATTGGAATCCTATTCATAAATAATATCATAATCATAATCATGGTTTCTTTGAGGAAAAATCTACATTTAATTCCTTTATAATGGTTTGTAAAGAAAATGTGAATTATCTTATGTATATCACCCAGAAGTGTCAAACTAGGTGTGTAGTAAGGCCCATTATCATATACTTGGATACCTCGGGCCCATCCTGGAACTCTTTTATAGGAGTTGTTACTCCTAAGTACATTTGTGTGAGAACCACATCAACTAGTAGTATCTAGACAAGGATGTATTTTCTAGCATGATCCACATAATCTATTCATTACCCAAATTCTAGGTTGTTCATGTATGTTTATCCTCAAATACTACCTTAGGGTTTTATTACCTAATCTATGTTTTAAACATCTAGTTACCATGTATTGTACTAAAATTCCTCTCATAAGAATGGTAAGGACCAAACCCCAGTTTCCCAAAGTTGATGAATTATTTGATTACATTAGAATGATTAAAAGAATTTTTTATCCTGAACGAATGAATAGTTTTGTTGTTTTAGAAATATATATACATACATAAGTTGAACATTTCAACTTGAAAATAAATACAATATATTGAATTCTTTTGAATCACAAATTATATCCTTGATTATCCTTGTAAGTCATTCATAATATACATCTTCACAACCTAGGGAAAATAAAAAAGGTGAAAGGGGTGAGATTATATTCTCAGTAAGGTTAAATAATACATTGATATAAATTATAAACATAATCACAAGGCCTTATGAATAACAAAAAATGTATGCCTTTAAAAATTTACATGATCATAATATGGCAGGAATAAAAACTCATGAAATAATTCAATAAAACAAAACCATGTATATTATACTAGTTGAATAATCACATGGAATATCAATATCTATTTTCATAATAAGGGAATGCTTAATGATGGAATCATAATCACACCACCAAGGCCTCGTTCCAAGACACTAGTTTGTCTCATGATACCTACTGATGCATTGAGGGGATATATCGAGCCCCAACCATTTCATATTAAGTCAAATGAATTCATCATATGAATATATATAAACATAAAAATATATACATTCATATTCAAACTAACATATGAAATGTAAATAACTTTCCCCAATCATTAAATATGATCCCTAACTATTCAAAGTAATATGGTGAATGGTATCAAGATAGCATATACATAGTCAAACTAATAATAAACCATTGAATAAAATATTGTAGATTATATTATAAAATATTAATCCCAATTGAACATGAGAATCAAAATGAATTTTGAAAGAGATGAAAATACACATATAAAACCCTTGAGTAATTCATGAGATAAATAATATTTTACTTTGAGAAAAAGAGTTTTTTTTAATTTTTTTTATAAAACCAGAAGTGAATTACATAAGTTTTTCAGAACAAAAAAAAATGATTTTATAAAAAATAAATTTTTCTAAAAGGTTATTATAGAGTTCCCTCGAAAATAGGAAATAATTCAAGAAATTCCCTTGAAATGGGCTTATTTATCAGGAATAATTTTTGAAATATCCTTTTAAAACATGTAACTTCCCATAAAATAAATAAGAATTATGGTTGGTAAAAATATATAGAACATTCACATAATATTTATTATGAGTAAATAATAATAAATAAGAATTTAATTGGTGTTAAGAGAAATAGAGAGTTAACCAAAAGAAAATGAAGGTTCAGGTAGAAAACCTTTACCTTAAGTCTGAATATGTTCTGCTCTTGAAATTAATGTTCTAGAATATATGATTAGACTTATTAATAAAGAAATTAAGAAACAACTATACATGTATTTTATTTATTATAATTTCATTATGTTCATTTATGACCTTTTTGAGGTGTTAATAGATTTAATATCTTTATTTGTGAGTGCTCAATTCATTATTTTTCATGATAAGTTTGTTGGTATGGAAGAAAATGTAAAATGAGAATTTAATTCCAGAATTGATTTTATATGATATTAATTTTTATAAAGAAGGTTAAATGATCATATAAGTCATTTTTTTACTTTTTGTGAGGAAGAATCATTAAATAAAATTTTAATGATAAAATCTTGAATTAATTTGTTGGTTTTTCGATCACCACAAACTCATTTAGTTTTATAAAATATTACCATGTGTATAAATTATTCAAAACATTAAATAGATCATATTACATATATTATGATCTGTTTAAACCGTAAAAATGGTTTCATTACTATAAATTCCTGGATTTTTCCATTTATTATTTTAATATTATATGGGAATTATTTCAAGACTAGGCTTTGGGACGACATGCAGTTTTGAGGCCCGGTGATCCCAGAACAAAATTTTGAATTTAGTTACATAATTAAATAATGCGTACGTATGGTTCTCCTAGAAAAGTGGAATAACTCCTGAATGGGTGCTCAGATCGGAAATCCAAGGGCACCATTGCGTCCGGAGTAGCCGGTTTATCCTTGGAGAGACCTAACATCGGATGGCACAAGTCGGTGGTGAAATCCAATTTTTGGACGTAACCGTAATAAAATATTTAATTAAAATATTTAATTTAATTTATTTTACAGTGAATATCTTTTATCCTTTTTACATAAAGGCTTGCGCAGGGGTCCACGGTTACAGAACTCATAACCCTGAAACCCCTGGAGGCTTTGGGAAAGTTCTAGAGGAAACCCCCAACGCGGCGACGACGTTATTAATGGATTTCGCCAGCGACCGGATCTTCGCTAATGAGTGGCGCAAATCCAGGTAGGGAATTGATCTCTTTGTGATTCCTTCCCCATTCTTTATTCCTACGATGAACGTGGACTAATCCACGAACTGATTAGCCCACAGATCGATCATTTTGCGGGCAGGTGAGATTTGGGGTTTTATCGGGAGATCCAATACTCGTAATTATAATCTGTTGATTATTTTTGGTTTTGTTCTAATGGAGAAGAACCTGGATCATCACGAACAACGATCATGGTTCGTCCCTCTTGTTCAATTTTGTGACTATTTGCCTGCGCGTTCTTCGTTCTTCGCGGGATAATAACAATGATCGATTGCACCTTCAATATGCGGCGTAACGATCTGAGATTATAGATCCGACATTGGGATGAACCAACAGAGCTGCGATGACAACGACGACTGACAGATCTAAGCGATTTGGGAGAAATATCTCTTTGAGTGTATTTTCATCAGAATATCATATGTTGTTCGTTGACCCAATTGAAGGTCTGAAAAACCAGAATCTTGAGTTTCGCGGCAAACAGATGGATTAATTGAGATCTGGAAGATCGTCTAAGGCGTGATGGAAGAAGACAGTTTTGGAAATTTCCCAACTACACGACATGTAGTATGGGCTACACAGAATGTGTTCGTCGTCAGACCACCTGGAATGTACTCAGGGATTACACAGACATGGGTAGGGTACATGGCTAAGGACACGGTGTGTATACCCTTCCCCGGCAAGACCCGGCTAGATACATGGGATACCCTGTGTACTGATACACGGACAGGTGACACGAACAGAGACCGTGTAAGAGCACATGGCCAGCGTACACGGGGCGAGCTAGGGTGCTCAGACACGGCATGTAATCCTACTACACACCATGTAGATATTCTTTTCTACACGACAAAGATTTCAGACACAAGTCGTTAACACGGGCAGTACCCGGAGTCAAAGAACATGACGTGTGATCCTACTACACGCCGCGTAGTGGAGTTTTACACAGCCTGGACGGATGACATGAACCTTTTACATGGGAAGTATTCGGAGTCAAGAAACACGACATGTAACCATACTACATGCCATGTAACCTATCTTACTTTGCTTGAGCCTTTTGTCTTCTGCGACTTGGACTAGCTTTCTTAAGGTTCATTTCCTTGGTCTTTCCCTGATGGTTTTTGGTATCATTTACTATGTACAGGAGTATGATCCCTTTAAGATGACTTCCTGAATAGATTTGTTGGAATCCCCTCTATGAGACTTAGAGACGGATCCTCTATTCATTTTAGTAACCCTAGGTAGAGTTCTTGGTATCGACGTTACTAACATTACCCAGGAGCTGATCCTCTGCTTAGCGTATTAGTTCAAACTGAGTGGAATCACCCCATAGCTATTGGTTGTGATCCTCATCTGAAAAGCGTATTCTCAAGTACTTGTGGAGTGTGTTCTCCCAGAATGAGTACTTCATATCTCTCTCTCTTCAGACCTCGAAGTTTGTTCTCCTTGCTACGTGCTTAGTGGAATATTCGAGCTGGATCTTAGTGGTGGTTTCACGATGGTTGATCGTGCATGAGTATATCTGGATATTTTTGTTATATGTTCTGTCAACATATACTATGTAGAGATGACTTTATTTTTCCTTTGTGGTATTTCCCTTGTTTTATTATTTTGTGGTTTTGGGGTGTCCTACTGGGTATTGTTATACTCACCCATGCACGGGCTTTGCCCGCACATGCCGTGTCTTGTGCATACAAGCGAGCTTTTTATAGGATTCTAGGAGGACCAGGACCGGACGGTGCTCAGTGAGATCAGACAGGTCGAGGTCTGTTCCTACGGCTACAGATTGTAGTCCCAGTACCTTTCTTTATAGGTTGGACTTTGTTAAAACCTTTCTTTTGGTTGGATTGTACTTTTGGCCTTGGGTTTTACATTACTGTACTTTACTTCTGGTCGTACTCTGTTGGTTGGGATTTTAGTGCATGCATGCATTTCATTTTTTAGTAGTTTTTACTTTTCAGCTTTGTGGGCTTGGATATATGTGTGTGTGTGTACAGGTTTATAGGAAATTCCTCCCATGTTAGTAACATGCCTACTCGGTGCTAGTCACCAACCCCTGGCCTATTGGAGGCGGGTTTGGGAAGCTGCGGCTCGGGCCCCATTGGGACGGGTCGTGACAGAGTGGTATCCGAGGTGGTTGGTTCTACATTAGGACCGAGAGTCTGTGAGTTGGTTTGGGGAAACAATGTTAAGTGTTTTGAGTTTGGCTTTCAGGCCAGGGACCCCAGTGTTGGTGCGGGCGGCTGACGTATCCATACACCAGGACTCTGATAACTTTCTTTTTGACATGGAACATGAGAACACTTGTTGCAAGGGAAAAATAATGGTACATGCATCATATATGAATGGGTTGTTGTTTCCATGTCCTTCTTGAGTCAGATCTATAGATATACTCACTGACTAAGATACATCTTGTTTCTTTATAGGATGCCTCCGCGATGTGCACCCGCTAGGATCCAGCAGCTTGATCACGAGGATGACCCCCTCAGTGATGAAGCTTTGATATAGGGACCAGATCCCCCAGTTTTACCTTCAGGTGGTGTGCCAGTTTTTCCACCACCTGTGGAGCAGCCTTTAGTGCCTGCTGTACCAATGGAGGTGGAGCACAGGCTGAGCACACTCCACGAGTTTCAAAGATAGAGACCCCTGAGGTTTCGAGGCAAGCCTGACCCTCAGGTAGGAAAGGACTGGCCTGATCCAGTGTCCAAAGTATTCTGTTTGGTTATAACACCAGCAGACCACATAGTGATTCTATAAGCGAGCCATCTACAAGGCATGATATGGCGATGGTGGAGTTTGGTTTTCTAGACCCACGACGAGGCGACTCTTGCATGTTCAGATTTTGAGCATATCTTTAGAGAGGTGTTTTCACCAGTTACCCTAAGAGCTGTACGTATACAGGAGCTTCTTTAGCTCCAGTAGGGAACCATGACGGTGGATGACTATTCATCGAGGTTTACTGACCTCTCACGGTACTCAATGGATAAGGTCAGAGGTCAGCACTTCAAAGATCGGAATTTTTAGCAGGTCTTGCGCAGATACATCTGAGCTACCATCGTCCCTATGAGAATTCCTAGTTATTCTGGGGTTCTCAAGCGGGTTTGGTGGTCGAGAGCTTCTTGGAGGAGTAGAGACATCCAACAGTTGTCAGTAGTGGGTGAGCTGGAGCAAAGGCCTCGGCAGTAGGGAGCCAACGTCAGGGACCCAGGTATGGGAGACGTTTTCAGAGGAGATCCCAGGATAGGGGATCTTCCATACAGGGTTCATAGGGCACATCCATCTAGCCTCAAGAGAGGCAATGCTACTCTTGTGATGGTAGGGGACATCTCGCTTGAGATTGTCTGACCAGCCACACTACTGACACAGGAGCAGTCATTAGACCAACGAGGTAGAGGCAATGTGTGGAGCAGACAGATCCGCGGGGCGAAGGACATGGTAGAGGAGCTGGGAGAGCAGATGGAGGTGGTCAGCGTTTTGACCTTTTACCACCACCACCCCAAGGAGGCCCACCCCAGGTTAAGGGAGTGTGTGGATAGAGGCAGGGACAACTGCAGGCTACAAAGTCTTATGACCCAGGTGCTCCCGAAATGATTAGAGGTACAATCTGTGTCTTTTCTACTTTGGATGTCGTACTGATAGACACAGTTTCTAGTCATTCCTTTCTGGCTTATTATCTTGTTCGAGACCTTGAGATTCTGGTTTAACCATTGACTCGACCCTTATGCTTGGAAACACCATCTGGAGAAGATTCAGAGATCACACACCTTTGCAGATAGTGTGACCTGACCCTTGGAGGTGAGAGTTTTGGTTAGAACCTCTTGGTGGTAGCATCAAGGACTTAAGATGTCATTCCTGGTATGGACTGGCTATCCACAGTTCATGCCAATATTAACTGTTTTAGGTGAAGGGTAGGGTGTGTCCACAGTGATGAAATGAGGTTCTCCTTCGTCGGTGAAAAGGAGACCCAGACATCACAGAATGGACTCATGCGTAGGAAGGTACATCCAATTTCGCATCAGTTGGCTAGCCTAGCCATTGGCGCAACATATATTACGAGTTTCTAGTTTCCAGCAGTAGTGGATGAGTATGACGACGTCTTTTCGGAGGATTTCCCTAGACTACCTCCCTATCATAAGATAGATTTCTGCATTGAGTTGCTACCTGGGATGACACCAATATCATCATCAGCATATCAGATGGCTTCTGTAGAGCTTTGTGAGCTGAGGGTGCAGCTGGAAGACTTTCAGAGGAAGGGCTTCATGAGACCCAGTGTTTCACCCTGGGCAACCTCAGTTTTTTTTGCAAAGAAGGCAGACGGGAGCTTGAGGCTGTGTGTGAATTACTGGCGCTTGAATAAGGTGACCGTGAAGAACCGGTATCCACTACCAAGGATCTATGACCTCTTTGACCAGTTAAATGGGGCACGATGGTTCTTGAAGGTTGATCTGCGATCAATCTATCACCGGTTGTGAGTATGAGACGAGGATATACCAAATACTGCTTTCAAATGTCGCTATGATCACTATGAGTACTTGGTGATTTCCTTCGGCGTGACGAATGCCCCGACAGTGTTTATGGGACTTATGAATCAGATCTTTCAGCCCTATCTAGACCGATTCTTGGTGGTATTCATTGATGATATCCTTGTGTACTCTGCATCTGAGGAAGAGCACGCGAGCCACCTAAAGATGGTTCTGGACACACTCTGAGAGCACTAGTTGTATGATAAACTCTCATAGTGTCAATTCTGGATGCAGGAGGTCCACTTTCTGGGACATGTTATCTCAATAGATGGTGTAGCAGTGGACCCAGCCAAAGTATAGATAGTTTTAGCATGGGAGATACCCCAGAGCGTGATGGAGGTGTGGAGTTTACTTGGGTTGGTAGGCTACTATCAGAGACTCATCCGTGATTTCTCCAGGATTTCAGCACCCATGACAGCTTTGACCCGAAAGGGGCAGCCTTTCGTAGGGACCAAGAGATTCCAGCAGGCTTTTCAGCAGTTGAGATAGAGTCTGACGAGCACCCCGATCTTGAGACTACCAGAATAGGGTGTCGAGAACATAGTGTTCTGCGACTCATCCGAAACCGGGCTTGGTTGTGTCCTGATGTAGAGGAAAGTGGCGATTGCCTATGGCTCACGTCAGTTGAGGCCACACGAGAAGAACTACGCGACCCACGATCTTGAGTTTGTAGTGGTAGTCTTCACATTGAAGATGTGGCGGCACTACCTGATGGGTGAGTGGTTTATCATCTACTCTGATCACAAGAGTCTTAGATATATCTTTTCTAATAAGGATCTGAATTTGAGATAAAGGATATGGCTTGAGTTCTTCCAGAATTACGACTTTGAGATCATTTATACTCCTAGGAAGGGGAACGTTGTGGAAGATGATCTTAGCAGGAAATCCAGTTCACAGTTTCTAGATGAGGCGAAAAGGCAGTTGGCCTCTTTACAGTTATACTTCGTGAATAAAAATGAGGGAGCTTACCTTCAGTTAATGGTTGTTACCCCTACACTCTTAATGTGAGTTAGGGAAGCATAACTCCGGGATGCTAGCTGTGAGACTCTACATTCCCAGATATCTGCAGGTGATGTTGCCGACAGATATTTAGGAGGTGGGGATCACATTGTTCTTTTCAGAGGGAATATAGTAGTACCAGTGATTTTGCAGGAGGAGGTTCCGAGGGAGTTCCATAAATCTCCTTTGGTGGTGCATTGAGGTGTGGAAATGATGTACCAGGACCACTGACGTCAGTTCTGGTGGCCAGGAATGAAGGAGAGTGTGCCAGAGTTTGTTTCTCAGTGCCTTACTTGTCAGCAAGTAAAGGCTGAGCACCAGGTTCTAGAAGTTTTGAATTATCCCCTTGAGGTGTCATAGTGGAAGTGGGATGGGATATCTATGGACTTCGTGATGGGTTTACCATGTACGTTTAGGGGTCACGATGCCATCTAGGTGATCGTTGACTGACTCACCAAGTCAGCCCACTTCCTTACCATACGGGAGTAGAGTTCAGTAGAGAGAGTGGGACACCTCTACATGTAGGAGATAGTTCGACTTCATGGAGTTCCATACATGATCTTATCATATCGTGATGCTCGTTACACATCCCAGTTGTGGACGGGATTGCAGGAAGCTTCTGGGACTCAGTTACGCTTGAGAACAACGTTTCATCCTCAGACTGACGGTCAGACAGAGCGGACCATCCAGGTCCTAGAGGATATGCTACGAGCTTGCATACTTGACTTAGGTCATAACTGGGAGGATCTACTAACACAGGTTGAATTTTCTTATAACAACAGTTATCATTCTACTATTGGTATGACACCATTCGAGGCTTTGTAAGGGCGACCTTTCATGTCACCACTTTGCTAGACAGACCCAAGAGAGTCAGCACTCATGGGCCTAGAGATGGTGCCAACTACTATAGAAAAGGTGAAAGTCATCCAGGAGTGGATGAAGACTTCACAAAGTCAGAAGAAGTCTTATGCTGACAGGAGACAGAGGCCCTTGGAGTTCGAGGTGGGAGACCATGTGTTCCTTCGAGTCTCACCTAGATGGGGATTTCAGAGATTTGGATGAGGAGGCAAGCTATCTCCATGGTTCATGGGACCTTTTTAGATTTTAAGTAGATTTGGAGAGGTGGCGTACCGCTTGGATCTACCACCTCAGATGGACCGGGTATACAACGTCTTCCATGTGTCGTAGCTGTGGAGATATGTGCATGATTAATCACATGTTTTCGACTGGGGCGAGCTAGAAATCGATGATGGAGCGACCTTTGCTGAGTACCCAGTGGAGATCGAGGATCTCCAGGAGAAGATCCTTCATTTGCGAGATTTTCCAATGGTGCGTGTCTAGTGGCAGTATGAGAATCTCCAGGAGAGCACGTGGGATTGTGTGGCTCAGATTCGTGTGTAGTACCCACATCTTTTTGAGTAGCATTCTTTTGGATTTTCGGGGATGTAAATCCTTAAGGTGGGTATGATGTAATGTCTCGAATTTTTCCAAGTATTATTTTAATATTATATGAAAATTATTTCAAGACCAGGCTTTGTGATGACATGCAGTTCCGAGGCCTAGTGAGCCCGGAACAAATGTTTGAAATTAGTTAAATAATTAAATAATGTGTGCATATGGTTTTCCTAAAAAAGTGGAATAACTCCTGAACGGGTAATCAGATCGAAAATCTGAGGGAACCGTTGAGTCTAGAGAAGTGGGTTTACCCTAGGAGAGACCTAACATTGGCTGGCACAGGTAGGAGGTGAAATCCAATTTTTGGGCGTAACAGTAATAAAATATTTATTTAAAATAGTTAATATAATTTCTGTTGTAGCGAATATCTTTTATCCTTTTTAAATAAAGGCTTGCACATGGGTCCAGGGTTATAGACCTCATAACCCTGAAACCCCTGGAGTCTCTGAGAAAGCTCTAGAGGAAACCCCCAACGCGGCGACGATGTTCTTAACGGATTTTGCTGGAGATGACGACGCAACGTCATGATCTTCACCAATGAGCACCACAGATCTAGGAAGGGCATTGATCTCTTTGTGATTCTTTCCCCATTCTTGATTCCTACAACGAACGTGAACTAATCCATGAACCGATTATCCCGTGGATCGATTGTTTTGTAAGCGGGTGTGATTTGGGGTTGTATCAGGAGATCCAATGCTCGTAATTATAATCTGTTGATTATTTTTGGTTTTGATCTAACTGCGACAAACCTTGATCATCACGAAAAATGATCGATGTTCATCCCTATTGTTCAATTTTGCGACTATTTTCCTGCGCGTTCTTCATTCTTCAGGGAATAAGAACAATGATCGATTGTGCCTTTGATCTGTGGCGTAATGATCCGAGATTATAGATCCGACACCGGGATAAACCAACAGAGCTGTGATGACGACAACTACAGATAGATCTAAGCGATCCGGGAGATATCTCTCTTCGAGTGTATTTTCATCAGAAGATCATATTTTGTTCTTTGACCCGGTTGAAGGTCCAAAACACCCAGATTTGATGTTAGGATGACGAAACAAACCAACTTCTTGAGTTTTGCAGCAAACAGATGACTGAATCGAGATCAGGAGGACCAGCCGAGGCACGGAGGAAGAAGACAGTTCTAGAAATTTCACGACTACACGACGTGTAGTATGGGATACACAGCGTGTGTTCGTTGGAAGACCACCTGGAGTGTACTCCGGGAGTACACGGGCATGGGTAGGGTACATGGACAAGGACACTTCGTATATACCCCTCCCCGGATAGACCAGACCAGATACACGGGATAACCCATGTATTGATACACGGACATGCGACACAGACAGAGACCATGCACAGGCACATGGCCAGCGTGCACAGGGAAAGCCTGGGTGCTCGTACATGGCATGTAATCCTACTATATTCCATTTATATATTCTTTTTTGCATGAATTAGATTTCAGACATGGGTTGTTTACATGGGCAGTACCCGGAGTCAAAGACCATGGCGTGTGATCCTACTACATGCCGTGTAGTTGAGTTTTACATAGCCTGGACAGATGACACATTCCATTGACACGAGCAGTACCCAGAGTCAAGAAAAATAGCATGTAACCATACTACCCATTGTGTAACTTGTCTTACATGGCTTGATCCATTTGTCTTTTGTGACTTGGACTAGCTTTCTTAAGGGTTCGTTCCCTTGGTCTTTCCCATGATTGTTTCTGGTATCATTTCCTATGTACAGGAGTATGATCCCTTTAGCAGGACTTCCTAAATAGAGTTGTTGGAATCCCCTCTATGAGACTTAGAGCTGGATCCTCTATTCGTTCCGGGAACCCTAGATAGAGTTCTTGGTATCGATGTGACCAACATTACCTGGGAACTGATCCTCTGTTTAGCGGATTAGTTCAGACTGAGTTGTTGGAATCACGCTATAGTTGTGATCCTCATCTGAACATCGTATTCTCAAGTACATGTGGAGTGTTTTCTCCTAGAATTAGTACTTTGTATCTCTCTCTCTTCATACCTAGGAGTGTGTTCTCCTTGTTACGTGCTTAGTGGAATCTTCGAACTGGATATTAGTGGAGTTTTCACGATGGTCGATCATGCATGAGTATATTAGGATATTCTTGTTATATGTTCTTTCAACATATATCGTGTAGAGTTGAATGTAGTTTTCCTTTGTGGTATTTACCTTGTTGTATTCATTTGTGGTTTCAGGGTGTCCTACTGGGTATTGTTATACTCACCCCTGCACGAGATTTTACCACACGTGTCATGTTTTGTGCAGACAAGCAAGCTTTTGACAGGATTCTAGGCGGACCAGGACCGAACGGTGCTCAGTGAGATCAGACAGGCCGAGGTGTGTTCCTACGACTACAGATTGCTGTCCTAGTACCTTTCTTTACAGGTTGGACTTTGTTACAGGCTTTGTTTTGGTCGCTTGTACTTTTGACCCAGTGTTTTACATTACCGTACTATACTTCCTCTCGTACTTTGTTGGTTGGGATTTTAGTGTATGCATGGATTTCCATTTTTAGTAGTTTCTACTTTTCTGCTTTGTGGGCTTGGAGATGTGTGTGCGTGTGTAGAGGTTTATAGGCAATGTCTCCCATATTAGTAACATGATTACTTGGTGCTAGTCACAAACCCCTGGCCTATTGGAGGCGAGCTTTGGGATTTGCGACTCGAGCCCCACTTGGATGGGTTGTGACAATTACCATAATTGAATATGGTAATATAAGTTGAAAACCTGTCATCCTTGATTGTGATTAATTAACTCATATCGAGTGGTGTTTTTATTTCTAGTATAAAAGGATGGGAAATGAGAGATTATGATGAATTATTACATTATCTTAAAACAAATTCTAGTACATGTGTGGTACTGGAGTTATCATAACATTTTTAGTAAATTAGGTGAGGAACAAATAAGAGATAAGGGAACTTGAAAGAAAATAAAAGAAATGAAAAGTGAAATTTACCTTTTGAATCTATCTTCCATTAGAGACTATTTAAAGGAGAGTATTTGGTCTTTTGAAGAGACCAAGGGATTTTGGACTTGGTAAAGATATTGGGAGTAAATTTTAATTGAATTTAGGCAAGGGATAAGGGTTTAGAGAAGTAAAGGGAGGAGGGAGTGATGAGTGACTTTGATAGTGGCGAAGAGGTGTTATTTCTCATTATATTAATCATTATTTTATTATTTTGGCTCAAGAATATGAATAGTATTTATTGTTGAGAATGAAATAGTAATAGGCTAATTTGAGTTTGAAACAAGTGTTCTTACATCATCTTTACATCACCTATGACTCAATAAATCATGTATTTAGCATTTATCGTAAATTACTGTATTTTTCCATTCAACGAAATCTCATGTATTTATGAAAGAACCCAAAAGATTCACCCTAACCATTTTCAAATGTGTATAATTAAAATATTAACTCCATTTTATCCAAATAATTTTCTAAAAAAGAGAAATTTAATTTGAAAATAAAATCCTTTTTTACTTGAAAAATAAATATTTTAAATTTAAAGCTGATGTTATAATACTTTCAAAAATTAACTAAGGATTCATAAAATTTTCCTAAAACATTTATAAAAAAAAATTTATTTAAGAATAAATTTTATGAAAATGTTTTTATTTTAAATTAATTTATTAATTTAAATTTGTAATTAAATATTTATTACTCACAAAAATACCAACACTTAATTATTAATTTCCAAAATTATCTATCTCATTTATATGGTGTATAAATTTTATTTATAATTTTAGGGGTGAGGTTAATATTCCTAAGGATCACATTAATATTTGTAGGGGTACATTATTATTCATAAGGGTACATTAATATTCAGCAAAAAATATAATTTGATCCTATCAAAATCTAAATATCTTACTAAACACATCTGTGTATGTTAGTTTTTCAAAATTCAAATCATACCAGTGGAAAATTTATGTTTAATGGATATGTTTTAACAATGTGGTGTTTTTTAGAGACTCAATTTTTCATACATTCAATATTGAATTTATTCATAAATTATTTGGGTGTTACAGAAGTATTAATGCTCATAAAATTATAAGGGATCCACTAGATGACATTGTATATAATGTCCTTTAAATTTTATATGTAATTATGAAGATTATTGATCAGATATTCAATGTAAAAGAAATTTTTTATGGAGTGTAAAATGTTTTAATAATCAAACATAACTTATTTTGGTGAGTAAGAATAGAATAAGACCCTGCAAATACTGATTTTGAAGTGGATTTAAAAGAAGTACGTGTGAAATATATTTTCATTTTACATGAAAAATAAGCGAGGAGGAAGACGATTTTGAATTCCATGAAAAAGTAAAAGGATAAGAAAAATATGTTTTTGCATGAAAAGTTTTTATTTCAGGAGGAACTCTTAAATATTTGAAGAATATTTGGTTTGGCATGTATTTTTATATGGACTATTCACCGAGATACTATTTGATTCCAAATAAAATTGGCAAAACACTTGAGATGTGAACCGACTCAACCCCACATTGTTAGAGGAGGACCTCAACCATATAGGAGGTCTAACTCGTAGGCCCACATGGTGGTAGATATATAGGTGGACCATATATAGTCCTAGAATATCATGCACTTGTGAGAGCTAATGGGGTGCTAGTGGGCCAATTCTTATCAGTGTGGACATATGTGACCCATGTGTGAAGGTTTATATGGGTGTTGATTACTGGTTTTCATGGAACAATCGATATTGGAATGCATTTACTAATAAGAAAGTGACTTAAAACACCAAAAGACCATTGAGGGATGGGATGTAGTGATGCACTATTCATATGTATTAATAAATACAAAGATACATGTGTTTGTCAAATACATTTTATCTTGACCATTCGGTCAAACCCAAATTATCTTCTACCTACAGTGACATTCAAAGGCAATTTTTTTGGAGTTCTACATTTCGAGGCTTCCATGGATGAACTGAGATGTTTTAAACATTCCGATATCATAATAATTATTTGTAATAATCTTGATATCATGCATGTGAATACATATTTCATCTATATAGTCATATCCAAGTTTGAGAATTCATCCGAATGAAAACAATGTTGCAGAAGTCTAGAAATTCTTGGGTAAATGAAGCAGTCAATCATTACTTTTTAATGAGATGATAAATCATGAAATCATGTAATAAAATACTACAGGTATCTTGGGGCATATTTGAGTAACCTCTAACAACTTTGGTGAGTTAAAATATACCTTGACAGGGCATATTTTATAGATTCTTTATGTGGTTTGAAAAGTGGAGCTATGGTGGTACAACAGGTGGTTATCATTACTAATAACATGAGAAGAACCTTTCCCACAGATGTCACTATCGACCATGATATTGCTCTATTTTTTTAATAAATAGAGCCCCCATTAAACCTATTGTTCAAGAAGGGCATATATTTCAGGAGATTTATAGCTTTCACGAAGGACAAGAATCTTGTGGAAATCCAAATTGTGAAAAGAACACTCATTTTTATTCACGATGAACTTTTTCCATAAAGAAACTTGGGATATCATGACACCTTTAAGCATAAGTTACCTTGTTTAAAAGTATTGAGATATCATAAAATAGTGTTATAATCTTACCATGTTTCATGAATAATAATGGATATAACCTATGGTATTGAGATATTTATTTATGCAAAGAATCACTTGCAAGACACATCAACTATCCTTATAGTTAGTGTGAAGGTTATTTTTGAGAAGCTACACATACAATGTTATGAGAAGAAGAAAGAAAAATATGATTATATGCATGCATGAATATGTAAATCACTTGAATAAAAGATAAGATGAGTTCATACATATTTGTTTTTGTGTATAATAATGTGAACATTGGACATTGAATAATTATGTATTAAATAAATTCATGCATAAGAATTTGACAATATAATCAAAACCAATTAAAATATTGGAATGAAAATGTCTTAGTATCTCAGATATAAAACACCATGAAATGTATTCAACATGCATGAAGTGTACATACTGAGATTTTGTTGAGAACATAGGAAGAGAAAATTTTGAGATTGGGAAATTTATATCTTTCATAAAATATAGAAGATTGTTTTCAACACTTTCACACATCTTGTTAGGTTGGTTCTTCATCAACAAAAGAAAGAGTCACATACTAATCATTTGTTTCACTATTGAAACTGATCAAGTATAAGTGATTAGAATTAATGAGAAAGACCAAAAAAATCAATCAGTGGTTGTTTAAGGAACATGATTTTTACACTTGAATGTCAGATTCTTCAAGATCATGGAGGAAGATCAAGAGATCATCATATAGTGGATCTTGTATTGAACAAAGGGGTAGTATTCTAGTTATTTCTGGGTGTAGGTTAATTATTCTGGTTGGTGACAAGGTCAGAAGGAGTCTAATAGTTGGATCTAGAGTAAGAAATTTTTTGATTATAGCAAGAAGAAAAAAGAGTCTCTTAGTTAGTGATATAGAAGAAGTATTTTAGTTGGATCTGAATGTAATATAATTATCTCTATTGGTGACAAGAGAAGTGTAATCAGATTTTTAACAGTAAAAACTCTATAACAAGGGGGAATAGATAGTTTTATCTAGGATTTGGATTTTTTTGAACCTTTTAAATAATGTGTGCTACTCTCTATATATTATTACAGCTACACAAAAGGTGATATTGAGAGATAATATAGAGTGTATCAAGAATCATAACAACTTTGAGAGGTAGAATTTAAAAGGGAAAATTTTTAAAGAGAAACCAATGATTCAGCCCTCCCCTCTTAGTGGTCAATCCTTTATAGGTCTCCATAAGTGGTATTATAGTAAAGGCTCCCTATAAAGATCCAAGAAGTATTTTTATAGGAAAATAATATTACTTTTGTCAACAACAGAGTTGTTCAAGATTTTTATAGGAATCATTGTCATAGTTATTGTAAAAGGATGGTACCTTATCTCTTATCACTCATCCTAGATGTCATAGATGCTGAAACAGTGGGTTTTCCACCCATTAATGATGATTCTCCCATGATAGAAGATGATAAGAGAAATATGATGTTAGATGGAAATAATCATATTCCTTATTGATGTCTATATCAGAGAAGTTACAGAAAACTTTCATGGGTATCCAGACTTCTAAGGATATCTATGAAAAATTGAGAAAAAGAAATTTTGAAAGAAATATCAAAATCAAGGATGGAAAACTACAATTTTTTAGAAGTATGTTTGATGAAATCAAAATGTCTAATAAAGAAAATATTGATTACTATTTAACTTGAGAGAATGGGGTAGTTATAAATATTTAAGGATTTTCTGAGAATATGGATGACTATATCTTTTCCAAAAAATTGATGAGGAATTTTCCAAATTATTTTGATTAAAAGATATTATTCCTAGAAGAAAGAGATGATTTGTCTCTTGATTAACTACAAACCATTTTCATTTCTTATGAGATGAGTAAAATTCCATATTCCAAGAAGAAAGAAATAATTAAAGAGGACATTAAAGAAACTGGAAAAGGAATATTCAGAGATGTAGGTGCTAAAGAATATGAAGATTCAGATCATAACGAGGATGATGAATATTTCAATAAAGTTATTTCCCTTGTATAAAAATTATTTGAAAAGGAAATTGTAAGGTAATGAGTCATCAAACCTAAAAATACATAAAATGTGACTACTCTCATCATTTATCCATGAAATGAATAGAGAATAATGTTAAAGAATCAAAATCAGCATAAAAATTAGATGATGGGAGATTTCATAAAAAATGGGGTAAGAAGAAAAAGAAGAACTATAGTAGAAAAAATAGAAGTATTATGGGAAACTAAAAAAGGACTATTCATCATTTTTCTCATCAGATAATGAAGATTGTTTCTTTTATCATGTATAGAAAAGAATTTATTCTTCAAGTAGTAGTAATGATAGATAATAATTAATAGAACTTGAGTGGAATATGAAATAAAAATTTTAATTCTTTATGGTAAAAATTCAATTTCTATAGAAATAAAAGAATAAAATTGAGAAAGAAAACAAAAAATTAATTACTAAAAGGAATGGGGAGGAAATTGTTCTTATTTATGAAGAAAAGGTGGATATAATCAAGAAGAAATTATAATTTGTTAATTAGTTCAAGGAAAAAAATTAAAAATAATAAAAAAGATAAGATGATTTATCATATTGAAGGGAAGATAACTGCTATAGAAGAAGTGTTTTTAAGACAACATCTATATGTTTCATAGTTCATCAAGAGTTGAATAAGAATAGAGATGATTTCAAAAAATATATTGAGACCAAGGAATAATCTTCACAGTTTGGAGAAAAGGTTGGTGAAAGTTTCCCTAATAATTTTAATAAATATTTGATTTCTTATAATGTAGATGTAAAAATTAAAACTGAGAATATATGGGACAAGAATAATGTTAGGAAATCTTCTACATCAAAGGAAGAGAATAATATTCCAAACAGCACCACCCCCCAAAAAGGTGTGGCTAAATTTTCAATATCATAATAACAACATAGATATAGATTAATCTATAACCATTATGAGATAATAATGTTTCAATGATTTTTTTTGGTTTTGTGGTCAGCATGGTCATAATGATTATTCTTACTGGTTTAAGATCTCTTTACTAGAACTGATGAACGGATCAAGGGTGAGTTACAATGAGAAGATGAAGAAAAAATCATAGAGAAAACAATATGTTCCAGATCTAAATCCTATTTATCTACACAAAAACAATTCTTATTATGAAATATGTTTGTGGTATATGCATTTTATAAGGTCACAAGGCTGAGGTATGCATGAGAAGATTGGAAAGATAAGTTCCATATATAGTTTAAAGAAATAATTATCAAGAAAAAACTAATGGGAAGTCATGTGAATATTCTAAGGATATATATAATGTCAAGAATTATTGTCTAGTTAGTTGTCCACATCAATTGAAACTAGAAAAAAAAATTAGAGGAAACTACTAAACTTACTAAATCTAAAGGAAATCAAGTGGTCTCAAAAAATGAGGTGAAAGTTGATGAGAAGTTATCCATAGGTAGAAACATGAAGATCCAAAAGACTGAAGTTGATAATTTTATTCAAGTCAAAGAAGATAAAAGGAAGAAAGGAGATAGTAAAATCAATGAGAATCAAAACAAAATGAAGAGTCCAAATAAATATTCCCATACTAATATTGGTAGAAAAGAAAACACTAGATTGAGAGTAAACTCTCAGTATGAATATTGTTTCTAGGATACCAAGAGGTTCCCCCTTATTCCCCCTTATTTTATGTGTTTTTTCTAATATATAAAATATACAATGATATGTTTGAGTATATCATTAATAAAAAATTGAAGATACTAAACTTAAAGAAGTCTACTAATATCCATGAAATGGATAAAATAGATGCATCCCTTAAGGGGGAGCATCGATGAAATAAATTTGTTAAATATTCACCACATAGTGGATGTGGAATATTTTAACAACTTTGTAAATTTGGAATATGAGGTATTATAGTCACAATTTTATCCATCATTATTAATTTTTTTAATTATATAAATTAAGAAAGAGTGTTTGGTTAATGATAAAATTAGATAAACATGAATCTATTGCATTTACATCTAAACATTCATATATTTTTATTGAATTTTATGCATGATTTAGCTTCATCATTTATAAATATATTTACTTACAACACCTTACATGAGAATTGATAATTTCAAATAATTATTTCACATTCATGGTACTTCATGGACTACTTATACATCCTTTGTTATATATCTTTTTTTTCTACACTGGTTATGCCCTCATAAACATAGATTTGATTAACTAACATATCTTTGCTAAGATAACCATGTGTTATAATACTATATCAGAAGTGTTCAAGAAAAGATATTTTAAGGGATAATAACATATTTTTTTAAAGTATATGAGATGAGAAGACCCTCACATATCATTTTCATTTTATTTTCAATATGGTGGGAGAAAGTTTTATAACACATACTGAATTTTAATTATGTGACGCCATATTGAAAATAAAAGAGGGGATATTGTTGGGCCTAATGATTAATTTTTTATTTACAATGTGTCTATATGTGTTTGGGGAGTTTATCTGAAGTGGGGATTCTTTGAAAATTATTTTGGATTCACTTGACGACATTGTATGTCATACCCAAGAACTTTTCCATGTAATTGTGATAATTTTTGGATAAATATTCAATATTAATGAAAAGTTATAAGAAGTGTGTAATGTTTCAACAAGTGGACATTCCTAATTTGAGAGAATAAGAATATTATAATACAATGAACGTACTGATTTGAAATAGGATTTAAAATATGTCCCTGAAAAATGTATTTATATTTTACATAAAGAATATTTGTGGAGGAAGAGGATTTTAGATTACATGAAAAAGTAAAATTATATGAAAAATATGCTGTTTCACAAGAAGTTTTTATTTCCTGAAGAATTTGTGGAGATTTCAAGAGTCTTTGGTTTGAAATTTATTTTTCATAAGGTATGTTCTCTTAGATACTAAGTGATTAACAAAGAAACAAGTTATACCACTTAATCTGGGAGCCAAATCAACCCCACATTGTGGGAGGATGTCTTTTACCATGCAGTGGAGTAGGCTCATAGGCTTTCATGGAATCAATGATATAGGTGTGCCTTGTATAAAACAAGAGGATTGTATGCTTGTGAGAGTGCATGGGGTTTCGGTAATCCAGTGCATGTCAGAGTAGCCCGTGCAGCCTATGTGTGAAGATGTATATGTGTGCCTACTCCCAATGACATGGAATAATTGATAAGTGATACATACTGATTAATAAGGAAGAACCTCAACATATCATAATACCAATGTGTGAAGGGATGTTCTGCTACACTATTCCATTATATTAATAGATAAAAAAATAAACATGATCGTCAGATGCATTTGATCTGGACCATTTGATTAACAGTTCATCATATTCTACCTCCAGTGATTCTTGAAGGCTACTATTTTTAGAAGCTTTTCATTTCAAGGACGCCATGTACATACAGAGATACTATGAACATTCTATGATTGTGAAAATAATTCTAAATATTCTTTATAACAAGCATAAAACTACATATTTCATTCTTGTGGTTATATTGAAGAAAGATAATTTATCCAAATACGAATGAAGTTGCAGAAGGCCGATAATTCATGGATAAATGATGCACTCGATATTTATCATATTCACATGAAGAGAATAAACCAACTCATGTAAGAAAATATTTGAGAAAAATGAGTGTATATTTTAGTAACCCCTAATGACTTGGGTGAGTTAAAATATTACTTATCAAGGAATAGTTTTTAGATACTCAACACAATATGAAAATTAGCGGCGAGATAGTGAAAAAGGTGGTGATATTTTCTTCTAAATAGAGAAGCACCTTGAATATATGTGCTATTTTTATTGTGATAGTGATAAATGTTTTGAGGAAACTGGGCCATTGGGAAACCTATGGTTCATAAAGGATAAAGATATTAAAAATATTTATCTTTATTGAAGGATAATAATCTCACGAGAATCCAAATTGTGCAAAGAACACTTCGTTTTCTATGTAATGAAATTATTATGTAAAGAAGATTAGGATATTGTGATTCACTTATAAGTAACCACTCTAGATTGTTTGAATGCATTGAGATACCACAAACTCTTGTTATAACCTTACTTCATATTGTGAAGGAGAAAAGAGATATCTCACACTATGGAAATCATAATTTACATAAAGAAGAAATTGGGTAACACATAAACAATCAATAAAGTTAGGGGAAAAGTGATATTTTAGAATATGTGAATAAACTATTATGGGAAGAATAATGTGAATAGTACTTTCATACATGCATACATATTTGAAACACTTGAATAAAATAGGAGAAGAGTGCACACCTATTTTGGGTTTTTATAAGAAATTGAATAGTGGACATTGTATACATATGTATAAAATAAATATATGAATACTACATTGATAAGATAAATGAAACATATTAATTAATTGTAAAATACATGTTCTAGGGTTTTATATTCCTAACACCATTTAATGTATTCAACATTCATGAAGTGAAATTGTTGAGATTATTTTTGAGAACACAATAAAGGAACAATTTGAGACTGTCCAAGTTCAATATTCTATAAAATATATAAGAATATATTCCCCAATTTCACACATCAAGTGAGTATGGGTCTTCATGAATAGAAGAAATAATCATAGCCCAATCAATTTATTCAATGAGGTTAATGATCAATTATATGTGATAATAATTATTGAGAAGGACTGACAGACTCGATAAGTGGATGTTGAAGGTACTTGATGTGTATATGGGAATGTCAGATCCTATAATATTATGGATGAAAATCAAGAGACCATCCTATAGTGTATAAATCATTTAACAATGTTGAAGTATTATGATTGGTGATGGGAGTATATGACATCTTCTAGTTGGTTCCAAGAGTAGAAGGAGTCTCACAGTTGGATCCAGAAAAAAAATTATTTCAGTTTGAGTTAGAAGCAGAAGTAATATTTGAGTTGGATTTGGAGCAAAAGTCAGTTGTAGAATAAAGTAATAGAATTACATTATTTGGTGTTTGTAGTAGTATAATGACTTGTTTGATAGTGAATAATCTATAAATGAGGTGAATAATTGGTTATAGTAAGGAGTATCCTTTTACCAAACCTTTTAGATATTGTATGATACTCTTTATACATTGTTATAACTAAACATGAGGTGAGATTGAGAGATAATATTGTGTGTATCTAAAACCATAATTTTTTTTATATTTTTAATTTAAAATAAAGTAATTCATAAATAAACCTCTGATTCACCCATCCCCTCTTAATGTTCAATCTGGCTTGGGGCTCTACATGGGGATCCCTATTATTAGTTTTGTTTTACATGTATAACATTCCATAATAACATTGCATGGGTTTGTACATCTTTATGCTTATAATTTTATGATTATTTAAATATTCATTTATTTATTGCTTAATTTGTATTTATTTAATTATCATACTATGATTTTTACCTTGTACCGAGGGCATAGTCTCTCCAAGATGACCCTTTGGCCCTCACCGATAGTCAACAAACTCTTGTACATGATGAGGTGTGAATGAGGTCTTGTGTAATCCTATATTGGACATGATGGTTTGGGTCGAGGATGTTAGGAAATGGTATTATAAAACTATGTTCAATAACTTGCTTATTCTATTTTCCTTTATTTCGAACTAGGTAGACATGATATATTCCAGTTGGGTCTCAAGCAGGAGAATTATGCCAGTTTCTATACAAAACTATATATTGGTCCTCTAATTTTCAATAAATAATTTTTGTTTCATGTTTCCATTTATTGGATTCTCCATGGTTAATTCACATGATTTGGTATATTGTTTTATTGGATTTGGTGTGTGTTCAGGCATCGCATTTTGTCATAGAGGAGCACATTTTATACACTTGTTTCATGAATTATATAGATCCCAAATAATTAATGCATGTTGATATTATAATATGTGATTTTAGTGCATTATTTATTTCACCATTTTATTTATACCGGATTATTATATGCTTGAGTTCATATAAGGCTATGAAAAATGGGAATGTACTAGAGGCTTATACTGGGTCATAGGTTGTGATTATAAGGTTATGCCTTTTATTCGTGGGGTAGCCTTATAGGTCAAGCCTTATTGTAAACCTAACCATGTGACTATGTTTTTTAATGGTATTTCTGTTTAATCTATTGTATTTTTCTATGGATTTGTCTGGAATTTCAGGAAACACAACTCCATTGACATATTGTGAATCCATTTTCCAAAAATGTTATGCCAGAGGATGCAACTGAGTGTATTCCCTTGGTTTCTATAGAGGGTCATGATATAGAACCCATCCAACCTATTGGATAGTACCTATTTATGGTAAAATATACTATATGGTTAGGCCAATCGTGGTTGATTATTCTTGTGACATCTAGATCCAGCATCGCCTATCCTTCTAGGGCATTGAAGGTCCCCAAGATATAAAGAACTCAATAAAATTCATTTAGGGTATTTATGACTTATTTGAGACCCAAGAGGATCAATGGTGAATCTCATAAACTTTTTAATATAGGTAAGTACAAGACAATAGTGGGATATTAGGCTTCTAGATAGTAGACATGAAGGGATGAAATTTTTCAAATGTTAAGGATCTATTATTCAAGGAGTTATTTCTGATTTCACTGATGTTAGAACATGACTAAGAGTTCATGGAGTGCCAATAGGGGATGATGGAAGTGTTTAACTATTTATCAAGATTTAATGAGTTTAATCTCTTTAATCCGGTTCTAGTGAGAAAATAAGGCCCAAAAGTACTGAAAGTATGAAATTGTCCATCATCTTAAGAAGAAATGATAGGTTTTTAACTTTGATATGATGATATTTGTTTTGGTTCTTTATATGTAACTGATGATAGAAATAGTCCATTATGAAGAAAAAATTGTATGCCTCTTCCCAACTAGAAGTGTATCATCATTTTCTTTCTATGGTTTAGTTTATGTTTCTCATTTTAGAGCCTGGATGGATCTTTCAGGGAAACTTAGGGGGGGGGGTGAATCATTGTACCCAACTTTTATTGAGTGTAAATTTATTTCAAAATTTACCTTCTTAAACTCGCACCTATAACCTAGTTAAGAGTAATGGACCTATTTTTCAATCTCAAAAATCACATTCACATTTATGGATGTTAACAAAAGAGACAAAAATACACTAATATTTTTACAATGTTCAGTACTGGGACCTAATCCTTGTTAAGATCATCCTATGGTTGCTTCATAGATTCTATTATAATTTTAAATTAAAAATTATCAAAAGCACATATAATTGGTACAAAATGTTAGAGAGGTAATATACACACCATGTAAAGGATATTTTGACTTTTTTATATTTTACCACCAATACCTCAAGAGTTATTCAATTAACACTCTGAATTAAAAGTCTATTTTGTACTAGATTCCTTTAAATCAACCTAATTATCTTGTTCCTCAATTGAGGTATTCTATATCCATTGTGTAAATAATATATTATGCATTCTATCCTTTTTATATTTAATCATTGGAAGACACCACATACACATTCTTTTGAAACCCCAACACATATAATGTATTATGATTTAATGTTATTTATTTTGTTTTTGATATATATTTAGGTGGATATTCACACGTGCATGAGTATGTATATATTCAAACTATTTCATGAATCTGTATTCCCATACTTCCACTTCTTCTCACTTCCTTCTTTCTCATGGACACACACACAAACACTATCAATTTAGATTCTATGCATTAGTGTTATGTATGTTCACTTAATTATTTGGATGCTTCGAAAGAAATCTTGATCATGCAAATAAGAGAATAATAACTCCTATTATATTCTTGAATAATCCTCACATAGAATATAAGGACCCTTTACGAATACATGTGGAATTCTTCCTCCTTCTCTTGTGTATCCATAGTCATTCATGAGAATCACATTCAGGTGAAGAGGTTCACACAAGTTCCATACCTAATTCACGTCAAATAGTAATGTATGTGGGATATTCTTCTTCTTTGTCTCCAGAATAGTTCTTCAGATATCTCATCTCCGTATTTTTCTCATGATAAGTTCACAAAAATCTTCTTCTTGCATTATTATGGATGCTCTGTTATCTCGAAATCAGAGATCTTGATAGTTTTTAATTATAGGGATAATTAAACTCTTATTCTTGCCTCTATTTATATAGGAAGTTCTTCAACACCTTTCTCTTGGGATCAAAGGCTTTAAAGGACTCATAAAATACCATATATCATTGGATCACATTTCTTTATTTGGTATAAAAAATACCATAGGATTATAATATTAAATATCCAAAGGATCATATCCTCATTCATCACATGACCTCTTGATATCTTGTTGCTCATCATCCCAAATAAATCATGTCTCTTCAAGATGTGTCTTCAAATTTCTTATAATAATGTCAAGTCACAAAATTTTAATATACTGAATGATTTAATATTTCTTATGGAGACATATAATGAAAATCACAAATTCTTAACTTATTTTATATTGCATTTCATTCCTTATGTTCATGGGATGAGGATTGCATACATCTCATCTATGAAGCTCGAAGATATTCATCAATGGAGGATGATTGAATTTCTTACTATAAATTCATTTTTCATATGAATGTAACATGTTATTAAATTTATTATCATTTATGAAAGAAAAAGTTTTCATGGATGGATTTGGATTCATTTGATCAGTATCATTCATATGAGGTGATCACTAGAGATGGATGGATGTTGATCTTACTCCATCGAACCAGTCAATGTCAAAGAGGCCAAAGGAATAGCATAGGAGAATAATATTGTCATTTTAGAATACACATTGTGCTATATCCAACAGATGGACAAGATTTCTCAGGTCATGTGGAGGATGTTATATATGACTTTTTAATTGCTGGTGAAAAGTATCATGCATTTTTCATCCCACATCAACCACATGGTTGAATTTACAGTGATTTATATTACCGTCTATCACATTAACCCTCCAGATGCAAGTACTGATGTCTTCTCCCAAACCCTACTAAAACCACCCCAAACTAGATCTCTACACCATTGTTCCACCTCATAGGGTGGGGGCACCTTTTCTTCATGAACTTATGAGGGTGTTCTCAGGCCTTACAAACATGCCCACCCTCATTGTCCCCCTACCACCCTTGGGATGGAAAATGCTTCTCCATTGGCTATGGTTGAACTCTTGTACCCCCTAATTCCTTGGTTGATCTTGGATAATGATGGTCCATAGGTTTGCTATATTTTGGTGTTAAAGGCCAAAAAAAATATCTCAATAAAAGGATACATTAGACAACAAAATATGTAACCTTAATTAAGTCTTTCTTTAATAAATTTCCATGTCAAACTCTTTAACTCTTCATATTTTTATAGGAAAAAAATCATGAAAATTATATTAATATATTATTCATGGAATTTGAATCCTCTTAATCACTTCGTGAAAATAATTACTTACAAAATCTTCCTCAACTAAAAAATCCTCATGTAATAATGTTCATATTGAATGGACACCTTTTTACCTTCTGAAATCAACAATTAAAAGAATAACCCATCATCAAAATATGAACCATCTTTAAATCTTAATTTCACCAAACCAATGATTATTTATATTCATCATCATAGTATCTTCATTGAATGTTATAAACAATGTTAAATCCCCTAGTTCAATTTCAACTGGTCTTTAAACATAAAATTAGTCCAACCATTGTCAAGATTACAAAGAGAATTTTACAAGTGTGAAATCTAATTCCATTAGATGAATCCATAAAAATTCTCCAAGAATAAGCATAATCATGGAGAATTTTCATATTAAATTACAACCAATAACCATATAACAATTATATAGTAGTCGTCACCTACCTTCTAGAGTATTTTTTTAAAATCTTTCCAAATTTTTATTTCCATGATTAAATTCAAGTAATAGAGGACTTCATCATATATTTTTTATTGATTCCTTATTATATGTTGAAAAAAATACAACCATACTCATCATCCATAGAAATGGGATTTTCAATAATGTTGGGAGAAAGAAAAAAATTTATTGGATAGACACCAAGGATGTGATTGATAGATAGAGTAGAATAGAGGTTCTTCCACTCCATCTATGGGAAATGACTCTTTTAGGTGATATAATTATGGGAGAACAGGGGATTTTCTCAGGGAATATCTTTTTTGCTCTCCATAATTTTCACTATTACAAAACGATTGGCCACATAAAGTGTTTTTGTTCCATGTATTCACTGATGCACTTAAAAAAGTCATGCTATGGTGTGGGAAAAAGGCTTCAATAGTAAGTGCAGACCCCACATGGTTTAGTGAATCAGGTGGCTAATGCGCCTATAAAGAATCACAAGGTTGTTACTAGTAGTGATTATATGGGTGAACAACCTTCAACTAATAGTGGAGAGGTACCCTCCGAAGTTAGAGGTATAGTTCTGATTTCTTTTACACTATCTTTTGATTTTTTTACGTAGGTTCATTACATTCATTAATATATGCTCAAGTGGTTGTGGGGTTAGAATTACTATTTAAGTAATCTTACAAGCTTCAATTTATCAATACACATTGTGAAAGAAAGTATGTCGTATTCATATTTATCCATAATATTTCATAGTGGTTGTTGACTTTGATCATGTGCGGAGAAACAAAATTATAGAGATGAATGGATTTGATATAATACTTGGTAAAGATAGGATGACGAACTATCATACACACATCAATTTTTAGTGAAGAACAGTGAATTTTACATAACCAAAGGGAGAGAAGTTCATGTTGATTGGTTAATAGGATGTCAAGGCTAGAATGGTGGTACTAGATCCTTGTTAGGGAGATGTATTTTCCGTGTAGGGGTCAATAATAATCCATGCTATGGATGCGGAGACATATCCCTCATCTTTACCTCACCCTGTAGACCTATAATGAGATGTCTTTCCAGAGGATTTATCAATGCTACCACCAAAAGGGGTGTTGAGTTTAAGATCATGCACATTCCTGGTGCATGACCCATATTGATTCCATTGTATTTCATTACACCAAATAAGTTGAAAGATACCATGATATATCTTGATGATCTTGATGATAAAGGAATCATTAAATTGAGAATTTCTGCTCTGGGTTCTTCAGTGTTGTTTTAAAAAAATGTGAATAATTGTCTCCGACTTTACATGTGTAACTTCCAAACCAGTATATAAGTATAATCGAGATGGGAAGGGGTGAATTGATGATATATTTTTATTTTATATTTCCTTTACTTTGAATCAATACTAAACTCTTATTAAAGAGTTATTAAATTTATGAAAACCAAAAAATCACACATCCACCGGAACACAAGAATTTAAAAGGTTCACTACTCAACAAGAGTGGCTACATCCTTGTTATGTTATAGAAATAATATGATAACATACAATCCACTGGAAAACAATCCTTTTGTTTTTCATACAATAACTAGGATTTTCCTTTAAACTAATGTAGAACCGTGTTAAAAAAAACTATGCATGTGATCCTTCAAAAAAAATTGGATTAATACATTTTTTAATAAAATTTTCATGGTTTTTCAGATTAATTTTCACAAATATATTATTCCAAACAATTATTCACTCTCTTACCTAGCATCAGGAACGAAATTATTTTATAATTCCTAATGAAACTCAATATTCTTTTATAAATCTGATTTCTGAATATGAGAAAATGAACTACCATAATATGGATGAAACAAATCTGAACTTCTTATTGCTCCGTCTAGAAACATCAATCTATTTTCTTGGTCAAATTCTAGAATCTATGATTATGATCTTGTATCTCATCCTTTCTTCTTATATCTAGAAAACATCCTTAGGTAAGCATGACTGAAAAACTCTTTCTCTCTAGTATTCTTCAAAACTCTTCCTTCTCTCTTGAATAGTATATATATAAAGAGAGTAAAAACTACCTCTCCTTTTATAGGTGATCCAAAATTGGTCTGGGTGGGATTCATAAAATGTTTCCCAATCAACTAAATTTTCCTAAAACATAAGTTCTCTATGGATTTTGGGTGAATCTTGAATAATTCAATGCTTGTAAACTCTTTTATAAACTTATTGAATGTTCTCACAACTTCATCTTGATTCATACATTATTTAAAAATATTATTCTGATTATGCACTTGCATTATGTATTTCCCATTATGAAGAAGGCTTCATATTCTTCGTTATTTTGCTCTATTATAGTTGAAAATAATACATTTTTCTTCTCATTAAAATTCTTGAAACTAAATGTTCAATGTGATTTATTAATTACTACGATGTTAAAGATTCATCATTACATTTCTCTATAACAAATGAAACATATAAAAACCATTATTCAATAGTTTCTATGATCCCCTTGACAAATTTTTTAAAAGAATCAAAAGAGTCACTATTAATTCTTTTTGAAAACTAATTATCTTGAGTCTAATGAACTCATCAGTGTCATAATACATCAGATGAATCAGTCTTGTATTGACTTTGATAATTGGTTTCATTTCTAGTCTTATGGATTTTGACTGAATTGAATTTTTAAGGAAAATGAAACATTGTCTCATTCACCAAGGAAAAACATATCAGTGTTCTTAATTTCTAATAACACACTTATTAAGTAAAATAATAGAAAATTTATTATGATGAAAATGGATGACTATATTTTTTTATTGGTCTTCTTATTTTATTCTCTGTATTGGCTAGAAAGAACATTTCCTCTTCATTGAAATGATTTTTCCCAAAAAAATTATTACAAAACAACTCTACCTCAAATAAAAATCTACATTCGATAAAAAATATCCCAATAATATGAATCAATTTTAGAATACATTACAATGGATTAGTTGTACCCCACATCTAATGGAAATTTTACACAATCTTTGACTTCAGTAACTTATTTTGATATCTAAATATGATACCAATGAAATTTTAGTACTCAAATTATTAATCAAAAGATTTTTTTTCTCATGGAATATTAGTCTTAAAGAAAACCAACATCATTATAACATCACATTATGATTATCCTTCCCAACCAACAAATATTTCTTCTTTCAATGTACTTATTGAAATTGGATGAGACTATTAATCTTCATCTTCAAAAACTTACTTCTCCTCCAGACTGCAGATTGTATCATGAATCCCTCTTAACTTTAAACACATTTATGATAAACTTTAACATAATATAACTAATAATTTAATGTTTGTAACATCCCATCCCTTTTAGTATACATATTTCCTTCTAACACTCAATATAACTGGAAACACTCCCAATTTATTTCATCAAGCTTGCATAATTTTTTTCAAACACTTATGATTTATGAGAACTCTAAGATTAGAAAATAATATTGAATTTTAAATAACTTCCATACAGAATCTAATTTAATTCCTCATTATGATATTCTTTTCTGTCTAGACTTGATGTGAGTATGATGTTCTAAATATGATGGTCAATCATATCTTTATATCGATGGTTCTGGATTTGATTCTCATGCCAATAGTCTGGATCAGATTGACCACTTCACACTCAATTTTCCTTAATCTGGGTTTCCATTAATTTTTTCAAAATACTCTCATTAATCAACATTTTAAATATGTTGATCTATTGAAAAAGTAATGAAATCATAACATAACATGGGCCTAACAATATCTTCTGTTTTCTTTGTTTTGAATTCCCACTTCAGCCACTTCAAATAAATATCACTTGTTTTCTTTTCTCGCTCTTCCTTCTCCCCATTTTCTTCTCTTTGTCCCAATTTTTCTTATTGTTCATGATTGCTTTTTTACCCCCTTTGTGATAATTAGATTCAAATGGGCCATTATGAAAATTTTCTCCCTTATTAAAAAATGATTTCATTTCAAGGGTTGGAACATTTCATCTCAAAATCATAAAATTATAATTCTGGAGAACAAATGTATCACATGGGTTTCTTAACAAAGAGACCTTAAGTAAAAAAAATCCAAGTCTACATGGGAAAAATGTGTTTAGAAAATAAGAGTTTATATTCAAGGTTTTAAATGTTGTCTATAACACCACTTTCATGTTATATATTTTCATGTTTATTTCACCATTTTAATTTCTTGGACAATTTTGAAAGGATGTTTATAGGATAAAAGTAACTTGCACCCATTACAACAAAAATATTAAAAGGTTCATGTGAATAAACACACATTTCTTAAACTAAATTTTTTTAACCTCATTACTTTATTTTGAAAAAATAATAACAGTCTCTTCAACACCATCTTCCTTATTTTGACTCCTCCAATTCCTTGCTAGATAGTAAAATTATATAAAAATTGGGAATAAGATGGAACCTCAATTGTTTTCTAGAAGAAATAATTAGATTTATATTCCTCTCTCATACTTTACTTTTTATTCTTATTCTTGTATTTTTCATTGGATGTGTTATCTTCCTTATTTTAGTACTTCTCAGATTTTGTAAAAACTTTCTCTTTGTTTGCATAATCATCCGATGAGACTGTCTAATTTTCCTAAACTTTAGTAACATCTTTACTATAATTAGTTTGTACCATATTATTCATGCCAAATTTTTGGTTTGTAATGATTGTCAAACATTTTTTAGTAACATTCCCATCTTGTTCAAATATCTTATGAATTTTTTAGTTCTTTAAATTATAGTATTTCATAACTTTTTATCAATTTTTTCCCATTTTAAGAAACCTTTTTCTTTCCCTTTTCATTATATTATTTTTCATTTTCCAACATTCATGAAATTTTTACCCTTTCTATCCAAATAACAAAGTACTATATCTTTTCAGGTTTGTTATGTTTATTTTTATCATGTTTTGTTTATTATCCTTCTCAGACTTCTTCCATTGAAGAGATTTCCCCCCACTCAAACTTTCTCTTTTGTATTCTATGGAATAGTAATAATTTGGAAAATTAAACGAACATATATTTTCTATTTCTCTAAATACACTACAATAAATTTAGTATTCATAAAAGTAATACTTGACTTTATAGATTATATACAAACCGGAATTGTGAGTATGTTTCTCAGTAAATTTTTTATCATTCTTGTTAGAAATTTGTTGGCTGTAAAATTTTTTGTTGTCAACTAGAATATTATTCTCCTTAAACTCAGTTTTATTTTCATATTTATCCAAACTTGAATTAATAAAAACATTTTTGAACTTGGAATTTTTATAAACATATATCTTCCCGAATTTGTTGGTCTTGTCCACATACATAACTTTCTTAACATTCTTCTTCCCCAAAAAAATTAAAATTTATTTTCAACCGTAGATAGTAACTTTTGATCCTTATCAGGATTACTCTTTATAGTTCATTAACCAACATAAAAGATAGAATTATTTAATCTCTTAACACTTCTTTTACTTTTAGAAAGGTTTTTTTGGACATGTTCCTACTCTTATTTTTTTTCCTTCAACTTATCTTCCATATGTTCATTACTCTTCTTTAATTTCGCTAGATATTCAATCAAATAATAAATCTCTTCCAATATATTATATTTCACATTATAAAGACATTATTTATTATTTTTATAAGATTATTTACTTTTCAACTTCTTGATTTTTTTCTAAACACATCCAATCTTTCTCAAACATGCTTTCAATTCTTCTTTCTAGTGAAATTATAATTGGGTTTCTTATTCTTCAGAAATTTTCTTCCAAAATCTTCACCATTCACTATGGTAATAAAACTTTTCACTTCAGTATTATCAATATAATTTTTTGATTAACTTAACTATTTTCTTTTTCAGAACAACTACTTCCACTATAATAAAAAATCTCCTCATTTATTATTGAAATAAATGAGTTTTGTTCTGCACCATTTATAGATTATTTACTATCATCACCCTTAGAGAAACAATTATTCTTTTTTGTTAAGAGAACTTATTATCTCTCTTCTTGGAATAGAAATTTTTTTTATCACCATAGTTTTTTCAAGATCTTCTTGGACTTCTTTCTCGTTCATCACTTTCTTCCTTATCACATTCTTTTTTATCACCTCTTTTAGGAAAATTTACAATAAATTTTCCCATTGATCCACATCCAAAAAAATTTAAGGGAAGTTTCACTTTATAATTTCATATAACACTTCTTAGATTTTTTGAGAATAAGGATAGAATTTTATCAATATTTTTACATACCTCATTTATGAAATTAAATATCCACCTTCTTCTTTATGAATCTTCTTAGGATTTTATTTCTTGATAGCCTTGAAAGAAATTTCATGATAAAATTTTGTTTTTCCAATCATAAAATTATCATTTATCATTTCATAAGTAATGTTACTACTATAAAAATCATCTAGAGATAAACATTTTGTATCTCTATCTTCCAATGAGGAAAATTTGGATTCAAAATTTTCAGAAATGATTCTCAAGATCTTCTAAATAATATTATAATCATCCAACTTTTCACCAAGAAATATGATAGTGATAACAATGTAATTAATCCTAATAAAGATGTCACAAATAGATTAATTATCCCTCATCTTGAGATAATCATACTTAAATCACTAGATTTTTAAATTTTCCCTCTTTAGTTTTTTATTTCCTTTATAAAAATTCTACAGCTTATCCAAGATACCTTTGATAGTGAAAACAACTTTTACTCTCAAAAACATACTTTCAGAGATTAATGAGAGTAAAGAAATATTATCTCTTCCATCAATCTGAAGAATTTCTTTATCATCATTTTTAATAGTTCTATTCTCAACAAAAGGGACAAAATGATCTGTAACCAATTTAGAAACATCATACCCAAGAGACATGTGATATGGAATAATTCTATCATTTCATATATGATAATTCCTGTTATTTAAGATTTCAATCCCATTACTATGAACAAAAATTGTATTATCAATCACAAAAAATTCTTAAAAACATTAGAAAAGAGTAAACAATTGGAACCTTCAGCTATGATACCACCTATAAGTGCCCATCCATGATCTAAGTATCACTTAGAGGTATATGGGGTGAATTAGTGGTATATTTGTCTTTTATGTTTCCTTTATTTTTAAAACACCTTCAATTACTATTAAAGTGTTGTTACCTTAACAAAAACAAAAAAAACCCAAATCTATAGGATCTCGAGTATTAAAAGGTTCACTACTCAACAAGAGTAGTTATATAATTGGTATGGTTTAGAAACAATATAATACGAAAAAAACCCACTAGAAAAAAAATCCTTTTTTTGTGGAATACAATGGGTAGGATATTCCCATACACTCATATAAAAAAATGTTCAATTCAATAATGCATGTGATCCTTATAGAAAAAATGATTTAAAACAATTTTTTGTATTAAACACGTTACATTGATTCTTGAATAACTTTTAGAAATTTGTTCTTCAAAATAAATCTCTACTCTCTTACTCACCATTGGACAAAGAATTCTTCTAGGCTTCGTAATGATACTCAATTTTATTTCCCAGGAAGATTTTCCATGATTGATTTATCAATATGATAAAATAATATACCAAAATAATGATGAAAAAATATAAACATCTTTAAACTCAATCCAGAAACACGCATCTAATTTATCAGTCTGATTTTGGAAACAATGATTATTATCTTGTCTCTTCTCCTTTCTTCTTCTAACAAAAAATCACTCCGGTAAGCATGATCTAGAAAATAATTTACTCTATAATTATTCAGTACCCCTCCTTCTCTCTTGAAGAGTTCATACATTAATAAAGTACAAAGTAATTATTCATTTATAGGAGACTTGAAAGTTTCTTGGGAGAGATTATGAAAACGTTTCTTGCTCAACTTGTTTCCCAAAACATAAATTATCTTTCAATTTCAGGTGCATCTTTATTTCTTTAATGCTTCTCAACTCTTCTAAAAACCTCTTAAATCTTTTCAAAATGTCATCCGTATTTATAATTTATTTAGAGACTTGAATTTGATTATGATTTTTCATTCCAATTTTCAAATTGAGATGAAGAAAAAAAATTCTTTGTAACTTTCCTTTGAAAAAACATAAAAAATAACATTTCTTCTCATTATGCTTCTCAAAATAAATTTCACAATTTGATTTCTTCATTACGATGAAGTAAATAGATTCATCATTCTGTTGTACTTGACCTGATGAAATATATGGAAAACATTATTTAAAATTCTTCGACTACAACTATGACCCCCTTCATAAAACTTTGACATGATTTAAGGAAGTATCCTTTTTTTTATTTTTCCAGACCAATGATCTTCAGTCTGATGAAGTCATAAGTGTTATTCTATGTCAGATGAATCAGTCTCAGCTTCACTATAATAATAGGTGTCATCAACAGTCTAATGGATCTTACCCCAAATTAATTTTTAATATAAAAGAAACATTATCTCATTACATAAAGGAAAAAATATCATGTTTAATTTTTATATTAACCCACTTGTTATTGAGAACAATCAAAAATTTATCTTGATGAAAATGGTCGACAATGTTGTTGATTTATCTTCTAATTTTCTTCTTTGTACCGATAAAAAAAACTATTATTATTCATTGAAATTATTAGTCCCAAATATTTACTCAAAAAAATTTCTACCCTTACTAAAAAATTTAATTCGATAAAAAAAGGATACCAATAATTTGAATCGATGTCAGAACCCATTACGATTGATCGATGGAACACCGCATCCGATGTACCAGTTCCAACAGATTCAACTTCAGAAACTTCTTTCCTTCTCTGAATATGATACCAATGAAAATTCAATACTCAAATTCATACTCTGAATATTTTTTTCTCATGGATTATTTGTCTTATTGAAAACAATCATCTTCGTAACTTCACATTCTAATCAACCTTCCAAGACAATAAAAATTTCTATGTCAGATGTACTTACATCGATAGGATGAGATTGGAAATCCCAAGATTTAAAAAATTTATTCCCCTAAAAACATCAGTATGTATCATTATTCCTTAATAATTTGAATAGGTTTAAGATAATATTCAGAATTTTCTAAATTATAATGGATTTTTTTTAACTTACCATCCTTTCTAACATTCATCTTTCTTTACAACCCTCAATACAATTGAAATCACTCCCTATTTCTTTCATCAAGAATGTATCACAAGTCTTTCAAACACTTATGATTTATGAGAACTACAATTTCATTAAAGAATCATCTGTTTTACATAAAATTAATTTAGAATCTATTTCTCTTACTCATTATAATATTTTTTTATTCTAAACTAAAAGCGAGTATAATGTTTTGAATATGATGGTGATTCTGATCCTTTTATTGATGGTTCTGGGTCTGATTCTCAGGAAAATTGTCTGGATCCAACTAAAAACGATATACAAAACATTCCTCAATTTGGATTTTCATTACTTTTCTCAACATAATCTCTTTATTCAATATAATCAACACATTGATCTATTGAAAACAAATAAAACTGAAACACATCTTGGGCCTAAAAAGCTATACCTTTTTGTTATTCCCAATACCCACTACAACCACTTCAAAAAAATACCAATTGTTTTCTTTTCTAACACTTTATTACCCCGATTTATTCCATTTTACCCATTATTTCTTATCTTTCCCATTTACTTTTCTATCCCATTTATTGAAAATAATATTCAAATGGTTCATCATGAAATGTTTTACCCTTATTGAAAATTTATCTCATTTCATGGGTTAAAACATTACATTCAAAATATTGAATATATTCTTCAATAAAGCCTAAGTATCACATGAGTTTCAAAAAAAAAGAGTCTCTAACTTAATGAATCCCAGTATATATAGGTAAACCTAGTGTGGAAAACATGAGTTTATAATCAAGGTTATCAATACTTTCCATAACACCACATTCATGTAATGAATTTTCACATTTCATTAATCATTTTTATTTTGGGGAAATTTTGAAAGGATTTTTATAGTAAAAAAATAACATGAACCCATCTAAAAAAACATATAAGAATGTTCAAGTGAATAAATACAACATTCCCGAAGAAAGATTTTTGAACCTTGTTACTTTATCTTTCAATAATAATATGAGACCCATCATCACCAACTTACTAATTTAGACTCCTTCAATTCCCTGCAAGATAGAACAAGTATAAAAAAATTTTGGGAATGAAGAGGAAACCCATTTATTTTTAAGAAGAAATACTTATACTATGATTCCACTCTCATACATGCCTTTTTCTTCAAGTTATTTTATTTTTAATTAGATGTGTTCTCTTACTTCTATTTATCTTTTCTAGATTTTGTAAAAAAATTCTTCTCATCTATAGAATATTCTAATTTGGATTTCGAATTTTCCTCAACATTAGTATCATCTTTATTACAATTAGTTTTTAATATTATATTAATTCCATTTTATTTTGTCGGAAATATTATAAAGAATCTTTTAGTAATATGACCAACTTTCTCAGATCACTTGAATATTTTCTAGTTATTTATATTACAATCTATTGATATATTTTTATAATCTTTTTTCTCATTTTCAAAAACCTTTTTCTTCCCCTCTACGTCAGATTATTTTTTTTCTTCATCCAATTTTTTTTCCATCAATACCTGTTCTTGACAAATAACTAATCACCTTCAATTTTTTAGACTCAGTATGTTTATTTTTCTCAAGTTTCATTGGAAAATACTTCTCAGACATCTTCCTTTGAAGAGATTAACTCCTCTCAAGATTTTTCTTTTTATAATCTATAGAACAGTAAAAATAATGATGATTGAACTAACACATATTTTTTATATACATGAATCTACCAAAATACAATATGTATACATAGAAAGAATACGTGCCTCTAAAACATCCATACTTACCAGAATTGTGAGTATGTTTCTCAGAAACCTTTTTATCTTTATTATCAAAACTTTTTTGAAAATCATAATTTCTATTGTTAACAGGAATATTCTTCAACTTCAACTCGATTTTCTTTTTAGCCTTATCAGAACGAAAAGTAATTGATATTTTTTAACATATAATTTTTAGAAAATTCTAACATCCTAAATTTGTTGGTCTTGGCCACATACAATACATTCCTATCTTTCTTCTTCCCAGAAATAATTTAAACTTTATTTTTGACCATAGAAGTTATCTTTTGATCCTTCCTAGGCATAATATTTATAATGAATTCACCAATTTAAGAGATATAATTATTGAAAATTTCACCCTCTATTCAGTTTTAGAATTTTTTTCGACAATTTCCTACAATTATTCTTTTTCATTCAAATTAATTTCCTGATGTTCATTTCAATTATTTTAATTATAAAGATATTTATTCGAATAATAAATCTCTTCCAATATATTATATTTCCCATTAGGAAAATATTATTTATTGTTTTTTGAAGAGTATTAACTTTTCATCTTCCTGATTTCTTTTTCAAGCTTTCCAATCATTCATAGAAACACATTCAATGATTCATTCATATGAAATTGTAATTGCGTTTATTATTCATCAGAATAGCTACTTCCAAATTCTTAATTTTTTACTTTCATAATAAAATAATTCTCTCCATCCTTCTTAACAAACTTTTCAATTTCATATTAACTATTTTCCATTTCAAAACAACTTATTTCACTATAGTAACGTGTTTTATTTAGAACCATTTTTAAATTATTCACTATTGTCATCCTTTGAAAAAAAACATTCTTTTTGGATATGGATATATTTTTTATCTTACTTCTGGGAATAGAATTTTTCTTTATCACTTTATTTATTACAATATCTTCTTGGCCTTCTTTCTTCTTCCTCACCTTCTTCCTCATCTCTAACATCATTATCACCTCTTTGGGGACAATTAGAAATAATGTTCTAAATGGATTTTCATAAAAAATATTTTAAGGGATGTTTCCCTTTATACATTCATGTACCTATTTCCACATTTCTATAAAACAAGGATAAAATTTCATCAAGATTTGTACATAACTCATTTTTGGAATCAGAATCTCCAGCTTCTTATTCAAGAATATTACTGAGATTTTCTTTCATGGTAGACTTGAAATAAATTTCAAGATCAATTTTTCCCTTCATGAATTTATACCTTCTCATTTCATAAGTAATGAGAGTTATAGGAAAATCATCTATATATAAAGTTTATAGAACTCTATCTTCTAATGATGAAACTTTTGCATCGAACTTATCCAAAAGGTTTCTCAAGATCTTCTAAAAAACAGTTGAGTCATCTAACAATATACCAAGACATATGATAGAACTAAAAATGTTCTTAACCTTGGTAAAGATGAAATTAATTGATTCATGATCACTCATCATGAGATATTAATACCCAAATATCAAAATTTGAAAATTTTCTTTTAATTTTGTATTGACTTCATAAATATTGTTCAATATATCCTAGATACTTTTGGATATGGAAACTCCTTTACTCTCAGAAACACACATTCAGAGTGTGATGAGATTAAATAATTATCATCTCTTCCATAATTCTGATGATTTACCTTATCAACATTTTTAAGAGGATCATTATCAACCTGGGGGGACCATCTATAGGATATTTAGAAACATCATAACCTAGTGACATAAGATATAGAATTATTTAATCTTTACATATATGACAATTCCACTTGTAATTGCCAATACAGGATCTAAGTCTCACTGGGGGGGGGGGCGGTGAATCAATGATATATTCTTTTTAAGTTTCCTTTATATTAAAAAATGTCTCCTCCTATTAATGAGTTATTACCATACTAAAAACCAAACGGTCACACATCCACAAAAACATAAGTAATTATAGGGTTTAATACTCAAAAAGAGTTGTGATATCCTTGGTATGGTATTGAAATAATATGATACCAAAAAATTCACTTGAAAAAAATATTTTTTTTGTGTAATATATTTAGTAATATATCCCCTTACACTCATGTAGCAGTATATTCAACATAATAGCATGTGTTCTACTTCTAGTGAAAATGATGTAAACTATTTTTTGTAACAAACATGTTAAGATGATGCTCAATCAACATTCTTAAATATTTTTGTCAATCCAATTCTTTAATATCTTAGCCAATAGTAGGAAATAACTTATTATATAATTCATTATGATACTAATCCCAATTTCCAAGTCAATTTTCCATGTCTGATTTTCTTATTTGTAAAAATACTCTACCAGAATACGGCTAAAACAAAACTGAACTTCTTCCTACCCAATCTAGAAACCCTATCTTGATTTATTGGTCTAATTACAAAAACTCCAATTAAGATCTTATCTATTCTCTTTTCCTCTTTTATATGGGAAATTACCTCAGTTAAGCTTGAACCAAAAATTCCTTCTCTCTATAATTATTTAATGCTCCACCTTATCTCTTGAAATGTAAGTACATCATGAAAGTACGAAATACATATCCTTTTATAGGTGACCAAAAAGTGGTTTGGGCTGGATTATTAAATTGTTTCCCCCTAAATATAAAATTCCAAAATAATAAATTCTCTTTGAATTTTGGGTGCATCTTGACGTCTTCAATGCTTTTCAACTCTTATGAAAACTTATCATATCTTATCAAAACGTCAACTCACTTCAGACATTATTTACAAATTTCAGTCTAATTCTAATTTTCCTTTCTAATTTTACCATTATGGTGAAGAAAATAGATTCTAAATTATGTTACTTTTCAATGACTGAAAAACAAATATATTCATTCTCATTACTATTCTCTAAAAAAACTACTTAATCTGATTTCCTTATTACTATGAAGTTATCAGATTCATCCTTATGTTCTATTCACCAAATGAAACAAATGAAAACCATTATTCAAACTTATTCAAATACTTATATGGACCCCTTAATAACACTTTGATAATCTTCAATCAGTTCTCATTTTCTTAGTTTCTCAGACCGATGATCTTGTATTCGATAAAGTCATTTGTTTCATTCTACGTCTGTTGAATTAGTCTCGGATTTACTCTAATAATTAGTTTCATCAACAATTTGATGTTTCATGACCCAATTGTTTTTTGAACAAAAAAAATATAATTTATATCATGAATCAAATGAAAAAATATCAGAGTTCTTATTTTCTCTTGACTAAATTGTTAAGAAAAAAATCATTAATTTAACTTGTTGAAAAAGGCTGACTATGTTGTTGATTGATCTTATGATTTTATTCTTTGTATTGGTCTCAAAAAATATATTCTTCTTCCCTAAAATCATTAGTCCCAAAAAATTACATAGAAACCAATTATTCTTATCATAAATCTCTAAATTTGATAAAATAAAGATAACCATAATATAAATCACCATTGGAATACAATATGATGGATCAGTGGCACACCACGTCTGATGGACCGGTTCCAATAGCGTTGAATTTTGAAACTTCTTTCCTTATATGAATACAATACCAATGAGATTTATGTAATGAAATTATTAATCCAAATATTTATTTCTTATGGATTATTGGTCTGAATTAAAACCAAAATCTTTAAATCTTCATGCTCCAATCAACCTTCCCATCTAAAAAACATTTTTTATCTATTGTACATACACTGATCGACTGAGACTAGAAATCTTCAACATCACAAAATTTATTCTCCACAAAACATCAGTAGGTATCATGAATTCATCATGAATTAGAATACTTTCTAGATCATATTCAACACCATATAACTTATAATGTAATGTTTTGTTGCTTACAATCCATTCATTCATACATCTTTCTTTCAAAACTACAATATGATTGGTAGCACTCACACATTATTTACTCAACCTTGCATCATAAGTTTTTAAAAAACTCATTATTTATGATAACTCTATGATCCAAAAAACATCATCATGTTTTCATCAGTTCCATTTAGAATCCAATTATCTTCTTCATTATGAAATTTCTTTCAGTTCATACCTAAGGTGAGTCTGAATTTCTTAATATGATGGTCAGTCTGATCTTCATATCGATGGTTCTGGATCTGACTATCATGTTGATAGTTTGGATCTGATTAAAAACATCACACAACACTTTCCTCAATTTTTATTTCCATTAATTTTCTCAACATAATCTCCTTCTTCAACATAATAAACATATTTATCTATTGACAAAAAATTAAACAGCAACACAACTCAGGCCTAACTATACAGAATACCATAATTCGAATCAGATAACTATAAAAAATAGGTACCCACTATCGAGAGTTGGTGACTTGTTTGATAAATTTAAGGGATCCTAGTTGTTATCAAATATTGATCTATGTTCTAATTAACATTATCTTTGAGTCAAACAGGATGGCATACATAAGATAGAATTTAGGATCATGTGTGGTTTATATTAGTATCTAATTATTCTCTTTGGACTGATGAATGATTTACTAGTGTTCATGGATATCCTGAACAATATCCTTCCTCCATCCCCATTACTTTTCATCATTGTTTTTGTTGATTATATCCTAATATATTTTGAGGTATCAGAACTGAAAACAATACAACCGCAACCCAACTTGGGCCTAACAATATGGAGTACCATAATTTGAATCAGATCACTATAAAAAATTGGCACCCACTATTGAGAGTTGGTGACTTGTTTGATCAATTTAGGGTATCCCATTGGTTATCAAAGTTTGATCTATGTTTCAGTTACCATTATCATTGATTCAAATAGGAAGGAATACTTAAGATAGAATTTAGGTTAATGTATGGTTTATATGACTATCTAATTATTCTCTTAAGACTAATGAATGATTTAGTAGTGTTCATGGATATCATGTACAATATTCTTCATCCATCTCCATTCTCATTCATCATTGTGTTTGTTGATGATATCCAAATATATTATGAGATTTCAGAACCACATGTTAGACACCTTTGAGATCATTTTGAGTATACTTCAAGTACATATTCTTAACACCAATTACTCAAAGAGTAACTTTTGGATATAAGATGTGATCTTCCATAAGTACATGGTTTCTTAAGTGGAAATATCAGTTGATAATGAGACGTTTGATCTAGTGATGTTTTGTGAATGGCCTCGAAATATTTTTTAGGTACACAGTTTCCTCAGGTTGTTTAGGTACTATAGGAGGTTAATTTGTGATTTTTCTCACGTAAAATTTCCCATGAATATGCTCACCAAAAAGCGAGTCATGTTTTAATAGATAAAAAAGTGTGAAGAGGAATTATTAGATATAAAGAAGAGGTTGAAATAAACTATAATCCAGATTTTTCATGATCCTAGATTGGGATATAAACTGTATTACAATGCATTTATAATTGTCTTGGGAGAATTTATGATTCATGGTGTTAAGGTAGTTTCTTATGGGTATTTTTAGTTGTAACCCCATAAGAGAAATTATCATACACATGAATTAGAGTTAATGGTCATGGTTCATGAACTAAAATTTAGTGATACTACATATTTAGAGGGATATTTTCAATATATAAGAACCATAAGAGTATATGATATATTTTCTATCAACATGACTTAAATATTTATTAGATTTTTTGGGAAGGGAACATGTAGATTTATGAATTTATAAAAGAGTATTTTATGGGGAAATGAAATGTCGATACACATGTTCTTAGATAGAAGATAGAGGAAGTGAGAGAGTGAATTTTAGAAGTATGATGCAAGATAATGGCTTTGTTAGTATATTGGAAAGTGGGTTTAACTTGGGATCGAGGGGTAATTTGTTTTGAAACCAAAATGATCACATATTCATTGGTAGAGGGAGTCAAGGCCAATCAAAATCATAATACCTAGTGTTTCATGATGTACAAGTTTTTGGAATTAAATGGTTCCTTTCCAGGATGAGATTTAAATAGACATGGTATGATTTTGGTTTAGGGAAGGGTGATGGATATTTATTATATGAGAGGGTATTTGATGTGAGACTATCATGTTTCATAGTGGTTAGTTCACCTAGGTTCAACAAAAATGTATCAAGATGCCAAATGGTAAATAAGGTGCATGGATTTGAAAAGGGACATTGTAAGCTTTGTCTCCAATTGTCTAACCTGAAAGAGGATAAAGGTAGAGAATTAGAGTCCTAGAGTATTTATTTATCCACATAAAATGACTATTTTTTAGTGGGATGAGGTGACTATAGACTTAATGATAGGTTTTCCCATGATCCTGAGATATCTATATTACATTTGGGTTGTAGAAGATTGATGGAGCATGTTAGAACACTTCTTGATAATCTTGGAGACTAACTCAATGGATGAGATGGACAAGCTCTTTATTTTGGAGATCGTGTGAATTCAAGGAAAATCTTCTTACATGGTTTCTGATAGAGATTTCTAGTTCACAATAAGGTTTTTACAAGTCCTGTAGGGGTCTATGGGGAATAAACTGAAGTTGAGTACAACCTTCTATAATTATAACTATAAGTAGTTAGAGAGAATGATCCACACTATTGAGTATATTATTTTACCATGTATTCTAGATTTTAGTGGATCATAGGACTATCTCTTTGGTATATAGAGTCTCTTACAATAATATATTTTTTTCCATCATTAATATGGATCATTTTGAGGTTCTGTATAGTATTCTATGTCAATCACCAATATTATGGCATAAGAAAGGTGAATCTTTAGTTTCTGGTCCGACGATGGAATAAGAGGTCCGAGAATATGTGCAGTTGATTCAGAAAAAGTTGGTTATCTAATATAATAGGAATAGATCCTATAATGATCAATAGAGACAACCCGTGGAGTAATATTTGGGTGATAAGGTTTTCCTATGTGTTCCCCATAAGATAGGGTAGAGGTGTCTAAGGAGAAAATAGAAATTGGCACCGTAGTATGTTGGATTGTTTGAGATCATCAAAAACATTTAGATAATGGCCTACTAATTGGATCTTACCACATGATATAAAAGTAATCCAAATGTTTTCCACTTGTATCAACTATGGAAATATGATCTTTATCATATGCATGTGATCTACTGTGATGAAATTGATCATGAAGCAGATGTATATTTTATATAGTGACCCATATAGATTGTGGATTGAAGTGAGAATATTTTTTAAAGGATGATTTATCCTCTAGTTTGGGTTTTGTTATAGCATTAGAGTATTTAGGAAGATACCTTGAATTAGGAAATTAACATATGTCTATAGTATCCCACGTTGTTCAAGAAATTTTTTTGGGAGACTTCTTTAGGATGAGGAATCATAAGAGGGGGAAAATCATGATAGTTATTTCTAAGGTATGACTTTTTATGCTTTTACATAATTTTTTGTACTTGTATTTAGAGTTTTAAGTCATATCAAAGGTTTCTAGAATGCTGGAAACAAAAAGAGGATAGTTTTAAGGGAATGTTGTAGCTTAAAAAGCTATAATAGCTCCACTGGCTAGCCAATGGCATCTTTTAGAGCCCAAAACAGTTTTTGATTATTAAGGATTATTTTTTAAAACCCACTATATCTCTTATTTTTAAATTATATTAGACCCTATTTAACCTAAGCACCCATGAATCCATCTTATTGTGATTTTGGGCTGCCCCACTCTATTCATTTCTTCTATTCAATTCATAACCAATAGATTGACTCCAATATTATAGTCCGGTGAGTTCTTTTGATTATGATCATTTTTATTCTCTCATACAGAATCAAACCTAATTATATTTTCAATGTATTGATCAAATGTATGAGTTTTGGAATGTTATAACAAGTGAATTGTTGATCATTGATAGAATTAGCACCATGAATAAGGGAATTGACATCCGCTAAATCTTCAAACCTGGACCATTGTTAGCAATAGATCTTCTTAGGTATGCGTGATATTGTCCTAAATCTTGGGTGGGGTTTCCACTCAATATTTTCCCTATAATTATAATCATTTCAAGTCAAGAATAGTTCTAGGATTTGAAGTGGTGATATTAGACTCTGAGGATTACCCTTTCAATCATTTATTTTTTTAAACCTATTATAGGGGGTTATTAAATTTAGAACATATTTTATTTGGTTTTCTAGTATGACTTTTGGAATGAATGTGTAGTATGTGAGACCTATTTTTGACGATTTATCACATGAGGAGTTCTTGTGTATCCCTATGAGACATATTATTATTTTTGATCACATGTGGTTTATAATGGTTATGAATATTTCATTATATTGCATGATGTTGATATGTAATTTGTATCTTGTATCACATGTACTGGTCTCCTATCTTCTTTAGCCGGGCATGCAGGTTGAGCCTTATGGTCTATCACCTAAGGGGGATGTGTCAAACATTTTTTCAATATGTAGTTGGACTATCCCTTAAAGGGGGATTCATGATACATGTCTTTATAATATCAAATAGAGGGGGATGTTTCAGATGGATGGTTGATGTTCCTTTTAACATTGAACTGAAACAAGTAGAGTTGGTATCTAAGGATCCAACATGTATATGGTTTTTGTATGATATATCTGATTCTTATCTATATTCTATTTACCTTCATGGAATTCACCAGTATATTATATAAACATATGTTAAGGGACATTAGTGTTGTCATACTAAGTATTTTACTCACACCCTTCTCAAAAATTTAAATGCACTTATAGATTTCATGACCAGGGATCAATAAAAGGGAAAGGGCACTATAGTGGATAACTGGGAAGAATAGTAGCATAATGAGAGAATTGAAGTACATACATGGGTTATATTTTCTTACTGCCCATTCTTAGTTACTTTATCCTATACCTTGATCCCCTGCATATAAAGACCCTTTTCTTATCTTTGGTTTACATTTATGATATACCATACTCATATTACATAGGTTAATATATTGTGAATAATAATACTCTGATGATTATTTATTTATTCATTACTTTTTGATTTATTTTTTATATATTCCCTTATAATACTCTAATGTTTACCAGGTATTGAGGGAATAGTGTCTCCATGATGAACCTTTAGCCCTCACTACTAGTTGACAACCTCTTCCCTGCGGGGAGGTGTGTATGAAGTCAAGTGACATATTGTCTTAGACCCGGTGGTTTAGTTTGGGGTGTCAAATAAGATTTTGTTAGATTATTATAAAATAACTCAGATAATATTATTAGTCAAAATAATAAACATAATTCATATTAATGAGTAAATTAATAATTTTTATTTTATTTTTTTATACAAAAGACTCTCCACCTTCAAATAAAAATAATTTCTTCCACCATTCATTATCCCACACTTCAAACACACCTTAAATTGTCTTAAAAAATATTCTTCTTACCTGCATATAGATATTTATGAGTTTTTTTCCACAAAAACTCAAGATTCCAAAAATTAAGTCACCTAGAGATGGATTCATCCCAATGTTCAAGTAATAAACCCATATATGAGATCATACATTTTATATATTTTAATACTTTAGAAATGTAATTAAGATATATAATTTATTGAATTAAAATTTAAAATATTTATTAAATATTTATATAAAAAGTAAATAAAAATAATTTTTATCTTATATTTTTTTAGCATCGTTGTTTTCATGACAGTATTATCACCTATATGAATGATATAATTTCACATTTATCATATCCTTCAAGGATGGTTATAATTATTGTATTTCCGTATTAATAAAAAATTAATGAAAATTTTATTTCATGATTATTATATTATAATTTTAAGACTAATATTAAAATATTTATATTGAAATGTCTCTTTATAGATGCTAAATTCTCCTAAAATATCATAACATGTAATACTTGATTAACAAGCTCTAATTATCACTATATTGAAATATTCTTGGAAATTTTAATATTTTTGAATTTTGAGGATATATTTATTAATATATTACATTATTTGTGGCTACATGGAAATAAAAAAGGGGCTCTATTTCCATACTGAGGTATCTTTGGAACCATCAAAATAAACAACATCCAATAAATTTTATAAATAATGAAATGGTTAAAAGATGAATATTGATGAATAAAAATGAATAAAAATATGTTAAATAAACATGAATAAGGTTATAAAATAATTAATTGATAAATATAATTTAATAGTATAATAAATAATATGTTCATCCAAAAAAGTTGTGACATAAGGTAAAGTGAGATTTCAACCTCCTGAATTATTCATTACATTTTCCCTCTTTTAATTGATTTATAACTTCCTTCTTCACTTTTATTAATGATATTTAAATCATGCATTTTTTGTTTTTATTATAACTTTTTACCTTGTTTTTTGGGGACTTACATGTTTTATAGTGATAATTTTATATTTTTTATAATTATATTATAAATTTTAATGTTAAATTAGATTTATACTGCATAATTCTTTGTTTTTTTAATTTTTGGAGACAATTAGATATTAAATGGTGAATTGAGGGAGATTATAAGATATATAAATCTATATGTTAATTTTTGGTGGGTTTTCACCACACTATAGTTGGTTTGATTATATGAAAACAATGATATGAAAAATAGTTATATCGTAGGTGGTGGTATAATAGAAAATAATTGTGGGATATATTGATGTCACTAAGAAACTAATCCATTGTGATGGTGATTTTCTATTTTAATGAATTAATTCTAATGAAATTATAAGATAATATTAGCATTTTGGGGATTAAAATTCATGAACATATATTTTTTGAATTTAATGAAATATAACAAGATATAGTAACCGAACCATGGTTTATCCCATGTCAAAGTGATATAATTTTAAACTAAAAATTGATATTGATTTATTCATTATGGATAGGGAGTCATCCATTTTAAAGATAAAGATACAGTCACCACACTATGGATTCCTTAAAATTATATTATTATTATTATTCAAATAAAAGAGAATTATTAGGATTTAATGTTTAGAACAATGTATTCAGAGTCTAGAAAGATTATTTTGAAAATATTTCATTAAATTTGTAGTGGAATTCATGATTTGTTTTTCGGATTATAACATCAATTAATTTTTCTTTTTTGTTTCTTATCACTTAACATGTTTTATTCAGTCATTATTATTGTTCATTTAATTATTAGTAGCCAATTCATTTTGAAGTCAGAGAATAATTTTTAAAATAATGAATGCTTATTTTCTTAATAAAATTATCATATGAATGAAAATATTAATTAGGTAGTAAATTTAATATATCAGAGTGAAATAAGCTATGAAAAATAATTTAGATTTGTATTGTGATAAAATAATTTAATATTAATGAAATTTTGTCAAATTTTCATCCTACTTAAATATAATTATATTTATTGAAGTATCCTTAGTTAACATTGATCATATTAATGATGAATAAATATATAATATTGAAACTAAATAAATTAATCATTTTTATGCAAATAAGATCGACCTATTTTTTTATGAAAATTATATTTTAAAATCAATTTTCAAATTATTTTCTTTAATAATAGATATTAATAACACCCTTTATTATTCATGATTAAATTCAATCATACTATCACAATAGATTTAACATATTGTAAATTAAATGTTTTGAGATTTTGAATATTTCCTCATGATATTATCCTAAGAACCCAATTTGATTCTCTTTTATAATTTAGTATTAATAAGTGAAAATATTAATTATAAAAATTGATACCCCTATGGGAATCTTGGTACCCACAAGTTGGTAATGTTGTTGACATTGTTATCAATTAACACACACACGAAATAAAATCTTATTATTTTATTTTTAATTAAATAAAAAAATTTGTAATATATTTATATTTAATTTTTTACTCTAATTTTTATTAAAGTATTTCATACATGTCATTTTGGGTCATGGGTGCATGAGAATTATGAATATCAACCAACTAAGGAGAGTTGAAACGAATGAACAATTAGACCAGAACATCGAGAATATGGGGTATCTTTTCTGAAGCAAAAGATATGATGGAGAAAAGATGAATTATCCAGATGATAATCAAGACTTGATGGGTCAATAACCTAATAAAGTTCCTAGAAATAATAGTCAAATCCAATAATTAAATATGACCATCATTGGTTATGTATTACGATACTTTTATGGATAATTCCCCAGTGTTGTTCAATAACCTGTTTAAGAAAATAACTTTAAAGTCCACTATAAGTGAGTCAAACAAATAGAAAATCAGTAAAAATACAATATAAAGACAAAAATTACTAGTTACCATTTAAAAAAACAAAATACATTCTAGTATAATCGAGTATTAAGTAATTCAATATGATTGTTTATAATTTCTTTATTTATGAAAAATTTATAAACATTTATCTCAAGTATAAATATTTGAATTGGTAATTCATTAAATTCTTACCCATTTATTTAAAAAATTTATTTTCTGATTTATAATGTTTGATTATCAAATTAGTATTATAAATATATTACCTTGGATATAAGAATTTATATTGTTGGTATGATATAGGATTTAGGTTTGTTCAACTAACAAATATTTTTATAATTTCAATAATAATGGAAATTTAGTATTAATATGAATTAGGAGTTATAATATTTGTTAATTAAGATCCCTCTTGAGTGTCAATCTATGGAGAGTGAGATTTTGGGTCATGTATAATGGCCTAGGGACTATTGTTTTGTTGTAAATGTGTCAGTTGGATACCTGTCGCACTATTAATGTTCCTGTAAAATAATTTAATTTCACATAATTTTAACCCTGTATAAGAATGTTTATAATTACCCTTATAAATGAGGTTCTTTTAGATATATATGTATATAATTAAAAACAAAAATAATTAGTTTTATAAGGTGTATTACATTAATATGTTCAGAACATATTAATTTGATTAAAGGTATACGGTATAAAATTAATCATCCCAAGTATACATACATACATGCATACATACATATATATATATATATATAAGAGACTAGATAAGATTGGTAGGAACACTAAATACCACTGAAAAACACTAAGTATTATATTCCATCTAAATTGAACACTTATAAATACCTATCTTTTTTAGTACAATTAACCCAAACCATTAATTTTCTGTGAACTATATTGTGTAAGGAAACATTAGAATAGGAATCCCTAACTATTAGGTAGCTATATATGGTGAAATATTTATGTTAAACATAGTAAGTTAACATTAATCATTATGTTTAAAAAGGAATAGATTTGAGATAATCCATATAATGGATTTGGGAAAGGATATTTCCACTCAAATATCATAGATTCATATATGTATGATTTATAATAGATTTTTTTGTTATAAATATTCATGGATTAAGATATGATCATGCATAATTTAAGTAGTGATGAATTATATTCATCTTGGCCCAATAAAATACATGATACTAATTAAAAAGGGTCATCATCATAGTATAAGTATATTTAATATAAGTTATTATTTAAAATATAAAATATGACACCAATATGATAAATTATTATGTTGTATAAAAAATATAATCATTATTTAACATGTCTTTGATATTATTATAATTAAAAGATAAGATTAATGTAAGTAAATTATTATATTTATACAAAAAAATGGGATTCCATTTTAATATTGAAGAAAAATTATATAAGTTAGAGAAAAATATTCTTGAATAGTTTATTGGTAATGTTATGAAAAAATAATATTTTAATGTTTACCTGAAGTATAAAATGAATATGTTTTTTATTTCTAATCTCATGCTAGTTTTGAGAGAAACAAAGATCCAAAATAAAAAATAGAATAAAAATTCCAAAAAAATGGTAAAAATACATAAGTGGATCTATCAGTAATGAGAATGGAATAATGCATATGAAGTTTAAAATAATTTTTTAGATATCGCATGATCGAAGTAAATTTAGTATCTACACATGTCCTCAATATGATCATGCTCATAGATGATTTAGAGAGAGTGAAATATCCTCTATAAATAGAGTTAGATATTTATGTCTTTGGTTTATCTTTTTCTAAATAATTTCAATAATTTATTGTGATTGATAACATTAATGAGTTTAAAAAAATAATTTATCAACGATTTCAATGTATTGAGGGTCACTGAGAATGACATTAGAGGTACTTGTTGAAGTTTTATGATGAAATTACAAAAGGATAAGTGTTAATAATTTAGAAAAAATAATGAGAAATATGCTATAGGGTTTAATAAAAATATCAGGTCACTAAAAACAAAGCGAGGTGCTTGAAATGAAGGAATTTTTTTTCAATTTGACGACACAACAAGATTTTCTGCATCAAATAAGAGGATTATAAGAGATCCTTTAAGATCAATGGATTTATAAAATTTTAATCTTGGATGTGAATGTATATTATCTCAATATTATTTTATGTGATAACACACATCATTTGGTAGTTATAAATGAGTGTGATATTTGATTAATAATAAATGGTTTACAATTAAACATGTAAACCATTATATAACATATTTTAAAATGATACATAGTGGAGAAATAGTTTTTTCTAGGATAAATATTTTTTGTCTATGATATTTAATAAAGCATTTATGAAGATAATCCACCACCAATCGATAATATATTAAAATTGATAATTATTTTTTATTATGATATTATTTTTTGTGCATAAAATTCAACATGAGATTGGTTTATTGAATTAATATATGAAATATTTTCACAAATTAAATAAGTGTTATTTTCATTATAAAAAGTTTTTTATCCTAGAATGATATTTTGAGAAAATTTATTTTCTATAAATTTAGTAGGATTATATTTTAATCAATAAAATTCTAAAATATAACAAATAAAATACAATAGAAGTCTAATTTATTGTTAAAATTAATTTAAATAATAAATAATTGGTAATAAATTTTGATATAAAATAGAGAAGTTTATATTATATATATATTTATAACTTTTATATAATTAAATGAAATCAAAGAAAAGATTTCATACCCCTTTTATTGTGTCCCATAATTTTTGGCTAGTGTACTAGAGTTCAACATTGTTTTCCCTATATTCTCAACCTTCTCTTGTGAAGAGTTCCAATAAATTTAGGATTCTTAATGTTTTTGAGATCCAATATTATATTACGTGTATCAATTCATTAATAAGTATTATGGCCTCCCTCATTGTTCCTTGTTACCCTAACCCTCTCCTGTTACTGTTATTTTAAGAACACTATCACCCGACACTCACAAATCCCTCAAGTTCGTTCATTACTAGAGATCAATCATTTTATTTATGATATATGATTTATGAATTATATAGGAATAATTTTAATCTTTATAAAGAGGGGATTACATGTTTTGGATGTCTGATTTTATGGTTTAATAAAATCCTCCAAATGTATATAAAATTGTCAATTCCAGTTTTAGCCCCAATTTTGTGATTTCATTTTGAGTCTGGTTATTCCATTTTCCATTACACTTTACCTACTCTTTATTTGGTCTTCCACATCCAGTATTATATATTTTATTAAAAAAATTAAATTTTAAAAAATTGATGATAAAGGAAATCATATAATTGTTTAATATATTATTTATTTAAAATAGTTTAAGTTATTAACATGTTAACATTGGATGTTGTGAAGAAAATTATTTTAAATATGATGACCAAGTTTTAAACATATTAATTAATAATTATAATATCAACATTATTCAAACAAATCCCATACATAGATGTTATGTCACTAATTTTTTTGGGGGATAGTTTTTTAGATGGTTTTATATTGATGTATTATGTGTTACATGATATGTAATATGTTATAAAAAATAAACTATTATAGTAAAAATATAGTCATAATGCTTCTTATGTATTATGATATAGTGTTAATTCCACTTATATATAGTTTTTTCAATATATATTTAATATGATCAAGAATATATAAATATACCATTTTTTAAAAGATATCAATTCTTTATTGATTATTCATATGATATATATATATATATTGAATTATATTTGAATGAAAATTAACCTCTTAGATATTAATATGTATGTTATATTTAATATATGGTCATCATAGAGATATAATAGTTGTGAAAACATGTGAATATTGTAATGATTAGGGTCTCATATGAGATAAAAAGTTCACTTATGATATTCTAAGTGGGGATTATTTTCTAAATTTACCTAATTGAGTATACCACATGGAGTATCACACACAATTCCATTGGTATATATAGGGTGAATATTTTATATAATTCAACATTACATAATGTTAAAAATGTATGTTTTATATAAAAATTCATGTTTTGTAAGGACCCACCCCATGTTTACCAGAGTAGGTGCATTATTTAATTACATTGGAATATAAACAATGAACATGAATCCTAATGGAATGAGTAGTTTAGGGGGCCCTAAATCTCCTGAAAAAAAGGAACGGGCGGGAGGATTGGAAATGGATCTTCTGTCAACATCTAGACTGATCCCTGGATTTTCGATAAGGATGGTATGCGGGTCACATCCCCTGCCCAACCTGGTCTGGAAGACGCCACAGTAAACTGCCACTTTTCAGACCAGGGCCCGGGATGGTGTGTGGAAAAGAATCAGGAATGGTTTAATGAGAGATACCAAATAATTATTCTAAGCATCCCTTGGGTCCCTGATGAAGGCCCCGACCATCTTTTTTGGACCAATGATTCTTCAGGCGAGTACACGTTGAGATCCCGGTATAGACTGGCTCTTGGCGTCCACTCTTGCAACCATGATGAGGGACCATGGAAAGAGATTTGTAAGCTCAACGTCCCCCCAAAAAATACTCCAATTTTGGTGGAAGGTTTGCACGGGCACCATCCCTACCATGAGCCTCCTTGTTTACCGACATATGACTAGTGCTGATTCAAGCCCGTTCTGCCCAAATATTCCTGAAACTCTTTGGCACGCCATCATGCACTACCCGAGAGCCAAGGTTATTAGGAATAAATGGGGCTCGACTTTGGATGCTTCACTGGACAATTCCTCTGACCTCCCTGATCTTCTGATGCACTGGTGTTCCTCTCTCTCATCGGCTAATGAAAGTGCTCGTTGCACCCTAGCCTGGATCATTTGGGTTCGGCGAAACAATTAAATTTTCCACCATGTCCATCAGCCCCCCGAGTTCTGGATTGAACGAGCCAATTCATGGATTGAGGGCTGGAAGGACCACAATGGACACCTTTTTCCAGACGTTACCCCCTCCTGCCCCCCTCATTGGACCCCCCACCCCCCAAAGAAGGGAGCCTCAAGCTCAATGTGGACACTTCTCTCTCCAAGGATGGCCCTGTTGCTCTCAGCCTCCTAGATCGAAATCATCTGGGGCAGATCATTGCAGCAAAATATGAACCACATCACGCCTTCTGGGAACCTGCAGTTGTTGAGGCCTATGCCATTCTTGTAGGGATGATGCTTGCTGTGGAATGTGGATGGGCTGATATCATCATCGAGTCAGACTGCCTTTCGGTTATCAATTCCATTAACCACAATGACGCGGGACATCAGGCCTTTGGATTCATCGTCAGGAGAAACCGCTTGCTACGCCAATGCTTCTCTTGCTGCACCTTCTCCTTTACCAAAAGGGAAGGAAATAATGCGGCCCATCAGCTGGCAGCCTTAGTCCCCTTCAATGTGAACTAGCTATGGCTGGAGAACTTCCCTTCTTGGCTCTACTTATGTACTACTACTGATTTTCGCCATTAATTTTATCCTCCTTCATTAAAAAAATGAAATACATCATATAAATTCCTTTAACAACATCCATAACTCCTAAGTCATTTCACCATGTCATTCATAATAAAATTCCTCATGTCCAGATAAAATGAAACCTAAGAAAGGGGTGAGCTCAAAATCTTTGTAATGGTGATAAATACAACGGATGATATATAATCCCTAAGCATGTTGAATAACTAAAAACACATGCCTTTGACAAATAATAAACTTGAACACATTATGATAGGAATAAGGGTTGAGTAAATAATGCCATAATAAAACATAATCATGGGTATTATACTAGTCGAATAACCAAATGAACCATCAATACTATTTCCATAATGAGGGAATTCATAATGCGGGGCATCATTACCATACCATCAAGGCCTCGTACTAAGACCATAAATAATCATTTTGTCATGGACTTGTGCCAAGACCGTAGTTTGTCTCATGTGACCTACTGATGCACCAAGGAGATATAGTGGGCCCCACCTGACACTTTCTATGATCAATTCATTCCTCATATGAACAGGGATATATATATGAAACATATACATTCATATTGAATCTAATATATGAAATTAAAATAACATTCCATGAACATTAAGCATAATCACTAACCATTCAGAGTAAATTGGTGAATGGTTTTAGGATAGAAAATCCATAGGAAAAATAATCATAAACTATTAAATTAAATCTGGTAGACGATACAATGAAATATTAATCCAAATAATACATAATAATCAACAAGAGTGTTTAAATAGATGAAGATACTCTTATAAAATCTTTGAGTAATTCTTGAGATAAGTACTCTTTTACATTGAAATGAAGAGTTCATTTAAAAATTAATTGTATAAAACATAAGTGAAGTAGGATAGTATTTAAATAATAAAATGAGTTATTCTATAAAGATAATGGTTTCCAAAGACATATTATAGTGTTCCCTTGAATATAGGTAAGAATTTGAGAATTTCCCTTGAATCAGGATTGTATTTCAGAAACAATTTTGAATGTTCAATTTTAAAATATGTAACAATCAATAAAATAAGAAAGGATTTTGGTTGGTGAACATATAAATAATACTAAAATAGAATTTATGAGGAGTACATAATAATACACAATAATTTCATTGAGGTAAGTAGACAATAAAAGTAACCCGAATGAAAATGGAGGTTCGGGTAAAAAAAACCCTTACCTTAAGTCCAAATGTGTTACCCTCTTGAACTTATCGTCCTGGAATATGAAATTATAATTATTTATAACTTAATTCAGAACATATTAAACATGTATTTAGTTTATCATAATTCTATTTATTTCATTTATGTCCTAAATGATATGTTATAATATTGAATTCCATTGTTCCGGAGTGTTTGTTTTCTTGATTTTCATAATTGGTTCACTTGTTTTTAAGTAATGGAGTTCATGTGGAATGGTTGTAAATCTACAGAATTTAAATTACATATTATTTATGAAAATCAAGAATTATTAACGGAAATTTCTATCATTTTGATACATGGAATGAGGATGAATCATTAAATGACAACCACTTCGATTATTTGGAGGTATTTTGATTATTTTGAACTAATTTTGTCATATAAATTAATTATATGTACATATACTAATTAATAAATATTAATTATATTATGATACATATATTATAGTCTGTTTCAACCATCAAAATGGTTTTATGTCCATAAATGAAAGATAAATTGAAAAATGAAACTTCATCATCCACAAAGGTTATAAATTGAAACCCCATGGATGTTGATTTTATTTATAAAAATAAATGAGAGGGAGTAAGAATATAGATGATGGTTATTCCATTAAAATGATATAATTCCATTATATAGATGATACTACAGTTATAATGGTCATTTGGATAGAGGAGTTGAGGAGAGGATAACAAAATAAGATAAATTTAAATGAAACTAAATGAAAAAGAAGGGCGATTTACCTCTTCAAATAACCTTCTTGAGAACCTCCTTAAGGGAAGGGGTTTTCGTCTATTAGAAAGACCCATAGCTTCTTGGATGTGGGGAGTGACTTGTTAAGGTTAATTGGGTAGATCATTTAGGATCTTCAAGGCTTTGAGGAGTGAAGAGAAGAGGATGTGAGAGGGGTGGGTTTATAGTGGAGGAGAGGAGTGAATTGGGAATATTTAATTCATTATTTTATTATTTCCCTCAAGACAACCAATAGTGATGATTACATGACCAATAATAGTAATAAATCCACGTGATTTCAAACAAAGTTGGATTACATTAGTCATGATGTCATAAATAGTGTATTTAACATAGAATTTGTATAAACGGTATTTTACCATATTTCACTATTCCTAAAAAATTTCAGTATTTTAGAAAAATACCAAAAATTCAACCTAAACATTTTTCAACACGTATAATCCACAAATGAAGTCAATTTTTCCAAAAATAATTTTATAAATTTTATTAATTTAATATTCAATTAAAATCATAATTTATTCTAAATAAACAGTTTTAAAAAATTTATTTACTTATTCCAAAACATAAGTATATCATACTAATAGTTGAATATTATTTATATACTATCATAGGTGAGGTTAATACTCATTAGGTTATATCAAAATTTATAAGTTTATGTTACTATTCATAAGTGTAGGTCACTATTCACTAAAAAATAAGTTTTTTTATCAGAATCTAAATAACTTACTGATCGCAACCGTGTATGTCGGATTTTTTAAATTCACATCACAGAAGTGACAAACTTAAGTTTAAAGGTCACATATCACATAGTAGTTAATTATGTTGTTATTACAAGTGATTATGAAATATTTATTATAAATTAATTTCCAATGAAAAAATATTGGTTCATTACATTCTCCCCTCCTTACAAAAGTTTCATCCTCAAAATTCACAAAATATTTCCTAAAAAGATTCGGGTATCTCTTCAACATAACCTCCTCAGGATCCCATGCTGCTTCCTAAATATTATGGTTCTTCCAAAGAACCTTTACCAGACAAGTTTTCCAATTTATCAATACTTTTTCTCTTCTATCAAGAATCTTTACTGACTCTTCACAATAAGACGGATCAGGCTCAAGTTCTATTTTTTCATAGGTGAGTACATGTGTTGGGTCTGGCATGTATTTCCTTAACATTGATATGTGGAACACATTGTGAAATTTGGAGAGACTTGGATGCATTTCCAAATGGTACGCTACAGTTCCAATTCGATCCATAATTTAAAAAGTTCTAATGTACCTAGGACTTAATTTTCCCTTTTTATTGAACCATATAATACCATTACATAGATATACCTTTAAGAAAACATGATATACTTCTTGAAATTCCAAATTCTTCCTTCAGTTATTAGGATATATATTTTTCCTACTTTTAGATTTTTTTATATGGGTTTGGATAATATTCACCTTTTTTGTTGTTTCCTCAACAATTTTTGGGCTTACGAGATTTCTTTCACCAACATCATCCCAACAAGTTGGTGTATGACATCTCTTTTCACATAACACTTCTTATGTTTCCATCTTAATACTTTAATGGAATATATTGTTATAGAAAATTTTTAAAAGTGGTAAATACTGATCCCACATACCTTGAAAGTCATGGAACAAGACCTCAACATGTATTCCAATGTTTTAATAGTCCATTCTGATTGTCAATCAATTTATTGGTGGTAGGAACTGCTCAAACAAAGATCAGTATCTAGGGAATTCTTAATACTTTTCCAGAATTATGATGTAAAATGGGGATCATGATCAGAAAAAATTGATAAAGTACAACATGAAGTCTTAAAAAATCATTAATATATTTTCTTTCTAAACATTCACATGTTAAATCATCTCTTATAGAAAAAAATGTGATGATTTTGTAAGAAAATCCTAAGTGACCCATATCACATCATTCTTTATTGGAGTATTTGGTAGCCCTATGAAAACTTCCATCATAATATCATCCAATTTATAATTAGGTGTAGGAAGGGGTTGCATGACTCCCCCAGGATGTTGTCTCCGGCCTTCACCTATTGAAAAAACAAACATCTCGATACATAATTAGATATCTCCCATTTCATGTTTTCCTATCAATAATGTCCCTTTAGATAACTATACATATTTTTTCCACCAAGGTTTATAGATAAATTAGAGGTATGAAAATAATCTAATAGTTCCCTCTTTTTCTCAAGGAATAGCGGGAACTCAAATCCTTCTTCCAAATTTCAAAATGCCACCTTCATATACGAATTCAATCAACTTCTATCATTTATATCTTAATTTTCTTTTGGAAATAATCATCATCAGCCTTAGATTTTTTATCCTTTCCAGTAAAAAAGGTTTGGAAACCATTTGAAAAATTAGTTATTTGTTACCTTCCTTGATAATTACCATATCCATCTTTACTATATCTATGAACAAATGATCCCTTTCATCTATCATCTTGTTCAAAATTCCATGTTTCTTTTAACTCAAAGTGTCTTACAACTTATTTTTCTTCACTGGGTGGATGTGTATTATGCTATCATAATCATTTAATATCTCAATCCATCTCCTTTGTCTCATGTTATGTTCTTACTCTGAGAAAATATATTTAAAATTTTTTTGATCTGTATATATCTCAAAATTTTCACCATAGAGGTAATTTATCCAAATCATCAATGTAATGATTACCAATGATAACTCAAGATCATGAGTTGGATAGTTTTTTCCTAAATTTTTATATTCCGAGATGCATAGTAAATAACTCTATCATTCTATATAAGGACACATCCAGGTCCATTCATTGATGATTCTATAAAGATCACAAATCAATCATTTTTAGATGGTGGAGTCAACATTGGAGAATTCACTAACCTTATCTCCAATTCATAAAAAATATCTTCACATTTCTATGTCCTTATGATCTTAACCCCTTTTCATATATTCTTGGACATTGGGTTGGATGAACATGTGAAGTTTTGAATGAAACACTGATAATAAATTACTAAACCATTAAAACTACATAACATAGATATGTTCATTGGAGTAGGCCATTCAGGTACATATATTTTTTTCACAAGATCTAAAGATATTCTATCCTTAGAGATGATGTGGCATATAATGAAATCTTATTAGAGCCAAAAATAACACTTTCAAAACAATCTATTTAATTCAATTCTTCTAAGAGTCTTCATAATAGTTTACAAGTGATTTTCATGATCTTCATAGATTTTAGAGTATACCAAGATTTCATCAATAAAAAACACCTCAAAGTCATCAATATATTCTTTGAAAACTCTATTCATTAGATCCATAATAATATATGGTACATTAGTTAGTCCAAAAGGCATTACTGTAAACTCATAATGCCCGTCCATAGTTCAAAATACTGTTTTTTGAATGTGTTGCTTCCTCAGAAGCAACTGATGATATCCTGATCAAAGATCAATATTCCCAAAATATTGGGATCTATGAAGTTGATCAAATAAATAATCAATGTATGGATGGGGATAATTATTGTTTACTATTATAGCATTTATCTCCCTATAGTCAATACACAACCTCAAAGATCCATCTTTATTTTTAACAAAAAAGAACAGGGGATCCCCATAGAGAAAAACTAGGGCGAATAAATCTATTATCACTAAATTCTTTTAGTTATTTCTTTAGTTCCACTAAATCAATAGTGGCCATTATATAAGGGTTATTTGATATGGACCTTGAACATAGAATTAAGTCTATAGGAAACTCAATTTTCAACTCTGGAGGATGTCCGGGTAAATCCTCTGGAAAGATGTCAAAAAATTCTTGCACAATAGGTATGTACTCTATCTGTACATTATTCTCCTTACCCATAGTTATTTCATTTCATTACTCACCAATAATTTATTTCAATAGATCTATTGGGGTTAGATCTAGATGAGAATCATATGGTGATTTTTCTGTCCTAAAGATAATGGATTCTACACCATTCTCAAAAATTGTAACTTCCATCTTCTTAGAGTAGATCTTTGCATCATAATTTGATATCCAACTCAAACCGAGAATTATATCAATGTCAATAATTGGTATGATGATATGGTTATAAACTAAAGCACATTTATGTGTCATGATGGGGAATGATCGACAAGACTTTTTTACAATGATTCATACACTATGAGTTTTGACTAATAACTCCATTATTAAATCAAATTTGACATGTCTAATTTTCTATGAAAACTGGGAAGATATGAATGAATGTGATGATCTAGAATTAAATAATGCATTGGATATGTTTGATGAAATTATTAATGTACTTACCACCACTTCATTAGGAACTTCAACCTCCGAATTTATGATCGTATAATCTTAGCCTTGATCCGTTGGCCTTATTTGGGGAACATTTCCCTGATACATTGTACATTCATGTGCATAATTTCCCATATTTCTGCAATTGTAGCATTATAAATTGGTAGATTCTTTCTTCCCATTACAATCTCGTGATAGGTGGAATTTTTTTCCGCACTTGTAACAGACTTCCATTCCCTTATGGAATGTTCCAGGGTGTCTCTTCCCACAATTACTGAAGGATATAAATTCAACTCTTCCCTTCATCCCCATCTCCTTATTTATTTTTCTAGATTTTTTAGTATCCCTCTTCATTTCTCGTTTTCCTTTGATTTCATAAGACATAGAACATTTTTTTCTATCTTGATAGCACATGAGACAATATCTTCACATGATGAGAAAATTTGGGAGACTAGAGCCTTTTGGGGGAATGTGTTTAGACTATAAAAGAATCGATCAATTTTGGTCCTTGGATTATGTATGTTGTCCAATGTATGATTCTACAACCTTGTAATGTTGGATTCATACTTGGAAACATTTTCATCCTCCTTATTCCATTGATTAAAGAATTTCCTCTCTATATCTACTCGCTATTCATGTGTGAAATATTGTTCTAGGATGATTTCTTTAAAATTACTCCATTATACTTCTTCTATTTCTTTCTCCTCCTTTTTGTTTTGGATTAACAACCACCACTGATATTTATCTCTTGATAGATGATAAACTTCCATGAAAACCTTCTCTATTTAATTACATCACCAAGTGAGAAATATCTTCTATAGGGAACATATCCATTGATCTCCTACAAATGGGGTTTTAGACCCATTGAATTATGGAGTATATTGTCGCATAAAGCGATCTAACATAGATCCTCCATGTGGTGGATCTAGATTCTCTATATGGGTAAGGTTATTATTCATAACCTGAGTAAGTTATCATAGTATAGTTATAAGTTCTTATGCACCAATCGTAGCACTAGAGCCATCATCATTTTCTTGCGTCAGAGGGAAATACCAACATCGTATATATTTGTTCATGTGGTTTCCATTTCTTCTAATATGCATAATTTCTAGATAATAGAATAAACTAGATTATGTTATGAATCATAATGGATAATCTTATGTTAACAAAATACTTTGTATAAATTGAAATCATATGCATGGACCATCCCATAATCTCAAAAATGGCTTCCTTGAGGAAAAATTTACATTTAAATCATTCCCAATTAATTTTAATGAAATTTTGAATTATCCTAATAATATCCCCTATGAGTGTCCATACCAAGAGTGCAGAAAGGCCAATTTTTGTGTACCAGGATACCCTGAGTCATGCCCCAAACTTATTGTCAGATTTTTCACTCCTAGGTACATCTATGCAAGAGACACCTCTACCTATTCGTATTTAGACAGGGATGTATTTTCTAGAAAGATACACATAATATATTCCTCACCAAAATTCCAAGACGTTCTTGTATTTTTATCCTCAAATAATATCTTAGGGACTCTTACCTAATCTATGTTTTCTAAATACAATTTCCATTTTTTATACTAAACTTCCTTTGATACCACCTGTAAGTTCCTAAACCAAGTTTCTTAGAGTCTGTGCCTTATTTGATTACATTATAATATAAACAAGTAATATGCATCCCGAAGGACCGAGTAGTTTAGTAGTGTTGGAAACAAGATACATATATAATTTTAACATTACAACTTGAAAAGAAATATAATATAGAGATTCCTTTGACAACATCCATAACTCCTAGGTTATTTCCACAGGTCATTCATAATAAAATTCTATAGGTCCTAAGAAAATGAAACATAAGAAATGGGATAGCTAAAATAAATAGTAAGGGTGAGAAATATAGTGGAATATATATATAAGAATTTGGCATGTTGAATAATATAAAACATATTCCTTTAGCAAATAATAAACTTGAACACATTATGGTAGGAAAAAGCGCTAAAAAAATAATTCCATAATAAATCATAATCCAAGGTATTTTACTAGAATAATAACTACATTAACCAATAATACTATTTTCATAATCATAGAATGCATAATGCAGGCCATCATCTCCATACCATCAAGGCCTCATACCAAGACCATAAATAATCATTTTTTCAAGGCCTTATCCCAAGACCGCAGTTTGTCTCATGAGACCTATCGATGCACTGTGGGGATATAGAGGTCCCCTCCTGACACTTTCTATGACCAATGAATTCCTCATATAAATGGGTATAAATATAAACAACATATACATTTATATTAGAAACTAATATATTAAATGTAAATAACTTTCCCCGAATATTATGCATAAACACTAACCATTCAAAGTAAATTGGTGAATGGTGTTAAGAGAGAACATTCACAGACAAAATATTAAAAAACCATTAAATTAAATCATTTATATGATACCATGAAATATTAATCCTTTTAATATATAATAATCCAAAAGAGTGTTGAAACAGATGAAGATACTCTTATAAAATCTTTGAATAATTATTTAGATAAATAGTCTTTTACTTTGAAAAGATGAGTTATTTTGAAAAAATATTTGTGTAAACCAGGAGTTAAGTAAGATAGTATTTTCATAATAAAATGAGTGATTTTAAAAAGATAATGGTTTCCAAAAATAGATTATATAGTTCCCTTGAGAATAAGTAAGAATTTGAGAAATTTCCTTCAATCGGGCTTGTATTTCTGAAACAATTTTGAAAGTTCCTTTTAAAATATGTAACTATCAATAAAATAAGGAAGGATTAATGTTGGTGAACATATAAAGGAAAATCACACATAATTTATGAGTATTAAATAATAATACACAATAATTTAATTGAGGTAGTGAGACAATAAAATTAACCCGAATGAAAATAGATGTTCAGGTGGAAAAAACCTTACCTTAAGTCCGATTGTGTTCCCCTCAGGAACTTATGGTCCAAGAATATAAAATTTTAACTATTAATAACATAATTAATAACCTATTAGACATGTTATTAGTTTATCATAATTATTTTTAGTTCATTTAAGTCCATGTTGATAAGTTATAAAATTGAATTTCGTTGTTTCAGAGTGTTCGTTTGCTTGACATTCATAATAGGTCACATGTTTTTTTAGTAATGGAGTTTATGTGGAATAGTTGTAAAACAACATAATTGAAAGAAAATAATATTTATGAACATCCATAATTTTGAATAGTCATTTATATCATTTGGTTACATTGAATGAGGATGAATCTTTAGATGACAACCACTTCTATTATTTGGTGGTATATGGATTATTATGAACTAGTTTTGGCTTATAAATTAATAATATGTACATATAGTAGTTATTGAATATTAATTAAGTAATAATACATATATTATATTTTGTTTTAACCATATAAATCGTTTAATGACTAGTAATGAAGGAGAAATTAAATAACGAAACATCGTTGTCCCCGAATGATATAAATTGGAATATCATGGATGTTGATTTCGTTTATAAAAATAAAATGGAGGGAGTAAGAATATTGATGATGGTTATTTGATTAACAGGATATAATTCCAGTATATAGATTATAATATAGTTAAAATGGTCATTTTTACAGAGGTGGTGGGGATATGATGACAAAATAAGATACATTGAAATGAAACAAAATGAAAAAGAAGGGTGTTTTACCTCTTGAAATAAACTTCTTGAGAACCTTCTTAGGGGAAAGGGTATTGGTATTTTGGGAAGTACAAGAGACTGTTGGATGTGGGTAGTGACTAGGGAATAGTATTTGGGTAGATAATTGATGAGATAAAAGGATTATAGGAGTGAAGGGAAGAGGAAGTGTGAGGGGGGGGGGTTATAGTGGAGAAGAAGAGTGAATTTTAAATATTTAATTAAATATTTTCTTATTTCCATCAAGACAAAAAATAGTGATGAATCCATGAAAAGTTATAGTAATAAATTCAAATGATTTTAAACCAAGTGGTATCACCTAACTTATTATGTAATAAATAGTGAATTTATCTTATAATTTGTATATACAGTATTTTACCGTATATCTGTATTTATAAAAACATTGAATTTTTCAGAAAAATACCAAAAAATTACCGTAACCATTTTTCTATGTGTTTAATCCAAATATTAAGACCATTTTTCAAAAATAATTTTGTAAATTTTATTAGTTTAACATTCAATTAAGATCATAATTTATTCTTAAAAAATTATTTTAAAACATTTTTTTACTTATTCCCAAACATGGGTATATTGTACTTTCACTAGAATATTATTTATATACTATCATAGGTAAGGTTACTATTAGTTATGGTATATAACTAATCATAAGGGTATGTTACTATTCATATGGGTATGTTAGTATTCATAAAAAATAATGTTTTTCTTATCAGACTCCAAATAACTTACTGATCACAACCGTGTATGTCATATTTTCAAAATTCACATCACAGAAATGAAAAACTTATGTTTAAAGGTAACATAACACTTAGTATATCATTATGTATTGATTTCATGTGATTATGACATATTTATAATAATTTAATTTCCATTGAAGGAATATTAAGTCGTTTTATGTTTAAATACATCTCTTTCTCCATCCTTGAGTATGATAAAATCAAGGGGTGATTGAGAAAGTAATTGATAATGTAGTATATTTTTCATAACCAAAATATAATTTTTCTTCTTGTATTGTTATTATACCATTTCCCCCATAATTAAATATTATTGGGGATGTGTATTACCATTTACATACATGTTATATGATATGTAATTGTCTACATAGATGAGGTACATGTGATGTACTCATATGAATTGGTGAATGACATGAGATATACCAACCCATATTATTTATTATCTACTTATATAACCAAGAATATATGAATTGGTTCATAGGATATGATGGGTTTAGGGGGTTCATGAAATGATCAATAGAAACCGAAAAAACAGATTTTATCCTCAATTTATCCTCAATGATAACAATATAAACTTGAAGAACTTAATGAAAGTGTACATGTATAATTGAGTAATCAATCATTTATTCTTCAATTCATGCATAAATGAGATTGATGAAGAAGAAAAAAATTCCACCTTAATAAAAATACACCATACTTAGATCCTTGATCATATCAAGAAGATTCTAGATCATAAAAGGGGTTCTACCCCTTTTTCTTGTGTTGAACGAAGATCATAAACAGAATATATTCTTAGTAATATTGCATGAACTGATAGACTCTCCAATAAATATAACTCCTTTTCTTTTTTAGGCTATCCTTGATTATATTAATTAAATATTATACATTAGTGTTATCCCATATGTAATTTCATGTTTGATTTATATACTATTTTAAGGTTTCATACGGTTCACCTTGTATTCAATAAATCAAATAAATAATTGATAAGTGATTAAACCATGCATGATGGAGTGGCCAAATACGTGAGATAAAATTTGTATGCTTATGTAACATTATGTGCAATGTAGTATCATGATACATCACAAGCACACCAGACTATGATGGTTCCATCATATAACCCATATTCTATTTAAGGTTTTGTTTGTGTAAATATATCCTCAGTCTTCTTAAATGAATCACATATATATCTATATTAGTTCACATCCAATAATTTCCCACCTATGCTAAAATCCCATAATGACTCTATAAAAAACATCAAAAATCTATGTGAATACATCCAAATCCCTATTTATATGGTTTATCAAATACTCTTCATTTTGGAGAAAACACTTTTTCCAGAATATAATCCTTATCCAAATGAAAAATTGTTTGATCTTATAAGCCTTTGTATGATTTAAAAGAAATATGAAATCTCTATTTCATAGACATAAGAAATGAGAGACCTCTAGAAATGTGTCAGTTCTACTCAAGCTACTAGTGGGTCTGGTGTGACCTCTATCAAAGATAATTATATCTCATATAAACATGCCCATCATAATATTAATCACATTTATACCAATACAGTCCCTCTTCCTAAGACATCAAGTAACCACTAGACATTGAATAATTTCAATCTAGTATAGGACATGTTAAACATTATTGGTTTTCTAATTAAACTAGTTTGGTTAATGAATAAAGAAAATGTCATTCATACGGGAAATAATCACATTACATGTTGCTCATACAAGTAGCTAAACACAATACATGTGACTCAACTAATAATGGAAATTCCTCAAACTTAAATCAATAAAGGTACAATTTAACTTTTTTTATCTTACAAGTGGATAAATCTCATCTTGGATAAGATCTAATTGATTACATGATTAAAAACATACCCAACCACCCCAAGTTAGATAATATGTAATGGGATGAAGAATAAATGTATCAAAATATAAAGGTTTTCATTATATGTATCAATCCATCCTTAGGTATTAATAATTAATAATAATAATAATACAAACCTATGTATATCAACGACTTTATTCTATTACATGGGATATACTTGGTTGGGAAATCCAAATAATAACCCTCCACTTAATATCTTATGATTCTACCACTCATGTTAATATTAACATGTCCTCACAACCCATAATACTGTATTATCATCTTCTATTTAGGAAATATAAAATTCAATCTTTGAGGGGATTTTATCATTCCAGTATTCATGAAATGTAAAATATAACACACATGAATGAATGAAAAATAGAGATTTTATTTTATTATAAAATCATGATTCATTATGAAACCATTATATCATATCATATATTCAATATACCAAGAGACTCAACATAACCCTCGAGATTATTTTTTAAGAATGGTTTCATAAGTAGATCCACTACATTTCAATCAACAACCATTTAAAAGATCCTAAAATCAACCCTCCTAGTTATATATCATTCGAGATGGTTTTTTTGAATGTCATATTTAGTCATTTGATGATACCAAAGTTCCTTGGGATGAGTGATTGATCCAATATTTTCACACTAAAACTCAATCACTACCTCAATTCTAAGAACCACATATAATTTAGAAATGAAATTTATTATCCAAATATATTTATTCAAGGAATCAAATATGGTGATTTACTTTACTCGAATGTTGAGTCCTCCATGGTGGACTGTTTGGAACTCTTCCTACGAATAACTCCGTCATTCAAGAAAAACCTAAAACCAAGTTGATATTTCATATTACCCTTTTTGTATTGGAAACTATAATCCTTGGAACCTTTTATACAAATCTCATCCTCTCATCCAACTGCCAAGAACATATCCTTAGTCCCCATTAAGTATTTATGGATGTTCTTAATAATAATCCAATGACTCTCACCATGTTTAGTTTACCATATAATTTAAATTATAATAGAATAGTTGACATAAGGCTGAGTACAAAACAAGGAATACATGATATAACCTATGGAAGGAACATTGGGAAGTATATATATCCTTTCTAATTCCTTAGAAGGATCTTGGATCATCCAATGATTCATGACATGAAATAATGGTATGGGCCATTTTTTAGATATTTTCATGCTAAAACTATTTTTAACTTTACCAATGTATGTGTCTTTTATAAGTTCAGAAAACCTATTAGATCTATCTCTACATATCCTTATACCATTTAGTTTGGATACATTACCCATATATTTTTTATTGAATCATTCATCCAAACACATCATTATAGAGTTTACATTTGGGATTACATTATTGACAATAATTATTTCATCTACAAAAAAGATCAGAAATGCTATTATACTCATACTAATTAGTTTATAAAAAAAGAATCAGTAAATATTTTTAATGAAACAAATATTTGATTAATTCATCAAACTAGATATTCGAACTACGATAATCTTACATTAATCCATAAATGTACTTTTTCATATTTCATACCTTATAAAAATCATTTTTACACGTCAAAACCTTTGTGTTCTATCATATATATTCCCTTGACAAAATTACCATAAAGGAATAATTTTCAGCATCCATTTGATATATCTCATAACAAAATTGGGTTGTTATGGCTAGAAATATTTGAGTGGATTTTATCATACATATAGGTGAAAAGGTTTCTTTATATTGAATACCATGATTTTTGTGTAAGCGTTTTCCACCAAGTCTGATTTATAAGTATACAATCTACCATCTATTCTAGTGTTATTATAGAAAATAAACTTTTACACTATGGGTGTAACCACATTAGGTGCATCAACTATGCTCTAAATTTTGTTAATGTACTTGGATTTCATGTCATATTTTATGGATTTTAACCACTTCTTGAAATTATAACTCTTTATGGTCTCCTGTTAAGTAGAAGGTTCATTGATTATAAAAATTACTTCATCATAATTTTATATGATAAAACCAAATTTAATGAGATATTGATGAATACTACTAGCCATTATAGGTTACCGTGTATCCTCTGTAAAATCTTCTTTTATAACTCTTTAATGAAATAACTCAACTCCTATATTAGGTACACATCCATATTTATTGGTCTTGAAATTATCCATGTTCAAAATTCCTCCTATTAAATAATCGATCAAAGTATTATCTTTGAAGGTAAACAAATTAGGACAGAAACATTGTTTGTTTAGTATAATTATAGAAATAATATCCTATAATTTCATAGGATAATTAACAAAAATATTTTTTCTATCTTAAGGCCTAGCAAGTCAAAAGGTAATCATCATATGAGTGCTTTAGAATCCAAAATCCATATAAAAGACCAAATCTGAAATTTCTTAGTCTATATCTCATATTGGAATATTTATGAATTCTTCAAAAAGAATGTGATTTTATAGGAATTTATGAGTCCCTAATGAATAACCCAAAAATAATATGAAGTTAATGCCAAAAAATCATTGTCTGAACCATGTATAACAAGGTTTGATTCTTCCTGTTAGAAAAACAATTACACTATGATGTTCTGGGAGGATTGAGTTCTGAAAAATATATATAATCTCTCACATGATCTGTGAGTTTTTATCTAAATTATTCACCACCCCGATTCAATAAAATAATAATAAATGCTTTTTTCATAGTGTATAATATTCTTCTTTTTGAAACACTTCAAACTTCCTAAAACATTTAACACTTTTATCTCATTAGAAACATATATCCATAGTAACTGAATTCATATATAAAAGCGTCAAAGTAAATAAAATAACCACTTTCTTATATACTAATTGGTCAACATACATCACTATGTATGATATCAAATAGTTCACTATCCCTTTCACATCTACCACTAAAATACACATTATCCATTTTTCTTAATAGACACAATTTATAATTTTAAGATGATTCATGATAGAATGGTTCTAGTAATATATCTATATGGAGAATTAAGATTCATTTCTAAATTATATGTTTAAAGAGATAATACCAATGGCTTGTGAGAATAGAATCAATATTGGTATTCATACTAAGACTATTATATATAAGATTTTCCATATATAAAATTTATAAACCATTTACTATATCCTTGATTCCATAAATCATTTCATTTATATATATATATATTATAACATTAGTTTTTAATAGTTAATAGAAATAATTTATTTTCCAAACAAGACACAAAAAACAGATTCCCCTCTATGGTAGGAATATAATAAAAACTCTCCAAATGAAAAACTAATAAACTTGGTAAAAAGATGTAAAAAGTTCTATCTTCAAATGAAATAACTCTTTATCAATTATAGATATAATGATATAATTAACCCCTTTTCAATTCCATCCAATATTTGAGTCTATGTTTTTAAAATAAAATGTTTGATGCACACCTGGTATCCAATGAACATGAGCCACAGTTTGTAAAATTAACTTCTATAACATTCATATTTAGACTATCAAAATGTTTCTCTTTGAGACCAATTCTCATCCTTATATACAAATTTATAACCATATTATAGGCCATACCTATATGTGATCTCAATATAATTATTAGGAAGTAATAAATAATCTATTATAAATATATCTATAGGTGAGTATTATGTGATATATATTTCTATCAAGGACATTTATTAAATGTACCCAAACTAAAAATGATGACCCCATTTATAATACCCATTTAGTAATCCAATATCCATATTTTACTGATATTTTAGTCTAATTTTGTGTTCATGTCATCACTAAGATATTTAGGTATGGAATCATAATAATCATAACAGTTATGATTCTTGGATAGTTGAGAATATAAACTCTTTACCCAAATATTTAATTTGGATTTACTCAACTCAATTTATCTTATATCATAACTTTTAAGGTTTATTAGATAAGTATCACCCAAATATCACATCATTATATGGTTACATAATTTTTTGGAATATCCATTTCCACCATTAATTATACAATATTATCCATGATCACCCTACTTTAGTAGAAACTACTAGTTTAGACAATCGAGGTCTTATCATGTGCTACATTGGATAGAATCCTACAATCAAAATTTAAATGGGTTGCCTTTTTTAAGGTCTCATTAGTTTAATATAAATAACATTCAAACTAAACCCATTTCATCTCATACAATCTCTATTATCTAATTCTTTATACCTCTGTGTATGCATGCTTCTAACAATTTGGTTGTTGAATCCCTATTCCATCTAAAAAATTAATGTGTTGACACCAAAATAATGCGCAACTCTCTTCATAACCAATCTTTTTTTATTACACAAACAAATATAGAAACAAAAAATATTCATACACATCAGAATTCATCTCATGTATAAGGTTTATAAACTATTCTTGTAATGTATTATAGTTATATGAGATTAAAAATTACAATAAGAGTGATCCATAAGTGGTAGATAGACAACCACAAACCTTTCTAGAATAAGGAATAAGCCTCTATTCTAGTGGGGAGTATGACCCCAAGTTGCTATCCCCTAATAGAATTTACTAAAGATAGAATTCGATACATGAAAACTCTAAAACCTCATATGAAAAAAGTTTATCCAACCACTATTTTTAGGATCATAACTCTAAAATAAATCCAAACTAAGGTAGATATAAACTATATCATATGAAATCATACCTAGAATATAATTATGTGAACTATTTTTAAGAAAAAAAATTATCTAAAAAAGTTAATATATATTTAGTTATGTTTTTACTGATCAGGTATTTATAATTCTACAATTAAGAACAATTTTTTAGAAATTGGTAATATTTGTTTTGATTTTTTGTGTATGAACAAATTATAACTAATTAAAAATGAAATCGGTCCTTAATAGTAGGTATTTATTTCATTTTTAATTCACCTTATATAATTATATATCTTAAACTGTTGGATGATGATTTTTTTAAAGATCTATTTTCATAATTTTTTGGATGATCCTTTTTCTTCCCAGATTTAGGGAATATGACTAATAAGTATTTTAAACAAAAATTAAATAATTTGACACAAAAAAATTTATATAGTATCTTGATTGATGATAAAATAAATATTAATTTGAATTTAAATGATTTATTCATTTGATTTATATAGTAATTTATATTACTAATTCATTTATTGATACTTAGAAGGTGTTAAATTTTATATTTAAACTAAAACAATTCCGGAGAAATTTTAGGTTCCAAAAAAATATAGAGATAAAATTTTATTTGATGAATCTAAAAAATATAATTAATGTGTAAGCCCTACATTTATAAAATATATTATCCCAATAAAGATAATAGTGCATGAAAATAAAACACATAGAGAGGTATATATTTACAAACAATATTAACATTTACGTGTTTCTACAAAAATCACACCAATAGTGGTGTTGGTACTAAAATATGGTATCTCATTAGCATGTGAAAATATATTAAAATGATTTAAATTTTTACTAATGAAGTATTTTCATATTTCATTACTCCAAAAATTATAAAAGAAAATGAGATTCCCTCTAGAATTATTGATGAATGAAGATATCATGGTGATTTCTAATAAAGAAATGAAACGATACATGTTAAACTAAAATCATTATATGAATATAATGATTTAAGATTAGTAGTTTCAATACATGATAATGGTAAATATGTTGGATATATATTTCTACTAATTTGAAATTGAAATGTGTTTAATGAAATTGAGAGATATAAATCATATCTTTATGTACAAGGTTTCTCACAAAGGATGACAATAATTTATAAGGAAATTTATCATCCACTATGGATATTATTGAATTTAAAATTTTAATTAAGATAACATCCACATAATGGCTTGAAATTAACTTTATAGATGAGGTAATAATGTATTTAAATATTTTATTAAATAGTGATAGGTATATAAAATAACCTTATTAATAAAAAATAAATGAATCATTTCATTTGAAACCATAAGACATGTATTTTATAAAATAATAAAAAATTTATATGTATTAAAACAATATAGATGAATGTTTTACAATTATTTGAAAATTTATATGAAAAAGAATTAAATAAAAATTAGATTTTTATTGATTTGTTTTCAATAAAATAATAGGCACCTAATTTTAAATTATTAAAATTTATTTTATGAAATAAATATGGTTGGGAATTTAGATAAAATCTTAAAAATAACAAATTTTATAGTAAAATATCACGATAAGAAAAAAATTGACTTGGTTTCTGGGTAAATTTGTTTTATATGGGTTTTCAAATTCATTGATAATATTATGTATTCAGGATCATTAAAATAAATTTATGGACAAATATTATTCATCAATATATTTGATGTTTGTTTTCTCACTTGATCCAAAGAAGGATCCTTTTTTCCAAATAAAGATAATGAAGGTATTGTTACTCTTTAAGTATCATATCTCAATGTTAAAGATAACTTTTATATCACTAAAATTTCACTAAAAAATATTACTTGGTCAAGTAATTTATTGTCTCATAATTTTTCTTCCCCCACTTTAAGACATTGAAATGGCATAATGAATGTTCTTAATTATCTATGTGGAACATTTAATATGTGGTTACATTATCCATGGGGTAAAAAATTTAAATTGATTTGTTATATTGATGCATGACATCTATTTAATCCATATAATGCTTTGATGGACAATATATTCACATATGGTAACGATGAGAGCCTTATTTTCATCAAATTTTCATTCAATTTCATTATATAAAATCCCAAAAAATTAAAAATTTTATGTGAATTAGATACATTTTTTAGTTCTTAACAGATAATTTGATTTAATTGTAAAATATTTATTTTTATGAACTTGATTTATTTATTCATATTGGATTATTTTGAACAGTACTATGAAGAAAATGGATTTATTAGATGTCATGTAGGTGTTTTTAATGATTAAAATGAAAATATTCAAGGTGGTTAATGAATAAACTAGTTTTTAGGCATTCTATACAACATTAAAATGGTTTTTAGACCAGCTACGTTTGAAACATGTACATTATCACTGAACTGAAGCATTGTTCATGGATATGTATGTAAGATTAAAAAGTGTTTTGGTTGAGTTATGTACATCTAAATGTGAAATTCTAAATGTCATGTCACATTAAACACAACTCACCAAATATGAAAATAAACTAACATTATAGTAAAAGGGTGCCCTCATATTAATAAATGTAGATTAATGTTGGATTTGTAAGTGTAATCGGTTAACGTCAGTAGAAAAACCACATGCGATAGAGCCACATGCAGCCCTTGAAAAAGATCAAACCAATGTAAAAAAGTGTTTTGAAGGCATCAATATTCTTTCTAAAGATCAACATACGATGCCAAAAATGTCATTTAGTAGTGTTTTTTGGAATTTAATAGTAATTAAAGTTGCTAAATATTGTAGTATCATGAATTTTTTCACAACGGTTTTATAAACTGTCATTATACAATTAAAAGTGGTTTTTCATTTTTTAAATATTATTTACAATTTATTATAAATTACTTATATATCAGATGATAATTATACATATTACCTCTTAATTATTATACGGATTCTTTACCACTTCATCAAATGCTTCATGTGGGGACTAAGAAGACATTAATATATTTGTATGTATATTTATATGTATATGTATAAATACAGTTAAATACATACATACATACATATATATATATATTCATACAAACACAAACACACACACATATATTAATAATTTATAAATACATACATATAAAAATATAATTATATATAAATTTAAATAAATGTAAATATATGTATATATATATGAAAATACAAAAATATTATTAAATTTACATAAATGTACACACACACGCACAGATATATTATTACATATTATTATAAATAATATATATATATATATATACACGCACATAAATATAAATATATATATATACCAACATGATACACACACACACATATATATAAATACATATATATATATATATATATACACGCATCAATAAATATATATAAATTTACATAAATTTAAATCAATATATATATATATATAATTAAATATAATTTTATAAAAAGTGATATATATATATATATAAATATATATAATTAAATATAATTGTGTATAATCTTAATTTTTTTTAAATATATATAAATGATTATAAATGTAAAAATATATACATAAAAACATTTAAATATCTATAAAATATAATTAAATATATAATAATATATATAAATAAAAAAATATATATAATAAAGTATACAGATATATATATAATTAAATAAATAAATAAATATGTATATATATCTTTGTGTGTGTGTATGCTAATATATTCATTAATAGATATGATCTAATTAATATTTTTCAATTAATAAATAAAAAATATTAAATAATTAATAATTACTGAAGAATTTATAATTTATATTTTTTAAATAATTTATATCTAATAAATATAATTATTAATAAATTAAAAAAATAAAAAATAAATAAATACATAAAATAAAAAATAATTATTAAATAATAAATTATAAATAATTATTAATTATTAATTATTGACAAGTATTTAAAATTTCAAATAATTAGTTTATTATTTAATTCCATAGTGATTTTTATAAAAACTATGAAAACATTTAAATATGATTTAAGAAAATGTGATTTAAAAAATATTTTGACTACCAATAAATGGTGGGGTGGGGGAGGTGTGGTTAGAAACCACTATGGATTTATGGTGGTTTTCTAAACTCACTACTAAAAAATAAAAATGAACACTTAAAAGTGATTTTGAAAAGTTTAACTAAATTTTCTTTTTGTTGTAGTGATTGTGATCATGGGATCAATCTTAATGCTACATGTTGACTATGAATGAATTTTTAAACATAGAATAATCTATCATTCTCTCTATATGGGAAAATTGAGAAATACCTGGGTGAAGCTTCCACGTGCCTCTCATCCATGAAGAATCATTGATAGAAGATTTTGGTATGATTTGATTATAAGGATAATTTTATTTATTCTTCCCCCAAGTGATTATCCAAGGTTATATTACATCCCATTTGGAGTTCTCCAAATAAATAAATAACTTCAAACAGTTATTAGAAGAGCACTTCATCTCCACCCTTCCATAGGGTTTTAGTCATAGCCTCTCAAACTTTTTATCAGATTAGTTAGTTTTATTTTCCATTATAGATTTCATTTTAATATGATAATATGTTATTTTGCTATTTTTCATGATTCTTCCCTTGTTACTCTTAAATTTCATGGTCATGGAGGACTAACCCCCTATTGAGAAACCTAAGTAGGAAAATCCTTTCTACTCTTGAGTGTTGGTTTAATTATTTGATGGATTTTATTTACAGCCTGAAGAGAACTGTATTTGGATGGGAAGATGGCTCAGTGATAATAACCCCCACTTCCTTTATTCATTTTCATTTTTCTTATGCTTCAAAGCCTCCACTCGTGCATTCATCCAAAATAAGATGGAGTTGGACAAAGGATTCTTGGAATAGTGTATGTGGTTTCTTTTATGTGTGGGTTTGGCTTGTTATAGCATATTGTTTTGGATTCTATACTCATTTGGGGTAGATTTTAGGTTATTGAGTTATGAGAGGTTTATAAAACATCAACTAGTTAGGGGATTCACTTGACCAATCCATACAAAGTGAGTTGACATTTGGTATAAGATCAGTTGGGTGAGTGATAAAGACCTAAAAACGACAACAAAGGGGTGTGTAAGAGTGAATGGTGTTGAGTTGACACACTAGGAGAGAATATGATTTAACATTTAAGAAATAATAATGAAGTATTCCTTTTAAATTCATCTCTTTGTCCATTCTATATTCTAAATAAAACTTTTTTTCCATTTCTTTTCTTTGTTTTTTTACAGTTTCAAACCACCCCTTCACATATTTCCTTATTTTCATATATAAAATAACAAAAATAATAATAAGTGAAAACTACCATGACGTAACAATTATAAAACATAAATTCTCTCTCTATGGAAAATTAGTTTATCCACTAGGTTTCATTACATAGGATTTAAATTATATTGACCAAGATTTTACAACAAACTCCTACCATCAATTTAGAAGAATTTATAGGGAGGTTTGAGACATTAATTGTTTTCAAATAATAGGTAAAAATATGTTTTTATTTCTTTCTTGTTTTCATGTTTTTATGGTTTTTATTTTCTTCTTCTATTATAGTGGATATAACCATAATCAGATGGCCATTATCAATAATTCACAATAATTAAAACTCGTAGTTTAATTAATTCTATGAGATAACTAACAATGTCAATATAATAAAATAACCTAGGTAACCTCTCAAAAATGGTATTTGACTCTATCCACTGCATATCTAAAGGGAATTTCTGATCCCAATGGGCTGACTACTAGAACCCAAGCATCAAAAAACAAATATAGGTAATTATTTCACCTTACCTAAGGAAAGAACATGAGATATATACACATAAAAGAGATAAATAATGAAAAATATAAAAATATATTCCATAAAAGATAATGAAAAATGAAAGCGATGTAATGAAAAAGGTAGAAAAAATCTCATAGAAACAAGTCCAGCTTTAGAGGACTATAAAACCAAATAACTACTCTAACAACTCCATGTGATAGCATGTGAAAAATCTCATCATCTCACCAACAACTACCCAAATCCTAGCTAATAGAAAACCTCCCCATGTCACTATGGATCTTTGTATTTCCCAACATCAAAACACAGAACCAGGTCTATGAACCACTAAAGGGATGCATAGGGTGTGACATAATGGTCTCAATAGGTTCTCATATAGGTGATCCATAACAATTCTTTGTATAATAATCCCAGAATTCTCAACTTTAAATAAAAAAGAAATGATAACATTTTAACAGTTTTAATATCAAAATAAAGGAAACACATTTTTATTTCCCTTTTTCCAAATTTACAAATAAATAAGGAAAATCAATTTAAAATAATTTCATATCCATATATCAAAACTAATAAATCAAATTAAAGTAATGAATGTATCACATATCATATCAAATCCATGACAATATAATCAATATAGCACAAACCAAAGCAGCCCAAATCATCCAAAAGCCTATGTAAAAGCATGGAAAGGATCACACTAGCTCTGAATATCTAGGACAATTGTACCTAATATAGAAAATCACATACATAACAAGACACTATAAATATGCATCAAGTCTATAGACAATAGGATAACCCTAGAAAGTGAACCCCCCCAAAAGGTCTAACAAGACCATAAAACATCAGTACTAAAAATAAAACAAAATCTCCATGAGAAAGCCCGCTAATAGTGGGGGATAAATATCATTATACCCTCCAATTAAGTATCCAAGGCTTCCCATGTACTCTATTTTCCCAACCAATTCAACAAACCATTTCCATCAAACTATAGTTTGAAAACTATTTTACAATGTGTTCAAAACCCTTTTCATTGACCAAAACTAGGGTGGAAATATTTTATAAAATCCCATTTCTACACACCCAAATACAACTAGACAATCATGAAATTTATTTTATAAATCAATTTAAAAAATAACCTGTGTAATGTAGTTCACCGACACATGCTAGAGACAGAACCACATACCTCAAAACTCGGGTCACACATGGCCTTAATAGTATCTACTAATAAGGAGGAACACCTAACCACAAAAGAGGCCCTAGAACTAATTTACACATATATTAATTGATTTTATTTTATAAAAGGGTTATAGGAGAAGAGGAAAAAATACATACCTCAAGAACTCGCACTCACCACACCACGACCAACAAAGAATCGACCCCTAGAACAAGATCGCACAACAGATCTTGAGAGATTCAAGATGAATCATTAGCACATGTCAACATATTAGATAACATAATGTAATGTAACTTCCATATTCGAAGGAAATTAAGAATTAGAATGTATTACACATCCATATATGTGAAACCCAACCATAACAGTGATCAATGGATGATAAAAGCAATTCAAAATGAATGGATCATCCCGAAATCTCTAGAGGAGAGTTGTAGGAAAAGAGGGAATAAGGAAATGGAAGAATAAAGTAAAGTTCAGTTGTGCAGCACCCTAAATCCTCATATCATGACATTTAAACATTGTTTAATCCATTTACATGTCATATAATCCTCAGTGTCCCAAAAAACCACAAACACATAACCTTTAAAAAAACGATTTTTAACATTATACAATATGTGACCTATACACGACATGTACTCCCTTAACTCTGTGTACACGGTTCACGATGTATTCCCTGTACAGATTACACATTATGTATTTTTATTACATGGTGTGTATTTATCCCATAGACTAAAAAAACACCATGTTCTTACATGAAAACCCAAACCAACTCAGAAATTCTCCAATCTTTTAGAGAACCACGGAAATCCAATACACGTTTAAACTTATACTCCATTAATTCAAAAAAACATACATCCATGAAATTTAGGAAATGTTTCTTAGCAAGTTTTCTTTATTATGAGAGACCCAGTACACACCCAATTAATGTGGAAAACTAGGAAAGGGAATGGAATTATCTAAAAGAGGGTTACAAGATTTTACAAAATCCCTACCATAATACTTTCTATACCTAAATTGTTATGTAAAATAATATAGTACGGTAAATAGGTGTAACGCCCCGACCCTAGTTACCCAGAGTCGGTGCATTATTAAGTAACATTGGCATGATCACAAAGGATCAAATCTTGAAAGACTGATTAGTTTAGTTGCCTTGGAATCACTAGATACATTCATAAAGTTTACATTACATCATAAAGTGAAAACTACAACAAAATCTTGTCTCCACACTCATATCCCCTTATACTATCCCTGTAGGTCATTCATAAAATACTTATTTACATCTTGGGAAAAATAAAACATAGAAAGGAGTGATCTTAGATGCTCAGTAAGGATAACAATATTGTAGAAACTTTCATAAATAAGCATAAACATTTAAGACAATGTATAACTAAAACAGAAGCCTTTTAAACTTGAACTTCAGCATAAAATGGAAAAAATAGAATGTAATAATTCCATTTACTTATTCAAATGGATATTCTACTAGTCTAATAATAACATGAAATATCAATAACAACTTTTATAATGATAGAATGCATAATGCCAGACTATCATAACCACATAGTAAAGACCATGTGCCATGACGACAAATAAGAGTTTTTCAAGGCCTTGTGCCCAAACACTAGTTTGTCTAATGAGACCTATCGATGCATTGGGGAGGTATAGCGGGATCCACCTTTCACTTACTAAGTCCAATACATTCCTCATATGAACAGGTTTAAACATAACATAAACATTAGTTTTAAAACTAGCATAAAAAATGTCAATCCTTTATCCACAAACCATGAATGGTATAAAAATGAAACATCCACAGTTAAACATATCACAAAACCTTCAATACAATGTGTAAGCTTTGTGACATAATAAATCAACTTCAAATAATCTTAAAATCCATCAAATGATATTGACATAGATGAAATCAAAACTATTTGAGAGAAATATCTCCTTTTTTTTGAAATCATTAAAAAGTCACATAATTATAAAATAAAACATTCACTTTGAAAATATTATTATAAGATTTTAAATTAATCTTTGATGATTTTATAATGGTGGAAAATAGCTTCACCCACCGTATAAGTTACAAAATACATTCTTACCTTAATTTTGTCGAAAAGCATAAAAAGGACCTTGTTTGGAAAACGATAGAAATATTCCTTTATAAACATCTTATAAAAATTCAAAAAGGGTATAAATGAGTTTAACCCATAGTCTTTAAAATAGTAAGAATGATTTGAAATACATTTTTAAGAAACATGTATGTGAACGATACAGAGGTCCAAGTAGATCATTACGTAAAAACAACCATGGATAATGAAGAGATTGTGAAATAAACCATTACCTTGTACATTTCCTTGGATGAGGGTAGGTTAAACTCCTGTATAATGGTGAAATAAATATTATTAAATTATAAAAGAATAATATATATTAATATGATATCATATATGATCTTTTAACATTGATTTGTTAATAATATCTTAGTATTATGATCGTTTCGGGTGTTAATGGATTCATTTTTCATTATATTATTTGTTATTTGAGGCATATTTGTTATAGATGGGATGTATATTATTTATATACAGAATGATATCATGTCTCTAAAAATTATTTTAAATCATCAAATAAAATTTAGTCTTGAATGGATACGATGGGGAATGAATCTCATTGCGTTCGTGGAGACGGTAATCCGTACGTACGCACGAGAGACAATATCATTCTTTTGATATTAAAATAATATATAATTGGATGGTATATCATATATACAGAATAATTATCATTTTATATTTATTATTTACATGAATTACACATAATTATTATACCCATCCAAATAATAATGTATTGAATAACAATTACACCACAACGTGGAGACGGTAGGCCGTATGTACACACGTATAGTGACATGTCATTGAAATGATGGATAAAATACTGAATATTCTTGTACCACATTTATAATAACATCAAAGTATATATAATATAATTTATTTGTTATTTTATAATGGAAATAACAAATAAAGAAGAAGTTGAAGAAGAAAGGAACTTGAAAGAGGGTGGTGAAAACATTACCTCTTCTTCAGGTTCTTCCTTTTGATTTGAACAAAAGGGATCCTTAGGATGGATTTTTGACTAAAGGAAGTCCTCTAGTATTAAGGGAGAATAGTTGAGAGGGTATTTGGGTAGTGTTTGGACGAACCAAATGACATTTAAGGTATGAATAATTGGTTAGAAGTGGTGTCCTTTTATAAGGGGGAGGAGGGGCTGTTCAGAAAAAACTTAAAGTATTAATTTATAATAAATTCATATTCAGTTTATAAGACCTCAAAAGTAGATTATTAGATGTATATGGTGGGTATGGGTCGATATCCTTTCATACAACAGATTTTAGACAGGTTTGGGTCACTATATTAACCTTATCATTTATATTTAACTCTTAGTTAAATAATTTGACATTTACCATGTCACTCTGTATTTTTATATTACATGGTTAATAAACATACTATATACTTCCAAGAGATCCCTAATTGGTCCATTAATGATAAAAATATCATTATATAAGTCCTTTGGCTGAAACTTATATTTTTATGAATAGAATATGAATTAATAATATAATATTTGTTTTAAAAACTCTTTTATGTAAATTTTGACAGTATTTAATAATTGATTTTTGTTAAAGTCCTAAAAACATTATTAATTTGAACCAATTTAATTTAATAAATACTAACATGTCAAAAAAATAAATAAAATTCATGTATGGCATCAAAACATTCAAATTATTTTTATTTTAACATTTTAATACCAAATATTTGATTCTTTCATTAATAAGGAAAATATTGCATCCTTATTCTTTCATAAATAAATTTACTTATTCAATGTCTAAAAATGACAAATAAAATAAAATTATATAGGAAATATTTTTATATTTCTAATTAATATTTATAGTTGAAAATATAACATATATAACCCAATTTCAATTTTTTTTTTTCTAAAAGATATATGCTTATTTCATTTTTGTATTTACTTTAACTTAATTAATATAAAGTGTCATTATCACTTACAAGTAGATCCATGGGGTCCCAAAATCGACCCAAAGATTCCCATGGTCGAACATGTATCTACAAATAGGGTTAGTACACGTTTTAGGGTAATTTATTATTATTATACTATTTTTTACGCTTATTTATCGGATTTACCCTTTAACCACGGTAAATAAAATATTTACCGAAGTAATTATTCAAAATGTCTAAAAATAAAAGCTACATATTTACACAATTTAGAACTCCTGATTGTAAATATGGAATCCAATTTTCTAAATTCAAAACATAGAAGTGCAATAATTAATTTAAAATTAATTCCCATTGTTAAAACAAAAAGCATGTTTTTAAGTGATAATAACTATCAAAAGATGGGCACTTTCTTATATCTAGTTTAAATGTGAATTTATATCCAATGACCAAAATTGGATTAAATGGAAAAAATATAATCTAATTATACTCTAAAATCACTCAAACTAATAATTTATCACTATTAATTATTTAGATTAAAAAAGTTGTTTTTAATTAAAATTTAGTAATTTTCACTATTCATCAAAATATGAAATTTATCAGAAAAGTACCAAAAATTCACCCTAAGCTAATTTAGATATTAAGAATCCAAAAATGAAGTCAATTTTGAAAGATAAAATTTATAAAATTTCAAAAAGTGGGTATTACTATTCATAACGGCTAGTTTGATTGGTTGTGGCGTGTGTTAGAACTCAAAGTTGCGTACAACACACACTACTGTATTATTCAAAGAGAAGCGTACCGTGGAAGCTTGGGGTGTTACATTCTCCCATCCTTCAAATAATTTGGTCCTCAAAATTTCTATAATACTACTACATGAAAAGACTCAGGTGGTTCTTCATCATAAGTTCCTCAGGTTCCCACATTGCCTCTTCCATCTTATGGTTTCTCCATAGAACTTTTACCAGATGAGTCATCCAGTTTCTCAGCACTTGTTCTCTCTTATCAAGAATCTTGACAGGATCTTCGCAATAAGATATATCATATTCAAGTTCTAATTCCTCATATTTGAGTACATGCGTTGGGTCAGGAATGTATTTTCTCAACAGTGATACGTGGAACACATCATGAACTTTGGAGAGACATGGCGACATTGCCAAATGGTAAGATACATCCCCAATTCATTCTAGAATTCCGAATGGTACGATGTACCTAGGACTCAATTTTCCTTTATTACCAAAATGTATAACACCTTTCCATGGATATACCTTCAAGAAAACATGATCACCTACATGAACTTCAAAATCCTTCCTTCAGTTGTTAGCATAGCTCTTCTACCTACTTTGAGCTGCTTTGATGTGGTTTTGGATTACCTTCACCTTTCCCATCGTTTCCTCCACCAGTTCTGGGCCTACGAGTTTTCTTTCACCAACATCATCCCAACAGGTTGGTGTGCGACATCTCTTTCCGTATAACGCTTCATATGGTTCCATCCGAATACTTAAATGGAAGTTATTATTATAGGAAAATTATACCATGGGTAAATATTGATCCCACATTCCTTGAAAGTCAAGCGAGCATGATCTCTACATACCCTATAAGGATTGAATAGTCTATTATGATTTTCCATCAGTTTGTGGGTGGTAAGCAGTGCTCAAAAAAAGTTTAGTGTGCAGGGCTTTCTGAAGACTTTTCCAGAATCTTGAAGTAAAACAGGGATCCCGATCAGAAAAAATCGATAGGGGTACTCCATGAAGTCTCACTACTTCCTTAATATATAGTCTTTCAAGACGTTCAAGTGGTAGATCCTCTCTTATAGAAAGAAAATGTGCTGTCTAGGTGAGATGATCAATAATAAACCATATTGCATTTGTCCTTCTAGGAGTCTTTGGTAGCCCCATGACAATGTCCACCGTAATATTATCCCATTTCTACTCTGGTATGGGAAGAGGTTGCACGACTCTTCCAGGCTGTTGCCTTACATCTTTTACTTGTTGACAAACCATACATCTTGTCACAAAATCAGTAATCTCCCTCTTCATGTTGTCCCACCAAAATGTTCCTTCAAATATCTATACATTTTGGTGCTCCCAGGGTGTATAGAGAAATTGGAGCTATGAGAATCATCTAACAAATCCATTTTCAGATCAGGTATATTGGGAACACAAAGTCTCTTCTGAAATTTAAAAATTCCTTCTTCATACACAAAGTCTCTCAATATCCAATCATTCACAACTTTAAACTTCTTTTGAAACTCTTCATCACTGTTCTGATAACTCTTTATCCTTTCTAGTAAGGATGGTTTGACAACCATTTGAAAAAGTATCAATTTTTCACCTTCCATGGTAATTACCATATCCATCTTCACTAGATCCATGAAAATAGGATCCCTTTCAATTCTCATCATGTTTAAACCTCCATGATCTTTTCTGCTCAAAGCACCTGCTATAAGGCCCCAGCCTTAAACCTTACTTAATCTTGAGTTATTACAAGATTACACATTGAGGATCTTTTCAGGTTTAGAGTTTTATATAATTAGATCATAAAACATGCATTACATTCCACATTTAAACAAAGTGGTTATATAAAAGATAGTATTAATTTTTCCCATCAATGGAAGAATATTTAAAATAAAACATGGATTCTTTCTTGACACTTCCTTGACACCATCACATCATGTACCTTTCCCTTGACCTATGAAAATCATTTCAAAAAAACTTTAGATGAGCATAAAAAGATTAGTAAGGGATATGAAAATATGGAAAGGAAACATGAGTACATGTATACATAAGAATCAATGAAATCATACTTTACTCATAAAACATAATCACTTTAACACACCTCATCAAATCATGACTAAGTCATAGAAATCAAAAGACATAAAGGTAACTTGAGGCATTCATAACATTCTTACATAGGGAGTAACCCTCTTGGTTACGTTTGGAATACCCATCACAGTATATTCCCTAAATCTATTTGGAGAAACCTTAACGTTTAACTCCTTCACATTACCCAATGCATTGGAGAGATATATTGGGTTCACCAGCCCTTAGTTTATCATGGAACCACCCATCTTCCTAATAATTCCCAACAACCATAACATAATCATATCACATAAAACATTCATAAAATAAATATAACATTTCCACTTTTCAATCATAAGATACAACTACAACACATTGATATGAAAACATTATGAAAACCATTTTCAATACCAAAATAAAAGAAAAGTAAAACATGGTATTTATTTTTCTTTAAAAAAAGGTATGTCTTGTAGAGGAAGCCGAAACTCAAATAATGGCCACGGTGGTGGAGAAGACATTGTCGCCGCATACGTACGACAAAAACATTCCCTTTTGTTGTTTAGAAAAATGATTTGAATAAAAAATCTTCCTTTTGGATAAACGTAAAAGTCAAAGGGGTTTATACACCTTATAAAAGAAGGTTGTGTATATAACAAAATATGCCAAAATGAAAGGAGATTGAGACGAAGTCCCATACACCAATCTTTTTTTTAAATAAAATAGATCTATTATGTGTATTCACTATAAGTACACATAAATAAAGTAAAAATACAATATAGTACATAATAATATTGTGATATAATTTGAAAGTAGGAGATAAACCCAAAGAACGAAAATTGGGTTAAGAAGTTCCCTTACCTCGGGTCCGACTTGACTCGATCGCTCTTTAATCTCCTGAATAATAAACTTGAGTTAATTTATACTTTCTTAAGAACATTTTTCAAGTTCATTATTACTTTTATATCACTTATTACCATGTTATGAACACTATTTAATTATTTAAGTTAATAATTGTCGTTTTGTCGATCATTGGTATTTGAGTCAAAATTAAAATCTTCATAATTACGAGTTGTTCATGTGGTAAAATATCCATTATATCTAGAATTATATTCATGATTTAGATATAATATATATAATATATATCCAGTATATACATGCATTTATAATATTACATAATCATTTAGAGGTATGAAATGAAATGCACCGTTTATGGAGACGGTAAGCCGTATGTACGCATGAACGCTACTTTCATTTCTATGTCATATTAATGGAATTAAAACTAAATGAGAGATATGTATATTTTAATTCCAGAATTATAATCATCATTTAGATGTAACATAAATCATATATATCCCTTATATATATGTACTTATAATAGTACATTACATTTGGGGATAAGAAATGAAATGCACCATTCTTGAAGATGGTAAGCCGTACGTACGCATGAACGCTACTTTCATTTCTATTTCGTATTTTATGGAATGTAATCATAATGAAATAAAGGTATATTATAATTAAATTAAAATATAATATATAATATCATTAACTCCATCCTTTATACGTCCCAAATATGACATTAACGAATCAAATCACTTTGAGGGGGCGGTAGTCCGCACTTCCTAAAATGAAGATATCGCGTATACCCATAATGGAAGACATAAAGGTATGCCATAAATGAAAAATAAAAAATCTTAGGGAAAAACTAAACATATTATATATCATATATAAATATAGTTACATCTTAATGGCCACCTTTGAAGGTGTTATATGAGTGTTGAACAATCATCATTTCGTGAGCTAGAAATTCACCATCCACAGAAACAGTATGTTCTTTAATCATTAGATGTAGGTGTGTGTAAGTGTAGCTCGAATTATTCTTATAAAAACATCCTAGTATTTTGAAGATACTGGAGTTGTTACAAAATAAATTAATAAAAAGAGTTTAGGGGGTTGGAGAAGAAAAATAAAACAAAAGAACACAAGTGAAGACATTACATTAAAAACGGGTAACTCTTTTTGATTTGAGCTCAAAGGATTCCTTGGGAAGATTTCTTCCCAAAGTTAGGATTCTAGGAGTAAGAGAAGGATGTGGAGAGAAAAAATGATCAGGGTTTGGGCGTTCCAAAGGCTTGATAGGTGTGGTTAAGGAGGTAGAGGTGGGGGCCTTTTATAAGAGGAGAGGAGGGGCACTCTTGGAATGTTACAAAATGTTACTTTATGTTCAAATGATTTTCGGATTTTAAAGGTCCCACATTGATTTATTTTGAGTATAAGGTGATAAGGGTTCGAAATATACTCATACAATAGGTATTTGACAAGTTTAAGTTATGTTTTTAACATTATCTTTTCATTTTATTTAAATCCTTTATTAATGAGGTAATCGTTGCATCATCATGATGTCATAAATAATTTAATATTTTTTAATATCTAAAAATTATAAAAAAATACTATGATGTATGAAATATTTTTAGATTTACAATTAATATTTATAGTCCATAATATCATCTTTTTAGACAAAATTAAAAATGTTTTACTCAGGTGATACATTGTTTGTTATATTTACTTTCTTTAAAAAAAATAAAAAGATAAAAAGTCACTTTCCCACAAAAGTGATTCCATGGGGTCCCTAAGATTGGCACAAGGCATTCCATGGTCGGCCATGAGACAACTAGTAGAATTAGGACACATTTTTTTGTCATTTTTTATTATTATGATATTATTTTATTATCCTTAACTACCCGATTACTCATTAATCAAGATAATTAAAGATAATTACTGTCGTTACTATTCATAATGTCCAAAAACAAAAGAGTCTTGATTACATAATTTGGAACTTATGATTCCAAATATGTATTCCATTTTACCAAATTCCAAACACATAAATTGCAATAATTAATTTAAAAATAATTCCCATTGACAAAACAAATAGCGGGTATTTTTGAAACAATTTCTATGAAAAGTATGGCATTAATTTATGCCCAATTACAAAGTGAAATTAATCCTAATAACCACCATTGTATTAAATGGTAAAAATATATTCAAATTAAACTTTAAGACAAATATAAAAGATAATCTAACCATATAATTAAATTAGATGAAAAAGCAGTTTTGATGTAAAATGCTATATTTTTTCACTATTCATTAAAAAATGAATATTGTCAGAAAAATAACAAAAATTTATCCAATGTAAATTTCAATGTCCCAATCATAAAGAATATGTTTATTTTGAAAAATAGGGCTTATAAAATTGTCAAAAGTTTGATTTAAAAATGGTTTTCCATCAAAAGGTAGTAAAACAATCTTTTAAAAATATTAGTGTATTCCATGCTTAAGATTGGATTTATTCTCATTTTAAGCCTCTAAAACACTATATAATTCATAAATAGACATAGATGAAAATAAATATTATTAATTAATTACTTGGGATGTTACATCTGCCACCTTATTTGCCTTCCCTAGGTTGTAGTGTATCTTGCAATCACAATCCTTGTGTAGTTCAAGCCAACAACTTGGCCTCATGTTGAGTTCTTTCTATGAGAAAATGTATTTCAAACACTTTTGATCAGTATAAATCTCACATTTTTCACCATAGAGTTAATGTCTCCATATCTTCAAAGAAAAAATTACATCAACTAATGCAAGATCATGAGTGGGATAGTATTGCTCATGAATTTTCAGTTTTCGTGATGCATAGGCAATAACCCTATCATTCTGCATAAGGACACAACTAGGTCCATTATTTGAAGCATCAATATAAATAACAAACCCCTCATTCCATGATGGTAGATTCAACATAGGATCATTGACTAATATTCTCTTAAGTTCATAAAAAAAATTCACACTCTTTTGTCCAAACAAATTTAACCCCTTTACGTGTGATCTTTGTTAATGGGTTAGCCAGTCGGGAAAAGTTCTGGACGAAATACCGATAATAGCCTGATAAGCCAATAAAACTGCATACCTCGATTATATTCATTTGTGCTGGCTATTATTGGATTGCTCTTGTCTTAGAAGGATCAATAGATATTCCCTCCTTAGAGACAATATGGCCAAGAAAAGAGATCTCTTGAAGCAAGAATTAACACATGCTAAACTTCCCATATAATTAATGTCTTCTAAGAGTCTTCAGGATAATGTGAAGGTGATTTTTGTGATCTTCATAGATTTTTGAGTATCCCATGATGTCATCAATAAATACCACGAAAAAATCATCGAGATATTCCTTGAAAACACTATTCATTAGATCTATGAATATAGAGGGTGCATTAGTCAATCCAAAATGCATTACTGTAAACTCATAATTCCCCTACCTAGTTCTAAATAATGTCTTCAGAATGTCTTCCTTCTTCACACAAAATTGATGGTATCCATATCGAAGTTGAATCTATGAAAAATATTGAGCTCCATGTGGTTGGTCGAATAAATCATCAATGCGAGGTAGGGGATACTTTTTCTTTATTGTTATAGCATTGATCTCCCTGTAGTTGATACATAACCTCATAAATCCATCTTTATTTTTAACAAAAAGGATAGGGGCTTCCCATGGAGAAACACTAGTGTGAATAAATCCCTTATTAATAAATTTCTCTACTTGTTTCTTTAGTTCAACTAATTCCATAGTGTCCATTCTATAAGGGGTCTCCGATATAGGCCTTGAACCAGGAATTAAATCAATGGAAAACTTAATTTCTCGTGCTGGAGGATGTCCAGGTAAATCTTCTGGAAACACATCAAAATGTTCTCTCACAATAGGTACATACTCTATTTGAACATTCCTTTCCTCACCCATAGTCATTTCATTCTCTTCCTCCCCAATAATTGAATTTAGTTGAGCTACTGGGGGTGGATCTAGGTAAGAATTAGGTGGTGATGATTCCACTCTAAAGATAAGGTCTTCCTTATCATCATCATCAAAAATAGTAACCTCCTCCTTCTTATAATAAATTTTTGCATCATGGTCTGAAAGCCAATCGATACCAAAGATTATATCAAATTCAATCATAGGTATGACGATGAGATCTATAGATAAAGAACATTTATGTGCTCTAATGGGGACTGATTCACAAAAACTTGTTGCAATGATACTTCCCTTAAGAGTTTTGACTGACAACTCCCTTGTTAAATCAAATTGAAAATATCTAATTTTCTATGAAAATAGGGAAGATATGAAACAATGTGATGATCCAGAATCAAATAAAGCATTGCCTAAACTTGAAGAAACCATTAAATTACCTGCCACCATGTCTTTCGGATCTTCAACCTCAGTAGTAGTGATAACATAAGCTTGGACATGATCCCTTGACCTTTTCTGAGGTAAGTTACCCTAACGCTTAGGACATTAATTTGCATAATTCCCCATTTCTCTACAATTATAGAATTACACGTTGACAACAACTTTCTTTACCTTGCAATCATGATCATGGTGGCCTTTTTCACCACACTTGTAACAGACTCCCATTCACTTCAAGCAAGTTCCAGGGTGTTTCTTCCCACATTTACTAAAGGATGGATAATCAACTTTTCCCTTCTTCCCTTTATTTCCATTTCTAGAGTGGTCAACAGATATCTTCTTCTATTGCTTTTCTTTAAAGTCAGAAGACTTAGAGAATTCTTTTTCTATCTTTATAGCACACGAGACAATCTCTACGTATGACGAGAAGGATTGTGAGACCAATGCTCGATGGAGAAATGATTTTAATACATAAAATAAATGATCAATCTTACATCTTGGGTTACATATATAATCTATAACATACCTTGCTAACCTTCTAATGTTAGCCTTATACATTGAGACATTCTCATCCTCCTTTTATCTTAGACTCAGAAATTTCCTTTCCATATCTGATCGACGGTCACAAGGAAAGTATTTTTCTAAAAACAGCTCTTTGAACTCCCTCCATTGCATATTTGATACTTCATCATATTCTTTCATATTCTGAATCAATGACCACCATTGATCAACATCTCCAGTGAGGTGGTAAACTACCATGATAACTTTTTCCCTTTCACTACTCCCCAAGGCATGAAATATTTTATCTAAAGAATTTATACATTTCTCAGCTACTAAGGGATTTTTATTCCCATTGAATTATGGTGGTTGTTTCCTCATGAAGGGATCTAACATTGATCCTCCACGCTGTGGATCAGGGTGGTCCATACGGGTAAGGTTATTATTTATAACCTGAGTGAGTTGTCTGAGTATGGTGATTAGCTGATCAGCACCAGTTGCATCACCAGATCCACTATAATTATCTTGAGTGGGAGGGAAATCCATATAAATAGTGCATGCCTTGATACAGTTTCAATTTCTTCCATGAGGGTCCATTTCTAAACAATGAAATACACTCGATTAGTTTATGAATCACAACACATAAATCCGAACATTAAAAACACTTAACATAAATTCAATAGATTATGAATATAATCCATAATCATAAAAAAATTTCTTTAAGGATGTATATAGTCATAAACCCTTCATAATGGTTTCTAAAGAAAATGAGAATTATCCTAAGCATATCCCCCAGGAGTGTCGTAACCAAGAGTGCAGCAAGGACTGTTGTCGTGCACCAGTTCCCGTTTAAGTCTAGCTCAAAGCGGTGTTTTCAGGTTTTACCCATAGGTACATCTGTGCCAGATCCACCTCTACCTTCTCGTATCTAGACAGGGATGTATTTCTTGGAAAACTCACAAAATCTCTACAATACCAATATTTTAGGAAGTTTTTCTATACTAATCCTCAAAGTCTATCTTAGAGATATGTTCTCTAATCGGAGTTTATCTAAATCTAGCTTCCAAGGTTATTTCTAAAATTCCTCTGATACCAACTGTAACGCCCGAACCCCAGTTACGCAGAGTCGGTGCATTATTAAATAACATTGGCATGATCACAAAAGATCACGTCTTGAAAGAAATATTAGTTTAGTACCCTTGGAATCACTAGATACATTCATAAAGTTTACACTACATCATAAAGTAAAAAATACAACAAAATCTTGTCTCCACACTCATATCGCCTTATACTATCCCTACAGGTCATTCATAAAATTCTTCTTCACATCCTGAGAAAAATAAAACATAGAAATGGGTGAGCTCAAATTCTCAGTAAGGATAACAATATAGAAGAAAGTTTCATAAATAAGCATAAAAATTTAAGTCAATGTATAAGTAAAACAAAAGCCTTTTAAACTTTAACTTCATCATAAAGTTGAAATAATAAATTTAAATAATTCCATTTACTTTTTCACAAGGATATTCTACTAGTCGAATAATCACATGCAATAACAATAACCACTTTCATAATGATGGAATTCATAATGTTGGACCAGAATAACCACATATTCAGGGCCTTGTTCCAAGACTACAAATAATTTTTTGTCAAGTCCTTGTGCCAAGACACTATTTTGTCTCATGAGACCTACCGATGCATCGAGGAGCTATAGCGGGCTCCACCTGTCACTTACTAAGTCCAATACATTCCTCTTATGAACATGTTTAAACATAACATAAACATTCGTTTTAAAACTAGCATACAAAATTTCAATACATTATCCATAAACCATAAATGGTATAACAATAACACATCCCCAGTCAAAAATATCAAAAAACCTTCAATACAACGTGGAAGTTTTGTGTCATAATAAATCAACTTCAAATAATCTTAAAATCCATCTAAGGATATTGACATAGATGAAATCAAAACTATTTGAGAGAAATATCTCCTTTTTTTGAAATCATTTAAAAGTCACATAATTATAAAATAAAGCATTTACATTGAAAATATTCTTAAAAGATTTTAAGGGAAGCTTTGACAATTTTATAACAGTGGAAAATAGTTGCACCAGCCGTATAAGTTAAAAAAGACATTCTTACCTTAATTTTGTCGAAAATGTTAAAAAGGACCTTGTTTGGAAAATGACAGAAAGATTACTTTATAAACTTCTTATAAAAATTAAAAAAAGGGTATAAATGAATTTAACCCATATTCTGTAAAATAGTAAGAATGATTTGAAATACATTTTTAAGAAACATGGATGTGAATGATTAAGAGGTCCTAGTAGATATTTACATATAAACAACCTCGAATAATGAAGAGATTGTGAAATAAACCCTTACCTTGTAATTTACTTGGTTTAGGGTAGGTTAACCTCTTTTATAATTGTGAAATAATTGTTATTAAATTATACAAGAATCATATACATTAATACGATATTGTATATGATCTTTTAACATTCATTTTTTAATAATATCTTAGTATTATCATCGTTTCGGGTGTTAAGAGATTCATTTTTCTTTATATTCTTTGTTATGTGAGCCATATTTGTTATGGATGGGATGTATATTATTTATATCCAGAATGATATCATGTTGTTAAAAATTATTTTTAATCATCAAATAAAATTTAGTCTTGAATGGATACGATGGAGAATGAATCTCATCGAGTTCGTGAAGACGGTAATTAGTACGTACGCATGAGCGACAATATCATTATTTTGATATTAAAATAATATATAATTGGTTGGTATATCATATATACAGAATCATTATAATGTTATATTTATTATTTACATGAATTACACATCATTATTATACCCATCTAAATAATAATGTATTGAATAACAATTACGCTGCAACGTGGAGACAGTATTCCGTATGTATGCACGTATGGTGACATGGTATTAAAATGATAGATATAATACTGAATATGGTTTTACCAAATTTATAATAACATCACTTTATATAGAATATATTGGATTTATTATTTTATAATGGAAATAACAAAGGAAGAAGAAGTTTAAGAAGAAAGGAACTTTAAAGTGGGTGGTGAAAACATTACGTCTTCTTCGGGTTCCTCCTTTTGATTTGACCAAAGGGATCCTTAGGTTAGCTTTATGACTAAAGGAAGGCCTATAGGATTAAGAGAGGATATTTTATAGGGTACTTTGGAAGATTTTTTCCAAACAAAAAGGCTTTGAAGGTATGAATAAATGGTTAGAAGTGGTGTCCTTATATCAGGGGGAGGAGGGGCTCTTTAAAAAAAAACTTAATGTATTAATTTATAATAAATTAATATTCCGTTTCTAGTGGATCCAAAGTGTATTATTCATAGTATAAGTTGGGGATGGGTCTAAATCCTTTATCCAATATATTTTGGACAGGTTTGGGTCAATATATTAACCATATCATTTATATTTAACTTTTAGTTAAATAGTTTGACATTTACCATGTCACTTTGTATTTTTATATTATATGGTTAATAAACATACTATATACTTATAAGAGACCCTAAAGTGGCCCATTAATGATACACCTACTATTATATAATTCATTTGTCCGAGCATTATATTTTTTGGAATAGAATATGAATTAATAATATAATATTTGTTTTAAAAAATATTTTTTGTCAATTTTGACACTATTTAATAATTTTTTTTGTCAAAGTCTTATCAACCTTATTAATTCTAGAAAAATTAATTTAAGAAATACTAACATGTCATATTAATCAATAAAATTCGTGGATGAAATCATAAATTTCAAATTATATTTATATTAATATTTATAATACCAATTATTTGATTCTTTCATTAATAAAGAGAATACCGCATCATTATTGTGTCATAAATAAATTTAATTATTCAATGTCTAAACATTATAAACAAAATACCATTATTTAGGAAAATCTTTTATATTTTTAATTAATATTTATATTAGAAAATATAACTTATATGACCCTATGTAAAAATTGTTTTTTTAAAAGATTTATGCATATGCCATTTTTTTTATTTACTTTAACTTAATTAATATAATGTGTCATTATCACTTACAAGTGGATCCATGGGATCCCAAAATTGACCCAAAGATGCCCATGGTTAGACATGTATCATCCAATAGGGTTAGGACACTTTTTAGGGTAATTTATTATTATTATAATATTATTTTATTACCCTTATTTACCGGATTTACCCTTTAACCATGGTAAATAAAATATTTACCGAAGTAATTATTCAAAATGTCTAAAAATAAAAGTTACCTATTTACATAATTTGGAACTCCTGATTTTAAATATGGAATCAATTTTTCTAAATTCAAAAGACAGAAGTGGAAGTAATTAATTTAAAATTAATTCCCGTTGTTAAAATAAAAAGCGTTTTTTAAGAGATAATAACTATCAAAAGATTGGCACTTGCTTATGTCCAGTTTAAATGTGAATTTATATCTAATGACCAATATTGGATTAAATGGAAAAAATATAATCTAATTATACTCTAAAATCACTCAAATTCATAATATATCACTATTAATTATTTCGATTAAAAAAGTTGTTTTTAATTAAAATTTAGTAATTTTCAGTATTCATCAAAATATGAAATTTATCAGAAAATTAAAAAAAATTCACCATAAGCTAATTTAGATATTCCAAATCCAAAAATGAAGTCCATTTTGAAAGATAAAATGTATAAAATTTCATAAAATGAGTATTACTATTCATAACAGCTTGTTTGATTGGTTGTGGTGTGTGTTAGAACTCGAAGTTCCGTACAACACACACTACTTTATTATTTAAAGAGAAGAATACCGTGGAAGCATGGGGTATTACAATAGGTATGTATACTACTCCCATATCAATTAATGTTCCTCCAAAGTCTCATTAGAATTTGACATGTTCCATAATAACTCTATGAACAACATGATTTTTTTCTCACCATAAAATTTTACTTAGGATTCGATGATATAATCTAGCTTCTCAATAATAGAAACAATTTCCTCTAACTCAATATCTTCCTAACTAAATACATGAAAGAGGTAAGGATGTAATTTCCTATTTTGTAATATGTGGAAAACATCATGAATGATCATCAATTGAATCGATAATGCTAACTAATAAGAAACCTACCAAAGCTACTCAGTGTCCTAAAACAGTCAAATATATCTTAGATTCAACATTCCCTATCCCTTTAGAACCATATTTATTGCTTTAAAATATCTCTGCATCTCAGAATATTCTGAAATGTAATTTATTATTTGTTTCTCATGGTTTTTAATTAGTTTTTATTTTACTTCTAAGAGTAAGAACTTCTTCATCAAGTCCCTCAACTATCTCAACCTTCTCCTTCAATCTGGATTTAAGGTCATTGATGACTTTTACATTATCTTCAATCCTAAGGTCAAATTATAAAACTTATTATAAGAATTTAAAAGTTTTTAAAAGTTATTATTCTCCTACTTCTATTCGAACAATTTCTACTTCCGGATGATCAACATACTCTAATAACTATTATATAAGGGATATCATCTTTGTGATTCATTTTCATTAAATGTTAATCTTATCAAGAGCACCATCAAGTTCCACCTAGATATTAGAAACACCAATAAAATGATTATATTTATTTTTTTAATTTTCAAAAATTTTATCATCATCCATCATGGATGCTTATGATTCATATATAATCTATAATTTTGTATCCTCTGAAAATTAATTATAATATTTTTATTATTTATAGAATAAAATATCCCTATATAATTTCTTTCATAATTTGATGTGTCCCATTTATCTTAACCTTTTCTGATGATTCTTCAAGATCCATGCTTCAATTTCATTAACTCAAAACAATTTTGAGCTATGATAGTCAACATTCCCAACTATTCAACATCAAAAATAGGCTAGAGGAAGCTTTCCTTTGAATACCCCTTTTCCTCTATTGAATTTCATGGAAAAAGGGGAATAAGTTTGCCTTAATCAGTATATTAATCAACACTATCTTCCTAAATATCAAGTTTTTCAATGGATTTAAATTCCATTTCCTTGCTTACAAAAGTTGATTCATTTTCTGGTTTGACACTCATTTCATAAGCCACCATAATTCTTAGAAGATCATCTATAGAAAGTTTAGACATATCTCTTTCTTTAAGAGCCTGCAATTTTGGATTTTATAGAGGGGGAATCCTTCTCAAGATTTTTTTTCACAATTACAATGTCTTTAAATTATTCACCAATTCATTAAATTGCTCCAATAATTTTAGTAATTGTATTAAAAAATCTATTTTGATTTTCATTAGTTTGCATTTTCATATCTTCAAACTTATAATGAAAATTTTGGAGTTTAGCCTACCTCAATATGTTATTTCCTTGAAAAATATTTTCTAGTTTTTTGAAAAAGAGTTGGATGAAGTGCACCCCACCACCTTCAAATAAATTTGACTAGATAGAGCTGCATTAAAGGATTATTGAGCATTGTCATTTAATTCAATCATTTTCCTTTCTATTTCAGTCATAGATATACCTGTCTCATTAGGGACATGAGTCCCCAATGCAGTGGAATAATGAATTTCCACATGAAGAGATATAAAATGATATCACATCCTTTTATTGCAAGTCTATGAGTATCTTCTATAATTGAGGGAGAATACCCTATAATTCACTAAATTATCTATAGAAAAAACAGAGGACATATTTAACTAAAACAAGATGCACACTTTGGTACCACTTATATGAACCCAGAACACTTTGAGAGGGGAGAGGTCAATAAAGGTGTCCACTTTTTCTTTTTAAAGTGATGGATCTTATTCCAAAGTTGGAAGAAACATGTTAAACCTTTATAAATCAATCATGAAGCAATCAATCATTCACATGAAGAGAGACAATACAACCATTTTACATGGTTAAACACTAAGGTATAATCCAAGATAAGATAAAGGGTATTGTGTTGGTGATAACTAAATCCACTAATCATCACTAGTTGTGGACTATAGAAGTTTAGACACAATAAATCTATTTCAGGAACACTTCTTTGTAATATTTTAGGGAAATCACACTACCTCTCTTGGAACACTTCAATCAAATCCCCTAATCTCGCTACATTTGGTGGATTCTTAATTAGTTTAAGGAATGGATAGTCCCTTATGTAGATTGTAATTTAAGTCTTTTTTCACAACTAGAACAAGTATCTTCTTCCACTGTAGTCCGGGTTTGATGCACTAGAAAGCACTATTCACTTAAAATATATATTCAACACTATTGTTCAGGAATCTATAAGCCTTTGTTAAACCCCCTTTATGTTTAAATGGAATACCAACTTTCAATCCCAGGATCTTCCATGAAGCTCCTTCATGAAACTACTACCTTCGTGAATAATATTACCATCATAGAACACTATATCATTGTAAAATAACCAGTCATCACAAGAATACTTCTTCCAAGATACCTAATAATTATTCAAGACTAAGAAAATAAATTATAGATTCTCAATATCTCAATGAATACATTGTTCGTGAATATATTTTCCTTTATGAATTTTGAATAATTTATCCTTTTTCAAATTATTTTCATTCCAAATAAAGTTAGGGTATCCTCTTATTTATAGTCCCAACCTTTCATGAAGACTCTAAGCTCAAATTTTTTTCCTTTACCTCCATATTATTGTTTGTGTAGATATTTCATTCATGAATCTCCATGGAAAATTAACCAATTCAAAATTATTCTCATATCCACATAAAATTATTGTGACACCATCGCAAATTCAGAAATAATCTCATAGTATTAAATATTTATCGTCATCCAGTCACGTTGTTCATGATGGTTGTTTGTGATGCTCCATATCTTCCTAAGTCTCAACCTTCACAACACTAAGAAATAGAAAAACTCATTCCTTTAACATACTTGAGAAGATTCACTCATATAATACCCCTTTTCATGAAGCTATCTCCAAACTCATTATTTTGTTTTTTTGGAAAACACTAGTAGATGAAACCGCGTTCAATGCTATAGACATCTTGTACTGCAAGGTTGCTTGCCTTGCCAATTCCAGGATCAACCACATGCGGATTGATAAAAAACAAAAACATGACTCTACTTCCAGCTACTAGATATGATGTGACTTTGTTTCAATGGGAATCTAATTTTATCTTATGAAGACAAAGACATTCAATAAATGGAAAACACTAACTTACATAATCTAGATACATATTTTCATTTTTATCAATGGTTACAATCAGTGATATTTTTAAAATGTTAACTAATTAGATAAACTATTAGGAAATATTACTTTTAAAGGTTCTATGTTCTTTAGGGAAAAGCAATGTGATGAATATCTCAAATAATTAAGGATGATACTAGGTAATTTTCTTATTTTGAATATAATATTATTAAATGATTGGTTTTTAATACAAATTAATTATTTAATGAATGGACGTGGTTGTGTTCTTATATATTATGATAATTTTATTTCCTAATAATCAAAGTAATTAAATATTCATGAACAAAAATATATAACCCGTGATCTTTAGTTGGAAGACATAATTATTTATTGAATATACAGAGACATTATCTCTATGTTCAATAGTAAGACATATATACATATAACAAGAGTTTCAAATAAATTTTTTTACAAAATGTTCTCAACATATGGTAAAATAAATTACCTGAGAAATGTAAGGACTATGAATTGTTAATATAGTACCCCATAGGTAAAGACAATAAGGTAGGATAATAATGAGTTATAAAGATCATGGATTCATAACCAAATTGAGGATTTAAAGTGACCCTATGTTGATGGATTTAGTAAATATTGATATAGGAATTATTAAAGAAGTGGTGGCATCACTCCTTTTTCAAATGATTTAAGAACCGTCATTGTTGAAAGGGATAAAATTTTCTCAACCTAATGATGATAATAATCAAAATAAAATTCATGTCATGAATGTTGTAAAATCTTAAAACTTTATTTGAGAAGATGATGTCTAGAATTTTTGAAAGAGACTATATGTCCCATCTATACACCATGGTAGCACTGATATGTATAAATCACTGAAGGATCATTTTTGGTGGGATAATATGAAGTGAGATATTTATGATCATGTGTCAAGATATTTGTTTTTATAATAGGTGAAGGAAGAAAGAAAAAAGACAATATGAGTTATGCAACCTATTAATATTCTAATGTGGGAATGGGATGACATTGATATGGACATTTTCATAAGATTTTCCAATACTCGTAGAATGAATGATATAATATGGTTTATAGCTGATCACCATAGAAAATATAAAAATTTATTTTTTATAAGAGAATAATTACCTATACATTCCCTTAGATGAATCTATATTAATGATTTTTTAAGACTTAATGGGACACATATTTCAATTGTGTAGGATGCTGATGAATGATTTACATAAAAATTCTAGAAAATCCTTCTAATGGATATTGATATTGAGGTTCCTTTGAGCACCGCTTATCATGATGAAACTGATGGATAGTTCAAAACAGTTATTAATACATTAGAATACATGTTTAGGTCATTCAATCTTGACTTTCATTGTCTGTTGGATCAATAATTTCCATTGGTAGAGTTATATTTTAATTACAAGTTCCATTAAATTATTAACATGGTATTTTATGAAGCATTATATTATAAGAGATTTAGTACTCCAACTTTTTGGGATAAAGTTGGGGAAAAGAATATTTTAGGCCTAGAACTTATGGAAGAGACAATAGAAATGTTAAATAATATTCAAACCAACATCAAGGAATATCGAAGAATAAAAAAGAGTTATGTTGATAACTAGAAAAAAATATTTGGAATTTCAAGTGGTATATCATGTTTTCATGAAAGTATCTCCATGGAAGGGTGTTACAATGTTCAATAAGAAAAGTAAAATTTTCCCCATGTATATTGGACCTATTCAAATTTTGGAAATAATTTGAGACATGGATTACCATTTAGAAATTCCACAAATACTCTTTAAAGTACAAGATGTGTTCCATATGTCATCGATATAGAAGTACATTCCATACCCAAACCATGATCTCCCCTATAAAGAAATATAATTGGACCATGATCTATCATTATGTTAAGATCATATCTAAAATTTAGACACTAGAAAAAACATGTTGAAGAATCAAATTACTCTACATGGTAAAGGTTGACTAAAAATTAACTTGTTATTACTAAAATCACTTTTTAGAGCTGACTAAAAAATAATTTTTTTATTCCAAAAGGACTTTTGAGAAAAAAGTGGGAAACCAGAAAGACATCAAATACATAAAACACAACCATGACTCCCATCCATAGGCTAAGATAATCATGAAAAAATACAATACAATTCACGTGTAAGGAAAACCTCCACCCTAGAAATAAAAAAAATATAATTAACATCCCCCTTCCCATCGCTGCTCGGCTAACAGTCTCGTGCAAGGATGCACGAGCATGATACTGATGGCAAACGACATACGCCCCCCCCCCCCAAACGTCCAAATCTGGATAGCGGTGATAAAGAAAACATTTAATACTCTGAACCACATTTGAAGAAATCCCTAGAATGTAAAATGGATGCATTGTCTCATGGACTAAGGCCATAGTGCCACAAGCAAACACTCAAAACTCAAACCAGTAGAGACCAAACTAACCTTCCCTACGTCATAAGAAATCCATGTTGTATCCTTTTAAGTATGTAGGGAAAATTCAATAAAACCATACCACCAAGAAATTAAAACCACCACCAAAACCAAGGGCACCACCGGTTCCTCCACAAAACCACACATCAGGAAAAAACACATTTACATCCAAATCATACTGATAGGAAACCCTCACCATTGTGGAGTCAAATTATCATTAACGAAAATTCACCAATGATATGAAGATTTCCCTAAGTAACTCTTCCACAGTGCCATTGTAATACCAATGATGCCACCAAACCAAAACCAGAACAAACCTTCGCAACTCAGAAAAAGAATCTGAATATAACAAGGCAAGAAAAACTCACATCCAAACACCAGAATCTATCCTGAATAGAAAAACCCAAAAAAGCCGATAGCCCACAACATAATCAATAACAGCATAATATGTCAAGACAATAACAAGAAACAAACCAAAATCCTAAAGATAGCCGCGATACCCTGCCGCGAACCAGAAAAAGATCCCATCGCCGCCTTCACCTACTTACTTGGAGACCACCTCGGTCCACCGTGGACACTTCCAGATGACAAAAAACCGCATGCTGGCCCACTTCTAGGAGAAGTTGGAACAATGACAACCAAATTCACTGTGATTCCAGATGAGACCCTACCCAGCAAAGACAAGGTAGAGCAGGAGAAGGATGGAAAATGGTGAGAAGTGTCACATCGACCGTATCCTCAAAGACAACTCCACCTCTGGGTTTGCTGACATGAGAGCACTAAGAAGGAGGGACAAAAAGGTGATTCGAAGCTGATTCGAGGCAGAGAGAGGAGAAGCGGCAACAGGGGAAACCCTAACGAGAGAGCACCCCTTATGGGCTCATAGTATATGACTTGCATATAATGGTATGTCTATCACTTTTTAGGAAATTTAAAGATATAATCCCAATCATTCTGGAGGTGTAGCCTCATAAAATAATGAAAATACATCAAAGATTTTCCTCATCCTATTGGTAGTTTACTCTATAAAAAGTTTCCAGTTCATAATCCATACATTAGATTCAAGGTATTCACCAATAACAAATTCTAAGCGAGACACCATTTTGTCCCAGGTTAGAATATACTCTTCTTTTCTTTTTTTCCATCATTGAATCCTCTAATCAAGATCATATCTTATTTTTCTATCTAATTAGCCTACTTTCTATTAACCTCCACTTGAATATGTCCTCCCATCATCTCAGCCTCTTCTTGTGGGATGTTAACAAAAAGAAATTCATCCACCATTTCCTCCTCAGAGTGAATGATTGGTTCTTTAGAGTCCTTTTCCATTTTGGCACAATTTTCATCATCATTACAACTCACAAACAACATGTCTTCATTGATTCCCTAAACCGTAACTTGATACCTCTTCTACAAAAAAATCATGGAAGAATATGAAATTTCTATCTCACATAGTTTAGATTTTTAACTGATTCTGTTTCCATCGGTTCTGGTAAATGCGATTAGTCCTTGCTCCCCCTCTCGTTCTTCTTCTTAGGGATCTTCCCCTAATCATGAGCCTTAGATACTTTAGAATCCCCCTCAAACTCCACACCGTCTATTGTTCCTCTACCCAGATCATAGGAAGGATCCTGTATAAGCTCATCAGTGTCCAAACACTCAAAAGTGTTGTGGTTCTGAACAACATCTTGTACCAATCCCTTTCATATTGATTTTCTAATGAAACCTGAAGTATAAGTACTCTAAAATAGAGTGATTTGAGGTTCAATATCCACACCTTCCATCCAAGCCACAACCTCCTTCCCAAAGAAACACCGACCTTCAGTTTGAGGTTATTGGGATGATGGACCATCAGTCTGCTTTGCCACTGATTTACTGGTGTCCCGATCCCTCCAATCCTCCTTAATCCAATCCAATACCCCCGACATAGAGGGTTTATATAAAAAAAGTTCTACTAGTTTTATCTATATGGAATTTCTCACCAATTGATTTGCCTATTTAACATCATCTAACTTCCTGGATTTCCCTAAAACCTTCCCTAGTGGTCAACCAATTTGTAGTTAGCATCCGAGTGACCCAGTCGACGACAATATGAGTAGAACTACACCCAAAAGTCCAAGACCATTGGATTCTTACACTGTACCTCCTCACCGACTTCAATCCAAACAAAATCGACCGGTGGCCTTGACACATCAACCTCAACACACATGTATGGGTTGATCAGATGGCACACATAAGCAGTACGCGAATCAAAATACAGAAACCAACCAACTAAATTTCCTAATATATGTATAATTTCAGGATTTTGGAATGGGAAAGGTAGTTGGGTATAACATACCTAATTTGGAATTGATGGAGAGTCATGATTCAAATATAGATCATAGCACCACAAAAACAGATAAAATCCACAACCACTACACGTTTGGGGAGCACACTACATAGAATGGGAAATATCCTCTGAAAAGATTATTTTTCTTGATGAATAGTGAAAAATTCTCACTTCTTTTGAAATATACCCTCAATTTATATCAATTAGAAAGTTTCACATTGTATTAAATGGTCTAAAATGTTAAAATAATTCAAAAAAATTATATTTAATATAATTTAAGTCATTTTAAACAATTATATATTTAATATTTATCTAAATACTATTTGTAGTTATGAAAATGTTTCTTTGGAAAATCATTTTTTCATCACATATGAATATTTTATTTTAAATTAAATTCCACCACTTTTGTTATTTTAAGATTGAAAATTTTAAAACATATTTTTAATATACATAATTAATAATTGTTTGTAATGTTAATTTAATAATTTTTCTTAATTTATTGTGAACAAAATAAAAATTAATTACCGTGGTTAAGCGTAAAATATGTTTACCCCGATTTAAACAAAATATAAGGGTAATTTTTTCCAATTAAACATGTCCAAGTCCTAATATATGGAAATAGTTTTACCTTATACTATCCCACTTAGAATTTAATGTCATTATGAAGAATTATTCTTGGTAAGTACTACTATTTTTTATTATTTTGAGGGATTTCAAATCAATTTCATAGAAGGGACCCTCCCCCACTTATAAAAGGATACCTCATATCCTCTCTTTTACGCACTTCAAGATAACTTTTGTATAAAAAAAATTTACCAAATACTTTCCATCAATCTATCCCCATGACCTAGAGTCCTTGTTTTGATTAGAAAACAAACAAAATAAGTATTTAGTTATAAAACAAAATAGGTTGTCTGAAGAAGAGGTATAGTATTAACCATGTTTTTTGATTTTATTATTTCCTTTAGATCATTCATATCCCTATAAAATATAATAAATCAGTAACACTATTATCTAAAAACTAATCACATATTTTTATTATAATTTAATAACCTATATCAATATCCTCTTCTTTAAAATGAAAAAAAACCTTCGATCACGTGTACGAAGGACTACCACGTCATGAACTAATGTAATTTGTTTTCCATCCTCACCACTAAAAACATGGGAAAATGATGGATTTTTTGTATATATATTATATTTATAAAATAATTGAACTTCTTAAGTTATAATATTATGTATAAATTATTACATTATAATCCTTTCAAAAAATGATTACGTCGCATGTGCGTATGTGTGGACTACCAGCTCTGTGAAGCGATGTGAAGAATTTTTCTTTTTATTATGACATGAATGGTAATAAAGGTATATTTAATAAATATATATATTATAAATATTTTATAATAATTTATATTTAAAGGAGAGATATTATTTATTTCATTCATTTAATCTGTTAAAAAAATAAAACAATATTCATGTGTACGTATGACCTATCATCTCCATGAATAATGTAAATAAATTTTCTACCTCTAATTTTTATGGAATATTATGAATAATGATAATATGAATATATATTATATTCCTATTATACATAAAATTATAAATATTATGGAACAATGATCAGAGTGTAAGGATCAAAATGACCAAACTAAAACATACATGAAAAATAAATTAGTTATCAACTAGAATAGTGTTTTTAACAAATAATTATTAATAAATCGGTGATATAAAGTTATGAGAAAATCATATACGGTATGATATTTATTATTATGATCATATAATATATTTATAATAAATATTTATTTATTATATAATAGGCTCAGACACAAACGTATTATATCTGACCTAAGGTAAGGGTTTCTCATCATACTTTTATTTTCCTGATACATATGCCATATTAACAACTAATTTATTTTGTGTGATATATACACTTAACATTTGATATATTATATCATTTATGAATTTATATTAAATCTATGTAACATTTAATTTGATTTTATTTATTTTATTAGAATTACAATTCAAAATCAATCAATGTGGAAAGGGTTTATTTCCAAATATCAACATTATTCGAGATTGTTTAGGTTTAAGTATCCCTTGGGGAAATAGTTAGATATTTATATTTTAAAAAATTATATTTTATTATGAAATGGTTATTCAAGATATTTTAATGTAACAGTACCATTGTCTTACCTTTTATACTTTAAATGATAGAGAATTGTTATAAGAAAAGAGTACTTTATTTCATTTTTAGTCGAAAATCATTTTTATTAAGTATCCATATTTTATAAAAATATTCTAAAAATTGAATTTTACATTATAAAAATAATTTATTAAAATAATATTAACCAATTAATTATTTTTATAAAATGGTTTAAAAGATATATATTTTTTATTTTCAAAAATAAGTACTTTTATACTTTTTAAAATAGTGTGAAAAGAATTATTTTTAAATTTAAACAAAATTAATGGAATTTACCACAATAATGACCACTAATTGTTTTGAATATTCATCTACAAGTTTATATAGTTATTCTTAAATAAAACATTTTACCTAATATTATCTAAATTTTTAGTTTTTCAAAATTTATTCTCATAGTGAAAAGGATGTTATCTGTAAGACCTGGTTCTTCCTTTGATGTATGGATATTTCATTTTTAGTTTATACTTAAGAAAATGGGGGAAAAGAGGTTAAGGGATGGTTGCATTCCTATTACAAGATGTGATAGGGGCCTACACACTATGTACATTTATATATGTTCCATGTATGGGGGGATACACAACATGTAATCCAAGTACACATCCATGTAATGGTTTGGCTAGAAATGCTTTTTTTGGAAGACAGACATAAATGATCCATTTTGACGAGCAGTACGCCCATGGAAAATTCGAATGAGAATCCTTCTCTCATTCCATCATCTAGAACCCAATTAAAACACCTCATAATCCATTGAAACCCTCTTTTTTAGTGATATATTCCTTACACACATTTATTTTGGATTTCTTCTCTCGACCTAGTTATTAAGGGTTGAAAATTTATACTTATTTTGTTGATATAATCTGATTTCGGTCAAATTGAAGATAAAAAATAGATGAGAAGAGTCATACAAATATGAGTTTAGTGATCTTGTCCCTTTTGTAGATTTTTGAGTCGATTATATACTCCAGAGTACCACTCGACCAATTTTAGTGTTTATCTTAATTGAATGATAAACCATGTTATTTACTATTGATGATTTGGTAAATAATTAGATGATTTCAAATCATGATTATGATTGTGAAACTTGATTTTGGCCCACCCCATGGGGGAGTTTCACATGGATTGTCATTTGGACGAGAATACCCAAGGGGAATGACTAGAATTCCCGTTATTGGGTTGTTAAATGAACTTCTTATGTTATATAAATTCCCAAGGTGATATAATTAAATTCATAATAAATGTAATAGTTTAATTTCATGTGATACTTAATATGTGATCTCTTCCCACCTAAGTTGTTTAAATTAAATTCCACGTGATAGTTTAATTCACATGTGTTGTTTTGGTTATGGAATTAAATTATGAAAAAGAGGGGTAATTAGAAATGGTCAAGCCATAATATCACTAAAAAGGCAAGGTTAGGATCATTTGACTAATTTCACCTTTTATATACCATGGGTGAACTAGGGTCTCATTTAAAAGGACATGGTTGAGGTCAAGAAGTAATTATATAAGGGTCCTGAGCGATCCATGATAGGGTGGTTGGGATTATTAAGGATTATTTAAAATATAGAGAAAACCTATGATCCATTGAGGGATACCCTTGACAAGATCTATTGGAAAATGACTAAATGACTATTATGTCACGAGTTGACAGTTAACATTATATGGGGGGTCATTGGGCCTAGGGAAAAAATCAAGAATTTTATATAATTCATAGAACTTTAATAATGAAATGGATGACTTTTGACACATATAATGAGACAAAGAACAATATTGGATTTGGTTTTCACATATACTTGTTTGTATTGTCTTCCGAGACATCTATTGTGATTCCTTTTGAGTACACATAGTTTAATGCTTTCACTATTATACACTACCTATTATATATATCCACTGGTATATTGGCACAAGACATGGGTGGTTTCCTATTTGGATTTCATCTCACATCTTGTTTGGGTCATGATTTTGGGCCCAAATAGATTATTTGATTGTAGGTGTTGATCCGGGAAAGTGCCCTGCTATAGGTACTTGATGTGCAGAAAAGGAGTAGGAGATCATGAGACCGAGCTGAGGCCTAATATGCTTCCTAGTCTTTTTTTGTTTCCATTTTTATTTTGAGAAATATATTGTGTATTAATGTAGTTTACTAGTTTTGGATACTTTCTGTGAACATGTGATAGGAAGAATCATCTCTCGTGTTCTATGACTTCTTATTATCTTTATTATCAGTCATTTTTTACTCGTTTCAACTGTATGGTATTTAGTTCATAATATATTTTTTATTATTGTTCTGTTGTGTTATAATCTTCCAATGAGGAAATTATTTCCCTAATATCACATTCTAGGCCCTCACTACTAGTCACCAGCCTCTGGCATCTGGGGAAATGCGTTTGAGGCCATGTGACCAACCGGGTTCGAAGCACCCATTCAGTAGCCTCCAAATCTGGGATGCTACAAAATGGTATCATAGAAGTTTATTTTTTGTTTTACCTTAATATTTACCTACATTAGATATGTATAGTATAGAAACTGATTTTGGTACTATACTATTCCCAGGAGTAGCTACCTCACATATAGGTAAAAGCCATATTTCTTCGAATTGAATTGTGATTTTTTTATTTTGAGTTTTTAGAGTTGATTATATTTCACCGTTAGGTGACAAAAATGTTTTGTGTAGTTATTATTCATTTTATTTTTTATCTATTTTTCTGAACCCAAATGAGATGAGGGTATTACATCTCATGCATCATATAATCACTTGTTAGAAATCACATGCCATGCATTCTTTCCATGCCATTTATAGAGAATTACTAATTTCATGTTGTTGTGATTCATGCTTTCATGGATATACATGCCTTTGTGATTGGTACCATGATATATATCCCTAAAGTTGTGATTGGTGTATTGATATGTGTTATGGTTTTAATTGGATGGATGCCATGCTTTCATCACTCAGGTTTATGTTCCCTCTATGATCAGAATTTTTCGGATCATGTTTCATCTATGAGATGAAATTTTGGGATTACGTGTTATATGTGATGCCAAACATTAATTAGCGGTGAGTATAGATCACCATGGGTCGGAATTTGGCACACCGTTTCTTTACTTTTCAAAAATAAGGGTTATAGAGATGTTTCAGAGGAATACTATCCAAGAACCCAGACACCATAGTGCGTGGGTCCATTAACACATGCCATGTGTTCCTTTGTTCAAGAAAAAATAACTTTTTTATCTACATGCCATAAAATTTGAGTACACACCATGTGGTAGATGACCGTGTGTCTGGACATGTGAGAGAGAACACATGAAATTACCTTTTGAGAAGAACACGCAGTAAGTGTTAGGTACACCTGGTGATGATTGATTTAGGGAGACACTGTGTGGCTCTAGCCATTAAAAGTACATGTCCAGGGGGAGAAACTTGAGTACATGCCATGTGTTAATCATATATGTCATGTACCCAAGATGTTTACATGCCAAGGAATAAGAAGGTACATTTCCATGTGAGATATTATGTGTAGACACCGTGTAATGTTTCCACATGCCATGTATTCATCTTTTTCCAACCTTTGAGGGTTTTTATGCATTTTTAGTTCATGCACTCTTGATCTGAGAACCAAAATGATCTTGAATTTATGTGTGTGATTGACCTTACAGAGTCATTCCTCTACAATGACCTCCAGTTGTGCGCCAGGAGAGTGGATATGATCAAACCCTAGAGAAGGCAGGACATGGGCTACCAATGGAACCTACAATCATGCCAGTTGTGAAACTAGCTATTATACCAAACACATGTGTTGATGCACAGTTCCTTGAAGGATCTATGTGGTTCATGAAAGAATTTCAAGGATCACCACATCCTACTATGATAATGGAAGAACTGGTGCGAGTGTTCTAGTAGCAGTATCCACCCATGTTTTCTTGGGAAGACGATCCACAGATTGTAATGTCATGGCTAGATGCCATGTTAACGATCTTAGATCATATTGAGATGCCTCTTAAGTGGGGGGTTCAAGATCACGACTTATATGCTGCGTGATTATTCCAAGAGGTGGTGGTATATTACCACATAGATAGAGAATCAGTAGGACATGGCATGAGAATAGTTTTATATAGTTTTCTATGACTAATTATTTATCAAGACACTGAGGCCCGACAAAACCCATGAGTTTACGAACCTAGAGTAGGGTTATCTATCTGTTATGGATTACTGAACCCTATTTACTAATATCCATCACTTCACACCTCTTTCGATGGGTGATGATCTGTCAAAGGCTTGACGTTTCAAGGATTCTCCCTAGGCATGACATCTGTTCTTAGGTGAATATTTTTTGGATAAATATTGTATCTGCTACAGTGAACTAGGTTTTGATTACTGAGCATAATCAGAGGGAATTTGGAGGTATGAGACAAGGCGGTTCGATACCAAGATCAGGTATGGTTTCGATCGGTAGAAAGAAGCGTTGTTTGGAGGTTACAAATGGTGAATCTAGTACTCAGAACGTAACTTATGATAGATAGGTGAGGTGATTCTAGTGCAGAATAATTGGTCATAATAGATAAATTTTTTCGATGGACCCATTCCAGTGCTGGTCTTGCAGCAAGATGGGAAATCTTCAACATTTTTGCAGGATGTTTCCTCGAGTAGCTAGTGAGAGAGGGTCTGCACAAACTCCATGTTTAGGAACAAGTCTAGAAGCTTATGACTAATTAGGGAACTGGAATACATCGAGCTGCAACAGAAAATGTAGTGGTCGTGGAAATATTATCTAGAGCCAATGGTTTTAGTGATAGGAGGGTGGATCAATTCAGGGTAGCCAGGCAGTATTGCAGGGATGTGGTATCGGTCAGACCTATGCAGTTCAACATACCCATCATGAGTAGGATCCCAAATGCTCTAATATCAGATGTAATATCCTAGTCACATCCTTTTTATATTTTTCACTCTTTGATATAGGGGCTTCCCATAGTTTTATATCTAGGCCAATTGCAGAGAGCCTTGAGCATTATGTTTTCACTTATGATGGTGTTATGATGTTGACACTCTGCTATGTATAAGAATGGAAGGTGTGCGTTAGTGTAAAGAGTTTCCCCTTGAGGTTGGTGGGTGTCACTTCTAATGGGGTCCATATGTCTTAGATATGATAGGATTTGATGCAATTCTATTAATGGACTGGTTGGTTCCTTTTCAATATATTTTCTATTTCTTTCGCTAGAGGTTTACATCACCAGAAGGAAGCTCATTTCTATACATGGGTGAATGGGATGCCCAAGCGAGATGAGATGGATTCATGCATTGTGGGTTGGGTGGGATGACAACCCAGATATTGAGTTTATATCTGGATGTCCAAGGGACATGGTAGATAATTTTTCCTCCTATAGATGATCATTTTAGATACGTCTTCCTGCATGACTTTTCAGTCCTACCTTTAGTGACAGAGGTAGAGTTCTCTATCGATCTAGTACCAGGAGCTACACTAGTATCCATTCCTCCTTATAGGATGGATATGAAGGAGTTTCAAGATCCCAAGAGGTATATAGAGTATTTTGAGGCAAATGGTATCATCTGACCCAGTACTTCGCCATGGGATTCTCCGGTCCTTTTTGCAAAAAAGGTGGATGGTAAACACATGATATATGTGTATTATTAAAATCTAAACCAGTTGATAGTTAAGAAAAGGTATCCTCTACCAAGGATAGATGATATATTTTACCAGGTCTGTGGGTATCATGTTTTCTCAAAGATTGATATGATATTTGGTTATCATCAGGTACAGGTTAGATCATCATACATACCTCACACAATATTCTAAAGTAGATATGATCTGTATGAGTATGTGTTTATGTTTTTCGGTCTCAAAAATGATATAGTAGTCATCATGGAAGTGATGAACCAATTTTTCCATCCTTATCTTGATTATTTTGTTATGGTTTTGGAGGATGATATCTTGGTGTATTATCATAATCTACATGACCATTCCACCAATCTTGATATCATTTTTAGTACAAAAATGAAGCATAAATAATATGCTAAGATCAATAAGTTATACTTATGGATGGATCATATTCACTTCATGGGTCACGTCATCTAAGATACAGGTGTATCAGTGGACCCAGAGAAGGTGAGAGAAGTAGTTACCTAGGAGAAATCCAAAAACATCTTTGAGGTACAAATTTTTCTAGGGATGGACTGTTACTACATGCATTCCATACAAGACTTATCATGCCTAGCAGTGCTAATGATGGGATTGAAAAAGAAGGGTGTGAAGTACATATAGTTAGATTCTTGTGAGATGACCTTTCAGGAGATGAAAATATGATTAAATTCTACACTAATATTGATTTTTATAGATTCAAGAAGAAGGTACACTGTGTATTGAGACACTTCAGGTATTGGGATGGGAGTAGTGCTTATGAAGTGGGATCATGTCCTTTCATATGGGTCTAAGTAGTTGAGGCCATATATAAGGAACTACCCCACACATGGTCTCGAGTAAGTTGTTGTTGTTCATGCCTTACCTTGTCGGTGACATTACTTATTGGTGGATTATTTTTTAGGTTTACACAGACTACAAAAGTATCAAGTACAACTTTTCTCAGTGTGATCTAAATATGAGGTAGTGAAGATGGGTGGAATACCTTCAGTATTTTGACTTCAAGCATGCCCACACACTTGGAAATGTAAATACAGTGGCTGATGCACTGAGCATGAGGACTCATATGTTGGTAGTGTAGAAGGACAGTAGTGATTGGAAGCTTATGGTGTTGTTTTATAAAATTAACTTGGAGGTGAATAACAGTTAGAGATAGAATTTTATTTCATCCTTAGTTATTACCACTATATTACCTAATAGAGTGAAGATGAGGAAGCTATCAGATTCAGAAATACTAGTTCAATGAGAGAGTATGTCAGTTGAGGAACCTCCTCCTGGTTGGACCATTGATGATGATGAATTCCTACTATTATAGGGCCTTGTATGGGTTCTAGTGGACATATGTGAGGAGTTTATGTGGGAGTTTCATGCTTCATCTTGGGCAGTGCATCCCAGAGTTACCAAGATGTACCGTTACATGAACGATCATTACTAGTGGTCAGGTATAAAGAGGGAGGTTACTATTTTGTTATGAGGTGTTCCACCAGTCAGCTGGTGAATGAGGAACATCCGCAACCAACCAAGATTTTACAGTAGTTACCTATTCTAGATAGGAAATGGGTTGATGTCACGATGGATTTCATGAATAGGTTACGGAGGTCACCCAGAGGTAACAATGCTGTGTGGGTGGTAGTTGAAAGACTTAATAAGGTCTCTCATTTCTTACTGATCAAGGAGACCATTAATGTTGATGAGATTGGGAAGATGTATATTCATGAGGGGGTAGGAATTAATGGGGTCCCACATTCTATCAAATCGGATATGGATACCATCTTTACATCTTTTTTCTAGCATATTTTTAAGAGGGATATGGGTACAAAGGAGATTGTGAACTTAGAATACCACCCTCAGGCTGATGACCATTTAGAGTGTACAATACATGTGTTAGAGGAAATGTTGTGAACATGCATCCTAGACTATGGGGGATCCTGGGAGAAGCAAATTCCAATGGTTGAATTTTCTTACAATAACAGTTTGTAGGTGACTAATGAAATGGAAACTTATGAGTCTTTGCACGGTAATCCATGATGATCACCCCTATGATGGATGGAGGCAGGTGAGGTAGCATTTATGGGACAACATATCATGCAAGATACTTCTGAGAAGGTCCATTTGATTTAGAAGCGTATGGATACTTCACAGTCTTGTAAGAAATCTTATGCTAATTGTCATAGATGAAATATAGAGTTTGAGGTTGGGGGTTAGGTTTTCTTGTATGTTTCACCAAGTTTGGGGCACCGACAGATCATGAGATAGGGTAAGCATTCGCCGAGATACATCGGTCTGTTTGAGATTTTGGGGAGGGTCTGGCCAATTTCTTTTCAATTGTAATTACCTCATAGGAACATGAATATGCACAACATCATCCATGATACTCAGTTGTGACGTTACATTTTAGACCATTCTCACACCTTTTAGCTCAAAGAAGTGCATTTGCAGGAAGCTTCTTCCTTTGAGGAGAATCCCATTCATATTGTGGATCATAGTACGATGTTTTTTTTGTGGTCGATATATTACTTTGGTATGGGTGCTATGGAAGCATGACCAAGTATAGGATGAGACTTGGGAGAGTGATGCCAAAATACAATCATAGTGGTCGGAGTTGTTCTTATATATTTCTTCATCACCCGTGGAAGGGAAATTTAGGTATGAATTTCTTTGGGGGTGGGGGAGTTTGTAAGAACATGATTCATCCTTTAAGGTATGGTTCATTCCTTTTCAGTTTATACTTATGAAAATGGGGGGGGGACTAGGACAAGGGAAGACTACACGATTGTTATGTAAAATGACTAGGGCCTACATGCCATGTACTTCTATGTACATTCTTTGTATGGAGGGATATGTTCCATGTAATCCTTGTACATGACCATGTAATGGTCTATCTAAAAATTGTATGGACACAATGTGTAGTTTCATGTACACTTCATGTAATTTTTTTGATTAAATAATAAAGTAGCATAGTTTTTGGATGATGGAAAGAAATGTTCCATTTCACCGAGCATCACACCCAAGAAATATCTGAATGAGAATTCATGTCCCTTTTAATCATCCAGAACCCAATTTGAAAACTTTAAAATCCATTGAAACCCTCTCAGTGAGTTCTCAATTCAACATAAGCCTTAATTTCTTATTTCTTCCCCTAACCTAGTTATCTATGGTTGAGTTTTTTTACTCGTATTGTAGATCTACTATGATTTAAGTATAATTTAATATCAAAAATAGATGAAGAGAGTAATTCTAAAATTAGTTAGGTGATCTTGTTCCTTTCATTGATTTTCAAGTTGATTATATATGACAGAGTGTCGCAAGCCCACTTTTAGGGTGTCTATTGATTGAATAATAAACACTGTTATTTCTTATTGATGAATATGTAATTAATTGGAAGATTTGAAAGAATGTATAGGGTTGTGAAACTTGATTTAGAGCCTCCCCAAGGGTGTGTTTCCCTTGGATGGTTGTTTGGTTGAGAATGCATAGGTGTCTTTGCTTTAATTATCATTATTGGGTTATTAAATGACCTACATATTTGATATGATTTCCCCATGTGAGATAATTAAATGCTTTATCCTTTTAATAGTTTAATTTTCATGTGATACTTATTATGTGAATTGTTCACAAGTGAGTTGTTTAAATGATAAGCCATGTGATAGTTATATTTACATGTATTGTTTTTGATATGGAATTGAATTATGACAAAGAGGTGTAATTAAAAATGGGCGATCCATTTTGTTAGTTAAAACAAAAGTTCAGGATCATGTGAATAATTTCACCTTACGTATACCTTGGGTGAATTAGGGTATCATTTAAAAAACCATGGATGATCTCAAGCAGTAATTATGAAAGGGTCATGAGTGAGCCATGATAAGGTGGTCCAGCTCATTGAGGCTTATTTAAAATTCCATGTTAGCCTAGCATTCATTGAGTTATTCTCAGGCTAGGCACTATTGGGAAATGATTAAATGAATATTATGTCATGAGTTGATGGTTACCTTTAACAGGGGTCGTTGGGCCTAGGATGGACCTCAATACTATTACATAATTCAAGTAACTTTAATAATGAAATGGATGAATTATAGTGTGCCTGCAAATCCAAAACAGAAGCATCGATTAAGTATTCACTTATACTTGTTTACATTGTCTTAGGATACATATGTTGTGCTTGCTTTTGAGTACCCATAGTTTATTGATTTCACTATTGTACACATCCAATTATAAATATCCACTAACATATTGGCATAGACCTTAGGTGGTTGCCTACTAGGGTTTAGTATCACACCCTCTTTGGGTCAGGCTTTTGGGTCAAAAAAGATTATATGATTGTAGGTGTTGATCAGGTAAATCACGATACTACAGGTACTTGATGTGATGCTTAAGAGTAGGAGATCATGGGACTGAACCGAGGTTTGCGATGCTTCGAAGTATTTTTTTGTTTCCTTTATGATTTTAAGACAAATATTGTTTATTACTATAGTGTACTTGTTTTGGATGATTTATTAGAACATGTGACATGAAGCATCATCATCTGTATGATATGAATTTGGTTATCATTATTATTAGTATTCTGTTGTTTTTTTAGTTTTATGGTATTTACTACTTATACTATTGTATATTATTGTTCGGATATGTTAAAATCTTCTAATGAGGGTATAGTTTCCCCACTATCACTCCCTAGGCCCTCACTACTATTCAAAAGTCTCTGGAATTTGGGTAAATATGCTTGAGATCGTGTGACCAACCGGGTACAGAGCACATATTCAGTGGAATCTGGATCCGGGTTGTTACATTATCCTCAAGAAGAATTTATGGAATATTTATGGTATTTCTATTCATTAATGAAAAAAACACTCATTTTTTCCTTATGTTCAATCAAGAATATGTTGTAATGATACTATCCTTATTATTTATCCTAATGGGTTATGATCAGTTTTCATTGATATGTACTATTTTGATACCATCCTCCATAGTAATTTGGATTCCATATGATTATGTTTATTGATTTTAAAAATTATTAGTGTTCGTATGATAGTTTTCAAATATAAATGTTTATAAAGATTATGTTTATTGATTTAGTAAATTTTTTAACATTTCATATGAGAGTTTTTAATACAAATGTTTACAATGACTATGTTTCTCCTATTTCATATGAGGAATGCAGTGGACATCATAACTGATGGTTGGAGCCCTCTATAACCCCTTGATGCATCGGTAGGTCACATGAGACAAACTAGATTGAGTTTTTTTTGAAAAGAACATACCAATTTATGTATGGTGCCTTGGAAAAATACCTTGATAGTATGGTTATGATGACTAAAATTATGTGTTCCTCTATTATGATATTACTTATGGATGTCCATGAGATTATTTTATTAGTTATAATATCCCACGATATGTTTCAAGCTCCTGTGATAATTTATATGGAATTATTTTTGACATCATATATTATTTTCATATTATTATTCATGTTTAAGTTATTAATTAAAATGGAATGTGTCTTAGTTATTTATATTTATATATGGATAATTCATTATATTTTCTTGATAGATTATATTGTATGTATATTCTTACCGAGCACTAGAGGTCACCAATTTCTTATGTTTTGTTTCCCTATAATTCAATGAAATGTGTTTGGACTAATATGTAGAGATTTTCTAAAGGTAATATTGATTTTTTAAAAGAAAATAGTATTTTGTAATTTATGTTTTCAATTATAATATAATATTCATTTTTTTATCTATTATCCAATGAATATGAAACTATTAGGTCATTCGGGGTGTGATTCCTTATAGAAATATCTAGTGTAATAAAGTAACCACTGACTTTGGGATATAAGGGATGTGATATTTAAAAAATATATAGATATTAAAAGGATTTAATAACCTATTTCAAACAAATAAAATACTAAAGGTGTTGCTACTAAGTTTGTAGCTTATACTGTAGATAATTAGAGACTCTTCTCCTCAGGTGTAGGCTACACTGCATATAACACACTAGATCACTAACCATGATATACTACCTGAATTCCATGAGAAGGAGTTTTCTAATTGAAAAAAATAATGATTTTAAATTACTTGACCTCAAACACCTCCTTGATCTATAATTCCATTGGTACTCTATCCCATGGCCAATCATGGAGCCACTGATCTGACTCTAGAATTCAGAGCTGATGTAGTTCCTCTGTAATTTGGTGCCTATGAAATGGTCCTCAAAAATATATATTAATGGAAAATTATTCCATAGTCTTGGAACACTATTTGGTATATACTACATTGGGGAATTGTGTTACCTATCCTTCCATACTAATGGAATACCGTATATCTACCGATATGCACTCTTTGATTTCCACTGAGCTTGCAATAAGTCTCTATGTGACACTACCTACCACTAGATATAAAACAATCATGTCTAGGGGATAAACTAATATTCCATGTACCCACATCGTCTCTTAGATTATGATCATATATAAGGGCATGGTTAAAAATCTCATACAAAGTAGATATTCAAAATATGACCACCTAAGATTAGATGGCATTCATAATCACATACTCAAAATGTCTTACTATCGACAATTCATCAACATAAAGAGTGGGGAAAATGATGGAGATCAATGAAGATATATGAGTATTCCATGAAATATGTAGTACCCTACTCAATGTGCATTAATTTCCTTGGTCGATTATATCTCAACATATCTTGTAAAAATTATTCTTTGAAACTATTTTGGAAATCCCACCAGAACAAGACCCAATGCTAATATTATTAAATAAGGAAATACCATAATCACTAGGAAGGTCCATAAATAATATACCTTGTGAGATTATATATTATTTTCAGAGGTGCCTATATATTCTCAAATATCACTAACATTTCATTAATACATAAATCAATATCTTATGGATCCCCCCATAAAAATTAGGTGGGTTATACTGTTGGAAATCCCCAGTCAATTATGATATAGTTGATACAGATCTTGGATATCCTCCATAGAAATCACTAATTATAAGAATCTATATATAAAAGGAAAACATGTTCCCAATCCTAGTACAAATGATGGTGCAACAAGAGGGGCCACTGGTGACACTACTGGTTGGTCAGAACCCACCACCTCAAGAGCATGGTAATCAATACGTTCATGGTGCTCGACCTAAGGCAATCATGGAGGCATATATCTAAAATTACATAGCACAAACATCTAAATATATACAAGGTATAAAGGGTTATTGTTAGTAAAATAAATATAGAATCACAAACTTAATACGAGATTCACACTATCCAACAACCTATTTTTAGGTTCAAGTTAATGTGTGAGAATTCTTGGTCTAATAATAAAGGTTCAGTTCTATTGGGTGTCAATTTTAACATTATAGAGGAAAATTCTCTTTATGATACAAATTGGAATTCAAATTTAACAGAAAACAATTTTTTTATGATTTTTAATTTAATAAATTTATAAATAAAAAATGGTTCACTTAGATGTATTTCCATTACCAAGTTATAAAGAAATAAAATTTATATATTTTAATTAGAATTCCATTTAACCACATCCATCCTTTACATCCGATCATAGAATATATCCATTAAATATAAAGTGGTTCAATTATATGTATTTACACTCCCAAATTATAGAGGCATAAAATTCATAAATTACAAGTCGAAAACCATTTAACCACAACCAACAAAACATTTCAGCCCATGTAACTACTGTTCTAAGTCATAAACACACCATAATTGTTTAGTTAGGGAGTCACCATAATGATATGTAGAAAACACCATTTCAGTTAATACATTCACTTTATATAGCCAATTATTTCCTTTTTTTCAACTAATAAATGTCATAAATTTCATTTATAGTAATGAATGCACATATAATAAACAAAATTAAATAAAAGGGATGAAACATGCATGAAATAACATATGAATGACATAAATACATATATACCTATGAAGATTCATGAGGAAATATTCCACTTCCATAATAGACTAAGGGTAAATATCTAAAAAAATAACATCATAAAACTTGTGTTTCACCCAATGGTGAAAATAGTATAACTATAACTGTAGAAATATAGAACATCATATATCATCCTTGGTAACATGATTTTCCCCTATATTTGGGTTATATACTCCCAAACATGGATTTTAATCCGGTTTTGACAGTTCCTAGTGTTAATTATACCAATTTAAAATAATAAGGAAAGAGAAAAGATACCTTAGACACCATGTTTTAAAGTATAAAGACTTGTTGACTAATAAGTAAATGAACCTAAGGGTCGCATGGTGTCAAGTGGAACTCCCCATATACATGAGGCTTTCAACCAATAAAGAGTTTTATTGTGTTGAGGTGGGGATACTATACACTAGATATCAATGTAGAACACACTACTAAATAATTATAATAACAGTGAAAGATTTGAGTAGTGGAAATAAACCATCAAGATAATAATAAACATACATAAACAACAACAAGATCATATTGAGGTTATAATGTCACTATAGTATAAAAGTTAATAGCAAGATATGGCAATGGGCATATAACATGGTACTATTATAGATAAAAAGATTCCAAAAAGTCCAAAACGAAATATCTCCATGATCTTCCTAAGCAATAACATTGTCATTTTTTCCCAATATTCTATACACTGGGAAATCAATCATCCCTAACTAGTTACATCATTTTATGTTTAACAATATCCAGGTAATATTCATAGCTACCAAATTATGTTATGAAGAGGATGTGGGTAAATATAAGTTGGCCACCACCAGTGGTGTCTCATGGAAACCAATTATGTGAACATAATATGTAATAATGTAAAGGTATAATAAATAAAAGTAGAAAAATTAATAGAAACCATGTTGATCTTAGGTTCCTCATTGGTTACCCAACTGACCCTACTTAGTTAGGCCTAAGAATGATGTCCTTGATCTTAATGCATTTTAGTTTGTTGTGGTACCTAAGGAATATATCCATGGAATCCAAGTATAATAATGATATATTATACTTGTAAAAACATGTAATTAATGACGTTATGAAGTCGTGCCAGCTCATAGTGATCAACCATGATGCTATGCTAAAGGGGGTCAAGTGTAATCGAAGGGGGGAAAACATGAAATTCCACTACTAATTGTTTATAACGTAGCTTAAGGAAAATTCCAAGTAAATATTATAATTGACTTAATTGGTGCATATAGAGATAATATTTCATCCCAAATAGGATAAATACAATTAGGCAGGGGTGAATCAGGAAATGAAATATTAAAAAAGAATCCTTTAAGATCTTATTTTATCATTAAACCAAACACTCTTATCTTTCCTCCCATTAGTAAAAAAATAAATTTTAATTAAAACATACATATGTAACAAGAATTTTATATGGTTCACCCTCAATTGGATATTTTCAAGGAGATTATAAAGAAAATATGCTGATATACAAATTCTATTAAATCAAAATTCTCTTAAAAGGATCCATGTGGACTCCCTATACCTCCTGATTTAAAAACATTCACAATTTGAAAAGTCAATACTCTCTCTGCTAAATTGAACATACTTTCACTCTACTAGAATCTTCTAAAAATCAATTATTATTTGATTCACACTTGTTTAAGGCTTTATTCTCCTATATGATCAATGATATGAAATCCACCATTGCGCTATATGTTTCCACCTTGATCAAGTGACCCTAGTGAAAAATACTTTTGAAATACCCATCCATGAGATGCCTCCATGTCATCTCTAAAAGTGAAACATATGTGAGATCCAAGAGACCCTGCATTGATACCTCTCAATGAGACTCCTCCATGAGATCCCTTCACAAGATCCCACCATGATACCTCTCAGTGAGACCTCTCTGTGAGACTCCAATAAAGGAACATTTTCTTATCATGTGAGTTGTGTGACTTTAGAAGCTAGACCATGTTCAAGTTAAATGGATAATTGTGACACCAATAGTTCATCCTATTCTCAACTCATAATTCCCTTCAAAATATACCATTATTTGGATCCTTCATGAGACCCCTCTACAGTAATTTTATTTTGTTTATGAGGATCACATGGTTTTAGAGAAAGACATTGTTACACTCATCGTAAATAATTTTACTTAGATATAAAAACATCACAAGAGTTATCTAACTTACTTGGTATATTTTAGGGGTATTTGTATTTATAGTTCTACCACCTTAACTCAACTAATCACAATCAGTCATCCAAACTACCGACTTAGCTATTAGACTTACACACTTAACGTGATCCCATGACGATATTCAAAGATAATCATCTGTGCTTCACGCAATATAATATTAAGATCCAAATACAATCATGAGTTCAGTGAAATTTTCTTTTACCACATAATATGATCTCAGTGTCAAATCTAATGATAATTATGTGGTAAGTGAAATTTTCATCCACTTATTTTTAGGATATCATAAGAAGATTGATTTAAAATCATGTGGTTGTGTAATTTCATGTGAAAAAAACATATCTACCTAATTTTAGCCTCTTTAGATTCATCCACATCATGTGATCTCTTTGTGAGATCCCTAGAAAATCATGTAGTCACTACAAGTGATTCAGATGAAATCTTTATGAGATCCCCTGAAAATCATTTGATGTATTCAAGTGGTTTACATGACCTCATCGCAAGATCCTATGAAAATCATGCGGCGCTTCTCATGACTTCTTAATATTATGTTCTGGTACTTAATTTGAATGTGTGATCCCTAAACATGATTATATTAGACATATGATATTTTGTGATCCCCTTTCACGATTAGTTCAATCATTCACACTCTATGGGATCCTTTAGGAAATTCTCTCTTCATGGGATCCTTTATAACATATGTGATCTGTGTAATCATTTAGGAAATTCAAATAAAATCTTCACACCCATTTGAAAAAAAATAATTTCCAACAATTTCAAACCCTATCAACAAGAATAATCAACTAAAAATCAATATCAAGAGTGTATTTTCTAACAATGTCCCCCTTTGGGTTTTTTTGAGAACACTTCTAGACTTCAAGAACCAATTTGTGAAAAATTCATGCACTTGTGAAACTATTTTCCATCTACAAACCCATATAGTGTTCAAAGAATTAAATTACATATAATTAAAGAAATCATGACTGAATATAAGTGTGATAAACAATATTATCTTGCATTGTTCATCAATGAATCACTTTTTATTGATCCTACCTTCAATAACCTTATCAACACCAAAAGATAAAACATGAATAGCCCATGAGATAACTCCTCATCCTCCATATGTGCACAACTATGATCATGAACTCAACACTCTTGTTCATGATTCTTCTTCGTTGATAGACTAGCTTGAACATCATATAATTGAAAACTCCCCCTATTTTGATGCCCCCTATAGACTTATTCCCCTTTATTGGTCATGATTTTTTCTCCTCCTTTTTCATTGAACCCAAAGTCCAATCCTTTGTAGTATACATGCAAATAACCAAATTTATCATATATAAAGATTATATTTGTGTAGATAATTATTAATTAAATAACATAATAATCCATGCTAGAATCATTTAGGTATTCTTTTTTATAAACATGGATACATAAATAATTAGTTTATAAGTGAGCTAAATCATCTCCAACTAAAAAAAAATAACTATAATCATTATTAAAAAAATTATACATATAATAATATTCATATATTAGGGAATGGAAATATAAGAAAGGGTGTGCTTCGATGCTCTGTATGGGAAAATAAGGGAGATATCAAAATAAAATTATCATTAGGGTTTGCGAACATGATAATATCATTTAAAAAACTATACCCTTAATATCATAGATCATAAACATGAGTCATGACATACATATCAGTAGTTCGTAAGATATTAATAATAAAATAATTAAATAACACGATCAATGAGATCACAAAATAAGTATAAGATATAGATTTTAGGTATACACATAATCATATAAAATCTTTTGTTAAGGTTATCTAAAAATACATTCATAACATAGGCTTGGGATAACCACTTATATAACTACTTTAGGTTTGGGATAACATCAAGTACACCCCTTATTGGTCTTGAGATAACATCCCATGTACCATATTTTGGGATTTTCAAAACCTCCAATATAATCCTTGAGATCATATAATATTATTCATAAACTAATTCATTGGAGGGAGATATAATACCTACACATAAAAAAATCATACATTTGTGTTCCCAAATATCATAAAATATTTATTATATCATGACATTTAAAAATAAATGGGTTTTAGAAACTTTTCATCATCGTATAAGTCATGGAAAAGAATGGAGTTTCATAATTATTTAATCAATTCATTATATCATAACCCATTACAAAGGAAATGTATTCATAAACATCTTATCCTCAAAGACATAAAAAATATACAGAAATAATAAGGATGATACAAATTGATCATATCCCCAGGTAAGTTTAAGTAAACCCAATATATTTAATCTTAGCTGGAAAATTATTTTGAAATATCACTTGGATCATTTCATGTGGAAAATAAACCTATAACTTTTAAAATTAAAATTTTAAAACTATAATTACAAAAAATATAAGGAAAATAATTTTACATAAGTGTATCATTTTAAACTAATAAACTATTCTTTTAAACCTTGAGTGGTCATGATGGAGGTAAATTCCATTCATACAGTACATATTAAAATAAAGATAACATTCACATTTTTAGAAAAAGACAAATAAGAATTGTTTTGAAATTAAATTGAATATTAATTTTAAAAAAATTTGAAAAAATTAAAAAAAATGTAAAAATGACATCATATAATAATATAGGATCATTAAAAAATTCTTGAAAACTTTTTTAACAAACATTGATATGGAAGAAAAAGGGGTTTCAATCAAAGATAGAAATAAAGTCAGTTTTCTTTAAAAAATGTATTCTATAATATTAAGTATACAATTTGATAAAAATTAAGGAGAAATGTTTTTCTCGAAAAAATAACTAGAATAAAATATATTTCATTAAATTATTGAGAAATTGATCATAATATTTCATCATTAAAATTATATTCATAAACAATACTAATAAATAATTATATTGTAACATTATACCCTTACCAATTATGTAACTCATGAATAATAAGACCAATAAAATAGAGAATGAAAAATGGAAATTTATATCCCATAATTTTCATTATAAGAATCATATAATACATTAATGAGTAGTATATATTCTATACAAAATAACGAAGTAGTGAAAGAGATACTAAGAATCCCATGCCATATGTCTCGAATTATCTCATACAAATTCAAAAATTCTATGTAATAAATATAAGGTAATTAAAAATCTATTATATAACCGTAAATATATTTATCATACCTTATATGATTTATTTATGTCATTTTTTCCCATTTATTAAAAATTATAATTTAAAATTATGTTTTTGTTAATAACTGTTTCATTTCACATGTAGATTTTAGTTTGGGATATTTGGTCCTTACATTTGGGTCATGGATACATAATCTAAATAACTTTAAACATGATAAAAGAATCATATATATTCATTATATATGTATTTATAGTAATCCATTAATGTTTGAGACATAAATTTAATTACAGTGCTCATGTAGATGGTAGAACAAATGTACGCATGAACGTTGTTTCCATTTTCTCGATGGATGAATAAAATGAAAGGTAAATAATATATTAACTTAATAGAATCTTTTTTATTTAATATTTACGAAATATTTTCATAAAATTTACCCTTATTGAATTCCATGAAAAAATTAGAGAATAAATAATCACATTGCTTCGTGTGGATGCAGTTTACTGTACACACGAATGACATTATTGCATCCACCACAAAATGGAAATTAACAATGAATTTTAGATATAATAATTATAAAAGTATAATTATTTTATAAATTTAATATATATTCACTTAATATCCTTCCTACCATCCATTTAAAATAAATATAAAAAGTATATAACATCAGTTTGAGATGTGGTAGTCTTCCGTACAGATGAGTGACATTATTATTTTCTAATGTGTAGGGAGGTAATAAGGAATATAATATATTAAAAATAAATAGGTATGATAATATAATAAATTTAATATATAATTAATAAATACATTCTTATATATAGCTGTGGGAGGTGGTTATGGGAAATGAATAACATTGGTTCGAACGACGTTAGTCTTCCGTACAAATGATCGACAGTTTTATTTCCCACTTTATGGAAGAGGATATGGATATAAGTTATTAAATTTAATCAAAAGCAAATCATTATTAGAGAGGTATTTTTATTATTTTATAATAATAATTTTTGATTATTTTACGGGGGTTAAAGAAGAAGTAAAACAAAACACAAGGTTATGATTTTTACCTCCTCTTTTGAGAACCTATTTAGTATTTTACCTAAAGACTTAATAGAGGGGTTTTAAAATTTAAAAAACGAATAAATGATGTGTATATGGAATAATGGAATGTATTCAGGTAGGTAATGGATGAAAAAAGTGTTTTAGAAGTGTGAAGAGGAGAGGAGAGTGGGTGAACTTTTATAAGTGTGGGAGAGGATACACATTGAATATTTAACCAAAAATAAAGTTTAACTTATTACATAATATTATTTCTTTTTATTAAACATATGGAATTAATTTTTCAATATTTAATTAAAATATCATTAAAAAATAAAATTAAAATTATACCAACAGATTCAATGACAAATAGGGTTTCCATATAGACAATTTTGAAAAGTTTTAAAAAATTTATATCTAGACGTAGTAAAACATTGATTCAAATTACCTATATTATATTAATTATAATATATTTGAGATAATATTATTTTTTAAACCATTTTATAATATAACATATCCTTATAAATCATTTAAATAGAATGCGAATTTTTAATAAAAACTAGTATTTTTTAATATTCATTGAAAATTTAATCATTTCATAAAAATACCGAAAATTTACCCTAACATAATTTTGAAATATTGATTCCAAAAATTATGTTCCTTTCATAAAATAATTTTCTTTAATGTTTCTAAATTTATCTTATTATTTGTTCACAAAATTATATAGAAATCATTTTTTTGAAATGTATATTTCAAAGCATGTAAATAATTTAAGAAAATTGAGTAATATTTATCAATATAATTTATTCATATAAAAAAATTATATTAATTATTAAAATTTGGTTATTACTATTATTGTATCCATTTTTAACATCTTAGTAATAATGAAAATGTTTAAATTTCAATATTAATTGATTATTTGAGGTTTGTTAAAACTCCGTATTGCGTGTAATACAATCTATCAAAGAAATTAAATTTATTCAAAAAAAAATATTTCATAAAATCTTATGGTGTTTCATTATAAACCCAATTAAAAATAATTTCACCCTTTATACTACATCCCTATTGTATATACAATTGAATAAATTTTTACCACATTACATACTCAAGTCCCCATATAGCTTCCCAACGTTAAGGGTTTTTCCATAAAACATTGACATTGTAAGTGGTCTTGTTTCATATAAATTTATCTATACGATCAAATATTTCCACCACTAATTCCTCAAAATAAATATAATGATATAGTGGTATAAATTCTAATCTCAGTACATGTGACTGATCAAGTATGTAATTCTTTAAGAGAAATAAATGGTACACATCATGAACTTGAGAGAGGTTCCATGGAAGTTCCAAGAGATAAACTATGGTCATGAAGAAATCAATAATTCTATTGGGGATGATATACCTTGGTCTTATTTTTAGCTAATTTCCAAACCAACTTACCTTATTTCATAGATAATTTCTTAAAAACATCTTCTCAAAAAATTCAAATTCAGTACCACACTGGTGGCTGTTAGCATAGATATTCTACCTAATTTATACTTCCCTTATGTAATGCTAAATGTCTCTAACCTTCAATTCCATTTCTTCATAAAAATATCATCATAATAGATTTATCTCACCAAACCCATCATAATATTTTTAATTTCTTCACTTATTTCCATAATTTTCTTCATAAGGAAAAATCTGAATGATCATGTAAAAGATATTGGTGTAAAAAAACTCAACAAGAGGAAGGTAATGACCCAAAACTCGTTCGAAATCTCTAGAAAAATTTCATAGAAGATCCTATTGGGTTATAGTGTTTCTCTAAAATTGACCAATTTTTCATGGATGATATGTAGTGTTAAAAATTATCTATGCATCTAGGTCCTACTATATACTTCTCTAGAAAATTGAGTTAAACCATTGATCCTGATTAGATATAGTAGAATGTAGTACTCCATGAAACCTTACCACTTAATGTATATCATGGAAGTCTTGTCCAAATATAAATACTATATAATAGATATTAAGTTTGATTAATTCCTAATTATATTGAGTATAACCCATGTAGTTCTATTGCTTTTAAATGTTATAGGGAGATCGATGAAAAAATACATGGTGATGTTTTACCATTTTCATTCTGGTATGGATAATGGTTGTTACATCCCCTAAAAATTATTTCTATATACGTTAACTTTCTGACATACCAATCGGTCTAATAAATAATCAACTATATCTTATCTCATTTTTTCCCACTAGAAATATTCTTTCATGTATAATAGTGGTATATGATATACCCTTGTCACCCTTTAGGGGTGAATTCAAGACCCACAACCTTACTAGATACAACCAATTGTCACTCATTTTATGGGTTATACTTATTCCAAAAATATATTAATATAATTACTAAAACATTACAAAATCGAAATATTCCATAATTAACTTAATATAAATGATAAGATAAACCCCAATGGTCTATAATCCCATTATCCATATTCCTATAAAATCTAAATGCATTCCTCCTCAGAATAATTTTTTCCATTAAAACATATAAAAAACCAATGATTTTTATTTCCAAATATTTCTCCCAAATTATACTTAATTTTGATAAAACAATAACACATAAAATGAAAAAAATGTTTTTCTAATAGATTGAACAAATAATCAACTTTTAACACAGAAACCCATGATAGTGTCTATAAGTCTATAGTTAATATTATATGGTCACATATAGTCTTAAAAAAGATAATTCACCCATTATTCGTTAAACATAACTTCCATTAGAATCTTTGGATCATCATTGCACCAATATAATATCAAATTTTATTTCATTATTCCACAATCTATAGAGAAGAAGATAATCAATTATCAAAATTTCATCCAATTTTAATAATATTTTCATAGTTATCATTCATACAAAATAAAACATTATATTATCAACTAGGGAGTGGAGGGTTATTGTGACCTAATTATTATGATTCAATTTAACCATTATGATTTAATAAGACATAACTGTTACATTTTTCAATAGGTTGTTGTGTCTTATCGTTTTTAGTATCCTTTTGATTAGGTAATTGATTCTCTAATTTAAACACTCCTTACATTGGAAACACTGGAGTATTGGTGGTGCATTCTATGGAGATTTATCTATATTCAAATAATTATCTAACTTCTTCCTGTCACTTCAAAAAAAAAATTGGTCGATGAACTTCCTTCCCAAACATAAAATGTTTCGTAGTCCCATTAAGGAAATTTTCTCTATGTTTCCTTCCACAAATAAAGCATGGATGAAATATCATATCCATATCAGAATGGTTTTTAAATATTTTTATAAAATACATTTTCCTTTTCATATCAAAGCCTTGAGATTGATTGGTAACTCCAATATACTTTCCCACCATGATAGCACAAATAATTATTTTTTCATAGATTCATAATTCTATTATAGTTAACACCCTTCAAAATATTGGTTTTAATTAACTAAAAAATTGATATACATAAATTTTATTTGGTATGATTGTGCCAAAAGTGTACCTCATAATTCTTGTAAACTTTTCCTCATTGGTAATGATAGATTTATCATCTATCTTATTTATATCATGTAATTACTTATCCATTTTTTATGAAGCATATGAGGAAATTAATTATTTAAAAAATAATCTATTAAACTCATCTCAATCCATGTATTTCATTTTATCTATTTATTTATATTAATGATAATATTACATCAATGAACGCTTCACCTTCCATATGATAGACATCCAAAATTACACATTCATGTTATAAAAACTGGAGAATATAAAATATCATATTATTGGTACTAATCCATTTGTTAGTTACTATCAGGTTCATAAAAACACTCAAAGAGGGTGGATGTTGCCTCATAAAGGACACAATAGAACATTTTCACATCTTTTATCATTTTCAATATTAACATGATTCATATCTTGAAAAGTTCTGGTGAGTATAATACTAAGATTTTTTATTCTAGTTCCTATAACATTTAGTTTCAAATGAGTAAAATCATTTCGTTTTCCATCACATTCAACATTAACATTGTTTCTTTGGGTTCAATAAATCAACTAAAAGAAAAAACATAGTGTATGTAAGAATAATCATAATCATGAAACATAATTTATTTTGTGTCTAAATCACGAAACCTTATTTTAAATCTATGAAACCTTAGGTTTTACAATGTTCAATCACATTCATAATCTATTCAAGTCTTTCATGTTTTTTTGTAAGTTGTTTGGGAATTTCTAATGTATATCCCCTTGGAGTTTTAGAGAATGTGCATAATAAGGCCTGTTATTGTGTACTAGGTAATTCTCGAGTCAATCACAACACATATTATATGGAGTTATTACCCCTAAGTACATATGATCTAGAACCATGTCCTCTTATAGTATCCAGAGATGGATTTAATTTATTGGAAACCACTCTATCCATCCTTTACCAATATTTAATGATATTTTCATATTCATAGACTTACCCTTTGACATATCCCTAAAGATAATAATAAATATTTCTCACAAAAGTTTGGAAAATATAAGAAAACAATTATTTGATACGAAGTGTAAATACCCAAAATTTTTCATAAATAAATATTATATCTCCAAACATTAATATTTATTACATAATATAAAAATCCACCCCTGAATTTTTCGGTTCTAATGAATTTTGAAAATTGGACATATAAATGACTGGTCAATAAGTTAGACACAACATCTCTCATTAATCTCTTCATAACTATAACTCTTCTTATCCATATCATACATAATACTTTTCATCATATCCTAGGGAATGGAAACAAGATAATTGGTGATATCAGATTCTCTTTATGGGTATAGAAGGGAGATATAAATATAACACAAGCATAATGGTATCTGAAAATTAAAATAACATTTCAAAAATCATACCCTACCTATCATTGATCATAAAATTTATTCATGAAATAAATCTTGTTAGTTCTTAAGGCATGTGTAATAAAATACTTAAAGAACATGATATGTGATATCATAACATTAGAATAAGATATATATTAGTGGAATATAAAAAATAATAGAAAATATTATGTTATTTAAATCCACCAATACATTCACAATATGTTTTTCTGGGTATAACCACCCATGTACCTACTCAGAGATTCAAATAAACTCCCTTTTAATCTTGTTTAGTTATTAAGATAACCTCTCATGTACCCTCTTTTGAGTTTGGTGTAACCTTCTATGTACCCTTTGAACTCATATAACATTTTTCATTTCCTAATGAATTTTAGGGATATATTTGTACAAAAAATCATTTAATCCATAAATTGGAATTACATGAGATTATAATAAATTAATGATATCATAAACTAATAAAAGAAATGGGTTTCATAATAATTTCTCTATAACATCTCCCATAAAAAAATGAGTTTCATAAAAATTTCAAAATTTCATCATAGTATTACCCATGGAAAAAGAATATGTTTCATAAACATATTTTCTTCTTATAAGTAAAAATGTAAAATGGAATAATAAGGATTCTAAAACTAGATCATATCCAAATTAAATCTTAAATAACAATAAAGGAAGTCATCATAGATAGAAACTTTTTTTGAAAGATCACTTGAAACATTTATTGAGTAAAATAACCTTTTCAATTATAAAATTATCTTTTTTATTCTAACATTTCACCACAAATTGTGAAAATAATTTTCATTAAAAAAAATCTCTGAAAATTATAAAGTAAAATTTAAAAAATTGAGTGGTCATGACAGCCTGAAATTCCATTCATGTCATAGACATTAAATAAAATATTTCATTCACATTATTTGGGAAAACACAAACGGGAATTTATTTGGAAATAAAAAAATTCCTTTTAAAATTTATAGTAAAAACTTTTAAAAGGGACAAATTATTTTAAAAAAAATCCTATATTGACATTAAAAAATTTCATGAAAGCATTTTTGTAAAATAATTATATAGAAGAAAACGTATTTTCAACCGAGGAGAGAAATAAACTTGGTTTTATTTAAAAAAACTTTCAGAATAATGAGTACATAAGGAGAGGAAAATGAAGTCAAAAAATGTATTCCCAATAAATTAATAAAGGATAGTAAAAACTCATGTTGTTCTTGAGAAATATATCCTGATATTTCATCATCGAAAGAATAATCATAACTAATCTTGATAAACCATAAGACTGTAACATCAAACCCCTACCACATGGGTAACTTTGGAATCATAATAATACTGAGTAGATAAACTTATATGAAAATTTATATCCCCTAATTTTCATAATAACATCATAAAATAAATTTCTGGGAAGAATATACACTATTGAAATGATACAAGTGTTGAATATGGAATATGTCTACAAAAAATAAAGAGAGAATAGAAATCCATTACCTTAAGTACAAACTTAATTCATAAATGTTAAAAAATAATGAATAATGAATATAATTTCATTATAAATATATTAAATAAATATAATCATATTTTTCATAGCATATATTATATCCTTATTAGCTTTTATTTCCCATTTATTAAAAATTACTTGATAAAATCATGTTTCAGGTAATAACAGTTTAATTTTTCATATACGTTTTAAGTTCGTATCATCAGTATTTACATTTACATTATGGTGTATTAATATCCAAAATTCCATACATGATATAAATATAATATATATTCATTATATAATTATTTAAATAAATCCATTAAAGTTATATATAGAAAATGAAACACACCATTCTTGGAGATTGTTGGCCATACGTACACATGAAAACTATTTTCATTTTCTTAAAGGATCAATAACAATAAAGTTAAAAAATATATTCACATTATGTAATATTTATTATATCATATAAATAACATATATTCATTAAATTTAACCTTATTACATTCCATGATAATTATTAGTTAAAAATGACTCACATCGCTTTGTGACGCGGTAGTCCGCCGTACACACAATGGATGTTATCATACCCCCAATAGAATGGAAATTATTATAGTATACGTGATACCATAATTAATTAAGTATAATTATGTCAAAAATATCATATAAATTCATTTAATTTATCCTTACTACCATAAATGAAAAAAAAAATGAAAAACACATCAAATCGTTTTGTAAGGCGATAGTTTACCGTACACATGAGTGACATTATTATTTTCCCAGAGTTTGGGAACTAAGTAAGTAAATGTGGTATTATAATCATAGAGTTATAATAATATCATAAATATAATATATAATAATTAAATTAATAACTATATCAACCAATTAGAGGTAGTGATTGAAAATGAATAACATCGGTTTGCGAGGCGGTAATCCGCCAAACACATGATCAACTGTTTCATTTCCCATTTTATGTAAGAGGATATTTATATAGTTTATTACATTAATGTAAAAAAATATAATTATATGAGATATAATTGAGATATAATATCTAGATAATTTAATAATATTTAAAATAGAATGAGGGATAAATAAAAAAACCAAGGTTAGTATTTTTACCCCTTCTTTAGAGAAGTGCTTTAAATATATAGCTAAATCCTTCATTTCAAGGATTCCTAATCAACTCAAGGACACTAAGAGTAATATAAGTAATTATGTAAGATATTTGGGAGGGTAATTTATGAAACAAATAGTTTTGTAAATGTGAAAAAAAGAGGATAGGGGTGCCCTTTTATATGTGAGTTAGAGGAAAAAATAGAATATTTTGAAAAGAATAAAGTATAAAAACATTTTTCACATTCCAAAAGGATCCAAAATGGGTCCTTATCAAACATTAGATGTTATAGAGTTGAGATATTGACATAAAATGGGTGTTTACATGTTTATTGGTAATTGTATCCATGATCTTTTTAGTTTTACCTCCTGTAGACCTGTTTTAACCATAATAGTGATAATTAATTGTAACTATTTTTTCAAAAAAAATTGAACAAAAATCACCTTTCACTTATTGTATAGTATTAATTATTATTATTAAAAACTTGGAATAAATTTTTATAAATTTAATTCAAATAATCATTAGTTTTTTATTTAAAATGAAGCCCAAAAAAGTGACGAAAAAGTGATTTTCCAAAGGGAAAACCAGAAAATGTTACCAAACAATTATATAAAAATTAAATATGAAACTGATTGAAATTACCTATATTGGATTAATTATAATATAATTGAGGTAATTTTAATTTTTAAACCATTGTAAAATAAAACATAACATTATCAGTTCTTCTTAGTGAAATGAAATTTTCAATAGAAACCAGACTTTTTCACTCCACATTAAAAATTAATATTTACAGAAAAAATCACCCTAAGATAATTTTGACTTGTATATTTAAAAAACTAATTAAAAAATTTATATTATATTTTCTAAAATTATCAAAATAAATTTATTTTTTATTCACAAAAAGAAATACATATCATTTTTTGTGATAAAGTACATTTTGAAACATTTAAACATTTTACTAAAAATTATGTACATTTTCATAAATATAATTCCCTTATGTAAAACCATTATAATTAATTTTTATAATGTGGTTATTCATATTCATACCTCAATGTTTAGTAGATTGGTAATAATAGTCATTTAAAAAAAATAATTTTAATATTATGCTGTGTTTTGGTAGAAGTTGGTTTTACATGTAACACAAGCCATCAAATGAAATAAAATTATTTGAAAAAATATATTTCATAAAATCTCACGATTTTATAATGAAACATGGTAAATAAAAAGTATAATTACATAGGGTAAAAAACAATATTTTGGGGAGAGGGGTTCCCATGTCCATAATGATAATGTGTGGGTAGTTGACTAAAATTCAAGAGTCAGTAAAGTTCCTCCAAAACATATTTGGGTTAGGAATTCAATTGGATGGATGAAACAGGTATATTAGTTGGAAAACACAAGATTCTCCATGCCATTCTCCACTTTTTCTTTGATAAAGTGATATTTTATTTCAATTTTATTTTTCCATGAGTAGTGGAAAATATTTTTTCAATGATTTTAAACACTTCAGTTATCACAATGGGTTTAGATCACAGACTTCACTTCATCTCCGATATATTCATGTTTAAAAACAGCCATTTTAACTATGTGAAATCATGAGTAGCCGTGATGTATTTTTCTTCTTCTGTTCTCAGAAAATTCAATATTTTTTCTTTCTTAACAAGGAAATACATAGTACACCAATATAGAATTCACCAACTTATGTTGACTGTTGATCATCTATTAATCTGGACCAATCAGAATCTATAAAACCCCTTAAATCATGATATTACTTTTCAATGTATAGTAAAAAATATCCACCATTCATTTGATATACCAAATTATTCTTGTTACTTTAAGTGGATTTATTTGTGATTATATTGATTCTGCGCTTCTTGGCATGTGAAAAAAAATACAAGGTCATTTCGCTTTTAAGCACAACTGACTACCAATGATTTTATACATTCCATGATATTGATTTCTTTTTTATCATTATCCATTGAATGTTCCATCCATGAACCAACCATATTCATCATATTTTTTAATTTTCTATTCCAAATGTTCTAATGATCTCTATGTAATATTTTTATTGAGAAATAAATATTTTATGCTTTCCTTTAATTAGATGTAAACCTTGAAAAAAATTATTTCTCACCAATAATTGATATTTTGAACTCTAATTTAATAAATTCTACCTTTTTCAGACTGTATGCTATTTGATTTACCAAAAAAATATGTCATCTATTTAAAACAGAACTGTCATCCTTTGATTACTCCCATTATTAACATATATATTATAATAAACTCCACTACACTGGAAAATGGTCATATTCAAATATTGATCATGTCCTTAATACCATTATCTCAGTGACTTATTTAACCTATATTGTGCCTTATTTAACTGATAATTTTTTTTACCATCTTCATTAATTAGAAAACCAAATGTTTATTCAATATAAAGTTTTTTTTGGACCCCATTCAAAATTTTAAACTTGAAATCTATCAAGAAAGCATTGAATTTAATTTTAAGTACTATGACCAATAATTATTAAATTATCTCAAACCTTTCAACTAGTTTGAAGTTTCTATTAACATCGATTGCATCTATTTGGGAGTATCCCTTTAACACCCGTCATTATTTATTTCATGTTACATTTTCGTCATCACACAATTTTTTAATTAAAATCAATTTGGTCCAAATGAAATTATTATCCATTGGCCTCAAAATAAAAGCCCATGTCTGATTTCTTTTTAATTGTAAAATCTCTTCATTTATCACTTTAAACCAATTATCACATCTTAAAATATCATAAAAACAATTTAGATTTACCTGGGATATGATATATGATTGTTATAGTGTCTGGAACTCCCATTTTGTACCAGTAATGTTTGAACCCTGATGATATTATTCTCATCAATTTTGGACCATTACTATAGTTTCTTTATATGTTTTTTATTCTCATCATTTGAATCTTCTTCTGAATTATCCTCAAGTACTTACACTCTCTGTAATCTTCTAACCTATTTATTACCAACCTTAGGATACACCTCATGAATTTTTTGATGTTTCTAATTAGTTTCAAATGAAACAAAATTTATGATTTCTATTACATTTTCTAACCTATTATTGAAGCTTTTGGATATTTTTTCCTTGTAACAAATATATATCCCTCCATTTTAAATGATTAAAACATTCTGAATTTATCTTTTTTGAGAATGAAACACATACTTCTGAAAAATAGAAGGTACTTAAATTTTGTATTTCTTCCATAACACATCTCATATGTAGTCTTATAATAATTTGGACATAAAAAGTCTTTGTTAGAAATATAGACTGATGCTAACACCTCTTATTTCAAAAAAATCTATGAAATCCCTTTCTCAATATGATTTTTTTGGCTATGTTGTTTAATATATGATTTCTTATTTCAAATACTACATTTTTCTAAGGAGTAATTAGTACTAAAACATGGAAAATTATCCCATGTTTCTCTATATAATCCTCAATATGGATATTCTTAAACTCCATTCCATTATTCATTTGGAACATCTATATTTTTTGCCCAATAATTTTTTAAATACCCCTCAATAATGAGTTTTAGAACTGAACATCACAAACTTGTGGGTGATAATTGAAACCCATTCTATTATGATTATATAATTAATAAAAATGGAATTTTATATCTTCCCATAAATTTCTATTAGTTAAATAGGTCAACACAAAAAAATATTTACTAATTCAAGAACATTGTTTTAACTTTTATCTTTCTCCTTATACATATTTGTTGTAATCTTCCCCCAAGGGAAAGAATCACACCTATGGGTATAATCACATGATAAATTCGGGAGATCTAGAGAATCATAAAATTTAAACATTTATTCTAATGATTCTTAGATTATATGATCAAGGCAATTATTCCAAAACCTGTTCTCTACTTCCATGGTAAGAAAACACATTTTTTCTCCTCCTCTAATGAGATATAGATTCCCCTTTATGATATTTTTTTATAGAAAATTAAAACATATTTCCCATTTCTATTTCATAGATTATTGGCAAATTATATAGTGTGTCCTAAGTCACATAGTTGACTAAAACAAATAAATTTGTGACTAAGACTTTCAAGAACGAATACATTGTCACATCTTAGGTATTTTCCCCAAAACATGGATGTTCTCAAGAAAATAAATTTCAAGCCTTCATCAATTCCAAATATTATGAAAAATTCCCTATAATAAGTAATTATTATCACTATATTCTCATTTTTTATCATATGTTTGGTGCATTCACTATCAATGATCCATATTTTAGTGTGATCTGATACATTGATGGAAATTTCTACGACCAGTACCTACTCAACTCATTTCTTTCTAAACCATATCATTGAATTCATATTTGATGTTGACTAAGATTCTTGATCCCTATTAGATTTTGATATTCTAACCTCATATATAAAGGATTGAAATTTATTTTTTTCTTAACTCGTTTAATGACTCCTTGAGTTGTTACATACTTCCACTTTAGGTCAGTTTCATAAAATTACTTTATATTGTCAATGAGAAATATATGTCCATTTTTATGAATCCACAAATCCAAAAAATGACAATCAATTGAATTCCAAAAAAAATTATCTATTTTTAGTTTCCTCTATTTCCCTTTTTCCTATTGGTACCTCTTGTCAATGGAATATAAATTTGGAGAAAGACCCATCCTTCCATAGATATAACATCTTATACACAATTTATTCTTGTTCAAAATTACTGCACCACTAATTATGCCTTGGGATATTGGAATCATATGATTTTGTTTTATACCCAAATAAATCCTTATTCTAGAAGTTGGTGCTTGTAGTCTGACATCATCCATTAATACTTTCAATTTGTGATCAATTCCCACACTAGCTCTACCATTATGATATTTTATTATCTTTTCTAGAATTTGATTTTACAATTTTTCTATACCTCTATACTATAACTTCAAATTTTTTATCATCTATGTGACTTGATTTCCTAATATCATATCATGTTCAAAGAGTTTTTTGTGATCTTTTACCTTTTTTTTCTGGGCTGATAACCTCTTCCTCAAGTCATTTGATACATTTTACTCGCTCTTTAATTATATTATTCAAATTATCAATAACCTTTGTCTATTATTCAACCATAATATTTAACTAAATGACTATATATGAGTTTAATATCTTTTAAAAGATGATATTTTTAATTTTATCCTTTATCTCATACATCTCTTCTTTATGCTACTGTATATAGAGTTTTAATCATGAACCACCATATTGGATTTCATTGTTCAGGATCTCTAAACGTCTATCTACTCAAGTGGATATTCTTATTCGACCTAGTGGTCAACTAGTCCTTCCAATTATCCTTTATCATTTATTATTTCCACTTTTTTTATGGAATATCATACAACTTCCAAAAAAATATTCTCCACGATCCTTGCATTCTTCCATCTCTTCTCCCACAAATTCTTCTAAACTATCATTTTCTTATAATATCATATTATTATTTTTTAAATATGTTTCTCTTAGTATTTTTCATGCCTTTAATACTAGATATAAAATTATTCTTGGGAGTCTAATCATCATCTTGAAACTTATTGGGACACTTTGCTACAAGATGTCCAACATTTCCACAAATAAATCATGCAAGAGGAAGTTTCTCTTTAACATTCAGTTTTCCATTTTTTATATTTGGGGAAAGGAATAATATATAATCTTTCAAAACATATTTCATCCTTCCATATTAAATAGTTATATTATTCATGTACATGAATTTAGCCATGATGGAATTCCTTTTTTTCCATAAACTCATTATGCTCATTTTACATCTTTTATGCATCAAGACTACTGTATATGCTCTCCAAGGATAGATCCTCTGGATATTTATCATCCATTAAATAAAATTTTAGATTAAATTGTGGATGAATTATTATAAATATGTGATTAATGGCCTTTATATATCAAAGAATTACTTTTATAACAAACATGTATTCTAAGACTACATTATGTCAGTCAAATAATGCATTGATAGAATCATTGGTGTGCATTATAAAATCCTCCTATTTATTCCACATAACCTTAATTTTTAATTATCTCACTTTTTATTGAAAAAATATATTTTTATAATATTTTAAAACATGATGTGTGATAAATTACATTACATACACATTGTGCAGATTGTTTCGAATAACACTCCTCCCTAGGTACTGATTGCTATAACATCAAAAACTAATTTTTCTTATTCTTCTTATGAAAATGATCCATTATCAATACTATCTTAAATGTAATAAATTACTACTCTAAAAACATCCATAAATAATTATTGGATGTATTGGTGTATCTGATTATTATATAGATGAAAATTAATTCCATCAAAGACTCGGATCCCTCTGTGATTAACAACCTCCAATGCTTCAACAGAGAAAAAATTCAAATGTTATCCCTATTCCCTGATACCAATTGTTATCCTCACTAGGTTAAATACCTTTTGTGGTTAGGGGTGAATTATGGTATGAAATATTAAAATAACTATATATTTATAATATTGTTTCATTGTTAAAATAATATTCTCAATCACCTACCAATATAACATAACCAATGGGATGTAAAAAAGCATATGACACAAAAATTTTATCTGGTTCACAATCACTGGGAAAAATAAAAGGATCATAAAAAAGTAATTTACAGATTTACTAAATCCAATAATGAAAATTGTTGTAACAAGGTTCATAAAAGACTCATTGTCCCTCGAGGCTTACAACCATACTTAATTGGAATGATCACTTCTCTCTCTCTATCATGAAGTGAATGCACTGCTCAACCGGTAGAATCTTATGACAACCAATTCTATGTTGAATCACACTTGTGTGTGTATTTATTCTATTTTTTATCAGTGATATTAAAAAACTTCTCACACCAGACATTTCTATATTATTCAAGTGACCCCTAGGAAAAACCTCAATATAAAACACCTCCTCAAGATCCCCGAATGAGATCTCTCCATGAGAATCCTCTCTAAGATCCCTCCCTATTATCCATCTGTGAGATCTATCCCGAATAATCTTCTATGTGTTCACTTTATGGGATCTATCCATGATACCTCTTCATGAGAACTCCCTACAAGAAATTCTTTTATTCATAGGAATCACAAGACTATATCACAACACCCATATTTAGGTTTTGTGAAACATGGGACACCGATAGTTATTCCTATGATTATTTCATATATCCCTTCACAAGATAAATTTACAAGAATCCTTCATGACATCAATTAATGATAATTTGATCCATCTATACAGATTGTGGGATTATGGAATTATACATTTTTATTATCATACAAAATACTATTATTTATATCAAACCACTTAATGAAAATTATATAACTTATATTGGTTGGGTTAGTGGAATTTATAAGAATAAATAAATTTCATTAACTCTGGAAATTGTAGTTATCCATTCATTCCACCAACTCTACAAGCAGACTTATGTACCTTATATGATCCCATCACTAGATCCAAATATAATAATGCAGTGGTAAGTGACATTATATTCCAGTTATTCACATGATCCCATCATGATATCCAAAGAAATCATGCATGCTTAACATAATACCATCATGAGGTCCAAATTAAATCATATGATCAGTGAAATTGTCTTCTAGTGCATCAGGCGATATCATCATGACCTCTAATGAAAATAATTTGGTTAGTGAAATTGTTCTTTAGCGATTGAAATTACCTCATCTTGAGACAATTTACAATCACATGGTCCTGGTATTTTGAACAAAAATTATTTATCTCATTCATTTCAGCTACTTTTTCTTCATGTGCTTTTCGTGATCTCTTCACAATATCCCTTTAAAATAATACAGTTTCATCATGTTTTTTAGGATCTCTTCATTTGATCCATTGAAAATATTTCAATATCTTTATGTGGCTCTCATGATATCATCACAAGATCCACTAACAATGATTTGGTTATTTATGTGACTACTTCATGTAATCTATTTGTAATTTATGAAAACTTTTGATTCCTATATGTGATTAGATCAGACATATGTGGTCACTCAATCCATTCATGGGACCAGTTTAGGGATTCATACTCCTCATGATTATTTTGTACATTCATGTTCGGAAATATCCTTTAGGACTTTTTTACACCGTGTGAGCCTTTTAGATATTCACACCATCTCTCCATTCCTCCATTTACAACCATCCATTATAAAAAATGTCAAACATTTTCAATAAAAAAAATAATCCCTAAAGAAACATCATGAAGGTTTTTTTTCAATATAATCCATGTAAGTCCATGTTTTTGGAAATAAATATAATTCAAAGGAGAAAACCCATGGAATTATCATTTTTATATTTTTGGTGAATAACCAATTACAAGATGATCCATTAAAAAATATAATACATTGACCGAATCCATGTTTGGTATTTTACGTAGAAATAAAATCATTGAATTGGTTATCATATTATTCATTCACCCAAGTCAATATAGGTTGGGAATCAATTTCTTACTCAATGAAGTCCACATCTATAGAAGTTTCATTAATTTCCATAAATATTATCCAATAGTGTATTTAATAGTCCAATATATGCCAAGTAAATTTTCCATTCCATATAAAAATTCAATTTATTTATTTGGACATTCCTTTTACAAGTTTCAAACCAAACACAACTGATGAATGTTTTGGATAATGAAAAAGAATGGGTTCCAAGAGTATTTAAACTAACACACACTAAGTGGAGATCAATGTTGAGGGATTCGAAATAAAAAAATATCAATGGGTATCATGAAAAAAGTATACTAAGGTCTTGGAAATTAATTTAAGGACTTATATTTTTTGGGAAAATGTGTGGAAAGTTTGATTTATGGAAAAATGGAAACCAGTTAAAAACATAAAAAATTGTAAAATAATTAAACAACCATACTAAGAGTAGTAAAAGTCTAATTTTCCAATATCAGTCTTAGATTTGGGTAAGAAAGAGGGAAAATGAGAAACCAATAAAAGTCCATGAAAATAGGACATATTATCTCTCATGTAGATAACTATAATGATAGTGAAAAAGAGTGTGAATAAAACAAATAGGAGTGTTATACTTAACAAGAGGCCAATAATTTGATTAAAAATGTTCAATTCATATTTCAGAAGAGAGAGATTAGAAAAATCATATAGAATAGGGAGTTGGAGATATATTGGTGGTTGTATAGTGACCCAAGACTGTTATATATAACATTACATGATTTTAATCATAATTATACATCAGAGTACAAGCCAAGGATCGTTAATTCTAGTGTATTGGAACACTAGGTACATATTACATAAAACATGGGGCAAAAAACACATATTTATTTAATCTCCATAAAGAGATCCTAAACTTCCTTTGATACCTTACAGCTGCATAGGGTAACCTGTGGAACACATGAACAAAGGGATGAGCTAACAATCCCAATAATGGAATGAAAATAAGGATACATCTTAAGAACACGAGTTAGGGTGCATGGAATAAAGAAATCCAAAATATGTAACTTATGAAATCATATCATATAAGAATGGGTTCATATAAACATGGAATCATATAAATATGGAATAATTATAAAACATTTATTTAGTATGGGTCAAGTCTAACCTCCAATCCCATTTCCCATTTTAGTACGGGTCAAGGCTAACTGCCAATCCCGTTTCACATCACATCTCATGAGACCTAACATTACCCAATGCATAGCAGTACTATCTAGGTTCACCCATCTCAACATTTTCATGAATATTCTTGCCACATAAATATTCTTTCCACCTAAATATTCTTTCTACGTAAATAATCATTCATAATCAATCATTCATAAACATAAGGATACCCATGGAATGAATTGGGTACCATAACCATGATATAAATCATAACTAATGGAAACATCATGAAAGTGTCCATGGAAAAAAGAGAATAAAATATACATAGACGTTTGTAGGGTAATATAGTCTTATAAAATGGTATGTGCTTTCAAACAGAAGTGAAAACATATAAGAAAAAGTATTTGAGAAACATTGACATTAACACATTTTTGTGCGGTTTTTAGAGAAATACTATATAGGTTTAAAATAGAAAAGAGGAAAATATTTTAAATTAAAAATGAATTGAACCAAGAATGTTTTCATAATAAAAATAATTATTTTATAAAGACAATGGTATCTTAAAACCAAGGATATAGTGCACTTGAAATTGGGTAAAAATTCATGAAGTTCCTTTAAAATGAGTGTGCTTATTGGGAAGTATTGAGGATGGATTCACTTTAAAACATGAATATCCCTGAATGATAATGATGGATGGATATTGGAAAATTATTTTTCAGAATATAAATATAATTTATAAGTTTTACATAAAAAGAAAAGACAACTATATTTTGGTAAAAATAAATATAGAGCAACCTGATGAAATAAAGGAAGTTCACGTAGAATCCATTATAGTTTATCAGCATGGTATCAAGTGTAACTAAGAGGGATTTATGAGGGAGATAATGGATTTATAATCACTTATAAAACATTACATAAGTATGGGGAGGTGAGAAAATATACTCCATCACTTTGTATTAAAAAAAGGCATAGCATAGAGAACAATCATGATTAAGAGTGAAAAGGAGAGGATCCCTTACCTTAATTCCGGTGCTGTCCTCCACATGTTATTAAATACATGAATAAAAAAATTAGGTTTATTAATTAATAATTCCAGAATATCTTATATATGTAATTGTTTTAGTATAATCATTTTATGTACATTTATAATCGTTTTGATTGGTTATGAGGTTCAATTTCATTGTATGGGCACAATTGTTTGCTTGATTTTAATAACTGGTTCGCTTATATTCACGTTTGAATAAACATGAATGATGATAGTGGTTTTCAAAAATTGATGTTATAATATATTAGTGAAAATATATGAGATTAAATGGTTTGGGATTTAATTTTTTTACTTACAGTGAAGTCGATTTATTATAAAAAACTATTGTGACAACCGTTTTTTTAATTGGTGGGTTTGATTACAAAGAACATATTTTTCATTATAAATTAATACAATTTTTAAAGAAAATATTATAGAATAAAAATAGGATATATTGAATATATATATTTTGGTTCAATTATAAAAAAAATTTCATGACCATATTTCATGATGATAATAGAAATTGATAAACAGTTTTCCTTGAATGTGCTAAATTAGAACATTTCAAACAGTGCTTTCATTTCTTTCAACTAAAAGGTTAGGAAAGGAGAGAAGATAATTAAATGTCCCATTAGCATAAAAAATTCCAGTAAATTTTTGTTACTAGAGTTTTCATACCATTTGGGTGAAGGGAGGTGAGGAGTGAAACAAAAAGAAAACAACTTAAAAGGAAAGAAGAAATTGGAAAGAAGAATTTACCACTTGATACTTCCTCCTTTGAGAACCACTTATGGGAGAGGTTTTGGTATTTTGAAGAGGCTAGGTTCTTTTAGACATGCGGGAGGATCTTGGATAGTGATTTGGGTAGAATATTGGAAAGGAATAAGGCCTGAGAGGAGTGAAGAGAAGACGGAGTGAGGGGGGGGGGGTTATAGTGGAGGAGAGGAGGGTTTTCATAATTTTTTAATCATTAGTTTATTTTTTCCTCACAAGACATGTCATAGTAAGTGTTTAATGGATACAAATAGTAATAAAGGCATGTGAATTTGATACAAATAGGTTTACATCAATAGATCATCGTCAATGACTCAATTAATCCATTATTTAGCATTTAGTGTGAATTATTAGATTCCACTATACATAAAACATTTAAGTATTTCAGAAAAATCCAAAAAATTCACCCTAACCATTTTTCAATGTTTAGAATCCAAAAATTAAGTCCATTTTTCCAAAATAATTTACTAATGATGATTAATTTAATATTTAATTAAATTAATAATTTATTATTAAAAACCAGTTTTAAAATATTGATTTACTTATTCTAAAATAAATATACATCATAATTTCACTAGAATATTGTTTTATGACTATCATAGGTAAGGTTACTATTCATTAGGGTATTCCACTATTCATAAGGGTATGTTACTATTCATAAGGGTAGGTTACTATTCACAACAAATTATGTTTTTCTTATCGGACTCCAAAAAACATACTGATTGCAACCATGTATATTAGATTTTCGAAATTCCAAACACAAGACTTAAAAAATTATATTTAAAGGCCACTTAGATCTTAGTAGCTAATTATGTTAGGTTTTCATGTTATTAGAGGACATATTTATAAGATGGTAAATTACAATTTAAAACTTTGGGTCGTTACAGGTTTGATTTGAAATCGAGGTAGGAGGAGGATGGAAATGAGGTTTGAAAGAAATTAGTAGAAAATGATAAATTTCCATCACTTTAATGGGGCGTACAATTTGGACACACATTTGAAACAACCATGTTCTAATCATTAGAGTTTTCATTTTTGGTTTCCCATAAATCTCACGGTCTAGGAAGAAGTTTAGAAAAACGATGAACAAATAGTGTATAGTGAACATATAATAAATTTTAGGTTTTCCATGGTTTACAGAACCCTATTAAACGGTTTGAAATGCCATACTCTTGACTTTCTAAGACAAATAGTTATGGTGAAAAATAGTGAAAACGTTTTTCTAAACATGCACCTCACCCTATTTAAAAAAAACAAAAACATCAGGCCATGAAAATTCCTAAAATCTCTTAAAACCTAAACCACCCCATTGAAAACTATTATTTTATTAAAAATGAGAGGATTGAATATGAGATTAAAGGATCAATACCTCAATAAAGAACTATGATATTAGAGTAAAAATTATGGATTTAATAAATATATAAATATATATATGTTATTGATAATATTATTATGATTCTGAAATGGTAAATTATTATTTACCTTTTATTTTTTACATCTATTGAAAAATGGTACATCGTTCTTGCGTAGGTGCAGCCTACCGAATTGATGAATGATATATTTAATTTTTCTTTATCTAGCCTTTATTAATTAATAAAAATATATAATTAATATATATGATATTAATATCATAGATTAAATTATGGACATAATGGAACCATAATAAATATATAAATAACAATGCTTCTAAATTGAAACATGCATAAAAAATGAAGTAGTTATCACCGTAAATAGTGATTTTATTAAATAATTTTTAATAAACGATTGATAAAATGTTATAATAAAATCCTATATAGTACAATATATAAGATTAAAGTTATCTAATAAATTTTTAATAAATTAATATTTATTATACATGAGTTTCTAATGTGTATGAATAAAGACAATAATTGAGGTACGATATTTATAGTCTCACTTTTGTTTGTGAGAGATATTCCATATTTATAACTAGTTTATCTTGTGTTGTTTATATAATTTTCCTTTTAAATGTTATATAATGAGTCATCCTTTTTAATGTTATTTTATGTTTTATATAATTTTTTTTCTATCATGGGTATTATAGTTTAAAAGTAACTATATTGGTAAAGGTTTTATGTTATAATTTCATTGTTTATCAGGATTGTTTATGATTAATTTTTTAATGATGAAATTTCATGATATAAATCTCATGAACCTCATTCATTTTATTATTATATAGTTATTTTTTATAATTTTATTTTTCCCTTTAATATTAATCACTTTATATATTAAAGATACTAAAATAATACTTAAAGAAAACTAACATTATTTCTCCCGTCGATTGAAAGTAATTTTTCTTATATCTCCATGTTTCCTAAAAATGTATTCAATAATGTTTTTAATATTATAATATGATTATTTAAATTAGTTTTTCTGATGATTTAATTTTTACAACATGGTTTAAAATCAATCTTCTCATGATTTTCTGAATAAGGTACTTGTTTGGACCTTTTTAAAAAAGTGTGAAAGAATGTTTTCTTTTAACTTATATGGCATGAATGGAATTTACCAACATTGAGAATACTCAAATATTTTAATGTTACTTTAAAATTATCCATGTTAATTTCCCAGGAAATTTTTTTTTAACATTTGGGTGTTATTTTTTTTATTTTAATGAAGTGATTTAAAATTCAAAAGAAAATTATCCTGATGAAATATTCTAAGTGATATTTTAAAAGAATTTTCATTTATGATAACATAGTCTGATTTAACTAGTCATCTAATAGAGATGTGATCAAATAACTCAGTCCTTGTTCATTAAATATTTTTTTATTTTTATTATGGAGAAATTTTTAGGGTACCCATTTATTTTTTAAGGGTTATGCAATGATGAAATATTGAAATATCTATAACAATCATTTATTTTCAAAGGGTTATAATATATAATGATTAATTTATGATATTGTGTAAATAATATTGATGTATTATGATTATTTGATAGGTGGTATTGAAATTAAATATCCATCAAATGCATTGTGTAAATATAGATATATCGTGGGTTAAAAAGGATATAAATTGGGACTGAACCCATTTTAGTAAGAAACTATATCTACTATAAAAGTCTTGTGAATGAAACTTGAAAATGAAATGGGGATTAAACCCAATCCACTATCATAGTTATATGAGTTAACCTTTACTATATAATGGGGAGTGAACCCAATACCCTATGATAGCCTTGAGAGTGAACCTTGAATAAGGAATGAAGACTGAACCCAATCCACTATGATATTTTTGGGAGTAAACCTTGAATATGGAATGGGGAGTGAATCCAATTGACTATGATAATCATATTAGTGATTCTTTAATTCTAAAGAAATTATTTTATATGTTTATGTGTATTCCATAAAGATTTGTGTTATTCTAATATTATTCTATCATTACCCATCATATTTTATTCCATTGTTACTCTGGTTTTATAAACTATCAATATTTATTCCATGACTCAATATTATGATTAATGATATGTATAGTATGGTTTTAAAATATAATTTTCTTGAAATCACACCCTTTTTTACATGTTATTATTATGCGATAATTGATATCTAAATTATTTACACTTACAGAGCATCCACACACTTCCCTTATTATGTTTCACTTCCCCACGATGTGATAGATGTTTTATTGTATGATATGTGTACGATGGGTGAAGGATGTGATGAATTAAGTGTGAGATGATAGAGATAATATATGAATAACTTGTTTATGTATCCATGTTTCCCAGGGAAGTAGAACTATATGATTCTAGAATAGATCATTATGTTATATAATGAATATTATTCTATCTGTATATTAAATGTTTGCGTCGATATTGAACCTACCAATGAAAGTTAATAAAATTTTATCCAAGATATTGGTGACCTAGAACTAGAAATATACTATGTTGGGAATCCTAATGAAACCCCTCTCATGATAATTTAGCCACAGTCTCCTCATCTATAAATAGTTCAAGGGCGTATCATATAGGGGTCCAAAAATTGATCATAAACCCCCATACATTGGATCTACTCTATCAAAGGGAAAGAAAATCCTAGTGATTGGACACCATAGTCATAAAAGAAACAATCTTTTCATGGAACTGATCCAAAAAACTATACCGTAAAACTGATGAATCCTCATGATCCCCAAAGAACAAGAACCACTACTTCCTTGTTCCCACATGCAACATCGTCACCACCATCAAAATCTAGTGCTCCTTCTAAGAATAGATTGAACTAAAGGATATCATAACTACTCCAACCAATCCTAAATAATTGAATTCAAAATAGAGTATTCATACTTATATATAATCTTGCAATAAAACTCTTCAGAGTGTCCTCCTCTAAGTATTGTTATCACCACTAATATCTACTATAAAATGATCAACTTGTGTATTCCCCAGACCAAATTTAGTGAAAAGTACATATGGACACCAACTTGAAGTCATAACTACAAAAGGAAAAATGGTTAGAGACTCTTATAAATGAAATACTAAATATTTATTATTAATTAATTAATTAAGTTTTAACCTAATCCAATGGTTTACCCATTTCAAATAATGGAACAAAGAATAATTATGAATGATACTTTCCTAGGTCTCTAACCTATAACCAATACCAATTCTATTAGCAGGATTAGAAAAAATAATTTTCATTACATCAAATCACTAGGGGGAACAAATACTATTTTCTTATCTATTCTACCTAGTTTACATAACAATCTAAATATAGCTTACCTAGTTTGCCTACCAACCCATGCACTCCCCACCCATACCAACATATGAACTCCATTGTATCCCTCATACTATGATTTTGATAGCACTATATCACAAAATAATCCCCCAATGGTACCCCTCTTCGTTCAATAATTACACAACATTGAAAATAATGCACAATTATTGGATACATTAGGGCATGTGTTGGAAACAGACACTAATAGTTTATTATACAAAAAATGGGTGGCATTACCCTATAAGAATATATAGAATGAGATATAAGGTAAAACTGCCTAAAAAATCATAATCAATATAAAATAGTCCAACACATACATGTAAATAAATATTATATTATGAAATTTGGGTACAAACTACATTTGAACATGAGCTAGATAAGAAAATGGCATAGATGGATATATCCATTTAGCAATGCATCCTTGTATCTTAGAGTTGATAATAAATTTACACTATCAATAATTTATATGATTTAGTGTTTGAAGTTATAGATAATTTATTCCTCTTTATATGTCCTTGTAAAAATGTTAAGAGATTTAAGAATAAGGGAAACATTTTCCCTAGATATATCGGTCCCTTTGAGATTCTTTATCACATCAGGACTATTCCTTACTACATGGAAATTCCACCTAACCTATCTCAAGTTCATGATATGTTACGTGTATCTCTCAAGAGGAATTTTTTACCAAATCCTTCACATATACTAAACTCATATGTTGTACATCTAGAGAATTATGTTTCTTATTAGGACCAATTAATATAAATTCTATATTGAAAAGTGAAAATATTTTGAAATTAAACCACTCACCTGGTCATAGTTTTGAGTTGAAAACATAATTTTGGGGAATAAATGTGGTAAAAATAGGATATTTTGAGTTTGAGTTATCATCATATTGGTATATCATATTAACAGAATTTTATGGGATAAATTCTTATAAATGGGTTGAATGTCACACCATTAGATTTTAAAATATAATTTATCTTTAACAAATAGATGAATTCAATTACTAGTGAAGAACTCAATCCAAAAACCAGGTGAATAATTATAATAAATTATAAAATCAATGAAATTATATTCTATTTAATTTAAATATATTTATTCAAAATAATTTCATGTTTATTTATGAAATACTATTGATCCTAAAGTAATGTTTTAATTTATTTTGTTCATTAGAATTATTTTTATCATATATGTTTTATAAAAAATACAATTCATAGTATTAAAATTAAAAAGAATATCTATTAAACATTAATAAAAATTATGCATTGTTTTTAAAAAATAATAAATGAAAATAAATTTCTTTGATGGTAAAAAATGATATTCTTCTAAAAAATAATTTTACATGTTTACTGTGTTTTTATATTAATATATTAAATTAGTCAGTATTTATGAATTATTTTAATTATATTTTTTGATAATATATTAAATAAAATATTTTAACATTCATTTTCTTATTTTTACTTTGAAATTAATGGAAATAAATTTAGTTTAATGCATAAAATAAGTTTTTATAAAAACTGTTTTCATTTCATTTTGAGTGATTTACTTGAAAATAAATTTATACCCCTAATAAAAAATTAATAGGGTAAAATGGTTTAAATATTTATAAATATAATTTTCAAATTTATTATTAATTTCATTTTTTTCGAAATTAATAGCTAACATGGTGAATCATTTTTTCAATGGTAAGGGATGAAAGGGTTTACAATGGGGGATAAACTTAGTGATATAGAATTAAATATATATAAGTCATGAAGAAATGAGATTATTTATATTTATTTAAACAATTACTTATCTCATCTTAGAATTTTTAAAAACTTGGTTCCAATTGTACTTGAATATGAATTTATTACATTTTATTCTTTATGAGTATTTATAAGTTTTCTACCATATTCACTTATAAAAAGGAACCACATCAGGTCACTTATTCAAAAAAAATTAAAACTATATATTATAAAGGACATAAAAAATTACATTCCTAACTTCCCTCCCCATTTCCTATATCTTATAGTCTTACCAAAAGATCAACATTTTAAAGAAAAAGGTGTATGCCAAAGGAGGTTTCCCAAAGAATAATTAATGGTCTTTATCGATAAATTTTCAGTTTCATTCTTACTTTACCACATCCAAATTTAAACCACTATAATTTATATAATAAAATTTTTTATAATAATTTTACACCCATTTTTTACCTCCATTGCATCCTACGATAAATGATAATGTTGTTCATGGATGCAAGTAGACTACAACCTTCACGGAGCAGTTTGATTAATTTTTATGCACTAATAAAAATGATGGACATATGGATATATTTAAATATTATATGTGATATTATTTTGATTGTATAAATATATATTAATATTTACCTATTTTATATCCAATCATTGGAAAATGAAAATAGTAATCGTGCATAGATACATACTACAACCTCTATAAAGTGATGAAATTCATTTTTCTTACACCCAAAATAGTAGTAGTTATAAAAGTTTATATGGTGAATAAATATACTAATTTTAACATTATTAATATTATGGATATGGTGAAAGTTTAAGCAATATTTAAGGATTGAAACTTTCAAACCAAAACATTATTGGGATATAGATCACTTTTCACTCGTTGATCGTTTTAAACAAGAACTATTAACAGATGGATAATTAGAATTTATATAGCATAATGATATATATTAATATTATTATGTGTATGGCTATTTTATTCATTTATAAAAAAATATAAATTTATTATACATGAGGCTAAGGGAATGTATGATGAATGTCCAGTCCTGAGGTAAGGGTATATGTTGCAATTTCATTTTTAATCACAATTGTTTATGCATGAATATCCATAGGATAATTATATTTTCCTTATCTATTAAACACCATATAATTTATTTTTATATGGTTATTTATGGTGTTTTCATGTTTTACTTTCATTATCATTTATTTGGTACTTAAAATAATTGCGATAACATTTTTATGAAAATTCAACCTTATTTTTCTTTGGTTAATAAGATTTTGTTCCATATCGATGTTATTAAAAAATTTTTAATGAATTTTATTTTATATGATAAAATGAATATCTAAATTAATTTTCAACCATATATTACTTTATTTTAAAATTATAAAATTATATTTTTTGATATTTTTCTATAATTGGTTATTTATGAATTTTACCAAAGTCTGAAAGGAATAATTATTTTAAATATTTTCTGTAAAAAATAATATTCCCAATGTAATGAAAATTATGTAATTTGAAGATTCAATTAATTTTTTTATGGTAATGTTCAAAGAATATTTTTCTCAATATTATATTAATTTTTATTTGAAATATTAACAAAATAAAATTTCATTTTTTGCATTTTTTAAAATAAAGGTTCAAGTTATAATTAAATATATATTTTCAAATATATCAAAATCCATTTATGTTTCTTTTGATTCACTCGGGATATGAACCTATGTCACCATCCACTTTCATTCCTCGGATGGCCTATGATAATAACGATGTTTTAAGGATGATTCCATGATACCAATTTCATTCCCATGGGTTAATTAGTCAATGATGAAATGATGAATGTTTTTATGATCTTATGAAACTCATATGCATTGTTTTCATTAGGTGATGGGTGTTCCTGGAATTATGTATCCCTCTAATTCTTTAGGTTAATATTGATATCTCATGAGATAATATATCATTTAATAGGGTGTGAACCCAGTTTGGTAAGGGACTTTATCCACTATAATTTTCTTGGGAGTGAACATTGAATAAAGAAATGGTGGAATGGGGAGTCAACCTAATCCACAATTAGATTTTTTCCATTGTGAAAATATAAAAGGATAACCTTTACATGGGAATAAATTTAATATAATTACGTGTTTTCAAAAAACATATGTCTTATTCCTATGATATTTTCTTATATATCATTTTTTATTATTGATGATTCCTCAGTCTTATGACTTATATCCTTGGTTATGATAAATCCTTACACCTTGATTCATGATTTTTGATATTTGAAAATTTTGGTATAAATTTTATAAGTTATGATTATTTTCTCATACCCTTATTATTATCTTATTCTAACTTATTAGATTTTATTGATATCTCATATTTTTACCCTTATTGAGAATTTTATTTCACCCTTTCTTATGCTTCAATTTTCCCTAGTTATAAAAAACTTTTTTAAGTATAGTTTATCCTAGAAGCATACTATGTGGTAAGAAATTTATGGTAGATGTTAAATATCATTCAAAAAAATATTTTTAACATGTATCTATTATTGAAGTAAACTATTAATTTATATATTTGGGTTGTGTATTAATAATATATGTATTGAATAATCATATAATATGATGTAATTTTTTTTTATAAAATTCTATTTTCACTACAGAGCTTGAGATCATTAATGAAAAACCTGGGAAAAATATCATATAAGTTATATCAAAATAATTTGAGACCTAAATAATAATTATAGAGACAAAAATAATATAATTAACAAGATCTTGGATGATTTGACTCTTATTATTATGCAATATAGAAGAGAAGTAAAGAAAGACGAATAAAAATATAGAAACGAAAATGAAGTTTCTTGAAATTGAATACATAGATTTATCTTCAAAATATCACACTTAAAATATACATTCATATAAGATAACATATGAAAAATGTTTTAATGATGGTTTTATATAAATTATATAGGTATATTATGCTCAACCAAATAGAAAAATGTTCAAATATTACTATTTTTAAAGATGTTATTGGAAATATAGTAAATAACTAATTGATATATCAAGTATATATGAATATTCATCATATGTGTTATTCTAAAATTGTAAAAAACTATCACACATCAAAAATTATTGTCAAAAATTGAAAAATACTGGGAATTAATCTAAAAAATATTTTAATTGAAATTGAAGAACATATTTTACTTCTAGGAAAAACACTATGAGCCTGAGTGAGGATACAAGTACTTTTAATAGTTTATTATATGATATTTATGATAACTAAAATATTACTTGTTTCATTGATAAATTAACTAAGAATTAAATATATTTTATGGGAAATTTTATTATTCGTTATCTTTCCAATTTTTCTATATATTTTTCTTACAATGTTTCATTATAACCTGAGCCAGATGAAAAAAAATGATATTCCAAAATTTATATATGAGTTGAAGATTTATATTATAGAAATTTATGTCACTTAAGAAATGAATATTTAAGATTTATACAAGAATGAAATCTAAATCCATCGAGAATAAGGAAGAGAAAGATCATTACATGAAAGATATATTGGAATTAACTTATTATTCGAGTAACAAGGAAGTAAAAAATTCTAATGTAATGAAAGTTTTTTTTTATATTACCTTAAGAGTTTAAAGGGAACTATAATTACATTACAACCATAGATCTAAATGATGTTTGGATAAAATCTTATATATAAAACTTGAATAAATTAATTTTTAAGTTTTCTTCTAGATGGAATAATTTTGGAATATATAAAATTAGTTGATGAAATATAAGAAAACGTCAAGAATTGGTATTAAAATCACTATAGGATCTCATTATTAGTTAAAATATAACATGAAAAAATTATAAACATTTCCAAATATTATGACTTTTTTTATAAGTGATAGAGAGGAAGACAATATAAGAATCTTTATTTATTAAATAAAATTGAATCTCATAAAATAAATATGATTTTTATCAAATTATCATGCTTGTATTGAATTTTGACGATTTAAAAGAATTTGGGTACCAAAGTTATTATTTTCTAATTCTTTTAGAAATTTTTTCTCTAGATGTTAAGAAGATAAATTATAATAAAAAAAATTTTAACTGATTTTACGGATCAACATGTGATAGCTGATTTTTTTAAAATTTTAATTATTATATTGCTTACTCTCACACATGAATTGTATATCTAATTTTATACTTTTTCACATTGTCCTTTTACTCTTACATATTTTTTTTACTTTTACCAAATTTCTTCGAATTATAATGTTTTAGTTTATAAAATTATCCTTTAGAAATAAGGGTTTTTTATATTTCCTAACGTTCATGTGGAGAAATATTATCCACCATTGTATTCTATGGAAGATATGAAAGCTTTTTTATAATTATATTCATAATAATCATAATTTCAATAATATCTTCCTAGTATTTCAAGATAAATTCCATGGGGTTCATTTATTTTATTCTTATCATGTGAAACATATCATTAATTATTTTTTTACTATACTTGTCATACATTGGGAAATTATATTATATACATGATTATTTTTAGAATATCTTTTTTTGGAAGGTAACCAGCATTTATTCTAAGAAATTAAAAATATATTATTTTAAGAGATATAGTATCATAATGTTTTTTAAATATATATTGGATAGTTGGATTTAATTGAGATCAATAGCTGATAGGATCACCTATATAAATGATTTAGGCCACTAAGAACACTATTAGAATTTAATACGATGTTATAACATTTCTACGTCTCATATTTCATAATAATATTTTATTTTACTATTTTTAAGATGTAATTTTCCAAATAGAGTTCTATTAGAGAAATAATTTGAGAAAGGTTGACTGATGTGGGTTCGTTTGAGAAGCATGAATATTTTTAAAGATTTTTTTTGAATCTATTGTTGGTAACTAATCACATTTCCATGTAAAGACCATTGAATTTTCTATCAGTTTGCTTTATGATAGTTCTATAGAATCATTCCTTTTAATTAATGCTAAATAAAGTGATTGAAGTAATGGAATTAAGGAAAAATATAAGAATATGACCCATTAACTCATCCTATTTTTTTTATGAATACTATTCATAAAAATATGTTTTATATGGAAACTCTATTAGACTATAAGGTTAATGAAGACACTGGAAACTCATTAGAAATTACATATTATAATAATACTTTGAGGTTAACGAGAATATATAAGAAATATAATCTAAACATTGAGGATATATGAAATTTTTCTAGCCTTGTTCATATTTTTATAGCGATAAATAGTTTATTTAATGTTTTACAGGACCAAAGAACATATTTTTTTATTATAAGGACTTAGATGTAGATTATATAAAACAAGTTATTTTAATGTTACATATTTTCAATCTTTTGTAATAGTATGGAAGGATGTCTTAGAATTTAATGAAGATAAAAATATTCATTAGTAAACATAGTATTGATTTGAAAATTTTTCTAGAAAATAATGATTATTAAATGGAATAATTGGATGAAGGTAAGAAATATTTAAAATACTAAGATAAGAGATAAAAAATAGAGAATATTTTTAGAAAATATTAAAAATTTATAAATTTCCCAGTTATTTCTTTTTTACCAAATGTTTATAATGACTATTAAAAATTATGAATGATTGATATTTTAAAAAAATTATTGAATAAATTTAAATTGATATGTATAATTTTTTTAAATGTTAATTTGATATTTTCTGTAGAATAATAATGTTTAATATTTCTGCTATTTTTGAAAATATGTTTTATTCGCTCAATTTAACAAGGTATGTTCCGAGGGGATGAAAAAAATGTGGATAATTTTTTTGAGAAGTTACAAAAATAAAACATATATACTTCATATATATCAAGGGGGATTAATTCATAGAGAAGTTAAATGAATTATATATTTTATTTCCAAAATTCGTACTAATTATTCTTTCATAGTGTTCTTTTTGAAATCCAGAATGTTGTAGATAATGATAATTTATCTTTTGTTAAAGGGGATGATTTATTTTTTACGTATGTTTATATGTTTCTATTTAAAAATTTGGTAAATTTAAATCTTAAGGATGATAAAATCAAGGTTATAATCATTATATTTTTTAAAACATATTTCTTATAAATTTACCAAAACATAATTTTTAATTTCTAAATTAATATTGTTAAAATAAAAGATATTGTTGAGTCAAAATAATAATTTTTTTTATTTTTTAAATTTAAAAAATAATAAGATTAATATTATTTAACTTAAATATATATTTTCTATATTTTGGTGTATGTAGATTTTATATTTTCATTATATGTTTTGATGGTCTGAAGGGATTCATCTAAATTTCATGAAAATGAGAATTTGTGTGGCACTGCCTTATCAAATCAAAAAAATCTTCTTCATAGGAATATGTTTCTACTTAGGATGTTGTTATGACTAAAATTGAAGAAAATGGGATTTTACATTTCGAGTTTTTTACAGCCATGTCAATAAAGTGGAAAAAATTCTATGAATAATGCAATATATAATAGAGATATTAGATCACAAAAATCAAGTAATGCAACATATCACTACTTTGAGTGTTCAAGAATTAATTTTCGTCTTGTGACTGATTATAGATACCATGTTATGGTTTTTAATTTTAAATTTATTACTTTTTTATTTTGTATTATTTTTTCTGATCCCACCTGATTAATGAATTTTTTTAATAAGAAACTATATCTTTTGAACTATGGTGTTTGATGAAATATTGGGTACTTTTAATTATTAGCGATCATTTTTGATTGAAGAGGATCTTGGGGATAAATTTGTATATCCCCAATTTTTTTCATGGAATTGATAATATTGAATTATACCTTCCAACCAGGGATTGATCTAAGAAGTTCTTATATTGAATGTGGAACCATAATATATGTTATAAAATCTCCTACCTCTTTGGGATAAAAGTGAGGAGTTCACTCAATAATAACTATTGGATAGATAATATAATTTATAGGATTATCTATATTATCATATAATACTCTACATTGCTTTTGATTTTTTATTTTTTTATTAAATTATATTCATATTTTTTAAGGTGTTCAAAATTATGAAACTTTATTTTCCACTAAATTTATTTAATCTGTTTTTAGTCTAATCATTTAAAATTTGTATATTCTATATGTATGAAATTTTGAGTTTTGGAAAAATTTATTTGGGTTTTCAAATTAAATTCACCCATCTTGAATCAATCATACCTTTCATATTTCAGAATAAATTTTGGAGTCAAAATATTTCCATGATAATATGTATCAAACATTTTTAACGATAAATTTGAGTCCTCAGGATGTTTTAGTAAATGAGGGGTTGGTTATGTACATTTAAATTTTTTTTCATGCTAACCAATATTTATATACAGCTATAAATATTTTACGCATTATGATATTCCTTATATACACTACATCACATGACTTGTTTTTTTAAATGAAAATTATTTTTAAATCATGAAATTGGATTTACAATGTCTCAAAAGAATTTCATTTCAATTTTTTCTGAAATAAAAATTTATTATAGAACTTGATTGAGTTTTTGAGATGAATTATTGGTGCTAAAATTATCCATTTCAATACGATGATGCCTAGTCTCTTTGAGAAATGTGGATTTTTTTATGATAAATTCAATATGATATAAATTGTTTTTATGGGATATAATGTGTGTCATATATATTCCCTTAGGATAATTTTAGTTGTAAAAGAAACCAATAGTAGAGTATAATTTTGAGGCCCCTTATTTATTAGGCTTTTTTTAATGTTATGGTTTGGACAATAAATAATGTTAAATATTATCTAGTAAGTATATTCTTGTGTGTTTTATATATAATAGACAGTTCCATGTCATTTTCCATGATGGTGAGTGAGAAATTTTAATATAATGTGGAAGGCACAGAATATAGTAAATATTGATATAAGTGGACTCGATGCTTAGGGTGTTAAATGGAAAATGATTTTCATTTGTTCTTATGGTTAGTTTTGAATATTAATTCATTTCATGCATTAAGAATGGAAATTTTGTTAGTATATTGTGGAATTAAATTTAAGAAAATAAGTGATGCATGGTCTCCCTCGAAGGCATGGACGATTAGGTTTGAGGAGATACAGATCATGGAGGCATGTGATAGTTGATATAATAAGGTGGTATACAGTGTAAACATTCATAGAAATAAATAAATTAGAAAATTGTAATGATTGCAGACAATTAGAATAATTATTTTTTGGGTTTCTCTCTCATGAGGAGTAAGGATGTTTGTTTTTTATTTGAAATTTAATGGTATTTATAGAAATAAAAATTATATATATTGGGTTTAAATTTAAAATCCAGTGTATGTAAGTTTTTTGTAATTGAGGTTAATAGTTGGTTAAGAAAACAGTTGAGGAATCCTTAGGTTTCTGATAGTCTAAATAAATTTTTTCAGACTCTAGTGAGGATTAGTGGAGGATTATATTTTAGAATATTAAGAGAGGTGATTCCAATATGGTATCACTATATGAGGTTTCTGTTGGAGATATGTTCAATAGACTAATTAGGTGAAAAATAAAACCTTTTTATGTTTATGGAATGGAGTGATTTATCGATAATTTTAGTTAGACATCAATGAATAATGGATGGTATTACTAAAATTCATTAGGAATGGGGTAGATTCTAAAGTGTTAAGTGTATAAATGTTTCTTATTATAGATTGATTTTAACATTTTTCATGCATTCCCATCAAAATCTAGGATATAGTATACCAATCCTTTTATAATGATGAGTAGAAAAATATTTGAATGATTCTATGGACTTATACTATTATATGTGGAATGGGATAAGTCCTTAAGAAGTGAAAAGTATAGATTGAGATTTTGGAATTATGAAAAAGTTATCCATATGTAAGAGATCGTACAATTTTTTTCAATTGGTGGTGACTCTCAGAGAAGGTAATGATGAAATATTGAGGGTTATGCTTATGGTTTACATTAACAAGTGGGAGAAGGGGATTATACTTTGTATAGAGGAATGAGTAGGTGAGTTATGAATGTAGATTATGTTAGGAAATGATTTGGGTGTGGCTATTAGAAGACTTCTTAGGGTATACTAGATGTTTTGAAATGTCAACACACTTCCACTAACAGCCAATGTTTCCTCCAATAATCCAATGTGGGTTTCATAATGTCATATTATCAGTGAATAGTGGCTATTGGTTGTCTAGAGAACCAATTATTTCCCAACATCAGAGTGGAGATTGAAAATTAAGTTTATCTAGGTGTGTGAGAATAATATATACCATATGTTATTTTAATTAATTTTTTTAGTAATGAAACTTTTATTGGTTGATTTTATACCCATGAATAAACCCATTTAACCTAAACAAACAATTGGTCAATAATTATAATCCAAAAAAACATATGAAATAAAAAACCAAACTAATAAATGAATAAGTTAATCCCTGGTTTCTTTAAATTTCATTTCAATATTTAACTAGTGATGATTTGGAGTAATTTTTTTTTGATAAAAGAATTTATGCGAATCCTAATAATATTATGTAAGTGATGCATTGAGAAATACCGAAGATTATATTTTTATTTTTAGTTTTTAGGGTTGGTAAGATATTATTGGAGGTTTCTTTAATATTTTTCAAAAGTAGATTATATAATAAACACATTGTTTTTGAATGTAGTTAATTTTGAGAAGAATTTGGAATCATAAAAGGAATTAATGGAGTTTTTTGGATAGTACCTTTAGTTATATTTGTAATTCACCATAAATTAAATATTGTTTATGAATTTAATTCAAAAAATTAGGATATGGTTGGGTTGTTTTTCTAGATAAGAGAGTAATTTTGTAAAATTTGGGTCATGTTTGATGAGACATCAGGATATTAATTACCTTAAACATGACTTGGAGCTAGTTATCATTATTCACGATCTGAAGAGTTAGATTCCTTGATTTAAAATTAAGAAATTCAAGATAAATATTGGTCAAAGGATGCTGAATAGTAGTTTCATATGAAATGACCACAATATGAGAAAATTATGACAGGTAAAATATATTTAATCATTTAATTTTAGGCTTATTTACAAAAAAAAACAAATGAGATGGATCATGCATTGAAAAGGGAATTTAAATTCAAGAATTAAAGGAAGCTAGAATGTAGTGGTATTTGGTGTTACTAATGGTGGAAATTCACAAAGAGATGACAAGTAATGTGATTATTACTAGTCAGTAAGCTACATCAATATTAATGAGGTTTGTGAAAGAGGGTAGGCAGTTGATGATGGTTATAATATAATCAATGATAACATAATTGGTGGGGTGACCACTAAGAAATGGTTAATAATAGTTGATTCGTTGAATCATTCTAGATAATCAAGTGTGATTGTTGAAGAGTCCATGATGAATATTTATAATAAATTACATTATTGGGTTTTGGTGGAACAGACTTGAATGAACAAGATGTATTGTTATATTATATTTGACTTCAATTAGTTGGAAATGAATAGATAAATTATTTATTTTTTTATCATTGTTTGGATTGATAGTGGTTAAATATAGAGGAATACTGATCAGAGGGGATGTTTATTCCTTCACTAATCATGAAATAGAAATGAGGAAATATCTCTATGTAATTATTAATTATATGACCATGTTTAGTGGGGATACATGATGGTTTTGGGGTTATAATATATTGGGTTAACAAGGTTTCATACTTATTGATTATATGAGAAGGATTTTTGGTTGATGATATCTTGAATCTTTATGTGACAAATATTTTTGAGATTAATGGGGTAATAAATTCAATTATATTTGATAGAGACCTTTGAGTTACATAGATATTAAAGAGAGAACTCTATAAATATATAGGGATACAACTAAGGATGATCATGGTATATCATCCTATGATGGATAATAATATAAATCACATATGAAGGTTTTTATGGATTTTCTCCATGATTTTTCAAGGTCTTCTTGGGATCATATTTATTTGTTGGAGTTAATTTATAATAATATTTATATTTTTTTGATTCATATGGATTCATTTGAGGAATCATGTCATTAAGATGGTCAGTTTCAATTATGTTAGGATGTGATCCGTGGGAGGAATCTTTCAAGACTATGTATTTTATAGGATATGGCATAGTGCTTAAATTTAATTTGTAGGATTATAAATTTAACCCATTGAAAATAAAAATATTACAATTATCATCAAACAAGATCATTGAGGTTTTTTTAAATGATTCAAAATTCTTAAAACTGAATCCATGATTAGGGAATAAATATCTTGAGAAGAAGGGGATATTGATGCTTTGATATATGGGTCTATTAAAATCACTAAGTGGATTAGGGAATTATCTTATAAGATATATATTCAAAAACACTCTATTGTTATTTATATCATTTTTTATATTTCATAATTGTAGATGTGCTAAAAACCCTTCTTACATATTCATCTAGAAGATAAATAAATTGGAACACAATATATATTAAATGAAGAAACCATTATCGGCTATAGATTGTATATAGAAAATACTTCTATGAAAAATTATTCCTTTTGTTTGGGTGATTCAAAATAATTAAAAGATTAAATATGATAATTGAGAGATATATTTTACAATGATGGTTAATGTAATTCCCCAACCCTTGAAGATCGGAGTTAGTGCTTTATTCTATTACATTTTCATGATTACAAGGAGTCAAATCTCAAAGGAATGAAATTTTTATAAGTTTTGGAAAACTATATTATATACATGGAACCCATTTTACATTGTGAATATAAAACATGTCCCAATTCATATAAAATCTAACAAACTAAATCCTTGAAAACTCATTTAATGATATATTCTTCATAACCTGGTGAAAAGAAAGAAAATAATGGAAAACTCAAACTATCTGTAAGGGTAAAGTATAATAAAAGAAATAATGAATAAATGAGAATAATGAAAATGGAATGGTGAATAAATGAGAACACATTCTATTCAAATAAATATATAAATCATAATCAATATGGAAAAGGGAAATAACTGAAATCTCATTCCATAAACTCAATAAATTGATAATGAAATGCATATATAGTTTTTTTCACAATAGAAATATCATTGATAATAATGATAACAGAATACAGAATGAAGTAAATTATTAATTAATAGATGTAATGTTTCCCATAAACATGATTCCTTTAACATTTATATCTATCCTTGAGAGAGTTTAAAACATACTGGGTAAAACCCATCTTATTTGGCCAATTGATTTTTCTCATGAGAGAAGTGATACATCCAGTGGCTTGCATTAACTAGTCTCCAACCAATGTCTTGAATTTACAAAGTATTATTCATATATAAAATAATTGATTTAATTCAAAAATAAATTTCATATCACATATCCGTACTAGGTAAAAGTTACAAATTTATCAATATTCTCCCAATTAATCAAATAACATTCAATAAAAACACCATATGTAAACATGGAATATGGTTTAGGAAATAATCATATCCATTACAAAATAATATGGATATTTATTATAAATGTAAATTAAAATAAAAAATGATCATAATAAAGTGATTGTTTCAATATAATGTTAAAAATGAAAATAAAAAGTGAGATTTCAATGATAAGTTTTACAAATTAGTAATTTTGAAGTCAAAACCCATTCTATGGGAAAATTAAATGTGAAAAAATAAAATGAAATTTATTATGAGTGAATAATGATATCAAATTAAATAGTATCAGTATACACACCACATCAACATGAATTGGTTCACATTAGAACATTACTCTCAATTAAATATAAATTCAGATGGAATTCATTACCTTATGCTTCCTTTTGGGAAAAATATATTTAACCACATTAATAATGTTTTTAAAAATGTTATTAATTTATAATAGACCATATTAAAATATATAATATCATATATGATCTTATTATAATATATTATTGCCCATTTGTTAGTAATAATTTATTAATCTCACTATTTTGCGTATTAATTGCCTTCTTTTTCAGGTATCATTTGGATTTATTATTATTTTTTGTTCATATTTCATAGATTAAGTTTTAATAATCTAAATTATTTAAAACATGATGTAAATATTATATATATTCTAAATTTAATTATTTATATTAATACATATAGATTTGATATAGTAAATGAAATACACAGTTTATGGAGACAGTAGGTTGTACATATATATGAACAATGTTTTAATTTTCTTGAATTATTAAAAGATTTAAAAGTAACTAATATATATATATATATATATTATACTTATTTTAAATTATTTATTTCATATATATAACATAACTTTATTAAAACATTCATTAATAAATTCCATGTATAGCTTGAACAAATCACATCACTTTGAGGTGACAGTAGTCCCCACATCCACAATATGATGTTATCGTATTCCCACAAAATGGACAACATGAAGGAAAGTGTTATATAAGAATTAAATAAGAATAAATACATATTATTATCATATATATATATAATATAAACTATCAATACATCATTATTACCATCCTTGAAAAGTTATAATGGAAGAGTGAAAGACATCAGTTTGTGAGGCAGTAGTCCGCCATACACATGAACAATGATTACATATCCCATTTGATGGAATTTTATAAAATTATAGGTCACATACAAAACATAAAAACATATCATTATAAATATGATACTGAATTTATTATAAAATCAATATATAATAATAACTAAAGGGATGGATAAGGAAATAAAACAAAAGTGCTCATTGAAGAATGTTACCTCTATTTCGAGTAACCCCATTTGGTTTATAATAAAAATAATTTCTTAGTTTTATTTATGAAAAAAGATAGGATTCTAGGATGAGGGGATAGATTTTGGTAGATTATTCATTCATGGTTTGTATGGGCCTAACTTTCTTTAGTGGTGTGAATATACGAGGGTTGGTTAGTGCCCTTTTTTAGTGGAGGAGGAGTGGCATTATTGTAAATATAAAAAGGTAAACACTATTGGGAGGTCTTAATTACATAATGTGCCTACAATAATGATCCATATTATATAAAATATATTATATGGTAAAAATATGTTCATAAAATAGGGTTTTGACATGTTTCAATGTAATTTTGTCCCTTAAGAATAAGGTTTAGTCCATTGTTAGGCTTGTTTTTATCTTAGCCACTATAAATAATTTTAATTGATTTCACCAACATTTTTAGTGAAAAACTATATTTAAATATCTTAAAATTATAATTTATTCTTATTAATCATATTTAATCAATTGTTTCAAAATTTAATCATAAAATTTGTGGATATTAATTTAAAATTAATCCCATAGAAGGGCTGACAATGTTGGATTTTAAAGTGAAAATGTTCAAAATTTCACTAAGTTTTTATATATAAATTCAAAATAAAATTGCTTCTAATTAAATATAATTGATTAATATATGGATAAATTAATTATTTGGACTTTAAAATCTAATGAAAATATATATAACTATATAAAATAATTTTATAAAAAGTTGGGTTTCAAAAAAAATTCAGTATGTTTCATTATTCATCAAAAAGAACTTCTCATAAAAATACCAAAAAATCACCATATTTTTTTAAATTATTATTTAAAAAAATATTCTTATTTTTTATATAAAAATTATAAAATTGAAAAAATTTATATTTAATGTAGGTGCTCTATTAAATGGCAGAAAAACTACCTTTATAAAATATAAATATTTAACATAAAAATGGTTTTGTTCTTATCATAAGGTTATATTATTTGAAAAATATTTTATTGAATACATAATCTATAATTTTAAGTAATATACCTCACTCATAGTAATAAATTTAATTTATAAGGATAAAACATCATGGTGAGCTTAAAATTATTTTTTTATAAAAATGTTTTCTTTGTATTCATTTTATGTTTTATATTAATTTATAATTAATTGGTAACCAATATATTTTATAATGTATTTTCATAAGATATTTAATCTTATTTATAACCTATAATTTACTATCTAGTAGGTAATTTCCATTTTATATAATATTATTAATTTTATTTGGTAAATTTGGGTCTTTTGTGTACCATAATGTATCAAAAGAACTAAATATTGTGGGTAATAGATGCCAAAATAGTGTTAGGTGTACCAAAAGATAATCTCAACATTTTTTAGTGTAATATTAACATGTTATTTCATATAAATAAATCTACCAAAATTAAATTTATTCTGAATGGAAAATATTTTAAATTATTGGGGTGTTACACCGTCCCCACCTCAAATAAATTGCATCTTCACAATTAGAAAAGTGTATTGTTAATTGAGGTTTTGAAATTTGAAAATACTATTGTTAAAAAACTCACATAATAAATAGGGTTAATAAACCATATTATTAATATTAGTGAAATGGAATTTTAAAGGTCATTATAAAACTATGTTTTCAAATATGAGAACATTAGAGAAAACATGGGCATGGAAGTGAAATATAACTATAATGTTATAATGGGGATTGATAGAGAATGAAGATAAAAAAAATTTTGGCCATCCAAATAAGGTTAATGAACACAACTCCATAAACCACATAGGTTAAAAATGGTCATTTATATAATAAAAATTGATGATAATATGATTTTTTTGTTCCAGGTTCATTTTCCCTTGAGTTGGTGAATTCTTTTACTCTATAATAGTATTCAGATATATACTTGATACATTTGTACCTCATAATCACAAGATTATCATATGGTTATTACAACAAATATTTCAACTTCATCTCTCATCGTAGATTTCATCCTATGGTGATGTAATACAATAATACCTAAAACCTTGTCGAAATATCAACAAAAAAATTTCATAAATGGTTAACTTTTCCAAAATATTACTATCCAACACTAAAATAAATGTCACCGAATTTTGAAAATTAACTTATTAATATTTAATAAATGTGAATTATCTATTAATAATCACATACCTAATATGTGAATACATTCATTATTTAGTTTCTTGAAACATGGTAATAACTTGAATAACTATAAAACAATATTGAAAACAAGAATGCGTACTTATTATTAAAATAGATAATAAATTATAGGATATATTACTTAAATAAAAAATGTTTTGAACTCTATCAATTATTGAATTAAACTAATTTTCAAAATATAATTAATCAGTTCTATGGTTGTTAGTATTATACAACTTTTTTTATCCATATTAATCAACTCTTTATCTAGAAATCACTATCTCAACATCAGAAATATATTAAAAAAATGTATTTCCCTCAATCATACATTTTACAATAAGAATAACTTTTAAAAGAGTAATTTTCCTTGGTTAATGGTACTTATAAACACACACTTTTAAATCCTTCATGAGACATACCATAGTAGAATCCTTATACATATATTTCATTATTCTAAAAACTAATACATAATATATAAAATAATAAAATAACATAATTTATGAATCGAAATACAAGAACATCAATCATCTAACTTCAGTTGTATCAATAACATATGTTTGACCTTAGCCCCTTAACTTATTCTTAGGTATATTCCCTAGACACTTGGGAAATTCATTTGTAAATTTCCCCATCTCCTTATAGGCGAAACATTTAATAGAAGTGTTGTCATTATTACCCTTGAATTTTTTACCTTGATGAACCATCTACCAAAAATAATAAAAAAACACCCATTCCCTTCATGAAATTCCATCATTGACCATAATATCTTAGTTTTTTGAATCATGTCAGAAACCTCTCCCATTTGGAATTTTTGAATTAATGGGTCTGCAAATTTTTTTCATTGATTAGAACCAAAATCGAAGAGTTCTTTTAGCTTTATATCATGTTTTTTGGATGTGTTTAGGGGATTATAAAAAGCCTCATCTGTTCAGAAGGGGATTTAGAAGTGTTTGAGAAATGAAGGTTAGTTTTGGTGTTCCAGGTCTAGGTACAGGGTTTAAGGTAATCCTTATATCCACTCCCAAATAACCTTATGGCCTAGTTTTGAACTACCTCACGGTTTAGGTAAACTGAGTAGTGAATAATCATGACCATGCATAATTCTGTAGAGCTTTTTTAGATCTATTCAGCATAGTTAGGAAGAAACATGTGTAAATTCTATGTGGGGTATCTTTTTTATAGTACCTTATCATTGTATCCCACATGGTCTGTGCATGGTTTGAAAAAATATGTGAGCTAACCGTGCGACCCTATTAATGTTGTAAAATTACATTTTTACCCATATTCCAATTTCCACTTTTCCTCCCTCTTTATTCCCATTATTCCTTCATGGGTTTCATAGTAGCTAGGATGAGCCTCCCTCCTCATCTCATCCTAGGGTGTAAAGTTTCTCCTTCACTAGATTTCCATTTTGGTCTCTATCAATTGCAATAAAATCATTGTAGTTAGGCTCTCCTCACCCTAGATTTTATTCTCCAGTATTTCACCTCAAAGAGAAATAATTCTGTTTGATCCTTTTCCCCATATTTTCTTGGAACATTATAGAAAATATTATTTCTTCAAAACCACACTGATTTATAGGATAATACCATATTTTCTTACATCTACGAGTCTAAGGTAGTGGTTTATTACTTTCTTTGTGTTTTTGTAGATTTTTGGTGGTGCAATATTTAGTGAACCTTTTGTTAATTGAACAAGGCCCCATTTTCTTATTATTAAATTGATCTTACGACCATGTGGGATTCTTCTAGGCATGACGTAAGACTTTCCATTTATGCAAATCTAGGTTAGAGGCTACTGACCACATTGGTTCGTTATGTAGGGGTTTGGTTTTGATATAAAATTAGTTGTTTGTTTAAATTGAAATTTATCAATTCAATTACTATGAATTATTTATTCTTTTATATTGAATTAATTATATATAAGTGAGTTATCCAATATATATATGTTTAATTGTTGTGTTCATTTACATTTTCTAATTCAATCTTGTTCAATTGAACTTTTAGCAACAAAATTTTTTGTTTAAATTCAAGTGCATCATATATATATATCCGATTTCTTATGATATACTACTGTGACCCATGGGGTTGTGAAAGGATTACCCTAGGGAATTTTGATGCTGTGGACATCAATATTGAGGTGACGTGATCATCTTGTTGGGCTTGACATGGGTTACTTGGGTGGTGTTCACCATCAGTTGGGGGACTCGGTCATATACTTATAGAAAAAATGACATCACATTGGGGAATGGACTATGATATTGGATGGAAAGTCCATCAAAATTGAGCAACATGGTCATTGAGGCTTGAGGTATTCGTTGGATGTGTCTTATGTTTTATAAATTTATGATTTTTTCTCACCTGTGATAGACAAAGTGCTGATTGGACTCGTGTTCTCACATGTTAACTCAGTGATGAGGTGGTTTTGACCACTTGAGTGCGTAAAGGACCCCTGGTAGTGTAGTTTATGAAATTGAATTTCGGTTTCTTATTATAGAAAACCATGGGAAGGTTAGGAGACATTCTGTGATAGTGTTTAGGCTATCATTTGGGGGAATTTTCTCTCCATATTGAGGCATTTGGGTATGCAAAATATTTAGAGGATAGAGATCATTGATACTCACTACATCATTCCATGAGATGATGTTGAATTATTTTTGAGGACAGATATTCCTCTACCTCCAAATATTGGGATTCAAGATGGAATGTTCTTTATGAGAAGGGGTTATAGGGACTAGAGTTGTGTTTTCATTTTAGTACCTTCATGATGTCAGTGGTTTTACATAGGATAGGAAGTGTTTGGTTGGCACAAGGTGCCAATGACTTTTGAGAAGGAACTTAAGGGTTCACCTAGGCTATTTGATATCAGGGGATACTATTGGACATGGGCCAAGGATCGTCTACTCTCCAGTGATTCCTATATTGTACGAGGTAGGTGATGACCTACTGGTGGTGCTTGAGAACAAGGTAATTCCATGATTATTGTACTCATGTGTGACTATACTATTTATTATATTTCACACCTGCATGAACACTTATGTTGGGTATACACATTTGGATGGTATAAAACCTATACTTGTTCTTACACCCTACACAGTCCCTTTGGGATGTGTGTAGAATTTATATATTTACGTTCATGTAAGGTATCAACTTCAAGAGTTGGATCATAGAAGTTGTTTAACATAATATGTTTGAAATTTACCTTGAAGTTCTTTCCTCTACATGACTTAATTTTAATTTTTAATTTTATTTATTTTTTGTATCATCGTTTATATATATGCAGCTACTATGGTCGGCCATGGGTGAACTATTTTTTAATATTGATATATATGACCTAATATGGATGCATTCTATTTTTTTGTTATTCATGTTATATGTATTCAATGTTCCGTTATTTAAACTCCTTTATATAATAATTTATTATGTTACTATTTATTGATATTGACTATGGTATCATCATTAGAAGGTCTGTTATGAGTATGAAAAGTCTTTATTTCCACTTTAACTTATATATATTTATATAGAACGTTAATTATATCATCTACAAAGGATATAGTCTCCCCACTGTTACTCATTTACACCCTTTATTCTAGTCGATATCCTTGGAAATACGGTGAGTCACACCTAAGGCTATTGAAACAAAGAAAGATTTCACTGTTGGAGTGGCTAATCGGGTTGGGGATGCTAAAAGTTGTATTAGAGAAGTTCATTAAAGGGAATTAGTAGGAGTGTATGGCTAGCGACTAATGAGATCAAGATTTATTTCTTTTATATTCTTTTAGTCTCACTATTTATGTTACGGTACACTAAAGATTAGGACAATGTCGGAACATGATTCATAGCTTGTTCATGGGTTCTTATAGACCTATGTATGAGGGATCGATCAAGTTACCAACGGTGGGGATTTCAATTCTAATTTTTAAGTTTGAAAGTTATAGGATTTCCCAATTGTGTGGTATTCTTGGAATGTGACTGTTATTTCTTATGACATGTGACCTTGGCCTATTACAACTTTGAATGAGAATTTGAACCTTAGAATGGTTTAGAAATGGATATATGTAATTTTTGAATACATGTAATTATTTCATTAGAAATATAATAAGATGGTTTAAATTACACATTTATGATGTGCCTGAAATAATATTTATTAAATTTTATATGTCGGGGAATAAAATTTCTTATGATATGTGAAATGTAACTTTTTTTATTATTTTACATGTATATATTAATTTTGATTTGTAAAATGGTCCTGGATATTATAATAGCATGAATATAAGAAAAAATGGGGTGAGGATGATCACCAAGTTGGGTGATGGGGTCGCTGGTTTGAGTCAATGTTAGTAATCAAGATGGGTATGGCCCTATGAAATCTTTGATACTTGGATTTGTTTAGGGAGACTAATGAGGCTACAAGTCTGGGATTCCATGTGGCATGGTTGTGATTGGAAAGAGTAAGGTTATTGAGGATGCACTTCCAGTTACTACTTTCCCTATCTGAGTTATATAAATATGTGTGTGTGTGTGTGTTATAAGGGATGTTTGACTATATTGATGGAATTCAATGGGTTCCTCCTAGATGGATCAGATGGAGCAACATGTTCATTATGTTTTAGTTTTTTACGTTCACAATCAGATTTAGACCCTTGAGGGTCTGGCCAAATAGATATAGGCTTAGAGAAAGTCTCAGGCATAGGATCTATTGTAGGTAGAGTAGCCTCCAAAAAATATTAATTTTGGGTTGTGGCTTGATAAAAAGCTCAGATAATTCCTATAATGTATATTATATAGTATTGATAGGGTTCATTAGGGTGTAGATCTTTCTAGGTATAATCTTAGTTGGGAGTTCTAGTTGTTCCACCCACCCCATTTTTAGGGTGAGGGCATACCATAGGATGCTAATAATTAGATATAATTTGTGCATATGATCTTCAAAAAACTATAGAAACCTCCCTGAGGGAGTGTAAAATTGGAAACTTACAAGCTTAGTGGCACAAAAAAGTACTGGTGTGAAATGCATGTTTAGGTAGGGAGACATGAGGGGATGAACTGAAAAGGATTTGATGCTCGGTTTATCCAAAATTTCTTCTAGGTGACAAAAATGGAAGAAATAGCTAAGGAGATCTTATTCCTTCAGTAGTTTGAAATATCCATCATGGACTATGTTGTGATTTTCCCTAAATTGTGTTTCTTCATACCCAGTATAGAGAGAGATGAAAAATAGAGGGTGAGGTACAAAGAGGTTGGTTTATATAACTCCATTTGGGTGAAAGTAAACATGTTTTGGTTGGAATCATTCTTATAGGTGTTGACCCATGTCCTAATAGCCTAGGGAAACCTAAATGATAGTTCTTACTCGATCCAAATAGTGAATTCAGGTGATTTTTGTGGCGATGATTCAAGGGGTAGGAAGCGTGGTCGAGATAAGTTCAATGGGATTGTCAGAAAAAAGACTCATATATACCTCTTCTAAGTGGATCATAGATGGGTTTATTTATATATAGGAATCCAATAAATGTATGGAATCAGTTTGAGTGGAATCACATGGAGTTCTAGGCATGTGAACTCATTGGGAATCTTGAGAGGTTCTATAGGAAGGCTCATCAGAGATCCGACAGTTGGGGATCGAGTCAGATTCAGGCTTATGAGGTCATTTTAGAATCATTACTAAGTGATAGTAGCTGATATTGTTTTCTCATAGTGGTCGTCAAAGATACAATAAGACCCATAACTGGGGTCATTAGCCGATTGCTCGTGCAGCATCATAGGATGGTCTGGCTTTAGGCGGTTAAGCTTCAAACCAAGTGTATGTCCCGGAGCAGACCAGCGCTGAGCAAGAAGGTGAACCAATGACATCCAATGGTATACACCGGGGATAACTATTTGTTTTTTTGGAATTTCCTATTGAAATTTTTTATTTTTTGGGTTCACTAGATACATGGTCTATGTAAATGGACTAACCATATGTTGGGTAATAGTTTGGAATTATATTAGATGCGTTATATGTATATGTGTGAGGTGTGTGGCACTGGGTTTTCTGTGTGAGCATCATTTAATGCTAGAATATTGAGTTTCTTTGAAAAATGTAATTGAGGAGATATAGTTTACTTGAGGTGGGTTGGCATATGGGCTCCTTGAAGGTTCGATAATTTATTGAGGTGCGAGGCACCAGGGTTTGATTTGATCATCTATTGAGATACAGTCTCCTAAGTTCCATGTGATGCATGGGAATTAGGTGGGAATCGAAGTGATGAAGGACCCTGAAGCATTATAGATATGATATGGAAACACCTTATGAGGTTTAAGAGTGATGATGCATAATAGAAGGACCTTTAAGTTTGGGAATTGGTTGATGGAACATTTCTTGATTTTAGTTTTTGTAGTGACGGACTAGGGCATATAAATCTTAAAGTGGGGATCCCCCTTTGAGGTGGTTTACCTATAACCATCGTGAATAGGGTAGTTCACGTTAATATATAATGGGAAGGGTATGTTCATTACCATCTTAGCTTTATTTTTTATATCGTGGAGATGAGCTATGTTTTGGTTGGGAGATTGTAATGCCATGATTTATTGAATTTTATTAAAAACATATCCTATTTTGATTTTCTGAATTAGTGGGTGTGTGACATTATTTTCCATTGATTCAAACAAAATTTTGATATTTTATTCATCCTTATGTTGATTTTTTGGATATTTTTAGGTGTTTAGCTGAAGAATTGGGTGTTTGTAAGGGGTTTTGGGAGATTAGAGGCCTGAAGGCCTACATTCACATGGTAGGTAAAGGCATATGGATTAAGGTAAATCATGCATCATATCCCGGATTACTATGAAACCTAGTTTTTAATGGCTTCAGAGTTGGGGTAACCCATGCAATGAAGGTTCATGAACCTTGCAGCTTATCTATAGTTGTTTCAAATGACTTTGACATGGCTTGCACATTGTTAGGGAAAACACTACACAAGCCATGTGTGGGATGACTTTTTGACATTACGACAACAATGTATCCCACATAGTTTTCATATGGTTTGGAAAACCATTTGAACTAACAGTGTGACCCTATTAATGTGGAAAAATTACATTTTATCCATCTTTTAATTTTATATTTTACACTTTCTTTCTCCCCATTTTTTTATGTGGGTTTCACAACAGTAAGGATGAGCCTCCCTCCATTTATCCTCCTAGGGTGTGAGGTATATCATTACAAGGTGCATTGTTTTCATCTCCATAATGTGAAATAGAACCATAGATATAAGGATCTTCTCACCCTAGCACCCAATATCATTTTTTCACATCACAGAGAACAAAATCCATTAAAGTTATTTTACCCTATATTCAAGGCACTCGACAGAAACTCTGTTTTCATCCAAAATTCATTGAATTAGAGGCTAATACCGGTAGTGAAAACACATATGAGACCAAGTTAGTGTATTTATAAATTTATTTCTATTTTCATGGAAACATTGGTGGTTAATCTTATAGAGTGCCTTCGGATAGATTAGTAATACCCCCTTTTTCTGCTATTTAATTGATTATATAACCATGTGGGATGACTCTAGGAATTCCCTAAACCATTCAATACATCTAAGGATACTAGAGGCCATTGAATACCTTGGGTAGTTAGTTCAAGGTGGGGTTTGAATTTATATTGAGTTTTTTGTTTGAATAAAAATTGTGAAATTTGTTTACTTTTAATTGATTGTTCCATTAGATTGAATTGAATATTTGAAAATGCATTATACAATTCATAAAAGTTTAATTGTTTCATTTATTCACTTTTTCAAATTGATTCATATTAAAATGAGTTTTTATTAAGTGAATTATTTATTTAATGTGAAGTGAATTATATACATGTGATTGCTTTTGATATACAGTTGTTATCCATGGGGGCATGCCATGATAGGACTAGGGAATTGAGATAGAATGGAGACCACGATTGATGTGACATGATCATATGGATGTTCTTGGGTTGGGTTAATTTGATGCTGTTGAACATTAGTTGGGAGTCTTGGTCATCTGATTGAGGTGGAAAGTTGGTCAGGTTGGGGCATGACACGTGATATTGGATGGAAAGGTCATCATAATTGAGTGACACGATCACAGGGGAATGATGTGCCAGTTAGATGTGTTGTACGTTTAATAAATTGGATATTTTTGCTAACCCATGATTTCAAAAGAATTTATTAGAGTCATGTTCACACAGGATGACTTAGTAATGAGGTGGTTTTGACCACATGAGAGGGTAGAGGCCCCTGACAGTGGAGTTTAGGAAATTATGATGTGGGTTCTTATCATAGAAATCCACATGAAGGTGATGAGCCTTCAGGAGATAGTGTAAGTGCTATTAGTTGGGGATAAGGATCACCATATTGAGGTTGTTAGGTGTGAACTACTTTCAGAGGATTAAGACCACTGTTCCTTAGGATTTCATGCTATGAGTTGATAGTGAAATATATTTGAGGAGAGATATCACTATGCCTTCGAATGTCAAGCATTGAGATGATAGGTTCTTTATGAGTTGGGGTCCAAGGTACTAGAGTAATATTTTATTGGTAATTCATTTGGGATTCTTGTGGTTTTACTTGAGTCATGAGGTTTTAGGTTGGCGTGAGGTGCTAATGACTTTTGATGTAGAACCTAAGAATTCATGAGGTCTATTTGATATTAGGGGATACCTTGGGATATGGGCCAATGATCCTCTCAAATATAGTGATTCCAGTGTTGGCCGGGGCAAGTGATTACTTTCTGGTGACTGTTGAGAACTAGATAATTCTGTGTTTACTTTATGCATGTGTTTCTTAGTTAAATATTTTATTTCAAACCATCTTAAACACTTTGGTTTGGTATGAAAATTTGGTTGTTATCCTATAAAAACTTTTTCTTACACCCTATATAGGCCCCATCATGATGCTTGTAGAATTTTTGTCTTTATGTTTAGGTAAGGGGTCATCTTTAGGAGATGGATCCTAAAATCTATTTGGAATGAGATATTAGTATGGTATCATGTGGTTCTTTCCTCTATAGGAGTTACATTTGAGTTTTTATTTTGTTTATATTTTGATTCAGAATTCCTATATATTAAGCTACATTTGTCCATTATGGGTCACCTATTTTTGTATATTGATATGTATAACATAAAATGGATGCATTATCTATTTCTATTATATAATTGGTACTTTTGGAATGTTCCTCTATTTACTCTTATTCATTTAATTATTTCTTACACTACTATTTATTGATATTGACAGTGATTTCTTTATTGGAATGTCTGGTTCATGTCTACCAAGTTTTTCTTTATACTACCTATTATATATATTTACTCAGACCATTAATTATATCATCTCCAGAGGTTATAGTCACCCCACTAATAATCATTTTAACCATCATGACTATTGGGAATCATTGGAATAAGGGGTGGCATGCCTATGGCCAATAGAACCAGACCAGATAGATATGTTCGAGTGGCTAATTAGGTTAGGGATGCTGCTATGATTTTTTCCACAAATCTCACAATGTGGGAATTGATTCATTACCTTCCTCTTCATTGAAACATTCACTTTTTATGGTGTTCAAAAGACCTATTTTCTCTTGTTTTCCATTAAATATGATTAATCTGTTGAATTCCTTCACTATTTTGATGGGGGAAAAAGCTATTTCTTCTTATGATGAGAAAATCTGAGAAACCAACATGCTTTGGATATTTGGATTATGACCATCAATGAAGTGGTAAATATTGAACTCTGTTTTGTGTAAAAAATCCATATCACACGAGCCTAACCATATAAAGGTATATTCATAGTCCACAACATTTTCTTATTCTTTATTCATCATGGTATGGAATGTTTTATTCCACTCAATTTTTTTTCTAAGAATGGAAATATTTTTCAAATAATATTTCCTAAAAATATTTTCATTCTTGGAATTCTATATCCTCTTCCTCTATATTAATCTGCATAAATTAACACCATTGATCAACATCAACTTCGAGAAAATAAAATTCAAGTGTAACTATTTCCTTTCACCACATCCCAAAACCGCAAATATATTCTTCAAATAATTAATCAATTTCTCATCAAAAATTGGAACATTAGTCCCACTAAAGGATGAAGAAATTTTTATGAAAAATAAAAACAACATAGTATAATCTCATTATGTAGTAGGTTATTTAATCCATGAATGGTTATCTGTTATAACCAAATCATGATACGCTAATATATCTATAAATTTAGGACTTCCAATACCATGTATATCGGCTTTCTTAAAAGGGTATCCACAACATTAGCCATGAGTATTGATACCTTTCTTACACCCAGGTTCCACCTATAAACAATGGAATATACAAAATTATATCCCAATACTATGAAACATAAGGTGTAATCCCAAAACAATTGATATACATAATTGAAATTTAAAAATTTATGCATAGATAATATTGTAATCATAATAAAGATTTCCTAGAGGACATTCTTCTATAATTATCCTTAGAGTATAACTTAGGGTTATGCTACCTAATATATGTTTCCATAAATACATTTTACATGTTCTCGTAAAAACATCGTATGATTCCAACTGTAACACCCCATCTCCCGAAGCCTGGAGTCAATTCCTTACTTCATAACTTTTACATGATTATAAGGAATCAAATCCGGAAGGACCAAAATGTTTAGAAGGTTTGAAAACATATTAAATACAGGGTACCCATTTAACATTGGTAATAAAAAAATACATAATAAAAAAGAAAATCTAATAAACTAAATCCTTGAAAACTCATTCAAATATCTATTCATCATTATCTATGGAAAAATATAAGGGTGAGATCAAATGATTAGTAAGGGTAAAGTTTAGTGAAAAACATAATTAATCAATGATCATAATAACAATTTCAAGCAGAATAACTGAGATTAAATTCCATTAATATAACTAGATAAGTCATAATCAATATAGTAAGGTAAATAACTAAAAACTCATGTCATTTAATCAATAAACTGATAATAAAAGGCATCCATATATTTTTTTCAATGATAAAATATCATGGGTATTAATGATAAGTGAATACTAAATGAAGGTAATTATTAATTATTGCATTTCATTTTTAATGGAACATGAAACCTTTACCATCAACATCTATCCTCAAGAAAGTTTAAGACATTCTAGTTAAAAACTAGTTTGATTTATCCAACTGCTTCGTCTAACTAGACTATTGATGCGTCATTGGGATTTTCGTAACCAGTCCATAATTCATGTCATGTATGTTCAAGTAATTCTATTTATCTCGAATAATATATTTGATTCATAAAAAATTTGCCTTATAAAATATCCATACTAAGTGAAAGATATATATTTATCAACATTTCTCTAAATAATCAAATAACATTCAAAGTAATAACTATATATAAAAATTTTATTTGGTTTAGGTAATAATCATATAAATCACACTATAATATTTATATTTAAGATAATTTTTTTAACAATAATAAAATTATCATAATATTATGTTTTTTTCAAGAGAATGTTAACGATCACAATAAAAAGTATGATATCAAAGATAGCTTTTCCAACTGGTAATTTTCAAGTCAAAACCCCTTGATTAAGATAATTCAAAGTGAAACATAAAAAAATAATTATAATTAAATCATAATATTAAATTAAATATGAGAAGTATGAAAACAATATCAATGTGAATTTATGAAAAATAAAAAATTAGTCTCAATGGAATGTAAATTGGGACAAAATGCATAACCTTATGTTTCCTTTTGGTTGAATGACCTTTAACCTCATTTATAATTATTTTAATAATTTTATTAATTCATAAAAGAGCAATATTAATATAAATAATATCATTTATGATTTTTTTTAATAATATCCTATTGATATTTTTTTAATAATATTTCATTATTCTCACTATTTCAGGTGTTAGTTGCCTAGTTTTTCAAGTATGCTCAGAGTTGTTATTTTATTTTTTGTTATTGTTACATAGATAATCATTTTATTATATATGTGGATTTAAAAAACGATTTAAATATTAAAAATATTACATATATATGTATTTATATTAATCCATAATGTTTGGAGATATGAAATGAAAGACATTGTTCATGGAGATGGTAGGCCGTACAATCACATGAAGACTATTACCATTTTTATCGTATTAAAATATTGAAAAATAAACTATATATATGTATATAATAATTAAAATTTCATATTTAGGTCATATATTTCTTATATATTTATTAAAATCATAATTAATATATTCTATTCTTAGAGTGAAAGAATCACATCGCTTTGAGGAGGCGGTAGTCCACACATCCCCAAATTATGTTATTGTAATCCTAAAAAATCAAATGCATGAAGGTACGTGTTATATAATAATTATATAATCATAAATAAATTTTTAATATAAGATATATAATATATAAACTACATGAATATCGTTATTCCCCACCATGAATGGTGATAATGGAAGAACAAATGACATCAATTCATGAGGCGGATGTCTGCTATACACATGAAAGCTGATTGTGTATCCCATTTGATGTATTTTTGTGAAAATGTTGGTCATGCCATTAATATAACAAAATATAATTATATTTTTGATATTTACGTTTTTATATAAGAAATATTTAAGAATAATTGAAGATATGAATAAATAAATAAAACAAAACTGCTCGTTGAAGAATGTTACCTCTATGTCAGGTAACTCTTTTTGGTTTATACCAAAAGACATATTTTTTTACATTATACAAAAAAATAATGATTATAGAATTAGGTGAGGGATTCTTGGATCTTATTTTGATTGGTTTTCTATGATCCAAAAGGGCTAAAGTGGTGTGAATAGTGAGGGGTGAGTTCCCTTTTATACTGGAGGAGTGACATTCTTGTAAATATAAAAAGGTAAAAATATTGGGAGGTCTCCCATACATAATGTTCTAAAAATAATGAAACAAATATAAAATGGACTTTATTTTCTAAATATTTAAATCCAATAGGTTTTGGTCAAGATTATAGGACATTTTTTCCCTTAAAATTAATGTTCGGTCCCTTATTAAGCGAGTTTTTCTCTTAATCACTGTAATTAATTTCAAATTGATTTCATTCATATTTTTGTTAAAAAATGTTTCACATTTTAAAAATTAAAAATTATTATTATTAAAAATATTGAATCCATTTTACTAATTTATAAAAACAAAATTGATAGAAATTAATATAAAATTAATCATGTTGATAGGATGGAAACAATAGTTTTAAAAGTGAAAAAGTTCAAAAGATCAATAAGTTTTTATATCAAAATTAAATATAAAAATAATTAAAATGATATATATTGGGTTAATAGGTATATTATTTAACTATTTTAAATTAAAAAAACATTGAAAATATAATTTAACTATATAAACTTGTAATGTGAAAAGATAGTGTTTAATTAAAATTCAAGATATTTTTAATTTTCATTAAAATATCAAACTTCTCCAAACAACACAAAAAATTAAACCTAAGATAATTTCAACATTAAACATTAAAAATTAAATTTTATTTTAAAAAATATAAATGTTTCAGACATTATTTTTTAAAGTGGTCCACCATTAAAAGGTGTCAAAAAAACATTTATAAAAATATACCTTTTTATATAGAAAATTGTATTTTTACTTATTCAATGCCCATAAAATATATTGTATGATAACAAAAAATATATTATTGAATCTAAAATATATAAATTTCATTAATATTATTTACTAATATTAATTAATTTAAATTTTTATGATAAAACTCATATTTGTGTATAATTTTTTTTTATAATAATGTTTTCTTTATATTCAATTTTGTTATTATTTTCATTTCTAATTAATTGGTAACAAAATAATTCAAAAATATATTAAAGTTAGTAAATAATTTTTATAAACATTAATTTTATTTATAGGAGATATTTTTCAATTTTAATAAAAATATTAATATTATTTGATAAAACTCTTGTGTGTAATGTAAGTTATCAAAGAAACATAAGATTGTGTGTAATAGAATACAAAATAATGGTGTGTGTACCAAAAGTTAATCCCTATGTTTCTTGTAGCTTATTATTAATTTTTTTCATATATATCTGTCCAATGAAATAAAATTTTATGATAAATTAAAATATTATAAATTCATGGGGTGTTACAGTTTGAGTTGTTCGTGGGGAACAAATCTTAATTACTTTTAATGGGAAAAAAGTAATATGGTCTGGGGAATTTTAACAAAAAATATTTTAATATTACATTACCTATTTACTATTTAAGTATTTATTGTAGAAATTAAAAGTTTTTTTTACTATTTATTGGTGAAATTTAACGTTTTAGAATGTTTTTGGGTAGAATTTGGGGGTTTTTAAAGTCAATGTGAGAATAATGATTAGAATCCTGATTAGGATAACTATATATCTACATAAAAATTTTGTAAAAAATGGGATTATGTATAATTATAGTTAGATTAATTTTTTTATATAACTATTATGTTAACAATTCTTTGTGAATTTCAAATATATTAGTGAATCATAGTTCGGAGCGTAGATAGACTAACAATGTGGCTAACTATGCACACAATAGAAAGTAATAGAAAATATATTTTTGTTACCTAAAAAATATCTAAGCACCAATTAGAACTTGATTTCAATCATGGATATATCTAGTTATTTCAGGGATATACCTTTGGGATTATACCATAATAATGATGCATTTGTTGGGAGAATTTTTCAGATTGACATGAAATAAAAAGTTATGGATCAATGTTCTTCTTAGTTCTTGCATATATCTTCCTCTATATGTTTATTTTATTTTTTAATCCATAGATATCATAGTGAGACTTTTTAATTCCATGGAAGGATAATTGATAATTGTTTTATAATATTTCTGGATTTAAGGATTCAATTTAATTAGTGCGATATATGTGGTAGTGAGTTTTGGAATTATGTTAAATGATTCTACAAGATCAGTTTCTCAAAAATATTTTCTTAGTTGGTTAAATTTTTATATTCTATTAATTGATTATTCATTATCGAATAATTTATTTTATGGAATTTTATTTAATTTTGAATTATAAAAATTGGTGATTTTAACCGAATAATTTTTTTAAAAGGTAAATGTTTTCATAACCATCATGATTTGAAAGGGAAATTTGGAAATTAAAATTAATTTTATTAAATAATTTAATTTGGATGATTTTAGTATTTAAATGTGAATATTAAATTTAATTTAATTTAATTATTATTTATTTTGATTGAAATTTTTCATTAGAAAAATATGGTTTTTTAAAGTTTTTTAATTTCAAATGTCTTTGTAATATGTGTAGAATTTTATTTTCCAAAATCAGTTTGAATATATTAGTTGTGATATATGTATATTAACATAAAACATTACTGTTTTAATAATTGGTGAGTGTATGTGTGTGTCAAAACTGTTTGAGTGATGGTATGTTTTAAAACCTATGAATATTCAAGAAATTTTATTGCTGGTGTAAAGATCATTAGTTTAAGAGAGAAAATAATTAATATGGACGTTTTCAAAAGGATTTACTCATTATGAATTAATATTTTATGAATTAAAAGATTTATTATATGAGTAAATCTAACTATTAGAGATTAGGGAAAATGCCTACTTTCTATTTAGGATTCTTGGAAATAACATAATAAGGGGTATTGAATTTTGGGAAATGAGGAGATTCCCTCAGATATTTAGAAAACATGGGGTTTCCATCACAATTTAGTGAAATAGGTGGTTTCCAATGGGTTTTTAAAGAATGATTTTTTAATGGATTTCTAAAATATGAGGTTTTCATTGAATTTTTGGTGTAATGGTAATTTTTTGGTATGTTTTTTTCTAGAAAAGGACATAGATTTAGAAAATTTATAAATTGTGTTTGAATGAGATTTATTTTATTAAAATATATAATTTTTTGAAAAATAATGGCTTAGTTTTGAAATTTAAATAATTCATTTTTTAATTTTAAAACTATTGTGGATTTATTATTATATATTACTATTTAATATTAAAATTTATTTTATTATAAATTCTTTAGAATGTTAATGGTGAGACATTGTTTGACATTGGAGTTATTTCAGAAGAAACGGTTTCTCTTGGTTTGAGAATTAGGCCTTTTGGTATTGTTTTACTCTTTTAATTAATTTTTTACAATGGGTTTGCTTTATTTTTTTATAAAAATATTTATTTCAATATCAAAATATTATTTTCAAAAGTTTATTTAAATTGGTATCCACATGATCATGAAGGGTTTATGGATTTATATTTGAGTGAAATTCATTCCCCAGGGTTTCCTTTCATCACTCATAAAATAAAAATTCTAAAATATCAAGTCATGTTATCCTCTTTCATAACTCTAAATATGAACTTCAGATCACAAATAATGAAGAATGGAATCTTCCACATGTCTTAATTATGTCTCATTATGTATATATCTCTCCCAAAGTGAACTTGCAGTGGGATATTATAAACATTGTATGATTTTCTCAATGTCTCCAATAGAAATTCATTTATGAGAAATTCCTAAATAATATTCTTATTAATAGGTGATAAATAGAAACATTAAAACTGTAATATTTAATTTTTCCATCCTTCTAAAACCAAAACTTTTATAAAATATTATAAATTTTTATATATAATTTAATTAAAACATTAAATCCTGTTCAAAATAAAAATAATCTATAAATTCAAAATTTCCCCCCTGTAAACTCATATATTGGAAAATTTTATTTTCAAATAACTTTCTCACAAACCATTGGAAAAAACATAATTTATAAATTATAAATAAAAATATTCATTTTCCCTAATGACTAATGTAACTTTCAATTGCACAAAAATCAATTCTCTTTGATAAAGAAACAATAATATAATCCTTAGATCAATCACTAGTTAAATTTATTAATTTATCAATCATAATTCATATATACAAATGACTATACTATAGTGAGTTTTTCCCATTACCCATAGTAATAAAAACTATTTCTCTTATTAACACATGCTCTCTAATCTATGGTAACCCCATGGTTGAAACATATAGGTTTCAAAAATAGGTTGTTAGTAAAATAATTTTAATATACTCACACACCCCTAGAAGAAAACAGAGATAGATCACAATAATACTAATTATATCAATTACAAAATCAAAATGAATTTATAAATATACAATAATCCATAAACCAAAATAAATCTTATGAAAATATTAGTTTTCAATTTAAAACACCAATGATTTCAAAACCTACAATTTTCGAATGAAATTTATTTATTATAAAAATCCTTATTTTTCCATAAATATAAAATTAGACATGATTCTATAAACTCAATCCTTGATAAACCATAATCAATAAAAAATTCATCAATATTATATAATATCATAAAAGGAATCAAATATACTAGGCCAATCATGCCATTCTGGTAAATTCCTTCAATTAATATTCCAAAATCACACTAATGGGATGAATCCTTTTATCCCATATAATGAAGAATGAAATACCTCAATCACATACTATGAATTATTATAGTTGACATCTATTTATATATAATTTAAAAAGAGAATAATGAAAACATGAGAGAGAAAAAGATCTTGGTTTTACATTGAAATCTAATGTCAACCAACTGATCTAAGCTCATGATATGTTGAAGAGTGGATAAGGGTTCACAAAAATCACCCAAAATCACCAAGATAACTTCTTGAAGTTTTTTGGTTGGTGTAATGCTTCAAATTGTAGGTTTTGAGTTTTAAACATCAAAATAATATTGTTTGATCGATATATATATTAATATGTATATTAGATGGAATAATACAAGAGGGGGGGGGGGGGGTGAATTATATGTTTAAAAACATTGCGTTTAATCACATAAGAAATTAGTTTAATTGATCTTAAGATAATAAAATTCATAACAAAAACAATTAACCACAATTTTATTGAGTATAAAGGTATGATATGATGTAATATAATAAAAAGTGTAAAGCAATTGTATTCGAAATGAATACAATAATCAGAGTTATTACAATAGTGAAAAATTCTACCATGAAGCGTATAGAATCTATCAATAAAATATGAAATAGTATACTTGTAATTGAAACAATTACAAATGAATATGAAATGAAGAATGTAAACAATAAAATTCCATTTCTAATAAAATCAACAGTAGAAATGTAAAAGTATTACAAAACTTTTATCCCAAAGAGAAGGGTATCCTTTTACTTAGGATAAGAGGTCTGCCTTACCACCACCTTGATAAGCCCTTGATACGATGATCGGTACATGTAACACCCCAATTTTTTCTAAAAATAAATAGAAATTCATGGAACATTGTTTTAAGTAGATATTTTTAATTATCCTTTAAAACACAACTTTTCGACTTCTATGTTCTGAATTTCAAGAAACTGTCATCTACGATTGTGATCAATATGATATTTGGGTTCTATTAGAACCAAATTGTTTTTTTGGAGAATAGTAACATAACCTTATGAATAGTAATATGAATAGTAATATGTCCAAAATGAATAGTAAATTTTATTATTATTTTATTTTATTAAGGCTTTAAGATAATAGCATCTAAGTTAGTTTTTTATTATGATATAGAAGTAGTTACAGAATTAGAATTGTTAATTTTTGAATCAAGTATGATTTTATTTAAAAATTAAATTAATAATATTTAGAAAATTATTTTTTAAAAAATGTATTTAATTTTTGAAATCTACAAGTCGATAAGTGGTTAGGGTGAATTTTGGGAATTTCTCTGCAATAGTTGATTTTTCGGTGAATATTAAAAAATACAGCATTTAGTTTTGGTGTATTAATGACATCATTAATTATATAATAATGATATCATAAATAAGTTAGACTTGTGTATAGTTAATTAAAATGTGAGGTTTTCCTAGTGTCATATACCATGGGAAAATACCATGGGCAAGCCCATGGTTTTGTAAATACCACTCATTAGGTGTCCCTTGAAAATTATTAAAATAATCCCTCACTTTTCTTATAAATACCAACTCTTCCCTTCATTGAATTAATTAAAAATTATCCCTCAACAAATATCTGGACTCCTTACCTTTATATTAGTCCTACCAAGGTTTCCTCAAGCCCCCAAGGTCCCAACCTTTATGTTCTAAGGGTTACTCTACAAGGTAATAAAATTATCAATTTCTTTATTTTTTCCAATCAAGTTCTCTTTTATGTGGTATATCTTTCATGTTTCCATACCATGTTCTTATTTACATATTTTTCATGATCTTATATATATTATGATTCATTTAGGGATGTGTGACCAATTTCCCCTCTCTTTTTAATATTTTCTAAAACAATGTTGTGTAGCAGTTAGGATGTCGATTTTTTGTAAGAAATTTCTCACTTTTTCTTTTATTTTGAGTTCCTTCCTTATTATTTCATCATATCTCCTTACACAAGAGACCTGAAATCTCCAGAAATCATGTATACTCTGGATTTTATCATTTTTAGGAAAAATTACTCATCATTATTCTTATCCTCTCCCACTTATTTATAGAATAAAAACATTTTCCGTTTGTGTCGAATTATCGACATCGTGGACGATGTGATTTCAATTTCCATTAATTATTTAAAGTCTGGTCATGAAACCATTTATATGATTGAACCAGGTTATAATATATATTTTATGGCTCACCCATGGTTTGGGATTATTTTTAATCATGGTTCTATTTTATAAGGCGGAATGTGGTTGTTATTATCAAAGAACCACTAAATTGATCTAAACAAACATCATTAATGTTTTGACGTAGGAATCATCCTAATATTAAACATAAAAATGATAAATGGTATAAATTATGGTACTTGAAATATGTAAATAAATTTTCATTCCAATTCTGGAATTTCACTTCCAATCGACAAAAATGTCCCCCATGAACCAATCATAGAAATCATGTAAAGAATTCAACCAAAAATAATGCAAGGGAAAAATACTAAAAATTAAGGCTGAAAGATGTTATTAAATGATCATATAAGATGTTATAAACATGAACATGTTTCTTTAAAATATTAATAACACACTCTTAACCATTATATAAGAGGTTTACACAAGTTGGAAGTAAGACAAACCCGAGGTAAGGGAATTCTTAACCCGATTTCCATTCTTTGGGTTAACCTTCTACTTCATTATTTATCTGCTATTTAAATTATTTGTGTGATGGGTTATGTTTATATTATGTTTTATAATGTGTATTTATAGTATATAAACATACTCCATACACTCTATTAAGTATCTCTTCAATTTTATGATATTTATAAGGGGCTTTTCTTTAAAAATCCTCTTTCTAAATTCGGTTTTATGAAATTCCAAAGTAATGTTTTTATGGAGTTATTAATGTTGTATGATTATGTCTTGGTTATTGGGAATTATTTATGATGAAGGGTGGGACCTATATTTACCTCCAATGCATTGGTTATGAGTATGTTGGATGCCGGCCGTATGGTTGCGCCAAGTGTAACTACGATGGTTACACAAAGTAAGGTAGCCGTGAGGGTTACAAATTATAAGGTAGCTAAGAATGGTTTCAAAATTATGTAAGTAATGCCCCAAGATACCTCTATTGTTATATTTATGTTCTCATGTTTTGTGTCGATCTTGTGTGAATATCATGTTACACAAAGTAAGTATTTATGAGTGACAATCATGTCTTCTGAAAATGTTTTCGTACGTTACAAGTATTCATGGACTAATGTGTTCTTTCCTTCCTTTTTCATCCCTTAATAAGATTTGTGCTCATCCCATGTTTTTAAATGATTTTTCACAGGTTAATTTATTTGTAATACAAGGAAGTTAGACACGTTAAATGTTGAAGAATTGTTAAGGAGTCTTGTTTTAAGTTTTAATGATTTATATTTTAAGAAAAATAGAAACTGTTTTTTTGGTATCCACTATGTAAAAATGTGCAATGTTAGGAATGTTTTTTCCTAATTCTCCAAAGCTATAAACTTGAAAATATCCTCAATGTAAAAGGAATTGTTTTCTTGACTAAAATCAAGATTATATATGTAATAAGGTCGGGTCCTTATAGTTGGTATCAAAGGATGGTTTAGATAACTTTAGGTGTTAAAGTGATGTTAATAGAATTCCACAAATGATTTTAACTCTATGTTTAATTTGTTATAGCATTTAAAGATTATAATTATGATTAATCTAAGATATGTTTTTTCAGAATGGTTATACTCCAAAGAAACATGGATGCTGAAGAGGAGAGGCATCGACAGAATGACATCCTTATGGAACTACATCCCAGAACGGTAGGGATTGGAACTGAGTAGTTTGTGACAGTAAGAGATCAGCTAACATAGCAAATAAATGGTGGTGGCATCCACGCAAGAGAACAAATAGAGGTACCACAAATAATCATGACAGTAGGGGAAAAGTTTATGAGACAACATCCTCTTGCATTTAATGGATCTTCTGACCCAGTAGCAGTTGAAGGATGGATCAAAGCCCTTGAAAATATATTTGATGTTATGGGATGTTCAGAAAATCAAAAGGTATGTCTTTCCATTTATCTTTTTTAAGGGGATGATTATCAGTGGTGGTCAATAATAAGGAATATCCGTGGTTGAGATGATTTTTATGCCTTAGAGTAGGATCAATTTAATCGTATTTTCCTTGAAAAATATTTTCCTAAGGTGATGCAACTTAGAATAGAAAAGTAATTCCTTGAACTGAAACAGAAGGAGGAAGATTCAGTGGCCATGTATGAAGCGAACTTCACCCGACTAATGAGGTATGCTCCAAATCTTATCCAGGATCATGATAACAAAATCATTCGATTTTACTCAAGATTGAAGCCAAGGCATCGAAGGGCGTTGACATCTCTTGAATTCCAAAGATATGAGAAACTTGTCCGATGTGCTGAGAGGGTAGAGATAGAGTTTGCTGATGATCATGTACATTTTGGAAACAAAGAGAAGAAGAGGCCCATTTGGAAAACAATGGGTAAGAATCAACCAAATAAATCTGATAGTAAGTAAATCCAATTTCCATTTTTTAAAAAGTGAAGCAAGAAACACCATGGAGAATGTCTTAGCAGAACTGGGAAGTGTTTCAAATGTGGTATGTATGGACATCTGGCCTGAGACTGTAATGAAAATGATCCAATACTAATCCTAAAAAGCAAAGTGTAAAGTGTTTTAAATGTGGTGATATGGGTCATTATGCAAATGCTTACCCAAAGAGAGATCTGAATGATGCAAAGAATCCAGACTACAAGAAGAAAGGTGTAGTGAGATCCGTTGCGACTACGTTAGCAGATGAAGTTGTATGAGGTACTTTTTTCACTCAGATTTTTCTAATGTTTTGTTTGATACGGGGTCTACACATTCCTTCATCTCTGAGAAATTTTCTGGTAAATTGGAAATATCACCTCAACAAATGAGACCCGAACTTGTTGTTAAAACACCAGGGGGGGATATGTTATAGAAAATAGGAATTATAAGAATCTTTCTATTGTGTTATATGGAAAGGCTTTACCAACAATCCTCGTTGTTTTAACCTTAGTCGAGTTTGATGTTATTTTGGGGATGGACTGGCTTTCTGATTATCATGTGAAGATTGATTATAGAGCTAAAGAAGATGCTTTTCATAAAGAGTTTCAATTTGTATACAATAATGAACCCATACAATTGATAACATATCAGGAAGTTGAGAAACTATTGAAAGATGGAAATAAAATTTATCTTGCTCATATTATTGAAAATAATGGAACTATTCAAATTAATGATGTACCAGTGGTAAACAAATACCTTGATGTTTTTCCTAATGAGTTACCCGGAGTCGTACCTGATCGAGAAGTTTAATTCACAATTGACTTAGTTCTTGATGCTAAGCCAATTTAAAAACCCCAATATCATATGGCTCAAATAGAACTTCTTGAATTGAAAAATCAATTGCAGTATTTTCTTGACAAAGGCTTCATTCATCCTAGCATTTCACCATGGGGATCCTCTGTTGTTTTTTTGTTAAAAAGAAAGATGGTTCCATGAGACTTTTCATTGATTCTAGAGCTTTTAATAACATCATTGTTAAAAACAAGTATCCTTTCCCTCATATTGATGACTTATTTGATCAGCTGCAGGGAGGTCAGTACTTTTCCAAGATTGACTTGAGATCCGGATACCATTAGCTGAAGGTGAAGGAAGATTTCATCACAAAAATAGACATTCATACTAGATATGGGAATTATGAATTTGTTGTTATTATATTTGGATTAACTAATGAACCTTCTATATTCATGAATCTTATGAATAGAGTATTTCATGAGTTATTGGATATGTTTTTGGTTGTATTTATTGATGGCATTTTAGTATTTTCAAAAAATAAAGAGGAGCATGAAAAACATCTAAGGGTTGTTTTACAAACATTAAAAGAAAAGAAAATTTATTTAAAATTCAGCAAGTGTGATTTTTGGTTGCAATAGATTTCTTTTCTTGGGCACATTTTAAATAAGGATGGAATAACAATTGATCCTGCCAAAACAAAAGTAGTTGATGAACGGCCAAGACCCACAAATGTTACCGAGATTTGTAGTTCTCTGGGCTTAGCAAGTTATCACCGACGGTTTGTTATTAACTTTGCACAATTATCTAGCCCGATAACTAAGTTAACATAGAAAGGGGTTAAATTTTTTTGGACAGAGGAATGTGATGTTTGTTTTTAGGAACTGAAGAAGGGATTTTTGAATGCTCCAGTTTTTTCCTTAACTTCCCAGAATGGTGATTTTTTCTTCTATAGTGATGCTTCTAAAATGGACTTGGTTTTGTTTTGATGCAGAATGATCAGGTAATTTCCTATGCATAGAGACAACTTAAACCTCATGACATAAATTATCCCACACTTGATTTGAAATTGGCAGCTGTGGTTTTTTCCTTGAAGATATAGAGGTATCATCTATACAGAACCAAATACCAAATATATACTGACCATAAAAGTCTAAATTATATATTCACTCCGAAGGAATTAAACATTAGGTAGAGAAGATGGATATAACTATTAAAGGATTATGACTGCATGATCAATTACCATCCTAGAAAAGTAAACAAAGTAGAGGATGCCTTAAGTCAGAAACATCATGCATCATTAACCATGCTATGTTTGGAACACGATCCATTGATTATTAATTTGATGATATTTGGATTAGAAGTTGTTGTGCAGGGAATACATCTATTTTGTTTCATGTTTCAATGCAGTCTTCATTGTCAGACAGAACTAATCAAGCGCAGAAGGATGACAATGAGCTACAGAAAAAGGTAGAATTGGTTAGAATGGGTAAGATTCAAGAATTCAATCTTGATAAATATTGTGTTTTAAGATTTGGAAAAAGGTTGTGTATTCATTGTGATTCCCATTTGAAGAAATAATTTTTGCGTGAAGCTCATAGTTCTCCATTCTCTGTTCATCCTGGTAGTACTATGATTTACAGTGACCTTCAGGAGTATTATTGGTGGGATTGAATGGAAAGAGATATTACTGATTTTACTATGAAATGTTTGACGTGTCAATAGGTTAAAGAATAGCGGTAGTTACGGAATGGGATGCTTCATCCTTTTCTAGTGCCAGAGTGGAAATGGGAGAATGTATCCATGGACTTCGTGGTGGGACTACCGAAGACTTCTCGAGGTAACAATACTATTTGGGTTATTGTTGATCGGCTAACAAAGTCTGCACATTTTCAATCAATTCGAGATACAATGTATTTGGACCAGATTTTTCGATTGTACCTCAAGGGGATTGTCAGGTTACATGGAGTTCCTCTTTCCATTGTATCTGACCGAGATCCCAGGTTCACTTTTAACTTTTGGAAGGGACTTCAGAAGTCATTGGGCACAGAGTTAAATTTTAGTACAGCTTTTCATCCTCAATCAGATGGGTAGTCATAAAGAATGATTCAAACTTTGGAGGATATGATTCGATCTTGTTCAATAGACTATTAGGGAAGTTTGGATCAACATCATTCATTAGTTGAGTTTTCTTATAATAACAGTTTTCATTCCAGTATTCCGATAGCACCTTTTGAGGCATTGTTTGGAAAGCGGTGTCATACTCCAGTGTTTTGGGATGAAGTCAGTGAAAGAAAGTTGATGGGGGCCATAAATAGTTAAAGAAGTGTCTAAGAAAGTGAGGATGATCTATTAGCACATGAAGACAGCTCAGAGTGGGAAGAAAAGTTATGCAGATAACAGAAGGAAAGACTTCTATTTCGAGGTAGCTGACCATGTTGTCCTTAAAGTATCTCCTTGGAAAAGTGTGATGCGTTTCGATAAGAAAGGAAATATAATTACATGGTTCATAGGTCCTTTTTAAATCATTGATAATGTTGTAATAGTTTCATACCGCGTAGCTTTTCCTCTGAGTTTGTTTCAGGTACACAATGTTTTTCATGTTTCGATGTTGAGAAAGTATGTTCCAGATTCATCACATGTCTTGAGCCCAGAAGAAGTTCAACTAGAAGAGAAACTTTCTTATGAAGAGAAACCAGTTCAGATTCTTGATCAAAGGGAATAGGTATTACAAAATAAGGTAATCTGCCAGGTAAAGGTTTTGTGGAGAAACAACATTGTTGATGAAGCGACATGGGAGTCTGAAAATGCTATGAGGGAAAAATACCCTCAGCTATTTAATATGTAAATAAAATTTTGGGGATGCAATTTCGAGAAGGTTGGGGTAATGTAACACCACAAGTTTTTATAAATATAAATAGAAATTCTTGGAACTTTGTTTTAAGTAGATATTTTTAATTATCCTTTAAAACATAACTTTTCTACATTTATGTTCTAAATTTCATGAAACTGTCATGTACAATTGTGTTCAATATGTTATTTGGAGTCTATTGGAACCAACTTGTTTTTTGGTGAATAGTAATATAACCTTATGAATAGTAATATGAATAATAATATGACCCTTATGAATAGTAAATTTTATTATTATTTTATTTTATTAAGGCTTTAAGCTAATAGAATCTAGGTTAGTTTTTCATTGTGATATTGAAGTAGTTACAGAATTAGAATTGTTAATTTTTGAATTAAGTATGATTTTATTTAAAAATTAAATTAATAATATTTAGAAACATATTTTTAAAAAATGGACTTCATTTTTGAAATCTACACGTCGAAAAATGGTTTTGGTGAATTTTGGGAGTTTTTCGAAAACAGTTGATTTTTCGTTGAATAGTAAAAAATACAGTTTTTAGTTTCATTGAATTAATGGCACCATTAATAATATAATAATGATGTCATAAATATAGTCAAATTGTGTATAGTTAAATAAAATATTAGGTGTCCCAAGTGGCTTATACCATGGGAAAATACGAGGGGCAAGCCCATGGTTTTGTAAATACCACTCATGAGGTGTCCCTTGAAAATTACTAAAATAATCCCTCACTTTTCTTTTTAATACCAACTCTTACCTTCATTGAATTCATTCCCAATTCTCCCTCAATGAATCTCTATCCTCCTTACCTTCATATTTTTCCTCACAAGGTTTCCTAAATCCCCTAAGGTCCCAACCTTTAATTTCTAAGGGTTACTCTACAAGGTAAGAAAAATCTCAATTTCTTTCTTTTTTCCATTCAAGTTCTCTTTTATGTGGTATATATTTCAAGTTTCCATACCATGTTATTATTTAATTCTTATTATTTAGATTATATATATTATTATTTATTTCTGTATGGGTGACCCTTGTCCCATCTCTTTTTAATATTTTCTAAAACCACGTTGTGTAGCCGTTAGGCTGCCGATTTTTTGTAAGAAATTTCTCACTTTTTCTTTTATTTTGAGTTCCTTCCTTATTATTTCTTCATATCCCCTTCCCAAAAAGGAATGAAATCTCATGAAATAATTTATACTCTAGATTTTATCATGTTTATGAAAAATTTCTCATCATTATTCATCTCCTCTCCCACTTATTTAAAGAATAGAAACATTGTCTGTTTGTGTCCGAATTTCGACATCATGGACGATGTGATTTTAATTTCCATTAATTATTTCAAGTCTGGTCATGAAACCATTTATATGGTTGAACCATGTTATAATATATGTCTTATGACTCAACCATGTTTCTGGATTTTTTTACTCATGGTTCTAATTTAAAGACAAAATGAGGTTGTTATTATCAAAGAACCACAAAAATGATCTAAACGAACATCATTAATGTTTTAACTTATAAATCATCCTCATATAAAACATCAAAATGATAAATGGTATAAATTATGGTACTGAAAATATATAAATACCTTTTCATTCCAATTCTGTAATTTCACTTCCAATCGACAAGAATGTCCACCATGAACCAATCATAGAAATCATGTAAAGAATTCAACCAAAAATAGTGCATGGGGAAAAATACTAACAATTAAGGGTGAAATATGTTATTAAATGATCATATAAGATGTCATAAACATGAAAATATTTTGGTAAAATATTAATAACACTATTTTAACCATTATATATGAGGTTTATACAAGTTGGAAGTAAGACAAACCCGAGGTAATGGAATTCTTAACCAGATTTCCATTCTTTGGGTTAACCTTCTACTTTATTATTTATGTGCTATTTAAATTGTTTTCATGATAGGTTATGTTTATATTATGATTTATTATGTGTATTTATAGTATATATACATAATCCATACACTATATTAAGTATCTGTTCAATTGTATGATATTTATAAGGGGCTTTTCTTTAAAAATCCTCTTTTTAAATTCTGTTTTATGAAAATCCAAAGTAATGTTTTTATGGAATTATTCATGATGCATGATTATGTATTAGTTCTTGGGAATTATTTTTGATGAATAAAGGTACCAATATTTACCTCCAATGAATTGGTTATGAGTATGTTGGAGGTCGACTGTATGGTTACTCCAAGTGTAACTGCGATGGTTACACAAAGTAAGGTAGCTGTGAGGGTCACAAATTATATGGTAGCCAAGAATGGTTACCAAATTATGTAAGTAATGCCCCAGGATACCTCTATGATTATATTTATGTTCTCATGTGTTGTGTGGATCTTGTATGAATCTCATGTTACATAATGTTTGTATATTTGTGTGACAATCACATCTTCTGAAAATGTTTTCATACATTACGAGTATTCACGGACTAATGTGCTCTTTCCTTTATTTTTAATACATTACATAGCTTTGTTATCATCCCATGTTTTTAAATGATTTTTCACAGGTTAATGGATGTGTAATACAAGGAAATAAGACATGTTAAATTTTGATGAATTGTCAAGGAGTCTTCTTTTAAGTTTTAATGTTTTATATTTTGAGAAAAATGGAATCTTTTTTTATGGTATCCACTTTGTAACAAAGCATAATGTTATGAATGTTTTGTCCTAATTCTCTAAATCTCCAAACATGAAAAGAGCATCAATTTAAAAGGAAGTGTTTTCTTAACTAAACTCATGATTATGTATGTAATAAGGTCGGGTCCTTATAGTACGTCTGTCTTGCTATCCCCGCAAGCCCTCGATTTTGCAGGTAATCGACACCTCTGTCATTCAAACACTTGAAATCCCTTGATACAAAGATCAGCAGCACCGTCTGCCTATCATGAGCATCCCTCGATCATTATCACCAGATCGTTCTCCCAAATATAAATAAATCACTTACTAAAATACAAAAACTAAGAACAAGTCGTTCATGTTTTGTAATTTCAAGGCTTTTCACATGACGCAAGAGAGAAGTCACAAAGTCTCTCTCTAGAACTTTATAGTAGCAAAGAATGATAAAAGTCTCTCCATTATTCTTATAATCATTAAATGACCATCTATTTATAGGCCTCAGGTTCCAAGGGTCCATTTCCTCCAACATTCATATTTCTTCGAAAAACTCGGAGGGATTTGGACACCTGGCATTATAACGGTCATATTGAAACAGAAAACACGACATCGTTTTGATTAGTTTATAACTAAATCCACGACATCATTTTTGTTAAAACAAAAGATATATGAATATTATAAACATGAGTATTATTTACATGTGTTGATAAAGGATAAAAAAATCATGTGATAAAAATATGAGTACTATAATTATTACTTAGTGTAATGTATTCATATGATACAAAGTGAGTTTGGTGCACAAAATTCAGTACGATTGAAAGACTCAGTACGATTTCCAGATTCTATACGATTGATATAGTCAGTATGATTGATATATTTAGTATGATTGATAGAGTCAATACGATTCACAGAGTCAGTATGATTGACATAGTCAGTACGATTGACAGAGTTAGTACAATTGACATAGTCTGTTCGATAAACATATTCAGTACGATAAACATAGTTCGTACGATACACATAGTTCGTATGACAATAAAATATGAATACATTTGTAATTTCCAAAACAAGTCATAAAAGTCAAAAAAGAACTTTTGACTCAATAATATCCCCCCTTTTGGAATGCACAAAACATAAATAAAAAGAAAAAGAAAAACATATCTCCCCCGGAGTTATTGGATACTATTATGAATAAGATATTGAATACAACTAACTCCACCTTAGGTATGTACTTTCCTAACACTATTACAAATAGGGCTTATAATTTCACTAATAACCACCTTTAACAGCACTAAAAAAGCGCTATTAATCTCGGCAAAGATAAAGGTGGGTCCCCTTTATCAACTCTAAAAATAGAACTGATAAAGGTGTACCTTTATCAGTGCTTTCTTAGCGTTGATAAAGGTAGTCTTTATGAATGCTATTTTTAGCGCTGATAAATGTATAATATATTAGTGCTAAAAATAGCATTGATAAACACTACCTTTATCAGCACTATTTTGAGATCTGATATATTATCCATTTATTAGTGCTTAACTAGCACTGATAAAGGCCAAAGTTCATGTGAAAAACTAGAACCTGTATAGAACCTACACACATATGACATCACCTTCACACAACACAAACAACACCCACACACAAATAATAGAAGAACAAAAATTCTACATACATTTACTTGAAATCATGAATACAAAATAACACACTACTATATACATTTCAAACAATGTTTAATTTGGTTACAATTTCAATTATCCAACAAATAGTTAAAAACATTGACGTTTCGTCCTTTTTGCATCCATGATCCACTCTAAAAAAATTTCTTCTATGGCAGCGACTTCTGAACAAATCATTCGAACACAAGAAAAATATTTCACCTATATAATATAACAAATATTATGTTAGTAATAAAATAATGAAATAAATTAAACAATAATATTAAAAAATACATTAATAAAATGTCAATTGTTACTAGTTACAACATTTATTTTCATTAGTTCATGGGTCTAGGAGAGATGACTATAGAGCGAGAGTTCCTTCCCTATTGTGATGTGATGACCTAGGTAGGTAAATATTTGTGGGATGGTTTGTGGATTGTGGTACTTTCATGAGGAATTTAGGCTATAATGACACATAGGGGACCCAATAACATTCCCACGATATATGTGCTCATGTTAGTCTGTATATGAAATGAAAAACACACATGAAATGGTCTTGATACATTTGAATATATTGTACATGCTCCAACTGTTTTGTTGTTGATACCTACTGGACTTCCATGGATTTGAAGTATGGATGTTTTAGGCTCCAACCTTGTTATATCTTATGGTTCTTATAATGGGGGGCCAAATGTGGTGCCTTCTATCTTCTATAGTAAAGGGTGTGGGAATGAGCAGTTCTTATATTACCTGAGGTTATCCATTGGGTGTTATATAAAGGGTAGGTCCATAGAGCACCTATTGGAATAATCATTTTTTTCTCATTTTAAAAGCCAGATTATGGGTTTCCAGTACCGAAAACAAGGTTCACGGAAATGCCAAAACAAAGGACCAACACCTCCAAAACCAACACTAGAAATATATCCACAAACAAAATAAAATAGTACCACACTATAGATCATAGTACCCGTAATCGTCTCTGCATCCCATACCAGATTCATCTTCTGCAGTGGTCAATTCCCAAACAGAAGTCGGTCCATGCCGTCTCCCAAAATCACCAACATCCTAGCTCCTCAACTGATCCAGAGGTGGTTGGGTTCCACAACACTATTTGACCAAGATATCCTTTTTAAAGGAAAGAATCATCCCACTATCCCACTGAAAAGCTGATCTAGTTCGTGCCGGGCACGAGAGATAGGAGTATTTTTTCATAGTTATTCTTCATGGAGTCGCTGATAAGGTTCCTTCACACTCGACCATCCTCTTTTCCACACTTGTACTATGCTACTGTATGAACGAATATCCGGTCTATTCATATTTTATTTATCACCCCCATCATGCTCCTTCCCTTTACTGAGAAAATATTCTGAGGCACAACCAGTTCCCCCACTATTACTACTCCTTCTTTGGTTCAAAGTATTAACCTCAATCTGAAGAAGACATACAACCCCATCAGTAGAATTATTCACAGCCCTAGAGACTTTCTCTTGACCCATAAATCCACCAATGTTCTCCTGCATGGATACCCCAGCACCCACACCCCCACCTTTTGAATTAGGACATAAACCAGAATCAAAACTGACATTGGAGAGTCCTTAAGACCTGTTTCTTAAAGGGAGAAAAGGCCTGGATGATATATCCATACCTCTATCCCCCCTGTCTCAGGTTGAACTAGAGGCACCTACCCTCACTATATTCCTCGAAGCGACCCCCTTCATCAACCAGTACCGGCCCTTCTAAGGCATTCACCCTGCCAAAAATTGCTACAGTTCCCTAGCCATCCTCGACCAACTCTCTTCTAACCTCCTCCCTCTAATCATCCACCACTGTAGGTTGAGCCTCCCTACCACTTCCTTCAAGTCTTTCTTCCTCTAGAACATGTACCACCCTCACACCAACCTCCAACGCCTTACGCAGGACATCTCCTTCTCCTCGAATAGAGCCAAGACCAGCCTCAACCTTCATTCTAAAGTCCTCAAGCAATTTCCGTTCCACCACCAGGAGGTGAGGCTCCTTACCCACACCTTCAGGTCCCATTTGCTCCTATCCTGGACCCACCCCCGCACCATCCTCTGAAACCCTTCACGAAGCACCTCCTACCCTTCGGGTAGACACCTGGGTATTTGAACAGCGAGCCTTCCAATGCCCTCCCTTATTACAAACCATCACTAAATGACCCAAGAGATGACAAATAGAACAATAATCCATCTGGTCCTAATAAACCTCCTACTGTTTACACTTATACTATTCTCTAATTGTAATCCATATGTGATACAAATGTATTCGGGAAGTATCCAATTCCACACTAACCCGGGGATTAACTGGGTGACACACAACTTCCGTTCGAGAATCAGAACATAAATACCTTCCTATGAGATTACCTAGCATGCGAATAATAGCCGGATTCTGAAAAGGCAGTGGAATACCCCACACATCTTCACCTCAAATGGTAAGAGAGTAAACAAATCCAATATGTGGATACATATAATATTGATATATATATATATATATATATTCTATGTTAGAATAATCCCAAAGGAGATGGTAGGGGTAGTTTTGTTAAAGGTGCATGCCTTAGGGCGCCTTGGAGAGAGGCGAGGCAAGGCACAGTTGGAGAGCCTCATCTCAAGTGGGTCGAGGAGACCTTACAGAGGTGCTCCAAAGGAACTCACCTCACATTCCATCTTAGGATGCCCTAAGGTGCAATGAGCTATAATCTTGCACCCCCAGGAAAAAAACAGACCTACTTTCTAAAAAGTGGCAGCGGTGAGGGTGGAAATCATGGCTATAGATATAGTGAATAGGGTAGCGGAGATCGAGGGGCGATGAAATCCAGGATGGTGGTAGAGATCGAGACAGGATGATAAGCTTGGGTGAGGTCGATCAGCGAAATCCATGGTGCACCACGAGAAATCGTGGTAAGATCAATTAAATAGAAAATTAAATATATTAATAAAAAAATATAACATACTATAAAAACATCACTTACTAGAACCTCTCTCCCAGTGAATTTGGTTGAATGTATTAATTTGTATTATTTCATTGAATTTATGTTTTTTAAAATTTAAAATATTGTTTATAACTGTATATAATTAATTGTTTGTTTGTGCGCCTTATTTGTGCCTCACGCGGTGCCTTTTGCCGCATCCCCAAGCAGCCTTTGGGCCTTATTGCGCCGCGTGCCTTTGACAACAATGGGTAATGGGATATCCATATTACTTCTCATTCAAGGAAGATGAGTAGCCAATAGTTCCAAAATTCCCTCAACGATACCCATTATCTCATGCATCTACCTAGAAAAAATTGTGCAAGTCAAACAACCAATCATGTGCTCAAATACAAGTTCAACCAAATGAGATACAAAACATTGAAATTTATTAAAAATAAACCAAAGAGTACACGACGTGTGAGAGGAACCAAACGATCTCTGGTACCACTCCACCTATAGAAAATGTCCATGGGGCTACATGGACCCAATTACATGTAGTAGTATATGTTGTACATGTGGAATAAATGGCGTGTCCAAACCAACTAGGACTAGGTCGTGTGCTGCTGGTCATGTGCTGTTGGTCGTGTCCATGTACTTGGGTATGCAGTTGGGTACTTCCTCATGGGATCCCATAAATGTGATTCACTAAATGTGTTGTAATAATGGGGAAGGGGTACACCAAATGTATTGGATCATTTTTCATCAAAAATCATGCTAACTAATGATTGAAGGAAGTCATTGTTTTCATTGTATCTCGATCTGCTCTAATATGCAATTTCTTCATCATCCAAGGTTATTCACCAAAGAGGGTTGGAGGATAATCAATGATCATATATGGATAACATAAGTAGTTGAAATTCACCTTCATCCTATTTTTTTACAATCTTCCATCAGGTATGCTGCCCATTCATTTTTAAACACATCTATATCATCTTCTAAAAATGAGTTTTTGCGACAGTCATGGTAGAACTGAAAGAATATAAATACAAAAAAAATTAATAAATATTTTAAATGAAATCGTAATTATTTTCAAAAATAACTCGTTTGGAATGCTATTTTGTTGATGAAATACAATCTCTTTCATAAATTTACAAACATAATAACAATAGTCTTTTCTGTTTGATTGTTTTGGAAACTACATAAACATCAACAAAAATATGTAATTTGTTTTGATAAGTGTTTGGATAGTTAAATGTTATTATATATAACAGGATACTTTTCCAGTTGTAGATCTTGTAGGTGTTCTTATCCTTAGGCCCTGGATTCATTCCATGCATTAGATGATATTGATGCACCACCCTATCATAACAAAATCCTCATTAAAAGATAACATAAATTATATAACTAGATGTTTAGTTTTAAAATGTTGTATCTAGTGTATTAAAAATTAACAAATGCCATCATGCGTGGTTGGTTTGATGGATATCCATGCATTGAATCCAGAAAATAAATCTTTGGAGTATCCAAATTGACTGCAATCAGCATCCAATGATCCCTAAAAATACAAAAGGAATAAGTAAATAAAGAAATGAAAATATAGTTGATATGATTAAATTGTAGAGTTTTACCCCTGCATCATTGGTATTAGTAAGAGTCTGTCATCCATAATTTTGTTTTCAAAAAATTTGACTAGGGATAACATTATTTCAACCTCTTTATTAGAATCTACTTCGTCTTTTGAAGAGGTGGTGTGAGGACTAACGAGTCAAAATTTTTGTTCATAGGAAAATCCCTTCAATTGATTTTCATATATATACCTGCGACAAATATAAAATGTATTTAGTCATAATTATCAGAGTATATCAGCTTTTTTAAAATCACATCATGAAAACATACCTCATGTATACATTTACAACTGAGGCACCTAACCATTCATACTTGAGGAGTTTATTTACATTTTCAGCACAAATAAAATCTGATGTTTCCTCTCCATACATATTTTTTTTCAAAATCAACTATGTGAGTATTGTAGTCTTTCAACTTTGTATCCACATGAGCCTGTAATGATATTAACTGTGGATATAGAATGGACGAGGTGAAGGTGCTCTCAGTAGACTATTTCAATTGGTTGGTTGATCCTTGAGATAGTTTTGAGCTGTTATTTCATTTCACCCCCTTATCTTTATCATTCTATAATAAAATTCATCGGTTCAGTCATTTTTTCATTAAATGTTAAAGGTACAGCTTCAAAAATAAATTATAAATGGATACATTTTCGTCGACATGATTTTTACAAGAATTTTCGGCCATACGATGAATGTACCAACAGCATGTTCAACCATACGAATGTCTTCATCGTCATTTAGAATAGGTATCTCCACACTCGTCTCATTAGCTACATTAATTAACACTCTCAGATGATCTTTTGGAAGATGCCTGTTTTGTAGCATGTTGTTCTACGTATTGAACATAGTATCCCTCGCTACAAGGCGATAGGTGGGAGTTGATAGATATAAATCACAGTCATTTTCACCACGTAGAATATTTGTACAGGAAAGGTATCAGTGTCTATGTGAATCAAATTAAAGAGAAATAATTATTAAAACATTGATTACCTCAACTATGTTTGGTTTTTTAGGGGAATGAGTCACCTCAAAGATGGTGGGGGGTGGGGTGGGATCGTCAAACACGGGTTGTTGTTTAGATGTTTCTTCTATTTACCTCTCCCCCATCAAATTTTCTATAATATCTCTCTGGTATAGTAATTATTCTTGAAAAATAGATAATTTTTCTTATAGCTTTTCCATTTTTTTATTTTGATCCTTTGCTTGTTTTTGTTTTCGAAAATATGTTCGGGGTGTCACCCCAAAACCCGCACCTCTAATGCGGCCATACTGTTCTAGCTTCTTCATGGCTGCTGAAAGCATGTCTACATCTGGTGTAGCTTTTGTTGATTATTGTGACAATTTCAGATAGAAAATATAGAAAAATAAGTAGTTATTGTAATTTAATAGAGATTTAAAAAAAAATGTTTTTATTATGTCATATTTACACATGTTTCCCACACTTTTTGTGTGTTTTCATCTATCAGTGTCCCCATTTTATTTACACCAGCATCCTTCTATATCACATGGTGTGGGATGGATATGGCTTTCAATTTCAATTAATCAATCCACATATAAACAAATAAACATGGTTATGGTGTTGTTTTATGTCACATACAAGTAGTACGATAGATTTGAAAGACGTACCAATTTTTTGTCAAGTGAAGTGTACCCCATCCTTGCTTTATGGTAAGGGTACATAGGTTCTGTTGTGCGTTTTTTATTTTCAACACTCAGTTTCTATTTCATAAATAAAAAATAGTCAATCAGAGTTATGAATACAAGAAAACATCAAACAATGTATTACCCCACACAATGTACCTGAAAATTATTCTCCCCACAACTGTTTCTAAACACATCCCACGCTCCTTCAGATATAAAGTGTGCATAAAGAGGAGGTGGGTACGAATTGATTTTACCATCTACATCTTTAAGATGATATTTTGTTAAAATTTTGTGAAAACCTCTATAAATCCTTCCTACAACTCATAATACATATTCCTTGTGCGAGACATATACTATAAATGCACTCTAAAATGGATAATGAAGATTAAGTCAATGTTTTGGTATTTTATTTTATTTTAATAAATTAAATAAATGATATCATAGGGTTACCATAATCTATTCCCACATCAGTGTCTTCAGCCCGGTGATAACATGGTTCCACGACTGTACATCAATCGGCACACATTGTCAGGTGACGATTCCAATGTAGCTACTAAAGATGGCTCTGTTGGGGTTAACATGTTGGCCTTGCTTATTCCTTCCCACCTCAAATTTGATTCCTTTTTCTTTTGTCTTAAGGATTTTGGCTAACACTATAAAACTACGATGATCTTGTATTTTTTTCTCTTTTAGGGTTTCATTTCCTACTAATTCCAAAGAAGTATCATCAATATGTTCCCCTGGAGTGCTAGCATCAGCACTGGGACCAGAAGAAACAGGCTGAGAAAACTATTGTAACTCAACACTGGGACCAGCAACAACAAGTTGAGAAACCTATTGCTTCTCTACACTGCGACCACCAGCATCTGGTAGAGAAACTTGTTGTTGCTCTATAGTGGGACCACCAATAGCTGGTTGAGAAACCTGTTGTTGCTCTGCAATAGGACCACCAACTGCTGGTTGAGAAACCTTTTGTGCATCAGGATTGGGCGCATCAGCAGGTGTAGAAGTCATTATCTGTAAGAAGTGGTTTAATATTTAGTTTTTATTACATAAAAACAACACCAAACAAATAATAACATAATGTAATACAATTTGTATTATAATAAAAAAATAACCAGATTATTGTACACTCATTTTTTCTTAAAAGGATGAAGAGATTTGAATCCTCTATCGACTATGTAAATCCCTTCATTGTGGTCTCCTCCAAAATAAAAAACTCCTTCTACATTAGGACCTCTACTAAATGATTGTGAAGTGCCTATAAAAGGTTTAACATCCATTGAACTTTCATATGACCCTTCATTTGTTTTGGTCGATAACAGAACAATTGACTGATTTCAGTTTGCGGAGTTTGGAACATAAAATACTTGTACTGCCTGTGATTCCATTATAAATGGTTCATATTTCTCCCCTTACTTACTGAAATTAACTTTCATGAATCCTAATTCATTTATTTTAATAGAACTCCTTCTATCAACCCACTTTCATGGAAAAAACGGCACTTTGAATTTCATATAATTTAACTCCCATATTCATTTGATGATTCCAAAGTAAGACATATTCATATAAATTGGTTTTTTATCCTTAGCCCTGGAAACATGCATTGCCTCAGGCACATGTGTAACCCTACTATTCTGTATGGTACTATCTTCATCATGTTCATTAGTATAGAATGTATAACCATTAACTGCATAAAAAATTTTATGATAATACGTACACACTTACTCCTCCGGCTACCCATCGAAGTCATTCTGAAATTGAGTCTGGATTTTCATCTAACTGCTTGAAAATATGATCCCAAAACCATCCTATAAACTGTAAATTATGTGTATCCAATATCCATTTTTTATCCCTAGAAGGATTCAAATGCCTAAGAATTTCATTGTGGGTTTGAACATATGGGTCAACGTTGAAACTGTTATGAAAAATGTAAAAGTGGGACTGCTACCGATTTGTAATATTGATTGTGACAACCTCTCTTCTATAAAATCCTTCACCCTCAAGCTGCTTAGTGTGACGAGATTTTTATAGGACAATGATTTTTACACCAGATAGTTATTCGGTAAAAAATTAAATGGCTTACTAAACAATATATTGATCCAAAATACAACCATCTGCCCAACTTCAGTTTTTGACATACCCTTTCAAAATATTTTTATACCATTCAATGGGGTACATCCATCTATAAGGTACAGGACCACATAGTCATATCTATCTCATCAAATTAACAATCAAATGAACCATCATATCAAAAAATTTTGACGGGAATAACATTTGCAATTCACATAATATGAAGGAAATTTTTGTTTCCAAAGTTGGCTATTTCGCAGGGTCTTAACTTTTCTACATATATCATCGAAGAAGAAATAGATCATTTTTAATGTATGTCCAACATTCTTGGAAAAAATGAAACATAAATCTATAGGAATTAGATCTTTCATCAAAACATGGAAGTCATGTGATTTCATACCCTTTAATTTTAAATCTCTTATTGACACGATGTTCTTGATATTTGACGAATACCCCTCTAGAACCTTACGTCATTCAAGATGTTGAAAAACTGATATCTCTCCTACCTAGAAAGAGTGTATGCAGTAGGAGGAATAATTTTTTGTTTTTTTACCCTTCACTGGTTCCAACCCTTCTTGTATTCCCATCTCATCCATGTCTAATCTGGCCTTAATTGCATCCTTTGTTTTACTGGGTCCATTTAGAAACATGCCAATGACACTATCCCGTACATTTTTTTCAACATGCATAACATCAAGAAAATGTATGACATAAAGAAAATTCTATTATGGTAATTCAAAAAAAAACTAATCACCTTCTCCAACCAGTTTTCATAATGTTTTTCAAAAATGGTATACCAAAAGTAGTGTCCAAATATTTTAATTTCTCAAACAATTGATCACATGTTAGTGGAGACGGTGTTGTACGTTCTTCCAAACTTCCGTCGAATGATGTCGTCCAAGATCGGTACTTATGTCATCAGGGTAGAAATCTATGCTATCTTAGAAATATGGTTTTTGATGATTGTTTCAACCTAATTTACTATGTACCATATTCACCAATGGGAAACCCATGAGTTCCTTTAATTCTATATCCTGAAAAATTTCTATAATAAGGAAAGTCATTTATCGTCCCATACAACATGGATTTCAAAGTGAAATATTCATTTTTGTAAGCATTATACAACGTATCACCTGAATCCCACAATATTTTCAAATCCTCGATCAATGGGGCCAAATAAACATCAATATCATTACTCGTTTGTTTTGGTCCTGAAATAAGCATAGATAACATGATGTATTTTAGTTTCATGTATAACCACAGTGGTAAGTTATAGTTTACCAACATAACCAGCCATGTACTGTGACTACTGCTTTGAAAACCAAAAGGATTCACCCCATCTATAGATAACGCCAGATGAAAGTTTCTTGGTTCATTCCCAAATTTAGGATACTCGTGATCAATTCTCTTCCACTGAGGAGAGTCTTCCAAGTGATGTCGTTTCCCATCTTTAATTCTTGTATCTGAATGCCATGTCAATTGTGCTACAGTCTCCTCACATCCATATAGGCGCCTAAACCTTGTAATGATTGGAAAGTACCATAAAACTTTCATAGGACTAGAATAATCATTATTGTATCAAGAAGAACCACACTTTTGGAATTCTTTAAGTGATTTGTGGTCCTTGGGAAACAATATACAGTCATTCGGGTAGGCATGTATTATTTCAAAGATCATACCCATTGATCGTAGCATTCGTTTGGCATCGTATGTTTTTCTTGGGAGTTGATTATCTTCTAGGAGCATGTAATTAAGGAGAGAAAGTAGTTCTGTAAAACTGGCATCACTCCACCAATTGCCTGCTTTCAAATTATACAACTTTAATACGGCTAACAATGCTGTATATTTAGTACAACCAGCATACACTGGTGTTTTTGCATAGCTCTTTAACTTCTCAAATAATTTTGGGCAATCAAGAAGTTCATCTTCAAATGTCCTTATCATTTTCTCAATATGATCTTCATCATCATTCAAATCTGTAATCATACCCTCCATACGATCACCCTCACTGTTCACGCTTGTAATCATATCAGATGCTCTATAAAATTATGGGTTATCTGAGCCACTACCTACATTCGTTTTCTCCCCATGTTAATTCCAACATGTATAACTTCAATCTATTCCAGGATAGATCAGGTGTTCTTCCAACTCCTCTGGACTAATTTGTCTTGAATAACAATAGCGTAAACACAGACAAAGGATTTCAGAAGGTCCCATGCATGATCTTCTACAAACTTGATAAACTCTTTCACGCCATCTTCATACTCTTTTGTCAACCGATTGGCATTCATCCATTCTTTATTCATATTCATCGTCTTTATGGGTTTTATCCTGAACTTTCCTAATATTATGTTTTAATTAATCAAGTAGAATTGTTTGGGTTTTATAAAAACAAATCATGGTACAAATGCCTCTAAACTCATGTGAAATCCATATACACGGTGCGTCCAGTAGGGTGAACATATTGTAGGGATAAGATTTCTGATTTAATCTGACATATATCAAATTAATTCAAGTTAGTCTTACAAACACTGAATTATGCCTTTGAAAATACATGAAATTTAAAACAACTTGAGCTAAAGGAATGTACTTTAGATACATACTGAGTCACCTCACTAACTATGCATCACATTTTTGTGGAATACATGGTGTGTAGTCCTTACATGACCACTAGGGGTGTATAGTCTATACACATCAAGTTTCTATGGTATCAATACATGGTGTTAGTGAGGTAAAACACATGTCATATGGTTATATCATTATTTCATGGAATGTACATGGTTTCATGATGAAGTATATGTCTTGGAGATACATTGTTTGTGACCAAGGTTCACATGACATGTAACATTAAAAATGAAACTTATTCCAAGTTTGAGTCTGATGATTAGTCATGTGGTGTAAATTTGGGAGATAAATGTTGTGTGGCATTAAAATATATATGAAATTTATGTATGGTGAATCATGTTACATTTAACAATACTATATACAATGTATTATAAAGTGTCTCATAGAGTCCTCTAGAAGTGGTTTTCTACGATTCAGTGGAATTCCACTAGTGACAAAGTGGTGGTGCCATTGAAATGGGTAAAGTTTGGATTGATAATCAATGGTGGAAGAACTAAAAAATGGAAAAAATGGCATATCAATCATGCCAATAACAGCAACAACATACAAAAACACAATCATGATCACAATCACAACACCATAAAAACCAAAAAATCACAATTTTAGATATTACAAACATCCCTTATTAAATTTTTTTTGTTAATTCATGGGTTATCACAGAAGTTTTATCATCCTGGGGTATTCAATCATATGTCAAGTATACTTAAATTACCAATTTTTATATTCCAATGTTCAACAAGAACCAAAAAACATTCTATTTATTTAGTGCGCAAACAAGGACCACCAATGACCATGATTTTCAGCGGGGCATTTAGAAAATAAATTTCACATTATAACCATCAATATCAAACATTAATAACATGTGAACAAGAGGAAACCAATGTGTAATAGGATAAAACTCACCGTGAAGGTGTCGTTAAGAACACGGCAGAGGTGCGTTCGTGGTAGAGGAGAGGCACACAGCAGAGGTGATTTCCAACTGAAAAGAAAACATAAAATAGGGGAAACCCATGAGAATAAAATAATCTAAAACCGAGTACACCATTTACCACATCCAACAAACCCCATGAACACACTAAAACCGAAATCAACCCACACCATGGTTATACACCCCTTAAGATAACAAGAAATTATAGAACCCACCTTCGATAGAATGAGTTCAACAGACATTTAAAATATAAAATATGAACATACAATGGGTAAGACTTGACCAATAGGTCCTCATTACTAGGTATAATCCCCAAGTTTATTCTAGATAGTATATCCCAAATGAGTAAGACCTGATCAGTCCTCTGTTATCACACCTTTCACGACATGCCATATCCTAATGATGGTCATTATTAAGAACACCAAATCCCACCCTGATGGTGGTTGTTATCCTTAGATGATGGAATGTCCCAACCAAATTGTTTGAAATAATTAAGTAACACATCACCCCTACATGGAATTCTCCCACCTCATCCTATATCTGATGGATACTTGACCCATGCATGTTCTACAGCTAATTCAATAGCATAAAAAATATACACTATATAAAGGAATAATATGGAATATAAATAACAGTTCCCAAGGGGATATAAACTAACCATTAGATCGTATATAAAGAATGAGTTTCAAGGTCTACTCACACTCTTTCATGCAACAACATCATGAAACGGAATCAATCGTAAACCATTAATCATGGAAACATGATATAAAAGGACATATTTATTAAGGAACATCCTACCACAATCTCAACATTAACATCAATGTTCATCAGGTGTTTTGTATCCTAATACATATCCTCACACGAACTAGAATAATGTATCTCTCTAATAACTTGTAGAACTAATTCCATTTAAAAAAATGGTTTTAGATAAAGGAACATGGAAGAAGAATCCATGCAGTATAAAAAAAAATTTCCTGAAAATGAATACCTATAATGGTAGAATCCAAGATTTTTTGAATTAAGAAGAAACTATCACTCTTGGATAGTGATAAGGGGAGACTTCACCAATAGCAAACCTATGAGACATCATAGAACTCCACTGATCTCGATGAAGATTGTTTCTACAAAAACACTAGAATTAACTTTCTAGATTACATAAATCATCATAATATAAGACATAATAACTATATTCCATTAAAAAATAAGAAAAAAATAAGGAAATTTCTCTAAATAAGAAGTCTCTCCAAAAAAAATCACTAAATTAACCAAATTTTGAATCACCAATGAAAAATGATGAAAGGATACCTTCTATAGATGATCGAGGCAGCGGCGATGGTAGAGGCAGTGGTGGAGGCGAAGGTAGCAGTGGTGGAAAAGGCAGCGGTGGTCGTAATAGCGGGGGTGGAGGTAGCGGAGGAGGAGGAGGAGGTGGAGGAAGAGGAGGAGGAGGATGAGGACTAGGAGGACGAGGAGGAGGAGAGGTCGCTGCGGATGAGGGGATTGATTCAGCTCCCATGAAAGCTTGACCGCGTGTGAGTGAGGAGGGCCTGTAAGGGTTGTTAAATAAAAACCACTAGAATGTTTATCTGCACTCATTAAAAGCACTGATAAAAAATTCATTTATCAGTGCATTTTAGCACTGATAAGGAGCTCCCTTTATCAGTGCTAAAAAAAGTACTGATAAATGTTACATTTTATCAGCGCTAAAAAAAGCACTGATAAAGGGTAAACCTTTATCAGCACTTTTTTAGAGCTGATAAAGGTAAAATTTATCAGTGCTTTTAGCTAGCGCTGATAAAGTCATACCCTTTATTAGCACTTTCTGTTTAGCGCTAATGAAGGGCAGCGCTTCCCTTGACCTGTTTTGTGGTAGTGTATGGATTGTATTCATAAATTTTCCTTCATTTAGAAGTATTTGATTAAAACATTCTCCCATTATAAAACATTATCTCCCTTTGTGATTTACAAAAATAATGGGGTAATCATGAGTTGCCTGAAAAATTTAGTGAAAAGAAATGCAAGGCAATGAAAAAGATAACATAAATCTCATTGAGATAACAAAAGTCTATAGAATTCTAGAAATTAATAAAGAAAGATACAACAACACTCATTTTTTTCTCTTTTATTTTCTTTACTGATCATCTCATGAAGAAAGGATTTCATATTTTTGATTTATTTCTTGTCTTCAGAGATAGAATCACCCTGAGATTTGAGAATCTCTTATTGATCGGCAAAAGATGATCCTTTTTCTTGATATTCTCTTCTTGGACTCTAATTACTTCTTCAAGAGTATCAATTCTGTCTTAAAAAATCTTATTGTCTTTAGATAACACATAATTTTTCTTCTTTAACAGAACTATTTCATCATTGAAAAATGAAACCTTTGAAAACTATGACTGGAAAGCATTCATTCTCTCTTGTATCTATTTTATTGAAGGGATATCGACTTCCGGAGTTTTTGACACCTAATTCAGCCTTTCAATAGTTTATTTGTCAAGCTTATTGAAAGTGATAGAAAGATCATTTACAAGCCTCCTTATGTCTCCAATTGATATTTCATGATCATTCACTGAGATTTATATTTTGTAAGACCACATAGTAATTTTGTTTCAAGCCTTCCTATGAGCAGCCGAACTTTCAGACAGTACTTTTAAATGGGCTCAATTGACAATACTATCTTTCTATGTTCTCTTATAGAACAAAACTTCTTTCTTTGATTGTTAGTGATGAAATCAATTTTCACTTCAGTTTTAGGAAAATTAGGAATAGTCTTCTCAATTCTCCTCAAAACATGCACAATGTAATCACTCTTCTTGAGATAAATTGTGTGTTCTGAATCAGTATCCTCATCATATGAATTCAGTTCATTTGATCAGCTTGTGTCTCTAACTGGATATTTTCCTTTTTCTTTTTCATTCTCCTTTCTTTCTTCTTCCACTTTGTCACTGATAACAATTAATTTTTCTGTATGAGAAGATTGAGCACCTTGATTTACATGAGAAGGAATTATATTTGGATTTTCAAGAGATTCAGCTGGTGATTGATCGGAATGAGTAACCTATTGAATACCTTCACATTGTTTTTCAAAAGGTTCTTCTCTACTCTCTTTTGAACTATGAAGAAATTCCAAAACAAAATATTTTTCCTCTTCTTCAACTTCCTATACTTCTTTTAAAATTTGTTTCCCTTTCTCTTTATCTGGAAGTCTCTCTACGATAGGTTCTTGATGCACTTCTTCCGTTAGTTGAGCACTAGCCTCCTCAACCATTTTAATGATTTCAGAAACATCAAATTCTTGAGCATTCCATTTCAAAAGAGTCTTCTTTTTCTTCTTGGCCTAAAGAGTATCCTCTACCCTAATTCTCTCCGCTAAAGCTTCAGCTGGATCAAGACCGAACTTAGTATCACCTTCTTTTCTTTGTTCTCTATATTTCCTCCACTTTCCCATAACCTCCATGATGTATTTAGGTTTATTCATTAGCTTAAAACTGGTTTGTGGATCTGAGTTTTTAGTGGGAACAACAGTTGGATTATCTTCGATTGGAAACAGTGCTGATTGATTTGGTTCCAATTGATTTGGTTCCAATTCATCTTCTACAACTTTGACAAAAATAGTTGAGTTTTCATCGAAACAAACCTACCACTTCTTCAATGTATTCTTACTTATCCAAGAAGGGTTCGCTTCATTCAATTTACCTTTCAAATGAATATTAAAAAATGTGAAGATTTTAATAATAAACTTTGTAAGAATAGAGGGATACATAATCAAATGAGACATGATCGCTCTTGATTTTACATTCTTGATGGTTTCAAAAATGTATCCCATGAGATTTTGTTTTCTCATGTTTACAAGATAGTATAGCATGAAGATATCTGAAACATTAAGAGTTTATTTGTCCCCTTTCCTTAGGATAAGAAAACCTTGATCCATGGCACCACAAATCTGTTATCTGAAGATAAATGAGTTACTTTTCTCTTCTCTTCATTTATAATAAATAATTACTTTTCAGCACATTCTTTATTATACTTACCAACTTACTCTGGTAGTTTATGAGATGGGAAAAAGGAATCACCTTCTATTGATACATTTAGAAAGTGGGTTACTTGTTTCACAGACATTGAAAATTTTCTATCGTACAAAACAAAGTTGATCATCATATTTTTGTCAAAAGACACAGTTTTTTATAATTGACTAACTTCTTCATTACGGATTGGATATTGAGACACAGGTTTTTCAACACAAAGATGCTCCCATCCTTGAAACAAAATAATCCTCCTAATTGTTGAATCATACATGTCCACGAATTCCCGAGAAACAAACCTTTCTCTGAAGAAGTCTTTGTGTGAAAATGTTTTTGAATACATTTCAGCAGGAGTGTTGGAAGAGGACTAAGACATATAGATGCGACAAAGGGAAAATCATACGGAGTCTTAAAACAAAGGGGTAGAGCTTCGCCACGAGATCTAAAAAGCTAATGTGGGTTTGGGGAGGCGGGGGGGGGGGGGTCTAGTTATAGGTGAGAAAAGGATGATCATTGATCTTCTATGGTTGATATTAAAAAAACCAATGGTGGGGATTTAATGGAGTTTTTAAAAAAATGAGAAACAATAAAAATAAGAAAAACAAAACGAAGAAAGAAAAAATGTACCTACTAGAGATTCTAAAGAAAATTGTTGGTTTAATAGTATTAACATAGTATAATACAATAACAAAACGAAAATACATGAGTTCAAGGAAAAAGAATACGATCAGTTGTGGGACTGATGTAAAACAAATTCATTACCATAGGTTGTCAAGATGATGGAAAAGAAAGAAATTACCATAGGTTTTCAAGAAAATGGAAAACAAATTCATTACCATAGTTTTTTAAGATGATGGAAAACAAAGTCATTACCATAGGGTTTCAAGCCAATGGAAAACAAATTCATTACGATCGGTTGTCAAGCCGATGGAAAACAAAGTCACTACCATAGGTTGTCAAGACGATGGAAAACAAACTCATTACTAGAGTTTGTTGAGCCAATGGAAAACAAAGTCATTACCATAGGTTGTCAAGCCGATGGAAGAAAAAGTCATTACTATAGGTTGTCAAGACAATGGAAAACAAAGTCATTACCATTGGTTGTCAAGCCAAGGGAAAAAAAAGTCATTACCATAGGTTGTCAAGCCGATTGAAAACAAAGTCATTACCATAGGTTTTCATGATGATGGAAAACAAATTCATTACCATAGGTTATCATGCTGATGGAAAACAAACTCATTACCTTATGTTTATGTGCCAATGGAAAACAAACTCAATATGAGAACCAGGAAAACAAGATGACAGATGATTAAAATAATAACTAAATATTCAAAATGATTATCATAAATATAAAAAACCTAAATAATAAATGGATAAATAAGGAAATGTTTAAGAAATATATAATGAAAAAAATGTTCTCCCATTTTTAGGAAGACTTTAATGTAAAGAGAAGTGTAAAACATGAAGTTGATATGAATGATTATTTTAATGTAATCATTCCTAGATTATTTTTTATAAACTCAAATCTATCGGAATGAAATCGTTTTGTAAAAATTTCAGCAAGTTGTTCTTGCATTCTGATGAATTGTAATATACTATATCCTTTTAGTGTGTGATCCCTAAGAAAGTGATGCCTAATTTCTATGTGTTTTTCATGAGAGTGATGTACTGGGTTTTTACTAAGAGCTATGGCACTAGTTTGTCACATAGAATTTGAGTTTTTGAAAAGCTCAATCCAAAGTCAGTGAGTGTGTGTTGCATCCACAACACTTGAGCACAACAACTTCTAGCTACTACATATTCAGCTTCAGCAGTGGAAAGTGATAATGAGTTTTGTTTCTTATAGGACCAAGAAAATAATGAATATCCTAAGAAATGACATGTTCCATATGTACTCTTTTTATCCAATATACAACCACCGAACTCAGCATCTGAATTTTTTTTAAAACAAAATCATTTCTAAAAGAATAAAATAACCAAAATCTAAAGATCCTTTTGAATACCGAAAGATTCTTTTCACATCTTTTAAATGAGACTCTTTTGGATTATATTGGTATCTTGTACATAAGCATATGTAAACATTATGTCTGGTCGACTAGCTGTCAAGTATAACAAACATCCTATCATACCTCTAAATGTTGTTTGATCTACTAGTTTCCCCGTTTCATCAATATTAAGTGTATTTGAGGTACCAATTGGAGTGATAATACTTTTAGTATTGTCATATTCATACTTTTTGAGTAAATATTTGATATACTTATGTTGATATATATATTTTCCTTTTTGTTTTTGTGAAATTTTACAACCTAAAAAGATTTTTAACTCACCCATAATACAAATTTCAAACTCATATTTCATTAAATTCGAAAAATATTTTGTTAAAGACTACTGAGTTGATCCAAATATTATGTAATCAACATAAATTTGAAAAATCAAAACTTCTTTATTTTCCATTTTAAAAAAATGGTTGGATCCGCTGAACCTTTTGCATAATTGTTTTGTAAAAGATATCCTATAAGTCTATAATACCTTGCTTTAGGGGCTTGTTTAAGGAAATGTAAATATTTGGTAAGTTTAAAAAATTTAGGAAATTTTGAGTCTAGAAAACCAGGGGGTTGTTCAACAAAAAATTATTCTTGAAAAAAAAACCATTTAGAAAAGCAGTTTTAACATCCATTTGAAATAATTTTAAATTAATGAATGCTGCAAAGGCTAATAGAATATGAATAGATTCAAGTCTAGATACCGGAATAAATGTTTCTTCAAAGTCTATTCCCTTTTGTTGATTATAGCCCTTAGCAAAAAGTCTTTCATTATCTCTTACAATGATTCCATTTCATCACATTTATTTTTGAAAACCCATTTTACACCAATTATAGTTTTTTCTTTAGGTCTTTCAACTAAATTCCAGACTTGATTCCTTTCAAATTCATTTATTTCATCTTGCATTGCTTTAATCCAATCTTCATCACCTAAGGCCTCACTTGGAATTTTAGGTTCTAATTGGGAATGAAAGGAAAGATGTTCCATTTAATGTATCAAGGAATTTCTGGTCCTTACAGGTTGATTTACATCGCCAATAATGTTATCACTGGGATGATTCCTAAGAAGCAATTGATTTCGATTTTTTAAAACATATTCATCAACATATGGTAGAAAATATTTTGGGGAAAAGTTTTTGAAATACTTTATTAAACATTTTATTTATTAGAAGGATCTTCAATTAAAGGTTGATGATCAGTTTCTGAAAACACATCCGAAGATGTAGGTTGGGGTGGTTTGAATACAAAAGGATTAGTTTCATCAAATTTTACATGAACTGTTTTCATCAATAGTACAAGTATTTTTGTTGAAAACTCTATAAGCCTTAGAGGTTGTATAATAGTCTAGAAAGATTCATTCATCAGATTTTGGTGCGAATTTGTGTAGACTCTCTTTAGTATTGAGAATGAATACATTGCATCCAAAAACATTGAATTATGAAACATTAGGTTTTCGGCTAGTCCACAATTCATAAGGTATTTTATTAGGAAAAAGTCTAGTTAAAACATGATTTATAGTATAACAAGTAGTACTAGAAGTATCAGCCCAAAAATACTTAGAAATTGATTATTAAATCAACATGGTTCTTTTCATTTCCTAAGAATGTGATTTATTCTCTCAAAAACACCATTTTACTGAGGAGTTATTGGAGCCAAAAAACTGTGAGTAATACCTTTCTTACTAAAAAAGTTTCAAAACCTGAAATTTGAAATTCACCACCATGATCACTATTAATAGTTATCAATCGTAGGTTTTTCTAATTTTTAACTTGGGATCCAAAAATTTTGAAATAGAAAAAGGCTTTAGACTTCTTTGTTAGAAAATAGACCCATGAAAATCTAGTAAAGTCATAAACTAAAAAAAATACATAGTATTTCCCTCCAATGCTTACAGTTTGTGTAGGACAAAAATATCCATGTGAACTAGCCATAATGCATTAGAATTTTAAACTTCATTAATTGATTTAAAGATATTTTTATGTTGCTTGAAAAATTGACAAGGATCACAGACCATTGAAGAATCATATCTATGATCAGATAGTCTCTTTACAAATCTTTTCTTTGAAAGTCTAAAAAGGTTTCTTAGGTTTCAGTGTCCTAGTATTTTATTCCATATCCATGATTGGTCTTCTATTTCACTTAAGAAAGGTAAATTTTTTCTCCTAAGGTTTTCTAAGTTAATAGTGTACACATTCTCTTACCTATGGGTGGACAAAATGAATTCATCCTTGGAATTGTGAACTAAGCATTTATCATTTCTAAAAATCACGTGGTATCTTTTATCACATAATTGTCATATGCGGATGTTATTGAGCTTAAGTCCTTTAACAAACAAAACATTTAAAATAATAAATTTTTCAAGAAAAACAATATTACCTCTTCCAACAATCATTCCTTGAGAATTATATCCAAAGGTATCTTTTCCACCTTTTGTTTTGATAATCCTTTCAAATAAATCTTTGTTTCCAAAAATTTGTCGAGAACAACCATTATACATGTACCAAATATTATTGTTGGTACACTTCTTTTTTTCCCAAAAAAAAAACAATTAGTTTTTTGGAATCCAAACTGGTTTAGATCCAGAAGGGTTAGATAAAAGAATTTTAGGAATCCACATTTGTTTTGAAAAATGTGCTGTATGAAATCCTAAAGACTGAATTCTATTAAGAGAACAGTATCTTTTCCATTGTCCACCACATTAAAACTTAGTACAAAAATGGCTACTTTTAGGAACAAAATAGTTGTTACTAAAACCAGTTTGGAATGAGTATAACCAAAAACAGAATGATTTATAAAAGTTAGAATTTGAGAATACATTTTATTAAAGTTCTCCTTGCCATAAGTAAAGTTTGACAATCATTTATTCAAGGAAAAAATTTCTGACATTAGTTTTAAAACTATGTTTTTATCCTCAAAAAATATTTATTTTGAACTAGAGTTTGGCTCGAGAACATTTTTCATAGAAATTACATTTTCAAGATCCTTAGAAAGTTTATCCTTATCCGAATTGACATTCTCAGGGGTTTTTAAAATACTTCCAAAATCATAAGTTTTCATATCAATATCATTAGAAAGATCTGATACTTATTTAGTTAAAATTGAAATACTAGAATTTTCCTTATCAAGCTTTTTCTTGAGTTTATAATTTTCATTCTCAAGAAGTATAGCAAACCTCGACACTTATTCATATGACGGTAATGTATTATCGTCTGATGACAAAGACTCATCATTTGAAGACTGATAATATTTATTATTAGTATACTTTTCATTGAATGAAACATTTGTAATAGCTTCAACATTGTGTAACTTAGCCGTGAAACAATGATCTTCAATTGGTAATCTGGCTATAAGTCCAATATTCCTTTATCCTGAGGATTCATATTCTGAAGAATCATCTAATGAATCACCACCACTTGAAATCTAAGTATTATTTTCCTTTAATACTTTCATTTTAGTTGTCTTGTAATACATTTTCTTATATCTTTCAGTATGGTTATCCTTTCTATATTTTTACTTCAGTAAAAGAAAATCAGTTCTTATATGACCTACTTTCTTACATTCATAACAAGTTACTTCTGAATCTTTGTTATCCTTCCTATATTTCTTTTTGAATCTATATTGGATGTTTTTCTATACCAAAATCATGTTCATCCTTCAAGCAAGATTGGATAAATCATTATATGAATGATCACAATCACTTGATTCTGATAAAATAACTTTCTTAGATTTGGAACTTGTTATCCTTTTAGGTGTTTTAGCTTTAGATGTAGTAGTAAAAGCTACACTTAAACTTACATTTTTCTTCTTATTGAAATCATTATCTCTCTTCATTCTTGTCTCATGCTGTAGAAGATTTCCAAAGAGTTAATCAAGTGTAATCTAATAAAATTTTCTGTTTTCTTCAATAGCTGTCCTTTTTGACTCCCATTTGTATGGAATTATGTCAATAATTTAGTCTACAAGAGCTTCATCATCATCACCTTTTTCTCCCATAGATTGTAAATTGTTGAAAATTTTCATAAAGATTTATTGCACGTTACATACCGGCTCTCCATAAGAAAAAAAATACATGATACTCTATTCAAAGAATTTCTCTTCTTGTTTCTAAAACCTTGGATGTACCAAAATGTGTGACTTCTAATTTCATAAAAATACAGTTGGTTGCTTCACAAGATGCTATCTGGCTTTATATATTACTGGTCATAGAACATAGAAAAGTATTGCATACCTTGTAATTCAGTTGATATTCTTGCTTTTCTTGATTAGTGAAAGTACTGACTTCTTTGTCAGGAATTGTGTAACCTCTAGTAAGAATAATAAAATTGTCTACACCAGTATTGATAACAAATGTCTTCATTCAATATCTACAGTACTCATAATCATTACCCTCAAATATATGTGGTCTAGTTTGATTTATATTGTCAGTCGATCCAACACTCATCCCTGCCATCTAATAGAACAAAATCTTTTCTACTCCACAGGTTAGTGCAGTAAGTAGTTGAAATAGAAATTTGAAATGAAGAAGTTGAGGTAGTAATACAAATCAGTGGAAATCTCCTCTGATACCAATTTTTGGATCGATATATAGATGAATATGTATATTAGATTGAACAATACAAGAGGGGGTAGAATTATAGGTTTAAAAACATTGTGTTTAAACACTTAAGAAATTAGTTTAATTGATATTAAACTAATACAATTCACAAAAAATTGAATTAACCACAATTTTATTGATTATAAAGGTATGATATGATGTAATAATATAAAAAGTGTAATGAAATTGTATTCAAAATGAATACAATAATTAGAGTAATACAATAGTGAATGATTCAACAATAAAGCATATAAAATCTATCAATACAATATGAAACAGTATACTTGTAATTGAAATAATTACAAATGAATATGAAATAATGAAAGGAAACTATATAATTCCCTTTCAAATAGAAATATAAGTGGAAATGTAAATGTATTACAATTCTTTTATCCCAAAGAGAAGGGTATCCATTCACCTAGGATAAAATGTATGTCTTATCACTACCTTGGTAAGCCCTCAATACAATGATCGGTACGTCTGTCTTTCAATCCACACAAGCCCTCAATTTTGTAGGCAATCGGTACCTCTATCTTTCAAACACTTGAATGCCCTCGATATAATAATCGGTAGTACCGTCTGCCTGTCCTTAGCAGCCCTAGAATTTCATCACCTGATCGGTATCACAAAGAAAAATAAAGCACTTATTGAAATGCAAAAACTAAGAACGAGTTGTTCGCGTTTTGTAATTTCAAGGTTATTCACATGAAGAAAGAGATAAGTCACAATGTCTCTCTCTAGAACTTGATAGTAGCAAAGAATGATCAAAGTCTCTCTGTTATTCTTCTCAGCTTCAAATGACCTCCTATTTATGGGCCTCAGGTTCCAATGGTCCCATTTCCTCCAACGGTCATATTTCTCTAGAAAACTCGAAGGGACTTGGACAGTTGGCATTATAACGGTCATATTGAAACAAAAAACACAACATCGTTTTGATTAGTTTATAACTAACTCCACAAAAACATTTTGGTTAAAAAAAGATATATGAAGATCATAAACATGAGTATGATTGACATGTGTTGATAAAGGATAAAAACAATAATGTGGTAAAAATACGAGTATTATAAGTATTACTTAGTGTAATGTATTGATATGATACAAAGTGAGTATGATGCACAAAAGTCAGTACGATTGACAGAGTCAGTATGATTGATAGATTCTGTACGATTGATAGTGTTAGTATGATTGATAGAGTCTATATGTTTGACAGAGTTAGTATGATTGATAGAGTCAGTACGATTGATAGCGTCAATATGATTGACAGAGTCAGTATGATAAACATAGTAAGTACGGTAGACATTGTTAGTACGATAAACATAGTTAGTATGATAAGTATATATGAATACATTTGTGATTTCCAAAACAAGAAATAAAATTCAAAAGAGAACTTTTGACTCAACAAATATCACTTAAATAGTCTTCATGGTCATCAGTCATGGTCCGTGACACCGTGCATACTGTTCTATTATAGAATTCAAAGAATTAAAAGTCACAATATATGGGATATCTAATCATGAAAGAGAATATGTGAAAACTACCAGATTCCAAAACCCAGAATGTATAGTCTATTTGTGTGTTTATTGATCTATTTTAAATTATGATGTAACCCAGTAAAACTTCCTCTAAATTCTTTCTAAATTTTTGATTCCCATGAAACTTATACCCCAATGGTAAAACATCATTCCATATTAAATAGTAAAATAAAAATAATTTTTTTATATAATATAATCATACCTTTCATTAATGTTTAAAATAAAAATACCATATCCATCATTAAATCATTATCTAAACAAGACAAAAAAACCCCTTCATTAAAATTCTCTCCACTATAATAATTTTATTCCCTAATAAGCCACTGGGAAATCCTATCATCAAATAACTTTAGTAATTATAAATTCATATTCACATCTCTTTCCCAAGTATCTTCATGGATTATTCTATAATATCATAAAACTCAATCAAATGAAATAATATTTATTGAAGTGATACTCTCTTAAAAATATATAACATGAATTGATCTTTATCTATATAAGAAGAATCATGATATATCTAAAATACATACCTGAAAAAACATGCTCTCGGTCCAATTAATAATTATTCAACTAAAGAATATAAAAAATGTTATGAAATACCTCATAATATTACTAAAATTACTGTCTATAAGTTTCCTATTTAATACATTTGATAATATCAAATAGACACACATATAAAACAATCATTATTCTATGATTCTGAAACTATTTACAACCCTAAATAGTTGTATCATTCAAGAAAAATATTCCCAATATCAAATCTCAATGATAACCATAAAAAATAAGTGTAATAATTATATTGATATTATGATGAAATATTATTATTGGGAATCAACTTATATAATTCTATTATTATCTATATTGAACAGGGTCCCCCAAGATTCTTCTACCCATCTCATAAAAATTTAATAGTGATTTATATGGCCAACTATACTATGATTCAAAGGGTTTCATATAAATATCAATGACAAGAAACTATTATTATTTAATTATTCCACCAATTAAAGATGATATCCTTAAAAATATTTGTAATAAATAACACATAATTTTAGAATATACACAGAAATCAGAATAATATACTTTATCTACACATAGATATGTGGTAGATACATCATATTCACTATCAACATTATCCTTATGAAGTTCTAAAGGCTGATCTAGAATCTTGATCTAATATTTGGATCCTTATGTGAGATTGTAGAATTTTGGAATCCATGAAGTTTAGTAGTATATTATATATAAATAATTTTAATAACATGAACAAAAATTATTTCTTATATAGGAAATAAATTAAACAAATTTCTGATACTATCCACAACATCACAAACACCTTCATCCTTTAATGGAGATCTCACTTACCCAATAATGATGTCTATAGAGATTTCCTCCCTTTACATGTTTGAACTCATAAGAAATGAAAAAACCGTATCATTATATCATGATCTACATTTACCTGTTGACAACAAGACATTTATAAAAAAACTCACCATTATCCATTATTATTATTTTCCACTAAAAATGACATCATATATCATGATACATTTTTATGAACACGAAATCCTCTTCCTTTCGTAAATAGTTAAAATATATTAATACATAACACCTAAAAAAATCTATTCCTATAATAAAATAAAGTAATTAATATACCTCAACATATCACCATTCAATAGTGTCCATATAATTTAGGTATTTTAATATCATCCAACAGTCTGCACATGATAACATCAATTACATAAAATACATCACTAACATGGATGTAAATTTTTTTATATGGATAACCAACCCGCATTTTATCCTCATCGCCTCCCTATGAATACTCTCTAAGAATCACATCAGTGACCACTTCTCATGTGATTACATAAATATCATAGTTGATATTTCCTTAATAAAATCATCTTTTACTACATTATTTTTTCCTAGTGTGTGTATGATCTAAAAATTGTCGGTTTAATGATATTAAACCAAACTATATTTTCTAATGTTTGTAACCCACTAGAATAAAATATAATTATAACTCTTATGGTTAGTATATAGCAGGAATTTATCATAAAAAAGATACATGCTTAATAATTTAGAGAATAAACAAGCAAACAAAATTCTAAACCGTGTATAAGAAAATTCTTCTCAAAACTAATTAGATTCCTACACGTGTACAGTAAAAAATGACTCCCCTCTATCAAAAAACACCATAATCCTAATTTATATGTTTTAAAATACACTTTAAATAGATCTTCAGATTTTTGAAGAATCATAACTAGTACTAAAGTTAGTCAAATATTCCTATCCTTAAATTACTCATGAAATATCCCATTCCACTCAAATATTTATCCTTCCTTAGTTAATTTTTTCAATATTGAAAATATTATTGATTAGTGATGAATGAATCCCCAATAATTCCTTATTATCACTAGAAAACCCTAAATGTTAAACACATTCTTTTGTATTTCATGGGACACTTACCCCATGACCTTATCTGAGACATGATAAATTCATTTATCTAAAATATCCTAACTAATTTAATTAATCTATTGAATACAAAATGTAATTTAGAGACCTTAATATATTAACTATACTCATATTTAGTCTCTTAAAAAATTTCTAAATGTCTCCCATGATCATCCTCTATCATTGAATAAATAAGGCATTCAACCACATATACTACCATAAATGAATCCAAGTACCTGTGATAACTTTTTTATCAAATCCAAAAATACCATAGGTATATTTTTAACTCAAAAAACAATAAAGAGAAACATTTAATGTATATATTAAAAATAGATGGTTGATTTCAAACTATCCACTTTTTTTAACTGTAATTAATTTCAACTAAATAGAATGTAAAACACTGTAATTCAACAAGATATATTCATCTACTAAAAAATGACATCAACATCAAGTGAGGGATATTAGGTTGTTGACTATCATTTGGTTCAAAATTCAATAGTAAAGAAGTTAAACAAATAAACAATCATCTTTTTCTGGAAGATAAAACTATTTATACCCAAGGAAAAAAGCAGTGTTTAATGAATCTCTTCTATACAAGATTATCCAACTACACCTTTATATACATCAACTCCAATGGTTCCATTTGATAATTTGTTAGTTATGTATGTCTCATCCAAAAAAAATTTATAGAAAACTATATATATCTCCTTGGTGATAATAAAGTTAAATACTTTAGGAAATCATTTAGATATTAATATACTACCATAGGAAATAAAGATGTATTCTTCCTTTACTTGGACCCAATCACTAATTATTCTATCTAACAAGTTAAGGGACCAAAATTTCCCACTATGGTCCCCTCATATAAGCCTATATATCTCACTATAACTTTAAAATTAGTATAGCTCCAGAAGATACCAAAAATCATATTTTTAAATATCAATAACCAAAAATCCCCATTTGTTTTCTACATTAACAAATAGGATTTAAAAAGATGGAATCTTAAATTCTTACTCTGGTATTTCACCACGTAGAGTATCTATTCTCATTGAATATTGAATTAACTCCATGTAAAACCCTAATAGATCAACCCAGAACATATAAATAAATGAATGTTATTTTCCAGTTCCAAATATTGTAAAAACAATGGAAGTGGTTATGAATAATTTTTAATGAACCGTAGGTGTAACTACAACAAACTCATGTCATGTAGAGTTAAATCGGTAATGAAGAGTCTCCAATGAAGTTATGAGGTTAAATTCTCTCTTTTTAATGAGTCCTTCCAACTCAAACAAGTGTCCAAGGATTATCCTCCCCTAGTACAACACCCTACATCCTCGATACTTGTACTTGTTTGAATATAGTATTATTTCTTTCATTTTATATCCCATTACAATATTAATTTATATATCCTAACTTCTAAAAATAAAAAATTTAATGAGGAGGATTCGAATACTTTGACATTAGGTGTCTAAATTCACTACATTGGAAGCATTATAGCGACCCCTTATATTTGGAAACGATAGAGTACACCACAACCAATATCCTCTGGAAGTATCTCAATTTTCTCTTCTAACTAATAAAATTAATTTTTTACACTAAATAACTAAGGAAATAATGAACTTGTTTACCTTTTGTCCACTATATAAACCTCTTATAATGAAATTGAACTAACCACCTCTGTATACATACATAGCTTCAGTGTAAGAACCCATAACTGAATTTATAGTTATATCAATATCTTGAATAATTGTACCTTGAACCTTAAATTTATTGCTATAAATTTCATATAAAACACAATTTTAATAAATATTAAGGCTTATTCTATAAAAAATATTCATATACACAAGATACAGACCATTTTAGGATCTACAAAATTTCAACATTTTGAGTAGTATTGATAGTTAAATATATTCAAAAATTCTTTATAGATGAGATATTTATCCTACTATTCATTATTGATACATCCCACAAATCCACATATTCCCCCTCTAGAATATATGGCCCAAAATCAACCTTATAAATGTAGTTTCCAGTTATAGTATAAGTTTCTTTGGTGAGAGTTATGTTTAAAATTTCATTTAACATAGAGTTTCTTGAAACCCCAATATATTGTTTTTCACATCAACTTTATAATTAATTTATTTATGATTGAAATATATGATTTACCTTGTAGTAGTATCCTTTAATTGATGTAGATCTTGGTAAGATAAAAACCCTTTTCAACATTACCTTAATTTTTCTATAAGGATCCTAGTGTAGATTCCCGCAAGTTGTGATCCACACATTCTCTATTGATATTTGAGAAACACTAATTGATTTTAATGTTCTACAGAAAAAATTAAATTTTATAGAATCATTCATATTGATCACCCATTCTTCAATATTCAACAATTATATCTTGTGTTTCATGTTCTTGAAAGGTAGATAAAAAGATAAATTCAATAGAGAAACCTATTGTGCAAAATATTGATATATTTATCAATTAAAAAATAAAAATAGTAAAAAAATATATATTTATTGTTCTATGATTTAGTTTAATATAATTTTTAATTTCATTCCAACCCTTAAAAACATCACATTATTTTAGAAAACCAAGGACACATAATAATAACAATATTAATAAATTTGTTTTTTATTGAATGTGTCATAAATTTGATAATGAAAAATATTATATTATAACCTTATAAAATAATATTTAACACCGGATGCAACCTTGGTCTATTAGATATCTTCGTAATTTATTTAATACCAAAAAAATTTTATTCTTAAATAAATATTTCTTTTCTCAAACCATGGAATAATTATTTATTTAACATTTAGTAAAATAAAAAAATATGTCTTATTAAAACTATAATGAATAAATATTTATATAGTTTATGCGATCAACAAAGATAGAATAAAATTATTCCACGATCATGTGAATAATACTTATTTAATTAATTAAATTTAAATAGAATTTAATAGAGATCAATGGATACACATAGTCTTTGAACCTTAAAAAATATTTCTCATTTGAATCTGGTAGGTACGTCGACATTTCAACATTACTATCTTACAATGGATCATGGAAACCAAGGGAAAGAATATAATGCCGCAACATCAAAAACAACATAATTAAACTAACCGTGTAATATAATACCTTCATCTTAATACTTATTTCATGATGTACCCAACATACCATACTTCCCACCAACATATGGCATGACAGGTTTTGTTAGTAAATGTATTTGTTTGGGTGATGAAATATATTAATGATAATATTAATGTATAAAGACACTTAAATAAGCTCATAAATAGAAAAATATACTCACAAAAAAACCCGTGGAATTACTATTGGTAGTAATATTTTCATAATCTACCATCATTGAGATTACCAAGTGATAACATCATGAGAAGAAGCCTCATCCACTTATGAGTAATCACATCTAATGGTCTATATAAAATGTTCCATATCATAGTAATTTTTCTAATAAAAAAAATTAATTTATGAATATCATCATCGTATTTCAAGGTTCCCATTATAGAGGATAACTATTATGACCTTGTCAATGTGATATATACTATATAAAATTATCACATAAATGTTATGTATAAGAAAAAAAATGTGATAAATTATTTATATTAATATTCAATTCATTGAAAATATATTTTATCCAAAGTATAAGGTAGTTGGTCTTAGGTATCACACTCCAACAAAATAAAATTTTCACTGGAGACAACTATTAATGATAGGGTTATTTTCACTTCTAAAATATGCTTTAACTAAGTATGGATACATCTTCTAGGTCTACCATATTTCCTTCGATAGGGTTGGTAAAGCCACATTTTAGTGCGGTAGGTATATTCATAACAATATTAGTATCTTTAGAAAATCTCTCAAGTAGTGACATAATAGAGTTTTTATTTTGGTTTTAATTTAAAATTAATGAAATCATGTCTATGTCCGGAATCAAATATCATCAAAATAGTGATATAGAGATTTGTTTTGGTATTTACAAAATTTAGAATAGAAAATTGGTGACAGAACTTCATATGTTTTATCAGATACTACAATGTACTCAGATATTTGCAGATACGGAAACCAATGGATATAATAATTATTTTATTGAATATTAGTTTGCAGTTTTCTATGATAAAATATTAAAATGAAGCAAATATAATAAAATGTTCAAATACCATGATTACTGGTATTCTCACTTCTCTATAGACCAAAAACTCAAATAGTTTTACCTTACTATGTAATAGTGGTTATTTATATCTACAAGTATAGAAAGTTATAGTGGATATATTTTATATTAACATATTATGATTCATACATCAGTAATATTAGACATCGGTACATATCATGGAACATGAGATGAATTACTAGAACTTAAGCTTGTGAAATATTTTTAATCTCTGTAATCTCTTCATATACCCATGTATGTTATACTTTAAGGATTATATGCCACCAAAAATTTGGTATTTAATTTTGTGAAATTTTACTTTTCAATACAATGCAAATATATTTACTCTAACAAGATTTAAAAAACTCATAGATCCATTTTGTAGATCAAGTTTCCTAAAACATAGTTGTGAATTAATGTCAAATGTGGATAAATTTCATTATATATAATTAAAAAACTCTTAATATACAACAAATTTATTCAAATTTTTTCAACATATTTATCATAAAATCTTATATCTCTCCAACTTACCAATAAAAGACACATTTCGATTATTCATTTTTAAATGAATATTCTATGATCACTATGGATGGTTCTTTATAAAATAATTTTTGTAATCTTAATATGTTATTGTAATTTATTTATGTGACTGACTATTATAGTTATAACTTGAATAAATTTACCATGGGGTATCCTTTGGTCATGTAATATAGAAATATAACATCAGAACTATAATAAATGTTGTTGCCTTGACAATAAATCTCCCCATATGATGATCACAAAAATTTGAATTGAAATTTTAAAATTAAAAATATTTTATGTCATTATGATTGGAGTATATGTATTTTAAAATATTAGACCTTCCAATAGTCAATCGTTTTTATTTGAACCGTATTTCCCCATCCTTGTTAAGTGTCTCTAGAATATTCACTAGAAGTATCATGGCTTAGAAACATTAAAAATAAGGAATCACTAATTTCTGATACAAGAATTCCATTACTTGAAATTATAAATTCTTTTAAACCTTATCATATTACAATTTACTACAGTATTTTTGTAAAATTTATTCTAGAATAATTAAATATAAGTATCCGCAACCATGATGAATATAAACCACCTTTTGGTTATAATATCCAATGACGTATGTATCTTGGCAATTACTACTCCAACTAAGCTTCACAGAATCTAGTATTCCTATACAAACATAATGTGAATTCAGAGAATTGACACATAGAAGTTATGTATGATATAAATATACATAAATAGATATGATTAGTTTATGAAAATATTGTCATTCTTGACTAGAAGATAATATCCTTAGTTCCTAAAATATTATTAACTCTGAATCACATAAGTGTTTGATATTATTTTGTTTCTAAAACAAGCCTTTAAGATAAAGGGTTTTCAATCAAATATTATAGATGTGTCATTGTAGAATTTTATTATATGTAAATTAAAATGATATCCATTAGAAAAAATAGTTGGAACATGGTTAGTTGTTACAATTCTATTTGAAGAATATTTATTGAAAGAAATAATAGAATATTTTCAATATATATAAGGCTAATCATTGATATTTATTATAATAATATCATAACAATGATGTTTACAAGGAAATGTGAGTTTGGTATTTCCTTTACTTAAAATTTATGATCAATATATTCTTGAAAATTTTATTCTCCAACTAACTAGTTATGAGATTATTCAATCTTCACCATCTGCACTCATCTGTTCTTAGTCTTTTATGAAAGTGAAAAACTGAAAAAAGATGATAAATATAATAAATTATGTTATTTGAAAATTATATTAAGAATTAATAATATTAAAATGTGTCTATAAACATGGTTTTTGATAAGTCTATTTCATGCACATATTTTAGAGTGTTTTAATGTATTGATTGTGTATTTAAATGATTATTGTTTCTAGTTTTGAAACGATTTTACTTATTTTTGTTTTATAGAAGGAAACACCAAATTTATGGAAATGGAATGAAAAAGGATTATATTTTGAGTTTAAAGACACTATGTGTCATGGGAAATGTGAAGTTGTGTGCCAATGGATTTTTTAGAATGAAGTGAAGCTAGAAAATTGGAGTAACATGATTACAAGTCGTGCAACCATGTTACATGTCCAGAATTTTTGAAAATAATTTTCTGCACAAGATAGCTCATAAAGTAAATACACACTGTTAAACACTATTACACATCATGAATCCCAATTTCATGATGTTATATTTTTCAGGACATGATTTCAGAGAATATTTTTCCATGATTCCCAACACCTGATGATCAGAGGATTACACGCCATGTAACCCAGTTACATATTGCGATGATGGTGATGCATTAAAAAGTAATGATGCTCAAACTGAGGTGATGAGTTTATCTTATTATAAATACATCCCTCAACATACCTTCCATGATACAATGGAACAAGAGGAGATGGAGATACACCCATGGAGGCTGCATAACGTAGAGTAACGATCTAAGGTCCTGCTTTGCCACAATTCTTCACAACAATTATTCTTTAGGTACCCATGATACTCGTTCTCATTATTCCTAGAATGAGAGAGTAATTATATTTGTTCCAGGGTTATGTGGTTATAGGGAGATCTGATGTTATGGATTATTTATATCTTTTATTCATGTTTTGGATTGCTGCAACTCAATTTATCAATTTCAAATCTCTTTCTTTTCATATTGCATGACCACTGTAGTGTTCTGAAGGTTTTATTTTCATTAAATCAATTAATCACCTTGGTTTTCATAGGATGTTTATGATATTTATGATGGTTATGATTGAATAATGTTTTAGGTCACCTAGTTTTGTGTTCTATCTATGTAGATGACCATTCCCAAGGTGCAATCATATTATTCGGGTAGGTTACATAGACAAAGGATCTCTTCTTCCCCAAATTTGACACCAAATCAGAATAAATAATTTATTAATTTAATACCAAGAACACGAACAAGAAAATCATTGAACTTTGCATGCCTCATTTCTTGATTTCAAACCCAATACTTGCTACATTTTCTTTCTTTTCTCCAAAAAATACACAATTTAGCATTTGTTTTATTCAATCAATTTAGAACATTTGGTTCATCCTAATGGGTTTGAATCTCCGACTAACCAAGTACTATATTTTCAGTAATTTTTTATAGTTTCTTGAATATTTAAACTTTCTGTCCCTGTAAATATTTAACGATTCCATGTGTGTTATCATTTATGCATATTTATAAAAAAGTAAATAATTATAAATTTAAAACATAGCCTCAATATTATACAACTTTTAGGTTTGGGGAATAGAGAAATCTCCTTTTTTTGAGTTTAATGTCTAACACTTCTTTTATTATGGAGTACCGAAAACAAAAAAAGAGCATCATTTCATATTTAATTTGTAATTAATTTATTTTAGACCATAAGAAATGATTTACCTTATCATAGGATCTATACCATGATGTCAACATTGAACATTTGAAAACCTCTTTCTCGATTAACCTCATTGCATTGTAAGGATCCAAGGATGGAATACCACAATAAATGAAGAAAACATGCTCTTTGTTCACCGAGCAATGCTAACTTATTTTTAGGTGCTAGATAAGCGAATCAATTTTCTTTCAGGTTTCTAGTTGATCACTCATTTGTCAATCATGAATGAATGGCTCTTTTATATCCCATTCTTGAGAGGAAGAGAGAAATAAAAAAATCAATAGAGAAATCAATTGTGTGCAATGATTCTCTATTTCTCAATTAACACTACTAAATAAATATCACCATCTATTTATAGAGTCCGGGTTTAGGATAAAATATTATATAATTATGTACCATCCCATAAATATTATTATAATATTTATGAAACCCCATGCCGCATAATATTAATAATACTTATATTAGTAGTAATAATAGTAGTATTATTTTATGGTGTGCGATCTAACCTTCCCAATAAGGAATATTATTTTACAATCATGTAAATTAATATTTATCACGAAACCCCGTCTTTGTTTGTTTGAACTCCTAAACATTAATAGAATACCCAATAAAAATTTATTCATAAATAAATATTTTTATCCAAAAACCAATGGATAATTTTTCATGAAGTATTAAAGAAAATAAGTAAATATATTTTATTCACAATCTGATGAATAAATATTCATTTAATTAATGAGATCAATAAAACCTGAAAAAAGTAATCCTCAATATGGAGAATAATATTTACTCCATTAAATATATTTAAATGAAATTTAATTGAGATCAGCAAAGAGACATAATGTGTTACCCTCTAGGATTATTGCACATTATAATTAGAAGGGAATGCCTAAAGTCATAGATTATTATCTAGTAAGAGGTCATGTAACCCAAGAGAAAGAACATAATGTGTCAACATCAACAACCACATATGAATCTTCATTGTGAAATATAATATCTCTATCTCAATATCTCATGAAATAGGTTTCACATATGGGTCATCAAACTATATTCTTGGTATATCTTTTTTTGACTATATAAAATAAGTGTCATTACACTATGGCCATGAATGTTTTGAAACAATTATACTTCAAACAAAGGGTTGGGATATCAAATTTCATTAATATGGATGGGAAAATTCTTTCTATGCTTATACTTTGATAACATTTCATTTGTGATGCACCTAATTTACCCAATATCCCAACAACATAAGGAATGTCAGTTTTATGAGTAAATCCATGTGTATGAGTCATGGCCTGCATTAAGGATAATCATAAATTCTAAAGACCATTACAACTTCTTTTAGATAGGAATATCAGTTGATAAAAAAACATTCTGAATTTATACTAGAGGGTATATTCACATAATTTTTCATTTTAGAGATTACAATGTGTGAACTTCAAGGGAATAAGATTTATTTACATAAAATAACTCACACCCGATGGTCTATATACTATTTACCTTATCATAATACAGTATCCAACCATAGAGATAAATATAAGATTATATCTATATAATTTTAAGGTTCTCATCATAGCGTGGAATTTCAATGAACTTATGAATGTGACAGATACTACAGGTCATTATCAAATATATGATATACAACTGAAAAATAATATTTAATAAGATATTTATATTAATATCCAATTTTATGAATAAAAATTTGATCCAAAGTAAAAAGTAGTTAGGATTATGGAACAAAATCCAACCTGAAGTCTCTAATGGAGGTATAAAATTATTTTTTTAGTTTATATTTTCTAATCACTCGTAGGTTTACTTTGGACACGAAGTAATTGTTAATGATAAAGGATTATAATTTTGAAACATTGAGACCCTATCTAGATCCATCATTCCATTGTGAAAAGTGCCCATGCTAATCCATAGGATAGACTATGCAATCACTCTTACTAATTGAGGGTTCATAGAGTACCCTCCATTACACATTTCTCTGATCAATGACCAACCAAATCTCTATAGGTAGCAGATTCTATAACATATATAGAATTTTACCAAAAATAAAAAACAAATATGTCTTCTATAATAAAAAATTTCAATTTGAAATATGATTAAGTGGGTTAAAATTTCTTTTTATAATTTTAATTTTATCACTTAGTCAAAAAACCTCAACCAATATTTCCAATGATCATTAATTTCCAAAATAACTCTTTATGATCTGAAAAAATAATTTAATCAATGAAAATCCCTTATCACCAAAGTTAACCCATTTTGAGAAACTATTTCTTGTGATTCTCTATATTTCATGCCTATAATGAGGTACAAACTCTTTTATATTTGATGCACTATGGGTAAACATGGTAAAAATAACAACCCTATGAGGTTATCACAATCCTCTTATTTACCCATAATTTCTGGAAATTGATCTTTCACCACAAAAAGGTTAGATACATCTTTTTATATGTGTTATACACTTCCAAAACAACCTATTACACAATTATATGAAAAATTACAAGAAAAAAATAAAAAAATATGATCTAATAACATTTTTAACACTTTGACCCATGATCTCAAAATAAAAGACCTAATTCTAGTGTCCACAAGGACTCAGGTATGTGTTATGATTTAAAGAGTCCTGTAATAAGTGGATAGGGATTAAAAAAATCACATGGGATTTTTTTTTTGAAAAATTGAAACAATTTCTGTTAATGAAAAATTTGTTAAAATAACAAAATTTATAGAAAAAATTATAACTGAAATTGAAACTTGTTTTAAATATAATATATAATGTAAAAAAATAAGGCACATGAAATATATTCATGAAAATTAAATTATCACTATTATAGTAATTACTTCATCATCATTGTGTCATAAATAAACTAAATTATTTAATGTCTAAAAATTATAAATAAAATATCATTATGTAGGAAATCTTTTTATATTTCTAATGAATATATATAATCTAAAATCCAACATATATAACCCTATGTAAAAATTATTTTTATAAAAGATATATGCTTGTGTCATTTTTGTATTCATTTTAACTTAATTAAAATAAAGTGTCCCTATCACCTACAAGTGGCACCATGGGGTCCCAAAATCGACACAAAGATGCCTATGGTCGAAACCTTATCAACCAATAAGGCTAGGACACGTTTTAGGGTAATTTAGTATTATTATAATATTATTTTTTAACCCTTATTTACCGGATTTACCCTTAACCATGGTAAATAAAATATTTACCGCAGTAATTATTCAAAATGTCTAAAAATAAAAGTTACCAATTTACACATTTTGAACATCCTGATTCCAAATATGTAATACATTTTTCTAAATTCAAAACACAGAAGTGGCAGAAATTAATTTAAAATTAATTCCTGTTGTCAGAACAAAAAGCATGTTTTTAAGAGATAATAACTATCAAAAGATTGGCACTTGTTTATGTTCGGTTTAATTGTAAAATTATGTCCAATGACCAAAATTATATTAAATGGTAAAAATATATTCTAAATATACTTTAAAACCACTCAAATTCATAATTTATCACTATTAATTATTTTGATTAAAAAAGTTGTTTTTAATTAAAATTTAGTAATTTTCACTATTCATCAAAATATGAAAGTTATCTGAAAAGTACCAAAATTTCACCTTAGGCTAAATTCGATATTCTGAATCCAGAAATGAAGTCCATTTTAAAATATAAAATATATATAATTTCAAAAAGTAGTTATTACTATTCATAACGGCTAGTTTGATTAGTTATGGTGTGTTAGAACTCGGTGTTGCGTACAACCCACGTTATCACATTATTCAAAGAGAAGCATACCATAGAAGCTTGGGGTGTTACAATAATAAAAATTAAACATCACCACCCACCACAGATTCCCCACCCAGTAATTCACCCTAGAAGCAATGATCAGTAAATTGTAAAGGAAATACATGTATCAACTGATCCAAATAAAAAATTAAATATGAATGTCCAGCTATTGAAAATTTAATTTAGGAAACGTGCATCTCTATTTAGGGAAATACACATTTCTCAAACTAGTAGGGTAAACATGTTTGGAAATAGGATGAAATACACATATCTAGGTGTAAAATTTCAAACTGGTACACTATATAAAATAAATATATCCACGTATGAAACTAAAAATTTAGTATATCATATCCCATATTAGTGGGGGAAGATTTGGGATAGAACCAGGTACAACATACTCTATCTCTCCCACTAAGATGTGGGCGAGGAAAAGTTTCTTCATTATGGTTAATTATTTCCCATCATATTCTCAAACAAAGAATTATAGATGAATTAACCATATCCAACCATCTCACCCCTCATTCCCTAAAATTAGGGACACTAGGTTTATTACCCATATTTATCTATCATGAATCAGATAATTTATAGGAATTACTCATCGATAACAATCACATATAAATATTTAACAAATATTATCCTAGTGTAGTGGGATAGTAGTGATAGATACATTAAAATATTATCAATGGTTTCTACCCATATTAATGGGTGAGACATTTTTTGGTAACTATCATCCCAATATAACCATAGAAAAAGTGTATGAATAAAGAATATCCACCATCACATCCCACCACCATCACAATAATCCTCTCAAAAGATGTATTTCATCTCAAGGTAATGAATTCACATAAAAATAAACAAAATCACAATCACAGATCCACTCATTCATCTCAAAAGGAATTTTTACAGAATTATAGCGATTCTACATAATTACCATTAGACTAAAACTAACTATGTTCATAGAAAGAAATGATTATTAAATAATAGATGAAAATTGTACTGTAAGATCCTGGACTTCATGGAAGTTTGTAATTGTTTAATTTTTGGATAAAATCTCTTAAAGTTGGTTAATTTTTGGTTTACAAAGTGTATGAATATGTATAGGGATGTTCTAGGCGTTTGGGATATGAAACGGAGAGAAAATTTTCATTCAGTGAATGTTTCACTACTAGTGCACAAATAGAGCTAACTGTGCACCCACACTATGATAATTAGGGGGAAGGGAACATTGTTAGTAAACCTAGAGAGTGGGAAACCAAAAAATGAGATGTTGGATAGATGAATTTCTCATAATTTGTGCATTGTTTTTGAACCCATGTCATATCCCTAGTTAACTGTTCGACTTCACCCCTCTTGGATAGAGGCTGTCGCATGGTTGTCACACGATTTTCAAAAATCGGGCTTACAAAGCATACACCCCATTAAAATGTGGGAATCTACCATTTCACAGTTTGGGATTTTATGTTCCTTAACTGATTTACTCCCAAAATATCCTCCCTCGTTCCCTATTAAAGAACCTAAACACCCAAATATTTTCAAGGGCCGATATCCTTCGATTTGTGGCCATTTGAAGTGGCATTGGTTGAGGATATAATATCCGGGTATGTTTAACGCTTATCATTCCTCACTTTTCCGGATTTATTCTTGTGGTTTAATTTTTATTAATTTCAAGCCATAAAACCCTCTATTTATAGTAGATATTGGGTTGGGTATTCAAAGGGTTCTGTAATCCTAATCTAAGTCTAAGGTTGATCATGCATTCATCATCATATTCTGGGTAAGTGGTCTATAAGTTACATACCCTATTTCTGAATTTAATTTGTGCATGTGTGGGTGTACTACTGCCTCTCTCCCTAATTTTTAAATTGATGAATTTAGTGATATTTGATTAAATGATTGGATTAATTTTGAATTGAACCTTTCATGATCCCCATTGAATTCATTGAGGTTAATTAGATTTCATGGGTACATCTGTAGGATGGCCAACATTCCCAAACCTTGAAAATGGTAAAATTAATTGTAGAGTTAATTTATGTTCTAATATATCCCATGGAAAATATGTTTTCATGTTGGTTTGAATTATAAAAAGACAAAAAATTTAATTGTGTCTTCTTTTTGTCATTGACATAGGGATTTTTGGCTTAATGTGAAATGGGTTAAATGGGTTACATGATGTAAATGGTAAATATTTTTAAAGGTAAATCCTTGATGTTGATTTTCATGTTGAGTTATTATGAAATGTGGCTGTTATGCATATTAACTGTTCATGGTTTTTGATATTTTATATGTAATAAATGTATAAATAAGCATGTGAAATGGCATGGTGTTGTGGGATAATGGACTGAATCTCCTGCCATGGGTTGGGTTGGACTGAGTTTCTTAACCCCACCCTCAGAATGCACAAGTTAGGGAGTTGGAAAGAGGCTCTCAAACCCTAATGGTTGCATTGGATAGAACTATCTGGACTGAGGCTCCATATTCAATGTGATTTAATTAAAAATGTAATGTATTTCCCAAGTGAGATAGGGAACTTGACATACTCCCTTTTTTCATGGTAATTAATCGGCCGAGGCCATTATTATAATGATGTAAATATCCAACCCATGAGACACATTACGAAAATGGATAATGTAAATTTTTTTAACTAATGGTACAGGGGTTGTCTTTTTTTACCATGTCATTTATTTAGTACTCACATGTAATATTTATTTATACTAAATGATTTTTTTACATCATTGGTGGTGGTTTATTGATTTGTACTCACACCTTGCTCGGGCCGCCATTGGGTACCCGAGCATATTTCAAGGTGGCAGGTCAAGAAAAGGGAAAGGGACCAATCCTAGGGAGTTTTGTTGGGCTTAGGATGTTCATGGATGAGGATCCAGACATGTGTTTATGAATCATTTTAGGGATTCAGATATTATCTTTTTTTTATGGTTTCATTACTTTTAGAACTATTATTATATCTTGACATATTTCATATTTGGTTTTGTTTTTACCCTATTTGGGAAATGGTTAGTAACACATGTTTCCGGTGTATTACATATTTTTTAACTTATTTCATTTGTTATATATTGTGGATAACTCTTCTAATGAGTTTATACACTCCCCACATGGTCTATTATACACTCACTTCTAGTCGGAATCCTCTGGCATATGGGGAGGCATGTGTGAGGTCATGTAGCAATGCGGCTTGGGGAACTGGCTAGTGGATTTTGGATCAGTGATGTTACAAAGTGGTATTAGAGCTATTCTTCTCTATGACTGTTTTACTTCGGTATTGTATATGGGAAATTAGGATGTGTCAGGACTTGGAAATGATCTAGTGATTGATAGTAGCTAATTCATGTACGAGAGAAAACCCATGTACCTAGGCTGTGATTTATTACTCTTGGTGTGTGTAATTTTGGTTGAATGATACATCACCATTGGGATATTCAGTTAGTGTGTGATGTGATAGTTTTATGATATTTTTCACTTGACTATAATATAACAAGATTGTGCATTCATGCATCATTATAGGCACCTAGTGACATGTGTGGAATGCATCATGGAAGGCACAAATGGAAAGGGTGTGTGGGACATAATAGGTGTAACGAATTTTATTTTCTTCTAGAATTTGATGAAAATTTTGTCTAATAAAAATGATGAAAATGGGTAAAATTGAAAGAATGTTAAATAATGGTTAAATAATTGCCCTTAATTCAGGTTTGTAAACGAGTTTAAATATTGTTTTATCAAATTTTTTAAATTAAAAATGTTCCCATGAGGAATTATTTTTGTTGTGTTGGTATAAATGGTTTTAAAAATATGTATAATGAAACTCTTGTGAATATTTTTGTTGGTTTACCCCGTTTTAACCATGACCCATGTTAGGTATGGTTAAATGTAGTGAAGTGTGAAGATATACCTTGGGATAGTGTATGTGTAATGGGTTGTTATGGATAGATGACAACCCTATTTTTTCAAAAATTGTGGATGTTTTATATTAAGTGTTCTATGATGGGCATTTAGAATTGTATATAAATGACACAATGATGTCTTTCATTGGTTAGGATACAATAGTATGTATTCGATAATGCTTCTCCAGAACTGCAACAAGATAACCCGATGATATAGGGTAATATGGGAGAGGAGAAATTCTTTATGAACATCACACATTTTAGAAAATTGAAAGAGTAGGACCCTGAGTGGGTTGTTCCAAGTATGTTTGATCTGACTGTGGATTTTCATTTGTTGTACCCTACAATATTTTCTAGAGAAGGTGGACCAGATGATGTATGTTTATTTATAGAGTCTATTTAGACAATTATTTATCACTTAAAGAATCCTCATGAGAAGATAATAAATATTCTAAATTACATGTTGTGGGTATAGGAAATGTAGTGGTGGGATATTATGGTTCAGACCCAATAGAAAGATGGTATGATGTGGAAAAATTTACATGAAACAATTATGGAACATTTAGATCAAGAGACCTTGAGGAAGGAGAAGGTTGAATTTTTTTTTTGAGTTCGACCCAGGGGTCTCTATTAGTGTTAGATTGTGTTATTTGATTGTCTCTATTGAAACTCTTCATTATAATGTTTTAGTGGATGAGGTATCTACAATGAGATGGTTTCATAATGGGCTTAAAATTACATTAAATCCCAAGTGAATATATTCTGTTTGAAGACGATTTTTGAAGTGGTGGATCAGGACCTAATTTTAAAGGGGAATCATAAAGAGGCTTCAGGTGGTTTAAAGGATGTATCATTTGGGTTACCTGAAAGCACATATTCTGATGGGAGAAGTGACATTTTGAGATTTTATAGTAGGTTGGTCGATGAAAGTGTATTCAAAAGAGTGAACAAGGATCACAGGGTAGTGATAGAGTTTTCTCCCATCAACGTGACTGGGCGAGGAACTTACACAATTAGTTCCCCAAAAACTAGTCAAGGGATGATTGTGAAAAAGTTTTTGGAATGTGAAGAGGTTCTGTAGGAACACTCAATAGTGAGTAAATGATGGTGTATCGAGGCTAATTTAGAGTTTATGCATAGGTTCATTCATACTATATCAAATAGGTAGTTGGATTTTTACTTGTCATACTATTCGAGGTGGTAGATGTGGTATCCTAGGGTGAGATCTTCTATATAAGTATGATAGTGTAGCATAAGGATCCAAGACTAGAGCTCAAGGAAGAGGAATGGGACAACTTCACATAGTCATCCTATACCTTGAGGTGGCAAGGCTGGTCCATCCATAGTTCTAGGTATAATTATTGTAGCTTACACCCTTAATAGTGCTCTATTTAATACATGTGCTTTTCATTCTATCATTTCTACATAGTTTGTATGTGTATTGGGCCGATTAGTGGAACATATATGTGTGGTCCTATCAATCGATACACCATTATGGGTGGGAGAATAAAATATTCAAAATTGTAAATGGTGTGCTCTTGAGGTTAGTCAGTACTATTTTCTTTGGGATTTGTTTGTTCTAGGGACATCAGGATTTGATATAATTTTGGGGATGGACTGGTTAGTGTAATATAATACCCACTTTGGCTATTTTCATTGTATGTTTATGTTTAAATCCCTGAAATAAAACACCTATGTTCACCATATAGAATTGGATATCTGAGAGGGTCATGCATGGGAAGTTTTTCAGTAGTTGGGTGAACTCATAACGCAAGTGGCCTGTCTTACACTTAATGATGGGGGTGTAGACCAGTCTATCTTTCCTATGGTGGTTGATTAGTTTTAGGATTTATTTTATTACTATTTCTATGGGATTCAACCAGATTGGGATATGGAGTTCACAATAGAGTTTTTTTTCGATGGAAGAATCAGTTTCTATTTTCCCACCAAAATGGAACTAGAAGAACTCCATGAACTAAAAACATAGTTTAATAAAGATGATAACAATGTATTTTTTCATCCATGTACATCTCATTGGGGGTATCTAATTATTTTCTCCAATAAGGATGAAGGTTCCATGTATTTGTGTGTTGATTATAGAAAGCTAAATCAGATAACTCTCATGAACTGATACCATCTCTCAAGAATTGATGATCTATTTGAGTTTCTAAGAGTGTATCATTGTTCTCTAATATTTATGTTAAATTAGGGTACTGTCAATTGAGGGAGAGACCCTATGATGTACCAAAAAATACCTTCAAGATAATTTATTGTTTTTATGAGTTTATTTTGATGTCATTCTGGTTGACAAATGCACCTGTAGTGTTTATGTCCTTAATTAATCGAATCTTTTATCCATAAATGTATCACATTGAAGTTGACTTTTTTGATGACATCGTGGTGTAAACAATGACTCATGATGACCATTCCAAATATCATGACATATCTATGAGTAAACTAAGAGATAATAAGTTATATAATATGTTATCTAAGTTTCATTTCTAAAATTATCAAGTGAATTTCTTGGGTCACATCATCTTGGAGGAAGGTGTGTCTGTGGAGCCTGAGAAAGTGTAGATAGTTATGTCTTGGGAGAATCCCAATAAGTTTTCTAATAAATGTTGTTTTCTGTGTTTGGTAGGATATTATCAAAGGTTCATCAATGAATTATTCCATTTTTCAACACAAATTTCCAAATTAAGTCAAAAGGGTATTATGTTTTATTTTTCTAAGGAATGAGATAATTCCTTCTAGGAGTTAATGAAACGGATGAGAACTACACCAGTTTTGATTCTACCTAAGCTAGGTATTGAGTATACCTTGTTTCTAAGGCCTCTGGTTTTTTTCCTCGATAATTGTTTATGTATAATTATCGGGTTGTTTCGTACGATTCATGGAATTTGAAAAATCAAGAAAAAATACCCAATGTATGATCTTGAATTGGAAACAGTGTTTGATACCATAAAATATTTGTGAAATTATTAGTTGGGAGAATGTTTTATGGTGTATAGTGATCATAAACTCCTAAATATAATATTATATTAGTATTATTGATATATTTTTCAATATATATTTGTTGAAAATGTAAAATCCATTGACTTTGATATAGTTTACATGATGGTAAAGTGAAAAAATATTGTATATTCTTTAAGAAAAAATACCCAGAATTAGATAGTTCAAGAATCCATCTCTGAGTGGATGATTATTGCGTTTTTTTTCTTAGATGCATATACAGTTGTAGGATGGGGAAGATAAGATAACCTTTCATACATGGTATTTGAGTCCACACTTCTATGTAGGATCATGGAATAGAAGTATACAAAATATAATTTTTTTCAATGAGGGAAGGTTTTAAAAGTATGGAGTCACCTTATAGTTGGACCATTGGAAATAATGGGATTTTTTATATCTCTAGTTTTTTGGATGTTCTAACATATATGTGAGAAGATTTTATGTGTGGGTTTATTGAATTTAAATGGTAAGAGAATCATGGTTTGAAAAAAATGTATCATGATATTCACAGGTAGTATTAGTTGTCACAAATAAAGAATTGGTTACAGGTTTCATGGTTTGATGCCTTACTTAATAGCAGGTGAAGGATGAAAATCAGCTAAAGGGTGTTTTCTTCAACCATTTCCAAATCCTGAATAGAAATTGGATGAGGTGGTGATGTAATTTTTTGTGGGTCTTCTGAATACTCCATGTCAAAATGATGTTATCTGGGTAGTTGTGGATGAGTTAACCAAGGTGCACATTTCATACCAATTTGATACATGTTCATCATTTATTAGTTGGGTGAGTTTAATGTTCAAGAGATTTTATGGTTTCAGGAGGTTCTATGAATGATAGTTTCAGATTTTGTTCTGAATTTACCCTTATGATTCTGGTAGGTTTTTAAAAAGGTTCTTGGTACCACTGTGTTCTTGAGTACGGCTTTCCCCCCACAGAAAAATGAGTAGTCAGATGATACTATTCAGGTTCTAGTTGAAATGTTTAGATATTGTTTCCTATATTTTATTGTATCATTGGAGAAACACTTGGAACTTGTTGAGTTATAATATAACAACAGTTACCAGGTGTTAATTTAGATGACACAATTTGAGGAACTATATGACAGACAGTGTAGATTTGTGTTGTGTTGGATGGAAGCTAAGAATTAGAATTATTTAGACCAAGTATCTCATAGGTGATTATAGAACATGTTCATTTAATTGAGAAAAATATGGAAATATATCATATTATTTTGAATTCATATTCATATTGTTTCCTTACACCTCTTGAGTTTGTGGTGGCTGATCGTGTGTTTCTTTGGGTGTCTCTAAGGTTTGGTTACCATGAAATTTGGAAATGGGTCAAGTTGGAAACTAGGTACATGGGGCCATTTGATATTGTGGTGGTGATCTAACTGGTGGAATGCTTATTGGATGTTCCATAGCTGTATAGTGTTATGCATGAATTTTTTCATGTTTCAAAACATTGATAGTATCACCTCGACCCTTGTCACTTGATTGATATTAAGGATGTCGAGCATGTTGTTAATGTATCCTTTGAGGGGCATCAAGTTTATATTGTGGATCTTAGATAGAAATTATTTCAGGTATATACCATTCCCTTGGTGTGACATTTATGGAGGAATGGTAATTTCAAATAAGAAACATGGGAGGGATTGTCAGATATACGGGCTATGTTGCCCAATCTCTTTTCTTCAAAATCGTAGTGATGCTTTGAATCATGGATCGAGGACAAGAATTCATAAGGTGGGGTAGTTTTATGATCTCACACATCATGTCAGTATTTAATAGTTATATAATGGTTTAAATCTATTCAATATGGTGAATGGAATGTTTACTAGGTGTTTCATGAGGCTTGGGGGTGTTTCAAGGGTTCAGGACATGAAAGGAAGAGAAAATGGACATCTATTGAATGTTTCATTGTAGCTGAATTTTTTGAGGAAATCATGCACTCAAACCATGAAATACAAGGGAAAAGGTTGAATAGTAATTAAACTAAGTTATGGAGAAACCAAAACATGTGATCTTAGATAGTCGCATTTCACATAGTCGGTGCATGGTTTTTCAAACCATGTGGGATCTCCAATTAATTGTGTGACTTCACCCCTCTCAGTCTGAGGTTGGGGAATGCAAAAAAAGGTTTGGAAAACAATGTGATTAAATGATACACCCCATTATAAATTGATAATTTACATTCCCCCCGGTAATTTAGGTTACTCACCCCATTTTCACCCCATTTATTCCTCCTCCATCTCTAGTGACAAACCTAAACCCCCAAATCTTACCAATGGTCAATATCCTTTGATTATAGGCTGTTTGGAGTGTTTTTGGTTATAGATCAAAGCTCCAGGTATGTCTAATGCCCCACTTTCTAATATTTTCTGGATTGAATCTTTTTGTTTCATTCTTCTTTTTAATTCCTAAAAAACGCTGTTTCAATTAGATCATAGGTTGGGGCTTCAAAGGGTTATTTAATCTGTATCTAAGGCTATATTTGATCATGAATTATTTCTCATATTCAAGGGAGGTGGTCTATAATTTCTATTAGATATTTTTTTACCTGATTTGTGCATGTCTGGGTGTGCTATTTTCTCTCTCCCTTATTATGAAATTTACTCCTTCTATGATATTTGGTAAAATGATAGGATAATTTTTGAATTGTACCTCTCATGATCCGTATGTGATGAATTGAGATTTATTGGACTAGATGGGTCTATACATAGGGTGTTCCAACTTTCTGAAATCTGGATAATGGTAATATTTTTCCTATAGTTTATTTCGTTTGAAATAGATCCCAAGATAAATATGTTAACATGTTGGTTTTAATTATAAAAAGAAACTAGTTATAGTCATTTCTAGTTGTTGATATCGACATTTAGATTGTTAGCATAATATGAAATCAGTTAAATGGGATATGCGGTAAAAATTGAAAATGTGATAAAACATAAAGACTTGATGTTGATTTAAATGTTGATTGATTATGAAATGTAATTGTTAGTCATATTGATTGTGAATGGTTTGTTATATTTTATATGTGGTAAATAGATAAAAGGCGCGTGTACATGGATTTGTGGTGTGGGGTAATGAACCAAGGCTCCTACCAAGGGATAGTTTGGACAGAGGATCTAAAACCCACCCTTATAATGAACAAGTTAGGGAGTTGGACTGAGACTCTTGACCCCTAAATTTTTCATTGGATGAAACATTATAGATTGAGGCTCCCAGATTATTGTTATGTAATTGACCATGTAATGGATTTTTCTAGTGATATAGGGAACTAGAATAAATCCCTTTTTTTCTTAGTAGCTAACCCACTTTAGGATGTTATGTGAATGATGTAAAGATCTATCTCATGGAAAAAAATGATGAAAATGGATATTGTAAATATTTCAAACTAATGGTAAATAAGTTGTCTTTTTTACCATATAATTTATTTATTACATGAATGCACTATATTTTTATACTATATATTTTATAGACACCATTAGAGGTGGGATACTAAGTTATACTCACACAATGATCAGGCTTCCATTGGTTCCCAAGAAAATTTCATGGTTGGAGTTCAATAAAAGGGAAAAATTCTTATGCAAGGGTTTGAGTTAGGATTAGGATGTGCTTGTATGTGTATCCGGACTTGGGGTGAGAAATTTTTTTGGATATTCAGCTATTATCAATATTTTGTGGTTTCTTCTCTTTTGGACATATTGGCATGACATGCCATATTTCTAATTTGGTTGTGTTTTGTACCCTATTTGGGAAATGGTTGGTAATTCATGTTTCTAGATTATTAATTATTGTTTCCTTTATTTCATTTTTCATCTACTATGTATTACTTTGTTAAAGAAGGTATAATATCCCCACATGTTTTATTATACACTCACTTCTATTTGGAAAACAATAGCATATTGGGAGGTGCGGTTGAGGTCATGTGGTGACTTGGCTTGGGGTAATGCTGAGTGGCTTCCAATTTGGGGATGTTTTATGGTTATTGAGTTATCTTATTGTCCATATAACAATAAAAATGATAACACATCCCCATGGTTACCATTGGATGTGATCACATCCTCAATGGATTTCCCATGACTCAACAACTTGCATAGTATCATGAATATTTAAATTAAAATAATCATTTTTATAAATTTATTCAATTGGGAATAGCAGGTATAGATTGATACCAACATCTTCACTTATAGTTTCATCTGTATTTACAATGTTACTCCACTATTTTTTATAAACATTCATATATATAAATTAAAAATTCACTAGAATATTACTTTATTATAGACCCTATGGTTACTTTCACCACTCATTATAATATCCCCATTAATTAAAATTCATTTCATAAATACTTACAATACATTTATAATTATGTAACACCGTCTGAGGGAACCTCTATGTCAATGTCATATCATTCGTCAATTTTTATTATAGTCTAATTACATTATTCACCATTATCATTACTCTCTAAATAAATTTTATAATTTTTATTTATTATTCCATTAAATTTCATTTCAGACAATGATATAAATTATTTCAATTATATCATCCAACTAAATTCACAAATCTCCTTCCATGAAACACATTCTTGAAGTCAACACTTCTTATTAAGAGTTCTTCCTTCATTCAAGTTTATCACTAGTATTATTCATTTATTAGTTAGAAATCCATGTTTATATCCATCATTATTTTCATTCCATATATTTATCCTTATATATCACAATTATAGGTTATTATTATCTTTAATTCATTATATTATATGTAATTCATACCTTTTATAAGTATTTATAACCCTCTTAATGAAAATTCATTATTTAGGATTGATGATTCAATCACTTTAATAATTTAGGTATGATAATAACTACCATTCATTAATCATAAACCATTAAAAATGTCCCTTGGATAAATAATTCATTCCACACATTTGTATGAACAAATTGGTTTTTAAAAATTATTATAATTATTAAGAAGTGATAATAATATTTCTTCCAACCATATTCAATATAGAATTGACATTATTGACCTTATAATTAAAAATTCTATAAGAACAATTCTCTCATACATTATTTCCAAGGCGATTAATAGAAATCCCAAGTATCTCAAGTTCTTAAAAAAATAAAATCTATTTTCATTTGATAATAATATTTTTTCTTATTCAATTAAATATTTATCAATTAATTCATCCATCTAACATTACCAATATGAATCAATCTTACTTCAATTGGCCTACAATGACACAAGGATCCAGAAAAAAATTTATCATAATGAATGACTATAATTGAAACCTATATAGATGAAATATTTCTCATCCAATACAAGGGTTCCATATTGTGCCACTCTGTGTGTTCTACGTGCCTCTTTTGTCATAAAACATCATTGTTGATTCTTGGTCATTCGAACTTATGAATAATTTGAAATAGAAACACCTAGTTACACAACCCACAAGAAATACCCTATCAAAAAATGACCATTTGATCAACTGATTAGTCTAATTTGGTTAGAATGTATCTCACCTTCCATGCATTTTTTCACTTGATACAGACAACTTTTCCGTTATGTGCTTGGACAACCACGATGAACACGACTTGTGTAGCCCTATATATCCCCATTGGAGCTATGTGGTACCCATATCTCAATCCAATGAATATTTTTGGATATTTTTTTCATCTATGGGGTGCATAGAATTCTATAGTCAATTGGGGATATATATCCCCCTTTTGACCCATCTGATCAAAGATCTAACAACTGTCGTCATGTGACTAATGAATTTATTGGGTGTACTCATCAGAAAACGTTTGTTAAAGTAAAATTTATTTGATGGACAACAATATTCATACCACTATAATTTCTAACAAACTAATTATAAATCTACAATCAATATCTCATGATTCATCCTATATTTGTCCCAAATATTTGAGAGAAATTTGAATTACTAAAACAATCTATTCAAGTTTTTTCATAAACTGTAACTCTGACAAGAATGATTAAAGAGGAGTTAGGATCACCCATTGAGATATTTATATTTAGTTATGGTAGGTTCATTAATTCAATAAAATAAAAATTATATCAATATATTATTGAAAATGACGTTATATCTTTACTCTAAATTATCTCAAAATCCTTTTTATCAAATTTCAATGAACCCAAAGGCTATGAGTTTGTTAGAAAATAGGGATTAAAAAAATAAAATTTCATAGGTGGATATTATCGTTTTATAAAAAAATATTTATAAGTTTAGGGTAAAAATAAATATATTGTATCAAGGAACTACACACTTTCATGGTGACCATCATTATCCGGTCAATTTGTCCTACATTATGGAGATCCTTTAAGTGGATCTCCCGAAAAACTTATATCTCTTCAAAATTTCTTATCCAATGAGCTCAAGGAAGGAGGGTAAATCATGGTTAAATGTATAAAATAAATAAATTATGAATTATAAACTAATTCATTAAAAAAAATTCACCTCCACTGTATACGTCCACAACCACACACAAAATATCATGTCAAACAACCTAGGAAAACACACACTATAAATGTTGATGAAAAAACCAATTGTTTGTAATGTTTTTCCCCCTTAAGGGATTTGGACTTAGAAAATGACCAACAACAATGTTGATGAAAAAACATGGGATAAAAAAGAACAAGAGGGAAGTCTCTGGGGAGGCCTTGCAAAGCTCTTTCATGGAGCCCCATGGCCCCATGCCCGCCGCAGAGCAAAGAGGTGGGGCACCCTATAAATGGCTCTGACATTCGCGAGCCTACCGCGGAGCAAGGAGGCGGGACACCCCACTAATGCCTTTGATGTTCATGAGCCCACTGCGGAGCAATGAGATGTGACACACCTTGAACCGCTTTAACATTCGCGAGCCCACCGTGCAAAAAGGAGGGGGGACACCCCACGAACCTCTTTAATGTTTGTGATCCCGCCATGGAGCAACGAGGTGGGAGGCTCTGCGGTTGAATTTGACATTTGGAACCCACCGCAAAGCAACCTCTCTCTTCGCACTGAGCGATCTCTACCTCACCACACCTCTTGCCTATAAGAATAGGGCTCCTCTCAATCCCAAAGGATGGATCATCTAACCTTTCACCTTCCGAGCTCTCAAATCGTGAATCACTACTTGCTCTATGATCCATGAGCTCCTCATGGTACTTTTTCTTCAAGAAGTGCCTTCCCCTTGGCTTTAATTGAGAACCTATTCCAAGAGGGATGCCTTTCACGAAGCCCACATGCCTTCACGAAGGAAGTAGATCCCCACGGGGACTCGGGTCATTACAAAGCATTTATGCTTTGCAAAAAGTCCTCCACACACACATGAACAATAGAATAAGGAAGGATTACTGTGGTTCACGAAGCACATTTTTTCACGACACCTTGCTTTGCAAGGCACCCCTGCTTCACGAGGCATTGATTTGTGGATTCCTTTCCACTTCTGAATCTCCTCTTATATACACCTATGACCTATGACTAGCTTAGTAAACTTCACTTTCCGAAGCACATTACTTCACAAATCCCCCCAACTTCATGGAGTGCTAGAGCTTCACAAGGATACCTATGAACCCATTTTCTCTGAAACTCCTTTTCTAATGTGGCCTTTTAGGTTTTCATGAAGTAACATCAAATTCCTTTGGACGATATCACGCATTGTGTTGCTTCGCCTCATGATTTTTTGCATAGTCATGATAACAACTATTAATTCTTCGCCTAGCCACGCTAACATGTAACCCCCAATGGTTCTCTCCATAACACCCCCAACCGCGGCATTAACGATGCCTTCCTTCCCTCAAGGGTGGGCGGGTATTAGTTATGTATGTCTTAGGGGTGTGGGGTGAACCCACCTCATCCGAGTTGCAGGACTTTGAACTTCCAACCACCATCGTCCTCAGCACATGATGTTAAACTGCGATCACACCCTGTGAATCAGACGCGGTGTTCCCCAACTAGGGACATTCTGCATGCCCACTAGTCTCTACAGGTGTGAGATAATTCCTCACATAGAATGATATCCTCTTTATTGTAGTGGCATCTATCCTTGATGGAAAGGGCAACCACCCTAGTATAAGCCCATTAGAATTCCATGAAGGAAGTATCACCCCTAGTCCTCCTCTCTTCCTGGGTTCCAAGTCCCTCTCCCACTGGGATTTGTCACCATCCGGGCTTCCATCCTTGAGTAAGTTCCAATCTCCATCATCTCAGGCTGCTAATTAGGTGTAAGCCCCTGTATCCTCTTTGGGCAAATAACCATGAGTAAGGCCCTATTCCACGTCCCACAGACGCAACTTCAGTGACGTGGTCGTAAGGCCATTGTTGTCTCTTATTTATCACACCGAGCATGACTCACGTGGGCTTATAGAAAGAATCGACCATGAAATCCTCTCTAGGAATCCTAGAGTGTAAGCCCTCCACACCACATGAACTATGAGGTCTTTGATCCTTGCCAATGCAAGGTACGTAGGAAGCCTACATTAGGTTCAATCCCACCATCCATTGGTCGTTCTCACCCCCCTTCACATCGGTTCACCAACCACCACCTGAACTATGAGTTATTTGATCCTTTCCTAGGCAAGCTACGTAAGAAGCCTCCCTAAGGTTCAAGCCCACCATCCATTGGTCGTTTCGACCACCTTCATGTCGATTTTCCAACCCCCACCTGAACTATGAGGTCATTGATCCTTGCCTAGGTGAGGTACGTAAGAAGCCTCCCTAAGGTTTAAGCCCACCACCCATTCATCCCAGCCCCCTTCACATCTGTTCACCAATACCTTGGGTTTCCTTAGAGCATAAGCCCAAATTTCCCCCATATCCCGAACTATATGAACATTGATCCTTGCTAAGGTAAGGTACATATTAATCATCCATGAGGTCCAAACCCAACACCCAGCAGTCCCTGCCATCTTCACGTTGGTTCCCAGCCCATACTAAACTACATGGTCTTTGATCCTTGTCTCCAAGGATAGGTACATAAAAATCCTCAATGAGGTTCTACCCCATTTATCAATAATACATTGTCAACCCCATTCAGTGGTATGCCGTTGACATTACCATTCAATGGTAAGCCATTCTGACCCCATTCAGCAGTAATATGTTGTGATCCCATCCAACAGTAAGCTATTGTGACCCAATCTAGATGTAAGTCATTGAAATCCCCAATCAGCGCTAATCCATCATCAGATGAACTATAAGGATGTTGATTCCCTACCCCCGGGATACGTGGGAAGCCTCTTCGAGACTCAAGAACAACATCATCGTCATACTCGAGATGAATCCATCTCATTCTATATCTACTTCATTAAACCTTCTATCATCTAGCCTGATTCTTACCCAGGCTTCCACATCCTGGTGGGATCATTCCACCTCATTCCACATTCCCCTTAACAAAAATCTTGAAGCTAACCGCACATTGGCCCACAATGTAGGTGTTCCCTCTAGAGGATTCACCCATATGATCCACTCTAATCGGTGTTCTAATAAGTCCGATCTGTCTCCGCTAGATGTTAAACCTGCGACATACCCTGTGTTGAACATAAGAAGCTGAGGAAAACGTCAGATACATGCCTATGGAATAAATTTCCCACATTCGACATGGGATGTCTCAGGCATCCGCGCCCTCGAGAAGCCCTATAATAAGGGGAAGAATCCCAAACACGTCAGTGTCCCCGCATCCAGGCACGACAGTGATGTCCAACATGATTACTCCCCTGACCAATGGTTTCTTCCCTAACCAAACCATTTTGAAGGTCACAAAAGAAGCAGCGTAATTAATGGGTGTCAATGAAGATATGTAACCAGGAAGAGTTTCACATACCACATCTTTAATCATTAAGTGAGACCCAGACTAGTTGAAGAGTTATGAGGAGGAATCCACGGATGTAAGAACCAACATCTCATCATCTCATTTTGATCAAGGTACAAATGTCCCTTAAAAAGGAACAGATGTCACCCGCCTTTTCAATTATGGAATGTGGGGCAACAAAAAAGGGGCATTTCATCCTTGAACAAGACGGACATGCGCGCCCCAAAAAAAATTGTCAAAAATAGAAATGGTGAACCTAACATGAATATATTCTCCTCAATATGGATATTAGTATCATTTGAGACATCGGTGGATTATCATTTCACTGGATCTAGATATCTGATGTTGGGTCCCACCAAGAAAATAGTGGGCATGGAATGAAACTCATCAGCAGTTGGGGTAGTAGAATGTTGGGCATCCTGATCTACGATGCTGTCAGCATGGATCCCTCTAACTAGTCATGGAAGACAGGATGGTGTAGGGTCACTGGTCATCTATTCCCCTTTTCTTTCACCACGGATGAGTTAATATCCTTGCTTTTAGGATCCAAGCTGCTACACTCGAAGCTCAATCACCACCTGCCCACCAACACAGGGGCATGGGAAGTACCAGCGCGGCAGTCCCATGTGGCTCTGCCCCTTCCGCGACGGTCTCAATAGCCACGACTATAGGGATACCCCGCCCTATCTCCCCATTCGAGGTTGTTGAAATGAGGGTGATCAATGACCTCATATGCCGGTATGAGGAGGAGGGTATTATCTTGACTCGGGATATGGCCTATCTGGATTTAGAGGCATATACAACTCATCGTCAATGCCACCCCCGAGGGCCGTACAGGGATCCACTACTCCCCACTCCAACATATAACCATTTCGGGAGCCTCGCCCCAGAATGTCTCGAAGACTCCCAACCCTACACCGATGAGGTAAGGGATGTCTGGGCTAGCCCGGTCAGAGTCCCATTCCAGGGACTCACCGCAAGGAATCACACCAGGTCATGTCAGTTTATCCACCTAGTCTTACTGGCCAAGAATCAAGCAAGCCACATACCTATGCCACTGGATATGGTCCGTCTAACTCAACGCCAACGTCAGGTGCAAGATGAAGAGCGTTTCCTCCAAGGGGAATCGATGTCAGCGACTACTATGGCTCGAGCCACCACTAATTTATATCAAAAACTCCCTATGTGCACTGGACAAGGAAATTCATATGCACGACCTAGATCAAGGCCCCAATAGCCCCACGGGCAGGCTGAGTCGACACTCATGGTTGCTGGCACAGGCAGTGGCCACCGCAGACTAACCCTCAATGACTCGACCCAGTATAGAGGTCCTCCATGTACCTCTACCATGGAGAACAGGAGCCTTCCCCACTTCCAGGCTCAGCATGGTGGTCCACCTCATGCCACCTTCAATCCAAATGAGGATCCTCCCCACAGCGGTGACGCTCTGTATGGAAGTCTCTCCCAAGCCCACTACACCAGATATGGTGTCATTCCTCCCGCTAGAGATCATTGGTATGAGGATGTTTCAAATATGGTCACTCATTACTATGGGGACCCTCCCCCTGTCCTCGTAGAAGCTGGAAAAGGCCCTCCTCACCCCAGATATCAGAGGGGTTAGGGTCGGCTTCACTTCACTGGCGCCCATCATAGATTTCCTACCTGTGTTCAGCTCGACCAATACGAGGACCCTCCACATACTGATTTCACCAGGGGAAACAAGCATAGAAGTCATCCCCATGCTCCTACCAGCTTAACCGGAGGTCTTACCAGCTCTTTCACTACCCACGGAGGTCCTCCTTGTGTTTCCTTTGATATCTGTCCCGGTTCTCCTCACACCCTGGCTTACTCAGGTGGCGACCTTCTCCACCCCAGCACCAGTACGGCCAAAGGACCTCCCCGTGCTAGAAATCTAGCCTATCCAAAAGAGCCATCCAGCTTGCAGGAAGGCAGTTCTTCACCACCATATGAAGAATTCGGGGGAGGTCCAGATAGAGATAAAACTAGTCTATTTCTCAGACTCTGAAGTAGAATACGACTCGCAGCGGGAACCCTCCCTTCGCTCATTTGAGTCAAGGGCTGGGGCAAGAATGAGGTGTATCAGCCTAGTACTCCCATAATGAGAGGTCCATCAGATTCTTTCCTCCCTCCATAGGTATATCTTGGAGGATGAAAATTTGGCAACCCCACAGGTTACATTCATGCAATTTCCACAGTCATCACTAGAAGCACTCTCTACCTCGACTAGAGATAACAAAGAGTTATTCTGGGGACCAATAGTGGGCGAGCAACATCACGCCCTATCACCAGTATCCCTAGCCCCTACGCCATTAACTAAAACCGTCATCCCATCCTACTGCGATGTGGTGGCTAAGTCACTACATTCTTCGGAGGACAGCCCGAGATGTGGCGGTTTGTCAGCTCGCTCTCTGTACTCTCCACCGGCCCTCCTTCCATCCCAGCGGTCTGCCTCAGTTCCGCTACTAGTTCCTCAGCTGCCTCCGGTAGACGAGTGGGGTAATGAAGGGCCAAACCTTGAATCCAAGGAACATATATTATGTAATATTATCTCATTAGACCACTTCCTTGAGGTTTTTTTCCAATAGCAACACCGAATTTTTGCGCACCAAAATTCATCACCCTAGAAGAAGTTGAGTGTTTCCGTCAAACCCTCTGGGTGACAAAATTTCACATTTATCATCATCAAGTGATTTATACCAGGATCCAGGAAAATTTTGAAAAAATTGGTGAGCAATGTTGTCTAGTTGATTTGGCAACACTCCCTGTGGCCCAGTGCCCTGAGTCACCTGGCCGCCGTAAGGACCTCCAATAGAAAAGTTTTTAGAGTTTCAAGGTACTCTACAAGATTATCAAGGAGGCTTCCCCCCATATAAAAAACTATGGATGGGGGAAGTATGCTGCCCACCACTTCAATCATATCCAAAAGGTGTCTGAATAACAAGGATAAATTGAGGACATGCCCCCAGGACGGGTCATGGTCAACCTGGCCGACATATTGGATGTAGAGAATGAGATGGAGCTTCTTGATATAGACTTACCCTCTGAGGGAGTTCCACCACTATTGGATCCATCAAGAAGATTTACTCATTAGAATAGGAATATGCTGAGGCTCCCTACACCCACTGAGGCATTAGTTCTCATTAGGAATCTTGGTAATGGTAAAAAGAACCTCAGAGATTCCAAACACTCAGACCCATCTACCTATTTGCAGTAGACGAAAGAGGACCATGAGGAGGCAGTATTGTGCCAATAATGTGCCAAAAAGAAAAAGTTGGTCGACAACCTCCTGGCTGAATGCACTGCGGAACAACGTCCAGATTACGGGGAACTGCGACCAGTATAGTAGGGGCATGAACAAACTCTCTTCGGTGAACTACACCTAGGTGACCCTAACCACCCTTCCCACGTAGACAGGGTTGAAGCCATAACTTATGGCAAGAGGGTGAAGTTCTCGACAAACCCTTCGGAGTGTTTCAATAATCCAAGGAACCTAGCTCGAGTTCCCCCAACTGCCTCATTAGTTACTCCACCATCCGCTCCCTGAACCATTGAACCTCCCTATCATGTTAAAGAAACCGCCAATGCAATCATGGTTAGGGATCCCCATCAAGATAGGGATCCCCATTCAGATGATCCTTTGGCGGTGCTCATTACTCACCTTGAGACATTGGAAACGCGACTAGTGGCACTCCCGCTTGATTGAAAAACATAGCCAGAATTGGTGGATGACATGCCATCACCTCCAGGTTTTGAGAATCCAACCTTTTCCCCCTTTAACAGGACAAGGACACACCACATCACCTGGCCCACTTTACCTCATGGTGTGGCCCCATGTTGGGAACTTCATTGCAGTAAGAAGTCTCCTTGATCCGATGTTTTGTACAGACAACGGAAGGGCCTGCATTTGTTTGGTAATGCCAGCTCCCCATCAGATTAGTAACCAGCTGGGAGGTCCTCCGTAGGTTGTTCCATTACCACTTCAGTTCCACCACGTAGAAGACGAGTATCACCAACCTCTTCAAGTGCAAGCAAAGGCCTAATGAGTGCGTCTCTAACTTTCTTACCCTGTGGAAAGGACTCACGTATTACCTTGAAATTCCACTAACTCAGGAGAAATTACTGACGATGTGCATAGGGAATGTCAAGATGGAACTGGTTCCCTCTTTGATTACCCAGAACTATCTCGGAGGATTTCATGACTTCTCTGATAAGGCCCAACACCTAGAAGAATCCCAGCAACAGGCCAACCAAGCATGTCTGTTGCCTCATGTAATTCCCACAATGAGGGCTTCCAGAACTGATCCTGCCACAGTTTACAAAATAGTGTCCCTAGATGGTTGGAATTATTACTAATGGAGCCACCTCCACAACCACACAACGGCATTCCACAACAGGTGAAACCTCCAACCCAGTAGTGGCCTCCTCAAAATCGACAGGTGCCCCTGCGTAATGCGCCACCACCTCCTAGGCGAGACAACCTTGCTCCACCTCTTCAGTTGGGTCCTCCAGCCCCTCATCAAGGTCAGCCTCCAAGGGAACCCTTTCAATACAGAAGAAACGGGACTTACGCATTCAATGAGAATCTGGTTCCCAGATATTTCCGGAGTTCCTTATAACAAGGGATTGTGTGTTTACTTGAGTGAAGAAGGCCAAAAGAGGCGAACCTCACTGATCGCGCCAACTACTACCCCTATCACCATATCCCATGGAAAACTCTCAAGAAATGCTATGGGTTCAAAGACTGGCTTCAAGACTTGGTCGATAACAATATAGTCAGGTTGGGCCCAGCCCCAGAAAAAGTGGCATGCATCGTCTTAAGGACAGACAACAGCAGCAACAACGGGGGAGAGTGGTAGTAGGTTTCAAACAACAGGTCCTAGAAGTTTGATGACTAGATTGCTTGAAAAATGGTCTCTCGTGACCATGTTATCATTTTTGCACGCCTAAATTGTCCAAATCCAATAGAATCAATGTCTACAACTCTTGCATTGTCTTCTTAGCCTTCCAAGAAGACAAAGCATCTTCAATGTAAGGGAATGAAACGTGCCCCGCCAATGCCATCTTCATCCCATACTTTCGGAAACTTTATGCCCCCGAAGATGGGGATACCTCCCAGAATCCTCCTAGTAGTGGATGAATCTTCAAGTGATAGTAAAGTGTATGCCTCGGTTAACACCGTATAGCTGGTAAACCCCTACATGACTCCCGATGATGGGGAGATCTAGGAGGATCTCCCAAATTTCCCCAGCCGACGCCAACTTCAGTGAATTCGCGTCCATATGGGTCATCGAGGAACATAAGTTGGAACTTCCAGCTAGGCCATGCATGCAACTAAGACTAGAAAGCAGGCCCAACACAGAGATTAGCACGTGTAGCCTCCTCATTCGGTGTCATCAAGCCCGCCTCCACCACCGTTTGTGCTACTGGACCAAGAAGAGACACCTATGCCTCACCGTGATTAGCCACACTTCTCCCAGAATAGTTCATATTAGATATCCTTAGTATAGCAGGTACTCCAAATGCTTCGAATAATGAGAAACATGACATTCCCATTACCGTTCAGTCATCTGTCCAGCCAGTAGTGGCCACCGTACTTCCTGCAAGAAGAATTTCACACATGGTGCAGAAGTACAATGTTCTAAAGAATCTTTCCAGCATTCTAGAAAATATTTCTATCCTTGAGGCCCTTATCTTATCATCAGATATGCGTGAGTCCCTTGCTAAGGTTTTAAGAATCCCTCTCTAGTTTGAGACAAAAGTAGCAGCCATCGAAGCCTTTCATGCAGAGTTGGTAGAGAATGATGAATGTCAGGCAATAATTTCCTTCTTTGGAGAAGATGAAGGCTCTCCCATAAAGGGGAACATTTTCCCACTATACATCACTAGACAATTCAATGGCGTGGTGGTTCACCACTGTCTTGTTGACACAGGCTCCGAGATTAACCTTATCCCAACATGGACACTGCAGAAACTGTGATTATCCAAAGAAGACTTGACTCCCTCCAACCTAAAAATAAAGCGATATGATAAGACAGAGTAGACCTCGGTAGGAAAGATCCATTTGAAGACCCTATTTGGGGGCCTAGTTTCTAGCACTGACTTTATGGTTTTCTCCCAAGACACTGCGTACAAGGCATTGATGGGAAGATCATGGCTCCACCAGCACGCAGAGGTTCCATCATCATATCACCAGTGCCTCAAGTACACCCTCAATGGTCAAGTGGGAATGCTCCAAGGTGATGCGTCTCCTTTTTTCACTTGTGATTCCCACTACCTGGATGCTGACTATTATAAGATCAAGGACAAGTAGATTCAGACTAATGAGGTCAAGCATGCCACAGTTACAACTGACACCTGGGCAGGTCTAGATGATGCCTACGTATTCCTGATCCATCTATCGGTGGCCACGACCCCCAATATGGGGCAATGTTTGGAAGTCTCTCGTATAAGCATGAAGCATAATCTCAGGTCCAAGCGATGTCAAAAGATCCCTTCATATTCTTATACAAATAGAGCCTTGGTGGTCCTTGAGCCCTCTACTCCCCTAAGGTATCGAGATGTCCACCCCATGGCTAGGACAATATATCATACATTCTTGTTTCGCCAAGCTGGAATCAACCAGATCAAGAAGACACGCCCCTATTACTTCAATATCATCATGTATGGCCCCTTGAGCTGATGATCAGATGGGATCAGGTCGATATCCTTCATTGTAATTGTTTTGACAGCACCATAATCTCCTGATGCAGTGACCACTGTCGCTCAGGTTAGTACCAGCCTCTCCTCGGAGTTAGTCAACTCAGAGAAATATCCTTTCACCGTGGATCCCTCCTCTTCAATTGAATAAAAATATTTAGAGGATAATTCCCCCGCCTTTTAGGAGGGTGTCTCTACCACGGTCGATGAACTTGTACATGTGGACCTCAGTAGCAAGGCAGACTTGAGACCCACATTGATCAGTGCCGCCATGTCCCTCATGGAGTAGCACTGGTACAGAAACTTCTTGAGACAACATCGTGATGTATTCTCCTAGAGCGATGATGAGATTCTAGTACTAGATACTCTGGTAGCCATCCACCACCCCAGTCTCCCTGCCAATCATCATAGGTTTATGCGGCCTCCCAGAAAGATCCACCCTTCTCACGGTGCCATGGTAGATGCGGAAGTTGATAAGACCATCAGGGCCAATTTCTTCAAGGAGTTCCAGTACCCCAAAGGGCTAGCCAACATTTTTCCAGTCATGAAGTAGAATGGACAGACTAAAATTTGCATCTACTTCCGTGATCTCAATCATCACTATCCGAAGGATGATATTCCCCTTCCTATGATGGAGTTGCTGATTGACGCTAAAACTGGATTCCAAGTTATCTCCATCATGGATGGGTACTATGGGTATAACCAAATTCAAATGGTCCCTGAGGACGAGGAGTCCACAGCTTTCTAGGCACCACAAGGTATGTTTTGTTACCAGGTCATGCCCTTCGACTTAAAGAATGTAAGTGCCACCTATCAGCGGGTTATGCATCGCATACTCAAACCAATCCTCGGGACATTAGTGGAATGATACGTGGAAGATCGGGTGGTCTAATGTTGTTGGTTCTATGACCATCTCAAGGACCTTGAGAATGTATTTGGATTCCTCCATTCTTGCCACTTGAAGATGAACCCATTGAAATGTGCCATCGGGGACACATCTAGGAAGTTCCTCGGCTTTTTTGTCAGATACTAGGGTATCAAGATTGACCCTGAGAAGATCAAGGCCATCCGCCAGAGGTCTCCCCCGAGAAACATTAATGATCTACAAGGTTTTAAAGGCCACATATACTATATACGCCGATTCATTGTGAATCTGGCCGGAAAGTGTAAGCCCTTTTCTCAGATAATGAAGAAAGGAACCACATATTAGTGGGACGAAGAGTGCTAGACCGCATTCAAGGAAATGAAGTAGTATCTGCCCCAGCCTCCGGTCTTAATGCCACCATCCCCGTAAATCCATTGGTCCTTTATGTGACCGCCCTGGAATGATATCTCAGCACCCTTCTCGCCTACAAAAACAATGAGGGGACAGAAAACAGCCTAGACTAACTCAGTCGTATGCTCATTGATACAGAGACCAGATACTCCCCCATCGAAAAGAGCTGCCTTGCATTGCTATTCGCAGTACAGAAATAGAGACATTACTTGTAGCACCATGACGTATAGATGGTGTCTCGGGTAGACCCACTGAAGTACATTATGAACTTCCCCATGTTGACAGGTCGTCTAGCTCAGTGGGTAGTGATTCTTCAGCAGTTTGATATCTAGTTTTTCCCTGAGAAAGATATTTAGGGGCAACCATTGGAAGTCTTCCTTGCCGTACATCCTTCCCCTACTGACTAGTCTTTGGATCTCAATTTCCCCGATGAGGCGATCCTCTAGGTAGACCAATCCATGTCGTGCTGGCAGATGCAATTCGATGGTTTTTCCCAAAGCCCCATTGGCATGAGGCTCAATGATCCCAAGATCAACAGTGTAGGCATGGGAATCATCTTTATTACCCCAACATTAGACATTCAACCATAATCATTCCTATTTTTAGAAGTTTACACTAACAATGAGGCCGAGTATCAAGATCTTATCACTAGACTTGAACTGGCCCTAGAGATTTATGTACCCCATTTCCATGTGAAAGGGGATTCTGAACTAGTCATCAAGCAGGTCAATGGTGACTACGTTGTTAGAAAGCCATCTCGTACCATTTTTGGAGAGAACTCTCTGTCAAATGGCCCATTTCCCATCTTGGCTGGAATTCACTCATGTCCCTTGATCTCAGAATAGTTGAGCTGATGCCCTGGCCAGCCTGGCTGTATCGCTTGCAGAACCTGAGAAGGATGATCTGATTATCCACATGGATCATCGGAGAGTAATTGCTCCTGTCACCCCAGAGGACAACGACGTCCTACAGGTAAGCCATATTACAGTCGAATCCTCTACGTTAGGACCCCCATATGCATTGGTTTAAGTGACTCTTGACTGAAGATTCCCCATTGTTGAGTATCTCCAAAATGGTTACCTCCTTGATGTTCGGGCCAATCACGAGCGAATGAGATGCCACACATTGTAGTTAACCCTCCAGGATGGCCCTAGCCATGAGCAGATCCTTTAAAAGCGCGGGTTCGATGGGGTTCTCTTCTGTTGTATTAAAGGAGTCATGATTTCTTAGGTCATGCAAATGTTCATGTCATTTTCTACGGGGCTCAACAGATCGGGCCAAAGTTGTCCCATTAGATCCAGAGACTGGGGTACTTCTGGCCCTCCAAGATCCACGACTACAACGAGTTCGCCAAAAGGTTTCCTTCATGTGAAGTTAATGCCAAATTCATGAATCGGCTACCAGAGTGTAGAGACCCGTATCTTGACGTACATGGACATTACATTACATTTGCGGAATACTTATTACATAACAAAAGCACACACACAAGGATCGTAATAGTTTAGTGTCTTTGGAAACTCGGAACGTAATCTTCTAATCGTGGTGAAAGATCTTCAATATCTCCCATAAAGATCTTACCTTTTTTTACCTAAAACCTTTCTTTATATCCTGGGGAAAAGAAAACAAAAAAGGGTGAGCTCAAATGCTCAGTAAGGGTATACAAAAGAAAAATCAATCACATCATATTCATAAGAACATAACTTATGGAAATCTTAACCTTCAAAAGAGAGCATAATTTCATAGCATGGGATAAATCATAGTAGTGAAATGAAATCCCAATAATCATAACATAAAACATGAAACTTTGTGTCATACACACATAATTATAGAGAATCATTTCTTGTTAGTCAAGACTCATTGCCAAGCCTATCTTAGTGGACAATGTCCCTTTCTGAATCGAGGAACCCTCGTTTTAGTCCTGTTTCACTGAACCGGTATAACCTACCATTTCATCCATGTCTATCTCATGAGATATAAAATCTTTACCCAATGCATTGGAGGGAGATATAGGTCCCACCCATCTTATAATGAATCCTTTCTTATGTGTGACACATAATAATAAACCATACATCATAGCGTAACCCATGTAATAAAAATGGGATTCTTAAACAAAATGACATCATAAAACAATTCACATAAGATAAAGGACTTCATAAAAATATTTCCATCACAACATAATCAAATCCATGTAATAATAGAGATAAAAACAGAACCCTTTTATTATCTTAGATGTAAAATAATTTTGATAAAATACATGAACTCCATTCTTGAGGAAAATATCCTTTCTACTTCAAAAACACTTTTCCTTTCTTAACATGTCATACAATTTTAAACTAAAAAAAGTTGATTAAAAATAAACTTGAATACTTGTAAATGAAGCTTCTTGGAAATAATGTTTTAAGAATCCATTCATGCCGTATAAGTTAAAAAACATTCTTCGTACTTTTGTCAGAAAAGTCAAAAAGTGCCTCGTACGAAAAAACGACAAAAGATTCCTTTCATATTCTTTACTAAAAACTCACTGAAGGGTAAAATTGGATTTAAACTATTGTTAGTGGATGGAAACAATATTACATATTGAGGGAACATGGATGTGGACGATAAAATACACCCCAATAAATACTTACGAATAAACAATCTCGGATAAAAATGAGATTGTGATATTTCCCTTACCTTAGGTCCGATTTGCTTCATAAGTGTCCGAACCTCATGTATAATGATTTAAATAATGTCATTTACTTATTACAGAATCCTATTCATTGTTATGATATCATATATGGTTCACTTATGACTTTATATTACCCGTTCTTTTGTAAATTCTATGTTAAAGAGTGTTTTGGGTAAAATTGTTTCATTTGTCGTCCGTGTTTTGACTTGTAATTATTCATATGATTACTTAGATCATGATTACTTAATTCCAGAACATAAAACATGATTTATATATATATATATATTCAGGATATACATATATATAATAAATCATTAAATGGAAAGAAATACATCGTTCATGGAGATGGTAGTCCGTACGTACGCATGAACGCTGTTTTCGTTTCCTTATTGAATTGAATGGAATTAAGTAGATGACATACATATAAATATATAAATAAATACAGTATCATTATTATGTCATATATTTCATTATTACATATTATATATACTTTATAATCATTCATGAATGGTTAATCATTGAGAATGAACCTTATCGCGTCGTGGAGACGGTAGTCCGTACGTACGCACGAGCGATGATATCGTTCCCATGGTCGTGGAATTGTGTTGAAGTGTATGTATACTTTTTCAGTATCAATATAACTCTATAATAATCATATATAGTTACTCATTACAGCATTATACTCATCCTTGTAAGGTGATGGTGGAAAATAGATTACACCACAGCGTGGAGACGGTATTCCGTACGTACGCACGCGCGGTGATTTCATTTTTCCGTAGGATGGATAGAAGGTGAATTAGGGTTGTTTCATATATATAATAACATATCAGTATGTAAGTAATACTTATTTTATTACTTTATCATGAAACAAATAAAGAAGAAGAAGTTGAAGAAGAAAGAAATTAAAAAATATCGGTAATGGATATTACCTCTTTTTTGACGCGCCTTTTCTTAACCTCCACTTAAAGAACTAAGGATGGTCTTTGAAGAAGACCAGGACCTCTAGGATGATACTCGGGAAGTGTAGAAGAGATTTTGGCAGGGGTTGGACGAGCTTGAAGGCTCAAAGTTGTGTGAGGAAGAGAGGGAGGAGGTGCCCTTTTATAAGGGAGGAGAGGGGCACCTTAGGAATATCTCAAAATATTATTTTATATTAAACTCAAAATCGGTTTATAATGGTTCCAAAGGGTATTATCTAGAAGGTAAAGTGGGGATGGGTCGAAAGTCTATCAACAAATAGGATTTGGACAAGTTTAGGTTATTATTTTAACCTTATCAATTAGATTAAACTCTAAGATAAATAATTTAACTTTTACCGTGTCTTTTTGTTTTCTTACACTATATGGTTAATAAACTTACTATATCAAGCCAAAATAACCCCAAGTTGTTTATTATTAATATATATAATATTATCTAAGTCATTTGAACGAACCTTAGATTTTTAGGACTAAAATAACAATTAATAATATAATATTTGTTTTAGAAACTATATTATGTAAATTTTGACACTATTTGGTACATGATTTTTATGAAATTCATAACAGAATGATATGTTCGAACCAAGTAACTTAAATCAACAATAACATGTCATATTAACCTATAAAATTAGTTTAAGTCATAAAAAGTCTCAAATTACGTTTATTTGGGAATTTATAACATGAATTTTGTCAATATTTCATTAATAAGACAATTACTGCATCATCTTTCTGTCATAATAAATGATACTTATTTAATCCCTAAAAATTCTAAATAAATTCCGATGATTTAGATAATTGTATTATATTTCTGGAGACTATTCATGTTCGAAGTTTCATGAAGTTTATCACTAGATTAAAATTATTATACTTATAAGATTTAAGAAAGTGACATGTTGTCACATTCTTTGGTTTTAATAATAATTAAATTATTTTCATTGACAAAATTTAATTAAATTAATCTAATCCGACCCTTAGGTGATATGGTTCGTTTTTTAGTCATTCAATAGGATTTTGACATTTTTTAGGGTAATTTTAAAATATTATATTTACCCTTAATTACCCGATTTACCTTTAACTATGGTAAATAAAATTTACCGTAGTTACTATTCATAATTCCCAAAAATAAAAATTATCCTATTAACATAATTTGGACCCACTGATTCCAAATATGGAATCCATTTTTTAAAATTCAAAACACAGAAGTTTCAGAAATTAAATTAAAATTAATCCCGTTGTCGAATAAAAACGGGTTTTTGTTTAAAACATTGCAAAAGATTGAATTGATTTAACCTACGAATTCAAGGTAAAATCAATGCTAATGACATAAATTATATTAAATGGCAAAAATATATTCTATTTATACTTTAAAACAATTCAATATTATAATTTAACCACATATGATATTATGATGAAAAAAGTTGTTTTTAATTAAAATATAGCGTGTTTTTACTATTCATTAAAATGTGAAAGTTACCAGAATAATATGAAAAATTTATCCAAAGTAAATTTTTATTTATTTATTCCAAAGAAGAATTTTATTTTGTCAAATTGAACTTATAAACATGTCAAAAACCAGATTTAAAGTGGGTGCACCATCAAAAGGCGGCAAAACTGCATTTTTTGAAAAATACTTATTTTACCCGAAAAATTTATTTTGTTCTTATACCATGTTCTAGAAATGTGTAAGATGAATAATAATGTTATAAAATTAAAAATTTAGTTAATACTATTCATAACGGCTAATATTATAATAATATAACATTATTTATTAAAACCCGGAATTGCGTACAACACACGCTATCGAGGAAGGTCGCGATTGCGTGTAATGCAAGCCATGTCAGGGTTGCGTGTTGTGAAAGAATCCTTCGTTGTTTTGTATAACAGAATCCAACCATATTTCATTTATACATTTAATATATATATATATATACTCAATGTTGCGTAGAATAACTATTATCAAAATTGTGTGTATCATGGTCCAAGAATAGTGTTGCGTATACTGCAAGCTAATACGGTGTTGCGTATAGCGCAAGGTAATCTTGGTGTAGAATACAACATAAGACATTAATGAAATTAAAATAATATTTTTCAGAAAATCTCGGGGTGTTACATTCTACCCCCCTTAAAATGAATTTCGCCCTCGAAATTCGTCGGGGTTATAAATGGTTTACTATTTGAAAGTTTCTTTGATAGAAACCCACATCGTAAAAAGGAATACCAAAACTTATCTTTAAAAACAAAAGTATGAAACGTAACGGTTACCCAAATAAACTAATCACTGGGTTTCCACATAGGTGAAAATATGGATATAGAAGAGAAATCTAACCATCATGTTCTGATGGAGAGTGGTAGAGAACATGGCTATGGAAAAGCTAGCAATCACAAAGCCATAAATTTGTGATGATCTAAGGTACCATCTGATTCATCAGATATAAGATCACTAAGACAACATTTTTGGTTTTCAAGATCATTTCCCTAATGTTGATGAAATTGGAATTAGAAGAAATACTTTCGTGATTTTGGTATAGTCTCACCGTTTGTCGTTCTTTGGACAATTTCCACTTCATCTCTTAAAGAAATGAAGTTGAATTTGTCATTCGTGATGTGTTAGCAGATCATGTGATAGAATGATGGGTCATTCCATCTGTCTCAAACAAAAGGTTAGAAAAGTTATCAAAAAATACATAAGTCCATCTATAGTGATATTAATCATATATGGTTCCTAAAATGAACTTATACTTCACATATCATACTGCTTAATATAATAAAACTAGTTTCTACTAAACAGGGACTTCCTGTAGGTCAGTGGTAGGCGATAAAGGCCAGTCTCACTTCGGTTGTGGGTTCGATTCCCACAGCCTTGTCCGGAGCGATGGGCTGTCGCCCGTCCTGCAGGTTGTCCTTTTTCTAAAACTATATTACTATAACATCACATAAATAATATCAAAAAAAGTTCTATACTTAAACAATACTAACTTATGGTTAACATAATCCATTAAAATCTTTAGGCTTATCTAAAATACTTCGGTCCAAGCTCATAGTATAAAGAAAATGATTACATGAAATGTCGCCAACCAAGCATGTGAATACCATCATTTATCCCCCATATATCTTGTTGGTCACATTCCAATCATGTGAATACTTTAATGATGCATTCTCTTGAAAAAAATGAATACCCATTAAACCTTAGTGAAAACATGAATGCTGTCAAAAGTTAACTCTTTCCACATACCAAAATCCAAAAATTCTATATACTCAAACCATGATATAACCTTCTCCTTATATCAGTCATGAGCTCAGGAATACTATCAAACATTTAATTTTCTCCTTATCCCTTCAATGTGCGCATATCATCTACATTCCAAAAATATCTGAATAACCTTTCGTGGATACTGGTAACATTAATCAGACAATAGTGTAACAATCCTTACATGTCTCTTTATTCCATAGTACCATGAGATTACTTATACAACATTACACATGATAAACATGTAATCATTCCACTACATTCTTAAACCATTGACCGAGCTTCAACAATTCTTTCATCTCACATATCATTTGTAGTCTCTTCATAATCATCCACATAAATACTTCCCATACGGCCATACTGATTATCTTCATGAGACTTTCCCTTAGGGCATTGGTTTGGATAATGCCCGTACATTCCATATTTAAAACATTTAACCATTGTTGATGTCGTAGCAATACCATTATACTCATCCATGTTGTTAACTGAACCTTTTCCATTGCATTTACTTGCTTTGTGTCCTTATTTTCCACACCCAAAGCATCTTCCAGTTCCTTTGAAACATTCTCCTTGATGCCTCTTCCCACATGATTTACATAGGGGAAATTGAACATTCTTTCCTCTATGATCATCACGAAACTCCATCTTTCTCTTATTAGATGAGTCAGGAAACATACCAAATTTTACATTATTGATCATATTATGAGATTGCTGATTCGGCATAATAATGATGGTTGGACTTCCAAATCCCATTTCATTATGAAGAATATCATTCCATTGTCCATAATATCCTCCATTATCATGAATCATCTTGTTTCCAGCCATTTTCTAAAACCCAAAAAAGAATAGTGTGAGAGGAAAAAATCATGCTAGGGAAAACAACATAATAAAGGGGGAGTACCCTCAATATCTAACATCTTATGTTAAATTCTATGATCGTTACTGTAGTTCTAGGACTGTATCCTATATGTATACTTATCCTTAGGGACATCCCTAGACATACCTTATAAATATCTCTAGGGATCTCACTAAAGTTCTCGCATCCTAGTTTCCAAAGGTTGAATAAACCTTTCCTCTGATACCAAATGTAGAGACCCGTATCTTGACGTACATGGACATTACATTACATTTGCGGAATACTTAGTACATAACAAAAGCACACACACAAGGATCGTAATAGTTTAGTGTCTTTGGAAACTCGGAACGTAATCTTCTAATCGTGGTGAAAGATCTTCAATATCTCCCATAAATATCTTCCCTTTTTTTTACCTAAAACCTTTCTTTATATCCCGTGGAAATGAAAACAAAAAAGGGTGAGCTCAAATTCTCAGTAAGGGTATACAAAAGAAAAATCAATCACATAAAATTCATAAGAACATAACTTTTGGAAATCTTAACGTGCAAAAGAGAGCATAATTTCATAACATGGGATAAATCATAGTAGTGAAATGAAATCCCAATAATCATAACTTAAAACATGAAACTTTGTGGCATACACAAATAATCATAGAGAATCATTTCTTGTTAGTCAAGACTCATTGTCAGGCCTATCTTAGTGGACAAAGTCCCTTTCTGAATTGAGTAACCCTCGTTTCAGTCCTGTTTCACTAAACCGATATAACCTACCATTTCATCCATGTCTACCTCATGAGATATAAAATCTTTACCCAATGAATTGGAGGGATATATAGGTCCCACCCATCTTATAATGAATCCTTTCTTATGTGTGCCACATAATCATAAACCATACATCATAGCGTAACCCATGTAATAAAAATGGGATTCTTAAACAACATGACATCATAAAAAAATTCATATAAGATAAAGGAATTCATAAAAATATTTCTATCACAACATAATCAAATGTATGTAATAATAGGGATAAAAACATAACCCTTTTATTATCTTAGATGGAAAATAATTTTGATAAAATACTTGAACTCCATTCTTGAGAAAATATCTTTTCTACTTCAAAAACACTGTTCCTTTCTTAACATGTCATACAATTTTAAACTAAAAGAAGTTGGTTAAAAATAAACTTGAATACTTGTAAAGGAAGCTTCTTGGAAATAATGTTTTAAGAATCCATTCATGCCGTATAAGTTAAAAAAAACATTCTTCGTACTTTTTTCGGAAAAGTCAAAAAGTACCTCGTACGAAAAAACGACAAAATATTCCTTTCATATTCTTTACTAAAAACTCACCAAAGGGTAAAATTGGATTTAAACTATTGTAAGTGGATGGAAACAATATTACATATTGAAGGAACATGGATGTGGATGATAAAATACACCCCAATAAATACTTACGAATATACAATCTCGGATAAAAATGAGATTGTGATATTTCCCTTACCTTAGGTCCGATTTGCTTCGTAAGTGTCCGAACCTCATGTATAATGATTTAAATAATGTCATTTACTTATTACAGAATCATATTCATTGTTATGATATCATATAAGATTCACTTATGACTTTATATTACCCGTTCTTTTGTAAATTCCATGTTAAAGAGTGTTTTGGGTAAAATTGTTTCATTTGTCGTCCGTGTTTTGGCTTGTAATTATTCATATGATTACTTAGATCATGATTACTTAATTTAAGATCATAAAACATGATTTATATATATATATATTCAGGATATACATATATATAATAAATCATTAAATGGAAAGAAATACACCATTCATGGAGAAGGTAGTCCGTATGTACGCATGAATGCTGTTTTCGTTTCCTTATTGAATTGAATGGAATTAAGTAGATGACATACATATAAATATATAAATAAATCCAGTATCATTATTATGTCATATATTTCATTAGTACATATTATATATACTTTATAATCATTCATGAATGGTTAATCATTGAGAATGAATCTCATCGCGTCGTGGAGACGGTAGTCCGTACGTACGCACGAGCGATGATATCATTCCCATGGTCGTGGAATTGTGTTGAAGTGTATGTATACTATTTCAGTATCAATATCACTCTATAATAATCATATATAGTTACTACTTACACCATTATACTCATCCTTTTAAGGTGATGGTGGAAAATAGATTACACCACGGCGTGGAGATGGTATTCCGTACGTACGCACGCGCGGTGATTTCATTTTTCGGTAGGATGGATAGAAGGTGAATTAGGGTTGTTTCATATTTATAATAACATATCAGTATGTTAGTAATACTTATGTTTTTACTTTATCATGAAACAAATAAAGAAGAAGAAGTTGAAGAACAATGAAATTAAAAAAGATCGGTAATGGATATTACCTCTTTTTTGACGCGCCTTTTCTTAACCTCCACTTAATGAACTAAAGATGGTCTTTGAAAAAAACCAGGACCTCTAGGATGATACTAGTTAAGTGGAGAAGAGATTTTGTCAGGGGTTGGCCGATCTTGAAGGCTCAATGTTGTGTGAGGAAGAGAGGGAGGAGGTGCCCTTTTATAAGGGAGGAGAGGGGCACCTTAGGAATATCTCAAAATATTATTTTATATTAAAGTCAAAATCGATTTATAATGGTTCCAAAGGGTCTTATTTCGAAGGTAAAGTGGGGATGGGTCGAAATAATATCAACAAATAGGATTTAGACAAGTATAGGTTATTATTTTAACCTTATCAATTAGATTTAACTCTAAGTTAAATAATTTAACTTTCACCGTGTCTTTTTGTTTTCTTACACTATATGGTTAATAAACTTACTATATCAAGACAAAAGAACCCCAAGTTGTTTAATATTAATATATATAATCTTATCTAAGTCATTTGGCCGAACCTTAGATTTTTAGGAATAAAATAACAATTAATAATATAATATTTGTTTTAAAAACTATTTTGAGTCAATTTTGACACTATTTGGTATATGATTTTTATGAAATTCATAACAGAATGATAAGTTCTAAACAAGTTACTTAAATCAACAATAACATGTCATATTAACCTAGAAAATTAGTTTAAGTCATAAAAAGTCTCAAATTACATTTATTTGGGCATTTATAACATCAATTATGTCAATATTTCATTAATAAGACAATTACTGCATCATCATTCTGTCATAATAAATGATAATTATTTAATCCCTAAAAATTCTAAATAAATTCCTATGATGTAGATAATTGTATTATCTTTCTGTAGACTATTCATGTTCGACGTTTCATGAAGTTTATCACTAGATTAAAATTATTATACTTATAAGATTTAAGAAAGTGACATGTTGTCACATTCTTTGGTTTTAATAATAATTAAATTATTTTCATTGACAAAATTTAATTAAATTAATCTAATCCGACCCTTAGGTGATATGGGTCGTGTTTTAGTCATCCAATAGGATTTTGACATTTTTTTGGGTAATTTGAAAATATTATATTTACCCTTAATTACCCGATTTACCTTTAACTACGGTAAATAAAATTTACCGTAGTTACTATTCATAATTTCTAAAAATAAAAAGTATCCTATTAACATAATTTGGACCCACTGATTCCAAATATGGAATCCATTTTTTAAAATTCAAAACACAGAAGTTGCAGAAATTAAATTAAAATTAATCCCGTTGTCGAATAAAAACGGGTTTTTGTTTAAAACATTGCAAAAGATTGAATTGATTTAACCTACGAATTCAAGGTAAAATCAATGCTAATGACATACATTATATTGAATGGTAAAAATATATTCTATTTATACTTTAAAACCATTCAATATTATAATTTAACCACATAAGATATGATGATGAAAAAAGTTGTTTTTAATTAAAATATAGCGTGTTTTTACTATTCATTAAAATGTGAAAGTTATCAGAATAATATGAAAAATTTATCCAAAGTAGATTTTTATTTCCTGATTTCAAAGAAGAATTTTATTTTGTCAAATTGAACTTATAAACATGTCAAAAACCAGATTTAAAGTGGGTGCGCCATCAAAAGGCGGCAAAACTGCATTTTTTGAAAAATACTTATTTTACCTGAAAAATTTATTTTGTTCTTATACCATGTTCTAGAAATGTTTATGATGAATAATAATGTTATAAAATTAAAAATTTAGTTAATACTATTCATAACGGCTAATATTATAATAATATAACATTGTTTATTAAAACCCGGTAGTGCGTACAACACACGCTATCGAGGAAGGTCGCGATTGCGTGTAATGCAAGCCAAGTCAGGGTTGCGTGTTGTGAAAGAATCCTTTGTTGTTTCGTATAACAGAATCCAACCATATTTCATTTATACATTTAATATATATATATATATATATACTCAATGTTGCGTAGAATAACTATTATCAAAATTGTGTGTAACATGGTCCAAGAATAGTGTTGCGTATACTGCAAGCTAATACGGTGTTGTGTATAGCGCAAGGTAATCTTGGTGTAGAATACAACATAAGACATTAATGAAATTAAAATAATATTTTTCATAAAATATAGGGGTGTTACACAGAGCCTCTCCAGCCCACCTAGTAATCATGGCCATTTGCGGTGTGGGGACTCGATGTCGTGGGACCATATCCACCGGCGACAGCTCGCCAGTGCATCTTCATCCTGAAAGCTATAGATTTCTTCTCCAAGTGGGAAAAGGCTGTTCCACTCTGGTAGGTCAAGCCCTGTTCCATCGTTTACTCCATGAGCTCCAATGTCATTTATAGATTTGGATTCCATCACTCTGTCCACACGAATAACAACACCAACTTCCATGAAACTGAGTTGAAGAAGTTGTATGCCAAATACAAGATTTGTTCTAACCATACCTCCCGCTATCATGCACATGAAACTGGGAAGATTGAGGTGTTCAATAAGACCCTCTCTAACATTTTGCAGAAAACGGTTTGTCAGAATAATAAGAGTTGGACAGATAAGCTCCCCAACACCCTCTGGGCTTATCGGACGATGACTCGTAATTCCACACCATTGACCCCATATTCCCTAGTATATGAAACAAAAGTCATCCTACCTATCGAGATTCAGCTGCCTTCATTACGCATGGAGGTCTATGATCAGAGGGCACTAGATAAAGTAGCTAAAATTCACCTGGTCGAGTTGGACGCACTTGATGAAAATAGGCTTTTTACCCCACACAATCTAAAAAGGCATTAGAATAAGATATCTAGAGCCTTTAACAAGAGAGTTTCCCCTACTCTTTCTTGCAAGGGGATTTAGTCCTAGTTTTGAAGACACTAATGATACCTGGAAAAAAACCACTAAAATTGGAGCCCAAATGGGAAGGGCCTTACATAATTCACCAGGTTTACCCCAATTGTGCATACTCATTGGTGACCAAGGATGGTGAGCATATCACTTCTTCCACCAATGCCAAGTTCCTCAAGAAATACTTTGATTGAGTCGTAGGGTTCCACATGACCATAAACTATATGGTCCTGCATGCCCTTAAATTGGATGGTCCTACAGGTCCCTAAACTGTATGGCAGTCCCGCACAACCCTAAACTTCATGATAGTCCTACATGACCCTAAGCTTCCTCATCCTGCAAGACCATAAACTGCCTGGTCCTGCATGACCATAAACTGTCGGGTCCTACATTACCCTAAACTGCTTCGTCCTGCATGACGTTAAACTGTTAATCGTCACGCAAGACATTAAACTGTATGGATCTTTTTGAACTATGTAAGGATTGATTCACATCCATATGGGATACATAAGAATGCTCAGATGCACAGTCCTGAGTCCAGCCCCATACTCTTCTCTTCAACTATCCCCCATGGGTATATTTCTCTTGGAGGGTCCATACATGGTATATTGTAGTCTTTCTTAGCCCCACACATGTCATGATTATAGAGGTCGCACCATTTACCCCTCTGCATTCTTCTATCCTCCCACGTTCTCACCACACGATGTAAAACTGCATGGACATTAAAAACTACATATGGCTTGATTTGAAACCTCAGGGGATATGTAGGAACGCCCCAAAATATCATCTATTAGTCAAACCCTAAACTCTAGAATCTCTTCTGAGGTCAGGAAATATGGTGTGGTGCAGGATTTTTCATCAATTCACCTCAAGTTCATCCTAGCCCAGCCATGCGTTCCACTCCCTGAGGACTTCCACTAATTTCACCTTCTTGCATGACGTTCAAATGCACATGCACACTTATGCTTCAATCATGCTTCTTATTTGGGAATCCACCATATTTCATCTCTAAAAGGGCCCCCGAATGGCATGGATTCTTGGCCCAAGGGCCCTCCTACATTTACTGTCCATCATCCTTGAATATTTCGAACAACAAATTGACATAAGACCCATGTTGTGAATATGGTCAGTGGGCGATCCACATTTTTTGTTCCCTTTGTTGGTCACAAGATATGGATGATGTGTTTCAAACACGGTCAACAGCTATTTTTTGTCGTTATTTCCTCTCCCATAAGTCCTAAATATTGATTTTAGTGGCTCGTTCTTCCCTGCTATATCTTCAAGTCGCGGACTCCCTCAGGTGATGCCAGTTGTCTGACCCTTGTGAGATGGGGAGAGCCTAATCCTACTCCTTGTTTCTCACTCCGATCATTGCTCACCCGGGCTTTGGAGATATGATGAGGTGATGCCCGCATGAGAGGCCATATGGCTACAGTTGTCCATGGTGCCCAACCTAAGGTCCTTCGACCCATTTTCCCCTTGCCTGAGTTCTAATTATGATTTTGTGGTACGCTATGGACTCTCGTCCAGATTTACATTGGGCTATTTCTCCACGCCACACATATCCCCCTGACCTGTTCATCCCATCATTTATGTTCCATCCCGTGAGTAAAATCCCATACATGATTCATGAGTCCCATCATTAGGGCTTCCATCACCTTCTTTAACCAAAAGGGCCCCCGAATGGCATGGATGCTCGGCCCAGGGGCTCTCCAACCATTACAGGAAAATGTCCTCGAGGATTGTGGGCGAAAAATGGATACAAGTCCCATGTTGCAAATATGGTCAACAATAGACACTCAGTTGTTCTCCACCTTCTAGTCACACAAGGGTGGATACTATGTTGCGAACCTGGTCAACAGTGGTCCTCTTTCATCAGCGCTATTTTGTAGTCTTCAATAGGAACGATAATTCATCATCTCTGTACCATGAATATGACATCAAACTAGGCATATACGGTCCGAGTTATATGACTGTAAACTAAAATCACCTTCATCCTCACTGTAAGATGTTAAACTGCATGATGGTTGGGACTTTCCATCTAAGGTCTTGCCTCAGTCCCCTTGGCATTTTCGGGCCCCTCACCGAAATTATAACATAGGGTTGTACAGTGTGCTGCAAGATTATGTCTCAATCCATGTCGGGTTGCTCGACATGCCGTACACATCCCCGTATAAGGTTCCTTACCCCTACCTCCATCCTCACTAAAAGACGTTGAACTATAAGCTGGACATGACAATTTATTAATGGCCCAGTCTCAGGCCCCTCGGCCCTTCCGCGCCCCTAACCCATGCTCTATCTTTTGATGGTATGGTGTGGTTCAGTATTATGTCCTCATTCATGTTGGGTTACTCACAAATCCATACGAATCCCTTTTTCAGATACTTTTCCCCTACTTTTTGTCCTTTCCACAAGATGTTAAACTGCACGACACCCCCAGAATTACGTGTGGCTTGATTCCCATCCTCACGGGATACATAGGACCTCCGAAATTTTTAAACTTCAGGTCCATCCCCATTTCATAAAAACCTCCCTACCATGTTAGCCCCCTTGGCCCAGACTCTTCCACGAGAGGGATATATGGTGTGGTATGTGATTATTTAGTCATTCACGCTGGGATTGTAACAACCACGCCATGTACCTATTTCTCCTGAGAGTTCTCTGTATCGTTGTTATATACTTATCTTTTCATATTATCTTCTATCATGTTGATCCCCTCAAACCTCTACGGTGGTTCACTAATTTTCCTAGGAGTACTCTGGTTTAGTGCCCGGAGTGTCAGATTCTACGTAGACATGCTTTCTCCCATTTTGCAGGCTTCATGTTTCCCTTCATTTGGGCTTCCATAATCTTTCACACTCGAAGGGACCCCCTAATGGCATGGATGATAGGCCTAGGTGCTCTCTTATGATTATGGTCTAACGACCTTGAGGGTTTCAGTCAACAAGTCGATACAAGGCCCGCTTTTCAAATATTTTCATCAGTCGACACTCATTTGTTTGTCCCCATTTCAGGCTAACACAATATAGATGATGTGTTTCAAACACGGTCAATAGTTATCCTCCATCATCACGCCATCCCCTTGAAGCCTTGAACGATGTATACATGATTCACAATATTTTCCTCCCCGTCATGTCCAAATGGAATTTTGATTCTCCCGACACTATCCCTCTGTGAACATTTTCATGTTAGGAGGACCAAAGCTGTAGTAAAGGCATCGTTTGGGGCTTTGCACCAACTCCCCGTTGGTGTGCGTTCTAGGTATTGCAAAAACCTCTTCCACCCTTATTTCCTACACCGAGTTGGACTCACGTGGGCTTCAAGATTGGGTTTGAAATAAACACTCCACGTACACCCATTTCTAGGTGTTATCCCCCCAATTTCTGGTCCCATATGACTTTAAAATATATGTTGTCCTCCACGATGTTAAAAGGAACCTTCATGAACTACGTGTGGCTTGATTTCCATCCTCATGGGATACGTAGGAACACCCAAACATCTCATCTTCAGGTCTAGCACAACATGGTGCTATCCTCTCCTGTCCCATACCCTTTGACCTTTTCATGCCCCTTGGCCTACGGTTTCCTACTTGGAATCTTGTACGGTTTGATGTGGACCTCATCCCCATTCACATCGGGTATGATTTATCACGTTGTGCACATTCTCTATAGAACCTCATTTATCCCACATATGTCTAATCCATATGAATTTAAACAATGCTTCTTAGTCCCACATGAAATTAAACTATTGCTTCTATATTCCACAACATTAGAATGCATGGTTGGTCCCATCACATGACCCTAAATTATGACATTATCATCCTGGCTACACGATGAAAAAAGGTAGTGCACCATGATGTCCTCACTCGAGGGGGAATCATGTTTGGTATTGGTCACACAACATACAATTTTTCAATGCCTCATACTGATTGATTACTATAGTGATTTTTGTACATTATATCCTAGGTCCATTGCTTAAAAAAACACATTAATTTTAATGGACCACCAAGATCTATCAAATACTGATTCTTTTGGTGCAAGGTCCAGACCTGCATAACCTTATCATCCCTGCAACTGGTACATTACCATGAAACCCCAAGAACTACATGTGGCTTGATTCCCATCCTCATGGGATACGTAGGAACGCCTGTGCACTTGGCATCGATCCCAGCCTGACTTTCATTTTTGGTCCCTTGACCTAAAAATTACCCAAAGAACACATGGTTATCTGGACTCCAAATCCCCATTCACATCGGGTTACATAATTACCTCACCATGTTTGTCCGGCATTCCCTACCATCTGGTTTGAGCTCTATGACCATAAACTAATATTACTTTCAATCCTTTCTGTAAGATGTTAAACTGCACGATATCTTTAATAACTACACATGGCTTAATTCCCATCCTCAGGGGATATGTAGGAATGCCCAGAAATATCATCTCCGGGTCCATCCCCATGAATCAAAGGTCCCATTCCCCCTCTTGTTTTGTCCCCTTAGCCTAAACTCTTTTGAGAAACCATGAAATTTCTTCTCTACCATGAACAAGCTCAGGATTCCCCACAACAACGTTGGGATTCGATAGCTTCCTCACCAGAGAGGTCCTGTCTAGAAGTTGAAATGATCTATGATTAGACCGATACAACCACCTAATGTGTTTCCATCAGTGTGGAAGAATTTCAAGAGTATTGGACTCTATTCGAAAAAACCACCACTCCACCTTCAATGCATTGTGTGCCCTTTATTCAGACCCCCATCCTCTTTTACGTCTAAAGGAACCCCATAACAGTATGGATGCTCGGCCTATGGATTACCTACTATCCTGGGACAACATTCTGGAATACTAATGGATGACATTCTGAGTCTGCACCTGTTTTTAGAACATGGTCAGTGGTATGACCTCGATTTTCTTCCCCGTTTCAGGGTAACACAATAAGGATACCGTGTTTCGACCACGTTCAATAGTCATTCTTAATTTTCCTTCCATCCCCATAGTGTTCCAACTTCGGTGTATTGTGATTCACTCTTTACACTCCGTTATGTTTGGGTCGATTTCCAGCACCCCTGGGATTACCCCATTCGTGCACAAGAACACACTGGGAAAACAGTAATTCGACTGTTCTAAAAACCTAATTCTCCAGTCAGGTCTCCACCTTCTCTTCCTGGAAATCCAGGTTGGTTTTTCAAACCCATCATACCTGAATCATGGCCTGAACTATTATGTTAAAATGGAATAACATAGCGATTATCCCTTGTTTCTCACATTGGGCACAACCCGTGTGAGCTTATGGATATATCAATGGGTGTTTCTTGAATGTGACTGATGCATGTAAAACCAACATTAATCATAGGACTCATGCATTATATGGCTCCCAAATCATCAAATAATGAATGTTCGTTAGAAGGATTGTGATATTTACAGCACCTGAGGTTCTATTCATCCCATGGATGGGTTAATCCCATCAAAAGAAAGCTTCAACTCTACCACCCTCTGCCTTGTGGCGTCCGGGATTTGTTGTAGCCTATTCAGTTCCTGCTCCTCCTCGGCAGCAATGGGGCCCAATTCATTGGCTACAATATAGCCCCACTCTACGTCGGTCTGGATGATAGTTATCTCCTCAGAGGCTCACTTCAGGCCCTCTTCTGCCTCTTCCAGCTGGGTCGTCAATCTCAATATCATCCTCGATTGCACGTTAATTGTGGCTGAGTGTAACACCCCAACCCCAATTACCCCTAGTCGGTGCATTATTATATAACATTGTCATGATCACAAAATATCAAGTCTCGAAGAACGATTAGTTTAGTAGTCTTGTAAATTCTAGATATATTCATATGTTTTACATTACATCATAAAGTAAAAGAAACAACAACAACATATTGTCTTCATATCCCCTCATACTATCCCTACTGGTCATTCATAAATTACTTCTTCACATCCTGGGAAAAATAAAACATTTAAATGGGGGAGCTCAGAAGCCCCGTAAGGATTACAATATAGCAAAAACTTTCATATATAGTCATAATCATTTAAATAAACGTATAACTAAAACAAAAGCCTTTTAAACTTAAACGTCAACATAATATGGAAAAGATAAAATGAAATAATGCCATTCACTTATTCACATGGATATTCTACTAGTTGAATAAACAAATGCAATATCAATAACCACTTTCATAACGATGGAATATATAATACCAGACTATCATAACCACATAGTCATGGCCTCATGCCAAGACTACAAATAATATTTTTTCAAGGCCTTATGCTAAGACACTAGTTTGTCTCATCAGACCTACCGATGCATTGGGGAGCTATAGCGGGCTCCACCCATCACTTACTAAGTCCAAAGCATTCCCCATATGAAAATTTTGATACATAACATAAACATTCATATTAAAACTAGTATACAAAATGTCAATACTTTAACCACAAACCATGAATGGTACAAAAATCGCACAACCACAGTCAAACATAACTCATTCAATACAATATGGAAGATTGTATTATATTAGATTAACCTCAATCGAGAATAATGAAGGATATTGACATAGATTAAAATAATCATCAGTCTATTGAGATAAATATCCCCCTTTTTCATGAAAACATTTAAAAGTGACACTATTTGTCAATAATCCATTTAAAATAGATTTTTAAATCAAAGTGTCCCATACCACTTTGAAACTTTTAAAAAGAATTTTTATTTGAAAACGTTAATGACCATATAAATAAATCCTTAAAACCATTTTTAAAACATGGACATTAATGAGAATGATTTAGGATAATAAATCTATAAAACATTTAAAATGATATTTTTGTTAGAGTTCCTAACCAAAAGAGAGACACTTGAATACAAATAATTGAGTTAATAAGAACACTTTAATATGATAAGAATAAAGGTATTCATGATATATAATTTCAAATTACATTATATACACCATATAAAAGTAATTTGGTGTATAAAAACAAAGCAGTATCAATGGAATGTAAATTGAAATGAAATCTCTCATAAAGGCCGTATTCTTAGTTTAAGGAAAAATCAACGACATAATTATGTGTGACAAATATAAATACACTCAATATTATTGGATATTAATTATAAAACAACCAAAGGACATTCACACATATTCTTGTAAAAACAACACCAATGAATTTTATATTTAACTCAACAAATGGGGATTGCGTTAAAATTACTCTTATCAAGTTCATATCGATGACTTGAGAATTTTTCAATGGAGTATGTGTAAAAAAAGTATATCCATAGAAAGGGGATTTGAAATTATGACATAAGGAAATAAATAGTAATTCCACACATAATCTTGGAGTAAAATAATCAATGAAGTATGCGTAAAGCCGAATGAGTTGAAATTGAAATTTGTAATTCCCTTACCAGTTTTGTAACTTATGAAACATACATCCCATGAAATATGGATTATACAATCATGATTTAAATATCCCTAATTTAATTTATATTACACAATTAATACAATCATGGGCAGTACACACACCACATGCAATAAATATGTGGTGAACAATGGAAATCTCACGGAATTAAAAGTGAGATAAGATACCCCTAACTTTGTACTTTGTCCTTGATAGAGGGTCGGTTATCCTCCTATATAATGGTGAAATAATTTTTATTGAAATATAAAATAATAATATACATTAATATAATATCATATATAATCTTTTAACTTTGCATTGTTAATAATATCTTATTATTATCGTCGTTTTGGGTGTTATCTTAATCGTTTTCTTTTATATGTTTTGTTACATAAGTCGTGTTTTTTATGGATAGGTTGTATCTTATTCATATAAAAAATGATATCAAGTACTTAAAAATTATTTTTAATCATAAAATGAGATATAGAATTGTATGGATACGATGGGGGATGAATTTCATCATGTTTGTGGAGATGGTAGTCCGTATGTACGCACGAGCGATAATATTATTCTTTTGATATTAAAATCATATATAATTGGATGTTATATCATATATAAAGAATCATTATCATGTTATAATTATTATTTACATTATTTAAACATCATTATAATACCCATCCAAATAATAATGTATTGAATAATAATTACAGCACGACGTGGAGACGGTAGGCCATACGTATGCACGTATGGTGACATTTCATTCAAAAGATGGATAGAATACTGAACATGGTTGTACCATATTTATAATTACATCACAATATATAAAAGATACTCTATTTATTATTTTATAATGTAAATAACAAAGAATGAAGAAGTCGAAGAAGAAAGGAACTTGAAAGAGGGTGGTGAAAACATTACCTCTTTTTCGGGTTCTTACTTTAGCTTTGCTCAAAAGGGATCCTTAGGTTGGATTTATGATCAAAATAATTCCTCTGTGTTGAAGTTACGGAAGTTGAGAGAATATTTGGGATGGGTTTTGCCGAGTCAAAAGGCTTTGAAGGTGTATATTAGAGATAAGGGGGCGTACCCTTTTATAAGAGGGGTGAGGGGAACCTTTGGAAAAGCTAGAAATATTATTTTATAATAAATTCATATTTGATTTCTAATGGCTCAAAAGTGTATTATTTAATGGTTAAGGTGGGGATGGGTCTAAAGCCTTTCAACCAATATGTTTTAGATAGTTTTGGGTCACTATATTAACGTTATCATTTATATTTATCTCTTAGTTAAATAGTTTGACATTTACCATGTCTCTTTGTATTTTTATATTATATAGATAATAAACATACTATATACCTCCAAGCGACACTTAAGTGGTCCATTAATGATACACCTATCATTATATAATACCTTTGGCCGAAACTTATGTTTTTAGAAATAGAATATCAATTAATAATATAATATTTGTTTTAAAAACTATTTTATGTCAATTTTTGACACTATTGGGTATTTTGTTTTTGATAATTTTCTAACAGCATTATTACTTAGAAAAAAATTTATATAACCAATAGTAATATTTTATATTAACCTGAAAAATTAGTTGAATCCATAAAAAGTCTCAGATTACATTTATTTTGTTATTTATAATAACAATTATTTTAATATTTCATTAATTAGGTAATTATAGCATCACCATTGTGTCATAAATTAATTAAGTAATTTAATGTCTAAAAATTATAAATAAAATAATATTATGTAAGAAATATTTTTATCTTTCTAATGAATATTTATAATTGAATTTATCTAATGTATAACCATATATTAAAAAGATTTAGTTATTAAACTTTAATTTTATCTCTTTTATGTCTTCTTTGAATTAAATAATAATAAATGTCCTAATCTAATCCTAGTGGACCTAAATGATAATATTTTATTCCTAATTTTGTTTTTGGTCAAGGTAAAATTTTCCAAGAGAATTAAGACAACTGTTAGGATAATATTAATACCATTTTTACCCTTAATTACCATATTTACTTTTAACCGTGGTAAATAAAAGTAAAAATTTACTATTCACAAAAAAATATTTTCCCATAATTGAACCACATTTTACTATTTGATATTAACTATGTCTCTCAGAGTTTTTAAATTCCACTCACATAAGCGGTAAAATTATGTTTTATGTAAATTTCCAAATTCTCCTAGGAGGTGGGTAAAAGATGGTGAAAAGTTCAGTAAAATTTTTATATATCTAAAATCATTCTAAACTAACTCCAATGAATTAAATTGAACTTATATAGGTATTATGTATCTATTTTTACCTTAATTAAATTTAAATAAAATAAATAATTATTTAAATAAAAATTTGGTTTTAAACTATAACTCAGTGTTTTTTCACTATTCATAAAAAATTGAATGTTTTCAGAAAAATACAAAAAATTAACCCTAAGCTAATTTCGATATTCTGACTCCAAAAATGAAGTCCATTTTGAAAGATAAAATTTATAAAATTTTAAAAAGATGGTATTACTATTCATAACGGCTAGTTTGATTTGTTGTGGTGTATGTTAGAACTCAAAGTTGCGTACAACACATGCTACTGTATTATTCAAAGAGAAGCGTATCGTGGATGCTTGGGGTGTGACATTCTACCCTCCTTCAAATAATTTCATCCTCGAAATTTTTAAAATTGGGCTTGGGAATATAATGGAAATTCAAACATTGGAAAAAGAGTCAATAAAACTATCACCTTTAAAGAAAGAAAGAGAATTAGAATGGTCACCCAAGATAACTCATACTAGGATTCCATGTTGGAAAACATTGATATGGAAGATAAACTAAGTGTCAAGTTCTGATGGAGAGGGATAGAAAACCTGATCAAGAAAAAGTTAACAACAAGAAAGCCACAAACTTCTGATGGGAGAAAAGATCATTTGTTTTCCATTAGGAAAAGTATACGGACAACATTTTTCTTAAGTTACATTACATAAAAATGAGGAATTAATTTATGATATTGACTAAGAAAATAAAAAAGATATGCTAACTTTTTAAGTATAGTTTCATTCATTAATCAATTTCCACCAATAACTCAATTTTTTTAAACTATGAGTATTCAAGAAGACTTGGTCACACTCGAAGATCTAGAATAAACTTTTGTAGAATCACATGATCCATGAAGGATAAACTATATATTTACCTTGTCTTTAGAGATTAATCAAAACAAAAAGGGCTATTACAAGATCTGATGATCCCCCAAAAGGATATTACTTTAGATAAAGTAATAGTAATCTTAATTTATAAAATTAAACCGACAATACCCCAAAGTTAAATAAATACCATTCAATAAACAATTGTATTTAAAACCATTCAATATAATCCAAACTAATAATGAAACCCAAAACATAGAAGAATTTGGTTATGTAGTATTCCACGTTAAATTTTATCTCCAAATGACATCAACAACTCTTAAAGTCGCATTCTTAAAAGTAATTAAACTAATCACATATTATCTATTATAGGGTAATCATTTCCATAAATAACCCAATTCACTATAGATCCACAATATTAACTTAGATAAAAATCTACCATTACTCCTCAAATGAAATCACATAGTATTCTATTTTCCTTGGGCATATAGTGTTCCCAACAAAGCGAACATCTTCCAAAATAACATTTATCACTTAATCACTAAATCATTTTCCTATACCAAGGGTATTCATTTGATAAGACATAAGAACCCAAATCAACTTATTATTGATCAATAAAATTTTTTAACTATGAATAATTAGTCACACTAACCAGGGAATTCACGTAGTCCAGTGGTAGGTGATAAATCCCAATCACACTTTGGTTGTGGGTTCGATTCCCACAGCTTTGTCCAATGCGACGGGTTGTCACACGGTCTGTGTGTTGTACTTTTTCAAAAACTATATTTAATGACATTACCAAAATGAGATAAATTTCTCAAAATTACCATAATATAATTTTAACCAGAAATGATTACTCATACCTTGCATTTTTATCCCAAAATATAATAACATGTAATTTCCTCAAACACAATGATCATATAACACCAAATCGTTATTTATAACTATATCCACAAGGAAAAAGATAATTCTTCCTCAAATATCATTCTCACATGGAAAACTACGGGGTTACAAATACAAGAGAAAATTATTCCAAGGTAATCCCATAAACAAGGAGCACTAATTCTTTTAAACATTTCTACAACAATTTATTTCTATATATCTTTATCTTTGTCTAAGAAAATATCCTATAGAATAGGTCATTCACTCAGGTAATGGCCAGGTCCCCTACATTTATGAAAAATGATTGTAAATGGAATCTTGGGACCATTTTTGTTTTCATCCATAGTACTCTTCAATTTTCCTCGGCAATTCTTCACTTTATGTCTTTATTTCTTGCACATAAAGCATTTCTTCATTCCATTGAGACACTTTCTTAGGTGTCTCCTTCCACACTTCCTGCATGATGTAAATTTAGGATTCTTTTCTCAATGGTCTCCACTGCTGGAGATATTATCATTCACCACCTTTCTCTTCTTTGTTATGTCCAGGAGTTGGTTAATATATATGTTGTTGATCATATTTTTGGAAAAATCATTTGGCATGAACACGATATATTTTATGTCTATCAACATTCCATTTTGTTTCTCATTTCCACCACCGTTCCAACCTTGTACATCATTCTCAAAGTTACTATGAATTCCTAGGACTCCAGCCATTGACTAAAACCCAAAAGCATTGTGTGAGTAAGAGTACCCATAAAATCATTTAGAGAATATCATGACACCATATTCTCAATTTGAAACACTTTAGGATTAACCAAGGATATTTATTCTCATCTTATATTAAAATAATTCAAATTCGTTTGTATATAAAATGTAAATTATCCTAAGCATATCCCCTGGGAGTATCGTAACTAAGAGTGCAACAAAGCCCATTGTCGTGCACCAGTTCCAGTTCAACTCTAACTCAAAGCTTTGTTTTCGGGTTTTACCCCTATGTATATCTGTGCGAGAGCCACCTCTACCTGCTCGTATCCAGACATGGATGTATTTCTTGGAAAAGTCACAAAATCTATACAATACCAAAATTCTAGGAAGTTCTTCTATTCTAATCCTCAAATTCTATCATGGGGTTATGTGCTCTAATCAGAGATTATCTAAATCTAGTTTCTAAGGTTTGTACAAAACTTCCTCTGATACCAACTGTAATGCCCTGACCCTAGTTTCCTAGAGTCGGTGCATTATTACATAACATTGGAATGATCACAAAAGATCAAGTCTCGAAAGACTGATATGTTTAGTAGTCTTGGAAATACTAGATATATTCATAAGTTCTACATTACATCATAATGTAAAAAAAATACAACAAAATATTGTCTTCATATCCCCTCATACAATCCCTAAAAGTCATTCATAAATTACTTCTTCACATTCTGGAAGAAATAAATCATTGAAATGGGTGAGCTCAGATGCTCAGTAAGGATTAAAATATAGTAGAAACTTTCATAGATAAACACAAACATTTAAGTAAATGTATAACTAAAAAAAGCCTTTTAAACATGAATTTCAGCATAATATGGAAAAGATAAAATGAAATAATGCCATTTACTTATTTAAATGGATATTATACTAGTAAAATAACCACATGAAATATCAACAAGCACATTCATAATGATAGAATTCATAATGCCAGACAATCATAACCACATAGTCAAGGCCTCGTGCCAAGACTACAAATAAGATTTTGTCAAGGCCTTGTTCCAAGACACTAGTTTGTCTCATGAGACCTACTGAGGCATCGTGGAGCTATAGCGGGCTCCACCCATCACATACTAAGTCCAATGCATTACCCATATGAAAATTCTGAAACATAACATAAACATTTCTATTAAAACTAGCATATGAAATGTCAATACTTTAACCACAAACCATGAATGGTATAAAAATAGCACATCCACAGTCAAACATAAATCATTCGATACAATATGGAAGATTGTATTATATCATATTAACCTCAATCAAGAATAATGAATGATATTGACATAGATTAATATAATCATCAAACTATTTAGAGAAATATCCCCCATTTTCTTGAAAACATTTAAATTTCACACTATTTTTCAAGAAGCCTTTTAAAATTGATTTTTGAATCAAAGTGTCCCATACAACTTTGAATCTTTTAAAAGGAATTTTGATTTGAAAACATTATTGTTCATATAAATAAATCCTTAAAACCATTTTTAAAACAAGTACATTAATGAGAAATATTTAGAATAATAAATCTTTAAAACATTTAAAATTATATTTTAGTTAGAGTTCCTAACCAAAAGAGAGACACTTGAATATAAATAATTGAGGTAATAAAAACATTGTAATATCAAGAGAATAAAAGGATTAATGATATAAAATTTCAAAGTACATTATATACACCATATAAAAGTAATTTGGTGTATAACAACAAAGGAGTCTCAATGGAATGTAATTTGAGATGAAATATCTCATAAAGGCCGTATTCTTAGGTTAAGGATAAATCAATGACATAATTATGTGTGAAAAATATAAATACACTCAATATGATTAGATATTTAGTGTAAAACAGTCAAATTACATTCACACATATTCTTTTAAAAACAACACCAATGAATGGGATATTTAACTCAATAAATGGATATTGAGTTAAAATTACTCTTATCATGTTCACATTGATGACTTGAGAATTTTTTAATGGATTGATTATGTGTATAAAAAGTATATCCATAGAAATGGGATTAGAAATTATTATATAATCAAATAAATAGTGATTCCACACATAATCTTGGAGTAAAATAATCAATGAAGTATGCGTAAAGCTGAATGAGTGGAAATTGAAATTTGTAATTCCCTTACCAATTTGGTAACATATGAAACATAAATCCCATGAAAGATGGATCATACAATGATGATGTAAATATCCATAAATTAATGTATATTACACAATGAATACAATCATGGGTAGTACACACACCACATGCAATAAATAAGTGGTGAACAATGTAAATCTCACAGAATTAAAAGTGAGATAAGAAACCGCTTGCTTGGTAATTTTTCCTTGGTAGAGGGTAGGATATCCTCCTGTATAATGGTGAAATTATTTTTATTGAAATATACTAGAATAATATACATTAATATAATATCATATATGATCTTTTAACATTACTTTGTTAATAATATCTTAGTATTATCGTCGTTTCGGGTGTTAACTGACTTGTTTTATTTTATATGTTTTGTTACATAAGTAATGTTTGTTATGGATAGGATTTATCTTATTCATATATAAAATGATATCAAGTCCATAAAGATTATTTTTAATCATAAAATGATAATTATACTTGTATGGATACGATGGGGAATGAATCTCATCGCGTTCGTGGAGACGGTAGTCCGTACGTACGTACGAGCGATAATATCATTCTTTTGATATTAAAATAATATATAATTGGATGTTATATCATATATACATAATCATTATCATGTTATAATTATTATTTACTTTAATTACACATCATTATTATACCCATCCAAATAATAATGTATTGAATAACAATTACACCACGACGTGGAGACGGTAGGCCGTATGTACGCACGTATAGTGACATGTCATTCAAAGGATGGATAGAATACAGAATATTGTTGTACCATATTTATAATAACATCACAGTATAAAAAATATATTTGATTTATTATTTTAGAATTGAAAAAATAAAGAAAGAATAAGTTGAAGAAAAAAGGAACTTGAAAGAGGGTGTTGAAAACATTACCTCCTCTTCGGGTTCTTCCTTTTGATTTGATCAAAAGGGATCCTTAGGTTGGATTTATGATAAAAATAAGGACTCTAGGTTGAATTTAGAGAAGTTGATAGAATATTTGGGAAGGTTTTGTCAAAGAAAAAAGTCTTTTACGGTGTAAATTAGAGATAAGGGCGAGTACCCTATTATAAGAGGGGTTAGGGGAACCTTTGGAAAAGCTAGAAATATTATTTTATAATAAAAACATATTCGGTTTCTAATGGATCCAAAGTGTATTATTTAAAGTTTAAGGTTGGTATGAGTATAAATACTTCTATCCAATATATTTTAGACAGGTTTGGGTCACTATATTAACCTTATCATTTATATTTAACTCTTAGTTAAATAGTTTGACATTTACCATGTCTCTTTGTATTTTTATATTATATTGTTAATAAACATCCCATATACCACCAAGAGACCCCCCAAGTGGTCCATTAATCATAAAACTAACATTATATAAGTTGTTTGGCTGATAATTATATTTTTATGAATAAAATATCAATTAATAATTAAATATTTGTTTTAAAAACTCTTTTATCTCAATTTTGACACTATAGGGTATTTTGTTTTTGATAATTTCATAACAACATTATTACTTCGAAAAACATTTATATAACCAATCCTACTGTGTCATATTAACCAATAAAATTAGTGTAATTTATAAAAAGTCTCAAATTAAATTTATCTTGATATTTATAATATCAATTATTTTAATATTTCATTAATTAGGTAATTACTACATCACCATTGTGTCATATATAAATTAAATAATTTAATGTATAAAAATTATAAATAAAATACCATTATGTAGGAAATCTTTTTAGGTTACTAATGAATATTTATAATCGAATTTATCTTATGTATAACAATATATTAAAAATAATTTAGTTATTAAAATTTCTTTTTATCTCTTTTAACTCTTCTTTGAATTAAATAATAAAAAATGTCCTAATCTAATCCAAGTGGACCTAAATGATAATATATTATTCCTAAGGTTGTTCTTGGTCGAGATAAATTTTTCCAGTAGAATTTGGACATGTTTTAGGGTAATATTAATATCATGTTTACCCTTAATTACCCTATTTACTTTTAACCGTGATAAATAAAAGTAAAATGTTACTATTCACCAAAAATTATTTTCATCTAATTGAACCCCATTTTACTCCTTGATATTAACTGTGTCTCTCATATTTTAAAAATTACATTCTTAGAAGTGGTAAAATTTTGTTTTATGTGAATTTCCAAATTCTCCTAGGAGGTGGGTAAAAGACGGTGAAAAGTTCAATAAAATTTTTATATATGTAGAAATATTCTACACTAACTTCAATGAATTACATTGAACATATATATATATTATGTATCTATTTTAACCTCAATTAAATTTAAATAAAATAAATAATTATTTAAATAAAAATTCGCTTTTAAACTATAACTCAGTATTTTTTCACTATTCATCAAAAATTGACTATTTTTAGAAAGATACCAAAAATTCACCCTAAGCTAATTTCGATATTCCAAATCCAAAAATGAATTCAATTTTGAAAGATAAAATTTATAAAATTTCAAAAAGTGGGTATTACTATTCATAACGGCTAGTTTGATTGGTTGTGGTGTGTGTTAGAACTCAAATTAGTGTACAACACACGCTACTTTATTATTCAAAGAGAAGCGTATCATTGAAGCTTGGGGTGTCACACTGAGTGCTCATCCACTCAAACCTATAGTAGCTAAACTTCTTTATAAACCTCCAAAAGCTTTTGGATATCCACTGCTTTCTCATCTACCATACCACACCAAGGCCATGATAAAACTTTTGAATCTTCTCAGCCATAAGATCCTTGACGAACATGTGAGGAAGCTGGGTGTCCACTCCCCCAGCACATAGTTCACACAGTCGCAAGTGAAGTCTATCCTTATCATCCAACCATAGTTCTTTGGGGGTGTCATCAATGAAGCTCTTGATCAGCTACCACGATCGGTGATAGACTATTTTGTTGTCCTCTTCAACAGAGGTTGTCTCGTCCTAGTCACCACAGTTGGTAGGTTCATATGCCGGGAATGCCCTGAGGAACTCATCAGTAGGGTCCACATCTAGTGTTTGATCAGGCACTGTGGGACCTGGGCTATCTGATCGATCCCTATCATTGGATCCCACCTCAATAATATCAGGCATAGCCCCGCTGGTGTTCCCACCAGCGGTCGAGAGCGCCACAGTTCAGTCAGTATGGATATCCGCCTCCTCGATCGCCGAAACTACTCTGGGAAAGACACTTCCAGAAGCCACGCCCAACCTCGCTAAGGTGACCCACACTATTTGAAGAATAATGCACACCAAAAAGGGTCTTGGACGATCACTTACATGGTTAATGGGTGAAATCCATGAATTTGATAGAAGAAACTTACAGAGATCAAATTCCCGGTCTCATTCTTGGTTTGTTGTAATCGGGACACTAAGGCGTGACCCCCCCCCCCCCGTATATGGTTGGAAGGTCCAGAAGCTCCGGAGGGGTCACCTCATGTGTCCTGGCCCAACTGAATGTAGCAATTGATGCATCCACTGGTGTGGATCCCGAAGGCCCCACATCCGCATCCAGTAAGGGTTGAGAATGACTTCTGTGTACGACATCCTCCTACACAGTTCTGATGTTAGTGAGGAGTCCAAAATAACTTAGAAGAAAACCCTAAGAATGGGGTTTGTGATTTTACCTCGAGGACCTCTATGAAATATTCAAGATCCATGTCTTGATCGCCGACTTCTCCCTACTCCACCGGCTCCCTCTACCGGCTTCATCCTCCCACGAGGACTTGTTCGATTCTTCTGGTAGAGGGAAGCGCTCTCTCAGTTCAGCGACTGAAAACTGTAGAGGGACCGTACGATCTGAAAACACCTTGACATGGTCTATTATTAGACGCAGGACACCCGGGAATGCAAAAAGTCCTCCAGCTCTGTCTGGTATTGCTCCGCCTCTGCCCGAGACACCACAAAGCCAGCCCTGATAGGGTCTATCCCTGACAAATCCATCCCAAGACTGTTCCAGTTTTTCCACATCCCAGACGTGCTGAGGAATTTCCAGTTGACTTCCCAGATGTCCTAGGCCTCTAGGAAGACAACATTCTCTGGCATGTCTATATGGTGAAACCACATTCTTGGAACCTGGATTGATATCCTACGGAATTCTCTCGGTGGCCTCCCCTCTGGGTGACTCTTTTCTTCTGGAACCACTGGGTCTGCTACCATTGTTGGATCTATCTCTGCTGCCTCACCCTCAACTAGTGTGGGTCTCACCGTTATGGATACCCTGCCACTTTGAGATTCCATTTCTTCCTTACGGCCCTGGCTTCGAGATTGGGGAGGCTCACTATCGCAAACCCGAATAGTTGGTTGCTTCAGCATCTCCCCTGGGTAGGCCGCCCCCAGCTTTGGTCACAATATTTTACAAACCCGAAGATATCAATAGGTGGTGGCAACTCGTTCTGCATCTTTCCATCTTCTCTTGTGAATATTATCCACATCTACCTCATTAGACATGGGTGGTACTCATGTCACGCACCTAGATAGACTCAGGGGGTCAGTCGCTGCATACACAGAAATTATCAGAAAAATTGGTGTGGTGAGTACGGATCACAGAGGGGATCATGGTCCACCCTTTCCACCATTACTCCACCTCTAAATGCTAGAATATAGGACTGATGCGCTTTCGTTCCATGTTTTTCATCAATAAGAGAACCCGTTGGCAACCGAAACGGGTGAAAGTTGAATTCCTCCACCTTCCACACCTGATTTAGAACCAATGGTGTGGTCAGATTGGTCGGAAAGCTTCTCGCGGAGTCTAGAATATAAGGGTGGAAGTTAAACCCCAGAGGTGAGATGGGGTTTAGGTACTCATAACCCCCCCTAACATGCGCCTCTATCCACTCATACACAAGGTGGAATGACCTTCATATTCTCTATGGCATCTTCCCATCACTGATGTGCCACAATATCTTGTTTAGCTTGGAGAGGATCAGGATCCCGAGGGTGAATCACCTTCTTTTCGCCAGCATGGACTCCATGATAAATGTGATGGGTCGCATGTCCCTGAATGACAGGATCCAACTGCAAATGAGAGCTGTGATGAATGCTTCCAGCCCGACTATTGGCTGTTGCTCGGTGCTGACACTAAATCCCCAGGTTTTCCATTGGATTTCCTCTGAGAGATTCCAGTACAAGTGCTCCTTTCCTCGTTTATCCCCCTTTAGGCAAGTCTGAGGCATCACCGAGAACTGAATCTCTTCTCTAAAGTTCATAAAATTCTTGAAAAAAACACCTGAAATGGACATCCCTTACTACTTCTTTTTCCTCTCTCGGCAGCAGCTCCATCAATGCCATCACAAGCCGCAACATTTGATCTGGATCCTCCCCCACACCCCTGACAGGGATGAATTCATTATAAATATCCCCCAATATTAGGACTCTTGAGATCTGTTGCACATCCCACAAGCTAATACCAACCTCCCCGTGGTGTAGGTGGACGGTATTGGTCCTTGATGAAAACCTACTTAAAAACTCCGGAATCAGCTTCTTTGGCTGATAGATCTGAAACTAGGAGGCCCAACCTGCCTCATAAAGTCCCACTCTCTTTATCTCATCCACAAATACTTCACATGATGAACCTACCATGGAGGCCCAGGTCCAATCATCTGTGATGTTTCTGCCCTGGTGCAGGACCCACTCCTCAGACCATCCCTTTCCCAGGTTCCTCAAGGATGCCTTCAAGATTGTCTGGTAGAAAGGGGGGGGGGGATGTATCAAGCTACAGTGCCTTCCCATCCACATTGTATTGGTGGTTATACAAGAATTCAACATCAAAGGGCATAGAGTATTCTTGGGCAAGGTCGTCAACCACCCGGAACCATTAGCACTGACATGACATACTCCTGAACTAGTAAGCTGGCTCATCCCAACTTTCTTTAGGAATGAATATGTCATCCCTCTTCCTGAATCCATACAAAAGAATCCTCTTGCATAGTGGATAATTTCTATGGAAGTCTATTAGAAGCTCCACCAATGATTTGTGGTCAGAATGGCTCCGTATTAACTCCCCTAGGCCCAATCTATTCACAATCTCCTCCCTTCAAGCAGCATCCGCAAGAAGCCCCCTGTCGGCCTCCGGATGAGCAATTCAATTGTATGTTTGGGCGTTCCCTATGGTCTATTCTTGAAGAACTTTCACGAAGCAATGTCACGGAGCTCGTTCATGAAGAATGTCCACGGAGCCCTACCCCGACCTTCCCAAAAAAAGTTTCTAAGCTCTATCACAAAGTCAAAGACTCACTGTGCGCTGCGAAGTAGAAGCCCAGATTCACGTAGAGAAAGAACAGAGTATGCAGAGCTTCGCGAATTGATAGCGCTACAAGTGAACGTCAAGGTGGAAAGAAAGAAAAAAAGAGATGGCAACTCCCCTATTTATAGGCAATGACCTTCGGAGCTTTTCGGTGCATCCATGACATGCCGAGCTTTGCGGCGCGCTCAGCATGCACGTCGCCTATCCGCTACGTGAGCCTTCTTCACGAACCATCTTCGCAGATGGACGAGGGATTTTGGAGATTGAACCTCAGACTTTGACCCTTGATTTCTATGTGGATCTATGTCTGAGGGATGGAATTTGATGATGCCAAAAGTTCAGATAAAGAAGAAAAGGAGGGAAGTATCTGAGACAGCCTCATAAAGCCCTTTTGCGGAGCCCCATGGCCCCACGCCCACTGCAGAGTAAGGAGGCGGGATGCCCCAAGAATTACATTGATGTTTGTGAGACCACCGCGGAGAAAGGACGTGGGACGCCCAACGAACACCTTTGACGTTCGCGATCCCACCATAGAGAAAGTAGATAGGACGCAGCGTGAACCCCTTTGGAATTTACAAGCTCGCCATAGAGCAAGAAGGTGGGACACCCTACGAACCTCTCTAACATTTGAGGGTCTGCCACGGATCAATGTGGTGGAAGGATTCACCGCATAATTAGACATTCATGACCCACCACAGAGTAGCCATTGTCTTCATACCGAGAGAGTTCTCCTTCACGGTGCCTCTTTCCTATAAATACATGGCTATGCTCAATCCCAAAGGACAGGTCATCCGACCTTTCAACTTCTGAGCTCTCAAATCATGAATCACTCCTTTCTTTGAGAAACACCCTCCTCACACACATGACTGTCATGCTAAGGCAGGGTTACTATGCTTCGTGAAGCAATTTGCTTCATGAAACCTTGCATCGTGAGGCACCCCTAATTCACAAATCATTGCTTCACGAATGCCTTTCCACTTGGCGAATCTCCTCCCATATGCACCTATTCCCAATGACTATCCTAGGCATCTTCACTTCGCAAAGCACATTTCTTCAGGAAGCCCCTCCACTTCATGGAGTGCCAGAGCTTCAAAAGGATTACTATGAACACATTTCTCTACAACTCCTTTTCTCGTGCGGCGTTTCAGGTTCACACGAAGTAACTTTTAAATTCCCTTGGATGATAACACACATTGCATTGCTTTGACTCATTATTCTTCGCATAGGAATGCTAACAACTATTTCTTCTTCATATATCCACGAAAACGTGGTCCCCCAATGGTTATCTCTATAACGCTCCCCAACAATGGAATTACCGATGCCTTACATCCCTCAAGGGAGGGCGGGTACCAGCAATGTAAGTCCCAGGGGTGCGGAGTGAACCCACCTTGTCTGAGCTGTAGGATGTTAAACATTGAAGCACCATCATCGTTAGCACATGATGATAAATTGTGACTATGCATCATGTGTCAGCCGTGGGGTTCCCCCACCTTGGACATTCTACACACCCACTGGTCTCTATAGGAGTGAGATCATTCCTCAAATGGAATTATATCCTCTTTATTGGAGTAGCGTATGTCTGTGTGGGTAAGTAAAACCACCCTGGTGTAAGCACCCTAGCATCCCATATAGGAGGTAGCACCGTGACTTCCCCTCTCTTCCTAGGTGCCAAGTCCCTCTCCTATAGGGCTTTGTCACCATCCGGGCCTCCATCCTTATGTAAGTCCCAACCTCCATCATCTTGGGCTACTAGTTAGGAATAATCTCATATTTCCTCTTTGGTCTGCTAACCACGTGTAATCCCCTATTCCACTTCCAACGGACGCACCTACCATGACGTGATCCTCAGGTTTTTGCTGTCTCTGGTTTCTCACACCGAGCATGACTTACATGGGCTTAGAGAAGGCATTGTCTATGAAATTCTCTCTGGGTAGCCTAGAGTGTAGGCCCCCACAACACCTGAACTACGATGTGTTTGATCCTTGCAAAGGCAAGGTACGTAGGAAGCCTCTTTAAGGTTCGAGCCCACTATCCATTGGTCATCCCAACCCCCTTCCCGTCGGTTCTCCAACCACCACTTGAACTACAAGTTCTTTGATTGTTGCCAAGGAAAGGTACGCAGGAAGCCTCCATGAGGTTCAATCCTACCATCCATTGGTCATTCCATCCCACTTCACTTCAGTTTTTCAACCCCCACCTAAACTACGAGGTCTCTGATCCTTTCCAAGGTAAGGTACGTAGGAAACCTCCATGAGGTTGAGGACCACCACCCATTGGTCCCAGCTCCCTTTACATCGGTTCACCAACACTTTGGGCTGCCTCTGAGCGTAAGCCCCAAATGCCCCCATATCCCGAACTATGGGGACTTTAATCCTTTCTAAGGTAAGGTACGTTGGAGTCCTCCATGAGGTCCATGCCCAAAACCCAGCAGTCTCGACCATCTTCACGTTGGTTTCCACCCCATCTAGAACTACGTGGGCTTTGATCCTTGTCTCCTATAAAGGGTACATATGAAGCCTCCAAAAGGATCAACCCCATTCAGAGAAAAGATGTTGTGACCCCATTCAGCAGTATGCCATTGTAATCCCATACAGCAGTAAGCCATTGTGACCCCATCCAGCGGTAAGACTTTGAAATCCTCAGTCAGTGATAATACATCATCAGATAAATTACAAGGACTTTGATTCCATGCCACCGGTATATGTAGGATGCCTCTTCAAGACTCAATCCCAAAATCACTATCGTCCTTGTTATGACTCTATCCCATTATCCATCCACTTAATTAAACCTTCCATCATCCATATTGATTCTTACACGGGCCACCACATCCTGGTTGGATCATGCCACCTCATTCCCCATTCCCCTTAACAACAATCGAGAAGCTAACCACACATTGGCCCCAACATTGGTGTTACCTCCAGAGGATGCACCCATCTGATCCACTCTAATCAGTGTTATGATCAGTCTGATCCATCTCTGCTAGATGTTAAACCTACGGAATAGCCTCTGTTAAACATAAAAATCTGAGGAAAACTTAAGATACATGCCTATGACATAAAATTTCCCCCATTTGATGTGGGATGCTTCAGGATTTTTCACCCTTGAGAAGCCGTATAATAAGGGGAAGAATCCCAGATGCGCTAGTGTCCCCGTGTCCAGACACACCAGTGATGTCCAACATGACTACCCCCCTGACCGAAGGTTTCTCCCCTGATTGGACCCTTGGTAATGTCCCGAAAGAATTAGTGTAATTAACTGGTGTCCAAGAAGATATGGAACTAGGAAGAGTTTCACAAACAATGTGTTAAATCTTTAAGGGAGACGTGGACTAGGTGATGAGTTCTGAGGAGGTATCCACGGAAGGAAGAACCGACATCCCATCATCCCATTTCGATCAAGGAGAAAACACCCCTGAACAAGGATCGGATATCACCCGCCTTTGGAAAGCATGAATGCTGGGAAACAAAACCACGCCTTTCTTCCTCGAACAATAAGGATGCATGCGCCCTGATAAAAGAGTAAGAAAAAACCATATAAAACTCAATAGACACATCCATAACCATCTATTTTTAAAAAAGGTACCCTCAAATAAATTTATAACAAATAGTTAAAGGAAATGAGAAACAAGGTCACTAACAGTTGCTACCAAAATTTAGTGTGATCATGTTCTAGTAGCACATCTCCCCTCTAATATATTGAGCATAAATTTTCCCTTATAATAATATAAGACGTAAATTGAATTTGGGATGTGAAACAAATTACTGAAACTAATTCCACAATAAGAAATATCTAACATGTCTCCACTACAACAGTATCCCCAATAATCATATATAAGAACATATATACCTGACCATAAAATAGTTGAACACAATATATATAGGATATCATATTTTGAAAATATAAGCATCATTTAACATGTTTATTAAATTTTTTCAACCTTATCAATCATCCAAATTATAGTTTCATGCTCCCTTCCATTAAATAAGATATTATGGCTTTTTAATAGATATATCTGGTCATAAACAATTCCCCCATCAACCTGGTACCACCTTGAGATTTTCTAAAATATTTTTTTAAAAAAATAAATTTAACATGTTTAATATTTTGAGTTAAAAAAATTGATTTTTCCTTCTTTATATGCAACACAAATTTCATCATTCATTACATGAAACACTGAGTGTATCTTGAATTACATGCAACACCGATTTCTAATGAAATGAGAAATATTATTAAAATGATATTATTTTATATGATAGTTATCACCTAGTCATTGGAATATTCGGTATGAATAAGATTATCTAAATTATGATGATATATTTTTTACACATGTACATATAATTAATTATTTAGTAACCAATTAATTATAAATTTAAATCAAACAATTTGTAAACAATGATAACATTAATACAAAAAAGTATTTTTATGCACAAGAACATTTTTTACCTTAATAAAGTATAAAAATAGTTTTTGGTGATTGAATTTGATGACATTTATATATCATATATTCAATAAAATGATTAACATTAATTTTATTTGTTTTCTGTATAATATATTTTCATGGAACCAATATTTTGCTTAAAACTGAATTTTTCTAAAAAGTTGTTTTGTCAGATTTGGTTCACAAATATTAAAATTAATTTGTGATACCTAAAAAAAATTAAAAAATTAACATCATTTTTAGGTCATATTTGAAAAATTATATTCATGAAATGTTTTTAGAATTCTAAAAAAACATAATTTTTTTGATTAATATTTAAAATAATTGTTTTTATTCAGAGATGTTGTTTCATATAAAAAAATACATAAGATAAATATTATTTTAATATGAAATTAAAATTATAATTCCTTAAATTATTTATCTTTTTATCCAATTTATGTAATTAGGAATAAATTTCAAATAGAATTTTGATATAAATTATTTTTTAAATGTGAAATATTTTCTCTTTAGAAAACCTATTTTTCATCGCATCTTTGGGTTTCTTTTTAAATTAATAATTTTAACTTATGTGAATTAAATTCCTAAAAATGTTGTCAAAATTTAAAATAACAATAATATATTTTTTTAATAAGTTTAACATAGTTTTTTACCATTCTGAATAGTAAAACAAGTAAAAATATAATTAACATTGTTAAGGAGAATGTGGGTTTACCCTGGGTTAATATTAAATGGTCAGGGTTAATAGTGAACCAAAACATGTCCAAAAATATTTTATGAAAATATTTTGACCTGATAACCTATAAGGTCGGAGAATTATCCATTTTATGGATTTTTGGAATATGAAAAACATGGGTACATTTTATTGTTTTAAGAAATACCATGTGTTTCCTATCTCACACCTATAATATGTCACCCCTCTCATATCCATGTCAAAATTAAAAAACACATTGTTTTGTCCATCACCTGCCCAAATAAATTCTTTAATTCCATAATATCATCTTACAAGCCTTATTTTTGTTATAAATCAGTGCTACAGATCCTTTTGGTGTAACAACTAGGCCTCGCTGACAGCACATACACCCTGCCTTAACATGGTCATTGGGTCTTAGCATGCCAGGTACCACCAGTTTCCCCACAGACACGTGGTCCCCAGCATGGGGCTCACCCACGTGCCCAAATGGGTCATCTGACTAATGATTCCCCACATGCCAACCCATGTCCTTTCTTATGTGCATTTTTAAAGTCACGCACACCACAGGAAACTTCAAAAAAGGCAACCCATCTTGGCCACTACACTAAGACAACCATGCTTAACTGTAGAGATCTAATTAGGAAGGCTTCAGATAAAGAAGGTTCACTTTTTTGAAAGGAGTCCTATCATTTAGTCATTTAACCCTTTATCATTTCATGTTATTACATTCACCACCCCCCATTAGAGATAAATGTCCTCTTTATGGGCCCTATATCTCATCCTAGGCAGTGGAATGCACTTAAGGCTAGGTTCCTCTTCTTATACCAAATGTAACAATTGGCCCCCACTGATAGCACGAAAACCCTATGTTAACATGGTCGTCGGGTCCCAGCCCACCAGATACCACCAGTTGCCCCACAGACACATGGTCCCCACCCCAGGGCTCAGCCACTTGCCTAAATGGGTCATCTGACTAACGACTGTCCCCACATGCCAACCCATGTCCTTTCCAGAGCGCTTTTTCCCCACTCACACAAACCATAGGAAACTACCCAAAAGGACACCATTCTTAACCCCTCCTCTAGGAAAATCAGGTTTAATAGTTGAGTTTTTTTTAGGCTTAATAGTTGAGTTCTAAGAAGGTAGGTTCCTAAAAATAAATGTTCAAATTGTTGACATGAGTCATATCTTTTATTAATTTAACCCTTTGTCATTCAGGGGTGTAACATTTGAAGAAAATCAAAATATTTTTTTCAAAGAATATGTAACGTCCTTAATTATGAATTTTATTTTATTTATTCCTAAACCTGCTAAAATTATTATTAAAAAATGATGAAATAAAGCCTATACATCTTTTCTATACTTATGTATTATTATTTTAATGTAATTTCTTAAATATTCTCCTCTTCCATCAAATAGGATACAAAATCATCATATTTGGGTATGGAAAATTACCACATCACGTACTGATGTTATTCATTTTCCATCACCACTTATCACAGATGAATATAACGAATAATTTTATTTTTACATATTATATTTATTATTTAATATATCTAATTTATTATAATAAAATTTATAACTTCTTACCTCCAGAACCTTTGGAAACCAATAACATTAATCACGTTTACGACAAACTATCACATCGTGAACTGACGTGATGTGATTTAAATTTCTATTTTACTAGAATGGTAAAAAGGATAGTTTAAATTAATATATATTATATATGTAACATAATTATACCTCAGGAATAAACATATCACATACACATTCTTAGATTCCATATCATGGGGGATAATATTACATCGTTCATGTGCATGATGAACTACCGCCTCAGAGAGCGTTGTGAACCATTTTTCTCTTATACTTTTCATGCATTGTAATTAGGATAAATTTAATGAATATATTTGATATTTATAAAATATAAATGATTCTATATTTTTAATACATTTTTCAAATTTCTTTCATTTCATATATCTAAAAATGGGAATGGCGTTCATTTGTATGTATGGCACACCATCTCCATGAACGATGAATTACATTTTCAATACCTATATTTTATGGATAATTATAAAAGAATTTATATTTAATATATATGATATTTCTATCATATTTTACATTAATTATATTATTAAACCATGATCAAAATAAGAGTACCAATAATACCAAACAAAAACCAATAGGAAAAACGATACAGTTATTACCTGATACATAATTTTAAGAATGACTTTTAAATAAATAGTTAATTAAAAGTTCAGAATAAAATCATATATTGTATGATATATATATTCAGGGTTCCTTAATATATTTATAATAAACATATATTTATTATATAGGAGGTTGAGATATGTATTAAGAAATTTGGGACTTAAGGTAAGGTATTTTCATCTAACTTTTTTTTAATGAGACAAATGCCATGTTCAACACGTGTTACTTTTATGTAGATTAGATTATTCCTATAAACCAATTTTAGGATTCTTCTCTGAAAAATAAAATACATTTAAATATTCATTTGAGTATTTATCTTTATTGGGGGTTATAATTCAAATTATACCAAAGCGGTGAGAGACTTTTTTCTCAAATCTCTTTATTTGAGACATATGTTATGTTATGAACCTATCAAATTTTATTGTATATATATACCAACCCTTTTAAATTTAATATAATAAATTTATTTATTTTCATTTTAAATTATTTTTCTTTTAATTTTAATCCTTTATGCGGCTAATGATTCAATGTTACCAAAGTTATAAATGTTTTATAATACTATCTCATCATTTATCATATTGTTCGTTATTTTTATTCTAATGATTAAATATTTTGATCTATATCTCAAAAAACTCATTTATTTTAATCTCCTATTATTATTTTAAGACAATAAATGTTCCCTTAATTTTTCTCTTTTTATGTACTCAAGACAAAAAAATATATTTTTTAATTAATGTAATAATTATTTCTCTCTTTAGTCAATAAAAATTAATCCAGAACCATGTTTTCCAAAATTGATTTCATTTTTTGTAACATTAAAAAAATTATTTATTAATGACATTTTTATCCGTTTTTAACTTTTTACAGAATGTTGGAAAACTAATCATCATGTCATTTTCAAAACAATGATTATTCGGATTTTACCAAAAACATGAAAAGAATATTTATTTTAATGCATAAAGTATGAAAACTATTTTTTGATATAACCAAAATAATTATTTTAAATATTAATTTACTAGTTTCCATGTATATTTTATAATAAATGTATTTTCAAAGTGTATTATGTTTTAAAATGTTTTTTTTTCAATTTGGAAATCTTATTTTCCTCAAAAAAAGGTTCCAAGTGATATTTAGAAATAATTTTCCACCTATGATTACAACATTTGATTTTCTATATTATTTAATAGGGATTTGATCCAAGGATACCATTAATATTATTTATCTAGATGGTTTATGATTTTGGTGAAGATAATTTCATCAAACCTAATTATTTTCCATGGGTTATTCTATGATGAAATGTTTTATGAAACCCATTTATTATCATGGGTTTTGATATGATTAATGATTAATGAATCCCATTTCCTTTTATGGGTTCTGATATAAAAAATATGCTAAGAAGATCATTTATATTTAGTTTTTCTAATATGATAATGTTTAACGATCTTATTACAAGCTTATGTATCGTTCTTATTACACTATGGTGGTTACATTTTTATTATGGATAGTTCTTATATTATAACCAAGGATGGTGGTTATATTTTTACCAAAGATGGGTGGTACCTATATATCCCTTGAATATATTGAGTAAATATTAATATATACAATGATAAATAGAAATATAATGGGGATTTAAAATATATTATTACGGTTATTTTTTCAGTGTGATAATATTGGGAGTGAACCTTAACGACTAAGATGAATTTCATCTTGAACCCATTCCACGATGATAGTTTTGGAAATGATCCCTTACTACTATGGAAATGATTTTTAATGCATATGTGTATGATATAATTACATGTCTAATTTTAATTTTATTATCACATGGATCATGTTATTTTATTTATTTTAATATTATTTATTAATAAATATAAATATTTATCCATGAATCAATATTTTGATTTTTGATATGCATGGTATGGTTTTGATCTATTCTTCTTGTGTTATCTTTCCTTTATGCCAATATTAGGTTCGATTATTTCCCTTATTTTCTCATAATTATAATAGAAACACTATCCTATTACACATAAAATTAATTGATTTAATACATAGTTATACATCATAGTAAAATCTAAGGACCATGAAGTCCAGTGTCTTTGAAGACTAGGTACATAAAACTTAAAACCTTGGTCTAAAATAAAACTTCTTTATTTAATATTCAAAAATAGGCCCTAACTTCTATTGTACCCAAACATCATCATAGGTTACCCTAGGTAGCACATGAAAAATAGGAAGACCAAAATAGCCTAATAAGGGAGTATACATAAGAATAAGGCTTTTCCACATGGGTTAGAAGGCATGAAATAACGATAACAAAAGCATGTAACATATGGAATCATTACATAGAGCCATGGGATCATGTAAAAATGGAGTCATATAATGGTTGAAGAAACAAAAAACATGACTTTAGTATGAGACAAGTATAACTACCAAGATCTTTTCACATAGTAGCACAATCCAAGGATAACCGCCAAGACCATCGCACATAACATCTCATGAGACTTAACATTACCCAATAAATTAGACAGCTATATGGGTTCACCCATCATAACATTTCAGGAATATGTTTTCCACATAATTAATCATACATAATTAATATTACATAAATCCAAGGATTACCCCTGGAAAGAACTGGGTACCGCAATCATGACACAAAGCCTAGCAGACAGGAATAACACAAAAGTTCCCATGATATAAGGGAACTAAATTATACATGAACCTTCATAATAGAAAAAAAATATAGGTATCATGGCGAGTTATGTCAAGTATATGTGTAAATATTTATGTAAAGTATTCATGAAATTATTAATAACAACATTTTTATAGGTTTTAAAGATAACATTATAGGGCCTTTAAAATAGAAAACGGAACAATACATTAGGGAAAACCAAAAGTGACCCTAGAAGGTTTTCATAACAAAAATTTCTGATTTTATAAAGAAAATGGTGGACTAAAATATAATATAAAATGCTCTTTAAATCTGATAAGAATTTGGGAAGCTCCCTTAAAATAGGTTTGCTTATCCAGAAGTATTGAGAAGGGAATCACATAAAAGCATGCATATCCTCAAAAGGGAATGATGAATGGATATTGGTACATGAATTTGGAAATATAAATAGAAATTATAAGATTTAAATAAATATAATATATTATTTAATTTGGGAAAAGAATATGATAGAGTAACACAAGTGAATAAATGCGGTTTGGGTAGAATCCCTTACGAAATATTCACATGGTATCAGGTGTACTTAAAAGGTATTAGTGAGAGAGAAAGGGATTTATCATATTTTATAAATCCTAAGGAATTTATGGTATAGGTTTATAATCATACCCAATCACTATGAATTATACATAAAATGGAATATCATATAGAACAATCTTGAATAAAAGTGAAATGGAGAGGATCCCTGACCTTAATTTATGCTTATTTTCATCTCTTCTGCACCTCCTGAATAATAAATTTACGTTTATTAAAAAAATGATATAAAATATAATTACATTAATTTTATAAAAATATTAATCAATTATATTCATTTTATTTTATTTTATATTTTTTCATGAAATTGAATTTTTTTTAAATCAGATTTTACATAAAAAATTTCTATCTTCTGACGATATCACTTTTTATTAAATGTAATTTATAAATTAGTATAATCAGTTTCAAAAGAATTGAATACATGTAATATGATATAAATATAATATATATAATTAATATTTTCCATACATTAAGGTGTTTATAATAATTATCTTGACAACGTCTCCGTAGATAGTTATCTGACCTTTAACAGGACATTCTCGATAGTGTGAAGAAGGGAAGTATCACATTTATATTTTTCATCAATATGATAATTACAGTAGGTTGACATCATTAATATAATTTAAAATTATAGTATAATAAATTTTTTATCATATCTTTCCTAATGATATAGGGTAAAATAAAAAAAATTGGAAGAAAAGAGAGAAGATTTAATAGAGTCTTACTCTCTCCTCAGTGTATCTTCTCTTGCACAGAACTATAATTCTATTGGTGATTTGAGTTGGAGGGCTCTAGAAAATTCCTACGCATTATTAGAGGCCTTAGAGGGATAATTTGGGTAAATATTAAGCTCTTTAATGGATTATGGGAATGCAATTCTATGGTGAGAGAGAGGGGTTATTTATACTTAAGGAGGGAGTGTTTTTAGAATAATATATTAAATAAAATAATATATGAAATGTTATTTTTGTAATAGTAGTATTCTATAAACATAAATCATATATTAATATAATATAATTAATTTTATAATTTATATCATCTTTATAATTCTATTTGATTATTTTATTAAAATGAAAGTGAAAAGGAAGAGAAAATGATATTTTAAGGAATCACATTTTGACTTTAGGTTTGGGAAAGTTTTTTTACGTAAGGAAATTGATTTTATTGTATTTAAAGAAAAATTTATGAAATTATATAGAACATGGCCGGATATAAAGTTCTAGAATGTTTATGTCATCATTACATCAAGAATAATGCAATTTAAGAAAAACAGGTTATGTGAAAAAACTATATTTTTACTATTCACCCAAAAATTGATGTATTTCATAATTTTACCAAAAAATAACCTTAAACATTTTTTATGGGTATAATCAAAAAATGAATTCCAATTTTAAAAAATTATTTTCTGAATATGATTTTTTTAATATTAAAATAAAATCACAATTTACTTGAAAAATACAAATTTTAAATTTAAAAATGCTTTCTATACACTATGAATTATTTCTTAAGGTTACATAAAATTTTCATAGTATTAAAATATTAATTTATGAATTCTTTTCATGAAACTAAATTTTAATTTAAATTATTAAATTACTCATAAAAATTTAATTAAATAACCTTGAATTATAAAAAAACCTACACCTTATTAATATTTTTTATAATATATATTTATTTACACTATGATATAATTATACAATATTGTCACTTATAAGAAGTTAAATTTTATTTTTAATTTCATTGTAGTGGTTACTATTACATTGGCTGGTTTTCTATGCATAAGGGTTTCATTACAATTCCATAGATCAAGTTACTGTTGCTATATGTTCTTTAACATCCAAATATACCTTTTATTTCACTTATTCTTCCCCTATAAAGTTTGTATTGTGTTCTAAAAGTAATCTTATGAGATTGTACTATAAGAAATAATTATAAGAAGGTAATTTAAATTGATAAAAATTGGGGTCGTTACTTATTCCCCCTTAAAAAATTTCTCCATTGATTTTTTTTAAATTCTGGGACATAAACAGGCCCGGGTTATTTTTCTTCATTACCACCCCTTGTTACCATATTGCCTCTTCATACATATGATTCCACCACAGTAACTTGACCAGTTGAGTAGTCTTGCTACATAGAAGTTTATCTCTACCATCCAAGATCTTCACCGGTTGGTCCTCATTTGAATGATCATCCTCTATCTGTACCTCCTCTGATGAGAGTATATGTGGAGGGTCTGGTATGTACTTTCTTAAGAGGGATACATGAAAGGAATATGGTATATTGTACATGGTAGGTGTAAGTGTCATTCTATAGGCCACAGCTCCGAAATGATCTAGGATATTTAAGGGTCTTATATACTTGGGATATGGCTTCCATTTCTTCCCAAATATCATGAACTTATTCCAAAAAGATATGAAAAGAAATACCATGTCTCCAACTTTGAAATCGAGGTCTCATCCATGGTTTTCTGCTTAAAACTTTTTCAACTTTGGACTACCTTGATTTTCTATTGAATGATTTTCACCTTCTCCGCTATTTCGTCAACCATTTCAGGTCTCATAAGGTTACACTCAGTGACTTCATTCTAACATGATGGTGTTCTTCACCTTCCCCCATAATGGGCTTCATATTGTACCATTCAGATGATCAAGTAGAAACTATTAATGTAAGAGAATTAAACTAGTGGAAATTGTTGGTCCCATCCTCCTTTGAGTTCTATAGAACATCCTCTCAACATATCTTCCAATGTCTGAATATTTCACTCATATTGGCTATAAGTTTGAGGATGGAAAGCCATACTGAAGTCCAGTTCAGTGCTAAGGTCATGTTGGGTAATTTTCTAGAACATCGAGGTGAATCTCAGGTCACTATTAGATACAGTAGATAGTGGTACACCATTCTGGATTATGACTTATTTGAGGTAAATCCCTATAAGTTAATCCAATTAGATGTCCTCTCGAATTGCGAAAAAGTGAGATGTCTTCGTAAGACAAACCACAACGACCCATATAGCATTATTTCCTCCTTATATCCTTGTATTTCCAATGAAAAAGTAAATGGTGATGTCCTCCCACTTCCATTTTGGTATGGGTAGTGGTTTCATCAACCCCTTATACTTTTTTCTCGTCCTTCACTAGTTGAAATACCGGGAACATTGATGTACATTCAGGCATCTCTCTTTTCATATTGTCCCTCAAAAAGTTTTCTCAGAGATCTCAATAAACCTTTGTGAACCCTAGGTTGATAGAGAAGGTTGAGGTATGTGCATCATTCAAAATCTCATTCATAATCTCTGGATCAGATGGTACATATAATCGTGACTCAAATGTTATAACTACTTTCTCATCAATCCTGAACTCTGAGTATTTCCCATTTCTGATAGCTTCCACCCTTTTCAGAATTTTCACATCTTTTCTTTTAGAATCTTTTATCTTCTCCAAGATGGAAGGTTGAGAAATCATTTTAGAAAATATAGATGATGTTCTTCCTTTAATGATTCCCATGTCCATCCTCGAAAAATCTAATAAGATCATATCATTTTCAATTTTAATCATTGAAAAAGATGTATGATCCTTTCTACTTAGAGCATCTACTGCCTTATTTTCCTTACCAGGATGGTAGTGTATTGAGCATTCATAATACTAGATTAGCTCTATCCATATTTTCTGGCACATATTAAGCTCTTTTTGTGTGAATATAAATTTTAGATTCTTGCAATCAATATATATCTTACACTTCTTCCCATAGAGATACTTCAACCAAATTTTTAGCGCAATGTTCACCTCTGCCAACTCTTGATCATGAATAGTGTGGTTTTGATCATGAATTTTCATATTCCTTGAGGCGTAGGCTAACAATTTCCCATTTTTCATTAGCACAGAGCCTAATCCTTTCTTTGAAGCAACACTATACACCTCAATGAGTTCTCCACCTAATGGGAGTGTGAGTACCAGTGTGGTGATAAGACTATTTCTCAACTCCGTGAAACTGTCTCCACATTCCCATGTCCAAGAAATATTTACTTCCTTCCATGTCATCTTGGTCATTTGGTTTGAAAATTATGAATAGTTCTTCCCAAATCGTTGATATTACTTAGCTAGTACCAAAAATATATAGATCTCCATTACAGATGTTGGCTTCGGCTACTCTTCAATTGCCTTTATCTTCGAAGGGTCCACATATATCCCTTTGACGGTGATAACATTACCCAAGAATGATACATCCTCTTCCTAGAACCCACATTTACTATACATTAAATAAATCTTCCCCCTTCGCAATATCTTTAACACAGTACACAAAATTTTTCTCATATTCATCCTTTACCATGGAGTATATCATAATATCACCAATAAAGACTACCACAAATTTGTCGAGGTAATCTCAAAAGACTCTATTCATTAAATCCATGAAAATTGTTGGAGCATTAGTGTTTCTAAAGGATATTACTATGAACTCATAGTGTCCATACCTCATTCGAAAGGTAGTCTTTGGAATATCTTCCTTTCTTCACCATTAATTGGTAATAACCCAACCAAAGGTCTACCTTAGATAAATAACTGGTCCCATGAAGCCAATCGAACAAGTAATAAATCCATGGAAGGGGATACAAGTTCTTTATGATGATTTTATTGAGCTCATGATAATCAATACAAAGGTGCATTAAACCATCCTTCTTCTTGACAATAAGGTATGGCGCACCAGAATGTGATGTACTCGGTTGTATAAAATCCTTATCTAGATTCTCATATAACTTCTTCTTCAGGTCTTCCAACACTATGGTGTAAATTCTATTAGATGTCATTGATATAGGTAGAGATCTAGGAATATGTTCAATTGAGAACTCAACCTCTTGATCATGAGTAGGACCTGCCAACTCATCAGGGAATACATCAGTGTGATCTCTCACGATGGACATGTCTTCAAGTATGATTCTCTATATTATATTAATAATTTGAGCTAGAAATTCTTGCTCATAAGGAACTAATATCCACACTTGAGACACTGATTTTAAATAAGATTCATCTTCATCCTTACACTTCTAAAAAAATTGAGGATGCTTCAGGATGTGAAGAGTGATATCCCTTTCCTGATAGTTGATATTAGATTTGTATAAATATAGACAATCCATGCCCAATATAACATCGAACTCCACTAAAAGAAATATGACTGGATTTTCTAGGAGGTTTAGTCCACAATTGTTAACTTGGGAGGAGTTATAAACCATGGGCATAATAATTTCCCCATTCTCTATTCTCAAAGATAACTTATCCTCCAAATTTTGATGTGGTTTTTGAATAGTTCTACTAAACTTGAATTATTTGAAAGAATGTGTAGAACCAGAATCAAATAGTATATTCCTTATTCATGAATGAACAAATAGCATACCTATGTAGTTCTTTAACAACTCAAAAGTAGTGATGGCCTACGACCTTCCTTGTTTACTAGGAATATGTTGATCATTTCCTCTGAAAAACCATGGATTATAGATATTTTTTCGCATAATGCCTATGATCCTTACAGTTGTAACACTACACTATAGTCTGAGTGTTGATATGATCCTTCCTTTATTCTTACACATTACAAATATTCTTCATATCCCATTAGTTTTTCTTCACCAAATGCCCCAACTTTCCACATTTTAAGTAATTATTGGTTCACTTTAGATAGCTCCCAAGATGCTTCTTCCCAAAAAATTTACAAGTGGGATAGTTAGGCTTCATTCCATCATGGTATTTTTTTACTGAACCATCCAATTTTTTCTCTATTTTATGTATCTTGTCGTTGGGACCATTCGACCAATGAGAGTCCCCAATCATCATTTTAAAATTGAGGGCACAAATGCACAATATCATCTTAATTATCGAAGTCTCATATCACCAACACCTTCTATAGACTCAGATTTAGCCCTCCAAAAAGGTGATCCACCTTAATTTTTGTGTTCATGACAATGCTAGAGGCAGACCTTCGATGTCATGTACTGTTTACATCATACGCCCTAATTGATTCATATTTCTTCTACTTGAGACTGAGGAACTCTATTTAAATAATGATATGGAGGGTTCGAGGAAAATATTTATCAATAACATCCTCTTGAATTCCTCCAAATCCATATAATCAATTTCTACATGGGACTTCATATTCTTGATCATTTTCCACCACTGATCAGCTTCCCCATCAAAAATATAAACCACCAGTACAAATTTTTCTTCTTCTGAGAACTATAGGATAGAGAATATATTTTCAATGGTGTTAATCCACAAATTCGTGGGGAGGGGATCAGAAGATCTGCTAAACATGGAATAACTTTTCCACAAGAAGGATTCTAGGAAAAAATTCTCTTTCCTTAGGGGAGGAGGGAATTCCACATGATTCAATTTATTATTCATAAATAGAACCAGTGGATCAAGTACTATCATGATTTTTTGAGAACCCATTCCCAACATATCAATCATATCATTAGAAGCATAATCACATTCCCTATAACATTGATTTTTTTTCATGAGTTCTTATATTTCCCTCCATTACCTAAGAAAATCAAAATAAAATTATAGGGCTTGAATACATAGCTATTGAGCATAAAAAGAAAAATTTGAACCTAAAATGAAAAACATGTGAATGAGAAGTATATCCTAACTTTTGATTCCATAGGTTTAAATCTAGGTTATCCTTGATCTATCTCATACCATATTTTCTTATGGGATTTTTTTATTACATTTATAATCGTTGTACTAAGCTCATGAATTTACCAAGGAATATCCCATGGGAGTGTCAAACTCAGAGTGTAGGAAGGCCCATTATCGTGTACCAATATACCCCAGGCCAAGCACAAAAATCCTGGTATGAGTTTTCACTCCAAGGTATATTTGTGCTAGAGACCCGTCTACCTATTTGTAACCAGAAAGGGATTATTTTCATGTTAAAACTCTTACTCTATACTTACCAAAATTTAGGGATGAATTCTTATAATTAATCCTATCATTAAGGTTCTCACTAAGGTGATTTATTCCTAATCCCAAAAAATAACTAGACCATCCTCTGATACCAACTATAGTGACCCTATCCTCTTACACATAACATTTAATGATTTTAGTCATAATTATACATCAGAGAAAAATCCAAGGATCTTGAAGTCTGGTGTTTTTGAATACTAGGTATATAAAACATAAAACACGGGACAAAAAAACACTTCTTTATTTAATCTTCAAAAAGTGTCCCTAACTTCCATTATTTTCATACATCTTCCTAGAGTACTCTATGGAACACATGAAAAAAGTGATGAGCTAAATAGCAGAGTAAGAGAGTATACATAAGAATAATCCGTTAGAACATGGGTTAGAAGGCATGACAAAATGATTAAAAATAATGAAACATATGGAATAATAAAATATAAAAACAAGATAATATAGACATGGAGTCATATAAATGTTGATGAAACATAAAAAATGACTTTATTACGAGTTAAGGATAACCACCAAGACCAATTCACATAGTCGTACAAGCCAAGTCTAACCACTAAGACTGTCGCACAGAAAAACTCATGAGACATATCTTTACCCAATGAATTAGATCACTGCATAGGTGAAAAAATCTTAGACATTCATGATTATTTTTTCCCAATAATTAATCATACATAATCAATCTTTTATAAACATAAGTATTACCAATGGAAATAATTGGGTTCCATAATCATGACACAAATCATAATAGATGGTCGTAAAAAAAATGTCTATAAAAGATGTGAACTAAAGTATACATGGAAATTCATAATGGAAAAAAATATACGTATTATGTTGATTTATTTCAAGTATAAGTTACAATATATAAGAAAAATATTCAAGAAAATTGGCATAAAAATATTTTGGATAGGTTTGAATGAAAATACTATAGAGCCATTAAAATAAAAAATGGAACAATAATTTATAAAAAACCAGAAGTGAGCTTAGAAGGTTTACATAATAAAGAAGCATTTATTTTATAATTTCAGTGGTGTATTAAAATATAATATAGAGTTCTCTTGAATTTGGGCAAAAATTCGAGTACTTTCCTTAAAACATGGTTGCTTATCAGGAAGTATTGAAAAGGGAATCACATAAAAGCATGTATATCCCCAAAAGAGAATTATGAATGGATATTGGTATATGAGTTTGGAAATATAAACAGAAATTTGAAGATGTAAATAATTATACTATAGGATTTAATTTGGTCAAAGATAATGATTGAGTAACCTGATTAAATAAATGAGGTTTGGGTAGAATCCCTTACCGAATATCAACATAGTATCTAGTGTACTTGAGAGGGATTAAAGGGAGAAAAAAGTATTTAAAATATTTTATAAATCATGGGAAAAATATGGATGAGGTGTTTAATCATACCCCATCATAAGGAATTACACATAAAATGGCGTAAGATGAAGGAAAATCTGGATAAAAGAGAAATGGAGAGGATCCCTTACTTTAATTTCTGCTTAATTTCATCTCTTCTATGCCCATTGAATAATAAATTTAAGTCAATTAAAAAATGATATATGAGATAATTATAGTCATCTTATAAAAATATTCACTAATTCTATTCACTGTATTTTATTTCTTAATTTTTTTGATGAAATTGAAGTGTTTTGAAATGATATTTTACATAAAAAATTTCTCGTCTTGTGACGATTTCACTTTTTTAATAAATGTAATTTATAAATTAGTATAATTTGTTTTAGAAGAATTAAATACATATAATTTGATATTAATATATTATACATAATTTATAATTTTTATTACTGAGGGTTTTAATAATAATTATCTTAGCAACATCCCCGTATATTGTTAACCGACCATTAATGAGATATTGTCGATAATGCATGAAAGGGAAGTACGACAGTTTTATTTTTCATTTATATGATAATTAAAATAGTATAAAATCATTAATATAATGTTAAATTACTATATAATCAACTTTTGAGCATATGTACTTGAAATTTATGGTGTAAAAGGAAAAAGAAGAGGAAGAAAAGAGAGAAAATTTAATAGAGTCATACTCTATCCTTGGTGTAGCTTCTCTTGCACAAAACTATAACTCCCATGGTGATCAGAGTTATAGGGCTCCATAATCTCCTTAAATATTATAAGAGGCTTTAGAGGGAGAATTTTGGCACAGAATTAGATTAGTAATGGATGAGAGGAATAGTTTTCCAAGGGGAGGGAGAGGGGTTATTTATACTTAAGGATGGGTTGTTTTTAGAATAAAATATTAAATTAAATAATATATCAAATGTTAGACTTGTAATAGTAGTTTTTTGACAAAGTAAAACATATATTAATATAATATATTTATTTTTATATTTTAAATAATATTAATAATTTGAATAAATTAATTTATTAAAAGGAACATGAAAATAATGAGAAAATGATATTTTTAGGAATCACGTTTTGACTTTAGGTTTTGGAAAGTTTCTTTTAGGTTTGGAAATATATTTTATTGTATATTAAGGATCCATTTATGAACATAAATAGATTATTTCGTAATATAATGTTATAGAAAGTTTATTTCATCATTACATCATGTGTGATGCAGTTTAAGATATTATGGTTATGTGAAAAAAAGGTATTTTTACAAATCACACGAAAATTGAAGTATTTTATAAAATTACCAAAAAATCACCCTAACCATTTTTTTGATGTGTATAATACAAAATAGAACTATATTTTTCTATAATAAGTTTATATATATGATTAATTTAATATTTATTTAAAATCACAATTTACATGAAAAATACAAATTTTAAATTTAAATTACTATTCTAACACTTTGAAAAATTACATAAGGTCACATTCAATTATATTATAATTAAAATATTAATATATATTTAAATTTCATGAAACTATATTTTCATTTAATTTATTCAAATAATCATAAAATTTTAATTAATTAATATTGACTTATTAAAATATCAACAACATATTAATAATTTTTAAAATATTTATTTACTTATACTATGATATAATTATACCATATTTTCACTTAAAAAAGATATATGTTATTTATAATTTCATTTAGGAGGTTACTATTAAATTGGCTAGTTTATTATTCTAAGGATCACATTACTATTCCAAAGGTCTAATTACTATTGTTTTTTGTTCCTTAACATCTAAAGATAACTTTTATTTCAATTATTATTTACTTTTAATGTTTTTATTGAGTTATAAAAGTAATATCATGTTATTATACTATACGAAATAATTATAAGAATGTAATTTTCATTGAGAAAACTTTAGGTTGTTACACTGACCATATATTCTCTCAATTTATTATGTTTCCCTACCTTGGGTTTTAATTATATGAATTACATGTGATATGTTTAAAAAATGTTATAGTTTTGAATAAATATGTGGGAGAATATATCAAAATTATATGAAAAATTTTTCTCTATTTCCATGATTTCAAAGGCACCATACCCTGATAGTCCTCAAGAATCTATTCTTGTAATGTAATGAATATTCATATAAATGATGTAATATCGATATATATAAAGTATGGGTTGATATAGTAGGTATCAATGGAAATTATTAGTTAAAATATTAAACTAGGATTAGAAAACATCAGTGAGAAACATTTAGATATTTCTAAGTATTTATATTGGGATAAATTTATGGATAAATATATGGATGGTTCAAATAAGAGGAAAATGACCTTGAAATGTGTTTATTGATATGAAAAGTGATTTACAAGAAATTATATCCTTTTTTGGATACTACAAGAGGAAGTGGACCTCACACAAAGGTACCAAGGGATTACAACTATGAAATTGGAACATTGAGATGGACTCTATCGTCATATGGTGCATGAAAATAGTCCTTGAAACATGCTTGGTTTGACACCCATAGAGGATATGTTTTAAAAATTCATGAACATTTAATGAACCATCATGATGGATTTAAATAATGACTAGGAATGAACTTGGATATGGATAAGGTGTTATAAATTGAATAGAAGGTTTCATGATATAGAAATTCTTTTGGGGATGTTTAATTATTATCTAGATGACCAATATTAATATTGTTAATCAAAAAATACTTATTGGTTTTTATGAATTGAGAGAACCAAAAGGAATTGGATTAACATTGAGTGTGATAGACAATGTATTGATGAAAAAAATGCAATGATGACAAGACTAAAGGATATTTTCATTATTCCTAATCAGATATCATGATATATTATTAACAAATTATACTATATCTAACAATTAGACTCACTAAATAATATAAGTATAATGTTATTTGAGAGGTTAAGTAGTGAAGATCATGGTTGAAATAGATTAAGATTCTTATATCTCATTAACGTTCCAAGAATAAATCTAGAGAATGTATCCATGGAAAAAGAAAATGTTTTGTGATTGGATAATTATGATATAGAGTAAGATATTTATATGGGAAAAAAGAAAATTTTTGTTAACATGATGGTTGAGAAGAATTGTTTCTATATGTAATTACCAATGGTTGAATGTTATAAATCTGTAAAGTTTGGTAATTATAAAAATCAATGACCTAGGGATAAATCTCATATATATGATCATAAAGGTGGTGTAAGTTGCTGTTTTTGGTTAATGATGAAGAGACTAAAAATTAAATATGAAATTCATGAGGTATTAATGAATAAAAAACCCCTAGTCCATGGTTTAGGAATAAATTAGAATTATTGAAGAGTTTAGGTAATGGAATTCAATTTTTTTAAATATGTATAATTTTTAATTTATGATTTTCTATAATATATTGAATGATGTTGATAACCAAGAAATGTGACTTAATATAAAGGTGATATCTTATAGAAAATGCGTGATTAAGGAAAGATAACCATTAATATTTTCCCAACATTAATATAATTACATTAGTATAATGGGATTATAGATATGAATAATGGAAATTAGAGGTATTAAAGACCTTATAACCGATTACTTATTAATGGAAAAATTAGTTTATGTTATCATTTATATATTTTTTAAAAAAATATTTGATTTTATGGAATAAATTCAATAATATATTCTTTTATTCAGGAATGAAGAAGTATATATGTTTCCTTAATTTATTTATAATTATGTTTAATAAAATGTTTCATGAAAATATATGACTAATGTATTCATGTATTTTTTATATGAAAATTGATAGATAATTTATGATATTTATGGGATTAATTTTAACTTTATTTTGGGAATCTTAATGACATTATTTATAAGTTTTGAATTTTTGAATGGTAATAAGGTCAAACAATTTTGGAATGGTTTTCGTTTAAAATTGGATGGGGATATAGTTTTTAATGTATTATATAAATATTTATTCAAATTAGATAACTTGTGCAAACTATTTTGATTTTGATAATAACTTGTGATAGAAGGAATGAATTATCATTATTTCATGGATATTATTATTATATTAGTGATTTAGACATCAAAAAATCGTCTCTTAGAGTATGAGATGAAGTGGAAATTGATCAAGGGACAACCAAGTTATAATATTGTTCTTATTAAATGGAATTAAAAATGTATGTATATCTTCTTAGTAAAATTCCTCAACTTTATAAAAAGAATATAAAAAATTCCCTATTATTATAATTTATGATGATATTAGTGATTGTTTTTACACAACTTTGGTTATGGTTTCGTGGTTTTTTATTATCATATTGTCATTAAAATTCTTGTGATTAATGATCCCTATAAATCTCCATCATAATTTGGACAATTTACTTTTCTTCTATTTCCAAATCATCACATCCCTCCTATGTTATATTTTTCCGAAACATATTCTATTCTATTCTTGATGAACATCCCACATATCTTTCTCTATTTTCCCATGGAAAGTTTTTGAACCATTATTAATAATTGGGTTTCCCACAAATGTTTTTTAAAATTCATTGTCTTGTTTACTGATCACATGTTCAAATTGTGAGGACGTAATTTACTTAAGGGCATATAACGTAACACCCCAAAATTTGTGAAAGATATTTTTTAAAATAAATTTAATTTTTATTATATTTATCAATAAACAAAACAAAACATTTATACATAATACAACATAAGAATGATTTTATATTTCCTTACATGTGGTACTGAGTGTAGATCGTTTTACATATAACACCATGTTTAAACAAAATGTGAAATACTATTAAAATGTTATTATTTAATATGATAGCTATTCCATAGCCACTAAAAAAGATGTTATGGGAAGGATTTACTAAATAATAAAAATATAAGGTTTATACATGTATATATAATGAATTATTCTGTGACCAATTAATTATAAATGAGAAAAACAATTTTAAACCATACGAAATATTTTTTGAATAAAATTATTTTTATGCACACAAACATCATTTACCTCAATATATTAAAAGATCACTTTTTTTGAATTATTTTAATTATATAAATATAATATAATTAATAAATTGTGTAAAATTCATATTATTTGTTTTCTATAAAGTTAATAAAAATAAAACCAAATTTTTGATTAAAAACTGTATTTTTCTGAAAAAGTATTTTTGTCTTCTTTTTAAACTTGTTTTAAAATAAAAATTTTCTAATTTTAGAAAATTTATTTTGAAAAATAAAATTAAATTTTTAATTCATAATTCCAAAATTAACATGGGGTAAAAATTTTAAAATTTTATTTAATGATAATTTTTTAAAATTACAATGAAAACACTTATTTTTTATTAAGAATTTTCAATTATTTTAAAGAATTTTAAAACATAAAAATTATTTATTATAGTTTTAAATTAAAAAATATTTCAATTAAATATATATGAATCCAATTTATATCATTTTAATTAACTTCATATATAATTTTGATATAAACACATTTTAACCTTTTAAAGAATTTCCCTTTGGAAATATCCTTTTTCATTGCATCTATGGGATTATTTTTAAATTTATTTTTCTCACTTATGTGAATGGAAATTTGAAAAATGTATTAAATATTTTTAAAAATCATAATTTATATTTTATAATAACTTAATTTTAATTTTTAACCATGATTAATAGTAAAATCAGAAAAAAATTAATTACCAAGGTTAAGGTGAAAATGGTTTTACAAGGGTGTTAAACTAAAAAGATAATTGATAAAAATGAACCAAAAAATTTCCAAAACATATTGGATGAAATTATTCCGGTATTATCCTATAAAATTTTTTATAATGTCTCATTTTTGAGTGTTTTTAAATATGAAAAAACTAGGTACAATTTATTCAATTCAAAAATACCAAGTGAGTCCTCTCACACACTTATAAAAATCCACCACTATCATTTCTTATTAATACTTCCAAAACCCATTGTTTCATCCAAAACCAACTAAAATAAATTCATTAATTTTTTCCTAACACCTTATAACTATTATTTCAGTTGTATATCAAACCTCATAATCCATTTGTTGAAAAATAAAATAAGTTTTTTGAAGAAGTGGTAACATCCATAATAAACCATTTTATTTTATTTCTTCCCCACCTCCTCCAATTATTATTAAAATATACATATATAATAACCTCATTGAATTATATACAATTATTTTTTATTAAGATAATGTTATAATCGAAGTCCATCTCCTATTTTTTAGATGGGAAACAAAATCATCATTCATGTGTATGACAGACTATCATCACACAAGCAGATGTTATTCATTTTCCATCAGCACCTATCCATGATGGATATAATAATGGATATATTGTTTATATATGATATTTTTTAAATTATTATAAATTAAATAATTATAAAAACAACATCTAACTTATTACCCCCAAAATCATTGGAAAATAATAACATCGCTCATGTGTATAACGGACTACTACCTCATGAACCGATGTGTTGTGTTGTTCATTTCTATTTTACATGGATGGAAATACAAATAGTATACATTTATATTCATTTTATTTATAACATAATTATACCTTTTAAATAATTTTATCACATAAACCTTCACCCATTATATTCTGTAGAGGATAAAATAACATCAATCTTGTGTACGATGGACTACCACCTCACAAAATGATGTGATTTTTAATTGACTCACATAGAATGGAATGTAATTTGGGTAAATTTAATTTTTATCTATTAAATATTTGATATTAAAATGACTTTTCAATGTTAATAGATTATTTGACTTTTAATTCATTTCATTCATTGATAAAATGGAAACAACATTCTTTCGTATGTACGATAAGTCGTATCCATGAACGATGTATTTAATTTTATATATTTAATATTTAATGATCACTATAAATACATATATAATTAATATATATTTAATTTATATCATATTTTCCATTTTGTAGATGATCTAACATTGATCGAAGTTAGAGGACCATAAATACCAGACCTAAAAAATGTCAAGAACGAAGAAGTTATTACCCAAAACACAATATTTAGAAGGAATTTCCAATAAACTGATAAAAAAGGTCATAATTAAATAATATATCATATATATATATCAGTATTATTATTTAATGTCTGTTTAATAAAATTATATTTATTATTTAATATTTTTGAACTTTTATGAAGGATGTCAGGGATTAAGGTAAGGGATTTATTCTCACTTTTATTTTTTGGGAGACACATTCTATGTTATCAATGTGTTTATTTTATATGTTGTATATACTAACCATTATTTTATTTTATTTTTTCTTATAGTTTTTTTTGAATTTACATATCCATTTTAGTATTTGTATTTCACAGGGATTAAAATTTTGTAGACACCAAAGCAGTAAGTTTTTTCTTTCTCAAATTGCATTCTTTGATACATATGTTATGTTATGAACCTATATTATTTTATTAGGTGTATATATATACCAATTGACATATAATATCATGAATTTATTTATTCTAAAGATATGTTATACTTCATTTGATGTTTTTTCCATGGGGAATATGATTCATTGTTACCAAATTATTATGGGTTTTAAAAAATAATCTCACCATTTATTATGATATTTCAGGATTACACTTCCAATGATAAAATACTATGATCTATATCTAAATAAAATCATAAATTTTCTTATAATATAATTATTTCATGAGAATGCATGTTGTCTCTTAATTTTCATTTCCTTATGAACTCAATATTTCAAAATAAGTGTTTGATGAATAAATTATTTATTTCTCTCATCAAATAACATTTCTTCGAAAACCATTTATTTTAATAATATTTTTAAAATAATAACCGAGAAACAATTTCCCATGTTTTTTTATTTTAAAAAAATATTTTTAAACGAATATTCATGTCATTTTATAAAAAATTCCCATTTACCTTTTACTGGAAATTTGAAATGAATATTTTTTTCTAATGTATACGATATTAATAGTGTTTTCACCCATCACAAAAAATCAATTTTTCAAAAAATAATTTAGATGCATACAAGGATATTTTCAGAAAATATATTTGGGAAATATTATTTTATTTTGAATTGTTTTTTTGGTTACAGAAGACAATTTTCCTAAAAAATGTTCCTAGTGATCTTTCAAAATTAGTTTCCACCTAATATAACATCATTTAATGTTACTTATCACTTACTGGGGATAACATCTAGAGATAACATTATTATTATTTAATTATATGGTTTTTATTTATTATAAAGATATTTTTATGAAACCCATTTCTTGTCCATTGGTTACTCTATGATGAAATGATTTATGAAAACCATTCCTTTTCATGGTTTCTGATATGATGAATGATTTTGAATCCTATTTAATACCCTGGATTCTGATTTGATGATTGTTTTATGTTCTTGTGGAACAAATATACATTTTTTTCATTATGTGAGGGTGGTTACATTATAAAAACTGATGGTGGTTATGTAATAACCATGTATGGTTGTTATGTAATAACCAAGGATGGGTGGAACCAATATTTCCCTCTAATGCGTTGAGTAAATATTGATATCTCATGAGATTAACATGACTATAATTGGTGATGAACCCAATTCCATAAGGGGATTTTTCAACTATGATAGTAAAGAGAGTGAACCATTACTACTATAATGGTTTAGGGAGTGAACCCTTTCTAGTATGATAGTTTTGGGAATAATCCTTGACAACTAAGGAAATTATCTTCTATATTTATATGTATACCAATATTCCATGTGTTATGTCAATGTTATTCTCTCATGGATAATTTTTATTTATTTCTTTATGACGAATTTATTTTGAACTTTTAATATTTATACTCTGAATCAAGATTTTTATCTTTAATATGTAGGTTATGGTTTTCATATGTTATGTTAATGTTCTCATACCCTTATTCCAATGTTATATTTATTTATTTCCTTTTTTTAACCTTACTGAGAACCTTACACTACCCTTTCTTATGTTTATTTTCCCAATTTTATATTGATATGTATTATGTTTTATTTTTCAATGAAGTGTCCTAGTTATGATTAACTAAGTGGGAGACAATGTATAAATATTTTGGACATGTTTTTTCTATTTAAAGGATTCCAACGGAATTTTACCTTTATCTTCTTCAGACGTGTGTTTATGTAATGTATTGAATATTCATATAAAATATCTACTATATATTTATAGTCTGGGTCTCCTTAAAACAGTTATTATGAGTCAACAATAGGTCTCAAAAATCATTTATTCTGTAAAGATACACCAAGTACACATCCACTTAAAAACTATTTATAGTTGTCCTAGGTTACCACCAAGGGGTTTTTAGAGGTTATGCCAAAATAAAACAAGTATGTTTCAAAATATATCTGAATATAATGATTAGAGGCCCAAAAAACCGTATAAAAATTAAATTATAATGGAGATAGTCACAAAAAGACTACTCAATCTATTTCAACCTAATATATTTCTCTAAGAAAGGAATCCTCATATATTGGTTAATAACTCTAGTCAATAAAAATATTGAACACACTATATATAAAATTCATGAGACACCACTGAATAACCTTGAATATTTACCATCGAACTAGTATTATTTAGAATAATAGAAAATTAATACTATCCCCTCATATCCACTTATGTCCATAATGTGCAATGATAACTCCCTTTACAAAAATATTTATTTTTAGACACTCTTAGCCAAGAAAACCCTAATAAAGGAGATCAACCACATCACCAAGTCTCCAAAAAATGGTAATTCATATAACCATCCCTTTCCACAATTATCACAACAATTATATATGGATAAAATCTACTAAACACATCAAATATTATTAATATTAAAGAATATTTCAACCTGACTAAGGCTAATCAAGTTTCATCAATACCCAGAGGACATAATGATCAAATCATCATCAATTTTAATTATAATGGACTAATAAGGGTGGTATGACACAAGAAATCTTATTTTTTAAACATGGGACACCATTATTTGTAATTTATTAGGAATCATTTAATATCATCAGATGTGGATAGTCCCATCAATATTAAAAAAACCTTAGACAGTCTAGTCCAGATTCTCACTTATCACTAGACTAGATAAATGTGAAAAGAAAGGCTCTATCATATGACTCAACATAAATATTATTACCAACCTCAAATTAATTTCTATAATTAATTTACATTATATACTCAAATCCTATATAATATGTAGATTTAACCATGACGAGAAGTTTGAAAACTAATTTCCACTAGGCATCCCCAAATTCTATAAAATTGGAAGAAATTAATTATTTAGTAAAATTTAGATATATATTTTTAAGTATGTTTATCAATGAATTTTTTATAATAGATATAATTCCTTTAAAGAACACACACCACTAAAAGATAACTACTATCTAATAAATTCTTTCTATTATTCCACTATGATCACAGAGATTTAAAAATATTTAATTGCCGACTGATTATACTCTAATTATTATAAATTAAGATTTATATATTTGAATTCATACAGAAGTCCATAGAGTCTCCAATATCACACAATTAATAATTGAAAATAATTTTACACTAATAAAATAAGAGAGATAAATTTCTAAAGAATAAATTAATCTCTATATCATATAGAAATACGTTGATGCTAACTTGAAGTATGATTACAACATGATCCAGTTCGAATCCTAAAAAATACATCAAAAAAATATGTTGTACATTTTTGTAATTAACTGAACAAAATAACTCAAATAGTAGGTCACCAGATGACCATCGGATCTCCACCACAGATGCTATAGGTTTCTGACAAGATGTTTGAAAATAAAAATTGCATGTGGAGACTATAATCTTTGTACCACCCTGTATAATAATAGATAAGTAATAGAATCATAATATAACATTGGAGATAGTGAATGTAATTATTGATGTAATATAATAATCAATAGAATATAATATAAGAAAAGTTATAACATAAATAATACAAATGTTTGGAAACAAAAATATTAAGGGTTTTCTAATGGGATAAAGAAGTACTAAATATATTAAACATAAAATAATAGGGAACCAACTATAAAACCATGGTCCCTCCTTAGATTAGTCTCCCAATATCTATCTAGATAATTAATCCAAAACCCCCTATTACCTATTATTTGAAAACCATATATAACTTCTGCATGTTCACTGGTATTCCCATGAAGGGTTTGAGTATAAAAAATAGCAAGGTCTCACCAATTTCCCATATATATGTTTTCATATACATAGTATTCATGTTTGGGAAATTAAATATTGGAACAATATACAATATACAATAAATAATGTCATGACATCATGTGATAAAAAGGACACCATGATTCCAAACCTCACATCCATTGGATAACTCTTATTAAGAATACATCCAAATGAAAAATCCCAACCCATACCCTATTTGTCAGGGTGGGGATGTACATTTATGTTTGGCCACCACCTTCTCACACAATGTATGGTCTTGTAATAAGTATTGATATCATAACCCATAACCAAATACCACCCTATAACTAAGGGGTGATAATATACTACACATCCCATGGATTATATAGTCCAATTTTGTAGGCCAGGTTCCAGTGCATCATGGGTTTGAAGTTCCACTAGATCCAAGTATTAAGTTGAAACTGGCATATAAAAATGGAATGGACAATCCATGGAAGGGTGAAAATAAATTCTATAATGAGGGCGAGTTATAGTACCAAATCATTGAATACATCTTGATTACTACCTTCTCACTCAAGGTGAGGTCATATATCAAAACCTAACCACTACCTTCTTATGCATGGTTTGGCCTTGTATCACATTCTAATAATTATCTTCTCTTTCGAGGTGAGGTATTATATCACTTCTTGGTAACTACCTTGTAACACAAGGTAAGTTCCTATCTGACATCATGAATATTATCTTATCACATATGGTATGTTTATCTCCAACATAATTACCAATATCATCTCACTCATAGTAAGGTTATATATCACATCTTAACCACTATCTTATACATCAAGTTAGGGTCCTATATCAATTCTAGTCACTCATCACAAACCTGTACCCTCTTACAAATTATGTGGTCATGTATTTCATTTCAGGCCTCACCTCATACCATATATCATATCCTAAATCTCTCACTCAGGGTGGGGTATCCATATTTCTACATAACTTGGGAAATGCATATATAATAAAAAAATATGCATAACCTAGGAAATTATGCTTGTACCACTACACACACATGTTTCCTCCTAACATTCAACTATTGGGTGAAACATGTAGCTCAATGTCATCTTCCCAAACCATTCTTACATTCATAACCTTACCCTTATATCATATATATATATACAAACATTATTAATCTAACAAGACATGCACCACCTTTTAGAGTATTAGGGAATCACTATTAATTCCTCCTCAATCCGTAGAATATTAAAAATACCCATCCTCGCTCTGATATATCTTACTAGACACTTGGTCCAAATCCACAACACTATCCCACACCGATTCCCCATGTGGACTACCCAAAATACCACATAATACCCCCATTCTAATAACCTCTTAACTAAATACAATACTTATGGTTCTTACTATTATCTATTAATACCCATCTCACATTGACATATCACTCGATCAAAACACCCACTTTTATGAGAATGAATTCCTCATATTTACTTCCACTGGGTTCAATAAGGCACAGTATAAATAGAGTTGTCACACTCTTCTATAATTTTATTACACATAAATCCTAATCCCAATAGAATATCATGTATATTAGACTCTTTTACATCATTATACTCCCCTCAGATGAGGAATTATAAGGTATCAGGGCTATACCCATATCCGTTTGAAAAAAATTATTTAGTCTACTAAAAAGTCCATTAAATAAGGAAATCTCCATTGGAATCACCTCAATTATCTCATTGATGATCACATGATCCCATTTTTTAGAAATCATGAATCAATCATTATCCACATGTGTGAAAGAATTTATGAAAATGTATATTCATTTGTATAAATAGGATCCCCTACATCTAAAATGGAGTTATCATCCCTATTATATGTTCACTCTCCACCCATGCTTAGACCATGATCCACATGCTCTTATTCCCCTATCACTTACCATACGACATTAAAATGTAATTAGAAACATTTAAAATAGATATTTTTAATTTTATCTAAGGTGGAATAATCCCTAGAATCTCAATAAGAGGTCTCTTATGACCAAAACCTTGATAAACAACATACTGGCATACCATAACGTGTTCCTAATAAAACTATGAATGAAATCCCCATCATATGGAATATAATCATATTATAATTCTATTCTAATATTGAATAATACATAGAAAAATCACTAGGAATCATAAATCCAATTAAATAGTGAGGGATAAGTTACATTTCCCATATTTAGACATCCTCGAGTAACTATAACATGATGGACCATCCTTTAAATATGATTCCACCATACTCTATAATAATTTTCACCAAATTCCAAGGCATAATTCACTAAAATAAAAGAGGGTCCCAAAGAAAAATAAATATAATAAATAGATAATTATAGTAAGCCTTCTCATGCCAACATTACCCCTGATCTACAATGAATCAAGGAAAAATTATGGGGGATCAAAGGGGAAGAATCAAAGGGTGAGAGGCTATCCAGAGAGCCAATATTAAATGATCATCTATATGAAGAGAATGGTGAACTGGAAATGATAGTTTTACCCTTGAATAATGGAATTTATCCCAATTTCAACGTGGACCTAGGAGTCACAACGTGATTTCCATCCCTTAAATACCCCTTCATGACATGAACACTTTTCTCACAATTCTACATACCTACCCTAGGTAGAACTAACATCTGATGCTCCATGAAATCATGAAGTGGACCTTATGGTCATGTCATGGAACCCTATTTATATTAGAATTTAAACCCTAATTCTTAGGACTTCATGGCATATCATCCCATCTCATGACAAATCTTCCCATGTAACCTGACACCCATGATTTATCCATCACAATTAACGTCATGATGCATCCCCATGGGAAATATTTAAAGGAATCGCCTATGTGTCATGGTCTGAATTGACTCTCCTATCAGAAATTCTTGAAGAAATATTTATGGGTACTATGGTAATATGTATATTTATTCCCTATTCATGGTGTAACCCCACCACCATACATTTAATTTTGAAAAGGTAACACATAAGGGTTATCCACATGTTTTGACACCCCATGGCATGGAATGATCATCAAATGTAAGATTTTAACTCACCATAAAACCCATCAGGGTGAAACCATCCTCTATTATCTCTTTATGGTCCCCACCCATCTCTTATCACATTATAACCCTCACCCATCACAACATAATTTTCCAATTACCAAAATAATTAATCCCTAGACATGGTCATACTCTTATAACATTATTATGATACAACCATGAAAATAAAAAACATGTATTCATGTGTAAAAAACATATACCATAGATTTTCTAACTCCTGAGAGTAATATTTGAATCCTATCACTCAAGAAATCCTTATTCGAGAGATCAAAAAACTAAATTCCCACTAAAAATTATGACCCATAAAATTAATGAGTAATTAAAAATTCTTAACAAAAAATATTAATTTCCCTAAAAATAATTCTATATGGTCCTCTAAACCCCAATTCAACTATTAAAATATGATTCTAGTACTCATGCTCGATTCTTAATAGTCACAACTCTTCTACACCAACTCAATATTCTACCGCATGGGTTTTCTTTAAAAATTCTTGAACCATTACCACAAAAGTATCCTTCATCACATTGACAAATTATCTAATAAAAAACTATCATCAAAAACTAAATAACATGTAATAGAACTAATAAACTCATACCCATATCAATTTCCTCAAAACCTCTATTAGTATAGTAAGGTCCTGATACTCAAGTCATTACCGAAAACCTCTATCCAATTGATGTTGTGGAACTTCCCTAATCATTAAAAATACATGTACCTTGTTAGTTTTAAAAGAAACTAGAGAAAAATACCAAAATAGATCAACCATATTAACTATAATAATCCTAGAAGTAAATATTACTATGTACACCTCCATACCATGGGTCACCAAACTCACATTCCAACTAGTTTTAACTAGAATTTCATAATCCTGACACAGATCTCCACCCACCTTACATACAGTTCATAGTCTAAGAACTAGAAGATATTTATCCACCATAATATCTTCCACATGAAAATACCATCATTATAAAAATATTGAAACACCACTATCCCATTGAGATTTCATAACATGATCCTTGATCATCAAAACCTGATAAGGTCAACCACTGAGTTTTTCTTCTGTGTCTCTCAACATTAAAAAACCTAGATATCCCTAAATTAATCTAGTTGAACAACAGTCATCACTTCTAATTAGTGAAATAAATTAATCCTTATGTGTATTTTAATCCCATCTATGATACTGAATATTTTTCATCACAATAACCCCTAAACTAGTAATTGAAATATCCCAAACACTCGTGGTGTTACCTCATATTACTCCCATAATAAGAACAAAAAGCCTTTTCCTCATCCAATCTTTCCCCAACTAAGAACTATACCTTAATCCATCATCAACTGGTAGTAACCCACCACAAAGAACTCCCTATTCCTATTAATGAAAAATCACCAAGACCACTTCCACCATATTGTACCAATCTTCTCCACCACAGATTCTTCAACGATCAACATAGATGACCCTATATATTATAAGGGAATGAAAGGATTTTCTTGTAAAGATAAATGATACACCACCATCACCTTCATTGTGAAATTACTAGTGATAAGTCTAAAAATACACAAATCACCAACTCCCATAGATGTTTCACCAAGGTACAATCCATTAGTGACATTTCCTAATCACATATTATATCTTGGGAGAAACTACATTGTATGAATTTCTTATTGACACCAAGATACATGCCTAGTGGCCATTTTCCAATGAACCATCCATTTATCCTCAGACCATCATATATCATAGATCCCTATGTTCCTTGAAACTCCATATCCAAAAAAAAATCAGTAAGCTATAACATACCATTCATAACATATTACTTCATTTCACTACCATCCCAATATACCTCAAATCACATTACATTATTTGGGCCTTGTCGACAGGCTCCAGTCCAATCCTCAATTAAAATACTCATTTCTAATTAAAACTAAAATCCTAACACAATATACCCTCTTCTGCATGGATAAACCAACCCTCATGATTAACTTATTGTGTTTTCATTCCCAACATACACAAGGTAACACCATACATGATTAAACACATGAATCCACCTTATTTGAGCATTACTCGAACATCTGATGCATTGGACCATAATCATCTTAACATGTGAAACATCCTCCCTTTCACCTATCTTGAAAATAAATACCATCTCTTTCTCTCATCGGTAAAAATGAGGATCGACCAACCTATAATTGCTACCAAAACCACTTTCTATGAAATGTGTAACCACTAACCTTAACTCCAAGAATCATCTTTACTAGATCTTGAGAGAGACAAGCTATCATCCCACACTAATATATCCATAGATAGACCTACCAAATCAAAGGTCTCACATTATCCAAAAGCACTCACCTAGTTAAAATTGGTACATGTAACTGATTATAAATACCCATCATAGGATCCACATACCTAGAACTACCCATTATAGGTTTTTCATATACTATGAGCACAAATAATACCACATCAAAAAATAATCATGAATAATAATTATTAATTATTTTTTTAATTGAGTCATATTCCAATAAATCATATTTTTTATGTTTTTGATAGTTTAATGAATATGTTTCTATTTAAAAAATATATTATCTACCATAAAAAGTTATGCTCATATCCTGGATAACAATGTGTCTAAGATGATTCATATACTCATTATCTTTTTACTCCCAAGTAAAAGAGTAAATTAATATATAAAAACATGACCAAAACAATATAATTAAATAAAAATATCAATCATAAAATAAAAAAGAAATGAAAAACAATCTAATACCTCGATTACATGGAATTTTCTTATAATTAGGTTAGTTTTACCCAAGAATAAGGTCCATCTAGAGATCTAACAATATGTAATCTATAATTAACAGTCTGAAATTGTAATACAAACCAAAAAGTTCCTCAATAAAACTTTATAATTCCCCTTCCTAGATTTCTAGAGCTACACTAGATTTGGGGTCACCGCATGACCTTAGGAGCATCTCCACTTATATAAAATGCTTTCGAAAAAGTAGTATGAGTATAAAAATAAACAGAGAGACAATAATCATAGAAATTTCTTATAACATAGTAGATAAATCACATAATTAGGATATGAAATTAGATTAAGCCCTATGAATTATAGCTAAAATCCAAAAACCAGTTCTAAAAATTATCAACATGTGTTAAAAAATGATACCCATTTTTGGAATACACCTAAAACATGGATTTTTCACTATACAAAATAAGTGCTAAGGAAACTGAAAACAAAACAAGGGATAATTAGTTTTCAAACCCAGGTTGATTTTCAGGATCGTCTCTCGACATCCATCCAACTTATCCACCTAGACCACTTGTACTAGCTTTGAACTAAAACTAATATATATACTGCACACAAATTATGATTACCATGAAGGGTGCGAGCATAAACCTCAGTAAGTTCTCTCCATGTAACTATTATATACGCCATCATATGTAGTGTGTAAAAGTATAGTAAAATATATCATGTAGTAATATACAACATTCAATAAATTGTATCATGTCATTATGTACTAACCAAACCCCCAGAATACCAAACCACACATTCTTCAGCCAATGTAGGAAGATAATTATCCTATATCACACTCCCCAACCCATTCCTTAACAGTTAGGGTGGGGATCTATATATGATTCCCCGAGGTAATCCTAAAAATTTAGATTTAATCATGGCATAATTTTATATTAATATTCAATATATCTCATAATAATACATGCCCAATTACCATACATTTTTATGGTATTTGGATACTAGACACGTAATAATCTTATTTAATTAAGGATCTCTAATAGCCTGCAAAACTTTATTGTCTAATAACACCCGTATTATACATACCCAACTCAAAAACTCCCTTCATAGCATGAGAAAAAAGTGAAAAAATAAATCGTGAGGTTAGTTTCTCAATAAGGGTAATTATAAGAGATATCAATAAACAATGGAAATTAAGCATAAGATAAGAATAGGGTATGAGAACATGATCATAACATATAAAATTTGAACATAATTTTTTTAAATATCAATAATCATGAGTCATGGGGTATGTCTCTATTATAACAACAAAAAGAAGTTATAAGAGTTATAAATATTCAATAATAAATCAGTATCCATGAGAAAATATCATATTTATTGGAAATAAGATGATAATATGAATATGAGAATAGAAAAATATTTCCTTTATCAATGATCACATACAAAACTGTAATTATGGGTAGAGTCCCATAATGGATTGGTTTTAATCACCATTCTATCATTTCTTTAGTCAATGTTCACTCTAATGACTATCAAATTGGATAGATTTTTTAGATATAAATAGGAAATATATTGTTATTTGGATATAATAAGAATATTCTAGAAGGCTTAATTTCAAGAGAAGGGTGAATTGTAAATTTAAAATTATTTTGTTTAATAATAATTGAAATATAAAATTCTCAAGCCTCATTAATAATATGACCAGATTAAGACATGTCCCTTAGTCTGATAACTTATGAATATCGTAATCAATTATATTCTATTATTTTGTTTACCATATGTTATTATCAAGGATGATTAAATATACAAGTGTGAAATTGTAATCAAAGAAGCTACAATTATATCAATGTATACATAAAAATGTAATTTGTTATGATTTTATCTTAAATGAATATAGAATAAAAATCAACACAATATCATATTCATAAATGAATCTACATAAATAGTGTAATACAATTGTGTTGTAATAAAATATATTTCAATAAAAAAGATATAAATAGAAATTTAAATATAAATTTTCAATTTCTATTATATGCAGTAGAAGTAAAAGAAGTGTAAGAAATCAAGTAATACAAATTAATGTACTTCTTTTAACCCATTTGGTAGGGTATTCAATAACATAAGATAAAGGATACCTTATTTTATACATACAAGAATGTATATCTATCTTTGTTAAGGATATCCCTCGATATGATGATCAGTTTCCCTATATTCATATCCTTGACAACCCACAATCAGATGGATTAGATTTTGTCAGACTATCCTCATGTACCCTCAACCAATATGATCATCGGTATCTCCCTATTTATAACATCAGAATCCCTCAATCATATTCACACAATCATATGCACTATGAAATTTCAAAACAAATCTTAAGAAGAAAACATTTCTAGGTTTTTAAGAAGGAATCTATATAAAGAAATACAAAAGACTAGAAACAAGTTATTCATGACATTTACACTATAGAAAAATAATGAGATAAAGTACTCAACCAGGTAATTCAAATTATTCAAAGGATTGGATATTTTTAGGTGGGATTGCCATAGTCATCTTGATTCCCTAATAGTTATATTTTCTTTGAGTTTATTTCATGGACTAAAACACTAGGCATTTAAAAACACTTATCATTCTAGCTAAACAGAATGATTGATGTCATATTTAATTTACACCATCAATGTGTAAAATATGTTCCATTAGATAGAAAATATATTTATGTAGTCCGAATTTAATATTTAGTAAATCTAATGGATTTTTACATAATTCATTATGATGATATCTATGAATGTGGATCATATATTTATCAGTTATGATATCTGTCTAATTATATGATCTATGTCATTATGGAATAAAAGATCAAATCTCTTTTATCTGATCTTATAAGGGGAATCAAATTATTATAGGTTATATACTCATTATGATAATAATAATGAATAAATATATTATAAATTCATTAATAATTTATAACCATTTATAGGTATGGTAAAACGAGTATTTTTTCAACAAAAACAATCAAAAAATACTATAGTGATAAAAAGTTAGTAATCATGTATTTAATAAGATTTTGTGATTTACAAAACATAATGATTAAAAAAATTCATAAATGTAACTTTTACATAACAATATCCCCCATTTTAGAATGTACACACCATAATAATTAAATAAAAATGACCTGGATAAACTTAGAGTCCATTTTCTTTAAGTAATTTGTATTCAGAATTAAAAAATTACCCTTATCTCCCCTTGATTTTATAACTCATCTTTATATAAAGATAAATAGGACTAACCCCACACATAGTATAAAAACTCCCAAAAACGATCATATTGACCCCCTTAAAATTATTTCTATACCTTTGTAAAATTCTCCCGTTATGACAAATTTTCTCCTACTAAACTAAATCAACGCCCCCTTTCAATAAAATTATCCCCCTTCATGGTTTTAAAAAACAAATGTGGAAATGTCATGAAGTACCCAAAAAGGTTTAAAGAAACAATTATATTAAAAATAATTTTGAAATAACTAATCATCTAAAAAATTTGTCAAATAATATTAAACAATTCATAATTGGGAAAAAATATAGACAAATGTATGTGGATAAGAAGAATAGTTTATTCATCTGGTCAAATAATAAATTTTTTCAAAAATAAAATAAAAAAGAGATCTAAAGAAAGTAGAAAAAATACATCCTACTTCATAATGTTTTTCACAATGGATTTTATTTTCATGAACTCATTTTGATCATTGTATTACATATCCATATTTTCATCCTAGATCGAGATCTTTTCTTAATGAATCAAAATTTTTTCTTCTTAAAATGAATATTTTCCTCTTAACAATGACATATTTTATAAAATTCATTATTCAGGGTACTAATTACCCCATTATGAGTTTTTATTATTTTTATATGGACCTAAAAAATTTCATCTTCTCATTCATCTCTTTAACAAGATGAGTATGATTTTCAGTTTGATATTACATAGTCTAAACAAAGTTTTCCCTTTTTATGATATCTTTTTTTAATTGGTTAATTTTTTTGTAGATTCATTCAAGGCCTTATTTATATCTTCGAAATTATCATCTAAATTCTTGAGATCAATATTGAATTGGTAAGAACACTTAGTCACTTGTCTACTTGATTTTCTATGAGTCTGGTAAAATTCTTGGTGGGATTTTAACTCAACTTCTAGTTCGATCACTCTCTCTATCAGCTAGTTTTTCGAGTATTATTTTTAATCAATACAATCCTGAAGCATCTAGCATCATGACTGAATATTTTGGAAATAAAGAATTATTTCTTCAATTATTTTTAGTTTATGTATAATAAAATCTACTCGTTTAAAAGAAGTTATTCTGGCATATTTTGATTGATCATCTTCTTGATCCTCATAAGGTATGATACAACTTTTTTGAATATAATCATAAACCCTTTTTCCGTTGTATTTTTTATAACTGACTTTCAATTTTCTTTAGAATATTTTTCTTCCATGTTATTATCATCATAAATTTCATGAATTTATTAATCCTTACTATAATTAGTTTTATAATTCTTATTGTCTTCATCTTTCATTGATCACGATTGAACTTCTTTAATTTTTGTTTGTTGAGCACATTCAAATCTGAAGACATGATAAAATCATAAGGTATTTTGGATGACTTTTCTTTCTTTCAAGAAATGGTTTCTTCACTACCATATTTTTTTTCTTTCTCACCCTCTCCATCATAATATTTTTTGTTTTCATTTTCTTCTCCCTCTTCCCTATCATTCTCATGTGCATCATATTATATTCCTTCACATTATCTTGCTTATTATATTTTTATACCTAATTAGCTTCTTCTACCTCTTCCTCATCATCATCAAATTTTTCCCTTTTTACTCTGTATACAATAAAAAGAGAAAAGACATCCACTTGTGTGGTTTCTTTTAAAGACAATACAATATCCAAATTTGATAGAATTATATTTCTAGAGGAAAATTCTACTCCATTCAACATATAATAATCTAAAAATTCACCTTGAATTTTCTATTTTTTTTTCATTTCACCATCTTATAATTAGTGTTTTTTAAAACCATATAATCTAATACTAAGAGCTTTGTTTGGGTTAGGTTCAAATTTAAGATCTTCATATTTCCATTATACTCGTTTCCTCCTCCATTCATTAGATACTACATTGGATAATTTCATTTATTTGTTATATTTTATTGGAGGAAGGGAGTAATCCATTCTCTTATTCACTTGAACTAAATCCTCAACATTATTTTAAATAGTAGATGGTTATACATTTGATTATAGATCCTAATTATTCAAAACAAAATTCATTGATTCATTACGAAAAAAAACATCATACATTTGATCATATTGTTGGTAATAAATTAAATATTTTCTGAAACGGTTTAAGACTTTTTAAATATTGAAAATTTTCATGCATGTTTTTAAAAACATGATTTTCAAAAATAGGAACTTGATAATTTTTGACTAGATTGAAAAATACTTGATATTATTTATTTTCAAAATAACAAAACCCTCCAAATTAAACTTTCCTCATATTGACTATATAATCAAATATAATTATATCATATACTTTTAAATTATTATGATCTCACTTCCTCAGAATCTAGAACCCTACATTTATAGAGCTATAATACCATTATTATGTAAGAGATGTGTAACCATTCTTGTTGGAACATCTTCTGAGGCTGAATTAATTTTTTTTCAACATTGTCTTTAATAAACATACCCATTATTTCAGGTATTTCACGATAAGAGAAAAATAATATACTTCTAATGAAATCCCTAGGAATCCCATGGATTCCTTACATTTCATCTTATAACCCTTTTTATAAATTTGGAAAGAAACTTTTTCTTTTCCCTATTCAATAAAAAACATTACTGATGAATGAAATTAGTTTACAAGATCCAAATCGAATAAATAAGAATCGGTGTTTAATTGTTCATCAAATAAATACTCACAAACATTGAAATGAATAATGTTTCTATGAAATAAACCATACTAACTAAAAAATTATTTTTCCAATAACATCTCCTAAAAAAATACCAATTTTTTTAATCCTTAAAATCTTCTATTATATTGGGGCTCGATACTAAGGAACCAAACCTAAATATATTTTCAATCTAGAAGACATAATCATTGTAGCACTTCGATAAAAAATACTTGAGTCAACTAATGTGGGACACGATTGGGGGGAGGGGTGGTACCTAATTTTATAGAATATTTGTTATTTCAGTTTAAAATCCTAAATATCCAATGATTGATAATAAAATATTATAGATATTGTGGTTGATAAAAACACATGGGGATAAAAATAAAAAAAATTAACTCTTGAGGTTTTTTAAAAAATTATCATATTAGGATGAATATAATAGTGAAATGTTTTTGAAAAAAAACATAACAGAATATTAAAAAAATCAAGATAAGATTCAATTGTAGTGGAATAGTAAAAAAATACAAAATAATAGATGAATACCTTTCAAAGTTTACATCCATCTATATTGATAATATGCTCTTCTTGAATTTTATAAACTACTTAGATTAACATAGAAACTAAATAACAACATTCTGATATATATAACTAATAAAAAAATTCTAAAAATAATAATCACGTCTCCAATATTTTTGGAAATTAAGAGTCTATAATGTTTTTAAAAGTTTGTGGATCCAATTAATCATTAATTAATTATGACACTTAAATGTTTATATGGAAACATGAGTCTGGGAAAACACATTGTTATTAAATTTTTTAAATTTTGAAAATCTAAAAACTTTGAAAAAGAAAACACATAAAATCCCTATAACAAAATGAGTAAATTAATTTAATCAGATAATTAATAGAATAATTATATTGGAAGGATCATTTTAGATTTATCATTACTAAATTCTATTTAATGTATTCAGATCTATTAAAATGTAATGGTGTTGCATAAATATCATCAAATTGTTATTTTATTCTGATGAATTGTAAAATTATAAATCCTTTAAGTGTGGGACACCTACGAAAGTGATGCCTTACATCTATTTTCTACTTTGGTGTCATATTAAAGGTTCTTACTTAAGTAAATAGTACTAGTGTTATCACAAAATATTTTATTTTTAAAAAAAAATCATGCCATAATCAGTGATTTTGTGTTACTTCCACAATACAAGAGAAAAAACATCCAGTTGAAACATATTCAGCTTCTATTGTCAAAAGTGATCCTGAGTGTTGTTTCTTACAAGAACAAAAAACTAATGTATCTCTTAAAAAATGACATGTTTCAGAAGTAATTTTTTATATCCATTATAAAACAAGCAAAATTAGCATAAAAAAATTTAAGTCAACACCATTTCTAGATGAATAGATAACTCTAATGTCCATAGTTTCATTTAGATATAAAATAATTTGTTTTAAAGCTTTGAGATGGGATTACATTGGATTTCCATGATATATTTCACATAAGTATATAAAAAATATTATGTCAGGAAAACTAACTTTTAATTACAGTAGACTTTATGTCATAACTCTAAAATATGTTTGATCAAATAGTTTCTAAGATTCATCAAGATAATGTGTATTTGAGGTACCGATGGGAGTACAAAAAAATTTATATTTTTTTATCCAAACTATTTAATACAATTTTTTATTTACTTTTTTGGGATATATAAGTACCTTTTGATTTTTGAGAAATTTTAAAATCAATAAAAACTATTAACTGACCCATTTTAATTATCTCAAATGTTGACTTCAAAAGCTCTATAAAGAAATATGTTAAGAATTTTTGGTTGGATATGAATATAATTTCATCAAAATAAATATGAAAAATCATAATGTTTTTTATCATATTTTACAAATTGGGTACAATGAAAAAATTCTTTAACAATGTTTTTTTGAAACAAAAATCATGTTAACATATCATACAAATATCTAGGGGATTGTTCAAGTCCATATAAATCATTTATATGTTTATAAAATTAATCATGATGTTTTTCTTTTTCCAAACTAGGGGTTTTCAACACAAACTTCCTCTTTAACATATCTGCTAAGAAAAGCACACTACACATCCATTTGAAAATGTTTTAAATTAAATAATTCAATGAAGTCTAGTAGTCTATGAATAACTTCTAGTACAACTACCAGTGCATATGTTTCATCATAGTATATGGATTCTTTTTTTTGTAAACTTTTCAACATTTCTTGTCTGATTTCTAATGATTATTCCATTTTCATCACATTTGTTTTTGGAAACCCATTTTACTCCAATTATGGAAGTCCCCTTAGGTATTTCAACCATGTTCCAGACTTTTCTACACTCAAATTAATTTAATTCATCTTGTATAGCGTTAATCCAATCCTCATCACCAAAAGCCGTATTAGGATTTTTAGGTTCAAAATGGGAAATAAATAACTGATATTCTATTTCATTCCTTAAGGAATTTGTAGTACAAACTAGTTGATCAAAAACCACAATGATATTATCTATAGAATAATTCCAAAGAAACAAATTACATGTGTTTTATTAAAATCTATTAATTAACATAAGGTATAAAATCTTCCATGGTAAATACTTAAAAACCTATATCTTCAATATTTTTCCTTTTTTGAATACTTTTATAAGGAAGTTTGAAAATCAGTTTTTTTTAAACACATATGAGGATTTTTGTAGGAAGTGTGTAAAAAAGTTTGGTTCCATCATATTTAGCATGTATTGTTCCCTCAACCATAAAATTGTTTTTTTGTTAAAAAATCTATATGCATTAGAAGTAGGAGAATAACCAAAAACCCTGCCTTCATCGGTTTAGGTGTAAATTTATGTAATTTATCATTTTTATTTAAGATTAATAATTGGGTTTTTATCCTATCTTCAATTAATATGGTGTTTTATTAATAAATGGTATTATCAAAACTCAATTTATAGTATAATAAGAACTACTAACCACTTAATTCGAAAAACTATTATCAATCGATAAGAACTACTAAAAACTTCATAAGGGATTTTATTCATAAGTAGTTCTCCTTCTGAATCAAGAAACTTTTTTTTCATCCTATCTACAATTAAAAAGGAGTTTTACTAATAAATTTTATTATAAAAACACAATTTATAATATAAAATAACTATTTATAATTTAATCCAAAATATTATTTCAAATTGAGTATTCACTCAACATGGTTCTTATTATTTCTTGAAGAATATTATTTTTTCATTAAACAACACCATTTTGTAGAGGATTTCTTGGATCTGAAAGGTTATGTACAATTCATTTTTTACTATAAAAAGTATCAACATCTTATTTTACAAATTATCCCCCATGATCAGTATAAATATTTATCCTAGTATGAGTTTTCTCATTTTTATCTATTTATACAAATGTTGTGTAATAAAAAATACTATAGATTAATTTTCTTGAAAACAAACTCATCTGTATCTAGGTTAATCATCAACGAAGACATATACGTAGTATTTTACTCCAATACATCAAATTTGTGTAGGATCTAATATATCCATGTACATTAATTGTAAATCATCAGTAATTTAGATTTCAAAAATATATGTAAAGTCCAACTTCTGTTTCTTAATTTATTAACAAGTGTCATATACCTTATAAGAATAAAATCTATGTTCTGGTAGATTATTAAAATGTATTTTTAAGTAAATTTACATAATTTTCTAAGGTTACAGTGTCCTATAATTTTATTCCATAACCAATATTCACATTTCATTACATTAATTCAAGGTAAGTATTGGCTACAAATGTCTTCTATAATAAGTGTGTATATATTTTAATATTGATGGGAAGAAAGAATCAATTCATTATTGAAAATTTGTACTACAGATATGTCATCTATAAAATTCATAATGTAAAATTCATCACATAATTTACTTATGGTTATAAGATTTTGATGAAGTCCTTTAGAAAATACAACATTTAAAATTAATTCATTAATTAGAAGAACTATATTACGATTACTATTAATATATCCTTTAGAATTATCTCAGAACATAACCTTTCACCATTTCATATTGATAATATTTTTGAGAAAATATTTCTTACCCATCATATGATGGGAACATCCACTATCCATATACCATGTTTTCACAATTTTGGTACTACCATAGTTTGACAAAAAACAAAACAATTAGACTTTTCCAACCCAAACCTTCTTGGATCCATAAATATTAGCAAATAAATTTTTTAGAATCTATATTTTCTTTGAAAAATCGATATTGTGGAAACCAAGTGATTGACATTTATTTATAGAAAATTTCATTTTTTAATGTCATTCTTTTTGATACTTTTTTAAAAGTGGGAATTCATAGAAACAATATAATTGTTAAAAAACTAGTTATTATAGGTACAACCCATTTCCAAAGTATTTCTTTGAGGTAGAATTTGTTTTGAAAATTTGATAAAAACCTTCTTTACAAGTGGTAATGTTTGAAAGAAATATTTTGAAATAATAAATTCATAATTTCAGTTTAACAATTAAACATTCATGCCCTTTATTAATGGATTCATAATTTTGTTTTTCAATATTAGTTTGTAAAGTATTATTTTCAGAAACTAATTTTTATAAATCTTTATAAATATTAACTTTTTTCAAAATATCCCTATCAGGATCATTATAATGATTAGATACTTATTCTGATAAAACATTTATCCTTGAATTTTCCTTATCATCATTTTCTAACTTTTCAACCTTAATTTTCAAGAAGTTTTAAAAATGAGATACTATATTTTATAAAGGTAGAGTATTTTCTTTTATTGAGAAAGATTCTCCATATAAAGATTTATAATTTTTATCATTATCAGAATAATGAGAATTTTATTTCAAAGTTATGTTCGTATAGTTTTTAGAAATGCGTTACCTGGGCAGTAGAAAAATATTTTCTATATATATTCTAAAAATAAGACCTATGATCCTCTATTTTAAAATATCATTAACAGTATAATTATCCAGGGAAAATAATACACTATCACTCCACAAGACATTTTCTGTAATAAATTTTCTTCTTTTTGACTTATAAAACCTTTTCTGATTCCTATCATAATTTTTATCCTTCCTATCTTTCCTTTTTACCTTAGACAATACTGTTTGATATGTAAATAATTTTTACACTCATAATAAGCAATTTTAGAATCTTTCTTGTCATTCCTATACTTTTTAACTTTATTTTATAAACATTGAAAGTGATTCTTACCAAACATCTAATTAATCCTCTAAGAATTGTTATCTAGATTAATTTTGGGTGGTTTAGCAGTATCTCATTTTAATTTAAAAAACACTTTCTTTTTTCCAAAAAGATCTAATAACATTCTTTGCAAATTGAGATTTAGGAGGAAAGCAATATGTTGTTGAAGAAGAAACACCACCATTATTTTTGCTTTTATTATCATCATCTATCTTGTTTCTAAATTCATATTTCATCAGAGTTCTAGTAATATCATACAGAGCGAAATTACTATCCTTTCTTGTTCCATAAATTGTTGTTCTTGTAGATTACTATTCATAGGTCATGATATTAATGATTTACTCAACAAGAATGTCATAGTCTATTCCTTTCTCACTAATATCATGAACATTATTAATAATTGTTATGAATTTTCATACATCGTGGAAACTAATCCACCTTGCAATAATTTAAAATCCTGAAAATTATTTATAAGTGTAGCTCTTACGATCTCAAAAATAGCATATGTGAAAATGTGTGTAACACAAATGTTTTCCTAAATAGTACTTGCTGATTCACATGAAAAAATTTTATTGTAAAAAATTCTATTTATAGAATAGAGAAGAGTATTCCTTAAATTTTAGTTTAACTGATATTCAATATTCTCTTTATCAATAAAGGCTCTAACTTAATTATCAGATATTTTGTAGTCTCTAGTGAGCGTCACAAAAGTATCAACCCCTATTATTGATAAAAATGGTCTTAATTCTGTCTCTCAAATATTCATTGTCAATTCCATCAAAAATAGGAGGTCTATTTGGATAAATATTATCTATTGATTAGGCAATGATTCAAACTATATTTTTAAAACAGATACAATAAACCATTTCCTATAATATAAATTAGTGTAAAAATTAATTATACACAAAAATTTTATAACTAAATATTACTCCCTTGAAATACTGAAGATAGATAAAAAATATTAATAATGTATTCAAGCATTAGAAACCAGCTCAGATACCAATTTTTTGATATCAATATTAGATATATTAATATTATGATCAAGTAATTGTATTCTAGATGGATTAATTTCAAGAGGGGTGAGAATTGTATTTTTTTTAAAAACTCTTGTTCAATAAGAATCGTACTATGCAATTCAAAAGCCCCTTTAATAATAATATCATATTTAAACATTTACCTCAACTCGATTACTTAAGAATATAGTAATCAGGTCAATATTGATATGTTATTTCCCATAGGTTGTAATCACATATTATTAAATCAAAAAGTGTAAAATGGTAATCAAAGATGTAATGATTATATCTGAGTGTATGGAAAAATGTAATTAGTTATTGTTCTATCATAAAATTGTATAGAATTATATTTATAATAATATTCTATTAATAGATGAATCAATTTAAAAAAAAATAATGCAATTTTATGGTAATCAAATCTATTGCGTTAAATAAGATAAAAATAGAATGATAAATATAAACATATCAATTTCTATTACCTGAAGCCAAAATAAAATAATATTAATAAATCAAGTAATACAAATGAATAAACATATCTTAACTCAAATAGTAGGGTATCCAATAACCTAGGACAATGTTTCATTTATTTTATAATTACATGAAACTCTATCCTTCCTTAGCAAGAAAAATAAATCGATATGTTGATCATATTTTTAGTGTTCCTATCCCTGAAATCTCTTGATCTGATGGATCAAATTATATCACACTGTCCATGTGTTCTGTTAATAAATACGATGATTGGTGTCCCTATATTCCTAGCTTTAAAATACCTCAAATGCATTCTCATAATCATTGTAGAAAGAAATTAAAAACAAATATTAGGAAGAAAACACAATAAGTATTTATTAATCATGAATTTCTCAAAATAAATATGGAAGACTATGAACAAATGTTTCATGCTTTTCAGACATCAAAAAAACTAGGATTAAATGTAATCAACTAGAAACATCAAGCTCTTCAAATGACCGAGTATTTATATATGATCTTCCAATGGTCATATTGATTCTTCAACATATATTTTTTCTTTGAGTTTGTCACAAGGACTATGAAAAATAGAATTTGAATGCTGATATCTATCTGGCATAACAGATTGTCTGATATCCTATTGAATTTACACCAACAAAGTGTAAAATAAGTTCCATTATGATAGAAAATAGTTTTCCGTATTCATAATTTTATATATAGTCAATATGATTGCTTTTCATACATATTTCATTACAATGATATTTATGAATATAGATTTTATAATTATTCGTTCTGATATCAGTTTGTTATAAGGTATCTATCAGTATAAAAGACAATATAGAATGTATTATAACTAATATGATATGGTGAATCTGATTTTCATCAGTTCCATACTCATTAAGATAATCATAATGAAGAAAGTTAGTATAATTTCAAGAATTATTTATAACGACTTATAATTATTGAAAAATGTATACGTTTTCTATAAATAATATTCTAAAAATACATTGGAAAAAAATAGTAATCAAGTATTTAAAGAAATATTTTAAGATTTCCAAAATTAAAATAATGGAAAATTTATAAATGTAAATTTTGACATAATAAGATTCCCTTAATGAAATAAGTTCACTGTCAGATCCTACTCATATTATCTTAGGAGATATAAATATTTTCCACCAGTATTAGTGGGATATATAAATCTAGGCCCACCAATCACTTATTTATCAAAATAAACTTTTTTTAACAAGATCATAAAAAATTAATTATTTCATCATATAATAACTCGTGGAAAATAAATAGTTTTCATAAATATTTCCTCATTACATAATCGTAATCCATTCATAGATAGAAATTGTATGGTATCATGAAAAAATTCCCTAATTTATCATATATTAGATGACCCATCGTAAAATAACATGATTTATAAAATCATCTTTAAATTTTCATCATTAGAATCAATCTTGAGAAATAATGTGGATGTTATAATAAGATCATATCCCCAGTGAAGTATAAAAATAATTAATGGATTTTGAAACATATGAAAAATGCCTTTAGAAGATAATTTGAACATTTGTTTTAAAATTGGGAAGATATCATTTTTCCTCATTATCTTTAAATACTGATAATTCCCAAAATATTCAAAAAATTAATCTCCATGAAAATGAAAGAGGAAAATTGTAAAGGAATATTAAATATAAATAATGTTCATGATGGGGATTAAATTCATTCATTTCATATATGTTGAAATGGAACATTCTTTTCACACTTCTGTAAAATATGAGAAATGATTTTTTCATCAAACTTTTAAAAAGTAACCTTATAATTTTTTAAAATAAAGTCAAATTTAGTTAAAATTACCTCTTAAAAATATATCATGTGTATTTATAATATTCCATAATATAATTTTAATAACATGGAAATGGATGAAAAAGACTCTTGATCAAAAAAAAAGAAATATGGACGACTTTTTTAAAAACCTTTTATCAATAACATTAACTACAAAATAGAAGTAAATGATACTAATACTCGATAATGAAAAAAATAAATTTTTTAGAAGAATTTAAATTGGGTGAAAATTATAAGTAACATATAATTTCCCTCAATTGAAATTTAACAAAGACAATCCCAAAATGAAATATATTATAACATAAACCCTTACCTCAAGTCGGGTATTGCTTCATTCATGTTCAAAACTCATATAATATAAATATAGATTTAGTATACATATTTTTAAGAACCATATTCATATATAATATACTATATATCATTCCTTTATAATTTTAAATTACCCTTTTATTAAAAATTATTCATTAAAATTATCATTCATGTGAAAACTGGTCTGTCTTCCATGCATATTCTAGTTCGATGTTTCAGTTCCATGAAACATGTTCACGGTTTCATCATATAAAAAATATTATCCATATAATAATTATCAAATTAAATAATTATATACGCTTCTGTAACAATAATTAGTATGTAGTGATGATAAATTAATTACATCTCCTTGTAGATATGATAGTCCATAAATATGCACCAGTGATTTTTCAACTTTTTTATTGATGGAATGAATGAAAATTAAATAATAATTAACCTATACAAATTATTATTACATCATATATATAATATATATTAATTAAATATATCCTAATGAAAACTCATGTAAAAAGAAAATGAAAAATGAATCACATCACTTTTTAGAGGTGGAAGTCTAAAAATACACTCAAGAAACGTTTTCATTTTACAATTTATGGGAAGTATATAGAAAATGAATATACCATTAACATTAATCCTACGAGTATATTAATTATAATTATTAAATTATGTTAATTTTTTTGATGAAAAATTTCAAGAGGTATATTAATAAAGAAACATGAAATGATTTGGTAAGAACATATACAAATTCCCCAGGTATCATCCAAGGAAAATCTCCTTATGGATTTTTTGGATGGGTATTTTTGAATGAAAATGACATAATGTTAGTGGATAAGGATGTTTGGAGTGTATTTTCAATGATATTGATTGAAATAAAGGACTGAAGTGATATGGATAAGTGAGAATATGAGGTTTCTTTTTATAACTGTCGTGGGTGGAAAACATGTATATATTAAGAACATTTAAATATAATAGTAATTATTATGGGTAATAGGGAATAAAGAATCAAACTATTTGAATATAATAAAGTTAAGGGAGAAATTAACTCAACCAATCAAACTAAATCAAGTGTTTTTTGATAATTTAGAACTTATCTCCTAGGTTAACCCTTCTTTTAACCCCTACCGTGGTCATAATACTTTTAACATGGTTTAAATTCATTATAAAAAATTATTTTAAAATTTTAAAATAATTTTAATTTTTTTTATTTGAAATATTGAATCCATTTTATTGTATTCAATTTCAATAAGTTATTGAACCTAATTCTAATATCGGTGTGAAAAATGAGAAATAATTGCTTTTAAAGAACAAGTATTTCTAATCATAAAAATAATTTTATTAACATTCACTGATGAGTAATAATTTTTAGATTAATTTTAATATAATTTATCAAATTAATTATATATAAAATTCATTAAATTCATTCATCAATAGTTATTAAGTAAATTTAATTTGATAGAAATACATTCTCTACATAAAAATAATTTCCTAAGAAATAACTCCTTTCACCTTCAAATGATTTTATCTTCACTTAAGAAAAATTTAATTAGTAGTATGGAAAATTATTCATTTTTTAACATTAAATACCAATATATTTCATAAAAATAATATCTTACTAGTGATAATAATAAATAATATATAAAAAATTAAAATAATTTGAAAAATTGATCTTTTTATATAAAATGATTTCATTTTTAATATTTAAAATCGAGCACTTATTTTCTACTAAATAATAAATAATATTTTATTATGGAAAAATTTTATAAATATTATTTATAATTTATTTATTTTTATGCATACCCTCCAATCCAATATTTAGATGATATGAGTCATAGTTAATAATAATATTTTGATTTCATGTGGTAGTTTGTTTAATCTCAGTGTTTCATTAAATGAATGCTTTCAAACACATAGATTTTTTAAAGGGTTATATATAATAAAATACAAGGATTTAGATCCTCAACAACTACATTATCACAAAATATGTTGTCTCATGCTATGTACATATGTCATAACCATTCAACTATTATTACTATCTCACCCAGGGTGGTGTCTAAAACCACGTCACCAATCACATCTTGATAATTACCATCTCAAAAAATGTTGTGTCATATACCACATCCTGACTACTACTCACTCACTCATGGTAGGGCCTTATATCATATTTTTATCGCTACATTATCAATAAAGGTAAGTACATATATTAATCAAAGATTAAAACCTTCTCATTCAAGGTAATGTCTTATATCACATCATGACCATTACCATATCACTCATCATTAGGTCATATATCCCATCATGAACCTAACCTTCTCAGTAAAGGTATGGTCCTATATCATGTTATAACCATTACATTCTCTAGATATTAGGTTCTTTTATTATGTCTATAAATACATCACATACCTCTACCCTCTCACTTGAGGTAATGTCTAGTATCTCTTCTCAATTATTGTCTCATCCAAATCACATACTAACACCCAATCACTCAAGGTGGGGTCTTGACATAGTTTTATAACCTGGTCATAGAAAATCAAAAATAAATTTATTTTTGGAATATCATAAGTATTATCACCAGGATAGGTACACACATATGTTATCGCCCAGCTATCAAACTGAGGGAAACATGTCTAGCTCAACATCATTTACACTAACTAATCTTGCCATCATAACCCAACACTTACAACAAACCTAGTGACTCCAAAACATACCCTATAATAGTCCCCCCACTACCTTATAGGGTTTTAAATATTCAGTATTAATATCTATTTTGTCCCCATTACATGGGTAATACCCAAAAACATTCTGATTTTTCTCACTGGACACTCAGTCATAATCCCCAATAATAACCCACATCGAGTCAACCCATGGACCTCCCAAAATATCCCTCAATCTTCCAATAGGTATAAATTATTCACACTTCCCAAGACTCATGTATATTAAAATTAAGGGTCTGTGCTAATATTACATTCACATATCACTATCTAGGTATCCATAGAGTTCAAAGATCCCATACCCCCTCCATACATTCATCAAGTGCCACTCGGAACTGTTTATGGAGGGCTATTTTATTCTTACAAAACCCGATGTCACATAAATCGTTATTCCAAAGGATTACTCTAGATATCAGAGACATTTCCATTACTATATTATTCCCTATTTAGGGCTTCAAGAGTCCCAAGGATTTACATACAACCTTTCATAGACAATTACCATGTCTTGACACAAACCTGTCTATTATTTAAGACTATCTACCCTTAGAAGCCCCTTAAATGTATCACTAAGGATCACTCAGTCCCCTTTTTATAAAACAATGATTCAATTATGAGTCACATACAAACAAACATAAGAATATAAACATATTAATTTTTATTAAAGTGACCACCTACTTTATAAATTCAGTTACTATCATCACGCTATTCCCAACTAACATCCATGGTTAGACCAATCCCTTCATTTCTCCATTTCCCCTATCTCAAATTATATGGAATTGATTCTTAATAAAAAAAAATTAAAAAAATTAATTTAATCAATTGAGGAATAATATGAAAAAATCACGGAACAACCACCCAAAAATATAACCTCAAAAAGGTATTTCACCATCCCTTTGAAAGAATTTTCCACCGATATGAAATAAATCAACATTATAAAATATCCAGTAGGTCACAAATTACATAATAAGATGTTGTATACCCTATAAAATTAACCAATAAACAAACCTCCACTGAACTAGTGATAAATGGGAGTCTTTTCACCTAATTTTACATACTCAAAACACCACAAAAAAATCTATATCCTTTAGAGATGATTCCACCATAATATAGTGGAATAATCACCAAATTTGTAGGTGTTAAATCCCAAGATTAGATAATGAAAATATTAAGATAAATTTGTATAAATGTAGTAGTTTATCAACCTCTAACAAACACAAAAACTGTCAATTAACCCTTAATCAATGGTGTATCATGGGAGCTTAAAGGGGAATAAATGAAAAGTGAGATGTTGGACCAATGGCCTATCTCGAACACTAAGTTGAAAAAATACGTGAAATGGAAAATTTTTAAATTATATTTCTACCACTGATAAAAGTTATTGAGAAGTATCTACATCCGAATAATACCATAGGGTTCATAACATGATGAAATTACATCAATAACCCCCTCATAAGATGGCACCTTTGGTCATGTCACGACATAACACTCCCAGGATGAACTAATATCTCATGCTCAAATACATCACAATAATGAAATTTTAATGAGGTCATGGTTCCTTGAATCTAGGCATAATAAACCATCATGTGTATCCCTTTAAAACAAGTCCTCTCCTCTCATAGTATGACTTACTCTATGAAAAATCTCCAATGAAAAAACCCTCATACGTCACACCACAATTCCCCACTCAAGAAATCATTCACAATGGGGTCTAGGGGTTACAACATGGCTATCCTTAACTGTGAAAATTTAACAAAGTATTATACAATTATAAATAGATAATAGAAAAGGTTCATTAACCTTCAATGCAGGACAATATGAGTGATGTTGCAACCACCCTACCCTATATGAAATTCTACAACAGAAATATGTAATTGTTATCACCATGGTCTAATTCCCTTATCCACAGTGTGATCCTTACTTGTAAGGGTTTATATCACCTTGTAACCCATCACATTTAAACCTTAAAATATTGTAGTGTTATGTTCCCTACTTTTCTATTATCATGAGATAAAAAAAACCCATTCATGGAGTGATGAGTCACTTGTAGAAAAAATACATCCATTTACTTGGTCCAACTCTAGCACTCCATCGATTCGTAAAAGTACCATTGAAACCCGGAAGTATGTGTAGAATCATCTCCAAATTGTTTTTGACTTTTAATATTATTATTTTAATCCCAAATCTCAAAACACCTAACTATAGAGCTCAGAAATTTAAATCTCTTTCAAAAAATGACCTAAGAATTCACTATTTCTTACACTATAAAATTTCTATGTCATTATCACCATTATCAATAAAAACCACATATAAATATTACAAATTCATGAATATTTCCTCCAAGATAGAAAGAGGGCCTCAAGCACATGGAATATAATAAATAAGTTTATATATCTCTTTCTAGTATAGCTCTTGAAGATTACCCATAGTTTCTATCAAATCAATCATGAAATCAAAAAATGTATTTCCTCGATAAATATAATGTGAAATTTCATCCTTTAATATCATATTTAACTTATTATACTTCCATTTATGACTTATTAGTATGACTTATTCCTAGAAATATTTTGGTTATCGAGACATTTTCAAACAACTATATAGATAACCCAAGTAGTATAGATCCTTAATAAGACTTTCTATAATTATCACAACCAATCCTCACATGTATACAACACCAAAATACATCAAAATGATTTGTACTAATCTGTCATGTATCGCCACACTGGTAAGTTAACTCTCCAAGCCCACCCCCACCAAGCTAATGACAAGAAAATATCATTTTTTATTAACATAAATATGGTAGGAATTACTTATAAACACCTTATCAATGACTATCCCACATAAAATTTTACCATAAAATGAATGGAATACAATAAATATTGAAATAAATAATAGAAAATAACATATATAGTAAAACCACTTGGTAAAAATGAACTGATATAATGTTAATCAAATTATACAAAAGGGAAACCCTCTATAAAATATCTTCATCCCAAATGAATACAATATTGATTGCTAAAAATATGTGGTTATCTATCCTGATGAGATATTTTATCCCCTAGGTATCCAAAATACTAATCTATCACCTGACTATATAATATACTATCATCCTAATCTCATTTAACAGTATGGACACAAGGTGAACATAACATATTTTTTCGTTAATGGGTGAGTATAAAAATAAATTGTATTGTCATCCTATGTAATGAAAAAACTTCATAAAAATATAGTGTCCTAGTGAATTAAAAATAAATAAATTATATAGAGGTCATTATATCCTAACATTACCCCATCCAAATATTTGATTCCAATGAATCTAATCAATCAAACTATGATGCCCTTCAATAAACTCACCAGTAATAATTGATTCAAGATGGGAATTGTAATCAAATATCACAAACCATCATATATTTACCACAGGATAATTTCCTAATATTAAATTCAAGATTATTTTTTTCTTTTATTTTTATCATAGGGATTTCATGAGGGTCACAATTGGGGATCTTAAATCTTCCAATATCTTCAATACTATCACAGGATATTCATTTCAATCTACCATTGGATGTGCTATAAATACCCAACCTTAAACATTACATAATCTTGAACTTTGTCAAGAATTCACATTGAGGATATTTTCAGGTTTAGAGTTTGAGAGAATTAGGCCATAACTATTACATAACAACATGAATATTAAATGTAGAGACTAATACTCAGTATCCATTTTTTCATAAAATAAGAACTCTTAAAAAAACATGTCTAGTTCCATGTTTTAGACATCATGACTTTTCCTTGATCCCAACCTAGACCCTATTCATCATTGATTCCTGTAGAAAAAATTTCAAAAACATGGTATTATCATAAAAATATTAGAAAGGGTTATAAAATAATGAAGGAAAACATTAGCCTACTAATAAGTACAAATCTATGAATCCATAATTTTTAATCATAACATACCTTACGAAATATTAATATTTATTAATAACACACAAAAATCATAAATCATAAAGGTAAATTATGGAATTCATAAAATAATACATTGTAGCTATCACAACTATATAAGGAGTAACATTTTGAATACCCATCACAATATATTCCCTAAATCTCTTAGGAGAAACACTAACATTTACCTCTGTCGCGTTACCCAATGCATTGGAGAGCTACCTCAAGATCACCCGCCATATGTTTATCACGGAACCACCCATATACATATACAATGCCTAAGAACCATAACATATTCACAAAACTTAAAACAAGAATAAAAGAAAATATAACATTTCCACATTGCAATAAAAACATATCAATTCAATATATAGACATAATCAAGGCTTTATCAAACCATTTTCAAAACCATTTAAAACATTTAATATATATATTTATGAATCAATGTTTCCTATACCACTTTGAAACATTTAAATAAATTACCATTAAAAAAATTAATGTCAATATAAATAAATCCTTAAAACCATTTTGAAAACATGAATATATATGATAATAATTTATAAGATTAAATCTTTAAAACATTTAAAATAATATTTTATTTAAAGAGATTTAAAAAAAATAAAAGACTCATGAATAAAAAAAATTAAGGAATAACATTGGATCAAAATATTATAATATCATGAGAATAAAGTTATTCATGATATAATATGCCAAAGGACAGTATATACAACCTAAAATAGTGAATTGGTGCATAACAACAATAAAGTCTCAATGGAATGTTAATTGAGACAAAATCCCTTATAAAAACTGTGTTCTTAGATTAAGGATAAATCTATTACATAATAATGTGTGAAAAATATAAATACACTAAATATGATTGGATATTCATTATAAATCAATCAGAGAACATTCACACATATTTTTTTAAAAACAACACCAATGACTTTGATGTTTTACCCAACGAATGGAAATTGACTTAAAATTACTCTTATCAAGTTCATATCGATGAATTGAGATTTTATCAATGGATTGATTATGTGTATCAAAAGTATATCCATGAAAAGGGGAGTAGAAATTAAAACATAAATAAATAAATTGTTATTCCACACATAATCATAGCATGACATAATAAAAAATTAGAAGATTAACCCAAGGAATGGAAATTGGGTTAAAAGGTTACCTTACCCATTTGGTAACTTATGAAACATACAACCCATGAAATAAATGTCATAAAATAAATATTTAAATACCCATAAATTGAATTATATTACACTATGAATACAAATATGGTCTGTACGTACACCACAAAAAAGAAAATAGTGGCAAATTTAGCATGAATATCACGGGAATAAAAAGTGATATGAAAATCCCTTACCATGTTGTAATCAATCGAGTCGTATGAAAATAAGTTAAAAACCAAAAAATGATTCTCAGAATAAAATTAAAATAAATATTATCATGATAATATATATCAAATGGAAGTACACAATACACCACATGCAATAAATTAGTGTCGAACAATGGAAATCTCATAGAATTATAAGTGAGATAAGAAACCCCTTACCTCATGACCGACTAGACTTATTTGTTCCTTGTTCTTCTTAAATAACAAACATATGATAATTTATACTTGATTAAGCACCATTTTAAGTTTATTATTCCTTTTATATCACTTATTACCAAGTTATAAATATTATGTAATCATTTATGTTAATAATGGTTGTTTCCTAGATATTTGGTACTTGTGTCAAAAATGGATACCTTATAATTACAAGTTGTCCATGTGTTAAAGAGTCCATTATCTCCAGAATGATATTCATGATTTAGATATCATATATATAATATATTTCTAGAATATATATGTAGGTATAATAGTACATAACATTTGGAGATAAGAAATTAAATGCACTGTTCATGGAGACGGTAAGTCGTACGTACGCATGAACACTACTTTAATTTCTATTTCATATTTTAATTGAATTAAAACATATTTATACATATTTATATTAAAATTAAATTATAATATCATATATTATTTTAATAACTACATCCTTTATATGTCCCATGTATGGTATGAATGAGTCATATCACTTTGAGGGGGCGGTAATCCACACTTCATCAAATGAATTTATCGCATTTACTCATAATGGATACCATAAAGGTATGATATAAATTAAATCTATAGAAGCATAAAAAAACATAAACTTAATATATTTTATATATAAATATGATTCCATCATAATGGTCACTATAAGAGGTGGTCAGAGATAATTTCACAACCATCATTTCGTGAGGCGTTAGTTTTCCATCCACAGAAACTATATGTTCTTTTCCTATTAGATGGAGGTGTGTGTAAGTGTAGATAGAATACATCTTATAAGAACATCCTATTATATTTATCATAATGGTTTTGTAATAAAATAAAGGAATAAAAATAGTTTAGGGGTTGGAGATGTTAAAAAACAAAAGTACTTAAGAGAAGACATTACTTTTGAATTGGGTATCTTCCTTTGGTTTGAACCAAACGGTCTACATAAAGTGGATTCTGCCTAAGGTATGGCTTCTTGGAGTAATATAGGGATCTTGAGAGATCATTTTTTTAGGTTTTTTATGTGTCAAGGGGCTTCAGTGGTGTGAGAAATGGGTTAGAATTGAGATCTTTTTACAAGGGGGGAGGGGCTCGTTAGGAAAGTGTGAAAATATTATTTTATTATATAGTTATTTATTTTTTTCTAAAAATACAAAACAACATAAATTCTATGTTAAGATGACTCATGGTACAAATGAAGTCATATAATAGGAATTTGTTAGGTTTTGGATATTTTTTTAGTTTTTATAATCATATTTATTTAAATCTTTTATTATTGAGGTAAACACTACATCATCATTGTGTCATAAATAATTTTATTTATATGATGTATAAAAATTATAAAACAAATATTAAGATGTACGAAAACTTTTTAGCTTTCCTAATAATATTTATAGTCGAAACTATAACTTATATATCCATATGTAAAAATTAATGTACTATAAGATATTTTTTTGTGTCATTTTTTTCTTTACTTTAAATTAATTAATATAAATTATCATTATCACTCCCAAGTGTCTCTATGGGGTCCCAAAATCCACCCAAGTATTCCCATGGTCGGATATGTATCAAAAAATAGAATTAGGACACATGTTAGGATAATTTAATATTATTATAATAATATTTGTTTACCCTTATTTACCAAATTTACCCTTTAACAGTGGTTAATAAAATATTTACTGATGTAAATATTACTAATATCTAAAAAAGATACATATTTATACAATTTTTACCTCCTGATTCCAAATATGGAATCTATTTTTCCAAATTCAAAACACAGAAGTGGTAGAAATTAATTTAAAATTAATTCCCGCGTCAAAAAAAAGCATGTTTTTTAAGAAATGATAAATATGAAAAGATTGACACTTGTTTATATCAAATTTCATAGTGAAATAACTTTAAATAACCAAAATTGGATTAAATGGTTAAAAAATAATATAATTAAACTTTAAAACCAATAGAAAATTAAATTTAACTATAAAAATAAATTAGATTAAAATGCAGTTTTTAATTAAAATATAGTATTTTTCACTTTTCAATAAAATTTGAATTTTATCTAAAAAATACCAAAAATATACCCAAAGTAAATTTTGATGTTCTGATTCTAAATAAGAACTTTATTTGGTCAAATAGAACAATTAAAAATGAAATAAACAATATTTAAATAGGGTTTACCCTCAAAAGACGGTAAATAAAACTTTTAATGTATATTATGCATAAAATGAGAATCATTCTTAGTTTAAGCCTCTAAAATTTATTGGGTAAATGTAAAAACATACAAAAAAACTATATTCATATTGTAGTTAGTTCGGTCTATTCCTACCAATACAATGTCTAGGCCTTAACTACCATTTAAAATAATATTATATTATTATTTTTCAGTATAAATCAAAATTGTGTTCAACATAAGATTTCAATGAAACCAGTTGTTACGTATTAGGTACGACATCGATCATATCATCCCATTTAAAGTAAGATTATTATTTAATTCCAAAATTATAATAAATATGAAAATTTTATATTCTTTATTTACCCGGGATGTTACATCCTTCACCCTTTTATTAATTGTGTCCTCACAATATTTAAATTGGGATTGGAAACTTCTTAGAAATTACAACATCAGAATAAGAGTTAATAAAACTATCAATAAAAAAGGTATGAAAAAAAGGTCACCCAAGATAATAGATACTATGATTTAATGAGAACATGTATAAGGAGGATAAAACAAATGATCAAGTTCTTATGGAGAGTGATAGAAAACATGATTAGGAGAAAGTTAACCACCAAATAATCACAAACATGTGATAGGTTAAATGGTCTTTGATTCCACATTAAGAAAAGTAAATGGATAACGTTTTTGTTTTAAGTTAATTTTCATAAAGTTGAGGAATTTATTTATGAGATTGAATAATAACATAAGGAAACATTCTTAATTTTCATGTAAACGTTCATCCTTTACTAGATTTATATCACAAACTCATCTTTTATCCAAACGAGGAGCACTTAAGATGACTTGTTCACATTGAATGCACTATAATTAACATCTATATAATCACATAATCCACAAAAGATGAACAATATTTTTACCATTCCCTTAAACATTAACCAAAACCAAAATGGTTAGTAGAAGATCACATCGTCCCGAAAAAGGATAATCTTTTACAAAAAGAAAAACTACTCTTAATCTCCAAATTTTTTCAAGAAATACGAAAAGTTCAACAAAGTAAATTCAATAAACTACTATCCACAAAATTATTCAAAGTAATAAAAACTAATATTGAATCCCAAATCCCATAAGGATTTATTCATGTAATCTTACAAGATAAATCTTAACATTTATCCCCAAATAAAATCGAATACTCTTAACGTATCATACTGACATGAAATCAAACAAATCACATATTCTCTATGATAGGTTAATCATTTACATAAATTAACCAAATAACTATATATCCAAAATATAAACAGAGATTCTTCCAAAATAAAATTCCACCATTACTCGTCAAAAAAAATTATTCCTTGAATAACATTTTTATATATCCAAATTCAGGGTTATACATATTATAAAAAGTCTTCCAAAGTAATCCCATCTTCAAAAGTGCCTTAATACCTTTAGGAATTTTATCATCTTAAAATATACTGTAACTATTGAATCCCTTATATGTTGAATTCTTACTCATTTAAAATTATTCATGATCCATTAACTATTCTTGACCAACTTATTCTGAAATACTTATTTCTTACATAAAAAATCACGATTCATATCCTAAGATTCAATAATATCAAAACATATTTTATGAAATAATCCATCCTTTTCATTGATAAATGTCAGTTTCTTCATCCCCAATCAGAATGGAATTTTGTATTGGTAAATATATATTTATATGATCCTTGTGGTCCCATTCCCAAAACATATTCATAGGACATCTGTTTGTATAATGAACATGTTCACCACATTTAAAACATTCAACTGATCAATCAGAAAGAACTTATTTCTCTTTCCTAGAGTCATATGGATGCTTCCTTTTTCCAAGGAAGCTTCTTGCTTAAGGACCTTCATTTAAAAATCTATATCATCTTCCTATCCATTTGAAACATTTTTCTACGTGTTTCTTTCCACTTCCTTGACACATATGTTTTTGTACATACTTAGCTTTATGATTATTACCTGAACATCCATATGGATTTTTTTCTCACATATATGATTCTATATAAAAATGACCATGGTTCAGGAGGTCAATCATGAATCCAGATAGTTGGTTGAGAATAACCACAAGAGTTCTCTTTGCACTCCCAATTTATTTATTTTCTCATTCAGAAAAATGTCACAGTTTTCTTCACATCCACTGTTACTTTGGTTCCTGCTAGATCCAACCATTTACTAAAATCAAAAATATTATTGTGAGTATATCAATAAAATCATGATATAATATCTTATGAGGATGGTAAATACTAATATATACTTATTCATGTTATATTAAAATCATTCACTATATCAAAAATAATTATGACTCTCTATAAAATCCTAACCATTATGGTTATGTCACTTATTCGTAAAGAACATCATATCCTCTAATGTTTTCTAAACCACCCTCTGATACCAACTATAATGACCCAAACATAAACATTACATAATATGGAATTATGTAAATAATTCACATTGATGATCTTTTTAGGTTTAGAGTATTAGAGAATTTTTCCATAACTATTACATGACATATTGAATATTACATATAGACACTAATAATCAGTATCAATTTTTTTTCATAAAATAGAAACTCTTAAAAGGAAGAATCTTTAGTTCCATGTTTTTGACAACATGACTTTTACATGATCCCATCCTTGACCCTATTAATATTTAATTCTTGTGAAAAACATATCAAAAACTTGGGATGAGCATAAAAATATAATTAAGGGTTATAGAATAAGGAATGAAAACATTATCCCATTAATAAATACAAATCAATAAAACCATACTTTTCAATCATAACATACCTTACGAAATCATAATATTTATGAACAACACACTGAAAACATAAATCATAAAGGTAACTTATGGAATTCATAATATATATACATTGTAGCTATCACATCGACATAGGAAGTCACATTTGGAATAACCATCACACTATATTTCTTTAATCTCTTAGGAGAAACATTAATGTTTACCTCCATCATGTTACCCAATGCATTGGAGAGCTATCTTGGGCTGACCCGCCTTCGGTTTATCACGGAACAACCTGTATACGTAAACAATTCCCAAGAACCATAACATGTTCATAATACTTAAAACAAGAATAAAGTAAATATAACATTTATACATTTCCATCACAACACATCGTTTTAAGATATAGACATAATCAATGCTTTATCAATCCATTTTCAAAACCATTTAAAACATTTAAAAAATATATTTTTGAATAATAGTATTCTATAACACATTGAAACATTTAAATAAATTATCATTTGAAAACATTAATGTTTATATAGATAATTCCTTAAAAGAATTTTGAAAACACGGACCTTAATGATAATTACTTCGAAGAATAAATCATTAAGAAATTTAAAACGATATTTTAGGTAAAGAGTTTTTAACAAAATGAGAGACACTTGAATAAAAATAATAGAGTAATAACATTGAATCTGAACATTATAATATCTTGAGAATAAAGTTATTCATGATATAATATGACAAAGCACAGTATATACACCATATAAAAGTGAATTGCTGAATAACAACAATGAAGTCTTAATGGAATGTAAATTGAGATGAAATCCCTTATAAAAACTACATCCTTAGATTAAGGATAAATATATTACATAAATTTGTGTGAAAAATATAAATATTCTCAATATGATTGGATATTCATTGTAAATAAATTAGAGAACATTCACACATATTTTTGTAAAAACAACACCAAATGACTTTGATGTTTAACCCAATGAATGGATTTTGACTTAAAATTACTCTAATCAAGTTCATATCAATGAGTTAAAAATTTATCAGTGGACTGATCATGTGTATCAAAAGTATATCCACACAAAGGGGAGTGGAAATTAAATTGTAAATAAATAAATAGTGATTCCACCAATAATCATAGAATTACATAATTAAAAATTAGAATATTAACCCAAGGAATAGAAATTGGGTTAAAAGCTTCCCTTACCGATTTGGTAAATTACGAAACATACAACCCATGAAAAAAGTATCATAAAATAAAGATTTAAATACCCATAAATTTAATTATATTACCCTATGAATTCAATCATGTTCTTATACGTAAACCACATAAAAGGAAATATTGGAAAATATAGCATGAATCTCACGAGAAAAAAGTGAGATGAAAATACCATACCATGTTGTAATCAATTGATTCATATGAAAAAAAGTTAACAACCACCAAATGATTCACATAATAACATGAATATAAATATTATCTTGATAATATATATCAAATAGCAGTAAAAAATTCACCAAAAGCAATAAATTATTATCGCACAATGTAAATCTCATGGAATTAAAAGTGAGCTAAGAAACCCCATACCTCATGTTCGACTTGACTTGTTTGTTCCTTATTCTTCACGAATATTGAAATTTAGTTAATTTATTCTTGATTAAGAACCCTTATTGGAGTTTATTATTCATTTTATATAACTTATTACCTTGTAATAAACATTATTTAATCACTTATGTTAATAATGGTCGTTTTGTCGATATTTGGTACTTGAGTCAAAATTGAACACCTTATAATTACAAGTTGTCCATGTGTTCAAGAGTACATTATCTTCAGAATTATATTCTTGATTTAGATATTATATATATCATATATATCTAGTATATATATTAATTTATAATAGTACATAACATTTGGATATAAGAAATGAAATGCACCATTCATGGAGAAGGTAAGTCGTATGTTCTCATGAACGCTACTTTCATTTCTATTTTGTATTTTAATTAAATTAAAACATAATGATTCATAGTTATATTAAAATTCCAGTATAATATAATATATAATTTCAATAAATCCATCCTTTATACATATCACATAGGGTATGAACATGTCATATCACTTTGAGGGGGTGGTAGTCCGCACTTCCTCAAATGAAATTATCGTGTTTACTCATAATGGAAACCATAAATGTATGCTATAAATTACAAATAAATGATCATAAAGAAACCATAAACATAATATATATCATATAGAAATATAGTTTCATCATAATGGCTACCATAAGAGGTTGTAGGAGAAAATTGACCGATCATCATTTCATGGGGCGTTAGTTTTCCATCCACCGAAACATCATGTTCTTTACACATTTGATGAAGGTGTGTGTGTGTGTAGTTAGAATAATACTAATTAAAACAACATAGATTATTGAGGATATTGATTTTGTTTTAAAATAATGTAATAAAAATATTTTATGGGGTTGGATATGGAAAATAAAACAAAATTACTTAAGAGAAGATGTTACCTTAAAATTGGGTATCTCTCTTTGGCTTGAACCAAAAGGTTTACTTGAAGTGCCTACTACCTAAGGTAAGTATTTTAGGAAGAATATAGGAATCTTTAGAGATTATTTGGAAAGTTTTTGGATGATCCCATGGGCTTGAGAGGTGTGAGGAATGGGTTAGAAGCGAGGGATTTTTATAAGGGGGAGGAGGGGCTCTTTAGGAAAGTGTGAAAATATTATTTTATTATACAATGATTTTCGATTTCTAATTGTCCAAAACTAATTAATGTAGAATATAGGAAGAATCATGGTCGAAAGAACATCATCATATTATAAATGGATAGTTTTTGGATATTTTTTTAGTTTTTATAATCTTATTTATTTATATCATTTATTAATGAGGTAGACACTACGTCATTATTATGTCATAAATAATTTTATTTATTCGATGTCTGAAAAATATAAAAAACACCAAGATGTAGGAAATCTTTTTATATTTCCAAATAATATTTATAGTCTAAATGATAACTTATATAACCCTATGTAAAAAATAAATTTACTAAAAGATATTTACTTATGTCATTTTTGTCGTTACTTTATATTAATTAATATAAAGTATCATTATCACTCCCATGTAGCTCCATGGGGTCCCAAAATCGACCCAAGGATTCCCATAGTTGGATATGTATCAAAAAAATGTATTAGAACACAAATTAGGGTAATTTTATAATATTATAATAATATTTTTTTACCCTTAATTATCAGATTTAACCTTTAACCATAGTAAATAAAATATTTACTGAAGTAAATATTCATAATGTATAATAATAAAAGTTATCTATTCTCACAATTTGTACCTCTTGATTCCAAATATGGAATCCATTTATCTAAATTCAGAACATTGTAGTTGAAAAAAAATAATTTAAAATTAGTTCATGCTGTCAAAACAAAAAACATTTTTTTAAGAAATAATAACTATCTAAAGATTGGAACTTGTTTATATCCAATAGAATAGTGAAATAACATAGAATAAAAAAAATGGGATTAAATGGTAAAAAAATATAATTACAATTTAAAACCAATTAAAAAGATAATCTAACCCTATAAATAAATTATATTAAAAAGAAATTTTGAATTAAAATACAATATTCTTCAGTTTTCATTAAAAATTGAATTTAATCAGAAAAATTCCATAAAGTTACCCAAAGATGATTTTGATGTCCTGATTCTAAATAAGAATTTTATTTCATCAAATACAACATATAAAAGTGACCAAAACTATATTTAAAGAGTGTTCGCCATCAAAATGCAGTAAATCAACCTTTTAAATTACATTATGCATAAAATTCGATTCTTTCTTTTTTTAAGCCTCTAAAATTTATTGGGTAAATGTAAAAATACTTAACAAACAGGTATATTAATATTGTAATTAGTTATGTCCATTCCCACCAATATAACATCTATGTGTTAAATAAAATTTAAAATAATATTATATTATTATTTTTCATTATGACTCAACATTTTGTGCAACATAAGATTTCAAAGAAACTTGTTGTTTTGTATCAGGTACACCATCAAACATATCATCTCATTTAAAGTAAAATTAATATTTAATTCACAAATTTTAATAAATATGAAAATGTTATATTATTTATTTACCCAGGATGTTACATGTGAAACATGTAAATAATTTCAAGTATCCTTACCTAGTTGTGTGGAACATTTAGAATTATAATGTGTATTTATTTTAGGTTTTAATTTATAGTTTTAAGAATTTTGTATATTTTTTATATAGGTATAATTTTAGCGAAATTCTCAATAGATTGCATGGAATAATTTCATAGTCAATCAGTTTGAAAATTTGGTCAATACATGGTAATGGTTAGTTTTGTAGTTGATGAACCTATTACTATCATTGGATTGGCCTTATGAAGTAAAACCACAATTTATTTTCATCTTTACAAGTATTCGATTCATGTTCATTTTAACTATCACCTCATAGGAACATTCTCTTGAGTTAAATGTGAGGAAACATGTACATATGGTTGATTACCTTCTATTCTAAATTATAAATATAGGAATGTTAAATCATAATTCCATCATGTTGTTTATTGATTTATTATGTGTTAACTTTAGTCGTATTACCATCAATTTTTCATGGTTATTTTAGAGGCACAATCAATTCAATCTTTTTCTATTTTCTATCTTCAACCATTACACCAGGAAAATCAAACCACCTTCAATGAAAGCTTCATCTATTTTTTTCTATAATAAATATAATAAAATAAGATAAAATTAAAAAAGATAATAATAATTAAATTTAAATATCCTAATCAATGTGATGATAAACCATTAAATCCATAAATTGAATAAATCATTAGAAATCATGTTTTAATCAATTTATTAATAAAGCATAGATTTCACAAATAATCAAAAATAAATTATTTTAACGGTTTTTATGTACATTATGGGGTTAAAGTACATTGAGTAGGGTAATAAAAATATTAATATTCGGGATCTCAACATATCTTCACACCTACACTATGGAACTCCAATGAAATACAAAGAATTATATTTTTCAAAAAATATTATTTATAGCTAGACTCAATTACTCAAACCAATGAGGGAAAAATTACCAATTAATTTATTTTATTATTTATTATACCTTTTATATTATTTAATTTCACTTCCTCACATAAATTTAATAAAAATTACTTAGTTCGTGAGTGAAATAAATAGATTTCATTAAATTAAAATTTTATGAATTTTAATTTCCATTTATCCCACTTTCTTGTGTTTCCTAAACTAATATTCATTTTTATACTTCCTTCTTACAACTATAATAAGTTTATATAAATTATTTTACACCATTTTAATTTATCTTTAATATACCCTCACATATATGAATTTATTTTTGAAAATAAATCATGTTATTGAATTGTTCTTGTAATGTATCTGAAAATAACTTATTAGTTTTATAGAGGGATTTAATTTATTCACACATATAGTTTCTAATGAATCAATAATTCATTATGATATCCCATATGATAATTTTCTTATAGTTTTTAAGGAATCATAGAAATATCATTTGATTTGGATTCGTGAGGTGTTTATTTTAATAAAGGCTATGTAACCTTAAATTATGGTATGAATTTAAATGTCCTCATTTTATAATTTAAATTATATGGTATTATTTTTCCTTAAACTCCACCACATAGTTCAAAAAAAACTAAATACTAAAATAGTACCCAAATCCAATCAATGAAAATTTAATTTGAACCATATTAAATAAAATGGAATCACTCTATATAGCAACCCATGATTTTAATACATTGATTTGACACCATTTTTATTAACATTTATTACATTACACAAAAACACATTTGATGACCATAATATTTTTGTGTATTTGGGAACATGTAAACATAATCTCTGGTCCATAGGCAGGCAACATCATCTTCCACTTGAAAATAATCGTGTTTTATAATAATTTCCACACAGTATAACCTATGCAAGAGAAATAGTGTTCATAAACATAATTCCATAGAAACATAAACCATTAAAATATATAATATTAATGTTATCCTTGGATTATATCCCCAGTAATGAATAGTTAATTCCAACATATGTCATCTTAGAGGGAAATTTATTTTAATTGATCATTTATATAATTTCATGAAAAATATTTCATTTCCTCTTTGAAAAAATGATTTGTAACACATAAAACGTTTTGAATTTTTTTTCATTGAAAATAAAATTGAATAATTATAATGTAATCATTTAAGTAGTGATTGTTCATGAAATTGGAAGAGTTTGTTCATGCTATACATGTTAGAAGAATGATTCCTTTCACATTTTAAATAAAATACAAACACAAATGTTTTGTAAAATGAATCAAGAATCCTCATTTTTTAAAACATAAAATAGGGGTAAAAATTTATTTCAAAAACCATAATATATTATTAAAATATTTTTCAATATATTTTTCAAAAAAATGGTTTTGGAACAAAATATATTTCTGACCGAAGAGAGAAATAAAGTCGATTTTTTCGGAAACAATTAATTATTTCAAGTAACAAATAGTGGAAAAAGGTATAATTACATTAAATTATAATGAATAAAATTATTATTAAAAAATTATTGTGAATTATTTAGATTTAGATCATGATATTACAGTATTGGATATTATATCATAAACAATCTCGATAAATAATGATATTGTATCATAAAATCATTACCACATTGGTAAAATGCAATCATAATCACCAGAAAATGATAAAATATGAAACCTAAAATATAAAAATAGTTAATAAATTCATGATAATATATTTAAATGGGTCTTTATTTATAGATAATAAAATTATATAGGTGCATAACATAATGTATGTAACGCCCCAGATCTGGGTACCACTCCACGGGTGCCCCAAACCCGGTTCACCACATGACCTCAAGCGCATTTCCCCAAATGCTAGAGGCCGCCGACTAGCAGCGAGGTCCCAGGACTGATAGTGGGGAAACGATGCCCTCATTTGTCAAAGTTTAGCACAGTGGAATACAAAATTAAACATACATCAACAGAGAAAGAAGTAAACCATACACAACCGAAATAACCAAAAGCAGTGAATATAACCAACAGTATGTAAATGATGATGCTAAATGTCTAAAGTTCTTAGAAAACAGCCAGAACATGTTATACATCAATATAGTACAACAAAAATCAGAGTACAGCAAAACAAATCAAAACAGCTGGCAGCAACATCTTGAGCCTAGGCTCGGTCCCATTCCCTCCTACTCCACAACAACAGTCAAGTACCTGTATAGGGACTCTTTCCCCTATCCAAACCTGTAGAAATATAATCTGTTTGGTCCAAAAATCATGACCCAAACAGGGTGTGAGAAATATATCTCAGTAGGCACCCACCAAAGGCTCGTGCTCAACTGTGTGTAAAGCATGCAACAAGTGTGCAGTAGTAAAAATAAATAAAATAAGAAGTACTCAAAAGAAACTAACATACCAGTTATATTTCCATTTAATTAGTCATTTAATCCATTTAATTTAGTAACATTTTGTGCTCAACAACACCATGCCCTCAGGCCAACCAGTATCATGCCCTCAGGCTAATATAGTGAACCACCCTCTAATGCTATAAAGAATCCAACCCTCAGTTATTTCCCTAAGCCGTAAAAAAAATTTCCCTCAAGCTTAGGCAGTGTCACCCTCAGGCACCGAAGTCATGCCCTCAGGCACGAAAGGTTTCCCTCAGGTGAAATGATGACAACCCTCGGGCCAAAACAGTCACGCCCTCAGGCTAATACAGTACAATGCCCATAGGCTAATCACAACAACGCCCTCAGGCCAAACATGTAACCGAGCCATGCCCAACATGTAAACAAGAAGTAATAAGCAATTCCTCTCAAGGAAATTCTACAATTACTACTTTAAAGGCATACCCTTATGTATCCTGGCCAAACGACTAAACAGTGGAACACACCCCCAGGGTTGTTCCGGATCCAAGAAATGATCCCAAACAGCAGTTTTACAATTTATTCAATTACCTTTATAGTTCTAGGAAGTCAATATAGCCACGACGTTAGCCACACGACATCCAAACATGGGTTCGTGGCACAAAAACGCACAAAACACATGGGTGTTGGAAAACTAAACACAAAGCCACCTACCTTAAACGCCAACGAGCGTTGTACCCGAACGCCGACTCCAGAATCTCCCAATAATGGCATAGATATGAAGAAGAAAGAAACCCACTCAAATGTAAATAACTTATGTTAGGAGAAGAATTGTTAAGAAAAATGCTAGTAGAAGAGAGGGCTTACCCATGCGGTTCCAACATGATCATCCGAAGTAATATCAGATTCCAGACGAACACCCGATGGATCTTCGAAGGTTTGGCCTCCTCCCTTGGCTCCAAAACGGCTCAAATACCTCCTCTAACAAAAGAGGAGGATACTAACTGTTTTAAGACGAAAAAAACAAAGTACACAGCATGTACTTCCAAAGTAAATGGCGTGTACTCCATTCATTTAACTATTCACCTAGCGGATTCCCACCAACGTGGCACTGTTCACTTGCCGACAAGAGTACACGACATGTACTCCTGAGTACACAGCGTGTACTGTCGCCCAGCTGGCAGCTGCTCCACCACCTTACTGTTTAGGCCTGTTGACTGACTACATGGCATATAAAGGACCACTACACGGAATGTTGTCGGTTCCCACACCCTTTGTCGTCGGCAAGGATACACGCCCCGTGTACTCATCCCACACACAGCCAGAAGTATACGACATGTGCAGAAGTACACGACATGTAGTTCCAAAATTTAAGATTATTCCCCATTTTCCATACTTTCTAAAAAACACTTAAGGAAAAAGGAAAAGAAGAAGCCAATACCTGAAAGAGAAGAACCAGGTTCTTACAAACTTCCCCCCTTATAGCAATTCATCCACAAATTTCCCTTCCAAGGGTGGAGAAGATATATCCGTGAACAACTCCGGCCACTGAGCACGTACATCGTCCTCCCGCTCCCAGGTCTTGTCCTGCACTCGTCCATGCTTCCATAGCACCCATATGAGAGTAACTGACCGGCCTCAGAGAACCTTCGTGCTCCTGTAAATGATACGAATCGAATGCTCCTCAAAGGACGCATCTGCCTCGAACTCAACCTCCCCAGGGTAAAGGATGTTATACGGGTCTGAATGATAGCGACACAACTGAGATACGTGGAAGATGTCATGCATGGATCGGTACCGCTGCGGTAACCGCAACTGATAAGCAAGCAATCCGACTCTCTCTAGAATCTAAAATGGCCCCACATACCGCGGTGAAAGCTTACCCTATCTCCTGATCCTCTTGTGTCCCAGCCTCGATGAAACACATAGAAAAACCTGATCCCTGACCATGAACTCCAATGGTCATTTGCGGCGATCATCATATGACTCTTGACGAGACTGTGTGGTAGCCATTTACTTCTGAATAAACTAGACCTACTCAGATGTCTCCTATACGAGACGTGGTGCCAGCAAAGCTACCTCACCGGCCTCTAACCAGAACAAAGGTGATCGGCACGACCTACTGTATAATGCCTCATATAGTGAAATCTCAATAGTCGCCTGGAAGCTATTGTTATAGGTAAACTCGACTAAGGGAATATGTTTCTCCCAAGAGCCCCAATGTCTACGACGCATGCACGCAGCATGTCCTCTAGCACCTGTATCGCACGCTCTGACTAGCCATCGGTCTGAGGGTGGTAAGATGTACTCAGAAGCACCTGTGTACCCAGTTCCCTCTGAAAACTCTGCCAGAAATGAGACATAAAGTGGGCGTCCCTATCAGAAATGATAGAACGAGGGACCCCATGAAGACGTACGATCTCTCGGATATACAGCCTTCCAATATCGTCAACACCGAAGGTATCCTTGATCAGAAGAAAGTGAGCTACCTTCATGAGTCTATCCACAACAACCCATACGGCATCATTGCCACAAGGTGACCTAGACAAACCAGTCACAAAATCCACCACGAAATCATCCCATTTCCACTCCGGAATGGGTAATTGCTGTAACAGCCCAGCTGGTCTCTGATGCTCCACATTCACCTGCTAATAGGTGGGACACCTCGTAACAAAACCAGCTACACCTCTCTTCACACACGGCCACCAGTACTGACGCCTCGATTCACGGTACATCTTGGTAACCCCGGGATGAACTGGCCAAGAAGAAGCATGAAACTCTCGCATCAGCTCCTCGTGTATATCCCCCGAAACCCATACTCATCCATGGAAACGCAAAACATCATCATCACCTATTGTCCAACCAGGAGAAGGGTCCCCACTAGCCACTGAATCCCGTAGAACTAGGCCTTCTGAATCTGATATCTGTCTCATCATCACTCTATCCAGGGGGGTACACTACTGGAAATTCGGGCTATGGCCACGATTCTAAACCGTGGCTATAGGCCCTCAAACCGTGGCTATAGGTAATAGCCACCGTTTGAGGAACCGTGGGTAAGTTTGGCGTGGCTATTGGCCCAGACCTATAGCCACGGGTTGGAACCGTGGCTGTATACTTAATGCCACGGTTTCAACCGTGGCTATATTAGACTCTGGATAGGATCTATAGCCACGATTGGAAACTGTGGAGTTAGGTCTATAGCCGCGGTTAAAAACTGTGGCAATAAACCAATATCCACGGTTTAAAACCAAGGCTATAGGGTGTGCACATACATAAAAAAATACCCCCCGACCCCCTGGACACCCCCATGGAAACCCCCCTGGACACCCCCCTGACACCCCCTAGACACCCCCCTGGACACCCCATGGACACCCTCTGGACCCCACTGGACCCCCCTGGACACCCCCTGGACACCCCCCTAGACACCCCCTCGACCCCCCCCCCCTGAACACCTCCTGCACCCCTCCCCTATGCCTTGTAGACCCCCCCTGCCCTCCTCCCCACTGCCTTGCAGACACCCCCCTGCCAGTCCCCCCTACCCCCTGCCACCCCCCTGCCAGCCCCCCTGCTTGTCCCCCTGCCCCCTGCCAGTCCCCCCTGCCCCCTGCCACACCCCCTACTAGTCCCCCTCTGCCACCCCCTGCCAGTCCCCCTGCCCCCTGCCACCCACCTGCTTGTCCCCTGCTTGTCCCCCTACCAACCCTCCTTCCCCTACTAGTCCCCCCTGCCCCTTGCTAGTCCCCCCATGCCACCCCCTGCCAGCCCCCCCTGCCCCCTGCCCCCTAGTAGTCCCCCCTTCCACTCCCCTACTTGTCCCCCCTACCCCCTGCCCCCTTCCACCCCCCCTGCCAGCCCCACTGCTTGTCCCCCTGCCCCCTGCCAGTCCCCCCTGCCCCCTGCCACACCCCCTTCTAGTCCCCCTCTGCCACCCCCTGCCAGTCCCCCCTGCCCCCTTCCACCCACCTGCTTGTCCCCCTACTTGTCCCCCTGCCAGCCCCCCTGCCCCTTGATAGTCCCCCCTGCCCCTTGCTAGTCCCCCCTGCCACCCCCCTGCCAGCCCCCTGCCCCCTACTAGTCCTCCCCTGCCACTCCCCTGCTTGTCCCCCTACCCCTGCCCCCTGCCACCCCCCTTCTAGCCCCCCCCGACTTTTCCCCCTGCCAGCCCACCCCCCCCCCCCCCCCCCCCCCCCGCCAGTCCCCCCTGCCCCCCCCCCCCCAGCCCCCTGCTAGTCCCCCCTTCCACCCCCTGCCAGTCCCCCCTGCCCCCTGCAACCCCCCAGCCCACCTGCACCAGCCCCCCCCCCCCTCGCAGCCCATCTGCACCAGGATCCAAAAGTTCATATTCTCATTTCTGCACTTGTGGAACTATCACCAAGAAGGTTCTTCACTTCTTCCTTGAAGGAAGGACGTCATCTCCACTATAAAACCATAAATGATATGAGTTCAAGGAGAGATAGGTATGGAAAGATCTCTGATGAAGCAAAGCAGCAATGGCGATCAAGGTTTTCACCAGAGGAAACCTATAGAAATATCTTAGAGGATGAGAAATACAAATGATCAAGATTTTGAAGATACTTGGGTCATAGGGGTTATCACTACCCTTACACTAATGTACCTCAAAATGGAACAACCAATCTGGTGAGGCCACAAATCCACATGAAACAAAACACCCCCCTGCACCCCCATGCCCCCCTTCGTACCCCATGCCCCCCCTACACCCCACTGGACAGCCCCCATGCCCCAACTGGACAGCCCCACTGGACACCCCCTGCACCCCCTGGACAGCCCTCCACACCCTGTCGGACACCCCTCCCCCCTGCTTGGACAGCCCCTCCCCCTACGGGACACCCCTCCCCCTGCTGGACACCCTTGCCCCCTGCCCCCTGCACCCCACTGGACAGCCCCCATGCCCTAACCGGACACCCCTGGACACCACCCACTGGACACCCCTGGACACCACCACCTGGACCCCCAATGGACACCCTTAGATACCACACATGGACACCACCTGGACCCCCTAAACCCCGGGACACCCCCTGGACACCACCCCTGGACCCCCTCCCCCTGATGGACACCCTTGCCCTTGCCCCTGCCCCCTGCACCCCACTGGACAGCCCCCATGCCCCAACTGGACACCCCTGGACACCACCCACTGGACACCCCTGGACACCACCACATGGACCCCCACTGGACACCCATAGAAACCACACCTAGACACCACCTGGACCCCCTAAACCCCAGAACACCCCCTGGACGCCACCCCTGGACCCCCTCCCCCTACTGGATAGCCCCCCCTGATGGATAGCCCCCCCTGCTGGACAGCCCCCCTGCTGGACAGACCCCCCTGCTAGACAGCCCCCCCTGTTGGCCAAATGAAATTTCCTCATTATTGTCATAGTAGAATAGAGTTGTAGCATAGGGTGTAAGGTTACCTTCAGTGAAAACCTACTCATTAAGTGTCCATAATGGACCAGATGGTGATGGCGGTATCAGAACTGGATAAAAGAGAGAGCTTATCCTTTTCAGGCTTATGGTGAGCTGGGAATTAGTTTTTGGGCAATGTGGATGTAAAAAAAACAGTAGGGACGGTTCAAGAACTTTTCTAAATTTTGTGTGCTTTGAGGACATGAAACCCGACTTACAAGATTATCACTTGCACCTTCCTTAACGAGGGTCAGATCTCTTTTTGTTAAATGGTTTATGCTTTCTACTGTTACATCAGTCGAAGAACTCATTGGAAACACATGAATGAGATTTCAAGAGTTATATTTGATCCCCTGCTGGACACCTCTCTCCCTGCTGGACACCCCTGCCCATGCCCCCCTGCCCCCTGACCCTGGACACCCTAGGACAGACCCCACCCTAGGACAGACCCCCCCCCCCCCCAGACCCTGGACACCCCTGGACCACCACCTGGACACCCCTCCCCCATGCTGGACACCCCTCCCCCTGCCTGGACAGCCCCTCCCCCTGCTGGACACCCCTCCCCCTGCTGGACACACCTGCCCCCCTGCCCCTGGACACCCCAGGACAGACCCCCCCAAACCCTAGATACCCCTAGATCACCCCCCTGGACACCCCTCCCCCATGCTGGACACCCCTCCCCCTGCTGGACACCCCTACCCCCTGCCCCCTGCCCCCTGCCCCCTGACCCTGGACACCCCAGGACAAACCCCCCCCCCCCCCAAGAAAGACCCCCCAGACCCTGGACACCCCTGCCAGTCCTGCCCCCACAGACTCTGGACACCCCAGGACAGACCCCCCCAGACGCAGGATTATGGACATGTGATTTGGTCTCATTCTACTTTCCCATTGTGGAGTCACATGTAGTTAAAACCAGGCTACTTTTCATAAAAGAGGCATTGTTTTTTTAGCAATATGGGATGGGATAGTAGTGGTCAGGTTTCATCTGTGTAGAGAAGCAGAATTCATTGAGAAAAAATCAGAGGAAGATTCATTTTGATCATAATGCAGTTTTTTAGACAGAATGGAATAGTTATTAGTAGCATAAGAAAGAGGAGGATAAGTACATGGAATAATATGATCTAGAGCAGATTGTTGTTCGATAGAGTTCTCAGAGAGATTCTACTTCTTCTCTATGGGAACATTAAAAACCTACATATGTTAGGGTACGAGAACCGAAACTGAATTGTCATATAAAACAGGTGCTGGAATCTTTTTCATGCCTGCTCGAGCTTCTAGGTCTATGGAGGAAGGTTTCACCATGGAGCTAGAAGACTAGGGGGTTTCCTGATTTTCCTTTTCCATACCTAATTTAGGTGTGGAAGTAATATGGGTCTTCTTGGTGCTTAAGTATGGAGTGTTAGAAACATCATTTTCTTTAGTGAAAAAATCATTATTGTGGATTGAAGTACTAGGAGTATTGGTTAGTTTCTTGAGTTCATTAGTAGAAAAATTCCCTCCATCCAAGATTGGGTGCTAGAGATTATGCTTTTCTAGGTCATGTTGATAGCTAGAAATATTTTCCTGCTCGGTTGATACTCTAATAGTGTCTAGTAAAAGGTTTTCAATTTCAATTGAGAGGTTTTGATCATTAATAGAGTTTTCTTCTTCCTCCACTTCATCCACCCATTTGGTTCCTGAACTATCTCTTATGTGAGTCAAAGTGTGAGTTTTTTTGACCCAAACTTCATATTTCTTTTTGGATATTTCAGGCATGTCTATCATGGGGGCTTTGTCTTTTTTAGGTCTCCTCATTGCCTTCCATTCATTCTCATATGGTTGTATTACCTGCTTCCGAATCACCCTACAGTTGAAGATAGTATGCCCTATGATTTTATAGTGATCCCAAAATGGGTGTTTTCGCTCATATTCCACTATATCTTCAGTTTTGTATTCATTGGCGTTGAAGTTAATTGAGCTGGGAAGTTTTGAGTCAAGGTTTATTTCAACCATTAATCTGTCGAATAGATCCAAGTCAGCATGTAAGGTCCTTTGATCAATTTTAAGAGCGGTTACTATGCATGAGACAATATCATTCAGTATTTTTGGGTGCCAAAAAACCAGTTAAGTCCATGATGGACAACCCTCCCCCCTGCTGGACAGCCCTCCCCCTACTGGACAACCCTCCCCCCTGCTGGACAGCCCCGCCCCCTGCTGGACAGCCCACCCCCCTTAAGTGAGTTGGAACAGGAATTTAGATGAGGGCTTCAAATGTTAAAGGGTCTGGTTTAATTGGTTAGAATTGGGTGAGGTTTGGAACGGTTTTAAAGTGGGATGCCTGGTGGAAAATGTGGGGTTGGTGGCTTAGAAGTTGAGAGGTGGGTAGGCCTGATTGGTGGTCAAGTTGTGGATGGGTTGCCTAGGTGGATTGAAAAATGGTGGGGGACTATAAAGGAGTTCATAGTGGCTAAATTGAAGTGGGATCTTGGAATTGTAAAAGGGCCTGAGTTTGGATTTTTTAGTGAGAGTGGAAATGGCCCTGGAATAGCTGGTTCGATTTTGGTGGGTTGGCCATGGGATTTTTATTGTGCATCGAAAAAGAGTCACTAGCAGGGCTTGGTTTGGTGTGAAATTCAGTCAAACGGTTGTGGGAACCATCATGGAAGCAACTACCAAATACATACCAGAGCTAGTATCCTCTATAGTGAGGACCCTTCATGGAAACTCTTCAAGAAAACTAGGTCTCCAGTTGCATCTTTGTCCATAACAAACAAGCCCTATTTGCATAGTCCCAAAAAGACCTCCCTTTGCTAGCTTGTGGTGCAAATGTGGGAACACCAGCATGAAATAGGCCCTCAGAATAGAACAAACTCATTGGAATTGCATCAAACAGATTGTTTGCAGCCTTTAAAACTCAACATGGCGGTGATCATCCTCCTCTAATGAGTGCTACATGAGATGAGAGAATTATGGAAGGAATTTCATCTAAAACAGCCAAAATCAGACATTGAATTTCCATCAAAACAGGCTGATCCGGTTCAGACGACATGTGCAGAAGATGAGGATGATCTGGTTCGGAAAACATGTGAAGAGGATGAGGAAAAAAAAATTACCGAACAAATATTATGTGATACATGTACAATAAAATATGCCAGACAATTCCAAACCAATGTTTTCAGTTGAATTGAGCCTTTGTACCACCTGCTATGCACGTTTTGTGGAAAGATGGATGAGAGGCAGCACTTCGAGGAGATATAGTTTAGGAATGAGGAAATACGAAAAATTATAGAGCTAACCATTCAACGTTTCTCTAAGGAGGAGTAACCACTGTAGGGTGTCGTCCTGGAGCAAGGCCAAATCACGGCGTGACCGTGGAATGACCGCGGCGTGATCGTGGCGTGATCATGGCGTGACCGCGGAGTGACCGCGGCATGACCGCAGCGTGGACACAACGTGTTGGCCCAGTCCAGCGACATCCCCCCTGTTTAGACACACCTCCCCCTATCTGGACACCCCCTCTCCTGTCTGGACACCCCCTACTATCCCAAATCTAGAATCCCAACCCCCCTACTACCCCAGCCCCCCTGCCACCCCCCAACCCACCGTAACCCCCCCGGAAGCCCACCTGCACCAGCCCCCAGCTGCACCAGCCCCCCCCTGCAGCCCCCTGCTACCCCAGCCCACCTGCACCTGTCCCCCCTCCCCAGCCCCCTGCAACCCCATCCCACCTGTACCAGCCCCACCCCTCGCAGCCCACCTGCACCAGCCCCCAACCCCAACCCCTGCACCAGCCACCCCCCAACCACCTACTACCCCAAGCCCCCTGCCACTCCCAGCCCACCTCCACCCCCCGAAGCCCACCTGCACTAGGTGTGGTCATAAATCTGCTATGACTGTAGATTTCATTGGCAATATCAGGTCCCATGGAAATCAGAGAACATAATGCTACCAAAAATATTATCATAATGGATTTTACACCTAAATTGAATATCATCATCAGCAATGGGTTTTTGTGTTGAAGAAAATTTAAAGTGTTTTACTAGGAGTACATTTGAAATTTTGAGAGATTCAAACATGTGTCTATTTTTAATATTTAATATTTAACCATTTTGAGATAATTAAGAAAATTTTTTTGGTCTATATCTAACAATTTCAATGCCTAAGGTTTTGTTAGCTATGCCTAAGTATTTCACTTCAAACTTACCATTATTTTGTGATTTTACAATAATTATGAGGCTCATGTTCTTACAAATTGTAATCATGTCATCAACATAAATCATCAGATTTCATGTAGTACTGCATTAAACAAGACATTGGAATTATGATTTGAAATAGAGTACCCAGATTTTATAGCTACGTGGTCACTATCAATAGGTGGGGAAATAGTTATACCTGGTGCCAGTGAAGTATCTGTGAGAGGTTTTATGATATTTTCCAGATCTGGACACCACTGCATTTTCTCTATAGAGACATTCATAACCTGCGTGGGCTTAGGTTCCTGGAATGCCCTCTAGAACCCCCCTTGAAACCCCCTGGATAGCCCCCTTGAACACCCCCCTGCACCCCCATGCCCCCCTTAGTCCCCCATGCTCCCCCCTGTACCCCACTGGACAGCCCCCATGCCCCAACTGGACTGCCCCACTGGACACCCCCTGCACCCCCTGGACAGCCCTCCCCCCCTGCCGGACACCCCTCCCCCCTGCTTGGACAGCCCCTCCCCCTGCTGGACAACCCTCCCCCTGCTGGACACCCTTTCCCCCTGCACCCTGCCCCCTGCACCCCACTGGACAGCCCCCATGCCCCAACTGGACAGCCCCACTGGACACCCCCAGGACACCCCTCCCCCCTGCTGGACACCCCCCGGCCGGACACCCCTCCCCCTGGCCCTCTACACCCCCTGGAATATGTTTCTATTGATATATATGATCATCTTATTGAGGTATGTTTTGTATTAGAAAACATACCAATGTACAATTAACATTGCAGGATGATAGGCCATGCCACTGATAAGTGCAGAATTGTACAGAAATTCTGCAAGCCATCCTCTATTAATACTTCGTTGAAAGATTCTCTGAAAGGGAAAAATATTAATACCACGACGTGACCGCGGCGTGACCACAGCGTGACCGCGGCGTGACCGCGGCGTGACCACAGCGTGTTGACCCGATCCAGTGATAGGGCGGCTGTTGCGGGCTGGAATGCCGAGGGCAGCGGGCTGAAATGAAGGTGGAAGGGGGCTGGTGTGGGCTGGATGTGTCTGGAGCAGGGCCAAATCATGGCATGACTATGGCGTGACCGCGGTGTGACCGCGGCGTGACCGCGGCGTGACCGCGGCGTGACCGCGGCGTGACCACGGCGTGACCGCGGCGTGACTGCGGTGTGACCGCAGCGTGTTGGCCCGATCCAGCGACATCCGCGGGGCAGCATCTTCCAGCCAGGTGCGAAGGTAGCGGGAGGAGGCTGGAATGCGGGTGGAAGGGGGCTGGTTGCAGGTGTTGGGGGGATGGTGCAGGCAGATTCGAAGGTGGCAGGGGGGCTGTTGCGGGCTGGAATGCCGATAGTAGTGGGCTGAAATGAAGGTGGAAGGGGGATGGTGTGGGCTGGATGTGGCTGGAGCAGGGACAAATCACGGTGTGACTACAGCATGACTGTGGCATGACCGCGGCGTGAACGCGGCGTGACCGCGGTGTGACCGCGGCGTGACCGCGGCGTGACCGCGGCGTGACCGCGGCGTGACCGCAGCGTGTTGGCCCGATCCAGCGACATCCGCAGGGAAGCATCTTCCGACCAGGAGCGAAGGGAGTGGGAGGAGGCTAGAATGCGGGTGGAAGGGGTCTGGTTGCAGGTGTTGGGGGGATGGTGTGGGCTGATTCGAAGGTGGGGGGGGGGGGGGGGGGGGGCTGTTGCGGGCTGTAATGCTGGTGGCAGCAGGCTGAAATGAAGGTGGAAGGGGGCTGGTGTGGGCTGGATGTGGCTGGAGCAGGGCAAAATCACGGCGTGACCGCAGCCTAACCGCGGCCTGACCGCAGCGTGACCACAACGTGACCGTGGCGTGATCGCGGCGTGTTGGCCCGATCCAGCGACATCCGCAGGGCAGCATCTTCTGGCCAGGAGCGAAGGGAGTGGGAGGAGGCTGGAATGCGGTGGAAGGGGGATGGTTGCAGGTGTTGGAGGGATGGTGTGGGATGATTCGAAGGTGGTGGGGGGGGGGGGGCTGTTGCAGGCTGGAATGCTGGTGGCAGCGGGCTGAAATGAAGGTGGAAGGGGGCTGTGTGGGCTGGATGTGGCTGGAGCAGGGCAAAATCACGGCGTGACCGCGGCGTGACCTCGGCGTGACCGCGGCCTGACCGCAGCGTGTTGGCCCGATCCAGCGACATTGGCATGGCAGCATCTTCCGGACAGGAGCGAAGGGAGTGGGAGGAGGCTGGAATGTAGGTTGAAGGGGGCTGGTTGCAGGTGTTGGGGGGATGGTGCGGGCTGATTCTAAGGTGGGGGGGGGGGGGGGCTGTTGTGGGCTGGAATGCTGGTGGCAGCAGGATGAAATGAAGGTGGAAGGGGGCTGGTGTGGGCTGGATGTGGCTGGAGCAGGGAAAAATCACGGCCTGACCGCAGCGTGATCGCAGCGTGACTGTGGCATGACCGCGGTGTGACCGCGGCGTGACCGCCGCGTGACCGCGGAGTTACCGCGGCGTGACCGCAACATGTTGGCCCAATCCAGTGACATCCTCGGGGCAACATCTTCAGACCAGAAGCAAAGGGAGCGGGAGGAGGCTGGAATGCTGGTTGAAAGGGGCTGGTTTTAGGTGTTTGGGGGATGCGGGCTGATTCGAAGGCGGCAGGTTGGGTGTTGCGGGCAGGGGGGATGTTCAGACATAAATACACCGACCGAGATGCTCGGATAAACCAAGATTCCATTGCTCGGATAGAGGCGATCTAGCAATACTGCCGCATGCAGTAACTATCAGAAGGTTATAATCATAGATGAAGTGGTTCAAGATAACCAGACACAGAATGAGAATTTTAATGTAAAACAACTAAATGAAGGGGTCGTGCAATGACACGAATGGGCATAGTGAGAATATCAGATTGATCATCGGATGGAGTACACTGCAATCAGAGGAAAGAATATGCGCTGTGAGAATACAATATGCAATGGAGGATCATCAGATGGTCCAATAAAATTGTACGCTAAGTAGACACCCTATGATCAGACGATTCAGGTATAACATACCCGATAGTATAAAAGTTGAAAGACTATGATATGAATCTACATACACAAGAGTTGGAGCACCAAAAAAAATGCAACTACTGATGATCATGTGATAATAATACAATCGAGCTGAGTAATAAATACAATAAAGCAGCTAATAATCATATAACTCCCTTGAAAGTATAGAGATTAGTTGATGTTCAATGTATAAAGAATGATATGTTAGATTTGGATGCATGGAGAAATTAAATTGCATAAGATAAAATTACATTTTTCATTAATAGAATATTTTTAAAAGAAAATTTACAATTTTGTAATTTGAATAAAGAATTCAGAGTACATAAAACAAAAAGCATGATGGAATAAGTTATTACATACCGTTAGGTACAATGATGACATTGATATAGTACCTGAGTCAGTTTTTTGGGATCTTTCACCAGAAGAAGCACCCTATAAGCAGATAAACTGTAATTTCAAATTGAATGACTACTCATATATTGAACATAGGTGGATAAAAGAATAAAAATGGAATAAACCGTACCCAAATCTTGAACTCATTGTCTTCGATGGTGGTGGATAGAACCGGTCTAATCATAAGAAACCACCTATAAGAAAATAGTGGGAAAATAAATGAGATATAACAACTTCTTATATATATGTGATCAGTGTGTCAACTGTAGACTGAAAAAAGGACACATTTTACACGATTTAGGTAATTATACAAATTTTCCAAAGATTAAATCATCTTAAAAAATGAATAAAAATAGATTCTTGAAGCTACTAGATTTAACAACCTTCAATTACAGGACATACCTGACTATAGAGACTTTGAGAGAGCTTCCCATGCATGATTTTCAGCATGAAAAAATAATAGGGACCATCCTCAATCAGGATCATTTCTAAAACTGATGAAGAGTGTAGCCCTTAACTTCTGCAATACCATAAAATACTTAATAACTAGACAATTCATAACTAAATATTAGAATAATACATGAATGATTGAAGAAAGGGACAGAAAAAAAAGGCATAAACACTTACATAAAACTGTATGGTTCCAAGTGTAGAAGTAAAGAAAATAGATGACATGAGAACTTATCCAGCCATTCAGAAATTTGGATCATTGGCATGAATGATAAACCATCATTATCATCTTTCGGGCAGCTATATGTAACAATGCTCAAATGAAACAGAAGTTTTCTTCTCCATGTAAAAGCACATATATCATGTTTTTTTATGAAAGCTAGTTCTTACATTGGAAAATATGGAACCTATAAATTTCATGGATGCCAATGTTTTAGGAGGATCATTGGCATCCATACCAAGCAAGGAATTGGATAATGAAATTGTCAAGAGATTAATGTATGCATCGGCAACAACAGAATCATCTAACTTTGCATAAGAATTAGACAAGGAAGAGAAGAAATATGATCTCCCAAAAAAGGCCACTCATGTTACATGATTTTTCAACTTGTGATTGGTTGTAATATATGAGAAACTACATGGCTACGATTTCCAATGTATGGTTTTAAAATAACATGCAAAACTCATTCAACTCTTAGATAATTGAATATGGAAGAAGTATTAGTTGGTGCTTATACATGGAAGTGACATATTATTTATATATTAACTCTGAATGTGTGAATATATTATAGAGGAGATCCAAACCTAGAAATATTGATTTAAATATTGACATCTCTAAAGATTTTGACACTCTTAGGTAGGATTTAACATTTTAAGTACATGACAGTTTTGGATTCTCAACCATATTTATTATGCTTATTAAATAACTTATCTACAAATCAAGACTCTCTTTCATTATTAATGGGTCTCACAAAAGATAGTTCGGTCATACCTAATGGGTGAGATAGGGGGATCCTCCCTCAACTTTTTTTATTTGGAATTATCAACCCATACTCAAACCGATGATACATAGAATTCTCATCACCTCCCAAGGTTTTAGAAAATTTCTGCAACTCCGTGAACTAGGAAGAATAATATATAATTCATATGCTTACATACATAAAAACTTGCCTCGACGTCGGAAGAGATGAGTAGGGGAGGAGGCGTCGGGGAGGAGGCGTTCGGGAGGATGGTCGCGGTGAGGAGGACGGTCGTGGCGAGGAGCTGTCAGAAGAGCTGATTCGAGGAGGAGGGTCGCTGCGAGGAGGTGTCAGGGGGGGGGGGAGGGTCATGTCGGGAAGGAGGGTCGCGGCGAGGAGCCATCGGGGAGGAGGGCACGACGAGGAGGGCGCGACGAGGAGGAATCTGGGAGAAGGAGGGCACGGCGAGGAGTCGTCGGGAAGGAGGAGGGCACGGCGAGGAGGCGTCAGGGAGGAGGAGGGCATGACGAGAGGGCAGAGGAGGTGCCCGATGATAATTGGGAGAAAAAAAACGAGTTGTGATTTAGCCACAGAGAGGGATATGAATCGTGGTGGTAGAGATATCATGAACCCTGGAAAAATCTCCCCAATCCACATTGCGGGGAGACATAAAGGAATGTTTTGTCTCTCTACTCAAAATACAATGGCCTTTTCTATAGATATATATTATATTTCAACTTATTCTGGGATGTCTTCATGTACTCATGGATGAACTTGTACTTCTCTATCATTTCCTAGACAATATATGGCCCAACAAGACATTTCTTTACGGTCTATTTGGGGAAAAATGGTGGCCTGAGGGTACTTTCATAGATGGCCTCAAGATGATAAATAGTGATAGTAGAATGGAAGCTATTATTTAAAAAAAAGTCTATCAGGGGAATGCAATTTTCATAGCTGTAGATGAAGTCTACTACACAAGCCCTTAGCATATAATCAAGTACCTCTATAGTGAGATCGGTGTTCCCATTTGTCTAGGGTTGGAAGGTTGTACTCATATTTATCTATCTCATAGTTATCACATATAGGCCCCTCCAAAGCCATAATGTGAACCATATATCAGGGTTTGATAGAATATATGAGGGTAACCCATAATGGAAAACAATCTACTATTTTACGACGTTCCCAAACACTCCTCTAGACATTACTCCAGGATATAAAGGAATTTCATGATCTCCATAAGTTGGTCAATTATAAAATAGATGGGGTCATGGGATCTTGATGTACATTAACACCACATACTAATGTAAATAGAAATTCAATTCCATTTCCACTCTAGGATCACTAGGGGTTGTTAAAAATCAACTCGAACCTGGATCATAGTCTTCACCTACTGACATGTGAAGCATCAAGAGATGAAATCAGCCCTGTTTTGTGTCATAATAGCCCACAAAAATTTCCAATGAAGTATTATGTACATATTCCACACCTAAGGATGTATAGAAAATGGGTTGTGTGAAACTCTATAATCACATACTCTAACATCATTACTAGGACCACAGTCCATCCCTATAAAATTATACAACGACCCATACTTTACATACATTGTTAATACTTCAAAATTAAAGCACACTTATTACAACATATGACAAAACCACAAAGGACCGTATAGGTATAGTGTCTTTAGAAACTGGGAAACATAAACAACTGGTTCATAAATCTTCTACAGTGTCTCCCATTTATTTCATCATATCTAGGGTCCCATTTAGCATATTCTACTTAATATCCATCTTCCTGACCTGGGAAAAAGAAAACATAAAAGGGTGAGCTCAAATGCTCACCAAGGGAAAATAAAGGAAATAAAAATCATATCATATCTTTTTGAAAATCATAACCTGCAAAAGAGATCATAATATCTTAACATGGAATAAATCATAGAAGTGAAAATGAGATCCCCATAATCATAACATGAAACTTGAAACTTTGTGGCATGCACACATAATCATGGAAAATCATTTCTTGTTAGTCATGACTCATTTCCAAGACTATCTTAGTGGACAAAGTCCCTTTCTGAACCGAGTTCACTCCTCGTTTCAGTCCTGTATCACTGAAACGAAATAACCTTCATTTCCAGCCATGTCTATCTCATGAGATATAAATCTTTACCCAATGCATTGGAGGAAGATATAGGTCCCACCCATCTTATAATGAATCATTTCTTATGTGTGCCACATAATCATAAACCATACATCTTAGCGTAACCCATGTAATAAAAATGGGATTCTTAAACAACATGACATCATAAAAAAATTCATATAAGATAAAGGAATTCATAAAAATATTTCCATCACAACATAATCAAATCCATGTAATAATAGGGATAAATACATAACCCTTTTATTATCTTAGATGGAAAATAATTTTGATAAAATACTTGAACTTCATTCTTGAGGAAAATATCCTTTCTACTTCAAAAACACTTTTCCTTTCTTAACATGTCATACAATTTTAAACTAAAAGAAGTTGATTAAAAATAAACTTGAATACTTGTAATGGAAGCTTCTTGGAAATAATGTTTTAGAAATCCATTCATGCCGTATAAGTTAAAAAAACATTCTTCGTACTTTTGTCGGAAAAGTCAAAAAGTACCTCGTACGAAAAAACGAAAAAAGATTCATTTCATATTCTTTACTAAAAACTCACTGAAGGGTAAAATTGGATTTAAACTAGTGTAAGTGGATGAAAACAATATTACATATTGAGGGAACATGGATGTGGATGATAAAATACACCCCAATAAATACTTACGAATAAACAATCTCAGATAAAAATGAGATTGTGATATTTCCCTTACCTTAGGTCCGATTTGCTTTGTATGTGTCCGAAGCTCCTGTATAATGGTTTAAATAATGTTATTGACTTATTCCAGAATCATACATATTGATATGATATCATATATGGTCATATTCTTAGCTTCTTGTTATTAATATTTCATTGTTACTTGTTACTCGGGTCTTTATTGCCTTTTGTTCTTATGCGTGTTTTGCCGAATAAATTCTTATTCTTCATTTAAGGTTATAGATACCTTATATCCAGAATGGTATTAGTGTAACATATATCATATTTATTCATTCAATTCATTTATATAATTACTATGTAATGATGATCATGTAGAACGAGTCGCATCACATCGTGGAGACGGTATTCCGTACGTACGCACGAGTGATGATATCGTTCCTATGATCATGGAATTGTATTGGAGTATATGTATATTATTTCAGTATCAATATTACTTTATAATAATTATAAATAGTTACTCATTACACCATTATACCCATCCATGTAAGGTGATGGTGGAAAATAGATTACACCACGGCGTGGAGACGGTATTCCGTACGTACGCACGCGTGGTGATTTCATTTTTCCGTAGGATGGATAGAAGGTGAATTAGGGTTGTTTCATATTTATAATAACATATCAGTATGTAAGTAATACTGATGTTATTACTTTATCATGAAACAACTAAAGAATAAGAAGTTTAAGAAGAAAGAAATTGAAAAGATCGGTAATGGATATTACCTCTTCTTTGGAACGCCTCTTTGAATCCTCCACTTAGGGAACTAAGATTGGTCTTTGAAGAAGACCAGGACCTCTAGGATTATTCTAGGGAAGTGGAGAGGAGAAAATTTCAGGGGTTGGCCGAGCTTGAGTGCTCAAATTGGTGTGAGGAGGAGGGGGAGGAGGTGCCCTTTTATAAGGGAGGAGAGGGGCACCTTAGGAATATCTCAAAATATTATTTTATATTAAAGTCAAAATCGGTTTATAATGGATCAAAAGGGTATTATTTAGAATCTAATGTGGGGATGGGTCGAAATACTATCAACCAATAGGATTTAGACAAGTTTAGGGTATTATTTTAACCTTATCAATTAGATTTATCTCTAAGTTAAATAATTTAACTTTTACCGTGTCTTTTTGTTTGCTTTCACTATATGGTTAATACACTTACAATAACATGCCAAACGAACCCCAAATTGTTTATTATTAATATATATATCCTTATCTAAGTCATTTGGACGAACCTTAGATTTTTAGGAATAAAATAACAATTAATAATATAATATTTGATTTAAAAACTATTTTCTGTCAATTTTGACACTATTTGATATATGATTTTTGTGAAAGTCATAACAGAATTATATGTTCGAACCAAGTTGATTAAATCAACACTAATATATCATAGTAACATAGAAAATTAGTGTAATTCATAAAAAGTCTCAAATTACATTTATTTTGGTGTTTATAACATCGATTATGTTAATATTTCATAAATAAGATAATTACTGAATCATGATTGTGTCATAAATAAATTAAATTATTTAATATCTAAAAATTATAAATAAACTACCATCATGTAGTAAATCTTTTTAGCTTTATAATGAATATTTATAGTCGAATTTATCTTATGTATAACACCATATTAAAAATGATTTACTTATTAAACTTTGATTTTAACTATTTTAACCCTTCTTTAAATAAATTAATAATAAATGTCCTAATCTAACCCAGGTGGGCCTAAATGGTCATATTTTATTCCTAAGTTTGTTTTTGGTCGAATTACACTTTTCCAATAGAATTAGGACATGTGTTAGGGTAATAATAATATCATTTTTACCCTTAATTACCCTATTTACTTTTAACCGTGGTAAAAAAAAGTATAAAGTTACTATTCACCAAAAAATTATTTTCATCTCATTGAACCACATTTTACTTACTGATATCAACCGTGTCTATCGGATTTTTGAAATTCCATTCACAGAAGCGGTAAAATTATGTTTTATGCAAAAATTCAGTTTTTAACCTACCACTTAGTGGTTTCACTATTCATCAAAAATTGAAAGTTTTCAGAAAAATACCAAAATTTCACCCTAGGCTAATTTCGGTATTCCGAATCCAAAAATGAAGTCCATTTTGAAAAATAAAATTTATAAAATTTCAAAAAGTGGTTATTACTATTCATAACGGCTAGTTTTAATAGCATATTGTTGTTTAGTGAAACTCGGTATTGCGTACAATGCAAGCTATCGAGGAAGGTCGCGATTGCGTGTAAAGTAAACCAAGATAGTATGTAGTGAAAGATTCCTTTGATGATATATACAAACAAAATATTACTCATAAAAATCTCGGGTGTTACATTCTACCCCCCTTAAAAAGAATTTCGCCCTCGAAATTCGTCACTTTGTAACAAACAGATGAGGATACTTCTCCCTCATCATATCCTCAAGCTCCCATGTAGCTTCTTCTAATTGGTGGTTCCTCCATAAAACTTTCACCAATCGAGTGGTCTTGTTTCGTAGGACTTTTTCGCTACGATCCAGAATCTCTATCGGTTGTTCTTCATAAGAAAGATCTTGCTCCAGCGGTACAACTTCTGAGCTGAGTACATGTGAAGGATCAGGTATGTAATTTCTCAGGAGAGATACATGGAACACATCGTGAACTTGAGAGAGATTCAGTGGAAGTGCCAATCGGTAAGCTACCTTCCCAACACGATCCAGTATTTCGAAAGGACCGATATATCTAGGGCTCAACTTCCCCTTCTTTCCAAATCTCATAACTCTCTTCCAGGGAGATATTCGTAAGAATACTTTATCACCCACTTCAAACTCTAGGTCTTTTCTTCGGTTGTCGGCATAGCTTTTCTGTCGACTCTGAGCTGCTCTTATGTGTTGTTGAATAGATCTGACCTTTTCTGCCATTTCATCAACGAGATCAGGTCCTAATAGCTTTCTTTCCCCCAACTTCATCCCAGCAAGTAGGAGTCCTGCATTTCTTTCCATAGAGAGCTTCATAAGGAGCCATCTGAATACTGGAGTGAAAGCTATTATTATAAGAAAATTCCACCAAAGGTAGGTGTTGATCCCAACCTCCTTTGAAATCCATAGAGCAATCTCTCAACATATCTTCTAGGTTTTGAATTGTTCTCTGAGACTGACCATCTGTCTGGGGATGATAAGCAGTGCTGAAACTCAACTCTGTATCCAGAGTATGCTGAAGACTTTGCCAGAACTTCGAGGTAAATCTCGGATCCCGATCAGATATAATAGAAAGTGGTACTCCATGCAATCTTACCACTTCCTTTACATATATCCTGGCAAGCTGATCTAGAGAGAAATCCTCTCTAATAGCAATGAAGTGTGCAGACTTTGTAAGATGATCAACTATGACCCAAATAGCATTATTTCCTTTGGATGTTTTAGGAAGTCCGGTGACAAAGTCCATAGTGATGTTTTCCCATTTCCATTCGGGTATGGGTAATGGTTGTAACATCCCCTTAGACTTCTGTCTCTCAGCTTTAACTTGTTGACAAACCAAGCATCGAGAGACATATTCAGCAACATCTCTTTTCATTCCATCCCACCAGAAGTACTCTTTCAGGTCCCTATACATCTTCGTGCTTCCAGGATGAATAGAGAATGATGAACTATGAGCCTCATCCAGCAGCTCCTTCATTAATTCGGGGATGGGAGGAACACAAACCCGATTCCTGAACTTTATTATCCCATCACAATCAAGGTTGAATTCAGGAACATTTCTCACCTTCTTTTGTAACTCGACATCTTCTTTCTGTGCCTCTTTAATCTTCGCATGTATAGATGGTTGAACATTCATTTGAGAAAGATAAGATTTTTCTCCTTCCATTATAATTCCAAGATCCATCCTTTGTAAATCCATAAATATTGGATCTTTTGTGATCCTCATCATGGATAAACTAGCATGGTCTTATCGACTTAATGCATCTTCCATCTTGTTTGCTTTCCCAGGGTGGTAATGTATTGAGCAGTCATAATCCTTAATCAGCTCCAACCATCTTCTTTGACGCATATACAGCTCCTTTTGTGTGAAAATATACTTAAAAATTTTATGATCAGTATAAATATCACACCTTTCACCATAAAGGTAATGCCTCCAAATCTTTAATGCAAAGATTACCGCAGCCAACTCCAAATCATGTGTTGGGTAATTTTGCTCATGGATTTTCAACTGTCATGAGGCATAAGCTATCACCATATCATTTTGCATAAGAACACACCCCAATCCCTTCTTGGATGCATCCCTGTATATCACAAACCTTTCTCCACTACAAGGTAGTGTGAGCACAGGTGCACTGGATAACCTTCTTTTCAACTCCTTGAAATTCTCTTCACATTCTTCCGTCCAGACAAACTTAACTCCTTTCCGAGTCAACTTGGTGAGTGGATTAGATAATCGTGAAAAATCTTTTACAAAACGTCTATAATATCCAGCCAAACCAAGAAAACTTCGGATCTCAGTTACTGTTGTTGGTCTCGACCATCTTTCGATAACCTCTGTTTTTGCTGGATCCACAGATATCCCCTCTTTTGAGACTATGTGACCCAAAAATCCAACTTTTTTAAGCCAAAATTTACACTTGGTAAATTTGGCATAAAGCTTCTCCTTTTTCAGGGTCTTCAATATAATTCTCAAGTGATCTTCATGCTCTTACTTTCTCTTTGAATAGACAATAATATCGTCTATAATGACTACCACAAATTGATCAAGATAGTCTCTAAAGACTCTATTCATTAGATCCATGAAGATAGCAGGGGTATTAGTAAGACCAAATGGCATCACTATAAATTCATAGTGTCCATACCTTGTACAGAAAGCCGTCTTTGGTATATCCTCCCTTTTGACCCTTAATTGATGATACCCTGAACGAAGATCAATCTTGGAAAAGTATTGAGCTCCGCGTAGTTGGTCAAATAAGTCATCAATGTTTGGGAGAGGATATTTGTTCTTGATAGTGATCTTGTTAAGTTCTCGATAATCAATGCAGAGTCTCATTGATCCATCTTTCTTCTTAACAAATAGAACAGGTGCTCCCCAAGGTGACACACTAGGGCGTATGAATCCCTTATCAAGATTCTCGTGGAGTTGCTTCTTCAATTCCTGCAACTCAATTGGGGCCATTCTATAAGGTGTCTTTGAAATAGGAAAAGCACCCGGTATGAGTTCTATTGAAAACACAACTTCACGATTTGGTGGAAGACCCGGTAATTCCTCTGGAAAGACATCATCAAACTCCCGTACAATGGGCATATTATTAATCGTGAGTTTCTCACCTACCATTTGAGATAAATAACCTTCATTTAGTGGAATCAATACCCATAAGATGGAAGAAATTTCCACTGGAAGGTTATGTTCATCCTTGAATTGATAGACGATCGTAGATTGATCTGGAATATGAAATGTGACTTCCCTTATTTGGAAATTGATATGTGCTCCATTTAGAGAAAGCCAATCCATGCCAATAATAACATCAAATTCCACTAAAGGAAGGATCACAAGATTTGCAGGAAGCACTTTCCCACATACTTCGATCGGAGAATAATTATAAACTTTTGATGCGACTGTTGTGCCATTAGGTGTTGTCACAGCTAACTCAACATCTAATTGTTGCGGTAGTATGGCAATACCCTTAGAAAAGTTTTCAGAAATAAAAGAGTGGGTGGATCCAGAATAAAATAAAACATTTTCTACTTTAGAGTGGATGGTATGTGTACCTTTCACCACTTCGTTATCGTACTCCACATCACTGATAGAAATTACATGTGACTTTCCTTTGTCTTTAGCCTTAAGTTTTTGTTGACGTCGACCATCATCATCAACCCTTGGATTTGGGAATTGATTGGCATAATGCCCCATCTCCTTGCACTTGAAACATTGAAGTGTAGTAGGTTCATTCTGTGTATCCCTTCCTTTGTTTTCATCATTAGACATCTTCTTCCCATTATCGCGGCATTAAAATGTCCGATGACCTTCCTTTCCACATTTGAAACATTTACTTGTCCCTTTAAGACAACTCCCTCCATGTTTCTTTCCACACTTTGAGCATAAGGGAAAGCTCATCTTCTTTTCAGTGTGCTCTTAAGATTTTCCTTTGAATTCCATCTTCCTCTTCTTATCAAACCCATGTGACTGATGGGTTACTCCAATCTACATCTCAACTTTGAGAGCACATCAAACGATTTCCTCATAGTTATTGAAGTCCTTATGGATAACGCCCTTCGAAGACTTGGTTTTAAGCCACTAAAGAATCGATCGATCTTACTCTCAGGTTGGATAATAATACCAGAAGCGTACCATGAAAGTATTGTAAAATTTGCTTCATAGGTACCAACAGATTCATCATCCCTTTGCTTCAGTTCAAGAAACTCTTTCTCCATCTTTGTTCGGAGAATACGAGGGAAGTACTTATTGAAAAATAAGTTATTGAACTTGTCCCATTCCATAGACTCAATTTCATCCCTTTGCCTCGTATTCTTAATAAGATTCCACCATTGATCAGCATCTCCTTCCAAACGATACACTGCTAGGATGACTTTATCATGTTCAGAACATTGAAGAACTGAAAATATCTTTTCAGTAGTACTAATCCATTGTTCAGCAACTAATGGATCAGTAGACCCACTGAAAGAAGGTAGACGCTGCCTCATGAAGGATTCATAAGAATGTTTCTCCTTCCTTTGCTCGTTTGGAAGTCCTGCATGATTCATAGCTTGAGAAAGTTGTGTGAGCATGGCTACAAGATTTTGCATTCCAGCTCCCATATCGTTTGGTTGCTCAGGGGGACAATCACTGCATTGCCCATCGCATTCCGCATTAACACGGTTCCTTTGGGTTCCAGCCATTGACTAAAACCAAGAAGAATAGTGTGAGCAACACTAATTATAATAGGAAAACCACATAATTCAAGAATAAAATTTTCATGCTTAAGGTCTTATCCTAGGTAATTCATGGCCATTTCTAAAACACTACGATTGTGTTCTATGCTTAGACTTATCCTTAGGGTTCTTACTAAGGCTTTCACATCCTAGTTTCCAAAGGTTGACTATACCTTTCCTCTTATACCAACAGTAACGACCCATACTTTACATACATTGTTAATACTTCAAAATTGAAGCACACTTATTACAACATATGACAAAACCACAAAGGACCGTATAGGTATAGTGTCTTTAGAAACTGGGAAACATAAACAACTGGTTCATAAATCTTCTACAGTGTCTCCCATTTATTTCATCATATCTAGGGTTCCATTTAGTATATTCTACTTAATATCCATCTTCCTGACCTGGGGAAAAGAAAACATAAAAGGGTGAGCTCAAATGCTCAGCAAGGGCAAATAAAGGAAATAAAAATCATATCCTATCTTTTTGAGAATCATAACCTGCAAAAGAGATCATAATATCTGAACATGGAATAAATCATAGAAGTGAAAATGAGATCCCCATAATCATAACATGAAACTTGAAACTTTGTGGCATGCACACATAATCATGGAAAATCATTTCTTGTTTGTCATGACTCATTTCCAAGACTATCTTAGTGGATAAAGTCCCTTTCAGAACCAAGTTCCCTCCTCGTTTCAGTCCTGTATCACTGAACTGAAATAACCTTCCGTTCCAGCCATGTCTATATCATGAGATATAAATCTTTACCCAATGCATTGGAGGGAGATATAGGTCCCACCCATCTTATAATGAATCCTTTCTTATGTGTGCCACATAATCATAAACCATACATCATAGCGTAACCCATGTAAAAAAATGGGATTCTTAAACAACATGACATCATAAAACAATTCATATAAGATAATGGAATTCATAAAAATATTTCCATCACATCATAATCAAATCCATGTAATAATAGGGATAAATATAGAACCCTTTTACTATCTTAGATGGAAAATAATTTTGATAAAATACTTGAACTTCATTCTTGAGGAAAATATCCTTTCTACTTGAAAAACACTTTTCCTTTCTTAACATGTCATACAATTTTAAACTAAAAGAAGTTGATTAAAAATAAACTTGAATACTTGTAAAGGATGCTTCTAGGAAATAATGTTTTAGAAATCCATTCATGCCGTATAAGTTAAAAAAACATTCTTCTTACTTTTGTCAGAAAAGTCAAAAAGTACCTCGTACGAAAAAACGACAAAAGATTCCTTTCATATTCTTTACTAAAAACTCCCCGAAGGGTAAAATTGGATTTAAACTAGTGTAAGTGGATGGAAACAATATTACATAATGAGGGAACATGTATGTGGATGATAAAATACACCCCAATAAATACTTACGAATAAACAATCTCGGATAAAAATGAGATTTTGATATTTCCCTTACCTTAGGTCCGATTTGATTTGTATGTGTCCGAATCTACTGTATAATGGTTTAAATAATGTTATTGACTTATTCTAGAATCATACATATTGATATGATATCATATATGGTCATATTCTCAGCTTCTTGTTATTAATATTTCATTGTTACTTGTTACTCGGGTCTTTATTGCCTTTTGTTCTTATGCGTGTTTTGCCGAATAAATTCTTATTCTTCATTTAAGGTTATAGATACCTTATATCCAGAATTGTATTAGTGTAACATATATCATATTTATTCATTCATTTCATTTATATAATTACAATGTAATAATGATCATGAAGAACGAGTCGCATCACATCGTGGAGATGGTATTCCGTACGTACGCACGAGTGATGATATCGTTCCTATGATCGTGGAATTGTATTAGAGTATATGTATATTATTTCAGTATCAATATTATTTTATAATAATCATAAATAGTTACTCATTACACCATTATACCCATCCTTGTAAGGTGATGGTGGAAAATAGATTACACCACGGCGTTGAGACGGTATTCCGTACGTACGCACGCGTGGTGATTTTATTTTTCCGTAGGATGGATAGAAGGTGAATTAGGGTTGTTTCATATTTATAATAACATATCAGTATGTATTTAATACTGATGTTATTACTTTATCATGAAACAACTAAAGAAGAAGAAGTTGAAGAAGAAAGAAATTGAAAAGATTGGTAATGGATATTACCTCTTATTTGGAACGCCTCTTTGAATCCTCCACTTAGGGAACTAAGATTGGTATTTTAAAAAGACCATGACCTCTAGGATTATTCTAGAGAAGTGGAGAAGAGAAAATGGCAGGGGTTGGGCGAGCTTGAGTGCTCAAATTGGTGTGAGGAGGAGGGGGAGGAGGTGCCCTTTTATAAGGGAGGAGAGGGGCACCTTAGGAATATCTCAAAATATTATTTTATATTAAAGTAAAAATCGGTTTATAATGGTTCAAAAGGGTCTTATTTCGAAGCTAAAGTGGGTATGGGTCGAAAGCCTATCAAGAAATAGGATTTAGACAAGTTTAGGGTATTATTTTAACCTTATCAATTAGATTTAACTCTAAGTTAAATAATTTAACTTTTACCGTGTCTTTTTTTTTTCTTTCACTATATGGTTAATACACTTACTATAACATGCCAAACGAACCCCAAATTGTTTATTATTAATATATATATCCTTATCTAAGTCATTTTTCCGAACCTTAGATTTTTAGGAATAAAATAACAATTAATAATATAATATTTTATTTAAAAACTATTTTGTGTCAATTTTGACACTATTTGATATATGATTTTTGTGAAAGTCATAACAGAATTATATGTTCGAAAAAAGTTTATTAAATCAACACTAATATATCATAGTAACCTATAAAATTAGTGGAATTCATAAAAAGTCTCAAATTACATTTATTTTGGTGTTTATAACATCGATTATGTCAATATTTCATAAATAAGATAATTACTGAATCATGATTGTGTCATAAATAAATTAAATTATATAATGTCTAAAAATTATAAATAAAATACCATCATGTAGGAAATCTTTTTATCTTTCTAATGAATATTTATAGTCGAATTTATCTTATGTATAACCCCATATTAAAAATGATTTACTTATTAAACATTGATTTTAACTATTTTAACCCTTCTTTAAATAAATTAATAATAAATTTCCTAATCTAACCCAAGTGGGCCTAAATGGTCATATTTTATTCCTTAGTTTGTTTTTGGTCGAATTAAACTTGTCCAATATAATTAGGATATGAGTTAGGGTAATAATAATATCATTTTTACCCTTAATTACCCTATTTACTTTTAACCGTGGTAAAAAAAAGTAAAAAGTTACTATTCACCAAAAAATTATTTTCATCTCATTGAACCACATTTTACTTACTGATATCAACCGTGTCTGTCGGATTTTTGAAATTCCATTCACAGAAGCGGTAAAATTAAGTTTTATGCAAAAATTCAGTTTTTAAGCTACCACTTAGTGGTTTCACTATTCATCAAAAATTGAAAGTTTTCAGAAAAATACCAAAATTTCACCCTAGGCTAATTTCGGTATTCCGAATCCAAAAATGAAGTCCATTTTGAAAAATAAAATTTATAAAATTTCAAAAATTGGTTATTACTATTCATAACGGCTAGTTTTAATAGCAAATTGTTGTTTAGTGAAACTCGGTATTGCGTACAACGCAAGCTATCGGGGAAGGTTGTGATTGCGTGTAAAGTAATCCAAGCTAGTATGTAGTGAAATATTCCTTTTATGATATATAAAAACAAAATATTACTCATAAAAATCTAGGGTGTTACAAATTAAGATTCCATTCCCTTATTCAAAAAATCTTTTGGGTGAATTTGCGAAGGATATCTAGTCACATAATAACTCATAGTAGGTGTAACCTAAAATGGAATATCTCACATGATAAATAATTAAAGGAGTCATCACCCTCAACGGAATAAAATAATCACCCACAATCCCAACAATTATTCATGTCATGGTAGAAAATCGGTCAAATTCCTCCTAAGTAAAATGAGCATGGGACTTCCTTCTAATGGAATCTAATACAATTTTTTAAATTCAATGAGTATATAATATCTCAAATTCATTGATCTATAAGAATTAAAACATGAAACAGTTCCTCATGTTCATGTCCCTATATGTGAATACATCCCCGGGACTCTGATGGTCTAATTAAATATCAATTTGATCACGCATAAGACAATTCTTCCAAATCGTCTAAGTTAGGACTAATAATACTAGATCTAGATCAAAATTCATGTTTTTCTACTCATGGGGTACTAATTTCCCTAACCCATATGTAATAAAATTATATATCTGCATCAACATCCAACCAATCACTTTTCTAAAGTCAGAACCATAAACTAAGTACTCCATTATCTCCTTAGATAGTCTAAAAATATGATCACTCATTAAGCTGAACTTCAATCCCTTGATGGATCTTTGGTACTGTTTAGTCTAGGAAAACTTCGTCCTATTCCACATATGGGAGGTCAAATGAATTACAATCCTTGCGATGTGTGCCAAAAATCACTTATAGTACCCTAGAAATCCATGAATACTATGTACCTTTTAGATAATATTGGCGGTTCTAAGAGGGCTCGACCAGGAGGGGTCCGGTCACCGGAGGTGGACTGGCCAACAAGGAGGTGCACCGGAGGCGTGCGCACAGGGAGGTGGGGTGCCAGAGGCATGCGCTCAGGGAGGGGAGGCCACGGCTGGAGAGGGAGCACAAGGGAGGGGAGGTCGTCCGCCATGGGGAATCGCCGGAGAGGTGCTGCTGGTGAGGGTAGCGTCGGTAAGGAGGGTCACGGCGAGGAGGTGTCGGGGAGGAGGGCGCGGCGAGGAGGGCGCGGCGAGGAGGCGTCGGGGAGGAGGAGGGCGCGGCGTGGAGGCGTCATGAAGGAGGAGGGTGCGGTGAGGAGGAGGGATCAGAGAGGAGGAACCGCGAGGCATGGAGGAAGCCCGAGGGATTGGGGGAAAAAAACGGAATCGTGCGATTTAGCCACGGATTGGAAAAAAATCCGTGGCAGTATGAAACCTATAGCCACAGACCTATAAAATCGTGGCTATAAGTCCGTGGCTATAGCCCAAATTTGTAGTAGTGGTAGAATCCACAACTAAAGATGAAGTATAAGTCTGCCCCTGACTGTCGCGCACCTCCAGATGCATTTCAGAGTACAAATCCATGAGCTTCCACTCACCAATGGCCTCATGCACTGCCTGTATCTGAGTCTTCCTGCTCAGCGCATCAGCTACTGCATTACCTTTACCAGGTGTATATGCAATCTCAAAATCGAAGGACTGTAGGTACTAGACCCACCTTCGCTGCCTCAGATTCAAGTCACGCTGAATAAATATATACTTGAGACTTTTGTGGTCAGTGAAAACCACAAAATGTCCTCCTAGTAGATAGTGTCTCCAACAGCGCAACACGTGAACAACTGCAGCTAACTCGAGATAATGTGTCAGTTAATTCCTCTCATGTGGCCTCAACTACAAAGACCCATACGCAACAACTTGATTGCCCTGCATCAACACTGCTCCCAGCCCAATACCTGATGCATCACAGTAAACTGTATAGCTCTTCCCCTGATCTGGGAGAATCAGGATCGGTGCTGGTGTCAACCTTCCTTTCAGGTCTTGAAAGGCTACCTCGCAAGCTTCCGACCAAGAGAACTTCACACCCTTCTTAGTCAAGCCCATCAACGATGCTGCTAAGCAGGAGAATCCTGTATAAAACACCTCCAGTAACCAGCCCACACTAAGAAACTCCATATCTCAAACACATTCTTAGGCTGCTCCCAGGAAACTACTGCTCTCACCTTCTCTGGGTCTACTGAAACTTCTTCCTCTGAGATGATATGACCCAGGAAGTGAATCTGGTCCATACAAAAGTGGCACTTTGAGAGATTATCATATAGACGATGCTCCCATAGTGTACTCAATACAATCTCAAGATGGGTGGCATGGTCATGTTGAGTGTGAGAGTACACCAAGATATCGTCCATGAATACTAACACAAAAGAATCCAGATAAGGATGGAACACACGATTCATCAAATCCATGAAAACTACTGGCGCATTCGTGAGTCCGAACGGCATAACCGTATACTCATATAGACCATACCTACTCCTGAAATCCGTGAGAGGTATATCATATGGTCTCACGTGAAACTGATGATATCCTGATCTCAGGTAAATCTTTGAGAACACTCGTGCTCCAAGAATCTGATCAAAAAGATAATCAATGCTCGGTAAAGGATATCAGTTCTTAATTGTTAACTGTTTCAGCTTCCGATAATCCACGCAATGTCTGAGGGTACTGTCCGCCTTTTTCCCAAAAGGACCGGTGATCCCCATGGAGATGTACTGGGTCAGATAAATCCCTTTGTCTGTAACTCCTCTAACTTTCTCTTGAGCTCCAGCAACTCAGGTGTAGCCATCCTATATGGAAGAATGGACACCGGTGTTGCTCCTGGCACAAGATCAATAGAGAAATACTCCTCTCGCTCTGGAGGTAGACCTGAAAAGTCTTCTGGGAAGACATCCCTGAAATGATCAACCACTAGAAGGAAATCCACCTGACAAGTCCCCTGGTCATCCAGATATATGATCGCAATCTAGTCTGTGACTCCACCTCACCCACGATGCTCTAGTCCAGCTCAACTTTCCTGAACATCCCATTCTCCCTTGTATAAAAACTCTCCTCCCTCTAGTGACGTGAAACGCACCCTGCGATGATATCAGTCTACAAAGGCTCGAAAGGGAAACAACCAGTCCATCCTGAGAATGACATCATAGCTCTTCATATCTAGGACATAGAGGTCCCAATGAAGGTGACACCCACCAACTGTAGGGGGGAACTCCTTCCACTGACGCACACCAGCCGTTCTAGTTCCCAACAGAGTGTCTAGAGTCATAATATTGGAAGAAGAAGAAACAAAGAGCCCAAGGCTCTCCACAATGGGTACATATATAAAACTATGTGTAGCACCTGTATAAAAAAGTACTGAAGATAAGACAAAAGCTACTAAAATAGTACCTATGACTGTAGAAGGTCCAGGATCCTGATCCTACTGGGTCTGTTGCACTGCATATGCCTGCCGAGTGCCGCAGCCCTACGACACAGCCTGACTACCATGAGATATCCCGCCCTACTGCCTCTGAGATCCTTGTGTCTGGATACCACGGTCACGACCACCATCTCTACCTGCAGGCCCTGATGTGTTCCAGTTCCCAGACTGGTAAGATGCAACTGGTCCAGCTCTCGCACGCAGAGTCTGCACATAACCCCTCTCACTAGCCATCGGTGGACACACCCTGCAAAAACGCTGCAGATGACCCATCTTGCAGAAAACTTGGCACTCCACTGGGTCTCATGGACACTGCGGTCTCTTGTGCCCCTCTCTACCACACTGGTAACAGCTGACCGACCCACCTGAAGAAACTGTCTGGCTGGTACTGCCACCCTGAGAGAAGTCCTCCTGTCTCTTCCTCTTTCCAGCAGAAATAGTACCAGTAACAGGTGCTAAACCGCCTTGTCCCACACCACCAGATTCCCACAGGTTCCTTTATGTAATCAGCACCTGTTTCACGATGGCATGTACAATAGGCAACCTGAAGAAATTCACCAGCGCTCAGATGTCATATCGAAGACCATCCTCAAAACATCTGGCTCTCAACATCTCATCACCCACCAGCACAGGTGAAAAGCATTGAAGCTCCATAAAATAAGCAGAATAGTCCATCACTGACATAGCGCCCTGCTGCAGATTCATGAACTCTCGTGCTCTATCTGCGCTCAGCGTCTCTGGGAAGAGAAAAAGTAATAGAAGACTACCTGAAAATCTTCCCACGCCATGTCCCTGTGATGCTCTGACTGGGTGGTAACATCCCACCACCTCTTGGAGGAATCACGCATCATGTATGTCGCGAGCCTGACCCTCCGCCCTGGAGGCATCTCAAGATGTTCGAAAATATTCTGCATCAACCACAACCAAGACTCTTCAGCCTGTGTTCCACCATCCCCTAAAAACGTAGGCGGATGCTGCTGCTGGAAGATACGTGTCAGCTCGGCCATAGATGTGGCAGCCTTCAGTGCTCCCTGAAAGGTCTGCATGAAGCGCAATAAGCCTTCACGGAACTACGCCTCCGTACCTGTGTCCGGTATAGAAGCTAGTGTCACATCTGGCCTTTCGGAGGATCAACTGGTATCCCATGGCTCACCATCTCCGGAGTATTCTCGTTGCCTCTCTCCTGGTGAACAACGCGTAGTCGTCTAGGCGGCATGACACTACAAGGTCAAAATCACGCCTTAGATTCAAGATTATTAAGTCTAAAATGAAGAAACCACAAAGGGACAAGAGGAAGAAGGCATCTCAAAATTTTCAAAACAAGACTACACAGTGTGTATACTGACAACACGACGTGTACTTGTCTTCCCTTCCCCCTGCCCGGGTCCTTCGACACGGCTGAGCCACACGGCTCCCGTTAAACAAAACTACATGGCGTGTAATTAATCTACACGGAGTGTATGGTGTTCTTTTCCAACTTCCTGAGTCTCTTGTGACACGGCCGACTACTCGGCTTGAAACTACACGGCGTGTTACACCCGCAAACGGCGTGTACACCACCCCGTTTCTTCAGCCACCCGGCAAAGTCCACACAGGTTTTCCTCAGACAAGACTACATGGTGTGTCCTCAAAGGTACACGGCGTTTTCAAGGAACGGTGACATCGACCCATGTTGTTAGTTACATGGCCGAATCCCAGTTCACACTACACTGCGTGTTCTGTATTGACACGGTGTGTTCTGTACAGGAGTTCATCGACCCGTGTTGTCGGTTACATGGCCGGACTCTCGGTTAAAACTACACGACGTGTATATCTAGTGCACAACATGTTTTACCCAAGCGCTTCCCTACCCTGTGTCACCACCCACACAATTTATGTCATGGGAAGGGACTACATGGCGTGTACTCAGAGTACACGGCGTGTACTTAAAATTTTCATTTTTATTCCCAAACAGAAGGCCATACACAACATGTGTAAAAATACTACACGGCGTGTATACTGGGTTTCTGGACAGTATGCCTCAGAAACATCCTCGAAACCCAGAAAATACCAAAAACAACACCTAAGTGTCAAATTCTGACCCGTGGGGGCCCATACTACCCATTAATCAACGTTTGACATCTTATCCGTGTTATAACTAATAAACAGTCAATGATCCACCAAATTTCGGTAAATGAGGGACCATACTTCCCAAAAACCAATGTTTGGGGTCCATTATATGAACAGATCGCATAAAAAGTACCCTATCAAAGAGACGATATTTTATCAGTGCAGCTATCACAACAATATGCTTTTCTAGTACAACAACTATCACAACATCATGCACTTTTCTAATGCTCCTACGTGGCATGGAAACTATGCATAGCATGTGATTGTATCATGTGCCTAAATGGTGCATGAGATGGCATACCCTCATCTCAGCAGGTTGCAACTAAATAGAACCCACGGATAAAAGATAAATAGCACAATACAACTGTGTCACCCAACAGTGAAAACATTTCAAGTGTAAAATTTTCAAAACAGAAATAATTGGAAAAATATGAGGTAGACTGGATTTTCCCTATACATGGGTTAGCTATGCCTGGGAAAAACTTATTACCAACTACCGGTCTTTCATATCCCTGACTAAGGCTCTAAATAGTAAGTCAAGGAAAAGAAACATCCTTTGATACCACTTTGTAACGTCCTGGATCTGGGTGCCACTACACTGGTGCCCCGAACCCGGTTCTCCACATGAACTCAAGTGCATTTCCCCAAACGCCAGAGGCTACCGACTAGCAGTGAGGGCCCAGGTCTGATAGTGGGGAAACTATGCCCTCATTTGTCAAAGTATAGCACAACAGAATACAAAATTAAACATACATCAACAGCGGAAGCAGTAAACCATACACAACTGAAATAACCAACAACACTGAATATAACCAATAGTATGTAAATGATGATTCTACATGTCTCAAGTTCTATGAAAATAGCCAGAACATGTTATACATCAATACAGTACAACAAAAAGCAGGGTACGACAAAACAAATCAAAACAGCTAGCAGCAGCATCGTGGGCCTAGTCTCGGTCCCATACCCACCTACTCCACAACAACAGTCAAGTACCTTTATAGGGACTCTTACCCCAATTCAAACATACAGAAACATAATCTGTTTGGGCCGAAAATCATGACCCAAATAGGGTGTGAGAAATATATCTCAGTAGGCACCCACCGAAGGCTCGTGCTCAACTGTGTGTAAAGCATGCAAAAAGTGTGAAGTAGTAAGAAGCAATAAACTAAGAAATAATCAAAAGTAACTAACATACTAGTTATATTGCCATTTTATTATTCATTTAATCCATTTAATTTAGAAACATTTTGTGCTCAACAGCACCAAGCCCTCAGGCCAACCAGTATCATTCCCTCAGGCTAATATAATGAACCACCCTCTTAGGCTATACAGAATCCAACCCATAGGTATTGCCCTCAGGCAAAATAGAAATTTCCCTCAGGCGTAGGAAGTGTCTCCCTTAGGAATAGAGGTCAATCCCTCAGGCACGAAAGGTTTCCCTCAGGTGAAATAACGATAGCCCTCGGGCTAAAACAGTCCCTCCCTCAGTCTAAAACAATACAATGCCCATAGGCTAATCACAACAACGCCCTTAGGCCAAATAGGTAAATGGGCCATGCCCAACAAGTAAATAAGCAGTGACAAGAAATTACTCTCAAGGAAATTCTACAATTACATCTTTAAAGGCATACCCTCAGGTATCTTGGCCAAATGGCCAAATAGTGGAACACACCCCCGGGGTGGTTCCGGATCCATGAAATGATCCCAAACAGCAGTTTTACAGTTTATTCAATTACCTTTATAGTTATAGGTAGTAAATATAGCCACGACCTCAGCCACACGACACCCCAACATGGGTTCGTGGCACAAAAATGCACAAAACACACGGCAGTTGGAAAACTAAACATAAAGACACCTACCTTAAACGCCCATGAGCGTTATACCTGAACGCCGACTCCAGAATCGCCCAAGAACAGCGTTGATCTGATGAAGAATGAAACCTACTCAAACGTAAATAACTTATGTTAGGAGAAGAATTGGTAAGAAAAACTCTAGGAGAATAGAGGGATTACCAGTGTAGTTCCAACATGATTGTCCGAAGTGGAATTAGATTCCAGACGAACACCCGGCGAATCTTTAAAGGTTAGGCCTCCTTCCTTGGCTCCAAAATGGCTCAAATGCCTCCTCTTCCAAAAGAGGAGGCTACTTCCTGTTTTAAGCCGAAAAAACAAAGTACACGGTGTGTACTTCCAAAGTACACGGTGTGTACTTCAAAAGTACACTGCGTGTACTCCCTTCATTTATCTGTTCACATGGAGGCTTCCCACCAGCGTGGCACTGTTCACCTACTGACAAGAGTACACGGCATGTACTCCTGAGTACAGGGCGTGTACTGTCGCCCAGCTGGCAGCTACTCCACCGCCTTACTGTTTAGGCCTATCGACTGACTACAAGACGTGTAAAGGACAACTACATGGCGTGTAGTCAGTTCCCACACCCTTTGTCATCGGCAAGGCTACACGCCCTGTGTACTCATCCCACACATGTCCATAAGTACATGGCGTGTGGGAAAGTACACAGCGTGTAGTTCCAAAATTTAGGATTATTCCCCATTTTCCATATTTTCTCAAAAACACTTAAGGAAAAGGGAAAAGAAGAAGCCTGTATCTCAAAGACAAGAACTAGGTTGTTACAAACTTCCCCCCTTATAGAAATTCGTCCCCGAATTTCCCTTCCAAGGGTGGAGAAGATATAGCCGTGAACAACTCCGTCCACTGACCACGTACGTTGGCCTCCCGCTCCAAGGTCTCATCCTGCACTCGGCCATGTTTCCATAGAACCCATACGAGAGGAACTGCCTGGCCACAAAGAACCTTCGTGATCCTGTCAACGATACAAATCAGATGCTCTTCAAAGGACACATCTGCCTCCAAATCAACCTCCTTGGGCTGAAGGACGTGAGACTAGTCTGAATGATAGTGACACAACTAAGATACATGTAAGAAGTCGTGCATGGCTCAGTACTGCTACGGTAACCTCAACCGATAAGCAACCAGTCCGACCCTCTCTAGAATCTCAAATGGCCACACATACCGTGGTAAAAGTTTACCCTGTCTCCTGATCAGCTTGTGTCCCAGCCTCGGTGAAACACGTAGAAAAACCTAATCCCCGACCACGAACTCCAAAGGTCGTCTGCAGTGATCAACATATGACTTCTGAAGAGACTGTGCGATAGCCATCTACTTCTGAATCAATAGGACCTGCTCAGATGTCTCCTGTACGAGACGTGGTCCCAGCAAAGCTGCCTCACCTGCCTCTAACCTGCAAAAAGTTCATCGACACGACCTACTGTATAAAGCCTCGTATGGTGCAATCTCAATAGTCGCAAAGAAGCTATTGTTATAGGAAAACTCTAATAAGGGAATATTCTTCTCCCAAGAGCCCCCACAATCAAGGATGCATGCACGTAGCATGTCCTCTAGCACCTGTATCGTACGCTTTTACTGGCCATCGGTCTGAGGTTGGTAAGCTGTGCTAAGAAGCACCTGTGTACCCAGCACCCTCCAAAAAAACTGCTAGAAACGAGACATAAAGCGGGAATCCCTATCTGAAACAATAGAACGAGGGACCCCATGAAGACGTATGATCTCTCAAGTATACAGCCTTCCATGCTCATCAACACCGAAGGTATCCTTGATTGGCAGAAAGTGAGCTACCTTCATGAGTCTTTCCACAACAACCCATACGGCATCTTTGCCACGAGGTGACCTTGGGAAACCAGTCATGAAATCCATCGCGACATCATACCATTTCCACTCTGGAATGGGTAACTGCTCTAATAGCCCAGCTTGTCTCTGATGCTTTTCCTTCACCTGCTGACAGGTGGAACACCACATAACAAAACCAGCTACATCTCTCTTCATACCCAACTACAAGTATTGACGCCTCACGTTACGGTACATCTTGGTAACCCCGAGATGAACTACCCAAGATGAATCATGAAACTCTCGCATCAGCTCCTCGCGTATATCCACTAGAACCCATACTCGTCCATGGAAATGCCAAACATCATCATCGCCTATCAACTAACCTAGAGAAGGGTCCCCACTGGCCACCGAATCCCATAGAACTAGGCCTTATGAATCCGATAGTTGTCTCATCCTCACTCTATCCAGGAGGGTAGAAGTCATGGCTAAAGATGAAAGATATGTCTGCCCCTGACTATCGTGCACCTCCAGATGCATTTCAGAGAAAAAAGCCATGATCTCCCACTCACCACTGGCCTCCTGCATTGCATGTATCTAAGTCTTCCTGCTCAGTGCATCAACTACTGCATTACCTTTACCAGGTTTATATGCAAGCTCAAAATCGAAGGACTGTAGGTACTCGAACCACCTTTGTTGCCTCAGATTCAAGTCACGCTGAGTAAAAATATATTTGAGACTTTTGTGGTCAGTGAAAACCACAAAATGTTATCCCAGTAGATAGTGTCTCCAACAGCGCAATGCGTGAACAACAGTAGCAAACTCTAGATAATGCGTCGGTTAATTCCTCTCACGTGACCTCAACTGCCGAGACCCATACGCAACAACTCGATCGACCTGCATCAACACTGCTCCCAGCCCAATACCTGATGCATCAAAGTAAACTGTATAGATCTTCCCCTGATCTGGGAGTATCAGGATCGGTGCTGATGTCAACCTTCCTTTCAGGTCCTGAAAGGCTGCCTCGCAAGCTTCCGACCAAGCGAACTTCACACCCTTCTTAGTCAAGCCCATCAACGATGCTGCTAAGCGGGAGAAGTCCTATATAAAACGCCTATAGTAACCATCCCTCCCTAAGAAACTCTGTATCTCAAACATGTTCTTAGGATGCTCTCAGTAAACTACTACTCTCATCTTCTCTGGGTCTACTGAAACTCTTGCCTCTGAGATGATATGACCTAGGAAGTGAATCTAGTCCATCCAAAAGTGGCACTTTGAGAGCTTAGAATATAGACGATTCTACCTCAGTGTACTCAATATGATCTCAAGATAGGTGGAATGGTCATGTCGAGTGTGAGAGTACACCAAGATGTCGTCCAAGAATACTACCACAAAAGAATCCAGATAAGGATGGAACACATGATTCATAAGATCCATGAAAACTACTGGCGCGTTCATGAGTCCGAACGGCATAATCGAATACTCATATAGACCATACCTACTCCTGAAATCTGTGAGAGGTATACCAGATGTTCTCACGCGTAGCTGATGATATCATGATCTCAGGTCAATCTTTGAGAACACTCGTGGTCCACGAAGCTGATCAAAAATATCATCAATCATCGGTAAGGGATATCGGTTCATAACCGTTAATTGGTTCATCTTCCAATAATCCACGCAAAGTCTGAGGGTATCATCCGCCTTTTTCACAAAAAGGACCGGTGATCCCCACGGAGAAGTACTGGGTCAGATAAAGCCCTTTGCCTGTAACTTCTCTAACTATCTCTTGAGCTCCTGCAACTCAGGTGTAGCCATCCTATATGGAGGAATGGACACTGGTGCTACTCCTGACACAACCTCAATAGAGAAATCCACCTCTCTCTCTAGAGGTAGACCTGAAAAGTCATCCGGGAAGACATCCTTGAAACGATCAACCACTGGAGGGAAATCCGCCTAACAAGTACCCTGTTCATCCAGATATATGATCGCAATCTGGGCTGTGACTCCACCTCTCCCATGATGCTTTGGTCCATCTCGACTTGCCTGAACATCCCATTCGCCCTTGTATAAAAACTCTCCACCCTTTGGTTACGTGAAACACACCCTACGATGATAGCAGTCTACAAAGGCTCGAAAGGGCACCAACCAGTCCATCCCGTGAATGAAGTCATAGCTCGTCATCTCTAAGAAATAGAGGTCCCAAAGAAAGTGACACCCACCAACCTTAAGGGGGAACTCTTTCCACTGATGCACACCAGCCGTTCTAGTTCTCAACGAAGTGTCTAGCGTCATAATATCAGATGAAGTAGAAACATAGAGCAAAAGGCTCTTCATAAAGGGTACAGATATAAAACTATGCATAGCACCTGTATCAAAAAGTACTAAAGATAAGACAGAAGCTACTAAAATAGTACCTCTGACTGTAGAAGGTCCGGGATCCTACTCCTGCTGGGTTAATTGCACTGCATCTGCCTGCCCAGTGCCGCAGCCCTGCGACACAGCCTAACTACCCTGAGATGTCCCGCCCTACTCCCTTTGAGATACAGGTGTCTGGCTACCATGACCACATCCACCAACTCTAATTGCACGCCCTGACGTATTCTAGGTCCCAGACTAGTAAGAATCCACTGGTCCTGCTCTCGCCCGCGGAGTCTGCATAACCTATCTCATTAGCCATCGCTGGATACGCCTTGCAAAAGCGCTGCAGATGACCCATCTTGCCGCAAGCTTGGAACTCCACTGGGTCTTGTGGACACTGCAGTCTCTTGTTCCCATCTCTACCACACTGGTAGCACCTGACCGACCCACCTGAAAAACTGTATGGCTGGTTTTGCTGCCCTGAGAGTAGTCTGACTGTCTCTTCCTCTTGCCAGCAGAAATAGTACCAGTAACTGGTGCTGAATCGCCCTAGCCCACACCACCAAATTCCCACAGGTTCCTTTATGTAATCAGCACCTGGTTCACGATGGCGTGTACATTAGTCAACCTGAAGACATTCACCAACGTTCATATGTCATACCGAAGACCATCCTTAAAACGTCTGGCTCTCAGCGTCTCATCACCCACCAGCACAGGTGCAATGCGCTGCATCTCCATAAAACAAGTAGAATAGTCAATCACTAACATAGAGACCTACTGAAGATTCATGAAAACTTGAGCTCTATCTGCCCTTGGCATCTTTGGGGTGAAAAATTCATATAAGACTACCAGAAAATCTTCCCACACCATGTCCCTGTGATGGTCTGACTGGGTGGTAACATCCCACCACCTCTTGGAGGAATCACACAGCATGTATTTTTCGAGCTTGACCCTCCACCCTGGAGGCATATCAAGATGCTCGAAAATAGTCTACATCGACCCCAGCCAACACTCCATAGCCTGTGGTCATCCATCCCCAAAAAACCTTGGCAGATGCTGCTGCTGGAAGATACGTGTCAGCTCGGCCATAGATGTGGAAGCCTACGGTGCTCCCTGAAAGGTCTGCATGAACCGCAATAAGCCTTCACGGAACTGTGCCTCTGTGCTTGTGTCCGGTATAGCAGCTGGTGCTGCATCTGGCCCTGCCGGATGATCAACTGGTAGCCCATGGCCCACCATCTCCAGAGTATTCTCGTTTTCGCTCTCTTGACGAACAACGCATGGTCGTCTAGGCGTCATGACACTACAGGGTCAAAAGAACGCCTTAGATTCTAGATTATTAAGGTTGAAATGAAGAAACCACAAAGGGAACAAGAGGAAGAAGGCATCTCAAAATTTTCAAAACAAGACTACATAGCATGTATACTGACAACACGGTGTGTACTTGACTTCCCTTCCCCCTGCCCGGGTCCTTCGACACGGCTGAGCCACACGGCTCCCGTTAAACAAAACATCATGGCGTGTAGTTAATCAACATGGCGTGTATGGTGTTATTTTCCAACTTCCTATTTCGCTTGTGACACGGAAGACTACTTTGCATGAAACTACATGACGTGTTATACCCGCACACGGTGTGTACACCACCCCGTTTCATCAGCCACCGGCAAATTCCACATGGTCTGTCCCCGGACAAGACTACACGTCGTGTCCTCAAAGGAACACGGCGTGTTCAAGGAACGATGACATTGACCCATGTTGTTATTTACACTGCTGAGTCTGAGGTCACACAACACGGCATGTTCAGTATTGACATGGTGTGTTCTGTACAGGAGTTCACCGACCCGTGTTGTTGGTTACACGGTCGGACTCTGGGTTAAAACTGCACGAAGTGTATATCTGGGACACGACGTGTTTTACCCAAGCCCTTCCCTACCCCGTGTCACCACCCACATCGTTTATGACATGGGAAGAGGCTACACGGCGTGTACTCAGAGTACACGGCGTGTACTTAAAAAGTTCATTTTTCTTCCCAAACAGAAGGCCATACACGACGTGTGTAAAAATACTACACAGCGTGTATACTGGTTTTCTAGACAGTATGCCTCTGAAACATCCCCGAAACCCAGAAAATACCGAAAAACCACACCTAAGTGTCAAATTCCGACCCATGAGGGCTCATACTTCCCATGATTCGAAGTTTGACATCTTATCCGTGTTATAACTAATAAACAGTCAATGATCCACCAAAATTCGGTAAATGAGGGCCCATACTCCCCAAAAACCAAAGTTTGGCGTCCATTCTATGAACAGCTCGCACAAAAAGTACCCTATCAAACATCATGTATTTTATCAGTGCAGCTATCACAACAACATGATTTTCTATCACAACAACTATCACAACAACATGCAATTTTCTAATGCTCCTACGTGGCATGGAAACAATGCATGGCATGTGATTCTAGCATGTGCCTAAATGGTGCATGATATGGCATACCCTCATCTCATTGGGTTGCAACTAAATAGAACCCACAGATAAAAGATAAATAGCACAATACAAGTTTGTCACCCAACGGTGATAACATTTCAACATTAAAACTTTCAAAACCGAAATAATTGAAAAGATACGAGGTAGACTGGATTTTCCTTGTACACGAGTTAGCTATGCTCAGGCACAGCTTATTACCAACTACCGGTCTGTCCTATCCCTGACTAAGGCTCCAAATAATAAGTCAAGGAAAAGAAACCTCCTTTGATACCACTTTGTAACGTCCTAGATCCGGGTGCCACTCCACGGGTGCCCCGAACCCGGTTCGCCACATGACCTCAAGTGCATTTCCCCAAACGCCAGAGGCTGCCGACTAGAAGTGAGGGCCCAGGTCTGATAGTGGAGAAACTATGCCCTCATTTTTCAAAGTGTAGCGTAGTGTAATACAATATTAAACATACATCAACAGTGGAAGCAGTAAACCATACACTACTGAAATAACCAACAACAGTGAATTTAACCAACAGTATGTAAATGATGATTCTACATGTCTCATGTTTTAAGAAAATATCCAGAATATATTATACATCAATATAGTACAACAAAAAGCAGATTACTGAAAAAAAATCAAAACAGCTAGCAGCAGGATCGTGAGCCTAGGCTCGGTCCCATGCCCTCCTAATCTACAGCAACAGTCAAGTACCTATATAGGGACTCTTTCCCCTATCCACACCTGCAGAAACATAATCTGTTTGGGCCAAAAATCATGACCCAAACAGGGTGTGAGAAATATATCGAAGTAGGCACCCACCAAAGGCCCGTGCTCAACTGTGTGTAAAGCATGCAACAAGTCTGCAGTAGTAAAAAGCAATAAACTAAGAAATACTCAAAAGTAACTAACATACCAGTTATATTTCCATTTAATTATTCATTTAATCCATTTAATTTAGTAACATTTTGTGCTCAATAGCACCAAGCCCTCATGCCAACCAGTATCATTCCCTCAGGCTAATATAGTGAACCATGCTCTAAGGCTATACAGAATCCAACCCGCAGGTATTGCCCTCAAGCATAACAGAAATTGCTATCAGGCGTAGGAAGTGTCGCCCTCAGGCACAGAAGTCAAGCCCTCAGGCACGAAAGGTTTCTCTCAGGTGAAATAATGATAGACCTCGGGCTAAAACAATCACGCCCACAGCCTAAAATAGTATACTGACCTCAGGTGAAATAAAGATAGCCCTCGGGCTAAAACAATCACGCCCTCAGGAAAAAATAGTACAGTGCCCACAGGCTAATCACAAAAACTCCCTCAGGCCGAACAGGTAACTGGTCCATGCCCATAATGTAAAAAAGCAGTAACAAGCAATTCCTCTCAAGGAAATTCTACAATTACTACTTTAAGGACATACCCTCAGGTATCCTTTCCAAATGGAGAAACAGTGGAACACACCCCCAGGGTGATTCCAGATCCATGAAACGATCCCAAACAGCAGTTTTACAATTTATTCAATTTCCTTTACAGTTCTAGGTAGTCAATATAGCCACGGACTTAGCCACACGACACACCAACATGGGTTCATGGCACAAAAATGCACAAAACACATGGCAGTTGGAAAACTAAACACAAAGCCACCTACCTTAAACGCTAACGAGCGTTATACCCAAACACCGACTCCAGAATCGCCCAAGAACGACGTAGATCTGACGAAGAACGAAACCTAATCAAATGTAAAAAACATATGTTAGGAGAATAATTGGTAAGTAACACGCTAGGAGAAGAGAGTGCTTACCCATTCTATTCCAACACGACCGTCCGAAGCAGAATCGGATTCCAGACGAACACCCGACAGATCTTCAAAGGTTCAGCCTCCTCCATTGGCTTCAAAACAGCTCAAATTCCTCCTCTACCAAAAGAGGAGGCTACTTACTATTTTAATCCAAAAAAAAACAAATTACACGGTGTGTACTTCCAAAGTACATGGCGTGTACTCCCTTCATTTAACTTTTCACATGGAGGCTTCCTGCCAGCATGGCACTATTCACCTGCCGACAAGAGTACACGACATGTACTCTTGAGTAGACGGCCTGTATTGTCGCCCAACTGGCGGTTTCTCCACCGCCTTACTGTTTAGGCTTGTCGACTGACTACACGATGTGTAAAGGACCACTACACGGCGTGTAGTCGGTTCCCACACCCTTTGTCGTCGGCAAGGCTACACGCCCAGTGTACTCATACCACACACTTCCAGAAGTACAAGGCGTGTGGAAAAGTACACGGCGTGTAGTTCCAAAATTTAGGATTATTCCCCATTTTCCATATTTTATCAAAAACACTTAAGGAAAAGGGAATAGAAGAATCTCATACCTCAAAGAGAAGAACTGGGTTCTTACAAACTTCCCTCCTTATAGCAATTCGTCCTCGAATTGCCCTTCTAAGGGTGGAGAAGATATAGCGGTGAAAAAATCCAACCAAAGAGCACGTACGTCGGCCTCCTGCTCCCAGGTCTCATCCTGCACTTGGCCATACTGCCATAGCACCCGTACGAGAGGAACTGACCGGCCTTAGAGAACCTTCGTGCTCATGTCAACGATACGAATCAGATGCTTCTCAAAGGACGCATCTGCCTCCAACTCAACCTCCTCGGGGCTGAAGGACGTGAGATGGGTCTGAATGATAGTGACGCAACTGAGATACGTTGAAGACGTCGTGCATGGCTCGGTACCGCTGTAGTAACCGCAACTGATATGCAACCAGTCTAACCCTCTCTAGAATCTCAAATGGCCCCACATACTGCGGTGAAAGTTTACCCTGTCTCTTGATCCGCTTGTGTCACAGCCTCGGTAAAACACGTAGAAAAACCTAATCCCTAACCACAAACTCCAATGATCATCTGCGGCGATCCGCATATGACTTCAGATGAGACTTTGCAGTCGCCATCCGCTTCTGAATCAACTGGACTTGCTCAGATGTCTCCTGTATGAGACGTGGTCCTAGCAAAACTGCCTCACCTGCCACTAACCAACACAATGGTGATCGGCACGGCCTACTGTATAAAGCCTCATATAGTGCCATATCAATAGTCTCCTGGAATCTATTGTGATAGGAAAACTCGACTTAGGGAATATGCTTCTCCCAAGATCCCCCAAAGACTAGGATGCATGCACACAACATGTCCTCTAGCACCTGTATCGTACGCTATGACTGGCCATTGGTCTGAGGGTGGTAAGCTATTCTCAGAAGCACCTGTGTACCCATCGCCCTCTAAAAAATCTGCTAGAAACAAGACATAAAGCGTGCGTCCCTATCAGAAATGATAGAACGAGGGACCCCATGAAGACGTACGATCTCTCGGATATACAGCCTTTAGAGCTCGTCAACACTGAAGGTCTCCATGATCGGCAGAAAGTGAGCTACCTTCGTGAGTTTGTCCACAACAACCCATACGACATCATTTCCACGAGGTGACCTCGGCAAACCAGTCACGAAATCCATCGTAACATCATCCCATTTCCACTATGGAATGGGTAACTACTGTTACAGCCCAGCTGGTCTCTGATGCTCCGCCTTCACCTTCTGACAGGTGGAACACCTCGTAACAAAACCAGCTACATCTCTCTTCATACCCGGACACCAGTACTGACGCCTCAAGTCACGGAACATCTTGGTAACCCTGGGATGAACTTCCCAAGATAAAGCATGAAACTCTCGCATTAGCCACTCACGTATATCCCCTAGAACCCATACTCATCCATGGAAATGCAAAACTTCATCATCACTTATCGTCCAACCAGGAGAAGGGTAACCACTAGCCACCGACTCCCGTAGAACTAGGCCTTCTGAATCTGATAGCTGTCTAATCCTCACTCTATCCAGGAGGGTAGAAGTAACAGCTAAAGATGAAAGATAAGTCTTCTCCTGACTGTCATGCACCTCTAGATGCATTTCAGAGAACAAATCCATGAGTTCCCACTCACCACTGGCCTCCTGCACAACCTGTATCTGAGTCTTCCTACTCAGTGCATCAGCTACTACATTACCTTTACTAGGTGTATATTCAAGATCAAAATTGAAGGACTGTAGGTACTAAACCCACCTTCGCTGCCTCAGATTCAAGTCACACCGAGTAAAAATATACTTGAGACTTTTATGGTCGTTGAAAACCACAAAATGTTCTCCCAGTAGATAGTGTCTTCAACAGCGCAACGTGTAAACAACTGTAGCTAACTCGAGATAATGCATCGGTTAATTCCTCTCATGTGGCCTCAACTGCCAAGACCCGTACTCAAAAAGTCGATCGCCCTACATCAACACTACTCCCAACCCAATACCTGATGCATCACAGTAAAATTTATATCTCTTCCCCTTCTCTGGTAGTATTTGGATCGGTGCTGATGTCAACCTTCCTTTCAGGTCCTGAAAGGCTGCCTCACAAGCTTCCGACCAAGAGAACTTCACACCCTTCTTAGTCAAGCCCATCAACGATGCTGCTAAGAGGGAGAAGTCCTGTATAAAACGCCTGTAGTAACCAGCCCGCCCTAAGAAACTCTGTATGTCAAACACGTTCTTAGGATGCTCCAAAAAAACTACTGCTCTCACCTTCTCTGGGTCTACTGAAACTCTTGCCTCGGAGATGATATGACCCAGGAAGTGAATCTGGTCCATCCAAAAGTGGCACTTTGAGAGCTTAACATATAGCAGATTCTCCCTCAGTGTACTCTATATGATCTCAAGATGGGTGGCATGGTCATGTCGAGTCTAAGAGTACTCCAAGATTTCGTCCACTAATACTACCACAAAATAATCCAGATAAGGATGGAAGACACGATTCATCAGAGGCATGAAAACTGTTGGCACGTTTTTGAGTCTGAAAGGCATAACCGTATACTTATATAGTCCATAGCTACTCCTGAAAGCCGTGAGAGGTATATCAAATGGTCTCACATGCATCTGATGATATCCTGATCTAAGGGAAATCTTTGAGAACACTCATTCTCCACAAAGCTGATAAAAAATATCATCAATCCTCGGTAAGGGATATTGGTTCTTAACCGTCAACTGGTTTAGCTTCCGATAATCCACCCAAAGTCTGAGGGTACCATCTGCCTTTTTAACAAAAATGACAGGTGATCCCCATAGAGAAGTACTGGTTCGGATAAATCCCTTTTCCTGTAACTCCTATAATTGTCTCTTGAGCTCATGCAACTCAGGTGTAGCCATACTATATGGAGTAATGGACACCGGTGCTACTCCTGGCACAAGCTCAATAGAGAAATCCACCTCTCGCTCTGAAGGTAGACTTGAAAAGTTGTCCGAGAAGAAATCCCTAAAACGATCAACCACTGGAGGGAAATCTGCCTGACATGCCCCCTGGTCATCCAGATATATGATCGCAATCTGGGCTGTGACTCCACCTCACCCATGATGCTCTGGTCCAGCTCGCCTTTCCTAAACATCCCATTCGCCTTTGTATAAAAACTCTCCGCCCTCTGGTGACGTGAAACTCACCCTACGATGATAGAAGTCTACAAAGGCTCGAAAGGGAACCAACCAGTCCATCCCGAGAATGAAGTCATAGCTCATCTATAGGAAATAGTGGTCCCAAAGAAAGTGACACCCACCAACCATATGGGGGAACTCCTTACACTGATGCACACTATCCATTCTAGTTCCCAATGGAGTGTCTAGCGTCATAATATCAGAAGAAGTAGAAACACAGATCCCAAGTCTCTCCACAATGGGTACAGATATAAAACTATGCGTAGAACCCGTATAAAAAAGTACTGAAGATAAGATAGATGGTACTAAAATAGTACCTCTGTCTGTAGAAGGTCTGGGATCCTACTCTCGTTGGGTCTGCTGCACTGCATATGCCTGCCCAATGTCGCAGCCCTGCGACACAGCCTGACTACCCTGAGTTGTCCCGCCCTAATGCCTCTGAGATCCTAGTGTCTGGCTACCACAGACAAGAACACCATCTCTACCTGCACGCCCTGATGTATTCCAGTTCCCAGACTTGTAAGAATCCACTGGTCCTACTCCCGCACGCGGAGTCTGCACAAAACCCCTATCACTAACCATCATTGGATACACCCTGCAAAAGTGTTGTAGATGTCCCATCTTTCAACAATCTCGGCACTCCACTTGGTCTCATGGACATTGCGGTCTCTTGTTCCCCTCTCTACCACACTAGTAGCACCTGACCGACCCACCCGAAGAAACTGTCTGGCTGGTACTACCGCCCTAAGAGAGGTCTGCATGTCTCTTCCTCTTACCTGGAGAAATATTACCAGTAACTGGTGCTGAACCGCCATGACCCACACCACCAGATTCCCACAGGTTCTTTTATGTAATCAGCGCCTAGTTCACGATGGCATGTACAGTAGGTAACCTGAAGACATTCACCAATGCTCAGATGTCATACTGAAGACCATCCTCAAAACGTCTGGCTCTCATCATCTCATCACCCACCAGAACGGGTGAAAAGCACTGCAGCTCTGTAAAAAAAGTAGAATAGTCCATCAATGACATAGCTCCCTACTCCAGATTCATGAACTCTCGAGCTCTATCTTCCCTCAGTGTCTCTGGGAAGAAAAATTCATAGAAGACTGCTTGAAAGTCTTCCCACGCCATGTCCCTGTGATTCTATGACTCGGTGGTAACATCCCACCACATCTTGGTGGAATCACGCAACATGTATGTCGTGATCTTGACCCTCCGCCCTGGAGGCATTTCAAGATTATATAAAATAGTCTACATCGACCCCAGCGACGACTCCGCAGCCTGTGGTCCGCCATCCCCAGAAAACGTAGGCAGATGCTGCTGCTGGAAGATACGTGTCCGCTCGGACATAGATACGGCAGCCTGCGGTGGTCCCTAAAAGGGCTGCATGAACAAAAAAATACTTAATGGAACTTCGCCTCCATGCTTGTGTCTGGTATAGAAGCTGGTGCCGCATCTGGCCCTGCCAGAGGATCAACTGGTAGCCCATGGACCACCATCTCTGGAGTATTCTCGTTGCCGCTCTCATGGCGAACAACGCGCGGTCGTCTAGGAGGCATGAAACTACAAGTTCAAAAGCACACCTTAGATTCAAGATTATTAAGGCTAAAACGAAGAAAACACAAAGGGAACAAGAGGAAGAAGGCATCTCAAAATTTTCAAAACAAGACTACACGGCGTGTATAGTGACTACACGGTGTGTACTTGACATCCCTTCCCCCTGTCCGGGTCCTTCGACAAGGCTGAGCCACAAAGTTCCCGTTAAACAAAAATACACGGTGTGTACTTAATCTACAAAGCGTAAATGGTGTTATTTTCCAACATCCCGTGTCACTTGTGACACGGCCGACTACTCGGCTTGAAACTAAACGGCGTGTTACACCCGCACATGGCGTGTACACCACCCTGTTTCTTCAGCCACCTGGAAAGGTCCACACGGTCTGTCCTCGGACAATACTACACATCGTGTCCTCAAAGGTACATGGCATGTTCAAGGAATGGAAACATGGACCCATGTTGTTAGTTACATGGCCGAGTCCCAAGTCACACTACACGGCGTGTTCAATATTGACATGGCGTGTTCTATATAGGAGTTCACTTACCCGTGTTGTTGGTTACACGACCGGACTCCGGGTCAGAACTACACACCGTGTATATCTGGTACACAATGTGTTTTACCCAAGCCCTTCCCTACCCCATGTCACCACCCACACAGTTTATGACATGGGAAGAGACTACACGGCGTGTACTCAGAGTATACGGCGTGTACTTAAAATTTTCATTTTTATTCCCGAACAGAAAGCCATACACGGCGTGTGTAAAAATACTACACGGCGTGTATATTGGGTTGTTGGACAGTATGCCTCAGAAACTTCCCCAAAACCCAGAAAATATCGAAAAACAACACCTAAGTGTCAAATTCTGACTTGTGAGGGCCCATACTCCCCATGAATCAATGTTTGAAATCTTATCCGTCTTATAACTAATAAACAGTCAATGATCCACCAAATTTCGATAAATGAGGGCCCATACTCCCCAAAAACCAATGTTTGGATTCCATTCTATGAACAGCTTGCACAAAAAGTTCCCTATCAAAAAGAAGGTATTTTATCAGGGCATTTATCACAACAACATGCTTTTCTAGCACAAGAACTATCACAACAACATGCAATTTTCTAATGATCTTACGTGGCATGGAAACAATGCATGGCATGTGATTCTAGAATGTAAATAAATGGTGAATAAGATGACATACCCTCATCTCATCAGGTTGAAACTACATAGAACCCACAGATAAAATATAAACAGCACAATACAAGTGCATCACCCAACGGTGAAAACATTTCAACTGTAAAATTTTCAAAACCGAAATAATTGCAAAAATATGAGGTAGACTGGATTTTCCCTGTACACGGGTTAGCAATTCCCAGGCATAGTTTATTACCAAATGTCGGTCTGTCCTATCCCTAACTAAGGCTCCAAATAGGATGTAAAGAAAAAGAAACATCCTTTGATACCACTTTGTAACGTCATGGATCCGGGTGCCCCAATCCCGGTTTGACACATGACCTCAACCACATTTCCCCAAATGCCAGAGGTTGGCGGCTAGCAGCGAGGGCCCAGGTCTGATAGTGGGGAAACAATGCCCTCATTTGTCAAAGTGTAGCACAGCGTAATACAAAATTAAACATAGATCAACAGCGGAAGCAGTAAACCATACACAACTGAAATAACCAACAGAAGTGAATATAACCAACATTATGTAAATGATGATGCTACATGTCTCAAGTTCAATGAAAACAGCGAGAACATGTTATACATCAATACAGTACAACAAAAATCAGAGTACATCAAAACAAATCAAAACAGCTGGTAGCAGCATCGTGAGCCTAGGCTCGGTCCCATGCCCTCCTACTCCACAGCAACAGTCAAGTACCTGTATAGGGTCTCTTCCCCTATCCACACCTACAGAAACTTAATCTGTTTGGGCCGAAAAGCATGACCCAAATAGGGTGTGAGAAATATATCTCAGTAGGAACCCACCAAAGGCCCATGCTCAACTGTTTGTAAAGCATGCAACAAGTGTGTAGTAGTAAAAAGAAATAAACTAAGCAGTAATCAAATGTAACTAACTTAACAGTTATATTTCCATTTAATTAATAATTTAATCCATTTAATTTAGTAACATTTTTTTCTCAACATCACCAAGCCCTCAGGCCAACGAGTATCATGCCCTCAAGGTAATATAGTGAACCACGCCCTCAGGCTATACAAAATCCATCCAGTAGGTATTTCCCTCAGGCGTGACTGAAATTGCCCTTAGGCGTAGGAAGTGTCGCCCTAAAGCACAAAAGTCAAGACCTCAAGCACGAAAGGTTATCCTCAGGCTAAATAACGGCAGCCCTTGGGCTATAACAGTCACGCCCTTAGGCTAATATACTACAATGCCCACAGGCTAATCACAACAACGCCCTCAGGCCAAACAGGTAACAGGGCCATGCCCAACATGTAAACAAGCAGTAACAAGCAATTCCTCTCATGGAAATTCTACAATTACTACTTTGAAAGCATACCCTTAGGTATCCTAGCCAAACGGCTAAACAGTGGAACACACCCCCGGGGTGGATCCGGATCTAAGAAATGATCCCAAACAGCAGTTTTACAATTTATTCAATTACTTTTATAGTTCTACGTAGTCAATATAGCCACGGTCTCAGCCACACGACAACCCAACATGGGTTCGTGGCACAAAAACGCACAAAACACATGGTAGTTGGAAAACTAAACACAAAGCCACCTACCTTAAATTCCAACAAGCGTTATACCCGAACGCCGACTCCAGAATCGCCCAATAATGGCGTAGATCTGATGAAGAACGAAACCCACTAAAATGTAAATAACTTAAGTTAGGAGAAGAATTGGTAAGCAACACGCTAGGATAAGAGTGGGCTTACCCTTGTGGTTCCAATGTGATCGTCCGAAGCGGAATCAGATTCCAAACGAACACCCGTTGGATCTTGAAAGGTTCAGCCTCCTCCCATAACTCTAAAACGGCTCAAATGCCTCCTCTGCCAAAAGAGGAGGCTAATGCCTATTTTAAGATGAAAAAAACAAATTACATGGCATGTACATCCAATGTACACAGTGTGTACTCCCTTTATTTAACTGTTCACCTGGCGGCTTCCCGCCAGCGTGGCACTGTTCACCTGCCCACAAGAGTACACGACATGTACTCCTGAGTACACGGCATGTACTGTCGCCCAGCTAGCGGCTGCACCACCGCCTTACTGTTTAGGCCTGCCGACTGACTACATAGCATTTAAAGGACCACTACACGGAATGTAGTTGGTTCCCACACACGTTTTCACTGGCAAGGCTACACGCCCCGTGTACTCATCCCACACACGGTCATAAGTACACGACATGTGGAAGGGTACACGGCGTGTAGTTCCAAAATTTAGGATTATTCCCCATTTTCCATATTTTCTCAAAAATGCTTAAGCAAAAGGGAAAAGAAGAAGCTCATACATCAAATAGAAGAACCGGGTTCTTACAATGTATGTCTCAAAGAATGAAAATTGAAACAAAAATCCATTACCTTAAGTCTTGAATTTCGTCCTTATATTTTAAACCTCATGTATAAAAAATATTATTTTATTATAAATATATTAAAAAACCATATTAATATATATCATACCATATATGATTTACTTATACACTTGTATCTCTCATTTATTAATATTTTTAGGTTAATGTAATATTTTAGTCAACAACTGCTTTTAGTTGGTGTTTGTTTTACCTTGTTATTTCTGATCTTATTAAATAATTCATGGAATCATCATATAAAAATTTAAAAACATGATATAAATATAATAAATATTTATCATATATTTATTTAGAGTATTCCAAAAATATATAGTGATATTAAATGAAATACAACTTTCGGGGACACAATGGGTCGTACTTACACGTGAACGTTGTTTCTGTTTTCTAATCATATTGAGAGAAATAAAATTAAATAATATATATATATATATATGTATTATAATTTTATAATAATTTTAATGTCTTATATATCACATAATATTATTAAACCCTTCTTTTATACCTTCCATGGGAAGTGTGAATGAATCACATCACTTCATGTAGTAGTAGTCTACCAAACACACAAGCGATGGTATCATATTCCTAAAAAAATGGAGACATTAAATGTATGACTGTTATAATAATTCAAAAATTAAAAAATAATAATAAATATAAAATATTAACAATAAATAAATAATTATTACTATCTTTGAATGGTGGTAATGTAAAAAACGACATTGGTTCACAAGGTAGTAGTCGACCATACACTTGAACAATGGTTTTGTAACCAATTTAATGGAAGTTTAGGTGGTTGTCCATCATTTAATTGACATAAAAATATCATTATATTGGAGGTATGTAGGTTATTACATTATAAATGTTTAATTATAATTAAATGATATGGATGAAAATTAATATAAAAATGCTCTTTTAAGAACGTTACCTTTTTTATGGTATCCTCCTTAGGTTCCCACATAACGCCTTCCGGGGAAAGATTTATGCCAAAAATAAGACTTCTAGGATTAATGGAGTGATTTCTGAATTTTATTTCATAAGTTATTTTAGGATCCAATATGGTGTGGATGTGTGAAGAATATATAATAGAGGGTGGACCTTTATAAGTGTGGTGAGGGGAAACTTGTAATTTTTTGAAACAATTCAATCATACCCACATTTTTATCATTACATAAGCCTCTAAAATAAGAAATTATAGAAACTAAAAGATGTAAGGTCCAAATAATAACATAAAATTTGTGTTGCAAAAGTCGGTAGGTTATTTTTTCCCCAATATATTTTGATTAACCCCCGATAAATCATGTATTACCTTAACTGCGGTAATTTTTTTACTATTTTTACTATTAATTTTGTATAAAAATTAATTTTAACTTATAAGAAATAATAAATTATGAATATCAGAAATATTGAATAAAATTTTCCAAATTCAAATTTTATAAGTGGAAAAAATTAATTTATATTGAATCCCACAGACGTGACATGAAAGCGGGGTTTTAAATTGAAAATTATCAATTGATTACAGAATTTTTATATCCAATTTCAACAAAACATTTATTACAATAAAATAAATTGGATTAATAAATGTATTATTGAACAAATTATACTATAAAATAAATTATAAACCTAATTTATTTTTATATATTAATTAAATTAGAAGATAGTTTTTAATTAATATTCATTATTTTTTCACAATTCATAAAAAATAATACTCTTCAGAAAAATCCCAAAAAATAAGCTGAAGGTAATTTTGATCTTTGGAATTTTAAAAATAATTTTATTTTATCTAATAAATTTTATAAAATTTTCAATAAATAATTTTATTATTTTCTACTTAACAAAATAAGAATTTTTTTGAATAAATCATATTTTTGAAATATATAAGGACACTACCAATAATTATGTATTTTATTATCAATATATTTCTATTATATAAAACCAATATAATTAATATATTAGAAGTAATTGTTACTATTAATATCTATAACTTTAATAGTTAGGTTATAATTATCTCTTTTAAATAACTATATTAATAATATATTAGGGATTTTTTAAAACCTATTGTTGTGTGTAACACAAGATAAGCCGGTGTTGTGTATTGTTCAATCTGGACCAGTGTTTTGTGTTGAACAAGATTAATTGGGCATATCCTAAAGCTTAATATTTCAAGTTGTTTTAATTTATTCAAAAAATAATTTATAAAAACTAAGGGTAATATATTCTACCCCCCTTAAAATGAATTTCCCCCTTGAAATTCATCACTCTGATATAAAAAATTAGAATACCTTTTCTTTATCAAATCCTAAATCTCCCATGTCGATTTATAATTTTGGTTTTTCACCACAAAACATTGGCCATGTAATTTTTCTTGTTCCAAATAACATTATCTGTATGATCTAAAATGTCAACCGGTTATTCCTCATATGAGAGATATTGGTCTTGTGGTATGACATCAGAGTTCAATACATGTGAAGGGTTGAGTGTGTACTTACTTAATAAAGATACATATTGTAGATTTGAGATAGTTTTGTGGAAGCACCGAGTGATAAAATAAATTCTCAAAATGATCATGAATTTCAAAGGGACTAATATACATAGGGCTTAGTTTCCATTTCTTCCAAAATCACATAACCTTCTTCCATGGAGATAATTTTAGAAACACCATATCACAAACATCAAATTAGAGACCATGATTTTGAATGTAAGCATAATGTTTTTTTCTCAAATATGTGCTTACATGGAGTGTTTCTAAATAGATTTAACCTTATATGCCATTTATTCATCGATCTCAGGTCCTAATATGTTTTATTCTCCAAATTCATTCCATTATGTTATATCTATTAATTTATTTCTATAGAGGTATTCATAAGTATCAATCTAAATGCATGATTTAATTATATTACCCAACAAGGCGAATGAGTTTTTCTCATCTAACTTTGAAATATAGAGAACAATATCTCAACATATCCCCTAGGGTTTGAATTATTCTTTCAGACTAACCATCACATTGAGGATGATACATAGTACTAAAACTCTACTCCATATCAAGATATTTCAAGAGACTTCTCAATATCTTTGAGGAAAGCCTCAAATCACAATTAGTCAAAATGGAATGTTGTACTTCACGCTACCTTACCAATTCTTTAATGTATATTCTGGAGATCAAATATAGAGTTAATTATTCTATGATATCTATTAATTATGGTAACCTAGTAAGGATATCCCAAACAAACTATATATCATTATAATATTTAGACATTTTGCGGAGTACAAAAAAATACATGGTGATGTTTTCCCATTTTCATTCTTGAATGGGAAATGGATGAAACATCCACTTGGACATTTTTCTTTTAGACACAACATACAGACATACCAAGAACTGAGATTCCAACCATTTTATATCTCTCTTCATTCCATCCCCCCAGATGTATTGTTTCTAATATATATACATCTACGTACTTTCAAGATGAATAGATAATAATGAAAAATGAGCTTCTTCTAGCAACCCCTTATTTAAGCCTAGTATGTATGGAACACATACAAAGTTCCTCAAACTTATCATTACATCATGATCGAGGTAAAACCCAAGAGCATATTCATCCTTCATTTATCCCTCTAAATCATAATTCCACACCTCTTTAATCTATACATTGATAGATGGTTGAACAATTAAATATGAAAAATCATAATTTTCACCTTCTTTCTAGATTTCCAGATCCATCCTTTCCAAATTGGAAAATTATTGATCTTTTGCAATCCACATCATGGATAGGCTTGCGAGATCCTTTCTACTCAAAACATCGGCCACCTAGTTCGCTTTCCCAGGGTGGTTATGTAATTATCATTTATAATATTTAATCAGCACTAATCATATTTTTTGTGCTTATTCAATTCCATGTAATGGATTATTTATTTTATAATTTTATAATTAATATATATATAGATATATCTTTTCTATATAAAGTAATTTTTTCCATATTTTTTATGAAAATATTATTGTAGCTAACTAAAAATCATGATTTGGGAGATTTTTCTCATGAATCCTCAATATTCGTGAGGTATAATCTATAACTATGAAATTCTGAATAAGAATACATCCCAATACCTTATTGTATACATCTATATAAATTACAAACCCTTCTCCATGATACGGTAATTTAAGAACAAGTGAATTGAATAATCATTACATTAGTTCCGTTTAATTTTTTTCATATTCATCTATCCCGAGGAACTTGTCTCCCTTATAAGTTATCTTGGTGAGTGGGTAATATAGTCAAGAGAAATTCCCCACAAACCATCAATAATAGATAGTTAATACAAAAAATATTATGGATCATAGTCACCAAATTTTGTCAATCCTAACATTAAATAGCAAGCATCTTTGATATATCTACTAATATACACTTTGTTAAGATTACATGACACAAAAATGAACCTTTTTTTAACAAAAAGTCACACATTGAAAAATTTACACATAGTTACTCATTCAATAGGTTATTTAGTAAAATTAGATTGTGTTATTCATGATATTAATTTATATTTGAATAAATACGAATATCATCAATAAATCCAACCACAAACTTATCAAGGTAATCTCAAAAGATTCTATTCATTAAATCAATGAAGATAAATTGGGCATTAGTAATACCAAGTGGAATAATAATATATTCATAGTGATCATACCTTGTATAGAATTTTTTCTTGGGTATGTCATCCTTCATGTCCCTCAATTGATGATATATTGAAAAAAATTCAATCATGGAAAAGTATTTTCCTCTGCATAATTGATAAAACAAGTCATCAATGTGTGTAAGAGTAAACATGTTATTAATTGTGATCTTTTTAATATCAGAATATTTTATGAAGATTTGAATAGATCCATATTTATTTTTAACTATAATAATAAGGTCACCCTAATGTGACACACATGGCAAAATATTCTTGTCATGGTTTTCCTAGAGTTGCTCCACAAACTCCTATAACTCAACCAAGGCTGTTCTATTGGGAGTCATAGAAATTGGTGTTGAAAAAGGTATGCATTCTTTCATGTGGTGGAAGTATTGGGAACTCCTCAAGAAATACATCAACATTTTTTTATATAAAAATAATATCATTGATTATAGGTTTGTTCGACAATTGATTGAGATAAACAACCCCTGTGAATGGGAATTAATATCCCTACAATGGATGTAATATTAATTAGATATTCATATTTATCATCAAATAAATATAAGATCACAGGTTGGTTAACCATATCAAACATGGTTTCCCTTACTTGTCAATTTATTTTGCATTTATAAAGAGAAATGTATTCTAGGCCTAAGATTACATCAAATTAAACCAAAGAAAGAATTAAAATATTTAAATTAAGCATATTCCCCTAAACATCAACCAGAGAGGAATCATACACATGATATGTGATCATCACACAATTAATGGGTTTCAATACTAATTCTAAATATAATTATTTGTTTGGATTATTGATACCCTTATAAAATAAACTAGATATGAAATAATAAGTATATCCAAATTCAAATAAAATATTATATGTTCTTGAATGGATTTAATTTTTTCCTTTCACGACATCATTATCTAACCCCTTTTATGAAGTAGTTATATCATGAGATTTTCCAATTTCATGTGTCTTAAGAGGTTGTTGACATCGATAATCACCATTAAGCCTCTAGTTTTGTAATCAGTAAGCAAAATGCATATTCTTCTCACACATGAAGAACTGAATTGTGGGAAGAGAATCTTTTGAAAATTTCAATATGTTCATATTATTAGGTAACTTCTTCTCATCACATTAGTAATCAATTTCCCAATGACCTTTACTTACAAACTAAATACATTTAATTATCCCCTTATGAAAATCTCCTCTATGATTCATTCCACATTTTTTGGAAAATGGAAATCTCATCTTCTTCACTATATGGTTTATATATTTCTCTTTGAACTCCATGTTCCTTTTACATTTAAAACCATGATATTGATACATAAATACAACCTAAATTTCCACCTTGATAGCACATAAAAAAATTCTCTTCATTTCCACTGATTTCCCTTATGGATAACACAATTCCAAGAATTGGTTTTTATCCAATTAAAAATTGATCAAACTTAATTTCATGTAGTAAGATAATACCCAAATCATACCTCACTTCTCTTATAAAAATTCCCTTACATATTCCAATGTATTCTTCATTATTTTTATTTATATTAAGTAACACATTATATGTATTCATATGGATAATATGAGGGATATACTTATTAAAAAAAAGTTATTTATTTCATCCTAGTCCATGTAGTCAATTTCATCTGGTTGATTCTTGTTATTGTTATGATCAGACCACTGATCAAATTTACCATTTTAATGGTAGATAAAAAAAATAAAATTTTCATGTTCTTAGCACTAGATAATGGAAAAAATATTTTCAATGGTACCGATTCATTTAACAGCAACTATTAGGTCAGTTAATCAACTAAATGAAGGAGGGAATATCCTCACAAAGGACTCAACATAATGTTGTTCCCTTATTTTTCTTTTGTGAGACCAACCAAATTCATGTAATAAGAATTTTGTGTGATAATAATAGTGAGAATATAAATTGTATCTCCCATAACATTTGGATGATTAGGAGGAAAATCATTTCATTTTCGATCACACTCAACATTAATGCCTTTCCTTTAGGTTACAACTATTGACTAAAACCAAAAGTCATTGATTATGAAACAATAATCATAATGGGGAACTAGATAATATTGAAACCTTTTTTTAACAATCAAAACACAGGTTTATCCAAGGAAATTCATATTCATCAACTATTTATATCCTTTAGGATGGGGCATAAAGTATCTGTGAATTTCAAATTATATCCCTGAGGAGTGTCAAATGGGTTGTGTAGAAAGGCCCTTTTCCATGAACCACTTCATGATCAATTATAGATCAATACAGTGTGTTCGAGGTTGTTACCCCTCCGTAGAAATGTTCTAGATCCACATCCACTTTATTATCCAGACATGGATGTATTTCTAGGAAACAACTCACTCTACCCTTTACAAATATTCCAGGATATTTCATATACCTTGACTCATCATTAGACCACTCATTAGGGATCTCTCTAAGGTTTTCTGATCCAATTTTCCAATGTTTGAATAAACTAGTCCTATGATAAAAACTATAACAACTTAGTGTTTTTCATATAAAGATATTGAATCATTGTTTAGGAACATTCATTACATTTAGAAAAAACATGCCTAAGAATAGTAAGAGTTTAGTTTCTTATGAAGCCAAAAATCATAAACATTGGTCCAGAAGTGAGATATATCCCCCACTGTTTTCTTAAAAACAAGAAGCCTTATTTGACATATCACACATAATACATATCTTCATACTTCATGGAAAGGAAACAACAAAAAAGTATAACACACCAATATTTCAATGTATTTTTCTTATTACGTAATTTCAATTAATTAAATAGATTATAATGCAAGAAAAACTAATTCTTTTTGAAACAAATTTTTTTTATTCATATAAGACAGTTGTAACATTGCCATTAAATATAATTTTTTCACTTTTGTGATTTTAATTTTGAAAAACGAACATACACAATTGCATTCATTAAGTTATTTAGAGTCTGATAGGATCAACTTAATTTTTATTGAATAATAACCTGATCATTATGAATAGTAATATACCATTAGGAATAGTAAACTAACCATTATAAATTGAAATGTACCCTTATTAATTTTACACTCACACATGTAAGTATAAATAAAATTTAATAACTATTTAAATTATAGTAAATATTTTAAAAATATTAATAATTAAGTGTTGGTATTTTTTTGAGTAATAAATAATATTTAAAATTTTATAATTAATAATTTAATTTAAAAGATAAATAATTTTCATAAAATTTATTCAAAAATAAATATTTTGTTGTCCTATTATTTTGGGATAACATAATGAGACCTTAGTTACTTTTTAGGGTATTATAAAAGGAGTTATAATTATAAAATCATCATTTCCAAAAAATAGCGACTTTAATTAAAAATAAAAAATTTAAATTTTAGTAAATTATATTAATAAAATGGAGTTCATTTTTGGATTATAAATATAAAAAAATGGTTAGGGTGATGTTCTGTGATTTATATGAAATACAAGAATTTTTAGTGAATAGTGAAATTCGATAAATCTAGAAATATGCTATATAAATGAATTTCAAAATAATTATTCAGTCATGGATGATTTAAATCGACATTATTTTTAACTCACATGAATTTAATACTATTTTAGGGCACAATAATCATTACTATTTCTTTTCTTAAAAAAAATAATAAAATAATAAATTAAATATTGAGAAATCACTCCTGTCTTCCACTATAAAAACCACACATCACCCCCTCTCCTCATCAATCTTTTATGCCTTTAAGAATCCAATGTTTCTTCCCAAATACAATTCACTAATCTCTCCCCATGTCTATGAGTCCTTGTTCTTTACAAAAGAACAAAACCCTTTCCCTTATGGTGGGTTTCATGGAGGTTATTCGAAGATGTAAATCATCTTCCTTTTTTCATTTAACTTCATTTCAATTAATCCTATTTTGTTACTCTCTCCTAACCTCCTCTGTTAAATTGATCATGATAACTATAGTATCATCTATACACCAGAATTATATCATGTTCATTTAATAACCACTATCAATCTTTTTACTCCACCTCTTTTATATTATAAACAAAATCATCATCTTGGAGGTTCCAATTTACAACCTTTGTTTACAACAAAGCATTGTTCTTCAAATTCTTCTTCAACGATTTCCAGGAAACAATTTTAATGGTTGTGAAAGATTATAAAATTTATAAAAACACCCTTTTTATTTTTTATGTAACATATTTACGTAATACTAAATGATATAACAAAATGAGTTCATTATGTTCAATAACCACCGTATTAATATAAATGATTATCACTAAGTTACTTATCTAATAATTTATCGTCATACCATATAAAAAAATGATATGTATAACCATTTACTCTTTTATATTCTCATAAGAAACTTTTAATTACAATTTTTTATAATTATACACGTTTTACATGAACACTATCCGTTATTATTGAGCGAACCGATCATGAAAACAAGTAAGCGAACACTCTGGAATGACAATAATCAATATTATAACTTATAAAGAAGGATATTAATGAACATAATAAAACCATATAGTTTCAAATAAAATTTTAAAAGGTTATGATATAATTAATTGATTGATTTAATTTTATTATATAGGACATTAAAATCATGTGAAGAATATATTCGGGAATAAGGTACGGGGTTTCTCATCTCACTTTTATTTCCATGATATTTCCATTGATCGCCACTTATTTCTTGAATGTTTGGTATGTATGATTCCAATTTATGTATAATAAAAATATTATATTTATATTCATGGAATTCAATGATTAATTAGATGACTATAAATTTTTTGACATGTGATTCAATTAATTACAATGTTGTATGGGACTTCATCTCAATTTCCATTTCTTTGTGACTCACTAGGTATTATGCACCTAATAATTTTTATATGTTTTATATATTACCATTTGAGATAATTTTTCATTTTAAATTATATTCCTATTAAATATCCATATTCTTGTATAATGGATATTATTATTTTCTTATTTATATACCCTTTTACATATAGTGTTTATTTTAAATGATGTATTAACTGTAGAAATATTAATTAATTTGTATCCTCTGCGCAATATAGAAATTAATTCGAAATATAGGTTTGGAATTAAAACATTTAAATAATAATGGTTTTGAATTTCTTTGATGGTCATGGACCTCTATATCCCCTCTATTCATTGATTGATCTCATGAGACAAAATAGTTGGCGAGCGCTTCGAGTTTGTTTCCAAAACATAAACAGATAGGTTTATGGACATAGACTTAAACCACCTCAACAAAATGATGGTTCATGTTTCAAATAAATTATCTCCAAATAATAAAAATTATCTTTATTTACAATTAAATAATTACTTTCCATGATATTTTTACTATGAAAAATTATATGGATTCATTTCCATTCTCAATTTATTAAGGGTATTCATTTTTCATTTATTCACCATTCTATCCTGATTATGACAAATTTATTATGATTAAATTGTTATTGTTTCATGATTCCACTATATGTAACCATTATTTAGTTTCTAAGCTCACCCCTTTCACATTTTATTCCTTAGGTTATGAATAAGAGATCATTTATAACGTTTTCAGGGATGCAATTTATTATATTTTTTAATGTATTATATTTTGTTTTCTTTTTTTAATTTAAACTAGTTTCCATGTATGCAACTAGTTTTTTAATGACTAATAAATATATCAGTCCTTAGGTATATTATTCTTTATAATCATTCAAATGTAATAAAATGATGTACTGACTCTGGGGATCTTTTTTTAGGGCATTACGATAATGGTGAGATTTGATGCTCAGTAATGGTAAACAAGAAAGATACGTAATCATAAAATGAACCTAATGGTATTATAAAATGATCATAACATTTGAAAACCATTCCCTGCATATCAAATATCATAATCTTGTGTCATATTATAAATAATTTTATATCATGAGACATGAATCATAATAGAATCAATGTACATGAGCAATCAGAGAATACCATTATCATCTGACATGGAATTTGTGGCATACACATAAGTATATAAAATCATTTCCATATTAGTAATGTATCACATTAAAGTCATTAATATTGGAATGGGTTTACTCCTACAACCATCATAGTAGTCAAGGTACACTATCAAGAACATCATAATAGAAAAAGACATGTATAAAATCTCGTTCAATCACTATTTTAGCCCTATCTTACTAAACGAGGTTCACTCACCATTCTAGTATTGTATAACTCTTGAGATATAAATATTTACCCATTAAATTGGATGGATATATAGGTCTCACCCTTCAAAAAATGAATATAATATTTACTTCTTCCATAAGATCATAAAAATTCATCATATCATAACCCATGAAATTATATGGTTATTCTAAACATTTCATCACATCATAACATATGGAAATGATACAGGTATCATAATCATTTCATCATAAAAACATGTGAAAAGAAGAAGTTTTCCTAATCATTTACTCATGGCATAACATGTGGATGTGAAATGGGTTTCATAAAAATCATGAAATAAAAAAATAAACCATTCATAGAAATAATATGAATGGTATTCATAGATAACATCTCTATTAAAGCATAAGTGAAACCAACAGATATCATATTATATGGATAATTATTCTCATCAATCAATTAAAACATTTTTTTGAGTAAAATTTTCTTTCTTCTTTGAAGAAACTATTTTTTAAAACAGAAAAAAATTTGGAAAAATTTTTCATTGAAAAAAATGAAAATATATATAGAAATATTTTAAAGAATGATTTATTATGATGTTGAAAAATTGTGTGAATGAAATACATTTTAAAATTATGATTCCTCTTATATTATTATAAAAAAACAAATATCCTTTTTCTAGAAAACAACATGAATATTCATTTATTTTATTTTGAAAAAATTAAAACTAGGGTAAAGAAATATTTTACAAATAATATTATATTAATAGAAAATATTGAATATTTTTAGAAAACACTATTTTGGATGAAACAAATTTTCTGACCAGAGATAAATAAATTCATATTTTATTAAAAACAATTTTCTAATTATATTATGTTTAAAAGTACAGTAAAATGGTACAATTTCTTGAAGATATGACTAATAACTAACATATAAGATAAATTAGGGGAATTATTGAGAGTTATGTCATGATATTTCAAAATTTTAAACATAATCATAAACAATATTGATAAATGATGAGATTGTAACATTAAATCATAATGATTTTGGTAACATTGAATTATAAGAGCAATGAAAAAATATCATAAAATGAAGCATAAAATAACATGAATATGAATAAATTCATGGTAATATATGTAAAAGGGGATTTATATACACCTTGTTAAATAATATAGGTACATAACATAATGTACGTATAAAAAAATAAAAATTTAAACAAAAATACCTTACATTATGTCTTGACTTCTATCATTCTCATTCAAACATCCATTATAATAAATTAATGTTTATTATAAATATATTAAAGAACCATATTTATATATATCATACCATATATTATTTACTTATGGCATTTTAATACCAATTTTATAACAATTCTATGTTAAAGTCATGATTCTGCCAATAAAATGCATTGTATTTCATATATGATTTAACATTTTATTTTTTATTACTTAAATTTGATCATGGTTTCATAACCACTAGAATTTTAAACATGAAATAGATGTCATATATATTTATTGTAAATGTATATATATTAATATATAAAAGTTAGAGACATAAAATGATATATACTATTCATAGAGAGGTTAGGATGTACGTACACATGAATGCAATTTCCACCTTATTCATCTTTATTTCCATTGATCATTGTAGAGTAGTTTCATTGTGTTATTAGATATATTGGCCGGTTGTGATGTTTTTACAGATTCCTCTACAGATCTATTGTGCAATCTCATTCCATTGGTATGATTCCTAATTAGTCATGGGGCAGTGGGTGTTTGTTCTTGAGGTAGGTGTTTTTTTTCATTCTCCGCCGAACCATTTTTTAAATTAGATCAATTTCAGGTTGCATAGATTAATTATAGGCACACTATTTTTATTGTTTTGTTCTTTTTGTTGATGTATCCCGTTGTGGGCATGTGGGACCCGAGTTTTTTTTTGGTGGATATATCTCGAGCCTGTATTGGTGAACTACATTTTCTGGTTATTTTATCATTTTTTTAATAAATGAAATGGAATAATTGACTTATTGGATTTTTGTTTTTGTAATTAGGTTTTTATAATAAATGGGTTCCCTTATTTGTGGTAAATTAAAAAGGGATTTTAAAGCATTGTAAAATAGTTTTATAAAAGGTGATTCAAAGAATTATTTTTTGAAAATGTTTTCAAGAATCATTTTAAAAAATAGATCACTTGAGATGAATTAGGTAATTAGGTGGATGGTGTATTAATAGGCCTCATCCACTATTAGGTGATTTTTTCATGAGGATTTCCTTTTCTCCCAAGGCCTCTTGTTCACGGAATATGTTAAACCAATGGGGGTGGTTTAGTTTTTAGGGTTTTCCTTTACTCTCTAGACACTATTCATATTTATAGTGGATTGATGTGTTCACGGTTGTCTATGTTTAGAAAAAATGTCCTATATAGTATAACCTAGTCGGATACTTTGTGTGAGGTTAGATGTTATTTATACTGACTTGGTATGTCTTATCTAGTACTATTTTATATTTTAATACCAGGGAGTTGATATGATATGTGATAAATTCTTTTGATTTATTTAATAAATTTGTTTTGATATATGTTTATAGAATGATTTGAAATTGTTTTACCCGATTTATTTGATTTGAGGAAAAGGGGGAAATAAAATGGGTTTTCAATGACTTTTATATAAAAATTATTAAACATTTTTCCTTCCTTGTTTAATTTAATGTTGAGATTGCTTGGATTATTATAAAATTATTTTTATAGAAACTTTTTGTAGGACCCTACTAATCCTATTATCTTCCACCCATGTACACCCCTTCAATAGTGTATAGACCTAGTTATGTATCTCCATTCATGTAAAGGAAAGAATCCACAGTGAGTGGGTGAGGTTTTATATCGTATGTTTTTTGTATCTAGATAGTGAGATTGTGTGAGTTTTTCCATTTTATATTTTGGAGACTGAAAGAGTATCTATTTATGTTTCTTCATCTTTTTCTTTTAGAAATTTCTCTTGAATATTGTTTTTATAGATTTTTAGTTGTATCACTTTTGTTGTTCTCTATATGTTTTATAATATATAATTATATTCTATTTTTCTCTATTTTATGTGTATATATTCGATGTCACTTCTTCAGTTTGGGAAATATCCTTCTATTTTGTTATTTTTTGATTCCCAGGTGTTAGTCTATAACTTGTGGGGAATGGGAATACCCTTCATGTATGTGAATGATCGGGTTAGGCGATAGTATTGAGATGGAATCTGGGTTGGTTCATTAAAAATTGTATCAGAAAAGGTTTTCCCTCAAAATTCATAATCTTGGGATGTAGTTATACAAGGGATATGATTATAGATACTTGAAAAGTATGTTTCCATGAATGTCTAGCCATTTTTTCTATGATGACACTCAAGATACAATGTAATGTCAGGATTTGTGTCTCTTGTTTTGAGTTATTGATGTTAATGTTAGTTTATTCTTATTGGTCTTCTAATTTGAACTGAGATTGTTTTTTTATGATCATTTCTTCTATTTTTTCATGTAGTAGTATTCCTTGGAGACGTGTTCTATGGGTTCCACAGAGGGGTGTAATTGATGATACATAAGGGAATACTCCAACAGTTTAATATTTTTTGAACCTATCATGTACGCAGTTTTTTATATGGAATACAAATAATTATAAGTCTAAAATAGAGTTTTGGAGGAACATTGAGGAGTTTTATTTGAGAGAGACTGACTATGAGATTTCTTGCATGAGAAGATAACATTCTTTAATGATATAAATTAAACTCAAGAGGTGGAGTACTGGCTTGAAAATATTGATCAAATTTTTGACATCCAAGATTCACCGAAGAGTATTAATGTGAGGTTTGTAGAGTTTAGACTTGAGGATCCAATAATTCAATGGTGCGATTCCATGGTGTAGGTAGATAGAAGCATGGGTTTGGACTGGAAGGTTTTCTATAATCTATTATTCTTATATTTTGGTCCAGTTTTGCAGATAATGGTGGAGTCTCTAGAGTTACTCTCATTACAGCTGGGAGAGAATTTGGTGTCTGTGTACACTAATCAGCTTGTTGTGTTATATTTTTTTCATCATAGGTTGTAATGAATGAACTAGTAAAGTCTCAATAGTAACATCATGGTTTGTGACCGGATAACAGATGGTAGATATATACTAAAAATTTTATACCACGAAAAGAAATTGTAAAGGGATATTACTGAAGATATGAATATAAAATGAAATGTTAGATATTCTACCCCTTTACCACCACATGGTGGAAAATTTTGTGGCATTCTAGGGAAAAAGAGGAAATAGATGAATCGTTGTAGGAGTGGTGGAGGTGGATCTAAGAAGTAGGTTTTTCCAGTACCTCCAATGGTAGCTATAAGTGTTCCTATTATAAGCAATAAGTGTTCCATGGTCAGATGCACCTTGTGTTGTTTTTCTTCACCTACAACAATGTGCAATAGTTGTTGATGTTATGTTCATATGGAAAAACAATTTGGGATATGTATCCTCCTAAATGTGGACTGGGATCATCAGCTCTGAATTCTTCTAAAAAATAGTTAGATGCATAAAACAATACATGATTTCATCTACATGCTTCAGGAGTGAAGAACCTCAACACATTAGATGAGTTTCTAGTGAAGATAGATGTGTGTCCAATGATAGTGATATGTACCATCTTTATTGAATCTACAATAGATATTTCTTTATTTGATACCAGTTCTTCCCAATCATATATATCTAGAAATTTTTTTTATATTCTTAAACGTTCAATAGATCACATGTCTTTTTTTATAGATTTATATACAACTCTTATTAAGATTAATGATAAGAGGATTTAGGGTCCTTGTATGTTATTTATTGTTTATGGGGGCTAGTATGAGATTTATTCAATCACAATCTGTAATTTATTTATATCATCATTGGGATGAATTAGCATGTTTCTTGTTATGAGGTGGATGATTTTTATCATCAATATGTAGATTTTCTTATGACCAATGGAAAGTAATTGGTGTTTCTAGGAGAGTGGTATTTTAGGTTCTTTCTTTTAGGACCTTCCCTCCCAAAGATTAAATGTTTTTTGTCTACTGTAGTAGTTGTGCCCACTGATGTTTCATTTGTTGTTAATCATTCTATTTCTGTTTTAGATTTTCATAATTTTTTCCTAGAATATTTATTCAATATTTCTTCAAATGTGGTTTTATATTTGTAAATTTAACTGGTTGAAGGTAAGAAACTTATTTAGATAAATTTCAATCATATTACATCAATATATTTGAAAGAGTTAAATATTTAGTGCGATTTTTCGGTGGTGAAGGGATTTATTTTCCCAAGTGTTTCACCTTGGTATCCCTAGTGCTCTATTCTAATAATATAGATGGTACACTATCATTGTACATGGATTACTATTATTTGAACCCAGTGATGGTTGAGAATAAGTATTTGTTTCCTAAAATAAATGATTTTTTATTAGTTAATGTGTGAATAATGGATTTTGAAGATTGATCTTTAATAGTGTTATCATTAGCTCAGAGTTTGGGTGTATGATAGAACGAATAAGTCTTTCATAAGGAGTTATGGCCAATAAGAATTTATTTGTATGTATATTGGTCTAAATAATTCTACTAAATTGTTTTTGGAATTGATTAATATTATATTCCATCATAATCTTGATGCTTTTTTAGTAGTTTTCATGGAGGATATTTTGGATCATTCGAGGTCCAGACATGAGTAGAAGAACAATTTGTAATTGGTTTTAGAAATAATAATGAATCAGTATTTGAGTATAAATATTTTGAAATGTTATTTCTAGAACCATGAGTGGAATTTATTGGGGAACACAATTTCGAAACATGGATTATCAGTCGATCTGGAGAAAGAAAAGTTTGTTTTTTCTTAGGAAGAGAAACAAAATTCCATTAAGATTTATAGATTCCATAATATTATAGGATTATAACGATGATTATTCAAGGATTTCTCAATGTTGCTGTTAACATTGACCACTCTTACCAAGAAAAAAGTTAAATTCACATGGGATGAAATTTTTTTGTCTTATTTCTATAAACTGAAACATCTTCTAATAAAGGCTCATATTTTGATCTTACCAGAGCCTAATAGAAGGTATGTAGTTTTATTTAATCTTATAGAACTATATTAGGTAGTCTTCTCATATAAGATGATCATGGTGTGGCTTACAGATCTCATTAGTGATGACCAAATGTGAACAATTACCCACTTTTGAGTTATATATTTCTGTAGTTATTCTAGCAATTAAATAAAGTAAGCACTATCTATTTTGGATATTCTCATGGTATTTTTCCACCATATGTGTTTGAGTTATATATTTTTTTCAAAAACTATTAAATCAAAGAGTGAGGAAATAGGTGGAATAGCTTCAAAATATTGACATTTTAATTACCTATAACTGGGAGAAGGGGAATGTTTTCATAGAATCTATTATTAGTAATGGTTCTTCACAAGTGGTCTCAGAATCGAAGGAAGAGTGGAACCTTATTGGGTTTTTTTCTCAATTTCATATGGATTCTTAGAAGAATGTTTCAGGTATGTTTATGACTATAGTTAATTTATCATCATCTCTCCTTGGGTCTATTTTATAGATTTAGTATCATGATTTCAATTTTAGAGGCTTTTATGAAACTCTATATCGCGGGGACACCATTTTTGGTCGGTCTTTATCTTCAAATGGTATTGTCAGTTTTAGGGATCAATTTATTATCCCAACATATATGAGGAGATAAATTTTGTTTCTATGTCATTTTTCTTTGTGGGATATTCATCTATAAACCAATGAGATTTATTATAAAATTAGACAGTGATTCTGATGCCTAGGTATGAAGCATGAAATTTAATATTATGTGTCCTAGTATTACTCTTTCCATCTAACGAAGAAAGATAATCATAAACCTTTTGTTTTTGTAGCATCTTCTGGTAAATTTTTTGAAATTTTATGAGAAATCCATGTAATTTTTAGTATTATTTCAATTGATTCCATGAGGAAAGAATGATATCTGGGTGAAGATTGATTGGATTAGAAAGTCAAATCATTTCATTCTGATCAGGTACACAACTAATCTGGAGGTTCTGGGTAAGCTGTATATGTCGGAGATTCTGAGTTTACATGGGGTTCCTTATACTATTATTTCAGATAGGGATCCAAGGTTTACATAATTTTTTTGGATATGTCTTCATGAGGTGATGGGGATTCAGGTCAAATAGATTATACCTTATCATCTATATATGAATTGTCAAATGGAGAATGCTATTTAGATTTTGGAGGATATTTTTCATGCCAATATTTTGAATTTTTTTTATCTTAGTATTGATATCAAGGGAAAGATGAGTTTTCATATAAAAATATTTATTATTTATCTATTATAATGGCTCCGTTTGATTCTTTTTTATAGTCTCCTGTGCTGATCGCCTCTTTGCTGGGAAGAGGTGGCTAAAGATTCTTTGGCATGACTGTGTTTTATTTAAGAGAAATCAATAAAGATTACTGATATATTTTGGTGGCTTGATAATTCCCATATTAAATAGATATATTATGTCAATAAATTCTTTCATATTTTGGATATTTCCATTAATCATTATGTTTTCTTGAATTATTTTCCTTGGTTAGGTCATTGTCATCTTGGAAAATTGGGATATATTTCTCCATGAAATGTTGTACCGTTTGAGGCCACTGATTGGATTGAGAGAACTTATTAATGGTTAGATTTTATTTTTAAAATGAGGGGAATTCATGATTATTTACCCATATCATATCTCAAGAAACACAATCCTGATCCCTCTCATATTCTATGTTGAGAATAAAAATAACTAGATCCTAAAGTTTTTGTTGTTGTGAAACCAGTCGATATTGCTGACCCACATATGAAAATATTAAGTGGGAGGTTGATTCCATTGGTCATAGTGGCATGGAGGAACAAATCATATTATTATGAGACTAGGGGTTATGATTTGATGATGAGGTAGTAATGGTATCACCTCTTCACAGGACTTTATACATCCATATGACTTCCCATGGATAGAAATTCTTATGGTGGGGAGTTTGTAACATCCAAAAATATTATTAAAAAAATTTCATTGTCTTCCCTTTTTTACCTCATTAATTGGGTGCTTCTTGGGACTCCCAAGGATGGAGAACAATTTCTAAATAAAATGACCAAAAGTTTAGGGATGTATATATTTTCTAAATTTTAGAGTGTATGTATAAATGTGTAAAGGATTAGTGAGGTTCTCCCTAAGTTTAGAAAATGCCTTAGGTGATTTCTATTTTAATGTATGAATATAATGTTTTCACTATCTTTAGGGAAGTTATATATTGTGCAAGTAGTACATGATTCACTACTTTTTATTGTCTTATGTCATGATACAAGTACATAGAGTAAAAGTATACATACTGGATAAAGATTACATGCTATGTAAGGATAAAAATTAGGGGTTTTAAGAATAAGATGATGGGGTTTTTCTCTATAAGGACCCTGTGTATTACACATCATGTTAAGGTATTATAAATAATGTAAATGTCACATATAGAGATTTTACGACATTGTATGAGTGATATTCTTATTCATTACTATTCATGACTACTTCTCTTGATTAGATATCTCTTACAGTGATTTTGGGTACCACTGATATGTCTAAATCCCTTTGTTCAGTGATTGATAAAAATTGAGGTTGTGTTTTATATCTCTAGTTGAGTAATAATTACCTCTATTTCATTTCCTTTGATCATGGTACTGATATTGCGATGTGTTAGTGGATCCATTCACCAGTGGTGATGTTTCACTTGATTCCATTCATAATTTTTTATGAGATCTTATTTTGGGGGTTGATTCTATATTGGTTGGGGTACAATGAGTGTCTTTTCATGAGTTATGTGTTTTCTCCCCCTATAAACCAACCCTTTTTGATGAATTTAATCAATTATAGGATGTGTAGATTGATTCTAGGGTCTTTGTTGACATTTTTTTGTTCTTTCTATTGGAGTATCCCATTGCAGATGTCTGTAACGTGTGTTATGAGGAAGGAGGTTCCATCTCAATCATCTGTTGGGGAAATCCATTTCATGGGTGATTTTATTATTTATTTTATAAATAAAAATTGATTATTAACTGATTTTATTTTTGTTATTGTAAATGTTTTTTAATAAAATACGTATTTTACAAGTTGTAGTAAATTAAGAAGGGGTTTCCTCTATCTCTAGGTTTCTTGTTCTTGTGGAATTTTAGACCTTTTGGGTAGGGGTCAGTTTCTGGGGTTTTCATCCTCTCAATGAACTCAATGAGTATTTCTAATTTCTTGATGTTTATATGATTTTTATATGTTAGGTATGAGTTTTCTTTCTATCTTTACATAGTGTGATTCTAGGCATGCTATTACCTTTTCTTTTAGCCAACTTGGGATATTTTGGATCTTACTATTTTAGCTTGTACTGTAATGGATTTGATAGGAGATGTGAAACATTATTTAAATTAATTTTTTTATTTTTTATTTATATTTATGTTAAGTAATTTAAAACTATTTTACCTTGTTTATTTGGAAATTTAGAAAAAGGAAAAATTAAATTTTTTTCATGATTTTGATATAATAACTTTTAAAGATCAATACGGCCTTAATTTCATTAAATTCTAGAATTATTATATTATGATTCATATAATTTTTATGGAACAAATTTTTGAGACCATACTAAGAATGTTATCTCAGACCCTGTTCACCCCTTCAGTTGTGTATAGACCTGGTTATATATTTTGATATGGGAAAAGGTAAGGCACAACATAGAGGTGGTGAGGTTTCTTGTCTACTAGGTTTGAATTGATGGATGGTAAGATATTTAATGTTTTCCCATGATATAAAATGGATATTGTTGAAGTATCTATTTTAGTTTTGTTATTATTTACTATTGGACTTTTCTATGGGACTGTTTTGGTTGATTTTTAGCTGTATCACTTATATTGTTCTCTATCTTTTATGGAACATATATTTACCTTCTAATGTTTCTGTATTATATGTGTATCTATGAGAGTTTTTTTCTTATTCATTGAAATCATTCACTAAGGTTGTTTTTTGACTCCCAATATCTAGTCTTCATCCCGTGAGGATCGGTAATACCCCTCAGGTATGTGGAGAATCGAGTTGGGATACAATATTGAGATGGTATCTGAGTTAGTTTGTAATAATTTATTTATCATATAATAATTTCATAATTATAATATGATCATAAATAAAATATATATATAATAAATCAATCATTATTACTAGCCTTGATAGGTGGTAATGGAGAAAATAATGACATCAGTTTGTGCGGTGGTAGTTCGCCGTACACACAAATGATGATTCTGTATCCAATTTGACCGAAGTAGAGATGGATGTACATCCTCAAATTAACATAAATAATCTCATTATATATGAGATACTATTTTCATTATATAATCATGGTGTTATAATATCTGAAGGAGATGGATGAAGAAACAAAAAAATGCTCATTGATGAATGTTTGCTCTTCTACGGGTATCCTACTCAGAATTTCAATAAAAGCCTTCCTAGGATGTATTTTATGAATAAACATGGAATCTAAGATGTTTTCAAGTATTTTGGTATGTGATTTTTTCTGGTATTTTCAGAAAAAAATGGATGTGATGGTGTAAAGAGGAAAGTATAGGGGTGTCCTTTTATAAGTGAGGTGAGTGGCAGAGTTGTGATTTTTTTTGAAAAGATTTGTTCATATACATTTTTTATCACAACAAAAGACTCAATAATGGACCATTATAAAACCTATAAGATATAATCTCGAAATATTTCCATCCAATGGGTGTTGGAAAATATTTTATTTCACTTTTACCCTTTTCTTCTTAGTTTCACCCACAATAAATTAGTTTTTTCCTTAATCATGATAAATATTTTTAGTGTTTATTTTATTCAATTTGGTAAAAAAGTATATTAATATTATTATAAATTATAAATTAATATAATTCCACTTCTAGAATACATGTTTCCAAATTCCATTAAAATAAGTGAAAAAATATAATTTAAAATTAATCCAACGGAAGGGATGAGAAAGTGGGGTTCTAAACAAAAGTGATAAAATGTTTACAAAATTTTTATATCCAATTTCAAAATTAAATTGATTACAAAGACTTAAATAAGATTATTATATTTATAATTTAAATTATCATACTTTAAAAAATATTTATAATATAATCATACTTTAGAAATAAATTAAACAAAAAGACTGTTTTCTATAAAAAAATCTGTAATTTTCACCGATTTTTAAAAATGAAACTTTTCAAAAAAATATTAAAACATAACTATTAGATAATTGTGACATTATTATTTCTAAATTTAATATTATTTTTTAAAATTTATGTTATAAAAGTTTCAAAAATTAATTTATTTATTGTGAAATGAAAGTCATGAAATAATTTTTTTAGAAAAATGGAATTTTTAAAATATTTAATGATTTTCAAAATATATATATATTTTTAAATTTATTTAATTTTTATAAAACCATTATAATTAATATTTTCAAATTATATACTACTATTCATTTGACTATTTTTAATTAGAGGTTTATAATGGTGAGATTTAAATATTTATATTAATAATTTATCAAGGTTTTATTAATATCCAATGTTGTGGGTAATGAAACCAAAGCCAATGTTTTTATAGAGAAATGTAACTCATTACTGTGTGTAGATTGATATTAACTAGGTGTTGAATTTACCTCAATCTGTCAAATAATTTTAATTTATTTGAAACGAAAATTAAAAAAACATTGGGTGTTACACTTTATACTGGAATGATGTTTTCCCTATGATAGTTCATATTGGGTATTAATTTTCCATGATATATAAAAACTCCAAATTTAAAAAAATTGAAGCATACAAAAAATATGTACATAGTCGATAAATATGTTTTCCAACTTCACGTTTTTATTTTTTTAATTTATTCCAAAAATACATAGACATCGAAAAATGAGAGTGGAAAAGTGTATTTACATCATAATCTACTTTTATCCTTCCCCATAGTTGTCTTTGACATAATTACAATCAATTTATTTATTAACATTTTATAAAAAAAATTAAAATAAAAAATATCTACACTAGTGTCAATTAAAGAGTCATCCATGGGGTCCATACTCAACAATAGTATGGAGGATATTTTACTCCTTTGTTGGATATTTTCAAAAGTATCCATGGTATTATTTGTCATAATATACCTTCAATTTAAAAATAGGATTTAATTCAGATCCATTTATCTAAATAAGACCAATTGGAAATGTATTATTTACTATGTATAATACAGTCCACTTGAATTAATGTTGAAAAGTCACGAGCTTCATCCTCATGAAGAAAAATAAAAATACAGATCCAGTATGAAATTTTTATTTTCTAGATGACCCATCACTAAATTATCCACCTTATACTTATATAAAAATTTGGTCTCATATGCTTCCCTCCTCATTGCCTTAGGTATCATCATCTGAAACCTCCTCTTCTCTATAGTTTTTTCAAACCTGAGGTTAACTCTCTTGATCGTCCAGTGGGATTACTATTATAGATTAACCAGAAAATATAAATGTTTTCAATAAAACATTATTTTGGTGAAAATAACTATGGTTATTTTTAGGTAGTTCTATATTCCCATAATTTATGTTATAGGTTCTAAATTCAGTCTTTCCTGTTCAGTTTGACTATATTCTTCATTATCCTTAAATTTATCACATTAAAACATCTTATTTCAGATTTTTATGAGGGTTCCAATCAACTTAAGTCTTATGTTGAACTTCATAACTTTTAATATGGTCCTCTATGTTCTTGTTGTATATTTCTATTCCATGATCACTATTTATCACATGTGGTGTTACAAACCTAGAAAAAATGATTTCAGAAGCTCAATCAATATATTGGAATCATTCGTCTGATGGATTTTTCGTTAATCCTGTTAGATACATAGTCCACTAATAATATTATATTGGAATATATATTTGAAAATTGATATGGAACATAAAATAAAATCCCCATACATCAAATATTTCAAAAAAAAAAATAAAGGTTGTTTGAAAATTTTGTATCTTTTAGAAATTACACTAGTGTGTTAACAATTTTGTAATGCTTGATAAAAATTTACATGAGTCCATAAAAATTTAGGGCCAAAATAAACCATGTTAAAAAAATTTCCTCACTATTATTTGAGACAAAAAATGGAATCCAAATAAAAGTCTATGAAAAAACATAAGTACAAACATAACTTCTTCTTCATGGATACACCTCATAATATCTTGGTCATTTAAAATTTTCAACAAATAATGGTCCTCTAAGAAATAAAAGTTTTACTTAGATTTAAATTTAATATATACACTCTTAGAAAAAAAGGTACAAAACGTGGAGGTTACTGATCAATTCGTCCAATAAATAAACTATGTCCCTAAGGTGACTTGGTATATTTACTCATAAGGGAATGATTCATCCTGATTTGTTTCATTTGGTGGTCCAACCATGGAAGTGTGTGGTAATAAACTCATGTGTTTTGGAAGAAGAATTTTATATCCCTTACTAATCATGGTTTCTATGTAAAATTATTTTAGTAAATACATCATCCATAATAATATCAAATTATCTTCATATTTCTTGATCGGATATCAGAGAGTTTCATTATAACAATAAATTATTATTTTGGTTCCTAACAAATATGGATGAAATTTCTCTAAAGAAATAATATATGATGAAAACAAATTTTGATTTTTTGTGGAATGTATTTAGGAAGTATCTAGAGTTTTATATGTGTAGGTTATCACTTTTCATTGTCTATCAATTTTTGGATTTCATAGCTCAAACAACATTATTTGAGGAGTCACAAATATATATAACGGTTTTTTCACTATATATGGTTAGCTTATATTGGTTTCATTAAATATATATTTAAACATTTCCAAATCTATCTTGCATGAATCATTAAACACAAATTTAGTCACTTTATTGAGTATATTAGTTCTTTTTAAAGAAATCTCATTAATGTCTTTAACAAACCATTTGTAGAATCCATCATGGCATGACAATGATCTAATATATATCATAATGGTGAAGCATGGTAGTATAAAAATAATATCATATTTTTCCCTATATACTTCATCCCAATATTTATAAATTATGTAAACCAACACATTTTCTTTCTAAACCATGAAGTAGATTTTTTAGATACATATTACCAATATTTTCTCAATGCATATATTTAAAAAAATTCCACAATCATAGAAATATTTCCAATCATTTCCGATATATAGTAAACTCATCAAGTGATACCACCATGAATATTTTAACTGGGTATGAAATTATACTTAACATGTAATGTTGATATGTACCTAGGGAATTAAAAATAATATATGGAATCTTTCTTGTAAGAAAAAGTACCAATGGTATAGTTGAATGTGTGTTGGTCCTAGTATTATAGAGCTATAGGGACTAGAAAATATTCTAAAATTTCATCATTGAAATATATGTATCCCTTCACAATTTTCCTATAATGAATTTGGTCTATAGTGGTAATAAGGAAGGGGTTCTTTTATGTCGTAGTATTCAGTTTTTGATAGTTAATATAGATCCCCCCAGATATTTTTAATCATAATCAGAACAATCTCATTATCCCCATTTTGATCAATAGTGAATTTACTATTTCTATAGACTATCTAAATGTGCTCACCCATTAGTATTTTGAAATAGGGTATATGATTTTAGATTCTATTTTTTTAAATTCTATTTTGTTAACTTCCATGAGGGTTGGGTTAATCTTCCATTAGGAGTTCCTTGTAGGTTTAGATTCATTTTCTAGAAGTATCTAGTGAACACATGTTTTAGTTTTAATTATTGGAATATCCTCTAATGACTATATTATTACTAAATCATTTTTATGAATTTATAGTAGTTGATACACTTGATTAACATCCATTTGGTCGGACATTATGATAGTAAATTTATTATTTTCATAATGAAAATCATATTTCATTTTTTGAAGAGTTTATTTTAGTTCAAAGCTAAGGGTATTTTTTGGATGATTCCAATATAGTATTCTCCATGGTTAAACATACACATGTATGGAAGAACTATTAGTATAAATTTTGAGTAAATAATTATAATATTGTTCAAAATTTATTCAAACCTTTCATTGTAAATAATAGTTTTTATATTTAGTTATTTTATAAAAATAGAATCCTTAGATAAATCATTCGAATTTAGGGATTCTCCTAGTGTGAATATGTCTTCAATAATTTTAATTTATCTCTTATAAAAAAAGTAAATTAAAAATGGTTTAATGGAAACACAAAATTTTCATTAGTGGGTATTCCAATAAGCATAAACTGTTAAAGTTCCCAATCTATTTTCCTAAATTCATTAAAAGTGTTTCTTTATCAATATATATTATTGATTTTATAGAATTCATAACCCGATTGGCCACTCTAATAGTGTTATCAGGTTGGGTGGAACTGGCCTTATGTTCACCTCCCTAAATTCAAAAGGTTTCTAACAATTAACAAATATGTAAAGAGAGAAATTTTTGGAGGATATACCCTTGAGATATGAAATAATAAAATTATGAGTAAATAAATAATATGAAATGAAATGAAGGATTCATTACACTTGAACCAGACACACCAATGATGGAATAATAATCAAAAATAAGAAATTATAAGATGCATCATAATAATAAAAATTGGAATAAATAATTGTGAAATATTCCACATGTAATCACTAAACAGAACTTGTATCCAATATAAGTCATTCATAAAACATATAGAAAGGGGTCACCAATGGCAAACCACAGTAGGTAAAAGTATATAAATAACTATGATACATAATGATTAACAAATGGAAAACTATACGTGAGGCTAGAACCATAACGTACACTACCATCCATCCATTCTAACTCAACTAAGATCTACCCCAGAGCACATACCCTTACCATAATATTAAATCATAAAGTCCAAACATGTCCTGAATGGCTCATGTAGGGTTTGAGAATGATTCTTAGTAGGATACCACGCTGGTGTTCATACCCACCAAAAGTGCTTAAGTAGGTGTGTAATATAAAATAAATTAAAGTAAATAAATCATGAAATTTAATATTATAAAATCTTCCATGATTCTCAACAGCTACTATGAAGTTTTCACCTACTTCAACCAATGGAGGAATCTTTAAAGAGGAGAAGATCCTTGGATCATGGCCCCAGGTATCATCTAATGTCAGAATATTCCTAGGTTAACCATTCAGTTTCAGTACTGATAATTTAACTCATCACTCCATTCCAACTTACACCTTATGTCCCAAATCAAGTCACTGATGTCTTAAAGGCACACCCAAACAGATAGAACCCCAATCCATTAGACACCCACTCAAAATCACCTAGTCGGCTCGAAGATGGATGTCTGAAGTCACATCGATATATTTCCACATATATAAAAATTATCATCTCATAAATTGACGCCCTAACGAAATACAATCTCAATCCTCCCAAAATAGTATAGTCCTAATGGACTCAATACGATATGCCTCATCCCCCAACTAATAGTCTCAATGATATCATTCTAAGACTACTCCCCTTCCCCATAGATTTCTATGAAAAGAACCCTAAAAATAATTTTTAAAAGCCTCCCTATCGGGGGCCTCTTCCCACTTGAGTGGTCAAAACCACCTCATCACTTAGTCATCCTATATGAATATGAATTTAATTGTGCATTTCCCAATCACGGGTTAGAGAAATTCACCTAAATAGAACCTAAGTCACACAAACTATTGAACTTCTATCCCCTATGACCATGCCACTCAAATATTATGGTCACAACATCCTAAAACATCACCATCCATGCAGGAAACCTAGAGGACTCGCTATCTCAAGTGGAAATCCATAACTCCCGATCCTATGATCAATATCACTCTAAATATCTAGGTCAAGCCCAACTAGATGATCATATCACCTCAATCCTGATGGTCATGCCACCCCAATTCCTCGATCCACTCCTGTCATGATCCCTTGGATCACATCACATGAAATTCAATCATTTCATATATATATATATAAACCAATTTACATAAATAATAAATTCAATTTAATTTAAAAGAAGACCCGATCTTACTACCATAGGTGGTCAATGGACTCTAACCCGACAACACATGAGTAAAAAGGTGAGGGAATTCAATAGGGCATCCCATAATTTTATACAATTAATTTAACATCAATCATTAGGGTATCAATTATCTACTCAATGACCCGATAAAAGACGCACCCCCCAAACATCCATGAAAAACACAGAAAGGTATACACCACAAACCTTGAACTCGTAGACGTATGCATGTATCGTATTATCCTCTAACTTCAATCTGTGTGGAATAAATGAGATCTTCCACAAAACTCCATGAAATTAGGGTAGAATTATACAAATGTATTTAGTGGTTTTTGAGCAATGATAAATGGAAAATTGAATCATTGGGTAGGTGATGCTTATCGATACAGTTCCAATGCACCCAACAATGATCAAAATAGAGACCGAATGAAGGATATACTGCACATACTATCACAAAGAAGAAAATTGTGAGACCCATTGTATTTTTCAAAACCAAGAAAATGAAAATATGAAGAAGAAAGAAATATGAGGGAGGGATTGATATGTTATTTAACCTCTTTAAAGATGCCACATGGTTAGCTCCTACAGTTTTCCAAACCACGTGACAACTGTGAGGGTTACGGTGCATGAATACTACCTAAAAGGTAATAACAATGTAGGTTATGCACATTTTACCCTAAAAATGCATAAATAATGATAAATAACTCTATAAACACTATAGATTTTCTTTTTTGTCCATGAAGCTTGCCCCTCACTAATTACCAAATCGCGTGATAGTATAAATATTGAATGTATGGTTCATGGTTTACACTAACTATGCGCCTTCACCTGAAACATCCAAAATCAGGGCGTTCAACACACTCGAAACCCTTATGAACACGTGAGGTACTCTCCAGACCGCGAAACCCATATGAAATTATGATATAGGGTTAATAGAAAACTCGAAAGTATGTAGTGGTGACCGAAATGGAAATTAGAATACACACCAATTCAAAGAAACCAAAAAGGGAGATGATTTCAACCCAATTCCAAAAAATTGTATGTTACAATCTCCACACCAGAATATTTCTCATACCCAATTTATAAAACAAAACCTAGAGATAGTAGTGAACATACACATGACATTTAAAATTGACCTAGACTACATCAGTCCCAATGGAATATGCCAACTACCACAAGAGTGATCCCCACCTTAGGAGTCACCAACCCCAGTCGTATCCAGACCCAAAACTAAAATTAAAAATGGTTAATCGACCAATTACTAGAATCTAAATTACTCCCATGATGCCTCATCACTCCAACACCTTATTAGGTGATCTTGTATCATAATTGACACATGTCATCATCATACACCGCATCGATTCTCACCTCGTGCCCATGTCACACATGGAACCAACAAGGTCTTTAATCTCCAGAGATTATCAATTTAGTCATGGTGCCTCAAAAATCAATCAATTCCCACATCTGAAAATGTACTGATGAAAATTCATCTCAAGTAACTCGCATATCCTAGATTCACCAGTGCCTACACATCTCAATAAACACTAATCCATCGATTCACAACTATAGAAGTTGGAGCCAGATACCTCATATATATATATATAACATACCTGGGCTGGTGCCAACCTAATAACCACATTTTGGTAAGTATATACTTATGTCTTATGCACCTAATTAACCCAAAAAGGTCATTCCTCAAGAGGCCATGCCAATGAAAAACAAAATGAAAATAGCTACACCCACAACATACCACCGAACATCATCGGCTCAACAGCCTACTCACTTATTGGTATCTCCACAAAATTCACAAATACAAAATATTAACTTCCTGAAACCTATCATCTCTATGGTGCTTCACTAGCCACCAGAAATTGTCTCCACTAATGTGTTGTGTTTTCTCTTCCACGACCTTTGCATATAACTACAACTCAACTACCATCACCTAGTTCCACACCCTGTCCAATCTCACATGCCTGAGTCTACCAAGATCCCATAATATTGGCTTCCCAAGAAGTCTTACTAAAGTTGAACTTGAGGTAAAAGACCTATCATCATGCCCGATACTCCATCAAAGGCTTCTCACATTTAGTTCATACATATTTTGGATTCCCTCACTAAAATTAGACCATGAACAACCCACATTGAAGTGGTTTACCCGAATCCTTGTCTTCACATACCTACTAGAAATAATATTGGATTATATTTTTGATATATTAAGATTCAACATAGAAGTCACATAAGCTGCTTCCCCACTCAAATATGACATATCTATAACACCCCGAGATTTCATATTACATTATTTTTTCAAATTAATTCAATAACCTGCACAACACGCAACACTTAGCTGTTCAAAAGTGGTTATGAATAGTAATAACTAAATATTGAACTATAGATAATCCTTATAATTTTAGAATCCATATTATGAGTTTTTTTAGACATAATGTAAGAACAAATTAAATTTTCCTAGATAAAAGAAGTATTTATTTCAAAAAATGCACTTTTACCACCATTTAATGATTAATGATTTTTGAATCCAATATTCGAAACTTTTATATATTCTATTTGACAAAATAAACATCTTATTTAGAATCGGGACATAAGAATTTATTTTCAATAAATTTTTGGTGTTTTTCTGATAACATTCTTATTTGGGTGAATAGTGAAAAATACTATATTTTAACTGAAAAAAACTTTATTAATAAAAATAATTTATAGTGTTAAATTATATATTTTAATGGTTATGAAGTATAAATATATTATATTTTTACCATTTAATCCAATACTGGTCGTTGTAAGTAATTACACTACGAGATTGGACATAAAAAAGTGTCAATCGTAAGAGAGATATTATTTCCTAAAAATACACCATTTGGTTTTGATAATGGGAATTAATTTTAATTAAATAAATTCAACTTCTATGATTCGAATTTGGTAAAATAGACTGAATTTTTTAATTTGGAAGATAAAAATTACTTAGGGAAATTTTTTTATATTTTTATGAAAAATTTCAATTTTTGATGAATAGTGAAAAACACTGAGTTATTATTTAAACCGACTTTTTATTTAAATAATTATTTATTTTATTTAAATATATTCTAGATCATAATTGATACATAATACCTTTATAAGTTCAATTTAATTCATTGGAGTCATTTTGTAATAACATTAGATATATAAAATGTTGTTGAACTTTTCACCATCTTTTACCCACCTCCTAGGAGAATTTTCAAATTCATATAAAACATAATTTTACCACTTATGTGAGTTTAATTTTGAAAATATAAGAGACACGATTAATATCAAGGAGTAAAATTTGGTTCAATAAGATAAAAATAATTTTTGGTGAATATTAACTTTTTACTTTTATTTACTACGGTTGAAAGTAAATAGGGTAATTATGTGTAAAAATGAATTATTATTACCCTAAAACATGTCCTAATTATATTTTCTAAGTATATTTAGACCAAAAACAACCTTATTAATAAAATATGAACCTCTTTGGTTCACATGGATTAGATTAAGACATTTATTATTATTTAATTCAAAGAAGAGTTAAAATAGTTAAAATCAATGTTTAATAACTAAAACATTATTAATATACGTATAAACATAAGTTATATTCAACTATAAATATTCATTACAAATATGAAAATATTTCCTACATAATTGTATTTTATTTATATTTTTTTGACATTAAATAATTTAATTTATTTACGACACAATGATGATTCAGTAATTACTTAATTAATGAAATATAAAAACAATTGATATTATAAATATCCAAATAAATGTAATATTTATGAATTAAACTAAATTTATTGGTTTATATGACATATTAGGGTTGATTAGATTAATTGTTTTCGAATCCATAATTCTGTTATAAATTTAGGAAAAACAAAATACCAAATAGTGTCAAAATTGACATAAAAGAGTTTTTAAAAATAAATATTATATTATTAATTCATATTCTATTATTATAAATCTAAGGATCGACAAAAGGATTTATATAATTATAGTTTTATAATCAATTAACCACTTGAGGTTTTATTGGATGTATATAGTATGTTTATTAACCATATAATATAAAAATACAAAGAGATATGTTAAATGTCAAACTATTTAACTAAGAGTTAAGTCTAAAATTTAAGGCTAATATAGTGACCCAATCAAGTCTAAAATCAATTTGTTGAGTGGATTTAAACCCATACACACCTTATCCTTTATATAATCTATTTTTGAGCTATTATAAACCGAAAATGATTTTATTATAAAATAATATTTCTAGCTTTTCCTAAGGTTCCCCTCACCCCTCTTATAAAAGGGCACTCCACCTTCTCTCTAATTCACACCTTCAAATCCTTTTGGCTGGTCAAAAACCAACCAAAATACCCTCTAAACTGTCCTAACTTCATCCTAGAGGCCCTCCTTTGGTTATAAATTCAACTTAGGGAGCCCTTTTGATCAAATAGAAGGGAAAACCCACAAGAGATGTAAATATCTCACCACCTCTTTCAAGTTCCTTTCTTCTTCCAATTAATTTTTCATTGTTGTTTCAATTATAAAAGAATAACTCCAATATATTCTGTATAATGTGATGTAATTATAAGTATGGTAAAACCCTTATCCATCCTTTGAATGACATGTCACCATACGTGCGTGTGTACGGCTTACTGTCTCCACGTCGTGGTGTAATTGTTATTCAATACATTATTATTTGGATGTGTATAATAATAATTTTTAATTCAGGTCAATAATAAATATAACATTATAATTATTCTGTATATAAGATATACCATCCAATTATATATTATTTTAATATCAAAATAATGATATTGTCGCTCATGCGTACGTACGGATTACCATCACCACGAACGCGATAAGATTCATTCCCCATCGTATCCATTCAAGAATAAATTTCATTTGATGATTGAAAATAATGTCTAGAGACATGATATAATTCTGTATATGAATAAGATACATCCCATCCATAACCAATATGACTCAAATAAAAAATAATATAAAGGGAAACGTATCTGTTAACACCCGAAACGACGATAATACTAAGCTATTATTAACAAACCAATGTTGAAATATCATATATGATATAATATTAATGTATATGATTCATTAATAATTTAATAAATATTATTTCATCATTATACAGGTGGTTAACCAACCCTCTACCAAGGAAAAAGTACAATGTAAGGGGTTTCTTCTCACACTTTTAATTCCGTGAGATTTCAATTGTTCACCACTTATTTATTGCATGTGGTGTGTGTACTGCCCATGATTGTACTCATTGTGTAAAATACTTTAATTTATCGATATTTACATCATCATTGTATGATCCTTATTTCATGGTTGTATGTTTCATAAGTTACCAAATCGATAAGGGAATTTGAAATTTCAATTTCCACTCATTTGGCTTTACGCATACTTCATTGATTACATTAATCCAAGATTATGTGTGGAATGACTATTAATTTGCTTATATCATAATTTAAACTCCCCTTTATGTGGATATACTTTTGATACACATAATACCTCCATTGATAAATTCTCATGTCATAGATATGAACTTGATAAGAGTAATTTTAACTCAATCTCTATTTGTTGAGTTAAATATCCAATTCATTTGGGTTGTTTTTAAAAGAATATGTTTTAATGTCCACTAATTGATATACACTGAATATCCAATAATATTGATTGTATTTATATTTTTCACACATAATTATATCATTGATTTATCCTTAACCTAAGGATATGATGTTTATAAGATATTTCATCTCAATTTACATTCCCTTGAGACTTCTTTGTTTTTATTCACCAAATCAATTTTATATGGTGTATATAATGTACTTTGACATATTATATCATGGATCCATTTATTCTCATGATATTATAATTTTTTTATTACCTCAATTATTTGTATTCAAGTATCTATCTTTTGGTAAGGAACTCTAACTAAAATATCATTTTTAATGTTTTAGAAATTTAATATTCTAAATCATTCTCATTAATGTCCATGTTTTAAAAGTTATTTTAAAGATTTTTTATATAGACATTAATGTTTTAAAATTAAAATTCATTTTAAAAGATTAAAATTGGTATGGGAAATGTTGATTCAAAAATCCCTTTTTGAACGGTTTCTTGAAAAATAGTGTGACTTTTAAATGTTTTCAAGAAAAATGGGGGACATTTCTCTCAAATTGTTTTGATGATTATTTTCATATATGTCAATATCCTTCATTATTCTTGATTAAGGTTAATCTATTACAATACAATATTCCATACTTTATTGAATGCGTTATGTTTGACTATGGATGTGTAATTTTTATACCATTCATGGTTTGTGGATAAAGTGTTGACATTTCATGTGCTAGTTTTAATACAAATATTTATGTTATGCTTCATACTTTTCATATGAGGAATGCATTGGACTTAGTAAGTGACGGGTGGAGCCCACTATATATCCTTGATGCATCAGTAGGTCTCATGATAAAAACTAGTGTCTTAGCACAATTCCTTATGAAAATCATATTTGTAGTCTTGTCACAAGGCCTTGACTATGTGGTTATGATAGTTTGGCATTATGCATTCCTTCATTATGAAAGTGTCTATTGATGTTTCATGTTATTATTAAACTAGTAGAATATCCATGTGAATATGTAAATGGAATTATTTGATTTTATCTTTTCCATATTATTATAAAGTTCGAGTTTAAAATGCTTTTGTTCTAGTCTTATAAACTACCTAAAATGTTTATGCTTATTTATGAATGTTTCGGCTATAATGTTATCCTTAATGAGCATCTGAGCTCACCCATTTCTATGTTTTATGTTTTCCAGGATGAAAATAAGTATATAATGACTGACCTTCAGGGATAGTCAATGGGATCTCAATGTTGTCTATGGAAAAAATGTTGTTGTATTTTTCCATTTTATAATGTAATGTCAACCTTATGAATGTATCAAGTACTTCAAAGGCTACTTAACTAATCCATATTTCGAGACATGACCTATTATAATCATGCCAATGATACGTAATAGGGCACCGACTCTGGGATTCTGGGGTCGGGGCGTTACAGTTAGTATCATAGAAAGTTTAGTACAAAGCTTAGAAGCTAGATTTAGATAAACTCTGATTAGAGCACATAGCCCTAAGATAGACTTTGAGGATTAGTATAGAAGAACTTCCTAGAATTTTGGTATTGTAAAGATTTTGAGTGTTTTCCAAGAAATACATCCCTATCTGGATACAAGCTGGTAGAGGCAGCTCTGGAATAGATGTAACTAGGGGTAAAACCCGAAAACACCACTTTGAGCTAGACTCGAACGGGAACTGGTGCACGACAACGAGCCTTGCTGTAATCTTGGCTACGACACTCCCAGGGGATATGCTTAGGGTAATTATCATTTTATTAAAAACCATTATGAAGGTTTTGTGAGTATATACTTCCTCAATTAAAACGTTTTTATGATTATGGATTATTTCCATAAACTTTTGAATCTACGTTAGGTATTTTACAAGTTTAGAATTATTCCTTGCAATTCATAATTTAACCTAGTGTATGACATTGTATAGAAATGGAACCCAGTATAATGAATGTGAACTCCAGAAATATGTATGATCCAAAGAATAAGAAGGATCATATCTTTCATGGTATTAATCCAACATTAAGAAGAGAAATTTTCTCCCATGCATTCTCAATATATAAAGAAATATAATCATGTGTTAAAAAGATATATAAATAATTATCTGAGTCCTATGGATTTGAAGGGAAGAAAGAGAAGAAAAAGATAGAATAGAGAAAGATGGATAGAGGGAAGAGGGAAAAGTTGAATTTTCCCATATGTGATAACTGTGGGAAGAAACACCCTAGAACTTGCATGAAGGGAATGAGGGTTTGTTGTAAGTGTGGAAAAAAAGGAAACCATGTACGTGACTGCATGGGTAATAAAAAGGTTTCAAATGTACATGGCTTCATCTACCTGGAGTTGGGACACTACGCAAACCAATTTAAACATCATCAAAGTATGCCCCAAATGATTTTATTGGATAATAATTATGGTATGATACTACCACAGATGAGGAGGAATTATTATATTTATTATGTTGTTATTAAAGAATTATGTCATTTGGGTGTTATATCAATGATGTAATGGTTATAATAATTATGGAGTATATAAAGATTTCACTACAGTGCTATTTCATTATGAACTTAAGATTGTGTAGAACCCAGAAAAGTGACTCAATAGTAGGTTAAATTTTTCGAAAATATATGGTTGAGAGAAAGATAAACCATTTATGGTTCTGATATTGAGGTAGGGATTTTAGAATAACACATGTTTGATTTGGATAAATTATATTTCATATTCATTACTACATTAAAACTGATTAATGATTTCTATATTCCATCATTGTTTGTGTTTACAACATTTTTGGGTAGAAAGAGTATATCCAGTATTCTATAATGAATAAGGGAGAATGAATGTAATCAATAAGGTTTTATGGTAGTTCAGGATGTTGTAGTGTTTTAAAAGAATAAATGATGAAGGTGTTCACATGTTATTACGTGGAAAAAGGATCTTAATTGTGTTTAACTTCCCTAAAAATTTTGGAATATGAGTTTGGATAAAAATATTTTGGATAGGTCTAGTTTGAGATTATTTTTGGATATCTATAAAAAGACAACCCGGAGGTCGGGCGGCAACCCGTCACATCCGGCAAGGCCGCGAGACTTGAACCCGCAACCGAAGGGCGACAAGGGTGTATCACCTACCACTGACTCACGTAATGTACAGGATTGAATAATGTAGTTTTTTTAAAGGGTCTGGTAGATGAATTATAAATTCATTTTTTTGAACCCTCTACGAATAGGATAAATAGAATATTTTTATAGTTCTGTTATCTTTTAGAGTTAAAGATGAGTTTTTGGTAGAAATTAGTTAAAGGATGAAACTATACTTGTCAAATATATTTTCTTCATCTATTATTCTATGAAGAAATTAATTCTTAAACTTTAGGTAAGGAATCTTAAAACTAAAAATGATTTATCCTAATACATTAAGTTTTTTGGAACCAATGATATTTTAAATCATCATAGATTGATGGCCTTGAGGCCCTCAATTATACAATTGTTTGTTACTGATGACCACAATAACTCCTTATAAATATCTAAATTTTCCTCTAATTATGTGCCTTTAATTGACACCAATGTTCCCTTAATCGAGATTATAATTGTGTGGTTATTTTTTCATTCCCCTTTTCCTCTTATTAAGACTACATTTTATTAACCCAATTTCCGATGTGGGTTTTCCCACAAAGGTATTTTCTATTTTCAACCTTTTATTTTTGAAGAACAATTTCAAATTGCAATGACAAAATTTATTAAAGGAGGTAAGAATATAACTCCCTAAGATTTCATAGTACTTTATTTCTTCAAAGTAATTCAATAACATTCACTACACAGAACACCTGGTTCGAGGGCACCACAAGATTACCAAACTAGCTCTTTAAAAGCGGTTATGAATAGAATTAACTTAATATTGAACTATATATAATACTTATAATTTTATAATCTATATTATGAGTTTCTTAGACATAATGTAAGAAAAAATTCATTTTTTCAGATAAAATAAGTATTTATTTCAAAAAATGAACTTTACCACCTCTTAATGAAAAACCCTTTTTAAATCCAAAATTTGAAACGTTTATATATTCTATTTGAAAAAATAAAATTATTCATTAGAAATGGTAAATAAGAATTTAGTTTCATTAAATTTTTGGTGTTTTTATGATAACTTTCATATTTGGGCGAATAGTGAAAAATACTATATTTTAACTGGAAACAACTTTTTTAATAAAAATAATTCATAATGTTAAATTATAAATTTTAATGGTTTGAAATTATAAATTGATTATAGTTTTACCATTTAATCCAATTCTGTTCATTTTATGTAATTTCACTTTGAAATTGGACATAAACAAGTGTCAATGTTTTGATAGATATTGTTTCTTAAAAATACGCCTTTGGGTTTTGACAACGGGAATTAATTTTAAATTAATAAATGAAACGTCTATGTTTTTAATTTTGTAAAATGGACTTAATTTTTGAGTTCAAAATATCAAATTTATTTTATGGTGAATGTTTTTATTTTTTTTGAAAACTTACAATTTTTGATGAATAGTAAAAAACACCGAGTTATTGTTTAAAACCAACTTTTTATTTAAATAATTATTTATTTTATTTTAATTTATTTTAGGTCAGAATATATTCATAATACAAATATATGTTCAATGTAATTATTTGGAGTCATTTTTTAATAATATTAGAAATATAAAATTTTATTGAAGTTTTCACCGTCTTTTACCCACCCCCTATGAGAATTTGATAATTCACCTAAAACGTAATTTTACAGGTTCTGTGTGTTGAATTTTTAAATCTGAGAGACATGGTTAATATCAAGAAGTAAAATGTGGTTCAATAAGAGAAATATAATTTTTTTTAATAGTAACTTTTTACTTATATTTACCATGGTAAAAAATTAAATAAGAAAATTAAGGGTAAAAATAATAATATTATTAAGTTAACACATGTCCTAAATCTATTGGCTAAATATAATTCGACCAAAAAAACCTTTGGAATATAATATGAACATATTTGGTCCACTTGAATTAGATTAGGACATTTATTATTATTTAACTAAAGAAGAGTTAAAAGAGTAAAAATCAATGAATAATAACTAAAACATTATTAATATAGGGTACACATAAGATAAATTAAACTATGAATATTCATTAGAAAGATATAAGTATTTCCTAAATAATGGTATATTATTTATATTTTTTGACATTATATAATTTAATTTATTTATGTCACAATGATGATGCAATAATTACATAATTAATAAAATATTAAAATATTTAGTATTATAAATATCCAAATAAATATAATTTTAGAATATTTATGAATTACACTAATTTTATAGGTTAATATGACTTATTAGGGTTGGTTTTATTTTTTTTCTAAGCAATAATGTTGGTATGAATTTAGCAAAATCAAAATACCAAATAGTGTCAAAATTGAAATAAAAGAGTTTTTAAATAAAATAGTATATTATTAATTGATATTATATTTCTAAAAATCTACGGTTCGGCCAGAGGACATAAATAATGATATTTGTATCATTAATTAACCACTTGGGGTTATCTTGAATGTATATTGTAGGTCTATTAACCATATAATACAAAAATACAAAGAGACATGGTAAATGCCAAACTATTTAACTAAGAGATAAATATAAAAATTAATGTTAATATAGTAACCAAAAACCAGTCTAAAAGAAATTGTTTGAGTGGTTTTCAACCCATAGACACATTATCCTTTATATAATCCATTTTTTAGCCATTAGAAACCGAAAATTATTTTATATGAAATAATATTTCTAGATTTTCCTAAGGTGCCCCTCACCCCTCTTATAAATGGGCACTCCACCTTCTCGCTAATTCACACCTTCAAAGCCTTTTCGCTCAGACAAAACCTAACCAAATACCCTCTAAACTATCCTAACTTAATCTTAGAGGTCCTCCTTTAGTGTGATATCCAAAATGAAGATACATTTTGATCAAATCAAACGGAAGAACCCGAAGAAGAAGTAAATATCTCACCACCTCTTTCAAGTTCTTTTCTTCTTCCAATTCCTTTTTCTTTATTGTTTCCATTCTAAAATAATAAATCCAGTATATTCTATATACTGTGTTGTTATTATAAATATGTTACAACCAAATTCATTATTCTATCCATCCTTTTAATGACATGTCACCATATGTGCGTATGTACGGCTTACCATCTCCACGTCGTGGTGTAATTGTTTTTCAATACATTATTATTTGGATGGGTATAATAATGATGTGTAATTCATTTAAATAATAAATATATAATTATATTGATCATTTATATATGATATACCATCCAATTATATATTCTTTTAATATCAAATGAATGATATTTTTGCTTGTACGTATGTACGGATTACCGTTTCCACGAACGCGATGAGATTTATTCCCCATCATATCCATTCAAGACTAAATTTCATTTGATGATTTAAAATAATGTTTAGATAAATGATATAATTCTGTATATGAATAAGATACATCTTATCCATAACAAATATGACTCACATAACAAATAATATAAATGCAAACAAATCCGTTAACACCCAAAACGACAATAATACTAAAATATTATTAACAAAGAAATGTTAAAAGATCATATATGATATCATATTAATGTATATTATTCTTTTATAATTTAATAAAAATTATTTCAACATTATACATGAGGTTATCCTTCCCTCTACCAAGTAAAAAGTACAAAGTAAGGGGTTTCTTATCTCATCTTTAATTTCGTGAGATTTCCATTGTTCACCACTTATTTATTGTGTGTGGTGTGTGTACTGCCAATGATTGTATTCATTGTGTAATATAAATTAATTTTTGGATATTTACATAATCATTGTATAATCCTTCTTTCATGAGTGTATATTTCGTAAGTTACCAAATCGATAAGGGAATTCGAAAATACAATTTCCACTCATTCTGCTTTACGAATACTTCATTGATTATTTTACTCCAAGATTATGTGTGGAATCACTATTCATTTTCATATGTCATAATTTCCACTCCCCTATCTGTTGATATACTTTTGATACACATAATCACTCTATTGAAAAATTCTCATGCCATTGATATAAACTTGATAAGAGTAATATTAACTCAATCTCCATTTGTTGAGTTAAATATCCAATTCATCGGTGTTGTTTTTACAAGAATATGTGTAAATGTACTCTGATTGATTTAAACTGAATATATAATCATATTTAGTGTATTTTTATTTTTCACACATAATTATGTCCTTTATTTATCCTTAACCTAAGGATATGGTCTTTATAATATATTTCATCTCAAAATACATTCCATTGAGACTTCTTTGTTGTTATACACCAAATCACTTTTATATGTTGTATATAATGTACTTTAACATAGTATATCATGGATACATTTATTCTCATGATATTATAATGTTTTTATTACCTCAAATATTTGTATTCCACTGTCTCTATTTCAGTTAGGAACTCTAACTAAAATATCATTTTAGATGTTTTAAATTTTTTTTATTCTAAATCATTTTCATTAATGTCCAGGTTTTAAAAATGATAGTAAGGATTTATTTATATATACATTAATGTTTAAAAATTAAAATTCCATTTAAAAGTTTCAATGTCGTATGAGAAACTTTGATTCAAAAATCTATTTTTAAATGGCTTATTGAAAAATAGTGTGACTTTTAAATCTTTTCATGAAAAGGGCGGACATTTCTCTCAAATAATTTTGATGATTATTTTCATCTATGTTAATTATCTGCATTATTATTGATTGAGGATAATTTATTACAATAAAATCTTCTATATTGTATTGAATGAGTTATTTTTTACTATTGATGTGTTATTTTTATACCATTCATGGTTTGTGGATAAAGTATTAACATTTCTTATGGTAGTTTTAATACGAATGTTTATGTTATGTTACATATTTTTCATATGAGGAATTAATTGGACTTAGTAAGTAATAGGTGGAGCCTGCTATAGCCCCTCGATGCATCGGTAGGTCTCATGAGACAAACTAGTGTCTTGGCACAAGGCCTTGACAAAATATTATTTGTAATCTTCGCACAATGCCATGACTAGGTGGTTATGATAGTTTGGCATTATGCATTCCATCATTATGAAAGTGTCTATTGATGTTTCATGTGATTATTAGACTAGTAGAATAACCATGTAAATAAGTAAATGGAATTATTTGATTTTATCTTTTCCATATTATGGTGATGTTCATGTTTAAAAGGATTTTGTTCTAGTGTTATACACTACTTTAAATGTTTATGCTTATTTATGAAAGTTTCTACTATAATGTTATCCTTACTGAGCATCTGAGCTCAGCCCTTTCTATGTTTTATTTTTCCTAGTATTCAAAGAAGTATATTATGACTGGCCTCCAGGGATATCTATGGGATCTCAATGTTGTCTATGGAATCAATTTTGTTATAGTTTTCCATTTTATGATGTAATGAAAACCTTATTAATGTATCTAGTACTTCCAAAGATACTAAACTAATCAGTCATTCGAGACATGATCTTTGATGATCATGCCAATGATACATAATAATGTACCGACTCTAGGCTTCTGGGGTCAGGGCGTTACAATATCTATCATGTTTCCCTTGGCTATGAGTGTAGATTCACCACCTCTAAGAATGAGGCCACCCTAAAGATGTTTACCTTCACCACAATGGTGTGCCATAAACAATACTCAAATCCCCTAACCCTCGAGGAGATATTTCTTACCATATCAGCACAAAGAATGAAAAATTTGGTGAATGTGATCATATAGTCCATATCGGAAAACTCATCTGGATAAAGGTACAAGAACTCAAGAGCTCTATATTCCCTCATCATCACTACAAACAAATGATCGAAGAACCAGGCCTCGAAATCCATCTAGGATAATCCATCATATATGGATTCCAAACCCGAAATGTCCCACTAATGCATAGCTAGTTTTCTTGGACTATAGGTGTTTAGTTTTACCCTCATCCATATAGGAGTATCTAGCTTCTCAAAAATCATTTACATGGGCTCAATCTCGTTCTGGACTTCCTGTAGACCACCCTCAACCTGAATATTTAGTTGGTGATGTGCATGAAACAACTATGTAAGATAAGCCATATAAGGATATAAACCTTGATCTACCCTAGAAATACCCTATATCACACATGCATGGCTCTCTATGAGATGCATGTCAAGCCATTTACCAAAAGTGGTTAAATCTGGTGGCCATCCAGCCTGCACTACAATCTGAGCCTGAGACTGTACCTGTGGATAATTATCTACTTAACCCTTGGGGAACCAAACCTTATCATGCTACCATGGAACTAAACCATCACATGCCTAATGTTATATAATATCATTCTTGGTGGAACCTATTTAATACCATAACTTGGTCAGATATCCCAAATAACCTAAATATAAATAAAGCAGATAGGGAAAGAAGTAATACGAAACATCAACTCACCACCCTCATTCTACACAATCAAATCCCTTACTCATATAATACTAAACACATTGCCTCCTTACCTTCCCCAAAAAATCCATGTATAGAATATACCCGGATCCATTCCCATCCTGACGATCACATAACCTCAAACCGTCGACCATGCCTCCCAACCTGGTGATCAACATCCCCCATATCCATGTCCCTGCCTACTCCTATAAGAGCCAATACCATATATATAAAAATAAGTCTCAAATGGAATATCACATATAATAAAGAATTTCATATCATGACACACAAAAATTCAATATAGAAATCCTATCATGTGACTAATCAAAATAATACGAATGAAAACAATCATCCCCTTTCGGTACCGGGCCAATGTTCCTATATCCCAATATTTATCATACCTGTTCAAGGAACACAAGTAATACCAATTAACAATTAAATTTCATGTTAAACACTTGAGGTTGAAAACATAAAAAGTATAAATAGAAAAATTGTGTACAACAATTCACACCGTTGGTCACTAAGTATGTCTTTCATTCGTGGGGCTGCAGGCACCCATGACTGAGCTATAAACCCAGTTCCAACAACACATATTCTCCGATATAGTAAATCCCAAATAGTAAGACCAAAAACATGAAAGAAAAATAAATCTGGATATCATTAGTACCCATCCATACACTTCTACTAAATCTAAGTCTAGAATGGATCTTCTTTCACTTGTTGCATCTATAGCCTGATTAGCCACATGAACAGTACTATCGGGCTGGGTACCACTAGCCTTAGGAACTCCTCCCCAAATTCTTAATTTTGTTAGCTCATTATGAGGGTTAAAATGGAAAATATAGGGGGATATACCCTCAAGGGATGATATAATAAATGTTTTAGTAAATAATTAATATCAAATGGATGAGAGGATTCAGCAGACTCGAACCAGACCCGCTAATGAAGGAATCACAAGAAATAATATTAAATTAGAATAAGTATACTAATCAAAATTATATGAATAAATAAATATAAATATTACCACCTATAGATTCTAAAAACAAGCATCCAATAAAATTCAAACATACAATATCCAAAAATGGGTTGCCAATACCTTTCCATAATAGATAGATACATATAAAGCATGATGGTCCATAAAGATAAAAAGGGAAAGTCTAGCCGAGGAAGGAACCTCTAGGTCCCCTTACATCAATGTATGAAAACTGAACTCGAATCTTTACCCAAGGCCCTAACCCTTACCGGAATGTAACAGCATATAGTGTACATGTGTCTCCAAGGGGACATGAAAGGTATTAGCACTAGTCCTACTAGGATACCACATGTTATTTCATACCAACATAAGTGTTTATCCAGGTGTGATATATAAAATTCAAAAATGAAATAACTCAAAAAAATTAATCACATAAAATATTTCAGGATCCTAAATAGCTAAGAGGAAATTTTCACCTTTGTCTGCCAACATTGGAATCAATAAAGAGGATATGATCCTTGAACCATGGCCCAGGGTATCTCCCAATGTCCAAATTATCCTAGGTAAACTATTAGGTTCCCCCTCTGATAAAGTAACCCAGAGCCTTCTTCTAAATGAAACCTCAGCTCCCAAATCAAGAAATTGACACACTGAAGGCATGTCAAAGAAAATAGAACCCCATTATCATAGAACCCCACTCAAAATAACCCATTAGTTTGAATCATGTTTTCCATAAGCACAATGAAATATATCCACAAATGAAATCACCATCATATCATAGCACGATTTCCCAAGGAATGATGATCTCTATCCTCCAAAAACTGTCTAGGACCAACAAAATCAATATGATGAGCCTCATCTCCCAAATCATATCCTCAATACTACCATATAAAGGCTTATCCCATTCTCCATATCATTCTATGACATGAAACCCCATACCAATTTACCTATTCCAAACTACAGGGGGACTACACACATAGAGGGTCAAAACCACCACATCACTGAGTTAATCTATGTGAACAGGACCCCAACGACACTTTGGCCAATAACGGGTGAGCATCAATCACTATAATAGTACCTAAGCCCCACCAATTATGGATCCTCATTCCCTTGAGACCAGGTCACTCAAATTCAATGGTCAAACCATCACAATTCATCTCGGGCCTTGACAACAACCTAATGACCATCTCTTTTCAAGATGATCTCTATCATACACAATATCGTGATGAACCTCACCCAAAATATTTGGGCCAAACCCAACCCGATTATCATGTCACCTCAATCCCAATAGCCATGTCACAATAATTCCATGGTTCGTGCCCTTCACGATCCCAAGGATCATATCACATTAAATTAAATAATTTCATATATATATATATATATATTAACAAATTCAATTTAATAAGAATTTCATTTTAATTAATAACTCACTTCATCTTAACAACCCATGTTGGTAAATGGTCTCTAACCTGACCTCACATGAGTAAACCAGATGTAGAAATTCCTAATACCATCCCATAAGTTTAAACAATTCATTTAACATCAAATATTTGGGACTATCTCATCTACCGAACAGTGCGCTGAAATCCACACCCCCTAAAATGACTACAAAAAACATGAATAAATTTATCCACCACATTCTTCAAAATCGTAGACGTAGTCACATCCAGTATTGGACTCTATATTAAGGTATTTTGAAATAAATCAGAGTTTCCTTCAAACCTCCAAAAAATTTTGTAAAAAGACTCACATTGATTTTATGATCTATGATGTTAAAGAAATGGAAAATAAAATATGGGGTAGGGGTAGCCTTATAGATATTATTATAATGAAATCAATAATGATAAAAAAGGAATCCAAATGAAAGAGATACTTCACATCCAAGTCGGATGATGAAAAGTGATATACCCACTGATGTGAGAACAACTATGAAGTAGAAAATAATAATAAAGAAATATAATGGCGGGATATATAGGTAATTTCCCCTCTTTACAGAGGCCTCACAGTTAGCTCATATATTTTTCCAAATCATGTGGTAACTGTATAAGCTAATGTGTATGTATATTTCCTAAATGTCAATAACTGTGGGGATTGCACATAGTTTTCTCTAACCATGTGAAAACTATGGGGAAAACCATCTATAAAATTTTATGAGGTTACTATATGGTCAGGAACCTCACCCTACATGGGTTAATAGACCATGTGGCAGTGAAAATGTGGGTTTTATGTTTAGTGGGGATGGCCTGACGGTTTACCCATAACATGCACCTTGACCTGCAACTTCCCAAAATTGGGCCTCCATCACATTGGAAACCCTTAATATCAAACTAGGCACACTTAGAGCTTCTAAAACCATCCTAAAACATGATATTTTGTTGAAAAAACATCAAATTTGTTTTTATGATCGAAAATGAAATTGGCATACCCAATAATTTAAAAAATTAATAAAGGGATATGATTTCAAATCAATTAAAAAACATGGGATGCAATAGATTGTGTAGTCTTATGAAATTTTATACCTAGAATGTTAGGGGAGTAAAAATATCCTTTCTTTTATTCCATTTTCAAAAATATAGAAATTATAAGTGAACAATAATTCATAAACCATTACTATAATATCACCTATAACCCTAAAAGGTTAGGTAATGTTTTAGTTGGAATTTCACAACCAATAATGAGTTTATAAAATCTCATAAAAATATAGAAGATTTAACTAAGGCCTTAATGTTATTAATGCTTCAAAATTGAAAAATGTGTTTGAAAAATTCAGTTCCCCTATACTGGATTGGATAATTAAGTTACATGGATCTTGGAATTTTCTAAGTGTATGGTAATATGGGTAAAACATTTTTTCAAAATATTACATCCTAAAAAAATTAAAATTATTTATTTTTTGTGATCATATCCTTATGAAATTTTCCATAAAATGTGGTTTGGTGGATGACCTCAATTAATGGGACATTGGCCTCCACTATTTTAAAAATCACCAAGATATCTTGTTGAAATTCATCTTCATTAGTTTTGTTGGGTTATTTAATTATTATAGGGAATGGATGTTGGGACTGGTGTAGGTCTTACAATTTGTGATTTCCCTTATCCATCTTCATTGGTTTTATCTTCACATGGACATCCTCTTTAGGTTCTTTCTTAGGGATATATATTTCTATTACCTTAGGCAGTACACTTGATTTTCCAGATTCCAATTGAGATTGTTCCTTGTTCCTCACATCCTTACCACACCTTAAATAAATATAACTCACATTTACTTTTTTATGAAGAATTAAATTATAAATGAGTTTACCCAAACTTTGGTTTTCGGATTTTTTTAAGGTGGAAATGATCAGAATGAACTACCCATTCATATATTTATCATTGTAGCTTGTGTTTTTAGAAAAAATTATTTACTTTTCTAGGTTTACACATGTTATTTCATCCCATATTTTATAGAGGGTTCTTGGGATTACCCTGTGGATAATGTAAAAAAGGATGGGACAAAGTACTTTGGAATGTTAGTGGATTGAACTTTTTTTGATAACCTTAATAGATAGGTGGAACTTTATATTTACAATTTCTACCAATAATCAAACTATTGGAATAATCTCTAAAACATGAATTCCATTCCATTTTTTCTGTTATAAACTATGGTACATAGAATCAAAACTTTCTCGCACTAATAAGAAACTATTTATCTAGTTCACTGAAGAATGAAAAATCAGGAAGACCTAAGAGGATGTCAAAGGTATGGTCTCCTAAAACATTTTTATATATATATTTCTCTTAGTATTGGTAATTTATTTAATTATATCTTCACATAAATGTAATTATAAACTTGTTACCTTATATTATCCTATAATAGTAGTTATTTTACTAAATATTTAGGAATTTTGGGATATCACTTTAATTAATTTTTTTGACTTTAGTTGATTACTTTCTATAATTTATCCTCTAGATATATAATCAAGATGGTTATATTCATTTTCCATCAAACCATGGTACATGAATAAAACTAAATGGTGGACTTTGAATGTTCGATGTTGTTTGGATGTTGTTACCTACATTAATATAGAACATAACATATAGAGAGTTTATACATTTACTTTTTTTTTCTAATGTATATCTTTACATATATGGGTAATTTTTGAAGTTTGGAAAAACCTCTCGAGTAAAGACATATGAAAAACATATTAGGTGATGAACTCTAAAAGATTTAGGTTGTAGATCCATTCCTTGGATTATCCTTCAAGGGAAAAAGAAAACACCTTTTAGCTCACCTGGTCTTCTAAAAACCCTAAATGAGTTAATTTATTGAAAACATCACCAAATTTTGGTAAGTCTTATTTAGGATCCCCTCTTTCCAATATATGAAACTTTTTCGCGAGTTATATCATACCAAATCTATGTTCAATGTTGCACTGATTATTTTGGTCTTGAATTCTATTTTTGTTGTTGAATTTGGGTGCATATAATACACTCCATGTCCAATAAAACTCTTCTATATTTTCAACCTTATTTTCACAACCATTAGTTAATTTGAGGAATAGGTAGAGGAGAATGGGAAAATTTATAATGGATCTATGAGAAAATTATTTTTACACATGTTTAATTATTTTTAATGTTATCAGTCTTTCGACTATAGTTCATTTATCCTCTTTATCAATCCAAATGAGGTATGATGAAGTAGACCTCGTAATGTGTTTATATGATTCCAAATTGAAACTAAAAGAAAATATAAAACAATATACTCCCAAAAATGGTGTTGGGTAGGTGTGATTCCTAACATGGGGACTCCCAAAAACGATTTTATGAATGAAAGTTTAATTCATTCCTAGTGGGACTCAGTTTGTCTCTAGTGGGGAGAGTGTTATGTGTGTATTCCTCTCTTATTTTATAGATTATGTGTTTTGAAATAACTTATAAATTGGGTTGGTTTTAAATTCAACATTGGAACTACTGTTATAACACAGATTTATCCCCTCATTCTCCCATTCAATCAAAATAAAGATGATTCTATATCATTTACCAAATCCAATGAGGTATCACATATTAACCTCATCTAGTTTTTTTTTGGACGGAATAATGGATCACAATAATTATTGTATACCTTAAATTTTCTTTTAATTGCGATAAAATACCTTTAATCCCTCTTGTATTGAAACATTTCTCACTATCACATATAGTGGATTGAATCTATATAACTCGTTTCTACATTTCTGAGAAAGTGGCAATAAGTGATTGAAATTAATGGTTATAGGAAACCTACAATTTATTAAGCAGTAAAATATTTCTAGGAATGTAAGAAAGAGAAATTAAAAATTAAAAAATATAATTCATGAAAATTTAATGGGGTAATTATCCCTAGCTGAACCACTTATGACCTAGCGTGTCATCATCAGAATCACAAGATCAAAATGAAGAGAGAAAAAAATTGTTCCAACTCTAGTTGATTTAAAATCATCATGCATTTAAATTATCCAGTTAACACATTATCTTATTAAAGAGATACTTGATTCCTCTATTACAGTAGATCCTCCTTCTACTTGAGTCACACAAACCCCTTTTATATCCTCAATAAAATCCTTATATTCAATCAGAAATATCTTCTTCTTTGATTTCTTTTATGTGCACAGCTCATGGGACATGAATGGGATTATTAAATTTTCCATCTTTCTTTCCATCTTAACAATGTCATTATTTACATATTAAATTGGATGTTTTCTACATAGATCACTTGAATTATACTTTATAATTTCGTTGGATCAATTAGAATTATGCTCCATATTGATTTAGTTGATAAATATTAGACTTTTTGGAATTTTTTATTTTTTCCTAACACTATAATTATAGCCTGGTCATCAATTAATCACATAAATTAAATACATGATTAATATATTTTCACATATTTTAAATACAAAGGAATATATGGTTTTGTGGTTGATTAAGATATAATAGTCTCTGGATCAACCACATGAAAGAAAACCATACACTATATTTATTTTCACTTGTAGTAGATCTCAATTCATTTTGAGGTCTCTTTAGATGCAATGTCATTTGAGTTCCATGTAGGGAAGCATAGACATGTGGTCAATTGTCTTCTACCTGAAATTTTTTTTCTAGGAACAATATGTCAGAATCCTCTATTTAGGATTATTGGGATAATTATTGGTCACTTTAATCTCATTATCATTCATATAAAAAAGTCAGTTGAGAGGTACAATTAATTCATTTGTTTTCTATTTTAAATAATTTGACCAACACATAGTAAGAATACAATATTATTTAATGTAGTCTTTATCCAATTATTTTACATAATCAAGATAAAAAATTAAAATATTATTAAATAACATTTTAACAATGAAATCCAATTCTCCTAATGATATTATAGCTTACATAGTAAATTTATAAATTGAATAAATCCTTAAAAACCATTTTTTAATCAATCATTATTGAAATATAAATTTTAAAAAATTATCAAAAATCCACGACTAACATGGGTTTTGTTGAAATGAGGGGTTGAAGTATAATGAAATTTGGTAGAAATATGGAAATATTATATTTCATTACCCATCATACGCACCATACCCTCGTATTGGGGATACTAGCACTACTATAAAACTAACCTATAACAAATGTCTGGAACCATTGGTATAGACCTCCAAACCGTTGGTATAGTCTATACCAACAGTTTGGAGAACCGTTACCAAGTAATCCGTTGGGATAGGTCTATACCAACAGTTTTCCCAAAACCGTTGGTATAGACCTATCCCAATGGTTTTGGAAACCATTGGTATAAGTAATATAAAAATATATACCAACGGTTATGGAACTATTGGAATATGTATTTCAAAAAAAAAACATTCGCTGGGATTTGATCCCAGGACCCCCTAGTTTTTCATTGAACGAATTAACCACTAACATAACATGAATTTTGTGAACATAATTAAATAAATATATATATGTATTGTCATAATTATTTTAAATTTTGATTTATATAATGTTCTCGGTAATAAGATATGATAAAAATTCAAAGGACCTATACCAACAGTTGTCAAAACCATTGGTATAGACCTATACCAACTGTTTTGACAACTTTTGGTATAGTTCTTGATTCTGGATTCATTTTTGGGTGGAAGGTTGATATTTGGGGGACCTTTCACAACGGTTTTGGAAAACCCTTGGGATAGGTATACCCTTTCACAACGCTTTGGCCAAACCGTTGGGAAAGGGTGTACCTATCCAAACGGTTTTCCCAAACCTTTGGGAAAGGTGTACACAAAGTTGAATTCTCCCAACGGTTTGGCCAAACCATTGGGAATGACATACCCTTTCCCAACGGTTTCCCAAAACCATTAGAAAAGGTGGCCTCAAAGTGGGATTTCCCAATGGTTTGGCCAAACTGTTGGGAAAGGGGACTTATACCAAAGGTTTTTAAAAACTGTTGGTATAGAAGCATTGGGAAAGGTCATATTTCTAGTAGTGTTGATTTATCTACCTTCTCCATATCTTCTGAATCAGATATTTTTGATGGATTTAACATACCTAACTTTATCTACGAAATATCTTACCAATATCATTTTAAATTAGTAGGTGAGTGGTTGAAGATTCTTAAAAATTTCCTAATCAATATCTACACAAATATATGGGTGCGACAACTCTTGGTAACTATCAACCAAATATAACACTAGAAAAAGGGTAAGAATAAAGAATATCCACCATCATATTATATATCAATCGATATCCATCCATCACAAGATGGATCATATATCAATGTAATAACAACACAAAAAATAGCTAAATCACAGTCTCATATGATCCTAATAGTCTTTCAATACTTTTTGTATAAAATTATAGAGTTTCTAAGTCATCTCCATTAGACTTCCACAGACCAATATCATTTAAATTCAAGGAAAATTTAATAATATATGAATATTAGGTATTAAGTTATCCTATTAATCACATCACAAATCATTTAATAACTCTTACCTCTTAATTACCATTGAATGTCACCACATCATGAATATTTTCCCTATAAATCAACACATAACATGCTTTAATTGTTAATTAAACAATGATAATCATTTTTTGATTTATTTTTCTACAGACATAAGATGTAGGATGATAAAAATAAATTCACGTATAGATTCATCCCTATTGATCAATTGTTATCCACTATTTTATCCAAGCATTCCAATAGATCAAATGAATCATCAGTGGAATATTTCTATAACGTATAACATAAGATTCATGTCCCAAATAATTATAATATCCTTGTAAATTGTAGGACATTACTTATCTACTTCCAATTCCTTTATAATTATGTCACACTATCTAAGGGAGTCACTATCCTCTGTGTTTTACCATTATTTTGTTTCTAATATACAACTATAACATTATTTTTAGTTATCATTCAATTTAAATTGAATTCCTAATTATATATACTATTATAATTAACATAATTTAATTCCATGATTAAAATTATGTATTTTATATCATCCATCCAACTGTAAACAACTCCTTCCTTGTAAACACAATCTTGATGTAACTATTGGGTATTAAATCTTCCCCTACATTCATGTAAATTACTCAGATTATTCATTCCATATTCAATAATCTAATTTTATCTCCATAATTATTATCATTCCAATTCATTATTAACATATATATTGATCATATGTGGTAATCATATTGAATAAATTATTTCATAATGAATTAAAAAATTTCATAAGTATTGAAAAACAGATCTATAACGATTAATTATTTATGTTTGATTATTCACATTCCATGGATTTTATTTTTAAACAAAATCCACTAGTTATCAATCATAATGAATTAACATCCTCCAATGGTCACTATTTTAGTCATATTAATTTATTATAGTATACCTTTTTTATTTACCAATACATTTCAAAAAAATAATATTATCATGAAATGACAAAAACATCTCACATAAAAATAATCAATATTGATTTGGGTTTTGTATCCTTTAATTCACAATTAAAAAACCATTATGATCATAACATAACCCTTTTGTGCTGAATAAAAATCAATGAACTATTTATGTGCATAAAACAATATAAGTTTTTATTAGTTATTATCAAAATTCACATTGAATTATTCATTTATCACTTAAATTTCCAGTATAATTTTCTCAAAATAGCCCAAAAAATGGGTTTAAAGGGGATGGGATGTCACTAGGTGCATGATGAAATCATTAGAGTAAAAAAATACAAGAAGTTCCTATATTCTCAAAATATGCAGAACACCCCCAGTTTCAAATAAGTAACCCTTTCGTTGTTGTTTTATGGTATGTAAATTGTTAGGGTGATGTTTGGGAGAGTTTATAAGTATTTTGGATTTTTTTGGGACATTTATAAAGATTTAATGTTAGTGAATAGTTCAGGGAAATCATTCATCTTCTATATAAAATTATGAAAAATGAGACATGTGATAATGGGATGGCACATGTTTAAGGAAACAAATTTTCCAAACCGTGCATCCACCAAGGAGAATCTATGAGAGTGGGAAAAAGATATTTTTCGTAGTTTCTACATGGTTTTTATAATCATGTGAGACATCTAAGTGAGGTGATCCTTGGAGTACATGCTAGCACATACTTAGGAAACATTGTTCCTAATTGTGCAACTAATAGTCCACGATTTAAAATTTTGATCACTAAAAAGTGGATTTAACAAATTTTCAAGTCTATTACACTCAATTTTCTCCCAATCAAACCTAACTTGAGACTTATTAACCCAAAGCATGTGGAACCTTTCCCCATCAAATTGGAAGCAGTCTATAAGTTCTTATCAGTGCATTGAAGCCTAATTCCCATATTAAGTCCATGTTTAGGGTAGTTTTCTTGGTTTTTCATAAATCTACATTCTTATATATCTCCATTAAATTTGTATATATAATCCATTGTAGAATTATATAAGGTTTATGATTCCATACATGGTTATATATGGTGTTTTTTATGTTATGGGTAAAGATCTAAGGTGTGTTTTTAGAGAATCAACACAGTTTTGTTGGCTTTATAATGTCGTTCTTCATTTTCTCCAAAATTCCTAAGGTGGGTGGCTTCACTCTCGAATCATATTATTATAAATTTAATGGATATTTTATAATTTCATAAATTGATTGAAATTGACGAAAATTCATGTAAAAATGTTGATATAATCCCTATTTAGTGGTCGATTGTGGATTTATGGTATTGTGGAAGATTGGAAAGGCTATATTCTTGGTTTTTGTGGTTTTAAAGTGTTGATTTTAAAAATTGAAAATATTGTTTTTAAAACTATAATCAATAAAATAATGGTTTCATTGAAATGGATTGAAATTGTTGATTTTAAATTGTTTTGGAATATATTGGTTTTGTGAGTTCACGCTTTTGACATGACCATGAATAAATGGAATATACCAATATGGTACAATGGGACGTGACCCTGGATAAGGGGAATGTGCCAATGGGGCATAAGGAGATTGGATACTTTGAGAAATCTTTGTGGATGGATGAGAAATTTTTCATGAATATAGAACTATTAGTGAAGCATGAATGTGTGGGAGTGTGGTTTTGAATCATGGAAAGGGTATGGACAAAAGGAAGGTTAACCGGTTTTAATAATTGTTGGTATCATAATTTGGAAAATATTTTTGTATGAATTGTTTGGATTTTTTGTAGATTGTAAAACTGTTTAAAGTGGTTTAATATAAATCATATTTTATAAATGTGATAGATTGTTCTATCCTAGTGGCAAGAGTAGGGATGTAATTTGGGGAAAACCTACTGAGTTTCTGTAATGACCCGCTCATTCTCATTGGCTTGAGAGCATAATGAGTCATTACTTGGCCGGAAGACACATAACCAAGATTCTAAAGGCTTGAAATAAATGCTAAATGGTTTCACATACTAGTGGGAAACGATGTAACCTTTATGAAATAAACCAATGAACTAACAAACTATAACCAAATAATTTTTTAAATGATACATGAACCAAGGAATACACCTAAACAACCTCATGTTTCTCAAAACCACATCAAAGTGTGAAAAAAATTAAGACCAACCAAGTATCAAAGTAAAAAGTGGATAGATCATCTAAAGACTATGAAAATATCACAAGACTCCGTTACCCACAATCCCCAAGCTCCACAATCTTCGAACAACCCAAACATCACGAGGTAGTGCTATAGATGTGGGAAGCATTACATTTTCCCATATCACAGAAGATATAATATTCAATAGAAACAAAGTGGCAATGTATAGGTGAGTAAAAAACTCTCTAAATTTCCCCTCAATGACTTCCCAAATCATTCCACTAGGATAGGAAAGTTAGTCACATTTATATAAAATAGTTCATATAAATTAATTAACCAAAACAGTTTATAACCAAATATAAATAAGTTCCAAAAACTGTTTTAAACCAAGTGAATACAAAACTATATGAAACCAATTTCCATAAACGTATTTTTCATGAAAAATAACTAATCAAATCTTTAAAAAAGTCTTCTTATCATTTTTCATACACGTTTCATAGTTCACCACACACCTACACTTGCATGCTTCATTTGACAGTTCTATACTCATGAGCAGTCTCTCATCTAATCACCTTGTGTCCCAATGAAACACGCCCCTGATCCAGATTCACATCCCTTGTACACAAATGTTAATTTTTCTTTATTAAGGGACAATTAATCATGAACTCACACCAACACCATTAATGCCAAATATATCCATTACCAAAACAAACCACTTTAATAAAATTAAACTATTACCGAAAACCAAAGCACAACTAATTTCAAAGCAACATTTCAATTCAATAAAACATCCCCATTTATTGAAAACATATAATCCCATTTATGTGCCATAAATCTGAAAAAATAACAATTTTAAAACCCATGGTATAAAATCAAAACCAAAGCACTCATTTAAAATTCCCAATTTTCCAAATTTCACAATCATCAATCATTAAGTTTTCCAACATGATATCATCAAAAATATCACAATAAATTAAACACCACAAATATAATTTTAATGTAATCCAATAATTTCTACTATGTGTATTTGATAAAGAAGACTCCTACCTCAAAGGGTTTGTTGAAAACCACAAAAAATAAAGAACACACATGAAAATCGTGTCGATTCTCCAAGAATCGACCTTAGATCTGTTTTCCTAGAAATATCATAATCAAATCTCTTCATATTTGGAATCCAAACACATATATCTACATATAGTGGGTGTATATCTATAAAATAAAGATAAGGGGAGAATTATATCAAATTATATCTAAGAAACTAATCAAGAACGATGAAGAACTATCCCATACCCCAAGAATCCTACTTCAATTCCCTAAGGGAGGCCTTCGGATCACCTATAGATCATTTGGAGAACCTTATTTGGAATTATGAGAAACAAATCCCAAGTTAGGGCATCTTAATAGAAACAATGATCCACTTAGAGGAAAAACATGTGATATCCACTTTTTAGGATCTCACTTAAACCATCTTCATGGTTAGATCGCACGGTTAGAAGAACTGTGCGCTAACTGTGAATTAGCTACTTCTTTGGTAGACCCTCACATGGATTCCTTGCATGGTCTCCATAACGGTGCTCCGACTATGCTTGAGACACTGCCTCAAGAGGACCAATTACACATGGTTTGTCCGCACGGTTAGAAAAATCATGTGCTGCCCCGTGAGACATCCATTTTTCCCCAAAACTACTTACAAAGTTCTCCCAACCCTCCCATCCATCACCCTTAAAATTTATAACCATGAAAATAATCATGTAAGGGTTACATACCAGAAACTCAGGGTAATACATTCTCCCAACCATTGGTCTTACCATTATTATAAAGTAGAAAACCCTCACCAATCTGAATGAGTTCCATCCCTTGTTCTTCCATATCCTTCCCGGGTTCCCAAGTCTCTTCCTGAATCTGACTATAGTACCATAAAACCTGCACTAGAGTGATTATTTCTCCAAACTAGGATTTTTGTTTCCTATCCACAATCCCCACAAGGATATGTACTATCAATGAATAAAAATTTTGGTCGACATGATCCCATATGATCACATGGTCAAGATCAGGATGATGCTTTTACAATTGAGATACATGGAACACATTATGATCCTAACTGAACTATGGTGGTAATGAAAACTGATATTCTACCTCAAAAAACTGTTCTAGTATCTCAAAAAAGACTATGTATCTAAGATATATCTTTCCATATGTCTTGAAATGTTGATGTCCAAGACTTGAAGAAATCCCCCAGAAGACATGATCACCCACTACGAATGACAATGGTCTTCAACGGTAATCTACATATGATTTCTGATGACTCTGATCCATCTCCATCCTATTTTTAATCAATTAGATATTATATATTGTTTCTTGGACAAGGCTCATCCCGACTAGTGAATTTTCAGCTATTTCCACCTACCATACTGGAGAACGAAAAGGACGCCCAAACAATGCTTCAAACAGAGCCATATGTCTTAGGGCCTGATAGATTTTATTGTATAAGAACTACACCAAATGTATATGATCTTACCATGATCCACAAAAAATCCATTACAAAATCCCACCACATGTCTTCCAATGTTTGTATTGTCCTCTCATACTAGTCGTCTGTCAGAGGATGATACGTCGTCCTCAGAGTCAACTGAACACCAAGGGATTTCTATAAGGATTTCTAAAAGTGAGATGTGAACATTGTATATTTATCTCAGATGATTGACACTAGTACACCATTCCTCTTTACAATTTCTTGGATTTGTATTTTATATAGATCCTATACCATATCATTTTCACAAATTGGAATGAAATGGGATGACTTGGTAAGTTGATCCACTATCACCCATATTGCATCGTGTTTCCAAACCATTCTTCGAAGAAGTGTAAATGAATCCATCACTATTTTCTCCCATTTCTACACTAGGACAAGTAAGTAATGCAACATACCCTTAGGTCTATCATGCTCTATATTATCCTTTTATCAAATTAAGCATCACGAGATGAACTCTTACACCTTCATTTTCATGCCACTCCACTAAAACTATGCCTATAAAGGCATATACATCTTTTGTGTACTTAGATGTACAACCCATCCCCAATGGTGGTAAGAATGAAAGAGTTGGTCCTGAAAAGCCACAAGTACAACTATTTGATCTCTAATACTCAAAACTAAACTTCCATAAAGTCTCCATCCATTAGTTGTCTCCCCATTATTGAGTTTTGAACTCATAACCAGAAATTCTACATCATATTTTTGTGCCTCTTTGACCATATGTACAAAATCAGAAATAAGAATAGCTGAAAATAAAACCACAACGACACCTTAGTTTTCACGTTCCACATGCATGTTAGTGAGGAATGATATCACCTTCCATTCATCTAAAACTTCTTTCACCAACTGAGCATTTGAAATTCTGCTGAATGCATCCGCTACTAAATTCCATTTTCCTGGTGTGTACATCAAGTCAATGTTAATAATTTGGAGATATTCCATCCATATACTTTTCCACAAATTCAAATCTCACTACGAAAAATATATTTCAATCTTTTATGGTTTGTGAACACATTATATTTCTCCACAAAGAGATAATGATTCCATTTATTCAAAGCATGGATGACTACAGGTAACTCCAAATCATGTGTTGGGTAATTCTTATCAAGTAGTCTCAATTGCCTTAAACCATAAGAAACTACATGGTTTCCCTAAATGAGAACACATACCAAAATTGATCTGGAAGAATCCCAATACATGACATATCCTTGTCCCGATTCTTCAAAAATCAAGATAGGTGCCGATGTATGTTAAACTTTTAGCTCAAGGAAAGGCTTCTGGGATTCCACTATCCATTAGAATGGTATATTCTTCTTTTTCAAAGCTATCATTTGTGAAGCTAGTCCTGAGAAATAATGGAAAAAGCCTAGGTAGTAACTAGCTAGACAAAGAAAACAGCGTATCTTAAAGACATTATTCATTGGTTTCCATTATAGAACAACATCTATCTTTTTTTGGATCAACAGAAATTCCTTTTTCATAAATTAAATGTCCACGAAAAAATACTTCTTATATTCGAAAATCAAACATTGATAATTTGGAATATAAAAAGTTATCTCTCATGATTTGTAACACTATTATTTTATGATCCTCATGGTCATCCCTAGTCTTCGAATACACCAAGATTTCATCCATAAACCCCATAATAAAACAATCCAAATATCATATAAATATCTGATTCATCCAATCCGTGAATACCGCTGGTGAATATGTTACACAGAAAGGAATGAATATATATTCATATTGTCCATATTTTCTTCTAAAATATATATTTGGAATATCCCTTTTCCAAACTCAACATTGGTGATATCTAGACTGTAAGTATATTTTAGAGAACCATTGATCTGTCTTTAATTAATAGAACTGATCCTCAATGCGTGGAAGTTGATATCTGTTCTTTACCGTAATAGGGCTAATCTTACGATAAAAAACACATAGCCAAAGAGTTACATCTCCTTTCATCATGAAAAAACCGGTGTATACCATGGAGATATACTTGTCCATATGAATCCCTTACTTTCTAGTTCCCCTAGTGATAAATTCAATTCCCGTAACTTTAGTGGTACAATTCTATAAGACGGGAGGGAAAAAGGAATGGTCCTTGGATAAAGATAAATCTTAAACTCCACTTCCCATATAGGTGGTAAACCTAAGAATTTATAAGGAAATACATTTTTAAATTGATACAGAACTACTGAAAAACTAATTACCTCAATCTCATCCTTTGATGCCAAAGTCAATGATGATAACTGGTAAGATATTATTTCGACCGTTGGTTCCAAAAATATCTTTTCTAATTTATTTTCCATCCTCTCTCCTCTAAAAATATTCTTGATGCCTTCCTTAGTTGTGAAACTGATAGTTCTCCTATAACAGTGGATGTGGGACTTAAAAATTGTCAGCAAATCCATACCCAAGATTACATTATTGATATCCATGTCTAACATGGAGAAATTATATTTCATCTCTGCTTCTTAAATAGTTATAGCAAATTCTCAACACAGAAGGTCTTGACATTCTCTTTCACTGAGAGGAGTTCGTAGTTTTCAAACAAAAGCATCATATCCGACTTTAAACATAGAATATCAACATCACGAGAAGTAATTAAAGAATGAAATTAACCAGTTTTAAAAATTACATGCTCCAGGGTAGAATTCAAATGAATCGTACCTATCACTAATGATATTATATATTGATCATCAACAATCATCTTCTCACCTCCATACAATTGTTTTTTTTCGAACTGTTCTATCTGTTTCCTTACATAGATTGCCCTAGTTGAGGATTCATTGTATTCCAAGAATCACCAAGGCTTTCTATGCCCTTCTGACGAGAATGATTCTACTATCCTCACCCTGTCGAATAATATGATTCTTGCGATTCATGAGAAGTGTCTCTAGAACATTACCTTGGTGAACTATTACAATAGTTATGTAGGTGACCCATCTTGTTGAAATTATGCAATGATCTAGGTTGTTTTGTACACTATCTATTTATGTGGTCAAGAGAACCTCATTGAAAGCAACCTTCTTTTCTATGGGGTCATGAAGGAAGGTTCACTAATCTAGCTGTCTGATTCTGATTTCCACTTCCACATTAGGAATAGGTGACCATTTCTTTCTCTTAGTAGTTGAGTTCCCCCATTACTTGAAGGTATCATCATACCTCCTCCTATCGATCTCAAGATATCACGTTCAGCCATAGTTTCTCTATTTACAATCTCTATATAATTTGTAATACAGAGTAATTACTTATTTGATCGAATCTCCCACTGTATCCATGTTTCAATGATGCGTTCATTAAAAGACTCGAATGCCACAATTTCAGGTTTAAATTTCACTAAATTCATGAATTCAGTCGCATACTCGGTGAAAGAGATACTCTCCTACTTCAGGCTGAAAAAATCTGTCATTTTCTGGATCATGAATGTGTTAGGATATAATTGTTTATCAATAGCTTATTCAAAATTCTCCCAAGAATGTACTTCATCCAATTTCTTATGCACTGCTAATTCCCACCACTATCATGAATGATCTTCTAGAATATAAGTATAAAACATGATTTTATGCTCCATCGGTGTGCCAATGAAATCGAAGACATGATTCATCTTACTTAGCCACACCTCCACCTTCTCGGGTTCAACATCAAACTAGATTTTCGGTGGATTACACTTCATGAACTAGATGGTATGATCCAAAAGACTTGACACATTCCTCTGATACCTCGTATCCACATCTTAAAAATATTGAACAATTCTCTGAACCAGCTATGTGTCCACCCATGGTTAAGGTAGAACCACATTCTCCGTAGCTTCTTCTGGTTGGTTTTGGGGATGCCTACTAGGTGCCATTTTCTAAACCAGAACAAAATCCATCAATCTCACTCTCCATCATCTGATGGCTTAGCATTTCAAATTATATCACATCGACTATCACACCATTTTTTTTCCAAAATAACCTTTTTTTCATGTTTAACCAGTTTTTAAAACATTATTTCATGGTTTTTAAAAATTAAAACATTTTCAAAATACCATACGCATTCCTTTGTCAAAATAATTCATTTGAAAAAAATTATACTCTTTTTTAATAATTTACTATTTTTGACAACATGAATCATTACTTAAAATGATTAATGCACTCTTAGTGCGAAGTCATTCCTCTAAAATGCATGTCATGCTTGTATCATTGGTTAAACCCATGAAAATAAGATAAATTTATCCTGGAAGTGTCTACAAACACTTATGTACCCAAATCCCCAGTAACTTGATGTTCAATATAAAAGGGTTTGCTATGTCCTTTTATGATATACATTTCGGGTTCCAACCATCCTAATCTTATCTAAGATTTCAACCCAAAGATTATAAAAGAAGGAATTTCAACTCTATGAACAAGAACATTGATGACCACATGTTCGGAAAGGACTGAACAAGCTGATAACATTTGTACCATAATGGACGGACCAGAATGATACCATTTTTCATGACCATCTCATTCACATTGGCTTGAGAGCACAATAAGTCATTACTTGGACATAAGAGACATCCCCAAGATTCCAAAGGCTAGAAATAAATGTCCAAGTGTTTCACATAAAATTTGGGGATGATTTACCATTTAATAAATAAACCAATGAACCAACAAACCATTTATTAAATGATGCATGGACCAAGGAATACAACTAAAAAACATCATGTATCTCAAAACCACATCAAAGTGTGCAACAGAAGAAGACCAACCAAGTATCAATGTACATAGAGGATAAAACAAATAAATAATCTCAAAATTTCACTAGAATCCAAGCTCCAAAAACTCGAAGCTCCACAATCACAAAACAACCCTAACCTCAAGAGGTAGTGCTAAAGATGATGGAAATGTTTCCCTTGAACATGTCCTGAAAGATGGAATCTATAAAATCATCAAAGTTCCAAATTCTAGGTGAGTATAAAACTTAGTATGTTTTCCCTAATTACTTCCATACTCATTCCACTAGGATAGAAAAGTTAGTCACATTCATGTAAAACAATTCATATAAAATAATTTACCAAAATAGTTTATAACCAAATATAAATAAGTTCTAAAAACCGTTTGCAACCAAGGGAAAACATAACTAATTAAAAACAATTTCTAGAAATTTATTTTTCCAGAAAAAATAACTATTCAATGATTTAAAACTAAATTTTATTATCATTTGGAATATTCAATCCATAGTTCACCACACACCCACACATGAAAGCTTTGTTTGACAGTTTCATACTCATAATCAATCTCTCATCCAAGAACCTTGCGTCCCAATGAAACATGCCACTGATCCAGGGTCACGTCCCTTGTACCCTAATGGTACTTGTCCTTTATTAATGGTCTATTAATCATGAACTAACACCAAGACCATTTATTTTAAATATTTCCATTTCCAAAACAAACCATTTCAATAAAACTAAACTTTTATTGAAAACCAAATCCCAACCAATTTAAAAGAATATTTTCATTTTAATAAAAATTCCCCTATTACTGAAAACATCTAATCCTATTTAAGGTCCATCAATCCTGAAAAATATCATTTTTTAAACCCATGATTTAAAACCAAGAACCACAATACTCATTTAAAATCCCCAAATTTCCATATTTCAAAACCATCACTCAAGAAGGTTTACAACATGTTTTTAATAACAAAATCACAATCAATTCAAAACCACGAATACAATTTAAAAGAAATTAAATAATTTCTACTAATTGTAGTCAATAAAGAAGCCTCATACCTCAAATATTTTGATGAAAACTACAATTAATGAAGAAAACATAAGAAAACTTGGTTGATTCTACAGGAATATGCCTTAGATATCTTCTCCTAGAACGATCTAGAAAAACTATCATCGTATTTGGAATCCAGACACCTAGATATACCCATAACGGGTGTAGATCTATGAAATAAATATATGAAGAGAAGTATATCTAGGTAGATCTATGTAATTGATCAAGAAGGAAGAAGAACGATCACCTTCCTCTAGAATACGGCTTCGATTAACGAAATGAATCCTACAGATAGCTTCCAGATTGATGGGAGAACCTTATCTAGCCTTATAGGAAATAAAATCCCACGTTATGGACAATTAAGATAAAAATTGAGTAAATTAGCCAAAATGTGTGAGAAACACTTTTTTAGGATATCACATAAACCATATACACGGTTTGTTTGCACGATTAGACAAACTGTTCTTTAACCGTGCTTTAACTACTGCCTAAGTAAACCCTTGCTTGACTTCCTTGCACATTTTCCCTAATCGTGCCCTAACTGTGCTGGAGCCACTACCTCAAGAGGACTAATTATGCACGGTTTGGTAGCACCGTTAGAGAAATTGTGCACCGCCCGCACAACTTCCATTTTGCCTCAAAACTACTTCCAAAGATCTCCCAAATCTCCCAACCATCACCCTTAAACATTATTACCCTAAAATGAATCAAGTAAGGGTTACATAAAAGAAATAAAGGGTACTGTAGTTTCATTAACCACACCTTCTTTGGCACTTTGGTGCTTTCGTTTAAATTATTCCTCTTGACACAAGAAAATTTAATTTGTCAATCTTCTTTTGCTGTGTTTCTTGACAATTGGGATACATTATAGAGTTGGAGCATGGATCATGTTGGGACTTATGAAGTCATGTATTAGATTCATTAGGTTTTTTTTCATCTTCCATTGTTCACTTTGATATTTAGTATTCTTCTACTACAGTACTCTTTTTTTGCTTGCTTTTAATATCAATAGTATTACTATGAGTTATTTTAAATTTTCATTATTCATATTGTAGTATTTGTTTGTTATAGGATGTTTTTTGGGTTTTTAATATTATAATGGGGAAAGCACATCCTATCTAATTGATTCCCTTGGAATTTAATTCTAGAGTATGGCACATTGTGGATGTCGCTTAAGTCCATGTAATGTCCTTCCTCATTCCCCATCTTATGAGGAGGTGTGGGGTGTTACAAATGGTATTAGTTTTGGGCTGACCAAAAATATTTTTAATACAAGTGGTATCATTTTATTTTCTCCTTGACTAACAAGTGTTAATCAGTTATTTCGATCATGGATTTGAAATTCATTCTGGTATATTCATTATGATAGGATGGTCGAAATGACTTGGATTATTGGGACATGAAATATAAATAATTAAAGATTGTATCTAAACTTTTTAATTTTAAATTAATGTTACCTGGGATATGGGTACATATGTTTTTTGGAGACACATATAGGAATTTGAATCTCGTTAACATGGGTTTAGCCGATGGGATGACCAAGACATGCATTTAGAAATGTCTTCCCACTAGAAGTGAATATCTCATTATGAGTAACGATTTGGTGCAATATATTGATTTTGGATTTTTTTTCTAAATTTTCAAATGTAAGATTTTGAAAAGAGTATGATTGTGGTATTTGAAAATAGTTTTATTTTCAAAACAAAGTGACATTTATCTTTAAAATGGGTCAACCTGAAAATGGTTGACTTTAAAAATAATTGTTGTGATAATTGTGATGTTTTAGAAATTGAAACTGTTGATCCTTTAGTTGATAGGGAGTGAGACTTGTGTTTATAGAAAAATGGAACTCGATAGGTGTCATAAAAACCAATCTGAGGAAGAAACTAAGAGTTTTGTTACACATGAACCACAGGTGAACCAACGACTAGTTTAGAGTATAGTTTGTGATTTTTAGGATTTTGATAGAGGGAAGTAGATAGATAAAATAAGGAAAATGGATCATTCTATCTAGTTCAAAAGTATAATCCACCCATCATTTGGGGTGATTCAGAACCAGTGAAGGTAGAGGTGTGTTTGAACATGATGAATTAAAAATTTGATTTCCATAGCATCCCAAGAGAGTTGAAAGTAAATATAGTGATATATATGACATAGGATCTTGTACACAAGTGGTGGAATTAAGAAGTTCATGATAATTTAGACCGTGGAATATCATGGTTGGATTTTGAAGAAATGTTCAACATAAAATTATATCATCATTTGTTCAGGACTACAAGAATGATATACTTTTTTTGCTTGATACAGGAGATCCTCATAGTGAGTATACAAATATATTTTTTTACTTAGTCCCCTATGAACCCAAAGTTGGGGCTAGTTCATCCTTAATGGAATGAATCATTAAATCAGGACTGAGGAAGTATATTCTACTGAATATTATTGTGAACTTTATTATGGATCATATAGAGATTTTTAATAGAGAAAAAATGGATGAAATAGATATCTCCATAGCTACATGTGGAGAAATCATGTTGATACCTATTAGAGATGGAGGGAACTATAATGTTGTGAGAAAGAGGAAGATGGAAACCTATTTCCTGGGATGGAGTATGTATCAAAACCAAATAGATGGATTGGTAAATCTTTCTCCAAGACCCAAGTGAAAAGATAGATGTTTTTAGTGTGGTTCACTAGACCAAAAAAATTGAGAGTGTAAAACACCACTCATAGAATGACACAATTTCAATAAGATGGGTCATCCTTAGTGATATTGTCACGGGGATTTGAGATTGAGTGTTCAAAACAATTCTTAGGTGTCCCATACATTATATGCTTAGATGGGATGAAAGAAGCAGAACCATTCTAATATACAAAACATAGCTAGATATAGTGATTCCAAGAATACAATGACTCATAAATAATGGAAATATAAATAACGAAATATAGAACAAAGTGAAACAAGACAGAAGTTATAAGGATCTAATAAAGTTATTGTGGATAATTAGTCTGGACCATCAATAGTGAGTGGTATCATACATTTTAATTATACCGTTATGTAGTCTTTATCATATAAGGTTTCATCCCATTCCTTTATATTTTTCTCATGCAATTTATTTTCTGGGATTAAATGTTGAGATGATCCCTTATATGTTTAAACATTAAACTCGTCTTGGTCAAATATAATGTAGATCATTTATGTGTATAGTATGTTCTATAATTGTTGATGGAACTGAGTTGATATGGGATTTATATATGGCTTAGATGGATGTATATGACATAATCATGGGCAAGGATTGGTTGACAATGTTCAAGGATCACGTCGACTGTTATACATGAAGGGTTAGTTTTAATTTTGAATATGGCACTGAGCATGTATTTATAGGGGAAAGAGAGGTAAAAACAGGTGAAATTAGACTGTGGGAACCAACAGTTGGAAGGATTTCATTCTAGTTGTTAGCTTTGATTTTGGCATCGATGGAAGAGATTGAGAATATTAGTTTCCCTGTAGTGGTTAATCTGTTTCTAGATGTTTTTCCCAAAAATTTCTCAGGGATTCCTCCCAGAAGATAAGTGTAGTTTATTATTGATCTCATTTTGGGGATCAGTTCCATTTACCTTCCATATTATCATATAGAACTAATAGGATTAAAAGAGTTAAAATTTCTTTTGGTATATCTATAATGAAAATGGTTCATTCGACTGAGCTTGTATCTATGGGAAGAACTACTGTTTTTTGTTAAAAGGGAGAATAAGACTCTATAGTAGTGTGTTGAAAATTTTAAGCCTAAAAAAGTTATATGAAATAATCAATATATGATTCCACAAATTGATGATCTGTTCGATCAATTTAGGGGATCCCAATGATTCTATAAAATTGAAATTCCATCAAGATATCACCAATTCTGAGTTCGGTAGGAATGTGTTCCAAATATAGATTTCAAGAGAATATATGTTCCTTATGAATAATTGGTAATAAAATTAGTTCTTATAATCAACCAGTATTATTTTTGGAATTAATGAATTTAATAATATAGTGGTATCTGGATTCTTTTATCCCAGTGTTTGTGGAAGATATATAGGTGTATTCAAGGATAAGGGATGAGATTGAAAACACCTGGACATAGTGTTTGTAATCTTGAGGGATCATTATATATATGTAAAATTATAAAATTGTGATTTTATAGATATAATAGGTACATTTTATTGGAAATTTAATCTATTAAAGTGATGTTTCTTTGGATATATATATGATAGAAGTTATTATCTACTATAAACTTCCAATGAATGTCTTCGAGATATAGATTTTCATGGAATTAAATGGTTATTACTGTTGTTTTTTCATAATTTATCCTGAATAGCTTTTCCTAGGATTATTTTGACAAAAAAAGTTCAATTCTAATGGAGTGATGAATTTTAGAAGTCTTTTCAAGATCATAATGTTTTCCATACATCATCACAAATCTTGATCTTTTTGGAATAAGGAAAAGTGTAGGCGGTGTATTCCAATTCTTTTGGATCTAGGTTGGGATGAATTATCATGAATAGAGAACATGTTGTTTCTTATGGATTAAGACAGTTATAGTTTCATGAAAATAATTACCCAACACATGACTTGGAGTCAGATTCCATAGACCATGCTTTGATGACTTGGATTCATTACCTCTACAGTGAGAAATTTATGATGTTTACATAACATAATATCCTGAGACATATTTTCTTCACAATTAAGTTGAATATAAGAACAAGAATAAAGATGTAGTATCATCAAATATTTGACATCATGTTGATTTATTCAGAATGTAATGGAAATTCGGTGGCAGATGTATTAAGCAGAAATTCATATGATCAGTTGGAAAATTAATCTTCATCTAAGGTGTATTTTATGTCAATCATAGACAACAAGTATAGGGAATGTAAAGACGATGGTGAAGTTGTGGTTTTATTTACTATTTCATTTTTTCATGTATTATAGAATATAGTTAAATAAGAATAAATTTATAATTCAAAATGTTTTTCTTAGAGGTAAAAACTCAATGGTGAGGAGACCAATAAGGGTTGGATGCTGGATGGGGGTTCAGTTTTGTGGTTCAAAAATTGGATGGTCATACAATGATTTTTTTGAAAAAATCGTTCATGATTACTACTATTCTAGATGGGGTTTTTATCCTAGAATAAAGAAGTTACATAAGGAATTGAAATCATATTTTCAGTGGGTCAGTATGAAATGTAAGGTGGTCAAGTTTTTTTCTAGATATTTAACTTTTCATCCATCTCAAGAAGAGAATTAATGATCATCATGTAGGTTGTAGAATTTACCAATTACATTGTGGAAATGGGATCATATATCCATGTATTTTGTAATAGTTATCCCAATAATGGTTCATAAACACGACTCCATATGGGTGATAGTGGATCGACTCATAAATCCATATCATTTGATCCATATTCATGAGTCTCAATAAATGAATGATTTATCAACAATCTATATTTGATGAGAGGTAAAGTGGAATGGTGTACATGTTTTGATATTGTTAGGTCAATATGTGAGTTTTACATACCATTTCTATAAATTTTTATCAATGTCCCTTATGACTCAGTTGACTATGAGTACGCTATATTGTTCATAGATAGACGAAAAAACCAAAAGATGATACAAACTGTGGAAGATATGTTGTGGGCATGCGTAATGGATTTTTTTGGCTCATGGGAAGGGCACATACCATTATTGGAGTTATCATATAACAAAAATTTTCAAGACTCGATATATATAGATCATTTTATGAATGATATGGTCATCTATGATGTTCTCCACTCTTTTGAGTGGAAATAGGTGAGACATAAATGTTTGGGACTAGATTTTTCCATGAAACAATGGATATGATTCATTTGATCAGGGAATGGAAGGAGATGGCTCAGACTCATTAGAAATGGTATACAGATCATCATCGATAGTCATTTCCATTCAATGGTAGTGATCATGTGTTTTTATGTTCTCTCCAAGGATTGGGAATCATTATTTTGGGAAGCATGGAAAGTAATATGCTTGATACATGGTCCCTTTTAAGGTACTTGAATAAGTTTATGATGTACATTATCAACTGTCACTACCACCATGGTTCAGTCAAGGGCATGATGTGTCTCATGTATCAGAGTTGAAAAAGTATCAGCATGATCGTAAACAAGTGATTTGATGCGATCACATTGAGCTAGATCCAGATGCTTTATAAGTGCATGTTCTAGTGCATATTGTGGATTAGAAAGAGAAATTATTCCATGAAAAAATCAACGTTCTAGTTTGGGTTTTGAGGAAACATTGACCAACTCAAGAAGAGACATTGGAATGGGAGAAGGAGATTTTTGAGAAATGGCCCGATAACTTTTAGTAAAATACTATATTTATACATTCTGGATATGGAAAGGCCTATGGTGGGGATAATTTATCACCCAGTATCAAGTAAAACCCCTATCTTTAATCATTTTATGTCTGTAATGTTTTTGGATTATGTTTGGGTGAGTATGGAAGACATTGGGAATGTTTCTTGGATCTCTCTATATGTTCATGGTTAGTGAAGGATTTACGGAAACCATGAAAGACATATATGAAACCATGTACAATGAGACATTGGCTAATGGGAAGGCACATAGTTAGGAACTATATTTTTCAAAATAGTGTGAAAACCTAGGAGAAACTGTGTAAAGTGGTATAAATAAATTCATCACACTTGGAATATTTATTTTCTAACAGTTTGGGACAACCATGTGATATTCCACTTGAGGAAGTGGATGGCACATATTTAGTGCTTGTTTTCATAACCATGTGACTAACCATACATAACATAAAATTTAGATCCTTTAAAGGTATATCTCATATGTTTTCACCACAAATTTGATCATGTTTTCTCAAAATTGTCTGTAACCCAAGATTTGTTCCAACAAATTGTTGTGGAACATTTACCTCGATGAAATATTGAGCATTCTATCAGTGTGTTGAATACCAATTCCCATGGAATGTCTTCTTTTGAGGTAGTTTTTCTTAGATCTAATTTTCTCTATATATCCCCTGGTTTCTTAGATCTTGTCCTTTCTAGAGAGATATAAGGTTGTTGAATCTGATAATGGTTATATTTGGGATTTTTTATGTTAGGTTAATATATCTAAGGATTGTTTTGGGATATTTAACCTCGTTTTATAGGCATTTTAGTGTCATTCTTTATTTTCAAAAAAATTCTAGAGGTATGTGGATTCACCCTCAAATCCTCTTATTTGAACATGAATGTACTGTTTCAAATTTTTTAAATTTATTTAAATTGATTTTGAAATCAATGTGAAAATTTATGTAGAAACCTAATTTAGTTAAATTATGTGGATTTATGGATTTGTGGAAGATTGGTTGTGCAATGTGCTTTATTTTCATGATTTTAAAATATTGATTTTAAAATATTGATTTTGTTTATTTAAAAAAATTTCTAATAAAAGAACATTTTTATTTACTAGTATTGAAATGATTTATTTATAATTGTTTTGGAAAACATGGTTTGTGTGAGTTCATGATTTTGATGTGACCTTAAATAAACATTATATACCATTGGGAAACAATGGTTTGAAACACTAGATAAGGGGGATGTTCCATTGTGGAACATAGAGAATGGACACATTGTGAAAAACTAGTTGATGGATGATAAACTTCCCCTGATTATGTAACTTTTGGGATATCATTCATGTGTGTGTGTGCGTGAATCATGGAAAGGGTATACCAAAAATGGATGTGAAACAGTTTTACAAATAGGTTGTTTTGTTACTTGGAATCTATTCTGGTATGAAATATTTGGCTTTTTATAGAATTTTAAACTTTTTAATGTGGTTTTATATAAATTGTTTTATATAAATATGCAAACTTGTTATATCATAGTGGCGTGAGTAGGTATGTTATTTGGGGAAAACCTACAGAGTTTAATTAATCACCCTTGCTTTTGAATATTTGTTCTATTATAGATATTGTTCATCATTACACTGTAAAAGGTAATTTATCACACTTATTTAATGGTGAATCATGATACTTGGTCTAATTGTGGTGTTGGAGAATGGAGCATCTTGGGAGCTGTTGAGTCTTGGCGTGGAGTCTTTGGGATTATTTTGTTTTTTCTTCCACAATTTAATTTGATATTTCGTATTCTTCCACTATGGTACTCTTTTATAAAATTAATTTGATATAAATAGTATTAATATGAGTTTTTTGATTTTTTATCATGAATCATGAATTAATTTTTTACTTATGTCAAATTTGGATCTGTTGTTTTATCTTATAAACAGAAAACATTCCCAAATATATTATTTATGCCATTTTTATTTGTTTCTATCCTTTGTATCATTGGGGTTGTTTTTTATAGGAAAGTAACATTTTTCCATATTCTAAATACAATGATGTGGGGTGGGAGGTTTCAATATGTATTATCCAATATGGGGGGGGGGCTATGTGGCATCCCTTGTAACTCCCCGACCCCAGCTACCCAGAGTCGGTGCATTATTACATAACATTGGCATGATCACAAGAAGATCAAATCTCGAAAGACCGATTGGTTTAGTAGCCTTGGAAACACTAGATATATTCATAAGTTTTACATTACATCATAAAATGAAAAACTATTACAACAACATAATGTCTCCATAATCCACACTACTATCCCCTCATAATATCCCTGCAGGTCATTCATAATTTACTTCTTCACATCCTGGGGAAAAATAAAACATAGAAAAGGGGTGAGCTCAAATGCCCAGTAAGGATAACAATATAGCGGAAACTTTCATAAATAAGAATAAACATTTAAGGCAATGCATTACTAAAACAAAAGCCTTTTAAAATTGAACTTCAACATGGTATGGCAAAAGTAAAATGAAATAATGCCATTTACTTATTCACATGGATATTCTACTAATCTAATAATCACATGCAAAAATCAATAACCACTTTCATAATGTTGGAATGCATAATGCCAGACTATCATAACCACATAGCCAAGGCCTCGTGCCAAGACTACAAATAAGATTTTGTCAAGGCCTTGTGCCAAGACACTAGTTTGTCTCATGAGACCTACCGATGCATCGAGGAGCTATAGCGGGCTCCACCCGTCACTTATTAAGTCCAATGCATTCCCATATGAAAAGGTTTAAACATAACATAAACATTCGTATTAAAACTAGCATACGAAATGTCAATACTTTCACAATAAACTATGAATGGTATAAAAATAGCACATCCACAGTCAAACATATCACAAAACCTTCAATACAATATAGAAGTTTTGTATCATAATAAATCAACTTCAAATAATCTTAAAATCCATCAAAGGATGTTGACATAGATGAAATCAAAATTCTTTTTTAAAGAAATATCTCCTTTTATTTTGAAATCATTTAAGATCCATATAAAATAAAACATTTTCTTTGAAAATATTCTTATAAGCTTGTATGGGAAGCTTCGACGATTTTATAACGGCGGAAAATAACCGCACCTGCCGTATAAGTTAAAAAAAACATTCTTACCTCAATTCTGTCGAAAAGGTTAAAAAGGACCTTGTTTTGAAAACGACGGAAAGATTCCTTTATAAACCTCTTATAAAAAGTCAAACAAGGGTATAAATGACTTTAACCCATATTCTTGTAAATAGTAAAAATGTTTTGAAATACATTTCGAAGAAACATGGATGTGGATGATAAAGAGATCCCAGTAGATTATTACGTATAATACAACCTCGGATAATGAAGAGGTTGTGAAATAACCCTTACCTTGTACTTTTCCTTGGTTGTGGTAGGTTAACCTCCTGTATAATGGTGAAATAATTGTTATTAAATTATACAAGAATCATATACATTAATATGATATCATATATGATCTTTTAATATTGATTTGATAATAATATCTTAGTATTATCGTTGTTTCGGGTGTTAACTTACTTGTTTTCTTTCATATGTTTTGTTACGTAAGACATGTTTGTAAAGGATAGGTTGTATATTATTCATATCCAGAATGATATCAAGTCCTTAAACATCATTTTTAAATCATAAAATGATAATTACGCTTTAATGGTTACGATGGAGAATGAATCTCATCGCGTTCGTGGAGACGGTAGTCCGTACGTACGCACGAGCGACAATATCATTCTTTTGATATTAAAATAATATATAAATGGATGGTATATCATATATACTGAATCATTAACATGTTATATTTATTATTTACATGAGTTACACATCATTATTATACCCATCCAAATAATATTATATTGAATAACAATTACACCACGACGTGGAGACGGTAAGCCGTACGTACGCACGTATGGTGACATGTTATTCAAAGGGTGGATAGAATACTGAATATGATTGTACCATATTTATAATAACATCACAGTATATGTGAGATACTGGAGTTATTATTTCAGAATGGTAAGAACAAAGGAAGAAGAAGTGGAAGAAGAAATGAACTTAGAAAAGGGTGGTGAAATCATTACCTCTTCTTCGGGTTCTTCCTTTTGATTTGATCAAAAGGGCTCCTTAGGTTGGCTTTCTGATCAAACTAAGGCCTCTAGGTTGTATTGGGGGATGTTGGGAGAGTATTTGGGCAGAGTTTGGCCGAACCAAAAGGCTTTGAAGGTGTGAAGAAATGAGAAGGAGGAGTGCCCTTTTATAAGAGGGGTGAGGGGCACCTTTGGAAAAGCTAGAAATATTAATTTATAATAAATTCATATTCGGTTTCTAAAGGCTCCAAAGTTGACTATTCAAATGATGAGGTGGGGATAGGTCGAAAGCAACTCATCCAATAGAATTTAGACAGGTTTGGGTACTTATATTAACCTTATCTTTAAGTATTAACTCTAAGTTAATTAGTTTCACTTTTACAATGTCTCTTTGTATTTTATATATTATGGTTAATAAACTTACTATATACATCCAAGAGACCCCCAAGTGGTCCATTAATGATTAACCTATCATGATATAAGTCTCTTGGCCGAACCTTAGATTTTTAGGAATTTAATATCAATTAATAATATAATATTTGTTTTAAGAATTCTTTTATGTCAATTTTGACACTATTCATTAGTTGATTTTTGTGAAACTCATAACAGATTTATTACTTCGAACAAAGTCAATTAAATCAATCCTAATATATCATATTATACTATAAAATTAGTTTAATTCATTAAAAGTTTCATATTATATTTATTTGGGTATTTATAATATCACTTATTTTAATTTTTCACTATTATAGTAATTACTGCATCATCATTGTGTCATAAATAAAATAAATTATTTAATGTCTAAAAATTATAAGTAAAATATCATTATGTGGGAAATCTTTTTAGCTTTCTAATGAATATTTATAATCGAAACTCCAACATGTATAACCCTATGTAAGAATTGTTCTTCTAAAATATGTAAGCTTATGCCATTTTTATTTTTATTTTAACTTTATTAATATAAAGTGTCCCTACCACATACAAGTGGCTCCAAGGGGTCCCCAAATTGACCCAAGGATGCCCATGGTCGGGTATGTGTCCACCAATAAGGTTAGGACACGTTTTAGGGTAATTTTGTATTATTATAATATTATTTTTTTAACCCTTATTTACCGGATTTACCCTTTAACCATGGTAAATAAAATATTTACCATAGTAACTATTCAAAATGTCTAAAAATAAAAGTTACCTATTTACACAATTTGAACATCCTGATTCCAAATATGGAATCCATTTTCCTAAATTCAAAACACAGAAGTGGCAGAAATTAATTTAAAATTAATTCCCGCTGTTAAAACAAAAAGCGTGTTTTTAAGAGATAATAACTATCAAAAGATTGACACTTGTTTATGTTCGGTTTAATTGTAAAATTATGTCCAATGACCAAAATTATATTAAATGGTAAAAATATATTCTAAATATACTTTAAAACCACTCAAATTCATAATTTATCACTAGTAATTAATTTGATTAAAAAAGTTGTTTTTAATTAAAATTTAGTAATTTTCACTATTCATCAAAATATGAAAGTTATCCGAAATGTACCAAAATTTCACCCTAGGCTAAATTCGATATTCCGAATCCAAAAATGAAGTCCATTTTCAAATATAAAATATATATAATTTCAAAAAGTAGGTATTACTATTCATAACGGCTAGTTTGATTAGTTATGGTGTGTTAGAACTCGGTGTTGCGTACAACACATGCTATCACATTATTCAAAGAGAAGCGTACCATAGAAGCTTGGGGTGTTACATTCTCCCCTCCTTCAAATAATTGCGTCCTCGCAATTTCTAGGGTATTACTGCATAAAAAGACTCGGGTGGTTCTTCATCATAAGTTCCTCGGGTTCCCACGTTGCCTCTTCCATCTTATGATTTCTCCATAAAACTTTTACCAGACGCGTCGTCCGGTTTCTCAGTACTTGTTCTCTTGTATCAAGAATCCTGACGGGCTCTTCACAATAAGACAGATCCGGTTCCTGTTCTAATTCCTCATAGGTGAGTACATGCGTTGGGTCAGGCATGTATTTTTTCAACAGAGATACGTGGAACACATCGTGAACTTTGGAGAGACTTGGCGGCATTGCCAATCGGTAAGCTACAGCCCCAATTCGTTCTAGAATTTCGAAAGGTCCGATGTACCTGGGACTCAATTTACCTTTCTTACCAAAACGTATGACTCCCTTCCACGGAGATACCTTCAAGAAAACATGATCACCGACTTGAAATTCCAAATCCTTCCTTCGATTATCAGCATAGCTCTTCTGCCTACTTTGAGCTGCTTTGATGTGATTTTGGATTACTTTCACCTTTTCCACCGTTTCCTCCACCAGTTCTGGGCCTACAAGTTTTCTTTCACCAACGTCATCCCAACAGGTTGGTGTACGACATCTCTTTCCGTATAACGCTTCATATGGTGCCATCTGAATACTCGAATGGAAGCTATTGTTATAGGAAAATTCTACCAGAGGTAAATATTGATCCCACATACCCTGAAAATCAAGTGAGCAAGATCTCAACATGTCTTCTAAGGTTTGAATAGTCCGTTCTGATTGTCCGTCTGTCTGAGGGTGGTAAGCAGTGCTCAAATGAAGTTCAGTATCCAGGGATTTCTGAAGACTTTTCCAGAATCTTGAAGTAAAACGGGGATCACGATCAGAAACAATCGATAGGGGTACACCATGAAGTCTCACAACTTCATTAATGTATAGTCTTGCTAGACGTTCCAGGGGTAGATCTTCTCTTATAGCAAGAAAATGTGCTGACTTGGTAAGACGATCAACAATAACCCATATTACATCGTTCCTTCTAGGAGTCTTTGGTAGCCCCATGACAAAGTCCATCGTAATATTGTCCCATTTCCACTCCGGTATGGGAAGAGGTTGCATGACTCCTCCAGGCTGTTGCCTTCCAGCTTTCACTTGTTGACAAACCATACATCTTGACACAAAATCAGCAATCTCCCTCTTCATGTTGTCCCACCAAAAATGTTCCTTCAAATCTCTATACATTTTGGTGCTCCCAGGGTGTATAGAGAAATTGGAACTATGAGCATCATCCAACAATTCCCTTTTCAGATCAGGTAAATCGGGAACACAAAGTCTCTTCCCGAATTTCAAAATTCCATCTTCATACACAAAGTCTCTCAATCTCCCATCATTCACAGCTTTAATCTTCTTTTGGAATTCTTCATCATTGGTCTGAGAACTCTTAATCCTTTCTAGTAAAGATGGTTTGGCAACCATTTGAAAAAGCATTGATGTTTCACCTTCCCTGGTTATTCCCATGTCCATCTTCTCTAGATCCATGAAAATTGGATCCCTTTCAATTCTCATATTGTTCAAAACTCCATGGTCTTTTCTACTCAAAGCATCTGCCACCTTGTTTGCCTTCCCCGGGTGGTAGTGTATCGTACAATCATAATCCTTGAGTAATTCAAGCCATCTCCTTTGCCTCATGTTGAGTTCTTTTTGTGAGAAAATATACTTCAAACTCTTGTGATCAGTATAAATCTCACATTTTTCACCATAGAGGTAGTGCCTCCATATCTTCAAAGCAAAGATCACTGCTGCTAACTTGAGATCATGAGTAGGATAGTTTTGTTCATGAATTTTCAACTGTCGTGATGCATAGGCAATAACTCTATCATTCTGCATAAGGACACAACCAAGTCCTTTCTTTGATGCATCACTATAAATAATGAACCCATCATTCCCCGATGGTAGAGTCAATATAGGAGCATTGACTAATCTTCTCTTCAGTTCTTCGAAACATTCTTCACACTCTTTTGTCCAAACAAATTTAACCCCTTTACGTGTGAGCTTCGTTAATGGGTTTGCCAATCGGGCAAAATTCTGGACGAAACGTCGATAATAACCTACCAAACCAATAAAACTACGTACCTCAGTTATACTCGTAGGTGCTGGCCATTCTTGGATTGCCTTGGTCTTAGAAGGATCAACACAGATTCCATCTTTAGAGACAATATGGCCAAGAAAAGAAATCTCCTGAAGCCAGAATTCACACTTGCTAAACTTTCCATATAATTCATGCCTCCTCAGAGTCTTCAAGATAATGCGCAAGTGATTTTCATGATCTTCATAGGTTTTGGAGTATACCAATATATCATCAATAAATACTACCACAAATTCATCGAGATACTCCTTGAAAACTCTATTCATCAGATCCATGAATACAGAGGGTGCATTGGTCAATCCAAACGGCATTACAGTAAACTCGTAATGCCCGTACCTGGTTCGAAATGCTGTTTTCGGAATGTCTTCCTTCTTCACACAAAACTGATGGTATCCAGATCGAAGGTCAATCTTTGAAAAGTATTGAGCTCCATGCAGTTGGTCAAATAAATCATCAATACGAGGTAGGGGATACTTGTTCTTTATCGTTATAGCATTGATCTCCCTGTAGTCAATACATAACCTCATAGATCCATCTTTCTTTTTAACAAAAAGAACAGGGGCTCCCCATGGAGAAACACTAGGGCGAATAAATCCCTTATTACTCAATTCCTCTAGTTGTTTCTTTAGTTCGACTAACTCTACAGTGGCCATTCTATAAGGGGTCTTCGATATAGGCCTTGATCCAGGAATCAAATCAATAGAAAACTCAACTTCTCGTTCTGGAGGATGTCCAGGTAAATCTTCCGGAAATACATCTACAAATTCTTTCACAACAGGTACATCCTCTATTTGAACATTCCTTTCCTCACCGATAGTTACTTCATTCTCTTCCTCCCCAATAATTGAATTAAGTTGAGCTACTGGGGGTGGGTCTAAATAAGAATTAGGTGGTGACGATTCTGCTCTAAAAATAAGGTGCTCCTTATCATTATCAGCATGAATCGTAACCTCTTTCTTCTTACAATAAATCTTCGCATCATAGTCCGAAAGCCAGTCCATACCGAGGATTATATCGAACTCAATCATAGGTATGACGATGAAATCAGCAGATAAAGAAAATTTATGTGCTCTAATGGGGACTGATTCACAAAACTTTGTTGCAACGATACTTCCCTTAGGAGTTTTAACTGACAACTCCCTTATTAAATCAAATTGGAAATATCTAATTTTCTTAGCAAACTGGGAAGATATGAAACAATGCGATGATCCAGAATCAAATAATGCATTTGCTAAACTTGAGGAAACCATTAAATTACCTGCCACCACGTCTTTCGGAGCTTCTACCTCAGCAGTAGTGATAGCATAAGCCTGGCCTTGATCCCTTGGCCTTTTCTGAGGTAAGTTCTCCTGACGCTTAGGACATGCATTTGCATAATGCCCCATCTCCCTGCAATTGTAGCACTGAATGTTGGTAGCTTCCTTCTTCCCCTTGCAATCATGAGCTTGGTGGCCTTTTTCACCACACTTGTAACAGACTCCCATTCCCTTCAGGCAAGCACCGAGGTGTTTCTTCCCGCACTTACCACAAGATGGATATTCAACCTTTCCCTTCTTCCCCTTATTTCCATTCTCAGATTGATCAGCAGGTCTCTTCTTCTCTTGCTTTTCTTTAAAGTCATAAGACTTAGAGAATTCCTTTTCGGTCTTGATAGCACATGAGACAATGTCTTCGTACGATGAAAAGGATTGTGAGACTAATGCTCGACGGAGAAATGGTTTTAACCCATCAAAGAAACGATCAATCTTACTTCTTGGGTTGCGAATATAATCACCAGCGTACCTCGCTAACCTTGTAAAGTTAGCCTCATACTTTGTGACATTATCATCCTCCTTTTGTCTCAGACTCAGAAATTGCCTTTCCATATCTGCTCGATGGTCGCGAGGAAAGTATTTTTCTAAAAACAGATCTTTGAACTCCCTCCATTCCATGTTTGATACTTCATCATCTTCCTTCATGTTTTGAATCAATGACCACCATTGATCAGCATCTCCAGTGAGGCGGTAAACTGCCATGGTAACTTTTCCCCTTTCACTACTCCCCAAAGCCTGAAATATTTTCTCTAGGGAAAATATCCATCGCTCAGCTACTAAGGGATTTGTACTCCCATTGAACGTTGGTGGTTGTTGTATCATGAATCGATCTAACATTGATCCTCCACGCTGCGGATCAGGGTGCTCCATACGGGTAAGGTTATTATTCATAACCTGAGTAAGTTGTCCCAGTATGGTGATTAGCTGATCGGCACCAGTTGCATCACCAGCCCCACTATAATTATCTTGAGCAGGAGGGCAATCCCTACATGGAGTGCGCACATTGATACGGTTTCCATTTCTTCCACTAGGCGCCATTTCTAAACAATGGCATAAACTAGATCAGTTTATGAATCAAAATACATAATCCCATACTTATAAAACACTTAACATAAATTGAACTATTTATGGATATAATCCATAATCATAAAAAAAAATTTCTTTGAGGAAGTATATACTCATAAACCCTTCAAAATGATTTGTAAAGATAATGAGAGTTATCCTAAGCATATCCCCCGGGAGTGTCGTAACCAAGAGTGCAGTAAGGCCCGTTGTCGTGCACCAGTTCCCGTTCGAGTCTAGCTCAAAGTGGTGTTTTCGGGTTTTACCCCTAGGTACATCTGTGCCAGAGCCGCCTCTACCTGCTCGTATCCAGACAGGGATGTATTGCTCGGAAAACTCACAAAATCTCTACAATACCAAAATTCTAGGAAGTTCTTCTATACTAATCCTCAAAGTTCATCTTAGGTCTACGTGCTCTAATCAGAGTTTATCTAAATCTAGCTTCCAAGGTTTGTACTAAACTTCCTCTGATACAAACTGTAACGCCCCGACCCCAGCTACCCAGAGTCGGTGCATTATTACATAACATTGGCATGATCACAAGAAGATCAAATCTCGAAAGACCGATTGGTTTAGTAGCCTTGGAAACACTAGATATATTCATAAGTTTTACATTACATCATAAAATGAAAAACTACTACAACAACATAATGTCTCCATAATCCACACTACTATCCCCTCATAATATCCCTGCAGGTCATTCATAATTTACTTCTTCACATCCTGGGGAAAAATAAAACATAGAAAAGGGGTGAGCTCAAATGCCCAGTAAGGATAACAATATAGCGGAAACTTTCATAAATAAGAATAAACATTTAAGGCAATGCATTACTAAAACAAAAGCCTTTTAAAATTGAACTTCAACATGGTATGGCAAAAGTAAAATGAAATAATGCCATTTACTTATTCACATGGATATTCTACTAATCGAATAATCACATGCAAAAATCAATAACCACTTTCATAATGTTGGAATGCATAATGCCAGACTATCATAACCACATAGCCAAGGCCTCGTGCCAAGACTACAAATAAGATTTTGTCAAGGCCTTGTGCCAAGACACTAGTTTGTCTCATGAGACCTACCGATGCATCGAGGAGCTATAGCGGGCTCCACCCGTCACTTATTAAGTCCAATGCATTCCCATATGAAAAGGTTTAAACATAACATAAACATTCGTATTAAAACTAGCATACGAAATGTCAATACTTTCACAATAAACTATGAATGGTATAAAAATAGCACATCCACAGTCAAACATATCACAAAACCTTCAATACAATATAGAAGTTTTGTATCATAATAAATCAACTTCAAATAATCTTAAAATCCATCAAAGGATGTTGACATAGATGAAATCAAAATTCTTTTTTAAAGAAATATCTCCTTTTATTTTGAAATCATTTAAGATCCATATAAAATAAAACATTTTCTTTGAAAATATTCTTATAAGCTTGTATGGGAAGCTTCGACGATTTTATAACGGCGGAAAATAACCGCACCCGCCGTATAAGTTAAAAAAAAACATTCTTACCTCAATTCTGTCGAAAAGGTTAAAAAGGAAATTGTTTTGAAAACGACGGAAAGATTCCTTTATAAACCTCTTATAAAAAGTCAAACAAGGGTATAAATGACTTTAACCCATATTCTTGTAAATAGTAAAAATGTTTTGAAATACATTTCGAAGAAACATGGATGTGGATGATAAAGAGATCCCAGTAGATTATTACGTATAATACAACCTCGGATAATGAAGAGGTTGTGAAATAACCCTTACCTTGTACTTTTCCTTGGTTGTGGTAGGTTAACCTCCTGTATAATGGTGAAATAATTGTTATTAAATTATACAATAATCATATACATTAATATGATATCATATATGATCTTTTAATATTGATTTGATAATAATATCTTAGTATTATCGTTGTTTCGGGTGTTAACTTACTTGTTTTCTTTCATATGTTTTGTTACGTAAGACATGTTTGTAAAGGATAGGTTGTATATTATTCATATCCAGAATGATATCAAGTCCTTAAACATCATTTTTAAATCATAAAATGATAATTACGCTTTAATGGTTACGATGGAGAATGAATCTCATCGCGTTCGTGGAGACGGTAGTCCGTACGTACGCACGAGCGACAATATCATTCTTTTGATATTAAAATAATATATAAATGGATGGTATATCATATATACAGAATCATTAACATGTTATATTTATTATTTACATGAGTTACACATCATTATTATACCCATCCAAATAATATTATATTGAATAACAATTACACCACGACGTGGAGACGGTAAGCCGTACGTACGCACGTATGGTGACATGTTATTCAAAGGGTGGATAGAATACTGAATATGATTGTACCATATTTATAATAACATCACAGTATATGTGAGATACTGGAGTTATTATTTCAGAATGGTAAGAACAAAGGAAGAAGAAGTGGAAGAAGAAATGAACTTAGAAAAGGGTGGTGAAATCATTACCTCTTCTTCGGGTTCTTCCTTTTGATTTGATCAAAAGGGCTCCTTAGGTTGGCTTTCTGATCAAACTAAGGCCTCTAGGTTGTATTGGGGGATGTTGGGAGAGTATTTGGGCAGAGTTTGGCCGAACCAAAAGGCTTTGAAGGTGTGAAGAAATGAGAAGGAGGAGTGCCCTTTTATAAGAGGGGTGAGGGGCACCTTTGGAAAAGCTAGAAATATTAATTTATAATAAATTCATATTCGGTTTCTAAAGGATCCAAAGTTGACTATTCAAATTATGAGGTGGGGATAGGTCGAAAGAAACTCATCCAATAGAATTTAGACAGGTTTGGGTACTTATATTAACCTTATCTTTAAGTATTAACTCTAAGTTAATTAGTTTCACTTTTACAATGTCTCTTTGTATTTTATATATTATGGTTAATAAACATACTATATACATTCAAGAGACCCCCAAGTGGTCCATTAATGATTAACCTATCATGATATAAGTCTCTTGGCCGAACCTTAGATTTTTAGGAATTTAATATCAATTAATAATATAATATTTGTTTTAAGAATTCTTTTATGTCAATTTTGACACTATTCATTAGTTGATTTTTGTGAAACTCATAACAGATTTATTACTTCGAAAAAAGTCAATTAAATCAATCCTAATATATCATATTATCCTAGAAAATTAGTTTAATTCATTAAAAGTTTCATATTATATTTATTTGGTTATTTATAATATCACTTATTTTAATTTTTCACTATTATAGTAATTACTGCATCATCATTGTGTCATAAATAAAATAAATTATTTAATGTCTAAAAATTATAAGTAAAATATCATTATGTAGGAAATCTTTTTAGCTTTCTAATGAATATTTATAATCGAAAATCCAACATGTATAACCCTATTTAAAAATTGTTCTTCTAAAAGATGTAAGCTTATGCCATTTTTATTTTTATTTTAACTTTATTAATATAAAGTGTCCCTACCACATACAAGTGGATCCAAGGGGTCCCCAAATTGACCCAAGGATGCCCATGGTCGGGTATGTGTCCACCAATAAGGTTAGGACACGTTTTAGGGTAATTTTGTATTATTATAATATTATTTTTTTAACCCTTATTTACCGGATTTTCCCTTTAACCATGGTAAATAAAATATTTACCACAGTAACTATTCAAAATGTCTAAAAATAAAAGTTAACTATTTACACAATTTGAACATCCTGATTCCAAATATGGAATCCATTTTCCTAAATTCAAAACACAGAAGTGGCAGAAATTAATTTAAAATTAATTCCCGCTGTTAAAACAAAAAGCGTGTTTTTAAGAGATAATAACTATCAAAAGATTGACACTTGTTTATGTTCGGTTTAATTGTAAAATTATGTCCAATGACCAAAATTATATTAAATGGTAAAAATATATTCTAAATATACTTTAAAACCACTCAAATTCCTAATTTATCACTAGTAATTAATTTGATTAAAAAAGTTGTTTTTAATTAAAATTTAGTAATTTTCACTATTCATCAAAATATGAAAGTTATCCGAAATGTACCAAAATTTCACCCTAGGCTAAATTCGATATTCCGAATCCAAAAATGAAGTCCATTTTCAAATATAAAATATATATAATTTCAAAAAGTAGGTATTACTATTCATAACGGCTAGTTTGATTAGTTATGGTGTGTTAGAACTCGGTGTTGCGTACAACACATGCTATCACATTATTCAAAGAGAAGCGTACCATAGAAGCTTGGGGTGTTACATCCCTACATGCATTCCATGCACCTCCCCAATCATGGTCCTCGCTAGTGAATATGGACAGTTAAATTCTGATCAAATGGATGGATTAGTTCCCCATTGTAAGAACCTAATTCCATCCATACTAAAATTTTGATCATTTGGTCAATCTATCAAAATAACATAGTCTATTCACATCAAACCTGCCACTCATGATGTCACTCATTTCCCATTGCAATCCAATAAAATAATAATAAAACCATAACATATATGTATTTCACTAACCCACATATGCCTGTTAATTCTATGCATCACCCATATTTCCATATAATACAAAAGATTATAGGACCATTACTATATTAAAGGTTCCGCAAACGACATATCACATTAGTAATAACCATTTAGATTATGTTTGGAAGGTTTTCAATCGTCACCAAATAGTTTTATATTATTAGTTGATATCATGTATATGTACTGGTTACAGAGAAATAAAGAACTTATAAAATGTATAATTACACAAGTTTTAACCATAATAAAATATTCATAACCATCCTTGAATACGATAATATAAAATTTATCTGCATAGAGCTCGATGATTGTAAATCATCACATCACGTATGATGTTTTCATTTTAAGAATAAAAGGGAGAGGGGAAAGGGTTTGATGATGGATCTTATATTGACATAATGAAATTCTAGTATATATATGATACTGTATTTATTATAAATTGTTGGATAGAATATGAATGTATTGGATAAGATGAAAATAAATTAATATAAATTCAAATTGAACAAAAATTGATTTACCTCTTCAATTCCCCTCCTTAGGAACCTTCATCTAGGACTTGGAAATTATCTTTGTGGTGAGACCAGAAAGACCATAATTTTAGGGAGAATTTTGGGAATGTAAATGGGACGAATATAATAAATCATCATTTATTTTTAAGTGTGTGGAGAAGGGGTGGTGATGAGTGGTATTTATTTTGGAGGATAGAAGGTTTTTAAAAAAAATTGAATTTTTTATTATTTTGGATCAAGACTTTGAATAGTTTGGATTATTATGACTACATATAGTTAGGGGTGAATATGTGTTGAAATGAATTATAACTTCATAATCCATACATCATCCATGACTCAATTATTTTTTTTCTTTAACTAATACCTTAAATTATTGTATTTTACAATTCAACATTAAATTAAACTATTTTAGAAAATTTACATAAAACCACAACAACCAATTTTTATTGTGAATAATTCAAACATGGAATCCATTTTATCAAAATAATTTTCTCAATTTCGGACATATACTTTGTAAATAAAATAATCATTTAGTCAAAAAAATATATATTTTAATTTCATAACTAATTTAATTTTACTTTCAAAAATTAATTAAAGTATCATAGAATTATATTTTAATCATAGGAAATTAAAATATTGATTTAAGAATCTATTTCAAGAAAATAAAATTTATTTTAAATAATTAGTTTAATTCTAAAATTGTAGATAAACATTTATGTTTTATAAAAATATTAAAACTTGATTAATCATTTTTAAAATATGAAATTAATTATATTATGATATAATTATATCACATAATTATTTATAAGATACAAAAATTTTACTTATACTGTATCAATATATATTTCTATTATATTAATCATATTACTATTCATAATTGTCAAATTACTATTCTAATGGTCTTGTAACTATTCCAATTGTATATGATTCTTAAATTCTAGAAATACATCTTATTTTATTCATTCTTAATTTATAAGGCTTGTACTGTGTTTTATATGTCATTTTATGTGACTCATACTATATAAAATAATTATAAGAAGGGAAAATTTTCATTGATAAAATTTTGGGTCGTTAAATTCTCTCATTTTAAAATAATTTCATCCTTAAAATTTGGAGAATGTCACATCCTAAATATATTTGGGTTGATCTTTATCATAATATCCTTAGGATCCCATATTGCCTTATCAATTTTATTATTTTTTTCCAAACACTTTTACCATCCAGTTTATTCAATTCCTCAACATCCATTATTTAACATCCCAAATTTGGATTGACTCTTCATAATAAGATAAATCTGGTTCAAGTTATACATCCTTATATGTGAGAACATGTATTGGGTATAACGTGTACTTTTTTAGTAAATATATTTGGAAGACATTGTGTACTTTATAATTGATAGTTGTCACCACCAAATGATATTCAATAGCTCCAATTATCTCTTCTATTTAAAAAGGTCCAATATTTTTGGGGCTTAGTTTCCTATTCATTCAAAATCTTATAGCACCCTTCCATAAAGATAGCATCAATAAGACATGATCTACTAATTGAAACTCCAAATCCATCATTTGATTGTTGGAATAGATCTTTTCTTTAATTTTTTATTCTTTGATTTTTGATTGAATAGTCTTTACCTTTTCTTTTGTTTCCTCCACGAGTTCTGGACCTATAATCTTACATTAACCCATATCATCACATGTAGTTGGTGAATGAAACCTCTTTCCATACAATTCTTAATATGGTGAAATTTTAATACTTTACTTGGATATATTATGGTAGTAAAACTATACCAAAGGTAAATACTATTCCCATATTCCTTGAAAATCATGTGATCATGATATCAACATATATTCTAAGGATTCGATCATCCTTTCTAACTACCTTTCTCTTTGAGAATGATAATAATTACTATTATAAAGCCCATAATCCAAATATTCAGAAGAAATTCCTATAATTTCCACATAAGACATTGTTCAAGATCAGAAACAATTGAGTTATTCTCTCCATGAAGAATTACAATTTCATTTATATCAAGATGTTCATGGGGCTCTAGTGTAAAATCCACCCTTATAAAGAGGAAATGGGCATATTTTCTAAGACGAACAACAATTACCCATATTACATCATTCTATCATAACGTTTATGTTAATAAAATGAAATAATGCATAATAATTTCATCACATTTCTATTTAGGAAAAGGAATATGTTTCATGAATCCTCTAGGATGTTGTCTTTCATCATTCAGTTGTTGAAAGATTAAACATATTGATACATAATCAACAATTTCCCATTTCATGTTACCTAAAAATCAATGTTCCTTCAAATATATATAAATAATAGTGATTCTAGGGTGTATATAACTATTTAAGCTAAGCGAGTAATATAATAACTTCTTTTCCAGATCTATTATGGAAGGGACACAAAGCCACTTCTAAAATTTCATAATTATATCCTCATACAAGAAGTCTTCTAACTTTTCTTCAAACATAGATTCGATTTTATATTAGAAATTATCATCTTAATATGATGAAATTTTAATCCTTTCCAATAAATATAGTCGGTCAATGAATCAGAACAGTCATTCTGTTTCAACACCCTTGATAATTCCCACATACATAATTACTATTTCCATGAACAAGAGATCCCATTAAATCATCAATTTATTTAAATATCCATGATCCTTACTGTTCAATGAATCTGCTACCATATTCTCCTTCCCTGGGTAGAAGTGTATTACAAAATCATTATATTTTATTAGATCAAGCCATCGAATTTGACTCATGTTGAGTTATTTATATGATAAGATATATTTCAAGATCTTGTGATCTTTATATATCTCAAAACATTATCCATAGAGATATTTTATTCATATCATATGAGAAAATATTACAGAAGCTAACTCAAGATTATGAGATGGATAGTTATGTTCATGAGTTTTTAACTTCCTTGATGCATAATCAATAACTATACCATTTCGATAAGGACACAACCAAGTAATTTCATAGATTCATTACTAAAAATTAAAAATACACCATTTACTGATGGTAGTGTCAAGATCATAGCATTCACTAATATCTGCTTCAATTATTAAAAAAATTCCTCACATTCTTTTTCAAAATAATGCTAACCCATTTATAAGTAATCTTGGTTAGTTACTGCCATTTTTTAGAACTGAATCTTAGTAGAAGTAATGGAAACCATATCAATGTGTGTATCCCATGTATTTATTTCCCACCTATACAAGACAATTATATATAAAATGGAGTTGTAATTGGTGATAAACACCTTATTGAAATTCTGGGACAAGAACATCAAGTTAGAAACAACAACATTACGTATATGGATAATATTGATCCACAATGTGTAGGAATACAATTAGACCACTTTATAAGAAAATAACCTATATCATTCAAAGGGACTAAAAATCCACTTGTAGGTGAGAAATAGATAACTTCCTTAGAGAATATATTACATTCTTTGAAAAGTAATGTATAAGAGAAGGTTGCCATGGATGTTTATTGTCTTTTAGGAAATATTGATCGATGGTGGTCATTGATTCAAAAAACCAAGGAGGAGGATATAATTATAAATATTTAATTAATGTATTTTAGATAATTTTTATTGGAAGAATATTTCCTTTGGTAATAAAGAGTGGTTATAGAGAGAAATGTAATGAATTTGAGACAAAATGAGGATAAGGATGCTGCTAAATATGATGACAATTTTACAAGGTTATAAAATCACGCTACAAACTATATATGTTACGCAATTATAAAGAATGGTATTTTAATTGATGGTTCAAAACCATTCCTCTAAAGGGTAAGGGTCTCAGAAAAGTTTTCATAATACGATGATATAGTTTCAAGTGCTATCAGGGAAAATAAATAAATCTCTATGTCCTATTGTCTTAATAGAGAACAATATAATAAGAGGGTGGATAATCAGAGAATGTAAAAAGGGAAGACTAAAAAATTTAAATTTCCTACGTGCGGGACTTATTGAAAGAAACACCACGGTACTTTCTTAAATGGAAAACGATTTTGCTACAAGTGTAGAGAAAAGGCCACCAAACCTATTATTACAAGGGAAGGAATTAAGTTACCAATGTTGAATGCTACAATTAAAAATATATGGGACAATGAAAATTATTTTCCAAATCATCAAGGAAACATACCTTAGAAAAGGGATAGGGAGCAAGGAAAATCTTATACAATCATAACTAAAGAGGTTGATGTTAATAATGATGTGGTGGTAGGTACTTTAATTATTTTATCGAATGTATCTAATGATTTATTTGATTCAAGATCATTGTGTTATTTTATATATTCTAAGTTTTCTAAAACAATTAGACATTTCCCTTCTGATTTAATAAAGGAGTTATTAGTCAAAATTCCTAAGGTAAATATCATTTTAACAAAGAAGTATTGTTCAATACCTTTTATGGCACATAAATAGGCATTAGTTTCTGATCTTGTCATCATACCTATGATTGAATTTGATATAATCTTTTATATGGAGTATCATACAAAATATGATCAAAAAAATATTTCAAGAAGAATGAATTCCTGATATTTAAAGAAGATGTATAATAACTTATGTTTAAATATGAATCATTTTCATTTGATTCATATTTTGATCCTCCCTAAGTAGCACTACAAAATGAAATTATTGGGGAGGAAGAGAAAACATCATCTATGGGTGAGGCATGAAATCATAAAAAATGATAATGTACCTATTATACCTGAATAAATTGATGTTTTTCTAGAAGATTTACCTAAAAATACTCTTAAATAAGAACATGAGTTTTATATTGATTTAATACATGATGGAAGGGTAATATCAATACAATATATAGAGTAGAAAGTTTAATATTAGTGTAGCTGAATCAAAAACTAGAGGAGTTGAGTAACAGGGGGTTTATTCTCCCCAGTGTTTCTCCATGAGAAGCACATATTCTAATTGTTAAGAAGAAAGATGGATCCACGAATTTGTGCATTGAGTATAGAGAAATCAATGCTATTAAAAAAACAAAAAAGTATCCTCTACCTCATATTAATGATTTATTTGACCAAATTCATAGAGCTCAATTTTTTTCGAAGATAGAATTTTGATTCAGATATGAAAATGTGTATGTGAAAAGCGGATATTCTAAAGAAAACATTCCTAAATATGTATAAATATTACATATTTTCATTAATTCCATTTTCACTTACAATTTCACCCACAATTTTTTTGGATCCAATGAACATAGTTTTCAAGAAAAATCTTGAATTTTTTTTGCTGTATTTGTTGATGACATCATGATATATTCCAAAATATATGAGGACAATGAGAACCAATTATGGGCTATTCTGTAGAATCATAGAAGATATGAATTATATGGGATGTTTAGATAGTGGAAATTCTGGATTCAAAAAGTTTCTCTTCTTAGATATGTTGTCTTTATGAATGGAATATAATTTTACACTCTGTAGAAAATGGCACTTCAAGAATGGAGTACACCAATGAACATAACTAAGGTATGTAGTCTCACTAGTTTAGCAGGTTACTATCGATGTTTTGTCCCAAATTCTTCCTGATTATTTAACCCTTTAACCAAGCCTACACATAAAGGAGTTAAGTTTATTTCAAAAAATATGAATAATGTTTTGATGAATTGAATAGGAGAGTACTGAATTATTTAATCTATACTATACAAAAGGAAATGGTGGATTTTTTATTTTCAGTGATGCATTGAAGAAATGACTTTGTTATTTCCTTATACAAAATAATAGCTTCTTGCTTATGCATTAAGGCGGTTGAAAACTCATGAACGGAACTATCCAACACATGATATTGAGTTTCCAGTCATAATATTTTCTCTGAGTATATGGACACACTATCTTTGTAGAAAAATTTATGAGATATATACAAATAACAAGAGATTAAAATATATATTCACAGGGAAAGAACTCAACATAAGGTATGGTAGATGGCTCAAGCTACTCAAGGACTATAGTTTTTCAACACACTACAAACTATGGAAGGTGAATAAGGTAGAAGAAGCACTAAACCTAAAGGATTACGGAGTTATGACCAATTTGAGGATTTGATGGGATCCTATGTTCAAGGATCTAGTAAATATAGTTATGGGAATTATCAAGGGAGGTGAAACTTCATTACTCTTCCAATTGGTTTCCCAACTATCTTTATTAGAAATTATTAAACACTCTTAGTTTGGAGATAATATTTTTCAAATGAAAATTAATTTTTTAAATTATGGGATGTTGGAAGACTTTGTGCATTATAATGGAATTATGAAATTTGGGAAGAGGCTTTGTTTACCACCATACCTTAGATGGAAAGGGAGTTACTATATAATGGCCATATAATTAATTTTTATATACACTCAGATATAACTATGATCTATATAGATTTTATGGATCATTTCTATTGGGAAAACATTAAGCATGAAATTGTTGATTATATATCAATATGTTTAGTATATCACCAAGAGAAGGTTGAAAGACATTGTCCTAGAGGATTTATGCTACCTATAAATATTCCTACATGGAAATGAGATATAATTACTATAAATCTTTTGACTAGATTACAAAAAACTACATGAATGAATAATGAAATATAAATAACTTTTTATCGACATACCAAATCTGAACATTTCCTCTCTATAATAGAGGATCTTCCACTATAGAGCCTTGCACAACTCTATATTAATGAAATTTTAATACTTCGTGGAGAAAATATCTCAATTATTTCTGATCAATTACATGATTTATATGGAAATTATGGAATACTCTTAAAAATAATTTGGACATTGAGAATAATTTGGGTACTTCTTAACATCATCATACTAACGGTTAGTTATAAAGGATTATCCAAACACTAAAAGACTTATTGATATCACGATCACATGATTTTCAAGGCATGTGGGATCATTATTTAACTTTTTTATAGTTTTCCTATGACAATAGTTTCCATTTGTGTATTAAAATTGAACCATATAAAGCATTTTATTTAAAGAGGTTTCATACATGAATTTGTTGGGATGAAGTTGGTGAAAGGAATCTTGCGGGCCATGAAGCTATTGTGGACACAATAGAAATGGTAAATACCATTAAATGACATATAAAAGCTATAAAAATTAAGAAAAATATTTCTATCTAAAATAGAAGAATATATTTTGAATTTCAAGTAGGAGACCCTGTCTTCTTTAATGTATCTCCACGGAAGGGTGCTATAAGATTTTGAAAGAAAGAAAAACTAAACCCAAATTACACACAACCTTTTGAAATAATAAGGATAATTAGATGTATGGAATATCATTCAGATATTCTTCCTAGCCTTTCTAAACTACACAATGTGTTTCACATCTCTTAACTGAATAATTACATGCCAAACCCTACACAAGTTGTCACTTTTGATGGATTAAAAATAAAACTAGATTAATCTTACATTTAAGAGCCTATCCAGATTCTAGATTCCAAGGAATAGGTATCAAGGAATCAAATTTCTTGGATTTTAAATTTACTATTTAAAATTTGTAAAACTGAAGAGGAAACAAGTGAGTGGGAGGATATTATGATGAATAACATCCAAAAAAAATTATGAGGGGAACTTTTTTAAATTTTGAGGATGAAATTTTTTTAGGAGGGGAGAATGTAAAAACCCAAAATTTTATCAAAGAAAATTTTCACTACTTATAAATATTTTAAATATTATGAGTCACATAAAATCACATAAAAACACCTTACAAGCTTTATAAATGATGAATGAATTAAATGAGAGTTATTTTTAGAAATTAAGAAACCCATACTGATGGAGTGGTAACCTAACCATTGGAATAGTAATGCGACCATTAGAATGAGTAAAATTACAAATATAATAGTAAACTCACCTATTAATGCATAAATAAAACATTGGAATATTATAAATAAGAATATAATACAATTATATCATAGTATAAGTACGATCATCTTTTAAAAATGATAAATTAGTTGTCAATATTTTTGTAAACAATTATTTTTTATTTACAATTTTATAATTACAATGTTTATTTTAAAGAAAATCTTATTTCCTTAAATATATTTCACAATTCATTAATTCTTGTTTTATTATTATAATATAGTTTTATGGTACCTTCATTAATTATTTAAAATTTCATTAAATTAGTTATAAAATTAAAATCATTAGTTTTCGAGTAGACGATGATTTTATAAAAAAAAAATTAAAAAAGATATAAAATTATTTTGACAAAATTGGGTTCATTTTTCAATTATGCATTTCCAAAAAATGATCATGGTGAATTTTTGTTATTTTTCTAAAATACATGATTTTTTTTTGCAAAGAGTCAAAGGGTGTAACTTATATTATTAGTTAAATACATATATTATTGAATCATGGATTGTGTATTGTTGGTGTAGGAATCATTTTTTCTAACTCATATGCACATATTATTGTATTTATTCAGAATAATAAAAACTATTAACACTATTGGGACAAAAAAATCAATTGAAAAAAATATATTCAAAAAACATCCCTCTCCTCCAATATAAAACCCAACCCTCACCACCCCAACATCTAATAGTTCCAAAGCCTTGAAAATTTCTTATATTCTACTCATTTTATCTCTAAAACCTCCCCATGATTTTTCCTCAATGTTCTCACCAAAGAAACATTTACAAGTTCTTTAAGGAGGTTTCTCAAGAAGAAGAATTAAAGAGATAAGTCCTTTTTTATTCACATTCAAATTATTTTAAATTTTTTTATTATCCCATCCTTACCTATTTTGTCCCAATAGGTTTAAGAACTACTGTATCAAATATATACTATAATATAATTATATAAATGTATGATCCATCATAATATCCATTCTTTTATCCATTTTATTCTAAAAAACATTGTCTGTGATGTGATGATTTACCGCCATCGTGGATGATGAAACTTCCTTTTCAATTAAAGCCTTCAAGGATGGTTATAGAACCAGTATTATGGTTAAAAAAATATTTTATTATACATATTATAAGTTATTTATATTTTTAAAACTAGTATATTTACATTATATTAAGTAATAAGGAAAAACTTGTTCGGGACGATTGAAAAACAACAAAAAAATAATCTAAATGATTGTTACTAGTGTCATATCTAATGATTCATTCCAATAAAATATAATAAATTCTTTATATAAATATTAATATTCATTAATTTATATAATTACATATAAAATAAATTATAGATATTTATTTTCATTTCACATGATCTTTCATACATGTATACAAGTGTACCAATCATGAAAATCAATGAAACAAACACTTCCTAACGACGAATTAAATATTATAACTCAACAAGAAGGAAATAAATAAAAATTATAAAATTATAAAAAATAAAATACATGAATTAATGATTAGGAATTAAATAATTAATGGATTTAATTTTCTTATCTAGGAAGTTATGTGATTTTGAATAGTGATTTCGGACAAAAGGTAAGGGTTTCTTCCTGGACCTCCATTTTCATTTAAGTTGTGATTTATCCCTATTTACAAAAATTTTATTATTAAATATATTTATATAATTATTGTATGTTATGTTTATATATTCCAAAAACCATTTATTAAGATAAGTTAATTTTACTTTTATGGGTAAATAGATGTTTAATGGTTCCCATCTCAATTCTTCCCAACACGCAAGCCCGATTAAAGGGGACTTCTCGATTTATTACCAATATTAAATTATCATCCATAATATATTTTAAGACACCATTATTTTATTAAAATTTTAATTTTTTTCATGAAAAACTATATTTTTTATTTTTTTACTTTTATACAAAAAGTCATGACAAATATAAATTATTTTTTCCAAAGTACTCTTCTTTTCAACGTAAAAGTGTACTTCCCTAAAAAAAACCTCAATAATTTTTTAAATAATTTTCATCTATTTCAAAAACTCTATTTAATATTATGATTTATTGATATTGATCTATCATTATTATAATCAAACAAAATTTTTTAAATGGTTTATGAATAGTTTGACTATAGATTTTTTATCTTGATACCATTCACCACATTACTTAGAATGATATGTGATTATGAAATGTTATTTACATTTAATATGTAAATGTTATTTAGGATTCACACATTAATATGAAGAATTAATTGAACAAAGTAAGTGATGTTCAGGTACCATTATTACTAAAGATAATCAATATACCTGAAAATTTAATAAACATGAATAATAAGGCTTAGTGAATAACTAAAAACACAGGCTAATAAAACATAAAATTGAGAATAATATGGTAGGAATAAAAATAGATTAAAAACTTCCATATTATTTATCACATATGAATTAAAATTAATCATGGATATTATAATAGATGAATAGTGACTTGTATTATCAAATACTGATATCATTATGATATAATTCATAATGTCGAACATCCTAAACATATCATTGAGTCCTCGACAAAGACATATGAACAGAAATGGTTAAGGCCTCGGAAAAAACCATATTTGTTTTGTCTCATGAGATCTACAGACACATCAAGGGAATAAAGAGGGCCCACCCATGACATACTAGGTATAATTAATTATTCATATAAATGGGGTGAAGCATAAACAACATATATATATTAAATGTAAACAAATTTCCATAATCACTATCCATTTTGAGTAATATAGTGAATAGTATCGAGATAGAACATCTACATTCAAAATGATCATAAACTATTTAATAAAATTTGATAATTATTTATTATTAGAGATAAATATAAAAAATCATAAAAACCAAATAGGTATTTATATAATGAAAATACTCTAAAAAATCAGTGATAAATTCTTTAGAGAAATTCCCTTTTCACATGGTAAAAAACGTTGTTTTGAAAAAATAATTTTTATTTATCCTAATTGCTTCCATAAAACCATAAATGGAAAAAATATAGTCCTTCATTAAAAATTTTGGGATATTTAAAAAATAATTTTTTATTAAAAAAGATTATGTATGTCCCATGATAATGGGTATTAAATCAAGAAGTTCCCTTCAATTAGGCTTGTGTATCGAGAATAATTGTGAAGGGAACCATGTAAATCATGTTGTTATCCATAAAATAAATATGAAATGATATGGATACATTTTTTTGGATCATGTAAATAGAAAATATTTTTATTAAATAAAAAAATGAAGAATTAAATTGGTTTAAAGAGGGAGAAACCATAAACCAAATGAAAATGGATGTTCGGGAAGAAACCCTTACCATAAGTCCAATGCATTATACACTGGTACTTAACATACTTAATAATAAAAATAAATCAATTTATTAATTAATTAACAACAATTAATTTATGTATTTTATTTATTATAATTTAAATATGTATATTTATTAAATTTTTTATGAGTTATAATATTCAATTCATTGTTTGGAAGTGGTCATTTCCCTAGTTTTCCCGATTGGTTCACTTGTATACATTTAATAAAGATCATGTGAAATGGAAATAAATATATAGAACAAAAGTTATATATTATTAATGAAAATTTAAAATAATAAATGTTTATATAAATCATTTATTTATTTTTGACGAAGATGGATCATTAGATAAAATGAATTTGATAATTAATTAAAATATTTTTGGCATATTTTCTACCATCACAATTTAGTTTTGACTTATTATTTAATATCATGTAAATAAACTCGTGATAAAAAAATAAATAAACTAAAATAAGTATAATAAAATAAATTTTAACCATAATAATTGTTTTTAACAAACATTGAAGGAGTTAATTAAGAATGAAGTCACATCATCCACAACGGTAGTAAATCAACACATCCTATACAATGTATTAATTTTTTAATAATGGTTGAGGAGAATAAGTTTGATGATGTTCTAGACATTGAAATAATAAAATTCTAATATATATAATATAGTGGAGTTATTAGTCATATTTGGATAGAGTAGTTAAGTATAGGATAAGAAGAAACAAAATTCAATGAAACTGAAAGTGAATGGAAAATGATTTTCCTCTTGAATTATTCTCCTAGAGAACCTCATTAAGGGACATGGAAAAGGTCTTTTGGTGAGATAAGAAAGTCTAGAACATGGGAAAGAGGACTAGGAAATTAAATGGTTTGAATATAAAAAATATTCATGGCATGGAAGTGTGTCTATAAGGGGTGGTGTTTATAGTGGAGGAGAGGGTTTTTGGAATATTTTATTCAATTGTCTAATATTTTCACTTATGTCTATGTATGGTTTTTATTACTGTGACAAAACATGGTAATGTTTTCTCATTATTTTACAAATATTATGCCTAGGTCAGCCATACATCACCCATGACTTAATAACTTATGTATTTAGCTAATACCATAAATTACTGTATTTCACTATTCACAAAAATTCAAGTATTTTATAAAAATAACAAAAATTCACCACAATGATATTTTGAGTTTTAGAATTAAAAATTTGAATCCATTTTATAATGATAATTTTCTTAATATGTTAAATTTTATTTTCAAGTAAAATAATCATTTATTAAAAAATGCATATTTTAATTTTATAACTGATTTAATGACACGTTCAAAAATTAACTAGTGTCTCATAAGACTATATTATAATAATAAGTCAAAAAAATATTGATTTATGAATCTATTTCTTGAAAATAAATTTATTATAAATAATAAATCTAACAGTAAAATTTTAAATAAACAATTATGTATTAATAAAATACTAACACTTGATTTATTATTTTTAAAATATGAAATTACTTATAATATGATATAATTATATCATATTCCTATTTATAAGATGTGAAAATATTATTTATAATTTAATAGGTGAGTTTAATATTCTATTTTTCATATTACTATTCCTAATGGTTTCATTACTATTCCCACAATCAATTTACTATTTCATCATTATAGGTTCCATAAATTATATAAATACATATTATTTCATTTATTATTCATTTATAAGTCTTGTATTTAGTTTTATATGAAATATTATGTTACTCGTACATTATAAAATAATTATAATAATGGAAAATGTTCATTGATAAAAGTTTGGGGTGTTACATTTTACCCTCCGAATAATTTGTTCCACAAAATTTGTAGTGTGCCACCTCATAAGTATATTAGGGTTGTTATTTATCATAATATCCTATAGATACTACATGACCTCTTTAGTTTGAATAATTTTCCTAACCACCTTTACCAGCTGATTTATTCGATTCCTCAAAAACTATTATTTATCATCTGAAATCCCGATAGGTTCTAAACTATAAGATAAATCATATTGTAGTTCTATTCCATCAGACGTGAGATCATTCATTTGGTATGTCATGTAATTCCTTAGTAAAGATATGTAGAATACATTGTGTAATTTTGAAGGGCTAGGTGGCATCACCAAACGATATTCCTCAACTGTAATTCTCTCAAGTATTTCAAAAGGTCCAATGTACCATGGGTTTAGTTTCCCATTACTTCCAAATATTATAAAATCCTTCCATGGAGATACCTTTTTGAAGACATGGTATCATAATTAAGTCTACAAAGCCTTAATTAAATTATATACAAAACCATTTTTTGTACTTTTGGCTTCTTTGATATGTGATTTAATAGTCTTTATCATTGAAGTTGTTTCCTACACATGTTCTAGTCCTACAATTTTCATTTCACCATTTTTTCCCAATCAATTTAGTGAACTAGACCGCATTAAATACAATGTTTCATATGGCTACACTTGAATACATTAATGGAAATTATTTTTGTTATAAAAATATTCCAGATGTATATACTAATACCATATTCTTTGAAAATCATGTGGGCATGATCTCAACATGTCTTATAAAGTTTTGATCATCCTTTCTGACTACTCATCAATTTGAGGATGATAAGTAGTAATAAAATTTTTCTCTACCACTAATGATTTCTAAATCATTTTCCCAAATTATGATATAAATCATGGATCACTATCCTAAACAATTTAGAGAGGTACTCCATTATGTCCTAAAAATTCATTAATATAGAGTCATACAAGGAACCACATTGGAAAGTCCTCCCTTATTACGAGTAAATTAGTATATTTGGTATGTTGATAAATAATTACTTATATTGAATCATTATTTCCAAGAGTTTTTGGTAATCTGGTGATAATATATATAGTAATTTTTCCCCACTTCTATGTAGGAACATGGATTGGGTTCATGAATCTGATAAGATTTTTCCTTTCAGCATTCAATTATTAACAGACTAAACATATTGATAAATAATCAGAAATTTCTCACTATATATAATCCCACCAATAATTTTCATTCGAATCATTGTACATATTAGTGGTACCATGGTTTATAGAAACATTTGATCAAATAAAATCATCCCCTCACTCGCTTATTAACTTTGGTGTGGAGTGAAAACCAAGCCTATTCTCAAATTTCATTATGTTGTCCCCATACTCAATGTCTATAATCATCCCATCATTCACAAAATTAATTTTCTTTTCAAAATTACCATCTTCAGACTAATAAAATTTAATCCTTCCTAATAAATTTAATTGGGAATCTAATTGGAAAAGTAATTTTGTTTCAAATCCCTTGATAATTCCAATATCTTTATTTATTAGATCTATATACATATGATACACTTCAATCCTAATTTTTTTGAAAACTCCATGATCTTGTCTTCTCAATGCATATGCAATATTATAAACCTTCACTGGGTGGTAGTTTATTAATCAATCATAGTAGTTGAGTAGCTAGAGCCATCATCTTTGACTTTTGTTGATTTATTTCCATTATAATATATCATTTTTTCTATTTTGATATATATATATGTCTCAAATATTTATCCATGTAAATATTGTATCCATATAACCAGAGAAAATAGTATGGTTGATAACTCAAGGTCCTAATTTGGATAGTTCTATTCATGAGTTTTTAATTTCCTTGATGTATAGGAAACAACTCGATCATTATTCATAAGGACACAAGAATATCCTTTCATCGATGCATCACTAAAAATCATAAATCTATCATTTTATAATGGTAGATTCATGATCAAAGAATTCACTAATATTATCTTTAATTATTCTTAACATCCTTTAAAATATTTTATCTAAATAAACACAACCCCTTTATGAGTAATATTTGTTAACGTGTTATGTAATCTGGAAATTGTTTCAATGAAACACTGATAGTAACCAACTAAAAAAATTAAACTGCATACCATGGTTATTATCATTGGTGTAGTCCATTCTAGAACTTCCATTATCATCAAAGGATCAACTGTTATTTCATCCTTAGAGACAATATGCCCAAGACAATAAATTGTTTGAATCCATAATTCACACATGCTAAACATATCGAATAATTATTTTATCTTAAAATTTTCTATAAAAACTATCAAGTGGTTCTCATGGTCCTCATAAATTTTAGAATATACCATGATATCATAAATAAATAATCCTAATGATTTCATCAAGATATTACTTAAACACTATATTAATTTGGTCCCTAAAAATAGAGGGTTCATTAGTCAACCCAAATGGAATTACTGTAAACTTGTAATGTTCATACCTGGTTTGAAATGTTTTATTTATAATATCATCTATCTTCAAAATAAATTTACGATATATAGATTTAATATCAATATTCAAAAAATATTGTGTTTTGAGAAATTGATCAAATAAATCATAAATTTGATTCAGTTGATACTTGTTCATTTTTTTAATAGCATTTATTTATCTATACTTAAATCACTGCCTTAGGGATCCATCATTATTCTTAACAAAAAGATCACGTTCTCCCAATGGAGTAACATTAGGGTGAACAAAAATATTATTATTCAAATCCTCTAGTTGTTTATTTAGCTTCACTAATTCTACATTGTCCATTCTATAACGTGTCTTTGATATTTTCATTGCATTAGGGATTCAATCAATATAAAGTCAACATCTTATTCTAGAGGATGTCCTTGTAAGTCATCTAGAAACACATTAATGTATTCTTTTATAAGAAGAAAATACTCAATTTTAACATTTCATTCCTCAACCATAGATTCTGTTTTCAATTCAGTCGCAATAATTTCCTTCAGTAGAGCTACTGGGGGTGCATCATGATATTAATCATATGAAGATGATTCAGCTCTAAAGATGAGGGATTATATATCTTCCTCACCAATCATAATTTCCTTATTCATTCAATATATTTCCATAGAATATTTTAAAATCCAGTCCATACCATGGATTATATCAATGTCAATATTAAGTTTGATGAAAAGGTCACCAACTAAAGAATATTTATGTGTTATAATGGGGACTAACTAACACAACTTTTTTGCAACGATTCTTCCTGTGGGAGTTTTGACTGCAACTCCTTTATTAAAAAAAATTGGAAATAACTAATTTTCTAGGAAAATTGGGAAGATATAAAATAATGTAATGATCCAGTATCAAATAAATCAATGGGTACGTTTGAGGAAATTATTAATGTACCTGCTACCACATCATTAGGAACTTCAACCTCAACAGTTGTGATCACATAAGCTTTTCCTTTCTGTCATGTCTTTTTTGAGGAATGTTTCATGGATGTTTTAGACAATAATTTGAATAGTTTTCCATATCATTATAATTGTAGAATTGTAAAATGGTATATTATTTATTCTCCTTTTAATCTTAGGCTTGGCGTAGTTTCTCTCTACACTTGTAGAAAAATCCATTTCATTTTAATTAGGCACCAAGGTGTTTCATTACACAAGTATCACAAGTAGGAAAATTACCTTTTTCATTTTTTCCATTTATCCATTATTAACTTCTCCACCCTATTCTTCTATGGGTTTCCCATAAAATCATAACACATAGATAATTAATTCTCTATATTGATAGAACATGATCCTATATCTTCATATGATGAGTAATTTTTTGAGGCCAGTTCCCTTCATATGAATGGTTTTAAACCATCAATTAATCTAAAACGGCCATAAATTAACATAATAACATGAGAATCAAAATTCAACATGGATATTATATTATTGAAATCGTCATGTGGATTATTAATTACTGGTGTCATAATGTTGTAATGCATAATTTCATACATCTGGAACATACCTTCAAGGCCTCATCCAAGACATAAGAAAATAAAGGGTAAAAAATACTAATAAAATCATATCTTTTTTGTCTCATGAGACCTACCAAATCATAGAGGGTACATAGAGGGCCCATCCCATCACTCAATAATTCAACATCATTCCTCATATGAATAGGGTGAAACATAAACCTCATATACATATGAAATGTAAATAAATTTCCATAATCACTTACCATTCTATGTAATATGTTCAATGGTTTTAATATTGTACATCCATTGTCAAACTAATCATAAACCATTTAATAAAATATGTTTGATGATAAACAATAGAGATAAATCATAATAAATAATAATATTCAATAGATGTTTTTAAATATAGAAAAATACTCTAATAAAATCATTTGGAAATTCATTAGATAAATACCCTTTTTTACTTTTCTAAAAATGTTCTTTGGATAAAATCATATTTATTTTTCATAATTGATTATAAGATAAGAAAATAACAATTAAATATTTTCATGAAAAAATTAGTGATTTTAGAAAAAATATTATGACTTAAAATATAAAATTTATGGTACATGAAAATGGATAAAAAATAAAGTAGTTACCTTTAATAAGACTTGGGTATCAAGAAGAATTGAGAAGGGACCCTTTTAAAATATGTATTTCTGTATAATAGAAAGATGAGATAATCAAGATTCATGAGTTTGGATCATATACATATAATTCAAAAGAGTTTTATAAAATGTATGAATAATTAAATTGGTTTAAATAGGTATAAAATAGAATCCGAATGAAAATGGAGGTTTGGGAAGAAACCCTTCCCTAATGTATAAATGCATTCTCCACTTGTACTTAATATTGTGAATAATAAATTTATATCCATTAATTAATTAATTTAGAAAATTTCTAATAGGTATTTTATTTTTTATAATTTTATTAGGTTCATTTCTGTTCATTTTAAACATTTATAAGATTCAATTCATTGTACAAAAATGTTTATTTCCTTGGTTTTCGCGATTGGTTTACTTGTATACATGTATAAAAGATCATTAGAAATTGATATATATATATATATATATATCTAGAATTGAATTTATATTTTATTAATGAAAATACTTATGAATAAATGATTATAAATTATATTTGGTTATTTTGGTAGAGGATGAATCATTTGAAAACAGATTTGTGGTAATTTTTTAGATTATTTGTGGTGGTTTTAATATTATTAGAAACTATTTTGGAATTATTAGTTAATATATTGTATATATAATAGTCCTAGAAGACTAAATAAATTATAATATTTATAATAAAAATAATTTTTAACCATAATGAATTTTTATAACCATCCATAAAGGTGGTAATGTAAAACTATGTCGCATCATCAACAATGGAGGTAAATCGACACATCAGGGACGATGTTCCAATTTTTAGGATAAAAGGGAGAGTAAAAGGGGTTTGATGATGGATCTTATGATAAAATAATAAAATTAAATTATATATAAGATACTATAGTTATTATGAATATTTGGACAGAGGAAAAAGGGATATGATAAGAAGAAAATAAATTAAATTAAATTGAAAGTGAATAAAAAAAGAATTACCACTTGAATTCTTCTCCTTGGGAACCACTTTAAGGGACATAGGAATGGTCATTTGGGGAGAACAGAAAGAGCAGAACATGTTGGTGCATTTTCATATAAGAAATTTCCACAATATAAAAACAAATCAAGGATTTGGATATTTGAGGAGAAGGAGTGGTGAGGGGTGGTATTTATAGTGGTTGAGAGGAGTGTTTTTTGAGTATTTAATTATATTTTTTATTATTTTGGCTCAAAAATATGGGTGGTTTTTTTTCATGTGACTAAATATAGGAAGAGGTGATTGTGAATTAGAAATAATTATTCCTTAATTTGAAATATATCTTCCATGAATCATTAATTTAGGAATTTATGTAATTCCATAAATTGACATTATTCACTATTCACCTTGAATTCCAGTATATTAGAAAAACCGCTAAATCATTATAGCAAGGAATTTAAAATATTCAGCTTCACATACTAGGGAAAATTAAATCCTCAGAAAGCGGTGAGATCATATGCTCATTATGGGTAAGAAATACAGTGGAATATATATTAAACATAAACAACAAGGCATGATGAATAGCTGAAAACACGTGCCAATAAAACAATAACTTGCGAAAAATATTTTAGGAATAGAAACTGATTAAATAATTCAATATTATTAATCACACAAGAATGAAACTTCACCATGGATATTCTAATATTCTAATAGTCCCATGAATTATCAATTTATCGTATCATAATGAAATAATGTATAGTTTTAGGGATCTGAGACAAACCATCGATGCCTCAATGAAGACACCTAAAAATATATGGTTAATGCCTAGGCCAAAACCATATCTTCATTATACCTATTGAAGCATAGAGGGGATATACTGGGTCCTACCCATCACTTACTAATTTAAATTCATTCCTCATATAAATGTGGGGAATCATAAACAATATATACATATGAAATGAAAAAAACATTACAAAATAACTAATAGTTCTGAGAAATATGGTGAATGTTTTCAAGATAGAACATTCACAATCAAACTGATCATTAACCATTTAATAAAATATTCCATAAGATACTCATAAGATATAAATATCAATAATGTATAATATTCACTAGTGGTATTGAAATAGATGAAAATACTATAATAAAATCATCAAGCAATTATTGAGAGAAATACACTTTTTTAATTTTCAAAGAATAGTTCTTTTGGAAAAATCATTTGTATTTGTAATAATTTTTCGTATAAAACCATAAATGAAAAAATGTTTTTTTCATGAAAAAATTAGTTATTTTAAAAATAAATATACCTCAAAACATATTACGGATGGTACTTGAAAATGGGTAAGAAATTGAGAAGTTTCATGTTATCAGGTTTGCGTATCAGAGAGAATTGAGAAGGAAACCCTGTAAAAAATGTATTCAACTATAAAAGAAAGATGAACTAATATGTATACCAGATTTTGGATCATATAAAATTAATTTATAATATTTATATAAAAATTAAATAATTAAATTGGATTAAAAAGGGAGAAATCCTAACTAGAATGAAAAGGGTGGTTTGGGAAAAACCCATACCATATATCTGAAAAAGTCATGCATGTGTACTTAACATCCCATGTAATCAAATTAAATCCATTAATTAATTAATTAAAAATCCGTAATATATTTATTTTATTTTTTATAATTTCTTAAAGATCATATTTGTAATTTTTCATGAGTTATAACATTCAATTATTCATTCCGAATTGTTCGTTTCCTTGTGTTTTTCATGATTGGTTCAATTGTATTCATGAATGAAAGATCACGTGAAATGAAAATAAATATATTAATTTGAAGTTATATTTTATAAATGAAAATATATAATATTAAATGGTTATATAAGTTCTTTTTTTTGTGTGAGGAAGAATCATTGGATAAGACATTTGTGGTAATGTTTTTGATTATTTTTTGCAGTTTTTCAATCATCAAAAACAATTTTTTGTCTTATTATTTAATATCATGTATATATACTAGTTATAGAACAATAAATAACTTGTAATATGTATAACAAAATATGGTTTAACGATAATATTTTCTTTATAACCATTATTAAATGTGCTAATCAAAAATGATGTCTCATCGTCCATGATGGCGGTAAATCGGCACATCACGAACAATTGTTTACATTTTTAGAATAAAAGGGATAGAAGAAGGGGTCTGATGATGGTTCTTAAATTTAGATAATAAAATTGAAATATATATAATAAAATTTATTTAGTTCTGCTATTTGAATTGAATATTTAAATATAGGACAAGAATCTTATAAATTTAACGAAATTGAAATTAAATGAAAAAGGATTTACCTCTTGAATTCTACTCATTGAGAAACTTTTTAAGGGACTTATAAATTGTTTTACGGTGAGACTAAAAATACCAGAGAGTGGGGGAGAGGTTTGGGGGATTAAATGGGTAGAAAATATGTATGTTTCATGGATTTTAAAGTGTGAGGATATGGGGTGGTGATGGATGGTATTTACTGTGGAGGAGCAGTGCATTTTTGAACATTTTATTAGATTGTTTATTATTTTTTGTCAAGACTATGAATAGTTTTTATTCTCATTTATAAATACATTAATGGGTGTAGATTATTTATAACTAATTATTTCGATATCAGTCATACATCATCCATGACTCAGAAATTCATGTATTTAGCTAATACTGCGAATTACCATATTTCAATATTCAAAAAATTCATGTACATTGAAAAATAAAAAAAACCACCATAACCATTTTTCAAAATTTTTAATAAAATAGATCACCATTTTATATAAATAATTTTAAAAATATGTGATATATAATCTTTAAATAAAATAATCATTTACTAAAAAAATGCAGATTTTACTTTTATTATCGATTTAATGACACTTCAAAAATTAATTATGGTTTCCTTAAACTATTTTATAATCATAAGAAAAAAATATTTATTTATAAATAAATTTTATGAAAATAAATTTTCTATTAAATAATTATTTTAAACTATACAATTGTAAATAAACATTCATGTTTTAAAACAATTCGAACACATGATTTATCATTTTTAAAATATGAAATTAATAATACTATGATAGAATTATATCATATTCTTATTTATAAGATGATTTTTTAAAAAAAAATTAATAGGTGGATTTACTATTCGATTGGTCATATTACTATTCCTAATGGTCGCATTAATATTTCATGATCCAAGTTACTATTCCATTAGTATAGTTTCCATAAATTCCCAAAAAATATCTCTTATTTAATGAATTATTCATTTATTTAGAATTTATTGTGTTTTTTATGTGATTTTATGTGAATCATAGAGTATAAAATAATTATTAGAATTAAAAATTTTCATTTATAAATTTTTGGGTCTTTACATTCTCCATCCTAAAAAAATTCTATCCTCAAAATTTCCAAAATGTCACCTCATAATAATATTGGGGTAGTTATTCATTATAATCTCATCTATAACCTATGTTGCCTCTTCAATTTTATGACCTTTTTGAGTCACCATTACCAGTAGAGTATTCATATTTCTCAACTCTTATTATTTATCATCTATAATCTAAATAGGGTCTTCATAGTAAGATAAATCAAGTTCCAGTTCTATTCGTCCATAAAGGAGAACTTGTGTAGGGTCTTTCACATACATCCATAGTAAAGAGATATAGAACACATTTTGTACATAATAATGACTAGGTTGCATTGAAAAATGATATTCCAAAACTAAAATTCTCACTAGGACTCCAAAATTTCCAATGTTCCTAGGGATTAGTTCCAATTTCATTCCAAATATTATAACACCTTTCCATAGAGATACCTTTAAGAAGATAGGATCATCAACTTGAAACTCCATATACTTCCTTCGATTATTGGCATATCACATTTTCCTACTTTTTTTATGTGTGATTGAATATTATTTAGCTTTTCTATTTATTCTACATCATGCTCGAGTCTTATAAGATTACTTTCCCCAACATCATCCCAACAAGTTGGTGTAAAAAACCTCTTTTTATACGACACCTCATATAGTGTCATTTGGATACAAAAAATGAAACTGTTTTTTTAGAGAGTGACATGAAATGGAGATTCAGTCCATGCCAAAGGAATTTATTAAATCAAAGTGTTACAAGGAAAATTCGAGGTGTAATACGCTTACACCATCTCAATGTTACAGAGACAAAATTAGATTTAACATTGAGGAAAAAGAGATAAAAAAGGAGTTTCCAAACCTGCTCCTAGAGATCTTCCTTGTTCATCAGATAAATAGGATAGCTTGCAATGTATCTAGGGACTAACAGATAAAGTTTACATGCAGTTCAGCATTATAGTCCAAATAAAACCAGAAGTACCTACTATCATGTTGTGAATAGAACGAAGACGGATCAAGGATGCACACAACAAAACGACAGGGTTCAATGTTGCACAAGATCAAAGGAACCAAATAACAATTGAGCAGATAAGAAAATAATTAGATGAGGTGCCTCTTCACTGCAAAATTTTTCGATATAACCAGTGAGAACGCCTCCTCCACAAAATTAACATAAAATTCGTCCATGTGATTTAATAAAGCAGTGGGACTATAGAGAGGAAGTGCTGAAGAAATAAACACAACAAGAGAAAAACATGAATCTCCAGGTTTAAAGAAACCACATCACATCTTCAAGCCAAAAATCATCCAGAGAATATCCAAGCAGTCTATTTTAGTCGAAGGGAATTGAAAATCCCAAGTTGGTTCCTTAAATAGGAACAAAATTTCAAAGCTCCAGCAAGGTCCCAGGAGGAAACATTAACAGAAGGAGAAGTGTGAAGAAAACAAGCAGGTGTGATGGAAATCAAAACCAGAAAGCTACAAAACAGACAGGGACTGATTACATAAAAATTATTCCCAAGAGATATCATTGATGTCAAAGTAAGGATCCTTTTTAAACTCTTACACTACTTTAAGGAACATTCTCTTTCTGAGTTGTAGGTAGTTATCATCCATCATCTCAACATTTTTGTATTTCTGGAATGCACGTGTATTATTATCATCCATCCATGATCCAAGTTCCTCAGAAAAATCCAACTTCTCTTCAAGTAGGTATGCATCCCGATAAGTTGGGTCATTTTCAGGATCACTCTCAGAGCTATCTGAGTCAAATTAATTTGATGAGGTAGATGAATACTCTACAGTTATGGGTTGTAGGGGGGTATCAGCCATTGTCGGGGGCGGTGGAGGATCAAAATATTCCTTTTTAGAGGGATCCAGAGACCTTGTAACAATAATTCATTCCATTTGGTAATATTCTCTTCGTTTTATAGTTTTTCTTGGATTAGGGGTAATGATGCCATCAGCATCAACCATTGCTTTTTCCCCTTTCCAACTCTGGAGCATAAATAGGCTTCCTCAATCTGATTAGGCTGATCATCAGCCCCCGTAAGGAGTCTTTGGACCATGAAGAATCATTTAGATCCTTATTTTTGGGTATCATACACTTCAAGTTGCTTCTCTTGTTCATCTATCAAGGGTGTAGGATCCATATTGGGGTTATTTGCAGTGTTTGATGCATGAAAAAGTTCTGACGTGTCCTTAGTTTCAATAGGGTGGCATACAGAAAGATCACCCTTTTCCATAGGGGTGTCATCTTTATCCTCATGGTTGTGCTTAAGGTGTTTGGATATTGATGTCTTAGTGATAGGTTTAGGGACATCAATGGGGTTTTTGGATTTAGTGTCAGCAACAGGAATTAATGTTTGAGTAGCAATGCACTTTTTTGGAGCAGTTTTTTCCACCCAAAGTGTCATAGGATGAGCTGGGGGAGGTTCAAACCTTTGAGCGTCACATTCAGTCGTCATGTGACCAATTATAGAGCATCATTTATAGTATTCTTGAAAATTATCAAAGACAAGATCCTGTATAAATATATATTCTCCATTCTAAATCCAGAAACAAGATGGAAACTCATGGGAAATGTCGAATTCAGTACAAATCCTAACAACAGAAGGTCTAGATAGATTTAAAGTAGCAGAATCTAGCCTAATTAGAAGTCCAAAGAGGCCATCAATTGAAAAAAGAGAACATTGCTTGAATAGATGAAGAGGTAAGCCAGGAAACCCAATCTAGATAGGAACAATGGGAGGTTCAGCACCAATTTCAAAGTATGGAGCCCACTTGAAAACCTTCATAACGGACCCTCCAAAGGTCCAAGTACCTCGTGTCCAGAAACAATAAAAATCGTTTTCTGAAGCAAAATGAAACAAAACATGTCATGCATTCAATAAACCGATATGAAAATCTATGAATCCAATGTTTCCATGGGTTTGCGCAGAAAAATGAGCGATGGTCGATGCTTGACAAAACTTCCAACAAGCACAAATCGAAGATCGGAAGAAAGTTTTTGTACCTCATCTTTCGATAATGCAATCGCTGATAGAACTCTATGTCTATATGTTTTTGGAGAAATATTATCAGTGGCCTTTGAATTCGCGTGAGGAACTGGACCCGTGACTACTTCTGCGAACGATCTAGCATCAAGGGTCCCTGGATCTGCGATTTTGTGGTTTTCGCTCTGGCCGCCGGTGAGCGGCATTCTCCGTGAATAATAACCAACCACAAAAATTGAAACTGTTGTTAAAAAAAATATACAAAATGTAAATATTCATCCTTTATGCATTTTTAATCGAGTGATAATTATCTCAACATGTCATAGAATGTTTTCATTGTCCTTTATGACTAGCCGTTAGTTTGAGGATGATATGATAAACTCAAAAGAAGCTCAATATCCAAATAATTCTAAATAATTTTCCATAATTTTAATGTAAATCATGGATCGTGATGAACCAAAATTAAGATACGTGCTCCATTAAAGTTAAAATTTCATTAATATCGTGTATTTAAACTAACTATATTCTAAAATCAATCTTTTATAATGAGGGAATGTGAATATTTGGTAAGTTAATCAACAATTACCCATATTGTATCATAATTTCAGGGAGTTTTTGGTAATCTATTTACAAAAACCATAGTAATATCATCCCATTTCAAAATATGAATTATAATATGTTGCATAAATTCTATATCATGTTTTTTATCCTACCTTGTTGAAATTATAAACATATTGATTCATAATTAGCAATTTCTTGTTTCATGTTATCCCACTAGAAATGTTCCTTCTAATCTTTATATATCTTAGTGAAACTAAGGTGTATAGAAAAATTGAAGCTATAGAAGCCATCCAATAACTAAATTTATAGCTCATTTATGGAGTAAAAACTAATCCCCTTCCAATATTTCAAAATTACATCATCATACATGAAGTGTTCCATCACCCCTTCATTCAGAACATCAATTTTCCTGTCAAAAATCTCATCTTTAGACTAAATTTTTTTAATCATTTCTATTAAAGTTGGTTTGGAAAAAAATTAGAAATATAATTATGATTCAACGACCTTGATAATTACCATATCAATATTTACCAAATCTATGAACACATGATCCCTTTAAATCATATTTTTTAGAACACCATAATCATTTATGATCAATGTATTTTAAAACTTATTTGCCTTACCTTTGTGGTTTAGTATTGAAAAATCACATTCTTAGAACAAAAACACATATTTCATGTATCATGAGACCTATTGATGAACTTAGGGTCTATAGTAGGCAACATATTTCACTTACTATATACAATGTGTTCTTCATATAAATGAGATGAAACATAAACAACATATACATACAAAATGTAAATATATTTCCATAATATCTAACCATTACGAGTAATATGGTGATTGGTATCCACATAGAAAAACCATAGTAAAACTGATAAAAACCATTTAATAAAATATGTTATATAATAATCATTACAGTTCCATATCAATAAATCTTAATATTATAAGGAAGTGTTTAAATAGATGAAAAAACTCTTAAAATCATCTACGAATTTTTTAAGATAAATACCCCTATTTTACATTGCAATGAAGAGTTATTTTGTAAAAATTATTTTCATTTTTCTTAATTTTTTGTATAAATTCATAAATGAAAAAATATTGTTTTCACTAAAAAATTGTTATTTTAAAAATTATTGGCATCCTAAAACATAATATATATAGTACTTAAAAAGGGTATGAAATAAAGATGTTCCCTTTAATAGGGATTTCTTATCTGGAAAAATTGAGAATGGTACCCTGTGAAACATTTTCCCCATAAAATAAAGATGAGATGATATGGATTCATGAGTATTGAACATATACACATTATTCAGAATGTATGATCCAAACTTCACAAGACATGATGCGATCGTGATCTCTTGATTTTCGACGTATTTTTTATCAATTTTTACTTTTGGTATAGTTTTCCTACAATAATTGTGTCTATTAAAGTATTTAAATGGAACTATATGAATCATTTTATAGAAAGAGGTGTTTTATACCAACTTGTTGGGATGATGTTGGTGAATGGAAGCTTGTAGGCCAAGAAATGTTGGAGGAAATGATAGTAATGGACATGAATATTCAGAAACATATTAAAGTAATAAAAAATATGGAAAATATCTATACTCATAATAAATGGAAGGATTTGGAGTTTCAAGTAGGAAATAATGTATTCTTAATGGTATCTTTATGAATGGGTATTATAATGTTTGGAATGAATGATAATAATCCCTAAGTAGATGAGATCTTTTGAAACCCTATAGAGAATTGTAGTTATTTCATATCATATGGGGATATAACCAAGCCTTTATAAAGTACACAATGTTGTCCACATCGCTTTACTATGGAATTACATGCCAGACCCAGTGCATGTTTTCAGTTTAAGAATAGAAATAGAACCAAATTTATCATTGTTTGAAGAGACTATCCAAAATTTGGATGCTAAAAAACTGATGTTGAGGAATTAAATGACTTAGCTAATAAAGGATCTTTGGAAAATCATAATATTTATTATAAAACTTTGGGTCTATATGATATTATGATGAGTAACTACCCAAATGATTTTATAAGGTAACATTCTGCAAATTTTGAGGTCATGTTTTTTGTAGGAGGGGAGAATGGAATGAACCAAAATTTTATCAGCGAATTTTTCCCTTATTAAAATTATTTTATATAAAATGAGTCACATAAAATCACATAGAAAACAAAATACAATCCTTATAAATGAATAAATAATAAAATAATTGGTATTTCAAGAATCTAAGAAACATATACTGATAGAATTGCAACTTGTCCATTGATATTGTAATGTGATCATTTTGAATAATAATATGACCTGTAAAATTGTAAACTGTCCTATTAATTTATAAATAAAATTTTTGTATATTATAAATAATAATACGATCTAATTATTTTATAGGATATATAATTTCATATTTTAAACATGATAAATCAAGTGTTTGTGTTTTTTAAAAACAAAAATGTTTATTTACAATTTCATAATTAAAATAAATATGTAAAGGAAATTTTATTTTCATGAAATAGATAAAAAAATATTCTATTGTCTTATGATTATAAGATAGTGTTATGATACCAAAATAAATTTTGGATAGTGTTGTTAAATCAGTTATAAAATTTAAATCATTATTTTTTGAGTAAATGATTATTTTATTTAAAAATTGAGGTTCACGGTTTTTTAAAAATATTTTGATAAAAATGAGTCCATTATTGAATTCTACATGTCAAATATTTTTTATGGTGATTTTTTTTATTTTTTTAAAATATTATCATTTTTGTTGAATGGTGAAATATGGTAATTTAAGTAATTAACTAAATACCTAAATTATTGAGTCATAGATGATGTATGAATCATTAATTAGAACTAAAATTCATCCATTGCATCATTTATTCTTATGAATTAAAAAATAAATTGTTTTGAACCAAAATAATAAACAATTGAATTAAATTTTCAAAAAACACCCCCTATCATCCACTATAAATACCACATCTCAAAACAACATCTCATTACACTTACAAGGAATTTTATACTTCCTATATTCTTCCAATTTACTCTCCCAAACCTCCCCTTATTCTCATGTCATTTTTCCACACCAAAATACCATTTCTAAGTCCTTTAAAGAGGTTCTCAACGAGAATAATTCATGAAGTAAATCTTCGTTTATTCAGCTTCAATTTAATTTAATCAATTTTCCTCTTATCCTATCCTTACATATTCACTCCAAATATAAAAAAATACCGTATATTATATATACAATAATTTTTTTATTTCAATGGAATATCCATCATCATACCCTTTCTCCTCTCCATTTTATTTTAAAAATGAAAACATCATCCATGATGTGAGGATTTACCGCCATCATGGACATTGTGAATTAATTCCTTCATGTCTAGTTATAAAACCAATATTATGATTAATAAATATTTTATTTTACATATGATAAGTTATTTCGTGTTCTATAACTAGTATATATGCATGATATTAACTAATAAGAGTAAAGTAGTTTGCGATGATCGAAAAACCGCCAAAAAAATCTAAACGATTATCAAATACATATTATCTAATGATTCATCCTCACCCAGAACAACCAAATGAATTAAATTACTAGATAATTTTATTTATTATATTAATAACATATAACTACAATTTTGGATATTTATTTCCATTCCACATGATCTTTCATACATGTATACAAGTGAAACAATCTTGAAAACCAAGGAAAGAAACATTTCCAAATGAATAATTGAATCTTATAACTCATCTAAAAGGCCATAAATGAAGGTAATAAATTTATAAAAAAACACATTTATTAATGGTTATTAGTTAATTAGTTACTTAATTTATTTCTATTATCTATAATTTTAAGTACAAGTGCATAACGCTTTTGGGAATAAGGTAAGGGTTTCTCCCCGAACGCCCATTTTTATTCTGGTTATGATTTATAACAATTTACATCAATGCAATTATTCATTATATTAATTTAAATCTTCTAAATTATATGTATCTATTCCAAACTCATGTATCCAAAAAATTCATCTTTCCTTTATGGGGAAATACATGTTTTACAATGTTCCCTCATAAATTCTTCTCCATATGAAAGCCCAATTAAAGAGAAATTCTTGACTTATTGTCCATTTAAAAATACCATCCATAATATGATTTAATAAAAATTATTTATATAATTTCATAAATTTTTTCATAAAATCAATTATTTTTTAAATTTATTGTTTTATAAAAACAGTTTAAAAACGGTTTTTTTAAAATAACTCTTCATTACAAAGTATAATGGTGTATTTCTCTTAAGAATTCCTCGATTATTTTGTTAAAGTATTTTCATATATTTAAACAAATATATTTCATTTTATAATTTATTGATAATGACATATTATTTTAATCATCTATATTATTTTATTAAATGTTTTATGATTAGTTTGTCTATTGATGTGCTCTCTTGATACCATTCACTATATTACTCAGAGTGGCTAGTGCTTATAGAAATCTACTTACATTTCATATTTGTTTATTTTTATTGTTTCAGCCCATTCATATGAGGAATTAATTTTACTTATTAAGGGCCTCTATATGCATCTTTAGGTCTCATGTGACAATTTTTTTTTTGGATGAGGCCTGAACCATTTATTTTCAAATGTCTTGGACAAGGACTCAATAGAATGTTTCAGATGTCCGAGATTGTGCATTCCGTCATTTTTATAGTGGTAATTGATAATCCTTGTGACTATTTGATTAGTATAATATCCATGGAGATGTTTCATTATCATGTGATTAATAATATGTCATTATTTAATCAGTTTTATTCCTTTTATATTTTGTCCATGTTTATGTTTTATTGGAATGTGTATTTTTTATTCATAAGGACTTATTATTTATGTTTATTAAAGATTTTGGTTTACTGCATAACCTTAATGATCATCTTATCTCACTCCATTTGATTGTATTTGTGTTATTTATTAATGACATCTTGATATATTCCATAAGATATGAGAACCCTGAGAACAACATGCGGGTTGTACTAGATACACATAGAAGAAAAAAAATATAGGAAGTTTTGAAAGTGTGAATCATAGAATAAAAAAATTATTTTCTATTCCACATTGTCTCAAATGATATAATCTCAGTTGATCTTTTGATGAATAAGGTTGTTCAATAATGGACTACACTAACAAACAAAACTGGGGTATGTTGTTTAATTTGTTTAAGAGGTTACTATTGATGTTTCATTTAGAATATTTTTTATACATACCAACCCCTTAACCATGATTACTCATAAAGGGGTTATGTTAATTTAGGAAATATAATGTGATGATTTTTTTTGAAGAATTTAAGAGGTGATTAGTGAATACTCTGATATTGAATCTACCATTAGGAAATAGTGGATTTAGGATTTTCAGTGATGGACCAATGAAAGGACATGGTTGTTTCCTTATATAGAATGATAAAGTTATTGCATATGCATTAATGAAGTTAGAACATGTGAAAATAACTATGCAACTCAAGATCATGAGTTAATGGACATAATATTTTAACTGAAGATATAGAGAAACTATATCTATGGATATGTATGTGAGATATATACAAATTACAAGAGATTGAAATATATATTCTAACAAAAAGGGCTCAACATGAGGAAAATAGGATGGATCAATCTACTAAAGGACTATGATTGTACAAAAAAATACCACAAAGAGATAGCACATATGGTTTCAAATGCATTTATATGGAAAAATCATGGAGTTACAAAAAAATGAGGATTGAAAGGGATCCTGATTCATGGATCTAGTAAATATACATATGAGAATTATCGGGGGAGTCGAGAAATCAATGATTTTCCAATTGTTCTCTCAACCAACATTATTGTAAATTATTAAATGTGCTTAGATTGAATATTAATGTTTTCAAAATAAAATTAAGGTTGTGAATGATGGGAAAATAGAATACGTCATGTATGAGGTTGGAATACTAAAATTTGGGAAGAGGCCTTGTGATCCCTCCAAAGCTGAGTTAAAAAGAGAGTTATTGGATGATTCCCACAACCCTAATTTTTCTATACACCCTGGTATCCATTATATATATATAGATATTTGATGAAAATTTTCTAGTGAGACAATATGAGATAAGAAATAGCTAATTAGGTATCGGGATGTCTAGTCCGTCAAAAAGTGAAGGATGAATAAAAACATCATAGAGGAGTCATGCAGCCTATGTCTATTCCTAAATGGAAATGGGAGTACAATAATATGTATTTTGTTACTAGATTACCAAGAACTCTAATAATATGTTCTAAAATATAGTTAATTGTTGATCGACATACCAAATCTAAATATTTTATCACTATAAGGGAGGAATTTCCACTGTAGTGCCTTACACAGATCTATATCAATGTAATTGTAGGACTTCAAGGAGAACCTATCTCAATTTTTTCTGATTGTGATCCAAGATTTATGTCAAAGTTGAGGAAAATTAGTCATAAATATTTTGATACTAAGCTTTATTGAATTATTTCTTATCATCCACAAACCGAGCTGCAATCAGAATTGATGATGTACACTTTGGAATATATGTTGACATCATTATCACATGATTTTAATGGAATACGGGATCATTAATTACCTTTGGTAGAGTTTTACAAAAACAATAGTTTCCATTCATGTATTAAAATTCCACCATATGAAGCATTTTATGGAAATAAGAGTCATACACCAACTTTTTGTGATGAAGTTTATGAAAGGAATCTTCTTCGACCAGAACACATGGATGAAATACTAGAAAAATTAAAGAATATTCAATCAAATATCAAAGAAATATTAATACGAAATTATTTATATATATCGATAATAGATGGAATTATTTGGGGTTTCATGTAAAAGATCATGTCTTCATAAAGGTATCTTCATAAAAGGGTGTTATAAGATTTGGAATGAAAATAAAACTAAGCCACATATACATTGGATCTTTTATTATCTTAGTGATAATTGGAGGTGTGGCATATCATTTTGTGATGCCACATATCCTTTCTGAAGTACACAATATGTTCCACATCTCTTTACTATGGAAATACAATCTCAACCCAATGTATGTTATCAGTTCTGAGGGAATTGAACTAGATCCCAACTTATCTTACTATGAAAAGCCTATCTCGATTATGGAGGCGAAATAATAGGTGTTGAGGAATGCAAGGAATCGGCTCATAAAGTTTAATTTTAATAATAATAAAATTGAATAGTAAACAAGGAAACTAGGGGAGAATATGTTGAAGAACTTCTATAATCTTATTATGTTATGACATTCTGCAAATTTGGAGGATGAAATTTTTAAAGGAGGGGAGAATGTAATGACCCAAAAAATTTTCAATGAAAATTATCCATTATATTAATTATTTTATATATCATTAGTAACATAAAATCACATATAAAAAACAAAACATGCTTTATAAATTAAGAATAAATTAAATAAGAGGTATTTCTTGAATTTAGAGAACCTATACCGATGGAGTAGTAACATGACTGTTAGAAAAGTAATGTGACCATTAAGAATAGTAATATGACTCTATAAAGTAGTAAAATAACCATTTAATGTATAAATAAAATATTTTCATCTTATAATTAAGAATTTCATATAATTATATCATACTATAAATAATTTCATATATTAAAAATGATAAATCATGCATTATTATTATTGTAAAACATAATTGTTTAATTAAAATTTATTAATTAAAACAATCATTTAAAACAAAAGTTATTTTCATGAAATATATTCATAGAAAAATATTTTATGTATATTTATTATAAGATAGTTTTGTAAGACCATAAGTAATTTTTTAATGTTTCATTAAATCATTTATAAAATTAAAGTATGTCTTTTTTAGTGAATAATGATTTTATTTAAAAATTAAAATTCACTTATATAGAAAGATAATTTTATAAAATGTATTCAATTTTTTAATTCTGCCTATAAAATTGTTTTGTGGTGATTCTTTTCGGATTTTTCTAAAATATGTGAATTTGGTGAATAGTGAAATACGATAATTTACAATATTAGTAAATAAATGAATTATTAAGTCATGGATAATGTATGGATGATGTAGGAATCATTATTGAGAAATAAAATTAATCAATTTCTATATTTATACACTTCAATCCTGACTATTCATAGTCTTGAGTGAAAATAAAAAATAAATGATTAAAATATCAAAAATACCCATCTCATCCACTATAAACACCATCTCTCACCACCCATTATCCTCACAATTACAACAAATTTAATCATTCTTATATTATTCTCATTACCTATATCAAACCTAAACCTCACATTATGATCTTTTTGGTCTCACCAAAATTCTATTTCCATGTCTTTTAAGAAGGTTCCCAAAGGGAATAATTCAAGAGGTAAATATTTTTTCATTCACATTCAATTTATTTTAATTTATTTTAATCTTATCCTATCTTTACCTATTTCATAAAAATATGACCAATAACTCCACTATATTATATATACTTTAATGTTATTATGTCACTTTATGATCCATCATCTTACCCCTTCCCCACTACCTTTTATTCTTAAAATGAAAACATCATCTATGATGTGCTGATTTACCACTATCATGGACGATGTGACATAATATACCATTACCACCATGAAGGTTGGCTATAAAACAATTTTCATGCTTAATAAATATTTTATTAAAAATATTATATGTTTTTTATTATTCTAGAACTAGTATATATACATGATATTAACTAATTACACAAATCTAGTTCATGACGATCGAAAAAACCACAAAAAATAATCTAAACGATTGCCACTAATGTCTTATTCATTAATTCATTCTCACCCCAAATAACCAAATGAATTACATAACCATTTTATTTTATATTGAATCATTATGAAAATATAACTTCAATTCCATATATTCATTTTTATTTCACATGATCTTTTGTACATATATACCAGTGAACCAATTGTGAAAACCAATGAAACGAACACTTCCAAATGATGAATTGTATCTTATAACTCATAAAAAGTCCAAAAATGAACTTATTAAAATTATTTCAATCAAATACATGTATTAAAAGTTCTAAATTAATTAATTAATAGATTTAATTTGATTATCTATGACATTAAGTACAAGTGCATAATGCTTTTGTACAGAAGATACATGTTTCATCCCGAACCTCCATTTTTTATTCAGGTTCTGATTTATCCCTATTTAAAACAATGTAATTAATCATTATTTTTATATAATTATTATAAATTTCATTTATATGTTATATAATCATGTATCCAAATCTATTCATCTTTCTTTTTATGAGTAAATATATGTTTTACAAGTTTTAATTCTCGATTCATCCTGATACAGAAACCTGATCAAAGGGATCTTCTCTATTTTTACATATTTTCAAGTACCATACCTAATCTATTTTAGAAAAACAATATATTTATAAAAAACTAATTTTTCATGAAAAATTATATTTTTACTTTTCTATTTTTATAAAAATAATTTTGAAAATTACAAATTATTTTTCCACAAGAACTCTTCTTTGCAAAGTAAAAATGGTATTTCTCAGAAGAATTCCTCAATGATTTTATTTGGGTATTTTCATATATTCCAAAACATTTGTTGAATATTAAATTATGTTGATATTGACCACTTATGATCTATAATATTTCATTAAATTATTTATGATTAATTTGACTATAGTTGTGTTTCCTTGATATCATTCACCATATTACTGAAAATAGTTTGTGATAATGGAGTGTAATTTACATTTAATATGTATATGTTGTTTATAATTTTCCCCATTCATAAGAGGAATGTATTAGACTTAGTAAGTGACTGGTGGGGCCTGCTATAACACCTCAATTCATTGGTAGGTCTCATGATGAAAAAAACATATGGTTTTGGATGAGTCCTTAACCATTTATTTTTGGATTTCTTTGAACATTCCATGAAGTTATGTTTCAAATGTGCTACATTATACATTCCATCTTTATGAATATAACATATGTGATGTGTTGATTTACCTCCATTGTGGATGATGTGACATTATTTTCAATTAGTATATTCAAGGATGGTTAAAAACCCATTTTTATGGTTAAAAAATATTGTATAATACATAATATAATTTATTTAGTGTTATTGTACCATTATATATACATAATATTAACTAATAATACAAAACTAGTTTGTGATGATCGATCAACCACCAAAACAAATATAATATATTATTACTAATGCCTTATATATTGATTCATCATCACCCCAAATAAGAAAATAAATTACATAAACATTTAATATTATAGATTTTCATTAATAGCATATAAAATCAATTCTAGATATTTATTTCAATTTCAAATTATCTTTAATACATATATAAAAGTGAAACATTTGTGAAAACAAAGGAAATGATCAATTCAAATTATGAATTAAATCCTATAACTCATAAAAAAGGCCATAAATTAACTTAATAAAATTTTATCAAAACAAATACATATAGGATAGATTATGAATTAACTAATTAATATATTTATTAGATTATTAGGGCCATTAAGTAAAAGTGAAAAATTCTTTCAGACATAATGAAAGAGTTTCTTCTTGGACCTCCATTCTCAGTAATTTTATTCATTTCCCAGTTAATTAGTACCCGTGAATTACTATATTACATTGGAACATATTAAAAATTGTTTAAATACCAAAGGAGATAATTGATTAGTATAATCGAAAAACTAGATACAAACATAATTTTTGCATGACAACTTGAAATTAAATATAACATAGAAACTCCATTTAAAACCTTCAAAAAACCCTAAATTTTCATTGTAAGTCATTCATAATATACATCATCACATTATTAGGATAAATAAAACATAATAAATATGTGACCTATGATGACTTTTCAGGTTCACAAAATATTTTAAAATCTCTAATAAACATAAATAATAAGGCATGGTGAATAACTGAAAACTCATGCCAATAAAACATAAACATGAGCATAAAATTGTAGGAATAAAAACTAATTAAATACTTCTATATTATTAATCAGATGATAAAAAAACATCTCCATGGATATTATACTAGTCAAATATTCATGCTGATTATCAATTACTAGTATCATAATGATGGAATTTATAATTCTAGACACCTGAAACATGTCGTCGAGGCCTCGACCAAGACATATGAAAATAAATTGTTAATGCATTGGCCAAATCTATATCTATTTTTCCTCATGAGACATACCAATGCATTAATGGGATATAAAAGGACCCACCCATAACTTTCTAAGTCCAATTTTTTCCTCCTATGAAAGGATTGAAACATAAAAATCATATACATATGAAACCTAATTAACATTACATAATCACTAACCATTCTGGGTAAAATAGGGAATGATATCAAGATAGCACATCCATAGTAAAACTAATTATAAACCATTTAATAAAATATGTTATATTATAATAATTGGAGATTAATCTCAATAAAAAATAATACTCAACATATGTGTTTAGGTAGATAAAAATACTCTAATAAAATCATCGAGAAATACTTGATAAACACATCTTTTTAACTACAAAGAAGAGTTTGTTTAAAAAAATCAATTTTATTTGTTATAATTTTTTCTATGAAACCATAAATGATTAAATTTATTTTCTCATGAAAAAATTAGAGATTTTAGATAAACAATGGTGTCCTAATGAATGATTATAAGTTTTACTGAAAATGGTAATAAAATTGAGAACTTTTATTTAATCGGAGTTCCGTATGGGGAATAATTGAGAAGGGAATCCTATAAAACATGTATTTCCCCATAAAATATAGATGAACTGAACTAGATACATGATTATAGAATATTTAAACATATTTGATATGTATTATATGTAAATAATAAATAATTACATTGGTTTAAATAGATAAAAAGCATAAACTAAATGAAAATGGAGGTTTGAGAAGAAATATTAACCCTATGTATGAAAGTATTCTGTGCATGTACATAACATCATGGATAATAACATTAAATATATTAATTAGATAATTTAAAAATGTCAATAAATTTATTTTTTGGAATATTTTTATTATGTTCATTTATGGAATTTTTGATAGTTTTTAATATTCAATTCATCATTCAAAAGCCTTTGTTCCCTTGGTTTTCACAATAGGTTCACTTGTATACATGTATGAAATATCAAATGAAATTCAAATAAATACCAAGAATTGATTTTATATTTTATTAAAGAAATTATAATACATGAAATGGTTATATAATTCATTTGGTAATTTCGGGTGATGATTAATCATTAGATCATGTGCTAGTGATAATCATTTAGATTATTTATGGATGTTTTTTGATTGTCACGAACTAGTTATGTATTATTAGTTAGTATCATGTATATATACTAGTTACAAAATATTAATTAACTTGTAATTTGAGTAATAAAATATTTTTTAACCATACTAATTATTTTATAATAAGAATTAAAGGATAAAATGGAAAATGTTGTCTCATCGTCCATGATGGCTCTAAATCAATACACCACAGAAAATGTTTTCATTTTAAATTATATGGGAGAGAAGAATGAAAAAACCTAAGATTTTATGAGAATTATTCTTTTTTAATTTCAAATATTTATTGTGTTTTATTCGAAACCAAAAGGAGATTTCACTACACACATACCTTACTTGTCTTGCATTACACGCAATCACAACCTTCCTCGATAGCATCGGTAGTACGCAATACCGGGTTTCACTAAACAACGATATATTGTTATATATATTATAATGTAATAGCCTTCATGAATATTATTAACTATATTTAGAATTTTATAAAATTATTATTCATATTACACATTTTCTAAAGCATGGTATTTGAAAGAAATAAATTTTTTTGGGTAAAATTAGTATTTTTCAAAAAAATGAAGTTTTGCCGCCTTTTGATGGCGCACCAACATTAAATATAGTTTTTTGACAAGTTTATAAGTTAAATTTGAAAAAATAAAATTCTTATTTAGAATAATTATATAAAAATTTACTTTGGATAAAATTTTCATATTATTCTGATAACTTTCATATTTTATTGAATAGTAAAAACATGCTATATTTTAATTAAAAACAAATTTTTTAATCGCAATAATTTATATGGAAAAATTAAAATATTAAATGGATTTAATATATAAATAGAATTTATTTTTACCATTTAATATAATTTATGTCATTACCATTTATTTTACATTGAATTCATAGGTAAAAACATTTCAATCTTTGGCAATGTTTTAACTTTTAAAACTTGTTTTCTTAAAAACTTGATTAATATTAAATTAATCGCTGCAACTTCTGATTTTTGAAATTTGAAAAATGGATTCCATATTTTAATTAAGTGGGAAAAAATTATGTAAATAGGTTACTTTTATGTTTTTATATTATGAATAGTAACTACGGTAATTTTTATTTACTGCAGTTAATGGTAAATCAGGTAATTAAGGGTAAAAATAGGATTATAAAATTACGCAAACACCTGCCAATATTCTATTGGATGACTAAAAGTATACCCATATCACCTAAGGATTGTATTAGATTCATTTAATGGACTTTTTACCGTGAATATAATTTAATTATTATTAAAACTAATGAAAGTGACAACATGTCACTCTCTTAAATATTATAAGTATAATAATTTTAATTTAGTGAAAAAATTAATGAAACTTTGAACATGAATAGTTTCCAGAAATAGAATAAAATTATATACATCATTTGGATTTATTTATAATTTTTAGTGATTAAATAATTATCATAAAGGTGACACAATAGTGATGTTGAAATCATTTTATTGATTGAAATATCAAATAAATGGATTTAAAAATATGAAAATAAATATTATATGAACTATTTACTGTGCTCCAATAATTTTCTAGATAAATATGAAATGTTATGAATCTATTAGAGCTTTTATTTAGAACATATATTCTGTGAGAATTTTATTTAAATTCAAATAAATGAATAGTGTCAAAATTGACACTATTGTTATTTTATAAAAATAAAATAAAATAATTTTTTTAAATCACAAAAATATTTAAAAATTAAAAATTAAAATTTATATGGTCTAAAATTTCATAAATTATCCAATTATGGACAATTCACAACACATATGTAAATATATATAACAATTTAAAATTTAGAATCGTATTACCACAAATAGAATTAAATAGATTAAATAAGTATAAATCATGTTGATAATGTTTAAAATAATTTCCCAACATGTCTAAATTTTATTGGCTAATGTTATTACATCCCTATCTCATCTAAGCTTCGGACATTATTCATTTTGGAAGTTTTATGTGGAATTTGAATTTATTATAAATTAATATTTCTTATGTTTCCAAAGGTGCCCCTCTCATCCCTTATAAAAGGGCACCTCCTCCCTCTCATCTTCACAACACTTTGAGCCTTCAAGATCTGCCAAAACCTGCTCATTTACCTTCTACACTTACCTATAAACATTATTGAGGTTCTGGTATTTTGGAAAGACCAACTCTATTCCCTTAAGAGGAAGCTTAAATGAGGTGCGTTAAAGAAGAGGTAATCTCTTCTACCGATTCTTTCAAGTTTCTTTCTCATTCAACTTCTTCTTCTTTAATTGATTCATTATAAAGTAATAACATAATAATCACTAATATAATTATATTTTATTATAAATATGAAAAACCTCATTTCACCTTCTATCCATCCTATGGAAAACGAAATCACCCCGCGTGCGTACGTACAGAATACAATCTCATCACCGTGGGGTAATCAGTTTTCCAACCACCACCTTTCTTGGATGGGTATAAAAGAGTAAAGAATAACTATATATAGTTATTATAATATAATACATATTCTGAGATATTATATCATCAAATCAAATTCTATTAAATAATTTTGGTGATGATATCATCGCTCGTGCATACGTACGGACTACCGTCTCCACGAACGCGATGAGATTCATTTTCCATGATTAACCATTCAATTATGATTATAAAGTATATATAATAAATAGTCATGAAATAGATTACATAATAATGATATTGGATTTATGTTCATGTATTTTTCATTTACTTAATACCATTTAATTCAATAAGGAAATGAAAACAACGTTCATGCGTACATACAACCAACCGTCTCCTTGAACGGTGTATTTCATTCCATTTCTTGATCTATCATATATATTTATATGATGAATATATATTATATATAAATAATGTTTTAAATTATGGAATTTATTAAATCAGTATATAATTAATAATATCAAGAACAATAAGTCGAAACATGTACGATAAATGAAACGATTTTACACAAAACACTGCTTTAACAAGGAATTTACAAAATAACGGGTAATATAATGTCATAAGTGAACCATATATGATATCATAACAATTAATATGATTCTGTAATAAATCAATAACATTATTTCAATCATTATACAGGATTTTAGGATACATACGAAGCATATCAGACACAAGGTAAGGGATATTTTTCAATTTCATTTCTATCCGAGATTGCTTATACGTAAGTATTTACTGGGATTATATTTATCATCCATATCCCTATTTTCTAAAAACTGTTTCATGTATTTTTAAAGTCTTTTTTACCTATTTTTTACTTTTTCTACATGGTATGTAAGTAATCATTCGTTTGATTACCATACGAGGTACTTTTTGACTTTTCCGTTAAAAGTACGAGGAGAATGTTTTTTTCAATTATACAGCATGAAATTTTTTTACGGTTTTATAATTCCTTATTTTCATGAAGCTTACTCTACAATATTTCATGGTTATTTTCAATAGAATCATTTTCTTTTAAAATTTTGTGAACTTTTGTGAAAAAAATGATTTTTAAGGAAAAATGGTATTTTCCTCAAGAATTCATTTCAAGTATTTTATCAAAACCATTTTCCATATATGATGAAATTATTTCATATGTGTATGTTTCAAGTGTAATGTCTCTATGATTTACATAGTTTCACTTTTCTTATGATGAAATGATATCCATTTTTTTATATAGATTATGTTATGATGGGAAGATGTTTATGAAACCCATTTTATTCTTTCGGTTATGACGAATGATTTATGTTTATGTTGTGGCACACATAAGAGTGATTTCATTATGAGATGGGTGGGACCTATATATCCCTAAAATTAATTTGGTAATGATTTATATCTCATGAGATAGACATGGCTAGAAAGGTAAGTTAATCCGGTTCAGTGATACAGGACTTGAACGAGGAGTGAACTCGATTCAGAAAGGGAATTTTTCCACTATGATGGTCTTGGCAGTAATGCGTTGGCTACTATGGAAATCATATCTTGTGATTAATGGTTTGACACAATTAAAATCTTTATTACCATGATATTTTATCATGATTAATGTTCCTTTATGACCTATGCCTTATATACTTCCATGATTTATTTCACAACTCAAGATTTTGATGTGTAATGTTTATGTTCATTTATTGAAGTTCAAATGTATATGGTTTGTTTTATTTTCCCCATTATTACCCGTACTATGCATTTGAGATTACAATTTATATGTTTTATTTTCCACAGGATATAAAGAAAGATTTTAGGTAAGAAAACAAAAGGGGAAAATCTTAATGGTAGATGGTGAAGATCTTTCACCATGATTAGAAGATTAGATTCCATAGACACTAAACTATTACGGTCCTTGAGTGTTGGTTTTTTTATTTATAAGGTATTCCTAAAAAGTAATTTAATTTCCATGTATGTCAATATTGGGTCTCTAATATTGGTATCAGAGGAAAGGATTAGTCATACTTTGAAAACATGGGTGCAAAAACATTAGTGAGACCCCTAGAGATAATTCAAAGGTATGTATAGGGATGTCCCAAAGGTTAGGTATAAGTATATATTATAGTCCTAGAACTTCGGTAACGATCATAGAATTTAACCTAAGATGTTAGATATTGAAGGTAATCCCCCTTTATTATGTTGTTTTCATAGAATGATTTTTTCCTCTCACAGTATTCTTTTTGGGTTTTAGACGATGGTTGGATCCCGAAAGAACCGTGTTGATCAACGTAATGGAAAAAAGAAATGATTGTCCTTCTGAACAAACAATGTTATGGGAGATGGAGTGCAAAATATTATTGCTATAATTACACAAGCTATGAATCATTTTGGGCATCCAAATGAGCAAAGAAGGGAACAATATTCTATTGAGTCCTTCATGAGGAAACACCCACCTTCTTTTAGTGGGTGTTCTAATCCAGTTGTTGCTAAGCAATGGATCAGTACCATTGAAAAGATATTTTCCGTACTTCGCTGCTCCAAACATGAAAAAGTCATTTTGGATATTTACCACATAGAAGTTGAATCAGACCAGTGGTGGACTCTAATTAAGAATACGAGGCCCCTAGATGAAATTGAATCCATGGAATGGGATGAGTTCAAGAACTTATTTTTCAATAAGTACATCTCTCGTATTCATTGAACAAAGATGGAAAAGGAGTTCCTTGAGAATGAGAAAAAGTATGATGAATATATTGGTATATAAAAAGCGAATTTTACAAGGCTTTCAAGGTATGCATCTGGCTCTATCATCCAACCTGAAAGTAAAGTTGATCGATTCTTCAGTGGCTTAAAACCAAGCCATCGAAAGGAATTAGCTATAAGAGACGTCAGTAGCTATGATGAAATTGTGTGTTATGCTATCAAGGTTGAATTGAAAGTTGGTGTTACATATCCATCTCATGGGTTTGACAAGGAAAAAAATATGGAGTTAAAGGAAAAATCTCAGAACAATGGTTAAAAGAAGATGAATGTTACTTTATGCTCAATGTGTGGAAAGAAGCATGGTGGAGATTGCCTAAAAGGTAGTAGAAAATGATTCATGTTTGTAAAAGAAGGTCATCGAGCAGTTTACTGTCGATGTAATGGGAGAATGTAGCTAATTATGTGAGTAGAGAAAGTACTACAAAGAATTCTCAACCAACACTTCAATGCGTCAAGTGCAAGGAAATGGGGCATTATGCTAATCAATGCCCTAATACAAGGGTTAATGATGATTGACATGAGGAACCTCTTAAGGAAATGGACAAAGGGATGTCACATGCAGTCACTATTGGTGATGTTGAAAATGACAATGATGTGGTGGAATGATTAAGTGTTTATATACTGGGATTCCAAAATAATGTTGTATATAGTATCGTGGAAATTGGAATATTTATGTATTAGTCTATTGTGGTTTTCAATAATTTTATGGTACCGGTAACCATGAGAAGTGATTGAGATATTTTTGGAAAGAAGATGATATGCGCATAATGAATGGATAAGGACAAAAAATAATTGATAGTATTCATGAGCTCATGACTGATATATGGACAGAGTGATGTCATGGTTTGAGTATACAGAAATTTTGGGATTTTGGTATGTTGAAAGTGTTAACTATTGATATAATTAATGTGTTCACTAAGGTTATATGGTAATTATTGTTTCAAAATAATACATGATTAAGGTATTCAAATGTTTTGAATGAGACTAACAAAACATATCTTATGATATATGGGGGATAAATTATGGTATTCAGGTACTTGTTATGTGACCTTTCAAGTAATTGTTCTCTTTATATTATGAGCTTGGATAGAATTATTTTGGATAAGTCTAAAGATTTGAAATTGATTAGGTTTGGCATTAGATAATATAGTTTAAGGATAGAACCTTTTTTTTCAAGATTATTTCTGAAATGTTATAATCGTGTTGGTTTAGAAAAAGGGACAACCTACAAAACGAGTGACAACCCATCGCGTTAGAGAAGGCTATGGGAATCGAACCCAAAACCAAAGTGCGACAGACATTTATCTCCTACCACTGGCCTATAGGAAGTCTCTGGTTAGTAGAAACGAGTTTTATTAGGCAGTATGATAGATGAAGTATAAGACCATTTTTTGGAATCATACACGATTAACCTCACCATAGATAGAGTTATTTATATTTGATAACTTTTGTTAACCTTTTGTTTGAGACAGATTGAATGACCCATCATTCTATCACAAGATCAGCTAACACTTTAAAGATGACAAATTAAACATCATTTCCTTAATATATAAAGTGGAAATTGTTCCAGGCATGAACAATGGTGAGATTGTACCGAAATAAAGTAAGTATTTCTTCTAATTCAAAATCATCAACTTTAAGAAAATGATCTTGAAAACCAAAAATGTTTTCATAGTGTCTTCATATCCGATGAATGAGATGGTACCATAGATCATCACAAATTTATTTCTTTGTGACTGTTTCCTTTTTCATAGCCATGTTCTCTACCACTCTCCATTAGAACTTGATGGTTAGATTTTTCTTCCATATCCATATTTTCACCTATGTTCTCCTATGTGGAACCCCAGTGATTAGTTAATTTGGATAACCGTTACATTTCATAATTTAGATTTTAATGTTCAGTTTTGGTATTCCTTTTTATGTTGTGGGTTTCTATTAAAGAAACTTTCATGTAACAAACCTTTTATAACCCCGACGAATTTTGAGGGCGAAATTCATTTTAAGGGGGGTAGAATGTAGACACCCGAGAATTGATGAGAATTATTCTTTTTAATTTCATTTATGTCTTGTGTTTAATGTTACACAAAAAATATCTTGCACTACATGCATCCCTGACTTGGGTTGCATTACACTCAATCTCAACCTTCCTCGATAGCGTGTGTAGTACGCAATACCTGGTATAACTAAACAATGATATATTGTTATAATATTATAACGGACTAGATGTTATGAATATTATTAACTAAATTTTAAATTTTATTACATTATTATACATATTACTCATTTTCTAAACCATGGTATGTGAACCAAATAAATTTTATCGGTAAAAAAACTATTTTTAAAAAAACGCAGTTTTGCTGCCTTTTGATGGCACACTCACATTAAATCTGTTTTTTCACAAGTTAATATGTTAAATTTGACAAAATAAAATTCTTCTTCAGAATAAATATATAAAAATTTACTTTGGATAAAATTTTCATATTATTCAGATAACTTTCATATTTTAATGAATAGTAAAAACACGCTATATTTTAATTAAAAATAGTTTTTTCATCACAATAATTTATATGGTTAAATTATAATATTTAATGGTTTTAAAGTATAAAGATAATATATTTTTACCATTTAATATAATTTATGTCATTACCATTAATTTTACGTTGAATTCATAGGTAAATACATTTCAATCTTTAGCAATGTTTTATCTTTTAAAACTCGTTTTCGTACCAATGAGATTAATTTTAAATTAATTACTGCAACTTCTGTGTTTCGAATTTTGAAAAATGGATTCCATATTTGAATTCAGTGGGTCAAAATTATGTTAATAGGTTACCTTCATTTTTTTTATATTATTAATACTAACTACGGTAATTTTTATTTACTGTAGTTAAATGTAAATCGGGTAATTAAGGGTAAAAATAAGATTATAAAATTACCCTAAAACCTGCCCAAATTCTATTGGATGACTAAAAGTCGACCCATATCACCTATGGGTATGATTAGATTCATTTTATGGACATTTTACCACGAAAATAATTTAATTATTATTCAAACAAAAGAAAGTGACAACATGTGACTCTCTTAAATCTTATAAGTATAATAATTTTAATTTAGTGATAAACTTCATGAAACATTGAAAATTAATAGTATCCAGTAATCTAATAAAATTATCTATATCATGTGGATTTATTTAGAATTTTTAGTAATTAAATAATAATCATTAAAGGTGACACAATAGTGATTTTGAAATTATTTTATAGATTGAATTATCAAATAAATGGTTTTAAAAATATTAAAATAAATATTATATGAACTATTTAATGTGCTCCACTATGTTTATAAATAAATATGACCTGTTATGAATCTATTTAATCGTTTATTTAGAACATATCTTCTGTGATGATTTTATTTAAATTCAAATAAATGAATATTGTCAAAATTGACACTATTGTTATTTTATAAAAATAACATAATATAAAATTATTTAAAATGACAAAAATATTTAAAAATTATAGATTAAAATTTATATGGTCTAAAATGTCATAAATTATCCAATTATGGACAATTCACAACACATAAGTAATTATTTATAACAATTTAAAATTTAGAATCTTATTACCACAAATAAAATTAACTAGATTAAATAAGGATAAATCAAGTTGATAATGTTTAAAATAAATTCCCAACATGTCTAAATTTTATTGGTTAATGAGATTACAACTTTATATCATCTAAGAATCGCTTATGAGTCATTTTGGATGTTTTTATGTGAGGTTTTAATTTATTATAAATTAATATTTCTTATGATTCCAAAGGTGCCCCTCTCCTCCCTTATAAAAGGGAACCTCCTCCCACTTCTCTTCAAAACACTTTGAGAAATAAAGCTTGACCAAAACCTACAATTTTCTCTTATCCACTTCACTATAATCATTATGGAGGTTCTGGTCTTCTCAAAATAACAACTCTAGTCCCTTATGTGTATGCTTAAAGGATGTGCATCAAAGAAGAGGTAATCTATTCTACCGATTCTTTCAAGTTTCTTTCTTCTTAATATTATTTTTCTTAGTTGTTTCACTATAAAGTAATAAGATAAGTATCACTAATATACTGATATTTTATTATAAATATGAAAAAACCCCATTTCAGCTTCTATCCATCCTATGGAAAACTACATCATCATGTGTGCGTACATACAGAATAACGTCTCTACGTCGTGGTGTAATCAGTTTTCCAACCACCACCTTACTTGGATGGGTATAATGGTGTATAGAATAACTATATATTGTTATTATAACATCATCATGATTCTGAGATATTATATAATTCACTCCAATTCTATTATATAATTATGGGAATGATATCCTCGCTCGTGCGTACGTAAGGACCACCGTCTCCACGAAGGCGATGAGATTCATTTTCAATGATTAGGCATTCAAGTATGATTATAAAGTATATATAATAAATAATCATGAAATATATCACATTAAAATGATACTATATTTATGTGCATATATGTTTCATTTACTTAATTCCATTTAATTCAATAAGGAAGCGAAAACAGCGTTCATGCGTACGTACAACCTACTGTCTCCATGAACGGTGTATTTCATTCCATTTATCGACATATCATATATATTTATATGCTGAATATATATTATATATAAATCATGTTTTATATTCTTGAGTTAATTAAATCATGATATAATTAACAATATCAAGAACAAAAAGTCGAAACACGTACGATAAATTAAACGATTTTACCCAAAACGCTGCTTTGACATGGAATTTACAAAAGAATGGGTAATATAAAGTCAAAAGTGAACCATATATGAAATCATAACAATGAATATGATTATGAAATAAGTAAATGACATTATATAAATCATTATATTGGAGTTTTGGATACATATGAATCATATCAGATATAAGGTAAGGGATAATTTTGCAATCTCATTTCTATCTGAGATTTCTTATACGTAAGTATTTACTGGGGTTATATTTATCATCCATTTCCCAATTTTCTAAAAATGTTTTCATGTATGTTTAAAGTATTTTTTTCCCATTTTTGAATTTTACTACATGGTATGTAAGGAATCTTTCTTCGGATTACCATATGAGGTATTTTTTGACTTTTTCGTTAAAATTACACGGAGAATGTTTTTTTACTTATATGTAATGAATAGATTTTTACGGTTTTATAATGCCTTATTTTCACGAAGCTTACTCTACAAGATTTCATGGTTTTTTTCAATAGAATAATTTTCTTTTAAAATTGTGTGTCATTTTGTGAAAATAAAATTATTTTTAAGGAGAAAGGATATTTTCCTCAAGAATTAATTTCAAGTATTTTATCAAAACCATTTTCCATATAAGATGACATTATTTCATATGTGTATGTTTCAAGTATAATGTCTCTATGCTTTACATGGTTTCACTTTTCTTATGATGAAATGATATCCAATTGTATTATATGGATTATGTTGTGATGGGATGATGTTTATGAAACCCATTTAATTCTTTGGGTTATGATGAATGATTTATGTTTATGTTGTGGCACACGTAAGAATGATTTCATTATGAGATGGGTGGGAACTATATCTCTCTCCTATGCATTTGGAAAATATTTATATCTCAGGAGATTGACATGGCTGGAATGGTAAGTAAATACAATTCAGTGATACAGGACATGAAAGAGGAGTGAACATGATTTAGAAAGGGACTTTTTTCACTAAGATGGTCTTGGAAGCAATGACTTTGCTACTATGGAAATTTTATCATGTGATTAATGGTTTTCCATAATTTAATGTTTTATTCCCATGCTATTTTATCACGATTGATGTTCCTTTATGACCTATGCCTTACATACTATCATGATTTATTTCACAACTCATGATTTTGATATGTAAACTATATGTTCGTGTTTTGATGTTCAAATGTTTATGGTTTGTTTTATTTTCTCCATGCTTAACCTTACTGAGCATTTGAGATCACCCTTTATATGTGTTATTTTCCCTATGATATAAAAAAAGGTTTTAGGTAACAAAACAAAAGGGTAAGATCTTAATAGGAGATGTTGAAGATCTTTCACCATTATTAGAAGATTATGTTCCAAGTTTCGAAAGACACTAAACTATTATGGTCCATGTGTGTTGGTTTTTGTTATGTATTAAGTATTCCGAAAGATTAATGTAATGTCCATGTATGTCAAGATTGGGTCTCTACAGAGAAGGATTATGACGATTGATCATCCAAATACAATAATAAAATTATAGTATATATAAGTTACTGGACTTGTTAAATAGATTTGGAAATAATAGGTAAGGATTGTCTAAGAATAAAATAAATTAAAATAATTTGAAAATAAATACAAAGGGATTTACCTCTTGAATTATTCTCCTTAAGAACCTCTTTAAGGGACATGGAAATGATCTTTTTGTGATATGTAAAATACCAAAACATAGGGGAGAGGATTGGGAGAGTAATGAGTCAAAGTATTAAAATACTTCAATTCATTAGAAGTGTGAAGAGATTTAATGACATTTATAGTAGTGGATATTGTTATTTTTTTAATATTTTATTCAATTGTTTATTATTTTGGCTCAAGACTATGAATTTTTATGATTATTGCAACTAAATGAAGTAAGGGGTCTATTTTATTTCCAAATAATGATTCATATGTAATTTATACATCATCCATGACTGAATAATTCATGTATTTAGTTAATATTGTAAATTATTATATTTCATTATTCAACAAAAATTGTTGTATTTTTTAGAAAAACTAAAAATTCATAATAAGCACATTTGACATGTAGAATTTAAAAATTGCCTCCCATTTATCAAATTTATTTTAAAAACAAATTTAATTTTATTTTTAAGTAAAATCATTATTTACATGAAAAATACATATTTTAATTAGACACCCAATTTCCTGAAACTTTCAAAATTTAATTAAGGTCTCATAAAACTATGTTATAATCATAAGAAATGAAACTATTTATTTATGAATATATTTCCTGAAAATAGATTTTCTTAAAAATAACTACATGAATTATAATATAATATTTAATCATTTATGTTTTACAATAATACTAACACTTGATTTATCATTTTTAAAATATGACATTTCTTATACTATAATATAATTATATCATATTCAGAATTATAAGATAATAAAATTTTATTTATAATTTAGTAAGTATGTTTACTATTCTATTGGTCATATTATTATACATAATAGTCAAATTAATATTCTAACATCCAAGTAAATATTCCACCAGTATAGGTTACTTTAATTATAGAAACATCTTTTATGTCATTCATTCTTCATTTATAATGATTTTATTATGTTTTATCTTTGATTTTATGTGAATTATACTATATAAAATAATTATAAAAAGGGAAAATTGTCATTGTAAAAAAATTTGGGGTTATATTCTCACATCATAAAAAATTTCATCCTCAAAATTTTTAGAATGTCACCTCATAAAAATATTTGGGTAGTTCATCATCATATGATCCTCTAGATCCTATGTTTAAATTTTATGATTTTTTTGAAGAAACATTACTATTCATGATGTTTAATTCCTTAAAACTTATTCTTTACCATCCAATGTTTGGATAGGATCTTAACAGTATGGTAAATAAGGTTCTTTTTCTATTCCTTTATATGCGAGAACATGTGTTCGGTTTGACAAGTACTTCCTCAGTAATGATATGTATAACACATTGTGTGTATTAGAAATGCTAGGGGAATCAACAAAAAATATACCACAACTCCAATTAACTATTGGATTTAAAAAGGTCCAATGTACATGGTTCATAGTTTACCTTTCTTCCCAAATAATATAAAATACTTCAATAGAGATATCCTTAAGAAGACCTTATTTCTTACTTCAAAAATCCCAATCAATCATTCGATTATAGGCATATATCTTGAGAAACTTTTGTATTAAGTGATATGTGATTGAATATTATTTACCTTTTCTATTTTTCCTCCACATTTTCTAGGACTATAAGATTCCTTTCACAAACATCATTCCAAAAGGATGATGTACAATACATTTTTCTATACAATCTTTCAAATGGTTCCATTTGAATACGTTCATGAAAACTATTATTGTGGGAAAACTATACCAAATGAAGCTCATTACCTGAAAATTTCTGAATAATTTTTCAGGATTTTGACATTAAACATGGATTATGATTAGAAAAAGATATATATGTGCTCCATGAATTATTTAAATTTCTTTTATATAGAGTCATTAAAGGTTCTTAAGTGAAAAATCCTCCCTTATAGCGAGGAAATGTGCTGACTTGGTATGTTTATCATTGATTACTCTTACTGAATCATTATTTCTTGTGGTTTTTTGTAATCTTAAAAAATACAATGTAATCTAACCCCATTTCCATGTATTAATAAGAAGAAGTTTCATGAATCATCTTGTATATTGTCTCTAATCATTCACGTTTTGACATACTAAACACCGTGATACATAATAATCAATTTACCGCTTCATTTATCCCACCAGAAATGTTCTTTCAAATATAAATACATCTTAGGTATACTAGGTGTATATAAAACTTTTAGCTATGATAATCATCCAATAAATACATTTTCATGTCACGTATAGAGGGAACACAAAGTCTCTTCCCAAATTTCATAATTTCATCCTCATACATGAAGTCTTCAAAATCCACACCATTTATCCATCTAATGGCCCGAATGACTTAATTTTTTATTGATTTCTGATAATCCACCTTACTAGGGGTGAGGTGGAACCCTTACAAGGCATTTAGGCATAAGTATTACAAGGCACATAAGACTTAGAAGAATTCATTTCTCGTAGGCTTAAAACACTACATACAACCCAGACTAACTACTTGGAACCGCTCCTCCCCAGCATCTTCATCATGATAACAGCTCTCCACCTTTTCAAGGCTGTTCGGTTAGGATTTCCCATACATGAACATGCTTTTCCAGATGGCAAGTTCCATACCCTTTAATTCTTATAATCCATTTAGCTTCTGTTATGTTGAAATCTTTTTCCTCATCCTCTTTCTGGAGCTTGTTCCTTATGGGTTGTCTGGTGTGTATCTGCACTTAAGGAGGACCAAAGGACTTGATGTGGCCCAAAGGTCTTGAGGTGGCCTGAAAACCTTCCTAACTCAAAGTCAATGGTGGAATGAAGTCCTTAAAGGACTTAGGGACCAAATCAGTGGCCCGACGGCCAAAACGAGGGAATAGTCCCAGATCCTATAGTTCCAAATAGTACATACTACAGTTCACACTATAGTAATGGTACAACACTACTATAGTACCCATAGAAATTATTCCTTCACTATTATTTGATCCTGGGTCGCCTGGATGAAATTAAGGAGTCCCCAGAAACAGGGCTGAGGCTCATGTGCCAATTCACATCATTCATAGTTTTAATTTTCTTTTGTAAGTTCTCATATTGATATAGATAAACTTTATTCCTTTATAATACATTTGTTTTGTCCACCAATTAGATAAGTAATTATGTTTCACCTCCCTTGATAATTTCCATATCAATATTTAATATACCCATGAACAGAGGATCCCTTCCAATCCCAATTTTTTAATACTCCACGATTTTTCTTGCCCAATGAATCTGCAACATTATTCTACTTCCCTGGGTGGTAGTCTATTGAACAATCATAGTCCATGGGCAACATGATCCATCTACTTTTCCTAATTTTGAGTTCCTTCTATAAAAATACATATTTCATGATATTTTTATATTTATATATCTCACATATTTCACTATATATATAGTGTACTTATATCTTCAGAGAAATGATTATGGCTCCTAGGCCAATATTATGAGGTAAATAGTTGTGTTGATGAGTTTTTAACTCCCTTGATTCATAGACAAAAAACCCTATCATTCTACATAAGGACACAACCAAGTAATTTCTTCAATGCAGCACTAAAAATCACAAATCCTCCACTTCACGATGTTAGAGTCAAGATCGGAGGATTCACTAATATCATCATAAATTATTTAAAAATTTATTCACATTATATTGTCCAAAAAAACTTAACCAATGTAAAAGTAATATTGGATAACAAGTTAGCTATTCTGGAGAAATTCTGTATGAAATGACAATGGTATCCTGCTAAAACAATGAAACTACGTACCTCAGTTCTGTTCATTGGTGTAGGCCACCCATGAACTAACTTTTTCATTATAGGATCAACTAAGATTCCATCTTTAGAGAAAATTTATACATGAAACTAAATAGTTTTTAGGCATAATTCAAATAGGATAAGATTCCAATATAATTATTTTATTCTAAGAATCACTAGAACAACTGGAAAGTGGTTCTCATAGTCAATTTATATTTCGTAATATATCAATATATCATCAATAAATACCACACAAAAAATCTTCAATTTATTCCTTGAACACTCTATTCATTAGATCCTTAAAAACAATGGTTGTATTATTCATTCCAAATTGAATTTCTATAAACTTATAATTTCCATACCTAGTTCAAAATACTTTCTTTGGAATATCTTCCTTCTTCACATATAGTTTATGATATCTATATCCAAGGATAATCTTAAAAAATATTGATCTACATGAAATTGAACAAATAAATCATCAATTTGAGGCATATGATACTTATTATTCATTTTAATAACATTGTTGTCTCTATAACCAATGAATAACATCAAGGATACAACTTTGTTATTAACAAATAGAACAGGTTATCCCCATGGAGAAACACTTGGATGAAAAAACCCCTTAACACTCAACTGCTATAGTTTTTTCTTGAGCTACACTAATTATAAAGTTTATATTCTATAGGTATTCATTTATATTGTATGTGAATCAGGGATTAAATCAATAGTATATGTAATTATATATTTTAGAAAAGATAAATCAAGTGGTAGTATTTTTTAAAAAATAAATATTTCTCTAAAATTTTATAATTAATATAATTATTTGGATGAAAATTAATTTTTATTTATAAATCATTATTTTTTTGTCTTGTAATTATATGATAGTTTTATGATACCTTAATTAAAATTTTAATGTTTCATTAAACTAGTTATAAAATTAAAATATTTATTTGTTGAGTAAATTATGAGATTGTTTAAAAATTAAATTTCACATATTTAGACAATTATTTTGAAAAAATGGATCCCATTTTTTTAATTATAAACATAAAAAAATGGTTATGGTAACATTATTTAATTTTTTCTAAAATACATGATTTTTAATTAAATAGTGAAGTATAGATATTTAGGGTATTAGAAATATAGATGTATAATAGAGTCATTTATTATGAATGGATGATGTAGTAATAAATAGTTCAAAATCACATTCACCTCTTACTTTATTTAGTCACAAGAATCCATACTATTCATATTTTTGAGCCAAAATACTAAAAAATTGAATAAAAAATTCATAAAACGCCTCTCTCCTCCACTATAAATATCACCCATTCTTCTCACCCTTCCAAAGAATTCAGTCATTCTTATATTATTCTCATTCCCTATATGAAAACTATAACCCAATTTTTAGTATTTCTGGTCTCACCAAAATAGCATTTGTATAACCTTTAAGGATGTACTCTAGGATAATAATTCATGTGGTAAATCATTTTTCGTTCACATTCAATTTCTTTTAATTAATTTTATTTTAATCATATTCATAACATATTCTATCCAAATAAGGATAATAATTATAGTCTCTCATAAATAGTATAAAATAATTATCTCAATTTATAATCTTTCATCATAACCCTTTTCCTATCCCTTTTATTCTAAAAATGCAAAAATCATCTATGATGTGCTAATTTACCACCATTGTGGACAATGCGACTTCATTTTCCATTACATCATTTAATTCTGGTTATAATACAATTATTGTGGTTAAAATATATTGTTATACATATTATAAGGTATTTATTGTTATTGAATAAGTATATATACATTATTTGAACTAATAAAACAAAACAAGTTCGTAACGATCAAAAAACCTTCAAAAATAATCAAAACAATTGTCACTAATGTCTTATCTAATGATTTTCCTCACCCAAAAAAACCAAATGGATATATAACCATTTAATATTATGGAAGTTCATTAATAACATATAACATCAATTATTAATAGTTTTCCCCATTTCACATGACCTTTCATCAATGTATACAACTGAACCAATCATGCAAACCAAGTAAATAAACACTTCCGAACAATGAATTTTATCATATAATATATAAAATTCCATAAATGATCATAATAAAATTATATCATATAAAATTATTATATAAAATGTTCTATATTAATTAATTAATTAATTAATTAATTTAATATTATTATCTTGGATGTGTATTTGTAGTTTGAAACAGTTTCCTATATAATGTAAGGGTTTCATCCTGAACCTCCATTTTCATTCAGGTTATGATTTCTCCCTATTTACAGAAAATATAATTCGTAATTATTTATATATGCTTATTTGTAATTATTTTTATATGTTCCAAAATCATTTATCCAAATCATTTGATCTTAATTCTCTCTCAAAAAAACATCTTTTACAATGTCCTCTTCCCAATTCTTCCCAATAGGCATGCCCGAATAAAGGGAACAACATGATTTCGTACCCATTTTCAAGTACCATACATCATCTGTTTTGTATCATGAGAACTAAAAATGCAGAGAGGGTCTACCTATGTACCCACCCAATAATTAATAAGTCCAATCAATTCAACATATGAATGATTTTAAACATAAATAACAATTAAATTTCTAATGAAAACAAATTTCTATAATCACTAACCATTCTGTTTAATATAGAGAATGGTATGAAGATAAAACATATTTAGTTAAACTTATCATTAAACATGTATTACAATTTTTTATATTTTAATAATAATATATCAATATCAATAAATAATATTTTTTAATCATGGTGTGGAAGTGGATGAAAACACTCTAATAAAAACATCGGGGAATTCTTGAGAGAAATACCATTTTTTACCTAACCAAAAAAAGTTATTTTGAGAAAATAATTTTGACTTTCCATAACTATTTGTATAAAACCATAAATAAAAAATAAGGGTTTTCATGAATATATTTTATTTTAGATAATTAATGGTATCTTAAAATTTATTATGAATGAAACTTCAAAATTAGGTTACAAATCAAGTTCCATTTAATCAGGCTTTCATATAGTGAAGAATTCAGAAGGGAAACTTGAAAAAATGTATTTAACAATAAATTAAAGATAAAATAATATTTATAGATGATTTGGGAACATATTAAAATAATTTAGAATAATTATATAAAAATAATGAATAATTACATTTGTGAAAAGATAGATAAAGCATAACCCAAATGACAATGGCAGTCGGGAATGAAAACCTTATATTATTTCTGAATGTGTCTGCTCTTGTAATTAATGTCCAAGATAATAAAATTAAGCCTGTTAATTAATTTATTAATTAATAACTTTTAATAAATTTATTTTATTTTTCAAAATTTCTTTATGTTCATTTTTTTTATTTTTTACGAGTTATAAGATTCAATTCATCGTTTATAAGTGTTCATTTCCTTAGATTGGATGGTTGGTTCACTTGTATACATGTATAAAAGATCATGATAAATTGAAATAAATATTCATAATTGAAGTTATTTTTTTATTAATGAACATATAGAATAATAAATTTATATATAAGTCATTTGGTTTGTTTTGGTGAGTATGAATCATTAGATAAGACGTTAGTTAATATCATATATCCCTTAGTGATACTGATTTGGTGTGGGAGGCATGTGATTATTCTTTTCAACCCATTCCCTCACTTAGTTTTTCTTCCTCCCACCTCTTTCTTTCAGCTCTTATTTCTTGGGATGGATTCGATGGTTTTTGTGATGGTGACTCTCTTTGGTGGCTCCCAAGTCTAATTCGAACACTGCTCTGGATTCATGTACCTTAATGGATCCCTTAGTCGTACTACCGTGGTGGTTTCAAAGAGAATTTGGGATGTGTTACTTGTTTGGTTGATGGAGTTTCAGGAGGCACGTCCATCATTGGTCATGTTTTGGGTCACACTGTTTATTACAATTAGTTGTTCGTAGATAGAGTGGGGTTTGGGGTGCAGTTCTCAGGTGAAGGTTCATAAATTCTTGAAGGGTTGATGGTTCTAGATTTGTTCATACCAATGGCTCCAGCTTCAATCTTCTCAACCTCTTCTCTAACTTCATGTTCCATCACTCCTCCCCAGGTCAGTCTGGTGTGATGGTTCCCAAGAGTCTCTGGGTCATTCTAGTTGAACGGCCCCTAGGGTTCTATGATCATGCTGTTGTCGACGATGTTCAATTTGCATGGATGTGATTTTTTGAATCTATCTCTGGTCTCAATGATTTTTTATGGATTTTTGATGATGAAGATTAAGTGATAAAATTGATAGTGATTTTTTACGGATGCAATAGTGGTATGATCTCTGGTGGGTCTTCCTGGTGATGTGATGACATCATGTGGCGTGGCAGAAGGCATCTCACAGCTCTAGTCCAGAGATGATGGAGTAAACAGGTTCATTCTATTTTTCATTTCAAAATTGGAATGTTGTTTGTTGTTCTTGAATTTTTAAATGTGGTTTTGGTTTGGTCTGAATTAGTTTAATGTGAGGTTACCACATTCCCATAAAGTGTCTTTTGAAAAATAAAAATGAAGATGGATTTAGAGATAATATCATATATATACTATTTATAAAACAATAAATAACATATAATATGTATAATAAAAAATTATTTAACCATATTAATGGTTTTATAATTGTCCATGAAGATGGTAATGGAAGATAAAGTCACATCATGCATGATGGTGTTAATTATTAAAATCACTGATGATGTTTTCATTTTATATTACAAGGGAGAGGATAAGTGGTTGGATGAAGGATATTAAATTGAAATAATAATATTATAGAAGATTTATTATAAATTTCATATTACAGATATTTCTATAGAATATCTATGAATTGTAAATGATTAAAGTAAATTTAAATAAATTGAATGTGTACAAAAAAGGGTTTACCTCTTGAATTGTTCTCCTTGAGAACCTTCTTAAGGGACTTTGAAATTTTCTTTTGGTGATGCTAGAAAGACCAAAACATGGGGGAGATATTTGGGAGAGGAAACTAGAATAATATAATAATTATTCTAGGATTTTTATTTTTGTGGATAAGGGTTGGTGGGGGGAAGTATTTATAGTGGAGGAGAGGGTTGTTGTTTGAATATTTTATTCTATTATTTATTGTTTAGGATCAAGAATATGAATTGATTTGATTCTTATTACTAAATACAGTATGGGGTGAATGTTAGATTGGAATAATAATTCCTAATTCAGCCATACATTATCCATGAATAAATAATTTAGGTATTTAGCAAACACCCTAAAATACTGTATTTCACTATTCACTAAAAATTCAACTATTTTAGAAGAATAACAAAAAATCACGATAACGAATTTTTTAAATTTATAGTAAAAAAATGGAAATTTTTTATCAAAATAAGTATATATATATTTATATTAAAATTAATTTTTAAATCAAAACAATAATTTCTCAAAAAAATTATATTTTAATTTTATAACTGATTTAAGGACAATTTCAAAAAATATTTAAGTTTCATGAAACTATCTTATAATCATAATACAAAAAATAGGATTTATGAATCTATTTTAAGAAAATAAAATTTCTTTTAAATATGTAATTAAATTATATAATTATAAATTAAAATTTTTCTTTTACCAAAGTACTAAATGTTTAGTAATTGTTTTTAAAATATGCAATTAATTATACTATGATATAATTATATTATATTATTTTTTATAAGAAGACTATATTTATTTTATATATTAATCGGATATTTTACTATTATATTGTACGTATTACTATTCTTAATGGTATCATTACTATTCCAAAAATCAATTTTCTATTTCATTGGTATAGGTACCTTAAATTCTAGAAATACCTATTATTTCATTCATTTTTCACAGATAGGGAATGTCTAGTTTTTTATGTGAAATCATGTGGCTCATACTATATAAAATAATTATAATAAGGATATTTTTTCGTTGAAAAAATTGGGGTTATTAAATTTTCCCCTCCTAAAAAATTTAATTCTCAAAAATTACAAAATGTCACTACAAATAAATATTTTGGTAGTTCATCATCATAATCTCCTCTGAGTAAAATGTTTAATGGTATCAAGATAGCACATCCAAAGTCAAACTGATCAAAAACAATTTAATAAAATATGATGGATGAAAACCATAATAGATAATCATTAATAAAGATTAATATTCAATATAGGTCTTACAATAGATAGATAAACTCGAATAACATCATCGAGAAATTTTTAAGCGAAATTCCCCTTTTCTATAAAAAGATGTTTTATTTTGGAAAAAAAATTTATAGTTTTCATAATTATTTATATTATACCAGAAATTCAAAATGTATAGTTTATCTAGATTAATTGATTTATCTTATAAAAATAATGGTTTCATAAAACATATTATTCAAGGTACTTGAAAATGTTCATGAAATCAAGATGTTCCCTATAATCGGGCTTGCGTATCAGGAAAAATTGAAAAGGGACCTTGTAAAACATGTTTTATCAATAAAATAAATATATATTAATCAAGATAAATGAGTTTTTAACTTATACACATAATTTATAAGAATTAAATAAAAAATAATCAAGAATTACAATGGTAAAAAGAGGGAGAAAGCATAACCTGAATGAAAATAGATGTTCTAGAAGAAACCCATACCTTATGTCTAAAAGATTTCTGCACTTGTAAATAATGTTATGGATAAGAACATAAAATAAATAAATAAAATAATTCATAAAATATAATAAATTTATTTCATTTGGTATAATTTTATTAAGTACCTTAATGTCATTTTTTATGAGTTATAAGATTCAATTCATCATGCTGTAGTGTTTATTTCCATGGTTTTCACGATTAGTTGACCTGTATACATGTAAGAAGGATCATGTGAAATTTAAAAATTATCCACAATTGATGTTATATATTTATAATGAAATTACATAATATTAAATAGTTATATATGTCATATGGTTATTCAGGGTGAGGATAAATCATTAGATAAGATGCTAATGATAATCATTTAGATTATTTTTTGTAGTTTTTATATCATGACGAACTAGTTTTACCTTATTAGTTAATATAATGCATATATATATTTATTTTAGAATAGAAATAACTTATAATATTTTTAATAAAATATTTTTTAATCATAATAATTGTTTTATAATTAGCCCTGTATGTGTAATGGAAAAGGAAGTGGTATTATCCACAATGGTGGTAAATCAAGACATCACGAATGATTTTTTCATTTTTAGAATAAAATGAATAGTATAAGGGATTTGATGATGAATATTATATTGAAATAATAAAATTATAATATATATAATAAACATTATTTATTTATATAATTTTGATAGATGTGGAAATTATTGGATAATAAGAAATGAATCTAAATGAAATTTAATGTGAATGATAAATGATTTACCTCTATAATTCTTCTCTTTGAGAACATTATTAAGGGAATGTGAAATAGTCATTAGGTGAGACCAAAAAGAATAGATCATTGGGGAGAGGTTTTGTATAGTAAATTGGTAAAATATAATAAATATTAAATAATTTTGAAGTGTGAGGATAATGGGTGGTGGTGGTAGTATTTATAGTTGAGGAGATGAGTCTTTTTTGAATATTTTATTCAATTGTTTATTATTTTGGCTGAGAACTATGAATAGTTTTCATTGTTTTGAATAAATATAGTATGGTTTTTATATGATTCTGAACTAATGATGCATAAATCGGCCATAAATCATCCATGACTTAATAATTTAGGTATTTAGCTAATACCATAAATTATCGTATTTCACAATTTTTGAAAAATTCATGTTTTTAGAAAAATCCCTAAAAATCACAATAACATTGTTTTAATAGTAGAATATAAAAATATAATCCGTTTTATCCAAAATGATTTGTAAATATCTGAAATTTAATTTTTTAACAAACTCATCATTTTCTTGAAAAGTAGTGATTTTAATATTAAAATTGATTTAATGAAACATTCAAAAATTAATTATGGTATCATAAAACAATCTTATAATCATATGAAAAATATATTTATTTATGAATCTATTTCACAAAAAAGCTTATTTAAATAATAATTATTATTATAAATTTATAAGTAATCATTTATATTTTACAAAAATACTAACATTTGATTTATCAATTTTAATTTATAAAATTACATATATTATGTTATAATAGTATCATATTCTTATTTATAAGATGCCAAAATTTTATTTATACTTTAATATGATATTTTATAATTCTATTGGTTATACAACTATTCATAATAGAAACAAAACCATTCCAACTACCATGTTATTATTCCATCAGTATATGTTCATTAAATTCATATAAATACCTCTAAGTTCATTCATTCTTCATTTATATGGATTCTACTATGTTTTATAAGTGATTTTATGTGAATTAAACTATAAAAAATAATTATAATAAGGGAAAACATACACTGATAAAATTTTGAGTATTTATATTCTCCCATCTTATAAAAATTTCCTCCAACATATTTAGAGAATGCCAACTCATAAAAACACATGGGTAGTTCTGGATTATAATCCCTTATAGATACCATGTGGCCTCCTCCATTTTATGATTTTTACAAATTACCATTTATAGCTGAGTTATTTGATTCATTCAACACATATTCTTCATTGTAGAAAATCTAGATAGGCTATTCACAATAAGGTAAATCAGGTTTTAGTTGTATTCTTTTAGAAGCGAGAACATGTTTTTGGTCCTTCACGTACAAACTTAGTAAAAAGATATGGAAAACAGTTTTTACTTTTGAAAGTCCTAGTGGCATCTCCAACCCATATTACATAGCCCCATTTCTCTCTATTATTTCAAAATGTCTAATGTACATGGGGCTTAGTTTCCATTTCAATACAAATAATATATCACCCTTCCATGTAGATACCTTCAAGAAGAAATGATATCCTACATAAAACTCCAAATACTTAATTTAATTATTTTGAAAGATATTATTTATACTTTTTGTTTCATTGATATGCGATAGAATAATATTTTCTTTTTTTGTGGTTTCATCCACATGTTCTAGGGCTAGAAGCTTCGTTTCACCAATTTCATCACAACAAGTTGGTGTAAAAAACCAACATTCAATAAATGATACACATGGTGAAATTTGAATATATGAATATAAACTATTATTGTAAGAAAACTCTACCATATTTAAATATTGATACCACATTCCTCGAAAATTGAGTAACCATTATATCAACATGTCTTCTAACGTTTGTATCATCCTTTCGGATTTCCTGATTGGTTGGGGACGAAAAGAAGTGCCCAAATGAATCTTAGTATCCAAATTATTATATAGGCCTTTCAAAAATTTCAAAATAAATCATGGATAATGATAAAAAAAAATTATAGATGTTCTCTATGAAGTATGAAAATTCTATTAATATAGAGTTGTGCAAGGATCTCTAATGGGAAATCCTCCCTTATAGGGATGAAATGCGATGATTTGTTAAGTAGATCAACCATTACCCATATTTAACCATTCATTCTTGGATATTTTGGTTATATAGTCAAAAAATCCATATTAATGTCATCCCATTTATTTATAGAAATATTAATAGGTTATATGACTTCTCTATGATCATTTAATTTAGCCTTCATATGTTGAAAGAGTAAAAAATCAGGATACATAATAAAAAATTTCCCATTTGATGTTATCCTACCAGAAATTCTACCTCAAATATGTATGCACATTAGTGATACCAATATTTATTGAAAAATTCAATCATTGTGCATCCTCCAATAACTCTTTTTTCAGCTCAGGTATGGAGTGAACACAAAGCCTCTTCCCAAATTTCAGAATTCCATCATCATACATGAAGTCTTCCAACTTTCCTTTAATCACAGATTTAATTTTCTTTTGAAAATTATCATCTTCAAATTGAGAAATTTTAATCTTATATGAAAAATATAATTGGCCATCCAATTAGAAAATTAATTATGTTTCATCTCCCTTGGTAATCCCTATATCCATCCTTACCAGATCCATGAACACATGATCCCTTTAAATATTTATTTTGTTTAGAGATCCATGATCTTTCATGATCAATGCTTATGGATAATCAAATAGTTTTATATATTTTCAATTTTTCAATAAAATTATACATTTCCCTTCTGATTTAATAATTTATTTGTTAGTTAAATATCTTTAGTTATGCCTAATTGCAAAAAATATGTGTCGGTCAGTCACCTTCATAACACATAAACTTGATTTAGTAAAGGACCTTTTCATCATAATTATTATTCCCTAAGATACAGTAATTTTAATAAAATGTATTTCAAAGTATAAAGCATAAATAAATTATAAAAAGAAGTAAATTATAATGGTAAGGAAGATGTAAAATCCCTTATCTTTAGGGGTGAAACCACATCATCTGATTTATATCTATATCCACCCCATGTATCCATACAAATTGAAATTAATGGGGAGGAAGAGAAAACATCATTTAAGAATTAGTAAATAATTCACCAACTTGATGATGTTTCTAATGTACACTAATACACTAATATATGTTCAACATATTTAAATAGACATCCTCCAGAATATGAAGTTTAATTTTCTATTGATTTATTCATTGATGTAAGGACAATATCAAAGATTCCCTATAGAATAACCATTGTGGAATTAGTGAAGCTGAATAAAAAACTAGAGGAGTTGAGTAATAAGGTGTTTATTCTCCCATGTGTATTTCCATGGGGAGAATATGTTCTCCTTTTTAAGAAGAAATATGGATTCTTGAATTTTTTCATTGTCTATAGAAAAATCAATTCTATTACAAAAAAAGGATCATATACCTCACATTAATGATTTATTTGATCTGATACACAGAGATAAATATTTTTCAATGATTTAAATTTGTTATGTATATCATTATTTTTGTGTGAGGAAGGAATTTATTTCTAAGAACACATTTTGATCTTGGTAGGAACATTACTAGTTTAGAGTAATTCAATTTGGACTCACTAATACACCCTCATTTTTTATGAAACTAATGAACCAAGTGTTCATGGTATATCATAAATTTTTTTATGGTAATTATGTATGATATCTTTCTATATTTAAAATGATACAAGGAAAAAGAAAATAACATATGGGTTGTTTAATGGACTTTTTGAAGAAATGAATTATAAGGGTAGTTTATTAAGTGTGAATTATGGATTCAAACATTTTATTTTCTTCGACATGTTGTTTCTAAATATGGAATCATAGTTTATCATACAAAAAAAGAAACTTAGGGATGACCTACACCTAAAAAATTATAGGTATATAGTTTCATTGGATTATCAGTTCACTATTGGTGTCTCTGTTAGAATTTCTCTCAATTAGCTAAACCATCAACCAAACTTATACTTAAAGGGGTTTTGTTTATTTGTCCAAGAAAATTTGAATAATGTTTTGAATAATTAAATAGGATATTAGTGAATGATATTATCTTGACTATTCCATTGTGAAATGGTGGATTTGAGATTTTGTTTGATCCAAAGAAGAATTTAATTTGTTGTGAGCTTATACAGAATGATAAATTTATAGTCTACGCATCAATGTTTGTAAAAATCATGATAATAACAATAAATATAAGTCCCTAGGCTTAATCATTACTTAATATTGAGTTATGTCATGAATTAAAATTTTGGATCTTTTCAGTTTTAGATTTTTATAGAATTATTACATAACTATTACATTACATCTCAAAATTAAAAAGTAGACACTTTTACTCTATCCATTTTTTTCACAATAATTAAACTCCTTAAATAAAAAAAGATTTATTTTCTGAATATAAATCTTCTTTAATTATTCCTTTCTCTTACCCTTCCTTATACCTTGATAAAAACATTTCAAAAAAATGGGTTGAGCATAAAAACCTCAATAAGGGATATAAAATATGTAAATAAAAAATTAGTTCATCAATACATACAAATAAATGAAATCATGATTTTCACTCATAAAACATTATCCCTTCAATATACCTCATGAAATCATAATATTTATTAATAACACATAAAAATCATAAATCATAAATTTATCTTGAGGCTCAATAACATACTTACATTTTAGCTTCACATCTCTATAGGTAGTTATGTTTGAAATAACCAACATGGTATATTCCCTAAATCTGTTAGGAGAAACATTAATGTATACCACAATCACATTACCAATGAATTGGAGAACTATCTCAGCCTTACCCAACCTTGTCTTATCATGGAACCAACCATATACATAAACAACATCCATAAACAATAACATACGCATGACACATTAAAAAATATAAAGGAAATATAACATTTCCAAATTGATAATCATAATATATCATTTCAAGACATTGAAATAACAAATGCTTTCATAAAAACCATTTTAAATAATAAAATACATAAAAATTGTATATGGTATAGTTTTTAAAACATTACATCTTGTTAAGGTTTACTAATATCAAATAATACTTGTGGTAGAGGAAATGTCACTGTCACTTCATATGTTAAAAGGAAACATTCCCTTTTTAATTTAGTAAAACACATTGTAAAACAAAATATTAATTTGTTAAAATATTTAATTAAATTAATAGAAAAAATGTAAAATTATACATATTATAAAATTATGTCTTGTATAGATGAAAATATTAATTAATGAAATGATATTGAGATGAAGTCCCTTACCTTGAGTCTGACTCATCACACATGTTCCTTATTCTTCCTGAATAATAGACATATGTTAATTTATACTTTCTTAAAAACATTTTTCATATTTATTATTCCTTTTATATAACTTATTACCATTTTATAAGCATTAAATAGTTTTTTAGTTAATATTGTTCATTTTTTTGATATTCAATTCTTGTGTCAGAAATGAACTTGGTTTGAGGTAAATTTTCCTTGCAGTCAAAAGTAAATCTTCCCTAGAATGATATTAATTTTTTAAAATATAATATTTATCCAATATATATATATATGTATTTATAATAGTACAAAACATGTGGAGATATGAAATGAAACATACCATTCATGGAAACAGTAAGTCGTACGTACACATTAAATCCACTTTAATTTATTTATCATATTTAATGGAATGAAAACTAAATGATACATATGTATATTGAAATTATAATATAACATGATATTTTATATATGTTACATAAGTCCATTAGTTTCATCCTCTATATATTCCATGTATGTCATAAACGAGTCATATCACTTTGAGGTGGCAGTATTCCATACGTTCACAAATGAAATTATCATATTTACACGTTCACTACCACAAAATGGGGAAAGGGAAGTGTTTCCCCTTGAAAAGTGCTAAAAATTTCTGATAAATATGGTGCTTTATCAATGTTTTTTAGCTCTGATAATGTAGAGATGCAAATCTTGACGTACATGGAAATTACATTACATTTCCGGAATACATAATACATAACACGAACCAACACTCAAGGACCATAATAGTTTAGTGTCTTTGGAATCTCGAAACACAATATTCAAATCGTGTTGAAAGATCTTCAACATCTCCCATAAAGATCTTCCCCTTTTTTGTTTCCTTACCTAAAACCTTTCTTAAAATCCTGGTGTAAAAAAAACATATAAAAGGGTGATCTCAAATGCTCAGTAAGGGTAAGAATGGAGAAAATAAAACAAATAATATACATTTGAACTTAAATACATGAACATAATGTTTAAACATCATGATCTTGAGCAATGACATAAAACATGGCAGTACGTAAGGCATAGATCATAAAGAAACATTAATCCTGATAAAATAGAATGAGAATAAAACATGTAATTGGGGAAACCATTAATCACATGTTATGATTTCCATAGTATCCAAGGCATTTCTTCCAAGACCATCTTACTGGACAAAGTCACTTTCTGAATCGAGTTCACTCCTCGTTTCAGTCCTGTAACACTGAACCGGATTAACTTACCGTTCCATCCATGTCTATCTCAGGAGATATAAATCTTTACACAATTCATTGGAGGGATATATAGGTCCCACCCATCTCATAATGAAATCATTCTTACTTGTGACACAACATAAACATAAACCATTCATTATAACCCAAAGAATAAAAATGGGTTTCATAAACATCATCCCATCATAACATAATCCATATAAAACAAATGGATATCATTTCATCATAAGAAAATTTAAACCATGTAAATCATAGAGAAATTATACTTGAAACATACACATATGAAATAATGTCATCTTAGATGGAGAATGGTTTTGATAAAACAGATGAAAGGAATTCTTGAGGGAAATATCCTTTCTTCTTAAAAATCATTTTATTTTCACAAAATTCCAAGAAATTTCAAAAGAAAAGGATTTTTTTGAAAATAGTCATGAAATCTTGTAGAGTAAGATTCATGAAAATAAGGCGTTATGAAACAGTAAAAATCTGTTCATGCCGTATAAGTTAGAAAAACATTATCCTCGTACTTTTATCGAAAAAATCAAAAAGTACCACATATGGTAAACAAAAGAAATATTCCTTCCATAACACAAATTAAAAGTCAAAGAGTGGTAAACATGACATTAAACATACAAGGAAGGATATAAAACACCTTATTAGAAATATTTTTATGGGAAAGGATGAAAAATAAAAACCCCAGTAAATACTTACGAATAAACAATCTCAGATAAGAATGAGAGTGGAATAATTATCCCTTACCTTAGATCTGATATGATTCGTACGTATATGAACCTCCTGTATAATGATTTAAATAATTTCATTTAATTATTATAGAATACTTTTCATTGTTCTTATACCATATATGGTTCACTCATGACTTTATATTGCCCGTTCTTTTGTAAATTCCATGTTAAAGCATCCTTTTTGGTAAAATCGTTTTAGTTATCGTACGTGTTTAGACATTGTTTTCCTGATATTATTATTACATATATCATTATTTAATTACATCAAGAATTTAAATCATGACTTATATATCATATATATTCAGTATATATATATATATAATAGATAGATAAATGAAATGAAATACACCGTTCATGGAGACATTTGGCCGTAGGTACGCATGAATGCTGTTTTCTTTTCCTTATTGACTTGAATGTAAGTATGTAGATGAAATATATATAAATATACATATCTCCAGTAGCTTTACCATGTCATATATTTAATTATTTTTCATTATATATACTTTATAATCATTCTTGAGTGGTTATCCTGGAGAATGAATCGCATCGCGTCGTGGAGACGGTAATCCGTACGTACGCACGAGCGATGATATCATTCCCATAATTATTGAATTAAATTGGAGTGGATGATATAATATCTCAGAATCATTATGATGTTATAACAATAATATATAGTTATTCTTTAGACCATTATACCAATCCAAGTAAGGTGGTTGTGGGAAAACTGATTACACCACAGCGTGGAAACAGTATTCCGTACGTACGCACACGCGGTGATTTTGTTTTCCGTAGAATGGATATAGGGTGAAATGGGGTTGTTTCATATTTATAATAACATATCAGTATATAAGTAATACTTATTTTATTACTTTATAATGAAAGAACTAAAAAAGAGGAAGTTGAAGAAGAAAGAAACTTTTAAGAGTCAGCATAAGAGATTACATCTTCCTTGACGCACCTCCTTTAAAATTCTTCTTAGGGAAATAGAGTTGGTCTTTGGAGAATTCCAGAACCTCCATAATGTTTCTAAGGAAGTCAAGAAGAGAAATGGGCAGGGATTGGCTGAGCTTCAAGGCTCAAAAGGCTGTGAAGAGAAGGGGGAAGGGGTGCCCTTTTTATAAGGGAGGAGAGGGGCACCTTAGGAAAACATAAAATATTATTTTATAGCAAAGTCATATTTAGTTTTTAATAGCTCCAAATTAATATATATATCCTTATCTAAGTCATTTTTCCTAACCTTAGATTTTTAAAAATAAACTAACAATTAATAATATAATATATATTTTAAAAACTATTTTATGTCAATTTTGACACTATTTTGTACTTGATTTTTTGTAAAAATTATAACAGCATGATTAGTTAGAAAAAAGTTAATTGAATCAATAATAACATGTCATATTAGCCTATAATATTAGTGGAATTCATAAAAAGTCTAAAATAACATTTATTAGTGTATTTATAACATCAATATGTTAATATTTCAATATTAAGGTAACTACTGCATCATCATTGTGTCATAAATAAATTAAATTATTTAATGTCTAAAAATTATAAATAAAATACCATTATGTAGAAAATATTTTTATATTTCTAATTAATATTTATAGTCGAATTTTTTTTATGTATAACCCAATATTAAAAATGATTTAGTTATAAAGCATTGATTTTAACTATATTAACCCTTCTTTAAATAAATTAATAATAAATGTCGTAATCTAATCCAAGTGGACCCAAATGGTCATATTTTATTCCTAAAGTTGTTTTTGGTCGAATTAAACTTATACAATAGAATTATTACATGTGTTACGGTAACAATAATATCATTTTTACCCTTAATTACCATATTTACTTTTAACCTTGGTAAATAAAAGTAAAAAGTTATTATTCACAAAAAAATTATTTTTATATTATTAAACAACATTTTACTCCTTGGTGTTAACCGTGTATCTCGGATTTTTAAAATTCCACTCACAGAAGTGGTAAAATTATGTTTTATGAAAATTTTCAAAGTCTTCTAGGAGGTGGGTAAAAGACTGTGAAAAGTTCAATAAAATTTTTATATGTCTAAAATTATTATAAAATGACTCCAATGAATTACATTGAACATATATAGGTATTATGTATCAATTATAACCTAAAATAAATTTTAATAAATCAAATAATTATTTATATAAAAAGTCAGTTTTTAAATAGTAACCCAGTGTTTTCACTATTCATCAAAAATAGAACATTTTCAGAAAAATACAAAAAAATCAACTTATGAAAATTTAGATATTCTAAATCCAAAAAATGAATTCCATTTTGAAAGATAAACAATATTAAATTTCAAGAAGTGGGTATTACTATTTATAATGGCTAGTTCATAAAAATATTATAATAATATCTCGTTTAGTGAAACCCGATATTGCGTACAACACAAGCTATCGAGGAAGGTCATAATTGCATGTAATGCAAGCCAAGTCAGGGTTGTGTGTAGTGAAATACTTATTTGTTGTTGTGTATAATAGAATCCAACCATATTTCATTTATACATTGAATATATATATATATATATATACACTCAATGTTGCGTAGAATAACTACAATCAAAAGAACTTGAAATTGTGTGTAACACGATCCAAGAATAGTGTTTCTTATACTGCAATCTAATACTGTCTTGAATTTAGCGCAAGATAATATTGGTGTAGCATACACTAGAAGATATGAAAGAAATTAAAAATAATAAATCTCTAAAAATTTCAGGGTGTTACATTCTACCCTCCTTAAAAAGAATTTATCCATCAAAATTCATCCCGATTATAAATGGTTTACTAATTGAAAGTTTCTTTAATAGAAACCCACATCGTAGAAAGAAATACAAAAACGCAACTTTAAAAAATAAATTATGAAATTTAATGGTTACCCAAATTAACTAATCAATGGGTTTCGACATAGAAGAACATAGGTGAAAATATGGATATGGAAGAGAAATCTATCCATCATGTTCTGATGGAGAGTGGTAGAGGACGTGGATATGATAAAGCCAATAGTCAAAAAGCCATAAATTTGTGATGATCTAAGGTACCATCTGATTCATTAGATATGAGGGTACTAGGACAACATTTTGGTTTTAAAGATCATTTCCCTAAAGTTGAAGAAATTTGAATTAGAAGAAATACTTTCTTGATTTTGGTAAAATCTCACCGTTGGTCGTTTCATGGAAAATTTCCACATAATCTCTTAAATAAATGAAGTTTAATTTGTCATTTGGGAAGTGTTAGCAGATCATGTGATAGAATGATGGGTCATTCCATCTGTCTCAAACAAAAGGTTAGAATGATTTATCAGAAATACATATGTCTATCTATAGTGAGGTTAATAGTATATGATTCCAAAAATGGACTTATACATTATCTATCATACTGCTTAAAATAAAAATAGTTTCTAATAACCAGGGACTTCCTGTATGCCAGTCGTAGGCGATAATGGCATGTCACACACTGGTTGTGGGTTCGATTCCCACAGCCTTATCCGAAACGACGGGTTATCGCACGTCCTGTAGGTTATTCTTTTTCTAAAACTATACTATCATATCAAAAAGCTCCATCCTTAAACAATAATCTATTATGTCCAACATAGTCCATTACAATATTTAGGCTTACCCAATATACATCTTTCCACGCTCATAGTATAAAGAAAACAATTACTAGAAATGTCATCTGCCGAGCATGTGAATACCATCATTTATCCCCCATATATCATACGATATATCTTGTTGGTCACATTCCAAACATGTGAATACCTTAATTATGTATTATCTTGAAAAATTAATACCCATTAACCTCAGTGAAAAAACGAATGCTGTTAAAATTTAGCACTTTCCACATACCAAAATCCCAAAATTTCTATATACTCAAACCATGATATAACTTTTTCCTTATATCAGTAATGAGCTCATATCATTTTTTTCTTTATCCCTTCATTATGCACATATAATATTCTATCCAAAATATTTCAATCACTTTTCGTGGTTACCGGAACCATATAATTTTTGAAAACCAATACATAGATATTCCAAAATTCCACGATGCCATAATTGATATTCCATGATACTATTTAGAAATCCCATTAAATAAACACTCAATCAATACACAACAACAATTTCATACTCAACATCACAAATAGTGACTGCATGTGACTTACCTTTATCTTTTTCCTTAAGAGGTTTCTCATGTTGATCATCATTAACCCTTGGATTAGGGAATTGATTAGTATAATGCCCCATTTACTTTCACTTGAAGCATTGAAGTGTTGGTGGAGCATTCTTTGTAGTCTTTTCTCTATTCACATCATTAGAAACCTGTTCCCCATTACTTTAGAACTCAGCTACTCGATGACCTTCTTTTCCACAATTAATAATTTTTCTAGTCCCTTTATGAAAATCCCCACCATGCTTCTTTCCAAACATTGAGCATAAAAAAACATTCACCTTCTTTTCACCATTGTTCTGAGATTTTTCTTTGAACTACTTCTTTAGTTTTTAGTCAATACTATGAGATGGATATGTAACACCAACTTCTAGTTCTACCTTGATAGCACAACACACAATTTACTTATAGCTACTGAAGTCTCTTATAGCTAATGCCCTTCAAAGACTTGGTTTTATGCCACTGAAGAATCCATCAACTTTACCTTCAGGTGGTATGATAAATCCAGATGCATACCTTTCAAGCCCTGTAAAATTCACTTCGTATATACCAACAGATTCATCATCCTTTTGCTTAAGCTCAAGAAAATATTTTTCCATCTTTGTTCGATGAAAACTAGGGAAGTAATTATTGAAAAACATGTTCCTGAACTCATCCCATTCCATGGATTCAATTTCATCTTGGGGCCTTTTATTTTTAACTAAAGTCCACCGCTGGTCTTCTTCACCTTCTAACCGATAAACAACCAAAATGATTTTTTCATGCACTGAACATCGATGTATAGAAAATATCTTTTCAATGGTACTAATCCATTATTCAGCAATAAGTGGATCAGAAGAACCACTGAAAGAAGGTGGATGTTTCCTCATTAAGGACTCAATAGAATATTGTTCCCTTCTTTGCTCATTTGGAAGTCCAGAATGATTCATAACTTGTGTAAGTATAGAAATAATATTTTGCACTCCATCTACCATAACATTGGTTTGTTCAAGAGGAAAATCATTTTATTGTCCATTACATTGATCAACACGGTTCCTTCGTGTTGCACCTGTCATCTAAAACCCCAAACGAATAGTGTGATAGGAAAAAATCATGCTAGTGAAAACAACATAATAAAGGGGGAGTACCTTCAATATATAACATCTTAGGGTTAATTCTAAGGATGTTACCATAATTCTAAAACTATAACCTATACTTATACTTAACCTTAGGGGCATCCCTAAACATACCATAGAAATATCTTTAGGGATCTCACTAAATTTTTCGCAACCTAGTCTCCAAAGTTTACGTAAACCTTTCCTCTGATACCAACTGTAGAGACCAAAATCCTGACGTACATGATCATTACATTACATTTGTGGAATACTTAATACCTGAAAAGAACCAACACTCAAGGACCGTAATAGTTTAGTGTGTTTGGAAACTTGGAACACAATCTTCTAATCATGGAGAAAGATCTTCAACATCTCCCATAAAGATCTTCCCCTTTTTTGTTTTCTTACCTTAAACCTTTCTTTAAATATCGGGGAAACGAAAACATATAAAAGGGTGAGCTCAAATGCTCAGTAATGGTAAGCATTGAGAAATTAAAACAAATCATATACATTTGAACTTAAATACATGAACATAATGTTTAAACATCATGATCTTGAGCAATGACATAATACATGGCAGTACGTAAGGTATAGATCATAAAAAACATTAATTCTGATAGAATAACATGATAATAAAACATGTAATTATGGAAACCATTAAGAACATGTTATTATTTCCATAGTAGCCAAGGAATTGCTTCCAAGACCATCCTAGTGGACAAAGTCCCTTTCTGAATCGAGTTCAATCCACATGTTAGTCCTGTAACACTGAACCGAATTAACTTACCATTCCATCCATGTCTGTCTCTGGAGATATAAATCTTTACCCAATGCATTGGAGGGAGATATAGGTTCCACCCATCCCATAATCAAATAATTCTTACTTGTGCCACAACATAAACATAAACCATTCATCATAACCCAAATAATAAAAAGGGGTTTCATAAACATCATCCCATCATAACATAATCCATATAAAACAAATGGATATCATTTCATCATAAGAAAAGTGATACCATGTAAATCATAGAGATATTATACATGAAACATACACATATGAAATAATGTCATCTTAGATGGAAAATGGTTTTGATAAAACACTTGAAAATAATTCTTGAGGAAAATATGCTTTCTTCTTAAAAATCCTTTTCTTTTCACAAAATTCCATGAAATTTTAAAATAAAAGAATTTTTTATAAAATAGTTATAAAATCTTGTAGAGTATGATTCATGAAAATAAGGTGTTATGAAACAGTAAAAATCTGTTCATGCCGTATAAGTTAAAAGAACATTCTCTTTGTACTTTTAACGAAAATGTCAAAAAGAACCACATATGGTAAAAAAAAGAAAGATTCCTTCCATAACACAAAGTAAAAGAAAAAGAGGGGTAACCATGAATTTAAACATACAAGGAAAGATATAAAACACCTTATTAAAAACATTTTTATGGACAAGGAAGATAAATAAACAACCCATTAAATACTTACTAATAGAAAATCCCGGATAAGAACGATATTGGAATAATTATACATTACCTTAGGTCTGATATCCATCGTACATATCCAAAAATCTTGTATAATGATTTAAATAATGTCATTTACTTATTACAAAATCATATTAATTGTTATTATATCATATATGGTTCACTTATGACTTTATATTACCCATTCTTTTGTAAATTCCATGTTAAAGCATCGTTTTGGGTAAACTCGTTTTATTTATCGTACGTGTTTGGACTTGTTGTTCATGATATTATTATTACATATTTCATGATTAAATTACTTCCATAATGAAAATTATGATTTATATATCATATATATTCATTATATATATATAATAGATAGATAAATGAAATTGAAACTACCATTCATGGAGACGGTAGGTCATACGTACGCATGAACAATGTTTTGTTTTCCATATTGACTTGAATGGAAGTTTGTAGATGCCATATATATAAATATACATAAATCTAGTAGCTTTATAATGTCATATATTTAATTATTATTCATTTTATATACTTTTTAATCATTCTTGAGTAGTTATCATGGAGAATGAATCTCATCGCGTCATGGAGACGGTAATCCGTACGTACGCACGAGCGATGATATCGTTCCCATAAATATCGAATTGAATTGGAGTTGATGATATAATATCTCAGAATCAGTATGATTTTATAATAATCATATATAGTTATTCTTTACACCATTATACCCATCCAATTAAGGTAGTGGTGGAAAAACTGATTACACCACGGCGTGGAGACGGTACTCCGTACGTTCGCACGTGTGGTGATTTCATTTTATGTAGGATTGATAAAGGGTGAAATGAGTTTGTTTCATATTTATAATAACATATCAGTATATATTTAATACTTATGTTATTACTTTATAATGAAGAAACTAAATAAGAGGAAGTATAAGAAGAAGGAAACTTGAAAGAGTCGGTAGAAGAGATTACCTCTTCCTCGACGCAGCTCCATTAAACTTCTTCTTAGGGAACTAGATTTGGTCTTTTGAGAATACCAGAACCTCCAAAATGTCTCTATGGAAATGGATATGTGAATTGGGAAGGGTTTTTCTGAGATTCAAGGCTCAAAAGGGTGTGAAGAGATGAGGGAAGGGGTGCCCTTTTTATAAGGGATGAGAGGGGAACCTTAGGATAACTTAAAATATTATTTTAAAATAAAGTCATATTCGGTTATTAATAGCTCCAAATTTATTTATTTCATAGATAAGGTGGGGATGGTTCGGAATCCTCTGAACCAATAGGTTTTAGACAAGTTTAGTTAACTATTTAATCCTTATCATTTAGATTTAACTCTTTGTTAAATAATTTAACTTTTACCATGTCTTTTTGTTTTTTAAATTATATGGTTAATAGATTTACCATAACAAGCCAAAAGAACCCCAAGTGGTTAATTATTAATATATATATCCTTAAATAATCCATTTGGACAGACCTTATATTTTTAAGAATAAAATAACAATTAATAATATAATATTTTTTTTAAAAACTATTTTATGTCAACTTTGAAACTATTTGGTAGTTGATTTTTTTTGAAAATCATAACATGATTAGTGCGGAAAAAGTTAATTGAATCAATACTAACATGTCATATTAACCTATAAAATTAGTGTGATTCATATGAAGTATATAATTTCATTTATTTGGGTATTTATAACATCAATTATGTTAATATTTTATTAATAAGGTAATTACTGCATCTTCATTGTGTCATAAATAAATTAAATTATTTAATGTTTAAAAATTATAAATAAAATACCATTTTATAGGAACTATTTTTATAATTCTAATTAATATTTATATTCTAATTTATTTTATGTATAACCCTATATTAAAAATGATTTAGTTATCAAACTTTGATATTAACAATTTTAACCCTTCTTTAAATAAATTAATAATAAATGTCCCAATCTAATCCAAGTGGACCTAAATGGTCATATTTTATTCCTAAGGTTGTTTATGGTCGAATTACACTTATCAAATAGAATTGGGAAATGTGTTAGGGTAATAATAATAATATTCTTACCCTTAATTGCCCTATTTACTTTTAACTGTGGTAAATAAAAGTAAAAAGTTACTATTGACCAAAAATTATTTTTATCTTATTGAACCACATTTTACTCCTTGATATTAACCGTGTCTCTTGTATTTTTAAATTCCACTCACAGAAGCGGTAAAATTATGTTTTATGTAAATTTTCAAATTCTCCTATGAGGTGGGTAAAAGACGGGGAGAAGTTCAATAAAATTTTTATATATCTAAAATTATTATAAAATGACTCCAATCAATTACATTGAACATATATAGTTATTATGTATCAATTTTGAACTAAAATACATTTTAATAAAATAAATAATTATTTATATAAAAAGACGGGTTTTAAATAGTAACCCAGTGTTTTCACTATTCATCAAAAATTAAAAGTTTTCAGAAAAATACCAAAAATTCACCCTGGGATAATTTTGACATTCTGAATCCAAAACTGAAGTCCATTTTGAATGATAAACATTATAAATTTTCAAAAAGTGGGTATTACTATTCAAAATGGCTAGTTCATAATAATATTATAATAATATGGCGTTTAGTGAAACCCGATATTGCGTACAACACACGCTACCGAGGAAGGTCACGATTACATGTAATGAAAACCAAGTCAGGGTTGTGTGTAGTACATGAATCCTTTTTTGTTGCACATAATAGAATCAAACCATATTTCATTTATACATTGAATATATATATATATATAGACACTCAATGTTTAATAGAATAAGTACAATCAAACGAACATGAAATTGTCTGTAACATGATCCAAGAATAGTGTTGTGTATACTACAAGCTAATACAGTCTTGCGTATAGCGCAAGATAATCTTGGTGTAGCATAAATAAAAATATATAAAAGAAATTAAAAATAATAAAGATAAAAAAATCTCGGGGTGTTACAGATAAAGACCCCCCTTTATCAGCTCTTTTTTAGCACTGTTAAAGGGGCTCCCTTTATCAATGTTTTTTTAGTAGCGCTGATAAAGGGGGGTTTTATCAGTGTGAATTTTCCTAGGGCTGATAAATTTTTATATTTCAAAAAAAAACAAAAACAAAAATATATTGATATATAAGTATATTTATATTAATATTATTATAATATATATTTTTTAAATTATGTTTTATATCGATTTGATATGTCGTAGACACAAAATGGACACCCCAGAGAAGAAATTATGGATGTTTGTAGAGATTAAAGACTTTTTCGTACCTTGAATAATATGAGAAGGTGTTAAAATGTTCACCTTAGTGTAGGTCCAGTCGTAAGATTCAATTTGATATGTGGTTGAGGTAAAATGGACACCCGGAGCAGAAGTTATGGAAAAACAGATCCCCAGAGCCAAACTTATGAACATTCAGAGGGTATTAGGTCATTTCAAACCTCAATGAACATGAGAAGGGATTTAGATGATCACCAAAGTGTGTAAATTTTTTCATGCTTTGATTTTATATGTGGTAGAGCCAAAACAAACACTCAGAGCAGAAGTTATTGTCGTTTGAAATTTTACAACTCTCGTGTCTCCTAAAAACCAAAGAAACCAGCAACTCACTAAATCTGGCATAACATTTACTCTAGTTGTCCATTTTAGTTAAATGACTAGTAAAATTAAATCTTTCAAAACGAGTGATGACCATGTTTAGTAAAAATCGTTATAAGATTAGAGGAATGAAAGATATATCAGTTAGAGCACTCCAAAAAAGTCCAACTTAAGATGACCATAACTTTCACTCCAGGTGTCCATTTGAGATCTTACACATATCAAACTTAAGGAAGAAAAGATATATACAAAAAATGTGGACTCAAACATAGTCTTAGTCATTTCAAGTAAACTAAAATTACAAAAAACCACCAGAAGGTTTCCAAAACTCAGTTTCTGTGTCTGGACCCCTGTAAACTTTTTATTTAAACGGTTATAACTTCTGATCTATGTGTCTGTTTGGCCTCCAAGACCTGTTTTATCATAGTTATTTCTATGAGATTCAGTTTGACTATTCAAGGAGATAAAAAGGAAACCCATAGAAGATGATATGTCTTTTTTAGTGACTGTAATTTGTTAGGTTTTCCGAGACCCCATTTCTATCAATTTTTTATATACATATTAATATATAATATTTGTAAATATATATAAATATGTATAATTATACCTACAGATATATATATGTGTGTGTGTGTATGTGTGTGTGTGTGTTTTATATATGTATGCCTGTATGTATGTATGTATTTATTTATAAAAACGCCAGTAAGAGAACATATTTTATAAATGTATTTAAAAATAATCATATAAATATATATTACTATATATTAATATTCAAATAAATATACAGATAAAAAATTATAACTAAATATATACATATATATATATATATTAACATGTCTAAATATATATAAATATATATATATTAATATAATTAAACATATGTTTATATTAATATGACAATATATATATATAAATAAATAGATTTATTAATAAATGAAAATAAAAGCAATATGGTGGAGTGGTAAAGGCTCAGGCGCGCATGCATGAGGTCTCGAGTTCGAATCCTAGGGGAGGAAGGTCACGCGCACAAGTGTGGAGGATTTACTATAATTGTTTAAGGTTGGTGGGGCTAGGTAGGGTTGGGTGTAGCTTGCCCGGGGCGTGTGTGGGCTACCATGGCGGTGGGCGCTGTTGAAGCACTGTTGAAGCCCCCCAAAATTGAAAAAATATATATATACTAATAAATTTTCATCTTTTATCAGTGCTTTTTAAAAGTGATGATAAAACTCCCCTTTTATCAGTGATTTTATAGAACTGATAAAAGATTCCTTTATCAACTCTTTTCAGAGTGCTAATAAAAGGGACCCCTTTTATCCTCGCCTCGATTAACAACAGTTTTTTAGCATTTTTAATCGACTTTTCTAGCACTAATAAAGGCCATATTTGTTGTTGTGATTATGGATAGTATAAAGGTATGTTGTTAATTAAAAATACACAATAATTGAGAAAATATAAATATAATATATGTAATATATAAATATAGTTCCATCATAATGTACAACATGAGAGGAGGTAGCATAAAATTGAACAATCATCATTTCGTGCGGCAGTAGTTCACCTTACACAAAAACAGTATGTTCATATCCATTAGATGGAGGTGTGTGTAAGTGTAGTTAGAATAATTATCATAAAAACATCCTAGTATATTGAGGATATTTTCTTTGTTATTAAATCACAGAATAAAAAGATCATGGGGATTGTAGAAGGAAAATAATGTAAAAGAACATAACATAAGACGTTACCTCTAAATTGGGTAACTTCTTTGGATTTGAGACAAAATGCCTTCTTGAATTCCCTTCTACCCAAGGTAAGGATTATAAGAGGAAGGGATGGATATTGGGTTATTATTTGAGCAGAATTTGGATAAGCAATAGATCATTAGTGGTGTGAGTAAATGGCTATAGTTGATTCCATTTTATAAGAGGGAAGAGGGGCACTTTAGGAATGTTTGGAAGTATTATTTTATTATATAATTATTTTTAGTTTAAAACAGTACCAAACACAATTATGTCCAATATAATATTCCATTTGGTCAAAAACCCTTCAACTAATAGATTTTAGACATGTTTAGGTCACAAAATTAATCTCATCTTTTAGCTTTAACCATTTGTTAAAAACCTTAACTCTTACCTTGTCTTCTTTAATTTTCAAAATACATGGTTCTTATAGATACTATAAATTAAAAAAGAACCATAATTGTATAATTAATAACATTTTTAACATTATATATGTTATTTGGATGAATTGTAAATTTTTAGGACTATTATATCATTTAATATAATAGTTTTTGTTTTAAATAGTCATTTTTGTCAATTTTGACACTATAAAGTAATTGATTTTTGTTAATGTCATAAAAAATTATTCCTTAGAATAAATGTATTTATTCAAATATAATATGTCAATATATTCCATAATATTCATGTATGGATTAAAAAATTTAAATTTAAATTATTTTTGTATTTATAATATCATTTATTTAAATCTTTTATTAATGAAGCAATCAATGGATCATCATTGTGTAAAAATTAAAATTATTTATTTAGTGTCTAAAAATTAAAAATAAAATAACATGATGTAGGAACGTTTTTTATATTTATAATTACTTTTTATAGTTGAAGATATCACTTATATAACTCCATATAATAATTGTTTTAGTAAAGAGATAAATGTTTATGTTATTTTTCTCATTACTTTAAATTAATTGTTATAAAATCTCATTATCACACCCAATTGAATCCATGAGGTCCCATAATTGACTCTAGGACTCCCTTGGTCAAAAATATCTCATAAAATTTGATTAGGACTTTTTTTAGAGTAGTTTTATGTTATTATAATATTTTTTTACACTTGTTTAATAGATATACCTATTAAACATGGTATATAAACTTTTCACTAAAGTTACTTTTTATAAGGTCCAAAAAAAATAACGTACCTATTTAAACAATTTAAATGTTATTATTAAAAATATGGAATCTATTTAATCCAAATTAAAAACATATAATACTCCAAAATTAATTTAAAATTAATTCTCATTGTCAAAACCAAATAGCAAGTGTTTAAGAAGTAAAAACAATTAAAAGATTGAGATGCGTTTATGTCCAACATTAAAGTAAAATATTTGCAATGAAAAAATTGGATTAAAGGAAACAAATATAATTTAATTACACATTAAAATAAATTAAAATTACAATACAACTCTATTAAAAAATTAGATGGAAATGTAGTTTTGACTTAAAATTCAGTATTTTTCTCTATTTATTAAAAATGATCTTTATCAGAAAGTTGCCAAAAATTTATCCAAAATAAATTTTGATGTCCCAATTCTTTTTAAGAAGTTTATTTCGTCAAATAGATCATATAAAAGTGAAAAAAAATATATTTGAAAAGGGTTCACTATCAAAAAGAGGTAAACTGGCCTTTTAAAAATATTTGTGTATTTCATGGTTAAAATCATATTTATCCTTATTTTAGGCCTCTAAAATTTATTAGATAAATGTAAAGACATTTAAGAATCATTTATAATAATATTGTTGTTATTTCTGTTCATTCTGTCAAATACAATGTCTATGAATTAACTACCATTTAAAATAATAATAATATTAAATTATTTTTTAGTATAAATCATTATTCTGTGCAACGTAAGATTTCAAAGAAACCCATTATTGTGTGTGGAGTATGCTATTAGAAAAAGCATCCCATTTAAAGTAAAAATATTTTGTTATTCATAAATATTAATAGAAATGAAAATGTATTATTCTTTGAATACCTAGGATCCTACAATACAAATCATGATTTTGCGTGAATATCTATAATATTTTCTCAGAAGAAATAGAGACACTATTTCTATGGAGACAGATGTGAGAAATATAAATATCAAAAGAGATTTATATATATTTTATCACAAAAATAACTCAACATGAGTAAAATTTGATGGATCAATGTACTCAAGGACTATTATTTTTGAATACACTGCCACCAAGGGAAGGTGAATAAGGTAGCAGATGCATTTAGTGGGAAAGATCATGGAGTTCTAAAAAATGTGGATTTTAAGGGATATTTGTTCATAGATCTAGTAAAGATAATTATATAAATTATCAAGGGAGATGAAACATCATTACATTTATAATTATTTTTCCAATAACCTTTAATGGAATTTATTAAAAGTTCTTACTTTGAATATGATATTTTTTAAAACAAAATTAATGTTTTGAATGATAGGATGATAGAAGAAATCGTGTCTGAGGATTAAGTTATAAAATTTTGGGAGATGATTTATGTTCCCTCTATCCCCAAGATATAAATTGAGTTATTGGTAAAATCCCATAGCTTGAATTTCTCTATACACCCTAGTATAACTAAGATTTATAGAGAATTGAGGGAACATTTATAGTGGGATAATATGAAGCGGAAAATTGCTTATTATGTATCAAGATGTTTTTTCTATCAATAGGTTAAGGATGAAAGACAAAATCCAAGTGGAGTCATGAAACATATTTCTATTCCTACATGGAAATGGGATGACATTACTATTTATTTTTTCACTGAATTAACTAAAACTCTAAGAAAGAATTATTCAATACAGATATATTATTATTGACATACAATATAAACACATTTCCTCCCAATAAAGAATGATTTTCAACTAGAGTGACATGAACATATTTATATTAATAAAATTTAAAGACATAATAAAGAACATATCTCTTTTTTTCTATTTTTGATCCAATAATTATGTCTAAATTGTGAAAATTTATTCTTAAATATTTGGATATTGAAGTTAATTTGAGTACTTTTTATAATTATCAAACAAAATAGTTGTCTAAAAGTATGATCAAAACATCAGAAGACATAGGGGGATCATGATAACATGATTTTAAAGGCATTTGGGATATTTATTTAACTATGGTTGAGTTTTCCTACTACAATAGTTTCCATTAAAGTATAAAAATGTCACATTTGAAGCGTTGTATGGAAGGTGGTTTTGTATACCAACTTGTTGGGATGAATTTGGTGAATGAAATCATGTAGGATAATAAAATTTAAAGGAAACATCAATAAATATAAATACTATTAAATCACATATAAACATATCATAATATTGAAAAAATATATATTCCAATAATTTAAAGAATCATTTGGAGATTCAAGTAGGTGATCATCTCCTCTTGATGTTATTTCCATGGAAGGGTGTTATAAGATTTAGAAGGAAACGGAAACTAATCCCCAGGTACATTGGACCTTTTGAAATCCTGGATAGAATTTGAGTTGTGGAATATCATTTGGTGATTCCATATATCATTCCTAATGACCAAAATGTGTTCCACATATCTTTACTAAGAAAGTACATGCCAAACCCAACACAAGTTATCACTTTGTAAATAATAGATCTAGAACCTAATTTATTGTACAATGAAGAATCTATCCAAATTTTGGATAGTAATTAATTGGTGTTGAAAATAGAATTATGTTTCTCAAAAACGTGATTTTGATGATTCATAAAATTTAACAGGAAACGTAGGAGTGAGAGGATATTATGATGAAGAACTACTAAAATCTTTTTATGTTGTGGAATTCTTCAAAACATGAGGGAATCATTTTTATAATGGATGAGAAAATAATGACCCAAAATATTATCATTGAAAAATTTCCCTTCATATAATTATTTTATATAGTATGAGTCACATAAAATAACATTGAAAAAACAATACAAGCCTTATAAATTAGAAAGGAATTAAATAAGAGGTATTTCATGAATTTAAAGAATATATACTGATAAAAAAGTTTCATTGATGTTGGAATTGTAATGTGACCATTAGGAATAGTAATATGATCAATAAAATTTTAAACTCACCTATAAAAGTACAAATAAATTTTTGGTATCTTATAAATAAGAATATGATATTATTTTATCATAGTATAAGTAATTTCATATTTTTAAAATGATAAATAAAGAATTAGTATTTTTTTAAATGTATATGGATAATTTTATAATTATAATAATTATTTAAAAAATTTATTTACATGAAATATATTCATAAATCCATATTTTTTGTCTTATTATTGTAATATTATTTAATGAGACTTTATTTGATTTTTGAAAGTTCCATTAAATCACTTTTACGATTATAGTCTGTACATTTTGAGTAAATGATGATTTTAATAAAAACTTAAATGTCAAAAAATTAGAAATTTATTTTAATAAAACATAGTCCATTTTTAAATTCAAAATGTCAAAAAATAGTTATGGTGAGTTTTTAGTATTTTTCTAAAATACTTGATTTTTTGGTGAATAGTGAAATATGCTACTTTAGGGTATCAGAAAAATACCTAAATTATTGAGTCATGGATTATGTATAAATGATTTAAGAGTGATTAGTTCTAAACCACATGCACCACTTACTTATTTACTCACACAAATAAAAAATATTCATATCCATGATCCAAAATAAATAACTGTTGAAAAAAATATTCAAAAAAACACCCTCATCTACTTTAAATACCAACATCACCAGTAATTCACCTCACACTTCAAAATCCTCTAATGTTTCTTTTAATAACACACCAAGCTTCCACGGTACGCTCCTCTTTGAAAAATACAATACCGTGTGTTGTATGAAACATTGAGTTCTAACACTCCACAACAAATCAGACCAGCCGTTATGAATTGTAATACCAAATTTTTTAAATTGAATAAATTTTATCTTTCAAAATAGACTTCATTTTTGGATTCATAATATCAAAATTAGCTTAGGGTGATTTTTTGGTATTTTTTTGAAAAATTTCAATTTTTGTTGAACAGTGAAAAACAGTGAGTTATAGTTTAAAACCAGATATTTATTTAAATAATTATTAATTTTATTTAAATTTATTTTAGGTCAAAATAGGTACATAATACCTATATAAGTTCAATTTAATTCATTGAATTCAGTTTATAAAAATTTTAGATATATAAAAATTTTATTGAACCTTTCACCATCTTTTACCAACCTTTTAGGAGAATTTGCAAATTTACATAAATCTTAATTTTACCTCTTCTGTGAGTTGAATTTCAAAAACCCAAGAGACATGGGTGATATCAATAAGTAAAATGGGGTTCAATAAGATGAAAATAATTTATGGTGAATAGTAATTCTTTACTTTTATTTACCACGGTTAAAAGTAAATAGGGTAATTAAGGGTAAAAATGATATTACTATTACCCTAACATATGTAATAATTCTATTGGACAAGTTTAATTCGACCAAAAAACATTAGGAATAAAATATGATCTTTTAGATCAACTTGGATTAGATTAGGACATTTATTGTTATTTAATTTAACGAAGAGTTAAAAGAGTTAAAATCATAGTTTAATAACTAAAACATTTTTAATATAGGGTTACACATAATTTAAATTAGACTATAAATATTCATTAAAAATATAAAAATATTTCCTACATAATGGTATTTTATTTATATTTTTTAGATATTATATAATATAATTTATTTATAACACAATTATGATGCAGTAATTACCTAATTAACGAAATATTAAAATATTTGATATTATAAATTTCCAAATAAATGTAAATTGAGACTTATAATGAATTAAAAAAAAATTTCTAGGTTAATATGTCATATTATGGTTGGTTAAATGAATTTTTTTTTGAAGTAATAATGTTGTTAAAAATTTTGAAAAAACAAAATACCTAATAGTGTCAATATTGACATAAAAGTGTTTTTAAAACAAATATTATATTATTAATTTCTATTTTATTCCTAAAAATCTAAGGTTCAGCCAAAAGGCTTATATAATTATAGGTGTATACTTAATGAACCACTTGGAGTTCTCTTTGAAGTATATAGTAAGTTTATTAACCATATAATATAACAATACAAAGAGGCATGATAAATGTCCAACTATTTAACTAAGAGATAAATATAAAAGATAAAGTTAATATAGTGACTCAAAACCATCTAAAACCTATTTGTTAAGTGTTTTTCGACCCATACCACCTTATAATTTAAATAATCTATTTTGGAGCCAATAGAAACAGAAATGTATTTTATTATAAAATAATATTTCTAGCTTTTCCTAAAGTTCCCCTCACCCCTCTTATAAAAGGGCACTCACCCTTCACTCTAATTCAAGCCTTCAAAGCCATTTGGATTGGAGAAACCCTACCAAAATACCCTTTCAACTCTCCTCCCTTCATCATAGAGGCCTTACTTTAGTTAGAAAACTAACCTAAGGATCCATTTTGATCATATCTAATGGAAGAACCCGTCTCACCACCTCTTTCAAGTTCCTTTCTTCTTCCACTTCCTTTTTATTTGTTGTTTAGATTCTAAAATAATATCTCCAGTATCTTCTATATACTGTGATGTTATTATAAATATGTTACAACCAAATTCATTATTCTATCCATCCTTTGAATGACATGTCACTATATGTGCGTATGTACGGCTTACCGTCTCCATGTTGTGGTGTATTGGTTATTCAAAACATTATTATTTGGATGGGTATAATAATGATGTGTAATTGATGTAAATAATAAATATAACATTATAATGATTCTATATATAGGATATACCATCCAATTATATATTATTTAAACATCAAAGGAATGATATTTTCGCTCTTGTGTGTGTACGGATTACCGACTCCACGAACGTGACGACATTCATTCCCCATTGTATCCATTCAAGACTAATTTTCATTAGATAATTAAAAATAATGTTTAAATACTTGATATCATTTTGGATATGAATAGGATACATCCCATCCATAAAACATATCACTCGAATAAAAAATAATATAAATGAAAATGAATCCACTAACACCCAAAACGACGATAATACTAAGATATTATTAACAAAGCATTGTTAAAAGATCATATATGATATCATATTAATGTATATGATTCTTGTATAATTTAATAACAATTATTTTACCATTATACAGGATGTTAAAATGCCCTTGACCAATGAAAAGTACAAGGTAAGGGTAAATTACACAATCTCTTTATTATCCGAGGTTGTTTTTATGTAAGTATCTACTATGACCTCTTTATCATCCACATCCATATCTCTTAAATATGTATTTTAAATCATTGTTAATATTTTATAGACTATGGTTTAAAGTCATTTATACACTAGTTTTACTTTTATATGATTTTTATAAATGAATATTTTCATCGTTTTCCAAACAAGGTCCTTTATAACCTTTTCGAAAAAATTAAGATAAGAATGTCTTTTTTTAACCTATACGGAGGGTGCGGCTATTTTCTTCCATTATCGTCAAATCTTATCTTAAAATATTATAAAAATATTTTAAAATATCAATGTTTTATTTTATAATTAGGTGACTTTTAAATGATTTTAAAATAGAAAGAGATATTTCTCTAAAAAGGTTTTGATTTTATTTATGTTAATACCCTTTGATGGATTTTAAGATTGTTTGAAGAAGATTTATTATGATACAAAAATCCCATAATGTATTGAATTTTTTGTGATATATTTGACTTTGGATGTGTTATTTCATACCATTCATGGTTTATGGATAAATTTTTGACATTTCGTATGCATGTTTTAATACGAATGGTTATGTTATGTTTAAACCTTTTCATATGAGGAGTGAATTTGACTTAGTACGTAATGGGTGGAGCCTACTATAGATCATCGATGCATCAGTAGGTCTCATGATACAAACTAGTGTCATGGGAGAAGGCCTTGAAAAAATCTAATTTGTAGTCTTGGCACAAGGCCTTGATTATGTGGTTATGAAAGTCTGGCACTATGCATTCCATCATTACAAAAGTGGCTATTGATATTGCATGTTATTATTAGAATAGTAGAATATCAATCTGTGTATGTAAATTTTATTATTTGATTCTATATTTTCCATATTATGCTGAAGTTCAAGTTAAAATGCTTTTTTAGCCTTATACATTGCCTTAAATGTTTATGGTTATTTAAGAAAGTTTCCACTATATTGTTATCCTTACTGAGCATCTGACCCCACCCCTTTATATGTTTTATTATTCCCATGGTGTGAAGTAGTATTTTATGAATGACCTATAGGGATAGTATGAGGGGATATTAGTGTGGTATATGAAAACAATTTTGTTGTAGTTTTTCATTTTATGATGTAATGTAATCCTTATGAATGTATCCAGTACTTACAAGGCTACTAAACTAATCGGTCTTTTGAGACATGATCTTTTGTGATCATGCCAATGTTATGTAATAATGCACAGACACTAGGTAACTAGGGTTAGGGCATTACAGTTGTTATTAGAGGATGTTTAGTACAAACCTTGGAATCTAGATTTAGATAAACACTGATTAGAGCACATTACCCTAAAATAGAATTTGAGGGTTAGTATATAAGAACTTACTAGAATTTTTTTATTTTTAGAGATTTTGTGAGTTTTCCAAGAAATACATCCCTATCCGGATATAAGTAGGTAGAGGCAGCGCTGGCATTGATGTACCTAGGGGTAAAACCCAAAAACACTGCTTTGAGCTAGACTCAAACAGGAACTAGTGGCCGACAAAGGTCCTTACTGCACTCTTGGTTACGACACTCCCAGGGGATATGCTTAGGATAATTCTCATTTTCTTTACAAACAATTATTAAGGGTTTATGAGTATATACATCCTCAATGAAAACATTTTTATGATTACGGAATATAACTATAAACTATTCAGTTTATGTTATGTGTTTTATGTATTGTGATTCATAAACTAATCTTGTTTATGACATTGTTTAGAAATGTTGCTTAGTGGAAGGAATAAAAACTGTATCAATGCACGCACTCCATGTAGGGATTTCCCTCCCACTCTAGATAATTATAGTGGATATGGTGATACAATTGGTGCTGATCAACTTATCACTATATTGGTACAACTCACTCAGATTATTAATAATATCCTTACCTGTATTAAGCACCCCGATCCGCATCGTGGACGATCAATGATAGATCACTTCATGAGGAAACAAACACCAATATTAAATAGGGGTACAAATCTATTAGTTGTTGAATAATGGTTAAATTCTTTAGAAAAAATATTCTATGCCTTGGGGGGTAGTGAAAGGGAAAAATTTGTCATGGCATTTTACCGCCTCACTGAAGATACCGATCAATGGTGGTAATTGATTCAAAACACAAAGGATGATGATGGAGTATCAAGTATGTAATGGAGGGAGTGTAAAGATATTTTCATGGAAAAATAGTTTCCTCATGACCGTCCAGCAGATATGGATACAAAATTTCTTAGTCCGAGGAAAAATTAGCATGAGAATGTAACAAAGTATGAAGCTAACTTTACAAGGTTAGTGAGACATGCTACAGATTTTAACATAACCCAATAAGTAATATTGATCATTTCATTGATGGGGTAAAAATATTTCTCCGTTGATCATTAGTCTCACAATCCTTCTCTTCATACGAAGATATTGTCTTATGTGGTATCAAGAATGAAAAAGAATTCTCTAAGTCTTACGACTTTAAAGAAAATAAAGAGAAGAAGTGATCGGCTGAACACTTTGGAAAAAGAAATAAGGGGAAGAAGGTAAAAATTAAATATCCATCATATGGTAAATGTGTAAAGAAACACCCGTGTAGTTTCCTAAAGGGAACAGTATTCTGTTACAAGTGAGGTGAAAAAGGCCACCAAGCTCGTGATTACAAGGGGAGAAAGAGGCTGTCGATTTTGAAATCTACAATTGTAGAGAGATAGGGCATTATGTGAATGAATGTTCTAAGAATCAGTGGAACTTACCTTCAACAAGTCCAAGGGATCAAGGCCAAGCTTATGTTATCACTACTGCTGAGTTAGAAGCTCTGAAAGATGTGGTGGTAGGTAATTTAATGGTTTCCTCAAGTTTATAAAATGCTTTATTTGATATTGGATCATTGGATGGTTTCATATCTTCCCAGTTTTCTAAGAAAATTAGATATTTCCAATTTGATTTAATAAGGGAGTTGTTAGTCAATACTCTCATGGGAAGTATCATTGCAACAATGTTTGTGAATCAGTCCCCATTAGGGCATATAAATGTTCTTTATCTGCTGATCTCATCATCATACCCATGATTTAATTTGATATAACCCTCGGTATGGATTAGCATTTGACCCAAGATGCATAAATTTATTTTAAGAATAACGAGGTTACTATTTTTGAGGATGATGATAAAGAACACCTTATCTTTAGATCAGAATCGTCACCACCTAATTCTTATCTAGATCGATCCCCCAGTAGATCAACTAAATTCAATTATTGGATAGGAAGAGAATGAAATAACCGTGGGTGAGGAAAATAATGTTAAAATAGAGGATGTACCTATTACGAAAGAATATGTTGATCTGTTTCCATAAGATTTACCTGGACATCCTCCAGAATGGGAAATTGAGTTTTCTATTTATTCAATTCTTAGATCAAGGCCCATATCAAAGACCCCTTATATAAAGGCCACTGTGGAATTAGTGGAACTAAAGAAAAATCTAGAGGAATTGAGTAATAAGGGATTTATTCTCCCTAATGTTTCTCCATGGGGGTCCCCTATCCTTTTTGTTAAGAATAAATATGAATCTATGAGGTTGTGCATTGACTAAAGGGTGATCAATGCTATAAAAATAAAGAACAAGTATCCCCTAACTCACATTGATGATTTATTTGACCAACTTCATGGAGCTCAATACTTTTCAAAGATTGACCTTCAATCTGGATATCATCAGTTGTGTGTGAAGAAGGAAGAAATTCCGAAAATAGTATTTCAAACTAGGTATGAGCATTATGAGTTTACAACAATGCTTTTTGGATTGACTAATGCACCCTCTATCTTCATTGATATAATAATTAGTGTTTTCAAGGAATATCTCTATGATTTTTAGTGTTATTTATTAATGAAATCTTGGTATACTCAAAAATAAACAAAGATCATGAAAATCACTTGCGTATTATCTTGAATACTCTTAGAAGACAATAATTATATGGTAGGTTTAGTAAGTGTGAATTCTGGCTTCAAGTGATTTCTTTTCATGGAAATATTTTCTCTAAGGATTGAATCTCCATTGATCCTTCTATGATAAGAGAAATCCAATAATGGCCAGCACTGATGAGTATAACTGAGGTACGCAGTTTTATTGGTTTATTAGGTTATTATTGATGTTTCGTCTGGAATTTTTCTCGGTTGTCTAACCCATTAACAAATCTCACACGAAAAGGGGTTAAATTTGTTTGAAAAAAAGAGTGTGAAGAATGTTTTAAAGAACAGAAAAGAATATTCGTTGATGCTCCTATATTGAATCTACCATTGGGGAATGATGGGTTGGTTATTTATAGTGATGCTTCAAAGAGAGGACTTGGTTGTGTCCTAATTCAGAATGATAGGGTTATTGCCTATGCATCACGATAGATAAAAGTTCATGAGAAAAAATGTCATACTCATGATCCTGAGTTAGCCACTGTAATATTTTCTTTGATGATTAAGAGACACTGTCTCTATGGTGAAAAATGTGAATTTTATACTGATCACAAGAGTTTGAAGTATATTTTCTCATAGAATGAACTCAACATGAGGCAAAGGAAATGGATTGACCTACTCAAGGATTACAATTGCACAATACACTACCACCTGGGGAAGGCAAATAAGGTGGCAGATTCTTTGAGTAGATATGATCATGGAGTTTTGAACAAGATGATAGTTGAAAAGGATCCTATATACATGGAATTAGTAAAGATGGATATGGGAATAACCATTTAAGGTGAAACGTCAGTACTTTTTTAAATAGTTGCAAAACAATCTTTACTAGAAAGGATAAAGAGTTCTCAGACCGATGATGAAGAGTCTTAAATGAAGATTAAAGCTGTGAATGATGGGAGATTGAGGGAAATTGTGTATGGAGATGGAATTTTGAAATTTGGGAAGAGACTTTGTCTTCCGGATATACCTGATCTAAAAAGAGAATTTTTGGATGATTCTCATAGTTCCAATTTTTTTATACACCCTGGTTGCACTAAGATGTATACGGATTTGAAGGATCATTTTTGGTGGGCAACATAAAGAGGGATATTTTTGATTTTGTGTCAATTTGAATGGTTTTTCTATAAGAGAAGGCAAAACGGCAATAGCCTGGAGGAGTCATGCAACCTCTTCCCATACCTGAGTAGAAATGGGATAATATTATGATGGAATTTGTCATGGGACTACCAAATACTCCTAGAATGAAAGATGAAATATGGGTTATTGTTGATGGTCTTACCAAGTCATCACATTTTCTTGCTACAAGAGAATATTTACCACATGAACGATTGGCAAGACTATATATTAATGAAGTTGTAAGATGTCATGGAGTACCGCTATCTATTATTTCTGATTGTGATCCATGTTTTGCATCAAGATTCTAGAAAAGTATTCAGAAATCCATGGATACTAAACTTCATTTGAGCGCTGCCTACCACCCCCCAACAGATGGAAAATCAGAACGAACTATTCAAACCTTAGAAGACATGTTGAGATCATTCTCACATGACTTTCAAGGTATGTGGGATCAATATTTACCTATGGTAGAATTTTCCTATAACAATATCTTTCATTCAAGTATTCAGATGGAACTATATGAAGTGTTATATGGAACGAGATGTCGCACACCAACCTGTTGGGATGATGTTGGTGAAAGAAAACTCGTAGGCCCAGAACATGTGGTGGAAATGATGGAAAAGGTGAAGGTAATCCAAACCCACATCAAGGAAGCTCAAATTAGATAAGAGAGCTATACTGAAAACTGAAGGAAGGATATATATTTTTTGGTAGGAGATCACGTTTTCTTGAACTCATCTCCAAGGAAGGGTGTTATAAATTTTATTAAGAAGGGTAAATTGAGTTCCAGGTACATCGGACCATTAGGAATTGTATAGTGAATTGGGGTTGTAGCTTACTATTTGGCAATGCCACAAAGTCCCTCCAAAGTTCACGATATATTCCACATATTACTGTTGATAAAATACATCACCGACACAAGGCATGTACTCACCTATGATGAATTAGAACTAGAACCTGATTTTTCTTATTACAAAGAGCCTGTCAAGGTTCTTGATACAAGAGAACAAGTGTTGAGAAACCATATGACTCGTCTGGTAAAAGTTATATGGAGAAACCATAAGATGGAAGAGGCGACGTGGGGGCCCGAGAAACTTATGATGAAGAACCACATGAGTCTTTTTATTCATTAATATTCAAGAAATTTCGAGGATGAAATTATTTTAAGGAGGGGTGAATGTAACACCCCATGCTTCCACGGTACGTTCCTCTTTGAAAAATACAATAGCGTGTGTTGTACACAACTTTGAATTCTAACACACCACAAAAAATCAAACTAACCATTATGAATATTAATACCAACTTTTTGAAATTTTATAAATTTTATCATTCAAAATGGACTTCATTTTTAGATTCATAATATCTAAATTAGCTTAGGTTGAATTTTTGGTATTTTTCTGAAAACATTCAATTTTTGATGAATTGTGAAAAACACCGAGTTATAGTTTAGAACAGATTTTTTATATAAATTTTTATTTATATTATTTAAATTTATTATAGGTAAAAATAAATAAATAATATCTATATATGTTCAATTTAATTAATTGATGTCAGTTTATAATAATTATATATATATATATATAATTCTTATTGAACTTTTCACCGTGTTTTACAGACCTCCTATGAATAATTTACAAATTTACATAAAACATAATTTTTCTGCTTCTATGAGTTGAATTTAAAAAATCTGAGAGACATGGTTGATATCAGTAAGTAAAATGTTGTTCAATTAGATGAAAACAATTTCTGGTGAATAATAATTTTTTACTTTTATTTACCACGGTTAAAAGTAAATAGGGTAATTATGTGTAAAAATGATATTATTATTACCCTAACACATATCCTTTTTCTATTTGATAAGTTTAATTCGACCAAAAACAACATTAGGAATTAAATATGATCTTTTAGGTCCACATATATTATATTAGGACATTTATTATTATTTAATTCAAAGAACAGTTAAAAGAGATAAAATCATAGTTTAATAACAAAAACATTTTTAAAATAGGATTACACATAAGATAAATTATACTATAAATATTAATTAGAAATATAAAATGATTTCTTCAATAATGGTATTTCATATATATTTTTTAGTCATTACATAATTTAATTTATTTATGATACAATGATGATGCAGTAATTACTTAATTAATGAATTATTAAAATAGTTGATATTATAGATATCCAAATATATTAAATTTGAGACTTTTAGGAATTACACTAATTTTATAAGTTAATAAGACATATTAGGGTTGGTTATATTAATTTATATCGAAGTAATAATTCTGTTATGAATTTAGAAAAAACAAAATATCTAATTGTGTCAAAATTGACATAAAAGAGTTCTTAAAACAAATATTATATTATTCATTGATATTCTATTACTAAAAATCTATGCTTCACCAAAAAGGAATATATAATGATAGGTGTGTCATTTATAAACAATTTGGGGTTATCTGGAAAGTATTTAGTATGTTTATTATCCATATAATTTAAAAATAGAGAGAGACATGGAAAATGTCAAACTATTTAACTAAGAGTTAAGTATAAAGGATGAAGTCAATATAGTGACTAAAACCTTTATAAACCCAATAATTTGAGTTTTTTTGACACATCCCCACCATATAATTTAAATAATATATTTTGGAGCCATTAGAAACCGAAAATTATTTTATTATAAAATAATATTTCTAGATTTTCCTAAGGTTCCCCTCACCCCTCTTATAAAAGGGCACTCCCCCTTCTCTCTAATTCACACCTTCAAATCTATTTGGCACATCAAACCCCTGCAAAAATACCCTCTGCACTATCCTACCTTTTTCATAGAGGCCTTAATGTAGTAATAAAGCTTAACTAAGGATCCCTTTTGGTCAAATCAAAAGGAAGAACCAGAAGAAGAGGTAAATATCTCACCACCTCTTTCCGGTTACTTTCTTCTATCACTTCCATTTTCATTGTTGTTTCTGTTATAAAATAATAGATATTATATCTTATATGTACTATGATGTTATTATAAATATGGTTCAACCAAATTCATTATTCTATCCATCATTTTAATGACATGTCACCATACGTTCGTATGTACGGCTTACCGTATCCACGTCATGGTGTAATTGTTATTAAATACATTAATATTTGGATGGGTACAATAATTTTGTTTAATTGATGTAAATAATAAATATAATATGATAATGATTATGTATATATGATATAACATCCATTTATATATTATGTTAATATTAAAAGAATGATATTGTCTCTTGTGTGTACATACAAATTCCCATCTCAATGAACGCGACGAGATTCATTCCCAATCGTATCCATTCAAGACTAATTTTCATTAGATGATTTAAAATAATATATAAATACTTGATATAATTATGTATATGAATAATATACATCCCATCCATAACAAATATGACTCAAATAACAAATAATATAAAGGAAAATGGATCCGTTAACACCGGAATTGAAGATAATACTAAGATATTATTAACAAATCAATGTTAAAAGATCATATATGATATAATATTAATGTATATGATTAATCTATAATTTAATAACAATTATTTCACCATTATACAGTAGTTTAACCTACACTAGAACAAGGAAAATTACATGTTAAGGGTTAATTTCACAATCTCTTTATTATCCGACATTGTTTTTATGTAAGTATCTACTGGGACCTCTTTATCATCCACTTCCATGTCACTTAAAAATGTATTTCAAAACATTATTACTATTTTATAGACTATGGGTTATGGTCATTTATAACATTGTTTTAATTTTATAATATTTTTATAAAATAATCTTTCTGACATTATCCAAACAAGGACCTTTATAACCTTTTCGACAAAATTAAGGTTAGAATGTCTTCTTTTAACTTATACAGCAGGTGTGGCTATTTTCCACCATTATAACATCATCAAAGCTTCACTTACAAGATTATAAGAAAATATTAAATTATAAATGTTTTTTTATAATTATGTGACTTTTAAATGATTTCCAAATAGAAAGAGATATTGTTCTTAAAAGTTTTTTATTTCATATATGTCAACATCCTTTGATTGATTTTAAGTTTGTTTGAAGGTGATTTATTATGATAAAAACATCCATATTGTATTGAAGGGTTTGTCATATGTTTGACTATGGATGTGTTATTTCATACCATTCATGGTTTATAGATAATATATTGACATTTTTTATGCTAGTTTTAATACGAATGTTTATGTTATGTTTAAACCTTTTCATATGAGGAATTAATTGGACTTATTAAGTGACTGGTGGAGCCCTCTATAGCTCTTCGATGCTTCAGTAGGTCTCATGAGACAAACTAGTGTCTTGGCACAGGGCCTTAACAAACTCTTATTTGTAGTCATGGAACAAGTCCTTGACTATGTGTTTATAAAATTATGGCATTATACATTCCATCATTATGAAAGTGGCTATTGATATTACATGTGATAATTCAACTAGTAGAATATTTCTGTGAGTATGTAAATGTAATTATTTAATTTTATCCATGCCATATTATGATGAAGTTAAAGTTAAAAGTATTTTTTTAGTCTTATACATTGCATAAAATGTTTATACTTATTTATGAATGTTTTCGCTAGATTGTTATCCTTACTGAGCATCTAGCTCACCCCTTTCTATGCTTTATTTTTTCCAGGGTGTGAAGAAGTATTTTATGACTGACCTACAGGGATAGTCTGAGGGGATATGAGTGTGGAATATGGGAAAAATGTTGTTTTAGTTTATCATTTTATGATGTAATGTAAACCTTATGAATGTATCTAGTACTTCCAAGGATACTAAACTAATCAGTCTTTTGAGACTTGATCTTTTGTGATGATGCCAATGTTATGTAATAATGCATCAACTCTGGGTAACTGGGTTTAGGGAGTTACACTTTTATTCTTACTTTTTCCTATCAAAAAGCACCCCAAAACATTTTGGTATTTCTGGTCTCACCAAAATACCATTTACAAGTTTATTAAGGAGGCTCACAAGGAGAAGAATTCAAGAGTTAAATCTTTTTTCCACATTCAATTTCTTCAAATTTACATTCCTCTTGTAATTTCCATACCTATTCAGTTCAGATATTCATTATAACTCTAGTATATTATATATACTATAATTTTATTATTTTAATGAAATTTCAATCATTACACCCTTCCCGTTATCCCTTTTATTCTAAAAATGTAAACATCATACATGTTGTGTCGATTAACCGCCATCATGGATGATGCAACTTTATTTTACATTACCTATATCAAGGATGGTTATTAAACCATTATTATGGATAAATAATTTAGTATTATAAAAATTATAGGTCATTTATTATTCTATAACAAATATATATACATTAAATTAACTAAAAATAAATAACTTTGTGATGATAAAAATTAGGCCAAAAATAATCAAAATGATTATCACTATCGTCTTTTCTAATGACCCATCCTCACACCAAATAACCAAATGAATTATAAAATAAAATAATCTTATAGAAATTAATTTATAATATATAACTTATATTCTATATATTTTCTCCATTTCACATGATCATTCGTACATGTAGATGAGTTAACTAATCATGAAAACCAAGGAAACAATTACTTTAAAATGACGAAATTAATATTATAACTCATAAAAAATGCTATAAATGAACATAACTAAAGTATCAAAAATAAAATACATCCAGTAAAGGTTATAAATTAATTAATTAATGGGTTTAATTTTATTTTCTAGGATTTTATGTACAAGTGCATAACCCTTTCATACATAAGGTAAGGGTTTCTTCCTGAACCTCCATTTTCATTCGGGGCATGCTTTCTCCCCCTTTACACTAATATAATTTTTAATTATTTTTATATAATAATTATAAATTCTATGTATACATTCCAAAATCATGCATCTAGATCTGTACATATTTTGTTTTTGGGAAATACATGTTTTACAATGTTCCCACAACAATTCATCCTAATATACATGCCCGATTAAATGAAAATTCTCGATTTCATACCCATTTTCAAGTACCATCCATAATATAATTTTTAAAACTATTAATTTTCTATAATCACTTTTTTTCATGAAAAAAAATATTCTTTCATTTATGATATTATAAAAACAATTATGAAAAATAAAAATCTTTTTTCCAAATGAACATTTCTTTGCACAATAAAAAGTTTATTTATCTTAATAATTCCTGAATGAATTTATTAATGTATTTTTATCAATTATAACACCTATTTTTAATCTTAATATTTATCGATAGTGATATCTTATGATTATTATCAATAAAATTTTATTTCATGTTTAACGATCTGTTTGATTGTGTATGTGCTATCTTGATACTATTCACTATATTTATATGAATGGTTTGTGGATATGGAAGTATTTTTAAATTTTATATGTATATATTGTTTATGTTTCAACACTTTTATATGAGGAATTCATTATAATTATTAATTTATGGGTATTCACCTCTATATACCCTCTATGAATTGGATGGTCTCATGAGACAAAAAAAATTGGTTTTAGCTAAGGCCTTAACCAATTACTTTCATATGTCTTGGATGACGACTCAACGGTTTGTTTCAGATGTACAGAATTATGCATTATATAATTATGATACTAGTAATTGATAATCCATGGGATTATTAGACTATATTAATATCCATGGTGAAGTTTAATTCTCATGTGTTTTATAATATTTGATTATTCAATCAATTTTTATTGTTGGCATATTATTCTCAAGTTTATGTTTTCTTGGAATGTGATTCTTGTTATTCACTTTTCCTTATTTTTTATGTTTATTTTAGCTTTGGTTCTATGGATTTCTCTAACTAAGAATCTTATCTCTTACCTTTATTTTGTTTATGTTATTCCCAGCATGTGAATAATTATATTATGAATTACTTTTACGTATATTTTAGGAGTTTTTTGGTGGTTTCAATATAATTTCCATGTTGTATTTCATTAAAAGTGGTACTGTAAAACATATATTTTCAAATGGTTTTACAATGCTACTAAACTATTATCTCCTTTGGGATGAAAACACCTGTTCGTATATACCAACATAATTGGGTAAGGCATTAAATTTGTGCTACTGGGGTTGGGGTATGTGTATAATAAATATGGTTTAACCGTAATAATAGGTTTATAACAATCTTTGATGGTTGTAAGGGAAAATGAAGTCACATCGTCCATGATGGTGGTAAATCCACACATCATGGATGATGTTTTCATTTTTAGAATAAATGGGAGAGGAGAAGGGGTTAAATGATCAATCGTCCATTAACATAATAAAATTTCAGTATATATAATTTATTATAGTTATAAATCATATTTGTATAGAAGTGGTAATGATATGAAAAAAATAAAAGATATTAAAAGTGAACAGAAAAAAAATTACCTTTTGAATTATTCTCATTGAGATCATCCTTTAGGCACTTGAAAATAGACTTTGGGGAGACTTTAAAGACAATATGTGGGGGAGTTCTTTTTTAGTTGAAATGTAATTAATGTAATAAATATTCACGTATTTGTAAGTTTGAGAAGATGGGTTTGTGAGGGTGGTATTAAAAGTATAAAAGAGGTGTGTTTTTTGAATATTTCATTCAATTATGTGTTATTTTGGTAGAATACTATGAATTATTTTGAATCTTGTGACTAAATATAGTAAGGTGTGAATGTGACTTCAAACTAATGATGCCTAAATCATCCATGACTCAATAATTCTTTTATTTATCTAATACTTTAAATTATATCATTTCACTATTCACAAAAATTCAAGTATTTTAGAAATATACCAAAAATACACCATAACCATTTTCCAATGTCCAGAATCATAAAATGGAATCCTTTTTTAAAAAAATTATTTTCTAAATATGTGAAATTTATTTTGTAATTAACATAATCATTTACTCAGAAAATAAATATTTTAGTTTTATAACTGATTTGATGACACTTTAAAAAACCTAATTATGGAATCATAGAACTATCTTTTATTATAAAGAAGTAAAATATTTATTTATAAATATATTTCTTTAAAATAAATTTTATATTAAATAATTATTTTAATTTTAAAAATTTAAATAAACATTTATGTTTAAAAAAAATACTAACACTTGATTGATCAATTTTAAAATATATAATTACTTATATTTTGATATAATAATACAATAATATTATTTATATGATTCTGAAATTTTATCTATACATTAATAGATGAGATTACAGTTTTATTTTTCATATTACCATTCCTAATTGTCTCATTTCAGTTTCTGTGGTCAAGTTACTATTCTATCAGTATAGACACATTAAATTATAGAAATAAAACTTATTTATTTCATTATTCCTATATAAGGATTTTATTGTTTTTATATGTGATTTTATGTGACTCATACTATATAAAATAATTATAAATCGAGAAAACATTAACAGATAAAAGTTTGGGTCATTACATTATGCCCTTAAAAAACAATTTCATCCTCAAAATTTATAGAACGACACTACATAAAATTTTTTATTTCATCTGAGATCACTGATTTATTTTGTTTTATGTAGAGAATATTAGTGACACCAGCCTATTACACAAATTATTACATGAAATTTAACATAAATATCCTATAAACACAACCCAATGATCGATAGGCCTAATTTCATTTAAAGGATATGAACATAAAACCCAAACTTAAAACTTTAATAAAAATTATTTATTTTAATAATATTTTATTGATTATAGATTCCATTATTGTTAAAAATAATATTGGATAACTTCCAAAATATATAAATAGATTGGGTGATCCATAAACACCATCAAGGGACTGATCATGATAATAACTCTTAATATAAGAGTCAAATGAAAAAACATGATATCATAAAGGGAAGGGATCAAGAATAATCATATAGAAATATTTTATAATGAATATGAAAACATCACATCATGGTATCATAGTAAAGGGGAAGAAACATAAAACATGACATATATATATATGTCAAGTCATAGCTCCAAGGCCATAAAATAGGGTATACTTAGTCTTGTCATGGATTAGGATTACACAATAATCCCACACATATAATCTCATCAGCTGCTGGAATTACCCAATGCATAAGAGATCTATATAGTCACAAACATCATAACTTGTTTGTGCACATATTTTCAACAAAAGGAAATCAATTTTGACACATAAACATGAGAATTATCCATGGAATGAAATGGGTAATATTGCATTTTGTCTTATAACATAACAATATAGCATATCATATTGGTTTTCACGATAAAAGGTATAAAATAATTGTTGGATATTAATAAGTGAATAATAATCATACTCCCTAAAAATTTATGTTGAAGTGAAGTGAATACATGGAAAAAAGTGGAAAAGTATCTTTGGAAATGTACCTCTTATGTGGGATTTTGGGGAAACTTTTAATTTTTTTATGGAATGGATATAATATTTTAAATTCACTAAAAATGAACTATAAATGTTTTCTATAATAAATTGATAATTTTTTAAACAATGTATGGTTTTATATAGTAACAGGGGTGTTCCTTATTTCTTTTAAATAATGATATAAGTTCCCTTTAAATAGATCGTCTTAATCAATTAAATCGAGAATCAAACCATAAAACGATGTATATCCTCAAAAAATAATGGTAATAATTACTAGGTATATATGTGTGGGAAATATATATATATATACACATACATGTATATATAATATTAAATCCATATATGATAATTATATTTATGTATAGTGATTTATAGAGGTAAAATGAATGAAAAAATAATGGAGTTTGGATCATAAGTTTCCTCACCTCTGGAATAGATTAATTTTTAATTAAATTTAACATCAAGAATAAACAAATTATATATATTTTAAATTTTATTTATAATATAATTATATGATTTTTAGTACTATATTATTATTTTATATTATTATAAATTCATTTAATTATAATATATGACAAATATTCACTGTCTCAATGCCATTAGTTTTATGGTTTCAATGTCACATATGTTGCGGATGTTTATGAAGATTATTTATGAAATAGTTATATAACTCCAGAATTATAATGGTATAGATTTAATGTGTTTAAATATGTTTTAATGGTTCTTATTATCAGAATTTATTGAAAAATAAGAATTATACATAGAGTATATATGTTTTTACTACATGCTTATTTTGTTTATGAGGGTTTTCTAACCATGTTGAAATTATTTGGTTTCATATAATATTATGGACAAAAATACTTTTCAAAATGTAAAGAAAAAAATACTAATATATGTAATTTTTTACCATAATAAATATTTTAAAACTAACAGTGATGAGGTGGTGAAAAATGAAGTACGATGTTTTTGGAGGTGGTGAACCCACCATACTAGGAATAGTGTTTTCATTTTAGAAATAATCAATAATAGATTGGATGATTGATATTAGAATAAAAATAAAATAAAATTCAAGTATATTTATTATAATTGAGTCATTTTTTCATTGGGGACTAGGGAAGTTAGGAGGAGGTGTAATAGTCATTGTGTCGTTGTGGACTAGGTAAGTAAGGATGATGTGTAATAATAAAGGAATATAAAAGTGATATATTGAGAGAATTACGTCTCTAAATGTCGTCTCCTAATATACATTTTAAGGAAGATTGTTTTTCTTTTTTTAGACTATGAGTATTTGGATGTAAGGGGGAGTGTTTAGAAGATAATTTGGTACAATATTTTTTTTGATAAAAGGATTAGAATGTTTTTGGAGAAGATATTATGAGGGGTCGTATTTATATAAGCGGAGAGGGGTGTTTTTTAATTTCATATTCATTATTTTATTGTTTTTGATAAGGACTACTGATTTTCATGATTCTTATGAATATATACAATAATTTATTCATGTTAATTATAAATAATTATTTCTTACTTAATCTAGGGATCAATAATTCTTGTATATATATTAAAATAATAATTACCACATTTTTCTATATTTCATTATTCACTAAATATGAAACTATTTTAGAAAATATAAAAAAAATCCTCTTATTTATTTATTTATGTGTTTATTCCTAAAATGAAATCCATTTTATGAATTTTTTTACAAATATGACAAAATAAAGTCCATATTAATTTGTAAAAAACAAATTTTAATATTATGATCAATTTTCGAATCCATTGAAAAAGAACATATTGTCTCAAAAAATTATGTTATCATTTTAATGAAATATAATATTATTTTATAAACTCGTTTTATGAAAATAATAATAGTTTTCAATTGTTTTATTCATCATAATAATGTAAATAAAACATTGGTGTTTTATTAAAATCTGACCACTTATTTTATCATATTCAAAACATTTACATATTTATATCATGATAAAATTTTAATGATTTTATTATAATAAGAAAAATAAATACTAAATTACAATAACATAGTTGGGGTTACCATTATAATGGTCATATTAATATTCTTAATAGTCAGATTACTATTCCAACATTTATATTTGTAATTATAATATGGGATCTATACATTTTAAAAACACCTCATATTTCATTCATTCATCATTAAATTATATTTTCTACCTAGATTATATATATTTTAATTTTCAAAATTAATAATTTATTACTAATATTATGTTTCATTTATACGACATTTTTTATGTGTTTGATCATTCTAAGAGATCAAGCAGATACAAGGTTTCATAATATAGTTATTTTGTTTTCTTTTCTTCCCATTGAAAAATTCATTTATTTTGGATATATTTATTCTATAAATGTATTTTTCATGTTAATAATTATTTTTGGATCTATTATATGGTTAATCTGCATTATATAATACTAAATTACTAAACATGACACGTTTATATAATCAAAATATAAATTTGATTGAGAAAAAATCTAGGTTGTTACATCCCCCCCCCCTATGGAATATCAACCTCAAAATAAAATTTTACCTAAATATATGAAAAAATGTGCGGATATGTTTTTTTCCATCATTCATTTAGTTCCAATTTCTTCTTCTCATATTTTTGGTTTGGCCATAGTATTTTTTAGGTGATTATTATTATTGAGTAGATCCTTGTTTCTATGGTCTGAGCTATTTAATTATTCCCACTCATAAGGGACATCATCATATAACTATATCAGATCTAGATTTATTGCATGTGATGAATATAGTATTTACTTAATTAAAATGAATACATGGAACACATCACGTACTAGACACTAGGTTTATGTATGTTTTAGTTGATTGTCTACAGATCTGTTGTGTTCAAGAATCTTAAAGGGGTCAACATAACTATAACAAAACATTACCTTATTCATAATACACATCTCTCTTACGTAAATATATGTACAAGAACACATTGTTAAAACTATAAACTCTTTGTATCTCTAATGGTTATGTGCATATCACTTTTATAGACTCTTGGTTTTCCTAAGTGCTACTGAATAGTCATGAACTTTTCTATAATTTCTTAGACCATTTCAGATCCTAATAAATTATCTCCAGTAACTTCTTCCTCGCACTTATGTGTCCGATATCATTTAAAATAAAGGGATTCATATTAAATCAATTTTATTGGTGATCAATAGATATAAGAATAAATATATTTGAAAAGATGAATATATTGATCCTATAATCATTATAATTCCATCGATCATGCTATCAATATTTCCTCATATTTCAAAAAAGTTCATTCACATTGTCCATCATTTTGTTGGTGATAATCCATAATAAAGTTCATATAAATGTTTATATTATATTGATGGGTTTACTAGAAAATGTTGTTAAATCTCAAACCTCAATTAAATATAATTGATAGTTGTGTTCCATATATCCCCACCACTTCTTGAGTGTATTTCCTTGAAAGTTGATCAAGTGAAGTGACCTATCAAATTATAATGAAGTGAGAAGTATTTTTATGTCGATGCATGATAACTCAAAAATGAATTATTTACTATATATTTCATCTAAATATAAATTTAAATTCGATAGTGATTCTTTCCCATTTCCATATAGGTATAGGTAACAGTTTCATCGTTCCTTTATAATTCTACCCTTCTTCATTCACTTTCTAACATACTGGGAACTTTTATGTATATACCATTATCTTTTTCTTCATATTTTACCTCCAATAATTATCTTTATGATCTTATCACATATTCATGATTTTTAGGTTGATGTATAATTTCAATTTATGTGCATCATTAAATAGTTCTTTCTATATCTTAGGTTTTGATGGTATATATAACAATGACCCCAATATTATTAGTCGTACATAAATTATAAATTATAAGGAAATAAATTTTATTATAGCTTACACATTTATCTATTTATCCAAATCCACACTTTTGTAATCCTTTATAACATAAAAAAGTATGGTTAAAAAATTAATTAATAACGGTACGATATTGGTCAGTCTAATTTTACTTTCATGTTCATCCTTTATGAGTCTAAGATGATTGTATCCTTCTCAATATTCATCATTTACATGTATTTAGGATCCTTTATATGTGGACCATATTTAACATTATTTACCTTCTATAAATGGTAATGAATTGAGTCATCATAGTCATTGATCATCTTTAACCATCTTCATGTGAACATATTAAAACTCTTCTAGGTGAATATATAATTAGTGGTCTTATTATATATATATACTTTAAACTTATCCCTATATAGATTATGTCACCATATATTCAATATAAATATAAATAAAACAAACTATTTACTATGTTTTGCATAGTTATACTCAATAATTTTTTACTTTATTGAAGTGCAGTTTATCAATTTATCATTTCTCATTTGTACGTCACTAAAGCCCTTCATTTAAGAAACACTGTATACCAAAAATTGATCCCAAATTAGGGTATTATAAGTAATGGATTAGTGATATGACTCTTATTCAATTTTTTAATATATTTTTATATTCATTGGTTGAGGAAAACTTCCACCCCATTCGAGTTATCTCTGTTATTAGTATTGAAAATTAGGATACGTTCATAAAAACCCATAGATAGTACCATGATAGTCTAACGATAAAATGAATATTAATTATTGATTTTTGTATCATTCACTACTCAATCACATTTGTATAATACGAATCTACTAATATCTATTTTATATTGATAAAATTATCAAATTTTGATATTTATTCCATCCAAAAATCACATTTATTGTAGTTTTTTTATTATTTAGTCTTTAAGACGATATTCAATTACTCATCATTATCATCATTAATTTTGGTTTCATATAAGAAGATAATATATAAATACCACCAAAAATTTTACTGGGTAATATATAATGACTATATTCATTAAGTCCATAAATATTTTTTGAACATTTGTGAGTCTGAAGGGAATCACTAAGAACTCATTGTGTCCATAACTTATCTGAAAGGATATTTGGGAATATATTCCTTCTTCACCTATAATTGGTAATTTCCACATTAGAGGACAACCTTTGAGATGTATTATTCCCCAAAAAAATTATCAAACAAGTCATACATCCATGGAATGTTACACTTCTTCTTAATAATGATTATTTTAGTTCATGATAATCAACAAAAATTCACATTGACCCACCTTCTTTATTTTTAAGAAGACTGTAGTGCCCATATTGAGTCAATCTAGTGTATAAAACCATTTTTATATTCTCTTGTAACTACCACATCATCCAATAAAACTAAATGGTTACCATTCTATTGGTAGTCTAGGATATGATTAGTGATGCATGAGTAATTTCAGTGGAAAAAACAACCTCTCAACAATGAGTATGACAAGAAAACCCTTTTGGGAGTACATCAGTATAGTCCCTAACAATAAGAATATATTCAAGAATGATTATATATTTTAACAAAATCAATTCATCCATATAAGATTATCTTAAAGATATAATATCCATTAATGATAAAAATATTCTATAGGATATTCATCCACCTCCTTACACTTGTAAAAAATAGAATGATGATTCCATATGTGAATAATGGTTTCCCTCTCCCAAAATTCAATGTTTTCCATATATAAGGATGGAAAATACATTTTTAATATTACATATAATTCCACTAAAGTATTATTAAAAAGATTTCTTTTTGATATTTAGTTCATAAAAATTAAATGTGGGAGGATTCATATAATTGGGATCTAATAATTTCTCTAATTTCTGTTCCCACAAATAACTAAACCTTTATGTTTTGAGGTATTGTTTGAATAGTTCACCTAAATTATCATGATATGAAATAATATGTAGGAATATAATAAAATAATATTTCACCATTATTTAATTAATAAATATAATACCAATCACCAATTCTTAATCAGGTTCTATCTGAGTAGTAGTGATATCATACACCCTCTCTTTATCTCTATGATATAGAGGTTATTATCACTGATTATCTGCAAAAAACCATGGCTTTGGTCATTATCTTGTATAATGTCTTTGTAACAAGTATTTCTAGAACTAGAAATCATTTTGTCTTTTGATCCATACCTTAATTTATCCCATGACATTAGTGTGATTCTTCATCTCCCTAATTCCCCTAATTTACACACATAAGGAATGTACTTGTTATCTTGAGACAATTCCCAATGTTCTTCTTACCATAATTTTTATAAGTGATAAATCAGGAATTATTTTATCCTTGGGACTTATTTATTTATCCTCTATAATGAAACATCATTTTTTCCTTTTTATCACCACACCCTTGAGTGAAGTGATAATCAAATATCTCTATCTTAACCTTAATGTCTAAAGAATAATATTTTCATATCCATTAAAGTATATAATATCTAAATACTTTGAAAATAACTTATTTTATCCAATAATTAAGTTTTAAACTTTATTTTTTGTGTAAATTATAAATCCATAGGCATAATACTCAAACTTTATGAAGCATTTATCACAAGAGATGAAAAACTCTTCTTCCATATGATTCATACCAAGGATTTCCCACTCTATTTTATGCTTTAGTGTTTGGGGAAAATATTTATTGAAAAATAATTTGTAGAATCCTTTAAATTTCATGGATTTGATTCCACACCTGGGTTTCATGTTGTTGATAAATGTCCACCATTGACCTACATCTGCCTATAGATGGTAAATAAAAAATATTAATTTCTCTTGATCATATAATTAGTGGATAGAGAATGTTTCATCAATTGAGTTAATCAATAATTCCAAAATATGGGGAAATGAAGATCCAAATAAGGTCAGTGCCCAATATCTTATTTAATACTCAACTAAAAATTTCTATTTCTTAAGAGAAGAAGGTTGTTCCACATGATTGATGTCATTATTCATAACATGAGTTATTTGATCTTGTATTATTATAAATTTCTCACCTCCCACTCCCATCAGGTTATGAATTTCATTTGGTAAATCATTATGTTTTATATCATATTGGTTCTTGGAAAGTTTCATCATTTTCCCACAATTAAAATAATTATATTAATTATGGAGAGTGGAATTTTTAAAATAATAATAATAGTAATATGTAAAGTATGAATAAATAAGTAATATATTATAAATTACATTTATATCCTAAAATAAGTGTATCATTTTTTCAATAAAGGTTATCTATCGTATTTTTCTTCTTAGGTTTTATAACCTAAAAATCTATTCATTTTCATAAACATGGTTCATAAATAGCTTATGAATTTACCAAAACATGTTCCACGTTGTGTAAAATCAAGTTTAGGGTAAGGACTATTTTTACAATACTAGGTATCGGACAAGTTAGTAACCAATGTTCCCTTTTTTGATTATTACCTCTAGGTATATTTATTCTAGATCCCCTTCCACATATTGTTTCCAGATATAGATTTCATGTATTGGAAACCACTTGATCTACAAGTTATCGAAAAATTGGTATATTTTCATATACTTAGACTTATCCTTAGGGTTTTCAAAAAAGGTATTTTATTTTTAATCCCCAAAAATATATACATTTTTCTATAATATCGAATAAGTTGAATTATGCCTCTTACACTTATTATTATATGATCTTCAACATATATGTCTAATAAACACAACCCAATGATCGGGAGGGCAGGTGTATTTGGTAGACTAGGTACAGACAAAATCGACATGAAACTAAATTGGAATTTTTTTATTTTAATCTCCATGTCATAATTCTGGATCCCTTTAATCTTGTAAAATAGATTAGGATAAACTCTAGAATACACAAAAAATTGGGTAAGACTTAAATACGAGTAATGGAATTTTAAAAATAACAAAACATAATATACGATTCCAATGAAATAATAAGATATCATAAAAGTAAAGGGTATTAAATAATAATATGGATGAATGTCATAAATAATTATAAAACCTAGAATTATAGTATCATTCAAATATTTAATCACCGTAAAACAAGATATAAGTCTAAGTCAAGTCTCACAACTAAGACAACACAATAGGGTGGACATAGTTCCCTCGTTAATTATGTTTATTACCTAATCCCATCCATATCATATCATGAGATATAGATATTACCCAATTAATTTTAATGAAATTTTGGTTTATCTATCATAACACGTACTTGCATATGTGTACCAAAAAATGAAATCAAACATAATGTATGAACATAAGAACTAACCATAGAATGAAATGTTTTACCTAATATTTTCTTATAGAATTTCAATATAGAATATCATAATAGTTAATATAATGAATTGACTAAATAAATATTTTAAATTCATAGCTAAAAAATATAAATATTCCCTAAAACATATTTCGATCTGATGTGAATACATGAAAAATATTGGAGAAGAGACATTGTAAATATACCACTTAAAGAGCGTTTTCTGTCAAAGGGTAATGATTCTTTAAAGAGGGAAAAGATAATATTGATTTCCATAAAACAAGATATGAGCGTTTTCAGTGGTACTTGAAACAAGGTAAGAAATAGATAGTTTCTATTTAATTCGGTTTACGTAATGAATGGAATTGAGAAGGAAATCATACAAACATATATAACACAAAAATGAATTTTATGAATAACAAGTTATATATTTGATAGGATTATATATATATATATATATATAATATTAATAAAATATATGAGAATAATATTTTGATTAATTGAATTTTATAGGGAAAAGGAATGACCAAAAATAAAGGAGGGTGGTTGAGAGGTTCTCTTTCCTCTAGTCAAAAATCATTCTTCACTTCCACATAAATTATTGAATAATAAAATTATATTTTATAAACACTTGACTGATAATGTTTTTCAAAAAATATTTTGTTTTTATTTATATTTTAAGTTAGTTAATACTCATTTATTTTATATACTAATTATGTATTCATTGTCTCAAGGTCGTTAATTTCCTAGTTCCAAGGCTGCATCACTTCTAGATGATTATGGTAGTTCATTATTAAATGGATGAAAAACTCTAGAAATATAGTGGTTTAGATATAATGTTTATTCAAGAAGTTAAAAATGATCTTATTATAAAATAATATCAATGAATAAGAATTATTCATAGTGTATTGGTGTTATTATAATACACTTGGTCCATTTTAGAGGATTTTCTATCCATGGTAATCTTATTGGAATTCCTTTAATATTTTGGATATATATCCATTATAGATTTTTAATGAAAATAAAAAATAATTATTTTTTAATTATTCATCATAATAAATGTATTTATATTATTTTTGGAGGCATTTTTGAAAAATGAAGTTACATTTTTATTGTGGTGGTTAACTGACCATATTCTCAACATCATTTTTATTTTTGAAAGAAACAAGTATAGGCATGATATTAGATATTAATTTAATATAATTCAATTAAAAAATAAAAAATTATATTGCAATCATTAGGTCATATTGGATGAGGGAAGTAAGGAGGAGTTATAATTTGGTGAAAGGAATTTAAAAGAGATAGATTGAAAATATTACCTTTTTGAATATCATCCGTTGAAATAAATCGTGATGAATCTCGATTTTTACTTTTAGTGAGACTTGAACTTTGTGGACATGGGATAGCGGGTTGGTATGATAATTCAGAAGAAACTATGAAATCTTCAAGGATTATAAGGTTATAGGATAATGATTTGTATTTAATAATAGGATTAGAGGTGTGTATTTTCATATAATAATTATTATTTTATTATTTTTGACTTAAGACTGTCAACAATGTTCATTAATGTGAAAAAATATTCAATTTTTTTATATGAGATTGAACTAATGCTTTCTTACATCACTCATGAATCATTAATTTATATATCTATCTTATAATTTAAAATAATGCATTTTTTCATATTTCAATTTTCAAAAAAAATAAAATATTTTTTTAATATAAAAATCATCCCTTGAAATTTTTAGACATATAGAATTCAAAAGTGGTTTCAATTTTATGAAAATAATTTTATAAATATGTGAAAATTAATTTTTAAGTAAAATAATTATTAATTTGAATAATACCAATGTTAATATTATGATCAATTTTATAACCCTTTAATTACTTATGGTCTAATTAAATTATATTATCATTATAATAAACAAATATAATATCTTATATTCCCATTTTATGGAAATAAACATTCCTAATTTTTTTATATTTATCAGAATAATGTAAAAAACAATTGTGTTAAAAAATCCAAAATATTATTTTTATCATTTTTTAAACATCTATTTAATTGTATTATGATATAAATGTTCTTTATTTTCATTTTATAAGATAACAAAAAATTATTTTACAATTTCATAAGTGAGGTTACAATTCTAGAAATCCTATTAATATTTCTAATGAGCACATTACTATTCTAGAATTCGGATTTGTAATGGTTATATAAGATACTTATTGTCTATAAATAACTCAAATTTCAGTAATTATTAATTCATTTATATTTTCTATCATGATTATATATATATACATTTTCATAATAATTAATAAATTAATTGAATTCTATTTCATTTATACAGTGTTGTTCATGAGTGTGTTCATTATAAAGGATTGAGTAGATTTAAATTCTCTTATTATGGTCATCTTATTTTCAATTTTTTCACATTTTAACAATTTCATATAGATATATTTATTCTATAAATGTAATATTCAAGTCAATAAAATGTTTTTGGTTATTTTATATATCCCATGTTCTTTATATAATACTGTATTGCTAAATATGAACCATATATATAATTAAAAAGGAAATTGGGTAGAAAAAAATTTGTGTCATTAAAGGCATGAATGTACATGGAATGCTGCCAATTGTGGGGGGCATGGATTTTAAGTGGGATATTCTTGGGAGAAGACTTCTGGGTATTACCAATTAATTAAGTTTGTTTTAAATCTGATATTATATCAGGATAAATAAATAAAACATGGAACTTCGATAAGAGTCAGTCTTTTGGGTGTGTCAGAGGTTAGGTAAAATAGTTACTTGAAATAAAATTTTAATCTTTTTTTCAGTAAAATATTAATAACTTTCTCTTTAATTATATATTATTCAAAAATAGAGAACCTATTACCAAAATTTAAATAAATATAAAAATAATTTTTCAATTGGAAAGTAATTTTTTTAAACTATGAAAATAAGAAACACTAATAAATATTCAATTGAGATCAATAAATTTTATATTTAAAAAAACAAAAAATTTACATATTAATGTAAAAAATTTAATTATTAATTAAAATTAAATACAAAATATTATACATTAGATAGTAAATTGAAATGAATTGAATCAGTAAGTGTCATAGATGATTGATGGGAGTATGATTTTTATAGCGTGTTCTTACTTTGTAAAGACTATTGAATACTTTGACAATGGAACTATATAATGTCGGGGTGGATTTATCACATTCCACCATAGCACATAAGACACCATTAATATAATATGGGAACTAGGATCTCAAAAATTATGTTAGTTAAAATTAACATATGACACATTTCCTGGAAATATTCATTAACAAATTTGAACTAAAACAATTGAGTATTAGGACGTAACATTTTTTCAGGGAAATTTTCGACTTCCTTGTCTATAATCATCTGAAAAATAATTCATTACCAGGTTTTTGTTAGTCATTCTAAATTTTTTTCTTTTTTGGGATTTCTTATAATTGACTTACCTTCTCCTTTATAAATTTTTTAATTAACATTTTTTGTGTTTTCTATATCTTATAATAAAAATAATTAACAAAATCAAGAAATTGTTTTAATATACCATTTTAACTAAAAAGATATAAAATTATAAAAAAATATCATTATTCATGATAATATATTAAATTTATTGTCATATTTTTTATAAAAAAATTAAAATAAAAAAAATACTGGAATTGTGTTTTATTCTTAAAAAATAATAATTTAAATAATAGTTTAAAATTTTAAAAAGTGGAATATGGTGATAATGTAGAGAAACGAAATGGGAAAAAATGAAAGAGAAATATGAAGATGATGAAAATGATGATGATTTTTATGAAGAATATATTCAACATAAACATTAATAAAATAAATATGATGACTAATTATAGGTATATATTAAAAAAAATTAATCAGGACATGGTGAAGAATGTGATGAAGAATATAGATGCATGAAAATCAGGATGATGATGATATTTATAGAAAAAACATAGTAATTTCTGTGTTTTTAAAATAGATCAAAGCATAAAAATCATATAAAAATCCTATAAGAAAATTTCTAATAAAAAATATTTAAAACCATTAATATGTAACTAGATCTGTATAAATAAGTTCATATGAAACGTAAATTAGTAAAAAAGTACCATGTTTGATGATATGAAACTTTTAAATGTGTGTTTATTTTGAAAATATAATAAAATAGAGCTATATAAGGGTTGTGATTTTCATAAATAAAATGAAACTATGAAAAACAATTTATAAATAAATGTAGACTCCAAATTATTTTTAAATAATGGATTTTTTTAATTATTTTAAAGAGAATAATGTAACAATATATGACTTACATAAATAATGTGATTATAAAAATAATTTTCACCTTTATTAGAAAATCCATAAGTTATAGAATTAGAATAATTTAGTGTAGATCTGAGATAACAATCCTAAAGATAATTCTATTTACACAAAAAAATAACTTGAAAATTTTTATTGTTAACAACTTAGCTACAATGTTTCAACTAAAAATAAATGTAACATAATAAACACAAAATAAAATTATGTATCTTGATGAAATTTCAGCTATGAAATTGACACATAATAATAAGAATCAACTCCAATTATAGGACACAACAGTTTTTTTAAATAGTATGCAATTAATGTAATAGATCATGATAAAAACTATAAATATTCTAGGTAAAATCATAAAATATAAATATTAAAATGATAATTTTAAAAGAAATTCATAAAAAGAATAAATAATAGAATAAAATATATTCTCACACCAAAAGTATATAAATTTCATAATAGAAAAAGAAATTATCATTAATGTCAAGTAGAATCAAGAGATTATGGAACAATATACCTGATCATTGGGAGAATATTCAGAGGTGGTGAAACAATGATCTTCATTATTTTTATATTTTGTTAAAAATAAGATTCTCTACCAGTTAGTATGATCGATATGAATTTCCAAACACACTCTAAAAAACACACCAACATAAGGAAAACACTAATTTATAAGTTTCACCTCTTAATATAAGAACCTAGTTTTTGGTGTGATTTGGATTTCTCTAAGATCAAACTACCATATAGAATTATCCTTTAGATACAAGTGAGTTAGGTATATTGTTGAAGATTTTTTTTGGCACACATCCTTCCTAAAATTTGGTTCATACCACACACAAGTGCATACCATTATTTAAAATGATAATAAATTTTAGTAACTGCTGTTATTTCATCCACCAATAGATGTTATTGAGTTATGGATTTTGCAGAGTTAGTCTTCTTCTTCAATTCTTTACTAGTGAAATGGAAAAAATTCAATTCAAATGAATTACATTGTGTAAAGACACCATTTTGTAACATTCTTGGTTTTATAATACATTTATCTTTTAATAAATTTTATTTCTTTGATTACATTATTTACATACAACACTAAGTAAAAATAATCCAAAATATAATATTAAAATAATATTATTCAATGTGAATGTAATCTATAATTTTATTTCTTAATGGGTATTCGTAAGAATAATAATAAAAAAAATTAATTTCCTAAAAATGAATAAAATTAATTAACTTTCCATCAACATGTTATAAATAAATATAACATCATTCAAAGTTAAAAAATGATTTTTTTTGAAAAATAGATTTTTATGAATATAATTTGATTTTATTTTAAATAAATTAATTAATCAGAATTTATTACGGATTTAAATGAAATTAATTTATTATACATTAAATAAAATGTTTTATCATTCCTATAATGGTTTTTACAAGGCATAGAATAGGAATAAATCTATCCTTATTATTAAAAATATATTTTAACAAAAATTATTTAATATAAATTTTGTGTTATTATTTTAAAATTATTTTATGCAACTTATATGAATTGAATTTTCTAAAATTTATTTTATTTTTTAATATTATTTCCAAAATTTATTATTTATTCCAGATTCAATCTTTTCTATAATGAATAGTTGAAACAGTAAAAACTTGTTATCACCATTTTGGTTTAAACAGGTTTACCAGAGGGTGGGTTGGTTAAAATAATTGATATGGGAAAAAGGTTCCACATTAACTAGACTAAATCTATTTTTTTGATGAAATTTAAACATTATCATATCACAACTCTGTTGTCTTGTCCATTTTTTCACATTTGAATAAAATTGGATTTATATTATTTTAATGATTTATTTAATTTCATATGTTTCACTCTTATCACTTATAAAATGTAATATATTATACTCCATTATTCATACAATTTTAGAAATCTAGATCATATAATAATGACAAAAAAAATTCCCACATTCCTTCCATTAATTCTTTATCTTATATTATTAACTTCATATTATCTTAATAAGGCAATGGTGTAATCCAAAGGATGTCTATCAAAGAAGAGGTATAATTATTAACATTCTATTTCAAAGTTTATTTCATGATCAAATTTCTTTAAATCTATTCTTTCAATCCTTACATAATGACTTCTATTTTAAAAACACAATGATATGATATTATGGATATGAGATGACCAATTTCCATAGACTTTCCCTGAATTGGGAAATGAAATTATAGCTCTTTCAAATATGTGGACTACCACATCCAGATAGAGAAATGATTTTTTCCATCAATATAATTCATGGTTTTCTATTATATTAGGTTTAATACTTATATCTTATTTTAAAAAATAATTATTCTTTTTATCTATAAAATATGATCCACCTCCATACCTTCTCATCCTTTAGAAAATAATAACACGCTCGTGAATATATATGGACTACCACATCCACGTAGCGATGGGATTTATTTTTAATTTATACATTATATGTATGATAATAATAATTGAATTAATTAATAAAATATATATTTTTGATATAATATTGATTCTGGAAAGTTGGATTATTATAACTACTAGTTACATAAATATCCCATATTTACATGGATTATAAAATGTGTTGGAAATTCTTGTATTTCATGGGTCTTTTAATATTATAGTTTTATAGAGTTACTGGAAACAATTAAATATCAAATCAATATATGAAAATTGGATGCATCCACCCAATATCCATTTTTCCCACAAAAATATTACTCTTAAATTTAACCTTCCATTTCATTGAAAACATGTTTACTACTCTAAATATGAATCCCCATAGAAGAAATTTAGACTTTGATATAGTTCATAATAATCCTTAGGCACTATGCTTTCTTTAAAACATGTAATGATTAAAAACATCATATTAAGGGAAATATATAGAATGAAACTTGTAAGTCAATTTTGAAAAATATTAAATCCCATATGAAAATTTTCTTTTTTTACAAAATACTTTTTTTATAAAATATTCGTTTTATTACTCATGAAATATGATTCATATCTCAATTATTTTAATAAAACATAACACATGAAATCATAATGAAAAAATCATTATAATGAGAGTTTCTCATAAAATATTGGTACTCATGGAAACATTTTCTTGAAAACACACTTTTCACCCTCAAAGGGGAATACAAATTTATTTAAACATTCTATCATTTTCATGCCTAATAATATAAAAATGCTTCCATTAATGCTCATTTTAACGAATAAAATAGACATGCATGTACGTGGGTGTATCTTCTTCATATCAAACCTATTATCACTCTCACAAGAACTCTTAAAATTTTAATAACATGCTATGTTAATTCCAACATAAATTATATAGATAATGATAATAATTACCCATGAATTAGAGAAATTTATTAGAACCACCATTCTTCATGAATAATTTAAACAGTTTATAACGTACATAACACTCATAAAATCTTATATTTACATCATAAAATATCATAAATTGTTCTATTTAAAAAATAGGAAGATACACTTTTTAGATTCATGTAAAATTAAGGTAAAAAGGATTTTATTTGAAAAATATTTTAAAAAATCCCAAAATTGAAGAAAATTTGATATTACACTAAAAACCCTGATAAATTTGATGAATTTTCTTACTGAATAAAATTCATGATGATAGAAAATTTCTCTCACATCTTATACATCAAAAAAAATATTTAATTCATAATATTATAAAAATGTAAAAAATAACCCATTTTAAATAAATTAATACATATTTTAAATACATTTTAAATAATGTAAAACATGGTTTCAAATGATTTTTAACATAACATTAAATATATTAATAACCAAAAAAAATATTTTTATGACCTTTTTTATAGTTGGAAAGGAGATAAAAACAGTAAAACTTTTAAAATATGGTTTTAAAGAAAAATCACTTGAATCAAGTATAACTCACTACAAGCATACATTAACTCCATAAAAATGATATAATAATTGTCTAATTTCATAAGAAACTTTCTCTACTGAATTAACATATTATTATTCCTTTTATTTCATTTTACCATGACTTATATAGTTATTAAATTATTTAAGTTCATGTAAGATGTTTTTAAGATGTTTAGTTTATAATAAAAAATAACATTGGTGGGATGGTCATGGTCGAAGGGGTAATTATTAAATAATCTATATAATATTAATCATGATATAAATATAATTTTAGTACATTAAATTCACTTTTATAAAAATAAATGATAATCAGACATAATAAAATGAATTACATCACATCATGAATGTGGTCGTCTACACAAATGAACGAACATCATTATCATTTTCTAATGAATGGAAGGGTCACAAGGTAGGATATATATTATCTTTATATAATCACATTTACGTTAGGAATATTATATAAATTCATTAAATCAATCATAATATCTATCGTTTTGATTCATTGATGAAAAATGAAGTGATTCACTTCGTGGCAGTGGTTATCCACATGTACGTACGAGTGACATTTTCATTTCCAATGTAATAAAAATGGAGATCAAAAGGGTATTTATATTATTATAATAAAATTTTACTGTATTAATTATATTTATTTTATTATATGATCAAGTGTAGAATATAATTTAAGGAGTTAGAAGAAGAAATGAAATGAATGATCTTCATTAAGATTTAAATATATTTTTTGGAAATCCACCTTTGGATTACTACATGGGACTTCTTAAGATGGTCTTAGAAAAATTAATTAAGATATAAAAAGTCTATAATAAAAATATAAAGGTATTTTGGTATATTTTATAGATCATAAAGGGATCATGAAGAGTGAGGAATAATGAAGAGATGGATCCTTTTTATAAGGGAAGTTGGTGGCACACTTGTAATGATTGTAATAAAAACAAAATAATATAAAGTGAATTTTAGGAAAAATTTTATCCAAAATTAATAAATTAATAATTTTGAATAAAAGTACATAAATAAATTCAAACATTCAGATTTATAAATTTTTTATTGTAATTTTAACTCTTATATATTTAATTTAACCCCTCATTAACCCTTTTTAATAATAACCAAATTAACACATTTTCCAATCATTAGGGGTAAAGAAAGAAATTTTAAATATTACAAGTGTAAAATAAATTATGCATTAATAAAATTATAGAAAATAAACCATCCTACTAATTGAATATAATTTTTTATGTTTTTTATTTTTTATAGAAAATAATCATTAAATACCATTTAAACTCATTATCATGACTATTAATGTAATTTTTATTTAAAGACATCATAAAAACAATGGAATTAATATATAAAATCTTTTATTATAAATTATACATTATTTTTTACCAATAAATACTTATAAGACTAATATTAATCCAAAACTTATTACTTTTAATGGTTTTCAAATCATTTATTTTATTTTACTAAAACATGATCAAGCATTTAATTGATGCTACATAAGTGTTTAGTGAAAATATACTATATCTAAAAATTAATAATGAATATATATAATAAATATAATATATTAATATTTTATAAAATCCATTTATAAATTTTATAAATTTTATTATCCCTATAAAAAATATTATACATTTTAAAATCAACATAGTGACATTTATTAATTTTTCTTTACTTAAAATAAAATAAATGTTGTATTCAATGTCAAGTGGAATGAAAACTATAAAATTTATAATATCATTAGACTAAGGTATAAATAATTACTATAATATATTTTATGAATAAATTTTTTTCGGGAAAAAAAATTAATTATCTTAATTAACCTGATTTACCCTTTACCGTAGTGACACAATTTTACCATGGTTCTAATTAATAATGAAAAAAATAAATTGACCTCATTACTGAATTTCAAACTAATTATCAATAATAAATAAAAAAATTTATATATTAAAATTTTAGGTGTTGTAGAAGTTACATTACATATAAGTGCCCAAAACTCAGTGAAAAAAGTTTATTAGAAAATTTTATTTTTAAGAATGAAAATAAACTTATACAAAAATAAAATAAAATATTCATTACTATGGAAATATTTATATTAATTTTATTAAAATTTATATTATATAAATTTAAGAAATAATTAAATATATAATGATACTATTAAATTACTTTATTGGAAGAAAAGAATTTTCAGTTTTGTAAAAAATTGACATTTTCAATATACACGAAAAAATAAATATTTTCTGAAAAAATTCCAAATAATCATCCTAAAACTATTATGAAATGATTATATGAATTTTTTATCAAATTTCAAAATAATGTTCATAAATGTTTAATATATTAATTAAAATATTCATTCTCAAAATGAAATAGAAACCATTTTTGCTGAACATGTTATTTTGATGTATTATATGTCATTATTATCATTACATTTGTAATAAAAATAATTAAATGAATGTAAATGAATTAAATTGGATATATTATATAGTTATGTCAATATAATCATTTATATATTTTTATTAATTTAATCTAGTATGATAAAAATACTTTGAAAACAAAAAATATGTTTTATAAAAAATGTATCTTTTACCGTTAATATATTTATGCTAATTTTTAACCAATTGATAATAAATTTATTATTGATTATTCATATTAGTTAAGAAACTCAATATATATTTGGTAATATATTAATTCATATTCATAACATCAAAAAAACTACTTAGTAAAAATATATATATTTAAATTATAATGTGTCATGGCTTTTTAAACTCAATGTTTCATATTCCACAAAATATTCAATATATTATTTAAAGAAAATAAATTCTAAAATCTTTGTGTTTTATATTTTTCAACCTTAAATTTATTTTTTACTCATAATATTATCTTAATTAATTCAAAAATGGGTTCAAATTATTTAACATAAAAAAATCTGTTCAATGGAACATAATAAATATGATCATACAATGAAACATTTTTTTAAATTTAAAGATTCATTTTTTTGAAAAGACACATATTAAAAATTGATATGAAAAAACCTTTTTAAAATAAGAATATGTAAATATAAAGGTAACCGGGAATAACACATTATCAAGTACCAAAATAAAGATAGTATTACTGGGAAGAGAAAATATAGGTCTGGAATAAAGGTTCATTTATGAGATAAAATTATAATTTTATCTGACAGAAGTGACCAATAACTCATTATAAATTATATTAAAAGAATAATATTTCAATTTCACAATTCATTTCTCGAGATGGGTAATTATTTTTTCCATCATGACATAATACATGATAAATTGTGCTTACATGATTTAATTCCATTACATGTGAAATATTTAAGCCACTAGTTGGCATTGGAGATGTTTTCACACTTTTATCTCATCTAATACTCCAATATATAAATTATAAAATTAATTTTTTAATGCTCAAATCACTGAAATCAACCACTAAGAGTTCACATGAACTGGAAATGGATAAAAATTTATTCCTATTGTCATTATTAATTTATCAAAACCAAGATTATTAACACAAGGTAATATAATATTAAATATGAAGAAAAACTAAATTATGATCCAAGGACTCAATAATAACCCCAAAAGTTAAAGTTCAATAATTTCTTAAAAACTAACATTAAATTTCTTCAAAATACGACTAACTAAATTTGAAACCCCAATATTAGAAATATTTGATCCAATAGTCTATTAAGAATGGCATAAAATAAATCTTTAAAAAACATTATTTAATAATATGATCGTATATTTTATTCTCAAAAGTATACTAATATTCCTAAATTAACAAGATTCACTACAAATCCATAACAAAATCATAAATTCTTCTAAAAGTTAGTTGAATATTTACTAATCATGAAGAATCCTTTCTTATTTAAACAAAATTTGGTATACCATCATCGAATAATTTTCCAAAAATTTTGAACTTCATAAAAAATATAAAAAGAATCATTTATTACTAAAATTATTTTTCGAGATCAGGTTTATTTATATAATAAATCACATGTTCAATAACCTTTTATATCAATTAACCATAATTACCAAAATGTTAATATCCATATTAACAATATTGGTTGTCAATACATTTCATGTAAAGTCAATAATATATGAAATAATTCTCCCTCAAATAACTATTTCACAAAAAATTAAGTTAAACATTATGGTTACATAAACCTCAAAAATCTATTAAGACAAAATAAACAACTCCCAATTCACTCAAATCATATAAAACTGAATAAGTCATTTGATCCCAAAATTTATTTTCATCCTTAAACATAAAAAATAATAATGAAATTATCATCTCTTAAATTATTCTTATATGTTAACCTCCTAAACTCTAGATTTATCTAAAAATATTCTCGGATACCAATTAAAATTAATAGTAACTTTTATAACCCATGATTACATATTTTATAATAATTATTTCACTGTATTATATTTTTAAGATATTTTCAACTTATAATTTTTGGGAATTATGAAAAACATTGATATATAAAACCCTTTAAAAAAGTGGAAATATCATTCCAATATCATATTTTCCAAAAAAAGGATTCATTAATTTGAACTCATAATTCATTCATAATATGTTTTATTTTGTAAAGATAAATACCCATAGTGGAAAATTAGAATATTTTATAGTTAATTAGCATCCTTATTTCTAATTATTTTTAATAATCATGATTAAAACATAATTCTCAATAATGGGTATACGAAGAAAAAAACTTTTTAGTCCATTTTGAAAATTATGAAATCACAAATATGTGACTTCCATTTTGTGTAAAAAAATTGAGCTAAAATATTAATCTTAGGACTATGGAAATATGTTTAATAACCCATATATTGTGATTAGTCATTTTTTATAAAATATTAAATGAATAATCATTTTAATTGTAGTTTCTTATATAATGAGGGTACTCTTGCAACCATTTATTTAAAAAAAATCACAGTTAAAAGGGACATAAAATTTTCCTTACATATTTGATTGTTAGATTAACATATCAGATAAAAATACTTCTATGAAAAAAAATTGTATGAATTGAATATTCATATTTTTACCTTGGTAAATAATATTTATATAACTCTTAATAATATTACAAATTTAATAACATACTCTGTTAATTCCAATATATAATCTCCAAAGAATAAATTCATTAAAAAAATGCATATGATAGATATACCAGGCTCAAAACTCAGCATGAAAAATTCAAGAAGACAATAACATACACAAAAAACATAATATATGACATTTATAACATAAAATATTATTAGTAATTATATTTAACACATATACACAAGACATTTTAGGATTCATATGAAAATAATTATAAAAAATCATTTTTCATTCAAGACTATTGAAAAACAATAAAGAGTAGAAAATGAGATATTATTTATAAAAAAATTATAATCTATAGAATACACTTCTTAAATATTATATGTTATGATTATAGGAAATTATTATCATAAGTTATACATTAAACAAATGATTTCTTTCACACATTTGTAAAAGAGCCAAAAATAAAACGTTTCAAAAATCATTAAAAAAATTCTCTTTAAACAATCATAATTAAATACAAACAATATTTAAAATAAAAATAAAAATAAAATATATATATTAAAAAAAAATATGAAATATTTTAAAAAGAATTAATATGTATGAATGTTTATGAAAATAGATTAAAACACATAAAAATGGTTTCAAACAAAAAACTGGTACCTCAAGTCTAACTCACTACCTACATATATTACCGTATATTTAACAAATATATGTTAAATTTATTATTACATAATGTATTTTTTTAGGTTAATACCATTTTTTTCAATTTTTATTCATTTTTTACAATATCTAATATAGTTATTAAATTTTTAAAGCTCATGTTTGTAATTTTCAGGATGTTCATTTCATAATCCCAAAACAACTTTGATGGGTTGAACTTTATCAAAGGGTTCATTGTTTCATAGCATAAATAATATTAATAATGATCTAATTTTAATTTTAATACCTTAAATTCATTTTTATAACCATACATGAAAGGAATACATAAAAAACTTACATCGCATCATAGAGATGGTAGTCCACACATACACATGAGGGACATTAACATTTTCAAATGAATAGAAGGGTAAGAAGATAAGTATACACATGAGCCTCAGAATAGTTCGTAAGGTCTCTAAAAGTGCATCCATGAAATCCAGGTTCAAAATCTGGAAGAGGAATAATTATAGGGTATTGTAACAGTACTGCAACATCACTATAGTAGCACCGTGTGGGTACTATAGTAGGAGTTGTAGTGGGTACTATTTGGTACTATAGCAGATAGAACTATTCAGCTTGGGCCACCAGTTTGATCTTGGAGTACATAAGCCCTGTGGGCCACGCTGTTCGTTACATTAATAAGGATTTCGTACTACCTTTATGGACATTAGGACACCCGAAGGCCTTCAAGCCATCTCAAAGGCCTTCAGGGCTACCTAATATGCAGATGCCCAGACAGAATCTACAATGAACTAGCTCCAGATAAGGATTCAATAGCAGGGAACATTCACCAGAGCATGGATAAACAGATTTGGAATAATTAGAGGGTATGAAATTTCCATTGGTATTGGGCTTGTGCATCTCTGTACAAGACAACTAGCTGAACAATCAAGCAATGGTAGAGAGCAGATCACGATAGAGATGTTGGGGAGCTGTGGTTTCAAGTAGCCATAGTCTGTATGATTTCAGTAAGAAATATGAGCCATGTCATGTCTACAAATTCTATGGGAAATGTAATCTATAAGACTAAGGAACTTTTAAGGGATCCCCCATATCCCTTGGAAGGGGGGGGGTTATCAAATATTAGTAAAAATTAAGGCCTTAGATCCATTCAGGAAAGTAATATATTATATTTATAAAATAAAAATTATGTCATGGATATCATATATATTCATTAAACCCATCATACCATCTTATTTGGTAAGTAATGAATAATAAATGACATCTCTTAAATAGGCAACTGTACACACGTAAACACAAGGGATGTTTAAATTTCACATTGGATAGATAAGATGATGAAAAGGTGTCTTCCATTATAATAATTGAATTTTTGTATAATTAAGATACGTATGTAATTATATGATAATGGTTAGGAAATAATTAAATGTTGTTAGAAGAAAAAAAAGAACTCGGTTAAGAGTTATATTTATTCTTTCAAAATCCTATCCGGGATTATAATTTATGCCTTCTTAATATGATCCTCTGGGAATACTAGAAGCTATAAGAAGTGAATAGAGAGACTAAGAAGGTATTCCGGTATTTATTTTATTATCTATATGAATTATTAATTAAAAGGAATTTTGGATATTTGTTTCCCTTTTATAGGTGAGGTGGTTGGCAAACTTTTAATTATTATAAACTAAATAATAATATAAAGATACATTCAAGGAAAATAAAATCTCAATTGATTCTATTTAAAATTTTGTATAATATAGAATAAAAATAAATTCATATGATATGATATAGATAAGTGTATTGATTATTTTAACCCAAATCTTTTTAGTTTAATCTCTAATGAAATCATTTTAACCTTAACCATTAAAACATATTATTTAAACATTAAGGGTCATCATATTGATTTTAGAAATTAAAATTTTCACATAAATGAAAATTTTATGGTGGAGAAAAATTCCATTCTAATTTATTGAATATATAACTGTCATGATATAATAATTATTTCAATATAATTTTCAAACATTTATTACCATTTAATATCAATTTAATAAATATTCAGATATATTTGATTTAATAGAATAAAGATAACAATATAATTTAAATATACACTTTTTACCATCAAATATACATTATAATAATCCAATAAATTCATGGGAAATAAAAAATATTCCAAAATATTTCACTTTAAATATTTTTAAAATAATTTATTTTATTTTTATATTTCATTCACAAGCACTGCATCGACGTTGCATATGCGTTCAGGGAAAATTTGATATCTCTAAATATATAAATTTAACTAATTTAATAAATATAAATTAATCCTATTCAAAATAAACATTTATAATATTACATATATTATTTTTTAAGACAACATATTATATATATTAAAATAAATAGAGTGAAATTTTGTTATTTTTTGAATCATTAAATAATAATAAGGTCGTTATAAGAGTCAAGTTGCTGAAAAATCTAATTTTTATAAGTATAGAATAACTAAGACAATAAGTCTTATGATGATTTTTTTTCAAATCCCCATGTATTTACCTTAAATAACCATATTTACAATTTACTATAGGGAAACGTTTTTACCATACTAACTATTCATAATGAAAAAAACGAAATTGAAATCATTAATAAATATAAACCAATTAATTTCAAATATATAAATATTTTTTCAAGATTAAATTTGTATATGTGGAATAAAATATATTTAATATATGTTCAAAAACCCAATGAAAAACATGTTTTTAAACAAATTTTTTTTTTGAAGCATAAAAATGATCTTATAAAAAAATAAAATATAATGTTCACTACTATGTAATTATTTTTATTTTTGTGATAAAAATGATATTATTATACTTTAATTCCAAATTAGAAATACAATGGGGATTTTGGAATACTGTATTTAATGAAAATAAATGATAGTTTTGAAAAAATAAACATTTTTACTAATCACTAAAAATAAATATTTTTAGAAAAGATAAAAAAACTAATCCTATTATTATTATGAAATAATTATTTAAATAATTTTACATATTTTAAAATAAATAATAAAACTATATACAAGTAAATATAATATTCATGGATAAAATGCAATAAAACTATTTTTTAAGAAAATGTATATTTGATCCATAAAATGAAATTATTATCATTTATTTACTAGTAACCATAATCAAATGAAATTAAATTAATTAAATTGGATATGTAATATAATTATCTACATAGAATATATTATTAAATGTTATTCATTTAATCTGTTATGATAAAAACTCTTTTCATGCATAAAATAGTTTTATGAAAAAGATATCTTGTACTATCAAAATCGTATATTCATTAACAAGAAATGGATATTTTTTTGAACTATTATTGATATTAATAATGTAAATTTTTTAAATATATCTCTTAATATCTTTATTACTATTGAAATCTAAAAAACCATTATATGGGTCATAATATCCATATTTAAATTATAATATATCATGGTTTATTGATGTGCATTGTTATGTATGCCACATGCTATCAGAAATATTATTTAAATGAAAATAAATTCAAATATAATGGGGATTTAGAATGAAAATTTACCATTCTTTCTATCCATATACTAAATAGTATAATCATCACTTGAGCATATGTACCAATGTCTATCTCAACCATGTAATGTCATTTATTTTTTCACCACAACATTATACAAATGGTTATAAAAGGGTATATACTGAATAAATATGATATGTATTTAATTGTTAATATTATGTGTATGATGAAATAATTACCGAAGGACATGTATCGTAACCATCAAACTAAAACATGTATAGAAAAGAGACATCTTTTCATAATAATGTTAGTTTTAGTGATGAAATTATAAATAAAAGGATAATTGGAATTTATAAAGGTACGATACATAGTAATTCAAGGATTCATAGAAATCTGGAATATATTTATAAAAAATCTATGGTTATCTAATGGGACGATTTAATTCATATGCAGTCATATTATACATTAGGAAAGTATTTTTGTTACAATTTCATTTCTTTTCGAGTTTTTTTATGAAAAATTTTTGTTGAGGGAAATTATATGGATTTTATCATTTAAACACCATATATATTCTTATAAAATAGTTATTCTTAGAATTTTCAAATAATATTACCATTTTCGTCGATTTGGTTCTCAAAATCGACCAATAAATTTTTTTTAAGAAAAATTTGACATATTTACTATGGTTAATATACTTTTCCTTCTATGTTTATGTTCTTTAAAAAAAATTCATTAAAATTAATCTCCATGATCTAGTGATTGTTTAATATTTTTTTAAAAAAAATGTTTAAAATTTTTTAATGGTTTTAAAAAATCATAATGTTTTTCAAATTGGTTATTTATTACTTTTTTCAAAAATTGTGAATGGAATATTCATTTTAATGTTTACCTAACAAATTAATTTTTCCATCATCATGAATATTATTTTCATTGAGGGTTCATGGAAACTTTTCCATGGTTATTTTGAATGAAAATTCTCTTCTCAATATATTAGTATTTCTTAATGTTATCGAAATAAAAATTCTTTTTTCCTATTTCCAAATAAATGTTTAAATTCCTTTCTAAAACAATTTTCATGTATTTTAACATCCATTAAGGGCTTATATTCCTAACTAGGGACATGACCTTTTGAATCCATCTAATTTATTTCTCATGATGGATTGTGATGATGGTTATTTATTGATAATTCTCCAAAACCCATTTCATTATAGGTGGTTAATTAAGTTATGTTGAAATATTATTGAACCCCATTTTTATGGGTTATTATATGATGAAATGATGGAATGACCATTGTTTTATTTTAGTAAGTTATATGGGACAATATTATAGTCTTGGGAGTAAAACATGAAAAAGTAAATGATTTAATGGAGAGCCAACCCAACCAACTTTGATAGTCTTAGAAATGATCCTTGACTAGGTAAATTATTTTTTATACTTATGTATTTTCCATAAACATATGTATTATGATAATGATATGTTCTCTGAGATCATGATTGATTATTGACGATTCCAAGCAGTTATGAATTATATATTTTTTAAATTTACAATCTGTATGCCATGATTTTGGATTAATGATCATTGACTAAATGGGTATGAATTTTATAAGTTATGATCATGTTCTCACACCCTATTCTTTATTTAATTATCAATTAAATTCAATGATTGAAATATCTTATGATTACCCATACTCAAAATATATGATCACCATATCCTATTTTTCCTTTTTTTAGGTTATGAAGAAAGTATTTAAATAGGGTTTGACTAATAATTGTACTATCTGAGAATAACATTATGGGATATGTTAAATATATTTCATAAAATAAGGTGATTATCTATATATTATTTAAATAAACTAAAACATCATTGTTATGAGATGTTTATTATTATTAGATGTATTGAATATTAATTTAAAATAATGTAATATTTGTGTTTAAACGTATTTGATCACATAAATTTGTATTAGAGTTGGTTTCCGTTATTTATTGACACCCAAATTATAGAACATTATTAAAAAAACTGAGGATGGGTATTTTTATAGAATAATACCAAAAGATATGGAAAAGTATAGATTGTGTGGTTTTCATAGAAAATACATCCATTTATAGATTCTGGAATGTGGATTCAAAATGGGTCAGATCCACTAACGGGTAAAAACATTGAAATAGTATTATTGGGTATTAAGATGATCACCACTAGTTCATTATGAGTGAGCCAAAAACTACACACCTGGATAGAAAAGCATGGTGAGATATTTTTGGGTTATTTATAGTTTTTTAATGAACAATTATGATTAATTATTTGGTATAATATATGAATCCATATGATAATACATAGAGATAAGAGATGAACATAATCATATGATTTCTAACTATTATTATTGATGTTTTATACTCACAATATTTTTTCTAGTTTTAGTAAATGGATGATACTAGAGTAAATCTACCAACCAAAGAATGAGATGGAAAATGTCTTGTGAAATTGAACGACATGGGATATGGGATGAAAATTAATTAATAAGATCATGAACCTCCCTCAATACATGAATCATTCTATGAATCCTAATAAGAAAATGAGGGACCATTTCATAATTGAGTATTTATTGAGGAAACATCCACCTTCTTTTAGTGGGTATAGAAATTCATTTGTTGTTAAAAAATTGATCAGTATTACCGAAAATATATTCCATATTATGTAATTTTAGGAATAAAGAAAATTATTGATATTATATCATTTTTAAGGTGAAACATATCAATGGTGTACTCTTACCCAGAATATGAGGCAAGGAAGGTAATCGACTCCCTACCATGGGAAGAGTTTAAGAAGATATTGTTTAATATTTATTTTCCTAAAACATTTCACACTAAAATGGAGAGGTAATTATCAAAACTGAAATAAAAGTATTGTGAATCCCTCAATAAATATGATTAATATTTCAAAATACAATAAATGCATGAATTGAGTTTTCTCATCAACCCTGAGATAAAGTTTATTGATTCTCTAATTTCATGAGACCAAGTATCCAAAAAGGATTATCCATAATATTATTTGATAAATATGGATAAAAATTTGATGCTCTATAAATATATATGTTGATATTGGATACATTCATTGTTATTGTGGTTTTGGGGACAAGAAGTGAAAATTTTAATTTTAAGGAAATTATAACAATAAAAACCGAAGAGGAATGAAAATTAATCTTCCCTCATGTGAGAACTATCGAAGGAAGCAAAGAATAAATATTGTTATGGGGTATGGTTAATTATTAAAGTATAGAAGATATGGTCATCATGTAAAATATTATGAAATTTATGTGAATAGGAATATCAATGAAAGGAGTGGTGGTAAAGATTAATTGACCATGCCACCCACACCCTAATTCAATAGTTACAAGTATTATGGAAATTATGACAATTGGTGCATTAATCTAAGGGTTAATGATGCCAGTATATGTCATAAACAACTTAAGATAAGGGAAAAGGTGGAAGATCATTCGATTATATATTTTTTATGTTATTCATGGGACAAATGTTTTGAAATTTATACTTGCACTATACTATAGAATTATAAATGCCTTATTTGATTCAGGCTCTACCCACTGGTTTATATCAGAATAATTTTCTAAGGGTATCACATCATGACCTTAATGATTATATGTTGAGTTATTATTAAACACTCTTAATTATATGATGAACATATATTAATTCTATAGATCCTCTCTAATATGTGTTTTTGGGACTGTTCTTCTGTTAAATTTTGTGATTATAGCTCTAACTGGTTTTGATATTATTTTTGGAATTAAATAAAATTTATTTGTTTAGAGCCCATATCGATTCCCAAGGAAAGGAAATCACATTGATATTCCTAGTCAACCTAAAATTTTTTTTACTGTAATTATGAATATGAAGCTATAATTGAATTTAATCCCATTATATTGGTCTTAATAACTATTAATGCGGGATATTTATCTCATATGGTTGGGGAAAACTCAACATTGATGATATTCCTCTATTTTAGGAATAAACTAATGTATTTATTGAAAAATTAAGAGTATTTCCCATAATCATGTTTTTGAGCATTCTATGTAACTCATATATATTGATAAACCTATTTGAAAGACTCTATATATAATGTCCTTGGTTGAGTTCCAGGAATGAATGAAGCAACTCTAGGGGGACCTTAATAAGCCACTTATATGCACTATTATTTCACCATCGGGTGAACCTATTCTTTTTGTAAAGAAAAAATATGGTTAAATTAATTTTTCATTGATAATAAAGAACATAATAATATCACTATCAAGAATAAGTATCCTCAACCCATATTTATGTACTTTTGATCAATTTAATAGAGGTAAATAGTTTTCCAAGATTTTCCATTATTATGTATTTCAAAAATTAAGGGTCAAAAAGGAATATATCCCCAAGATTGTATTTTATATGAGGTATACTCATGATGAATTTATAGTAATTTCATTAATACTTACCAATTTCCCTATTATATTTATGTATATGATAAATAGATTCCTCCTAGATTATTGTGATCTATTTTTGTTATTCATTATAAATGATATTATAATATATTGAAAAAAATGAAGGGATTGAACATTTTTTGAATATTTTATTGAAGAACCCAAGGAAGGATAAACAGTATACCAAATTAAGTAAATGTGAATTTTTTTAATAGAATTTTTTATTCATTGGATATAAAATATCATGCATTGTTTTATCTGGGGATTCTTCAATTACAAATATTGTTTAAAAAAATACATCCAAAAACGGTGAATGATTTCCCTAATTTTATTTTGTTGGATAGATACAATCAATGATTTTTGAGTTATTTATCTTGACTATCTAATGTAATAACCATGTTTACTTAGAAGATATATATGTTCTTTCAGACTAATAAATTTTGGGAATATTTAAAGGATTTTATAATGATGATGTTTAGAACACTTGTTCATACAATTTCCTATAGTGCAGAAGGAATTTTTGTTTATAGTCATGCATTGAATAAGGGAATGAGATACATCCTCATGTATAATTACATGGTGATATAATATGTGTCATGAAATTTTAAAATTTTGGGAAAAAATACCTCGATCATAGTTTGTAGCCTTTAGAAGAAATTATTGTGTGAAAATTGGAGGATATATCTTTTTGGAGAATGGTGTGATATATATGGATAATAAAAAATATAATTACATATTCACATAAAAATTATTTAATATTAACCAAAGTAGATGATTATAGTTAATTAAATATTATGAATGCTCAATACCTTACCTCCCTGGAAATTTGAATATGGTGGCTAATGTGTTGATTTTGGAAGACTATAGAATTTTTTAATTGATTAGCATTGAAGGATATCCAAAAATTATGTATTTACATGATATTGATCCTAAAATAATAAGGAAAATAGGGAGATTGGATTGTTCCCAAATGAATTTTCAAATATCCATCAATGTGAGGATTAAGAATGCACAATATGATGGTATGGAACTACATAAGAAGATGAGAAAATTTCATAAGTTAAACATTGATTATGATGGGATGGTATCATTCATGAACTATGAATGTTCCTTTTCCATAAAAAAATTGAATAAGGTTTTGTTTGGTGATTCATATAGGGCATCGTTGACTTATATTTCTGGAAGTATAAAGATGTATATAAATCTAAAAGTGTATTTATGAAGGGACAACAAGGAAATGATTATTATAGAGTATGTATATTGATTGTTGTTATGTTAAATTTTTATGTAAAAGATATATAATTCTAAAGGGATGTTACGACCACTACCCATATAAGAATGGAAATGGGAAAAATCACAATGAATTTCATCATCAAATTCCCTAGAAAAACTATAGTTCATAATTGTATTTTTCTTTTTTTTACCCCTTAGAAATTCAAAAAAAATCATTACGATGAGAAATATTTCTATCTTTATGAGGATTTTAGGATAAACATTACGGAAGTTGTAATGATTCATGGATTTCCACAGTCTATTATATCTAGTCAGGATTCAAGGTTTTCCTCAATGTTCTAGAGAATTCAGCATCAATAATTTTTTTTATACGATTGAAATTTAACAATGTATCTCATACTCATATATATCATAAGTCTGAGAGGTCCATCAAAACCCTAGATAATATACTAATAGAATTTTCTATGGATTTCAAACATGTTTTGGGATAACACAATTCACTGGTAAAGATTTGATATATATTTTTTTCATTCAAGTACTCAAATGGATCCATATGAAGACCTATTTGGAAGAAAGTGTATAACTCTAAAAAGTGGTGATAAAATTAGAGAAATGAACACAAATTCAAAATAGATTTACGTCCTTGCTTCTATATCCTTGGTTGGTAGAACCGTGGCCATTGAGTATCCCGTAACTACTATTATAAATAAATCGTTATCATATAGTTCATTATGTCAGCCTATAGTTGTGTTCTATAAAGATATTATATTATGAAAAGCCTAAATAAATGTTTATTTTAAAACATGATAGTTAGTGTATGTAGTATCCACATAAAATTCATGTGAAAAAGGAGGGAGAAGGTTACAACCACAGTTTTTTAAGAACCCTGGAATTAAATAGGGACTGCGTGGTTATAAACACAGTTTTCAAAAACCATGGTGTTATGGAGAATCTATGGATATATTTTTCCAATAGATAAGGTATTGAAGAATAATTATACGTATATAGGAATGTTTTTTCAAAACATTGGTGGTAGGGAATACCGATGGTCATAGTTTTCCATGAAATTTGTTGGTATAGATTATCTAATAGGCTATGGGCATTGTTTTCTAAAACCATAGATATTTAGAGGAAATGTGGCCAATTTTTTTAAAATTGTGGTGAAATAGATTATAAAAAACACATAGAAATATGTTACATAGAAAAAAATGATTTTATGGTTTTATCCAAACACCTATAGCCAAACTTTTCATAAAATGAGGGTAATATGCTGGACCAAATATAATTTTTTTTATATTATCAATTTTTATTACATAAATTTATATATATATATAAATAAATAAATGTAGTCAATCATAGTGTAGTAGCATAGTCTTGTACTAATTTCAGAATAGGTCACATGATCAAAATGGAATAGATTTATTTAATTTCTTGAAGAATACTGCAACCACTAAACCCACTAGGGTTCACCTGACCGATGGGAGGCCAAACTGTCACAACCCCACGACAACCACAAATAATCCAGGAGTTACTGACAAGAGCTGAGAGAGAATAATAAATCATGGTATTCCTTTTACTAATGCACCAATATGTACACACCCATCTATATCTATGAATCCTTTTAGATGAAAAATAAAATACAATCACATCTAGTGTAAACAATGAATGCAATAACCTATAGCGAGTACATTAGATTATGATTGAATACAACCAAATAGTAAAGGGAAAAAATAAAAAACCTAAACATAAATGAGGTCCCAAGTGGAAAAAGCATGAAAATAAAGAAATATTAGAGTTACTGAATCCAGATATGTAATCTCAATTATCTTATGTGGTCAATGCACCTTTGAATCGCTATAATCCACAAAAGACACCATCGATATTTTTTTCATCTTCATAATACCTGATATGTATAGGCATAGGCCATCAAAGGGTGAGAATTTACATTCCTAGTATGATTATTGTGAAACCAATGAGGGAGTGATATATAGACACATTAAAAGCAGTTATCTCTACCAAAATATGACATGTCAAATAAACTGATAAAATAACCATAAACAACTATCTATACTAAAAAATAAGCACACATGAGACCTGACAGGGATACCTATCTTCACAACCCATCTAATAACAATGGGACTTCCTAAAGCTCCAAGGTACATCTATGATGCCTAGCATCAAATGAAATTATAAGAAAACTTGTTCATGAGACCTCACCTCACAACCACAAAGTATAGTTAACAAAGGCCCAACTCTAAACCATATATCCTACATAAACTCACTAAAATATAAATGTAGGTGCATTCTCCATGCTATTGGGAACCAAATTCCAGGGAGACAGAACTCTAATGGAATACCATCACCCCACTAGAGCTAAAATATAGTGGTTTACCACTCCTCTAGATAGAGGATATGAAGCCTCAGTAGTATGGGGGAGTACCATATCTATCTATACAAAGGGTATGGGGAAACCTCACTATAGTGATATAGGGGGATTGTTGAACTCAAAATCTCCCTGATTGTATTAGAAAATCATTCCTTGGTATGATAGAGGAGTACTGACCATGACATCGCTTCGATGATCTTTCACTAATCAATGAAATCATTTAACATCACCTAAAGAAGCGCCATTCTCGGAACATCTATCCTTATATATATAATTCCATAGGAAAATTAAAACATCAAATTATATGTGGAAAAATACTTAGGATAGGCTAATAATGGGACAAGATATGAGTCCAAAAAAAGGACATATGAGAGGAATAAGTTTAATTAGAGAATACATTGTGTCTATGGGGGTATACAAAACTGGTGGCCCCAACTTATCTTCAATATCTGTTCCCATTAATAAATGAATTATAATCCATGTATTCATACATGTTGTGTATGGTTTTTAGGTGACATTTATAAGGCACTCGGGACCTTGTTGTGTACAACTATTCATTCCTTTATACCATTGGTCATGCCTATGTACCTGGCCATGTACTTGGCCATGCATCGGTATCGACATATGATCATGTACTCTCAAAGTACACAGAAAGTCCTCCCACATCAGGTTTTAGTTTTTCCTTACTGGAACATGACTTTTCCACCCAGGGAGTGTTACACAATATGTGGGTTTATCCATGCATCATATAAACCTCAACTTTTTACAAACTCTATCATTCAAAAATTGAAGGAACACATTGTTTGTTCATCCACACTAAATGGCTTGTAGTGATGTTTTTTATATAATCCTAAAATTATTCACACAATTTATAGACATGGTCTTACTTATGTGGATCTCGTAGTATGAACACTAAAAACTATAGGATAATTTTTTTTCTTTTATCAATTCCCAACCACTGGTGGTTGGAAATCCAAAATTGGCTACCTCTTTGAAGAACCACTTCATGTCCCATGCATTTTCCATATCCCACTGTCTTTCATGGATCCAAGATCTATTAATTTTCACATGTAATCTATCCCGATTCATCGACAAATAACTGATCCATTCCTCATTCACTAAACCATCATAAATATAAGGGTTTAATCATGCTTGAACTTACCCCAACAATGTTGAATCATGACCTCATGGGCCAATGATGAGGAATGGGAAGAAAACACGGGGTAAATGTGCATTAAAATTCTACAAAACATCATTCTCCATTATTTATTTTCCAAATTTCAAAAATTGGGGATATTCGGGGTTATAATCATGTAATATCAAGAATAATTCATATAATTTTTTTAAAAAAGATCTTGCGAAGGGAGGATAAATGATGAACAATGTAGTTAAAATATCCCTCCTAAATCGTTAAATAAAAATGGATACATCTACAAATTATGATGCGTAGATCAATTTGGATTGTTTTTTCATGAATAAAATATTATCTTGTGATTAAAAAGTCTCATTACATTCACAACCTATCAATCAACCTTGATCTGTTCACCCAACATACTTCGACGAGATCGACCAATTAAGAATTGTGTGTCTCCTACACTCCAATCTACCAGGGTTATGTGGAGAACCTTGTAGATATTACATATAGGAATATAAATTGTTATATTATTAGGTTTCATTTATTTAATAAATAAAAAATATTATTTCATTTATTTTATTAAACACACCCGCCAATGGATTCCTCTATAGAACGTCAAACACTGACCAAAATTAGGTATCCCCTAGTGTAAAAATCATGTTGGGGAATCAAAAGTAGTATTAGATTCACATTTTTCAAATTCATTTGGTATTTATTATACTATTTAATAGATACTATATGTGGGTGATATTAAAATAATTACTTTTTTTATAATATCAATACTTGTCTCACCATGCCTTATAATCTCATTCCTTATCAGCATTTTTATCTAGAAATATTACTAGAAATATTATAGTTTGAATTGGTAAACGAATTCACTAAACATTCACCACCATTTATGGTTTTTAACTAAAAATTAAAATACTAATCTCAAGTGGGGATACTGATCTCTCAATTTCATTTACTATTCTGGTGACCTATCTAGTAAGATCCTAATATTTAAACAAACACACAACCAAGGGAACAACATTCTCAAAGAGGGAATTCTTTTCTCATTTCTCAAAGGCCACAGTGTACCTCTAAAACACAACTGCATACTCGACACACAACACATACCAGTCGACATTGTGCCTTGATTCATGAAAAATTATCCTCAACTTTATCATGTGGAAAACATAACACACGTGTTCTAACTATATTCATTGGGTTATGTGGTTATCCAACATAATAACTCAATGTAGTAACATGAAAAAGTTCATGTTATCCATAGAGATAGTCTGCCACCCTCACCAAATCCATACAATCCTTGATGATGTATGATCTCTTTTAAAAGAAGATCTCGTTATCAAACTCAAAAGGTCACCATATTTGGTCTTCAAGGGAATTGTGATATCTCTGAGAACTACTCATCCATCTGTGTTTTATTTCTACCTTTCATAACAATATCTTCCATAAACTCTAGTCCCAAAAGTATTATCTCACACTGGCTCTAACAGGAGTAGTTGTGAGCCACTAGGTTTCCTCTATGTTTCATCAAGAGATGTGTCTCCGATGGTGGAGTGGTATTTTTCTGGATACAAAAACTTCATCAATGGTAGTTTATCCTCTGAATAATAACTTCGATACATCATATGAACCCATTGAATTTTTATCTAAAAAGAAAATAGTCGTCTTCAACTGGCCATCATTCAGTGGTAAGAAACTCAGGGAAAATTCATAACTAAGTCTTAATGGCCTCACGAATCCTCCCTATAATCATAACATAAAGGGAGAATCATGTTTTTAAATGATAATTTATGGAATACCATAAAGATGGACTAGCTCTAGCATTCATTTAAATCCCAAACTCTCCACATAGATATACAGTAGGATATTTATGAAGTTAACCTGTCTTGGGAAGCCATTTTGTTATCACTCAGATAGCTTAATGACCTATCAATGTTCATGAAATCCCCTTTCCTGAAAACCTCAATTATTTTATCCCATATCCACTTCCTTCCAAGCATAATAGACTCCACTAATTGACTAGTGAGTCAATATATAGCTAAACTCAACGATAATCTACAACATCCTTGTCCACCTACCCAAAGTCAATGGATACGGGTACAAAAACATCTATCATAGGTGTACTATTAATGGGAATAAACCCACTCAACATCTACTCTATTATCACGAATAATGTCATTTTGCATCCCCAAATAATGTTTATATACAACCCACATCCATGAAATCAATCAGGATTGTGTCCAATGGATATCTGGTTATTGAATATCCTTACAATAGATGTATCCCAACTAAGCCTCTCTCTCACACTATAGAAGTGGATTCACCATCATCAACTAAAGGAAAAGTGTACCACTCATTTTCATCAGGGTTAGCTACTATAATCCCGCTACTTATAATACTCAGCCACCATGTGATAATTATAATTCCTTATACGGGCATCTTCCACCACATTTTCCTCCCCAAAAATATAAACTATCTCAAATTCATAGTCTCACAGGAACTCTAACTAATGCATTTGTATAATGTTAATAAATCTCCAAGTAATATATACATGATAATTAGATTGTATAGGTATTGGAAAATGTTCTCTCCTAGAAGATAGTTACTCCCCATCTTCACAGTGAAGACTACCACTACTGGCACTAGGTCTTGATTCATTTAGTTATGATCATTGGGAATCATTTATATTTTCTTATAGGATATCATCACCTAACTCAACATCAACATGAAATTGAGAATATATCTAGAATAATATCAAAACACCATGTACTTCACACCATTCTCCAATAGTCCCAACATATGATTAGTAGTATGCCTCATTCTCATGGACCTATTACGAATAGGTAAAAAAATCTTTCAACTCTTTTAGTGGGGTCAGATAGAAAACTTCCCCATGATCATCTACTACTAAGACCTTTCCATTTCTTGTAACTCATGTAATCCCCATCTAGACCATTAGTAGATATAATTTAAATTCCCTATCTAAGAAGACATATCACAATGTGTGGACCTCTTGAATCCCAGATTGTCACTATGAGATATCCCCATGAATATGGTACTCCAATAAAAAATCCCAGTATATCCTCATGTGAATTTCATGGTCTAGTGATGTATCCAAGTACATGAGGGTATAATTTCCAAAGACTACCATGAACCAATCCAAAAAGAGTTAAGGATTTGATTCATAAGTCTCATGAACTCTATTGTGGAATCCAACATCCCAAATGTCATCATAATAGAATCAAATAAACCTAATTAAATTTATCAATCAACCTTCAATAAATACTTCTATTAAAACTATAGCTGGGGATAACCAGTTCTAAGTTCAAAATACATGTTCCACATTGTCTTTGACCATAAGGAAATTACTTTAGCAATTCTTGGGGGTCCGTACTCCTCCCTAATAGTCACCAAGATTTGGTGACTTCAATCCACATCGAACCACATGTTCTTATATTACTCTAAGAGAAACAAAATTTTCATTCCTAGGAAAACAAACTAGGTCTTTTGAAACCCCTTCACTTCATACTCATCCAGAAACAAATCTAGATCTCTTAGCTACACGATCTCATATGATATTATAGTGAAGTTATTGATTCATATTTGGGGAATGAGCTTGTATAGAATAACACTAAATGATAAATGCACCTGAACAATCCTTATAGAATAAATACTCATGCCTCCCCCAAATCATAGGAACTGAAATCTTATTGTATACACTGCTCCCTAGCTCATACTCAAAAATGGTATGGAAGATTCTGTATATTCACACACATGATATCATCTATATCTACTTGGGATTCCTTATCTCCATGAATAAAACAAACATACCACTTCCTCTGGTACACTATAACCCTCAATGGTGATATTCCTATTGGCATGGATAGAAATAAACCATTCCAAACTAAGGAAAACATCATATGGTCTCTCCACCACTATGGAAAGATTCTATGAGAGCCTCCCTCTCTCATACAGATTCAGAACACACTAACAATAGGAGTGTATGACTAATGGTTCTCTCTTATATAGATTCAAAAAAAGGGGTTGAGAAAAAATATATTATTGGTATCAGTTGACCTCTAACAAGGGATACATGAATGGAATGGTTTCTAATGACCATATGCTAAAAATGAAGCAAGGTAGTGAAGAAACATGGTGTACCAGAAACCAATCATGGGACTCCATTATATAATTCCATTATTACTAAATCTCATCCTTTCTTTAACATTCATGTCCCCCACAACCCAGAAATTCTATTATTATTTACCATGAAATCCTTCTGTGAACACACAATTCTTATGAACTCATCCACGACACCTCGAAACTATCCACATTGAAATGCAGTTGACTCGCCAGAAAGGTTATAGATCACATCAAAATAATGTTTATGAGTAGGGGATGCATCACTATTCTTACTAATTCTGATGACACACCCAATATTACTAACACATGGATCCACTAATTCCCTACATCACAATAAAAAAGCTTCACTACTAGATCCTCCAATAATAAGGGTTCTATCAAAGTAAGAAATTAACATTTTAGTATAATTCAAGTTCAATACCCCTAATAATGGGGTATGACTCACCAAGAATCCTAAGAAATATCTATATCTAAATCATATGGTGAACACCTAGTATTGGTGCAACATATACTATCACCTTAATGGATAACACCACTTATGAATAATATTAATCATGATCCAAATTGTCCAATCCTTCGTAGTATTCATCATGTAAAACATTAAATACTACCTCTAGGGTCTTTCTCACCATGAAACCTCAGTATAATATCAATTTTACTTGTATAACACTGTAAGAAAACGTGTACCATTTTGATATCCTACCAAATCCATCACCTACTAAACATGTAGATGTTAAACTTCCTAGACCACTAGAGGAGAGTCTATGCATATATCAAATTGTTGTAGAGCTTCTCGATGCACACATAGAAGAAACACATAATGAATGGTGTCCCAAAACTGTGGCCTCAATAATCAATTGTTCGTTGTCATGAAAAAATCTCTAAATCGTAGTTGGTTGTCATTAAAAGGTGATCATGAAATGTATCCAGATGTACCATGGTAAAATAGAATATTTATTTACATGAATTATGATGAAATACGAAAGGACTCTATCATATTGTTGAATGTTCCATTATTACCTATAAATAATGTATTGGTATCCTGAATAAACATGTAGGTAGTCATATTAAATTTGTATAGAAATGTCAGATGCATCACCAACACTGGATTCTGTGGCCTAAAAGTTGCAATCGATACACCTAGGAACTGCTACCCTAATACCAACTAATCATCATAAGGGGATAAATCTAAACATCATCATGAGTAATAAAACCATTTTGATACCACTTTTTCATGACCTAACCTTCCAAGGCCTTCCTGATCGGTGGAAGGATGAGCCCTCAAAACACCAAGACAATCACTAATTGTCTAGGTTCTGGTGACTGGAACCGAAAAGGAATATTATAAAATTATAAACTATTGACTAAAGTACATACAGGAACACACCCATATGTCACCATGAAATAGTGTTGAGGAATAATGAAAAGATATTAACATCTAGAGTAAACCATGCATGAAATATATTATTGTTAATACAATAGAGTATGAAAGCATAATACCAAATTGTAAAGGGAAAAAATACATTCCCAACCAGAAATGAAGTCTTAAAATGAAAAAATAGAAAATAAATAATATTGAGAGAACCCATCTCTATATCTCCAAGATCAACCACCGTATGTATTCAATGCACCATGCTAACACTTTTATCCAAAAAAGTCACTTCCAAACTATCTGTTGTCTTCATAAGACAGAAAATGTGTGGGAATTTCCCATAAAGGGGTGAATTTATGAAATCCCTGTTAGACACCATGAAAACCAAAGAGAGGGTGAGGTTGAGGAACAAAAAAAGTGGCCATATTGACCCAATAAAGTCATGTCAATCTAAAAATAATACCACAAACATAAACATCATTATATTCTCAATAATAATCCCAACTGATCTATAAATTTTATCTCTACCTATACTACCCAACTAAGAATAATGAGTTTTCCCACAACTCTTATGGTTTATAACAAATTCTCATCATCATGTGTAACTATAATAAACTATGTGGAGGGACCCAAAACACACCAACACTCACTATAACCAAGGGATCCACGAATATGAACAATAAATCACATGTATCCATAGAGAAATATGAGTGTAGGGGACAAGTACTCACAACTGTGATCCACATCAGAGGAAACCACAACTCCCTTGGAGGAACCACATCCCCCTCATATCTCGATGACATGGGAGTACCTATCCTATAGATATAGGACATTCAAACTCTTTAGTACAATGGATTTTCATATATATCTATATAAAGGGTATACTGAACCCAATTCCAAATGTTACATGGAAATACTAACTATATAATCTCTCTGATTGTATAGAGAACCTTTTCTCTTGTGTGATTGGGATTATTATCCCCAACATGTATTCGATGGTCATTCCCTAATCCCTTCATCATTGAGCATCTCATAAAAAAACATCAAACTCAAAAAAAAATTCATCATATATCACATGCCATAAACAAGGCCACCATCACATTCTATATGGAATAATACCGAGGAAAGGATACTCATTGGTCAAAATCTAAGTCTTAACAAAGGAGATACAGGAGGAAGAAGTCGAAGGAGAGAATACATGACATGTATGGGGATCCATATGTTGTGTGATGCCACCTCCTCACTAGTTATATTCCCTTATGGTTATAAAATAGAATTAGTGTCATCATATATGGAGTGTATAGATTATACACCACATTTTTCATCCATTAGGGCCATTCACTATACAATGAGTCATGCCCATTCACCTCTGGAAATTCCTACGTACTTGGAGATATACATGGTTTTGCCCGGGTAATATCATGTTCTCATGTACTCTCAGAGTAATCATTGTGTCATCCCTCATGGGTTCCTAGGTGTGTTCCAGCTAGAATTCTACTTATCCACTCTGGTAGGATCACATGATGCATTGGTCCAAATTTGAAAAATGTTAACCTTATCTTTCCCCCTAAATCCTAGCACCAAAAAATCCTAAGAACTCTACATGTGTTATTCCACACTAAATGGCATGTGGATAATTTTGTTTTTTAGAATCATCAATTTCTTCATCTGGTTTCTAGTTCTGGTCTCTCCACTATGGATATCATCATTAAAAATTATAAAAAAGAAGGGGAACTCCTCTATCCATTGATTTCATCCCTCTGGTGGACATAAATTAGAAACTAAATCACCACAAAAATATCTTCTATGCATTATGTGTTCATTATATCACCCATTGTTGTTTGTGGATCCCAAATCCAGAAAGTATCACATGAATAAATATTAATCCAACCAAAAAACACTGATAAGATCATTATTAAAAAAACATAAATAAATCTAGGGTTTTAATCAAACTTTTATCATCCCTAATAATGCTTTGCCACGACTCCATAAGAAAATAGAGAAGAACATGTAGAACAAGTGGGGGAATGGAATACAAAAAATTGTGAAAACATTATTGGACATGTTTTTATAGCCTAATATCATAAATCAGGGATATCTAGTGTGAAAATAATGGAATATCCCAAATTAATAATATAATTTTTTTAATGGGCCCATACAAAGTGTGGATAAATGTAGATCAAAAGACGAATAAATATCGATGCTCAAAATTTTATTGAAAATAGAGATATACACTATAGAATATCCCTTCCAAGATTTGGATTGAACATTGTTGAATAAATCATTCACCGAATATGAATAATCCTAGCTAGGTTCATTTCCTCTTGATCCATCCTAATCATATCTCCCATCATCCATTGACACAATCTACCACTACAAATATGGTTTTTACTACTCTCTATTATCATTAACTTATGTGGATAACCTTGAATAATTTATAGTGGAATATAAATTAATTAACTATTAGGTTAGGGTTATTGTATAAAAATAAATAATTTATTTATTTATTTTATTCAACAAACCCACTAATGGATTCCTCAGCAGAAGGTTTGGAGCTTCTTAACCATAAGAAGTTTATAGGGTACACCCCATGTTCTAAAATCAACATTCATTTCAAATATATGATTCAAAAAAAAATTAAGAGTTATTCCGCTATTTAATGGATACAACATGATTGTGATATTAGTATTAATATTTTTATAATTTCAATATCAGGCTCACCTAGATTTGGAATGTCCCTTCAACTTAGCACCTAGCTCTAGATATATTCATAGAAATAATCCGAAGTCTTATAAGGAAAAATAGATTCACTACAGCTATGGTTTTGATTTAGTAATACCTAGAAATATGTGACAATGCATATTGTTTGTGGTATATGGAACTAGTCCATGTGGACCATGGGATCATAGCTCCTATGGCCATGGTATTAGATAATAATTTTATCCAAGACCCTATTTTAATCTAAATATGGTTCATGGTTCATGTAATGATTTACATAAGATAAAACCACCATTTTGTGTCTGTTACCATGGTATTGGACCATTACAATAGGCTAATATTTCATTTTTGAAATCAATTGTGAAATTATATAGATATTTAAATATCAGATAAGTTTAAGATCATTCACTAAAACATTAAGTAAGAAAATATTCAACATAAAAGTGATGCTGAAAATCATTGGTGAGATATAGAGGTAGAAGATGTTGAAAAGGAACTCCTCTGAATGTATTCTTAGATTAGGGTTGTAAGATTTAAAAATAAAGGCACAATGATCCCATGATATATCTATCCCTTTTAAATTATTTATCGTGACAGGATGGTTGCATATTTCATGAAAATTTCACTAAATCTCTCTCATGGTTAAGTTGTGTTCCATGTATCTCTTTTGAATATTTACATAAATAATTCATCACATGTATTTTAATAATAGGTCATACCACTGGAGAATGTCATCTATTATAGGGAAAAACCATTGGGAATTTATTTATCTAATAGTGAATGGTTTATAGAACAAAACCACTCAAATGTTCAATGTTTTCTAGTGGAACCATAAATTTTATGAAGCTATATGAGAACATGAGGATGTGCTGATGTAGAAGTATATACAGTTGATTATATTGAAGTTATAAAATTATAAGGGTGAAATTGTTATAATGGGATTTAATGTAACATCCCAAAATTTTATGAAATATTTCTCGTCAAATAAAATTAATTTTTTTTGATACATTTCTCTACAGACAACACTTAGTTTAAAAGAAACTTGATATACAATTAAAATATTAATATTTAATGTGATAGTTATCGCCATGAAATTGGATTTTTGAGTATAAATGGGACTAGCTAAATTATGAAAATCTTTTTTTAACATATGTATAAAATGAGTTAATTGTACAAAAATTGGATAAAATTAAAATAAAATATTTTAAACATAAAAATTGATTTTTTTTTTTCTGAAAACAAAATATAATGCATGTATTGTTTTTTATATCCTAATGAAAAAAGTCACTATTAATGAATTTTTTAGTGAAATTTATAAATTATATATTAAATAATGAAATTTAATATAAATTTAATAGTTTTTAATACGCATGGAATATGAATTAATCTATTTAAATATTTAAGACGCATGTTTTCTAAAAATGGGTTTCATTGTGTTTTAAAGAATATTTTAAAATGAATTTGTACTGAATAGAAGAATTGAATTTAATAAAATAGAATATATATATTTTAAATATACATTTATAAAAAATTTACTAAGGATAATTTATTATTTTTGTCAAAATTAATATTAAAATAATTAATCAAATTTACAGTAGTTAGGGTTAAAATAGATTTACTTCGAGGTTATACTAATATATTAGGGTAAAATTCCACTTAAATACAAATAAATATTGTTAGTAAAATAAATTTATACCTTTTATTATCCTAAATATTAATTATTGTCAATTTGGTTCTACTTTCACATGAATGTGGATTTATATTATTTATGTCATTTAAGAAATTCTATTTGCATCCCTCCCCTATCATATAAAATGGCACTTCATCTCATAGTTATTCCCAAAATTTTATCCTTCTATCTTATAAAGTACCTTCCAAAAGATTCATTTATTACATCCCTTCATTCAAAAGCTTATTTTCAAACGCAAAGAATATTTTATGAAGGATTTAGTTGTACTCCAAAGGAGGACTCTAAAAGAATTGGCAATTGTCGTGTATGATTCATTCATATTTATTTTCTCTTATACTTACTCTAAATATGTTGTACCCAAAACAAAATAATGATTAAATTGTCATAAATATATTGAGATATTATTATAATTATGGTATACTTATTTTCCACTTCTTTTACATCAAAAGGGTAATGAATGTATCATTCATTCGTACATGTTGACAACTACCTCCACATATCAATATGAATCATTTTCCACCACCATTTTTTGGTAAATTATTATTAATATTTTAGGTTTATAAATGAAATTTATTAAATAATTATGATTCTATAACTACAATATCTTATTTACCTTCTTACCACTACATTTATTATACAACAATAACATTAATCATGCATATATGTGCACTATCACCACTAAGAAGTGATGCGATACTATTTTCCTTTATTATTTACATGGATGTTAAGAATTATAAATTTAATGAATATATATTATATATATGATATAAAAATGGTTTATAAAAGGTAAATTATTTTTTACCTTTATATCATCACGTACATAGAAATGTGGAAACATACCTCATGCGTACGTATGGACTGTTGTGTCAATGAAGTGTCATAATTAATTTTCATCACAACATTATATAAATTGTTATAAAATTTTATAAAATGAATAAATATGATAATTATGAAATTATAAATATTTTTTATATGATGAATCCATGACTAATATTTAAAAAAATCCATAAAATGGAAACATGAATGTAATACATACTAGTTTTCACCAGAATTTGAATTTTGAAATCTAGATATGTTTTTTCTGTATCCTTGTGAAATGAGAGGTTACCCGAAAAAAATAAAGTAGATTAATAAAAAATTCAAAAAATTCATTATTAGTTATTTTTATGTATGAAAATGGTTGTAGAAAATATTTAATATTAAACTATATTCATTAAATATTATGTTTGAACATGTACAAAGTTAGAGGGGCCTTGATGTATGGGTTTATGTTATAATTTCATTTCATTTCATCATTGTCTATAATAACTTTCCAAAGATGGAATTTATATGGATATTATCCTTTAAACCAAATTTATTTTCTACTAATATGGTTACCGAATATATTTTCATGAAATAGCATAATTTTCTTCTCTTTGATATTTAATGTGACTGAGAAATTGTTTTTATGAAAAACCGAACATATGTCCCCTTTGGTCCGTAAACTCCTTCATCCATGTCCTTTTTTTAAATTTTTTCAATAATTTTATTTTGAATGATCCAATGAATGACTATATCAACTTTCATTTATATTTGAACAAAATTTCAATGTTAAAAAGTTATTTTTTACAATTTCTTTTCAAATGGTTTTTAATGTTTTCTACACAAAAAGTGTGAATAAAATATTTTTTTAATTTTTGTAACACAAATATATTTTCCAACAATAAATAGTATTATTTTAATATAATTTTACATGAAATGTTTACATAGTTATTTTCTATAAAAAATAATTATTTCAATATTCATGGTATTTATAATTTTTAATGGTACTGAAGGGAAAGGTTGGATTCCATATTTCCAAAGAAACGTTCAAATTATCTTCTCAATATATTTTTCATCTATGTAAATATCCTTTACTGATTTTTATAATTAACTGGTGGTATAATATTATGATACCATACACATTCATTTTTAGATGGATTATGATGATATTAATTACAGAATGATTCTATGAAACTCCTTTTTTTCCCATGGGTTATTTAATTTATACTAAAATATTTTAGAAAAATATTTCTTTTAGATATTTTATTATATGAATAAATTATGGAATGAATCCTATTTACCTTCTATGGGTTATTATATGATAAATTGACGGAATTATTTTGATATTTTTGACACAAATTTATGTTTTTAATTTTTTTGTGGGTGGGCCTAGAATTATATAACCCTCAAAATTATTATGTAAAGAATGATATCTCATGAGGTAATAAGGAATATAATGGAGAGTTAACCCCGTTTTGTATGGGAATTGACCAACAAAGAGATTCAGGGTAGTGAAGCTTATCTAAGGAAATGATTGAATGGGGAGTTAACCAAATCCATTATGATAATATTCATAGTGATCCCTGAAATAGGATATTATTTCATATTATTATGTGAATGAAAAAATATTATGCCTTATTCTTATGATATGTTATTGTGTATAATGAATGATTATTGTTGATTCCACACACTTATGAATTATTTATTTTGTTATAACCATGAATTATTAGATGATTTTTTATTAAAGGTGGTTGACAGAACGGTTAAGATGTTTTTTATTATGATTATGTAACCATTCCCCTGTACTTATCTTATGATCACTTATGATAAGTTTTTAATATCATTTATGTTTACATTTATTGATCATCTTCGTAGGTTATGGATACATGTTTTATGTAGGGTATGTCTATTAAGTGTAATATGAGGGATGAACATTTCAGGGCGTGATGTTGAATATCCTTCATGAAAGAAGATGATTATGTATCTATTTACTAAAGACACAAAAACCTATTCTTCCCGTTTTTGTATTGTTATGATATCTATTTAATGTTATTCAAAAATGATGTAATATGTACATTTGAAATGATTGGGACACCTGAAGGTATATAAAACATTAAAATGAATGACATCATTTGAAATATACAGAAGAAAAAATAATTTTACGTCTTACCCTTCTATAAAAGTCACCTAAAAATCACACATCCTTCTTCAAAAACGTTTATGATAATAATTTGGGGGATATGTTCATAATTCATTTTTAACCCACTATTATTCTTCATTTTTATTATTAAATCATTATTCATAGGTGTCATGTGAATAATATTCCCAAAAATTTATCTTTCTCTTGTGTACTTCATGTAGTAATTAAATAGTAATATCTATTTCAATTTAATTTCATTGGAAAACATAAACACGTGTTCTTTACAGTATTTCAGTAATCATGGTCTCCATTTCAACATCAAAATTACACATAAGAATCCCTATAACTTTTTTTATCTAATGTAAAAGGTTTATAACTGCTCTTGAAACTAATTCATTAAACCTGGTATATTATTTTAGTCTATGTCATTATACATTAAATTTATATAAAAATAACCATCATCTTGAATCATGGATTGATCAAAGGTCATGATATTTATTATTTCAAAAGTGTATCCCAATATGTATCACCCGATTTAAATAACAAATAAAATAATTAGTAATAATATTTAATTGGGATATTTATTTTCATGAAGAACAAATCACATTACACCATTATATTAAATTTTAATATTAAGAATATTATATTAAGAACATAAATTTATGTCTGAAGTATACTCATAATTTCATAAAGTGTTTATTATTTCATAGATCAAATGTTCTTTACATAGTCAAACATAGTATTTATATAGTTTATATAATGATAACATGAATACACATATTTATTAGAAAATTTAAATTATGGTTATATATAAACATTTGATAATTACAAAAGAGAACTTGTTTATTTATCTGTGGAAGTATGTTTACATAGACAATAAATGATGATTATGCATGTTAAGATTTTTACATTTTTTACTCAGAAACATGAGATGTATCTTATACACGTCATATTTATGTTTAATAAAATATCATGATTTCTTAATTTACATCATCATTTAATCCAAAATCAATAAAAACTGATTTCAAACAACATCAGTCACTCTAGAGTGTTCGAATGAACTCCACCTTAAATTAATTACCAAACATCACTTGTGTTTGAACCTGATTTTTTTTAAATAAAACTAAAAAAACTATCATATTTAGAAGAAATTTATTTAAAAAGTCCTTTCCAGATTAATATCATATTATATATTATCATTTGGAATATCACAACACAAAAATTATATCTAGAATGTTTAACATCCTCCCTAGATATTCCAATACTTTCAAACATCAATTATGTAAGGACCCGACCCTAGTTTCCTTGAGCCAGTGCCATATATTATTACATTAGAATACAAATAATGAATATGAATTCCTAAGGACCATGTAGTTCAGTATACTTGGGAACAAGTTACATACATAGTTTCACCATTAAAACTTGAAATGAAAAAACAATATATATGTTTTTTTGGTACATCCAAAACTATAAGTTTATCCTTATAGTTCAATCATAAAAAGAATCTTCATGTAAGGAGAAAATGAAACATAAGAATGGGGTGAGCTCAAATTCTAAGAAATGGTAAGCATTGTAGCAGAAAGTATTATAAAGATTAACATTAGGCATGTTAAATAACTAATAACACATTCCTTTAAAAAATAAACTTGAACACCTTATGGCAGGAATTAGACCTAAATATATAATGAAATAATAATACATAATAATGGGTATTGTACTAGTCGTATAAACACAAGAATAGTCAATAATATTTTCATAAAGGGGGAATTCATAATGTGGGACATCATAATTGTACTATTATGGCCTCGTGGAGATACCATAAATATCTATTTTGTCATGGCCTCATGCCAAGATCATAGTTTGTCTAATGAGACCTACCCATGAACCAAGTGGTTATATAGGGATCCAAACGACACTTAATAAGTTAAATGAATCTCTAATATTAATGGGGATATACATTAACTACATATACATTAACATTGAATCTAATATAGGAAATGTAAACAACTTTCCCCAAACATTAAGCATGAACACTGACCATTCAAAGTAAATTGGTGTATGGTTTTAAGATAGAACGTCCACATTCAAAATAAAAATAAAAAATTCAATTAAATTTTTAAGATTATATCTTAAAATATTAATCTGACTAATACATAATAATCCACAAGAGTGTCTAAATAAATTAATATACTCTTATAAAATCATCAAGTAATTCATGGGATAAATACTTCGTTATTTTGAAAGGAAGAGTTAATTTAGAAAGATATTTATATAAAACTAGAAGTGAAGATATATATTATTATTCTAACAAAATTATATATTTTATAAATATAATGATTTCCATAAATAGATCATATGGTGCCTTTGAAAATAGGTAAGAATTTGATAAATTCCATTGAATCTTGCTTGTATTTCAAGAAGAATTTTTAAATGATCCTTTTAAAACATATAACTCCACATAAATGAAAGTAGGTATTTGGATAGTACAAATATATATGACGTTTAAAAATAATTTGTGAGTAGTGAATATGAATAAATAATAATTTAATTTAATAAAGTAGATAATAAGAGTACATCGAATTAATATAGAGGTTCTGATAGAAAACCCTGACCTTATGTCTGAATGTTCAAATCATGACATTATGGTACTGTAATATGAAATTAAACTCATTAATAAATTAATTATGAACCTAATATACATGTATTTAGTTTATCATAATTTTTTAGTTCATTGATTTCCTTATTGAAATGTTATATTCTCTAATTCATTCGTTCCAGACTATTCGTTATCTTGGTTTTCATAATCATTTCACTTGGTTTTTTAGTAATAGAGTTCATGTGGAATGGATATAAATATCTAGAATTTAATTTAAACTTTATTTATGAACATTAATATATTTAATGTCTACTTATATCATTTGTTTACAGAGAATGAGGATGAATCACTTAATAAAATATTAACAACATTCACATAGATTATTTTAGCCATATTTTGATTATTAGGAACAAGTTTGGTCATTTGATTTAATATGATGTACATATTCTGGTTCATAATTATTAAATAGGCTATAATATATATATTATAGCATATATCAACCATACAAATAGTTTTATGGCCATTATTGAAGGGTAAATTGAAGAATGAAAGTTTTCCATCCACAAAGGATGTATATCGGTACCACGTGAACTATGATTTGTTTTATAAAATAAAAGAGAGAGTAAGGATATTGATTGTGGATATTCAATTAACATGATATAATTATTGTATATATATGATACTAGAGTCATTATGGTCATTTTTATATATGATTTTAGTAAATAATGACTATATAAAGAAACATAAAATGAAATTGAATGAAATTGAATGTGTTTTTTCTCTTGAATCCACCTCTTTTAGAATCTCCTTAAGAGAAGAGGTTTTGGCCTCTTTGAAAGACCAAGAGATCTTAGATGTGGTGAGTGACCAGGAAAGGCTATTGGGTAATAACATCAGAGAGATTCAAGGGTTAAAAGAGTAAAGATAAGAGGGAGTGAGGGGGGTTTTTTATAGTGGCGGAGAGGAGGGTTTCCCATTATTTTACTCATTATTTTATTATTTTTAAAATAAAAACTAATAGTATTGATTCTTATGAAAAATACTCATAATATCTTCACGTATGTTCTAAATAAGTGGTCTTAAATCATCTTTAAATCACCTATGACTCAATAAATCATGTATTTAGCATTTATTGTAAATTGTCGTATATTACTATTCACCCAAAATTCAGGTATTTTAGAACAATACCAAAAATTCACCCTAACCATTTTTTTACATGTAGAATTAAAAAATGTACTCCATTTTTTTAAATATTTTTCTTTATATTTTTAATTTAATTTTTAAATTAATGTTTAAAAAACAACATTAAAACTATAAATTGTTTTATAACACCTGGAAACATTAATCAAGGTCCCATAAAACAATCTTATAACCATGATGCAATAAAATAATAATTTATTATTACATTTTATGAATATAAATTTCCATTTTAAATTAATAAATTAATCATATAATTGTACTCAAAATATTCTTGACATATAAAAATAAAAATACTTATACTATGATCGCATTTCCACTTTTATGATGCCCAAATTGTATTTATAAATTTATGGGTAAAGTTTCTATTTTTGTCCAATTTACTGTTCACTACTATTCATAAGGGTCTATTAATCTTCATCAAAAATTATGTTGATTCTATTAGACTCTAAATATCTTACTGAACGTAATCATTTTTGTATTTTTTTCAAAATTCAATTAACAAAGGTGTGAAAATGATGTTTATTTGATCAGTTATAACATAGTGGTGTTTTGTGGAGGATCGGTGTTTCATGTATTAATTATTAAATTTATTTTAAAAATCTTGGGGAGTTACATTAACCCCTCATTACAAAAATTTCATCATCAAAATTACAAGAATATTACCTCACAAAAAGATTTCGTTAGTTCTTCATCATAAGCTCCTCAGGCTCCCATGTTGCCACTTCAATTTTGTGATTTTTTAAAATTATCTTTACTAGTAAAGTCATATGATTCCACAGCACATGTTCAGTAGTGTCCGGAATTTGGATAGTATCTTAATAGTATGATAGTTTAGGTTTCAATTCCATACCATCAGAAGTGAGGACATGCGTTGTGTCTGGCATTTACTTTCTCAATAATGAGACATAGAACACATTGTGTACTTTAGACAGGCATGGTGGCATACCCAAAGGTAATGAAATAGCTCCAATTCTCTATAAAATTTCTAAAAAGGCCTATGTTCTTTAGGATCAATTTCCCTTTCCTTCCAAATTTAATAACACCCCTCCATGGAGATACTTTTATGAAAACATGATATCCAACATTAAAATCCAAATCCTTCCTTCAATTATCAGCATAGATTTTTTTGTCTCCTTTGAGCTAATTTGATATAAACATGACTATTCTATAACTTCACTATTTCATCCTCATAATTTTTTTGGTAACACTATCTTCTTTTCACCAACTACATCCCAACATTTTAGTGCACAAAATCTATTTCCGTACAATGCTTCATATAATTCTATTTGAATTCTCGAATGAAAGATATTATTGTAGGAAAAATCCACCAATGATAAATACTGATCCCATATACCTTGAATGTCGAGCTAGCATGATTGCTGATGCTCCTTTTTTTCACATTGTCTAAAAGAATGGAAAGGGAAATGAATTAGCACAAATTGATTCATCCTTTGAAGAAACATCAAAAAATTGACAAAGGGATGAACAAGGAGAACATTTCCCATAGGTCACGCAAGTTCCCTCATGGTCACGCAAGTATACTTGCGCACCACCTAATGGTCACGCAAGTGACTTGCGCGACCTAAGTGATAACTTCCTGGTCTTCTCCAGCCTATAAATAGACCCTGTGGGCACCCCATTCGGAGAGATTTTTTTCCAAAAACTCAGATTTGAGCTCCCGGTACCCTAGTCTCTTTTCAAAGCTTTTGAAACACTTCTAAGACAATTTCTTACATAGAACGGAAGATCTAAAGAAGGGGAGGATGGAATAAGTGTTGAAACTCATCAACACTTGCGCGCCTGAGTGGCCATACCTTAAGGGAAATGTCCACACTTGCGCGCCGCCTTACTCCTTCAATAGAACTTGCGCGCCTCCCTTCTAGAAGAACGTAAAATGGATTCTAAAGGAATTTATCAAAGGATCTCTCAAGAATACCCTGCTGGTTAACAATCATGCAAGTACCCATGCGTCGCGTAGGTATACCTGCACGACCAGACTTTCACGCCCATGCAGTACCTGCGCACCTACTAGGACTTGTGTGCCCCTGCCTTTTTGGGTGCCCTTCTTGCCCATTTCACCCCTCTTAAGCCATTCCACCTCTCCTATTCAAGATTCAGTCTTCAAGACACTCTTCAAAGCCATTCATGGGATGATTTATTAATTTTACTTCCTTATCTGAAAGTAATTCTATGGAATATCTCTCAAAACCTGGTGATTTACACATCTTTATGCCACTAATGATTGAGATTTAATTCATTCAACCTCATCCATTAAAGAGGAGAGAACCCTAATCTGGGCATACTCTTTAAGAGTAAGCCCCAAATCCTCATTAACCTGGGCCTCCTCCTCAAGAGTACGTCCCATCTCAAGGTCTCAAATTTGGGCCTCCTCCTTAGGAGTAAGCCCCAATCATAATTCAAAGTTCCCTCCTTAATTCTGGGTACCCTTTTCAGGGGTAAATCCCAAACTAATAGTATAAATCACCATAAAACACATATACCTTTTATGGACCCCGTTCACCTGGGCATCTTTTTTTTGGAGTAAGCGCCAGTAATAAATATGGGCATCCTCTTCAGAAGTAAGCCCCAAGACCCTTAATTTTTCAAGTCTCTTAACCTGGGCCTCCTTTTCAGGCGTAAACCCCAGTTTTAATTCCTCTTAAACAGTCCTAATTTACCTTTGATCCAGGATTCCTTCTTAGGAGTAAAACCCAATCATAAGTCCTATCCTAATTTGGGCCTTATTTTCAGGAGTAATCCCCAAGTTAGAGTATTCAAATCTCCATGAAGCATATATACCTTTATGGACATTGTTCCTAGATTTAATCCCTAAAGTAAATCCTAATATTCATTTATCTGGGCAGTCATACAAACATAAGTCCCACATTATTTCTTATGGTTGAATCTTTCATGGCACAATTGTCTAATTTTTACCAATACCTCTTGTTTATCACACCGAGCATGACTCACGTGATCTTAGAGTGTAAAATTAATTATGACATCCTTCTTTGAGCCTTCAATCATAAACGTCACACTCCCTTACTCAAACTACGTGGGTTCTGATTCCTTTTTTGAACTAGGATACGTAGGTAGCCCATCTGTGGGTTCGATCCCAACTCTGAAATAATCCATGTCCTTCTGAATGATAATAATCTTCAAGTTCCCCACTGAGTGTCTTTAAAACCACCCTGGTCATTATAATGACCAAGAGACTTCTATATAAATGTATCGAATGATACCATTGACCAAGAATCTCTAATAAATACAGATGATTCTCTATTGATGAATTACCTCGAATACATATAAAATACTCTCTAAATTTCCTACATATTTAATCATTGATTTTAAAATCTGAAGGAAATACCATTTTATACTTGGTTATGTAATAAGGATTCACGAACATAACTTAAATCTATAAAGAGAGTCCCAGAGTAGACAATAATTCAACTAAAAAAGGTGTGATGAGTCCGACCTCCCATCCTCTCGACCAATGAAAATTCCTAAGCCTCATCAGTCCACAAACTAATGAACACCTACCTTTGAAAAGTAGGTCCAAATGGTTATGGAATAATTGAATGTTTCTGGTTCTACGAAAAAACATGTTAGAAACCGATCGGAATGTTTGAACCCCCCATCAAGGCGGTCATCCCCGAATTCTGAGGGAAATAATAAATGTTGAAACCGACATGAATCCTTAACCATGTTAAAAAAATGTTTTACCTATTTGTTAGGGCCCTATTTAAAATTCAATGAGAGGGAAAACAAAAAACAATCATTGACATATGTGCTCATCCAAAATATTTAGTGGCTGAATTTATCTTGATTACATCTGTTATATCAAACAGACACTCTTTACAAGATCTTCTGTATTTCTGGAATGGCTGCTCTCAAATTCACACCTGTGAATACCACTGCTGCAAATGCCACTACTGCTACTCCTGTTGGATAGTCGTCCACTCTGAGGATGACATCACCTACTCAGCGTCTTAAACGCTAGGTATCAAATGTGCTGATTAAGGAGTACCGTCAACACGGTACCATCCCAACTTTGGAGGCTTCCTGAGAAGCCCTCCATGTAAAAAACTCACACCGGTCATCCAGAAAATGATGACCAGTTATCATGAAGCAGGAGGTGCTGACTACCGTCTCCAACCATTTCGGGTCGTTATCCCTGTAACGCAATCACCATTCACTCCCTTATTCTGTGGAGGTGAATGAACAGGTCCCCCAGGGCCTTAATTAAAGTAGACAAGAGTCCTTCCTGAGGGCTCCCACTAACAATCGCCGCCAGACTCGTGTGGCAGTGCGCCCTCCACATGATGAGAGTACCGACTCCAGGCATTCGGCTCAGGTTCTTTGATCCCGAGCAGGCAAGACGAACCACCAGAGGTGAAATCCGGTCAACAGTGAGCAAGTTCTCATCTCTACCATCTCCGGAGAAGTCCACCAACCTAACTTGGTGGCAAGAAATGAGCGGGCACATACACTTGCCCGTTTTAATTTCGTTGTCCAGCTAACTCATCTAGCAGCATCACGCCGATCCCGCCAGGCAATTCTCGCGGAGTACTATAGGCAGGAACATACACCTTTTTATACATCATCATCTAGTCAGCCGGCTCATCTGACTACATATGATGGAGATTGTCAACCACGTTTGGTGAAGTGCAATCAGCAGGCACATACACCTGCTAGTTTTAATCGTGCAAACCAACAGTCTCGCTTGGTAGCATTCAGAGAAGTCAGTCGGAATACTCCAAAGACAAACAAGAGGCAGACGCAACTCTCTGCCCCAACACTTGAATACTGTCAGGATTCACTGATAGGAAAAGGAGGACAGGAGCATGCATATACACCTACTCCAAGCACGGGATGGACGTATATCCCCGTTCCGGCAGCTGAATTCACCAAGCATATTTTATCAATAGTGAAAGAGCAGAAGTAAATCCCTGCTCATATTCTGGATACTTCCAAGGATATTATAACAACTTCAGTGGAATATCAGGTAAAGACACATAAATCTATCCCTACCAGTGGAGTGACACATCAACAACTCACTTCGGAATAGACACACACATCTGTTCTAGTTCAAGAGGGTTGTGGGGAATACTCCCTCATATCATACGGACAACCAAGTCAGGCACATAAACCTGATTTGAGTGGAGATCGTCAGCCTAACTTGGCCATATTTCCTGATTAGGCGCATACACCTTCTCAGAGCAGCCACTTTCGTCAACAAGTGGTTTCCAAGGCGAGTAAGAAGTGTCTAAAAAAAAGAACCGCCCAACACAGTCCGGAGATCAAGAGACAATCTATAACAAGGCCTTGCTCGATGATGGAGTTCTTGAATCCCTTATATAGTTACCTGTTGGAATTTAAGATTCTACTCCCTCATTTCCCAATAATGGGAACATTAATTCCGAATTTCATCCACAAAGACTTCCTCATGAAGGCTTGCTTCATGACAATTCGGTCGATCTCGAAGTTTCATCTTCAGATGAGAGCCACAGGAACCCTCTGTGTGGTCAGAAGACCAAGGATCAAGAGATTTCATCTTTTGCTATAACCCATTATGGTGGTCCTCCCCATGAAGATGAATTTCACTGCGAAAGTCCTCTCCGCAGTAGTGATGCACATTTCCTGGAAAATGCTCTAGTGGACAATGTAGTGCTGAGAAAGCCCTCTTATCTTGAGGCACTTGCAAATGAGAAACCAGTCATGTCTGATGCTTCATCGCTAGAAGGTGAATTACTTTCTCAATAAGAAGACAGCCCAGGGTGTATGTCATTCTCCAAACCACCCATATTTCATGCATCTTCTATTTTGATCAATGATTTCTCTACCAATATTGTTGAATCCGATGAAGCAACAAAGAAACACCAACTCTGGTCAAATCAGGGAGAAGAATCATCATTGAAAGATAAAGAAGAAATGTTGAACATGAGAAAACAACTGGAAAAAGGTGAAGTACCAGTCATGTTTTGGCCTCTGGATGACTCTCAGTATGACATTCCAAAGATATTGACGGAAGATGGAATCCATGATATTCGTCTCAACATATGGAAAAATATTTGTCAGTTGAAGAAGAAAGTATTATCTTATGATGAATATGAAAATCATATTATGATAATAGAAGGGTTATAACGTCAAATTGATTTGGCATCTCTATCAGTCTCTCGATATCCGAAGGATAAAAAACAATAGATAACCCTTCAACGTTCATGCCTTGGCGCACTAAGAAGATTGTGTCAGTTAATTTCCAATTCCACATATGGTATTCATGTCAGAGGATGGGGTGTTCATGGAGCACTACATTTCACTGTGCTCTCCAGTCAGCAAAGCCCGCCGAAATTGGTCTCATGCAATGTTATTTCCCATGGCCGGCCATAGTCAATGTGTTTTGTTTGTAATCAAAATCTTTCCCAAGTACAGGCTTCAACTAGTTCCTCTCAAAATCAAGCATACAGAGAACAAGTTGTTGAATTACTCCTGCATCAAGCAAACAAGAATGTTGAACAAGCTTCTTGTATAGAGTAAGCACATAATCAAGTGAAAGAAGTGTCAGAAATTATCCAATGGTCTTTTGAACCAGGTGATAAAAGTGGATACAGATTAATGCATCCAACTAATTTTTGGACTATGGTTCACAAGATCAGGAGAGATTTTAAGAAAGTCTCAAACATAGAATGTCAAGAGCCATCCCAGCTTTCCAGAACGGGGACTCTTTTAAACCAACCCTCGGAATAAACAAATATGATTCGAGGAATTGAATGGGAACATTAGGAACAGCCCCAGTCGACCGGACTGGGGACTTTTTCAAATCATCAATCCCCTCCTCAGAGAAAGTCGGTCTTTTCTCGATTGGGGAAGAAGCCTCAAGAGGATCGAAGAGCCAAATTATTAGGAGATTCTCTCCAAATAACGGTTCATCAAGAGTCTCCTGAGAGATCGAATCAAAAAATGCAATGTCTCATCAAAGACATGGAAGAAGACAATATCACAAAAATTCTGATAGAAGGGATGCGATGCGTTATGCATAAATCAATTTCATCAATGTCGTTGTTGCTGATCCACCAAATGAGGTTCACTCAGGGGACTCAGATAAAGAGGTTCCTGCAGAGGAAGATGTACGCACCAACAAAAATGAAGATGGTGTGTGTATACGAAATCAGAGGATTACTCAGATCCTAGGTAATCCATCGAGTAACCCACTTCCCCCTCTTCGAAAAGGATCCAACAAAGGGAGGGGAAAGAATCAGGTTACATATCCTTCCTTTGCATAAGGCCAATCGCTCTCACTAGAGAAAAGATTTTCACAATAGGATGAAGAAATGAAGGAATTAAGGAGGTTGAATGCAGAACTACTTCAAGGTAGTCTTCTTCGTGAGTGGGATGGAGTCAGTCAGCCAAGGGAATTTGTTGCAGCTACTGAGATGGATCAAGAATATCATCCTCTATCAGTACACCCTCATAGGTCTAATCCTATGGGTCAAGTGCAACAATAGTTGGCAGTGCTACCATCAGTTGTAGCACCAACCACCACATCTTTCCAAGCTCCAATATTTACACCTACCCAAGTTCCATTTCAAATATATGATTCTCAATAGTTAATAACTACTATTGATTCATTAACAGCTTGGTTAGAAACTATGGAAGGGAAACATGCACAAGTTCAACCAGAAAAAAAAGTTTACCCTGAATGGGTAGATTCAATCTCTCCTCCATCCAGTTTTGGAAACCGTATATTCCCTATTTTCAATGGATCAGGTGACCCTGAATAGCATTTGATGCATTACATGTCTTGTTGTGATCCTATGATGGGAACTCAGGAGCAGCAAGAAGCATTAAAACTCAGATTCTTCGTACAGACCTTTCAAGGACCATCCATTGTCTAGTATACAAGATTGAAATCTCGATCAATTACCGGATGGGAGGATCTTCGCCAAATATTCCTTCTTCAGTTCAACTCAACTTTTCCAAAGACAACAGTTTTTGATCTTACAAACTATAAGCAAAGAGAGAATGAAAGGGTCTCATATTTCATTGCTCGCTGGAAGGGATTAACATATTCCCTAAGCTTAGAACTCTCTCAAGAGGAATTGTTGCCAACCTGTGTGTAAAATCTGTGTGACGAATTACGCACGCCGTTAATCCCTGTGAAATACATAGGAGGGTTTCGAGACCTTACTTCAATCGCTCATCAGATTGAAGATTCCCTTATACAGGCTAAAGCTAAATCTCGTGTAATTCCATCATCTCCGGGAAGGAGAATGGGTAAAGAAGAAACTGCTACAGTTATTCTTAAACAAGCACCCATATCTGTTTCTACTTCAAAACCTTCATCTTCTCGAAGGGCTCCACCTCCAGAGAACCAAAAACAAAGGTCTTTTTGTCCAGATGATCAAAGAGATCAAAGAAGTAAACAATTTGAGGATTTGAAGAGCAAAACATACTCTTTCCGAAATGAAAATGTTCTTGCATACTTCATTTCAGCTCTGGAAAATAACATAGTTTAACTACCAAAGCCCAAGAGGACAAACAAGGAAGGATTTTAAGACCGTCCCAATTATTTCCCCTTTCATCAAAGGTTGGGGCATCCCATCCAGGAGTGTTTTGTCTTCAAAGACCTTCTGAAAAAGATGGTCGACTCAGGACAAGTCAAATTGAAAGGCTCTTCAGCCCAGGTAGCATGTGTCAGTGCTACAGTTCCAGAGGAGGAAGGTGAATTGCAAGAAGTCAAATGCAAAAATGCACAAAAGTATGATGATTGGATGGTGATAAAGGCAATCAACTGAAATCATGCTATTTTGTGAACACAATTAAAGAAACCAATTGTGTCTTCTTCCATGAATGTTGCGGTAGAACCCTCTTCATCAGAGGAAATGTCCTCGAAGAAAAGGCATGATTAAAAGATAGAAAAAGAATCAGAAGAAGATGAGTATGCGTCAACGCTTAAGTTTTATTTGACTCTGGTAGACTTCATGACATCTACTTCAAAGCAACAGGCACCGCCCCACCAAATGGCACAGCCTAAATAGGCTAATCAGGCAAAGTCTTCATCAGACGAAGAGTTAATCTTCAGTTCTGTTAATATGATTCAATTAACAGATCCATATGTCAGTCACAGTTTTGATTTCGATGAGCCTGAATTCCCTATATCAAATAGGGGAATTAGAGGATGTTCCAGAGGCTCAGGATACAGGGGAAGACGTGGATCTTTCAGAATCCACTATTCAAATTCTACCCCTGCTAGAACTGTGTACGTAGCAAAAACTCATGGTAGATCCCTTCAGCGAGCTCAGCAAGAACAAGGATGTTCTTCTCCCAATAGCAAATTAAGTCATGGCACTATTATTTTGGAAGACCGTTTTAAGGTTCTATCTTCTTCCTCTCAGCAAATAAATGGATCTAATCGGTCTAATCTTTATAAAACAAGAATATTGCAAACTCCAATCCCATTACAAGGTGAATCAACTTCCAAAGAATCGAATTCCACGGTACCTGCTAAACCACATATTCCTGTTGGGAAACGCATACCTCTAGATCAAAAGTATGATGTATTGAAACACTTGGCCCATGTACCAGACAAGTTATCAATTCTTGATGCTTTTAATCTATCAAAAGATCTTCGGGAAGCACTCATCGAGGATTTGTCATGTCCTCATGAGTTTGAAAATGAAATTGATGTAGCTGAAGTCTATCACATAAAGAATAATCCTACAGAATGCCATGCAGTAATATCTTTTACTAATAAAGATGAAGATGATGTTGTTCATTGGCATATTAGACCTTTGTACTTATCTAACAAGGTCAATGGCGTAGATGTTCGAAGAGCTTTCATTGACAATGGTTCAAGAATCCACCTCATGCCCATTCGTACACTTCATTGATTGGGCCTCACGAAATCTGATTTATCTCCTTCTTCCATGATGTTACAAGGATATGATAAAAATGAACAATAACCACTGGGAAAAGTTACACTCAGAACAAAATTTTGAGATCTTGTATCCAATTCAGATTTCATCGTTGTTGATCAAGACACAACCTTCAACATCTTTCTTGGAAGACCCCGGCTTCATCAACATGCGGCTATCCGTTCATCATACCATCAATGTCTCAAATATTGTTTTGATGGCCAAGTTGGGACATTGTATGGTTATAAGGCCCCATTCAAGACATGTGAGTCTCAATACATTGAGGCAGAACTTTATCACATGAAGGGAAGGGATAAATCCACAACAAAAGAGATTACCAAAGTTAATGCTCCATATGGTTTGGAAAAGATTCCTGTAAATCGATTTACACATGTGAGTACAGATTATGTATTTCCTATCAGTCAAATTGACAAGATAGACCCAAATCAAAATACTCTTATAGAAAGATCTGTAATTTCAATTACAGCAATCGAGCCAGACAACATGGGAGAAATTGGTTACCCACCAAGCAGTGATGAAAGCACAAATGGTGACGTCTTCATTTCATCTTCCGAAATCCATCAAGTTTATACTTCTCCAATTAGGCCAAAATAAGTTTTAGCAACATCGAAGTTTAATAATGATGTCGATTCTCAATCCATCATCTCCTCCTTATTACCCAAAGACGACCCTTCATCATCAGTTGGGTCGGAAATGGAAGCTTCTTCTTCAAGATGTGCAAATTGTAACATCTATTCTGATCATGAAAATTCAGCTTTAACATCTACTATGTAAGTAGAAATAGAAGAAATAAAACATGATTAATAAGAAGAGGAAGATCTCAGAGATGCTCCTCCAGCATTTGAAGAGGGTATCTCTACCACTGTGGATGAACTCAGAGAAATAAATCTGGGTACAAAAGAAGATCCATGCCCCACTTTAATCAGTACAGCCATGAATCTTGAAGAGCAAGAGATGAATATTTATTTTATAAAGAAAAATAGAGATATATTTTCTTGTAACTATACAGAAATGCCCGATCTTGATCCTGATGTTTCTACTCATCATTTGGGTTTACCAAAAGAACATCAAGGATTTAAGCAAGTCGCGAGAAGAACACACCCAACTTATGCTTCCAAAATTGAGGCTGAAGTGGATAATCTTATCAAAACTAACTTCATCAGAGAAGTTCAATATCCCAAGTGGTTGACTAATATTGTCCATGTAAAGATAAAGAACGGAGAAATTAGAGTTTACATTGATTTTAGAGATCTTAATCGGCATTGTCCTAAGGATGATTTCCCAGTTCCGAATACAGAACTTTTAATTAATGCAATAGCTAGATATATAGAACTTTCCTTCATGGATGGATATTCCGGATATAATCAGATCCGAATGGCCCGAGAAGATGAGGATTCCATAGCCTTCAGAGCCCCTCAGGGTTTGTTTTACTACCGGGTAATGCCTTTTGGCTTAAAGAATGCAGGTGAAACGTATCAACGTTCCATGCATCGTATCTTCAAACCCTTCTTAGGGAAGTTTGTTGAATGCTATGTAGAAGATTTAGTGGTTAAATAAAAACAACGTTCTAATCACTTAGCTGATTTGGAAGTCATAATCCGCAAGCTTTGACAACATAATTTGAAGATGAACCCCTTAAAATGTGCTTTTGGGGTAACCTCAGGAAAATTTCTCGGCTTTGTTGTACGCCATCATGGTATTGAAGTCGATCCTAAGAAGACCAAGTCAATACATGGTATGTCACCTCCTCGAAATTTTAAATAATTAAGATGACTTCAAGGACACTTAGCCTATATTCGGCATTTCATCGCCAATTTGGCAGGCAAAAGTTTACCCCTCACCAAATTGATGAAAAAGGGATTCACTTCCCAGTGGATTGTAGAATGTCAGGAAGCATTCGATATTCTCATGAAATACCTCTTGAGTCTACTGGTACTCATGCCACCTATTGAAGGAAGACTACTTATCCTCTATGTGACAGCTCTAGAATGATCATTGGGTGCCTTCCTTGCTCAAAAGAATGATGCTTGGAATGAAAAAAGCCTCTACTATCTTAGTCGAACTATTCTTGAAGCAGAAACCCGGTATTCAAGCATTGAGAAATGCTTCTTGGCATTAATCTTTGCAGTTCAGAATTTGAGATACTACCTGAAACATCACGAGGTCCAATTGGTATCTCGCAATAACCCGCTAAAATTAATCCTTAGTCGTCTGATGCTTACAGGATGGCTGGAATGGTGGGCAGTTATCTTGCAGCAATTCGATATTCAGTATGTGTCTCAAAAGGCGATACAGGGCGAAGCTCTGGAGGATTTCTTGGATGAACACCCTTCAGTGGAAGATACATCTTCAGATATTGAACTCCCTGACGAGAAAGTCTTCTCTATTCAAGAAAATCCTCAGGCATGGGAAATGTATTTTGATGGTTCTTCCAGAAGTCTAACAAGGAGGAAAATGGTAAATCCTAAATTCAACAAAGTTGGATTAGGAATTGTGCTCATTTCTCCAGAAAAGGTGGTTTTAACTTATTCCTTCTTATTGTTGGAAGGTGGTACCAATAATGAAGCCGAATACCAATCTCTCATCGTAGGCTTGGAATTAGCGCTTCATGCACAAGTGAATCACTTAAAAGTGAAAGGTGATTCAGACCTAGTAATCAAACAAGTCAATGGGGATTATGACATCAGAAAAGAAGAACTAATCCATTTGTATGATTATGTCAAAGAGTTAATGGAGGAATTCCCTTCGGAATTGACATTTTCTTATGTCTCGAGATCACAAAATGCTCAAGCTGATGCACTGGCTAATATAGCCACAGCTCTGGCAGATCCAAATCGGGATGAGACATCCAACAGTATTGCCAACCATCATGCAATTTCACCTTATGTTCAGATCAGAACAAAGGAAATTAATGAAATTAGTCCCATTCTTTAACCGTATGGTCATACTATAGGATGGATGTCACCTATAAGGGAATACCATCAAAATGGAACACTACAACCTGATAGAGCTGAGAAAGAACAATTCCGGCGACGTGTGGTCAATTTTACTCTTTATGATAGCCTAGATCAGTTAGAGAAAATTCTCTACAAACGTGGATTTTATGGAGTTATCTTTAGATGAATTGATGGTGAAGAGACAATGGATATCATGAATGAAGTGCATGTAGGAGTCTGGGGTGCCTACCAGTCTGGACATAGACTGTTTGATCAGATTCGAAGGATTGGATACTTTTGGCCGTCAATGATACAAGATTGTGTCGATTTCACAAAGAAGTGTCATTCATGCCAAGTACATGACATCTTCATTCATCAACCTCCAGAGATTCTTCATACAGCTAAATACTCATGGCCATTTTCCACATAGGGAATGGATGTGGTGGGACCTTATCCTTCGGCTACGACCAAACAATTTAAGTTCATTCTTACTCCTACTGACTTCTTTTCCAAATGGGCAGAGGCAATACCTCTCAAGGAATTCAGTTCTAAATTCATTGTTAGCTTCATCAAGTCTAACATCATTACCATATTTGGTGTCCCTCATACCATATTGATGAAAAATGGCACTAACTTCTGTTCATCTGAGGTGAAGAAGTTGTATCAAGAATACAACATCAAATCCAACCATTCATCTCGATATCATGCAGTGGCCAACACCCAGATAGAAGCCTTTAACAAGATTCTTTCAAATATACTACAAAATATGGTGGATAAAGATAAGAGGTCTTAGCCTGATAAACTCTTTAATGCTTTATGGGCTTATCAGACTACCACCCGCACTGCAACTCAATCAACTCCATATTCACTAGTATATGGAACGGAAGCCGTCTTACCCATTGAAGTTCAATTGCCTTCGCTCAGAGTAGCCATTTTTGATATGTCATCTACAGATGAACAATATCAAAATTGATTGAATGAATTGGAACGGTTAGATGAGAAAATATTGTGCACTTTGCACCACTTGTAAGTTTATCAGAATCAAATAGCACGGGCTTTTAACAAAAAAGATCGTCTTCGTTCATTCACTCAGGGAGAATTGGTATTAGTTCTCAAAATTCCAATGATACCAGGAAAGAAACATCCCAAGCTTGATCTAAAATGGGAAGGACCTTACTCAATACATAGGTTCTACTCCAATGGAGCTTATTCATTAATATCGATGGATGGAGAACTCATCACTACTCCAACCAATGCCATATTTTTAAAGAAGTGTTTTGTATAAACAAAAAATACATCATAAATGGTATGGTATGACCTTAAACTGCACCACTGTCCAGCAAGACATTAAACTGCATCATCAATAGTCTATGCATATGACCCTAAACTATTTGCACATACGTCCAACATGACGTTAAACTTTGAAAAAGTTCCCTAAATTGACTAGTATGACCTTAAACTACAACTTGGTCCGGTGTGACCTTAAACTGCACCATGGTCCAACAAGACGTTAAACTATATCATCAACGGTCCATGCATATGACCCTAAACTATTTGCACATACGTCCAAAACGATGTTAAACTGTGAAAAAGTTCCCTAAATGGTCCAGTATGACCTTAAACTAAAACTAGGTCTGGTATGACCTTAAATTGCACCATTGTCCAGCAAGACGTTAAACTGCATCATCAACGGTCCATGCATATGACCCTAAACTCTTTTCACATACGTCCAAAATGACGTTAAACTGTAAAAAAGTTCCCTAAATGGTCCAGTATGACCTTAAACTGCAACTTGGTCTGGTATGACCTTAAACTGCACCACTGTCTAGCAAGACATTAAACTGCATCATCAACGGTCCATGCTTATGACCCTAAATGATTTTCACATACGTCCAACACGACTTTAAACTGTGAAAATGTTCCATAAATGGTCTAGTATGACCTTAAACTGCAACTAGGTCCTGTATGACCTTAAACTGCATCATCAACGGTTGATGCATATGACCCTAAAATATTTGCACATACGTCCAACATGATGTTAAACTGTGAAAAAGTTCCCTAGATGGTCCAGTATGACCTTAAACTGCAACTACGTCTTGTATGACCTTAAACTGCGTCATCAACGATCCATGAATATGACCCTAAACTATTTTCAAGTCCCTTACGCCCAGCAAGACGTAAAATAATGACGTCCTAACTACATGACGCTAAAATGTATAAAAATACGTTATGTTCGGAAAGATGTTAAACTACATAATCATCAAAGGTCATGTATGACCTTGAACTACACCATCATCCAGAATGACATTAAACTGCACCATCCATGGTCCATGCATATGACCTTAAACTATTCTCACTTACATCCAACATGATGCTAAACTGTACCGTCCTTATTTTCGTCCAACATGACATTAAACTGTGGGGATAAAAGTTACTTTTGCGTCCAACATGACATTAAACTATATTTTCCCCATCATCCTAACTACATGATTCTAAACTGTACAAAATGTCCTTGATATGTCTTACATGAAATTTAAATGTACTTTGTCCCTGCTATATGACATTAAACTGTGCAACACCAATTGTCCTAACTACAAAACTTTAATCTTCATAGTCCCTACATACGTCCTACATGACGTTAAACTATGTATTGTTAAGGTTGTTGCTACCTCTTGTTTCTCAAACTGAGTATGAATCACGTGATCTTAGAGAGAACCTCAACCGTAACACTCTATCTGGGCCTCTAACCATGTGTAAGTCCCAATATCATTTTTAGGTCGTTGTCCGCAAGAACTACTTGATCATTAATTCATTCTTTAATTGAACTACACGGACTTTGATCCTTGCCTTCTAGGCTGGGTACGTAGGCAACCTCCCAAGGTTCAAGCCCAAAATCAATCTCTTCACATCGGTTCACCTCCATCTCATATGATGTTGATTCGTGAAATCGCCCCTAGAATCAATATCTTTACATTGGTTCACTTTCATCCTTGTTATACGACATTAAACTATAAAACACTTTTGTCCAGTAGGAAAATAAACTACAATATTCTTTGATACCCTCACTTGAGAGGGAATAATTATTTACATTGATTTTCAATCATGTTTCATTTCAAAGACTACATGCATACATGACAATGCCCAAACCTTTAATCTTGGGTTAAACCATCAATGTACTAAAGTCCCCTTTCACCCTTCACATGTACGAACCAAATTTGTACAGAGGGTATTTCTAGAACTACGTGGGCTTGATTCCCATCCTTATGGGATACGTAGGAACGTTCGGGTGTCCCTCGAATCCTGCCCCAAGTCTTTGGGCCTAACCCCAAATTCCACTTTCAGTCCCTTGGCTGAAAGGTCCCCATGAAAACACACATTGTGTATTTCTTATAATGGTCCAAGCTCTATGAACCTAAACTAAGATCTCTAATCCTTTTGTCCCACGTGATGTTAAACTGTAGTGTAAGAACTACGTATGGCTTGATTCTCATCCTTATGGGATATGTAGTGAAGTCTAACATTTCAATTCAGGACCCATCCACAACATGATTATGGTTAGCATTGATCCGTGTATCTCTGTATACATTGGACAATACCCATCATTATGTGTCATAATCCTAACCTTAAATATTTTCAGATCTTCATAACACTTTTAATGACTTCTAGTCACAAAAATGTCAAACTTCTGAGAGTTCTTTTTCCTAACTATGCAGCACGTGCCCATAGGCGGCCTTGCATAAACAGTCTACATAACAGATTTTTCAGACAAAAGATAATATTATTTGACTATGCAGCCAAAGCCCTTAGGTGTCCCTATATAATTCAACCCCCTTACAGTTTTTTTAAATAATGGTAAATTCATTATTGGGAAGAATGCCTCTTTTTTCCTTATTTGTCATAAATTACAGTATATAGGGATCCCCAAAAATAGTCATCCTTAACATATTTGTCCCATATCCTTTTTCATGATCTGAAAAGTAATCAAGTCTGTGGTGTATATTCTCCTTCCCTAAATTTGGGTCAGACCTTCATATGAGTGATAACTATCCAGTTCTTCTATAATCTTGTTTGAAATATCTTCTCCGTATTCAAGTACCTCTTTCCATACAGCAAACTCTATACTTTGGAAAATTTGAATCTCCATAAACTTTCACTGGCTTTTAGCACTAGGAATATAAATTTCTAAGAGTTCTTTTGACTAACTATGCAGCACGTGCCCATAGGCTTCCTTGCATAAACAGTCTACATAACAGACTTGTTAGCCAAAAGATACTATTTTATTTAACTATGCAGCCAATGCCCTTAGGTGGCCCTGCATAATTCAACCCCCTAACAGGTTTGTTAAATAATGGTAACTTCATTCTTGGGAACTAATTCTTCTAAATGCCTTTTATCTATTTTTCATATCATTCCTTAGATTCAAATATTCTTAAGTCACAGTTTATATATTTTTCCCTCATACTTGAGTATGGTACTATGTTTTCAGATGAATTTTCAAGGAATTGAGTCAATTCTAATTCATTCGGTCAAAGCTATTTCGACCTTACACATTAGCCTTTTTATGTCCAATGTGCATGACTTTAAACTGCCCACAAAATACAAAGGAACTCTGAATAAAAGTCATGTTCCAAGCTCACTAAACATACGTTTTGTATGATTTAGGTAATATTGAGCAATTAAAAGGTTCGAAGTTTGTAGGGATATTTACATTAATCCAATAAAAATCAAACTATGCTTACTAGGCCCATTGGCTTAGGTAAAATCTAAAGCATGTAGAAAAAGAGAATGCAGGTACAAATGAGTGAATGTGAAGATGTTTTTCATTGATGCACAAGATTTAGAAGGACATCCATAGATTGGAGTCTATTATCTTTTCCAAGGAATTACAAAAGACTGTCAACATAAGTCTTCAATTGATGAACCGCATCCCGAGCTTCATCAGCAGCTACTTGAAGCTCATGAACTCGACCAACATCACTCTTTTCATCTTGATGGAGTGATTTATTTGCATCCTCAATGGTCTTCATACCATTTGTTTGAACTACCTCTAGTGAATTATTGAGTTGGTCATGTTCCCCAGTAACAACATCTAACTGTTGCTGGAGTTGCACATGTTGGACGACTTTTTCATGATTTTATACTTCAGATACTTCATCTTGGAAGCGTAATCAGCCTCATATTGGGATACCGCAGCCTCAAATTCGCTAATGTTAACTGACAGTTTCACCCTCGTGAGATATTCGCGACACTTTTTCTCCTGCTCCCTCCTGAAGATGACCTGTTTCACCGCGGCATGGATCTTTTTAATACCAAAACCTCCAAGTACTAGAATGACAAACTGGGATGATAATCAAGGGATCTTCGATGATAGATCTTCTAAACGCACCTCAGATATGATTTTCCATATGTAGTTCCATGGCTTGCGTCGTGAAAAGATGAATGCTTTAAGCACCTCTGGGTCTGATTCAACATCATCACCACAGGGGGGGCATGTAATCTAGGATTAATGCACTTAAGGAAGTGCCCTGTTCTACTCTTTCCCCCCTGACCTGTGCTTCTTCGCTTTCAATTCCCGTTGGGGAAGAGGCTAAGGCCTCACCTCCAAGTCTAGCCACTGCAGTTGATGGCCCTGAATGATTAATCAAAAGCTTTGGTTAGCTTCAAACGATAATAAAAGAATCGATTGTCTTGAAAATTAAGTACAATCAAAAATATTGTTATCCCTTACCCGACAGTGGATCAGCAACCTAAGAAGACTCCTCCCCATCTTTCCTAGTCTCAACAGGATCTTCAAGATGAGCCTCAGGAGGGTTTATTGGGTTTAGCTCTACTTGAGCTAATGTTTCTGCAATGGTAAGGTTGACATCAACGTTCACACCCTCTTTAGGCATTGGCAGTTCAGAAGCTTCTGTGGATGGAACTACATATCATTTTCAGTCATGATTAGAAGTGTAAATTATAAGAAAATTTTCCGGGTGAAGGATAACACTCACACCCAAGGTCTTCTAAATCACATGACAACTTAGAATGATCGTAAAATTCTTCGAAAGACATTCCATGATTCGTCATTTCATCCAATGATATTTTAGAATCCTGGTTAGTCTCACCAGTGGGAGCATTTGGTGTGTCTTCTTGACGACTTACGTCCTACAGCTCCTGACCCTGGACATCATCTTCAGGTAAAATCACAACATTAGTTTCATCAGTTGCAACAGTCGCCAGAAGCTCTAATGCAGGAGTTGAACCTGAAGTATTACAGAATGGAAGTTAGTCGGTGTTCCATTCAACATTTTTATGAAGCATTGTTGACTTACCAGAAACAGGTTCTTCTCTTCTTGCAACCGCAACAGGAGGGATACTAGGAGTAGATGCTAGCTATTCTCCAGTAGCAGCCAAGTCAGTTTGGATCTTTGATTGTTCTACAGCACCCTCCATGGTCTTTGAAGGAAGATTATTCCTTTCCCCCAGTGGGAAATTGAATAAGCCCCTCCAATCCCCGGAAATATGACTAACCATGTGGTCATGGGAATAAACTCATGATTACCCGAAGGACTTACCACTGCAAATGAAGCGTTTAGCTGTGGACTTCCTCCTTTGTTGCCTTTGATTCATTGGTTTTTTGGGAGTATCGGTAGTCTCCCTTATTGGCACATGGATTGGAGAATGGAAGGCCATGTCCAATGCCTCATTCATGGCCTACTGGCCTGAAGATATCTCACCTGGTTCGCGAGGAGAATCCCCAGCTTCCCCGATGGCAGTACCACCAGGGATATACTGTGGCAAAGGAACCTCAGTTCCTTTCTTTTCAAGCTGAAAGATGAAGGAAATAACTTCCTTAAGTAACAAAGCTTTGGCTGGAATCAAGTTGCAAAGCAAATAGGGAAATAAAACATACATATTCAGGAGCCACATACTCATGCCACTCCTCATCTCTAGAACCACCAGCCCCCTTAGTGGCGCCACAATCAATCATTTCCTTCACCCGCCTGGTGACAGGAACAGACTCATCAGTGGCGTATATGAGCATTTCTAGCTCTCTCATGTAATCACTCACTTCATTGGGGTTATCCTCGTATTGGATATTTGTAGAAGCCAAATGATTCCATATTCCAGGAAGTTTTAGGCCCTCACACAATTCCATCCAGGCGGTCTCAATATCATAGTATAAAGTCTGCCATAACTAGACAACCTCTGGTCTTAGATATGAAGGCTGTGAGGAAGGTCCTACAATATTTGATTTCAATTTTTCCCAACTCCTACAAATACAGATAGAGAATAAGAAAACAATACTTGTTGCTTTATAAAGTAGCAGTGATTGAATTACCACAGTGAAGTAACTCACCAAGAGTTGATGGAGTGGGTCTTTTAATTCTGGTCGGAGGATTATATCGGGCATGAAACCGCTTTGCCACTAGTTGTGCCTCATCATCCCCATCATGGGAATCCAGTGAATCAGTTCTAGAGGAGGAGTCTGTCGAATCAACATCAGGTGGGGAAGTATCACCTTCATGAGGAAGGGTTTTTTTTCTCTACAGTCCTCTTCCTTTTCCCCACCTGATAAACTGGGTGATTCAATATCCCTTTGGGTATGATTCTATCCAGTGTTCGGCATAATATGTAGTCAAGTTATGTGCTACTTTTTCAACTGGTAGATCAAATACCACCCCAGTCTTCTCCCTTGACGTCAGCAGCCATAGTTGTTGAGCAACCATCAGATGTTAATCTAACCAGACATGTGCGGGAGGAGATATAGAAATCTTTTGCAGACATTTGAATTAACATGAAAATCTATATGAAGCATAGGCCTCGCATTTAATTTCTCAGTCAATCCTGGAAACTAGCACACCATCCCTACAAGCTAGCATGTATGCCCTCAAATCCAAGCGGTCTATTCCCTCATCAAAAAATCGCCCGATTGGATGATTTCCATAGGGAAAGAAGTTGAATTCCTTAAACATGATCAGCCTTACTTTCATGTCATATGCATTAACATCTAATGGAGCAACTCTAGATAATTCTTGCACTGATGGCCTAAAATAACTTCTAGAGATTTTTAATCCATTCTGTACATTATAAGTCCTGAAGTGAGTGGCGATTCATCCCCATAAAACTTGGAATGGTCCCACTATTCTTAAAGGAGATATACCCATGAAGACATAAAGTAAACTCCTGTGAATCTTTGCTAAAATGGGGGTAGGAAACCCTACCACTTTTCCCTCAGCCAACTTTTCTGCAATGACGAAGGTCCCTAGCCTAACGCCTCCCTTCGAATCCCTGACCGGCAAGAGATACACACTAAGCCACATTTCCAAGAATACCGCCAGACGAGTATTCTTTGGGATCCTTTGATTCACCTCATATCCCCACTTTTCGAACTCTCCTTTTTCTAGAGTTGTCCAGAATGTTCTAGGAGTACCCCTCTTCTAAGGTTTTGGGCAGGTGGTAGGACATTTGGGCCTCTTATCCCGGGAATTATGTTTCTTGGATCCTTTCTCCTTAGGCTCCTTCTCCTTTGGCTCCTTCTCTTTCATTTCAATGAGAAATATATTCATCCACTCCTCTGGATGAATATCCTTTCTAGAATGAGTTAACGAGGTCTCTGAACTCTTCAGCTTGTGGAAGATCTTAACTAATTCTCGAGCTAAAACAGGAGTCTTCTCTAAATCATTCCATGTCACCTTGGGAGGAATGAATTCATTAAACATATCGCCCAAAATTGGAGCCCCTGAGATCTTGTGGACATCCCACAGACTGATACCTACTTCTCCATGAGTCAGATGGAAAGAATTAGTTGCTGGGATCTAGTGGATGAGTATCTCCGACACGACGTTATCATGTCTGTAAACATATGTTTTCCCAACCCAGAAAACTTCGTATATTGCAGCTCCCTTCAAATCCTCAACAAAATCTACATAGGTTTGTTGCACCCAGTATGCCCACATCCAATTTGGATTCACGCCTCCCCCAGGACGGAAGTCCCAAATTTTCTTTCAGCCTTCGGATTGATCCATCTGAGCGTTTCGGAAGATTGAATGATGACAATGTGGTTGCAGCTCAGGTGTATGATCATTCAGATCTGATGTACAAGGGCTATGATGCATCATATAGTCCTTCACCAATGTTCCATCATTTAGAAATACTCCTCCACCTGAGATATTCGCTGAAGCAAAGTTTGTGTAAGTCTGAAACCACGAAAATGGATGATAGTTCTTTGCTTCTAGAATAGTGACTTCTCACAGATGACCATAGCCATACAAAGGCAGATAAGTGCTTTAAGGAAAGTCGAGATGATATTTCTTCAGATACTTAGCCAAATCCGGAAGAGTTATATCTTTAACATTATAATAATCATGGCCAATGATGTTTATCATATCATCAATCTGCTTGCTAGCCAGTTCATCAACTATTCCGGGTCTAAGAGCCATTGATTCTACACAAAAGCTGAATAAATTAAACTTTTAAGTAAGTTGATTTTTCATAAAATTTGTGAATAAATTTCATAAAAAATGGCTAAGGAATTAAGGCGCGCAAGTATGGATGTGTCGCACAAGTGTTATTGTGTCGCGCATGTTTTTGGCGTGCAAGTATCACCGCGCAAGTCCTATTACCTTGACAACAGCGCGAAAAAAAAAGAAACAGTTGAAAATGAGTAACTTGCGTGGAGAGATCTCGAGAATCCAGAATCAGATGTGATGCGCAGAAAAGGACCGTGTATTTATAGGCCAGGAGGCTCACCTGCATGCCTCTACCCAATGTGCTCCAACCAGCGCACTCCAACCCTGCGTGGCAAGAACCTATGCACCCAGTGTTGCGCCCTGAAAACATGCGTGCCACCTTTCCATTGGTTTTCTTCTTTTCCTTAGAGTGAAATTCACATTTCTTTTGGATCCAACTCTGAGGGGGTACTTTTGTTGATGCTCCTTTTTGTCACATTGTCTAAAAGAATGGAATGGGAAATGACTTAGCACAAATTGATTCATCCTTTGAAGAAACATAAAAAAATTGACAAAGGGATGAACAAGGAGAACATTGTCCATACGTCGTTCCAATTCCCTCATGTTCACGCAAGTGACTTGTGTGACCTAAATGATATATGTCTGGGTCTTCTCCAGCCTATAAATAGACCCTGTGGGCCCCCAATTTGGAGATATTTTTTTCCAGAAACTCAGATTTGAGCTCCCAGTGCCCAAGTCTCTTCTCAAAGCTTCCGAAACACTTATAAGGTAATTTCTTACCAGGAAAGGAAGATCTATAGAGGGGAAGGAAGGCCTAAGTGTTGAAACCCATCAACACTTGTGTGCTTGAGTGGCCAGCACTTATGGGAAATGGCCACACTTGCGCGCCGCCTTACTCCTTCAATAGAACATGCACACCTCCCTTCTGGAAGAACATAAAAAGGATTCTAAAGGCATTGATCAAAGGATCTCTCAAGTATACCCTATAGGTTAACAATTGCGCAAGTACCCATGCGTCGCGCAAGTATACCCGCGCGACCAGACTTGTGTGCCCACGCAGTACCGGCGCGCCTACTAGGACTTGCGCGCCCCTGCCTTTTTGGGTGCCCTTCTTGCCCATTTCACCCATCTTAATCCATTCCACATCTCCTATTCAAGATTCAGTCTTCAAGACACTCTTCAAATCCATTAATGGAATGATTTTTTTATTTGACTTCATTAACTGAAAGGAATTATGTGGAATATCTCTCAAAACCTGGTGATTTACACATCTTTATGCCACTAATGATTGAGATTTCATTCATTCAACCTCATCCTTTAAAGATGAGAGAACCCTAATTTAGGCATCCTCTTCAAGAGTAAGCCCAAATCCTCATTAACCCGGGCCTCCTCCTCAAGAGTAAGCCCTAGCCCATGTTCTCAAATTTGGGCCTCCTCCTTAGGAGTAAGCCCCAATCATAATTCAAAGTTCCCTCCTTAATTATGGGTAACCTTTTCAAGGGTAAATCCCAAATTAATAGTATAAATCTCCATAAAACACATATACCTTTTATGGACCCTGTTCACCTGGGCATCATTTTTTTAGGAGTAAGCCCCAGTCATAAATATGGGCATCCTCTTCAGGAGTAAGCCCCAAGTCCCTTAATTTTTCAAGTCTCTTAACCTGGGCCTCCTTTTCAGGAGTAAACCCCAGTCTTAATTCCTCTTAACTAGACCTAATTTACATTTGATTTGGGATTCCTTCTAAGGAGTAAAACCCAATCACAAGTCCTATCCTAATTTGGGCCTCCTTTTCAAGAGTAAGACCCAAGTTGGAGTATTGAAATCTCAATGAAGCACATATACCTTTATGGACCCTGTTCCTGGATTTCTTCCCTGAAGTAAATCTTAATCTTCAATTATCTGGGTAGTCATACATACATAAGTCCCACATTATTTCTTACTATTGCATCTTTCATGTAACAATTGTCTAATTTTTACCAATACCTCATGTTTCTCACACCGAGCATGTCTCACGTGATCTTAGAGTGTAAAAGTAATTATGACATCCTTCTTTGAGCCATCAAACATAAACATCATACTCCCTTACTCGAACTATGTGGGTTTTGATTCCTTTTTTGAACAAAGGATACATAGGTAGCCCATCTGTGGGTTCGATCCCAACTCTGAAATAATCCATGTCCTTCTAAATGAAAATAAACTTCAAGTGACCCACTAAGTGTATTTAAAACCAGCCTGGTCCTTATAATGACCAAGATACTTCTATATAAATGTGTTGAAGGATACCATTGACCAAGAATCTCTAATAAATACAGATGATTCCCTATTGATTAAGAACCTCGAATACATATAAAAGATTCTCTAAAATTCCTACATATTTAATCATTGATTGTCAAATCTGAATGAAATACCATTTTATACTTGGTAATGTAATAATGATTCATGAACATAACTTAAATCTATAAAGAGAGTCCTGGAGTGGACAATAATTCCCCTAAAAAGGTGTGATGAGTCCGACCACCCATCCTCTCGACCAATGCAAATTCCTAAGCCTCATCAGTCCACAAACTAATGAACACCTAACTTTGGAAAGTAGGTCCAAATAGATATGGAATCATTTGATGTTTCTGATTCTACGAAAAAACCCGTTAGAAACCGATCAGAATGTTTGAACCTCCCATCAAGGAGGTCATCCTCGAATTCTGAGGGAAACAATGATTTCAATATGTCTTCAAATGTTTGGATCATCCTTTCTGATTTCCCATTAGTTTGAGTGTGATAAGTGGTACTCAAATGATGCTAAGTATCCAAATCATTCTAAAGAAATTTTCCAAATTTTGATGTAAATCAAGGATTGAAATCACACAAAATTGAAAGAGGTTCTCCATGAAGACTTAAAACATTATTTATATAATGTTGGGGAAGACGTTCCAATGGAAATTCCTCCCTTATAGCGAGTAAATGTGCAAATTTTTTATGTCGATCAACAATTACCAATATTGCATAATTCATTATTGGAGTTTTTGGAAATGTATTGAAAAAATACATGGTGATGTCATCACATTTCAATGTAGGAATAGGAATAGGATAAATGACTCCTCTAGGATGTCTCTATTCGACGATCACTTGTTTATAGACTAAATATCTTGATACATAATCTGCAATTTCCCTCTTCATGTTATCCCACCACAAATGTTTTGTAAAATATCTATACATTTTAGTTGTACTAGGGTTTATAGAAAAATCTAAGCTATGTGTATCATACAATAACTCAATTTTGAGATCAGGTATTAAGGGAACATGAAGCCTCTTCCAAAATATTAGAATTCCATCTTCACATAAGAAGTCACAAACTTCCCCTATTTCACAGCATTAATTTTCATTTGTAGGTTCTCAACATCTGGCTGAGAGATTTTAATCCTTTTTAAAAAGATTTTTTGGCAGCCAAATGAAAATTAGTGATGTTTCAACTTCTCTAATAATTCTCATATCCATCCTTACTAGATCCTTGTATAAAGGATCCTTTTTAATCCACATTATATTGATAACTCGAAGATCCTTCCTTATCCATGAATCAGCTACATTATTTTCCATTCCTAGTGGGTAATGTATGGTACAATTATAATCCTTTAGTAGTTTGAGCCATCTCCTTTGCCTCATGTTGAGTTCTTTCTTTGAGAAGATTTACTTCATACTATTTTGATCCATATATATTTCATATCTTTCACAATAGAGATAGTGTCTGGATATTTTTAGAGCCATGATCACACCTGCTAACTCAAGATAATGAGTATGATAGTTTTGTTCAATAATTTTTAACTTCTCTGATGCATATGTAATAACTATATCATTATTCATAAGAACACCCTCAATTCCTTTCTTTGATGAATCACTATAGATCTCAAACCCATCATTCCTCGACAGTAGGGTTAGGAATAGATAATTCACTAATCTCCTCTTCAATTCTTTGAAACAGTCCTCACGTTCTTTTTTCTATAAGAAATTAACCCCTTTAAGTGTAAGCTTGGTCATTGGGGTGGCTAAACGGGAAAAGTTTGGAATGAAATGTTGATAATAACATGCTAAACCAATAAAATTATGTACCTTAGTTATGTTCATTAGTGCAGGACATTCTGGAATAACCTTTTTCTTTATAAGATCAATAGATACTCCATACATAGGGATAATGGGCAAATGAAAGTAAATTGTTTGAATAAAATATTTATAGTTTCTATACTTCCCATATATTTAATTTCTTATAAGTGTCTTTAGAATAGTGTAAATTTTATTTTCGTGATCTCCTCAAATTTTGGAGTATATCAAGTTATCGTCAATAAATACCACCAAAAATTCATCAAGATATTCCTTCAATACACTATTCATTATATCCATGAAAACATAAGGTGAATTAGTCAGTCTAAAAGGAATTACTCTAAACTCGTAATTCCCTTACTTGGTTGGAAATTTTGTTTTTTGAATTACTTCCGTCCTCACAAGAAACTAATAACTTCAAATTAACGTTCAATTTTCAACAAATATTGGTCTCCATGAATTTGATCAAATAAATAATCAATGTGGGGTAGGAGATACTTGATATTTATTGTTATAGAATTTAAATCCCTAGAGTAAATGCACAACCTCATAGATCCACCTTTCATCTTAATGAAATGAACATAGGCTCCCCGTAGAGAAACACTAGAGAGAATAAATCATTTATCACTAAATTCCTATAGATTTTAATTTAGTTCCACTAATTCCATGATGTAAATTCTATAAAGGGTCTTTGATATGGGCCTTGAATCAGGAATTAAGTCAATCGAAAAATAATTTCTTCACTCTAGATGTTGTTTATAAAAATACTTTAGGAATACATTAAAATATTCTTGAACAAGTTGTATGTCCACAATTTGAATAGTATTTTCCCCACCCATAGATATTGAATTACCTTACACAATAATAATTGAATTTAGTATAGCTAATGGGGGTTGATCTTGATGAGAATCAGATGGTGATGTTTCTTACCTAAAGATATGGGATTCCAAATCATCCCGAAAACTTTAAACCACCTTCTTCTTGAAATAGGTTTTCACTTCATGGATTGAAATAAAATACATTAATAGGATTATATCAAATTAAATCATGGGTATGATAACATAACAAGAAAATAAAGAACTTTTATATTCCATAATGGGGTCTTCTAGACACAACTTTGTTGCATTCATACTTCCCTTATGAGTTTTTAATAATAACATTGTTATTAAATAAAATTGGAAATATCTAATTTTTATTCAAAACTGGAAATATATGAAATAATGTAATGATTAAGAATCAATTAAATAATTGTATAAGTTCAAATAAATAGATAATATACCTTCCATCATATCGTTAGGAACTTCAACCAATGCAGTTGTGACCGCATATGCTTGGCCTTTCTCTCTTTGCTTCCTTTTTGGAATGTTTCCTTGATTCTTATGACATTCATGAGAATAATGTCCCACATCCCTACAATTGTAGCATTGAACATTGGTAGATTATTTCTTCACCATACAATCCGGAGATAGGTGGCCTTTTTCATAGAACTTGTAATAGTCTTTCATTCTATTCAGGCAAGTTATAGGGTGTTTCTTCTCACAATTACTAAAAGAAGGAAATTTAAATATTCCCTTCTTCCTAATTTCCATATTTCCTTTCCTAGAGTTTTCTTCATCCCTATTATTTTCTTTTTTTCCTCTAAATTAATAAGAATTAGAAAATTCACATTTTGTCTTGATATTTCTTGAGACAATAACTTCATACGATGAGAAAATTTGGGATACTACTTCCCTTTGGAGGAATTGTTTTAAAACATAAATGAATCTATCAATATTTCTCCTTGGATTATGTAAGTAGTCAAAAACAGGTGTTTCTATCATTGTGAAGTTAACTTCATACTTTGAAACATTTTCATCCTCTTTCTGCCTTAGATTCTGTAATTGCCTTTTAATATCCACTTGTTGTTTGTGGGGAAAATATTTCCATTCCATATGTTTTGTTTCTTCCTCCTACATTGTGTTTTAGATTAACAACTACCACTAATCAGCATCTTCTGATAAATTATAAACTTCCATGACAAACTTCTCTCCTTCGTTACATCACATAAGGAGGCATATCTTTTATACGGAACTTATCCACTACTCATCTACAAATGGGTTTTTAGTCCCATTGAATGATGGAGATAGTTATTGCATATAGAATTACAATAATTCCCCTCCATATTATGGATTAGGATGATTCATATGGGTAAGGGTATTTTTCATTACCTAAGTTAGTTGTCCAAGTATAGTTATATACTTCTCAGCACCAGTTTTAGATCCAAATCCAACATCATTATCTTGCATTAGAAGGAAATATAAACATGGGAAACGCATGTTCATGTGGTTTCCATTCCATCAAAGAAGTTCCATTTATAAATAATGGCATATAATATATTAGGTTATAAATCATAATGTATATTATTAATGTAGAAAAATACATATCATAAATTTAAATCCTATACATAGTTAATCTCACAATCATAAACATGGTTTCTTTGATGAAAATTTTATATTTAAATAATTCATAATGGATTGTAAGGAAAATGTGAATTAACCTAAGATTATCCACTGGGAGTGTCAACATATGTGTGCAATAAGGCCTATTGTCATATAATAGGATACTCTAGGTCATGCTCAAAACTCATTGTCCGAGTATTTATTCAATGGTACATCTATGCTATAACCACATCCACTGATCGTATCCATACATGGATATATTTCGTAGAAAGATCCAGATAATATAATCGTTACCAAAAAATTCTCTTAGGGGTTTGTTCCCAAATCTACGTTATGTGGATCTAGTTTCCATGTTTTCTTTTAAATTTCCTCTGATAAAAACTATAAGGATCCAACCCCAGTTTCCTAAAGTCGGTGCCTTATTTTATTGCATTGTCATAAAAATAAAGAATATGCGTCCTGACGAACTGAGTAGTTCATTAATTTTGGAAACAAAATACATACATATGATTAACATTACAAATTGAAATTCAAAACAACATATAATTTTTATTGGGTACATCTGCAACTATAATTTTTTCCTTGTAGGTCAATCAGAAAAAACTACTTCATGTCCAAAGAAAATGAAACATTATAAAGGGGTGAGATCAAATGCTCAGTAAGGGAAAGAAATGCATCATAATATATCATAAACATAAACATTAGTCATGGTTAATAACTAAAAACACATGCCTCTAAAAAACATAATTGAACACATTTTGGAAAGAATAAGAGATGAATAAATAAAGCCATAATAAAACATAATCATAATTATTTTACTAATCATATAACCACATGAGATATAAATAATATTTTCATAATACATGAAGGCATATTTTGGGACATCATAGCCATACAGTCATGTCCTCATTCCAAGACCATATATATCCATTTATTCAAGGACTTTTGCAAAGACCATAGTTTGTCTAATGAGACATATTGATGCACCAAGAGGATATAGAATGACCCATTGGTCACTTAATAAGTCCAATACATTCCTCAAATGAATGTGTATAAAAATAAACAACATATATATCCATATTTAAACTAATATATGTAATTTAAATAACATTCCCCAAACATTAAGCATAAACACTAACCTTTCAGTGTAAATCGGTGAATAGTTTTATGATATCACATCCACTATGAAAATAATCATAAAATATTAAATTAAATATGGTAGATGATATCATAAATTATTAATCCCAATAATAGATAATAATCAACAATAGTGCTTAAATATATCAAGACACACTTTTAAAATCATCGATTAATTCTTGAGAAAAGTACTCTTTTTCTTAGAAAAGAAGAGTTCTTTTGGAAAAATATTTATATAAAACCAGAATTGAAGAAATTTATTATATTCATAATAATATTGTATATTTAAAAAAGATAATGGTTTCTAAAAATATACCATATATTTCCTTTGAAAATAGGTAATAATATAAGAAATTCCCTTGAATCTTGTTTGCATTTCGTGAATAATTTTTTAATGACCCCTTTATAATGTATAACTCACCATAAATGAAGGTAGGTATCTATTTGGTATGAATATATTTTAAAAAAAAATAATAATTTATGAGTAGTAAATTAGAACAAAAAATAATTTAATTTAGTTATGTAGAGAATAAAAGTACCCCAAATGAAAAAGGAGGTTCAAGTTGAAAACCCTTACCTTAAGTCTGAATGTTCTACTCTTGACCTTATGGTCTTGAAATAAGAAATTAGAGACATTAGTAACATTATTAAGAATATATTATACATTTATTTAGTTTATCATAATTTTTTAATAAATTTATGTCCTTGTTGATAAGTGGTAATATTGAATTATTTCCTTCCAGAGTGTTCGTTTTCTTGGTATTCATAATCGATTCACTTGTTTTTAAGTAATAGAGTTCAGGTGGAATGGGTGTAAATCACCAAATTTGAATTTAAAAATTATTTATGAACATAAATAGGTGTTAATGGTCATTTTTATCATTTGGTTAGGTTTAATATGTATAAATTATTAGATTAAATATTAATTACAATCACAGAGATTATTTTAGCGGCATTTTGATTATTGGAAACATTTTTGGTCATATGATTTAATATTATCAACATATACTGGTTTAGGAATATTAAATTGGTTTTAAAAAATATATTGTAAAAATTTTCAACCATAAAAATGGATCCATGGATAGTATTAAAAGAGAAATTGAAGAATTAAACTTCATCATCCACGAAGGTTGTAAATTGGCACCTCAAGAATAATGATTTAGTTTATAAAATAGAGAGAGAGAGAGAGAGTAAGGATATTGATGATGGTTATTCCATTCACATGATATAATTCTAGAATATATATGATACTGGTGTTATCATGGTAATTTTTATATAGTAGGTGAGTAGACAATAACAACAGAAAGGAATAAGAAATGGAATTGAATGAAATAGAATGTGAATTTACCTCCTGAATCTACCTCCTTGAGAATCTCTTTAAGGGAAGGGGTTTTGGAATTTTGGGAAGACCAAGAGCTCCTAGAAGTGGGGAGTGACTAGGTAATGGAATTTAGGTAATACATTGAGGATTATCAAGGATTAGAGGATTGAAGAGTAAAGGGATTGAGTGGGGTTTTATTATAGTGGAAGAGAGGAGGGCTTTCAAATTATTTTACTCATTATTTTATTATTTTTGATAAATTCAACAAAAAGTATAGATTATATTTCAAAATAATAGTAATATTTGAATCTGAGTTCCAAAAAAGTGTTCATAAATTATTGTTAGAACACCTACGATTCAATAAATCATGTATTTTTCATTTATCATAAATTATCGTATTTTACTATTCACCCAAAATTCAAGTATTTTAGAAATATACCAAAAATTCACCATAAATTTTTTTTGATGCATAGATTTGAAAAATAAACCCCATTTTTAGAAATAATTTTCTACATATTTTTAATTTATTTTCCAAATAAAATATTAATTTATTCAAAAAAAGAAACATTAAATCTATAACTCATTTTATAACACCTTGAAAAATTAATCAAGGTCCCATTAAATTATATTATAACCATAATAAAATAAAATAACAATTTATGATTAAATTTTATAAAAATAAATTTCACTTTTAATTTATTAAATTAATCATAAATTTATAATTAATATATGTTTGACATACAAAAATACCAATACTTATACTATGATCATTTTTCCACTTTTAAGATGTTTAAATTATATTTTTACATTAACTGGTGATGTTTATATATATTTTTGATTTATGATTCATTACTACTCATAATCGTATGTCACTATTCATTATGGTTTGTTATAATTCATGCAAAAATTACTGGATTCTATAAAACTCTAAATATCATAAATAAACACAACCGTGTATGTCAGTTGTTTAAAATTCAAATCACAAAGGTGGAAAAATTATTTTTATAGGTAGGTTTTAACAAAGTGTTATTTCTTAGAGACTCAATGTTTCATGCATTCAATATTTAATTTATTTTTTAAATCTTGGGGTGCTGCAAATTAGGCTAAAAAATCCCAACATTTGAATTTTATTAAATGAGAAGAAATATAAATCACTATCAAACTCAAAAGACATGGAACTGCGTTACTAGACAAATATTTGAATCCAACTTGATCTAACTCTGTAGAGTAAAAAATAATGAATAATAAAACGTTTTTTTCTACAAAAATATTGATAAATGCGCAACCTCCCTAAACCAAATTTACTTGATTATCCTTGATGAAATGATATCATTTGAGAAAAACCCATATTTTTTATATTTATTCAATTAATACTTCTTAATCACAAGTAATAATCAACACTTCATTAGAAAATACTAAATCAGAATATCAAATTTACCCTCAAAATGAAATATCTATCCAAAAACCTCTTCAAAACAAATTCATTCATATACTTAAATAGTTTTTTTAAAAACATTAAACAATAAAAAATTGTTTGATTACAAAGTAACCAAATTAATAACCCACTCTAAATATATCCTCCCCCTTAATAGAATCTCATATCAATGGATTATTTCCTATAAATATTTTCGTCATTTAATTTTTAAAACATAAGAAGACAAATACAATGTAATTTTTATGTTTCCAATTTCCACCCCCAACAAAAATATAAAATTAAAAATGGGAGAGGTGACTAATAAACTATACCTTATCCCTTTTAGTGATAGTTTTTAACTCCCAATATCAGTCTCTAATTCTTAATTACATCCTTAGGTAATCCATTAGTGATCATAAATATAATTTTAGTCTTTATAAGAACAAATTCAAACTCAAAATCATTTCATTCCATGAGATCCATGATGAAGTGAAATTTGATGTCAATTTTATTTCCTATGGAATTATAAAACTGGTTCTCTGATGAATTTATAGCACATTGATTTTTAAAACTCAAGAGAATTGGGAAAATTAATTTAAATTTAAGATCCTCCAACTATGATTTCATCTACATTAATTGATTATATCTTGTGTGGTATCCACATATAAGGCTTAAATAGTGCTCAGAGTAACAAAATTAAACTATTTATTGTCTATATAAACAGAACCCTCTCAAGGATAGAAAACTATACTAGATGTCATCCTAGTATCATAAACACAACCTACCTAATATTAATATGTATATGAAAACAGAATAAGCACACACAAACCATCACATTTTATTCAAAAACCTTTTCCAACAATAAAATACCTTAGGCTACATTTTGAAATAATAAAAAACAGATTCTCTTGATACAATTAAGTACCTAGAACAATGGGTAAATGAAAATACCATATCTAGTCTTTATGCTAACAATTATAGTAGACTTCCAATCAATTTTGAAAACATCATTTGATCAACTTCTATTTTATTTTTATATATTCATATATTTGTAGCAACAAAAAGACTCATAGAAATAATATTTGAATCTTCCAAACCAATTATTTTTAAAATTTTAATAGTGTACTTCAAATGGGAATGAAAAATGTGATCTTTATCCTAATAAATTTATAAGCTACGAAAAACATTCATCACTCTACGAACATAAATTTATGTCAATATATTAATCTATTTTCATAACTTCTCACTAAATTCATTCTTATTTCCATAAAATATGACATCATCATTACAAAAAATATTAGCATTTGATAAATATTGTTCATCACAAAAGTTTAGATATCTATCCAATTTAAGTATTTAAGAATTTAACTGATTTAAGTTATTGTACAATATAGAGTACCATGGTTATGGTTAATTTTTTCTGCCCATTAAAACTCTACTTTATTGTGAAAACACATTCTTAATATTTTAATAGATATTACCCACAAGTATTTTCAATGAATACCTCTACTTTAAACTCTCCATTGAGAAAGGAAAATTTTACATCCCTTTGTAATATCATGTATCTAATTTTTTCTATATTATAAATATATATTATAATGATTTAGAAGTCTTATAAATGGTTTTAAGGTCTTATAAAATCCTACTAAATCAACCTAAGAACTTTATTTATACACTAATATTTCACTATTTACCATCACCTCAATTCTTACATTTAATTTTCCATCTATTGAATATCGATTTTTTCATGATGAAATTATTATCTTTAGTCTTGGGTACCAACTCCCATGATTAATTATTTCCTTTTTAGTTTAATTATTAATTCATATTATTAACCAAATTTTGATACTTCAATTATTCTTCAATATCTATAAGCTCTAGTTGAGAAAAAAATGATGTTTGATTTGGTTTCCTCAATGATATCCTAGTTAACACCGGTTGTATTTTACCTCTAATGATGTTTTGGACCTGTATTTGAATTATAATCCATATTAAAGAACCAAGATATTTTCTCTCATCATTTGAAATTCAGGAGTCTTTTTCTCTAACTTATCCATCTTCAATGGTTTCATCTATTTTTGAAGTATCATCAGACTCTTTGACAAAAAAACCAAAACATCATAACTACTAGAACAATCTTCATCATATATAATGTATTTAATAGAATGTTCCATGATATTTACATTTGTAGTATCAATAATAGTTCAACATCATTTTTTTAACATCAGTATCCTCTTCCATTTTGAGGATATCATAGTACGATCCCATCAAATAATCATTATTATAAAATTCTAGGGTTTTTTTCTTTTAGCCTGATAAAATAAGGATTTCTACACACATGAAGATACAAAACTCCTGGACTTATCATTTTATATATCCTAAACAAAATACTAATGTTTTTTATATATACAATCATTTTAAATGTGAACCACTACACCAATACCTTACCTACATAAATATAGGGATGTTTCATGCTCAACCAACCTTTTTTGAGACATCTCCACCAAACATATAATCTTCTTTATAGACACCATTATTTTTTTGGTGTATGTTTAACTTAGTTCATTTTTTATTCTATGAAACTTCATATAATATTTAAACTTAAAAATTTTAAACTATGTTCCATTGTCTTCCCAGATAATCATGAGAGATAGAAAAACTTTTTATACAATCATTTTAATACTATTAAAAAAAATTAATTCCTCACGAATGAATTTCATAGTAAAAAAATAGTGTGACTTAATTCCTAATTAAATTTAATAATTCACTTAGCTATATTGGTTGAATTGTTCCACATGTATCTACACAGATCTGTATAAATGATCTTTAAAGGATGTGTATATTGAATATCCATCATCTTGAGTGATGATTTAATGATTTTCCATTTTGTAAATTTAAGTACACCGAATATATTTCTATTTTTAGAAAAATATGATGATGAAAATTATCACCTTTGGTGATCTTTTTCATACTTTTCAGCCATGTTTTTAGTATATTTCTTGGAAAAATCATTCTATTATTACATTCTTACAAAGAAAATATTTTCTACACCACCCACTTGAAAAAAATTACATTATTTCCATTGTAATATTTCTATAAATCAATTTTTTCTAGGTCCTATACCTATAATTCATCCATCCTAAATAACACTTAATTTCTTTCATCAAAAATCTATGAAAAAAATAACTTATTGTGTTTTAATCAATCAAAAAGTGTTTATAGATTTTTTTCTTTTATTCCCCAATCATTATTGAAAACGCACCTTTATCCTATAGCATTCCATCATTTCCAAATTTTTCTGAGACTATATTTAATGTTTGACATATTTTAGAAATTTTAAATCACATTTCATGTGATAGCAACATCCACATTCTAAGATTCTTGGAATTTCCCCTTTGAATTCTATGAGTGTAACTTCTACAATAAAATATTTCTTATTCAAATTTCTCTTCTGAACAAAATCATTTTTAGTATTAAAAAGTACATTTTTAATGGATGGAATCATTCTGAGGAAATAATATTCATAGTAACCAAGAAGGTTACATATCATACATACCACATTAAGAGAATCAAACATGTTCGGGAAAATCTATTCCGAACATGTAAATGATTTTTGTTTTTTACCCCGTTTAATAGAGAGAATACCTCCTTAAAACATTTCCTAACAAGTATATCACGAATGTTTAGTGATATTTAATTAAAAAGAAACTTTTTTTTGTATTCCCAAATCCTCTAAAGTATTAAAAATATATAGAAATAAAATGTTTATATGAATTAAACAAGATATTTAGAATATGGATCTTCCCTATCTTCTAACTACGAATCACCAATATTGGATCTTTTTAAAAAACAAATTTAAACTATTAAATTATTACTTTTCATATTTGAATTAATTTTTGATTTCTAAATATCACCATTCAATATAGTTTGTGACTTCAATTTGGTGTTTCTCGATTTTCTATATTTTTGAGTATCACTAGATTTGGTTATAAATTCGGTCTTTGTGACATGATTCTTCTTATTTTACTCTTCAAAAACATTTTATGGTTTATTTATTTCCTTTTATGATTAATTATTTATTCCTCTAGATCCTCACTCTTAATTTAACCATCTATAACTTCTAAAATAGTATTTTGAATAATGGATATTAAATAGTTCAATTATTCTTCCTGTTGGTTCAATTTATTTTGAATATAGTCATAATTATTCACATTATCATTCATTAACAATTCCATCACGATGTTAATTTTCAAATTATCAACATGAATATTCTTAAAATATTATATTTCCATTATCAATTTAGAATTTTATTCAGAAAATACAAAATTATTACATTTCAAGGACTTATTATTCTTCCTATAGATTCTGATCCCATTATCTAGTTTAGAGATACATTAAAGACATCATTTAAATTATATATTCGACATGAACTCCATTTATGTCTCTCCCTCTCCACTATCATATCATATTTCATCTATTGTAATAAATTTATCATTATTATTAACAATAAGAAGTTTTTCATCATCATTATCATTGAATGAACCAATAAAATCTTATTCTACCCTTCTTTAAATTTTATTAGATTTAAAGTTTCTAATTTCAAATCCTGATAACATTTTACCCATATCTTTTGAGGAAACCTTCAATTTGATCCATATTCATTAATAATATTCTAGGATTTTATTCTTATCATCCTTATAGTTTTCATCATCTTTGGTCTTTAGGCATTTTCTTCTAATGTTTTCAATATCATCACATGTGAAACACATTAAACATATAATCCATGTGTTCTTCATTTCAAAATTCTACATTTTCTTAATATTAGGGTCATGATATCATTAAATTACTACACTATAACTTGAAAAAAATCTAAGCTACATGATTCTAAATCAATAATAACATTTTTAATCCAATTTTTTTAGTATTTAAAACCAAATTCCTTTTCATCCTTCACCTTATTATTGAATAAATTATTTTTAATCACCCATAAGATATAAAAATTCCATACATGTCATCAAGAGGGATATCTCTTTGATTTATGTCTTCCAAAGAATATATTTTTACATAAAACTCATTAGATAAGATATATATGATCTTTTCTAAAATTATAGAGACATTAAATATTTCACCGTAGCATCTGATCATGCTTACATATTTATTAATTTATATTAATAAACAATCCAAAAAATCATCATAATGTGTTCCTAAATCAAAATTATTTAATCATTGAATTGGTAGTCATTATTTCATCACATTGGAATTTCATTCTTAAATATTTTGATTTTTTTCGTAAATGAATTATAAATTATTTATTCCATTGAATTTTTTAAATTCACATTAAAAAATAAAGATAAAATAGAATTTCTCAAAGTAGAATCATTATCTAAATTATTCATATCTTCCATGGTTAGGGTAATACATTAATAATTTATGGGAAATATATCCGTTTCATCTTTTAGTACATCATAACATATTGAAAAAATTGTATTATATAATTCTATCCTTCATTACATGCTAACTATTCACACCCAAATATGTGTTCCCCTTTTTATTCAATAAAATTAATCTATCGATGGTAGATAATAAAAATAAATGATAAATTTCTCCATAAGAAGGCTTCAAACACCAAAAATAAAACAATCAATCACAAATGAAGATAAAACCTCTCACATTCCACTTATGGAACTACCTATAAGATATTTAGGAGATCACTAATATGTGGTTGAATCAATCATATTAAACTTTTTAACTTTCTTTAAAAATACACTTCACCATATTTTAAAATGAGTGATGTTTCTTTATACACACACTCCTAAACACATATCCCAACAATGAATACATAAATTTTAAACATTCAACTATCAATTCTATAAGGATAATCCTTGGTGTGCTATAGATTTCTCTATGACCACACTACTCACTAGAATTACCCTATAGGTATAATAAAGCATGATATATCCTTAGAAAACAAATTTTCTCATATATGGACTATTCTTTGGTGCGTCCCATACACAATTGAATCCTTCATATTAAACTTACAGTAAATTTAGGTAATAAATGATATGTATTCCAAATATAGACTAATAAAATTTTATCGAGTGTGTTGAGTTCTTCTCCACCCTCTTTTAATTAACATTATCAAGAAACTACTTAAATTTTCATGCACACTACTACATGAAACCATAATTTTCATAAATTCTTCCTGAATGAGACTCTAGAAAATATATGGAAACAATATAATCTTATAGCCATTTCCATTATATGAAAATTTTTTCCAACTCACCTATCATTCAAAAAATATTCTCGATAATATTTTTTAATATATTTTCCCTATTTTTGTAACTTCATTTTCGGCTTCATCATTATATAATCTATATTTAGAGATTTCATATAATAAATTCCCCTTGAAATTTATTATTTTTTCTCTTCAAACTATAATAAAACATTTATTATTTGGATTTTAATTCTATAGATACACATCGGGATATCAATTATGATATTTGAGTTAATGTGATCTCTCTTTCCACCTCAAAATTCCACGTTTAAAAACCTATAATAATCATATATAAATGAACAAGGCATCCAAGAGATCTATTAACTAGTTCCAAAATCATGACACAAAATATTATTCACTCTCTTGAGAACCTATACATATAAAAAAACCAATATATTGAATCTTGGATTAACCAAATAACTTGATATTTATTTTTTAATAATAATAGATTACCATGAATCACCTAATTTAAATGTAGAATAATATTATAAATCATAATATTTAGTTATGAGATTTATTTTTAAGAAGGAAAGATTATCTTACATCATGAAATTGAATTATTCTTTATAATATTAAATTAGAAAAACTTTAATTTAAGTCCACGTAATTATAAAAATTCACTATTTTTTTATGTTTATATAGAACATATGATGTTTAAACTTATCAAACATGATGTTTACATAGTTCAAATGATATTTACACTTATAAAACATGATTCTTATAAAAAAACAATATTTATATAGAAACATATTTTCATTACAAAACTAAAAATGATGTCTACATAGATAAGTAATGATGTTTATATTGGTTAGGAATTTTCTATTTTTTACTCAGTTAGACTCTATGATTCTATTGAACTTCACATTGATGATTATATATATATCATAACTTATTAATTTAACTTTATATTTATTATAATATTTTCCAAAAATATTTACAAATAGATTCAAACACTCTTAAGTGTTAGAATGAAATTCTTCTCAAATGAAACAATAAAAATCTCTTGAGTTTGAAAATGATATATGTGCTGATAATTAAATAAAACACAACATTAATTTTCAATTAAAAATTATCTAAAATTTAATCTCTAAATTTATATCATATTGTAGAAGAAATTATTCAATCTCACGACACAAAAATTATCTATCAGGCCTTCCAAACCACCCCAAATATTTAACTACACCAATAAATCTATTGGTATAAATAATTAAAATAAAATATAAAATATATATTCAAATTTAAGAAAATAAAAATAAAGAAAAAATCCAAACAAAGATAAATATTAAATTTAAGTCATAAAGAGTAGTAGAAAATGATGTTGTTTACAATAAACCTTTACAAGTTAAATATAACACAATTCATATAAATAAAATCACACAACATAATATTCCAAAGTGAACATGAGAAGAACTATTTGTAAGTAATTTAATTATCACAAATAGTTCCATTCCAAAAAAAATAAATCCCATTTTTAGTTGGTGTGTAAGATCCTCCAAAACAACTATTGAATAACAAAGAATAATAATTAAAAGACAAATAGAACAGAGATAATATTTTTTGAAGAGTTTCACTAAATATATTTCTGTGGAAATTTTTTTATGAATGGTGGGGGTAATCAAAAATCCCATAGTCATTTTTATATTATAAATTAATAATGGGTAGAGTATAATGATAGTATAGAACTATCTATAATTATATATATTAATATTAAGTTTTCCTTTCCCAGGATAAAATGTTATAATAGTAATTTTTTTTGAATAATGATTAAGATTAAGTTAAACCACGAAATTATAAAATTATTCCATATTTTATAAGTACCTTTAACCCTTATTTAATGTGTAAAATTGTTATCATCTAAGAAACCATCCATTTCCCTCAAGAAATGTCATTTTAGAAATTAGGTATTTATATTGTATTTTTTTCTAGAGGATATTTAAATAATTATATTTATAAAAAACAAGTTATATAATCTGAAACCACAGTGTAATCATTGGCCAAACTCCAATTAAAAAAAACAAGGATATTAACTTTAATATCCCCTTAACATATATACAAAAATATCTAAAAATGCACAAAAACTAAAAAAATCATATTATGAGATTTATGAAACTCATTAATTTCCATTTGCTTTATCTAAAAGAATTTTTTTCAATGATATATTTTTTTCAATTTAAATATAATTTTCTGTAGAATCTCTTAAAAAAAAGTGTCTAAAAAATGAGATATTTTGTTGCACAACAATTATATTACAAAATCCAATTTTTCTTCCAATAAATGTTCATCAACTAAAACATTGTTCATGTAGAATATAATTTGTAACATAAAATTATAGAAAAATCAATTCCTTATATTTAGCAATTTTAACTATATCAATATCAATTTAAATTCTAAAAATCCACTTTGTCTACAGAACTATGCATTCAAAACTATATCCACAAATATGAAATATTTCATTATTACTATTTAAATTTATCGTTATACTAATTTCGTTTTATGATAAAGTAAATTTGATAATTTTTAAAAAATAAAAACTATGATGTGTTATAATAACAGTACACCATGTTTTATATTTTCCATGAACTATGGTTTCCTTTATAACCAATATTTTAGAGATTAATTTCTCTAAGGGGTTTTTAAGAGAAAACCATACCTAATACAATTATGTTTTTAATTTTTAATTGAATGTTGAATCATTAGAGTATTTTAGATAAAATTGGAATAAATTTAATTGAATTAATGAACCACATTTTTATAATATTAAAAACAGATCCCAATTTTTAGAAAATTTTCAAAAATGAGTCACATTGAATAAAAAAGTGAAGGTAATGGATAAACATAGTATAAAATTATTTTTAAAAAATTTTATGAAAAATATGGGGATCTTTATGCTATGGTACAAATCATGGTTAAATGATTCAATCTAGAGAATACGATAAGGAAGAACCATGTCCATAATATCATTGATCAAGATTAAATATGAAAATAATTGATGCAAACACATAATGTTTTGAAAAATCTAAATAATTAATCATTTAATAATGTATCATATAAATACCATCAAAAAAATGTTGAAAATTAATGGTTTTAGGAGATTAAAAATAGAGGAATTTTATAATAGGTTTTCAACCCTTCATGTCATGGTCATTATGGTTATTAAAGAAAATATGAAAATAAGTTCATGAAATTAGAAGAATTGGTGTAAGATATATAATTGAATTAAAAGATAAAATATTTTTAAATTTAAACTATTGTGTTTTAGGGGATAATGGTAGATATTTGGTTTCAATTATAGTTCATTTGAGTAGCATTTATATGAAACTAAATTTAATTATGGAACATCAATGTAGTGAAATAAATATTTTATGTGAATATTTATTTGTTAAATATTCTAGTATAATTTGGCCACCTTTTCTACCATATGGAATCGACTGTTACAAGGTGATAATTAATGTTCTATTGTTTATTAAACATTATATTATTTAAAATTTTTTATATCTCTTAAATATATGATAAATTTTGGATAAATTAAGTGATATTTTATTGTTACTATTTAAATATTATGGAATAATTTTTAAGGATTATGATAATGAATTAAAAAAGGTAATATATGGGATATAGAAGATATATAATGATATACAGTTATTATAAAATTAAGACATAGAGGTTGAACACCACAGATCATTTACTCACTGAATGACTTGGTTTTAAATCTTCAAAAGCAAAAGGCCTACTATTTAATCACATATAAGATATTTTTAGAACATCTTTCATTTATAACATGGATCAATCATTTCATTTTTGTGAAAAAATAAGGGGTGGATTAATTGTATTATGTTTTTAGTAAATTTTTATCACATAATGGATTTTTTTATTTTTACGAGTGATGAATAATTATAATATATATTCAAAAAAATTTCTATATAGCTTAATATTATTTCCATATAAGAATATTATTTTTAAATATATGGATTTATAATTAATCTATGAACTAATTTCATAAATAATTGCATGAACATGGAATGGGTTCAAGTGTGCTTTGTTTAAATAGAGTTTTGAATCACTTGATTGTAAAATTAATTGAATTGATTAATAATATTTAAAAAATAATTTAGCGATTATAGAGTAAATACTAGGCAACATATTTATATTGATTTAATTTGAAACAAAACCCTAAAAAATGAATAATTATAAATAGTTTATTAACATTTTTATTTGAACCCATCACAAAAAATACACATTTCAACATTTATTAGTTTTAATGTAATTTTATTAGAATCTGTTAACTAAAAATTTATCAAAAACCATAAGTAATGTTTTTTCTGGATAAATTACACTAATGTAAAGATATATGACTTATATACATAAATATTAAATTATTTAAGAGGAATATTCAATATATAACATTTCGATCAATGATATAACTATAAAGGTTTAGTTTCATTGGAGATGAGATACATAAAAATACTATTTTGAAACATTATTCACCACCGCCCATAATATTCATCCCAATTTTTATACTTCTTAACATACCCTATTAAAACATTTCATCATTACTTGGGAAAATGAAAAATAAGAAATGGTGGGGTCAGATACTCAGTAAGGGTAAACATAATAGATTTCAATCGATGATCCAATTGAATAATAAGATAGTCACAATGGCGTGATATCATGACCAAAACCTTCAATGTTTATAAATAATCTATCAAATACCATAAACATGATTCATGGAAAAAAGGATTATCATTCCCAAACACATGAATCAAAATAGTATGAAATATTCATAAATAAATAATGAATCATAAGATCATGTCACAAAAGTGTTGAACCATCATAAGTATAGAAAAATAGTAAAATATTAATTTTAGGTATTAAAAACATAAAATCATAGTGGATCATAAATCATTATCTACTTCCCATAGTGTCTCAAGAACACTTTTTTACCACAGTAGAGAATACACATCTACTTTTTCCCCATAATTATCGCATGAGGTATAAAACATTACATAATGTATTGTTGGGACATATAACTTAATTCCACACCATTACATAATTAAAACCATACATTTGTTTTCAAATGACATCATAAATAACTCATCATATTATCATATAATAACCCATGAAAATAAAATTATCTTCATAAACATCTCATAATTTTATAATAGCATAACCATTAGAAAATAATCTAGTTTCATAAACATCTCATCCACATAAAAAAATCCACTAAGATTTGGAATAATGATGGTATGATTTAATAATAATATTATTAAAATATAATCAATATCAAATAATGTTATCAATGATAAAAATTAATTTAAAATAATCACTGGAATATTTCCAATAGAAAATACATTTTTAACATTAAAACCACTTATCAAAATATAATTTTTTTGAGAGTACTTTAGAAAAAAAATGTGAAAAAAAATTATAAGCATAAAAATTATGATTCAAAAAATTTAGTGATCATGAAGGCGTTAAATTTAATTCATCCTATATAAGTTAAATGAAAACATTACGTTCACATTTTTTAAAAAGTAAAAATATTCCTCATTGAAAAAGAATAAAAAATAATAATTATATATATTTTTAATAAGTAAATTATTGGTGTAAATGTATTATAACCAATCATATGATAATAACAAAACATACAATAAATCATTTTTTGAAAACATTCCTAGAGAAGAAAAATTATTTTCAATTTGGGAGGGAAATGAAGTCGGTTTTCCATAGAATTATTCATTTGGTATTTTGATTTCTTAATGAGAGGAAAATGAAAGGATGTTATTAAATATCCTTAAATAAGTATAGGAGAATAAAATTTAAATTTATTTATCAGATAGGTATCATATAATTTCTTCAATATAAATTTTAGCATCAATAATCTCGATTAAAAATAGGATTTGATCATAAACCCCTTAAATTAATTCATGTATTTATTCATTCACATTGGAACCCCATGTATAATAAACATATATTTATTATAAAATTATCCTATAACCATTCTAATATTAATATTATAATTTATGATTCACTTATGAAATCTCATCACTCATTTAATAATAAATTATTATTAAAATCAATATTTGGGATGTAATTTTTTTCATTTTTTAAGCATGTTCCAGTTCGCTAGTCCATGTCCTTGTACATTGATTATGATTACTTAATATCAAAAAAATTAGATATTATATTTATATTACATATATTAATTATATATATAAATAAATAAATATATTTATATTCATCTATAAAAGGTAGAGATAGAAAAATGAGTTTCATCGTTCTTGGAGAGAGTAGGACTTACATACATAAGAATGTTGTTTTTACATTTGAACAGATAGATTGGAAGACATTAATATAATAATTCTCTTTTTTATAAAAAATATATTATCATATAAATCATATATTTTCCTTAAATCCATCACTATTACTATCCATGTAAAATGAAAATGATATTAAAATCACATCCCTTTGTAGTGTTGGTAGTCCACATATACGAAGAAGTGATGTTATCTATTTTCAAAAGATTTTAAGCTAATACGGTTGATGTTTTAAAATATTCTAAGAAGTATTAATTCATCTTAAATAAAATATTTAACATTTAAACCCATCATAATGACCATCCATAAAATATAGTGAAGTAAAATGACTTGTCTCTATACGTAGAGACTATATGTCTTTTGTATGCATAAGTGATACTTTAACTTCCAATTTACTGATAAATCGGGTGGATAATGGTGAAAAAACAATAATAATTAAATTTTAGTATATAGAGGTTAAAAGAGAAATTAATTTATGATTAATTACATATAATTAGAGGATGTAGAAGAAGAAATAAATTGAAAGACCTGATATTATAATTGCATCTATTTCGATTTTCATCCATTAGATACCTTCTTAAGGACCCTTATAAATGGAATTTTTTAAAACTGAGATCTATAATTTATGGATATAGAAGTTGAGAAGAAACATTTGTAGGGTTTTTTCAAGATATAGGGCTCAAATTGATGTGATAATGAGAACAAGGAGGTGTCCATTTGTAAGGGATGGAGAGAGAAGACTTGGAATTTCTCATAATATTTAATTATAATAATGTAATTATTAAAATAAATTATTCCAAATTGACATAAAGTAGAATAATAAATATTATGTGGATGAAATTATATCGTTCATATAAACTTATTCCATTTCTTGTTTCATTTTGAACCTTATTGTTTGTTAACCCCTTCATTAACCTTTTCTACCTTAATTGTGGTGAAATCTTTTTCAATATTAAAGTGTTAAAAATATTACCATAAATGGAAATGTGACCCAAAAATTTAACATGGATGATATTATCAACCATATAACTTTATATTTTCAAAATATAATGTAATTAGGAATTTCAAATAACTTAATAAAATATTATTTTTTTATAAAATATTATTGAAGTCAATTTGGGAATTATTTATTTAATTTTACATTAGAGACACAATCAAAAAGATAGAATTTTAATATAGTAATATTTCAAATAAATGATATTTTATACTTATCTAAATGTATTTTGGAACATAATTACTCCTTCAAATTCAATCACTTTCAATATATATTTAAAATATTTTGTTAGTGTTCCGTAAAGAATTTAAGGTAATTATATAATCACTAAAAATAAAAAAAAAGTACCATTAGGAAAAAATTATCTTCCAAATAAACATTTATAAGTTAACATGTAACCTTTTTATACATATGTAAACATTCAGTAGATATTAAATTAAATAGAGTGACATTTTATATTTATTGTTTTCTTAAATTAATATAAATTTCATAATCATATAAATATGGAAAAATAAATGATATATGAGATAATAGGATCTAACTTTCCAAACTAAAGTAATCAAATAGGATAAATTAATGTGTTGGTGAAATTTTAAATCCTTATCCCAATGGTTTGCCCTTATTTTACCAGTTTTACCCATACTAGGTTGATATAAAGTTACTTTTATTACTATCTATAATGACAAAAAATAAAATTAAACTATTTAATAAATTTTATCCATAAAATTTAAAATATGGTATCAATTATTTAATATATAATTTCTAAAATTGGTAGTAAAATTTTTTAATATAAACTCACTAAATGAAATGAATACCACTTTTAGAAAACAAAAATTTTTTAGCATAAAACTAAATTTATAAATTTTTTATGTTAAATAAAAATATTATACGAATGTTAAAAATTTTATTTAATATATAATATTTTCATTTAATGAATCTAATAAACTAATAGTGATATATTTAATTGATTATGATAAAAAGGCATTCTGTGCACTAAAAGAGTTTTCAAAAAAAAACATCGTCAACTTTTAGATGATTTTATTTATTCATTTTTAATCAACTAATAACTATTAAATCAATTTTATACATAAATTATTCATAGTTTAGTAAATATTTTTCAAATACTATAATTTAACAACTTGGTTATAACTTAAAATAACATTATAGTCCAATTAGACTCATGGTTGGGTGTATCATAAGCCATTATTTTATTAAAGATATATATATATATATGAAAATATTTGGGGTGTTACATTTTATCCCACATTAAAATTATTTTTCTATGAAATTTCATCAATATGATATAGAAATTTGAGGAAATTTCTATTTCATTTCATCCCATGGTTCCCAAGTAGAATTATATAATTTATTGTTTTACCACTAAACATTGACCCGATGAGTGGCCTTGTTTTGTATCACTATGTCTAGGATAAAAATTCTCCACTAGAAGTTCCCTATAAGATATATATTTATCTCATTTATAGAAATATTTAGTTTAGTACATGTGAAGTATCGAGTATGCACATCCTTAAGATAGATACATGGAACACATCATGAACATGAAAGTTATTTTCTGGAAGTACTAAGCCATAAATGTACATCCCTACTTGATCAAGAATATCTAAGGGGAAAATATACATAAGTATCAAGTTTAAATTATTTATGATTCTCATAAAACTCTTCCATGGATAATTTTTTTTAATTCATTTTCACTGAATTCAAATTCAAGATTTCCTTAATGATTTCCAGCCTAAATTTTATATCATCTTTGTGTTTCGCTTAACTTATCCTGAAGGTATATGAACTTATCTATTATTTCCTTAACTATAATAATTCCCAATTTAATTCTTTCCCAAACCTTATCCCACCAGGATAGAGTTAGTCACCTCCTTCCATAAGGGGCTTCATAATGATCCACCTAAATTTTTGAGTAAAAGATATTATTGTAATAAAAATTTTCTAGAGAAAGGTGTTGACAACAAAAACCATTAAAATCCAATGAATAATATTTTAAAGTATCCTCTATAATTTTTATGGTCCATATAGAATGGTCATATTTCAAGGGTTGATATGTAGTTCTAAAACTCAACTCTAAGTCAACATCCTATGGAATAATTATCTAAAATATCAAGGTAAATATCATATCAAAATTAGATTCAATAGAATGTGTTACTCCCTAAACTTTTCCAACAAGATTAATTTATATCCAAGAAATATTATCAATATATAAATATACTCTAATGTAAATAATGAGTGATAACTTCATAAGGTGATTAAAAAACCCAAATAGGATGTTTAGATTTAGATGTTTTGGAGAGTCTTATAATGAAATAATTTGTATTTTCTTCCCACATTCACTCATTTTTGGTTAATAGCTGTAAAATGCACATAGAATTATGTCTATCCACCTTAACATACTGACATTCCATGAACTGGGATATATAATCTTCAAATATCTCTTTTCATGTTGACCAACAGAAAAATACTCCTTTAAATCTCTATAAATATTCATACTACTTAGATCAATATATAATGATGAACTATGATATTCTTCAAATAGATAAATCTTCATATATGTTATCTGTTAGATGAATAAATGGTTCATGAACCAGATAATTCCTTTGTAATAAATGAAAAAACATTAACATTTCTATCCTTCTTTGGAAACTATAAATCCTCCCTTTTCATAACTTTAATCTTCACTTGGACAGATGCTTGGAACCACATTTGAGATAGATAATATTTCTCCCCTCCTTACAGATATCTAGATCCATCTTTTGAAAATCAATAAATATTGGATATTTTATTATCCTCATTATATATTAGATGCATTGATCTTTCTAACATAGGGAATCATCAACCTTATTTTCATTATTAGGTTGTTAATTTATTAAGAATTCATAGTCATTAATTATCTCCAACCATTTTCAATGGCTCATATTGAACTATTTATATGTTAAAATATATTTCAAAATTTTATGATAAGAGTATATATCACACATTTATACAAAATTATTTTCCATACATACATTAAATTATGGAATTACCACTACTAGATCCCAATCATGAGTTAGAAAATTTTGCTAATATATTGTCAATTAGTGTAAGGAATATGATATCACTATTTCATTCTTAATGATAAATAATCTAATGCCAATCTTCTATGCATCAATAAAGATCAAATAACATTCTAAATTATAAGTTAACATGAGAAAAATTATACTAACTAACCTTTTTTTAGTTCCATGAAATTCACTTTGCATTCATCTGTCTATACGAACTTCATCACCTTCTAAGTCAATGTGTTTAGTAGAATAGAAATTTGGGAGGAATATATCACAAAGGATCAGTAATATCCATAAAACCCAAGAAAACTGTGAAAATTAGTTATAATGGCAGGTCTAGTCCATTTTTAAATATTATTTTTCTTTGAAGGATCCAACAATATACCCTTACATGAGATTGTATTATACAAAAATGAAACATTCTAAGGAAAAAAATTCCAACTTGTCAAATTTTTCCAATAGATTCTCCTTTCTTTGGGTCATCATCATAATTATAAATTTATATTTATAATCTTCCTTAATTTTTTAATATATAATAATATCAACAATAAATACTACCAAAAAATACTCAAGGTAGTATCAAATTACTCTATTCACTAAATCTATAAAGATAATAGTGGAATTAGTTAATCCAAATGAATTCACTATAAATACACAATGCTCATACACTATATGAATGGTCGTATTGCATATATCCTCTATTTTATCCCTCAAATAATGATATATAGAAAAATTTTAAATCATAAAAAATTACTGATCTTCTCATAATTCCAAAAAACATCATTATAGTGTAGAGGATATTTGTCCTTGATAGTGATCTTATTATGTCCCATATAATCAAACAAATGATGCATTAACTCATATTTCCTCTTAACAAAGAGAATAGGTACACAGAATAGTGTCGTATTAGGGAGTATTAATTCCATATAAGTATTATCTTTTATCTTAAATTCCCACTACTTTGTTGGGACCATTCTATAAGGTGACTTTAAAATAGGTGTAGCATGAATTATAAGTTCCATTGATAACTCATCACTACAATTCATAAGTAGATTATGAAATTATTATATAATTTTATAAAAAAAATCTTTTACAACATGAATATACACAATTTTTAGTTTCTCCCCAACCATATGAGATAAATATCCTTCATGGATAAGAATTAGTACCCAAAAGACAGATATAATTTCTATTGGAAGTGTATATTAATACTTTCACCGATAAATTAATAGGGGTTCATTCAAAATATGAAATATCAGTTCCCATCCTTATAATTTAATAAGTGATCTATAAAATAAAGTCTAATCTAAGATTAGAATCACCTCAAACTAAAATAAAGGGATAATCAGAATATTTTATAGAAGCACTTTCTCTTAATCTTCATTCATAGAGGAACTATAGACATAGTATATGACCATCATACCATTAATAGTTTTCTTAACAAAGTCAACATCAAATAACTGATGTGGTAACTTCATAACCTTATAAAATTCCGTAGGTATAATAATTGGGGTTTTCCAAAACAAACAAGGAATTAGTTGTACTATAATGAATGAAAAGTCTATCATTCACCACTTAATTCTTCTAACCCACTTTGTAAGTCTTCATCGCGTGACATTTCTCATTTTATTTTTGGTTAAGTGACTGATAATGTCAATAATCATAAAATATCATCAAATATATTCACCGATATTCATAATTCCTATACTCCATGCATTTGAATAATTGGATCATGGATGGTGCATTAATTGGAATTTTCTTTTCCTCAATTTCATAAATGATCCAATGCTTATCTTTTCAAAATTCGTGGGATTTATAACCCAACATTCCATATTTAATTCACCTCCTTATTCCATTCAAGAAATTACACTAGTGTTTCTTTCCATAGTTATGATTTGTAAATAGTTGTAATTTCTGTTCATCATTAGATTTATTTGATTTTTAGGACACTCTATCTTCATTTTCTTTTTAAAACCATGAGAATGGTACGAATATCTAATTAAAATTTCTAAATTTAATACACATGAAAAAAATTATAATATGTACTAAAGTATCTTATATATAACTCTTATTGGATAATTGGTTTTAATACATTGTATAATAAATCATTTTTTCATTTGGGTCTAATTGTTAAACCAAAATCATACCTTGGAATTCATGTAAAATTTTCCTCATAAGTGCCAATGGATTCATCATCATTTTTCTTAAAATTAATTATTTTTTTCTCCATATTTTATATAAAATATGAAACTATTAATTAATGAAAAACATCCTCTTAAACTCATCCCGTTCTATAGAGTCAATTTATTTTTATTAACATGTTTTATTAAAATGATTCCCCCTTTTATATTCATCACCTTCCAAATGAAAAAAGTTTATGAAAGAATTTCCATGTTATAAGAACTGGAGTAAAAAAAATTCTCAATGGTGTTGATCTATAACTTAGACACTAGTAAATAAAACGACCCACTAAAATAAGTTGCATATTACCTCATAGAAGATATCAACATACATTATTCCCTCCATTGATCATTTGGAAGCTCAGTTTTATTAATATACTGAGAATGTTACATGAACATAGAAATATGATTCTTCATTAAAGGTTTCATATCATTTTTTTCTTATGGTGGTAAATCATAACATTTTCCATCACATTCATTGTTTTCATGATGTCTTATGGTTCCTATGATCGACTAATTTAAAAAGAAAATTATTATTATCAATATATAAAAATTCGAGAGAGCAATCAAATAATCATGAAATATCATCCATAATATTTATAGGTAGAATGTCTTTAATGACTTATTTTTATTTATTTTCGATAACCCCTCTTTCAAGGGATGAGGGGGAACCCTAACAAGGTCCATAAGCTCAAAGATTACAAGGCTCATTGGCTTAGTAGATTACATGACCAGAAAGTCTTAGAGAATTCAACCAGATTATCCAAAAGGAACTACCCCTCCCCATCATATACATTGTGATAGTAGCTCTCCACCTTCACATGGTCGTCTGGCTAAGATTCCCATGCAATACAGGCTGGTCCTGATGGCATAACTATACCCTATCATTCTGACAATCCATTTGGTTCTACTCGGGTGAGTGCACCTGCTCGGAATCCTCTTCTGGGGTTGTTTCTTTTTTGTATAGTCTAACTGGGGAAACTTTATGTGGCCGAAGGCCTTGAGGTGGCCCGAATTCCTTAAAGGTGGCCCGAAAGCCCTACTGCTACAGTGCCAAATAGTACATGATACAGTGCTTGCTACAATAACACATAGTGTATAGTTATGCTATAGTACCTACACAGTGTATAGTCTGCTACTGTCCCGCACAGTGTACAGTTCTGCTACTATGCTGGTATAGTGTCTACTAGAGTACCAGGTACAGTACTGCTACAGATCCTGGAAATATGTATATACCTGGTTTTGAACCTGGGCCCCGTCGATTCACTTAAGAATGCCTTTCCAAATTGGGTGAGGCTCATGTGCTCATAAGATGTATAAATAATCAAAAATTATTCACAATATTTGAAGACAAATAGGATTAATCTTGGTTATAAATTTTCATTACAAAAACATTATTATTTTATCCTATAAATATACTTTTACCTAGGTTGTTTCACCATATTTCACTAATCTTATAATATCTAAAGATTATCAAAACCCCACTCTAAAACCAAATGTTAAGGGTGGAGTATTTTATATAAAAATATTTTATCATTTTGGAAGAGTATTCCATATATAACATTACTATTCATGACAAAACCATGATATATTATATTCATTAGAGACTATATAAATAAACATGTTATTTTGATACATTATTCATCATTCCCGTAATAATAATCCCACTTTCTGCCCTTATTTACAAACCCTACATAAAAAAAGCTTTATGACCTATGGAAGGGAAACATAGGAAGGGGTGAGATCAGATTCATTGTAATCTAAATCACGGAAGATATTAATTACTATTAAAATAAATTAATTATATAATAATAATCATCTGAGATCAATACCATAACAGAAATTTTTTATAACCAATATATAAAATATTATGAACATGATTCATGACGTAAATCAATATCATTTCAAAATACAAGATTCATAAGTGTATAGAAACATCATAAACCAATGAAGAAACATAATTTCATGTCATACATGTTGGGAACCATTATATGTATAGAATCTATTTCATATATCGTGGTTAAATACCAAGACCATCTAGTCATAGTGTATTTGGAATCATCACCTATTTATAATAGTGAATCAATCACATCGACTTATTTCACATAGTAGATCAATAACAGAGAATTTTTTTCCAACATTATCTCATGAGATATAAAACATTAACCAATGGAATAGATGTATATATAATTTATATACCACCTATCAAATAATGAAAACCATACAGATATGTTTGATAATATCATAAGAAATTCATCATATCATCATATCATTATATCATAACCCATGAAAAGAAAATGAGTTCCATAATCATTTAATAATTCCATTAAAGCATAACCCATGTAAAATAGATGGGGTTCATAAAAATTTCATAATCATAATGATTTACCATCTAGATAAATATTAATTATTATATTATTGGATCATATCCCTAGTAAAACATAATTAATTTCAACGGATTTTATCCATGATTAAAATTCATTTCAAAGATTATTGAAATGATTATTGAGAAAAAATACCCTTTTCACTTTTAAATATATTCTATAAATATAAAAAAAATTCATAAATATTAAGGATATATTATTATTTGAAAATATATTTAGAAACATATTTAGTAATCTTCCAAGAATATAGTGATACAGGTGATGGGAAATTACATTCATTCTGTATAAGTTAAAAGAAAACATTCCTTTCTCAATATTATAAAATGTCAAAATCTACCTCATTTTGAATGTTTCAAGAATATTCCATTCAAACCATTTTAAAAAATTCAAGGAATTGGTAAACTTTAATTAAAAAATATGATTTTATTAAAAAAAATCTTATAGCATTTTTAGAAAACATGGATATAGAAAAAAAGCATTGTCAGCTAAAAATAGAAATTAATTTTTTTTCTCAAAAATAATATTTTGGAATTTTGATATCATAAAAATATAAATTTTAATTGAAAAACTATAATACCTAATGATTACCCTAATGGAATAAAATTTTATGGTATTTAATATATAATAATCATATAATCTTTTTAATAGAAATCCAATCATAAAGCTTCCTTATTAAAAATAGTATTAAAAAAAATTCCTTACCTCAACTGTCTTATTTCTTAATATGTGATCTATTTTAAAATATAATTAATATAGATATATTATATATTTATTCCATAACCATAATCATATATTTTTATTTCCAATTCTTTCATCGAGATGTGGCCTATGAGTTTTAATGTGCACTGGTGTTGAATTTATGTTTCCCCACATTCTTGCTTTCCAAAGGAATTTAATATTCATCAAATTTAGTGGATATGACTACTCATTGATCAAAACATGATGATGGGATGTTGGTTCCTCATTTAATGTATTCATACATGGAACTCATTAACTAGTCCGGGCCTCCCTCTTATATTTAGGTTATGTACATGGAACTCATTCCAAATGTCATCCCTTTATGGAGTCCAGTTAAATACGATGTTTCAATATGTAAACTCCAAGGGGGAATAGATAGGTAAACAACCTTTAGTCAGAAGAGTAGTCACATTGGGAATATCTTTCTTGTCTGTATACAAGGAACATTGGTCAACTATTTGTTCCTAAAAAGTGGTTACCTCCTGGAGGCATCTCTAGGCATGGATACTAAGGCATACCATTTCAATCTTGATGTATCTGATTCAAAATGCCTATCATCCAAGGATTTTTCATCTGGAATACCATAATTGGAATGAGGGTGGTAACGTCATGGGTGCGTATCTTCTAAGGCTTTCACCTCAGGAATACTATTCATAGCATGATGTAGCTATTTAATGATATGGGATGCCGGTTTAGCATCTTTCAGAGAAAGAAGAATCTTTTCAAAATGCCTTGTAGAGGCGAATTAATGGGTAGGTCCATAGGAGGGATCACCTGGAAGGTTTACCAGTGGGTGGATCAGAACACAATTGGAGGTGTACATAAGAGGTGTTTACCAATAGGGGAATGTGTCCCCCATGAAGACTAATCAGAACTCCCCTAATGGGGGATCAGGGTGGTGCACCCATTTGAGTATGCCACTAATTTTTATGAATGATTGGGATTAAACCTTAGGGAGGTGTCCTGCATACCCTATTTAGAAGACGGGGATCAAAACCCACATTGTTCGATTGATTGTTTGGGGAATAGACATATAAGTTTCTCTAATCAAGAGGATTTATCTTGGTTGTAATAATGTGTGGTTCTTATGTGTGGGGGGCTGAATGGTACTACATGGAGCTATGATGAGTTGGATGGGGATTCCATAGAAACTACCTAGATGGATGGAATTATATTGGTGAGATGTAGTGGCCTAGTTAATATCAGGATGGATTTTCGATGCAGTGGATGAACTGGGTGTATTGGATGTATTTTTGGATATGGAATTCAATTATTCTTCCTATGTATCCTAGTGGATTAAGAATCAAATCCCACCTAGTTAAATATGGGGTGATCGGGATTGAACATAAGGATTAGGCCTGTAGAAGTAGAGAAAATAGTTGGGTCTTATGCATGAAAGATTCTGGTAAGAGAATATATAATGGGGATACACCTAACAGGGATTCCTGTTTGATGGGACATGGTGGGGCTTACACTTGAATGATTCCCATATGATTGGATATGATGGGGATACACCTATGGATGATGCCTTTTGGATGGGACATGTTGGGGTTACACATAGGAGAGGCCCATTTGAAGGTTGATTGGTTGCATGGCCATTGATAACCTATAAGACCTCGTGAATGATGCTCGATGTGAGAAATAAGAGGTAGTAGTGGACCTGATTCTTGTGATGTGAAATATGTGCTAACATGAGATATTGGCGTCGGGTTTACACATAGAGTATCCCTGATGTGGGATTTTATTCTTTTCATGGGTAATCTCTTTCCACATCTCATTCGACATCACTCATATATGGACCATCTTATCAGGGGTGTGTGGGGATTACATGTAGAATCTTCCCATAGAGGGAAAATGTGTGGGACTTATGCATAAAATAATCCATTTGGGGGATGATCATCCCATGGTGGGAAAGAATGTGGCCTCCCATGATGATCTTATGTGGTTCATCACATCAAATTTCATAGGATGAGATTGTGTTTTATCATTTTATACTAATGATGTTTGTGCAATTTAGTTTTATATCAGGAAAAAATAACGAGGGGACTTGCTCTGTACCCCTCAAAATTACATAACCGTTGAATAAACACCCTTAAGTGGGACATGGCATCAGCAATACCTGGATGTAATTTTATGGATTAGTGGTCCACCACAATGTCTATATTATCATCCAAATGGTGTCATACAAGGGGTATTACCATACCTATTCAAAAAAGAATAAGGTGAATGGAAATATTGAGCCACACTAGGAATGTAGTAAGCCACATGAATGGGTGTAACATGTCACGTAGGGTGTTGAAGTTCATCAAAGAAATCAGAGATTCATGTGGAGGCTTGGATCACTCAACCTTTATGATGAAGTGTTAACAGAAGGGAGGAAACAAGGAGAGGCCAAGGAGATTGTATTTGAGAATCATATGGCCTCACGGAGAACTACATAATGAATCATGGGTGGTTTTACGAGGAAACAAGTTTTTTAAAGGATGAGGATTTATGAAATATGGTGATCCCTCATTAGGATGATGTCCTTGCCTAGGAAAATAGTGCTTCATGAAGTATGAATTCTTCATTAAGCCTCATATATCTGAAAGGGACTTCCACCTTTGCAAAGGGTGTGGGACTTCATGGAATTTATCCCCACCTTAGGTGGAATATTTTATGATCAATAGAAATGTTTTTTCCCAAATATGGTATACCATGGATAATTCACTTTGTTTCAATTCATAATGATCAAGCTCATTAAAAAATTAAGAAAACTTTTGAGGTAGAAGAGTTTAGAAACTGTCCTTTTAATCTAGAATGAGTTAGGTGTTTATGAGAAAAAAGGGTTCATTCTACTATGAAGTGGTCGGAAAAGAGGACATGGGCTTCATAAAAAGATGTATACATGTCGGAATCATAGTGCATATCATCAACCCTTTATCATAGTCACAAACCACCATCAGACACGTAGAGGGTTTTGTCAGGGCCTCATGCATTCATGGTGGGAGAAGGGACTTCGTTAAAGGGATTTACGAATAAGAACTGTATGTTTGTTGTTTGCTCAATTTGAGCTTGAAACCGCTAAAACTAGATGTGGCCACACTTACTAATCCCATATAAAGTATTTTGGTGCCAAAAAATACCCCCATTTGAATAGGAGATGATGGGAAATGTAGGGTTGAATTACGAGGGAGAATCATTGAAAATATTTACAATATAGTCCCCATCGTGAAGCCCATTCACATTAACCATTCATAATGATAGATAAAAAACATTTATAGCAAGAATTATATCATGAAATGAATATTGTTGTACGCTTATAAACAACATATTTGGTCCCCTCAGATGCTCTTGAGTTCGTACGATGAAATTTTGTGGTGCTCTCTTTTTACGAAGCACATTACCTTCTATCTATTACTCTGTAAACACATCCTTTTCAAACCAGATTACTTATTTTTCTCTGTGAATGATACATTGAAAAAGAAACATTTGAATCTTGTGTTCTATGAATGTTTCATCATGACAGAGTTAGATCATCTTTGATATCAAGGAACTGTTCTCTGTGAATAGATTTCCTGGATGACCACATCAAACCAGTATTGTAAAATAAAAATAAGTCCCATATTCAATGGATTCATAGGAATAATCTCTGGAATTCCATATAAATGCTACCCAAAGAAGTAAAATGACAAAAAACATCATGATCATGGAATATGTTGAATGAACATTAGACTTCCAATCATTTCTTAGGATATATTTGGAGGTTCTGAAAGAGTATATTTAAAGAAAAATATTTCTATTATATGTATTTGGTTTGAGAGAGAACATATTCATTCCTCTATATAGAAGTTAAGAATTGAAATAATGGTTTAGAGGCACACCAATACCTTACTGGTGTAACAAGACTATTTCTTGCCACATTTGGAAGGATCACTCACCCATCATGGTCAAGTTATTCTATAACCACATCAAAAATGTTGATGGAGAGAAGCTAGAGGAAGAGTAATCTTCACCGTAGTACAAAACCATCATCAAGGAGGGATTTTGGTACTGAAATATAGGATGGACTCACAGTTGGTATTTTTACTAGAGTGAAAACTTCACAAATGAGTGGGATCAAGCTTTCTAGTTATGCAGGTCATGCACAATCTTTGGGGTACAGATCAAGTGGGTAGGCCTTTACATATAAGTATGGGCTTAGTAGTTCCATGTTTACCAGCCACAGGGGATCAGGATAAAGCTATTGGGAAATTGGTCTCTAGGGACCAACCCATTCCTCGTACATCACGGGGAGGTCAAAATCAGCATTGGTGACCCTCATTAAATTTCAAGAATCTGGATCATGTGGATGATGTAGAATGAGTTTCTTCCCACAAAGAATGTGTGGGAAGATCCGGAAAATCTTCCTACTCTAGAGAAGTCATTTATGGGTCTAGTGAGGGACACTAATAAAGGGAATTTGGGGATGGGGGACATCCACTTCAAGTATCAGTTAAATTATTTTTTCTAATTCCGGAATGAAGAGCCCACTGGGGATGTGGAAGATACAAGTAAATTTATAATGAGGCTACTTACATACCATAGGGGGGAAAAGAGGCAAGGCGGGATCCTAATGAAGCATACTAAAGTCAAGATAGTGGTAGATGTGGGGCTACAATATCAAGAAAGTTCATTTACTAATAGTAAGTCCTGAACAGCTCATCACTATGCTGATATGTGGATGGATTATCCCAACTGGCGTTCTACACATGGGGTGTTTCCATGTACCATTTAATAGTGGACATATTTTCAATTGGGAAAAATTTCAATCATGGGATCCCCATACTATAAAATATCTACAAGGTTATTCTACAAATTATTGAGGGGAAGATTCCATTGCATGTGTGTGGGACATTCCATTTTCTAAACAACTTGGAGGAAACACACATGGGGATCTATGAATATACAAACCCTATCTTTCCACCTGAAACTAAATTTCAGCCAGTGATTATGAACATTACATGGAGTTACCCACTAAATCTTGGTTTTATGGATGTATTGAGAAAGGTTGGGATGACTAGTCAATTTAACATCCAATTATTTCCTATACTTATGAGGGTGGTAACCCATGATGTCATAGGGAAATGGGAGTAGTGGTCATATCTCATCGCCATTCAAGGCAGTGTGTTGGTGGCATGATTATCTTATGAGCCCATCCATGAGACATACAACCCACACCTATTTAAGAGAGAGTTAAGGTTCTTATAGAGGTTTACCCTGAAGGTGTACTCAAAGGCGTGCCATGAGTCCCATCCTTTAGTGATGAGGCATCTCTGATAATGTTAAAACAGGAAGATGGAAAGATGTAGAATGATCTACCACCATACACTTTGTTATATAGGACAATCCATGAAGCTAAAAAGACCTTGGAGGTTCCATAACAAGGGGTAATGCTAAGGAAGAGGGCCATCCATTACAATAAATGGGTGATCCCTCCAACGAGAGGTAGAGGCAGAGCAGTGGATTGAGTGCGCCGTAGTGATAGAGATGGCCCCATGGGTGTGATAGTAGAAATGGGATCAATGGGTTATGGGACAAAATTTACAGTAGCTGGTGGAGGAATAGAAGAAACAACATCAAGACCAATAGTCTTGGGTAGGCAGGCCTAGGAAAAAGGAGATCCATCTTGAGGGTTAATTAGGATGATCCTCAATGCCCTCGAGAAATAGTTTTGTCATGTATACTTCCCAAATGATATTGTATTTCCCAATGTATGGGAAGAATAGAGCTTCTAAATTATTTTATTCAACATTTATGGGATATGGTATAGTACCAATAGATGTAGGATGAATTTTATCGAATCATTTATGCCCATTCAAGTTTCCTCATATCCTATGAAGGTGGGGAATGATATGTTATGTATTTGGAAATCCTAGTGAACTCTCAAGGAATTGCACATATAATTATAGACTAGCTGATGGTGCTGTTTGAAATTAGTTCTTTATAGAAACATTTAGTATATCTGGATGTACATTCTCCCTTTCCAGAGGAATCTAAAGAATCTTAGAGAGACGAATCTAATGGATGGAGCCTATAGAGAGTGGCGAGATCGCTACCACTATGAGATAATGGGACTAACAAGTGCATATATGCTATACCTCACATTTTTTTTCTTCACCTTTCATCTATCATCATTAATTCCATACAATTGAGACCTTTTTTACAGGATAATCCCCAACAAGGGGTAAATAATGGAAAGGATAATGGTTCATAGATGGGTGATGAGGATCATGCTTTGGGGCCAGTGCTCGGGAAGGGGCTTACGAGTTGAATGAAATTGAGGGGATCAGGAAGACTATCCATGCATATATGAAACTATAAGTCATATATGGGTGACCACACCCTGGTATCTCAATAGAAATAACCTAATAGTTTTTTTTGTCACCTCTCAACTTCTATAATCCTTTTTTATTATAGGTTCATACTCATTATCCAATGGTAAGACTGACTGACATGTTCCTTCCTAGAATAGTGTTACAAGTAATGTGTGCTCTTCTATCAAAGCTAGTTCAAAGATCCAGGGTACCCTCATAGAAATATAAATTGGTCTATAATGAGTTGTTCATCAATGGAAACCAATCCATGGTCACCTGTGATATATGGATTGTGGTTGCGAGTGATACTACTTGTGGGGTGAAACTCCAGGTTGGCATGTATGATATCATCAAGGCTTCATCAAGAGAGAATGACCAACCCCATGATTTGAATCCTAGCCCATATGAGGGGATTCTAGAAGAGGATCCAGATGAGGAAATCCACACATCATTTCCAATGTATTATCCAATAGATCTTGAGGAATTAGATGACTCCAATCCGGATGTGGACTAAGAAAATCATATCATCTAAAACAAGGAATGAAATTATATAAAACACTTCATTGACTAAAATTCATAGAGGTAGCTATTCAGTTAAATAGGATTTTTTTGAATTGGCTACACAACCAATGTTATGGTTTTGTGAAAGATCAAGGTATTCATGTATTGATTTGTGACTTCTATGTTGAAATAGTGCATGAAGGAAGTCAATATCTGGATAAAACCTGCTTCCAGAAGAAGCCTAAAATCAACTAGAATCTCCATGAAGTCAATCAGAATATCCTTCACCTAGAAAGGAAGTTAGATGAGTTCTTTTCCTCCCTCACCACTCAATCGGAGTACATCATACAACTAAGGGTCCAGTTGGTGGAGGCTCGAGAGTAGATATGGGAGGTGTATTTTGAAGTGGATGATCTCTAGGTCGAGTGGGACCAAACACATATGAAAGATGAGGAGATTTTACTAGAAGCTAGGGAGGATGAAAGGGAACATATAAAGTGATAAGAGATCCTAGAGTCCACACATCTAAGGCTGGAGGTGTTACAATGATGGATTATGGGAGTGTAACTATATGGTCAAATTGTCGAGGACTCACAAAAGGATTCAACATGTTGATGTCCCTACTACTGTCATAAACTCCTTTTTAATTTTGAAATTGTAACACCCCAATCTTCCACAGTATGTTTTGAATAATGAAAAATATTTCATTGTATGCAACTTCGAGATTCTAACACACCGCGATCAATCAAACTAGTCATTATGAATAGTAATACACACTTTTTGAATTTTTTTAAATTTTATTTTTTATAATGGGCTTCATTTTTCAATTCAGAATATCTAAATTAGCTTGGGGTTATGTTTTGGTACTTTTATGAAAACTTTTAATTTTTGATGAACAGTGGAAAATAGAAGATTTTAAATAAAAACAACCTTTTTAATCAAAAATAATTTATAGTGTTAAGTTATATATTTGTGTGTTATTGAATTATCATTAGATTATATTTTTATTATTTAACCTAATTTAGTACATTGAATGTAATTTCACATTTAAATTGGGCATAAACAAGTGTCAATCTTTTGATAGCTATTACTTCTTAAAAACACACATTTCGTTTTGACAATTGAAATTAATTTTAAATTAATTTCTTCCAATTATGTGTTTTTGAATTTTGAAAAATGGATTCCATATTTGGGATCATGTGGTCCAAATTGTGTAAATAAGAGACTTTTAATTTTAGACATTATGAATAATTACTTCGGTAAATATTTTATTAACCAAAGTTAAAGGGTAATTTAGGTAAATGAGGGTAAAAAATAAATTTATAATAATTTTAAATTACCTTAACATGTCTCATATTCCTATTTTTTGATATATTTACGACCATGGGAAGCCTTGGGTCGATTTTGGGACCCCGAGAAAGATAATGACACTTTAAATTAATTAACTTAATGTAAATACAAAAATGACATAAACAAATATCTTTTAGTAAGACAATTTTTACATGGTGTTATATAAGTTATCCTTTAGACTACAAAAACTCATTAGAAATATAAAATTATTTCAAACATAATTTTTTTATTTATAATTTTTAGACATTATATAATGAAATTTAATAATGACACAATGATGATGTAGTAATTACCTTATAAATGAAGGGATCAAATAAATAGTATTATAAATATTAAAATAAATATACATTCAATGTTTTTATGACATCCATTAATTTTATAGGTTAATGTAACACCCCGAGCTTCCACGATACGCTTCTCATTCAGTAATACAATAGCTTGCATTGTACGCAACTTCGAGTTCTAAAACACCGCGACTAATCAAAGTAGCCGTTATGAATAGTAATACCTTCTTTTTGAAATATTATAAATTTTATATGTCAAAATGGACTTCATTTTTGTATTCGTAATATCGAAATTAGCCTATGTTGAATTTTTGGTATTTTTCTGAGAACTTCTAAAATTTTATAAATAGTGAAAAATACTTAAAACAACTTTTTTAATCAAAATAATTTATAGTGATAAATTATAATATTTGATGGTTTTAAAGTATAATTAGAATATATTTTTACCATTTTATCCAATGGTGGTCATTAAAATTAATTTAACATTGAAATTGGACATAAACAATTGCCAATCTTTTGATATAAATTGTTTCTTAAAAACACGCTATTTGTTGTGACAGCGGGAATTAATTATAAAATTAATTAATGCAACTAATATGTTTGGAATTTTGTAAAATAGACATCATTTTTCAATTCGGAATATCAATTATAGCTTAGGGTGAAATTTTGGCCTTATTCTGAAAAACTTCAATTTTTGATGAATAGTGAAACCACTAAGTGGTTGTTAAATAACTGATTTTTCGTTTAAATGAAATATTACCACTTCTGTGATTTGATTTTCAAAAATCCGACATACATGGTTGTCATTAAGAAGTAAAATGTGGTTCAATGGGATAAAAATAATTTTTTGGTGAATAGTAACTTATTAAGTTCTTAATCGCGATTAGTGGTAATTAGGGTAGTTTAAGGTATAAATAATACTTTAATAATATTAAATGACCTAGACACATGTCCCAACCTCATTGGTTGTGTCATGGCCGACCAAGACAAGCCATGGCCTAACTTGGGGACCCCATGGATCCACTTTTGTTGGGAAATAACATAAATTACTTTTTATTTAATGTTAAAGTGAAAATGACACTAACATAAAGTGTTTTACTAAAACAATTTTTAAGTAGGGTTACACAAGTCCAAATTTTGATTATAAATAGTCATTGGAAAGATAAAAAGATTTCCTATATCATAGTATTTTTTTTTATAATTTTTAGACATTAAATAAATTTAATTATTTATGACATAATAATGATGCAGCGATGACATCATTATTTGACGATTTAAATAAAATGGAAAGATAATATAAAATCTATGAACTACACATGGCCAAAACCAATTGGATGAGTGTATTTCGATGCCTTATCACCTTATCCACGAATTCTATCAATGTGGGACCTTTTAAAACCGAAACACATTTTCAAATAATGTAATGTTCCTTTACTTTCCAAAAGTGCCCCTCCTCTCCTCTTATAAAAGGCCCCCACCTCTACCTCATTTCACACACTCTTCAAGCCATTGGCTCGGCCAACCCCTGCCCATTTGCTCTCTCCACATCCCTCTCCTCATCCTAGAGGATTCCCTTTGGGCAGAATCCTTTCAAAGGAATCCTTTAGGCTCAACTCAAAAGGAGTTACACTTTTTAAGGTAATTCATTCTCTCATGTTCTTTTGTTTTATTTTGCTTCTCCAACCCCCTAAACTCTTTTTATTTACTTCTTTTGTAACAACACCAGTATCTTAAATATACTAGGATGTTGTTATAAGATTTACTTGAGCTACACTTCCACACAACTACATCAAATGGTTAAAGAACATAAGGTTTCCGTGGATGGCGAAATTCTGCCTCCCGAAACGATGATTGTTCAACACTCATTTAACACCTTCAAAGGTGGCCATTATGATGTCACTATTTTTATATATGATATATAATATGTTTATGTTTTCCTTAAGCTTCTGTTTTTTCATTTTGGGCATACCTTTATGGTTTCCATTATGGGTAAAACACGATATCTTCATTTTAGGAAGCGCGGACTACCGCCCCCTGAAAGTGATTTGATTCGTTAATACCATATGTGGGATGTGTGAAGGATAAAGTTAATGATATTATATATGTTATTATACTGGAATTATAATATACTCTCATATCATTATGATTCCATTCCAGAAAATATGAAATAGAAATGGAAGTAGCGTTCATGCGTACGTACGGCTTACCGTCTCCATGAACGGTGCATTTCATTTCTTACCTCTAAATGTTACGTAATATTATAAATGAATGTATATACTGGATATATAAGATATATATGACATCTAAATTATGAATATAATGGATATTTCACCACATTAACAACTTGTAATCTTAAGAAGTTTATTTTTGACTCAAGTACCAAAGGTCGACAAAACGACCGTTATTAACTTAAATAATTACATAATGATCATATCATTGTAATAAGTGATATAATAAGGATAATGAAATTGAGAATGGTTCTTAATAAGGTATATATTAACTCTAGTTTATTATTCAGGAGGTTAAAGAACGGTTGAGTCAAGTCGGACACAAGGTAAGGGAACTTCTTAACCCAATTTCTATTCTTTGGGTTAATCTCCTACTTTCAAATTATGTCATGATATTATTATGTCATATCCTGTATTTGTACATTATTTATGTGTACTTGTAGTGAATACACATAATAAATCTATTTTATTTTAAAAATGCTCTTTGTAAGGGAATTTCTTAACCCAATTTCCATTCTTTGGGTTAATCTCCTACTTTCAAATTATGTCATGATATTTTTATGTCCTATCTTGTATTTGTACAATATTTATGTGTACTTATAGTGAATACACATAATAGATCTATTTTATTTTAAAAATGATCTTTTTAAGGACTTCGTCTCAATCTCCTTTCATTGAGGCATATTTGGTTTTATACACAATTTTCTTTTATACGGTGTATAAACCCCTTTGACTTTTACGTTTATTCAAAAGGAATCTTTTTTATATGAAGCGTTTTGCTAAATGACAAAAGGGAATGTTTTTCTTTCCGTACTTATGCGGCGACAACGACTTCTCCGCCGCCGTGACCATTATTTGAGTTTCGGCTTCCTCTACAAGCCATCATTTTCTTTTTTAATGAAAAATAAATACAAAGTTTTAACATTCTTTTATTTTGGTATTGAAAATGGTTTTGAAAGCGTTTTTATTATATCAATGTGTTGTATTGATATCTTGTGATTGAAATGTGGAAATGTTATGTTTCCTTTATGCATGTTTTATGTGATACGATTATGTTATGGTTTATGATATGTTTAAACCTATTCATATGAGGAATGTATTGGACTTAATAAGTGACGGGTGGAGCCCGCTATAGCTCCTCGATGCATCGGTAGGTCTCATGAGACAACTAGACGTGGAATTGGCCGAGGCCCTTTCCCAATTTGATTTATGGTTTTGGCCGAGGCCTTAATCATTTTAGATGTCTTGGCCGAGGCCTTGACAAAATGTTTCAGAATGTCCGGCATTATACATTCCATCATTATGAATGTGGTTATTGATATTACATGTGATTATTCGACCAGTAGAATATCCATGTGAAGAAGTAAATGGCATTATCTCATTTTACTTTTGCCATATTATGTTGAAGTTCATGTTTAAGAGGCTTTTGTTTTAGTTATACATTGCCTTAAATGTTAATGTTTATTTATGAAAGCTTCCGCATTATTGTTATCCTTACTGAGCATTTGAGCTCACCCCTTTCAATGTTTAAAAATTTTCCAGGTTGTGAAGAAGTATTTTATGACTGACTTGCAAGAATAATCAGTGAAGATATGAGTGTGGAATATGAAGACCATGTTTTTTTGTAGTTTGTTTAATTTTGATGTAATGAAAGACTTATGAATGTATCTAGTGTTTCCAAGGCTACTAAACTAATCGGTCTTTCGAGACTTGATCTTTTGGGATCATGCCAATGTTACGAAGTAATGCACCGGCTCTGGGTAGCTGGGGTCGGGGCGTTACAGTTGGTATCAGAGGCAGTTTAGTACTAACCTTGGAAGCTAGATTTAGATAAACTCTGATTAGAGCACATAGCCCGAAGATAGACTTTGAGGATTAGTATAAAAGAACATCTTAGAATATTGGTATTGTAGAGATTTTGTGAGTTTTCCAAGCAATACATTCCTGTCTGGATACGAGCAGGTAGAGGCGGCTCTGGCACAGATGTACCTAGGGGTAAAACCCGAAAACACCGCTTTGAGCTAGACTCGAACGGGAACTGGTGCACGACAACGGGCCTTGCTGCACTCTTGGTTACGACACTCCCGGGGGATATGCTTTGGATAATTCCCATTTTCTTTACAAACCACTATGAAGGGTTACGAGTATATACTTCCTCAAAGAATACATTTTTATAATTATGGATTATATCCATAATTAGTTCAATTTATGTTAAGTGTTTTACAAGTATGGAATTATGTATTTTGATTCATAAACTAATCTAGTTTGTGCCATTGTTTAGAAATGGCGCCTAGTAGAAGGAATGGAAACTGTATCAATGCACGAACTCCGTGTAGGGATTGCCCTCCTGCTCAGGATAATTATGGTGGAGCTAGTGATACAACTGGTGCTGATCAGCTTCTCACCATACTGGGACAACTCACGCAGGTTATGAATAACAACCTTACTCGTATGGAGCACCCTGATCCGCAACGTGGAGGATCAATGTTAGACCGCTTCATGAGGCAACAACCACCAACCTTCAATGGGAGTACAAATCCTATAGTAGCTGAGCAATGGATAAATTCCTTAGAGAAAATATTCCATGCCTTGGGGAGTAGTGAAAGGGAGAAGGTTGTCATGGCAGTTTACCGCCTCACTGGAGATGCCGATCAGTGGTGGTCGTTGATTCAAAACACAAAGGAAGATGACGACGTATCAAGTATGGAATGGAGGGAGTTCAAAGAGCTTTTCTTAGAAAAATACTTTCCTCGTGACCATCGAGCAGATATGGAAAGGCAATTTCTGAGTCTGAGGCAGAAGGAGGATGAGAATGTCGCAAAGTATGAGGCTAACTTTACAAGGTTAGCGAGGCATGCTGCTGATTATATACGTAACCCAAGGAGTAAGATTGATCGTTTCTTTGATGGGTTAAAACCATTTCTCCGTCGAGCTTTAGTATCACAATCCTTCTCATCATACGAAGATATAGTCTCATGTGCTATCAAGACAGAAAAGGAATTCTCTAAGTCTTATGACAACAAAGTAAAGCAAGAGAAGAAGAGAACGGTGGAACAAGAGACAGATAAAGGGAAAAAGGGAAAGAAGGATTTTCCATTATGTGATAATTGTGGGAAGAATCACCCTGGTACTTGCCTAAAAGGAATGGGAGTCTGTTATAAATGTGGAGAAAAAGGTCACCAGGCACGTGATTGCAAGGGAAAGAAAGAGGCTGTCAAAGTTGAATGCTACAATTGTAGAGAAATGTGTCATTACGCAAATGAATGTCCTAAGCGTCAAGGAATCTTACCTCAGAAAAGGCCAAGGGATCAAGGACAATCTTATGCTATTACTACAGTTGAAGCAGAATAACTAATGTATTGATGCTTTCGGACTCATGGATTATATTCTGGTTATTAGAATAATGTGATCTATATAAGGATTGTACTGCAGTACTTGTTGGTTTCAGTAAGGTTTTAATATGATTAAGGTAATCATATTTTTAGTATGTGACAATTAGAGAAACTTTTCTTTGTGTGGGGAATCTGATGTTACAATTGATTTTGGAATTAAGAGACCTTTTAGAGAAAGTTTGGACAGAGGTATTTTGGATAACTATAAATGTTGGGATGGATTAAGTTGAACTTTGAATAGTATTGTTTAAGGTTAAAACTTTTCTGAAGATTATTTCTGGAATACTATAATACTATATTTTTAGAAAAAGGACAACCTGCAGGGTGGGGAATAACCCGTCGCGTCGGACACAGCTGCAGGAATCGAACCCACAACCATAGTGCGACAAGCCTTTATTTCCTACCACTAGCCTACAGGAAGTCCCTGGTTATTACAAAATAATTTTACTAATCTAAATGGTATGTTTTAACATTTGGAACCTTATACAATTAGGATAAATAGAATATTTTTGAGTTCCGTTACCATTTGGAGTAAAAGTTGGGTTTGTGGTAAAAATTTATTAACGAATGAAAGTATACATAACAAGTATGTATATTCCCCTACGTTCTTAGTAAATCTCATAAATAAATTCCTCAACATTATAAAAGGTAACTTAAAACAAAAATGTTGTCGGTTAACTTTTCCAACTGGGGATTCAATGACCGTTTAACCAATCACAAGTTTGTGATTTTCTTGTGGTTAAACATTCTCCTAATCCTGTTTTCTATAACTCTCCATCAGACCTTGATGGTTTGTTTCTCCTCCATATCCATATTTTCATAGAATCCTATAATGGGCTATATCGGGTGACCTTTGTACTTATCCTGCTTTCTTTTAATGTTATATATTTATTAACCTTATTTTCGATGTGGGTTTTCCTCAAAGGTATTTTCTCTTTTCAACCTTGTATTTTCCAAGAAAAATTTCAAATTGCGAGGACGCAATTTATTGAAGGAGGTGAGAATGTAACACCCCGAGCTTCCACGATACGCTTCTCATTCAGTAATACAATAGCTTGCATTGTACGCAACTTCGAGTTCTAAAACACCGCGACTAATCAAAGTAGCCGTTATGAATAGTAATACCTTCTTTTTGAAATATTATAAATTTTATATGTCAAAATGGACTTCATTTTTGTATTCATAATATCGAAATTAGCCTATGTTGAATTTTTGGTATTTTTCTGAGAACTTCTAAAATTTTATAAATAGTGAAAAATACTTAAAACAACTTTTTTAATCAAAATAATTTATAGTGATAAATTATAATATTTGATGGTTTTAAAGTATAATTAGAATATATTTTTACCATTTTATCCAATGGTGGTCATTAGAATTAATTTAACATTGAAATTGGACATAAACAATTGCCAATCTTTTGATATAAATTGTTTCTTAAAAACACGCTATTTGTTGTGACAGCGGGAATTAATTATAAAATTAATTAATGCAACTAATATGTTTGGAATTTTGTAAAATAGACATCATTTTTCAATTCGGAATATCAATTATAGCTTAGGGTGAAATTTTGGCCTTATTCTGAAAAACTTCAATTTTTGATGAATAGTGAAACCACTAAGTGGTTGTTAAATAACTGATTTTTCGTTTAAATGAAATATTACCACTTCTGTGATTTGATTTTCAAAAATCCGACATACATGGTTGTCATTAAGAAGTAAAATGTGGTTCAATGGGATAAAAATAATTTTTTGGTGAATAGTAACTTATTAAGTTCTTAATCGCGATTAGTGGTAATTAGGGTAGTTTAAGGTATAAATAATACTTTAATAATATTAAATGACCTAGACACATGTCCCAACCTCATTGGTTGTGTCATGGCCGACCAAGAAAAGCCATGGCCTAACTTGGGGACCCCATGGATCCACTTTTGTTGGGAAATAACATAAATTACTTTTTATTTAATGTTAAAGTGAAAATGACACTAACATAAAGTGTTTTACTAAAACAATTTTTAAGTAGGGTTACACAAGTCCAAATTTTGATTATAAATAGTCATTGGAAAGATAAAAAGATTTCCTATATCATAGTATTTTTTTTTATAATTTTTAGACATTAAATAAATTTAATTATTTATGACATAATAATGATGCAGCGATGACATCATTATTTGACGATTTAAATAAAATGGAAAGATAATATAAAATCTATGAACTACACATGGCCAAAACCAATTGGATGAGTGGATTTCGATGCCTTATCACCTTATCCACGAATTCTATCAATGTGGGACCTTTTAAAACCGAAACACATTTTCAAATAATGTAATGCTCCTTTACTTTCCAAAAGTGCCCCTCCTCTCCTCTTATAAAAGGCCCCCACCTCTACCTCATTTCACACACTCTTCAAGCCATTGGCTCGGCCAACCCCTGCCCATTTGCTCTCTCCACATCCCTCTCCTCATCCTAGAGGATTCCCTTTGGGCAGAATCCTTTCAAAGGAAGCCTTTAGGCTCAACTCAAAAGGAGTTACACTTTTTAAGGTAATTCATTCTCTCATGTTCTTTTGTTTTATTTTGCTTCTCCAACCCCCTAAACTCTTTTTATTTACTTCTTTTGTAACAACACCAGTATCTTAAATATACTAGGATGTTGTTATAAGATTTACTTGAGCTACACTTCCACACAACTACATCAAATGGTTAAAGAACATAAGGTTTCCGTGGATGGCGAAATTCTGCCTCCCGAAACGATGATTGTTCAACACTCATTTAACACCTTCAAAGGTGGCCATTATGATGTCACTATTTTTATATATGATATATAATATGTTTATGTTTTCCTTAAGCTTCTGTTTTTTCATTTTGGGCATACCTTTATGGTTTCCATTATGGGTAAAACACGATATCTTCATTTTAGGAAGCGCGGACTACCGCCCCCTGAAAGTGATTTGATTCGTTAATACCATATGTGGGATGTGTGAAGGATAAAGTTAATGATATTATATATGTTATTATACTGGAATTATAATATACTCTCATATCATTATGATTCCATTCCAGAAAATATGAAATAGAAATGGAAGTAGCGTTCATGCGTACGTACGGCTTACCGTCTCCATGAACGGTGCATTTCATTTCTTACCTCTAAATGTTACGTAATATTATAAATGAATGTATATACTGGATATATAAGATATATATGACATCTAAATTATGAATATAATGGATATTTCACCACATTAACAACTTGTAATCATAAGAAGTTTATTTTTGACTCAAGTACCAAAGGTCGACAAAACGACCGTTATTAACTTAAATAATTACATAATGATCATATCATTGTAATAAGTGATATAATAAGGATAATGAAATTGAGAATGGTTCTTAATAAGGTATATATTAACTCTAGTTTATTATTCAGGAGGTTAAAGAACGGTTGAGTCAAGTCGGACACAAGGTAAGGGAACTTCTTAACCCAATTTCTATTCTTTGGGTTAATCTCCTACTTTCAAATTATGTCATGATATTATTATGTCATATCCTGTATTTGTACATTATTTATGTGTACTTGTAGTGAATACACATAATAAATCTATTTTATTTTAAAAATGCTCTTTGTAAGGGAATTTCTTAACCCAATTTCCATTCTTTGGGTTAATCTCCTACTTTCAAATTATGTCATGATATTTTTATGTCCTATCTTGTATTTGTACAATATTTATGTGTACTTATAGTGAATACACATAATAGATCTATTTTATTTTAAAAATGATCTTTTTAAGGACTTCGTCTCAATCTCCTTTCGTTGAGGCATATTTGGTTTTATACACAATTTTCTTTTATACGGTGTATAAACCCCTTTGACTTTTACGTTTATTCAAAAGGAATCTTTTTTATATGAAGCGTTTTGCTAAATGACAAAAGGGAATGTTTTTCTTTCCGTACTTATGCGGCGACAACGACTTCTCCGCCGCCGTGACCATTATTTGAGTTTCGGCTTCCTCTACAAGCCATCATTTTCTTTTTTAATGAAAAATAAATACAAAGTTTTAACATTCTTTTATTTTGGTATTGAAAATGGTTTTGAAAGAGTTTTTATTATATCAATGTGTTGTATTGATATCTTGTGATTGAAATGTGGAAATGTTATGTTTCCTTTATGCATGTTTTATGTGATACGATTATGTTATGGTTTATGATATGTTTAAACCTATTCATATGAGGAATGTATTGGACTTAATAAGTGACGGGTGGAGCCCGCTATAGCTCCTCGATGCATCGGTAAGTCTCATGAGACAACTAGACGTGGAATTGGCCGAGGCCCTTTCCCAATTTGATTTATGGTTTTGGCCGAGGCCTTAATCATTTTAGATGTCTTGGCCGAGGCCTTGACAAAATGTTTCAGAATGTCCGGCATTATACATTCCATCATTATGAATGTGGTTATTGATATTACATGTGATTATTCGACCAGTAGAATATCCATGTGAAGAAGTAAATGGCATTATCTCATTTTACTTTTGCCATATTATGTTGAAGTTCATGTTTAAGAGGCTTTTGTTTTAGTTATACATTGCCTTAAATGTTAATGTTTATTTATGAAAGCTTCCGCATTATTGTTATCCTTACTGAGCATTTGAGCTCACCCCTTTCAATGTTTAAAAATTTTCCAGGTTGTGAAGAAGTATTTTATGACTGACTTGCAAGAATAATCAGTGAAGATATGAGTGTGGAATATGAAGACCATGTTTTTTTGTAGTTTGTTTAATTTTGATGTAATGAAAGACTTATGAATGTATCTAGTGTTTCCAAGGCTACTAAACTAATCGGTCTTTCGAGACTTGATCTTTTGGGATCATGCCAATGTTACGAAGTAATGCACCGGCTCTGGGTAGCTGGGGTCGGGGCGTTACATTAATATGAAATTTTATGTTTTATTAAATTTATTTGGTTAAAAGTAATAATTTTTTAATGACTTTCAAAAAAACCAAATACTAAATAGTGTAAAAATTTACATAAATGAGTTTTTTTAAAAAAAAATTATATTATTAAATTATATAAGAGTCCTAAAAATATAAGGTTATAAAAAATAACTTATATAATTATATTTATATCATTAAATAACCACTTTATGTTTGGTTGGAATTTTAAAGTAAGTTTATTAACCAATTATTATAATAATACAAGAATACATGGTAAAAGTTAAACTATTTAACTAAGAGTTAAATATAAAAGATAAGGTTAATATGGTGACCAAAACCTGTGTAAAACCTATTGGTTGAAATTTTTTTAACCCATATCCACTTTAGAAAAGATATAAATCATTTTTATCCATTATAATATGAAAATTATTTTATTATAAAATAATATTTCAATCATTTCCTAAGGTGCCCCTCACCTCTCTTATAAAAGTGCACTTCCCCTTCTCTCAAAATCACACATCCAAATCCATTTTTCTTGGACAATCCCTGCCCTAATATTCTCCCAATTTCCCTCACTTCAACCTATAGGCCTTATTCAGATCATAAAGCCATCCTAATAATCTCTTTTGATCAAATCAAAAGGAAGAACCTGAAGAGGAGGAAAATATATCATCACCTCTTTGAAGTTATTTTTCTTCTTCCACTTCCTCTTTACTTGTTGTTTACATTATAAAATAAAAACATCAATATATTCTATATATTATGATATTATTATAAAAAAGGTACAACCATATTCAATATTCATTCCATCATATGAATGAAAAAGTCACCATACGTGCGTATGTACGGCTTACCGTCTCCACATTGTGCTACAGTTGTTATTCATTAAATTATTTTTTTGGATTGGTATAATAATTATGTATAATTGATATAAATAATAAATATAACATGTTAATGATTCTGTATATGTGATATACCATCTATTTACATATGATTTTAATATCAAAATAATGATATTTTCACTCATGCGTACATACGGATTTCCATCTCCACGAATGCGATTAGATTCATTTCCCCATCCTAACTATTCAAGAATAATTTTCATTTGACGATTTAAAATAATGTATAATAACTTAATCTAATTCTGTATATGAATCAATTTCATCCTATCCAAAAACAAACATGGATTATGTAACAAAACATATAATGGTAAACGAATCAGTTAACACCTGAAACAATGATAATAATAAAATACTATTAATAAAGAAATATTTGATGATCATATATGATAACGAATATGTTAACTCCTGAAACGATGATACTACTGAAATATTATTAACAAATCAATATTATATGATCATATATGATATAATATTTTAGTATATCATTTTTTTATAATTTAATAACAATGTTTTTACTATTATACAGAATGCTAACATAGCATCAACTATGTAAAAGTACAAATTATGGGTTAATTATTCAATATGTTTACTTATCTGAGGTTATTAGTATGTAAGTATCTATTGGGACCTCTTTTTCTTCCACACCCATGTTTTCTTAAAAATGTATTTCAAAGCATTTTTAAAATTTACTAGACTATGGGTTAATGTCATTTATACCCTTATTTGACCATATATGTTTTGAAATGAATCTTTCTGTCATTTTCCAAACTTGCTTCTCTATGACCTTTTCGAAAAAGTTACGGTAATTTTTTTTTTATGTTATAAGGTTGGTACAGCTATTTTCCATCATTATAATATCATCAAATCATCCCTTAAAATCATATAATAATATTTAAAAAAATGTTTTCTTTTATAAATATGTGACTCTTAAATGATTTCAAAATATAAATATATATTTCTATAAAAATGTTTTGATTTCATCTATGTCAACATCGTTTGATAAAATTTACACTTGTTTGATGTTGAATTGTTATAAAACAAATATTCCATATTTACTTAAGACTTTGTGATATGTTCAACTATGGATGTGTGTTTTCTATACCATTCATGGTTTGTGGTTAATGTATTAACATTTCTTATGATAGTTTTAATAAAAATGTTTATGTTATGATTCAATATTTTCATATGAGTAATGTATTAGACTTAGTATGTGATGTGTGGAGCCCACTATAGCTCCTTGGAGCATGGATATGTGTCATGAGATAATTATATATTGAATTGGCTGAGGCCTTTCCCAATTTGATATATATTTTTGGCCAAGGACTAAATAATTTTTAGACATCTTGGATGAGGCCTTGACAAGATGTTTCATAATGTCTGACATTATACATTCCATCATTATGAAAATTATAATGGTGGTTCATGTGGTTATTTGACTAGTAGAATAACCATGACTTTGTTTTATTATGGCATTATTTACTCTACTCATATTCCTGCTATATAGTGTTCATGTTTACAAATTTTAAATAAATTTGTTTTCAATTATTCAACATGCCTAATGATTATGATATCTTCCACTGTACTTATAACTATTACTGAGAATTTGAGCTCACCCCATTCTTATGTTTAATTTTCCCAGGATATAAAGAATTTATTTATGAGTGACTTTTAGGAATAATCTAGGTGTCTTGGATGTTTCTAATGGAATAAATTTGTGTTGTATTTCTTATCAAGTAGTAATGTTAAACATATGTATGTATCTTGTCTCCAATAATACTAAATAGTTTGGTCTTTTGGGACATGATTCATTATATTATTCCAATGATATTTAATAAAGCACCGACTCAGGGTAACTGTGTTTGGGGAATTAAAATTGGTATCAGAGTAAGGTTAGTACAAACCTAGGAGACTAGATTTAGAAAAACACTAATTAAAGAATGTTACCCTAATATAGACTTTAAGGATTAGTACAGAATAACTAAAAAAATTGGTAATTTATAGATTTTATGTATTTTCCAAGAAATTGATCATTTTCTGGATATGAGCAGGTAGAGGCGGCTCTGGCACAGATGAACCAAGGAGTGAAAACTCTGAAAAATCATTTCGTGTATGACCCGGGGTATCCTGGTACAAGAAAATGGGCCTTACTACACTCTTGGTTACGACACACCCAGGGGATATTCTTAAGATAATTAACCTTATGTATTGTGATTCATAAACTAATATAGTGTTTTCTATTGTATAGAAATCGATCCTAGTGGAAGGAACGCAAACTGTATCAATACACAAAATCCATTTAGTGATTTACCTCCTACTCAAGATCATTATAGTGGAGCTGGTGATGCAACTGGTGCGGATCAGATTATCACTATTATGAGACAACTCACTCAGGTTATGAATAATAACCTTACCCATATGGAGAACCCTGATCCACAAAATGGAGGATCAATTTTAGACCACATCATGAGGAAACATACACCAACATTAAATGGGTATAAAAATCCATTTTCATCTAAAAAATGGATAAGTTCCTTTGAGAAAATATTTCATGCTTTGGGAAGTAGCGAAAGGGAAAAAGTTGTCATGGTAGATTATCGCCTGACCAGAGATGCAGATCAATGGTGGTCATTAATTCAAAACAAAAAGGGGGTAAAAAAGTTTCATGTATGGAATGGAAGGATATTAAAGGTCTTTTAGTAGAAAAATACATTCCTAGTGACCATCGACCAGATATTGAAAGAAAATTTCTAAGTCTGAGACAAAAGGAGGATGATAATGTCCCAATGTATGCTGCTTAGCTTACACGGTTAGAAAGGCATGTTGTAGATTATATACATAACCCAATAAGTAAGATTGTTCGTTTCTTTGATGAATTGAAACTATTTCTCCATCGAGCAGTAGTCTCACAATCCTTCTTAGAAAATAAAGATATTTTCTCATGTGCTATCCGGACAGAAATAGAATTATTTAATTCTTATGACTCTAAAGAAAAGCATGAGAATAAAAGACTTTTTGAACACTATAAGAATGGAAACAAGGAAACAAGGAATAAGGGAAGACTGGAATGTTTACCCTATGATAATTGTGGAAGGAATCACCCTGCTGTCTTTCTAAAAGAAAAAGGAGTATTCTTCAAATGTGGACAGAAAGGCCATTTTGCTGGTGATTGAAAGTGTAAGAAAGAAGCTACCAATGTTAAATGCTACAATTGCGGGGAGATGGGACATTATGCAAATGAATTTTCTAAGAGTAAGGGAAACACACCTTAGAAAAGGCCAAGGGATCAAGGCCACACATATGAGATCACTACGGCTGCAGTTGAAGCTCCAAAAGACGTGGTGGCAGGTAATTTAATGGCTTCCTCAAGATCATCCAATGATTTATTTGATTCTGGATAATCGCATTATTTCATATATTCCTAGTTTTCTAAGAAAATCAGATATTTCAAATTTGATTTAACAAGTGAGTTGTCAGACAAAACTCCTTGGGGAATTATCATTGAAACAATGTTTTGTGAATCATTCCCTATTAAGGCATTACAACTATATTTATATATTTATATTATCATCATACCCATGATTAAATTTGATATAATCCTCGGTATGGATTGTCTTTTAGACCATGATGAGAAAATTTATTATATGAAGAAGGAGGTTACAATTCTTGATGATGATAAGGATTACCTTATCATCAGAGAAGAAACTTCACCATCTGATTCTTATCTAGATTCACCCCTAGTAGCTCTACTAAATTGAATTATTGGGGAGGAAGAGAATAAAATGATTATGGGTGAGGAAAAGAATGTTAGAATATAGGAAGTAACTATTTTTCAAGAATATGTTCATGTGTTTCTAGAGGATATAATTGGAAATCCTGTAGAATGAAAAATTGAGTTTTCCATTGATTTAATTCCTGGTTCAATGCCCATATAGAAGTCCCATTATAGGACTGAAACTATGGAATTTCTAGAACTAAAGAAAAAACTATAGGAATTGAGTAATAAGGTATTTATAAGCCCTACTGTTTCTCCATGGGGAGCCCCTTTCCTTTTTGTTAAGAAGAAAGGTAGATCTATGAGGTTGTGCATTGACTATAGGGAGATCAATCCAATAACAATAAAGAACAACTATCCCCTACCCTTCATTGAGGATTTATTTAAAAAACTTCATGAAGATAAATATTTATCAAAGATTGACCTTCGATCTGGATATCATTAGTTGTGTGTAAAGGAGGACATTCTGAAAATAGAATTTCGAACCATGTATGGGCATTATGAGTTTACAATAACTTTTTTTGGGTTGACTAAAGAACCCTCTATCTTCATGGACAAAATGAATATAGTTTTCAAGGAATATATTGATGACTTTATAGTGGTATTTATTTTTGATATCTTGGTATACTCAAAAAATATACAAAGATCATGAAAATCACTTGTGCACTATTCTGAAAATCCTCAGATGAAATGAATTATATGAGAAGTTTATCAAGTTTTAATTCTAGCTTTAATAGATTTAATTTCATGGCCATATTGTCTCTAATGATGGAATATCTGGTGATCCTTCAATGAAAAATCCAATCCAAGAATGGCCAGTACTGACGAGTATAACTGAGGTACACATTTTAAATGGTTTAGTATGTTATTATCAACGTTTTGTCCAAAATTTTGCCTAGTCGGCTAACCCATTAGCCAATATTAGAAATAAAAGGGTTAAATTATTTTGGAAAAAAGAGTGTGAAGAATGTTTTGAAGAATTTAATAGAATATTAGTCAATTATCTTATCTTGACTCTACCATCAGGGTATGATGGGTTTCTTATTTGTAGTGATGCATCAAAGAAAGGACTTGGTTGTGTCCTTGTGCAGAATGACAGAGTTATTTCTTATCCATCAAGACAGCTAAAAATTCATGATAAAAACAATCCCACTCATTATCTTTAGTTATAAGTAGTAATATTTGCTCTAAAGATATGGAAACATTATCTCTATGGTGAAAAATGTAAGATTTTTACTGATCACAAGAGTTTGAATTATATTTTCTCACAAAAATAACTCAACATAAGGCAAAGGAGATGGCTATAACTACTAATGGATTAGGATTTCACTATACACTACCACCAATAGAAGGAAAATAAGGTGGTAGATGTTTTGAGTATACAGTATCATGGAGTTTTGAACAAGATGACAGTTAAAAGGGATACTATTTTTATGAATCTAGTAAAGATGGATATGGGAATAACCATGGAAGGTGAAACATCAATACTTTTTCAAATCATTTCCAAACCATCTTTACTAGAGAGGATAAAAAGTTTTCAGACTAATGATGAGTTGTTTAAAAAGATGATTAAAACTGTAAATGATGGGAGATTTAGTGAATTCATATATGAAGATGGAATTTTTTAAATTTGGGATGAGAATTTGTGTTCTTGATATACCTAACCTGAAAAGGAAATTGTTTGATGATTCTCATAGCTCCAATTTCACTATACCCCCTAGGAGCACCAAGATGTAAATATATTTGTAGGAAAATTTTGGTGGGTCAACATGAAGATAGAGTTTGTTGATTTTGTTTTAATATGTATGGTTTGTCAACAAGTGAATGTTTTAAGGCAACAGTGTGGAGGAGTAATTAAACCTCATCCCATACCTATGTTGAAATGGGATAATATTAAGATGGAATTTGTCATGGGGTTACCAAAGACTCCAAGAAAGAATAATGGATTATGGGTCATTGTTGATCATCTTACTACGTCATCACATTTTCTTGCAATAAGAGAAGATCTACCACTTGAAAATATAGAAAGATTATATATTAAATATGTTTTAAGACTTCATGGAGTACCTCTATCGATTGATTCTGATCGTATTCCCATTTTATATCTAGATTATAGAAGAGTATTCCGAATGCCTCAGATACTAATCTTTGTTTCAGCACTGCCTACCACCCACAAACTAATGGACAATCAGAATCGAATATTAAAACCTCAAAAGACATGTTAATATATTAACCACTTGACATTCAATGTATGTGGGATCAATATTTACCTCTGGAAGAATTTTCCTATAACAATAGTTTCATTCAAGTATTCATATGGAACTATATGAATCGTTGTATTGAAAGAGATGTCGCACACCACCTTGTTCGGACAATGTTGGTGAAATAAAACTTGTAGGCTTGGAACATATTGAGGAGAAGATGGAAAAGGTGAATCTAATCCAAACCCACATCAAAGTATCTCAACGTAGGCAGAATAGCTATGCTAATAACCGAAGTAAGGATTGAGAATTTCTAGAAGGAGATCATGTTTTCTTTAACGTATTTCCTAGGAAGGGAGTTATACAATTCGGCAAGAAGTGTAAATTATGACTCATGTAAATTAGACCTTTCTAAATTCTTGATCGAATTGGGGTTGTAGCATACCATTTGGAAATGTTGCCTAGTCTTTCCAAAGTTCGCGATTTGTTCCACGTATCACTATTGAGAGAATACATGCCTGACCCAACACATGTACTCACCTATGAGGAAATTGAAATGGAATGTAATATATCTTGTTGTGAAGAGCCTATCAAAATTCTTGATACCATAGTACATGTGTTGAGAAACCAGGAGACTCCTCTGATAATAGTTCTATGGAGAAACTATAAGATGAAAGAGGCAACGTCGGAACCTGAGGAACTTATGATGAAGAACCACGTGAATCATTTTATACAATAGTATTCTAGAGATTATGAGGACAAAATTATTTTATGTAGGGAAGAATGTAACACCTCAAGCTTCAACGATACGTTTTGAATAATGCAATTGCTTGCATTGTATGCAACTTTGAGATACTAACACACCACAATCAATCAAACTAGCCGTTTGAAGAGTAATACCCACATTTTGAAATTTTATAAATTCTATTATTCAAAATGGACTTCATATTTGAATTTTGAATATCGAAATTATCTTACGGAGACATTTTTTTACTTTTCTGAAATATTCAATTTATGATGAATAGTGAAAAATACTAAATTTTAATTAAAAACAACTTTTTTAATCGAAATAATTTATAGTGTTAAATTATACATTTGAGTGGTTTTAAAGTATAATTAGATTATATTTTTATCATTTAATATAATTTAGGTCATTGTATGTAATTTCACATTTAAACTGGACATAAACACGTGTCAACCTTTTGATAGTTATTATTTCTGAAAAACACGCTTTTTATTTTGACAAGGGGAATTAATTTTAAATTAATTTCATTCCCTTTTTTGTTTTGAATATAGAAAAATGAATTACATATTAGGAATCAGGATGTAAAAATTGTGTAAATAGGTAAATTATATTTTTAGACATTATGAATAATTACTTCGGTATATTTTTTATTCACCGTGGTTAAAGGGTAAATCCAATAAATAAGGGTAAAAAATAATATTATAATAATATTAAATTATCCTAAAATGTATCCTATTACTATTGGTTAATAAATTTCCTACCATGGGCATCGTTGGGTTGATTTCGGGACCCTATAGAACCCCATGAGAGTGATAATGACACTTTATATTAATTAATTTAATATAAAGACAAAAATGACATAAACATATATTTTCTTGTAAAACAATTTTAACAAGGGGTTATATAAGTTATAATTTAGAATATAAAAACTCATTAAAATGATAAAAATATTTTCTATATAATTTTATTTTATTTATAATTTTTAGACATTAAATAATTAAATTTACTTAGGACATAATGATGATGCAGTAATAACCTTATTAATGAAAGAATCAAATAAATGGTATTATAAATATAAAAATAAATAAAATTTCCAATTTTTTATTACATCCATGAATTTTATAGGTGAATATGAAATTTTAGGGTTTATTCAATGTATTTGGTTCGATGTAATCATGTTTTTAGTACTTTCACAAAAACCAAATACTAAATAGTGTCAAAATTGACAAAAAAGTGTTTTTAAAAAATATTCTATTATTTAATTATATAAATGTATTAAAAATATAATTTTCTGAAAAAGAACATAAATAATTATATTTATATCGTTAATGAACCAATTTATGTTCTCTTGGTTTTTATAGTATGTTTATTTACCAATTATTGTAATAATACAAGAATACATGTTAAAACATAGTTATTTAATTGAGAGTTAAATATAAAATATAAGGTTAATATAGCGACCCAAACCTATCTAAAATCGATTCATTGAGAGTTTTTTGACCCATACATACTTTAGCCTTGAAATAATTCATTTTTGAGTTATTATAAATTGAAAATAATTTTATTATAAAATAATATTTCAATCTTTTCCTAAGGTGCCCCTCGCCTCTCTTATAAAAGGGAAATTCCCATTATTTAAAAATTACAACTAAAAAGCCATTTGGATAAGACAAACCTTGCCCAAATATCCTCCCAATTTTCCCCACTTCATCCTAGAGTCATTATTTTGATCATAAAGCCAACTGAAGAATCACTTTAGATCAAATCAAAAGGATGAACCTAAAGAAGAGGTAAATATTTCATCACCTATTTGAAGTTCTTTTTCTTATTCCACTTCTGCTTTCTTTGTTGTTTCCATTATAAAATAATAACCCCAGTATCTTATATATAATTTGATGTTATTATAAAAATGGTACAACCGTATTCACTATTCTATCTATCATATTACTGAAAAAGCCACCAAACATGCGTATGTACGGCTTACTGTCTCTACATCGTGGTGTAGTAGTTATTCAATACATTATTATTTTTTTATGGATATAATAATGATGTATAATTTATTTAAATAATAAATATAATGTGTTAATGACTCTTTATATGTGATATATCAACTATTTACATACAATTATTATATCAAAAGAATGATATCGTCGCTCATGCGTATGTACAGATTACCGTCTCTGCGAACGTGATGAGATTAATTTTTTCATCGTAACCATTCTAGAATAGTATTAATTTGATGATTTAAAATAATTTTTAATAACATAATATCATTTTGGATATGAATCAAATATATAATATCCATAACAAACATGTCTTAGTAACAAATCATATAAAGTAAAACTAATCATTAAACACACAAAACGATGATAATACTAAAATATTATTAAGAAAGCAATATTAGAAGATCATATATGATATCAACTTTTTTGTATATAGTTCATTTATAATTTAATAACAATGATTTAACTATTATACAGCTGTTTAACATATCCTCAACCAAGGAAAAGTACATGGTAAGGGTTAATTTCACAATCTCTTAATTATCTGAGGTTATTTTTACATAAGTATATTCAGGGATATCTTTATCATTCACATACCTGTTTTCTTAAAAATGTATTTCAAACCATTTTTACAATTTACTAGACTATGGGTTAAAGTAATTTATACACTTATTTTACCTTATATGTTTTGAAAGGAATCTTTCCATCGTTTTCCATACAAGGTACTTTATGAACTATTCGATAAAATTAAGTTATGAATGTTTTTTTTAACATGTACGGTGGGTGCGGCTATATTCCGCCATTATAACATCATCCGAGCTTCCCTTAAAATCTTATAAGAATATTTTCAAAATAAATGTTTTCATTTATAATTACGTGACTCTTAAATGATTTCAAAATAGAAAGAGATATTTGTATCAATAAGTTTTTATTTCATCTATGTCAAAATCCTTTGATAAAATTTACATTTGTTCAAAGTTGATTTATTATGATACAATTATTCCATATTGTATTTATGGTTTAGTGATATGTTCGATTGTGGATGTGTTTTTTAATACCATTCATGGTTTCTAGATAAATTGTTGACATAATGTATGTCAGTTATAATAGGAACATCTATGTTATATTTCAACCTTTTCATATGAGGAATGTATTGAACATAGTATGTGGTTGGTGGATCCCACTATATCTTCTTAGTGCATCGGTAGGTCTCATGAGACAATTAGAGGTTGAATTGGTCCCGACCATTCCCAATTTGATATAGGGTTTTGGCCAAGGCCTAAATCATTTTTAGATGTCTTGGATGAGGCCTTGAGAAGATGTTTCATAATGTTTGGCATTATACATTCCCTCATTATGAAAATAATAATAATGTTTTATGTGGTCATTCAACTAGTACAATACTCATGACTATTTTTTATTATGTAAATATTTACTCTTCTCATATAACAACTATAAACTGTTCATGTTTTATATTTCTAAACACATGTATTTTCAATTATTCAACATGCTTAATGTTTATGTTATATTACTCTATACTTCATACTCTTACTGAGAGTTTGAGATCACCCCTATCTTATGTTTCATTTTTTCAGGATATGAAGAAGTTAGTTATGAGTGACTGGTAGGCATAATCTTCGAGGCTAGGATGTTTAAAATGGAATAAATTAGTTTTGTATTTCTTCCCAAGTGGTATTGGTAAACTTATGTATGTATCTTGATTCCAGTAATACTAAACTATTCAATATTTCAGGACATGATTCCTTGTATCATGGCAATGTTGTGTAATAAATCACTAACTCAAGGTAACTAGGGTTGGGGAATTACTGAAACATTTCTTTCATGTATTGACACATTTACTTTATCAAATTTAATTATCTCTCTTCAATCATACTTTTGAGACAACCAACGATCAATTACTAATACCAAGTTTTTCATGACTGGTGTGAGAAAGAAGGAACACCTACATGATTGATCATTTTCCGGAGAGCACTAGATAAATGCCAAACACTCAAGGATTTTTACTGTTGACATGCCATTGAGGTTTTTACCAACATTTTCTAGTGCATGAAGAAGATAAACCTAGGGGAAATGGATTCTATCTGAAAAAGGATAATGAGAAGTGTGAATCAAAATTACAAAAATTTGTAACATGAAGAGTGTGTCATGGTGATACAAGATAACTTTTATCCCTATTTGAAAAATATTATATCATTAGCCTATAATGGGGTCAACCAAATGAGGGTGAACTTCTGACCATGTTTTATACACAAAACATGTCTCAGAATGTCATCCAATGTATTCCAAAAGATTATCTCAGGGTGGTAGGTGATCCAAAGTGGCATGAGACTATACCCTTAGGGGGTCCCCTCATATGTGTAAGAGGATGAGGGAACAAATAAGGGAAATGAAAATAATAATAATGGATTTATGTATTGTTTATATATATTCCACCACTATTGGGATTACGAAAATGTGACATAGAGCACATTAGAGTAGTCATATTGGTATATCAAAATGTTAACTCATATTCTAGGGTATCGTTTTTCATGGATGTCAAGAGTCCGCAAGAAAACGAATGATGTGGTAGGTGGATGACAACATAAGAGGGGTATTATTTTATGAGGTTATATAATTCCTTAAAGTTTTATGACACGCAATGTGTGTGGTTAACACAGAGTTTAAATTCATATGATGGGAAATATGTATGGTATTGTTTTTTGTATTCTGATCAGTTCACATATCATAGTTTACTTTCATGTGATTGGGAAATTTCACATAGTTTAAGGTCATGTGGGTTAGATCGATGCATTTAGTTTAATGTTGTGTTACATGGACATATGATTATTATTTTAGGGGAATTGTGTTTAAAAAAGGAGAGGAGGATTCCCATAATGGGCGTATGTGATGTGTCACAGTGACAAACTCAATGTGAATGATGGATGGGGATCCTAATTCCATGCGAATCATTTTACAAAGAATGATCACGCACATTTAAGATATGTGATGTTGGGACTAATGGGGCTTAGTTTATGTTAATGTTAAAACCAATTAACCCTTTGTGTGGATTTACCACATCGGTACACAACCTACAAGAACTCCTAAACCAATGTGAGACATGCTCAGTGTGGAAAACAGGGAGGGGAAATTTTTTTTTCATGAAGATATACCCAGTAGTGGTTACAAAAAGGGTCATATAATTCCACCTTGTTAAGGGTAAGTATTTTGAGGTAATTTGAGACATTAATCATTTGTATTAGGAGAGACCGATAGGTAGGTATTAACTATTGATCATGTCAAACCATAGAGACCATGACAATTTCAAACAAGTATGGGGTGAGAAAATTCAATAACTACTATTGAACATGATTGAAAACCCACGAATTACAATTTTCTACCAAATATCCATAAGGGAGTTGGGCTAGAATGAGAGGTGATCCTAAAATGGCCTGATATAAAGCCATTAGGGAGTTTGAATAGATTTTATAATTGATGGAAACCAAATTTGAGAAATAATCTAGTGTGAAAAATAGTATATCAGAGAGTGGAATACAATATCAAAAAGTGTAAATAGATTAGCATCATGTGGTTAGGAAAATGGTAAAAAGATTAAAGTCATGGTTCTTTGATTATGATGAATAATTTAAATTTGTGTTACATAGACTATCAAGGTGAATGTTTGGTATTGTGGAATATAAAGGGGGTGTGGGAGTTTAAACCGAGTCTGAATTAGGTACAAGAGGATTAAATTATATATACACAATTTAAGATGAACTCTATATGGTTTAAGGTTGTAACTATTTCCCCAAAACTAAGTCCATGGGGCCAAGGGATGAAAGGATTAGTGTTTTGGACCAAAATAATGATCCAGCATCACAACATATCCCATAAGGATGAGAATCAAGATCCCATGTTGTTTTGTGACACATATAGTGAGAGACCAAGACTGGAAATGTTGATCCTCTTCATTGAGGGAAATGGGTCATCGTGATTTTGATCTGGGTCATTTTGATGTTTAACATCATGTGTTGAGGATGTTAGGTTGTGTAGTTTAATGTCATACCAGATGGACTATAGTGGGAAATATTTTAAATTCATAATGAACGGTCTTTTAGTAATCATATTAAGGTCATATTTAACAGACAATCGATGGAAGGTTAATTCAAATATTTTCACGTGGTGTAGGAGTTAAAACCCGTCATGAATGAGTCAAGGAGTCCTTACAACACATGAAGTTGATGTTGACTGTGAAAAATTTAATTTCATATGGTTTTAACTATAAATAAGTCCAAGGGAATGAGGAAAATATAAAAAATTGTCTAGTACAAGAGAATAAATATCCATTCGTCACTATGTTTCTGATGAGGATAATAGTCAATCCACACAACGTTTTGGAAAAATAGTGTGGGGGGAGAGCAACACAGATGGGGGAAGTCCCCATTATTGAGGTTACTAAGGATTCAAGCTCTTATATAAAATTCATGTAGTTTGGACCCTAAGGAGTGAATTTCACTATTTGGTATGTGTATTTTGCTGTTATAATAATATTGATGTGAATGGGGTCCGAGGAGTCCCAACAACACAAGAAACATCCCGTGAGAAAATTCACTTGCAGTTTAAAGATTTGATGCTTAGACTACATTGAGGACAAGGTTTTGATGATTTTATAAACTTGTAGATATTCCCAAAGAAAAAAATGACTGGGTATTGAAAAATATTCCCTAAACATGAGCATCAACCCACCCATAGTTCTATATGACTATCTCCAAGCCTTGGTTTGACACGAACTCATGGAGAGAGGAAATTTTTTGTTTGTTTCTTATTATTCTATGTTTCGTTGGATAGATTTGGTTGAGAAATACATGAATCACTATGTATCCTTTCTACACATCAATAAATTTATACATAGTTATTTAATATGAACTGGTATAGGCCCAATGATTATGGTGATGTCCTCTCTGGTGAGAATATCACAACAATGTGTAGTTTATCACCGCAAGAATAAGAAGATGATGCTTTGTAGTTTATTATTGTGTGGATCAAAAGTATTATGTTAGGATGTTTGAAATCATGAAACTAGGATGATAGCAGCACATTGTATCCTCTTTTTGTAGGGGATCTGGGGAGGAATCATTCATAGGAATATGTGACTGGCGTTGTAGTTGGAACCAAATATGAATGAGGGCCTCTGAGACCTAATACTGTGCAACGGACTCCCAATGAAGACTTGAACAGAATTTAATGCCATGATTCTTGGACTTAGGCTCTTAGTATACTTTCATAGAGTTTATAACTTAAGATGGAAATCTCAACCAAGGAAGATATGTGAGGAAAAAAAGAAATAACCTAATGTGGATGTGGGATGAGGGAGCCTGTGCCACACAACACACTCTCATAGAGACTCGTACATAGTTTAAAATCATGAATCTTGGACATAGGATCCCATTTTAAATTCTGTTCTAGTGATTATAGTACATATCTTTAATGATCTTGTGAAAAGAAATTTAAATTTTTATTAGTATAACATTGTGTAGCTGAGACACGTTCACTCAACCAATTTATTACTTAAGATACATTGAATTGGTTGGAGGAGTGATATGCTCCCCATACTTGGTGATCAAAGAATATGAACCATTAGAGTAGACCTAATGAATGATGTAAGGTCTTTACCACTCAGGACCCAAAATGGGAGGTTATTACCTAATATCATCAACATTCTGAGATCCAAAATTTTATCCCATAAGAGGAAAGAGGGATTGAGAAATTTCTTGTTCAACATTCTCACTATGTTGATCTGGTTTCTCCATAGATTGTACACAACCTGAGGCCTATTTACATCAAGAAATTCCATCTCATCCAGATATACATAAACCATTCATTATTTTATAATATATTAAAAAAACTATTTGGAGGGATGGTAATTGGATCATGATATCCATGAATGCCTCTCTTACATATACTAGGGAGTATAAAGTGATCTGGGTGGAATTTCACGTCATTGTCAGGTAATCCTAGGGTGCATTGGGGAGCCTGTACAGAAAAATTTTCTCCCTTTATCCCACTATATTGTTTTGAATTTTAGAGATGATTTTATTAAACACCTCAATTTATCCATTTTCTTATTCATGGTAGGGAGAAGTATGGTTGGACCGTCTGTTGTACTTGGAACAAATCTTTATAATCCCAACAGCCAAAAAGTGTTTTTCATTGTTGGTGAGAATATCCTCTGGAATCCTAATTTGTGGATGAAATTAGAGATTTTGTATTCTACGTCTGATCGAGCTTTGACTTCCGTGAGATGGATTTCTTCTTCCCACATGGAAAAGAAATCTATCATGGTCATAATAAACATGAATTGAGGTGCTATATCTAGTGTATATAGTCCCATGACTTCAAGTCTCCATACCAAAATGCCAATAATGCTTAGTATTATAGAGCGAATATGTCAGTCAATGCCAATGTTTTAATGTATTTGACATGCATGGAACCACATGGGGAACTCGATACACTCATGGAACTTGGGGGTCCAAAAGTATCCTGGCATTTATATTTTTTGGTAGAGTATCTACCCTTCCTAATGTTCACCACATGGAATGGACTGAAAATTATACATTACATAAGAAATCTCATCTCTTTGAATGCAAGAGAGGAAAATTCTATCTAACCCATGTGGATAGAGATTCATCTATAGGTTGGGACTAATCATGAGTGTGAATAACATTTTCTACTGATGGATTTTCTCATGTTCACCTCTACCTGGTAAAAAAACTGTGCCAGAGATACTAGGAAAAAGTGTTTTCCAATCAAAGGCATATTCAGATTTAGGGGACCAAGAGGGTTGCATGTAGATGCATAGGGAGTAATATTATTTACCTATAGGCTATCATCATAATCATAATCATTGATAATGGGAGCGATGAAACTTAGAAATTACACATGAATGAATAGATTGTCTTAGTCAGGCTCTATAAGAGATGTTACTAGATTAGACAAGGCATTGGATCAACTATTCTATGATCAGGTAACATGGGTCTCCTCAGGATGTGAAGTGAAATGAGCCATCACCTGAAATTTTTACTCTAATAGGGACATGAGTTATATATTTCTAACAATGTAATCACCATTGATTTTTCTACAGACTAACATGGGGTCTCCCTTCACATGTAAATGGGGGACCACAATCTCGATGGAGAGATCAAGACTAGTAATGAGAGCCTCATAATTTACCACATTGTTGGTGAAAACTTATGATATTTATGAATGAGTGAGGTAGAATAGCCTGTGCTGAGGTGATGATATGATTCCTAGACCTACTCTGTTGAGCTTGGGATCATTAATACTTCTAGTAGTTGGGCTTCTAGAGGCACCATCTAAATGAATCTGCTGGTATGATGTGACTTGATCAACTGGGAGGATGGAAGCATATAGAAAATATAAATCTAGAGGTTCTTTATTCAGGACAATATTGTTGGAGATAATGTAATCCCATTCTTGACCCTTGATGGCTTTCGATGGAACGAACCAGATGTTGAGATGCTAAAGAATCACAGCATGGTACACCAGATGACATGTTAATGTTGACTGAGATAGGATATACATTACCAGTTACATATGGGACACTAGATATTTCTCAGGATACATTAAATAATATATCAAATTAATTACTAAAAAATTAGTGTCAAGTAGTTTTTTTGAATGGAGAGTATATGGACAATGTGTTAAGGAGAATATGACTAATATAGTATAAACAGTTTGTTGTCCCTTTATTGTAATTCTAGGTGAGAAGGGTATAAAGGGATCGTTCCAAGGTTGTCGCATCGAGTACAAGATGTTTTCTTCATATGAGTTACATCATAACTAGAGGTTATAGAAGATACTACTTGATTTCTTTAAGTTCAGCATGACACTCTTCATCTAACATGTAGACAGCACATTTCATCATGATTCTATAATGGGGCATACACTTGTTGGTTATATTCATGATGAATTACTTTATGAAGGATATGTGACCTTGGAGGCCTTATAGATCTTTTAGGATGCTTGGGGAGGCATCTGACTGGTGTCCACGATCTTCTTTGGGTCAATATCAATTCTTCTGTACTTAGAAATGAAGATGAGAAACATCCCAGAGGTAATCACGATGGAAAAATCAAGAGTTTCATCTTCAGATGAAGGAGGTAGAGGATGTGAAAAACATTTTCAAGATCACATAGATAGACATGATGTTGGTGGTATATGGCCCCCAAATCGTCCATGGAGAGTTACAATAGCATTCTAATGATCATTTTGAAGATGTCGTTCATGGATTGCTGTCAAGTGAATTTTTCATTCATCAATCAAAAGAGAATCACCTAATAAAAGAAGGTTCCTTATGGCCCTATGAAATTGGTAGACTCCTTTTCATTGGGAACCATCTAGATCTGGATGTATCCAGAATATCCATCAATGACGGAGATATCCAAAAAATAAAGCAATGACTTCGATCAATAGCTCTTTCACATGAAGGGGAAAAAATCCTTCAGAAAGTTGTAGTTAAGGTCCTAAAAGTTGATACAAACTCTAATTTTCCCCTTCTTCTTCTTTGATGGGATTATTTTTGGCTAGTCACATTGTGTATTGAACATCCCTAATGAATATGGATTTGTTAATATTTTCATCTTTAGACTTAACCATGCTACCATGGGAAGGTATCATTTTTTTGGGAGGCTGCTCAAACCCATAATTATTAAATTGAAGGCCAAGAGGGTGGAAGAAGACATTAAGTTCTAGTCATGGAATCTCATTAAAACTGCAAGAAAAAACATCAAAATGTTGCATTAGTAAATCAATATACATATTTTGTTCCTATAGAGGCATTATGGAATCCCACCTTTTTATCACATAAACTTTCATTACATTTTACAAAACCAAGGATCGTTAAGGTTTAGTGTCTTGGAAAATAGGAACTTTAAACATGAAAACATAAAATATTCTTCGTAAACACTTGAAAGGATTCTCCTCATGTTCATCCTAGGTTCATTACTGCATCTCATAACCTGGGGACATAAATAAAAAGAAAGGGTGAGCAGAAGGCCCAGTAAGGGAAACAAGAGAAACATTTTACATGTGAACTTGAGATACTTCAATATGGTCATGAAAAGAACATTAAGGCATGAGAAAGAAATCATGAGGCATATCATAATAAAAATAACATTTTTCATAACTTGAAGATGTGGATACATCATTTAACATATAAAATCATGAACATATCACCAAGGTCCATCCCTAAGGTGTCATTTGAAAATTACCAAGGTTATTCACCAAGGTATCGTGAAAATTGTAATCTCTAGTGGTTACATCATTACCCAACGCATTGGAGCGCTATCAGGGTGCACCCTTAAATTTGCCTTTATTATCATGTGAGCCACATATATCATCATAAATCATTTCATAAACAACCCACGTAGCTTAATGAAATGGGTTTCATTTCATAATCATAACGTTTTAAAAACTGCTTTAAAGACATGATTTTTATGTCACTTTAAACCCACGGAAAGGGAAAGCGGGTTTCATGTATGTAAATACCAGAATTTAAAATAGAACATCTTGGTATATATGTGAATACCCATATAGAATGTAGAGCTTTGAGTATTCACTTAATAAAATAAAATATCTTTAGAAAAAAGAGAGAGACATTTTGAGACGAAAATTCTGCAGCATAACAGCTATGTTACAAGGTTTTTAGAAGACATTGAAAAGAGAGGGGACCTGGGTCAAACATTCATAAATGACCCATAAAACAGTAGAGGGATAGAATATAAAGCATTTAAGAACATGGTAATGAAATTTGAAAATATACCATATTAAATGAAGAACATGAAAGGAAGACAAAAATAAGATTTCTCTTATGAAAATTCGGCAGCCTAACGGCGTTACATAAACTTCAACCAAAAATGAATTGATGAGATGAAATAGGGTCTCTCAACATATTAACATAAAAGATAAGTATGATAGATATAGAGATCATACCCCAACATAATAAAATGTAACTTGCAAGACTTGACATGGAATTAGAACTTTGAAAAGGGAGAAAGGTGCAAGGACCACTTAAAAAATCGGCAGCCTAATGGCACCACTTAAAACATCAAAATACTGAATTGAAGAGATAAAATGGGGTCTCTCATCATATTGTCATAAAATATCAGTATGATATATATAGAGATCATACCCCAACAAAAAAAAAAGTAACTTGAATGAATTGACATGAATGTAGAACTTCAAAACGAGAAGGGTGAATAACCACCTAAAAATTCGGCAGCCTAACGACGCCACTTAAAACTTCATAATACTGAATTGAAGAGATCAAATGGGTTCTCTAATCATATGGTCACAAAAGATCAGTATGATAGATATATATATCATACCCCGACATAATAAAAAGGAACTTCAAAGAATTTACATGAATGTATAACTTGAAAACGAGAAGGGTGAAAGAACCACTTAAAAATTTGGTAGCCTAACGACGCCACTTAAACATCAAAATGTTGAATTGAAGAGATCAAATGGGGTCACTAATCATATGATAATAAAAGATCAGTATGATAAATTTAGATATCCTACCCCAACATAATAAAAAGGAACTTGAAATACTTTACATGAAAATAGATCTTGAAAAATGAGAAGGGAGAAAGAATCTGTTACAAACATTTCGACAGCCTAACGGCGCCACTTAAAACATCATAAAACGAAATAATTAGAGTAAGAGGGGATCTCTAATTATGTGAAAATTAAAAGGGAAGTATGATTAGTATAAAAGAACACCCATTAACCGAAGAACATGAAGCATAAAAGAAATTACATAAAAGAGATTTCTTGAAAAGAAAGAGAGAGATCAGATCCCTTACCTTAAAACGTAACTCTTAAAACTCAACGTTTGGGAACTTGAGGGCTTGGGGGAACCTTGGGAGGACTCCTTGGGAGGTAATGAGACCATAACTTCGTTGGGGAAGAGTGGGGAGTCGAATGGATGAGAGGATGGCTTGGTATTTATAGGGAAAGTGAGGGGACAAGGCATTAATGGCCAAGGGACACCTCATTAGTGGTTTTGCAAAAACCATGGGCTTTACCATGGTATTTTCCCATGCTATTGGCCACTTGGGACACCTCATACCTTATCATACTATTCATAAGTCGACCATATTGATTGCATACTTAATACATCATTTAATGATGTCATTAAACACCCGTAACTTAAAAACTGTATTTTCACTATTCATCGAAAATTCAACTTTCTCAGAATAATCCAAAAATTTCACCTTAACCAAATATCAATGCTCTGATTTCAAAAATTAACTCCATTTTATAAAAATAATTTTCTAAAAATTTTTAATTTATTTTTTTAAATAAATACACTTTTCACCGAAAATTCATTTTTTTCAGAAAAAACCCCAAAAATTAACATAACATAATATCGGTGCTCTGAGTTCAAAAATGAAATCCATTTTATAAAAATATTTTTTTAAATATTTTTAATTTCATTTTTAATTAAAATAACTATTCACTCGAAAAAACTAATACTTGAATAATAATTTATGAAATCATTATTTAACCATTTTATTGAATCACATTACTTAATCAAGGTGCCTAGATTATATTAATACTTTCTTTAAGTGAGATGACTAATCCATTTGGACACATTAATAATCCTAATCATAAAATCACTATTCATAATTTACTATTCATCAAAAATTATGTTGATCTTATTAGAGTCTAAATTTCGTACTGAGCATAATTGTAGAAGACCATTTTTTGAATATCATTACACATTTTTAATTATTTAAGGTTTACATAAACATTTTTAAAATATCATTTTTCTAAAATTCATAAAAAATATGCATACTATATTTATCCGATCATTTGAAAATTCATAAACTTCATCATAAGAAGAAATCCCATTTTTTATTTAAAACAAAGGATTACACAAGGCAGTTACGGTCTCCTTACATAGCCCCTTATCACACCAGTATAGGAACTAAGTGTAAGGTGTGCTAAGGTGAGAGAATCTGAGGGAGGCTCTGCTAACATTGCACGAGTAGTAATTTCTATCAGTTTGAACTTCTCGCAAATGCGATTCCGTTCTAGATTCACATGATGAAGTTCGGCTTGGGTTTGGTCTAGAGCAAAGCCCAGTGGTGCTACCTCCTTCACATGTTCTATTAGATGGGCTTCAATCGGTCCAAGACTACTAGGTGAGGCCATTGAATCTTCTTTCTATAATAATTAACCAAGATTACTTGTATTTAGAGACAATAATCAAAACGTTTAGTTTCCAGTGGTCATATTGACCAATGGTTATATAACAGTCAAAGCCCAACGGTCTCATTTTATTTATACTCATTTATCAAATGAAACATTTTTGTTGAGTATAAAAATAAAATAAAATAACACAAAAAATTAGGAAACAATATTTATTCAAAATTTCAGGTCGTTACAATCTTCCCCCCTTAAGAAATTGCATCCTCGCAATTTTTTTAAAATTGGGTTTTGAAATATCATTGAAAGTCCCACATCGGAAAAGGAGTCAGAAAAACTATTAATTTAAAAGAATGAAAGGGAAGTACAAAGGCCACCTGAGTTAACACATACTAGGATTCCATGGAGGAAAACATTGATATGGAAGAAAAAAACAAAGGGTCATGTTCTGGGGGAGAGTGATAGAAAACATGATTAGGAGAATGTTAACCATAATAAAATCCCAAACTTACGATGTATGTAAACGGTCTTTGATTACCTAGTAGTAAATGTAAACCAACAACATTTTTTTACGTTCCTTTTAATAATTTTGAGGAATTCATTTACTACATAGAACAAAAACATAATAAAATATACCTACCTTCATGTAGAGTTTTATACTTTAATAAGTTTCTACCAAAACTAATCTTTTCTCCAACCGATGAGCATTCAAATTTACTTGGTCTCATAAAAACACAAGAATCATTTTCTAGAGAATCACATATTCCACAAAATATTAACTATCTATTTCTTATATCTTTAAACATTATCCCAAAAACAAAAAGGGTAGGGTAAAACAACTCTTCAAAAAGAAATAATCCCATAGGAATGGAAACTACTTTTAAATATTCAAAGTTCCATGGTACTACCCAAAGTTCATCATAGTCCATTCCATAAATAACGGTCCTTAAAATTCCTCAAAATAAACCAAACTAAGATTGAAACCCAAATACAAGAAGGATTTGATAACATAGTCTTCCAAAATAAACATCATTGTTCATCTCCAAACAACATCAACCACTCCTAACATCTTATAACAAAAGTATCTAACCTAAACATATTTTACCCAAGATATGTTAATAATTACCATAAGTAACCTAAATTACTATAAGTCCACCTTAAATTCATTGATTCTTCAAAATATAAGTCAACCTTACTACTCAATGAAAATACCATAGTAATCTATTTACCTCGATCATATAGGGTCCCCAAAATAGTGAACTTCTTCCAAAATAATAATCATATTTTTCCTTGTCATATTAATATGAAAATCGTCGCATTTCCTATCACATTGGTTGTTGGGACATGTTCTTCCATTTCCCTCCATTAACTATGAAAACAAAGTACAATTAGGGGCTTGAATACTTAGCCAATAATCATGAAAAGGAACTTAAATCATATAAGGATAACTTGTAGAAGAAAAGTATACCCTAACTTGTGATCCCCTAGGATCCCATCTAGGTCATCCATGATCATATATTCTTAGGTGAATCTTTATTTTATTTTATCTTTGTTCCTTTAACAATGGTTCATACTAAGCTTATGAGTTTACCAAAGCATATCCCCCAAGAGTTTCATAACCAAGAGTGCAGCAAGGCCCATTTTCGTGTACCAATTCCCGTTCGAGTCTAGCTCAAAGCGGTGTTTTCGGGTTTTACCCCTATGTACATCTGTGCCAGAGCCACCTCTACCTGCTTGTATCCAGACAGGGATGTATTTTCTTGGCAACCCCTTACTCAATACTCACCAAAATACCAGGAAGATTTCCTATATTTAAAATTTTTATAGGTTTCTTCCTAGAGTTTTCATATCCTAATTTCCACAAATAACTAAACCATCCTTTGATACCAACTATGGCATCCCGCCTTTTTATCACATAAACATTCATTACATTTTACAAAACCTAGGATCTTTAAGGTTTAGTGTCTTGGAAACCAGGAACTTTAAACATGAAAACATAAAAGATTATTCATAAACACTTGAAAGGCTTATCCTCATGTTCATCCTAGGTTCATTACTGCATCTCATAACCTGGGGAAATACATCAAAAGAAAATGTGAGAAGAAGGCCCAATATGGGAAACAAGAGAAACATATTACATGTGAACCTGAGATACTTCAATAAGGTCATGAAAAGAACATTAAGGCATGAGAAAGAAATCATGAGGCATATCATAATAAAAATAACATTTTTCATAACTTGAAGATGTGGATACATCATTTATCATAGAAAATCATGAACATATCACCAAGGTCCATCCCCAAGGTGTCATTTGAAAATTACCAAGGTTATTCATCAAGGTATCGTGAAAATTGTAATCTCTAGTGGTTAAATCATTACCCAATGCATTCGAGCGCTATCAGGGCGCACCATTAAATTTTCGTTTATTATCATGTGATCCACATATATAATCATAAATCATTTCATAAAAACCCACGTAGCATAAAATAAATGGGTTTCATTTCATAATCATAACGTTTTAAAAACTGTTTTAAAGACATCATCTTTATGTCACTTTAAACCCACGAAAAGGGAAAGAGGGTTTCATGTATGTAAATCCCAGATTTTAAAATATAACATCTTGGTATATATGTGAATACCCATATAGAATGTAGAGCTTTGAGTATTCACTTAATAAAATAAAATATCTTTAGAAAAAAGAGAGAGACATTTTGAGACGAAAATTCTACAGCATAACGGCTATGTTACAAGGTTTTTAGAAAACATTGAAAAGAGAGGGGACATGGGTCAAACATTCATAAATGACCCATAAACAGTAGAGGGACATAATATAAGGGATTTAAGAACATGCTAATGAAATTTGAAAATATACCATATGAAATGAAGAATATGGAAGGAAGACAAAAATAAGATTTCTCTTATGAAAATTCGGCAGCCTAACAACGTTACATAAATTTCAACCAAAAATGAATTGATGAGATCAAATAGGGTCTCTCATAATATGAACATAAAAGATAAGAATGATAGATATAGAGATCATACCGCAACATAATAAAAAGTAACTTGCAAGACTTGACATGGAATTAGAACGTTGAAAAGGGAGAAAGGTGCAAGGACCACTTAAAAATTCGGCAGCCTAACGGTACCACTTAAAACATCAAAATACTGAATTGAAGAGGTAAAATGGGGTCTCTCATCATATGGTCATAAAATATCAGTATGATAGATATAGAGATCATACCCCAACATAAAAAAAGGAACTTGAATGAATTGACATGAAAGTAGAACTTCAAAACGAGAAGGGTAAAGAACCACTTAAAAATTCGGCAGCCTAACGACACCACTTAAAACTTCAAAATACTGAATTGAAGAGATCAAATGGGATCTCTAATCATATGGTCACAAAATATCAGTATGATATATATTTATATCATACCCCAACATAATAAAAAAGGATATTTAAAGACTTTACATGAAAGTAGAACTTGAAAACGAGAAGGGTGAAAGAACCACTTAAAAATTCGGTAGCCTAACGACGCCACTTAAACATCAAAACATTGAATTGAAGAGATAAAATGGGGTCACTCATCATATGATCATAAAATATCAGTATGATAAATTTAGAGATCATACCCCAACATAATAAAATGGAACTTGAAATACTTTACATGAAAATAGATCTTGAAAAATGAGAAGGGAGAAAGAATCCGTTACAAAAATTTCGGCAGCCTAACGGCGCCACTTAAAACTTCATAAAACGAAATAATGATTGTAAGAGGGGATCTCTCATTATGTGAACATGAAAAGGGAAGTATGAGGAGTATAAAAGAACACCCTTTAACATAAGAACATGAAGCATAAAAGAAATTACATAAAAGAGATTTCTTGAAAAGAAAGAGAGACATCAGATCCCTTACCTTAAAACGTAACTCTTAAAACTCAATGGTTGGGACCTTGAGGGCTTGGGGGCACCTTTGGAGGACTCCTTGGGAGGTAATGAGACCTGAAATTCATTGGGGAAGATTGGGGATTGAATATATGAGAGGATGGCTTGGTATTTATAGGGAAAGTGAGGGGACAAGGCATTAATGGCCAAGGGACACCTCATTAGTGGTTTTGGAAAAAACATGGGCTTTCCCATGGTATTTTCCCATGGTATTGGCCACTTGGGACACCTCATACCTTATCTTACTATTCATAAGTCGAAAATATTAATTACATACTTAATACATCATTTAATGATGTCATTAAACACCCGTAACTTAAAAACTGTATTTTCACTTTTCATCGAAAATTCAACTTTCTCAGAATAATCCCAAAATTTCACCTTAACCAAATATCAATGCTCTAATTTCAAAAATGAACTCCATTTTATAAAAATAATTTTCCAAATATTTTTAATTTATTTTTTTAAATAAATACACAATTCACTGAAAATTCATTTTTTTCAGAAGAAAACCCCCAAAATTACCATAACATAATATCGGTGCTCTGAGTTCAAAAATGATATCCATTTTATAAAAATAATTTTTTAAATAATTTTAATTTAGTTTTTAATTTAAAAAAAACTATTCACTTGAAAAAACTAATAATTGAATAATAATTTATGAAATCATTATTTAGCCATTTTATTGAATCACGTTACTTAATCAAGGTGCCTAGATTATATTAATACTTTATTTAAGTGATATTACTAATCCATTTGGACACATTACTAATCATAATCATAAAATCACTATTCATAATTTACTATTCATCAAAAATTATGTTGATCTTATTAGACTCTAAATTTCGTATTGAGCATAATTATAGAAGACCATTTTTTGAATATCATTACACATTTTTAATTATTTAAGGTTTACATAAACATTTTTAAAATATACTTTTTCTAAAATTCATCATAAATATGCATACTATATTTATTCGGTCATTTGAAAATTCATAAACTTCATCATAAGAAGAAATCCCAATTTTTATTTAAAACAAAGGATTACACAAGGCAGTTACGGTCGCCTTACATAGTCCCTTATCACACCAGCATAGGACCTAAGTGTAAGGTGTGCTAAGGTGAGAGAATCTGAGGGAGGCTCGGCTAACATCGTACGAGTAGTAATTTCTATCAGTTTGAACTTCTCACAAAGGTGATTCCGTTCTAGCTTCACACGATGATGTTCGTCTTGGGTTTATTCTAGAGGAAAGCCCAGTGGTGCTACCTCCTTCCCAAGTTCTGTTAGATGGGCTTCGATCGGTCCAAGACTACTGGGTGAGGCCATCGAATCTTCTTTCTATAATAATTAACCAAGATTACTTATATTTAGAGACAATAATCAAAACATTTAGTTTCCAGTGGTAATATTGACCAATGGTCATATAACAGTCAAAGCCCAATGGTATCATTTTAATTATACTGATGTTATCAAATGAAAATTTTTTGTTGAGTATAAAAATAAAATAAAATAACACACAAAATTAGGAAACAATATTTATTCAAAATTTCAGGTCGTTACAGGCATAGGTACACTAATGATCATTGTCCTCATATATTCTTCAATACTATGGTTCACTAGAACAAGGTCATCAATGGTGGTGGTGAATTCTTTTTCAAATATAATAATAGTTTCTTCCATATCCACTTCACCGTAATCTATGGTGGGGGAACCAGTGTGAGGAGATAGTTAATCTAGACCATTTGATTCTAAGGGAACAGTAGTGATATATTGAGTGGAAGAGGTGGAATCCTCACTAATGGAATCCATATTTGATAAAAACATGAATAAAGATGTTATCGTGCCAATTACATCATGACATCAACTGTAGGGTACATGTTTTATTTCATAATAATGGTTGTAGTTCATCTTTTTTCTACTTAACAGGGCTCAGTGGAAAAGGATAGTGTAAAATATAGTTGTAGTCATGGGGTGAAAATCTTATTACCTCATGGGGGTCAGAGATTTTGGTATCACAAGATCCTTACCTTAATATAAATACAAGTTAATATATCAATTTTCCTTATACTTTGGGAAGTGAATTACTTTCTTCCCATAGATGATGAATAATTTTTCTGAGTCTAGTGTTGTTGTCTCCAACAGATGAATCTGGTGGATAATGCATCATTCCAATCCATCTTTTGGTTGGCTACAACGTTTTTATACTCAACATCATTGTATGAACCTTATTTTCCATGATAATGGTAGTAGAATAATTTGATATAGTTGGATTAAAACGGGTCAAATGGGGATGAATTTACTTGGATCATGCCTACTTGATCATTGATGGATAACTTGAGGCATTGTTGAAATGGGGAGGGGACTGATTTGTGCACATGGAGCTAGCATCTCACCATCAATAAGTTATTGGTGGTATATTTTTTAAAAAAAATGAATGAAGTGGTTTACACCAAACCACAAAACTAGATATTCAAATGGATTCTTCTATATGGTCTATTCTTGGTCATGTCTTAACCCTAAATCTTTAGTATATAAGGGCTAATATCTTCTTCTGTCAGTTCCAACTTTTGAGGTGTCCATGTTAGGATGAGATTAATCTCGGAACCCATGTCAAATAGACATTGATAGAACTCCACATAATTGATTTGTAATGTTATGTATAGTAGGAAGATATAACTCCACACAAGGGTTCCCTTGTCATCCATGGAAAATGAGGTCACAACATGAAATTCTATTTGCTAAACCTCCACATCATATAAGGTATCTATGACCACAAACTCTATTTTGAACTAGCAGGGGATCATTAATGATTATATGAGGCCATCACACATCTCGTCTGATATGAGGAGTTCGTTTATGCTTGAGATTTTTTGATGTAATTCTAGAAAGGTGTTTTAGTATATCATACTTCTATTCCTAATGCCTATTACATTTTGTAGGTGGTTTCCCTTTGGTAGGAGTCATGAATGTGATAATGTTGGAGGACATTACAAACCTCAAAATTACATTTATTAAGCATAAACTAGTACAATGGTGTATGGTTGATCCACATAGAAGGCATGCTAGTATTCTAAGGTTTTATTTAAAATATACTCCATTATTGTCCATAGTATATGGAGTGAACATCTTTTAATTTTTATAATTTATTTATTTTTATTTTTTAATGTGATTGGGAAAAAATATGAAATAATTTGAAAGGTTCCTACTTAATTATTGGATGAAAAACATTTAAATCAAATAGAGAAAAATAATGTTAATGTGAAATGTAATCAGGAGTGATGAGAGATGATCTTAATAATTGCTCTAGATATTTGAAATATACAAGTTTAAAATTATGTTTTTTATTTTATTGACCTTAAAATGATCAGTTAATTCTTCCTCTCCAGAATATTGACATACTTGTATGCAAGTTTTAAAATTTTCCACTTCAAATACTTTCAGTTAGAAAATTGAATAAAATATATCAACAAAAATATATATCGCCAAATATTTCTGAAGATGTTTAATTGAATAGAATGTTTATTAGATAGCCTCGATGATCGATCTCACCTAAGGATCATTGAGATTGAAATTATGTTAAAAAAGGTGATAATTCATTTAAAGATTTGGGAATTAGATTCAATCTCACTGAAGGAATTAGATATTCATTGAAATAAATAAAATGAAAAAAACAAAACTATAAACATGTAAAAAGTAAAAACTACAGAACACACAAATTTATTATCATATCATATTCAATATGACAACAACAATACTAAGTAAGAAAAATTAAAAAGCATGGGATGAAGGTTCCTTCCTCTGATAAAGAAGATATTCTACTGATGCTTGCTCATTTGCGACTCTAGTTCTCAAATACTGCTCTCCTATCTCCCTGGAGTCTCCGCTCTCGAGAAGTGTGGCATGGAATCAGAACGATATTCCACTAAAAATATGCTACTACTCTACCTTTTAACTGACTGTCATCATCTGCATGTCACCCTTTATTTCCCATCGACTTCCAATACCCATTACCTATACACCACACACATGCACTTTTTCATGAACCTCATGTCGCACAAGCTTTTCTCTTGTAACTAACTCATGATGACTTAGTAGTAAGCACTTGGATGTGTTTTCAGCTCGTGTGTGAACCTGCAGAGTAAATAAAAAAATAAAATTGTTAAGAACATGATGAAATCTAATTAATAAATTTTTGTTTTTTTAAATTAATATTACATTACTAATAAAAATGTTAATTAATGTTAATTGATAAATATGTAGGATAATAATTATTATTTTCTTTTATATTATTTATTAAACGAACATTTAGTAATTTTAAAATGATCCTCCTAATATTATTATGGTAAAACATAATTTTGCTAAAAAGTTATTTATTTAAAGTTAATTATTATAATTATTAATTTATAATTTTTATAATTTTTAACTAGATTGTAAAAATTATAATTTAACATCATAAGTAATTATGTAATTAAACATTTTCAAATTATTTTGAGTTAATTAATTTTTTATTTTTTTTAACTCTATTATTATATTTATTAAAAAATATAAATTTATTTATAAATTTATATTAATTTAATAGTAAGAATTAAAATTTTATTTTTAAATACTTTTTAATTAATAAATATATTTTATAATTTATTTAATTATTATTGTTAATTAATTATTTATATATATTCATTATATTGAATTATTTGTTATTTAATGTTTTTATTTAATTTATTTCTTCCCCCATCTTCTTCATGGCGCCAAGGGGGTTTCGGACTCCTGTAACCCTCTATGGCGGTGCTAGAGCAGGTCTCATGGTGAGCTTCGGGTTCTCCCACGGTAGCAATACTCGGCTTGCACCTTCAATCGGTTCGAATTTGGGTACCAAGACGGCGGTTCCGGTGGTGGCGTGGCTTCAATATTAGACTCGGTGGTATGACTTTTCCCACGAATGGATTCCCAGTGATAGCGGGTAGCGGCATGGCTCCAGCATCCTACCTCGGAAAATGATTATTTAAATTATAAAATGATTATTTAAATTAGAAGTCAATTAATAAAAAATTGAAGCAGATTTAATATAACTAATCAAATTGGTAAATTATAAATCATATGAAAATTAGTAAAACTAAATTAAAAAGATTAAAGACTAAAACAACATACTTTTTTGTTGAAATTTATTAATTAATAATTTTAATTATAAAAATAAAAATGTATAAATATTTATAAAAAAGAGTAATATTAAAAAAATAAATCAATAAAAAATATAAAAAAAGATGTGGAAAAATAATGTAAAAATATGGCCACATCAAATTCTCCCAAACATAAACGTTGTTTGTCATCAAACAATTCCGTGTTTTATTATCTTTCAAAAAGATAAAATTGTGTATATAAAAGATCTAGATGTGACATATCCAGCACTTTTAAAATAGAGGACTATCAAAAGGCTTTCAAAATGAATTGTTCAATTGAATCTTTCCTTAAATCAAACTCCCACCGGTAGTGTAGAGAGATATGAATCATCAAGCAATAAGGATATCCTACCTTATATGTGATACTACATAGCAAATCATTTCAATCCATAGTGACAATAGGTTAAATTTATGTGTAATTAAGAAGTCAACCAAAGGAACTTTGTACGTTGAATCATCACCTAGGTTTGAAAAATAAATATTTTTTCCTAAATCACCTTATTGATACAACCTAAATGATTCCCATATAATTTTTTTCCACTTCTTCATTTCTCATTCATTATTCTTCTCACCTTAATAAACTTGTTATTGAACTTAGATAATTTATTTTAATTTCTCCCAAGCCACGTATCATGTGCTAAGAATTTTTCATGTGCACTTATTAAAAGTGTATAGAGGGATTATAGTTAACTAAAACAATCCCAACATATATAGTCTCAGAGATTCATCATGGGATCCCTAATGCTCATATTACTCCAGTTTAAAAGAATTTAAATAAAAACCACTTGTCTTGGCTCACTAAGGTGATTAATTTTTATAAATTGAAATAATTATTGAGTTTCCTAGAATCAAATTCAAACTTCCAGTTCCAATGGTTATGATCATAACTCTACTAACATGTAACCCAAATCACTCTCAAACAATGTTACTCAATGAAATTTTCATTAAATGAGTAAGCATAACACCTCAATAATCATCCACCCAAAAAAATATCATATTCAAAGAAAATTTTAACCACCATTCAAGCATCATCCTAATGAAAGTCAATTTTGAGTACATTGTCGACCATAAAATTGTAAAATAATTTTGAAAATATTTGACTATTTTTGAAAAAAAATTAAATGTAGTGGGATTTTATGGACATATCATTAAACATAGTTTATTTTAGTTAGGAATTGACCCTCTCCCCCAAAAATAAAACCCAAATATGTCCTTAATGTTGAATTATAATGGTGAAGAAGAACAATTTATCATATAGTGTAAAGAAAATTCAATTTAGTAGAATTGTGACATGTTTCAATGGTCTCATTGAAATTCAGATGAAGATGTTTTCTACAATGATTAATTTACTGTATGTTCACATCTAAAATCATGCATTAACATTTAGAACATTGGAATTATTTTCATTAAAGTTCAAATAGTAGTATATGACTTGAAAGAGCATAGTGAATAGGGTGAAAGAATTAGAATAGATTGGGTTCAATTGGATTTTCAGTAATGAAGAAAAAGGCATTCAAGACACCCTAAAGACTAAATAAGATTCATTGAAAAGCATAACAACCAACCTACATGAACCCCCAAACATAAATTCTAACAGTGGAATGATTTCAATATATCAATGAATTTCAATTTTATCAAGGAGGAACATGCAGATTTTTTTTCAAACATAGTGACATGCAGCAGACATTCATTCCAATACAAGTATAATTTTTGAAGAAAATGATTAATTTTTCAAGAAAGAAATACAACATATTTTTTTAGTGACATTAACTATCTCACTGAAACGTACATAAATGAGTCACCGATAGTTGTGTATAGATGGATTAGGTGCATTACTGAGTCAATGAATCACTGATACCAATGTAACAGTGACTTAGAAATGAATTTTTTTATATAGTGAAAAGGAGCATAAAAATGAATGTCAAGTTAAATGATGAGTACATCCCTGAATTAATGTTTATAATTAATCTTCCAGTATGGTAATTCCAATCCTCCATGAAACAAATCACCAGCATCCTGAAATTATAGTCCATATAAACCAAGTGAAAATATCCAGTAGAGACAGAGCATATAGAAGAAAGAAAATCAACACATTATTGAATGTAAAAGAAATAAAAAAATGAAAAAAAATATAGAGAATGAGTTGACTCCCATGTAGAACTGAATTTAAACTCTTCATTAGACTTTATTTAATGACACATTTTTTTATTATTCACAAAAATGACCATAGGTTTCCTCCAATGAAGTGCTCAATTTATAGCCCAACCAAACTCACCTTGAACAAACTATAGTCCCTAGGTAGATTTTGTTTCCATAATAGGAACCACCACATGTGCTTGACCCAATTTTTAATTCTAAGAGCATGGTTTCTAATTTTTTTACTCTTTGATCTTTCTCTTGGGAAACACTAAGTTGAATGTGATGGGCTTGATTAAACCATGAATTCCAAAAATCCTCCCTAATGACCAATTTGGTTTTAATTAATTCAATTTTAGCTAGGAATTCTGAATTAGATTCAAATTTTTCCGCATTCTCTTCAATGTAATCATCCTGTTGTGGATGGTAATAGACACACTGGAAGACAGTGTGCCCATAACAGTCACAACAATCATAGTGTGGTTCATATTTATTCCAATTCTCAAGTACTTACATTTTTTATAACTAAAACAGGTGAAACACACATCCAATTTCAAATAATAGATGTTTTTAATTTCAAAACAAGTAGTAGATTGATGATGAATCATTTTTTAAAGAATATTTTTTTGTGTTGTTTTTTATGTGTTTTTTATGTTTTCTTTTTAAAACTGTAGACTCTCAGCACGTGCTTTCTCTAGAAAATATTCCAAGTATTGATAAGGCTAGAGGGTGACAGAACCCTGAAAATTACATTTATTACTCCTACACTATTAAATTGATCCATGGTTGATCTATAGAGAAGGAATGCGAGTTTTCAAAGGTTTTATTCAAAATAAAATACACTATTATCAGAAGTATAGGGAGTGAACATATTTTAATTTTTTTTAATTTATATATTTTTTATACTTTTATAAGCAGTTTAAAACAAGACGAAACAAATTTAAATTTTCCTATTTACTTATTGGATGTAAAACATCTAAAAGAAACTGTAAAAACTAATGTCAACAGTAAATGAAAATAGAAGTGCTGAGGGACGAACAAAAAAATTGCTCAAGAGATTTGAAATCTATAGGTTTAAAAGTATGTTCTTAATAATATTGAAATTACACCTTAAAATGATCAGTTAATTCTTCCTCCCTAGAAGATTAACACTCTACTATGAAAGGATTGATGTTTTCCAATTTAAATACTTTCAGTCAACAAATTAATTAAAAGATATCGATATAAATTTTTCTCACAGAATGTTTTTCAAGATGTTGAATTGAATTGAATTTTTATTACATATCTTCAATGATAGATCTCTCCTAAAGATCATTGAGATTGAAATTTTGTTAAAAAGGGTGCATATTTAATTAAATATTTGAGAATTAGATTCAATGTCTCCAAAAGAATCAAATTCTCGTTGAAATAAAAAAATGTGGAAATAGAAAATATAAAAGAGTAAAATGTCAAAACTCCAAAACACACATGGTTTTTATGAGATCATATTCAATATAGAATCATCAATAGTAATCAAAACATTAAAAATCAGAGAAAGAAGGTTCCTCCATCTGATAATGAATATCGCGTACTGCTTCTTGCTCATTTGCTACTCCAGCTATCCAATACTGATCTACTATATCCTCAGAGTCTACACTATCAAAAAGTGTGGAATTGAATTAGAATGAGAGTTCCCTAGAAATATGATGCTGCTCTTCCTTTAAACTCATTGTCATCTGCTGCACGTCGCCCCTTGTTTTCCACTGACATCAAATGTCTTTTACATGTGCACCGTACATGTGCACTTTTTTTGCAAACCACACATCATACTAGATTTTCCTTTGTAAATAACTTTTGATGAGTTAGTTGTATGCACATGGATGTGTTTCTAGATCATATATGATCTTGCACCGTAAAGAAAAAAATTGAACAGTTAAAAACACAAAGAAATATTATTAATATATTATTATTTTTTAAATTAATATTATATTAATTTTAAGAAAGTTAATCAATGTTAGTAGATAATTATTTTAGTTGATAATTATTATTTAATTTTAAATTATTTATGAAAAGAACATTTAGTAATTATAAAATTATATACATAATATTATTAAGGTAAAACTAATGTAATCTTATTACTTTATTAAGTTAATTATTATTCTTATTAATTTATTATGATTGTAATTTTTTAACTAGATGATTAAAATTAGAATTTAATATCATAAATAATTAAGTAGTTAAACATTTTCAAATTACATTGAGTCAATTTTTTTATTTCATTAATTATAAACTTATAATGATAAATATTTCGATATTAAAAAAGATAAATTATTATATTTATTAAAATATCTAAATTTATTTCTAAATTTATAATAATTTAATAGTTAAAATTAATATTTTATTTTTAAATACATTTTTATTAATAAGTATATTTTATGTTTTTTTAATTTTTAATTTTAATTGTTTATTTATATTATTATTTATATATTTATTTTATTTTAACTAATTTATTATTTAATTTTATTATTTAATATATTTCTCCCCCTCATCTTCTTCACAGAGCCAGGGGATTTCAGCCTCTTGTAACCCTCCATGACACGACTAGAGCAGGTCCCATCGTGAGCATCAGTTACTCCTAAGGCAGCAAGACTCAGTTTCTACCTTCAATCAGTTCTAATTCGAGTACCAAGGTGAAGACTTCGGTGGTGGTGTGGCTTCATTATCAAACTTGATGGTGTGGGTTTTCCCATAGATGACTTCCCAATGATAGATGGTAGCGGTACAACTCTGACTTCTTACCTCGGTAACTCCTCCTATAGCAACAACATGTGGTTTTTCCCCCATATCAGTTGTAGGGGTTCACTCCACCCTCAAAGCAGTGGACAAAGGTTCACCTCAAACTGTGGATGGTGTGTGATGAGGTCTAGTGGTTGAGGAATCATCTTGATCCAATTTTTAATTAAATCATAAATATTTATTTTTCTGTTGAATTTCTATTGTTGAATCTTGGTTTGAGTATGGAGTGGTTGTTGGATAAATTGATGTGCGGTGTCCAACGGTTGAAGGCCAAATGTGACAGAGGCTAGTTCGTCAAGAGTTGAATTGACAGCGTGAGAGGATGCTAAATAAAATAACAGTTTCCAAGATCTGGTGGAAAGGGATAAGAAGCGGTCCCATCAATGAAGATACTAAAAAGTAGATGGATTTGTGTCAGTCAGACTTTTAGTAGATGTGGGGGAGAAACAAATACCCAATGTGGCACCATTGATGCGTGTGGATAATTGTGTGATGTGGAAATAATAAGTGTCGAACGTATGGGAAAGAGGCCAACACTGTAAGGTGGTAAACAAGCAATGGTGACACCGTCACTATTTAAGAAAAGGAGTGAAATTGAAACTGATATAAGGGATCGATGTCGGTAATAAGGGAGGTAATTTGCTACAATGGTGTTGGTAGTAGTGGATGGAACCAACACCGACAGAAGAAAATTTTCAAATGATGCATTGTTGAAAAATTTGAAACATAATTAAAAACATAATTTTATTAAACAAAATTATCTAAAACTGATATATAAATTAATTAAAGTACATAATTTGTTAACAAATTAATAATGTAAAAACCCATAATAAACATACACTAAAACTGAGAATGTTTAACTAAAAACTACACTGGGTTTTTAATTAAAATAAAATTAATCATTGCAATTACAAAGTAAAATTATTATTTAGAAAACACATAAATTAATAAATTGAATTAAAATTAAACTAAATTAATAAAATATTAAACTTTAAATTTGTAAGAATTTTTATTAAAGGGATAGAGATGAGTGAAAGTGTACTACATCAGTAACAAAATGAGTCGTCGTTAGTGGAAAAAGAAAATAGAATAGTGGAAGAGTCGCACCGATGAGGAAAAATGGTACAATTGAATTAAAATTCAATCTACAACATAAAAATAAATAATTAAAGAAATAGAAATTTAAAATATTAAAATAATTAATTATTTTACAAGATAATGATTAAAAATGAAAAACACATTATTTAATTAAGTTAAATCTTAATTTCTTAACATGTGTTAAAATAATGAATTGTTTAAAAGAAAAATTAAAAATGTTAATTAATTTAAATTACCATATATTAAAATATATAATATATAATTAAAAATTAAATTATTTTATATGAAAATAAAATGATTAAATTATTACTTAAATAAGAATTCAATTAATTAAAAAGTGACGTAGATTTAATAAAACTAATCAAAATTTTAAAATGTAAAACATTGGAAAATTAGAAAAACTAAATTAAAATTTTTAAAGACTAAAACAACATATTTTTTTTATTAAAACATATTAATTAATAAATTTACTTATAAAAATATAAAAGTATGAAAATTAAAAAAAAAAGTAAAATTAATTATTTAAATCATTAAATATTAAATAAAAATATGTGGAAAAACTATATAAAACTAAGTCCACATCAGTCCTATAGGATGAATCTCTAGACTCTGAATGGTGCTAGATATATCTCGACACACAAGAATTAACTCATTGAGAACTGCTACTGGCCAATATTTAGCTGTATGAGGATTCGATTTAGCTAGACTCAGCTAAACACGGTGCGATCATAGCTGATCTACCTGGTCATGTAGTGAAATCAACGGTGGGGGAAATGATGGAAGTGTATGATGAGAGTATTGTACCAACTAATCTCTTTATAAAACCTATTTTCTATTCTTGATAGTATACACAACTTGTACATGAGAACATTTTCAGTTTTCATGCCTTCGACAACTACATCGAAGGCATTTCTCAGAGGAACCAAGAAAACCTTCCTCAAATTCCTTATCCTTGGTGACTCTGATAAGATCCACTAGCTCAACTGTATTGACATAAGTGCACTCTTGATCATCATTGGAGGAGTATTCCACTATTTGATGGACTCAGTGAATGATTGGAATCTCTAGAGTCACAAAGTTGGCGAGTGTGTGGGCATGCTTCGGCACTGGGGGACTTTTCTTTCCCTTAAGTCATTATTTCCTACACTTTTGAGACATAAAATAATGCAAAGTAGATGTGTAAGTAGTCTCCAAATAAGGCATGGTTACATATCTTGGTTTGCGGTGGCTTATGTGAGTGAGAATGAATCCATGAGTGTGAGTGACATCTCTATGGGCCACCTCATCATAAAACCTATGAATCCCTAGGTTGGAGAATTTCTAACATTTGTCTGAATACCATCTCTACCTATGAGAATTAGTAGAGATGTTTTTCACTTATTACTTGTCTCCTCCCAATCAGACAATACCATTTTCCAATTGATCATGAATCCAATCCTTGAGTACATAGAACTAATTCATGTTATGTGAATGTATTCTCTAGTAAAGGAAGTAGTTAGGAAGGTTAGTGAACATGGACTTATGGGGAATCCAATAATATGTTAAATTTAGAATCCCTTATTCAAGGTAAATTCTAAAATAACTGGGTTCCTTGGCCTCCTAAAATAAGTAGATTTGGTTTCTCCTATTCTGGGAGAGAGATCGAGGATTTCCCCCCTGATGAGGTGCTAGAGCCTAACGAGGGGTTGGAGATATGTTATCTCATCTTGGTGGCAGGTCTTGATGAGGAAGTTCTTTTGGATTCTTCACTATGAGAGGATGATCCTATCAAGGATACTGTACTTAGAGAGGATTCCCTGGGTGATGCTCAACTGAGAACAACTCTTGTGGCTATGGAACCTATACCTAAACTCTATCAGAAGTCTCTACCATGGCGGTTCTTCTTGTATGAGATTGAATAAGAAATGTGTGTTCTTTCATGATTAGTTATAAGGATTCCTATAGGAACTAGGTCTTGTCAAGGAAATCCTAGAACCTACATGGGAATTCCTCAGTGATGAAGGTAGGGACCAATTTGGTCTAGATGTTCCCCATGCACAGTAGTTGTTCTTCAGCTAACAACATATTTAGGAAATACATGAGGCCCTTTCAATTGGTGGCGAAGACTACAAAATTATAATTTGGAAGTTTCTTATACATGAAGTGGCCTGAAATACTTATATTTCACGTAGTGAAACTAAACTATTAGATATATATCCTACAGAGGTCTTCCTAACCAATGATAGACCTAATGTGTAATTTGTTATACCAGATGAATGCATGCCCTTCTAATGTCTGAATAAAAATCAGATCCTAGTTAACTTTTACTAGACTAGAGTGCCCAACATGGGCCCACACCATTAGATGAAGTGGGTTAAATGCTATAGTGGATCACCCATCCTATCATAGGGGGTGATGCTTGTATTTTTGAAATCTAGGGAACTCACATATCATCCACCCATGCTAGATATAGCATTACATCAAGTGGTATCACCATCCTTCACATCTTTGAGACCTCAATATGATTGGTGAGAGAGGCTATCTGGTCATCCTGGAAGGGGTTACTATATTTTTTGAGGGTTCCATTACAACCAATATGTTTATAGGATTGTTAATATAGTATGTAGGCTCAACAGTTCTTGGAGCAGCTCATGGAGTGTCTCGTGGAGTGGCTTGAACTTGGTACCGAGGAGGGTTATCAGGCGTCCTTAGTTTTTCAGGTGGATAAAATGATTCATACCACATTCTATTACAATAAACACCATTCTATATATTTTAGTATGTATGGTATTGGTAGGATCGATTGGGATCAACTTACCGATGATAACTTGTGGATGCCCAGGCCGCCCCTGATTCCCTAGTTGAGGAGGGACATGATCCTATCAAGGATAGAAATAATCCATGCACTGCTCAATATATAGCTCCAAAATGAGACTCGTATGATATTTGATCTATAGTTTTGAGGCATCCATAGCAGGATCAACCTCCATCCTTTCTGCAACATCAGACTGGTTAGATGGTCTGAAGATCCCAACATCTCTTTACCATTTTTTGTATATACTAGTAGGCAATGATTCCTTGGGATCCCTGAGGCTATGTATCTTCCATTACAGGTGAGTGATAACACCTGTATAAGGGTCCACTTGGTACTACACAACATTAGGGAGAATATTCTATCCATCAGATCCTATAACATTGATTTTATCCTTATTTGATATATTGTGGATGAATATATTCTCCGTGATGGAACCTGGAGGCATATATCCAATATCACCAGGTAGGTCAAGCTGTCACAAGATGATACTGAAGTGGTGAGTAGAATTTTCCCCCAGACCAGAATAAGAACATGAAATGATTCATCTACAATGATTCTATAGAGAATTTGAATGTTATGGATGTATATATATTGGAGGTTCTAGTAATAGTCGAGTGACACAGGATAAAAATACACTATGAGTTCTACCAATTCAACCATGTCTCATTTTTTTATGAATTCATCAAAATGCTCTTGACTTCTTGGATAGATTAACTGATGGTCACATAGGCTAAAACACATCACACAAATGGTTCAATAGGAGAACATAAACTCTTTCTCGATGAGGTACTAAAGGATGATTATGTAAGGATTAACATTGTGCCAGAACATTACTGAGAACTACTAGAAATATAGAGTATCCCATAGTCTTCCTTATTAAGAATAAGGGTCTGACTCTTTGTTTCTCCGATCTTCTATCAATGATGGCTAAGAATCTGGTGGTGGAACTGATGTGGACCAGAGATGTGGAGGACTGGAAAATGGAGGATATGCTTCATGAGATAACATTATACTATATTCATGTTCTTCTATTAATGGTGGAACCAACCACATAATCAAATCCACAATAGACAGGGTTCTAAACACAACGTCATGAGTGAGGGTAAATGCAATCATTAGCGGTTCATCCAGATACTCATCATCTATCAAACTCCAAAACAAATATCTTTCATCTCAGATAGTGGTAGAGAATTTAATGGTGTTGATAGAGGTGACTATATCATGAGACCTATGAAGAGAGCCACATCTTCCTCCACTTGCTTATGCATGTGAAGGGATTCAGGGATCATGTGGATCTCACCTTCTAAGATGAAGAATATCACCTTTTGAACTCTTCCCCTAGAAATTAATGAAGATTACTGGATTAAAGGATCCATCATTGAATCACAATCCACTTTATAATATGATAATTTAATGGGAGAGGAAATGACTAGGTGCTTCAAAGAATTTTCCTTTTGGAGAAGATTGTTCAACCTTCTTCCCCAATACAATTTTTTAGGTTACAAATGTGCTTCGATATGAGGAAGAGGTTAATGTTTTTGGGTGACAGAGAGGGGAGTGACAATGATTTGATTTTTTAGGCTATGGGGAGGACCATCATATTGGTTATCATCATAGTAGGGATGAACTCCTCTTGGACTGCCATAGGAGTAGGGAGGAACACTACTCTGGTTGTTGATATAGTAGGGATGAAATATTATTAACTATTTTGGAACATGGGGAGGACCTCCATTTTGGATGTAAGATAATGGAAGACCTCCACTTTGACAGGTTTATGTGTGAGGAAGGACATCGCACTGATCGATCTGGTCATGGGGAGGACCTCTATGTTGAATTGTGTGAGTATGGGGAGGACATCTATACTGGTTTTTAGATGAACTAGGAGGTAATATCCAGTGAATTGTCAAAGCATGGGGAGGGATTATATGAAGACCATTGAAGGAGTGGGTAAGAACTCCACTCAAGTTTTTTGTTACATATATAGGTCATCCATGTTTGGCGAAAATGACAGCATGAGGATTACATTTGTACTAATCATAAATAAAGTGTGGAGGGCCTCTACTTTGATCGGTACTAGAGCAGGGATGACATCAACTTGAAATAGGAATTACTCAAGGAGGACCATTACACATGTGATCTATGACACATGGATAACCTCTGTATCAGGAACAATAATTAAATAGATGACCACCATACTAGATTTTGATGATGTGGGGTGGACCTCCACATTGAATAATGATAGAAACATGGGGAGGACCATCATGTTGATGGTGGGAGCAGGATTGGCTTCCACTATAGTTGGAGATTGTACAAAGAAGACCTCCATACAAAATCTCTTCGTCATGGATAGGTAAATAACGACTGATGATGATGCCCGAAGTTGATAGAGTCAACCCAACCTGCCCATGGACAGGTTGGGGCTTTGATCACAATCAGGCATTTATGGGTCCCTAATCTATAGTGGCAGGGACCTAGCCATATGTGCTGGTGGTGGAAGGATCCACTAAAGCTATGGAAGATGATACCCCTTTTCCAGAGTCTGCAGAAGACTACTCCTAATATTGATGTCGTGTAATCCATAACGGGGCTGGTATAATAGGGGAATAGTCAGCATGATCCTTGACCTAAAGGACCAATCACTATTACTGTTGACATGGCCTAGTGGGAGATATAATTGTTTTTATCTCAGATAGTGGTCACATCAAGTATGACTCGAGAATCCCCTACCTCCTCAGAATAGGGGAAAAAGTTGTGATATCGCTATGAAAAAAGGCTCCTGAAGAAGTTTTTTAACAGAGTGGGGAGTAGAGACTCAATGTGTAACCATTTAGGGAGGTAGATAAAAAGTGGTACAAAATCCTCCATGTCCTAGAGAGTCATATCCCTCCTTGGAATGCCTCTCTCATACTCATACCAGCATACACATGAGTGATAGAATCATTCCTTCGTTGGTTAAAGCATATAAAAATTTATAGAATATTAAAATTTATAGAATAGATGTAAAGTAATATCTATCATATATACTTATTAGTTACATAATTATACCAATACATGAATTACAGAGATGAAAAATAGATTACACCATGACATAGAGATGGTAAACCGAACGTACGCATGTGCGATGCCTTTTTTTCATAGGATGAATAAAAGGTAGAATATGGTTGTAAAATAATCATAATAACATCTCTTTATATATATGATACTAGATTTATTACATTATAGTGAATACAATGTATGAATAAGAAGTTGATGAATAAATTAACTTGTATGAGTTGGTAAAACGATTACCACTTCTTTAACGGGCTTTATTTAGATCTCTTCTTAAGGTATACAGGGATGGTATTTTTGGAAGACCAAAATTTTTGAAACTTGTCTAAGGATATAGGGAAGATAAATTCATAAGATTTGGTAGAGATTGAAGAAAAAATGTGGTGTGATTTAGGGAGGGAGTAGGTTACCCTTTATAATTTATGTGATGGTCAATTTTGGAAGCTCTCAAAATATTACTTAATTATTAATTAATATTTAATTTTAAATGGCTTTAAAGTGAATTTTTTTAATGATAAGATAATGATTATTATAAATACTCTCATCCAATAATTTTTAGAAAGGTTTTTAACACATTCATACTCTTATATTTTAGTTTTAACCATTATTTAATCTCTCTAATTATTAATATAAAAATATTGATTTTTCTCATTGAGGGTAAATATTGTTACTATAAAATGAAAAAATAATAATAAATTAATAATGGATAAAATTTTAAACATTATATATATATATATATTATTCCTAATTTTATATTTTCATAATTTTTTTATTATTTACAAAAATATTATTTATTTTAATATAACATTAATGTCAATTCTTGACACAATATATTAATTTTACTTTTTGAAAAATCAATAAAACAATATATCTTCAATCCAACTCTTTTAACAGAACACTATATTGTGAAATATATCTAGAAAATTCATTGATGACATTAATTATCTCAAATTATAATTATTTTAATATTTTTACTATCATTTTTTAGAAATTTCCATTAATTGAACGATTACTGCATCATCATTATGTATGCCTTAAAGGTAATTATTTATTTCATAATAATTAAAAATAAATTAGCATTATAAAGATAATTTTATTTTAAAATTACTATTTATAGTCAATGATTTGTTCTGAATAACTTCATAATAAATATTCTAATACTTATTAAAAACTTGATTGTGACATATTTTACTATTCATAAAATAAAATATTATAAAATGATTAAAGTCATTTTAGTGGCTCTAAGGGGCCATAAATCAGACGATGGTTGATACAGATCTAAAATCCCTCATAAAATAAAATTTGAACATGTTTTATGGTTATTTTATAATATTTATAATATTATTTTTACCCTTAATTACCCTATTTACCCTTGATTGTGGTAATTTAAAAAATTAATAATGTTACTAGTCACATTATCCAAAAATAAATGGGAAATTTTAACTAAAATTGTATATTATGATTCCAAATATGGAATATATTTTTAAAAATTAAAAAAATATAACTAAGTAAAATTAATTTAATATTAATCACATAGATAGAATGAAAATATGATTTTTTAAAGTGAAATTTTTTAATAGATTGAAATTTTTACATATCAAAATTCAATTTTAAATTGATTCCGATGACATATATTGGAGTAACTGACATAAAATTTATCTAATTATACTTTAATACAAATAAAAATTATAATTTTACATTTTAAATAATTATTATTAAAAATATTTTCTCAATTATAATTCGGTATATTTTACTATTTATCAAAACAAAAAAATCATCAGAAAAAAATAAACCAAAGTAAATTTTTATATTCATCTTTCAAATAAAAATTTTATTTTATCAAATATAATTTATTATTATTTCAGAAACTATATTTTATACAAGTGCTTCATCAAATGGTGGCAAAACTGTATTTTTATAAAAATGCATATTTTATGTGTAAAATTTGATTTTTTATTATACCATGTTTAGATAATACATCGTGTTTATATTAAAAATTATATAGAATGTATGATATATATTTAATTAAAATAATCCAAAAAATGTGAGTTTTTTTATTGGTATAAAACACAGTTGAGCGCATTTAAATATTTTTTTAGAAAATAATTAATTTTATTTTAAAAAGGGTTTTTCATTTATATATAATTGATCACTAAATAATCCATTATATAAGAACATGTAAAACATATTTTTATAATACACTTAAAAGTATTCATTCCCTCTATTCAAACAGATATGTTATAATGGTAAAATTTAAATAATAATACTTAGTTTTCCATTTTGGATTGATGTGGCGTATCATATATGATATCGAATGCAGTGTTTCATATTGAACATATGATGCTATATTCTCTCCCGCATAGCATTAATAAATTATTTCCTCACAATTTTAACATGTGAAAAACTAGGGGTTTGAATTTTGAAAATTCCATTGTTGAAATACCACTTTGAAAAAGCGATTAATGAATATTCCATTTAAAAATTAATAAAGTGAAGTAAAAAAGGTCACATAAGATATCACATACTAGGGTTTAAAATAGGAAACCATAGACATGGAATATAAAACTAACTATAAATTTCTGATGGGGAGTGATAAAGAACATGGTATAAAGAATATTAACAATCCCAAAACCATAAACGAGTTATGTGTTTAAAGGATATTGATTTATTAGTATGAAAAGTAAATAGATAAAGTGGTATTTTCTTTTTGGAAGATATCAAAACATTCCAAAAAAACTATAGTTTCATCCTTTAATCAATTTACAACACAATCTAATCTTTTTTATCAAAACTATTATAAATTAAGCTGATTTTTTCAAGCCTGAATAATTCTAATAAACTTCTAAAGGAAAAAAAAATACAAAAATGAAATTATATATTCATCATGTATTTATACATTAACAAAAGACAAAATGGTTCTGATAGGATAAAATAATTACCCAAGAAGAGTAAACCTTTATATGATGAAAAACAGTAGTAATCACCAAAAGTCAATAATAATACCTAATATATATTATTCACAAAATAACTATACTTCCTCAAAAAATATTCTAAACTAATTTTGAAAGCCAAAAAGTAAAACAATTTTATCATATATTATTCGAAATAAAATCAATCACTCTTAAGGTATTATACCAATAATTTGATATCCAAAATCATATAATATCCATGATATGATAACCATTTCCATAAAGAACCTGAATCAACATAATTCCAAAATAAAATCTTTTTTGACTCCAAAATATAATTTAACCTTTATTACTCACATTATTCAATTAAAATTAATCTTATAGGAAACGAAAATTACTGATCATCATCTAAAGTAACATTAATAAATTAATAACTAAATTAATTTCCAATCCAAATGTTATCTATGTGATAAAAAATTATCCTTAAAAGAAAAATAACCTTTATCTATTAGATAGTTTAGCTAAACAAATTTCACGCTAACCAGGAAATTACGTAGGATAGTGGTAGGCACTAAATTGTTGGTAAAATTTAGTTGTGGGTTCAATCCCCATAACATTTCAAAAAATGGAGGGTTTTTACCCAGGCTACAATTTTCCTTTTTCTAAAACTATATTAATATTATCCAAAAATTTGATAACCATCCTAAATAATAACCAATATATATTAAACATTAATGAAATGTTTTAACCATAACGTTTATCTTATACATTTCATTTTTATTACCAAAAATATAACGACCTAATATTTCTTTAAATTCAAAGATCATATAAATCATAATGGTTATCCATACCTTTAAAATATTTCTAAAAATTGAAAATTAAATTATTTCTTAAATGATTTTTTCACACATACTAACCAAATGATTTTTTAGGAAACATTTCTCCCAAAATATATCTAATCTATGTTAATTCCCATAACATAAATCTACAAATGGTAGTTTAAGAACATTTAACTCACAAATCAATGATGGTGTTTATAAATCTTAATTTGATGAGAATATATTAAGACAATTACATAAAAACTAGATGATTATTCTAAACATTTTACCATGGGTGACATACTTATTCAACACACTTACCACCACATTCAATTTTAGATGGGTTGCTTCTGGTTTATTAGACTAACTAAAATAAAAATCACAATATGAGAGACACTAATCATAGTGATTAATTACATAGTAATAAAGAATCATTTATAAGATGTATATATCATGAAACTTTCTCAATCGATGTATCCATTAGTTTATCCTAGGTTTTCCATGGTCATTAACAAATCTATTGGATGTTATTTTAGACTTATCTTTATTAGTTAGTCATAGAGTTGTGTTCCCTAATCTTTGTTTTCCTAAATATAGTTCCCAAGGTTTCTACTCAACTTTATCTGAAACCAATTGTAAAGACCTTGACCCCAGTAGCCCTGAGATGATGATTTAATTTATTATATTGGAATAATATATAAAGAAATAAATCTCAAAGGACCAAATGGTTTAGAATTATTGGTAAATTAAATTCATAATTGAAATTTATATTACATTTTAATAAAAAAATACACAAATAATTTCTTAGAGAACACCATTTTTCACCTTTCATATCAATGAAAAAAATATCCTAGTTTCCTAGAGTAAAGTGAACCATAAAAATGGTGCTATCTCAGATGCTAAGTAAGTGTATAAATATAGTGGAAGCTATTATAAATAAGAATAAATGATTTTGGTAATGTAATTAACCAAAACATGTGTCATTTAACCAATAATATCAGAATAATCTGGTTGGAATAAAATATGGTAAAATTAATCCATATAAATGATCACATATGAATGAAACTGAATCACATATACTATAATAATATACTAATTAAAACTAATTTTAATAATTAATCTCATAATGATAAAATTATAGTGATGGAATTTTGAAAAATAAAATCATGTCCTTGTCTAAGACACTAGAAAATAAGTGAGTAAGGCCTCAGCCAAATCTTATTCTCAGTTGTCTCATGGGACCAACCAATGTAGTAAGGGGTTATAGTGGTCCCCAACCATCACCAATTATAATTAATTACTCATATGAATGGGGTGAAACATACATAATTTATAAATATGAAATTAAAATAACATTCTATAATCATAAAACATGAACCCAAACCATTATGATTAATTTATTGAATGGTATCAAAATAGCACATCCATAGTCAATTTGATTAAAAATATTTTCATAAAATATTGTCGAAGAGATAATAATATATCAACCAGAATTAATCATAAAATTAAATAAATTTTGTTTTCATATATGAAAATAATCTAATAAAATCATTGAAAATTCATTAGAGAAATGCCTTTTTTAACTTTGAAATTATTTATTTAAAAGATTCAGATTTTAAAAAGAACACATTTTCATTGAATCTTTTTTGTAAAATTTTAAACTAAGCTTAAATATAATATGGAATCATGATAGTAGAAAAATTACCTCATGTGACATAAGTTAAAAAAACATTCCTTCTGTATTTTGTTGAAAAATTCATAAAGTATCTCATTTAAAAAACAAAATATGTTTCTTTTCAAACCATTTTATGAAAAGTTTAATAGGGTTAAAAAGAAATTAAATATTTTTTAAAAATATTAAAACATTTTTTATTTTTTTAGAAAACACTAACAAGGAAGAGAAATATTCTTCAGTTGATACTTAGATGGAAACAATCTTGATTAATGATGACATTGTGAATTAAACCCTTACCACTTTGTAATCATTTAAATTGTATGCAACCTGAAATATATAATTATTAAATTAAACACTTAATACAATTAATATGATTAGTTTCATGATATGAAATATCAAATGGGTTGTATTTACATGACACAAATGAAATAAGTGGTGTATAAGGCACATATCACATAGAAGTAAAATCGAGACAAGAAACCCTTACATTATGTCCTATTTTTACCGTATGTGTTTGAGCCTCCATTATACTGAATTTAATCATATTATTAACTTATATAATAATATTATTAAAAATTAAGATAACATATATGAATCCCTTATAACATTTTTACACTAATTAATTAATAACATTTTATTCATTTTGCTATTTTGGTTGTAAATTTCCATGTTTTCCCAAGTTATTCTGTCTTTAAAGTCCATGCTATATTATAGATGATATAGATAAAAGATATAAATAGTGATATTAAGGTCATAGATATCATATTTATTAATTATAAGTTTTTTTTATAATAATTATATAATGGTGAACATGGAGAATGAATTGCATTATGTCGTGGAGACAGAAGGCCGTACGTTCATAAGCACGAGTGATTATATCATTATCTTATTGGTGAATGGGTAAGAAATTGGATGGTATATTAATTTTTATAGAAAAAATATGTGGTCATAATTATCATATATATCTATTATTTCCATCTTTATACCCATCAAAGTAATGTCTTTATAAAAAATAGATTATACCACGGTGTAAAAAGGTTAGTCGTAGGTGCGCACACACAATGTTTTCTTTTTAACATAGGTTGTTTAAAAGGTAAAATATGTTTGTCCCATAATCATAATAACATCTCAGAATACATATGATATATTATTTATTACTTTATCATAGAGAAACACTTGTAGAGTATGTACAATAAAAACTTAAATTGGATGTGTTTGTAAAAATGACTACTTATTCTTCAGTAGACTTCCTTTAGACATTCTCTTATGGGATACAGGCTGGTCTTTTTCGAAGACCCGGATCTCCCGAATATGGATAAGAATGTTTGGAAGAGAAATAGAAAAGGAATTTTGATATTTAGGGCTCAATATAGCATGAATAAGTGAGGGAGTAGGTTCCCTTTAACAATTGAGTTGAGGGACTCTTTTTGAAACTCTAAAAATATTAAATTAATATAAATTAATTTTCCATTTAAAAGGGCTAAATAGTGTTTTTTTTCAAATATAATATGATAATGGGTCTAAATCCTCTCATCCAATTAATTTTAGAGAAGTTTGGGTAACATTATGACACCTATATTTTGGTTTTAAACTTTATTTAATCCCTTTTAACTCTTATTATTACAATATGTATTTTTACTCTTTGAGGGTAAATATTTCAACTATAATATGAAAAAATAACCATAAATTAATCATAGATACCATTTTTATCCTCATTTAAATATTTTTTCAAAATTTTATATTTTTAAAAAAATTATATTACTTAGTGAAAAATTATTTATTCTAATACAATAATATTGTCGATTTTGGAACTATTCATTACTTTAACTTTTAAAAAAAAATAATAAAAACAAGATATATTTGAAATAATAATTTTAAAAAATTAATATGTAAAATTTATCTATAAAATTAATAGATGAAATTAATTTTCTCAAATTATATTTATTTTATTAATTTTATAATTATTTAATTGATATTCTCATTCATTAAAAAATTACGACATCATCATTATGTAAGCCTTTAAGGTAATTATTTATTTCAAAAATAAAATAAAATAAATTATCATGATCTAGATAAAAATTTATATTTAAAATTAATATTTATTTTTTGAAGTTACTTGTTGAATAACAACATATTAAAAATGTAATAATTATTAAAATATGAGTAATACATATTTGACTTTCCCAAAAATAAAATACTGTAAAAGGATTAATGTCATCCAAGTGGCTTCAAGAGGCCCTTAAAACTGTCCCAGAGATGATTTTTGTAAAGAATATACCATAAAGTAAAATTAGTAAATGTTTAGTATAATTTAATAAAATTAATAATAATATTTTTACCCCTTAATTATCCAATCTTTCGTTAACTATGGTAATGATTTTTAAATAAATAAAATATTTATATTATACAAAAATAAATGGGTCCAAATAACTAAATTTATAACTTATGATTCCAAATATGGAATTCATTTTAAAAAATTTAATAAAAGTAATTAGACAGAACTAAGTTAATATTATTCTCATTGAATAAATGGAGTAGTCGATTTTTTAATGTAAAAATGTTCAAATATTAAAATGTTTTTATATAAAAAATTTAATTTAGAAATTCTCCCAATGAAATAAATTGGATTAAAATATGTAAAATATAACTAAATATTCTTTAAACAAACCAAAAATATAATTTATTATTATATATTATTTAGATGAAAATTTTGTTTTCAATTAAACTTTAGTTTTTTAATATTCATTGAAAACATATTACTTATTAGAAAAATTTCCAACACTTATAGAATGTAAATATTGATATTTAGCTTTTAGATATTAATTTTATTTTATAAATTATAATTTATGAATGTGTCAAAACTATATTTATAACAAGTTTTCCATCAAAAGGTGGTAAAACTATCTTTTTATAAAAATACATCTTTTATATGTAAAATTTGATGTGTTCTTATATCATTGATTGGAAAACACATATGATGAATTTTAAATATTTGATTGAATATGATATATATATCATTAATGTAATAAAAATATTGATTTTTATGGTAGAAAACACACTTATACGCATTAAAATAGTTTTTTTCAGAAAAATATTTCCTTTTATTTTAAAAGGGGTTTTATTTTCATTTATTAATAACTGGAAACTAAATAATACATTATATATAAACATGTAAATCATATTTCATAATTCAATTAACCTTATTTGTTCCCTCTATTATAAATTTGGGTTATAATTTGTAACATTTAAACAATAATATTTAGTTTTTTATTTATGCTGGATGTGGCATATCATATATGCTATTAAACGTAATGTTTTTTAAATGAAAGGTGTTACGAATCCAAAAAAAATAACACTTTTACCTAATATATATCTCAAAATTAAATCAAAAGATAAATTTAATATTTGGACCATCAACCAAATGAAAAGATCAAATTATCTTGGAAATTCTACCTAGTTAAAAACATAGGATATTAAATAAATAGCCACTAAAACCATGATGGTATCCTACTATCTGGTCTTTTAAAATATTGTCATAGGATTCTAGATTGTAGGATTCATATGATCACAATTTAAAACTCTAGACAATTTGATACATCTATGTTCACTAATTTTCATATCATGACCTTAGGAACCTAATGATAATGGTTTTTTTACAAATTTCATCATTTTTCAAACTATTTATATCACTATCTAGCAATTAGTGGGAAAAAACTAGTGTTCATTTTTTAAACCTCAATATGTATATTATGATAGAGGGTTTTTTACAATAAAACTAAGAAATATTTTGAATATATAATATATATGTGTGTGTGTGTATGGGTTTTTGCATCTATTTATTTATATAATTTTTAATATAATAATTTAAATATATATATTATTATCAAAAAAATTATAAATTGATTTGATCCATGATCATAGCTTTACAAAATCATTTTTACTCGTTAAACTAGAGTCCTATATTTGGAAACCCATGACCGTAGGTCGAGATTACCATTAATTTTTTTTTATAAAAATATAAATATAGGTCTTAAAATACAACCTAAAGTGATTATTTACAATGACCCTGACTATAGGTTAAATTTATAGTAATAGATTGAATTAATAGTGACTATGGGTAAGATATGGCTAAGGTTTTTAAAAACATGTATAAAACACTATTAGTCATAGATTTGTTTTCTTATTTTTTATGAGGTATGGGTTTTGGACACTCCCCTTCATAACTCTTTAGAATATTCCTAACATCATTCACTATTTTCATTTATCTATAGATCTCATTACAATTTATATTCAAGATGTTAAATCATGAAGAATAATTGTGATGCTAGTGAATAAATTATAAAATCATGATTTATAAATAACATTTCTAGATGAATAATTTATATCATTAATGATTTCATTGGATAATATATTTGAGAACATGATATGGAGTATTCCTATATAATGTTTCTCCTTTGTATTCATGAATCAATTCATATAGAGTCAGTTATATTTAGTCAACTATATTTATTTCATCATAAAAGTTATTTTAAATATATTTTCTATAAATAATATCACAATGAAAATAATATATATTTTAAATTATATTTAACATACATAAAAGATTTTGATATCATGTTAAAAATGAGGATCATTTAAAGAATGTATTATCTAAGGGGATCTAGTCTAACCCAAAAGTGTTGTATAAATATCAGATTCCTCTATGCATTGTATTTATATGATTTTTCTATGTGGATAAATGTATATAATACATATACTAACTCTTAGCTTTACATTTTTTTTCTTTTTTAATTTATAATTTTCTTTATCAATTATAATTTTCCATTTATTGGAATTTTTATGCATCTTATTTTATTAATGATTTTCAATTGTAAATGATTCCAAATTGTAAATAGTTTCAAATGGAATGTAGTAGGATATTAAATATATTGTTTTTTAGTTTTGGATTTATAATTTTGATTAGAAGTTATTCAAAATTCTATAAATAAAATATCCACCACTAGCTGAATTAGTAGTGGGTTTATCAAACACCATCTATGAAAATCCACCACTATTGTTTAACAGAGACCCTATGATTAAATTATGGATATTTAATTAGACACTAAGTTAGGAAAAAGGAATAACATCATGAACTATTTATAAATAAACACAATGGTTTAATGTACTACAATGTTATAAAAGTAACATATATTTCACAATCCTAAACTCTATAGGTAATTGTGGTTTTAAAACTACATAACAATTACTTATTCATAATTGGTTTAAATAATAATCATAAATTTAATGAAACTATGCCTAATTTTTATCAAACTCAGTATGCTATAGTGGGTTATAGAAACTATTATTTATTAAATAATAACATTTAAAATCAAATCATAATAATAAAATAACCTATAATAATACACATTTTGTTTCTAGGTGTAATAATAAAATCTATTAAGAACAATTGAGTCTCAATTTTCAAGTAACTCTAGATTTATAAAAACATAGTATAATTTTATCATTTAGAGTCAATTTAAAATTATTATAAATTTTTTCAATTATTTATATCAAACAAAATATCTTTTAAAATGATTTCACGTCTATAATGATAACTCATAATTAGGGTTTCAACCTCAGAATAATAATATATCATTCCATAATACTTATCTATTATGAAAATATATTCTATAAATTCATAAAAATTATTCCTGTAGGGAATTATAAATACCTTATGGGTTGTAAAAGTTTTATAAATTACTCAGGAAGGTCTTGACCATATGATTTCAATATTTTCAGTTCATGGAGGATAAAAATGGAACACTAAAAACATATTACAATTCATTATTTTATTATTTAATCTTAAGAGAAAAATGAGTAAGAAATCTGATAGATTTCTGAATTAATAGTAGTTGACAATAGAAAGAATGGATGAAACCATTTCATGATTTAAAAAACATTACATTCTAGTTTTAATATTTTTTGAGATACATGATAATGAACACATCTATAATGATTTTTGAAATTATGTTGCTTTAATATATTCAATATTTAGTTTATGATATAATGACAATGTCATTTTTTGAACACAACACATCATTGTTGTGAAGGTTTTGTAATAAAAATTTTGAATAAGTTCATGGAATTTTAGAAACTCGCATGATATTTTGAAGAAAAAAAAGAGTTAATTTTAGTGAATTTAATCAATGGATTAATTTTTGGACCACAATTTAAGTTTATAAGTAATTTGAGTTTTGAATAACTTTAGGATGAATTTAAAATTATCCAAGGAACCACTATATGGTTTAGGAAACGTTTTATCGATATATAGACATTTTTTAAGAGTCTTAAAAGATTTTTATTTCTATTTACACCATAGGGAATCCACCATGATGTTGTGATAAATTATATACCATTTTTATACTAGTTTTGGATAATTGGTATGTTTTTATATCTACTAAAGTTATTGATAATTTAGTATAAATTTTACGATATAGATAGTGTATACCGGTGAATTTTTATATACTATATTTAAGTGATTTTCAATATCAATTAAATGAAAGAATTTATATTAGATACATGAGATATTATTGTTTAATTTCTCTTTAATATTAGGTCTATGTATTGAAGGATGGACATGAAAACATCATTCATTCACTATAGTGATTTTATGGACATCTTATAAGGCTAGAGGAATATTTTTATATCCTCAATAGGATTGTTTATAACCCCCTATTATTTTATAAAATATATTAATCGTTTAGTTCATCTAAAAACATGAGTTGGTGGATAATTTTTTCTATATTTTAAAATAAAGGGTAATTTAAAATATTTATTTTATATTCAACAATAATAAAATTTATGTTTGAAAATTCATTTATTTTTCTATATCATTTTTCATTCATTATGCAAGATCCATATTTATTAATATAATAATTTCAAATAAATTCAAGAACAAATTTCATGAGGATTTTCTTGAACATTTAATGATTTTTAGAATTCATGGATTAAATATGGTTTTGAATGACATAATATTTAAACAAATTGAATTAATTTTTCATATTAAAAGTGAATTTATAAATTATATTATAAATAATAGAACATGGATTTTCATGGATTTAATTATGACAATAATTTAATCATTTTTTTAAGAAAATTAGATTTAATTTACCTCATGACCTTGGATTAATAATTACTCCGTAATTATTTATCATTTATAGTTCATTTAAATTATAATATTTTTATTTTCTTTTTTTTTATCAATTATATTATTGTTGTAATTCATGTTTAATGATAAGGATCACTAATCTATATGGGTTTAACCTTGTACTAGCCACATACTAAACCATATTATTAAAATATTAGAAATGTATATTTAATAAAATTTATAAACACGATTCATACATTGATTTAGAAATAATTCATCAGTGATCAGAGTTATTGGAATCATTATTTTGGATTTGTGAATATTGAATAAATATAGATTCAATATATCATGTAATTTTTTTTTCTTTTAACTTTTTCAATTTTTATAATTTTTTAAATTCATAGACTCTTTTTATTGTGTTTTTTAGGTAACACCTTATTGATGTGAGAGAACAAAAATGAAGAGAATATTTCTAAGAAAAGATAGAAACATATTTATTAAAATATAAATATTAATAATATATATAAAGAAAAGTAAATAACAGAACATGGATAGAGTTGATCGAGTTATTGAAATAAATCAAATTGGCAAAGTGGAAAACAAAGAAAACCACAATTAATATAGTATAATTTTACTTCATGTGTGAGGGTATAACCAAGTACTCTAGTAGATATATTTTTCTTCAAAAAGTTTTGAAATAAATATAAGGAACATTAAACTGATCTAGAACACAATCTAATCCCTTCTACTAGAACATGAAGATTAAAAAACATACACAAGAAGATTCCATGAACTTTGTTTTAATTTTCAATTTAGTGTTGTTTATATGATATGGAAACATTTATATTATTCAAATTTTCATTAATAGATAACTAAAAAAAATGGGATTCAAATACGGTAAACATATTCTATCACAAAATGGGAAGAGATTGAATGATAATTCCAAAACACAGTTTTTCCTCAAAATAAATGAACATTCTAATTGATATTTTAAAATTTAAACAATTGATAATAAATCGCATTTAAATGTATGGATATCATCAAAGAATCATTAAATAGGGAAAAAGTCATTTATTTTATATTTGATTATAAATAAATTTTTTTCTATGTTTCTTTTTTAAAAGATTTAGGTCAATCATCATCATGACACTAGAGGAATAATAATAATGAGGATACCAAGAGATATTTATTGTTTTTTGTTTAAATGTAGAGTAATAGTTTCTGGTAAAAAATATAAGGTTTAAAAAAATGATATTTCATGAAATATTAAAAATGTATGGAATTGATATATAATGCTAATAATTGAAAATTAGGATGATATTGTGATGGTTTTGAACCGGCGAGGCTCAGTTTCCGGGATCTCGGCCTCGGCTTCGTTGCAGGCTTGTCGTGGTTCTTCGGCTTCGCCTTTCTCGGCGGAGGTGTAGACTGGCGTTGGTTCGGCGTGGCCTCGATGCCGGCTGTGGCGTCGTCTCGGCCTTCTGGTTCCAGATTCTGTCTTTGGTGTGACCTCGGCGTCAGCTCTGGCGTGGAGCGGCCTCGTCCTGGCGGGGCCTCAATGCATCCGAAGTGCTCGGGGGGGATTGTGGTGTTTTGGTGGTCCGACGTATTTTTCTACTATTCTGTTTTGATGTTTTTGATGTTGAATGGTTTTTCTATGGTCTTGATCTTCGGTGTGAGGCGAAATAGGATGGAGGGGTTTCCTGTAGGAAAATGGTTTGATCACGTGAAATGCTGGTGGATCGTGACATTTGGTTGAAGATGAATGAGGTTTTGTGGTTAAGGGTGAAGGAGGAACGACCGAGTTATTTGCGGAGCAGGGTGTGGCATCAGGCAGCCTGATCTTCGTTCTGGTTTCTTCAACGTCCTTTTGTGGATGGATTCTTCCTGGAGGTTCATCTCACGTCGTTGGTCGGGTTGGGCGAACTCCGTCTGGAGTTTGCTGATGGGAGGATTTGGGCTGATGTCGATGGTAGCATCGGTGGACGTTTGAGGAGGCTGCTCTGAGGATTGGTCTGCTTGTCTGATGTTTGTGCCTTGGTTCATGGTTTCTTGGCCTTGATTTTGTTGTTTGTAAGTAGTGAAGTGATGAAATGGTGAAGTGGTGATATGGAGGTCTGATGTAGTGGTGTGGCAATGAAGTCATGTTTGGTTTCTCACTTTTTCCTCAAAGTGTTTTCATAATAAAAATTTAATTTTCAGTTATTTAATCATAGTGATGATGAACATCAACAAATATATGATTTTAACAAATATGATAAAATTTATGGTTTTAATAATAATAAGTACAATTACATTAATGTTAAATAAAATCATTTGAAAAAAATGGCGACATTCATGAAAATAAGTAGAGATACTATAAGAAAATATATAATTCCCATATAAAAAATTGTATAATAACTCAAGGAGATTCTAACTATATTAATATTAAGTGATATCAATTTTAGACTTGTGGAGAGCTGAGATTTATCACCTTTGTGGGAGAAAACTCATAATGTAATTTTTGAAACAAATTATTGTTGGTAAGAAAAATTAAAGTATGAAAGAAGATGGCATAATAATAAAATATAACGAAAAAAATGTAAGAAAATATAATAATGAAGTTATATAAGAATATCCCTCTTTAATATCTAATACTACCATTTTGAGGAAAGAAGGATGAAAGAGGCATTTTAAGAAACAAAGGAAAAAATTTCTAGAAATTTTTATGTTATTTCATATTGACATTAACTTTGAAAACCATTAGAGAACCATCCAATATATTTAAATTTAATAAATTAGTTAGTTTTAATAAAGAGTAGGATCGAGAAACAGGGGATAATAATACTCATGAGAGAGTATTAAACTATAGTATTATAGATTTATCTAATAAGTAACAAGACCTTCAAATATTTTTAAATTCCATTAATTTTAGATATTATGAATTCTAAACTGATTTGTGTGATTCAAGAGAAATTTTAATAATCATGTCAAATGAAAATTAAAAATTTTGGGATTAGAGGATATGAATACCATAAAAGTTTCTCACTAATTAGAAGATACAATTAGGAGATATCCATGAGGTTGGATTGATTGTGTTTTGGTTAAAGTGGGTAAATTTATCTTTTTGGTCTATTTTTTATTCTTAAGATAGATAAAGGTAAAACCACCCAAAATATTTTGATGAATGTTCTAGAAATGTTATGTGTAGTTTAATGATGTTAAAAGTAGGTATTTATCATTGATATTTTTTATTTATCATTTTAGGTTAAATACATATTGAGAATAAATAATTATAATCAAAAACAGAGAAGGTATAAAAGCTGAGGATTTTGATTCCATAGTTAAAAGGGATGAGGTTGTGATTTAAGAAATCATAATACATAAAATAAAAAACGAATTAGAGAAGTGGGATGATTGATAGGAATTAATGTGTTAAAAAATTTACAGCAATGAAGGAGAAAGAATTGGGTGAACATATTTGGTTAGTTCATTACATAACCTTAAATTTTTAGGATTAACTAAAAATTAATAGATTGGCTTCAAGGATGCGGAGAATTTTCTATCTCAAAAAATAGTAAATATGATTTTAGATGAATAAATTGGACTTATTTATACAAATAAGGACTCAATTTATAACTATTATTCATTCCAATAAGGTAATTTCTTTTCATTACTATGTTACATGACCTAGTAATGTTATATAAAACAAAAAGTTTTTTTAAAATGTTATTCTCAAAAATCAACCCCAATTTTTTTATTGATTTAATATGAATATACTTGTAGGATTTATTTATAATTTTCTCTTCGATATAGAAAATTAATGTATGATTATGTTTTTTAGCTTTCATGGTGTGAACCTTGTGTTTTTACTTGTATATTTTAATCTTATAGGAATAAGATAATGATGGAGAAATAAATAAGGTGATAAAAAAGATATAAAATGAAATTAGATTAATTTGATAGTGGAGTGTTACTTTATGTATTATTTATCATTAATTTCATATATCTTTTAGTTATCTTTAAATTTCTTATTAATAGGAAATTATATTCCACACTTAAAATTGTGTTACAATCTTGTTTTATGATAAAAGAAAATTTAAAGGAATACCACCATACCATGTTTTAAATTTTAATTATATTAATTATAAACAATCTTGATGATGTTTTTATGATTAAATATTGTGGATAATATTTATTTAAATAATCCATTATTTTGATCTTTGATTAATTTATATAAAATAATTTATCAAAAACTTTTTTCTATAATTCCTATTAATATCATGTCAATTGAGTGATTATTATTATTAAATACATAATTATTGATCAATTATTTAGATCACATTCATAATAAACAGTTAATTATTTTGAGACATTTTTTAACTCCCACTTTCTTGAGTAATAAATAAGATATGTTGACTATTGGAAATATCATTATTTCTTTTTTGAATCAACAAAAGTTAAATAAAAATAAAATTATTATTTAATTTTTTTACTGTTTAACCATAATCATTTGAAACTTACAGTTATATTTTGTATTTCTTTAATCCCTTAGAGACCAGGGACAAATTGATATAATAGTCTCACTAAAATACTCTTTACTTCTTTCTACACTATGATTATTTATTTTTCATATTAAAATGAGAAAAGTGTGTTGGGGGAGTTGTTTTTATGATTTGATGGGATGATAAATTATGAAAAGGAATAATATTAAATATTATATAGGTTTTTGGTATAATGGATCATAAGTAATTTATCATCATGTTTTCATCATTTCAGTAAAAAAAATATTATTATTATTAAAATAGGGGATATATTCCATTAGTTTCATTGTCATGATTTGTGATCATTTGAGAAGAATAAAACGACTTGGGGGGGGGATATATTTTAAAAAAAAAAAGAAAAAAATGGGAAATAGAGGATGAGTTTTTCATTGACATTGAATTATAAATCATGAGTGTACCTATGGGCTAACAAACCTCTCAAAGACTTTGTTATGATTTCACATTAATATTCTCATCTTTAATATTATAAAAAAAATTAAAAAAATTATCTTTATTATAGTTTAGTTTGGCTTTAAAATATGTTATTTAGATATAATGAATGCTTATGGTTAAAATCTGTGTACATGACGATGAAACATAACTATAATTAAAGGATCCTTATGTAATGGAGAAATGATTTTCATTGAGCATAATCTCAAGTGTTCATGTATATTAATGACAATTTTAAATATTTTAATGGATTATAATAAACTTATATTACAATTTAAAAGGAAAAATACAAATACACGGTAGAATACTTTTCATGAAAAGTGGAAAATCAAAAAGATGTTTTTATGTGATGCTTAAAAGTACAATCATATTCATAATGATTTTAATTATTTATCATAGTTACTAAATCATTTATTTGATATATTTTTTATTAAATGTGTGTTGAATTTTTCTTTATGATAATAAAGAGTTTACTTATGGGGAACTATGGCATCTTAAATTAGTGAAAATTTTTTGTAATAAATTTAAACATTTCTATTATTTATCCTAACACAATTCATATTTTTTTACAAATAAATTTAATAATAACAATAACATTGATAAATTTGGAATGGAGAAGAGTAAATTGAATAAAATCAATTAGGGGTGGAGTTAAAAACATGTTATGGTGTCTGAAGAGGGTAAAAATGATGAAAATCAATAAAAATGGTAATGGATATATCTATCATAAAAAATAATGATTTTTAAAATATTGGAAAAAAATAGCGGGACCACTTCATTGTTGAACAAGTTATGATTGAATATTTGATGATTTGGAGGAAATTGTGAAAAGACATAATCGCTATATCATTAATCATGGTTGAAGATGGGAATCATGGATGAATATAATTCATGGTTCACAAAAAATTAAATAATGGCCTGAAAATTTATTAATATATGTCATAAATTATATGACCAAAATGATAGTAAAATTATTTTTTGAAATATATTTATGCTGAAGATGGATCTATGAGTACCACACCATGTTCTTGAACACATTATATCATGGTTTTAATGTTTTTGCAATAAAAAATATGATAAAGTAAAAGGAATTATAATTAATTGTGGGGAATGTTTTAATGGACTAAAAGAGTTAATTTTTTTGAATTTAATCTATATATGTTTTTGAGGGCTATTAGATAATGTTTGAAAAATATAAAGGCTGGTTGAGTAACATGTCGAAGATATAAAATTTTGTATAAGGAACATCCAATGGTTTATTCCATTATTTGTTAAAATATATCCATTTTTTATAATCTTAGAGGATTTGGACACCTCCATCCACCAGAACAATTCCACAACTACCATCCCCCAAGATTTTAAAATAGTTGTTCTATTTGATAACATATGCGACATGCAACACAAAGATAAAATAAACTAAAAAATATTTATTATTTAAATATGATCATTATATTAGAGTCGTTTCAATTGGAAGAGTATGAATAAGATTAAACAAATATATATATATATTTATATATTCATACTCAATAAAAAATTATCGATTAATTCGTAGTAAATAGATAGTCCATTTTTACTAATGTCATAATATACTAGATGAATACATTTCCTTCAAAAATGTTTTTATTTCATTTTTTGAGACAATATCATATTTAATATTTTCCAATTTTTAAAAATATATTATATTAAATTAAAATAGATTTTGAAATTATTACAACAATGTTATCATAGGAATATTTTTAAGATTTTTATTAAATGATTTATTTTCGAGTGAATAGTGAGAAATAATTATTTTTTTTGAAAATGGTAATTTTATTTCACTCATGTATGATGTTTCATTTTTTGAAATCGATTAAAAGTAAATTTTATATATTTTAATGAATTAATAATCAAATTATGTTTGTTGGAATCAATTTTATGTTGAAATTATTATAAAAATATATATACTTAAGAATAAAGTTTTTTGAAAAAATATTTTCATTTTATTTTGAATTTTTATCTTTAATTTATTTATTCCCATAAAGAAGTTGAATCATAAAAAAATTATTCCATAATTATAATTTTTACGTTCAATGATGGTGAATAATTTCCACTTAATTTTTTGTCATTATGAATAGTTACCATATTAAATCAGTGTCACCATAGTAAGGGTGAATCAAGTAATTAATTTTAAAAATATTATTTGAAGAAGTAAAAAATTACCAAAACACTAGATTTTATCCTATTTGATGAGTATAATAAAATCCATTTACATTTATATTTATAAAATATTAAATCTTGGTGCAAATTTCTTTTATTTTTATATTAATAATAATTAATTACAATATAATTAAAAAAATATGACATTATTTCTTTTAATATCTTTTATATTTTAGTACTGGGATAAAAATGACTTATTTTTTATTATAAATAATTTATTTTAAATATATAATATTTTATATCATGGTAACTTTTTTCTTATTTTGGCGATGAAAAAATTTATATAACTTATTTTTCAACACCTGACACAACATTTATTAAGTTAATAGAAAAATAAAATAAATGAATCTAAACATATAAAAGACAATATAATTTGAATGAATAGTTATTTTAAAAGAATTTTAAAATAAATATTACATGTTATAGGTGTGTCAAAGGATTATATTCTTCGTCCTTTGGTTGAATCTTTTTTTCAAATTCAAATTCAATGAATAGTTCAAAAAATTCCATTCATGATATTTTATATATAATATTTTATTAAATGAGTTAAAATTTCCAAAAATAAATTATTGGGCCAATTTATAGTTATATAGTTTAAAATATGATACATTTTCCATTTATTGTAAAATTTTATTTTTATAGTAACAATATAAACCTCTAAAGAGTAAAAAACTTATGTATTATCATAATTGTTGAAAGGGTTAACATGGGGTAAAACAAAAATATAATGGTACAAATTAGTAGAAACATATAAAATATTTATTATATGGGAATATTTATACCCGTACTCATCCCATATTCACGATATATCATTTATGATATATTATTGATGAAAATAAATTTATATTAATTTAAATCTTTGGGTATTTCAAAGAATCTCATTCCCCTATCTAAAAAACTGTAACATCTTCTCCAATCCTATTAAATTTTAAATATACTTTTGGTTTGGAAAATACATACCCAAATAAATTACTAAATTACCTAACCATATATTTTATGTTTTAGTTTTGTATGAATACCAACATTAGTGGTCTTAAGGTGTAATGGAATAGAGATTTTCCAAAGAAGAGTTATACCTTTTAACTAAATGTTTTAGTTTTATTTCTTCTTTCATCCCCTTAAAAAATAATTCAAACATGATGATATGAAAATAATTTTTTACTATATTATGATACATTATTATGTTAATTTAATAACATATACCTATCTTATTCTTCCATTAAATTGGAGAATAAACCATCATTTTCATGTATTGTGGACTACAATCTCACGAACCATTATAATTAATTTTCCATTACAACCACTCATGACATAATATAATGATGGATTAAATGTATATGTTATAATAATAATGTAATTATCACTCATAAAATATATTATTTCATCTAATTTCATAGATTTCCCTTTCTAGTAAAATGATAACGTTGTTCGTGTGTAAGTGAGGACTACCACATCCATAAAGCATTGTGATTCTTTTTTCACCACCACATCATATTAATTATATATATTAGTTTATTTAAATATATAATATGATATTTATGATATATTTAACTTTATAGAAATATAATATAACACTCACATTATTTCAATAATTATCATCAAAAAATGAATGCTTTACCCTTGCGTATGTATGACCTTCAGTCTAAAAGATTGTAATGTAGATCAATTTTTATATCGGAATTTCATTATTCACTTTAAGATTATAATGTATTTATAAAAATAAAAATTATTTTATTATTATTATTATATATATTCTGTAAAAATTAACTCATTTACCATAGTCAACCTATCTATGTCAGTTTGGACATAAATACTAAATATCATCAAAATGTCCAAAGGAAAATTAAAGTATTATGTAATTGAATATAAAATGTAATAAATAAAATAAAGACATTATAAATTCGAACAAAATTATTAATAATTTAATTAATTAACATAATTTTATTATTATTTAACATAAATAACATAATTTAAAAGTTGGTCTCATGATAAGGGAAACATTACATTAAATCCCTCATTTTAAATATTATAATGAATTATTTTCTAAATTTTTTAATTCATTATGCATATTTTTTAAAAATTATTTTATGGATTAATTTATATACACATTAATGAATTATAAATTATATTTTATTATTTGTAAATTATATTAAAGGTTTTTATAAGGTATATTTGTTATATTTCATACGGAATTTTTTGAAAATCTTTACAAAAGGAAAAAAGGAATGTTATATTTTAATGTATATGACGATAATGGATTTTGCTACTGCCAAAAAATTTATTGTATGTTCTAAAAAATTTATAATCCTTTATGTTTTGTTCAAATTAAAAACAATCTTCCCGTTTTTGGTTATTTTATATTGAAAATGGGGTTTTAAAAAGAAAGGGTATTTAAATAGCTGAATGTGTTTTTCTTATGAGTTCAGAGAAGATTTCCATGTTTTTATAATGAAAAATAACTATCATAATTTTCTTCATTATATAGTATTTGAGAATTATATATGTGATATTTGTGATTAGGATATTTCTTATTAAATTTTTGATCCCATTATAGGTGTCCAATGAATTGGGAAAAGTGACATAGTTAATTGATTAGGTTTCACCTAAGAGATTAATGGAATTTACCCTAGAGGTTACACCATTTTTTATCATGATGTTTATTAAACATAAAACATTGTAGGTTAATTATTTTTTAATTTTTTTTGTAAAAGATATTAGAAAATGATACCTCATGTTTCCCATGGGACTTATATATGATATATATAGGTTTTTAGGAAAATGATACGATTTGAAAAAGGTACTAACAATATTTATTTTAAAGAAAAAGTATATTCTAATTCTTAGTGATATAATATTTAATTTTTTTAGAAAAAAAATTATTTAGTTTTTCATGATTTCAACGAAACCATTATATTTTTTTATTTTTTCCTAGATATTTAGTATGAAATGTTTTATGAAAATATCGGTGTAGAAAAGCTGTTTTCCGATGTAAGATAATTTTTATTTTATTACAAATTTTTCATTCTTTAAAAAGCAAAAAATTATATATAATCAGGAACTAATTGGTTTATTTTTTTTCTTTTAATTTTTTTAATATAATTTTCGTGCTCATAATATATTTTTAAAAATTCACATTGTTTTAATGGTGTTCATGGACATGATTGAGGCCAAGATAACAATTTTGAAGATGTGTCGTGAAATGAAAACTTATTGTCTCGTAAGTATTTTTATTTGTGGGGAAAATTGATACTAAGGAAAGTGTCAACATTTTGAGGTAATATTAATTATTTTAATGGATATGGACTATTTCTCTAAAAATCTAAACAAAAAATATCCTCAAACATAAAAAATGTGAATTATTTTATAATGATTAAATTTATGCATTGTATAATGACGGATCCTTACAATATGTGTCTGACGAAAGGTTGATTTTTTTTGAAGATTATGATATTTTCATGAGAGGTTATCTTAATATTTATTGACTACATCATGGATTTATATGTTTAAATTTGACCATATGTTCAATGGATTTGATACCATTCTTTGTATTTTAAATGAATTGATTTTGAAGTGATTTTAAACTTTTAATGGGTTTCAAGAAGAATTATCTATTAATATTTAAATAACACTTTATGTTAGTATATGATTTGATTTTAAGTTAATTATAGTATATTTAATACTATGATATAAATAATATTTATGGTTGGAAATTTATTCACTGATAAGAAATTTTTTTCATAAATATTTATGAACAATTTAAGGATTTCAATTTGGATTAGCATAAAAATATGATTTGATATATTTTGGGCAATTTTACTACATCATAAGATTATATAGTAAATTATCAAGAAGATTAATGGTATTTTGGGAAATATTTAATTGGTTTTCGGTATATGTATACCTTAGTTCTAACATGGGGTTTGAAATGAAGGATTTATTGGAAAGAATAAAATTAAATGTTTGGTAATGTATAATGATATGTATAAGATATAATTTTAAGTAAAAAAATTATTTCATGATTAGTTTATTGTGCTAATTTAGAATGTAATATTATTTATTTTTGGAATGTTTTATGTTTAATGTTTGATGTTATTTTTCAAATGTTAGAGTATGATGTATTATTTATTCACATGAATGTTTATACATTTTAGATATTATTTATTCTTATAATAATCATTTTTGTTTTATTTAATGTTAAAAAAAAAGAGTAAATCATGTTATCCTTTTATTGTCTATGTTATAATAAAAGTTAATTTTACTTTATCAGGTTTAAAAATATTCATCTTGAATATACATCATTTTGAGAAAATATGTGATTTTGGTAGAAAATGGATAAAGGATTAATTTTTTCTTATCAAGTACGTATATTTCCTTAAATTGTTAGTCTATATGGTAAATTCATTTTTAAAATATAGGAAAATTTTTATGAAAAATCATCATTTTATTATTAGGATCATTTTTTATGAATCAATTGTATTTTCCACACCCCTCGGGTTTATGGTTTTCTGATCGTTGAATTTATCATGATCTTTCAATTTATTATGATTATTTTTCTATATCACTCTATTACATTATTTTAGAAATTATTTTTTACTCTATTTTCATTTGTTCATTTTTTATGAATATTATCGTATTTAGAAACCTAGTATGTGTTATTCTATATGACCTTCATACTTCACATTATCTATTTTCATGAGAAACTTTTATTTAAAAAAAATATTATATAATATTTGAACATAGGTAATTATTAAAATTTAAAACCTTTGATTATCAGTATAATGTTCATATTGGAGGTCACAATTAACTAACTATATTATAATTTAATGACATTATATTTGAAATTAAATAATTTGTTCGATAGTATATATGACTTGCAACACCAAGCTTAAACAATCCAAAAAATATTATTATTTATATATGACTATAAAAAAATACTCATTTAAAGGAAATGGAATGAATAAAAATAACCACATAATGAATATATATATATATAATAATATGTTTATATATATATATATTAATGTTTTATAAATAAGAATTCAATTTTTAGTAAATTCAAATTATACTTAAAAAATATTTCCTTCAAAAAGGTTTTTTATTTCTCATTTTTAATAAGTATAAAATTTAATTTCTTCCCCTTTTAGACAATTTATTTTATTAAATGAACATGATTTTTCAAATAATAATATTCATGTTTTCTTAGGGTTAATATCTGGATTTTAGTTTGAAGAGATTGATATTTCAATCAACATTGAAAAATACTTTTTTATAGATATTGATGTTTTTTGTTTCAAGAATCTAAAAAGATACATTTAGTTTTAAATTATTTTACAATTAATATTAGATTTATTATATTATAAATAATCTAATTATATTCATTGGAATCCATTTTATGTATGAAATTGGTACAATAACCTTTTTAAACATAGAAATACATTTTTTTGGATAACTATTTTATTCATTATGTTATTACTTTTTATATTTAATTAATATATTCCATTTCTGGAAATTGAATATTAAAAAGTAGATTCCATATTATGAATCATGAATTCAAAATTTGGTACATATAAATCTTCTATTTTTTGTCATTATTAATAGTGACCATAGTACATAATTATCTACACGGTAAGGGTAAATTTGGTAATTAATTTTAAAAATTATATTATAAGGACTAAAAAACGACCCTTCAATTAGAATGTATCCTATTATATGAGATTAGTTCTTCTATTTCAATATTAATTTTGAAAAAATGGTAATTGTTTTTAAATATCATTGATTTTGAATTTTATAATATTTATGTACAAGATAAAGAAAAATGTCACTTTCGTTCTTTTATTATTTATAATATTTCTTAAATGGGTTAAAACAACTAATATTTTATTATTATTTATTATATGAAATATTTTTTTAATGTTAATTTATTTTTAATTTTTATTGATGAAATAATTATCTTAAATGCTTACACAACTCTAACATAGTGTTTATTCGAAAAACATAACAATAAAAACAAATTATTCTAAATATATTAAAAGTAATATAATTTGAATGAATTATTATATTCCCATAAGTTTTTAGATAAATATAAAATTTTAAGGATGTATTAGAGGACTATATTTGAATTATTTTTCTGTTATGTAGTTTTCAAAGTCATATTAATTTAATAGTTCCAAATATAATATTAATGAAATTTTATAATAAATAATATGTTATTAAATCATTTAAAATTAATAAAAAGTAAATAATCAGAATTTTTTTTATTTTTGGTTGGAAATATATACCATGGTCCATTTATAAGGAAATTATACCTTTATAGTATCTTTCTTAACCCTTAATGAGTAAAAAACAATGTTGTCACTGAAATTCTTGAAAAGCTTAATGAGGGGTTTAGAAAAGGCTAATGGTAAAAATATAGTCTAAAAATGTTATTATTTTATTTGGTTTTATTATTTACACTCATAATAATCTAATTTTATAAATATAAAAATTTGGACCGATTTTTATGTGAATATTAATTCAATTTAATTTAATACATTAATTTATTCCAAATGTGTCCCTCTACTCTCTTATAAAAGGTCTCCACCTCTCCTATAATCTTCACAAATCATTAAACTTTTATTTTAACCAATAACTAAAAATATACATTCATTTAATATATACTAACATTATTAATATCTTAGTTTGGGTAATATACAATCCTTATAGGGATTAAATTATAAGGAAAATGAAATAGTTTAAAGAAGAGGTATAAGATTTAACTGAATGTTTTGGTTTTATTTCTTCTCCCACATCCTTCAATTATTCTTAAAACATGATGATATAAAAAAATATCTACCATATCATTATAATTTATTATGGTAATTGAATAACATATATCCATCTCCATCTTTCATCAAATGATAAATGAAACAATCATTTATGTATACAGCAAACTACAACATCACAAAATGATATAATTAGATTTCCATCAACGGATCTCATGGATTGATATAATGATAGATTTAATGTACATATATAATATTAATGAAATATTTATCATGATGGAATTTTAATATTTCTTCTACTTTATTACATTTCTATTTGATGAAATGTGATTACACAGTTCGTTCGTACGTGTTGACTACCACATCCATGAATCAATATGAATCATTTATCATCACCACATCATATTTTGGATATATATATTTTTATTAAAGTTATTACTATGATATTTATCATATAATTATTCATCTAAAATGATAAAAAAACATATACCTTATTTCCATCATGATGTTTGAAAAATAGAAGTGTTACTCAAGCATAGGTGCAACATAGAGTCTTCATGATTGAAATGAATTTCATTTTTGTATATATATATATATATATAATATTTATCTTCAAAATAATAAATGATGTTTAAAAATTTTAATTATTTCAGGATTTTATTCTCTAGATGATGGAATAATAAGCCCATTGACCATAATCAACCCACCGAATTAATTTTTATAGATAAGAGATAAATATAATCAAACCAACCGATACGAACTTAAGAAATTATGTAATTGAATATAGCATGGTGAAAAATAAAATAAAATTCATAATTAAAATATTTTTATTATTAATGAATATAAAAAAAATGAATGAAAATTCAGAATCGAGGTAAGGGACACATTACTTTAAAAGCCACAACTTAAATGTTTTAATTATTTATTTTCTCAGTATTTTTGTTACATGTAATCATTTCATTAAAATTATTCTACATATGTAATTATATGTAAATAAATTAAATAGAAATTTAATTTAATATTTATTTGTAATTTATTTCTAATTATTAAAAAATTAATTTTTTCATATTTTATATAAAATGGTAAGAATTTATTTACAAAATACAAAAAAAATGTTCTCTTTTAACATATATGGTGATTATACATTTTTCCTATACCACATCCTTTAATTAATATTTGGATTAAATTATAATATTCAATTTTTCATCAAGTAAGAACCCTCATTGCTTTTTAATAGTAATTTTGGTATATAAATTGGGTTTTTAAAAGGAAAGGGAATTTCAATAGATGTTAGTGTTTTTATATGAGTTTTAAAGAGTTTTTGAATGATTTTATGATGAAAAAGTACTGGATGATAAGCCTCATATATCTTATATAATGGGTGAGACTCATTATAGCTCTCTAAATCACTATGTAATGGGAGGGAGTTAACTGATTAAGTTTCTTGTAAGAGATTATTAGAATTTACTATGAAGGTAATTCCATTTATATCCATGATATATAATCCATTCATAACCATGAATCTTAATCCATTTATAAGATTGATTTTAAGAGTAATATGAAAATTAATCTTCAGGTAACCCTTGTGAATTATCAATTCATTATATGGGTTTTCATGGAAATCATATGATTTCAAAATGGAATTAATAAGTTTAATTTTGAAAGGAAGGAATAAGATACATCTTAAGAGTGAAATTTATAAATTTTTTAAAGTGTTTTCATAATTTTTTAATTATTTATATGAAATAATTATCCATTTTATTTTTCCATTATTATTTATTAAGAAACTTTTTATGAATATATCTGGGAAGAAAAGTTGATTTCTTGGGTAAAGAAAATGTTTATTTTTTTCTCAATGTTTATTTTTGAGAAAGGAAATTTATTATAAGTATTCATAATCAATTTAGCTTCTATAATAATTATTATATCCCTTACTAATATTTTTTTCTCATACTAAATGTTAAAAAAATTTCATACGTTTTTAATGATAAATACGTACACAGATGAGGTCAAGATTAAAAAAATATTTTTTTTATATATCTGATGTTTTTTGTAGTAAAAATTGATACTAATTTTATGTGTACACTTTTATATGCAATATTTATTATTGTAAAGGAGATGGTTTAATTATATAAAACTATAAACTGAAATGATCCTCAAAATGAAATAATTTGATATCTTTTATAAAGATTCAATTTATGGATTATTTAATGTTAAGTGATTACAACAACAATGTGCTGAGAATTACCATTACATTAGTCTACTAGTTTTTGATTATTTTAATGTTATTTTATCTCTTAAATATATTGAAACAATATGACCACTTTAGGGAGATATTAGGTTTATCCCAGTCAATATTTGAGTACTATATTGAAGGGATGTTGCTTACAGATTAAAATAAATAATATATGTAAAATATAAGAGACCTATTGGGGAATCTCTTATATAAAAGGTGTCATTGAATTGGAGGATAGACATCAAAACCGCACTTACTCCCAAGAATTTCTGTTTGAGAATCCTAGAAGGTTGTGGGACTACTTTTTTTGTAGATGGGATAATTTAAGAAATTATTTATTGTCTAACATGGATCATGAATTTCATTATTATAAAAATATGATGGGGGTGTATATGATGTGTTGAGTTCTATAATAAAGTAAAATTAAGTGATTTATTTAATTATTAATACATTGAATATTATTGGGTTTTAAATAAATTCACCTATTTCTATATATCATTTATTCTTTATTTATGATTGATCAGTGTTTACTGATTGAGGAATTTATATTTACTGTACTAACTATTTAAATTAACTCATTATTAAAAAATAAATAAGATTGATTATACTATATTTAAATATCATTTTAAATCACTCTATTTCTAAAATAAAAGTCATATGTGATCATTAAATTTCCTGAGAGGGTGGGTGAATTAGTTGATTCCTTTTTATAGAATGATAATTTAACTATTAATTCTGCTCTAAATATTTAAACCACTTTCATAATTATGTTGCGTGGATTTTTTTATTCCCTCTGAACACTTATCATACCATGAAATACAAATAATAAACAACAGGAAATTGACATAGAGGGTTTTTAAATGGTTTTACCATATCATAAGAGACTACTACTTTGTTTGGATACCACTGAAATAAATATTATCACTCTTATCAGTGCATTGATCATAAGTACATGTAATGGTATCAACCACTATACAGTCCCAAAATGGTTTGGAAAGTATCACCCTATTCCATATGTTTTCCCTTCACTTCAAAGGAAGTATTGCATCATCATATACTATTGGGATGGCATCATCCACTTTTCAATATACTAGATCCCTCCAAATGTAACCTTAATATTAAAACTAAAATAGTACCATTATTTATATGAGAACCACTAGTCTCTTATAATCCTCTACGAACTCCATGAATCAGATCTTCTTGCTGCTCCAAGTGTCACATCATCACTATAATAAAAACATAATCCTTATTGAAATGGTCTTAAACTACAATATTTTATTCAATAACATTACAAACTAGTAATCCTCATTCTTCATCCCAATATCCAATTGTTTAGAATGTGTAAATAACTAAATTCTCCATAGTTATTCTCTTTCATCCTTTTTTTCATGATATTGAAATAAAATCATCCTCCATTTATGAAAATGAATTATTTTTTATAAAAACTTTAGAGGAGTAGGATATCATAACCCACATAGCTATGAATCATCAATTATCCAAATATAAGTATAATTGAGGTTTGTAAGGGTAAATATATAAGGTGATTAACATTAAAATTAAATATATCCCTGAAATTATATATTATGTGATATAAACTCTAATATCATTTCCTAGGTACTATTTAAATATATTTTAGAAGAAATAGTTTTCACGTGCACTCAACTAAATGTAAATGTCAAAAAATTTAAGTTTATTATATATTACTCCCCCTTTTACATATTAAAAATAACTCCCCCTTAATAAATCAATTTTGATATAGTTAAAATAGGATAGAGAACTAGTTTTCATATATAAATCATTAGCCTTATTTATGTGATTTTTATAATTCAAGATTCAATATAACAAATTATGGTAAATTATTCAATTTCATAGCTCACACATAGGGGATACTCTCTATCACTATTCATCATGGTGGATCTTCTTAAAAAAATTTATTATCTATTTGATATACTCTAAAATATTGAAATAATTTATCCGTTATAAAACTCTATAATGGCTAGTTTATAATTCTATATATATATCACAAAAACGAGTCCTCCTCCTATAATTAAACACCTTAAAGTCCCTAAACACACACACACTTATATATATATATATTTTATAAGATTTATTGGAATTACGAATATCTCTGTAGCCTTCCAGAGATAGTATTAAGGCTAAGATCTATTTATCAACACAAACCCCTTTTTATTTTTTATTTCATGTGATCTGAACTCTTTATTCATTCATCTCCTCTAACATTATATATCCTTATTTCATTATGAAGTATAATATTTATATATTTCTTAATAGTATCCATATATGATATTATCATCTTAGAATGATTTATCAAATCACAAGTATCTCTTAGTGCAAGATTTATTTTTTCTAGTATTTCATTTTTGAGATTTCAGGTCAACCATGAACTCCTTTGAGACATGAACAAATTCCATGAACCTCACATACATTTCTTCCTGAACTCTAGAGTTATCTTTTTTATAAAACCTCTTATGAAATTATTTATCTTCATGTGGAATAACCGTTTCACTTTTCCAATATCACTTTCTTATTATTTAACTATCTATATATCCATATCTAATTTAATTGACCAAATTTTCGGGCACACTTTTATATTTTTAATGATTTTTTATAAATTTAATATTCTTTATTTATAGATCTTGTTACTATTTTTATAAAATTCCAACATCGTATCATCAAGTATGTATTCAACTAAACCAATATTTTTATTCCTCTCAAATATGTATCATGCTCTTTTTTTAAACATTCATTAACCATTAATAATCTCCATGTCCAATATAAAATGGTCCATTATGTGGAATTTTCTCCCAAAGAAGAATAATTTTATATTTTTGAAAGAAAAATTCTTAGATTTTATCCGTGGAGTATTTTATTTAATACATATATTCTTATTTTAATATCACAAAGAAGTTTAAAATTTCATTTTTATTAAATTATATTATTGTGATGTTTTCTTAACATTAGAATAAGAATTTTTATTGGAATATTTTTATGAAATCTAATTATCACAATGTACACCTATATTAAAAATTCCATATAATTTTTCAAGACATTCATATCTATTTTTCATTAATATTTTTTCCTTCTTATGATAATTATTCATTTACACAATGACTTTTGTTTTCCATATAGATCTAAACACCCATTATGTAGGCATTATATAATCTTCATATGTTGAAATATTATTCCAGAATTTAATATCCTTATTCCCAGACATCTAATATCACAAAAAATGACCTGTAATTCATATTTTATTATCTTTAGTTACAATCGGTGCATATGTTATAGCATGTGTACATTTTTGTTTTTAGGTAGATAAATATACTTTATAGACTCATATTGGGGATCTAATTTTATTGTTAATGAAAACATACACCATTGATGTGGTGGTCAAGTATTTTGAAATTTCCACCCAATTTAATCAATTTTTTATTTTAAACCTTCACCAAAAGATACTAATACATTCATTCAAATTGAAATATCTATGTAATGAATTTTCATTTTCCATGACCCTAAAGTGGATTATTATTTGGATGATATTAATATCATATTGTCCACTGACATAAGTGTTTTAGAATAAATACTCTTTTTTGAATCATTCTCTGAAATAATTCTATTCTCAACTGTTTAAGAAGTTATGGTTTTTGTTGTTTCTAGAATGCACAATCTCTCCTTAAGATCAAGACACTTCATGTTGTAGGAATTATCTTTATATTCAACTGATATAAAAAAATCATTCCATTATCTCTTTGGATTCCCAATACAATTTTCATGTTTTTTTCGACTATATTTCATGTAATTATCATGGATATTAATCCATTAGTATTTAAACATCAATTATGCATCCATGAAATCAATAATACCTTTATCAGAATCTTTTATAGAATGTATATTCTCCTTAATAACATTCTAAATAAAAAATTTATACTAAAATTGTTTTATACACTTCATCAACCAAGGAAATATATTCATTTCAATTTAATATATATTTTTATAGTTTCAACATGTTTAGTTAGAGTGTTAAATCAATATATATTTTTTTACCAAACCCTTCACTAAATATTCAATTTCATATTATAGATATTATTTTTTATCAATTAGTATCTTGATAGACACAATATATATAATTTAATATTTCAATGGTAACATTATATAAATATTTCATTATATCATAGAAGATATCTTTAACCATTTAAATAGATCTATACTTCTCTTAATTATAATGAAAATAGACTTATTTCTCTGTGATATTATAATATATAGATTTTATTGTGAAACTACACCTTGTATTACCTTTCTATAGTGGTGAATCCTTATTTACATTTGAGATATTTTTTAATTTATTTTTTTCATTTCACTACCTATTATTTAGGGTTTGATTGAGACCTCTATTTTAGCTTTCAAAGGGATTGATAATGATTTACCTTTTTGGGGAACATCAAAAGCTTCTAAAAACATTAACATAATTTATTTAAACAATAAAATTATCAAATATTATAGATCTGATCAGAGGGATATTTGATTATTTTAGATAAAACTATAATTTCTGAATGGACCTTACAGTCACATGAGTGGGTGTCAGTAAGGTGTTAATTTTTATAAAATTAATTTTATAATTTTATTAACAACTCATTATTGGAACGTATATCTTCGTGAAGATTTATGGCTCAATTTATTATCTCCCAATACTAACCATCATCTGCAATATAAATATAGAAAAATACAAACACATGGGGTTTTTCAATGTTTGACTATGATGTGAGAATACAATCCTTATTGTATTTGAATAAAACTAAGATACAAATTTTAACTATTAATATTAAAGTGATTACAAGTATATTTAAATATATCATCCACTCTATAATGCACAGAATGGTTATTATTCTCTCTTAGATACTAATATTATTTTTTTCTTTATGCTTTCTATGATACATAGATAATTTCTAAGAATTACTATATTGGGTTCTCTTAAAAATATAATTAAATACATATTATTTTCTACTCTAAAATAGCATTTAGAATAATAATTTTTATGATCCTTCTCATTTTAGTTTATTTTCATGGAATGTCAGGAAAATATTATCCATAATTCAAATCTAGACACTTTAGATATTTTTTAGCTGGAAATGTTTTTTAATTTTAAAAAGTAAACAAAATCCTATTGGTTAATTCTAATTAAAACCTAAAAAATATTTTTAGGAACTTATAATTTAATTCAATACTTTATATTTTAATGTTTCGTAAATTTGTCTCATAAATTCTATGTCTATTTTCCATTATGGTGTGCATCTTCACATACTCAAAAAATCATCATGGTGTGGAAAAATACATTGTATCTCAACTGCCTCTCCTTCCATAAAATGACATTCATATTGTTATTAATTTCTATCTACAATCACAAATGTTTGAATGACTATAATATTTATTCTTTTGAAGAACATATTTTTCATCGTATGATTTTGAAGTACATATTTTTCATCGTATGATTTTAATTTCCATGAAATTATTTTTTTTAAACTCCAAAACAATTCATTTTTCTCTAATAACATAATAATATATAATAAATTATGTTTCTTATATATCGTAGGGTGTTATATTAAATAATTTTAAAATTTTATTTTTCTATGAATATTAAATCATATATATATTTTTATAATCCTTATATATTACATACAGTTTTTTAAAGTACTCAATTTTATATATGATCCCACAAAAAGCATAGGTATCAAAATGATTTTTTTCATTTTAAATTTTACATCTCTAAAGAAAAAAATATTCATGAATTGGAAAAGTATTATGTAATAAAAATATAATATGTATTGTATTGACATGTCACATTTCTATGCACTCTGGGGAATATAGTATACATGACTTCGAAAACATTTGGTATCACTTGACTCATCCAATTTTCAGTATACATATCATAACATATATTACGTACCATATAATTATGTTACATATATCAAGTAGCATACAAGATGATGAGAAATATAATATTTAGATGACGATTTAAATATATTTCAACTACTATGTATACAAAATACTTTTGTATAATGGAATCTTTAATACTTTAACAATTTTTAGTTATGAGGTATGAAAATATGTTAGACCTAAAATACCTTATCCAACATTTCAATTTTCATGGAAATATATATATGTAGTGAGATTTGATCATACATTCTCAAAATCTATTTAAACCGTTTCATCATATCCTAAGACTCTTCTTAGATCCTCAAAAAATAGAATGTCTTTGGAAAATATCAATGTATTACCACACTTATTTAGTATCATTTTAATTTTTTTGAAGCATTTAAATTATCATATTTTTATTTAAATATTGTTCATTTCTTTATTTAACCAATCCCTAAATATGCGATCAATAAATATTTACCTATGGGATATTATTTGTCGTATTCAGCATCCTTCATGTTAAATAATCCATGAATGGTTTCCTAAAAATATTATACATATTTCATTTATTTGTTTTCATGTTTGCATGTTATCCATCTTCCAAATTATCAAATTCCATAAAAAAAATATTTTAGACTGTGTCCCCCTAATCATTAGAACATATCATCAATTCATTTTATGAATAGATCAAAAATAATAATATTTTAATGGGATAATTTCAGAAAATATATTTGTGAAAGAACCCCAAGTAGTTTAATTATATTATCCCTCTTTATTATTCATTTATAATGATAGGAATCTATGATGATATTCATAAAGAAACTAAAAATTGCACCGTCATCCTCTCGACCCATAAGTAAATGGGGTTATAATTTTCCATTTTCATTGAGAACATCCTCAAAAACATATTTAGAGTATACATATTGACATTAAGTCTTATTGATATTTTGAAAAAAAATACAACTAACCAATTGAGAACATTATAAATGAATCAAAGTAATAAACCATGTTAAAAAAATTAGTAAATAGTGAGTAAATGCTAGAACATGGGTTTAGATGGATTTAGTTTAGTTAATAATAAAAAAAATTATAGTAAACAATTGACTCTCTATTGTATCGTGACCTGGGTATATAAAAATGATCTAGCATTAATCATTTATAGATCACTTAAGTTAGTTTAGTTATATTTTAATCATTTTTATAAATCATTTTATTTTGGGAATTATTATTTCATGATAAATATTACATATATATATGGTTTGACCTCATACTATCTATGAAATACACCTTACTAGTTCATCATTTGAATTGTATTTTTTAAAAAATTTATAAACATGATAAAAAAATTAAATTAATCATCCCTCAAAATTAGTAAATATATAACAATAATAAAACTCAAACAAATCCATGATAATTTTGAAAATAAATAAAACCCAAAAAAAAGTTTTATTAATCAAGTATAATTTGATTAAGAAACTAGTTTATTGTATACTCTGATTATGAGACTTACATAAACATTACATTACCTGAAAAAACAATATTTATTAATGAAATCAATCTATTACACTACTAGAAATAAGGGTTTAGAGACCGCTAAAAACCATCGCTTAATCTCTTTAGCGGCCAATGAGCATACACCAATCGACGGGCGTTTTTGGCTTGTTGCTAATGCTTTAGTGCCCGCTGTTTGGCTGATGCTAAAGATAAACACCAAAAAATGCGATTTTAGATCCAGGATTCTTTAGGTAATGTAGGTGTGGTTGGTGGGTTTCCACCAGCTTGCACCATCGGCCATGGCGGATACACGGTGACTGGGGAGGGTCGGGGTCAGTTAGGGGTGGTCTTTGCGTGGTGGGGTGATGTCTCGGGGAGACCAGAGGGTTGCTGAAGGTGCATTCGTGTGCCTTGAAGGACTACAGGTGACAAAGGTGTGTGTGGGGTGGTAGGGGTGGCGACAGAAGGTGGTGATGTGGTGGTAGGGGTGTTTCAAGGTGTGTTGAACAAGACAAGCAAAATAAGGGAAAATCCCATTTATTTTTAGTTTAGTATTATCCTATGCCATTTGGAGGTCACTAATATACCCTTTAGACACCACCATTTGGCGGTCTCAAATACACAACAACCAAAAGGCTGGAAAAATCTCACCGATTTTTATTTCAGTATTAGCATCTTCCATTTGGCGGGCGCTAATACTCCTTTTAACAACCGCAAAATGGCGGTCGCTAATACTCTCCCATTGCAACATGAACAATTGCCCAGAATTCTAGTAGTTTTATTGTAAATAAAATTACTAAATTGACCATATCCCATCACCTCAATATATTCATTCAATATTATCTCCGGTTCTTCAATATCTCCCTTTTTATTTACTAGAAACATGTATCAACCATAAAAATTATTTTATTTATATCCAACAAACTCTTATAAAAAATAAATTCAAAACACTTATCTCCCCATTTATAGAGAGACCTGTACTCCCATTTAATGTTTTAATTATATAAATTTTAAATCCTTCTTTAACCAGGATTATTTTAATACTACTCTAAATTTGAAAACAAATTCAAAATAATATAATAGGGAAAGAATAAACAATATATACATAAGGATTTATTGATGCAATTCACTCCTAAATCATTCATAAGTGGAAAAACTAAATCCTTCTTTAATGGATTCATTAAGATATTCATGAATACTTTTTTGTTAAAAAATAATGCATATTAGTTTCACTATATTTTTATTTATTCTTAAATAAATTTTATTTGACATTAAAAAGTTTAAATCGTAAATATTGTTTATAATTTTTAAAAATATTATCACATTTTGGTTATGACATCCAATAACCATTGGATATACAAATTGCAATATTATATCATTTTTTTTTGAATTTAACCATATTATTAGAGTTCAATATTGTTATTTCACAACATAATCAGCCTTTATAGTTTTATGAATTACCAAAATTTTCTTTTTAGAGTATCAAGTAACATATATTCTTAAATTAATGAAATGTCATCCATAATTTTATGTTAACCTCTAATGTCACCTATAAAATATGCATAAAAACATTAGTTGTGAATATATTTATATTTATTCTACCAAAATCAATACAACTTATTTTAATTTAGAAAATGTGGAAATAAGATATATATCCTTTATATTTGATTATAAGCATTCACATTTACAGTATACACCAAATCCAATCAAGATGTCATAATGTATAAGAAAAGTTTGATCAATCTTATGAACTTTTTTCTTCAACACCCTATCAACCATAATCATTATATAATTTTATTATAGTATATATTATAGTAGATATCACCATTCATTATATACTCTGAAATAAATTAACAAAATATAATCATATTTATAATGTGATAAGAAAATACTTTTTTCGAATTCATTACTTGAAAACACCAGAAAAATGACATATACTCTGTCATTGACGTTTCAATGATCTAGTCACACCATGATAATTAATTTCATTTATTATTTAATTAATTTAATATATTTATTGGGTTGTTTCCTTATTATCAAGTTTTATTTTTTTAAATCCAAAAAATTTAAATGGTTTCAAGTGTTTCACACTTATTGTGCACATCTAGGAAAACCATGAGGGTAGTCTTTGTGCAGTACTATAACACTTCTTACATCCTTTCATAGTTGGAACATGGTTTCTAATAATTTTGTGGACAAACCATTTAGGTTGGGTGTTCTTTTATTTTAGTAACCACATAGATTTCACACAGTTCACCAAATCATGGAGCTAATCCATGTGAGTTTCTAAGGTGTCTAAAAATTTGAATTCTCAAAATTCACATTTAAGGTTTTAAGGGGTTTAAACCATTTTATTCCCTTAATTAATTTGAATAAATCCATGAAAAAACTAAGGGAATTTCCCCTCTATTTGTCCTTTTATTTGAAGTATCTTCTAATATTTGATTTCATGCTATTTTCAAGGTGACAACCCTTATTTTTCTTGTTTCGTCCATTTCTCTTCACTTTACATCAATTTACTTAGTGTTAGGGATACACCTATATACCCAAAGGTGATAATATAAAAATAAAAATAGTGTATGATATTTTTTAATTAATGGATTTTTTTCTCGTTATATATTCTTCAAACTTGTTTGTGTGTTTTCCATTGAAGGTGACAAATTTTATATAGAATTTTGATGGCGCAAGGGAGGTGTTTTTATGCAATTGTTTCTCATATCATGTTATTGTGTGATTGATATTTTGAATTTTTATATTTATATATATATTTGATAGTCAAATGTATTTATATATTATTTTAAAATGGATTTCTCCAAAAATAAAGGGATATTTCAATGTGGTTGGTTTTCTCAAATTAATATTCTTTCATAAGTGATTATAAAAAGTTTAAAATGGTTTGTTTTAAATGAATTTTATATTTCATGTGTATTTGAATCAACTTAGGGCATGGGAAAAATTAAAATGTTTTTTGAGCGTTTAATATGTTTAGTAAAAAGGTGAGATATCTCTTTAAATGATTTTATAAGGTTTTTTCAAATATTATTTCAAAAAAAATTTTAAATGTTTTCCAATAGACTTTAATTACTATTTTGGTTCTCAATAAGGCTTGCTTAGAACTTTAAAATAAATTCCAAAATTTTTCATTGTGTGAAACAAATGTGAGTACCATATTTATTGTTTCCCTTATGGGTGGTGATTAATGTACTTAGAGGAAAGGTGATGGATAAAAGGGGTTATTTGTTTGTGATGGTGTTTGAGGTGAGGGTGTTTTATTATTTTTAACTATTTATAGTTATGTAAATTATTTTATCACTATATAGTTTCTTGTTTCTGGATCCTAGGAAGCCAGTGGGAATTATATATTTATAATACACTAGATAGTCACATGATATTTTTTCTCCCCTAGTGGGGTTCTATGATATGGATAGTGTGGTGTGAAACTGATGATGATCAGTATAGCCAAATTTGGTGGATTTATTTGGGACTAAATGTAGGTTGAAAGTTGGTATATTTTTAGTAATGTATTGGACTGTCTCATGATATGATAGAGGGTAGACCCCATGACACATATTCCTTTATTAGGGGTTTTGTGTTTGGGTTCCCATGATTTATTTTTATATACCTTATATACACTGTTTTATGGAACCGTTGATTTTTTTGTCATTTACTTTCTCTTGGTTACCTGATTTCATGATTCTTTTCTATTGAACACATTTTATAATTTTATAGAGAGAAAAGGGTTTTCCAAGGAATTATTGAAATGTTTGTAACAACTATTTTATAAAATAAATAAAAGAATTTTTTTATAATGTGAACGTTTTAAATGATTGTTTTTGAAACTCCATGAGATTTATGAAGGATATTTCTTAGAATACATTTATTTTCTTCGATATCTTAAGATACATGAAAAAATGAGTTGCAAAGAACATAAAAAAACTATAAATATTAATATTTAAACATGAACATATTTGCATAGCTATTAAAGTTGAAGGTAGGATTTGGAATTTTATTTACAAAATTTAGTATAATTGTTTTATATAAAAAAATTATATTTATAAAAAATTAATTATTTTATAGAAAACTATTTATATCCTACTAAATAAAATTTTAATCAATAAATGATATCTATTTCATTTCTCTGAATAAATAATAAAATTAATTTTGACACTTTTAGATAATTTATTTGAAAAACCCGAACTTTAATTTTGGAATAAAAATCTAAAAAATATCTTAGTTTGGTTTTTTTAAAACTTCTGAAAATAATATATTTTTTTCAAGATAGTGAAAAATACTTATTTTTATTAGAAGCTGCATTTTGTATAAATAATCTTTTAGGTAAAATTTTATATTAAAATTATTTCAATAGTAAAATTATCTCAATAATATTATAATTAATTAAATATAGGTTATTGGAATAAATTGCCCATTTACATTCCATATAAAAAACCATGTTTTATTTTTAATATTTTCTCTTTGGAAATTTGCATTTCATCATATCTATAGGTTTAATTTTAAATATAATATATCAAATTATATGAATTGGATTTGGAAAATTGGATTTAATATTTTGAATCATAATAATTAATATTACATAATATGGTAAACAAAATATTTGGTCAAAATTAATTCTCAAAATAGAAAAATTTTATTACCGTGGTTATGGTTAAAACATGTTTACTAGGGGTTAAACTAAAATGATATGGGATAAAATGAAATGAAAATATATAAAAACCCTATTTTTAGACATATATTAATCTTATCACATATAAATTTTGATAATGACTCTTTTTTTATCACTTTTCCATGAGAAAAAATTGGGTACTGAATTTTTTCAATAATTCATTAGGTTTTCTTCCGCAATTATAAAAGTCCACCCCATATCCCATTCTATTAACATTTCCAAAATCATTTTTAGGCCAATACCTAAGAAAATATATTACCTTATTCCCTTCAGACCATATTGAGTCATTGGGTTGATTATTAAACGATCCTATGATTGATTTGGTATAATCCAAAAGTGGTTCTCCAAATAATATATAAAAATCATAACCTTACATTTTTTTTTATTTCGTCCTCCACCTCATTAAATTAATATTAAATTATTATGTCATAACTAAAATTGTACCTAACATATAATTATATTTTATTATGTTAACATAATAACCTAATCAATCCCTCCTCAATCAAATGGAAAACAAAACGGTCGATCATGTGTACAATAGAATACTGCCTCACGAACCGATGTTTTTTTTTCATTACAACATCTCATGATTGGATGTAATGATGTACTCGATATTTATATATAATATTTATGAAATTATTATACCTCTAAAATTATAATATCATGTCATCCTTCTTACCTCACAGCCCATTGGAAGACAATGATTTCACTCGTGTAAATGGAGGAATACTGCCTTGTGAGCTAATGTGAGGTGTTTTTTATTTTTATTTTAGTTGGATAGAAATAAAGATATATTAAATTAATATATATATATATATTTTTAAATATTAATAATTTATAAATTATTTTTTCACATATACCTTTTTATATTCCATTTAATGGATGATACGATAACGTTGTACTTGTGTATGACATTTACCAACCTCACGAAGGGATGTGATTAATTTTTCACTAATGGTTTTAATGGAAGGAAATAAGGGTAAATCTAATTAAAAAAATGGGATATATATGAAATAAAATTGATTATATTAAGGTAATGTTTTATTTACCTTTATTTATATTCTTCAGTCGACAGAATGTAAATAATATTCATACATATGTATGGTCTACTATCTCCATGAATGGTGTAATTCATTTTATATATCTAACATTAATATATTACTATTAACACTCATATAATGAATATATATTATATTTATATCATTTTTATAATTCCATAAATCATATAAAAATGACAAAAATGGAAGTACTCTAGATAACAAATGAAAATATACATAAAAATTTAATAGTTATTACTCGAAATATGATTTTAAAAAGTAATTATTAACTAATATGTAGTAAACTTTCCTAATAAAATCATATAAGGTATTATACATATGATTATTTATCATTAATTTTTAAATAATTAATTTTTTTATACGTAATGTTTTAATGTGTACAAAATAATTTGAGACTTAAAAGTAATGGTGTTTAGCCCCTCTTTTTATTTTTGGGAAACATATTCCATATTCACCACTTATTTCATATGTGTACTATATATAAAACCCATGAATGTATTTTATGTTTATTATGATTAATATTATGTGATATATATATGTTTGTGTGTGTTTCTCTATTTCATGGGGTTTATGTTTCATAATTTACCAAAATTCTAAGGTTTTGATGTTACAATATCATTATTTATCGGGATTACTTATGATCATGATTTACATGATGAAATTTTATGATAAATTTGTAAATAATTTATTTAATTTTATTATCCTGTTGTTATTTTATGACGGAAAAATTTTCTCATTTATTTTCCTCTCTTTATGCACTTAATATTCCCCAATATTTTTTATTAAAAATAAACTTTATTTAAATCATTAGTTAAAACTCTTCTCCTTCCTTATATTTATTTTATAAAAAATTACGGAATGTTTTAGTGATATTGTATTATTATTTGAATTATTTTTTAACTTTTTATTATTTTTTTACAAATTTTTTTAAAAATAATCTTAATTTCATTTTCCAAAAAATGCCTATTTAGATTTTACAAAAAACATTAAAGAAATATTTTTTTAAACTTATATGGTAGGAATGTAATTTAGAACCATTAAGATCAGATAATATTTTCCATATTTCTTTAAATTTTTTAAATTTTATTTCTAAATAAAATGAATTTTAAAATTTTTTGTAAACATTTAATTTTAAAAAGGTGGTTTTCAATGTGAAATGTTTTTATTCCTCAAAATTTTTTCCAAATGATCTTTCAAAATCATTTTCCATCTAATATGGAATAGTGTGGTGTTAATTATTCTTTATTAGTGATGTTATATAATTTTTACATCCTTATTATTTATCTAGATGATTTATGTCTATGATGTCATGATGTTTATGAAACTATTTTTTTTTCCACAGGATATACTGTGATGAAATGATGAAATGTTTATTAATTTTTTTATATTTTAATTCCTTATTCTATGTTTAAATGCATAAAAAACCCATTTATTTTTATGATTTATGATATGATGAATGTTTTATGATCTTTTAAGACGCAAATTTATTGTTTATTTGATGGTTGGTATCTATATCTCCCTTTAAATAATTGGGTACTGAATAAATTTATATGAGCTCAAAGGTTAAATGAGATGTTATAAAAAGCCTAAAATAAGGCATATATGGGGATATATTAATATCTATTGAGGTTTCACTAGATTTTATCCCAATATTTATGCTAGTACATGAGTGCTTAAGACAGTCCAAACATTTTATCGACTTGTTAGTGGATAGTCATGATATAATATTTTTTATGATTATATGTATGCTAGAAATATATATCTAAAGAAAATGATATGATCTCATTGATCAAATTATTTAATTATATCATAATTAATGGCTTATTAACATCCAAGATCTATTCCATGACTCAAATATATGATATATGATATGTATGGTATGGTTATTAAAATTTTATTTCATATTCTCAAAACCTTATGCTAATGTAAAGTTGATATGTCACTTTTTACCTTCATTGAGCACATGATCTCACCATTTAATATGTTTCTATTCCCAAATATATAAATAAAGGTATCATTTATGATATGTCAATGAAGGTTTCTGGTTATGAATCGATTAGTGGGAGATGATATATATCACTTATAGACCATTTATTAATGAGTTCATGTTTCCAAAAAAACTAAAACTGAACTATATTGGCATGAATCATTATGTTTTGTGATTAATAATTATCAACTAAGATGTAATATTTATTTATGATAATTTTGGGACAGTACAGTTGGTATCAGAGAAAATTTTATTTATACTTTTGAAACATTGATGACAAAACATTTGTGAGATCCATAGGTATATGTCTAAAAATAATTATAAGGATAATTTTATATATATAAAAATATCGTGGAATATTGGTGAAATAAATATAGAGTGGTTTCTATTAAATTACATCCTTTTATGGATATGACATGTTGAAATGTTTCTGGAATAGATTTCACATGGCTAATAACTGTTAAAAATGGATATCTATCTTCTCTCAAGTGTTACTCATCACACAAAAAAGGGACTTACTGTGGACATGGATTGATACACCCAAGGGATATGAATTTAATATTCATAAAATATTTACAGACCATCATTGAGGATCTAAATAGATGATTAACATTAATATCCTTTATTAATCCTAAGGTGTTAAAGATGGAAATGATGTTTTTTGGATTTAGACATCGTATAAATCTTTTTTGATAACAATTAGTGTTTCATCAGCTATGGTTTTTTGTTTTAATTGATCGATAGACCCCAAATGAACCATGTTAATGCTGAATAAAATGTAAAAATAAATGATTTTAGTCATGGGAAACCAAATTTTATTGTACAAGGAATGAAAAATTACATTATTGTACTCACAAGTATTTCTCAAACTATGAATCATGTTGAACATCCAAATAATAAAAAAGGGAACAATTTTCTGTTGAGTCTTTTAATAGAAAAGTAAACCCGTGTTTTTTCTTCCACTGGCCTACTAGTATTTAAGAAATGTATCAGTACCATGAAAAATATAATTTCCTTTCTCTAGAGTTCTTCTCATGAAAAAAAATTCATTTTTCTATAGTTTGGAAGGTGAAGCTGATAAATGGTTGAATCTTATTGAGAATACTATGAAATAATAAGAAATTTACTCCACAATGTGGGATGAGTTGAAGAGATTATTTTTTCTATAAGTAAATTCCTTTTATTATTCATTTAAAAATGGGGAAATAATTCCTCATGATAAAGTATAAGTATAATGAATTTTTTGGTACTTATAAGGAATATTTTACAATACTTGTGTGGTATGTTTTTTTATATTATCATCCTACCTGAAAGTAATATTGATTGACTCTTTAGTGGATTAAAACAAAGTCTTAAAAAGAATTAATCCATAAGAGACATCAGTATCTATGAATAAATTTTTCATTGTTATACCATTGTGGAATTGAAATTGTAGTTACCCATAAATCTTATTGGTTTTATAAGAAAGTAAATGTTTAATTTAATGAAATATATAAAATGATATAGAGAAGAAGATGATATTTCCATCACAATTTATGTTTAGAATGAAAGATATATGGAATTTTGGAATAAGGAATACTAAATGTTTTAGGTTTAGTAAGTATGATCATCAAAAAATAGGTTGTCTTAGTGATGAGAAAAAGATAGATAATAATAAAAATTGAGAGAAACCTCCACAAAATACACCACCCACACTCTAGTGTTTCAACTGTATAGAGTATAAGAATTATTTGAATCCATGTCCCAATATATATGAAAATGCGTATGATAAGACAAAGCATCCTTTGAAGATAATGAAAAAATTGAAATCATATGTAATCACAATGGTTGGTGTCAATCCTGAGAATTAGGGAACATTAATCCTACACTACTTAGTTAGGGAATTCATGTTTTATTTTGTATGAATATGTTCTATTAAAATAACATTTGAATTTGATATGATTTTGAGAATGTAATATAATCCTCTACAAGTAATACTGCATTATTAGATCACATTTGATGTTATGTCAATTAAATAATGAACCTAAGAATCAAAGGGAAATGTTTATTAATGAATAAAGGGTAAATTTTCTTTTGTTAGAATATATGACTCTAGTATTGATTAAATTAATTTTTATTGAAACCACAATTAGTTTATGTGTTTATGTTTGATCATATGTTTAATGTATTTCAAACACATTTTGAGGTTATATGTTATGGGTGTTTATTGTGATTAAGGATTTTTTAGAGAAATTTATTGTAATAAAACCCATTGGTTTTGTATATATTTTAGTGGGAAAAAATATTTTAAAAAGAATTACTTTATATATTGTGGGAATATGATTACTGATATTGGTAATAATTTGGTTTTATCTTATCATTAATGTTAAATAAATAATGGGTTTTTTAATTTCAGAATGTTTTATGAACTATATTAATATAATTTTGGAAAAAGTATAACTCACAAGTTGGGTGACAACCGGTTGCATCAGGAAAGGCTGTAGTGTTTGAACCCGTATTCAAAGGGAGAAAAGTGTATGAAGCCTCCCATTAGAATACATGAAATCATATTTCTAGTGGGAAAACATGAAGATAGATATTTCTAAGTATGTATCTTGATTCTTGTTGTGTCATGATGTTATGGAGGAGATGAAAATGTTGAAAGGGATTATATATGCATTATCTATACCATAATTGAAATTTGAAATAATCACATTGGGTTTTTTCGTAGGACTCCCCAAAACAACTAAAGGTAATAATAATACATGGTTTATATTCAATAACCATATGATTTCAACTAAATTATTCTGTATCAAAAAATATTTTTCTTTGGATAAGATTTATAGGATATTACTTAAGTAAGTGTTAAGGTTTCATGGAGTAAAAAATTTTAATGTATCTGATCGAGATCTGAGTTTTACCTTGAAGTTATGGTTAAGTCTTCAGCATGACCTAGATACATACACACTTTTCAACAATAATTATCATTCATAGACAGATGGTCAGGATGATAGAAGAATTAAAACTCTACAGGATATTTTATAATATTTTTACAATGATTTCAAATGTGGTTGTGAACAACACCATCATTTAGTCTAGTTTTTATACTACAATATCTTTTACTCGATCATTCAGATGGATCATTATGAATATATTAATGGAAATTGGTGCATAATTTTTACATAGTGGGATAAAGGTGGAGAAGTAATGATATTTGGAATAGTGTTGGCTGATGAAATAGTAGATAATGTTATATCCACACAATGCAGAACTACATCACAAATTTGAATGAAAAGTTATACCAAAAATCACTACTGTGATTTGAAATTTGAAGTTGGTGACAAGGTGAATCTAGGAATTTCTCCATGAAAAAGGTAATTATAGTTGAAAAGAATGAAAAAATGATCCTTAGTTATATTAAACCCTATGAAATTCTTGATTGTATAGGGATTAGATCTTATCACTTAATTCTTCCATCAAACCTTTCTCAAGTTCACGTTGTGTTATATATATCTATACTAAGGAGTTACATACCAAATCCATCCTATATAATAAACTCTAAAGTCATACCACTAGGGAATTTTATTTATTATGATGAAATCCAAGTTGGGATTTTGGATCCTATAGATAATTTTCTATGAAATAAGACAACTCATCTTGTCAAATTTAGGTAGTGAATCTACTAGCTTGATGATGCTTCTTAAGAATGTGAGAATGTAATGAGGCAAAAGTATCCTCGATATTTTATGCCAATGTTATTGAATTTTTAGCAACAAATTTATTTTAATGGGGGTATAATAAACAACACTTATATTTTATGAAATATGATTTTTTAAATATGTTTAATTTCTTTGATTACTTGCATTACACAAAACATTGAATTTTAACAATCCATGAAAAGAAATTATTATTATTATTTAAAAACACCGGCCAATACAAAAAATTTAAAATTTGTTGAATGGATAAGAATAACCACATTTTAAAAATTAATTATATTGTTTGTATATATATAAATTATATAGAAAAAAATTACATAATTTTTAGTAACGTCTTTTTACACATCAAAAAATTATTTTTTCTAAAAAAATGATTTGTAATGCTTTTTGTCAAATAATAAAAAAATTAATTTTCAAACTTTTATAACATTTATTTTAAAAAATATACCATCTTTTTTTGAATCAACATTTAAAAATTCTCTTTTGGTGAATTTTTTTATATTTATCAAAGAATAAGTTTTCAATGAATATGGAATAATACTGGTTTTTTAAATATCTTTTCTATTAAAAAAATCATGTTAAATTTTATATAAAAAGAGATTAACATGTTAATTTAGTTCAATTATATAATAATTAATCCAATATAATTTATTTGAATAAATTTATTGTTTTATTTTTATATAAAATCATTTTAAACTTTTGTAAATGTTCCCCTTCAGAAACTGCTTATTCATCACATCTGGGGGGTTTGATTTTAAATTAAAATTTTCTAATTATATCGATGGAATATTGATAAATGGATTCCATATTTTTTATAAATATAATTAATATTATATAAATAAACAAAAAATATTTTCTTTTTCAAAATATATATTAAAAATAATAAAAATTGATTATCGTCGTTTGTGTTAAAAAGAGTTTGATGGGGTGGGGGTTAAACGAATAAAATGTTTGCTACCATGATCAATAATCTTAAAAAATTACATTTTATGGATCTATTTATATAACATCACCTTTAATGATCGATAATTACACATTTTTTCTCCTTTTTTTATGAGAGAATCCTAAGTATATATTATTATATTAAAAAATTATAAGTATGTCATCTCCTATAATTATAAAAGGCCACACCCTCTATTTTCATTTTCAAATATAAAAACCCAATTGAATTAGAAAATACCTTTGTAAATATAATATCTAAATTTTTATACACCTTTTAGATTAATATTTGTTTTATAAATCCCTCATTAGAAGTTTTTTTTGTGTAAACCAAAAGATATTATCTAAATAAGGGGTAAAATTATTGACCTTGTATTTTGTATTATTTATTAATCCACATAATTCAGATATTATTAAATTATTAATATATAATAACACAATTTTATCCCATGTAAATAGACTCTATTATGTTAATGGAACAACCTATATTTATCTCCTCTTAAATCAAATGGAAAACAAAATTGTTGATCATTTGTATGGTGGACTACCACCTCACGATCCAATGTTATTCTTTTTCCACAACCACCTCTCAAAGTTGGATGTAAATATGGATTTAATTTTTATATATAATATTTTGGATATTATTTTACCTATTTAACTATAATAACATATAAACCTTCTAACCTATCAACCCATTGGAATACAACAATGTCACTCATATGTATGATATATTACCATCTCAGGAACCGATGTGATGTGTTTTTCATTTATGTTTTACATGGACGAAAATAATGATAGATTAAATGTATAAATATGAAAATTTTAATATAATTATACTTTTTTAAATTATTATATCACATATAATTTCTTAATTTCCATTATATAGCGGTATCATAATGTCATTTGTGTGTATGACGAACTAATGCCTCATAAAGCAATGTGATTCTTTTTTCACGAATTCTTTTCATAAGATGTAAGATGGGTAAATATAAAGAATATATAACACTTATATGATTTAAAATTTATTATATAATTTTAATATATTATTTGAATTTCTTTCGTTTCATCCATCGTGAAAATGGAAATAGTTTTCATGCATACGTATGACCAACTGTCTCCATGAATGGAATACATCAGTTTCTAACATTAAATTTAATTGATTTCTCTAAATACCTAGATATTGAATCTATATGAAATTTTTATCATGTTAAATTTCATTATATGATGTAACCATGATAAAAATGAGAGTATTATAGATACAAAACCTAAGAATACATGAAATCTGAAACAGTTTTTACATGAAACCTTAATTTAATAATTTTTTTAAAAAGGCAAATAAAAGGCCTAAAGTATGTCATATTTGGATTGATATACATTATTATGTTTCTTTAATAAAATTATATTGAACATAAATTTATTATAAAATTGATTCAATGTTTTATGAAAGTATTTGATAATTTAGGTAAGGGGTTTCTAGTCACTCTTTTATTTATGAGAGACATATTCCATATTCCCCACTTAATTCTTTTTTGTTGTTTATATAAAACCCATGAATGTATTTTATAAATATTATCTTGAAGTTTTTTGTATATACATATCGATATAATGTTCTCTATTTTATGGGGCTTATGATTCAAAATTTAACAATGTGCAATGAGTTTTATGTTATAATCCAATTTTTATTAAGATTTTTTATTACTATGATTTCAACGATAAAATATTATGATATATTTCTCAATATAATAATTACTTTTTTATGGTTTGGTCATTAACTGAGGAATAAATTTTCCACTTATTTTTCCTCTATTTATGTACTCAAGATTATAAAAAATTCTTTAAAAAATGGAATTCATTTATCTCTTCGACGAAAAACCATTTTTCTTCCATATCAATGTTTTTTAAAGGAATTTTCAAGAATGATTTAAATTTCCTATACTATCATTTGACTTAATATTTTACCTTGTATATATTTTAACACATGACTATAAAATGAATCATAATGTGGTTTTTTAAACAACACCTGTTTGGATTTTACAAAAAATGTGAAAGGAATATTACTTTTAACATGTAATACATTTACATAATTTACCAATATCATGGTCAATAAATGTTTACAATGTTAATTTATAACTTTCAAATGTTAATTTCAAATAATCTAACATCTATTTATTTGATATTTTAGTTTTAAAAATGATATTTTTAAAGTGAAAAAGATTATTTTCCTTAGTAAATATTCTAAGTGATCTTTTAGAATCATTTTTCATCAAAAATTATATAATTTGGTGTTACTTAAATTTTGACTAGGATTTAATCAAATTATCGCATCATTTTTCATTCTATATATAGTTTATATCAATGTTGAAAATATTTTTTTAAAACCATTACTTTTCCAAGTGTTATTCTGTGATGAAATTATGAAATGTCTATAAAACTTGTCTTTGTAACAAGTAATTATATAATGAAATGTTTATAAGACCCATTTCTATTTATAGGTTATTATATGATTAGTGTTTTATGATCTATAGCACTAATATGAATGGAATATGTGAGGGGTGGGACCTATATCTCCCTCCATTACGTTGGGTAATAAAAAATGTTATATGACCTCAGAGAGTACATGAGACGTTATCCTATATCTGAAAGAGGGAATATGGGAGGTTAATCCAAGCCTTAGGTGAGTACACAGGTGGTTATCCCTTGTGTATCATGTTATTAATGTCGTGGTGGACATACTTGTCATAAGTTTTTCTATTCTTATGTGTATTCCCCAAATCTATATCTTTTCTATGTTTATAACCACAAGGATTTTATTCTTTAATTTATTTATGATTCATGTATAATATTTTTTCCATGAATCCTGTTTATGATCTATGATATAGAGGATATGGTTTTAAAAATTATATTATGTTGTTATTGTGTCCTTATGTTCAAGTTATGTTGATATCTCCTTTTTACCCATACTATTCATGTATGATCTCTCTTTCCATTTCTCAGGATACGAAGAAAGCAATTATGTATGATATTTTTTTGGATAGTATTAGTTATGAAGAGAATAATATGATATAGAGTAGCTCACTTATGAACCAGTTAATTATATATATATGTTTCTAAAGGAACTTGAACTAAAATAATCTAGCGTTGATCGTTATGTTATGTAATGAATATTTATTTATTGAGATGTAATATTAATGTGTTAATAGTTTGGGTCTTTATAGTTTTTATCATTATTTATTTTCATTTAATAAAAATATTGAAGGTTTATAAACCTGTTATATAATCTTGTGGGATTTTTTTTATTAAATATGAAAATCCTATTTTTTATAAGTTTTTAAAATGTGAATAAATGAGATTTTATTTTAATGGACCTACATAAATATGAAATTGGGTCACATACTGATGGTGGTTTTGAGTTTGGTAATATTTGTTTTGTATTACTCTTGTATCACATTAACCTATTTCAGTTATCTATGTATTTAAATTTTAATATATTTTATTTTTCAATTTACTAAACATTTTATTCATTTATGTTGTGATTAATCTAATTGGATATGTTCAAAGATGGTTAAATCAGTCCCACTGTATGCTTTGTTGAAACCCTAGTTTTTTTATACCCCATAAAGGTTATTAGTGAACCTTGGGATATTCCACAGACTGACTCCAGTTTCTACTTCAACGATGACCTAGGTTAGTGAATGAGAAAACAGTATCAAAGTTCATTCTTGTAGTTTTGGGTGCATCTAGTGAGTGTGATGATTATGAGTTTCTTTGATACTCAATATGTAGATCACAACATGGTGTTTGATCAATAACTTTTGTGAGAAAAATTAATTCATCATTGGTGGTAAGGACATGAGTTTTTATTTTAGATTCTTTTTTTATTTGTTTGAGGTTTTTTGATATGTAGTAATAATATTTTGGTCTCCATTGAGTGTATCCGTGAATTCAAGGATCCTATTAAACATCAGGGTGGGGATTGGAGAAGACAGCTGGATCAATATTTTTTACCAAACCGACTATGAAATCATGTTGAGCCTATTTGGTTTGCGCATGGTAACATCATAAATAAAATTTTATAGTTCATGCATAGTTTTTAGGCTAATACATTTAAACCATGCATAGATCTATTCTTCCTCTTCCTTTTTTATTTCACCTTCCACTTTTCATAAATTAGTTCCAATGGTTTTTATCATTGATGTGACGGTTAAAATAGAATTTTCTTCATTGAGAGATGATTTTATAGGTAGTTATTTCGGTTAATTTTATTTATTTTTTATTTACCATATATAGGAAGGATGGTTTTATATTTTTAGAAATTGGTTTTATTGTTGGTAAAATAGATTTTTTTTTTCAAAAACCATAATTGATAATTGTTTAATATTTGAATAAATTTGATGTTTTTTGTAAAAAAAATAATTTCATAAAATTTTTAAAACTCAATATTTTTTCCATGATAAATATATTTCATATTTACTTTTTTATGAAATAGAATATCGCATTATATTAAATAAGAATTGGTTACATGTGGTAATTTTTAAAGTAGTTAGAAATGTGTTTCTAAAATTTAAAGGAGACTTTAATTTCATTCATCTGGAAAGGTGAATTATTAAAATTTCTATCAATATGGTATATTAAGAGTAGATTGTTTTCTTAAAAAAATAGAAAAATAATTTAAAATTTTGGTTTCTATCACTTTTATTATGGTGGATGGTTATTTTAGATTTATCATGGATATTATGGGGATGTGATTTGAGACTTGATTTTGATTCTATTGATGATGTGTTTTGGGATTTTATTTCGTGTTTTTGTGTATTTTTTATAGGTATAATAATTGAGTTCCTTATTTCATGATATTTATGTAATTCCTCCCATATAGACTTTGAATAAAATTAGAATGATAATTCATTGGGTGGCCTTTCTTTGTGTTTAATATTTTATCTTAGGAGTGGTTTCATTGGTTGCTGACTCTATCCATATTAATGATTGAGTGTTAGATCCAATGTTATATATGTGATGGGACCGTGTAAAATAATTTATAAACCATTGATCAACATCTTTAGCTACGGATTATGGTCTTATTGAGGTAGTGGATTGGATCAAGAACTTTGAGGTAATCTTTGATTTTCTAGAAACTATTAAAGCTTCAAGAGTAATGATTTTGGTTTCCTTATTAAGACTCAACGAATCATGATTGGAAGATACGGTACCTACAAATCTACATTAGAGAACGTTTTTAGAATATTTAATACATCATTTAATTAATTATGTTACCATTAGTAGGTGAAAAAGGAAAGTCTATTGAGATTTTGATCCCTAATATAGATCTTTGAGTTATATTTCTTCATGATAAAGTATATAGAGATGTTATTTCCATGAAATTTGATCAAACATGGAATCCTAGGTTAGTTGATAACTAATAATTGGATAAATATATTTTTGTCTCCCCTTATAAATGATGATAAGGATTGGTTGAATATGAGTTAGAAGGACATGTTGGAGGATGTCAGTGTCCCTAGATAATTGTTTCTTATTAAAAGAAGTGTAAAAATTCACTATAATTTCAATGTGGATATCCTAAGTACAAATATCCATCATTTTTATAATCCCCAATGAACTATATTTAGTGTGGTATATTTGTACATTTCAAATGTTTTTGTATAAAAATTTATTAAAATAATGAATCCTTGATAACATTTGGTTTTGGGTTTTGATATTGATTGTTTTGGTTTTGTATGATGGATATAGTGTTATATAATATTTTTTTTATTTTTTGTATGTATTGAGAATGTTTTAAGATTTTTTATATGGACTATAATGCATTTTTTTATAGTGAACGTTTTTGTTGGGTGTGATCGATTATTTTAGCACGAATATGTATATAATTGGTTAAGAACTTCATAGTGTTAGACAGAGTTTGGTCCATAGAATTTTGATCAATATTAGGGATTCTAGGATTATATTTATATTGATACCCAAGGATAAAGAAACATGGATTTCTTCTTAGGTATATTTTCTTGTTGTTTCTTCTTTTTCTATTATGGGTTTTTCGATGGTGTGGGTATCGATTTATTTTATAGTTTTTTTCATGAAGGAATTTCTTTTATAGGTTATGGATTGTGTTCTCTTAATTTGTGGTTATCATTCATTTATGAATATTAGTTCATTTAAAAGAATTTTTATTTGAGTAGTATGTGTTTATTCCACCATTATAGATGAATCCTAAAATGGTGGTAAGACTTATGTTTTTTTATCCATTTATATCCTTAGATCTTATAACATGTAGTTTTAAAAGGGATATGATTTAGATATTTTTATTGATGTTAATAAATTAATATTTCTATAATTGATAATTAAGTTACTATTTTAAAAATATTCTCCTTAAATCTTCATTTTTTCCCATTCCACCCATCTCTTAACCCTGGGTGCCAGTGTGGAGTTCCTTTTATTATTAATTTCTTATACCAATGAATTCGGGGAGTCATGCTGTAGAGAATTTTCACATTTTATTACTTAAATTATTTATTATTTTATTTATTTTTATCAATTTATTGGGGTGTCACCATGTTCTAGAGTTTAATGTTCAAAATAATAAAAAAATTATTGGTTTTATGTGTCATATAGGTGAAATACGTTGTTCGGAAAACCATACAGGAAACTCATGTGTAGTGTTGTAACAAATTCAAATGCCTCTCATTGTTGGTACATTGTTCTACAAACAATGTTTCCAAATTGTTTGGGTTGGTTGTGCTAATCCATAGGAAACCACAAGGTTTCTGGATGATTAAATAAACTATGTGTCTAACCATGTGAGTTGTACAAGTGTCTAAATATAAAATTCCAAAAATACCTATGTTGGATTTTAAGTGGATTAACACCTCCCCTGCCCTCCCTTCATTTTGTCAAGGAAAAGGGCACTACAAGGCAGTTTCCATGCACTTATCCATTTACCTAGATTCTTGATTAGTTAATTTAAATCTATCCTCCAATGTAATCTCCCATCATTCTCCTGATTATTCCCTTTCTCATTACTCTAATATAACTTTGTCTAGGTATGAGATCTACCTACAAAACCTAATTGGGAATTAATGTCGAAAAGGGATTTTTGTTGGTTTTAATTTATATATTCAGGTGTTTAAATCTAACTTGATTTATCTTCTTCCTTATTTGGATGTCCTCCATAAATGGTGATACATTATGACTTAATGGTTGATTTCTTGTGGTTTTCCTTTCTATGAATTTTTTCACTTATCATTTAATATTTTAATTTAGATTTATAATTTTTTTAATTATTAAACAAAAAATATATGTTATATTAAAACATATTTAGTGATTTTTTTGATTGGGTTTTCACGTAGAATAATGGCATCTTTTAATGGATTTTGGTTTCTAAAAATATTTTTTAATTATATAAGACTTTAGAAAATGTTTAAATGGTTTAGTTTTATTGATCTTTTCCCAATTTTATATTAAACCATATGGGTTACGTGATTAAATTGAAATTTATTTTTATTATTTAAGGATATTTAGTAAATTTGTGATTTGTTTGTTAAAATGATATTGTAAAGAGGTTTTTTTATGTGTCTTAAGAATTATATTAAAAAAATAAAAAGGGACTTGACTTGTATGACATCCCTAGCTCGGTTTATTGATAAGTATCCAACTAGAGGATTAAAAGATCTCCAGTTAACTTCCTTGTATTACACAGTATCCAGACTAATACGGAAGGTGTATGGTGGTTCAATTGTGAGATTATACCACCAGTACCAAAAAGAATCAAAATTTTAAAATAAAGGCAACATATAATGCATCTTTATAATGGTGTAATAATGATATACAAACTATGTAAAAAATATCATCAAAAATATAATGAAAATAGCTATAGGATAAAAAAAATAAACAAAATTCCAAAAAATTCTAGTTCTATTACAATATTGAGCCTACTCTCATTAATTTATTCCAAATCTCCCAACCTAAATGAATTCAAGCATCCACAACATGAACCATTCCTTTATCCTTACTAGATTTCATGAAATCTATATGGGTACCAAATGAAATCCCCAAAATGGATTGAGTACAACATAGTATGCTAGCACCAATGGTTTCTAATAAAAATAAATTATGTGACTAAATAATGTATTAGTGTGTATGTGTAATAAATAAAGGTGGTTAAAAAATGAGAAACCATGTCTGGATGACACTATTCATGAGATACCCAGTCAACCCTACCTTCTTCAGCACAAGATAATTGTCTACAAGATTGAAAACTTTTTATTGGTCAATGTTCCTAAGTATTCCAATTTATATAAACCTAATAAACCCAGTGAAAAATTCTATGAATTGTAATAAACACACCCATTTCAAATCCATCAGAGACACATTTAATTCATGACTTTTAGAGTTTGATCCCTCTAATAGTGATCATCCCATGGTGTTTGGATATTTTATTGGAGTTGTATTCAAGGTATCAATTTTTTTAATTATACTCATATGGTTTTTTAACCAAAACAAGGAAAACTGTCCTTGAATTTTTTTTCAGGTCTCAATTTTAATACAAGGTTATTTCCCATAGAGTTCCTTGTTCATAGAAATTGAGCCAAACCTAGGAGATCATCCTAAGAGTTTTAGTTTTACCTAATGGTCTAGATGGTTTTGCCAAATCATGTCATGAAATTTATCAAAAAATACAATTGCTGAATCATATATATGCGTACCACTTGAAATTCACATCATTAAATCAGAAGGTTTCATATGATTTCACTCACGTAATTCCCAAATTGAATCCAATGATTTCTCAAGGAATTCAAAACCATTAATGATTTTAAAAAATTCCAAATATATTGGATAATTCATAATTAGTAATATATTATAATGCCAATTGATCATTCCATTTCAAAATATAATTAATAATATCATCTAAACGCAAGTCCAATTAATGTATTCAAATCAATTTCAAAAATTATTTAATTCAATTAGAGAATCATACTTTTATGTAATGATCAAAACACACTGTAATAATGTGATCAAGTTATATAGGAATTGGATATTTATAATGGGAAATAAAACATTCCCTATGGGTTGTTATAGTCTAATGTAAGGCATAGTTTTCATGGGAATTTAATTGAATACATGATAAGGGGTGGTTCAGGTTGAGGTAGATAAACTCCAACAAAGTATAAGGGTCTCATAAAATAGATAGGACATGGTGTAGCTGACTAATATGAAGAGATACACATTAAAATTTCACCAGGAAACACAATGAAACTAATTATAACCATTGATACTTTTGGTGAAAATAAAAAAACATCATCATAGACCCTATAAAACAATTTTCATCCACATTCAGCCCAAATTTTGTTTTGGAATGAGTGAACTAGGACAACAAAATAGAATCCATGCATATAAGGACTATTATATATCATGTAGATAATACAAACTATGGTGAATAAAACAAATAAAATATTTAAAATGGATGTTAATAATTCTAGAGTTGTTTTATTGTGATTGACAGTGAAGTAATTTGAGTCCAGATAATGAACATCCACAAAAAACCTAGGGTCACAAGGAGGTAGATCTACCATAGGATATTGTATGAAAAAGAGGAATGAAGTGAGAAAAATTAAACTTAATGGAAAAAAGGGAAACTATGTGATATCCCTAATTATTAATAGCATACGTAGTTTTCATACAGGGTTAGAATATGACACACAATTATGTTCAATGTTAAACAATCCATACAAAAAATATTTAAGGTTTAGTTATAATAAATTACATTGAATACACAATTTTATACACCCATAACATGGTTAATGAAACCATTATCCACCCGAATATGGGTGGCACTAATGAGTTTCACAGTTATTGTACACCATTTTTTCACTTTTCACTACAAAAAACTTCTTCAAAAAATAAAAATATAGGTTCTAATCCTTTCTGGATGTTATTGGAACCTCCCATGTCCCATGGAAACTTCTGATGAAAATAAAAAGAGGTTTGAAAAAATAAGAAGGTTATATAACTTAATGATGAACTGGATTCTTACAATATCACCTCCTTGAAACAAATCATCCATGAGTATTACATTTGAGGGTGGTTGAATTGCATCCAATAATAGCATTGAACATTGATTATGTATGTCAAAATATAGTTCACATGTCTCCTCATATACATGTATTTTCTACCAAAGAACCTAAACATTTTAATAAACCTTCCTCTGATATTATACATTATATGATTGATTTTATGAGCTAAAAACTCATCAAACGAACCAAAAACCTCGTACTCAACATCATCAGGATCAAAGATATCATATTGTTGGAGTAATAACAATTATGATAAGAAAAATGTATAAAACTATGTAAATCCTTATACCTTTAATGGAGAGATATCTGATATACTAATAACATTACCCTCTCTGAGATATCAAAATACCTAATGAAATTAGGTTCCATCTTGCCTTTCCTCTAAATCTGTCGATGGCCCAATCATGGAGATACTCACAAGAAGGGATGATCACCTGCCTCAAACTCCCATGGTCAGTGATCATGATCAACATATGAAAATACACTTCCATACATTTCTTTTTTAGTTATAATTATTATAATTTATCCCAAACTAGACTTTGTCATAACAATGATGCCTCCCAGGACCTTAAAAATCAAATTGATAAAAGACATGGCCTATCATATTGTTACATGTAAAAAGATATCTAAATAGATTCTTGGACTCATTTATTATAGGAAAACTCAATAAGAGGAAAATGTTTCTCATAAGAGACTCCATAATTAATGAAACACACACATATAGTATTTCCTCCAGTAGTAGTATAGTGCACTCATACTAGTCATTGGCCTAACCATATTATACTTTCCTTGAATGTACATATTATATTACATATTTGTACAATCCTTTTCAAATTTGAGATATAACACATGAATACCAATAAAATACAATGGTGTGTGGAATACCACGATGTGTATGATTTCATAGACATATTGCCTGAAAATCTCATCTATATATAAGATCTCGCACATTATAATGAAGTGGGTGAACTTCATCATCCTACAACAATCACTCAAATAGTGTAAAAACCTCCAGGTGATCTTAGTAACCCATTTATGAAATATATGGATACAACATCCCATTTTCATTCTATGATGGGTAGTATCATTAAAAGGAAATAAGGTAACTAGTTTTATAGTTAAACCTACTAATGAGTGGAACATCGAGAAACAAAGACTATGATATCCTTTTTATCCCAGACCAACGATACTGGTAGAAAAAATCATGATACAAATATTTAATTTAGTGATGTACTACCCATTTAGAAGCATGAGATTATTACATAATTTTCTCTCACATATATACAGGAACACAAACACACAAATTGATATATAGGATATCATCATCATCAACAACACAACTAGAATGTGGCTCATCACCTAAAATAATTTCCCTCATGATAATGATTATGAAAAAAAATCCACCTCCACATCACTTGATCAAGAAGTGATGAATACGCTAATAAATCCATTAGTATATGGTACTCATCAAACTCATTAACTTCTAAATCCTTTTGATAAAATAGATCAATCAACTACCATTTACTACTAACATGTTAGAAAATGTGACCCTGAGTTTTTTGACTTAGTGTATTACCTATTACACTACCTCTACATATGTAATCATGTTTAAAGTAGAAATACTACAGATATACAACCCACCTATGATTTTTTTGATTTTTCACCCTTGGAGACAATATATACTTAAGGATTTTATAATTAGTATATTTTGTTAACCATTCATCCGTAAGGTAATGTATATAGAAATGTAGTGCATGAACAAAATAAGGAATCTTGAGGTCATGTGTAGGGTAAATACGACCATGAATCCTCAATTATTGAGAACCATGCACTATGACTTACCCCCTTTTATATAGAACTTTACGCAAACTATGCTCTATGAATCATAATAAACTAGGTGAAATATTTTAAAGATTGGGAAAATAAAGATGGGTGTTGTGGTCAAAATACCTTTCAACTCGAGAAATTCCTTTTCACAGCATAAAAAAATACAATTTTATTCTCATCTTGGTAAATCTTATAAGAGGTCATACAAGGACTGAAAATTCTTAGACAACATGATGATAGCAAACAGATAGACCCAATAAAATCTGAATATCAAAAATATTCTTAGGATACTCCCAATAAACAACAACTCTCACCATATATGGGTCGAAAGATAACATTTCTTATGATATAATATGCCATTTTAACTGAAATATTTCAATAAAAAAGTTGAATATTTTGATATTAGCTTATAATCGATGCTCTCTTAGTGTACATAGTACGATGTCTTGGTGTTTGGTGTGATTGTGTCTAGTCTATGAGTACACTAACATATCATCTAAAAAAATGACCATGAAGTAATTCAATTATGTGTATAAAACCAAATTCATCACATACAGAAAGAGAGTAGGTGCATTGATTGGACTGAATGGAATATCCAGATACTCAAATTGGCTATACCTATTTCATAATGTTATAATTATTATATATTACTATTTGAATATCACATGATGAAGGGTTGATCTAAAATCAATATTCGAGGAGACCTTGACTCCTAGAAGATGGTTGATAATATTTTATATACATGAATTTTGTTATTGGTTATTAACATTATGCTAATTTAACATCAATTAATCCTATAAATCCTTATAATTCCAGCATCCTTGTTGGAAAAAATGTGGAAGTGATTCCCATAGAGAAGTATTGGGTCTCATAAAACCATTATCTAGGATCCATCCTATATGGAGGGATATATTCCATTTCATCTCTTGAAAAAATATTTATCATGAACTCTTACACTCTCTCTAGAGTTATCCCATTAAAGTTATGAGGAAAGATGTCTCAAAATGGTAAAAAATAGGATTATAGATACCATGGTACACTACCTGATATTCTGGTAAGTGTTTGAAAATACAGTCTAACATTCTACTCAAAACAAGATACTTAGGTCCCCCATGAATTTACTAGACATCTAATTGTCCCTTATGAATGTAGTTACAGCCCCATGTTATGATACCCTCCGAAAATAATAATAAATCTGGTCTGAAATTCCATTTTCAATACATATTAATAATTAGCTAAAATCATGTCATCTTGAGGATGAAAAGGTTTCCTTAGTAATGATTGCTTCCAATCTCATTTGAATACTATTTATATTGCGGAAAAATCTCTGATCTAATTTAAAATAGAGTTTCAAGAGAATTATACCATATATGTATTCTATAATTAGACTATTACCTTTGATTAATGTTGAAAATATGACTAATTATGAATTGATCATGTCAAACAAAGAGGATAATAATGTTGAGGTTACTAATATCGTACCTTAAATAGTTGATTTTTCTGATCTTTACTTAGTAGGTGAAGGTTTCATTACATGAAATTAGAAATATCTATTCCCCTATGCTACAGCCTGGATTTATGAGTAGTTGTAATCTCATAGCACTACACAACCTATATCTTTATCCTTCAACCTTCGTCACCTCCTTAACATGAAAGGTATATAGTGCTCCGACTTCTATCCATTTATAAAGTCATATATCCTACTCTAGAACCTGGAGTAGATGAATATCCTCTATCACTAGAGACTAGGTGGAAGGACCTACAATATCAATTTTGATTGACCAATTTTTCAGAGGTTAGACACTCGAAAACATATCTATCAAACTAGGGATTTATGTGGCCTTACCTCCTACTCTGATGGAATACCATAAAACTACAAGTGAAAACACTCTTACTACCACTACTAGGGTGTGAATTCTTAAAGATAAACTTCATACCACTATAGAAACCACCTCCTATCCAATTTCCTGAATAACCAGTCCCTTTACCTTCAGCATATCTCTGATTTCACATAGAGAAAATGTTATCATTCATTTTCCTCAAAATGGTGGTATGTTTAAATAAATTCCAATAAGATTTAGGGGAATCGCTTAGTTCATCCTCCAAAGGCCTCAACCTCTACAAATGATCATCGATACGAATTTATAAAAAATAGTATTTCTATACAAATTGAGTTTATTAATACATGATAGAAAATGTCCCCTTTTCCAAATTCATGAATTCTCTATAAGGACCAAACCATAGTGTTTATTGGAATAATTAGTCACAAAAACTAATCTAGAAGTACCTCCATACCATACCTCGGTGCTGATCTTCCTCAGTTAGACCATCCATAAACCTATTGGAAGTCCATTAAAACAATGTAAATTTTTACATTCACCCTTATATATAAAGAAGTCTGTAATTTATCTATAATTATATGTATATACTCAATCTTGAAAATTGACTCTTAGGGGAAAACTTCCCATGATAAAGTACATGTGTGTTTCAATAAAACACCCTAGTCAACTATGAAATGCTTGATGTAGCCCAAGGGGATTCCAAAATAGATTAAACTATGATTAGGAAACCCACTCTATGCTAAGTGTCAATTCATAGACAAGGAACAAGAGGTGGTAAAACTAGAGGTTCTATAGGTAGAAAAATACGATGTAACAAAAGTGGATTAGGTCCCACCACAATTGGATCATGGTCATTTAAACCTTCATAGAACTCTACATATGGTCGTCTAGGACGAAAATTTCTACAATTATATGAACAAACCTCAGAATAAGATATAAGGAAGAAGACATTATAGATAGGAAAATAAGGATATTATCAAGGGATCACAAAAATTGATACACAATTGAAACTACCCAATTATAAATTATAGTTATAAAGAGATATTTCAAGTTTTATTTATAAAGATTCAGTTACATGGGTTGTCAATTGCATGTTATAGAAGAAAACACTCATTAAATTTTAATATGCATCACCATTTAATAGAAACCATAATTGTTATAATATTAGAAATTTTATATTTAGTAAGTATTCATATATTTTTTTATTTATATGTATTTTGATTCCTTATATGTAAATGAGTAGACTTTATAAGTTGAAATTTTCATTATATGAAACTAAAAACAACTTTTTAACATCTGGCATTATTATGTAGTAAGTAAATATGAGATGTTTTGGTTCTATAGATTTACATTAAAAATTTTTAGAGGCATCATAATATAAATTGAAATTAGGAATCCATTTAACTAAAACTGATATTTATCATATGTAACCAAGGATCCAAAAATTTAACCAAGTTAAAATTGGAAAAAATAGAGTGGTATCATCATGTTATGTGAGAAAATACCATTTAGGTTGATGAAAATAATATATATAACACATTTGTTTCTTCCAATAAACATTATAAATACCAGTATAGAAACCAATACACATAAAAAATAAAACAACTGAAATAGAAAATGATATATAAATTGAATGAAATATTCCTAACATATAATTAACTATATACCTACAATGATGAATAATATAATTTTTTCTTTTCATTCTATACCAATGGTAAAAATATGTAAAATGCAACATTACACCACATTTCCATTAACACATGGTTAAAATAGTACAACTATAATAACAAAACCCCATAACAACATGTCTCGTTCCAGGAAACATGCCCCTCTGCACATGGGTTTTCTACTCCTAGGAATATGATAATTACCATGTTTTGATACTTCCTATCTTATTGTATACCAGTAAAAATATTACGTCAAGGAAAATAAACCTATAATACCACTATATGATGACCCCAACATATTTCATAGACATGTGACCAGTCAAAAGGACCCCAAGGTAACAATCATGCCTCCCAATACCCCATAGGATTCTTAATATTAGTCCGAGTGTATGGTGGTTTGGTGGGGAGACTGTAACCCCTATATCAATGTGAAATATAATTTAAAAATATAGGAAACATATCATCCATCTAGATATTAATTAAATAAATATATTGATGTAACAATACTATGTATGGATGTTGTTACGGTGAAATAGAAAGTAAGGAAAGCATCTCATGGAAGCATTCATATAATCAATGATATGGTAAAAAAGAAGAAACAAAATAAAAAAATAGATATTTTAGAATCCTAAACCTCATATTGTTCCTCTTCTCCCATGTTCCCAACATAAAATAAGTCAATCGTCTGAAGTAGGGAACATTACATTATCATTACCTGCTTCCATGAAATCTATCTAGGAACCAAATTGGGAAAAAATAGGGTACAACTCATTAGTCCACCACCCATAGTTTCTAATTAAAATATAGTATATAAGTATAAAATGTAATACATTTCATGTAGAATAAATCAAATTGATGAAATAATTAAAAACAATGTTGGGATTCGACTTCTTATAGGATACCCAACTAATCCTACCTACTTCTGACATAGCTGGATGTCTCTAATATTGTAACCTTTTAATTATTCAAGGTTCATGAGGCGTATATACATAATAATACATTTAATAGTAACCCCATGTAATCTATAGAATAGTGCTAGAAATTACACAAAATTGTACTAGTTTAAATCCATAGTAGACCAATGGAATTCATGACTTTTAAAATTTGACCCACTTATAGTGATCAAATCAATGTATTTTTTTATTTTTCATAAGTGGAATTCAAGTTATGTATCATTGGAATTATACTCAATAGGGATTCTAAAAAAATCAACGAAAATTATTCTCTAATTGTGGGAAGTTTTTGATTGGAATACATGGGGATAACCCAATTTGTTTCTCATTTGAGAATATCTATCAAAACATGGGAGATCATTCCAAGACATCTATGTTTTTATAGAGGTCTAGATGGATCTATGACATCAATCCATGGAATTAACCAAAATAATACATTGAATTAATTCTAGATGGGTGTACCACTTTTCATTAAAATCATTGAATTAGGTGGAATCTTACGTGTCCACTAAAGGAAATAAAAAGAAGTTAATCACATTCTTTTTTGAAGACTAAAACACCTTTAACATTGTAACGAAATTCCATAAATAGTATTCAATACATAATTAGAAATAAATCATAATTTCAAGTGTCTATGTTGTTTAATAATTTAATTAACAATTCCAACTAAACACAAAGACAAGTAAAGTATTCATACAATTTCACCAGTTATATAATTCAATATTGCTTTCGTATTTGTATATGATGACCCAAACACACCCTAAGTGGTTGTTAAATTTACATAGGAATTAGGGATTCCTTAAATTACATCAATACACACCCCAATTGGTTGTTTTAGTTTATTTAGGTTATTAATTTAATTGGAATTTATTCGGAAATACTATCAGGGGTGATTTTGTATGATGTCTTTAACCTCTAACAATGTTTAATGGATTTATAGAATGTCTAGGTCATGGTGTAGGTGAATAATTAGAGTAATGTGAATTTTAGGATCAATTAATAGAATGTTAGACATGAGATAAAATGAATACATTTTTAAAGATTAAGAATTTTATAGAAAAGTAATAGACCACCAACCAAGTCCCCATAAAATACACCTCATACAACATCAGACACATATTTGTAATGGAATGAGATAAATTAGAATAGTACAAAATATCCCTAAAAATAGGTTATTTTAGATCCCATGATGATAACACCAATGAAAATAAATAAAACTAATAAATGAATGAAATAGGGTGTTATCCTTACTAAGGGTGTTCTCACAAGACTTGTGGAAAATGAATTAGAGTCTAGAAGAATAAGACCAATTAAAAATATATAGAGAGGAGGAGGGAGAGATATAGTGGGATTAAATGTGAAATATGGGAAGTATATGGGGAAATTATACTATAGTGAATATATTGGAAAAAATTTAATTTCCTTAATTTTAAATAGGGTGCACAGTTGTCAAAACCATGTGACAACTATGCATCCCTACTATCGAGGATTATTGCACCATGCACAATTATTTTGTGTGGTTATAAAAACTATATGAAAACTACTTCATGTGAACATGTATTAAATTAAAGATATTTCATGGATTTTTGGAACCCTTTACAAATATATCATACATTTCTTATCCCTATTCTCAGCCACATAGTTAAGGTTTATGATTAGTGAAAATTATACACTAACCATGTTTCCCATAATACATCTATGAAAACTAGAACATCATTCCTTAAAAATTTCCAAATAGTACTTGATCCTTTGATAACCCATATAAAATTATATTAAGATAAAATAAGAGGTTATAAAAAATTTAAAAATTGCCCATAAACTTACTAAATAATGGAGTAAGCGCAACATCTGAAGACAATTATTTTCAAGGCTTGTTTTTCACATTCAAAATATTTACTAGAATTCGTATTAGTTTGAGTTCCTTTTTTAGTCCCCTGTTGATTAATTTTCTTCATGGGTGTTGATAAATGTATTTGGTTAATGGGTTATGGATAAAATGATTTTTTTCATACAATGGATTCTGATGTTAGTATATGTTATTATTTATGTTTATTTATTCTTATGTGAATTGATTGATTTCATATTCATTTTCAATTCATGGGAGGTAGTACATCTAGTTATAAGTCTATAACTATGAAAACATAGTTAGTCATGAACTACTATTATCCAACCTAGTTATTATATAGGCTATGAATAGTGTGTTGTTTCCCTGATGATTCTTATTAAATTCTAATATAATGTATCGTGTTATCCTGTAACATTGTCTGGAAGATAGACTTTAGTTGGAAAAGTATATGAATTTCTCATAATATGACATATGGTATATCTTATGGAACCTATTCCATGATTGATGGTTTTATATATGAATTTATATTGACTTTTTTAATATCCCTTGTATAGATAATTATATGTAATCGTGGATTATTTTTTCGATTTAAATTTTTCTAGATTAACTGAATATATGTATATTTTTGGTTGAACCCTTTTTAAATTGTGTAGGGAGATTTGGGTTTCAAATGTCATTTCAAATTAATTTTGAGATACTTATTCCAAATGAAATAAAATATATTTTATAAGAGATTTGTGTTTTCAAAAAATGTTTTCAATGTGATTGTTTTCATTTAATAAAAATAAAAAATCAGTTTTAAAAACCTATTATGGAATTATGTTGGATTTTGATTCTAAAATATGAGAGATCTATTTTTTATATGTATTTAAACCCCACATAAATAGATGATAATTTCAATATGATATCAAAAAATATTTGGTGGGATACTACTGGGATTGGTTTCTCTCACTCGTTTCATACACTATTTGGGGTGTGTGGGTTTCAGGGTATCTTCCCAGAATGATTATTTTATTTCGGTGTCATATTTTGGTTGGTATATGGATAATAAATGTGGGTCACCTGAAGATAGTGATTTGTGTTTAGATTAATATATTTTTAATTGTCCAGATTTGTTGGGTTATGTATGTATGTGATATTTTCTATATTTTATTGTTCAAATAAAGTGATTTTTTGTTAATTTATTCTATATTTAACCCAACTAATAATTAATTTTTTTATTTTTCAAACATATTTATGGAAAAGTGAGAACCCATTCAGTAAAAAAATAATAGCATCACGTACCATAATAGAATGTTTAACCAATGAAATCTAATTTAATCCTATTAGGCAACATTAACCAAAATAATTTCTAATAGAGTCCATTAAACTCTATAGCTGGATCATCCTTGATAGGTTCATCAAAATAGTAGGCCATATTGGCCCAAATTTACATGTACACCTCCATTTTTTCATCACTATATTGAATCCTTTTATCAAAATATAATCTTTCATGTGGGTCAACTCTTTGTACTCATTATTAGTTTGCACAAGTAAAAGTATCCCATATATATTATCGATATCCTCACGTGATGCATTTATTAGGAGTGAATCCTCTTATATTTCTTATTCCAATTTAATGATAAGTTTTCATAATTTACCATTGTATGCAGCCCCATACCGATCATTAATGACCACAGTAGAAGAAGGGTTTGCCAACACCGAGTAGTTATTCTTCTGATTCAAAGACTATAATAGTACTTCGTAATAATCCATATCTGTTGAATCACTCTAAACAATCAACTTTTTCTCAATAACCTTATGATTAAAGATAATATCCTAGGCCTTAAAAATTTTGGATGATCCTTCCTTCATTGGTTTGATTAAATATGTATAGTCCTTTATCCTTCTATATTTTTTTTTTCATTAATCAGTATTCAACTCCTAGAATCATGATGAACTCTATTGAACTTCCTCCTCCTCAGATAGTGTATGACTCTAAATTTATTTTCATCTGTATTTCCTTTTGAAAAGTTATAGGAAGACTCACCACTAGACTCTGCCCCTAGTAATTGTTGTTATCCATTGGATTTTTTGCCTAATCTGCTTCATGTTCTTGATCCAACCCTTCAATCTCCAAACAATTGAAGTTATTTCCATGATTAATAACAGTAAAATACCTTCTAGGTATTGATATGATCAGAACCCCACCACATGTGTCCTAAAATACCTAAACCTTTTAGCATGTTGGACCTCCCTCCCATACCGCATGAGACAACATTGGATGACCATGTCTTAGTGGATCTATCTCATGTGAACCATATATTGAAATGATTCTATTTCAAGAACGTAGTGAATGTGCATATGATGAAACTTTGTGAGACTCATTTATTTGATTACACCTTCCTATTGTACACACCACATAAATACCCTCAAACTCATATGGTTCTTTCACCTCCAAATTATGTCTAACTAGTTCACTCCACAATCTATCACAGACATCCATGACATTTGGATCACACCAAAATCTCTCCCCTCCCTAAATCAGCTGAATACATTCTGTTATTTCCTTTAGGAATAACAAAGGTGGTAGTTTTCATCACTCTAGTCCCCCAACCCACTTGCGGAGGGAACAAGACTACCATCACATTTCAAGGGGGATCTTCCTCAATATTTCTACACCTTTTATAAAATAAAATCCTTTCCCCATTTCCCCAGATATCACATTCCCTAAATATTTAAAAAAAATTGAAGGATGTGTAAAACTCTAACATTCAAAATAATAGTTCTCTAACACCTCCTCTCTTCTGGATCTTACTATATTATCTTTATTTAAATATCACTGACCATTGCTGTATATTTTTTGACTAGTTTTCTTTTTTATTCTAGGAGAATACAATAAAAATATAAAATCAGGCTTCTCAATAATGGCCATATGATGATTCTCATTTCATCAGAGATTGATTTGATCATGTTATCGACCAAAGACCCACGAGTCTGCAATAGTTCTCACTTCATACTTTTCTAGTGTTAATCATATTTCCACATGAATTGTGATTCTCTAAAAAACATGATATGTAATTCATCCTCCCATTTAAAATGATTCAATATACTAAATTTTTGGAACTCTATTGGCCACTTTCTTTTTTCTGATAGTACAACTAGTGATTTTTTTCACCCAGTTTCCCATAGTATGTTCGTTGAAGTCGGTGATTCAAGGATTCTAGTTGATTTCTTCAATATTGATTTTAGTGAAGATTTCCAGTATAAACAATCAGTTGTTTTTGAATCATTGTTGGATTTTGTTTCTCCTTGTGAAAGTGACTTGGACATTATATATTAGTGTTTCACTGATGGAACATGGTCAGTCTACATATGAGGGAAGTGGGTTAAAGTTTGGTAACTGTGACCACACATATGATGGTCTGAAGGAACATGCCCTACTTGATGGTTTGAAAGACTGAAAAAATATCAGTAATAACCCCTATATTTTCACTAATTGGTTGTGTTTTCACTATTTATCAAGGGTGAAATATTTCCCATTATACTCTCTATCGATACCCTAGTGCTAATCACTAACATGGGGTGTTTTAGAACGTTTGTAAAGCCATTAAAAAGATTGTCTCTAGTTTTTTGTTCAGTTTTGGACATGGCTGACTCAGGAATAAGGTTCTTCATTTATCCAAGAATTCTTCAAAATACTTCATAATGTTTCTAAAAACTAAATTCATTAGTATAATATATCACAATGAGTAATTTATTTATATTTAATATTATACAAATATTTTTTTTCACCATACATATCTAAAATTTACACTCATCAAAAAACCATCAATTTTCATTTACCATTATCAAGGAAATGTTTTAAGTTGATAGTGTAATTTATTCAACTTGTACACTCAATTACCATCCCGTTAATATTAATTTCCTCTAGATATTTTCTATATAAATACCCATAAATTTCTATATTCAAGAATGTATACATAACATCCATTTATATTGTCATAATTTCTATCAACACAAAATTTATGAAAATTTATTATTACCCCAAAAGCCAAGGGTTCAGAGAAATCTATCCCTGAAAATCTATTAAATAAAAATAGTAAAGAGGAGTCATGAAAACAATGGGTTCTTACATTAGCGGGAGTACATCTCACCATATCTATAAGAATCAACCAATGAGTCATAGTAGTTAGACATCATGAAGGACCACCATTAACCCATGTAAATGATCGCATGTCTCTCCAAGGCATATGCCACCTGGTTGGACACCTGGTAAGTGTGAAAAAAAAACAATTTCAATTTGAACAATTTTATCACGGAAATCATCCCATTGAGGTAACACTTTCTAGGGAACATGATGTGTTCCCATTTTCAGCGCATGAACCTCCATCATTGAGTTAGATTCAGGCCATATTCTATTCGAATTGTATTGTACAACATACCTTATTACATAAATGATCACCCATAATTTTTCTTCATATACATTGCCAACTCCAACATAATGGGAGAAGCATCCTTTAACAAACCCGCGGCATGTGCAGAATACTCCCCAACAACCAGATTGACCTGGTGCACCTGAGGAAACTCCATCAATATTCACTTTGATGGATGTCGTAATTGGGGGTATCAACATGATAAACATGAGAATTTGGGGCCTTCACGGATTCTCGATGACTCCAAGTGATCGGAGAATTTTCAGGTCAGAAATGCAATTAAATATTTTACCTTCTTGGACAAGAGAAGCCGCATTTAAATCCTTGTGGAATGTCATCATCCCACACTGCACAATGTTTCATGCCCCGTCAAAGTGGGTCGAGTTTCGGGCTTCCCATAGATCTGAAAATATTGTTGTGATAGTCACAAGTAGGAGTTGTAGAACCTATTCACTACAACACCCTATAGGCAGTACTGCCATCAAATCATTAATCGAAGTGTACATGATCATATTAAAATGTGCTTCTTGATCACCCTATTCCCATTTCCACACATTTAAAATACCAAAAATAAATTATCTCTCAACCCATCCCTGAAAAGAATATATTTTTAAGTGATTTTCATCATATAAATTTCTCTTATCCCAATACATTTAATAATTAAGGTGATTTCGTTTCCAAAAATTATAGCACCTCCATCATATTTTTTTTAATTCCACTAAAAATACTTTTAATGTTAGTTATATGTGATTATAAAACACTATAAAAAACCTTGTATTTTCATGGATAAATTCTTCCAAATAAACACCAATACTCTTTTTTTATAATTCCTCTTCTTTAGAATTTGAAATGGTGAAGGTTAAAAAAATATTGTTCTGTGAAAAAACTGAAGTGTTTTTTAGTTTTTCATGGTTTTCACTATAGAATTGGTATTTTAGAATATTATATTAAACCTATTTGTAGAGGATACTGACCATTTCAAAATGATTTAATTCATGGTATATTAATTATTTCATGGTGTACCATGTTTTTATTCTCCTAGTCTTGTATGAGATTTGGAGAAATCAGTATTTACCTTGCGAAAGCTAAAAACAACTATTTTAGTTTTTTTCGTTCTCTATAGATCCTTAAATCATTGTCTTATCATGGTTTCCTAATATGAAAAATGAAAATGAATATATTTGACATTTGATATATTGTAGTTTCCCATTGGTGTGGTTTTTTTATTATTGTTATATTACTATATTTATATTCAAATGATGATGTGTTATCTATAATGAATTTCAACATTTCTGTACATTCTAGTAGAATATGAATTTATATGTTAGAGTGGTGTTGAATTTTGTGTCCCTTTTTTCTCTTTTATAGTTGAGAAAAATGATATAAGATGTTGTTTTTATTGTATTAATTCATTTTAATTTTATCACGATTAATGATATTACCCAACCATTTATTTTTTATTTTTTGAGGTATATTTATATTTTGGTAAGAATTAATTTTATTTAATAGGATTTTGTTTTGATTCACACTTTTAATTTATATTTGAGAATATTTGGGAATTTAAATGGGTTGTACTAATGGTACAATGAATGGAGGTGGTTGGGAAATATTGGATTGTTTGATAATATGATAAAGTTATATTTGTTATCTAATTCTTATTTTTATTTGGTTCATTTCAAACTTTTATACCATTGTATTTTATTATATATTGATATTGATCTATTTTAGAATATGATCGTTCTGAGTACTCTCAATTACTCACCCCTATATATGTCTCTGATCTATTGTTTTGGAAAGTTCAATAGTGATATAAAGAGATTTTTTGGTTTCATTAGTGGAGTTTAATGGATTACTTAAACGCTTGGGATTTTTTTAATATATTATCTTTTTGTTGTTAATTATATTCGCATAAAATTATATACTAGGTTATGGTATTTGTTTATTTACGGAATCCTAGGAGATGATTGGTGATATACATTTATATTCATGGGTTCAATAAGGGTAATACCACCCAAATTTTATCTTTATTTAAATAATATATCTCATTAACTATTAGTGGTGATCATTGAGTGTCATTCTCAATCATTTCACAAACCTAGGGTAAGTCATAGGGGTTCCAGATCATGATGAAGTGATATAAGATATTTGGTTGGTAGTTAGGATATATTTTAGATTCAAGACCCAGTGAGGATTACATTTATTTGGTAGGACATTTGAGCATGACATATGATGTAGTCAAATGATAACTATTAATATGCATCAGGATCATGTGGTCTGATGAAAGGACCTTCATATCATACTATGTGAATGTAAACTAATTGTAGGGTATAATTTATAATATATGTGCATGAATCATTATTATTACCTTAATATTAGAATTATGATGATTTTTCCAGATTATTTGTGTTGAAATATATTGATATTATTTTTTCGGTTCTCTTTTTTTATTAATTTAATAATGTTTCATATGATATAATAGTGATTTGGAATTTATTTCATTTCCATGTAATATTTTTTATTTTATAATTTGACGTATGATACATGAAAAATGGTTTATTTATAAGTAAGATGATCAAAATGTTAGAAAGTAAATATTTATTGTTATAAATTGCTAAGATGTGTAGTATTTCTTATTCCACCGTGATGATAATTTTTTTAATAAATCATGTCTCTGAAATTTCTGTTGTTTTATATTGTCTAAAAATTGAAAGAATCATTCTTATTAATATAATTATATTTATCTTTTTTTATAACTGTGATGAATAATTATAATGTTCATAATTTAGAGGATTTTGAATATAAGATGATGGATTAATTTATCAAAAATTTGGATTTGTTTCTCTACTATGAACTATTATACTATGTGTTTAGATGAACATGTTATTTATTTAGTTAAAATATTATTTATTTAATTATTGTTTTAGATGATTTTAAATTTTATAATGAAAAATATAGATATTTAGAGTTATTAATGTTTTTTTATGTTTATTAATTTCAATGATTTCATTATTAAGTTATAACATACTAGAGATATAAATTATTGATGTTGCATGTATAGAATAATAAATAAACGTGGAATATGTAAATAAATTATTATGTATAGGATGTTTATAATTGATAGTAATGTAATATTTTAACAAATTTATTATATAATCATAATTAAATATATTAAATGAATAATATTTATTTAAGATATGAATTTTCTAAATTTATTATTTATTCTATGTTAATAATGATATCTTTATATTATTTTAGCACTCAATCTAAAATTATTTTTTATTTTATGTAATCTATTTATCATGATTTTTTGATAATTAATAAAGAAATTGTGTTATGTATTTTTATCATAGAGTACAAAAGTAAAACTTGTCAAAATTCTCCCTGAAAAATTAAATTAAATTTGTAATAATAATAATAAGAAAATATTTATGTTCCATATACTATGTTTATATGAAAATTATGATATAATAAATATAATTATAAAATTATTATGTTACTTATAAAGGTGTTTATTGAAAATATTCATATAATCATTAATAACTATAATATGTTAGTTTATTATTATTTCCTTAATTTATTTTAAGTGTTCAATTTATTTTTTGTATTGTTTCTTTTTTAAGATGAATTCATGGTTAACATAACATAAACGTTTCAAATTATTTTTTTGAAAAAATTTATGGTAAAAAGGGTTTTTATTTATTTATTTGGGAAGTGAAAATTTAAAAATAATAAGAATGACTCATGAATGATTTATGATAGTGTGAGGATGTTGTGGTTTAGTTGACTATTATTATTTTGGGATGGACATTTATTGATATGTTTTCCTGAAATTTTATATTTTTTATGTAGTTAATTTAGTTAATTGGAAAGAATGAATCTTATATTTTATTATTTATTATAGTGGATGGTTATAGATTAATGATTTTAGGAAACATGTTATGGCTATGAAGATGTGGAAATTATTGCGAGGATGGGTCAGTGGTGTAGAAGAGACGTATAGTTTTGGAAGTGGATGTGTTTCTTTATGAGATCTAACTATTTTCACAGATATTTATTGGATTTATGTTGGTTATGAAAACGTTTATTTCATCAGATATTGAACTATATATATTTCACAATTTCATTATTTAAACATTGTGTGTCTAAAGGGGGAATGAGATTTATAGGATAAATTTTTGCTAAAAATTTATCATAAATAAATATAAAAAATACAAGATAGATCATTGAACCATGTGTTTGTGGAATTGTAATAAGACATTGAGGTTACATTTGATATAGTGATGACTTCAAGTCTATTGAGAGTTTCCATAGATATTGGTTTTTTCAGACGATGGTGTAAATATGGTCGATTATTATAAATAGATACCTAGATGAGGTGTTTTTAGAAAACATTATTGAGTTATTCTAGAAATATTTAATTTCACCTATGTTACAATATAAATTTTTTTTAAAATCAAAAGGTGGTAAATTAGGGAGAAGATAACATCTATAACATTGTATATCATTTTATAAATTTGATTAGTTTGGTTTTTTCTTTTTTTGATGGTGAGATTAAGAAAATTTAACATTTTAAGTCCCCTTATAAGATCTTTATTTAGTGATTTATCAGGGATATATTTTTGATGACATGGTATGAGGTGAGATATTGTGTAATGATTGTTGGGTATTTTTTATACAGGGTGAGTGCATTCAGTGGAAGTAACTCTATGTTTTTCAAGATGTTTGATATGAAATAACACTATTATCGGTATCACAATTCATGGAAGAAAAGATTAAGGTGATCTTATATACATTAATATTGGTTTTGATATGGGAGATTAAATAGTTTGAGGTGTTCTATGTTTGTTCAGTTGACTTTTTTTAATTTTAATGTACTAATAAATAATTAGAACAAATTTTCTATGGTTTATTGCACTTATATGGTATTTTTGGTTCAATATTACCATCATGGGATGTGATGTGTATACTAAATATATTAACTTATCTTCCATTCATGAGTATCTTTAATGTCATTATGAGGTGTTGTTATTTTTTCACTAATTTTTATAAAATAAAAGTTATTTTATATTCTTAACCAATTTTTTAAAGAAAATAGATGTGCATTTTCTATTGACTAAATCCTATAAACACTTTTCATAAAATATTTATGATAGTTGTGAGTATTTTATTAAAATATAAAAAAACATTAGAAATAGGTAATTGAATACTTGGTTAATTTGTGAGATATTTTTCAGAAGTTTGAATAACTTTTCAGTGAAAGGAATAGAGGAAAATAATGTATGATACATGGGATAAAGATGTTAACATTATCATTCTTTTTATCTATAATGTTGATCCTTCTATGGGTATGGTTTTCAATTCAGAGGTATCTCGCTTGGAATTTTTAATTTTTGAGGATATAAAGGTGTAGGAAGTGTATGTTGATACTGTTTGATAGTTATCTCCTATATTGGTTGTGATTTTCTAAAGATCAATCATTATTATGATTTTCCACAAGATCAATCATTGTTATGTTTATTGGTGTTAAGATTCATTTGATAGATATCAAATGTAGAGGCATGGGTTTTTTCACACCTCTTTATTGTGATATTTTAGGTATTAAATTAAATATGAGTTATTATTAGGAGTTATGACATAATTTTATATTTTAAAGGCATGAAATACTTATTTTTGAGAACAACATGATGTTTTGTGTCTAGGATGGCTACAGATTCCGTTATAGGCAAAGCTGGTTCTCTAATTATTATTAAGGGGAGTATGTGTCTTAATTTATAATTCTTGAATGGGGGTTATGTCTTTTTATATTAATTATGTCATGTTAGACCCCTTTTATGTACTCATGGTTTATATTGATATTTATATAACTCTCATTCTATATTGAATTAGGTGGAAATAACCATTTTAGTGTCACTGGTGGTTGACATTGTGGTATAAAGATGATTATGTCATTTTATTATTGTAGTGATTCAGTATATAGGGGTAAAATACTTTAATCTATAAAGGGATATGTCATGGTGATTTTTTGGTATTGTAGAATAATCTATAAGAACAAATCATGTTGTTTTTGGCCAAATTATGGTCTTATTAAATATTTTTCTTTAGAGGAGAAAAAAGGTGGTGTGATTTATTGAAGTGGCCATTTTAAGGCATAATGATAAACATATCATCTTTTAAAAACTCATCAACATAATTTTTCTTTAGAAAACATGTCCTAGTGAGGTATGGTTTTCTAAAATTAAAAATTATGTCCCACTTCTCAATTATCATGTTTCCCATTAACCTTTTTTACGGAGGGCGGCTCTATAGTGTCCCTTAATAAATGTTTGGTTCTATATGTGTTTCTATTGATTTTATATTAGATTTATTTGTCCTTGACATGGTGAAGTGGAGTTAGATACTTTTGTAACTAATTTTAGATGTATGGTTTAGGTAATATATTTTTATACCCAATCATATATCTCATACAATTAATTATCGTGGAAACCATATTAATTTTAACTAATAAAACATCCATTGTATTCCTCTGTAATTAGTTTTCCTTATTATTAAGGAATGATTTATATATATAATTCCTCGGGTTTTTTTGTTATATTTGTTTTTTATGGTTAACTATTCTAGTGTTTTATTCTTTTATTATCTTAGAGTGGTGTAAAATAGTTGAAGGGTGGTGGTTATTCATTCTTTAAGTCTTGCATTGGGGATAGTTTTCTCTTCTCATACTCACTGATATTAGTATGATTAAAAGGTGTCAATTAATTATTATGGTACAAATTAAAGGATGGAAATATATAGTTTTACCTACGTAGAATTGAGTTTTATTGGGGGTCTTCTTTGATTGGTTGTTTTCCTTGTATCTCTCTCTAATGTTTGTTGTTATTTTTTATTGAGTTGGGTGGTATGAGGTTTCAAAAATAGGAATTTTAGTTGCATATTTTAATAAACAATATGAAGGTTTTATTCATGCGATTAAGAGATTTATAATTTATCTAAAAACATGGGTAATCCTAGAAATAAATCAATCTTCTGATTTATAATACTTAATTTTATGGATTTATATTCATAATTATTTTAAAATAAATTTATAAATATTATCATTTAAAAAATGAATGTTTTTATTTAACTATATTTTCTTTCTATAAATTACATGGATTTATTTAAAATATAATAAATACCGCTAAAACGGGAAAGATAACTGCCACCTTTTTTTAGTGCTAAGCAAAAATTCCTGATAAAGTTAACTCTTTATCAGCGCTAATTAAAAGCGTTGATAAATTTTCACTTTATCATCAATAGAGAAGCGCTAATAAAGTATCCCTTTATGAGCACTAGAAAAGAACTAATAAAGTCACCATTTTTCAACACTAAAATTTTAGCGCTGATAAAGGGATCCTTTATCAACTCTTTTCTAGCACTGATACAACCATAGTCACATTTTATACAATAGTGTGGACATCGCCCACTGTTTATCACACCCTTATACTCTCATAAAACTTTACCCTTACAACAACTCTCCCCCCATCTTCTCTTTGATGGCTGCTACTCCGTTGCCGCTACCACTCCGCCGCCGCTTCCACTCTGTCGTTGTTTCCCTACTCTGATGCCACTAGCCCTTCCCTGCCACCGCTACCCTACTACTTTGCTACTACCCTACTCCCCTGCCGCTAGACCTACTTTTTTATCCTCCCCCTGTAAACCCTTCCACAGATCCTCCTCCCCACGAACCCTACTTATCCTCCTCCCCGCTGGACCCTACTCCCTACGGACCCTACTTCAAGTGTCTGAGATTACTTTCAACGAGGTTAGATTATCAGCTTCCCATCTTTGATCTTTAGTTATTTTCCACTCATCCTCATCTATTTTCTTTTGTTCTTATGATAATTTTCATTATGGTTTAGTTTCATTTAGTTGGATGGTCATGTTTTATTTGATAAAATTTTGGGATGTGGTGAGTTTGGTTTAAGAGTCTAGGCATGATTATGTCCTGAGTTATTAACCTCATCCCTTTATTAACCAATACCCTCTATCAATTGATACTAAAATATTCAGTTGAATTATTTTAAATGGAATTATTTATCACTATTTACCTTCAAATTCCTATGAAAATATTAATTTTATTGTGTTGGTTAGTGAATTTGTACAAATTTAATAATTCATAAGAAAAAAGGAAGCATATTTCTATTTTACCTAAATGGATGGGAATTTTTCTACTTTTAAGGTAATTCTTTTGGGAAATAATTTATTTATTGTAAGTAATCATATTATGGAAGGTATTAACAATTAGTGAGAGGAGGTTTGAGAGGAGGTTTGAGTTTTGGAAAGGGATGGTCAATGTGGTACTTCTCCCTCATGTGTCAGTTTTTTAACACTAAGAGATTGTTGTTTATCCCTTTATATAGGAATGTGATTTTTATATAATGGATGTATGATGTGTATGTGAATATTAGTTACAAGTTTGGGGAAGGTGGTGAAGAGTTATTGTATATCTTTTATATGTTCATAATATAATTTATGTTCACTAAACTCAATTTTCTATTTATTATGTTAATTTGGTTAACAAAACATATGATATAACATAGTAATTTTGGACAAACCTAGGTTATTTTTCTCCCTCATGAACCCCTTTGTGTTTGGAAATGTATCTACTATATTAGTTTTCTAATCAAAATTGTTTCCTTGTTTTCATTTTATTTGAGTTTGGTCACTAGTTTTGGGTTGTTTAATGTGATTATTTTATTATGAATGAGGTGGCTGGTATCGTTGGTTAAAAGGATGTTTAATGTTTTCCTGCAAGGGTGGTGAGTGCTATAACTATTTGTAAGGGGTCTGGAAAGAGTGTTGATTTTGATGGGGGGTCATCCTAGTTCTGTTGATTTCCAAATATTTATTGAAAATGGTTAGGCTCTATTAATCTCTATTATAATAAGTGGTTCTCTTCTACTATATTTGGAAGTCATGTTTTGTGTATTTGAATCATAAATAAAAATATTTTAGATTCAAATAAGATGGATATGAATAAATATCGGATGGGTGATATTCATTTGACAATAGAGTATGCGAATGGAGTGAATGAGTTCATCAAGTTTATAAAGGATCATGAAAAGTATCATTCTCAAATACTTTGTCCGTGTTTTCATTGTTGTTATTCTAGAATAATTACTCCAGAGGAGTTGGAAGAACATTTGATATGTCTTGGAATAGAGCAGAGTTATAAATTTTGGAATAAACATGGAGAAAAATATAATGTAGTTACTAGAAAGGAAAAAACTACAATTTATGGATCATCAATGACTACAAATATGGATAATGAAGAAGAACCTATGGAGGATGTGATTATATATGTCAATGATGAGGAATATCGTATTGATGAAATAACAAGGATAATTGAAGATGAACTCTGTAATTTCCAAAAATTGTTTTAGAAGTTCATGAGTTATGCAAATACACCATTGTATGCTTGTTTCACTAAATATAAAACATAGTAAGCTGTTCTAAAGTTTTATAAATTGAAAGCAAACAAAAAATGTAGTGATTTCAGTTTTATGGAACTACTTTCTCTTTTGAATGACATGCTCTCGGAATATAATGAACTCCCGAGCTTGGCATATGAATCCAATCAAGTTCTCTGCTCGATGTGTATGATTTTTGAAAGAATAAATGCCTACCCAAAAGGCAATATATTATTTTTAAAGGAGAAAAAATAACTTATAGAATGCCCTAAGTGTGGTTCTTCCCAATACAAGAAAGTTGAATCTAGTCCTAAAAAAGTTGTATGGTAATTTCCAATCATTCCAATGTTTAGGAGTCTATATAGAAGTGAAGAAACTGGAAGACAATTGTCATGGAATGCAGAGAAACGAAATAATGATGTGAAATTACATCACCTGGACAAATCTCCTCAATGGAAGAGAATTGATCAAGAGTATCCTGAACTTGGAAATGAGCCGAGAAACCTTCGTCTTGTGTTATCTATAGATGGAGTTGTTCCTTTTGGTTTTCAAACTAGCAATCATAGTACATGGCCTGTTATGTTGGAAAATTATAACTTTCCACCATGGTTATGCATGAAATGGAAATTCAACATGTCAACTATGCTTATATCCAGACCAAAACCACCAAGTAATGATATTGAGGTTTATTTATCTCCTTTGATCAAGGATTTGAAGTTATTGTGGGATTCAGGTATTATGTTGTATGATCCTTATAAAAGTGAATACTTCACGTTGAGAGTGATATTTTATTAGATGAAAAATGATTTCCCTGCTTAGGGAAATTTTTCAGGCTATATCATTAAAGGAAATCAAGGGTTTCCCGTGTGATAAGAAGATACAGAATCAATTAGGTTGAAACATTCATCAAAATCTGTGTCTCTAGGACATCAAATATTTTTACCTCGTCGAAATAAGTACAGATCTTGGATGACATCATTCAATGTAAGTTCAGAAAAACACACAACACAATCTTCACAAATAAGTGATCAACTGTTTGGAGAAATTAAATGATGTGAACAATATTTTTGCTAAACCATTTTCGACAAAACATACAAAAATCAGTAGGAAAAAGAGATCAGTTTTTTTGAATAACCATATTGGAATTGTTTGTATGTCATAAATCTTCTTGATGTGATACATGTGGAAAAAAATGTATGTGATAGTGTTATCAGAACATTTCTAGGTGTCCCTAGAAAAACAAAGTATGGAATTAAGGAAAGGTTGGACATGGTTTTCATGGGAATACAAGAAGAGTTGGCTCTTATAAAGGGTGAAAATTGATTGTTTCTTCCTTCAGCTGCTTACACCCTTTCTAGGGTCAAGAGATATTAGTTTTGTAACAAGTTCAATGATTTAATGGTTCTAGAGGGGTATTCATCAAATATTAAGAACATTTTGTAAATGAATGATTTCAAGTTAAAAGGTTTTAAATCACATGACTTCCATGTTTTGATGAAATATTTAATTTCTTTAGATATACGTATTATTTTGACCAAGAATGTTCGTTATATGTTACCAAACATTGTTTATTTTTCAAATCATTATGCAGCATAGTTATAGAGATTGTGATATTGGTAGCTATGGAACGAAAAAAATTTATCATATTATGTGAATTAGAAATGTTCTTCCCACCATCATTCTTTGAAATGATGGTTCATTTGATGGTTCACTTGGTGAGAGAGATTCAGCATTGTGGTCATATGCACTATAGATAGATGTACCCCATTGAACGGTATATGAAGATTTTGATAGTGTGTGTCAAAAATAGAAGTTGGCCAGAGGGTTGTATTGTGGAGTAATATATTATTGAGTAATCCATTGGATTATATACCGAATACTTATCTAATGTGAAAATCATTGGTCTCCCAAAATCTCATCACACTGGATGCATTGAGGGTGAGGGAATTTCTGGATGAGACGTTGTTACAATCAATATTATTGATCGGGAGTAGGCCCACTTTTATGTTTTACATAACAGTTGGGAGTTTTCTACATATATTGAAACCCACAAAGAAATTCTTAGGCAGTTTAATAAATCAAGGGTTGAAAAATGGATATCAAATTCATATAATCAATAGTTTATAGGATGTTTTCGGGATCATATTTTTAAAGAGTTAGCTGAAAATACGAATTCAATTTAAGAACTACTTCGATGGATGATGGACAAAGTAAAAATGTAATAACTTACAATGGTTATGTAAGAAATGGTTATACATTATATACAGATGAACATGATGAAGATAGTATTATACAAAATAGTGGAGTTATACTTGTGGCTGAACTGATGCATGTTTTTGGTAGTAAGGAAAGAAATCAAATTTATGCGAACATGTCATACTTTGGAATCATCAAACAAATATGGGAGTTGAATTATACGACATTAAAATTTCCCATTTTTCAATAAAAATGAGTTGATAACAATAGTGATGTTAAAATGAATGAATTGGGATTTGTGAAGGTTGATTTTAGTAAAGAAGGGTACAAAGATGAACAGTTTATAATGGCATCACAAGAGGTACAATTATTTTATGTTCTAGATTCTGCAAAACGAAAGTGGTAGATTGTTCTGTTATCGTCCAAAAATACTGAAGGGTTTGATAAAAATTCAGTTGAGTATGATCCATTCAGTGGAACATCACAATCATTTTGTAGTGGTCCCAATGTAGATGATGTTTTGTATGTTATAGGAGACCACAATGAATGGATTTGGATAATCGATAGAGGTGTCAAATCCCTTCATCCATTGAAAAAATGAAAGAGAGTTCAATAAATACTTTATATTTTATTTTTAATATAGATCTTGTTTTCTCATGTAATTATTTTTTCATTTATGAATTTATGTAATCTAAATTAATTTTTCACCCACTTTTGCAGATAATGACTTCTGCATGTTCTGGTGCTCCTAACCTCGAGGATGAACAAGTCTCTGAAGCTGTTGTTGCAGCTGCTTACAGTGCAGAACAACAAAAATTTAATGAACCGATTTCTTCACCTAGTGTTGAGGTCCAACAACCATCATCACATGCATCATATTTTCAAGATGATATAGATTTTTTCAGAAATGAGTGGGCCTCATACCTGATGGAATATTGTACACAAATAGCATGAATACTTGACTTGGGGACGTGTTAAACGGGCAGCCATATTTGAGAGGGGTTAAGGAGATCAAAAGATGAAACGTTGTTATATGTAAATGTTTGTAGGAAAATTGTAATTTTTAATAAATAAAACATCCATTCTCTAATGAGTCATTTGTCCATTTTAACAGATGAAATTCACCAACAATATGTAAGAATGATGAACCACTTTTCATTGGGCATTGGATAAGAAAAACCAGTAAAATCTTTAAAATACCTTCATATCTAACCAAAAAAATTATTATTGTTTTAACAATTTAGGAGAAATATACATGGGTCATGTGTGACATGTACGAGTCAACCCCACCTCAGTTTGAGGCATGGTGTGGCCCATATCACTCAAAGTGTCTCTCTTTTGATGAAAATGTAGAGAATTTTAAGTGAAAACAACAATTGACGTACGGAAAACTGACCAAATTCATTCAGATTGTGTTGATACATTAGGAGAACGATCCATGGGTCATTTTTAACATGTAAGAGTCATCCCCTATCCAATCTGAAGCATGGTGTAGCTGGTATCACTCAAAGTGTTTCTCTTTTGTTTAAAATGGACAAAATTTTAAGTGAATACTACAACTGACGTATGAAAATCCAACTAAACACATTTATATTGTGATAATAATTTACTATAACTATACATGGGTCATGTGTGACATTTAGGAGTCAACCCTGCCTTAATAAGAGGCCCAGTGTGGCTGGTATCACTCAAAGTGTTTCTCTTTTGTTTAAAATTGATAGAAATTTCAGTGAAAATAACAACTGATGTACAAAAAAATGACCGAACGCATTTGGATTGTGTTGATAATTTAAGATAACAATACATGGGTAATTTTTGATGTCTAATAGTCAACAACACCTCAGTACGAGGCACAGTGTGGTCGGTATCACTCAAAGTGTCTCTCTTTGGTTTAAAATGAAGAAAATTTTAAGTGAAAACAAAAACTGATGTACTGAAATCTAAACAAATGAATTTGGATTATTTTGATACTTTATAATAATGATTAATGGGTCATTTTAGACGTCTATGAGTCAACCAATCCTTAATATTAGGCATGTTGTGGTCGGTATCACTCAAAGTGTCTCTATTTTGATTAAAATGGACAAAATTTTAAGTGAAAAAAACAAATGACGTAGGGAAAACCATGCAAACATGTTCATATTATGTTGATACATTAGGATAAAGATTAATGGGTCTGGTGTTACTTTTAAGAGTCAACCCCACCTTAATATGAGTTCTGGTGTGGCCGGTATCACTCAAAGTGGCTCTCTTTTGTTTAAAATGGACAGAATTTTAAGTGAAAACAACAACTGACGTACCAAAATTTGACCAAACACATTCATATTATGTTGATACTTTACGATAACTATCCATGGGTAATTTGTGACATGTAATATTCAACACCACCTCAATATAAGGCATGGTGTGGCTAGTATCCCTCAAAGTGTCTATCTTTTGTTTAAAATGGTCCAAATTTTAAGTGAAAACAACTACCGACGCATAGAAAACTGAAAAAAACACATTTTTATTGTGTTTATACTTAATAGGAATGATCCATGGGTCATTTTTTATGTTTTATAGTCAACCCCTCCTCAATTCAAGGCACAGTGTTGCCGGTATAACTCAACGTGTCTCTCTTTTGTTTATAATGGACAAAATTTTAAGTAAAAACAAGAACTGACATACGGAAATCTGACCAAACGCATTCGGATTGTGTTGATACCTAAGTAAAAATATCCATGGGTCATATTTGACATGTAAAGATCATCCCTGCCTCAATACAAGGCATGGTGTTTCCGGTATCACTAAAAGTGTCTCTCTTGTCTTTAAAATGGACAGAATTTAGAATGAAAACAACTACTAACATAATGAAAAATGACCAAACACATTTGTATTGTGTTGATACTTTAAGAGAAAGATCCATGGGTTGTTTGTGACATGTAAGAGTCAATCCCGCCTCAATATCAGGCACGGTGTGGCTGATATCACTGAAAGTGTCTCTCTTTTTTTAAAATGGACAGAATTTTAAGTGAAAATAACAAGTGCCATAAGGAAATTGTTCCAAATGCATTCAGATTATGTTGATACTTTATGATAATGATAAATGGTTCATGTGTGATGTATATGAATTAACCCCTACTCAATACGAGGCATGCTGTGGCTGGTATCACTCAAAGTGTCTCTCTCTTGTTTAAAATAGACAAAATTTTAAGTGAAAACAACAATCGATGTACAGAAAACCGACTCAACAAATTCAGATTCTCTTGATAATTTAGGAGAATAGTCCATGGGTCATGTGGGATGTGTAAGAGTTAATACTGCCTCAATATGAGTCATGGTGTGGCCAGTATCACTCAAAGTGTCTCTCTTTTGTTTAAAATGGACATAATTTTCAGTGAAAACAATAACTGACGTATGAAAAACTGACAAAAAAACATTCATATTGTGTTGATACTTTTAGAGAATTATAAATGAGTCATGTGTGATGTGTAAGAGTCAACCTTTCCTCAATCTGATGCACTATGTGACTGGTATCACTCAAAGTGTCTCTCTTTTGTTTAAAATAGACAAAATTTTCTGTGAAAACAACAACTCACGTAAAGAAATCAGACCAAAAACATTCGTATTGTGTTGATACCTTTGGAGAATGATACATGGGTCATGTGTGGAATGTATGAGTCAACCCCTCCTCAATATGAGGCACGGTGTGGCCGGTATCACTTAAAGTATCTTTCTTTTGTTTAAAATGGACAGAATTTTATGTGAAAACAACACCTAAAGTATGGAAAACCTCCTTCCTACAATACACAACAAAACATTCATTTTTTTCAAAAGAAACACATACTATTGAAATATAAACTATTCCAAAACCATTTTACAATTACCAATGATCATAAAATACATGAAATCCATTTCATTAAATCCATTAAATCCCCCCACCGACTAGACAACACCGCACCCTCCCAGAACACCACCCCACCCCCTAGACACCACCATAGACATCCCCCCACCCTAGATAGCCCCACCCCCTTGGATGACCCCGACCCCCTGGACGGCCCACAACCCCCTAATGCCCCCACCCATCCTCAACACCACCCCACCACCTGGTACCCCCCAACCACCGGACACCCCCTCTCCCATGGAGAGTCACCCCCACCCCCTGGACTCCACACCACCTCCCATGGACATCCCCCAACCTCTTGGACCTCCCCAATCCCCTAGACACCACCCCACCCCCTGGAAAGCACCCCCCCTCACCCAAACCCTTGGACACCACTCCACCTGCCTAGACACCACCATGGACATCCGCCCACCACCCTAGACAGCCCCCACCCCCATCCCCCCAAACACCCCACCCCCTGGACACCCCCTACCCCCTTGGACAGCCACCCTAAACCCCTGAACAGCCCCCAAACCACTGAATTCTGAATTGAATTATTTATGTATTTAATTAAATTATGAATTATGTGTTAATGGTGTATGGTTAAACATGTTTTATGTGTATACTTGTTCTATGGGTATACTTGTTTTATGGTTATACTTATTGTCTGGGTATACTTTTTGTATGTGTATACTTGTTGTAATTACCTTATTAATTATGTGTTAATTTTGTATGGGTATACTTATTGATATTATGATTTTTTTTATAGGTCTAGTTTCGGTTTGCTGCTGTAGAATTTAATGTTATAACTTGTAGGGAATTTATCAGGGATTTTTTAGCACTGATAAAGGAGACCCTTATCAGCATGTTTTTAGCGCTGATAAATTATACCTTTATCAGTGCATTATTGGCACTAATAAATGATACATTTATCAACTCTTTTTAAGCACAAATAAAGGATACCGTTATTATTGATTTTTTAGTGTAGATAAAGGGGACCCCCCTTGTTAGTACTAAGCTTTACAATGCTATTTTAGCGCTGTTAAAGCCTGTTTTGAGCGCAGATAAATACTTTTTTTATAATAGTGAATTTTAATGATTTTATAAATTTATTTTTTATAATGAGCTTCATTTTTGGATTCAGTGTGTAAAATTTAAATTAGGAACATTTTTGATATTTTTATAAAATAGATTATTTTTGGGTGAATTGTGAAAATTCCAATTTTTCAAATACTCTTACTTTTATAAAATTATTATGATATTTTTATGAATTTAACCTTTTTTTAAAAAATTCCACCAAAGTATTTTTTATGAGTTATGAATTTATTTTAAAACATTATTTGTAATTTTTATACAAATTTTTTACAATTACAAAAATATTTTTTATTTTATTCAAATTAAAACTCATTTAGATATTATAATTTATGTTATGTTTGGAAGGTTTCATTAATTTAGGTCTTGATATAAATTTCAAAAACATTTCTTTTAATTGAATAAAAAATTAATTCTAGGTAATAAAATTTATAATTGATTTCAATGTGAAATTATTTATAAACATAAATCATGTGTTTTTCTACATAATTATATTTAACGTGACTTCTGATACATATATAATTTTAGTTTTAAAAAACTGATTCCATTTAATAAATCATATTTTCAAATAAAAATATATCAATACCACTTTAAGTTTTTTCAAATATTTATGTCATCATGGTAAAGAAGTTATGTTTTCACTGATAAATTTTGAATGGATTATAAGGGATGAAAATTAGATATAATGCTCAAAATATCACTAAAATATTTGTAAATTTGTTATTTAAGATTATTTAAACCCTATACCCCATTATCATAGAAAATGGGTGGTCTTTTATCCACATTACCGTGAATATGAGTTAATATTTACTTAAAACATTCAAAAATTCCAAGACAGTTCTACCCCTCACATATAAAAGGGATCCTCTACTTCTCACATATTCACACACATTGAAAAATATATTTTGGACCATATATTTCATAATAATTTTCAAAATCTTTTAATAACGTCTTAGAGGTCCTGTTCTCACCAAAATACTAGAGCTAAAAGGATTAAGGCGTGAACCAATTGTGGTTTTATAAAGAATATTGATAATTCTTAACCGAGTCCTTTAAGTTTATTTTTTATTATACCTCATTCAAATATTCTTTGAACATACTAAATTAACAACATTAGTATATTTAATATTCTAAAGTTTAATTCTGATTGTGTTAAAACTCTTTTCATCTCTATTCCATCCTATGAAAAATGAAAACATCACTCAAGAGTATGTTTGGACTACCACCTCACTGAATTTTTTGGTTTTTTTATCATCAATGGATTCTTTAGATATTTAAAACTAGGTAAAAATAAATTTAATGATATTGAGGAAATAATTATTATTATATAAAGATAATATATTACGTTCCATCTTGACCATTTTTTCCCGTTGTAAAATGACAATTTTATCTATGCGTACATGTGGAATACCACATGCACGAAGCGATGTGATTCATTTTTCATTTCAATATTATTTGTATGGTTATAATAATAAAAATAACGAATAAAAATGAAATTTATAACATATTAATGACTCAATAAAATTAATATAATATATATTTTATTTCTTTCCACCCCTAATAAAAATTAAAACTCTATTCAATCGTATATACAGACTACCATCTCCACAAACTAACAAGGTACATTTTTTTAACTTCTTAAATGGTTGGTTTTAAATTTTTACATAATTTATACATAATAAAATCCTAAATTTTTTAATAATATTTATTGTATGTAACTACAACACCTTTGAACATGGTCAACACGCTGATGGTGTTTTGAGGTTATAAGTTGAACGCCATCAAAACACCCAACATGAACATTACTAGTTGAGTAACATTATAAAACATGTTAAAACATGGAATAAATGGAATAATTATAATTTCCTATCATTGAGACTTATGCCATTTTAACCATATATTCTCTCTTTTGTGGTTTATAAACTACATTATAGATGTATTTTATCAATACTGTTTTAAAAAAGTGGATTACAAATTCATTATAATATATCTCCATCATTTTTTTGAATGTTACAAAAGCTACAGGGTATTTCTATTTAAAATGTTATTTTAATGTATTCCTTTTAAATATTTTTCAACCGTGTCCTTTTTCATTAAAATGTTTCAAGAAAACCAAAATTTTTGTTTATAAGGATGTTAAATTTTATTTTCATCTAATTTTTATATTATTTTCCATGGCTAAAGAATGAATGTTTTAAATATTTTTCATATGGGTTAGTTTAGAATTTTCCACCAAAGTGAAAAAGAAGTATTTTAATGCATACAACATGTGAGGAATTTTCCACAATAATTTAATTTCTCTATTAATTAACAGGTTTTCATGGTATTATAAATTAAAATAAATTTCCATTATTTCATGTTAATATTTCATTTCAAAGTGTTTCTAAAATAACGTGATATGTATCCTTATTTTTTTATAAAAATGTAATGTTCTTTTTATATTGGTTAAAATGAGTTTCTCGAAGGGTTTATAATAAAAAGTGAACTACTTTAAATTTTATACTCATTATAAAATACTTGAGAATTACATATGATGGGGATGATCCTGATATATCTTAGGAAGATGGGTGAACCCATTACTGATCTACAATGTATTGGGTAATGTATAATATTTGAAGGTGAAAAATGAGGGAGATAACTGATTAAGTTACTCCTATATAATTCACTAGGCTTCAATTATTTTGACTTGGACAAAAAATGAGTGAATACGAGATGTGAATATAATACCCCAATTCACCTATATTATGCTTGTAAAAGTGGGTTTTATGAAAAAAGTTTCTTTTCATGCGGTAAGTGAAATTTAATGGGGAAAGTTCTATTTTTCAATGGAATATTTTTTAGAGTTCCCACATGCCTCAAATTTCATTAATTTATTTTCTAATACATTGTAATGGTTTCCAAATTATTTCTTTGAGGAAATCTGTAGCATCACCAGTGATTATAGTATAAGTATTTTTCATAATTATTATTTTTTATTATTTTGTATTTAATTTTACATTAAAATGATGTAGTCACAAATTGCATACCTAAAAAAAATAATGAGTTTCTTTTGAATCATTAATTGTACACAATATAGAGTTATATTGAAAAATAATACACAATTAATATTAATCTTTTAATTGGTAGTTATTTCCTAGATATTGTATATATGGGAATTAAAATGGCTGACTACATTTTGTTTACCCATGTTTTTTATTTTTTTACATTCATCAAATAAATTTTATAGGATTTTAATAAGATTAAAACCAATTTAAAAAAAATGTATTTTTTTAAAAGGTAGTATTACAATCTCTTAATGGATACCCCAATTGAAATCCTTTTTTTGAACTTTTATTCATTTTTTATGTGAAAATAAACAACATTTTTGAAATCAAAACAGACAAATTATTTTTTTATGAATTTCTGTTCTTAAACTGTGAGGTTTCATTTTTAATGAATATTGAAAAATAATGAATTTTAATTCAAACCTACATCTAAATATTATTTATTTTTAGTATTAAGTTATAATTAAAAATTGGTTTAATGTTTATTTTTTTAAATTTACCCAATTGAGATAATTTTAATTAACTTCACATTGAAATTGAATTTAAATACATTGGATACTTTTGAATGTTTTTAACTAAAAACACTATAGTCAGATCCAAACTGCAAGAATAAATTTAAGTTTATTTTTTCCACACTTGTTAATTCGGAAAATTGGATTAATATTTTGGAATCATAATAATTTATAATGTCTAATATGTTCAACATAGTTTTTTTCCAAAAATATTTGTGAAGGTGATTAAAATTAATTACAATGATTAAGAGAAAAATATGGTTAACAAGCGACTAGACCTAAAAAAGAAGGACTCAAATTAAATAGAAACTTGTTGAAAATCCATTGGATGGAAATATTTTGACCCTATACTCACTTTTATCTAATTTTTACCATTAATATATCCAAATATATTGGGAAAAACGTGGGTGGAATTCCCTTTTCAAAAATCTACAAGAGTGCCACTCTTTATAAACTATAAATAGAAACTCACCCCTCCCACATCCTCGCACCCATCAAGACAAATTGGGTTAGTTGAGATCTACCAAAATTCCTCATACAAATATCTACCCTATTAATAGAATCATAACCTTTGTCATAAATCCATCCAAGGAATCCCTTCGGTGCTAACTAAAAGAGTTACCTGAATATGAGGTAACATCCATCCTCAAGCTCTTTTACTTTTTTTTATTATCCAATTCCTAAAATATTTTTATTTTAGGAATGAAAAATAAAATCAGTATCCTAAATATAATGAATTTTATTATGTTAATATTTCTATATACACTTACCTAGACATCCATCTAATGGGTAAGTAATATATGGTTCTTATGTATAGCGAACTACTTCAACACGAAACAATATTCTTCATTATTACTTTACCACCTTTCTTGGATGGGCATTACAATGTAAAAATTATTTTTTTATTATATAAATAATATTTATTATGTCTTTATTATTCATTAAATCTCTTATAACACATAGCTTTTTACATTCATTTTTTTAAATATGTTAACATCGTTTGTGGGAGTGTGGACTACTACCTCCTCAAAGTGAGTTGATATGTCCACACACTACATGAAACATATTAAGGATGGGATTAACTAAATATATGTGACATATATAACATATATTTTATATTTATGACATAAGTAATTTCCTTAAATACACCACATCACATTATTTAATACTTCTCCACACACTAAAAAGTTATAACATCATTCGTAGACATGAGGACTACCACCTCCTCGAAGTGATGTGATTCGTTTTTCATTACAATAATTATATATATAATTATATATGATTAAATAATATGATATATATGTTATAATTATCATTGTATAAAGATACATTTTTCTTTACCTTCTTTCTATAATGGTCGTGGAAAAATGAGAATCTAACCTATGCGTATGTATAAACTACTGTCTCCATAATTGTAATGTTGGTTCATTTTTAATCACCATATTTCATGATTTATTTTAAAAGATTGATTTATATATGTATAAGATAATTTTTGTATGATTATTATTCTGTATATGTTTATATAATGACCCCATTGACCATAGTTTACCTAATAATGACATTTTTACCCATAAACCTAAAATGGTAAAAAACCTAATGTATACTTAATTATTTATGTTATTGTATAAAACATTGTAATAAATAAAATAAATGTAAAATAAACTTTAAAAAATTTATAAATAATCTATATAACTAACATATGATTACTGTTAATGAAGGTAAAGAAACACTTGACATGTGAGACCAAAGGTAAGGATTTCATCTAAATCCCATTTCACTTGATGTTTCTTGATTATATAAACCTTTATTATTTTTAATGTGTATATACAAAACCATTTACAATATATATTCTTATTTCATTAATTTACATGTTATTTAATTATTTATTAAATTTTATTATTTCATGTGTATTATTTTTTTTAATGTTCAAAGTGGTATGGGACACCTAGAATGTTTAAAGATATAATCCTTTCCTCATGTTGATATTCGTGATATTATTTTTTATGTTTATTTTATATTGATATAAAAAAGGTTATATAAGAAATTTTGTGTCTATTTTTAATTACATTCAAATATTTTTGAAATGTAATATTTTTTACATGCTTTATATAGAATGATTTGAAAAATGATAAAAGGAATGTTCTATTCTTAACGTACATGGTGAAAATGAATTTTCCACCCCCGTATGAATAATTTTACTTTTATATTAATCTAAATGATTAAATGGGTTACTAATTTAGAAACTTTTTTTAATTTTTTTTGTGTATATTTTGTTCAAAATGAGTTTTAGAAGTATATTATTTTTTAAATGTCATGAAATGTTTTCTTATGATTGGAAATAAAATTTCATGAGTGAACTGTTTAAAATTTAAATAATTTATGTGTTATTATTATGTAATTATACATGGACATTATATGGGTTGTTCTATTACAAAATAATGAATGGTGTTTCCTTGATAAAGAAACAATGGGTGGTTATGTGGTATCCCTCAAATGCATTGGCTATAAAAGTCAGTCTTATGGCTATTCTATTTTTAAGAGTGACATGTATGGTAGTTGACAGAATGGTTATTCCATTTATAAGAGTCACAATTATAATGATGTTCCATGATACCTTTATTTATTTTATTTTCTTTTAATAGGTTTTATGGTAATCTTGTGATTATAAGAATAGTGTTAAATGGGAATATTATCAATGGATACTCTTTAATACTTATTTAGGATAAATTGTAACATTATGTTAAAGTTTTCATAGTTTTTAATTTTTATAAATGGACAAAATGTTTCATTCATTTTACATCCCTTACCATGTTTTTAATTCTCAGCCCAAATTTTTTAATTTTTTTATAGGATATAAGGATAAGTAAGGGATTGGATGAATTTTGGTTAATAGTAATTAAGAGTTTTCATAAAACAAATAATATTTTATTTTTTAATGTTTTATATTGTGAAAAAATTGATACGGATCGGAAGTTTCCACTTAGTATTTTATGGTAATATTTGGTTTGATTTATGAACTAATTCTCTAAAAATATAAACCTAAAAAAATCCTCAATGGTGGATAATGAAATATTCTTAACATAACTCAATATTATGTAATTTTTTAAGGTTAAGTCCTTATGGTTGGTTTCAAAAGAATTTTTTAGATAACTTTATAGTTTAGGTTAATCATAGTAGCATGACCATAGAATATTTTACATTATGGTAAAGAGAAAATGAAATATAATTTTATGAATAACAAGTTGCTTAATCTAATGTATGTTTGATTAGAATGGTTTTCCACATAGAAATAAAGGAAGCTATAGTGGGAAGTATCTAAGAGGAAAATATACTATGGAATCAAAATTCCAAGATGGTTGGAATTGAAAACAAGCAGTTCATTGTTGTGATGGCTTAGTTGAATCCCGATATAAAAGGTGGTGGTGTCCATGAAAGATAAAAAATAGATCTACCATAGATGAAAATGATGATGGTAGATCATTTTATGTGAAAACATCCCCCATCATTTAGAGTATCATATAACCCTACGATAGATGAATGATTTTTTAAAGCCCTAGAAAATATATTTGATGCAATGGTCTGTTTGGATCACTAAAAGTAAGCTCTTTCAATTTATCATTTTGAAGGTGATGTTGATTAGTGGTGATCAATGGTTATGAATATCAGGGAATGTAAAGAGATTAATATCACTGATGGAGATTAATTTAAGAATAGGTTATTTAAGTGGTAGTTTCTTAATGTTGTTTTACTTTGGATAGAAAACAAAATTCTTGGAATTAATTGAAAATGTAGAAAACATAAATCAATTGGAAAGGTAGGTCCCAATTTCATTCAAGATATTAGTACCACGACAAATCAGTTTTAATCAGGATCAGAGATCTGATATAAAGGGGAATTAGATTCTCATGAGTTCAAAAGTTAATAAAATCTCATTCGATGATCTAAGAAGATCTAAATGGATTTTTCCTATGGTCATGTTTCCCATGAAAAAACATTGAAGAGGTACAGTTGGAGGGAAATGGGAAATAATTCATCAATGAAGTTTAGATGTACAAAAACTAAATTCCCATATTATTCTAAGTGTGGTAAAAATCATCTTGGATAATTCATTTCAAAGTATTTATAGTGATTACAATGTGGTTAGATAGGTCATATGGTTCATTAATTCAAGTAAGATGATAATAAATGAAATGAAAGGCTAGTGGTAAGATGTTTTAGATTCAATAAGTTAGATCAATATTCCAATGTGTGCCCAATGTTGATTAACCATGGTTAAAACCAGTAGGATCAATGGAAAAAGGGATTTGAAAAATCCTTTTCTAATGATTTATTTGATGATGGGCCTTCAAATAATTTTGTGAAAGAAATGTTACTAGTTTATTCAAATTATTCCAATACTCCGGTTGATTATGGATATTAGAATTATTTCATTTCTGATTAATTTTCGTGAAAATAAGAGACATAAAAAAATGAATGTGAGATAGAATTTTTTGAAATAAAATTCATTTTAGAAGCCTTATATCAACCATGATTTATATGATTATTCCTATTTTCAATAGTGTGGGTATATTTCATTAAAAACTTGTTTAACTGTCCATAGTGGAGTTTGATATCATTTTAGGAATGGATTGAATTTCAGTTTATCATGCTAAAATAGATTTAAATTCTAAGAGAGTTTTATTCAATGATTTTATACATTGATAAAATACTAAGAATCTGAGATATTGATGAAATATAGAAGTGAAAGTTATATTTCTAATATTGTTGAATGGAATGAAATAGTTATGATTCGTAATATCCCGGTAATGAATGAATATATAGATTTTTTCCTGATCAAGATGTTGAATTTTCTATTTATTTATTTTCAAATGTAAATCATGATTCTAAAACCCCTTATAGAATGAATCATGCAGAACATGTAGTTTTGGAAAAATATTTAAAATATTACATTGATAATGGTTTTGTTCGACATTTCACTTCACTAGGGGGTGATCCTATATTATTTTTGAAAAATTAATGATGTTTCCACGATTCTTCACATCGATTATAGAGCCTTGAATAATATCACTATTAGGAACAACTATTAATTTCCTCATATAAATGATTTTCTTAATCAACTCTAGGGAGATCAATTGTTTTTGAAGATTGATATAAGGTGTGGGCACTATTAGTTGAAAGTGAAAGGGGAAGAAATTCCAAAGACAATATTTCAAATGATATGTGAGTATTATGAATTTTTAGTAATTAACTCGAGGTTATTAAATTCACATACTGTATTTATATATCTTATAAATATATTTTTCTAAATATTTTTAGATCTGTTTGTTGGTTTTTTTCATAGATGATATTTTGTTGTATTTTAAAAACCATGCAGAACATGAATGGAACGTAAGGATTGTTTTGGAAACAGTAAATGAATAAAAATAGATAAAATGTTCAGTTATAGTGAATTTTTGTTGAAAAAAATCTTATTCTGTGGACATATTTTTTTTAAATGTGGCATAATTATTGGCCCTTATAAAACAAATGTTCTTAATGTGTGGCCAAGACCTACCAAAGTTTTTGAGATTCATAGTTTTCTTATATTAGTAAGAAATTACCAAAGGCTTGTTGAATAAGTTTTTAGTTATCTATCCTAGTAACTATGCTAAGAAAAAATGTAGTTAGGTTTATCTAGACCGAATAATATATTGTTTGTTTTTTAGAACTGAAAATAGTATTGGTGAATTCTTTAGTTTTGGAAATTCCTTTTATAATTGGTTAATTCTCCATCGGCAATAATGCTTGGATAAATTTACATGCTTGTGAGCTTATTATGAATTACAAGGTAATTTCTTTTGGTTTATATTAGATTAAAACACATGAGTTAAATTACCCTACACATGAATTGTAATTATATTTTTTGTTTTTGTAGTTAAATTTTGGAGGCATCATTTATATTGAGTGAAGTGTGAAATATATAATGATCTGTAAAGATGGAAGTATATATTCACTCAGAAATATTTGAACATGAGACATAGAATATGGATAGAACTAATCAGTTATTATGATTGTATGATTAATTCTCATCTTAGAAAATAAATACAATGTGGCCAATGCATTTATTCAAAAATTAATGCTACATTAACCATGTTATTTTTATTACATGACTCTTTGGTTATAAGTTTGATGAATTTGGGACTATAATTTTTTTATGTAGGGAAATCCCTTATTTTGTTTCTGGTTTCAGTGTGGTTGACATTACCAAAATAAATTGCGACATATCTAAAGGTGGAACAATCTCTACATGATAAGGTAGAATGCATTAAGAATGGAATGTTTTTTTTTTTTTAATATCAAAGAAAAAAGTATTTTATATATTGGAAAAATATTTCATGTGCATGGTGATTCACAGTTGAGGAATGATTTGTTGAATGGATCTCATAGTTCTTTTCTTTCCTTTCATTGGAGAAACACTATGATATATAGAGACCTTTTGGAGTACTACTGATGGGATGGAATGAAAAGAGATATATCTCAATTATCTATAACGTTTTTGAATTTTCAATAGGTTAAATTTTATGGAATGTTTCAAAATAGAATTCTTCAACCTTTTCTAGTGCTGGAGTACAAATAGAAGAATATATCAATTGATTTTATGATGGTATTCACAATGTAATATCATGGTAATAAATCTATTTTGAGATATTATTTACCGATTACCTAGAATATTCACATTTACTTCTCATAAGAGATACAATGTATTTAGATCTAATTTTTAGAATGTATCTAAAAGATATTTTGACGAAACATATAGCGACTCTCTCCATTGTATCATACTGTAATACCGGTTCCACATCAAAATTTTGGAAAGGACATTAGAATTTTTTATGTACTGGATTAAATTTCCATATAACTTTTCATCCACAATATGATGGATAATGTGATTAGATGATTTAGAAAGTTGAAGATATGCTTCATTCCTTCCAAATGGATTTCTAGGGAAGATGGGATTGACATATTTCATTGGTTTATTTTTATTTCAATAAAATTGTTCATTTTAGTATTCAGATGGAACCTTTCAATTCATTATATGGAAAGTGTTGTTTAACACTGGATTTGGGGATGATTTAGCTTAAAGTAAGTTAATGGGACCAGTGTTGGTAGAGGATGAAATAGAGAAATTATAGATGATTTAGTGACACAAGGGGACTCCTTAGAGTATGTAGAGACGTTATATAGATATCCTAAAGAAGGATCATTCTTTTGAGGTAGGTGATCCTATGTTTCTAAAAGATTCTCCATAGAAAAGAGTGAAGTGTAATGGTAAGAAGGCGCAACTGATACAACATTTTATTGGATAATATGAAATCTTGGAGAAAGCAGGATCATTTTCCTACTATTTATACTTACCCCCTATTTTATCCTAGGTACACACTATCATTCATGTTACAATGTAAAGGAAGTATGTATGGGATTCATCTCATTTTCTAATCCCTAATGTTGTTCAAATATGAGATAATATTTCTTATAAGGAACAACCAGTTCATATTCTTGACCATAGAGTGAAACTATTGCAGAATAAGACAATTCACCAAGTTAAGGTTTTATGAAAAATCCATAAGGTTGAATAGCCAACATGGGAATCAAAAAAAAATCTATGATTGAAAAATACCCTCACTTATTTGATAAGTGAATAATATTGTGAGTATGAATTTTACATAATAGGGGAAGGTTTTAACATCCCAGGAAATTATAGAAAAATTCTTTTTTATAAAAATTAATATTTCATAATTTAATATTAAGTTATAATTAAATGGAAGTCAATCTCTAATAGGTTATATGAAACACATTATTGATATTATTTTGAGTCTTATGTTGCACGCATGATTTAGTTATAATGTAAAATAATATACTATTAAGTGATAACAGGATGGAACATGGATGGTTTATTCCTCGCTCTGGACTCTTTGAAGGCTCTGTTTTTTGGAACGTGTTTATTCTAATGGAATTTCAGTAGTATCGCCCCACAACATCAGAGGGTTTCGGTGGATTCTAACTGGATTTTTACGGTAGTTATGTGGCTTTGGGATGGTGATAATGGCCACATCAACTTGGATGTTCACGGAGGTAATATCCATGTTCATATTCTTTCAGGTTTTTGTTTCATTATTCATGGATTCCTAGTTTGTTGTTTCCCTCGTCGAGAATAGTGCTGGTATCCTATGGTGACGACAATGATGTTGATGTTGGTGATGTTCTTTTCAATGTTTGAAATGGTTGGAGGTGATGGAATAGTGATTAAAAACACACACAATATAGGATGGGTGGTCAGTGCAATGGGTATCTTGAGGAAATTGCATTTTGGGATGGGTGATGGTGTTTGAATATTAAATATTGTGGATTTTTTGGAAGGTGGTAATGGTGGTACTAGGATCTATAAGGTGTTTGATTTTGAAATTTGAATTTTTTATATTGTAATTTTAATTTTTTTTTCTTTCTGGTAGCTTTATTTTAGGCTTCACACATACCCCAAACAAGTTTCAAAAAAAAATTATAAAATATTTATTGTAGGAAAAATGTGATTGAAATTAGAAACAATTATTAAGAGAAAAATTAGATAAAAAGGTGCTAAAAAATATTATTATGGGCCCATGTGACCTAGAAACTATCCCAAAGACATTTGATTGAAGTATTTATACCATATAATCCCATGTTTACATTTTTTTCTATTATGGGATCCATTTGGCATGGGAAAATGTGGGTGGAATTCCATTTTAAAAAATTTACAAAAGTGTCACTAATCATCCACTATAAAAATTATCTCACCCCTCCCACTTCCCCATTCCTTCTAAACAACTATGTCAAAACTAGTACCATCCCAATTTCCCCTCAAAATATCTTCCCCCCATCTTATAAGTATTATATTTGGTAGAAATATAACCAAGTAATCCCTTTCATCCAAACCAAACTGAGTTACCCAAATTAGAGGAAAGACCATTTCTCAAGCTCTTTTATTTTATTTTCACTCTCCAATCCCTCGAATATTCTTATTCCATGAAAAAAATAACATGAATATCCACAATATAAAAGAGTTTTTTATGATGATATTTTTACCTAAACTTACAAACACATCCATCTAATTGGTAACAAACATAATGTTTTAGTGTATGGAGAACTACATCCTCACAAAACAAGGTTCTCCGTGTTTAATTTACCTCCTTTAATGGTTTATAATTATTAAATAATTTATATTTATATATAATATATATAATTTTTATTATGTATTTATTCTTATTTATTTATTTTATAACACATACTATTATACATTTATGTTTTTTAAAATAAGATAACATCAATTGTGGAAATGTGTACTACCGCCTCCTCAAAAAGATGTGATAAGTTCTGAAACTACAAGAGACATACTAAATATGGGTTTTATTAAATATATGTGAAATAAATAAAATCTATATTATATTAATTACTCAATTGCCTTTCTGAAAATATAAAAAAATTTCTATAAAACTTTTCCACACACTAAAAAAGTGATAAAGTCATTCATATACATGTGGAATACCACCACCTCAAATCAATGTGATTAATTTTACATCACTAGAATTATATATATATAAGTATATATGATACAATAATTTTTTATATATGATATAATTATCATTATGTAAACATAAATTTTTTACTTAACTTCTTTTATTTACAATTGTTGAAAAATGAAAATATTACTTATGATTATGTACGGTCTACAGTCTACATGACCGTAACATTGGTTCATTTTTCATAACCATCATTCATTATTTGTAAAACAAGTTTAATTGATGTATAGATATGATAATTATTTAATTATTATTATTCTTTATATGATTATATAATAACCCCTTCGACTGTAGTTGACATTCCAAATTCGTTTTTGACCTGTAAAATGAATATGGTCAAAACACCCGACGTACAATTAATTGATAAAGTAATAATATAAAACATTATAATAAGTGAATTAAAAGTAAATAAAATATTAAAAAGTTTATAAAGAAATTATATAATTAATATAAATTTATTATTCAGGAAGATAAATACACACATGATTAGTCGAACCCAAGGAAATGGATTTTGTCTCAAACTCCTTTGGTTGAGGCATTTATGGATTACATTGTCCTTTATTATTTAATCAGGTTTAGATACAACCAATTTTACATTATATATCCATTTTCTATAAATTATAATGTTATTTTATTTTTTATTAAATATTATTCTTTCAGGTATATTATGATTTAGAAGTTCAATGTGGAATGGGATGGTTTGAATGTATAAAGATGAAATCCATTCCTCAAGTCGATATTCATCAAATTACTTTTTCTATTTATTCTATATTAATATAAAAAGTGTTATAAAATTCATTTTATTTATATTTTAAATTTCATACTAATATTTTTGAAAAATGAATCATTTTACATGATTTATATAGAACATTTTAATAATGACAAAAGGAATGTTCTATTCTTAACGTACACAGTGACAGTGAGTTTTCGACCACCATGGGCATTATTTTACCTTTGGATCCTTTGTCAAAATTTCATGTTTTCTTAATTCAAACACCTTATTTTTATTTTTTGGTGAATTTTAATAGTGAAAATAGGGGTTTTAAATGTATTTATTATTCCAATATATTGAAATTTTTTCTTCTGTTTGTAAATGAAATTTTATGAGTGAATTGTTCAAAATTAAAATATTATATGTGTAATGATTATGTAATTATACTTGTACACTTGAATGATGGTTCCATAATGAACCAATTATGGGTGGTTCTATGATTAACTAATGATGGGTGGATCCATGATAGCCCTCTAATGCATTGGGTATGGATGTTAGCTGTATGTCTATTGCATTTATAAGAGTGATAGGTATGGAAGTCAACTGCCTACTTATTCTATTTAAAATGGTGATAAGTATAATGATGTTCAAAGTTATCGTTATGTATTTTCTATGCTTGTTATGGGATTTATGATAATCTTGTGAATATAAAAAATGTATCAAATTATCTTATTATCATAGGAAATTATATACTACTTATTATAGTGGAAAGTATTACTTCATGTTAATTTTTTCATAAGTTTTTAATGTTTAGAAATTGAATAATAATTTAGTTATTTTTATATGACTTACTAAGATTATTATTATCATATAATGTTTTTTATTTTTTTAGTAGGACTTAAATATGAGTAAGATATTGGATTATTTAAAATTTATTATTGTGAAGAGTTGACTTAAAATAGATCATGTTTTACTTTCTAATGTTTCATCTGGTGAAAAAATGGATCCTAATTAGATGTTTCCAATTGTATTTTATGGTTATTTATGAGTTAGGGTCTAATTATCTAAAACTATAAACCTGAAAGGATCCTCAATTTGAGATAATGAATTTTTTTTGACATAACTGATGATTATGTATGGTTTTAAGGCTGGGTCCTTATGAATTGTTTATCTTATCAGGTGGTAATTTTTTATTTATGTGATGAATGTTTTCTGAGAAAAAAGGTAAACTTTGTTGTGGGTTTTAATATTTTCCATTGAAATAACATGATTCCTTTACTTTTATATCCCTTAGATAGATTTTTTATGATTATCCTACTTTTTCAACAGATTTTCATTGTTCGTAAATTTTGAGTATGAAGTATTATAATGTATATCTTTGTATAAATAAAATTTCACTAGAATGAAATAACCATAGTATACAAGAAAGTGAAGTATAAACATGAAAAATACTATTTTTGTGGAAACATGGACATTATGTATCCATCTTCCATATATAATATAATGGTTTTCTAAATTATCTAGATTTCTAGACCTAATATATAATGAGAATATTAGGATGTGAAAACCCTATCATAAATCATGTAATTATGGTAATATTATGATATCGACTATCATAGTTGGTATCAATGAATGTTTTTAAATAAATTTAGTGGCTAAAGTGATATAAAAATAAAATTTTAAATTATTATGGATATACTATAATGAGATTTCTTTTGAATATTTACATCATGCTTCTTCTAATATATAATCAATTAAAAATGGGTTTTCATAGTGAAAACAATGAAGATATTGTTGGAAGGATTCAAGGGGATGATACACATTAAAATAAACAACATAAAATATTTGGAATAGATAATTTTATATTAGTTTTGACTCAATTGATACAGGGTAATGATGGTGGCACCCATGATAGAAAGTTACCAAATTCTCTATAGAGGAACATAACTATAGCGGAGCCTTTCCTGAAATATCACCTTTGAAATTCGATGGATCTTCAAACCTGGTGAAATATGAAATATGTATAAACACACAAGAAATTTTATTAAAAATTTTGGGACATATAAAACATCAAAAGGTAACAAATTATCTTTTCATTTTAAAGGTAAATCTAGTTGATGGTGGACTCTAGTTAAAAATGATAAGGAAAATATGACATTGATTCCGTAGAGTGGATTAAATTTAAATATAAATTTTTTGAATTGTATTTTCATTAACATATTCTTATAATAAAAAGAAAATTTAATGATTTGAAACAATAATACGATATATCAGGGGATTCTTTTGAGTAATATTTTGTTAGACTGTCTTGGTATGAACCGAATTTTTCCACAGGCTATGAGAGTCAATTAGATAGTGTTTACACTATTCTAAAACCTCTTTTATGAAGAGAATTTTTATCCCTTGAATTTAAAATTATTTAGGATGTTATTAATTTATTAATTAAATTTGATATGGAGTATTCTAAAACTAATCTACTTCATGGTGAAAAAGTAGAAATTGGTCAAGGTGTAAGGAAATATAGAATTAGTCAATACAAAATAAATATATAAGAACCCCAAATTTTTTATATGTGGTGATATCAATTTAAAATAATGTTTTCTAGGATTATAAAATAATTAATGAGGAATAAATATTAATCATTTTTCTAAAAAAAATCAAGGTTATTATTTTTAATCTGACCAGTAATGGGAAAAAAGAAAGATATCAGGGAGTTTTTTTTACAAGGTGTTGGTTAATTTCTCTAATGCGTGTATGAAGATAGTTACTCAAGGTGAGAATCTTCAATGAAAAAAATTTGATGTTTAAAGACATTTAGTACTACTATGGAGATGATGGAACAACAAATGATGTGTTTTCAGAATAATTATTTTTCTATTCATATTATGTCAATGTCTTGTTTGATTCTAGATCAAAAGAGAATTTATATCTTGGTAAGATGGAATTAAAATGGTGAGGACCCGACCCCAGTTTCCCAGAGTTGGTTCCTTATTTTATTATGTTGGAATACACACAAGGAATACGAATCCCAATGGACTAAGTAGTTTAGTATTATTGGAAACAAGATACATACATAAGTTCAACTTTACATAAGGAAAGGAAAAACAACACTAATTTATTTACCTAGAGTCATCACATCTCCTAGATTATGCTTGCACGCCATTCATAAAATACTCATTCATGCCCTGAGAAAATGAATCATAAGAAATGGGTTACCTCAAACGCTCATTAGGAGTAGGAAATATAGCGGAAGATAATATAAACATAAGAAATGGTGAATAATTGAAAACACATGCCTTTAAGAATAAACTTGAAAACATTATGGCAGGAATATGAGCTGAGTAAGTAATTCCATAATAAAACATAATCATTGGTATTCTACTAATATAATAACCACATGAAATAATAATAGATGAACTCATAATGATGTAATGCTTAATGCCGGTCTTCTGAAACATTTTTTAAGGCCTCGGACAAGACGTCTAATGATTAAGGCCTTGGCCAAAATCCATATCACATTGGGAAAGGCCTCGACCAATTCCTCATCTAGCAGTCTCATGAGACCTACCGATTCATCGAGGGGCTATAGCGGGCCCCACCCATCACATAATAATTCCAATTAATTACTCATATGAGAAGGGATAAACATAAACAACAAATACATTCATATTAAAACTATCTTATGAAATGTAACTATCTTTCCCCAAACATTAAACATAAAACACTAACCATTTGGAATAATATGTTGAATGGTTTTAGGTAAGATTATCAAAAATAGATTTAGTCATAAACAATTAAATAACAAATTTTAGATGAATTCATAAATGATTAAACCAAATAAAACCATGTAATCAAGAAGAGTGTTGAATTAAACGAAAACACTCTTATAAAATCATTGCTCAATTATTGAGATAAATACTCTTTTATTTTAAAAGGATGAGTTATTTTGGAAAAATCGTTGTATAAAACCAGAAGTGAGTTAAGATAGTATTTTTTAAATAAAATCAATGTTTTTAAAAGGATAATGGTTTCCAAAAATAGATTATATATTTCCCTTGAAAATAGATATGAATTTGAGAAATTCCCTTGTATCGTGCTCATATTTTTGGAAACAGTTTTGAGAGCTTCTTTTAAAACATGTAACTATATAGAAAATAGGGAAAGGTTATGGTTTGTAAACGTATATATAATACTCACATAGAATATATAAAGAGTAAATAACAATAAATAATAATTTCAATGATGTAATCAGACAATGAAAGTATCATGAAAGAAAATGGACGTTTGAGTGAAAAAAACCCTTACCTTAACTCCAAACATGTTCCACTCTTGTAATTATGCTCTTGTAATATGAAATTATGCTTGTTAACAACTTATTTCATAACCTATTAGACATGTATTTATTTTACCATAATTATGGTTAGTTCATTTATGTCTTTATTGACAAGTTATTGTATTAAATTTCGTCGTTCTGGATTGTTCATTTCCTTTATTTTCATATTCGGTTCACATGCTTTTAAGTAATGAATTGGAATGGAGGTATATCTCTAGAATGAAAATGAAATATTATTTATGAGCATAAAGAATTTTTAATGTTCATTTCTATCATTTGGTTACATGAAATGAGGATGAATCATTAGATGACCACCACTTCGATTATTCGGCGGTATTTGGAATATTATGAACTAGTTTTGTCATATAACATAATTATATGTACATATTATGGTTATTGAATATTAATTAGGGTATAAAACATATATTATAGTCTATTTAAACCATGAATATTGTTTCATGACCAGTAATGAAGAATAAATCAAACAATGAAACTTCGTCATCTATGAAGGTTATAAATCAGAACCTCGTGGATGTCAATTTCGTTTATAAAATAAGAGGGAGGGAGTAAGAATATTTATGATGTTTATTCCATTAACATGATATAAATCCAGTATATAGATGTTACTAGAGTTATCATGATCATTTGTATATAGGAGGTGAGGATATGATAACAAAAGAAGATAAATTGAAATGAACCCAAATGAAAATGATGGGTACTTTACCTCTTGAAATAACATATTTGAGAAACTCCTTATGGAAAGATGTTTTGGTATTTTGGAAAGACCAAAAGCTTATTGGACATGGGGAGAGACTAGGGATAGGTAATTGGGGAGAAATTTGAGAAGATTCAAGGTTTAGAGGAGTGATGAAAAGTGGGAGTGGAGAGGGGTTTTTATAGTGGAGGAGATGAGTAAATTTTGAATATTTAATTCATTATTTTATTATTTCCCTCAAGATAACCAATAGTATTTTTTTCATGTGACCCCTAATAGTAATAATGACATGTGAGTTCGAACCAAGTGGCCTTACATTACATATGATGTCATAGTTGGTGCATTTAACTGATAATTTGTATATACGGTATTTTATAGTATTTCACTATTCATTAAAAATTCTAGAATTTCAGAAAAATCCCAAAAACTCACCCCTACCATTTTTCGACATGGAGAATTAAAAAGTGAAATCCATTTTTCAGAAATATTTTTCTAAATATTATAAATTTAATTTTTAAACAAGGTCATAAATATTTCGAAAAATAACAATCTTGAAGTGCATTTTTGTTTTATGTGACACTGAAAAATTAATTATGATCCCATTATCATATTGCCTTAAGAAAAAAAATAATATTATTATTTAATATTCAAGGGGAATATTACTATTCATATTACTATTCATAAGGGTATGTTACAATTCACCAAAAATCAAGTTTTTTCTATTAGACTCCAAATGACTTACTGAACACAACTCTAGATGACCATTTTTCGAAATTCAAAACATAGAAGAGGCGAAGTTGTTTTCATTAAATTGCATTATATATTTATTTCAAAAACCTTCGGTTATTACATTCTCACCTCCTTACATAAATTTCATCCTCTAAATTCACAGAATATTACCTAAAAAGATTCGAGTATGTCTTTAACATAAGCTCCTCAGGCTCCCATGTTGCATTATCTATCTTATGTTTCCTCCATAGAACCTTTACCAGTCGAGTCATCCAATTTCTAAATACTTGTTCTCTAGTATCAAGAATCTTGATATACTATTCACATCAATATAGACCAGGCTCCAGTTCCACTTCTTCATAAGTGAGTACATGTGTTTAGTCTAGCATGTACTTACTTAACATTGACATGTGGATCACATTGTGAACCTTGGAGAGATTGGGTGGCATTGCCAAACAGTAAGCTACGATTTAAATTCTGTCCAGAATTAGAAAAGGTCCGATGTACCTGGGACTTAATTTACCCTTTTTACCGAATCGTATAATACCCTCCCATGGAGATACCGTTAAGAAAACGTGATCACCTTCTTGAAACTCCAAATCCTTCCTTCGGTTATCTGCATAGCTCTTTTGCATAATTTGAACTATTTTGATATGGTTCTAGATAATATTTACCTTTTCCATTGTTTCTTCAACAAGTTCTGGGCCCACGAGGTTTCTTTCACCAACATCATCCCAGCTAGTTGGTGTACGACATCGACTCCCATATAATGCTTCATAGGGTGCCATCTGTATACATGAATAGAAGCTATTATTGTAGGAAAATTCTATGAGAGGTAAATAATGATCCCACATTCCTTGAAAATAAAGTGAACAAGACCTCAACATGCCTTCCAATGTTGGAATTTTCCAATCTGATTGTCCATCAGTTTATTGGTGGTAGGCAGTGGTCAAACAAATATCTATATCTAGGGCCTTCTGAAGAATTTTCATGAATCGTGATGTAAAACATGGATCACGATCAGAAACAATTAATAGGGGTACACCATGAAGTCTCACAACTTCATTAACATATAGTCTTGCTAGATTTCTAAGTGGTAGATATTATCTTATAACAAGAAAATGTGATGACTTGGTTAGACAATCTACAATGACCCATATTGCATCGTTCTTTCTCGGAGTCTTTGGTACCCCATGACAAATTACATCCTGGTATTATCCCATTTACACTCAGGTATGGGAAGAGGTTGTAATACTCCTCCAGGATGTTGCCTTCCAACTTTCACTTGTTGACAAACCATATATCTTGACACAAAATCGGCACTCTCCCTCTTCATGTTGTCCCACCAAAAATGTTCCTTCAAATCTATATACATCTTAGTGCTTCTAGGGTGTATAGAGAAATTGTAACTATGAGCATCATCCAATAATTTTCTTTCTTAGATCAGGTATATCAGGGACACAATGTCTCTTCCCAAATTTCAACATTCCAACTTCATATACGAAGTCACTCAATCTCCCATCATTCATAGATTTAATCTTCTTTTGAAACTCCCCATCAATAACCTGAGAATATTTTATCCTTTCTAGTAAAGCTGGTTTGGAAACCATTTGAAAAAGCATTGATGTTTCACCTTCCATGGTTATTCCCATATATATCATTACTAGATCCAAGAAAATAAGATCCCTTTCAACTCTCATCTAGTTCAAAACTCCATGATCCTTTCTTCTCAAAGCATCTACCACCTTATTTTCCTTCCTCATGTGTTACTTTATCGTGCAATCATAATCCTTGAGTAATTCAAGCCATCTCCTTTTCCTCATGTTGAGTTATTTCTATGAGAAAATATACTTCAAACTCTTGTGATCAGTATACATCTCAAATTTTTCACCATAGAGATAATTTCTTCATATCTTCAATGAAAAGATTACAACAGCTAACTCAAGATCTTGAGTAAGATATTTTTTCTCATTAATTTTTAGATATCATGATGCATAAGAAATAACCCAATCATTTTGCATAAGCACACAACCAAGTTCTATCTTTTAAGCGTCACTATAAATAACAAACTCACCATTCCCCCAATGATAGTCAATATAGGAGCATTGAATAATCTTCTCTTTAATTATTAGAAACATTCTTCACAATAATTTGTCCAAAAAATTTAACCCATTTATGTGTGAGCTTCGTTAGCGGTTTAACCCCTTTACGTGTGAGCTTTGTTAGATGGTTAGCCAGTCGAGCAAAATTCTACACAAAACGCTGATAATAACATGCTAAGACAAAAAAATTGCATAACTCGGTTATGTTTGTTAGAGTGGGCCAATCATGGATTTCCATTGTCTTTAGAAGATCTACTAGGATTCCATACTTAGAGATAATATAGCCATGAAAAGAAATATCTTGAAGCTAGAATTCACACTTTTTAAACTTCCCATATAATCCATGTCATCTAAGAGTCTTTAGGATAATGCGCAAGTGATTTTCCTGATCTTCGTTGGTTTTATAGTATACCAAGATATCATCAATAAATACCTCTACAAAATCATTGAGATATTCCTTGAAAACACTGTTCATTAGATCCTTGAAGACAGAGGGTGCATTAGTCAATCCAAAAGGAATTACTGTAAACTCATAATGCACATACGTGGTCTGAAATGCTGTCATTGGAATATCTTCCTTCTTCACAGGCAATTGATGATATCCGGATTGAAGATCAATCTTTGAAAAGTATCGAGCTCCATGCAGTTGGTCCAATAAATCATCAATGCGAGGTAGAGGATACTTGTTCTTTATTGTTATAGCATAGATCTCCCTGTAGTCAATACATAACCCCATAGATCCATCTTTCTTCTTAACAAAAAAGGACAGGGGCTCCCCATGGAGAAACACTAGGGTGAATAAATCCCTTATTACTCAATTCCTCTAGTTGTTTCTTTAGTTCCACTAATTCCATAGTGGCCATTCTATAAGGGGCCATCATTATGGGCATTGATCCAGGAATTAAATCATTGTAAAACTCAATTTCTCATTCTGGAGGATGTCTAGGTAAATCTTCAGGAAACACATCAACATATTCTCTCACAATAGGTACATTCTATATTTTAACATTCCTTTCCTCACCCACAATCATTTCATTCTCTTCCTCCCCAATAATTGAATTTAGTTGAGCTACTAGGGTTGGATCTAGATAAGAATCATGTGGTGATGATTCTTCTCTAATGATATGGTTTTCTTTATCATCATCATAAAAAATCATAACCTCCTTCTTATTACAATAATTTTTTGTATCATGGTCTGAAATTCATTCCATACCGAGGATTATATCAAATTCAATCACGGGTATGATGATAAGATCAGAAGATAAATAACATTTGCATGCCTTAATGGGAACTAATTCACAGAACATTATAGCAATGATACTTCCCTTAGTAGTTTTGACTAACAGCTCCCTTGTTAAATAAAATTGGAAATATCTAATTTTCTTAGAAAACTGGGAAGATATGAAACAATGTGATGATCTAGAATCAAATAAAGCATTGGATAAACTTGAAGAAACAATTAAAGTACCTGCCACCGCATCATTTGGAACTTCAACCTCTACAGTTGTGATTTCATAAGCTTCTCCCTGATCCCTTGGCTTTTTCTGTTGTATATTTCCTTGACGATTTGGAAAATCATTAGCATAGTGTCCCATCTCTTAAAAATATAGCATCGAACATCATTGGATTCATTTTCCCCTTGCAATCACCAGTAAGATGGCCTCTCTGAACACATTTTTATCATACTCCTTTTCTTTTTATTAACTCACCAGGGTGTTTCCTTCCACAATTTTCACATGGTGGAAATTAAACTCTCCCCTTCTTCCCTATTTCCTTATTTCCTTTCCTAGTGTTTTTAGCATCCCTCTTCTTTTCCCGCTTTCCCTTAAAGTCATAATACATAGAGAATTATTTTTCTTGTCTTGATGGCACATGAAAATATATCCTCATATGATGAAAAACATTTGGAGACCAGTTTGCACTAGAGGAATGTATTTAGGCCATCAAAAAATTGATCAAATTTGCTCCTTGAATTTCGTATATAGTCTACATCATGTCTTGCTAATCTTGTGAAGTTAACTTCATACTTTGCAACATTCTCATTTTCCTTCTACCTCACATTCAAGAATTTTCTGTCCATATCTTGTCGCTACTCATGAGAGAAATATTTTTCTAAGAAGATTTTTTTGAACCCCTCCATTCCATCTCTTCTATCTCTTCCTCCTCATTTGTGTTTTGTATTAATGACCACCATTGATCCGCATCTCCTGATAGACGATATACATCCATGATAATCACCTCTCTTTCATTACATCCCATGGTGAGAAATATCTTCTAAAGGGAACATATCCACTACTCAACTACAAATGGGATTGTAGTCCCATTGAATGATGGAGGTTGTTCTCCCATAAAGCAATCTAGCATGGCTCCTCTACATGGTAGATCCAGATGCACCATACAGGTAAGGTTATTATTCATCACCTGAGTATGTTGTCCCTATATATTTATGAGTTTCTCAACACCAGTCACAACACCAGAGCCAACATCATTATCATGCGTTGGAGGAAAATCCCTACCGGGGACACGTGCATTCGTGTGATTTCAATTCCTTCCACCAGGCGCCATATCTTGATAATGGCATATACTAGATTAGTTTATGAATAATAATGTATAATATTAACTTAAAAATACTAATAAAAATTGAGATCATACACATGGATAATCCCATATTCACAAATATGGTTTTTTCAAGGAATATTTTACATTTCAATCCTTCATAATTTCTTGTAAAGAAAATGTGAATTATCCTAAGAATATCCCCCAGGAGTGTCATAACCAAGAGTGGAGCATGGCCTGTTGTCATGCACCGGTTCCTGTTTGATTCTAGCTCAATGTGGTGTTTTCGGGATTTACCCCTAGATACATCTCTGTTAGAGCCGCCTTTACCTACGCGTATCTAGACATGGATGTATTTCTTTAAAGATCCACATTATCTATTCCATACCAAAATACCAGGACATTATTGTATGTATATCCTCAAAGACTAAATTTGAGACTCTTCCCTAATTCTATGTTTTCTAAATATAGTTTCCAAGTATTCTACTAAACTTCCTTTGATACCAACTATAAGGACTCGGCCCCAGTTGCCCAGAGTTAGTGCCTTATTTGATTACATTGGAATACATACAAGGAATATGAATCCCAAAGGACCAAGTAGTTTAGTATTATTGGAAACAAGATACATACATAAGTTCATCTTTATATAAGGAATGGAAAAAACACTAATTTATTCCACTAGAGTCATCACATCTCTTATATTATGCTTGCAAATCATTCATAAAATACTTTTTCCTGTCTTGAGAAAATGAAACATAAGAAAGGGGTGAGCTCCAATTCTCAGTAAGAGTAAGAAATACATCAAATGATAATATAAACATTAGACATGGTGAATAATTGATAACACATGCCTCCAATAAAATACCTGAAAAAATTATGTCAGGAATATGAGATGAGTAAATAATTCCATAATAAAACATAATCATGGGAATTCTATAATCGAATAACCACATGAAATAAAAATATCTGAACTCATAATAATTTAATTCATAATTCCAAAAATTCTGAAACATTTTGTCAAGGCCTCGGACAAGACGTCTAATGATTAAGGCCTCGGCCAATATTTATATCACACTGGGAAAGGCCTCGGCCAATTCCTCGTCTAGTTGTATCATGAGACCTACTGACACATTGAGGGGCTATAGCAGGCCCCAACGATAACATAATAAGTCTAATTCATTCCTCATAAGGGTGGGGATAAACATAAAAAACAAATACATTCATATTTAAACTATCATATGAAATGTAACTATCATTCTCCAATCATTAAACATAAAATACTAACCATTTAGAATAATATGGTGAATGGTTTTAGGATAGATTATCCACAACAGAGTTAGTCATAAACCATTAAATAAAAAATGGTAGAAGACTTCATAATTTGTTAAACCCAATAATATCATGGAATCAACAAGAGTGTTGAAATAGACCAAAACACTCTTATAAAATCATTACGCAATTCTTGAGATAAATATTGTATTATTTTGAAAAGAGGATTTATTTTGGAAAAATATTTGAATAAAACCATAAGTGAGGTTACATAGTATTTTCATAATAAAATGTGTGTTTTTAGAAGGATAATGATTTCCAAAATAGATTATAGCTTTCCCTTGAAAATAGATATGAATTTGAGAAATTCCCTTGTATCGGGCTCGTATTTTTAGAAACAAATTTGAGAGCTTATTTTAAAACAAGTAACTATCCAAAAAATAGTGAAGGGTTATGGTTTTTAAAAATATATATAATACTCACACAGAATATATTAGGAGTAAATAATAATACATAAGAATTTCATTGAGGTAATCAGATAATGAAGGTTTCCCGAATGAAAATGGAAGTTCGGGTGGAAAACCCCTTACCTTAACACCAAACATGTTACGCTCTTGTAATTAAGATCCTGGAATATGAAATTATAATTGTTAATAACTTATTTCAGAACCTATAAGACATTTATTTAGTTTACCATAATTCTGGTTATTTCATTTATGTCTTTATTGACAAGTTATTTTATTGAATTTCGTCGTTCTGGAGTGTTCGTTTCCTTTATTTTCATATTCAGTTCACTTGCTTTTAAGTAATGAAGTGGAATGGATGTAAATATCTAGAATTGAAATTAAATATTATTTATTAACATCTAGAATTGTTAAAGTCCATTTCTATAATTTGGTTACATGGAATGAGGATGAATCATTAGATGACCACCACTTCGATTATTCGGCGGTATTTGCAATATTATGAACAAGTTTTTTCATATAACTTGATTATATGTACATATTATTGTTCCTGAATATTAATTAGATTATAACAAATATATTATATACTGTTCTACCATGAATATGGTTTCATGACTAGTAATGATGAAGAAATTGAACAACAAAACTTCGTCATCCACGAAGGTTATAAATCAGAACCTCATAGATGTCGATTTCGTTTATAAAATAAAAAGGTGGGAGTAAGAATATTTATGATGGTTATTCCATTAACATGATACAAATCCAGTATATATATGTTACTATAGTTATCATGATCATTTGGACAGAGGAGGTGAGGAGAGGATAACAAAATAAGTTAAATTAAAATGAAACCAAATGAAAAAGAACGGTACTTTACCTCTTCAAATAACCTCATTGAGAAACTCTTTAAGGGAAGGGGTTTTGATCTTTGGGAAAGACCAAAAGCTTCTGTGACGTGGGGAAAGACTAGGGAAGGGTAATTGGGTAGTAATTTTAGGTAAATCAAGGTTTAGAAGAGTGAAAAGAAGAGGTAGTGGTGAGGAGTTTTTATAGTGGAGGAGAGGAGTAAATTTTGAATATTTAATTCATTATTTTATTATTTCCCTCAAGACAAACAATAGTATTATTTCATGTGACCCCTAATTGTTATAATGGCATGTGAGTTCAAACCAACTGGCCTTACATCACATATGATGTCATAATTTGTGTATTTAACTGATAATTTGTATATACGGTATTTTATCATATTTCACTATTCATAAGAAATTCTAGAACATCAGAAAAATCCCAAAACATCACCCCTACCATTTTTCTACGTGTATAATTCAAAATTGAAATCCATTTTTCAAATATAATTTTCTAAATATTATTAATTCTATTTTTAAATAAGGTCATAGTTAATTTGAAAAATAACAATCTTGAAGTGCAATTAGTTTTATGTGACATTGAAAAATTAATTAAGATCCCATTATCATATTGCCTTAAGAAAATAAAATAATATTACTATTTACTATACAAGGGGAATAATACTATTCATATTATAATTCATATTACTATTCATAAGGGAATGTTACTATTCACCAAAAATCATGTTTGTTCTATCAGACTCTAAATGACTTAATGAACACAACTCTAGATGACCATTTTTCGAAATTCAAAACCTAGAAGAGGCAAAGTAGTGTTTATAAAATTTCATTCTATATTTATTTTCAAATCCATGGGGTTTTACAAAAATGGAAAATAACTTCTTCTGTAATGATTCCATAAAATCTAGTGAAAACTCATTTGTTTTGTATTAAGGAAACAAAAATTCATAGAAATATTCAATTTATCATTTTTGGAAAGGTGTTTCTAAAAAACCATGTTTCATTACATAATATAAAGTTTAATGGATTTATAGACCCAATTTTCTTTCATTTTTATCATTATAAAATAGAATTAAGAGCTTTTGTTGTCATATTGAAAATTCCTAGTGATTTTAAATTCTTATTTAAGAATGAGATAATACCATTGATAGCATATCAAGAAAATGGGAAACTGATTAAATATGGGATTGCGAGTTATCTTGCATATATTTTTAAGAATAAAATATTCCAATTAGTGATGTGCCATTTGTGAATGAATATATTTGTGTTTTTTTGTGATTTGTCTTATGTTGTTTCTGATTAGGATGTTGAGTGTATTATTGTATTAATGTCTACTGCTAAGTCAATTTGAAAACACTCTTATAAAATGGCCTCAATTTTGGATTTAGAATTGAAAATTTTGGTACATGACATTCTGGATAAGGGTTTAATCCACCATATAACCTCACCATAGGGTGATCCTATTTTTATTTTAAAATAAGACTTGTTCCATGGGACATTAAATTAATTATATAGAAATCAAAAATATCATTTTTAATTACAATTATATATTTCTATGTATACATGACTTATTAATCAACTCCAAGATGATCTGTATTTTTCAAAGTTTGATCATAGGTCTAGTAATAACCAACTAATGGTGATGGTGAAAAACATTTTAAAGACAAAATTTTATAATACATATTTTAATTACAAGATTTTGTTTTTTTCCATTAAAGTTAATAAATTCATAAAATTTATTTATGGATATTATGAATATTTTATTTCATGAGAATATTGATAAACTAATTATGGTTTTCATTGATGAACTTATTGTTTACTTTAAGATATATGTGAAACTAGAGAAACATCTAAGGATTGTTTTACAAACATTAAAATAAAACATGTTTTAGTCAAAATTCAGTAATTATTAATTTTGGATGAAAAAAACATTTACTAGGAATATTTTTATTAAATATGACACAATTATTGAGCTTACTAACAAAATATTCGTTAAAGAATAGAAAATACATACAAAAGTAATATATATTCAAAGTTTTGTTTATTTTCGTTTTTATTACATATTTTTTTGATAACTTTTCTTGGGTTTCTATCCCATTTTAGAAGTTAACACGAAGAGGATAAAAACTAATCTAGAAAAAAGGATTATGGTGAATGATTTAGAGAATTTAAATAAATATTGGATAATACTATAGTGTTAACCATACCAATAATAAATGGTGAATTTTTTATTTATAGTGAAACCTCGTTGAATGGAATTGTTTGTGTCTTAATAAAATATGATTAGTTAATTTAATATTACTTATGAAAATTGAAGCTAAATTCATAGAATTATCCAATGCAAGATACTGATCTTGTAGTGATGGTGTTTAGTTAAAAATTTTAGAGTCATACTATATATGGCCTAAAATGAGGAATATTTACAATCCATAAAAGTTTAAGGTATATATTTAATCAAAAAATGTTTAACACGAGGAAGAGTAGTTGGTTTGAACTTATAAGGGATTATTATTTCTTGATTAACATTCACCCAGGTAATGCCAACAAGAAAGTGCATTCCTTGAGTTGAAAAGATAATGCATTTTAAACAATGTTGCATTAGTAAAATGATCATTTAGTTAATGATTTAATGAATTTTAGCGTTGAAATTGATTATATATAAACATATTATATTTTGGATCATATATTTGCACAATTTTATTTTTTAGAAAGAAATTACGAGGCTTAGAAGGAAAATAAATTATTTTGGAGAATCGGTAGAATAAGTATATAAGGGTAAGTTATCTGAGTTTAATATTGATAAAAATGGTATTATCGTATTTTTAAATAGTTTATATATCCCGAGGGATCCCTAATTTATGAATGCATTTTTATGTGAATCTTTCTGCTCTTCATTTTATGTTCATTATTGAAGAATCGAGATGTATAAAAACATTCGGTAATATTAGTGGTGGGAATTAATGAAAAATTATATTGCTGATTTAATTTTACAAAGGTGAAAGATGAATGACATCTATTAAATGGTGTTATTATTCCTTTTTGAGTTCCATAATTTAAATTATAGATTATATACATGGATGTTTTGGTGTGATTAACAATGATATCTCAATTTAAAAATGTGATTTGGGTTCTTATTGATAGTTTGTCTCAATCCATGAATTTTTTGTTATTTAAGATATTATTTCATTGTATCAGATTACTAGAATTTATGTTAATGATATATTTTGTCTACATGGTGTTCCCATATAAATTATATATTACTTTAATCCCAAATACATATAAAATATTATTAAAGGACATATGATGTTTACACGAAGTAATTTAAATTTCAAGAAAGTTCTCATCCATAATCTGATGGAAAATCAGAGAACGCAATTTAGATGCTGGAGGTTTTACTTTGATATTTTCCTTTAGAATACCATGGAATTTTGGATATGTATATTTTAACAGTTTCTTTTTATCATAATAATAGATTTCATTCTAGTATACCGATGGCATATTTGGAGGCATCCTATGGAAAGTGGTGTTGAAATCTAGTGTGCTGGGATGATGTATGTAAAAGGAATATATTGGTATTAGAATTGGTAGATGAAATGGATGAGAAGGTGAATGTAACGTACTAGATTTGGATTCCACTCAACTAGTTCCCCGTACTCAGTTGGCCACATGGCCTCAAGCTCATTTCCCCATATGCCAGAGGTTACTAACTAGTAGAGAGGGACTAATGTGTGATTGTTAGAAAAATATGCCCTCATTAGAAGAGTGTAAAACAGTTTAATAAATAATAATATAATAGAGGAAGCAGTAAATAGTATATAACTGAAATAAATAGTGAAATACTAAGAGGGTAAATAACCAAGCTTCGTTCCATAAAAAATTTGATGTAATGTGTTATATATTCTAGGAAAGTATTCAAACAAATACAATATAGTAATACAAGATAAATGTCTAAAAATAACAAAATAAACAAAAAGTGACTATGAAGCATCGCAATCTTCGGCTCGTTCTCATGCTCTCCATCTCCTAAGAAGCACATCGAGCACCTGTAGCAGGGTACTTTCCCTGATAAAAACCTTCTAGCATATAATCTATTTGTGGCCAAAACCATGCTCCAAATGGGGTGTGAGACTAAATCCTAGTAGAAAAAAACCAAATAAATATTTGAGGCGGTCCATGAATATATATTACAAGTATTTTACATAAAGGAATAGTAATAAACTAATAATTACTTAATAGTAAACAATCCTATAAGTACCTATTTCCATTTATATTCAGTTTATGTTCTTTACTTAATTCAATTTCATTGAAATATATATGTTTTGGGATCCATCATAATACCGTCCATCCTTTGTATAAAGTTAGCACAAAAAACACATTAGTAGGACATCTAATTAGAAAGTAGTGATGATCGAATCTAAGAATGTGCATTGGCTTGAAAAATGAATCAAAATTCATTCCATTTAAATATGTTTCTAGGCCGAGACTGATTTATAAGAATTTATTCATATTAAAAATAGCGAGCAACCGAGTATGTTATCATTTTGGCATGTGTTAGGGTAAAACACGATATATAATAATTTTAGCATGTTTCATTATAGGATGAGACCAATATATCATCATTTCATTATATTCTTGGGTAAAAACATGGTATATAATCATTTCCCTCTATTTAAAACAATTCATGTAAATTACACTATTATATGGTTACAAATTAACAAATCATGTGTGAATCAAACATGTCACGAGCCTATCAAGTGATATAACCATTACCATGATTAACCATTATAATCTTACATTAGCAATTTATATATATAATATTAAAACATGTCAATTAAACTATCACAATGCTAAATAAATTTTTGTATCACATGGTAAATATTCAATTACCCAATTTCATTTTAAAAACCCCAAATGGGAATCATTGGTATGCCTATAGGCATCCTAGAAAAAATGGCTAAAAATAGTCATCTGAGGGAAACAAACCCATGAGGTGTCCCTTAATAAAACCAATAAAGTTAAAAAACTATTAAATTAATTTAATCCATGACCTAATCATCCTTAGTAAACAACAAGGGTCAATTTCTATTCAAGGATACTCCCAAAACACAGGTGATTGGCACTACAAAACATATAAAAAACCCGACATGGAACGAAAGGAACATGATCGCCTACCTCATACATGTATGACTCTCCTCATCCAACATTGGGATTTGATTTGACCTAGAACAATGTTGATATAAAAAAATTGAATAAAGACTTAACCATTAATAAATACATCAAGAGGAGGAATCGGGTAGAAAGGATCAAAAGTAATCTATCACTCAACAAAGGGATTTCAATGATTCTGATGGTGTTCGAATCAACTGTCAGACGACAAAACAAGAGGTTATTTCCCATTCGGATTGCTTAGATGTTCTACTCATCAAAGGGGGAAGGTTTTTTTCTGTTTGTTTGAAAAAACGAGGCTAATACCTAATTTAATCAATGAAAAAGTAAACAGCATGTACATGAGTGTACACACTGTGTCCATACAAATTTGGTCCAAACCACTACATTGCCATGTACTGGGATTACATGGAATGTATCCTTCTATACACAACATGTACCTATAATTAAACGACACGTAGTTCTTATACACATAATGTAACAGGCCTGCAGAAATCCCCTTGACCACTTTTCTTCCATTTTCATATGTATAACCTGAAAAGGAATGATCCAAACTTCAAAGGAAGAACAGAGTTCTTAAATCATCCCCTTAATGTAATTTGTCCTAGAATTTCCCTTCCGATGGTGATGAAGAAAAAATATGAGAACAAATATATCCACAGTGATTGTATGTCAACCTCTATCAACTGAGTCTTATCCCCCACTTGGTCATGATTCCATAACACCCATGCCAGAGGAACAGACTGAACATCTAGAAAGTTCGTTCTATAAACCACAATACAAATAGGATCCTCCTCAAAGGATGCATCATCCTAAAACGCCGTTTCCTTGAGTTGAACGGTGTGAGATGGTTCTGAAAAGTAATTTTGCAACTGATAAACCAGGAATATGTCATGCATAGCTATGTTCTATTGAGGTCATTTCAATCTATAGGCAACATGACAGACCCTCTCTAGAATGTCAAACATACCGACAAATATTATAGAAATTTTACTATGTATCTTGATCCTCTTATGTCACAACCTTAGTGCGACACATAGGAAAACATGATCCTCAACCTCAAACTCCAAAGGTCATCTGCGGCAATCGATGTATGATTTTTGTTGGTACTGTGCTGTATCCATCCTCTTCTGAATCAACTGAACCTACTTAGTGGTATCCTCAAAAAGACGAGGTCCCAACATCACATTCTCTCCTACCTCCGGACAACATAGGGGTGATTGAAATAGCCTACCATAAAAAGCCTTATATAGAGAATTATTAATAATATCATAGAAGGTATTGTTGTAGGAGAAATAAACCATGGGTATGTGTGTTGATGAAGAACCCCTGAAATCTCGGATTCATGCCTGAAGCATGTCCTCCAACACCTAAATCATGTGCATGGACTGACCATCTATTTGGGTGTGGTAAGTTTTTTCTAAGAAGAACCTGTGTACCTAAATACCAATGTATCCCTTTATAACAATGAGATGTAAAACGGGCATCCCTATCTAAAAGTATAGAATGAGGAACACCATGGAGTGGTACAATCTCTCAGATGTACAACCTTACAAGCTCATCAACATTGAAGGTTTCCTCGATCAACAAGAAATGTGAAACCTTTATAATCCTGTCAACCACAACCCATACTACATCATTACTTTGGGGTGACCTCAATAAACCATTCACGGAATGCATCATGATTTCATTCCATTTCCACTTAGGAATGGGTAGTGGCTGGAAAAGTCCCATTAGTATTTTTCGTTCTACTTCCACCTACTGATAGGTGGAACATTTTATGAAAATAAAAACAACATCTCTCTTCATACCTGGACACCAGTAATTTTGATGAAAATCCCAATACATCATGCTGACACTAGGATGCACCGACCAAACTCAATCATGAAAATCCCACATTATCTCTTTCAGCATGTCTTTTAAAACCCACATGTGACCCTATAATCATAAGACTTTATCCTCATTAGTTTTCCAACTAGGAGGAGGGTCCTCACATAATATACTCTCCCATACAACTTGGCCTTTGGAATATGATAACTTTTTCATCCACAATCTATCCACTAGGCTAGAGGTAATAAATAAGAATATATAAAAAGTTTACCCATTCCTGTCATGTACCTCACGATACATCTCAGAGAACAACTCCATGAGAATTAACTCACTACAATCATAGTATAATGCTTATATCTGGGTCCTTCTACTCTATTCGTCGAACACTACATTGCCATTTCAATGAATTTAGGCAAGCTCAAAGTCGATAGATAGAAGTTATTACACCCAACTTCACAACCTCAGATTTTGATCACACTAATAAAAGATTTACTTGAGACTTATGTGGTCCATGTACGCCAAACAATGCTCTCGCAACAAGTACTATCTCTAACAACGTATTGAATGAAAAACCATTGATAACTAGAGATCATGTGTTCGGTAGTTCGTCTAATGTGGCCTCAACTACCATGAGCTGTATGAAAAAACTCAACACCACTTCATAAATACCACTCCCAGCCCAATACCCGATGTGTTACAGTATACAGTGTAACTCATGCCCGACTCTAGAAAATCAGTATCGGTGCTGACGTTAATCTTCCTTTCAACTACAGAAAGGCTATCTCTCAAGAATCTGAAAATACGTAGTTCACACCATTCTTTTTAAAGACCATCATCAATGATTCTAAGTGTGATAAGTACTATATGAAATTCCATTAGTAACCACCCAGTCGTAGAAAACTCCACACCTCAAAAACTTTCATGGGTTCCCCCCAGGTAAATACAACTCTCACCTTCTCAGGGTCCACTAGCACTTCTATCTTTGAGAAGATGGGAACTAGGAAATGAATCTAATCCATCCAAAAGTGTCACTTTCTAGGATTAGAATATAACTAATTCTCTCTCAGTGTACTCAAATCATTCTCAAGATGGTGACATGGTCATGTTGATTATTAGAATACACAAATATGTTGTTTATTAAAACCACCATAAAAGAATCCATGTAAGGATGGAACACTCAGTTCATCAATTCCATTAAAACCGATGGAACATTCATGAGACCACATGGAATAAAAAAGATACTCATATAGCCTTCCTATAATGAAAGGTTGTATGAGGTATGCTTGCATGTCGAACATTCACTTAGTGATATTATGATCTCAATTCGATCTTCGAGAACACTGATGATCCTTGAATCTAATCAAATAGTTCATCTATACATGGAAATGGGTAATAGTTTTTAACAATTAAAAAGTTCTATTTCTGATAATTCATGAATACCGTGAGAGGACTATTCAACTTTTTCACAAAAGGGACTAGGGAACCCCAAGGATATGAACTCAGTCAGATGAAACCATTAGCCTCAAAATCTTCTAGCTCCCTATTGAGTTCTTGTAACTCCATTGTATCCGTCCTATAATGAGGAATGGATACCAGTTAAAAACCTATTAGTTGTTCAATAGAGAACTATACCTATATTAATGGAGGTAAACATTAAATTTTTTTCGAGAATACATCCTTGAAATGATAAACCACTTGAGGAAAATCTATTTGACATGTCTGTTGGTCATCCCGATATAAACTGAAAATATGTCTTGTCATCCCACTCAACCCATGATGCTCATATCTATCTTCGGTCACCTGGAAATCCTATTCACCCTTGTATAGATATTATCTTCCCTCTGGAAATGTAAAACTCACCATGCGACAATAGAAATTTACATAGGCTTGAAAGAAGACTAACTAGTCTATTCTGAGTATGTTGTAAAATTATGTCATCTCTAAGACATAGAGAACCCAAATGAAGTGACACCCACTATTCTCAAGGGGTAAATCCTTTCACTATCACACATCCACCATTTTAATATCTAATGGAGTTTCTAGTTTCATATCATCATCAAAAGTGAAAATAAGAAGAGAAATGATCTTCACAATAGGAACAACTATGAAACAATTTGAAACACCTATATCAATAGGTGAAGAAGCTAAAATAGAGGTGACTAAAATAATACCTCTGATAGTAGAAGGCCTTATATCCTTTTCATGATGGGTCTACTGCACTGGAAAAAAAATTTCCTGTGCTGTGGACCTCTGATATCCTAAATGGCATGAGATAATCCACTCTACAATCATTGGAAACCTAGATTCTGGCTACATCAGCACTAACCCTTACCTTGCCCTAAGGGTGCTGGTGAATTCTAGTTCTCTGACTGGTGAGAATCTATTGGCCCTACATCAGAATGTGGAGTTGGTGCAGACCCTTTCTCACTAGATGCTAGTGGATATGTCATACAAAAATGCTATAAATGGCCTATCGTTCTAGAAGATCAGCACTCAACTAGGTCCATCATGCACTATGGTTATGTATGTCCAACCTTTATGTAATGGTATAACCTCACATGGACCCTAGAAGATAAGTTATGACTGGTACTGTCACCTCAAGAATACTCTAGACAATGCTCCTTCTTTCCGGTCGAGACAGTACTATATCTCAGTGTCGAACCGCCCGGTTTCCACCACTAGCTTCCCACAGATTATGCTTAGTAATCACCACCTAATTCAAGATGCAATATAGAGAAGTAATCCTGAAAACATTCACATGTGATCATATTTCATACCTAATACCATCCACAAATAACCAATCCCATTATGTCTCTCCAACCATTAGAAGATGTTAGAATATCTGAAGCTCAGTGAAATGGTAAGGTTAGTCCATCACAAACATAACGTTCTGCTCTAGATGCATGAAATCCCAGGCTCTCTCAGCCCACCGTGTCTCAAAAAAATAGTATTAATAAAATATCATCTGAAAATATCCCTATTCCATGTCTCGATGACACATGGTCAGATTGATAACATCCCACCCCCTATAATACAGATCACACAACATATGAGTCACAACATTTATCCTCCACTCAGGAGGCATCTCAACATGCTCTAAGATTGATAAAATGGCCCTTATCCATAACCCCGTAGCCTGTGGCCCACCTTCCCTAGAAATCATGGGTTGATGCCCTTGATGGATCACTCGTGTGAGTTATTCTTTAGGCATGGCAGGCTGTGGTGCTACCTGAATGGCTTTCAAAGAAATCATAAATCCTTTACAAAGAAGTGCATCATCACATGTGTCTATTATAATTGTTGGTGCCACAACTAGCATGATTGGAGGGTCCACGGGTATCCCAGGTCTTACCACCTCTGAGGTATGATCATCTACACTCTCATAGCGCGGAACTGGTTGTCTTCATGGGGTAATGACTCTACCAGGTCAAGCACACACCTCAGTTAAAAATCACATAGTTTGACAATTAAAAAGATAAAGAACATAACAAGAGAATAAAGCACCCAAGGCTACCAAAAGAGAAGTACCCAACGTTTTGAAAAACTACACAGCGTGTGAACTCAAGCTCCAACTTGTCGTGTACTTCCACTAGCCTAGCATGTATACATCCTAGGTACACATCGTGTTATCCCGTCACATGGAATATACTCAATTTTTCTTCCATGTCCACATACATCCACATGGTCAATATCACATGGGTCTGCCTATGTCAAACTACACGGGGTGTACCAAACGCACACAACATGTCCTTCTTAAAACCCAATGTATTGTGTTCTCTATCAGTTGGTCGGAAAAAATGTTAAAAACAACATGGTGTTTACTCCTAGTACATGACATGTAATTAAAATTTTAATTTCTTCCTGAATATAAGAACATGTGACATGTGTTCATGGACTCACACGATGTGTTGTCTAGGTTTCCAGATAGTAAGCCTCTGAAATGTCCCTAGAACCTCTGTTTCGAAAGGTAAAGTAATGAAATACCAACTTCTGATCTATGGGGGCCCATACAACCCGCGATTCAATGTTTTGAATAACAGATAACACATAAAAAAATCTATCTCCCATGGCCGAAATATGATCCCCATATTTTGATCCAAGCGGGCCCACACTCCTCAGGGACCAAAAATTGGCATCCATATAATTCAAGGATAACTTGTACCAATACACCTATCACAATAACATGAATATCTATCATTGTAAATATCCCAAAAAAATGCATATATAGCTCAAAATCCACCATAACATCATGCAATCCTTAGTACTTGCTAAATGGCATGGTATGAATTTATGGCATGTGATTTCTAACTATTTCATATATGATGAATAAGATGGAATTCCCTTATATCATCAGGTTTCAACAAAATAGAACTAAAATGAAATCAATAATTACATCACAAAACCATTATTTCACCTAATGGTGAAATCTAATCATCTATAATAGCTCAACATCCACAAATCACAATACAATTCGAGGTAATTTGTCCTTTCCCTGTACACATGGTAGCTACACCTAGGGATAGCAAATTACCAAAATTGATTTCCATCCAATCCCATTGTAATGTTCCAAACAGTAAGAAAACTGTAAAATAAAACTCCTATTATACCACTATTTAATGTCTTGAATTAGGATTCCACTCAACTAATTCCCCATACCAGATTGGTCATATGGCCTAAAATGCATTTCCCCAAATTCCTGAGGCTTTTGACTAGTAGTGGGGGCCTATGGTGTGATAGTAGGGAAACTATTCACCTATTAAGAGAGTGTAACACAATAGAATAATTATTAATACAATAGTGTAAGTAGTAAATAGTATAAAAGTAAAATAAACAGCGAACGACTAATAAGATAAATAACCAAGCATTATTCCATACAAAAGATGATGCATCTTGTTATATGTTCTAATAAATAATCCAAACAAATACACTACATCAATACATGATATATGTATCAAAAATAAAAAAAGAAACAAAAAAAAATAAACATGGAAGCATCAGAAACCTTTGATCCGACCCATGCTCTCCGACTCTAAATAATCACATCATGTAACTATGGTAGGGCACTTACCCTGATCAACACCTGGAATCCTATAATACTTTTGGGCAAAAAATAATGAACCCAACAGAATGTGGGACTAAATCCAAGTAGGAAACCACAGTCGATAAGTGCCAATCTATCAATAAATAGATGTAACATGTAGTGTACTAAAAGGAAATGAAGTAAAATAAGAAGTACTCAAAATTAAACAATCATACAAGTACCAATTTACATTTATATTCAGTTCATGTTGTTTACATAATTCAATTACCCTAAATTATATAATCCTTGGGATGCGTCCTAAGCCCAATAATCCCCTATATAATGTAATCACAACAAACACATCAACAATATATCTAAATAGAAATAAGTTAATACCTAATCCAAGATTGTTCTTTGGTTTTGTAGACATGCCATAATTCATTCCATTTCAATATTTCTTAGGGCCAAGAACAATGTATAAGCATTTCATCATAATTCAAACAGATAACAATGCATTATATCATCATTTCATACTATTTCGTGGTAAAAAACTGATATATATGCATTTTAGCATGGTTCATTCTAGGACGATCCCAATATATCATCATTTTAGCATTTTTCAGTGTAAAAATCCTATATATAATAATTTCAACATGTTTCAAACAATTAATGTACATTATACTCTTACATAGTTAAAAATTAACAACTCATGTGGGGAAAACATGTCACAATCCTATCATTTAATCTTACTATTACCTGGCCCAGAAATTATAATATCACATGGGAAATTTATATATATAATAAGAAAACATGTGAATTAAACTATCACAAGGATGAAGAAATTGTCAACTCATGTGGGAAACATTCAATTAACCAACTTCATTTTACACAACCCCAAAAAAGGAAAATAAAGTTATTCTTATAGGTATCCTAGTCCAAATAGCTAAACAATAGTCATCCTAGAGAAAGACACCCATGGGGTGGCCCTTAATCAAATCAGACAAGCTCCAAAATTATTAAATTAATTTAAACCATTACTGAACCATCATTAGGAAACAACAAGTGTCAAGTTACATTCAAAGCTAAATCCTAAACATGGGAGAGATTCACTATGACACATATAAACAACTCTATATTGATCTAATGCACAAGACCACCTACCTCATACTAGTACGACTCTCTTCATCCAATGTTGAGATTTGATTCGATAAATAATGGAGTAGATCTATCAAATAAGAATAAACACTCATCCTTTAATAACTATGTAAAGAGGAGTAATCCAGAAGAAATGCTCAAAATGAATCAACCACTCACCAAGGGGTTTTTAATGCATCTGATGTTGTTTGAATCAGTCATCGAATGATTAAAAGAGATTTAATTTCTTTTCCAGATTTCCTAGGTGCACTATCCGTCAAAGGGGGAAGGTTTATTTCCCTCAAACTACAAAAACCACACTACTTATCCATTTAATAAAAAAATTACACGGTGTGTACTTGAGACTACACATTGTGTCTGTACAAATTCTGTTCAGAACATTACATGGCCATGGACTAGGATTACATGGAATCTAGCCTTACATAAATGGTGTGTACCTATAAGTACACAACATGTGCTTCCTAGTCATGTTGTTTAACATGCCTGCAACGAACCCCTCAACCCCTCTTTCCACACTTTATTATGTATAAACTAAAAACGAATGACCATACCTCAAATATAGAATCTAGTTCTTACAGTGAATATGATTCAATAGCACATGAGGATAGATCATAGAATAAAAGAGAATTATAAATCTCATAAGAGGAATGATCACCCATTTTAGGAAGGAGATCATGCTATTCATAATGTATCTTTGTGGGAAAAGTGTTATGAATTTTCACAAAAAAAGTAAAGTATATGGATTATTAGTCCATTTGAAATTATATAAAAGGTTGTATCAATTTTTTATATAGAACCTTTTCCATTGAGTTTTTCTTAGGTGCATGATCTCTTTCATGTTTCATTTATAAGGAAATACATATCGAAGGACTCTCAGGTTTTGATCCGTGAAGTAGTTTTGTTCTGTCATGAACCATCCCCTAAGGCCCGTATCCTTACTACCGCAAGCCCACCTTCCATAGGCCAGGGGCTGGAGACTAGCACCAAAAGCATAAATCCCTAAACTAGGAAGGTATTGACTTTAGAAATTGAAACACACACAACAGAGTATGCAACTGGAAGTAAAACTATATAAAAAAGAGAGTGTTGAAAGTAAAGGGGGTCGAAAATACAATACCAACAGTAAAGTAAAAGGAAATTGAAAAGGTACAAGTACAACTAAAAGAATAAGTAAAGCAACTACTGGATCATCCTCTGGGAGTCCTACCTGAAGGGTAGGTATAGATGTCCTCCTTAGCACTCCACCTCTATCCGTCCACTCCATGTACCATCTTTCTGAGTGGTCCACCTCCGGGTACCATCTAGCCCTGTTACTCTCTACCTCAGTCATCGTTTTCTATCGTCTACAACCAACACAACTAGGTGTGGGAATAGCCCGTGCAGGGGTGAGTATAACAATACTCAGTAGGGACCCTGAGACATTCAAGGTCTTAGGAAATCCCACACGGAAAAACCACAATGGTATGAAATCAACATATAACCATTACTTAGGTATATGGCCATACATATACCTAAGTTATCTAGTACACCATATCAATCATGAGGAAAACACTAATGTCATTAATTCAGCTCAAAACCAAGATTTTATTCTAGGGTGGTAACATATAACACTACCAGTCAAGTTCTCAAAACCTCAGTTGCTGGTGTACTCCTACTCTATAGAGTACGTGTGGGATAGCCGCGTCACACAGAGGCGCTTCCCACTATCCTGGACTGCTGTTGTACTTCTCCTATTGAGTACTGTGGGTCTGTTGTGTCACACAGAGGCGCTCCCCACTGTGGGTCTGCCACATCACACAGAGGTGTTCCCCATCACAGCCTGCTGAGGTACTCCTCCAATAGAGTAATGTGGGTCTATCGTGTTACATAGAGGTGCTCCCCAATCTAGGTCTTCCACATCACATAGAGGAGCTTCCCACTGGGCTAGTCAAAACACTCCCAGTCGAAAGGTCAGCAGTCATCAGGTATCATATAGCTACTAAGTCTCCGTAATCTGCTTCCTCGTCTCCAAGAGGATCCGCTTAATGAGCTATCGGTCGATACACAAATTGTCACTAAGTCCCAAGTAGAGGTTTCTCAAAGGTCCGCCTCGTCATAGGGGTTTCAACGCAATAGACGGCGCGTCAATCAGACACCCGGTCTGTGAGTTATTGGCATTTCGGTTCAAGGGGCCCAATTGTTTTAGGTTCAAACCAACCCAACCATACCCAAATTGTGTCCAAAATTTAATTGCGATATTCCAAAAGAATCTTCATGCTCTATTCTTTCCATCAACGCAGACGGTTCGTCGATCGGACACACGTAGCCCATGATATGGGAGAAGAGGTGAAAATAATCCAAAGCGGGTCCAGGTCTGGTCCGGCCCAGTTGGACTAACCCAGCCCGACCAGGGTACAGACAAGAATTTGACCCGGTCTGAGGGGGCGGCTCGACGAGAGTGGGCATCCCGACCCGAGAGTGCGGCCCAGCCTGAGAGGGTGGCCCGACCCGAGTGGGCGGCTCGGCCCGAGAGTGGCCTGGCCCGAGGATGGCCCATGTGGGCTGGTGGCCCGCGTGGCCCAGCTAGCTGGCGGCACACGTGGCCTGGCTGGTTGGTAGACTGTGGGGCCTGGCTGGATAGCTTCGCATGGCTCGACTGGCTGGCCGCCCTGTGGCCCGACCGGCCATGTGTAGGCGGGGGGGGGGGGGGGGGGGGCGTCCCTTACTTGTCGAACGGAACCAGTGCTAAACGCCAGTTCAGAAGCCGCGGGACCCAGGAGTGTCCCGCCTTGTCTAGCTGGACAAGCGGTTAGCCAGTTCCACACCACCGGTGCCCAGAATGACGCCGGCCGCTCTTGGATCCTCCTCTGCGGTGCGACGACGCCGCGGTTCTGGTCGTCTATGCGGCGCGACAACGCCGCGGCCCTCCGTCCAACAGCCATGTCCCTCCTGGTCGTGGCCCTTCCACCCACGTGGCACGATGGTGCCGCCCCCTTATGCAGCACGACATGTCGCCTTGATCCACCATGGCCCAATAATCCGCCTTGCTCCACCCCGGCCTGACCTGCCGCCTTGCTCCACCGCGGCCCGCACTGGCCGCACCCTTGTTCTCGGTGCGTCATGATGGCGCCGCGCCCTTCCTGCGACCCGTCTGCCCTTGCGCCACCAGTTTTCTTCGCGGCTGGCTCGTCACCGGCCACTGTCGCTTCATCTCCATCATCAACAAGTGAGAACAACAAAGGGGGAGGGTCGGGCAGTGTTCGTGCGGTCCGCGCCCTCATCATTATGGTGATACCAAATGACAATTCACATTCCATAATTTGAACGACGTTGAACAAGAGAAAAATCAATTCAAATCCCTTACCTCGTTTGTCGCTGATAGTTTATGAAGTCACGGGAAATGGGCGGACGTCGATTCATTGATGTTAGAAATGAATATGTCGAGCATGGCATCGTCAGCATTCTTGAAGGACGGTTCTCCCTCCTTTGTTTCGATTGAAGAAGTTAGAAGGTATTCTTCAATGGCAGATGAGCGTCTGGAGGAGATGAAGTTGTATATGGCGTTCTTCACGTTCTTCATTGGAGAGTTCTTCTCCTCCCCAAGCCCCACCAAAATATTATGCCAACCCAACAATAATAAGATATCACATTTTATTAAATTGTTGGAATAAAGAATTAAAATGGAAAACTAATTAAGGGGGGATCCACTTAATTAATTCTTGTGTTTAGGAACAAATTTATTATGGGAGTTCAAGAGTTTAAAGGGGAGTAGGATCAATTAATTAGTGGAGAAGGTTAAGATTCTTCTGCACTTAAATGGGGTGTTTAAGGGGATAGAAACTCGGGTGGTCCCCACTGAAATTTATCCTCCCAAGGGAGGTTATTCTTGGGTGGGCCCCACCACCATAACCTCCCATGGGAGGATAGGGTGTTGTGGCCCCCACCTCCAACCTCCCCTTAGAGATTTTAACCGCCAAAATAAAAATAATCTACAATTATTTTTATTTAACTTTAACCAGAAAAACTCCAAAAACTAACTTCCATTCTCGACCAACTGCCATCCAAGTGAAAGCCTTTTTAAGAGAATACCGGTGATGCGAGCTCAACGGTGCCCTTAGATTTCAATTCGGAGCACTGGTTCAAAATTTATAAAATCATGCTCGCACATTTTCTAAACGTACCCGAACAAAACATTAGAAGTTGATTCTGGGCACACTGGGCCTCAAAATCAAGCGCCGAAATTTTTTTGGGACTCTTAAAAATCCCATGAATTTATGGAAAAAAAATTTCCACCGATTTTACAGGTCATTAAATTCTCCCCACCTCAGGGCTATACATCCTCGTAAGCTACAACTCGATCTATGGGAACAAAAGGGGGTACTGAGCATGCATCTGAGCCTCCGACTCCCAAGTTCTCTCTTGGAGGTTCCCATGCTACCAGTGAATGTGAACCAGAGGTATGAACCATTAATGAGGGACCCGCTCATGTCAATCCTTGATCTCCACTGGAACCTTTGTGAAAGTCACCCCATCGTCGATGTCCAGCTCTCCATGGTCGATGATGTGGGAAGGGACATGCGCATATCTACTCAGCTGAGATATGTGGAAGACGTCATTTACCCGGTGTAACTGAGGTGGAAGAGCTAATCGGTAAGCCACCTCACCTACTCTGCTGTGGACCTAGAATGGTCCAATGAATCATGGAGATAACTTACTTCCTCGGCCAAATCTTCATAGACCTCTTCTTGGTGAGACTTATAGAAAAACGTGGTAACCATCCTCAAACTCAAGAGGTCTCTATCTCCTGTCAACATACGAATTCTTCTTGCTCTGTGTAGTCTTCATCCACTCCTAGATGATCTGCACCTTCTCTGTCGTAGCATGTACCACATCTGGTCACACTAGTGATGACTCCCCTGGGTCTATCCAGCACAGTGGCGATCTGCAAGGTTCACCACACAAGGCCTCAAACGATGTCATCCCAATGGTTGAGTGGAAGCTGTTATTGTAGGAAAACTCTACCAATGGTATGTGATCATCCCAACAGAAAGAAAAGTCGAGGACACATGCGTAGAGCATGTCCTCGAGGGTCTGGATGGTCTGCTCGGTCTGGCCATCTGTCTGAGGATGGATGGTGGTGCTAAGACATAGCTACATCATGAAAGCCTCCTGAAACCCCTTCCATAGCCGGGAAGTAAAATGCGTGTCACGGTCGGAGACAATAAGAGAAGGTACTCCATTAAAACACACAATCTCTTGCACATAGAGGCGTCCCATGATCTCTACTGATCCTTTCTCTCTGATCAGTTGGAAGTGGTCCGACTTGGTGAGTCGGTCAACGATCTTACATATCAAATCGTGACTCCTAGATGTACGTAGAAGTCCTGTCACAAAGTCTATGGATATCCCATCCCACTTCTACTTTGATACCTCTATGGGATGAAACAATCCTGCTGGTACTTGGTGCTCCGCCTTCACTTTCCGACAAGTGAGGCACAGAGAGACAAACTCTGCTACCACCTTCTTCACACCTGGCCACTAGTGCTGTCGTCAGAGGTCTTGGTACATCTTCGCCACTCCTGTATGAACCAATAAAGGGGAAGTGTAGAACTCCCTCAACACATCCTTTTGAACTACAACTGGTACCAAGGTATGTCATCTAAAGAGGATGACGTGCTCCCCACCTTTTGGAAATCCATCTGGTGCCTACCCTTGTGATATTTGAGCACTGCATGACTCAGAGTCAGCATCTCCACACTGTGCCTCCCTGACTCATTGAAGAAGTGGATGGGTGACTGTAAGAGATTGTAGAAAAGATGCTCTATCTCGGTCCACATAAGAAATCTGTAAAGTAGCTAGCTTCTCTTTCACCTCTCCTAAAGGTTGAATACCGGATCTCCTACTGATTGAATCCACAACAACGTTCCCCTTCCCAAAATTATAGACTATCTGAAAGTCATAGTATTGGAAGAACTCAAGCCCACACCGCTACCCTAGGTTCAAGTCCTTCTGGGAGAAGATATACCTGAGACTCTTATGATCCGAGTAGACCGTGAAACGCTCGACCATCAGATAGTGTCGCCACATCTTCAAGGTGAAGACCACTACTGCTAACTCTAGGTCATGGGTAGCATAGTTCTTCTCATCCTATCACAGCTACCAAGTACCATTCGCGATCACAGCTCAATCTTGCATCAGGACACACCCATGTCTGGTCCCTGATGCGTCGCAGTAGACTACGTACCCTACGCCTACCTTTGGAAGCCTCAAGATGGGGGAAATAGTCAGCCCTTACCTCATCTCCAAAATGATCTGATGGCATCTCTTTGACCGCACGAAGGGTTTCCCCTTCCTTTTCAAGGTAGAAAGTGGTTCTACAACTCTAGAGAAGTATAGAATGAATCTTTGGTAGTATCCAGCCAATCCCAAGAAACTCTGTACCTCCGTCACACTTGTGGGTGGCTCTCAAGCAAGTACTGCCTCAATATTCGCGGGATCCACTACAACTCTAGCCTATGAGATTACATTTCCAAAGAAGTGGACCTCTTGAATCCAAAACTGAAACTTTGAGAGATTACCATAAATCTGGTGCTCTTGGAGTGTGTCTAGTACTACCTACAAATACTAGGCATGCTCCTCCTTAGTAGTTGAGTAGATAAATATGTCATCAATGAAGACTATGGAAAAGCGATCGAGGAATGGATTGAAGATCCTGTTCATGAGACACATGAACACTAATGGAGTATTGGTTACGCCGAAGGGAATAACCATGAACTTATAGTGGTCATACCGACAACTGAATGAAGTCTTCTGCACATCCTCGTCTCAAACTCTAAGTTGGTGATAGCATGATCTGAGCTCTATCTCCGAGAACCACCATGCTCCTTTGAGATGATCAAAGAGGTCTTCAATCCTCGAGAGTGGGTAAATGTTCATCACGATCACCTGGTTCAGGAGACGGTAGTCAACAAAAACCCCCAAGCTCTCATCCACCTTCTTGTCGAATAGAATCGGGGCTCCCCAGGGACAAATACTGGTCCAAATAAATCCCTTTCCCAGTAAGTCCCCCAGCTGTACCCAAAGCTCGGTGGGAGCCATCCGATATGTTGGAGTGGATATCGGTGTTCTACTGGGGTACATTTCTATTTAGAAGTCCACCTCTATACAAGGAGGTTGTCCTAGAACATCGTTAGAGAAAACATCCACGTACTGATCCACCACTATAGGATAGCTCAAACTCTCAACATCTACTGTTCCAAGGGTAAGGGAAACCAAATGATGAGTGATCGACTGCACCCTCCTCTAAGTAAGTCTGTCATGTGCTGAAAAGGATTCCTTCTCACCAGTGTTGGTGAAACTGGTCCCATCTATGAGGACACATTGCACTTTGCTCCTAATACAGTCAATCATAGCATGGACTGTAGATAACTAGTCCATACCCAAGATAACGTCGTAAGGCCTTGACGCCGCTATGAGGAGATCCTTTCTGAAGCTCTCTCTTCCCAGAGTAAGCTCATAGTGTCGACACTAGTGCGTAATCATCGAGTCTACTCTCGTAGGAGTATATATCCCTAAGGATAAAGCCAACGTATCCGTCATAATCTTCGAGCTCTGAAAGAGGGCAATGGAAATGAAAGAGTGACTGACACCTGTGTCTATAAGAACTACAGCTAAGGTGGAGTAGACACATATAGTACTCTAGACACCGAAAAAGTCCATAACTCCCGGAGGAAGTTTCGAAATGACGAAGCGAAGTCATATTCGGAATCCGAGGCCCGATCCAAAGGCCCTGTAAGTAGTGCGAGAAATAAAGGTGGATCCACATGAAATATTGTTGTGCGCGTGAATTATCCTCGGGATTCGCGGAATTGATCCGATGAGGTGCGCAATATTTTCACGCCCTAGTTCTTCGCGGCGAGATTTTGAGCACCGAAGGCTCCCGACGTGGAAGATTTCGTACGCTGCCTGGATTCCATGCCAGCCGAAGCCTATAAATAGGCAGCGACCCCGAACGGTTTGGGGGTTGTGGAATTCGCATCGGCTCTTGTGTGCGCAATTCGACCCCCCCCCCCCGGCGCGCAATATGACTTCTAGGTAATTCCCCTTTTTTCGCAACCTTGCCCCGGGTTTCGCCATTGCGCAAAACTCCACCGGCTTAAGTGAATTTACCCCCTCCTCCGGGTTCCTTCCTTGCGCGCAATCCGTGTCCAGTGTGCTCAATCCCCTTCCGTGCGTGCAATTCCCTCTCCGCGCGCAATTCCATGGCTCCAATTGCGCGACATCCCGGTGTTTTGCGCGCAAAACCCAGGACCCTTCACCTTGACGCCCCTTGGCTGCCTCTCTACACCGGCACCTGATGTCTCCCCTACCGGGCATGTACGCCATGCATTGTTTTCTCGTACAACCTTCCAAGCTCGTACGAAGTAACCTCAAGGTTCCTTGGGCGGTGTTTCTCGTTGTGGTTCTCTGCCTTATGCTTCTCTGTATAGGCACGCTAACGGCTATTACTTCTTCGCATAGCCACGCTAACGTGGGCCCCTCAATGGTTCTTCCTGTGGCCACCCGTCATTACGGCCTTGCCGATGCATTTCCTCCCACAAGGGGTATAGGGCGTTTGGAATGTAAGCCCTAGGGGTGTGGAGCGAACCCACCTCTTCCAAGCTGCAGGACGTTAAACTTCTAAGAACCCCATCCTTAACACATGACGTTAAACTGTGGTCCAACCCCGTGCTTCGCATGCAGGGTCCCCCCAGATCGGGCATTCTTTACGCCCACTCGTCTCCACGGGAATAAACTCTTCCTCGCATGGAATGAGATCCTCCTTGTCGGAGTGGCGTTTTTCCGTGGGGGAAGGGCCGCCTCAGAGCGTAAGCCCCGGGCCTCTCAACCGATGGTTGCACCTGTGCATCTCCGTGCTTCCCCCTGCCAAGGCCAGTGGAGTCATTTTCCCATTGGGCTTTGTCATACCACGGGCCTCCACCCTGAAGTATGCCTCGGCACCAAGGGCCTCTAACCACGCGTAAGCCCCTGTTTCCTATTTGGGCTGCTCAACGCGTAAGCCCCATTCCGCTTCTCAGGAACGCACCCTTTGCGACATGATCGTCTGGTCCCTGCTGCCTCTTGTTTCTCACACCGAGCATGGCTCACATGTGCTTAGAGTGCGCATCAACCATGACACCACCATGGGCCTCCTCAGAGCGTAAGCCCCATCCCAGTGAACTACGTTGACTTTGATCCGTGCTAACACATGGTACGTAGGAAGCCTCCACAAGGTTCAATCCCACCACCCGGTCATCCCGACCTCTCCACGTCGGTTCCCTGGCTGCCATGGGTCACCTCAGAGTGTAATCCCCATACCCACCATGGGCCGCCTTATAGTGTAAGCCCCAAATCCCTCGTCCCGCATGACATTAAACTGTATTCCCTCATCCTGTATGGCGTTAAACTGTATGCCCTCGTCTCGCATGATGTTAAACTGTATTCCCCCTATTGGGCCATCACAGAGCGTAAGCCCCGTGTCTCACACCCACGTCTCATCATGACTCCCCCCCTAAGCCCACGTGCCTTGGGAAGCTCATTCCCTAGCCCAGAGATCTTACTTCCTCATGGCTCCAATCCATGCATTCATTCTCACGGGTTGCCTCTCTAAGTGTCCCACCGTACCACCGAACTACGCAAACATTGATTCCCTGCCATGGGGATACATAGGAAGCCTCCACAAGGTTCAAGACCGTCACTCCACCATCCATCCTGATCCTTACCTGGGCCGCCACATCCCGGTGAGATCATGCAATCCCATCCCACTCCATGACATCCAGGAAGCCGCCCACGTGCTGGCCCCAACATCGGTGTTCCCCCTAGGGGTCCTTCAACCCGATCCGTCTCCGCAAGACGTTAAACTCGTGCCATACCCTGTGATAAACATGGGAAGCTAAGGAAAACCTCATATGGTACACATTCTCCTCATTTGATGTGGGATGCCTTGGGCTTCCGTGCCCTCAAGAAGCCCTGTGATAAGGGACAGAAGACATACATGCTAACGACACCCCAACGTGACCATTCTCCTCACCGAAGGTTGCTGCCCCAATAAGACCCCATGGAGCATCTCGACGGAAGTAGCATAATTAACTGGCATCCATGTAGATATGGCGCCGAGAATGAGCTTCACGAACCCAACTTAAATCTATAAGGGAGACCCAAACTAGGTGATGAGCTCCGAGGAGGAATCCACGGAAGGAAGAACCAGCATCCCGTCATCCCGGTTTCGATCAAGTAACAGAAATCCCTGAAAAGGGAATGGATTCCGCCTGCCTTTGGAAAGTTGGAATCCGGGGAAACAAGTCGCGCGTCCTCCCTACGGACGGATGCGCGCGCCCTGGCGAAAGCGTCGGAAACATAAAATGGTGAACCTGACGTGAAGCTCTTCTCCTCAATACGGGGAATGATATCGGTCGGGGTGTTGGAAGATTAGCATGTCACCAGGTCCAGGTAACCCTCACCGGGATGTGAAACCCCCAGGGGTCGAGGCTGTTAGGATGTTGACCACTCCGTTCTGCGACGTTGTCAGCATGGATCCCTCTCGCCATCCACGGAAGACGGAATGATGATGGGCTTTGGTTGTTGATCTCTTATCCTGTTGGTAATAATGGGTTCATCTCCCTGCTTCCAGAAATTAGATCACTACATCCGGGACTCAATCGCCACCTGCCCACCGGTGCAGAGGTAGGAGAAGTACCGAAGCGGCTACCCAGCACATTCCCGCCTCTTCCATAGTCGCTTCGACTTCGGCCGACGTAGCAGCTGGGCGCTCACTACCCCTCTCCCCATCAGAAATCATCTAGTAGAGGGTGATCAACGACCTGGTTTGTAGGTACGACGAGGAAAGGATCATCCCCACCAGGGGAATGGCCCGTTTGGATCTAGAGGCGGCTGTGCCTCACCACCATCGCTGCCCCCGAGGGCCTCGTAGGGAGCTGCCGCTCCCCACTCCGACATTAAACCGCTTCAGGAGCCTATCCCCATAGCACCTTGGCACATCCCTCCCCTATGCCAATGAGGTGGGGGATGTCCAGGTCCGCCCGATCAGAGACCCGTCCTAGGGGTTAATGGCATGAACCCCCGCCAGGCTGCGTCGACGCCACCGACCGACTCCCCGAGTCGAGAAGCAGGCAATCATCAGGCCCGCACAACTGGATCCAACCCATCCGACCCGACGCCAGCGTCGGGCGCGAGCGGAAGAGAATGCCCGTCCTGGGGCACCAACATCAGAAACCACTATGGCCCGAGCCACTTATGACTCCTGTTACCAAACCCCCGCACACGTTGAGTAAGGGTAGCCACATGCCCGACTTGGATCGAAACCCCGACCACCCTGCAGGCAAGTAGGGTTGAATCACCCAGTCGCGGGCATTGGCAATGTCCACCACAGACCAATTCGTGGTAGTTCCACCCACCATGAAGGTTCATTCCTTGCCACTGATCTGGAAAGCCGAAGGCTTCTTCGCGACGACTATGCTCTGGGTATGACTCTTTCCAGCACCCACTACATCAGGTATGAGGTCACTCCCCCTACTACCGGCTATGAGTATGGAGTCGTTGCGTATCCATTCGCTCACTCACATGGAGGTCCTCCCTGTGTCCCTTTCGACATCTGTCCCGATGCGTCCCACACCCCGGCCTTCAGTCCCCTCTGCCCCAACTCTATTGCGCCCTGGGAACTCCTTGACGGAAATCATCCTTACCCTGAAGAGCCACCCAGGAGTAGGAAATTCGGGTGCCGTTGCCGTAAGAGGAATTTTAGGGGATTCCAGACAGAAATGAGACCAGTCTGTTTCTCGAATTCTGAGGTGGAGTACGACTTGACGATGGAACCTTCCCCCCAACCCTTAGAGTTGAGGGTAGGGATGGGGATGTAGCGCGTCAGTATCGTACTACCTGAATGAAGGATCCATATGATTCCCTCCTCCCTCCGAAGGTATATCCAGGAGGACGAGGACTTGGCATACCCCCAGGGGTCAAACCCGCAGTTGCCACTGGCCTCCCCGGAAGCACCTTCCGCCCCTGTCAAGGAGGGTGGGGAACCTTTCTGGGGACCGATGTAAGAGCTGTGATGTGACACACCCTCAAAAAGCACCGACACTATGACTGGAGGCCCATTCCCCAGCCCATCCTATCACGACGTGACAGAAAGGGCACTGCAACCCCTGGAGGATGACTCAGGGATCGGCGGCCAATCGGCCAATTCGCCATATTCCCCACCGGCCATCCCACCGGCCAGGCGGACTGCCTCGACACCATTACCAGTTCCCCGAATATCCTCGGTGAATGAGTAGAGGCAGCAAGGTCTGGACCCCGAACCGGAGTCATGGAGCTTCGGGACCGTCCTTGCAGCGGGACACTTCCCTAAGAAGTTTTGGCCGGTCGCAGGATCAGGTTTTGATGTGCCAGAGTCACTCACCCCGGGAGAGTTTGAATGCTTCCGCCAGACCCTTCAGGTGACTCACTCCCGTCTTCGCCATCAGCTAGCACCTTATCCCGGGAGCTAAGCACATCTCGAGGATATCAGTGAGTAGTGCCATCGGGTCGACCTAGCAGCACTCCCTGCGGTTCGGCACCTCGAGTCATTAGGCCACCACGGGGCCCTCCAGCAACAATGCGTCCAGAGTTTTCAAATACTCCAAAAAGTTATTGAGGAAGCCACCCCCCACGCGCACATCCGCAGATGGGGGCAGTACACTACTATTCTTTTCATTGCGATCCGCTGATAGCCTGATTCACTGGGCGGCCCTGAGGGAACATCGCCAAGGGCAGTGGCAGTCAACATGGACGACCTTTCAAATGAGGAAAACGGTGTGGATCCCCTCTACGGGGACTTAACCCCTGAGGAAAAGCTGCTACTGGACCCATCTGGGAGGATTACTCACTAACAGAGGAGCCTCCTAGGTCTCCCTGTACCCACGGAGGCACTGACACTGAGCCGAAACATCAGCAAGGGAAAAGAGACCGTCGGGTCTATCAAATTCGCTGACCCATCTGCCTTAGTGAAGAAGGTAGAGGAAGATCCCAAGAAGGCCACGCTATGCCAATAGCTTGTTGAGCAAAAGAGGCTGGTTGATGAGCTCTTGGCTGAACACATTGCAGAGCAGCAGCCTAACTACGGTAACCCTAGTCCAAGACAGTAGGGGCATGAGCATCTACCCTTTGCCGAGATTCCCCTCGGCATTCTTGAACATGTTGTGTTCTCTGATAGGGGAGACACTGGAACCCATGGAAAGAGGGCGCGATATGTTTCGTCGAACCCTCCTGAGTGGCGGGACCATCTGGGGGACCCTGCTCGATTTCCTCCCGCCGCCCCTAGAGTCGCTCCGCCAGCCGCCCCGCGAGCTGCTGAGCGTGACTACCGTATCGAAGAGCCTGATAATGTTCTTGTGGTTAGAGATCCCTTTTAGGATAGGAATATGCATCCGGATGATCTGATGGAAGTACTCAACACCCGCTTGGAGGCCCTATAAACTCGGCAGGTGGCAATCCCACCGGACAGCAAGCCATAACCAGCATGGGTGGATGATATGCCGGCCCCGCCGAGATTTGGGAACCCCACTTTCTCCCCCTTTAACAGGACCAGAGACCCTCCACAACACTTGGCCCACTTCAACTCAAGGTTCGGGCCTATGTTAGGGACTCTGGCGCAGCAGGAGGCTGCCAAGCTCTGTTGCTTCGTTCAGACACTGGAAGGGCCAACATTCGTCTGGTACAGCCAACTCCCTGTTGGATCTGTGACTAGCTGGGAGGACCTTCGCCAGAAATTCCTCTACCAGTTCAGTTCCAAAACCCATAAGATGAACATTGCATACCGCTTCAGGTGCAATAAAAGGCCCGATGAGCGAGTCGTGGACTTCGTCGCTCGGTAGAAGGGGCTCACGTACTCCCTTGACATGCCACTGACTCAGGAGCAATTACTGACAATGTGTGTAGGGAACGTCAAGGCAGAGCTGGTTCCTTCTCTGATCACACATAATTACCCTGGAGGGTTCCGGGACTTCTCGGACAAGGCTCGGCGCCTCGAGGAAGCCCTAAAACAGGCCAGTCAGGCACGCCCGCTGCCTCCTGTAATCTCTACAAGGAGAGCCGCCAGAGCCAAGCCCGCTGTTGTAGCCTATATAGAGGCCCCCAGACAGCTAGATTTGTTACCAGTAAGGCCAGTTCAACAGCCTCATAGGGGTCCACCCCCACGGGCATAGCCTCCGGCCCAGCAGTGACCGCCTCAAAATCAGCAGGCGCCTCCGCGTAACGCACCGCCACCACCTAGGCGAGATAATCCGGCTTCACCTCCACGGCCTGCTCCTCTGGCCCCTCGTCATGGTCATCCCCCAAGAGCGCCCTTTCCAGATAGAAGGAATCAGATTTACTTGTTTGGCAAGGCCTAGGTCCCTGGTTATTTCCGTAGCGCCTTGGAGTAGAGGATCGTGCAGCTGCGTGAGTGCCGGAAGCTAGAAGAGGTGTGTCTCACTGGTCACCCTAACTACTGACCATATCACCGGATCCTGGGACACACCATCCAGCGATGCTATGTTTTAAAGGATTGGCTCCAAGACCATATTGTCAACAACATAGTCAGGTTGGGCCCAGCCCCGGCACAGGTGGCAGGTTTCTTCGTGAGATCAGATGGCAGCAACGACAATGGGGATGAGTGGGAACATGTTTCTGACCGTGGGTCCCGGAATTATAATGACTGGATGGCCCGCAGGATGGTCTCCCATGACCATGGCATCATCCATGCCCGCCCAAGTCATCCAGAGCCCTCGGAGTCTGCGAGGGCTGCTTTGGCATCGTCTTCCCAGCCTACCTCTTCCCAAAAGAGCAAGCGGCAGCACAAGAAGAAAGAACACGCCCTTCCATTGCCGTCATCTTTCCACACGCTTGGCTATTTCATGCCCCTAGAAATGGCGATCCCTCTGAGACCCCGTCCGGTAGTGGATGACTCCTCGAGGGAAAGCCCGGGGTACGCTTCGGTTAACACCATAGAGTTGGTAAATCTCTTTTTGACTCCCGACGATGAGGAAAGCCAGGTGGACCTCCCCAATGTCCTCAGCCGTCACCAACATCGGAGGAGTCGTGGCTACATGAATCACTAGGGAACAGGAGTCATCACCTCCAGTCAAGTCATGCATGCTACCAAGACGAGGCAGCAAGCCCGGTACAGAGAACAGCACTCGCGGCTCCCTCACCCGGTGTCAACAGGTTCGCTTCCACCACCGTTTGTGTTACTGGATCGGGCGGAACCGCCTCGTCCATGTTGCAACCAGCCCTGCCCTGCCACCGACCGACTACGACATTCCGGTCCTAGCACGATAGCCACCTCTCGGGCTTCGACTAGTGAACAGTGGGACATGCCTAGTACCAGTCAGTCACCGGTCCCTCCTGCAGGGCCCGTCATTCCCCCAATCGCAGAGCGAGCTCCTGTAAGTAGAAGCTCGTGTTTGGCTCGAAAGTATGATGTTCTGAAGCATCTGGCTGGTATTCCAGCAAGGCTTTCCATCCTTGAGGCCCTTCTCCTGTCGTCTGAAATGCGTGAGGCGCTCGCCAAGGATCTAAGGATCCCTCTCCAGTTTTAAACGGAGGTAGCAGCTGCAGAAGCCTTCCACACCGAGGTGATTGAGGACGCCGAATGTCAGGCGGTCATCTCATTTTCTGGTGAAAATGAAGACCTCCCCGTACAAGGGCACATCCGCCCACTATACATCACTGGCTAGTTCAATGGCGTGGAAGTTCGTTGCTATCTTGTCGACACTGGTTCTGGGATTAAACTGATCCCAACTCGGACACTGCGGAAACTGGGGTTGTTAGAGGATGATTTAACTCCCTCTGACCAGAGGATCCAAGGGTATGACCAGACCGAGCAAATTATACTAGGTAATATTCGTCTGAAGACCCAGTTTGGTGGCCTAATTGCTGATACTAAATTCATGGTTGTCTCTCAGGACACCGCCTACAACACGTTGATGGGCAGGCCGTGGCTCCACCTTCACGCAGCGGTCCCCTCATCGTATCATCAGTGCCTCAAATACTCTCTTAAGGGTCGAGTGGGCGTGCTCCAAGGAGATGCATCTCTGTTTGCCTCTTGTGAATCCCATTACCTGGATGCTTACTATTACAAGAGTAAGGACAAGAAGATCCCTGAAGGTGAGGTCGAGCCCGCAACTGTCACGAGTGATCCCTGGGCAGGTTTGGTTGACGCATATGTCTTCCCAATCCATCGGTTGGAGGCCATGACCCCCGATATGGGAGAGTGCTTTGTTGTCTCAGGTACCAGAGGAAGGAATATTTCTGGGTCTAAGAGACGGTGAGAAATCACCTCTTACTCTTACACTGACCAGGCTCAAGTGATCCCCGAGCCTCCTACCCCTGTACGATATTGGGACATTGGGCTCATGGAAACAGCAGTACGTCATACATGTCTGTTATTCCAGGCCGAAATAAACCGACTCAAGACAATGCGTCACTACTGCTTTGATGTTGTAAAGCGTGGCCCCTTGGGCCAAAGGCCTGATGGGATTAGATCAACCACCTTCGTCTCCATGGTCTCCGTGGTGCATGAGTCTCCCGTCGTGACGACCATTGCCGCCCAAGCCAGCGCCAGCTCCCCATTATGGTCTAGTAGCACCGAAACGGATTCCCCCATAGACAATCCTTCCACAAGTGGAGAGGAGGACATGGAAGATGCTCCTACAGCCTTTGAGGAGGGCGTCTCCACCACAATTGATTAATTAGTGTAGGTGAACCTCAGTAGCGAGGTGGACCTGAGACCCACATTGGTCAGCGCCGATATGCCCCCCGAGGAATGAAAATAGTACATAGACTTCCTCAGATAGCACCATGATGTGATTTCCTGGAGTTATTACGAGATGCTGGGACTAAATCCCCAGGTAGCCGTCCACCGCCTTGGCCTCCCAACAAACCATCGCGGATTCAAGAAGCCTCCCAGAAAAATTCACCCCTCTCATTGTGCCATGGTTGAGGCCGAAGCTGATAAGCTCATCAAGGCCAAATTATTAAAGGAAGTCCAGTACCCCAGGTGGCTAGCCAACATTGTGCCAGTCAGTAAAAATAACGGGCAGATCAGGGTCTGCATCGACTTCCGCGATGTCAATCACCACTGTCCGAATGATGACTTTCCCCTTCCCGTGACAGAGCTCTTGATCGAGGCAATGACCGGGTTCCAAGCCCTATCCTTCATGGATGGGTACTCTGGGTACAACCAGATCTGGATGGCCCCCGAGGATGAAGAGTTCACTGCCTTCAGGTCCCCCTAGGGTACTTTCTACTATCGGGTTATGCCCTTCAGCCTGAAGAATGCAGGTGCCACCTATCAACGGGCTATGCACCGCATATTTAAGCCGATCCTCGGGACACTGGTGCAGTGTTATGTAGACGACCGGGTGGTTAAATCTCGTCAATTCCAGGACCATCTCAAAGACCTTGAGAAAGCGTTTGGCTTCATCCGTTCTTGCCACTTGAAGATGAACCCGTTGAAGTGTGCCTTCGGGGTCACCTCCGGAAAGTTTCTTGGCATCATTGTTAGGTATCGAGGCATCGAGATCGACCCAGAGAAGATCAAGGCCATCAGTTAGATGCCTCCCCTGAATAATATTTGGGAGCTTCAAGGCCTCCACGGCCACTTAGCCTATATATTCTGATTCATTACGAATCTGGCCGGCAAGTGTAAGCCCTTTTCTCGGCTCATGATCAAAGGCACTGCCTATGGGTGGGATAAAGAGTGTCATATAGCTTTTGAGGAAATCAAGTAGTATCTGCTTCGAACTCTTTTCCTGATGCCACCCGTTCCCAGAAAGCCTTTGGTCTTTTATGTGACCGCCCTGGAGCGATCCCTCGGCACCCTTCTCGCCCATAAGAACAGCGAGGGAACAGAGAATAGCCTCTACTACCTCAGCCGAATGCTCCTCGACGCATAAATTAGATATTCTCCCATCGATAAGAGATTTCTGGCACTCGTATTTTCCGTACAAAAATTACGGCACTACTTGTAGCACCATGAGGTACAACTGGTCTCTCAGGTAGACCCATTGAAATACATCCTGAACCGACATATGTTGACTGGCCGATTGGCACGCTGGGAAGTGATCCTCCAGCAGTTCGACATCAGGTTCGTACCTCAGAAGGCCGTCAAAGGACAGGCGTTGGAAAACTTCTTAGCTTCCCACTCAACCTCTGTGGACCATCCACTGGATCTAGGATTTCCTGATGAGGCAATCCTCTCAGTCGATCACGCAATCCCATGCTGGCAGATGCACTTTGATGGCGCCTCCTGAAGCCCCACCGGTAGAAGGCTCAATGATCCTAGGATTAATAGAGTGGGCCTGGGTATCGTCTTCATAACCCCATAGTAAGCTGTTCTACCATATTCATTCATGTTGCCAAAAGGCTGCACCAATAATGAGGCAGAATATCATGCCCTCATCAATGGCCTCGAGTTGGCTCTGGAGGTTAACGTACCCCATCTTTATGTAAAAGGGGACTCTGAGCTAGTCATCAAGCAGGTCAATGGTGACTATGCTATCGGGAAGCCAAAACTCATGCCGTTGCTGGAGTGCACCCTCCGTCTAATGGCTAAGTTCCCCTCCCAGCCAGATGTCGTTCACGTTCCCTGGTCATAGAACAGTTGAGCAGATGCTTTGGACAGCCTGGCCGCATCACTTGAGAAGCCCGAATAGGATGACCTAATCATCCACGTGGCACACTGGAGAGTCATTGCTCCTGTTATTCCAGAGGGTGATCGTGGCCCGTGAGTGAACCATCTCACCACTGGCGCCCCTACGTCAGGACCCTCGGGGGCTTCAGGCGTGGTGATCGAGAGAGTTCCTGACTGGAGGACGCCCTTGGTTGAATATCTCCGGCATGTCAATCTTCTGCTGGACTGAGCAGAGCGAGAATGAATCTGACATCGTGCGCCGCAGTTCACCCTTCAAAGCGGTCCCAGCCGTGAGCAGTTTCTTTACAGTCACGAGTTTGTTGGTGTTCTCCTCCATTGTCCTTAAGGAGTAGAGATCCCACAGGTCATGCAATAAGTACACACTGGTTCCTGTGGCGCCCAACAGGCCGGGTCGCAGTTGTCTCACCAGATTTGGAGGCTGGGATACTTATGGCCCTCCATGATCCACGACTGCATCGAGTATTCCAAGAGGTGACGTGCGTGCCAAGTTCATGCTAACTTCGTGCATCAGCCACCAGAGAATCTCCATACTACAATTTATTCTTGGACCTTTGTAGTCTAGGGGTTGGATTTCATAGGGCCTTACCCGCCGACGACGGCCCACCAGTGCTGGTTCATCGTAACCGCTACAGATTTCTTCTCAAAGTGGCCAGAGGCAATCCCGCTCAGGGAAGTCAAGGCCTGTTCTATCGCTGAATTCGTGAGCTCTAATATCATATACCGGTTTGGAGTACCTCATACTATCCTCATGGATAAGGGAACCAACTTCCGAGCGGCCGAGCTGAAGAAATTGTACGCCAAGTACAACATTCGTTCTAACCAGACCTCCCTCTATCATGCGCAGAAGAATGGATAGATCGAGGCATTTAACAAAACCCTCTCTAACATTCTTCAAAAGATGGTTGGTCAGAACAAGAAAATTTGGCCGGACAAGCTCTCCAACGCCCTCTAGGCTTATAGAATGACGAATCGTAACTCCACCCAGGTGACTTCGTATTCCCTGGTATACGGAGCTGAGGCCGTCCTTCCCATCAAGATCCAGTTTCCCTCATTGTGCATGGCGGTCTACGACCAGCAAGTGCCGGATAGAGTTGCTGAAATCCGTCTAGCTGAATTGGAAGCGCTAGAAGGAAGTAGGCTTCACGCTTTATATAACTTGGAAAGGAATCAGAGTAGGATGGATCGATTGTTCAATAAGATGGTTTACCTCCACTCCTTCTTGCAAGGTGACCTGGTGCTGGCTCTTAGAACGCCAATGATTCCCGGCAGGAAACCACCCAAGTTGGAGCCCAAGTAGGAGGGGCCTTTTATTGTCCATAAGGTCTATCCCAATGGCGCGTATTCCCTGGTGACTATGGATGGTGAGCGTTTCACTCCTCCCACCAATTCCAGGTTCCTCAAATAGTATTTTTCCTGAGCGTCAAGGGTCAGAGTTCTAATACCTAAAACTAAGATCCTCTTTTGGTCCTGCATGACCTTAAATTGCACCCGATCCAGCATGACCTCAAACGTCATTTTTCCCTACATCTGGGATCTATAGTCTTGCATAAACTTAAACTGTATGGTCCCGCACGACCTTAAGCTACACCAGGTCTGATTTCATAAACCTAAAACTAAGATCCTCTTTTGGTCCTGCATGACCTTAAGCTGCACCCGGTCCAGCATGACCTCAAACTGCATTTTTCCCTACATCTGGGCTCTATTGTCCTGCATGACCTTAAACTATATGGTCCCACACGACCATAAACTGCACAGGGTCCAAGTTCTATGACCATAAACTAAGATCCTCTTTTCGTCCTGCATGACCTTAAACTACACCCGGTCCAGCATGACCTCAAACAACATTTTTCCCTAAATCTGGGCTCTATGGTCCTGCATGACCTTAAACTGTATGGTACCACATGACCTTAAAATGCATAGGGTCCGAGTTCTAAGACCTAAAACTAAGATCCTCTTTTGGTCCTGCATGATCTTAAACTACACCCTGTCCAGCATGACCTCAAACTGCATTTTTCCCTACATCTGGGCTCTATGGTCCTCTATGACCTTAAACTATATGGTCCCGCATGACCTTAAACTGCACCTGGTCTGAATTCTAAGACCTAAAACAAAGATCCATTTTTCATCCTACATGACGTTAAAATGTGTTTCTAGAACTACGTCTAACTTGATTCCCATCTTAATGGGATATGTAGGAACGCCCAGACCTTTCGTCTTTGGGTCCAGCTTGAGGTCTGATATCGTGTCTATCTCACCTTTGGGACCATGACCACAGGATCACGTGGCATGGTATGGTATTATGTCCTCATTCACGTCGTGTTTTCAATAGCTGCACCACGCGCACCCTGTCCTCAGGATTAGCCCTCCTATGTCATGTTCCCCATGACATTAAAAGGCACCATCTAGAACTACGTATGGCTTGATTCCCATCCTTACGGGATACGTAGGACCGCCTAAACAACTAGATATCAGGTCCAACCCCATCTCTTAGGATATCCCATGATCTCCCGGTTTCCAGGGTGTTTGGCATTATGCCCCCCCTTTTTCCTGGGGATCCACCATCTTTTGGCCGCTCTTAGACTGATCCCTTTGACCCTTTCCAGTGGTCTGATAATGTGTTTAGAGTACTCTGGTCTAGGACCTGGAGTGTCAAATTTGAATTAGGCAAGTTCCACCCACTTACCAATCTTTGTGTTCCCCTTCATTCGAACCCCCATCATCCTTCACACCCGGAGGGACCCCAAAGAACGGCCTGGATACAACACCCAAGGGCTCTCCTACCGTCACAGGCCAACACCTACGAGGGTTTTAGATAAAAAATTGATACGAATCCCGCATTGTGAATACGGTCAGCGGTTGATGCTCATTTGTTTGTCCCCATGGAAAATGCAATAGGATGCTATGTTGAGAATGTGGTCAGCAGTTGTCCTCAGTCGTCACACTGGCTTTCCCGGGCCCTGATTGTTGGTTGCATGATTCACATTATGTTCCTCCCCACCGTGTCAAGGTGGAATCTTGACACACCTTGTACTAACCCTCAGTATACCCCCACACATCAGGCAGACCAAGCTGTGTAACAGTGTCTCTCAGGGCTCCTGCAATTTGAGCACTAGAGTATGTGCTTGGGTTTCGTCTTTGCAGGTTGTGTGCAGCTTGATCCTCATCCCCATGGGAAACGAGGAGTCTCCCAGACATTGTGTTTCATTCCCATCACAGCAGAGAGCTAACATCTCTTGTCCCCCTCCTAATGGTTGGACCCTCGTCGGCCCCTGGGCCCGAGGCTCCTCTCTCGGAATTGCGCGTAATGATGGTATCACATTGTGCATGTTCCCCTTGGTCTAAACCATACAACCTTAAACTGTGTTGTCAGTCCAAGCCAGACAACCATAATCTGTGCTGTTGGTCCAAGCCACACGACCTTAAACTATGCTATTGGTCCAAACCATACGAACTTAAACTCTTCTATTGGTCCAAACCATATGACCTTAAACTGTGCTGTGGGTCCAAGCCATATGTCCTTAAACTGTGCTATCGATCCAAGCCAGGCGACCTTAAAATGTGTTGTCGGTCCAAGCCACATGACCTTAAACTGTGATGTCGGTTCAAGCCACACGACCTTAAACTGTGCTGTCGGTCCAAGCCACACGACCTTAAACTGTGCTGGCAGTCGAAACCATACGACCTTAAACTGTGCTGTCGGTCCAAACCATATGGCCTTAAACTATGCTGTTGGTCCTACCATGAGACCTTAAACTGTGATGATATCGTCCTGGCCGCATGACGAAAAAGTGGCACTGCATTGTGGTGACCTCTCCATGGGGGACATCATGCCAGGCATTGGTCGATTAACACGCCACTTGTCAATGCCTGTTATGGCTTGATTATTGTGGAGACGCCAGAAATTTCTACCCTAGGCTAGTCACCCCACAAAATAAAAACCATTTAACTTCATGAACAAACAAGATATATCAAATGCCGCTTCTTTTAGGGTGAGGGATAGACCCGCAGGACTCCTTTGCACAGGCGCCCAATCGCGCCATGCAACCTTTCAAGAACTACGTATGGCTTGATTCTCATCCTTGTGAGATACGTAGGAGTGCATGGGAACTTCCCCAAATGCCCAGCCTAACTTTTCGTGTTTGGTCTCTCGGCCTAAATGTGTTCCTAGGAGCACATAGTAAGCAGGGATTTTCCCCATTCACGTTGGGTTTTACAGCCGCTTTACCGTGTGTCTCTTGTTCCCCTTTTCCTTTGGTCCGAGTTCTAAGACCTAAAACTAAGATCATTTCTTTGGCTTTTTATGACTCACTCTCTCTTGTGGGATTTCACGGTGTGGTGCGAGATTATGTCCTCATTCACGTCAGGTTACTCACCGTGTCGTGCCTATCCCCAGATGAGATGTGTCCGTCCCGCATGACGTTAAACTATATTTCTTCGAACATGACGTTAAACTGTGCTTCTAGAACTACGTACGGCTTGATTCTCATCCTAATGAGATACGTAGGAACGCCCAGACATTTCGTTTTGGGTCTACCCCAAGGATTACCAAACCTCGTCCCTCCTTATTGTCGCCCCCTCTGCCCGACTTCATGGGAAGTGGTGTAATTGGGACATCTACCCCAAGTAGGTTTGGGATGCCCCATGGTAATAATGGGATGCAGTGGTTCTCTCACTAAAGTGGTCCTTCCTGGAAATTGGGATGAACCGTGATCAGTTCGGTATGTCCGCCTAATGCGCCTTTGCCACGGTGGCACAATTTCGAGAGTGTTTGACTCTATTCGAACAAACCACCACTCCACCTTCCACGCTTTGTGTGCCGCCTTTATTCAAATCCTCATGTCCTTTCATGTTTGATGGGACCCCCTTACAGTATGGATGATAGAACTATGGTCTGCCTACTGTCCTAAGCCAATGTTCTAGATGACTGGTCATGTTTGAAGGGACCCCCTAATAGTGTGGATGATAGACTATGGTCCGCCTATTATAGAAATATGTATGACAGACCTTTGGTCCGCCTATTGTATAAATATGGATGATAGACCTATAATCCGCCTGTTGTCCTGGGCCAACGTTCTGGAAAACTGACTGATGATATTTGAGTTAGGCCCCGTGTTGCGAACATGGTCAGCGGCCAGCCCTCATTTATTTTCCCCATTCCTGGACAATACGATATAGATATTGTGTTTTCGCCAGGGTTGACAGTTATCCAGCATCGTTGCGCCCCATCGTGTTCCTAATTTTGGCAGCGTGATTCACCCTTCCTCTCCATCTCCCTATGTTCGGATGGATTTCAATGCCCCTGATATTGCCTCACTCGTGTGTTAGAGCACATTGAGAAGTTGATACATCAATCGGTCTATGGTCTCCTTAGAAATCCAGGCCCAATTTCAAATGCCTGAAGCTTGGTCAATGCCCCACAGTTGAACGAAATGATGGCACGTGCATCCTTTGCTTCTCCCGTTGGGCATGACCCACAGGAGCCTAGGGATGAGTTGCTATTCGTTTCAGAACTATGGTTGAGCATATTAAACCAAGGGTACAAATGAATGGATTTGGACATGTATTGGATTGAGATGATGAGCAGTACAAGCAAGAAGTTCATGGGATGTCGAAAACAATGCCCTTAGGGATCAGCGTGCTGAAGCGATCTTTCCAGCGCTGCTACCCTTTGGTTGGTGACCTCCAGGACCACTTCTCGCTCTTTGAAGACTCTCTCCTCATCAGCCGCCACAAAGCGCATCTTGCCAACCCTAGCTTGTGCCTATGCCCGCTCGGTTCGAAATACGGTCATCTGGTGACTCGCCTCCATTAGTTGTTCCTGGGTGTCAGACAGTTGGGCCGTCAGCTGCTTTATACGCTCAGAACATGTTGCAATGAAGACCTCCTTATCTGCCGCCTTCCCTTCGAGGTTTCGGACTTCCCGCTCCGCCCTCAGAAACTTTTGGGCACTTGTCGATCCTTCCCGGCACTGGGCAACGTCAGTGTGCCAGCTGCTCTCGCGTATCTTCTCAGCCATGTAATCACGAACCGTCAGATGAAGGCGCTGAGCTTCAGCCCCTCCATCGCACAGGAAGCGCAGCCAGGTCTGGAGTAATCCCATCCACCTCAGCCAATCAGACTGGGGATGTCTGAGAAAGAACTGGATACACTTCCTCCCTTTGTGCCATGTCATCCAGCTCTCCTCGACTGCCTCTGAGTCTGAGTCATCTATCTCTTCAGGGTCAGCGGGTCGGTATATATGGAAGGCAGCTAGTAGATCGCCGACAGGATCCACCACAGGGATGCCTTCGTGAGGAATAGGATCCTCGATGTCCGGGAAACCTTCTTCTCTCGCCCCAGTAGCGACGATGCCCCCATCAGCTTCCGACCTCGCCTCAGGAATAGCGCCGCTGATGTCCGCCACCCCCTTCTCATCAATTTTCGGGGCCGACTCAATGTAGGGAGCATGTTCTGAATGAGGTGGTATGTCCGTCACTGGTCCACTCATGGACAGCCCGGGCTCCGCAGCCTGACGTGCCTTCAGTGTTGAGATCATTGTGCAAGGAATACACTGGTCAGTTGGGATATTTTGACCCCAAGCACCAGTAGTGAAGCTTGAGACTTACAGGAATCCAGAGCATCGGTCTCCAATGTTCCGGCCGCTGCAAGAGCCGCCGTAAGGGGAGACCCCTCTGTGCTTGTAAATTCAATGTTGGGTGTCGGATCCCTATCATGTCCCACCGGTTCCTCTCCTCCCTCCTCTGGTGGGGACGCCCGTCCAACACTCAACTACTCTTGAGTGAGGTGGGGAAATGGGTTATAAGTTGAAAAGTAGAATGGATGAATAATGAAAATGAATGAAGATAGAGACAGACCTCGAGTATCTTGGTTATGTCGAGATCAGAGCCAACAATCTCGCCACTCTCTCGGAGAATCCCTTGGTAGGTCGCCCCTTGCGACCCCTCACCTTCGGGTTCTACTTCTTCATCTTCTCCTTCGCCTTCGTCTTCTCTGGTTTCCTCCTCCCCCTCCGACTCCTTGTCACTGTCACCTTCTCCCGACGGCAACGCTTCCGGATCATGCTCCTGGACGAGCATCACTTTCACTAGGAAAGGTGGCTCCGCACTCCGACCCCTTTGGCGTGAATATGTGTCCATGGCCATTAGATAATCATGCCGCCGATGGAAGTTTACTCAGTCGGTAATTCGAACGAGCCTGACCTCTGGCAGCTGGATCCCGTTTTGCATTATCTTCTGCCAGATGACATTAATGCTCAGCGATTTCCATAGGGTCATATAGGCCAACCACAGTGCCGGGATAATTGCATCATGTGAAGGTTCGAGAATGTATCTTATCTGCTTCCCGGCCAGTTCCCTGGCTGCCTCATGTGACCCCCCCACAGGTAACGAGGACGCGGTGACACTATGTGATGTTCCCGCTGCTGAATTCCCGACCTGCGCATGCCTTGCTACCTGACGTACCCATGGTTCCCCCCCTTCCGGAGGCACCTTGCCTTCTTTCTCATCGCCCGGTTTCCGCACGAGTAACCTCGAGTTGCCGAACTCACTTGCGTAAAAGCCCCTTAGGGTACACGATGGTCCAGTGTTCGACATAATCGGTTACTAGGCTGGCATCGACCCCAGTGGGAGGAAGAGTAACGACATCACCAGTGCCGAAGGTGGTAAACATCAACCACATCTGGCGCAAGATTCAAGGATTCCTCTCCTGCCAGGCAGCCATGAATACCTTCTTCGGCATTCGTTGGAGGCACCTGAACTACATGGCGAATCGGGATGGCACGTAAGGCTCACAGATCACCATCCCGTCGATCCGAGCCACAAGCACTCCACCTCGAATGCTCTAAAAATATTCCTGCTATTCCAGAGAGCCTCTCCCGTTGTCCACCATCTGGCCGACTGGGGTGGGGAATGTGCTGAAGTTAAAGTTGGCATGGTTGCAAATGCGGATTCTCACGCCCTTCTCATTGAGTGTCATCGGCGCCACCCATGCGATGTTTAGTAAGGACGGTCGCAGACCATTTCCCGGAGGACGGATGGCGTTTGGGAATGTGTACCCGCCGAGATGAGCCGCCACCCAGCCATGGAAGATCTGGAAGGGACCACATACTCTCCGAGGCGACCCCCCTTGTGAGATGCATCCTAGGATGGAATACGGCTTGGCCAGTAGGGGGACGCCCAAGTTGAACCGTTTGTTGGCAGCCATGGTACCTCCCATTACTAGTGTTGCTGGACGGATGCCCATCCTCGCGTCCCACACCAGCAGGAGCCACCCACTCAGGATGGCGACAAAGAACCTGACATACCGGACGTTTGGGTCTCGGGCCTCGATGACGTGATAGCCCCATGATTGGTATTGCCCCGCCTCCAGGGTCCTCTATTATGACCCATCCTTGCTCCTCTGAGCCGCGGTTGGGAACCGTTTACCCCGTCCCGGCATCTTGACGGCCAGATCCTTCTCAAGGAACATGATGAACCAGCCCTTGTAGGTAATGTCCTTCAGGAAGTCCTTGACCCCCATCCTCTCTTTGACCAGCTCCAACAGGTGCCACGTTAGCATAGGTGTCAACGACCTGTCTCCCCAGGTATTCTTTGGAGGAACGAACTCGTCGTATTGGTAGCCCTCCAGTGGGATACCTCCAATGCAGTGAACGTCCCAGATACTGATTTCGACTTCCCCATGATCAAGGTGGAATGTGTTGGTGTCAGGAGACCACCAGGTGAATAGCTCCGGCTCGAGTTTAGGTTGACTGTGGAAGTAGAACTGCGATGTCCATACAGCCTCGAACAGGCCGATATACCGCAGTTCATCCCCGAACTGGTCACAGGTATGGTGAACCCAGAACGCCCAGGCCCATTCGCTGGTGAAGTTTCCCCCGGACCACAGGTCCCAATCCTTCAGCCAGACCTTCGTGTCATCCATGACGCTCTGACGGAACATGCTCGCGTAGAGGGTCGGAGAATTCTCTACGACAGCCTCGTCCCCGGTAATGGTCTTAGTCCTCGGGTTCAGGAAATAAACGTCCATATATCAGGGTTCCCTGGAAGGTTGACCATTTTTGGTGATGTTATAGCGAGGAAGCTCATTCTCCCAGGTCAGCCATGACCGCTGCGTGTCCACCTCGAAGCCCAGCAGGGGAACCTCTTCCAGGATGCCAATGTTCAAAAGCGGGAGGTTGTCAGATAGGGGATACGTCTTCTAGGCCAGGGTCAGCAGATTGAACAAGGTCAGGTTATTGGATACAATCATCTTGGCGCCATAAACCTCCTCATTCACTGCCATTTCTGTCCTACGAGCAGCGGATTCCCCCTCATCAACTCGGTTTGCGGCCATCTTGAATTTTTCGGGAGTTGCGCGAAATCAGGATGCAGTGCGCGGAATCAGAGAGTGATGCATGAAATCCTGAATATGGGCGTGCAATCGGCACGCTAAGCATGGAATATCCAAAGTAGGCACGAAAACACGGCCAAAATTCAGAAGGAATTCCGCACCGCCAGAGCGTTTTTACGCGCAACTGCAGGAGCAATTTCGCACACGAGAGCAATAAGCTTATCGTGTGGAAAAATCTGAAGTACGGATTTGGGACCTAGAACCCCTTTTTATAGGCGAGGCCAAGGTTCCGCGCCGAGCGGAAAGAGGATTCCACATGAGTCGGTCTTTTTGTGCGCCCCTTTGGAATTTTGCGCGCAACTGGCCCAGGAGACTCAGCACTTCGGCGTTTCGGCATTTCCCTCGGAATCCAATCGTTGCGACCTCTCGCTGATCCAATTCCAAGGGGGGGGGGATTTGTAGATGCCGAAAAAGTCCGTAACTCCCGGAGGAAGTTTCGAAATAATGAAGAGAAGTCATATTCGGAATCAGAGGCCCGATCCAGTGGCCCGAGAAGTGGTGCGCGAAATAAAGGATGATCTGCGTGAAATATTGTTGTGCGCGCGAAGTATCCCTGGGATTCGCGGAATCGAGTTGATGGGGCGTGCAATATTTGCATGCCCTGATTCTTTGCGGTGAGATTTTGTGCGCCGATGGCTCCCGACGTGGAAGATTTCGTGCGCTGCCTGGATTCCGCACCGGCCGACGCCTATAAATATGTGGAGACCCTGAACGGTTTGGGGGTTGCGGAATTTAGATCAACTCTTGTGTGCGAAATTCGACCCCCCCCAGCGTGCAATATGACTTCCAGGTAATTCCCCTTTTCGAGAAACCATACCCTAGGGTTTGCCTTTGCGCGTAACTCCACCGGATTCAGTGAATTTTCCCCCACCTCCGGGTTCCTTCCATGCATGCAGTCCGTGTCTAGTGCGTGCAATCCACTTCAGTGCGGGCAATACCCTGCGTGCAATTACCTCTCCGTGCGCAATTCCCCAGCTCTAATTGTGCGACATCCCGGTGTTTTGCGCGCAAACCTTCTCTTTGCACGCAAAACCCATGACCCTTCACCTTGACGCCTCTTGGCTTCCTCTATGCACCGGCACCTGATGTCTCCACTACCGGGCATGCGCGCCATGCATTGTTTTCCCGTACGGCCTTCCAAGATCGTACGAAGTAACCTCAAGGTTCTTTGGGCGGTGTTTCCCGTTGGGTTGCTCTGTCTTATGCTTCTCCGCATAGGCACACTAACGGCTATTGCTTCTTTGTATAGCCACGCTAATGTGAACCACTCAATGGTTCACCATGCAGCCCCCCTTCATTACGGCCTTGCTGATTCCTTCCCTCCCACAGGGGGTAGAGGGCGTTTTGCATGCAAGACCTAGGGGTGTGGAGCGAACCCACCTCATCCAAGCTGCAGGATATTAAACTGCTAAGCACCTCATCCTTAACACATGACATTAAACTGTGGTCTGACCTGGTGTTTTGCACGCAGGGTCCCCCCAGCTCGAGCATTCTTTACACCCACTCGTCTCTATGAGAATGGACTCTTCCTCGAATGGAATGATATCCTCCTTGCCGGAGTGGCGTTTGTCTATGGGGGAAGGGCCACCTCAGAGCGTAAGCCCCTAGCCTCTCAACGGATGGTTGCACCCATGCATCTCCGTGCTTCCACCTGCCAAGGCCAGTGGAGTCCTTTTCCCACTGCACTTTGTCGCACCACGAGCCTCCACCCTAGAGTAAGCCCCGACACCAAGGGCCATTAACCACGCGTAAGCCCCTGTTTCCTATTCGGGCCACTCAACGCGTAAGCCCCATTCCGCTTCTCATGGGCGCACCCTTTGCGACGTGATCGTCTGATCCCTGCTGCCTCTTGTATCTCACACCGAGCATGGATCACGTGGGCTTAGAGCATGCATCGACCATGACACCACCATGGGCCGCCTCAGAGCGTATGCCCCATCCCAACAAACTACGTGGACTTTGATCTGTGCTAACGTATGGTACGTAGGAAGCCTCCACGAGGTTCAATCCCACCACCCGGTCATCCCGACCTCTCCACATCAGTTCCCTGACCACAATGGGTCACCTTGGAGTGTAAGCCCCATACCCACCATGGCCTGCCTCAGAGTGTAAGCCCCAAATACCTCGTCCCTCATGATGTTAAACTGTATGCCCTCATCCCGCATGACGTTAAACTATATGCCCTCATCCCGCATGACGTTAAACCTTATTCCCCCTCTTGGGTCATCTCAGAGCGTAAGACCCATGTCTCAAACCCACGTCTCATCCTGAATTCCCCCCTGAGCCCACATGACTTGGGAAGCTCATGCCTTATCCTGGAGATATTACTTCCTCCAGGATTCAATCCATGCGTTCATTCTCACGGGTCGCCTCTCCAGGTGTCCCACCGTACCACCGAACTATGCAGACATTGATTCCCTGTCATGGGGATATGTAGGAAGCCTCCAAAAGGTTCAATACCATCACTCCACCATCCATCCTGATCCTTACCCGAGAAGCCACATCCCAGTGAGATCATGTCACCCCATCCCACTCCATGACATATGGGAAGCCTCCCACGTGCTGGCCCCAACATCGGTGTTCCCCCTAGGGGTCCATTAACCCGATCCGTCTCCGCAAGATGTTAAACTCATGAAATACCCCGTGTTAATCATGGGAAGCTGAGGAAAAACTCAGATGGTACACATTCCCCGCGTTTGATGTGGGATGCCTCGGGCTTCCATGCCCTCGAGAAGCCCTGTGGTAAGGGATAGAAGACATACATGCCAACGACACCCCAATGTGACCATTATCCTCACCGAAGGTTGCTTCCCCGACAAGACCCCTTGGAGCGTCTCGACAGAAGCAGCATAATTAACTGGCGTCCATGTAGATATGGCACCAGGAATGAGCTTCACGAACCTGTCTTAAACCTATGAGGGAGACTCGAACTAGGTGACGAGCTCCGAGGAGGAATCCACGGAAGGAAGAACCAACATCCCATCATCCCGGTTTCGACCAAGAAGTAGAAGTCCCTGAACAAGGAATGGATGTCGCCAGCCTTTGGAAAGCGGGAATGCATGGAAACAACCCGCACGTCCTCCCCATGGACGAATGCGCGTGCCCCGACGAAAGCGTCAGAAACAAGTACCTCGAATCATCATTGGAGTGTTGTGGTCGTATGCCTCAGCTGCCTGAAGCTGAGCTCTCCCTTGTCCACCTGCTCCCTATGGTCAGGGTGGACCTCCTAGTGGTGGTGGTGGCAACAACTCGAAACATCTTCCAACACCAGATGCTCGACTACATCCTCTTTCATGTCCTCCGTCACCCTGCAGACTGTCTTGATCGAATCTTTCCCTCTGCCTAGGAGGTCCCTCAACTTTCAGCTGAACATCTGAAAGATGGGTCAGACAATCACGTTCCATGTGACCATGGCCCCTGCATGAGTAGCATTCCCTACTCCTAGTAGGTAAGTCACTGCCTCGGGTGCCCCACACAACAAGTCCTAAGTCCAGCAGTCATCCACCAGTGGGTCTGGTCCTCCTGGACCTCTGTGTCTTTTGTCCACTGCCAGCTGGAGAAGACTCTACTGTAGGTCGACTAGTAGTGGGTCTCGCTGCTAGTGACTTGTCATCCGGGAAACTCTCTACTAGGTGGGGTCTCTCTAACACCCCCTCCTGTGTCGGGATGCAGAGTGAGATCATCGAAGCCCTGATATCTTGTCTGAGACCCTGCTCTAAGGTTTGGACCCTGAAAAAAATCGGTTACACACCATATCTGTGGAGTAGCACGAGAGATCGGTGAACATCGCTGAGTATTCCGCCACTGTCATACTGTCATGCTGTAGATGAAGTTTCTGCTGTATCTACACCATATGAATGGTGGCTGTCACAAACTCTACCCGAAACAGACTCTCGAAGTCTATCTAGAGTAGTGTCGCCTCGTCCTGGACCTGGAGCATCAGGCTCCACCATCTGCTTACTGCTGCCTAAAGGAGGCTGGTAGCAAGGATCACCATGTAGTCTGTTGGTGTCCCTACCAGCCTGAATACTCCCACCCCAGCCACCAGCCTATCCTCAGCTGCATGTGGGTCCATCTTTCCCTGGAACCTAGGTGGCCTCTTGCGCTGGAACTCATGAAACACGCTCAAGTGGCGTGCATCGTCTGCTGCTGGGGATGGTGGCATCAGTGGACCAAAGGGAAGTGGAACTGCTGGTGCCTCCCTTGGTAAAGGGCCCTGTACCAAGACCTCGTCACATGGTGGGATGTCAGAGCGTATGACTCTCAGGGCCTTGCAGGGAGGCATTCTAAAAGAAACAGATGCAACACTATCAAAAGATTATACCTGGTGAGATAACCTGGTTGAGATGACATAAGAAAATTTTTGAAAACACACACACAATCAGTGTTTTCATGTACTAAGTCGAAAATCAGTAGTCAGGGTCCTGGTGTATGGATACGTCAGATTCCCACACCAACATTGTACTCCCTGAACCAAAAACCATAGTTAGTACCCTTAACACTATTGATTCACATAAAAAAATATCAATGTCCAATGTTCTATGGTAGAACCAACTCCTCTGATACCAATTTGTCATGACCCGTCCCACAGGGCCCATATCGTGACTACCCCAGGCCCTCCATCCATAGGCCAGGGGCTGGCGACTAGCACCAAAGGCGTAAATCCCTAAACTGGGAAGGCATTGCCTTTAAAAACTAAAAGACACACAACAGAGTACGCAACTGGAAGTAAAACACAAAGTAAAACTGTATACAAAAGAGAGTGATGAAAGTAAATGGGGTCGAAAATACAAGACCAACAATAAAGTACAAGTAAATGGAAAAGGTACAAGTATAACTGAAAGAAGAAGTAAAGTAGCTACTGGGTTATCCTCCGGGGTTATTATATGAAGGGAAGATACAGATGGACTCCTCAGCACTCCACGTCGGTCCGTCCGCTCCGTATACCATCTCGTCGAGTGGTCCCAATCCGGGTACCATCCAGTCCTGCTACTCTCTACCTCAGTTAGTGTTGTCCTTCATCTACAACCAACACAAACAGTTGCGGGCATAACCCGTACAGGGGTGAGTATAACGATACTCAGTAGAAACCGTGAGACCCTCGAGGTCTCAAAAAATCCTACAAGGAAAAACCACATAGGTATGAAATCAACGGAGTACCATTACATAGGTATATGGCCATACATATACCTAAGTTATCTAGTAACCCATCTCAATCATGACGAAAACACTAATGTCATTAGCTCAGCTCAAAACTAGGATTTTATTCTAGGGTGGTAACATGTAACACTCCCAGTAAAACTATCCAAACATTGGATGATGGTGTACTCCTCCTCTATAGAGTAATTGTGGGCCTTCCGCGTCACACAGAGATGCTTCCCACTATCCTGGACAACTGTGGTACACCCCCTATCGAATACCGTCGATCGGCTGCATCACAGAGAGGCGCTCCCCACTGTCGGTCTGCCGCGTCAAACAGAGTTGCTCCCCCTCGTAGCCTACTGAGGTACTCCTCCATTTGAGTATCGTGGGTCTTCCGTGTCACACAAAGGTGCTCCCCCCTCCGTGTTTGCGGCATCACACAGAGGCTCTTCCCACTGGGCTAGTCGAAACACTCCAAGTCGAATGGTCAGTAGTCGTCAGTTATCATCCAGCTACTAGGTCCCCGTACTCCTCTTTCTCATCTCTAAGAGGATATGATACATGAGATACTAATCGATAATACAACTATCACTATGTCCCATGTAGAAGTATCTCGATGTTCCTCCTCTTCATAAGAGTCTCAACCCAACAGACGGTGTGTCAATCAGACGCCCGGTCTGTGAGTTATTGACATTTCTGTTCCAGAGGCCCGGTTGGTTTTTTGGTTCAAACCAACCGGACCATTTCCCGATTGTGTCCAAACCTAACGTGGGATATGCCAAATGAACCGTCAATCTCTAAGAATTCCTTCTCCATAGACGGTTCGTCGATCAGACACATGTATCCCAAGATATGAGCGAATAAGTGAAAAGAGGCCAAAGCGGGTCTCGGTCCGGTCTCACCCAGTCGGACTGAACCAACCCAACCCAGGTCTGGACACGAGTCTGACCTGGTCTGAGGAGGTGGACCATCCTGAGGGAACGACCTGACCCAAAGGGGTGGCCCGACCAGAGTGGGCGGCCCAGCTCGAGAGGGCGGCCCGTCCGGCTGGCCGCCGCGTGGCCTAACCGGCGGGCAGCCATGTGGCCTGGCTAGCTGGTGCCGCGTGGTCTGGCTGGCTGGCTTCCGCGTGGCCCGGTTAGCCACATGTGGGGGGGGGGGTGCCTCACCCCCTGGTTGTAGAACAAAACCGGCGCTAAGTGCCAGTTTCTAAGCTGAGGGACCGAGGAGGGTCTCGACGCCGACCGTTGTTGGCTCCTCTTTCGCGGCGTGACAACACTGTGGTTCTGGTCTTCTAACTAGTGCGATGATGTCGCGCCCCTCCATCCAAACCCCATGGCCCTCCTAGCTGTTTCTGTTCCACCCACGCGGCACGATGGCGCACGCCACTTCGACGGCCCAGCAGGCCGCCTGCTCCGGCGCGGCCCGCGCTGGCAACGGTCTGGTTCTCTGCTTGGTGCGACGGCACCGCGCCCCTCTGGAGACCTGGTAGCCCTTGAGCAACCAATTATCTTCATGGTTGGCCTGTCACCAGCCGCCGTTTCTCCATCTCCATCTTCAAAAAATGACAACAACAAAGGTGGAGGGTCGGGCCGTGTTCATGCGGTCCAAGCCCTCCTCGTTATGGTGATACAAAACGACAATTAACATTCCATAATTTGAACTACGTAGAATGGGAACAAAATAAATTCAAATCCCCTACCTCGTTTTTCAATTATCATTGAAGAAGTCATGGGAAATGGGTGGATGTTGATTCATTGACGTCAGAAATAAAGACACCAAGTATGGTGTCATCAGCATTCTTCAAGGACAGTGCTCCCTCCTTTGTTCCAATTGAAGAAGGAAGAATGTGTTCATTATTGGCGGATGAGCATCCTGAGGTGACAAAGTCGAAGATGGCATTCTTTGTATTCTTCTATGGAGAGTTCTTCTCCTCCCCATGCTCCACCAAAAGATTATTCCATCCCAACAATAATAAAATATCATATTTTATTAAATTGTAGGCATAAAGATTTCAAATGGAGAATTAATTAAGGGGGGGCTCCATATAATTAATTCTTGTGTCTAGGCACAAATTTATTAAGGGTGTTAAAGAGTATAAAGGGGAGTAGGCTCAATTAATTAGTGGATGAGTTCAATAGTCTTCTCCACTTAAATGGGGTGTTTAAGGGGTTAGAAACTCGGATGGTCCCCACCAAAATGTATCCTCCTAAGGGAGGTTATGATCAAGTGGGCCCCACCACCATTACCTACCATGGAATCTTAGGGTGTAGTGGCCCCCACCTCCAACCTCCCCTTGGAGATTTTAACTGCCAAAATAATAATAAGCTACACTTAATTTTATTTAACTTTATTCATAAAAACTCCAAAAACTAACTTCCATTTTCGACCAACTGTCGTCGAGGTGAAAGACTTCTTTAGAGAATTCTGGTGCTGTGAGCTCAAGGGTGCCCTCAGATTTCAATTCTAAGCAGCAGTTCAAAAGTTATAAAATCCCGCTCGCACATTTATAGAACGTACATGAATGAAAATTCAGAAATTGATTTCGGGCACACCAGGACTCGGAATCAAGCACCATAAATTTTCACAGACTCATAAAAATCCTATGAATTTAAGAAAAAAAGTTCCACAGAATTTTCAGGTCTTTACAAGTTCAAATAGATCATTAATATAAGGAAAATAAAAATAATTTATTTATCATAAATAGTTGGTGTTGTTGAATAAGGTGATTCACTAGGTAATGTTTTTATGAAAAAAATCATATGATTGCGGAAGTAATGTAGGAATTAGAAAAAGTTATGAGGGAAAAATAACCTCACTTGTTTAAGTGGTGGATAAATTTTCAGGGATGAAATTTACTACTGGGGGATATTAAAATCTAGGTAATAGAAGAAATAAATCAATTTTATGATCTATAAGAATTCATTTCAGGGATTTATTTACATTAATGTTTTATAATAATTTTATTAAAATAATTAGTCAAAAAAATAATAGCTTTGACTAACTAAATAAGTTTCTATGAGTTAAATGGTCTTGTTTCAAATAAAAATTTATTGATTTTAGAAATTTAATTTGACAATATAAAATTCATTTTTTATTCATCTTATCGAATTTAGATTATAGTTATTTTTTGATAATATACTAAAATAAGTTATTTGTTGGGTGAATAATGAAAATATATTTTTTCCAAATACTACAAATTTTATTATATTACTTTGATTTAAGAATGAATTACTAAATTTTAAAACCCTTTATCTCAAAAAAAATAATGTTTAAGAAGTTAAATAATGTATTTTACAATATTATTTTGAATTTTGATACTCATCGATGACTTGTATGAACTGAAGTTATATTTTATTCAAATTAATAATTTTTTTTGTATAATATTATTTAATGGTATGGTTGTGATGTGACATTCAAATAAATATTGATCTATATTCTAAAAAATTCAATTTATTAAATAACAAAAATTCTGATAATTAACATTATCATTTATTTCAAGGTAAAATGGTTTTTACACTTAAATCGAGATTTTTTCTTAAAATGGGTTTCCATGTGTTTTCAATACTTATATTAAAAGTGATCAGCGATAAAAATATAATTTGAATTTAATAAAATTTATTACAAATTTATAATTGTAATTTTCAAAAAAATTAAAATTCCCATTTATTTTTTGGTTATATAATTAGGTTTTCATGGTATAAAGTCATCACAGTTACGGTTAAAATTGATCAAAGGAGACTAAACTATAAGATAGTACATAAAATATCTATTAAATATGTCTATGTGTAACTTTATATAGGATTTATACCATATTTCATAATATATTTGAAAATAGGTTTCCTTTGTAAACATTTGACCTTGAATTTGACTAATTACTTATTTATAACATTGAATAATTCCAAGAGTGTCCCTCCCCTCACGTATAAAAAGAGACCTCCTGTTCTAAATTATTCTCACTCTTTTAGAACTATAGATATACTAATACATAAAAATACCTTAACAAATCTCCTCCCTAGAGTGTATTGGTCTTTATCTCTCCAAAATCCCAATCTTAGAAGGGATAAGGTGTAATAAAACAAAGGTTTTCCAAGGAAGTGGTATAATTCTTAACGTAGTGTTTCACATTTATTTCATCCTATACATGACTCTTGTATTATTTACATGTAATTAAAAAATAAAATCACAAGCATACATATAATTAAATTTTAATATCATTAGGGAAAAAATATTTTTCATCTCATTTCCATATTTTGGGAAACTAAAACATCACTTGTGTGTATATATGGATTACATCCTCCACAAAGTGATGTGTTTCGCTTTTCATCATTAGAATAAATAGTTGGTTAAAATCATAGAAAAATGAATACATAAATATATATAATATATATTAAATAATTACAATTCATTAAATATAATATTTTAATTACCTTCTTACCCATTTCATCCATTGTAAATTTATAATGTTGGTCACATGTACTTTTTGAATGTGGAATCTATAAAGCGATGTGATTAGTTGTTTATTTCTAAAATATAAGGATGATCATATGAAAGAAATTAATGAATAAATTTTACATGCATAACATATTTATGAATCTAAAAAATTATAATATTTTTTTCTTTATTTCATTTCCACATTATTAAAAAATGAAAATGTCATTCATGCATACATATGGACTACCATTTGTATGAAAAATGTGGTTAACTTTCCAGGACTACCTTCCATGGTTGGTTTTCAAATAATATTTAATGAATAAATATTAAAATTATGACATATTTAATATTATACAGTTATTTAAACCATAAACCCTTTTACAATGGTAAAAAAAATGATGTTGTTTTGAGGTTATAAGTCAAATGTCTTAAAAACATCCAATGTGAACATAACCATTATAGTAACTAAATAAATATTATAATAGTTGGAATAACATGAATAATAATAATTTAATGAACATAAAAACATATTATGTGAGTATAATATTAATATAATTTTATTAATCAGGATTTAAAGAATTAATGGATCTAGATGAGACATAAGGTAAGGGATTTATCATATAAATTTCCTTTTAATGAGTCGATTCAATTTTTAGAACATGTTTTCTATTTTATTATGTATGAACTACCATATGTTATCCATTTATTATTTATTTACTGATTTTTTTATTAATCTATTTCAATTTCTCTTCATTAAAATCCTTTCATTTCAAAATTTACAAAATTAACTAGACATTTTTCATGAAAAACTTATTTTAATGTATTCCATTTAAAACTTTTTTAACCATGTCCATGTTCTATAAATTTTTTCAAGAATTTTCATAGTTATACATCAAATGAGGATTAATTTCATTTTTAATTAATTTTTAATTACATTATAATGGATTAAATATAAATTTTACCACATTTTATAAATGATTCACTTCTTTTGTTTTTTTAAAAAAGGTTAAAGATAACTATTTTAATGTATACAACATATGTAGAATTTTCTAATATCATGTCATTTATTTTTTATGAATATAACTCTTCATTTTTTCATCATTTGAAAAATTAAATTTATTTTCCATTTTTTGTGTGTATTTTGTTTCAATTTGTTTTCAAAATAAAGTAATATTTCTCCCAATTTTTATACATAATTAGAATAATCTTTTATTATTAATTAGAGTGAGGTTTTTAAGGTTTTTATGATGAAATAGTGAAATATTATATTTTTAATTCCTGATATGGTACTTGAGAAATATATATAATGACGGTTGATCCTAGTATAGATTATAAAGATGTGTGATAATAATATACTTCTCTAATGAATTATTTTATGATTAGTATTCTATGTTGAAAAATGAGTGATATATTCCGGTAGGTTAATTATATAGAATTAATTTGGATACATTTGTTTAGGTTAGTGTTAAAAAAATAACACATATTATGAATTTTATTCTTCATGTTACTTATATTATTATTTAAAATGTGTTTTTATAGAAATATTCTACATTTACAAGGTGAGGAAAGATTAAAGGTGAATAGTATGTGTCTCAAAGTAATTTTTTCAAAAGTTACCAGGTAAATAAGGAACCCATAATAGGTTTTCTAATATTGCTAATTGGTATCAATGGTTTTATTTTAGATATTGTTTTTCTCATGTGGAAATGTTATATTCATATCCCCAATTTTATTTTTTGAAAATGTTTCATTTTACCATGGGTTTTATGGTTTCCCTAGGATTAATAGGATTAATTTATTTTTATAACCATATATTGAATTTATATTTCATATCCCAAGTTTTTAAAAACATTTGAATGGTCATAATCATAAATATAAACTAATATGAATTCTAGCACTTAATAAATGAAACTAAACGTGAATGAAGTATGTGTGTCATGAATGAAATAGGAGTTTAAAAATTTAAATCCATTCTTATGAAAAAAATGGACATTTATTCCATTATTCTCTAGGTAATGTATTGGTTTTACTAATTATCTAAAACCATAAACTTAAAAGATCATGGGAAGTTAAGGAATGATTTATAGTTATACATGATAGGTTATTTGGATTTAAATCCTTTATTTTAATGTGAGGAGTGTTTTTTGAGAATTTAATGTTATTGGAGCATAAAATAAGGAGGTTGGTTCTTATAGAATTATTGATTAAATCTTATTAATGTGGTTGGATATTGAATTTTATTCTCCATATTTTAATATTTTTTCTTTCTATTTATTTGGTTATGGAATTTCAGGATATATTGTGAAAATTGTTTTTATTGTATAATATTTTATGTATTTATAATTATGTTGATGTCATGAAAACATATGTATAAGATGTGATATAGTGAATGTAGAAGTGTGTTATTTTTTCAGTGTGGTTACATGGTTGTTTTATTTTTATATGGTGATGATGATGTTGTTTTATGATAATTTTTAATTGATTATATTGTTATTATTGAATGATAACTGATTCAATGACCCCTAAGTAAGAAATTCTACTTGGATTTCTCATGATGAAATTCTTGTTTTGGATCCTTCATTAAAATAAGTTCCCATAAAAAATAAAAATAAATGTCTCTGATAGTGATCCACTCCATCATAATGATTAAAATATACACAAAGTCTTTTAATTTTTTTTGGGTAACCCTACCTTCTTTCTATCTATATAGGGACTTAATATACTACCAGTTTTTTAATCTTGGAACCTGATGACTAAAAGTTTCTATAAATATTTTTTTCTTCCAATTATAAATTATTTTTTCAATCCTAGAACCATTATATCCTGATTATGATCCTTATCCCCAACTATAGTTCTTTAGTATCCATATATTCTCATAGGAGGGCTTTGATTCATCTTTGGAACAACACTCTAGGTTGCATAAAAAATAATGGTTTCCACCCTATATCTGGTCCATGAATCTTCAATAAGTATTTAATCCTAAATAATTGTTTACTTGAATTCATTATTGTGTTCTCCATTACATTCCACAACCTTATAATCTATTACAATATTGTGGATTCCCTTAAATGATTCCTTTGTAATGATTTTTCCAACTTGATTATGAAACACACTTTCTTGTATGTATATGAGTGAATATGGAATAATAATTAAAGTATCTTCAATTTAATGTCCTCTATATAAGATCCTCAATATATTTCTAAAAAGGGTTATATTCTACTACCAGTTTGGATTCTTTTGTTAATTCCACCATTATGTGTATACAATTTCCAACTACAATAAACATAATATCTCCCTTATAGGAACATATTACTAGTAACACCTTTAATGTTACTCTTAATACTCTACATATTAGAGGTTTGATTTAACCTATTCTTCTTCAAAGGATGATTGTAGACTATAACCATCCCATAGATCTAGTCCTAAGAAATCATTATAGGGAAATTATTTTTGTTATAATGGAACTTCAAATGGATTTTTTGATCTAGGATTTATCTAAAATGGAACCCTTTATCCCATACTATTTTTAAAAAGGTAGATTATCCCATTCAAGATATATATTCCTCGTCTATTTCTAATTATGTCCTACCATTTTAGGAATCCTTCATCAAAGATTCCTCTATAGATCCTTCCACAGGAACAAAGAAGTATATCCATTCTTCTATCACTATTCTAGATTCTATGGATGACCCATTTAATGTGTGGATCTATTTAGAAGATGAGTTAAATGTTTCCCCCCTTCATGAAGACAACATAATAATAAATCCCTCGGAGAAAATATAATTGATATATGATTCTTTGTTTCATCTAGATATAATAATAGGAATTATGAGGATGACAAACCATCACCCCTTTATTTTTTTTCAATGTCTTGTAATTATTCTCATTAATGATCTGCTTCATAAAATTTAATTATATTGGGATTTGATACATGAAAAACTACTACTTATTTATTTCATAATGATATGACTCCCTCATTTTAGTTTTGTTTATTCGAGACCTGAAAACGAAAATTTATTCCATTAATGGGTTCACGAATAATATCTTAATGTATAATTATTTTCATGAAAGCCCTTGAAACAAGAATATATGGGTAATCTAGAAATAAACCCATTAATTTGATAAATTACTAATCCCAACAACTTACTATCATGGATTCCAAGTTTTCATTGTAAAAACTCATAACCCTTGCTTATATGAGGTGTGATTGGGTCTATATTGAATAAATTTGAAAAATATATCTATTTATTATACATGTATGAATCCATTATTGATAGGAGGTTATTTCAATTATATTTTTGATTAATTAGAAATTAAATCTTATTGTGTCTACTTGTGAAATCCTAAGAAGAGATTCAATCTTTTCTTATCATAGAATTATTTAATAGACATGGGATTTAAATGAGTTATATTTAACTTGTAAAATATTAAAAAATAAATAAGGGGACTAATATTCAACTTGATAGGTGAATATATATCCTCCATGGGATCTATACTTTCACTAAAATATTTACCACCTATTATGTTAAAACTGTGTCATATCAATCCCATATGTTAATAAAACCTGAGGGACCATCTCCAAAACAAATATCACAAAGGTGCCCACAAGATGATGGATCTATATATTTTATCCAAATCTCATGGTGTTCCTCCATTAAAAGGTGGACAAAAGTGCTTTCCTAAATAAAATAATACTATAAATAGTTACCCTCTAGGAATGAGTGAAGGAATAACTAAATTATAATATGAGTTCAAAGAAGATGTATAATAAAGTATAATAGATTTAAAACCAATAGAATGATTCATTTTAGGATGATTATTTATTAAATTTTCTTATTGAAAATAATAATATCTTACATACTTCTAATGGAGGATAATTAGATCCTTGAATGATCAAGGATGTAGGGGATTTAATATGATAACAAAAATATATAATATTTTCATTCCAATATAAATAGATAAAATGTAGTAGAAAATTCACATTTCCAATTGAAGATGCCTTTTATATAAATGATATCAATTTCACTAGTCCAAATTTAGTAAATTATATATTTGAATTACAAATTTTTTACACCATGGTCTCTAATGAGGTTATCTAATACGAAGGGAAGGATACCCCTTCTTCAATGTCATTCCTAAATATATTGAAAAAATATGATAATATTTCTTGAAATAATTACAGACTAGGATTAAATACTGGAGGCCAAAAAAATTATCAATATGGAAATAAATACACAAACATATGAGCTTTTATGATATTTATTTATAGTCTCATTCATTCAAATAAGGGATTTAAACATTTGTTTGTTTTGGGTTTTCAACATCAGTTACAACACAACATTATTTATAATGATATTATAAATAATATTTTAACATCAATTAATAAAAAAATTATCAATGTTACATATTTTGATGTCATTTTCCATGTTTTATATAATAAAACTTGCATATAAAACAATTTATCACATTGGTTTCCTCAAGAAATTTATTTTATAGTTTCATTATAATATCAGATTTGAAATAACTGACGTTATAATTCCAATTATAGATTTTATTTAATGTCTATTTATTGAAAATAGTAATAGAAACATGCTTAAAATACATTTTTGGTGATTTTTCCCCATTTTTATATGAAAACAGAAATGAAAAACCATTTTTCATGTTGGTTTCTTAAAAACCATCATTATAATTTATTTATCGTGAATGTTTTTAAATAACCAACAAGAGAAATCTTATTTTAAAAATTTTCACATTAGTTAGAATGTAACCTAATTAAAAAATAGTTCATTTTAAAGTGAAATAATAAAATGACCATATAATATGTGCAAAATTAGACCAAAAAAATATAAATAGTATAAAAAACTAAAAAATAGAATCACAAAATCAATCCAATTTAGCTTATATTTTTTTAATTTAAAAATTATAATGTATATTTCAAATAAACTAAAACCTAATAAGACCTATGAAATAATCCACCAATTCTATTTTAAGTGCTTTATAACATATATAGTATAATTTTGAGGGTTATAAAAAATCAATAAATTAAATAGAGAGTACTGAACATGTATTCGAAAAAAATAATAATTAATAGAAAATTTTATAATAAAATCCTACCTTATGGAATTTTATAACCATTATAGTTAAAATTATTTAGAAAATAATTCACTGAGCATTGTATTAAAATCCTTTTAATTTTTATTTACTATGACAAATCTATTTAAAAATATTGTTTGAATTCAAAATAATATTTTAAGTACTTATACAAAAAATGTTGTAATTATAAATGAGAAATCCCTTTCTGTTTTAGAAATTCTATCATTGCGATCTTCATTACTATTGTATTTATAAATTAATATAATATCCTATTTGAAAATTACATTTATGAAATAAATTTATGTATCATGATAATATATTCAAGTATTGAAATATTCAAACTTACATGTTCTATAATTTTTTAAAATTATCTCACACATCATAATGAACAGTGCATAGCTAGTAAAATATCTTATCTTTTGAAAGAAAACCAACATAGAATGGATATTTTATACAAAATAATATAATTTTAGTGGTTATTAAATTAATATATAAAACACTTTATGAAATATATTTTCCATTCTCATTAATAAATGGAAGCATCCAAAATTTAATTAAATTATTATGAAAATTTTATTCAATATATAATTTTCTTTCTATATCACTTATTATGAAAGTTATAACTGAAATAAACTATAGGTTAAAAAATACATATACTACTATCATAACATACTGCATTCAAATTATATAATGATTCCTAATACAAAATATGTATAATTAATAATTTTCTATAAACTAAAATAGTTGAAAGATATATGACTATTGAATTACATAGAAATGATTTGTATTATGTTAATTCCAAACTCATATCCAGTTAAAATATCCATTTTATAATTCATTAAAATAATCAAAGTCATTGGACACCCACAAATATTATCATTCACTTGAATGTCATGATCATCCAATAATAAATTTTGAGATGTTTATAATCTATAATGTTTAGAAGAAGTTGTAACTGATGTCATAAAAACCTATAATTTTTGTGTTCTATAGAGTATAAATTACATTTAAACTATTCCAATTATAAATAGATGAATATATAAATTTAAAAATTCTAAAACAAATTTTACACCAATAATAAAAGAAGTATATAATCTACATATAACTCAATAGTAACATATTAAACTTAACTAGTTGGAAAAACTAAAAAATAAATGATACTTTATCCAATATCAGTTACCTTTTCCATAGAAAATGGTATTCCTGTTTATCTATATAAAATATTATGTACAATGATCCAATGTTTATCTTTTTTTATCTATTAATGATAAATGTTATCTCTAATATAATATAAAACGTTTCATTAAATAATATAATGATGGGGTTACTCAACATATAACTCATAAGAAAATGGAATCTATGGAGTATGATGTGTAGGATTTTAATAAGTAAGAGGATATGGAGGAGTGGGATATACATGAAGAGGTGTAGGATTGGGAATAGTATCCTGAAACTATCATTTCATGTATAAAAACATCTATTATACTAAATCTTGAATCATACCCTCCATTGTGTCGCCGAAATCCTAAACTTTATCTTTTTATGTATATATTATTATTTTAGAAAAATCATTCGTTGAAGAATACTTATAATGGACAAACAAATTTAATACCAATACACCTACAATGTATCCTTATACAGAACCCCTGTGTTTCTGATTACCCAATTTAGATATTAAAATATCTTTCCTACACTTAGCTATGAAGGTCCCTTGTATTCTCTTATCATTAAAGGATTCCTATATAGAATATTTTTATAAATATTTAGTGAATCAAAATATTTAAAAAATTGATATAACATAAATAAATTTAATCATTTTAGACATCCACTCAGCTAAAACCCTCATATATTCTATAATATATTTTCAATTTTTTCTCTTTCAGACCATCTACTATTTTTAATGTCAAATTATGTGGGAGGAGGGTTACCCTCTATATATCCTAGATCCCGAAATCCCATTTTTTGAATATTATCATTTATCATTTTTTTCCAAATACTTTATACCATCAATGAGATAATGTATGAGGATATACATTTTTAGATTGTCCCACCAAATGGGATATCTATTTTTTTTAAATTAAGAATAAACTAGACATTAATATGGTCATTAATACAAAAAAAATACTAAAATATAACAATACACTTGCCAAGAATTATTATTTTCATATACATTCCACAAATTACTTACATGAATCTTTATCTAGAAACGGATACATATCAAAAATATTTTTTTTGTTTCTATGTAACAAATCTTATTTTTCCATTTATTACTTTAAAATATTATATGGATTATTTTCATATCCAAGAGCTAAGAATTTTTGATTTTAAAAGGCTTGGTATGCTCAAAATTTATTTTTAAAAATATTAATTATATCAATACCGCATGTAAAAATAATTCCACAAAAAGTGTAATAATTTCCAAATGGGTCCTCGATTTAGAAATTCAAAGGCACTATTGAGATTGGAATACATTTTTTACCCTAAACTTGACATAAACTTTGATGAAATTGCACATTTGGGAAAAAGTTGTCATTGGTGGAGTTAATAAATAACTTATTTAAAATTAGCTTAGTTTATTTTGTTAGATGTAGCGACCTTCTTTGATTATTTAAACACACTTATGCCTCAACCCTAGGTTTAGAGGTATAACCAAGGGATTTAGAGAAACTTATTGAGAGGATCCAATAGAAGATAATTAATATACGATGTCAGATCAAATCAGATCATAGATCATGGACCAACAAATTTCATGAATCTCACCAAAATTGGATATACAAAACTGTTCTTCATTAGTGATCGACCAAAACTATAGGTAGAAAATTTTTTATTTGTGATTTCATCCCATTCTTATCCCATGTCAAATGTGGATCAATTTCATGAACATGAATTGACTCTCACATTTCTAGTTGATTAATTTTTGGTTGATTAAATTGATTGTGGATTATTTCCACTTCATTTTTCTAAATCTTTGAAAAAAGATCAAGGAGGAATGAAAAAAGTCTGATGTTGGTTCCTCATATCTTCTGTTTATGGATTTCTTCCCTATTTTCTCATATGTAAATATTTTGTATTTTAACTAGACTAATGTTCAATTAATACCATGTATTTTATCTTTATGTGACCATTATTTGGTGAAACGTGTCAATATCATAGGATGAGTTTAGGATGGAGTGTGCGATGCATGTGAGACAAGGAAATAGAATTACAAAAGGTGGATCGAAATATATTGTTGATTTCAAATCATCATAGATTTCATGGTGCTACTATGTGCGAAGAATGTGGTCATTTACTAAGAGAATTTGAAGCCTAGGATACTGATCTCTAGTGACAAGAAGGTCATAAAAATCCAGATTCATGATTTCTATTGAGGATATGAGTAGAATCAGTGTATAAGATTCTGTAGAAGAGGAACATGCTAGATATCGAAATCCTATGTTACACTACATGTAATTATGAATTACACATCATGTTCCCCCATGTAGTTCTAGGGTTTCAATAGAGGGGAAAATATTACACATCGTTTGAAACTGCCACATGCATTGCGACTCAGTCTAGGTGGGTCGGCTTATAACTCAGATGTCACATAGGCACATGGATGCCGATGTACATGGACATGGACTATAAAGAACCGTAATTTACATACATTTTTATTTCTTCAAAATTGAAGCAAACTTATTACAACATATAACAAAACCATGAAAAGACTGTATAGGTATAGTGGATTTAGAAACTGGGAAACATAGACAGCTGGTTCATAAAGCATCAACATTGTCTCCCATTTATTTCCCCATATTTAGAGTCCCTTTTGTCATATCCTACTTAATAACCTTATTCCTGACCTGGGGAAAGAAAAAATAAAAAAGGGTGATCTCAAATTCTCAGTAAGGGTAAACAAAAGAAATATCAATCACATCATTTTCATAAGAACATAACATTTTGAAAATCTTGACCTGAAAAAGAAATCATAATTTAATAACATGGAATAAATCATAATAGTGAAATGTAATCCCAATAATCATAACTTAAAACATGAAAATTTGTGTCATACACACATAATCATAGAGAATCATTTTTTACTAGTCAAGACTCATTGCCAAGACTATCCTAGTGGACAAAGTCCATTTCTGAACCAAGTTCACTCCTCGTGTCAGTCCTGTATCACTTAACCGGATTAACCTTCCATTCCAGCCATGTCTATCTCATTAGATATAAATCTTTACCCAATGCATTGGAGGGAGATATAGGTCCCACCAAACTCAAAATGATACCATTCTTATGTGTTCCACAACATAAACATAAATCATTCATCATAACCCAAAGAATAAAATGAGTTTCATAAACATCATCCCATAATCAAATAATCCATATAAAACAAATGGATATTTCTTCATAAGAATATTGAAACCATGTAAATGATATAGACATTATACTTGAAACATACACATATGAAATAATGTCATCTTAGATGGAATTTTTTTTTGATAAAACACTTGAAATGAATTCTTGAGGAAAATATCATTTCTTCTTCAAAAACATTTTCCTTTCATAAAATGTCATATAATTTTAATCTAAAAGAATTTGATTAAAAATAAACTTGAAAACTTGTAAAGGAATATTCATGGAACTAATTTCCTAAAAATACAATCATGCCGTATAAGTTAAAAAAACATTGTTCTTGTACTTTGGCCGGAAAAGTCAAAAAGTACCGCGTACTAAAAATGAAAAAATATTCCTTTCATATCTTTTACTAAAAACTCACCAATGGGTAAAATTGGATTTAAAATATTGTAGGAGGATATAAATAATATTACATATTGAGGAAACATGTATGTGGATGTTAAATATTCCCTAGTAAATTCTGAAGTATAAACAATCTTGGATAAAAATTGATATTGTGAGATTTTCCCTTACCTTAGGTCCGATTTGATTCATAAGTGTCCAAACATCCTTTAGAATGATTTAAATAATGTCATTAAATTATTCCAGAATCATAAAATTTGTTAATATATCATATATGGTAATATTCTTAGCTTTTTATTACTAATATTTCATTGCTACTTGTTATTCGGGTGTTTATTACTTTTTGTTCTTATGCGTGTTTTGTCGAATAAATTATTATTATTATTTTTAGGTTATAGATACCTAATTTAGAGAATGGTATTAGTGTAATATATATAATATTTATTCATTAAATTCATTTATATAATCATTATGCAATGAAGATCATGTAGAACGACTCGCATCACATCGTGGAGACGGTATTCCGTACGTACGCACGGGCGATGATATCATTCCCATGATCGTGGAAATATATTGTAGTGTATGTATACTATTTAAGAATAAATATCACTTTAAAATAATCTTATATAGTTATTCTCTACACCATTATACCCATCCAAGTAAGGTGGTGGTGGAAAACAGATTACACCACGGTGTGGAGACGGTATTCCGTACGTACGAACGCGCAGTGATTTCATTTTATGTAGGATGGATAGAAGGTGAAATAGGGTTGTTTCATATTTATAATAACACATCAGTATATGAGTGATACTTATGATATTACTTAATAAAGAAAAAACTAAATAAGAACAAGTAGAAGAAGAAATAAATTTGAAAGAATCGGTAAGAGACATTACCTCTTCTTTGAAGCGCCTCTTCTAAACCTCCTCTTTGGGCACTAAAGATGGTCTTTGAAGAATACCAGAACCTCTAGGATGTTTATAGGGAAGTGTAGAAGAGAAATTTTCAGGGTTTTTCCGATCATGAAGGCTCAATGTGGTGTGAGGAGGAGAGGGAGGAGGTGCCCTTTTATAAGGGAGGAGATGGGCACCTTTGGAAAAACAAAAAATATTATTTTATTATAAAGTCATATTCTGTTTCAAATAGCTCCAAATTGATTTATTTTGAAGATAATGTGGGGAGGGGTCTAAATAATCTCATCCAATATAATTTAGACAGGTTTAGGTTTCTATTTTGACCTTATAATTTAGATTTAACTTTAAGTTAGATAATTTATCTTTTACCGTGTCTTCTTGTTTTCTTACACTATAAGGTTAATAAACTTATTATAACAAGAAAAACGAACCCCAAGTTGTTTTTTATTAATATATATAACATTATATAAGTCATTTTTCAAAACCTTATATTTTTAGGAATAAAATAACAATTAATAATATAATATTTGTTTTAAAACTATTTTATGTCAATTTTGACACTATTTTGTAATTGATTTTTGTGAAAATGGTAAAAGAATAATTAGTTCAAAAAAAGTTAATTAAATAAATAATAACATGTCATATTAACCTATAAAATTAGTGTAATTCATAAAAAGTTTCATATTACATTTATTTGAGTATTTATAACATCAATTATGTTAATATTTCATTAATATGATAATTACTGCATCATCATTGTGTCATAAATAAATTAAATTACTTAATGTCTAAAAATTATAAATAAAATACCATTATGTAGGAAATGTTCTTATTTTTCTAATTAATATTATAGTCGAATTTATTTTATGTATAACCCTATATTAAAAATGTTTTAGTTAATAATCTCAGATTTTAACTATTTTAACTATTCTTTAAATAAAATAATATTAAATGTCCTAATCTAATCTATGTGGGCCTAAATGATCACATTTTATTCATAAGGTTGTTTTTGGTCAAATTACACTTATACAATAGAATTAGGACATGTGTTAGGGTAATAATAATATCATTTTTACCCTTAATTACCCTATTTACTTTTAACCATGGTAAAAAAGTAAAAATTTACTATTCAACAAGAATTATTTTCATCTCATTGAACCAAATTTTAGTCCTCGATGTTAACCATGTCTTTCTTATTTTTTAAATTCCACTCCCATAAGCGGTAAAATTATGTTATATGTGAATTTTAAAATTCTCCTAGGAGGTGGGTAAAAGACGGTGAAAAGTTCAATAAAATTTTTATATATCTAAAATTATTATAAAACGACCCCAATGAATTAATTTGAACTTATATAGGTATTATGTATCAATTTTGACCTAAAATAAATTTAAATAAAATAAATAAATATTTAAATAAAAAGTCAGTTTTTAAATACTAACCTAGTGTTTTCACTATTCATCAAAAATTGAAAGTTTTCAGAAAAATACCAAAATTTCAACCAGGCTAATTTCGATATTCCGAATCCAAAAATGAAGTCCATTTTGAAAGTTGAAATTTAAAAAAATTCAAAAAGTGGTTATTACTATTCATAACGGATAGTTTTAATACTATTTTAATAGCATATCATTGTTTAGTGAAACTCGGTATTACATAAGACGCAGGCTATCAAGGAAGGTCGCGATTGCGTGTAAAGTAAGCCAAGATGGTGTTGTGTGTAGTGAAAGATTCCTTTGATGATGTATATAACAAAAAACAAAACATTTCTCATAAAAATTTCAGGTGTTACATTCTACACCCCTTAAAATGAATTTCTCCCTCGAAATTCGTCCCTTTGTATCAAACAGATGAGGATACCTCCCACTCATCATATCCTCAAGATCCCATGTAGCTTCTTCTAATTGGTGGTTCCTCCATAAAACATTCACCAAGTGAGTGGTCATGTTCTGTAGAACTTTTTCGCTACGATCCAGAATCTCTATCGGTTGTTCTTCATAAGAAAGATCTTGCTCTAGCAGTACAACTTCTGAGCTGAGTACATGTGAAGGATCGGGTATGTAATTTCTCAGGAGAGATACATGGAACACATCATGAACTTGAGAGAGATTCAGTGGAAGCACCAATCGGTAAGATACCTTCCCAAAACGATCCAGTATTTCGAAAGGACTGATATACCTATGGCTCAACTTTCCCTTCTTTCCAAATATCATTACTCTCTTTCGAGGAGATATTCGTAAGAACACTTTATCACCCACTTCAAACTCTAGGTCTTTTATTCAGTTATTGGCATAACTTTTTTGTCGACTCTGAGCTGCTCTTATGTGTTGTGGAATTGATCGGACCTTTTTTTCCATCTCATCAACAAGATCATGTCCTAATAGATTTCATTCCCCAACTTCATCCCAGCAAGTTAGAGTCTTGTATTTATTTCCATAGAGAGCTTCATAAGGAGCCATATGAATATTGGAGTGAATGATATTATTATAAGAAAATTCCACCAAATGTAGGTGTTGATCCCAACCACCTTTGAAATCCATTGACCAAGATCTTAACATATCTTCTAGAGTTTGAATTGTCCACTCAAACTGACCATCTATCTGAGGATGATAAGCAGTGATGAAACTCAACTCTATATCCATGGTATGCTGAAGACTTCACCAGAACATTGAGGTTATCCTCGGATCCCGATCAGATATAATATAAAGTGTCACTCCATGCAATCTTACCACTTGCATTACATATATCCTGGCAAGCTGATCCATAGAGAAATCCTCTCTAATAGAAATGAAGTATTCAGACTTTTTAAGAAGATCATCTATGACCCAGATAACATTATTTCCTTTAGATGTTTTAGTAAGTCTAGTGACAAAGTCCATAGTGATGTTTTCCCTTTTCCATTTGGGTATGGGTAATGGTTGTAACATCCCCTTAGACTTCTGTCTCTCAACTTTAACTTGCTGGAAAACCAAGCATCAAGAGACATATTCAACAACATATCTTTTTATGCCATCCCACTAGAAGTACTCTTTCAGGTCTCTATACATCATCGTGTTTCCAGGATGAATAGAGAATGAAGAACTATGAGCCTTATCCAGCAGCTCCTTATTTAATTCTGGGATGGTAGGAACGAAAACCCGATTCCTGAACTTTATTATCCCATCATAATGAAGGTTGAATTTAGGAAAATTTCTCACCTTCTTTTGTAACTCTACATCTTCTTTCTGTGCCTCTTTAATCATCACATGTATAGATGGGTGAACATTCATTTGAGAAAGATAATATTTTTTCCCTTCTATTATAATTCCAAGATCCATCCTTTGTAAATCCATAAATATTGGATCTTTTGTGATCCTAATCATGGATAATCTAGCATGGTCTTGTCAACTTAATGCATCTACCAACTTGTTTTCCTTCCTAGGGTGGTAATGAATTCAGCAGTTGTAATCCTTAATCAACTCCAACCATCTTCTTTCGAGCATATTCATCTCTTTTTCTGTGAAAATATACTTTAAACTTTTATGATGAGTATAAATATCACACCTTTCGCCATAAATATAATGCCTCCAAATATTTAATTAAAAAATTACCGTAACAAACTCCAAATCATGAGTTGGGTAATTTTGCTCATGGATTTTCAACTGTCGTGAGGCATAAGCTATCATCATATCATTTTTCATAAGAACACACCCCAACCCCTTCTTGGATGCATCATTGTAAATCACAATCCTTTCTCCACTACATGGATGTTTGAGTACAGGTGCACTGGATAACCTTCTTTTCAACTACTTGAAATTCTCTTCACATTCATCCGTCCACGCAAACTTAAATCCTATTCGAGTCAACCTGGTGCGTGGATTAGATAATCGTGATAAATATTTCACAAAACGTCTTTAATATCCAGACAAACCAAGAAAACTTCAGATCTCAGTTACTGTTGTTGGTATCGTCCACATTTCGATAATTATTGTCTTTGCTGGATCCACAGATATCCTCTCTTTTGAGATTATGTGACCCAAAAATGAATCTTTTTGAAGCCAAAATTAACACTTGGTAAATTTGGCATAATGATTCTCCTTTGTCAGGGTCTTCAATACAATTCTCAAGGGATCTTCATGTTCTTCCTTTCTCTTTTAATATACAATAATATCATCTATAAAGACTACCACAAACTGATCAAGATAGTCTCTAATGACTCTATTCATTAGATCCATGAAGATAGCATGGGCATTAGTAAGACTAAATGGAATCACTATAAATTCATAGTGTCTATACCTTGTACAGAAATCCGTCTTTGGTATATCCTCCCTTTTGACACTTAATTGATGATACCCTGAATAAAGATCAGTTTTGGAAAAGTATTAAGCTCCACATAGTTGGTCAAATAAGTCATCAATGTGTGGGAGATGATATTTGTTCTTGATACCGATCTTGTTATGTTCTCGATAATCAATGCAGATTCTCATTGATCCATCTTTCTTCTTAACAAACAGAATAGGTGCTCCCCAGGGTGACACACAAGGGCATATGAATCCCTTATCAAGATTCTCTTGGAGTTGCTTCTTCAATTCCTACAACTCAATTCGGGCCATTCTATAAGGTGTCTTTTAAATAGGTAAATCTCTTGATATGAGTTCTATTGAAAACTCAAATTCATGATTTGGTGGAAGAATAGGAAATTCCTCTATAAAGACATCATCAAACTACCGTACAATGGGTGTATTCTTAATCATGTGTTTCTCACCAACCATTTGAGATAAATAACCTTCATTTAGTGGAATCAAGACCCATAATATGGAAGAAATTTCCACTGGAAGGTTATGTTCATCCTTGCATCGATAGAAGATCATAGATTGATCTGGAATATGAAATGCAACTTCCCTTATTTGGCAATTGATATGATATCCATATAAAGAAAGCCAATCCATGCTGAGAATCACATCAAATTCTACTATAGGAAGGATCACAGGATTTTCAGGAAGCACTTTCCCACAAACTTCAATCAGAGAAGAATTATAAACTTTTGATGCGACTGTTGTGCCGTTAGGGGTTGTCACAACTAACTCAACATCTAATTGTTGAGGTAATATGACGATACCCTAAGAAAATTATTCATAAATAAAAGAGTGGGTGGATCCAGAATCAAATAAAACATTTGCTACATTAGAGTGGATGATAAGTGTACCTTTCAACACTTCGTTCTCATACTCCACATTGCTCATAGAAATTGCATGTGACATTCCTTTTTCTTTAGCCTTAAAAGTTTGTTGACATCGATCATCATAAAAAACCATTGGATTACGACATTGATTGGCATAATGCCCCATTTCCTTGCACTTGTAACATTGAAGTGTAGGAGGTGTGCCCTGTGTATCCTTTTCTTTGTTTGTATCAGTAGACATCTTCTTCCCATCATTGAGGAATTAAAATTCCCAATGACCTTCCTTTCCACATATGAAACATTTACTTTTCCCTTTAAGACAACTCCCTCCATGTTTCATTCCACACATTGAGCATAAGGGAAAACTCATCTTCTTTTCAGTGTGGTCTTTAGATTTTCCTTTGAATTTCATTTTCCTCTTCTTATCAAACCCATATGAATGATGGATTATGTCAATCTACATCTCAACTTTGAGAGTACATCGAATGATTTACTCTTAGATATTGAAGTCCCTTATGGCTAACGCCCTTCGAAGACTTGGTTTTGAGCCACTAAAGAATCGATCAATCTTACTCTCAGGTTGGATAATAATCCCAAAGCATACCTTGAAAGTCTTGTAAAATTTTCTCCATAGGTACCAACATATTCATCATCATTTAGCTTCAATTAAAGAAACTCCTTCTCCATCTTTGTTCGAAGAATACAAGGGAAGTACTTATTGAAATAGAAGTTCTTGAACTCATCCCATTCCATGGACTCAATTTCATCTCTTGGCCACGTATTCCTGATAAGATTCCACCATTGATCAGCTTCACCTTCCAAATGATATACTGTTAACATGACTTTATCTTGTTTAGAACATTGATGAACTGAAAATATCTTTTCAGTACTACTGATCCATTGTTCAGCAACTAAGGGATCTGTAGACCCGCTGAATCGGGGTGGACGTTTCCTCATGAAGGATACAACAAAATGTTGCTCCTTCCTTTGCTCATTTGGAAGTCCTGAATGAATCATAGCTTGAGAAAGTTGTGTGATCATGGCTACAAGATTTTTCATTCCAGCTCCCATAATGTTTGGTTGCTCAGGGGGACAATCATTACATTGCCCGTTGCATTTAGAATTAACACGGGTCCTTCGGGTTCCTTCCATTGACTAAAACCAAGAGGAATAGTGTGAGAAATACTAATTATAATAGGAAAACCACATAATCAAGAATAAAATTTCACGCTTTAGGTCTTATCATAGGTTATTCAAGTCCGTTTCTAAAACACTAAGATTGTGTTCTATTCATAGACTTATCCTTAGGGTTGCTACTAAGGATTTCACATCCTAGTTTCCAAAGGTTAAGTATACCTTTCCTCTGATACCAACTATAATGACCCATACTTTACATGCATTGTTATTTCTACAAAATTGAAGCACACTTAATACAACATATAACAAAACCATGAAAGGACCGTATAGGTATAGTGTCTTTAGAAACTAGGAAACATAAACAACTGGTTCATAAAGCATCTACATTGTCTCCCATTTATTTCATCATATCTAGAGTCCCTTTTGGGATATCCTACTTAATAACCTTCTTCCTGACCTGGGGAAAGAAAACATACAAAAGGGTGAGGTCAAATGCTCAGTAAGGGTAAAAAAAAGAAATATCAATCACATCATATTCATAAGAACATAACATTTTGGAAATCATAACCTGCAAAAGAAATCATAATTTCATAACATGGAATAAATAATAGTAGTGAAATGTAATCCCAATAATCATAACTTAAAACATGATACTTTTTGGAATACACACATAATCATAGAGAATCATTTTTTAGTAGTCAAGACTCATTTCCAAACTATCATAGTGGACAAAGTCCATTTTTGAACCGAGTTCACTCCTCGTTTCAGTCCTGTATCACTAAACCGAATTAACCTGCCATTCCAACCATGTATATCTCATGAGATATAAATTTTTACCCAATGCATTGGAGGGGGATATGGGTCCCACCCATCTCATAATGATACCATTCTTATGTGTCCCACAACATAAACATAAATCATTCATCATAACCCAATTAATAAAATGGGTTTCAAAAACATCATCACATCATCACATAATCCATATAAAACAAATGGATATTTCATCATAAGAAAAGTGAAACCATGTAAATCATAGAGACATTATACTTGAAACATACAAATATGAAATAATGTCATCTTTTATGCATAATAGGTTTGAAAAAATACTTGAAATTAATTTTTGAGGAAAATATCCTTTCTTCTTCAAAAACATTTTCATTTCTTAACATGCCATATAATTTTAATCTAAAAGAAGTTTATTAAAAATAAACATGAAAACTTTCAAAGGAAGATTCATGGAAATAATGTTCTAAAAACCCATTCATGCTGTATACGTTAAAAACATTCTTCTCATACTTTGGCTGGAAAAGTCAAAAAGCACCTCATCCTAAAAACAAAAAAAGATTCTTTCATATCTTTTACTAAAAACTCACCAATGGGTAAAATTGGATTTAAAAAATTTTAGGAGGATATAAATAATATTTAATATTGAGGAAACATGGATTTGGATGATAAATATTCCCCAGTAAGTTCTGAAGTATGAACAATCTCGGATAAAAATTGAGATTGTGAGATTTTCCCTTACCTTAGGTCTGTTTTTCTTCATAAGTTTTTGAACCCCCTGTATAATGATTTAAATACTACCAATGTCTTATTCCAGAATCATACTCACTGTTATGATATCATATATCGTCATATTCTTAGCTTCTTATTAGTAATATTTCATTTCTACTTGTTATTAGGGTGTTTATTACTTTTTGTTCTTAAGCTTGTTTTGTCGAATAAATTATTATTCTTCTTTTTAGGTTATAGATAACTCATTTCCAGAATGGTATTAGTTTAATATATATCATATTTATTCATTCAATTCATTTATATAATCATTATGCAATTAATATCATGTAGAACGAGTCGCATCACATCGTGGAGACAGTATTCCGTAGGTACGCACGAGCGATGATATCATTCCCATGATCATGGAATTGTATTGGAGTATATGTATACTAATTCAGAATTAATATCACTTTATAATAATCGTATATAGTTATTATCTACACCATTATACCCATCCAAGTAAGGTGGTGGTGGAAAACAGATTACACCACGGCGTGGAGACGGTATTCCGTACGTACGCACACGCGGTGATTTCATTTTCTGTAGGATGGATAGAAGGTGAAATAGGTTTGTTTCATATTTATAATAAAATATAAGTATATTAGTGATACTGATGTTATTACTTCAAAATGAAACAACTAAAGAATAAGAATTATAAGAAGAAATAAAGTTCAATGAATCGGTAACGGACATTACCTCTTCATTGAAGCGCCTCTTCTTAACCTCCCCTTTGGGCACTAAATATGGTCATTGAAGAATACCAGAACCTATAGGATGTTTATAGGGAAGTGGAGAAGAGAAATTTTCAGGTTTTTTCCGAGCTTTAAGGCTCAATGTGGTGTGAGGAGGAGAGGGAGGAGGTTCCCTTTTATAAGGGAGGAGAGGGGAACCTTTGGAAAAACTAAAAATATTATTTTATTATAATGTCCTATTCGGTTTTTAATAGCTCCAAATTTATTTATTTCAAAACTAAGGAGGGTATGGGTATAAATCCTCTCATAAAAAATAATTTATACAAGTTTAAATTTCTATTTTAAACTTATAATTTAGATTTATCTTTATGTTAGATAATTTAACTTTTACCGTGTCTACTTGTTTTCTTACACTATAATGTTAATAAACATACTATAACAAGACAAACGAATCCCATGTTGATTATTATTAATATATATAACCTTATCTATGTCATTTTGCCGAAACATAGATTTTTAAGAATAAAATAACAATTAATAATATAATATTTGTTTTAAAAACTATTTTATGTCAATTTTGACACTATTAGGTAATTGATTTTTCTGAAAATCATAACAGAATGGTTTGTTCGAAAAAAGTTAATTAAATTAATACTAACATGTCAAATTAACCTATGAAATTAGTGGAATTCATAAAAAGTCTCAAATTAATTTTATTTTAGTATTTATATCATCAATTATGTTAATATTTCATTAATAAGATAATTACTGCATCATCATTGTGTCATAAATAAATTAACTTGTTTAATGTCTAAAAATTATAAATAAAATAAAATTATGTAGGAAATATTTTTATATTTCTAATTAATATTTATAGTGAAATTTATCTTATGTGTAACCCAATATTAAAAATGGTTTAGTTACTAAACATTGATTTTAACTATTTTACCTATTCTTTAAATAAAATAATATTAAATGTCCTAATCTAATCCATGTGGTCCTAAATGGTCATATTTAATTCATATGGTTGTTTTGGGTCGAATTAAACTTATCCAATAGAATTAGTACATGTTTTAGGGTAATAATAATATCATTTTTACCCCTAATTACCCTATTTACATTTAACCGTGGTTAAAAAAAGTAAAAAGTTACTATTCACCAAAAATAATTTTCCTCTCATTAAACCATATTTTAGTCCTTTTTATTAACCATGCCTCTCGGATTTTCGAAATTAAACTCACAGATGTTGTAAAATTACGTTTTATGTGAATTTACAAATTCTCCTGGTAGGTGGGTAAAAGACAGTGAAAAGTTCAATAAAATTTTTATATATCTAAAATTATTATAAAATGACTCCAATGAATTAATTTGAACTTATATAGGTATTATTTATCAATTTTGACCTAAAATAAATTTAAATAAAATAAATAATTATATAAATAAAAAGTCGGTTTCTAAATAGAAACCCAGTGTTTTCACTATTAATCAAAAAATTGAATGTTTTCAGAAAAATACCAAAATTTCACCCTAGGCTAATTTCGATATCCTCAATCAAAAAATGAAGTCCATTTTGAAAGATGAAATTTAAAAAATTTCAAAAATTTGTTACTACTATTCATAATGATTAGTTTTAATAATATTTTAATATCATATCGTTGTTTAGTGAAACTCGGTATTGCGTACGACACAAGCTATCAAGGAAGGTCATGATTGCGTGTAAAGAAAGACACACTAATATTGTGTGTAGTGAAAGATTCCTTTCATGATGTATATTACATAAAAACAAAACATTTCTCATAAAAATCTTAGGTGTTACATGGCCAAAGAACACAAACACATTCTAGTGTATATAGGCACGACTGAGTTGAACAAGAAGAGTTCCAGAGGATCTCTACACATCATGAGCTATTCCTAGAAATCATTTATATGGAAATAAAAATTAAATTGTGGGAAAACCACATGGGACGATCATGGGTTAGATGGACATGATTTATACACCCAATACTTGACATAAAACCCCCTTAGAGAGTGTTTGGATCCCCTAACATATTCTATTTGGACCAGTATAGGTTGAGTTCGTTTCATTAGACCATCCACTCAATTTTATATAATGTAAATATTTCAAAATATTTGGATTGTGATCTCATCAATAGAATGAGTCTCAGATATATATTGGGGCATCCCTTTAAGAGACCAGAGTGTGATTCTCTATCATTTATTATTATACCCTAGATGGGGTTTGGGGAATTGATGTGACCTCCATGTGTGAGTTTATGATCCTCCATCTAGTAGAACATTTTGGTAAGGATCATGGTATCATTGGCATACAATCTTCAACATCACGGGTTTATCTTGATTGGGTTTTTGGTATCCCTATATGGTCCTGAGTGTGATCCCATATTCGAGTATCAAGGTCTTCATAGACCAGTGAGAATTATAGGGTGGGGAAAATGATCATGAACTCCTAGATGATTATCTCTGATTATAGAATTTCTTGTGGATGGTGTTCTCTAGGAATGATCATTAATTTATGTATAATCTTATGGTTGGTAGTTTTGTTGTGACCGCCTACAAGCGCAATGTCCTTCCGGGATATATCAGGGATTTTAAATACATTGATTTCTATATCATTATTTTGATTTTACTATTATTAATTATTAGTGATTAGTATTTTCATGTTTTCATATTAGATATTGTTATAATCACCCCTTTATGGGCTATTCCCACACATGTCATGTCTTATATAGATGAAAACACATTTGACAGTGTTAGGGGACGAAATGAAGCTGGTGGAGCATATATTGAGCTAGATAGACTACGGTATTTTGATGGTGGTTTTATTTGATAGTATTATTCTCCTTATAATAAGTATATACCTTATATAGTTTTTGGTATTGTTTTTGGCACCTTTATCTCTTTTAGTACATTAATCTCGGAATCTAATTGTGGGATCATAGATGTATTCATCTATTGGTTTTAGTTTTTTTTATATTTTTTCATTGTATAGACTTGGAGATGTAAGTGTGTGTAAGGGTAAATAAGGCTAATGCCTCCCATGTGTGAGATATTCCTACTCAGTGATGGTCTTTGTCACCAAGCCTGTTGGAGGTAGGATTGGGGTAGTTACGTTTTAGGCCCCATTGGGATAGGTTATAATAGAGTGTTATCATATTAGTCTGTTCTACAATGGGACCCGAGTATGTGATATTGGTTTATGTTTTGTGGAAACAATGTTATGTGTTTTGAGTTTGGATTTTAGGCTCGTGACCCTAGTGTTGGTGTGGTAGCTGATGTATCCACGCACCTGAAATATGATCACCCCCCTCTAGACATAATACATATAGAAATTGGTTTCCCGGAAGAAATTATCACCTGAATAATATAGGAACTATTGGTGGTTTATATGCACTTCTTGATTATTCTCCCGAAATATACTCTTTTACCATGTTACAACTTGTTAAATTTAGGATGAATCTATGAATAACGCTCTCCATGATTCTACTGCATGATCACATTGATGATCCACTGAATTAAAGGGATTCAGTACAAGGTCATGTACTAGTGAAAATACCTCTGATTGGTTTACCAGCTATACATCAACCCATTGAGAATCATCTAGTACTTTTAGTTCCGTCTAATGATGGACACATACTTAGTGCACTTCATGAGTTCCAGAGGTGTGACCTCATAGGTTTCTATGCAATCTAGGCCCCCAAGTGGTTGAAGACTGGACATAAGAAGTAAATTGAGTTTTATTCATTGTGAATAAATATATGGATTATATGGTGGTCATCACAATAAGTATTATTGATGGCTCATCCATGTGATTATGGATTTTAATAACATTGTAACATGAAAAGACAACTAACTCCTACATAGAATTAATGTGTCTCTTACAAGAAGAGTTTTACCTAGCCATGTTGTGATCTGTGAACATCTAAGAGCTTGTGCATCTGCAATAAGGAACTATGTGCATGGTAGAGTATTCAATGAGGTTTATTTATCTCTCATGATAATCCATGGATATGGTGAGGGATCCTTTTTAAGAGCTCAGAACATTTAGTGGGGAATGCATTGGGATATTATGGATTCAGTGATATATCTCTTCATACCCACCTATTTTGGGTTTCAGAAGTTGTCCTTGTTAGTAGAAATATTACTGGAATAGATGGCACCAATAGTGGATTCTAGTAGTGTGAATGTAGGGGATGGGACCGTGGAGGCTTTTAGCTGATGGAATTCATAGGGATTCAAGCATTCCTAATTCTTCTAGAATTGATCCCATGATATAGAATTATCGGTGAAGGGTTCTCAAGATGGTTAGAGTCAACCAATACAGAGGTGATGTTTCTCCAATGATGGCGAGGGACATATGGAACGAGAGTGTTTGACCCATCATACAACTAGGTTGGATACGATTGAGGGACCCCCAAGAAAGTGGTAGATGTAGGATCATGGAGGTCCATTGGGTACAAGATGTGATAGTGGGTTTGGTAGAGGGTCAGGAGGTTGTCAGAGTTTTTACTTACTGTCACTACCACACTCGGTTGTCCATGAGAGGCTCATAAAGATGATTTTTAGTGATGATGATAACAAAAATATATGGATTCCTATGTCCTAAATGCTCTAGGGATGATACAAGTTATGATTTTTGTCAATATACCATAGATATGGTGTTGATACTAATTGGTGAAATTCATTCCTTTTTTTGACTTATGTTGTTCAAGACACACACACACACACACACACACATATATATATTCTGGTTGATCTTTTGGCTCAACCCTTATTCATTGAGACTCTTTTAGGAGTATACTTAGTAATTTCACACTTATTCCAATATTACAATCTAATACTTAAAGTTGAACGAATTGTATGGGGTCTCATTTAAGTAGTGATTTAGCCTAATGATGTTATCTTATTTAAGAAATGGTGATCAATAGTTTATTTCCATTATGAAAGTTTTAGGTGTAGGATGTAGTATGTCCCTAGTGATTGGATGTTGTTTTCCTTTTTTCAGTGAAAAGGAAACCACTGGGGAATAGAATATGATCTTATATAGGATAGTGGAGTGAGTTACTCACCAGTTTTCTAGAATGAATCTTATACTAGTGGATTCTATTGGCTACAAGTTTCATATGGTGGTGGAGCAGTATGAGGGTGTCTTTCATGTGGACATTTCAGGATTACCTCCCCACTATGATCTAGAATTATATATTTACCAACACCTCAGGATGACACTGATATCTACACCAACATATCAGATGTCTCTTACAAAGCTTTTAGAGTTAATGATTTTGTAAAAGGACTTGAAAGTGAAGGGTTTCGTGATACCCAGTGTTTCCCCTTGGGAAACCCCATTATTGTTCACCATGAAGGAATATGGGAGCATGAGGTTATGTGTGAATTATTTTATCATTAACAAGGTGACCATGAAGAGTATGTATCCACTTCCAAGGATGTATGACATTTGTGATTAGTTGATAGAGGTTTGACGGTTCACGAAGAATGTCCACAGATATGGCTATCACCAGTTACGAGTATGGGATAAGGATATATAGGGTAAGAAATTAATATGACTCTATGGTCACTATGATTTCTTGGTGATTTCCTTAAGTGTGATTTACACCCCATAATGTTTATGGGATTCATGAATCAAATCTATCAGACAATCTTAAATTGATTTTTTTCTATTTATCAATGATATTCTAGTGTACTTAACATCAGAGGAGGACCATTCAACACACTTGAGGATGATCCTAGATATAATCCAAGAGAACCAACATTATAGTAACATGTGGACGTTTTAGTTTTGGATTATAGAGGCCCACATCTTTGGAAACATCATCTCAGTTTTAGGATTACCAATTAACCATATAAAGGTGTAGGCAATGCTATCTCAGGAACTACCTAAGATTGTTAACAAGGTATTAAGATTTCTTGGGTTAGTAGAGTACTATCAGAAGATTTTACCCAATTTCCCTATAGTGGTAGTACCCTTTACTACATTGACATGAAATGGGAAAACATTCATGTGTTAAAAATTTCCCAATTTAGTTTTTAATATTTGAGACATACTTTGATTAGTTCCCCCATATTGAGATTTCTATTGTAGGGTGTCATCTACGTAGTATTCTGTGATGGATCATGGACAAAACAAGATTTTTTCTTTATGTGGTGGTACAAAATGATTTTTTATGGGTCCAGGTAGTTGATATTTCATGATAAGATCTACATGACCCATGATCTTGAGTTATCAGTGGTAGTCCTCAACCTGATGATGTGGTGACACTACCTTATGGGAGAGTAGTTATTCATCTAATCTAACCACAAAATTCTCATGTATATCTAATATCACCAAGATCATTACATGAGGAAGAGACTATTGAAAGAGTTCCTCCAAGAGTATGGCTTCAATATTTTCTATAATAATTGAAAGGTTAATGTGGTGTTAGATTCTATAAGCAAAATATAATATTCTCTTATATTGGCCAAGGAATCAGAGTAGTTGGCCTCATTATAGTTATCCTTAGTGGGAAAGTATGGTTTTATGTATCTTTAATTAATGGTTTTTACCCCACTACTTTTACAATATCTTCGGTATGATCATAATGAATATACTAATTGTGAGACCTTACATACTTAGGTATCAACATAACATGATCCTGAAAGATAATTTGAAGTTTGGGAGCATGTTACACTTTTTAGAGGAAGGACGATGGTACCAATGACATTATGGGAGGAGGTGATGAGAGATTATTATGCATCCCCTTAGGTAGTTTAACCAAGTGTTGAATAGATGTATCAATACCTACAACATCAGTTTTCTATCTAGGCATAAAGATTTGTGTTGCATATTTAGTATCTCGATGCCTCACATATTAGCATGTGAAGGATTAAAACTAGGTTCCTGATGTTTTAGCTCAACCCCTTCAGGTTCCATAGTTTAAGTGGTAATGGATATCCATGTACTTTGTGATGGTGTTACCACATATGTCTAGGAGAAATTATGTAATATGGTTGATGATAAACTGAATCATCTTGTTATCCCACTCCTTATCTATTCGAGAGTATATTTCAGTTAAGATCATGGGATTCTTGTATGAGTAAGAGATAGTCTGACTCTATGGGGTTCCCCCAATGATAATTTCAGACTATGATTATTACTTCATGTCATGATTATGGAGAGGATTGCAGGAGGACATAGGGACTTAGTTTCATTTTATTAACGTATTTAACCCATAGACTAACATCCAAAATGAGAATACCATTAGGGTCTTGGAGGACAATTTGATGGATGCAATATTTTATTTTTGACATTGCTTGGAGGATAACCTACCATTGGTAGAGTTTTTTCACAAAAATAGCTACCATTCAACCATTTATATGTTTCTATTTTAGTCATTGTATGGGAGACCCTATAGGTCAAATGTTTTTGGACTGATCTAGGAGTGTCATCACTTATGGACCTAGTGTTGAGAAGGTGTATATTATACAGAAGTCAGTGAGGACTATACAAAGGTGTCATAAGTCTTATTAAGACCTCCAATGGAGTCATTTTATGATCCATGAGGGAGAGTATGCATTCTAGAGTGTCATACCTAGACATGGAATATATATGTTTGGTTGGATCAGCAAGCTATCTCTAAGATTCATTGTCCCTTTCCAGAAACTAAAAAGTGTAGGTGATGTGTCATACCACTTATCTCTACCACCATAGTTAGACCAAGTAGAATACATCTCCCACATGTCATAGTTAAGGTGGTACATGCATAACCAACCACATGATATTGAATGGGGTGAGATGGAAATTGAGGATAGATATACCATTTCTAATCACCTAGTAGAGATCAAGGATTATAATTGGAGGATCCTTCATGTGAAATATATTTTTCTAGTTCATGTCTAGAGGAAACACATGAGACTTTATGAGGGAACCTGAGAAGAGGATACCTAGATGAGATTATATTACCATTATCTTTATTAGAATGTTTTTTCTTTTCAGGATGAAAATCCCAAATATGATTAGAATATAACGACTCATATTTATCAATTTATTAATTTAGAATATTTTTTGGATTATATTTCGAACCAGGGACTGAGACAACATGATATTATGAGGTACGGTGTCCCCAATTTTAATTTTTGAAATATTTTACATATATTGATATCATGCACATATAGTTTTCTGAAAAATGTGTAATAAGTCTTGAATAGAGGATTAGATTTGAAAAAAGGCACTATTGAGATCAAAACAAGGGTTTTACCATGGAAGTGACATAAGCTTTATTAGTGTCGATAATTTTTGATTTTTTTACAATCCTAAATAATAAACTTAATAATTTTATTTTATTTTATTTTATTTTATTTTATTTTACGAAGTGACCTACTTCGTCAATTTATACATGGTTATGCCTCAACATTAAGGTTCCCACATAACCAAAGGATTTAGGGGAACCATTGGAGAGGATCAATAGTTGGACTGTTGGTAGAGGATTTCGGATCATATCATATAGTGGTTCATGTGACAATTATTATATTGTATTTTTTCACTAAGTAAGATCCAAAATAGTTCATCATCATTGATCAATCCAAACTTCAGGTAAGGAATTGGTTATTTATGATTTCATCCTATTCATTATCCCATGTGGATTGTGGAGAAATTCCCTAAAAAAATTGATTCACACTTTGATTTTTGATTTATTTATGTTTAATTAAATTGATATTTCATTATTTCCTCTTCATTTTCCAAATTCTATTAAAATGAATCACAATAAAAACGAAAAAGGTTGAGGTCCATTCCTCACATCTTATAGTTGTTGGGTCTTATAAAATCTTCATAGAAGATAAGAATACATAAGTGGAATAATTAAGGGAAAATAATTAACCTGGGGATGATTTTGATGAAAATGTTATAGAGCATAGAAAGCTAGAAATAAGTGTGAAGATTTATATAGAAAAAATCACTACACAGACCATCATAATGTATGGAATTATATTGTTTAGTGTTGCATCATGATAACAAAATCATTCATTGTGAGAGATGGTACCACTGTCATTTGTGAATAAAATTAATTTTTATGGGGCTATGTAGTGGATTCTACCACTATGAATGACTATCCCTAACAAATATTAATTCATTTGTGGGTGAAGAAGGTTTTTTCTGTCCCCTATGAATGAAATCCTTCACAGCCCTAGGCGTCCTACCTAGCCTCTTGTAAATGAAATCCCCTTGACCAACTATGTATTATTGACCATACCTACAGACAACTACCCCACTCCTATATAAAATCATAGGGGATACATAAGAAAAAGAAGAAAAAAGTAAAAAACATAGATGAAAACTAGAAGAAGGATGTAAGAGACATCAATTCACTGAAGGTAAATCCACCCCATAACATTGATGAGGAAAACTAATTCACTCAGCCATTAGAAAATCCAAAATTCCTTGGAAGACACCATTCTATGAAGCATAAGCTGGTGAACCTTTTGTTATCCATTACTTTATATAGTAGAAAGATACATTGAGATATCCCTACCCCCCATAATAAAACATTATGCAGGAGGAACCCATGCCCGTGTAGCACAACACTTCATGGGTTGAACCCAACCCTCTATAGCTAAATGGAGTGTGGGTGGAACTCTGGAACATGTAAAATAATGATACATAGATGGAACCCTTAACTTCATATCATCCTGGTGTGTGGAGGGAACCTCATCCCACATAATAACACTATATGAGGAATGGGGAATCCGTATGTTTCCTAATATTCATCTCCCACCACTTCCCTTATCATTATATAAGGACCCACTCTAGCCCCTCTTTAAACCATTATAATTAAATTAGGATGAGGAATTATCCAAATCAATTAAATATGTATAATTATGTCATTAGATATATATGTGTGTCCTCTTGGGTCTACATACACATGGTATGCATAATCCAGTTTGAAACCTCCTTTATATGGGGGTCCTATGAAGGTTCTGAAGTTTATATTCCCATGGAAATGAGGGTACAGACCATGGAGGCTTTCACATAGACTTCCATATTTCAGGGGGGGGTCACAATTTCCCTTCACTTTGACTCATAGTTCATTATTCTCCTCTCTTCTCTAAGAACCAACATAAGGAATCCCTCCAAGAGTATTCCCTTTTTCTTTCTTATGAGGGGTGGTAATCTTTCTCTATTTCTCGGGTATATGTTATAATTATAGTGGGATATGGGTACCATAGTGCTATCTTGTTCCCTCTTCCTTTTGTACCAAACATCATCCTCAAGTGGAAAATCATGATTGTGTGGTTTCTACATTTACTACTTCTACTTATTTCTCTCACTTGGAATTACACACAAATGCTTATAGATGAGCAGGGATCATTTAATACACACAAAACTCAAAACATAGACCACATAAATAGGTGTAATCCCAACCATGGGCCTAATTCATTGTATAATCACCCAAAAAATCTATGAAAATGGGCCTCCTCTATAGGTGTATATCCTTACCCAACTAGATTATGAGAGCTTAGATTCGAGAACAATTGAAATATGTAGGAAGCCTCCATAATTTCCAAACCAAACATCAAAAATTAACCCAAATAATCTCTCATCCACATTCCCACTAGGTTCATTTCCACCATGAGAGACCATATCACATCTAGGTCCCTCGATCCACTTCATTGTAATTCCAACACCAAACATTTACTAGGAACATTCCTCCTAGACCACTTTTACCCATGATGCTAAACTTCATGGTTTGGTCCTTATCATAGGACCATACAAATTTTTATGTGACCCATTATGTGGAATCAAACTATGTAGGGTTTTATTTATTTCACAAGGATATGTAGAAACCCCATTTTATGGGTTCTATCCTAACATTAAAACAATTTTTATATACTGTAATGTTAATAAAAACCATATCACACCACCGTGTGGCCTAAACCAATCATCATATTAGGGAACAACATGAGGATCTATGGTCTATGGGTACCATTGATGGTGAAAATTTGATACATATAGATCCATCCATTGAGGAAAAACCTTATATACATACAAATTATTAAAATTTCATTCTTACTGAAAATTTAATTTTTATTGTAGGGTGAGCCATGTTATACATCGGAATGAACAATAGATTCCGGAAAATGTCAAAAAAATTATAAGAGAGCCTCAAAGAAGGTAATAATTCCACCAAAGAGGGTGTGATGATTCTGAGCTCTAATCCTCTAGACCAGTATGAGTATGTAATAATCTTTGGCCATGTTACTCAATTAGTTCCTAGCATTTTAATGTAGTCCCATGAGTTATCATGGATGTATGTGCCATTAGGTGTATCCAGATATATGATCAAAACCCATTGGAGACAGTCTAAAAATGGTGAGCATTACATGGGTCATTTTACAATATTAAAGAGACCATAACAAAAATGTTTATTATAATCAACAATCCACACATTTATATCAGATAAAACAGTGATTACATATTAAGGTTATTTGACTACGAAATCTCCCTCTTAATATAAATTGGATAGACTGACCAATTCTAATTGTACAAATACGTTTTTACATGTGTTTGATTACCAAAACACGACCACATTATAGTCAGAAGCAAAAATGGTGAACATGACATGAGTCCTTGTCCAAGATTATTATTCTATCCATATGATCGACCCTTTTTCATTAAAAATTAATGGGGTCCCAAATGAGGCATTAAATTATGCATTTCTTCATATACAAGTTATTATAATGGGGGTTTACATGCTCATGTGTTCAAAAATATTAGACAATCTCATCACCATAAATCTCTTAAATCATTATCGTTCCACACCAGCTCTCAATAATGTATTCCCTAACTAATAACCCAGATTGGTCCTCAACCACGCAGAGGAAACCATCGACCAGCCATCATATTCAATACTTGTTCTCAAACACATTTTTCTTGGAGTTCCACTAAATCAAAACATTCCTAAACCTAGAGGAATTCCATCAGGCCCTCCAATTCACAAATCCTCTCTATTTTACCAGTAAATAATGGTCAGTGGTATAGAACCAAACAACACTAATAGATATCTCAAATCATTTCAGGATCCTATCCCTGAAATGTGATATAAAGTTCCTCCCATGTCTTAGAGAAGTTGATGTGGTGGCCTCCAATTACATCATCTCCAAGATATAGACGCCCTTCATGGTGGATCCAACTAGTAGTCACCACTGCCAATGTTTTGTGGCCCTGCATCCTCACCTTGAAGAGGATATCTTCTTGTGGTCTCGACTTGGGTCCCCTGGGCTATCCATAGAGGAAAAAAGGTGAAGAATCTGAAATAGTGTATCATTTTTGGTAATGCATAATAATACCTCTTGGAAATTACTGTGGAAACCAATGAGAATATGCAATTACCTACTCACTATTATGAATACAGTTAGTAAAATATAGTGTCACATGAGTGAATGAAAATCCATACTCATGAATATGATGATAGTCTAGAAAATATGGTGGAAATATTTATGGAGATGAAAATCCATATTCACTCTTATCATGACAGCTAGGTAAATATAGTGGCACACTGTGTGAAGATTCAAATTCTTACTCACTCTAATGAACCTCGTCATTTAAATAGGGTGGAAAAAGAGAAAATTATAATTAGTTCTCATTAATATAAATCCCTCCAACCATATAAAATGGAACATTTTGAGCCGATGTAAATACCAACTCATGAATATAAAGCTCATTATTAAAATATGGTGTAAAATGAGAAGATCAAAATACCAGATTATGCGTATGATGTTCATCATGTCAGATACATTAGAAAAAAGATGGACCTAGTCGATGTACCTCAGTTTTAAATCTGGTGTAAACTCATAGTCTTTCCCCGAAACTAGAATGGGTATACATCACCATTCCAACTACAGATGTTTATCAGTACTTCTTGAAGTTTTACTAAGGTCATACATCAATTACTGACCACATCAGGTAGACCTATCATTGTGTAATCTCATTAATGAACTAAGCTATGAGTCGGACCCATGACCTCGACTTCTCATGTAGCATGTCTCTTCCACACAGTGAGTACATTACTCTAGATATGAAATACATTCTTATTCCCATCCACGAGGGTCGTCGAAAATATTCTGTGATAAATGAAAATCTAGATCAAGCACAAATACACATTCCAACTAGGGATTATAAGAAAATTTTTGGGGTCACTCTAGGGAAGGCATATATCTTTGCTGAAATTATAGAAACTCATCAGTATTCATGAGAAGAAATGTGTTGGTCTCCTAAATAGACTACCATATATAAGAATTTATATTCAAAATAAGTGATTCTAGGTGCCGATGGGATTACATTAAAAAATAAATCACACTCAGAGTAGTTCAAAATAAAAGAGCTAAATCACTACTCTAATATATTATAGGATGGTGTCCTTGAGGACATGAAAATGTTATCAATGGTGTCCCATGATTTTTATAATCCATTACAAAATTATGGAAATGGAAGTATCATCCACGAAGACCCTCACCATAGAATGTCTACTAACAATTATAGAGGTCATCCCCAGAATGATTACCTTGATGGATTTTCTCATGGATATAATATGATAGATCATAATAATTAATCTCTTAATGAGTAAAACAAAATCCATCATCATGAAAAAAATATTAGTCAACCAGAATTTTCTCTCTCCCCTTACCATACTAACCGTGAGAAGACCCTCATGTTCTGAGGTGCATGGGGAGATGGGGTCGGTCTTGTCCAACACCATATCAATGAAAAGAAAAGTAATTTATCATAGAGAAGATAGTATAAGGAAACGATAATCTTATGAACCACATTCAGACCGTTTCCCTGCCAATGCAACCCTTACAAGACATGCTACAATTGAAAAATAGTTTGGAGGAACCCAAGTTGGGGTGATCAAGTAGAGGAATCTATTGATGAATAAGAGAAAAATACGAGATGATATATGGATGGGGATAATATAATTTATAATATTTGGACCTCTTCCACTTATCATTTCATAAATATTTTGATGAGAAAAACAAAATCCCTTCTCATGGCTAATAGATCATTCAAAAAGAAGGTTCTACCCATACCATACCAACCATGACAAGACCCTCACATTCTAAGGTGCATGGAAATATGGGGTATGTCATGTACTACACCATATCAATGAAAAGAAAAATCCGTTCTCTACTAGAAGATATTCTAAGGCAAAACCCATCCTATGAACTGCATTTGGACTGCTTCAATGCCAATAAAACCCTGACATTCCATGATACCTTTGAAAAAATAGTCCAGTGGCACCCAAGTTTGGCTGATCAAGTAGATTATTCTCTTAAATAAGAATAGAAAAATACAAGAAGATATAGGGTTGGGGATAATATACTTTATATTATATGGACATTATCCACTTATGATTTCATAATTCTAGAGACATTATTAGAAGAATTCATAAAAATCATTTTATTGAATCTGTGGAAGACTCTCTACCACTTGAAGGTAAATATCCCTCCTTATAATGGGTATTCATGTCATGTTAAATTACTAAGTGAGCTCCATTTTCAAATCAACATGGACGTACTTACATTGGAATGGTGGCCATGATCAATGAATTTTAGCAATATCATCAATTATAATTTCCCAATTTCATGTAGAAGTTACAAAATTTAATCACTGATTCCCCTCCTAGTGTTCAAATTTGAGGTTGGGGAGAAAATAGGTCTTTTCATTTCACATCATTACTAGTTCTGTAAAATCCAACATATGTGATATCCTAAATTTTCATTTCTACATGGATACTATAAGATAAAACTCACATTCAAGGATTATGGAACACTCAATAGGAATTAACTTTGAATAATTCTTAAATCATCAATCCTGATAATAAAATACCACTCAAAAACTCTAAAACTAGTCAATCAAGATTATTTAACATGGCTCTCATTTAAGGGTATCCAATCATCAATCACTACTGAAATCCCCAGAAGAAGGTGCTCTGAGTACATATCATGTATTTCACATAGCTCTCACCATAACATGGTTGTGTGATATCAAGAGGGTAGAGTTAGTATATGAAGCAAACACAATTTGAGATCATCCCTATCATGCATAGCTGGGGTAATGTTTCATAATGAATGACCCATAAAACATACATACATGTTCGGAGGACTGAAAACAAAATAATGGGAGAAACCCATGCCTGAAATTATAGGGGAATTTTTATATCAACCCCATCCTCAGTGTAAATAATTTTATTTAATATTGGGAAGAACATGAATCAATAATCCCTTCTAGTTCACCCTGTCTCATGATCCATGTCTCTTAGAAGGTATGCATATAAATTTTTTTTGAAACAGTTCCCTCTAGGTCACTTTTTTCCCACATTACGCGATGAGATTCCTAGAAATGAATAAATATGTCTAGAAAGTGGTACAAACAACCATCTTACCATTTGAAAATTAATACCAAATCTTCAATGCATTAATTTTTGGTGAACGGTTGAGATTTTACTACTATAAAAATGCTAAATTTATACCCCCATTTTCAAATAAATGGGCACTACCCAACCATAATGTACCTCTAGAAATGGTTAGCCCGAAAAAGTACCCATTGGATGAAGAATTAATTTTTGGTTAAATTAAGGTCATCCATTTAATATACCCTTAACAAATGACGAATATTTTTATGATTTACAGTTCCCTATATCTGATTGGGAGACTAGAGAAAGCATTCACTGGAGACTAGGGTACATTGGAAGATGTAGCCATGGTAGAATGTATAATTCAATCCATGCCCCTACTCAAACTATTATTGTTGAAAAAACTCACAAAACATACTTTAAATTAGTAAAAATTGATAATAATATTTCCCTACAAATTCAAAAATCCACCCCAATCTATTCATTCTAGAATATCAATTAGAAGAGTAATAGGTTTCAAAATGACCTTGACAGGTAGGCATGCATGCTCAGTCCAACCTGCTAAGAACATGAGCACCCTCGATTCCTATTTCAATGAATGATGAATCTACATCCATTAGTACAGCTCCTAAATCACCAAGGAATGATCATTATCATTTATGGAACCATAGGTCTTAAGACCAAAACTATGAAATGATGAAGAAAATAGCCTTAGTGTCATAGAGGTTTTCAATCATGGATGCACCGAGTTTTTCAAAATACATTACGGAAGAACCCATGGAGGATTTTCTAATCCCACAAGATTTTGAAGATGATTTCTATTGAATATAATATTATCCTATATAATTTCATGGGATTGGGTTCTTTTATAGGTTGTGATAACTATTTCATTATACTCAGATACATTAAATCCTTCTATGGGTCTAGTTGGATAAATGGAGTTTATGTACGAAGGGCTTTCATTGTCATTGTGCCTGGAGTTAATATCATTCCAGTACAAACAAGTTTTCCTCTATGATACAGTGGGGATAATTCAATGCCTTCCACCCTATCATATAGGGATATTAAAGGAGTGAGAAAAAGACACTAGGTCAAATCAATCTCATAACTCAATTTGGATACCTCATATTTGACATATAATTTCTTATTGTTTGAAAAGATACAACCTTCATTGCACTTTTAGTAAAGCCTTGGTTGCATCAACATGTGAAAATCTCCTCATCAAACCATGAATGCATTAAATACTATATTAATGGAAATATTAGGACATTTCATTCCTATAAGGCCCATATGAATCTTTTGTGTTAGATTATATCAACGAAGGGTCCTATGATTTGGAATGCAAGAACCCCATGATTGATGTTTTTTCTTTGGTCACAACACATAATGATATATAAATAAACATGTCCAACCCCTTTAAATAGGTCAATAATGAGTATGTGCTTTCCATCAATCTGATCGAGCTGGTGATCCCAACAACTTCCACAACCATTATGATTTCTATCATGACAATTGAGGCTATAAGTGATAAAAGGACTATCAAATTGCTAAAGAAATTTAAAAGATCATATGAAAATTACCTAATTCCATCCACGGAGCTTCCAAAAATACATGTATTATCATATCAGTTGGATAAATCCATAATATTGCCAGGATAAAAAAATTATATTCATTCAGTACCGCTCATACATCATTTGTATTTTCAATGACACCCAGAAATGTGTATTGGGATAGAAAAAATAACTTCCTATTATGGATGTAAAATTTCCTCATCTTCTCTTAACTCTAGATAACTTCTTCTGTAACCATATTTACCATAGAGTAAGGAAGAAGATAAAAGTGATGAGGTAGTAGAAGAGGAGGAGTACCTCATGGACTCCCCTGTAACATTTTTGGAATGTGTCTCTACCACCATTGAATAACTCAAGGAGATAAATATGCATAAGAAATAGGAACCACAACCCACCTTTATCAATGAAACATTGTATTCTAAATAAAAAGAGGTATATACCTAGTTTTTGAAGTAATCTCGGGATGTGTTCTTCTATAACTACACAGAAAGGCTAGACCTTGATCTTATGGATTCCACCCATCACCTAGGCCTACAAAAAACCATCAGGGCTTCAAGACTCCTTTAAAAATGACACACCTGACTGTTACCACCAAATATGTATATTATGTTGACAATATCATAGAGTAAAAATTCATTTGTGAGGTCTACTATCAACAATTTATGTCTAATACATTCCTTGTCAAGAAAAGGAATGTGGAAATAAAGGTCTTTATTGAGTTTAGGGATCTCAATAAAAACTATCCAAAATATGAATTCTTGGTTCCTGTCCTAGAGTTATTGAATGATGAAATATTTGGATATCAATACATATCCTTTATGGATATCTATTTGGGGTATAATAAAATCTTAATTTCTAGAGAATAAGAATAATACACTACCTTAAGGGACACTGAAAGAGTATTTCTCTATTGGGAAATTCCATTTGGCATCAATAATATCCAATATATGTACAATGTTCCAGGAATCTCATCTTCATTCCCATATAGAGGGAAGTTTTTCAAATGATTCATTTAAGATATGGTGGTTAAATTGAGACAAAATTCTAACCACTTGGCTGATCTTTAAACTGTCTTAAAAAATGTATGATAACATAGTTAAAAAATAACCACATGAAAACTATTTTCAGCATTTCCTTTGGGAAATTTATTTTCTTTTTTTTACACCATCGTGGAATTGAAGTCATCCTTGAGAATACTAAGTATATATTTGGAATGTCACCTTTTCAAAACACCAATGAGTGGATAGGACATCAAGGAATTTTCTTCAATATTCAATTCATTAAAGCTGACCTTATAGGAAAATGATTCCCTTTACTAGTATAATGAAGAATAGGGTTATAAAATAGTGAAATTAGGATTTTTAGGAAGTATTTGATATTTTCAAGAAATATATTTTAATACCACTATTTTTAATTACACTTGTTCAAGGAATACATCTCATATATTACATAATGGCCCTAGTGTGGTCACTATGTTCTATATTAGAAATTTTTTTACACCTATAGTGATAAATACCACTATTTTATAATCCAAACCATGATCGATGTTGAGAATCACTGTTCAAATATCGAGAAGAGTAGTCTAGGGCTAATTTTTTATTGTTTAGAAACTGAGTCATTACCTACAACATCACAAAATAGATTTGGCCTCCCATAGAAACCCATGAAAGTAAATTTTTAGTTGTTCAATGTTTATTTCATGTCTATCACAATTGGAATTAATCCTACAATAGTTTGAAATTTTTTTCGTGCTCATAAAGCTATAAAAGGGGATGCATTGACGAACATATTTTTTGAGCATATCTCTGTAGAGATGACTTCATTGGATACTGAACTACTCTATGAGTGGATTTTATATCTTCATGACGTCCCTCATATTTTTGAAATATATTTTGATGGCACATTCATAATCCAAATAGAAAAGACAATGGAATTCCCAAAGTTCAAAAAATGGGTTTGTAGTTATGCTCATTTACCTAGAAAGGAAATTCCTACATTACTCCTTCATATTTTTAAAAGGACGAAAAAACAATGAGACATAATATCAATCCCTCATCATAGGTTTAGATCATTCACCTCTGGAAAAGGAAATTCACTTGAAGATGAAATGTTATTTGGAACTTGTTATCAAGAATGTTATTAATTATTATTCTATTAAAAAGGAATAGCTGATCCCCATAAAATTCAACATTTGAGTACCAATGGATAATTTCACGTTGGAAATTATATTGAATAATGTCCTAAAGTCGAAAAATATCTTTGATGATGCCATGGAATATGACTCCACAAATCTACTAGATCCATAGAGTGATGAAATAGTTATCATCAATGCACATCATCATATGATCTCACCTTTTATTCGATCCATAACTGAATAGATTGAGAAAGTTAGTCCCCTCCTGAAACAATGTATCCCAACAACTTGATAGATGATACTCATAATTGAATACCTTTATCATGGATTACTCTCATCAGAAATGGCTAGGAAAGATAAAATCTAATGATGTGTAATTGACATTGTTCTATATGATAGAAAAATTCCTCAAAATGTCCTCTTGAAAAGAGGCCATGAAGGGGTCCTTATTAGGTGAATTGATGGAGAGGAGTCTAATTATCTCATGAAATAAGTACACATTAGAGCCTTACATATCCCTCCTATAACACACCAAGCTTCCACGACACGTTTCCCTTTGAGTAATGTAATAGCTTGCATTGTACACAACTTCGACATTCTAACACACCGCGGTCAATCAAAGTAGCAGTTATGAATAGTAATACCCAATTTTTGAAATTTTATACATTTTATATTTAAAAATGGACTTATTTTTTGGATTCGGAATATCGAAATTATCCTAGGGTGAAATTTTTGAACTTTTCAGATAACATTTTTATTTTGATGAATAGTGAAAATTACTAAATTTTAATTAAACACACCTTTTTTAATCGAAATAATTAACGATGATAAATAATTAATTTTAGTGGTTTCAAAGTATATTTAGAATATAGTTTTACCATTTAATACAATGATGGTCACTGTATATAATTTCACAATTAAACCGGACATAAACAAGTGTCAATCTTTTGATAGTTATTATCTTTTAAAAACACGCTTTTTGTGTTAACTACGAGAATTAATTTTAAATTAATTTCTGCCAATTCTGTGTTTTGAATTTGGAAAAATGGATTCCATATTTGGAATCAGGATTTTCAAATTTTTTAAATAGTTAACTTTTATTTATAGACATTTTGAATAATTAATTCGGTAAATATTTTATTTACCATGGTTAAAGGGTAAATCTGGTAAATAAGGGTAAAATAATAATATTATAATAATAATAAATTACCCTAAAACGTGTCATAACCTTATTGGATGATACATTTCCGACCATGGTCATCTTTGGGTCGATTTTTGGACCCCATGGAGCCACTTGTAAGTGATAATGACACTTTATATTAATTAAGATAAAATAAATACAAAAATGACATAAGCATATATCTTTTAGAAAAACAATTTTTACATAGGGTTATATATGTTGGATTTAAGACTATAAAAATTAATTTGAAATATAAAAAGAGTTCTTACATAATTGGATTTCATTTATAATTTCTAGACATTTAATAATTAATATTATTGATGACAAAATAATGATGCACTATTTTCCTTATTAATAAAAGAATCAAATAATTGGTATTATAAATGTTAAAATAAATATAATTTAATGCTTTTATGACATACATGAATTTTATTGCTTAATATGACATTATAGGATTTCTTAAATGAATTTGGTTCGAATTAATAAAGTTGTTAAGAATTTAACAAAAATCAATTATTGAATAGTGTCAAAATTCACATAAAAGAGTTTTTAAAACAAATATTATATTATTAATTGATATTAAATTCCTAAAAATATAAGGTTCGTCCAAGAGACTTATATCATGATATTTTTATCATTAATTGACCACTTGGGGGTCTCTTGGATGGATATAGTATGTTTATTAACTATATAATATAAAAATACAAAGTGACATTTTAAATGTTAAACAAATTAACTAAGAGTTAAAACTAAACGATAAGGTTAATATAGTGACCAAACCCTATCTAAAACCTATTGGTTGAGTGGTTTTGGACCTATCCCCTCCTTAATATTTAAATAATCTTCTTTGGAGCCATTAGAAACCCAATATGAATTTATTATAAATTTTTTTTTCTAGCTTTCCCAAAGGTGCCCCTCACCCCTCTTATAAAAGGGAAGTCCCCCTTCTTAGTAATTCACACATTCAAAGACTTTTGGCTCGGCCAACCCCTACCAAAATACTATCTCAACGTAACTCCCTACAAACTAGAGGCCTTAGTTTGATCAGAAATCCAACATAAGGGGCCTTTTTGATCAAATCAAAAGGAAGAACCCAAAGAAGAGGTAAGGTTTTCACCAACCTTTTTCATGTTCCTTTCTTCTTCAACTTCATCTTTCTTTGTTATTCCAATTATAAAATAATAAATTTAGTATATTATATATACTTTTATTTTATTATAAATATGGTAAAACCGTATTCATAATTCTATCCATCCTTTGAATGACATGTCACCATACGTGCGTACGTACGGCTTACCGTCTCCACGTTGTGGTGTAATTGTTATTCAATAAATTATTATTTGGATGCGTATAATAGTGATGTGTAATTCATATAATAATAAATATAACATGATAATGATCCTTTATATATGATATAACATCCAATAATATATTATTTTAATATCAAAAGGATGATATTGTTGCTCGTGTGTACGTACATACTACCATCTCCACGAATGTGATGAGATTCATTCCCCCTCGTATCCATTCAAGACTAATTCTCATTTGATGATTAAAAGTAATGTTTTATAACTTTTTATCATTTTGTATATGAATAAGAAGCAACCTATCTTTAACAAACACGTCTTATGTAACAAAACATATAAAAGAAAACGAGTAAGTTAACTCCCGAAACGACGATAATACTAAACTATTATTAACAAATCATTATTAGAAGATCATATATGATATCATAATTATGTATATGGTTATTTTATAATTTAATAACAATTTTTTAACTATTATACAGGAGTTTAACATACCATCGACTAAGGAAAATTACAAGGTAAGGGTTTATTTCACAGTCACTTCATTATCCGAGGTTGTTTATACGTAAAAATCTACTGGGACTTCTTTATCATCCACATCCATGTTTCTTAAAAATGTATTTCAAAACATTGTACTATTTAATATAATATGGGTTAAAGTCATTTATACCCTTGTTTTACTTTTTATAAGTGGTTTATAAAGTCATCTTTCCGTCGTTTTCCAAATAAGGTCCTTTTTAACCATTCGACAGAATTAAGGTAAGAATGTATTTTTTAACTTATGTGGTGGGTGCTTCTATTTTCTGACATTATAAAATCTTTGAAACATCCCTTAAAAGAATATAAGAAAATTTTCAAAGTAAATGTTTTACTTTATAATTATGTCGCTTTTAAATTAATTCAAAAAAATAGATATTTCTCTCAAATAGTTTTGATTTCATCTATGTCAACATCCTTTGTGGGATTTTAAGCTTATTTTAAGTTGATTTATTATGACAAAAAACTTATATATTGTATTGAAGGTTTTGTGATATGTTTGACTATGGATGTGTTATTTTTATACCATTCATGGTTTATGGATGAAGTATTTACATTTCGCATGCTATTTTTAATACGAATGTTTATGTTATGTTTAAACCTTTTCATATGGTAATGCATTGGACTTAATAAGTGACGGGTGGAGCCCGCTATAGCTCCTAGATGCATCAGTAGGTCTCATGAGACAAACTAGTGTCTTGGCACAAGACCTTGACAAAATCTTATTTGTAGTCTTCGCACGAGGCCTTGGCTATGTGGTTATGATAGTCTGACATTATGCATTCCATCATTATGAATGTGGTTGTTGATATTGAATGTGATTATTCGACTAGTATAATATCCATGTGAATAAGTAATTGGAATTATTTCATTTTACTTTTTCCATATTATTCTGAAGTTCAAGTTTAGAAGGATTTTGTTTTAGTTATACAATGCCTTAATTGTTTATGCTTATTTATGAATGTTTCCTCTATATTGTTATCCTTACTGGGAACCTGGGGTTGGGGTATTATAGTTGGTATCAGAGGAAGTTTAGTACAAACCTTGGAAGCTAGATTTAGATAAACACTGATTAGAGAACATAGACCTAAGATGGACTTTGAGGATTAGTATAGAATAACTTCCTAAAATTTTGTTATTGTAGAGATTTTGTGAGTTTTTCAAAGCAATACATCCCTGTCTAGATATGAGCAGGTAGAGGTGACTCTGGCACAGATGTACCTACAGGTAAAACCCGAAAACACCGCTTTGAGCTAGAATCGAATGGGAACTGGTGCATGACAACGTGCCTTGCTTCACTCTTGGTTTTGACACTCCCGGGGGAATTTTCTTAGGATAACTCTCATTTTCTTTACAAATCATTATGAAGGGTTTATGAGTATATAATTTCTCCATGATTTTTTATGATTATGTATTATATCCACAAATAGTTCAATTTATATAAAGTGTTTTATAAGTACATAATTATGTATTTTGATTCATAAACTGATCTAGTTTATGCCATTGTTTATAAATGGCACCTAGTGGAAGAAATGGAAACCATATCATTGCATGAACTCAATGTAAGGATTTCCCTCCTACTCCAGATAATTATAGTGGAGCTGGTGATGCAACTGGGGCTGATCAGTTAATCACCATACTGGGACAACTCACTCAGTTTATGAATAATAACCATACCCGTATGGACCATCCTGATCCACAATGTGGAGGATCAATGTTAGATCGCTTCATGAGGAAACAACCACCAATGTTCAATGGGAGTACAAATACCTTAGTAGTTGAACAATGGATAAAATACCTAGAGAAAATATTTCAGGCTTTGGGGAGTAGAGAAAGGGAAAAATTATCATGGTAGTTTACCGCCTCACTGGAGATGCTGATCAATGTTGGTCATTGATTAAAAACACAAACGAATATGATGAAGTATCAAATATGGAATGGAGGGAGTTCAAAGTTCTGTTTTTAGAATAATACATTCCTCGTGACCATCGAGCATATATGGAAAGAAAATTTCTGAGTCTGATACAAAAGGAGGATGAGAATGTCGCAATGTATGAGGCTAACTGTACAAGGTTATCAAGGTAGACTGGAGATTATATAAGTAACCCAAGAAGTATGAATGTTCATTTATTTGATGGGTTAAAACCATTTCTCCATTGATCATTAGTCTCACAATCCTTCTCGTCATACGTATACATTATCTCATGTGCTATCAAGAAGGAAAAGGAATTATCTAAGTATTATGGCTTTAAAGCAAAGCAAGAGAAGAAGAGATCTTCTGATCAATATGGGAATGTAAATAAGGGGAAGAAGGGAAATGTTGAATATCCATCCTGCAGAAAATGTTGGAAGAAGCACCCCGATAATTGCTTAAAAGGAATGGGATTATGTTACAAGTGTGGTGAAAAAGGCCACCAAGCTCGTGATTGCAAGGGGAAGAAATAAGCTACCGATGTCCAATGCTACAATTTTAGGGAGATGGAAAACTATGAAAATGAATTTCCTAAGCATTAAGGGAACTTACCTTAGAAAAGGCCAAGGGATCGAGGCCAACCTTATGTTATCACTACTTCTGAAGTAGAATCTCCGAAAGATGTGGTGGCGGGTAATTTATTGGTTTCCTCAAGTTTAGAAAATGCATTATTTGATTCTGGATCATTGCATTGTTTTATATCTTCCTAGTTTGCTATGAAAATTAGATATTTCCAATTTGATATAACAAGGGAGTTGTCAGTTAAAACTCCTAAGGGAAGTATCATTGCAAAAATGTTTTGTGAATCAGTCCCCATTAGAGCACATAAATGTTCTTTATCTGCTGATCTCATCATCAATCCTATGATTGTGTTTTATATAATCCTCAGTATGGATTGGCTTTCAGACCATGATGTGAAAATTTATTGTAAGAAGAAGGAGGTTATGATTTTTGATGATGATGATAAGAAACATCTTATCTTTAGAGTAGAATCGTCACCACCTAATTCTTATCTAGATCCACCCCAGTAGCTCAACTAAATTAAATTATTGGAGAGGAAGAGAATTAAATGATCATGGGTGAGGAAAGGTATGTTCAAATAGAGGTTGTACCTATTGTGAAATAATATGTAGATGTGTTCCCAAAAGATTTACCTGGACATCCTCTAAAATGAGAAGTTGAGTTTTCCATTGATTTAATTCCTGGATGAAGGCCCATATCGAAGACCCATTATAGAATGGCCACTGTAGAATTAGTTGAACTAAAGAAACAACTAGAGGAATTGAGTAATAAGGGATTTATTCGCCCTAGTGTTTCTCCATGGGGATCCCTTTCTCTTTTTGTTAAAAACAAATATGGAGCTATGAGTTTATGTATCGACTACAGGGAGCTCAATGCTATAACAATAATGAACAACTATCCCTTACCTCGCATTGATGATTTATTTGACCGACTGCATGGAGATCAATAATTTTCAAATATTAACCTTCGATCTGGATACCATCCATTGTGTGTGAAGAAGGAAGACATTCCGAAGATAGTATTTCAAACAAGGTACGTGCATTACGAGTTTACGGTAATACCTTTTGGGTTAACTAATGCACCCTCTGAATTCATGGATCTAATGAATAGTTTTTTCAAGGAATATCTCGATGATTTTGTGGTGGTATTTATTGATGATATATTGGTATACTCTAAAAGATACTATGATCATGAAAATCAGTTGTGCATTATCCTGAAGACTCTGAGAATAAATTATTTATAGGGGAAGTTTAACAAGTGTGAATTCTGGCTTCATGAGATTTCATTTCTTGGCCATATTATCTCTAATGATGGAATCTCTATTTATCCTTCTAAGACCAAGGAAATCCAAGAATGGCATTCACCTATGAGTATAACTGAGGTACGCAGTTTTATTGGTTTAGCAAGTTATTATCGACGTTTCGTCCAGAATTTTTCCCGATTAACTAACCCATTAACAAAGATCACACGTAATGGGGTTAAATTTGTTTGGAAAAAAGAGTGTTAAGAGTGTTTTGAAGAACTGGAGAGAAGATTAGTCAATGATCCTATATTGACTCCACCATCAGGGAATGATGGGTTCATTATTTATAGCGATGCATCGAAGAAAAGACTTGGTTGTGTCCTTATGAAGAATCATCGGGTTATTGCCTATGCATCACGACAGTTGAAAATTCATGAGCAAAAATATCCTAATCATGATCTCTAGTTAGCAGCTGTGATCTTTGATTTGAAGATATGGAGACACTACCTCTATGGTAAAAAATGTGAGATTTATACTGATCACAAGAGTTTGAAGTCTATTTTCTCACAAAAAGAACTCAACATGATGCAAAGGCGATGGCTTCAACTACTCAAGGATTATTATTGCATGATACACTACCAACTGGGGAAGGCAAATAAGGAGGAAGATGCGTTGAGAAGAAAAGATCATGGAGTTTTGAACATAATGATAATTGAAAGAGATCTTATTCTTATGAATCTAGTAATGTTTGATATGGGAATCACCATGGAAGGTGAAACATCAATGATTTTTCAAATGGTTACCAAACCAACATTACTAGAAAGGATAAAGAGTTTCAGACCGATGATGAAGAGTTTAAGAAGAAGATTAAAGCTATGAATGATGGGATATTGAGATACATTGTGTATGAAGAAGGAACATTAAAATTTGGGAAGAGGCTTTGTGTTCCCAATATACCTGATCTAAAAAGGGAATTACTGGATGATGCTCATAGTTCCAATTTCTCTATACACCATGGGAGCACCAAAATGTATAGAGATTTGAAGGAACATTATTGTTGGGACAAAATGAAGAGGGATATTTCTGATTTTTTGTCAAGATTTTTGGTTTTTCAATAAGTGAAAGCTAGAAGGCAACAACCTAGAGGAGTCACACAACCTCATCCCATACCTGTGTGGAAATGGGATAATATCACGATGGACTTTTTCATGGGACTACCAAAGACTCCTAGAAGGAATGATACAATATTGGTTATTGTTGATCATCATACCAAGTCAACACATTTTCATGAAATAAGAGAAGATCTAACACTGGAATGACTAGAAATACTATATAATGATGAAGTTGTGAGACTTCATGGACTACCCCTATCGATTGTTTCTGATCGTGATCCCCATTATACATCAAGATTCTGGAAAAGTCCTCAGAAATCCCTGGATGCTGAACTTCGTTTGAGCACTGCCTACCACCCTCAAACAGATGGACAATCAAAACAGACTATTCAAACCTTAGAAGACATATTGAGATCATGTTCACTTGACATTCAGGGTATGTGGGATCAATATTTACCTCTGGTAGAATTTTCCTATAACAATAGCTTCCATTCCAGTATTCGGATGACACCATATAAAGCATTATATGGAAAGAGATGTCGCACACCAACCTGTTGGGATGAATTTGACGAAAGAAAACTTGTAGGCCCAGAACTGGTGGAGGAAACGATGGAAAAGGTGAAGGTAATCCAAAACCACATCAAAGCAACTCAAAGTAGGCAGAAGAGCTATGCTGACAACTGAAGAAAGGATATTGAATTTCTTGTGGGAGATCATGTTTTCTTAAAGGTATCTCCATGGAAGGGAGTTATACATTTTGGAATGAAAGGTAAATTGAGTCCCAGGTACATCGGTCCTTTTGAAATTCTAGAACGAATTGGGGCTGTAGCTTACCATTTGGCAATGCCGCTAAATCTCTCAAAAAGTTCACAATGTGTTCCACGTATTACTGTTGAGAAAATACATTCCTCACCCAACACATGTAATCAACTATGAGGAATTAGAAGTGGACCCCAATCTATCTTATTGGGGAGAGCACATCAGGATTCTTGATACAAGAGAACAAGTGCTGAGAAACTGGATGACTCGTATGGTAAAAGTTCTATGGAGAATCCATACGATGGAAGAGGCAATGTGGGAACCCGAGGAACATATGATGAATAACCACCCGAGTATTTTTATGAAATAATATTCTTGAAATTTCGAGGGTGAAATTATTTTAAGGAGGGTAGAATGTAACACCCATTCTTCCATGGTAAGTTTCCCTTTGAGTAATGCAATAGCTTGCATTGTACGCAACTTCGAGATTCTAACACACCGCGATCAATCAAAGTAGCCGTTATGAATAGTAATACCCAATTTTTGAAATTTTATACATTTTATATTTAAAAATGGACTTCATTTTTGGATTCGGAATATCGAAATTATCCTAGTGTGAAATTTTGGAACTTTTCGGATAACATTTATATTTTGATGAATAGTGAAAATTACTAAATTTTAATTAAAAACAACATTTTTAATCGAAATAATTAACAGTGATAAATTATGAATTTGAGTGGTTTTAAAGTATATATAGAATATATTTTTACCATTTAATTCAATTTTGGTCATTGTACATAATTTCACAATTAAACCGGATATAAACAAGTGTCAATCTTTTGATATTTATTATCTCTTAAAAACGCGTTTTTTGTTTTAACAACGGGAATTAATTTTAAATTAATTTATATAACTTCTGTGTTTTAAATTTGGGAAAATTGATTCCATATTTGGAATCAGGATGTTCAAATTGTGTAAATCGGTAACTTTTATTTTTAGACATTTTGAATAATTACTTCGGTAAATATTTTATTTACCATTGTTAAAGGGTAAATCCAGTAAATAAGGGTAAAAAATAATATTATAATAATAATTAATTACCCTAAAACGTTTCCTAACCTTATTTTCTGATACATTTCAGACCATGATCATATTTTATCAATTTGTGGACCCCATGTAGCCACTTGTAAGGGATAATGACACTTTATATTAATTACGTTAAAAAAAATACAAAAATGACATAAGCATATATCTATTAGAAAACTAATTTTTAATTAGGGTTATATATTTTTGTTTTTCGACTATAAGAATTAATTAGAAATATAAATTAATTTTCCACATAATGGTATTTTATTTATAATTTTTAGACATTTAATAATTAATATTATTTATGACACAATAATGATGCAGTATTTTCCTTATTAATGAAAGAATCAAATAATTGGTATTATAAATGTTAAAATTAATATAATTTGAATGTTTTGATGACATAAATGAATTTTGTTTTGCTTAATATTACATTATATTATTTATTAAATAAATATGTTTCGAATTAATAACGTTTTTAAGACTTTAAAAAAATCAATTATTAAATAGTGTCAAAATTCACATAAAAGAGTTTTTAAAACAAATATTATATTATTAATTTATATTAAATTCTTAAAAATATAAGGTTCGTCCAAGAGACTTATATAATGATAGGTGTATCATTAAAGGACCACTTGGGGGTCTTTTGTATGTATATAGTAAGTTTATTAACTATATAATATAATAATATAAAGTGAGATGGTAAATGTTAAACTAATTAACTAAGAGTTAAAACTAAAAGATAAGGTTAATATAGTGACCCAAACCTGTATAAAACTTATTGGTTGAGTGGTTATGGACCTATCCCCGCCTTAACCTTTAAATAAAACACTTTGGAGCCATTATAAACCAAATATAAATTCATTATAAAATAACATTTCTAACTTTTCCAAAGGTTCCCCCCACCCCTCTTATAAAAGGGCACTCCCCCTTCTCAGTAATTAAGACATTCAAAGCCTTTTTTATCAGCCAAACCCTGCCCAAATACTCTCTCAAATTCCCTCACTACAACATAGAGGCTTTGGTTTTATTAGAAAGCCAACCTATGTAGCCCTTTTGATCAAATCAAAAAGAAGAACCCGAAGAAGAGGTAATTTTTTCACCACCCTTTTTCATGTTCTTTTCTTCTTCAACTTCTTCTTTATTTATTATTCCCATTAAAAAATAATAACTCCAGTATCTTATATATACTGTGATGTTATTATAAATATGGTACAACCATATTCAGTATTCTATCCATTCTTTGAATGTCATGTCACCATACGTGCGTACGTACAACTAATCGTCTCCACGTCGTGGTGTAATTGTTATTCAATAAATTATTATTTGGATGGGTATAATAATGATGTGTATGTCATGTAAATAAAAAATATAACATTATTATGATTCTTTATGTATGATATAACATCCTATTATATATTATTTTAATATCAAAAGGATGATATTGTCACTCGTGCGTACGTACGGACTACCGTCTCGACGAACGTGATGAGATTCATTCCCCATCGTATCCATTCATGACTAATTCTCATTTGATGATTAAAAGTAATGTTTTAGAACTTTATATCATTCTGGATATGAATAATATACAACCTATCCAAAACAAACAAGACCTATGTAACAAAACATATAAAAGAAAATGAGTAAGTTAACATCCAAAACGACGATAATACTAAAGTATTATTAACAAAGCATTATTAGAAGTTCATATATTATATAATAATTATGTATATGGTTCTTTTAAAATTAAATAAATTTTTTTTATCTATTTTACAGGAGGTTAACATACCATAGATTAAGTAAAATTACAATGTAAGGGTTTATTTCATAATCTCTTCATTATCCGATTTTGTTTATACGTAATAATCTACTGGACATATTTATCTTCCACATCCATGTTTCTTAAAAATGTATCTCAAAATATTTTTACTATTTACTAGAATATAGGTTAAAGTAATTTATACCCTTTTTTGACTTTTTATAAGAGGTTTATAAAGGAATCATTCCATCATTTTTGAAACAAGGTCATTTTTAACCTTTTCGGCAGAATTAAGGTAAGAATGTCTTTTTTAACTTATGTGGCAGGTGCAACTATTCTCCACCATTATAAAATCTTCGAATCTTCGATTATAAGCTTATAAGAAAATTTTCATAGTAAATTTTTTATTTTATAATTATGTGACTTTTAAATGAATTCAAAAAAAGATATACTTCTCTCAAATATTTTTGATTTTATCTATGTCTACATCGTTTGATGTATATTAAGCTTATTTGAAGTTGATTTTTTATGATACAGAACTTCTATATTGTATTGAAGGTTTTTTGATATGATTGATTGTGGATGTGTTATTTTTATACCATTCATGGTTTATGGATGAAGTAGTTACATTTCGTATGCTAGTTTTAATACGAATGTTTATGTTATGTTTAAACCTTTTCATATGGGAATGTATTAGACTTAATAAGTGATGGGTGAAACCAGTTATAGCTCATCGATGCATCGGTAGGTCTCATGAGACAAACTAGTGTCTTGGAACAAGTCCTTGACAAAATCTTATTTGTAGTCTTGGCACAAGGCCTTGGCTATGTGGTTATGATAGTCTGGCATTATGCATTCCATTATTATGAAAGTGGTTATTGATATTGCATGTTATTATTAGACTAGTAGAATATCCATGTGAATAAGAAAAATTGGAATTATTTCATTTTATTTTTTCCATATTATGCTGAAGTTCAAGTTTAAAAGGCTTTTGTTTTGGTTATACATTTCCTTAAATGTTTATGCTTATTTATGAAATTTCCGCTATATTGTTATCTTTACTGGGAAACTGGGGTCGGGGCATTACACCCCCTGTTAGGGTTCAACCTTTCCCATAACATACGAAGGATGGGGTACTACTATCCCACTCTGACGTAAGATTTCACAAAATATACCCAAAAGGGACACTCCTACAATGTTCATTCCAACACTATTCATCAACCCCACACGTTTCTGAACACAACCAAATAATCCTGGCAATCTTTCTTATAAGTAGTAGACATAATGGAAATATATCTTCCACCGACAACCGTGCAGTTAAAATACATTCTCACTACACCCAATTTCTTCTCTAAGTGAACTGATGTTGTACCCTTCAATGTCATTAGAGAAAGGAATATCATTAGCATTGTAAAATCAAATATCACTAATATAGTTGGTGTCCCTCATATAATATGGACTAAAAGTGACCCCAATTTCATTTATATTGAGTTGGATAAGCTATATCACGAGTATAACATCAAGTCCCACCAATCATCCATCTATCATGTAGTTAAAAATGGATAAATAAACGACTTAAACAAGACACTACCAAATATAATCCCAAATATGGAATATAAGGATAAAACGTAATAGCTACATAGGATCCTCCATGACATGTGGGAGTACCTAACCATGACCAAAACCTCTACATAGGTGACCCAATACACATTGGTATATGGGATAGTGGGGGTCCAACCTATTTATGATCAACTACCCTCTCTCTAAATATCCATATGTGAGAAGTTTTCCACTGATGAGAAATCCCAGAAATGGATACATTAATTTCATCGAATTGATGAGAAGATAATAAATACCTTACATCAATTGAAATTCCACGAAATTAAATTATTTTATCCATTAAAAAAATGCTTTTCATCCATTGATATGTTCAGTTAGTTACGGTACTGGTCCTCATGACTCCAATAATACCTTCGATGAAACCTCTAAAGCAAGAAACTAAGTGGTAGAGAACATATTCCATGAAAAATTATACTCTAATGGGTCCTATTAATTGATCAAAATAGGTATAAAACTTACAACATGTCATAGAAACATAATATTTCCAAATAAATAATTCACGTGGTAATTTAAACTTATTAAATCTATAAGACTTTAAACTATGTAGTATGTCCCTCGAATCGTATGACGTCAAACTGCATGGTAAATTGACTTAGTAAGAGGATTTTAAACTATGTAGTCAGTCTTTTCCACATGAACATAAAATGTTCACCAACGTACTAGCTGCATGATGCTAAACTGAACAACAACATTGTCCTAGTATCAAGATGTTAATGTACATGGTTTATGTCCATTTTATGACATAACACTACACATTACCATAGACATTGATTGAGAGTGAAATTACCACCCTTGGTGTCGGTCTCCCACCACAACTCCTCAAAAAGAACTATGTGAATCTTGATTCCAATATTCATGGGATACTTAGAGACATCTAGATCATTTATCATGGACCAAACACAACATGATACAAAAATTTTCCTCCTGGTATACTGTCCATTAATTCCCAAGGATATTTATGTTTAATAACTTCATGTGGTTTGATTCCGATTATCACAGGATATGTTGTGATTTCTAGAACTCTTTTATTAGGTTCATCTAAAAATTTTCACCCATTCATAAAATTATCATAACTAGCCATTGGCCTCATGGCCTATTTTCCCATTAGTATATGTCTTCTCCACTATATTATATTTCCCATAACTACATAACATTATCGAACTTAATACATGATGTTAAAATTTTCTAATGTTTCCATACCACATGATATAAAACTGTATGGGGTTCACTGTCTCACTAACGGTTTACCACACATAATATTGATCTCTTTGAAATAAATATAAACTTACCTTGTCCCTGTGTGATAATTAGATCCACATATGGAATATCTTCACTTAATAATTACACGTGACTTTATACCTATTATTAAAGGAAACATTGTTACACCTGGATCTCCAATCTGGTGTCCAACCAAAAATTAATGGGAATAATGCCCCACTCAGATTATGTGTCAGTCCTACATATAGAGTTTCCAATTAATGAACTATTTTTGGATTTATTCATATTATCCTAGTATATGTAGTGACACCTAGATCTAAAATCTTGATTCTATTAAAAATATTCTGTGAGGACAATTCCCCCATATTCATATGGTTCAGTTCTATGAGAAGATTTTACCATTCAAGATATATGCATTCCTTGATTACAGTTATCACACGATATGCAGTGACTATAGAATTTCAAATTTTGGGTCCAACTAAAACCAATTAAAATACCCCTCCTGGTTTTGGAGTTAGACCTATATAGGGATACATTTCTAGAACTAGAAGTTGAGTGATTGTCACCATAATGATATATATAGTTATTCTAGGATCTTACTTCTTGGTACATCCAGCACAAAATAAAAAATTTTCTAACCCTTATTTTTATCACTTTTTTGTGGTGGGAAAATTCTTTCCCACCCCATTTTACTCACACTGAGTATAGATCAGGTTGTCTCTATTGTTTTGGTAATAGATTCCCTAAGTGATTAAGGTATATCGATTCACACTATGGTTATTATAGTTCTATTTTAAATACCACAAAAGGAACACTAGATATCTTTACCGCATGACATTATACCTCAAGATACTTCAGTGACTATGTGAAGCTTGATTTTTTATTCAATGAGAAATGTTGTGATACCTAGATTGTTGGGACCTCTTTTTTGTATGAGTTGTATTTATTGTAAAGGAGTATTAGTGTTGATCAATATAAAGGAACTCTAAAGTTAATGGAGATTGGTTCAAGTGATGATACTTGGATATTTGTTATGGATCCATAGCATTGGATGCCACACAAGGGAAATTCTTCATGTTGTCATATTAGATGATTGTTTCACTATTTGTAATGTTTAAAATACATCTATCAAAGATTATACATTGCCTCCTACATTAAATTTGTTTGAAGAAGCCTCCAAAATTGGATGAATATAGTTTATTGGTGTTCATTGGAATTAACACTCCAAATAGAATTGAGGATTTAAAATAAGTATGAGGAAGTAATTTGGAATTCATTTTCCAAAGTGAATAAGAAGATATAAGGATGATTCATGAAGATAAGGAGGCTTCGAACCATTTGAATGGACAAAATTAGATGATGATTTTCTAATTTGTAGTGAAAAAATATCATATGTTAGGAGAACATGTGAAACAATCCTTATGAAGGAAAGGAGGAGTAAAGGTGCTGCTACTCATATTCAGTTTTTATTGGAAGGATATATGCTAGTGGATGACGGAGAAGATTCATTACATTCCATTGAAAATATATTAATGAAAAAGTTGTTCAATAAAATATTATAAATCATGTAAGATATGTTCTATGATGAAATAATTTTTATTGTTGAATAAGCTATATTGTAGTGAAGTAACATTGGTGTTCTTACTGTAGCATATTTTAAGGTGGCACCACTTTCTAGTGTTCTCCAAATTTGTGGGACTAACAATCGAGAGATGGAGAAATGTGCTTTTGAAAAATGATGTTGCATGAAAGTTTGATTATTTCTTTGTATGTTTCATGCAAGTGGTGTTCCACAATCCGAACATAAAAATGTAGCAATGGAATGGTGCATAGGAAAGAATGGTTTTTGTGTGCAAGATTAGAGGGAGATTTGAATGTTGCACGCATGGTGTGATTCAATGTCAGAACATCATAAAATGGATATGGAATGATGATATAGAATGATTCATGATTTTTGTGAAATATGCGGTTGGTGTGAAACCAACATATGTTCCAAATATGGAATCTAATGGGGTTATGAGCAATTTTTCAAGATCTTGCATGGCGTGTCAGAGTATTTTTTCCTGGGGGTCGGTGATGCCTATAAATAAGAGGTGACCCCCACTCATTTGATAAGGTCAACACATAGAGAAATATATAGCTATAAACATTATAATAAATTTATGTAAATTTGGATGTGTGAAAGAAATATAGTTTCATGTAAGAAGGAGATTTTGTGCTCATGATTGATGTTGCGTGCAAGAGGTCTTCCACGACAAAAGTTGAATCCTGTGCGCATGCCATTAATGTTGTGTAAAGTCTCTCAAAATGCCTGCATGAATTATTGTAGTATCAAATTCCTTCAACAATTTTTTAGCACTCCCAAAGTGGATTTATGAATAAGGGAGTCATGTGAACCATTCAGTTACACAAAGAGAAGAACATACCGAACTCATGCGACTAGTGCTTAACACACTTGTGGTGTTTCATGAAGAAACTGGTCCACAAACCTCATGGTTTGAATGAAGGGTATCATGCTTTGTGTTGGAACGTTAGAAGATAACTGATACAACAATCACTAATGATATTGTGTATCAAGGAAGGAGAAAAATTAATTTTTATGATGCTAGGTAAGGTGATCCTCAATGTTTGAATAATCACATAGGTGACTATGATTCTTGCCCCGAAAGAAGAGGTGTTTTAGTGAATTATGCTATTGCCCTAAAATAATAAGGATAATATTGTGTAGCTTTCAGGTTTTCTTCTGGGTAAGAATAATGAAGAATTACTTGTATGCTTCTAAGCAAGTAAGAAGTGAAGATAGGAGGAACAAAGCAAAACTATGACACTCAATAGGTCTCAATTGGTGGAAGACAATGTTGGTCTTTAAAACCCTCTTCAATAGGGAGAAGAATTTCTTTAGAGGTAGTATAATGAACTATCAAGGAAGCTAAAATTTGGACTAGGTAATCACCTGTTCATGATTATAGGATTGTTTCCCATCCCCCTAAAAAGTGTAGGGAATCACACTGGCTAGAGGATTGTTTTCCTAGTCAAACCAATGTAACATTTATCACATTATAGTTTAGTATCCATTTATTGTTCATCATTATAAATTGAAAAGATGTAGCTTCTCTTATTTAGCGTTGAACAATGTAAAAATATCAAGTGCATATTTTTAATGCTTTAATATTATAGAATGTGATGGGGAAAAGATAATAAGATAACCAAGATTCAAATAGGACTAATAGTACAAGGATACAAAGATAGAAGTTAATTTTACAAGTAACCAACACTGATTCAACCCCTATCAATCTAATGTGTATCCCAAACAACTCCTCTCATAGACCTTGTGTCCAAGTCTCAGTCATAGAGTAATGAACCCAAATATTTCCCCATCTCCTGCCTATACAACAATAAATGTAGGAGACCTTACGTTGGGTTCCCTCATTCTGTGGTTCATTATGTTAATCAAAAGCCCCATATATATTTGAGTCAGATATATGAATGTAATTTTCATGCTCAAGGGATATTATTAGTCTAAATTATCCTTAGGTAAATGCACACATTCATTTCTACATATCATACTCTATTCCATAAGAAGTTTCATATCTCCAAAATCTTTCCCTATCCATTAGTAATGGGACTTCATTTTCTAGAGGATGCACTTGTTTTATTATGAATTATACGCCCCTGATGGATTTTCACAAATCACACACAAATATATTTCATTTCATCTGGAGGGAAATTCTTTACATGAGATGAATTATATATCCCTATATTTCATAATGAAAATATTGTCCCATATCATTTATCCCAATTTGGGAGCACCCAACATCACAGTTTACATTTTCTCTCTTCATGTTTGTGGTATGCTAAAACATCAAGGCACATTGATCATTTTATTATTAATAATTTATAATAAATTTGGTCCTAGATGTATTAACTACAACTATGTGACCCTTTTTTATCCTAGTCCCATGACATTAAACAATGGGAATCAATATTCATCACATGATTCTAAAATGTATTCTGACCATATATTCCATGAATTGGATTCCCTAAGAGACCATTACAGCAATCCTCATATAACAAAAATGAGATTTCTCTTATGTTGACTCCCCGAATTCCCAAATAGTATTAATGGAGGTTTGTGGATCCTTTTTAATGTTGATCCACCTACATCCTTACCACTTGACATTAAACTACATGACACCCAAGTATTATATCTGTCTTGATTCCTACCATCAAAAAATACTAAGTAATGAGTAAATATCCAATTCTGATCCTAGCCACATCATAAGAAAATGTATCATATTCCCTGTTTATGGATCAAAACTTCATAAAGTAATTTCTCACCAGAACTATGTATAGATTCATTATTTCATTAAAAAAATACATAGTGATGTCTAGATATTATATTTGAATCCATCCATAGCCAAAACGTAATATTCCCCCACTCTTATGCATGATCTAGACCTTCATTGGAGGTTCAAATGCGAGTTTTCACCCTTTTTGTGAGACCATATTAAAAAAAAATCTCCCAGTCCCCAAAATAATTTGATCAGTTTATTGAATTTATATAGATGTCATTATGAATTTACTCTCATGGTGATAATAAAGGGGCAATAATTAAACCCTACTTCTCAAGTCTTTTTATAAAAAACAAAAAAGGAAAATTCCCATGTACAACTTATGAGTTAGACCTATGCACGAAATGTATTTATACAAATTACCATGTAATATTAGTATGATATGCTCTTCCTATATTAATGAAAATTTCATTCACAAACCAAACTATATGTATGAAGAAGTTTTAATATCAATAATCTTTCTATGGCTATCAAAAAATGGAAGGATATTGTCTTGGGGACACCATTGTTTATCTATATATGATAAACCCCAGTTGGATTTGAAAAAACTTGCCGAAAAAAAATTCCTATAAACTAAATGAAAATTCAACCATAGTAAAGATCACTTCTATCTATGTAATCCTTGATGATTTTTTTGTATTATGTAACTATTCTGATTCGGGAGCCCCCAAGTTGAACCTTACAACCCTTCCCCATCATACCAGAAGGTGGAAGAACATTATCAATAAAATCACCATGGAATTGTCAGATATTAACTAGTCAGTCAATTGTAAATGAGCTTAAAATTATAGACCCCTAAATCCTTGTTGTAAGATGTTAAACTGCATGATATGTCATTTTCAAAACAGCACAAGAGCCTCAACCCAGTTGGTGAGGACTCAACAAGTGCATCCAAGAGACTTGAGTTCAAAAACCAGTTGGAGACATATTTACAGGTCACTGTAGTAGCACTGTAGCAGTCACTATTCGGTACTGTAGCAAGTAGAACTATTCATCCTATTTGGGATTTGGAGCCACCAGTTTGGAACTTGGGTCCTTTAAGGCCTTCGGGCCAACCAAGGCCTTTGGGCCACCTCAAGGCCTTCAGGCCACCTGAAATTGTGCTGAAATGATCAGACAAACTCTATAAGGGGCAGACTCCAGATTGGGATTCAAATCAGGTGCATTCACCAGTGTAGAATCTAAGAGGATTTTTCAGAAAGAGATGGTGACATTGCCATCATGACTATCCTGTTCTTGAATTATAAGCCTATCAGAATAGTCATACTAAGGTGGAGAGATGATATCACGATGAAGAAGTAGGGAAGAGGTGTTCCAAGTATAGTATGTATATTTCCGAAGGCCTACGAGTCATATAATCTCTGAGCCTATGAGCCTTGTAAGGGTTCCAACTCATACCTTGAAATTGAGGTTATCAAAAATCAGTAAAAAATCAAGGCCTTCAGGCCATTCGAGAGATGTCCTTTCCAAAATATGATAAACTATTTGGTCAACATCCTAGTCACATGACATAAAACTCAACTATGCCTCACACATCCTTTACAAATTTCAAATTGGTGTTGAACTATTTTACCATTTCATAACTAGTTCAAATACATATCCCATTTTCATTATCAGACATTTTCAATTAATAAACAACCCTTCTTGGTTGTGAGAAATCCAAACATTCACAAAATTCTCATCCATCAAAAATGGAGGGTCAATGTTCTATAGACATAATTGTTTGACTATGCATGATACAACCCAGTTTTATTTTCATAACTCACCCAAAAAAATGGCATTCCAACTTGGGAAAAATTCACTCTTAGGAGGAACCTCTTCTGTGTCTGTAATCCCTAATAAAAATATGTTGGAAACCATAATTCAAACATATTTTGTGGATACCCCTGATATACTTTTCCCACACCATTATTGAAATTAGTAAATCAGGAAATCATGACTCTAAATTACACCATCATATGTCTAAATAATTCTAGGACATTATTTTCTAACAATCTCAAGGTTGTCACTCTATAATTTAGGTTTAAGACTATTCAAACCAAAACATCAGTTGTATTAGTCTAGAATGAGATACTCAAAATTTATCACAAAAATATACATAATATTCTCCAGGTTGAAAACTAGAAATGGGAAACATGGGTAAGATTTGGGTCCCATATCGCTATATCTATAATTTTCATGTTTTAGACAAAACAATGTGTAATAAAAATAAAATTACACAAACCCTATTTGGTCAAATACCTAGAATGGTTGTCTGTAGAAAAAGCTAGGTCTGACCCACTCTTTTCACACAATAATGGAAATCAGAAAACATTTGGGTTGTAAAAAGTAGAATTTTTTTTATATTTTTCCTTGCTTCCCTAGAAATAGTCAATTAATGCTTTCTAAGTCCCTTGGCTCAAGGAAAAATTAGAGAATTATATGATTACATCAACTCAAGTAAATGTTACAGAAGGAAAAAATTTAGTAAAGATACAGATAATTGATAATATTAAAAATTTCATTCATTGGTAATATTTTGGAAGATCATCTACACCCTAGAGACTCTCACTGAAAATAATAAAACAAAATAAATGGATAAAACGAAACTCATCCCATTTTTTTAGTAAACTATCTACCACATGTGCTGAACCATCAAGGGCTTACTCTAAACTTGTTCTACCATAGCCTTTATTTTTTCTAATAGATGCATTTATTTAATAAAAACTATGCTGTATATAACATTATGTTTGATGGATCCAAGTACAAATTTTTTATGATAATTTCTCCTTTAAGTTATCCATTTTAACCTCAAATTCTCATATATCCCTAGTTTTTTCAACCATCTAATCATAAAATCACGATTCCACATCAACCAAGTGTTGCATCTAATCTTTAATATCCATTAAATATTTCACATGATGATTGGAAAAATTAAAATAGCAGATATATCATTCACAAGTTTCCATGTCATCTTGAAAAATAAGGTCCTAATTTATAAGGATGTGAATTTATTGGCAATTAAACCTGCATACCCCTATACGATGAAAAAATTGATGAAGAATGTCCATATTATCACCAATCTCATCTAAGAGATTCTCTGTGATGGAAATACAAATTTATTCCAAGCCCATATAAGGCCCCATCCTTAAACCATACTTAATCTTGAGTTATTACAAGATTACACATTGGGGATCTTTTCAGGTTTAGAGTTTTAGAGAATTAGGACATAACTATTACATCACAAAGATTACAAAGTAGACACATCTACTCATCTTCCTTTTTTTTCCACAAAATAAAAACTCTTGAACCAAAGAGTCATGTCTAGTTCCTTGTTTTAGACAGCCTGACATTTCCTTGATCCCATCCTTGACCCTATTCAACTTTACGTCCTGTGAAAAACATTTCAAAAAAACGTGGGATGAGCATAAAAAGCTCTGTAAGGGTTATAAAAATATGGAAAAGAAACATGAGTTCATATATACATAAGAATGAAATCATACTTTACCCATAAAACATAGGCACTTTAACATACCTCATCAAATCATGAATAAATCATCGAAATCATAAGACATAAAAGGTAACTTGAGGCATTCATAACATTCTTACGTTGGGAGTAACCCTCTTGGTTATGTTTGGAATACCCACCACAGTATATTCCCTAAATCTCTTTGGAGAAACCTTAACATTTCACTCCTTCGCGTTACCCAATGCATTGGAGAGCTATATCGGGCTCACCCGCCCTTAGTTTATCACGTAACCACCCGTCTTCATAACAATTCCCAAGAACCATAACATAATCTTATCACATAAAACATGCATAAAGGAAACATAACATTTCCACCTTTCAATCAGAAGATATCAATACAACACATTGATATAAAAACATTATGAAAACCATTTTCAATACCAAAATAAAATAAATGTAAAACATGGTATTTATTTTTCTTTTAAAAAGAAGGTATGGCTTGTAGGGGAAGCCGAAACTCAAATAATGGTCACGGCGGCGGAGAAGTCGTTGTCGCCGCATACGTATGACAAAAACATTCCCTTTTGGCATTTAGTAAACGCTTCATAGAAAAAGATTCCTTTTGAATAAATGTAAAAGTCCAAAGGGTTTATACACCGTATAAAATAAATTTGTGTATAAAACAAAATATGCCTCAATGAAAGGAGATTGAGACGAATCCCCACACAAAGACGGTATCCTTGGATTAAGGATAAATCAGTTACATAATTATGTGTGACAAAATAATACACAAAATATAAGTGCATATTAAGTGTTAAACAACTACATACCATTCATACATAATCATAGAATGACATATTCAAGGTGTACAAGTTTATCCCAATGAATAAAAATCGGGTTAAGAAGTTCCCTTGCAAAAATTCGACAGCCTAACGGCGTCGCTTCAAAATTCATAAAAAGAGTTGATGAGAGATAAAAAGGGTATCTCATCACTTGGTCATAAAATTTACATCAATATGGATATATAAGAACATATCCCAACATAATAGTATGTGAATTAAAAGATATAACAAAATAAGTCTTTTAAAAAGAGGAGGGTGAAAGGTTCCCTTACCGACTTGGGTAACTTTCGAAACGTACACCCCATTGAAGAAGGGTCATAAAATAAATATGTAAATACCCATAAATGAAATTATATTACACAAAGAGTATAATAATGGGAAGTACATACACCACTCAATGGAAATGGTGGAAAATGTAGCATAAATCTCACGGGACTAAAAGTGAGATGAAAAATCGCTTACGAAAACTCGACAGCCTAACGACGCCACTTAAAACTTACAAAAATGGATCTTTGAGAGAGAATGGGGTCTCCCATAATGTGAACATAAAAATTACAGTAAGATTAATATAAAATAACATCCCAATAACAAAGAAATATGAGCTTTAAAAGGAATGACATAAAAGACTGTACTTAAAAAAAAGACAGGAGTAGGATCCCTTACCTCGGGTCCGACGTGACTCGATTTTTCTTTAATCTCCTGAATAATAAACCTGAGTTAATTTATACTTCCTTAAGAAACTTTTTAAAGTTCATTATTCCTTTTATATCACTTATTACCTTGTCATGAACATTATGTAATCATTTAAGTTAATAACAGTTGTTTTGTCGTTATTTGGTACTTGAGTCAAAAGTGAACTTCTTATATTTACAAGTTGTTCACGTAGTCAAATATCCATTATCTCAATAATGATATTCATTATTTGGATATCATATATATCATATATATCCAGCATATACATTTATTTATAATATTAGATAACCATTTAGAGGTAAGAAATGAAATGCATCGTTCATGGAGACGGTAAGCTGTACATACGCATGTACGCTACTTTCATTTCTATGTCATATTAATGGAATTAAAACTAAATGAGAGATATGTATATTTTTAATTCCAGAATTATATTGATCCTTTATATGTATCATATATCATATATATACATTATATGTACTTATAATAGTACATTACATTTGAGGATAAGAAATGAAATGCACCGTTCATAGAGATGGAAAGCCATACGTACGCATGAACGCTAATTTCATTTCTATCTCATACTTTAATGGAAAAAAACAATAAAGGTATATTATAATTTCAGTATAACATAATATATAATAACTTTAAATCAATCCTTTATACATCCCACATATGGCATTAACGAATCAAATCACTTTGAGGGGGCGGTAGTCCGCACTTCCTAAAATGAAGATATCGCATATACCCATAATGGAAGCCATAAAGGTATGCCACAAATGAAAAATACATAAGCTTAAGTAAAACATAAACATATTTTATATCTTATATAAACATAGTGAAATCTTAATGGCCACCTTTGAAGGTGTTATATGAGTGTTGAACAATCATCGTTTCAAGAGGTAGAAATTCGCCATCCACAGAAAAAGTATGTTCTTTAACAATTAGATGAAGGTGTGTGTGTAAGTTTAGCTCGAATCATTATTTTAAAAACATCCTAGTATATTAAATATATTCATTTCTTTACAAAAGAAATGAATAAAAAGAGTTTAGGGGGTTGGAGAAGCAAAATAAAACAAAAGATCACAAGTGAAGATGTTACCTTAAAATCGGGTAACTCCCTTTGGTTTGAACCAAAAGGTTTTCTTGAAGACTTACTGCTTAAGTTAAGGCTTCTAGAATGAGGAGAGAGATTTTTAGAGACAAAATGATCAGATATTTTCCGAACCAAAGGCTTGATAGGTGTGGGTAAGGTGGTAGAGGTGGGGGCCTTTTATAAGAGGAGAGGAGGGGCACTCTTGGAAAAGTATAAAATTTTACTTTATTTTAAAATTATTTTCGAATTTTAATAGTCCCAAATTGATGTGTTTCGAGGATAAGGTGATAAGGGTTCGAAATCCACCCATAAAATTGGTTTTTGACATGTGTAGGTCCCAGATTTTGTATTATATTTCCATTTTATTTAAATCGTTAAATAATGAGGTCATCGCTGCATCATCATGATGTCATAAAGAATTTAATTTATTTAATGTATACAAATTAAAAAAAATACTATGATGTAGGAAATATATTTATATTTCCGGTGACTATTTATAGTCAAAATTATTACCTGTATAACCACATGTAAAAATTGTTTTAGTAAAATAAATCATGTTTGTGACATTTTTATTTTAACTTTAAATAAAAGGCATAAATGTCATTATCAAACCCAAGTGGCTCCATGGGGTACCAAAAATCTACCCATGGGATGTCTTGGTCTTCCATAACTAATCCAATAGGGTTAGGACAATTTTAAAGATATTTTCATTTTATTATAATATCATATTTACCTTAAATCACACTAATCACCTTTAATCGCGATTAATAAAACTTAGAAGTTACTTTTCATCAAAAATTATTTTCATCCCATTGAACCACATTTTACTTAAAAATTAAAATCATTTAAATTGGATTTTTGAAATTCAAAAAATAGAAGTGGTAATGTCCCATTTAAACGAAAAATCAAATTTTGTAACCACCACTTTGTGGTTTCACTATTCATCAAAAATTGATGTTTTTTCAGAAAAATACCAAAAATTCACCCTAATCTATATTTGATATTCCGAATTCAAAAATGATGTCTATTTTTCCAAATTAATAACATAGAAGTTTCATTAATTAATTTTATAATTAAATCCCGTTGTTAAAACAAATAGCGTGTTTTTTTGAAACAATATCTTTCAAAAGATTGACACTCGTTTATGTCCAATCTTAAAGTGATATTAATTACAATGACCAACATTGGATTAAATGGTAAAAATATATTCTATTTACCCTTTAAAACCAATTAAAAAGGAAATCTAATCATATAAATAAATTAGATTAAAAAAAGGTTTTGAATTAAAATACAACATTTTTCACTATTCTTTAAAAAAATGAACTTTATCAGAAAAATACCAAAAATTTACACAATGTAAATTTTGATGTCCCAATTATAAATAATAATTTTATTTGGTCCAATAGAATGTATAAGAGTGACAAAAACTATATTTAAAGAGGGTTCGCCATCAAAAGGCGGTGAATCGACCGTTTAAAGAATCTTAGAAGATTTTTTCTTAAAATTGGATTCATTTTCATTTTAAGCCTCTAACATTTATTGGATAAAAGTAAAAACATTTAACAAACATATATAATCATATTTTAGTTATTTCTATTCATTCCCGCCAATAAAACGGATACGTGTTAACTAACATTTAAAATAATATTATTTTATTACTAGTGTGCAGCGTAAGATTTCAAAGAAACTCTTTGTTGTGTATTGGGTAAGCCATTGAGCATAGCATTCCCTTTAAATTAATATTGAAATTTTATTCACAAATACGAATAAATATAAAAATTTCATATTCTTTATTTACCAGGGGTGTTACATCCTTCCCCCATTTTTGGAATTGCGACCTCACATTTTTAAAACTAGGCTTGGAAACATCATTGAAAATCCCAAATCGGAACAAGAGTCAATAAAAAAATCACATTAAAGTAAAGAAAGTGAAGTACATTTATAAGGCCCCAACCTTAAAACTTACTTAATCAGGAGTTATTACAAGATTACACATTGAGGATCTTTTCGGGTTTAGAGTATTAGAGAATTAGAACATAAAACTTGCATTACATTCCACATATAAACAAAGTGGTTACATAAAGATAGTATTCATTTTTGCCATCAATGGAAACATATTTAAAATAAAACATGGATTCATTCTTGACACTTCCTTGACACTATCATCATATCATGTACCTTTCCCTTGACCTGTGAAAAATATTTCCAAAAAAAACTTGGGATGAGCATAAAAAGCTCAGTATGGGTTATAAAAATATGGAAAGGAAACATAAGTTCATATATAAATTAGAATGAAATCATACATTACCCATAAAACATAATCACTTTAACATACCTCATCAAATCATGAATAAATCATAGAAATCATAAGACATAAAGGTATCTTGAGGCATTCATAACATTCTTCCGTAGGGAGTAACCCTCTTGGTTACATTTGGAATATCCATCACAATATAATCCATAAATCTCTTTGGAGAAACCTCAACATTTCACTCTGTTGCGTTACCCAATGAATTGGAGAGCTATATTGGGCTCACCCGCCCTTAGTCTATCACCGAACCACCCGTCTTCATAATAATGCCCAAGAACCTCAACATAATCATATCACATAAAACATGCATAAAGGAAACATAACATTTCCACCTTTCAATCACAAGATATCAATACCACAAATTGATATAAAAATATTATGAAAACCATTTTTAATACCAAAATAAAAGAAAAGTAAAACATGGTATTTATTATTATTTTTTTTAAAAGTATGGCTTGTAGAGGATGCCGAAACTCAAATAATGGTCACGGTGGCGGAGAAGTCATTGTCGCCGCATACGTCCGACAAAACATTTCCTTTTTTCGTTTAGTAAACGCTTCTTATAAAAAATATTCCTTTTGAATAAACAGAAAAGTAAAATGGGTTTATACACCATATAAAAGAAGGTTGTGTATAAAACAAAATATGCCTCAATGAAAGGAGATTGAGACGAAGTCCAATACCTCGGGTCCAACTTGACTCGATCGTTCATTAATCTCCTGAATAATAAACTTGAGTTAATTTGTACTTGTTTAAGAACCTTTTTCAAGTTCATTATTCCTTTGATATCACTTATTGCCATGTCATGAGCACTATGTAATTATTTAAGTTAATAATGGTTTTTTTAACGATCATTGGTACTTGAGTAAAAAATAAACACTTTAGGATTACAAGTTGTTCATGTATCCATTATATCCAGAATGGTATTCATGATGTAGATATCATATTTTTCATATATATCCAATACATGGATGCATTTATAATATTACATAATCATTTAGAGGTATGAAATGAAATGCACCGTTCATGGAGACGGTAAGCCGTACGTATGCATGAATGCTACTTTCATTTATATTTCGTATTTTATAGAATGGAATCATAATTATATAAAGGTATGCTATAATTCCAGTGTAATATCATATATAATATAATAACTCCATCCTTTATACGTCTCACATATGGTATTAACGAATCAAATCACTGTGAGGGTGCGGTAGTCCACACTTCTTTAAATGAAGATATCGCGTTTACCCATAATGGAAACCATAAAGGTATGCCCAAAATGAAAAATACAGAAGCTTAAGGAAAAAATAAACATATTATATATCATATATAAATATAGTGTCATCTTAATTTCCACCTTTGAAGGTGTTAAAATAATGTTGAACAATCATCGTTTCGGGAGGTAGAAATTCGCCATCCACGGAAACAGTATGTTCTTTAACCATTAGATGTATTTGTGTGTACGTTTAGCTCTAATAATTATTATAACAACATGATAGTACATTTACGATACTTGAGTTGTTACAAAATAAATGAATAAAAAGTTTTTAGGGGGTTGGAGAAGCAAAATAATACAAAAGGACCCAAGTGAAGACATTACCTTAAAATCGGGTAACTCCCTTTTGTTTGAGCTCAAAGGATTCCTTGGGAAGACTTATGCCCAAAGTGAGGCTTCAAGGAGTAAGAGAGGGAAGTGGAGAGACAAAATGGGCAGGTTTTGGCCAAGCCAAAATCTTTTTATGTGTGGGTAAGGTGGTAGAGGTGGGGGCCTTTTATAAGAGGAGAGGAGGGGCACTTTTGGAAAGTAAAGAAATGTTACTTTATTTTAAAACGAGTTTCGGATTCAAAAGGTCCCACATTGATATAATTCGAGGGTAAGGTGATATGGGTTATAAATACACCCATCCAACAGGTTTTGGACATGTTTAGGTCATAGATTTTACATTATCTTTTCATTTTATTTAAATCCTTTATTAATGAGGTAATCGCAGCATCATTATGATGTCGTAAATAATTTACTATATTTAATCTCTAAAAATTATAAAAAAATATCTTGATGTATGAAATCTCTTTAGCCTTCTAATGAATATTTATAGTCAAAAATCGGACTTGTATAACCCCATGTAAATTTTTTTTAGTAAAACATCTCATGTTTGTGTCATTTTTACTTTAACATTTAATAAAAAGTTATTTCTGTCATTTCCCAACCAATGTGGCTCCATGGGGTCCCCAAGTTGACCCATGGATTTTCCTGGTCGGCCATGACACATCCATTGAGGGTAGGACATGTTTCAAGCTCATCTCATATTATTAAAACATTATTTTTACCTTAAACTACACTAATTACCTCTAATCGCGATTAAGAAATTAAATGTTACTATTCACCAAAAAAAATTTAATCTCATTGAACCGCATTTTACTTCTTAATGAAAACCATGTATGTGGGTTTTTTGAAAATCAAATCACAGAAGTGAAAAAGTTTCATTTAAATGAAAAATCAGTTTCTTTAACTACCACTTAGTGGTTTCACTATTCATCAAAATTTGAAGTTTTTCAGAAAAATTCCAAAACATCACCCTATGCTATATTTGATATTATGAATTCAAAAATGATTTATATTTTACAAAATTCAAATCATATAAGTCAAATTAATTAATTTAATAATTAATTCCCGTTTTCAGAGCAAATAGCGTGTTTTTATGAAACAATAAGTATCAAAAGATTGACACTAGTTTAAGTATGATTTCAAATTGAAATTGATTCCAATGACCACCATTGGATTAAATGGTAAAAGTATATTCTAATATCACTTTAAAACAAATTCAAAAGATAATCTAATCATATAAATAAATTAGATTAAAAAAAGTTTTTGAATTAAAATACAACATTTTCCACTATTCATTTAAAAATGTACTTTATCAGGAAAATACCAAAAATTCACACTAAGTAAATTTTGATGTCCCAATAATAAAGAATAAATTTATTTTGACAAACATAGCTTATAAAATTGTCAAAAGACATATTTAAAAATGGTTTGCCATAAAAAGGCAGTAAACCAATCATTTAAAAATATTAGTGTATTCCATGCTTAAGATTGGATTTATTATCATTTTAAGCCTCTAAAACACTATCTAATTCACTAATAGACATAGATAAAAATATCTATTATTTGTTACTTACTTGGGATGTTACAACATTGGTCACCCGAGTTAACCCATACTAGGATTCCATGTAGGTAAACATGGACATGGAGGAGAAAACATAGGGTCATGTTCTGATGGAGAGTGATAGAAAACATGTTTAGGAGAAAGTTAACCACAAGAAAATAACAAAATTCTGATGGGTTAAACGGTATTCGATTCCCCAATAGGAAAAGTTAATAGAAAACATTTTTATTTTAAGCTACTTTTCATTGAGGAATTTATTTTTTGATCTTAAGGAAACATACTTACTTTTCATGTTGACTTTCAACTTTTACTAGATTTGTTACGCAAACTCATACTTTCCCCCAAAGACGAGTATTTAGGAAGACTTGTTCACATTAAGAGTACTATAATTAACTTCTAGAGAATCAACTAATCCAAAAAAGAGAACTATATATTTCCCATGTATTTAGACAAAAAACCAAAACCAAAATTGTTAGTATGAGATCAGATAATCAACAAAACGATATCCCTTTATAAAAAAAATCTATTCTTAATCTCCAAAATTTGTCAAACAAAACCCAAAGTTCAACAAGGACCATTCGATAAACAATTTTTCCATAAAATTATTCAATTTAATCCAAACTAAGATAGAAACTCAAATATTTTAAGGACTTAGTCACATAGTCTTCCAAGGTACAAATTAACACATATCTTCAAATAAAATCAGTTGCTCTAAAAGTCTCATATTGAAAAGTAATTAACCTAATCACATATCCTCCATGACAGGTTAATAATTTCCATAGATAACCCAAAATCAACTTACTGTTAAATCATAAAATCATCTAACTAAAAAAAAATTAGTTAAACTAACCAGGGACTTCACATAGTCCAGTGGTAGGTGATAAATACCAGTCGCACTTTGGTTGTGGGTTCGATTCCCACAGCTTTGTCCGACATCATGGGTTGTCACACGGTGTGCGTGTTTTCCTTTTTCCAAAACTACATGATTCTTAAAACATTCCCCAAAAATGAGATAAAATATTTAAAAATGACCATAACGGAATTTAACCTCAATTTTATCTCATGACTTTCACTTTTAATCATTACATATAGTAACCCATAATTACCTCAAAAGTAAGGATCATATAAACCCAAATGGTTCTTTATAACTATGTCCACAAAAGAACAGATTACTATTCATTGAATAAAATTTTCGTATATCAAACATCAGGGTTACACATACTATAAAAAGTCTTCTAATGTACCCCATCATCAAAAGAGACTTAATACTCTTAAGAATTTCACCATAACTCTTGAAGCCCTTATATGTTTACTTCTTACTCATTCAACATTCTTCATCATCTATTAACCATTCCTTTCCAACTTATTCTGAAAAAATTCTTTCCTAAAAAAAATCATGAATCATATCCTAAGATTCCAAAATAGGAAAACAAAAGTTAAGAAATAATCCATACCTTTGATTGGTCATTTTCAGTTTCTTTATCCTCAATCAGAATGGCATTAGGTATTGGTAAACGAATATTTTTACGATCATGGTGATCCCATTCCCAAAAATTCTTCATAGAACATGTGTTTGCATAATGACCATCCACACCACATTTAAAACATACAATTGATCCCTTAGAAAGAACTTCTTTCCCTTTCCTTGAGTAAACTAGATGCTTCCTTTTTCCATGGTAGGTTCTTGCTTTATGACCTTCATTTCCACATCTATAGCGTATTTCTGTCCCTTTGAAACATTTTACTAGGTGTTTCTTTCCACATCTTTGATACATAGGTTTTTGAACACAGTTACCTTTATGATTATTACCTGTAGTTCCGTAAGGATTTGTTTCTCGCATATATGATGCCTTATAGAAATCACCAAGGTTTAGGTGGTCAATCATGACTCCAGATAGTTGGTTAAGGATAAACACAAGAGTTCTCATTGCAGCTCCCATATCATTCAGTTGCTCGCTCAAAAAACTGTCACAGTTTCCTTCACATCCACCGTTACTTTGGTGCCTGCTAGATGCAGCCATTTACTAAAACCAAAAAGGTCAGTGTGCATATATCAACAAAACCATCATGTACAAATGAGGAAGATAAACACTAAGGTATACGTACTCATTCACTTTAACTAAAACTAGGACTCTTTCTGAAATCCTAACCATTATGGTAATGTCACTTATGCTTAGAGAATACCTTAACCTCTAATGTTATCTAAACCATCATGTGATACCAACTATAAAGCCCCAGCCTTAAACCATATTTAATCTATAGTTATTACAAGATTACACATTGGTGATCTTTTTAGGTTTAGAGTTTTAGAGAATTAGGACATAACTATTACATCACAAAGATTACAAAGTAGACACATCTACTCAGCTTCAATTTTTTCCGCAAAATAAAAACTCTTGAACCAAAGAGTCATGTCTAGTTCATTATTTTAGATAGCCTGAAATTTCCTTGATCCCATCCTTGACCCTATTCAACTTTACATCCTGTGAAAAACATTTAAAAAAACACGGGATGAGCATAAAAAGCTCAGTAAGGGTTATAAAAATATGGAAAATAAACATGAGTTCATATATACATAAGAATAAAATCATACTTTACCCATAAAACATAGGCACTTTAACATACCTCATCAAATTGTGAATAAATCATAGAAATCATAAGACATAAAAGGTAACTTGAGGCATTGATAACATTCTTACATAGGGAGTAACCCTCTTGGTTACGTTTGGAATACCCACCACAGTATATTCCCAAAATCTCTTCAGAGAAACCTTAACGTTTCACTCCTTCACGTTACCCAATGCATTGGACAGCTATATCGGGCTCACCCGCCCTTATTTTATCACGGAACCACCCGTCTTCATAACAATGCCCAAGAACCATAACATAATCGTATCACATAAAACATGTATAAAGGAAACATAAAATTTCCACCTTTCAATCAGAAGATATCAATACAACACATTAATATAAAAACATTATGAAACCCATTTTCAATACCAAAATAAAATAAATGTAAAACATTTTATTTATTTTTCTTTTAAAAATATGGTATGGATTGTAGAGGAAGCCGTAACTCAAATAATGGTCACGGCGGCGGAGAAGTCGTTGTCGCCGCATACGTATGACAAAAACATTCACTTTTTTCGTTTAGTAATCTCTTTATAGAAAAAGATTCCATTCGAATAAATGTAAAATTCAAAGGTGTTTATACACCGTATAAAAGAAATTTGTGTATAAAACAAAATATTCCTCAATGAAAAGATATTGAGACGAAGTCCCATACAAAGACGGTATCCTTGGATTAAGGATAAATCAGTTACATAATTATGTGTGAAAAAAGAATACACGAAATATAAGTGCATGTTAAGTGTAAAAAAATCAGAGAAAATTCACACATAATCATAGAACGACATATTCAAGGTGTACAAGTTTATCCCAAAGAATCAAAATTGGGTTAAGAAGTTCCCTTGAAAAAATTCGACAGCCTAGCGGCGTTACTTCAAAATTCAGAAAAAGAGTTGATGAGAGATAAAAAGGGTATCTCATCATGTGGTCATAAAATTTACATCAATAAGGATATATAAGAACATATCCCAGCGTAATGGTATGTGAATTAAAAGACATAACAAAATAAGTCTTTTAAAAACAGGAGGGTAAAAGGTTCCCTTACCGACTTGGGTAACTTTGGAAACGTACACCCCATTGAAGAAGGTCATAAAATAAATATGTAAATACCCATAAATGAAATTATATTACACAAAGAGTATAATAATGGGAAGTACATAATCCACTCAAAGGAAATGGTGGCAAATGTAGCGTAAATCTCACGGGACTAAAAGTGAGATGAAAAATCACTTACGAAAACTCGGTAGCCTAACAGCGCCACTTAAAACATACAAAAATGGATCATTGAGAGAGAATAGGGTCTCTCATCATGTGAACATAAAACTTACAATAAGATTAATATAAAATAACATCCCAATAACAAGAATGATGACCTATAAAAGGAATGACATAAAAGAGTGTACTTAAAAAGAAAGAGAGGAGTAGGATCCCTTACCTCAGGTCTGACTTGACTCGATCGTTATTTAATCTCCTGAATAATAAACTTGAGTTAATTTAAACTTCCTTAAGAACCTTTTTAAAGTTCATTATTCCTTTTATATCACTTATTAACATGTCATGAACATTATGTAATCATTTAAGTTAATAACGGTTGTTTTGTCATTTTTTGGTACTTGAGTCAAAAGTGAACTTCTTATATTTACAAGTTGTTCATGTAGTCAAATATCCATTATCTCAATAATGATATTCATGATTTTGATATCATATATATCATATATATCCATAATATAAATGTATTTATAATATTACATAATCATTTATAGGTAAGAAATGAAATGCACCGTTCATGGAGACGGTAAGCCGTACGTACGCATGAACACTACTTTCATTTCTATGTCATATTAATGGAATTAAAACTAAATGAGAGATATGTATATTTTTTATTCCAGAATTATATTGATCCTTTAGATGTATCATATATCATATATATCCATTATATGTACTTATAATAGAACATTACATTTGAGGATAAGAAATGAAATGCACCGTTCATGGAGACGGTAAGCCGTACGTACGCATGAACGCTACTTTCATTTCTATCTCATACATTAATGAAAAGAAAACAATAAAGGTATATTATAATTCCAGTATAAAATCATATATATTAACTTTAAATCCATCCTTTATACATCCCACATATGGAATTAACGAATCAAATCACTTTGAGGGGGCGGTAGTCTGCACTTCCTAAAATGAAGATGTCACGTATACCCATAATGGAAGCCATAAAGGTATGCCACAAATTAAAAATACATATGCTCAAGTAAAACATAAACATATTATATATCATATATAAACATAGTGACATCTTAATGGCCACCTTTGAAGGTGTTATATGAGTGTTGAACAATCATCATTTCGTGAGGCCGAAATTCGCCATCCACAGAAACAGTATGTTCTTTAACCATTAGATTAAGGTGTGTGTGTATGTGTAGCTCGAATCCTTATTAAAAAAACATACTATTATATTAAAGATACTGGATTTGTTACAAAATAAATTAATAAAAAGAGTTTAGGGGGTTAGAGAAGAAAAATAAAACAAAAGAGCACAAGTGAAGACGTTACCTTAAAATCGGGTAACTCCTTTTGGTTTGAACCAAAAGGGTTTCTTGAAGACTTCCTGCCTAAGTTAAGGCTTCTCGGATGAGGAGAGGTATTTGGAGAGACAAACGGATTATATCTTTTCTGAACCAAAGGCTTGAGTGGTGTGGGTATGGTGGTAGAGGTGGGGGCCTTTTATAAGAGGAGAGGAGGGGCACTCTTGGAAAAGTATAAAATGTTACTTTATTTTCAAATTATTTTCGAATTTCAATGGTCCCATATTGATGTGTTTCTAGGATAAAGCGATAAGGGTTCTAAATCTACCCATCCAATATGTTTTTTACATGTGTAGGTCCTAGAGTTTGCCTTATCTTTCCATTTTATTTAAATCGTTAAATAATGAGGTCATCGCTGTATCATCATGATGTCATAAAGAATTTAATTTATTTAATGTCTAAAAATTATAAAAAAATTCCATGATGTATGAAATATTTTTATCTTTCCAATGACTATTTATAGTCAAAATTCTGTCTTGTATAACAACATGTCAATATTTTTTTAGTAAAACAAATCATGTTTGTGACATTTTTTTAACTTTAAATAAAAGGCATAAATGTCATTATCAAACCCAAGTGGCTCCATGGGGTACCGAAAATAGACCCATGGGTTTTCTTGGTCGGTCATAACTCATCCAATAGGGTTAGTACAAGGTTCAAGATATTTTCATTTTATTATATTATCATTTTTACTTTAAATCACACTAATCACATTTAATCGCGATTAATAAAACTTAAAAGTTACTTTTCATCAAAAAATATTTTCATCCCATTGAACCAAATTTTACTTAACAATTGAAATAATTTAAATTGTATTTTTGAAATTCAAATCATAGAAGTGGTAATGTCCTATTTAAATGAAAAATCAAATTTTGTAACCACCACTTTGTTGTTTCACTATTCATCAAAATTGAAGTTTTTCAGAAAAATACCAAAAATTCAACCTAAGATATATTTGATATTCCGAATTCAAAAATTATTTCTATTTTACCAAATTAATAACATAGAAGTTGCATTAAATAATTTTATAATTAAATCCTGCTGTTAAAACAAATAGCATGTTTTTATGAAACAATATCTTTCAAAAGATTGACACTCGTTTATGTCCAATCTTAAAGTGATATTAATTACAATGACCACCATTGGATTAAATGGTAAAAATATATTATATTTACCCTTTAAAACCAATTAAAAATAAAATATATTCATATAAATAAATTAGATTAAAAAGAGGTTTTTAATTAAAATACAACATTTTTCATTATTCTTTAAAAAATGAACTTTATCAGAAAAATACTAAAAATTTACACCAAGTAAATTTTGATGTCCCAATTCTAAATAAGAATTTTATTTGGTCCAATAGAATGTATAAGAGTGACCAAAACTAAATTTAAAGAGGGTTCTCCATCAAAAGGCGGTTAATCAACCGTTTAAAGAATATTAGAAGATTTTTGCTTAAAATTGGATTCATTTTCATTTTAAGCCTCTAACATTTATTGGATAAAAGTAATAACATTTAACAAACATATATAATCATATTTTAGTTATTTCAATTCATTCCTGTCAATAAAAAGGCTACATGTTAACTAACATTTAAAATAATATTATTTTATTACTAGTGTGCATCGTAAGATATCAAAGAAACTCTTTGTTGCGTATTGGGTAAGCCATTGAGCATAGAGTTCCATTTAAATTAATATTGACATTTTATTCACAAATAGGGATAAATATAAAAATGTCATATTCTTTATTTACCTAGGGTGTTATAACCCATTTTCGCATAATCCAATGTTCAATCACCACAATGGGATCCTGACCCTGTTCACCCACTTCTATTGGATAATAATCAATGATTATATTAACAAAGGACATGGTTGTCTCAAAATATAACTCTAATTATTGTAAATACTCCATCTCTTCCACCTATTCAATATTAGTGGTGATGTCAATAGGTGTGGCCCTAATTGGTAGAGTTCTAATGATTTTTTACAAGATCCATCATCAGAAGGACTTCTAGTAGTACCAGATTAAAATTTCAGACACGCACCACCTTCTGCAATGTGGGGACATGAGGAAGGGACTCCCCCGAGGAACTTGAAGTGCCAGAACCCAAGTCTTTCTATATTAGAAATTTAAGTGGAAAGAGTATTAGGAATAGATTTAGGATAATCCAATGGTTTATGCACATATTTAATTGGCTTTTCAAATGTCCCAAAAGGATAATATTCCACCCATGTTAGGGAATAAGTCCTTGAAGAGTTTGTTAGAGATGTCATAGAAGGTAGAGAGATTCCCATGCTAGTGTATTCATGCATCACCATCTACCATAATTGATAAAGGATGAAAGATAGTTATTATTTTTTAATATGGATATGAGGTAAAGAGGTAAACTATTATATATATGAATATTTTTCGTGAAAATTTGCATGGGTCCTGATATTCAAAAATAGTCACACCATCTACCCAAGAATCTAGAATTCCATCTTGAAATGAGATTATGTAAGGGACTTCCATTAGAGTACCTCTACAATTTCCCACCAAAAAACCTAATAGTTTTGGATATGGATTGAAGTTAATGTTTAAATATCACTTAATAACTCAAAAACACTACTGATTCCTAGTGATGTTATGCGAGCATCCCCAATGATGAGAAGTGTACGGAGAATGGTAAATCGAGGTATTTTTTTTAGTATGGTGATATTTCTAGAGTCAAAAATATTCTTTTATGTATTCATCTAAAAACTATAATGGTCCACAAATATGGTGTACATATATACCCTCCCAAATATCTTCTAATAGCTCATAAATACTAGAGATTATGGATATATCCAAGCTAATGGGATTTTCTTTTTCATGTTTGGCCAGCATCATTATGGTTCCAACCCTAAGACTGACATAAGAATCATGAGATTGAAATATAAATACACTCAAGAAAATGTAAAATAATCCAGATAACATGAATTTTAAGGCACATCTATCTAGATCCTGATCCACTAGCCCAATGGATTATATTTTCGCTCCTCAAGAGTGGAAAAATATTAACTATAAATACATTGTGATTGGTGAGAGGGATGATTCTAGGTACATTAAACCATCATACATAGACCAATGAATTTAAAAATGTATTTATCTAATACCTAAATTTAATATGTGACCTATTATGAAGGGGATGACCAATGATTTATTTCTTATGACCAATAAGTACTATTCCAATAAAAGTACATGTTCTTCATCCACTAAAGTTCTAGAATGAAGAAAAAATTCACTATATATAATGCCTAGAATATGAATTCCGCCATATTGGTGGATGTACAAAAATCCAATCATGACATCCCCAAGTGATATGTTGAATGTTTTAGTGCATGGACAACAGTACCTAATTAAATCAAAAAAAATTAGACAGTGAGTATATTGTGAAATTAGAATTCTATACTACCATGTGTAGGGATATTAACTCTAATGGTCAGGAAAATTTCCTGAAATTATAGTCCAACCAATAATCAAAATCCCATTCATTTTGGAACTCCCTCTAGATTAAAAATCTAACAACGTGCTCCACCCTCCATTAAGATAACCTTGTGAAAGGATAAAAATGGAAAGATAATATTGAATAGAGTATTTCAATGATATTTCATCATTATTTTGGTTCCTTTGAATCCATTGGGAACCATTTATAATAAAGACCCACTATTATAAAGTTTCATAAATGATCTTCCATATAGTAGATATCTTCACATGATCACGATCCTAAGACACCTCAAAGAAAGAAAATGGATGATTTTGGTTAGCTGATGTAATGAGAGTATAATCTTGAATTCCAATGTTATAAAGTGGTTGTCTATTGGACTGTGGGTAAGTCAGAAGATCTAGTGAAAAGAGATTCTTCATAATACCATCCTGAAGGATGGTGTGATGTCATAGGTTCTCTTCAAGATTATTGGTAATGGAATTTATCCACTTTAATGTAGGCATGAAAGTGGATTATAGAGTCTATTTAGTGGGACCCATTTTATACCTATGACAAGGTCATAAAAAACATGCGATATTATTTAAAATCATTTAAATGTATGATGAACATCCTGTATTCGTCAACTGGGCCCAGAAAGTGTTGGGCTTTTGGCCAATGAGGAATTGGATCATGAAGTGTTTTCCTATGAATAGTCAAACCTTTATGTGGATGAAAGGGATCTCCATATAGATAAGTGTAAATTAATTACATGGGTGACAAACTATGAGTTCACAAAATTTTTATCTGCAAAGAGGACCACTATTTGAAAGAGAGTCAATGGTTGAGATTTCATTAAAAGATATGATTACATAGAGATTACATAAAATACAAATGATAAGGTTCCCCCTATATAATAGGAATGGTACCCTCTATGAGCCCACATGAATACCACAAACCAATTAAGAACAGTAGTAGTATCTTCATTGGAATGGATTCCTCTTTGTCCTAATCAGATCCCATTCCGATGGGAGACAATTTTTGGGTCCTAAAAACTCAACATTGATGATAACCATACATTCATGAAATTTTATGTAAAATAATAATTCAAAATAATTGTTTGAATAAAATGATTAAGAGTATAGGAAGCCGCAAATATGTGTGAGGGTCCCCGTAGAAAAACCCACTGTGTATACCTCCACACCATGAGACATACTGAAAAAATAATTGTTCAAGGGATTAGATAGTACCACTAAGACCCGTGAAATAAATCAAATCATTTGAGGGTTTGGGTGGTGATTTATCCACCTGAAGAACCTTCCAAACAAATGTTAAGTTGTTTTTGGGTGAAGGTAATGTTTTCCTTCCCCCGTAAATGAAATCATTCTCCCTCATGTGCATATTTTCTAGAATCCAACAAATAAAATAGTTGGGGTCCACCATGGATGATCACACATCCCTATTGCATGCTACCCTACTCCTTCATAAAATCATAGGGGAGATGAATCAAAAAGAAAAAAAAATATTCAAAACAAAATTGAAATATGAAAGAAAGGTGTGATAGCTATCTATTTTCTATATATAAACCCAATGGATAACATTAAGGGAGAAAAATAATTCAACCAACCCTCTAAAAACCTAGAACCCATTTGTTGAAACTATTCTATGAATCATAATCGGATGGACCATTTACAGTCCATCGCCCCACATATTAAAAGATACATGGAGAGATCATTTCCCTACATAGAAAAATGCTACGCAAGAGGAACTTAAGTCCATATAGCATATCACTATGCAGGGTGAACCCATCCCCATGTAGTAAAATTATACTCAAGAAGAAATATGGTACATATAGAAAAAACTACATGGAAAGAACCCTTACCTCAATAGAAAAATTCTATGTTTAGGTATCTACATTCTATATAATAACATGCGATGTGGAATGGGGTATCCTAGGGTGTCCTAATCTCCAGCTCCAACTATTTACCTTTGTCAAACCATCACGCCCAGTACGAACCCTTCATGAACCATTCTAAAAAAATTAGGAAAATGGCTCTTCTAATGGCACCCAATATGTAGGATTAGGTCAATGGACACATCAAAATGTCCTCTTGAGTTTACATGACCATGGTAAGAAGACTCTAGTAAGTAACCTCATTGATGGGCAGGGGGGCTCTTAATGTTCTCAAGTATAGCTTTCCATGGTAATGAGGGTCACGACATTAGAGTTGTTCACATAGACCTACCAATTATGGGTGGGAAGGGATAGATTCTTGATTGCCTTCCCAATTGAGGTATAGTTCATTATACTTCTCTCTTACCCCTGAACCAACTTAGGGAATCTCTCTTGAAGTAATCCATTAGTATTTTATACGGGAGATGGAAATCTTCCTCATCTTAGCTATCCAATGTTACAATAATGGGGGGGGGGGGTGATGGGTACCAAATACTTATCTCATTCCCTCTTCCTTTGAAGACAAATCCTCATCAACTATATAGAAAAGTGAGATTGTGTGTTTTCCATATCTATTATTCCTCTTTTTTCTCACACCAGCAAGACTTATGTGGGATATGAAATGAGTGGATATCATGAAATTTGGATAAAATCATGGGCCTCCTCCATATGTTTAAACCCGATAAAAACAAAAAACATGAGCCTTATATAAATTATATTCCCTAACAATATCCAATATGTATGTGTAAACCCTAACCGAACCAAACTATGTGCGATTTAGATCCCGACCAACTAGGATTCATAAGAATCCTCCATGAGGTCCAACCCCTACACCCCAATTCAATATAATTGTATCACAACCATGTTCCTATTAGGGTCTTGTTTGAACCAAGAGATTATATCCCTTCTTGGTCCATCAGGCCGTATCGACGTAGGTCCCACACCAAACATTGACTAGGAACCTTCCACATGGATGTATTGGCTACATGATGTTAAACTGAATGCTTTGGTCCTTATCAGAGGACCATAAAAGGTATTATTGGCTAATTATGTGGCACTGAACTACGTTGTATCTAATTCATTTCAAAAGGACATGTAGGACTCCCATTTTACGGGTTTGATCTTGACATCAAAAAATTATCATCTAACTGGATGACAATATACTCAAGAGTGCCCCATCTTGTGGGTTAAAACCAACATCATAATAGCAAACGACACAAGTTCATTGGTCCATGGGTACTATTAATGGATATCCCTATATATATATATATCCCTCAAATAATGAATAACCTCATATACATTCAAATGATTCCAAATTCATGCATGTTAATAAATTTTTTTTAATTAAATGGTAACCCATGTTATTCTTTTGAGTGAACAAAGGATACATGAATATGTATTAAATATATAAGAGTGTGCCGGATGAGGTGATAATTCCCCCCAAAAGGGTATGATGAGATAGAACTCTCATCCCCTTGACCAGTTAGAGTTCTTAATTTCTTTTTCCTGAGTTACTCAATGAGAACCTAACATTGGAATGTATCTTTATGAGTTATCACCACTGTAAGAGCCATTGTGTCATTCCAGCTCCCAAAAAAGAAAATTTTTTAAGACCATTTATAAAAAGTGAACACAAAATGGGTAACTTTGAAATATTAAAACCCCCAAAATCAAATTGTTGAGTGTAATCAACCTGGAAAACAATTCTATCAAAAATAACAATGATGACCCAACATGATCATTAAACTATAAAATCTCCCTCACACCAGAAAAAAAGAATAGATTTCTCAATTCTAATCAGAAAAATATTTTTTATTGGTGGGTGATTACTAAAACATGAAGACATTTCCAATAAAAAATTGGTATGTGGATTTATTCCATTTTTCTTATCACAATAATCTTTGGTATTTTCTTTGTAAAATAGTTTTATGAATACCCATTATTTAATAATTTCATGATTTCTCATTATCGTAATGGATGAATACTATGGGTGAGGTTCAAGATCGAGGGTTTGATCAACATGTGACAATAATAGACGATGATAAGAGGTGAATCATAATAGATTAATGATTTTTTATATTTCCCATATTCAATTATGTATCTATGTATAGAACATGTGGGAGTTTCTCAAGTGGATTAAAAGCCTAGAGTCTCGATCTATGAAAGCAGGAAGGTCAGAAAACCCAATATTCAGGATTTATGATGATGAAAGTGGTGGTGGAATAGCATAGAATAATTCATTAAAGGATCCAGGGAGATATAGAAATTTGTGTGTTGCATGATGTGTAATCTAGAATTACACACTATGTGTGACCCCCCCTTGTGGGGTACTAAATTTTCCATGGAGAGAAAACGATCACGTGTCATGTTACCCTATCACATGTTTTGGGAGTCGTTATATATTTCTTGGTGTGTAAATCAGATGTTAAACAGTAATAGGTAGACTAAGTTTCATAGATATGGCTAGAGTACATGGACATAGTCCAGTTTAAACAATCACATATAGGTAGTGGAATCATTTTCACCCAACATTTTCACACTGTGTACATTTCATACATGGATTATATAATGAGATTTAAATGTAACATGAGAAAAAACCATAGAATAAGTTCAATGGTTGGATGAACATGTTGAGTACCCCCAGTACACGTCATGTTGAACCCTTTAAGGTTATTTAGAGCCCTTAATTTCTTCACATTGGACTAGTATCAGTTGATAATTTTTCCGTAGTACATCACCTTGATATTATGATGAGGAATTACATCCACAAATATGGATTTTGATCCCCTATAGAGGAGGAGTATCGTATAGAGTTTATTTCATCTCTCTGTGAGAATTTAGTGTGATCGTCTAACATTTATTCTTATTCCCTAGGTGAATATTGTGAAAACTGCATGACCACTATGCATGACGAGTTGATCCACCATATAAAAGTTTGTTTTGGTAAGGATTGAGATATAATTGGAATAAAATCATATATGTAACATTTTTATACATATTGGCTATATAGTGTCCCCCGATAATTCTAGGTGTGATACCCTATTTGAGTATCAAGGTCTTCAGAGACTAGTGAGATTTCTTGGGCAAACCCCAATGTCCAAGACTTCTTGGATGAGTGTATTTGAGAATAAAATAGATCATGTAGTGGGTTCCCTTAGAACAATCATTTAATTTAATATAATTTGGTGGATGGATATTTGGTTTTGACCACATGGAGGTATGGTGTCCTTCCTAGGTACATATGGGGTTTTTTAGTATGAATTTCTATAACCTTGTTATGAGTTAAATATTTTTTTCTTCATGTTTAGTCTTTTTGGGTTGTCCTACAGGGTATCTTTATAGTCACCCTAATGTAGGTTTTTCTTGTATGTGTCATATGTTATATAGAGATAGCCCATTTGATGGAGTGTAAATTGTTCTAGAAAAATCGAGGTGTTTTCAATGTGGATTAATTTAATAGTAGTGCATATATTATGAGATAGATAGACCACAAGATTTTTTTGGTCTTTTATTTTACCCCAATATCTATTTTAGTACTTTACAATTGTACTCTGATTGTGAGATCATAGATGTATGCATGAATTGGTTTTTTTTACATTTAAGCATTGTATGGGCTTAATGAATTGTGAATTTGTATTTGTACTTTCTGATAATTCCACCCATGTGTGGGATATGTCTACTCATTTCTGGTTTCTATCCCATGGAATATTCAAGGATTGTTTTTAGCTGTTGTAGTTCAGGCCCAGTTGGCCCATGTTGTGATAGTATATGTCCAATAATGGTAACTAATGGAATGTTGATTTAAAATCCATCAATATTCTATTATCCAATTCTAAAAAATTCCTCATCAATCCTACAGTATTACGTATATCATATGTCATAGGATAAAAAGTGGAAAACCAATTATAATAAAAAAATCATGATAAATAAATAATAACAAATGAGATTTAAAAAATTGACTCCAACAATTGATATATTGTCACTTTTTCAACTCTTCTCAAAATTGGAATCAAAATACTAACTTTTAACTAATCATTAACTGCAATAAAAATCTTATATTTTTTGGAACTTAGACACCTAATAATATCATTATCATCCAAGTCATCTGTTATCTTCTAGTCCCTACTACATGCCACTAATAATTTAGGGAAACATTTGTTACCAAATTTACCGAACCATTATTCTCTCTCTCCCCCTATAGATGTAAATGGATCCTATTCATAAGGAAGAGGAGCGTCCTAAATATAACTATGTGTATGATCCTACACTTTTTTATTTTCACTGTCCCCCCAAAAATCATATGGTGAATCTAATGTTTCATCATCCAATACCCTATAAATAAAAAACAACAAAAAATTAGTACATAATATAAAAAATAAAAAATTATATTTGAAATTAAATAAAAAAACTAAAAATGATAAAAAAAATTAAATTAAACTAAACACATATTTATTCATATTTCTTAAATTAGGTATCTAAACCGATTCCATATTTAATAAGAGACGAAATGACATAGAATAATGAAAATAAATAAAACTGTTATACAAAAAATTGAATAATAGCGTTTAACTTTTACATGAAAAAACAATATTAAAAAGCCACTCATTATCATATTCATTATAGAATATCCACTGTAATGAAGTACTATAGAGTAGAGTTACTCCAATTTTTTTTCTGTGAATATTCTAAATACACTGACCTATTGTAAAATTTTATAAACCAAAAGAATATTATTTAAATATAATATTTTATAATTTTTTAATCATTTAAAATTTTTAAAATAAATCTATTTGTTTCATAAAATGTACTAATACATAAGTTAAATAAGGGTAGAAATCAGTTATGTATAGGTAAACTAAAAACTAAAAAAACTAAAAAACAATTTGACTTGTTAGTCATAATATATATTTTAATGAATAAATAAATATAATATATCTAAATTTTTTCGAAATTATAAAAATTATACAATAAATAAATATGTTTTACTCATAGTAATAAAAAATTATTAATGGGTTTTTATTAAAAATTCTATTCTCACGATCATTCCATAATGAAAAAAACCATTTATATAATCTGATCATCATTATTATCTATTAATATTTCCATGTAATTAAGAATATCACATAAATTAGGATATCGGTCATGTTTTTCATCACTAACACTGAATTTTTTTCATTATAAAATGATAGACCAATACATAATTGATGGATTAAAAACATATAATTTTTCAATTATTTCCATGATAAAGGGTCATATTTGTATTATAATATTTTTTTGATTAACAAGTGATATACTGAATTCATAATGTTTGAAATTATTATTACTAATATCTCATTTGTAGTTCAACACTTGAACTCAAATGTTTATGTAATCATCCTCCCATTTTATATCAATGGTTTTTTAATATGAACATAATATAGATATTTTGTTTCTATATCTATCACTAAAAAAATAATTTCTTCTGTAAAAACCAATACACTAATATTCAAGACACCACATTTCTTATCTATGAATTTCATTTGAAATGTAGTTCCATTAATGTCATACCCATAACATGTTTTCTAAATTAAACATGTACCACCAACTATACATATCAATGTTTATGATAAATCTGATCTACCATGAACTACCTCTTTAAACCAAGGAAATGTTTTTTATACTCCTTCAAAATCATCATATATTTCTTCTTTCGATAAAATTATTTTTACAGATTAATATATAATGTTATATATGGCTGGTAATCATCTATGTTATTTAGGATGTATAATTTTATCTTTTGTACCTTTTCACCATTCAAAAATTTTACTTTCAATACATAGATCCCCTTTTCTTCATAATTTAATTGTTCGTGGAAATATATTAGAAATTTATTTTCCTCAAAAAAAATAATTAATTTTAACAAAACTACGAAATCTACGTAGAAATATACATCTCAATAATGGATGGTTGATATTGATATGAATTCTTAAAATATCCCTTCAATATCATTATTTACCTTCCAAATGGATATATCAAACATAGATATAATGATCTAAAGAAATTTATTTCACTCACCAAATGTCCCATTAAATGCACCATAATATAAAAAAATAGAGGAAAATACATTTATAGTTGAAAAAGTATAGAAACTATATCAATATCTAAAATTTTCAATGAATTCAAAATTATCACCATTTTAAACATTTAATTGAAAAATTAAAACACCTTCAAGAAATTCATTCTGGCATGGATGTGAAATATTTTATTCAATGAAACTCTAAATTTGTTTTCATAATATTGTGAAAATCATGCAATTTTATACCATTCAACTTCAATATTTTTGTGGAAAACATTTACATTTTAAGAATAACCGTATGGAAACATAATACCATGAAGACAAATTTTTTTTTACCTCATGTATAATTTATTACACGCTAGATTTAGTTATGTTCATCATACATTATGAGTTGGAGTTAACTCCAAATGTAGTTTTTGTTGAGAGTTAGTCCAGTATTGTATTCAAACCATATTTAATAATTAATTTAACATTTAACAATGTTATAAAAAATATTTCACAAATATTCATCTCTATATACAAGAAATTAAATTTAATGTTTGAAATCATTATATTTTCCATCTCTATGATAAAAAAATATTGACTCTTTCTCCCAAATTTTTCTTTCATTTCATAGTTTATGTGTTTTTATAAATGTGACAATAATGTTTTCACCCACTAAAAAACTGATAGGTGGAGAAATGTTTTGGATCAATATCAAATACATTTGAGATTATGAATTCCACTTTTAATCTCTGATAAGATTGATCCATTGAAAATAAACATTCCATGACCCATGTATGCCATTTTTCTTCTATAATGTAGTCGATCCTATAAATCTTTTTTTCACAAATTGGAAAATATTTATTTCTATAACACCCCTTCCTCATTGGATTGAGGAGGCGGTGGGGGTTACTTTCCCTAAAGCGACATTCCCAAGGTGCCAAAGGCTAAAAATAAATGCCAAGGGCTTCAAGAACAAATTTGGAAACAGTTATCCCTTAAGACAAAACCAACCAAACCATCCACTATCAACCACTATATGATGCATGTCAATCAAAATATTCATGCATGTGTTCCCAAAGGGCAACCAAGTTGTTCCACAATACAACCCAAAACCAATACAACCAATACCATATCAGAGTACTATGTAGAAGACTCAATAAATGACTCATAATAAGACAAAACACACTCTATGGTTCCACACCAAGCCCTATGCTCCAATCTCCACCCATACATCACGATGCACCAATAAAGGAGGGTGAGGCCTTACCTTTTCCAATGTCACGATACACAACATCTGCAAAGACACCAATGTGCCAAATATGGGGGTGAGTAAAACTACTCAGTAGGAATTCCCCCAATGAATTCACTACACAACCTACTAGGATAAAACCATTATCACATTTATATAAAATTGTATATATAAAATAATCACAAGTGGAACCATCACCAAAATCCAAACAAACCCTTACCAAGCCTTCTCACCCAAACCAAGAAACCAAGGGATATCCAAAACAAACATGCCAAAAGACATTTCATCATATACACATTAGCACAAAAAATTTCATATTGAAAAGAAATTCACACAAGAAACCATAATGGTGGGACTTCCCGCCCAACTCGTTCACCCCATCTTCAGCTTGCATGACTTCCCGCCCACTCCCTGACAACCCAAAACGATGGGACTTCTTGCCCATCCCATTGATCTTTTATAGTGAGACTTCCCACCCACTTCCACCCAACCAACACATTCCATAACCAAGCATGTAACCCTATAAGGCCACAACAATACGCAATTCACTATTTCCATTACATGTAGATCCACCTAAAAAAATCAAACATTTATTGAAAACACCCTTCAATCATTTTCCATACCGAACCACATTTAAATAAAACTACCCTTTTTATTGAAAACGATTTTCTCAAATCATCTTAATTAAAACAAAAAAATAACTCATTTTAAAATCACATCAAGATCATTTCTCCACAAGCCATTTTTACCAAAATCCCCAAACCATTACTAAAGGGATTTTCATCCGATTTCTCACATAAACGACACAGTTAATTTTAAGAAACAAATATTAATTGTATCCAAACCAATAGTTCTAACCAAGTTGGAGTAAATAAAGAAGCCTCCTACCATTAGGGTTCTGATGAAATTGACCCACAAGCTACCACACGACAAAATCAGCGAATGCACCACCGAAACCAATCTAGATATCCTTCCCTAGAATCCACAAGCCTTAAAATCAACATCCAAGGCAACCCAAAAACTAGATCTACATGAAACTAATGTAGATCTAGAAAATTGAGGATTTGGGAAGTGTAGATCTAGAGAGAAACAAAAAAGAGCCAAGAGGAGAGACTTACCCTGGAGAAACCACCTTCAATCCACCAAGAAACCTATTCGAAAAGATTCCAAAACAAGTGGGAGATCACACTCAACCTCTGAGAACATGAAATCCTGAGTGAGCCTCAAGTGGGAGAGAATTTGGAGAAAACTGAGGCAACCCTGAGGGGGCCCAAATTTAAAAACCCTACTTTTTAGTGGTCGCACAATTAACCCGCACGATTTGACAAACCGTGCGCTAACCGTGTGCATGCTAATGCCTCATGAGAAAGGGTCTGCATGGTTTCCTTGCACGGTTTGGCAAACCATGCGTAGGCTGTGCAAAGCCTACTGTCTCCCCCTGCAATCTTTCCTAGAGAACCCACTCGGTTTCCCTTAACCGTGCACCCAGAAAAATGCCTACAAAATTATTCAAAACCATTCCAAACTCTCTCAACCTCTTCCCAACTCATCCCATGAAGTTTAAACACATAAAAAATCATAACAAAGGCTATGTACCTCAAACCGAGGTACTATATTCTCCCCACCGTTGGACTTTCCATCCTTTGAAAGTAGTGAACCCACCCTTTGCCGAAAGAGCTTGGGTCGTTGCTCGACCATATCTTTCTCCCGCTCCCAAGTATCCTTTTATATTTGGCCATGATGCCAAAAAACCCGAACCAGACTGATGCTTTTACCCCATAAGACATTCTATTTCCTATCCACAACCTGCACTGGCACGTGCACCGATGAAGAATCTGGCTCTAGCTCAATAAGATCTCAACGAATAACATGGCTTAGATCCGGATGATACTTTCTCAATGGGGACACATGAAACACATTGTGAACCACACTGAACCTAGGTGGAAAAGCCAAATGATAAGCCACCTCACCAACCTGCTCAAGAATATCAAAAGGTCCAATATACCTCAGAGATAACTTTCCCTGCTTCCCAAACGGACGATGTCCCAACCTAAGAGAGATCCTTAAGAATACATGATCACTCTCCTCGAACGAAAAAATCCATCGACGATGATCCACATACGATTTATAAAGACTCTACGCCATCTCCATTATCTTCCTGATTGACTTGATCTTCTCTGTAGTCTCTTGGACAAGGCTCGGTCCAACCATCGAGGGCTCACCCATTTCCACCCAGCATAGTGGAGAACGACACGACCTCCCATACAACACTTCAAACGGTGCCATTTGTATGGATTCTTGATAAATTATATTATAGGATAGCTCAACCAATGATAAGTTATCCTCCCACGAGCCACCAAAATCCATGACACAAGAATGCAACATATCCTCCAAAGTTTGAATTATCCTATCGCATTGACAATCTATATAAGGGTGACACGCCATGCTCATAGACAATTGTGTCCCAAGGGCTTGCTGCAAGGATTTCGAAAAATGAGATTTAAACCTCGTATCTCTCTCTGATACAATTGAAACATGAACAGCATGCCTCCTTACCACCTCCCAGATATAGATTTTGGATAGATCCTCCACCATATGAGATTCACAAATCGTGATAAAATGGGACAACTTCATTAGCCGATCCACTATCACCCATATAGCATCATGCTTCCCAACCGTTCTTGGGATACCTGTGACAAAATCCATCACTATTTTCTCCCACTTCCAAAAAGGGATTGGTAAAGACTACAACATCCCCGCTGGCCTCTGATGCTCTTCCTTAACCTACTATCAAGTCAAGCATCTTGAAACAAACTCAACCACACTTCTTTTTATAGCAGCCCACCATAATTTCACTTTCAACGCATTATAAATCTTCTAAATTCTAGGATGAACAACCCTTCTAGAATGATGATATTCCTTGAGAAGATCCTCCTGAAAGGAAACTAGTACAACCATCCAATTATGAAAACAAAAAACTGAATCTCCATTCCATTTCCCACCCTCGATGGTCTCCCCGCCATTGATTTTCGACCTCATGGTCACACACTCAGAATCAGATATATGTTCCTCTTTAACAAGGTCAACCAGGTTAGGAATCAACAAAACTAGAAAGAAGAACTCTTTATCACCCTATTCCTCGCATTCCAACCGCATGTCGGCTATAACTGACATCAATTACCACTAGTCAGATGCTTATTTCACTACCTAAGCATATGATATTCTACTTAATGCATCCTCCATTTAATTTCCATTACCTGGTGTGTACATCAAGTAAAAATCAAACATCTGAAGATATTCCAACCATCTCCTTTGCCTCATGTTCAAATCCCTTTGTGAGAAAATGTGCTTCAAGCTCCTGTGATCTGTATATATCGTGAATTTCTCACCGAAGAGATAATGATGCCACACTTTCAAATCATGGACCACTTCTACCAATTCCAAATCATGAGATGGGTAATTTTTATCTTGCACCCTCAACTACCATGATCCATATGCAACCACATGATTTCCTTGCATGAGAACACATCCCAAACCGGATCCCGATGCATCTCAATACACCATGTACCCTTTTCCTTGTTCTGGAAAAACCATGATTGGTGCTCATGTAAGGCGACCCATTTGCTCTTTGAAATAATACAAACACTATTCATTCCACTAGAATGGAACATTATTTCTTGTCAAAGCTGTCTTTGGTGAAGCCAAACGTAAACAATAATGAAATAAAACATAGAGAATACACAGATAGACTGAGGAAACTCCATACCTTGAAAACATTCTTTGGCGGTTTCCATGAGATAATAGCCTCTATCATTTATGGATCCACTAAAACGCCTCTTTTAGAGATCAAATGGCTAAGAGAATAGAATTCCTGTATCCAAAAGTAAAACTTTGACAAATTGGAATACAACAGATGATCCCTCAAGATCCCCAACACTATCACCAAGTGCTGCTCATGCTCCCCCCTTGTCTTTGAATACACCAGAATATCAACTACAAACACCACCACAAATGAATCCATATATCTCGGAAATATCCAATTCATCAATGCCATGAATACCGTTGGAACATTTGTTAAAAAAACTACATAACCATATATTCATAATGGACATATCTACTTCTAAAATTTGATTTAGGAATATCGTCCTTCCTCACCCACAATTGATGATATCCCAACCTCAGGTCGATCTTGGAGAACCACTGGGATCCCCTCAACTAGTCCAACAAATCATCAATTAGTGGAAGTGGATATCTGTTATTTATCATAACTTGGTTATGTCTATGATAATCAACATAGAGTCTCAACGTTCCATCCACATTTTTCACAAACAACATCGGCGCTACCCACAGAGATGTGCAACGATGGATAAACCCTTTGTTTTCAGGATATTCTAACTGGGCTTTCAATTCCCACAATTCAGTAGGTTTCATCCGGTATGAAGAATGTGAGATAGGATTGGTCCCCAGAAGTATATCAATCATAATCACCAGTTCTCTTATGGGAGGAAACCTGGAGAATTGTTTGGGAAAAAAATCTATGAAATGATCCACCAGTGCAGGAAGAACACTTTGTTCAAGACCCTCTATCGATTCCAATGACAACACCACCAAGTGATATGATAACGTGCCCACTGCTGGTGCTAGCAAAGATGTTTCACCCTGCCTTTCATGCCTCTCTCATCTAAAGAGATGTCTAATGCCATTGGGTGTTGTAAAAGCCACTTTCCGTGCATTACAGTCTATGTGGGCCTTAAACGCCACCAGCCAATCCATTCACAGGATTACATCATACCAACCATCTCAAGCACTTAGAAATTATACATTAGCTCAACCTCACCCCCAACGATACAAAATTCTCTACACAAGAAGGCTCGATGATCTCTTTGACCCAGATGATTTTGATGTTTCAAAATTGAAGGCATCGTTTCTACCCTTAAACCTAGCAACTCAACCACACATGCAACAATAAAAGAGTGTGAGGCACCCGTATCAAATATCAGTTGCATGAAGGTAGAATTTTAAATAATAGTACCTCACACCATGAATGGTTCCAACTGATCATCCTCCACAACCTGCTCGACTCTGAAAAATGACTTGGTTGCCAGACTCTACTCTTTATTTCCTTGCTGAGGAGTTGTGGTGTTATGAGAATCACCATCACTGACTTTGCTTTGCTGAGTAGGGGTATGCTATTGTCCCTGTCCCATCGATGCATATGATGTCTACGATCCCTGAGGAGTGTCACGCACACCCAACCAATGAGAATTCTGACAATAACACTGTAGATGACCCATCTTCTTACAATTGTGACATTCTCGAGATTGTGCCATATAGTCTTTCTCGATGTGTGTCAAAGAGCCACACTGGAAAAATCATGGCTTGATCTAGGGCTTCAGAGGAAGATTTACTGATCCTTCCATCTGATTATGTGGTATAATTTCTCCCTAGGAATAAGCTTCCCTCCTCCGCTTGAACCCATCATTAGAGTTCCCACTATTCCTCATGGGTACCAACATGCTTCCTCTGCCCGGAGCTCCCAACTGATGCTGCTCAACCACCGATTCTTGATTCAACATCTCTATGTAATCAACAATACACAGAACTGCTATTTTTGAATGGATCTCTTTCCTTAACTCCTCTTCAATGATTCTTTCCTTCAACGACATGATACCTGCCACCTCGGGTGAAAACCAAACTAAACTCATAAACTTAGCTGAATATTCCATCACAGACATATGCTCTTGCTTCAGACTGATGAAATAAGTTGTGCGCTGAATTCTGAACATATGTGGGTAGAATTATTTATTAAAAAATTCATCAAAGACTTCCCATGTCATACACTGATCTGTCCCCTATTGAACTACCAAATCCCACCACATAAGAGCATGATCATCTAGCTTATATGTTTCTAGCTTTACATTCATCTCTATCAGCATCCCCAAGAATTCAAAAAATTCTATTCATTCTGTACATCCATGCCTCTTCCCTTTCTCGGTCTGAATCACCCCTAAAGACAGGTGGATCCGACCTTTTAAACTGGGCAACATAATAAACATGCTTTGGTTGTTCCACTCTTTTCACCCTTCCCACAACTTGGATAGCATTCACTATGCTCTGGACTAATTTTTGGTTCACCTGGTTCTCATGTGCAACCACATTCTCATTGGCCACTACCGGTTGGTTTCTACGATGCTTACCCAGTTCCATTTCTAAAAATAGAAAACAAACAACCATGAGTCTCACTTCCATAGACATAAATAATTCCCATTTGACATCGCATTACACAACACTATCAGAACTAGGCTTTCCACCTTTTGACCTTTTCCATGTTTCACCATTTTTAAAAATCAAACCATTTTCGAAATACCACCAGTTTCCATGTTTTAAATCCTTTCGTTTTGAAGCCCAATTCAGAATTTTCAAAATCCACACATTCATATCACAACATAAATAATTATCCCCCAATGAAATATGCATACTAGAGGTAGTTCATTTATACCATTCATGTCATTCTCATCTCATTGGCTACACCCACAACAATGAGACATCCAATGCCTATAAGTGTCTCCAAAATACTTATGTACCCAACTCCCTGGTAACTTGATGTTCAACATAAAAGGGTTTTCTATTTAATTTTATGCTATACATTCTAGGTTCCAACATTCCTACACCTTGATACCATCCCAACTCAAGGAATATACCCCAATGAATGTCAACTCAAAATCCAAGAGTCAACTCTAAAGGACCGAACAAGATGATACCACTTGTAACACCCCTCTCCAACCTCGTTGGATTGAGGAGGAGGTGAGGGTTTCTTGGACATAAGCAACGTTCCCAAGGTGCCAAAGGTAGGAAATAAATGCCGAGGGCTTCAAGAAAAAATTGGTGAACGATTTTCCCTTAAGAAAAAACAAACCAAACCATCCACTATGAACCACTATATGATTCATCTCAATCAAAACATTCATGCATGTATTCCCAAAGGACAATGAAGTTGTTCCACAATACAACCCAAAACCAATACAAACAATTCCATATCAGAATACTATGCGGAAGACTCAACAAAAGTCTCAAAATAAGCCAAAACACACTCCATGCCTCCACACCAAGCTCCATGCTCCAAGCTCCACCCAGACATCATGATACACCACTAAAGGAGGGTGATTCCTTACCTTTACACATGTCACGATACACAACATCTGCAAAGACACTGAGGTTCCAATATGGGGGTTGAGTATAAATTCTCATTAGGATTTATCTAAATGACTTCCCTACACATGCCACTAGGATAAAACTGTTAGCATGTTTATATAAAATAGTTTATATAAAATAATCACAAGTGAAACCATCACCATAAGCCAAACAATCCCTTACCAAGCTATCTTACCCAAACAAAGATACCAAGGGAAAGACAAAAAAAAATTCCACAAGACATTCCATAATTTACACATTAGCACAACATTTCCCATCTTGCACAGTAATGCACACATTCAACCATAACGGTGGGACTTCCCGCCCAACTCATTCCCCCCATCTTCAGCTAGCAGGACTTCCCGCCCAAAACTTGACAATCCAAAACGGTGGGACTTCACACCCATCCTTTTCACCTTTTATAGTGAGACTTCCCACCCACTTCCACACAACCAAAAAAAGCCATAACCATGAATGTAACCCTCCAAGGCCACTACAACACTCAATTCACCATTTCCATTATAAGTCAATCCACATCAATAAATAAAACATTTATTAAAAACACCCATCAATAATTTTCGATACCGAACTACATTTCAATAAAATAACCATTTTTATTGAATTTTTTTTTCTCAAATCATCTTAATCAAACAAAAATAACAACTAATTTTAAAATCCCATTTTAAAATCACATCAAGAGAATTTTGACCCAAGAACTTTTTCCCAAAATCCCCAAACCATTACCAATGGGATTTCCATCTGATTTCGCACACCAAAAACACAATTAATTTTAGGAAACACAAATTAATTGTAACCAAACCCCAAGTTCTAAGCATGTGGAGTCGAGAGAGAATCCACCTACCTTTAGGGTTATGGTGAAATTGACCCATAATCTACCGCACCACAAAACCGATGAACACACCACCAAAACCACTCCAGATCTCCTTCCCTAGCATCCACAAGCCTTAAAATAAACATTAAGGCAACCACAAAACAATATATAGATGAAATGAATGTAGATCTAGAATGCTGAAGAAGGGGGAAGAGAAGATCTAGAGAGAAACCAAATGGAGCCAAGATGAGAGCCTTACTCGGGAGAATCAACCTTCAATACACAAACAAACCTCTTCACAATGCTTCCAAAACGAGTGGGATATCACCCTCAATCTCTACGAACCCGAAATCCAAAGTGAGGTTTGAGTGGGAGAGAATTTTGAGAGAAATTATGAAACCCCGAGGGATCCCAGATTTAAATACCCTACTTTTAAGTGGCCACACAGATAGCCTGCAAGGTTTTCCAAACTGTGCCCTAACCATGCACATGCTAATGCCTCAAGAGAAAGGGTCTACACAGTTTACTCACACAGTTTGGAAAACCTTGCGTAGGTCATGCGAAGCCTACTGTCTCCCCCTACATGGTTTCTTGGACAACCTGCACATTTTCCCTTAACCGTGCTCAAACCGTGCTCCCTGCGAAAACCCTCCAAACTTATTCAAAACCATTCCAAAATTTCCCAACCTCTTCCCAAATCATCCCATCCACTTTAAACACATAAAAAATTAACAAATGCAACTTACCTCAAACCGGGGGTACTACAATTTCCCTTAACACTATGTCCAGAATATATTCTATATGTTGTAAATCCATTTATAGATATCATAATCATTTTATATAGTTGAAAATGTTCCATTTTATATGAATCATTCTCTTAAATACCTTCCACCCATAAAATATTCAGGTAATTTATTAATTTTGATAAGAATGAATTATTATCATTTCTAGGATTATTTAGTCCATAAATAATTAAACCCAACATAATATATTTCAAATTCAAACAAAATTTAGTTGAAAATGTTTAAATTATCAATAAAATAGTCCATCGAATTTATTTTTTACTAAGTGTTTTTTCATGCATGTGATATTTATTTGAATTATTTTTCTATTTATTTTTAGTCTACATTTTTTCTCTTTCGTTTCCTTTATGTTTTGGGATGAAAATAAGAAATTTTTTATAAACAAGATGGTGAACATGGATGGTGCATTGTTTGAAAAATTTATGCACTTTCCCAGGTAGTCATGTGGTTGGATGGTGTTTTCAAAAAGTATTTCTGTCACATGTTAAAAACATGGTTTACAAATGGTGTGGTAAAACTATGACACATGTACTTCATAGATAGTAAAGAGAGCATAGTTTCTGCATGGTTTTTCAAACCATGCGGCCAATCCATGTTATTAAAAATTTAATTTTTGTTATTATCACTCCATGATTATTAAAATTTAACCCTACTTTTTCTTCCCCCTCATGATTTCCTCTACTAAAAACCCCTCTTCTTCTTCTTCCCTTGGAGTTCCATTTTGGTGGTGGAATTGGAGAGATTTCTCCTTAATTCTTCAAGTAAACCTCCTTCTACCTTTTTTCCAACCTCTATTAGAGGGTTTTCATCTTCTTTCATTAGGGTTTCAATCCTCCATGGGGTTGGGTGTCTTTTTTTGGGTTAGATCTTAAATTTTTTTGTTTAATCATGATGCTTGAGGATTTATCCTTCCTATAAAGGGTCTTATTGAGGTTAATTTGATGTTCTACACCAGATTCTAGTGTTTTCTTCCCTCAAGGTAGGTAGTTCCATTCTTGAACATTGATTGATGAATTTAATATTCTTTATTTTCTCGTTTTTTATTCTATTAATTTTATATGAGATTTGAAATGGTTTTTTATAATGATTCAAGTGTTTTGATGTTGACAAATATGTTTTTAAAAGAAATGTGTTATATTTCATGATTTTTTCATATGTTGTTCCTTGTTTTGTGTATTTAAGGTATTTAATAATATGCGTGGGTGGTGTGAAACCTATTTTGAAATGTGTTTTTCTGTGTTTTTTGTTTCAAAATGTTTTTTAATGTGGAAATTATATTTTATCATGTATATTATGGTGTTCTATTTAGGTATATATGATAATAAAATTGTATGAGAAATGTGAAATTTAAATTGAGAAAACAGGGAATTCTAGGTGACTAGGTGGGTAGATTCGGACTAGTATTCTATTGATTCATAAATGTATTTGGCCAAGATTCACATTGTGGGATTTTGAATAAAAATAATAACTAAATATTGATGCAAAATAAGGGCCACTAGAATTTTTTATGTTTCTCCCCTCTAGTGGATCATGCATAAGGACGTAGATGGATTTGGTTCCGAAACCACTTTTCACCAAGATATCGAGGATCCCACTCTAGCAAGTGCCCATATGGATCTCTCATGACATAGTTCTCTCTCGTGATATCATATAAATCTTTAGTATATGGTACACATTGTTGGTCACTAAAAATGAAAACATGTTTTCTATTTAAAATATTTTCCATTAAAATGGTTTTTAGCCTTTTTCCCAAAATATGCATATTATTTTGACTTATATTGTTTATAGAATGGAACCTTTTTATTGGGGGGAATTCTCCTAGGCTTTGTATCAAACCCTACTTACACTTTTGGGTGTATGTATATTTGGTTATATTTGATACGAGTAAAATCATGGTGTTTGGTGATGGTGGTTCGGGATGCTAGTGGTTTCCCCATGATTGTGTTTTGGAGATGGATTCAGAATGATCCTACTCTTATTTCATGGTGCATTTAGGATAGTGTATTGTTTAATTTTTTCCTTTTAGCTCCTTTTTTTATTGGTTTATATATTGTAAACATGAATTTGCAGAGTTTTATGCCATGCCTGGTTATGAGTATTCTAGTTTGGATTATTTATAATTATTGGTTCATTATGATTGTATATTTGATTGAAATCGTTCAAAATTTATTTTATTGATACTTGGGAACTTGTTTTAATACCATGGGGATCAGGAACACCCTACGGTGTATGAAACCTACCAGTTTGGGTGTCAGGTGGTTGGAACTCTAACTTGGTTCTTGAGAATATGGTATGGGATAAGGTTTTATCTTTTTAGGTTAAGTTATTTTGGATGAGTCTAGATATAATTTAGTTATAATTTTTGGGGCCTGATATTTGGGTTTTGAGTAGTGTGCCTAGCTAGCATACCTCATGACAGATCTTGGGTCATCACCATCAGATTTTTGGATTCTTGTTTGAATTCTTTTCTAGGTGAGATGTATAGGATTAGATTGTATATGGAGAATGGGTGGAGGTGGAGTAATTTTTTTTTGTTTTCATGCTATTATGATTTGTTTTATTATTTTGAATCATTCAATTGTTTTATTTTTTTATTGTTTGAAAATTTTCATAATATTTGTGTTGTTGGATTTCATTGTGATTGTTACTTCTTGTATAAACATTCCTCCCCGTAGAATTCATGTCAAGCTGTGGGAAGAGGCTGGATAGAGTTATCCCTTTCCAATTGATCATATATTAGTGGAAGCTATGGTTCAGGCTATTATAGCATTTGGAAGAGGGGTGGGTTCTGGGCCTGCTTCAGTTAAAGAAGTTGAACCAGATTAATTAAAGGTAAAAGATCCAAATTTTCTCAAGAACATGCCTCATACCTTCTAGGGTAATGATGGATACCATGAATAAGAGGAGTCGATTCATAATATAGAGACATTTTTTTAATTTCATGACACTCTTATGGCTATTCGAGTGAAATATTCTTTGTTCTTACTATAAGGTCTCAATCAAAGGTGATGGGACTTACTGGTTCAAAAAAGGAAGAATGATAAGATGTGTTGGAATGATTTCAAGATTATCTAAAATTAGAATTATTTTTTTGAGGTGTTGGATTATTCCATATCCCAAGGGTAAATGGATATTTTATAGCGAGACCATTTTCTGATGGATTATTCCAATTGCTTTGATGAGATATTTTGGTATGCACCCGAGATTTTTTCTAATTGGTAGATGAATACTCGAATGTTAAGATGGGGTTGAGGATAGAAATTTATTCTATGGTATTTCTGTTCAATCCAATGTCCTATTCTAAGGTGGTTTATCATGATTCAATGTTCAAGATTTATTAGAAATAAATGTATGGGTTCTATAGAACCATGTCACCTATGGAAAGTGGAAACTCCTCAGAGAAGAAGATGACACAGGATAAGCAATGGACAATGGGAATTGGAATCTCTGGTCATCCTTCTTGGAAGTATTCATCCTTGGATTTTGATGCAGGGTTTGTTGTGTGCCACCAGTGTGGGAAGGTAGGGCACATATGACATGCATGCACATCTCCTCCCAACTTCAGTCGCTGATGTGGAGAAATAGAGAACTGTCAATGATTTTTTAGAGCCATGAGTTATAATTAGAGTGGATTAGGATCTATGGATTCTAAGGGGATGTATGCCTAGTGATATCCTTTCAAGATAGTGGTCCAATATTTTGGAGGTTTTGGAGGCAAGTTTAGATCATCTTCTAGGAAGATCCAGTTCTAGGAAGAGCCATAGGCGAGCATTCATTCTGAGGCTCAGGCTGAGATAATGCATCTTCTTATAGTGTATCTGGCACCAGTAGGATCAAATACATGGCCTTTGATAGTTCATGGAAACATTTAAGAAAAATTATCATTTTCCCCAAATTGATTAATTTTTTAATCATTTAAAATTTTTATATGTGGTTTATTGTGATGACTAAGATATGGCCTCAAGTTTTTCACTTTTCAAGATCACCATGTTGTGGTATATAGTTATATCAAACTATGATAACATAAAAATAACTACTCGACACATGACCTTGAGAGAGATATGGTTATTCATTCATTGAAGATGTGGCATCACTATATTTTCAGAGATAAATTTGTGGTTTTTTTATCATATGAGTTTTGCCTTCATTTTATCTCATAATGATCTCATTATAAGGCAGTGTCATTGGGTTTAATACCTTTAGGTGTTTTACTTTTACAAAGACTATACCCAAGTTAAATGTAATGTTGTTGCTGATGCTTTGAGAAGGAATTTCCCAGTACAGACAATGAAAGAGTTTAGTGATTTTTGGACCTCTATGAATCTTTTTTCCTCAAATGCGTCTATAAACCAAGGAGTATAGTGAAAGAAATACTGGGCTTGTATCCAATTTAATCATTCTATTCTGGAGTTGATTTATTACGAGCATACTAGGGATGAGTTTTTCTAGAAATATATGGAGTTTCTTTATAGTTTGGAGGCACATTGTGATTGGTTATGGTATCCTAATGGAATCATGTGATTTAAGGGCTTATACGCAGATCTATCATCTTCGAGTAAGGGAGTAATGAAGGATAGTAATATTTATTAGTGGGACGTTCATCCTAGCACTACCAAATTGTATTATGTTATGTGTGTGATGTTATACACCCAAAACATGAGGAGGTATATAGATGTCTTTGTATCAAGGTTCTATACATGCCATCATGTGAAATAAGAGCACCAAAATCCCTCAAGTGTTGTTTAGTCACTACCCATTCAAAACTAAAAGTGGGAAAATGTTACAGTGGACATTACTGTTAGCTTTCCTCATACATCTTGGAGAATGAATTCCATATGGTTAGTGATCAATCATCTAACAAAATCATCACATTTCATTTTGATCAGTGATTTTATGAAAGTGGATGATCATGGAAAGATATATGTTCCAGTGGTTTTGAGATTTCATGATGTGCCATCTTCTATTGTTTTTGATAGGGACCCATATTTTAACTCCTATTTTTCTAAAGGCCTTCAATGGGAAATGCGGTCAAATGTCAAATTGATCTGGTACCACCTTCCCCAAATGGATTGACAGATGGAATGGGAAGATAATATCTTGGAAGACATGATCTATGCACTTGTCTTGGATTTCCGCAGTTCTCGGGGTGGCCATTTGGTATTGGTTAAGTTTTCATAGCACATAAGCTACCAATACTCAATCTTAATGGATCCCTTTGAGGATATTTATGGTCATCCATGTTAGTCTCCCCGTTATTGTGATCAGGTAGGTGAGAACTCATTTTTGGGACCGAGATTGGTACAAGAGACATCAGAGAACATAAATCTAATTAGAAAGTGGTTATTGACAACTAAAACTCATCCCAAGTCTTATTCTAATAATATGTGACATGATCTTGATGTTTCTATGGGTGATTGGGTATTCCTAAAAGTGCCACCTTGCTTATGTCAGTGTCATTTGGGAACGCAAGGGAAGCTAACACCGAGGTATATTAGACCTTTTGAGATCACTGAGTGGGTTTGTATGGTGGTGTGAAGTATATCCATTCTTTCATGGTTAACATAAATTCCTGACATGTTTCATGTTTTCCATTTGAGGAATTATAACCTAGATCCGTCTCATGTTCTAAATTAGGATGTGTGGGAAATAGAACCTGATTTTTCCATGTTTTAGTGACCAATATAGATTATTGATTCTCAAGAGAATGTTCTTCTTGGAAAATCTATTACACATGTTTGTTTCCTTTGGAAACATGTTAATTATATGAATGTAAAATGGGAGTAGAATTCAGTGGTTGATCATGAGTATCCATTTTTATTTTCTAATCATGATTTAGTTTGACTTTCTATGGGAGGAATGTTTTTATTGTGGAGGGAATTTTCACACCCATGATTTATTTATTAGTTAATTTATATTTATTATTTGTCTAACATTTTCTCCCTTGTTTCCCAATGGTGTTATAGAAAAAAATGAAAAATTTGGGGTAAAGAACATGGTGTGTGTGGTTGGCCTACTTTCTAAAAAATCATGCGCCCTTTACCAGTTAATTGTTTGTCCAAATTGTGTTTTCAGGAAATGGATCATTGTAAGGTTAGGATATGGTTTGTAAACTAAGTTGGATAAATGTGTAGCATGTCCTACTTGTATAGTAAGGGGATAATGATTTCCACATTTTTTTTAAACTGTATAGGAAAACCGTGATGCCTATTCTGGTAATTAAAAACTGAATTTTTTTTCTCTCTCCATGATTTTTAACCCTAAACCCTCATTTTTCTTACACCTATGGATTTTCTACCATAGGCCCCTCTCCCCCTCATTACCTCTCCCTTGGAAATCCATTTTAGTGATGTATTAGGATACATTTCTATTTGATTCTTTAAGTAATCCTCATACTCCTTTGGTTCCTCAATATTTTCTCATATTTTATTCTTCTTCTTTTTTGATTCACCACTATATTATGAATGCATAATATTCTAAGGATATATCATAATTTTTTTGGTTTAATATTGATATTTATGTTTTGGTCTTACCTCTAAAGGGTACGATTGAGGTGTGGTGGATATTTTCTACCAGATTCTGTAAATTTCATCACCCAAGGTTGGTGGTTCTATGCATAAAACATTCTTGATAAATTTTATATACTTTATTTTCTCATTGTTTATGGTCTATAGATTTTATATGAGTTGAAAATGTTATATTGGAATTATTTGAGGTTCTTTGATCCTGAAAAATGTTGTTTGAAAGGAAATGTGTTATATTCCATTTGTGTTTCATATGTGCTTCCTTATTTTGTGCATTAAAGGTATTTGATAAATTGTATCGGTGGTGCAAAGAATATTTTGAAGATTCTTTATTGTGATTTTGATTGCAAAATGTTTTTTAAATGTGTAAAGTGTAGTTTATCATGTGTAGTAGGGTGGTTGTTTTAGGTGTATGTGAAGATTAAATTGTATGAGATATGTGAAATGTAAATTGAGCACAAATTGAATCCTAGGTAACTAGGTGGGGGGACTAGGACTGTTATGAGAGTGATTTGGAAGTGGATTCAAAATAGATTCACTTAAAATGATTTACAATGAAAATAATAACTAAATATTGATGATGATTGGAGGTCCCTATAATTTTTTATGTTTCTCCTCTCCTATATCTCATGCGTGAGGATGTGGATGGTTTGGGTTTATATACAACATTTCAAAAGGATAAAATGTCTCTAGGGTCCCATTGTAGATAGATACTTTAGGGATATCCTAGGACTTATTTATACTTTGTGATATCATAAACACCATTGGAATTAGGTACACCATGTTGGATACATTAAAAGAAAGCATATTTTCTATTGAAAATGATTCCCATTTAAATATTTTCTTTCCATTTCCTAAAACATTCATTTTAGGTTTTCTCATAATGTTTATAGAGTGGAATAATTTTATTGGGTGATATCCTTCATGGATTTGGATCACACCCTAATTACATTTTTGGGTGTGTGTAGACATGGTTATGTTTGATGCAACTAAATACAAGGGGTTTGGTGAGGGTGGTTTGGGGTGTGAGTGGTTTCCCCTTCCTCTTATTGTGGTAGTGTCTTGAGGAATGTGTTACTCTTATTACATAGTGTTTTTATTGTAACACCCCGAGATTTTATGAAAAATATTTTTTTTAATTTCACTGATGTCTTGTGTTGTACGCTACACCAAAAGGAGCTTGCACAACACGCATCCGTGATTTTCCCTGCATTACACGCAATCACGACCTTCCTCGATAGCGTGTGTAGTACGCAATAATGAGTTTCACTAAACAACAATATGCTATTAAAATATTATTAAAACTAGCCGTTATGAATAATAATAACCACTTTTTGAAATTTTGTAATTATATTTTTCAAAATGGAATTCATTTTTGGATTCTTAATATCGAAATTAGCTTAGGGTGAAATTTTGGTGATTTTCGGATAACTTTCATATTGTGATGAATAGTGAAGATTACTAAATTTTAATTAAAAACAACTTTTTCAATCGAAATAATTAATAGTGATAAATTATTAATTTGAGTGGTTTAAAAGTATATTTAGAATATATTTTTACAATTTAATATAATGATGGTCATTTAATGTAATTTCACATTTAAACTAGTTATAAACAAGTGTTAATCTTTTGATAGTTATTATCTCTTAAAAACACGCCTTTTGTTTTGACGACGAGAATTAATTTTTAAATTAATTAATGCAACTGATATGTTTTGAATTTGGTAAAATGGAAATCATTTTTGATTACATAATATCAAATATAGCTTAGGCCTAATTTTTGGTATTTCTCTGAAAACTTTCAATTTTTGATGAATAGTGAAACCACTAACTGGTAGTTAAAAAAATGAATTTTTCATTAAACATAATTTTACCGCTTCTGTGAGTGAAATTTCAAAAATCCGAGAGACACAGTTGATGTCAGTAAGTAAAATGTGGTTCAATGAGATGAAAATAATTTTTGGTGAATAGTAACTTTTTACTTTTATTTACCACGGTTAAAAGTAAATAGGGTAATTAAGGGTAAAAATGATATTATTATTACCCTAAAACATGTCCAAATTCTATTTGATAAGTGTAATTCGACGAAAAACAAGCTTAGGAATAAAATATGACCATTTAGGCCCACATGGATTAGATTAGGACATTTATTATTATTTAATTCAAAGAAGAGTTAAAAGAGTTAAAATCAATGTTTATTTACTAAAACATTTTTAATATAGGGGTATACATAAGATAAATTAGATATTAAATATTAATTAGAAAGATAAAAAGATTTCCTACATAATGGTATTTTATTTGTAATTTTTAAACATTATATAATTTAATTTATTTATGACACAACGATGATGCAGTAATTATCTTATTAATGAAATATTGACATAATTGATGTTATAAATACCCAAATAAATATAATTTGAGACTTTTTATGAATTAAACTAATTTTATAGGTCAATATAACATGTTTTTATTGATTTAATTAACTTTTTTCGAACTTATCATTCTGTTATGATTTTCACAAAAATCAATTACTAAATAGTGTCAAAATTCACATGAAATAGTTTTTAAAACAAATATTATATTATTAATTGTTATTTTATTCCTATAAATCTAAGGTTCATCCAAATGACTTAGATAAGGTTATATATATTAATAATTAAAAATTTGGGGTTCTTTTAGCTTCTTATAGTTAGTTTATTAACCTTATAGTGTAAGAACACAAGAAGACACGGTAAAAGTAAAATTATTTAACTTAATGTTAAATCTAAATGATAAGGTTAAAATAGGAACCTAAACTTGTCTAAATTCTATTGGATGAGAGTATTTCGACCCATCCCCACCTTATACTAGAAATAAATTAATTTGGAGCTATTTAAAACCGAACTTGACTTTATAATAAAATAATATTTTTAGTTATTCCAAAGGTGCCCCTCTCCTCCATTATAAAAGGGCACCTGCTCCCTCTCTTCCTCACACATCATTGAGCCATCAAGCTCGGCCAACCCCTTACAAATTCTCCTCTACACTTCCCTAGAAACATCCTAGAGGTTCTTGTCTTCCTCAAAGACCAATTTTAGTGCCCTAAATGAAGGTCTCAAAGAAGCACTTCAGAGAAGAGGTAATGTCCGTTACCAGTTCTTTCATCTTTATTTCTTCTTCCACTTCTTCTTCATTAGTTGTATCATTATGAAGTAATAACATAAGTATCACTCATATACTGATATGTTATTATAAGTATGAAACAACCCTATTTCACCATCTATCCATCCTACGGAAAAAGAAATCACCGCGCGTGCGTACGTACGGAACACCGTCTCCACGCCGTGGTGTAATCTATTTTCCGCCACCACCTTACTTGGATGGGTATAATGGTGTAAATAATGACTATATATGACTATTATAATGTTATATTGATCTGAAATAGTATACATATACTCCAATACAATTCCACGATCATAGGAACGATATCATCACTTGTGAGTACGTACGGAATACCATCTCCACGATGTGATGCGACTCGTTCTACATGATCTTCATTTCATAATTATTATATAAATGAATTGAATGAATGAATATGATATATATTACACTAATACCATTCTGGAAATGAGGTATCTATAACCTAAATAAAATAATAATAATTTATTCGACAAAACACGCATAAGAACAAAATGTTATGAACACCCGAATAACAAGTAGCAATGAAATATTATTACTAAGAAGCTAAGAATATGACTATATATGATATCATAAAAATAAGTATGATTCTGGAATAAGTCAATAACATTATTTAAATCATTATAAAGGATGTTCGGACACTTACAAAGCAAGTCGGACCTAAGGTAAGGGAAATATCACAATCTCATTTTTATCCGAGATTGTTTATACTTTAGTATTTACTGGGGTGTATTTAATCATCCACATCTATGTTTCCGGAATATGTAATATTATTTCCATCCACCAAAAATTGTTTAAATCCAATTTTACCCTTCAGTGAGTTTTTAGTAAAATATATGAAAGGAATCTTTTGTCGTTTTTCGTACGAGGTACTTTTTGACTTTTCCGACAAAAGTACAAAGAATGTTTTTTAACTTATACGGCATGAAAGGATTTTTAAAAAAATATTTCCAAGAAGCTTCCTTTACAAGTTTTCAAGTTTATTTTTAATCAACATCTTTTAGTTTAAAGTTTTACCACATGTTAAGAAAGGAAAAATGTTTTTAAAGAAGAAAGGATATTTTCCCCAAGAATTCATTTCAAGTTTTTTTTTTCAAAACTATTTTCCATCTAAGATGACGTTATTTGATATGTATGTTTCAAGTAAAATGTCTCTAAGATTTAAATGGTTTCAATTTTCTTATGATTAAATGATATCAATTTTTTTTGGATTATGATGGCATGATGTTTAAGAATCCCATTTTTATTACAGGGGTTATGTAATGATATATGATTTATGATTTTGTGGCACACATAATAATGGTATCATTATGAGATGGGTGGGACCTATATCTACCTCCAATGCATTGGGTAATGATTTTATATCTCATGAGATAGACATGGATGAAATGGTAGGTTATACCGGTTCAGTAAAACAGGACTGAAACGAGGGTGACTCGGTTCAGAAATGGACTTTGTCCACTAAGATAGTCTTGGCAATGCGTCTTGAATAACAAGAAATGATTCTATATGTTTATGTGTGTATGCCACAAAGTTTCATGTCTTATGTTATGATTATTGGGATTTCATTTCACTATTATGATTTATCCCATGTTATGAAATTATGCTCTCTTTTGCAGGTTAAGATTTCCAAAATGTTATGTTCTTATGAAAATGATGTGATTGATATTTGTTTTGTTTACCCTTACTGAGCATTTGAGCTCACCCTTTTATGTTTTCTTTTCCCCAGGATATAAAGAAAGGATTTAGGTAAAAAAAAAAGAAGATCTTTATGGGAGATGTTGAAGATCTTTCACCACGATTAGAAGATTATATTCCGAGTTTCCAAAGACACTAAACTATTACAATCCTTCTGTGTGTGTTTTTGTTATGTACTAAGTATTCCGCAAAAGTAATGTAATATCCTTGTACGTTAAGCTTCGGGTCTCTACATTTATGATAATGTCTTGTTTCCCTTTTTGTTATAGCTCTATTTTATTTCGGTTTAAATATAGTAAAATTTAATAGGGGGAGTTTGTAGGAAATGTTTGGTTATGTGTATTCATTTTTTTAATTTATAATTGTTGGTGATTTGTGATTATGAATCCAGGGGAAATCATTCCCAGTGTATTTTATTGATACCCATGCACTAGTTTTCAGCTCTTGGAGATCGGGAATGCCCTATGTCCATGCCATGTACCATTTCGAGTTTCAGTTTGGATGGAACTATGGATTGGTTCATGAAATTTTTGATATGGATTAATTACATCTATTAATAGTACAATTCTATGGTTTCTAACTTCATTTATGAATATAGAAAATTCTTCATCATATTTCTTCTACTACGTAAAATCAGCTATATGGAATAATTTTCAATCATATTTTCTCACATCTATAATCGATCCTAATTTTTTTGAATCATTTAAATTTGAAAAAATGTTTTAAATGAGAAATTATAGGAATATTCCAATTTTCCATTATAGGAGTCTCTATAACTACTGAATTAGACAATGATTGTTCTTTAAACTTTTACTGTGTTGTCCACTTTTAAGACATTATGACAATCCGTTACATTTATTCCTACATAGAAAACAATCAATTTTGAATGAATGTATCTTAATATACCCCAAAAATATTAGGAATGATTTTTTTGGCAATATATTTTGAATCTGGAAGATTGTTTTCTTTATTATGTATTTCTTTCAATAGCTATAAAAACCTTATAAAAATCATGGCAATCTAAACATTTTTCTACTTCAAGTAATCAATCTTAACACTGTTGATAAAGCTGTACAATATATACAATGTAGATAGAATGGTTTTCAACATTACCATGTAGATGCTCAATTAATGGTTCATTCTCAATTGTGTTTATATCAATATCAGGAATTATTTCATCAATTTGATCAGAATTATCAGTATAAAATCCTCATCATTAATACATTGGGAATTCAACCCCATTTCATCATGAAAAATCCAAGGGTTTTAACTCAAACTAAACCCATAAAAAATAAATTAGAAATGGTATATCTTGTTTTTAACTTCATCATATTTAAACATTTCAAGCATGGATAGAAATACAAGTTCTTTTTAGGAACATTTAATTTAGAAAACTATAAATATGAATCTATTCCTTACTCAAATTAATCACTTTTTTTAATGTAGTAATACACGTATGACTCAATATTTTTAATAAAAAATATCATGATATAAAAATATTTTATTTTATTTTTAAATTTTACTTCCAATTTACTTTTATATATTTGAATAAAAATTTTAAAAAATTTCTCAAACGAAAATAAAAAAGAAAATATATTTAATTAAAATATATCAAATTAAACATATATAATTTTAATTAATTCATAGAAAATAAAAGTATATCATGTAATCAACATGATCAACAAAATATATAATATAATTACTCTATATACAAAATCAATAATCTACTATACATTCAAATTGAACTTTCCCGATGTTGAAAAAAACATACCACAGACACACATTATTGACAAACATTATTCATAAAAAAATCAGTCAAAAAATCATTTAATAAAACATTATTCTAAAAGAAATTGTTCATGAGTTGGAAAAAAATTAGATGAATGAATAATAGGAATTGAAAGTATAAATTTCTAATACATGGAGAAGCCATGAAAAAGTGATTGGATAATTAAAACAAAAACTAATATTAAAATACCTTTGAAGAATGGAAAAAAGAATCAATAAATAAAAACTGAAAATTGATATTATATAGGGGATGATTAATATGGTGAAACAAATGAAAATATGGAATAGAGAGAGAGATAGAAAACAACAGTTGATGATGGTGTTTAAAAAATAGATATATAATTGAGGCCAATATATTGTATAAAGAAATGTTAGGGGTATCTTTATGAGAGAGAATAGATGAATGTTGTGAAGATGAATCAATAAAAGATGACTCTTCCAAAAATTTCTTAAAGGTTATAAAAAAAATTCACATGAGTTATCAAATAAATTATTTGAAAAATGTTATTCTAAATTTTTCATGTTCGTTATAAAATAACCAACCGAAATAACTATTTTCATATCAGTTATAAATGAACATCATGAATAACTTGTTCCATAAAATAAATTTTCTATATCTATTATTGAAATTTGTTCTGGTACACCTCACTTAATCGTTCCAAGACTAATTTTGGGGTGACGCTTTACCCAGATCCTCTTTTGAAACTTCTCTTGTACTCATCCCCATGTTAAATCACCACCAATAATTATTTTAAGGTCATCACATTAATATGATAATGTTTATATATAAAATCTTTAAAAATATATTAAATGATTGAAATATACATCTAAAAACTAAAAATGACTTACTGGAGAAACATAGTTTTCTAATAATAATAAACATCCAAAGTTACATCACCCTAACCTGTGAGATTATAATAAAAATTGAGAGTTAATTTCATGGTGGAAATTGAAATTATAAATTGGATATAAATGTGGTTTTTGATAAAATATAGTGGATTTAAAACCATAATGTTATGTATTTTATGGATTCTCATAATGGTATTTTGATTTGATCTTCCACTGATACTCCCCTCCATGGTTCTCAATAATTCTTATGGATTTTTTTTAAAATTCATATGATGTATAATGTAAGATTCCTAACACTGCACAATACATTTCATCTTGATCCAAGATGAATTCAATAGAAATATCAATGAACTGGTACATATAAAACTAGTGAGCCTTTTCATTGGTTTTATTGTTCGTTGAGTGTCAACCATCTTTTCATTCATGATATTATATTATTCTTCTATAACTATATGTATAAATACATCAAAATGTTCAAGGATATCATGGGGATGTATGAATGCTATATTGGAAAGAAGGGGGACCCCCTTAGAAGAAATATTTACATATAAAGTAAGTCTTATAAGAGAAGGAATCAACAGATTGAAAGGAGTATTGGACTTACCAATGGTATATTCATAATATAATATACTATTGTACCCTTTAAACATGTAATTTTCTAGAAATATTACTTTGATATCATTGTTAGCAATGTTAAATGTTATAAAATAATTTTTTAAAAAAATTATATCCATGTGTGGAAGGAAGAAAATGATTAATAATATTTATAGGTTGTTCTCCATAAATATCATATATTTCCAAAATGTATCAAAATATGTCCTAAATTATATTGAGAAAATAGTTTTTGAATTACATTAGGATGCACATTCCAGGGGTTACAATAATTAGAATGGTAGGAATAGTCTTTCATGTCTGGTGAATTAATAAGGAATAAAAAAGAAAGTTATAGAGGACTCCATGATTTTTTTATATACTAAACTTTTGTTGTTTTAATTGATAGATTGTTAGTGTGGGTGTTCGTCATTAGAAATGTTTGTGTAAAATTATTGGATTCCATGCATAATTATGGATTCCCTAGTTCTACCCTTTGTCACTAACAACACAACACTCTTAGCATTCTTATGGACCACTCATATTGGATAATTGGGAGGGGAAATGGTTTTTATTAAAATACAATTCATTTTGATATCCCATATACCTTTTTAGACACTTGACACATATTATCAAATTTGAGTTGGAGATGAACATCCCAAATATAACTGATGCGGTTCTTAATGATAAATAGTGGATTGTTTTGAATTAAATCCTAATTTCTAGAGAGGAATATCTTTTTGGGTCCACTCCCATACGTTCATGTAACATTAATTTGACATATTATCATAAACTGAAACATATTTTCCATAGATATAAGAATTAGATTAAATCATTATGGGATGAAACCATCAATTTAATGGTGAATTTTGAGGTCTGGTATTCATATAATAAAGCCCTTTATACTAATTGTGTGATTAAACACCAGTTTATTCTTCTTACGAATAATTGTTTGTGATAATTCAATTATAAAAATCACGATATAGGAACATATCTTTCTTATTAGTGATTGGGATCATTCTATTTGGGACTATATTGGAAAAATTGTAGATGTCTTCATAAATTATGTACCTTTTAATTAGTTTCTCCCATTGTGAATTAATTGTGTATTTTTCCCTTTACTAGATATCCAAGCTCATTGTTTCTCCCTAGAAATAAGATGTTGGGTTATATAGGACTCTCATAAAACATATGGGAACTAAAAAACACAAGTTTGTGCCTACAATATCAAGAAAAACACACTCACTAATATCAATGGTCTTAAATAATAAATAGTGGTACACACCACTTCCATCCACCGATAGAAACATCACATACCTTATTATACATCTTAAACTATTATTAGGGGAAGATATCATGGATACTTGATTTGTTGGAATCCCCTAGAAAAAAGATTAAAGTTGGCCATTAATTAATATTCTCTGAGTGGAATAATTAATTTTTGTTGTATCATTCATGATCCTTGGGATTTACTAATTCTGTCGCTGAATTCCTACCACAACGACAAAAAACGATACCTTAATAGTGGATTAATAATCTGTAATAATTGGTTTTACATTATGTAGGATGTAAAACATACCCATGGTGATATTGGAAAATTATTTATCTTTTATAAAGTTTATATTAAACCTAACAAACAATTACTATTCTAGTATATATATTTTGAAAAAAATGAATGTTAACACATAACATAGTGATATAATATGTTTCAAATGAAGGAAACAAGGTTTTTGTCTTCATTACATTCACTGGTGATCCTATAATTATTCTTACGATGTACTCTATCCATAGTTACATCTCTTTTGTTTTAAAAACATCACCTATGGAGATTCTCATAGTTTACACAACTTTATCCCATATTATTTTATCCATTGAATATGTAAAACCACACATCTTCATGTGTTTTGAACATTATAGGGAATTTGAATTTTGTTCTCATGGAAGTGTATGCTTTGATAATTTGGACTTAGATTATAATTATATTGGTTGGATCGTCTCAAGGATATGTTTTGGATATGTATTGAGGTTTGGGGGTGTTTTAGTTATTAGAGAAGTTTAGGAGTTTCTCATTCACGATTTTATATTTGGAAGATGTTTTCCCTTTGTGCATTTTTACCCCATGGTTAGGTAGAATAGTGATATATTATTATGTAAATCACATGGGGTGATTTTCAATGTGCGGTGCAGGCACATGAATTATACATGATTATAGACAACTATGTGAGAAATAACATACACAATTGTAATAACCAATGAAATGTTAAAATAAATTATTTTCCTATATTATTATTATCTATTAATTATATTATATAGTGTTATGTTCAATAGAATAATATTAGGTTATTTTTTAGTCAAAATGGAAAAAAATTATTTTCAACCAAATTGGGATTTCATGCATTATATGGTTTTATTTCATTGAATGATTTCTAAATAAAATATTTTTAACATGAAAAATTTAACATCATTTTTTATTTTATCATTTGAAATTTATCTTAGGATTAATTTTTAATAATTTACAAAGGGACATTTTTTAAATTATCATTTGAAATTTATCTTAGGATTAATTTTTCGAAAAATAAAAAAATAACAATTTTTATTGAAATATGCCTTTCTATTTCAAGAATTAATGACATTAAATTTTATTTTACAGGGTTTTAAGTAAAATTAGTTTAATAATATGATTAATAATCCAATTATGGTTTTTTAATGAATTGTATATTTGAATTTGTCCTGAAAATATATGTATACTTAAAATAGACCATTTGTGAAACAAATTATCTTATTTTGAAGGATTATATATAAATTAAATTCTTTAACTTATGGGAAATTTTTTTGATAATGTTGATTCCACCATTTTAATCATAAAAATTTATATCAGGTAATAATTTCCATTATTTATTTCATAATGAATAGTAAAATCCGTAAAAAACGGTTTAAGTTTAAAAGAGGATTACTAGGGGGTTAACATAATTGATAGGAAAAAGTATTACCTATAAACCTTAATAAATTATATTTTATAGTAATATTAAACTGTATATGATCTAAATTTTTGAAATGGTTCATTTTTAAGACATTTATCTTGAGTAAGTGTTTCAAAAATTCGATGTGTGTCCTCCCCTTTTATAAAAGGACACCTCTCTCTTATTTTATCTACATAAAAAATCCTTTTGGTTTGGAAAATAAATTTCTAATAACATTAATTAAATATATATCCATGTATTAGAGGCCATTTTTTATCTAAAACCTATCCTTGAAATGATTTAGGTATAAACATAAAGAGTTTATTTGAATAAGGTGCATAGTTCTTAACCAAAAATTTTTATTTTATTTCTTTTTATACCTAAAAAAACAGATTAAATATTATAAAATTATAAAAGTAGTATATTCTATATACTAATATGTTTTTATGTCAATTTCAAAACTCATATCCACATCCTTCTACCATCAAATGGGAAATGAAACCATTGTTCGTGTGTGTGGTGAACCACCGTCTCACAAACCGATGTAATTCATTTTCCGTCACCACCTCTCTGAAAATGTTATATTGATGAATTTTAAAAATATTTATATGTTATATTCATGATAATTTTTTTATGTAAAAATATTATATCATCTACTTTCATACCTTTCCATTAAATGAATATTGGTAACATTGTTCGTGCTTACGTGTAGATTACCACCTCTATAAGGCGATCTGATTCATTTTTTATGACTAAATCACATGAACGTTTTATAAATATATATATAAAGAAAAAATATCTATTTTATAATATAATATTAATTTTATAATGATAAAATAATACTTACATTCTTTCCATTATGATTATGAACAAATTCAATGTTACTCATGTGTATATAAGACCTACTATCTCCATGATTTTATCTTAATTCGTTTCTCATAATCATACATCATGGTTTGTTTTAAAATTATAATTTATGTATAATTATTTAAATTATTTCATTATTTTTGTTCTAATTATGTGGGTATAAGGACAACGTTTTCCATAGTCATTACACCAATGTCATTTTAGACATTGGTGTCGAATATCATCAAAACATCTAATATGGAATTAATTTATTTAATAAAGAAATATAACATGGTAACAAATATAAGAAAATTTATAATAAATAGGAAAATGGTTCATAATTAAGTAAATAATTAACATAAATTTATTATTCAAGAATCTAAAAAACATAAATTATGAGTCAGACTTGAGGTAAGAGGTAGTTTATCTAAAAACCTCATTTTAAATGTTTATTGATTTATTTTCTAAATCATTTAATTCCATATCCAGAATAATAATATTATTTTAAAAAAATTTATATATGGAAAATAATGGATTATAAATTACATTTTATTCCTCTTTTGACTTACTTTCAATATTTTTCAGAAGAAATATATTTATATATTTTATACAAAACACATTGCAATGTAACAAAATGAATTTATTACATTAATTAATAAGTCATAAATGGGGTTTCATACCAACACTACCCTTATTTTAGGGTTTGATTCGTTTATAATATTTTTGGTTTCCTCAACATTAAACCCTTATTTTCCTTTTTTCTGTTACTTTTCAAAAATTGTTTGTAAATTTAGAAGATATTTTGATATCCATAATGAAATTATTTTGGATTTAATGAATATTTTCTGAGTATGATTATTTAAATGTATTGTTTCATATATTATGAATATTTTTTGGTTCTTGGAATTTTTTTGATGGCTGGTGAGTCCTATATATCTCATGATTAAGGTTAATCCCAATATATCTCTGGATGATGGGTTGACCCAATATTGTTCTCCAATTATTTATGAAAAGGGGTGGAGTCAAGTGGGTAGGATTCTCTTAAGTGATTATTAGAATTTACTAGACACTTTATTCCATTTGTAATAGTGATTATAAAAGTTATATGAAAATGATGTCCCAATATAACTACATTATTTATCTATTTTTCTATTAGTTTCACAGAAATCTTATTCTCTCATAAGGAAATATGATGAGATCATGTTTAATGGAATATTTATGCTACTTTATAAAGTGAAATGTATAAAGTTATGAAAAAGTATTAATGATTTTTTCATGGATATGAAGAAAAATTTATGAGTCCATTTTTCATTGAAGAAATATTATGAAATGTTTTATGAAAATATTTTGGTGTTAATTATTATTTCTTTGGTAAGACAAAATTTATTTTGCGCCCAAATTTTAATTTGAAAAAAGAACTTTTTTATTAGTATTCTTGGTCTAAATAGTTTATTTATTTTTATATGTCTCTTATTTTGATTTTTTTGATCATCCAATGTCTTTAATTGTTTATTTAAATGTTTTTAAGGATATACAGGGATATGGATGACGTCAAGAAGAAAATTGTGATGATATTTCAAGAACATAATACATGATATATATTTTATGTTTTTTACTGTGTGAAATTGATTCTATGTGGAATTTCCCAATTTTTAATTTATAGGTTTATTATTTAATAGTTATAACCTTATTCTATATATATATAAAAATAGTGATCTTAAAAATTTAATAGAGAGATTACATTTATTAAAACACGATATTATGTATTGATTAATGTTGGGTCCTTATAGTTGGTATGAGAGGAAGGGTTTATATAATTTTAGATATTCGTATAATATAATTAAATACCCTTAAGAGATTATAATTTATGATTATCTTTGTATTTAATTTGAATAATACCATTCTTAATCATTTAATTAAGTCCTTTCAGAATGGTTTTTAATATAGGAAACATGGAAGATGATGTAGTGGGGAAAAAGTGTATAATATCCTTCCAAATCAAGAACATGGAGTGATTATAATTATAGTTGAGTAGTATTTTTTGTATTGGATCATCTAAAATAGGATATAAATGGTTGTATAATACATGATAGAGAAAATATATATATACAAAAATGAAGCTTTTTATAGGGTATGCTTTTTATAAGACAACACTCTCCCACATTCAGTGGATCCCCTAACATAGTAGTAGCTATTAGATGGATTAATGTTCTAGAAAATAAATTTGATGTCATGGGTTGTCCATATCAAAAAAAGGAGGCATTTAGTATTTATAATTTTGAAGTTAAATTAGATTAATACGGTTCAATGGTTAATAATACTATATAATAAGAATAAATTGATCTCATTCAATGGGATGCGTTTAAGAATCTTTTCCTTGAGAAGTATTTTCCTAAGGTTATTTGACTTAAGATAGAAAAAAATTATTTGAATTGAGGAAGGAGGAGGAGATTTATTGGATATATATATATATATATATATTCCTTAATGTGACCCATGAATTTTACAAATTTTGATACATGAAATTAATAATAAAATTCATTAAATAAGAACCATGCATCGAAAAGACTAGTGTATTTAAAAGGCTTAGTACAAATTTAGAGAACATGAAACCTGAATAAATAATATTTCAATTAACATCTTTAATGATATCATAACTCTATTTGAGCCCCTAAAACATCCTCAGATTACCTGTGGGATACATAGTCACAAAATTTTAGATAAAAAGCCCAATAAGGGAAAAACATTGAAATGAAGAGTAACACATGATTTAAAAGCACAGCCTGCTAACATTAAAGGAAAAAAAGATGAATAAACATATAGAGACATAAAATATAGAACATGGAATGATATGATTATGGAAATATTGGAATTTGGATCCAACATATAACATGACATAAACATGAGTCATGTCTAACATCAACTTTGATATTACATGGTGGATAGAGCCAAATAATGTATTTTTCTTACTCAATAATATCATAGGTAACCTCTGATGAGACAAAAAAAATTACCCAATTCATTATAGAACTATCTAGTTTCACCTATCATAACATATAAATGTATATTTCTTCTAGATAATGAAATAAAACATTAGAATTAAACATAATGGATACTCATTCAATGAAATGGGATTTATAATCATGCCATAACGAATAACCAAATGGAATAACATAATGGTATCTATGAAATATTTGATTAAATCATTAGTAAACATTAATAAATGTAAAATAAAAAAATAATCATAAAAAATTATGTCTAAATGATATGAAAACATGAAATATAGTGGTTATGTATCATTATATTTGTGTCACTAATGTCTGGTTTTTGGGAAACGAAGAAAGAATCTTTAATGTTGAAAAATGAATAATTATTTCCATAAAATAATAAATTAACTAAAATATTATATCATGATAATATATGTTATTTGAGATATTATTTTTTTATTAAAAAAATTCTCAAGTATACATGAAAAGGTGTAATAAAAAAATAATTTCCCTTTAAACAGGTTTTCTTATAGAGATAAATTGATAAGAGAACCTTTTAAAACATATATTTATACATGAAAAGAACAATTAATATATATATATATTTTAAAAATTTATAAATAATATAGTTTTATTATATAATAATAATTAATAGAAAACTTGAGTAAAATAGAGATAAAGTGTACCCTAATGGAAATATGGAGGTTCACAGTGATCCCTAACCATAATTTTGAAGGTGTTAAAAACTTGGACATAACATAAAATATAAAAAAAATAAATACATTAATTACTTAATTAATCTCCTTTTACATTTATATTTTATTTATTATGATTTTATTAAATTAATTAATTTCTCATTCATTATGTTATGATGTAAAATTTTGTTGTTTGGGAGTGTTTGTTTCACCGTTTCAAGGTTGGATCACTTATGTATACTTATTTATGTACTTTTAAAATTGGAGTAAAACTCCACAAGTGATATTAAATTGAAGTAATTAAATAATATAATATTAAATTGCATCATATATCATGTTTTTTCTGACATGTGGATGATTTATTTAAAAAAAAGTTTTTGAAAAATTTGTAGTTTGTTATTGATGTTTTTCACACCATCGAAAACTAGATTCGTTTTAATTAATTTTATAGACACATAAAATTTGAAGATTGTGGTAAAATATTATAGACATAATTATTTTATTTTAAACAACTATAAGAGATTTTAACCCTTTTAATAAGGAATTATTTGGAAATAAAAACTCATTATTCCTTAAGGGTGGTTAACTGACATAATATGGACACGAGTTTCAATTTTATATGTATATGTGTAAATGAGAAATGTGTTTATGGTAGATATTACATTATAAATATAAAATTATAGTATATACATGATAATTGAGTTATTATTCCATTTTGGAGGAATTAGGTGAGGAGAAGGTTGGCGAAGAAAATAATTTAAAAGTCATCTTTTGAGAATGTTACCAAATGAATATCACATATTTGACGAACAACTTAATGACACTGGAAAAAGAATTTTGGAGTTACAACAATAACTAAGATGTGGGTAAGAGTGCTTAGGTGAGGTTATGTTAGATAAGTTTTATCCTTAAAGGATTATATGGTTTAAGGATAATGGTTGGTGATGAGTGATATTTATAAGTGGATGAGGGGGTTTTTTATATTATTATCATTAATCTATTATTTTGGCTCAGAACAATCAATAGTGTTGATTCATGTGATTTTATACTGTATCTATTCTATCTGAGTTAAAAATAATTTTTTGTTACATCCTTTATGACTCAAAAACTCATGTATTTGGATTATAATGTTAAATACCATAAATTACCATATTTCACTATTCACTAGAAAATCATTTTATTAGAAAAAATATGAAAAAAGTATCATAATTATTTTATGTTTATAATTAAAAATTGGAATATATTTTATTAAAATGTATTTATAAATATGAAAAATTCATGTTTGAAATAATATTATCAGTTATTTAGAAAAATACCATTTTAAATATTATAATTGATTTTATAACCCTTAGAAAATTAAATATTGTATAATAAAATTATTTTATAATTATAAAAAAACATAATATTAATTTATGAATAAATTTTATGTATGAAAAAATTTATTTTAATGATTTATATTTATTAAAAATGTGTGATTAAATCATTTATGTTTTATAAAAAACTAATACTTAAATTATCATTTTTTAAAAAATTATTTATGTGCACCATAGTTTAAATATATAAAATTTTCATTTTATATGATAACTAAATATTATTTTACACTTCCATAGGTTAGGATACTATTCTAATTAGAATATTACTATTCTTAATGGTCATATTACCACCCCAATGGTTAGGTAAGAAATCCAATGGTTAGATTAAATTTCACTATTTTTATTTATAATTGATATGGTTTGTAATTATTTTAAATATCTATTATTACATTAATTATTCATTCCATTATATGTATTATCAAGGTTATTTGTGGTTTTATATTCAAAATTATCACTTTATTATTAAAAATATGTTTTATTTCTATAGCTTTGTTTGTGAGTGTGGTCATTATGGTGGATCGAGCAGATCCAAATTTTCATATGTTACTAATATTGTTTTCAAATATTTATTTTAATGTAATACATGAAGTTATTATTGAATTATTTTCTGTCAAACCTATCATTAATAATTTATGAGAATATTGTTTTTTTGGTTTCTCTATGTGATGTTTGTGCTATATACTACCTGACATAATTATAAGAATGGAAATTCCATCGTTAAAATTCTAGGTCATTACATTCAATACCCTTAAAAAAATTTACCCTTGAAATTTCATTTTAGATACAAAGGTGATAATTGGTTATGGTAATTTAATTTTTTGGATTCCTCTGCTTCCTTTAATGCCTCCTCAAACTTATGGTATCACCATAGATCATTGACTAGGTTATTTTTTTTATTTTACGTAACATTATCTATATGGTCAAAGATCATAACCGGTTTCTACTCATAAAAGATATGATTTCCTATCCACACCACCTTTGAATTTAGTACATGTTATTTATAAGGTATGTAATTCCTTAATAGGGACATGTGGAATATATCACGTACTTGAGACTTATTTGTTGGAAGTTCTAGTTGATAAGTCGCAACTCTAATGCAATTAAGAAGTTTAAAGGGGATGATATACCTAGGAAATATCTTTCCCTTATTACAAAATCCCATAAATATACTCTATAGAGATATCAGGAGGAATAATTTATCTCCAAAATCAATCTCCATAACCCAGTGATGATTGTCTGTATAGCCCCTCATTCAACTTTGGGAAGCAGGAATGTACTGTTGAATAGTCTTCCCATTTTCTACCATTTCCTTGACTATTACATGTCATGTCATCTTGAATTCGAAATATTCATCCTAGAATGTATGTGTTCTATTTATTTACCCATAAAGGGATTCATATGGAGCCATTTCGTTCCTTTAGTGGAAATTATTATTGCAAGAGAACTCAGCCAGAGGAATATGTAGGACACATTCTTCATTCATTTACATCAAGCATTCTCCCTACAAGTATTCTAGTTTCTCAATAGTCTGTTCATATTTTCCATATGTTTTTGGGTGATGATTTTTACAAACCATTGAGCGAGTGTTTAGAGAATTTTGGAGAATATTCAAGAACATAGAGTTGAATATTTGATTTCTATTAGACACAATAAAAAATGGAACTCTATACAGACTCACATCTTATATGATGTATATCTAGGAAACTTTATTGATTGTGATGTCCTCTAGATTTTAAATATTATTAATAGTCTGTGGAAGAAGGTACAATAATATAAAGAGAATTATCTTCCCTTTATGTATTTGGAATACTAGTGAAAATTCCATTGTGATGTTCCCTCATTTACATGTAGATATAGTGAATGGTATCATTATTCCCTCAGAAATTTACAATCTGTTCTTCAATTGCTAACATTCAAGGAGAATTGATTAATTTTTAGTGATCTCATTATTTATTTTGTTCTAAAAATAGTTCTCTTGGCGAACATGACACATATTTATTCTCACTGGGTGTATATGGAAGGTTGATCTATGGGCATCATTAAAAATCTTTTTCATTCTATTGGGATTTGATTGTACACATAGTCGTGGACCAGACATACAACTCTTTCCTCATCAATTTTGAAATATATGTATTACCCTTTTCCAATAGCTTATACCTTTTTCATAATTTCCACATAATCTCTTAGAGAATCCATTATCCTCTCTAAAAGGGATGATTGAGCAGAAATTTGATAATGTAATGATGATTTTATATCCTTTATGATTCTCATTTCTATCCATTACCTATCTATGAAAATTGGTTCTTTGTCAATTCTCATCATTGAAAAAGTTACATGATACCTTATACATAGAGAATCTTGAAATTATTTCTATTTATATGGATTATAGTTGATTGAGCAGTCATATTTCTTGATGATCTATAATATAATTCTCTAGAACATATTATGATTGGTTTGCAGTAGTATATATTTTTCGATTTTTTGATTAGTAAATTTCTCAAACGTTTTCCCATAGAGATAATACCTTAAAATCCATCGATTCATTGGATATCACCTTGTCATTTTAAATTAGTACACATCATAATAGATTATTTCATTCATCACTACATACCACAAAGTGTTCCATACTTATGAGAAGTGTACATACTGGTGAATTTATAACCATTTTTTCAACTCTTTGAAATATTATTCACATTCATTGGTCCATAAAAACTCTACACCCTTCAAAGTTGTCTTCGTTAGTAGGTTTTAAAATCATGGGAAGTTCCTCACAAATTTACTGTAACACCCAACTAGACCATGGGAACTATAGATATCTGTTATATATGATTTTATGGGCCACTCATCACTTTCAGTTTTCTTAAAAAGGTATACATATATACCTTTGGTTTAGAGAACCATTCCTCAATATTGAGAATTACCCCATCCTAAACTATCCTTTACTATACGTTTCATATAGTTTGTCCTTATGTGTGGTCTTCAACACAATATTCAAATGAACCTCATCCTCCTACATTATCTTGGAGTATATCATAATATCATCAGTAAACACTATCAAAAACCTATTTTGTTAATTTATTTGCACAAGATTAATTATGTCCATGATAATTGTGGTAACCTTAGTGTGTCCAAAGGCAATCACAGTGAACTCATAATTTCCATACCACATTTGAAACACTATCATGGAAATATCTTCCTTATTCCAAATTAACTAGTGATATCCTCATAGAATTTGCATGTAAGATAAATAATTGGACCCACATAGTTGATAAAATAAGATTTCTATATGTGGAAAGGGATACCTATTCTTTATTGTGATCTTGTTGAGATCATGATAATAAATAAAAATGTGAATTAGTTTATCCTTTTTCCTAAAAAAAGGATTATCTCTCCCTATGGGGAAGCCCTCAGGAATATAAAACCAATTTTATATCCTATTGTAAAATCCTCTTTGTTTTTTCTGACTCAATTGAGAACTAAACATCTTAGTTTGGTAGAAGGTCAGGAATTTTTTCAGGTAATATATCAGTATAGTCTCTTATAATGATCATGTCTTCAAGAATGATCCTCCCATAAGAAGAAATAATATGAGGTAGATATTATTTCTTATAAAGAAATAGTATCCATTCCTAATACTAATATTCCAATGGATATTATTTTGTCTCCTTAGATTTTTAATTAATCTAAGGATGACTCAAGATGTGAATAGTGAGCTCTCTCTCTTGACTGTTGATGTTGGCTTTATAGAAAGATCATCTATCCATGAAAAATATAACATAAAACTATAAAAAAAGTATGATGATATATTTTTTGGAGTTTCTATCCAAAATCATTTACTAGTGATTATTAATATACCCTAGATGAAATAACTACAACTTTTTTATTCTCATGGATAACTCAACCTCTATATTTTGAGGTGGTGTTTGAATAGTTATATTGAACATGAATTTTATGAATGTATTTTTAGAAACCAAATAGAAAATTATGTCTTATATTATTTAATGATTAATAATCATACCTAAGAAATATTATTATCTAGATCCACCTTAGTAGTGGTGATAGAATATAACATTACTCACTTCTTTGAAGGATGCTGATGTTGATTGTCTTTGGAAACCCTTTACATAGTGAATTAGAGAACATAATACCTATGTCCTATGAATTTAAAATAGTTTAATGCATTATGATTTATTATCTAAATCTACATTTCTTCTTCCAAATTAGTGAGATACTCATATACCATAAAAAATTATTGGAATAATTCTCATATTTTCTATATTTAATGAATTCACTAGTTCCCTTTAGATAGTTCCCAAGATGCTTCTTCCCACATAGTTGACATATAGAATGTAAATTTTTACTTCCACTATTACATTTATCTATTAATACTCCCATATTAAACTATATTTTATTATTTTTATCTACAAGACAAAGAGACCACTAACAGTCACCAATCTCCATATTAACATTAAGTGTACAATATACAATATTTTCATAGATTTAAAATTATCAAATAACCAAGACTTTTCATAGATTTAATTTAATCCCCTAATGAGGTGATCCACATAGATTACAGTTTTCATGATAAAGATAAAGTCATATAATCGAATCATTACAATGTTTTATTTATAAACCCTAAAAGATTTGTCTTTCAGATTAGTTTGAGGAAGTCCTACTAATTTTTATGATGGAGTTTTCATGGAATTTTTTAGTTTATTTTTTTGAATAAATACCAATAAATGGATTAAATTTACTATTTTTACTTCCTGATCCTAATTATATTCAATTACTTATCATCTTTCCCAATAAAAATGATATTCCAACTTCATGACATTCTCTTCTTTTGAGAAATGTAGGACAAAGAATATCTTCTCTATAGAGTTATTCAATTATTCCACAATGAGTGGATCAAAATATCCAGTAAAGGTAAGATGAATGGTTTAAATGAATTATTTTCCACTACATGATCTTTTAAAAGAGAATGAGGTAACTCCACATGATTCATGTTATTATTTATAACATGATCCAGTTGATCTAGTCTTGTCAAAACGTTATCAGCTTCCATTCCCACCAGGATAGTAATCTCGTTAGGGAAATCATCAATTAATTTTAAAAAATTAAAATAATTAGGGTGCTTTAACACTTATTTAATGATCATCTGAAAAGGAAATTGTGAACTAAGAAGGAATTAAATTTAAATAAAAAGCATATCATCAAATATTATTCCTTGGGTTTCAGTCTAGTTTATCTATGGTAGTTTTTCCTATACAGTGGATTATCCATAGGGTTAATACAAATGTTTTATGGTCATAATCCACAAAAATAACTATAAATTTTTTCTAATATAATATATAGAGACCCAAGATGTTTATATATATTGATAAATGGATTTTAACATAAATATCCATTATATATGAACCTTTGATTGAAAAGCATAGTGTAATTATAACTCTAATTAAATAATAATATAACAAAAAATTGAATAAATCATATTTTCATTAATCTACCAAATGATATAATAACTCCATAAGATCTCAAAAAACATCATATGATATCCTGTGGAATACATAGACAAAAGGGGTGAGATAAAAAACTGAAAAGGGAATAGGCTTTGGAATGAAGGATAATAAATGAGATTGAAGAATAACATGATATTATTAATGGTATGGATCATAAATAAACATATGGTGGAATAAAATATAAAACATGAGATCATATGATCATGGAAATATAGGAATTTTTCACTAACATATAACATAAAATAAACACGAGTCATGAATAACTGAAAATATGATATCACATGGTGGACAGATTCAGATACCAAAATAGGATTACCACCCAATCCTAAACACAAGATTTCCTGAGGCTAAAAAACTACCCAATTCATTTGAGCACAATATGGGAAATCCATAAGAAAATGTACAAGATTTTTTCTGACATATAAAAAAGTCACACATAAAGAATAAAAAAAAGGGATACCCATGTAAGGAAACAAGTTTTTTAATGAGGAAATTTGACATAACAAAAAGGTGTATCATAATGGTATCCATGAAGTAAGGGATTAAATAATTATTGGAAAGTAATAAAGTAAAAATTAAAAATATATCATTAATAACTATGCCCAAATAATTGTAAAATATGAAAAATATTGGTTATGTAATTTTATAATTGTGTGTAGGATCGAAATAACGATGTAGATGCTCAATATACAAGAGGGGGGGATTGTACATATTAAAAATTTCCTTAAAAAATGAAATATCTATGTTTAAAAATGTTAAACTAAGAAAAATCACAACACCTATAACACCAATGAAATATTGGGACAAAGTATGAAGTTATAAACTTTTAGTTCTATGCACTTTCTTAAATCTAGAATGTGATTCTAAAAAACATGTTCCGGAAATATGGATATGGAAAATGAAACTTAACAAAAATTTACAATATGAGATTCTACCTTAAAACATATAGAATCTAAATGAATTAGAGTACAATTTTAAGGAAATTTAAGAAGGTTATACTTTCCTTACAATACAAAATGCAGTGGAAAAACAAGTAGTAAAACTACAAGTAACAAGATATAAGTCTTTTAACCCAAAGAGAAGGGTATCCAACAACCTTGGATAAAGGTACCTTGATTTATACTTTCAAGCAAGTCTGTCTTACCCACAGCAGGGTAAGTCCTCGATATGAAGATTAGAGTCTCTGTCTTGCTATCCCCACAAGCCCTCAACTTTAAGGTAGTTGGAACATCTATCTTCCTTATAAAGGATTCCCTAAAACATCAAGGAAGTTGGCACATCTGTCTTCTTATCCCCAGAAGGCATCGATTGTAATCACCAACATTCGAAGTCGCACGAAGCACGTCTGCACAAGGCAATGTTTGAACAAGTCGTTCAAACTTTCTCCATGAAGATTGAGAGTTGATAAGAGCCTCTCTCTCTCTAGAAATCACTTCAACATAATGTATGAACATATTTCAATGATCAGTTTAGTGTTGTTCAGTATGGAGCTCGTTCAAATGAGCTTCTATTTATAGGTGAAATTCCAACGGTCAGCTCCCTCATCCAATGGTCATATTTTCCTTTAAATTCAGAGGGACCTGTACACGTGTCACTTAAACAACGGTTAATTAGAAACAGAATGGATGACATTATTTTATAAAGAAACATGTGTTACTGAAAGCACGATATTGTTTTGTAATGAAACAAGTATAATTATAAGCAAATCTAAAATTCAGACTGTAAGGAAATAAAAGTTCAGAGTCTAACCATAATGGAAATCAGAGTCTATAATAAAGAGACATTCAGATTCTATTTTATAGGAATTCAAAACCTGAATTATGTAGAAATATAGAATAAGAATTTCTATGAAAATTTAGAGTCTGTTTTCACTAGAATTCAGAATCTAAACTAACATAGTTCAGAGTCGAACTAGTAGAATTTCGGAGTCGAACTAGTACAAGTTCAGAGTGAAACTTGTAAAAGTTCAGAGTCGAACTTAATGAAAGTTTAGAGTCGATATTAATAATTTTTTAGAGTCGATCTCATAAAAGTTCGTATCCAAAATTCGGAGTAGAACTATATGAGTGTTCATATCCAGAATTTGGAGTCAAACTATATGAGAGTTCATATCCAGAATTCAGAGTCGAAATATATGAGAGTTCGTATCCAGAATTTAGAATGGAACTTCATTACAGTTCATATTTGGAATTCGGATTATAAAGCAGAATGATTCATATCTAAATATTATATGATTATGAGGTTTTAGGTATGCATCCGTTTTTTATACTTATGAAAAATATTGAAATGTATAAGGAAATCTTTGTTAGGGTGAATTTTTTTAAGGAAATTTTCCTTGGAGAAGTAAAATATCGATTTGCTTAAATATAAGGTGTTTGTGATTTTCAAAACAAGAAGGAATGGAAAAGTCATAAGGAAAACCTTATTCACTCATCAATCTACCCCTTTTTGGAAAGCTTAAACATCCTTATGAAAAATAAATATAAGGGCTTTGAAAATTTCATTATACTTTCAAATTAAAACTTACTCCCTTTGTTCATGGATGATAGTGAATACAACCAACTCCCCCTTAGGCATTAAAACTATATGGATTGTATTCTGGATTTCTGGAATGGAGTTTTCATTATCACAGGGATGAAAAACTTCATAATGAGAAACTGCCCCTTACTTTAAGGATATTTCACATAGAAAATTTTCTTTCTCCATTTTAAAATTTTCTTTCTCCACTTTTGAGTAATTCTTTTTCCATCTCCCCCTTTGTGATTTTCAAAAAGAATTTAAGGGAATGGAAAAGAAATATGGTACCTCAAACATTAGTATATAATAGCACAAGATACAACCAACCAAAAATTTCATTAAAGTTGAAAAAAATTACAAGGAAATACAAATGAATGAAAAGATAGGATTTGTCTATTTGTCATGCTTTTCCTTGACAATAAGCTTCTTTTACATGATTTTTAGATTCTTCAAGTCTTTTTGATCCTCCTCAGCTTGCTTCTCCAAAGTTGTGATCCTTTCTTGTTGAGGTTTCAACATCTGTGCTTGAGCCATTATGGCCTCTTTCTGTATCCTCACTAACTCATATTGCATTACAAGTTTTTCTTGGAGCTCAATCCAGAGATATCTATCCCTTTTAAAATTCTGAGTAAGAGAGTTAACCTTATCATTCAATTCCGTAACTTGTTGACTCTGAGAAATTTTCTCAATGATCAGCTCCTCCTGAAGATTCTTAATCTTTGAATCCTTGGTATCAAAATCATCTTTTACCTCATTCTGGAAATTGTCAAACTGAGCCAAGTATTCTTCAAATTTCTTAGACCATAACGTGATTTTGCTACATGATTTCCTATGTACATCAAAATTGATAAAGAAATTTCTATGGTCGGCCTCAATCTTCACACACTTATCCATCACCATGGATAAGGATTCTGACTTCTTATTTGAGATATGTTGCATCATCTGGCATCTGGAGTCTATTGTGGGAAATGTTGGAATGGTATCCACCATCTTTTTCAAGGATTCAACAACAAAGTCATGAAAGTGTGCCGATGACTCTGAATCATAAACTATTCATGGAGATTATAATTCTTCAATTTGCATCAGATTCCTTTTAGAAGAACCACCAAATTATTTCTTCCTGATTATATCTTTTGTTGGTGTCTCCATGAGAACTTGCTTACCTTTATCAGTTTTCGGAATGGTTTCCTGATTAAGAGATTTTTCCTCACTCTCTGGTAGTTGAACAATTTTGTCTTCATCAATTTTCTCCTTCTCTATTCCTTCTTCAAGATAATGTTTCTCATAGCTTACTTCCTCATCAGATAAATTATTATCTATCTCTTCCTCTTCCTTATCACTATCTTTGTTTCCTTCTTTCTCAACTCCCTTTCTCAGAGTGGGGAACTTTGCGGATTCAGCTTTTTCTTGATAATCTTCTACTTGTTTGATCAAGTCATCCAGATCATCACTTCCTTCTTCTTCTTCTTCTTCTTCTTTAACAACCTCTTCCTCTACTTCTTAGCCAGATTATTTTTCTACTTCTTCAACTACTTCTTTATTGTTAGACTTTTCCGGAGTGGATTACTTCTTCCCAGGAGTCTCTGGTAATGGTTGGACATCAATGGTTTCCGGAATAGGAATCTTCTCAGAGGATATTTCAGTATCTCTCAACAGAGATTGTACAAGCACAGCTTCAGACATCTTTTTCTTCATCTTTTTCTATTTTTCTTTCTTTTCTAACTCATCAGTAGCTATTTCTCTTAAGGATTTTGCCTCAGCAGGGTCCAATCCGAACTATGGATCCCATTATTTCCTCTTCTCCTTGTATTCTCTCCATTTACCAGCTACCTCATCTAGATAAGATTTTGGTTTTTTCGGCATGGTAGGTGTGGAATCGGTTTACTTAGCTTTGGGGGTTTTGTCTTCAGCAACCACTTCCTTAATCTTCTTCTTCTTAGTAACATTCTCTACTGATTCATCTTTTTCCACATTTTCCGGAATGGTTTCAGCCTCTGCCTCTGGAAAACTATATAACTCTCCTATTTCCTTAGAAAAATCCATATTCATTCTTTTCAGCGTATCATCACTGCCAAGCATAAGCTTGAAATTCCAAACATTAGACATACAAGCCACCTTAAAAGAATCTAAGCACCAAACTATCAGCTTTGATAGTAAGGAAGGGTACATGATGATTTGAGCTCTTAAGTTTCCTTCCTTGATATTCTTGATCGTCACAAGGACATGCGTCATTAGATTTATTTTTCGTAGATTCACCAAAAAGTATAAGAAATATATGTCACTTTTCTTCAGGGTATATTTATCACCCTTTCTCAGAACCATGAATCCTTGTACATAGAGCTGAAGAATCCAGTTATTAGGAGATAGGTGAGCAATCTTTGCTGTCTTGACATCAGCAAGTCCGAGACATTGTAAGGCCGTAACCTTAACAAAACAACCTTGAGTATACTAGAGTTTGCGTGAACAAAATTCAGCTTCTCCTTCGTAAGATAACCCCACCAAGATTGCCACCTTGGTGTAAGTATGTTTGTAATTCTTTCCATAATACTTGAAAGAAAACTTTTCTCTTCCTTCCTCCTCATAAAAACTTGTTGAATCATAGAATTCTACAAGTAACTCTGGATAGAATGGATCTTGATCACCAGTCATGAATACGAATGCATCTTCCCAACCATTCAGCTTGATGTTCTTGGAGATGATAGAGTCATACATGTAAAAGTTCAGATGTACTAGTCTTTCTCTGTACACTTTCCATTTTGAAATTGGCTTTGAGGTGGACATATCATGGGAAGTAGCTTCAATAGACATTCAGAATGGAGAGATCTGGAAGATTCTAAATGGCCTTTATCAACATATGCATAGCTTCGATATGAAAGGGCTTAGAATTGATGTGGGACAACCCTCAGGGGTCCCCTCTATATAGGCAATGGATTTGTCCTTTGAACTTCAAAATGAAATATAATGGATGAAAAATTATCTGATCTGATCTGATGCTTGAAAACATACCTGAAAGGAAATATTGAATCTGATCTTTTGAGGTTTTTAGAAAAAACAATTGGATTTAAAAAAACTAGAATCCAAGAAATTTGAAAACTTATAGGAAAATACCAGAAAGTAAAATATGATTACAAAAACATAAGAAAGAAAGTCACACCTTTCGGATTGGCTGGTAAGTTTATTCGTAATAGGTGATATTGTTCTTGAAGAAAAATTTGGCTACGAAAAACTAATTACGAAAAACATAAAGTTGAAAAGATTTTGAGTACCAAAACTCCAGTACAAAATGTATTAGTACATAAATCCCAATACAAAAAGTTGGAGTACAGAGATTATCATTACGAAAATTGTCATTACAAAAATTCTCATTACAAAAATTCTCATTAAGAAAAATCTCATTATGAAAATTTCCATTAAGAAAACATTATTACAAAAGTTCCAGTATGAAAATTACACTAAGAAAATATTAGTTCCAAGAATTTCCATTACGAAAATAACAGTTCCGAAAATTTCCATTACAAAAATATGAGTTCTGAAAATTTCTATTAGGAAAATATCAATTCCAAAAACTTCATTACAAAAAATTATTTACAAAAGATTGAAAAAATGACTACGAAAATTTTTATTATTCTAATAAGAAATTCTACTCCCCCTATGAAAAGGAGTTTATTAATGCAAGGGGAATTTCTTAACAAAAAGTTAATGTAGATGGATTACCTTACGGTTATCATTCCTAACATCTGTTTAATGTATTCAAATCTATTGAAGGGTAAAGATTTTGTGAAAATGTCAGCTAGTTGATCGTGCGTTCCGATAAACTGAAGAATGATATCTCTATTAAGTGTGTGATCCCTAATAAAGTGACGCCTAAAACCTATGTGTTTTGTACGAGAGTGATGTACAGGGTTTTTACTAAGGGCAATGGTACTTGTGTTATCACACAAAATTTGAGTCTTAGTAAAACTCAAGCCATAATCTGTGAGTGTGTGTTACATCCCCAACACTTGAGCAAACAACATCCAGCTGCTACATATTCAGCTTCACCAGTGGACAATGCTATAGAATGTTGCTTCTTGAAGGACCATGAAACTAATGAATCTCTTAAGAAATGAAAAGTTCCAGATGTACCTTTTCTATCCATTCTACATCAACCAAAGTCAGCATCAAAAAATCTTTTTAAGATAAAATCATTTCCAGAAGTATAAAATAATCTTAGATTCATGGTTCACTTTAAGTAGCGAATTTATTTTCACTGCCTTTGAATGAGATTCATTATGATTGGATTTATATCTTTCACATAAGCATACTGAAAACATCAAGTTTGTTCGACTAGCTGTCAAGTAATTTAGACTTCCTATCATACCTATAAAAGTTTTTTGATCTACTGGTTTCCTAAATTCATCAAGATCAATGGTGTTTGAGGTGCCAATATGAGTACATATACATTTAGTGTTGTCATATCCATACATTTTAATCAGATCTTTAATATACTTATGTTGAGATATATAGGTTCCTTTTGGTTTTTGAGAAATTTTAAAACCAAAGAAATTGGTTAACTCTGCCATCATACTTATTTCAAACTCAGATTTCATTAGATCTGCAAAAGAATCAGTTAATGTTTGCTGAGTTTAACCAAATATAATGTTATCAACATAGATTTGAACAATCAAAACATTTTTCTTATATTTTTTTTATAAAATGGGTTGGATCTGCATTTCCTTTATCATTGTTATTTTGAAGCAAAAATCATGTACATCTATCATACTAAGATCATGGGGCTTATTTAATGCCATACAAATCTTTGGTAAGTCTGAAAACATGATTAGGATATTTTGTATATTCAAATCTGAGATGTTGTTCAACAAAAACTTCCTCTTGAACAAAACTGTTAAGAAAAGCACATTCCACATCCATTTGAAAATGTTTAAAATTGAAGAATGCTGTAAAGGAATGTAAAATAAAAATAGATTCAATTCTAGATACTAGAGCATAGGTTTCTTCAAAGACTATTTCCTCTTACTGGTTATATCCTTTAGCAACTAATATGGCTTTATTTCTAACTATGACCCGATTTTCATCACACTTATTTCTAAAGACCCATTTTACTCAAATAACAGAAGTTTCCTTAGGTCTTTTAACCAAGGTCCAGACTTTATTCCTTTCAAATTCATTTAGCTCATCTTGCATGGCTTTAATCCAATCATCATCACCTAAAGCATCATTAGTTATTTTTGTTCCCAATTGGGAAAGGAATGCTAGATGCCCTACTTCATTTCATAAGGAACCTCTAGTCCTTACTGGTTGATTTAAATCACCAATTATACTATCACTAGGATGATTCTTGAGAAACACTTGACTTGGGTTTCATAAAACCTGTTCATCCACATAGGGTTGAAAGTATTCTAAGGTAAATGTTTCAGAAGCATCTTCTTGATCATTTTACTTATTATAAGGATCTTTTATCAAAGGTTGATAATCAGTTTTTGAAAACACATCTGAAGATGTAGGTTGGTATGGTCTAAAAACAAAAGGATTAGACTCATCAAATTTGACATGTATTGTTTCCCCAACAGTACAAGTGTCTTTGTTAAAAACTCTATAGGACATAGAAGTTGTGGAGTAGCCTAAGAAAATTACTTCATCAGATATTGGTGTGAATTTTTTTAAGTTATCTTTAGTATTCAAAATGAATACCTTGCAAACAAAAACATTGAAGTAGGAAATTCTAGGTTTTCTACTATTCCATAACTCATAATGAGTTTTATTAAGAAAAGGTATAATCAAAACTCGATTTATAGTATAACAAGAAGTAATTGTAGCTTCATCCCAAAAATGTCTAGCTATAGAATATTCACTCAACATGGTTCCAGTTATCTCTTGATGATTTTTATTTCTTCTTTCAACTACACCATTTTGTTGAGGAGTTCTAGGTGCTGAGAAGTTGAGAGTAATACCTTTTCTACTACAAAAAGTTTCAAAATCATAATTTCGAAACTCACCTCTATGATCACTATGAATAGTTTTCTATGGAAGGTTTTTTCTCATTTTTAACATGGGATCTAAAACTTTTCAAATAAGAAAAAGCTTCAGAATTCATTTCTAGAAAATAGACCCATGTAAATCTAGTGTAATCATCAACTAAAACAAGCACATAGTATTTTCCTCCGATGCTTCCAGTTTGTGTTGGACCAAAAAGATTCATGTGAACCAACTATAACACATCAGTTTTTGAGACTTCACCAATTAATTTAGAACTAGATTTATATTTATTGCCACATTGACAAGGATCACAAACTTTAGAAGAATCAAATCTAAGCTCTGGTAGATCCTTTAATAGTTTCTTCTTAGAGAGTTTGCATAAGTTTTTAAGATTACATTGAACTAGTCTTCTATGTCGTAACCAAGAATGATCTTCCAATGCACTAAGGCTAGGTATGTCTTGGCTCCTTAGGTCTTCTATATTCAAAGTGTAAACATTCTCTTGCCTATGGGAAGAAAGAATACACTCCTCCTTGGAATTGTGTACTAAGCACTTATCAATTCTAAAATTCACAATGTATCCTTTATCACATAATTGACATATTCTAATGAGGTTGTACTAAAGACCCTTTACAAACAACACATTTGAAATCAAGGTTTTACCAATAAGAACAATATTACCTATAACAATAATTTCTCCCTGAGCATTATCTCCGAAAGTTACTTTTCCTCATTTCACCTTGATAAACTTTTCAAAATAGTTTTTGTTACCAGTCATGTGACATGAACATCCACTATCCATGTACCAAGTATTGTTGATGGTACATCCTTTATCTTCCTTAAAATAAGAAATGAATTTGACTTTCAGAATCCAATGTTTTTTGGATCCAAGATTTTCAGATAACAAAATTTTGGGTATCCACATTTGTTTATAGAAATATTCATTATGAAACCCAAGAGATTGAACTCTATTCAAAGAACATTTTTTCTTCCAATACCCACCACTTTGACACTTATGGAAAAAAGGGGCTCTAGAAGGAACAAAATAGTTATTTTTGAAAACTGGTTTCTGGTGAGTATAACCTACTCGAGTAGTGTTTCCATGAGGTTTAATTTGAGATTAAATCATATCAAAATTTTACTTCCCAGAGGTAAATTTTGCAAGAAGCTTCATAAGAGAAAATATTTCAGATTTCAGTTTAATGACTAAATTCGTATCCTTAAGAATCATTTCCTTAGAGTTAGATTTCTCCTCAAAAAGTTTCATCTTTATTATTGAATTCTTAATATCTTTAGAAAGTTATTACTTATCAGAATTTTATTTCTCAAGGTCTTTAGAATGTTTTACTATTATCTCGTCTTTATCTTGAAGATCTGAAGAAAGATCTGAATTCTCTTTTGTAAGAACATCTTCCCTAGTATTTTCTTTGTCTAATTTATTAGAAATTATAAATTTTTTTCCTTCAAGTAACTTGGAAAATCTAGACACTTCTTCATATGAAGGTTCTTAATTTTTTGAGGATGAATTATCTTCATTAGATGTACTATTTTCAGAATAGTAATTTTTATCAAGAGTTATATTTGTTAAAGCCTCAGCAGAGCATACCTTGGACATAAGACATGTATGTGGAAAATAAGTATTAACAATGAATCCCATATTCTTTTGAGCTGATGAATCATATTCTAAAGATTCCCTTTCTGAAGAGTCTCCATAGCTAGCACTCCATGAAGTATTAGCTTTCAGACTTTTCTTAGCTTTAGCCTTGTAGAACATCTTCTTATTCCTTTCAGAATGCCTCTCTTTTCTTTCTTTCTTTTTAATCATTGGGAAATCAGGTCATATGTTTCCACTTCTCTTGAATTCATAGAATGTGACCACTGAATCTTTCTTATCTTTCCTTTCCTTTTTCTTATACCTAGATTAGAAATTTCTTTGATTGACTATCTTGTTCATTCATCGAGCAGGATTAGCTAACTAATTTTATGAGACTTCACCCTCACGTGAATCAGATTGGATAGTAACCTTATTAGAGTTGGATCTAGTTACTCTCTTAGAAGTCTTTTCTTTCATGTGATTTGATGTAGTAGTAAAAGAAACAGTACCATTCCAATTCTTCTTTTTGATGTTATTAGCATCTCTCTTCAATCTTGTTTCGTGTTGGAGAAGAGTTCCAAACTGCTCATCTAAGGAAATTTGAGTAACATTTCTGTTTTCATCAATAACTGTCCTCTTTGATTCCCAATCCTTGGGAATTATATTAATAATCTTATCCATAAGAGCTTCATCATCTATACCTTTCTCTCCCATAGATTGTAGGTTATTCACGATAGTCATAAACCTTTGATGTACTTTGTTTATAGGTTCTCTATAAAAAATTTAAAACCATGATACTCAACTCTCAACATAGCTCTTCTAGTCACTATGACTTTAGATGTACCAAAATGAGTATCTTAAAGTTTCTTCCATATGCAATTAGTTGTTTCAGAAGATAAAATTTGTCTATATATGTTCCTAGTCATTAAACAAAGTAGATTATTGTGTACCTTATAGTTTAATTGATACTCATGCTTCTCTTGGTTTGTTAAACCACTGACTTCCTTATTAGGAATTTTATAACCTCTAGTAAGCATAACAAAATTTTATACACAAATATTGATAAAGAAAGTCTTCATTCGAACTCTCCAATACTCATAATCATTGCCATTAAAAATTGGTGGTCTTGTAGGATTTAGGTTGTCGATGGAGACAACATTTAAATCTGACATCATAAAAATATTTCTACACAAAAACTAGTTAATAACAAAAGTTCGGATTTAAGGAAAATATTCCTAAGCAAGGAAAATATAGAATAATTAAAAACTAAGAAAGAAAAACTTATATGTGAGTATATGTATTTCAGAGACCCCCTCTGATACAAATTGTAGGATTAGTATAGAGTATGAGGCTTCCAACCTATGATACTAATTGTAGGATCGAAATAACGATGTAGATGCTCAATATACAAGAGGGGGGGGGGTGAATTGTACACATTAAAAATTTCTTTAAATAAGGAATGATCAAAGTTTAATAAAGTTAAACTAAGAAAATTCACAACAGCTCTAACACCAATGAATGATTGGGACAAAGTATGAAGTTATAAACCTCTAGTTCTATGCACTTGCATAAATCTAAAATGTGATTCCGAAAAATAGTTTCCGGAAATATGGATGTGGAAAATGAAACTTAACAAATGTTTACAATATGAGATTCTACCTTAAAGCCTATAGAATCTAAATTAATTAGAGTACAAGTGTAAGGATGTATAATAAGGTTATACATTTTTACTATACAAAATGTAGCGGAAATACAAGTAGTAAAACTACATGTAACAATATATAAGACTTTTAACCCAAAGAGAAGGGTATCCAATAACCTTGGATAAAGGTACCTTGATTTATACTTTCAAGATACTCTATATTACCCACACCAGGGTAATCCCTCGATACGAATATTAGATTCTCTGTCTTGCTATCCTCGAAAGCCCTCAACTTTAAGGTAGTTGGAACCTCTGTCTTCCTCAGCAAGGAAGCCCTCAAACTTCAAGGAAGTCGGCACCTATGTCTTCCTATCCACATAATCCCACAAATGTAATCACCAACATTTGGACTCGCACGAAGCACTTCTGCACAAGGAAAAGTTTGAAAAAGTTGTTCAAACTTTCATCATGAAGCTTGAGAGTTGATAAGAGCCTCACTCTCTAGAAATCACTTCAACAACATGTAAGCACGTATGTCAGAGATCAGTTTAGTGTTGTTAAGTATGGAGATCGTTGAAATGAGATCCTATTTATAGGAGAAATTCCAATGGTTGTCTCCCTCCTACAACGGTCATATTTTCATTAAAATTTGGAGGGACCTGTACATGGTTCACTTAAACAATGGTTAATTAGAAACAGAATGGACGACATCATTTTATAACAAAGCATGTGTAACTGAAAGCACGACATCATTTTGTAATGAAACAAGTATAGGTATAAGAAAAACTGAAATTTGGAATGTAAGAAAATAAAAGATTATAGTCTAACCAAAATGGAAATTAGAGTCTATAATAAAGAGATATTCAAATTCATTTTTATAGGAATTCAGAACATGAATTATGTAGAAATCCGGAGTCTGAATTTCTAAGGAAATTTGGATTCTTCTTTCACTAGAAATCAGAATCTGAACTAACAGAGTTCGGAGTCAAACTAGTAGAAGTTCGGAGTCGAACTAGTACACGTTTGGAGTCGAACTAGTAAAAGTTTAGAGTCGAACATAATAAATGTTCTGAGTCGAACATATTAAAAGTTTAGAGTCGAACTCATAGATGTGCGTATCCAGATTTCGGAGTAGAACTATATGAGAGTTCGTATCCAGAATTCAGAGTCAAACTATATGAGAGTTCGTATCTAGAATTCGGAGTTGAACTATATGAGAGTTCGTATCCGGAATTCAGAATGGAACTTCATTATAGTTCATATCTAGAATTCCGATTCTAAAATAGAATGCTTCATATCTAAGTATTATATGATTCCGAGGTTTTAGGTATGCATCCGATTTTTATACTTAAGAAATTTTTTGATATGTATAAGGAAATCTAGGTTAGTGTAAATTTCCTTAAGGAAGGAAATTTTCCATAGAGAAGTAAAATATCGATTTTCTTGTGTATAAGGTGTCTGTGATTTTCAAAACAAGAAGGAATGAAAAATTCATAAGGAAAACCATATTGACTCAACAATGTGAACATATGCGCGGTTCTAGTGAAAAGAATAATGAATTTTTAAATAGGATAAAGGAAAAAAACATCCATAGAACTATAAATGAACTAAAATAGATTATTATGATAAAATCAGAGATTTTGAAAAATATTCAATGCTTAAAACATTTTGTGGAGTGTACGTGAAAATGGTTAAGAAGTAGAGGAGTTGCCTTTAATTGGGTATTCTAGTCAAGAGGAATTGAGAGTAGAACCTTTCAAAACAAGTATTTGACCATAGAATAAAGATTAATTTACCATGGTATATGTTTTTTTAAGATATCAACAAAATATATAATAAATATATAAGAATAATGAATAGATAAATTAAGCCAAAGAGAGAGAAAGTGTATCCTTATGTAAATATTGAGGTTCTGAGAGATCTCTTACCTTATTTCCAAATGTGTTCTACACATTCAATTAACATCATGTATAATAATATTACATTCATTAATTACATAATTGTGAACATTTTTATCTATATATTATTTATTATAATTCTATTAAGTTTATTTATGGCCATTTCGATGATTTATAAAGTTTAATTTCATTATTCTAGGAGTGTTCACTTCATTATTTGAAGGTCAAATCACTTATGTATACATAAGAGAGTTCATGTAAAATTATAATGGTACCTGTTAAGTGAAGTTAAATTTGATTCATGCAATTTAATAATTTTAAACTTTCCCATATATTAATTTTTTGGATATGGGTATGATTTATTTAATTATATTTCCATGATAAATATTCAGATTATTTTAGAGGTTTTTCTACCATCTCAAACTAGTTACATTTTATATAATTTTATGGTCATATAGTCATTAAAAAAATAAAAAAATATATAATATAAATAAATAGTTCATTTCAAATATTATATGGTAATTTAAACCATCCATTAAGGCATTAGTTCAAATTGAAAACTCATCATCCTTGAAGGCGGTTAACCGACATAATATAGATAATGGTTTTGTTTTTCCTTAAATAAGAGGAGATGAGAAAGGGGTTGATTGTACATATTGCATTTTCAATATAAAATTCTGATATATTTATTATAATATATTTATTATTGTATGTTTTATTATGTAGGTTAGAAAAAGATATGAGAAGCAATTAATTTAAAATAGGTTGTTTGAAAATGTTACTTCCTGAATATCTCCTCATTAAAGGACCAAATAACAATTGTGGAATTGGTCTATTATTGAGATAAATAACACTGAGATGTAGGAAATAGTGTCTAGGAGAATTTTTTCCAAATATTTTAAATTATACAAGTTATATTTTTTTAGGAGAAGGGGTTGTGAGGGGTGATATTTATAAGTGGATGAGAGTGGTGTTTTTGAATACTAAAATCATTATTTTATTATTTCATATAAAGAATATGAATATTGTTGATTATTATACATATATATAGTAAATAGTTTATGTGATTTTAAAATAATTGGTTCTTACATCATCCATGACTCAAAAACTCATGTATTTTTCTTCTATGGTTAAATACCTCAAATTACTATATTTCACGAATTAAAAAAAATTCAACTATTTTAGAAAAACCATAAAAATTCACCATACGTATTTTTTGATGTGAATATTTAAAATGTGGAATATAAATTATGAAAATTATTTTCTAAATATGAGAAAATAATTTTTTAAATAAACTCATCATTTATTTGAAAAATACAGATTTTATTATTAAAATAGATTCTATGACCCTCAGAAAAATAACTTTTAGTCTCATCAAATTATATTATCATTATTATAAAATGAAATTTAAAATTATAAATACATTTAATATAAATAAAAAATATTTTAAATAATTATATTTATTATAAAATTGTGATTAAAACATTTATGTCTTATAAACATTAAAACACATAATTTATCATTTTTAAAATATTTATTTAGTTGTAAATAGTTCAAATATATAATTTTTTCAGTTTACAAGATAAAAAAATATTATTATACCCTTTCATAAGTGAAGTATCAATTCTAACTATCATATTAATATTCTTAATTTTCATATTTCTATTTTAATGGTTAGGAAACTATTCTAACGATCGTATTACGATTCTAACAATATGATTTATAATTGTAATATGGGTTCTCTACATCATATAAACACCAATTATTCTATTCATTCGTCTTTAACTTTTATTTTATCTAATTATTAGTTACAATTTCATTTCAAAAATCAATATTTTATTGTTAACACTTTTTCTTATTTTTATAGCTTAGTTGATGAGTGTAGTCATTTATATGTGTGGAATGGATCTAAATTTTCATATATTACATACCTTGTTTTGTAATTTCTTATCCCATTGTAATATTTGGAATTATTATTGGTTTAGTTTCTAATTAATTTTTCATTATTCATTTATCAAAAAATAATGTTTTGATGGTTTATCTATGTAATGCTTGTGATTTATACACCATATCATAAATCTAATAAGGGAAATTAAATTAATAATACTCTGAATCTTTATATTCAACCAATTTTCAAGGTATATAAATTTTTTTTTCAGGATCCTTATAGTAATATTAATAATTTTTACCTCATAATAAATCCAATATGCTAAAGAGAATTGGACTCTCATTAATGTAAAACTTATGATAATCTTTTTTACTATGACAAGAATGTTGAAGTGGGGTTTTTTATTGATCATGTGCTCTTTAAAAACAAGTAGAACAGAATTTATTGGTGGTAAAAAAAATTGTGAATAAATTAAAGTAATATAAAGGCACATAAATCAATTTTTTTAGTTTGTTGTTGTTGTGGTAAAATGAAACTTGATTATAGAACCACCAGTCTCACATATGTGAAAATTGATTCCTAAATTCTGAGGACATATAATATTCAGGTGATGTTTATAGAGGTTACTAGGGGTGTAAACATGTTTTAGTCATATTTATGGAGGTTAATGTTTTTTGAACAAAAAGTAGAAACCATAGAACATATTCTGAAAACTGTTGAAGGGAGATACGAGGAACTAGGTAAATGCATGGTTAGCACATGTTATTGAAAAATAGTGTGAGTTATGAGGTAAAACCATGAATCTTGAAATAATTGGAAAAAATAGAGGCACACAGATTGTATAAAAATGTGAGGTGTTGGCTAGAGATATTATCACCACATGGTTATCGTAAAATTTTATAGACCATGTGTCCTAACTATGTGGAATATAGTTGACCACATTAAAATTTTGTATCTAATTCATATTATTCCATTTGACACTTATTTTCCCACTAATTCCACCTTATACTAAATTATTTCTCCCCTCATGTCTTAAGAGATGAACCCATTCAATATGGGATTGATTAATAGGTAAATCAAATTTAGTAGGATAATCATATTTTTTGATAAGCCAAAATTCTTCCACGTTACTAGTAGTTCCATGTTTCTTGACACTCTCTCATAAAAAAAGATATATGTGTTATTAATGGTTTTGTACTGAAATATTGTTGGATTTAGTGACTATAATGTGGGTTTTGATCAGATATTGATGTCTTTTTTGTGTAATTTCTCTAATCTCCAATTGATTTAAAACATGAAAGACTAGATTTAATTAAAAAAAATTATTAAAATAATGGTGAAATATTCATTTGATTCTTGGTGTAAAAATGTATTTGTATTGACATTGAAAATTTTTGGTTATTTTATCCATGTAAATTGCTTTTTAAAATTATTTAAAGTAGCAATTTTTTTTAAATATTTTATATGGATTTTTTCATACATGGTTCTTTTTAGTACATTTATATATTTTTACATACAAAAGTGGCATGCTCTTTTTGGGAACCTACTATTGGTCATGTTATGATGTCATAGTGGATCGATAAGAGACCAAATATTAGTATGGAACTATCACCTTGCAATGCATGGTTGTTTGTGGGGACACATTTATATGTATGATAAATAATTATGAAAATATTTTTTTGAAATTTTTAATTCATTCCAGGGAAAATAGGTCATGGATTTGATAAAAAGTATTCTAATGCTTAAAAATATTTTATATAAATTGTGCAAACTTGTTTTGTCTAGTAGAATGAGATTGTAGGTCATTGGGGAAATACAAATATATTCATACACACCACATCTTGGTAAAAAATTATGTGTTTATAGATTTTATTTTTATAGGGAAGAATTAAAGGGAAAGTATCTTAGTTATTTAGTGATGCTTCTTGATACCATGTGAATATATTATAGAGTTGGATCTTAGATCTTGGTCGAGTGTTTCTTGGGATTATATCTTCTAGGTGACTTGGCTCTTGGAGTGTCTTATCACTTTTTTTATTTAACTTTTGGATCCACATGTACTTTGATAAGGTTTATTATTTTTTTATTTTTTGAGATGTTTTTTTATACTCATGCATCCTATAGAGGGTTGGTTGGTTATTATTAATATATATTTTATATTTTTTAACTTTGAAAGAGAAAATCATCCCCCAAATGTCACATAGACCCTTAGAATTTATTTGTATCCATTGGTGTGTTGTGGATAAAACCTATAGCCTAGTAGTGCCATCACATAATCTCAATAAAATTTTTAGGGGTGGGATGTTATAAATGGTATCAATCTTGGTCGGTCCATTTTCATTTTTGTTCCAATTTTAATTAATTATTTGATCCTTAAATAAGAAATATAATTATTGTATGATTGGGATGGTAGCAATGTGGTAGTATTTTTGAAACATGAAATGTATAGAAAAAAATAAATGGTTATCCTCTTTATTTTGATATCTAATTTACCTAGTTTTTTGGGTATATGTGTGTTTAAAGAAACTTCAGATCGATTCGTCACCACATCATCTTGTGTTTAAGAAATGAGAGTTTCCTGACATTCCTTGATAATATTAATTCCTAATAAAATTATATTATTAATTCTAATTTAAATGGGCTATGAAATAGAATATATGTGTTGATTTTTGAAATTTGTGAAAATGATTTATTTTGAGATGTAGGGATATAACTATTTCAAAAACAATTATGAGGATGAAAATGGATGAATCATTGAAGGATAGGCTGTGATATGGGTTGATATGGTATATTGGAATAACTAATACTTTAGTTTATATTGTGTGACACCACATGTTGTTTTTTATGGATATAGTGAATGTTATGGAGTATGAATCATCAAAATCAATCAGCAGAGATTGTTGAATATGTGGTTTCACTTGAGCCATAGGTGGACTAATTGCTGGTCCAAATCATTTTCTATTATTTTTAGGTCATTTATAGGGGTAATATGAATGAGGAACCATGACAGCTGTACTATTAAATTTAATTTAAAAAGAAGAATAATCCTATATTTTTAAATGTTTTGAGACATAAAAAGAGGTGGTGTAGTTGAATTATAAGAATTGATACATTATATTCCTTGGGATACCAGTAGATCTAAAAATAAAGTCAGTAATGTAAAAACACAAACTTGAATTAATGAAAATTAATCTTGATCTAATTAAATGTCTTATTATGTAAAATGGTTATATAAAACATATTCACTTCCATGGTTTAATGTTTTTATATTTTAAAATACCATTAAGAATTTTTATCTCTTTTAATATTTCCATTGAGTAGTGATCACATGATTAGTAAAAATATAAAGCTTTACCAAAGCCAATTTACTCAAAAAATTTATGTGATGATGTCATCTAGTTGAATTTCACCATATCAAACCCATTTTTGGAGCTCGAAAAGTAGGTAGAATCACTAGGATTTTCACTAGACCATGCCCAAGCTGAGCTTCAACACTTTAAGCATGAATGGAACCACCTATAGGAGAAGTGGATGTTAATAGAGATTACCACCCAAAAGATGTTATCTGAGCCGCACCAAGAGAATGTCAACATTTCACACCTTAAAATTAGGACTTATGTGGGTGATATAAGGGGTTATGTAACATGACACAATCACTATGATTATGTTCATTATTTTTGTATAAAGAATATACATTTATTTATTCATTGTTACATTGTAAATGGGTTTTAATGAAAAAATTGCATTGTAATTTAATATTCAATTAAGAAATATATTTTGACGAATTAATGGATGTTTGAAATAAATAATATGTTAATTAATGTTTTTACTAAATTACTTTTTATTAAATACAAACGATAATACAATTTTTATACAATTTTAATTTTTGTTAATGTTTGAATGATGTTTTTGTCAAAACCCATGAATGTTTTATAAATATAAATCTTTTAAAAGTTAAAATTAAAATATTTAGATAATTATTTAGATAAAATGAATATTATTTTTTTGATTCAGGATTTTTAAATTAACTAATGGTTATTTTTTCATAATTTTCTAAGACAGTCGAACTTTTGGGTAAAAATTAAATACCTTTTAAATATGTAATGTCTTTTATGACATCAATATGACCAAATAGTGATGTAATAAAATATTTTAAAAAGGGTATTAGAAACATATATGTTTTAACTTCAAAATAATGTTATTATTTATTTTTTTGATTAATTTTAAGGTGTCATAGTGGACACTCCAAGACTTATAAAATATTCCATCTTTATAAAATGATTTTCTTGAGAGTGTGACTCACCTCCACATAATGAAGACTAATATTGTAATAAGTTCAGACATTATAATTAAAAGATAATTTTTTTTCACTCCCATTATTTTAAAAACATGGGAAAAAACCATGGGTTGGTTTTTGGTTTTGATTAGTTTAATGTGTAATGTCCAAAACTAAGATAATAATGAATTCTCTCTCCTTTCCAATATAAACCCACTGAATATCCCATTAATATTCACTAATAACCCATGTATCTTGTCCATACTCTTCCCTAATCTCTGTATAATCACCCCATGGAGACCCAATCACTCAATAATCCCCACATACAACTCTTTAAGACACACACATCCAAGTAAGAGATCCTTACTCTCTTTCCTTTATTATTTATCTACAAATTTCCTGATATGGTTATGCCATTTTATTTTCAATTAAAAATGTTGGGGTACGATTTTTAACCTCCCCTATTCTAAACTCATTATTTTTTTAGTACAAGATACCCCTTTCTCTCTAATAAATTCCTCCCATGTACAGCTGTTACCATGGTGAAATTTTATAAGGCATTCCTCCCTCATCATTTACATTCAAAAAATTATTTTTTATTATTTATCTATATTACATTACATAGTTTGGGATATTATGTTACATGACCCGTTAATATCAATTTCATGTATAAATGATGAGATTCCCCTTTATCTCACATCATCTTATTTTACAATTTCTATTCGACATCATTATGGTGCCGAAGTTACACCAAAATTTCCTATTCCAAAATCATTGTATAAGTGAATACCATACCCATTTTGTTATCAATGGTATTAAAACTTTTGAACATATAATTTTTCATTAAAGAAATACATTTATGTATTCCACAGCTCTTATTCATGGAAAAATTATGTTTTTTAATTAATCCATGTTTTATGATCTATGTGGCACAATTATGCATGAAATGAAATGTTTTTAAAGGCTGTGTCCTAATAGTGCTCCAATAGATTAGGGAAAGAATAGTATCATTGTACTCCATGTGAAACGAGGGTTTAATCATGAAATTGAAGCGTAATTAGGTGTTTCTCATGCCTATTCAAGTGAATTGAGGGTTTACTCAAGTTCTATGTGCAATGACCCTTGGATCATACTAATATCCTGTTAAATGTTGTTTCCACATATCCATATTATGATAATCATGATATATCATGCCTTTATGATCATGATACTATTACGCTCCATTGATATTCCTATTTCTTAATATGTATTGTATTATTCATGCTATTCTTTTTTTAACTTCCTTTTGGGCTTTATAGCTCACCCTTTTCTTATGTAGGACCTTAGGTTATCCCATGAAACACAAAGTACGATGAAATGTTGTTGTCATGTAATAGAAGTTTTCAATAAATATGTTGTATTTTTTATGTATTATTTTTTATGTAATTTTCTTAATTTTAAAATAAACTAGACCTCTCAATCATCATATTTTTATTTAGATAATGTTTCTATAATGAATCATGTTAAAGTTTGTTTTAAATAGTAGGGTTGTTATAGTAGGTATCAAAGAATAGATTTAGTTATTTTTCGGATTAGGATTAGAAAACACTATAGAATTACAGATAAAACTATGTATAATAAGAACATCCCTAAATATTTGTGAGTATAGAGTAAGTGTTTTACCAAGAAAATAAATCCCTAGTTTGATAGGAATTAGTAGAGGTGGCTCTGGCACATATGTATCTAAGGGTTAAACCTAAAAACACCGCTTTGAGCTGGACTAGAACGTGACTGGTGAAAAAGATGGGCCTTCTTCCTGTTTTGGTTACAACACTCTTGGGGTATATGCTTTTGTAAATTCATAATATTAGTATAAACAATTACTAGGAAAATAAAAAAATTCTGCTAAGAATATATGTTGGGAAGTAGATCATAGGTAACATAGATTGAAGCCTATAAGTTTATAAGTTAAATAAATAAATGTAATTTATATGTTATCCCTTTTGTCATTGGATTCCCCTTTATTTGTTACCCATAACATTCTTTTATTCATGCTAATGGGTGGTAATAGGAGGACTCAAGCTAACAACATATGCGAAGATATTTGTGATTATTGTTATAATGAGATTCCCAATCTGATTGGAGCGGGAATCACAAATGTTGTCACGATAGTATTTAAATTAACTAAAGATATGAATAGAAACATGGGTCATGATTAATGTTCAACCCCTCCCCCCAATGAAATAACAAGTCATAATTGAGAGAACAATGAGACAATGGCCTCCTACTTTTAAAGGATCATCTGATCCCTCAATCGCTGAACAATGGATCAAAAACATTGAAAATATATTATCTATCATTCAATCATACAAATAAGAGAAGTTTCATTTTAATTATTATTATATGGAGGGTGAATCTAATCAATGTTGGACATTGATAAAAAATACGAATCTTGAGGAAGAGATCGAGGCCTTGGAATGAAAGGATTTATGGTAAATATTTTTTGATAAATATTTTCCACGCACCCTTTAACAAAAGATGGAAAGGGACTTCATTTCCCTCTAGAATAAAGTCAACAAATCCATGAAATCATATGATGAAAATTTCACAAGTATTTCATTATATGACATTTTCTTCTCTGTTCCCTCTAATTCATGGTTGACCACTTCTTTAGTGGGATAAAACCTAGTCTATGGAAAGCCCTAGCGATTCGTTACATTGATAGATATGAGAAAATTGTTTGATGTTCCCTCAATGTAGAAATGGAGATCAGTGAATCTTAAAGGTATTAAGGGGAGAATAAATAAAATTGGACATTAATTATGGCGGTCCAATGGATAAATTCAATGGTGCTATGAAATTCCAGCACCCCACTTTCCAAAGATGTGGAATGAAGTACCCCAGAAATTGTCTGAAGTGGATGATGAAATGATTTAGGTTTGGAAGATAAAGTCACCTTACCATTAATTGCTAAAAATAATAACCCACTACTATTATAGGGGAGAAGAACACTCCATTTTAACCACAAAACATTTTTCATTGATTCAAAAACATAGAACCAGGGAACATTGCAACCCAATTTCTTAAGCCAAGTGTTTTTAGAGGAAACCAATAACCTCCAAGGTAGTAAGGGAGGGATTTTTCCATCCCTACAACTGATGTGAACCCATAAAAAGAAGTGGTGAAAGGTATTCTAGTTATTCATTCAAAAATAGAGAACGTACTTTTTTATTATGGTTCTACACATTCTTTTATATCCAAAATGTTTAGTAGACCATTCCCAACACCACCACAAATCATGGAAGTGGGGATGTCTATAAGAATGGAAAATGGGAAAATCATTGCATCCCATGAATATAACTACTCCCCTATCACAATGTATTGAATGAAATTCCCAATAAAACTTAGAATACACCCTCTAGTGAATGTTTATGCAATTCATGGAATGTTTTTACCATCCCTATATATATCCAATATAAATTTACATAGAAGAGAAGTCACTCTCCATATGGAAAATCGACGTCCAATTATATAAAAGTGTAAGGAGGAGGATGGATATTTTTTTGCACCATCATCTCAAGCATGGATATTATTTCCCTATGAGAACATGTATCTTTTTTAGACGATTGAGTCTAAGGAAGAAACCATCCATGAAGACATGCATATTGTGAGGGAATTAGCTGAATTGTTTCCTATGGAATTTCCTGGTCTTTCTCCTAGAAGAGATGTTGAATTATCGATTGATCTTATACATAGATAATTTAAAATTTCCAAGACTCCATATAAAATAGAAGTTTTGGATATTGAGGAGCTATATAAAAAACTACAAGAGAATCCGGATAAAGGGATCATACACCCATGTGCATCACCATGTGTTGCACCTGTCATCTTTCTCAAGAAAAAGGATGGGTCAATGAGCCTTTTCATTGATTATTGTGAGCTCAAGAAATTAAAAATAAAAACAAGTATCCTCTCCCACAAATTAATTACTCATTAGATCATCTATGTGGAGAAAAATACATAACCAAGGTGGATCTGTAATCAGGATCTTACCAAGTAATGGTGAAGATGGAAGATATCCCCAAGACTGGTTTTTATACAAGATATGAGCACTATGAATTCTTAGTAATTCCTTTCGGACATACTAATTCTCTAGAAATATTCATGTAATTGCTGAACAGAGTCTTTAGAGATTACCTCAAAAATATTGGTATTATATATAGATGAAATTATAATATACTCCAAAACTAAGGATGAGCATGATGATAATTGGAGTATTGTACTAGTGACCTTGAAAAAGGATAATCTCTATGAAAAGTACAAAAATTATGAGTTTTGGTTGAAGGAGGTATCATTATTGGTTTATATCTTCAGATGTAATTGGATATATGTAGATACATCAAAGAAAAATGCAATTTAGGGATGGACAAGGCAAACATCCCAAAAATATATCTGCAGCTTCTTTGGGTTAGCATGATATTATCGATGATTTTTTAGAACATTTTCACAATTGAAAACCACTCTTCCCAAGATAAATCGTAAGGGAGTGATGCTTTCTTAGAGTGATGAATGTGAAGTTAGTTTAAAGGAGTTTAAAATGAGGCTTATCACTGTTATAGTTCTCACACTACCCACAAGTGGAGAACTTTTTGTGGAATTTTGTGATGATTCCAAAAAGTGCCTAGGTTGTGTGTTGATAAAAATGAAAAGGTAATTGCCTATAATTCAAGGAAATTGAATATTCATGAGAAAAACTATCCAAAACATGATATAAATTTTGTTGTAGTAATATTCACTTTAAAATTATGGATACATTACCTCATTGTATAGAATTTTGAATTTTATATTGTTCAAAAAATACTCAAGTATTTATTCACACAGAAAGAGCAGAATATTCTCCAATGAAGATTGTTAAATATGATTAAAGACTATGACTACTAAATCCATTACCACCCTGGGAAAGCAAACATGGTGGTTGATGCTCTATGTAGAAAGGAACCAATAATTCTATAATTGATAATAATTGAAAATGATCCAATATTCCTAGATTTGTAGAATATGGACATGTGAATCATAAATAATGGAAATCACCAATACTTCAACAAATTATTTCTCAACCATCTCTCTTGGAAAGGTTAAAGGATTCTAAAAAGGATGATGTTGGAATGGAGAAGAATGTGGAAACTATTAGAAAAGGGAAATCCTCAGAGATCAATGTTAATGAAGAATGAATTGTGAGATTTGGATCAAGACATTGTGTTCCATAAAATTTGCAGATAAATAATGATCATTGGGATAATACACATAGTTAAAATTATTCAATTCACCATAGAAACAAAAAGATGTATTAATATCTCTATGAGAATCATTGGCGGGATAAAATGAAGGAGATCACATTGTATACATCAATGTGCCTAGTATGTTAACAAGTAAAGGATGAGAGGCATGAGTTTAAGGGGATGATGCAACCATTACCCATACCAACACGGAAATGTGAAAACATCACCATAGACATTGTCACTGGACATTAGATGAAATCAAAAAGAAACAATACTATTTGGGTTTTTTTGGATCGTCTTACAAAGACTGCACACTTTATTACAATTCGGGAGGATTTATAATTGGATTAATTGGCACAAATTTACATCAGATTATTGGTAAGGCTATATAGAGTACCCTAATAGATTGTATCTGATCGAGATCCATGATTAACCTATATGTTCTAGAATAGACTCCAACATGCACTCAATAATGAGATGAACTTCAGTATGGCATATCATTCTCCAACTGATGTCTAATCTGAGTGGACTATCGAAATAGTTGACAACATGTTGAGAGCATGCTCAATGGACATCAATATAAGATTTTATCAACTTATTCCTCGGGTTGAGTTCTCTTACAATAACAGTTTTCACTCAAGTAGATAAGTGGATTCTTATGAAGATATTTTTGGGAATAGGTGTAGAACATCAGAATATTCAGATGAAGTTGGGGAACGAAAACTCCGAGGTCCATAAATGGTCGAAGAAATGGTGGAGAAGGATAAGACCATTGAGTCGCACATTATAGCTGCTCAGAGATCATAAAAGTGATATGCTGATAATTATCAACGAAACCTAGATATTGAAGTTGGGGACATGGTATTCCTCTATATATCACTATGTAAGAGAGTTATGAGATTTGGGAAGAAGGTAATGATTAGTCCAGGGTACATTGTCCCTTTTGAGATACTTTTTAGCTTTACAGAGGTGGCCTATCGACTAGAACTCCCATCGAACCTATCTCTAGTACATGATATATTCCATGTATCACTCTTGAGGAATTACATACCTAACACAATGCATGTAATCAATCCAGAGGTGGTGCCATTAGATAATGGCCTCTCCTATGAAGTGAATCCAGTGATGATCATAGATTCTAGGGAAAAAGGTCGACGAAATAAAATAATTCCCCTTGTTATGTTATCATGGAGAAACCAAAAGATTTAAGAGGAATATTGGGAATCAGAGGAAGTAATGAAGAAGAGTTACCCTCATCAGTTTTAGTGTGGGTAAAAGAAATTTTATGGGTGAATTTTTATAAGGGGTAAATAATTTAACAACCCAATATTTTATTAATTAAAATTCCTCTTGATCTAATTTAATTTTTTATTATGTAAAATGCTTTTAGAAAACATATAAACTTCCATGGTTTTCTGTTTCTAGATTTTAAAATATCGTAAAAAATTATAACCATTTATAATATATCCATTAAATAGTGATGACCTGATTAGTATAAATTAAAGGCTTTAGAAAATACAATTTACTCAGAAAATGGAAGCGATGACCTCATACTGTAGAATTTATCCATACGAAGAACATTTTTCAAATCTCGGTAAGAAGGTAGCTTCACTAGGCTTTTCTCTTGACCAATCCCATGTCATGCTTCAACACGTTAAGCTTAAATGGAACCACCTATGGTAAAATTAGAAGTTAATATAGATTGCCACACAAGCGATGTTATCCGAGCCTCCCTAAGATTCTGTCACCATAACACACCTTACCATTAGGTCTTATTCTAGTGTTATAAGGGGTTATCTAAAAATACCATATCACTATGACAATATACATTTTTTTATAAAGAATATACATTCATTTTTTCATTTTTACATTTTAAATGGTTTTTAATGCACAAATACTATTTTTTGTTAATATTAAATTCAGAAATACGTTTTGATGAAATAATTAATTTTTGAATTAAATAATATTTTAATAAATTATTTTTTCTAAATTAGTTTGTATTACATATAAATGATCTTACAATTTATATACAATTTTAATTTTTATTAATGTTTGAAAGTTTTTTTGTTGAAACTAATGAAATTTTTATAAACATTGGTTTTTATTTTAAATTTAAAAATTAACATATTTAGAAAATTATTTTGATAAAACAAATATTATTTTGGGATTCAGGACATCAAAATTATCTAATGGTAAATCAATCATAATTTTCTATGATAGTCGAATTTTTGTGTAAAAATTAAATATCTTTTCAATATATAATGAGTTTTTTGAAATAGTAATGACACAATAACGATGTAATAAAATAATTTAAAAGAAATATTTGGACAATATATGTTTTACCTTTAAAGTAATGTGATTTTTTATTTGTTTGATTAATTTTATGATGCCATAATGAACCCTCAAAGACTTACAATATATTTTAACTTTTTAAAATGTTTTCTTTGAGACTGTGACTCAACTCCACACAAAAAAGCCTAATATTTCAGTATTTTCTACAATTTGACTTATAAAATAATAATTTTAAATCCACTTTTAAAAAAACCTTGGGGAAAACCATGGTTTGGTTTGTGGTCTTGATTTGTTTAATGTGAAATGTCCAAAACCTAAAAAGTAAAGAATTCCCTCTCCTTTCCTATATAAACCCACTCAATATCCCATTACACTTCACTCAAAACCCTTAGAGTATATCTCTACTCTTCCCTCTTCCCTCAATAATCCTCCCATGGCACCCCAATCTCTAAATAATCTCCTCCTCAAGCTCTTTAATTCACACACCTCCATGTATGGGATCCTCACTTTCCTTCCTTATTTATGTCCAAGTTTCCTTATATAGTATGTCCATTTATTTTCAATTAAAAATGTTGGGGGTATAATTTTTATCCTCCCATATAATACCCTCCATATTTTTTAAGGATTATTGACCCCTTTATCTCTGATTAACTCCTCCCATGTACACCCGTTACCATGCTTAAATTCTGTAAGGGATTTCTCTCTCCTCATTTACATTTAAAAAATTCATTTATATTATGCATATATGTTCAATTACATATGTTGGATATTATGTTCCATGACCCCATTACTATCTATTTCATGTATAAATGATGATATAACTCTTTTTCTCTCATCAACCCATTTTATGATTTCTATTTGTTGTCGTTATGCTTCAAAAGTTACACCAAAATTTCCCCTGGCAAAATCATTATGTAATTGAATACAATAACCATTTCTCTATAAATGGTATTAACCATTATACACATGTACATGTTGATTGAGGAATTTCATTTACATATTCCACATCACTTATTGATTGAATAAATTATGATGTTTAATGAATCTATGTTGTATGATCTATGTGGCACACTTTTGAATGAAATGAAAGGTTTTTAAAGGGTGATCCCTGGTAGAACTCTAATGCATTGGGTAAATAACTGTATCATGATACGCCCTATTTAATAAGGGTTTACTCATTATAATTCAAGTGCAATGAGTGTTTACACATGATCTTTGTGCAATAATTTTTGGCTCATGCTAATATCATGTTAAATTGAATTTCCACATCTACATATGATGATAATCATGATATATCATGCCACTATGTTCATGTTTCTCTTATGCTCCATTAATATTCCTATTCTCTAAAATGTACTTTATTCCTCATGTTATTCCTTGTTTACTTCTTTACTGGGATTTATTTCTCACCCTTTTCTTATGTTTGTCCTCAGGTTGTCCCACGTAATGTGATGAATGAAAGAATTTTGTGGTCTGGTAAAAGGAATTTTCAATAAAGATGTTGTATTTTTTTATGTCTTAAGTTCTCATCTGATGTTCCTAATTTCCCAAGGCACTAGAAATCTTGATCATTATCGTTTACCTAAGTGAAATTTATGTAATGAATCATGTCAAAGTGTGTAATAAAGATGAGTATTGTTATAGGAAACATATATGATTGAGGATTTGGTATGTCAATGGTGCGAATTAGCAATTCCTGTTAAATTAGAACAAGTCATAAAATGGGTGGATTTTTTATAGTTTTTTAATAGTAAATTCTATCCTCGAGACTTTCAAATTTCCCAAATGGATAACTTATGCAATTTTAAGAAAGAATAACTCATGGTGATAGAGAATGTGTCAAAATTTATCATTTTAGTTCACTTTTTTCGAATATAAAACATGTTAATCCTTGAATGAACACATTTTTTAGTTAGTAATAAGAAGGAAAATTCACTCAGTGATCGTTATTTTTGTAAAAAAGAATATATAGAGATGGTAAATTTTGATATATTGGTTTAAAGAGATATATTGATAAATATGTTTGGATGAATGATGTTTATTCCTATTAGAATAAGTGTAAACTCTAGTTATGGGAACAGACAAAATAGGCAAACCTACTTATGAACTTTTAGTATTACTCATAATAAGACCATAGGATCAGTAAACAATCATCCTTGATACAAAATTAATACGGTAGGTTTTCAGTGTTGTTCATTTGATCATTTGAAGTGAGATTGCATGAAACAACCTAGATAATGTCATAATTACAACTAGATGGGACATCTTCAATGATATTGTTATAGTACTCCAATGTCATGTCCTAGAGACACAACTAATTTTTTATGAATCTTATTATTTAACAGGATGATTTTAGTTTAATAAATCTATTTAGTAGAATAGAGTGAACTATGTATGTTCTAGGAACACCATGAATCCTCAACCAGTTTAATCTCAACATGGTAGCAAAGAGCAATGTGCAGTGAGTAAGAAATTATATAGATATGAGAAAGTGACCATGGATAATCAATATAGTCCTTTGATATTGAGAGGTATTGTTCTTCTAAATTCCCCCATTATTAAAAAAAATATAATGGAGTGTCCCACTAATTTACATATTCTTATTTTGATGATCTTATGTGTTTACATGTAGAGATTATAATTTTTTTGTTGAAAAGTAAAATTCCTCTTGGTCAAAGTAAATGTCGATCCTTTATGTGAAAATCTTGTTCTATTATAATTTAAGGGGATGAGTTTTTTTAGGAATTCCTCAATTCCTAAGATTGATGTGTATGAAATGATTCTGGGTATAGATTAGTTGACATCATTCAAGGTTCACATCGACCGGTATGCCTGAATGGTTAGTTTCACATCTCTAGATAGCATTGATCATCTCTTTATAGGATATTGGGATGCAGAGGTTAATAGAGAAATACTTTTTGAAATGTTGGTTGGAACTATATCATATAAAATAGAAGTAAAAAAATTGAAATTTTTTATGATAATGGGATTATAGATTTCCTAAACATCATGAAGCAATTTCATGATGTTTGCCCTGAATAATTATTATGGTTTCTACCGAAAAGGGAAGTGTATTTTCTAATTGATCTTCTTCTAAGGACAAATCTTATATCATTTTCATATTACAATATGGAACCAATTGAGTTGATGGAATTTAATTTTTAATATTCAATGTTTGAAATCAAAGGTTTCATTAGAACAAGCATGTCTCTATATGAAAGAACATGTTCTGTTTGTGAAGAAAGTAGATGGAACTCTAATTTTTTTGGATTATATTAATATAAACCATGATAAAATAATGAATCAGTAACCTCTTCCATCCATTGATGATATTTTTTAACAATTAAGGGGAGATCGTTGGTTCTATAAAATTGAATTGTGCTCAAGATATCAACATCTGTGATTTTGGAAGAAGGTTACTAAAAAAATCATAAGTAAATGTGGACACTAAATTTTTTTAGATCTACTTTTGGTTTAATGAAATCACTATTTTTATTTACAAATTGAATAATAAAATATTTAAATTGTATTTGTATTCATTGGTAGTGGTGTTTTTGGTTGATAAACTAGTGTATTATTGGAAAATATTAGATCATGAGAAACACTTTACTATCGTGTTGGGTATCTTTTGGGAGAATAGTTTGTATTTCAAGTTATCGATGTGTGATTTCTTAATATAAGATGTACATTTCCTTGTATATGTCATTTCATAAAACAGAATTTTATGGAACCTAAATAGATAAAATTTATTATCTCTTTGAAACCACCAAAAATTGTCTTTAAGATACGTAGTATTATTGTCATAGATGGATACTAAAGACATTTGGTATGTATGTTTTCATTATTAGAATCACCGATGATATATTTGACATGAAAAAGAATTTAATTCCAATGGAAGGAGGAATTAGAAAATTATTTTTAGGAATATAAAGTTAGATTTACATCAAATCCTATGATTTGTTTTTATAGTACAGTCAGGACTATATAGTCTATTGGGATGTATTAGGATCTGGGTTGGGTTATTTATCATATAAGAGATAATGTTTTCACTTAAGGCTAATTGTCGTAAAGGTTTCATGAGAAAAACTACCAATTCCATTATTTTGATTTTGCTGAAGTGGTCCATGATTTGAAGAAATTGTGTCCTTCCCTCTTTTCTGATAAATTCATAGTGTTTATGGATCATAAGAGTTTGAAACACATTTCCTCATAATTAGATTTGAATTTAATTCATTGTAGATGGTTGTAGTTTTTGTATATGTTTAACATCAACTCAATATATTAAATAGGTAAAGGAAACTCTATAGAAGATGCATTGAGTAGGAATTCATATTCTCAGTTGGATATAGAGGCTTTAGTCCAATGTAAACTAAAATTCGTCATAAGGGATATGAAACTAGGTTTCAAAAACTAATGTGATGCTGTATTTTTATGTTTAGTTTCTTTATTCCATATTTTTTTTGAAATAGATATATTTTCAAAGATATTTTATCATGATTTTTTTGATATGAGGTCAAAACTCAATGGTGGGTAGACCATTGAGGGTTGAAAACTAAATTGGAGTTCAGTTTTTCAATTAATATATTTTATGGTCATAAGATTGGATTGGTGGGGAAAACATTTTAGTGGCTTACACCATTCAACATTGTCGGTTCACCCTATAATATATAATATTTAAAAACCATTTAAAGATCAAATTTTGTGTGTTGGAAAAAAGAGATGTAGTGTAGTATTTCTCTATATGCCCCACCTATCCTCTGGTCAAGGTGGAACATCATTGGACAATTCTTATGTTATAGTATTTACCAAATACAATGTGGATATTGGAGAATATATCCATAGATTTTATGATAGATATACATGGGATTTTAATAAAGCATGATACCATATGGGGGATATTTGTTGGGCTCACAAAGTTGGATAATTTCATTTTGATTCATGAAACTAATACAATGTAATAATTTTTTGAAATCTATATTTAGATGATTTAAAATATTCACAACATTGTAGTCAAGATTTTGTATAATAGAGAATCTAGGTTTACATCTCATTTTTTGAAATCCATACAAAATTCCCGCATAAAATAGTTCACAATAAGCATGGCTTATCATCCTCAAAAGGATAGATATCCTGAATAGGAAATTGAAATATTTGACCAAATTCTTTGCAATTATGTGTTGGATTTCAATGGATCTTTATAGGATCATATACATTTAGTTTAGTTCTCAAAAAAATAGTTTATAGGAATCAATACAAATTGGTACTTTTGATATAATTTTATCTGAATCCCTATACTTCTCCATTTCGTTTGGTGGATATAGAAGATACATCAATAATGGGATACATCATTGTTCAAGGTAAAATAGATAAGATTGATTTGGTCTTAAAGAATATGGATATATCTCATAGTCCTCTGAAATCATATATAAATCATTATCAGTGAATATTGCTGTCTACAAGAGTGATTATCCATTTTAGAGAATGTCTTCAAGTATTGGGCATCATTGTTATAGTATAAATGTAATGTTTTATCTTCAATACATAGGCCATTGGGAGATTCTTGAATGACATTGGGATGTTGTATATAAAGTATATTTTGCATTAATTTTTAGTTCAATGAATAATGTGTTTCATGTATAACAATTTAAGAAGTAACCAAATAATCCTAACCATGTGATTCAATGGGATAAAATTGACATAGAGCTGGATTCCAGGTTGATTCCTATGAATATAGGGATTATCGATAGGAAATAGAAGATCATTTTTGAAAAATCATAATTCTTTTGAAGTTGTTATGGAAGGATGGTTAGATTCTTGATGAAATATGGGATCTGAAAAAAATGTTAGAAAAACACCAATACTCTTCCAAGACAAGAAGGGAATTCTATATTCCATATATAGAAAAGACAATGATGGTTAGAATGTATCACCCATAATTTCTAGTACATGGTTCATTATTAATTTGTTTTGAGTCCATATAATTTTTTTGATATGTTATGGGAGCTTATAAGGTGCCTAATAATGTGTTGGAGTAATATATGAAGGTTCAGAATTTCGGAACAATTAGTAGAAATCATGTACCATATCTGAAGAAAACGTACAAGGGAATATATTTCACACTCTTTTTGTGAAAATTTGCTTCATTCTTTATAAAAACCATTCATGTTTTTTGGAAAACCTTGAATCTATAAAAAATGAAAAAATCATGGTTGAAATATTGTTTGTATAACCATGGGAGGTAACCATGAGAGGGGACAACTTGAGATAGTAGAACTTCATGATTGGCACACATTTTTCCCATTCGTGTGACATATATTTGGAACCCCTAAAATTTTGGATCTAATACAGTGTAATCACATTGACAAAATTTTTTCCCTAATCAAACTTTAATATGATTCCCTTTTTCTCTTAACTATTGAGTGATGACCAACTTTGATCCCTGGGTGATTTATAAGTCAATCAAAGTGTGTTGGACTCCCAAATTCATCGGTAGGTCATTCTAATTCCCATTTTATAGCATATACATGTTTATAATCTATCTCAAAACAATATATATAATCTTTTATGTATTTATATGTGTCATAAATTGTTTTGTGAATAAATATTATTTGTTCTAGTTAACGGAACATGGGATGTGACCAGATCTTAATGTTTTGTTGTTCAATTATTCGTTTCACTAACTATTATGATGTAAGTGGCCACCCTCTTATCTTAAATTTATTTAGAACATGAATTATTAGTTCTAATTAAATATTCTGTCTAAAATTTTTGTGCAATCTTTGTTTGATTCTTAGAGGAAATATAAATTGGTATTGGATTTAGAGAATTTTTTAAAAATTTGCAAGATTTCAGAAAAGGCCTTTGGTCTATTATTTAAAATTATTTATTTTAAAATTATGGTTCCATTTTTATTCATGATTTTTTTATAATTATTTAACGAAATAAATATTTCTGCAATGGTTTCACATGGATCTTATCCTAAATAGTTTGTGTGAGTACATTCATAGATGAAAATCTATTGAATGAGAGTGTGACCTTAGTGTACATAGTCTTGGACACCATGTGATGACTTGGTGGATCAAAGGGAATTAATGGAGCTATATAGAGACATGATTATGGGTGTTTGAAATAATTTTAATTGGTTTTATTATTTTTTAATCGTTTTCCATGGAAAATTGGTTATATATTAAACAAAAGAAATTATGATAACATAAAATAGTTTAATATAAATTATTCTAACAAGTATTTTCCTTATTGTGTGAGTTGGGAAGTCATTGGGAATTCCATATGATTTTATACATAACCTTTTATTGGGAACTGCTATGTATTTTTGTATGTCATCTATCGAGACACATGCAAAGTCCTGGTTTCTTTGTTCTTTAGTGATTCTTATTAATACCATGGGAATATCTTGTGGAGTATGAGCAAAGAGATTGATCTGGTGGTTATTGGGATTATGTATACTAGGTTACTTGGATCTTGGAGTCTATTTTATCATTTCTAGATATTTTCCTTTTTTTCTTTTATTATGATATGTTTTATTGGTTTTGTTATGTTTTGATTTTTATTTTTATACACATGCATCATATAGAGTTTTTGTTGGTTATTTTTTATTTGGATTGGTAGTTTTATATTTCAAATGGAAAATCACCCCTCAAAATTTTTTGAGGCCCTTGATATTTATTTCCATTATTTGGTGTCCCAGGGATATCACCTAAGGCCTAGTAGCACCACCATCTCTTCTCAAGCCAATGATGAGGGGATGGATGTTACATTGGAGAATGTGTAACGAAATCTAGGATGTACATCTAATGTATTATGTTTATGCATATACATAAATATTTTAAAGGAAAATATATTGGTATCAGTAAGACCAATTTGGATAAAAAGTCAGTAAAGTATTTTAAATATAATAATATTGGTCATTATGTGGATGTGTGTCTAAAGGGGATCACATATAATGGTAAGAAACAAGAATACAATTAAACAAAATATGGTGAAATCTATTGAAACTACTTTGGTTGTCGTGGGTCCATCTTACAATGTTGTAACATATAAATTAAATATTTATTCATACTATGATAATTTCTTGTCAGATACAGGGTATATATATTATTTAATTTTTTAGAATACTGGGGATTAAATAGAAAATTTTACCCCAAAAAATGAAGTTTGAAATTTTTTTAAGACACGTTGTGCTTGTATTAAGGGAAAAATAATTCATAAATATATTATTGTTATCATATATGGATGAATTTTTCCAATAGACCTTATTTAATTTTCCATTATATTATTTTATGTAATCCTAGATAAATATTAGATTTCAATTTATCAATATAAGACATATTGTTGATTCAAATAAGTTATTTTCTAAAATGAGTTTAATTTTTTATATTATAATAAATTCATACCTTTGATAAGAAATCATTAATCACAGATACTATCAAAAATGGAAATGAAATTTATATTTCTAATGTTATTTTAAAAATGGAATTATTCATATTAAATATGTACCATTAGTAGAACAATATTTATATATTTTATTGATGATTTTCCTTATGTTATTCTCAATTAAAATGTTTTGTTCAGTATTTACTTAGTGTGTGATTCTAATCTAATTTTAAAAATCCCTTATCGAATAGATCATGGAACTTTCAAAATTGTAAAATTAGTTGCATGATTTTATTGATAAAGGATTCATTAATCCTATCCCTTCATGATGGGGTGGTCCTATTTTATTTTATAAAAATAGAGATGGATCCCTAAGTATTTTCATTGATTATAGATTATTTATTAACATCAATGTTAAGAATAAATATATATTTTCTTATATCGGTGAATTTTTGTTTAGTTCTATGGAACTCTATACTTTTTAAATATTGCTATCAGTTCAGGTACCAATAGCTAAAAATGAAGGAGGATAACATACCTTATACACCATTTTTCATAAGGAATGTGAATTTTGATTTTGTGGTTATTCCCTCTGGGTTGATGAATACTCCAACTATATCCATGGATATTATGAATATATTTTTTCATCAATATTTTTATAATTGTTTAGTTGTATATATTAGTTATATTTTTATTTATTCAAATAATTGTGAGGATCTAAAAAAACATTTAAGGATTATTCTAAAAACCCTAAAAGAAAATAAGATACATGGAAGATTTATTAAAAGATATTTCTGGATAGAATAGATTTAATTCCCTTGACATATTATAAACGAATTTGACATAATTGTTGATACTGTTTATTATAAAGTGATAAATGAAAGGAAAAGATAAAAAAATATTCAACGATTATTATTTTTATGTATTATCAATATATTACTGAAATTTGGATATAAACATTGCATGATTATTTAGAGAACTGATAATGGTAGTCGGAATAGGAGTTTGTTTCATCTAGAAAAAGAAATGTGATGATTTCTTCTTTGAATTGAACAAATGATTAGTTAATTCACCAGTTTTTGAAAATCCACCCAAAAATATTTACATTTATCTAAAACAATACTTCATTGAGTGGACTATGTAATTTTTTAATGTATAATATTTTGATAAATTTTTTTGCTTCACATCAATTTAAACATTATGAGAAAAATTATCTGACACAAGACCATGAAATTGTGGCAGTAGTGTTTTCATTAAACATTTGGCTTAATTATTAATATGTATTAATGATTTAAATATACACTAATAATAAATATTTAATTATATGTTCACTCATAATGTGTTGAACATGAGATAGAGAGATGGCTGGAATTAATATTGGATTATTACTACACAATTCATTACTATGTTGGTAAAAAAAGGAATTGTTGCTATGAGTCGAATTTATAATTCTATATTAACTATTATTTGTCTAGAACATGATCCATTACTAAATGATTTCATAAATGTAGGATTAGAAATTATGCATATAGAAATTTCCTATATTTGTAGGGTGTCAATATAATTTTTTATATCATACAAAAAAGGTGGAATCAGTCAATAAGTTTATGTATATAGAGTTTAATATAGCAAAATAAGGTTACTTAATATAGAAAAATAGTTTATGGGTTTCTTGTGAACCCTGGTTGATGAAAAAACGGTTTATCGAGGGTCACCGTTAACCATTTTGTATTAATCATAAAAGCACTGAAATGTATTGAGACCTTGGGGAACATTTCTTGTGGGAATGTAAAAAGAAGTATATTTATTAATTTACTATTTATTTTTTAACTTCTCAACATGTTAAATATATATTTTTTAGTAATATTGATCCCAGATTCATCTTTAATTTCGAAAAAGGACTTCAAAATTCATTGGGAACTAAATTAATTTTTAGTACCACTATACATCCTTACTTTTATGGAAAGTAAGAGTTAATGATTCAATCTTGGGAGATAATTATATGATTCTGTAAATGGATGATCTTCTAATATGAGACGATTATATTATTTTGGATAATTATTCTTATAATATTAGTTTACATATTAGTATACAAAAAGAACAATTTAGAAATTATATAGAATATGGCATTGGAGTTTAACTTATTGGGGAGAGGTCAAGGAAACAAATTACTGGGGATAGAATTGGTAGAAAATATGGTAGATAAGGAGAACATTATTTGGCAGTATATAAGGATGTCTTGTATTATGAATAAAATGTATTTATGTAACCATAAGGATTAAAAATCATTGATGTTATAGATCCTGTTTTTCATAAAGTAACTTCGTAGAAAAGTATTATGTATTTTAGAGAAAGGAGAAGATAATTCAATGGTTTATTAGACCACATTAAATCCAAGATAATTTGGTATAGCTACATACAGAGTGGCCATGCCTCTATGTTTATCTCATGTAGATGAAATTCTTCATGTTTTTTAATAAAATATATGTATGATGTGCGTTATGTTTTGAGGCAAAAACTTGTTCAATTGGAAGAAAAACATTCTCATGGGGAACATTAAAAACATATTATTGAATGTGTAAAGAATATTTTATTGACTATTATGATTAACTAGAATCAGTAATTATTAAAATTCTATACGACTGAAGAAACAGCAATGGAATCATAAAATGATATGATGGAAAAATATTTCCCCTTGATTAAGCAATGAATAAAAAACTAACAACATAATTTCCAAAAGGGTAATTATTTAACAACCCATGAAATTTTAATACAATTAAATTTTATGAACTATTAATATTAGTTAACTATGTTTTATAGATTTATATTCATTATTATAATTTTATCAAATTTTCTAGTCAAATGAAAAAAGTTTCATTTCAAACAAAATTGGGGTTTGAAGAGTTATATGGTTTATTTAAAATAACTATTTAAAAATTATACAATTATAATAAGTAAAAACTAACTTAATATTTGAATTATTTATATTGAAATTACATTACGATAACTATTCGAAAATTTTCTAAAAAGTTCTATTTTTAAATGAACAGTGAAAAATTGTTTTTTATTAAATCTAATATTTTGATTTATAAATTTACAAAGTTTCATTTTATTTTAAAATTTCTTCAATGTAACAAAAGTATTATAATATTAATAAAAATCTAATTATGTTCATTTGGGATAAATTTAATTTTGAATTTGGTTTACAAGACATTTTATAATAAAAAAGACATTTTTTTCTTGATAATAACGTTTTCATTGTGTTTTCTAGGTATAATTTAAAATTAGATTCAACAACTTCTGGAAATTTAATTTTATAAAATTTATTCTATTTTTTAATAATCAAAATATTATTAGGTATAACTTTTAACATAATTTTGGTCATAATAAATAGATATAATAGTAAAAATTTGTTACCACGATTAAGGTTAGAACAAATTTTCCAGGGTTTAAACATAAGTTATAAGGATTAAAATGACATATAAAATTTTATAAATTATTCTTGATGACCATATTTATGACCACCCTCATCACATATTCAAGAATAGACCAATTTGGAGCCATTTGGATTGAGTAAGATATTAATATATTTTAATATTTTTATAACATATACGTGTGTCCTATCCCACACTTATGAAAGGATACACTAATCCTCTTTTATCATACTTGAAATTTAACATATTAATATTTTATGATATATTTATTTTGAAATAAATTAAATTTCATCAATATCAAGTGAAGAAAACAACTCAAATTCAAAATAATCAATAATATTGTATATCAATGTAACCTAACTAGTATATTGGAAAATATGTACAATAATAACTATATTGTGAACAAATTTATGGTTTAAAAATGAATAAAATAAATTAATTTGTAATGAATTGGTTATAAATGAAAATAAAAATCATTTTTATTTACAATATATGTTTTTATGAAAAAATATTTTTTTGCACGCAAGGTTTTTTTATATTAATAAATTAAATTTCTAACTATTAGAGAATGATTTTAATGAAAATTTAAAAAAAAATTATTCAACCAAATGTTTTAATATTCTTATAATATTTTTTGGACTTGAGATAAGAATATATATTCTATTTTATAATTAATTTTTTTTGAGAAAATGTTTTTGTCAAATTTTACATGGTTATTCAAAAAAATATACTTATAGAAAATGAATATTTATAAATATATTCAATATTTGTAATTATGAGGACATAATTTGAAAAATAGGCCCCTTTCATTTTTGGTCAATAAGTGTGATAACCATAATAATTATTTTCATATACAAAAGTTTAAAACAGATAAAATATATTCATAACTTTGGGATAAGGCTTTAAAATATATCATAAACATTCCTTTGTTCTATCTTATGAGTTAAGTTTGTAAATTTTCATCTAAATTTGTATTATAAGTTCACTTGTTCGAAATTTATTTTATTGTGACCTCTATATTAATTTAATGAAATAAAAAATACAATATTTCACTTTAGAAACATCAATACCTTAAAACTAGATTTAGGATAGAAATATGTTAGGTTATTTCATAAATTTTTATTTGAAATATTCAATAAACTTTTTGACATATTATTTTATTTTTAATTTTTTGAAATTGAATAATTAGATTAAAATAAAACACAATTCTGACATAATGGTTATCGAATTAATAGAAAGCTATTGTAAAAAATTTTAAAATTATTTAAAATAACAAAATTTTATATATTTATTGAGTTACATGAATTTTTTAGATACATATAACATATTATTTTTATTGTAACATATTTTATTTATTTCCATCTTTTTCATTATCACATTAAATTCAGATTAAATGAATTGTTCCAAAATTGCCATTAATAATATTTTATAATAATAAATATTTTATTAAATGATTCTAAATTCATAAAAATATTATATACATACTAGTGAATTAATTATGGTTGTAAATATCATACTAATTCTATTTATATGTCACTTTTCCATTTAGGTTTACATTCTTAACCCTTTAATACTAAAATAGTTTTTTCCTTTGTTAGGGTAAAACATCATTAACGAAGGGGTAAATGAAAACCATAATATTTTAAATGAACCCAAAACCTATGTAACTTTTATTTTATGGATTTATTTCAACCTTATACTATCTTTATATGAATTCATTCCCATTTAGGATCATTTTCTTTGAGAATGACATTATTATATGTTAATCTTTTATGAAATTTCAAGTGTGTCATGTCCCTCATTTACAAAAGGACACACATCCTTTATCTTCTTCACACCACTCTGAGCCTTATAGATCAACTAAAAAGTTAAACATTCTATTATAATATTCCTTATACACCTTTGATTGGTTTTTTCTCAATAAAATACCACCCATATAGTCCTCAATAGGAGATCTGGATTATTTATTTCAAATAATAAGTAATGACAATAACTAGTCACTTTATTTTTTACCTATTATTTTACATCTTATAAATATTTTTTGTTTATAATAAATTAATTAATTATGTTTCCTATAAATACTGAAATTTTTTTATTATTTTTTACTTCAAATATCTACTCTTTATTTAAATAAACGGGAAGTTAAAGTATCATGTGTGTGTTTGTGTAGACCACCACCACCATGTAGAGATACAATTCATTTTCCATCACCATCATTGAAGGATGTAAAATACTACGTGTTTAAATATTCTGTATGTTATTATGAAATAATTATACTTCTATAATTAAAATATCACATCAAACATCTTACATTGAAATTTGTTAAAAATGACAATGTCGGTCGTTTCTACAAGTGGACTACTACCTCCAAGAAGTGATGTTCCTTGATTTTTGATTGTATTTATATTTCTTAATACGAAAAATATATTCAATTAATATATATTATATATTTTATTTAATAATTATTATGTAAATCTTAGTATTTATTTACCTTTCTTTCATTCTATCAATCAGAAAGGGGAAATAGCCTTCATGTGTACGTACGACCTTCCATCTCAATGTTCGGTGTAATTCATTTAATAATTTTATGGTTGAATATAAATTTGTATTTAATAAATATATATAAAATTTATATAATTATTAAAAATTTGGATAAGAGGAATCCATAATCAATGTACAAGGACTAGAACTACAAAATTGAAATTCTGATGAAAAACGAAACAATTAACACAAAGAAACGATGATTTTTTAAAAAAGTTATTAATTAAGGGGTGTTGAAAAATAATAAGTAGATCATATGTGATTTTAATATAATTTAAATTAATCTAGTATATAATTTAATAAATTTTAATTTAATATCCAAATGTTAGTGTTATTTATTTAAATGTAGAACTAAAGTTAACAATTTTATATTACAATCTTATTTTTAACCCAATTATTTACATGTTTAAATTTCATGATATAACTATTAATAATGTAATTAATTTTATTATACTAAGTTTATTTCTTGTTAATATATTTTTTTCATTCATTTTTCTCACTCTAAGTTCTAAATTTACCAAAAGAACATTTTTAATGAAAAGAATCTGTATTTCTTCCTTTGGTGGAAAAACATTTTCTTCCATATCCATGTTTTCAAAAAATGATATCAAGAATAATTTTAAATTTTTTCAATGATTATTTAAAATCATTTTTACATATGACTAAATTTTGGAAAAATACTTTAAAATAGAATATTCTTATCATTTTCAAAATGAATTATTTTTTTGAATTTTTATAAAATTGTGAAAGGTTTTTTTTATTTTAACCTATATGGAATGAATGGAATTTATCACACCCATAACCACTCAATTATATAAAATCTCATTAACAAGTTTATAATTTATTTTCATAGAATATATTTTCTTTTATATTTTTGAAATTAATATATTTTAACTAAGAGATTTCAATGTGAAAAGTGTATTATCCTAAATATATGCTTTATGGGATATTTTAATGGAAATTTTCATTTATTATTTTGACAGTGCCTATTGTGGGGCAAGGAAAAAACAATTATTTACTATGCTAAAATATAAAATAGTGGTTAACCTTGGTTGTCTTCAGTGAAAAGTGCTCAACAATAGTGTTTATCACTTAAAATAAGAAGAATAAGTGATGTTGTTTTTGAAATTGGTTGATTTTGAAAAGACAAGAAAGAAACCAAATAAAGTAAAGAAATTAAGTGAAAGTTTTAAAAAAAATTAAAAATTGATGTTATTAAAATAAGTGATATGAAATGGTGATTAGGTTATGGTTGTTTCTCCAATTGTAATTCAATCATAGTTTAGTTTACCCAATTCTCTTCTACTAAATTGTTAAAAGTGATGATCCACAATTGTTTCTTCTTTCTCCCTTAGTGAAATAATAATGTGAGAATAAACCTTACTAAAACATCAGTTTGGTTTACTCTCTTTACAATGTGTAATAGGGTTATAGTGAATACCCCCAATATTCTTATGCAATTCCTAATCATGTCTTGTTTATGCTAAGCAATCAAGAACATTTACAATCCTCACACACATACCTGTCATCACGGAGTTACTAACCATTATGTACTAGCCTATTCCATCTTATATAAACCACAACATAATAGAGGGATATATTTATCATTTAAGAAATAAAAATAAAAAACCGAATCTAAAATCAGATACAACATTACATGATTATAAAAACTATAATAAGAAATTAAAACTGATTTGTGGAAGAGAAACAAGGATATATAAAACATTAAGTGCATGAACTCAAGAATTAAAAAAGGGTGAACCAACCCCTCTACAGTCACTCATAATATCTACCCCACTATGGTAAGGGTAATTGAGTTCAAGGGAGAAGAAACAGTCATTACAAAGATAAGAAGAACAAAAGAAAGAAAAGCAAGAACATATATTTTGATCCTCTAGAACCTGTTCTCCAGAAGATTACCTTTGTTATGCCCACCAGCCAGCCAAAACTCACTATGTCAACTTATCATAGAATGGTCGTAATTAATTTGGCTATAGAAACTCAAAATATAAGATTCCTTGTACTGGTTTAAATAAATATATGGTCGAATCAAAAACCACTACTTTTCTAGTATGCCAACAACTGTTTCACCCACTCAACTTGAACGCGTCCAAATTTTTCCGTGATGAGATTAATATTTTTGGAAATTTAATGTGAACCTTCTTCTGAATGTATTATGTCGACACCATCTATAATCACCTCATTTTAAGGTATTTTGAATGAGATATTGTATATTTAATGTAGCATGTTACTTTCTTCCTGCCACATTGATTTCTACATTTGATTGATATTTATGTACAATTGGGTTTTGAATTGGGTCTTGGTATAGAAGACAAAATTGAAGACCAGGAGCATAAGAATTCTAGAAAAAATGATTCCATTCAATTGGGTTGTAAATTTAAAATTTATGCCTGAAAAAAAGAAGCTTCTAAAAACTGTTAATTTTACTGAATTACTTCATTTTCACATTTAAGCCCAAAATACACCAAAAACACATAAATTATGAAAATATACTCAAATTGAATAATTGAGAGGGTTTAAATCATTTAAAAACATATTAATAATAATGAAAATATTAAATCTATCAATTCCCCCAGAATTATCACTTAGACTTTTGGACAAGTCAGAATAAAAATAAAATCAAAGAAAATTTAAAACAAATATCCATGAGATCCACCAATTTGACAACAAGACACAAAATATATCATGCCTTCTCAAAAAAATTTATTTCATGTTCTTAATTTCATATCATTCAATATATTTTCTCTTATTTTGTCCTCCCATGAACATAAAACACTAAACTCACTTTCATTATCTCTCATCACACAAATTTTAATTTTTTACCAATGTCTTCCTCATCCAAACACATACAAGGGTCACCATAGGCTTGATAAATTCCTACATATCAACCTGATGTGATTAAAACACATATTTTTATCATGATTACTTTTCAAGGATGTTCTTTGGATTTAGGATTGTTGGATTTATATGTGAAGATTCTGTGGCTGAATGAAGAGGGATTGGCACTTTTTAAAGAAAAATTACATTACACTTTCAATCCCCTTAGTAGAAAGTCAACATCATCATCATGAAATATCAATGAATGTTTTAAAAATTAATCATTTTAGTAGAAAAAATTTCAATCTTCTCAAAGATAATATTTCTTGAAATCTCCTGAAAAGGAACATCTTTATTTATCTATTAGAAGCACTATAAAGACACAACTTCTCTTATCATAAATGCTCCGGAAATGGAACAAATTTTAACATAATGATTTTTTTCATCAGAAATATCATCTATTAAATATTTGATTTCAACCCAAAGTTTCACCTAATATAGTAGCATTACAAAAGATAGCATCCCCCACACTTTAGTTCAAATAGATCATGCAATTTCAGTTCAAGAGCAGGTTGTACAGGGAATATTGGCATCTAATGTGGCTAACCTAATAGGTTGTTCATGTAATCTAAGGGCTACAATGATTAAATATTCAAGGCAGGCCATTATAAAAAGGATTTGGTTTTAATGGTCCCCTTAAATACAAAGAAATTCCTCAATCATTTAAAACACATGTACCTCAAACCCTCAAGTTTTGACAGAAATAAATCAAATTCTGGATAAATCAACCATTGTTTGGTTCTCTCAAGATGTGAGGTTAATGTAAATAATATGAAAATAATAGGTTCAGAAGCCTCATGAGAATGTGATTTCAAATTTAAAGACAGTGATATGTGGAATGTGATTCAAATATCAGTGTACTTTTTCAGGAAATTCCCCAAAAATTGAACCTGAAAAAAAGTCATTTTTAATATTATTTTAAGCTCATCTTCCTAAAATAAATTATTTATCCCATAGAACTGGGTTTGAAAAATTTCAAATATAATCATTTTAGAAAAAAAATGTTTTAAAAACACACATGAATTTAAAAATAAACACATAAAATTAGAAAAAACACAAATTTTTTGAAAACAAATAGTAAAGCAAACAACAAATAAAAATCCTAAACAACAAAGGCCCCCCACTTAAATGATTCAGTGTATAAAAGGAATTAAAATAGATTTAACATGTAATAATATTTTATATTGAATCACAGAAATCAATAAAATATAAAGTAGAGGTATGACCTAATAGAGTTTATTGATAAATAGGTTGTAGGAGTGTGATCTCTTCCATTGGCTCAGATGGAATGGTCCCAATGATTTTCTTCAACATGTGCCCATTAACAGTGAATGGATCCTTCTCTACATCTTTCAAAATCTTCACAACAAAAAAAGGATATACATGAGTAAATATAAATGGACCTTCCCATCTAGAACAATGTTTACATAGCTTTAGCTTGAGTCTTGAATTGAATTAAAACACTTTGTCTCCAGTATGGAAGTATTTTGGTTGGATTAGATTATCTTGATCCACTCTTGTTATTTCATTGTAAATATTTTAATTTTCAAATTTTTTCCTTCTAATTTCTTCCAACTCCCATAAATGCAATCTTCTGTTTTTTCCAGCACTTTTTAGATCAAGTTTCATATTCCTCACAACCTAGTATGCCTTGTGATCTAATTCCACTAGTAGGTGATGAATTTTCCCATAAATAAACTTATATGGACTCATTTAAATTGGGGTTTTGGAGGATGTAAGTTAAGCCCATTATTTGTCTTCTAACATTTGGCTCTAATCCTTCCTATTTGAATTAATAGTCTTTTCCAAAATTCTTTTGATTTATCTATTTAACACCTCAGCTTGCCCATTATTCTGTGGATGATAGAGAGTTTAAGTTTTAGTATGCACCACATTATTTTTCTACAAATCCTCCATTATCCTATTGAAAAATTGAGTCCCATGATCACTAATGGTGGCTTTAGGAACTCCAAGTGTACAAAATATGTTATCCCTAACTAAATCATAAACAAAATTATCATCGTCAATGCTGGTGGCTTTCTCTTCCACCAATTTGGAAACATAATAAATATAAAGTAGAATATAATAATTTCCCTTTGATATTGGGAGAGGATCCATAAAATCTATCCCCCAAACATAAAAAATTTTACAAAAATTATGTGGCTTCTGGGGAATTTCTTGTCTCTTTGAAATATTTCCTGTAAACTAACATTTTTTACACCGTTTAAAAAATTCATAAGAATATTTGAAAAGTGTTGGGCAATAAATTCCAAATTCTAAAACCTTCATTGCAGTCCTTTGAGGTCATAAGTGGACTCCAAAAGATAATGTGTGATAAAACATAAATACTGATTCAATTTCATTTTTAGGAAATAATCTGCTGATCATTTGGTCATTGAAAATCTTCCAATGAAATGGATCATCCAAGATGTAATATCTAGATTCAGGATTAAATTTGTGAATTTGGTGAGAATTTAAATGATATGGGTCCTAGGATGTTACCAGATAAATTACTATGTCATCATACCAAGGTACCTATCCTTCAATCAAGTACAACTACTCTCCTGGAAGGCAATCATTTAGTGGTTCAGTGTCTAGAATATCATCTTTAGTGATGTTGGGTAGTCTACTTAAGTGATCCTCCACTTGGTTATCAGATCCCATCATATCTTTGATTTATATGTTGAACTAATGTAGTAGTAGCATCCATCTAACTAGCCTCAGTTTTACTTCAACCTTCCTCCTCAAGTACCTAAAAGATGCATGATCATAAAGAATAATGACATTAGTTCCAATCAGACATGATCTAAATCTTTCTAAAGAAAAAAACTACTAAAAACTATTTTTCGGTTGTTGTGTAATTGAATTAGACTGCATATAAATTTTTTTAGGCATCTTAAATGACTTGTTTCCTTTCCTGAATTCTTTGACAAAGTACTGTTCTAGATACTTGGTTTGAAGCATCACAATGCAGCTCGAATGGTTCTTCCCAATTAGGTGGCTGCATTACTGGTGGTGTAATCAATCTCATTTTCAACTCATCAAAGGATTATATACATGAACCATTGAAATCGAAATCAGTATATTTCATATGTAATCTAGAGAGATGGGGAGAAATCTTACTCTAATCTACTATAAAACTCATGTAAAATCCTGCATGTCGTAAAATTGATCTAACATGTTTCACACAAGTTGGGTAAGACATAGAATTTATCACTTAAATTTTTGATTTATAAACATAAATTTCTTTCTATGAAATTACATTCCCAAGGAAAATTCCTCTCTCAACTATAAAATGACACTTTTAAAAATTCAAAACAAGGTTTTATTCAATAAAAGTATTCAAAAAAATCTCCAGATTTTTTAAACAATGGTAAATATAATTTAAAAAACTATTAAATAAACCAAGAAAACATACATTAAATCATCAATGTGATCAAAAAATATACATACAATACACCTATGAAATGTACATGGAGCATTACATAATCCAAAAGGAATTATTTTGTGTGAAAAAGTGCTGAAAGGACAAGTAAAGGTAGTCATCTCTTGATCCTCGGGAGCATGTGGTACCTGAAAATAACCAAAAAATCCTTCAAAAACCCAAAAATGAGTTATCCTTTCCAATATCTCTAGAATATGGTCAATGAAAGGGATAAAGAAATGATCTTTTCGTGTGAACTGATTCAACTTCCTAAAATCTATGCACACTATCCAGCTATTCTGAATCCTAACAAGGATTAATTCATTCTTTTCATTCCTCACAATGGCTAGGCCAATTTTTTTGGGACTAAATGGATTGGGATAACCCATTGTTAATCTGATATGGAAATGATGATCCTAGATTCTAATATCTTCTCTTTCACTTTTTTCACACCGTCTATTAGGGTAGAGTTCAACCTCTTTTGGGTTTGTCTGACAGGTTTGGAATCTCCCTCAATAAAAATTTGATATGAGAATTTTTTTGGGTTTATTCCAAAGATATCACCTAAGGTCCAACCTATTTCCTGAACTTTCTCTCTCAAAATATCAACACATGATTTTTTCATGTGTTTTAGATAGATTATTAGCAATTATTACTAGTAATTTCTCTCCCTCCATAAGGTAAACTTATTTTAAGTTAGAGGGGAGTGTATTTAATTATGGATCATGAGTATTCTCATAGGATTAAACTAAATTGTGGTTCGCCACATCCAATGGTTTTACACCCTGTACATAAGAAATCATATCATTTTCATCATCAATTAATAAATTATCAATGAAATCATATTTTACCTCTTCTTCTAATAGGAAATCAAAATCCCCAAATGTATGGGCATCTACTTGTTTAGTGATATTTTTAAAGGAAAATTTATCTCCTAATGATAATAATTCATTAAACATACCTTATTCATCAATTGGTTCTGTACCATCATCATAGGAGAGTGTGTAGAGTGAATGATCATATGATGGGTGCCTCATGGATTAAAAATTTTTAAGGTGGATAGTGTTATATCCAAACTCCATGGTAAGTGTCCCTTCATGGACATTAATGATGGTTTTGGTCTTTTTCAAGAATGGTCTCCCAAAAATGATGGGTGAGTGTGACAGTATCCTATAATATTTCATATTCGACACATAGAAGTAAGCATGAAATAAAATATCATTGACTTTTACTAGGATATCTCCCAGAACACCTGTTGGGAAAACTGTGTATCTATTTGCATACTAGACCACCAATATTTTGGGCTTCAAGTATCCCATCAAAAAGAAGTATATACTGAGTAATGGAATACATTAATTGATGCATCTAAATCACACAAAGAATTAGAGGAATTAAATGAACCAATGTAACATAGAATAGAAAACTTCCCTCGATCATGACACTTGTTGGAAATTGTGGTGTGATAAGGGCTGAGACAAATCTTCCCAAATGGAAACTCTCATTCCCATGAAGTCTCCACTTCTTGGTGCAATGATACTTTAATAATTTAGCATACTTTGGAATTTTTTTTGAGTGCTTCAAGATGTCATATATTGATTTACACTTTATGGAAGGTTTCCAGAGTTTCGTTTTGTAGTTCTTCTTCTTACAACCTATTTTATTTTATCACCATTGATGGAAATGGTGGGGGTATATCTTTATTCTCCCTTGTATCCTTTGAAATAGTGTTTCAAGTTTCTTCTTCCTTGGAAAATCCTTCTCATCTTCCTCCTTTATATCTTCTTCCCGATGCATTTTCATTGAATTTTCATCATTTCCAACATCATTCTCCCCCTTATCGGGTATTCTTGTTTAAGGTTCAATGGTGGGTGGTGGTGGGAGTTCTTTTACACTTATTGTAGTTATATTACTAACATTCTCTTTTGGGTTTGTGATTGTTTGGGATGAGTGTTTACCTGGATTTTTTGATAGAAAGACCATGAGACTTTCATACTTGTTGGACAAATATTTAATAGTGTCTTTCTATCCTTCAATCTCAGATTTATGTTGTTGATTTTGAATTAGAGGTTTTCCAATGGTGGGTGGCTAGTCATAGGGTCTTTATAAAGTTGTTGGTTTTTGGTAAGAATCCTGGTTATAATATTTTTTCTATTGAAATGGTGATGGGTTCAGGAATTGATTATGGAATGGTGGTTGTTTTTGAAACTGGTTTTAGTATGAGGGTCTACCTTGATTCTTCTGATTTCCAAACCCATATTGGACTTGGGTAGGATCTCTCCATCCATTATTTTTTTAGAAATACATTGGGTAAAAGGCTGCTACACATGTTTTCATTCCCTATATTTCAAAACATTGGTCAGTGAAATGATCAGGTGGTGAGCATAAACAACATACCTTAGCTTGTGCTTGTTGATCACTAAATTGATTCAAGGCCATCTGTCTCACCAAAATTGTAACTTCTTTAATCCTAGTTTATAATAATGGTGATGGTTGAGAAGTTCATACCTCATGAATACCTCTTGTTCTAATACCTCTTGTTCCAAACTACTGCGAGTTCTGGGAAATCTACTCAATCAATCCTTTTGCTTCTTCCGGTGACTTATTAATAAATTCCCCTCCAGATGATGAATCAAGAAGGTTTTTTTCATTTCCTAGTAGTAATTGATAGAATAAGTCAATAAATTTATGTTCCTAAATGGCTTGATGCTGAAATCTGGCACAAAACTTCTTAAATTTCTCCCATTACTCGTAAAGGGTTTCTCCAGATGATTGTCGTAAGGCGTAGATTTCATTCTGGATGGAATCGATTCTAGAGGTGGGGAAGAATCATTGAATAAAAAATATTACCAGGTTATTCCGGTCATGTATATCTCCTAGTTGTAGACTATACAACCATTATTTAGAAGCTCCATCCAATGAAAATGGAAATTCCTTCCACTTTACCTGCTCCTCAGAAACTCAACGAGGTCTGAATGTTGAGCACACATGTGTTAACTCTTTAATGTGGTTGCTTGGATCTTCACCTGCCAAACCATGAAAATTTGGAAGTAAAGGAATCATGAAAGGTTTAATTTCAAAATAATTTTGTAATATTGGCATGGAATGATGATTGTTTTGATTAATGAATTGGGGTGCCCAAAGGTCTCTAAGTGTTTGGGTTTGATTTTTAGCCATGATGACAGGCTCAGTGTGAACACTTTAAGATTCAATTGAGTCTAAAAGAAAAATTTCATCAAATTAAGATTAAAAATTCAGGTTTCTAAGTATATTCAACAAGGTTATTTAAATTTAAGGATCTATGGGGAAAGGGTCAGGGTTTATACTTTGTTCATGCAATATAATAAAAAATGATGGCACAACCTCCCTGGAAACGACGCCTTGTTTTGACACATATCTATCATGGGGCATGGAAAAAACTATTATTTACTAAGTTATAATATTATATAGTGGTTAACCTAGGTTGTATTTAATTAAGAGTTCTCAACAATATTGTTTATCACTTAAAATAAGAGGAAAAAGTGATGTTGTATTAGAAATTGTTTGATTTTGAAAATAAAAGAAATAAAAGAAATAAATTAAATCAATTAAGTGAAAGTTCTAAATAAAATTGACAAATGATGTGATTAAAATAAATGATATGAAATGGTTATCAGTTTAGGGAAATGTTTCCAATTGTAATTCTATCATAGTTTACTTTACCCAATTCTCTTATGCTTAATAGTTAAGAGTGAGAATCCATAATCGTTTCTTCTCACTCCCTTTGTCAAAAATAATGTGAGAATAAACTGTAATAAAACCTCATAATTGTCTACTATCCTTAAAATGTGTAATAGGGTTGAAGTGAATACCCCCAATTATCTTAGGCAATTCCCAATCAGGTCTTTTTTATCCCAACCAATCAAGAACATTCACTACTCCTCACACACGTACTATTTATCACTAAGTACTTCACCACTAAGTCTGGGTCTATTCCATCATATATAAACCAAAACCTAGTATAGATAGATGTTGATAATTGGACAGATAAAAATAAACAACAAAATCTAAAATTAGATACAATCGTACATGATAATAAAAACTATTATAAGAAATTGAAATCGATTCATGGAGGAGAAAAGAAGATATATAAAACATTAAGTGCAAGAACTCAAGAATTAAAAAAGGTTAAACCTAACCCTCCCAAATCACTCATAAGATATACCCCACCATGATAAGTGTAACTGAGTTGAAGGGTGAATAATAAGTCATTACAAATCTAAGAAGAACAAAATGAAGAAAATAAAGAACATACATTTTGATCCTCCAAAATATCTTCTCCAGAAGATTGCCTCTGTTGTGCCCACTAGCCATCTGAAAATTACTTAGGTACCTTACCATAGAATTTTATTAATGATTTTTTCTATCTAAACTAAAAAATTTGAAGTCATTGGAATGGTGTAATGATCTATATGACCAAATCAATGATTATAAATTTTCCTGGATGCCAAAAACTGTTTCACCCACTCCACTTGAATGCGCTCAGAAGATGACTTGATTAGCTTCATATTTGATGAAATTTACTATGAAACGTCCATTGAATGTCTTTTATAGACACCAGTAGGAATCATATCATTTCAAGTTAGGTTGAATTAGATATTATAGATTTAATTTAGTCAGTTCCTTTCTTCCTACAAGACTGATTTCTCCATTAGATTGATATTTCTATACCATTGGGTTTCAAATTGGGTCTTCGTCCAGAAGAAAAAATTGAAACTAAAGAGAATATGAAGCCTAAAAAAAGTATCACATCAATTAGGTCCTTAATTTAAATGTTATTCATGAAAACAGAAGCTCCTAAAAACTATCAATTTTACAGAATTACATCTTTTTCATATTTATGCCCAAAATACATGAAAAACACATAAATAATGTAAATATACTAAAATTGAATAATTAAGAGGGATTAAATCATTGAGAAACATATTAATAATATTGAATATAATAACTTTATCCAATTCCATGCATTGATATTACTTATATTTATACTGAAGATATGATCCAATTATAACAACCTTATTATTTTTCTATGTTGTTTATAATTTTGATAAAAAGAAATTTATGAAACTCATTTATTTTACATGGGTAATACTATGATGAAATGATGAATTTTTTATGAAAACTATTTATTTTCTGTGGGTTAATTTATGTTTAATATTTATGAAATTCATTTATTTTTAACAGGTTATGTTATAATGAAATGTTTATAAAACCCACTTCTGTTTCATGGATTATGATATGATTAATGTCTTATTATATTATGGAACACATATTTATGATTTTCATTATGTGACTGTTTGGCCTGTAATTATATAACCCTCTAATGCATTGGGTACATATAGATATCTCATTTGATAAATAGGACTAGAAGGGTGATTTAACCCTGTTTATTAAGATACTTTTTCCACTATAATTTTCTAGAAAATGAATCTTGACTTATATGATATAATGTGGAGCGAAACCAATCCACTTTTATAGTTTTTTTAATTATTATTGACTATATAAGAAATAATTTTCTATTATTATGTTTATGATAAATATATATATCTCTTTCCAATGTTATTCTTTCCTAGATTATGTACTCGGATTCCTTTATCATTAATATCATATGAACAGAAAACTTTGTTCCATGAATCAAGATTATGATATATGATTTGTTGGGTATAGTTTTCAAATGTTATTATCATGTTGGCATACCTTTATATTGTTTTATGCTTAAGTGATCATTGATATATCTCTTATTTAACCTTACTGAGCACATGAGATCACCCTTTATTTTGTTTCCTATTCCCCATGTTATAAGAAAATATTTTCAGTATGATATATCTATGAAGAGTTTTTCTTATAGTGAAAATATTGGGAGATTATGTAGCCTTATATGAACATGTTGTAAATGTATCCATGTTTCCGATTTAGCTACACCTATATTATTTTGGAATAGATCCTAATATTATTTAGTGAATATTAATCTAATGAGATATAATATCTATTTATGAAAATTATTTGTCACTATAGATGGTATCATAACAATGTTTAGTTACAATTGGATATTATGATGAGAAAATATTATTGACAACATTGGGGATAATTATAAGTTTATGGTACCATCCTAATGTCTTTATAATAACCATTAATGACCTAGGTTAAAATTATGTGGATATAGATTGAAATGAATTTGTCTTGGTTTAGACATAAAGGAAATTATTTTTCATGATTATGTGTTTTTCCAAAGTATTAATTGTTTCTCACACTATAATTTTTGTTTTTGTCAACAAATAGAACCCAAAGTAATCATGTTAGTGATGAATATGAGAGTCATTGAAATGATTTTATTCCTAGGAATCCAAATGTTATGGGATATGGAATGAATAATATCATTTTTATACATACAAAACATTCTAAAGATATGAATAATCTATTTAATTTAAAAGAGAAAATAAGGGAAGAACATTCTTTTGAGTCCTTCATAAGGCTTCACCCATGTTATTTTTGTGGGTCCTCGTATCTAAAAGATTTTGATAATGGATTATTACCAATGATAGTATATTTTCCATTATCTAGTATTTTTAACATGAAATGTTTATTTTGGTTATTTATCATTTGGAAGGAGAATCATTTCATTGATAGAATTTTATCAGGAACATGAGGAAATAGAATGAAATTGTCTCTATGTATTAAGATAAAATCAAGAGATTATTTTTTGATAATTAAATTTCATGTAATATTCATAAGAAAATTGAGAAAAAATGTTTTGAGCTAAAGATAAAGTATGATGAATCTCTTAGTAACTATGAGAAATATTTTAAAAGACATTTGATGTACACTCCTATTATTGTCATCCCATCTGAGAGTAATGTTGATTTTTTTTTGAGTCTTAATACCATGAATTTGAAGAGAGTTAGTCATAAGATACATCAGAATATATGAATAAATTATTCAATGGTCAATCATAGTGGAAATAGATATTAGAGTTACCCATCCATATCATATTTTTCATAAAAAAAGAAAAGATTTTATTAAAAGTAAATAATAAAAATTATGGAGAGAAGAAGATGATATTCATTTACTCTCTATGTCGAGAGGAAAAATTTTCTAGATTATCATTGTGGTACAAGTAATTGTTTTATGTCTGGAAAGGAAGTTCATTAAAAAATTGAATGTTGTAGTTAAGGTAATAAATTATCCAATGATTGAGTATATACCCCATAACATGCACCACGAACTCTCCAATATTTCAAATATATGGTAGAGAAGAATTATTCTAACCAATACACAAACATAATGTTTAATGATGATTATTGAGACTGATAACCACTTATGCCCATAGATAAATGGAAAAATAACGTGATCACTATTTTCAAAATGGATGATGGTAAGGAAGTAATAAAAGGTTTTCATACCATCCACTCTAGAAATTATAATACCTTATTCAATACAAGATCTCCCTACTCATTTATATCAATATAAATTTGTATGGCTATCATAGTAGAACCCAAATGATTAGATAATAAATTAGTAGGTAAACCCAAAATGATATGATTATTGCATCACAAGTCCATGAATATTCTATTATTGAATATTATTGGAATATGATTTTTGATAATTTCATTATTTTACTCTAGTTAAATTCATGTCATTTTGTGCATGGATTATCTATCTTTATTTAAATCACATATTAATTTCCAATACAGGGAAGCCGCATTTGATATTTTGAACCAAACTACGATATATATCTTTGATCAATAATTATGACCTTCCAATGGAAAATAAATCCATTATATGGGTCTTAATTAATATTCCAAGGGTTTTTTATCGGAAATGGTTGGGGAGAATCTAAACATAGATGATATACCTATTGTGTTGTATTTTGTTGATTCATTTATAAAATAGTTTCATAGTCCTCTAAAAAATAATGAATATGAGTTCTTAATAGAACTCATACCTAGTGTTATACTAATTTTAGGATCTCTGTATATAACATACCCAATTTAGATGAGATAATTGTAGAATAAAATACAATAGAATATTGATAAGATATTTATTCATACATGTGTGTCACCTTAGGGTGAAACTGTACTTTTTTATAAGAATAAATAAGGATCAATGTGACTCTGCATTGATTGTCAGAAAATTAATAAGATCAAAACAAATATTTAGTATCATCTACACCATATTGATAACATGTTTGGTCAATTTCATGGAGATCAATACTTTTCGATGATTTGTCTTCATTCTAGAAATCGTCATTTTTTAGATAAAGAATGATTATATACACAAGATTGAATTTAGATCATGTTATATACATAATGAACATATAGTGATATCACATTATTACTAATTCACATTCTATATTAATGGATTTAATGAATAGAGTCATTATATATTACATTTATCAGTTTATAGTCTTTATAAACAATATTTTTATATATAGACTATGAAAGAGAGAACATGAAGATCACATGAGGATTTTACTGAAGACCCTATGGAAGGAGAACCAATATTAATATTTTAAAAACTATAGATTTGGGATATTTTTTCATTTTTGGTAATATAATCTCATGAGTTGGTACATTAGTGGATCTCTCAAAAAAGAAAGATATTGAATATTGGAACATACCAACCACTTTAATAAATAACTATAGTTTTCATTATTTATATATATATATTATTAGTAAACTCGGAATAAATTTTCCTAACTATTTAACTCACTAACAATGTTAACTTAGAAAGGATCCAAGTTACTTTGAAAAATTGATTGTGAGGAAAATTTCATGTAAATAATTAAAATTTTAGTTAGTGCACTTGTGCATACATTAACCAATTGTGGAGAAGGTTTTGTGATCTATAATAATTTTTTTAAGAAGGTATTAAGATATTTCCTCATATTGAATAATTTTTTTATAACTCATTCATCTTTACAATTTAATTTTCATTATTATAATTATCCAAATCATGATTTGAAGCTAACTATGCTAATTTTATAATTAAATATATAGAGGAATTATCTTTAAGGAGAGAGATATGAAATATATACTAACAAAATTCAAATATTTATTCATTCAAAAATAGAAAAATATGAACTGGAGAATGTGGTTGGACTTTATTAATGATTATGACTCCTCAATAAATTACCACACTTGGAAAGAGAACAAGGGAGAAGATGATTTAAGTCAAAAGGATCATTCTATATTATCTATGATGAGGAAAAAAGGTATAATATTTTTTCTATTCAAAATGGATGGATCCAGAAATTAGGATGAAATTTGATAAATATTATCTTACTCAAATTAGTGTTCAACCATCTTCCCATGTTAAGAATAATTACAGTTAGAAAAAAGTTATAGAGCTGAAAAAAGGTGACACATCTTTAAAATTTTATCTAAGGATGTGATGGAATGATTAGTTTCATGAATAATTTAATTCATTCTTAGAAAAAAGATTTAATGATGGAGTTATTTGATGAGGATCATATTTCAAAATTCTTTATTCACCTACTAGGTTTTAAGATATATTGGAAACTAAAATTGTATTTTTTTATGGGATAACATAAAGAGATATATTTCAAACCTTGTATATCAAGGATCAATATGTCATCAAGTTAAGGCTGAGAGACATATGTAAATGGGGGTATTAAAATCATTACTCATAACATTATGGAAATGAGAAAACATCACCATGGGGTTTTTTGTTAGATTCCCCAAAATATCTAAATTATATAGTAGTATCTGGGTTGTAATTAATCACATTGAAAATCAGAACATTTAATCGCTATTAAATAATATTTCTCTCTTAATCAAATTGATAGAATATATAGTATGTATGGGGTATGGTTTCATAGAGAACCACATTCTATTAGATCGTATTCAGATCTAACGTTTACCTCAATGTTCTAAAAAATATTCCAATAGACTCTGGATATTGAGTTCAGTTTTAGTTTGATATATCATCTTCAGAGAGATGTTCATTATGATAGAATAATTCAACCATAAAAGGATATTCTTATATATTATTCTATATATTTCAATGGACATTGGGATTAACACCTTCATATTTTATATTTTTCATGCAATAATTTCTTTCACTCTAGAATTCTCATTGCTCCATATGATAGTCTCTATAGAAACAAGTGTATAACCCCAACATTATGGGATGAATTTGGATAAATAAATTTATTGGGACATGAGCTAACTAAGGAGATGGAAAAAATGTTATAGTTTTTCAACAACACATCAAGGTAGCTCAGAGTGGATATAGATGTTATAATGATAATCAACAGTAATATATAGAGTTTAAATAGGTGGAAATTTAATTTTAATTAATTTATACATGGAATAAGGTTATAAGATTATTAATGTAAAAGTAAGCCCAAGGTATATTTAAACCATTAATATTCATGATTTCTTGGTGTTATGTTAGATCATAACATTTTGTGATGATGTCTCAGGCTCATTTATAGGCAATCTTTTGACTGTTTTTATTATATTCTATTTGGTATTTTTCAGGGTGTGAATTTGGGTGAAAATTTTGAAATTTTGGAAGGAGGGAATGTGCATGGTTTACCCAAACCATGTTTATTATCCTTGAAATTCATGCAACCCATCAAAGTGAAGAATTTCATGGTCGTAACATAATTTATCAAGCCATGCTCCCAAATATAAAAAAAATTACCCCTCCCACCGGAGAATAGTCGCATAGTTAAGGTGCACATTTAGGGAAAATCATGAACCACTATATAGAAAACAGTGCAAGGGAATTTACTTAGCCCTAAAATTAATTTAAAATTTTCATGTTCCCCAATTTTGATCCCAAATCTACCCCATCTCAACCCCTAAAGTTACTTCAATATTTTTCACCTCTAGTATGGAATCCAAGTCATTTGGAACTCTGTTATTAATTATTTGAATCCCAAATTGAAGATCTCCACCGCTCTCTTTAAGACAATATCATCCTAGTTGTTTTCCTTTTATTCTACCAATATTCCTTTTTTATATATGGTAATTTATTCCATGATTTATTAGTTTTAAATCTAGTATTGTGGATATATATATAGGTTTGGGGATCTATATCTATATTTAAGGGATCATGAGTTGTTCATTATTGATCTAGTGATATGATCTGGATCTCATTCTTTTTCTTTATTCTATAAAAATTGGTGATTATTCCATTGGAGAACATTGGAAAAAAATTGAGGTTGGTTGTGTATAATTTAAATACTTTTTTCTTGATTATAAATACTTTTATGTAATTGTAGGACTTCTATTTTTGTTTATCAATTGAGGTATTGATTGAATTAATTGATTTGGAGAATTAATTAGTTAATGAATAAATGAAATTTGGGATACATGCAATTATATATTAAGGATAATTACTTTTGTAATTAAATATGAGATATTGATATATGAGACATGTGATAATTAAATATTTAATTAATTGATGAATTAATTATAAGATATTGATATTGTGGAATAAGATAATTAATTATTGACTTATTTTTTTGTTAGTTATTCATTTATGGTTGATTTTATTAAATGTATTGATGTTTTTAATTAATTAAGGAATAAATTAAGGTGAATAATATGATGAAAAATTGTTGAATTATAATGATATTGACATGATCAATTAATTAGGGCACTAATAAATTGCATTAGTATGATTAGAAAATTTTTGCATTTGAAATTAAATTCTTGTGGATACTTAATTCTTGAATTACTTATTTTTTGATGAATGGTGACATGGTCATTCAAGTGTGACTTAAGGAATGAGTATATGGAAATTCCATTGTGTGAGTTATTAAATGTATCATGGGAATTCATGTTTTAATTAAATAATAGGAACATGGTCATTTAGTTGTATGAGATGTTAATCGTAACAAGGTCATTCATGTATGAGTTAATGAATGGGAGCTTGGGAATTCAATTGTGTGATTTAAATAATGGAAACAATGGGATTCTGAGATATGATATCCATTATAAATAACTCAGACACTGGTATGGGAAAATTAGGTATTGAGAGGTGAGTGTTTATAGGAAATAAATGGGTTTATATGGTTTAATAAATAATATTTGATTGTGTGATTACTATTTAATTATGATTTTTATTTATTACTTTATACAAATGCATACATTGTTTGAATGTAAATTCATTTAGACATTGTTGGTGGTGGATGACTAAGTTTTAATCACACCCTACATGGGGGGGGGGGCTAATCAACACTTAAATAGATTTCATGGTTATAAGATAGAATAAGGGAAATTGGTCTTAGTTAAATGGATGAGGTGGGATAGAGTATGGATAAGGGAACTAGATGGGGTTTAAGACCCGCAAGGGTGTTATTAGTGTATTTGTTTTGAGTTTTCATTTTGACTCTTGGAATGTACATTATCACGTAATATCTATTGTTCTGTTTAGAGATTTTATTTCCAATTTTTGTCATCATGTGATATTTTTATCCCTATGGTTATGGTTTTTATATTTACTTACATGTTATTTATCTTCTATTGTTTTTTACTCTGAAAAATAGTGTTTAGTCTCCCCATGAATGATATTAGAAACTCACTCATAGTCAGCATCCTCTAGAACATGAGGAGGCACACTCAAGTTCATATGACCAGTCAGTTCAGGGAACCAGTGTTAGAATCCGTGTTTTTCCGGACGGTCGTTTTGAGCAGAAATTTGAATTTTTGCTGTTGGATGCTCATGAAGGGTAAAACGCTCATTTTACCCTACCATCTGATCTCATATAATTTTTCTGATAGCTCCATTGGTCCTGGAATAGGGATTTTACCATAGGACAAGCGTTTGGAGTAAATATGAGCTGTTCCAATTTTGGCGGAATATTTAATATTTAATATTATTAAATTAAATGATAAATTATTCATGTTGGTTTTTTTGAAAATAACTTTTAAACGGAGCATCGTATTGAGATTCTGTCTGCGAAGTTGAGTCCAGAATGGGGAGTTTTGCCTAGGGAAGGCATAAACTCATGTCCGGCACTGGGGCCGGCCCCGACCCCTTTTTCTTCCTTTTCTTTTCTCCTTTCCATTTTATTTCTTCTCTCTTCTTTCCTCCTCCTCCTTGTGCACGTCTCCTATGCTGCTTCTCCTCAGCCGTGACCTATGGGAGTATTTGGAGATCGAAAAAATAGGAGAGAAGGATGGCGAGAGTGGTACCGATTCGAAGCCCCCGACGCGCTGAGTCAGCGTGCAACATCTAGGAGCCGCGAAATCAACCGAATCTTTGGCAGTTTCTTCCTGAAGGTAGGGTCATTTATGTTTTCACCGTAGATCCTAATTAAACATGTTGTTTTAAGTATTTTAAGTCTTATATTGCTTTATTGTGTCCTCTTTCGGCTGGATATAATGTTTCGGGGGTGAAAACGGGTGTTTCGGGTGTTTTCAGGGTTTTCCCGTCGGAAAACCCAGAATACACGGCTTTTATTCCTAGGTTAAACTCCATGTGTTCTTCTCGTTTGGGGAAGATTAATTTTTATTAAGTACACACCATGTAATTTAAGTATACGCTGTGTATTGGGTGGTCGTGTGGCTAGCCGTGTGGAGTAGAACACGAAAATAGTGGTTTTCAAGGACTACACGCCGTGTACTTTAAGTACACGCCGTGTAGTGGTACATAGGCATGTGTTCAGGTGAAAATGGACACGGAGTAACTTTTTGTGAACAGTACACACCATGTACAGTAAATTACACGCCGTGTACTATTACACAGGCATGCCTTGTGCTCTGGCCGTGTACTCTGGCCATGTACTCTGGCCACGTAATGCTTCAGTTTAGTTATTTGGAAATATCTTGGGATCTGGAAGTCAGAATTGGGCATTTGAGTAGCCGATTCTGAGCATTTTTCCACGTAGATAGCAATAGAGGAATTAATTTTGGCTTTTGAAGGTAATATAGAAGGTTTTTTCGGGTTTGTATCTAAATGGAGGGGTTCTTCCTCCACTCATCGAGTTCAGTTGTCACCTGAGAGTGAGACATGGTGTGGATGATAGGTTGGGTGTTCGGACAAACTTAGTTGAGACCTTTAATAGGATATGAGCTATACGATATCTTCCATAACCCATGCTTTAGAAGAGGTTTCCCTTGTGAGATGTTCCCTTCTGGCCTATGAGGCTTTGAGACCAGGTACTTCTAAGAATCCCCTGAGGGATGCCTTTGCTTGTGTGTTGACCCAGGGAGTCCCTTGTAGGATCTCTCTCTTGTCCTTCCCTTGACAGGAACCATGTTATGAAATTATTATATGTCCTTCCTTTGAGTATCTCATATTGGATTCCTCCCTTACTCTATGTTAAGGATCCCGCATAGGATGCCCTCACTCGTGTTTACCTAGAGGATCCCAAGTACGAAGCCTCCTCAGTGTTTGACCTGAGGGACCCAGTGGGTGCACGTTATTTGACCAACTCTAATTTGTTATGTCTGGTTTGGGTAGAGATGGTGATCGGGTGTCACCTAGAACCTATGCCAAACTGGTAATCCCTTTGTTCATTGGATGTATTGTTGGGTTGGGAGTTCGGGCCACCCGTATAGTTTGTTTATATCTGACATGGTTGTTGATGCTGTAGTGTTTTCCATAGGTGCTTCCTGGTTTGTGGCTGCTGAGCCTGACGCGATGCATCTTTCTTGTTTTTTTGGATGCCTAATTTTTCTTGTGTTCTTGAGTATGTGGTTTTTTGCCTTATGTTGAATGTCTTTGTGTTTTCGTGCAAAAGTGCCAGATACCCATGCATCGGGTATCACAGGTTAGTGTTTTGATCTTTCTTTATTATCTTCCTTGCACTGATTGTATTCTTGTGGCTGTTAGATGAATAATGATGGCTTGTTAGCATGTTTGAGGATCACCCCATGGGTGTTTCCCTTGTTTTGGCTGTTTGTCGCCGTTTTTCTGGGGTTTCTTGAGAGGCAGACCTTGTTGCATTGCTTGCTTACCCTGATATAGTTGATTGCATGTATTTCCTACTATTTATATGCTTTTGATGCTTTGTAGCTATTAGGAAAGTAGTTTGTTGAACTTACATAGGACTCCTGACAGTCGATTACGCACGACTGGACTGCTCAGGGCTGTGTGAACCTGGTACAGTAGACTAAAGAGGGAATTGATGATTAAGGGCTTCCCTAGAGAGTACTTTATAAATTAGTATCATTCACAGGACCTACGGGAATGGGAATTTGTGCTTCCCAAGAGTGTCCTTAGTTTACGCACGTATCGAGACCACAAGAGGATTTAGACGTAAGTGCTTCCTCAGAGAGTCTATAGCTATTGTTGCAAGAGCACAGGGGAATTGATTGTGAGAGCTTCCCAGAGTGTCTATGCTTTTTTATAATTACATGACTATAGGGGTATGCTAGTTTGAGCCACCCAGAGAGTCTATGCTTTAGCTAATCCAGAGGGGTGAGACTGTGTGTGCTGCCCAGAGGGTTGCTTTTGTTGCTAGGTAGGACCAGAGGGTATAGTCTGTGAGTACTTCCCAGAGGGTTACCTGTTGTGTTAGTTGCTTGCTTGTGTTTGTTTGGTTGAACTAGAGGGGGTAGGCTGTGAGTACATCCCAGAGGGTTACTTGTTTGTGTTATTATGTTTAGAGACATATTTCCAGTGTTGGCCAAAGTAGGTACATGTTGATGGGATTACAGACCTATAGATCGACTTATTGATACACGGCTTGAGTGGAATGATGTCCAGCTCAATTCCTTTGCACAGTATGTCCAAAGATCAGGCTAATGGTCTCAAGTATCGACTACTGATGTTGTTTCTTGTTATTTGAATCACTTCATCATGAATAATCATATTTATGTATGTGTGTATAGGTACGGGACTATACATGTTTAAGTATATAGATATAGGCATCCATGGTGGCACTTTCCCTGTTGATAGGGATTACACACCTTGAGTTCAACTGTGGTTGCACGTTGGGTTTACTTCTTTTTTTTTGTTCTAGCTAGGCTGAGCACATTGTTGTTGCATACACTTTTAGCAGCACAGTTATAGGTTACTTGTCGGGGTACCCTATTGAGATTATTTCTCACCCCTGCACGTGCAACTCGGTGTACGTGAAGACCTTATGTCTGCATTTTCAAGTTGAGCATGAGTTTCATGGTGGATAGGGCTGAGGCCCAGTGTTGCATGATCGAGCGGAGCTACTCGAGTGGGTCTACTAATCGAGCTACTGCAATTCGATTTGTCTAGAGATCGGGAATGTGGATCGGCTCGGAGATAGTATCAGAGCCCTGTAATTTTACTTTCAGTTTTTTTGTACTTGTATCTATATGGCTAGACCAGTGGGTGACCAATGTTGTATTGTATTGCATAGATGTTCGGGCTTTTACAACATTTTAATATTACAACTTGTTCTATTTCAGTTGTTTACTACTTCCAAACTCTATTTACTTTCCGCTGTGTTTGATACTTAGTTTTTTCCACTATTTTCTTACTCTGGTATAATGGAATAATCTCCCCACTATCACACCCTAGTCCCTCGCTGCTAGTCGGTAGCCTCTGGCGTATGGGAAGTCGCACTTGGGGCCTTGTGTTGAACCGGATCGGAGCACCGGTCTAGTGGATTCCGGGTCGGGTCATTATAAAGTGGTATCAGAGGAGTATTCCTTCTTGGTATTTTCTATTTGGGATATAGTAGACAAGAGTATTAGGAATGTGTCGGAACCTGTGATGGATATCGGGCTGGTGCGTCGCGAACACTTTTTCCGTTAAGAAGTCCTAGATGCCAGGGTTTGGGATTGTTGTTATGAATTTGTGATGTTACGGTTGTATATGATTTTCTCCTTGATCAACTCACATGTTGTGTGGTGTTTTTATTTACTATGGATCTCTAGCTCTTGGCCATTGGTAAGATTCCAGGGATAGATTTTGACTCTTGGATGGAAAAGGAAAGAGGTGTCTCATGCATCATACTAGGCACGTAGGATTCACAGCATATAGGCCTGCTAGTGTGTGTTCTTACTGACGAATGAGACCCTTCGGTATGCTTACACATACTTTTTATTCTAATAGCATGTTACATGGATCTACGTTAAGGCATTTTGATGGGGCTGATGACACATTCCTTTTGCACAGGTGGTGTAGTGACCCTAGTGGTCTCTGTGGAACGTGATGCCTTTTTGTTTAACACCTTATTGGGTGTTGTTTCTCGGTTCTATGGTTATCTAGTCGGATCGTTGAGAATGATGCTGATGGATACCAAGGAATTTCTTTTGAACTGGACCTCCTTTTGGTATTGTTGTATACAGATACCCAAGGGGTGTTAGCTCAACTTGTCTCTTCTATTTTGTTTGTGACCTCCAAGGAGTTGTTCCTTCTAAGGATGCTCAGTGGGGATCAAGGACATTGTAGGTTGTGTTTTTGTTTTGACCTTATTAGGTTGTTCTGATCTTTACCATCTTCTGAGTGGGTTTGGATCTTTTGGGCTAGGTGGTTAGGCCTTGTGACCTAGTTGTGATACTTTTTCTGTAGGGCTAGGTGGAGGACCTAGAGACTCTGGGTTTTGACCCTAACCCTTTCGATCGATGTCTATTCCATTTCAAGGAAACCTGTGTGAGAAGGTTGACCAACATTTTCAAATGCCTTTCTGGCGGTGGTTGTTTTTGCGACTGGTTTCGACGAGCAGGCCTGTTCGAGTTCCTAGCCTGGTCGAACAGTGTTTCTGATGTTGCTGTTGTAGAGGTGACTTGGTGAAATTCAGGGTTATCGTGAAATGGTTGACCCGTGCTTGAATCATGGTCGGGTTTTGGTGGGATGTTAGTGTGGCTCGGTGGGAGCTAGACACGCCTTCAGTGAAATCTTAGTGTACTCTTGTAAGAGACGATCATGCGCTATCTTGATTCGTCTTGAGTATGCTGAGAGAGCTTCGACCCTACATTGAGCACCATTTTCTTTCTAAATGTTCTTCCCTGTTGATGGTGAAACCTGTTCTGGTTGTGCTCTCGAAGCGGTGTATGGTAAGACATATGGTGGGGAGTGCACCAATGGCCCTTTTGAGGGCGGTTTTCCGTGTTTAGGATAAACATCGGTGTTTTCCAGTAAGCATTTGAACTCCGGGTTTTCTTTTAAGACGACGACAAGGGTATTTCTATGGTGGGGAGTACCAGTTTGGTTGTAGTTAAAGATATTCTATGTAGATGGTGGTTGATAACCCTAAGGAAGGTCATTGGATAGTCTAGAGCGCTTGGTTGTGCAGATGCTCGGGTTATGAGCATGGTTGCTGGTTCTTCCACTGGGCTTCTCAGGGACGAGAAGGTTTATGGTGGGGAGTTTGTAAGAAACCGTGTTTTTCCGGATGATCATTTTGAGCAGAAATTTGAATTTTTGCAGTTGGATGCTATTTTGGGGAAAACAGCCATTTTACCCCACCAGCTGATCTCAGATAATTTTTCAGATAACTCTGTTGGTCCTGGAATAGGGATTTTACCCTAGGACAGGAGTTTGGAGTAATTCTGAACTGTTTGAATTTTGGAGGAATATTTAATATTTAATATTTTTAAATTAAATATTAAATTATTCGCGTAGGTTCGTTTGGAAATAAATTTTAAATAGAGAATCAGATTTAGATTCTTTCTGCGTCGTTGAGTCCGAAATGGGGAGTTTAGCCTAGGGAAGGCATAAACTCATGTCGGGAGCCGGGGCCGGCCTGAGCCCCTTTTTCTTCCTTTTCTTTTCTCCATTCCTTTTTCATTATTCTCTCTTCTTTCCTCCTCCTCCTTGAACACATCTCCTATTCCACTTTTCCTCGTCCGTGACCTATGAGAGAATTTGGGGATCGAGAAAACGGTAGAGATGTAAGGTGATAGTGGTACTGATTCGAAGCCCTCGACGCGCTGAGTCAGCGTGCGACATCCGGGAGCCGTGAAATCAACCGAAGCTTCAGCGGTTTCTGCCCGATGGAAGGGTTGTTTATCTTTTTGCCATAGATCCCCATTAAACATGTTGTTTTAAGTCTTTTAGGACTTATATTTCTTGCTTGTTTCCTCTTACAGTTGGATCTAATGTTTCGGGGGCAAAAACTGGTGTTTCGGGTGTTTTCAGGGTTTTCCCATTGGAAAACCCAGAATACACGGTGTGTATTCCAGGGTTACATGTTGTGTGTTCTTCCCGTTTTGGGAAGAATAAGTTTTCTTAAGTACATCTGTGTACTTTGATTACACTCTGTGTAGTGGGTGGCCGTGTGGTTGGCCGTGTGGAGTAGAACACAGAAATAGTGGGTTTTAAGGACTACACACCGTGAACTTTAAGTACACACCGTGTAGTGCTACATGGGCGTGTGTTCGGGTGAAGACTGACACGACATAACTTTTTGTGAACTGTATGTGCAGTGTACAGCAAAGTACACACTGTGTACTATTACATAGGCATGCCTTGTGCTCTGGCCATGTACTCTGGCCATGTACTCTGGCCATGTACTACTTTAGTTTAGTAATTTGGAGATATCTTAGGGTCTATAAGTCAGAATTTGGCATGTGAGTAGTCTATTCTGAGTGTTTTTCCGTTTATATCACAATGGTGGAATCCTTTTTACTTTTAAAGGTCATCTAGAAGGGGTTTTTGGAGTTTCTATCTAAATGGAGGGGTTCTTTCTCCACTCATCGAGTTCAGTTGTCACCTGAGAGTGAGACATGGTGTGGATGATATGTTGGGTGTTCGTACCAACTTAGTTGAGACCTTTAATAGGAGATGAGATATGAGCTATCTTCTCTAACCCATGCTTTAGAGGATGTTTCCCATGTGAGACGTTCCCTTCTAGCCTATGAGGTTTTGAGAAAAGGTACTTCTAAGGATCCCCTGAGGGATGCCTTTACTTGTGTGCTGTCCTAGGGAGTCCCTTGTAGGATCTCTCTAGTGTCCTTCCCTTGACAGGAACCATGTTATGAAATGTTTATGTGTCCTTCCTTTGAGGATCTCATGTAGGATTCCTCCCTTACTCAATGTTAAGGATCCCGCGTAGGATGCCTTCGCTCGTGTTTACCTGGAAGATCCCGAGTACGATGCCTCTTTAGTGTTTGACCTGAGGGACCTAGTGGGTGACCATTGTTTGACCGAATCTGCGTTTTTATGTTGGGTTTGGGTAGAGATGGTGATCAGGTGTCACATAGAACCCATTCCAAACTGGTAATCTCATTGGTCTTTGGATGTATTTTTGGGTTGGGCATTCGGGCCACCCGCATAGTTTGTTTATATCTGACTTTGTTTCTGATACTGTAGTGTTTACCAGAGGTGCTTCCTGGTTGGTGGATGCTGAGCCTGACGCGATGCATCTTTCCTGTTTGTTTGGATTCCTACTTTTCCTTGTGTGCCTGAGTAGGTGGTTTGTTGCCTTACATTGAATTTCTTTGAGTTTTTGTGGAGAAGTGACGGATACACATGCATTAGGTATCTCGGGTTAGTTTTTTGATCCTGCTTATTATCTGTCGTGCACTGATTGTATTCTTGTGGCTGTTAGATGAATAATGATTGCTTGTTAGCATGTTTGAGGATCACCCCATGGGTGTTTCCCCTGTTTTGTCTGTTCATCAACGTTTGGCTTATGTTTCCTGAGAGGCACACCTTGTTGCATTGCTTTATTACCTTGATATAGTTGATTGCATGTATTGCCTGCTGTTTATATGCTTTTGATGCTTTGTAGTTATTAGCCAAGTAGTTTGTTGAACTTACTTTGGGCTGGTGATAGTCGATTACGCACGACTGGACTGTTCAGGGCTGTGTGATCCTGGTGCAGAAGAATAAATAGGGAATTGAAGATTAAGGGTTTCCCTAGAGAGTGTTATAAATTAGTATCATTCGTAGGACCTACAGGAATGAGACTTTGTGCTTCCCAAGAGTGTCATTAGTTTACGCACGTATCGAGACCACAAGAGGAATTAGACGTAAGTGCTTCCTCAGAGGGTCTGTAGCTATCGTTGTAAGACCACATTGGGAATTAACGGTGAGAGATTCCCAGAGTGTCTGTGCTTTTGTATGTTTACATGACTATAGGGGTCTGATAGTTTGAGCCACCCAGAGAGTCTATGCTTTAGCTGAACTAGAGGGGTGAGACTGTGTGTGCTGCCTAGAGGGTTGCTTGTGCTGCTAGGTAGGACCAGAGGGGATCCTCTGTGAGTACTTCCCAGAGGGTTACCTGTTGTGTTAGTTGCTTTCTTCTGTTTGTTTGGTTGAACTAGAGGGGATAGGCTGTGAGTACTTCCCAGTGGGTTACTTGTTTGTATTATCTTGTTCAAAAACATATTTCCAGCGTTGGCCAAAGAAGGTACATGTTGATGGGATTACAGACCTATAGATCGACTTATTGATACAAGGCTTGAGTGGAACGATTTCCAGCTCAATGCCTTTGCACAGTATGTCCGTAGATCGGGATTATGGTCCCAAGGATCGACTTGTGATGTTGTTTCTTGTTATTTGAATCACTTCATCATGAATAATCATATTTATGTATATGTGTATAGGTATGGGACTATACATGTGTACGTATATAGATATGGACATCCATGGTGGCACTTGCCCAGTTGACAGGGATTACACGCCCTGAGTTCAACGGTGGTTGCACATTGGGTTTAATTCCTTTTTTTTGTGTTCCAGCTAGGCTGAGCACATTGTTGTTGCATACACTTTTAGCAGCACAGTTATAGGTTACTTGTCAGGGTGCCCTATTGAGATTATTTCTCACCCCTGCACGTGCACCTCAGTGTACGTGTAGACCTTATGTCTACTTTTTTCTGGTTGAGCACGAGTTGCATGGTGGATAAGGCTGAGGCCTAGTGTTGAATGATCGAGCAGAGCTGCTCGAGTGGTTCTACTGATCGAGCTACTGCAGTTCTATTTTTCTGGAGATCGGGTACGTGGATCAGCTCGGAGTTAGTAGCAGAGCCCTGTACTTTTACTTTCATTTTCATTGTACATGTATCTGTATGGCTGGCCTAGTGGGTGACCAGTGTTGTATTGTATTGCACAGATGTTCGGGCTTCTACATCATTTTACAATTATAGCTTATTCTATTTCAGTTGTTTACTGCTTCCGCACTCTTTTTACTTTCCACTATGTATGATACTTAGTTATTTCTGATGTTTTCTTTCTCTGGTATAAGGGCATAGTCTCCCCACTATCACACCCTAGGCCCTCGCTGCTAGTCGGCAGCCTTTGGCATACGGTGAGGCGCGCTTGAGGCCTTGTGGCGAAATGGATTGGAGCACCGGTTTAGTGGCTTCCTGGTCGGGTCGTTACAACCAGTGTGTGGCACCTAAGCCAGGATGTTGTAATGTGGAATCAAAGCATAGTTTTTTTCTTTAGTATTTCTATTTATGAAACATAGACAGTAGTATATGATGAGTAGAACATTGTTTATGAGCTCATTCATTAGATTAACTGACCCATGTATGGGGGAGAACCAAATTTCCTATGGTTGGAATATTTTTTTTTGATTTTTCTATTACAGTTGAATATTATTTCACCTTGGGTGCCACACTTTTTGTGTTATGTTATTAGTGTTTTTGAGAGTTTCTACGAATCAACTTGTGGCCTTATATGGAATGATATTTGAGTATAAATTCATTATTCTAGGAACTTGTGATTGTTTTCTTGAAATGAATAATTTAATACATGTAAGGGAAAATGGGTTATGGGAATGTTTTTTATCTTGAACTATTTTTCCTTGCTTGTGAAATTATACTAATTCTTAATCGAGCATTTTAATGTTATTCCATATTATACCACCATAAAATATTATTCAGGGATGAGGATATAATAAAAAATATATATTCTTTATACTTTTGTGTTTTATGTTAATGTAACAACCTATATAAATATCTAGTTATGTAAAATGGGAAGTGAAACCATCGTTCGTGTGTATGATAGACTAACACCACACGAATTGATGTAATTAGTTTTCCATCAACACCTCCAATGGGAGGTTATAAGGTTGTATTGAATATATATATATATATATGATATTAATAACATATTTACCATTATTAAATCATTATATATCATTTAATTTCTTACCTCTCCATTCCCTAAAAAATAATAACATTATTTCTGCATATGTGTGGACAACCACCTCCATGAAGTAATGTGAGTCATTTTTCATCACCACATTATATGGATGATATATATATAAGTATATTTATACAGATAATATGGTATTTATTATATAATAATTATTATGTAATTATCAAATAATACTTACCTTATTTCCATAATGATCATAAAAAAATGGAAACGTTACTCATTATACTTACAACCTACCATCTTAATGGTTATAAAATAATTTTTTAATAAAAATATATAATTATTGGTTATAAAAGTATAATTTATTTAAAAATTATGATTATTTCATTATTATTATTCTAGAGATGATGTAATAATTACCATTAGGACCATAGTCAACCTAAATAATGCTTTTTGGACACATGATCTGAATAACTTAAAAAACTCTCAATGTGAACTTATTTGATTAAGTAATTATATAAAAAACTTTAATAAGGGAAAATAAATTATTGATAAACTTGAAAAATTTTATCATAAAACTATGTAAATAAATAATTTTATTTTATTAGAAAATAATAAATACAAGTGATGGGTCCGACTCGATGTAAGGTTATTTTTAAAAAAAATCATTTTTTTAATGTGTCAATTTGAATCATTTATCTTCCATTTACATATATCAAAAAATTATTTTATGAATATATTTATAATAACATAAAATAATTATAATGGATATTTTAATTACTATATTTTTTTAATGTTTTTGGAAGGGAAAATTTTTACATAAGGATTTATCTTTTTTTATAGAAGACAAATGTAATGTTCTATATTAACATATAGGTAAAAAATGACTTTTCTTGCCACAAAAACTATTATTCGATATTTTACATCCATTTTAATATGAAATATTTTATTTAAATAAAATCCTTCTTTATCTATATTCTAGTAAATTTCAATCATTTTTGAAATTGTAATGTATGATTCAAAATCCAAAAATACTTTTTTCTGGGTGAAATTAATATTTTTATGAGTGCATTATTAAATATATTACAATATTGTTTATGTTTTGATTTTTTATGGTTATTGGAATTGTTAAATTGAAATGTGGATCCATTATAAACCATGTATTGGTGATTAAATTGTTAACAATATATGGGTAGTTATATGATAAACCATGGAGATGTGGTTCCGTGATAGTCCTCAAATGCATTTGTTATAGGAGTCAGTGATATGGTTATTCCATTTGAAAGAGTTATTTTAAGAGAGATATTGTAATTATGTATAATGGTACCAACATTTTTTTCCCTTTTCTTCTATTAGTTTTTAGGAAAATTAATTGATTTATCTTGGTAATATATTAATATTATATTTGAAGAAATAGATGTGCTAATTTTAAAGGGTGAAAAAGAATATCTATGTAAAAAGGTTTTAATGAGTCTTCCTGAATGAAATGAAACAATTTCGAGATTTATTTATCCTTTGATACTTATTATGGAATATTTTATGAATATATATAGGTATATAATGTGATTTATTATTTTATAATTTTTTTACTTTCATCCAAAAGTTTATTTCAAAAAAGTAAACATTTTATAATTATTCATGGACTAATAACGTTTTTTCTTTTTTTACTTGTTTATGTCCCTTACAGAGTTTTTTTGATCATATTATATTTTAAAATGTTTTTAATAGGGATTCAATGATTATTTTGAAAAATTATGAGTTCAAGATAAAAATTGTAATGATGATTCCTAAAAATAGAACATGTTTCATTTTAAATGTTTTGTTTGGTGGAAAAATTAATATTGAATTAAATTGTTAAATTTTTCATATATGTTTATTTATGTTAAATTTATGTAGAGACACTATAAAAAATTATACATTAGAGATATTTGGGAATTTATGAATCTTAATTCTAGTTTTAAAACACAATAATATGTAATTTTTATATTGTTTCCTTATAATAATGGGAATTGATGTAACATCACATTATCTTCATTGATGTATTTATCTTATCCATTTATATTTACCTCATTATTTGGGTGTGTTTTTGGAAATATGATTATAGTGATATTTTTCAATGGATGAATGATCTAATTTTCATGTATTTATATTTGATTCAATTAATGTCATTTGGGTATGAATGTGTCAATGTCATTGTGGGGTTATCCCGATATTCAGAGAAGACCATTGTTGGTTTGGGTTTTTGTGGAGAATACAATTTGTTTTCTATCTACTAGACTTTTTGACATCATTAATGAATTAAAAAACATGATTCTTCCTTTAAAAATATGTTTTTAATTTTTTTAAAATGTGAATGGTTTACAAACTGTGAATATAGTTCAAGACATTAAATAGTAAAATATTGATTTCACATCTAAGGAGACAAATTTTTTGTATCTTTTCTAAATTGAATAATTCATGTCATGAAATTTCTCACATTGTGAGAAGTTTAGGGTTATTAATATGTGATTTCTTATTTATTTGACTAAAATATTTTACTCTCACACCTAGGTGAAATCAAAATATATTTTTTGGATCTATACTCTTTTCAGATCATTTTATTCAGCAATTGATCTTCACTGCGGTTGTAATGAATTTTTATGGGTATGTGATATTTCTTATTATTTATTGTTGTTAATAATGGTAATAATATTTCCCTAATTTTTTGTATATATTAATTTATAATGATATTTTTTTTATCCTATATAGATCTATTGGGTAATCTTATTTCAGAGGCCATCCTTTATATTGGTTATGGTGTGACATGTGAGTTTTTTTAGATATGTTTTGATCTATCTGATCTGCCAACCATTCTCTTGTTGAATTGATTTTAAGATGAATATATGGATTCTCTTGTCTCTTTCTTTGTCTACATATTTTTTATTTCTCTCAGTGGTGTAGATTCAATTGTAGGCATGTCTATCCTGAGTTTTTTGTTTTTTGTTATATCTCTATATTATGTTATATGAGATGTATTTTTTTATAATTGTATAATTTTTTATAAATGAATTTTATTTTATATTTGTGTGTGTGAAAATATATTTTTTATAAAATATATCCTTCCCTTTATTTATGAAAAATAAGTTTTCATATCAATGAATTTTGTAAAGTATTTATATAATTATTTCCATTGCTTCGTTTTCATGAAATAGATTGGAAAATGTAGAACATTAGATGCCTTGTAAAAATAGGTGGAAGGTGATTCTTAAGGATATCATCAATGTATTTCTGGGGATTCACTCATGGGGTGTTCCTCTTCTTGAAAGGATTTTTGTTCCCTGGACTTGATTGACATTATGGGGGGTTCACTCATGGGTGGGGGGGGGGAGTTCCCCTTATCCTTTGGCCAGTTCTATAAGGTTTTGATAGCGCACTTGTCATTGATTGTGGTACGAGTAGTATAATAGCATGTCCAGTAGTGATACTTTTCATGACGTTACAAATGATTCCAATTTTTATTGGATATGATATGATATCTGATACATTCTTTGTTTTGATTTCATCGATACATGAGATATGATTTTAAACTATTTTAATTTCTTTATTTGGAAATGGGGAAATAAGGGAAATTATATCACTGATTTTAATATAAAAATATGAAAATGATTATCCAGCATTGTTTCCATTAATGTTGAGTATCTTAAAATTGTTTTACATAGACTTTCAATAGAACACCTTGGTAGAATCCTAAAGATAAATATTAGATCACACCCTAAACACTCCTTTGTTGGTTCGTAGGTATTATTAATTAAATTATTGGGGGTTAAGGCATTAATTGTGAGGAATAAAGGTTTCATTTTGTATTCTCTAAGAAGTTGATGGTGAGATAGTGGGTTTTTTCTAATGTAATCACATGGAGTAGTTGTTGGGGATTATGTTTCCTTTTCTATTAGACTTTTTCTTTGGTATTTTTTAGCTACCAATGAGTTTATTTCACTTAGTATATTTTCTTTTTCAATTTAATATATTATTAATTTACACTTCTGTTATTTCATTTCATCATGTGTATATATATATGTCATGTAATTTTCTTAAGGATGGGAGAAATAATTCACTCTATTTGTTGATTATGACTTGGTACAATTCACAAGTCCATGGTGATCGGGAATTACATTTTGGTATGTGATGATTTGGGTCAAGATATGGTTTTAGAGGGTAACCAGGTCAGGTTATTAATAGTTATCCTTCAAATGAGAATGTTTTTCATAGATTTGGGATGTTTTTAGACTAGAGATATGATTTCAGGGACTTGAAAGGTATGTTGTGGTGAGTTTTTGGCTAGATTATTCCATGATAAGACTCACATTCCCATGATATGTTGGTATTTTTTTCCTATATTTTTTGTTTCTTTACTTTAATATCAGTTTTTATGGTTTTCGGGTTTGAGATAAGATTACCCTAACTTCTGATCACTTTTTTATTTTCATTGTGAATTTTTATTACTCTAAGTCAACATCAATTGGATTTTTGAAATACTGATATAGATTATCCTTAGGAAAATTCACATAGATATCTGAATATTATCAAGGCTATCACACAAGAAGTTTATGTGATTGGCCAAAATATAAAACTATTTCAGAATGCACACTATTGTAAATAAGGGAAATACCCACAGGCCTATCACAATGGTTTTGATTAATTGTTTAGATAGGTTATTTTATATTATGTTATCCCATAAAATTTTAAATACCTATTAGGGGTAGAATACCCATTCAAATGGTTTTTTAAAATCATTAGTATTGGTGTTCCTCAATTTTTTAACAGGTGCCCCTCCCCTCCTCAGATCTATATGAAATCTTGAGTGCTCCTATCCTCCCATCATGATCCTTAGAAGCACTCCCATCTTGACCCCTAACATCACTCTCTTACATAACTAATCTCATTCTCATAGTGGAATGTGCCCCTCCCCTCAACTCAAAAAGATCTAATACTAAATGCTAGTACCAGTTTCATTTGAATATATTCTAAACCATCCATAATATTATCTCTCCAATTATTTTTTTCATTCTTCCCCAACAATAAATCAGCGGGTTCAAAATAATTTTGATATTCTATCAACCATATAGTTTTTTTTTTGATTTTTTTTCTGAATCACCACCACAATTTTTTATTTTTGTTGTATTTTACTTTCTTTGGATCATGTGGTTTTTAGGGTTTAATATATTCAGTTAATGTTAATTTGGGTTTTTTCAGAAAAGTTTTCTTCAGTTTTTGGTTTCATCTATTAAATTTTGATTTGATTCATTATTGTTTGTTATGATATATTTTGGTTCTAGTTAGTTTAGTCTAATATATATATATATATATATATATATTTATTTTTAAAATTGATAATGGTGCAGCATTATTAGGTATGGAACATCCCCTTTCATCATTAGATAATAATTAAAATTACTGTTTAAATGTTTAATTTTTTACTAGATGTGAATGGATTGTTAATCATTATTTCTATTTGTCTATTTAGTAACCCATAAGATCTCTTCCATCTTCTTCCCCACCTACGATGGCCCATCCACAAGATTCTCATCACATCAGTTTTTTCTTCAATGTAAAATTATCAAGTATTTTATCCATCATTTAGTATATTTTAGTTACGTGCTTAACAAGTAACATAAATATTTTTATTGAATGTTGGGTATTGATTGAATTCCCATTTTGTGATTTGATTAAGGAATTTAATTTGATGCAATATTTTATTTTTTTCTTCTTTAATGGCTATTTTTGTTCATTATTGTAGGGGAATTTATATTTTTTATCTTCATCCCACCTTGATGACCCCTTTATATAAGTTAACATTCTCTCAAAATCATAAAAATTATTCTAAAGGAATGAATATATCTTATCCCAAAAATAAAAATCAATATCCCATCACACTATCAGTACCCATGAAATAAACAAAATATAAATATAATTACATACTTGAATGACCTCTCAAATAAGAGTTTGATTTTTATCTTCCAAGTGAATAGTATAACAAAAATAAATGTTACAGATAAAGATAATTCCATACTATAAATATATTTTTGATTCATTTTATTCAATTATTTAATCACCTAGATATCGTAATGGAACTCTTTATTCTTCCCATTCCCCTCAAAAACAGTTCTATCATTCTCTTACTCTAAACCATAATTTCAATTTTACACCTCCAATTATTCTTGATTCATGTAACGTACAATATATAATAATGATTTATTTTCCTTCTTGGATCACCTTTATTAATCTTATCTCAAGATAAGATATTTTATTCAGGCACAAATTCTCTCTTAAAATTAGATTCTCAACATTATTATACTCTATTTATACTTTCATAACTGTTGTGTGCATTTAAAAAAAATATCCAACACTCTTACCCATAATCCAATAGTTGGACCAATATTATTCCCACAAATCTTTAAATGTTAAACCATATTCCCCACTCATTATAAGTGGTCAAAACATACAACTCTAAGTATATTTAATTTATTTTTTCTTGAGAAAAATATTACACTTTTTGAATGTACCCCAAAATTTCAAGTTATTTTAAAAATTAAAAGATCCTATAATTATATGTATCATTATGGAAGGATCATAATTTACTTCAAAAAGAATGTGGTGTGAAGTCCTTCTTGAAGGTGTGATTCTCAGTTGAACTCTATATCCAAAAAATCATGTAGAATGTCATATTAATATTCCATGAAGATCGTGGTGTAAAATTATCTTATCTCAAAAAATATGGACATATTGTAGTGTTTTCATCTAGTTTCAATGTGTAATAATATTTTATATTCCTCTAGGTTTTTAATCAATTCGTACAATGTTAGTATCCTCAAAATTTAACTAGAATTTATCAATGTCACAATTTTTACACTTTTCAATGTCTCACATAACTGTTGTGTGGATCTATTTATGTGGAGTTATCCAATCCACCTTCACATTACAAAACCACAAAAAAATTATGATGGGATCTTTACAGAATCAAAAAATCACTCTTCATAGTTAAAAATAAATCATTTTGTTGTGATACAAAATCAATTACTCTTATATACATTGGTTTTATTATTATCAATAAAATATTACAGTGAGGTTCACTCATACATTGTACATTTATATTGGTTTTCGAGGTCTTTTATAGTGTTGTCTCTTCCTTGATGGTGTATCAAATCATCAATCACTCTAGACTATTTTATTATTTAATAGGTTATGGTGTGGCATATAACCCTAGGATGTGGTCTCTCTATAAATAATCTTATATGGAATAAGTTTTTTATTATGTGATCTTTATTTATTATTATGCATAACATAATGTAGTGTGACAAAAAGTTATATAGTGAAATGAAACCTCTATATCTAAAATTTTTATGATTACATAACAACCTTCATGGGGTGATAATCAATGTTGTAACATGTTATGATAAATCATTACCATGATTACAAAAATCCTTTTCCAAATAAGTTGTTAATGGATATTAGATAATGGTATCAGCTTGTAAATTATATAAATGTGACAAGATATATGATTTCACATCAGATCATTTAAATATGGTATTGATTAACTTTATTATATCAAAATTACAAATTTGATAGTGGTTGATTGAATACAAAATGTAGAATCTAGTGACCCTATTATCAAGATATATTTGTGAATAATTTTAAGAACGATATCCCTATACTTGGGAAGATGTGGTAGATATGAATCACATGTTCTATAAGGTTCTCTCCTCAAAAAAATTATGCATCTATTAAAATTAATATAAATTATACATCAACCCCTAATTATACTTATTTTATAAATATCTACCTCATTTTCAATATTCAAATACAAATAGAACTGATCAGATTCAATTGTACAATGATGTACAAAGTTGAACTAAACCATATCAAGCAACACCAAATGAACCAAAATAGAATTTACTAGAACCAATGTAAATAGAATATATTTTAACCAATCTAACCCATATTCAATAAAACTATTCCAAATTTCATTAATAAAAATTGAACAAAACCACATGCACTTGAACTAAAGTAAAACAACACCAATTAAATGAAACTAAACCATATCTATAAAAACATACCTAACCTAACCCGATAATTTTTTTAAAATGAACATAAATAAATTAAATTTACCAAAAAAACTGAAAAAAATTAAATGAACTTAAACTATATTAAATTTTAGGGGAGGGACATTAAGGAACCTATCTGAAGGTCCTTTATGCCTCATCAATGTATTCATTTAATTACATCTCATTTAAATACCCCTAGGTATTTATATTCCTTGTGAAACATTTTCATAATTAAATCCTTGATCCTTATTATATTTTTCACATTATTACCCATTGATATAATGGAATTAAATATTGTGATATCCAATTTATAGTATTTTGTAATATACTTTTTTTCATTTATATTTTATTCTCATATAGACTATTTTTTCTATTATGGTTTCATATAAAGTTATAAATTTTTGTTTCCTTAAATATATTGTTGATTTAACTTCAATAATATTTCATTGATTTTAAGAAATTACATGTATTTTTTTTAAATAATGGATTGTATTTAAATGTATGAAACTGATCAGATCTCAAGATATTTTCAAAATAATTTGGAGAGAATTTTAGATTTTTCATTTAACAATGCTTCAGATAGTGGTAAAACAAACTTCCCTCGTTTAAATTGAGTTGGAAGACCATGCATGATACATAAAGAAGTTATATTCTATTTTTCAAAATATATTCTACAAAAAAACTACAATATACGATATCATAATGAGTTGAAATTAAAATCTCAATATGTTCATTATTTCAGTGAGAGGAATCTATTGTAGAATTTATTTGATGAACACTTTTTATTTATTTTTAATAATTATAAGGAAGGTATTTTAATCCATGAATAGTTTGATAAGGGAATGCATGATGCAATTAAATAAATTTATGATGTTTAATGTTTTAAAGAATTTAATGATACTAGAAAAACTCTAGAATATAAAAAAAAAAATTAAAAATGAAGAAGTTGTAAATTTTAATATGACTTTTTACTAGGAAAACAATGTATGGGATTTATAATACATACATTGACTAAATTCCTACCATTTTGAAGGAATTTATTCTATATGACACAGATATTGCATAAAAAATTATGGATTGGAACTTAGTTGAGTAATTAGGATTTTTAAACCATAAAATTCTGGCTTTCCCAAAATATTTCGTCTTATTCTTCAAGGAATCAACTAAAAAGAATGATTGTATAAAATGTGGCACATTTGAATGGATTCCAAAATCTAATGGAACACCAACATGTGTTCCACAAAACATAATGAGGCCCTTTACATTGATCCCTATACTCTCTAATCTTTCATGTCGGGAAAAATCTCAATAAAAATGTGATGGAATGACACCAATAGAAATAAGAATAATCAGTAGTTAGTTCAACCAGAAGATTAATTTTCATGGCATAAATTTGATTATTGATATGTTAATTTCATATATGACAAGCATAAAGTGGGGTTGGGACTTTTTATGTGATGATTTTAATTCATTTTTCAGAGATGCATACTTCACACATAACGCGACTAGTTTTCATAGATATTTATATCCATCTTCCTTGGATGTGCATGGGAAAAAAATTTATTTCATGAATATAATCTTATATAACACATATAATCTAGGAAATGATATATATGTATACATGAAACCAATAATAAAATAGTTGAAACATATTTGGAATTTTGGTGTGTGCACATAAGATGCATGTTTGAAAGGTATATTTTAAATGGGTGATACACTTACATGGATGATGGATGATTTTCATTCTTATGAAACTATGTTTGGATGAATCACAATGGAAAAACTATCATGTCGTATTTTTATAAAAAACATGATCTAGAAGAATTATGTATCGTCATAATTTCAGTTTTATATGGCATGGATGATTCTTTCAAAAGGAAAATTCATATAAAAATAATCATGGAATATTTGAAAACATCATAGCGATCGACAATTGACCTTATCAAATGTCTAGAACTTATGTTATTAATGAACTGAAATATTTTAGTTTTTTATTTGGGAAGGGTTTGATTAAATTTTAAGAGGAAGATTTCTTCCACTGAAACTATGACACCCCTGATATGTATTTCACACTAAAACATGTTTTTTTACATAGAAAACACCACATTATACAATATAAGAGATAATGTGGTCTAGTGTATTTGGAGATTATGACCATTAAATAACAACTAAAAACATTAGACACAACATCTTATTGAAAACATCCTTTACATGACAATAACATTCCCTCATACATAGCATTGCATGGGATAACATGAGGACATACATAAAAAAAGGTAAGATATAAAGCCCAATAAGGGAATGAACATAGAATATAATGAGGGATAAAATATATGTTAGAAAATATGCATATCAACGGAGCACAAGAGAAACTTGAACATAAAGGCATGATAGAGCATGATAATCATAATAGGGAAATGTGGCAACAACATTTAACAGAGAATTAGCGTGATCCAAGGACCATTTTACATGAAGCATGAGTAAAACCTAATTTCACTTGTATTAGCATGATTAAACACTCATTGCACATGATTTATCCTAACACTATACTTTACCCAAAGCATTGGAGCGCTATCTGGGTGCACCCTTACTTAAACATTTCATTTCATGCATAAGTGTGCCACATGAATCATACAACATGGAATAAATAATTATAATTTATTACAAGATAAAGGTATGTGGAATACATACATGTATAATAATAATAAATCAGTAAATGTGCATAAAGATGAGTTTCCTTGATAGATAAATGGGCATGGTATTCACTACACAATGACATTCTTGTTGAAAATCACAGTGCAATTTTGGCAGCATAACGACGTAAAATAAAAACTCATTAAAATGGTTGATGGGAGATAATGGGGTGTCTCATCTGATATACATGAAATGGAAATTAATGGGGTTATAAAGATACATTTACCAAAACACATAACGGAATTTACATGTGTAATACAAAATAATTTCTTTGATGTAAAAGAGGAGAGGGAAATCCCTCATGGAATTTTGGCAAGGTAATGGGTGTACATGAGATGGATTAATGAGAGGGAAAGGGGTCTCCGATCATTAAAAAATAAAGAGATAAGTATGTAAGAGGTTAAAAATCATACCCCAACATTTTTAATTGATAACAAAAGGTCATAACAACATAAAGAAAATCGGAAAAATTGAGAATTGATAAAATACCTTAATTCGAAGTGTGATCACAAAGGCTTCGGAGAGGCTTGAGGGAGGCTTATTGGGAACTTGGGGAACCTTGGGAGGATTCTAGAGAGAGTATGGAAGTGGTTGGATGAACTGCAAATTCTTTGAGTGAATATGAAGTTGGTGATTTGGTGGGTTTATATAGGAAAGGAGAGGGGATTCATTATTATTTAGGTTTGGGTCACCACACATTAAACTAATCAATACCATAAACCTTCCCATGGTTTTTGACCATTTTTTTTAAAAATGGGATTGAAAACAATATTTTATAAGTCCAATGTCCGAGCTTCTTAATATAATAGGGTTTCTTATGTGAAGGTGAGTCACACTCTCAAGGAAAAGAATTTAAAAATGAAAAATGTTTTATAAGCCTTGAAGGATTCACCAATGCTTTTTAAAATAAATAAAAAAATTTAAAATCCAATTATTTTAATGGTAAAACATATATTGCCCGAACATAATGTTTATAGTATTTTATTACATCACTATTGGGTCACCATGATCTCATAAAACACATTATATATTTAAACGATATTTAATTTTAACCAAACATTTGACTCTCTATGAAAATTATGAAAAAATCACCATTGGATAATTTCGACTTCCTAATTATAAAAATAATATTCATTTTATCTAAATAATATTCTTAATATGTTAATTTTTACTTTATAAATAAAAACCAAGATTTATAAAAAATTCATGGGTTTTGACAAAAACAGCTTTCAAACATTAATAAAAATTACAATTGCATTCATAAAATTATATGATAATTTATATTTAATAAAAACTAATTTAATAATAGTAATAATAATTTATAAAAATATTATTTAATTCAAAAATATATTAAATCATCAAAATAGATTTTTTAGTTGAATATGAACTAAAAATACTATTTTTGTTTGAAAAACTATTTACAAAGTAATAATAAAAAGAATGTATATTCTCTATACAAGATAATGCACATATTTATAGTGCTCGGGTATCGTTACATAACCCCTTATAACACCTACATAAGACCAAAGTGTAAGGTGTGTGATGGTGACATACACTTGGGGTGGCTCGGATAACATCGCACGTGTGGTAATCTCTATTAACTTCTGATTCTCTCATAGTCAGTTCTGCTCATGCTTAACGTGTTATAACTCAACCTGGGATTATTTAAGAGAAAATCTCAATGAATCTTTTAGAGTGCCGCAAATGAGCTTTGTACAGGGAAAGTATACTGGGTGAGGCCATCGCTTCCTTTGTCTGAGTAAATAGGTTTAGTTAAAGCCCTATATTTATACTAATCATGTGATCACTATTCAATGACTATATTAGTAATAGTTTTAATTCCTAATAGTTTTATAAAATCTAGAACCAAAACTCTAATGAAGTTCACATTTTATATAACCATAACAATACATTTATTTATATCAATAGGAATTTTCATTAATGATATTTTGGGTCATTACAGAAACATTTTACAATTGGAAGAAGATAATTATCATCATTGAGTTTCTTTATTAGCCAAAATATTTTTTTATGTCATTTCATAGGCATAATTTACATTGAAATGAATACCTGTGAAATATTTATTTAAATTATTCTAAATTCAAAGGTAAAAAAAATATAAGGTTCATGATCTTAGAGTGAATTTTTGTATTGGTTCATCAGACAATAATAGCATCTTATGGGTATTAGTGAAAATAAATGGAATATTCAATGTAATTATTATGTGAAGACACCTGTAGAAAAAAAAATCCATTTAAATAATTATTAGAGACTATTAATAATCCTGATGTCTATTCAAGAATCATATCAAATTAGGTCAATAGAATTATTTGAAGCTAAAATCATTGAAGTATCATGATTATAACATCCTTCTGCATGAGTTGATTACAATACCAATCTATCATATTCTATCGAATAATGAAATGTTTTCATTTATCCAGTTCTTGTATTTTTTAGATATCTTTATAAAAATAATTTTTCAATGTCTGTCTTGCAAACAATGTTTTTAGAGGCACCATTAATGTTTTTTGATTTAGATAAAATATTCAATCTATCATTTTTCATATGCATAATGCATCTAACAATCCATATTACAATAGGAATACTTCCAAGAGGACTTTTTTTCATTGGATGTATCGAACCAAAAGAAACATGTTTACATTGAAGTCTTATATCCCGAATAGAAATCATACCTATGTTTCTATCATGAAAGGATACATGGATAAAAAATGTCTGTATTTCTATTCAATGTATTTTTATGAGTTGAATATAAGATGTACTACACCATTGAGAAATGAAGAAAAATTGTTTGAGAAATTTGAACCCAGTATTCCATCACTTCAAGAAATAGGGGGAATTCTCAGATCATAAGGTTTAACCACATTAATCCTTTAATAGAGGGAGATGGAACGACACACATTTTTTTATTAATAATGATTTATTGATAACTACATAAAGTATCAAAATTGAACATGTATATCTTATATCATCTCATTAAATTATATATATAAAACTATTTCATTTTTTTGTTAAGGAAGATTAACAACTGAGAAATACAAGGAATTGTTCTTTATCTTTGAGAAGTAGAGATAATTTTCACAGAACATTTCTTTTTACATGGATGAAATTGATTGTTGAGATATTAATATATAAAATTTACAAAATCAGTATTTAATTATGTTTAATATTCATTTATATTTTTGGTATTTTGTTTTCTTGCTAACTCTATCTCTAAGGAAATCAGAGCTTTGGATTTTGGTCATAATTTTGTGGTTCTTGTATGAAAATCATTTTTTATCAATGTGTAGAAATTTTTATTCATTGGAAGATAAAATAAATTTAGAAAACAATATGATGTTGTTATGTTAACAACCACAAAATACTATTATTCTAGTGCATCACATAAAATACATTAATTTAAAAATATATCTTATTAATGATTCATTGAGAAAATACTAATACTATATTATTACTCTCATGATAGATTTAATTTGATGAAATTACATTAGATTGATTTTTTGATGAGGAATTTCATATTTATTGGTGATTTTTCATTTCGAGTTATTAACATGACTATCACTCTTTCTACTGATGACACATAAGCATTGGCATCAATGAAAAAACATGTTTTTTTATGTCAATGAATATATTCTAATTGAATTCAGTGTCATTATTGATGTAATATAATAACATATTTTTAATGATGGTGATGTTAAAATTGAAACCATACCTAATATGATTGGCCTTGATCCATTTATTACTTATGATGACTCAAATACTTGATTTTTTTTGATTTTATTATCAACCTAAAGTTGTGGTGGGAATTATATAGAATCATACATATGTGTTCTTAGTTATTTTGTTTTAGATAGTCTTGGGTTGTTCGTATTAGTAATATAAAAATTGATATATCATTAATTAAAAATATTTTATATACAACTTCACATTCATAAAAATGAAAAATTGACCTAATTTATTGACCAGAATTAATGGAATGTCCTAACCAAAATTTAATTGTATTAAATTCAAAATAGAAGAAAGCTATATCATACACATGAAAAAAATGATAATTTTAATGTATTGTTTTTTCTATTACATGTATTACATTTTGATATACATCCTAGTAGATATAATTTTTTTATATCACTATATATACAATATTTGGTTTGAAAAGTGGTATTTATTAATTATGTAATGCCATATAATATTGGCTGTTTAGGTTACACATTACCAATGGATTTATAATTAATTCAATATTTTTTTCACATGAAATAATTGAAAAATCTTTAGGAGATATGATGAAAAATGATGACAAAAAACAATCACTGAATGAGTGAGACGTGTGTCCGTCCTTTAATACCAGTTGTGAGTATTTTATTTCAAAAATATATATCAATAACATATAATTTTATATGATTAATTATTATTTTTTAAATTCAATCAGGATCCACCACCAATGTGCCAGTTATTCTTTAACCAGCCTAGTGGTTCTAGTACTCATATTGATGATACTAGGGGTGTGGTACTAGAGCTAAGCACTCTAGTTAGTATACCCAATCACTCCCAAACAACCCCTAACATACCATATACTATTCCTTCTGGTACCATAGTGTAATTAGAGACAACCATGATATTTAGGATTCCCATGTTTTCACCACTATTTTCATTTGATACCCCTCTCCTATCATTGCATTATTCAATGATGATTCATATTGCACATCGATATTTTTTATTTTCACATCCATCTATGTCATCCTCTTTTCCTTCTACTTCCTTATCCCCATGCTTCTACATTAATTATTCTTTAAATACTAATCCATAAAATTCTATGCCTATAGGGAATATGTCAGCACCCACTCTATCTATTCGTTTTGGTGTTCCTTCAGTGCATATGGATCTGGAAACACTTACTGATCAGACTGCCAAATGTATATTTGTATAAACACAGTAATTTTTTTGAAAATAATTTATTTTCATTACAATAATAAATGGTATAATATTTTTTTCTTCTATAACATTTGGATATTCATATATGTGGCATGGGATTAGATACATGTTTGGGGAGTGGAACCACCACACACATTTGATGGTGGAATATAATGAGGACAACAAATGTTTTGGGAAAAATAGGGTTGGAATGTTTGTGTTTTATGAAGATGATTTCCAAATACTCTGAAATCATTCTCATCAGTCCACTCTCCTGGTGACACATTCCAAATGAAGTAAAGGATAACACTTGGGCATAAATATGGGTAAATAATTTTTTTATATAATATTATATTGTTACTATTTTTATATGAGTTGATATATTTATGACAGAAACCTTTTAATTTTCATGATGATGAGGCTATGAGTATAGCATGACTCGTGTAATTGCATGAGCTGTAGAGAGACTATAAGAATGAGTTGTATTGTAAAAAACATGCTAGTTTTTCATGTTTTTAGAGAAAAATACCTATCATGGATGGTAATCTGATATAAAATTTTTAGGAAATTATTTCTTATTAGGCGAGTGTCAAGTTTAAGTTATTAATCAAATTTTAGGTTTTAAAATAGAAAATAACATGTTTTTCATTAATACATTCTTTTTTATTTATGAAAATTCATTTTTAGTAATCATTAGAATGAAATAAAAAATAATAATTATATGAAATACCACCACACAATGGGGTGGACTATGATGTTGTACCACGAGATGATGAATGTACAATACTCGTCGTTAATGTTTATTTAGGAGCTTCAATTCCTCTTTTTCCTCCTCATTTAAGTCCATTTCAAACAGGGTTAGATAAATTATCTTGTATTCATTAATATATTGTGGAAATTATTTAGTGTGTGAAAAATTTTTAGGATAGTATTCTTATGTTTGTGAGAATCTTATAAACCTATAAAACCACTCAAACTTTTAGTAAATGTATATTATTATAATAAGAAAGGGTAGTGGAGTATTGGGTCCATATCCCATTAAAATATTTAGGGATATAATCATTAATTCCTTATCATATGAAATAAAATTTATTAAAATATACTAACATGTGATATAAATATTAATGTACAAAAATTGAATTACATAAAAGAAAAATACTTAGTAATGAAAAGTGGGAAAATAGTAAATAGTGTTATCTTAAATCAATAACAAGTTCTTTATAACAACCATTGGATTTATAAGAATAATTATAAGTAATAAACAGAGAATAATTTGTAAACTAAATATTTAGAACTAAAATATCTATCCAGCCTAACCGATTACTATCCAACCATGTTATTTTATGAGATTGAAATCATGATCTATATGGTATAGTCCAATTGGAACACATAATTTGTTATATGTTATTGTAAAGAACCAAATTTCACAGTTGGATATATGATCATTTAAAAAAATCTTAAAACATAGTATATTTGATATATATATATATATTTCCAACCTACACAGAAATAACTTCCCTTGGTAATAATCCTAGTTACACAATACCCATGGTATAAGAACACTCATCCCACAAACTAATATTAATCGAAAGATGCTATAATGTAAATAATGATTCTAAATAGACTATCCCTTTAAAACATTATACATATCCTATTAACTTCATTTTTATAAAGTAATTATATTGATTATTAATAATTACTTGTTTGGGGAGGAACATGATCTTAACTCTCTATTAGGTCTTTTTAAATGACACAATTTGATGAAAAACATGAAAAATAATTCATTTATTTCTAATTTCTATAAAATTAATAGAATTAGGGTTTTTAAAGAACACTAGGACATCATGTGATATGGAAACGAAAAATTACTTGTATCATTTAATCAAAAAAACTCAAGTAATACAATTTTAATATATAAATGATCAATTAGGGAATGAAATGATTATTATTAAGTAAAACCAAAACATAATTATTTTATTCTACATTGATTATTAGAGTGTTGATAACCCATTAATGCATATTATTTTACATTATAAAAATGCAGGTTCATCTAATCAATAATTATGGTGATCACACAGCTACCTTATTATTGATTATTATTATGAACATTTTAATTTTATATACGGTAAACCAATTGATCACCCATTAATTGATACTCTATAATAATTTATCAACCATATGTTTTCCTTTCATTATATATATGTAAAAAAGTTCTTTAGAGGCCCTAGATTCCAAGGATGATGTAAACATTGGTCCAAAAGATCACTTACATAATTTTTTGTTAGATGAGAACCATGGAAGATTATGATGTAAACCTAGGAAGATTATTGTCCCAATGAGGTATTGGCCTAGTTCAGGTGCTAGTTATAGTATAAATGAGTTGTAAAAACATATTTCAATAGACCCTCATGCTAATTCTAAGGAAAAAAATTCTAGAAAAGGTTAACATTGATGGAAGAATGGAATCAAAGGGAAAATAAGAATTTATAAAGGTGATTGAAGTTTTATGTCCATCACTTCCACCAGACACCGCTGTGTCTTAAGATAAATATATTTTAATGATGTTTATGTTATATGGTACACCAAGTTGTTGTCCTAGTGATATTCAAGACAATGATGTTCTTATTGATGGAGATGGTGAATAAGAGGGAGAGGATGCAGGTGAGGATGATAGTCAGGAAGAGGGAGAGGAAATAGCTGAGGATGAGGCTTATGATGAGGATAAGGCTTAGAATAAGGATAAGGTCATGTATAACGATTATTATACTGATGGTTATGTGGTAATGATTTATCCTTTACACTTTTAATGAAATTTATGACACTTAATGTCAGATGATCTGTTTTGAATGAATATACATGATGTTTTGTAGGTTTTTTATCATGTGTTAATTACATCAATTGAATTCTCATGTTATCAATAATAGTGTATTGGTTTGTGGGTCTTTGAGGAGGGTATGTTGGTTTCATGTATTGTTGGTTTATCTTGGATGTTTTTTTCATTATTTTTATATTCGGTTTTTTGAGAATATTCTTTTGGTTTCATTATAGGTTCTTTCTGTTATGTAATCAATTTATTGTAGGTTCTGTAGGGAGGTTGATTCCACTACTAGATGGGTAATTGAGATTTGGGTATATAGGAATGGTTTTATAACTATTCATAGAGACCTAAAATAATGATTCATAGTAAATCATTGGTAGGGAGGCATCCAAACAATTCACTATGAACTGTTTCTTAAAATGAAATTAGGATCACCTTATACCAACAGTTCACTAAGAACTATTTGTGTGGTAATTTCCTAAGATAACTATAGAAAACAACTTTGAGAACCGTTGGTATATTTTATAGCAACTTTTCTCCAGCCTATACCAATGTTTCGGAGTCATTGGTATTACCTTCAGATCAGGTGGTGGAATTGTTTTGGTATAACCAATATCTTAAGGAGACCTGGATTGATCAGGGGAGTTCTTACACAAGATTCCATAATACATTAAGGGTATGAATTAATATAAAGGGGTAGAGGAATGGAATGAAAATATTTAACAAATCATTTACTTCCTAGATACACTTGAGAGTATCAAGGTAAATTGTGCAGCATTCAGACATTGTGGTCTTAGAATGTGATGGTGGGGTTCAAAGGTATAGGTGGATTGGTTTTGATGATTGTACTGGATGGGTTTCAATACTATCATTTTCTAGTACTTTATAACATTTTTTGATGAAAAATAATTCTCTATAGTTCCTATCATAGCACAAGGAGAGTGTTTTGTTTCAGCATACAACATTCCTTTTGTAAAGCTGGTTTATTTTTTTTCCAAATGTGGTAAATAATGAACAACTGATGCCTTAGAAGTACCTGCAGGTTTCACAACTGGATATCTAATCATAGATATTTTTACAAAATAATTCAACCTATATGAAGAATGTTTACATGAAAATGATGGAATTTAAAAATATGGAATTCCTGGTGGGTAAATCTTCCCCTTATCTTCTACCAAGAGGTTGCTTTAGTGAAATTATTGAGGAAAAGATGAAGTAGTAACATCATCAAAGGAGTGGAGGAGGTGGCTATCCGTGGTGTACCACCTATAAAATTCACTTATAACTATAAGTGTTCCCCTAACATTCCACCCATTTTTCATGGTTGGTAAAAAAATAAATCATTGTTATATACTTGTGAATATGTGTAACATTTTTGGTCACATTGACCATTTATTGAATTTTTTCAGGCTATGTATATGTTTTTTATGGTCATTTATCATTAGATTCAATGTATACTATTGTTCATTAAAATGATTCAAATACTATAGGGAACAATACATATGCCACATTAGGGAATCTCCCATACATAGTTGATGGATTTTTGGTAGTGGTAGACATGGGTCCGGTGATAGTGAATGGTACCATATTTATTGCATCCTTCGTAGAAACTACTTTATTTGATGTAGGATCCTCCCACTAATTTATATGTGTACATTATGTTTATATTATTATACATCCAATGGATCTAATTACATTTCTTATGGAGTTAGAATAATCTTTTAGGAGGAGGAAAGATAAGTGGTTTTTATTTTCTTTTTGTTCACTATCAATAGTTAATAATGGGTTTTTGTGCGATTTTCTCATTTTTGGTATTTTTTTTGAAGTCATCATAGGGATGGAATTACATGTTTCTCATCATGATATGGTTGATATTTATCATCTTCAAGTCTATTTTCTAGTGGCCTAAAGGATCTCTCGGGTGTTTCAAGGAGAGTGGTATTTGAGGTACTGTCGTGTAGGACCTTCCCGCCTAGAACTCAAAAGTTTTTTGTCCACTGTTGCAATTTATCTTGAGGAATTTTTTTCCAATTTTTTAAATTCTAGATCATGTACAAATAATTAATGATATTTTCTCAAATTATTTATCTAATATTACTTTTAAGAGGGAGGTAGAGTTTTTGAATGACTTGGTGCCAGGTATGATGTCGATTTTGATACCCTCTTATCATATAGAACTACTAGATTTGAAGGAGCTCAAGATTCAGTTGGATGATCATATTGTGAAAGGTTATGTTGAACCTTGTGTTTCAACATGGGTATCCCCTCTTCTCATTTCTATGATGGAATATGGTTCACTTTGATTATTCTTGGACTATCAAAACATTAACTATGTAACAGTTTATAATAAGTATCACTTTTCTTTGTGTAGATGATTTTTTGACCAATTTAATCAGGGAAATTGGTTTTTAATTATTGTTCTTCAGTAATTTTATCATCGTGATAGAGTTCAGTAGTCAATATACCGACGACAACATTCAGGAGTAGGTATGGCCATTAAAAATATAGTGTGATTTCATTTTTTATGACTAATACTCATATAGTTTTCATTTACCTGATGAATCATATATTCCATTATTATCATGAAACTTTTTTTAGTGTTCTTGGATGATATTTTTCATTATTTTTGACCCATTAGTTAGAATAAGTACTATTTGATTTTGGTTCTAGAACTCTTGAAGTGTATCTGTTTATATGGAAATATTTCAAAATGTAACTTCAAAACTTTAATGGCCTGAAAGCCTTTATTTTTTATTGATTTTTGATAATCCACCTTTCAAGGGGTGAGGTGGAACCCTTACAAGGCCCGTAGGCGTAAGAATTACATGGCCCATAGGACATAGAGGAATTCATTGACCATAGGCTTCAAACATTACATACAACCTAGACTCAGTACTTGGAACTGCTCCTTCCCAGTATCATCATCATGAAATCACCTCTCCACCTTCGCATGGATGTTCGGCTAGGCTTTCCCGTGCATGCATAGGCTTGTCCCGATGGTAGAACCCATACCCTCTCATTCTTGCAATCTATTTATCTTCTTCTATGGTGAAAGCTCCTTGCTCCTCCTCCTTCCGAAGCTTGTTCCTTGTAGTTTTTCTGGTTTGAATCTGCACTTTAAGGTGACCCAAAGGCCGTGAGTTGGCCTGAAGGCCTTACTAACCCGAAGGCCTGGGTGGCCCAAAGGCCATAAAGGACTCGGGGACCAAATCGGTGGCCCAAAGGCCCTAATGGGGCACATTCCCACTGCTACAATGCCAAATATTTCCTAATACAGTTCTCGCTACAGTACCTACTACAATACCTGCTACAATAACACAGAAATTATCCCCCACCTGGATTTGATCCCGGGTCTCTAGGATGCACTTAAAGAGTCCTTACCAACTGGGCTGAGGCTGATGTTCTCAAAATGTAACTTATAAATCCATGAACTGATGTTCTTGGGGTTTGTGATTTATTTTCATGGAATATTAGTTGATCCTAAGATGGTGAAGGATAGTTTTTCCTACAAAAATCTACATAATGTCTTTGAGATTAATAACATCATTAGAATTTATGCGTACTATCAAGGATTCATCAATAATTTCTCAATGTTTTACTCACCTTTGACTAATCTTTCCAAAAAGGGGAGAAATTAATACTGGATGAAACGTTATATTATTTTTTGGATGAGATGAAATGAATTTAGACATATGATCCTATTATGATCATACCTAATCCCATAATGGGGAATTTTGTTTTATGTGATGCTTCTGGTGTTGGTTAGGGTTGACTTCCTATATTGTATGATCATGTGGTGGAATAAATATCCCAGTAGTTTCAAACTAATTAAAAGAATTACCCAACTCATGATTTAGAGCATGTCGTGGTTATGCATTCATTTAAGTGTTGGAAGAATTATCTTTTTAGGGATATCTCCATGGTTTTTTATAACCACAAGATTCTGATCTATATCATTTATTAGATATATATGAATCTTAGACTAAGGTAGTGTGTGGAATAACTTAATCAACTTGTCTTCAATATCACCTATACCCAAGGGAAGTGGAAATTTATTGATGATTCTATCAGTAGAAAAGTTTCATCTTAGTATATTTTGAAATCGATGGAAGATTGGTCACTTATGGGAATATTCACTTAGTTTCACGAGGACACTCATGAGGATGTTTTAGGAATAGTTCAGAATAGTTTTTAGTTGAAATCATCTATCCTTGATTCTATTCTATAGGGCCAGACAATATATTATGAGTTCAAGGAAATTATAGAATTCCTTTATGGTTGGGAGAACATTTTTGGTCGGTCTCTCCCTTCAGATGGTATTATTCATTTTGGTAATTTTTTCCCATCCCTGCTTCTAGGAAGAGAAAATGTTTTTTACTATCATAGTACATCATGGTCCTCTCATCTGGGAACTATAATGATATATTATGAAATGATACATTGATTCTTATGGTTGGGAAATAAGTGTGGCTTTGAATATTATGTGTCCCACTGTTATTCCTCACATCAGATAACAGAAGAGCATTTGAACCCTCCTTTTTCCCCTGCCTTTACCAGTGCTAGTTTGGAAATTGAATGAGGGGGATATGGACTTTATTATTGGATTACCATGGTATATCCATGAGATGAATTCTATCTATATGGTGATTGATTGTTTTAAAAATTCCTCTCACTTCATTAAAATAAGAAACAAAAAAGGTAATAAATAAGGTAATATGTATGTCTATGAGGTTTTGAGGTTCCACAGGGTTCCCTTTACAATTATTTTATATCAGGATGCTAGGATTACCTCACAGTTATGGAAGATCCTCTAAGAGGTGATGGGTACTTATGTTAGGTTGAGTACGGAATACCATCCATAGACAGAATACCAGATTGATCATACTATTAAGATCTTTTAGGATATGCTCCACACCTTTATCCTAGAATTTGGTGGATCATGGTTTATCCATATGGAAGTAGTTGAGTTTTCTTACAATAATATATATAAATCATCTACTAAAATGTCTTCCATCAAGACTCAGTATGGTTCCCTGTGAAGATCAACTCTTTGTTAGGAAGTGGTATAAGATGCCTTATGGGTGGGGCTGAGAATCATTCATGATACATTAGTGATGATTCAATATATATGTTGGCATCTTATTATATCTTATAGTTTTTAAAAATCATATGTGCCTCATTGGCATTGTCCTTTGAAGTATTACACATTCAACCACATTTTATTGAATTGTTTCTCCTCAGCTAGGTCACTATCATCGTAAAAAAATCAAAAGATGAGTTTGATATATAGTAGACTATTTGAGGTCATTGAGTAACATAGGAATATTTGTTATTAGTTTTAATTCATAGTTTAGTTGATGGGAATTCATGATATTTTGAACATATTTTAACTTAGTAAGTACCATCCCAATCCCTCTCACATTTTTATTTCTGAAGTGATTGAGTTAGATCCTTCCATTTCTATTGTAGATCTATAAGTGTAGATCATTGACTCTTAAGTCAAATCCATGTGTGGAAATTAGATTTCATTGATCACAAGGTTATAGTGACACAAATAATATTCCCATGGGACTTAGGAGAATGATTAATAGATGAGGCAGTGGTGAACTCAATTATTTCCTGGAAATTTTTTTCAACATGACTTCTGGTGAATGAAGAATCTTTTGGTGGTTATTTTTTAACATATATAACCTTTTTTAGGTATTTATATTCTCATTTTCCCTCTTTATTTGGGTTTGTTGTGGGACACTCGGGACTTAATAGCATATACCAGGGGGAAATACCTAAGGTTCATATATGTTTATCTATTTAAATTAATTATATCTATGTATGGATTTTTCAAAGACTTTTTAGGGTTCTATCCATATTCAGATAACAATGGATATGGTTTGGGTGTTTGTTTATAATCGATTCAATTTTCTATATTCTTTAATTTTTCAAATCATGAACTATTTTTACGATTTAAAACTATCTTCAAGAAGATTCTAAGAATTTGGTTACAGTAGTGAAAAGTATTACGTGATGTAAATATGTTTTACTCCTTGAAATAATAAAATTGGGATTTCTAATCTTAGGTCTTTAATTCCACAACTTATTTTCAAAATTGTGAATATCACATAATAAAATGTTTTCACACCATGAATGTTTTAGGGTTTCTTTTCTAGTGTGTTTAATAGGTGATTGATCATTTATTTGACTTTAGTTTCCCTCAAAAAACAGGGATATATACTAGAAAATTTTGGGGATATACACTCCTTCTAGATCATTTTGTTTATTAATTCATCGTCATTTTGGTTGTGTTATGTCCTTCTAGGTATGTGATATTTCTACTTCTTCAATGTCATTGATCATGGTATCAAATTTCCTTATATTTATGGATGCATTGATAAATTATGATAATTAACTTGAACCTTTTTATATTCATAGGGTAATTTTATTTTAAAGGCCAACTCATGTATTGGTTGTGGTGTTGAAGGCGTGTTTTATTAAGATATGTTGGGATATATCCTATCAACTAAATATTTCACTTATTGAATTGATTTTAAGATTTAAATATTGATTCTTGAGTCTCCTCCATTTTCATAGTGTTTTTTATTTATCCTGAAAGAATGTATATTCTATTATGGGTTTGTGTGAAGTGATTTTGATATAGGTGGTCTCATCTCTATCCTATGTTGGATAAATTTCATTTATCTTGTTTTATATATTAATTTATAAATGAGTTTAAATAAATAATTTTTGTGTGTTTATTTTTTTTAAAAAGTGTGTTTTCCCTTTTTTGGGATAATAAGAACGTATTTACAAATTATTTTAAATGAAATTATGAAAAGTTTAAAAATAATGACTTTAATGAAGTGTTTTGGAAAAAGTTTCAAATGTGAATCCTTTGGTACTTAGGTGGTAGATATTGCTTTGGGCAACCATCCATGTACTCGAAGGAGGAAAATCATGAGGTGTTCTTATTCATGCAAGGAACATTGTTCTAGGGAACCAATTTAAATTGTTGGGGGTTCACTCATGAGGTGTTCCTATACTCCTTATCCATGTGTTCTAAGGACTTTTGTGTGAACTGGTCATTAATTGTGGTATGATTATTCTGTCATCAATACCTATAGTGATCCTTTATATGATGTTAAATATTCTTATGAATTTAATTGGATATGATATGATATGTTATACATGATTTGGTTGGAATTCATTGATATATGTGATATTATTTTAAACTATTTTACCAAAAATATTTGTAACTGTGGAAATAGGGTATTTTATTTCCTTGCTTTTGATTTAATGATGTTTCATTTTTTATCATACATTTATTTATTTAATTTGGATCATGTTGATAAATTTGTATAGAAATGTTTTATTGAACACGAGGGGTGGTATCCTACTGGGTCAGTTTATCTCACACCCTATGATCCGATTCAGTTGTGTGTTGACCTTGTTACTTATTTTGATACAGGGAAAGGAAAGGAGTCACAGTGAATTAGTGATTCTTCAGTTATATTTGTTTGAGTTTATGGTGGTGAGATGATGGGATTATTTATATTAAATCAACTAGAGTAGATGTTTTGGTTTTAGTTTTCCTTTTTTTTGTTCTTGTCTCTGGGAAATTATTTAACCACTATTTTGTTATCTTTCTTATACTTTTTTATTTTTTTCCTATGAAATATATAATTGATTTACTCTCCCACTATTTCTATCTATCTTGAATAATTATATGTCATGTTTTTTCTTTAGTTTGGGTTAAACTTTTACCTATATTTTACGTTGATTCTTGATTTCTTTTACCTAGTTCATGTGGATGGAGAATACCCTTCTAGTATGTTACAGTTCGGATCAGGTACTAGTTTGAGAGGGTATTCGGGCCAGGTATGTCTCACATCCCTAGGGTTTCTATGAGGGTGAATTTTTTTGACTCTTTGGATGTAGGTTTCATCATAGATGGATAATACTATTTTGTCCTAGTCTATCCAAAAATATTCCTTGAAAAGGGTTTTTGGGATGTGTAAATGTGGATCAGAAATAGACGCATCTGTTTGATGAAAGAAACTATCTATAGATGTACTTGAGGAGTCTTTTATGTAAATTAATAGGGTGGGGATTGAATCATTTTCCTTTGGAGTGTATTTTACTTATCAATGACGAATTTTTTGTTGATATTGTGAATGAATTTCCAAATGAACTAGGAATTGTTAGTGATTAATGTTTCAAATTGTCAGTCAGTTATGAGATGGATAGAGATATCAAGTCATTATATATTGTTATTAATTTAGTGTTTATAGTGGATATTGTTGTTCAATTTATTGGATTGAGAGTAATTATGGTACTAATGTGTAGAGAATTCAATCAATCTCTGAGGTACGCCACTCGTTGGTAATGTTGGGGAGGTTGTGAGACTATATGGTGGATAGATGATTGGGAACTAATAAATTTATGTGAATTATTACAAAAATATATTCAATTTCATGTCAAATACTATTTTTTGTATTTGGATTCAATGTCATATGGATCGTGTTCACAATTATTAGGATCAAGATCCAACTTGGTGTGATGTAAAGGTGAGTCAATCACGATATGTGATAGTTATTAGGTTAAGGTCATAATGGAATGGTATGTTCCTATAGATCCAATGAGGTAATTATAGAGAGTCTCAAGTTTGGATTTTTGTGTGGGAATTTCAATGATATTAGTATGGCTTTTAGAATTTAGGCATCATGAATTAGTGATGTAATAGTGAAATTTTGGGTGAGACTGATTATTTTCAAGGAAGGTTGGACAGTAGATGACAAAGCAATTCTTTTTCAAGACATTAGGTATTATACTATGTAAAATCAATTGATTGTGTTGATAGGCCATAGGGAATGTGTTCTGGGTAGGTAATAATAATGATGGGTGAACCAAGGATAAAAATAAGAAATCATGGGTTGATTTTTATAGCTGGGATCACTAACATCTTGGGGATGAATTAGTTGAAAATTATTTGGTGCCAGGATATACAAGGGTGTGGATGATAATTGTCTCGCTTTTGGTAGTGGTGATGAGAAAGTGGCTCATGGTTTGATTAATTGCGAGGTATAATGTTTGGATTCGAGTAATGGATGTTTTTTTCGAGTTTGAAGATTGAATGTGGTTATTTTATCTTGAATTTACAACATATAAGGGTCAGTGTTTATGCATAAAATATCACTGATACTTAATAGGGATGATATGTGTTTTTTTCAAGTTGATGTAAAATCCTACATCAACACAATTTTTTTAATTCTATAGAAATTATATTTCTGTCTTAAAGTTTGTGATATTTTGAGAATTTTGACTCTGATAGAAATTATGATGGTCAAGTCAAAAGATTTTCTATATGGATAATGTAATAGGAGTTTTTCCGGTGGTAGGGTTATGTTTAGGATATTTGTCTTTATTTTAAATTTTTGTAAGGGAATTTAAAATCTATATAGTCTTCGTATGGTTAAGAAAAACTAGTCAATGTGCTATAGTAAAAGTTTTAATGTGATTTTTTATGTGGGACGTGGGAGAATTTCGTTCACCTGGAGTCCGATAACTTTTTTATGTAAACCATTTATAGTACTACAAAATTTAAGGGTTAATTTCATGGTTGGATAATTATTTAGTAATCTGTGAAACAAAAACATGTAAGGGGGTTTTTTTGAGATAGTTTTGGTTGCATGGTTGATGCATATTTTGGTCAAACATGTTATAAAATCATGTGGCTACCTATAATTCATTATAATTGCGTAGATCCCATTTCTCCTAATAATTTTCTATGATTTCACTAACTTTTATTTTACCCCTTTCACATGGTAGAACTAGGATGGTTCTCCCCCTCTCTTCATCTTTTTAATTCCTCCTTGAATTGAGGAATTCATAATGGTTTTCCATGGTGATTGTGGCGAGATTGTCATTTTTGTTCTTCTAGTTATTTTCTCCCTCAATATCCACTAATTTTAGTTTATCTTAACATAGTTTTTGTTGAATATTCCACTATATCATGATGTAATAAACCATTAAAATTGTATATTTTTTATGGTTTATATAGAGTATGTCTTAGGAGGATAACCACACACTACATCCAATTGTTGTGTAAGAGGTATTTGGACCTATGAAATTTTATAAGGGTTTCAATTAATATTGAAGAAATTATAGAGTGAATAAGTGTTTTGTGTTTATAACATTTCCAATAATTAGGTAAAAGGTGCAGAGTCAACCTTTGGTGTGTGGTTGGACATGGTTTAAATGTGGCAAGATTTCCTGGTGAGTTTTTAGGAAATTATTTATATTTGAATTAAATTTTTTAATTAATAAAATTTTTGTAGTATTAAATATATTTTAAATTATTGTTCGAAATAGTATCTCTTGAGTTAATATGAACATGGATGAATGTTTTTTGAGATATCTTTATAATTAAAAAGTATGTATTAAATAGAGTAACTTTTTATAATTTTGGGGGTCCTCAAACATTTATTTGTAGTTTATGATTGTTGTCCTAAAAAAAGAGATATATGTTTTCCCCGGTAATGAGAGATCAACCAGTAACATGAAATTAATTGTTTCATTTAAATCCATCAATATAAAAAATTGGCCTTGTTCCATCATGGACCCTTGAAACTAGTGTCATGGATCATCCACCTATAGTGAATGTCTTTCATTTGTAAGGGTGTATTTGGATACCAAGGTTCGAAGTGAGTGCTTTGCGATAACTTTTGATATAAAAATCCCCCAATTAAGACATCTCCATGTGGTGAGGATGATGAATGGATTTAAGATAAGAACAAGATAGATCCTTGGGATTGATATGAGGTGTTCATATACAAGGTTAGTTTCCTATGTCCAGTGGCATAGATATAGAATACTTACATATAGTGGAGATGAGGGTTATTATCATGCATCCCAATCCTGATAGGTATCTATCTCATGAACATGGATTAGATTAATGGAATTTCTTTTGAGTGAAATATTTCATCTATGTAATATGATATATGATTATAGGGTGTGCTCTAGAATATGGATTAAGAGATCCCTCAAATGTATTGTGAGATGGGCTATGAATGGTTCATGAGTATTATTTAGATTTCATACCATGGGGATTCCAAGAGGTTTAGTGCGAGATATTAGAGAAGGATCTTGGGTAGTAGTAGTGATTATTGATACATGTGTTTGATGACGTTTTTCATACCCCTTTTACACTATTGTTAAAAAGATACTACGATATAAGAGAACATTTAGAGGATTTGGATATACCTTATTTCTAGTGAGATGTTATCGGGATGGCTATGAATGACCCTATGGTATTTTCGTACAAGAGAGATGAGATTATAGAAGGGTTCATCATTATTTTCTTTATGTAACTAGTTCAATCAGTAGGGAAACATTATGGGAGGATATATGGATTAGAAAATTATATTTGAGGTATGGGTTTCAATTTTAACTGGGATTCTAGGTTGTGTATATGAGTGGTTAATCTAGGGGTATGTGTGTTGGTTTGGAGTGAGTGGGAAACCTATGTGCTATGATATTAGGATTCCTTGAGAGGTTATTCCCCTAGGATTACAAGATATATATTTATAATTGTGTGTGTGTGCACGTGTGGGTGTGGGTGTTTGTTTCCATGTTTTTTTGTGTGGGTTTGTGTGATATGTGAATAAGGGTCTAGGTGATTGGGTGGATTATAGCCCATGATAAATTTGGTTTGGTACCTATTCCAAAAAACGGTGTGTCTCCCTGGGTGTATGATATATGAGATTATAGGTATGACATAGATTCCCCAAGTGTATATTATATATTTATAGAGATATTTTCCCTTAGGTGTATGTGATATGGTTTCAGAGATTATTTTAACCCTATGCGTACACTATATGAGGTTATAGGGTAGGATTCCCCTAGGGGTATGCTATAAGGGATTATAGGGAGATGTGACCCCCTATTTGTATGTGTTATCATGAATTGAGCTGATATGTATCTCGTACAGTAATGAAGGAGTGTTTACTACCAATGTATCAAATGATACATAAAGGTAGATGATATATTATGGTTATAGTTAGGGGATTCGACCCCCCATGTGTATTGAAAGGGGTGGTTATAGGTAGATGATGTGACACTAGTTGAAGGTATATGAAATGTTTTGAGAAATGCATGCGTACCCTATATGTGTAATTTTATTATGGGTCTAGTGTAGGAAATGGTTCACCTTGGGTATTAATTCTTTGGTTCTTATGATGGGCACAATTCTCTAAGTGTGGTATGATTAATTCTCACACACAACTGACACATGATTAAGTAGGTATAGTTGACCTTGGGTGTAATTTTATAACTCATAGTTTTGTGCTGACTATTTTTTTTCATGTAAAAATTTATTTATTTGTTATTAGAATATATCATGTGAATATATGGTTTTTATTGATTATGTGGGTAGATCATTAGTGGTGGCCTACCTAGTTTTAATCACAACCTACTTTGGAAACCATGGCACTTTTTTACCCATCTTGAGCACAATGTTTATAGGTTCAGGTAGGGTAGAGGACCGTTGTTTAAGATCGAGAGGGAGCAGTGGGATGGGGGTTTGAATATAGGGATAAGTTTAGCCTTAGGGATATTAGAATAGAATTTTAAATATTTAATTATTTTCATTATACGTTTTTATATGTGATTATTCCGATGGATGATCGGTTTTGGTCTATCCTTATATGAATACATTTTCATTTTTATTGAATGTAAGTTTATTTAATTATATATAATTTGATAATTTTTATGGAATTTTTTTACTATACTATGAGGGTATATTCTCCATATGGTTTCACCTTATAACCTCACTACTAATCCGAATTTTCTGGTGTATATGGAGGTGTATATGTAACTCCCCTATCTAGTACATTATCCGATGATCTCAATCCAATGGATAATTGTAGAATGTTTCAAATTTTTCTAATAATAATTATGATTGAGTGGAAATATAATACAAATAAAATTTTTTAATATGTGACTTGGTGTCTAATTTTTTAAAGAGTGATTTCGGGGTTGTGGAAGTATGATTTTTTTGTTTTTTCCTTCTCACATTAATGATAAGTTAGTGAGGGGTTTATTTATTATAGATATCTTTCTAATTATGAGATTGACTATTTTTCAACCAATTGGTAAGAGAGGTGTTCATTTTATATTCTATTATATTTTTTATATTACTATAAATGGTAATGGTATACAATGTTTTGATTGTATTTATTATATTTTTATTTATCCTTTATTTGAAATACTTAAAATCCATTGGTTTGGGATTTTGGTTATTGTTAATTTTATTTTGGTTTGAAATTATCTTTTGATAGAGGTTTATGTTTTTATTTTCAATCATTAATTTTTAGATGTAGATTTTGAGGTGATAAAAAGGGTTATACTAAAAATGTAGAGTTTGGAAAAGGTTATGGAATGTGTCGAATTTTAGATGGGTTATCCCTGGAGGGGGATATAATCTATCCTTCATATTTTGGGGGGGGGGGGCTATACATTTTTTATTCCCCCTCCCTAATAACCATATGATTATATCTATCGTATGATTCTAGTTTTTTGGTTCACTTCACATAGTTCTACCCTTGCATTTTTATTTTACATGGATAATGATTTGTTTTAAGATGTGATCCTATTATGTACTACCAAGATCTTACTAATTATATATGTGTTTGATATTATTTTATAAGCTTGTGAAATTGATACATGAATCAATTTTTATGGTATCTCATATTTAGTTTGGTTGATTTTTTAAATTCATTGTTTCATTTTGTGTATAAGTCGTCTTATTATTTTTTAGAATTTGACAAACATTTACATACCTAGTTTTCAAAGATTTTTACTTTCTTGACTCCTTATATTTAATTAGTGGTTTTAATTTATTTTATTACAATTATTTGGGGTAATCGTGAACAAATTTGGAGTTTAAATCCTTGGTTAATATTCCATAAACAATGGATTTTTATAGGTGGTATTTAGGGGACACTCTCTTTATTATTTCAAACTCATGTATAGCCTCAACTAGGCTGCATTGTGACAAAATTATTAATTATCTAATGTATGTTTTTTACTTGTTATAGTACTCACCTTGTTCTTAGTAGCTTTGATAATTATCACCAGTTATTTAGATTATTAATTGACATCATTAACTATATTTTCCAAATCAAACTGAATTATCATATAAAAACCAGTAACTTTTTTATAAGAAAGTTAAAATTTTCTTATTTCATGACCAAGAGGGAACTTTTTCCATTAATTATTTTACTTTTTTCTTCAATTGTGAAATAAATATCACAAATACTTCCTTATAATTTTGTTTCATTATTTATATCCATTTTTATATTCTATGGGTCAATGTATTTCTTCAATGACACATTATCCTTCCCAATTTTTATATAATTAATTCAAATAATAAGCTCAATTATTGAAATATATTCCTTCATTGCATTTTATTTACCATACTCTTCACACATTTTTTCTTCATTATATTATTATTTTTAGTTTTTATGTTGTTATATAAAATAAATACAGCCTTTTTCCCCTAATTTGTTTCTTTTGACTTAATATTTTTATTTAAAGATAAATTATCACATACTAGAGAGAAAATTCCATTTTTATGATGTAGTTTCCTTCACATTTCGTTTTGATAAATTTATTAAACTAAAATCACTAGTTTAAATTTTTATTATGATAATATTTTTGGTTCCACATAACTATTCTCATCATGAGTATTCTAATGAAAATTAATTGAAAAATGCTTAATATTTCCACAATTTTGATTTAATGGAGAAGGAAAATTGATAATCAATAGGGGGTTAATCAATGTGATCGAAACATTTTTAACTCTCAAACAAAAACTATCTTGTAATCTAGAGTATAGAATATTGAATTGATCAGGAGAAGACAAATAATGAGAGAGGGGGAGAGACTTAATAATGAATTACATAAGAGACAAACACGGTTTGATAACTTTTTTTATTTCCTAGTAATATCCTAAGTTTTTATCTATTTAAATATAACATCACATGTTTTTATTTTATTATAAATAATTAAAAAAGTAACTAGACAAAAAATATGGTATTGAACATCAGTTTAATTATGTAAATGAAATATAAGTAATAAATGTCACCAATTAGTGAGAATGACTTAGTCAATCTTCATCAATAATAATGAAGTGCCTTAAAATTATAGAATAATTGTGAAACTCTATATTCTCAAAAAATAATTCCTTTAATTCTTATGAACACTTCTTAAAATTTATGGGAATAAATACCATTTTTTTCTTCTTTATCTATAAAATGTTCCACATTTTAATAAATAGTTATAAATCACAACATAATTACTTGAAGTACAACATAATGATGGATAAAAAATATTTCTAAAAATAAATGATGAAATCAATTAATATAATCTATTAAATATTTAAATATATCTACAAAATCAATACATATCATATAGAAATCAAAACATAATAATTTTATTCATGAAACAAAAATATCAATGCTTGAATTATCATGAAATAAACATAAATTTATTAATGGCTAAAAATAATAATTATATTATGATTCCTTTGACCTTAATGTGCAATAAATATAACAAATATATGTGACCTAATAATTTAGGGGTTTTTTCATGGCCTATAGTGAAATGATATGTAATTTTGTTATGAATAATACTTGATAGGGTCCAACTACACATCCATATCAACTCCTATAGCCTGCTTAATTCATGGTATTAAATTATAAGATTATTTAATTCTTAATTCCATACTGTATGTAAATTTAGGGTTTATTTCCAAACTATAAAATTTATCCAAGAATCCACATAAACTTATACATATATCAGAATTTGTTAAATCTTGAAATGATTCATGGTATAGAATTTTAAACTGAATATCATAACACTAAACTCAAAATTTCAACACATATCAAATTCCAAAACCATACCAAAGAACCATGAAAAAATCCATATATTTCGAGAAATTATTTTAATATATATATAAAAACTTCTCCTTATAACTTATAATTACAGCATAATGATGATATCTTTTTGGTGATATTTTCTAAACTCATAAAATTTTTATTACATTTACTCCTATAAAAATATAATCAAACCCTAACTTATGCATGAGTGTGTTGAAAATAAATAAAAAATGAAATAATTTCAATGATCATGAATTAATCCACTGATGAAACCAATCATATTGTACTCCCAATGAAACAGTTACCTAAACACATTGTTACAAGATATAAAAATGTTTCTTTGAGCCCTCCAATTCATGATGTAAAGATAAAATCTGTGTTGAATAAGACTCAATTAATGACTAGCTAACTATCTGTTATCAAACTTTCATCATGAGGGATATTCAATCTTCTACTTTGTATTTTTTGGAAATATTAATTGATTTATATGCATGAATTACCTCTACCAACACACTCTTATGACTTCCAATTCAAGGAAAATTCCCCTGAATATTTTTATCTCCATTTATAAACTCCACAATTGAGTGAGTATCCAATATTTTCTATAAGATCTCCAAACATATTATCCCCCTTTTAAACCTAAAAATGAATTAAACTAGAAAAGTAAAAATACAAACTCATAGGGATTTGGGATAGAATATAATCTAACCCATACTCTTATGTTCTTGGAGGAATCTTTTGTAAATGTTTTTTTAAATAATTAAACTTGTTAATTTATTGAAAAGTATTCCAATTTTATCACACCATGCACCAAATTCACTATAATGAACTAATAATCGATGAACATATATTTTAACAATTAATTTTTTATGGTTATCTGAAAATTTAGTTTCACTTTGATTTCCACACCTAATAATTAATGAATTCGTGACTTCTACTTTCATTTCCTTGAGCTATGAATTTATCAAATTCATTTTATTTTTGGATTTTGATATTGAAACATTCTCAAAATTAATTGTTCTTAATGAGTGTAAATTTTTATTCATTTATTTATATGAATCACACCATCTTGAAATAATAAATACACCAGCATAATTAGATTTACAATCTCTAATATTACATTCCCAATCTCCATCTTCAAAACTAAAATGTTTTAATAATTTATATTCTTCATTTCTCAATTTAGAGTAGGGTTTTATTTTGAGATAAATAAAATGTTATTTTCTATAAAAATATGTTACACCTTCGAGAGAATTTTTAATTAGTCCAAATTTGTGGTAATATATAATATATTTAGTATTACAGCTATAAATTTGAGTAAGATTCTAATCAACCTTTCAAAATTCTTTTGACCCATATTCCCACCTCCTTTATAAAAGGGAAATTTAGTTCCAACTTTAATGAAAGTATAATATTATATTGAATATTCAATTACAAGCCACATTATCTACCCACAAACATATTTTCGTATGAAATATAGATATAATATATTATGTTCATTATGTTACTTGATACCCTTATATCGTAGGTTAACACCATATATTAAACTATCACACAATATGAACTCCAAAGAGTATTTATTCATGTTTATTTTTAAAAGATTAATTTTAAATTTTTATAATTTTATATAAAAAATAAATTAACATAATTTTTTAATTTTTTAGATATATATTTTCATAAAATGAAAATTTCTTTTTTTCCTAAAAGGTATATTTTTAAGTGAATAGTGAGATTATAATTTTTGTTAAAACATTGAGTTTTAAGGTATTGATAGGATGTAAGGATATACTAAAAATAAAAAGACCTTTACCTTGAAAAAATAAATGTTTTATAAGTAACATTATAAAATTTTAATTTTTATTTGAAACTTATAAACTAATAATTGATATTCTAAACCATAAGTAAAATTTGTTATTTAAATTATTTAAATGAATTATACATTTAATATTTTAAAATTATGTTATAGGAAATGAAAAAATATGATATTAAAAAATTGATTTAAAATTTAGAATCAAAAGTCCCAAATTTTGTTAAAAAGAACATTTTTTAGTCCTGGATGATAAATTACTAAGGTAAAGACTTATTATCATTATAAAAGATAGAATTATAATTGTAGAAACTCTGATTATAAAGAGTTAAAAACAAGTTTAAAACAACTGTGAAATTGAATTATAAAGGCTTGATCTACCTTATATCTTCAACACTCAGTCATTTCATAATCCTGGAGTATAGTTTCTCAATATTAACTGCAAATTATAAAATATTTATGGGTTTTTACAAAAATTCCAACCCTTCTCAATTATAAAAGGGTAATATCCACACCCATTAAATTACATTCATAAAACATTGTTTCCAACTACAATTGTACCATATTTCACTTAATTATTATATTTTATCCATTATCATAAGGTCACAAGACATTCTATAATGATCTATTTTTTCAAGGAATTCCCCTATAAAATCTCAAAGTGTTAAATGTGTGTATTCCTTTTTTAGATAACATTTTTCCTTTCTATAATAACTCTAAAATTATAATTTTATCATAGTTATCCTATTAAATAATTATTTTTATATAATTAATGATATTATGTTATCGGATTGATCACGAACCATATTTCCCAATTTCCTTACAAGAAACAAAAACATGATTTGAGAGTTTGTGTGAAATTCTACATCCATAAGGTAACATGTTTCCTTTTCCTTCACCACATAACATAGAAAGTAAAAAAGGTTAAATTAGTAATAAATTATGATATATATATATATATAATATTTATATATATGATATAATAAATCATGTAACTTCTTAGTTTAATTCTTTGGAAAACTAAATCATCAACCATAAGTACATACAGACTATCGCCTCCATGGAATGGTTCCTTCCATTTTTTTTCCTGAACACATTTCTTGGATGGAATTAATATTGCGTTAAAAGAATAAATATTATTTTTATGTAACTATTAAATTTTTTAATACATATTTTATAAATTATTAATTATATAAATGAAAAAAATTGTTATAAAAGCAATTTTATTAAACGACATACTAAGAGAAAAATATTTTTCGACTAATTATGTACTATTTTTATATCGATTTTTTTTTAATAATTCCATGAAAATATAACATAACACAAAAATAAGCATTAAATATGACCATTATTATTTTTATATAATTATATTACATCTATACCAATACATATTCATTCATTAAACTAGGTATGTTCATGTTAGGGTCTGCTTCACCACTTACAAGAAGAATACAATGAATTTATATCATGAATGAATATGAGAACACAGTTACAACAGAAATATTATAAATTTTTTGAAAATAATGATTATTTTATTTTTCATTATATATTAAATAAATATTTAATTAATTTTTTAAGAAAAATCCATCGAATTATCTAGACTCCCTCAAACATGAAATTTATCAATTTTATCTTTATAAATAAAGAGTAATGCATGAATGGAATTTGAAAAATCCTAAATTATTATAAAAAATTCCTAATATTTAATTTAATTACCTTTTAATGATGAAATTTGTAAGAAAAATAATTATATAAACCCAATATTAAGAATCTAGTACAAGCTCTCAAACTATAAGCACCTAATATAGGAATATGGGTAAAAACTAACTTTAATTCATATAATGAATAAATATATATGAATAGTATAAATGAAAATAATTATGATTAATTATTTTAATTAAGTTATTAAGATAGCTGTGTTTTTAATATTGTAAATTAAATTATGTTTGTGTAAGACAATACAAGAGGTAAGGGTTTCCCATCTCAAATTCCTCTTTTTGAGACCTGTTTTGAATTATGCATCTAATTTCATTTATATGGTTAATATACTACATATTTTTGATATTATAGCTTAAAATTTATTTTATTCATGTTATTTTAAGTTTATTTTCAATTTCACCCCTTCAAAATGAGTTGATTGAATTACTACCCAAAACATAAGTGGGGTTTTCTATCTCAATTTTAATTATTTGGGACTCATGTTATATTCTCCACTTATTTTATTTTGTGCGGTTCATACATATAAATGGAATAATTTTTACAAAATTATCCTAAATTTCTTAGGATTTAAAATCCCATTTTATTATCCATATCTTATATTTATTTATTCAATAGTTACCAAAATCACTGTAAAACACAATATTTACAGGGTTGAGAACTCATCCTATGTCTCTGTAAAGTAAAAGTGTGTGAATACTCCTAGAAAATAAATATCTATCTAGATACTAGAATTTTAATATGTCTATGACATATATTCAATTTTAAGTAATCACCTTTAATAGGGTTGGTTTATCATTGTGTCAATCCTCACTCTGATGCATGACTAATGGGCTTATGACTACACACCAGGGAAGAAGATCATATGGATCTATTTTAGAAAATTTACACTCTATTCATAAACCTTGATGAAGGATTATTCATACCATTTCATTTTTCCGATACTAATAAAAACTATTGAATCCAATTAGTTTATTCCATTAATTACAAAACACATTCAAAGTACCCCCTCCACTTTACTTCATTGACAAATGTACTTACAATTTCGTTGAAATTATCCCACAACTTCTATATTGATTAAGAAATGTTATCCTAGTAATTCAAATTATTACATTGAATGGGGATGTATTTATTTTATATATTTTTCACATATATATAGTCATATTTTTACCAAGTTATCCTTATATAATTGTATGAAATGTCATATTCAATCTTATAGTGAATATATTGGAGATAATTATGTAATAGGAGCAACAAATAATTATATATCCCCTCAATTAATTGAATGATCTCATGAGAAAAATGAACATAGTTTTTGGTTTTTAACTTTCCCCATATTAATATAGTGTCTTTGAAGAATCCCCTAATACCATGTTTTTATGTATGGATTATGAATTCCATAAAAATGTGACCACTTATTGTTGTTGTACATGTTTTCATTTATTGTCATGGATATAAAATTCCATTATTTTTTGTTAATTATTAATTCATTTTGCACAATTATTGATTCCATAAACTTGGGTGGTTTTTATTCCATGATATATTTTTTATGCTACTCCTTAATGAGCATATAATATCACCCATAATTTTTTCCCTTCCATATGAAATGAATAGTAGGAATATGGATAATTCTTATAGATATGATGTAATGGTTAATAAATTTCTCTCAATGTGTTAATATATTATATTATGATTCCAAATGTTATGTTTTTATATATTTATTCATCAAAGAATACAAATTTATTGGATCCTATGTAATCTATTGTATATTATACAAAAAATTTAATATAACTATATTATCTACGTTTCTGGAGATTGGAATGTTATATTTGGTACCAGATTTAGTTTTGGAGAAGGATTGGGATTATAATTAAAGGAAACTAATTAGATATCACATTTTTCTCAAAAAATTATTCATATTTTAAGGAATTTTTCCTTAGGAAACATAATATAAATTATATTTTCAAATAAAATATTATTCTGGTTTTCTGAGAACATTAAATCATCACCTAATTCTATAATATATGCTTTTTTAGTTAAGACACCTAATGGGATTATTTTCATAATGAGGAGTTAGCAAGAAGTATCTAGTATGGTGAATATATTTCCCCAAGTGGAAAAATTTATTGTTATAACTCTGGTTTAATTTGAATTAATCCTTAATATGGATTTGATTTCCATGTTTAGTAAAAATATTTGTTGCCTGGGGAAGGAGATTATGAATTTCAATGGTGAGGTGAAATATTTTTTCTTTATATGGGATTAATCATCACATAAATCATGTATAAATCCACTTATAGTATCTCTATTTAATTAAATTTTAGTAATAGGGGAAGATAAAATGTGATATGTGGATAAGATATATATTCTAAGAATAGAGGATGTATGTTTCGTTTAAAAAATAATAGAGGTTTTTCTAAAAGAATTACCTGGTCATCCACCAAGCATTAAGTTCTGTTCTTCATTAAAGACACCCATGACGAAATATTGATGAGTTTATGTTTTTTATAAACATTTAAATTTTAATAATTTATTTCCATCTGTTTTTTATAATAATACCCTTATTTAAATAATTAATTATATTTTATGGTAATTTGTAATTTGGAATGATAAATTGAAATAATAAATAATAAATATTAAATAATTTTTTATCATGTTAACTATTATTTTCATTGTTATCTATCATGTGTAGGAGGAAATTGAATTGGGAAGGAGGGGGGATTTTTATGAAAACAATAGACCCACATTAGTTTATCCCTCAACTAAAGATATAGATTAATATTGTCGTACCATGATAGACCCACCAGTCAAGACCTCATTAGGAAGGCTATTGAGATGGGTAAATTCCATACATAGTTTAGTGTAAGGGAATGTGGGAATATCAATGGTTGTTAATTGCATGGGAGAACACAATCTTGTGAGTAATAACTTCATGTGACAATAGAAGTATAGTCTCACCAGTACAAGGATGTGTACAATGATATTGTGAATCCATTGATACCCATCGAGCTTGATGCCAAGGTAATTGGATGCATTAACATAAATATAAAAGGCCTATAACATTAAAAATATATATAGAAAATATGGAGTACATCAAGAAATGTGTATAAACCCAAATTCAATAGTTTTGGACTAACCATGTGTCATAGTCATCAGAAAAAATCATTGCAGCCTGCTTACTATGATGCACCATATAATGCATCTATGGTGTCATAATCCCACCACGGTTGGACAGGAACGAGATCATCACCACTATATTTTTTAGGTTTACTCTTCTCAATGATTCCCTATTGCGGCATAGTTCACAAGAGATTCTGATCTAAAGAATATGTTAGGTTATTTTCCTATCCATTTCACCATGTAAACTTATGGTCATAGATTGAATGAAATAATTTAACCATAGATAGAGAGGATGAAAAAAAAATTGTTCCCAATTGATAACCTCATTGCATCGTGGCATGAATTAGAGATAGATATAGTACACCACAAGGTTCCAACTATTTCATGGAGGTTCCTAAAATTATGATAACAAAATAATAAATTAAAATGGGGAAAAGGTCATGGAATGTTTATTACACTATGATCTATAAATAAGCCCATCATGGTCATGTAGTGTTGTACTATATGATTTCCTTCCATGCAAAATCTGGGATACATGTATATTTTAAAAATTCTAATTGATTTGAGATTTCAATACACCAGAGGTTGACATCTGAGGACTAATTGTGGAACATTTATGTTCTAGGCATTTTCAAGTGAGAAGGTGTCAAAATACCCTACCAAATGAGGATTATGACCAAGTAGAATAAACACAGTATCTAATATAATAGAATATATCTAGTGATTCTAATAAATACTATATATCTCTAATAAATTAATATGAAATGATTAAAATTTGGATATGACAACCTTCAAAACAAATGATATATACCTTTACAATTGGAGAGAAAGTAAAGGAGAGAGTAAGAGAATTATTCAAACAAGAAAAGTGGGATATTTTGAAATTATAGGTTTTGTTCCTTTTCAAAATTAGAGCACTAATAATCGTCTAATAATCCAAAAAACTACAGAATCATAGGGTCCTAGAACAAAAATTCAAGAGATCATATGAAGTCCCATTGCTATTTAGGATCCTAAAATTAGAAACTAGTGGGAGATCTCAATTCAGAATCTGAATATAAAGTGGATGAAGATGATCGTCATAATATGTGATGATACATAAATTTAGACTTTAATTTTATAGTTTTTTTGTTTGATTATGAATTCATATGTTGGTTTTGAGAGTATCAGACATGTGTATCCAATATTACACTAAAATTTCATTTTATCATTAGGCTTCAATTCATTTTACTTAAATTATTGACTGATTCATGTTAGTGGGTATATTCTCCATGAATTAATAAGTACTTCATTTATGGTTGTGTAAAGGGAAGGGGATGAGTAACCACTTTCTAATTATATCAAACTGATGAATTCATCTGATTAAATTATATCATTTTTAAAACATAAATAATTAAATCCATAACTACCTAGTGATTGTGATGATATTTATTGGAGGAAAACCAATGTAATTGAGGTAAGTCGAAAACGATAGTGTAATTAAAATGGTATTCTATATAAAATATTAAACCAAATTCACTTGTGCCTATTATAAACAAAGAATGAGAGAGGATTCAACTATAATATGTTGTTTTAGCTAATGTTGAGAGGCAAGGATAGATACTCCATGAATTATTATGACTTTCAATTTTATTTAATTTCACAATACATGATGTAATTATATTATATGTATAAAAAATACTTTGATATCAACTCTACTCCCTTTGTCCTAATTTTTAAATACAGTCCATTCTAATAAAATCTCCCAATTTGTTTGTAAATTTAGTTTTAGTATAATCATGAAAAATAATTACACTTTTTAGATCTTACAACCCTTTTCCCTGTGGTATTGAACTCATATTAGGACTATTCTAAATTCTAGTAATTTGTGTAGTTTTGTGAATATAAATTCATATTTTGACATCCTTGAGATAATTAATGTATCTTTCATAAAATTAAAATACTGGTGTATTTTTGGGGGAGTATTCATTTATAAATTCAATAGTTAGACAACTCTTTTCAGCCTATCATCTAAATTTGTTGATTTTATATTAGGTAATTTTTTATACTTTCTTTACATTATGTAATCAGTGTATTTTATTTGTGATCAATGAAATAAAAATTAAGTATCACATCTATTTGGTAATCCAAATATCAATCCTCTAACAAAACATTGCATAATTAAATAGGGAAATCATACAAAAATGATGAGATCATAAAGGAATCTAAAGGGATCCATAACCTCACCCAAGTATGGAAATATCCATCCAATGTATAGAATATGATTTAAAAAGAGTCCTAACTGTCCATGAATGAATATATAAAGAATTTGAAAAAGAATAAACCATGTATGATTTCCAATTTCAGCATCTACTTGGAAGAAAAATCAAATTTGAATATTATTATGTGGTTTGTTGTGTTTCTGATTCTTGTTTATAATTATTGTTGGATGACACAAACATGAGTGATAAAGAGGAGGAAAAAGGATAACCTTATACTAATAATATATAATAAAAATTGGTGGATTAAAATCTTTTAACAATTGAAATATTTTAATACACTATAAAAGGTATGGAAGAGAGGCCCCATGGAGAAAAAGAAGAGAGGTTGGTTGAAAAAATGAAGATATCAGTGGAATATTTAATGAATAATATGCTCCAAAATAGACAAATTTGAGGGATACCCTATTTTTAGAACTCATGAGATTTTATTCCAAACATTGTGTTTTCAAATACTTGATACATCACTCAATAGAAATAATATAGTCTTTTAATAAGGCTGAATAGTTGAAGAGTTGATCTATAATAACTAAAAAACCAAAATTAGTTCAATATGATATGGTTGTCTCTATACCATACTATTATTATGTGATACAAGGGTTAATTTAGATTTTAATTATCAAAATAAATGATATTCCCACGATGCATCTAGTGTTTTTATTTATTTTCTATCAATGTTTAGGATTTAATTTGAGATTCATTGAAAACATACCCTATCATTTATGGACATTAAATACATGGACCTTTTTCATTCACTATTTTTATTTTTGTTATTGGTACATGATGAACAAATATGATAGGATGAAATAGAAATACAGATTTATGATAAAGGGGATAAATCTTAATTATGAGTATTCATTTTCAACAACATTTTGTTTTTGGAATCTTTTTTGAAATTTAATGAAAAAATAAATGATATAATTTAGATCAATGGTTTAATTTTAATAATTGAAACATATTATTTTGTGGAACTGATAGATTCTATATATTAATTTTTAGATTTAAAATAATTAAACCATTAATGTGGATAATTTAATAATTACAGTGAAACATAAGAATTTGAAATTCAAAATTTCATTATTTTTTTATAGTCACATGTTTTTAAAAAAATTACATTCCATCATTTATTATTTAAATTTTATATATTCATATTGGTTTATTTATCTTTTTGAAACATGCCATGAGTGATTGACTTAAATTATATCCCATTGTTCTATAGAATTTTCTAGACCAAATTTTCCAATATTACTTAGTAAATTTATTCAAAGAACATGGGACATGTTACCTACATGGATTTGGATTTGAATATTTCCAAACAATGATTGTGAATATTCACTTAAATGTTAATTGATTCATATTTATTGATGCATCCACTATCCTTGAGACCTATATAACATTAACCCTATTTTTATCTGTTAGCAACCATGAATGGATTTTTATTGGAATAAGAAACATTTCAATTTAATTTATCCACTACTACCCACACAGTAATGTTTTTCATGAATTCAAATGTTTATGTGTCTGGGAATACATATTCTATGTTGGATGGGATATGTTTTTAGAGATAATTTCATTAGTGTTTCATTGGGTTTTAGAGAAGGTCCAATTCCTATTTCAATATATTTTATTTATTCCCCTCTAGACAAAAATGAACATATTAAAAAAATGTGGTTTGTTTTATGGCGATTCATAAATCAATTTCACTTGATCAGTGCTATTTGTCAGTTGGTGTTGGGTGAAGGATTTGATACTTTTCCTATATTAATTTTTGAAAATGGAAAAAGATAAAAAAACAGTAGGGAAACTCAATTAGTGCATTTCATTGATAATGGCCATACTTTGATACTGGGAATGTGGGAAGATATAATTTAAAAGATAATAATTTCGTTGTTTTAACATTTTTAATCTCTGTTAACACATAGAGATAAAAAAATCATTTTTTGATCTCAATGTTTTATTTATCCAATTTATTTCGGTCCCTTAAACACATAATCATTTGATACATATATCTAACTCCTATTTAATTTTATTCTTATTTTTCCTTATTAATTAGAGAGATAAGATCATTTTTAAATTCATATGTTTAGTGAAAGTTCTCAACATTGGGGAAAACCTCATATTTAAATTTTAACATCAGTGATGAGAGGAGAAAAATGGTAAGGTAGGTCCCAACATGGAATTTTAAAAATGACTAATTGAAATACTTGTATGGAAAATATGAGAATTCCCATATTTTTTTGGTTTTTAATATACATATTGTTTAGTGATGTTTTGAAATTATTTTTTATGTGGTATTTGAAAATTACTTCTCTAATTAGAAAACATTTTTCTTATTAATTTTGAATTTAAAATTATGATATAATGAGGTTTCTCATTTCTAATTATTAATTAAAATTTATTCAATAGAAATATAATTTTATAAGTATGAGGGATATGTTTATGTAATATTGTGGATAGATTTTAAAATTTTAATTATTGAATTTATAATTTTAAAAGTTAATAATACCAATATTTTAATTATTAATTATAATTTGTTAGTAATTTGTAATATGCAATGACATATTGAAAACATAAATAAAAATTAAACAATTCCTTTTTATGTTTTTTATTTTTATTAACATTATTTTGCGTGCTGTTTAGGCGGTAATTGAAAAGGGAATGAGGAGGAAATAGAAGAAATAGGGACACACCTCTTAATTCCTCAACCAACTAAGGAAATCCACATAGTAGGCCCATGAAGGAACCACTACCCAAGCCATTCGCAAGAATGTCATATAGATGGGTAATTTTCTTATGTAGGTCAGCATAGGAGAAGATGAACATATATATAATGGGTTAGTGCTAGTGCGAACACCAACATGTGGGGTATAGTTTCACATAGATAGGGAAGAATAGTCTTACTACCTTGAGAAGGTGAATGGTTGTGTCAGGTATACGTCAACACCTTTCCATCTTACTTCTAAGGAAACACAATGTGTGAACATAAATAAAGGATTCCTACTTGGAAAACAAATTATGAGGGAAAAAAATCACACTTGAGGTAATATTTACTTATTGAAACACCATTGTTTTGATCTAGTATAGTTTCATATTTTTTGAACAAAATAAATGACACACACTAGCCAAATTATGCTTAGGGTAACATCTATTATGAAATAATCCCACTAAACATGAAAATAGAAGAGATATCTACCACTATATTTGTGAATACCACTATTTCATAGGCTTTGTCTGTGAGGTGATTTAATAGGAGAACCCAAAAAAATTAGAAGTTGTGTTGTGGTCCTATCTACTACATTATGGATCACTACTATTAGGGAATGAATGAAATCATTACATTGCTACTATAAGAATTTCGTTGTCATCAAAGAGGCTATAAAAATGTGTTCTGTCATTGATAATAATGTTGTGATGTGGGTAAAGTTGGATATGGAGGTATTTTATTATATGTCTCCTCTTATGTCCCAAAGGTGGATTGAGTGGAATTATCTTGAAAAATAAATAAAATGGGATCTATTGTCATAGATAGTCTGTTGCATTTTGGTCCCTGAAGAACCCACACATGTCCATGTAGGTAAATGAAATAATATTTCTTTCTAAAAACAAAGCTAGATTATATACATTTTTAAAAAATATCGATAATTTTGGGATTCCCACACACCAAAGCTCAATATTAGAAGAGAAATTATGGAATAAGTGTATTTTGTGCGTCTTCAATAAACAAAGTGACAAAATACCCCTCAATAAATGATGTGTTTGGACATATAGAACACCCATAGTAACAAAACTCCTTGAAGATATTGAAGGCTTCCATGACATCCTCTCCCTCTATCCAAAACTCTTATGAAATGAGTAAAAGAAGGATAATGACACATTAAAAATAAGAGATGAAACCCCATTATGGAGAATAGAAAATATATGATAGAGGAATATAATTATTCAAAAATAGGAAGTGAGAGATTCTGAAAATGGATGAGTTAATGACATTAAATAGAGGAAATTGTTTTCTATGATATAAAGCTGAAAATATAGATATAGAGTGACCCAAAACATTTTCTTTTTAAGTGGAGAAGGTTCCAATAATTATTAATAAAATAACATAGCAAGCTTGTGTTACATCTTAATCTAACTTCTAAAATTATAATAGAAGAAGATGATTATCATAACACATGATTATTCAAAAATAATGGATTTATTTTTTTATTTTTCTATTCGTTTAGTAATTTTAAGTACATATGTTGGTCATGAGAGTAGTGCACATGTATCTTCACTATTACACTTAACATTTCTTTTTATTATTAATTTTATTTCCCCTCAGCATAAATTATTAACTTATTCATGTTATTTGAGAGATTCTCTATGAATAACATGGTATTCAAAGGATGGTTAGGTTGATGGAAGAGGATGATTAACCACTATTTAATTCTATCTAACCTATGAATTCAACTTATTATATTCTTTGATATTGATAAGACATATAATTATATCTATAATGACCTAAGAAAATTAATGGTAATTATGGGAGGAAACCCAATGTAATTAAGGGAAGTATAAATTAAGAGTGGATATAACTTCACCTTTCATATAAAAAACTAATAAAAATGCACCTAACCCTTTATAGACATAACTTTATAGGGGAATGAAATATATTTGGTAGTTTTGGCTAATTCCCAGTTGCTTGGATATGTACTCTAAAAAGTATTATGAATTTTAATTTTATGAAATTTCAAAAATCATGATTGATCTCTTTTAAATTTATGAAAAAACATAATTCAATATCAACTTTATTCCCTTCATCCAAATTTTTATATTTGAGTCATTACAATGAAATAACAGAATAAGTTAGTTAATTTAGTTTTTGAATAATCATTAAAAACATAAAAACTATTTAATTACTATAAACCTTTTCCCTATAGGATCAAAACCATAATACCATTATTATATTTTCCTGTGTCTATTGTAGTTGGATTACTATAAATTCATATTTTTATGTCTGCATTATATTTAATGATGCTTATGGGAGAGTTCAAATACATATATCTAAAACCCCCTATAGAATGGAATCATTGGAGTTTTTTGAGTTTAAGAAACAACTACATGAGTTGTGTGTGATTGTATTTATGTACCACAGTGTGTTACCATGGGACCCAAAATTTTATGTGTAAAAAATAAGGATGGGTATCTAACAATATACATTGATTACTAGGAGATCAATTCAATTACTATAATGAGTATGTATCATTTCCATGAAATAAGGACTTATTTTATCCACTTCAAGGAGACCAAACTTCCCAATGATTGATCATCAATTTGGTTATAATCTGCTAAGAAAGATGAATAATGATCTATATAAGAAGTAATTTTTAACAATTTATGGACATTATGAGTGTATAATAATTACCTTTATATTGAATAATAAACATCTTTATTTATGGATATCATGAAATGATTATTCAAGGATATATTGATAAAATTTTAGTGGTACTCAGTTACAACATATATATATAATATATAATATTTGAATTGTATGATAGTTATCTGAAAATAATTTTGTATATGATCAGAAGAAAACAAAATTATAATTTAAATATAGTATTTTCAAATTTTAGCAATATAAATTTTATTTTCTTTTCCATATTGTCACCAAGACTGGAAAGTCTATTAACCCATCAGGGACAAAGGTAATCAAAGAATTCTCTACATCTATGAACATAATTGGGATATGAAGTTTCATGGGTTTAGTAGGTAACTATAAATGATTATTTTAGGACATAGAACAACTTTAAAACTCATAAACCATGTAAACATGTAATGAGTTTAAATTCACATGGTCAAGGGAATGTGAGGAATGTTTCAAAAATCTAAATAGGAGACTCATTAATGTACATGCATTAATATTTCAATTAGGCAAACAATGATTTTAAATATATAGTGTTTCATAAAATAAATTAATTGGTTGTGACCTTATACCTAATTAAAGTGTCACACTATGGTCTATGGAATTAGGCAATGGGCCACTTTTGTTATTTCCTTTCCGGTTTCAAATTAGTTGGATGTATGTGGTGCATCTAAATTGGTTTTTTTAGTTTTTTTGAAAAGTGAGTTGGATCATGTCTATGGTAGAGGTTTTGGTGTACCTATGAGTACCCTATGTGAAATGTTGAGGGTGAGAATACTCAAATAATATCCCCAAAAGTTTTGAAAGAAATTTGTTTCCTAAGAAAATGTGAGTAATATTAATGTTTTATTGAAAAAATTATATCTAATTACTGATGAAATGAGTATAAATTAAAATATAACAATCGATTTTTTATTATTATGTGATCACTGGTCAAATGTGATCTTTGTAAAATATAATCTTGATAATTATTTGGACATTATAATTAGTGTTTATAAGTTGAATTGAAAAATATAACTAATAAAGAATGTAGAAACGATTGCCTAAACTAGTAGGGTTGTGCCATATGAAGATCATTTTTTAGTGTTTGGGAGGGAGGTTGAATTTCTAGTGTTTTCACTTAACCGACCCTAAGATGAGATTTTACAAGATAATCTTGAATGAAATTACTAATGGTATATGATCAAGTCAGTCAAAATTAGCACTCAGGAGATGTTAGACGAGTCGCCCCATAAATCTATATTCAGCGCACACCTTACCAATTGGTAATATTTGACTTTTTTATGGGGTTATATTTCAATACCTTATTTAAATAATGATTAATTACATTGTATAAATAAATTTCTATTTCCCCAATTATATTTTAAGAATATGTTTTTTAAAAAAATGAGATGGAATTAGATAAATTAATTTTTTTGACAGAAATTATACTTTCTGGAAACGATATAAATATTTCTAAAAAACTAATATATATTAATAATTAATATTATTTATTTAAATATTATATTAAATACAATTTTATAAAAATATAAATGATTAAATGATTTTATTATTTTTAAGCGTCAGAACTTTACTATACAATTTCAACCCACTATTAATTTTTTTTAAAAAAATTATATTTAAATGTGAGAATTATAGTATTTAGATAATTATTATGAAAAAATAAATATAATTTTTTAAATCATCAAATCAAATTTATCTTAGGGTAAATTTATCTGAATTTCTTAAAATATTTTATTTTTTGATGAATAGTAAAAACACAGTCAGAGTATTCTAGTATGTTGAATGAAATAATAAATATTTAATATTGATTTAATAACTAATAAACCATAATAAAAGACCTATTTCTTCTATTAATACCATATATTTAAATAAATTTAAATAAATTTCCAAATATAAAATTTACTGTCCAAATTCTAATATGGAATCATTAAGAATAAAAATGCTTTTTTAAGTAATCTTTAATTTCCCTTTCCAAAATCAGTAATATAAAATGACAGTCAAAAAATATTTATTAAAATATAATAAAATATGCCTCATGTTTTGAAAACCATGGGCAAGCCAATGGTTTTTCATTTTCCACAACCTAGGATCCCATGACCTATATTTCGAAATTAATAAACACACCATACACTTTTGTTATAGATACCCACAAATTTATCCATTTCTATTTACTAAAAATCTATATTCCATGAATATCTCTTATTTTTACCTCCCTATGAGTCCTCCCAAGGTTTCTTTAATCCCCTAAGTTCCCATTCCTCATGTTTTTGGAGTTACTCTTTAAGGTAAGAAAAAAATCCATATTTTTCTCTTCCAGAGCCTATTTTTGTATGTGTATAATGAATGCTATGGTAAGTCTATCTTATTTCATTTTTATTGAAATTCTTCTAAATTATTTTTTCTCAATGGGATACTCATAACCCTTCTTTTTTACCCTTTTCTAAAACCATGTTTTGTACCTGTTATGTTGAAGAATTAATATCTAAAAAGTTCTATCTTCTCTTGAGAAATTACATTTTATTTCATTTTTATGAATAAAAAACTCTTTATTTTTTTGTGGAATTCACCATGATGTAAAATTTATTTAATTTGTTTTTTAATTAACATACATAAAACTCGAAATATTTTTCGGTGGGTTAAAAATGATATAATGATCATGGTCTTTAAGCACCTCTGAAAAACCCATGATTTTAATATGAAAACCATATTATTTTATTATCCATACGGTATTTATGAAATTATTTACTATGATATATATGGATCAAATAAAAATTAATTCATATTAATTATGTTCCTTGATATCACTACAATGCATTGTTTAATGAATTTAATCTCTATAGATGACATGTTTTATAATTTCATGATGAATATCATATCTAATTTTTTACGACACCTTGGTGTCAAACTTTGGTTATATGCTCATAAATATCTCATTTAAATGTTTTATCCATATTTATATGTTATTATACATGTTATTTTTTTATGATATTACCCTTTTCCCCTTTCCCATGAATTTATGATATTCTTTAAGTTCTTATTGAAATTTCTCATGGTCACATGTATACTGTTTACCATGCTTTTCAGTACTAGTCCATATTATCACGCTTTCCTTTATTATACTTCCCCAGGATATGATATGTAGTAAATTTACATAGTATTAACATTTTAATAATAATATCGTGTTTATTTTATTTATATTTTAATTTTTAATGTATTACATATCTTTTTTTTTTAAAATCTAAACTTTAAAATATCCTCTATTTGTACCATATAAATGAAAATTTCTGTAATGAAAAGGTGGTATTACTTAGTTTTTATCAAAGGAAGGTTTAGTTAATTATATAAATTAGGATTTTAATATTTTATTAATAACCCATGGTAATCATTTAAATATAGGATAACATCCTAGTATTTTGGGGACTTATTAGGTAATTTGTTTTTGGGAAACAAAATCCACGTCTAGGTATGAATAATGGATGTGGATCTTGAAAAAAAGTATCTAGGGGTAAATCCTAGAAAAACAGCTTTAAGATAGAGTTGAATGGGACCCAATTCACAATAAATTTTTTTCTGTACTCCTGGTTTTCCACTCTTGGGGGAACATTTTTTCAATCTTGTGATTTTTTGAACCATTATGATGGATTTAAAAAAATGAAATTGTTGTTAAAAATATCATATTTAATAATGAAGTATTATGATAAAAAATCCATTAGAATTGAAAGATTTTTAAAATTAACCAGATACTTACTATGGTTTTATTCATTTATAAAATGGTTAGAAATAGTAGGAACCACCTAAATTGTTAACATAAAATACTATGCGTTGACGACCCTATGATGGAAGTAGAATAGAGAACTTCATGAGAATTTTTAATTAACTTACCTTAGTAATTTAGAATAAATTGAATCAAGATGAGATAATGGATTCAAATAAAATGAAGATACATTCCATTGATTCTTTTATACGTCAACGACCACCTTCTTTTAGTGAATCCACAGACCCATTGATTTTTGAAAAATGGATAAGATCTATAGAAAAAAATATTTAATATACTTTATTATTCTAAATAAGATAATGTCACCCTGGATGTGTATCGCTAAGAGAGTAAAGCTGATCAGTGGTGAACACTGATTAAAAACATGAATCCAATATTAGAGATTGAATCTATATAATGGGAAGATTTTAAGGTATATTTTTTTCTAAAAATATTTCCCATGTTCGATGTGAATTAAAATAGATAAGGAATTCCTAGAGCTAAAGTGGAAGGAAAATAAATCCTTGGAATGTTATGAGATTAACATTACAAGACATTCTTGTTGAACCTATATCTTTTTCATGTAACCTAATGAAATGGATGATAGATTATTTTGTGGAATAACACCATGTGTATAGAAAATTCTAGTGAATCAATACCAAGAAATCCATGAGAAGATAATGTGGAGTGATATAAAGGTTGAACTGAAGTTCAGAGATATGCAAAAGTCACATACATATAATGAAAAGAAGAGATAAATGGATCCAATATTAGGGATGAAATTTTATCATATAAGAGGAGGGAATAATGTAAAAATTCCTATATAAAAAAAATGTGGTACTATGTATTTAGGGAACTATATTCTTAGGAGTGGGAATGTTAAAATTGTAGAAGATATGTCCATATTGCTCAAAACTATTTTAGTGCGGTGAAGCCAAAATTTATCAAAACTAATAATATAAGTAAAATGGTTCATTCCTATCTTGATTTCCAAGGCTAAAAGTGTAGATATATTTTTAATTCTTCAAACCATTATCTAAATCTAATGAAAATGGATGGGAATCACCATCAACCTTATTTTAGACCAATAGAGAATGTTTAAGAATTTTATATCATGACGGATAAAGTAGATGCTCCAAATTATGTGGTGGAATGTATTCTAATTATTCTCTCAAAGTTAGAAGGTACTTTTTTTTATTCTAGTTATATTATTTCCTTTATCTCCATTATGTTTTCAATGAATATAGAATGAATCCCAGAAATTCTAAAAGTATGGTTATCTTTCTCGACATATGGAGGGATTATCCAATCATAAATATTGTATATAAACTCTAGTATTCACTTTCGATAGTATAATCACGTCATAAATATAGTAGTCATTCCCATGTTGGAATTTGAAACTATACTAGGGATAGACTGTATCTCAAAGTATAATTCTCTAATTAATAGTAGATGTAAAGAAATCCTAATAGAATTTAATGGGAAACCTATATTTTTTCTCAAAGGATATATATCTTGACTTGATAGTTTTCTAGAAGCACCTCCCATATCCTTCTTTTTGGAAATTATCAGTGAATAAAATTAAGGAAATGAACGTATATGAATAGAAAACGTATTCATTATTTTGGAATACATTTATATACTTCCATAGGACTTACCTAACCCCCCCCCCCCCAAGGAATATATGTAGAGTAATCCATTAAATACATGCCTTGATCTAAGATGATATCAATGACTTTATATAAAATTAAAAATGTGGATATTGATATATTAATGAAAAAACTCCAAGATCCTTTGGACAAGGTATTTATTTGACCAAGTGTGTATACATGAGGACAACTTGTTCCCTTTGTAAAGAAGAAGGATGGATCAATGCAACTATGCACTACTTATAAAAAAATTAATGGGATCACATTAATGAATATTTTTTCACTTCTAAGGATTGATTATTTGTTTGACCAGCTTCATGGGTCTCAATTAGTCTCTATGATTGATCGTTTACCGGGTTATTATAAATTTCATGGGAAGAAATAAGATATTTGAAATATTGTCTTCTGATCTAAATATAGTAATTATAAGTTTTTTGTTTTCCCCTTTTTCTTACTAATTCACATTCTATATTTATTGATTTGATGAATAATGTCTTTAAGAAATACCTTGATAAATTTGGATTCGTTTTTATTAATGATATTATAATATATTCTAAAGATTTCAAGGAGTGTGAGGATAAACTAAATTTTATATTGAAAACATTAATGAATGATAGGCTATTTTGAATGTTCAAAAAATGTGAATTTTTGTTACATCAACTATCATTTTTGGATATCAATGTAACAAATGAAAGAATTTTATTTTACCCTGCCATGAGATTGGTTGTATAAGAGTGTCCTTATCATAGAAGAGTTTCTAAGATTCATAGTTTCTGTAATTTATAACGATATTATAGGAGTTCTGTGAAAAAAAAATCATGACTTTATAATCCGCATAACAAGTTAACATAAAAAGGGGAGAAGTTTTTCTTGAAAAAACAAGTGTAAAGAATGTTTCCAAGAGTTGAAGATGATATTGGCTATAATATCTATTTTAAATCTACCGTCTATTAGATAAGGATTATTTATTTTTAGTGATGAATCTATGTAAGTGCATTGGTGTGTACTCATGAAAAATGGTTGGTTTATTTTTTATATATCTCAATATTTTAAGCCTCATGAGTAGAATTATACAACGCATTTCTTGGAGACTGTTGTAGTTGTGTTTCCCCTAAAAATATTGTGGAACTTGATTTATGGGGATAAATGTGTTATATACAATGACCATCAATGTTCTAAGTATATTTTAATGTGATAATAATTTTACCTAAGATATAAGAGATGATTGAAAATTCTTAAATACTATGATTGTTGAATTAATTATCACCAAGAAGATAAAAAAATGTTGTTGACGCATTACGTAGGGAAGACCATGTTGTTCTAGAAATAATAATGATTCAAGAGATCCTTTGATCAAAGGCATAGTAAAACTAGATATGGGAATAGTAAGGGAAGGGACATCATCAACCTTATCGCAAATTATTTCTCAATAATCATTATAGATGAATATCATTAAAGATCAAAGAGAATATCCTCTTTTTATAGAAGATGATAGTGGCTGTGAAGAATGGAATGTTTTTGGAGTTCAATATTGATCAATAAGGTGTAAAGAAATTTGATACAAGGCTATGTGTTCAATCTATTCCACAATAAAATAATGCGTAGATGTGTGAATCATAGTACTCTAAATTTTATATACATATTAGAATCACTAAAATATATAGGCACCATCGTGATAATTATTGGTGGGATAACATGAAATGGGAGTTCTTCAAATACACTACAAGGTGTTTGGTATACAAACATGTGAACGTAGAGAAAAAAATTTCTAATGTTTTATTTCAACTATTACCTGAAGAAACATGAATGTGGGGAAATATCAATGTGGAAATAATAAGTTGTCTCCCATAAAAATCCAAAGGAAACCATATGATATGGGTTATATTTAATCATCTCACTTAGACTTCCCACTTTATCGCTATTTGGTAAGATTTATCTCTGGACCAACTTGCCAAGATATACATGAAGGAAGTGGAAAGCTTACATGGGGTACCACTCTATAACATTTCTGATCTTTATCTATGGTTCACATAATAATTCTATAGAACTGTTCAATATACTCTAAATACTGAACTGAATTTCAGTACAACTTATCACCCCAAACTAATGGAAAATCTAAATGGACTATTCTTACAATTTATAACAAGATAATAACATGTTCAATGGAATCTAAAGGTGGATGTGCTAAAAAATACTATGATTTTATTTCTCATATAACACAAACATTCTTTCGAGTATTCAAATGGAACCCTATAATGCTCTATATGGGATGTAATGTAGAACTCTTAATTATTGGTATGAAGTTGGTGATAGAAAGCTTATTGGGAAATATTTTGTTCAAGATATGATGAAAAAGGGTCATACCATCCATAATATATAAAGGCTTCATAGATATTAGAGAAGATATTTTCTTCCAACCATCTAAGGGACTTAGAGTTCAATGTTGGAGACAATATCTTCCTTAAAAGTTTACCTTGTATGAGAGACATGTTGTTTGGGGAAAAGGGAATCTTATAAAAAAGTACATTGGCCCTATGAAATCCTTATTCACATAGGATTAGTAGCCTTTTAGCTTTCAATTCACCCAAATCTAGCTTATTTTTATGATTAATTCCATTAATCTCTCTTGAAGTATACATATGATCTGTCATATGTACTAAATCGTAATGTGGTAAAACTATAACTGGACTCTCTTATGTGGAGCAGCTAGAGGTGATATTGGACCTTGGATACAGGGCTCTATGAAATAATACTACTCACCTATTAATATTGATCTAGAGAAACCATAAATATGATAAAGAGACATGGAGACCAGAGGAGAAAATGACATATAAGTAGTCACACATTTCTATCAACTGAGAGAATGATTTAAAAATTTGAGGATTAAATTTATAAAGTGGGGAATAATGTAATGACCCAGACTATTTGAATGAATTTTTTCCCTATGAAAATGTGTGTTATATAATTTTTTACTAAAAAACATCATTAATAATTCACTAAGTATAAATATAAATTTGACTATCTATATTTGACCATTATATGACCATTGGTTAATATGACCATTGAATATTGTACCGTTGATAATTATTTTTAAGATATAATTAAAAACTTTATAATGGAATGAAAAAATATTATTAATGCAGAAAGGATAATTAATGAACAAAAATAGTATAGTCATTCTATATGATGCTCATTTTTTAGATCTTGAGAGGAAGGTAGAGTTGATGGGGTTCACTCTTGACCCAGTCCAAGTTGTGCTTCTTCAAGTGAAGTTTAAATTAAATTATCTAAGGGAAAAATTCAAGTTAATAGAAATTATCTCTCTGGCGATCTCAGTCATGCTTCCCCATGAATCTATAATCATGGAATACCTTAACAACAGATCATATATGGGTGTTATAAGGGGTTATGTGTTGAGTACCTTTTCATATAAAATTAAATTCCCTTTTATAAATAAAATTACTACAATGTCAATTCAGTATTATGAATAGTTTATCTTAAAAAATTGAAAAGAAATTTGATAAATTAATTTTTAAAACAAAAATTGTACTTTCAAAAAAGATATAAATATTTATAAAAAACAAATATATTACGAATAATAATTATTTTAATGAAATTATTTAATTAAAATAATTTTATTTCAATATAAATGATTAAATAATTTTATTATATTTAAGTTCCATAAATTTTACTATGTATTTTTCAATCAGCTATTATTTTTAATAAATAATGATTGTTATATTTAAAAGTTACAATTATAATTTTTAGATAAATATTATGATAAAATAAATATAATTTTTAAATGAAATGTTCAAAATTACGTTAGGGTGAATTTATGAGAATTTTCTACAATATTTTTTTGTGAATAGTAAAAATATTGATTGAGTTTTTCTGTGTGTTTAATGACTTTATACATATTTCATAATTATTTAATATATAATTACCCAAAATAAAAAACATGAGATATGTTATTTTATCAATATAATATACTTGCATCATTTTAAATTAATTACTAAATCAACATATTACTTTCTAAATTCTAAAATGGGAACCTTAAGCTTAGTAATGTTAGTTTGAGTAAAAAATACTTTTCCATAGCAAAATAATTAATATTAAATGATTTTAAACTCTTTTGGATTAAAATTACATTAAATATGACCCATGTTTCTAATACCATGGGATGATACCATGCTTAATCTCATGGATTTTCATTTTCCACAACCTAGGTTTCCAAGGCCTATATATTGAAATTAATAAATAAGTTTGTGATATTGGATAAAAATACCAACCTTTTTCTCTATTTACATTCACTCATAATCCATACCCCATAATGTTATGGTAGTTTTACCTCCAAATTAGTCTTCTTATTGTGTCATTAATCCTCTAAAGTCTCAATCATCATGTTTTAGGAGTTACTCACTAAGGTAAGGGAAATATCCTTCTTTCCTCTTCATGAATATAGTTTTATATATGTCTATGAATGGTATGATAACTATCTCTTATTTCCTGATTATTTGATACCATTAATATAAATTGTATTTAATTAATGGGATACCCCTCCTCCTATTCTTTTTACCCTCTTCTTAATCTATTCTTCATACTCATTATACTACTAAATGTACTTGTCAGAATTTATCTCTTATCCTCAAGAAATTCAATTTTATTTTATTTTGGTGAATAAATAACTATTTAATTCCCATGGTCATGCATAAATATGTAAAAATTATTATCTTTTTTATTTTATCAACACTCATGAAACTAGAATTCTATTTCTGTGGGATAAAATTTATAAAATTATCATGCTCTTTAGGAACTTTTAAAACACCATGTTTTTGATATAAAACACATTTTTTTATTATCAACTATTTATTTATGAAATGATTTTTTATGATCTATATAGATCACATGAAAATTAATAAATATGAATGGTCTGCCCTGATATCACTCAAATGTATTGGGTAAACAAATTAATCTCTATAGATGACATGTTTTATGACACTATGGTGAGTAAACATGGAAGTGTTTATGACACCTCCGTGACAAACCTCGATGATATTCTTATGAATGTATCATTAAATTTTTTTATAAAAATATCTATGTTATGATTTATTCTATTTTTATTATGATATTGCTCCTGTCCCATTTCTAATGCCTTTTATTACATTTTTAATGTTATTATTGACATATCTCATGGTCTCAGCTAAATTGTTTCCTTATATTTCATTTACTAGGCATTATAATGACCCTTTCCTTTGATGTATTTTCCCATGTTATGTGATATTCCAAATTTACATTGGATGAACCTTTGAAGAATAATTTCTTGTGTATTATAATAATGTTTTATGTTTTCATGTATTATGTACCTTATTTATAAGAAACATTAAAAGATCCTTTGTTTCTACCATGTAAATTAAAATCAATGTAATAAAATAAAGGTATACCCTATCTTAGCATATAGTACATATATTTTATGTAATTAAGTGGGATTATTTCTATAAACAATATCAATAGGGAGATTGCTATACCATGGTGGAGTCCATGGTGTTTCTGAAATGAATAATACTTCTAGACTAGGTTATGGTCAGTGTCGAAGGCATGTCTCGTAGATAAAGCCACTACATCATTGTAGATTATACCTGGTCATGGTGGGAGTGTTTTGGGAATTATGAAATTCTATTATGGCCACCTATTCTTTTTGGGTGGTTACATTATCTCTATGAACCATTAATGAGGGATTTTAATTCATATTTATAATCATTCCCCTAATATTAAAAGAAATTTTCTCCTTCCTTTAGATTGAGTTTAAGATTTTTAATATTCTAGTAAGGGGTTTTTTGAGTTCATATTTTTTGAAATAGTGGATTAGGGTAAATACTCTCTTATTGGGTATACTATTTGTAAAACTTGGTTTGTGAGGACCATATATCTTCCTCTCTAATTCTTTATCTTGGTGGAAGTGGAATCATTATTGATCTTGAGTTAGATATCGATATCCTATAGTTTAACCCATGAATTTTTTTAGTTCTCATAATGCTACATAGTTTTGAATAATTTAATTGATTTTTGTGGTCTATGAGAGGCTATATGATCTTTGATGGATATGGATTTTTTTAATAAGGGAATTTTTTTGATAGTAAATTTTTTATGTTAAATATGCCTTTGATGAAATTCCTCAACAACGATTATGAATACAACATGGGTTTTCATGCTTGTATTTGGTATTGGATTTTCCTTGTAAATGTTTTATGAAATGTTGTATTGGATTTCTTAAAATGTAATAATTATATATATCAGATTGGAAGACCATCAGGCTTGGGGAAAAATAAACATATGTGAACCTTAATGGATTAATATATCACTAAATAATGTGACATGTGGGTATCATTTCTATGGGACTAAATTTCATAGACATTATGGTTCACTAATGTTGGATAGTATTCCTTGTTATGTCATATTTTTGTTTACTATTTTTTCATGTATTTCCCATTGTTTCATTATTGATAAATTATTTTCATGTTTATGTAATATGATTATTTTCTTGCATAATATGAGTTTTGATCCTTAAAAACTAGGTTTATTCATATAATTATTCATCATGTATATATATTGTGTAAAATTTATTTTCATATTAGAATATGGAATATTTTAGAAAAGAATATCAAAATATGATTTTATATGAAAGAAATGATTTCTTTTGAAATGTTTATTTTTTAAATATGACTTATATAAGAACTAATATATGAATATGGATAGATGTATTATTTTTTTTTTTGTATCCTATAGATGTTTAGTTATTACACCATACATTTTCTATTGGGTGTTTCTATACATGTTTTGGAATGATATAGGTAAATAAAAAAGTTTTATGTTGGGGAAGACTCTCTTATATCATGTTTCCTTCTAATGGGTTGGGATTATCGGGAAATATAGTCTTATTGATATAGAATAATGTCTTTATTTAGGTTCCATGTTGATGATATTTCATTTATCTAGTCTAGACCTTGTGGTAGAAGAATTATAGTGAAATAATTAGTTGTCCCAAGTTGTTATGTTACAAATTGGAATCATATCCCATATGTGTTCATTAAATCCTACACTCATTCTTTTATATCACCCACTTCTGTCTAGGGGTTTTTTGATAGACTATAAATATGACTGTCAAGACTCAAGAGGTGATTTTGTAGATTAAATGGGACACTCACAATCATGAAAATAGTTTATTAATAGTTGGATATTTTTATTTGTTCTCTAATTCATTATTATAATTTTAGTCATTGTATTTAGTCCTATAAAATTTATCTTATGATAAATGAATCAAATTTTTTCCTGATATTTTTTATTCTCATTATTTTGTAAAATATTTATCCTTTATGAAGCCTATATCTAAATGATATAGTGGAAACTATGGAGTAAGACCCATAAATGATTTTTATATTAGAAATAGTATATTTAAAAATTATATTATGAATGATTCAGTCCTTGGGCAATATATCAAATGTTGAACTACAAAAAAGGCCATCTATGATTCCAAATTCACTAAGTACGAACCACCAATATATCATAATGATGGGGATGAATGATTTTGAAGAATATATCAAGAAGATTTACTGTATTTTACCCTTCTTACAAAATAATAATATTCCAAGGTCAGATTCACCAAATATATTCTTAATGGGATAGGAAGGGAGAGGTGGGAATCTATTATGGAATCCAAATCACATGATGATCTCACTTGAACTACTTTTAGTAAATAAATCAATCAATAGATTTATATAGTTGAAATAGTAGTGGATAATGAATGGGTGTTCATTATTATGGGTTTAGGATATCATTCATTCATGGATTGTACTTCATGTTTTTGTAATTTTTTGTACCTATCTTTTGAGACAGTTTCAAATGACATACTCAAGGAATATTGTTTTTAAATGAGACTAAGGATTGTTGTTAGGTCTATGGTGATTCTTTCCTATTACCCATATTTGTGGATGTTCTAGACATGTTAGATTTGGCTGAGATGAATATATCCAAGAATATAATACTATAAGGATTATTAGTGATAATAGGATTTAGGGAGGGTTTATTTTCTTTCTAGAAGAGGAAGAAAGGTGATCATTGCCAATTTTTTTCAATAGTGTGCAATATATGTCTATGAAGGGACATGTGTTATGCAATCAGTGTGGGGGAAAGGGACACCTCAATAATGATTATATGGTAGAACCCATGTTTCCTCATGCCTATGTTAAAATGTGCTTATCTTTAGTGTTTCTATGATAGATAACCCAAGAGAAGTATATTTTGATATATCTTCACCATTGCATCTCTATTTCAATATGATGTAGAAATAAGTAGGGATATTAACATCTTCAAATTATTATTCTTTGGTTATGATGAAAGGGATGAAAGATGTTGGATATATCTATGTAGTGGAGTGTGCACAAGAGGATTCAGAGGCAATATTAGATACTATGAGAGGTATAGTGTATATTTCGTCTTCTATTGTTATGGAATTATTTTATATTGGTGAAACTCATTAATTTAACTCATCTAAAAAGTTGATGTGTCAGTACTATTCTCTTAAAATATGCCTTTTATCATGACTCTTTTCACTCCTTAGGAAAATAATTAAGTTCATGGTTTTTGATTTCCCAGATGTTTGGTGATGATTAATGATAACAATACCACATGGTATTTTCTGGTTCCTAATGTTGACATGTTTTATATAATAATTGGAATATATTGGATGCTTATATGTAAAGAAAATATAAATTTTTTTCATCATCGATTCTAGTTTCATTGTTCTAATAGAGTAACTCATGTCTTTCAGGGTAAGTGGTATCATTTATATAAGAGATAATTTCATTTTTTTCCCTAATGCTATGATTATCTCATAACAATTGTTGGATATGTTTCTTGATTTCATTGATAACCATTATTTTATACCTCACATTCTTGCATTGAGTGATTATCCAAAAAAATTCAGATGATTTATAAGGGTTTATGCCTAATATAGAAGTCAAATATACTAATGAAATTCATATAGTGATGAGACCCATTTCAATTCCTTAATTTCATATGTAACCAACTAAATTAAAAGAGTTAAAGGTTAAGATTTAGGATCTTTAGGATACGGGTTTTATTCATATTAGTATTTCACCATGGGTATCATAAATCGTTTTTGAAAATAAATAATATGAGAGGCTATAATTTTTTCGAATTACAGAAACACATCTAGGTGATAGTTAAAAAAATAATATCTCTTTCGTAGGATTTAATATATTTTCATCATATCAAGGAAACAAGATGGTTTTTATATATTTATCTTAGACCAGGTTACTATCTGCTGAGGTTCCAAGAAGTAGATATTCCTAAAAAGATATTTTAGAGAAGGTATGGTCATTATGATTATCAGGTCATGTGATTTGGCCTTACTAATTCTCTAATAATTTCTCAGAGGATTAATGAATTGAATATTCCATTGGTTCTTGGATTTATTCATCATAGTTTTTGGATAATATCCTTATTTATTCTCTTTCTGAATATGATCATACATAGAATTTTAACATCATCCTTGGGATCTTGAAATATAATAATATATATACGAATCTATATAAATGTTATTTTTAGATTTAATTGCTTATCATTCTTAGCCTTGTGATTTCAAATAATAGTCTTTTAAGGGATCTTATGGGGATTAATGTATTGATGTCTTGAGAGAATCCTAGAAATGGTTTTGTGGCCTTTAGTTTATTGCGATTAATTGGTTAATGAAAAAACATTCTTTAACACTTCTCTAAGCTTGTACCTCCTACGAAAGAGTTAACACATATGGTAGAAAATTTTGATTAAATTGATTAGTGTCAATGATTTTTTGATGTTTTTAATAAAATATTGACTTCAACTCCTATCATGACACTTCTTTATAAGGGATTCAGATATGATGTAAATTGAGATCCCTCAGGTGGTGGTTTAGGTTCTATTATATTCCTAGAAATATAGATGGTAGTTTATGAATCCAATCGATAACAACCCCATGAAAAGAAATACGACATTTATGATCTTGAGTAGGTATTATTGATGAACCTCGTAATAATTTTTGAAATTACCTCTTCCAGGAGAATTTTATTGTTTATTCACAATTTATGAGTCTAAAGATTATCCTCAAAGAGAGGGATTTGACATTGAGATAGAGATCATGGGTAGATAACCTTCAGACCTTTTATTTTAATATTTCATAAACCCATAGAAAATAAAACATGGTCATAAAAACATTGAGAAAAAAATTACTAACTTATACAATGGAGGAATCAGTTGAAGAGTGGATTTTGAAGGAATTGTTTCTTTCGACATTCATGGATGAAGGGATAGCTTAAAAACATGTATTCCTAGCTTATTCTCAGATCAGATCATCTATGGATGCCCAAATTAGAACTTGGCATGTTGGGAAGGTGAATTGTCGGTGCTTTATTAGGATTAATTATGGTGGGGAGACCTCAGGTGAGTGGTTTCGGTCTCCTATGAGGTTTTGTGATTCTGAGGTAGTTTGATTGATCTAAATGACATGAGATAAGAATTGATAGAAAATGGACACCAGTAAAATTAGTCCATGTACTCTATATCTACCAATATGTATCATGGCGTGAGATTTCATATCTAATGGCTTAGTATGGTACAATTGACGGCTAATTTAGTGTCTTGGTCTCTTATATGTATTCAAATAAGGAAGGCCACCAGAGGAAAACTAGTATTCTACAACCATTACCCATTCTAGTATTGAAATTGGATGATATATCCATCAAGTTAATGAATTGTCTACATTGGACTTATACTATAAGGGATGCGACATGGGTGATTATTGATCAACTCACAAAATCTATGCACTTCATAACCATTAAGTAATCAATCTAGGTAGCGTATCATGGGAACCTGTATGTTCATAAGATTTATAAACTCCATGGTGTACCATCCTCTATATTTTTTTACAAGGACACTCAATTCACATCCTTGATTTGAAGTGGTTTTTATGAACTTATGGGTTCATTATTTTAATTTGAGAATGAAGTATCATCCCCAAATGGACGGATAGACTGAAAGACTTATCCAAATTCCTGAATACATGATTATATTTTGAGATGTTGAAATTAGTGGATCATGGGAGAAATGTCGATGATTTGTAGTGTTTTCTTACGACAATAGATATTAAGATTCATTGTAGTTGGGATTTTTCTTAGTGGTATGCACTGTATAATATTATATCTGAGGTGGGTTGTTCAAAACCCATTCATTGTAGGTATTTTAGTAGTACTATATAAATAGAAGAACTATAGCTTGACCATCACTATAATAGAGTAATGTACTATAATATGAATTATATAATCTGAGGTAATATAGCAGTGTTGTTACTAAAGTAGTACTATTCAACGAAGGTCCATTTAGTCAAAAAATAGTCCTTCCCACATAAAATTATGGATTCCAAACCCCAATTCATGTGATCAATTTAGTAAGGGAATTTAATGACATCTAAGACTATGGGCCATGTAATGGATATCCTATTCTAAAATAAAAAAGTAGTTATTTGGTTCAATAAAAGGATTATTCAAGCCCAAAATTAATATTATTGTAATCAGCATTTGATTAGGATGGTTCTATTAAAGGAATTATATGGGAGGCCTTGCCTATGACCTCCTTATTGAGAATAGTTTGGATAACAGTTCTTAGATAGAAAAATTTCCCTTCATGTGATGATGGATATCGTGAAATTGATTGACAACAGTTTAAAGACCATATAGAGTTTCTAGGGACTCTATAAGATGGATTATATATTATAATTGACTAACCATTTGAATTATATCCATGTTATGTTTAGGTTTCCCAATTAAAGAAGTAACACAAGGATTTTTCGTATGTGATCAAGTGGGAGGATGTTGAAATTGAACCTAATACATTAGTGTTTGAAATGATTTTTCTGATAGTGCAATGATAGGATAGGGTGTTTGATCGATATATGATAATATTTCTTGGGTGAGAAGATAGTGGTATTGGGAAATCCTTTAGATACGATAGATTGAGGCCTTGATGATGCAACAATGGTCTTATCTTTTTTCAATTCATGAACCAAAAACATTATGGGGGTTGAAATATTTTAATGTGGTGATATTTGACACACCCAGGTATATGGATTCCAGTATGGAACCTCTTTTATCTTTATCTTTTTTTTATTTCTAATGTTTTAGAGGTGTGTGGTGGATCAAAAATATTTCTTCATGTTTTTGGTGAAAATGGATAAATCTGTGATTTTGTGGAGGAAATTGTGTGGATATGTTTCCCCAACGTGATATTGGAAGGTAAAAAATTCATATACAATGGGGGTGGTCTTGATTGGAATGGTTTGGGTGTTTTAATGTTTTTCATATTAAGAGGGACCTCACTATGTTAAGGTAGATACCATGGTGAGTCCAAAATGGATATGATTTATATACTAGCCTATGGATGATGATTTTTTTTGTCTTCTATATTTAGACACCATGTCATGGTAGAAGAAACTAGGCCATGGTTATAGTGGTTTCAAAATTTTAAATTCCTAAAACATTATCTGATCTCTTAAGGTACGTCAATCCATCCATGTATAGCCTTAATGATGGATTTCAATTTGTCTTTTTTACTTTTTTCTCTACTATTAAACCTTTTATTTTCCTTCATTTATATCAAATTTTAATTTTTGTGTGTTCTGGGAAAGATTTTGGAAATTCAACACTCATCAATAAGTAACATAGGGTGTCAACATTATAGAATTGATTAATATCTGTAGATCTAGTCTCATGAGGACCAGATCTCTTCCACTCATATAACTTGTCTTTGAGGAAATTTGGTCTTCATTTTTATTGAGGTAGCAGTCTCAATCCTATAATATAACCATTGATATTCTATCCTTATTATGATAATCCATGGATTTGAATAATGTAATTTATGTTTTGATATCCATGAGAGGATATATGATATTTAATTGTTGTACCATTTCTTTTAAAATTGGTATTTCTTTGAAAATTGACTTTTATATTAAATATATATTTGATGATGTGCATCAGAAAATAATGTGAATTAATTTTTTTATTCTTGTATTTTGTTTTTTATTTTCCTTCGTAAAATTTTATGAAAATTGTGAATGGTTTTATGTTACATAATGATGATATATTTTATATTTTCAGATATTACCAAATGAGTACAAACTACATGTATGAAACCCTTTATAGAGTAAGATATCACAATGGTCAGTCCCTAGGATTCCATGGTTTCTAGTGGGTAGACTTACCAAGGGACCAAAGTTCCCAGATATTATGATTCACTTATTCTAGCATGTTTTACATGGTATGTATTTGTTGTGAACACCCTCTTATTATGGATTTCCCTTCAGTTCTTCATAGATAATTTACATGCATATCTATTTTTAAATTTTGTTTTCTCACATGATATGTATATGGATTCATGAAAACATTGTTTATCTATCTTTATATTAATCATGCATATATATTTTGTCATATTTATTTTCGTATTAGAATATGATAAAAAAATAAACAAAATTATTTATTTTTTTATAAAAAAATATTTTTAAAAGTTTTTATAAACATTTTTTTATAAAATAACTAATGGATGCATGTGGATAAACATTTTATAGATTATTTCATGGTATCCTACTAAACATGAGTTCTCCCACCCTAGTTTTTTTCTTCATAAATTTGTATTCGTGATTTTGAAAGATAAATCTCTTGGGAAGATTCTCATGTAGATGGTGGACATTTAAGATAATTTTGTGTTATAGTGGATTGGGGTGGTGGTGAACTATAGTCATGTAGAGATGGACCGATGGGTTTCTTCAGGTTCCATTTTGATGCTATTTCAGTTGTTTTTATCTTGAACTTTTTATCTAGTTTTTAGATATATTTTTTATGGATTGGTTTTCTGAACATATAATGTATTTGAGTTATCTATTTTTCTTCTCTCATTACTTTATTCTTAACATATGTCTATTGAGGGTAAAATAATTCACTTTTTTCTTTGTATGATACCCTTGTGCTTGTCACTAGACTATGGTGACCAAGATCACACTTCAAGACTTATGGCGTACCAATTCAGTAACATTATGGGTTGATACTTGTTGGTCACTTATAGATAGGGTGGTTTCATATGAATCATGATATTTAGAAATCTATGAATAGAACTATCTGACTCAAGAACGTGACTAGAAATTTATATTAATTTATTTGAAAATATAGATTCACTGCCTCTAGAGTGAGAGATGTGGTATATATATATATTTACCTCAAGGGTTTAATTCATATCTTGTCTCATAAGGATCATAGTATGGGACAATGAAGATGGTTGGAATGACTCAAGGAATATGATTTCATAATACACTACCACCATGTAAAGGAAAATTTTTTTGAATGAATCATTGATTTATAGGGAATATAAAATTATAAAAATTATGAAAACTAAAAGGGAACCTATATAATTAATTTAGTGTAGATAGATATTGTGGTATTTAGGAATATGGGTCCATAATTAATTTTATATGAAACTATTAAAACATTCTTACTATAAAAAAATAGAGAAGTCACGACAGGATGGGGAAGACCTAAAATGGAATATTGAAGTATAAAATGATGTAAAATTGATATAATTAATCAATAGATATGTATTCTAATTTTTGGAAATGGGTTATATATTCCATTCCTATCGGTGTTAAATAGTGAAATAATACATGAGGAATATAGCTCAAATTTCTCTAGATACCCTGGTAAAAAAATTTATGGATTTAAGAAAACATTTTTGTGGGAAGATATAAAGTGGGAAATTGCATACTAGGTATCATGATTCTTAGTATGCAATCCGGAAAAGGCTCAATGAAAACTTCTTAAAATAGAAATGAATCTTATATCTATATTAACATGAATGTGGGACAATAATATTGTGGAATTTTTCATAGAAATTATGATGATTCTAAAGAATAATAATGTAATATGGGGCCTTTTCGATCACCTTACTATGTCTTCTCATTTCATTGATATAAGAGAAGATATAACCCTTGATTACCATTCCTTGATCTGGTTTAATGATATCATAAGGATTCATTGGGAAATTCTACCAATTATATCTAATCACGACCCTCGATTCACTTCAAAATTCAAGAAGAGTTATCATATGAATTTTGACAAAGATAACCATTTAATCACCACCACTTATCACCAAATTTATAGGCATTGTAAAAGTATTATCAATTAATTTGAAGGCATATTGAGATCATGTTATATTAATTTATATGGTATAAGGGAGCATGAATTTATTTGGTGTAATTTTTATACAATAATAATTTCCATTAAATCATCTATATAAAAGTATAGAAAGCATTGTATGGGAAGTGGTTTTGTAATAAAATATGTTGAGATAATGTTATAAAAAATAGTTATCCTTGAGACTTTTTGGGAGGTGGAAGTTAAATTAAAGGCTATCCAGGATCAAAATAAAGAAACTCAAACCATACAAAAGATCTATGTAGATAATCAATGAAAATAATTTTAACTTCAAGTAGGGGATTTTCTTTCATTAATGATTTCACATAGAAGGGAGTTGTAATATTTGGGAAAAATGGAATGGTAATCCCTAGTTTCATATTTTTTTTGAAATACAAGAAAAAATTGGATTTGTAGATTACTAATTAGATATATTACCCAACCTCTCAAAAGTGCATGATATCTTCCATGTTTCATTAATAAGAAAATAAAATATAGATTCAAAACATTTGGTCTCGTATTTGGGAGTGTAAATTGGGTATTACATTCTTTATAATGAATAATCTATACAGATTCATGACTCTAGAGAGAAGGCGTTTTAGAATCTCATAAATCAATTGGTTAAAGACCAGTAGGGAGATAAAAAACATGAAGAAGAAACCTTGGAGACTGAAGAAGGTATGAGTAAAGAATATCCATATTAGTTCAATAGTTGATATATACAAAAAATATAACGAATAAATTATTTAAGAGGATGAGAATGAAATACCCAAGACCCCACTATAGTAGCTAATCACCATACCATGAACTATCTCACAATACAAACTCTTAAGAGACACTATTAATGATTTTATATGAATGATTATTTCAGAACTATTATAATTTTATTTAAAAAATCATTTCCAATTATTCATGAGGATATTATCTTATAATTAAATTTTGATATTTTTCAAAAAAGAATGATTTCTAGGTGAATAATGAAAATACCTTTTTTATTAAAATTGCATGTTTTATAGAATTAATAGCATGTATACATAAAATAAAAATCACTAGTACCTTATCATTAAAAATATATTTAATAAATTTAATATTAATCATTTAGAACTATTATTTTCAATTTATAAAATTATATTTTATATTTAAAAAAAGTCACATTTATCATTAAAAAATTTATAATGAATTTTATATTTACAATTTTAAAATTATGTTATATCAATTTTATTTGTTTAATCATATTAATTGGATTTTAAATTACAATTAATTAAAATTAAATTAAGTAAAAATGCACTTTTAATTTCTAGTAAAAATTGAAAATTTTCTACGTTAAAAACTAGATACTATAGGATTGTTAAAAATGGAAAACATGGAATATATATTGGTAAAAAGTTGAATTTTTATTTTAAAATGTGTAACATATAATAATATGGGATTTATCTCCCTTATCACATTCCGAATAAATCATTTCTCAAATTTTTATCAAAATTTTTTGATATTTAATTCCAATTATTAAAAAGTTATGGTGTATTTACAAAAAATGATATCCCTTTTCATTTTAAAAAGGCTGTTTTCACCACCCCATTGACACAAATCCAAAATTTTCATTTCCAACATAAATAAATACCTTTTATTTCCACGTGAAACCTTTATTTATTTCCTTACCTTTTGGTCACATGATCTTAGCCCAAGAATTTGATTTATAAGTGATCTTACAAGGAAATCTCAAATTGTTAAATGTGAGAAATCCTTTTTTTAAACTTATTTACTTTCTATCATAACTTTTAAATTACAATATTATCATCTCTATATTGTATCATAGGTATTTGTTATATAGTAAATATTATTGTATTAATTTAATAAACATTAACTACCTTTCCACTTGTATATAAGAAAACAAAACTTGATTCATGTGTATGTGCGAGCTACTGCCTCCATAAAGAAAAGTATTATTTTCCTTCAACACCAAACATTGATGGTCGAGAGGGTTAAATTATAAATTAATTAGAAAATAAATAAAACAAATTTATATTATTTATATTATAAAAATATCACTATTTTTTAAATTATATGGAAAATGGAATCTTCACCCACGCAACATGTGGAATTTCATCTCCATGGAATGATGTATTCAATTTTTTTTCATGATCACTTTTCAAGGATGGATTTAATAATAGGTTTAAAGGATAAATAAAATATTAATGTCCAACAAATAAACACAATATAAACACATCATTCCACTGGAATAATGATATTTCAAATAAACCACTATATTCTCATTCAATAAATCATGGTATGTTTAAGTTTAGGTTGGTTTAACCACATACTAGACCAATAAAATGAATTCATATCACAAATGACTATGGGAACAAAATTTCTCATATAATATGATATTAATATGTAAATAATTAATTTTTATTGGTTATGGAAACATTAAATCAATATTAAATTCATTAATTAAGAAAACACCCTTCAATCATCTGAAACCACTAAAACATGCTCTTTATTGATTTCATATTCTATGATTATGACTAAAAGAGTCATAAATGGAATTTGAACCACATTAAATTTTTTTATATCATCACTAAATTTATATTTAATTAATTTTTATTTATGATCTTATTAAGAATTATTAAAATGGACATTGATATTATGGAGATACTACAAATGCTAAAAATATAAACACTCAATGTGGGAAAAAAAGAAAAAACTAATTAGAAGTAATATAAATAATTACTTGACATTAAGAGTGTAAATGGAAATATATATGAGTAATTTCATGAATTAAGTAAATATAATATCTATAATTTTTATACATAAGGTTATAGTACCTTCATGGAAGTCAGTATAAGAGTTAAATGTTTTCAATCTAAAATTTCTATATTTAAGATGAGTTTTTTATTATTCCCCTAATTTCTGTTATTTGGTGTCCATAATTATTATTTGAGATGTTATATCATAAACTAGATTTTATTCAAGGTATTTAATGTTGAATTTGGACCCCTCACTTATATTGAGGTTAGTTCGAATTTCTACCCAGACCATAAGCAAGGGTTTTGTCTCAATTTTCATTCTTTGGGACACATGCTATATTCAACACTTACATCTATTTTTGTAGTGCATAAATTTCCACGAAATGAATTTTAACACATTCCTCATTAATTTCAAGGGATTTAAATGTATATATTATTATCCCCCCATTATATTCTTTTGATTCAATTGTTACCAAACCCATTATAAAATCCAATCAATTCTATGCAAGAAAAACCATCCATGTTTTTGGTAAAACAAATCTGTGTATATTTTTATAGAAAATAAATCTTTCTCTAGATACTAGAACATGGATTATATTGTAGAGCTAATTAGCATTAGAGTAGTCACCCCAAAAAATTTTGGATCAACATTGACTCAATCACCAATCTCATGCATGATGAGTGGGTCTAAGATGAGACACATATCTAGAAATACCTGGGGATATGATTTTTAATATTCAGACACATTTATGAACCACGATGAATGTTTTTTACCAACAATTAATTTTTCACATTCCAATAAAAACTTTTAAAACCAATTATTATTTTAGCGGGATAATACAACACATTAAAAGTACCCTCTCCACTATATTTCTTTAATAAGGTTAATTATGGTTACTTTGAAAATACCCCATATCTTATAAGTTCATTAAAGGATGTTCTCTTATCCATCCACAATATTCCATTGAATGTGGTAGAACTTATTCTAAATTTTTTTATTAAATGGATATCTAGGTTACCATTTGGAAAGATGTTTCTTAGGGAATTCTATGAAATATCTTGTTGAATCTTATTGTGAATGCATTAGACTAAATTAGGTGATGAGTGGTGCCTAGAATTTTATAGCCCATCGATGGGTCTCAAGAGACAAAATAGCTTGGTTTTTTATTTATACATCCCTCTATATCAGTATAGTTCCTTCTTTACATGTCCATGATAGCATGTTTTGATGTCTAGAATTATGTGTTCCATCATTATAAGATCAATGATGATTCAATGAATGTGAATATAGTAAGAACACCGTTTAGGTGAATAACTATTATGGTTTTTTAGATTTAATGGATCATTCACATCGTATAAAAGGAAAAAACAATTGTGAATGAAATTTTCCATAAAATATTGACTAAATAATATTGTATCCCATAGAATATATTTTTACATTACAACTATAATTAATATAAATTAATAATTATTAAATATTACATTTTCTTATATTATTTCTTTGATGAAAATTTTGAGCATATAAAATCCTTTTTTGAATAACATTATTTCTTAGGGTGGACCCAAAATAAGTTACATCTATCAATGATCAACTTGTGGTCCATCAACCTCCAAAAAACAATTATAGATTCATGGGTGCTAGTGTGGTGGATAAATAATAATTCATTTTCATCTTAATCAATTAATGTTCCTTCCTGATTGAAATAATCTCTCTTATTCTAGTCATTTTTTAGAGAATTATTGAAGGATGAATCAAGAGAGAAAATTTAATTATGTGTAATGATTCTCAATTCATGATCAATCCAACAAAAAATATATAATCATATATTAATTGAGATAGTGTAAAAGTTAAAATATTATTTAATTATATAACAATGATTAAATAATATTATAGACATTATCTGACCTTCTTCCATATAATAATAAAAATATTATTATTTTATGGTGTACAATTACTATATAAATGATTAATATTATTTTATAAGCTTGAAAAATAAAATTTATCAAAAGAAAAAATCTTGATCCACTCATCCACCTAGACATTTATTTATTACATGAATAAATACTTAATTAAATATTAAACAATAAATAAATATTTTAATCAATGTCTAGATAATTAATAATAATTAAATAAATAATAAATTAAATAAATATTTTCTCTCAATCAGGAGAATAAATATTTATTATATATTTTAATCTATAATACTGAATTAAATTTTTAATCAATCTTGAAAATAATATTTATTCCAATAATTAAATTCCAATATAATTTAATAGGGATCAATGTAAATAGTTACTGTGTGATTCACAAGGATTATTTCTCATTAAAATTTGTTATGCTTGCCTAAATTTCATGATTACTGTTGATAAATGTTCCAAGGAAACCAATTTAAAGATGTTAACGACCCAAAGACAACAACCACACATGTACACTTATTATGTAATATAATCTCTTTGTCAAAAAATATCATCAAATAGGTTTCACATATATTACCTCATCCAACTCCTACAGAATCCCACTTGTACTAGATCAAACAGTCTATAACATTCAATCCACTAGAAATCTCAGGAATAATTATTATTGTGAGTTAAGGGATTAGTTACGGGGTCTACAACATTATATTCCAAAAATATTCTAATCACTATGATTTGAAATATTTGAGGAAATCCCTCAAGAGATGATACTTTTGAAGTATAAATTCAATACTCCAGTTTGACAGTGGCTCTTTTTAAAGATCTAATTATCTATCATTTTCATAATAAATTATTATAGGATCATTAATTCTCTGAACCACTTAAAGCTTTTGAGCAATTTTTCATTTTTAAAATAAGTCGATTTCTTTTTAAAAATCCACAATATACTCATACTCTACTATTTAATCAATGACCATGACATTCATTGATCTCTTCTAGGTCATAGAAACTCCATTTATAATAAAGATGTATCATGACAGTTATTTCAAATCATCTTGATCCTATTATAATGTATAATATCCATATACTCTACGGAATAATTCCTAGTCCCATCCATAGACAAGGAACATGACTTTAGTTCACCTTATATACATAAGGATAATATTAAATTATATTCAATGGTAGTCACATGGGTTATCTTGATATGTTCCTACTATACTTAAAGAATAGGCAACATCTGGAAAAGTACATAATATAGAATAAATGATATACCCAATTACTAAAGTGAATGGTGTCTATTCCATTCTTTTTCTTTCCCCATGTGTCTGGGGACACATTTTTGTAGAATGATGAATGAAATGTTGGATTTGAATCAATCCACTATTTTATTATTTAATACTAAACTCTTCAGTATCTTCTCAATATATGTAATCTAACTTAGTCTATACAGGTATCTCATTTCAAATAAGTAGTTTCTCATTCATCTAAACTATTAAGAAAATTAATACTCCCTCAGAAAACAATTTATAGAATGGTGGCTCAAATTCTTTATTTATGAAACAAAATTCAGTTATGGATTCATCAAACAATAATTTTTGTTCCCTCGATGCTTGTTTTAATCCATTAATGGATCCTTTTAATTTTCATACCATGACAACATCCTTTAGTGTCTCTAAAACTTTATGTCTTGTCATATTGAAAACCTTTTTAAGGTCACCATTAATGAAATATATTTTGACATCCATTTTTCAAATATCCTAGTCATAGAAATATGTGGCGACCTACAGAATATTGATGGATTCTAGCAAAGTAACAAGTGAAAATTATTCTATGTATTCAATAAATTGATGTTGTTTGAACCGTTTTGTAACAAGTTGTTACATATAACTACTGATTTTCTTCATCCATTTCCTATCTCTTCTTGAATACCCACTTACAACCAATATTATTTAAATCCACTGTAGGTTCTACCAAAATCCATAATTAGTTTTTGTATATGAAATCGATTTTAAAATTCTTAACTTCTTATCACTGGGAAACATGTGTTCCACATACTACTTACTTCTGGGCTAGTATATTATTATTAAAAACTAAAAAGTTTTCAAAATCCTTTATCACTAGAAAATAATTTCATTATAGTACTCTAATCTCCCTTGTAATCCTACATATTACTTGTTCCTCTAGAACATCTTATTCAACTGAGTTTTTTAGAATTTGTTCTTGTGTAAACTCTTATGTATCTTGATACTAAATATCATTGAAGTCCATAATAATCCAATTATCTCCATTAGATATATGATCATTCATAAGGAATATGGTATTTACAACAATGGAATCATTTTTTATCTAATGGTTTGTATAGGTGATATCCCCTTCTTTCCCTGGGATATCCTATAATGACAAATTTTTTGTCTCAAGGTTTATGTTTGTTACCCAAAGAGGCATTAATAAATTATTCACATCCCCACACATATAAATATGACAACACATGTTACATTTCACTTCAAAATTGTTATAGATTCATTTCTATAATATTATTTCACACTCATTTATATATTTATTCCTCTATGATTAACATGTATCCCTAAAAGGATAGAGGAAGAATCTCATGACTCATTATTGATCTCACAATATCTAATAAGGCGAATCTCCTACTTTTACATACATCATTCCATTGTGGTGTATAATAAGGGGTTAGATGAGATAGAATCCCAAGCACCCATAAACAATAATTTAAATATTACTTAAGATATTTTCTACCAATATTTAAGTGTATTTTCTTAATCATCATACCATTATGTGTCTCAACGTCATTCTCAAATTCATTGAATTTCTAAAAGTTATCATACTAAAAACCCATTATTTATTTATATCCATATCTACTAAGATATTCAGTAAATGTTATGAAGTATGAGTTCCCACCCATTGATTCAACTAAAAATATCTCTCTAAAATTGGTATGAACAATTTCAACAATCACCATTTACCATTTACCTTTTCCATTAAATGGATCTTTGGTCATTTAGCCTTTTAATCATGTATATCATACACCATGTGGTTTTAGCTAAAAGTAACCTATGTATAAATATTTGTGTAATTTATTCTATTTTTTTCGATTACATGACATATATGGTCATTCCAATATTGGATGTGGTATGATCCAAGTGAACTAGTTTCGTTATGTATTAACTCTAATTGGTTTTTAAGACAACATCTAAGCAACATTATTTAAATTTGTATTTTATAATGATTATATTCTTATCAATGAATTATCATAAATTACCAAATTTGAAAATAAATCCATCTATATCATGTCTGGAAATATAAATAATGTAATAGGTATAAAAATGGAATATAATAAAAATATATTAAAATTAAGATCATTATTTTCGACAACATGAGGCGGTATTCATCAATATCTATAGTATAGAGATTTCCCTATTAGATAGTCATCAATATACCTACCCACATGAAATCATCCAGAATCTAAATAGATGTTTAACTTGAGTATATATATGAGAACCAAAGGATGTATCTAATACCAAATTTATAGAAATATATAAATTTAACTTGATAAAAAATGCACCTAAATCATCCCATTTCTATTTTTTCTAGTTGCAGTTTTTCTCCTCGTGGAACTTATTACCACATGAGAGAAAAATAATATATTGTTCTTTTTCATTTACCATAATCTTTCTCTTGTAAGAAGGGTATTGAGAAGAATATTTATATTTAGGGAACTTATTCTATCATTTCTTTTTGTTTACCATAATAAAATAAGGTTTTTTGTTCTTTGTATCCATATTATAATTGAAAAGTATTGTGATAATATCTTGAATATACTTATCATTATTTTCCATGTCATAATTTACAATAATGGTGGAGAAAATCTAAATTAGTGATACAAGAATGATATTTGTGCATAGTAATTTAGGAAATTTAAATCCTGGTAACCCTATGAAATCAATATACTCGATGAGCTTAACAATATGAGGTATATCTGGAGCACCATTTCTATGATTTCATTGAATGAGATCCTTAGATATATCATTCCATTCATATATTTCTCTCCCCTAGTATAGACCATATAGATTCTATAGAATGATATATGAATAATGTATTATTCTGGAATCCTGATTTCATAACACATGGATTAGAGATTTAAACATTGAATATTGACTTAATCTCTCATGTTTCTATCATATATGGTGAAATATTCATCACTTCCCTCTTCTTTATGTAGATCTAGAAATGTGTATTCTAGCATTTAAGTTGTTTATTCATGGTGAAACATAACCTATAGAAATTTTATCCATACATGTAAGTTGTATTCAGTAAATATATAGGGTATATACAAGATTTTTCATAGGGAAAACATAGAGGACAATAATTCAATCATTATATAATTATAAAATAGAAGACCAACACTTGATTACAATTTATCTGAGATATGATGAATTTAATTTTATTAATTCACCATACATTTTATCAAGTCTCAATGGACCCCTCCAATAATCTAGAAATTTACCATCACTATGTAAATTAGAGTCAAAATTATCCATATTTAATTTTTTATAATACATATTTTGGCCATGAAAATTACAAGAATGTATATTGGTAGGGGGACTTGTTAACTGTAAACTGATATATCATTGATATGTTTATTTGAATCTGTAATCTAAAATACTAATAGGGTTTTCCTTAACTCTTACCTCTAAATTTTTATTTTATATACATAGGAAATTAAATCCAATACATATTTGGTTACATCGATGAACTATATTATTTAAGACCTCACAATGAGTAAATTTTCTTTGATATAGGCTAAACTAACTTTAACTATGGGTTCATCTTTATATATATGATTGAAGGGTTAGTGACATAATATTAACTTAAAGGATATATTTTTTATGTGTAATTATTTCTTACATTATCCTTAATATGTCTTGTTAACATTTAGTGTATTTTACTTAAGTGATTATAAATTTTTTGATAATACATTTAAGAAATATCCATTTATTTAAATTAAAAAATTTCATATTCATCCATTTATTTATGTGAATATGGTATTTTATCCATATAATAAATAATTCATTAGATATAAATTAATAAATAAAATGGATTGATGTGGTGCTTATATAATGACATATTTATTAAGTGGATAATAAATCAATATATAACCTAGGGGAGAACTTATTGCACAAGTCTTGGCATGAAATGTAACATTCTAACTATCCAGTTATGTATCACCTGGTATATTATCATCTGAGTTCCAGATTTAAACACCTCTATATGCATCAGGACACTCATTTTATTAGAAGTATTTATAACACATACATATATCATGGGATCCAAAAGAATTTTTATGGGTAATTACATAAATTCACTTAGACACATAAGTATTACATAATAATGGAGTAAGTGACGACTCTACAGATATCATGTATAATTTAAAAGAAAATAATTTCAATACTATGAAAGAAATTAAATTAAATTACTAGAACAAAAACATGGTTCTTAACAATGATATTGATCAGTTATACACACACAATAAATTTAAAAAAGTAAACAAGATAACAATGACATCATTATGTCTATATGATTAAGATAAACATGCTTGTATTGATTGATTGATTAATTAATTCATTAATTCCCTTCCATATTAAGGACCATTAAATGTTTCTTAATGATACAAATCATCAATTACTTTATGTCCAACAAAATGACATGACATATTTATACAGATAATTACAATAAATTAATTGTGAATTTTAAACCTTTAAACCCTTTATTACATAGTTGAACACATCTACTAAAAATAATGAAGTTAGTTCTTAATATTGAGATTAATTATTTATAATTTAATTTAATTCTTACCTTTATTGTCAGAAAAAATCACATTTACATAAGATCTATGTGTTGTGTTCCTCAATTTTAGTGTATCCGAGATAAACACCCAGGGCATCAACGTGTATCTCAGCTAGACTATACTACAAGTACTAAATAGCTAAACACTATGTCTCTGCATAACCCATTTATGGACATTCTATGTTTTGTGAATGTGGGTGCATGTGGTGGGTACTTCATCAACACATCAGGTCCCCTTGTATTATGTTAAATGAGATTTCATGTTCATTGTATATGGGACGACATGACATCTATTCAAACTACTTGTTGCCTTTCTTAGTTGTATATCTGTATAACCATTGAATGAGTAATCATTTTGTTCAAATGTTGGAAACAATGAGTCACACAATGTATATCTTAGTAATTTTCTAAGCTATCATTCTCACCTGGTTAGAAATTGTTTATTTGACCACATAGTTATTGTGAATTTCAACATTACACTATGTAGACTACATGATGTGTATTCTATCCTCATGTTATGTAATTGAATATGTTTTTCTCTATACTATCATATTCAATATACAGTTTACAATAAATTTAATATATGTTATCATAGCATGAAGCACTGTGTATCTCATGATAGGTGTGAAATGATTCTCAATTTATGAATAACACTATATAATTGACGTAATCATCTACTTATAGAGCTATGTTTAAGGATAAAATATTATTTAATTATACAATAAAAATTATATAATATTATAAATATTATCTTCCAATATTCCATATAATAATATTATTGTTATTATTTTATGGAATGCTCTAATTATTTCAATGAAAAATATTATTCTAATGGATTGGAAAATAATATTTAACACCAAACACAATCTTGGTCAACTATTCCTAAGAATTTATCAAACACCAAAATAATTATTTAATTACATTTTTTCTTGTAAATAAATATTTTACTCACTTTATGACGAATAAATAAATATTAAATATTCAATTAATAAAGTAAATATTCTATTCATAATTTTTTGAATGAATATTTATTAAATATTTTTAATCAATAATCATAAATAAATTTTTTCCCCATACTTAAGAAAATATATTCTCTTATAATTAAATTTAAAAATAATTTAACATTAATCAATTGAAACATATAGTGTTTGGACCCCGAAGATTTTTTTTGTTAGAATTACATGGGATTTCCAAAATTATAAGAAAACTATCTAGAAACAGGTTAAGATAGTCCATAAAAATGTGTTAATGTAATAATGTAGACAACTATACATGATTTATTACTGTGTAATATAATCCATTTTTCAAAATAAATATTCAATCAGGTGGTGTATATATTTCATTAACCATTAGGCTTAATACATTTTTCTTTTATTATCTGATGTAAACTTTTCATTATACCATGTACATTGAATTTAATGTTGTGGTTCCATTTCAATCAACGAGTTTAAATATCAACTTCTATGATATTGGAAGGGACATATCCAACCTTGGATTATTAATTAAAATCACATCACTCATGAAATATAAAATTCACCTAACATCACAAAAAAATTTGTTATAATTGTTTAGGAATATATCAATGTTTTTAAATCATGAAATATATTAATAATAACCTTAAATCCTAAGGACAATTACACACACTCACAAATATTAGAATATGATAACATTAAAACATGGTTAATTTCTACATCTGGGTCTATTATCATAATCTCTCATCTAAGAGATTACAAAGTAGAAAATTATTGAGAAGATGTCTCATCATGTTATGAGTACTCTCACCGAATAGATCACATTATTTGGTCTAGTTATAGTATGTTTTCCCAGAATAGAAAAATATCATTGAATATCATCATATAATTTCAGGGTTCTCATCGTAGTGGGGGAACTGGTTAACCTTATTAATGTAATATATGTTCTTGAATATTATTACATAAATTTCATGTAGAATAATACAAAATATGTTATAATATTATTAATTAATATTATCATCCTAAAATATATTTGTAATCAAAAGTAAAAAATAGTTGGTTCTAGAATACAAACTCAAATATTATTATTATATATGTTTCATTTATTGTTTTTGATAGCTAATTTCTTTATATTTAGTTGAATATAGATTCAACTGGTTTATTTATTCATATCATATAATTTATTCCATATTTTTTTATGATATATTTCATTATATGGTATTATTTACTTACAATATGATGTCAAATATATTTTTTCCTTTTCTTTATAATCCTAAATGAGTAATATGTGTAAATTTATTGGATATTATGTAAGGGATAATAATTTCATCACAATATGATCATATTTTTTCATATTTTTTAAAATGTAATGTATATATATTTTTAATACCAATAATATATTGTATCCTTCAGGAATATTGGTATTTAATACCAATAAGGTAATATAAAGACTAAATAAATTTTTCTATAGTATTGGTGGTTACATTCACAATATAAAAAACAAGAAATGTTTTTTAAACCAATAATTTAAATTTCAAAACAATTATTAATTTTTTATGTAAAATATTATTTGGTATCAATTTAATTATTCAAAAAAAGATGTAATATTCATACAAATTCTCAATGAGTGAGATTATATTAACTACTTTAATATATAGATTGCTATCCTCCATTCCTGTCTTTAACTATAGGCTCCTTAAGTTGGTTTACAAGTTTAAAAACCAAGATCAAGGAGATTGTTTTTTCCCATAAAGTGTTTTCTCTATCTTACACACATGTGAACCATCAACTACAAGAATAAATCTTTAGTATTGATCAATACACACATCCTCTTCAAAATATCCATTCATGAATGATAACTATTTATCTAATTGGAAAACATTATTATGTCCTTTAGAATAAATAATAATAAAAATGGATAACATTTAATCCCTATGAATATGGTAAATATTTGATCAATATCTATAACCTCCAGGATAGAGTGACTTTTTCAAACTATATTATTTTTATTCTATACTATTTTTTATATCTTATTGCTATTACTAATGAAACGCCATTTTGTTCTAATAATGTTTTTTGTAGTGTATGTGACTCCAATTTCCAATATTTATTCATCTAAAAATAAATTAGTTATTACTATATAGTTGGAATAAAATCCTTATATCGAAAATAATATTTAATAATTTTAATTCAAATGTATGATAGTAGGCTCATGTTATTGGTACTCCCTAATGATCTTTGAGGTTGAACTCCACAATCATTATCTAAAATGATATTTCTATGAATAATAGGTTTTCTATGACTTTCAAACATATATACTCCTTGTTTTGAACCTTCCTTGTTAGTTTTACATTTTGAATCAACTTGTAAATTTCAAAAAATTACTGTATTAATTAATACTATACATTTCTTCATCATCTCTTTCTTTTTTGGATTCATTAATTTCATTATAAACATTCAATAATTTTTTTTGAATTTCTATGATCCTCTTTCATAATGAAATCATAGTAATCAATAGTCATCTAGATATTTTTTAATAAAATATAAATAACTTCTACCTCATGTTAATAACAAATAAATATCCCTTCCTTGGACCATTCATTAATTCGTACAAGTTTACTCATTTTATCATGATATAAAATGGGTTTTTGAACACCTTCATGATCCAAAAATATTATTTCATTCCCAACCACACCACATATGGAATGTTTACTAACATTATTTAATGAAAATAGTGACTGGGAATATAATATTTTATTGGTGTATCTCCTTTCTAAAAATATTTTTAGGTTTCATGATTCGATAACACAAACCGTCCCATTTCAAAAAAAAATAGCTTATTTTTCTAAGATAATTGTTTGGTTGAGTAATTCATAGATTATTATATTTATGAATTATCAATTTTTTTTGATATATCAAATAATTTTTTCAAATTTATAATCGGATCCATTATAAAACTAAATTATTTTTATAGCATTCCAGGTTTGATATTTAATAACTCCTCGACACATTTTAAATATCCTAAGATATTATGATATACATTCCAAGAAATACTAATTCTTTATATGATTAAAAATTTCATCAATGTCTATGAAATATATATTTAATGGGATATTTTTAGAATTATTGGTCTATGCACATGTAAATGAATAAGTTATCATAAAATATTGGTTATGATTTCAAATATCCTGCATATTTTTCTCATCATATTTCCTTTATCATGAACAACACTAGTATTAATTCATTCCTACTTCATGTTTTATTTATTTCTCACAACATATTATTTAGAAATTATTTCCATGTTATTTTTCCAAAAATTAAAATTCTATGATACATACCATTTTATTTATTATTTCAAAATGATCAAGAATTTTCATCTTTGAAAATTTGAGAAAAAATATGTTTGTCCAATATAACAACATGATTATTAGTCTGTCATTCAATGTTTTAATAAAAAATCCATTATTCTAAGATATCACTTTAATTTCATTATAACAATATTTATTACCACTCTAGATAATCTTTCTAAACCCAAATAAATAATATTTGTCAAAGAGAACTTTTTATAAATAATTTACGTGTTTTAAACTACTTTTAAATATATAGATATATCATTATAAATGGAAATAATAAATTTATCATATTTTTAAAATAAATAAAATTATGTTTTTATGTACACATGTTATAAGAAACCACTACCATGAATCTGAGGTTTTTTATATTCTTATGCTTTTAACAAAATCTCAACAACCATTGTTTTTTCGTGATCACTCTACATAAAAATTTATTTATATTTATATTTTTTATTTTAGGTTCAATAGTATAATTGTAACACTTCTTAGTGGTCTGTTCACACTTTTCATTAATTTTTTAAAGATCCTAAAAGTTATTTTTATCATTCACTTTTTCTTTGAACACATATTTTGGTTTTCCTCTATTTATTTTAGAATGTAGCCCCGTAAAACAAGACCACAATTTGATGGATAGAAATAAATATGTTTTTAATAAATAAAATATTCTATGTAGCCATACACACTATATAAACAGCAACCCCATTCAAATATTAATCTACTCATCAGTTATAATCTTTTTCCATAAAATCTTGTAGATAATTTCACATATATTTTGAACTCTACTTATTTTTTTAAGTTTATCTTACCTTTTTGATATATATTTAATGGTTTATTGGTATATTAGAAAATATTATACATAATTTTATTTCACACCTTATTGTTTTTGTGGTTTTATATAACAAATTCATGTATTAATGGTTGTTTCTCCTTTTATTGGTGACATTTCAACATGATTCATATGTTTTAATCGATGATTTTTTTTGAATAATTGAAATCATTCACTATTTTTTTAATGATACAATAATTTACATAGTATAATTTAGCAACACATAGTGAAATTTCATTAAATGTTTTTTACTTTAGGTGATATTATAATCATGAGGATTAACTTTTTCTTTCTTTGAAATAAAATTATTAATGTGAAATAGAATGAACTACTTTTTTAAACATAATATTTTATAATTTTTAATAGAAAGGACATAAAAAAAACACAACAAAAAATATAGGGGTATAGTATCTATGAGTTATTAGTTACATAATGAATAATTTTTAGATAAAATATAAAATACATTATGTTAAAGTTCATAATATTCTTTATATCCCATTTTACTTTTATTACTAAATGGAATACCTTAGGGATAGATAAAAAATAGGTAAAATTAAAATTTAAGTAATTTTATAATTAGAATAAATATATTTGTGATATATTATAAGAGTAAATAATTATAAGATAGAATCATAAAATAGGCGGATAATAAAAAAATAAAATTATAACATGTTATAAAATAAATGATATCATAATCACTATGTAATTAAAATAATGTTATATTATCATAAAACATGTAATAAAAAAGAAATTTTGAGTCTCATTTCCATGATTTCATGACATAATGTTTTAGGGTATGTGCTCATGCTCTATTCATAGTATCTATGGATACATAATCATTACCTAAGAAATTTGGTGTCAATATAATTTTTAGGAAAATAAAATCATCCATATATTTTATTTATATCAGTGAAATAATGAAAATAAATTTTATGTAAATCATAAATATTTATAAACCAAAAAGAATTAAATGGCTTAAATAATAGTATAAAAAACACAAACCATCTAGAAATCTTGTTTATTCCCATGAAAATAATGGATTAAGTCATATTATTTAATCATATGTTGACAAAAAAATATTTTAAAATATGGATCTTAATGTGAAGGAAAATATATAAAAAATGGATTAATATGAAGTTATTGAAATGAAACCCATTTTTGAACTTTGAAGAAATGGGTAAAAAATATTTTAATGAGGTAATAGAATATTATTTTACAAAAAAACATAAATGATTGAAGATATTACATTTTTAAATACTAATAGTTTCTTATAAAAAAAAATATGATATAATTTAATAGAATTAAACAATAAATGAAAATAGAAAAGGAAAAGTTTGATTATATATGGTTTATCTTATAGAAATAATTGAAAATGGAACTAGAATAAAATTCATATCACAAAAATATGGAAATGAATTATAATGTATCAATAAATATTTATATGAAATTTTTAAATTTTATTTGTGAAATAGAGAAATGGAAATAGAGATAGAGAGAGTAAAATATTAAATGAATAAGCAAAGTGGGACTGATCCCTTACCTTGATTCCCAACTTGCTTTGGATTCTCATATAACAAAATAAATAAAAAAATATGTAAATTTTGTGTTCTGAAACCTTATTAATTTAATGCCCCAACCCCAGTTACCCAGAGTTAGTGAACTATTACATAACATTGGCATGATCACAAAAGATCAATTCTCGAAAGAATGATTAGTTCAGTAGCCTTAGAAACACTAAATACAATCATAAATGTTGTATTTCATCAAAAATTGAAAAAATAAAATAACATAGTCTCTGTAGTCCACACTCATATCCCCTTTATACTACCCTTGGAGGTTAGTCATAAAATATTTCTTCACATCCTGGGAAAATTAAACATAGAATGGGGTGAGATCAGATTCTCAGTAAGGATAAAAATATAGCAGAAACATTCATAAATAAACATAAACATTTAAGGCAATGTATAACTAAAACAAAAGCCTTTTAAACATTAACTTCATCATAATATGGAAAAAATATAATGAATTAATGCCATTTACTTATTCACGTGGATATTCTACTAGTCTAATAATCAAATGCAATGTCAATAAACAGTTTCATAATTAAGGAATACATAATGCCAGACTATCATAACCATGTAGCCAAGGCCTCATGCCAAGACTATAAATAAAATTTTGTCAAGGACTTGTGTGAATACACAAGATTGTCTCATGAGACCTATCGATGCATTGAGGAGCTATAGCGGGCTCCACCCGTCACATACTAAGTCCATTGCACTCCTTATATGAAAAGGTTTAAATATATCATAACCATAACATAATCGTATCATATAAAACATGTATAAAGGAAACATAAAATTTCCATATTCAAATCACAAGATATCAATACAACACATTGATATTATAAATCCATTTTCAACACCAAAATTAAAGAAAAGTAAAACACAGTATTTATTTTTCATTGAAAAAAAATGTTATGGCTTGTAGAGGAAGCCGAAACTCAAATAATGGTCATGGTATTGGAGAAGTCGTTGTTATCACATACGTACGACAAAAAAACTTTCCCTTTTATCGTTTAGTAGAATGATTCATAAAAAAGGTTCATTTTTAATAAATGTAATAGTCAAAGGGGTTTATACACCATATACAAGAATGTTATGTATAAAACAAAATATGCCTCAATGAAAGGATATTGAGACGAAGTCCCTTACCTCATGTTCGACTTGACTCAATCGTTCTTTGATCTCCTGAAAAATAAACTAGAGTTAATTTCTAATTTATTAAGAACCTTTTTCAAGTTCATTATTCCTTTTATATCACTTATTACCATGTAATGAACATTATGTAATTATTTAAGTTAATAACGGTCATTTTGTCGATCTTTCGTACTTGAGTCAAAAATAAACTTCTTATAATTACAAGTCATTCATATGGTAAAATATCCATTATATCAAGAATTATATTCATGATGTAGATATCATATATATCATATATATTCAGTATATAAATTAAATTATAATATTACATAACATTTAGAGGTAAAAATGAAATGCACCATTCATGGAGACGGTAAGCCGTACGTATGCATGAACACTACTTTCATTTCTATTTCATATTTAATGGAATGGTATATAGGTATACTATAATTCCAGTATAATATCATATATAATATCATTTACTCCATCCTTTATACGTCCCACATATGACATTAACGATTCAAATCACTTTGAGGGGGCGGTAGTCCGCACTTCCAAAAATGAAATTATCGTGTTTACCCATAATGCAAATCATAAAAGTATTCCATAAATGAAAAATACAGAAGCATAAGTAAAACATAAACATAATATATATCATATATAAATATAGATACATCTAAATGGCCACCATTAGAGGTGTTAAAAGATGATTGAACAATCATCGTTTCGTGAGGCAGTAATTCGCCACCCAGAGAAATAGTATGTTCTTTAACCATTATACGAAGGTGTGTGTAAGTGTAAATCAAATAATTCTCCTAAAAACATTATAGTATATTTAATATACTGGTTTTTTTACAAAATAAAGTAATAAAAATAGTTTAAGGGGTTGGAGAAGAAAAATAAAACTAAAGAACATAAGAGAAGACATTATATTAAAATCGGGTAGCTCTTTTTGATTTGAGCCAAAGGCTTCCTTGGGAAGACTTCTGCTCAAAGTGAGGCGTCTAGAAGTAATTAAGGGACGTTTATAGAGTTTTTGGGAGGATTTTGGCTTATAAAAATGGATTTTAAGATGTAAATAAGGTGGTAGAGGTGGGGGCCTTTTATAAGAGGAGAGGATGGGCTCTTTTGGGAAGATTGAAAAGATACTTTATTATGAAATTATTTTCGGATTTTTAAGGTCCCACAATGATATATTTCTAGAAGAAGGTGATAAGGGTTCTAAATACTCAAATAAAATAGGTTTTAGACAAGTGTAAGTCTTAGATTTTACCTTATCTTTTCACTTTATTTAAATTGATCATTAATGAGGTAATCACTACATCATCATGGTGTCATAAATAAATTTATTTATTTAATGTCTAAAAATTATAAAAAAATTACCATGATGTAGGAAATATTTGTATCTTTCCAATGAATATTAATAGTTGAAAGGTTAACTTATATAACCCCATGTAATAATTGTTTTAGTAAAAAAACACATGTTTGTGACAATTTTATTTTTACTTTAAATAAAAATTTATTAATGTCATTTTCTTACCCAAGTGGCTCCATGGGGTCCCTAAGTTGACCCATGTATTGTCTTGGTCGGCCAGGAATCATCCAATAATATTAAGACAAGTGTAAAGGTAATTTTATATTATTTTAATATTATATTTACAATAAATTACAATAATTGCCTTTATTCACGATTAACAAACCTTAGAAGTTACTATTCACCAAAAATTATTTTAATCCCATTAAACAAAATTTTACTTACTAATGACAACCATGTCTGTCAGATTTTCGAAATTCAATTCACAGAAGTGGTAAAGTTTCATTTAAATGAAAAATTTGTTTTTTAACTACAACTTAGTGGTTTCTCTATTTATCAAAAATTGATGTTTTTCAGAAAAATACCAAAAATTCACACTAAGATATATTTGATATTCCTAATTATAAAATGATGTATATATTAAAAAACTAAAAACATATAAGTTTAATGAATTAATTTAATAATTAATTTCCATTGTCAAAACAAATAGCGTGTTTTTTAGAAAGAATATCAATCAAAATATTGAGAATTGTTTATGTCCAATTTCAAAGTGAAATTAATTCTAATGACCACCATTATATAAAATTGTAAAAATATATTCTAATTATACTTTAAAAACACTAAATAATATAATTTATCACTATCAATTATTTTTATTAAAATAGTTGTTTTTAATTAAAGTTTTGTATTTTACATTATTCATAAAAAATTGGATGTTCTCAGAAAAAAAGGAAAAATTCAACTTAGGATAATTTCGATATTCTGAATCCAAAAATTAAGTCCAATTTGAATAATAAAATTTATTAAATTTCAAAAAGTGGGTATTACTATTCATAACGACTACTTTGATTGGTCACGATGTGTTAGAATCTCGAACTTGCGTACAATGCAAGTTATTGCATTATTGAAAGAGTAGTGTACCTTGGGAGCTTGGGGTGTTACATTTTCTCCGCCTTCAATAAATTGCGTCCTTGAAATTTGAAAATATTCATTGAAAATAAATTTTTGACAATAGAAAATACCTTTGTGTAAAACCCACATCAGAAATAAGGTTAATAAAATTTAGCCTTAATAAGAGGGAAAGGGAAATGAAAAGTCACCACAAAATTATGATCTCAATTAAGAGAACATTGGTGGAAATTAGAGACCTATAATTGGAGGAAAAACGTAAATATTTTTACGGTGTGATTAAGGTTATCAATCAAAAAAAATTTTAAAATTGAGGGCCTCAAAGCCTTTAATCTATGTTGATTTAAAATATCATCAGTTCAACAAAATATAAGGTATTAGGATAACAAATTTTTTGTTTTAATATCCCATTCCTAAAGTTTAATAATTAATTTATTCATAGAATAAGATATATATATATATAATCATGAGAAGTAGAGTTTTAACCTTCAACTAATTTATACCACAAAATCATCTTTTACTCAAAAAGATAATAAAACTCAAAAATATAATATTTATCCTAATCGTACAAGGTTCAAAATATTAATACATACCATTTAGATTAGGAAAACTATTTTGTAATAACCAGGGACTTCCTATAGGCTAGTCGTAGGTAATAAAGTCATGTCGCACTATGGTTGTGGGTTTGATTCCTACAGCTTTGTCCGACGTGACGGATTATCCCCTAACTTGCAGGTTGTCCTTTTCCTAAAACTATAGTATTACAATATTTCAAAATAAAAAAATCTTCAGAAATGTTTTAACCTTAAAAAATAGTATCAAAAGTCAAAATTAATCCATTCCAACCTTTATATTTATCCAAAATACCTCTGTACAGACTTTCTCTAAAAGGTCTCTAAATTCCAAAATCAATTCATCAGATTCCCCAAACAAAGTAAAGTTTCTCTTATTGTCACATACTAAAAATATGATCACCTTCATTATATTAAAACCTTAATTAAAACAATAAGAACTACAGTACAATACTTATATATATATATCACATTATTCTTAATACCAGAATATAATCCTTTAGTCCAAAATCCCCAATACATTAATTATTCCACTTCAACTGTAGTAACAACATAAGATTGGCTTTGATCCATTGGCCTTTTCTTAGGTAATTTTTCCTGACTCTTATGAAATTCATTTGCATAATTCCCCATTTCCCTACAATTCTAGAATTCAATATTGATAGCCTCTTTTATTCCCTTATAGTAATGAGCCTAGTGACCTTTTTCTCCACATTTATAACAAACTCTCATTCATTTTAGGAAATTACATGGGTGATTCTTCCCATAATTATCACATAATGGAAAATATTTATTTCCCTTTTTCCCTTTATCCATCTCCTCTTCCACCATTCTCTTCTTCTCTTTCTTTAATTTATTGTCATATGATTTAGAGAATTTTTTTATCTTGATAGAACACGAGAATATATCTTCATACATTTAAAAAGATTCTGATACTAAAGCTCGACAGAGAAATGGTTTTAACCCATTAAAGAAACGATCAATCTTACTTCTTGGGTTATGTATATAATCTGTAGCATGACTTTATAACCTTGTAAAGTTAGACTCATACTTTTCAACATTCTCATCCTACTTTTGCCTCAGACTCAGAAATTTCCTTTCCATATATGCTCGATGGTCACGAGGAAATTATTTTTCTACGAAAATCTCATTGAACACTCTCCATTCCATACTTTATACTTCATCATCTTCCTTTTTATTTTGAATCAATGACCACCATTGATCAGCATCTCCAGTGAGGCAGTAAACTTCCATGATAACATTTTCCCTTTCACTACTCCCCAAGACATGGAATATTTTCTCTAAGGAATTTATCCATTACTCAACTACTAATGGATTTTTACTGCCATTCAATGTTGGTGGTTGTTGCCTCATGAAGCAGTCTAACATTGATCCTCTATTTTGTGGATCAAGGTGCTCCAAACAAGTAATGTTATTATTCATAACCTGAGTGATTTGTCCTAGTATGGTGATAAGCTGATCAGCACCAGTTGTATCACCAGCTCCACTATAATTATCTTGAGCAGGAGGGAAATCCCTACATGGAGTGTGTTCATTGATATAGTTTCCATTCCTTCCACTAAGCACATTTTCTAAACAATTGCATAAAATAGATTAGTTTATGAATCGAAACACAAAATAACAAACTTGGAAAACACCTAACAAAAATTGAACAGTTTATGGATATAATCCATAGTCATAAAAATGTTTTCATTGAGAAATTATATACTCATAAACCCGTAATAATGGTTTTTAAAGAATATAAGAATTATCCTAAGCATATCCCCCAGGAGTTTCGTAACCAAGAGTGCAGCAAGGCCCGTTATCGTGCACCAGTTCCCGTTCGAGTCTAGCTCAATACGGTGTTTTCAGGTTTTTCCCTTAGGTATGTCTGTTCCAGAGCCACCTCTACCAGCTCATATCCAGACAAGGATGTATTGTTGGAAAACTCACAAAATAATTACAATACCAAAATTCTAGGAATGTCTTCTATATTAATCCTTAAAGTCAATCTTAGGGCTATGTGCTCAAACCAAAATTTATCTAAATCTAGCTTCCAAGGTTAGTACTAAAATTCCTCTGATACCAATTGTAACACCCTGACCCCAGTTACCCAGAGTCGGTGCATTATTACGTAACATTGGAATGATAAAAAAAGATCAAGTCTCGAAAGACCGATTAGTTTAGTAGCCTTGGAAACACTAGATACATTCATAAATGTTGCATTACATCATAAAGTGAAAAACTACAATAACATAGTCTCCATAGTTCACACTCAAATCTTCTTTATACTATCCCTACAGGTTAGTCATAAAATATTTCTTCACATCCTGGGAAAATAAAACATAGAAATGGGTGAGCTCAGATTCTCAGTAAGGATAACAATATAGAGGAAACATTCATAAATAAACATAAACATTTAAGGCAATTTATAACTAAAAAAATCCTTTTAAACTTGAACTTCAGCATAATATAGAAAAAAATTATGTAATTCCATTTACTTATTCACATAGATTTTCTACTAGTCGAATAATCACATGAAATATCGATAACCAATTTCATAATGACAGAATAATTAAGGCCAGACTATCATAACCACGTAGCCAAGGCCCCGTGCAAAGACTACTAATAAGATTTTGTCAAGGACATGTGCCAAGACACTAGTTTGACTCATGAGACCTATTTATGCATCGAGGAGCTATAGCAAGATCCACCCTTCACATACTAAGTCTAATTCATTCTTTATATGAAACAGTTTAAACATATCATAAACCATAACATAATCGTATCACATAAAACATGCATAAAGAAAACCTAACATTTCCACATTTCAATCACAATATATTAATAAAACACATTGATATAATAAAACCATTTTTAATAACAAAATAAAAGAAAAGTAAAACTTGGTATTTATTTTTCATTTAAAAAAAATGTTATGGCTTGTAGAGGAAGCCGAAACTTTAATAATGGTCACGATGGCAGAGAAGTCATTATCGATGCATACCTATGACAAAAAAACATTCCCTTTTGTCATTTAGTAAAAAACTTCGTAAAAAATATTCCTTTTAAATAAACCTAAAATTAAAATGGGTTTATACACCGTAAAAAAGAACGTTGTGTATAAAACAAAATATGCCTCAATGAAAGGAGATTGAGACGAAGTCTGTTACCTCATGTCTGACTTGACTTGATCATTCTTTAATCTCCTGAATAATAAACTAGAGTTAATATCTACTTGCTTAAGAACCTTTTTCAAGTTCATTATTCCTTTTATATCAATTATTACCATGTTTTGAACATTATTTAATTATTTAAGTTAAAAACGGTCGTTTTGTCGATCTTTGGTACTTGAGTCAAAAATAAACTTTTTATAAATACAAGTTGGTCATGTGGTAAAATATCCATTACATTCAGAATTATATTCATGATGTAGATATCATATATATCATATATATCTAGTATATAAATTCAATTATAATATTACATAACATTTTGAGGTAAGAAATGAAATGCACCATTCATGGAGACGGTAAGACGTACGTACGCATGAACGCTACTTTCATTTCTATTTCATATTTAATGGAATGATATAAAAGTATATTATAATTACAGTATAATATCATATATAATATAATTTACTCCATCCTTTATATGTCTCACATATGACATTAAAGATTCAAATCACTCTGATGGGGCGGTAGTCCGCACTTCCTAAAATGAAATTATCGCGTTTACCCATAATGGAAATAATAAAGGATTGCCATAAATGAAAAATGAAGAATCATAATGATAAAATAAACAAAATATATATCATATATAAATATAGTCACATCTTAATGGCCAACATGGGAGGGGTTTAAAGAATATTGATCAATCATCGTTTCGTGAGGCAGTAATTCACCACCCACACAAACAGTACGTTCTTTAACCATTAAACGAAGGAGTGTGTAAGTGTAAATAAAATACTTCTCATAACAACATCCTACTATATTGATGATACTGGTGTTATTTCAAAATAAAGGAATAAATAGAGTTTAAGGGGTAGGAGAAGCAAAATAAAACAAAAGACAATAAGAGAAGAAATTTCCTTAAAATCGGGTAACTCTTTTTGATTTGAGATAAAGGCTTCCTTATGAAGGCTTATGCCCAATATGAGGCTTCTAAGAGTAATAGAGGGAAGTTGAGAGAGTATTTGGGTAGAGTTTGGCCAATCCAAATGGCTTTGATGGTGTGAATAATGTGGTAGAGGTGGGGGCCTTTTATAAGAGCAGAGGAGGGGCTCTTTTGGAAAGATTGAAATGTTACTTTATTATGAAATGATTTTCAGATTTTAAAGGTCCCACAAGGATATATTTCTAGGATAAGGTGATAAGGGTTCTAAATCCACCCATCCAATAGGTTTTATACAATTTTATGTCTTATATTTTACCATATTATTTCATTTTATTTAATTTTTTCATTAATGAGATAATCACAGCATCATCATGGTGTCATAAATAAATTTATTTATTTAATGTCTAAAAATTATAAAAAAATTATGATTATGTATAAAATCTTTTTTATCTTCCCAATGAATATTTATAGTCGAAAAGTTAACTTATATAACCCCATGTAAAAATTGTTTTAGTAAAACAACACATGTTTGTGACATTTTTTTTACTTTAAATAAAAAGTTATTAATGTCATTTTCATACCCAAGTGGCTCCATGGGGTCCCCAAGTTGACCCATGGATTTTCTTTTTCGGTCATGACTCATAAAATAAGGGTAGGCAAGTATAAAGGTAATTTCATATTATTATAACATTATATTTACCTTAAATTACACTAATTACCATTAATCACGATTAACAAAACTTAGAAGTTACTATTCACCAAAAATTATTTAATCCCATTGACACAAATTTTAAATAATAATGAAAAACAAGTATGATAGATTTTTGAAATTAAATTTACATAAGTGGAAAATTTTAATTTCAACGAAAAATTAGTTTTTTAACCACCAGTTAGTGGTTTCACTATTCATCAAAAATTGAAGTCTTTCAGAAAAATACCAAAAATTAACACTAAGATATATTTGATATTCCTAATTAAAAAATGATTTCTATTTTATCAAAATTCATAACATATAATTTGAATTATTAATTTAATAATTAATTCCCGTTGTCAAAACAAATAGTGTGTTTTTACGAATGAATATCAATCAAACGATTGACAATTGTTTATGTCCAATTTCAAAGTGAAATTAATTCTAATGACCTCCATTGGATAAAATGGTAAAAATATATTGTAATTATACATTAAAACAACTAAATAATATAAATTATCACAATAAATTATTTTGATTAAGAATGTTGTTTTTAATTGAAGTTTAGTATTTTACACTATTCATAAAAAATTGAATGTTCTTAGAAAAATGATAAATTCAACTTAGGATAATTTCGATATTAAGAATCCAAAAATTAAGTCCAATTTGAATAATAAAATTTATAAAATTTCAAAATGTGGGTATTACTATTCATAACAGATACTTTGATTGGTCTCGGTGTGTTAGAATCTCAAACCTGCATACAATGCATGCTGTTGCATTATTGAAAGAGAAGCGTACCGTGGATGCTTTGGGTGTTACAATTAATTTTTAACAAATATATTATAAAAAATCTATAAGATATTAATTCTTTCGATTAATTATCCCTACATCAATTATTTTGAGTAATTTTTTCCAGAGTTCTAAGAAAAATTCAAAATAATTTTAAAAGTTATTTGTCTTTATTTAAAGAATTATTAAGATCTATAGATATCATATAATTGAGTATATTTTAATTTAGAATTATTATTTTTCAATATCTCAATATGTACTCTAAAATTATTACATGTTATAGAACATTCCATTATGAGTTCATTTTACATAGTTAAAATAACCTTGATTATGCATTTTTTTATTATTTATATTTTGATGTTATATCATAAAATAATATTAAATTTTAATTAAATGTTATAATTTTTCTTCAAAAATATTTTTAAAACATTACATGCAATAAAATAATAGTTGACCCAAAACATCATCAATATAGTCCATTAAAACTCACCACATGAGACGAATATTGTAAAAAGTTAAAAATTATTTTCATTTAATTTATGCTATAAAAATATTATTATAATAAAATTTTATCATTTATTTCATTATAAAATACTAGGTTTTTTAAATTATATATATTAATAATAATACTTAAGAAGAAATTAATTTTTAATGATTTTTTAAAGGGATAAAAACCATCTTCTTTGAGACACATCATTTAAATCACTGAATAAGGATTTTAAGGATATTGTTTTTGTCTTATTGGTGAATCATCAAAGATTATATAAGGATTTTATGGCATAATTATATATATATATATGGAAGAAATTTTGTGAGGTGAAATTGGTGGATGAGGGTTGAATTTATATATAAATGATATGAGATTTTGAATAAAATATGAATAAAATATTTTTTAAATACAATGAATAATATTAATTATTTTGATTAATTATATTATTCTAGATGTGAATTTTTGAAGTAATGTTTTCTAGAATGAAAACATATGTAATTAATCAGGTATTTATCTTATAGCATAAAATATAATATTTCACCGTTCACCTTTGTATTACACTATTTATAAAACTTATTGGTCATGACCGTAGGTGTTGTTTGTTATTATTGTATTAAATTAGTTTATAATTTAGTAATATAGAACTATAAATCACTATTTATACAAATGATTACTATATAAATTGAAATAGCAGAGGTTAAACCCCTATGTAATAGAAATTAAGAATTCAATAAGTCTGAGTCATCACAATTTACAAAAACTATACTTAAATAGACTGGAGGTATGAAAAAGATGATTTAATTAAATACTTAATGGATAAAAAATTATGATAACTAGTTTTTGATTATGATTTCCCATATAATAAACACAACACATACTAAATTGGGAAATTAATCATACATTTAATTTCAAAACTTCTTAGACTCTTTATCCATACCTCCAAGAACACACAATAACTACCTAGCCCCATTTATCCATCTTTATAAATAATCTTTGACAAACCCAATGTAATTATAGATTTGTCACAGTATAGAAAGAAAATTTTATATTCAGATCTCACTCCCCAACTGCACTAAAGAACATTGGATGTCCTACACTAACAACCATCACACTCTTTAGGAACTAGGTAGTAGGGTAAAAAATATGGATCAAGGTAATTATAAATGAATATGAATACCCCTATATGAGTAGGTAATTAAAATATTTCTCCAAGGACCCCTTCACCTATTCCCACATACTTTTAGTAAACATATCCACATAAATCGATTAGTGAAACATGAAACAAATCAGAGTTGAAGAAGAAGAAGTAGAAACAGATTTAACTAAAATAAAAATTATGGATAGTGAAGGGAAAGTTACTTAAATTGATTTAGGTATCCAACATATTAAATATAATGATTACACAAAAAAAGGAATATAAAAACATAATTACCTTTACAGCCCTATAGTTAATATAGATCCGCTCCCTTCTACTCTTACTTTCATCGTTTGTCTTCGTTCATCAACTAGGATTACTACCCAGAGGTTTCAAATCACCTTTATCACATATTTCCACTTATTTATAAATATGTCTAATAATATAACCCATATTCATATCTTTTGTGTCTTCCAAATAATCTTTTATCTATCATTATATTTCTATTCTTGGAAAAATCCTTAAATATTCTTAAATATTGTGTGAAGGCCCCATGTAGGAATCTTCTAAAATATTCTATTACAATCTATCAAATTATCTATTAGATATGATTTCATCAATATCCCATATTTTAATCTTTCTTTCTATACAAAGAATAAACTTATCACCATATATATCATATCTTATTCCCTTTATCCACTGTTGATGTCATCTTTTCATCTTCATAAATAGGTACCAAATATCACACTTAAGAAGGCCTATAACTCCCTAAAATAATATTTTAAACAATGTACATATAAATAAATAATCACCATATATATCAAAAATTTATTATACTTTTATGGTGTAGTTCCCTTCCAATTTCATAGACCATCATCCCTTTTAACATCACAAAATTATATTGTAAACACTTGGATGTAAACTCGTGCTTTTTCAAAATCTTTATCACTATTGAATTATATACATCCACAATACATCCAAATTCTAATTCTACAATCTATTCATGCATTAATTTCACCCTTATATACATTTTTAACCATACCTACTTTAACCTATGGTTCATATATATATCCCTATCATGTACACCTATTATGTAGTCATATATTCATCGGCAGTGCAACAATCTCTTGCACCATATAATTTCAATATCTCCATATATTCTTCATTATTACTACACAATTTATTTTTTTTCATATATCATATCCATTTAGACATATGTGGGGTAGGATAAATTTCTTATAAGTAAAAATATTCATATTTTTATCCTCTATGTCTGACTATAGCGAAAATTCATTCTTGTGGTGTGCTACTCTTGACCATGGTATTGTGGGATTTGAGATCCTATCAACATTAATGGTTTCAAATTAGTACAACAAATACAAGTTAAATAAAAATTAAATAATTGAGGATGAATACATGGCTCTAAATAAAAATTGATTTATTTTTATTAGTGATGAATAGTTTCTTGGATTATAACACCCTAATATTTTAGTACTTATTTTTCATTAAATAAATACCATGTTGATTGAAATGTGATATGTATAACACCAAACATCCTTAAATAAAATATTATCTAAAATTAAATTTAAACATTAATTCATTATCAATATACAATGTGCAAGAAAATAAACTAACACTCATTGATAATTGATATGAAATTAGTTTAAGAGGTTCATTTTTCTATAAAAGTGGTTTTGTTGTATGTTTTTTTAAATACTCTTTTAGAGTTCTAAATTTATTTAAAATTTAATTTTTATACCTTTATAGAAATTAATAATCATGAATAAATTTATTCTCATATTTTAATAATGAATATAAAATTATTTCATTGTAAAGAAATTATTTTTTATAAAATTTTTGTTATTGCTCAATGTATTTTTGTCTTATCAAAATTAATTAATCAATATTTATTAATTAATTTGAATAAATTTAATGATAAAATATTAAATAAAATAAATTAAAATTCTCGGATTGGTTTTTAGTAGGCATGGAATGAGAATAAACACATTTTATTCTTAGAAAGAACATTTTTTCTAAATATGATTTTTACATATTTTGATTGGGTAGAATAGAAATGTTTTCTTTCACTTTTAGAAATTGTATTTTTTTGAAGTGAATTTAATTTTATATACTTTCATATGAAAAATATATTTTTGTAATTTTTTGGATTTTTTTAAAAGGATGAATTTTGGTTAAAAAGTAAAAAAATACTTATTTTATAAATTCAGTCATTTCTATGACAATTTTTTGGATATATAAATAACATGAAAGTTTATGAAAATAATATAGAAAAAATATATTACATAATTACATTATTAATATAAAATTAAAATGATAAAATTAAAAATATATTTTTAACATTTTGTAAATCAAAGTAATGTTTTATTAAAAAAAACTAATTTTGGTTATTCACTTTTAATCAAATATTCATAAGGTTTCTTTTGGTATTGGTATTGTTTTAAAGTTTACTTAATAATAATTTATTAAACATAATCAAATTAATTACATTTTAATTAATCTAATAAATGATTTTGGTATATATTTATTTTTATTCTTAAAATAAACGTTTTAATAAAAATGGTTTCTGATTGGGTTTTTTGAGATTATATTATAGGTAATTTTGACCACTTTAAATAATTTAATGATGTAAAATTTATTCCATATTCAGAATCAAAATAATAGAAAATAATAAATTGTTTAAATTTAATTTTTCTTCATAATGAATAGTTACCTTCGTAAATGTCTATCACCTCGGTTAATGATAAATTGATTTTAAAACGTTTAAAATAAAGGTATAAGGATTTAATATAATTGAAAAACATTATTAAATAGAATTTTTGGTTTTATATCCCCCTTAAACTATTTATAATTGAATATAAGATAATTGTTATCTAGATTACATGAGTAAAAATATATTATATAATAAAGTTTCAAATATTTATATCTTTTTTACCCACCTCACTAATAAAATGGAATCTTTTCCCTTCTCTTAACAACCATTCTTAATCCACCAGTTTCAACTTATCACCTTCAAAAATACATTCACAAATATATTTTTCTCAATATTGAATATCTATTATTCTTATAGTATCACTTCAATAAGGTTTAATTTTTAAATGAAAGGGTGTCCAAAATAAGTGGTATATGTTCTAACTAATATTTTTCATGTTCATTTCATATTAAACCTCCTAAAAATATTCAATTTATCTATTATGAAAATTTAGAAAATATATTTATTACAATTAGATATTATTAAGTTAATGTTACATCAAATTTTTATATCATTTCAATCCCATGGAAAATAAAACGGTGTACGTATAGATTTCCATCATCACGTAGTGGTGTAATTTTTTTTCTAATACCAACATGAATGGATGACTATTAAAATTTATAAACTGGATACTAATTATATTTATGAAATTATTAATATTATATAGATGAATGAACCATTGAATAAAACCTTTAACCATGGTCAATATAGTAATGTTTTCTTTGCAGAAATTGATCGAACAATGTTATATGGTCAATGTAAGGCACAATTATTCAATGAATATATGTAAAATTAATTTATAATGACCCTAAAAATAAATATATATTAAATCTGTTCTTAATAAATTATTTAAAATTTTAAATTTATTATTACGGAATATATAATGTGTCTAACCAAGCATGAATCCAAGGTAATGGTTTTCCACCTCAATTCCACTCCAATGAGACATTTTTTATATAATGCTCACAGTTATTTTATATAGTGTATATACCACCGATTTGTAATATTATATCCTCAATTACCCTAAATTTAATATATTTATAGATTCAATACATTTTTTATCTTTTAATTGGTATTTATTCAAAATATTATAGATATTAAAATTAATATTTTACAATCTCACTCTTCCTCAGAACAGTTTGTGTTTAAATATATGTTTGAAGAGTAATATTTTAATTCCTTCATAATCCACATATATTTTATTATTATAAGGTTATTTATAAAAAAATCATATTTTTATACCAAATTTTCCTCTCTTTGGTTATCTTAGACGGAAACAATTATTTAAAACAAAACTAACCATTATTCAATTTTATTAGTCCAGAATATTTCACTACCACATCCATATTCTTTGAATTGTATTATTGATGTTTTTTAACTATATTTTAATTACAATTAAAGGTATTTTGATACTAAATTTAAGTTTATTTACACATTTTTAAAGAGAAAATTTTAAAATTTATCAAAGTAAGTAACTTTTTACTTTCTAAAAATGGTTTAAAGGGATGCTTTTTATTGTATATTGTGTGGATATATTTTCATGATACTATACTGTTGATTATCTATTTATTTTCATCTAAAAGTTTTAATGGTGTGTTAATGAAATTAATATTACATTATTTCATGAAATTTTATTTTTTATATTAAATTATATATAATTAATTTCTAAAATGATGAAAAGTAAATTGGAAATAATTTATAACATCAATTTTACAACAAAGTAAAAAAAATATGGAATGTTTTTTTAAATTTGTTTTATTCTATTTTCATATCTAATTGTTAAAATAATTCTCATTATATAAAACCATTCAACTATGATGAATTGGGGGTATTTGTTTCAAACTTTACTAATATATAGATTATATATTATTTTTTATCACTAAATATCTTATGATCACGTTCCCTATCACTCTCCATTATTCATTGGAAATTATTTTTCGGTTTCATATCTCTAATTTTTTGTATCATGGATATATTTATCATTTAAATATTTTATTAAACACATACCATTATTATATATATTGATATTGAAATGAATATTAGTAAGAATGGTATTTCATATACATGTGAAATATTTGTGGTTTATATTTTTTATTCAATGAAATTATTTTTTTATTGATAAGGAATTTTGATTCATTGTCGTGGATTTAATATATAATGAATGTATTGAAAAAATGTATGTGATGGATGGGGCCTTGTTATAGATAGACCCATAATGCATCAATGGGTAACTTAAGAAAAATAAAATGTGTATTTTTCAGGGTATGTTGTCCTATACAATGACAATGTCTTGGAATAAGGAATTGATGTTATGAAATGTGTCTTGGAACAAGTCCTTAGTGGAAAGGTTCATGATTTCATAGCATGAGGACTTAATGGAAAGATCATTTTGTCTAACATTATGCATTTCCTTCTTTATGATTTTAGTTATTATTTTTCATGATATTGATATGTTGATATTTTAAATGAATACCTTTGGGTGATCAATTTAATAATTAATTAGAACACATATATATTATCCACTCTTCCATATTTCTAATTCCCTATGAACACATTATATATATCATTGTATAAATTACCTTACTAGGACTATGATCTCATTGTTTATTATGTTTTCCTTTCCTCAAAAATTAAAAAAGGGATATTTCAAAGTTAATTAAGGTTTCAAGAACGATTATTATTCTATTTTTAATTTTTTCTTCAATAATAATGAAATAATTTATATATCATGTATTCAAAGACTGAAAAACTAATTGATCCTTCATGTTATGAACATTATATATTTTACCAATGTTATAAAGTAAATACATGATATGAGTTACTATAATGAGGTTTGTTATTTTTGGTATTAAAGTAAGTTCAGTAGGACCTGCGTGAACTAGATTTTTGAAGAACATATCTCAAAAAAACATTAAGATAATCCTTTAGAATGTTCAATAAATTTTATAAATATTTATTTTATGTTTTAATATTCATGATGTTAGGAGATAAATATGGGTGTTACATTTTTTAAATAGTGATCCTAGTAGAAGGATGGAAAATAATATCAACAATTATAGTTAATGTAGATTCTTACACCCAAATAATGTAAATATTATTGGTTAGATATCAAAAAACACTATCGCTTTATTAGAGAATTTATATCAATTTATAACTATTATTGTTTCTTGTATGAATCAACCATTATCTTCTCAATATATTTTAATGTTTTTGGATCACTTCATATTGAAGAATCCCATATCATTAAATGGAAATATTAATATATTATTAGCTATGAACTGTATCAATACCCATGAAAATATAAATTTATATTTTTGATGTAATGAATTAACATTCAATGGTAATTGATATAAAAGAAGTTTAGGAGGGTCATTTTTCTATAAATATGTTTTTGTTGTATATTTTTTTTTCATTAAACTTATTTATGATATTAATTTTCTTAAAAATTATATATTGTAGATATAAACTAATTAATACTAATTCATTAGTTGATCATGAATTTTTTATCAATGAATATAAAATCATTTGATGGTAAAAAGATATATTTTTCTGAAAAAATCTTTTTAAGCATCAAATGTATTTTTATATTATTAATTTATACTAATCTCAATTGATTAATTATTTGTAGTAAATTTATTTATAATATATTCAATAAAATAAATAATCAGTCATATAATGGCTTTTACTCGACAAATAATTAGAATAAACTAATTTTCTTCTTTAAAAATATATTTTTATCTAAAAATGATTTTTTCCCATTTTGTGGGTGAATATTGAAATTTTTTATGACATGTTTAGAAATTTCATTTTATAAAATAAAATTAATTTTTTGAATCATTATATTAAAATTATATTTGTAATTTTTTGTGATTTTTCTGAAATAGATAATATTTCCATGAATACTGAAAAATACTGATTTTACAAATACAGTCATTTTATTACATTTGAAGGATATAAGAAAAACATGAATATTTATGGACACTTTTTCATAGAAAAAATATATATTTAAAAATAAATATAATTATTTTTAAAATATATATTTTGTGCTTAGAAATATATGTTTGAAATTTAGGAAATCAAACAAATGTTTTTATTCAAATAAAAACTATTTTTTATTTTTATATTTTAATAATGTATTCACAATGATTTTTTTAGGTTTTAAGTAAAATGAAATTATTGTTATTTAATTAATCAAATTAATTCTATGTTAATCATGAATAATCAATATTTTGGTATAAAACATTTTTTATTCTACGAATAATAATGTTTCTAAAAATATTTATTCACTACATTTTTAAAATTATATTAAAAGTAAAATATGATACATATAGGAATTTAATATTTTAAACTAAATTAAATATTAAAATCATTATAATAATTTTTATTTAATTAGTTTAACTTAATTTTTTTATAATAAATAGTACCATGGTTAAAATTTATCACATCCTTTAAGGGTTAAATGAGTAAAATGAGTTAAAATAAAGGGTTAAGGATTTAAAATAAAAATAATAAAAATATTAAAAGTCATTGGATGGTTTAATTTTTAAAATAAACTTTATATATTTTAATTGATCATTATTTCTATTCAATTTACTTGAGTAATACATATATTATATAATTATGATTCAAGTATTTAAGAGTTTTTCACCCACATGACTTATAAAAGGGAACCTACTCTCCTCTCTTTCATACATTTCATGTGGAACATATCTCAATAAATACCAACCCAAATAAATTTCCAATTTTTTTATTCTCATCCTATATATTTTTCTCTCAATTTAATACTTTAGGAAGTATTGAGGTTTAAACTAAAGGAGGTGACAAAAAGAATTGGTATTTATTCCTATCAATATTTTTCAAGTTATATTCTTCTAAAACCTCCTAAAAATATTCATATCTATATTAACATACTTAAATCACTATATTTACCATACTAGTTATCTTAATGGTACAAACACTTTCAATCTCCTTCCCATCTAATGCAAAATGAACGCATTCCTCAGGCATGCACAGAGACTATCGTTTCCACATAATGAAATAATTATTAATTCTATTACCACATTTCGTGGATGATTATAAAATTAAAAAAATGGATAACTATTATATTCATAAAATTATTAATATTCGGGATTTGAAAGAGAAATTTCATATCAACTTAAACAATGGTCAATTTACCAATGTAATTTTAGATAAATTCGTCAAACAACATTAAGTGGTCAATGTAAGAGAGAAATATTCAGTGAATGGGTGTAAAATAATTATAGAAGGAAAATAAATTTGAATATAGATGAAAAATTCTCATATTTATTTATTCGATAAATTTAAATTTATTATTTAAGAGGATATAATGCATCTGACCAAGAATGAATCTATTTTAAAATGTTTTATTATCTATTTCACTCCTTTGTGACATATTTTATTTTATGATCCCAATTTATTTCATATGGTTTATATACTAATACTTTTACATTATATATCATGATTTAATCTTTAATCATGGTACTTAATGTTTGAATAAATTTTTTATCTTTTAGTTGGGTTTTAATTAAATGTTATTAAATCTCAAAAGACTTTTTCACAATCTCACTCTTCTTCGGGGTTTTTTCATGTTAAATTTGAAAATGCATTAATCATATGATCATTATTTATTAAACTAAATATATATTATTCCATGGTTATTTCTGAATTTTTTAATTTTTTTTCTAAATTTTCCTCTCTTTGATACTCCTGTACAAAAATATTGTTTTTTTAAACTAAATTTATTTCCATTTTTGGGTTAGTAATATTTATCATCCATATATGTATTCATAAAATTAATTTAGGGATGTTTTTTTATAATTTTAACATATATATAAAGTAATTTTTTTACAAAAATTAAATTTATTTAAATTTTTTAATAGATATATTTTAATTTTTTTTTAATAATTCACTTTTGAATTTTTTTCAAATTTGTGAAAGGAATGCCTTTTAATATATAAGAAAGAACATATTTACCACCTCATTTATTATTATTTACTATTTATATTCCCCAATAATTATACATTTTTTTTAAAATAAAATCATTTTTAATTATTCTATTAATTTTTAATTTTTCATATGAAAATATAAAATAATTATTTTCTAAAATGGTGGAATGAGTTTTGGAAATAATTTATAACTTGGTTTTTAAAAAAAATTACAAAATCCTTATGATTTATTATTTTAACATTTTAACTTCCATTTTACTATTTTGTAATCAAAATATTTAAATTTACATAAAAAAAATTCATTTCTTATGAATTAATGGTATTTTACCATCCATTGTTCATTTATAAATTATACATAAATTTATGGTCATTAAATTTTATCTGAACATGTTCTCTACCACAACCCATTATTCGCTGGACATTATATTTATCCTTCATTTCCATATTATTTTGTATCATATATATATTTTTCATTTACATATTTTCATAACTATATAACATTACTATATATTTAATTATTTGAATGAATATTATTGTGAAAAATATTTCATTTACTTGGGAAATATTTATTTTTTTATATTATTTAATTAATATGAATATTTTTAATTAATAATACAATTTATTGTTTATTATTGATTCAATATACAAATAATTAATTGGAAATATGTAATTGAAGGGAGGTACTAGAATATCTATATCCCCCAAAGCATCGATATGTCTAATAAGAAAAATAGACTATTTATTACTCAGTGTATTTTAGCCCATATATTAATAATTTCATGGAATATAGCCATTTTGGAATGTAAGATGTCTAATTATATGGTCTTAATGGTAAGGTTTATGATATATTTGTATGAATCCTTTATATAAATATTCTAATCCCTTAAATTATTCATTTATTTCATTAATATTTTATTTATTATTATGTGTGTTATTGTTATGTTAATATTTTATACGATTATATTTTGAAGTTCAAGTTATTTATTAAATGGAAATTTATTTATTATCTACCCTTAAAAGTTGTTAATTACTTATATACTCATGATTCATTTTTTTTATTCTTTCCCTTACAGAAAATTTCATGTCACCCATATTATTTTCTGCTTTCCCTTGGATATAAATAAGATTTACTTGAATTATTTTCAAGGATGTAAGAATGTTTTTATTGTTATTCTTATTTTGTTCCAATTTAATATAGAAATATTTTATGTATATATTCTTCCAAGATAGCTAAACTAATAAATACTTCAAGTTCTGATATATTCAATCGGGTAATAATGAAATAATTTGATCATTGTCTCTAGGTTACTTAATTTGGGGTAGTAACAATGATGATCACGTACTACATTGAATTTCCCATCAGAAAACCACTGATAAATGTCATATATCGTTCCTTTTTTCATTCATTGAATAATAAGAAGAGTTGTAGACTCCTACAGTTGTGGAATGAATTTCCCAAAAATTCTATAAACCCTCTCCCCTATTCACACCAATATGAACCGTATATACTCATAATTATATCATCTGTGCACTCTCACTCTGTTCTCATTATTTATTTTCTATATACTCGCTTGTAATTTTTGGGATAATTTTTCCCAAAAAACAACAATTTATTATAATTTAAAAATAAATCCAAAATTAAAAAATATATAATATTTTTCTTCTTTTCTTAAATATTTCCATTTAAAAGCATAATAACCCTTAAATGAATAAAAAAATTATATTATAAAATTGTATATGTAAAATAGAATATCAATTTCCCCACATATAAAATCTTTTTTCTATAAAGCATAAATTTCAACTAAAAAACAAATGTATCTTATTATATATATATATATATATAAATTACATTACCATATAAGGATAAAAATTATCAATAGAGAAGAGATATTTTCAAGAAACACATAATAATTTTTCTTCTGATAATCACTTTTCATGTAAAAAACCAATTAGCCATTTTACTTTCCAATTTGAAATTAATTATATTCTCTTAAATTTGATTTGAGATTATTAATCTATTTGTACTAATAATTCCAATAATATTCACTTTAATTTTCCACTCATCACTTAATGAAATAAATTATAGAGTTTTATAAATACATCAGGTATATATCTCTAACAAAATGATTGTATATGATCTCAAATCTCCACCACATAAAGAAAAATATCACAAATAATCATGAGGGATTCAAATTAAGGATATAATTGTTCTGAGGATTATAGGTTGGTATGTAAATGATGTAAAAAATAACTGAGTCTACAATAAGATGCTAATATCATAACTACAATTCATGATAATCAAAATAAAATCCAATGGAAATATCCTATTCAATATGAATTCCACCTTACTATTAAACACAATGCAGGATCGTGAATAATGAATACAATGAATGATATCCCTTATTTTTTCAATAATCCTTGGCTCTTTCGAAAAAATGTTCCAATGATAAGTATCACATTCATCACTCGTCCCCAAATAATATAAATCATTAGTTAAATAATTGTATGTTTTGACCCACCAAATACACAACCCATTTTCTTATTAAATTTTTAAATCTTCCATTTTTTTCTATTTAACGCTTTTCTATTTTTTTAAATAGGGGTACAAGATGAAAAAATAAAAAGATATTATAAATTTTTATAAACCTGATGAAACCCTCCCACATATTCTACATAATGAAGAACCACACTTTCCACCATGGGAAACCTCTCCCTCTCACTTCAGTCGTAGAATATCATAAAAAATACCAAGAGTACGGTTAGTAGGGGCATGTTTTTCATATAATGTGTAAATTCACTAACAAGGGTATTCATGTCCTCTACTAGATAATGAATATAAATTTCATGTTTGGTATTAAGGATAACGTCATATCAATAAACATTCATCAATCAAATTAAATGTTAATTTTTACAATCATAGCATTGACAAGACACCAATTCACATTATAATATTTTTACAAACACTATGTTCTCCAATAAAATATTTTATAATAATGAATAGGAAAATTTTGGTTTATAACCCTTTCAAGAATGGTGAAAATAATATCAGTTCATCGCTCTTGTAAAATAAATTAATCAATATGAACTTCACAAATTAAAAGCATGAATAATTGTATAGAAACATCATATACATGGATTAATTATCCCCCATAAATCATGATTCATAAAATTAATACACATAATATTATTTATAATAATTTATCCCCTATCTTACTCATTTAATAAAATATATAATTAAATCAAAAACAAGGAATCTTGGTATTCCCTTTTACTTATTTGTAACATTGGTTAAAAGTATAACAAAAGTATATGTATGGATCTTGTATTTTTAAATTGTAAATATGGAAAAATTTTTTACTATGTGGGATAGAAATATATATAATTTTAAAATATTACACCTCTTTAGACTTGAATATATCTTCATTATCTTCCCCCTTTTGACCTTCTTTTATGTCTTTTTCCTTATAAATCATAGGACTAAAAATCAAGATACCCAAATGAGGAAAATGATCCATGTCCTTTAAATTATAAAAATATAGGGAGAGTATGTAACTGAAACCTAGTATAAAATTCAACAAATGTCATAAAGATAATTCACAAGAAAGAAAAACTATGGATAACCTCCAAAAAAGAGATTTTTTTATGTTCATTAACATAAAACGTACCTCTTTGGATCGTATAATTAGAGTATGGAATAAATATAACCATCTTTTATTTAACCAATTATGACTTTTTCGGGAATTTGTTTTATTATAATAATCATACTCATTAGATAATTATTATATCACAATTTAAAATAAAACCAAATACCTTTTTAATAATTAACTTTCCCCCCCCCCACACATAATAATACATCCCCTTATCTTCTCTGGTCATATTTAATTCAAATTCATAAATTGTCTTTTTATGTTCATCACTCATTATCATATCTTCTTAGACATTTTATTCTTCTTTGTGTTAAATAGTGGGTTATTATTATACTTGTTTACTCACTCCATAACTATTTTTAGAGTTCACTCCATGTAAATTTTAAAATTAGAATCACAAGTTGGATTTACCAAAAATTTACCTTCAAATCCATCAACTTCTTTAAAATTATCCTTTGGTACTTCTTGATCACTAGTATCATCCTTTATTACTATCCTTTATTTGTATGATTATTTATATATGATCTTCGAATGTATTTCTCTCTATTTCAAAACGATTTCTATGCCTTGAAGTTTCTCTTCTTCAATCAAGTGTTGTTGTGATACCCATGATTAAATTTATTAATATCATCCTTGTCTTTAAATCTTCCATTGGAATATGTCAATTTTGTGGGAGATATTTGAAATTATAATCTCCAATTATATTTTATGATTTGTCATTATTTTTTGAGATCCTAAAAATTACTAGTGTAATATAGAAAAAACTATCTAATATTTGTAAATATAAAAGATGGGTGAAATCTTTCCCAAAATAACTAATTATATTAAACCGAGTTCCCTAAAAATGTGTCTGAAAATCAGATCAGGACCATAGTTTTTGTTACTTTATACAGTCTGAAATAAATTTAGAATTAATTATCCCATAACCAAAAATCACTAAAACTACTAAGGGTTAGAATATGAATTGGAACTAATAAGGTTGAGACCATAAATTATAAGAACTAAGAATTCAATAAGTTATACTCACCATGATTTTCATGAAATAATATGAGCTAGACTAGTAGAGAGAATTGGATAATATAATTAATGAATCAATAGATAGGATGAAGGGAAAAGAACTAGTATCAATTGATTTTATCCCACAACATAAATATAACTCAGCCTCAATTGTGAAATTAATTTTACCTCTAGTGGTTATACTTTTTGATGTTTCAATGCCTACCTCAAATCACAAACAAAAAAAACCTACTCCTGCTGATATATCTCTATAGATAATGTATAAAAATTATAGGTGTGTTAAAAATGAATATCTATAGAGGATGACGGGTTTAAGGTTGTCTCACACTCCCCCACTCCCATAAAATACATTGTAGTTCTACCCCTTAATACCATCACTATTTCTAGGATATTAAGAATATAACAATAAATAATTATACATGTAATTATATATAAATATTTTCACCCCATAAAAAAATTTAATTAAAACATGTCACACACAACCACCTAAACCATTTCTACCCCACCAATGTAACATAGAATCTCATTTTCAGTCACTCAAACATGAATTTAATTTCATTAATGGAATAATGAATGGATATTTTATATCTAAAATTATGTTATTTGATAATATAAAAAAACATTCTTTAATTACATTTGGTAACTAACAATTAAATTTCATTTATTACAAACCTAAAAATAATGATATGAAAAAGTAAATTATTTTGGAACCCCAATGGTTTGCATAGATCCCCTTCCATCCACTATTTCTTCCATCATTGGAAATTGATCTTATATAGGGATTACACTTGGGAGGTTTCCAATACCCTTTAATTCACACAAATCTTGATTTTTATAGACAAATATCAAAATAAACCCCTTATTTATATCTCTTGTATCTTTCATATATTCTACTATCAATCCATGTGTTTCTACTATTTTAATCCACATCAAATATCTCTAGATATTGTGTTAATAACCTATGCATGGTTGTTACCATATATTTCATTATAATATATCTTATAATCTACGAGAGAGCTTAGCCAGAACTATCCATATTTGCATCATGCAATTCATCCAAAATGTGAACTTCTCATATTATTTAACCAATATCTCAGCATTCATACCCCATCAATATCATCTTATAGTACACAGAAATAGTCACCCAATATCACACATCAAATGGCATACAACTCCCAAAAATCATATCCTCAACCATGTTCATAGGGAGAAGTACATGGGTTTCATATCATGAATAAATAAAACGAATGAGGAATAGTTCTCTTATTGTGGAATATACCACCATTAATTCTAAATTAAATATATAATTTTTTAAGAATTGTGTAAAATGATTGTAATACATTAAAATACATATATCTACTAAATCATGTACCTTAATAACCCATCTGAATCACTAAACCATGACCTCTACATCCATGAATTTCTCACATGAAAACATTAATAACCTTTCAAGATTCAGTATTTGGTGCATTTAAAACTCAATTTCACATAATCCTATCATGATATCCTCTTTTTATACATAGTGAAAGAATATCCTATAAGTTATAATTTTTTGACCACCCTTTATTTTTCATCTTCTATAGAGTAGTAAAATTTTATATATCATATCTCATCCTCATAAAAACATTTATAGGGTATGAAATATGGTCTATGATGAAAAATATTAATGTTTTTCATACTATATGGTAATTGAGAGTTTAAATCTATGATTTTGGTGTACTACACTTGACCAAGGAATTGTAAACATAGAACTCACATTAATATTAATGGTAAAACCATTCTATAGAGATGATTTCTACAACACAAATGAAATAAACTAGGATCATTATGAAACCCAAAATTAAAACGAAATCAATTTATTATGTGATTAATAATAGTATGAGAACATTACACATTGAATGTTTATTTGATTTACTACTACTTAATATTGGATTTCATTACCTTTATCATTTTTTTGATGCTAGAATAGAGCTAGTGGACTCCAAGGGCAACTAGACTAATACATCAACAAACCCATTCACTCTCACCACATCTACACTACCTCTACTCTTGGTTAACCAATGTGTTTATAATAATATGGCTTGGTTCCTCTTTATTTTTTCTCTCCCTTGACCCTTTATTAGGTCACTTTTTTACTTTAAATACAATAATTTTTCACACTTTAAAAAACATCAATATATATAAAAATATCATATTATTATATTGATTTTCTAAATTTTAATTTTATATATTAAATTCGAAAAAAGTGAAAAATAATAAATTTAAGAAAATCTATAAAAAATAAACGAAATAAAAAAATTAAAACTTAAAAAATTATTGTTAAATTATGCTACCAATTTCCATGATCTAGCCATAAAAAATTTATTTTCACTAATTTGAAAAACTATACCCATTTTAACAGGAAAAAATTTCTTCATTATTTAATAGAAACATATCAATTTAGAAAAAAATAGTAATTTAATTGAAAAATAGGGAACATGTTGTAGTAAAAATTATACATAAAATTAAACTATTTAACTTAAATTGGGTAATTATTTTATTTTATATTGATACTTATTTATAGTAATTTTATTCATCATAATTTTAATGACCAAGACCTTGGTCATTATGTTTCTAAATAAATTCTATTATAATTTTTTTAATTGGTTGATGATAATGTTATGATTTATGGTTTTAAGATGTTTAGGATTAAATATTATTGAAAATGAGGTGTTAGAAGAGTCATATAAAGTCAATCATGATTGGATAAGGAATGTGAAATAGGTTTATTTGATTATTGACCACTAGAACTTCAATGGGAGTTCAATTTATGTTCTAGGTGAAACTAATATCTATGTATCCATTGGCTAGCCATAAGATATTTTGGGGGTATAAAATAGAACATTGATGGCCAAAAATTAATATTTTACCTATTAATTTATTTAATAGATAATGTAATTTTCCTATTCCTCCTTAAACCCTTGATCCCTTATTCCCATTCCCACATTTTATCTTAGTTGAATTTATTCACATGTTCCTCCTTTTATTCTCTTCAATACAACATTATTTTATTCCATCATAGAGTTTATGTTTTGTGGATTTATTCATTTATGTGGCTAGGAAATCCATATATGAAATTATTCTCTCTTTTTTCATGTTCATTTTTCCTAACCTTTTTTTTGAATGAGTTATTGGATTTTTAATTTCACCAATATCATGATAATATCAATTAAAATTACTTTCCTTCTTCTTATTTGGGATAATGAAGACCTTTGTGGTTTATATCTAAGTATGTGTTAACTATTTTGATGGGTCTTTATTGTTCAATGATTTTTATGATGGTTTTAATGATCTGGGGTGTTTTGATTTTGGGTTTTATGAGTCCAATTATTATTTCTCATTCCATTGAATTACTCTTAGAAAAATTTTTGTGAAGTAATACATAGTTTTTAGTTAATTTTTTTCATTATTTTAATATAGTTATATTTTATTCATATATAATTCATTGAAAATTATTATGGAATTTTTATTTGGTTATTCAAGGTGTTTTTTCGTTTCCATTAAATAATAAAGAATGGATCTTCAAAGATATGTTTTCATTGATTGTAATGGTCCATAAGGATTTCCTTAGAGTTTTATTTGGATTTATCTTCAATTATGTTTAATTATTTTATTAAATATAATCCCTATTATTTATAAATGAATAAATATTGGGTTATTATTACTATTTTGATTGATTAATTTATGATTTCTCTATAAAGTTACTAATACTTGCTTCTATAATGTGACAAACATAGGCTTCTATTAAACATGGTTTCTAAAATATTTAAACATTGGTTTTTATATATTATACATGATTGAGTTACATTTAAAATTTGATATTAATCTTTATTTTCACTTCTACATCAACGTCACCTTCAATTTTTTATCTTTGTGAAACATAAAGGTTGTTAAATGCTTTTTCTCTCATTAGTGTATTATAATATAAAATGTATTGAGTTATAATTTAAGTTTTAGGAATTATTAGACTAGGAATAAAAAAATTCACTAGTTGATTTTAAATAAAATGATTAACATGATTATTTTATACCCAAGTCCTATATGTCCTTCTTGGGTATTGTGAACTTTATTAACATAAATATTTCATGAACTAGTTCAATTTTAAACTTATATGTGTATAAAATTTGATATTTTTGGTTTCTTATTTGACAATGTGAAGGGATTTATATTTCAAGCATGACATCAGGGATTACCTCTACTACCATATTAGAAATACATTGACTATAAAAGTTGATTCATTGTTTTAGGTTATGAATTAGGTGTTTTTACCCCAAGATAGTGAATGTGTTATTATACCTTCTATTATGACTGGGTTTCATTATATCATACTTTCTTGGGATACATATAATACCATAAAATTTAAGATTATTTATTAATATTTCAACATGGATGTATTACAAAATAATGATCAATACACACCCTTAGTTATAAAGTTTGATTAATTCATAGATAATGGATAGATTTACATTAGTGGAATATAATTAGTTTTTTAAATACATTTTTTATTCTCCCTAAATGAGTAATTACATAAAATATTTGTATAAATACTAAAAAGAATTATTTATATAATGTGTCTGGATTGGCTTTGGGTTTTCTTTATATTTTTATTTTCAATTTTTAATTTATGGAGCTGGTTTATTTATAAACCATATTATTTCTCAATGATAATAAATTATATATTAAATAATGAACTATGTGAGTTACATATAATCGATAAATAGGATGAAGTGAAAAAAATAATTATCAATTACTACATATCCTTAAATGAATGTATTCGATGATGTATATTTTATGTATGTGATACATATTTTGGAAATGCAATTTACATTAAAATTATTAAAAAAAATTAACCCTTGGTTCTCATCATACAATCCATTTTGTTTAATAAATTTAATTACTGGTTAATACCAACATCCATCATAATATATTATCTAACTTATTACTATTACACACTAGTGACCACTTATTGTGTTTACTGCTTTTGTTGGCTTGGAATTAGGGACTCTTCGGTTGGGACCGAATTAAAGAAAAAATCACGAAATAATATTCATCTATATTTTTATAAAGAATATATGTTATTGTATTACTTATGAATTGTTTAGATTGATGTTTGTATATTTAATAGCTAGTTATTATATATTTGTCATGTATTTTTAATGATTTATAATCATCTCATACATAAATTTTAATGTTGGACATGTCGTTGCTCATTTATACATATTTTAATGATATGTTATTCTATTAATGTTAATTTGAGAATGGATACCACTTTAATAGGAAATAATCAAACTTGTTTTGGTTTATTTTTTCAATAGGAATAGTAAATTGGTATTATATCCATTTATGTATATGTTATTTCTGGGTTGAACTACAAGTCTATTTAAAACATGGTGTCTAATAGGCTCAAGATGACCTAATTGATATTCTGATGGGATTATTGTGACTTAACTGGTTATTCACCTTTATCTTTTGTTAAATAGATGGGTTTTAAGAGTATTTTTGATGTATATATAGAACCCTTTTTTCAATATGGCTAGAATTCACTATCTTAGTATTTCAAATTTCCTTTTTTAATATACTATAAGATTACCCTACCATATTTAGCCTAGATTTTGAGAAGAATCTTGTAGATGGTTTTATTGGTTTGCATCCTCCTACTATAGGGTGTTCCATAGTAAAAATATTTATATATTGTTTTATATTTTCACTTCAAAAGATATACTATAAATTTTAAATTGACAATTATTTATAATTATATAAATTTTTATATTTATCTAATGTATAAACTTGAGAATATTACTTTTGTATTAGAACCATAGTGGTGGTAAACTATTTTTTTATACTCGCACCCTAAAATTAGAAATAAATGAACATATAAAGTTATATTGTATAATTTTAGGTACCCATAGGTATTAGTGGATATTTGTATCCACTATTCTTTTTTTGAATTATTGTAGTATGTGTGTGTCATGTCACAATCAATGTTGGATTTGGAGAAAATATAACCTATTTAAAAATTATAAACATATATGAGTGTCATATTTATATTATTTTTATCTAATTAGATTGTGAATATTTTTTATATTACTCATTATATTAATGTATTGAATGTTTTTACAGTTTTTAATCTATAGATGGTGAATTAGTAACTAACTACACTTTGAGGAAAATGGTACTACCCCTAGCCATTGGGGATTATGGAGTTCTCTTCAATTCACGTGGTATTCTATCGTATTAAATTGTGGGTATATAGGTTAGGTTCACTATTAAATTTTATTAGATTGATGAAATGATAAAATTTTATTCAATAGAATAGTTTCCACTCAACACTGAGCATAAATAACCCATGAAATATATTTCATTGAATTTCTTCTCTTCGGTAGGTTGTAAAACCCGATACCCCAATTTGAAGTGAAATATAATATATTATACCTAGTCATTAAATTGGTGTATATGAATATTACTCTGTAAATTAGAAAAATTATGGTAATTTGTTGATTATAAATAAATTAATAATCATTTAAAAGTAAAAAATAGTTCTCTAAAAGACTGTATTTTTCTTAAAAAACTGTTTAGTCACTCTTTATTCATATATATTAAGTATTTATTTACAAATTATAGAAATTAATATTAAATATTTAACTAAAATTTGAAATTAAATATATAAAAATTAGTTTATCATCATTTTTTTATTTTTTTAAAATATTTCAATTTTTTATTAATAATGAAAATACTAAGTTTTAATTGAAAACTATCTTTTCATTTTAATTATTTTCCAAGTTAAATTATGTTTTATTTGGTTTTAAATTCATATTATTTAATTTATATGTCAATTAATCCAATTTAATTCATTTTAATCATTTTAATATTGAATTTTGATATAGAAAACATTATAATATTTTGGTCAATTTTTCTTTTAAAACTTGCATACTCATCACATATGTGGGATTAATTTAAAATTAATCTCTTTCACTTTTATTAATTTAAATTGTAAAAATAGATTAATTATTTTTAATTAGACTAATTTATAATATTAAATTTTTTTTGTATCATTTTTTCTAAAATAAATAGAGAAATAGTAAAAATTAATTACTACTGTTAAGGTAAGAACTGATTTACCAGTTTTTAATTTAAAAATATAAAGCAAAAATTGACTAAAAAAATGAAAAAATATTTTCAGTCCATATTTAGATTTTATATTTTGTATTCCTACATAATAATTTATTTTTGACCGATTTTCATTCGAAAAATTATGGTATACATTTTTATTTTCAAAAATTACAAGTGTAAAACTTACCTCAATTATAAAAGGTCACCCTCTCTCCTCTCATATTCACGCATTTAAATAGTTTTAATTATTCTAATAATTTCTCAAATAACTTACTAACTTCTTTAATATCATCCTATAAGACTTATTTTGGGCATAAATCTTACTTATGAATGATTTTGTTGAAAAACTAGGAGGATACCCGAATAAGAGGTAACATACTTCAACGAGTGTTTTTCTAATTTCTTCATCCACCTCTTTAAATTATTTTTATTTCATGATTATATAATAAATATAGTATATTAAAAAATTTATATGTATTTATGTTATTTTAGTGACCTATAACCAGCTCTACTATTGTCAAATTGGTAAAAAGTTCATCATTCATCTATATGATGGACTACAACTTCACGAACTAATGTCATTCTTTTTACCATTACACATTTCACAGTTGTGTATGATAGTGGATATAAATTATATATATATATATATGATATTTATAAAAATATTATACCTATTTATTCTTTATATCATATATAACTCTATACTATCCATTTCGTAGGGGATTCGAAAATGCCAATTGTGTGCACAGTGGATGACCGCCACGCGAAGCGATACGATTCGTTTTTCACTAATGATTTACAGAAAATATAATAAAGATATTTGAAATGAATATATGTTATATAAATTACATATTTATGATATTAATGAAATATTTTTCATATTAAACATATAATATATCATTTTATTTCTTACACTTAATGATGACAACATCATTCGTGTACGTGTGGACTACCACCTTCACAAAGCGATGTGGTTCTCCTTTCATAACCAAAACAAACTAATAATATATAGATATATATATAAATAAATAACATTATATCTATGATATTATTATCATTATATAAATATAAAATATTACATACCTCATTTCCATGATGATTATTTAAAAATTGAAACATTACTCATGTGTATGTACAACCTACCGTCTCCATTGTTGTAACATATTCCATTTTCCATACCTAGATTTCTTTATCGGTTTAAAAAATGAAATTAAAAATATTAAAATTTTATCATTGTTTTTATTTTTGATATTATGAAAATATATAACATTCTAATGAAATATATCATTCATGACGAAACACAAATGAGATAAAAAAATTAATACCTAAAACATTGAAAATAATGGAAGATAATTAATTAACATGTGATTAAATATTATAACATGATCATATTTGATTTTATAAATATTAATGTGGTTATATTTTTTTAAACCAACTAGACATGACTTTAAATTAAGATGAATACAAAAGAAATTTAAGGTATGGGATTCTATCTCAATTTTCTTTCATTGAGTCATATTTGTAATTTTATACACATAATTTATTTTATATAGTGTACATAATTCCCATTTTACAAGTAATATCATGAATAATCCATTATTAATGGAATTTTATGTTTCTATTTTAATTATTTTATCCAAGGGTATTGGAAATAAAAGTTACCATGTGGTAAGTAATTTCATAAAAATCTTCCTTCTCATTTGGTTATATTATTTATTCGTCATCTTTTATATTCTGATATTATGTATGTAATGATTTTTAATTATATTATTTTTAATACAATATTTTTTATGTTTATTTAACATTGATACAAACAATTAATTCAATGAATAAATCTCACTTTAACATTATAATAATTTAAAGGGTTTATTTCACTATATCATTCTAATCATGATTGTTTATTATAGAATTTTAGTTGATGGAAATTATTAAAAAACATAAAATTTTATTATCCAATTGTTATTTATGATATTTTTATGTAATTGTTAAATTTTAAACTCTTTGGTTGTTAAAATAATTGAGAACATGTTTTAAGGAAAACTTAACTCCACTTCTTTCTTCAATCGAAAATTCATTTTCTTCTAAGAGCATGTTTTCTAAATATGATTGAAAAATGTTTTTAACCCAGTCTATATAGTTCACTAAAAACATATTTATAATTTTTATTTATATTTAATAAATTTTATCAATGGAATATTTATTTCATTTTCAAATTAATTCAATTTTTTATTTTATCAAAAAAGTAATAGAAAAATTCATTTTAACAAACATGACATGCATGTAAATTAATTCCATCATGAACAACTGGTGTTTTAAAACATTTTTATACTTTCTAAATAATATTTTCATGGAAATTATTTTTCCAAATGTTTTTTTGTCATTTTAATTTTAAAAATATATTTTCAAAATGAAAAGGATATTTTCATCAATAATGTTTTTAAAGATGTTTTTATGGTATTTAAATTTATCACAGGAAATAATCCTTTATTATTACTCCAATGGATATATATCATATTAAGACCATACATATTCATTATTTATATTTTTAATGATAATTTTGAGTACGTAAAGTATTAATATTCACTTATTTTATTGTTTTTTGTTGTTAACTTTCCCTTGAATTATTCACCTTTATGTGGACATTAAATTTCACATCAATATATATATATATATTATTATATAAATGATTATTCTTTAAATGGTATATCATTTCAATATACAACTGTTTTATTAGAAATTTATTTGACTGACTAGGGGAATATTGATAATCTGTATTCTTTCTTCAATATATATATTTTATGTTAAGGAATAATGTTCATTATTAAATTGATTATTTGAAATATGAGGAATGATTTGGACATAAAAAGATAGGTGATGACCAATTATAGATACACCCTTTACTCATTGGTGTATCATCATGTGAATTAGTTTTCTATCATTGTTTAAATGGGTTTCTATGCATCAATTTTAAATAATCTTGAGGAAATAACTTAACGGTAGAGGTATCATGTGGATTGGAAACATGACTTCCAATAATTAATATTTTCATCATTAGAAATTCAGTTATTATTAGGCATGAAATTATCACAATGATATTATCTCAAGATTAATTAATTTATTAGTTATTTATTAAATTGTATGTGTTTTCAGTTATTTAGGTTTCTATGTATATTATGCCTTAAAATATTATAATACTCATTTTATTTATAAAATTTATTATGTTTTTAGTTATTTATCTACCCATAATAATTATTATCCATGAAACTTTTATATTAATATTATCTTTGGATGCACTTCCTTATAAATATATTAATTATAGGGAATATGTGTTCAATTATTTAATTTTTCCATATTTATTATTCTTATTGATTTGGGATTTATTCTGATGTAATTAACCCTTATTGAGCATTTTATCTTACCATTATTTTTTTACATTCCCGGAAATTCAATTGGTGTACAACTAAATATATTTAATAATATTATATATTGAATTATTATTTTCAAGGAATATAAAAATATGTTTTTATTTTTTTATTCATGTGTAATATAAGAATCATGTATGTATATATATTACACTGACTACATTATTATGTTTTATTGGGATTCTATTCCTTGTATCGTATAATAATGAAATAAATCAAAAACCAGCTCTAAGCTATTAGAGTCAAGGTTAGTACAGTTGGTATCAGAAGAAGTTTAGAATAATTCTTGGGAACTAGATTTAGGAAAGCATAGATAACACTTTAATTGGATTCGAGGATAAATATATAGGAAATTAATCAAAATTTCTATTGAAGAGATTATTTGGATTTCCCTATAAAATAAATTAATATATAGAAAATACAAGTGGATGTGGTTCTCTAACAAAAATAACTTGGGATAAGGAATCTAAAATGGTTACATTGGGTTAACTTGATTATCACCAGGTAGATTAAAATGGTCCTTACTATGCACCTAGTTTGACACGCCCAAGGTATATGCTTAGGATATTTAATATTTTCTTTACAACCTATTTTGAATGATTTGAATAGATGATGATAATGAATGACTATGGTTAAATATAAGGTGTCTTATATTGAAAATAAGGTGTCACAAAGGAATTGGAAAATGTTTTATTTTTGGAAAGGTAGGTCTTACTGCATAAAATTTCTAAGGAAAAATCTAGAGTATATTGGAAGGAAATAAATCTGACCTTAAGGATCTATTTATAGTTCATTGCCTTAAATCTGGAGATACTAAGAATTATCCGAGTCAATTCCCAAATCTAAATTTTATCTAATAGATCAAGTAATGGAATATTTTAAAATAAAATAGATTATGTATTTTTAAATTTTGATTCATGAAATAAATTTTTGAAGTATTTCACCAATGGTATATTGTTTATAAGAATAATGAAAATTCAAAGGATTTTGTCAAATTTAGAAGAAAATTTTTTCCTTACATTAATAGTTATTGGTATCATCATGGGTTATGAGTTTAATATTGATCATATGTTCAAATTCTTAAACTCCTATTTTTAGTATTAATGTGATGGGATTCTAACATTATTAAAGAAATTATTAGAGATATTTATGGAAACATTATGTTTTAGTAGAAAATTTATATATTGAGTAAACTGATTACATTTTATATACATTAGTTTAATGTTACTTATTCCAATTAAGGTTAATGGGTTATTTAATGACATTGTAATAATAGTAAAATATGATTATTATACTTTCTGAAAAAAAAATATTGAAAACCATAGTAAAAAAATGTTATTTGTTTATTAATTTATTTCAAGGATGACAATCATATTATTTTTGGGAATTGTATTGTAATTATATTAATATGGTTTTCAAAAAAGGATAAAATGCATGTTGAGTGAAAAATTAATGCACCAATGAAGGACACGGTGCTTGAACCCAAGATAAAAGGAAAATAACATTTCAACACATATCATTGGCATACATGAAATATTGGTTAATAATTAATTATATTTGGTTAAAACAATTGAAAAATAAATTTTAATGTATAACCAGTGGTGTTACATTTTATGTTTTGAAATCAATATATTAAATTAGATAAATTATTGTATCCAAGTAGGTTTTGGAAATTAGTTAGAGGGATAAATAAATACATTTCACTCTTTTATGAATATTATTATCTAATAAAATTAAATTGTAGTGCTTCATGAAAAAATAGTTTTTTGATATTCATTTATTGGAGTAAGCAATGAATTTCAAACTATTAAAGTTGAAAATATGGATGAAATTATACTTGTGAAATAGAAACATATCATGTAAGTATATTTCTTATTATTTATAAATATTAAAATAATTCATCATCATTTGAAAAAAGGATCTCTAAATTAAATGTTACCATATTACCATAATTTCTGATGATATCATTGAACTTTTTTCACACTTGTTTGATTTATAGTTTTGATGTCCTTCACTATTAATTGATAATTAACTATTTTATGAACACTGGAATCTACCTTTATCTACAATCACTTATGATTTATTATATTCCCACGTCATCAAATTCCACCAACTTTCTTCTATATAGAAATGTAGTTATGTGTTATTTCATATAACTATTTTACTTCCATTTATCTCTTATTATGAAGTTGTTTTACTAACACTTTTATGGTGTCAATTTTTTGTACAATAGTATTTCCAAATTTCAAACCCTTGATTACCAAGATTAACTTTAAATTACGAGGACTCTTTTTATTTATAGCGGGGAGAATATAACACCAATAAATTATAATAAAATAATATTTAATTTTGTAGAGTATGTGACATTCATCACCTAACTTATACAACCCATGAAATATATTTCTATAATTTAATCTCTTAGATAGCTTGCATAACACTCATCCCTGAGTCGAAGTGAACTATAATATAGTATCATTTTGTCATTAAAATGGTGGGTAAGAATGGTACTTGAAAATTTATAAAAATAGTGGCTATATATATGATAGAAATAAATTAAGAATCATTTTTAAATATTAGCAAATGTTTTCTAAAAAAATATTTTCCTAAAAGGTGTTTTAGTCATTGTTTTAGCACATAATTCATAATTATTTTTACAAAATATATAAAATTTATTTGAAACATAAATTTTACTTTTGAAATATTTATATCAAATTTGTCTCTGCGATAATTGTTTTGATTTTTTTGAAAAAAATCATTTTTTGGTCAATAGTGACAAATACTGAATTTTATTAGAAAACCTTATTTTCATTATAATTATTTATGAAACATAATATTATTTATAATTAGTTTTAATGTATTATTTGTTAAATTATATATCAATTAATCAAATTTAATTCGTTGGAATAATTTTCTTATTTAATTTTTATTTAAAAACCTTCTAAATGTACGCATATCTTCTCTTTGAAAACACACTTTCTCAACTCATCAATGGGATTAATTTTAAATTAAAATTTGACACATATGTTAATTAAATGTTAATAAATAGAATACATATTTTTAAGAATAATTACTTATAACTTATATTAAATTTAGAATAATTTGTGACCAAAATGAATAGAGAAAAGAGTAAAAATGTATTTCTACAGTAAATGTAAAAATTGATTTACCAGGGGTTAAACTAAAATGATAAGGGTTAAATTAACATAAACATTTTAAAAATCTATTTTATTAACTTATTGCCACCTTATAACATATAATTATGGTCAATAATGATTTTTTTTATTTTTATATGTTAAAAAAGTGGGTCCACCATTTTCATCTAAAAAAATTCTTGTATGCCACTCAACTCACTTATAAAAGGCCACCCCCTGTCCTCTCTTCTTCAATCTGAAAAAACCTTTTTGTTCAGAAACTATCACCCCAAATCACATTTAATATTACATCCTCTCATTCTATATTCATTAATATGTGAATAAATAGAAACTAAGAATGGTTTTTGTAAAAACCTAAGGAGGATACGTGAAGAAGAGGTAACGTTTTCAACGACTCTTTCATTTATTTCTTCCTCTCTCTCCTTAAACACTTATCAAGAAAAGATTTTATAAAAATTTAATATATTCAATATAATAATATATTTTCCTGTTAATTTTGTGTAATGCATCCATCTCCACTACCATCAAATGGCTTACGAAATATCCATTTGTGTCTATAGTGGACTAAAACCTCATGAATCAATATCACTCATTTTCCCTTACCACCATTCATAGTTGGGTATGATGGTAGATAAAAATTAAATATATTATATTTAAATATAATTTTACCTTTTTATTAATTATATCATTTAAATTTTTCTCTTTTCTGTCCATACGAGACAAAATAACGCCGCTCATGTGTATTGAATACTACCGCCTCGTGAAGTGATATGATTCATTTTTCACATACACTTTACATGGAATAAAAAATATATTGAATTTAATAGAAATATATGTTATATATATGAAATAATTCTATTCTTAATTACATAATTTATCATCATTAAATGTTAATATATCATTTTATTTTGTTACACTAAATGATAATAACATCGTTCATGTACATGTGAACTACCACCTTCACGAAGGATGTGGTTATCTTTTCATCACCAAACCACATGGATAATATATATAAGTATATTTAATAAATAATATTGAACATATGATATTATTAAAAACAATTGATAAATAATTATTACCTATTTTACATAATGTTCTTTGAAAAATGGAAAAGTTACTCATCTGTACATATGACATGTCATCTACACAATTGTAGTATAATCAATTATTCATAACCATATTTCATAATAGGTTTTAAAAGAATAAATTCTGTAATAATATAATAATTATTTCATGATTATTATTTTGGATACTATCTAACTATATATTATAATAATGAACCATATCATTCATGACTAAACAAACAAGAGAAAAGAAGGCAATTAACACCCAAAATAATGAAAATAATGAAAGATGATTAACAAATAGGTGATAAGATGATAAAAAATAAAATATATGGTATTATAAATATTAATTTGGTTATTAAATAATTTAATAACATTTTTAAACCCACTATACATGAGTCTATATAATGTTCAACCAAAAAGAAGTGTAGGGTAATGGATTCAATCTCAAATTCATTTCATTGAGGGACATTTGTCAAGTTATGCACGAAATTTCATCTATATAGAGTATATACTGACCCTTTGAAATGTAATATTATGAATAATTCATTTTTAATGGTATTTTATTTTTAAATTTTAATTATTTTACCAAATTTTATTGAACATAAAATTTACCAGGTGGTAAATACTTTCATAATTCAATTTCTTTTCAATGGGTAATATTATTTCTTCATCATCATTGATATTATAATAATATTTATATAATGAATTTTAATAGTCTCATATTTTATTTAGAAATATTTCATATGTATTTAAATTTTATACATATAAAATATTCATCATTAATTATCAGTTCAGCGTAATGATTATTGTATGGTTTTACTTCATAATCTCATTTTAATCATGATTTATTACTCTTAAATTTCAATTAATCAATTTTTTTTGAAATTTAATAATAAACCTATATAATTTTATTATCATATAGTTATTAAGCTTATTTTAATGTAACAGATACATTTTCATCTATTTTCTTAATATAATTGAGAAATAGTTTATAAGAAAATCAGAATTAATTTCTCTCCTCGGCAAGAAATCGATTTTCATCCAAAACTATGATTTTAAAAATTGTCTTCAAAAATGTTATTAACCTTTTATTAATAATTTATTAAAAAAATTTGAACACAATTCTTCTATTTAAGAAATTTATTCAAAGAATATTTTTTTCATTATAAAAATAATTGTTGTTTGTCTTTTACTGAAAAAGTACAAAGAATATTATTTTAGTATTTTTATAATTTATAGAATTTCATACCATCATAACCACTCCATGTTTTAAAAGTTATATTATATTTTTCAAATGATATTTTCAAGGAATATTTTCCACTTTTTTTCATATTTTATTTTTTTAAAGTGATTTTAAAAATGAAAAGTATATTTTCCTCAAGAATATTTTGTTTGATTTTTTTATATATTTATATTCATCAATATAAAAAACCCTTTATTCTAAATCTAGTTTCTATATATCAAATTTATAAAAAAAATTGTTCTTCCTCTAGAAGTTTAATGATATTTTAAATAAATATAAGTATTGAGTTTCACTTCTATTATTTATTTTTTACTCCACTAACTTTACATTGAATTATTAACCTTCATATGGACCTTAAATTTCCCCTAAATTTCCATATTATTTATAATAGATATCATTATTTATTAAACTATATCTTGTATCTACATATGATGTTTTACATTGAAATTTATTGGATTCAATGGGGAAATATTGATAACTTTTATTCCTTCTTCAATATGTTTATTTTATGGTAAGGAATACTGTTCAGGAATTAAATTGATTTTTTAAGATATGAAGAATTATTTGGAAAATAATTCTTGTGTGGGTCCCAGTTGTAGACATCCCCTCGATGCCTCAATAGTATAATGAGATGAATCAGTTGGCTAAACATAGTTTGAGGGATTGCAGCCCATCAATTTCAAAATTTCATGCGGATAGATCTTGATTGTATAAGTATCATGTGCATGGAAAACATCAAATCAAATTATTAGGACTTCATTCATTAAAATTGATGTTCTTGTTATCTATGATATTTATATGATGATATTATATATGATTTCATTCAATTCTAAGATATTGATAAAATGAAATGTTTAATAGTTATTTACCTTTCCATATTGATTATTTAATATCCAATTTTGTTATTCAAGTTGTTGATTAAATGTAATGTTCATTTCAGTTATTTAACTTTCTATATTAATTATTATAAATGTTATTTTTTCTTTTATATTATCTATAGATGCATTAGATTCTCAATTTATTGATTACACAATATTTGTGTTTAGTTATAAACCTTTACCTAATGGTTATTCTTATTGATTAATTATTTCCTCCACTAAACATAACCCTTAATAAGAATTTGAGGTCACCCATATTTTTTTACAAGATTCCAGGACATGTGCTATGAAATATATGTAATAATATTATTTAGGGAATAATTATATTCTTGAAAAAAAATATATTGGAATTTGTGTATTAAAATTTAATATATGAATTTAGTATGTTTATACTTTACGAAGACTAATATATTATTATATCATTTAGGATGTAATTTATAGTGTCTTATGCATATTTAATAATGAAAAACCACCTTTGTGTTACTGGGATTGAGGTCGCAATAGTTGGTCTTAGAAGAATTTTATTTGAATCCTTGGGAACTAAAAATTTTAAAACATAGTTAACCCTATGATATAATTTGAGGATAAGTATAGAATAATATAAAAAATTGGTATATAATATAATATGTGGTTTTTTCTAGAAAATACATCACTTTTTGTATAGTACAAATGCATGTGGATTTGGAACAAATTTACCTAGGGTAAATACCCCGAAAAAGGTTGCATTGGGTTTAACCTGATCAATGCCTAGCTCATGAAAATAGACCTTACTTTTCACCATGTTTGACACTCCATGGGGATAAATTTATGAAATTTCACATTTTCATTAATGATCATGATAATGGATTTTGATAAATGATGAAAATTAAGGACCTATGTTATTTATAATGTTTCTTTATTTAAAAACAACGTGTCTCGAAGGAATTTTAAATTGTTTTATGTTTGGAAATATAGGGCATAAAAAATAATTTTCAATGAAAAATTAAGATTTTGTAGCACATATATATATTAAAATAAAAATAATGAATTATTTTGATTTTTACGAATCAATTATTAAATTGTACAATTATTTTAATAAAGGAATTTCTGTTATAAAAATCATGAAACATTAAAGGGTATTGTTAAGTTGACAAGAAAATGTGTATTTATTAACCTATGAGTTATAGATACCATCTTGTTTTGTGAGGTTAAGATTGATCATATGTTGAAATTCATAAACACTACTTTTTTATGTTATATGTTTTTTGATTTTACCATTATTTAGAAGATCTTGGAGAAATTATTGCAATATTATTTTTTAGTAAAATATTTACTTGAGTAACAATGCCTTTAAATTTCATAGAAATAATTTTAAATATATTGATAGTCATTAGGGTTAATAAGATAATTAATTACAATGTCAAAATAGTCAAACAATATTATTAAACATCATTGGATGAAATTAGTATTGAAAAACATAGTAAAATATTTATTAAATAAATAATTTCATTTCAAGGATGTCCATCATATTTCATTGAGAATTTTTTAGAAGGAATATTAATATGGTTTTTGAGAATAGAAAACCCACATTCCATGTGACTACTTAATGCACCCGGAAAGGCCATAGGGCTTGAACCCATGACCAACGAACGATAATGGTATAACAGCTACCATTGGCCTATGTGATGTTCAGATTAATATGTTATTAAATTTAGTTATACAATTTGAAAAATAAATCTTAATGATGAACCAATGTTGTTACTTTTTATGTTTAGAGAATAATGTATTGCATTATATAACATGTGCTAATCATATTTCTTTTGGAAAATAGTTAGAACGTGATGGAAATAATTTTCACTTTTTTATGGATCATACATTTTGATAAAAGTGATATTTAGTTATTCAGGAAGAAAAAGATTATTTTTTTTCATTTCAACGATATAGTGGTAAATTGTAAATTGATCAACGCATAACCAAATGATAAAATTATACTTATTAAATAGAAACATATCAAGTAAGTATAATTCCTTATATTAGTAGCGCACAAAAAATCCAAAACATTAAGAAAAAGAATCATAGAATAATATTTTATCCAATTATCTTTAATTAAGATGATATAAATTTTCTTTTTCACACCTATTTGATTTATAGTTTTGGGTTCCTAAACATTCCACTAATCATGGATTGTTTATGTAATTAATGACAATTATATTTCCCTATAATTATTTAAGACTTTTTACATGTATACATAATCAATTTTCACCAATTATCTACTACATGGTAACCTAGTAACGTTTTATTTCACATGACCTTTTTACTTCATTTCCCTCTTATTAATTGTATTATTTATTAACCCTTTTTGGAAGAGGTATTTTCAATAATGGTATTTACAAAAGTAAAATCCTTGATTTTTGAGATCAATATGAAATTTAATGGATGAAATTTAATTATGTTGGGGAGAATGAAACAAGAAAATATTATAAGAGAATAAAATATTATTCAATATTCTTTGTGTCCTACAATAGGGAACTTAAACAACCCAAAAAATATATTTCTTTTAAATTTAATCTCTTCTATAGCGTGTGAAACATGAATATTTGAGTCAATGTGAATCATAATATATTATAAAGATTAATTAAATTAGTGTATATTGATAGTCAAAACCAAGTTAATAAGAAAAATTATATATTAATTAGAATTAAAATAATAATCATTTAAGAAAAAATTATTTTTTTTCAAAAAAACTGTATATTTTTAAAACACTGTTAAGCAACTCTTTTCACACATAAAATAAAATTATTTTTACCACTACTAGAAAATTTATTCATCAAAATTATATTTATTATTGAAATAATCATAAATTAATCTCTTAGGTCTTTTTAAGAATTTTTTTTTAAAATTTCATTTTTTAATAAATATTAAAAAATACTATATTTTAGAAAAATACCTTTTCATTTAAAATATTTATAACGATAAATATTAATTTTAATAATAATATAATTAAAATTTGTAAATTTATATATCAATTTATCCAAATTAGATTATTTTAATCATTATTAAATTTAATTTTCATACAAAAATTTCGTAATCATTTGAATGATTTCTCATTGAATCCCTACTTCCATATCACATTTGTGAGATTAATTTTAATATATTTTTTTACTAATTATGTGAATAAAATTTGAAAAAACGTATTTCATATTTTTAATCATCCTAATTTTTAATTTTTAATTATATAAAAATAATATTTTACCAAAATTAAGTGTGTAAACAATCATAATAAATTATTGCGGTTAAGGTAAAAACTAGTTTACCATAGGGTCAAACAAAAAATATAAAAGATAAATTGACCCAAAACATCTCTCAAATATATTTTATTGACATATTCCAAAAATATAATTTAATAATTTCTATAATAATCCAAAATTTTCCCTTTTTTATTTTAAAAATATGGGTATACCTTTTTCTTCTAAAAATTTAAAAGTTTTTCACTCACCTCACTTTTTATTGGACATACCCTCTCCACTCTTATGCACACATTAAAAACATTTTTATGGAAAATACCGAAAAATATCACATCCTAAATTTTCTATTCTCATCATATGTGCCTTCTATTGGGACGAAATTATTCTTAGGAAGGATTTTTGTGAAAACTTTAGGAGGATACTTGAAGAAAAGGTAGCATTCATCACCAAACATTTTTATTTTCTTTATTTCTACGCAAAATTAAATTCCTATAAAACATTATGATATATTTACCAAATTATAAACATATTATTATAGGTTTTTATTGAAATTTATTAACCTACAACTATCTCCACCTTCATCAAATCAGTTTCAAAATCATTATTCATGTGTACGATGGACTTTTACCTCACAAACATGTGTCATTCAGTATTCAACTACCACCTATCATGGAGGGGTATGATAATAGATATTATGTCTATATATTATATTTATAACATAATTATACCTTTGGATTCATTGTTTCAAATATCTCTTATTACATTCTATTAGGTAGGGTATATGAGAACGTCGCTAATGTGTAGGGCGGAAAACCGCCTTGCGAAACGATGTGATTCTGTTTTCATGATTTACATGGAATGTAAAAAAGATAATGTCAATGAATATATGTGATATACATAAAAACTTATGATATATATTATCAATTTATAATTATTATAACATAATATATAATTTTTTTCTTATAATTAATGATTATAACAATGTTTATGTGTTTGTGGACAATTACTTTCACGTAGTAATGTGCCTGTATTTTCATCACCACACTAGATAAATGTTATATATTAGTATTTCTAAAAATATAATATATTATTTTTTATATTATTATCATTAAGAGGTGTTAAATTATTACTTACCTCATTTCCGTAATGATCATTGAAAAATGGAAACCTTACTCATGCATACGTATGGCCTACCATCTCCATGATTGTAAAACAATCCATTTATCATAAACATATATAATGATTGGTTTTAAATTGATGTAAAAATAAAATAATTATTTAATTATTATTATTCTTAATATTATAAAACTATATATTATTCACAATAACTGAATCAATCATCTCGAAACAAGTGTGAGAAAACAAATCAATAAACACTAGAAACAATGAAAATAATGAAAGACAATTGGTGAATGGGTTATAATATGTTATAAAATTAAAATCTATAATATTAAAATTATTAATAAGGTTCTAATATAATTAATTAACATGTTTAAAATATCTATAAAAGAGTTTATGGGACATCCAACCGAAAGAAGTGTGAGGTAATGAAATATGTTTCAATTTTTTTTCAATGAGTCATATATTTAATTTCATGCCCTAGATTTTTTTTATATGGTGTGTATAGTTCCCATTTGACAAATAATATCATGAATATTTATTATTCATGGTATTTTATGATTAAATTTGAAATGTTTCATTCAAGGGGATTCGAAATAAAAGATACCAGGTTGTTAGGAATTTTATAACTCAATTTCTTTTCATTAGGTAATATTATGTCCTTGTAATCACTGATATTATAAGAATATGTATGTATTAAATATTAATTATCTTATATATAATTCACACTTATTTTATTTATATTTTTAGTTGATATATATAATTGATTCACTAGTTAATTATCACTTCAACGTTATGATCATTTTAAGGGTTTATTTAAAAATATCATTCTAATCGAGATTTTTTCATAAATTTTATTTGAATGAATTTATTTAACTATTTCCAAAAAACCATTTAATTTTAATATATAGTGGATATTAATAATAATTTAAATTCATAAAACAATTTTCTTATCTTTGGTTCATAAAATAATTTAGAAAATGTTTTTTAAGAAAATATATCTTCATTTATCTCTTTAGATGGAAATAAATTTTTTTCAAAAAAAAGTTTTCTAAAAATTATTCAATTTTTTTCATTTTCAAAAATATTTATTAAAAATTTATTTACCCATTTTTTCTATTGAAAAAATGTTTTCAAATGAATATTTTTTTCATTTTCAAAACAATGGTCATTTAGATATTACTAAAAAAGTTAATGGATTTTTTTTAATGTAATCAAAATGTATGGAGTTTCCTACCGTCATGACCATTCTAGGATTTAAAACATCCTTCATAAGATTCAAAGGATTTTATCATAGGAAATTGTTTCCAAATTTTGTGATCATTTTGTTTTAAAATTTTATATTTAAAAATATATGGATATTTTCCTCAAGATTGTTTGTATGGATATTTTTTTTATATCTAATCATTAATGTCAAAAACCCTTTATTATTAATCCAATGGCTATATGTCATATTGATACCATCCTTATGCTTCCTCTGATCGCTAAATGATCTTTTTGAGCATGGAAATTAATTAAATTTAATTCCTTTATTCATTTTTATATTCATTATAATTCCCTTGAATTATTCACCTTCTTATGGAAATTATATTGACCCTAAATATCAAAATTATTTATCATCGATGTGATCATTACTTTAACTATATCTCATTTCTATATATGGTGTTTGACATTGAATGTTTTTTGACTGATTTGGAAATATTGACAATCTGTATTCTTTCTTCAATATAATTATTTGAATGTAAGTAACATTATTCATTAACTAATTCCATTATTAGAAATATGAAGAATGATTTTCACATAAATACAAGGGAAGAGACCTGTTATAGATAGAACCTCAATGCATCAACAGTATCATAGAATAAATTTGATGGCCTTCCATAGTTAAATTTGTTTGTCCCATAAACATTTTATATTATTGAGTATATATCTTGAAGTTATAGGTATCATATTCTTAGGGAATATGTAATCCAATAATTAATATTTACTTTTGTTAATAATTTATTATTTATTAACCATGATATTTTTTCTATGATTTTATCTCTTGTTCCATTTCATTTTTATTTATTGATTAAATATAATATTTTTTTCAACTATATAATTTTCAATATTGATTATGTCATATACAATTATTATTGTCATATTATTTATTAAATGATTTTTTTCAGTTATTTACATTTTCATATTAAGTATTATCCATGGGATTTTTTTGGTTATATTATCTCTAGATGCACTTCTTTATCAGTTTATTTATTACGTGGATGGTATGTTCTGTTATTTTCCTTTCTATATTGATCATTATTTTTGATTCATGATTAATTCTGTTATACTAAACCTTAACTAATAATTTGAGATCACCTTTATTTTTATCATTTCCCTAAGAATCCCTGATGTGTACATTGAATGATATTCTTGAATATGCTATTAGGAATAATGATATTACTGAAAGAAAAAATTTATGGTTTAATTTGGTAATTCAAATAAAATATAGGAGCCATGTATGTATCTATATTACAATTATTACTAGACTATTTCATGCTTCGGAAAGATATTATTTTTATATCATGTAAATGAAATAAAATAGACACTGGTTTTGGGATACTTGGGTCTAGTTCACTACATAACTATCATCATTTCAATGAAAATAACACTTATGTTATTTATGTGCTAAATTGAAATAGTTATATGTAAATTATATCCCTTGTTACAAATTTTCTATACTAGAATTATTGATTATATATATTTATTCCATTATATTATTAATATATTACATCCTTGTTAATGGTTAATATTTTTTAGACCCTATGCTTACAATAATATTAACATACCACTCCCTTGATAAATATTTTTTGATATAAACATTCATTTTCAAAATTTTTTATTTTTTAATATTAATTTGGGAATGAAAGAACATGGAAGTATAGTTTTATTGATATGTGCTTACATTTTTTCCAAGATAAAATAATGGTTGTCAATAAGATACTCATATGAAACTATTAGTATTTTTAAATGTGACAAACATTTTTCCCCAAATAATTGATTATATGAAAAATATAATGGAATGAAAAATTATTTAATTAATGAATATTTGATAGGTGTGGTTTTCTTAAAGTATGTTCTGATAAAAAAATATTTTTCAATGGGACCGTGAAATGAAAATTCAAAAACAAATGTTATAAAATAAATATTTTTACAAAAAAAAATAAGTGGTATACAAGGTCAACATGGACCTATAAAAGTCTTATTATTAGCAGAACCATCAATGATTGGTCTTCCATATTTCATTATTTAAGTTCAATATTCGTTATCATAGGTGATATAATTCTAAAATTTTGAAGGGTGGTAATTTTTATGTCTTCCATTGTTATGGTGTAATCTTTTTGAGTATTATTTTCTAGATATTCACATAGATATTATTATTTTGGAATCAGTCCCATGAGTATATGATGAGTTATTGAGGTTATATATTAGAGATATTTTTGTAATAATTATGCTTTGGATAGTTATAAAATAATTATTAGGTGATGGATATTGTATTTTTGAGATGAAAAAATCTATAGTGGGGAGTTTTTAATTACCCTGAAAATTATCATTATATTTATAAGGAAATTTAGTTATGTAATTTTATTATAAATTTGAACTACCTATTTAGATTAACTATAATGATATGTTTGATTATTTTATGGTGTATTAAATGGTTTATTACAGATTAATTGAGAGAAATAAGAGTCAAATATTGAATTAGTAAAGGTTTGATAAAGAAAATGAATGGGCTTCATTTTAGTTTTTACTTGAGAGACTCCATTAGGTGTCCAACAAAATTTTGGTCTCAAAATAGTAGATATGTATCCACTAGAATGATTATAAAATGTATGATTGGGGTCTACAAGAACTCTAATGTCCACATAGTCATATTTTATTAAAAACATTAATTAATGGTAAATGTGTAATTTCATTCTTCTTCTCTAAGCCCTATAAACCCTCTTTGTGTTTCACTCCTTTTCACATTGATGAACACCATCCTTGGAATCTAATCTTTATCTCTTTAATCCCTCTCTATTTTCACCAATGGTAAAGCTTGAGAATGGTACATTTCATCATGTATAAGTCTAAATAATCAATCTACAATATTTTACGATCTATTTCTCAAATTTATTCTTCGTGTACCTTATTGTAAATGATTCCATTGATTTAGGATTTATTAAATGTCACTGTGAAATATATTCAAAAGCCCATCTTCATTATTATTTTGGTTAAGGGAAGTCTTTGTGGTAGATTTTTAATTATTTGTTTATTATTTTCATAGGTCTTAAATGTGTATTACTTTTTATTTGTTTTTTTATATGGGCCTTTTATTTAGGGACTATTGAGTCCATATTATAATTTTTTATTTCCATGAGATTACTCATAGAATGATTATTATAGATTTTTATCGATTTTGGCTAGGTTTAGTTCTGAATTATAATGTGATTGTTTTAGTTTCATGAATAATTGATTTAAAATTATTATTTAATGTTTATTTTGTTATTTAATTGGATCCATTTTATTACTAGGTAATTCAAGAATGGTTTTCAAATCTATATCATGGTAGGTGGTTCAAATCTATATATAATTCCTTTTTTTCAATAGAATTATCTAACACAAAAATTCATTTTTTAATAAATAGGTTGAAACTTTTTCAAATGGATTAATAATGATTTTAAAATTATAATTTCATATATAATTTTATCCATTCTTCAGAAGGTGTCATATACATTTTGGGGATAAATTCCATCTTAATTTCGACAATATTTAAACAATGGGATAGGATAAATTATAAATGATTGAGTAACTTCAAAACATAGGGAATATTATTTCTTAGAAATTTTTATATCAAAACCAACTTACCTTTTAACATCCATGTGATATGTATAGTTTTTGAGATGTTTATTCTACTATTATTATATAAAAACACCTTAATTGATTATGTTGGAATTGATGTTTCATGAGTTAGTAAACCGGAAAAATAAATGAGTTTTATTTTTATTGAATCATATGATGTGTTAATTTTGTACCCATGTTTTGAAACCCTTTTAATGTATTTTGAGCTTTGCTATCTTCTTATCTTTTTAAAAGAGTGTCCTTGATATACTTATATGTATAGATACATTTTTATTCTTGAATTATTTATTATAGTTTTGATGATATTTATACTTCATACATGCCATAAGTGGGGACCACTTATTCCCTATTAATTATAATATGTCTATAGAGGATGATTTGTTAGTTATGAGAAAGAATTACTATTTTTTTGTGAGGAGGACTGGTTGGGATATGTTATACATTGTGAAAGGTTATTCAATATAGGTGTCCTATTATAATTTTTCAATATATTATTTTCACTTTTACCCCTTTCACTATTGGGTGATGATTCACGTAATATATCTCTTTCTCTCTCTTGTTCTGTTTTTTTTTCAAGTAAATTTTTAGAAAAATACACATAACAAACATGAATATTTATAAGTCTAGCATTTAGACATGAAATGGTCGTCCATGGTATTATTTTGATTTTATTAGGATCATAAATTTCACTAGTGTCCAACTATGAAATCAATTGGGATGTTTTATCATTGTACCCATGTTTGGTACATCATATACTCTACAAAATACCTCTTCATGTATATAATACCATCTCGATAGTTTCACATTATATAGAAAACAAATAGAGAGTATATTTTATAAATTAATCATGGTAATTGATGTGGTACTTCCCTAATTTCTATTCTTCTTCTTACACTTTCACTTTCACAATAGCATGAATGGATTTATTCTCTTATTTTATTTGAAAAAAATAAATTTACTCACTTATTTGACAACAGTAAATGATCTCTTAATTTCATGATTTGATAGCAATAATTATTCATTATTGTACAAGTATATTTTCTTGACATCTATTCTCTTCTTACCCTTATTCAACTTTAGTGCATCATTGAATTAAATTAGTCTTCTCTTCTTAAATTTCAAAATATTCCTCCAGTCTGTATAGTGTGAAGTAACATATTATTTTATTTTTATTCATTGGGTTTATATTTGGAATATTTATATGTATTAAAATTCCTTTTCTAACTCTATAATAATTTCATTAATTCCCTCTTATTAATATTAAAATTTATCTTCCAAAATTCTAGTCATTTAAAATTCAATATAACTACATGATATCCACATATAATGTGAAAAATATTCTCTTCCTTAAAAATTGACAAAATTTTATATACATATTATTCCTATGCATCAAATATGCATGAGTGGGTGTTGTAAGTTACATAAACCCTCATGGAATATTAACTATTCACATAACTTTCTAAGTATCCATATATCATGAAAACCATATCATGATAATAATAAAATTGAATAAAAACACACATGGTGTCAGATGATCAATTTTTATCCTCTTCATTCATGATAATACATAGGAATCTATGTTTACATTTAGTTCTTGATTTTTATAGTTTTAGTTAAACTCATGATGCAACCATATTCATTATAGTGTTGATCATTCTTCTTCTTGTTTTATATTTACCTTTTCGAGGTAATATATCCATTAAGACTTAAGGACTATAATATTTCTAGTGGCATAGTGTTCTACATGATTCATTATTAAAACATGGAAGACTATTTTGAGGTACAAATATTTTCATTTATTTTCAATACTTCATTCTTATACTGTATCCTCTTTTTCTTTATTGTGGAGGTATTTAAAATTCAAGAGATTTGTTTTCATTATTGCATGGTTCATAAGAACCATATTCCAATGCGTACCCCTATCCATAGGCCTTTACACAGATACCCTTCCACAAGGTTCTATTGACTTTACATAGGTGACCAGTTACCCTTATGCATATAACTTTATGAATCTCATATATACCTTTATTAATTCCCATGCAAATTTATAAATGATGAGGTTTACCCTTACGCAGATCCATTTTCTTTGTGATTACCTTATTCAATATGTATGTTATCTTTAGGAAATATTGGGTTTTCCCTAACAAGGGATTCCAATACCCTTATATAGGCCTCTATACCTTGACACAACCCTGAGTTTTACACTTATCCCAGTGTGATTAATTATTGGGTACTCTTATGTATGATGTGTTTCACTCTTATGAAACTCAAGCCTCTTCTAGTTTAGTTTTACATAGGGGTTAACTATCCTTTCACAACTCCATATATTATTTTAATTATGACATGGCTAAAATACCAGTTCATAATTGTTTTTCCTTCAAAATATAATCTTTCCAAAACTTCCTTAAAGAAATATATTCTTCCTTCTATTATATATATATAACATTCAATATATGTCACCCAATATTTATTGAATTGGATATTCTCTTAGGATTATTATTCACTTAAATATTATTTTATTTAGTAATGTATATCAAACATCCTTGTTATTTCTCCAAAACATTATTCAATTAATCATTGATAAATTTCATTTGCATTATTCTTCACTTCCATTTCCAATATATATCACCCATTATGTATTCACTTAAAAATAGACATTCTCTTGGGATATCTATTTATATCAATTACTCAATAACCTCTTCAACGTATTTAAATAAATGAATAATTCATATTCGTTTACTAAAATTGAAAATAAATAAAACTCCTTTAATGTGGGATCAATAAACTCCCTCTTTTATTTACAATTAATACCCACAATATTGATATATCAATATATTATCTTGGAATCCTCTTATAAAATAGTATTTAATTTCTATCCACCATTTTTATAATTTCTTCCATAATTATTTGTCTCCCATTATTGAAAATAATGGAAAGTTATCTAATAAAGGATATCAATTAATACTGAGAATCGTGTCACCACCCATTCCATTGTAAGTCTACTAAGCCATGCTTAGTGTAAAAAACTAGAGGGTTTAATTTATTAAACGTTGTTACCCCTAATATAAATAATTTGTTTCAAATTAGTAATTAAACCACTTTTAATAATCCTATAATATGTTTCCAATAACTCTATGATAGAGAAATAGAATATATGAATTGAGATACCAGTTGTGCTATACATTTATTAGGATTTTTACCAACATAAATTTCATGTACTCACATCAACAAAATTGTTAAAACAATTAAATTACAAATAACATCATACAAAAACCATGGTACTTCATTAAATTTCAACTTTTAGTCATTGATTATTATTATCCCGTTTTTTTATAGAATTTTATTTTTCATTATCAAGGATAAAATATAATGATAACTAACCTTTTTAATGATACCACATTTAATCAATTTTCAAAACAACATATTACAATGAGATGATATTTTATAGAATCTTATTCTCAATATTCATGTGTTTCTCTCTCAAGATAAAAAATCCACAATAACTTCATGATGGTTAGTCTATTCAAAAATGTATTTCAAAATTTTATGATCTAAGAATTTAATAATACTGAATTATTTATGTGTTTGTCCAATGTTGAAAACTTTCACATCATCAATAAGAATGATATTATCTAACAAAGAATCCTGATAATAGATAGGTCAGTCTAGGATGAAATCATCATATTATTGTGATCCAGTATTGATAGCACATACTCCAACATCATCAAGGATGGTTCTACAGCAGATTTTTATTTTAATTCAAATTCAAATGTTATTTAATGATGGTGACTTATTCATCATTGATATACATAATTGAGATATTTTTTCACTTTATCATGTTCTCACCTCAAGAGCATGATTGAAATTTAATTCTATACATTATAACTACAAAAAATACATAATTACAACAGATATGAGGTGAATATCTTTTCTCCTCAATGTGAGTAGCATGGTTGAAATTTCCACAACCATGTTTATTTTCATTCCTCATTATTCAAGAATCAACTTCTAATTTTCAAATATGAGTTGGATTTTTCTTAAAAATTATATCTAAACATGTTATTTGGGTGTAAATATAAATTATTTTCAGCCTTCCATCAAAATAAATTTATAAGTATAGTCCTAATATTCCTCAAGGATTATTATTATGCTATAAGAATTGTTAAAAAATATTTTCATTTTATCCAGCCTTATTACACCTTCCATGAATAACTTATTTAATAAAATATTTCATAGTTTTTGAAAACTTCTCATGAAGTTCATCATATTCATGTGTAATTTCTTTTTATCATTTTCAACCAGCATTTTCCTATGCCTATTCTAACTTTTATCACTCTCCATATTTGCTGGACAAACAATTAATATATATTTGTGGGTTTTGGAAGCATTATTGGAGTTCTAACATGGATTATCATGTGAGTTATCAAGATTAGAAATTTTTTATGTTAAAATATATCTAGTCTTTATAGTCTGGTTTTGAATTTTTCTTCCATTAATCTTTATGTTTAGGGATCATGCACCTACCTTCCTAGGATTCCTAAGAGAATTTAAATTTTCATCCTTCCTAAAATTTATACCCAAAAGTGAATATATATTTATTGTTATGGTATTATAAACCAATTATCTCTTGATAAATAATTAAATGTACATGCATCCGTTTTTGACCTCATTTATTATAAGAATCATTATTAAAATCAAGACCCCCAAATTAGTTTGACCCTAAATAGAATTTCATTGTATATATTTTTTTATATTCACTATCTTGATTCCCTTTCATAAAGGAATTATTTGTGATTTATAATTTTATGTATTATACCAAAAATCTACTAATCATTTCCAAAATTTATTACACCACCAGTTTATTCAAAAAACCACGTTCTTCTCTTCTTTAGTGAATGTTGATCAGATTTTTCAGAGTTGGAAGCATTCTATTTTTGGGTTATCTTCATCATTGTTTTACAATTAATTTGGAAACTATAAATTATATAAATTCTTATATACACTATAATAATGTTTGTAGTCTCTTATAAAAGTATCCCCATCCATAATTTTATATTTTTTGGATTTTAACCCTACAATTATCATGAAAACATATTCTGAAAATTCATCAAATGAAAGAATGGATGGTACCCTCTAATTTGAGATTACATTGAGAAGATAATAAAATGATGTAATGATATTATTATAACATAAGAGGGTTATTTTTACTCCATAATATTCTATTTAATTTTTTGTGACATTATAAAATCTTTTATCAATATTTTATGAAGACTGAGCTTAGATAGATTACATATTTTATAATCTGATTTCATGATAAAGATATTTCATATTGATGATAGTATTTTCGTCTAAAATCACACTCAATATATTTTTTTGACTCATTATTCAATGTTAAAACTTCTTCATCATGAATTTTATGTCTTTCTTGAATTTGTTTTTTCCGTCACCTTTATTATCTTTTATTTTGTATCTTATTGTGAATTCTTAACATCAATGTTATTTTTAATATTTCATTCCAATGCATGGATCTTATTCTCATACTCTTTAGTGGAATCATCCTTCTCTTGTTTCGAACTGATCTACTCCTGTATAAATTGGAGGATATCATTTAAATATCCCCATACTCATATTCATTGATATTAACTTGTTCTGAGATATTTATTCATGTTTGAGTTATTTATCTTAAATATTCCTCTAAATTTTCTATCTTGACATAATGATGATCAATTTCTTCTTATGACATGGAAAAATCCCATAAATTACAGCAATTAATTCATTTGTTAATCCATGTATCATATCCTTTAATTTATAAATAAATGAATTTGTTGACATATAATCACAATAATTTGAATCTTCTTCTTGCAGATAATTTAAAAAAGAATCTTTACATACCATAGAATTCCTTGAATGCCTTATTCTGATGCAACTAAAAACTATCTATTTCTTTTTTGGATCATTGAAACACAATTTATTCTCCTTCTAAGAATGATCTATCTTCCACTCTTAGAGAACTAGAAAATTATTACTCTTTTTAGAAGAGGGATATCTTTTCCATCTTCTTTTATGTATATTTTTCATGTTTATAAAATTATTACTAGAAACTAAAGTAAGATTTTAAATAAATATAATTTCTATAAAACTATACATTAATATAATTTCAATATATAAACTTCAAAATTTAGAAGATATAAATTATATATTGATAATCCAGTTAGAGGTGATCCTGTTTACTCTAATACGAATTAAAAATCCAATTGAGGTGAACCTAACCAATAATACCACATAAGGGGAACTAGTTATGATAGTATATACACTAAGATGGGCTGAATTACTGTATGTTCCCTATAACTAATTTTAAATCACATATTTTCACTTTAACCATATTCACTATTAGTTGATGATTATATTTCTCTCTTTATATCTTTTTTTCTTTCAATAAAAATTGTTGAACATACAAACACAAGTGATATGAATAATTATAAGGATCATCATTCAAAATGAATGAATTGTAATCAGTATGATCTGGATTCCATCGAGATCATACAATTTACATGTATCAAATTATGAATACTGATGGGATGATTTTATTCATGTAACCAAGTTTAGTACAACCCACCAATACTAGATAAATGGGATTTGAAGCCCCCTGGCATGGGAAACTACCATTGTCGGTCACTATTGATGGTCTATAAAGACCGCATTTGGTGGTCGATGGGCTTCCAAAAAAAGGCTTTTCCCCCCACCCCCCCCCCCCCTCGTGAAACTCTACCCCGCGTCCCCTCTCCTCGATTGTCACTGCTTGTCCCCCGTCTCCCTCCACCCTCTTCCCTCGCCACCCGTCCCCTCTCATCCCTCCACACCTCACCACTCATCCCCTCGTAGCATCAACCATCCACCCTATGCCCCTCCATCCTCTGCCCTCTACACCTTTCTCCCTTCAACCTCGGCCCTCCTCCCTCCGCACTCCGGCCTTCTCCCTCCTCCCTCTACCCTCTGCCCCCTCCACCCTCTTCCCCCTCTGCCCTCTGGCCTCGTGGATCTACCCTCCACCCTCCGCCCTCTTCCTTCGGCCCTCCTCCCCCTCGTCCCTCGGCCCTCTGCCCCCTCACTGCCCATCCCATATCCCTTAGCCGCCCTCCGCTCTGGCTCTCCTCCATCCCTTGTCCTCTCCCTCTTCATCCCCCACCCTCGCCATATCATCGCTGCCCGTCCCCTCCCTCACTATCCCCTCCCATGTGGCACTACCGCTTCCCGATCCCCTCCCTCCCCACATGGCTGAGGCTCGTCCCCTCGCCACTGCCGCCCGTCCACTCATGCTCCCCACTATCCTCTATCCCCTCCCTCATCATCCCACCCTTGCTGAGGTTGGAGCACTGCGGGAATATGTACATCCAAGTGATGGTGTAGGGGATCATACGATGCAGGTTTATACTATATTTATTTATTTATTATTATTATTTTTGTTATGAAAATATTCAATTTTTATTTGTTGTTTTCCCGTAGCCCACCTGGTGGATTTAGTAGTCATGACTAGGCATGACGCATCATATTCATGAGGTGTGTTTCTTTTTTTATTTGTGGGGTTGTTATTTATGTTTTGGTTGGGTTCCTAGAGAGATTTTTTTGGAGATTTGGTGGTATCATGTGTGTTTTGGCCTTATGCAATGTTTTTGTGCAAGGATTGAGAAGTGACAATGAAACTGATTAATGATTTGGATATTTTTAGTTCATTTTATTCTTTAATATTTTCAATTCCATTTTTTGTGAATATTTTTGAAAAAACCAAGGGATTCCTAATAGAAACCATGTAATTTGTTATTGGTGAGTGAGCTCAGGTTTACTATTTGTAGGCCCCTGGCCCAACCCAGACATCCCCCCCATACCCCAAAAACCCCCCGCCCCCCGCGGACAGCCTCCCCCGCACCCCAGACAACCCCACCATATACCTAGGACACCCCCCCCACAATGGAATTCATTAGAATAATTGACCATTAGTTCATTAAGAAAATTGTTCATTAGGCTGTTAGGACATTAGTGAAATTGGCCAGTTGGCCAATTGTTCAATTGGATATTGGCCAAATGGCCATTAGGCCATTATTCCATTATTCAGATTGTACTACTAGACAATAGGCCATTATTCCAAATGTTTTTAGGACACTATTCTATTAGCACATTAGGGCATTAGGTGAATTGGTAAATGGGACAATTTAACAATGGTTCATTAGAAAAATTGACCTTTAGGGCATTAGGATAATTGATCATTACACCATTAGGCCAATTAGTTGTTATGACCCCCCCACTAGACACCCCCCCCACCCTAGAAACCCCCCACACTCGAACATCGCCCCCACCCTGGATAGTTATCCCCCACTGGACAGCCCCCCCACGCACGTATTTCAAGCATGGAAAACAACCAAAAACGTATATTCAGTCATGCCATGCAAGCCACGTAGTTGAATGACGTGATTTCTTCTTGTACACTAGACAATTAATAATTAGGGTGTTTTCTTGTGTTTTCAAGTCACACTAATGTCATTCGTTATGCATTTGACCTTTAATGGCATGTTTTGGAAATTTACGATAGGCAGCATGTGATTTCGGTCACTACGTTCACAATACACCTCTGATCGATGTGTCATCTACACAAACATTTCACAATTCACCCAACCTTTTGTTGCCCGATTTCTTGGAATTCCGAGGTCGTTCGACCAGTTTTGATCACCCCACACACGCTTTTCATGCGCTCCAAAATGAAGTGTAACGGTCGAATTCATAGAAATCATGCTCAGAATGACTTGAAATCACCCATAAACAATAGTAATATTATTCATGACATGTAGGAGTATATGGCACAATAATTGGATGCGCGGTGTGCATAGTACGACCGAATATGATGTTTTGAACAGTTCGACGTGCTCTAAAAAGGCTCGTTGGGCATTCAAAACTAGACACATGACATCAGAGTTACATGAAATCATACGACAACAACCGTGGTGTGAATTGTGAAATGGTCTGTCGTTGGCGCGTTAATCAAAGGTTTCCATTGACTGTGGTAACCAGAAATGCATTTCCGGAGTCATAAATTGCCAAAACGATGTGTAATAGTCGAATTCAAGGAAAACGTTCTCATAATGACATGAAATCACAAGAAAAAAATATGAATACTATTCGTGAAATGTAGGAGGAGACGACATGTCAATCGGACGTGCGGTGTGCGCGGCCCGACTGAATTTGTTGTTTGGAACAGTTCATCATGCTCTAAATGGGCTCATTGGGTGGTCAAAACCATCCAAATGACCACAGAATGGAATGATATCATACAACAACAACCTTGGTGTGAATTGTAAAATGTTCGGGTAGAAAACACATCAATCATAGGTGTCGTTTGACTACGATGATGGGAAACGCATTTCCAGAGTCATAAAACGCCAAAAAAACGTGAAATGGATGAATTCAGAGAAAACGTGGTCAGAATGACTTGAAATAGCACGAAAAAATATGAATATTAATCATGAAATGTAGGAGGAGACGACACATAATTCAGACAAGCAGTGTGCGTAGTACGATAGAATATGTTGTTTTGAATAGTTCTGTGCGCTCTAAAATGGCGTGTTGGGTGTTCAAAACCATCTGAATGGCCTTAGAATACCATGAAATCATATAACAACAACCGTGGTGTGAATTTTGAAATTTTTGGGCAGATGACATGTCAATTGGATTTTTCATTTCACCACGATGATCGGAAAAGAATTTTCGGAGTCATAAAATGCCAATACGACGTGTAACGATCGAATTCAGAGAAAACGTGATCAAAATGACTTAAAATCAACTGAAAACACTAGAAATATTTTTTGTGACATGTAGGAAGATAAAATACGTCTATTGGACATGCAGTGTGTGCGGTACGACCGAATATATTGTTTTGAACAGTTCAGTGCGCTCTAAAAGGGCTCGTTGGGTGGTCAAAACTAACCAAACGGCCTCAGAATGCCATTAAATAATATGAAAACAATCCTGGTGTGAATTTTGAAATTTTGGGTCATAGGGCACATCAATCAGAGGTGTTTTTGACCGTGGTGACCGAAAACTCTTTTCCAAAGTCATAAAACACCAAAACGATGTGTAATAGTCGAAGGGAAAGAAAACGTTCTCAGAATGACTTGAAATCAAATGAAAACAATAGTAATACTATCCATGGCATATAAGAGGAGATTACATGTCAATCGGACGCGTTGTGTGTGCGATATGACCGAATATGTTTTTTTGAACAGTTCGGTGCGCTCTAAAAGGGCGCGTTGGGTGGTCAAAACTAGTGGAATGACATCATAAGGCCATAAAATCATATAACAACAACAACCATGGTGTGAATTGTGAAATGTTCGAGCAGACATCACGTCAATCAGAGGTTTCATTTGAACAAGGTGACCGAAAACGCATTTCCGGAGTCATAAAATGCCAAAATAACGTGTAACGGTCGAATTTAGAGAAAACATGCTCATAATGAATTGAAATTTCTTGAAAACAATAGAAATATTATTCCAGACATGTAGGAGGAGACAACATGTCAATTGGACGTGCGGTGTGTGTTGTACGACCAAATATGTTGTTTTGAATAGTTCAGTGTGCTCTAAAAGGGCTCGTTGGGTGGTCAAAACCAACTGAACGACCTTAAAGTGAGATGAAATCATTCGACAACAACTTTGGTGTGAATCAGGAAATTTTTGGGCAGGGAAAACATCAATCATATGTGTCTTTTGACCGTAGTGACATGAAACACATTTTTGGAGTCATAATATGCCCAAAAGACATGTAAAGGTCAAATCCAAAGGAAAATTTCTCAGAATGACTTTAAATCACACAAAAACAATATGAATACGATTCGTGACATTTAAGAAGAGACAAAACTTCAATCGAACGTGTGGTGTGCGCGGTATGACCGAATATGTTGTTTTGAACAGTTCGACGCACTATAAAAGAGCGTGTTGGGAGATCAAAAACCATAAAAACGTCCTCAGAATGACATGAAATTATATGAAAACAACTGTGGGGTGAATTGTGAAATGTTCAGGCAGACAGAATGTCAATCAAAGGTGTCGTTTGACCATGGTGACTGGAAACACATTTCCGGAGTGATAAAACGCCAAAAAGACATGTGACGTTCTATTTCATAGTAAACATGCTCAGAATGACTTCAAATCACACGAAAACAATAAAAATATTATTATTGATATGTAAGATGAGATGACACATCAATCAGACATGCGATGTACGTGGTACAACCAAATATGTTGTTTTTAATAGTTCAGCGCACTCTAAACGAGCACATTCAGTGGTCAAAACCAGGCGAACAACCTTAGAATGCAATGAAATCATACGACAACAACCTTGTTGTGAATTTTGAAATGGTCAGTCAGATGGAACGTCAATCGGAGGTGTCGTTTGACCAAAGTGACCAGAAACGCATTTATGGAGTTATAAAAAGCCAAAAAGATGTGTAACTATCGAATTCAGAGAAAATTTTCTCATAATGACTGGAAATCACATCAAAAAAATAGTAATACTATTCATGACATGTAAGAGTTTACAAAATGTCAATAGAACATGTGGTGTGCATGGTACGACAGAATATGTTGTTATAAACAGTTCTACGTGCTCTAAAAGGGCTCGTTGGGTGGTCAAAACCAACTGAACGTCCTCAGAATTCCATGAAATCTTACGACAACAACCGTTGTGTGAATTGTTAAATGTTAGGGTAGAAAACACAACAATCGAATGTGTCGTTTAACCGCGGTGACGGGAAACACATTTCTAGAGTCATAAAACACCAAAATGACGTGTAACGGTTGAATTCAAGGCAAACATGCTCAGAATGACATGAAATCAAAAAAACCAATGGAATATTATTGGTGACATGTAGGAGGAGACAACACATTGATCGTACATGTTGTGTGCAATGTACGACTGACTATGTTGTTTTTAACAGTTCAGCGCACTCTAAAAGGGGGGTGTTGGATGGTCAAAACCAACCGAATGACCTTTGAATTCCATAAAATCATATGACAACAACCATGGTGTGTATTGAGAAATTTTCGGGAGGACAACACATCTATTGGATTTGTCTTGTGACTGCGGTGATCGAAAACTCATTTCCAGTGTCATAAAACACCAAAACGATGTTTAACATTTGAATTCATAGCAAACATCCTTAGAATGACTTGATATCACATGAAAAAAATATGAATATTTTTCATGACATGTAGAAGGATATGTAACATTAATCATATATGTAGTGTGCTCTGTACGACCAAATATGTTGTTTTGAACAATTTAGTGAACTTTAAAAGGGCTCGTTGGGTGGTCAAACCAGCCAAAAGACCTCAGAATGCCATGAAATCATAAGACTACAACCGTGGTGTAAATGGTGAAATGTTCGGGTAGACGTCACGTCTATCGGAGGTTTCGTATCAGCACGGTGACCAGAAACACATTTCTGGAGTCATAAAATTCCATAATGATGTCTAAAGGTTGAATTCAAAGAAAACATGCTCAGAATGACTTGAAATCACAAGAAGACAATAGGAATATTATTCATGAAATGTAAGACGGGATGAAACATCAATCAGATGTACGGTGTGAACGGTATGACCAAATATGTTGTTTTAAACAGTTTGACGTGCTCTAAAAAGGCACGTTGGGTGGTCAAAACTAGTCAAACAACCTCATAATTCCATTAAATCATATTAACACAACTGTGGTGTGAATTGATAAATGGTCGAGCAAACGGAATGTCAATCAGAGGTTTTTTTGACCGTGGTGACCAAAAAAGCATTTCTAGAGTCACAAAACACCAAAACGATGTGTAAGGGTCTAATTCATATCCAACATGCTTAGAATGATGTGAAATCACATAAAAACAATTGGAATATTATTCTTGACATGTAAGAGGAGACGAAAAATCAATCGTACATGTGATGTGCGCGGTACGATCGAATATGTTGTTTGGAATAGTTCGACGCACTCTAAAAGGGCATGTTGGGTGGTCAAAATCAGTCGAATGACCTAGTAATGCCATGAAATCATACCAAAATAACCATGGGGAGAATTTTAAAATGGTTAGGTAGACAGCACGTCAATCAGAGGTGTTATTTGTCCTCGGTGACCAGAAACGCATTTTCGGAGTGATAAAACGCCAAAACGACATGTAACTGTTGAATTCAAAGAAAAAGTGCTCAGAATGTCTTAAAATCACACAAAAACAATAGAAATACTATTTGTGACAGGTAGGAGGAGACAACACATCCATCAGACATGCGGTGTACACAGAACGACCAAATATATTGTTTTGAAAGTTCAATGCCTCTAAAAGGGCATTTTGGGTGGTTAGAACCAGTAGAACGACCTCAAAATACCATGAAATCATACAAAAACATCCTTGGTGTGAATTTTGAAATGGTCGGGTTGACAGAATGTTAATCGGAGGTGTCGTTTGACCACAATGACTTGAAATGCATTTCTAGAGTCATAAAATGCCAAAACGACATGTAATGGTTAAATTCAGAACCAACGTGCTCAGAATGACTTGAAATCAGACAAAAAAATATTAATACTATTAATGACGTATAGGAGGGGACGACACATCAATCGGATGTGCGGTGTGTGCGGTACAACTGAATATGTTCTTTTTAACAGTTTGGTGTGCTATAAAAGGGCGTGTTGGGTAGTCAAAGCTATCCGAACGACCTCAGATTGCCATGAAATTATACAAAAACATCCTTCATGTGAATTTTGAAATTTTCGGGTAGAGGGAACATCAATCAAAGGTGTCGTTTGACCAAATGTGACCGGAAACATATTTCTGGAGTCATAAAACACCAAAATGACGTGTAACGGTTGAATTAATAGCAAACATCCTCAGAATGACTTGAAATCACACAAAAACAATAAAAATATTATTTGTGACATGTTATAGGAGAAGACACATCAATCATATGTGCAGTGTGGATGGTATGACCAAATATTTTTTTTAACAGTTCGGTGTGCTCTATAAGGGCGCGTTGGGTGGTCAAAACTAGTCAAATGGCCTCTAAAATGCCATAAAATCATTCGATAACAACCGTGGCATGAATTGTGAAATTTTAAGGTATAATACACGTCAATCGGAGGTTTCGTTTGACCACTGTGACTAGAAACAAATTTCCAGAGTCATAAAACACCAAAACGATGTTTAATGGTCAAATTCACAGCAAACATCCTCAGAATGACATGAAATCACATGAATAAATTGGAATATTATTCATGAAATGTTGGAGCAGAATAAACATCAATTGGATGTGTGGTTTTCATAGTACGACCTAATATATTTTTTAATAGTTTTCACGTGGTGTGTAGGGAGGGAATTCTTTTTAAGACTGCAAGACACTTCCACAAGCTAAACCAAAGACTCCAAAAAAAGAAAAAAAATACTAAAATGATAACATTTCTTATATTGGGTGTTTTAAATTATTATATCACCCTTAATTTGATGTCATATTTAATTTAATTATATATATATATACTAACTGAATAAATATGTCTAATTTATATTTGTTTTGTTTTGTGGTTTTTTTGTATCTTATTGTAGGTTTATTGAAGAAGAAGATTAAAATGGATGGGACCTATTTAGATCGTTGAAGCATGTATCTCATATATTGTTTATGATGATATTTATGTATATTCTGTTTGGAATTTTTATCTTTTTTATTATTTTTACCTTATTTTTTATGATTGGGAACAGTGAAATTTTTTTTAAAAAAATTCTCCAGGATGATGACCGCCATTGGCGGTCGCTATATCTCGAATGAGAATCAGAACTGCGACCGCCAATGGTGGTCACTGTAGCTCAGCCGAGGATCAGGAGAGGGACCACTAGTGGCAGTCACCATTGCTCACCCGAAAAATAGGTCAACGTCTGCCTGGCAGTCGTTGTAGGCCAGATTTTCAGCCTCCTTTAGTGACTACCTTTGGCAGTCATTGTAGGCCTACAACAACAGACATAGAGTGACTGCCATTGGCGGTCGCTGTTGGCCATTTTTTTGGTTGTTCATGATCTATAGAATCCCTCTATTGGTTTATACTATCAACCTGATATTTTCATCTTTGTAGAGACAACAACTAAAGAATCTTATTTAGAACTACTTCAAGGTTGTTGATGTGATACATCCCTTATTATTCTTCTACATTAACCTGAATAGTGTCATGAAATGATTTATTATAATATATTTTAGACAAATAGAAATTAAAGCACTTATTTCATAGTAGAAAGTGATCAATCCATTTATTTCTTTAATATCATGAATTATTCTTTAATTTACATGTATATTTACTAAATACCTCTTCTTTTCTTTATCTTATTCAGTATCATTGCATCACTAAATTCAATTGTTCTTCCTTTTTGTGATAAAAAAATATTATATTAGTTATTTATATCATCAGGTCACATATTCATCTATTTTTCTCACAAATGTTTATATTTCTAAGATTTCTAATTATTTAGCTTCCATTATTTAAACCTCTAATAAATCCCTTCATTCCCTCATGTAAATATTTTAGTATGAACTTACACAATTATAAGGATCTCAAAATCATTATTACTTCATGATATAACTATATGATAATCATATTTAATAGGCACAATCTTATCCTTCTTTAAATTCTTTATCCTTCTCTCTCTTTGAAAATCTCATGCATCAAATATACGTGAATACATGCTATAAGTTACAACAAACCTTACAGAATCCTCCTTCTTCACCCTGCTTTATAAGTATAAATGTATCATGAAAATCATATCTTGATAATAATAAAATTGAATAAAAACTGAATTGGAATAAACTAGTGTATATAAATATATATATCCTATCCATCCAATATCGTTAACATGAATCATTATATTAATGACACTATAACATATTTATTTTGCATTTAAGATCATAGTTCAAATTCATTCACTACGGCATGGAAGACTCTTCTTAAAGGTGTATTTTCACCTTTATAGATCGATATATCAATTGTGGAATGAGGTCTTCAATTATTCTAGTGGAATGGATATTTTCTTGATTCCTCATTTTGGTGTGCGTTCTTCTCTTGCAATGAAAATCATTTCATTTATTTTCGACATTTTATGCTTGTGGTGTATCCTATTATTCTGTGATGTAGAGATATTGATAATTATATAGTAAGATATTTAACCGCATGGTTCATATATTCCATGGTAATGTGAATACCATAAAATAAATTCATATATGTTAATACCCTTACATGTGGTTACAAAAACATTAAGTAGGTATTCAGTTACTCTAATGCATCTAACTTTATGCACCCATTAAACCATTCACATGTAATCTTACACCGTGTTACCCTTACATGAGCCTCCATGTAAATTACATAACTCCCACATAGTTCAATGCACAATGTGGTTTACACTTACACAAGTCCATTTTCAAAGTTATACTATTATGAATAATATCTATTACCTATACGCAGTATGGGGTTTACCTTTACACAATCAGTCATTAACCATACACATGCCACTATTCCTTTACACGACCCTGATCATTACACTTACCCTTATGCAGGAAATTGGGCTATACCTTTATGTAGGATGATTTATATCCATACCTAAGAAAATACTATACTCGTTTACTATTATGCATGGGTTAAATACCCTTACATAGATCTATATTTTCATCTAATTATGGAATGGCTGAAATTCAATGGCATAATTCATTTTCAAAAAAAATTAAAATCTTTTTAAAATATCCAAATGAATTCCATACACCCATTTATGTTGTTAATCAAAATTCAATGATATTTAAACCAATATTTATTCCATGAAACATTCTCATGGGATTATTATTTACTTCAATATTCTTTTGTGATGTAAAATATATCAAACTTAAAAGATATGTCAACCAATATTTATTCATTTAATCAAAGATACATTATCATTGAATTATTCTTCACATCAATTTCCAAGATATTTTACCCAATATGTTTTCACTTAATCAATGATTTGTTCTCTTGTAATTCCTCTTCACATAAATTCTTCAAAAAAATATACAACATAATAAAATGAATGAATACTCTTTATTCATTAATTACTATTGAGAATAAATAAAACATATAAAAAAATTTCCCAATTGTTTGGTCTTAATATGTGAATGTTTCTCAATGACTTATGTTTTAAATTAATATCACTAAACTATACATGCTTATTCGAATTATCACTCCTTAATAACAAGGGTTGTTATTTTTTCCATTTTGACATGAATGAATAATAATATAATGATCCATATTTCACGTCATTTGACTTTTTTTATTAATGAAGTGATAATATTAGGATTAACCAAGGTAAATGGTAATGATTTATTTTTTTAAATTTTTTTATTAACTCTTGATCGATTTATTACATAAGAAAAATTAGAATTATAAAAGAAGTAAGGTTTTTCATTTCTATGAAATTTTAGGCTTACTTATGTTTTCATACTATGTTTCTAGTTTATAATTTGATTTTATAAATATATTTTACTTATATAAAAGATATGTACTATGTGTAAAAATTTTATAGATTTAAAAAATGAACAAATAATATTTCTTCTTTCATGGTAAAAATGATTAAGTTCAAATCAGTCATTTTAAATTACCTATTTATCTTAAATGAAAGTATTCATTAAAGTGAGTTTTTACTATATAAAAATTATTTTAGAAAATATTTTTTCTTTTTATTTAGTTCATAAATTAACAATTGGACCATATCTAACTCCTCGTTTAGTTTACCAAAATCATATTTTAGTTTTTACCAATACCATACTTAAATTACTAATTAGATTATTACAATTCCACACTAGTGAACACACATATTGTTTATAGTGAATTATTTTTCTATTAATTAGTGACCTTTAGTTGAGTCCCACTTCATTAATTATTCGTTGAATAAAATTCATAATGACAACCAAGAATAATATTTAATTTTCCATGAATTGTGACTAGTTTGTTTTGATGTTTATATACTTGATGGTTTATTTCAAAAAAAATTCCATGTAATTGATAATTATCTATGAATATTTCTTCTGTAAATTTGAATATTGACTATTTTTTCTCTATTATACCTAACGTAATGATTGATGTTGCTAGAGAAGTGAATATGGGACCATATAAAACATTAAAATGAGATAAAAATGATGGAAAATATATGTTATTTATATATATATTGTATTTAATTCTACTATCCCTTAAAATATAGGTTATCAAAGTTAAGTGATATAGTATATCCCTAACCCTACTGTGGGTTGGTCTGGTAATGCCCTTACTATGAATTAGTATGGGCTCATGGTGACCAAAGATGGTATTACCCTGTACCCTTTCATGATTTGTTGGTCTATAAGATTTCAGGACTATGTATACATGAAAACCTTTTCTCAACATTGGTGAAATTATATCACTTGGTATTTGGTATATATATTCATCAATAGGTTTTAAGATTTGACAACCTCTTTTATCTAATATTTTGAGTTGAGTCTCAACCAAGATGTACTAGTTTACATTCCTCCCAGTATAGGTACTTGTGTGGTGAAATAATTAATTTGTTATATTATGTTTTATATATAGGATATGTATTGAAAATTTTAATTTAATTATTTGGTATATTGAAAAAAATATGTGTATTTATCTAATTTATATGGATATATATATTACATGTATGTTATAAAAGTGGTGGTTTCCTGGTATGTTTTTTATTCTCATACCCTAAATGTGCACATTAGTGGACATATAAATTTATTATCTATTATTTTTGTTAATTAAATGTACCAGTGGACATCTAGATTATATATTCATATTTTTAATGATCATTATTGGTATGAAACAAGATCCACTCAATGTTAGAGCTAGAGATTAATTTTTTTATTAACTAGGCACATGTACCAGTGCCCATTTATTATTTTTATTTATCTATAATGTTCATTTATTTTTTGATTCTATTGACTATATTAATGTATTTATATTTTATTTACTTATATTATGTTAATATATTGTGAATATATATCTCCCAATTATATTCGAGGTCTTTTTTCACTACTCGTCATCTCTTGGGGATTAGGGTTCACTCTAGTGGTAATATGGTGGTATGACCAAATATTGTTTAGGTTTTCATTTTAATGTATCTATAGTAATCATTTATTATATATTTAATTTAATTAACCAAATTATAATTTTTATATTGCATCAATGGGACTGATATTCTAACATTCAAGTTACCCTTCAAACAGTCTATTTACTATTGCATCAATCATAATTCTATTGGTCGTGTAAAATTTAATTATATTAAATAACTTTTATTTTAATAATTTTATATTCAAAAAATCATACATAAGGGTTACTTATAAAATATTTACAAAATAAAAATTTATTTGTAATTTTTTATTTCTTGATATAATTTTATTTAAGTCTGTGGTATTTTTAGGAGGCTAAGACCCCTTGAAATTTTTGAATTGTAATAATGTTTTTTCATGTTTTTATAGTTACTTTATATATATTGATAAAATTTTATGTGTTAATTCTATATTAGTAATTAAATGTTAAGAAATAAACTCATTTTTACATTATTTCTTTTTTGATAAAATTTATTTATATGTTAGTATTTAAGGAAACAATTTAATTATGATATTTTTTGGAAATAATTTTCATATAAAAACATGGGATATTAAATTATTCCCCTTTATAAATTAAATCCTTGAAATTTTAAATCCAAACTCCAATATAAAAAAATATGAGGGTAATTTATTCATTATATAATTATGTACTCATGTGGCCTCTTCTTACTTATGATTTCTCTATGATACATTAACATGGTTAGTTATCTTGTTCCATTTCTCATTATCTATATGATCAATGATCTTCATCATTTTTTCTAAAAAAGAGAATTCATGTTCAAACTTCACCATATTTAAATTCCATACATTTGAGCAACCTACAATTTACTTTCTCAATAGGGATATATAAAACACATTATATAATTGATTTAAGTTAAAGTAAATTTCAAATCTATAGGTCAAAACTCTAACATTAGTAACAATATCCAATGGGAAACTATATATTATGATTATATTTTCATTCGTCCCAAACCAAAAAACTCTCATGTGTCAAACAATTTAAAGGAATACTCTATTACAATCCTAAAACTCTAGGTATCATTGATGATTTCAATCCTATTACATTTTTTGAATCAACGATCCACTAATGTACTGATGAATGGTGGAGACCTTATCTATCATTTATTATACTAGTTATAATCCAATATATTTCATTCACCAACATCATCATTTCATGTTGGAGTTTTTCATTTTCTTCTATAAAGAGATTCTATTTCTATATCATAATACTTAAGTGAATTCTTGTTTTGTATAAGAACACATCAAATAGAAAATTTTCATTCTATCCAATATTAATGTCCTCTGATTAAGCTCTAAGAATGGTTTAAAAATTCAATTATACCTATATATTAAATATTTTTATAAGGGGAATTTATCAAACTGATGTTCAAATATATGTTCAATGACTTTTAAAAACTACTTCATAAATTTTATGTAAACCATATATCATAATAAAATATAACCAACTGTTGTGTTTCATGGAACCTCACCACTTCTCTGGTATATATAATAGAAATTAAATTGAGTTTGAATTTTTCCTGAGTATCAATTATGTGATAAATATTTGGAATATGAACTACCATAACCTATATGTCATTTTTTGCATAATCAATCTTTATTACAACAATGATAAAATCTATGGTGGTTTTTTACATTTCAATATTGAATTGGGTAACTATTTAATAATACCATCAATATTATATCATTATACCATATCCATTATGAATAATTATTTATTTCTTTATATTAAATGGTATATTTCTTAATATTATCCTACCACATGATCTCATATGGATAATACCACTTTTATTTTCTCTATATATAGATAGAGGATGATGAGATATGTCCTTAATATAATATCTTTTTTAATTTTTTTCAATTATGGTACACAAAACAACATACTATATCCCATAAATCTATATTTAATAATTATTAACTCTAAGATTTTACTATTTTTTATTGCATAAAACATCATTGGTATCATTACATCAACAATTTTCCCCATCGTAAACATCCCTCGTATGTTTGGATGAAAAATAATTTTACAAAGGTAGTATATTTTTCATTGTATTATAATTTACATCTATATCCTTCATAGGTATAATATGATTAGATCCATATATATCCTAATCTTAGATATGGTTTTGGGATCTTTTGAACTTAGAGAATAAAATGATTTTCCCCCTTTTTGAGAATGGAAACATATTTATGAGACATACAATGTCTTATTTTCATCCATGAAGTTATTATTCCCTTATCATATAGAGTTTCTTATTATCGGTAGTGGTGTTTGATTCATTGACCTTGTCTCCCATGAGGGGTCCTCCATCTATGTGATAGGGTTTCATTAATTTTTTCCTTTTTTATTAGCTCATTTTAGGAATGCTATATTAAATTCATTTAGTTTTTTTGGTTTCAGGTTTTTGTAGGTTTTGTTTGTGTTTTCAATACTCATAATTGAGGAAATTTTCAAACCTCCTCCCCCACTCTTACTACTATAAAAACCACACTCAACAAAAACAATTTATGTCCCATTGGAGTCGGTGGTGGTATATGTTTGTGATGTTATATCATTCAGTGAATATCCCATATTCGTGACTTGTGTATTATTTTTTTATAAAACCTCATTAGGGTAAATCTGGGAAAGGATTTTTTTTACAATGAATTTACATAAAATTTTTCCTCCCATACTACCGTACCCTCGAGTCACCAAATTATTTTATCTTACCTTTGTAAAACTCATGTATATTACCCCCAATTGAATTTTCTTTTTGGAAAGTGGTAATAGATGTGATTCTCAAGAATTGTGACATTTCATGTCACTCATCTTAAATATAAAGCTGTTAAAGGAGATTTTAAATTCCCACTCTTACCACATCCCCTATAAGTGTTCATTCTTGGTATAATCTAGTTTTTTGATGATAAGAAATTCTTCTACTCATATAGCATTATTTTACCTCAATGATGGTGTGTTCCTTTTGGGGGTTCTTTTCTACTTCACAATAGAGTTTTTCTTTTATCATGAGGATTCAGGATTTGGCTATGTTTATTATAGATTATTTATTTTTAAAGGCTTTATGTCCATGAGGGTGGTTGTGGAATCTTTTAGTGTTTCATTTCCTAGGGAATAATCAATCTATCATATACTTATAAATGGCTTCGATCAGCATGATTACATAGTCTAAAGGTCTCTCGTTTAATAAGGAGTAATATGGATTTGATTATGGATACATATTAAGGTGGGAGGATGTTAGCATATCTGGTACATAAGTTTTATCCCATCTCTATTTCTTTTTTTTCAATTTTCTTTAAAACGGTTGTGATGGGTTTTCCATTACCCTAATGTGTTGAAAATATCATTAAAATTTGTTCGTATTTATCAGTTTTAATTTTTATCATCTTTAACAATATTCATTTTCTAATGTTGATATCATTTTGTTAAAATATATACTTTTTAATTTTATGAAAAATATATATACCATACTTCTCACTATATGAATAATTCAGCCCAATATTTAAGGAAAATATTTCCAGTACAAACATCATATCATGTATTGAGAAATTTTCCTCATGTATCTTCAACTATATTGATTTATTAGATATAAAATTATCATTTGTTATGAGTAAAAAACCCAATACCATATTTGAAACATCGTTTCATATAAAAATGATCTTACTCTACTTGTATGTAGTCAAGGAATATGTGTAGTGATTCAAATCCTCTTTAACTACTTCAATATCTCTTCATTTCATCTATCCTGACTAAATGTATTCCCTTTTAAGAAATCCTGTTTTTTGAGTTTGTAATTTCTAATAAATTACCCAAAAAATCATTAATAGTAATCTACTAATTTTTGGAAGCTGTAGATATTTATTATTGTTATTAGTCAGTATCATTCAACAATCACATTATAAAATCAATAGAATCATCAAAAATTACCTCTTTTATAATTACATTCTCCAATAATATAATGTACTCCATCTATAACAGATAGGTTTTATACTTTTCATAAAACTTCTACATTTATAGGTCCATTAACATTATGCTCAATTTCACTTCATGTTATTCCGTTATTTTATATTATATAAGATTTTAATCTATAAATACTTTAATAAAATTTGAAATATAATATATATAGACTCAATTCAATTAATACATTATGATTATTGAATCATTATGAGATTTAATAACATTGTTATCAACTCATATTGTCAATATCTTATAATAATATTTTTGTAATATCTTACCATTTCACCATCAATTGATGATTTGATAATAAAATATTTATCTTTGAGATATAATAAGAATCATTTTTTTGATTGAACAAGTCATTAATCATTGGAAGAGGATAATTCATTATTATTGGGATCTTGTTTATGTCATGATAATAATTATGAAGATGAATTGTCTCATCCTTATTCTTAATAAAGAGGATTGGTCCACCAAAGGGTAATGAACTCTGGAATATAGAACTTTTAAAAAAATTCAAATATATTATTATCATATTCTAACTTTTTAGTGGGGTACATTATATAAGGATTCCTTAAAATGGAAAAATCTCTATGTCTGTGATCTATAGTTAACTAAAAATCATAGCTAGGGGAATACAATGAGACTCATCAAAGTGAACTACCCCAAGAATGGGTTATAACACAAATAATAGTGAGTTACATCAATAGAACTTCATTTAAAATTTCTTATAAAAAAATAAATCAAGGTTATTTATTTTGATCTGATCTATTCAAATTTAAAATTCATCATTAACCGATTGAAATTTAAATGAAATCAACATAGGGAAAAAAATTACAAGGTTTCTCTCAATGTGGGTACCTATATCTTGATGTGACTGCTGTTCAGTATAATACATATATTTTCACTAGAATTTATATCCCATTAATAGTGTTGGTGGGAGATATCATTATCTACTCCCAATGTGTTTCTCACTATAGAAAACATCTCTTTTCATATGAAACTAATGTACACTAGTGTTAAAAAATAAAATATAACTGGGTTAGTAATATAACTTTATATGTAGAGATAATTTTTCCACAAATGATGATCTTATTATTATGCTTTCAAAACATTTTAATTAGTTTGTAGGATATGTGTATTTCTCATCAAACATATAAAATCTTTGATCTTAGTTTATATATACCTCATTCTCGAATTTTTTGTCCGCACAAATATCCTTAGTCAAGAAGAATTTCTAAATAATTTTGAATTAAATAAACTGAAAAAAACAAGTTTCGGGTAATATTTTAGAATATTCTCTCAACTTATTAGTACAACAAAATCTTTAATGAACTCCCTCATTCAACTATTCATGTGGGTCGTCCCCCAATGTTTATTTTCTAAATTTCCAAAAATTCCCTTTTTCATAAATTATGATAGTTCATGATGATATATGAAAAATAAGACTCCCAGAGATTCACTTCAATTATTTTTTATTGATAAAAATCTAGGCATCATATTTATTTAATATCATTAAAACCATTATCGGTGTTGATACTTAAATATTATCTTCCATTCCAAATTTATTAAATAGTTTTCTAGTATATTTTTCTTGGGATAAAAATATGTAATCATCTTTTTTAGTAAATTTTTATCAGATAAAATTGATCATTTCACTCAACATTGACATCTCAAAATGAGTATTCATTAGTTTTTCAAAATACTTATATTATTTATCTTTGTAAATTAAATAAATTATGTCATGAACATAAACAATTACAATCCAAGTAATTTTTGAAATCATTTTCAAATAAAAAATTCTATCAACCTTCCCTTTTATAATTTTTATTCCTCTCATAAATCCATATAATTTACAATATTGGGTTCTAGAGTAACATTTTATCTAGTTAGTTACTTCTAAATCCGAGATTTCATGCTTCCATTATTTTAAAGAATGAACCCATCGGGTTGTCCAATAAAAAGTTATACATCTAATTTACCATTTCAAAAAGAAAATTTTAATCATCATTACAATATACCTTAATTAATTTATTATTTGTAACTAAATTGTTTTTTATTGATTAATGTCTTGAAATAGGTGAAAAAATCTATTAAAATTATATCCCTTAAATATGATAATAACCTCTACACATTATTCTATCATTTTTTATTAACACATAACATTTCACATTTTTTCTATTTTTGAATACCAACTTAGTCCCTATAAATTTTTTGTCCTCATGTCTTTGTATAATGCAACAATTATTATTATTATATATCTAAATTAGCTCTTAATTCGGATATTTTATTTACTCCTCAAGCACAATAACTTCTGAAACTATTTTTGGATCAATTTATAAAATAATAGTTTTTTTGTTTTTTATTATCAATATTCAAATTATCAATATATGATCCTCCTAGAAACCAATAATATTTTCTATATTAAAATGTTTCAACAATGTTTTTTTCTTCTTCTCATATCTAGTATCTAAAACATTATTAATGGTTTGATCTCAATCTACATCAATAGAAATAAGATTTATTTAATCTTCTTTAGTATTATATTTATCTGAAATTATCATATTGTTCTGTTAATTATTTTTGGATTTTTTTACATTTTCATAAACATGTTCGGTTGGTTTTAAATAATTTTTTCATCAAAACAATCTACCATAAGGTCTAGCTTATTTTTCCATAATGTATATCCTTTTCTATTTTATCGGTATCTCATTAATATCCATTCTTCTATTGTCTCTTCTAAATTTCATAAATTAGTATTATTAATCTTTTTATAACAATGAATTCCAAAAAAATTGAATTAATTCACTGATAACTTTATTTTATACAAAATTTCATATGGTATCATATATGACTCAAGGATTATTCACAATAATTTATGTATATTAAAATTAGTGTATAGTACATTCCTCCAAAAATATTTTTAGATTTTGTGCTAAAAAATAATTATTATTCCCATTTAAAAAAAAATATTATATTTAATTTACAATATATAATTCATCTTAGGATTTTAAGGTGTATATAATTGGTGATAGATTATATTATTTTGAAGATATCATGGTAAATTAATTAAAAATGTTTCCATATGAATTTTTAAATCTTGACATTATGATGTTGAATCAAAAAAATATATCAATTTTACTTCTAAATATTGTAAATGTGTCTACGACTTTAGAATTATGATTTGTTTACATGGAATGTGTAATATTGGTGATGTAATCATTGAACATAAAAAAATTAGATCACATCGAATATACCTCTGTCTCAGAGGTCCACATAAGTTAGTATGAATAAGATAAAGTGGTGTAGTAGACTAAATCTTCACTCTATTTTGAGTTCCTTTGTCTATTTTCCCTTTTTAATGGGTCCTAAAAATTTCCTCTCTCTCACACACACTCGCAATTTATTTATCAAATTCTCTCACTAAGTCTTATTTTGAAATTCTACACTTGATTCCTTAATAAAAATGGTAAATTCTTATATTCCATTGTTTTTATTCATCCATGGAACTCAAATAAAAAGAACTGTCAACATAAAAAAAATTAAACATACTTTTACCTATTAATTTTCCTTTTTTGATGATACTTCCATAGTTTATGCTATAAATTTATGGATTTGGTGTCCTATAATGAACATTTTATAATTTAGATATTTTTATATATTAAAATAAGTTAAAATTGAAAATAATATATTGTTAAATAATTCTTATTACTCTACATGACCATAATGTAATTATTTACTAGAGTATCTATCGTATTAAAAAGGCCATAACAGTTAACAATTCTGATGGGAACTTTTAAATGATCTGAAAATATTCAAAAATATTTTTATATGGTAAGGTAATATTATATGATATGACAAAATGTTTATTGTCTTTAAAGTGCGAGTAGTAAATATAATATAAGGCTTAACTTCATGATGTTTGTGCATGGTAATATCTCATATGTGAGAATATGAGAAGAAACATGCCTATACGAAATTAATAGATTATAAGTCATTATATATTAATATTAGTGAGTGTCTACAATTATCTTAAGAGTTTAATATTTTTATTAATTCATGTTATGACTCATGTACTTTGATATATTTTCATAAACCCCGATGGAATATTATCACAACAAATTTGGTTATGCCTCGTACATCACAAATAATATATTACGAATGAATAAATTAAGGATTATTTTAACCATTTCAGGAGGTACCTCAAATGCATACTTCTGTCTCTAGTATTAAAAACACATTCTTTTACAAATTCTGATTGATACCCTCTTATATTATATAAATTAAATTTTAAAAAAAGTAATGTTAGTATTAAATCTCGTAATTTTATCACACAACTCAATAAACCTTTTGTTTTGTTGTCTTTGAGAACAAGTGATACATATATATTATTTTAAAATACTTCTGAAAATTTATCCATAATCATAAAATACTATATTAACTTCCAATATTCTCATAAGTTACACTCATCTTCATAAACATGGGAAATGAAATAATAAGAAAAGTAATTATATTAGATTCTTAGTAAGGGTAAACATAATTGAAAATGAAAAAATATAATATGTGAGCATAATACCAGTATATTGGTATATTTATGATACATAAGAATGTTATTTCCAATCAATAAACGATAATAAATCATCGAATAAGGCATAAAATAACATAGAATTGTGGAATATTCTAATAAATAATCATAAACAAGTAATGTAACATGGAATGAAAATAAAATAAATATATAAAGGTTTCATTACCTGAAGAATATCTTGGAGATATAAAAAACCATAAACATAGGAAAACCCTATGAGAAAACTCATTTAGTTCATGTCTATGTGAAAAATTTAATTATGTAAATGCCTGAAAATGTGAGTAAAATAATTATATTTTTGACTATGTGAGAAAACTCATTATTTCTATTATTTCATACAACCTAAAATATAAAGATAATATATTTCATTTGATAGTGATACATAACCCAAACCATCATCATCCATACATATCAGTGACATAAGAAATCTATTATTCATTAAAAATAACTCATAGAAAAAATAGTTTTCAAAAACAAATAAAATGGAATCACATAAGGAAAAATTTCATAATTTCATTTATAATAATAACATGATATTTCAATAGAAAATAAATTAGTATAAGAATATATCAAATAAAATTCTTGGTAAATGTCCATAATTAATGATAAAAAATCATATTGTATTTAAAACATATAAAAAGGGTATAATATTATGCTAATAATTTACTTATTCAATAAACACCATAGAATCTAGCTCAAAAAAAATGTAGAGAAATTGAAATCTAGGGATTCATAAAATAAAATAATTAGAATATAATTTTGTTTTATAATCCATCGATGAAAAGGAATGAAAAAGGGTGTGATTGATCATTTCTATAATAGAAAATAAAATTTTATAATAAATCTGGAAGAAGTATATGGATGGTATAGATTTATGAATATCATTGATCAGTAATAATATACATCAAAATACAATTAATTAGATGAAAATACCGTTTTAGAGTTTTAGAAAAATCACATTTAAAATAAATAATGTCTTTATTATTTTATAATAGTCTTAAAATAAATATTTTTTAAAAATAAGTTAAGATAATTTCATTTATAGACCATGGAAATGTAGATAAAAATTTTCATATAAAATTAAAATATAATTATAAATTTATGTTCACACAGAAAGAATTAAAATATATTTTAGAATGAATTTTTTTTATTTGTTAAAAAACGATTGTACATGTCTCATTCAAAATTTATTTTCAATAATGTGATGTACACAATTTCGAGAAAATTTTTGAAAAAAATTAGCAATATATTTTTGAAAGGATATTATTTTATTAAAAATATATTTGGTGGAATATAATGCATGTGACTTACTAAGGATGGAAACCCTTTTTTTAAATATTTTGAAATAAAATTGAAAACTGATGTCCTAACAAGAGTATTATATTCTCATGTTGAAAATAAGTAAAAATGTTTATTATGATCCTATAAAATATTCCATATTAGAGTTCCTAGAAATAAAGGATAATATTGGTGGGAATAAATCTTTACACATTGAAAAAATTGTCTATTATATATAATGGAGGTTATTCATTCCACATCAAACTTTTAACATATAAAGTATTTCATCAAGGAAGATAATATAATTGAAAATATATATGTACCCATATTAAATGAGAAAATACCTATGATAAATGAAAATTTGAGGTTAAAATGGGATTTTAGGATCATAATCAAGTAGAGAGTTTGTGACATAGTGAGAAATTAATTCATTCAAGAAAACTGTGACAACTCAAGTAAAATTTAAATAAAATACCTTTGAAAGGGAGAGATATTAGAATCGAAATTAAAATACCATTAATTAAACTAATATCATGTTTTAATTTATAAAATAGGAATCATGAAAAAATTAAACAAAACATGATGTGTAATACAAACATATCAAAAAGAAGTGATTTTGAGACTATAAACCCTTACAACCTAAAAAAAATTCATGCCAAAAACCATTGAGGGGTATGATTTAAAATAGAATATTATATTCCATGAATAATTATTTTATAATGGTAAAAAAATATTAAATGTGTACCAGATTCACCATTCTAAAAAAACAAGGTGTATAATAATAAATATGACTTTAGGTGCAAAAATTTGAGATAAGAAACCATTACAGCATTTATCGTCTTAGTTTAAATAACTCAAAGAAACTTTATAAACAATGTATATAACATAATATTATATTTAATAACCTTATTATTATTCATTAAATTTTTTAAAATTCATTTATAATTATTCTCTACATTTATATTAGTATATTATTATCAATTGTTTGTATCATGTGTATGTAATATTAATCACTTTGAACTACTTTTTTAATAATCATTTTATTCTTCATTATTATCCCATAGTTCATCATTCTTATATCATAAAATTTACTATCATTTAATAAACATAATTATTTATTATTTTATAATTTCATTCAGTGAGAATTTTTGTTATGATCATTAAAGATGAAAGTGATGAAATTTTTTTACTTCATTTTAACAATCGAAAATGGGTGTCTTAATTAATGAGATTAAAATTAATATTTCCATTAAATAAAAAAAAATTAGTTACAAATTTTTATGGAATATTATAAGTAATTAATATTTATAGTTTATGAATGATATTATTTTATATCATTTTTCATATAGGTTGTTAGATAGAACAAAACATGAATATACCGTAATTAATGGATGAGTATAGTTATAATAGTTATACCAATTGAAAAAAAATCATAATCACATAATAATAATGATATAATTAAGATATTTTATTTTCTTTTAATTTTATTTTATTATATATTAATGAATAAAAAAACATAATAAAAATTGATATATGTCACATCGTGGAGGTAGTAGATTGCTCAATGCCTGGTTGGCATTTTCATTTCTTAAAGAATGAGAAGGAAAAAGGTAGATTATAATTTTTCAAATTAAAATAATTTTTAAATTTTATATTTCATATTTATTATTCAATTACATATTTATTTAAATCAATGATTATAAAATGTGAAAAGGAAGTGGTGAAAAAAAATAAGTCATCATTTTTTTGAGGTTATAGTTTGCACAACACACGAATAATATTTGTTTTATTAATGTAAAAGTAGAAATTTGGTAAATGCTTACTAACATATAATTATAACATTAAGTATGAAAAAAATATATAAATTAATTGTATAATAATTAATAAATTATATTTGTTCAAGTAAGAAGTAAATAAAAATAAGTTAGAAAATAAGTACTCACATTGAGGATATAGGATATTACTTGAAAAACTCTTTGGAAATAAGAGACTTAATCCAAACACTTCTTACTAGGGGATGAATTAAAATTAATAAGTATTATAAGGAATTTAATATTTGAATATTTTTATTATGAAACATAATTATTTTAGTGTTTTGGTTTTTTTGGTGAAATGCTGCATTAAAAGTCGGGATAAAAAATCCTAAATATTTTAAGTTAATATATTGAGATCACAAGTTCAACTTTTAGATAATACATAATAAATAGAAACTAATATAGTGGGATGTGATTTTAGTTCAATAATATCTTAAATGTTTGTTTTCACAAATTTATAAAATAAATTATGTCATTTTCTCTTACAATTTTCTCTTTAACAATTTCCGGTTTTACTGTGATAACTATTTTTTACCTAAGTAAATTTCAATTAATGCCTAAAAGTTAAATGGACCTTATTAAATAATGTGTAGCTAATTATTCATGTTATGAAATACATTTTATTATATAAAATATATATGTGTATGGAAAATTAACTTCAACATTAATTTAAGTGACGCTTAAAAACATGTTTTAAGAAAATGTTTTTCTTAATTTAAATTTTATGGGATGGGTGAAATTATAAATTTATTTAATTTTCATGATATAAATTTTTTTAGTACATAGATATATTATTTTTTTTACTTTATTATTAAATAAAACCCCATTTTTACTAAAAATTATATTTAATTAAAATAAAATTCCACAAACATTTTCTTCAATTAGAAAATATTTTATAACTGAATAAAAGTTTACACATATGTTTTCAAAATTTATAATAGTTTTTTGTAAATTTAATGTTTTACTTATGAAATATATATTTTATTATTCAATATGATTTATAATTATTTTATGTTATAATTACATCTTGATATATTCATAAATGAAATGATATTAGTAAAAACTAATTTTTTAACTATTCACCTAAAACTTAATTACATTAGAGAAATCTAAAAAATTTATATTACAGAAATTTTGATATGATTAATTTAAAAAATAATTTTTTTTAAAAAAATTATATTCTATATTTTATAAATTTAACTTTTATTTTAAAATAAAATATGTAATGGAAAAATTATTTTATAAAAATTTATTTTTAAACATTTTGTATTGTAAATTATATTTTTATGAAATTATAGTTGATCAAAATATTTATATTTTATATAGGTTTTATTATTCACAAATTTCCCCAATAATATTCATCTAATATTCTAGGGATTTTTTTACTTGGATATAGGTGAGGAGAAAGCTATCAAACATAGTATTAATTTTGAAAAATATGTTCTAAAATATAGAGGTGTCACATTCTCTCAACCAAATAAATTACATCCTCATAATTTTATAATAACATAAAAATAGAAATATAAAACGATATATAAAATATACAAAAAATCTTAGGGTATAAATTTTAGTGTGAAATCAACCTTATAAACTCAGAAACATATCTTTCTCCTTAGAATAGTCTTAAACATAATGTTGATTTTTTCCAAAACATTTGGCCCAATAGTCTATAATTGTTCAATATCAAATACCACAATATATAATTTACTTCTAGAGGGTTTTACAATAATTATTTCATTTATATAATATCGTTGTTTGATATGAAATGTAATCGCTTTATTCCAAATTTCCTCGAAGTGGAGAGAACAAATCCATTAAATTTATCTAATAGAAGGTAAATAGGATTTTTATGAAGAACATTTAAATAAACATAGAATTTGGATAAAATAATTATGAAAGTATATGTTTTTATTAATAAATTTACATCTAGACATCTAGGTTATCATTTTAGGTCCTTAGAAAACATTATAGGTAAAGAGGAGTGGATTGAACAAGATAAAAATAAAATTCTCATGGTTATTGAGTGGATATTCAATGTTCCTTCCTCAACATCATTTTATAAACTCACTTCAGTAGTTTTTGATGCCTAAGCTCAATATTGTTTCCTTTTACATGGATATTTATAATTCCCATTATCCATGTTAGTTAATAGATTAAGATATCAAATTAGATAATTACAATGTTTTTAAACATTTTAGACATTGAAATATCCATGGTACCTGTGGATAAAAATCATTTTCCACTATTGTGATGAAATTTTTTTTATGTTTTAATTTATATTTTTTTTTTGAGTACCTTAACTACCATAAATAAAACATCTTCATATTCATTTGAGATATTCCCTGGGGTGTCTCTTGCCATATTTTTTTACCTTTAAGAAATTGATTCTCTATTACTTACTTATCTTTTCCACATGAACTTCTTTGACAATCCAAGCTTATCTTATTTGGATTATTTATAATCTTTAATAACTTCATGGAATTAATCATAATTTCTCATATTTGGTTTTCTATAATCACAGTATTTATAACTCTATGTCTTGACTCAATAGTTTCCTTGATAGAAAAATATCTTCATTGTTAATGCCAGACATTATATAATCGATTCATTTAGTCTCCAAGCATTAATTAAACTGAAATATATTTACAAGAGTGATGAAAATTTAACATCACCTAAGAATTTTCATAATTTATCTCCTAAAAACTCATACTCAAAACATCATACTCTTGAAACCCGCCATGTTATATTTTATTTAAACCTAAACCATATTCAGTTCAATCTATTTTTATTTAGATTAGATTATTTCAAACTTCATATATTTATAACATTATATAATAAATCCTTTATAATTTCTTGTAAAGATAATATGATTAACCAAATCATATCCCCCATGAGATTAAAACTTAGTTTGCAGTTAGTCCTATCTTTCATGTACAAGGTAATAATTGAGTTAATACTCGACCTTTACTTTTAAGGGTTACTACACTATGTAAAATTGGTTCCAGAGCATGAATCCTCATGTAGAATCAAGAAAAGGATTTAATTTCATGTAAAACCACACAATATCAACATTAATAGAATTTTAGGATGTTATCCTACACATACACTTATCCCTTAGATTTACCCCTAGGGTTATCACTAAATTCATATGGTCTAACAAAAAATTACTAAAATAATCCTTAAAAATATAAAAACCCCTTTGATACCAACTGAGGAAACTCGGACCCAAATATTAGTTCAGGGGTTAAAAACAAATACTTTTAAAAATTAACATTAATAACAAGTGATAATATCCAAGATAAACTTCCAGAAATTACTCATTAATATTACAACTCACAATAATCTACAAAAACCAAGATAACCTTTTGACTAAATATTTTGAAGACTAATTATATAGGAATTTTATATTGCAATATATGAGGAAATTTATTTTTAATAAGAACATAATATACTCAATTATACACTCCTCATATGTTACGCTCATCTTCATAAAATGGTGAAATAGAAGTAATGGGAGACCTCAAATGCACAAAATGGTATTCCTAAGAGATAATAAGAAATCGTCATATGTGATCATCAGATGAGCATATGTATATAATCAATATATATAAGAAAGTTACATGCGAAAATCCCTAGAACATAAACAATTTCATTAAACATTGAATAACATAAAAGTAAGGAATATGTTAGAAAAGAGGCATAAACATGGAATGCAACATAGTCTGAAAAAAAATGGAAACTTAAAAATGTATAATAAAATTAAAAAACATATACATATAATAGAAACATAATTATTTGAAAACCTTGTGAGAAAAATAATAATACACAAAACTATGTAAAAAAAATATTATGTTCATCCCTAAAAATGTAAGACAACTCATTTTTCCCATGCTTGTGTGGAAAAACTCATTATCCCTATCAATAACTATCTCATGAGATATAAACAAAAGAAAACGAATTATATGGAGATATATTACCCCACCCATAATAAACATTGAATAATTGTTTCAACAGAAATAAATAACTCATCCTAAAGAAAACAAGAAGATAAATGGGTTTCATATTCACTTCAAATGTAATCACATAAGGAAAACTTTCATGATTCCATTAATAATTATAAAATGATATACCCCATTAAAATAAATTAGTATCCAAATATATTCTATTCCTTTATAGGTAAATAACCATCAATATTGGTAATAAGGCATGTGGTATTTACACTATATTGATAATAAAGCATGTGGTATTTACACCCTATATATAATGTGTATACAGTTAAGTCATTAATTTGACAAACCAATAGATATAAGTAATCTTTGTTATTATACATTAATCAATGAAATAGAAAACATGTTATTAAAAATTAAAATTTATTGGAATAAATAATAATATGATAATATTGTGATAATTGGTTAAGACAAAAGAACTGATAGATCTTTTGTGTAATAGGAAACAATATTTCATAAGCAATCCAGAGAAATAAGGTAGATGGTAACGTTTTAATAATATCCTTAATCAATAATATAATATAAAAAAAGTTTATTACATACATTAAAAATAGTTTTTTAGGATTTTTAGAAAAAAACATGTAGAAATAATAATTATTTTTGATATTTCGATGGAATTTAAAATGAAATATTTTATAAATATAGGGTGAAATTTAATTTCTTTTAAAAAAAATTATAATTTTTATATATTTTATTACATAAAATTTTAAAGGGGATATTTTTTTCACACATAAAGTATCAAAAATGATATTTTAGAAGAAATTTTTAACAAATTTAAAAAAAGTTGAAGTAACAGGTTACTATAAAAAGTGTTCTTTAAAAAATTGAAATGTAAACTTGAGAAAACATTTAATTTGGAAAATTAATCATCAATGATAGATCATTGAGAATAAATAATGGTTATCAAATTAGATATTCGGTGTATTATAAAACATTTAATTTTTAAACAGTGGAAAATACTTTTTAATATTTTGAAATACATTATTTTCAAAACCCAAATCATAAAAATGAGTATTAGAATTTTTTTTAAAAAAATATAAATAAAATTATGAGATTCATAGAAACTAATCAATATTTTATTTGACAAGAATATTTAGAATTTTGGTGGGAAAGAAAAATATACATGGAAGATAATATTTTTTCGAAAGAATGGGTGTTATTCATTACAATATAAAACTTTTATTTGAGAATGTATTGTAAATTACCTATATAATAAGAGAAAATACCATAAATTAATGTATTTTTAATGATTAAATAGTTATATAATATCATAATCTTGTATAGGATTTATGGCTTATAGAGAAATAATTTGAGTCGAGAAAACTGTTACAGATCTGATTTTTTTTTAAAAAATAACCCCTCGAATGAGGCGGGGTATAAAATTGATCACATAATACCGTTAATGTAATGTATTTAATTTATTAATAAATAACATATTCAGAAGAAATACCATATATAATATTATGTGGATAGTACATATGTACCTCAAAAAATAGAATTTGAGACAACAAACACAAACAACCTTAGAAACATTCAAGTCAAAAACCATTTATGGATATGATATAAAATGAAACATTAAATATCATAATAAATTATACAATCATGATAAAAACACTAAAGTTGAGTTTAATACAAAATTCAAACGAAAAGATTTTGTATAATAATAAATATATCTCAATGGGTGAAAATTTGAGACAAGAAACTATTTCCTTCTTTACTAACTTTTTTTAATGCACTCTATGATCCTATATAAAGAACATAGAAATCTTAATATATTTTTTCATAAACATATTATATAAATTTCATTTTATAAAATTAATTTATAATTATTTTCTATATTTATATTAGTTAGTTTTTCTCTATTTTCAAAATTAGGTGGGAGTAATACTAATCATTTCGAACAACAATCGTAATAGTTTGATTCTAGATTAATATCCAAAATTTTATAATTAGAAAATCATAAAAGTTACTATACTTTATGATATATAATTATATATAATGTAGATTTATCTTCTCTTGGAATTTTGGATATAATCGATAATGAGGAAATCAGCAATGAGCATGTTTTAGGGATTTTTAAGAAATGAACATTGGAATCTAAATTAATGAGTATAATATTAATATTACATTAAAAAACAAAAATAAAATTTGTATTTAATTATTTATATAATATATCATCACTATTTATCATATAATAACTATTTATAATATTATTCTATATCATTGTTCATTTAGATGGTCAGACCCATCCCATCATGGACATACCCTAATTAATTGATGCGTATAGTTTTTGAAGCTGTGTAATTTTATATAATTTTATTATTAAATAATTCTGAAAATATTTTTAATTATTTTTTATGTTTTTTGTCAAAAAAATTCTATTTTTATTAAATATGAAATAAATTAGATGAAAAACAAGATACACTACTTTGTAGAGGGGGTATTCTACACAATACAAGATTAATGTTTTCATTTATAAAATTATGAGATGGGAAGTTTTTTATAATAATTTCTCATTTAATAATAATAATTCTATTTTATGTGTCACATTTATTCATTAATTAAACCCCTATAATCATCTAATAGATGCAATGGTAAAAAAAGGGTGTCGGCGCTTCGTGGAGGTGGTATTCTGCATAGTACACAAATTACATTTTCTTTTTTCTTAATGGAAAATGGGACATGTGGTTAGTAGTTATGAAATTATAATAAAAAAATTCTTTATAAGAACAATAATTATTTTGTTATATAGGAATTATAAAATTATATTTGGGAAATTAATAAAGAAAATAAATGATGTTAGGGAAGAGGTACTCACGTTGAGGACTTTGGCTTTCACTTGGATGACTCCGTGTAAATGGAGGACTTACACCAATATCTAGTGACCAGTGGCTCAAATAGATAAAATATAACTATGAATTAAGTAGAATATTTATAGTTTTTTTGCTATATGAATTCTCTGATTGGTCCTGAAGGGGTGCTTAGAGGAACATTTTATAAGTGTTGTGAATGACATTTATTTAATTATATTAATTTAAACAAAGAGATCACAAGTTTCACATGTAAATAATAATCCAAAAATTGACAATAATTGAGGGTGTAGTTATATACGGATAATAAAACTTCTAAAATTCAGTGTACTTCATGTCTTATATATGTTTTGAAATCCTTTACTCTAATAATATTCACTTATATATTTATAGGTTTTAACTTGATAACTAATTTTTGTCTAAGTAATTTTCTTTTAATGCATAAAAATAAAATGTGACATAGTATATAATTTAGAATTACTGATTTAAAATATTAAATCCATTATACCAAATTAAATTTATATATTTATGAAAAATTAATTTTAATTTTATCACTTGTAATATGTAAAAACTGTTTTTTAAAATAGTGTATTTTTAATCATAAAATTTATATATATGGTAAAATTATACATTTATTTTATTTTAGTGATATAAATATGTTTATAATAGAATAAAAAACATTATTTCCCTTTAAAATCAATATAAAAATGAATATTAGCCGGAAAAATATTTAATTAAAATTAAATACCAAAAAACAGTTTTGTTTATTGGAAAATATTACTTATGTAAATAAAATGTTAATTTTTATTTTAAATTCATAATAATTTATTTTAATTAAATGTTTTTATTTATTATTTAAATATTTGTTCATGAAGAATGTTTCATAAGTTTTTAGGTTATATATATCTCTTGATATAGTCATGAATTCAATGATTTTAGTAAAAAAATATTTTTAACTATTCACATAAAAATAAATTATTTTAGAAAAATAATAAAAATCAATTTTAGGATATTTTTTTATATTTTGTTTTAAAATTAAATTAAATTCATAAAATAAATTCTTTTAGATAAAAAATATATAACGGAAAATTGCTTTTATTGGAAACTGATGTTTAAAAACATTTTGTGTTCTTAGTACTAATATGTATAAATTTATAATTGATTAAAATATTTTTATTTATTAAAGGTTTTATTATTCTTTTATGTTTTTTTATAAAATTAATCTAATATATTGTTGCTCATTTTTTTTGGTGTTTCATGTGGATAAATCTATCGAACCCAGTATTAATTTGGAAAATTATTTTCCAAAATCAAGAGGTGTAACATTACATCATAATGGAAGTAGATATCTTATCCATTTGATTGATATGGAACCATAAAATTAAATTTAATGACTATATTTTATAGACACTTTCATTTCAAATAGACAAATAAAGAGATATCAAGCAGGTAGGTTGATGACACAGGTGAGCAACCTACATGATGAGATATTGTTCCAAATGAAATATATTAAAATGTCACTTTTCATATGAGAATATTTTCCATGAAATAAATATTCCTCTTATATTGTTCCCTTAACCCATTATAATACAATACTACTGGACTTTGGGAAAGCCACCCCTAATAGCACTGATGAAAAGGTATGGACAGTCACAGAAAATGTTTTTCTAATGATCTTAGTTATATATTATTTATAATTAAAAGTTGGAACAAATATTATTATCAATACTGATAAGTAATATTTATTCAAGATTTAGTAATTGATCACTAATATTATATAAATATTTATTAATGTTGTAATCGTTTGATTATGAGAACATTTAACATTTATTTCTCTCTTATTATTCTCATGGTAATAATTACTTTTTATTCATTAAATAAATTATTTATTTAATTAGGTAATCATTAAAAAAAATTATTCAAAATACTATAAATAAAATAATTATTTAATTTATAATTAAATAATTATAAATAAATACTAGTGGACTAGATTTTTTTCCGGTGATAAATATTAATTTACCAGATTGTAAAATAATATTTATCATTACATTGGTTAAAGTATAACATGAAATTATATAATAATATTATTATATTAAATTTCATGGGGTTTCTTCTTAGATTAATATATTATTAGATTAAATTGTGAAATTAATTAATCATTAAATCATATCATTATGTATATAAATAGGCAATTACGTAATTTTGGAGAGGATTAATCATTGTTCTCAACATTCCACTCAACTTTTTCCTCTTCCTCTATTACTATTCATAACAATATTAATTTGAGTGATTTTTTCTGGATCAAAGGAACATGTAGTGATCAATGTGTCCAATCGAATATAATCAATCCACCACTCTAACACCCAATGTTTCATTAGTGTTGATTAAATATTGAATGGTTCAATATGGATCACCACAAGATGGGATCTATATTAGGTCATAGTGATGAAATGGAAGCACACCAATCTTTTTTGAATGATCAAATACAACAACAAGGAAAGTAATCAAGATAATGGTAATATTTATTGTTTTGTTTTAAATAATTTATTAATTAATATTAAAAGTTTCTATATTTTTCCTTTTGAGTTTTTTTCAATATTCTTCAAAACAGTTACATTTTTCATAACATTCATCATCATGTACATTGTGGATGATCAGTTTTATCTAACCAAATTAGAGTTGTCCATATGTCCAATAAGGGCTTTTGGTGTGTATGAAACCTTGAAGTTGTATCAATGAAATCATGTTAAATTAATAAGTGTTTATTGATACTTGATCAATTTAACTATTTAAAATTTTGTTTTATTTTCATTATACTTTTTCCTATAATATGATAATTGAGACCGCTTCTACTCTTATTTTTTTTCCTCATATATCCCAGATCTAGTTAATTTAAATGAAGAACATCTGAATAACCCCTTTGAGGTATTTTAATTACATAATGATAAGGATTGTTAGACATGTAATAAGGAGGTTACATAGAATCTACCATCAATACATGTCATGCACCATAGAAATTTTTTTATAAAAAAACAAAAAGAGTCCCCAGACGTAATAACTTGTGTGATGATATAATAATTCATTTTAATATTTATTTTTATTTTTGAATTATGTAGTTATATTAATTATAATTATATTGTTTAATTCCTAAAATAAAAAAGGAAATGGTTTTATTAAACTCATTTATTATAATATTTAATTAAAAAATTTATTCAAATTATGTAATTTTAAATTTTAAAATTTTCAATTTTTATTCCATCATGTAAAAATTATCTTAGTTTTATTTTTTCATAATTTTCTGAAAATATTGTTTTTTCAAGGAATAGTGAAAAATACTAATTTCTATTTAAAACTATATTTTATTTAAATTTATGTAAAAGGTAAATATGTTTTCTATTAGTTTTAAATTTTAATAAATTATTTTTTATTCAGAATAATCCAATTATTGTTTTCTAAATCTATTATATTCATGAATTTAATATAAAAAATATTATATTTTAAATGGGTATTATTCGAAAAAACTATTTTTCCTTGATTTTTCTGATTTATTTTTAAATTAAATTTTAAAAAATATAATTTTTAATTTTGATGAATTGATTATATATTTTGAATAATTTGGTCCAAATTTATTATATATGTCCCTTTTATTTCGATACAATATGAATAGTAACAATTATAATTTTGATTACCACGATAAAGGGTAAATCATAAAATTTAGGTTAAAAATAAACTGATAAGAAATTTTAAATGAAATAATAACTTGTATAAATCATATTTTATGGTTATATATTAACAATAATCATCCAATGGTCTAATTTATAACCTTTTAGTGCCACATGAATGTGATTATGACCTTAATAGTATTTTTTGAAAGAAAATTCAAACATGTCACACTATTGTTTTTAAGGAATTTAATATTATTAATATGGTATTACCTTGATTATGTTTTCAAATATAAATACTATTATTTAATATAATTTATTTATATTCATCTTTTTTGTTTTTATATGTTTTAATAAAGAACTAGTTTCCTTAAATGCTTTCACAATGATGATACATAATTATCTAATTAATAAAAAAATAAAACAAATGTTATTAAAAATATTAAAATAAATATAATTTGAGATAGTAAATGAAATTTATTGATTAACATGGCATTTTTGGAATTTAATAAAATCATTTTTTATTTTACTTGTTGTCTCTATGTTTTTAATGTCAATATAATGAATAGTATCATAATTAACAACAATTATATTCTATGATATTAATATTTTATTAAATTATTAAAAAAATAATGAAAAATGGAATAATATATGGTCCAAAAGATTATACAATATTCATTTATATTTCATTTGGAAGAATTTTTCTCTATAATAGTCTTATTATATTTTAATCTTCTGAGAAATTCCAAGACTATCCCTCCCCACTATTATAAAAGTGAAATATTCCTCTAATTTAGTCACAAAAATAATACAATTTATTTGGCCTATACCTACCAAAGTACATTACTATAATACCTCCCATAATTATATATGTATTTTTTTAGGTAGAACATCAACATCAGTTGTCTTAAGGTGTTATGCAAAGGATATTGTTTGAAGAGGAGTCACCATTTTTAATCGAGTGTTTCAATTTTGTTTATTATTTAACATCCCTTATACTTTTTACAACCATTAATAAGTAATAAATCAATAATAAACCATATAATTACATGTTATTATGTTATTTTCATGAACTTAATCCATCACCACATCGATGAAATGGTAAAAAAAATCATTTCTGTGTGTGGAAGAATACAACCTCAGGAACAGATGAGATTTGTTTTCTATTGTCATCTCCCAAGAGTTGTTATAATTATGGAATTAGTGTTGATATATTATATTAATTACATATTTATAATTTTTAAAATAAAATATATCATTCATATTATTACCATTACTTGTATAGAAAAATGATAATGTTTTTCATGCGTATGTGTGGAAAATGATCTTTATGAAGACGTGTGATTGTATTTTCATCACAAAATCACATGAATGATATATAAAAGTATATAACAATAATTAATTTGATATATATTATATTTTTATCATTATGTTCATATAAAATAATATTTTCCTTATTCAAATAATAATGTTTAAAAAATGGAAACATTATTCAAGCGTATGTACATCCAACCATCTCCATGATTATAACATAGTTCATTTTTCTATAACCATATTTAATGGTTAAATTAAATGTATAATTTTTGTAAATTTTTTTTAATTATTTAATTATTCTTATTATTTATATTATTGAATGATGACCTTTTTTACCTTAGTCAAATTACCGCAGTAATCATGGACTTATGAACCAAAAATCATCAAAATGACTGGAGTGAACTTAAATGAATAATAAATTATATGTAACATGTTTATAAGAGATTTAAAAAGAAATAATAAACAATAAAATATATTATATGTTATTATATAACAAACCTAATTTTATTAATCAGGAGTGTAAATAATGTATATGATGAATTGAACTAATCACAAGGAACATTCTTTTAAAAAACCTCCTTTTATGTTACACTCTCGACACTTTTTAGAAATGTCAAAAGCATTGTTTTAACTTATATGACATGAATTAAATTTCCAACCATCATGATTAATAAAATATATATATTTTTCTTTTATAAGTTTTAATATTTTTTCAATTAATAAGTATGCAGTTTTGGTTTTTTAAAAGATATTTTTTTCATGAAAAATTGTGTTTTTGATATGTGAAGTTATTTTTACATGGGTTTAAAAGCTTTTTCATGGGTTTTAATCATGATATCGTCCATATAAAGTATTTAATAATGGTTTACCCACATTATATCTCATGTTTCATCCCAAAAAAAACTCACATGAACGGATGAGGCCCATTATAAATCACGAGTGTGCTCAATACAACTTATATGAATGGTTGTTCCCCATTATATTTCTTGAGTGATCCCAATACAAATTAAAAAATTATTTGAGCCACATTATAGTTAACAAAATATTTTTGAGAATGATATATTTTCTATTAAGGGTGATATTTGTTATTTCTCAGTAATATATTAGGTTATCTAAGGGTAGAAGTTGACCATACTGTAATACCATTTTCAAGAGTGGTTATAAGAGTGATGTGATAATGATGTCCAAAGTAAGATATATGAACATTATATACTTACATATTAATTTTTTAGAAATCATTTTTTCCAAAATTTAATCTAAATATAATTTGTTTTAAAATAATTATTATTCTCTTTTAGGCTAAAAATTATTATTTTTAAGAAGAAAAATTTCAGGGATTTCATGTTTTTAACTTAACTAACATATTTCATCTTTTTTTGTCTCTTACTAAAGATCCATTAAATTGTCTTTAGGTAACATGTTTTTAATTTATTGAAATCTGAAATCTAGATAAAGTATGTTTTTTTCATAAAAGGACCCAGTTCATAAATATTTGTTTCAATATGAATGTTAAAATTTAATGAAATTTTGAACCCAAACAGAAAATAGGAGAAAAGTTTTGAATATTGTTTTCCATACGTAGGTTATTGGACTGAGCTAAACTGTGTGATGAATATGATAGGAAGATAATTGATGATATTTTTTTAATGTTAGAAATCAATAAAACCAAAAATCATAGATTAATCCATAGGAAGTTCAAGATAAATTGGACACAATGTTTTTTGGGAAGTCAGGAGAATATATTTATGAAATACAGAGTAGTGATGAATCCTAAAAATTAGGTTTCAAGGGAATTGGAAATTATAATGTTCATTTCATTCTAACTCAATTTCAGATGATTCATTTCTATATTTTAATTATGTAATATCATATGTATTTTTCTAACTCTTGTGTTGTTATCCCTATGAAAAAAATTGGGAGAATTCGGGATGTCAGTCGTATTGATTATTATTATTAAATAAAGAAGGTTTTGAATCAATTGATGTCATAATTATTTAACATTTTAGTTGGATTATGATTTACTAATAATGGTTTACTCATAAATAATGATAATGTATCATGATAAAAAAAAAATTAATGAAGACGGTTGAATGTATTTAATAAATTTGAATTAGTTCCAAAAATCTGGACACAAAACATCAAATCTAGAATTATCGAAAAAAATAACGGAATAATTTTTGAGTAAATTTTATGACGTTTGAAGAGTATTAAAGGATATTCCTTATTAATGAACTTAGTATGTTCCATAGTAAGAAGATCAGGACGTTCTATCATAATGATCTAAAGATGTAGTATAGAAATAAGATAAGTAAGTTCCACAATGATGAGTTGAGGATGTTAAATAATAATAAGATAAGTATGTTCTATAGTAATTAGTTGAGAAAGTTACATAGTAATGAGGTGATGAAGATTTATATTAATTTTCTGAGGGAGTTCCATAGTATTGAGATGAGGAATTTCAATAGTAATGAGCTGAGTTTGTTCCATAGTAATCAGATGAGGAAGTTACATAGTAATGAGTAGGGGAAGTTCTATAGAATTGATCTGAGGAAGTTCTATAGTAATATTGTGAGGACCTTATAATGTAACAATATGAATAATGTTCATAATACTGATATGAGGAAGTTCCATCAAAATGAATAAAAATTAGTAAGCACAAGAGGGATGATTATTGAGAAGACGTAAGAAGGTTTTAAAAGAACTTTGAAGTGTGGAAATGGTTAGAAATGAAATAAAAATATGAATAATTATTTATGGTTTATGAATATGAGTAAGTGGGAAAGGATTTTAGATTATCTCATTTGTCTCCCTTGGATTCCTATGAATTGAAGCACAATACATTTATACTTTTCAACTATTCATATGAATGGAATAGGCAGAGTGATGATAAACTCTTGTGAAAGTTATCATTTAATAATTAAAACTTATTTGATGGTTAAACATCTGAATGTATTGTTTACCATGATTTAGAAGATTAGAATGAACATTTTAGAAGAGTTTGAGTAATGCAGATCGAAAATGGGTTCATCTTAATAAGTCCATCCAACTGAATTCATTGGATGGAGTCCATCAGACCCAGGCCCATCAGACTGAGAGAATTAAACCCTTCCACATTTGATTGAGGATATGGACAGATCTTTTATTGCAAAATTTCATCAAATTATTTTTTCTTTTTTTGGCACAATTTATTTTCATAAAACATTTTAAATGAATGGAAATCTTGTAATCATTTGTATTGGGAGATATAAGGAATACAATTGGATATTTCAGAAGTTGTATTCACTTCTTCATAATATAGAATTTATATATACCAATGGGATTGTATATGGAAAGGATATTGGTTATCAAACAATGGTTAAACTATACAAATATCAAGTTATTTACTTGATTTCATACATTTTCAGGCATGATTATATACTAAAATATTTTAAGGTAATGAATTGTAATAGGTTTCATGGGATATGTTTCTAAAAGTGTGAAAACATATAAAATTTATACAAATGATTCACCCCTGCCTCAGTTTTTTTCAATCCTTTATAACTTAAATTGGTATCAAATACAAGTCCCCATTGTTGAATCCTTGTCATGGATAATATTAATTCCATCAATAGTATAGTAACTCTAATATTTGATGTCAATAATCATTATGGATGTAAAAATATGATGATTCATTATCCCTCAGCGTTATTCATGTATATTGTTGATGTTACTGCCATTGTTTTCCATATATTGAGAAGGATTCTCCTATTACGACTTCTATAAAAATAAATAATGAATTTTATGGAAATGGTATAAATTTTATACTTATGTATCTACTAAAAAAACTTATTTTAAGGTGATGGGTCTCAAAACATCAAAGAGTATGTGGGAAAAGATGTAACTTTTTTTGAAGGGAATATTAATCTGAAGGAAGAAAATCTACAAATTTGTAATTTTATGATTGAATACAAGAGAATAAGAGACAAAAAAATTATTGTTGAATACTTTTCCAGGGTAAATGAAATCATTTTTAACATTAGAGGATTTTAAAAATTTCCATAAGATTCATCAATAGTACAGAAATGTATTAGAAATGTTCCAGTGGTGTTTGATTCTAAAATTTCTTATTTTGAAGATAAAGATGATTTTCTCTTAATGAACTGTATAAATTTTATGTTGCATATGATATGATAAAAGCTCTATTGTTAAAAAAGAATGTAAAAGATAAAATGGATTTTGATGCTTTTAAAAAGTTGAAAATTAATGATTTTGAAGATTCAAATCACTGTGATTCTAAGGATAAAGAGGACGACGATTCAAATTATAAAATCGTGTCTCTTATCTCTAATAATCATCATAGAGGAAGATAAAAATAGGGAGGTAATATTATTATAAAATGTATTTAGTCCGGTTGAACTGGGAAATTTGTTATGAATTGAACTAAGAATAATTCTGGATAATATAATGATTATTCTAATGAAAATATATCATCGAAGAATTAGAAAAAAAATTTATAAAGAAGAAAAGTCATCCAAAAATATATAAAAAAGAATTTTGGGACCAAAAGAATTATTTTGAGTAAGAAATATAAATTGAGATCAACTAAGAATATTATTTAAAATATTAATGTTAATAAATGGTTTTTACATTAATTGAAAAAGTAGAAAAATCGAAGACTCCTAAAATAATGAAGAAAGAGGAGGTGATGAATCTTATAGAGATTGTCATCTCAGAATTGAAATTGTTTCATGTCTTGATAAAAACAAATATCTCATGATGGAAATCAAAATTTAAAATAAAATTATTATAAATATTGTTGAAGGTGGAAAAAATGAAATATGAAGAAAAATACATCTAGGAAATATTATGTTACAAACATATAATTGCTGAAAAGAGTAAAATGGGTGAAGATCTATATAATAAGTTTTCATCTAAAGAAGAAGACGTTAAAAAAGATTCAATAAAAACTTCTTGAGTATGAAATTACCTCAAAAAAGATGAATTAAAACATCAAAAAATCTTTGTAATTAAAATAACAAACCTCTAAAGTTATTGATAATGTTCAAATCAAGAATATGGTGAAATCGCCACCCAACAGAAATAATATTTAATATTATTTTTATAAAATTTTAGGTGAGAAGAAATATGTTGGGATATTTTTCATGGAGAAAGGATGTGAGAAAACTATCACATCTAAATTTTTTGAAAAAATTACCCAAAAGGAAAAATGGTCCATGCCCAAGTCATGTTAAAAAAAGAAGAAATTATCAAACTAAAAACATTATAGAGAAAGATCGTAATTTAATAGAAAATCATGATTTGATGGTTTTTTGGGTGTTGTGCTATCTATGGGAATATATATTATAATATTTGGCATAACATATCAATTCCTAGAATAAGGTTTGAACACAGATAAATAAACAATGAATGAAAAATGAGTAACTTACATAACCCACAAGAAGATATAACAGAAAAATCTAAATATGTGAGAATCTGTGTAAAAAAATAACCAAATTGAATGGCTTGAAGTGGTTTTTGGAATATTTTATTAGGCTGTTCATCATACTGAAATTTTAGTGACACACTTTCTAGAACAAGTTTCTTATGGGAGAAAATAAATTGAACCTAGAAATATGAATTATTAGGAATCATCAATTTTGGTGACACATCTTTAAAATAATGTAAAATGAATGAATCTGATATACTTGATAGTGGTTATTCATCACACATTATATGTGATATAAAAATCTTGAAACAGGTTGAAAATTAGGATGATGGAGTAGTTACATTTGGAAATTATAGTTCCTTGAGAATTAGAGTAATAAAACCTATGAAGATAGAACCAAAAAAAACTAAAAACATAATAAGTTCTATTTATTTATGGACATAAACATAACATACTGTATATGAGTTAAAATTTTCATGATGGGTATGAATTTTTTTCCCAAATAGATTCTTGTATCATCTTAGGTACTTAAAATGGTGAACCCGTAACTAAGGGTGAAATATCCAGTGGAAATATTTTTCATATTGTATAACGTAACAATTCATGTTACCAATGTTATAAATAAGAGAATATGTTGTGACACTACAGACATGGTGACCTTGGGATTAAAATTATAGACAACCTCTATAATATTTATGTTGTTCAATATTTTCTAGAATTGAGAATAAGAGAAGAATATATTTTTGTAACTTGTTAGAATAGAAAGATTACTAATAAAAGTAATAATAAAGATGATATTAAATCTACCATACCTATTTAACATATTCATTCTGACTTATGTGGTCTGATGAGACATCAAAAAAAATTATTTTTTATTTTATCACATTTATTTATTATTTCAATCAAATGACTAACATCATGTTTATTAAGCACTAGTCTGAGGTAATTGAACTGTTAAAATTATTCCAAAATAAGTTCATAAATATCTGGGGGTTTATATAATGAAGTTGAGAACATATAATGGTATATAATTCTAATGAAATAATTTTGAAACTTATCTAAGAATGCATGGAATCAAACATTAATATACCAATCCATATGCCCCAAAAAATGGATTTGCATAAAGGAAGAATAGTAGTTTAGTTTAATTTGTAATAAGTGTGTTAGTTAATACAAAAAATTCAAATTTATATGCAAGAGAATATTTTAGTACTATTTTACATGTTTGGAACAGAATATTTTTGAGGCTGAAATCCAAAATCACTCCTTATGAAATGTGGTTTAACAAAAATCCTTCATTGAAATATTTCGATGTTTTTGGAAGTTCCCATTTTTGAAAAATTAAAAAACCAGATCATGGAAATTTTGATGATAAAGATAAATATTGAATATTTATGCCTTATTCTCCTATTGGAAGAAGATAAAAATGTTTTAACAAATGTTTTTAAAAATCAGGTGGTTTCATATGTTTTTAATGTTATTGAAAATATAACAAAAGATATGTTAAATATAGGGAAATATAAACTGATGGTTTCCAATAAAATTGAATCTTTTTCAAAATATAATTATCATGATTCTGATGAATATTCTGATGAGGAAAGTGAACATATAAAAGAAGGTTTCATATTTACTACATTACAAAATAATGTTGAGACTGAAACCATCATTGGGAACATGAAGGCACCAATTCATACTAGAATAATGAAGAGATTAGGGAATCAAACTAAAAATATATCTATAGTTTAAGGGGAATTAGTTTACAAATCTATTTAACACAAATAAAGGTTAGTTGTTATGAATGAAGAGTTGAATTATATTGTGAAAAATGAAACATGGGAACATGTATATTTTTTTGAAAGATAAAATTTTCAATAGAAAAAATTGTGTTTAACATAAAAAAATTGAATTAACATAGATAATTTTGAAGTAACAATGTAGGTATTGTTTGTAAAGGCTATGAAATGGTGTAAGGTGTTTATTTTTAAGAAACGTTTTCCCTAGTTACAATCTTAGAACCTATCAGTATGTTTCCTTCAATGGATGCACATAAAAATTACAATGTTTATCATATGGATATAAATCCATATTTCTTAAATGGAGATATTGAGGGAGAAATTTACATGGAACAACCTTATGGTATTGTAATTTTTAATGATGAAAACAGGGTTTTTATATTTTATAAATCCTTATATGGGTTGAATAAAAGACACATATTCTTGGTATTAAAAATTTGATAGTTGTTTGATTATATTAACTTTTTCTAAATGAAATTTGGATAATTCAACTATAGAACACTAATTGTTTCTGTGTATATGGATTATATAATTTTTGTTCAGGATGAATAAAAAGTTTGAAAAGAATTTTCTAAAGTAGTGAAGAATAATTTTGAAATGTCAATGTTTGGAAAATAATATTTTTTCCCTAGGTTTAAAAGTTTAACTAAGAGAAAAGTAATTTTTATTATCTCATGAAAGGTATTATAGGGAATTATTAAAGAAAATTTGGATAAAATAATCCAAATATGTTTCTACTCTTATTTCAGTTAGAAAAAAGTTGAGTAAAGATGAATCTGTAAAAAGGGTGAATCAAAAATTATTTTGGAAGCTAATAGGATTTTTTATTTTTCTCACATTCTGAAGAACATATATTTTTTATGTTTTAACTTTTTATTCTGGGTATTAAATTAATTCAAAAAATCTTACTTGTTGGTAGAAAATAGAATTTGGAGAAATGTCAAAGGAAAAACATCATATGGGGTTTTATGAAAAATATGTCATGAAATTAACATTAAATGTTATACTGATGCTGATTATGTTCGATAATGTAATGATATAAAATCATCTTATAGAGAAAATTTATTTTGGGAGAATTTGGAGTGAGTCGGTATAGTAAGAAACAAATTTCAATAACATTGAGCACATCAGAATCAGAATATGTTGCTGCTACTTAGGAATGTACTCATATTTCATGGATGGAATTTTTATTGGAAGACTTCAAAGTTGATGTTTGAAAAAAATTGAGAATTCTTTGTGATAATCATAGTTCAATTAATATTTATAAAAATCATGTTCAACACTCATGATCAAAACACATTGATATAATGTTTCACATTATAAAATAGAATGTTGGGACTGGAGATGTTTTTATAGATTATATATCAATAAAGCTTCAAATTGCTGATATCGTCAAAAAATCTATACTGAAAGACAGATTTTTGGAATTGATGTTTCATCTTCATGTTCATACCCCTCCATTGTCTTTAAAAAACTCATAATGAAGTAACCACACTATGATTTGGATTATTATGGAAAAGGGGGAGAATATGTGAAACATTATCCATCAATGTAAAAGGAATTACATTTAATTCTTAAATTAATCTAAATTTATGATTATCAGAAAATTGGGGATAGAAAAATTTATGTGATTGGAAGAGATAAAATAAATTGGGTTTATTTTACGATGGTTTTAATATATTCTTTTCACCAAGGGATGGAATCCATTTAGAAACACATCATTATCTAGTAGTTTGGTCCTAGGACACTCTATTTTGATAGAGTCTTGTTTTAATAAAATTCAAAGAAAAATGTTTTAAACATGTATGAGTGGATTAAAATTGGTGAGTCAAGAAATTTGTGAAAAAAGGATTTCAACAAATACAAAGGGGGAGATTGATGATCCTTTGTGATGGTTTTTAGTATCTTGATTGGTTTTTTTGAAAACTAACCTTTTGTGAATAAATGTGTCTTATTTTTCAGGATCAAACCATGTTCATAAGTAGATATGAGTTTCCATAAGATTGTCAAATTCTGTAAAAAAGTTTGAAACAAAAAACAAGGGGAGGAAATTATAGAATTTTATTTTTCGGGCACATGTTAAAAAACTGAACTGAATCTGATGATAAGGTAATTAGAAAGATAAGTGATTTTTTATTTTATTTTTATGACCAAATACACCATCGGTATCTAATATATAATCGTAATGTTATTATTAAATAAAACACGATGTTTTTTTGGAATGATTGGAGAATCTTTGAAAGAATGTAAGAGTGGTGATGAATCCTGTGAAGTACGTTTCATGGGAATCGAGAATTAGAAATTTATTTACTTTATAAACCAATGTCAGATGATGAGATTCCAGTTTTTAATTTAAAAATATAATAATTTTTCTATAGATATTTTGATGAAAAAATTATGAATAAAAGTGTGAGAATAGTTTCTACCAATCATGTTGTGTTTTTGTTGTAACTAAAGGAGGTATTGGAAACAAGGGAAGTGATTATAATTTTATATTTCAGTCAAAAGATATTTTGTTGATCATAGACTTCTCATAACTCATGATAAAGTATCATGACAAATAAATTCTAATATTGGATACTATCAAAAGTATTTGAAATGTATGAATCAGTTACAAAAATTCAAACATAGGACACTGAATACAGAATTTTCAAACTTATAAATTCTTAGAAGTATTTCTAATTAAAGATGATGAATATTGAAGAGTATCTAAGGAAGTTCCATAGTAATGAGTTGATGATTTTCTATAGTAATGAGCTGAGCATATTCCATCATAATGAGCTATGCGGGTTCTATAGTGATGCAGTGAGGAACATCCATAGTAATTATGTTAAGAAATCCAAAATTAATGAGATGAGTAAGTTTCATAGTAATAATATGAGAATGTTTCATATTAATGAGTTGAGGAAGTTATAATGTAATGACGTGAAGAAGTTCCATTATTATGGGTTGATGAAGTTCTATTATGATGAGCTGAGGAAGTTACATAGTAATGAGTTGAGGAAGTTCCATAATATTGAGCTTAGTATGTTCTATAGAAATGAGATGAGGAAGTTCAATATTAATAAGTTGGTGAAGCATAATAGTAATGAGATGAGGAATTTCCATGTAATGTTCTTAAAAAGTACCATATTAATATGAAGAGGAATTAATATAGAAATGGGATGACGAAGGTTCATCATACTGAGATGAGGAACTTCCATTGGACTTAAAAAAATTAGTATGCTCAAGAATGATGATTACATAAAATACATTATAAGGTTTCATAATATTTGTGAAGAGTTGAAGTGGTCAAATAAGAAATTAAAATATGGGTAAATCTTGGTGGATTTTTAATTTAAGTAATCATAAAAGTTTATCAGTTTCAAAACTTTTTATTTTCAGAATTAGTGTAAATATAATAACAAATGAATTCAAACATTTTATCCTTTCATCTGATTGGTAAATATGAAGTGTCACAGGATTCATGTCAATGTTACCTTTTTTGGACTAATACCTCACTAGAAGTACAGACATTTGAAAGTTTTATTTACCATAGGGAGGAAGATCATACTGATACTTTTAGAATAGTTTGGGTAATTCAGATTAAAAATGGGTTCACTGTACTGAGTCCATCATACTTAATTCATCAGGCTGAGTTCATCAGACCTATCCCCTTAGACCGAGAGAATCATACCCAACCCCAACTTATTAAGTATATAGAATGTGCATTTATGTAAAAGTTTTAATACTGTCTTTATTCTATTTTTTAGCTCGTATTTTGTAAAAAAACATTTTAAACAAGTGTAAGTCTATATAATCATTCATATCAAATGATAAAAGGTTTCTAATAAGAGTTGGAATAAGTTGTAATCACTAATTTAATATAGTGAATTTTTATAGACCAGTATGAGTGGTTATGAAAAGGATATAGGTTCTCACACTGAGGATGGACCTTGTAAACCTCATGTAATTTACTTTATTTCATACTCTTTTAGGCATTAGTAGTTACTAAAATATGATAAGGTGATGAAAATTAACATGATGTAGAGGTTAAATTTCTAAAAGTATTGAAGCTTATAAAATGTATACAACTAATTCAAACCCTCCCCCTCTTAGTTGTTATTTGGTCCTTTGGAACATCACTTACTAATATTTTTGGGCTCATACCACATTTTAAAATGTTTTTGATAGGTTTTACGGAATAATTGGGATAATGATGAGTTCAAGATGAAAATTCTGAGGAGTTGATATAAAAATAAACCATGTTTTATTTTAAAAAAATTTTGTTTTTGAAAAAATGGTTACTAAGTATAAGTGTCCACTAGTATTGTATGAGTTTAATATTTAATAGTTTTCCATGATTATCTAAGACACTAAAATGTAAATATCTTCTAGATTGTAAGAAATTGAAATATTTTTCAAAGACATAATAATATGTATTGCATAAGGTAGAGTCCATAAAACTGGTATCAATGGAGAGTTTCGAAAATATTGGATGAATGAATATTTTATTGAGAGGGTATCTTAATAGTTATGAATATCATCACTGGTTTATAATTTTACGAATGATCAAAAGTTCGTTATCTTAGAAAACCCTATTGAGGCTTTGATTTATTAAATTTTAATGTGACTAAAGGTATTACATGTAATTCTCAGACCCTAGTTACCCAGAGATAGGGAATTATTACATAACATTGTCATGATCATAAGAGATCAAGTATCAAAAGGCCGATTAGTTTAGTAGCCTTTAAAGTACTAGATACATTCATAAGTTTTACATTACATAATGAGATAAAAACAACAACAATATTTTCCCCCTTTGAACACACTTATATCCCTCAGCCTACCCCAGTAGGGAAACCATAAAATACATCTTCACAACTTGGATAAAATAAAACATATAAATTGGTGATCTCAGATTCATAGTAAGGATAACAATATAGTGGAATCATTCATAAAAAATGATAAAAATTTAAAAAAATGTATAAGACTAAAACATAATACGTTTAAACATAAACGTTAGAGTAATTTGGCATTATAAATCAAATAATTCAATTTACCTATTCACACAGATATTCTACTAGTGAAATAATCACATGAAATATTAATATCCAATTTTATAATAATTGAATGCATAATGCCGGACATCATAACCATATAGTCAAGGCCTCATTCCAATAATATAAATAATATTTTTTCAAGGCCTTGTTCCAAGATACTAGTTTGTCCCATGAGACCTACTGATGAATCAAGGAGCTATAGCGGGCTCCACCCGTCACTTACTAAGTCCAATGCATTTCTCATATGAAAAGGACGAAACATAACATTAACATTCATATTAAAACTAGCACAAAAAATGATAATACTTTAACTATAAACCATGAATGGTATAAAAATAAGACATCCAGACTCAAACATGACCCAAAACCTTCAATACAATATGGAAGATTTTATCTTCATAAATCAACTTTAAAAAAGTGTAAAATTCATCCAAGGATGTTGACAAAGATGAAATCAAAAATATTTGAGAGAAATATCAATTTATATTTTAAAATAATTTAAAAAAACATAAGAATTAAATAAATAATTTATTTTTAAATTAGTATTATAAACTTTTAATGGAATCTTCAAAGGTGTTATAATAGTGGAAAATAGTTGCACCTACCGTGTAAGTAAAAAAAATTCTTAATTTTGTCTAAAAGTTCATAAAATTCCTTCTTTGGAAAATGAAGGAAATATTTATTTTTAATAATCATATAAAAAAGTAAAACATCATTATAAATGACTTTAACCCATTATCTAGGAAATATTAAAAACTTTTTGAAATACATTTTTAAGAAACACAAAATGGATGATAATGAGTTCCTAGTAGATACTCATATGTAAACATCCTTGGATAATGAAGCGATTGTAGAATTAACACATACCTTGTACGTTTCCTTGATATAGTGTATGTTAAACTTATATATTATAGTTAAATCGTTGTTATTAAACTATACAAGAACCAAATACCTAAATATGATGTCATATATGATCTTCTAATATTGTTCTGTTAATAATTTTTTAGAAGTATCATTATTTTGGATGTTAACTATTTCATTTTCCTATATATGTTTTATTATGTAAGTAATGTTTTTTATAGATAGGATTTATTTGATTCATATATATAATTATATTATGTTCCTAAACATTATATTTTACCATAAAATGAAATTTATTCTTAAGTGGTTGTGATGGGGAATGAATTTCCTCACGTTTGTGGAGATGGTAATCCATACATACGTACGAGGGACAATATCATCCAATTGATGGTGAAATAATATTTAATTGTATATTATATCATATAAAAAGACTCCTTAACATGTTATATTTATTATTTACATCTGTTATACTCATTATTATACCCATCCAAATAATGAAATTTTTGAATAACAAACTACACCATGACGTAGAGACGGAAATCCGTACGTACGCACGTATTGTAACTTTTCATTCATACAATGGATAGAATAATGAATATGGTTGTACCATATTTATAATGACATCACAATATGTATAAGGTTATGGAGTTATTAATTTTGTATGGAAACAACAATGAAATATAAAGTAATGGATTAAAAACACATTGAATGAGGTGGTGAAATTATTATCTCTTATTTGGGTGTTTCCTTTTGAGTTGATCAAAAGGCCTCTTTAGGTTGGATTTATGATGAATTCAAGGCCTCTAGATAGAAGTAAGGGTGGGTTGGATGATATTATAGTAGTGTTAGGCCAAACTGAATAGCTTTGGAGGAGTAATTTTGAGTGAAGGGGAAGTACCCTTTTATAAGAGAGGCGAGGGTCACTTTATGTAATTCTTGAAATATTAATTTATCATAAAATCATATTCAGTATAAAATGGCTCCAAAATTATTTATTTCGATGATAAGGTGGGTATGGGTCGGAAAACCTTCATCCAATAAGTTTTATATGGGTTTAGGTCAACATATTAATCATATATTTTAGATTTAACTCTATGTTAAATAGTTTAACTTTTACCATGTATTCTTGAATTATTATTATAAATAGTTAATAAACATACTATAAAACCAAAACTAAACCCAAAGTGTTTCATTATTAATATATATTATAATAAAATTCCATTTTCCAAACCATATATTTTTATGAATATTATATCAATTAATAATATACTATTTTTTTAAAAACACATTTTTGTCAATTTTGACACTATTTGGTATTTAATTTTTGTTAAAGTCCTAACAACTTTATTACTTAAGAGAAAATTAATTTAATCAACCATACCATGTAATATTAACCTATATAATTATTATAATTCATCAGAATTTTCAATTTACATTTATTTGGATATTTATAATATCAATTATTTTAATATTTCATAAATAAAGTAATTACTATATCATCATTCTGTCATAATTAAATTTAATTAATTAATGAATAAAAATTAAAAATAAAATACCCTTACGTAGAAAATAATTTTATATTTATAATGAATATTTATAGTCAAATTTATCTTATGTATACCCCTATATTAAAAATGGTTTGGTTATTAAATTTTGAATTTAGCACTTTTAAACCTTCTTTAAATAAAATAACAATAAATGTCATAATCTAATCCAAGTGAGTCAAAAGAATTATAATTTATTACTAAGGAATATTTTGGTCAAAATAAATTTATCCAATAGAATTAGGACATGTGTTAGGCTAATTATAAGATCATATTTTATCTTTAATTGCCCTATTTACTTTTAACCGTGGTAAATAAGTCCAAAGTTACTATTCATCAAATATTATTTTAATCTTATTGAACCACATAATAATTACTAATGTCAACTGTGCCACTCAGATTTTTGAAATTCAATTCACAGAAGTGGTAAAATTATGTTTTATGCAAATTTCCAAATGCAACTAGAAGGAGGGTAAAAGACGGTAAAAAGTTCAATAAAATTTAATATTTCTAATATTATTATAAAATAACTCCAATAAATTACATTAAACATATATAGGTATTATGTATCTATTTTTATGTAAAATAAATTTAAATAAAATAATTAAATAATTAAATAAAAATTCTGTTTTAAATAATAACGTAGTGTTTTTCACTATTCATCAAAAATTAAAGGTTTACAGAAAAATATCAATAATTCACCCTAAGATAATTTTGATATTACAATCCAAAAAATGAAGTCCATTTTGAAGAAATAGAATTTATTAAATTTTAAAATGTGGGTATTAGTATTCATAACAGCTAGTAATATTTTTCATGGTATGCTAAAACTCCAAGTTGCATAGAGCGCAAGTTATTGAATTATTCAAAGGGAACGTAGCGTGGAAGCTTGGAGTGTTACATTCTCCCATCCTTCAAATAATTTCATCATTAAAATTTCTATAATATTACTACATAAAATGATTCAGCTAGTTCTTCATTATAAGTTCCTTGAGTTCCCACATTGCATCTTCCATCTTATGGTTTCTCCATAGAACATTCACCAGACGAGTCTTCTGGTTTCACAACACGTGTTCTCTAGTATTAAGAATTCTGATAGGCTCTTCGCAATAAGACATGTCTGGTTTCAGTTATATTTCTTCATAGGTTATTACATGTGATGGTTCAAGCATGTATTTTCACAATAATGATATGTGGAACACATCATGAACTTTAGTGAGTCTTGGTGGCATTGACAAATGATAAGCTACAACTCCAATTCATTCTAGAATTTCGAAATGTCTAATGTACCTATGACTTAATTTACCCTTCTTACCGAAACATATAACACCCTTCCATAGAGATACCTTCATGAAAACATTATTTCCATCTTTTAATTCCTAATCCTTAATTCATTTATCCGCATAGCTCTTTTTTTTAAATTGAGCTGCTTTGATTTGGGTTTGGATAACCTTCACCTTTTCCATTGTTTTCTCGACATGTTCTTGGACTACGAGTTTTCATTCACAAACATCATCCCAACAAGTTGGCGTGCAAAATCTCTTTCCATATAAATCTTTATATGGTTTCATTTGAATACTTTAATGGAGGCTATTATTATACGAAAATTCGTCTAGAGGTAAATATTGATTGCACATACCTTGAAAGTCAAGTTAGAAAGATCTAAACATGTCTTCTAAGGTTTCAATAGTGCGTTCTGATTGTCCATCAGTTTGATAGTGGTAGGTAGTTCTCAAATGATGTTTAGTATCTAGGGCCTTCTGAAGAATTTTCCAAAATCTTGATGTAAAAATGTGATAATGATCAGAAACAATCGATTGGGTCACTCCATGAAGCCTTACAACTTAATTAATATATATTCTAGATAAACGTTTACCTGGTAAATCTTCTCGTATAGAAAGAAAATGTGTTGAATTGGTAAATCAGCAATGAATCATATTGCATTATAACTCCAATGAGTCTTTGGTAGCCCCATGACAATGTCCATCATAATATCATTCCATTTCCACTCAGTTATATGAATAGGTTGCATGACTCTTCTTGGATGTTGTCTTCCATCTTTCACCTATTGATAAACAAAACATCTTTACACATAATCAGAAATATCTCTCATCATTTTGTGACACCAAAAATTGTCCTTAAAATCTCTATACATCTTAGTGATACCAGGGTGTATAGATAAATTGGAGATATGATCATCGTCCAATAATTCCCTTTTTAGATCAGGTATATCAGGAACAGAAAGTCTTTTCCCAAATTTCAAAATTCTATCTTCCCATGTGAATCCAATAAATCGTTCATCATTTACAGCTTTAATTTTACCTTGAAACTCTTTATCATCAGTCTGAGAACTTTTTATCCTTTCCAGTAAAGATGTTTTGACAACCATTTGAAAAAGTATTGATGTTTCACCGTCAAGGATTATTCCTATATACATCTTTACTATATCCATTAACAAATGATCCCTTTCAAATCTAATATTGTTCAAAAACACCATGATCCATTCTACTCAAAGCATCTTCCACCTTCTCTGCCTTCCCCAGGTGGTACCATATAGTGAAATATTAATCCTTGAGTAGTTATAGCCATATCCTTTTCCTCATGTTGATTTATTTTTTTGAGAAAATATACTTCAAAATCTTCTGATCAGAATATATCTCACATTTTTCACCCTAGAGATAGTGTCTCAATATCTTCAAATTAATGATTATAGTTTATATCTAAAGATCATGAGTGGTATAGTTTTTTTAATTAATTATTAGTTGTTGTGATGCGTAGGAAATAACTCTATCATTTTGCATAAGGACATAACCAAGTCCTTTATTTAAAGCATCACTATAAATAACAAACCCATAATTCCACAATGATATATTCAAGATAGAAGCATTGACTAATCTTCTCTATAAACCTTCAAAACATTATTCACTTTCACTTTTCCAGACAAATTTAACCCCTTTACAGGTGAGCTTGGTTAATGGGCTTTCCAATTGGGCAAAAGTCTAGATGAACTGCCGATAATAACCTACAAAACCAATAAAACTGCATACCTCAGTTATACTCAATGGAATTTTCCATTCTTGTATTGCTATTTTCTTATAAGGATCAATAGATATTCTATATTTAGAGAAAATATGGCCAAGAAAATAAATTTCCTGAAGTCATAATTCACACTTTCTAAACTTCCTAGATAAGTCATTTCTTCTCAGGGTTTTCAGAATGGTGTGTAAGTGATTTTAATGATCTTCATGGATTTTTTATTATACCAAGATATCATCAATAAATACCACTAATAATTCATCAAAATATTCCTTGAAAACACTATTCTTTAGATTTATAAAAAAAGGGTGTATTAGTCAGACCAAAAGTAATTACTATAAACTCATAATGCATGTACATGGATTGAAAAGCGATTTATGGAATGTCTTACTTCTTCACACACAACTGATGAGAACCAAATCGATGGTCAATATTTGAAAAATATTGATCTTGATGCACTACTATGCATAAGGAATTTCCACTTGGTTTAATATCTATAAAATGGTTTTTATGGATGGTTTTGCATGAATTTCATAATTTTGATGTACCTTGTTCTTTATTTTTTAGTTACTAAATGATAAATCCTGGAGTCTATGAATTTTGGTGATTCAGAAGAGAATAAGAGGCTTATAGACCCTTTTCCCTCTCACTATGCCAAAATAGAGTCACCCACACCAAGCACAAGACATGAAGAATGAGAGAATTCAGTAATTTCAATTATAGAGGCAACTCGTACGGTTGCCACATAGTAATCAAAATAGAGCGATAAAAGATACCATTGACAGTATCCTCCGCACAGTTGGTGGATGAACTACCCAAAATCTGTGGCCTATCCAAGAAAACTATGTGGCTCAAAGATTTGAGACAGTAGCATCCACACAATTGGTTCACGGTCTACCAAACCATGGGACCAAACCGTACGAACCACTCCAGCCTTCTCCTTTTTGATTTTCACATTTCACCAACTTTTTAACTCATGGTTCCCATTTCTACCTGCTTTTGGACAACTGTAAAAATAACCTTTCTAACCAAGAAGACTTTGGGGAGTGTTCCATAATAATAAGGAATAGAAAACGAAGAAGAAGTAGGCTTGGAACTATGGTTAGAGGCGGAAGGAAGGTTTTTAGGCCCTGGTTCTTATAGTTTTGTTATACTTCGGATTATTTTATTTTTTGTTGTAATGAACTCTCTAATGAATCTTTGTAAGTTTTTCATCCTTTTCATTATGAGTAGATAACCCCCCCCCCCATGTTGGGGATGGGGAAAATGTGGGTTCGTTAGAACTAACTTCTCTATTATAGTGTTTATTTTTTTTCTCTCACCTAATTCTCCCAAATTTCATTTCTTATTTCGCAGGAAACCCCATATTAGACCAAGAATGGAGTTTCCAAGGATCTTTGGGAGAATTACGACAAGGATATCCATGATTATTTGATATACATGTCATTTCTAGAGGGCAGTTCCTAAATTAGGAGTCAGTAGAAATCAATTTCTAGACAAAGGGATTGATTCCTACAGACTTGATTGGAACTCACCAGAACAAGAGAGTTCCGACACAAATGAAACCCAGATATGTGGGTTTTTATGAAAAAAACAACACTATAGGGAATAATGTTTAATGTCCCACATTAATTTCCAGCTCTGACATATTTTCATTAAAATCCAAAATCCAGTTTTATGTAATTTTCAGTTTTCAAGTTTAATTCATAAGGAATTAGAATAGTCCAAGTAATTTGTCATCTATTGAGATCTATACCATGAACCAACCAATCTTATTTAAATTAAGCATATTCACATAATTTATTTCAAATAAGGAAACATAAAACGCAAATACTGCATCACGTTGGATCGACCCTGTACATGCACACAATACTAGTTACAAGTTAGGGAAATTAATTTGGTGCTGAAAACAATACCTCAGGAAAACAACCGACCAAATTTTGGCTATATTTCCAGAGACACAAGTGTCAGTTTTGTTAATTGAATTTGATTTATTGAGTGAAAAAAAAGAATTAAATATTTTATAATAAATAATTCTTTTCGTAATCACATTTTTGTTTTTCATTATTTTTCCCTTTTACGTTGGTTGTGGTGTTTGTTTCATGCAGGCCTATTGGTATATGAGTGGGAAGGTCACTCGTTCTCAGATTGTCGAGTCTTTAGATTTCACCAGATAGATCCAGAAATAGAAAGAACATTGTCCAGGTGACTCGTGAACTTATGGGTGATTTCAATGGAAATGACCCATTGGCGTAGTAGGATGAATAATTGGGGGTTGTCCAAGGAGTTGGATAGCCATTCATTTTTTTAAGGAAATCCCCCACTGGGTGGCAAGGAAGAGTAGCATCTTAATCAACCTGGGGATTTTGGGGAATACCTTCCAAGGAACCAACATATGCCCCCAGCTCTAATTGTACTGGGGTTCAGGTAGGCACAACTCGGGGAATATATTCCACAGGAGCAGCCTCCCATTTGCCTCAGAACCAAGAGGATTTTAATCCTTGGGAGCTACAATATTCATTCCACACCAATCTCAAGAACTGATGTCACCATGTCGTACTCTTATGAAATATGGATTACCCTCCATTCATGGAGTGGACACTAGAATAATAAGACCACCGGTGCTGGACCAATATTTTGAGATCAAGCTGACGATTATACAGTTAATTCAAAATAAAATTCAGTTCGGTGGCCTGCTGAGTGAAGACCCTAATGCTCTCCTCTCTAACTTTTTAGAGATATGTGACAGATTTTGGTATCACATAGTGTTAGAGGATGAAATACGCCTTAGTCTTTTTCCCTTCTCATTAAGGGATAAAGAAAAGGAATGGATCAAGGGGCTACCTAAGAGATCTATTCTTACCTGTGAGGAATTGGCCTAAGACTTTTTATTGAAATACTTCCTGCCCTCAAAGAGGGTCACCTTATGGAATGAAATTCATAATATCCAACAGCATGACTCAGAATATTTTTATGAGTCATGGGAATGGTTTAAAGAGATGGTGAGGAAATTCCCACACCACATACTGACATTGTGGATAAATGTCTAGACTTTCTATGGAGATCTGAGAAATAATACAAATTTCTTGGATGATGTAGCTACTGAAGGGACAGTCATGAGGAAGTCCCATGAAGAGATTTTTGAATTTTTGGAAGACAAGACGTCCAATAGTTTTCAGTTCAATTCGGTGCGAGGAACTCAGAAAACGTGCATGAATAATATTGATGCAACCACCATGATTTTTGATAAACTTGATGTCGTCTCAAAGAAGATCGACGGTTTGAATTTAAAACATATATCTCATGTTCAAGCTGTCAGTCCACTAGCATGTAGTGATTTTGGTGAAAATCAAGCTATGGGAGAGTGCCCAGGTGTAAGTGCGGGAGCCTCGACCAATGAGGTAAAATATTTTTCATAGAACAGAGGACCCAATAAGTACCCTAAAAACCAGAACCAGGGGTGGAAGGAGAACGAAAACACTAGCTGTGGGTACCAACAACCAAATCCTTAGCCCCAACCACAAAGACCACCTGGTTACGGGAAAAAAAGTTTCAGACTCTATATTTGAGGCAGCAACATGAGAAATAATTTCATCAAAGAGCATATCAGCAGCAAGGGTATTAACACCCTCGTCCTCCTCAACCATTGTGAATGCCACCTCCCCTACAAGTATCCCAACAACATTAGAAGGAACCTCCCTCATGGCTGGAAAAAATGATGTCTAAATTTATAACTACTGATGAAATACAATTTCTAAACCAATAAGAATCAATTATAATCATCGAGAACCAGATAGGGAAGCTTTCCAAACATGTTTCTCAAAGACATCCCGGTACACTACCGAGAAACACTGAGAAAAATCCACAATAGGAGGATAATGTTGTTATTCTACGTAGCGGAAAGGAGATAACACTGAAGGTAACTATCAGTCAGGGTGCTACACCATCAAAGCTATCCAAATTCTCCTCAGGTGGAGAAGTTGCAGCTTAGGAAACTTCCCTGAAACATGAGTTGGATAAAGAACATAAAGTCGCATAGGATAAGGGAAAATAAGTGATAAATGTTTATGAACCTTTTTTCCATTTCCAGTTTGGATGAATCAAAAGAGTCTAGACGAGCCATTTTCCAATTTCATGGAAGTCTTTCGGAAGCTCCATATCAACATCCCCTTTACAGAGTGATTAACTCAAATGCCCACCGACAAGAAGTTCATGAAATAGATTATTTCAAATAAAAGAATGATAGTAAACATTGGCACCGTTCTCCAGACCAAGGAATGCTCGACGGCGGTCCAACATACTCTCCCTCCTAAGCTCCAAGATCAGGGAATTCTAACTAGACCATGCACTATCAGACCTTACAAGTTCAGAAAATCCCTTTCGGATTTGGGGGTGAGTGTTAATTTAATGCCCTTCAGAGTATTTAAGAAGTTATGGCTGAATGATCTCAAGACAACCCGAGTGGTACTCCAACTAGATGATCATTCTATTAAATACCCTAGGGGGCTATTGGAGGGCGTGTTGGTTAATGTGGAGATGTTAATTCTGCTAGCGGATTTCATTATCCTCGACATGGAAGAAGGCCAAGAGGAATATTTAATTCTTGGAATCCCCTTTCTGGATACTAGAAAGGTGTTAATTTATGTTCACCAAGTTGAGATGATCATCTGTGTTGGTGAAGAGAAGGCTTCCTACAACACCCTGATGGTGGTGAAATAGGTTTCACTAATGGAGTAAGAGGATTATTGTGCATTGAAAACAATGGCTGATTGCTAAGGCTTAGAGGAAGATAATAGGAAAAATTACTCATTTGGAAATGAAACTATTTTGGAGTTTGACCAGCTTGAAGAAAACCAGGAGGAACTAAGTTTTATTATAGGCTAAGGTAGCCATTACGGGAAAAGTGTGATTGTTATAGATTTATTAGAGGGAGTCGAGGTTGAGCCGATTTCACCTTCCATTCTCAAGGCTCCCCATGTTTTTTAAAACCTCTACCCTCCTCGTTGAAATATGGATATTTGGGAGAGAGAAAAACATTAACCGTAATCCTAAATTCCTCACTCTCAGGAGATCACGAGGAGGATCTTCTAAAAGTCCTCCGATGGAGAAAACAGGCCATTGGTTGGATGGTCCTAGAGCTTAAGGGTATAAGCCCCACAGTCTACACGCACAAGGTACTTATGTAGGAAGGGGAAAGCGAATCTCAACAACAAAAACAAAGACTAACCCCCCCCCCCTAAAAGAAGGGGTCAAGAAGGAGTATATTAAATTACTCGATGCTGGGATTATATACCCCAACTCTGACAGCTCGTCGCTGAGTCCTCTTTAGGTGGTCCCTAAAAAGGGAGGCATCATGAAAATGATGAATGAAAAGAACGAGCTCATCCCGACCCAAACAGTTACAGGATGTCGGGTTTGTGTCGATTACAGAAAGTTAAATGATGAAACTAGGAAAGATCATTTACCTCTTCTATTGATGAATCAAATGCTGGAAAGCTTGGTGGGGCATGAATTTAACTATTTCTTAGACAGTTATTTGGGATATAACCAAAACCCTATCGCCTTGGAGGATCCAGAAAAGAGTACCTTTATGTGTCCTTATGGAACCTTCACCTACCGCTAAATTTCATTCATGATGTGCAATGCTCCATCCACCTTTCATAGGTGCATGTTATCTATATTCCATGATATGGAGGAGCATATTTTAGTGGTTTTTATGGATGACATCTCCGTATATGGGAAGTCATTGAATAAATTCTTGAAGAATCTGGAGCTGGTTCTTGAGTGATGTGAGTATACCAATCTGTTTCTCAATTAGGATAATTTCCATTTTATTGTAAAACACAGAATCATGTTAGGCCATAGGATCTTGAAGAATGGAATTCAGGTTGATCTGGCTAAAATGGAAGTTATCTCATAACTGCCCATTCCCACATCAGTCCGAGCGATTTGGATCTTTTTTTGGTATTCTATTTTTTATCAAATATTTTCCATGACTAATCTAATATTGCCCATCCATTAACCAATCTACTATCCAAGGATGAAATTTTTGAGTTTTTTGATAAATGTATCACAGCCTTCCAAATTCGGAAGAAAAAATTGGTCACCACCCCCGTCATGATTGCTACAAATTGGGAGGAGAAGTTTGAACTTATGTATGGTGTATCGATTATGTCGTGGGGGAAGTTCTTGGAAAATGATTGGATCATATTTTCAAATTGATCTTTTATGCCAACCGAGCATTAAATCATGTGTAGCTGAATTACACCACCCTAGAGAAGGAAATGTTGGCTCTGGTTTTTTCATTTTACAGATTCAGCTCCTACATGGTGCTTTCTAAATTTGTGGTCTACACAGACCATGCCACACTAAAGTATGTTTTGAACAAGAAGGACTCCAAAATGTGGCTTATCTATTGGGTGATCCTCCTCCATGAGTATGATTTTGGAAATTAAAGACAAGAAGGGCAGCAAGAATGTGGTGGCTGGTCATCTCTCCGGGCTGGAACTACCCCACATAGAGACAGAAGAAGACTGGAAGATCAAGTAAGACTACCCCAATGAGAAGCTATTTTCATTTTCCATACCACCTCACCCATGGTTTTCTGACCTTGAAAATTACTTAGCCATAGAATTTGTCCTCCTGGACTAATAATTTCAACAAAGGAAGTGTTTTTTGTCAGAAGAAAAGAGTTATTTCTGGGAAGACCCTCTTCCCTTCCCCTCATGTAGCAATGGGGTAATCCACCATTACATATCAAATGAGGAGATCCAAAGTATTTTGAAATTATGTCCCTCTTCTCCGGTAGGAGGACATCATTGGCTAGATCAAATAGTAGCTATGGTTTTACAATCCTGATTTTTTCTAGCCATCCATGCAAAAGGACACTTGTCATTTTGTCTTCTGCTATGATCGATGCTTGCGGATGGGCAATGTGGGTCGTCATGCCGAGATGCCGCAACACCCGATACATGAGGATGATGTTTTTGATGTGTGGGGAATTGATTTTCTAGTTCCATTTCTCCCATCCATTGGGCACATGCACATTCTGTTATGTGTAGATTACGTTTCCAATTTGGGAGAAGCAGCGGAAACGACTCATAATACAGTTAAAGTTGTCATCACTTTTTTAATGAAAAACATTTTCAGATGTTTTGGGACCCCGTAGGTGTTGATTAGTGACCTTAGTACACATTTTAACAACACTCTGATGAGAAATGTGCTCTTAAACTATGCGGTCAAGTAAAACCAAGTGACACCTAACCACCATCAATTCAGTAGTTAGGTTGAGATTTCAAACCAATATTTAAAGCAAATATTTTAGAAAATGGTAGGCGCATCAAGAAAGGATTGGTCCAAGAAATTAGATGATGCATTATGGGCCTACCAGACAACCTTCAAAACACCATTGGGTATGTCACCTTTCTGGTCGATCTATGGGAAACCCTTCCATTTTCTGATGGAGATGGATCACAAGGCTTATAGGGATGTCAAGTCCCTGAATTATGATCTCAAGGCTACGGAATAAAAGAGGAAATTACATTTAACCGAGAATGATGAGATAAGGCGGGATGCCTATGAGTATGAAAAACTTTATAAGGAGAAGACGAAGGTAGTCCATGACCGCATGATCTCTTAGAAATCCTTTTATCCATGTGATAAAGTCTTACTTTTTAAATCTCATCTCCAGTTTTTTATAGGTAAGTTGAATTCCCGTTGGTCGGGACATTTTACGGTGATTACTGTTTTCTAACATGGAGTGGTGGTTGTGGCCGAAACGGATGGTCGATCATTCAAGGTTAATGGGTAGTTCTTGAAGCCATAATTTATCATGTATGACATGGTGTAACCGTTTCCACCATGCAATTGGGGTAGCTCAAGGACTAGGTAAGTCGACCTCGAGACATTAAATGTACCACTGACTAGGAGGTAACCCGACATTCAGAAAATTTTATTGTTCCAATAATTTATCTGTTTGACTGTGCCTAGGACTGCATGATAGTGTGTTTTTCTGTTCTTCTGTGCTATAGTGTTGAAATATCACTACAAGTTAGGGTATCATATTGAATTTAGTTAATTTAAGTCTTACACTTCTTATGGAAAAAATAAAATTATTTTATCTCATTCATGGGGAGCCAAGGATTTTAGTTCAAAGTGTGTGTTTACGGTTCAAAAAGGGAAAATTTTTAAAATTTATTTATGCAGAACCAACTGCACATTTGGGGCACGGTTTTCCAATCCATGCGCAAACCAAGCTCCTTAGACTCCCCTAGACAGAACCAAGCACACATCTGGTGCATGGTTATCCAAACTCTGCAAAGCTCGTGCGCCCCGAACCCCTCACTCCAGTAGCTTCCACATGATTGGAACACAGTTTAACAAACCGTGCACCCAAAACCATGTGGCCACTTAAAACCCTAAATTTCATATAACACTAAACCACCCCCCTTCTTCCAGTCTGTGCACCTCCCTTACTCTGCCCGTGTGAGTTCTCCTCTCCTCCTCCTTTTTCTCCTTCCTCTAGCCTGGTTCTCCTTCCCTCTCTCTATCCAATGTATCCATATCATCCTCTTCTTCCTCCTCTTCATCTTATTCTTTCTTCTTTATCTCCTTTTTTCCCCTCTCTTTCCCTTGGGTTGGCCGATTTTTGCCCCTATTGTTGTTTCCCATTCTGTTTCTTCTTCTCTATTCATGGTCGTCTATTCCCCTTATCTTCTTTTGTTTTTCCATTATTTCATTATCACCTAAATGCGCACCAATGATTTCCCAGTGAACACATATTTTCAAAACCTTAATTTCAACATTTAGTATTTTCCTTATGAATATGTACAATTTTTTCATTTTGGAAATTTAAATTGCTATACATATTTGTTGTGACTGTATGATTTCATTGTATGTGTTTTATTCTACTGGTGCCCAAAACCATACCCTAACATATCATGTCTACCCCCAAGAGAGCATGGGGATCCATCTCACGCTTCTCCCATGGCACACAGGTTATGTTCACTAAGAAATAGGAACTCATGTGCTACCACACCCTTTTGAACTGTGATACTAGTCCCCATCATGAGTTTACCTTATAAAACATTACCTTCGTGAGCATTACTGATGAGCTCCAAATGCATACCACCTAGGGAAATCTCACCCAAGATTTAGAAGTCCACCAGCCAGTTTATAAAGAGATTGCCTTAGAATTTGGGGATATTTTTCAATACCACAATGATACAGTGAGGATGAGTAGGAATTTACAATCGATGTTGCTGATGATGTCACCTTATGCTTGATGAACCAACATCACAACATCAGGCTGAGTGATTTCACCACATCCATTGGTCTGCATGACAGCGACTATGTGCAGAGTGATGCTTATTTTTTGGCACCATTTGAGTGGGACCTGGACTTGGATAGGATTTTATGGTCCACCATTTCCATGGGTGCCACATACGTACCACAGATTGCCAAAGATTTCAGATTCATTAACCCCATCCACCTGGTCCTTCATCGGATTATTACCAACTACCTTATAGCCTTTTTGGATAGCGAACGAATGGTGAGCACTCAAGAACTACTGATTTTGACCTCCATGGTGATGAGCATCAATTTCAATATTGCCTACCTCTTCGACCAGTATTTAAAGATAAGTTTTTCTAAGACAAAGGGAGATGTTTTTGGTGGACCATTTATTACTCTACTGGCTGATTAGCTATACCTTGAGTTTGATGCTGCGAAATTTGTGTAACTACCGGAGACACCTTTCATTGAAATTAATCATCTCCACCAGATGAGGATGCTGGAGCCAGATGGTGTCTTATGATGAATACTTGGTGTTCCTAGGGCCGCACCAGCTACACCTCCACCAGCGGGCCTGGTTGCAGAGGACCACCCTGCCAAGCCTGCTATTTCCCACCATTCCACACCCTTGGGGACCCCTAATTCTCACACTTCCCCCTATCACCCATCCACACCCCCACCATTTTACCCACCCTATCCATCCTACCCCTCCCTAGAGGGAACACCGTATGTTGACCCCAACCTCTTCGGGATGTGGCAGCAGGACTAGTACTCTATGTTCCCCTGACAGCTTGAGTAGACTCGCATGGAGGTGGAAGGCCTTATTTTGGCCGATCATCAGCTTCCCATCCTGTATGAAGCGGTGCCCCACCATCTTCCGTCCTACTATCTGTCAAGAGCTGGTGCCTCGACGGGTGATCCCTCTACCACCTCTACTCCCACTGATCCCATGGACCTACCTCCACCTACCACCAATCAGACCTAGGATGCCACCACTCGACCATTATTTTTCAATCCATCTGCTCCCTGACAAGCTGTCATTACATTCTTTATTCCATATTTATTTTTCTGTTCACTTTGCCATGTCATGTAACTTCTTTTATAGTGTGATGTTTTGACTTCTTGGTATGATTGTGTGTTGTTCTTTTCATTCCCTGCTTCTAGAACTGCTTTTTCCTACTTCACTTGTTCGGTTCCTTTTTCTTTCCAGCAGGCATTTTCATCTGTTCTGCATGATCTATCTTTCTACTCGTCGGGCTCTCTCACACCACCTGATTTCCACTCTTGACCAACATTTAGGGGAGTTTTTTACTTATTCACTATTTCATGTTCTTCATTTTTCCCTCCCTTTTTCATGCTTCCTTACCCACCCTTCTCTACATTATTACCTTCACAGGGTAATGTGCTCAGTTTTATGTGTGGGGAAGAGTTCCCTTAATTGGCACCCCATTTTGATTGATTGCTTTCCCAAGTACATAGTTTAGAATTTTTATCTTAGGTGTGTCTAAAGGGATGTTATATATATCATGGGTTTATATCATTTAGTTAAAAATGAATTGTGGAAATTATCTTTCAAAATGACTCATATGTCCAGATTGTCAAACCAAGTTTGTGATGTGAATAAACCTTTTAATACGTAAAAAGGTGAATTCATCCATTCATTTAGAAAAACAGTTTATTTAAAAAAAAAAATTTGTGATGGAGTAATTCAAATTGAGTAACCCCTTAAAATGGAAGTCAAATTGTGCATAAGGAGAGGTGACGTTTTGGGAATTGATGTCACCACACTAGTGGCTATTACACGGTCTTAATTTCATGAACTCTAGACTTGGTTAAACATTATCATCATGTGTTTAAATGATCATATTGGGCCACATTTTATGCTAGTATCTCACACCACTGCAAAGAAGAATTTTTTTTGAGATATGAAAATGCATTCCCAATAATTTTGATGAACTTTTATCATGTTCCAAATAATGAATTTCAATGGGGGTGTGTGACCTATAAAAGTGATAGCCCACCAATTATCAACGACGAAACCTGTGCTTAAATATTCTATGTGTATAATGAGACGAAAATAGAGGTAGGAACATTCTTTGTATGAAGAAGGGAGAACTTATTTTTAAGCCAAATTGATTTATGAATTAATTGTTGACTGTTATGGATTAAGTCTACTTTGTGTGATAACTTTATAGACTTGGTAATCCATGAATTATAAATGTTATAATTTTTAACGGTAATTATTTTTAAAATAAAATTCATCTAATGGGTATAATCTGTGATATTTCTACCTGTCTCTTTGGTAACTATTTAGACATGGCTGTATATTCATTTGTTTGAGGACAAAAAATTAATTAAGTGTGGGGGAGTTTGATCCAATACTGTGCATAAGGAATTTTAGCATGGTTTAATATCTATAAAATGGTATTTGTGGATGGTTTTTCAGGATTTTCACAATTTTGGTGAACCTTGTTATTTTTTTCGGTCACCAAAGGATAAAGCATAGAGTCTACGAATTTTGGACATTCAGAAGGGAATTGGAGGCTTATGGACCCTTTTCCCTTGACTATGCTGGAATAGAGTCACATGGAACAAGAACTAGACATAAAGGATGATCAAATTCTGTAATTTCAATGATAGAGGCAACCTGCACAGCCGCCACATGGTTATTCATACCGTGTGAAAACCGTTCGGAGAAGATACAATTGACAGTACCCTCCACACGGTTGGTGAACGAACTGCCCAAACTATTCATCCCATCTAGGAAAAACATGAGGCTCGTGGATTTGAGATAGTAGCATCTTTACGGTTGGCGCATTGTCTACCAAACCATGCAACCAAACCGTGCGGACCACTACAACACTCTCCTTTTTGTTTCTTAACGTTTCACCCAATCCATGACCCAGGGTTCCCTTTTCTACCTTCTTTTCGACAACTAGAAAAAGGAACTTTCTGACTAAGAAGACATTAGAGACTGATTTAAAACAAGGGGGATTGGAAGAAGAAGAAGAATTAGGCTGGGAACTAAGATTAGACGGTGAGGGAAGATTTTTAGGCACTAGTTCTTGTAGATTTGTTGTAATTCAGATCATTTTATTTTTTGTAGTAATGAACTCTCTGATTAATCTTAGTAAGTTTCTTATCACTTTCATTATGATTAGCTACCCCCCCCCCCATGTTGGGGTTGTGTAAATTGTGTGTTCGTTAGAACCAATTTCTCTATTATTATGTTTGTTCATTGTCTCTCACCTAATTCTCCTAACATCTGTTTCATATTTCACGGGAAATCCTATATCAGAATAATAATGGAGTTTCTGGGGATATTTGGGAGAATTACGTCAAGGATATCCATGACCATTGGATATACTTGTCATTTCAAGAGGGCGGTTCCAAATTAAGAGTCAGTAGAAATCAATTTCCAAACCATGGTATTGATTCCTACCGACTTGATCGGAACTCACTGGACCAAGGGATTTCCAACAAAAATGAAACCCAGAAATGTGGGTTATTATGAAAAACACAGCACAATAGGGAATAAGGTTTAACATCCCACATTAATTTCCACCCCTGGCACATTTTCATTAAAATACAAAATCCAATTTTATGTAATTTTCAGTTTTCATGTTTAATTTGTAGTGAATTAGAAATGTACAAGTAATTAGTTATATTTTGAGATCTGTAACATGAACCAACCAATATTATTTAAATTCAACATCTTCACATAAGTGATTTCAAATCAAGAGACATAAAACGCAAACACTGCTTCCCTGTGGATCAACCCTGTACTTCCACAATATACTAGTTACAAGTTAGGGAAATTATATTGGTGTTGGAAACAATACTTTAGGAAAATGAACAGCCAGAGCCCCATGAAGTTGATCGAATATATCATCAATTTGAAGTAGGGGGGTACTTGTTACTTGTTTTTATATCATTGATATCCATTTATTCAATGGATAACCTCATAGATCCATCTTTCTTCTATACAAAATGAATAGGGGATCCCCATGGATAAACACTAGGGAGAATAAATCCTTTATTACATAATTCATATAGTGGTTTATTTTGTTCCACTAATTCCATAGTGGTCATTCTATAAGGGGTCTTAGAAATGGGCCTTGAACAAGGAATTAAATCAATGGAAGACTCAACTTATTATTATAGACGATGTCCATGTAAATCCTCTATGAACCCATTAACATATTCTTACACAATAGGTACATCCTCTATTTAAACATTCCATTCGTCACCCATAGTTATATCATTCTCTTCCCCTAAATAATTTAATTTAGTTGATCTACTTGGGGTGGATCTAGATAAGAATCTGACGATGATGTTTCTTCTCTAATGATAAGGTACTCCTTATCATTTTCGAAAATTTTAACCACCTTATTATTAAAATAAATTTTACCATCATGGTTTCAAATCCATTCCATACTAAGGATTATATCAAATTGAATCATGGGAATGTCAATGAGATTAGAAGATAAAGAACATTTATATACCCTAATGGGTACTGATTTATAAAACATTGTAGTAATGATACTTCCCTTATGAGTTATGACTAGAAACACCCTTGTTAAATCAAATTGAAAATACTTAATTTTCATCGAAAAATTGGAATATATTAATCAATTCAACTATTTAGAATCAAATAAAGCATTGTCTAAAATTGAGGAAATAATTAATTTACCTGCCACTATTTCTTTCTTAGCTTCAACCTCTCCAATAGTGATCACTTAAGCTTGGACATTATCCCTTGGCCTTTTTTGAGGTATGTTACCTTGGCCCTTAGAGAAATTTATTTGAATAATTCCCCATTTCTCTACAATTGTAGCATTCAATATTGAAATACTCTTGCATTCCCTTGCAATCATGAGTTTGGTGGAATTTTTTACCACACTTGTAACAGACTCCCATTCCCTTTAAGTATGTACTAGGGTGTTTCTTCCAACATTTTCTATAGTATGTAAATTCAATGTATCCTTTCTTCCCATTATTTCCATTTCTAGAGTGTTCAGTAGATCTATTCTTCTTTTTCTTTTCTTCAATGTCATAAGTCATAGAGAATTTCTTTTCTGTCTTGATAGAACATATAACAATATCTTTGTATGATGAGAAGGATTTTGAGACTAATTCTTGAAGGATAAATGGTTTTTACCCATTGAAGAATCAATCAATATTACTCCTTGGGCTGTGTATATAATCTATTGTATGACTTTTTATCCTTGTTAAGTTAGCCTCACAATTTGTTACATTCTCATCCTTTTTTTCCTCGGGCTCATATATTTTCTTTCCATATTCGCTCGACGGTCATGAGGAAATTATTATTCTATGAAAATCTATTTAAACTCCCTCAATTATATATTTTATAATTATTCATACACATTCCGGATTTGAATTAATGATCACCATTAATCTGTGTCTCCTGTGAGGCGATAAACTGCCATGACTACTTTTTCCCTTTCACTGCTCCCTAAAGCATTAAATATTTTCCCTATAGAAATTATCCATTGCTGAGCTAAAAATGGATTTGTAGTCCCATTGAATGTTGGTGTTTGTTTCCTTATGATGATTTCTAAAATTGATCCTCTTCATTTTGGATCAGGGTGCTCCATATGGGTAAGGTTATTATTCATAACCTGATTTAGTTGTCTCAGTATGGTGACAAGTTAATCAGCACCAGTTGCTTCACCAGCTCCACTATAATTATCTTGAGTATGAGGTAAATCCCTGCATGGATTATGTGAATTGATAAAGTTTCCATTACATCCACTAGTCACCATTTCTAAACAATTGAATACACTATATTAGTTTATTAATTGCAATATATAATTTCAAACCTGTAAAACACTTAACATAAATTGAACAGTTAATGGATATAATTCATAATAATAAAATTGTTTTATTTGAAAAGGTATATACTCATTAATCCTTAATAATGGTTTGAAAAGAAAATGGAATTATCCTAAGCCTATCCCCTATGAGTGTCATAACCAATAGTGTAGCAAGGCCCGTTGTCATATACCAGGATACCCTGAGTCAAGACCGAAATTCCTTGTCTGAGTTTTCACTCCTAGGTACATATGTGATAGATCCACCTTTACCTTCTTGTATGTAGACATGGATGTATTTCATGGATAATAAACAAAATTTATACATTAAAAAAATCTAAGAAGTTCTTATATACTAATTCTCAATGTCTATCTCAGGGTAATGTTCTCTAATCAGAGTTTTTCTAAATCTATCTTCCAAGGATTGTACTAAACATCCTTGGATACCAACTGTAACACCCTGACCATAGTTACCCAGAGTTGGTGCATTATTTCATAACATTTTCATGATAAAAATATATCAAGTCTCGAAATACTGATTACTGTAGTAGCTATGGAAGTATTAGATTCATACATATGTTTTACATTACATCAAGAGATAAAAACAGCAACCAAATTTTTTCCACCTTTGAACACACTTATATCCCTTACCCAGTCCCGAAAAGTCAACCATAAAATACTTCATCACATCCTGGGAATATAAAACATATAATGCGGTGAGCTCAGATGATTAGTAAGGATAAAAATATTGCAGAAACTTTCACAAATAAGAATGAATATTTAAGGACATGTATAAGAGTAAAACATTAGACTTTTAAAATTAAACATCAACATAATATGGAAAGTATAAATCAAATAATTCCATTTACTTATTCACATGTATTTATATAAGTCGAACAATCACACGCAATATCAATAGCCATTTCATAATGATGGAATGGATATTTCTAGACATCATAACCACATAGTCATGGCATTGTTCAACAACGATAAATAATATTTTGTCAAGGCCTTGTTCCAATATACTAGTTTGTATCATGAGACCTACATATGCATTGAGGAGGTATAGTAGTCTCCAACCGTCACTTAATAAGTTCAATTCATGCCTTATATGAAAAGGATTAAACATAAAATAAACATTCATATTAAAACTAGAATACAAAATGTTAATACACTAACTATAAACCATGAATGGTATAAAAATAACACATCCAAAATAAATCATTTCCAAATAAATTCAAATAATATTTAAGATTGTATCATAATAAATCAATTTCAAACAATTGTAAAATCTATCAAAGGATTTTGACAAAGATGAAATGAAAACTATTTGAGAGAAATATCAATTTCTATTTTAAAATTATTTAAAAGTAAAATAATTATAAGATAAATAATTTATTTTGAAAATATTCTTATATTATTATAAGGTAATCTTCTAAGGTTCTATTTTGTTAGAGAATAGACACACCCACCTTATACGTAAAAAAATATTTCCTTCTTTATTTCGTCGAAAAGATCATATAGGACCTTGTTTGGAAAACGACAGAGATATTCCCTTATAAATATATTATAAAAAGTAAAATAAGAGTATAAATTACTTTAACCCATAGTCATGGAAATAGTAAATATATTTTGAAATACATTTTTATGAAACATGGATGTGGATGATGAATAGGCCCCAGTAGATACTCACATATAAGCAACCTCGAATAATGAAGAGATTGTAGAATTAACCCTTACCTTGTACATTTCCTTAATCAAGGGTATGTTAAACTCTTTTATAATAGTTAATTCATTATTATTAAATTATAAAAGAAAAAAATACTTAAATATGATATAATATATGATCTTCTAATATTTCTTTGTGAATAATATTTATCAAGTATCATTGTTTTTTATGTTAACTGATTCATTTTCCATTATATGTATTGTTACGTATGTAATGTTTGTTATGGATAGGATATATTTCATTCATATCCAGAATGATATTATGTTATTAAACATTATTTTTAACCATAAAATGAATATTATTCTTGAACGGTTATGAAGGGGAATGAATTTCATCATGTTTGTGGAGACAGTAATCCGTACGTACGGATGAGTGAAATAATCATTCAATTGAAGGTGAAATCGTATATAATTGAATGGTATATCTTATATAATAAGTCTTTAATATGTTATATTTATTATTTACATCAGTTATACTCATTATTATACCCATCCAAATAAGGAATTGTTTGAATAACAAACTACACAACAACAGGGAGACGGTAAACCGTACGTACGCACGCATGGCGACTTCTCATTCATAGGATGGATATAATAATTAATATTGGTGTACCATATTTATAATAAAATAAAAGTATGTATAAGGTACTGTATTTATTATTTTGGTATGGAAACAACAAAGAAAGAGTAAGTGGAAGAAGAAAATAACATTGAAAGAGGTGTGGAATTTATTACCTCTTCTTCAGGTGTTTCCTTTTTGAGTTGATCAAAAGGGATCTTTAGGTTGGCTTCCTAAAAAAACTTTTGCCACTAGGTCACAGTTAGGGTAGTTGGGAGGATATTTGTGTAGAGTTTGGCAAAGCCAAATGGATTTGGATGTGTGATTTTGAGAGAAGGGGAAGTACTCTTTTATAAGAGTGGTGAGGGTCACTTTAGGTAAAGCTTGAAATATTATTTTATTATACAATTATATTCATTTTATAATTTATCAAAGATGATTCATTTATAGTATATGGTGGGTATGGGTATGGGTATAAAACCTCTCAACAAATAGGTTTTAGAGGGGTTTAGTTCACCATATTAACCTTATATTTTAGATTTAACTCTAAGTTTAATTGTTTAACTCTTACCATGTATTCATTAATTATTATAATAAATGGTTAATAAACATTCTATAAAAACACATCATAACCCAAAGTGGTTTATTATTGATATATATAACGTTATAAAGGTATTTTGGCAGAACCATAGATATTTAGGAATATTATATCAATTAATAATATAATATTTGTTTTAAAAACTCATTTATGTCAATTTTGACACAATTTGGAATTTGATTTTTGTTAAAGTCCTAACAACTTGATTAATTCGAATTAAATTTATTTAATAAACCCAAACATGTCATATTAACATATAAAATTATTGAAATTCATCATAAGTTAGAATTTAAATTTATTTGGATATTTATAATATCAATTATTTTAATATTTCTTTCATAAGGTAATTATTCCATCATCATTGTGTCATAATTAAATTTAATAATTTAATGACTATACATTATAAATAAAATAAAATTATGTAGGAAATAATTTTATATTTATAATTAATATTTATAGTCTAATTAATCTTATGTATAGCCCTATATTAAAAAAATTTAGTTCTTAAACTTCAAATTTAACACTTTTAACTCTTGTTTAAATAAAATAATATTAAACGTCCTAATAAAATCCATGTCATTAAAGAGGATCATATTTTATTCTTAAGGTTTATTGTGTTCTATATTAACTTATACAATAGAATTAGGACATGTTTTAGGGTAATGTTAATATCATTTTTCACCTTTAATTACCCTATTTACTTTTAATCACGGTAAATAATAGTCAAAAGTTACTATTCACCGAATATTATTTTAATCTTATTGAACCAAATTTTACATACTGATGTCAATCATGTCTCTCAGATTTTTGAAATTCAATTCACGGAAGCGGTAAAATTACTTTTTATGAAAATTTGCAAATGTGCCTAAAAGTGGGTAAAAGACGGTAAAAAGTTCAATAAAATTTTATATATCTAATATTATTATGAAATAACTCCAATGAATTGCAATGAACATATATAGGTATTTTTATATATTTTTACCTAATATAAATTTAAATAAAATAATGAATTATTTAAATAAATAGTTGGTTTTAAACAATAACGCGGTGTTTTTCACTATTGATCAAAAAAAGAAAGTTTTCAGAAAAATACCACAAATTCACCGTAAGATAATTTTGATATTCTGAACCCAAAAATGAAGTCCATTCTGAAAAATAAAATTTATAAAATCTCAAAAAGTTGCTGTTACTATTCCTAATAGCTAGTTTGATTTGTCGTGGTGTGCTAAAACTCCATGTTGTGTACCATGAAAACTATTGTATTATTCAAAGGGAAATGTACCGTGGAATATTGGGGTGTTACATTTCTAAGGAAATTATTTGTAGTTAATTACTGGTTATTATATTTTTTGATATGACATGTAATGTATGAGAAATCCTTTTAGGTAAAAAAATTCATTAAGGTTGAATAAATTATGTTTATTTTGATGATTTTGTCACATTTTTTGAGAACAATAAAAGTATTATATTAGTGTTATTGTAGAAAAATATCAAACCTTAGGTAGGCAAACAACCCATTGAATTCGAAAAATCCATGAGGATTGAACCCACAATTGATGGGTGATAAGTGCGAATCGCCTACCACTATCCTTCCTAGATTCTTAATTAGAATAAAATTTTCTTTTAAGTTTAATTTTTTGATAGATGATGAATAATTAGATTTTGGGAACATGTATAATATTAAATAGATAACCATGGGATTAGAACATGATTTGGTGATTAAGTGATTATTTTTTTTGTAATATGTTCACTATTTTTAGAACCATATATGATTAAGGAAAAAGATTATTTGTAATTTTATTTTTGGAATAAATATTGAAATATATTTTATTAGAATATATTTTTCTATTTAAGATTTATGTTGATTATTGTTATTTAATGAAATAATTAGCATATCTTGGATATTATGTGATTTAGGAAATTAGGATTATGGTATGAGATTGTAAGAGTGTTTAATTTTATTTGGTGATAAATGTTAAAATTTATCTAAAAATGAAATGTGATCAAATAATTCTGATTATTAGATTTCGATATTATACAATAATATTTTATATATGAATCTTAAGGTGTGTAATTTTTTTAATGATATATGTTTAACATTAGGTATTTATACTGAATTATAAATATTATTGTTGATTTTTTTAGTAGGAAGATTTACTCTTTTTGAGAAATTTTTATATCTTTTACTAACCATTTTGGTTTTAGTTAATTAATAAAGATAATATGAACATATACTTAATCATTGTTGGATTTTTGGATTCATTGGAGTTTATTATAATTCATTAGGCATTAAAATTTCTTCATTTACATTTCTTTTAATGAAATCAATATCATTTTAACCCATTGATGATTTATGGTTTTGTGATGGATATCTTTCTCATGATCTTATTTTCTAAAAATCTCTACTAGTCATTGGGAGTTAGTATTTTCTTCCATATCCATGTGTCCACTTCCCAAATATGTTTTACTACTTGGAATCCAAGCATATTATACTTTAGATTACCTTTGTATATTATTTTTCTCTCTTATCATTTGGTATTTTTATTAAACCTATTTATTATGTGGGATTAAAAAATGTTTCTAATATGTCAAACCCTAGTTTCGAGTAAGATTTAAAATTGATAGGTTTTAATTTCCAAAAATTTGGTGGGGGGATAAAACAATTTGGGTACTGATAGAATAAATCATTTAAATATTTATTATTATTCATGAATTATGTACCTATATTCATTATAAATATATTAATTAATTTATAAAATTATTAAAGAAATGGATTTTTAAATCCATTTGTTATATGATATTATTTAAATATAAATTTTGAAATTCTAAAATGTTAATTTTAAAATTTTAAAATTTTATAATTTATCTTGAAAAAATTACTTTATAATGAATTTTGGATATTTTTATTATAATAAATATTTTTCAAATAAAAGAGTAAATACTAATATTTATTAAAAAGTGTATTTTATATTACTTTATTTGAATGATAAAATATTGATTTTTAATATTTTTAATAATTAATTAATTTATTTTATATAAAATAATACAATTATTATTTTTAATATTTATTTTAATATTTATTTTATTATAAAAACATTTTATATTTTAAAATGGATTATTTTTGAATAACTGTTTTTCATTGAATTCTTCCAGTTTAATTTGAAACTAAATTCTACAATTTTATTCTTTTCAATTTTAAAAAATGGATTGAATATTTTTAATAATTTGGTCCAAATTTAATAAATAGGTCCATTTAATTTTTGGATTATATGAATAGTAACGTTATTAATTTTTATTACCCTGATAATGTGTAAATCAGGTGTGTTAGGTTAAAAATAAAATGACAAGAACTATTAAATGACCCAGACAAGTACCTAAATATTATTTGATGATTATATAAAGCTTAATATTCTGAGGTTCAAAATTATGAACTTTTGTGTCCTCTTGGATGTGATTAGAAACATTATTGTATTTTATTTGATGGAAAGTCAAACATGTCACACTCTTGTTTTTGATGAGTGTAATATTTTTAATATAGTGTTATCTAAGGTATATGTTCTACAATAAATAATATTTTTAAATATAATATATTTATATTCATAATTTTAATTTATTTTATATTTTTATTAAAGAAACAATTCCCTTAGATTATTTCAAAACAATGATGTGGTAATTATTTAATTAATGGTAAAATAAAATAATTTATATGAAAAATATTAAAATAATTATAATTTACACAATTAATGTAATCCATTTATTTCCTATATAAAAATTAAATTCTATAGATCTAATAAAATATTTGGTTCAAATTTTACATTTTGTCTTAATGTTTTAAATTTGAAAGTAATGAATAGTGTCACAATTAACAATAATGAAATTTTATGGCATTAATATTTTCATAAATTATATAAAAATAATAAAAAATTTAAATAATAAAAATGGGAAAATATATCTTAAATTTTTTAATAAATATTCATTTATTGAACATTTTAAATCAGTTTTTAGAATACTCATATTATATATTAATGTGTTAAGAAATTCTAAACTGTATCTCCCCTCTCTTGTAAAAGAAAACCTCTTATTATCATTTATTCACAATTAAAAGCCTTATTTTTCGTCCACAACACAAAAAAATACATTCCTAGAATCCATACCTTAATTCTACATTTCATGGATTATATATAACACCAAATTTAGTGGTCTGAAGGTGTTAAGAAAATGAGATTTTCCAAAGAATAGATATCATTTTTATTCTATCTTTTCAATTTTGTTTATTTATTCACATCCCTAAAACCTTTTTCAAAAATTAAAAGATTAAAAAACATATCCTACATAAAATTATATGTTATTATGTTTGTGGGTGACCTATATCAATCTCTAATTCTTTAAAATGGGACACTAATTCATCGTTAGTGTGTAGAAGGAACTACCACCTCACGAACCGATTTAATTCATTTTCCATCACCATATCACAAAATAGGTCATAATGATGGAAATAATGTTTATATATGTTATTTATGACATATTTATCATTCTTAAAAGGTAATAAATCATTTGACTTCTTACCTTTCCATGCAAAAAAATATGAAAATTTTGTTTCTGTGTTGCTGTGGACTACCATTTTCACAAAGTAATATAATTTTTTTAATCATCATATTAGATGAATGATATATATAGGTATATATGAAGAATTAATATGATATATATATATATATGATATTATTATAATTATATAATTATTAAATAATAATTAACTTCTCTAAAAAATTATCATTGAAAATGGAAATGTTTCTCATGCGTATATACATCAAACTATCTCAATGATTTTAACATCATTAATTTTTATAACCATATTTAATGGTTGAATTTAATATTATAATTGATGTATAAAAATTATATTTATGACATGATATTTATTATTATTTATTTTATTTAATTATGAAATTTTTACTATAACCAAATTATTGAATTCGTCTTGGATATATGAACTGAATATCTTCAAAACATCTTACTTGTAATTAAATGATTAATAAATTGTATATAAAATGATAGTAATGTATATAAATGGAAAAATAAACATCAAAAAGATTCTTAAGTATTTAAATAATTATCCTATGTTCATTATTTAGAGGGATAAAATATGTATATGACAAATCAAACTCGAGGTATCAGAATTTATTTTAAAATTCTCTTTGAAAGTTCCTCTTTCAACTGTTTTTACAGAAGCTAAAAAAGAATTATTTCTATTAAAATGGATGGATTTATCTACTATTCTGATGCATGAATGATTTAATGTTTACTTTATATTTTTTTCATTTCCATTTTCAAATGATAATTGTTTCATTATTTTGTGTTCAGTTTTATATTTTAAAAGAAATATTTAAAATAAATGGTTTATTTTGATATATGAATGTTTTTAGCACGTGGGTTTAAAATAATTTTCAAGGTTTTCATTCATGATGCAGTTCTTAAACATTATTCATGATATTTTGGACCCATTATTATTCACGGTTGATGTTGAAAAAAATTTAATGAAGTGTTGATCCCCATTATAGATAACAAGTGTGCCCAATACATATTATACAAAGGTTGAGCCCCATTATTACTCACAAGTGATCCAAATATATCCTATATGACAGGTTTTCCCCATTATTTTTAATAACTGGGACAAACGAGTCCTGAACCATGACAACCACAAGCCAACCTTCAATAGGTTAGGGTCTAGAGACCAGTATTGAGTTGGTATTTCACAAATATTTAAGGCATTAACATAATTTATATATAGACACACACACACACATTCAATCCCATATAATTATGAAATGTAAAACAACTAAATCCAATTAATTCATACATATAAAATACCAAAATCAATGTATGAATATAAAGTTCTAAAAGTGATAATATGACCAAATACATGCCCAACCAAAAACTACAAAAGGTACAACCTACTCAGAAGAAAATAAATACTATTAAATGAAACCACCCATAAAACACCTCAGTCTATCCAGCTCAATCTATGCTTCACCAACTCCCTTTCCTCCCAAGACAAATTCAAATGAGTCATTTCCTACCTATGACATGACATGTCTGGTTAGGGACCGTTCATGGTGTGTATAATAATACCCAATGAATCACCCTGAAAAACATGAATGTTGAGAATCGAAAATATTCAATTCATAAAAATGATATATAAATCAACGAAATAAAAAACCAAATATACTCAAGAATGACTTCATACCTCTTGAACGTCACAACCAAACTCTCATCCCTACGATTCTACTCAATGTTATCCTCATTTTTAATAACCCACACCATGATCCATTATATCACTCATGACACTAAACCAAAAGTCAATGATCATTTTAAACCACCATGGAATGTTCACTGGTCTCATAAGACCCTGATACCCAGATAGGTGATCACAACAAAGACCGTTGGGGGATGCCACAAAACTAATCTAGATAAACCCGCTATATAGGGGATCATATTCAAATGACACCATTAACCAAACTAAAACATCCTAGTAGATGGATGGTCAATTCCCTGCATTTAAATGTTACACAGATTCCAAAAACCCTACCTTGTAGTGTAATAATAAGGGATATAGGATCACACTCTGATCTCACAGAGGGACACCCCAAAATCTATCTAATTATCATAATCCATAGGGGACCACAATCAAGAGATGTGGACATATTTCCGCACTCTAATCTTAAGGGGATATACTAAGGGAAAAACTCAATTGATACAGGTCTATACAGAAGAAGCAATGGGCACTAAACACCATCAATGTGGGATACATGGTGTGTACTAGGGGTACACGATGTGTCCAGCCAACCCTTCATCTACCCATGTGGTTCTACCTCACATTTCATATAAATATTTATATACATGGCATGTAATAATAGTTAAAGGTGTGTAGAGTTTGACCATCACTCTTCATCTTCTTCATGGTCATTCACATGTACATTGTACCATGTCTGTGTACTTTGGTTGTGTTTGTGTACATCAGTATTCCCATGACATTGTGACCTCTTAGTTAAATACCGAGATACCTAGAATGAGTCACATGACATGTGATAAGGTCACATGGTGTGTGATATTTAACTCTAGATGAAACCCTAACATCATATCCAGGGTTCCTACATGGCTTATGATCATGAAAGATATGTTGTGTAACATAGAAATTCCTAGAACCCTGGGTTCTTCTACATTCATCGATGCATTCCACTACCACCATTATTCCAGTCAGAAATCATGGATCTAGGGACTCTCAACCTCACCATTTCCCGCATTCTAAATTATGGACTTTGATCTGCTCTGGAATCAATATGTTGAGCTGAATCTGTTGCAAACAAGATCCATTTTCATGTATCCATTATGAAAACAAAGCCCCCATCCTAATATAATCTCATTTATCTTAAAATAATCCAAAAATCCTTATGGTTTCTCAAATGAAAACCTCAAACTCAATCATTTCTTTTTGTAACAATCTGAAGCATGGTATAATGGTTGTACAATGATTGAATATTAGTTAATTGTTAAACTGTGTTCCAAAGAAAATTACCATGATAAATGTGAGAAGAAATAGGGGAGAAATATATAAATCAAAATATGTGAGGATAAAACCTTTTCTCTTTTTCTATTCTTCATTTATCCAATTTCGAAGAAATTTCCAAACTAAGAGTAAGATAACAATTAAAAAAAGAAATCCATCACATATATTTCTTTTCAAAAATTGTCTATAATTATTGTTCATGTAATTGATTTATGTTTGACTAGTATAAATGATCCAGAGGGAATTACAGAAATAAATTTCCATACAAAATGTTTAAATTGATCTCTAATGAAGAATGGTCCAATGATTCTTTTTTTTGAGAGATTTAGAAAATCTACTATCACATTGTCATTAACATGATATAATCTGAAGTTATATTTTAATGATCCTCTAATAGGGCTTCTCTAATGGTTCCTTTAAATATATAGGTTATGTGTCTAACCCTAAGGTTGAGGCACAATAATGTTTAAATATATAAAGTATGTCATTGTATCAAATAAAATAAAATTATTTATTTATTTTATCAACTTCACCTGTGGAAAATTTTTCAAAATCGTTCGACACTAAAAAAGGTTCTATCTCACCTAGGGTAAAATCCAAGTTTTAAATTCAATGATTCCCTTATATTTTGGATCTCATCATATATTATGATGTTATAACAATTTTCTTGGAATATTACATGTTTTTTATATTAATTTATTTCAAAAACTAATTAAGGTCACCCTGAGCTTTGTAATCTTATGTTATATCTACACCTGGCCCAAAAATAATCTATATAATATTATATGAAAATAAATAGAAAAATAAGAGTAGTTATATTCTCCCCCCTTAAGATTTTTTATCCTAAAAATAGATTAAGACACACTTAAAATGATAAGGGTACTAAGATCACATCAGGGTCTCCCACTCTCTGGTGCTCTCCTAAATATTCATGTGTTACCACTAGAAACCCACTAGGGTAATAAATCACCAACGAAAGATCCTACTATGATAATCCATGATCTCTACTAGCATCTTAACAAAGGTATCTGAATCCTTAATGGACATATTTCCTTACTTTATAACAAGAGATTATTCTGCATATAACTCCTCAGTTTTGACATGTGGAAGAAGTCATATACTTGGTCCAACTATGGTGGAAGATATAAGTTGTATGAAACCTCACCAAGTCTGTCATGTATCTGTAAGGGGTCAATGAATCTGAAATATTAATTATCACCCATTACAAATATCTTTAATCCATTTTGAGGTGGGGCCCTCATGAACTTATGGTATCACTCCTAAAACTATAGATTACTCTATCTTCAGTACAAAAAGGTCTCATGACAGCTCTATGTAGTCCTCATCTGTATAAAAATGATCTACACCTTTTTTGTCATGGCTCCACAAATTTGGACCCATGAGTGTGGACTAACCTAGATCTATTTTATAATGTTGTGGATGGTAGAGTCATTTTTAAATGTACTAAAAGGGTGTTTTATTGATGGTGGAAGGGTATCTATTATTGTATGAAAACTCTATCAATGGTAGATGATCCTCTAAACTATTTCTAAAATCCAACATAAAATCCTACAACATTTTCACCATGACCTAAATTGTCTGCTAAGTCTATCCATTAGTCTAGGGTTAAATCCCCATGCTCAGACCCAAGGGATTACTAAAGGAATACTAAAATCCTCTCCATAATCAGGATGTGAAGAAGACATTATGGTCTGAAATGATCATTTATGGAACTCGATGGAGTTGGTTTATCTCAGGCATGTACAAGTGTCCCAAACACTCTACTAAAATCTGCTCTCGAATTCCTTGAATGAGGTATAACTTGGTGAGGCATTCTATAATATCCCATATATAATTTTATCCCATAACCATTTGTAGTAACCCTAGAACAAATTCTACGGATATCCCATCCCACATCCACTCTGGTACCATAAGGGGTTGAGGAAAAGCCCCTTAAACATGGATCACATCATTCACTTTCTGATTAGTGATGCATTGAGAGGCAAAATCCAAAAAACAAAACATCATTCTTGGACACCAAAACTGATGTTGGAGGTCATAATATATATTTTCCATAGTAGGATGAACCATAATGGGGACATATGAAACTCCATTACCACCTAATTCTAAAACATCAATCATACCACATTCCATCCTATGAATAAGATTACATGATCCCCACATGCAGAATATATATCAAGAGATTATTCAGTGGATATCTACGTATATAAGGTCTCTCAATAAATATCTCTACAAAAATCATCCCAAAAAACTATAAAAGCAATAGGGTTATAACCATCCTTTTAATATATTAAGAACAATCCTTATCCACTAAGGAACACATCAATGATGAAAACTACACTAATTCCTTGGTCAAAAACTTATAACAAGATCTCTGGATGATAGTTTCTACCATAACATTCCCCATCTCATAATTATAGAAATTTTTTATTTCTTAAAATTATATCAACTATAACCATAATCTATATCTCAATTTAATGTCCTTATGAGAGAATATATACTTAAGACACTTACGGCCAGACAAGATAATAAATTTCTCTTCTATAAGGTAGTGTTGTCCTATCTTTATTTACAGACAACCACTATTAACAAAATATCATGGGTCACATAGTTTTTCCCTTAAGGTGTCAACTATCGTGCCCCATATAAAATAATGGATGCCTTTTCATCAGGTCATAACCATGTTTGGTCCCCAAGGCATCACAAAATACTATGTACTTGAAACCCTCCTTTGGAAATTTCTGGATGGGATTACTCTTCAACCTCTTTCTCACGTATTGAAAAAACTAATGACACATTTCATTCCACATGAATGGATACCCTATTTGGGTAAGATATTTCTAGGTGCTTCCACATTGTAGAAATTGTGTTCAACCCAATGATAGTATGCTTCCAACCCAAGGAAACTCTATGCCTTAGTAACTCTCTAGGATGAATGCCAAGCTATCACTCTCGCAAACTTCTCTGGTTCCACTAAAACTACTACATTTGAGATTATTGTCCCAATAAGTGCACCTATCAAATAAAAAAAACATTGAGATATTTTCATAAACTTGGTTCTCTTTGAGTGTGTCCAATACCATCCTCATGTGTCTCACAATCTCTTCATCATATTTCGAGTACACTAGGATATCAATGATGAAGAACACCACAAATCAGTCTAAGAAAGTATAAATGATATAGTTAATGATTTACATGAACACATATAGGGTTTTAATTATGCTAAAGTGCATCACTAGGAAATCATAGTGACCATAGTGACATCTGAATAATTTCTTCATTATATCTTCACCCCATGCTCATAACAGGTAATAGACTAATCAGAGGTAATTCTTTAAGAACAATCACACCCCTCTCAACTGGTCGAAGATGTCATTGATACTTGGTAGTGGATAATTATTCTTCTTTGTCACCTAGTTCATGAACATTTATTATACACATAACCATATTCTATTGTCTTTCTTCTTTATGAACAACACATGGCTTCCTAGGGGAATATTGGGTCTCACAAATCCCTTATCCTACAATTCCTATAACCACACCCTCATCTCATGAAGATCAACGAGATCTATTCTATATGCTGGAGTAGATATCAAGTTCATCATGTGGAGTATATCAATGAAGAAACCTTACTCATGGTGGGGAGATATGCTATGAACGTCCTCAGGATAGACGCCCTCATACTCTGCCACCACTACATGGAACTAGTAGCCCATAACATCCTATACTCTAAGATTCATGATTTACAACAAGTGATTAGTTGATTATACTAAATTATTCTTAATATCTTCCTGCTCTTCCTAATTTACCACTTCACCAAAAAAGAAAATCCTCATCCCATCACAGTAGAAATGACGTATCCTCCATAGAAAATAGTCAATATGGGAACAGACTGTGGATTTTCAATCCCTACCATGAATGAAATCATAAGACCTCAATGATTCCACAAAGTGATTCAATATAAATATCTCACCTCAAAGCATCATACTTCACTATCAATATAAGTGTGTAATCAGTTTTTTACATATTTTAAGAGTCCTTAAGTGCTAGGGTTGATCCAATTGATCAATTGGAATATATGATTCATAAACTAGAGAAGTGCATAGAGAGGATTGACACACACCATTTTCTATCAATACTAATGCTATGGTTGAAAATTCATATACCATAACTCTTATCATACCTAAATATTCTGGTTCATGGGACTCTATAGACTATTGTTGGCCTCATCACATACCACTATCTCTATAATCCTATAATGGACCACCTAGGGTTGGTGGTAGCAACAAGTCAAACATATGAACACCTCATGATGCTCTACCAACCCCCGTACAAAATCTTTACACATTATACCTCCATGATTCTATATCTATATCGAACTTAGAGGTCCCACAATTGTATATTGATAAATAATCTAATGGGTCCGAAAATTCCATGCAAGACTTCCCCAACCATTGCAAGAGAATCATCGCTTCTCCCTTGACTGACGTGAGCCATACGAAGAGTATTTTACCACTAATAATCTCTACTAGCATTATCTCCAAAATCATTTAACATGTCTAGAACATTGTGACAACCATCAGATACCTACTTTCAAGTTCTCAACTTCTGGTTGTCTACAGCCCAAACCCATTATCTATAACTACTCATCTAAGAATATCTCCACCACTATGTTGTTCTCAATAACCCCAGCATATGTCGGTATGAATAGAGATATCACTAGATTCCAAATATCCTAGCTTAATCCCCACTCAAAGTTCTAATATTTGAAGAATGAATTATGCACCATATCTATGGAGTATCATGAGGGATCAATAAACCTCATCAAATACTCTAAAATAGTAATATTGTCCTTAAATAGATGCAGAATCTCATATATACACATTGATCACAACCTGGCTGGATAAAAATTCTCCCTAAAGAGATACTTGAAGTGTGACCAAGATAGATATGTCTTATCATGTTACTGAGTCACTAAAATCCACCATCCCCTAGAAGATCCTTGAAGAAGGCTCTCTGTGAGAACTATAATATAATGTTTAGGTGTCCTCACATGGTGGAATACTCAAGTGACTGGACATGGCCTATCCTCAGCCACATAGGGGCTTAGATAGACCTAAAATCTGGGAGGTCACTATATCTATAACTCATGAAGTGCACTAAACCTATGTGTATCCTCATTTGGAAACTCTAGTTCAAAATTATCCTTAATAGGTGGGGGTATAACTGATAAAACACCAAGAGGTAATATCTTTGATATAGTCCCCTTCACATAAGAATTATTTTTCAGTATGTCATACTCATGATCAAGAAGTGGAATCCTAAAAGGTTGTCTTCATGGTGTAATCTATTAATAAACTAGATTTACCAAATTCAAAGAGTATATATAAGGAGATGAATCATGAATGATATTGAAACCAAAACCCATTCCTATATGATTAATGTGACAATTTTTTCCCTATAACCAATATGAACATATAATGAGTTCAAAGGATATTCATAAGAGTCCTAGAGTATGGATACATTGGCCACTACACAAACCTAAATTCCATGGCCTAAAATCCAAATTTGAAACACCTAACAATATTTCCATGAAAACCCAAAAAATCTCACAAACTCAATTCTTAAAGTAACAATGACTTCTCTGATACAATTGTATCATGAATCATCCCAATAGTGATGGAACTACGACTACCCTATGACCACCTCTAATTGGATATGGACTGGAGACCACCATTGAGTTGGAATATCACGCACATGGATTGAATTTTCCTAATTTAACTATTTACATGCACACATTTCTAAGTCCATGTAATGATGAAATGTAAAAAAATGAAACAAATGCATGAATACCTCAACGATCCCACAATAAAAGTATGATAGTAATGTACTGAAAGTGATAAATGTGGAGAATAAAATCCCCACAAAAAACTAAAGAAGCACTAACATACATAAAAGGTGAGGAGTACTATCATATAAAACAACCCGGAAAACACCTTAGTCTTATAGGGTCATGCTATTCTCAACCAGCTCCATGTCCTCTCAAGACACCTTCAAATGGGTCATTACCTACATAAGACATGACATGTGTGATCAGAGTCAATGTAAGGGTGAGTATAACAATACATTATAGGCCACCCCAAAAACATGAAACATGAAGCATAAATAATAGTCAAATCATAACAATGATATAAAAATAAAATGAATAAAAAACACATAGATATGCATTGTAATTATACGATGCCCCATGGTTGACACAACCAAACATTCTCCATAGAGTTATACTTGATGAAATGATTGTTTTGGGAGAACCCACACCATAGACCATGTTATAATCAGAGTCACTCATCCAAGAGGTGATGATCATTATCCCCCACATAAGAAGCTCACTGGTCTCCTAAGATCTGAATACTTGTATTGAGGATCAAACCCAAGACCACTAGGATAAACCTAAAACCCAATATAGATCAACCTGCTACATAAGGTAATGTATGATAATGATACCTCAAACCCTTCCAAACATCCTTCTATATATAGGGTCAATAAACCATGAAAGGATTTCTCATGGATTCCATAAACCCCACCTTGGTTATAAGAATAAATGTTAGAGGAACACTCTATGATTTCATGGTGGGGAACCAGAAACTCTATTTGAGACTCATCCTCCAAAGGCTATCACAATAAAGAGATAATGATGTAGTATCACACCATACCCTCAAGGGTATTGAACAATATAACACTCTAAACTAATACATGTTGAAACGAAATAAAATATTGAATCTAAACACCATAAAATTTGGTTACACGGTGTGACAATCCAACCCACAATAAGTATCTGTAGTTCTTACTGACCTGAAATGAAAATATCCACAAACATGGCAAGCCATAATAGTTCATGATAAGTAGAGACAGATAGACACTCAACTTTTGAAGCCTAGATATTCCAGTTATGTAAATGTACTCCCCACATTCCATTGTACGTTTTCATACTCATTCCCATATGAACTCTGAGTTACACACTAATCAACCTAGCACAAGTCACACAACGTGTGACATGGTCAAATTTTATTTAATATTTATCTCTGGAAATAACCCTAACACCACATCCTGGGGACCATCACATTGTGTGATCCCATATTTCATGAAGTATAACAAAAAAATGTCAAGAAACCTAATGTTCTTCCCTAGTATTCTCTGCACACCTGCACCTTTTCAATTCTAGCTAAGAATCATGGATCTAATGTCACCTGACCTCACTGTTTCCAACTCACCATATTTCAGCCTTTGTCCCACTTGTAAACAAATCTGTTGAGATGAATTTATTTCAACATAGAGTCGTTTTTTCATATCCTTCATGGAAAGAGAACCCTCAATTTGATCTAGTCTCATGCCTCTACAAATCATATACTATTATAATCATTTCTCAAATCACAATATCAATTAGAATTTGTACCTAAGGTTTTGATATGTTACTCCAAATAACGATGATGAAATGATCTGATACTAGGTAATCATCAAGCCACAGACCATGTAAAATGACTTCATTGAACATATGATGAAATGTGGGAGAAATCCAAAAGGTATATAATGTGAGGAATAAAATGTGGAATTTTTTCATCCATTGTCTATTCTTAGAGGAATTGACAAACTAAGAGAAAATTAACTTAAGAAAAAAGTAAATCTATCATATATAATTCAAATATCTATTCATAAATCCATTCTTATTCATTTATTTGATCCCTTTTTGACTAGGATAAACAAAAAAGACAAAAATATAGAAATACAATTTCCTACATGTAGTTTGGATCAATTACTGATGAAGAATATTACAACATCTCTATCATTGGTGAGGTCCATATAATTCATTACTACATGATCCTTGATCTAATACGATTTGGTGTCGTCTACAAATAATCCTCCAATGGATAATCTACATTAGGTTATCTCAATCCTTATGATTTTTGGTTAACCCTAGGGGTGAGGCATAACCATGTTTAAATAGAGGAAGTAAGTAGTTGCATCAAATAAAATAATGTGAAATAAAATATATTTGTGTATTATATCTTCTGCACCCGTGAGAAATTTTTCACAAACACCTACAACTAGAAAATGTTATGTCACAACTAGGTTAGAACACGTATTCAGAACTCAGCGGTGTCATCATATTTCATATATGATAATTTTTTCATGATTTATTGCACTTTTTTTAGGAAAACTACGCAGATGTGATATTAATATATTTAATATGTTTCAAAAATCAATTTTAGACACATCACACCTCATAATTTCACACTTCCCCACTACATGGATCTAAAAATAATCTATATAATATTCTAAATTAATACTTGGAAAAATAAAAGTTGTTACATTACAGCTCATGAAATTTAGGTAATCATATTATTGATTATGCGAAGGGAGATCCCCAATATCACTCTCCAATGTATTGGGTTCTTTGGATGTGGATTTCTACCATATGGTTGTTTCATTTACAGGAGTTATTACAACAATGATTATAATAGTGATATGATAATTATGTCTTACGTTGCCTACATGTATTTTCTACGACTACTTTTGGGATTTCATAGAAATCATTTATTTCAAATGGTAATATAAATATAATTTGTCTAAAAATAATCATTATTCTCTTTTAGGGTACAAAGGATTGTTTTTTTATAAAAAAATTTGATGTTTTTTTACTAAACTAACATATTTTTTCTTTTTATGTTCACTAAAAAGATTTTTTTATCATCACATGATTAAATTTCTTCATAGGTTATAAGGAAGAGTTATAAAAAAGATGATATCAATATGAAAATTTTGAATTATTCCTATCAAATGAACAAATGTTTTATTTAAAAAAGTTTTATTAGGTGATAAAAATGGATACCTAGTATAATCATCGACCTGTAATGTATAAGTAAACTATGTAATAGTTTTTCTAATTTATCTAAAAATCTAAATTGAAATGATTTATAGGTTTGTAACAATGTTAATTCTAGTTCAAAGTCTCTATAATTTGAAGTGTATAATGTTAATTTCTTACAAAAGATGTTTGTCACAGACATATAGTTAGTAAGATACATAGCATGTAGCTTGATGTGCCCATCGTTTACCCAACCTTCTTATGTAAAAAATTAAAAATAAATTTACTACTCTATAAACATCATCATTATGTGTTTAGTGCAAAAGTTATTGACTATAAACACTATATGAAATGTTTTATATGATATTAAATGCATAATTAATTTATGTGTAATATTCTAAAATACATACCATGTATATTCATAATACATTGACTAATCCATGGTCATTAAAAGTATCACACACTATCTTGATTATTATGTGATTCATGTGTTATTTATTGACATGTACAGACCATGTAATTACATTAAAAACATGATATTATATACCACATGAGTAGACTGTATATGATATCAACACATGTTGATTATTTTGAATGGTTACCCACTAAGTTTCTTCTATGTATAATCCATTTAATTATTTTTCTTTAAATTTAAATAATATTAATATATTTATTTTTTTAAATAATAAGGGATGGTTATCTCTAGGATAGATTAGATGGAGAATAATTTGAAATTGAATTATTGATTAATAAAATAATTAATTATATTGATTCATCATCATTTTATCTTAACTAATAAATTAATCAAAATGAATTTTATTCAGTTATTCAAAATTTGTATTCATTGAAAAATAAGATGATCATGATATTATATTGACTTTTTGTGTGTATGTTTTATTTTAATTTTATAATTACAAGTATTTTTTATTTATTTTTATATAATTTAATTGATATCATGTGAGTCATATCTCCCTTCTTATTTTTTATGCTCATAAATGTTCGGGGTTTAAATTATGTAAAACCCCATGATAGTTTCCTTAACCTATGTGGGAAGTAAAATAATTATAACGATGGAGATCCTAGATGCATGTAATTGGTTTATGAGAATGTTTATTCGAATAAAAACCTATAAGATACATAAGAAAAATATGGAATACTAAAACACAAGTCCATAAAACTCAAATATTTTCCCTATATTTTCAATGGTTTTTTATTATATGATTTATAAAAAAAATAATTTTTAAATATCATGATTATGTCACATTTAATTTATTTAATTTATATCTAATTTAGATTTATTTATTAATTCAACAATAAATTCATATAAATAAATGAATTATCATGCCAATATATAATTAAAGTAAAGTATTGTGAATAAATATGTTATAAGTATATGGTTAATCACTTATAAGAAATCCAGTGAAAATTAATAAGAAAATTTAATGAATAAATAATACAAAAAATAAACATAATAAAACAAATCCCTCATGTTAATATTATTATATTAAATCCTATATTATCTATGTTAATATGTAACCATAGTTAAAGTGTTAATTCAATCCTCTTTTGATGGAGTTTTTAATCACCATGAATTCTAAACAGTGATTGTGGGTGACATAACTGAATTTTTATTGCATTCATCAACAAACTTTTGTTCAATAAAAAAATCAAATAAATTGTCAAGGAAATACGTGTTAGGATTTGAAAACTAGAGAGTCTACTAAATGGAATTTGATGTTTCAAGAATGTAGTTTGAAAAACCAATAACCTAAAATTTTTATTATAATTTTCAGAGACTTTTCTTGGGTATAAGAAGTAAAATGTGTATCCTTGCCACTAAAATATCAATAAGATATGACATTTTATGTTAAATGGTGAGGGTCATTGAGACATGATAAAATAGTGGTAGACATAGTAATAAAATATTATTTATTATTTCACACCTTTTAATCAAATAAATTTATAATAATATAATCTCATATTATTTTCGAAAATTTATAGTTTGTTATCAACGTTACCCCTGCTATTAATTGTGGGAAAATATCATCTTATTACTGTTATTAAATTTCAATAATGGATTAAATTCATATGGTTTGTGGTGCTCTATGATCAAATGTATTATTTTCATCAATCCTTAATTCCTAATATGTCTTCCATATTGGAATGTGATGTGGATTTTACTATCTATGGAGAACAATTGAATGATGTGGTTGATGTTAATTGTTTTAAAATATCATTAATGTCTTCCAACCTCATAAAATATTAGGAGAACATGGATTCTTATATCTTTATCTTCCATATCTAGGATCTTTATCATGAGATATAGAGACATGAATAGTATAAGTTCTTTAGGGATTATATCATGAGATTTCTTAGAGAATTTTTTCTAGTTGGGATTCATTTAGTAAAACTTATTAGATACATTGAGTTCTTGGAGGTTCTATAGTTAAAATACAAAATTAATTGTTAACAAATAACATCATTTCATCACATATTATTATAATCTCTGATTTTCATACAAATATAAATATTAAAAACATATATAATTAACCCTAAAATATACTTACTCTTCTTTACCTAGTAAAAAAGGATATGAAGCATGAAAATCCATCTGTTGTTATGGTTAATGAGAGGAAAAGTTTGGAAAAGATCTCAAAGAATAACATTATGTCTAAATATTGATCACAATGTCATTCAATTAAGAGTAGAATCAAGGAAAAGAAAAGGAATAAGATTCTATCTATTTTTCATGTGGTGATAAGGGACACTAGAAGAAAAACTACACTCAAATAAAGAGTCTAGGGGAATCTATCGGTTCATTTGTTATCAAGGGAAATATATCTATTTCTATAAATTTATTATTATTAATAACACATGTTTCTCTCATATTTATTCAAATATATGAATGAATTATATTTTATAAGATTTTGCAGGGTGAGGTGGATCTACAAGCAGCCAATGGAACCAGAACTGATGCTCTATATTTTGGTGATTATCACCTCACATTACCTACTAGAATGATTTTTCATTTTAAGATTGTTATTATGTTTAATAAATTAAAAAAATATTTTTGTTTCTCGATATGATACATATGAATTTATTTACAAATTGGGGAATAGATGTTACTTATTTTATAAACAACCCATTTTTTATATTATTTCATATTTAAATAACTATTTTTTGTGTTGGATTACACAAATCAAGTAATTAAAATTTATTAATAACTAGTTCACGTGAATCATACTACAATTACGATGGAATCACTAGGTAGATCATGTAAATGAAAATAATTTTACTAGATTACAGATATGATTATATTTGAATTTATTTCAACTAAAACCACATTGTTTATGTCACACATAATTTAAATTAAAATGACCAAATCCCCATTAAGTTGAAATTTGGAAATCTCCAACGATCATATCGAGTTTGTCTATATAGATGTGTGTGTACCATTTCTATTATAAATAATGGTTGGGTGATCATACTTCATAACTTTTATAGACGACTTTATTATATATATATATATATATATATCTACATAATGAGGTATAAGTTAGAATCCTATGACATATTAAAGGAATATAACTATGATGCTGATAACCAACATGGTAAGAATATTATGAAGCTCTTCTTAGACTGTGTTAGAGAATATCTCAATTATGACTAAATTGATTTTTTATGGGATTTTGGAATTTCATCTCCAATAACTCCACCTTGTACACCATATTGGGACAATGTAATTGATTGGAGGAAATTAACCATGTTTCAAATGGTGAGATCAATGATGATTCATGCGATTCTTCCATTATACATTTTTGGATATGAATTATTGACATTAATACACATATTAAACTAAGCTCCAATTATAGATATAAAAGGTATTCTATAAAAAAAATTAGAAAGAGATCCATGTGGTCAAATTTATAAGTGTAAGGTTATTAAGACTTTGATAAGGATATTTATCAGAATAATAATGTATATTGAGTCATTAAGTGTATATTTATAGGATACCATAAGTTAAATAGAGTATTTTACCCATATGATCTTTCAAATAAGATTGTCGGGGTTAATAAATTTCTCATACTTCTTGAAATTGATTACATATTTAAATGAGATAATGGGAGAGATAATTAATTCGTTGATGTCTAGATTCGAGATACACAAGATTTATCAAAATAATATATTCCACAAATCTAAATGGAATAGGATGTTTTGGAGATCCAATTTTTGAGTAGATGTATAAGAGATGTTTTAGAATTATAATGATATTCATTTCTTATCAATAAGTATTTTGGCTCATTGTTAGATGATAATAATGAACATGTAACCAATAATGAAGCAGTAAGTAGTCCAGAAGCTACTAAATGGAATGAAGCTATGAGTTTTGAAATGAATTCCATATATAAAAACCATTTATGATATGTGGTAGATCTTATAATGGATGTAAATGTTACTGAATGAAAATTTATATTTAAGATGAAAATATACTTAGATGGACATGTCATTACCTATAATACATAACAAGTTATATAATGGTTTGAATGGAACCAATAGATTGATTACAATGAAAACTTTTCACCCATTTCCTTTCTAAAATCCATCAAATTTATAATTTTTATAGTGTCCTTCCAGGACTATGATATTTTTCATAGGGAGGTAAAAATATATTTCATTTACCAGAACCATTTTGACATCTTATATATGAAAAATCATATGGTTTTATGATAGAAAATAATGACAATAATATTTGAAATTTATAGAGATATGTTTATAGATTAATGTGTGAATTTGGGTCATGTAATATATAATTTTATAGAGCTATTAAAAAATTGGTTTTATAAAGACCAAAAATGAGCATTATGTTTTAAACTATTTAGTAGAAATGAAATAATTTTCTAAATATTATATGTTGATGACATACTAGTTATTACCAATGAAATACCAATCCTAAAGTATGTTAATGCCAAGTTGAACATTTTTTTATATATGGAGTACTTAAGAAAAGCCACATATATTCTTGGGATCAATATATTTATTTATATATCTATGAGGCCTTTAGGACTAATTAAAATTTGATACATTTATTAGATATTGAGGAGATTTTGTATAGAACAATCCAAGAGGGGATTTTTTCTAGCGTTACAGGTCATTTATCGTTGTAATAAAATGTTACTTCAGACACCGAATGAGGGATAAAGGATAGTAAGGATCCCATATGTTTTAGATACTTGTTCCTTCTTATATGCTATTTTATATAATTGGAAAAAAGTTTCTTAATACCAAAGTGTGGTAGGAATATAACAAGATAACATTTGTGACCACCATTGGAATGAAGTCAAGACTCTCTTTAAGTGTTTGAGGAATATGAAGAACATGTATCTATGCTATGTAGGTAAGGGTGATATAGTCATCAAGTGATATGTATACTATATTTTCCATACAGATAAAGAAAATATGAAATCATAGTCGGGATACATCTTCACCCTCATTTAAGGTGTTTTGAGCAAGAAAGGATCAATGAAAATTTTGGGAACCGATTCTATAATAGATTATGAGTACATTATGACTTATGAAGTAGATAAATTAGTGGTTTCGACCTAAATATCTATCCAACATATTGATTTTGTGTCTAGAAATAAGTACCTTGTAGCACTTTGTTCTGATAATATTGCAGTGCTAGCTCCTACAAGGGATCTAAGGTCAAAATACTGGATGAATCACATGCTATAGAAATATAATCTTTTAGGGGATTTTCTAGGATATAGGTAATGTGATAGTGATAATATTTTTCAAGGAATACAACACAAGTGTTCCCTTAACTAAATACTTAACGCATCAAAAACATGCTATTCAAGTTAGATCTAGTGTAATAAATGTCTTTAGCAATTGTATCTAGTTCAAGTGGAAGTCTATTTTAGTTGGTGTACTAAAACCAAATTTTTTTACATTAGATTTCATATATATTCATAGAAGTTAATATCTATAAAAATATCAGATACATATAATTCATTTTTCTATGTGAAATTAGTGTAATAATATATTAGTGTGGATATTATATTTAAAATGTCATAGAAGTTCCCCTCAATGATGATAACTATGAAATGTTATGACAATAATTTTAAATATTGTTCTGTAGTTGGATAAAATTATAAGATGGAAAATAGTATGTCGGTTATTAGGTGTGAGTCCTCATAAGATGGTTAAACATCATATAATGAATTTCACATGTGGTGATCTTCAAGATGGGAAATTATGAGAATATACCCACCAGTAGGAAATCCCCATGATTATATGCCATAATATATTCTTGTCTGCAAGCATGTGTACTAATATTTGGACTTTAATAATCTTATTAACACGTTTCATAACTAATGTACATTTATGTATTCTCATAAACCATATTGACATATGATCATAATTATTTCTCATACATTGGGTTCATTATGAATAATATGATATTAATAAAAAATTCAAGAAATGTTTTTTCCATTCCATCATAATAGAAGTATATATCTTTACCATTTTATGGAAATGGAACTTTTTCATTAAAATCCGTGGTTATGGTCTATTAATTTTTTCTTTTGAAATAGTCAATGAAAGACATATCAAGAATATAGGTTGATGGAATGGGTGTTTATCATAATTGATGAGATATAATGGAATGGGATTATATTACGTAGTATGAATTAATATGTGATTTTTTTCATTACGAAATATATTCTTTCCCAATATGTGTCATGACTCGTTCCTAGATAGAAATATTAGAATATATATAACTCACCTAATGCCAATGAGTAAGATAACCAGAGGGTCAAACTCAATGTTTTTTTATTACTCTAAGATAAATTTTATATATATTTTACCATTGGATTAAATATTAGTTTTCAGATTGATAAGTAATGTTCATTAATGATATATTAATCTTCCAAAAATATTCAATAAATATTAATCTATCAGGTAATTATTTAATTACTCAAATATATAATATTTATTTATTTCTTTCAATTCAAATGGTAATAAATAATTATTTATTCATTAAATAAATAATTTAATTTTCTATGAATATATTAAATACATATTTATTAACTAAATTGTGAATATAATATTTATTAATTTATAGAGAGGATACTATTTATTTATTCATGAACTTAGTAATTTATAGGAGGATGGGAGGACCATATTTTTTTAGATTTTAAATTTTTATGTGTGATATTATAAAATAATATCTATCATTTTGTGGGTTAGACCACAACGTGACATTAAATTATATAATTAATATATTACATAGAATTGATTTTTATTTCTGTTTAATATATTATTAAGGGACACTATCAAATTTATTAAATATTAATCCTTAACCATATATCTATAAGTATATTGTTATGTCATTTTAGAAGGGTTTTCCCATTAGGCACAAAATTCCCCTAAAAGTTTTCCTCCTCCTATTTTACTCTAAAGATTGAAAAGAACAAGTGAAATAACTTCGTTACCATATAAATTTGAACCTATCAATCTGAACAACATAAGATGATAAATATTTAACTTGAGAAGATGACATTTTGTTAGCATTTTTTATAGAAATAAAGAGAATGTGTGGATTCCTACAAGATGAACTCTAATTTGGGTCCTTGTGAGGGAAAAACACCCCAATTGGGTTAGAAAAATTAATGAAATCAATAAAAAACGTTGCAAGATTGAGTTTATATTTCTTATTTTATTTTAAATTATTTATAAATTATCCTGAAAAGATCATCTGTCGGTTCTAGTGAAACAAATGTTACACTTTTCTGTAAAAATGTTATTTTTCATGGAATTCATCATCATGTACATTGTGAATGATTATATAAACCTAAAAAACGTTATAATTTTATAGACCCATCAAGAAAAAAATATATATATGGAACCATTATTAATGAAAAATGATTTTTCAGGAATATAATCTTTTTTCCATAATAAAAAAATTTACATACATGCAACAGATTAGATTTAATCCATTCAATAACAAGTAAATATTTGAATGTCATCTTTTTCGATTGAATTTATATAGTCCAAACTCCTTGGATTTTATAGGAACTATCATTTTTAAAAGTCACTACCATTCATTCATAATCTTTAATTTTCATCAAAAGTTTTATATCACCGATCATATCTGATAAATAACCTCTGTAAAAAAATATATGGTTTGTTTCTATAAAAAATTTCAAAGAAAAATCAACAAAAAATGATTTTTATTTTTTATTAATTTTCTAAAATATCATTCAATTTTCATTATGCAAAAACATTTTTAGAATATTAGTCATGTGATCTTCATCATAATGACCTTCTTGGTTCTATCATCAACAAATTTCATCTAGTAGGTAAATTTTTTTATTTTGACTGAATTGTTAAATTTATTATCATAAATTTCAATTTCTTTAATTCTTTTTAGATTTTAACCCCTTAATTCCTGAATTCTCAATTCAAGTGACATATTGTACCATTAATAATTGAATTTTCTCCAAACACTACGTAACAAAAGCAATAACCAATTAGTCTGTTTTCTTGATATTTATTTAAATTATGTATTAAAGAATATTATAATAGATCTTTCAAATATTATGATTCATTTTGACTGGGAAAATTAGATCTTTCAGAAATATTCATATCTTTATATTATTATAAAATACTTTATTTTTATCTCCCATATCCCAGACTTGATTAAATTTTATATTTGAGCTTACATTATTAAAAAATAATATTTAATTTTAGTAAAAGTTGAGTAAAATTGAGTTTTAAAATTAAATGTTTCTATAACTTGAGATGATTATTCTTTAACACACATAGCAATGTTAAAGTATTATCTTTTTTTCCTTAAGCCTTTTTTAATTTGAATAATTTTTCATTATGTATTTATTAATTACTATTCTCTTGAATAAATTTTTTCTTTGATATCTATCACCATTTTAGATTTCTAAAGAACATTAAATTTGAATTTTTTAACTAAAAAAATGTACCTAGATTCACTTTTAAGAAACAAATTTTTTAATTTGTTCACCATAGAATTGTACTTGTTTAATAGTATGAGATCCATCTTAGGATTATTTTTTATTAAGATATGATTCATGTTCAACCTTATTTATAGGTTCCATATGTTGTTTCATCATCTTATTTAACATTTCATATGGTCTAATAATAGTTTTCAACATATTCCATGAATATTGTTATCTTTTAAGCATATTATCCTTCTATTTGGATATTTAATGACGAGAAACCATCTTCTTATATTATCATAATTTTATTTTTCTTCTTTCTAAGATACCCTTTTATACAATTAATATATATTTTAGGTTACTTTGATTTATGACCCCATTTAATTTATTTAGTGTTTTACTATTACTCATCATTATTATACTCAACACCTTTATTCTTTGGATAGTTAATTTAATAATATATAGTTATAAAACATTAGAAACATTTTACTGAATGTTTTCTTATAGAATATCTCTTTACTATTATCTTGTTTCTTGAGATAGGAGACATAATTCTATTATATTATTCATTTTATTCCTCATCTCAGTATTTATGAAAATTATTATCTTCTTTATCCTTGATTTCAAGTTTCATTATTCATGTAAAGGATATATAAATCTTAATATTATTCTTTAATACTCTATTTTATCTCATATCATAAGTTATAATAATTTTATACGATTAAACAATGTTAAGATCCTATTTTTTTCTTGAAAAGAATATTATGTTCAACCCTATAATGAAAATTCCTCATCATTTTTTGTAAAATATTGGTCTCTTACATATTGTTTCTATACCCCATGATATTATTTAATACTTCATTCACCATTATGAAATAATCATCAGTGGTGTATTATTAATACATCATCAAATCCTAAAATTTAATTCTCCATATTTATATAATTTCTTTTATAATTATCACAATTCTATCAAATATACTTTCTATCTTTTCAAAATTTCATCAGTTGTTTGTATCCCCATAACATTTTTATATATTTTTTCTATAAGTCTATAAAAATGAAATTTATTTCTTCTCCAAAAACTACTAGATTTTTTAAATTAAAAAAATACATTTGTTAATCCTTTTCATTTTTTTAAAAATAACATTGTAGTTGTATACTGAACTTCTAGTTCATAAGAAAAAACATATGATAACATAAATTTAAGACAACCATGATTTTTTTCCATAAAAGATTGGAATACAAATATTATTTACAAGATAAATACTATAAATATTTAGTAGGTATTATATTTATATATGGGAATTTTTATTAGCACCACTTGATGCTCCATATTAATGAGTTGTACTGATGAAAAGGGTGGTTTGAATCATTGGTACTAATTTTTTTTAAAAAATTGATATAATACTTTTTGATCTTTAGGATCTGATCCACAAAAATTTAAATCTCATCCTTATATGATTTTAATAATAAATGAATGAAAAAAGTTACAATTAATTTTTACAATGTTTGGTCTAAATGAGTGTATTTTTTCCCAGTTATGAATTATTTTTTAATTAGTTATATATTTTCTACTAATATCAATTACAAATTATAAGTAGTTAGGGGGATATCATCCTCTACCCATAGGCTATTCCGAATACACAAAGTTTCTTACTAGGTATTAAATTGACTCTGATGTTTTTTATAAATTAAAATAATATGGGGTGAGTAATAACACTTTAGATTTAGATATATTTCTCCATTATATGGTGATTTAACTCTTGAGAATAAAAATAATTGGACTATTATTTTCTCAAATATTCAAAAACACTGACCTCTGATATTTATTGTTGAAGTCAAATCTGTATAACTCTCTCACTACTTCAATAGAATTAATTTTCTACTTCTAAATATCATATCACTAAATATTATATATATATATATATATACTTCTAATCATACTCCAAAATGTTTTGTTCTTAATACCTATATTTATTTATCATAAATTTTTAGATCATGCACATCTAATAAATAATAAATAATTTAAAAATAATTTAGAAATAATTAAAATTAATAAAATAAAACACCAGCTCATTTTTTAGAATATTCCCGTTACAGATTTATATTTCATGATCTTCCTCAAACTCCCTCAGTCAAATATTTGTGTGGGATTTTAACCCATGAAAATCATCTAAATTTACAAAAAAAAAATCACAGATAAAATGATAAAATAAAAATACCTATGAATTTATTTAACATTAATCACTGAAATAACTCCAAATATTTTAATTTTGAAAGATTTAGAATAATTGATTAGTGTTCTCTTGTTACAATAATGAAAAACAAAGATTGAATCAAAACCTAATCATTAGCATGGGTGTTTTGAATTTAATAATAGAACATCATCATTAGAGTTATATTCTAAAAATACAATCTATAATTTTTATATCTTCACAATTTTATCAAACTATTGGACTCCAGGTAACCCTTATGAAACATTATAGTCACCCTTATTATTATAATAAAATTCCTTGAATTTATCAAATTTTTTGTTATTTGATGATTTTTTGTAAGAGAAAATGAGTCTTATTAAATCTATAAATTAATCTTATATAATAGGACATCACCATTTTTATAATATCTACATAGGATAAAGTTTACAAAATGCTAAAACTACTCTTAGAAGAATTTTTTCCCCAGTGAATTTTGTAATTTTATTGCTACAGCTAAGAATTTGGATATTATGGGTGTTCATATCACCCTTTTGAAGTCTTCAATTTTGTCAAATTCTACACATAGATCATAGAAATAACACATATGCACTCATGGGGATGTCTTCCTATAGTTAAAAGATTTCTTATTGATAACACTTCAAAAAAATATTCTTCATAGTATTAGTAATTGAACAAGGTTTCTACCTTTTTCAAATTTGTAGTGTCTCCTATAATCATTAATATTAACAAAAATTGAAGTTACTCATACACCCCACATTTCATATCATGATGTATATTTCTTTAATTTTAATTTTTGATGTTCTAAAATATTTAATTTCTAGAAAATTATCATAAACATCTCAAATAATCTAAAATTCATTTTAAAAAACCCAAAATAAATTTTTATTCACATAAAATCATCACAATAATATTACAAAATACTTCAAATATAGTTTTAATAACATCTAATGAGTGTAAATCATAGTTAAAAACAAATACAACCCTTCAAAAATTATATTTTTCTCTTTATTATGAATAAATATTCATTTTCTATAAAATTGGTATATATTCAAGGATGATCCTTTATATTGTATCAAAAATTTTATTTTGGATATAATTGTTCATAATTAAATTATATTCATAATTAAGAACTATTTTCCAAATAAGATTCAAAATTATCCATATAATTTATAGAATTGAATGATGATTCCATATATAGAATAACAATTCCATTCCCTATAAGTTCATATTGGACCTATATAAATATATCAAAAACCATTCGTAGTATAGAATCAAATTCTTGTAAGTGATGAATAACATAATTTTCTGCAGTATTCTCACAATAAATTTTAATTTAGGATGAGTTATATACTTGAGATACAATAATTTTTCCACTTATTTATTTCACTGATAAATCAATATCCATATATTGAGGTGGTGTTTGAATATTTATAGAGGACATATATGATATATATGAATGCATATATCTAAAATGAAGATAAAAATTCCCTAATATTGATATATTAATTGTATTACATTTCACTACATAATTTTCATTTCATACCTTTGTATTAGTGATAACATAATCATTTAAATTCCAGTATCCCCTTCATCTATGAACATCTCTTCACTTTTATTTTTTTAATTAAATATTGTTTTCCCCCTTGGTTTTTATGTTTAAGGGTTCTTATAGTGTCCACTAAGGTAATATTAGGTGTTGTCATGAAACTACATCTTAAGAATCTTCATTTGGTCCACTGTATAACTGGTTAGATCCATTGCCAATTTGGTGGGAATGGAATTGGCTGAAACACATTTCTCATATCCACCGACTAGTTGGTGGGTCTCTATCGACCAACTGATAGTATACAGGCTAGTTAGTGGTCCACAAACATGACAATGGCACTATTTTATTTGAGATTAGTATGGGATATTGTGTCGTTTACCCTAAAACCACCATTTTATTTACCCTTCCATCTCTTGTGAACAATTCTCAACAAATGCAAACCATGGGATTACTTTTTGGTGATTTTTTATCTTCTAAACTTAATTTTTAATGGATCAATGTGTCTTTCATTATAATGGATTCTTATAGGTAAGTCTAAAACCCCTTGTGCAATAATCTATCTTCTTCCTCTTGACTCATTCTTACGGGGGTCCTTGATAACCAATTATAAGTTAGATCATATATTTGTTATATGGGTTTGTGGATTAAGTTTCCTTTATTGCTTCTCATGAGATCTATCTAACAATATTTCATTTTATACATCAAAGGAGATATATTTCAATTATTCTTATTTCATCTGGGATGTTCTAAGTTAGTTATTTCTATGAATTTTCATATTCCTTTTATTCATTTGTTTCCTAAGTTATTTATATAGTTAAATTATAAATTTATAACCATGGTTATATCATTTTAAATCATCAATCCCCTTGGATGAATATCATATTTTTTATGAATTGTTTTATTTTGGGATTTGATACTTTATTTAAAAGAATATTGTTTTATTTCTTGATTATGAATTATTTTCTATATCAAAGTAAATATCCTTATTTGAATGAAAATGGGTTTAATAATTAAATTTAAATCCACTTGGTTAAATGTGTGTTTCTTAAAATAATGTTCCATAATAATTTAAATATTAAATTGTTATTCTTTTCTAGGAAATATTTTTTAAAATGAAAATTCAAACCACGTAAAGGTATTGGTTATTAATTTTTTAATCTAAGCTTAATGTCTCATTTAAAATATAAAAATACTTTTTAAAGGAAGTTTGTATGTGTGGCCCTTTTTCAATGGATGATTGAAAATGATATTTTTTACTCATAAATTATTATTTTTTAAAGATAGTCTTCCTTAAAATAATGTTTTGAAACCATATAAATTTAATGATCTTATTCTGAAATTTTTTTATAAACCCCTTGTATTTATTTTTCCTTTATAAATGGTTGTTGTCACAGATGAAAAAATTTATTGAAAGAATTGGTTCTCCTCAATGAGGGATCTTAGTGGTGAGGGTGATATGTAAACATTTACTTCTATAAAATATTGATCAGACATTTATATTTTGATGTGAATCACATATGTGATCCAATTATACTGTATTTCAATCACCTATATTGAATCTTCATGGGAAACCTAAGTATCTTTATGAGAGTCCTAGATTGATGATTTTCTAGAGTGGACACACACCTCATCTAATGTATCCTTAGAGAATGTGGGTTTAGGCTCCATTTTTGCTCCATGGAAGTGGTTATGAGTGGAATTGAGAGTATTGTATACTTTGTATAAGTGAAATTTTCATAAATTCAACCATGATATTTTATTGACTTTTATTTAGTGGTCTCACTGTTATAACTAAGATCTTCCCATTATATATATCCCATATAACATGACTCTTTACACACAAAATAAGACTATGGTTACATGATCATTAGTTGGCACTAGAGTTTCTATGTTTTAATTACTCACTTGTAATACCTATTCAATAACATGTCGAACTTTTCATACCCTTTTATTACTCCTAGAAATATTTTAATGATCCTGACATATGGTTTTAATCTATATTTTCTTTTATTTTCAATTGAATTTGAATTATGAAATGAATTTAAATTATTTTTATAGAATGGAATTTTATTTAAATGAAATGGGGTTTTTACTCTTTATATTTAAAATTGATTTTAGGAAAAAAAAAATTTAAGACCAATTATGCTAATAACATGTTTATATGTATTTTATTCTCTTTTATGTTCGTGGAATTCTTAATATTCAATCATTTAAATAAAAAACCTCATTTTTTCTTTTGTATTTCATATAACGATATCTAAATTTCTGTGTATGGGGATATCATTGATTCCCCTATGGGATCATAAAAGAGAATATTTTTCTCACACCCTACATACACCACTTGAGGTATGCAGTCTTCCTGATTCATTATCAGGTTTTTAGGTTCCCTCTATTTCTCTATTGTGTGTTCTTTCTTTTTTGACCAGGGGCATGTGATGCGAGATGTAGTGATTCGTCCTAGACCACCAAGAGATGGGTTCTCATTTTTGGGTTTTTTGTCCCTGGTCTATTTTTATTTTATTTCTTAGTTAAGATATTCCATTAATATGGTTGTATTGTTGGTGTGAAATTGTAAATTGTTTTGGGTATGTTCATTTTTTGATATTTCATATTCTTTGGGTGAAATCATTCCCAATGATTGATTCATGATGATTTAGTGACTAACATTATCTCATGGGGATTTGTAACACCCTTCATGCCTTTCCTAATACCATCATAGGTATCAAGATATAGTAGGATTTATTATTTCATGAAATAATATCATCCTTTATCCCTTGAATATTATGGTTTTTACATTTATTATCCCCAAAAACCTTGGTTAAGTAGACTTACTTACATGGTTTTCATATTACATGAAATTAAAACATTATACCATAGGTGGAGTACTAAATGAAACCTTAATTTACCTCGTTACATTAATTTAATTATTCATGTACGTTTTGAAATCATAATCTTTATTATTTCCTTTTCCTCACTTGAAAGATTTATTGTTCTTTTGCGTCAATTTTATGGTGATTTTTTCCATATTTTTGGCATGTTAGTAGTTGAATATTTTTTCCTTGATGAGATATATTAGCAAAATCTATATAATTAATTTTCATTATTTTCTTCATGTTAAAATTCCTAAATATAACCAGTTTCATTCTATAAAATAGTTGAATATAAAATAACTTCAACCCATAAATCGATGTCTTAAATTTACAAAGTGCTATTCAGACGTGGTTTTAATCTATTAAAGGAATAATAAACCTTCCCTTCATGGTTTCTGATAAATCTATAAGATTTTATTTCTAGCCATGTCAATTTTTTATTTGAAAAATCAAATGATCCATCTTTCCTATTCTTAATGAGAGTAGATTCTCTTTTTATTTGAATATTGTAAGTGTGAGTAAAATATTTGATGAACAATATTTTTATAAATCTATTATCATTACATTAAGATGGTGTATTCAATTAGTTTGGAATTTTTGATGAGTGACCACCACTTTTAGGCTTCTTCATCTATGCGATAAAAGAATTTCAAATCACAAGCTAAAAAATAAATTTTCAATAGAATTTTTCTACTGACCTATGATTAATTTATTAAAAGATCGATAAAAATATATTGTTCATTATAACATAAATGAATGAAACATATTTTTTCCATATATAGAGAAATTTGAGACTCTACATGGTTCAATTTATTTTTCATAAAATGAATCAATTCGATTAGAACCACCAAGATGTTTTTGACACCTTCAGCCATCAGAGATTCCTCCTACCTTGATCCACAAAACACTTTAGATAAACATATAACCTCATTAATTAATTATTTACATATATTAATTTTAGGTTATAGATATTTAGTAATTTTTATTTCATTTATTGCAATTCATTAGTTATTATTGGTTATTCATTTATTGCATTAATTTTTCTCACATCGATTTTTTTCTATAGTATGGTTTATTGATCCAACGAAGATTTGGTATAATGGTAACAATATATTAATTATATAAAATGGTTATTTAATTCTGATAAGTGACACGTAATTTGTATTATGTCATTATTTAATTATAATTGTTCAATATTTTAATATATTTACTAAAATTATCACAAATTAGAGAACTTCACCTAGTATATTCATTTTGGATTGTAAAAATTGATGAGATTTGTAATTTTAAATATTATTATTATCATCACATTTTATCAAAAAAATAATATTAAATATGGATTAAATTTTATAATTATTCTTGGAAACCATTTTTAAAACATCCATGAATGGTGATAAAAGTTTATTCATAACATTATCTATTGAGGTAGTTTAAACCAATCATGATCAAACTAATATTATAAACAAATATAAAATTATATTAAGTTTTTATGTTATTGAAACTCTTATTAATATATATATATATATATATCTAACTATTATATGATATTTATCACTAATAAGAAGAATAGATAATAATAGTGTAATTTTAAAATAATCTTTAATGGAACTCTTAACTTCCACTTTGTGACGACTCCTTAAGTATAGTCATTAAGGATTTAAAGGATTGTTTTTTTGTTATACCGGAGCTTCCCAAATTTGATATATGGGTTTAATAGAACATTTATAAAAAACATGTTTAGTATGATTGAATAAATTGGGGGAGTATGATTATGTTTATTGTTGAGTTAAAGGTCATACTTTCACACCTTTTTTCCCATCGTTATGAAAGTCACAACACACTTTTTTAATTACTATTTTTTCTAATTTAATATTATTAAGCCTTTTACAATGTCTTTTTTATAAAAAATTTTATTCTATAAGACATGTAAATAATTATTGACAAATAAATATATACTTTTTACTCTAATTATGGTCCATCGAATTAACAATGTTTAGGCTATTTGAGTAATCTAGTTTAGTCCATCTGACTAGATGAGTTTAATATTTTTTATTAACAATGTTTTTTCCATTAGAAATACAGATTTTAATCAATTAGATTAATAATTTTTCTCCCAATAGACCAACTTATTTTAGTCTATTGGATTAACAATGTTTTTTCTATTGGAATGCCATGGTTTATTCTATCATATTAATAGATATTAGTCTATTGGAGTTAACTTTTTTAGACCATTAGATTAAAAAAAATTAGTCCATCAGAGTGACCTCGTTTAGTCCACCAGACTTGCTATGTTTAATCTACAGTATTAATGAAGTCTAGTCCAATGGACAGACTATGTTTATTCTATCAGATTAATGATTTTTTGTATATCATATTGATTCAGTCTCTTCGATCAGACTGACAGAGATCAGTCAATAATATTGATAATGTCTAGTTTATTATAGTTATAAAGTATTATCTATAAAACCAATAACCTTTTTATCCACTAGAACAAAAATAATTTATTCTGTTGAATTATTACTTTTTATAATTATATTGTCAGAATCATTTATATTGGATGTAATACTTTTATTGCATTGTGACAAGGCTATCAAAACAAAAACTAAATAATACATACAAAACATGTTTTTTTGTCAATATATAACTCCTTTGATGCCATTGAAACCAAATTTTAGAATCCTAGAACATGGCCATTAAAGTCGGCCAAAAGTATTTTCCTATTAGAGGAGTTGGGATCCAATGATTTTTTTCTTCAACCTATGGAATGTTTTATCTACTTTAACTTATTATTATTTATTTTTCATTAATAATTAAAGATATTTTCTCCATTTAATCCAATTTAGGATTATATATTCCCTAAGGCCATTTTCATTTTTATTAATTGTGACTAATATAGGTTTAAATTTATATATTTTGGGGATAGGAAGACTACTAATTATGATATCGATGATCAAGGGATTATTAGGATATGAAGATAGAGCTTACTCGGAAATTTATGATCATAGGATTTATTTCAAAAGAAATACAGACCATATAGATAGGTTGAAAACCAATGATTCCAAAAATTTAGGGATTTTGACTTCCTCAAATAATAATGTTGGAGAGTATAAATATTTTATAAAAATTTTTAATTTATTAAAATAACTTCAAGTTATGATTTCCCTTGTTTTTTTAACAATTAATTATTTTAAATTTTTCTTTTTTATGGATTTTTTGTTTTACTAAAAATTTCTAAACAATTATTTCTAGATGTGTTGTGTGTTTGATATAGAAAATATTAACATCAGATGATATCTCTATCAAATAAATCCATTTTAATATATTTGGTTTGTAAGTTAGACTATGTTTTTATCTAAAATCTATCCCCGCTAATTGCTAATGATATATTCTATGATCCTACAATTGGTATCATAGCAGCTTCTACTGCTTAAGTTGATTTTTTTTCTTTTTTTCTTTCAATAATGTTTTTAATTATTTATGACTTTTGTATTATTTTTTTTAATATTTTTGGAATAATTTTTTTACTGTAATTTGTATTTTTTAGAAAGTTTATTTTTCTTATTTACAAATAAAAAAATGTTAAATGTTATAACTCTTGAGAATATTAATTATAGAAGACCCAAAAAATTTATTGCATTTTTATGTTTATTTTTTGGGTTACAATGAAAAACTTTTTTATTAATATTACAACTAATAACATTGTTATGATTTCCAAAAATTATCACATACTTGTGAATAAAGTATATATGTAACGCCCCAACCCCAGTTACCCAGAGTCGGTGCATTATTACAAGACATTGGCATGATCAAAAGAAAGATCAAATCTCGAATGACCCATTGGTTTAGTTGCCTTGGAAACACTAGATATATTCATAAGGTTTACATTACATCATAAAATGAAAACTACAACAACATAGTCTCCCTAGTCCACACTCTTATCCCCTCACACTATCCCTTCAGGTCATTCATAAATTACTTCTTCACATCCGGGGAAAAATAAAACATAGAAAAGGGGTGATCTCAAATTCCCAGTTAGGATAACAATATAGCGGAAACTTTCATAAATAAGAATAAACATTTTAGGCAATGTATAACTAAAACAAAAGCCTTTTAAACTTGAACTTAAACATAGTATGGCAAAAGTAAAATGAAATAATGCCATTTACTTATTCACATGGATATTCTACTAATCAAATAATCACATGTAATATCAATAACCATATTCATAATGATGGAATGCATAATGCCAGACTATCATAATCACATATCCAAGGCCTCGTGCCAAGAATACAAATAAGATTTTGTCAAGGCCTTATGCCAAGACACTAGTTTGTCTCATGAGACCTATCGATGCATCGAGGAGCTATAGCGGGCTCCACCCGTCACTTACTAAGTCCAATGCATTCCCATATGAAAAGGTTTAAACATAACATAAACATTCATATTAAAACTAGCATATGAAATGTCAATACTTTCACCATAAACAATGAATGGTATAAAAATAGCACATTCGCAGTCAAACATATCACAAAACCTTCAATAAAATATATAATTTTTGTATCATAATAAATCAACTTCAAATAAGCGTAAAATCCATCAAAGGATGTTGACATAGATTAAATCAAAACTCTTTTTAGAGAAATATATCTTTCTATTTTGAAATCATTTAACAGTCATATATTTATAAAATAAAACATTTTCTTTGAAAATATAATTATAAGATTGTAAGGGATGCTTCGACGATTTTTTAACGGCGGAAAATAGCCACACCTGCCGTATAAGTTAAAAAAACATTCTTCCCTTAATTTTGTCGAAAATGTTACAAAGAACCTTGTTTGGAAAAAGACGGAAAGATTCCTATATAAAACACTTATAAAAATTAAAACAAGGGTATAAATGACTTTAAACCATATTCTTTTATATAGTAAAAATGTTTTGAAATTCATTTTTAAGAATCATAGATGTGGATGATAAAGAGATCCCAGTAGATTATTACGTATAAACAACCTCGGATAATGAAGAGATTGTGAAATAACCCTTACCTTGTACTTTTCCTTGGTTGGGGTAGGTTAACCTCCTGTATAATAGTGAAATTATTGTTATTAAATTATACAAGAATCATATACAATCATATCATATCATATATTATCTTTTAACATTGATTTATTAATAATATCTTAGTATTATCGTAGTTTCGGGTGTTAACTTTCTCGTTTTCTTTTATATGTTTTGTTACATAAGTCATGTTTTTCATGTATAGGTTGTATATTATTCATATTCAGAATGATATCAAGTCCTTAAACATTATTTTTAAATCATCAAATGATAATTATACTTGAATGGATACGATGGAGAATGAATCTCATCGCGTTCGTGGAGACGGTAGTCTGTACGTACGCACGAGCGACAATATAATTCTTTTGATATTAAAATAATATATAAATGGATGGTATATCATATATAAATAATAATTAACATGTTATATTTATTATTTACATGAGTTAAACATCATTATTATACCCATCCAAATAATAATATATTGAATAACAATTACAGCACGACGTGGAGACCGTAAGCCGTACGTACGCACGTATGGTGACATGTTATTCAAAGGGTGGATAGAATACTGAATATGGTTGTACTATATTTATAATAAAATCAAAGTATATATAAGATACTGGAGTTATTATTTTATAATGGTAACAACAAAGATAGAAGAAGTGGAAGAAGAAATGAATTTGAAGAAGAGTGGTGAAAACATTACCTCTTCTTCGGGTTCTTCCTTTTGATTTGATCAAAAGGGCTCCTTAGGTTGGATTTCTGATCAAAATAAGGCCACTTGGTTGTATTGAGGAAAGTTGAGAGAGTATTTTGGCAGAGTTTGGCCGAACCAAAATTCTTTGAAGGTGTGAACTAATGAGAAGGGGGAGTGACCTTTTATAAGAGGGGTGTGGGGCACCTTTGGAAAAGCTAGAAATATTAATTTATAATATATTAATATTCGGTTTTTAATGGATAAAAAGGTTATTATTTGAATTTTGTGGTGGGTATGGGTCGAAAAACACTTAACCAATAGAATTTAGATAGATTGGGGTTACTATATTAAGATTATCTTTAAGTATTAACTCTAAGTTAATTAGTTTCACTTTTACAATGTCCCTTTGTATTTTTAAATTATATGGTTAATAAACTTACTATATACATCCAAAACCCCCAAGTGGTCCATTAATGATAAAAATATCATTATATAAGTCTCTTGGCCGAACCTTAGAGTTTTAGGAATTAATAATATAATATTTGTTTTAAAAACACTTTTATGTCAATTTTGACACTAATCAATAGTTGATTTTTTTGTGAAACTCATAACAGAATGATTACTTTGAAAAAAGTTAATTAAATCAATCCTAATATGTCTTATTATCCTAGAAAATTATTTTAATTCATTAAAAGTCTCAAATTATATTTATTTGGGTATTTATAATTTCAATTATTTTAAATTTTCATTATTATGTTAATTACTGCATCATCATTGTGTCATAAATAAATTATAATATGAAATCTCTAAAAATTATAAATAAAATATCATTATATAAGAAATATTTTCATCTTTCTAATTAATATTTATAGTCGAAAATCCAACATATATAACCCTATGTAATTTTTTTTTCTAAAAGATATATGCTTGTGTCATTTTTGTATTCATTTTAACTCAATTAAAATAAAGTGTCCCTATCACCTACAAGTGGCTCCATGGAGTCCCAAAATCGATGCAAAGATGCCTATGGTCGAACATGTATCAACCAATAATTCCAGGACACGTTTTAGGGTAATTTAGTATTATTATAATATTATTTTTTAACCCTTATTTACCGGATTTACCCTTTACAATGGTAAATAAAATATTTACCGATGTAATTATTCTAAATGTCTAAAAATAAAAGTTACCAATTTACACAATTTGAACATCCTAATTCCAAATATAGAATCTATTATTTGAAATTAAATACACCGAAGTGGAAGAAATTAATTTAAAATTAATTCACGTTGTTAAAAAGCATGTTTTTAAGAGATAATAACTATCAAAAGATTGACACTTGTTTATGTCCGATTTAATTGTAAAATTATGTCCAATGACCAAAATTATATTAAATGGTAAAAATATATTCTAAATACAATTTAAAACCACTCAAATTCATAATTTATCACTATTAATTATTTTGATTAAAAAAGTTGTTTTTAATTAAAATTTAGTAATTTTCACTATTCATCAAAATATTAAAGTTATCCGAAAAGTACCAAAATTTCACCTTAGGATAAATTCGATATTCCGAATCCAAAAATGAAGTCCATTTTAAAAAATAAAATATATATAATTTCAAAAAGTATGTATTACTATTCATAACGGCTAGTTTGATTGGTTATGGTGTGTTAGAACTCGGTGTTGCGTACAACACACGCTATCACACTATTCAAAGAGAAGCATACCGTGGAAGCTTGGGGTGTTACATTCTCCCCTCCTTCAAATAATTTTGTCCTCAAAATTTCTAGAATATTATCGAATGAAAAGTCCCGGGTGGTTCTTCACCATAAGTTCCTCGGGTTCCCACGTTGCCTCATCCATCTTATGGTTTCTCCACAAAACTTTTACCAGACGTGTCGTCCGGTTTCTTAGTACTTGTTCTCTCGTATCAATAATCCTGACGGGTTCTTCACAATAAGACAAATCGGGTTCTAGTTCTAATTCTTCATAGGTGAGTACATGCGTTGGGTCAGGCATGTATTTCCTCAATAGAGATATGTGGAACACATCGTGAACTTTGGAGAGACTTGGTGCCATTTCCAATCGTTAAGTTATAGCCCCAATTCGTTCTTGAATTTCGGAAGGTCTGATGTACCTAGGACTCAATTTACCTTTCTTGCCAAAACGTATGACTCCCTTCCATGGAGATACCTTCAGGAAAACATGATCACCGACTTGAAATTCCAAATCATTCCTTCGATTATCGACATAGCTCTTCTTCCTACTTTGTGCTGCTTTGATGTGATTTTGGATTACCTTCACCTTTTCCATAATTTCTTCCACCAGTTATAGACCTAAAAGTTTTCTTTCACCAACGGCTTCCCAACAGGTTGGTGTGTGACATCTCTTTCCGTATAACGCTTCATATGGTGCCATCTGAATACTCGAATGGAAGATATTTTTATAGGAAAATTCTACCAGAGGTAAATACTGATCCCACATACCCTGAAAGTCAAGTGAGCAGGATCTCGACATGTCTTCTAAGGTTTGAATAGTCTGTTCTGATTGTCCATCTGTCTGTGGGTGGTAGGCAGTGCTCAAATGAAGTCCAGTATCCAGGGATTTCTGAATACTCTTCTAGAATCATGAAGTAAAATGGGGATCACGATGAGAAACAATCGATAGGGGTAATCCATGAAGTCTCACAACTTCATTAATATATATTCTTGCTAGACGTTCCAGTGGTAGATCTTCTCTTATAGAATGAAAATGTGCTGACTTGGAAAGAAGATCAACAATAACCCATATTGCATCATTCCTTCTAGGAGTCATTGGTATCCCCATGACAAAGTACATCGTAATATTGTCCCATTTCCACTCCGATATGGGAAGAGGTTGCATGAGTCCTCCAGGGTGTTGCCTTCTAGCTTTCACTTGTTGACAAACCATACATCTTGACACAAAATCAGAAATCTCCCTCTTCATATTGTCCCACCAAAAATGTTCCTTCAAATCTCTATAAATTTTGGTTCTCCCAGGGTGTATAGATAAATTGGAACTATGAGAATCATCCAACAATTCCCTATTTATATCAGGTATATCGGGAACACAAAGCCTCTTCCTGAATTTCAAAATTCCATTTTCATAAACAAAATCTCTCAATCTCCCTTCATTCACAGCTTTAATCTTCTTTTGAAATTCTCCATCATTAGTCTGAGAACTCTTAATTCTTTCTAGTAATGATGTTTTGGAAACCATTTGAAAAAGAAATGATGTTTCTCCTTCCCTGGTTATTCCCATGTCCATCTTCACTAGATCCATGAAAATTGGATCCCTTTCAATTCTCATATTGTTCAAAACTCCCTGATCATTTATGGTCAATGAATCTGCCACCTTGTTTGCCTTCCCAGGGTGGTAGTGTATCGTGCAATCATAATTCTTGAGCAATTCAAGCCATCTCCTTTACCTCATGTTGAGTTCTTTTTGTGAGAAAATATACTTCAACCTCTTGTGATCAGTATAAATCTCATATTATTCACCATAGAGGTAGTTCCTCCATATCTTCAAAGCAAAAATCACAACTGATAACTCGAGATCATGAGTAGGATAGTTTTTTTCATGAATTTTCAACTGTCGTGATGCATAGGCAATAATTCTATCATTCTGCATAAGGACACAACCAAGTCCTTTCTTCGATGCATCACAATAAATAATGAACCCATCATTCCCCTATGGTAGAGTCAATAAAGGAGCATTGACTAATCTTCTCTTCAGTTCTTCGAAACATTCTTCACACTCTTTTGTCCAAAAAAATTTAACCCCTTTACGTGTGAGCTTCGTTAATGGGTTAGCCAATCGGGAAAAATTCTGGATGAAACGTCGATAATAACCTGCTAAACCAATAAAACTACGTACCTCATTTATACTCATCGGTGCTGGACATTCTTGGATTGCCTTGGTCTTAGAAGTATCAAAAGAGATTCCATCTTTAGAGACAATATGGCCAAGAAAAGAAATCTCTTGAAGCCAAAAATCACACTTGCTAAACTTCCCATATAATTCATGTCTTCTCAGAGTCTTCAAGATAATGCGCAAGTGATTTTCATGATCTTCGTAGCTTTTTGAGTATACCAATATATCATCAATAAATACCACCACAAATTCATCGAGATATTTCTTGAAAACTCTATTCATCAGATCCATGAATACAGAGGGTGCATTAGTCAATCCAAAAGGCATTACTGTAAACTCATATTGCCCGTACCTGGTTCAAAATGATATCGTCGGAATGTCTTCCTTCTTCACACACAACTGATGGTATCCAGATTGAAGGTCAATCTTTGAAATGTATTGAGCTCCACACAGTTGGTCAAATAAATCATCAATGCGAGGTAGGGGATACTTTTTCTTTGTCATTATAGCATTGATCTCCTTATAGTCAATACATAACCTCATAGATCCATCTTTCTTTTTAACAAAAAGAACAGGGGATCCCCATGGAGAAACACTAGGGAAAATAAATTCTTTATTACTCAATTCCTATAGTTGTTTCTTTAGTTCAACTAATTATATAGTGGAAATTCTAAAAGGGGTCTTCGATATGGGCCTTGATCTAGGAATTAAATCAATGGAAAACTCAACTTCTCGTTCTGGAGGATGTCCAAGTAAATCTTCCGAAAATACATCTACAAATTATTTCACAACAGGTACATCCTCTATTTGAACATTCCTTTCCTCACCCATAGTTATTTCATTCTCTTCCTCCCCAATAATTGAATTTAGATGATCTACTGGGGGTGGATCTAGATAAGAATTAGGTTATGACGATTCTTCTCTAAAGATAAGGTGTTCCTTATCATCATCATCAAGAATCGTAACCTCTTTCTTCTTACAATAAATCTTCACATCATAGTCCAAATGCTAGTCCATACCAGGGATTATATCAAACTGAATCATAGGTATGACGATGAGATCAGCAGATAAAGAACATTTATGTTCTCTAATGGGTACTAATTCACAAAGCTTTGTTGCAATGATACTTCCCTTAGGATTTTTAACTGAAAAATCCATTGTTAAATAAAATTGGAAATAACTAATTTTGTTAGCAAACTGGGAAGATATGAAACAATGCGATGATCCAGAATCAAATAATGCATTTGCTAAACTTGAGGAAACCATTAAATTACTTGCAACCACGTCGTTCGGAGCTTCTACCTCAGTAGTAGTGATAGCATAATCTTGGCCTTGATCCCTTGCCCTTTTCTGAGGAATTTCTCCTGACGCTTAGGACATTCATTTGCATAATGTCCCATCTCCCTTCAATTGTAGCACTGAACATTGGTAGCTTCCTTCTTCCCCTTGCAATCACGAGCTTGGTGGCCTTTTTCACCACACTTGTAACAGACTCCCATTCCCTTCAAGAAAGTACCGAGGTGTTTCTTCCCACATTTACCACAGAAAGGATATTCAACCTTTCCCTTCTTCCCCTTATTTCCATTCCCAGATTGATTAGCAGGTATCTTATTTTCCTTCTTTTCTTTAAAGTCATAAGACATAGAGAATTCCTTTTCAGTCTTGATAGCACATGAGACAATGTCTTCGTACGATGAAAAGGACTGTGAGACTAATGCTCGACGGAGAAATGGTTTTATCCCATTAAAGAAACGATCAATATTACTTCTTGGGTTATGTATATAATCTCCAACATACCTTGCTAACCTTGTAAAGTTAGCCTCATACTTTGTGACATTCTCATCCTCCTTCTATCTCAGACTTAGAAACTGGCTTTCCATATGTGCTCGGTGGTCGCGAGGAAAGTATTTTTCTAAAAAGAGATCTTTGAAATCCCTCTATTCCATATTTGATATTTCATCATCTTCCTTCATGTTTTGAATCAATGACCACCATTTATCAACATCTCTAGTGAGTTGGTAAACTACCATGATAACTTTTTACCTTTCACTACTCCCCAAAGCCTGAAATATTTTCTCTAGGGAATTTATCCATTTCTCAGCTACTAAGGGATTTGTACTCCCATTGAACATTGGTGGTTGTTGCCTCATGAATCAATCAAACATTGATCCTCCACGCTGCGGATCAGGGTGCTCCATACGGGTAAGGTTATTATTCATAACCTGAGTGAGTTGTCCCAGTATGGTGATTAACTGATCGACACCAATTGCATCACCAGCTCCACTATAATTATCTTGAGTAGGAGGGAAATCCCTACATGGAGTGCGTGCATTGATACAGTTTCCATTTCTTCCACTAGGCGCCATTTCTAAACAATGGCATAAACTAGATCAGTTTATGAATCAAAACACATAATCCCATACTTATAAAACTCTTAACATAAATTAAACTATTTATGGATATAATCCATAATCATAAAACTGTTTTCTTTGAGAAGTATATACTCATAAACCCTTCATAATGTTTTTTAAAGAAAATGAGAGTTATCCTAAGCATATCCCCCGGGAGTGTCGTAACCAAGAGTGCAGCAAGGCCTGTTTTTGTGCACTAGTTCCTGTTTGAGTCTATCTCAAAGCAGTGTTTTCTGGTTTTACCCCTAGGTACATCTGTGCCAGAGCTGCCTCTACCTGATCGTATCCAGACAGGGATATATCGCTCAGAAAACTCACAAAATCTCTTCAATACCAAAATTCTAGGATGTTCTTCTATACTAATCCTCAATGTTCATCTTAGGTCTACGTGCTCTAATCAGATTTTATCTAAATCTAGCTTCCAAGGATTTTACTAAACATCTTTTGATACCAACTATAATTCCCCGACCCCAGTTACCTAGAGTCGGTGCATTATTACAAGACATTGGCATGATCACAGGAAATATCAAATCTCGAAAGACCGATTGGTTTAGTATCCTTGGAAACACTAGATATATTCATAAGGTTTACATTACATCATAAAATGAAAAAAAAACAACAACATAGTATCCATAATCCACACTCTTATCCCCTCACACTATCCCTACAGGTCATTCATAAATTACTTCTTCACATCCTGGGAAAAATAATACATAGAAAATGGGTGAGCTCAAATGCCGAGTAAGGATAACAATATAGTGGAAACATTCATAAATAAGAATAAACATTTAAGGCAATGTATAACTAAAACAAAGGCCTTTTAAACTTTAACTTCAACATATTATGGAAAAAGTAAAATGAAATAATTCCATTTACTAATTCACATGGATATTCTACTAATCGAATAATCACATGCAATATCAATAACCACATTCATAATGATGGAATGCATAATGCCAGACTATCATAACCACATAGACAAGGCCTCATGCGAAGACTACAAATAATATTTTGTCAAGGCCTTGTTCCAAAACACTAGTATGTCTCATGAGACCTACCTATGCATAGAGGAGCGATATTGGGCTCCACCCGTCACTTACTAAGTCCAATGCATTCCTATATGAAAATATTTAAATATAACATAAATATTCATATTAAAACTAGCATACGAAATATCAATACTTTCACCATAAACCATGAATGGTATAAAAATAACACATTCACAATCAAACATATCACAAAACCTTCAATACAATATAGAAGTTTTGTATCATAATAAATCAACTTCATATAAGCGTAAAATCCATCAAAGGATGTTGACATAGATGAAATCAAAACTCTTTTTAGAGAAATATATCTTTCTATTTTGAAATCATTTAAGAGTCATATATTTATAAAATAAAACATTTTCTTTGAAAATATTCTTATAATCTTGTAAGGGAAGCTTCGAGGATTTTATAACGGCAGAAAATAGCCACACCCCTCGTATAAGTTAAAAAAACATTCTTACTTTAATTTTGTCGAAAAGTTTAAAAAGCACCTTGTTTGGAAAATGACGGAACGATTCCTTTATAAAACTCTTATAAAAAGTCAAAAAATGGTATAAATGACTTTAACCCATAATCTTTTAAATAGTAAAAATGTTTTGAAATTCATTTTTAAGAAACATGGATGTGGATGATAAAGAGATCCCAGTAGATTATTACGTATAAATAACCTCGGATAATGAAGAGATTGTGAAATAACCCTTACCTTGTACTTTTCCTTGGTTGGGGTATGTTAACATCCTATATAATAGTGAAATAATTGTTATTAAATTATACAATAATCATATACATTCATATGATATCATATATGATCTTTTAACATTGCTTTATTAATACTATCTTAGTATTATCGTCGTTTCGGGTGTTAACTTACTCGTTTTCTTTTATATGTTTTGTTACATAAGTCATGTTTGTCATGGATAGGTTGTATCTTATTAATATCCAGAATGATATCAAGTCCATGAAAATTATTTTTGAATCATAAAATTATAATTATACTTGAATGGATACGATGGAGAATGAATCTCATCGCATTTGTGGAGACGGTAGTCCGTACGTATGCACGAGCGACAATATCATTCTTTTGATATTAAAATAATATATAAATTGATGGTATATCATATATAACGAATCATTAACATGTTATGTTTATTATTTACATGAGTTACACGTCATTATTATACCCATCCAAATAATAATATATTGAATAACAATTACTCCATGACGTGGAGACGGTAAGCCGTACGTACGCACGTATGGTGACATGTTATTCAAAGGGTGGATAGAATACTGAATATGGTTGTACCATATTTATAATAACATCACAGTACATATAAGATACTGGAGTTATTATTTTATAATGGTAACAACAAATAAATAAGAAGTGGAAGAAGAAATGAATTTGAAAAAGGGTGGTGAAAACATTACCTCTTCTTCGTGTTCTTCATTTTGATTTGATCAAAAGGGCTTCTTAGAATGGATTTATGATCAAACTAAGGCCTCTGGGTTGTATTGAGGGAAGTTGAGAAAGTATTTGGGTAGAGTTTGGCTGAACCAAAAGGCTTTTCAGGTGTGAATTATTGAGAAGGGTGAGTGCCATTTTATAAGAGGGGTGAGGGGCACCTTTGGAGAAGCTAGTAATATTAATTTATAATAAATTCATATTCGGTTTATATTGGATAAAAAGTTGATACTTTAAATGTTAAGGTGGGTATGGGTTGAAAAACACTTAACCAATAGAATTTAGACAGGTTTGGGTTACTATATTAACCTTATCTTTAAGTATTAACTCTAAGTTAATTAGTTTCACTTTTACAATGTCTCTTTGTATTTTTATATTATATGGTCAATAAACTTACTATATACAGACAAGCGACCCCCAAGTGGTCCCTTAATGATACAAGTATCATGATATAAGTCTCTTGGCCGAACCGTAGATTTTTAGGAATTAATAATATAATATTTGTTTTAAAAACTCTTTTTTGTCAATTTTGACACTATTCAATAGTTGATTTTTTTGTGAAACTCATAACAGAATGATTACCTCGAAAAAAGTTAATTAAATCAATCCTAATATGTCTTATTATCATAGAAAATTATTTTAATTCATTAAAAGTCCCAAATTATATTTATTTGGGTATTTATAATATCAATTATTTTAAATGTTCACTATTATGTTAATTACTACATCATCATTGTGTCATAAATAAATTATATTATGTAATCTCTAAAAAATATAAATAAAATATAATTATGTAGGAAATCTTTTTATCTTTATAATGAATAGTTATAGTCGAAAATCCAACATATATAACCCTATGTAAAAATTGTTGTTCTAAAAGATATATGCTTGTGTCATTTTTGTATTCATTTTAACTTAATTAAAATAAAGTGTCCCTATCACCTACAAGTGGCTCCATGGGGTCCCAATATAGACCCAAAGATGCCTATGGTCGAACATGTATCAACCAATAAGGCCAAGACAAGTTTTAGGGTAATTTAGTATTATTATTATATTATTTTGTTAACCCTTATTTATCGGATTTACCCTTAACCATGGTAAATAAAATATTTACCGAAATAATTATTCAAAATGTCTAAAAATAAAAGTTACCTATTTACACAATTTAAAAATCCTGATTCCAAAATATTGAATCCATTTTTCAAGATTCAAAACACAGAAGTGGTAGAAATTAATTTAAAATTAATTCCCGTTGTTAAAAAGTGTGTTTTTAAGAGATAATAACTATCAAAAGATTGACACTTGTTTATGTCCGGTTTAATTTTAAAATTATGTCCAATGACCAATATTATCATAAATGGAAAAAATATATTCTAAATATACTTTAAAAAAACTCAAATTCATAATTTATCACTATTAATTATTTTGATTAAAAAAGTTGTTTTTAATTAAAATTTAGTAATTTTCACTATTCATCAAAATATTAAAGTTATCTGAAAAGTACCAAAATTTCACCTTAGGCTAAATTCAATATTACGAATCCAAAAATGGAGTCCATTTCAAAAAATAAAATATATATAATTTCAAAAAGTAGGTATTACTATTCATAACGACTAGTTTGATTGGTTATGGTGTGTTAGAACTCAGTGTTGCGTACAACACACGCTATCACACTATTCAAATAGAAGCGTACCATGGAAGCATGGGGAGTTACAATATACATTTACAAATCAAGAGAAAATTGAATATAAATTGAATCATTATGTTAGAAAGTATTTTAACTGCTATACAAAATAAAATATCTATATTCAAATAAGTTCTTGTGAAGATATGAATATTATTTTGAAAAATATAGAAGTTTCTCATTTTGGTACTTCTAATGTGATTAAAACCATAATATTTATGCTAAGGTAAATTTATGAGGCCTTTTATTTTCTTCTTGGTGAATCTATTTCCAAGATGCATTAGAGGATTATGAAAATTTTGAATATTTTATAATATTTTGGTAAAAAGGATCTCACAGATGGAATTACAGTACAAATTATCTGTAAAATTATTCCTGTAGAATGGAATTCAAAAAATAATATCTTTGGAAGAAATTATAAGGATGATAATTTTAACCATGGATTATTTCATTTGAACTCTCATGTAGTATACTTATAGACTAAAGAGAGGTGTTGAGAATATGAAAATAATAATATTAGAGGAGTTTATTTTGACAATACTTCAATTTTTCTATTATTTTTAATTTATTTATGAATGATTCGAGGTATTCAATGAAAACTAAAGTATGATTTTAAATAGAGATAAGTTCTTATAAACTATCTAATATGGAGTTACCCACTATTTTTAAGCGAATGAAAACTTTTTTTTGGTAATAAATACTTTCAATATATGTATAATAAGATTCATAAAGACCTAAATGATAAGAAATATTTTTCTTAAGTGATCTTCTATGAATAGAATAAGGATATTAATATAAGAAAATATTGTACCTAGCATAAGAGAAAATAGAAGAATGGTATAAAATTTGATAGGAATTCAGAAAAGTTATATATAAATATGGGTATGAAAATTCAAAAAAAAATCGATTGATAGACTGCTAGTGAAGGTGATAGTTCTTCGGAAAATATATCATATTTGGAAATTCAAAATTTTAATAATATTAGTTTCATTTTAGAAATTATAAATGATACTAATTTGATTATGGATAAGGTATATTTTCAATCCTTTATTAATCTAAATTTTAATTTTAATAATCTTAACAATATAATTGAGTATAATTTTACATCATAAAAGGATGAATCCAATTAATCTAAAGAGAATAATTCACTTCTTAGCTTTTAAGAAGTCTCTTCATTTTATAAACTATTAGCAAACAAAAATTACAACATTTATAAACAATATGATCTGGATTAGGAAAAACAAACTAATGTAAATTCAAGAATATCTATTATTAATAATAAAATTTATAATATTGCAAAATAGTTAACGAAATATAATCCCAAGATAACTTATTTTAAAAATATTTATAAAATCACAATTTAAAAAAACCGTCCAATTTTATAAAAATTTTAACTTAACATTTCAAGACAAGTTTTTCAACTGATAAAAATTTTCTTTAAAACCTGTTTGGAGTTTAGAATTAATATTTAATTTTTAAGAATAAATTTAAAACATCACTTTATATATAGGATTTATTTTTGATCCATCATATTTTTATAAGTTTAATAGACACCCCAAGACTATAAATATATGAAGGGGTCACCACACCCCACATCAAATTCTCAAACTAATCTCAACTCACAGCCCTCAAATTAATAATTTATTTGATTATGGGAATTCGTATAATCTGTCTTCATCATCCAGTTAGAAATATATCCAATAAATTTGATATTATTTTGTTTGAAGAAATTGAAAATAGGGAAGTGGTGAAAGAATGGCTGATTGAAATTCTATTGCTTCAATACATAGATTCTTTTCTAAAAGATGTTATCAAGTCCAAAAGTTGAGACAAATTATGTGTTGGAAAAGAATATTTTGATATTTACTATCCTACTATAGTGAAGTATTTTTATTCTTTTTTATTTTTTATAGTTTTAGATGATTTTTATGTTGTTAATATTTAATTTTTTGATGAATGTTTTATCATGATATGGAAAAATTAATAGATTTGGTGCAAGTTACTTTGCAGGGTGACGAATAATTAGTAACTAAAAAGATTCCAAAAAAACATGGAATATTTGAAAAGTATAAGGAAGATGCTTCTTTATTTATTCCTTATGATAAGATAAATAAATTTTATCATTAAAAAATATATATAATATTGGTAAATTTATGGATGCAAGGGTATCTTATTACGGGAAAATGGGATATAGATACATTGAATATTTTGGATAGATTTGTTTTTTATTTCTTATTTTATATTATAAAGTTCAATCATGTTATTTTTGTTTTTATATCGATTGAAAAAATTTAGAAAATTTCAATAATGTTGATGAATTTTTTTTCTATGTTTCATCATCAAAATTATTTTACATTTCAAGATAGTGATGAAGATTAAAGTATCAAGCTGTTTTTGTTTGAGGTAAGGTTTCTCTAAAAAATGAAGAAACTATTTCCAAAATGAAATCAGTTTTTTTTCAGAGATGAAATTTTTTTATATAAATTGGAAAACGTTACTTTAGATGCAGAAGTTATTCATCTAAATCTAAAATCTAGAGAAAAAAATAAATTTCGTTCTTCTTCGTTGAGGCCAAAAAAAAATTAAAATGAATGTCTGATAAAATTTATAAGAAATTGATGAAATGGAAATATTAAATGAAACATGGTTACTCATTTTTCAGTCTTGATAAGGGCGAGGACTTATCGTAGAAGGATAAAACACATCATGTTTTAATGGATGAATAAAAAAATAAGAAAAATAATAGATTTGATAAAGCTAATGTTTTTTAACATTTATGAATGGAGTGGAAGGATCTCATTGGTATTTTAATTCTACTATTCAATATGGGGAACATTAAAATTTTATTTTTTCAGTTATTTGACCAATACATTTAACTTTTTATGTTTCTCAACATATTACATTAGAATCCCAAAAAGACTGAACTTAGAAATTCATTATTTTTATTCAGGAAGGTAAAACAAATGTTGTTGAATTTGAAAAATATCTTTTAGATCATATTGTACTTCAAGTTCAATAATGTGCAATAAAGACTGTTAAATCCAATTTTAAAAGTAGTGAAATGTTGTAAAGAGATTTATAAAAATAGTTAGAAGGAGAATTAAATAATATATATAAGGGGAATAAGAATAAGAATAAGAAAAATATGTATAGGAAGGATGTTCTTTTGTGAAGTCAAATTTTACTAATCTATCTATAATATATATTAAATTTAATGTTTTTATGAAATAAAAATTCTTATAGAAATAACCATAAAATAATCAACCCCATAAAATGTTATCAAACAGTGGATAACCTGATAAAAAATTTAATATTTTTTAAGTATTAGATTCTATTAAATTTAAAGATTAAGAAAAAGAAAACATAGATGTTGGACCTTCTAGACATCATGATTCTCAGGTCCCACCATATTCATCTTTTTCTCCAGACTATCAATCTAGTCAGAGTGTTGAATCAAGATTTTATTATTTTATATAATTCATGATGAATCTTGTGGATAGAATATCATATTATATCAATTTATAATCAAATTAAGAAAATAATCAATTAAGAATTATTGTTTTATAAAATATAGATGTTTTGAATCAATTATCTAAAAACATAATCCAAAATAAAGATGATTTACAATACTTAAATGTTGATTCCAAGTATGAAATGTTAAATATATATAAAATAATAATATGGTTGAATGATAGAAAAATATTCTTAAAGTATCATGATGAAAAATAGAAGATGTTAAGAATCCATCCATGGATATTCATGATTCTTTTAGAAAGTTATAATCATATGTTTCTAAGAAGTTTAATAATTTTTATCAGTTGTAGGATTTTTTTAGAATATAAAGTTTTGGATATATAGGAATTAAATAAAATTAATTTTTCTCCATAAAAACATGTTTTGATGATGAAAAAATAAAATAGAAATTATTTTTTCATGATGTATTGTATGTCAATTTAAACAATAAGTTCAAAGATTTCATGTTCTGTAAGATTTTGTGTCCATGTGGGAATCATTGGTGGTTGATTCACAGAAGAATCAAGAAGAATTCATAATGATGAATGTTATTGTAAATAAATTTTATAATAAGGAATTGTTTCTCTTAACTCTTAATGTTTTGAAAATAAAACTTTTTAAGGAAGATTTTTTAAAATGAATCATTCTTTTTATATTTTCCATTTAACTATTTTTACAATATTAGTTTCTTGGATATTATTTATATATTATTGGAATAATCTTTTTATAATTTAGATTATTTCCATTTTTCAATAATATTTCATGTACTTTCTATATTCCATATTATTTTTGAAAATCAAAAATGGGGATAATTTATTGGGAAATAATTTTCTATTGGATAATTTATATTTTAGAATTTCTAATCATACCTTTTTCAAATAAATGTTATGGAAAATCTTTTATAAACAAAACTGGAGGTCCAAATGTAGGTTGAGATAAGAACTAAAGGAAGAAAAGTTTTTTTTGAGTATAAGTATAAAATTAGGATCTTAAATTAATAATAGAATTATATATTTTTTAATGTTATTAATTTTTCTCTATTAGTGATGTGTATTGTTCATTTAAAAAAGGGTGATATTATTGATTCAAAAGTTATAATTTATACACATTATATACATAAATTTAAAAATCACAAAAACATATCTTAAATTGTATGTTTTACTAAAATTATATTTCCTCATCATTTTAGAATGTTTTGTAGAAAATATTTTGTTCAACAGGACAAAAAAATATTCAAATGCAATAAAATTTAAAAAAATTACTCTATATCTTGTCCATTTGATTAATAAATATTAGTCCATCAGATTGTTCATGTTTAGTTTATTAGAGTTACAGTGTTTAATCCATTTGATTAATAATTTTTTTTTCCATAAAACTAACTAAGCTTAATCCATCTGGTCAACAATGTTCCATCTGTGGGAATAAATGAGTTTAGTCAATTGTATTAAAAAATTAATACATCAGAGTGTCCATGTTTAGTACATCATATTAATAATTTTTATTATATCATAGTGACCTAGTTTATTCCATCAGATTAAAAAATTTATGTACATCGAAGTTTTATAGTTTATTCTGTTGAACTGACTGAGTTTAATGCATCAAATTAATGATGTTTAGTCTATCAGACTACCTATGTTCAGTATATCTGATTGATGATTTTTAGTCAATAGAATTGATGAATTTTCATCCATTAGACTATTTTAGTTCAGTATATTATATTTAAAAATATTATTCCATTGGATTCATGAATTATTATACATCACACAAAGCATGTTTTGATCCATTGGAATAAACATAATTTATTCCATCAGGATAATAAAGTTTATAATGTGATAGTCAGAATAATTTATACCAAACAGAATACTTTTATATCATTAAAATTATTTTATCAAAACAAAATTAGATGAAGACTTATAAAAATTTGATATATTAATCTTGATTTCAAATGAGGTTGTTTTAAACAACTTTTAGAATCATATAATTGGGTTATTTAAAATGAGCATATAAATAGTTATATAATTAATAAGCTATGAGTTGATTCTTTTTTACCCAACCTGTCTAATGTTTTTTTTACTATATTCTCTTGTTAATTTATAATTATAAATATTCAGAGAGTTTTTTTCAAAGGAATATTTGTGAGTATTTTAAATTACCTAAAACCATTTTCATTTGTATATATTGTGTTTGATCTGGGTTTATATCGAGGGTTTGGATGGATATGAAGACTATAGATTTTTTGGTAGATTAAGGGAGTATGGTTATAGGAAAATCGAGCTGATACTAATCTTTGTTATTAAGGTATTTTGTGTTATTAAAATACAAACCATATAGTTAGGTTGAAAACCATGGATACCCAAAGTTAGTGTTTGTGACATCCTTAACTATTAATGTTAATGACTATAAATATTTTAAAAAACTTATTATAATTCATTATTACATTTTAAGATATATATTTTTTTAAAAGATATTATTTTCCGATGAGCATTATTAAAGAAATTTATTTTTACTAAACTTTTCTAAACACTAATTTTCAGTCTGTACCTTGTGTTTGATATAGAAACATGGATTACTGGATGATATTTGTGTCAAATAAATAAATTTTATTGGGTTTTGGATTTTATTTAATTTCAATCATAAAGTAAAATTCACCCACTCTTGAAGTCAATATTATACTCTTCAAACATATAATTATAATTAAATTAGATAGGGGTTTAATAAAATAATAATTAAAATATTATTTTTACTCATGAATATAAATATTATTTATTTTTATGACTATAAAAAATAATTAATTCATGTGTGATTGAAATAAAGGGTTCATAAATCATCTATGATTTTATTATTTATTTCATCATCTTATAACACAAATAATTTTTTTACTATGTTTCACTATTGAACTTTTCTTTTTTAAAATTTATGAAAATGAATAATACATTACAATTACGTAATTTTCATATAATTATTCAAAAATGATATTCCTTTTACCCAAATACATTTCTAAATTTTTTGATTCAAAAATTTAAATTTAGTGTAAAATATTAGGGTTTTTATTGAATAATTTAAACCATGATTCACTAAAAAATATACATATATTTTTAACCTGTTTAATGAATTGAGTAATTATATTTTATGTTATTTTGATACTTATATTTATTTATTTAGGTCATGAGAAACAATAAATATATATTTAATTAATGAGTTACTAAAAAAATCATTATAATATTCCAATGTTTATGTTATTATTATAACATTCAATTTAGTGTTCAACTAATCAAGTTGTTATTGTTATTTCCATACTTCCTATAGTCATTTAATCTTTAAATTCTTTAAATAAAATTAAATTTTATCCTTATTCATTCATTCAATATTCTCTCAAGGTTATCACTATTTTTTACTAAATTCCAATCATTTTTCTAATGTTTTTTCTATTTTTATAGTGTTTTTGATGATTTTGGTATTTCTAAGCGACCATGTCACATTTTATTTTTATATTTTAATAATTTCCTTTACAAAATTTTATTTTAAAATTATAACATTTTTCATAATATGGAATTTTTTCATTCTTTTTTATAATTTTATGTTATGTAGAAAATGATGTTCACTTTATGTCATTGTTAATATGATTTATTTATACTCTCGTATTAATAGAAACAATTTTACAATATTAGTTTTAAATAAGAAATTTTTATATAAAAAAATGTTATATTACATGATCTAATGAATATTGTCTCTTCTAATAAGAATATCATTGAGATTGATTATATTTCTTTTATACTCAAATTATTTTTTAGTACCCAAATTGTAATTTTAGTTTTCAATTGTACTATTTAATGATAAAACCTTCATTAAATTTTTTTTATTTTCATTAATACATTACATAATTTATATTTTCAATTGTAATTATTTTGTTCTTTCCTCTTGATTTTCTCTTCTTCACTGCTACATTCATTTCCAAAGGATTAAATAGAGTGTTTTGATTAATCCCTGAAATTTTAAACATTTTCATCCTTTGAATCACTTACATATTCTTTATTACATTTACCTCACAGAGACACTTCATGATTTGATATAAAATTTCTCTTTATATAATTATTCTACATTAAATTTACTTTAGATAATTTTATTCCATTTTCCCCTCCTTTTAACATATTATTTTATATTGATTATCTTTTGGGTGGTTGAATTTTTTATTTTTTATTACTCTCCTAATGGTAATTCGTATAAAAGGTTCTGGTATTTCCATAATTAAAATATTTGAATCGGATTTTTCATTATACTTACCTTTTCCATGTTGAATTCCTTTAAATAACAATGAAATCTATTTATTGAAACTTATTCCATTATACTTAATGTATAATTCATAATTATTAGACCACATTAATCCATTTATCTTTAATATATTAGATGATTTTAATGTTGTCTCTTTCTATTAATTACCTTTTTTCTTCAAGGTAGGTCCACTTATCATCTAAAAGTATATTGGAATATTGATGAGTATGTAAATGTTAATGTTGTCCAATTCTTGATCATATAAATAACAAATATTTACATCAGAACTATTCCATATAATCTACATCAATATCTTCACCATAGTTGGATCTTCAATAATTTATCAAAGACATCTAATCGAGCTAACATCATTTCCCACTCACTTAAAGAACTCATCCACCAATTCATATTGAGAATCCAAATATTAAACAATTATCCATGACAATTTTAATGTTATGATGATTTAACCTTATTAAAAAATTAATGAATTTCATGATGTTTCCTCCAATTGATTTTATGGGTTTTGGATCCCATAACCCATAACTCTTTATTTTTTTTAACACATTTCATGATCACCCATTAAATTCCAAATTATTTCAAACATTATTTTTATATAATAATTTTTATTTGGTAAATTTAACACTATTCTATGTAATGTTAATAAAATATAATTCTAATGATAGAAAATATAGAACCATTATCTCTTTCCATAAGTGAAATATTTCACTATTTAATAGAAGAACACCCTTATTGTGGAAAACATTTATACTCTTCATGGGAATTTTTAATTGAAAATATGTAGATAATAAATAACTAACATAGATCCTCATGAATAATCTAAATACACTACACTATAACCACATTATGTAAGATTCATGATGGAAATCATTATCCCACCAATTTATAATTTTAATAAGAAAGAAACAAAGACAAATATTTTCAAGAGTATCCTTCTCTAATAATAATTCATGAATCAAATAAATCAATGTGAGAATCATAGATATGGGGTGAATTAGTGTGACCAAAATATTTACAACCAATATAAAAAATATTTTAATTCAGGTTATCAGATTTGATCTAAAAATGATCTAGAAAAAAAAATATGGTTAGATAAAGAGAGGGATGTAGAGAATAACACATGACATAAGATATTTATGAGGTTTATCCAATATTTTTATCAAGGGTTACATACTTGATTCTAATAAGTTGAGATATTTCTTCACATATAATCATTTTATTATCAATAATGAAATAACAATTTAGAGAATTATATATCTCTAAACTTCATTATAACTATTTAAATGAAATAAAATAATGAAATATCATCCTCATTTTAAAATAACTATGACCAATCTTCTTCAATCCTCATTAATTGCATCTAAATTTTTTATCTAATGTTCAGATTCTACTTCTCCTAAAACTCATCTTAAAGTATCTATAACATTCTCAAGAATGTGTTGGTATATATATCAATGATTCATCAGCCTTATCTACGTAAATATCTGAAATATTATGTATATTAATAAATCATGGTGTTATGGCCGAAATTATTATATAATTCATTAACAGAATTAGACCCAACAATTAAATATCAAATAAATTATTCTAATATATTAAATCATTAACTATATCTAGGAAATTTGTTTATTTATTCAACACATTGTAGTGTAATTAATTACATTGTGGTATAATAATTTTATGCTTTTAATTATCATAATAACTCCTTGTAATTCTTTTAGTGTTCTAAATAATAATTATAGTGTTGTTCCTTAAAACTTTTTTCTTGTATCAATACTACATCACTCTATCCTGAGAATTGTGTTTTGATTTTACTCCCATTGAATTATTAATTATAAATTTTGATGTGAAGACTATCATGTAATCCATGGTTGTGAATCCATTTTAGCTCCTATAAAATAATTAAATGATGAAATTAAATTATAGAAAAATATAACGCACAATACCGTAATGTATTTTAACTGTGTTATTATTTATAAAATATTTCATACAAACTTGTTACCACCTAGCCTATTTCATACATTAATATTTATAAATTTTCATAATACTTTTTATTATTTAATTTCTTCATTAATCTTAATAATAATAACATAATTTCTATACATATAAAATTTAGACACCTCATAAAAACCATTATGGTATCAATATATATTATAGAACAAATTTTACATAAGTGATAAATTGATTATTAAATCAGATAGTTATGGTTTAATGAGTTAATCATTATTGTATAAATTCTCATGCTTATTATAAATTAATAATGAAAAAAACATCAAATTTCATGAATTTAACCACTCAAGAAACTATTCAATGTAGTCGCTCAATGTGATATTTACTCTAGAATCACATTACTAGATAGATTAATTCTTATGAGAGAACTCAAAATCACAATGATAATATAAAAAATAGGTTTATGAATTCTCAATTTAGGTTTAATCAACTCCCCCTTGTAATCTTAGTCCAGGATGGCTCCTAAAATTGAAATTTTTAAATGTAATTTGACAATTTTGACTACATTAAATTTATAGAAACATTTTGATATAGTTTATATAATTTGATTATAATTAATATAAACTATAATTAATATGATACTTTCTAATTATGTTCCATTTATTTAATGATCTTAAAATCATTGAAATCATTTAAAGTGGCCCTTTTTATGTTCAAATTTTATTATCAAATGATGAACCTATTATCATCTCAATATAAATCCATATTTTATTAAATTATATAATCATGGAATCATTTTGATAATGATCCTAAAATTCTAAAATCATCCTTTCTAATTTCCTAAAATAATTCACATTAATTTATTCATAATAGCTCGATCTTCCAAAGTTTCTCAAAAGTTATGTATAGATATTACAATCTAATCACCCATAAAAAACATTTATCAACCATATTGTCTTTAGAAATATTATGTCTTTAAATATTGCATGAAAATATTGTTGTGGGGAATCTATTACCTTGTTACTAAATTTATGAATAAAATAAATTTCATATCATGTGGAATTATTGGGTTTGCAAATCATTAAATTTATCACTTCCTTCTATAAAAGTTATTAGGGAAACAAATTATGAGTACTTTTATTATTGTCAATAATTTATAATACATCCGAGTATATAGAATACCTACAAAATGTTGAATAAATATATTATAATTGATTTTACATATATTCAATACTAGATATGGTATGTATGGAATCATATTATCTTTCAGAGAATGAAATATCGTTTTTTCAAACATAATAATTATAGTATTGTTGAAAACATTCTAGTGATCCATTCCAAAAACTGGAATTGAAAGGCATATGAATTTTTTTAATGATATAAAGATCCTAATAGAAAACTTATTTGTTAAATCAAATTGAGTTTCCCATGAGAATATGATAAGCACTAATGGGAGGTGTCAATCAGTTCTCATAAATATTTTCTTTCAAAATTTTAATTTTCCATTTCTAATTCATTCATTGTATTCTGTACTCAACCTATTGACTAGTAAAAACTATAAATAATGTAAAAAATCACGTAAAATGATTTTATAAGATTCAAAAACTATTAATAAGTGGAATGTAATGGGTTATTAGTATGTTTTAAACCATATCACGCATTATTTTTAATATTATCAATGAAAAATTCAAATCCTGAAAAGATAATACTAATATTCTTGTGAAGATATATCCTAATAATCAATAATTATCCTATACATTACAATATATGTGTATTTATTTCTTTAATGTATTTGAGATTTTATAAAAAACAAAAATTAAGGGTTTAAATTGGAAACCTAATAGTTGACAAATCCAAAAAACAAATAAAATTATGACCAAAACAAAAAACTTATTGTAATTAATTATTTTATTCTTGGAATAGAGGATTAGACCGGTACTTTTAGGATAAATCTATAATATAATGATCTAGTAAGAGGAATTATTTTTAATATATTATATAATAAATGAAGTAAATAACATGAGGTATTCATAATAGTGAAATAATTAAGATTAAATCGTAGAAAATAAACATCATGTTGGGAGTTAAACCATTTTATATGTTCCCCATTAAGGCCTTGGTAAAATCACTCAATCATCACTTTATCTTGGTACACTTTGAATCTTACTCTACCAAGTGATAAATATATTTTGTGATTTATGATTTAATCATTACCATAATATCATTTGGAATTGATAAAAATATATTCCTATTATATAGATGAATCCCTTATAGTTGATTTCATAGTTAGTGGCATCTGTACTGAAGATTAGTCCCTCCACTATTATGATTTCTTCCCATGAGAACTAGTTAATCCTTAAAAATGTACCATATTTTTCTTTCCTTTACACCGAATATATTGTAATATTCATCTTGAAAATCATCATTGATTTCCATTGGAAAATAAATAATTCTATTTCCTCTTCTAAACCATAGTCCCTATATAAGAATTGTAAAGTGGATTCATCCATAATCACTATAATTGTATATTATTAAACTTCATATGAGGATCTTAGAATATCCCCAATAAGATCCACTTATAGGAAAGAGGAATTTACAATAACAATGAAAGTGGACTAGTTTGAAACTATTGTATGACCACTAGCTTGAGCTTCAATGGACATCTACTATTCTATGAGAATCCCCTCATAATAAACAGTCTCCTTAATCTCAAATTTTGAAAGAAAATCCCCATTTATTTCACCAATAATTTTCTACTAAGGTATCCATCACATAAAATCATAATGGGGTCATCAACATTCTCTATATATTGTGACCAAACATTGTATGACTTCATTAGGCAAGAAATCACATTTTATAAAGATAGGGTTTCATTCCCTGGTATAATTGTTTCAATTTCCCAGTTAACATCTCAATGTATCCATGTAGCCTAATCTACTAAGTGGCCATATTTAAAATATTATAGACCAGTAGCAGGTAGAGGATTATCTACATGAATGAATTTAATGTACAACTTCTAACATCATTGAGATAAATTCCATTGGAGAGACAATGGTGATCAAAATCAACCCATGATTTATATCAAACACATTTTTTGTAATTTTTTTAAACTTCAATGTCTATCTATAAAAAAATTGGGGTCGTTTGGAAAAATTGGTCTCAATGAATATACAATGATAAATAGTATGAGCAATATATTTGGTTCACTGATGCGAAAAAAGTACCACCCAATTTTATAACTAGTAACATTAATAATAGAAGTATTATGAAATTTAAGGGGTCGTCTATGGAAACTAATCAAAATTACTAAGGATAAAATAGCATGACTTAGATGAGAATAAAATGACCATTTGAAAAATAAGATCCTCTTAGGTTTGAAAAAATATGGGGAGTTGGACCATTCTAAAATAAAGTCCACTTCCTTAGAAAAATGAATTATAATATATCCAGAATCTGAAATAACTACCAATACATTATTCTTTAAACCCCACAGACCATTCCAAAATATATTAAAATCTATAATGGAAGGTCTTCATAATCAATATAATACAACTAAATAAAAATCAAAAAGTGAAGGTGTCGCTATGAACTCTAGGGGAGTAAGAACTAATGAAAGGATTTAATTGGAAAATTCAATAACATTGGGGGAATGAGATATGTGTAGAAGGAGAGGAATAATGTTCATGAAACACCCCAGAACTATACTTCTAGATCTAGTGTTAAAAACATAATAATTATCTGATAGCTTTAATACTAACTAAAGTCAGCAAAACTTAACCATCCATAATTACAACATCAATAAAAAATATTTAGTCACTTATATACTTAAGACCTTTTAGATTTTGAGTTTTATGTAATTATAAAAACCCTTTAATTAAAAAAATATTTTACAATAAAATTTATAGTTACTCCACTAAACCAAGAACTCTTTATTTTACAATGATTCATCAACAACTATCATAAAATTCTCTATACATGTAATCCTTTTAGAAAATTTAGGAATAATACTCTTATTCATAGATTATTGAAGTAAAAATATAAAAAAGGGTGAGCTCAAACTCGCAATAGGGGTAAATATAAGAGATATAAACCCAAAATCATAGGTGATTGTGTGGGAATGAGAACATAATCACCATATATGAACAAATCATGATGAATACCAAAACCAATGAAACATTCATCATAAATTATTATTTCATGAAAAATGTTATGAAATGGCTTAAGACATGAGTAAATGGAGTTTAAAAACAGGATTAAATTATCTTGAGACATGAAAACAAAAGACATGAATAAGAATAAGGCATAAAAGAGTGACATAAACATAATCATAGAAAAACAATCTTCCCTAAGGATCACTTTTAAACCCATCATCACATTATGGATAGAGATCCATAGCAGACTGGGTTCATTCCCTATTCCCTTTAAACTTTAATGGACGAAATCCAACTATGGATTAGGATTATCATCTCGTCCCTTACATGTCATCTCATGATATATAATGAGGTAAACAATGAATTATAGGTATACAACTGACACTCCCATCCCATAATAATAAACCATACATATATATTCTACATAAACAAGAAGTCATTACTAAGTCAATCATCACTTAAATAACTCCTCCGAATGGAATATGATTCATGAATACATCCATGTAAGATGATAATAAGACATTCATAGAAAGAAATATGATTATTTCACTAGACTATATACATATTTAGGAAAAATAATCCTTAAAATATGTTGAGATTGGTGAATTGTTTTTTCAAAATAATGTTACAAAAATTATTTGAAAATGATAAAAATATTAATTTCATTCAATAAAATTTATTTCAGAATGAAAAATTCCCAAATAGTGGGAATAAAAATTAATTTACCAAACCATGAAAAACTATAAATTAAACTTCATTAATTTGTACTGGTATAATATTGGTAAAATTAATTTACATGGAATGTTCTTAAAAAGAGTATTATTTTCTCATTTTGTAATAAGATTCAAATGTTTGTTAACAATAACTTGTGTAGTAAATGGTAAAATATTTCTTTTTAGAAATTTTTAAATAAAGCCATTTGAAATAAAAAATTACCTTTATTAATAATTATAGTATGTATAATAAAATTCATTTCACAATATAAATAATATGAACATGGACGAAAGAGATTCTTGATTGTAAAGAAGATATAAGTTTGTTCTACTTGCATGTAACCTTTTAGTTGATTTGTTAACCAAAGGGAAGTAAAAGATCAATATATATTTAAACCATATAAATTACCAGATAAAAATAAAATTTTTTGGGGTTTAAATAGATATAGAATTAAATTTCTTTCGACATTAATTTAAACATAAACAATATTGAATTCAAATAGAGATTAGAAAAGAAACCCTCACATATTTTGGAACATTTAAATCAAAACCTCTTGAAAATAAAAAATATTTAGATTTATAAATATCATTATTTTCATGAATATTATGATAAAATACATCCATTTTGGTTATATAAAACTCATTAATTAAATAAGGTTGCGAATTCAGAACAATCTTAATGAAATAAAATTGAGAAGTAAAAACATTAAATTGGATTCCCACATAGTAGGATAAACTCAAACGTATTTTTTAATAAAATAAAAATCATTAATAATCTATTTTAGAAAATATTTCTCATTAAATTCCTTTTATATTAATATGTTATATTCATCTATTTCATTGTTATTTCTTTCTGTTAGTTAATATTTATCATTTTTTGTTGGTAGTTTCAATTGTTCCTCAAATATTTTTGTATAATAGTTTTTTTCCTCATTACATGTTCATGAGTTCCTTATCTCTATGATATTCAAGGTAATATAATTTAAGTTTATTAATGATTTATATTGTTCTATGTTAATTCCATGTGTGTGATGGTAAATTTCTCAAATATGAGATCAGTAGTGCATTTGTTTCAATAATTTTTTATGAATAAAATTTGGTATATAAATAATCAGTGAAATATTACTATTCCCAGTATAGAAAAAAGGAAAAAATTATCATTTTTTAATGTCCTATTTACCTGTAATAATGTTTAGATAACTTTCTATGATAAAAAATTACACAATCATTCATTTAGGTTATTAAACTAACACAAAAAATAACATCTTACAAACAATGTATGGGTATGATTATAAAGTGATTTAATTATAATATAATAATTATATAAGTATAAAAATATTATTTATATTTCATTTATATATATCATAATTTATAATATTTTTATTGAGTATAAAAATGAAACTTAAGGATAAGAATTTATTACATACAATGACAAAATTTTATCTCCTCTAGGAAGCCTATTTTATTGTAAAGGAATTAGAAAACACTTGATAAATTTAGGGATAATGAATATGGGATAAGATTAAAAAATATAATATAGTATATGTAATAATACTAATTTTAGTTTTGTGTTGGAATGGGTGGCATAGGGGTTCTGTTATAGGTGATAGGGGTGTAATTTTTTAATTACTTATATATTTATATAAAAGGAATGTCATGTTCAAAGAATTTGGATAAAAAATAGAAAATTAGGAAGATAAGTTGATGGTATGTTTAAAAAACATCATACACTCATTTATATATAATTTATTATGATATTTTTGAGCTTATTCCTTAATTTACCCTTTTTTCTTTTTTAGCTGTTACCAAGGTGAAAGATTTTTCACTCTGTTCGATTTTTTTAATTAAATAAAATTATCCTTATTAAGAAATTAGGAAATATTTATTCCAAAAACTAAAACCATTTTACCATATTTAATTTCTAAAATTGTTAAAAACTAATTTAAATATAATTATGCATAACCTAATAAAAACTATTTTAAGAAAAATGCATTTTTATGAATGAAATGAATTCTTTCTTATTATATTCTATTTAATAAAATTTAGAAAAAAAATAATTTATTTTATTACATATATTATCAATAAATTTTATTAAAATAATACATTATTAGTGATTAATTTAATTTATTAAGAAAAAAATTTAATTTCACACATAAAATAATACTTTGAAAAGATATTATTTTTACTATTAAATGATTTTATATTTATTTAAAAAAAATTATAATAATTGATTGAATTGATATTTATTTATATTTATAATCTATTTCATTAAATTTCATACCTTAAATACTATAAATTTATATTTTAAATGAGAAGAATTTAATATACATAATAAAAATTGTTATTTTAAAAAAATATATTTTTATTATTGTGAATTATTATGTTATTATTTGTTATAATTCATTTATTTTTTCTATAATTTAATATATATATATATATAACTAATAAATAGCAGTATGGTAAATATATTAAATTAAAATTATTATTCAAATGTAAAGAATACAAAAAAGAAAATATTTAACAAAAAAATTACAAAAAATAGTATTTTATCTAATAAAAGTATAATATTTTTTATTATGAATATATTATCTATATTTGACGAAATATATCACTTGAGAAAAATATCAATATCCAAAAATATTATAAAAAATAGAAAGAATATTGTGTTGAAAATATCAATGAACATGTACTCCTCAATATCCTCAAGAATATCAAAAGACCCAAAATATCTCCCTAACCAAAAATACAAATTTGCAAAAAAATGGTTTTTTTATTCCCTTCATTGAATTCATACAAAAATAAAGAGCTAAAACCATTATTGTAGTCTATAAAATTTTTCCAATCCATTTCCAGTCTCTAATAAATATATTCAATGATGAGATTTATAAGCAAGATAATAAAGGAGGAGTTCCTTTCAATCCATTACCCGCTCAATTAATTATTCCAAGAAATTTGTGTCATCAGAATTGTACCTTACATATCGTCTTCAAAATAATATTCGAGACTATTATGCTTGTATAAAAAATATATTTCTCTCTTGTTATGATATCTACAAATTCTACCAAATTCCATTTGTCCTGGGTATCCCTTAGATAATTCGTCCATGTTGATCTTGATATAATATTCACAATTGGGATCCTAGATAATAAAAATGTATCTTTAATATTAATATTAATATCCATGATTTACTAGCCTACAAAATATATAGATCTCTAGGGTTTTTTCTTCTACTCTCCTTATAATAATTTACCCTCAAAATATTATTACTCAAAAAATAAATGAGGTTATCCAAACATAGAAAAGACAGATGATACAATTTAAATGAGATATTAGCCTCATTAACATAGATAAAATAATGAAACTCATCATTCAACTAATAATATAAATATGTATACTTTTTAATTTTTCAAAACCATTTCTGCCCAATATGACTCCTTAGTTGGTTATAAGAATTTCTAGAGTCATAAATTTCACATCTTTATTTTCATGATTATATATTATACTAAGTACTAAATCAAAAATTATTAATAAAAAATCCAATAAAAACATAGTGAATTAAAATATTAAAATGAAAAATAAATTGTAATATGTCTCATACTATGAAATATTCATTTAAACTCATAATACACTCTGTTAAACTATGTAATTAATGGTTTCAATAATAAAATTTTCAATTTAACTATTGATTCCATAAGTTTAATCATCATTGTACCATTAACCTAATACCCATAAATTACTCTACTGAAATTTACTAAGATCTTTTTTAATATACTAAAAAATCAAAAATCATGGAAATTATTTTTCCAAAAAACATCTAGTATATTTATCTTCAGTCAACATAAAATCACATATCAATAAATATATTGTTAATCTTAAATACTCCCAAAAGTGAACTAATATTTTTCCAATATATCATGATTCACCTTGGAAAAAATCATTTTTCAACACCCATGGTTATCTATATAACACAAATTATATTCTAAAAATTAATTACCCCATTTTCTTAAATAACCATAATTAACTTAACAAAAAATCACATACAATCCCAATGTGAAATATATAAATCAGTTGTATGTGTTCTTCATAAACCAATTAATAATTTCTAAAATCTCAATAATCGCATTAAAATACAATCACATAACACCTAAAAAGGGTATAAATAACATTAAAATTGTGATAAAAATTAATATTATTAACCCATTATGGTATCCAAAACTCCTAAGATATCCACATATAATAACATCCTATTATATAAGGTTATCTAAACTCTATTTTGATACCAACTGAAAAACCTAAAACCCATACCTTAAGATGTTGTGATAAAATAGTAATATTTACCTAATGGATTTAAAACCAAGGGATGTGATGATAAATTAACCATCCATAATTTCAATATCAATAGCCAATATTGAGTCACATAAATACCCAAGACCTTTATGTTTATGGTTTTATAGAATTAGGAAAAACTATAAACTCAAAAACCCAATACCTTTCCCATCAAATGGAAAAAATTTCAATGAACCAAGATATTTTAATTTTTTTAAAATTAGACTTCAATATCTCCCATGAAATTCCCCACACACAAAACCTTGTTAGACATATCATATATAATACTATTCTTCATAGACTAGGTAAGGATAAACATAATATGGGTGAGCTCAAATGCTATGTAAGTGGTGAATATGAGAGATATCAACCTATGATAAAATGTGTTCATGTGGGTATGAGAACATAATTAAGGAATATATACATATCGTAAGTAAAATTATCTTTAATAAAACATGTATAATAAATCGTGATTCATGGAATGATGCTTTATAATAATAAAAGACATGATTAAAAGGAGTTCAAAAATATTAGTCAACAATCACGATCCATGAAAATATAACATCGGTATAAGAATGAGGAAAAGTGTTTCATGTTGAAATTATTATATAATGTAATTTTTTTTTTCAATGGTCAATACCAATTCCATCATAGTTGACAGATTCCCATTGTGGATTGGGCTCACTTCTTATTCCCTTTAAACATTAATAGACCTTCCCATAATAGATTTGGTTCACTCCACAATCCCTTACATGTCATATAATGAGACATAAAAGATTTAATTAATACATTAGAGGTATATAACTGACCCACCCATCACCTAATAATAAACCATTATTATAAATTTCACTCAAAAATGAAAAAATTCATAATTCATTCATAGAATAATTGACACATGGGAATGAAATGGGATTCATGAAAATTTCAATATAGAATAATCTAAATCCATCCAAAAGAAAGAATATGGATGGTATACCTTGAGAATATCCCCAATAAAGCATAATAATTATTAAATTATTTTTACATAGATTAAAAACATTATAATTTAATTTTTAAAATAAAAGAAATATGCTTTTATTTTGATAGTTATTATTTTAAAATAAAAAAAATGGAAATCCAAATTAATATTGAAAACTAAGAAAATCATTAAGGGAATATCCATTAAGAATATTTTATATAATAGTGTGAAACTTCATTAATGTGCAATTTGTTAAAAAATATGAAAATTTTTAAATTTTTTAAAGAGAATCAAAAGTTAATAAAAAATGGATCATATGAAAGTCAATAAAAATATTCATTTTAAATTTTTTTAATAAACAGAAATGGAAATATTAAATGACCATAATAAATCATTAAATTATTGATAATAAAATTCAAAATATAATATAATTAATATAAACATGGATAAATAAGTTTCCTGATTGTAAAGAAGACATAAGGCTTGTTCAAATTATAGGTATCCTTTGAGTTGACTTGTGAACCATCGGGAAGTAAAATGATAATAACATGTATAAAAACCAATATATAACAAAAAACTAAAATATACGTGGTTTAGAAAAATAAAACATAACTCACTCTATTATGAATTTAGATATAAAATATCTAGAATTCAAAGTGATATTGTGTCACGACCCGTCCCCCGGGGCCCGTGCCGTGAAGACCCCAAGCCCGCCTTCCATAGGCCAGGGGCTTGCAACTAGCACTGAAGGGGTATTCCCTATAATTGGGAAGGAATTGCCTTTATGACCTGTAAGAACATGCAAACAAGCACACAACAAGATATGAACGCATGAAACCTAAATAGTAATCAGAGTAAGTGCAGTATGTAAAAGGGGGAAGAATACAAGCCCAACTGGAATGTACAAGGAAAACTGGAAAGTACATGACGACTGATAGGTGAAAATCAGCTCCAAGATCATCCACCACAGATCCTACCTGAAGGTTAGGTATAGCTCAAAAACGTCTGTCACTACGGTTTTCCACATCCAACTTCCACCTCTGAGCTACCACCAATTCTGGTACCCTCATACTCGGTCAGCGTTATCCATCGTCTGCACCAAACACAATAAACTTAGAGCATAGCCCATTCAGGGATGAGTATAACTATACACAATAGTGATCCTGAAACCCTCAAGGTCTCACAAAATCCACAAAGGATAAACCACAATGTAAGGAAACCACTGATAAACCTACTTAGATATATGCCCATACATATACCTTTTTTATCATGTAAACCCATCTCAATCACAAGAAAAACACAGAGTCTAACTCCTAAGCCACAAGATAAATTGTTCCATAAAGGAAGAAATACCACAAAGGAAAGTACCACACATGTATTCCACACAGAATAATTCCACGAAGGTATTACCACGAACGAATGTACCACACAAGTACAGACTCATCTCACACCAGGTACAACTTAGATACAGTAGTAGAGATGGTTAGATGTAACTACTGAATCATCTTACTCTATTAAGAGGAAGAACCACGATGGATCGATAATCATCATTACACACATATAGAATCTCAAGGTGTTTACCCACATAGGATTGCTCAGTGCTGACCCACACAAAATTGCTCGGTGCTGACCCACAAAGGATCGCTAGGTGCTGACCCACGCATGATCGCTAGGTGCTGACCCACACCAGATCTCTAGGTGATGACCCACACAGGATTGCTAGGTCCTAACCCACACATGATCACTTGGGTAGTCTTGCTCAGAATCCAAGAGTGGTTTCATGTGGGACAGTCAATCTCAACCCCACAAAGGATCTCTTCCTCAAGTCACACCCAGCAACTGGGTTCCCGTGGTAAGTTTTCTCGTCTATGGGAGTGTCCGCTCCTCAAAACATTGGTTGATACTCCAACTACCATGAAGTCCCAAGGAGAAGTATCTCAACGGACCACCACAACATAGGGGTCTCAACTGAACAATTGGAGTGTTAATCAGACACCCTGTCTGTTAGTTATTGGCCTTTTAGTCCTGGGGGCCCAGTTGGATTTGTGCACAATCCAACCCCAACATTCCTCAACATTACCCAAACACACTAGTGGGTTATATTAAAGGGGTTGTCTCGCTCTAATGTTCCCGTCATTGTAGACGGTTAATCAAACAGACATATGGTGCTAATGTTATGGCCAAAAGAGCATAAATGGGTTGTAGTGGGTCCAGGTCTGGTCCGACCCTGTCGGACCGACCCAGCCTATCCTGACAAGGTTTGGGTCAAATCGGCCTGACCTGCTAGGTCTGGCTCGGCCCACGCTGGTCGGCTCTGCCTGGGAGAGGCGTGGTGGCCGCGAGGGCCACGAGGGGCCACAGAGACTGCAAGGGGGGCCGCGGAGGGCCGCTGGGTGACGCAGCGTGATATACCGGAGGAGGATCGGTGAGGCTGCGAGGCGATGGGGTGAGCCCACAGGGTGATGCAGCAGGGCAGCGGTGTAATGCCCCGATCCTAGTTGCCCATAGTCGGTGCATTATTACATAAAATTTTCATGATCACAAGAAAGATCATGTCTTGAAAGACTGATTTGTTTAGTATCCATAGAATAACTATATACATTCATAATGTTTACATTACATCATAAACTCAAAAAAACTACAACAAAATATTGTCTTCATATCCCATTATACTATCCCTACAGGTCATTCATAAATTACTTCTTCACATCCTGGGAAAAATAAAACATTGAAAGGGGTGAGCTCAAATGCCTAGTAAGGATAACAATATAGAGGAAACATTCATAAATAAGCATAAAAATTTAAGGCAATGCATAACTAAAACAAAAGCCTTTTAAACTTGAACATCAGTATAATAGGGCAAAAATAAAATGAAATAATTCCAATTACTTATTTAAATGGTTATTCTACTACTCGAATAATAACATGCAATATCAATAACTACTTTCATAATGATGGAATACATAATGAGAGACTATCATAACCACGTAGCCAAGGCCTCGTTCCAAGACTACAAATAAGATTTTGTCAAGGCATTGTGCCAAGACACTAGTTTTTCGCATGAGACCTACCGATGCATCGAGGAGCTATAGCGGGATCCACCCATCACTTATTAAGTCCAATTCATTCCCATATGAAAGGGTTTAAACATAACATAAACATTCGTATTAAAACTAGCATACGAAATGTAAATACTTCATCCATAAAAAATGAATGGTATAAAAATAACACATCCACAGTAAAACATATCACAAAACTTTCAATACAATATAGATGTTTTGTATCATAATAAATCAACTTCAAATAAGCTTAAAATCCATCAAAGGATGTTGACATAGATGCAATAAAAACTATTTTAGAGAAATATATCTTATTTAATTAATTTTAAAGTCACATAATTAAAAATAAAACATTTACTTTGAATTTTTTTTATAATATTGTAAGGGATGATTTTATGATTTTATAACAGTGTAAAATTACCGCACCCTCCACATAAGTTAAAAAAGACATTCTTACATTAATTATGTCGAAAAGGTTAAAAAGGACCTTGTTTGGAAAACGACATAAGTATTCCTTTATAAACCTCTTATGAAAATTCAAACAAGTGTATAAATGACTTTAACCCATATTATAGTAAATAGCAAAAATGTTTTGAAATACATTTTTAAGAAACCTAGATGTGGATGATAAAGAAGTCCCAGTAGATTATTACGTATAAACAACCTCAGAAAATGAAGAGATTGCGAAATAAACCCTTACCTTGTACTTTTCCTTAGTAGATGGTATATTGACCTCCTGTATAATAGTTAAAACATTGTTATTAAATAATACAATAACCATATACATAATTATGATATCATATATGATCTTCTAAAAATGCTATCTTAATAATACTTTAGTATTATCCTCGTTTCGGGTGTTAACTTACTCATTTTGTTTTATATGTTTTGTTACATAAGTCGTGTTTTTTATGGATAGCTTGTACCTTATTTATATACAGAACGATATAAAGTTCTTAAAGATTACTTTTAATCATCAAATAAGAATTAGTCTTGAATGGATACGATGGGGAATGAATCTCATCACGTTTGTCGAGACAGTAGTCCGTACGTACACCCGAGTGACAATATCAACCTTTTGATATTAAAATAATATATAATAGGATGTTATATCATATATAAAGAATCATTATAATGTTATATTTATTATTTAAATGAATTACACATCATTATTATACCCATCCAAATAATAATTTATTGAATAACAATTACACCATGACGTGGAGACGGTAAGCCATACGTACGCGCATATGCTGACATGTCATTCAATCGATGGATAGAATACTGAATATGATTGTACCATATTTAAAATAACATCACATTATAAATAAGATACTGGAGATATAATTTTTTAAAGGTAATAACAAATAAATAAGAAGTTGAAGAAGAAAGGAAAATGAAAAAGGGTGGTGAAAACATTACCTCTTCTTCGGGATCTTCCTTTTGATTTGATAAAAATGGCTCCATAGGTTGGCTTTCTAATCAAACTAAGTCCTCTAGGTTGATGTGAGGGATGTTTAGAGAGTATTTGGGAAGGGTTTGTCAGAACCAAAAGGCTTTGATAGTGTTATGAATTGGTTATAAGTGGTGTCCTTTTATAAGGGGGAGGAGGGGAACCTTAGGAAAATCTAGAAATATTATTTTATAATAAATTCATATTCGATTTATAATGGATACAAAGTGAATTATTTAAAGGTTAAGGTTGGTATGGGTCAAAATAAACTCAAACAAATAGTTTTTATGTTGGTTTGTGTAACTAAATTAACCTTATCATTTAGTTTTAACTCTTAGTTAATTAGTTCGATATTTACCATGTTACTTTGTATTTTGAGATTATATAGTTAAAAAAAATACTATATACATCCAAGCGACCCCCAAGTGGTCCATTAATGATACTAATATCATGATAAAATTTCTTTGTCCAAGACTTAGATTTTTAGGAATATAATATAAATTAATAATATAATATTTGTTTTTAAAACTCTTTTATGTCAATTTTGACACTATTGGGTATTTTGTTTTTAAAAATTTCATAACAACATTATTAATTCGAAAAAAATTTATATAACCAATTTTAATATGTCATATTAATCTATAAAATTAGTGTAAATAATTAAAAGTCTCAAATTACATTTATTTGTATATTATAATATCAATTATTTTAATATTTCATTAATTATGTAATTACTACATCACCATTGTGTCATAAATAAATTAAATTATTTAATGTATAAAAATTATAAATAAAATACCATTATGTAGGAAATATTTTTCTCTTTCTAATGAATATTTAAAATTGAATTTATCTTATGTATAACCCTATATTAAAAATGTTTTAGTTATTAAACTTTGATTTTAACTCTTTTAACTCTTCTTTGAAATAAATAATAATTAATGTCCTAATCAAATCCAAGTGGACCTAAATGCAAATATTTTATTCCTAATATTTTATATGGTCGAGGTAAACTTTTCCAACAGAATTATGACATGTGTTAGAGTAATATTAATATCATTTTAACCCTTAATTACCCTATTTACTTTTAACCGTGGTAGATAAAAGTAAAAAATTTACTATTCACCAAATATTATTTTCAACTCATTGAACCATATTTTACTCCTTGATATTAACTGTGTCTCTTGAATTTTATAAATTCCACTCAAATAAGTGGTAAAATTATGTTTTATGTGAATTTCCATATTCTCCTAGGAAGTGGGAAAAAGATGGTGAAAAGTTCAATAAATTTTTATATATCTAAAATTATTCTAAACTAACGCCAATAAATTACATTGAAGTTATATATGTATTATGTATCTATTTTGACCTTAATTAAATTTAAATAAAATATATAATTATTTAAATAAAAATTCGGTTTTAAACTATAACTCAATGTTTTTTCACTATTCATAAAAAATTGAAAGTTTTCAGAAAAATACCAATATTTCACAATAGGATAATTTTGATATTATGATTCCAAAAAATGAAGTACATTTTGAAAGATAAAACTTATAAAATTTCAAAAAGAGTGTATTAATATTCATAACGGTTATTTTGATTGGTTGTTGTGTGTGAGTTAGAACTCGATGTTGCGTACAACACACACTACTGTATTATTCAAAGGGAAGCATACCGTGGAATCATGGGGTGTTAAATTCTCCCCTAAATCAAATAATTTCATCCTCAAAATTTCTAGAATACTACCGAATGAAAAGACTCGGGTGGTTCTTCATCATATGTTCCTCGGGTTCCCACATTGTCTCTTCCATCTTATGGTTCCTCCACCGAACATTTACCAGACGAGTCGTACGGTTTCGTAGAACTTGCTCTCTCGTATCAAGAATCCTGATGGGATCTTCATAATAAGACAGATCAGGTTCCTGTTCTAATTCCTCATAGGTGAGTAAATGTGTTGGGTCAGGCATGTATTTCCTCATTAGTGATACGTGGAACACATCGTGAACTTTGGAGAGACTTGGCAGCATTTCCCAATGTTAAGCTACAACCCCAATTCGTTCTAGAATTTTGAAAGGTCCGATGTATCTGGGACTTAATTTACCATTCTTACTGAAACATATAACTCCCATCCATGGAGATACCTTCAAGAATACATGTTCTCCTACCTGAAATTCCAAATCCTTTCTTCTATTGTCAGCATAGCTCTTCTGCCTACTTTGATGTGGTTTTGGATTACCTTCACCTTTTTTCATCGTTTCCTCCACCAGTTATAGGCATACATGTTTTCTTTCACCAACGTCATCCCAACAGGTTGGTGTGCAACATCTCTCTTCATAAAACGCTTCATATGGTGCCATCCGGATACTTGAATAGATGTTATTGTTATAGGAAAATTATACCATAGGTAAATATTGATCCCATATACCCTGAAAGTCAAGTGAGTAAGATCTAAACATGTCTTCTAAGGCTTTAATATTCTGTTTCGATTGTCCATCTGTACGGGTGGTATGTAGTGCTAAAATGAAGTTCAGTATCCAAGGCCCTCTGAAGACTCTTCCAGAATCTTGAAGTAAAATGGGGATCACGATCAGAAACAATTGATAGGGGTACTTCATGAAGTCTCACAATGTTATTAATATATAGCCTTGTTAGTTGTTCAAGTGGTAAATCTTCCCTTATAGCAAGAAAATGTGATGACTTTATAAGATGATCAAAAATGACCCATAATGCATCGTTCCATCTTGGAGTCTTTGGTATCCCCAAGACAATGTCCTTCGTAATATTATCCCATTTCCAATCAGGTATGGGAAGAGGTTGCAATACTCCACCAGGATGTTTCCTTCCAGCTTTCACTTGTTGACAGACCATACATCTTGACAAAAATTCAGCAATCTCCCTCTTCATGTTGTCCCACCAAAAATTTTCCTTCAAATCTCTATACATTTTGGATCTCCCAGGGTGTATAGAAAAATTTAAACTATGGGCATCGTCCAACAATTCCCTTTTTAGATCAGGTATTTTGGGAACACAAAGTCTCTTCCCAAATTTCAAAATTCCATCTTCATACACAAAGTCTCTCAATCTCCCATCATTCACAGCTTTAATCTTCTTTTGAAATTCTTCATCATTAGTCTGAGAACTCTTAATCCTTTCTTGTAAAGATGGTTTAGCAATCATTCGAAAAAAACATTGATGTTTCACCTTCCATGGTTATTCCCATGTCCATCTCCACTAGATCCCTGAAAATTGGATCCCTTTAAATTCTCATATTGGTCAAAAATCCATGATCTTATCTGCTTAAAGCATCTACCACCTTGTTTGCCTTCCCCGGGTGGTAGGGTATCATACAATCATAATCCTTGAGTAATTCAAGCCATCTCCTTTTCCTCATGTTGAGTTCTTTTTGTGAGAAAATATAATTCAAACTCTTGTGATCAGTATAAATCTCACATTCTTCACCATAGAGGTAGTGTCTCCATATCTTCAAAGCAAAGATCACAACTGCTAACTCATGATCATGAGTAGGATATTTTTTCTCATGAATTTTCAACTGTAGTGATGCGTAGGCAATAACCATATCATTCTATATAAGGACACAACCAAGTCCTTTCTTCGATGCATCACTATAAATAATGAACCCATCATTCCCCGATGGTAGATTCAATATAAGAGCATTGACTAATCTTCTCTTCAGTTCTTTGAAACAATCTTCACACTCTTTTGTCTAAACAAATTTAACCCCTTTAGGTGTGAGCTTTGTTAATGGGTTAGCCAACCGGAAAAAATTCTTAACGAAACGTCGATAATAACCTGCAAAACCAATAAAACTGCGTACCACAGTTATACTTGTCAGTGCAGGCCATTCTTGGATTTCCTTGGTATTAGAAGGATCAATAGAGATTCCATCTTTAGGGACAATATGGACAAGAAAAGAAATCTATTGAAGCCAAAATTCACACTTACTAAAATTCCCATATAATTCATGTCTTCTCAGAGTCATAAGGATTTTGCACAAGTGATTTTCATGATCTTCATAGCTTTTGGAGTACACCAAGATAACATCAATAAATAACACCACAAATTCATCTAGATATTCCTCAAAAACTCTATTCATTAGATCTATGAATAGAGAGGGTGCATTAGTCAGCCCAAAAGGCATTACTGTAAACTCCTGATGCAAATACCTGGTTCGAAATACTGTATTCAGAATGTCTTCCTTCGTCAAACACAACTGATGGTATCCAGAACAAAGGTCAATCTTTGAAAAGTATTGAGCTCCATCCAGTTGGTCAAATAAATCATCAATGTGAGGTAGGGGATACTTGTTCTTTATTGTTAAAGCATTGATCTACCTGTAGTCGATACCTAACCTCGTAGATCGATCTTTCTTTTTAACAAAAAGAATAGGGGATCCCCATGGAGAAACACTAGGGAGAATAAATCCCTTATTACTCAATTCCTCTAGTTTTTTCTTCAGTTCAACTAATTCCATAGTGGACATTCTATAAGGGGTCTTCGATATAGGCATTGATCCATGAATTAAATCAACCGAAAACTCAACTCCTAGTTCTAGAGGATGTATAGGTAAATATTCTGGAAACACATCTACATATTATTTCACAATAGGTACATCCTCTATTTGAACATTACTTTCCTCATCCATAGTCATTTCATTCTCTTCCTCCCCAATAATTGAATTTATTTGAGCTACTGGGGGTGGATCTAGATAAGAATTAGGCGGTGACGATTCTGCTCTAAAGATAAGGTGTTCCTTATCATCATCATCAAAAATCATAACCTCCTTATTCTTATAATAAATCTTCACATCATGGTCCAAAATCCCATCCATACTGAGGATTATATCAAACTCAATCAATGTCATGACGATGAGATCAGAGGATAAAGAATATTTATGTGCTCTAATGGGGACTGATTCACAAAACTTTGTTGCAATGATACTTCCATTAGGAGTTTTAGCAGACAACTCCCTTGTTAAATGAAATTGGAAACATCTAATTTTCTTAGAAACTGGGAAGAAGTGAAACAATGCGATGATCCTGAATCAAATAAAGCATTTTCTAAACTTCATGAAACCATTAAATTACCTGCCACCATGTCATTCAGAGCTTCTACCACAGCAGTAGTGATAGCATAAGGTTGGCCTTGATCCCTTGTCCATTTATGATGTATGTTCCCCTGACGCTTAGGACATTCATTTGCATAATGTCCCATCTCTCTACAGTTGTATCATTGAAAATAGGTAGCTTCTTTCATCCCCTCGCAATCACGAGCCTGGTTTCTTTTTTCACCACACTTATAACAGACTCCCATTACCTTCAAGAAAGTACCAGGGTGTTTCTTCCCACATTTACTGCCGGATGGATATTCACCTTTTCCCTTCTTCCATATATTTCCATTCCCAGAGTGAACAGAAGATCTCTTATTCTTTTTCTTTGCTTTAAAGTCATAAGGCTTAGAGAATTAATTTTCTTTCTTGATAGCACATGAGACAATATCTTCGCACGAAGAGGATTGTGACACTAATGCTCGATGAAGAAATGGTTTTAACCCATCAAAGAAATGATCAATCTTACTTCATGGGTTACTTATATAATCTCCAACATACCTTGCTAACCTCGTAAAGTTAGCCTCATACATTGTGACATTCTCATCCTCCTTTTGTCTCAGACTCAAAAATTGCATTTCCATATCTACTCGATGGTCACACGGAAAGTATTTTTCTGAAAATAGATCATTGAACTCTATCCATTCCATATTTGATACTTCATCATCTTCCTTCGTGTTTTGAATCAATGACCAGCATTGATCAGCATCTCTAGTCAGGTTATAAACAGCCATGATATCTTTTTCCCTTTCACTACTCCCCAAAGCCTGAAATATTTTATCTAGGGAATTTATCCATTGCTCATCTAATAAGGGATTAGTACTCCCATTGAACGTTGTTGTTTTTTCCCAATGAAGCGATATAACATTGATCCTCCACACTGTTGATCAGGGTGCTCCATACGGGTAAGGTTATTATTCATAACCTGAGTGAGTTTTCCCAGTATGGTGATTAGTTGATCAGCACCAGTTGCATCACCAACTCCACTATAAATATCTTGAGTATGAGGGCAATCCCTACATGGAGTGAATGCATTGATACGGTTTAAATTTCTTCCACTAGGTGCCATTTGTAAACAATGGCATAAACTAGATCAGTTTATGGATAAAAACACATAATTTCATACTTATAAAACACTTAACATAAATTGAACTGTTTATGGATACAATCCATAATCATAAAAATGTTTTCATTGTGGATGTATATACTCATAAACCCTTCATAATGATTTGTAAAGAAAATGAATTTTATCCTAAGCATATCCCCCGGAAGTGTCGTAACCAAGAGTGCTACAAGGCCCGTTGTCATGCACCAGTTTCTGTTCAAGTCTCGCTCAAAGCGGTGTTTTCGGTTTTTACCCCTAGGTACATCTGTTCCAGAGCCATCTCTACCTACTCGTATCTAGATAGAGATGTATTTATCAAAAAACTCACAAAATATCTACAATACCAAAATTCTAGGATGTTCTTCTATACTAATCCTCAAAGTCCATCTTAGGTCTATGTGCTCTAATCAGAGTTTATCTAAATCTAGCTTCTAAGGATTGTACTAAACTTCCTCTGATACCAACTGTAACACCCTTACCCCAGTTGCCCAGAGTCGGTGCATTATTACATAACATTGGCATGATCACAAGAAAGATCATGTCTCGAAAGACTGATTAGTTTAGTAGCCTTTGAATAACTAGATACATTCATAATGTTTACATTACATCATAAACTCAAAAAAAACTACAACAACATCCTGTCTTCATATCCCATCATACTATTCCTGCATTTTATTCATAAATTACTTCTTCACATACTGGGAAAAATAAAACATTGAAAGGGGTGATCTCAAATTCCCAATAAGGATAACAATATAGCGGAAACTTTCATAAAGAAGGATAAACATTTAAGGAAATGTATAACTAAAAAAGCCTTTTAAACTTGAACATTAGAATAATATGGAAAAAATAAAATGAAATAATGCCAATTACTTATTCACATTGATATTCTACTAGTCGAATAATCACATTCAATATCAATGACCACTTTCATAAGGATGGAATGCATAATGCTAGACTATCATAACCACGTAGCCAAGGCCTCGTGCCCAGACTACAAATAAGATTTTGTCAAGGAATTATTCCAGGACACTATTTTGTCTCTTGTGACCTACCAATGCATCAAGGAGATATAGCGGTCTCCCCTCATCACTTATTAAGTCCAATGAATTCCCATATGAAAAGGCTTAAACAAAACATAAACATTCGTATTAAAACTAGAATATGAAATGTAAATACTTAATCCATAAACCAAGAATGGTATAAAAATAACACATCCACAATCAAACATATCACAAAACCTTCAATACAATATAAAAGTTTTGTATCATAATAAATCAACTTCAAATGAGCTTAAAATGCATCAAGGGATGTTGACATAGATGAAATCAAAACTATTTGAGCAAAATATTTCTTTTTTTGAATTCATTTAAAAGTCACATAATTATAAAATAAAAAAACTACTTTGAAAATTTTCTTATAAGCTTGTAAGGGAAGCTTTGAAGATTTTATAATGGCGGAAAATAGCCACACCCGCCGCATAAGTTAAAAAAGACATTCTTACCTTAATTCAGCCGAAAAGGTTAAAAAGGACCTTGTTTGGAAAAAGATGGAAGGATTCCTTTATAAACCTCTTATAAAAAGTCAAAAAAGGGTATAAATAACTTTATCCCATATTCTAGTAAATATTTAAAATGTTTTGAAATACATTTTTCAGAAACATGTATGTGGATGATAAAGAAGTCCCAGTAGATTATTACGTATAAACAACATCGGATAATGAAGAGATTGTGAAATAGACCCTTACCTTGTACTTTTACTTAGTCGATGGTATGTTAACCTCCTGTATAATAGTTAAAACATTGTTATTAAATTATTCAAGAACCATATACATAATTATGATATCATATATGAACTTCTAAAAATGCATTGTTAATAAAAATTTAGTATTATCGTCGTTTTGGGTGTTAACTTACTCGTTTTCTTTTATATGGTTTGTTACATAAGTCATGTTTGTTATAGATAGGTTGTATCTTATTCATATCCAAAAATGATATAAAGTTCTAAAACATTACTTTTAATCATCAAATGAATATTAGTCTTGAATGGATACGATGGGGAATGAATCTCATCACGTTTTTCGAGACAGTAGTCCGTACGTACGCCCGAGTGACAATATCATCCTTTGATATTAAAATAATATATAATAGGATGTTATATCATACATAAAGAATAATTATCATGTTATATTTATTATTTACATTAATTACACATCATTATTATACCCATCTAAATAATAATTTATTGAATAACAATTACACCACGACATGGAGACGGTAAGCCATACGTACGCACATATGCTGACATGTCATTCAATGGATGGATAGAATACTGAATATGGATGTACCATATTTATAATAACATCACAGTATAAATAAGATACTGGAGATATAATTTTTTAAAGTGCATAACAAAGAAAGAAGAAGTTGAAGAAGAAAGGAACATGAAAAAGGGTGGCGAAAACATTACCTCTTCTTCAGGATCTTCCTTTTGATTTGATAAAAAGGGATCCTTAGGTTGGGTTTCTGATCAAACTAAGTCCTCTAGGTTGATGTGAGGGATGTTGAGAGAGTATTTGGGAGGGTTTGGCCGAACCAAAAGGCTTTGATAGTGTGATGAATTGGTTATAAGTGGTGTCCTTTTATAAGGGGGAGGAGGGGAACCTTAGGAAAATCTAGAAATATTATTTTATAATAAATTCATATTCGGTTTGAAATGGCTCCAAAGTGGATTATTTAAAGTTTAAGGTATGTATGGGTCTAAAAACACTCAAAAAATAGTTTTTAGACAGGTTTGGGTCACTAAATTAACCTTATCATTTAGTTTTAATTCTTAGTTAATTAGTTTGACATTTACCATGTCACTTTGTATTTATATATTATATAGCTAACAAACATACGATATACATCCAATAGACCCCCAAGTGGTCCGTTAATGATACACCTATCATGATACAAGTCCTTTGGATGATCCTTAGACTTTTAAGAATGGAATATAAATTAATAATATAAAATTTGTTTCAAAAACTCTTTTATGTCAATTTTGACACTATTGGGTATTTTGTTTTTGATAATTTCATAAAAGTATTATTACTTCGAACAAAATTCATATAACCAATCATAATATTTAATATTAACCTATAAAATTAGTGGAATTCATAAAAAGTCTCAAATTAAATTTATTTTCATATTTATAATATCAATTATTTAAATATTTCATTAATTACGTAATTACTGCATCACCATTGTGCCATAAATAAATTAAATTATTTAATGTCTAAAATTTATAAATAAAATACCATTATGTAGGAAATCGTTTTATCTTTCTAATTAATATTTACAATCGAATTTATCTTATGTATAAACGTATATTAAAAATGTTTTAGTTACTAAACTTTGATTTTAACTCTTTTAACTCTTCTTTGAATTAAATAATAATTAATGTCCTAATCTAATTCAAGTGGACCTAAATGTTAATATTTTCTTCATAAGGTCGTTTTTGGTCGAGATACACTTGTCCAATAGAATTAGGACATGTGTTATGGTAATATTAATAACATTTTTACCCTTAATTACCCTATTTAATTTTAACTGTGGTAAATAAAAGTAAAAAGTTACTATTCACCAAAAATTATTTTCATCTCATTGAACCACATTTTACTCCTTTATATTAACCATGTCTTTTGGATTTTCGAAATTTCAATCACAGAAGTGGTAAAATTATGTTTTATGTGAATTTCCAAATTCTCCTAGGAGGTGGGTAAAAGACGGTGAAATGTTCAATAAAATTGTTATATATCTAAAATTATTATAAACTAACTCCAATGAATTACATTGAACTTATATATGTATAATTTATCTATTTTGACCTTAATTAAATTTAAATAAAATAAATAATTATTTAAATAAAAACTTGGTTTTAAACTATAACTCAGTGTTTTTTCACTATTCATCAAAAATTGAATGTTTTCAGAAACATACCAAAATTTCACCCTAGGCTAATTTTGATATTATGAATCCAAAAATGATGTCCATTTTGAAAGATAAATTTCATAAAATTTCAAAAAAAAGGTATTACTATTCATAACATCTAGTTTGATTGGTTGTGGTTTGTGTGTTAGAACTCGAAGTTGAGTAAAACACACGCTACTGTATTATTAAAAGGGAAGTGTAACGTGGAAGCTTGTGGTGCTACACGCATGGTCGCATGAAGGGTCCGTAAGGTGGTGCAATGTTCTGCAGTGTGGTGAGGCTGTGAGGTGGTGCGGTGAGGTTGTGGGGAGGCTTGGCAAGGTCGTGGGGTGGCGTGGATGTCCAGGGTGTGGCGCAGTGAGGCTGAGGGGCAGTGCGATAAGGTCGAGAGGAGGCTCTGTTGTGCCTTCACCTTCATCACAATCGGTGGTGGTGCTAGCCACTATTCTTGAGTTCCACCGGTGCCAAACATCAGAACCAGTCGCCATCACCGTCATGATGAATACACAAAAAGAAGAACAATAGAGGGGTTGGGTCCATGTTTGTTTGGCCTAAAGCCTCCGCATTAGAGAGGTAGAAAAAGGCTCAACAATAACCTTGAATTAATAAAGTCAAATTAAACAATTTAATATAAATTGTGGATCAAATTGTTTTGGTAGATCCATGTTCTCCATGCTTTCTAAAAACAAGGAATTTAATCGAACAAATTACAAAAATTTGATAACAAACCATACCTCGTTTGTTTGATTTGTTGAAGATTCCCTATGGGGAAGGAGACTATGTCGTTGGGAATAGACGAATGTCAATGATGTCAGTATTTTCTCAATCATCGGTTCGTTGATTTTGATGACGTTCCTCATCAATGAATGTCCCTAAGAAGAAGTCGGAGTCGAATTCGGCATTCATTGTTGGAGAGCTTTCTCCCAGGGCTCCTTCCTCCCAATCCCACTAAAATGAATAGGTAGACCAAATAATGGATTATGTTATCTATTATATTGTTGGCATAATTTTCAAATTTGATTAATTAATTAATTGAGTTAATAAAATTAATTAAAGGGGGTGGCACATTTAATTTAGGGAATCTCAATTGGTTTCTACCCATTAAGAGGGGAGTTCATGGGGGTTATGTCTCTAGTGGTACCCACCACTATAACCCACATGGGAGGTTAGGCTAGGGTGGTCCACACCACTATAACCAATGTTGAGAGGATTTAGTTCAGGTGGTCCCCACCTCTCACCATCCACATGGGAGTTCCAAAGAAAAAATAAAATAAAAATGTTACACAATTTTATTTTATTTTATTCTTTCACAAAAAACCCAAAAATCAACTATCACCCTCGACCAACTATCATCGAGGTGAAATTCTTCTTAAGAAAATATCATCACTATGAGTTCAACAGTTCCCTCATATTTCAATTCCGAACACCGATTCATAATTTACAAAAAACCGCTCACATGTTTACTTAACTTAGCCAAAAAATAGTTCAAAAACTCATTCCGGGCACACCGGGCCTTGGAATCACATGCCGTTAATTTTTTTGTACTCGTAAAATTCCCATATATTAAGAAAACTTTACATGTAAATTCTAGGTCCTTACATTCTCCCCACCTCTAGGATTTACATCCCCATAAGCAACAACTCAAACTAAGGGAACATGTGGGGGTACTAAGCATGCATCTGATCCTCGCATTCGCATGTTCTCTCCTAGAGGTTTACGTGCAACCAGCAAACACACACTAGAGGTATCGTCCTCCCACTAAGGACCCTCTCCTGTAAATCCTCAATATCTATTGGAGCCTCTATAAAAGTCGCCAAATCATCGACGTTCATCTCGCTGTGGTCGATGATGTGAGAAGGGTTATACATGTATCTCTTCAGCTGGGATACATGGAAGACATCATGCACTTAGTGCAACTGAGGTGGAAGAGATAAACGGTAAGCCACCTCACCAACTCTACTGAGGACCTGAAAGGATCCGATTAACCTTGGAGATAAATTACCACCCCGACCAAATCTCCATAAACCTCGTTGGGGTGAGACCCATAGAAAGACGTGGTCTCCATACTCAAACTCTAGAGGTCTCCTTCTTCTATAGGAAAATGACTTATGCCTACTCTGTGATGTCTTCATCTGCTCCTGGACGATCCGCACCTACTCTGTGGTAGCCTGAACCATATCTGGTCCCACGAGTGCTGACTCCCCTGGGTCATTCTAGCACAAAGGTGATCTGCAAGGTCTCCCGTACATCTCCTCAAAAGGTGTCATCTCAATGGTGGAGTGATATTCATTGTTGTATGAAAAATCCTCCAAAAGAAAGTGATCCTCCCAGTAGAGACCAATGTCGAGGATGCAAGCACACAGCATGTCCTCAAAGGTCTGAATGGTGGGCTTAGTCTAGCCATCTGTCTGAGGATGGAAGGTGGTGCTCAAACAAAGATACATCCTGAAAGCCTCCTGCAACCCCTTCCATATCTGGGAAGTAAAATGTACGTCACAATCGGAGATAATCGTCGAGGGTACTCCATGTAACCTCACAATCTCCTGCACATAGAGGCGTCCCAAGATCTCTATTGTACCATGTTCTCTGATCGATAGGAAGTGGGCCGACATGGGGAGTCGGTCGATGATCACCCAGATAGAGTCATGACCTCTGGATGTACGTGGAAACCCTATCAAAAATCCATGGATATCTCATCCCACATTTACTATGGGACCTCCAAAGGCTGAACCAAGATTGGTGGTACCTGATACTCCGCCTTCACTTGCTGACAAGTGATGCAACGAGAGACAAACTCTGCTACTACTTTCTTTATTCCTGGATACCAGTGCTATCGTTGAAGATCCTGGTACATCTTTTCCACTCTTAGATGTACCGCTAGAGGGGATGTGTGGAACTCCCTCATCAATTCCTCCTGAAGTGTCACTAGTAACATGGTACCTCCTCTAAAGAGGATGATGTGCTCCCAACCTTCAGAAAATCCAGCAGGTGCCTGTCATGTGGATATCTGAGCACATCATGTCTCACAGTCAGCGTCCTCATGCATAGACTCCCTGAATTTCTGAAGAAGTGGGGGGTGACTGTAAGAGACTAAAGAAAGGGTTTTTCATATCTATCTATAAAGGATATCTCCAAAGTGGCCAGCTGCTCCATTGCCTCACCTAGAAGCTTTATAGAAGACCTCCTGATGAGTTCATCTTTTACAAGGTTCCCCTTCCTAGGAGTATAGACTATCTCAAAGTCATAGTCCTAGATGAAATCAAGCCAACGATGTTGTCTCAGGTTCAGGTCTTTCTGAGAGAAGAGATACATGAGACTCTTGTGATCAATGTACACTGTAAAACATTTACCCATCAGATAGTGTTCCCACATCTTCAAGGTGATAATGAATACTTATAACTCCCGGTCATGGGAAGCGTAGTTCTTCTAGTTTTGTCTCAGCTATTGACAACCATAAGTGATCATTGCTAGCTCCTACATCAAGACACATCCATGCCCAGCCCTTAATGTGTCGTTGAAGACTAGATACCCTACACCCTCCTCTGGAAGCCTCAAGATGGGGGCACTATTCAGCCTCTGACTTTGATTTTGAAAACTCTGTCAACATCTCTCTAACCGTATGAAGGTTTCCCTTTATTTTTCAATGATGATAAAGGTACTGCAACTCTGGAAAAATTTGGCACAAACCTTAGGTAGTATCTAGACAATCCCAGGAAACTCCATACCTCCGTCACACTTCTGGGTGGCTCTCATGCTGTTACCGCCTCAATCTTTAGTAGATCATCTGCAACTCTAGCCTCCGATATGACATGTCCAAGAAAGTGAACCTCTCGGATCCAGAACTAGAACTTCAAGAGCTTACCATAAATCTGGTTGTCTTGGATTGTTCCCATTACTACCTGCAAATGATAGGCATGCTTCTCCTCAATAGCCGAGTAGATCAGAATGTCGTCGATGAAGACTACTACAAAGAAACCAAGGTATGGCTAAAAGATCATGTTCATGAGTCCAATGAACACTACTGGAGCGTTGGTTACAACGAATGGCATAACCAAGAACTTTTAATGGTCGTCCCGACATCTAATGTCATCTTCTTCACATTCTTTTCTCGTACTCTGAGATAGTGATATCCTGATCTGAGGTCTATCTTCGAGAACCATCGTTGTCCCTTCAGGTGATCAAAGAGGTTGTTAATCCTCGTAAGAGGGTACTTGTTCTTCACAGTTACCTGGTTTAGGTGCCGATAGTCAACACAAAACCTCAAACTCCCCTCAGCCTTATTGGTGAACAAAATCAGGCCTGCCCAAGGAGAAACACTGGGGAGAATGAATCCCTTCCCCTAAAAGTACTCTAGATATACCCGAAACTCACGGAGATCCATGGGAGCCATCCGATACACAAGTGTAGATATCGGTGTCATCCCGTTGTACAATTAAATGTAAAATTCCACCTCTCTGTGAAGAGGTAGACCTGTAACATCATCGGGGGAATCATCTGCATACCGGTCCACCACTACAATATAATACAGACTCTCCACATTAGCCACTCTAAGGGTAAGGCTATCCAACAGATGATTGATCATCTGCACTCTCCTCCGAGTAGGTCCATCTTGTGTTGTAAATGATCCCTTCTCATCGGTAAAGGTAAACATGGTCCCATTCTTGTGGACACACCACACTTTGTGCCTAATACAGTTTATATTAGCATGGACTATAGAGAACTAGTCCATACCAAAGATAAAGTTGTAAGGCCTTGACGCTACTACTAGAAGATACCAATCGAAGCTCTCGCCTCCTAGAGTAAGCTCGCAATGTTGGCACCAATGCGTAATCATCGAATCCTTTCAAGTAGGAGTCTCTAGAAGTAGGGTTCGAGCCGACGACTCCATCATAATCTCCAAGATCTGAACGAGGGTAGTCGCAATAAAATAATGACTGGAACCTATGTCTATAAGTACTATAGATAAGGTGAAGTAGACACAAATCATTCCTCATATAATCTCTGAAGAACGTTGATAATATTCCTCAGCTGCATGGAGCTGAGCTCGCTCTTATCCTCCTACTCCCTGTGGTTGGGGTGGACCACCTAGTGGTGGTGGAGGTAACATCTCAAAGCGTCACCCACTGCCAGCTGCACGGTAAGCTCCTCTGCCACGTCCACCTACTCTCTATGGTCCTCCTCAGTCAAACATATGTCTATGTCTGGGTTTTCCTTCAATCTTATTCTAATCATCTGTACGATAGGTCGGATAGTCATGAGCCATGTGACCCTGCCCACCACATGTGTAACACTGCCCATTCCTGGCATGAATGTCTCTGCCTCAAGTGCCCCACACAACCGATCATGAATCCTATTGTCGTACACCTATAGGTCTTATCCTTTTGGACCTCTGTGTCATCTATCTACATCCAGCTATAGAAGAATCCGCTATGTAATGACTGGTAGTGGGTCTCGCTGCTGGTGACTTCTCAGCAAGGTATCTCTTCACTAAGAAGGCTCTCTCTAACACCCCCGCCTGCGTCGGGATGCTGAGTGAGATCATCGAAGACCTGATATTCTTCCTGAGTCTCTGATCGATGGTCTGGGCCATGAAGAATGGGTCCCGAACCATATCTGTGGAGTAGCATGAGAGGTCAGTGAACATTGCTGTGTACTGATCCATAGTCATGTTGCCCTGCTTTAGATGAAGTAACTCCTATATGTGCACTACACGAAGAGTCTCTGGAAGAAACTCTGCCCGAAATAGGCTCTAGAGGTCTATCTAGAGATGTGTCACCTCGTCATGAGCCTCACGCATCAAGATCCCCCATCTGCCTACTTTTGACTCTATAATACTGACAACAAGGATCACCATGAGATCATTCGGTGTCCCTACAGTTGGAAGACTCTCACCACGGCCTCCACCCAATCCACACCTGCCTGAGGGTCAGTCTCTCCCCTGTTCCTAGTTGGAATTTGGTGCTGGAACTCATGCAATGTGATCAAGAGGCATGTACCCTCTTCTGCTGGGGCTGGTGGTATTGGTGGTCCAATGGGTAATGGTACTGTTGGTGCCTCCACTGATGCCTCTACTGGATGAGGACCCTGCACTGATGCCTCATCGCCTAGTGGGATATCAGTGTGTACAATATCTGGAACCTTAGCTGGATTTCTACGTGGAGCCATCCTAAAAAATAGGTTCCCCACAGTCAATAAGTTATACCTAGTGAGATGACTCAAAGAGTTCTCAAAGAATACTCTTGAGAACACACACACAATCAGTGTTTTCGTTCACTGAGTCTTAAATCAGAAGTCAGGGTCTTGGTGTATGGATATGTCAGCCATTGCACCAACACTGGGATCCTTAACTGTTAACCTCAATCACTATACTTAACACTATTTCCATTAAAAGTATCAAAGTCCTCTGTTCTATGGTAGAACCGGCTCCTCTGATACCATTTTTTCATGACCCTTTCCCCAGGGCCCATGCCATGACTACCCCAAGCCCGCCTTCCATAAACCAGGGGATGGTAACTAGCACTGAAAGTGTATTACCTATAGCTGGGAAAACATTGCCTTTATAACATGTAAGAACATGCAACCAAGCACACAACAATATACGAACTCATGTTAACTGAATAGTAATTAGAGTAAGTGCAGTAAGTAAAAGGGGCCAGAATACAAGCCCAACTGGAAAGTATAAGGATAAATGGAAAGTACAAGTCAAATGATAGGTGAAAAGCAGTTCTTGGATCATCGACCGTAGATCCTACCTGAAGGGTAGGCACAGCTCATGAACGACCATCACTGTGGTTTGCCTCATCTAACATCCACCTCTAAGCTACCTATAATATTGGTACCCTCATTCTCGACCAGCACTGTGTGTCATCTACACCTTACACAACAAAGTGCGGGCATAGATCGTGCAAGGGTGAGTATAACAATACTCATTAGGGACCTCAAGACCCTCAATGTCTCACAAAATACACAAAGGATAATCCAAAATGAAGGAAACCACTGATAACTCTACTTAGGTATACGGCCATACATATAGCAATGTTATCAAGTAATCCCATCTCAATCATGAAGAAAACAGAGAGTCAAACTCCAAATCCCCAAGATCAACAGTTCCACAAAGGAAGAAATACCATGAAGGAAATTACCACACAGGTTCACCACATAGTATAATACCACCAAGGTATTACCACAAAAAAAAGTACAACACAGGTAAAAACACAGCTGACACTAGGTACATCTTTGATATATTAGTAGAGATAATTAGATGTAACTACAGAATAATCTTACTCTGTTGAGAGGCATACCGAAGAAGGATAACTAATCATCATCAGAACCATATAGGATCTTTAGTTCTGACCAACATAGGATCACTCGGTGCTGACCCACACGAGATCACTAGGTGCTGGCCCACACAGGATCACTAGGTGCTCACCCACATAGGATCTTTAGGTGCTAACCCACACATGATCCATAGGTGCTGACCCACATAAGATCACTTTGGTATTCCCAGAAGGAATCTTAGAGTGGTTTCATCTGTGACCCTCATTCCCAAACCCATGAAGGATATCTTCCTCAAGTCACAGCCAACTACTAGGGTCTCGTGCTGAGCTCTTTCATCTTCGAGAGGGTCTTCACCTCAAGACACGGGTTGATACTCCTACATCCATGAATTCCTAGTCAGAAGTATTCTAATGGATCGCCATGACACATTGGTCTTAATTCAACCAACAGTGAATCAATAAGATGCCCGGTCTATGAGTTATTATCCATTTTGTCTCGGGGGCCCAGTTGGATTCGTGCTCGATCCAACCCGACCATTCCTTAACTTTACCCAAAACTCCAGAGGGATATACCAAAGGTACCGTCTCTCTCTATGGTTTCTATCACCGCAGACGGTTTGTCAAACAGATGGATGGTGCCAAATTAATAGAGAAAATAGCATAAATGGGTCGTAGTGGGTCCGGGTCTGGTCAGACACGGTCGGACAGACCCGGTCTGACCCGACCTGGAACAACCCTATTTGGGTCAAACTAGCCCGAACCACTAAATCTAGCTAGGCCTGTGCTGGGTGGCCCCACCTGGCAGCAGTGTGGTGGTCGTCAGGGGCCGTATAGGCTGTGAGGGGGCCGCGGAAGGTCGTCGAGCGGCATTGAGGGCCACGGGTAGCGCGGCGAGGCCGCGAGATGCGGGGCAGCGCGGTGAGACCACAGGGTGGCGCGGAAAGGCCCAAAGGCAGTGCAGAAAGGTCCCAGGGTGGCGCAGCAAGCTGCAGGGCGGCGCGGCCAGGCTGTAGGGAGGCACCGTTGCACCGTCACCTTCGTCATGGCCAGTAGTGGTGCTGACCGCCATTCTCGAGTTCCACCGGTGCCAAACGCCGGCAGTAGTCTCCACCACCATCGCGAAGAACCCACAAAAAGTAAAACAATGGAGGGGTCAGTTCATGTTTGTTTTCCCACACCCACTGCGTTAGATCGGTAGCAAATGGCTCATCAAAAACCTTGAATCAAGAATTTCAAATTCAATAATTTCATACGAATCATGGATCAAATTGTTTTGGTTCGTCCACATTCATCATGCTTTCCAAGAAAGAGAAATTTTATTCAGGAAAATAACAATAATTCGATAACAAACCCTACCTCATTCGTTTGATTCGTTGATGATTGTCCATGCGAAAGGAGATGAGGTCATTGGGAATAGATGGACATCAGCAACGTCAGTGTTTCCCCGATCGTCGGTTCATTGAATTTGAATAAATTCCACTTTAATGAATGTCCCATGGAAGAAGTCGAAGTCGAAGTCGGCGTTCTTCATTAGAGAGATTTCTCTCAAGGATCCTTCCTCCCAATCCCACCAAAATGAAGAGGAATACCAAATAATATATTATGTTATCTATTATGTTGTTGGAATAATTTTCAAATTTGATTAATTAATTAACTGAGTTTAAAAAATTAATTAAAATGGGGGTGGCACCATTAAAATAGGGAAGCTCAAGTGGTTTATCTCCATTAAGGGAGGAGCTCATGTGTTTTTAAGTCTCGGGTGGTCCCTACCACCATAATCCACATGGGAGGTTCGGATGGTGGTGCCCACCACCATAACCTATGTTGAGAGGTTTTAGATCAGGTGGTCCCCACCTCTCAACATCCACATGGGAGTTCCAAATGATAATAAAAAAATGTTACACACTATTATATTATTTTATTCTTTCCCAAAAACCGAAAAATTAACTTTCACCATTGACTAACTGTCATCGAGGTGAAAGTCTTATTATGTGTATATCAGCGTTGCAAGTTCAACGGTGCCCTCATATATCAATTCCATGCATCGATTCAAAAATTACAAAAACCCGCTCCCACATTTATTGAACGTACCCAAAAAATGGTTCACAAATTCATTCTGGACACACCATTCCTCAGAATCATGCACCGTCAATTTTCACAGACTCATAAAATTCCCATATATTAAAAATAAAATTACATGGAAATTCCGGGTCTTTAAATATTATATAAGGATCCCTTATGGATTTTGTAATAATTGAATCAATAAATCATTAAATATAGAAACATTTATTAATTTTTAAATCCCATTAATTTGATTTAAATTAGGAAAAAATCATCAATTTTCATTATATACACCACACACAAAAAATATGTTGGTCAGTAGAGAACATATCTCAGTATGATAAATTTGAGATGAGAACGCTTTACCCCAAATCCCCGTTTACACATACATGCTTTAAATAATGCTTTATATTTAACTATTATATAGTTTTCCCTAATATTTTAGTTAATATTGAACATAGTTTATATATAATTTTAATCATTCCTAATCTATTTCAATATAATGGTTTTGTTCATCCTTAAATTTTCATTAGATAATCATATCAAAAATAATCACAAACTTTGAGTTGAAGTTCCACTAGCTATTATTATGTTTTAGGTTCATTCCATTGGACTTTCAAGTTTGGTTCTATAAGATAAAATTTTTAACGCACTTATTTCAATGATTTTTAACAAACCATGATAAAAAATTGTCGCAACATTCATATAGGTGGATAAACCAACCCAAACAAGAACATTTCATGTGATAAAAATTTATAATAAACAATTAAAGAAAAAATGAACTAAAAACACCTTATGAATTTCATCTATGTATAAGTCATCTCATGGTTTCCCCCCAAAATGTAAACATTAGGTGTGCGATAGTGTAAAATTTAACCAAAACTCATTATTTAAACCCAAAATTCTTGATTCTCAAGTTACATGTCAACAATATAAAATTTATAATTTAATAAGTTAAATCATGTTTTGTGTGTGATAATACTCTCTACCATAATACTTTCTATCCATGAAAGATACCGAGTTAGAAAAAGACAGGATGAATCAAAAACAAAATGGAAGAAGGGCCATGCTCAAAACCAAAAATAGAAACAACCCAAATTTTATTGAGATATGTATTCCAAATACAATAATTTCCAAAATTCATTTAACATAATAAAAACCAAACCAAAACTATATTTATTATATGACATCTCGATATCCATAGACATCCATAAATCTCATATTACATTTAGAACCAAAACATATATAAAATAATTAAAAAGGTTGGATAAAATAAGATCTAATATTGATTACTAGTATCCCAACCAAAATAATTACACTATCATGTATGGTTAAGAGAAACCAATAATACACCAAGGGAAGCACTACAAGTATAATAAAACTTTGAATCATGTAATCTCAACTGAAACATTCGACCAAGGGAACATCCATAATTTCATCAAACCAATCATTTATATCAATAAAAAGGTTTAGGAAAGGTAATTCCAATTTGTGGTCATGAAATTATCAATTAAAGAATAAAAGGAATATCTTGAGGGATATAATAAATGAGAATTCCACAAAATTGACTAGTACCTAAAACTCAGATGACGAAAATCCATAATATAAATGTCCCAAAATAACTTAATTTTCCTTCAAAATGAAAATAATTTTATATAATTAATGAAAAAATTCATATTTATGAATCCAATACCAAAGTATAATACAAATGAATTTATATCCATGGGAATGAGTACCTTCTCCCCAAAAAAGATGAAGTATTGTCACCACCCATCATAGGTTAGCCCCTAAAAATTAAACTAACGTTAATAGACCCAAAGATCACATATGAAAATGATGCCATGTCAGATGTTAATACACTCAAATTAGGTCTACATAAAGGCCTCCTCTAATGATTGAATATTCATTATTTTCATAACCACTAACATGAGAAGATGGAATCCATTTAGGGAATAAAAATTCTATACTGAACAAGAACTCTTGATAAAGGATCAACCAAAAATATTGTTAGGCCTTGACACTCCACCTAGAATATAGTAATGGTTAGAAATAAAAATTATTTCATTTCTTAAAGAATGGGGAAAAACTAAAAACATACTAAAGTAAAAAAAATACCAAAACCCCATGACACATTTCTAAAAAGAAAACAATATTATGATTTAACATGAAATTTAAATGAAGCCCATGAAAAATGTCTCGATGTCATCATTCTCTCCAGGATCTCTCGTGCTCCCTCGGCTAGGGTTCTTCCACCCAAGCTCACTATCAGTGACACTAGTTTCTTTTCCTTCATTTTAATTTTTTGGATTGTGCATTGACCCTCGATCATTGCTTCATTTTTGGTTTCCTATTTGTTTGAGTCCTTTTCATAACCGGATTCCTTACCCATTTCCATTTTTACTTGATCATCATGTGTTTTTGTTTGTCTGTTCCCTCCCGACTATGTGATTCGGCCTTCCAACGTCTACCGGATTTATTCTCCCTATCCCATTCTAGATCTGATGGATATCCCTTGGAGGAGGCCTCGATTATATCTATTTTAGGTGACGTTTCCGGTGGTCTTATCATGTATGGGTTCCAGTCCTTCAATCCCATATCGGTGTTGGTCTGGTCCCCTATCATGTGCATTGATCAGATGCTTCATTGTGATCATGGATTTGAGAAGGAAAAGTGGGTGTGAGTGCTTATGGGTTTTGTTCATTAGGACATGGGTGGTTATCTTCTAGGTTTTCTTAATGTTTTTAATGGATGTTCGTTGGTAGATTATAGTGGTTCTACTCTTATGGTGATTTCTCTTAGATACTAATGGATGTGGTGGTATCGAGATGTCTGGATTTTCTAGATGACGGTTTCCTGCTCCTTCGCTTCGATGTTGAGATGAAGTCATTAACTGCAGTGACCGTGGTGGTTCTGATGGAAGTGTTTTCTGATCATGGCGATGATTGCTGGTGGGTGTTGATGATTTTACTATACTCTAGCATCAATATCCCAACACTCTTTTCCCAGTCAGATTTGAATGGTGGTTTTGATTGTGTTTTAGGATGTGTAGTTTGAGGCTTCATCCCTAACATTGGATTCCTACTTTGGTTGATCCTTGTTGTATTGGTGTAGGTAATTTTGTACCTTCTTTGATTGGTTGGTTGTTTACTTGTTCTGTCATGGTTCAGTTTCGATCGCAACGATGATGGATGGTAATAGGAAGTGACGGTGACGATGATGGACGGTGGTAGGAAGTGACAGGGCACATGATTTGGGTTGGCACATTGCCCGATACTGGTGTTGTTTTGCTTGGAAATTTGGAATTTGAAATCTGTAAAAAATGGGTGTAGTTCTTTGGTTTACACAATAGTGGGTTATGACTTTTTATCTGATTGGATTTGGGTTGGGATTACACATACCTTTAAAAAGAATCATTTGAAAATATAAAAATATTTATTGTGTGCAAAATGATGAACATGCCAAAATTTGGCTCTTCTAAAACTAGGTAAACCGCATGTATAAAATCATGGAAACAAATAATTTACTCCACACTAAGAGTCAAATTGATTAGAAAATCAAAGGATCGTTATAAAATTAATTAAAAACCAAGATATTTACCTAAAAACAACTATAACATCATATTTAAAATCATTAACACAACCTTACATATCAACTTCTCTATAATAAACTATGGAAAAATCGTTTACAAATTTCCAACATAAAGCTTCACTATTTAAAACAATGTTCTCTTTCACAAAATTTAAAATATATCAAATTTTTTTATCAAATTTTTTTATAAAATGGTATTTCAAATACCATAACCTATTAAAATTATTCCTCAAAATAAACATATAATTTCATAATTTCCTCTTTGAAAAAAATAAAATAAATATAAATACCAAGTTAATTTCAAATTATCTTATAAGTATTCTTTATAACTTTTATACACTATTTTAAAAGGATTTATTTATTTTTATTATTCCTTTTTTATAAGCATTTTAGAAATCCAAAAAATTAACTTATTTCAATTAATTTTTGAAGATGCACAAAATATCCTTAATACTTAATCTTTTCCATTAAAATTAATATTTAAACATGTTTCATCATCAATGTTAAATCTACCAACATCAGAAAACTTAAATTTCTCTTTGATTCATCTTAATGAATTGAAATCCTGACTAGAAAAAATATATAAGTATAAGGGGTCCAAAAATTGATTTAGAAGGGGTTGCTAGTTTTTAATAGTTTGGCTGTAAGATTTGGTAGAAAATGATCAAAACATTTAAATGACATGGAGATCTAAAGGTAGAACCATGCGTATAGGAAATGAGAAGATTTCCAAAATATTAGAGAAATTTTTTCACCTATGATTCTTCTCTCATTTATATCCAAAATTATGAAGAATGCCCCAAAAAACCAAAAAAAATCAGTATTAATCAAAATTCCACCAAAATAAATAAAAATAAACAAAAAATAATAAAAACACCAAATTCAAGACACACTATATGACCATATAAGAAAACTCAATTATCCATGAGAGTAAGAGCTAGCTCAAATCTTCCTACTTCTAAATTTCATGTTTTTATGGTCCTAGAACCAATTTTATCACTCACCCAAATAATAGAGGGTATCTCAAGAACCAAAAAACTATTAATATACTAGGTTCTTATACCATTTATTTATGGGAAAACATAGGACAAATTTGAATAGTGTTTCCGAGCCAACCTACAACATAAACTAATGGTTCGTTATCGATGAAAACATTCAAGATACAAAAACCAAGGAATCCATGTTATCATATGGAAATGATTATTTCACATAGAAAATATTACAATACATATAGGAAACTTACTATTAGTTGGACATTCTTTGTTCGTAATTTGGGCATCCATGCAGAATAACTAAAATTTTTAAAATTAAAAACAAAACAAAAAACTAGACAACAAGACTTAAATATATATATAAATAATATAACATAAAAGAAAATAAAAATATAGAAGATCTTGAGATTCAAGAAGGTTAGAGGGGAAGATATATAAATAAAATAATAAAGAGAAAAAAAATGAAGTTTAACACTAAACTAGAAATTTCTATGTAACATATGTTCATTATACAACCTTAAAATGAAACCTTATTTAAAATAATATAACTGAAAAAATTATGATAAGTGGGACTCTTTTAAGAAATAAACATAACCGAAAATGTTTATATATATGTGTAAACATAAAAATTACCCATAGGTATCCTCCCTATAGCCTATGGAATCTATTTAAAAGTAGAACAATTTATTTTAGTATAAATATATGTATTATGTAAAAATTAATTTAGAATTTATGTAAACCAAGTGAAATAACTAAAACCCATGTTTTACTTTATTAAAAATAAAACCATGTTATCAAATAAGTACCATATTATGGAAAACCATTAAATTCCTCAGAAACCAAAGAGGATTATAAAATATTTTTAAAAACACTCCATATTAATTTTATTCAAAAATATTACATCATTTGTTTTTAAAATATTTTTTGAAGTTAATAAAATTATAAAATGAAATGTAATAACCAGAAATACCAATGATAAACCAAAAATATTAAGGAATAAATAGTGGAAGTATATATAAGATAGGTACTTGAGTAAATAGACAATAATAATAATAATATACAAACAAAATAAAAGGTTAAAAGTAGAAAAAACCATGGGATTACACCCTAAGGTCACTAAGTCTAGGGAATGTAGAGATTCTACATCATTAATAAGAAGTTTTTCTTTGATTAGGGTAATAGATATATAATTATTTCATTATCTAGTTAGAGAGACACATAAACTACATTATTAGAAATGCCAGGGGTTGGGGATATCATCCCATCTAAATTAACCAACCCATTTTCTTAGGTTCCACAGGGAATCATGAAAAGGTGACCGAATACACTTTAATGGGAACACATGAAATTAAAAACAATTGAAACCCCCTCATTGACCTCCCTTTTTAGACCTCTTAGTATTAATTTGACAATCGGGACATAATACCCTATTAAAAGATTAAAATTAGAAACCCACTTTCTTAAAAAAACCAAAAAAAGTAAATGATTCAAAACAAAACTATGACACAAAAAATAATTCCATTCCAATTATAAAAACATTTTATAATAAAACTTACCACCATTTTAAAACACAAATTAAAGTACAATTTTAATTCCAAATCACATAAACAACCACATAGTATCTCAAGTAACTCAAAATAATGAAACTACCCATGATTTAAAAATACACACCCATTAATTTAAAAATGAGACATTCAGACTAGTTTATAAATCAAAATATCTATAACGGGATATCAAATAAGTAAAAAAATTTATCAATAATACATTTAATTGAAATATATACATGTATAATTCTTTAAAATATATTTGAAAATCGAATTAAAAAGAAAACCATTATTCATTCCATGAAAATCAATGTAAATTGAATTATTTTTTCAAAACATTATAAACATACTTATTATGGGATATAAAACAACAAAAATGATTGTTATAAATCGCATGAAATCATGTTTTTAATTATTATGTGTTATGAATAGATCAAACCTAACTTAATACAGGTGCATAGGATATGAAACCATTGAATATAGGAAGAGGAGAAAAAAATTTATGATCCAAACACACTAATATCAAGGGAGACAAAGTATTAAGTCAAATTACATCTCTATGTTTCAGAAAACAATGGATTAAAATATGTAAATGAAAAAATAGAGGTAGATGAAGAAAAGTAGGGAAGAAATTACCCTCAAGTATTAGGAAATACACTCTAAATTGAAGAAGGAATGAAATCCATAGAGGATGAGGGGGAGTGGAATGCATAAGGATTCCCTTTGTCGGGCCATGAGGGTGGTAGGAAAGGGATTCCAAGATGAGTCTTAAATAGAGATGAATAGAATATCATTTTCATTAATTTTTTAATTTTGGTAATGTTTAATGGTTTAACCACATTGTCCAATAGATTTTGTGTGAACTACCCACACCATGATAGACACACAAAAGAATTATGCATCATTTAGACACATGGATTAACAAGATATACCCAAAAATCCAGGTGAAAAACTACTCCTATGAAAATTTATTAAATAAAAATTCAGTGCACAGGAAAATAGAATCATGGAGAAACTCTACAAAGGCAGGTACAAACCTCACCAAAAAGATCTTCCTAGGAAAGATCATTACAGAAGTCAGGTAAAACCTTGGACAAACTGGAAATGACCTCCAAAATTGCTCTCCTAGAAAGAGAATTAGTGACCCAGTTGGCCTCAATTTAAATAAGTGTAACTTCGAGGGAAAGCACCTCCGCAAGACGAAGACATTCAATCCAAGATGGCAGGATCTTCCATGGCACGTTTTGTGTGTGGTATGTAAGAATTTGAACAGCAATAGATGAATCAGACTCCAAGCATAACTATATTCACTCATAATGAATAGAATACTTAATTTTGTTAGTCATGTCCCAAATCTCTACTTCAATTTAAATATCCTTGCCCATAAAATGGAAGAAGCAACCTTTCATAACCCTAGTGAGTTTGAAATAAACCACTACATCCTGTAGGGCCCCGAGCACCCAAGGTAGCTCCATAAACATAGGCATTAATCCATAAAGAAATACGTGGTATCCATCTAACATACTTCATTGACTTCAAGTTCAAATATCATGTGATGAGATACTGAAAATACGTTCAGATCCTGCATGTAAAACTGCAGAAGATAAACAGATGCTGATAAGTTTCACCTTCATTTATGCAAAGAAGACAGACCAGATCCTACTGAACACTAGTTCTCTATAGAAAAATATGCATTGGGAGGCACTATTTCCAGATTTTCTATAAAGGGAGAGAAGAAGCGGGAGGGATAATATAATTATTTATTCCCATGATCCACCAGGGAGGGTTCAAAGAGGGGCCAAAAATTATTCTGTAGCATTATTTTTTGGAGAATATCCCATTCAAATTGGGCATCCAAACCAATGTATCATAATACACAAACATGTACCATGAGAACTGCAAGGAAATGTGCTCAGGTAACAGGCCATTTATAATCACAGTACTAGGAAGTTCAAAAATAGAAAGGTTCTTCAGAGATTGTGGAATAACAATATCTTCAAAAATGGGTTGGGAAAACTAAGGGGATCTCCAATAGTTTAGTGAATAATGTTCACAGACCATTCATATCGAGATTTTTTGAGAGAGCAGCATAAGCCTGCTTGAGGGCAGGCCAAACAGAAGAATTCAGATGATATACATACCCATGGTGTTGGTTCCCCAAAAACCATTAAGGATGGAACTATATATAGGGATCAGATCTATAGATCATATTCCATAAAAAAAATTAATCAATGTTTCATTGAACAACCATATGTCTTTCAACCCCATTCCTCGGATTTGGGTAGGTTTAATGTAGTCTTTCCAGGCCACTATGACTAACATTATCTCATTAATTGATCTATTCTAGATAAAAGTTCCTATCTTAACACTCAAATATTTAATAAGTTCCATTGGACATCTATAAAGTGAGAAGTAATAAACAAACATTGTGGTAATAACAAAGTTTCCCAAGAGAATTCATCCATCTTGAGACATATTCTTGCCTTTCCAGTTCGTCAGTTGATTAGAAATTTTCATAGAAATGTACTCAAGATAACAATGTTTCACTCATCCCCAAAACAGAGGCACACCAAGATAAGTGAAGGGTAGAGTTACCATCTTTATACGAAGCTTCAAAGAAATTATATTATGTATTGAGATGGTAATCACTTCCCCAAACATAACTACAAACTTCTTCCAACTAATAACCAGACCTCCTACTTCCTCATAGTGTGATAAAATTACCTAGATGCAGGAAATGGTTTTTTATGCCTTCCCAAATAGCAGAATTAGATCTATATAGAACAAGTGAGAGGTAGTGAGGGATTCCTCCCAATTTTCATATTCAGATTCCAACAAAAATTAGCAGCATCACTAAGGGAACAACTCAATTAGTATTTTACAATAGAAAATAACAATGTAGAGAGAGGGTCTCCATGCGTTACCCCTATTGTACATCGAAAGAATCCTCTAGCGGATCCATTAATAAGAATAGGGAGCCTCACACTTCCCAAAATGAAACCAACTGACCCAATAAATATCTACAAAAACCCATGCATTTGAATAATTTTGAAAAGAAAACTCCATTTAATAGTGTAAAAAGACTTAGATATGTCAATATTCAAAGGCATGATGCCAACCGTTTTCTTTCTATTCATGAAATTTACACATTCAGAAGTAGTGAAAATGCAGTTTTGAATGTTTCATCCCAGGAAAAAACTAACTTGATTACTATAAATAATCACCTTAGCAATTTCACCCAACCACCGAGTCTTGATTTTTCTGATAATATTGGGTATGGTATTCCCAATAGCCATAGGTTGAAAGTCTTTGATATCAAGGGAACACATTTTCTTAGTAATTAGAGAAATAAAATTAGAGTTCATCCCCAAAGACATAAAATTAGATCTATAAAAATACCCCACTGCATTTGCGACATCATAATGGACAATATCCTAGTAAAACATAAAAAACATATTGGTGAAACCATCAGGACCAGCCATACTATAACTATTTAAAGATATTATAGCATCATAAATCTCCTTGACATTGAAAATTTCAGTAATCCTACTATTCAGAATATCATTGATATAACGATCAAAGAAATAAATAATGTTATCTGATTTGTCCACTCTATTATCTGAGTAAATATTCTCAATGAAGTTCGTAAAATCTTTGAAAATCTCACTTTAGAAGAGAACATATTCCCATCAATATTGATGATGTTAATACTCCTCCTAACTCTCTTTTCTTATTCACACAGTGGAAAAGTTTAGAGTTACTATCTCCCTCCTATAACCATCTCATGTTAAACTGATTCTGATTTAGTCTCTCTTTCAATGATAAAAGCTTGTCTAGATTTGACGCAGTTGGTATCTCTTCGAAGGAGGTCATGACTTCGTACGTATTATCTTGATGACAGTTAATCAAAAAAATTATCTTATTTAATTTCATTATTATGGTAGGAAAAATAGGCTTTACTCCATTTCTTAAATCATAGCTTGACATTCATCAATTTATAATATAAAATATGGGAGAAGGGATTCCTAATAAATAAGATTTACAAGAATCCAATAAAATATCCCTATAACCTGGAAAAACCATCCAGAAATTATTTAATTCGAAAGGGATCAGAGGTGAACTAACTCTGTTGTTACAGAACCCAACAAGAATAAGATTATGAACTAAGTGTAACCTTAGAAAAGTGACTCCAGACACATCCATTGCACAATTGTTATTATCCACTTGCACAAAACATCTATCTATCTATCTTCCATGCTATCCATTGATGGTTTACCTTATCCATGTAAAATAATCTCTAGAAACAGGAACGTGGGTCAAACCACACTTATATATGCAAGAGGAAAAATCAGAATCTAAAGTATGATCGAAATCATCACTTTTTTCCTCAGGTACAAGACTATGTTAAAATCAAAAAGTAGAATCTAACTATTGTCCATACCATCGGAAATATCTAAAATATTCTTCCACAGATCTCTTCTCATTGTGTAAATATTGAAAGCATAAACAAAGGTTACCGAATGAATGAGACAATTTATACTACATGATATAGTCACAGTCTGCATATCATTCATGAAGGAATTAATAAAAACACTATGATGCTTCATGACCCATAAAGATTAAACACTGTCACCCACTATATTATTAGCAAAAAGGAATAACCCTACGAAGACCACGTAAAAGAACACTAGTTCTAAAATTTCATTCGTGGCTCTAAAATACCATTTTATAAAGTCTTATTGGTCATAATAAGATTCCTGAGGGACTTGACCGTGGGAGAGTTATAAATCTCCGGGCAATTCTAAAATAAAATCTGTATTTCTTTGACCTGAGCACAGTGTTAATCCCATCATCACTTTGTTTCACGTTTTTATTAGATAAAATAGCTACTTGCTCATTAGGGGGAGGAACATATGAATTCTAATTCAAAGAGGAAGATTCATCTCTATCATCATAGGAGGTCTTACGACTTAGAGATGAGAATCTGTTTTTGGAATCAATAAGATCAAGTAAACTAGTAAGGATTCTTCTCCTCATAGCCTTGTCTGAATAAACCTGGATAAATTCCCTAGTATATTGTCCATGATTCTAGTAAGAACCATTAGTATCAAGGGAATCACCATTGGGAGGGAGAGTCACATCCATTGAGAAGGGATGGAACATCAGAGTTGGCATCATTCACCAAAATAGCTAAATGAACAAGATATAAGGTAGCGTAATCAATCTGATTAGTAGGTCGTATTAACCTAGACGAATCAAGAGAACATACTTCAATAGAAACTTAGTCATGAAATAGAGAAGCATGAACTACATCCCATGTGGAAATAGTGATCTATGCAGGAAGATGTTCAGTATTGAACATTCCCTCCTAAGCAGTGTCAAGAAGTGGGGCCATGTGAGAAGACCCAGGAAGAGTAGAAAGGGACAAATATTGAGCAGGAAAATATACAGGTGGCGCAACATGATCCTTAATCTGATTGGGATCTCCTATAATGACCTGGATCGAACACCCTAAGATGGTGTCTTTCTCATTTTGAGTATCTGAAGATCATTTAGCGTTAGAGGGATCATGTCCATTATCCTTCCCCTTACATCACATGCATGTCTAATCATCATGTCCTATGACTTTATAGAAGCTGCAGATTTTATGCCTATTGCAATATGAGTCCATATATCCAAAAAAATGATATTTCAAACAAAACTTTCTCTTCCTATTATAAATAATCTCATGTGTAATACTATCATCCTTAGTGGTCATCACCACTTCTTCCACATGGGTGTAAGACATATCCACCTCAACCAAAATCCTCTCATAGTGGCCAAAAGTGGGGTTGTTAGTTTGCCTATCTAGAATAATGGTATTACCAACAGATGAATAAATATCCCATAAAATTTGGGGATTCCAGTATAACCAGTTATGATTTCATACCCATATCTATAATTTAGTATATCTGTTCTTGACTGTTTTAGGATCATAGTTCTTATCCCATTCATGAATCTGTAAGAATCTATCCTTTAGAAAGACTAAGACAATACTCGATGAATTCCTCTTGAATTCATCACATGTAAAAACAATATGATAAAACCCATGACTAATCTCCATCATCTTCTAATCATCAATTCCCCAGATCGCAGCAGTCCTCTTACTAAGTTCATTGAACTTCCAAGGTTTCACCACTTTCAGAATCTGGACCCAAGTAATTATGGAGAAATTAAATAAATTCACCCTTTCCTCAACCTCATAATTATTCACCGCATCAGGTACAATGTGCACTTTTCTAATAATCATGCCTAATAGAGCATATTTACAATACAGAAATGATATACTACCCGTACTTCTGGTTGCATCCCCGAATATTTTCCTTAATCCAGCTTCATCCCAAGTAACACATGATTTAGAGTGACCTTTCACACAAAATCTAAACAATTCATTGTGTCCATGTCAACCCTCCACCACCAATCTGTGACCAGAGGGCCTTTTCAACTCGAACACATTTGATCTGGAAGCAAGATCACTGGGTTTGGGTTGTCTCCAGGTTTTGCACTGTTGTCCTCTATCTCTCCTCATAATTTAACAAGCTATACACTAACCATGAAAAATGACTTCTTTAAAAGTTATAATACCTTATCATTCTCATCACATGGTTTCTACTAATCATGTTCATGTTTTTCACTAATAAAGATGAGAACTAAGAAATTAAATGGTTTCTAATAGTTTTTTACAGTTTTTTCCAAACTATATGCTATTTTTTTATACTATCCTGTTTAAGAACAAAAAAATTACCTTCACACTACATTTTCACTTAAGTCCTCACATGGTTTCCAAAAAACCATACGTACAAATCATGAAATATAAAAGAATTTTATCAAAACTAAAACTTTAATCTATAGACTCTTAACACTCAAGTCAATGATAAAGACTTTAAAATAGATGAAATAATAAAGAATATCATGGACAGATTAAGAAAGAAATCAGGAGATAGGACTTTACAAACACAATTGAATAATGAATGAAAATAATGTTAATCATATAATGTGGTATTTGATCACAGAAGTGATCAAATATTATAATAATATTTATGATAACCAGTTACCAAATTTGAATTAAAAGTTTCATGGAAGTAATTTTGATAGTGCATGGGGTTAAATAAATTTACCCTCAGGATGAAAACATGCCTAAAGTTAGTAATATCAATATGTGGTAAATATATCATTACCATGTAAATGTGTCATTTTTGGAATATAATTCACTTGTTACCAATATCCTCAAAAGATTTATTCTGATTTAATCCCATAGGGTGTGATGTGTGGTCTATAGTAGGAGAATATTAAAAAATTGATTAGAAAACTCCAGTACAAAACTAACCAAAGTTGGCATATTGTGGAATGTTAAAGGGGAGATAAATTATATGATGATATATGGTTTTTTATGCAATATAATTTCCATACATGGCTATATAACCTGAAATAACAAGAATCATTCCATAAATAGCTTTCTAGAGAGTATTTTTTATTTCCATGTAAGTTTAGGACTAGAAGTAAGTCATATGATTATACCCAATATCAGATATATATATCTCTTAATATATAAACTAGATATATGGATAGTTTAGATCACCTGAAATTAAGGATAAATGTACACACATGAAAATAGTTTGAATAAAATTAAATTTTGTGGTTTGGTCTGAGATAAGTGATCTAGACATCATAATGTATCCTAAAATAGAAAGAATAAAGTTTCATGTAATTCTTCTAAAGACCCTATACATATATATATAGATATATCTAACTCATGTTCATGGGAAATATATAAGGATCATATCCTAGTTTTGAGCTATAGAAGATAAATCCTTATAAAAATGACGACATCCCAAACAGTATGATGTAATTCTTAAGAATTTGTTTTTTATGATTATTTAGGTTCATGGAAAAAAACAATACATTGGGTAATATTATATATATAAAGCTCTCATGTGAATATATTAGGTCATAGAAAATATAATGTTGTAGGTAGTTTAAAGTTCATGTGGGTTGGACCATATGTAATGTAGTTTAATATCATACAACAAGGACACAAATTCCATTTTTTAAAGGGTATATAATGAATACCATTACAAGAAAGTATTTTCACATATATGGATAATGAGAAATGTGTATTGGTATCAAATTAGTTTGATTCTATATAGAAAACCTAAAATGAATTTATAGATGCTCAATCCCCAATATAAATTGGTTTTTTATGGGGAATGGAATCTATGGTCGAGTCTGACATAAGAAATCATGATATAAATATGTATCCTAAAATAATTGGTATAAAGAAATACATAGTTCTTAAATTTATAATCATGTTGTCATAATATTGGATTCATTGAAGGAGACTCAACATAATTAAAGGAAACCCCAACCACTAGGATAGAGTTGCAAATTATTTGAGAAGCAGATACAATAATTAGGCCTAAGTTAAGAGATCCAGGTGTCTTGATATATCTTATAATGATGATAATCAAGGTATATATATATTTATATAAATATTCACTACACACATCTAGTTCATGGACAGTGAAGAGAAAGGAGGATTCATTATTGTTCATTAATGTTGTGATAAACCTAATCTGAATGAATAATTGTATGAGGCCTTGTTTATAGTCAATGGGATTTTTGGTTGGTCTTAAACTATGAATATTAATGATATCTATATATCCAATAATAACAGGAATTAATCCATATATTGGTCTTTAATTTAGTATCTATACAAATATGAATCATTTGTAGGGGAAGATGAAAATGGAATCATCCTAATACAAGTCCATTGATAAACATGTAATAGATGATAGGCCCCAAATATTTGGATGAATATGGGATTAAATTATATTTGATTTTCAGTTTGACCCGAGTCTAGATCATGGTGTTTCACAATATATCTTGATATAATAGGAATCTATTTCTATATAATTCATAAATGTATCCTATGCATAGATCAGGCTCATATGTAGGGGAAATGGTTTCATCCAAATGTAGGATATCCAGAGAAAACCTAATGATAACTGGTGATCCTACACATTTGATATCACGTATATAGATTTAGATCATACATAAGGGAATTGGGGCATATAGATTTGACCACTCAAATCTTTTTAAGGTATTATGGGTTCAAACATATGTTGTGTTGTTTTTTGTTATATTTCAAGGACCAACATGCCTTGTTGTTTAAGGTTATAGGAATATTACCATTTCTAATAAGTTTAAATTCATTTAGAATTGACTATATGTTATATAGTTTACATTAATGCAAGGAAGACTTATATGGTATACAGTTTAATGTCATGCAATGAGGACTTGTATGCTAATGTGAAACTTGGAGAATTACTTCTTGAGGAACATTTCATTAATGGATGGCATGATATGATCTATATCCATTGTAATAAATGGGTAAGTTCTAATGGATTATATATTATGTATAGCTTATAGTCACTCTAATTTTATCTCGATATTTAGAGGTTTCATCCTAGATATCATGGAATTTCTCATATAAAATAGTAATTTTCCTTGTATGAACAAGTAGTGTTCAATGATTTTATTGAATGCATATGTAACATGATTTTATAGATATCGTGGTTGGAAAATATTTGAAACCTATACTCATTAATCCATCATAATTCATCATGACATACATGTGACTATTCATATTTGGATATTTTACCATATATGGTGTTGCAAAGTGAGCTAAACTAGACTTCAATATATTAAACTACCTTTATCCCATATACGAGTGAGTATGGGGTCACCTGTTTAGAAATATGAGTCATAGTGTGATAATTCTACTGAGTAAGTTGCAGTTTATCTAAACAAGGCTTCTTGCCTTTTTTCCACCATCATCTAAATAATATTAGATTGAAATTTTTTAAAAGCCTATATTTTTCATTTATATATTGCATGATTGTGGGATGAATGTTTAGACTGCATATTATTGTTTCGATATAGACACTTCATCATTAAAGCATAAAAATTTGTTTCATTGTCTATAAATATTATTTAAGGGTCACCAAATGTATTAATGATATTAGAATTCATTAAATTGATGATAGTTTTTCATTTTAATGCCTGTTGGGAGGAATATTTGGTCCCATCTAGAGAATATGTTGTTTTCATTAAAATGAACATGTACTGCCTTTCTATATATAGAGGTTGTGTTCCAATTAAAATTGACCCCGTATATAAAATATAGATTAAAATCTATTAGTGTATAATAATTCAAGGGTTTTATTGATGAAGTTACTATATATTAAACAATCATTAATTTGTTTTTTAATTCCATTCTCCCTTACATAATGGATGGCCCAAAGAATCATAGTCTCTAAATTTTATGGATGTTTGATGTCCTTAATATATGGGAACCTTGGCCACCATTATTAACGTCCTAAATAATAGTGAGGGTTTGTCCTCCCTTAATGAAACAAAGGATGAAACTACAAAATCCTCATTTTTAGAGGATTTTTTAGGAATTTTTGTTATTATAATGGATGAAATTGTATGTTGGTTGATGGATTTGATCCTTTTTTCTCAATCTAATTGGTGAATCATGAACTGATGTTATTCGATTACGGGAAACATCCCTCCAATTAGGGGACTGATTGGTAGGTATAAAGGAAAAATTTAATCTATGGTTTAATTAATTTCAATTATCTATTATAAATCAATATTGATAATAGAGATACTACCCTGTGATGTATGAAATTAATGTTTCTCTCATCCCATTCAAGATCTATCAGGGTTTTAGATCCATTATCTAGTTCATATACACAAGAATCATTAGAATTTGAGTTGTGGGATAGTGTTGTATATAAGGAAATTTTCTCTATCAACCCTCACACATTATCCAAAAATGTAATTAAATATTAATTAATTATGGAATAGTATACATTAATATTTTTGTCACTAACTCTAAATTTCCCTTAATGCTTAATTAGGACATTAGTATTTGCATTTTTAATTCCATGATTATAATGAGGACCTGGTCTTTTTTTTTCAATATTGGTGTATCCCTCTTCTAGTAGGAAAGAGTAAGGAATAACAATTTTTTGAGATATGATTACAATATAAAAAATGAAGTTGTTTAGCCTTATGATTTTTTTATTCTACTTGTTATCATACTAGTGGAACCATTAGAGTACAACCCTCTTGCCTAAGATGATTCATCTATGGAGAATAGATATTTATATTGGAATTATAAGTAATATATATTATTTTTTTAAAATACGATTTACCATGAAGATATTTTTTAACAATTAACCTTTGATTACTCTTTAATACAATAAATAAATATAAAACTACAGAAAATGACCACTAAATATGCTATACATGTAGTTAACATTGGGAAAATAATATTATACTTGATAAATTTATAGAAGAGTCTACATGTACCTCATGGTGCTGATGATATTTTCTCTCCTTCTGATCTATGAATATCAATGAGAGACATTTCTTATCAATATCATAATATCAGTTCTCAACAAACAACATTTCCCTAAAAAGATAGTATATATTTTTATCCTTGATCGCATCATTATTCTAAGAAATAGGAGGTATATGTGAGAACTCCAAGGTTATCACATATATAATAAGATGTTGTCCTTCAACAGGGATCATTTAGATTAGTGGGTTCATAATGTTTTTTTATGTTCATACAATCCTATTTGAAAATATTCATCCTTAAGATAAGTTAAACCTTTCATCATCGATTATGTGAAGTTAAAAAATTGACCAGTGAGATTAGAAATGAAAATCCTGATATAATTTAAAAACTTTTATATTATTCTTAATTTCTTGAGGTTTTTAGGTGAACAAATGTCAAGTATCAAGATGGCATTTTCATGGTCGACTTCAATGTTATGATTTCATACCTTGAAACTACCAAATTTATATAATGTTAAAAAGAAAATATCATTTCAAGGGGTATATCTTCATGTTGTGTTTCTATGGATTTTTCAAGACTTCCTTACAATTATCAATATTATTACAGAGTTTTTGTGATTTGACCAATATAACATTTACATATCACTTCATGGATTTCCTCATAATGAAATCAAATATATGTTGTATGGAATGTCACTAACACCAAAATTATTTTAGAACAAAAGGACTTTAATTGGTAATATAATACCCCTTGGGGTTTTTTAATGTAGTGAACTTCTCATCATTAGGTCTATTCATATCTCTTCATAACTACAATTCTCATTCGTGAAGGATATGTCTTGGAATCCATATATTACAGAGATCAATGTATATATAAATTGGGACTTGAAAACCATGCTTTGGGTAGTAATGGATAAGTTACTGAAAATAAATATTGAAACTTATTTTCGAATGATTTTTACTAATAGTTAAAAAGTTTCTTTTAGCTTATTCATGTAGTGAAATTCTTGGATGATGTCTGATTTTAAGCAACTTATCAACTTTTAATTCCTCTTTAGAACCATGGTTCATATGAGTTCTACCCAGTGTACATATACAGCCATAGTTTCCAACTGGAAGACCCAAATTATGGTTATCTACCTTGATATCCATCATAGTAATTTTTAATAGTTCCATGAAAATATATTTCAGTTTTATACCATGAAATATATGTTTTTATCTTTTTTTAGGACTCAGGGTGGAACTAATAAAATTGGACATGGATAATTATTTTTTATGAAAATTCATTTTTCTAATTCACAAATTGTAATTGAGAAACCTTCCTTGAAAATTATTGAAGAATATTTGATTTCCTCATCCTTATATTCTCCAAATTCGGGCGAACAAGATGGACTTGTTGGTTGAGATATTATAATTTTTATGGGGTAATTTTCACTCTCATCATGGTCATGTATTTTTTAATGGTTGGGTTTATCTAATATAGTAATCACTAGGATAATTTAATAAAATGTTCCTAAATCTAATGATATTTTTTGGGGTCCATGTCTAGTCAATCAAAGATCCATGGTATTGTCATCAGAATATTAGTAAAAAAATATCCCGAATAGAGACACATATGTTCAATATTAATACACACTAAATATGTAAAGATTATTTTCTATTTTGGTGGTGGAAACTTTATAGATATATCTAATTGACCATTATATGATATTAATGTGATTTAAGGATTCATGTCATTATCCAAAAACAACTAAGTGTTCTCCATGATCTGCATTTTTTTCTGTAGTTCAATTGATGGGAAAAATTAAGTCTTCACCAAGTTCACTCTATGGAATGATGATAGTGATTTCAAATCCATTAGTGTAACACCCCGAGATTTTATGATAAAATATTCTTTTTAATTTCATTAATGTCTTATGTTGTACGATACACCAAAAGGAGCTTGCACAACACGCATCCTTGACTTGTCTTGCATGCAATCACGACCTTCCTCGATAGCGTGTGTAGTACGCAATAACGAGTTTCACTAAACATAAATATGGTATTAAAATATTATTAAAACTAGCCATTATGAATACTAATAACCACTTTTTGAAATTTTGTAAATTTTATTTTTCAAAATGGAATTCATTTTTGGATTCGGAGTATCGAATTTAGCCTAAGGTGAAATTTTGGTACTTTTCGAATAACTTTCATATTCTGATGAATAGTGAAAATTACTAAATTATAATTAAAAACAACTTTTTTAATCGAAATAATTAATAGTGATAAAATTATTAATTTGAGTGGTTTTAAAGTATATTTAGAATATATTTTTACAATTTAATACAATGTTGGTCATTGGATGTAATTTCACATTTAAACCAGTCTTAATCAAGTGTCAATCTTTTGATAGTTATTATCTCTTAAGAACACGCTATTTGTTTTGACGACGGAAATTAATTTTTAAATTAATTAATGCAACTGATATGTTCTGAATTTGATAAAATAGACATAATTTTTGAATTCATAATATCAAATATAGCATAGATCTAATTTTTGGTATTATTCTGGAAACTTTCATTTTTTAATGAATAGTGAAACCACTAAGTGGTAGTTAAAAAACTGAATTTTTCATAAAACATAATTTTACCACTTCTATGAGTGGAATTTCGAAAATCCGAGAGACACGGTTAATATCATGGACTATAATGTGGTTCAATGAGATGAAAATAATTTTTGTTGAATAGTAACTTTTGACTTTTTTTCACCACGGTTAAAATTAAATTGGGTAATTAAGGGTAAAGATGATATTATTATTACCCAAACACATGTCCCAATTCTATTGGATAAGTGTAATTCGACCAAAAACAAACTTAGGAATAAAATATGACCATTTAGGCCCACTTGGATTAGATTAGGACATTTATTAATAATTTATTTAAAGAAGGGTTAAAAGGGTTAAAATCAATGTTTATTTACTAAAACATTTTTAATATGGGGTTATACATAAGATATATTCGACTATAAATATTAATTAGAAAGATAAAAAGATTTCATACAAAATGGTATTTTATTTGTAATTTTTAGACATTAAATAATTTAATTTATTTATGACACAACGATGATGCAGTAATTATCTTATTAATGAAATATTGACATAATTGATGTTATAAATACCCAAATAAATATAATTTGAGACTTTTTATGAATTCCACTAATTTTATAGGTTAATATGAGATGTTATTATTGATTTAATTATCTTTTTTAGAACTTATCATTCTGTTATGAGTTTCACAAAAATCAATTACTAAATAGTGTCAAAATTGACATAAAATAGTTTTTAAAACAAATATTATGTTATTAATTGTTATTTTATTCCTAAAAATCTAAGGTTCGGCAAAATGACTTAGATAAGGTTATATATATTAATAATAAACAATTTGGGGTTCTTTTGTCTTCTTATAGTAATTTTATTAACCTTATAGTGTAAGAACAGAAGAAGACACGGTAAAAGTAAAATTATTTAACTTAATGTTAAATATAAATGATAAGGTTAAAATAGGAACCTAAACTTGTCTAAATTCTATTGGATGAAAGGATTCCGACCCATTCCCACCTTAGCTTCGAAATATATCAATTTGGAGCTATTTAAAACCGAAATTGACTTTATAATAAAATAATATTTTTAGTTATTCCAAAGGTACCCCTCTCCTCCCTTATAAAAGGGCACCTCCTCCCTCTCCTCCTCACACCAATTTGAGCATTCATGCTCGGCCAACCCCTGCCAAAATCTCTTCTCCACTTCCCTAGTATCATCCTAGAGGTCCTGGTCTTCTTCAAACACCATCCTTAGTTCTTTAAGTGGAGGTTAAGTGAAGGCGCGTCAAAAAGAGGAGGTTCGGACACTTACGAAGCAAATCGGACTTAAGGTAAGGGAAATATCACAATCTCATTTTTATCCGAGATTGTTTATACTTTGGTATTTTCTGGGGTGTATTTTATCATCCACATCCATGTTTCCTCAATATGTAATATTATTTCCATCCACCTATAATTGTTTAAATCCAATTTTACCCTTCGGTGAGTTTTTAGTAAAAGATATGAAAGGAATCTTTTGTCGTTTTTCGTACGAGGTACTTTTTGACTTTTCCGAAAAAAGTACGAAGAATGTTTTTTTTAACTTAGACGGAATGAATGTATTTCTAAAAAATTATTTCCAAGAAGCTTCCTTTACAAGTTTTTAAGTTTATTTTTAATCAACTTCTTTTAGTTTAAAGTTGTATGACATGTTAAGAAAAGAAAAATGTTTTTGAAGTAGAAAGGATATTTTCTTCAAGAATTCATTTCAAGTGTTTTTTCAAAACTATTTTCCATCTAAGATAATAAAGGGTTCTCTTTTTATCCCGATTATTAAATTGATTTGATTATGTTGTTATGAGATTATTTTTATGAATTCCTTTATCTTATATGAATTGTTTTATGATGTCATGATGTTTAATATTCCCATTTTTATTACATGGGTTATGCAATGATGTATGGTTTATGATTTTGTGGCACACATAAGAATGGTTTCATTATGAGATGGGTGGGACCTATATCTCCCTCCAATGCATTGGGTAAAGATTCTATATCTCATGAGATTGACCTGGCTGGAACGGTAGGTTATACCGGTTCAGTGAAACAGGACTGAAACGAGGGTGACTCGGTTCAGAAAGGGACTTTGTCCACTAAGATAGTCTTGGCAATGAGTCTTGACTAACAAGAAATGATTCTCTATGATTATGTGTGTATTCCACAAAGTTTAATGTTTTAAGTTATGATTATTGTGATTACATTTCACTGCCATGATTTACCCCATGTTATGAAATTATGATCTCTTTTGCAGGTTAAGATTTCCAAAAGTTATGTTCTTATGTATATGATGTGATGGATATTTATTTTGTTTACCCTTACTCAGAATTTGAGCTCACCCTTTTATGTTTTCTTTTCCCCAGGATATAAAGAAAGGTTTTAGGTAAAAAAAAGGAAGATATTTATGGGAGATGTTGATGATCTTTCACCAGGATTAGAAGATTATATTCCGAGTTTCCAAAGACACTAAACTATTACGATCCTTGTGTGTGTGTTTTTGTTATGTACTAAGTATTCCGAAAAAGTATTGTAATGTCCATGTACGTCAAGATACAGGTCTCTACAGTTGGTATCAGAGGAATGGTTTAGTCAACCTTTGAAAACTAGGATGCGAAAATGTTAGTGAGACCCCTAGAGATATTCCTAAGGTATGTCTAGGGATGTCCCTAAGGATGAGTATACATATAGGATATAGTTCTAGAACTACGGTAATGATATTAGAATTTAACCTAAGATGTTAGATATTGAGGGTACTCCCCCTTTACTATGTTGTTTTCTCTAGCATGATTTTTGCCTCTCACAAGATTATTTTTGTGTTTTAGTTAATGGATGGAACCAGAAGGAATTCGGTTAACATTGAATCCAATGGACAAATTGGTGACTATGAGCAACAAAATAGTGTAATTCCTAGAGAGAAAGATATTTTGATTATGTCGAATCAGTCATCGCGATATATGATTAACAAGGTGAAATTTAGTGGTATGCCTAATTCCTTAAAGAAGAGGAAGATAAACTATTATTCATGTTCGCATGTTGAGGAGCATAAAGAAAGGAAGATTGAGATTTCTAAAGAAGGGAAGAAGAACCTTGAGGAATACCTCAAATGGAGGGACCGATGTTATTTGTGTGGAGAAAAGGGTCATAGAGTGGCAGACTGTTATGGAATTCAATGTCTTATTTGCAGAGAACATGGGCATTACCCAACTCAATGCCCTGACCTAAAAAGTTACTTCTAAATCAAGGAAGGACTTATTCCAGGACAATCATTGAAGTGGATGGACTGAAGTGTTTATGTATTGGTATACAAGAATAATGTTGTTGAGGTACTTTTATGGTGTATTGAAATATTTATGTATTGGTCTATTGTGGTTTTTAATAATTTTAAGGTACCGGTAACCATGAAAAGTGATTCAAATATTTTGTAAAGTAGATGATATGTGCATAATGAAGGGATAAAGAGAAAAGGAAATGTTTGACAGTATTCATGAGCTCATGATTGATATATGGACTAAGTGATATCATGGTTTGAGTATATAGAATTTTGAGGATTTTGGTATGTGAAAAGAGTTAACTTTTAAGAGCACTCATGTTTTCAATAAGGTTCAATGGGTATTCAAGAGAGTACAAGATTAAGGCCTTTGAATGTTTGGAATGTGACCAACAAGATATATCTTATGATATATGGGGATCAACGATGGTATTAAATCTATGAGAGTGGACTGCAATATTATGGATAAGCCTAAAGATTGGAATAGAATATGTTGGATATAAGTTAGTATTGTTTATTTTTCGATATTATTGATGGGATGTTATAGTCATATAGTTTTAGAAAAAGGACAACCTGCTGGATGGGCGACAACCCATTGCATCGGACAAGGCCGTGGGAATCGAACCCACAACCGAAGTGCCGCTGGCCTTTATCGCCTACCACTAGCTTACAGGAAGTCCCTATTTAGTAGAAACTTGTTTTATTATATTAAGCAGTATGATATATGAAGTATAAGTCCATTTTAGGAACCATATATGATTAATCTCACTATAGAATGACTTTGTATATTTAATAACATTTTCTAACCTTTTGTTTGAGACAGATGGAATGACATGTCATTCTATCACATGATCTGCTAACACTTCACGAATAACAAATTCAACTTCATTTATTTAAGAGATGAAGTAGAAATTGTTCAAGGCATGAACAACAGTGAGATTGTACCAAAATAAAGTAAGTATTTATTCTAATTCAAATTCTTCAACTTTAGGGAAACGATCTTGAAAACCAAAAATGTTGTCCTAGTGCTCTTATATCTGATTAATCGGATGGTACCTTAGATCGTCACAAATTTATGGATTTGTGATTGTTGGATTTTCCATAGCCATGTTCTCTACCACTCTCCATCAGAACATGATGGTTAGATTTCTCTTCCATATCCACATTTTAACCTATGTGGAAACACAGTGATTAGTTTATTTGGGTAACCGTTACATTTCATACTTTAGTTTTTAAAGACATGTTTTGGTATTCCTTTTTACGATGTGGGTTTCTATCAAAGAAACTTTCGAATAGTAAACCATTTATAACCCCGACGAATTTCGAGGGCAAAATTCATTTTAAGGGGGGTAGAATGTAACACCCCCGAGATTTTATGATAAAATATTCTTTTTAATTTCATTAATGTCTTATTTTGTACACTACACCAAAAGGAGCTTGTACAACACGCATCCTTGAATTGTCTTGCACGCAATCACGACCTTCCTCGATAGAGTGTGTAGTACGCAATAATGAGTTTCACTAAACATCGATATGCTATTAAAATATTATTAAAACTAGCCATTATGAATAGTAATAACCACTTTTTGAAATTTTGTAAATTTTATTTTTCAAAATGGAATTCATTTTTGGATTCGGAGTATCGAATTTATCCTAAGTTTAAATTTTGGTACTTTTCGGATAACTTTCATATTCTGATGAATAGTGAAAATTACTAAATTATAATTAAAAACAACTTTTTTAATCGAAATAATTAATAGTGATAAAATTATTAATTTGAGTGGTTTTAAAGTATATTTAGAATATATTTTTACAATTTAATACAATTTTGGTCATTGGATGTAATTTCACATTTAAACCAGTCATAATCAAGTGTCAATCTTTTGATAGTTATTATCTCTTAAGAACACGCTATTTGTTTTGACGACGGGAATTAATTTTTAAATTAATTAATGCAACTGATATGTTTTTAATTTGATAAAATAGACATCATTTTTGAATTCATAATATCAAATGTAGCTTAGATCTATTTTTTGGTATTTTTCTGGAAACATTCATTTTTTAATGAATAGTGAAACCACTAAGTGGTAGTTAAAAAACTAAATTTTTCATAAAACTTAATTTTACCGCTTCTGTGAGTGGAATTTCGAAAATCCGAGAGACACGGTTAATATCAAGGACTAAAATGTGGTTCAATGAGATGAAAATAATTTTTGGTGAATAGTAACTTTTGACTTTTTTTACCACGATTAAAAGTAAATAGGTTAATTAAGGGTAAAGATGATATTATTATTACCCTAACACATGTCCCAATTAGATTAGATAAGTGTAATTCGAACAGAAACAAACTTAGGAATAAAATATGACCATTTAGGCCCACTTGGATTAGATTAGGACATTTATTATTAATTTATTTAAAGAAGGGTTAAAAGGGTTAAAATCAAAGTTTATTTACTAAAACATTTTTAATATGGGGTAATACATAAGATACATTCGACTATAAATATTCATTAGAAAGATAAAAACATTTCCTACATAATGGTAGTTTATTTGTAATTTTTAGACATTAAATAATTTAATTTATTTATGACACAACGATGATGCAGTAATTATCTTATTAATGAAATATTGACATAATTGATGTTATAAATACCCAAATAAATATAATTTGAGCCTTTGTATGAATTACACTAATTTTATAGGTTAATATGACATTTTATTATTGATTTAATTAACTTTTTTAGAACTTATCATTCTGTTATGAGTTTCACAAATATCAATTACTAAATAGTGTCAAAATTGACATAAAATAGTTTTTAAAACAAATATTATATTATTAATTGTTATTTTATTCCTAAAAATCTAAGGTTCCGCCAAATGAATTAGATAAGGTTATATATATTAATAATAAACAATTTGGGGTTCTTTTGTCTTCTTATAGTAATTTTATTAACCTTATAGTGTAAGAACACAAGAAGACACGGTAAAAGTAAAATTATTTAACTTAATGTTAAATCTAAATGATAAGGTTAAAATATGAACCTAAACTTGTCTAAATTCTATTGGATGAAAGGATTTCGACCCATCCCCACCTTAGCTTATAAATATATCAATTTGGAGCTATTTAAAACCGAAATTGACTTTATAATAAAATAATATTTTTAGTTATTCAAAGGTACCCCTCTCCTCCCTTATAAAAGGGCACCTCCTCCCTCTCCTCCTCACACCAATTTGAGCATTCAAGCTCGGCCAACCCCTGCCAAAATCTCTTCTCCACTTCCTTAGTATCATCCTATAGGTCCTGGTCTTCTTTAAAGACCATCCGTAGTTCTTTAAGTGGAGGTTAAGTGAAGACGCATCAAAAAGAGGATGTTCGGACACTTACGAAGCAAATCAGACTTAAGGTAAGAGAAATATCACAATCTCATTTTTATCCGAGATTGTTTATACTTTGGTATTTTCTGGGGTGTATTTTATCATCCACGTCCATGTTTCCTCAATATGTAATATTATTTCCATCCACCTACAATTGTTTAAATCCAATTTTACCCTTCGGTGAGTTTTTAGTAAAAGATATGAAAGGAATCTTTTGTCTTTTTTCGTACGAGGTACTTTTTGACTTTTCTGAAAAAAGTACGAAGAATGTTTTTTTTAATTTATATGGCATGAATGTATTTTTAAAAAATCATTTCCAAGAAGCTTCCTTTACAAGTTTTCATGTTTATTTTTAATGAACTTCTTTTAGTTTAAAGTTGTATGACATGTTATGAAAGGAAAAATGTTTTTGAAGTAGAAAGGATATTTTCTTCAATAATTCATTTCAAGTGTTTTTTCAAAACTATTTTCCATCTAAGATAATAAAGGGTTCTTTTTTTATCCCAATTATTAAATTGATTTGATTATGTTGTGATGGGATTATTTTTATGAATTCCTTTATCTTATATGAATTGTTTTATGATGTCATGATGTTTAAGATTCCCATTTTTATTACATGGGTTATGCAATGATGTATGGTTTATGATTTTGTGGAACACATAAGAATGGTTTCATTATGAGATGGGTGGGACCTATATCTCCCTCCAATGCATTGGGTAAAGATTCTATATCTCATGAGATAGACATGGCTGGAACAGTAGGTTATACCGGTTCAGTGAAATAGGACTGAAACGAGGGTGACTCAGTTCAGAAAGGGACTTTGTCCACTAAGATAGTCTTGGCAATGAGTCTTGACTAACAAGAAATGATTCTCTATGATTATGTGTGTATGCCACAAAGTTTAATGTTTTATGTTATGAATATTGTGATTACATTTCACTGCCATGATTTTCCCCATGTTATGAAATTATGATCTCTTTTGTAGGTTAAGATTTCAAAAGTTATGTGCTTATGTATATGATGTGATTGATATTTCTGTTGTTTACCATTACTGAGCATTTGAGCTCACCCTTTTATGTTTTCTTTTCCCCAGGATATAAAGAATGGTTTTAGGTAAAAAAAAATGAAGATATTTATGGGAGATGTTGAAGATCTTTCACCAGGATTAGAAGATTATATTCCGAGTTTCCAAAGACACTAAACTATTACGATCCTTGTGTGTCTGTTTTTGTTATGTACTAAGTATTCCGCAAAAGTAATGTAATGTCCATGTACGTCAAGATACAGGTCTCTACAATTAGGACCAGTAATCTCTTTATATTCATTTACCATCAACTATTTCACCTCTATTTTTTCAGACCCCAAATCTATATATTGAGATCCATATGATTTAAAAGGGGATTTAACACCATACATTAGACCTAACTTTCCCATTAATATAGTATTTTATTCAATGATGATATGATAAGGAAATTGATTCAAATATATATATATATATATATGTGTGTGTGTGTGTGTATGGAGGCATGGAAATATTATTAAGACATTTTAATCCAGTTCATAACAAAACAATATGAATTCAATGTTGAAAATGAGGTGTTTGAACTGGGTACAAAACATAATTCTCACTTGTGGACTTTGTTCAATATTTTAATAACCCTAAATTTTTGGGTTTTTAGGGACAAGTTAACCTCCTTGTATCCTACACATCATAGGTTTAAAATTAGGGTTGTGTGGATCTAAAAAACATTATCGACTAATTCTTAAAATATGTTTATTCCTTTGATATTACCATATTTTACGAAGGCCTAATTTTCATGTTTGTAGCATCTTCCAAGTCTTATTTTTTAAAATAAATGAACATGAGAAATCAATAGATGTAGTCTCTTTGTAATATTTATCGACATTTTGATTATAGTATTCACCTCTTGAGGGATTGATAGAACCTCAATATGTTCTTACATATGTTATTTTAAAGTATTAGTGTAATACAATAGTGAGAGGTGGGCTAGGAAGAAATCAAGACTCTACAAAAATGTCATACATCTAAACCATAGGAATAAATTACCAACCAAGATGTTTCTCTTTGGATTTAGAGGATGGAGTTGAATATGATAGAATCACCTATAATTAATTTGAAATAGGGTTTTTATTGTTATCTATGGTTTTATCTAAATATTCCTTCCTATATTTCAATTTCTACCATAAAATTTGAAATATTACTGTTTGAATTCTAGTATAAATGGGTTCAAAAGATCCCTAGTTGATTTAGGGTCATATCGATGTTCTTGTAGAGCTCGTGGTGTTTTTTATATTTCAGTTTTATGTATATATATATATATGTTTTTCCAAAGCAATATATGAACTTTGATATCTATTTCAACCTAACCTTCCATGGCCTTAATGAACAAATCCATTTTAACAACCCAAAATCCCTACCTCAAAATCCGGTCCTAATGACATTAAATTTACAAATGTGACCCAATTTTTTTAATAAAAATCACAACATCAAAAGGAAATATTGGATCACTTACACAATGAAGAAAATTTTAGATTTACACTTTTAGAGAATTAAGAAAAATACATACATATCTAATAAAAATAAAAAAAACATTCCTATAAAAATCTATAACATCTCCAAAAATTTCATCATTGCTAAAAACATTCTTTGACCCACCATACATGAAACCATTCTTTTTAACCAATGTAAAAAGAAACATAATTAAGGGATGGGATTAGATTCTTAGTAAGGTTAATCCTATGAGATGTTAATCCATGATCATATAATATCATTATATTAGTATACTGTTATGTGATCATGACAATAACATAAGAAGTTTATACCCAACATGTCATATATCATAACCGTGAGTCATTTCATAAAAATTTAACATTTATAAATACATGATTCATAAGAATGATAATTCATAACAAATCATTAATTAACCATATTTTTATATCTTAAATATGTATGGAATAATCAGAATTATAGAAACCATTTCATATGTCAAGGTTAATTACCAATACCATCAGATAATTCATTAACACGTGTTTCCCATTACTGATCAAGCACATCCAAATGTCCCATAATAGATCAAGCACATCATCTTGTTTCCATTAAGTATATCATGAGATATAATTCATTACCCAATTAATTATAGGGATATATAGGTCTGACACATAACATAATGGAAATCAAACACATTTGTTACATAATAATATTAATCATTTATTATATGATAAAATAAAAAAATCATGACATTACCCATGGAAAATAAATAGAATTCAGAAACATCAGTCCATAATAAATATTAACCATTGAAATAAAGAATAAGAATGTTATCCATGGTTATTATCCACATAATTAATAAGTAACATCAAATAATTTTATCTTTTATGGGAATTTTTTTTAATTATACATTAAAATCATTTCATGAGGAAATTTTGTTTCCACTTGGGAAAATTCATTTTAAATAATTAAACAGTTAACAAATATTTTTCATTGAAAATAACATTGAAAACCAAAATATTAATATTTTAAAACCATTTTAAAAATTATCAAAATTGTATTCCTTTAAAATTAATAAAAGATCTTTAAAAAACAATTTTTAAAACGTTTTTAGAGAACATGGTTTTTGAATAAAAAATTTCCATATGAATAGAGAATAAAAGTTCATGAAACTTATAAAATCATGAAAAGAAGGAGATTCATGACACAAAATGTAAAAGGTAAATTTATACACATCATAAAACAATATAGGGTCATAACATAACATGTGTCTTAAATAATATAATTAAGACAAAATTTCCTTATCGATTTGGTAAATTTAAAACCATATACCATATGAATGAGATGTACTCAAATTGATATGTAAATTCCAATAAATTTAAGGATAAGGATCAAATATTACATTCATTGTTAGTATATGCACCATAAAAAATAAATGAGTGGTGTATACGGAATAATTATTTTTGAAAGAAAGTGAGACAATAAATACTCTTACTACTTTGTAATCAGTCAAATCGTATACCCCATGAAATAAAGAAACATATATTGATATTTAAATAATATAATTTTCAAGATAAGTCTTATAAAATACATTCATAGGATGTATACACACCCCACAAAAAAAATTATTGTATAAGGCATCTGTTGTAATGACTCGGATTTTTCTCTGATTTATCTTAATAAATTAATTGGGAAAATAATAAGACCACATGTTATAATGGCATGAGATTCTGAGGCCTGATGTTTTCAAAATATATTTTTGAATAGGGTTCCATTTTTAAATAAAAAACGCTCAGTGAATAACTTTGAATTGTTAAAACTCCCAAAAGGGAGCTTAAATCAAAAATATGAGGGCATCATTGCATCTGAAATAGAATCTTTACCTTAAATAGGGCCTAAAATCATTTGGTGCAGACCAGATGAAAACGAATGATCTTGGAAAAAAATTTCATTCATAATATTTTTAATAAAAAATACTTTTTGGTGTAGTGAAAATTCTATTACGTTTTTATTAATCCCATAGTTAGGGGTCCAAGGTTACAATTCAAAACCCATAGATCTTTATTGACATATCTGGTGAGAGGAAAGATAGGGAGGAGGTGTTGGAAAGAAATGAACACGGATTTGAGGATTGGGATCGCTTGACGACAGATCGATGAATAAAGAACGTAAAATTTCATCAACGACGGATCAAACCCATAGGTATGGCGTTTGTATCATTGTATTTATATTTTCATATTTTTAAATCTCCATGGAAAATGTTAATCAATTGAAGAACAGATTGATTCATGTATCGGGTGTACTATTGTGGGATTGGTTTGATTTTGGGATAATCATTGGGAAATTGGATCTATGTTGAACCTATGCTTAAAATTTTTTTATATAACAATCTCTAAATTCTAACATGGACGGATCTCGGCCGACACAAACAAGGATCGATCTGTCCGCCTTAGGTGTTCATGTTAATTTATTCCTCCCATGTTCTTTGATTTCTTGATCCTCACCATCGTAACTATGAGGAAAAAAATTTAAGATCATAATGTCAATCAAATAATACAGACAAGTAGGAAATGGCAGAGGCGGACGAATGTCGTTTTAGGAGGCTCAGATGGAAGAGGGCCACATCTCGATGGTTGTGGTGGAGAGGGATTCAACACGCACCAGTGACGCATTGTGGTGGTGAAAGAGGCCCTTGGTATGAGGATGCTGGAAGCGCATGAGGGGGGATCGACAGCCGAAGTGGTTCAAAAGGCTATGTGTGCGATGGTGAAAGAGGCTAGTGGCCATGTCGAGGGATCCATATAGGGGATGATCACAATAAATGGTAGAGAATGTGGATTACTACTGTGTCATCTTCCTGGAGACTTCAGTTCAACTAGACCGTGGAGGTGACCCTTGGTTAATGTCACAGGGGGTTTGGAGATGTGGATCCCAATGCATCTCGGGCGGAGCAGACTGGCCCACTCCAGTAGTCCGGGTTGAACAGACTGGCCGAACCCAGTTCCTCAGGTTGGGCCACTCTAGAAGGTTGGGCCGATGTATCTGAATAGACCAAACCCATCTAGTCTTGGCCCGATAGACCGGACAAGTCAGGTCAGTGGACTGGGTTAGGACATCGGACCGGGTCAGGTCGTCGGACTATGTCAGGTCATCGGACTGGGTTGGGCCAATGGACCCTTGGCCGAGTCGGGTCGGATTAAACCCAACTAACCCCTTTTTACAAAAGGGACTCATAGTTTTCAAACCATATGTTTGATTGAGGACTGTTTGTGGTATTGGGACCCTCCTTTTATGATGGATTGTTTATTTTTTAGAAAATATTAGTAAATGTATGTAGTTCCCCCTCGGTTATTCCCTTTAGGGCTTATCACGACATTGAATGGAAATACCCTTGAGAGACAAGTCCCAGATATACTTGTAAATCCTCCATCGTACGAAAGTGATCCTATATCACCCCAAATGTAGTTCGTTGGTTATTAATGTGACCTCTAATTGCAGGGAATTAATCCTCTATCTGTTGGGTTTTATCATAGTATTTTTTGTATTATTCGGAATCCCCTACATTATGAGATGCACTTTAGGGTTCATGGTATTCCTTGAGAATCCCCTAAAGTGCCAGGTAATAAAGATTGGGTCTGTGGTATTCTTTGGAATCCTTTATCTGTATACCTTGACTTTTGACAAGTGTTTACTCTTTTAGTAGGGCCTAGGTTAGCATATTCGTATGACTAACATTTGGATGTGACTTACCTTCTCTTTCCCTGTGGGTGATCATGACTATATTTACTTATCTTGATATATGTATGGGTGCATACCTTTATAGAGAAACTTAGCATTCTTTTGTGTATTTCCTTTGTGTTGTTGGGGGTGTTCTTCTGATTATTATTTTACTCTCCCTTCCATGGGGTTTTCCTGCTTGTGTTTTGTCTTGTGCAGATGACCAATGCTTTAATGGAGATCTAGGTGGAGTAGGACAAAGGTAAAGACCAGATGGTTCCTTGTAAAATCGGATGGGTCGAGTCATTCCCAATAACTTTCTATACTTATTTATTACCTTCTATAACATTTTGGTCTTTTTAGTTGTATTTCTTTTTGGTCTTGTGTTCTGGAAATGGTTTTCTGTACGTCACTTTACATTCTAATTGCACTCTGGTTATATTACATTACATTTAGTAGATTTAATGAGTGGTGGTCGGTTTTTTCCTTTCCATTTTTTGTGGGCTTAGAGACACGTTCATGGGTATAGGTACATAGGGTAAGGCCTCCAATTTGTTAGATATCATACCCGGTGTTAGTAACCAGACCCAGGCCTATTGGTGTAGGGATTAGGGTTTTTATGGCATTGACCGTACCAAGATGAGTCATGAGATGGTTGTATTATAGGGGAGATTCAGTTCCACTTTGAGACTGGGAGTCAATGATATTGGTTCAGGGAAATAGTTTTATGTGTTTCGAGTCCGTATGTCAGACCAAGGAATACAGTATTGGTCCATCAGCCAACATATCCATACATTTGGATTCTAGGTACCTGCTTTCCGACTTACTACATGAAAACACTGGTTACAGGGAAATGAATGGAACATGAATTATATAGGAATGAGTTGTGTTTTCCATATCCTTCTTGACTAATCTATTTAAATACACTCTTTTGACTATGGTTTATCCTGACCTATTTTAGGATGCCTCTATGTAGACAACCAACTAGGGTCCCGATACATGATCACAAGGATGATCCGCTTAGCGATGAAGCATCAGTTTAGGGGACCATGCCAGATATGGAACACCAGGGTGGTCTTCCTATTGTTGTAAAACCCATTGACCAGTCGTTTCATTCGGCACTACCAGTAGTGGATCTAGGCAAGCTCGGTTCATTGAATGAGTTCTAGAGGCATTTCCCCCTAGGTTCAGGGGTGTTAGAGACCCACATGTAGTTAAGTATTGGTTAGAGGTGGATACATGTGTCTTCCACCTTATGAGGGAACTCCCCAATCAGATGTCAGTCTTAGCCTCGAGCCTTCTATAGGGATCATCAGGATATTGGTAAAGCATAGTGATCGAGACGCATGATAGGATGCCACTATCTTGGTTTAACTTTGGGAACCATTTCAAGCAGAAGTTTTTTTATTCATCCTTCTAATTAGTACACATCCAGGATCTCTTGTACATAGAAAAGGTCATCATGACATTATCAGAGTACTTATTGAGGTTTAATGAGCTATCTCACCACTCCATAAACAAGGTGCGAGACCCATTTTTTAGGAATCAGGATTTTGATAAAGAAATAAATTTGAAAATCAGGGAGTCTGTGGTATCTCTCATCATCTCCACTCAAGATGGAGTTTTTGAGCGTTATTTTTTCTTTTTGAGTTTCCAGGTAGAGCATGCGCCATTGGTGGGAGCTACCAGCAAGCATCAGATGGAAGAGTCTTCAGTAGTGGGTAGAAACCAACAGACGAATGGGACTAAGTAGGCTAGGTCCTTTTAGAAGATAGTCCCAAGATATGGGATCAGCAGTGCGAGGTACCCAGGGTAGAGTGGGACAGCCGAAGGACATACTGTGTTTCACAAGAGATGGTTGGGGAAACTTGGCTCGGGATTTCCCGACACATCATACAGATGATTGATGAATGGTTGAGGGTCTTCTGAGGTAGATATAGAGGTTTGAAGATGGTGTACCTAAAGGTGAAGGTGAATTTGGAAAGGGTGTAGGTAATGCAGCGAGTGGTGGGCGGAGGTTCTAGGGACTACCACAACCACGACAGGTGGTCCACCATGGGCTCCAAGATCTAGGGGATTGGGAAGAGTCTAGCTTTATGCGATGGAGTGTTATAAAACTAGCACAAAGAGATTCATAGGGGTATGATATATTTCAACTCCACCCTAGTTTTAGTTCTTATTGAAACATGTGCTAGTCACTACTTCCCTTCTATAGACCTTGTTCGGAGCTCATATAATCTGGAATAGCGATTGGCTCGATCATTATGTTTATATACTCATATAGGAGGAGATATGATGATCACACACAGTTACCAGTAGTTTGGGATTACTCTTGGAGGTGAGATCTTTAGATGGGATCTCCTAGTAGTAGTGTCAATCCCATAATATGTTATTCTCGGTATGGACTAATTTTTCATAGTCGATGCTCAGATTTACTATTTTAAGTATAGAGTGTGGTGTGTCCATAGGGATGGGTATAGGTTATCTTTTACCAGAGAAAAGGATACACGTGTAATATAAGATTGACTTTGTAAGAGGAGGGTTCATCCAATAACTCCCCAGTTGGCTAGCCTCACCCTCCATGTGATAGAGAATGGATGTCCCCAGTTTCGTGCTGTGGTGGACTAGTATGTTGACGTATTCCATAAGGATGTTCTAGGATTTCCTTTTCATAGAGAGGTTCACTTCTTCAAGGAATTTTACCCTATTATGACCTCTATATCTACTCCCACATATCATATGGCTCCCACAGAGCTTCGTAAGTTGATGGTACATCTGGAGGATCTACAGAGGAAGGGATTTGTAAGGCCCAATGATTCACCTCGGGTTACCCCAATTTTTTTTCCAAGATGGTAGATGGTGGATTAAGGTGTGTGTAGACTACCGAAACCCTAACTAGGTTATCCTGAAGAATAAATATCTATTATTGATAATAAATGACCTCTTAAATAAACTGAAGGGTGATAGGTGGTTCTCAAAGATAGTCCTTAGTTCTAGCTATCATCAACATCATGTAGGGGTTGAGGATATATCAAAGACAGACTTAAGATGTCATTATATCCAATACATTACTTTATTATTCCATTTAGTGTATCCAACGCCCCTTCAATGTTAGTGGTACCCATGAGAAGGATCTTCCATCGATATCTTTACTGGTTTTTCATGTTCTTCATTGATGACATTATTGTGTACTCAGTAACCGAGGAGAAATAAATGATACACCTAAATATGGTATTGGATACCCTATGAGAGTTCCATATTTATGGGATGCTCTTAATGTGCTAGTTCTGGATTTGGGAGGTGCACTTTTTGTGACATGTCATTTGAGAGACTAGAGTTTTGATGGATCTCCAGAATATTGAGGTGGTGATTTCTTGGGAGCCACCCAGGAGTGTAACTGAGTTAAAGAGTTTCCTGGGTTTGGCTGGGTACTATCAGAGGTTCATGAATGGATTTTCTAGGTTGGGAGTACCCTTGATGTCTTAGACAAGGAAGGGACATCCATTCATGTGGATAGAGATGTGCCTGTAGAGTTTTAAGGAATTGAGATAGAGGTTGATGAGAGATCTCATCTTGTGGAAACTTTTGGAGGGTGTTGGGTATGTGGTATTATGAGATGAATTTGGGATAGGAATCATATGTGTCCAGATGTATGGGCATGAAGTTATTGCCTATGGTTCACACAAACTGAGGTAGCATGTGCTGAACTATATGACCCATGATCTTGAATTGGAAGAAGTGGTTTTATCTTTGAAGATGTGGTAGCATTACATGATGAGGGATAATTTTACTGTCTACTTAGTCCAGAAGCACTTAACGTATATATTTTCTCATAGGGAACTAAATTTGGGATAAAGGTAGTTTCTATAGTTCCTCCAGGATTATGAATTCGATGTTTTCTATACTTCTTGGAAGGGAAACATGGTGGTTGTCACGCTCAGCAGGAGGCCTATATTTTAATTCCTATGTGCAGCATCAGATCAGTTAGCCACACAACAAATATTCCTGGTGTATGAAGATGGAGTATTTTCCCTTCAGTCGATGGCTATTTACCCTCTACTCTAACAACAAGTCAGGAAGGTATAGCTTTTGGATATCAACTGTGAGAGTTGATGTGCCCGGTTATCCTCAAGGATGTTCCCAGATGGATAATTAATAAGTGTGTATCATGTCATTCTATTCATTAAGTGTAAAGTTTTTCTAGATACATTGTGGGATGAGGTCCTGATAAAGATTCACACGTCCTCTCTAGCGGTAAAGCATTGAGTGTAAAAAATGAACTAGGACATCCGATGCTATTTTTAGTGGCTAGGGATGAACAAACAATTGGTAGAATTCATTTCATGATTCCTCACTTGTTAGTAAGTGAAACTAGAGCACTAGGTTATAACAGGCTTGATTCAGCCACTTGAGGTTCTAGATGGATTGTGGGATGGGGTATTGATGGAATTTGTGATGGTTTTACCATTAATTTCTAGGCGAAATTATACCATAAGGGTTATTGTTGACTAAATATCTAAGATGACCCACTTCCTACCTATCTTGGAGATGATTTATATAGAGATCTTTGTATGCCTCTACATTCATGAGACAGTTCAACATCACGAGGTTCCTTTGACAATTGTTTCAGATCATGATTGTTATTTCAAGACCCATATGTGAATGGGTTTACAGTAATATTTTGGGTTGGCATTAATTTTGGGATAATCATTGGAAAATTTGATCGAGGTTTAACATATGACTAGAATTTATTTTTATATATCCATCCATAAATTCTAACATAGACGGATCAATACAAAAATGATCAGGGCCATATCCACCCACCTTGGGTGTTCATGTTAAATTATTCATCCCACGTTCCTTGATTTTCCAATCATAGCTTTTTCAACAATCCATGAAAGAATACAATATCATACCAGTGAGAAGAGATCTTGTCCAGGTAGGACATGGCATCAGCGAATGGATGTCGTAGTAGGAGGCCACGATGGCTGAGGGCCACATCTCCACGGTCGCAGTGGTGCAGGAGGCGACACATTCTAATGGAACACTGTATTGACTGAAAAGGGTTGTAGGAGGAGGGTGTGAGAGGTGCACTGGGGGTGGCTCAATTGTCACGACAGTTCAGGAGGTGGAAAATTTTGTGGTAGAATAGGCCCATATATTTGTTGTGGGTGGTGGACCGCAGCCACTGGAAATGGTCGACGATGGTCTTCAGTGAATGTGCCATGCTATCATGTCTCGCAGTTAGTGACTGTGGTACAACTTGATAGTAGAGGCATAATGTGGCTGATGTTAAGGGTGGTTAGGAGATGTGATTATTTCTATGGCTTGTGAAGAGTATATCTGCCCACTAAATCATGCTAGGTTGAATAGCCAGGCTAGCCTAATGCCGAGACTAGCGCCTTAGGTCGAGCTGCTCCAGCGGGATGGGTCAACCCAATGTTCAGGTCGAACCTGGGGGACTAGGCTGGAACTGGGTCGGGTCAGTAAACCCTATGACTGGGTTGGGTTGGTCAAACCAGTTTGGACCAGACCCAACCATCCCATTTGCATAGAAAGAGTCAAATTTTCAAACTGTAAGTCTGATTGACGATCAGTTTGTGGCATTGAGACCCTTGTGATGAGGCATAACTTTTGATATGACTTGTTGCGTTGTTAAAAAAGACAATTATTGGTTCATAGTTCCCCCTTGGTTCTTCCCTTGAGGTATTGGTACAAAATTTCTTGGAAATACCCTCAAGAGAAGAGTCCTAGATAGAGTTTTGAATCATTTGTGAGACTGGAGTGATACTTTATCGCCCTGGATTGAGTTCTTTTGGTATTGACATAACCTCCGAAAGCTGAGTATTAATCCTCCATCTAGTTTACTGTATTGTAGGGTTCTTAGTATTCTTTGGAATTCCCTACATTAAAAGATGCACTATAGGGTTAATGGTATTCTTTGAGAGTCCCCTATGGTGTGGGGTAATTCATATTGGGTTTTTGGTATTCTTTAGAATCCACTATTTGTATACCGTGACTGTTGAAAAACATTCCCTCTTTGGGTGAGGCCCATGTTAACGGAGTCTTTTGACTAAAATTTGGATGTTAATTACCTACTCTTTCCTTGTGGATTATCATGAGTATATCTGGGTATCTGCGTATATGTATGGTTGTTTACCTATGCAGATCTGACTATACTTTCATTTGTGTCTTTCCTTTGTGTGTTTTTGAGGTGACCTACAATGTATTGTCTTACTCACCTCTGCATAGGCTTTTACCACATGTTTCATGTTTTGTGTCGATTACCAAATATTTTTCGAAGTACGAGGTGGAGCAGGACTTAGGCTAGGACTAGATGGTGCAATGTGTAATCAGACGCGTTGAGGCATTCCCAACAACTTTTTGTTACATTTGTAGTACCCTCATTATCATTTTGGTCGATGTAGTTGCCTTTATTTTTGGGATTGTATTCTAGCCCCCATTTTCATTAATGGACTTTACTTCCAATTTCACTTGGGTTGTATTACTTTTCATTTATTGGTTTTCATTCCTAGTGGTTGGTGCTTCCCATTCCTTTTTTTCTTTGTGGGCTTAGAGATGTGTGCATGTGTAAATATACTTAGGTTAAGAAATCCTAATTGTGAGACATTCCTTCTCAGTGATAGTTTTCGTCCCCTGGCCTATCGTAGGTGGCTTGAGGTTGTCATGACATGGGCCCCACCAGGATAGGTTGTGACATGTGTCACGCAGAAATAAAATTGAATAAAAAATATCGTACCTCACGTATTATAATTCTTATTTCACATTCAAACCTCCTGTATAAATAATATGTATTTATTATAAATTTATTCAATAATAATAATTCGATCAAACCATTACTTATTTAAATATAACATATAATCAGATGTTTATTAATACTTTTTTATTAAAATCACCATTCTTGGTGATAACGACATCATTTTCTATGAAAGATTCGGTTTGGCGGTGTTGGTCCTAATACTTTGATATTGGTATCATAATTACAAAATTGTTAATCATTGTATAATAATAATATATCATAATTATATAAATATTTATAATCATTCATAAAAATTTGAAATTGAAAAATTAATTACATCTTTCCTAGAGATGGTAGGATGTACATATGCATAAATGTTGTTTTCATTTTTCATCTAATTTAATGAAAAAAAGATAAATAATATTAAACTGTTAAATAATATTTATTATGTTATATATATGATATAGGTTCATAAAAATCATCCTTATTACTATCCATGTGATATGTAAGTGAAAACAGATCACATCACATCGTGGAGATGTTCGACCATACGTACGCATGAGCGACGTTATCATTTCCCAAAAGATTATATGATAAGAATGTAGATATGATTTTATCATTCCATAAGTATAATTATATTATAAATAAAATATATAATGATAAATATTATCATAACACTCATATATAAAATAGGGTTATGACAAATTAATTTTATCACTACGTGGAGATGGTAAGTCATACGTACGTTGAAGTGATAATTTTAATTGTTTTTTGATGGGGAAGAGGGTTTATATTTGTGTGAAAAATATCAGAATAACATTTCATAATATATATTATTCTTATGTTTTTATTTTATGATAGATATAATATATTCCTAGAAGGTAAATAAGAGTATAAAAACAATTTTATTGGTAAGATTAGTTAACTTTTCTTTGAAACGTCTCCTTTGGATATCCACAAAGGGATCTATAATTTCACTTTTGGGAAAACCAGCACCTTTAAAATGATGATAGGTAAGTTGAGAAGATAAATTTTTATATTATGGTTTATATATAAAGATTAATTTTATTAAATGAATTTAAATAGGGGGGATCCTATTATAAAAAATATTTTATGTATTTTAAAAATTTCTCAAATAATTAAATTATAATAAAATGATTTCCTATCAAAATACCAACAAATAAGGATGGATTATAATATATAATAATAAAAGGTTATAATATAATCATAAAAAAAATTTAGAATATTTTTTATTATTTAAAACCATACATTTTGGATTATATCTTAGTTAAACTATTTTAATTTTAACTTTGGTAACTAATTTTTAATATGAAAATTTTAATTCTTATTTTTATGGAGTAAATTATACATAAATGGTTGATTTATTAAAATTAGACATTATTTTAATCACATTTTATTTTTAAAATATTTATATTTTTTTAATTAATTTAATAAAATATTATTTTCATAAAATATCATTAGATTAAATGTTGACACTATTAGTCACCTTGAATTTATGAAAATTAGGAAATTAACATAACATAGAAAAATAATAAATTAATACACCTTTACTATGACATATTCACTAATTAAATTATTGTATCACCATAATTAATTATAATTATATTTATAATAAAATTGTTGATATCTTTTAATTGATTTTTCCATTAATTATAATTACTACATCATCATTCTGTAATTATTTACGGTTATTATTTAATTAATAAAAATTATTAATAAATTACTATGATGTATATAAATATTATATATTTATAATTAATATTTATAGATTGGAATACCATCATTTTAACCCCATATTAATCATATTATACATATTAAAATTAGAGTGTTACATGTATTATTTTACTTTCATTTAATTAAAAAATATATAAGTCATTTTCATGGAAAAGTGTCCATTAAATAACTCAAATTATAATATTAGGTGTTAATATTATAATTAATTTAATTAAATAAAATTTGAGAACGTGTTAGGGTCATTTGATAGTCCTTATCAAATTATTTTTTACCTAAACTGCCCAATTTACCCATTATTGTAACAAAATTTTCCAAGGGTAATATTATTTTTGGCACAAAATATAAGGGTCCTATTTATTAAAATTTTAACATATGAATCAAAATAATTATTTTTTTTTTGAAAATCAAATTACATAATTTTTTAAATTTAATTTCAAATAAAACTGGATAAATTCAATGAAAAATAGTTTTTCGATAAAATGACCTTTTTAAATATAAATTTTTTATACTATATTTAAGTATAAAATCCATTTTAAAAAATAAATGGATTATTGTAAAACTTATTTAACTAAATAAATTTTAAAAGTAATTCCAAACACCATTTTACCTTGAAAATACATTAAAATAAAAAATAGTTCTCAATAAAAAAATTTATTTTTCACTATTTATTAAAAATTCAATATTTTATGAAATTTCTCAAAAAATCACCATAGGTAATTTTTATATTCCAAATTTAAAAATTATTTTTATTTTATAAAATAAATGTAGTAAAATATCCAGAATATATTTATATTATTTATCGGTACGAATAATAAAATTCATTTTTGAAGAAAATATTTTTTTCATGTATTAAATTATTTTACTAAAAATACAGTACTTATTTACAAATAATTAATAAAAACATATGAAATGAGTATTAACATTATATATATATATATCATAATAATATTCATTCCCACCTATTTAACTTCTTAGTTATAATGGTCACATTTAAATAATAATATGTTAGTTATTTTTATAAATTTGATGAGGAGTTTTTTGTACTGTTTTGATAATTGTTTTTTCTATTGAAATATCAGGATATTACACTCCCCCCACCAATTTAATAAATTTTAACCCCAAAAAATACCTTGTTCTTGGAAACCATGTTTTTTACTTTTCAAAATACATTTTTTGAAATACCATATCAGAAAAAGGTCTAATAAAACATACTCTTAAAAAGAGGGAATGGAATATGTGAAGGTCACCAAAAAAATGTGATTATTATTAGGAAAACATTAGTATAAATTGAAAATATGTACATAGAAATGAATTATATTTATCAATTTATAAGGGAGTGTGATTTAGGATACTATCTTTTGAAATTTGACCATCACAAAACCATAAATATATAATGGGTCAAAAGGCCATTGATTCCTCAATAAGAAAAGTAAATGGAAAAAATATTGTTGCAAAATACATTACCCAGAGTTGTGGAATTTTTTTTATCCTTAGTGTTAGAATAAATGGAAATATACTTACTTGAAAAGTATATTTTTATACATTAATAAATATCAACCATAAAATCATTTTTTTTCGTTATTGATGTGTACAAAAGATGAATTTGTTTCATTCCTAAAGCTTAAATGTCATCTAATACGGATCAAAAAACCACAAAATAATAACTATCTATTCTTTCTATCTTTAATAATTATAAATAACCAAAATATTTAGTACATTATATGATAGATGTCTAAAATAAATAAAACAACATATCAATAATAACAAAAGTTCAACATAGATCCTTCAATAAATAAGTATCCTCAAAATTGCTCAAAAACATATAGAATAATATTTAATCCCAAAAATAAAAATGATTTCATCCCATTATATTCCATGATAAATTTTAACATTTTTCTCTAAATAACATCAATATATATTAATTTATCATAGAAAAAAGTAATTGACCAAATAATTTTTAAGATATTCTATCCATTTTCATAAATCAATATAAATCCAAAATATAAATGTGTATGCCTCAAAAATACTATTGAACCATAATTCCTCAATAATATATAATGATATAATATAAGGTTTCCTGAAATAGAATTATTCTTTGGAAATTTCAATAATCACTTATCTAGTAAATCAATATTCAAACCCATGGTTATCTATTTTATGAAACATAAGTTCCCCTAAATCAATATATTCTTTATTTATAGAATCATTTAACTAAAATGAAAGTTTCATTCTTATTGAGGCTCCACATAGGCCAAGGGAAGGTTATGTGACATTTTCACCCATTAGTTGTGGGTTCAAAACACAAGACCTTGATATACATGACATGTTTCCACCCATACTGCGGGTTTCCCTTTTTCTAAAACTAAATTTCTTATAACATTCTCAAAAAATTGAAAAAATTACTCAAAAATAACCATAATATATTCAATATTAAATATATGTTTTAACCATAAATTTTATATCATACCTTCTATTTTTCATCCCTAGATGTAATAACGCATAATTACCTCATAAATAAATGTCTACAAAAATATCATTAGTCACCTTAAAATTTCATAACATAAGACATAAATCAGGTTTTCTAAGACTCCAAAATTATGTCCTTATATACAATTGATTTTGTCTATAACTCTTAAGATAACCTCACATGAAAACATCATTATATCCAAAGGTATCTAAACTAACCTATAATAAAATATTATAATATCCCAAAATCAGCACTTCCAGATCTGGCACTAAAGACATAAAAATTACAAATTTGACATATTTTTTCAATAAAAAAATACAACATAATATGGAAATATTGGATAACATACATATCTAGGGACCTTTATGGTTTATAGTTTTAAATAATTAGTAAATACACATTCATATGAAAGAAAAATAAACAAATGGACCATAAAAATATATATCATCTCCCAAAATTACTTAAAGTCTCAAACCTTTCCTAGACACATCCCACTTAAAAACATTTCTTATAATCTGGGGAAAAGGAAACATAATAAAGGGGTTATCTCAGATTCTCAATAAGGTTAAATATAGGATGTTTCAATCCATGATCATATGAAAGGATAATATGAGTATTAGGATATGTGATCATGAACACAACAAAATAATTTTAGATCCACACTGTCATATATCATAAACACGAATCATGTCATTTAAACATTAACATATCCAATAAAATTAATCATAAAAATTACAATTCATCATAACTCAATAATGAACCATAATTTCAAGCCCTATATGTGTGTTGAATAATCATAGTTATCGAAACCATTTCTTATGTCAATTTTAATTACCAAAACTATCATATCAGATCTTAACACTTGATTCCCATAACAGATCAAGGACATCTACTTTTTTTCTCATAACCGATCAATCATATCATCTTATTTCTCTTAATTATCTCATGAGATATAATTCAATAACTAATGAAATGGAGGGATATAGTATTCCCACACATCAAATAAATAAATCATATATATGTGTGCCACATTAAAATAGATCACTCATCATATCAAAATCTATAACAAAATCATAAAATAACTCATAAAAAAGAAAAATAAATCATAAACCACATTACATTATAAACATGAATCATTAAGATGATGAATATTAATGTTTTTATTGGATCATAACCCATGTAAATCATAAGTAAAATCTAATAATATTATCATAGATGGAAAATAATTTTGACAGGTCTTTTTTAAACATTTCTTGAGGAAAATATATTTTTTGCTTTGAAAGATAATTTTCAAATAATTAAACATTTTAAAAAAATTAATTGAAAATAACATTGAAAAAATATAAAGTAATATTTATAAAACATTTTAAACATAGTTTAAATATTTTCCACTAAAAATGATTAAATAATCATTTAAAACCTTTTTAAAAAACATGGTTTTTGAAAAAACAATGTTTCAAACAAATAGATAAAAAATTAAATGAAACATATAATATAATTAAAAGAAATAAATTCACAATACCTAATGTCAACTGGAATTATATGAAACTCAAAAAATAACATAGGTTCATAGCATAACATATGTCTCAAGGAAGGAAAAATGCGACAAAATTACCTTATCAGTTTGGTAACTTTTGAACTATATACCCCATTAAGGAGATATAATCAAATGGATATGTAAATAATCATAAATTTAATGATAAGTATCATATATTAAATTCATGATAATTATACAGACCACATAAAATAAACAAGTGGTGTATAAGGCATATGTATCACTGAAATTAAAGTGAAACAAGAAATCCCCTTTCTATTTTGAAATCTATTGAACCATATTCCCCATTAATGGGAGAAATTTATAAAGAAATGTAATTAAAATAATTTTCATAATAAGACTCATAAAATAAATTCACGTTAATTATATACACCTCACAAAATAAACAAGTATTGTGTAAGGCATGTGTCCCACCGAAATAAAAGTGAGTCAAAAATCTCTTACATCATGTATTGGATTCTTATATTCATGTAAAAAATAATGTATTATAAATATTTATTTATTATACAATTATTAGAAAACATTAATTCTATAATACCATGTATTATTTATTTATAACATATTATCATCTGTTTATTAATAATTTGTTATTGAAATCACTATTTTTGGTGATAACTGCATCATTTTCCAAGCATGCTTCCGTTCGACAGTATTTCTCCTTATACTTTTATATATGTACCATCATTTAATGATTTTTAATAATGGTATGAAAATGATATATAATAACTATATAAATATTAATAATCATTAATATAAAGTGGATAAAGAAAAAAGAGTTATACAATTCATGGATACAATAGACTGTAAGTACGCATGAACGTTGTTTACATTTTTATTAAATCTGATGGAAGAATGGTAAATAACATTACACCTTTAAATAATAATTTTTATTCTATAAATATCATGAATTTTCATAAAAATAATAATAATTACCATCCATGTTAAATATTAGTGAAGATGAATCACATTGCATTGTAGTTCAAACATACACATGAGTGACGTTTTCTTTTCCAAAAATATTAGATGATAAGAATAGAGATATTATTTTATCATTGGAAAAATATAATTTTATTAAAAATATCTTATATAATAATTAATTTCATCATTTTACCCCTTTAGAAAATATGGTGATGAAAAATTAATTGTATCGATGTGTGGAGATGGTAAGACGTATGTATGCACGAGAGATACTTTCACTTCCTGATTGATGGGAATGGGGTCTAGATTGACGACATAATAATCACCATAACACTCAATAATATTTAGTATTCTGAATTTATTATTTTATGATTGATATCATATATTTGGAGTAGACAAATAAATGTATAAAAGAGTGATCAGTAAGTGCGATTACCTGTTCTTAAAAAAAATACCTATGGATATTCCCTAAAGGTGTCTAGGGGTTGTCTTTTGAGAATACCATCACCTATAAAATGTCGATAGGTAAGTTTATAAGATAAATTTTAATATTATGGTTGATCTAAAAGGTTCATTTTCATTAAAAGAGTTTGTGGAGTATGTGTTCTTTTATAATAGAGATGTGGGGCACTTTTGAAATTGCTCAAAAGATTATATAATTATAAATTATTTTTATATTAAAATGCAGAAAATGGACATAAATTTGAATATAAGATAATATAAAGTTTTAATATAATTCTCAAATATATTATATTCGTGGTTTGGTATTACTTCAAATTGTATAATTTTGATTAAACCATATAAATGTTTTAATTTTAACAATGGTGACATCATTTTTAAATATAAATATTTTTATTCTTACTTATATGATGTTAACTATACATAAATGGAAAATTTGGGAAATTTTAGACCTTTTCATAATCACTTTATATTTTTTTTAAAATTATTTTTTAAAATAAATTAATAAAATACTATTTTCCAGTTTTGACACTATTCATTACATTGACATTAAGAAAATAAATATAGAAATATATATTATATAAGAATAATTTAATATAACCCTAATATGTCATAATGACAGAAATAATTCTTTGAGTGGCATAATTGATTCAAAATACATATATTTTAATATATTTTAATATCATTTATTTGTTTTTTCCATTAATTTAATAATTACATCATCATTGTTGTGTAATTATTTACGGTAATTATTTTAATAACAAAATTATAAATAAATTACCATGATTTAGATAAATATATTATATTTACAGTTAATACTTATAGTATAGAATATATTCTGTTTATAATCATTTTAAAAATATTATACTATTATAATAAGAGTGTGACAAGTTAGATTTTTTATTAAATTAAATACCATGAAGGTCCTAATCTTATATAAATGGACCCAAAATGCATAAATAAATTTATATGATAAAAATATATTTATTGAGGTTAATATGGAAGCATATATTCTTTAATAATGAAATTTTTTCCCATGTGTACACAAAAGATATAACTAAGAGAACAAAGTGATATTTTGTGACTTCCTTTGATTTAAATAATATATATTTCAATATAATAGAATAAAGTCCCTTAAATAACTCAATTTCTAACTGTAGGTGGCATGTATCTGATTAAATTAATAAAATAAAAAAAATTATGTTTTGGGGTCGTTTTATTTTCCATATCATTTTATTATTAACATAAATTACCAAATTTACCCTTCATTATATCAAAATTTTCCTAGGTTTCTATTTATATAGGTCCTAAATAAAATGGTTTTATTTGATAAATTTGTAACTAATGAATCCAAATGTTTCATTGATTTTCTAAAAAATAAATTATATACATGTTAGAAATTTAATTTAATATAAAACTGGTGAAACGAATAGAAAGCAGTTTTTTATGAAAAACTCCCTTTTTCAAAATAAAATGTTTTTATACTACATTAAAATTTGAAAACCTGTTATTAAACCATAATTTTAATTTTTTAAAATAATATTAAACTAATTAAAATTTAAAAATAGTTCAAAAAACACTTTTACCATGCTAGTAATTTAAAATAAAAAATAGTTTTCAATAGAAATTTGTTTTTTCACTATTGATTGAAATTCAATCTTTTAATAAAATTCTCAACAAAAACACCACTAGAAAATAATGATACATTGATTTAAAAAAAATATCACTTTTACAAATAAATTATATAACATATTTATAAATTAATTATATTATTTTTACATAAAAAGAAATAATTTTTTTTAAATAAAATATGTTTTTGATGAATAAAATGAATTTACAATAAATATAGTAATTATTTAAAGAGAATTAATTAAAACCGTAGAAATGATGATAAACATTATTTATATATGACAATAATATTTATTCTCACCTATTGAATGATTAGGTTATAATGTTCATATTTAAATAATAATATTTAGTTTTTCATTTAAGTTTAACATTGATTTTCTTTTATACTATTGAACAATGTGTTTTCTATTAAAATATAATTATATAACATCCCGGAATATTTATAGTGAATTTAGAGTCATAAAATTCCTCTACATCATATAAGTGGTCTATTAAGTGGATAACATTGACAGAGTTTTATTATGAAACTTCATCATATGAAGGTTTTGATAATTGGGGTGGTTCCCATCCTCCTGGTAATGGGGGAAATAAATTCAGAAGAGTCTGAACTAGAAGAGGTGTTTAAAGGGGTATTCATCTAATGGATTGATTCATTTTTGATGATTATGCTGACTCATGGAAAGATGTGATAATTTAGATTTGTATTATAGTATTTTAGAAGGATTTATTGACTTGAATGGTAGATTTAGTCACACCATAAATAAATTACATGAACATAAATTTGATTTCATGTTTATTCAATCATCAAATTTCTATGTGTTTCTATTTAAAACTTATTTTTACACTCATTCCTATTATGGTAGATTAGTAAAGACATAGGTTGCCTACATAGGGGGTTTACCCAATTTTACATATCCATACTCAATAATATTATAGTATATCCTAGAATATGAAACATTTTTGGACATTATTCCATAAAATTTATTTTATGGGGAATTAATCGAGGAAATCATTTAGAGAACCTTCATTGGACATCCTAATATTAGGAATATAAACCATGTTTCTCTATTGGATAGTGATTAAGATAAAACAAACTTATTCTTTTTAGAAGGAATACATGTTTTTTTATAATCTTTCAATTTTAAGTGACTCTTATGTTTCTTTACCTATTGATAAGGGTGTTTTTATGTTATTTTATTTATCCCGAAGAGGTACCATGTGATATTGAGTGGGATTTGTAGTTATATTTTTCATCGATACTGGTTTAAGATTATAAGTATTACTCTCCACTATAATAGGATTTTTCCTTGGTTTTACATTATAGGTTGTGGATTTTCATTAAATTACATAATTAAATTCTCTATGAACTTTGTTATGTATAAAAATTGTTACACCTGGACATCGCATTGTGGTATTTTTTTAATTATAATTCTTATCTCATAATTTTATCCACCCATTAATAAGTGCATTACTGAAATTCGGGCCATTCCCGACATTATGTTTTTTACTTTTTCACTGATAAATGAGCATCGACATGACAATACCCGGTGCGCGGGTAGGGCATAGGAGAAGCCGTGTGGATTCTCCAATTTGACTTGTGGCCTGCCCAATGCGTGGGTGGTTAACTAAACTAATGGAAAATAAAATTATTATCATTATAATTATTATTATCACTATTATTTTTTATAATTAAATTATGTTATTACTATTAAATTTTTTTAAAATTAATTATATTAATTTAGATTGATTATTCAAATTAATTCATAATTATTATCGGTATTATTATGACTGTTATTATTATATTTGTTTTTAATTTTTTTTATTTTAAGCTTCTTTTATTTCCTTTATTTCTTTTATTTCTCTCTTTTCAACCCTATTCTTTTTTTCTTTCTTTCCTAGAACTTCTCCCTTCTCCCTCGTGCGATACAGTTCCCATCTTCGATCCCTTGTAGCCATAATCATTTATTCCCCTTCCGCTTGAATGAAATATGGTCCAGAAGTCGTGACGCTCCGCGACGCTGCTCCCTACTGCCTCGCACGAAGAAACAATTCCACTCCATGATACCTACCATCAGTTCCATATCGTCTCTTATCCAGCGACCACGAACCACCCCCCTTGGTTTAGCCGAAGATCTGACAACCCTCCTTTAGTCATGCACTGTTTTTTTAGTCGAGGATCTGATGACAACCCTATTCTTATCACCACGCAAGCTCTGGCCAGAATCTCAGACTCCTCGCCATAGGATCAGACTACCCTTGTTTTTCATCATTTCATTTTGGTGTTTTTGCATTTAGGGTTTAGATTCTAATTGGTTCAATATTTGATACAATCGTGTGGTGCTTGGTTTTAGGGTGTCTCTTTGGTCTTATGGTATTGTGTATGGAAAAAGGTAGGAGTTTGCAAATTGTTTCTTGAATTTTCAACACACCGGTCGGTGTTTCCATACATAAATATTAAATGATGATCAATTTCTTGTTTGTTTAATTAATTTAACACCTTTTTCAATTATGTTTCATGCTGAGAAAATATATTTGACTGAGTTCTATTGTGAAATTAATTTTATAAGTATGTTTAACTGATTTTATTCAATTATTATTGTAAAAACCCAATTTGGACTATTTATCAATGTTCTGTAAACTGTGTCGTGAGTGTGTTATAAAGTAAGAATGATTTAGTTATTTTTTGGTGTGGTGCAAAAATGTATTTTTCAATGAAAAATACTCTAGGTGAGAATTTGCGTTTAAAATTTTGCGACAAGTTTGGAAACTGCTTTATAATTTTATTTGTTTGTTTATTAATTATAAAAGTGTTTTTTTTAATTCTGTAGGTGGTTTAATTTATGGTAAAATCACTATAGATTATGTTCTAAAAATATTATGGTGCATGTATTGTTTTAAAAGAGTGTTTCAGTGTGAAAATGGGGTGTTTTGTGTGAAAGAAACCTATTTGGATATTATGCAATAATGTGACTTGTTATGTGAACTTGGAATTTAAAAGATCACAAAGAGGGAAGCCTAGGGTATTAGGTTGTGGAACTAAGACTAGTGGGATAGTTCTCGGGAGGGGGATTTGGCCTGGTTTTACTGGCAGGATTGATTATTAGAACACTAAATAAACATATCGATGACTATGGTTCATGGTTTCCAAGCCGTGGTTACGGAGGTTTTTAATTACAAAGAAACATTTTTCTAAGTGGCGTGGTTCTAAGCCACAGTTTCTGAGATTCGTGGTTCATAGATACATTTCACCAAGACATGACATTCTAGGATCCCAATTATTACTAATGCCTATAGGGCATCTCCCATATTTTGGTGCTCTTGGTTACTTTTCACACATTGATGACATATGGTTTTTCACTTGAAATACTGTAAAAGAAATTTTTTTTTTGTTAAAAACTTCTTTTCTTTAAAGTGTCTTTCTTGGTAACTATTTTTCATTAAATTTGTTCAATAATTTTGATCTTTCTTTTATTATTCATTGAAAATATATTTATATTTTAACTATTGTGCATTGAATCTAATCATAGTGGCATTATACTATGAGATTTCTCACACCCTACTTACACACATGGGAGCAAGGAGATTTGTTTATGTCCAATATAGGTAAGGATCCAGCTTTTAGCAGTGGTGGTTCATGTTGTTAGAGGATTGCTTGGTGTGGAATTGTGGTGATGGATTGAGGGTGGTGTCCTCTCGCCAGACGATAGTTTTTATGTTGGTTTTTGGTCACACTACCAAGTGGTAGTTCTTATTTGGTTTTCAATTTAATCATGAAACTCAAATTTTGGGTTTTGGTGAAAAAGACATGTTTGGTTGTGACATTTAGTTTTGGTCTACTTTAATATTGTGGGATGTTTTATTTATATTTTTTTATATAGTTAAATCATTCCCATGATTTATTTTGATATTCGGGCACTTGTGCTAGCCCTTAGAGATCAGGAATGCCCTTCAAGCCTTGCTGTAGACCGGGTCAAGCACCGGTTTGATAGGGACCCGATTTGGTTTGGGACAAACACCACCAAAAACTACCATGGTTTTTTTAGAGGATAATATGTGTCTATATATTTTTTGGAGATTTTCCTGAATATATCCCATAGTAATTTTTTGAAGCTATATATATAGTTAGTAGGTTATTTCTTTCCACCTATAGATGAAGTCATAAACTCTCTCCCTCTTATATCATTTTTAATTTTAGAGGTGGGAACCATTATATTTATTAGTATAGAGAAAAATTGTTATAGAATTTTCTATCGCATATCATTTGAATTAAAAATAGACCTTTATAGTTTATATTTATGCTAGGTAAATGTGGGTCCATCTGGGGTTTTAATAAAGCACAAAACACTACTAAAAATATAGTGATTGTAGGGGGTTTTATAGGGTGTTATGAAGAAAACCGCTTAGAATTAATATTTTTTTATAAATTATAGTCGGTTATGAATAAATTCTACTCCTCATCGAATATATAGGTGGTTCACAACCCAATCTAAAATTTGTACCATTTATTTAACATTTGGTTGAATTTTAGTGACGATTATTCAAAACCCACACCAATTTGATAATTAGTAGTGTTATATATTGGGTTGGATTTTATAGGTGTCATATATATATATATATAATTATTTTGGATTTTATAGTTTATATATAATATTCATTTGGATTTTTTGAGGCAATATATATAATAGAATTTGTTTTTTATTAAATAGTGGTTGTTCAAATCCCTCACAAATATCTTAAATTAGAGGTGGTTTTGAACCCACTATAATTACAGATTTAAGAGGTGGCTCGTGAACTGACATTAATCCTTTAAATTATAGTGGTTTTTAAACCCCATCTAATTTAAGAAGAATGAGGGGAGTTTGGACCCCTCTAATTTACGATATTATATGGGGACCGTGAACTGCTGTTAATTCCATTAATTAGAGGGGGTTCTGAACCCCCTCTATTTTTTAAACAAATATCAAATAAATTAAAATTTTATAATATATATGTGTGTTTGTTCAGTTGTGAGTATATATATATGTTGGTCGGAGTGGACACTCAAGAGGGGGGTGAATTGAGTTCCAATTAAAATTTCTGTTAAAAACAATTTCTATCAAAATCCCCCAATTTCAAAAACAAATTAAACTGTAGTGAATTTATATAGATTATAAAGGTTCAATTAGTTTCTCAAAGATTGATTAATTCTCAGTTAACTTAATCTTATGATTAAATTAACTTTTGAAACTAACTTACTGATTTATAACAAATATAAACACTTGCGAATTTAATTATCAAAGTAGCTTTGAAGATAGATTATATTTCAAAGTAATAGCAACGGAAAATGAAATAAATATATATAGTATGGATATAGAGTATAACTATAAGCACAGAAAATTAACCAAGAGGTTCAGTCTCAAGCCGAGACTTAGTCCTCTCAAAATTTTATATAAGAATGATCCACACCCTGGATCGGGGTTAACAACAGTGAACACACTGTCCAGGTCACAAGACCTCTACCACAGTTCTTCGTGGGAAAACAAACAACAGCAGCAAGCTGTCCAGGTCACAAGACCTCTACCACTATCCACAGTGGGAAATGGAGTGCAAAAAGATTTGCTGAGGATTTACAGATCCTCCAGTGAAAGTACAGGAGTCAGTGTGTGTGTTTAATACAGCAGATAACACACACTGCTCAAAATGTAGAAAACTAAAACACAGTAGAGCAATAGATAGAATGAAGAAGGTTTAGAGTGCTCTATAGTGTTGGCAGATCAATTCTGGACTCGTAGGAATGAGTGACTTGAAGCTTTGGTCCTTTTTCTATAAGTTGACACTAAAACAGAGTGTCGGGATTTCCAGACTTCCAGATGTTCAAGTGATCAGCTTCTTTGAGTTTGAGTGCTTCACAGCATGGCTTTTAGGAGACGGTTCTTTCAGTCGGTTCACTTGAGACTCTTTTGTTCTTCAGAATGAATGCTCGAGAGTTCTTCCTTTTTGTGTATATGCGTATCTCCTTATCAGTTGTAGATGTTAGACTCAGTGTAACTGTTCCATTCATATATGGCTTCTTGAATGCTTCTCTCTTCTTTTTATACTCCTCCATATATTCCCCTTTTGTTCACCCGAGGCCGACAAGATAAATAGTCTGGAGTTGCACGTGCGATCTTCCTCGTACATTGTATTATTTCTTGATATGTCTGCAAATATCAATAAATAATGTTAGATGTATTCATCTTGCTAGACATGACCGTTAGATTAGTATTAATCAAATTGGTAAAGAAAAAGTAGAAATATAATAATAATAAATTGGTCGAGAATGTATGTCACTGTGGACTTCAACTGTGGTCTTCCAACTGTGGACTTCCAACTGTGGACTTCCAACTGTGGACTTCCTTCTGACTGCTGACTTCAACAAAGGGCTTGCTGTCTGTAGGCTTGCAATGGTAGCTTTTACTCCTTGTAACTGTAGCCTTGCTAACTGTAGACTTGTAACATCAAATTTGTAGAACTGTAACCTTTGTCAACTGTAGACTTCGATCATCTGTAGACTTAGTAGACAGAAGCTGTCTAACTGTAACCTTGACTGTAGGCTTATGACTGTAGGTTTGTTCGACTGTGAACTTGTTCCAACTGTAGACTTGTTCGTTGGTGAACTTGAGCAGAGAAAACTTTGAGCAGAAGTCTTGTAACTGTAACCTTCGTCTGTGAGCTTTGACAATAGATAGCGGTGGACTCGTAACTGTAAGCTTGTATTAGTCTTCGACTATAACCTTGTAACTGTGAACTTATTGTAACAGTAACTTAAGGTGACAGTTAACTGTAACTATGACTTTGAAAAGAAAACTCTGACTGTTAGCTAACAATACTAAACTTATGTAAATACTACTGTAAGCTGTTACAGTAAAGTTATGAGAGTAAGAACATGAACTGTTTAGAATAAAATACGTTTAAGCATAGAATAATAAGATTAATGCAAAGGTTTAATACATCATAGTCAATGTTTAAGCATGATTTGGGATTATCAAAACAGGTGATTCCAACAATCTCCCCCTTTTTGATAATCACAAATTATGTCAGTATGAAATATAGAAGTATCAGAGAGAAGTGTGCAAAACACAGTATTAGCAATATGAGCACAAAAATTAGGTATAATCCGCAAGGATTTCTCCTCTCTGTATAGGTTCATTTCTCCCTTGAGTTTCCTATTTCTCCCCATTTCTCTATCTCTCCCCATTTCTCCTTATTTATTTCTCTTTATTTCTCCCCCTTTGTGATTAACAAAAAGAAAGACAGAGAGAGAGAAAAGAAACATTATATTAATAAGGAGGACAATACATGACCCAAAATGTGAATACATGATCCCTATCAAAAAAAACATAAACAGACTCAATCCTCTTCATCTCGAGGTAAGGGATCTTTTCCTTTGGAGGAAGAAGATGGAGCAGGAGGTGAAGGATCAACAGGCTGAGGAATGGCAGCAGGAATGTCTGGAGGAGCAGCAACAGAGGCTCCTGAAGGCCTGTAGTGAGTAGCTTGCCGAGGTATCAGTGGTCTAAGGCTTCTGAGGGCATCAGCAGGAGACATTACTGAAGAACCACTGGGGTTGGAGACAGGTAGGGCAGGAGGAACTATAACAGGTGTGCAGTCCACATGAAGAAAAGGTAGGAGCAGATTCCTGAAATCCATGATAATGTTTCCTCCTCTGTCCATGGCAGATAAGAAGTCATCTTTGTTTTCCAAGAATTTATCCAAAGCCGGGGTCAACTCTCGTAGCTTGCTAACTTGTTCTTTGAAGGCTTGAGTTACAGGAGGCAGCTTCATAGTTTCTAGCATGAGCTTGAAGTGATTGTTCAACTGATTCATGGTGAAAATCCGATCAAAGTAATAATCCACTTTACTTTTGATGGCCTCCTGAGAAGCAGTAGCAGCCTGCAGGTGCTCACGAACAAAGCCACTGACTTCTCTTGTAGTAGAAAGGATCTGTAGGTCTGATGTGTCATTTGCACGGGCCTGAGTAAGCTCTTCTCTGAGCAGGCTTCTAAACTGCTCAAGGTCCACAGGAGAGCTAGATGAAGTAAGGGACTTGACTGAGAATGCCACTGTCTCCTTGAAAGACTGAGTCAGATTTCCAATCACTTTATGAATGACAGCATCCTGATTGCTAAGGTGTTCTTTTACTGATTTCTTGAAAGCCTCAAATACTTCCACAAACTGCTTGACCACTTCTTTGATGTATCGAATCTCACTGGCCACTTGTGTCTGAGAACTGCTCAGGGCAGTTAAAGAAGCAACTGATTGTCTGAGGGCCACTACTGCTCCAGTCCAGCTTTCAATTTGGGTGTGGCACACTTTCATTTCATCCATCACTTATTTGATTGGACTTCCCACAACACATCCTAGAGATAATTCTAAGGATTGTTCCATATTTTTCAGCTCATCAAAAAGACTGGTTTTCAATTCAGCAACAGACTGTCTGATGGTCTCCTTCATTTCATTCTTTAAGGATTCAAGGTCTTCCTTGGTGGCCAATCTTTCAGTTTCTAACACTGGAGAGCTGTTAGATAGGATGACTGGATTTCTTGGTGGTTGGTTTTCCTCATCTGAATCCTCATAATTGAGTCCTAACACCATGTATCCTGGATCTGAGGTCCATCCTTCTATATCATACAGTACAGAGACTGAACCAATACGCTCCCCCTCACTTGGAGGTCCTTCCTGAACACTTTCTACTATCTGCTCAACTCTGGGTAACTCTAAGTTTTCTTCTGTAGCTCTAGCAGGTTCCATACTTGCTTCCTCTGTAGGTTCAGCAGTGAGGTTAGCCTCCTTCTCTGTTGGGTCATCAACCACTTCCATGACAACAGTAGTAGAGACCACTCCTGCTTCCTGGTCAGACACTGACTTGTCTGTATACCCTATCAGAGGGCTCATACTAAGTTCTTCTGCAACAGTTTCTTGATTTTAATTTAAAGCTCCAGCCTCTTCTGCTTCGACTGTATCACCCTCATCAGAGGTGTCCTTGAGAAAATATTGAGATTCTTCTTCTTCTTCTGTAGTCTCAGTCTCACTGTCTCTTAGAACAGGTTCTCTACTAGGTAGTTCTTTTGGAGGGCTTGCTGCTCCAAATGTCACTGTCCTGACAGGACTATGAGTAGTATCAGGATCACTCCCTTCATCAATTGGGGTGTTCTCTCTTGCAGAGTTACCAACTACTGCAGTCTGTTCATCATCTGAGTATACAGGTTCAGGCTCATCAGGCTTTAAGCCTGGATCTCTCCTATCTCTCGGTCTAGAGGGATGAGTAGAAGGGCTAAAATTCTCATAGATTCTCTCCTCATCATTCACCCATGATTTCTTCCAGGGATTCCAATTGATCTTCATGAATTTTCAGATTACTTTCGAGATACATACACTGTTCTTTGCTACTATCAACTCTTCCTGACTTCCAGCTGCACCTTTCACTTTCAACATAACCGAAATGAGTTTAGCATAAAACAAGGAACTTGACTTTGAGCTTGCCTTTATCATGTCCTCCATCTGAGCCATCAGCAACCTACAAAGGTTGACCTTCCTTCCATGTTTTAATAAGTACATCAAGTAAATATCCTGATGCTTCAGAGTTGCAAAATCTCCTCTTCTAGGACTCAGTACATGCTGGATAAACTTAAACAGAAGCCTGTCCTCTCCATTCATTTCAGTAGCAATAATCTTCCTTACAGTGCCATTGCCTGTCAATTCTTCCAGAGCCGTCTCATGATCAAAGATTCTACTATTTGGAGGAGCCGCTCCAGAATAGTAGTTGTAAATACCCTCAGGAGGAACTCTTAAACATGCATCCCATTCAACTGATGAAAAACTGACTTCATTGCCATTTACTCTGGATACCAGTTTATGCAGATCATCCTCTTCCTCGAACTGTAGATATTCATAGAATTCCTTCACCAGCTTCGGGTAGTACGGTCCATTATTGTTTGCGAAGCATTCGGTCCATCCTTGATCATTAAGCACTGCCAGTACTAATGATCTGCTCGATAAAATCCACTCTTCACTTAGCTCCTTCTCAGCAACTATTTCTCTCTTAGTCAGATGTGGATTAACAGGTCTTATCGAGGCGTTCCCGGTGCCACTGGATTCGACTTGAGTCCTCTTCGGCATTGGTGCATCTTCGTTGACAGTCGGGGGTCGCTTTGTTCTGGCCATTGGAACTGAATGAGGTTTCGAGGTTCGGTTGAAGGTTTAGGGTTTAGGACTTGAGAGAGCAAGGGTCGAGATGAGTGGATTGAGATATGTTCGATGTTCTCAATTTTATAATTTAGGGATTTAGAAATAAAAGAATAAATAAAAGAAACGGTTCGAATTCCCGCAAAAATAAAATAAGATTAAACAGTTAAACAGCCTACAGAGAGATGTAACAGTGAGGTACACCGGTGAGGTCTAACTGTGAGGTTTCAACTGTGAGGTCTAACTGTGAGGTTTCAACTGTGAGGTTTCAACTGTGAGGTTTCAACTGTGAGGTTTCAACTGTGAGGTTTCAACTGTGAGGTTTCAACTGTGAGGTTTCAACTGTGAGGTTTCAACTGTGAGGTTTCAACTGTGCTATAGTTAATCATACCTAAATCATGTTTGATGTAACTTAATCTCTCAGAATTCAAAGGCTTTGTAAAAATATCAGCTAACTGATGTTCAGTTCCAATGAACTCAAGAGTGATATCACCTTTTTGATAATGATCCCTCAGAAAGTGATGTCTCACATCAATATGTTTTGTCCTAGCATGAGATACTGGATTTTTTGAAATGTTAATAGCACTTGTATTGTCACACCTTATAGAGACATGTTTGAATTGATATCCATAGTCTAGTAAAGTGTGTTTCATCCACAAGATTTGTGCACAACAGCTACCAGCAGCTATATACTCAGCTTCGGCAGTAGACAATGCAACAGAATTCTGCTTCTTACTACACCAAGATACTAGTGACTTGCCCAAAATGTGACATGTTCCAGAGGTACTCTTTCTATATAACTTGCAGCCAGCAAAATCAGCATCAGAATAACTTAATAAATCAAATGATTGTCCTTTTGGATAAAATAATCCCAAATTGGGAGTATGTTTTAGATATTTGAAAATCCTTTTAACAGCAGTCAAATGAGACTCTTTTGGATTGGCTTGAAATCGAGCACACATGCATACACTGAACATGATGTCAGGTCTACTGGCAGTAAGGTACAGTAGACTACCTATCATACCTCTGTAATTGGTTTGATCCACTGGTTCACCAGTTTCATCACTGTCCAACTTGCAAGTGGTGCTCATAGGTGTGTCACTTCCTTTGGTGCCATCCAAAGAAAAACGTTTTAGAAGATCTTTAATATATTTACTTTGGTTCAAAATAATACCATTTTTATTTTGAAAGATCTGAAATCCAAGGAAAAATTTGAGTTCTCCCATTAAACTCATTTCAAACTCATTTTGCATTATTTTTGAAAAATCAACACATAAAGAATTTTTTGAAGATCCAAAAATAATATCATCCACATAGATTTGTACTATTAAGACATCTTTAGAAATCCATTTAATAAAAAGAGTAGGATCAGCTATCCCTTTAGTAAATCCTTTTGAAATAAGAAAAGAGCTGAGCCTATCATACCAAGCTCTTGGAGCTTTCTTTAAACCATATAAAGCTTTAGATAGTTTAAAAACATGATTAGAAAAATGGGGATTTGTAAAACCAGGAGGTTGTTCCACAAATACATCCTCAATTATATATCCATTTAGAAAAGCACTTTTAACATCCATTTGATATAGTTTGAAATTCAGATGAGCAGCATAAGCAAGTAATATCCTAATGGCCTCTAGTCTAGCCACGGGTGCAAAGGTTTCCTCATAGTCTATTCCTTCTTCCTGACTATACCCTTGTGCAACTAGCCTAGCTTTGTTTCTGATTATGTTACCAAACTCATCAACTTTGTTTCTAAACACCCATTTAGTGCCTATGGTAAGAGTGTCTTTAGGTCTTTCCACTAATTCCCAAACTTTGTTTCTTTCAAACTGATTTAGTTCTTCTTGCATAGCCATTACCCAGAATTCATCACTGATAGCATCATTGACATTTTTGGGTTCAAGCTGTGAAAGAAAAGCTTGATGTTCAACCTGATTTTTTAGAGAAGCTCTAGTTTGTGTTCCTCTATCAAGATTACCAACAACAGCATCTAAAGGATGATTCTTTAGAATCCTAGTTGATTTGGTAAAGGTTGGACTATAGATTTCAGGTTCATCTATAGGTTCGGGCTCCACAGAGGAAGATTCTGGAAAAAGTCCAGAACTGGATGTTTTTATTGCAGGTTCTTTAGATTTGTCATTTAGGTCCAGAACAGATAAGTCTTCTTCAACATCTTCAAGAGAAGTTTTAGACTCATGTGGATCAGTCTCATCAAACTTGATGTGAACAGATTCTTCCACACATTTGGTTTTCTTATTGAACACTCTATAGGCTTTACTAGACATAGAGTAACCTAGGAAAATTCCTTCATCACTTTTTGGAGCAAATTTATCAAGATTATCTTTAGTATTCAGAATAAAGACTTTGCAACCAAAAACTCTAAAGTAATTAACCTTAGGCTTCCTATTATTCCACAACTCATAAGGGGTTTTCTTTAGAACAGGTCCGATCAAGACTCTATTAATGACATAACAAGCTGTATTAACAGCTTCAGCCCAAAAGTAAATTGGCAGGTCATATTCATTAAGCATAGTTCTAGCAATTTCTTGCAGGGTTCTGTTTCTTCTTTCCACTACACCATTCTGTTGAGGTGTCCTAGGAGCAGAAAAATTGTGAGCATAGCCATTGTGTGAGCAGTAAGATTCAAATTCTTGATTCTCAAACTCACGGCCATGATCACTCCTCAAGGTCTTAATCTTAAGTCCACTAAGATTTTCTACAGACTTAGAGTATTTAACAAAGGAAGAGCAAGCTTCACTTTTGTGAGCTAGAAAATATACCCAAGTATATCTAGAAAAGTCATCTACAAGAACATAAACATAGTGCTTCCCATTTAGACTTGAAATTCTTGATGGTCCAAACAAATCCATGTGAACCAGTTCAAGTGGTTGAGAAGTTGAAACTTCTTTCTTTGGTTTAAAAGAAACTTTGTGTTGTTTTCCCTTTTGACAGGGATTACACACATTGTCATTTGGGAATTCAAGCTTAGGTAAGTCTCTAACTAGGTGTTTCTTAGAGAGTTTTCTAAGTGAATGAATGTTGCAGTGTCCTAATCTCCTATGCCACAACCAAGACTCTTTATGAAAAGCATTTAAGCAAGTAACGTTATGTTTAGCTAAAGTGTTTAAGTCAACAGCATAAACATTTTCATTTCTTAAGGCAGAAAATATTAAAGCATTTTTGGAATTATAAACATCACAAGAATTGTTTTCAAACTTGACATTAAAACCATCATCACACAATTGATAAATGCTAAGCAGGTTGTACTTAAGTCCATCAACAAATAAAACTTTGGAAATTAATACTGAGTCAGTGTTACCAATCTGGCCTAGGCCGATGATTTTTCCTTTTGAGTTATCACCAAAAGTGACATATCCTCCATCAACCTTTATTAAGCTTTTGAAGCACGAATAGTCTCCAGACATGTGTCTTGAACATCCACTGTCTAAGTACCATACCTTCTTGTAATTGCTTTTCAAACATATTTCCTACAAAACAGATTAGACAAGAAATGACTTTGGTACCCAGATTTTCTTGGGTCCAGATATGTTAGCAATCAAGGATTTAGGTACCCAGATTTGTTTTATGGGTCCCATACAATTAATAGATGCAACAGATTTAGAGAGATATACTTTACATGATCTACAACTATTTAAATAACCAGTTGAGGCATATGAGTTTCCAAAACTGGAACTAGCAGGATTTTTTTCAGACTTGGAAATAAATCGGGTTTTAGTAAACTGTCTTTGTCCAGGTTGGTATCCCAATCCAGTAGCATACTTAGGTGCAACTTGCTTTCCTAGCAGTTGGGTTAGAGTATCTTTTCCATTTGTGAATGTTTCTAATTCCTTTCTAAGTTTTTCATTAGATAGTTTCAGTTCTGTATTCTCCTTTAATAATTGAACATTTTTCTCTTTTTCTACATCAAGTGCAGACTTGACACTTGCAGTAAGAGCATGCTGTTTCTTTAAAGACTTATATTTATCCTTTAGTTCATTACACGTTTCTTCCAGCATATTACAGTATTCAGTCAATTCATCTTTAGACATATTTTCTGAATCAGAACCAGATTCTGCTTCACCTTCAGAATAATAAGAGTTTAAAGTGGGAGTGTCTAAGGTTACCTCAGATGTGTTTGTCATGAAACACATATTAGCACGATTTCTTTCAGAATCACTGGACTCTGATTCACTTGTGCTGTCTTCTGAAGCACTCCAGGTGGCCTTCATAGCTTTTTTATAATTCTTGTCCTTGTACTCATATTTCTTCTTGAATTTTAACTTAGGACAGTCAGCTTGGATGTCTCCTTTCCTTTTACATTCATAGCAAACTATGACTTCTTCTTTATCAGTTTTCTTCCAATCTTTCTTCCACTTACCTTGTCTATCATACTTACCCTTGTAGTTTGGTTTTCTGAAGAACTTCTTCTTCCTATAGAACTTCTTGAATCTCCTTGCTATTTGTGCCATCTCCTCATCACTGTCAGAATCTAAGTTTTCACTAGATGAGCTTTCAGTTGGTATATGCACTTTCTCCTTGTCTTTGCTCTTTGATGCAGTAGACTTAAAAGCTACAGATTTTCGTTTTGGTTCCTCATCTTCCTCTTTATTCACCTTTAGCTCTTCTTCGTACATCATCAGTTTACCAATTAGCTCCTTGACAGGCAAAGTTCCAATATCACAGGATTCTCTAATTGAAACGGATGTGCCTCTCCATCTGTCAGGCAGACATCTCAATAATCTCATGATTTGCACCTTTGCTGGAACAATCTTTCCGAGTGAGCTCATTGTGTTGACTATCTCATTAAACCTGAGATACATATCAGAAATAGGTTCATCAGCTTTCATCTTAAAGTTATCATATTTGATAGTATAAGTATTTAACCGCATTTCCTTGACATTAGTTGTTCCTTCATGAGAAACAGCTAAGGTGTCCCAGATTTCAAAAGCAGTTTTACATGCAGAAATTCTATTGAACTCCTCATCTCCTAGAGCACAGTAGAGAGCATTCACAGCCTTACAATTATTATTGTAAGCTACCTTAGTAGGTTCATCCCAAGTTATTCTTTCAGTTTCTGGAATCTTGTATTGAGACTCTATAGCAGTCCAAATATCAAAACCCATACTTTCCAAATGAATTTTCATTTTGAGCTTCCATTGGGCATAATTCACACCATTAAAGAAGGGTGGCCTGTTAGTAGCAGCACCTTCTAGTCTATTATCCATAAGGAAATTCTAGAAAATATTTTAAAGAAATAAAATTTATAACTAACAGAAATTTAAGATCTTTTAGATAAAACTACAATCACAGTTTAAAAATAGAGAGTTAAAATAAAACTTTGAGCAAGTATAACAGAGCTAAACACAACCTTTGATACCAAATTTTGGTCGGAGTGGACACTCAAGAGGGGGGTGAATTGAGTTCCAATTAAAATTTCTGTTAAAAACAATTTCTATCAAAATCCCCCAATTTCAAAAACAAATTAAACTGTAGTGAATTTATATAGATTATAAAGGTTCAATTAGTTTCTCAAAGATTGATTAATTCTCAGTTAACTTAATCTTATGATTAAATTAACTTTTGAAACTAACTTACTGATTTATAACAAATATAAACACTTGCGAATTTAATTATCAAAGTAGCTTTGAAGATAGATTATATTTCAAAGTAATAGCAACGGAAAATGAAATAAATATATATAGTATGGATATAGAGTATAACTATAAGCACAGAAAATTAACCAAGAGGTTCAGTCTCAAGCCGAGACTTAGTCCTCTCAAAATTTTATATAAGAATGATCCACACCCTAGATCGGGGTTAACAACAGTGAACACACTGTCCAGGTCACAAGACCTCTACCACAGTTCTTCGTGGGAAAACAAACAACAGCAGCAAGCTGTCCAGGTCACAAGACCTCTACCACTATCCACAGTGGGAAATGGAGTGCAAAAAGATTTGCTGAGGATTTACAGATCCTCCAGTGAAAGTACAGGAGTCAGTGTGTGTGTTTAATACAGCAGATAACAGACACTGCTCAAAATGTAGAAAACTAAAACACAGTAGAGAAATAGATAGAATGAAGAAGGTTTAGAGTGCTCTATAGTGTTGGCAGATCAATTCTGGACTCGTAGGAATGAGTGACTTGAAGCTTTGGTCCTTTTTCTGTAAGTTGACACTAAAACAGAGTGTCGGGATTTCCAGACTTCCAGATGTTCAAGTGATCAGCTTCTTTGTGTTTGAGTGCTTCACAGCATGGCTTTTAGGAGACGGTTCTTTCAGTCGGTTCACTTGAGACTCTTTTGTTCTTCAGAATGAATGCTCGAGAGTTCTTCCTTTTTGTGTATATGCGTATCTCCTTCTCAGTTGTAGATGTTAGACTCAGTGTAACTGTTCCATTCATATATGGCTTCTTGAATGCTTCTCTCTTCTTTTTATACTCCTCCATATATTCCCCTTTTGTTCACCCGAGGCCGACAAGATAAATAGTCTGGAGTTGCACGTGCGATCTTCCTCGTACATTGTATTATTTCTTGATATGTCTGCAAATATCAATAAATAATGTTAGATGTATTCATCTTGCTAGACATGACCGTTAGATTAGTATTAATCAAATTGGTAAAGAAAAAGTAGAAATATAATAATAATAAATTGGTCGAGAATGTATGTCACTGTGGACTTCAACTGTGGTCTTCCAACTGTGGACTTCCAACTGTGGACTTCCAACTGTGGACTTCCTTCTGACTGCTGACTTCATCAAAGGGCTTGCTGTCTGTAGGCTTGCAATGGTAGCTTTTACTCCATGTAACTGTAGCCTTTCTAACTGTAGACTTGTAACATCAAATTTGTAGAACTGTAACCTTTGTCAACTGTAGACTTCGATCATCTGTAGACTTAGTAGACAGAAGCTTTCTAACTGTAACCTTGACTGTAGGCTTATGACTGTAGGTTTGTTCGACTGTGAACTTGTTCCAACTGTAGACTTGTTCGTCGGTGAACTTGAGCAGAGAAAACTTTGAGCAGAAGTCTTGTAACTGTAACCTTCGTCTGTGAGCTTTGACAATAGATAGCGGTGGACTCGTAACTGTAAGCTTGTATTAGTCTTCGACTGTAACCTTGTAACTGTGAACTTATTGTAACAGTAACTTAAGGTGACAGTTAACTGTAACTGTGACTTTGAAAAGAAAACTCTGACTGTTAGCTAACAATACTAAACTTATGTAAATACTACTGTAAGCTGTTACAGTAAAGTTATGAGAGTAAGAATATGAACTGTTTAGAATAAAATACGTTTAAGCATAGAATAATAAGATTAATGCAAAGGTTTAATACATCATAGTCAATGTTTAAGCATGATTTGGGATTATCAAAACAGGTGATTCCAACAATATATATATTCCATAAAAACATTATTTAAATGTATTTAAATACATTATAAACACATATATAGATACATTATATATATACATTAAATAAATACTTATACATATAAACAAAGATATATACATATATAAAAAACTGGTAAACATAAAATAAAATTAATTATGAATATATTTATTCAAATATATAAAATTTATATATGGTTTTATAAATACTATACATTTATATTTTTATTTACAATATACTTATATTATATAAAATGCATTATTATTGTATATTTAGGTAAAGATATATTTATATTATATTATGTATACAAATATATATAATATTAAAAACATTAAAAATAAATATAATTATAATTATATTATAATTATATTATATATATTTTTATTATTTATAAATTTATTTATATTTTATAATAATGTTATATATATTTCAGTTTATCATATTAATTTTAAATTAATTTAGTAACAATATATATCATTTTATTATATTATCTATATTTTATGAATGAATTTTATTTTCATTGTATATATATCTGTAGGTGTGTATATACATGATATAATATAAATTTATATAATTTCATACATAAATATATAATATAAATGTATTTTATATAATATATGTATAATATAAATCATAAAATATATAAATGTATAGTATTAATAAAACCGACATATAAATTTTATAGTTTATAAAATTGGTGTAATAATAATAATTTTTATTATTACGAATATTATTGTTAAACATACACATATATATAAGTATATAAATAATTATATGAATATATATTTTAATTATATTATATCTATAAACATCTTATAAATTTATAAATACACACACACACATATATAAATGTATTTTTCAATATATGTAAAAATATATATTTATATATATAAATATAATTATTTATATATATTATATATACACAGATATAATATATATAGATATATATATATATATATATATATATTATACAAATATATTATATATATATATAAATATTATAGTATTTAAATTTAGGTAGAAATATTTATATATAAATATTTGCATATATTATCTAACATTTCATAAACTAAGTAAAAAAATAATTATTGTATATAATATATCAAGTTCAATCACTGGAGTGTTTATATCCTATGCTTGTAGCCTTTGGGTATTTGTTTCAAATCTTATCAATGGATTCTTACCGATGTGTGTTGGCATGTGAGGCTGCAAGCATCACATGGGAGGGGGACTTTGGGGCCCACTGATGTAAGGTAGGGTCGGTCTTGGGGGGGGGGGGGGTATCCATGGTGTCAAGGTGGTCCCCATGTGGGTGTTTGGGCTATGTTTCCTAGAGTGTCAGGTTTTCAAGGGGTCTAGGGTGTCAAGGTAGTCACCATGTGGGTGTCTGTAGTGTGTGTCTAACAGTGTTAGGGTGTCAGGGGTGGGGGTGTCATGGGGTCCCACATGTGGGTGTCCGGCTATCAGGCAGGTCTAGTTTTCCCCATGAGGGGGTCCGTGGAGTCATGGTGTGTGGATCTCTAGGTCGGGGGGGGGGGGGTCTTTTGGGTTGTCCTAGGGGTGTCAATGTGTCCTTGAGGGAGAGGAATTGGAGTCTAGGTTTGGTTATCTATGGGGTGGTAAAAAAATAATGTTTAGGGGATGTTAAAGGATAACAAAACCTAGTATAGGGTTTTACATTTACATAGGGGGGTTTCATAGTATCAATAATATATTGTTTCAATTAAGGTCAAATAAACCTGCCTCTAATCCACCTCTTTCTTGTAAATTTAGGACAAAATTAGAGAATTTTTTAAATCCCTATATTTCAACAACTGCTAAATTGATCTACATTTTACCATTTCTTACCAACAACATCTCAAAATCAATTTACGTGGTGAATTTAGAGGTAGTTATGGGTTTCCACTTATAATGTGTTTAGTGGATGTTATAACCCCCATGAAATTAAAAACAAAAACCTCTATTCCACTGGTATATTGTGAATTTAGGGTGAAATTAGAGGGAGTTTCAACTCCCATTAATCCAACTGCTGTTAAACTGATCTCTATTCAATTAGCAATTACACACAACATCCACTAATCAATGTAGCTAGAAAATTTATCAGCAGCTATATGGAACCCATGATAGATTTTTTAGAGGGTGTTATAACCCCATCTATATGAAAAAACTTCCCCCACTAATCTCCCTATTTTTTGTAGTGGAAGTTGTTATGCTTCCAATTTCAATAGTGTTCCCATCTTACGATTATATAGTGTTGTGAAGCAATAGATTTGTTTCTCCTGATCTACAATTCCATTTAATATTAAAATTATCGGAATCCCATAATTTGGAGTTAAGGATTCAAGTCCATCCATTAAATGTATGGTTTTCTATTTGGGTGAACTGGTTGACATCATCCTTCCATGGCTTCCATTTGGCCACTAAGGTACTTAATGGAGTTAAGATGTTCTAGTGGGGAAGTCACATTATATGATGATCGAATAGTGATAGTGGATTGGGTATGAAATTTCCATCTCATTATGCATGTTTTTTATATCCATACGGAGTTATCATAGAGTATATTAATTTAAATAGTGGTGCTTCATTCCCTAAGGAAAGTAATTATCAATATTATACTACCATCATAGTCAAATAAACTAATTTTTGGGCCTTAGTTTGGGAAGATGACTGGCCTTAACCCTCAATTTTTAAGTAGATCTTTCTTATCGAATGAGGATTTCTAGAGGATAGATGTTGACCTTGAACAAGTAGTTAAACTAGCTAGTTATATTGCCTCTGGGAAATTCTTCACTGTTTTTTTATCAGCTTATACAATATTATTTCAAATTGAGAAATATTCCTCTTAGAAAAAAGTTGTTCAGATTCTTCAGGTGTTGGTTGTATAGAAAATATAAGAAAACCATTAACATTATCTATGGTTGATTCTAACCGAGAATATTGTGGATGAAGGTTATAAGGACCTCCCAGGTCATGTTTCTACCTCTTATGTCAGGTATTCACACTATTGTCATGATTTTTTTCTACACAATTTTACAAATAGATTCCTATTCATTTCTTTCTAATATTTAAGTGAGAAGATCAATGATAACTATAGGGTTAACAATGAATAAATTTATCAATGTGAATTATGAAGCAATGATCATAGCCTCATACACATATAAGTGGTAAACTGAATTTTCAACCTCAAAATACTCATCATGGGAAGGATCATAATACACTTTAATATTAAGTTCTTTACCAATATTTTTTTTTCTTATAGACATGTAAGGTTTCACTCTCTCCCATCAATGAGCACCTGTATACTTTTTTATTAAATGTAATCATAATGTTCTTTCTAATAAATTTCACTAATTTCAATCTTGATGAGGGAGATAATTCATGAGGTTGAGTAAATTTTGGACATCCATCCATTGAAGTCTTCCCTAGTCTATAAAAATTACCTTCCTTAAAGGGGGTAAAAATACCCACAACCGTATTGGTTGGGTTGGAATTTTCTCTGCAACCATTATTTCCTTTCTTTGTGATGGATTTAATGATTCTTATGGGAAGTGGTGGTAAATATTCCCCCATCGTTATTGGCCAAAGATTCTCATATAATGTTTTTAGGGAAGCTTGTATCTTCTCCTTCTTAAACTTTTAGGATTTTATCTTAGCATGGGATTGATGAAAAAACATTTAAGGGTGAGAACTTATCACAATGAGGGTTTATCTATGTTTATATAATTCCCATACCTAAAATGGGAGTCCCGCCTGACCTTATAATCAGAAAAATACATGAGCTTGTTTGTGGATCGCTCCCACCAAGTATATTGTTTTTATATTTTAGGGCTTCTTTCTATTTTTGGAATTACTAACTTGTAATTGAAAACATAGGTACTAAGACATTCCCCGAAGTAATGAAATTATAATTTCCTTTCATTGAATTACTTTCTTGGATAATGATCAATGTAAAATATAGAGCTTCGTATTCAACCCACCCTTTGATATGCATATTCGTTGGTGTTTCAGTGACTTCCTAGTGGAGCACCATCATATTAATAAGTTAGGAATATTTCAGACATTCAATTATATTTATTTTGGATTTTGAGCCACTATAAAATATCATTTATCAACTTGACATGCGTAGCATAATCCCAGTAATAGTGGTATCTAGTCATAAGATGGTGGAGAATAAACCATATGTTTTGGAGAATATAGGGAATGGAATACTCTTTTAATTTAACTATAATTTCATATTGATGAGTGTCTAAGGGATAAAACATGACTAGTATTATATCTATGTATTGCTCTCTCCACATGACCATGGAGTTATCTTTATCCACTATGAGGGCTTATATGAATTTGTTTAACTACAAAGGTCAATTGTTAACTTATTTTTCAAGAAGAGAATGATAATTTATAATTTTCTATATTATATATAATGATGCACATTATGGGGTATAAAAATATAATTATCATTTAATCATGTTTCCAAGTGACTGGGTTTAAATGTCACCAATTGATGAAAAGGATCTTTGAAATATCTACCTTGGTTTCTCAAGTGCCTCACAATGTGAGGGAAATATTAGAGTTTCTTTCAAATGGGGAGTACCTTCATACCAATAAAATGAGACATTACAAGGAGTGTCGTCATAATAGGAACCATGGGGACAACCTCTATTGTTGGTTCCTAGTTTTTTTACTTTGGGAGGAATTCTATTTTGGAATAATATTCTACCATGGGGGATGGGGGAATCTATGGCATACACCCTATGGAAGAACTCCAGGTTTATTAGTTTGGTTTCCATGGCGGGGGAATTCATGGTTATTGTTTTTTTATTACCTTTATTGGGATGACCCTCTATTTTGTTGTTATGGGTTGAAAAACATTATAAAATGATCTTGGGAGTACCGTTAGAGCTACTAGATTATTTTTTATAGAGAATACCTATATGGTTATTAATTTCTTGTAATTTACAAGGGGGAACCTTCTTATTGATTGGTATTTATTTTTTGGTGAGGATATCTATAGGCGAAATCATGAGGAGGACCTTCATGTGTGATCTTTGTATCTCTGTATGGAAGCACCATCATAACAGGGGCTCTAGTTAGGTCCTAAAAAGATATATCTTTTTTCCATGGGGATTACCTCCCTTGATAATGAACTTTTGTTTTTCATCATGTTGAGTATATTCATGGATTATTTGTTTAGTTAAATAAGTAGGGACTCTGTTATAGGAACTCTTTGGTGGACCTCCATAAAATTTCGACATAGTGTTGTGCTAGAATCTTCACATCAAATATTTTAAAGGGAACCTCTAGAACTATATACCATGACATTGTGGGGAAAACCTCCATGAACATAGTCACCATATTATTTTTTATGATGTTTCAGTGGATTATTAGGCCACACTTTGAATATACTAAAGAGACTAAAAAATATCAGCATCCACATGTACAATGACCTCCTAATAGATTTTATATTACCCTTTATAAGACCTATTTCTATGTGTTTTGGACCAAGTGATCCGGGTGGAATCCTCTATAATAATTGGGGATGTGTAGTGGGGTAAAATACCTGCGTGAGTTTTGTGCCTCCTATTTGGATCATGAGTTTTTGTTATAATATACTAAATTGCACTGTATATGTTTTATGGAATATGCATATGTTCCCAACAATAATTTAATATCGGTATATTCCAATTAATTTAATGTTTTTAATAGGTATATGATTCTACTCCTTAGTTTCCAATGGAATATGCTAATAGACATCATGGGTGGGAATAGGGACCTGAGCCTGCTCTTGATTTGCCTCTAAAATATTTCCGTAAAATTCATGGGTAGAAACATGGATATGATCCTACTCTCATGTTATCGTCAAGATATTATGAAACATTCATGAGTAAGAACTAGTATATAATCTTATAAAGATGTTTTATATAGAATATTCCTAGGGAATTCATTGAAAGGAATGGGGATATGATCCAACTCTTAAAATATAGAATCCATATGACTCTAGTAATCCCATCTCATGGGTTTCTAGGTTTGTAAAAATAAGTTCTTGATTGCAATAGATATAAAATCAACATATTACTAAAAAGATAGGTCCATCTAAAACAAACGATTGTTGAATCTAGAACATGACTTCTTGGATAACTCTTTAATAGTATTAGGGATGTAGTCAATGTCCTCACCCAAATCTAACAGATAAGGTATGTAAGTATTTCTATACTTTTTGTATAGACACCTAATGCGATGGGATGTGGTCACAAGGAAAACATTCTTCTCTGATTACTATCATTTAAAATATGACCAGTGAGGCTTCATCTTTCAGAGGCTGTCACTAGACATCTTTAGAGTTAGAAGTGATCCATTGAGAGAGTACTCCCTTACTTTGTCACTCACCAAATTGTTCTTATGTCACTAGGTTTGTGACAACATAAATATGGGGTCTGAGGAAAGACCTTCATTGTGGTCAAGGCATTCGTTTGGTGCATTGTTCGGTGGTGTGTAGTGGCAGGAGGTTCCCTATATTTTCCATTATTTTTTAAGAAATCTTAAAACCTGATGATTTATTTAGAGATTTTTTTGATGTTTCTAGGGAACATGAAGGTCCATGAAAAGAAAACACATAAAAGAGACCCATTATTTCATTATCACATGTAATAGTTCATGGTTATTCAATTTTTTTAAAAAAATTGGATTTTACATCAGGTTCAATTTTTCACCTAATTTTGTGCATGGTTTAGGTAGTTTTCAGTCTGTTTGATCCCCCCATCTAATGTATGGTGGTTGTTAGGACAGTCTAGAGACAATTTAAATTGTGATTTGGTTGATAGGATTAAAGGATGATTCGTCCCTTAAGGTTAGTATTTTTTATTTTAAGAATGTATTATATATTTAAGATGTATTCATTAAATCCTTCCCATTAACAATACTAAAAACCTTTTTCATGGTATCGATCAATTTAATTCATGCATAAATAAAATCTTTATATGTATTATAAGATATAAATATATCTATTTATGATTTGTTATGTTATGTTATTAAGTCACATATTTGGGCACACTATAAATTATCAATGTCTAAGGATGTCCAATGTATTATGGAGTTTGGTTATGACCCATGATATGGGACCCCTATATATATTTATGATGGGAATAACAAGCCATATAGTTTTTTCCAATAAATGGGTTACTCTATACCTTTTATGGTCTTTTAACAAGGAAAAATGTTGTGCCTTTTATGGGTGCACAACCATGACCAAATGAAGTTCCTATTAAATGAACATGTCTATGACCTATTCTATGTTTTTAACATCATTATTAATAAATAATATTCTATAAACACTATTTTTATAAATTTATGACTATTGGGTGTGAGGTTTCTAGTGGTGGATAGTGTGGGACTTATGCATGGGTGAACCTTTCGAGTTCAACCAATAATATGACCCTGGGAATGTAGGTTTTGGGTATTTCACCAAATTGGAGGATTGGAAATTCATTTCTCATTTATAGGGTATAGGGATGAGATCTTCAATGATGACATAGTCAAGGCATACACCTAGTGGGAGGCACATATACATGTGTCCACCCCAGGTCTATTTGAAATTATATATGGAATGTATACTATACTCATCGATAATATAGTCTTCTTATGGGGAATTAGGATTATAAAAAAAATATTCCCCAATATGCATGTTTACCCCTAGGTAGATGGTATGTAGATGAAGAGAAAAGACAAAATTCAATGGTAATTTGGACCAGTGAGGGGTTGTTGAGGATTATACCCAATAGGTCGACATATATGAATGTATTATTCCAATATATTCATAACTAAATTTGGAAGAAGAGAATAATTGGGAATATCATCCAATGATAAAGAGTTGTGGGATTATTTAAGATTTGAGGAAAATAATAAGTCTTTTACTCATAATGAAGATATTTGGATGCTTGGAAGTAGAGAGGATACTTAATATGGGGAATTTAGTATGAGAATAATTATCTAAATTATGTTTCTCTAATGGAATAATGATATGGATTCTATTTATCAAGTGAATATATAAATTTTTAAACCATGACCACCCTACTGGTTAGGGCGAATCATAGAGAAGGCGCATCAAGGTATTATCAGTCCTTAATATTAATGGAAAAAATAGTAGAGGAAATAACTCAATTATATATAACTCAATAATGTATATAAAGAGGATATGAAGGCAGATTGGTTAAACATGTTTTAAGGTAAGTGACATGGGTGAAAGAGAAACCCTAGTTGCTTCCTTATGAAAATGGATTTCTATGTAGGTGATCGAGTGAATGGGTGCCTAAGTAGGTGACCTACGTGAATGGGTCTCCTATTTAAATGATCTAGGAGAATTGGGTACCCATTTATGAGATCTAGTTAATTATTGCACTCAATTATAAAATCTAGGGAAGAAACCTTTAAGAGTTCCCAAACATGAATATTCTTGGGGAAGGCCAAGTCACCATGATGAGGATGGATCAAATCTTTAATGCCCTTTTACCCTAAACACCTGAATGAATAAGAACTTGGTCAAGAACACCTTGAGTGTATTCATGTTTTGAATTTAATATGGTAAAATATCTAACATGGGGTTAATTGGCATCTTAAAAATAATTTAAGAATTATGTCAGAGTTTCAAAGTTAATGCAGTGGAAATAAAATAAAATGGAAACAATACATTTTTTTAGTGGTTCTGATCTAAATGATCCTTGTCCATTATTCAGAAAACTCAGGAACTAAAAGATATTAAATACCTTATAAACACTCAAAAGAAATATTATAGTTTGTTTTCAAACCTTGAGTCAAAAACCATTTACAAATCCTTTTTGACCATGGAGGCATAAACCCAAAATAGACTACATTTTTCTACCCAGAGGAATAACCCTAATACTATTCCTTAGTCCAACTTGGAGTAAAAAGTTAATTATTAACTTTTGTTTCATATCCTCATACCTTGATCCAAACTTTTATTGGGTAGTATACCTCATTTTAATTATACTAATGGAATATAATATAAATAATTAAAACTATAAAAACAGATGATGACTTCAAGGCCTGATTGTCGAGGTAAAAAGGAACTCTCAATTAGGAAAGAATCAAACGATTGAAGTCATGTTAAGAGAAGTAGTTGGTCAAAAAGTTATGTTGAACATGTAAAATTCAGTAAAATCCACAACATTAGGTGTCTCAATATCTTTCTGTTAAACTCCTCATATAGTGTAACTCTATGCATAACATATTGAAACAATGAATCTTATTACAGTTCATTATTCCTAATGGTTCATTTAATTTTTTATCAAATGTCCAAGAAAAAACATATCCACAAGGGTTACATTAATAATATTTAATATTAAAATCATGTTATATAGTGAAAAAACATTAGAACAATTACTACAATACTAATAAAAAATAATGAACAAATCTTCCTTGAAAACTCCCATAATGTATGTGAAATAAAATATTCAAAATCCAAACATATTAAATTTAAAACTCACATTATCCAAATAAACTAGTTTGAAACTACTACCCACATGATAAGAATTTAATCCTTAATATATTTATTATGAATAAAAATCCTTATCATTGAAATAGTTTCTAATAATTTAAGGAATAAATCATTCATGATAATCAAGAGAAACGAATATGAATTAATTTAAAATATAGAAGTCTACATAAAACTGAGAATGTTTCAAGATGGAATATGAAAAAATAATTAAACAATTTTCATTCATAAGGTAGGTTCAATACTTTATAAAGTTTTAACTAATAGAAAATTCAATATTCTTCTCACAATCACTTATTTTTGTTCATGTAGTCACTTAAATTTTTTCATATAGCCAATTCACTTTTTATCATGTGATCACATAACATTTTTTATGTGGTCACTTAAATTTTTTTCATTTTCTCAATTCACTTTTTTTCATTCATTCACTTCTAAATTTTTTCAAATATTAACTCATGGTAACATCCAAGCGTCATTAATTTTTCACTCACAATAACTTCCAATAATTTTTAAAATATCAATCATGTTTCCTTCTTGACTGTCAAATTTTCACTCACTATCACATTCAGAATTTTACAATTTTTTCACTCATTGTCATTTCTATACTTTTTCAAATTTTCACTCATATTCACTTACATACTTTATCAATTTTTTACTGATGTTACTTCTAGACTATTTCAAATTTTCTCTCATGGCCACTTCTAGACATTATCAAAATTTACACATGGTCACTTCCCTGTATGGTTAAATATTAACTCATTGTCACTTACAAACGTCATTAAATTTTCATTCATGGTAACTTCTATAATTTTCAATATTTTTAATAATGGACACTTCTCGATATTGTCAAATTTTTACTCATTATCACTTCTAGACATTGACAAAATTTCACTCATGGTCACTTAGAGACATTGTAAAATTTTACTCATGGTCACTTCGATATATTGTTAACTATTATCTCATGGTACCTTCTCATGGTCACTTCTAGATTTATCCATAGTATATACAAATTCAAAATAGAAAATTAGTAAATTGTATGAAAAAATAGAATTATTACAATTATAAAAAAAATTGGATCAAGGATACAATTCAAAAATAAATTGTCATTGTTCCTGCAGAAATACCTGGGTGAAAAACATTTGGGATTGATAGGGTGTCCCGATGGTTTTCCAATGTATTTCGTATATTTCCCTTGGGGAGGGTCATTATCACTAGTTTTGGTGATGAATTGGGTGAAGTGGTTTTTGAATGTTCATATTCTTTAAATTAAAAAAATTTCCTACACTTCCTTTCTTTTATCCATTGTTTTGTGTTAAAACTCACTTGTAGAGTATCTTAGAGGATATAAAAAAATATTTCAGTCACATAAGTGATTTTGGTGATTCTCCTTCACACATAGCTTAAAATTCCTTTCATATGAATCACAGTTGGGTGTTCATGGGTCCTTATATAGAAAAGAGATATAGGTTTCAAAATTTTTTTTGACACTGCCTTAGAGAACCCAAATCCTTTAATTGGATCACGTAGCATGATAACAAGTAGAGCAGGTCATAGTGGGTGGTGTGTAACTAATGGGGATAGTTTGTGTGAGCTCCTCATTGATAGGGTGTGTGGAAACCTTTAAGTGTTTTTCTTGATATAAGTTGGGCACCCAGCAGCTTCTTTAATAACTTTGAAAATTTTCAATCTTCTAAAAGAACGAGTGGAACCATACCATTTTTGAAATTCAAGTTCCAACATAATATTTGGTAAAAAAGTTTTTTATTGATAATTGATTTATAAATATTATAAAACATGAATATAAGTTCATTCAATTAAAGAGAAAAATAAATAGATAAATAAACAAAAGATCAATTATGTAATAATATTGGATATAAAAGACTTGAAATAAAATAAAAAGATTAATGAAAATATAAGATATCAATAATATAATATTAATTAATCATTTCCTTTTTTTTAATTTTTTTAAATGAAAATTATATCTTATATTTCTGCAAATATACTAAAATAAAAAAATGGTTATTAAAAATTCTAAATACAAGAGATCAAAAATCATATTTTTTTCCATATAGATTTTTTATCCAATCAATATTATGTTTTATTCCCAAACATGAAAATTTAATGTTTTTCTCTATCCATATATAGAATATATTTTTTCCTTTTCAAATTCAAAACATATAATTGTTTGTCCAGTAAAGTAAATTATTTATGAATAAATATTGGCTTGTACATTTATATAATTTCCTATCAAATAAAGTTGAAAATATGATATTTTCTATGTAAAGTTATTATTTTTTTGAAGAAAATTGTTTTTTATGCATATATATAATATTCAACTCAGACACACTTATAATATATAATAATTATTCAAAAAAAATTCCTATAAATTTTTATGTGATAAAAATATTATATATATTATATTTATAAAACATTTTTTAAAAAAAGCATTAAAATTAAGTCATATTTTGTAAACATTTTTGTTATTATGTAGAGAAAAAATATCTCCTATGAATATAAAGACTTTTGATTAATAAAGACGAACTCTTTTTGTTTTGAATATTTTTTTTATTTTAAAAATATTATATTTGTTAAATACATGTTTTTTATATTTGATAAAAAATTAATTAGTAAATTTTATCTGACTTAAAAAAATCAGGTGTTTTGTTATATCATTTTTAAAAGATAATATTATTATTTTAGAGTAATTTTTTCTATAAATATTTTAAAAAACCTGATATATATAATTGAATTTATTTTACAAAAAATTAAGAAGAATACAAATAATAATATTTAAAAAATAATTTCTGAGAATCCATTTGTGGAAAATGGGAAATATACAAGATCTATATTATATTTAATTAATTCAAATTGTGATTATTCTGTACATATTGTTTTCTACAATATAAAAGTGATTGTTTGTTTCTAAAACTCATTAAATCGAAGAGAAAAGGGAATATGTGATAGTCATAAGATGTATTCATGTGAAATAGTATATAATTTTACTTATATAATATATCATATATAATTTGATCCATTTATTTATATTTATCTTACCTTTTCGAAATAATATATTTATTTCATGATCAAATAACATTTCAATCCATAGTCAAATGTTGTGAAACACCCAAAACGTGTTTACAAACCATTGAGGAAATAACAGATATGAACACGAGTAATAATATTTTTCGTAAAGTGTCCACGTTTTTTATAAATAACTAAAATCTATCGATATATGAATTTTTTATTTTAAATTTTTATACATTATTCTAGAATAATAGTTTTTTACTTATTAGAAAATTTCAATAAATTAGGAAATTCAAAAATATCTTCTCATGGTTTTTATGGACATCAAATATGACAATATATAGTGATAAAATGTAAAATTGATATGCCCAAATTTTGGGGGATGGTTTAATAATAAAATAAAGGAATAAAATAAAATATTTTTCTACCTATTATTTATAGCTCTGTTCCATATCCTAAATTCACTTATTTAATATTTCTATTAAACATACATTTTTATTTTCCTTATACAGATAATCCATGTATTACAGGAATCAATAATTATATTTATTGGATCTCTCTACTCACCATGACATGATATTACATTATGAGAGAGACATTTAGAAAGAGAGGAATGAAAACTCAATCATGTTGTTTTAATATCATTTTAATACACATTTTAATGTTATTTGTAAATATTTTTATAGTTATCCTTCCAAAAATAAATAGTTTATATGGTGCTAAAGTTCAATTTGTTTTAAAATGATTAATATTTTAAACATTGAATATGAAGTGGCTATATGAGTGTGAGATCACTAAGAGGGGAAGAAATGAATCTGTGATCCCATTTTCTTTTTATGAAATTTTTATTTTTTATCAATCCTTTTTGGATAGTTAAATCTTAAAAATAATCTTATTATGTATCTTTACATTACATAAAATAATTTTTTGAACAGAAAGGCATAGAACATAGGGATTTATAAGGTTTTATACAAATACCCACTCATATCTCATTAGTTATAACAACCCTACTCATTATTACACACTTAAACATGAATTATTATAAAAAAAATGATCATAAGAAAACTATAAGCATTGTGGGTCTAGTTTCTTGGGAAATTAAGAACATTACATAACAATATATAACATAACACCTAACATCTTTATTGAAAAATTCTTTTACATGGCCACAACAGTCCTTCATACATAGCATTTCATGGGATAACTTGAGGACATGCATAAGAAAATGGTGAGATATAAATCACAGTAAGGGATTGAAAAAGTAATAACGTGAAGGATATATTACATGTTACGTAATAGATTTCTCAATGGAGCATAAGAGAAAAATTAACATAAAGTCATGATATAACATGATTATCATAACATGGAAATGTGGCAACAACATTTAACATGATATTAACATCTGACAGGTCTCATTTCACATGGAGAATAAATAAATGGTCATTTTACATTAATTATAATGATTAAACCCTCATTTCACTTGATATATCAAGATACAAATCTTTACCCAATGTAGTGGAGTGCTATCAGGGTGCACCCTTCTTAATCATTTAATTTCATGAAAAAGTTTTCCACATAGATCATAAAACATGGAACCATTAAACATTATCATTTATTCCAAGATAAAGTAATGTGGAGTAAATACATGAAAATATATAATAAATAAATAAATGTGCATAAATGTGAATACCCTTGATAGATAATTGAGCATGGTATTTTCTAAACAATGAATTTGGCTTGGAAAATTGTGGTGTAATTTCGGCAGCATAACGACATGGCATAAGAATTCATAAAAATGGTTGATTGGATATAAAGGGTTATATCATAATATTTACATGAAATGGAAAGTAATTGGGTCATATAGATACATTTCTCAATATATGTAACAGAGCATAGATGCATAATATAAAAGAATTGCTTGAATGTAAATGAGGAGAGAGAAATATCTTATGGAATTTCGGCATGGTAAATGGTGTACATGGGTGGAATTAATGAGAGATAAAGGGTTATATCATCATTAAAACATAATAATGTCAGTATATGGGAGTTTTGAAATCATAACCCAATATTTTTAATTGAAATTAATAGTGTATAACCACATAATGAAATTTGGACAAGAATGAGAAAGGATGAAATCCCTTACATGCAAGTGTGATTCCAAAGGCTTGGGATAGGCTTGAGATAGGCTTCTTGGGATCTTGGGGAACCTTGGGAGGATTCTAGAGAGAGTAGGGAAGTGTTTGTTCATGCTCCAAGGGATTTTAGTAAAGAGTAAGTGGGAGCTATGGTGGGTTTATATAGGAAAAGAGAGGGAATTCTTTATTATCTAGGTTTGGGCCACCTAACATTAAACTAATCAAAACCACAAACAAACCAATGATTTTTTCCTATGGTTTTTTCAAAAGGATAGTGGAAAACCCTATTTTATAAGTTCAATGGACGAACTTCATATAATATCAGGCTATCTTATGTGGTGATGAGTCACACTCTCAATGAAATCATTTTAAAATGACAAAATGCTATATAAGTCTTTGATAGTCCACAAATCCTTTGTAAAATAAGTCAAAAAACCAATAATTGCATTATTTTAATGGTAAAAAATATATTGGCTAAAAAACCAATTTATTTTATTTTATCACATCACTATTAGGTCATTATGATGTCATAAAACACAATATATATTTAAATGGTATTTAATTTTTACCCAAAAATTCGACTGTCTCAAAAAATTATGAAAAATTCACCGTTAAATAATTTAAACTTCCTGAAAAAAAATATTCATTTTATCTAAATAAATTTCTAAATAAGTGAATTTTCACTTTTAAATTAAAATTATTCATTTATTAAAAAATTTTGGGTTTCAACAAAAACAGTTTTCAAACCTTACAAAACATTTAATTGAATTCATAAAAATAATACTATCATTTATATTTTATAAAAAATAATTTATTTATAATAATTTATTAAAATATTATTTAATTAAAAAATATATTAATTCATCAAAATAGATTTTTTAATGAATATTAACTACAAATATTATTTGTTCTTTAAAGTAGAAATAATAAATTGAATGTATATTCTTTATTATATAAATAATAATAAACATAATCATAGTGCTAAGGTCTTATTACATAACCCCTTATAACACCTTTATAAGACCTAAGGGTAAGGTGTGCAATGAGGAAACACTCTTGGGGGGAATTAGATAACATCGCTAAGGTGGTAATCTCGATCAACTTCGACATCTACCGTAGGTGGTTCCGTTCAAGCATAACATGTTGAATATTGGATTGGGATTGTTCAAGAGTGAAACCCAGTGACACCACCTCCTTTAAGAGCTTCAAAAAATTGGCTTTGTACAGATCAATTCTACATGATTATGCCATTTCTTCCTTTTTCTAAGTAAATTGGATTTGATAAAGACATATATTTACACTAATTAATTTATCATTGTTTAATGACTGTAGTAGAAACTTTAACAATTCATAATGGTATTTTGAAATCCAAATCTATAAAACCAATAAAGTTATTATGTTATATAACAACAATAATACATTTATCTGGATTAAGAGTAATTTTCATTAATAAAAGTTTGGGTCATTACAATCTTCTCCACTTATGAGATTTATCCCCAAATATTCCTTCTCCCACACTAAAATATATGTTGGTAACTCAGTTACATCACTTCCTTCGATTCCCACATTGCTTCTTCAAACTTGTGGTTTCTCTAGAAAATTTTGACAAGGGGAATTGTCTTATTAAGTATAGCTTATTCCATATGACCTATGATCTTAAACAACTTATATTCATAGGAAATTTCATTATTCAATGGTACCACCTTTTGATTGAGTATCTGTGATGGGTAAGGTATGTACTTCCACAAGAGTGATACATGAAATACATCATTTACTTGAGATATGTTAGGTGGGAGTGCTAGATGATAGGCCACTTATCCAAAGTGATCAATGATTTCAAAAGGGGAAATGTACCTTGGATTAAGATTTCCATTGTTCCCAAATCTCATCACTTTATTCCAAGGAGATATATAGAGGAATACCATGTCTCCAACATCAAACTCTTGGTCTCGTCTATGATTATCATCATAGCTCTTTTGTTGACTCTGAGTAGCATTAATGTGATTATGAATGGTCCTAACTTTCTCCACCATTTCATCAAACATTTCTATACCTAGGAATTTTCACTCCCCAACTTCATCCCAACATATTGGTGTTCTAAAAGTCTTCTCATATATGTCTTTATAAGGATCCATTTGGATTCGTGATTGGGAACTGTTGTTGTAAGAGAACTGAACTAGAGGAATATGTTGATCCCATCCATTTTTTATGTCCATTGAGAATTATCTCAACATGCCCTCAAGATTTGGGATAGTCTGCTCAGATTGGCCATCAGTTTGAGGATGACAAGCCATACCAAATTTCAGCTGAGCATTCAGAGCATGTTGAAGACTCTTAGAAAACATAGAGGTTAATCTTGGATATCGATCATATAAAATATATAGTGGTACTCCATGAATCCTTACCACATCTCTAATTTATATTCATGCCAGTTTATCCAAAGAGAAATCATCCCGAATTTCAAGGATTTGTGTTGTCATGGTAAGATGATCCATGACAACCCATATAGCATTGTTTCTATTAGATGTCTTCAGATGTCGGGTGACGAAGTCCACGGTGGTGTTCTCCTATTTCCATACTGTTATGGGTAAGGGTTTCATCTGTTGTACCCCACACTCTTTGATTTTCATGATCACAATCACTTTCATATGTGTTTAACCTTGTTTTTAAGTGTTGTGAATGATAGGCAAAATATTGCCAAAGGATTGGCCCAAGAATGGACAAGAAATGGACTGAAATTCAGTCCACCGGCCAACCGGTGTGATAGCACCGGCCAGCCGGTGGAACTGGCAGAGGGATTGCCCACTGCCAGGTTCCACCGGTCGACCGGTGGCTCTGTCACCGGTCGACCTGTGGCACCCAGCCCAAATAGTGTTTGCTACTGTCTTGCCACCGGCCAGCCGGTGGCTCCTCCACCGGTCGACCGGTAGAGCCTGGATCAAGACTCTTCTTCTCTACCAAGGCACCAGCCATCCGGTGGAGCTGTACCGGCCAGCCGGTAGCCCAGTCAAACTAGCCGTTGCGTTTGACCAGTCAACCATCTTTTGGCCTCCAACGGCTCCGAGGACTTCTCCAACGGCTCCGAAGGCCCCCAATGGGTTCCATGCCTATAAATAAAGGCCAAGGAAGCCCCGGAACCAAATCGGATCATATACCAAGCGCCCGGACATATTGTTGCACATTTAGCGAACCTCCGGCGCTCCACCTTCAAGGATCCTCAAGTGCTCCAATCCAACTTCCAATCCAAGGAGCACCTCAAGAAGCTTGGGAGAGCACGCTACATCAACTCCATCATCCAATTGGCGCCCAAGTCTTCCCAAATACGGGTTTTATTGTTTTACTTTTTATTGAGCTTTAAAATTGGGTTTGTGCCTACAAACCCCAAACTCTTTTCTCATCCCTCTTTCTTTGGGTTCTCACACCACCATTAAGGTGTGAAGAGGTTTCTTCAAGCCTTTCCTTTTAAAAGGCTTGAGTTTTCGGTGAGCTAGCCTTCACCTGTTAAAAAGGCTAGTGGGTTCTTGCTAAACCATCAAAAGCAAGTGGGTTCTTGCTAAACCACAAAAAGCAAGCTGTAATAGGTCCTAGTGCTACCTCAAAGCCTAGTGGGTTTCTTGCTAAAACCATTGAAAAGCAAGCGGTAGGAATCTCTCAACGGTTGAGTTGGGAGCGGAGACGTAGGCCGGGTTTTGGCCGAACTCCGTTATCAATTTCTTGTGTGATTGCCTCTTTATTTCCGCTGCACTTTCACTTCGATTTTTAAATTGTTAATCAATTTTTTAAAAGGCAATTCCCCCCCCCCTCTTGCCATCTTCCTCGTTTTTCTTCCGCCCAACAATTGGTATCAGAGGGATAATTTGAGTAATACCTTAAAAGGTTTCAAATTCAAAGATCCATAAAGATGGAATCAACCTCTTTCGCCCCCGAGGGCCTCTCATTGGGTCGGGCTCCATTTTTTGATGGGTCCGACTATAATTATTGGAAAACCCGCATGACCACCTTTTTACGAAGCATAGGTTATCCCATTTACAAAATAGTCATGCAAGGTTATACTTTGTCTACCCCCGATGAATACAAATGGACCCCCACCGATATAAAGAATTTTGAGCTTGATGGCAAAGCCATGAACGCTCTCCATAGCGGCCTAGACCGAAATGAATTCAATCGAGTGTCTACTTGCACCTCCTCACATGAAATTTGGAAACTTTTAGAAGTAACTCATGAGGGCACTAACAAAGTCAAAGACACTAGATTGGATATGTATAGGCAGGATTTTGAGTCTTTTTCTATGCATCCAAATGAATCTATTTCTGAAATGTTTACTAGATTTACTGACGTGTGCAATGGGAGAAAGTCCCTTGGTGATGATGTTTCAGCTGAGACGATGGTCAAGAAGATCTTATGGGTCCTTCCGAGCTCATAGGCACCAAAGGTGACGGCGATCCAAGAAGCTAAGGACGTCAAAAATATGCCGGTAGAGGAGCTCATCGGATCCCTCATGACGTACGAAATCACGATGAGGAGGCAAGCTCAAAAGGAGGGCACACCAATCAAGACACCAAAGAACATTGCCCTCAAGGTACAAAAAGAAGTAAGCTCCTCCTCATCTTCTTCCTCATCTCCTTCCTCATCATCCTCATCATCAAGCGGCGACTCGGAAATGGAGAATCTCGCCCGCCAAATGCAAAAATTCATGAAGAAGCAGAAGAAAAAGAAGAAATCCCGCAAGCATCAAAAGCAAGAACCCACCGCAAAAGTCAAGCCCAAGGTAAAATGCTACGGGTGCGGCGAAAAGGGCCATTACAAGCCCGATTTCCCACTCAACAAAAAACGGGCCACGCCAAAGGAAAAAGGAAAGAAAAAGGTCCTCAAGGCGACATGGAGTGACACCTCCTCATCCTCCTCCTCCTCCTCCTCCTCGAGCGACCAAGGTACAAAATGCCTAATGGCATTCCATGAGGTAACATCATCCGACTCCTCCTCTTGTTCTTCAAATTCCAATTCTTTAAATCATCTTTCTTATGAAGAACTCTCACATTCTAGAGACCAACTTGAAAATGGTTTTCATGAACTCTCTTCAAAATTTGTTTCTTTGAAAAAGTCTTTCAAAAAACTTTCCTCTGAAAAAGACCAACTTCTCAAAGAGAAGGAGGAACTCACCCTTAAAATCCAAAATTTCCCAAATGTTGATTCTATGGAATCAACCATCAAAGACCTAAAAGAGACCCTAGCCAAGTTCACCCAAGGTGAACAAAATCTGAACAATTTGCTTGGTTCTCAAAGGGTTTCTAGGACCACTCAAGGACTTGGCTATACCAACCAAGCCTCCTCCTCCCATGCACCCACTTTTTTTGTAAGGGGGAGCTCCGATTTTAAATTGTGCAATTATTGTAAGAAAATCGGGCACCTTATTTATGAGTGTAATTGCAAAAATGCCCGGTACGGCCAACCCAAATCCATTTTTTATTCGGACGAATTTTATAGGAGAAGACCCGCTATGAGACAAGTATGGATTGAAAAATCCCTTCTAGCGAGTCTCTCCGGGCCTAAAATCATCTCTTTTCAAAATCCCTCTCCCCGATGATCTTTTGTTTTATTTAGGGGGAGTTAGGATTGATTAAGCTTTTCAATTTCAAATTTTTTTTCAATCTTTCAATTTCAACACTTGGTTTCAAATTTTCATTCAAAATTTTCATTTCAATTTTGATTCAAAACTTTCAATTCAAACTGTTATTCATTTTTTGATTCAAATCTTTCAATTTCCAAAATCTCAATTGATTTTCAAATCTCAATCTTGTTTTTCAAATCTCTCGTCCCTCAATCAAGTTTTATGCCCCATTCTATTTTGATAATCACAAAGGGGGAGAAATCTCTTGATTGATTGGGGGAGAATCTTTTCTCTCATGCTTAGTATTTATTTTCAATTTATCATTTAAAGCATGCCTTTCATTTAAGCTTTTACATTGCTTAGATAAGTGATTGTGATCATCAAAATAGGGGGAGATTGTTGTACCCCACACTCTTTGATTTTCATGATCACAATCACTTTCATATGTGTTTAACCTTGTTTTTAAGTGTTGTGAATGATAGGCAAAAGATTGCCAAAGGATTGGCCCAAGAATGGACAAGAAATGGACTGAAATTCAGTCCACCGGCCAACCGGTGTGATAGCACCGGCCAGACGGTGGAACTGGCAGAGGGATTGCCCACTGCCAGGTTCCACCGGTCGACCGGTGGCTCTGTCACCGGTCGACCTGTGGCACCCAGCCCAAATAGTGTTTGCTACTGTCTTGCCACCGGCCAGCCGGTGGCTCCTCCACCGGTCGACCGGTAGAGCCTGGATCAAGACTCTTCTTCTCTACCAAGGCACCAGCCATCCGGTGGAGCTGTACCGGCCAGCCGGTAGCCCAGTCAAACTAGCCATTGCGCTTGACCAGTCAACCATCTTTTGGCCTCCAACGGCTCCGAGGACTTCTCCAACGGCTCCGAAGTCCCCCAATGGGTTCCATGCCTATAAATAAAGGCCAAGGAAGCCCCGGAACCAAATCGGATCATATACCAAGCGCCCGGACATATTGTTGCACATTTAGCGAACCTCCGGCGCTCCACCTTCAAGGATCCTCAAGTGCTCCAATCCAACTTCCAATCCAAGGAGCACCTCAAGAAGCTTGGGAGAGCACGCTACATCAACTCCATCATCCAATTGGCGCCCAAGTCTTCCCAAATACGGGTTTTATTGTTTTACTTTTTATTGAGCTTTAAAATTGGGTTTGTGCCTACAAACCCCAAACTCTTTTCTCATCCCTCTTTCTTTGGGTTCTCACACCACCATTAAGGTGTGAAGAGGTTTCTTCAAGCCTTTCCTTTTAAAAGGCTTGAGTTTTCGGTGAGCTAGCCTTCACCCGTTAAAAAGGCTAGTGGGTTCTTGCTAAACCATCAAAAGCAAGTGGGTTCTTGCTAAACCACAAAAAGCAAGCTGTAATAGGTCCTAGTGCTACCTCAAAGCCTAGTGGGTTTCTTGCTAAAACCATTGAAAAGCAAGCGGTAGGAATCTCTCAACGGTTGGGTTGGGAGCGGAGACGTAGGCCGGGTTTTGGCCGAACTCCGTTATCAATTTCTTGTGTGATTGCCTCTTTATTTCCGCTGCACTTTCACTTTGATTTTTAAATTGTTAATCAATTTTTTAAAAGGCAATTCCCCCCCCCCTCTTGCCATCTTCCTCGTTTTTCTTCCGCCCAACATCATCATCCCATTAGACTTCTACCTCTCAGCCTTCACTTTCTTACATACCAGGCACAATGATGTATACTCAGCAATCTTCTTGTTCATGTTATGCCAACAACAATTCTCTTGGAGATCTCGATACATTTTTGTGTTTACTGGGTGAACAGATAAATTTGAACTATGTTCATCATCCATAAGTTCTTTATTTATATCAAGATTAGATGGAACTCATATTCTTGACCCAAAAATCAAAGTTCCTTCTTTATTAAAATTGAACACTAAGGATTTCCCTTTTCTGATAGTTTCCAATTTCTTTTGAATTCCCACATCTTTTGTTTGAGCATCATTTTACCTTTCCAAAAGATATTGTTGAGAAATAATTTGTGAAAGTATTGATGATGTTCTCTTTTTTATGATTCTCATTTCCATATTCATGAAATCTAATAATATTGGATCCTTTTCAATTCTCATCAATGATAGAATTATTGGGTCCTTTATACATAGAGCATTTTCCACCGTGTTTTCTTTCCCATGGTGTGAAATGATTAAGTAGTCATATTCTTATATCAGCTTTAACCATATTTGATGGTGAATATTCAAGTATTTTTGTTTGAATGTATAAATGAGGCTTTTTGGGGTCCATTTATATTTCATACTTCTCCTCAAAGAGGTAATATCACCACATATTGAAAATGAAGATTACTACAGCCAACTCTAGATCACATGTTGGATATTTTTTCTCATGAACATAAAATTTCCTTATACCATAGGAAATGAGATTTTCATTTTTCATCAACACACATACCAAGCCCTTCATCGAAGCATCACTAAATACCCCCAAAAAGGTCTCCACTTGTTGGTAATGTGAGAATGGGCGAAGTGATAAAACATTTTTTCAACTCTTTAAAGCACTCTTCACATTCTCTACTCCAAGAAACTTTTACTCTCTTCCGAGTAAGCTTGGTAAGAGGGTCTGACAATCAGGATAACTTTCTCACAAATAAGTGATATTATCCAACTAACCCCGGGAAGATATGGATATTCGTTACTGATGTTGACCTCAGACATCCCTCAATTGAAGATATCTTAGAGGGATCTATAGATATCCCATTACTTGTGATTACATGAACCAAGAATGAGACCTCCTTCAACCAGAACTCACACTTGATGTACTTTTCCTAGAGCTTCTCCTTTCACATGGTATGTATTATAGTTTGTAGATACTCCTCACGATCCTCCTTGTTTTTGGAGTATATTAGAATATCATCTATAAATACTACCAAAAAATTTTCTAGTTAATTTCTAAAGACTCTATTAATTATGTCTATGAAGAATATTGGAGCAATAGTCAGTCCAAAAGGAATTACTATGAATTCATGGTGCTTCTATCTTGTATTAAATGCAGTCTTGGGGATATCCTCCTTCATCATTACATGTATGGTAAATCCACCTTGGAGAAGTATTTTTTTCCACGTAGCTAATCAAACAAGACATTAATTCAAGGAAGAGGATACTTGTTCTTTATCTTGATTTTGTTGAGCTCTCAATAATAAATGAAAATGCACATTGACCCATCCTTCTGCTTGATGAAGAGGATTGAGTCACCCCATGGTGAAGGACATGCGAATATAAACCCATTTTTTAGATTCTCTTATTGTTTTTTATTCAAATCCTCATGCTCCACAACATCCATTCTATGTGGATTGTTGGTTATCAAAAACACCCTAGGTATAATATCAATTGAGAATTCAATCGCTCTTCTAGGATGAAAACTAGACAATTCCTCAGTTACACTTCAGTGAATTACCTCACAATAGGAATGTCTTCAAGGATGGTTGATTCCTTAAACTCAATTATATAATCCAGATACACATTCTCATAGTGAATTAATATCCACGCTTGAGATGATGGCGCTAAAGAAGATTCATCCTCCTCCTTGCACTTGCATAGAATTGTGGGATGATTTTCTATATATAGAATGATTTCCCTCCCATGGAAATTAATGTAGGATCTATTTACGAAAATACAATCCATGCAATGAATTGCATAAAATTCTACCAAAGGGAGTATGATAAGTTTCTGTAGGAAGTTCAATCCACAAATTATGATAGGGGAGGAATAATATTCATGGGTTGTAATGATTTCCCCATTTTATGTTCTCACTTAAATATTTACTTCCATAATTCATAGTGGTGTTGGAATTGTTCTACTAAACTTTTAGGATATAAATGAATGCATAGAACCATAATAAAAAAGTATGTTTTATATTATAGAATGAATAACTAGTGTGCATGTCACCACTTCATTGTCAGAATTCACTTTGGTGGTAGTGACATAGAATGATACCCTATTCTTCCTTGGTGGTTATTAGATTGCTTTGAAAACCCTTGTCTTAGGGGAATTGTTTGAAATGTGAACCAATTCATTATAGTTGAAGCAATGAATAATGTATTTAGGGTTCAATGGAGCATTCCCCTCCTCCGTCGCAATCGGGGATTTTTCTAGTCGGCAGTTAATGTCTACGTTCCCTTCACTCCGATAACTAATGCATTTCCCCGTCCCCTTCAGTCAATATATTTGGTGAATCTTTCCACACTTTCGGCTAGTGGGGTGCTAGATTTTCGAAGCACCGTTGGATTTATCCATTGGACTGCCAGAATTGATTTCCACCTTATGCTTCTTATCCCCATGATACCCTGGAGATTTTTATATCTCTATTTCAAATTTGAGGGAACATTGGACAATTTCCTCATATCTCTCGAAGTCGCAGATCTCTAGGTATTTATATAGGCTAGGTTTTAGCCCATAAATTTAGTGGTAAAACTTTCATTCAGGGGTAACAAAAAATCCAGAGGCATGTCTTGTAAGACTTGTAAATTTTTCCTCGTATGCTCCGATGGATTCTTCATTTTTTTCTTGATGGAAAGGACGTACCTTTCCATATTATGTCTAAGTGTACAGGGATGATATTTGTTGAAAAATATTTCTCTAAAATCATTCCATTACAATACCTCAATCTCCTCCTCAAGATTCTTATTTTTGATCAATGTCCACCATTTATCAGTTTCACCCACCATATGAGTACTATCCAGAAGTACCTTCTCTTTTTTAGAACAATAAAGGATGGGGAAGATCTTACTATTAGATTTGATCTATTGTTTGATGATTCGGGGATCAGATGATCCATTATAAGTAGGACTCCTTTGTATCATGAATATCATTATTGAGACTTGTTATTTCTTATGGGTGGCTGAATTTTCTTCTTGACCAATGTTTCTATTTAAAACATGGGTTAGATAATAGTGTATCATGACAAAGTTCATGATTCCCGCTCCCATTGGATTGAGCTTCTCATTATGAAAAATCATCACATTTATCATCACATCTATTTTTAGCCAGATACATCCTATTACTTGCCATTGGATGGAATAAAAGGAATTTTAAGGATAAAAAATAAAGGGTAATTCAAAAAAATAATAGATGACTTATACATTACTTTTATTTCCTCTACTTATGAATTTATAATCTTTAATTTATGTTATCATGATATACATTCCAATATATATTATTAGGGGGAATTTTTTATTTCCAATAATAATGGTTCATACTAAGCTTGGGAATTTACCAAATTATTTCCCCTGGGAGTGTCATAACCAAGAGTGTATCAAGGCTCATTGTCTTGCACCCGTTCCCGTTCGAGTCTATCTCATACCGGTGTTTTCGGATTTCACCCCAAGATACATATATGCCAAGCCACCTCTACCTAATCGTATCCTAAATGGGATGTATTTTCATGATAAAAAACATAATCAATACTCACTATGATTTAGGGATGTTTTTATTATCCTTAGTCTTATCCCTAAGTCTTTCACTAGGGTTTAGTAATCCAAATCCCAAAAATAACTAAACATGTCCTCTCATTCCAACTAAAAAAGCCCTACTCTTTATTACACACTTAAACAAGATTTATTACATAAAAATGCACTAAGGCAACTTTGAGGATCTATTTTTCTCGTGTCTTGGGAAAATAGGAACTTTACATAGAACCTAAGAATATAAAACCAAACATCTTTATTGAAAACTTCTTTTACATGACCACAACATTCCTTCAACTTATCATTACATGGGATAACCTTAGAAAATTAATAAAAAAAGGGTGAGATATAAATCCCAGTAAAGGTGAAAACAAGGCCTAACATAAATAATACAGTTCACATTAGGAAATATGAATATCAATGGATCATGATAGAAACATGAACATAAAGGCATTATATAGCATGATTACCATAACATGGAAATGTGTAAACTACATTTAATATGATATTACCATGATCCATGGATAATTGAACATGGAGCATGACTAAAACCTTATTGAACATTAATTAGCATGAGTAAACTCTCATTCCACTTCAAGTATCATGATACCAATCCTTACCCAATGCATTGAAGCACTATCAGGGCACACCCATCTTAATGATTTCATTTCATGCATAAGTGTGCCACATGGATCATAAAACATGGAATCATTAAACATAATCATTTATTCCACAATAAAGAAATGTGTAATACATACATGAAGATCTATAATCAATAAGTAAATGTACATAAAGTTTAATACCCTAGATAGAGAAATAGGCATGGTATTCACTACATAATGACTTTGGCTTAGAAAATCGTGATGCAGTTTCAACAGCATAACGCCATGACATAATAATTCTTAAAAATGATTTATGAGAGTGAAAGGGGTATATAGTCATATGTAGAAAAAATTAATAGTAAGGGGGTCATATAAATACATGTCCAAACTTATGTAATGGAACTTAGATGCATAATATTAAAGAATCACTTGAATGTAAATGAGGAGAGAGAAATCCCTTATGGAATGTCAACATGGTAACAGGTGTACATGAGAAGAATTAATGATAGATAAAGGTGTATTGAATCATTAATACATAAGTATGGAAGTATTGGGGATGTAATAAATCATACCCCAACATTTTTAATTGAAATTAAAAGGGTATAACAATATAATGAAATTTGGACCAAAATGAGAAAGGAAGAAATCCCATACATGGATGTGTGAACCCAAAGGCTTGGGAAAACATGAGAGAATATTATTTGGGTAATGGGGTGACTTGGGAGGATTATAGAGAGATGATAACATAGGTTTTTCAAGCTCCATGGTCTTTGAGTGAAGAGGAATTAGGATAATCTGTGGGTTTATATTGGAAAAGAGATAGAATTCTTTATTATTTAGGTTATGGCCACCACACATTAAACTAATCAAAAGCACAAACCCATGCCTGGATTTTTCCAAAGGGGAGTAGAAAACCCAATTTAATAAGTCCAATGTATTAATTTCTTAAAATATTAGTCTTTCTTAGGTGGTGTTGTGTCACACTCTCTACGAAATCATTTTAAAATGGAAAAATGTATTATAAGTCATGGAGGGTCCACTAAGGCTTTGTAAAATAAATCAAAAAAACATAAAATAACATTATTTTAATGGTAAAACAAATATTTGCTGAACATACCATTTATATTATTTTATTAAATCACATTTGGGTCATTATGATGTCATAAAACACATTTTATATTTAAACAGTATTTAATTTTTACCCAAAAATACAATTGTCACAGAAATTTAGTTAAAAATCACTGTTAGATAATTTTGACATCTTGATTCAAAAAATATTATTCATTTTATATAATTTTTTTCTAAATAAGTGATTTTTCAATTTTAAAATAAAACCTATCATTTATTGAAAATTAATGGGTTTTGACAAAAATAGTTTTGAAAGCATAATAAAAAGATCAATTTTATTTATAAAAATTATACGATCATTTATATTTAATTAAAAAATTGTTATTAATAATATTTTTAAAAATTTTTATATAATTGAAAAATCCATTAATTCTTCAAAAATATATTTCTTAATTGAATAATAACTAAAAATACTATTTTATTTAAGTAACAATAATAAAATGAATGTATATTACTTATTATATAAAAAATAATGAACATAATCATAGTGCTATGGTATTGTTACATAACCCCTCATAAAAATCACATAAGACCTTAGGGTAGGGTATGCAATGGTGACAAACTCTTAGGGTGGCTTGGATAATATCTCTCAGGTGGTAATCTCAATCAACTTCCACTTCTCTTGTAGGTGGTTTCATTCGAGCTTAATATATTCAAGATCATCTTGGGCATGGTCAAGAGAAAATCCCAGTGATCCCACCTCATTTCCAAGCTCCATCAAATGGGCTTCGTATAGGGAAATTCTACGGGATGAGGACATCTCTACCTTTCTCAGAGTAAATTATATTTTATTAAATCCCTATATTTATACTAATCAATTAATCACTCTTCAACAGCTATATTATCAATGGTAGCAATTATTAATGGTATTTTTAAATCCAATTTCATAAAACCAAAGATGTTTATACATTATATTACTATAATAAGACATTTAATTAGATCTAGAAGAATTTTCATTAATAAAATCTTGGGCTGTTACATTAGTTATTCTTTCCAACATTAATTCTTCTTTATAATAATATTATCGATTATAATGGTTGATAGATATTCAAAATATATCTGTCTTGAATACTCATAGGATTTTTATTAAACTTAAAACCATAATGTTACCTAAATCCACACCAGTTTTATCCAGAAGCCACACCATGGACCTCTTCTCCTCAATCACATAAGAGAATTATCCTAATCCTGACTCTAATAGATAGACAAAAACCTTTCTTCAAGGATAGATTCACTTTAGGATGATTAAATGATTCTCTTGTATGAGCTCACTGAATCTCCCTTGTTTTGGTATTGGTTCAAATAAATTGGAAATGTTTGTTGGTGATTCTCAATTTTCTCTAATCACTTGTTTTTGATCTGTTGTCTTAGGAAACTATTCTTGGGAAATTCTTCCTTCTACTGAAGTACAAACCTCAATTTGATGTGTACAAGATATTCACACTAATTATTCAAACATGTTTATGTGAGAATAATACTTGCATAATTCTTCTCATTTAATTCTTTCATAAATTCTTAAACCTTATTCATTCATGCAAGCAGAAATACATGGTGTATGAATAATGAACATACTATTTATCATTATCATTATTTTATGTTTTTTCTGAAATCAATTTATTTAGAATCAAAATATTTCATTCACTATTTTAATCTTCCTCTATAACATCATCATACTAAACACTTGATCTTTTTCAAAGGTGGTATGTAGATTGAATGACATGCATGGGTTCATTCAAGGTTTTTCACTTGATTCCCTTAGACAAGAATCTTGGGTTTACTTGATCAATCCTCCTTCAATCACACCATTCTCTCAAAATCTCGAAAATGATCATATGTTCTTCTCCTCCTTTTTGTGAAGAGTTCATGTGATGTCTCTGTACATTAACGTAAGTGCATCACATGACTAGGGCACTATTTTTGGGTAACTTTAGGTGACAAGAGGTGTATATGGTTGTCTCCTCGATTTCATTCACATAACCTAGGAGGTTCATTAGTTATCCTTCACATGAAGAGGTTTTCATGAGCTTGATGTATTTATTTGAATGAATAATATAAAATTCTTCTTTTTCTGCATGATACGACAGTAGTTTGTGAGTTCTTTTTTAGGTAAATAGATCATGTGAAATCATTCTTCAACTACACATGAAGAGTTCATATGGATTCCCAATTCCTTTTCTGGATTTTGTTTTTGAAAATTGATCCCCCTCTTGATAATTCAAATGATTGAAACTAATTACCTTATACATGACTATGTTCATATAGGTAGAACTTCACCACATAAACTCTGATAAATGTGAAATTTTGAGGAATCCGTTAATACCCAATGATCATAGTGTGTCTTGGTCATTTTGAATGAATGAAATTATTAGCCTCATCATGAGACACAAAGGGATTATTTTATCCCATGAATGGTTAGTTTGATCATTCGGGACCTTAGTTCCTCTGATGATGTTTCATTTTTCACATGATTCCTCATTGAAGAGTAATTAGACAACCTTTTGTTACTATCATATTAGTCTTGTGATAATATATTTAAACTATGGTATCTTCTTGTGAATTAGGTTACTTTATTTTTAATGAGACAATGTCATGAGATATCTTGATTGCTTCTTGAATGTCATAGAGAATTACATAGAGCCAAAATTTCTATATGTACTCTTCACTTGATCGATTCTGTTCATGTGAAGATTTATGCACAACTCAATCATCCTGGGCTAGGTGAAGTTAATTTAATTAATTAATGTATTCAAGATGAAGTTTCATTCATGGATTTAGTTTAATAAACTCGAATCGTTCAAATTTTTTGATGGTGTTGATCCATGATGATGGATGCGATCAGTAATCATCAGTTACCTTGAGTATGTCTAGACATCCTTCGATGACTGAAGGTTAAAGTGAATCAATAGTGTAAATTATTGTAACACCCGAAGCTTCCACGATACACTTTTCTTTTAATAATACAGTAGCGTGTGTTGTTCGCAACTTCGAGTTCTAACACACAACACAACCAATCAAACTAGCAGTTATAAATAGTAATACCCACTTTTTGAAATTTTATAAATTTTATCCTTCAAAATTGATTTCATTTTCGCATTTGGAATATCGAAATTAGCTTAGGGTGAATTTTTGGTATTTTTCTGAAAACATTCAATCTTTGATGAATAGAGAAAAAACCCTAAGTTATAGTTTAAAACAGAATTTTTATTTAAATAATTATTTATTTTATTTAAATTTAATTAAGGTTAAAATAGATACATAGTAACTATATAAGTTCAATGTAATTCATTGGAGTTAGTTTACAATAATTTTAGATATATAAAAGTTTTAAAGAACTTTTCACCGTCTATTACCATCCTCCTAGGAGAATTTGGAAATTCACATAAAATCTAATTTTACCACTTCTATGAGTGGAATTTCAAATATCTGAGAGACACGGTTAATATCAAGGAGTAAAATGTGGTTCAATGAGATGAATTTTTTTAGTGAATAATAACTTTTTACTTTTATTTACCACAGTTAAAAGTAAATAGGGTAATTAAGGGTAAAAATGATATTAATATTATCCTAACACATGTCTTAATTCTATTGGATAAGTGTATCTCGACCAAAAACAACCTTAGGAATAAAATATTACCATTTAGGTCCACATGGACTATATTAGGATATTTATTATTATTTAATTCAAAGAATAGTTAAAAGAGATAAAATAAAAGTCTATTAACTAAATAATTTTTAATATAGGGTTATTAATAAGATAAATTGGATTATAAATATTCATTAGAAAGATAAAAATATTTCCTACAAATTGGTAGTTTATTTATAATTTTTAGACATTAAATTATTTAATTTTTTTATGACACAATGATGATGCAGTAATTACCTAATTAATGAAATATTAAAATAATTAATATTATAAATGTCAAAATAAATGTAATTTAGGCTTTTTATGAATTCAACTAATTTTCTAGGTTCATATAACATATTAGTATTTGGTATATAAATTGTTTTCGAAGTAATAATGGTGTTATGAAATTATCAAAAACAAAATACCCAATAGTGTTAAAATTGACATAAAAGAGTTTTCAAAAAAATATTATATTATTAATTGATATACTATTCCTAAAAATCAATGTTTTATACAAAGGACTTTTATAATGATATTTTTATCATTAATGGGAAACTTGGGGGTCACTTGGAGGTATATAGTATGTTTATTAACTATATAATATAAAAATATAAAGAGAAATGGTAAATGTCAAACTATTTAACTAAGAGTTAAATATTGATGATAAGGTTAATATAGGGACACAAACTTGTCTAAAATCTACTTGTTGAAAGTATTTAGACATATCTCCACCTTAACCTTTAAATAATCCACTTTGGAGCCATTATAAACTGAATATGAATTTATTATAAAATAATATTTCTAGCTTTTCCAAAGCTGCCCCTCACCCCTCTTAAAAAAGGGCACTCCCCCATCTCTCTAATTTAAACCTTCAAATACATTTGGCTCAGACAAACACAGCCCAAATATTATCTCAAAATCCCTCAATTCAACATAGAGTCATTAGTTTTATCATAATTCTAACCTGATGATCCATTTTAATCAAATCAAAATGAAGACCCCGAAGAAGAGGTTATGTTTTCACCACCCTCTTTCAAGTTACTTTCTTCTTCAAGTTCTTATTTCTTTGTTATTTCCATTCTAAAATAATAACTCTAGTATATTTTATATACTGTTATGTTATTATAAATATGGTACAAACATATTTAGTACTCTATCCATCCTTTGAATGACATGTCATCATATGTGCATACGTACGGCCTACCGTCTCCACGTCGTGGTGTAATTGTTATTCAATACATTATTATTTGGAAGGAAATAATAATGATGTGTAATTAATGTAAATAATAAGTATAAAATAATAATGATTTTTTATATATGATATACTATCCAATTAAATATGATTTTAATATCAAAAGAATGATATTATTGCTCGTGCAAACGTACGGACTACCGTCTCCATGAACGCGATGAGATTCATTCCCCATCGTATCCATACAAGTCTAATTCTCATTTTATGATTAAAAAAAATGTTTAAGGACATAATATCATTCAGTATATGAATAAGATACATCCTATCGATAACAAACACAAATTATGTAACAAAACTTATAAAAGAAAATGAGTAAGTTAACACCTGAAGCGACGATAATACTAAGATATTATTAACAAAGCAATGTTAAAAGATCATCAATGATATTATATTAATGTATTTTATTCTTCTATATTTCAATAACAATTATTTCACCATCATACAGGTGGATAACCTACCCTCGACCAATGAAAACAATCAAATTAAGGGGTTTTTTATCTCACTTTTAATTCTGTGAGATTTCCTTTGTTCACCACTTATTTATTGCATGTGGTTTGTCTAAATCCAATGATTTTATTCATTTTGTAATATACATTAATTTATGGATATTTACATCATCATTGTATGATCTATATTTCATGGGATGTATGTTTCATAAGTTAACAAATTGGTAAGGTAATTACAAATTTCAATTTCTACTCATTCGGCTTTACGCATACTTCATTGATTATTTTACTCCAAGATTTTGTGTGGAATCAGTATTTATTTTCTTATTTCTAATTTAAAATCCACTTTCTATGGATATAATTTATATACACATAATAACTTCATTGAAAAATTCTCAATTCATCGATATGAACTTGATAAGAGTAATTTTAACTCAATCTCCATTTGTTTAGTTAAATATCAAATTCATTGGTGTTGTTTTTACAAGAATATGTGTGAATGTACTATGATTTATTTACAATGAATATACAATAAAATTGAGTGTATTTATATTTTTCACAGACAATTATGTCGTTGATTGATCCTTAACCTCAGGATATGGCCTTTATGAAAGATTTCATCTCAATTTACATTCTTTTAAGACTCCTTTGTTGTTATACACCAAATCACTTTTATATGGTGTATATAATGTACTTTGACGTAGTATATCATCAATCCCTTTATTCTCATGATATTAAAAAAATTATTGCCTCAATTATTTTTATTCAAGTGTCTCTCTTTTTGTTAGGAACTCTAACTAAAATATCATTTTAAAATGTTTTAAATATTTATTATTCTAAATCTTTCTCATTAATTTCCATGTTTTAAAAATGGTTTTAAGGAATTATTTATATGTACATTAATGTTTTCAAATCAAAATTCCTTTTAAATGTTTCAAAGTTTTATGGGATACTTTGATTCAAAAATCTATTTTAAATGGATTATTGACAAATAGTGTGACTTTTAAATGTTTTCAAGAAAAAAGGGGGATATTTCTCTCAATTGTTTGATGATTATTTTAATCTATATCAATATCCTTCATTATTCTCGATTGAGGTTAATCTGATATAATACAATATTTTATATTGTATCTAATGAGTTATGTTTGACTATGGATGTGCTATTTTTATACCATTCATGGTTTGTAGTTAAAGTACTTACATTTCGTATGCTAGTTTTAATGCTAATATTTATGTTATGTTTTAAATTTTTCATATGAGGAATTCATTGGACTTAGTAAATGATGAGTGGAGCCCGCTATAGCTCCTCGATGCATCAGTAGGTCTCATGAGATTAACTAGTGTCTTGGCACAAGGCCTTGACAAAATCTTATTTGTAGTCTTGGAACGATGCCTTTACTATGTGGTTATGTTAGTTTGGCATTATGGATTCCATCATTATGAAAGTGGTTATTGATATTTCATGTGGTTATTTGACTTGTAGAATATCCATGTGAATAAGTAAATGGAATTATTACATTTTATTTTTCCCATATTATACTGAAGTTCAAGTTTAAATGGCTTTTATTTTAGTTATAAATTGCCTTAAATGTTTATGCTTATTTATGAAAGTTTCGGCTATATTGTTATCCTTACCGAGCATCTAAACACCCCTTTCAATGTATTATTTTTCCCAGGATGTGATGAAGTAATTTTTAAATGACCTATAGGGATAGTATGAGGGGATATGAAGACAAGATGTTTTTGTAGTTTTTTTACTTTATGATGTAATGTAACAAATATGAATATATCTAGAGTTTACAAGACTACTAATCTAATCAGTCTTTCGAGACTAGATCTTTTGTGATCGTGCCAATGTTATTTAATAATTCATCGACTCTAGGTAAATGGGGTTAGGGCCTTATAGTTGGTATCAGAGAAAGTTTAGTACAAACCTTGGAAACTAGATTTAGATAAACTCTGATTAAAGCACATAGCCCTAAGATAGACTTTGAGGATTAGTATAGAAGAACTTCCTAGAATTTTTGTATTGTATCGATTTTGTGAGTTTTCCAGGAAATACATCCCTGTCTAGATACGAGCAAGTAGAGGTGGCTTTGGCATATATGTAACTAGGGTTACAACTCGAAAACAACGCTTTGAGCTAGACTCGAACGGAAACTGGTGCACAACAATGGGCCTTGCTGCACTCTTGGTTATGACACTCCTGGGGGATATGCTTAAGATAATTTACATTTTCTATACAAACCAATATGAAGTATTTTAATATAATATGAGGATAAATGAGATTGGTTATTCCTAAGGTGTTTCAATTTGAGAATATGGTGTCATGATATTCTCTAAATGATTTCATGACTACTCTTACTCGCACAATTCTTTCTAGTTTTAGTCAATGGATGGAGCCCAAGGAAGTCATAGTAACTTTGAGAATGATGTACAAGGTGGGAACGATGGTGGAAATGAGCAATAAAAAGGATTGTTGATAGGCGTAAAATATAGCGTGTTCATGCCAAATCAGTTTTCCAAAAATATGATCAACAAGATATATATTAACCAACTCTAGGACTCAATAATGAAGATAAAGGTGATGAATGATAAGATCTAATGCAGTGGAGACCATGGAGAAAAGAATCCCAAATTTTCATCATGCAGGTAATGTAGAAGGAGACACCCAGGAAAGTGTCTCAACAGAACAAAGAAATGATTTACATGTATTAAATATGGACATAAAGTGAATAATTGCCGAGGAAAAATGAAGAGTACTATTGAAGAAAATAAAAATGGTCCCAAAAATCCATTTACAATCATTTTATATAAATGTAGCAGACATGACCATTACCCAAGTGAATGCCCTATTCTATAGGATATTTTATTGATCAATGAAAAAGATATATAGAAATAAATGGTTGTAGAAATGTTTACAAGAATTAGTGCTCCTTGTTGATGGGATTACTTTAGAATAATTTTCTCTTGAATTTTTAACCCCACAGTTTTTTATATGAGAATGATATTTGAGGAATACTTATCTGTTCCCTTATGGATATAGTTATAAATAAAATATAGACAAGGGATAGTGGAATGGAAATCTATTTCTTCTTAGGATTAAAATGAAAATGTACTTACATCAATAAAAAAATTAGGGATAATGAACCCTAATATATATTTCAATCTCAATCATATGATTTAGATCTATTAATGAATGGTTATTAAGGAGGGATATGAAATAAATAATATCAATACATAATGATTTACATGGAAAATAAAAAAACCAACAAATAAAAATAATAATACTCTATTGAAGAACATGAATAATTTTGAAAAGAGAAAAAATAACAGGTTTCACCTCAGGAATGTAATTATTTTTTGTGAAGAACATTCTCATAAGGATGTTTTGGGTGATTTCGATTCACCTTTTTGTTTATTTATCAACTCCTCTTCTTCTACTCACTAGATATTCCCCCCTGAGAGGAACCTCTCATGTTTCAAATGGTTGTATAGCCAACATAATATATTTTTCTAAAAGGGATTTATAAAGAGGTTCCCTATAATAAAAAATTAATTAAACAATTTATTTATTTATTTATTTAATATCACTCTTAAAATCCCATAACTATGATTCATTGTGGACATTGGTGTGAATAAAAAATTTATGGAGCCTAGGGTAAAATCCTCTTTCCAAACAAAATAATGGTAATTATCTTCCAATTCATAACTCTATTGAAAGGATATAACTATTTCATCATATATATATGTGAGAGATATAAAAATAATAATTATAATCTTAATATGTATTTATCATAATCCCACCACACACAAAATTTCCCACCAGCTCAACCCAAGGGTAAATGAGTCACCCCAGACCCACATTCCATGGCCTGGTAATAAAATTACAAAATTTTACAAATTTACTTTTACACCTGGTGATATGTTCAAAGATAAAAATTTATATATTTCACATAAGTATTACATCTCAAAATAATATCACATACTTCATATAACCTTTTAGTTAGTGTCTTCAAAGAATATCTATATTTGTAGTTTATTTTTCAACACATGTGGAAATGTTTCCATAATTTATCTCCTCTATAATTCCTTATATAGTTCCAACATGTTTTACTTATCTTCATAAACTAATGAAAAAACCATAAGAAAGGTATGGGATAAAATGTTCATTAAGTGAAAACATGTAAACATATGATCAAAGAATAGATCATAAGAATATAAGATGACATAGTTAGGGGATAAATATATTATTTAAATAACATTTAATAATAATATTTTTCCATCAAATATGATAGATGGGAATGTATTCTTAATGAAAAAAATAAAACATGGAATAATTGTGTGGAATCATGAGATGAAATACATGATCAATAGACGATACTCATTCGCATATGATATGGAAATAATCATAGATCATGAAACATGGAATAACAATGATATTTAGAAAAAAATAATGATACGTAAATTATAACATTATGAATAAACAAATTCACACACATCAGGTTGTGAAAAAAATAAGATTTCCTCACTTTCTATTGTGAATAAACAAAATGTCCACACATTATGTTGTGAATAAAAAATGTCAACACATAGCATCCGTATGACATGATATATAAACATAAAACAATTTGTTAGAGGGGTTTAATATACCCAAACCATCTCAAGGATTTATTAGACCATAATCATCACAAGGATTTATTAGTCCCTCATAGTAAATGGGATTTCATGAAACCCAAACCATCTCATAACTTTATCATGCCTAAATTTTCTCAAAGTTTTATCAGAAAAAAACATATTATGAATTTATTGGCACCAAAATTCCTCATAATAAAAATCACAATTTTTTCATACACAAAATGAATCCTATATATTAACTTTAAGAACATAGAAGTAGGGTAAAATCGTCTTTATAAGAGATGCTATTTTTTGGTCAAAATGTTATGAGAAATAAATTCATAAAGAATGAATATTTTTGTAAAATTATCAAGTTCCTTAGAGATTAAATATTAAATATTTTATTAAATAAGATATGGATTAATGATTCTCAATGAATAATATTTTAACTTAAATAAAGTGAAATTGAGGTAACCAAATCATTTATGAATAACATAATTCATGAAATAAGATACATTTAGAAAGGGTTTTATGTTTTAGAAATGTAAATCCATGTAAAAAATGATAAAACATCAAATAAAAATTAATGAGCATAATGTTACCAACTAATGTGAAATAATTTATAGAAGAACTGTTATAATTCAATAAACAAGTACTGATTTTTTTTAAAAACTTATAGTAATGGTAACATAATAATAAGAGGATTATCATGAAATATAAATTCAAATATCTTGAAAGAAAATATATTAATTATAAATTATTGAAATAGGGTGTTGAAATAACCATATTAGAGAAATTTTAGTTTTCAATTTCCAAAAAATTTCAAGGATTTGAAAATGAGACCAAAACTAATCACCTTAATTTTTTATTTTTACTAAAGTGCTTGAATTTTCTGCATAAAAAATAAATATCTAAATAACATATTTCATAAAATTATTCATATATATAACATTTTATAAACTACATTTATAAACATTTTCTATATGTATATTTGTTTGTTATTATCTATTTTTAATATTGAGTGTGAGTTATATTTATCATTTTTAACTGGTTTCATAATAGAAATGTTCTTTATTCATCTCCCAAAGTTCATTATTCCTATTTTTATAATATAAGTTTTTTTATCTTATTTCATAAGTGTTTTTTCAAAGAAAATGGAATTGATGTCGGATTATTCAGGTAATTTTAGCATCTGAATATAATTTTTTAATAATAAGTAAAATACATAATATGACCTTCATAGAACCACAAAAATCATGATTTCATAATTAAATAAAAAATATTATTATTATTTCGGTTACAATATTCATCAATTATAGTGTTTTATATCATTGATCAATCGGGTGGTTAGATTGAATAAAACATGAATACATCATAATTTGATGACTGAGTATCATTAAAGAACATTTTATTTTGACATGATATGATTATAACAGATGAATGATGATATTATATATATTTTATTATGGTTTTAATCATATTTTATGTGTTTTTATGATTAATTAAAATCAATATGAAAAAATTTTACTTTCAGTGGGCGGTAGTGCGCACAAACCCAATATCAATAGTCATTCATTTTTCTAAGAGGATGAAGAGGAATATATAATAATTGGTCTATTAATATAAAAACATTGTAACATGATAATGATATTGATAAAATTATATTAATATTTATATTGTTTCTTCAGATAATAGAAATTAATAAAAATATGATGAAAACTAAGTAATACTCATATTCGAAATTTGAACATTCACTTGAATGTATTATTTGAAATTAATGGGAATATGCTAAATAATTGAGAGCATAGGCATATGAACATGATATGGGTTTCTTGTAAAATAAAAATTGTTGATTTATAGGATGAAATTCAAATAATTAGGTGTGACATGAAGTGGTAAAATTGTTCCCCTTTTATAAGTAAAGAAAAGATAACTTTTGTGAACACCCATTATGTTTTAATGATGGAATAAAATTATTTGAGGTTCAAAGGATGAAAAAGTGAGAAATAATTGATTTTTTTGTGTTATAAGGTTTTAGATCCTATAAATATCATTTTAAAACATTTTTTAAACATGTTTCAACTCATTTACTGTTACATTTTTACATTTTACTATTAATATTTTCTACACAGGTGACTATTATTTAACTAAGTAATATATGTTTTAAGAAAAATTTAAAATAAATACTCCTTTAAAATTTATATTTTTTTAACATAAATTTAATCATTATTTAATGAAATGAAATTAATATATATTATACAATAATATTTTATGTTAAGATGAATAATATATAGTAAAACTATTTCGTAAAAAAATATGTTTTACTATTATGCCTTCTTAAAATTATTTAGTATTGTTTACCAATTGAATGAATCGTAATATATATATATAAGTTTAAAAATTATTTTTAATTTTTTTTCTAGAATATATTAATTTATTTTATTTGAAAATAATTAAACAATATTAATAAAACAATTATTTGAAATTAACTAATTCGGCCCAGGGGTATGCATGTCTTTATATGGATGAGATTGTTAGAAGGGGGAGAGTATTATTAGTATATTTTTAGGGAAATATGGGAAAACATGGAAATGAATAATAGGTTGAGATGGTTTATGTGATATGTGCTTATATTATAAATCATGATTGAATGGTGATAAGGTAGGGAGCGAAGAGTATATTGTGAATTTTGGCCATAGGCTTCGGTGTGACTTCATCTTGGGAATGAGTAAAAACACACAATGTGTATTATCCATATCCTTCTATCCTACCGCATATAAATATACTCTATCCCCCTATGTAATTTAAATACTACTTTTTTAATATTATATAAAGCTTCCAATTCTAGAGTGATTTCTAGGGAGGGTCTTCTCAAAAATAGTTTTATCATTATCATTGTCATTAACATTAATCTCATTAATCATGGATTACCAACAAAAAATGAAATTGAACATATTTTATAACATTATCAAGTTTATCTATAATATGGAATTTATATTTAAGGATTTAATTAATACACATGATGAATATAAATTTTTATTTGAAGAGAATAAAAATATCTTCTAGAGTAAAATATTACTTCTGTTTCCAAAACATTACACAAGGATTTAACAAATTAGACATGTTATTTTTAAATTATTTATTTAAATATATATATATATAGGTTTTAAAAACTTTTATGTAAATAATATATTATGATAATTTCATAAATTTGACATTATTAGAAAAATTAGTATTTTTTATTATTCAGCTTAAAATTATTTTTTAAGAAAAAATATAAAAATTTACACCCAAAATAATTTTGTTATGTGGAATTAAAAAAATGACATAAATTATGAAAAATTAAAATTCTGAAATTAAAAATGGGTCTTTTAAATGAAAATCCAATTTATATAAAAAAACTATGTTTATTGAAATGTTTCTATTTAAAGCATTATCTCTTCCAAATCAAATTGTGTATTATTTTATAATTGATTACAATTTTTTTTTCTACTAGTTTTATTATTCCTAATTTTTCTACGTAATAAATATTTCATGGAAAATTTTAATTTACTTTTCCTTCTTAAAAAAGATATTAAAGAAAATATTAATTCAAATTATCTAAAATATAAGGTCATTATAATAACACTGCATTCCAGAATCTTTGGAAATATTAAATAATTTTTTGAGGTTTCCAATCAGAATATATTTCTCATTTCACACCTCAATAGGTGTAGAGAATTTAAACCTAAAAATTTATATTTCCAATGCTTTGGAAAAATTTAGGTTGCTACATCCTCCCCACCTTTAAACCTTTTCATCGTCAAAAACAAAACAACCAAGCCCCACAAGATGTTATTTTGAAAAATAATCCAATATGGGAAAACTCCAAAATCGCTTGTAATATATTCAAATTTGATTATATGAGCTCCAAAAAAACTCAAAACACCATAACATAGGAAGAGAATATCCACTTATATCGAAATGGATATCAAATCTATCCATCTCAAAGAAATAAATACATAGAAACATGTATCGTCTTACTATGAGTGTTATCTTGACACAACACCCAAAATATTTCTCATCTAAAGGTCTTCCTAAATCATTAAATGAAATGAAATCATGATCCATATAAATCCATCCCAAAAATGGTCCATTTATAATTTTATCACTGGATAGATCACTCACCACTTTTAAAGATTATTCTAGATGGTTGTTAGATTTATGTTTTCTAATAAAAATTAAACCTATAAAATTATGATAAAATGAATGTTTTATTTCCATCATAATCCGTTAATTTTTAATCTATGGTGTCTTCAGATATACTATGAGGTGGTAACCCTAAATATATTATTTTCTAGGATGAGTTGTCCAATATCCATATTTATATTTGTAAATAATGTGATCTTTTAAAGTTGTTTAGTGTGATTGGAAAACCAATATACATGGATGTATTTACTAATAATGGATCTCAACTAGATTATATTATGGTTTATATCAATATCAGCCCAAAGTTATCACATCCAAATATTTTCATCATAAGGAGTCTAGGGGACTATTATTCAACATGATATTTTGTATAAATGGGTTCTAAAGATGTATATTAGTAGTAAATGCTTTAGAAAATCACTTAACTAGTGTGCCTCTTGTGAAATACCCATATTTAATTAGGTTATGAAACTATAAAATAAGATATAGTTTTTGATATTATTGATAATGATTTGGGGTCTTTTGTTAATGTTATATGTCTAAATATGGTATCTATGTTTGGTAAGACCCATAGGGATAAAATTTTATAGAATACTATTATATCAACTAATCCAATTGAAATGGAGAAGGGTATTTTTTTGAATGATGGTTTTCCAATAAAATTTAAAAATTCATCATAGGTTTCTCATTATATTCTTACATGTATTCCCTTATTTGATATTTTTATATAAAGGAATATGTTATTACTAAAATTAGAGTGTGGATTACATAACAATACCCTAAATCTAATAATGAATATTGGTTCACCATTTGGACATCTAAATATTAAAATTACAAGTTGATAAAGGTAAGGAAGAAAAGTAAATATATGAAAAAAAGATTGAGAGATATATTTATTTTAGGGTAAGGGTGGTTATTGGTTTTATTTATTATTGAATGTTATAAAATTAGGGGTTCACATAACCCCTATAAAATACTAGTTATTGAGTCATTTACCCTTATATATAATATGTATCTTAAAAATCTCCAAAAACTAGAAATCATTTGGATAAAAATGTGGGTCTTAGATAATTTTTAGGACTCTATCATGGTCTTCTAGGAATAATTTATTACATGATAGGAATGGGAAAATACTTGTGTAATGGGATATGGTTAATATTATTATAGGTATGGTTTTTGTTTTTGAATAAATTGTTTACTAAAAATTTATATATGGGGTTAGTATTTAATTGTATTATTCTTATACATTAAATCAAAAAAATGAACAGATTTATGGTTATAGTTTCATAAATATTCATTCCATAATCACGGATTTTAGATTATTTTTGGATCATTTAATTATATCACTTATTCATAATATTATTTATATAAGTCAAAAAATATTCTTAGATATATTCGGGGTGGATTCAAAAAATTTATATGCAACTTTAATATTCAGAAACATGGATTTGTGGGTTTATTCCTCACAAATTATAATAAAAATATTGGAGATAATCACATTTTGTGGGTACATGAAAGTGAATAGGTTAAAATTTATTGTTATTCATTATTTAAGGACTCTATGATTAGGTTTTACCCTCTAAGAATCTCTAATTACACTCCATGTGTGGTGTATTGTTCCTTGGTGATAAAAAAATTATCATTTCATGTTTTTTGTAATTTATTCCATAAAGAATAAGGATTTTATTTTTTTCATTCTACATTGATAACTTAAATTTCTTCCACCTCCTAGTATTTCATTTTATTTCGTTAAGGGTCTCAAAACATATTTTATTGTATATTTTAAGATAATTTATCATAATTTCAACCATGAGTTAGAAACTATTAATAGGGACCTCTCTCCTTTCCCTGATGACATTATTAAAGGCTTTAATGATATAAAATTTTGGAATATGGATTGGGTTTAATCATTAAGTGTACTTAAAATAGAAAGATAAAATCAATTAAAAGGGTAAATCAGATTCCAACAATAAATTCTATAATTTTTTTATACAACCTAGGAATTCCCATATGTTAATATGGATGATTATAAAGGAATATTGGAATTAGGTGGACTCCAATGATGATATTAAGGTTTTTATACATAACCAATACACTAATATATTAGATACGCCAGGTCCCTTTAATTATATTATCACTGATTTAATTGATGATAGAAGTGAGTTTAATATAGAGGATTGTTTTAAACACTATGGTTATTTATAAAAAATTACTTTTTTCCATTGGAAATGAAAAATCATATGGTATTAAGGGTTTATATATTTTTTATTTAAGGATACTTGGTTCATTTTCATATATAGTGTTATTTAAGGTGGTATGAATTTATTTGGAAACCCTTCCAGTACCCTAGTATAAATGAATATATTATTGATCTAATTCTTATGGTGATCAATTATAAAATATCTTTTGATTTTAGGATTATTTATTATTTTAATATTCTTTGTAAATTTATCTTTTTTTCATAGCTCCTTTCATCAAGAGTGTTTTCCATATGCTTGTTGGGGAGGAGAAAGTGGACTTTTCTCTATCCCTAATATCTTACATAATAATTTACTTCTTTTAAGAAAATGTTAGGAATTATACCAAAAGGATAATAAGGCATATATTTACTATCATGATTAAAATCTAAAAGTATTAGGATTTTGTCTCCTAGTACATCTTAGAATATGTATTTAAGGATTTTAAATTTCACTCCAAATTCATTAAGTGGATTATGAGTTGTGTTATCTCCACTCGACATTATGTGATGATCAATGGAGAGATGGGTGGTTACTTAATGGGTATAAAATGACTTAAAATTGTTATACGTTATCTCTAATTGTATTTATCTTTGTTATGGAATAAATTTCAAAATTATTTAATAAATTCACTACGAATAGAATATCTATGTTTTATATTAAGTACTATAGACTTAATATTTCCCATGTTATGTTTTGAGGATGACCTTTTCCTATATTATAGAGTTCATCCATAGTTTCCAATGATTATGGATATAACATTATGGGAAATTTTATGGTTTCTATTATTTCTATTAATGATAATAAATATAATATATTATTATGTGTCTTCCCTCAAGTGTTAAATAGAACAATTCTTTAGAATTTGATGTTTATGGTAGGTAATCTTTATGTTAGATATTTAGGTGTTCCTATTTCATAAACAACCTTATCTATATCTAAAAAACTTCCATTAGTATAGAAATTCAATTATATTATTATTCATGGTTTTCTAGAATTTTGAGTTTTAGTACCCTATGTTTTTGGAATGGATGATATTCTATTGTAATTTTAGTTTTATCATTTAGTGGATGGTATATTTTCTAAAACAGACGTTATTTTGTAAATCTATGTTTTGGAATAATTAAAAGTGAATTTTGGACATCTCTAAGAGACTAAGTGCTGTCTTAGGTGGTTATTTGAGATTCAAGAGCACTCTCCCCTAGAAATTTTTTTTGGGTGGACGGATAAGGGTGCACAAATTGTCTGAAACAATTTACCCACTAGTGTAAACCATGTGAATTATATAAGTGTGAATAGGTAACCTACAAATGACGTGCATAGTTTTCTCAAATCATGATCCTAGACCACAAGATTAGTGCCATTTAGGTAGTAATTGTGCACCTTTTTACACACATGTGGTGCACGATTTGGACAAACTATGCAGCCAAACCATGTGACCCATCCTATTAAGTAGTAGCCATCACACAGTTAGAACATAGTTTGGCGAACTATTCAGCCAAAATGTGTGCCTAATTAAAAGTGTGGAATTACACTTTTGACTATCTTTTATTATTTAATTTTTCTCCTCTTTTCTTCTTCCTCCTCCACACTTAGCATCCTTCTCCTTGTAATTTTTTTATCCTCTTCTAGGTAAAAGTCCATCTCTCTCATAAGGCCTCCAATTAAAGCACTATTATGTGAATTGGAAGCCTCTTAGGAATTATTTGACTCATGTTTATTATATTATTAATTTATCTTCTCTCCCTTTATGCTATTTTTGTGTGACCTAATTCTCTTTACTTTTCAGGAGTTCATCTATTACTTCTATTTCTCTTGAACTTGATTAAATCAAGCCTCGATACTTGATGAGTGTGTCATATATAAAATGAGGTAGTGTTTCTATAGATTTTCCATCATGTTTTTTCATCTTTATAAAAAAAATTATGTTCAGCAAGCCAGAAATACCTGGTGTTTCTTCTAATTATTGAATTGGCTTAAAATAATGTGTTTAGACCCTCCTTGGTGTGGTGTGAGTTCATTAACTCAACCCAAACCACACATATTAGGTTTTTTTCCTTTAGAAAAATAGATGTATGGTTTTTTTAGAACCATCCCTTGTGTGAGATTTTTATTTAAATATTGAATTGTGATGCAACATTTCTAAAAACCACCTTAGAGGTGGATTTCTTATTACCTTGTGATAGAATTGAATTAATATAATTAGATAAATAAATTTTTTGAATAATAATGATTTTTATAATAAAACCTCATCTTTAAGGTTCAATTGCTTCTTAATATAAAAATACTATATATTTGTGTGTGTGTAATACATTTTTTGGCCTCATGGCATTAGTGTTTTACAGTTGATTCCAATTTAATAATTAATTTTAGTTTTTTAATTATGTAAGAATTTGATGTCCATCATAATTAATTGTTTTGATATGTGAAATTATAATGTACATGGACTTTATTTCCAAAAATGTATTAGTTAATCAGTGTGGCCCTATTATAGCATCCATGTTTATTTAATGTTATGATTGCTACCATTACCTTTCATATTATTGAATTTAAATTTATTAAACTAATTTTGAACACCATGAGTGATACTTTGGTTCCTTCCATGGAACACCAAGGATGGGATCCCTGTGAATTTTTCTTCTTTTCTGATGAATTAAGCATTATACAGGGGGAGATACTACAATTCCAAGAAGGGCTCACCATGATTTCATCTTACCACATTTTGAGCAATATATGTTCTGTGTAGGAGAAACCTTGTGTGGTCCCCTGGGAAATATGGTTATACCATGCCATGGGTGAGACATATTCGTTTATGTGATATACTAGGAGTGGGATCAAAGGCTGTTATCTTACACTAGATTGGAGGTGTTACTAGTGAGGCCATTCATGGATTAAATTGGATGGGCTCCGACAACAGTATGCACTCATTGAATTTTTAGTGTGATATATGGGTTTCTTCTTATGGTTCTCCTTGCATGGATCCAGGATACTGAGTATTTAAATTTTTTAACTAATTTTAATGTGAATTTTTTTCATATATAGTTGTTGTTCATGAAATTATTCCTCCAAGCCAAATCATATTCTAGGGTTCGGTACATATTGTTATACCTGTTTTATGACTTTTTTTTATCAATTAAATCATTAAAATTTTGTACATGTTTCCCCTTGGTTCACAAATATTTTTTTATGGATGAATAAGATATGGTCATCCTGGTTTCATTGAAGAACCTGGTCCAACATGGTTATTTATTTATTTTCCATTTCTTCTTTACATTGAAATACATATATATTATTTTTTTATCCATTGAATTGATTATGATTTAGACACCATCGGATATGGTCTGTTGAGTATATATCACACCCTACATGGGTCACCATTGCACTGGGGTACCATAGCATATCTTATTTTTCATAGATCCTTATTTTATTACTTGTGTGGTAATGATTGTACATGGGGGTTATAAGCATTTGACTGAGATAGTACATAGGATGATCATATATATCTCCCTTTGTGCCTTTTTACCATTTTCTTTATACATTAATTCCCTAATATGTTTCTAATTTTTATAGTACAATAATTTTACCTGAATTAATATAATGGAATTGGATATTCTTTATTTCATTATTATCTTTTTTAACATTTTTTTATTATTGTTCCTTCCGCTATTTGTTATTTAGTTTCACCCATGATACTTTTGTGAAACTATGATCATGAGAGTATATTATCCTGAATATAAAACCATTATACCCTTACTACTTGTTATCTACCTCTAAAAATGAGGAGGTACACTTGAGGCCATGTGGTGATTAGTCTAGATACTTGTTTAGTAGTTAGTCGGGTCAAGAAGTTACACAGTGGTATCAAAGATTTCTTTTAATTTGTCATTCTATTATAGCCTGGTATATAGGATACTAGGAATCTATTGGAACTTTGAAAATAGATGTTCATGGGATTGATCAACCCACATACATGGAAAATTACTAGTGTCCAGGGATGGGAATGTTTTTTGGGTTCTTCATTATTACAGTTGATTATTATTTCACTTAAACTGATTGGATTACACTCCACTGCTTACTAGTTTATATGATTTATGGTTTTTTACCCTTGATCTAGTAAGTGGAGGAGGATTAATTGTAGACATAATCATAGGAATTGAAGGATTTTCATTCCATGTAAATTCCATGCCATGTAGATTAAATAGTTGAGTTATTTGAAATTTGTTGATGTTCCTTATATTTTTTACTTGTATTTTATAATCCATGATAGAAATTTCAATAACATGTCTATTTTTCTTCTTCAAAGGTAATTTATTAACATTATTATATAATATAAATTATCATTCATTTCATATATTCCATGTTTTAGGGTTTCTTGCTCATGTATTTTCTTTCCACATTTATCATTATATACCTATGGTTATTAGGTATGACTAGTGAATTATTTATCATGTCTAATTACTTACCATGTTAAGGTGACAAAGTAATGATCATTTTCTTCAATTTAAATTATTATATCCATGATTAACATGGGCTCAAACATGCTGTTTGAGATTAAATGGGAGTCAATTTTAATTTTGTAAACTGTACGTGTGCTTTATAGATTGAAAAATGACGACCCACAAAATCAAACCATTACTAATTCACATTATATTTTTAAATTCAATTGCATAAATGTTAGTGATTTTGAATTTTCTTTTAATCCAATATAAAAAAATTAATGTTCGATGGGAGCTTCCTAAAACTTCTAAAGTGTAGGGGTGCTTTTAAAATTGGTAGATGGTCACCCATATAACTGAACCATTTGTAATTAACCTTCTACATAAAGACTAATGAGTAAATATAAAATCATTGGTGCCTTAAATAAATATTTTTCCTATATAAGGTCTTGTAACTCTATTACATAGTCCTAGTGATACATATGGACAAATTTCGTAATGAATAACTAAAATCTAGTAGGTCAGTTAGGGCATTCCATTATGAGATAGTCTTGACTTGACCCAAGTAGGTCAGTCATGGTGCATGTTCCAGTGAATGAACTTGATAAGGTAATTTTTAAAATATAAATTCTTAAAATGTTTTAGTTTATTTTAGTGGAACCTAAAATAGCTTAACGAGGACCTCGTAGTTGGACTTTTCTTTGGGTATGTCTTACTACATAACTCGTCTGGGTTGTTCTTTTGCTACGTGTTTAGGGAAATTTAATGTTCCTACAACCACTAATATGGTTTTACATACAAGAATAAGTTGAAATCCATTTAATCACCCCTCTTTAATAAATGAAATAACTTCTATCTAAATTTTGATCTGTATTTAAATATTATGAATTAGAGAATTAAAATGCAAATTGCAACCTAAAGGGTTCATTCCTCAAAAAAATTCAACTAAATTTTTCTTTAACTTGGAAAACTATTAGGCCTCATATTTTAATGAATGATTTTTAAATATGGGGTTATGAAATAAGTATTCTAATTATAAGAGGATTTAAATTAATAAAAAACGATGATAAATAATTTTTACAAAACATTCTACATGCCTGTTGGTTTTTTGAAGTAAATTACCTTTTATAAGTGTTTTTTATAACGAGTTATTGATGTTAATTTAAGAATTTATATGTTTAACTAAATAGTTTTAATTAATGAAATGACTAAAAATTGATCCGTAAATGGTGTTTTAGTTTCATCCCTCATGAAAGGGTGGTTAGAGCATTTTTCTAACTGTTTCCATGAAACAAAAATGTTAAAATTACCGTAGGACTATTTTTCTATAGCTTGAAAACAAAATATAGTTTATTAATCCTAGTGAATTATCTTCCCGAATGATCCAGTTTTAGGTTCAATGTTTCCTACCTTGTTAATGGGATAACACATTGTTGGTAGCACAACTTGCTAGTTTCATGCGATAAGTTTTTTCATGTGAGTTTTTGTCTAGGTGTCCTTAATTCCTTGTAAGAAGCTCGGATTTTAAAAATGACACTCCTTTCTTGACTATTAGTCATTTGAAAATTTGGTCCCTTCTTACTAGAATGACGATCTTGTAATGCTAGTGTGACCCTTCTTACTTATCTCTAGTTACGGACAACCTAATATGCCGTTAGTCAGGCTAATATCCATGTGGGGTGATATGACATTGGGTTCATTATTTTGTAGTACATCATATACAATAATTAATATATTTATCTATTACTATGGATAGTATCAGGGATGTGTTGTTTTTTTGGTGAACCCCTAGGTAGTATATGTTGGTAAACACGGTACCTATCGGTTGATAGAATATTATGAACAATCGTAAGAGTTCAGTGGTACCAATTTAAGATTGAGATATGATGCTTAATTCATAGGTCATATCTATGGTATATTGACTTGGCTAATAGATTTTGAGTTGACTATATTTTTAGGATAATGTTCTATATAGGATAAAGTGTTGACTGCCAATTATTTTGGTTGGGATTTTATTCCTAGTGTCTCATTTATTGGTGTACATGGGAATAACTCGATACAAGTTCTACATGTATTCCTAGACTAAATATATCGTAGAATGATTGTAAGTGGTTATTATATCTCCTTTTCTAGTTTAAAAATCTTTAAAGTGTGTTCTATGTTCCCTTGTTCAGTAAAAAACTAATATTACACTCCTATGGTGGGTAACATCATGTCAAACACGATAAATGTGTTTTTTCGGGATAATGGGACCTCCTGTGACCATTTAAATTTTTCTTATTCTTGTTTGAAATTCCATTTTGGACGGAAATATCTAATTTTTATTTAGATCTTGTGAGGAATCATGATGATGAAAGGGAGGGATGTGTATGAAATCTCAAAAACACCATTAGTAAGGGTTAGGCTTTGGTTGGTGTGCTTGACTTGTCCTGGGATGCATCAAGTGGTGAAGGAATCATGGTTGAGTAATGTGGATGTTTTGGAAGGAGAAGCCATTATTTTTTCAAAATAATGTGTCCCTTAGTTGTTTGATTGATCATTATTTTTTATGTGTAGTTTGGTAAGGTTAGTTTGGAACCATACTGAGCATATTTACTTGGATACGGTGGAAATATATCAGGTCTATTAGTAAATATCATTATTCTATAAGTGTATCTTGTATTAATTAATATCAGGTACAAAAAATTGAAATGATTTAGGTATTTTGGGAGAGTTTTGATTATACACTGTGCAGAGTTTTAAAGTGTCATTGGTCAGGATGAGTGAACTCTATCATATTTCACTTTGGAAGCATGCATGTTTTATAGGTCTAGCTAGTTATGAGTGATACCTGGTTTTCCATGTAGGAACACCATGGATGTACTCATGGACACTAGTTATTCCCTTTACTAGATCCCCTGGTGAATGCCACTTTACAGCTAGGTGATTTTCTTCTTATGTGGATGTTCGGCTTTGTACCGATGTATTAATTGTAAACACAAAATTTTTCCTTCCGGATATGAGATCCTTAGACTTCTGTTGTTTACTCTATTGTTACCCTGAACATTAGTCGAACATCCGAGGGGTGTTTTAACTCTGACGAACCAAATTTACTGGATCAAGAAGGTTCATATGTTCATGTAGATTTATGACGGTTTAAATGGATTTTTGGCCTAGAGACATCACTAGAAGCTATATATGGACTTCAAGGAGCATGCTTGGAGAAATATCTATGTTAATTCATCAAAATGGTTTCATTCCTAGCTTTTAAATGAACCAATAATCTAAACCTAGTGTTTTGAGGGTAGTCGGCCAAATACTATTTGACTTGTAATCCATCTCTCTTGCCCTATCCATTGAGTGGGGGAACACATAATTAGACATTATTGAGTTGAGGCCAGTCTTGTGATTATTGGTTGAGACATTCCAAGAAATTTTGGGTTGACTATGTGAGTAGTGGTGACCCTCATGAGGTGTGCATGGTTTTCCAAAACCATTGAAAAATATTGAATTATTATTTCATTTTAGGTAGTATGTGTATATTGTTTTCCACATGGTTGGTGCATGTTTGGGCCAAACTGATTGACAAACTGTGTGACACCTCCCCTTCATCAATTTCCCTCACAATATTGAACACAATTTGGCCAACCAGGTGACTCATTAAAGTGGTGAAATTACCCTTTTACCAATTTTTTCTTTTTTCTTTTTTCTTTTTCATCATCATTTCTTCTTCCTTATCTACATGAAGCACGATCCTCTAGGGGGTTTTCTTCACCTAGTCTATGTATGAGGAGATCTCTCTCATACAACTATCTATTTTATCATATTTTGGTGTGTTGGAAACTTCTGAAAACATCTATTCCCTTTCTCTCTTTATTTCTTCATTTATCGTCTATCCATATTTTCTATTTTGGGGTGAAATAATTATAATTATTTTCCTGAAATTTTCTAGTTTCTATAATTTCCCTCAAAGTGAACTAAATAAATCCTTTATTTTAGATGAGTGGGTTTTCCTAATTATATGGTGGGTTGTCAATAACTTTTCCATACATTTGTGCCATAATTATAGAATTTTTTCCTGATCAACATTCCAAACATTCCCTATGTCACTTCTAATTTATGAATTGGCCTAAAATAAATTTTTTAGACCTTCTTTGGGGTGGTGGGAGGTTATGACCTCAACATGAACCACCCCTATTAGGGTTTGTTCCTTTCAGAAACATTAAATTGACATATTCTTCTCTTAGATCCATCCCTTAGGTGCTCTTTTCTATTTAAATATTGATATGTGTTGGCCAATTTCTTAAACCCAACTGAGATGTGGTTCGGCTATTTCCTTATGATGTAACTGAATTAAATAAATTACTTTTTTAATAATAATGTCATTTTTTCCAATTAAATCCCTATTTTGATGTGCATTATCTTCTTAGTGAAAAATTATATATATATATATATACACACATGTATGTTATACCTTTCTTTTCCTCATAATATGACAGTTTTACCATGTGCTTATATTTATTAATTAATGATCCTTTTTAATTATGGTTGAATGGTTTGGCCTTCATAATTAATTATTTTTAGATGGTATATACTTGATTATATTGTCGTTCATTCCTAAAATATATTAGTAAATGGTTGTAACCCTCTTGTATCATCCTTGTTCATGTAATGGAAAACATACTAGAATTTCATTTTACATTGTTCAATTTAAAATGATTAAATAGATTAAGAAATTTATGAGATATTATCGTCTTCCTTCCAAGGAAATCCAAGGATGGGTTCATCATGTTAGTGGTCAACTTCACTAACAAATTTTAAAATACAATAGGGAGATACCGGTATTCTAGGATGGGATATCCATGAATTATTCTTACCTCATTATTTGTGATACTGGTTCCCTTGGGGATACACTATGGATAGGCTTGTTGGCCACATGGTTGTACAAATCTACTAGTGAGACTTGGTCTTCTATGTGTAATACTAGGGGTGGGCTGAGAGGTTATCATATCAGGAAAATTCATTCAATTTAAGGATTTACATGATAATTTTTGTAATTGTGTGAACACCTAATTAAATAATATTTCATCTATTTTTTCTTGGAATTACCCAAATTTCAAAGTAAATCCCTACATTGAATGAAATTTCATCATTATAGTATGGCCAAAAAAAATTATACCTATTTACTATGACTATTATAGAATAAAATATTTTCCCTATTAATATTGACGAGAAACCTAAATTTTACATTACTTTTTGGGGTCCATTCATTATAATTAAACATGGTTTAATTATGTTCATTTTTGTATAAGGAATACCTGTTAAAAGGGTAAGATATATGATTTTTGGATCACTCTATAATCTGACCCTCAAATGAGGGATCACTTTTTTTTGAGTGTTATGTTTCCACTTGGGTGGTGAATAATATGAATAGAATAATTCATATCTCATTGAATTATTTAAGTTGTAGGTATTTATAAAAATATATTTTCATCCATTTGGTTTTGTTTCATTTTATATACCTCCTACTTTCACAAATTATTTCATAAGTTTTCGTTTGGCATGTCCTATAATGATTGTTACAAATTATATATTTTCCACATAGGTGTGAAGAATTGTTTTGATAGAGTAAATCCTAATGTCATGTATATGACTCTATTGATTTATAATATGGGTGATGTTTTTATATATCCCTTTGGGTATCATTATGATTTTTTGTATCTTATACTTTTCCTTTAGCTTTATAGTTGGATTAACAATAATGATATTTGATATTTCTCAAATAAAACAAATGATCACATAATTTTTGGAAGGCCAATATATTAGAATTTACTTTTCTCTTTATGGAAATTTATTTTGGTTTCTAATTATTTTAGGTTCAATATTTGTTTAGTTTTTTTTCTTATTATCAGTATATTTTATATTTCGTTTTTTCTACTGGTTGTTATTATTTATGTTTGTTTGTTTTCAATTGTTGTGGTTATATTAATTTATTTTAGTGTTATTTGGGAGCCTATGAGGTTGTGTTCCATGGACTTCATTTTTATAATCTATAATGGTTCTGAATTCTTTTTCATATATGGATTATATTCCAATTTTTTCTACAAAAAACACCAAACAAAACTAGAAAAAAAAATCTATGTAAATAGAAAACTGGTATATATTTTCTATATTTGAATAAAAAACATGACAAAAATATATTTTGACTCTAATAATTATCTAAAACAATAAACAAATAGAGTTTAAAACATTCTTCAAAATGAACTCATCAAGAAATTACTTAGGATGATGGAAATTGAAACCATGAATATAAGCATCAAAAGATACATAATTTTAAACAACATAATTAAAAATATATTTCTAATACAATATTAAATACAATTATCATAATTTTTTCATTACCTTTATATTATTAATAAGAATAATCATTAAATTATACATTGCATGTTTAGAAATGAATCTAGTAATTATATCTGTATAAAATTATTTTCTCTTCAAAGACATATATAGATCAAAATGAAATTATTATCATCCTTAATATTGTAGTAATGATTTTTGATCCAAAACACAATTAAACCTCTATATAAACATAATATATTTTTTAAAATGATTTTATTTGTTACCCTATTCCTATTATTCTTAAGATACTTGAACCAAAAAAACCATTAGAGAACATTTTCACAAAACAATTTGAAACTAATTAATACCTTAAGATATTCTAACTATATCAATAATGAAACCAACCATTTAATTTAATAAATTTATTTCACTGGTACTTAAAAAATTTTGGAACAATTTCTTCCATTTCACAAAATTCATTTTTTTTCACATGAATTTTAGAAAATAGTAAATTCCTTAGCAACAATAACATCTAAAAATTCAATATCAATCATCCTAACCATATAAAGTATATTAACAAAATAATTAACATTTTAAAAACATAATGATGAATATTTATTGACACTATATTATAGGAATAAATCTACATAAGAAATAAAATCATATATTCAAATTATATGTTTCACCATACCAATATACCTATAGAACCTTTTCATCCTCAAAATGAACATAAATCCAATTACTTGAAAACATTTTCCAGCACAACCTCATCTATCACACAAACACATATAAAAATATTTTTATAAAAAAAAGGAATAAAAACTATTAATATAAAGTAAAAAGATTTTTTTAATGATTTTTTTTGCGATTGGATAAAGATAAATATTGTCTCAATATCATATACTTTATTTATTAGATAGTTTTTTTTTTGAATTCCTTGTGAAACTCAATAATATATTAATTAAAAAATTTATGTTAACATAAAATTTTAAGATTGTGAAATATTTTGTGGATAATATAGTTAATGTTTTTGGGATTCGAATAAATTTTTTTGATTCATGTTAGAGATTATAATTTTCAATGAATAATATATATTCACTAAGAGGGGAGTCATTGAATATTTTTCAACTTTATATTCCACCTTAGAAAAATCTTTCATTTTTTAGAGTGAGTGACTAGATGTTGTTTAAAATTCCCTAAATAGTTCAACAAGTATAAACACAAAGTATATAAGGATTTTATAGGGTTATCCAATCAAAATTAATGGATGTATATTTATCATGATCCAACAAAACCAGTGATCACAACATCCACTAGTTTTTATATGTTGGATACAACATGAATTATTTTTCATAATAATATTGATAGAAAATGTTTCTTCTCGACTTGTGTAATTTTCTCCCATATAAATAATGAAAATATAACAATAAATAAAAATAACAAGACAGTCTTCATCTTAAGTAGTATTCTATCATTTCTTGTGTTATTATTCCTCATGAACTCCCACACTAATAAGAAATATTAATCCATATGGTGACTGTTATGATTCTTCTTTCTTAAACTCTTATTCTTCCCTATCCACAAACATTATACACTCATTGTTCCTTTTCAATATTTTATATTCTATCTCATTTTTCACAATTCTATGCCACTAATTGATTTAAAAACTCACATGTTACACTTTCTCAATCTACCAACATGTATTTTAAATTTTAAATTCAAAAAACATAAATTATACTACAACTTTCATCAACTCCCATTAATATTTGACAAATTATTTCACTTAAATAATAAATATCTCATTTGGATGTCATTTTGGTTCATTTTTATTGATTATGGGTAGTCTTATAAGGTACTAATCAAGCCGCATTATCAAAATCCTTTAATTATAAAATTTTACAGTTACTAAAAATTGTTGGGTATCCCTATAGCATGAAGAAAATCATCTTAGTTCAACATAAATATACTTATTTTAAAATATCTTTAAAATTATCAAATTAGTTGAATAATGGAATAGTGGATGCAATTTTAATTCATAATTAAGATACCCATGACTTCTTATATAATTTATTGTTTTATCTTTTGGTTTTTTAGACACACTAATATATTCTAAAAGGAAACTTCAACACCTTGGGTACAAGTTTGACGACTTTTCATAACATCCCAAGGCATATTATACCAAAGTAACATAGCATAGGAGATACTATTTTTTTCTTAATCAAGAAACTGGAGTACCTCATCATTCCTGAATAATTATTTCACTTCATAGTCAATTTTATATCTCAAAATATAGAAACAATCAATGTCATTGTTCACATGATCATTTTATATATGGAGAAATTTAAAATAAAATTCCTTTTGAAAAAAAAATCTAAAAGCATCCAGGTTTTTTTAATCTATTATAGTATTTTCTCTACTACACTATGACATAGTAAGAACCTAGTTCATAGAACATAAATAAAAATTATTTTTTCATTAGAAAAAAGAAATTTTACTCAACATACAATCACCATACACATTTTTGAACAAGACATGATATAATGAAGCATGTATTTACTCCAAACATATATAATAACCACTAAAAAATCCAATTAATCTCAAACATTTAAATTCAATTCACCTGAAATAAAATTCCTAAAATATCTTTAGTTAAAATATGATTAATTTGACGAAAAATTCATTGGGAAAAAATACGACATCAAATTCATTATTCATGTCCACTTCAACATCACATCACTCCAAAAAACAGCCCCATTGATAGTCTCATTCTCTTAATTTAACATTAAATATCTCAAAACCATTAATCCTTAATTATCTATTACAAATTTACAGTGTAAAAAATATCTTCCAAAATCATTAACTCAAATATATTCCTAGTTATATATTGTTAACCTCTATTAGAACCATTTGATTATTTTAAACAATTGAACTCAGATCAAACTTATAACATAAAAATGAATCATCGTTTAATCATTATAATTATACATGATCATAATTAATATAGGAAACAAAAACTGTTAATAACAAACCAATGTTTTAAATTTTTGTAACTTATATACTCTTATAAAATTTTCAATCATCTCTCATATGGTTCTGATATATTCCGAACACCAACTTCTTTCCCACATACTCAATAAAAAACAACTAAAAATTCATATAATAAAATTATAAATTTACCTTTCTAAAAATCTCCCTAAATATATGATACCCTTTAATTGGATATTTCTTACCAATTTAAGAAAAAAATATATCTCTAATTATTTTCCCCCTTTGAAAATAACATCAAAAGAACATGTTAGAGAGGTGATAAAATATAAAACCATAACCATGATAATAATTTCGTTAAAATATTATAATCAACCTAAACCTTTGAAATGATCCCTTTTAAACCAGTTCAGTAAAAAATCATCACATTATTTTTTCTATGAAAAAATTACAAATTTAGTATAAAATGATCAAACAACTCTTTATTGATGTAGCACTTAATATCAATATTCTTTGATCATGAATATTTAATTGGTTCCTTTGAAATATTGGTAGAACATTAATTATCACATTCCAGAAGCAATGGTATTATCACTTGCACTTTATGATATTTAATATGGGTTCTCTTCCAAATCAATTTTTTGTATCTCATGTTGCGACTAAAAAATTAAGTTTACATAATGTAATTTAACATTGTTTTTTTATTTTTTTAGACAAAAAAATTTCAACAAATAATAATACCCCCATGGGTAGAATTTTTATAATCAATACCACCGTCTAAAATCACAATAAAAATTATAGAGTTTTAACCTCCCTTTATTAAAATATGGTATCCCATAATCAAATATACCTTAAAATTTTATTCACTAAAATAATGTGAGAATAATTTTATGCCATTTTATTTAGAGAACATAATAATATATCATAAAATGTACATATATTTGAATAAATAAAATACATAAAACATACAATGGTTGTTTTGATCTCTGTTCGGTTTACCTCATTGATTTTATAATCTTTGTAAAGTTTAATTCCCACTACAATTACTATGGAAACATATTTTTCGTAAGTTATTGAAATTTTATTTAAAAGTACATGACAATAATTATATTAATAAATTAAAATATGACCATTCTATTGATAAAATTAGAGACCCATTAAATACTATATATCTCCAAGAATCGACATCTCGACCGTATTACTTGAATGAGTTTCAATTTCTTTAAAAAAACTATCTTAATTTCTATAAAATATAATATCATCAACATAGAAAATTACAATTAGAGATTCCAATTTAAATTCATGTAGAGGATATTCTCCACTCTTTCCTTTTTAATTTCAATAATTTCTACAAGTTATATATCTTGTAATACCATGTTCCTAAAGATTTTTTAACCCATATATATATTTATTTAACTAGAAATTATATTATTCATCTTCTCTAATCAATGATTCATCATGTATCTCAATATAAACTTCATATTACTACTCTCAAATGCTCATGGTTTACTTCACATCCATTTATAATTTTATGTATCAACATTGTTGGGATTTAAAAAATCATAATGCTTTTAAGACTAAAAACTGGTGTGAAAATGTCATAAAAATTAATTTCTTCGTCCTATGAGTAGTATTTTGACACTGTTAAAATATTGTTTCTCATCACCTCACCTTTTTTATTAAACTTATTTTATAATACCTCCCTATGTTGTTTTGAAAACGTTCTTATTATATGGAATATGTTCTAACTCTGACATATCATCCTTCCAAATCTAATCCAAAACACAATTCATATCATCATTCTAGTCTTATTGATCAAAATATTCTTTCACATCTCTTGGATTAACATGATAATATTTAGTTATGTATTGTTATCCTAAAAATTCTCAAAATTTTAGTCGATTATCGTTGATCTACAATGACATTTTGATCCTCAACCTTCTTTTACATCCTCGTATGAGTTTTACAATATTATTATTCATATTTCACCTATAATAAATTAAAATTTCTATTATTTTATAAAATGTATTCCTTCTTCTAGAAAATTTATTATTCTTTACAATCACATATCATAATTTATTCTTAATTTTTAACTTCATTATTTGAGTGTTCCAATACTTTTTCATCAACACTATTTATAATCATCCATGTTTTTTTGTTGTATAAATGGTATCCCCTTATATTTAAAGGATAACTTGGGTGGAGTACTTCAAATCCTCTCTTATCTAATATTCTTATGTTTTCTCCACTCACCTTAATAATACAATGTTTGGAAAATACCCTTCTATATTTTAGGGTCAGTGTGTTCTTTTAATACATCTCATACAGTGTCATATTTAAATTGGTTCAATGGAAACAATGATTTTTAATATGATATATTGTTTTTGTAGCTTGCCTAAAAAAATACAGAAGTAGTTTTCTCTAAAAACATGGTGTGAGCCATCTAGACTAAGATCATGTTATTTTTTTCTACAACACTATTTTATTATATGGTATATGATTCACTGAATTCATAATGGATATCATGATTCTGAAGATATTTTTTCACTTGGGTAATTAATACTATTGAACATCAAAAATTTCGTAAAGGAGAAACTGTGCTTATATTTTTGTATTTATTTTAATAAGTATAAATATCTTTGAATCCTCTGACTTATTTTTCATTAACATAATGCTGATAATATGAATAAATTTATCAAAAAAAGAAATAAAATATTTATCTTCATTAATTATTTCTTCCTCAAATGTAACATTCCATGAACATATAGAATAAAAAATTTTCATATCTAAAAATATTTATTGGCTACATTTAAATTAAAGGAGACAATATTTTCCAAAACATATATGATAAATCATGATTTATGGTTAAAAAAATCTAAAAAAACATTTTTTTTGACTTTTGATAGAGAACCCATTTTAAATTGTGTTTTGGACACTTTTACAAGATCTTTTTGAAATAAAATCTTATTCTTTATAATCAGATCATAAAAATTTGATTTTTTAAAAAAAATTTGTATTCTTATGATAAAATTAGCATTTTAATAAATAATGAGAAATATTACGTATTGATTCAAAACTACTTTTTCATCTAATTTATTTATATTTTTAGAATATCTATTTAATATGTTTTGATATATATTTATATTATTTTTTCATCATTTTATTGATTTTTTTTCATCGTAATTAATTTCATATTTAAATTATATATCAAATAATTCAAAACTTTTGAATATTTCACATTAAAAACTTTTTTTAGTTTTGTCTGCATTATTAATTTTAAATATATTTTTACCAATTATATGAATTTAATTAGGTAAATTGAATTACATATTTTTATTTATAATGTCCTTATTATGTTATAAGACCACTTAAAGTTTTATATATAAAAAATTTATAATGGTAAAAAATTATTTACTATAGTATAAGTAACATTATGATAATGGTTTAAATTGAAATTTAAAAGATTATCATATCTAAAAACTAAAAAATTTAAAGGTTGAATGACGTGTGGCTCGACCCTGACCATTATATTCAATATTAGTTACAATAAAAATTCAAGGAATTTAATTTCACCTCTATATGGTTAGCTTTTAATATAAAATAATCAATAAATAAATCACTTGAACCAACATCTCCTCAAGTATAAATAACAAATTGCACCTCCCCATTTCAATCATAAAATCCTTATAGCTCATAAAATCTCTTCACAAACCTCTCATACTCATTCTCCCCACGTCCATGTAATTCTAGTCTCAGCAAAAATACAAAATCCAAGTCCTTAAAGGTCTTTTAAGGAGGGGATATTCAAGAGGTAATTTTCTCAAATTACCTCTCTTAATTTATATTATTTTTCAACTTTACCCTCACCAAATTCATCCATAAATTCATGATGACTAAATAATCATGTAAAGAACCAGAGTTTTATGTTTCTAATGGAATATCTCATATCCAATCTATTTCTTGCCTCCTTTTATTCAAATAAATCAAATTTGTGTCCATGTTATGCCGATTAGTGGCCTTTGTGAACAATATTTTTGTTCTTTTATCCTTTACCACCTTCAAGTATTCTCCAAAAATTATTTTTCTAGTAAAATTATATTTCAATTTCTATATTAAAAATTATTTAATATTATGTAAATGTTATATTAAACATATTTTTATTCATTCCATGTTGTGGTTATTTGATAACTTTATTTAGGGATGTGTGGACTACAATTTTTTCAAAATGATGTGATTCATACACATATCACATTGAATTTATTATGTATTTTTTTAATAATAAATCATATAAATGAAATATTAATTAAAATATAATTATATTATATATATATATACATTTCACTAAATGATCATTCATTCAGTTTGATAGGAAAAAAATAGCATTCATGCGTTAATACGACCTACTGTCTCCATGAACGGTGTTTTTAGTTTGTCTTAAAATATTACTATAAATACTTATATAATAAATATACGGGATATTAATATCATGTTTTATATTCTGGAGATCATTAAATTATTACCACATGGACTTTTGGAATCATACTAAGTTCATTTTCGAATAAAGAATTGATATCGGCCAAACTTCAGATATGAACACAAATAATTGTATAATTGTTATAAAATGGTAATAACAGATATAAAAGGAATAATAAATATGAAATATTTTATAATAAAATTATAAATCAACCTATGGTTATTGTGTAGTAAGAACAAGAAACATACGAGATGATTTGAACTCGAAGTAAGGGAATTTCTTAATCCAATTTTCATTATTTGGGTTAAACTTCTACTTCATGATTATGTCGCTAAACTCTTATGTGTGAAATGAATATGGAATATATTATATTTTATTTATATATTTAATTTAATTAAATATTTTTCAAAATGAATTTTTTTAAATAGTATGTTTAACTTTCTATAAAAAATGACAAAAATAATTTTTTAACATATACAGAATCAATGTCTTCTCTACTGATGTGACTATTATTTAATATATAACTTCTTCTATAGGTATTAATATTTTTTAAATAAAATATATCCTTTATTTTATTTTTGGGTATTTTGGGATTGAAAATGGTTTTAAAAAGGTATTAAAAATTTCAATATCTTGAAATAATTTCATATAATTGTAAATTTAATTTTAGGAGTGAATCCTTATAATTATATATGGGTACTTGTAAATTTAATAGGTGGTTACACGGTAATGGAAATATGGGTTGTTACATAAAAAACTAAATATTAGTGTTTCCATGTTAAACCAAGGATTGGTGGTTACGTTATAACCTCCAATGCATTGAGTATGGAAGTTGGCCATATGACTATTCCATTTATAAGACTAATATGTGTGGAAGTCAATAATATGGTTTATCCATTTATGTATTATTATCTATAAAGTTACCTTTGTATGTTATATATGATTTTTTTGGATTTTATGGTAATATTTTGATTCCAAAAACGGTATGAAATGATATTATATTGAGTGAAGAGAATTTACTATATCTTATAGGTGAAAAGAATTACATTATGATAAAGTATTCATTGTTTACATGTTTTAGAAAGACTATTAATTCTCCTTCTTTATGTATCTCTTACAATGTTTTTTATTCTCAATACAAGATTTAAAATGTTTTTTACTAGATTTAAGAGAGGATAGGTAGAAGGATGGAATCAAGGGAAAATTTGTGATGGTTAAACATAAAAGAAACCCATGTTTCTTTTTTAAAGTTTTTATTTTCTAAAAAATGAACAATGAATATAAGTGTATAATTCAAAATATTTATGATTTTATGTATGAATTATGTCTTAATTATATAAATTTCAATACCTAAAGATATCCTCACTCTGAATTATTTCCATAACTAAATATTTTGTAATGTTTAAAACTATGTCATTATAGTTGGTATCATAGGTTAGTTTATATAAATCTAGAGATTAGAGTAATATTAATCACGTTTCTTTGGAAGATTTTACATTCTGGTTAAATTTAATTTATATAACATTTGAATATTACCATATTTCTTCATCTAAGATATGTCTATTCAAAATGGTTTTCTATAGTGGACATAGGTAAATGTGCAAGAAAGGTATACATAGGAAAAAAACCTTCTAAATTAGCATCCTGAGATGGTAAGAATTGAACCTGAATAGTTTTTTATAGTGATGGATCAATTGAATATGGTGATAAATGGAGGTCGTGTTCATACAGGAGATCAACTAGATCAAATGTAGAGTAATATGTATGGATTAGATCATTTTATAAGATTATTTCATCCATCATTTAGAGTATCATCTTAGCCTATTCATGCTAAAGGGTGGATTAACACAATATAAAATATTTTTTATATAATGGGATGTTTAGGAAATCAAAAGGTTAGTATTTTTGTTTATTATTTTGAAGTTGAGGCTGGTCATTGGTGGTCAATGGTTAAAAATATCAGAGTAAGTGAATGGATTGATTCCATATAATGGGATGAATTTAAAAATATATTCAAATAGAAATAATTTCAAAATGTTGGACAAATTAGGATGGAAAATAAATTTTTGGAATTGAGACAAAAGGAGGAAGATTTAGTGGCTACATAAGAGGAAAATTTCACCCATTTGTCAAGGAACATCCCAAATTTTATCTATGCTATTTATAGTAAGATAAATATGTTTTACTTAGGATTAAAGATGAAATAATGAATGGAATTATATTCTTATGAGTAAAAGAGATATGATAAACTTTTCTGATCTACTGAGAAGGTATAAATGAAGTTTTATGATGATCATGTGTTGGATGATAGTAAGAAAAAGAAGTGATCCAGTTTGCATGCAATGGGAAAGAATTCATCAAATATGTTTGGAGATAAGAAATCTAAATTTATATCTTATGAGAAGTGTGGTAAATATCATCTATAAGAATCTATCTCAAAATCTATGAAGTGAATTTTATTTGGCACGAATGGTAATATTGCTCAGGACTAAAAATGAGATGATTAGGAAAGCAATGAAAAGTCAGCGGTAAGATGTTTTAGTTATAACGAGTTAGGGAATTATGCCAATGTGTTTCTGTTGTTGATTACACAGGGTGGAAACTAGCTTGATAAATAACATAAGGGCATGGAAGAATCCTTTCATACTACTATGATTTATGTGGTACCAAAAGATGATGTGGTGATAGGTATGTTATGGGTTTTTTTAAAATATTCCAATACTCTATTTGACTTTAGATCATCACATACTTTCATTTTTTATAGCTTTTCAATTACATTAGATATATTTCCTCATGAGTGTGATAAAAAACAATTTATAAAAAATCTAGGTGTAATTATTAAGTATAATATGATTTTTGAGTATATTCCTATTATGATTAGTGGGATGGTATTTCCTATATTTATTTTTTAAACTTCCAATAGGGGGATATAATTTTTTTGGTATGGATTATATTTCTATTTATCATGATAAAATTTATTGTAATGCCAAAGAATTTTTTTTCAATAATTTCATACATTTGATAACATACCTCGAAGCTAAGATATTGATTAAATATGGTGGTGAAATTTAACTATCTCATGTTATTAAAATTAATAAATAGTTTTGATTTGTACCATTCTAGTAGTGAATGAATTTATATGTGTATTTATAAAGAATTTTCATTTATTTATCCCAATCCTGAGGTTGAATTTACTTTTGAATTAGTGCATGATTCTAAGACTATTTCTAAACCCCCTTATCAAATATCTCAAATATAACTGGTGGAATTAAAAAAATAGTTGCAATAATTACTTGATAAATGTTTCATTCGACCTGGCACTTCACAATGGGGTGAACCTATTTTATTTTTGAAACAATAAAGATGGTTTAATGAGACTTTTTATTGATTGTAGAGCCTCGAATAATATCACTATTAATGATAATTATTATTTTCCTCATATCAATGATTTATTAGATCTGCTCTAGGAAGGTCAGTATTTTTGAAGATTGATTTGAGGTCAAGGCATCATCGGTTGAAGGTGAAGGAGGATGACATTCCAAATACATTGTTCCAAATTAGATATGGAAGTTATGATTTTGTAGTTATACCCTTTGGGTTATCTAATTCTCTTATTTTATTTATGAATCTCATTAATGTATTCATTCATCAGTTTTTGGATCATTTTGTGGTTTTGTTTATAGATGATATTTTTTTTATATTTTAAAATAAAAAAAGAACAAGAATGTCACTTAAGGATTTTTTTGAAAACCATAAAAGAAAATAAATTGTAAAGAATGTTTATTAAGTGTGAATTTTGGATGTATAAAATTTCATTCCTTAGTCATATTATTTCTAAATATTGCATAACTATTGACCATTTTGAAATATAATTTGTTTAAGAGTGTCCATGACCTATACATATCAAATAGAATCACAGTTTTCTTATATTATTTGGTTATTAACAAAGGTTTGTTAAAAACTTTTATCAGTTTTCTAGAACACTAATTAAGTTAACATGTTTGGGAGTTATTTTCATCTGGAAAAAAGAATGTGATAATAGTTTTTAAGAATAGTTAAGAAAATTGGAAAATTCCATAGTTTTGGTTATGCCTTCTATGATTGGTGAATTTTTATCTATATTGATACTTTATTAAAAGTAATTGGTGGATTCCTAATTCAGAATGATTAGGTAATTGTTTATTCTTAGCATCAATTTAAACCTCATGAGTTAAATTACCCTACATATAATTTGGAATTATTAGTTGGTGTATTTTTCATTAATAATTTACAGGCATCATTTTTATATTGTAAAGTTTGAAATATTTAATGATCACAAAATTTTTATGTATATATTCTCTCAAAAATATTTAAAAATGAGATAGAGGATATGGCTAGAGTTAATCAAGGATTATTATTTCATGATTCATTAACATTGAGGAAAAGATAATAAAGTGGCTGATATTTTGAGTCGAAAATCTAATGCTATATTAACCATGAAACATTTATAATGAGATCCTTTGGTTAATTATTTTAAGAATTTTGTCATATAAATTATTGATGCGGGAAATCCATATATTTTGTTTCTGAAGTCCTTGAAATCATCTCTATTAGATAGAATTATGAAACCACTATACAAAGATAGTGAGTTACAAAAAAATGTAGGATTGGTTCAAAAGGGTATGTTACATGAATATAATATTTATAAAGATTGATTTGTGATATTTGGGAAGAGTTTATGTGTGCCTTTTGATTCATAGTTTAAGAATGAGTTATTATGGGAAGCTTATAGTTATTCATTTCTAGTTCACCCGAGTATCTCTAAAATGTACAAATATATTTGGGAGTATTTCTGGTGGGATAGAAAAAATAGATATTAATGATTTTCACATGAGATGTTTGACTTTTCAATAAGTTATAGAAGAGTGGAATTAACAATAATTTATTCTTCATCCTTTTCATATGATAGAGTGGAAATGAGAAAATATTTCCATGGATTTTGTAGTGGGATTAGAAAATAAATATCTAGGTAACAATGTGATTAGGGTAATTTTTTATCAACTAAATAAATATTCTCATTTTTTTCTATTCTATATACTTTATCAATAGATAAACTTTTTCAGTTTTATATTAAAGAGATATTCAGGTTACATGGGGTTCCCCTCTCTGTTGTATCTGATCGTGATCCCAGTTTTACATATAATGTTAGGAAAGTCCTTTATAAGTCATTGGGAATTAAATTAAATTTTAGTACATCTTTTCATACTCAATTAGATTGGAATTCGAAATGAAAAATTCAGACCTTGGAAGATATTATATGTTCTTGTTAAAAGGATGACCTCAGATGTAAGGATCAATATATTTCCCTGATGGTGTTGGCTTATAATAACAGTTTTCATTAAAATATACAAATGGCACCATTTTAAGAATTATATGTAAAGAGGTGTAGAACTATAGCGCTTCAAGACGTTTTAGGTGAAAGGATGTTTATGGGATTAGAATTGGTATAGTGAATAATAGAGAAACTTTTTTTGATTTTGATACATATAAGGATAGCATAGCGTAGGAAGAAAATTTACACGGATAAGTATAAATTTTTATTAAACACTCCTTCGTGCTTTCCATACTGTGGTTATACGATAACATCATTTGTGGTCATGTAGAATAGTGCCACCTCAAAATAATGAGATTCGTTCACACATTACCTGGAATATATTAATGATTTTTATGTTGATAATATATTATATAAATTACATATTAATGAATTTATATATGGTTTTATATATATATATATAAATTATCTTTCATTTAATACAAAAAAAACAAAAATAGAATTCAGGCAAACGTACGACCTACCCTTTACATAAAAGGTGTTTTTAGTTTGTCTAAAATTATTACTATAAATACATATATAATTAATATATAAAATCAATTATTAATTTATGACCAAAAGTAAAATTTAAATCATATCAATTTTGTTTTCGACTCAAGAACTGAATATTAACAAAACATCTGGTATGAACTTAAATAATTGGTTAATTTTTATAACATGGTAATAAGTGATATAAATGTAATAATAAACATTAAATATTTTCTGAATTAATTATAAATTAACCTAAGTTTGTTATTCATAAAGAACAAGTAACATATGAGATGAGTCATACTCGATATAAAGGATATTTTAAACCCAATTTCTATTCATTGTGTTAAACTTTTACTTATTGGTTATGACGTTCAACTCTTAAGTTTGAATTGATTTTTGAATATCATATTTTTTATATATATAGAATTTAATTCAATGTTTTTTAAGAAATAATTTTAAATTTATTGTTTTACATTCCTTAAAAAACAACAAAATAAATGTTTTTTAATGTATATGGAAATAATGGATTCCCTATGATGGTAACAGTTATTTTATATTTATCTTCCTCTATAATACTTACTGCTTTTTAAAGGGAAAAAATATTTATTTCATTTTGGGTATTTTGTAATTTAAAATGGTTTTCAAAATGGATGGATAATTTCAATATCCTATAATTATTTATTGTTATTACCAATGGAATTTTATTAGTGAAATATTGAAAATTAAAATATTTTATGTGTTATGATTATATAATAAATCATGGAAATTTGACGGGTGTTTATGTAATAAAACCTAGATGTGTGGTTACATGATAAACCCAATATGGGTGGTTTTTTGATAAACCAGGGATGGGTGGTTACATTATAACCTCCAATGCATTGGATATGGATTTCAGTCGTATGGCTATTCCATTTGTAAGAGTGGTACGCATTGAAGTTGACCAAATAATTATTATATTTATGTATGATTATTTCTGAAGTTACCTTTATATGTTATACATGATTTATTTATGGGTTTTATGGTAATATTATTAATACATAATGGGTATGTAATGAGCTTATATTCAGTGAAGAGTATTTACTACTTCTTAAAGGTGAAAAGTATTACTTTATGATAAAGTATTCATGTTTTACATGTTTTCACAAGTCTAACGGTCCTCCTTCTTTTTGTATCACTTACAAAGATTTTTATTCTCTCCCCAAGTTTTAATATATTTTTAATATCATTTATGGTAGGATAGTGGAATGTTTGGAATCAAGGGAAAAGTTGGGGTCTTTAACAAGAAACAAAATTGTGTTAATTTTTAACGGTTTTTTATAATAAATTGGATAGTGAGTAAAAGAGTCTACATTGTAATATTTATGTTATTATATTTGAGTTTTGGACTAATTTTCTAAATCACTAAACATAAAAAGATCGTCAATTTTAATTCTTGACATAATTCAAGATTATGTATTGTTTAAGGTTGTGGCCTCATATCAAAGACCAACATACAATTGAGTGAATTTTATCCAACAGTTGATTTGTTTGAATATCCACTTTCATATATGATGATTTAACAATATTACCCTTTTTTAATGAAGATCATATCACATTTATTTATATATTAAACATAGGTACATCAAAAACCTTTTTTTCTTAGGTAATATTTCTCATATTTTTTTACATGTATGGAAATTTTCTTGATTCACAGATGGATTTTCTTATTTAATGATCATGTAACATGAATCTTACTCATAAAAAACCTTAAACAAGTAACCTAATTTCATTTCATATATAGTAAATAAATTTCCATAGTTCTACCTCTTACTCAATAATTCATCCTTTTGAAATATTTCATTGTTTCATTAATTGTAAAATTGAGACACAATTAATAAGTTGTGTTTCACCCTATTTGTAAATAAGGTTATCATTGACTTCTAGGTTTCCTCTCTAATTACTATTAAACCAAATCCTCTAATCATGAGTAAAACATTATTTCCAAAAGTCATGCATCCTTAACCATTTCAACATCATTGAAGACATTTAAATCTTTTATCATATGGGAAGAACATCCACTATAAAAATCAATGTAATGTATTGTTATGATACATTGATTACCACATAAATTAGTAATTCATTATCATTTACTTTATCTATCATACTAAATAATTTTGAGTGTCATAATTTATACTCAGCTAGGAAGATTGAATAGTGAGACATTATTCTGCATTGTGACCTAGTTATTCACACATTCAAAATTTTTAATCCAATTATTGAAAACTATTTTAAACAATTAGTCAATGATTTTTCAGATTCTGTTAAAATTTTATTTTTTGTGTGGACAGAATCCCCTTAAAAAGTTTCATTTCATACATTTTGGGATCGTGATGATATTGTAATAGAACCAAAATCATCTTTATATGTGCAAAAATCCACCACTATTTGATAATTATTCTTAAAATTAATATCTTACTTTGTATATTTATTTTTTTCTAATAATTTCTTCCTCCTATTGTTTTATAAATTGATCATTTACATTGTATCCTTTTTTTGAACGATGATTTTTTAATACTCTCAATACTGTATTAATCATTCTAGTATTATTTCCTGATATTTTCCTATCATAATTTTTAGTATTTTTCACATTCATGATTTAATACCAAAAAATTATAGTTTTAATATAATATTATTATTTTACCATAAATTATAATTCATCTATATGTGTCTTTGAATCATAAATTTAAATAACCTTCTTCTTCAATATTTTGAAAATTTATTTTATAATATTGTGAAATATGGATTTGAAAATGATTAATTTTGACTCTAATTCCATCAATTATTAGTGAATAACTTTATGCTTCTTAACCTTTTTTTATACTTCTCTTCTATGAAAACATGTAATTTCATATCTTTATAAATTATATTCTTTTGGTTATAAACCTCATTTATGAATTTTGACTTATTTTTAAAGCATATTTTTTTATTGTTACTAAATAATTTACAATATTTCATTAAAATCATATACCACTTCTCTAATTTTGAAATCATTAAAATAAATTTATTGAGTTCCTCCATTAGTTATAAAACCATTTGTGATTTCCTCATTTCCACCATTTTTATCCCATCACAAGTGATCTCTTCCTCATTCAATTTTACATTTAGTAATTTTCCTCAACATCAGTTGAAGTCTCGACTTCTCATTAAACCACCCTACAATAAATATATTAAATATTAGATACAAATTTTATAATCTTGTGTTTAGGGAAATCATACTATTTTTATTTAAATAAAATATTATTTATTGATTTGTAATGCTTTCTTATTATATTAACTTATTTTATTCCCATCCTCATCATCAATATCATAATCATATTTAATTTTAGATTCTTTTCAAAGAGATTTATAATAACTCAAAATTTGAACTAATTAAGTGGATAATTTTAATGATACTTCTTTTTTCCCTTTTAAATATACTTTAAATAAATGAAAAACGTTTTTTAAACCTAATTTTTTAATTTTATTCTTTATCAAAATCCACTTCTTATTTTTTTCATACTTTATTTTCTTATCTTTTTTAAAATCATTATATTATGTACTCTAACATTATTTACTATTCATTATGAAGTCACTTACTTTTTTCATTCCATAATAAATTTTCATTCAATATAGATTATCCCATGGATGTGTGTTATAATTTTGTTTTTAATGTGTCAATATATTTGAATTAAATTTGATCGGACTATAAATATTATATTATGAAAAAACATATATTCTTCCAATAATTTGCCAAAAACATTTATGTTGCTGAATAATTTATCGACTATGGTGAAAAATTTTCCAATAAATTTATTAACATACATCCATATGCCTTCATACTTCTATAATGAAATATATTGTTTTTCTAAATTCACCTTTTCAATTAATTTGAAAATTTTATCCAAATTATTTCAAATTTCATTCATTATTATAACAAATTTGATTATAATGATTCCTATATCTGAATGAGTTGAAATAGTTAAATTTTGATCTTGACCTTTATTCTTAATATTCTTTCAATTAACCATTTTTATAATTGTATTTTATGACAGAGGAACATACTCATTTTTTTCATTTCAAGTACATCTAATTCAATGGATAATATCTATGAAATTGTTATAACATTCCATGTATAATAATCGATCCCATAAAATTTCATAATTCCATTTTCTACCAATTATTGTGATCCTGATAAACCCAAAAAAAATCAATGATACATAAAAATGATGAAACCTTCTTTCAAATAAATAAAATCAACTATGATATATTCAATTGAAACATATAGTTCTACCATGATACCAATTAATATAGACTATGAAAAATATGAATTCACTGAGAAGGGTGAGAATTATCAAATCGTTTTCCACTTTTTATGTTCCACCTCATTGAAATAATTTTCACTTATTAGAGGGATTAACTATTTGATATCTATAATTATTTAATTAGTTTAATAATAATAAACTCAAAGGGGATAATGAATTTACATGTTCTACCACTCAAAATGAATTATCCGCTAAAACGGATGACTGATGATCCACTAAATTACATTTTTTGGATATAATGGGTAGGTTTTATCCTTATACTAATGATAAAAAATGTATCTTTCTAACTTGTATAATGATTTATAAAAAAATTGATATTACAAGAAAATAATACCAATAAATATTCTTTGAATATAGTATATTTCCATAATTTTTTTTCTTCTTCAACTCTTACACTAATAATAAATCATCATTGATATGGTGAGTGATATCCCTATTATTTCTATAAATATTTTCTTCTGTATCCATGATCTTATATCAATTATTCTTACATTTAAATATTATATATTCCGTATCATTTTTTCAAAATTACATGCTACTAATTCCGGAAACCACTTACACATTCTTCTTTCAAATTATACTTCCTTGAATTTTTAATTTTAAACTCAAAATCCATACCACTATGTTAACTTACAACAAATTACATTTAATTTTTATCCAACAGATCAATTTAGGACTGACTATAACATATATAAGTTATTTATTAAAATTAGATTAATTAATACTAGTGTTTTGTGGTACTAAGAAAAATTCATCAATAAATCACACTAATTAAAGAATTATCCCATCACTATGACATGTTGTAAATCATAATGGTGTGAAGAATTAAATTTTAATGAAACTAATCTAAACAGATGTGAATAATTTTTATAAATACGTACTCAGAATATAAAATGATATAGTAGATATTGTTTCAATTCCAAATTCAGAGCATTGTGCCCTAGGCCATGGCATAGTCTTCACTATTTTGGATTTCCAGCCACACTAATCTCTTCAACAAGGTAATTTTAACAATTTGGTTAAAAGGATCTCAGTGCTTTAGAACTTCCCAAAATTAAATTCATGAAAGGGTTGTGGTATAAGTGGTTTTTTTGGTTCTCATGCATGACCCATGAGTATATAATGATTTCTGACATTTTATTTCACTTCCAAAGTTGTTTTTTATCTCAAATATTGAAAAAAAAATCCCTTATATAGTGATATTACCTATTTTATATAAGAAAAAATATAAAGTGAAAATCCATTCAAAATTCCTACTTTCAAATCAGTCAATCCATTTTGAATCATAGTATAATATTATCTAATATGTTATGACTTAATTTGAACCTCTTCCAAAAAATATGTCACAAAAAATATCAGGATTCAATATAAAAAATCCTTTCTTCTCATCAGAACAGGACAACACCAATATTGGAAAAGTCCACAACAAAATAAATCTGATTGTTACTTCAACCATCTATATACACCTTTAAACCTGTTCTAAGAACTCCAAAACCTTTGAATGAATATATCACCACTGAAGTGCCAATAATCACTAGAGTTTGAAAGTGACACATATGATAAAATATTAATTGAAAATAAAATATAATGTAAAATCCCTAAATCATACCAAACCCAAATTTACTTTACTTAATCAAACTCACCCATTGATAAACATATTCTATTTGGGTTAATTTTTTCATCTCTATAATACATTGTCTTAATAATATCTCTCATTTTCCTCATCTTAAAAAAAAAAAAAAAATTATGGTTATGGATGTTATATGTTCTAAAAAATATGATTGTTTAGTATAAAAAGTAAATTTTTAGCTGTTTCACTAAGAAAAATAATTTTTTATTTATATTTTATAGTATCCTCTTGTTAAAGGTTCCTTGATTCAGAATATTTAATTATTTTCTAAGTTAAATGTTCTATAGCTCATTTAAAGATGATAATTTTTTTGAATATGGTATATGTAAATAAATAATTGCATTTTGAATCAAGAAGAAAATATTATCTACCTAAATTGGGTAAATTTTATGTGGAGTTAAATCAATTTAACTATAAAATACTATGTTTTATAAATGTATTGTTTTGAGTATACTCAAAGAAATTTAATTAATGTTATTTTTAGTAAAAAATATTTTTGAGAAAAATATTCATTGAAGCAAATTGATATGTATTTGTATAATTACAAATATTCAATTAGTACTATATTTTTATATTATTAAGGAATCTTTTTCTTGAATATTATGTAAAACATAATATTCTTCCTTGCAAAAATACACAATAATCTTAAATGGAAAATATTCAGTAAAAATAAATTTTATGGGACGCTAAATATTCTTTTATCAAATATTGAATGTTATATTGTTTTGAAAAAAATGGTTCTCAAACAAGTTATTTAAAACATTAACCAGTATTTATAATTCTATAATGTGTGATATATCATAAAGGATAAACCATATTGGAAAAGTTAATTAAAACCCAAATAATGGTTTTTCATGAGTAAATAATTTAATATCAAATTACATTTTTTATCAATGTATCTAAATTATAATCCACTTATTCATATAAAATAATTAGAAACATAAATAAATTCTTACCAAAAATTGAATTTATTGGTATATTTCTATCCTTAAAAACTATCAAAAATAATTAATTTTGTTTTGTAGTTAATGAAAATAATTTTGTGGATGATAAATTGGTAAATCCAAAAAATAAACAATTTAATATAAAATACTTATAATGGCATGAAAAAATTACTCTAATTCTTTAGTTTAACATTTTTTTATTTGATAAATATAACATTTAAACATATAAATAACAAATAATGATATATTAATTCAAAACTATTTAAAATTTTAAAATAAAAACACCTATATTCAAATTTTTAAAAAATAATTTATTATTAATGTTCATAGAAATTAATAAATTTAAAAAATGTTTAAATAATTAAATACTCCAAGATTCAATAAATTAAGTAGAAAAATTTTCCTATTCATTTATGATATGTGGACATAACATGTTACATTTAGTGAATATAGGCTATTGAAATCTGTTTAATTATAAATTTTATGAATACATTAATTATGGTTTCCATCAAAAAAATTATTTTTGATGTCTGTTAATTTAAATTTTTGGAATAAATTAAGAAGAAATATAGGGTTGGTGTAGTATTGTTTACATATAACCTGATAAAATATCACTGATAGGTAGAGAAATAACCAATGTATTTTTATCCTATGTTTCTACTATTGATATTATATGGTGTGAGACTAGGCATCAGATGAGAAATATGGCACACAATGATCCCTTAAGTTGTCAATGTGTCTATTAATAACTCAGTAGTTGAAAAACTATTCTTTAAAATTTTTATTTTTTATTTATTTTTAACTTGGTTATTTAGAAAATAACTCATATATCTTCAATTTATTCTATCTAGGAAAAAATCTATCCTATCTTTCCTACTACTACATCAACTTCTATCTTTAGAAAACTTCAAACCTCTCATTTCATGATGGATCCTTGATCCAACTATGGTTGTAGACTCTTAATGATTATGTTGAGGTAAAGGATCAATATTTTGTTATTTTTAATAATTATATCACTATAATTGGTTCTAAAACAAGATTTCAATTGTATTCCTAGACTTGTGTAATATTTTCAAGTATGAAAAAATTTAGTTAATTTTTTCAAATCGGAATCAATTATGTTTATTTTGGTAAGTAAATACTAAGTTATTTTATAATGTTTTTCTTATATTGATAGGTAAGAGGTACATATTCATTCGATATAGGAAACCATTATGAGAATTTTGGGGGGGTCTAAAAGTATGTTAAACTTTATTTTAAATGTGTAAACATTTTTAAATATGGTTTGTGTATTCATTATAATATTGAAATTGATTATAATAATATTTTCATCTCAACTTTTTTAAATACACTTAGATGGTCATAATTAGGGTATGATATATAAAAACAACTCCCCCTTCAGATATTATTTCATAGTTAAACAAAACACTCTTATCTCTCATCCCCATAAAAATGTTTGAATAGGAATGAAATCATTCATGAGACACAAAAAATTTACTTGGTTCGACCACACTAGGATAAACCCAAGGATAATAAAAATTAAATGATCATATGTACCAAATCCACTATATTGTGATGCTATTACAATGTTTAGGGAAGATTCCTTGTCTATCTTAGTTTAAAACCAATCGGAATTTAAAATCTCACTTCTCACTCAACTAAAGTGTGCTTACTTATCTTTCATAATAATATTCTTTTGATCACCTGAATAAATATGTTTTACACACCATTTGGTGAGTCATTGTGTTCCACTTTCATCCCTTTTATGAATACCAATTTACTAAAGATTTATTCAGAAATCCCTTTTGTTTCAAATAAGATTTACTTTTTAGAAATCCATTTTTCCAACGTTCCTGAAAAATCATAATTCTTCACAAAACATTATTTATTCATGAAATCCAAAACCTTTAAAAATCTCAATGCATTTGTGAAGCTCACTACAATTTTTATGCTTGCAACATTATCTAAGCCTATATTGATTTATCTAAACATACTTAATTTTGGGAATTTATGTTCTTATGATAACCTTTGGGCACAAATTCTTTTTCACGTAACACCTTTACGAATTAAGGAGCCTTTGGATTGTTATTAAGGCTTAATCTATTAAAATGAGGGTGTAGATGCCTATTTATAGTCATTACCTCAACTGTATGAATCTTTTAACATCACCAATTACATTTCAAAAATCAATTCGTTATTTTTCATGAAAATCCTTTCCTTCATGAAATGTTAGGGATATTTTCTTGATCGTAAAACATATCATAATCACATAACTTAATATTTATCCTTTAAGATTGAACTATCCTTCAGGAATCTTTACACATTCATGAAACCCTAGTCATTCCGGAAGAACCGAACCACTGCGAAATAACAAAGCATCATGAATTACATTAATTTTTCTCATATTTATGATAAATCCTTATAAATTCAACATTAATGAACACTAATTAATCCTCAAAATTTTGGAAAACAATGGGAAAATGTTCCACCTTGTATAAATATTTTTCTATACTGCTTCCAAAACATCATCCATTTTCCTTCGATTTTTGTCAATACATATTTTAAAACATCATGGTGGAACTCCAAAACCGACTCAGTAAACATGTTTTGTCAACAAAAAAACATCCCATAAACACCACGAGGCTACCTTGAAAAATTTTTCCCCAAAAAATATTAACTACATGAATAAATTTAACGTGAAAAATAATTGAAAATGTGTGATATAATGAAATAAGAATTTATTTATGGTGATATTTCTATGTATTGAATTTGACTATATTTTTTGAAAAAAAATAAAAGGTAGCATGTAACTACTATAACACAAAATAACTCTTTTTGGGAGGGTAATTCAACCAAGTACGTCCCCCAATGCTTGACTCTAATAGAAAAAGTGTTAATGACCAGTGTTGTGGGTAAAAATTTTATAATTTGGAGGAATTAAACATATAAATGGTAACTCCCTACAATAATAAATGAAAATCATAATAAATTATAAATTTATTTCATAATATACATATAAATTTTATAGATTAAAAAAAAGCATAAAGGAATAAAGAAACCCCTAGAAAATTTATACCTCATAAACAAATGAAACAATACTTTCATGGAATCTTACTTAGCCGAAGCTATCAAGGAACAATGCTAGATCAACATGTTCTTAGATACCTAAAAACACAATATATAGAATAGTGGTATACATAAACATATTAATTATGTCCCAACCATATAAATACATCATTCAATGTGTAAAAGTCATACTCATGCATCTATGATATTATTGGATAAAATATAATAACAACGATTCAGATCCTCAAAATTTTCCCATATCCTACTACAATCACCCTCACCAAAAAACTTATATATATATATATATATATATATATATATATATATCACACAATGAAAAATGTGAAAACACTAAAAATAAGATCTTCTTCATATTAAATTAAACTAGCTATATCAAAATCTCTCCCAATATCAAATTTCTTATATTTAGTGACAGAATTAAATCATGGGTTAGGGGTTGTTAAAAATTGACTATCAAATCATCCATTAGTCCCAACATCCCATATGATTTTGGTCACATATTGTATTGAGTCATTTGTGGGGGAATGTGGCTAGTGATGAATGTGAATCACCAAATAAATAATGTAAACATAAACTTTTACACACAAATATCATCCCAATATCTCCTCAACCTTAAAATACCACTTCTCGTCTTCATGCACCATTACAAGACATATCTTCCCAGAACATCCAATATTGAAAATCATATGTTGTTTATGATTACTCAAAATTCACCAACAATAACTATTGATATTTACTCAACAATTTTGTTGAGTATTTATTAAGAACACCATTAATAACTACATGGTATAATAGTTAAAAATTATCTGAAAGTAAAAGGCATCCATACTACCTATAAAAACCCTAACATACATCCATATAAATATCTATCTTCATTCGCTTATTTTTTATTACATCTATATTTGTACCTCAACAAGCCTATATACAAATCCTCGTCTGTTTCCATAACTCATCACATCAATTCCATAAGCATCATCATTAATTCTAGTTTTATAGGACACAGCCATAATTTTAGATACTTCTCTAAATATAACCCACATTTCAATACCCTGAATTATTATACTCCATTAATAACTATACCGTAGTAATTACCCAGAATTAAATTTCAATATACCATTCATGACCTCTCTTGAATTCCCTCTATGAAAATCCAACCTTTTCATATCATAGTGAAGGTAATTATAACAAATACAATTAGTAGCATCACCATGGGGCATATTTGGAATGAAATATACCATTGTGTCATTGATATATATATATATACTATACACCCCTCAAGTAAGGTTCTAGATAAAATATGTTAATTTCTATTAATTATAACATCTCTATAAAATAATGTCATTGCCCATGAAGAATTTCATACAAAATTTAATACTACCTCATAATCAAATTTATGAAAAAGAAAATAATATTATCCAGACACACCACTATTGAACATCAACACACTATTTAACAAATTAAAAATATCTATAAAAGGTTTTTGATAATTAATATATCCTCATAATATTAATAATAGTCTGATTATGATATTATAAAAACATTCTTTAATCTAAAGAAAAATTAATTTTTCATTTTTATAAAATCAAATACAACAACATAGGTTTTTTTGGAAAATAATATCATTTAACTTATCAAATTATATCTCCATGCCATTAAATTACATATTTCATAAATAATATAGGAATTATTTATCTATAGTGAAAAAAGTATTGAATACCTAGAGGTAGATACTCCATATGTTCATTGTCCTTCATTCCACGCACTTCACACATTATTTATTCATCGTTATTCTTCCCTTATTATTTGTTCTTATAACATAATACCATAAAAATGTTGAAATAAGGCAAAAAATTTCTTAATAGTGGATATAGAATATCTTAAATAAAAGAAAAAAACCCATTTCCAAAATCTAATTTTATATAAGTATTCTCATCCTCTTCCCTGAATTCATTAACCCCCATAATAATAATACATAATAAAGTCTAACTATTAGACTTTATAATATCTATCACTGACTATTTAAGTTGAATATCCTCTAATTCCGTATTCAATCCTCTAAATTTCATAATTAATTCCCCTCATAACTTATATGACTAAATTCTTTGTCTTATGTAGACCAAGAAAATTATCTCCCATAAAATACATATTATACATAGCATAAATAGAAAATATTAAATAATATATTTTAATTCATTAAAAATAACCGCATAAAATAATTGATTAAATAAAATAAATAATCCTATATTATTATATAAAAATATAATCATTTATGATTTGTTCCCTATTCTTCAATAAGAAATTTAAATTCAGAAAAACCGATATATGGGTTCCAAATTCACCCCTCCTTAAGACTGTATCATCCATGAATGGATTATAGAAAATAATCCCATGATAAATAAGTGTTACAAAAAAAATCAATAATATTTCTAATTATTTCAACATTAAAAAACGTCCTTTACATATGAAAGTAATAATTATAAAAAAATCATGATATTGAATCCTCATATGAAAATCCTATTATCATGTACATAATTTCCTTCCAAAATTCACCCATAAAAATTTCACCAATATAATAACACGCCTATGAAAACTGTATTCATGTGATCCTAGATATCTTCACAATATTCCATATAAGTTTTATCTTCCTATAAAATAAAATATCCACCAAAAAATACAATAGATTGATCATGGACATACTTTATAATGGGAGACACATGTAAAACATCATGAATTTTTCTCTATAAATAATTATGTTCCACTCCATAAAAAAATTCTCTAATACCTTATAGAACCACTAAAAGTTACAATAATCCTCAGTTAAATTTTATTCTTTTTTAAAAATCTATGTTACCATTTAAGAGGATATAATCTAAAAAATAGACATTAATAATGCAAAATTATTTTTCATGTATCCTTAATAAATATTTTATTTACCAAATCATGCTATATAGTGCACACCCTGGGTCTCTCTTAAGGAGGCATCTTACCCAACACAAATTTTTTTGGAAAAATTTAAATTATAACAAATATAACACTAAATAATATAAAAAATATGAGTATGAATGATACTTAAAATATTTATATATATATATATATAATGAAATGATAATATAATAAATGCCCACATAATTATGTTCTATACAAAGGATATCCTTTTAAGAGAACACCCAGAGTGAACATTCATCGTCTTATTATTAGTTCCAAATAAACATAATGAAAAGGCTCCATAATATGAATAAACACCATATTCTACCCATGTTTTTAATATATGGTGAACTCAATTATCATTCAGAGAAAACACATCTAACTTTTTTATCGAGGTAGAATACTTTATAAGGGAAGGTTATGCCTCAGGTTGAAAGTAAATATGAAAAAGGTACCATCCCAAAGAGACACTTATTTTCCAAAATCTATGAATATCAGAAAAATAAGAATAATATTTCATAAAATTGGTTTCAATAATTTATTTCTTCCCTAAAAACTCTCTTGGGTTAGTTACTTATTATCATGAGTATAAGTTATCAATGTGAGAAGAGAATTATGTGGAAATAAAAAAGATAATAATGGGAGAATGAGAGGAGTAAAAAGACTAATATATATTAAATATTTATAATAGTATTAAAATAAAAAAACCTACAAATACACTCAAAATAGAGAACTAATGTTGACCTAAAAGGTTTCAAACACTTGCAAAAGGAGAAGGGATGCATTTCTATTTTAAAAAGGGTTGAAAATTTTAGATATAAGTATATCTATTTAATATATGTGTAGGGAAGACCCACTAAATGTAATAATTTGAAAATTTTATTCTTTAAAATTTTTCCAATATTTTTTCAATTGAGTAAAACAATTTTTATCTTCATTAGATATTTGTGGGTAGTTTTATACCTAATTTAATCTGGAATGATAATTTTTATTGGGTGAATCTTCATATTTAACACATCCGGTTTAGTATGAATTTATGGTTTTTATATTTTAAAAATATTGTGGGGACTCAATTGTCAATGTTTTACATCATAATGTTCTCTTTATACATGTTGAATTTCATCTCCCTTAGCATTTTACACTGCGAGATATACTCCCATCATAAAAAATCACCAGATCTGTGCACAGATTTGAAGACCTAATAGGTGATATAATTTTGGGCCTCTAAAATTTTAATTTATCTCTTAAATAATTTTCATAAAATATATCCTAAAAAATAAAATCTTAAATTTTTTTTACAAAATTAAATTTTCTGAAGAAAAACTTAAGAAAAAAATATTGAAGAAAATAAAATTAGTAAAAATACAAAATTATTCCATTTTTCAAATTAATCACTAAAAAATTATAAAGACTTAAAATATGAAAATTTAAATTAAAATAACATTGTGTTACGATAAATAATATTAATATTAAAAGTATTATAAATGAAAATATTTTCTTTACCAGATAACTTATTACAAACTAAAACTATCTCTTACTTGAATATGCATACTACTTTTGTTTACTATAAGAAGACTCATATAATCTTGAATCGTCATCAATCACTCATTCATATACCTGTTCTTGTACAATAAAAACTGACTCGCCAATTTCATCCCAAAACAATGATGATAGAAAAGGTTGAAAATATTTTTTATTATATGGTTATATTCTTATGGTTAAAAGAAAATTTTTATTATATGTTATCATTATTGATGATAAATGAACTTCCCAATATCATCCAAAAAAATAACACTTTCCCTAAAAATATCGTCCACTGACATAATCATTTTTTCATCATAACTTCCTGCTAAAGAACGAACATTTTTATAATACGTAACTAAATGGTAAAATCATATCATAACCCCACACACATCTGATAAATAAATCATTAATCACTATAATATATGATCTTCTAAGAAATACCATTTAACCTCATAAAAAATTCTACATAAATTCATGTAATACTTTCCACAAAACACATCTCCTTAATCAAAATAACTGATTGAATGCAGTCATCTAATCTATAATAAACTTATTCACATCATTACCTCTATACAAAAATGGTCAACTATTTATAATTTTTTTTTGAAATATCCTATCATTAATATGATAAAATACATAATGGTTACATTAAACGATATATTACATCATGCTCATCATTATCCTGATAACATGGATGAAACAACTACAAAAATATTGTCATTGATATATTCTTTTTAGTATACAAAAAATGGAATATTCAATCAAAAATACATCTTAGAAGTAGCATGATTTATTTTAATAGGGATACTATATAAATCACAAAAAATACCCACATTAGCCTAAGGAACTAACGAGTTCTCTCAAAACATGATACGATACTCCCCTCCCTTAGACCAACCTTGATGTGCGTAATCCTAAATAATATATTCCCTCTAAAAATTAGTCTCAGTATCTCCAAGTTAGGAATCCTCCACTGATTAAAAAATGGTATAATTAATCATCATATGGTATAAATAAACTTCTCCATAAACTCCCCTCATATCAAGACGCATAGTTTTTAATTTTTTAATCATCCCTCATTCCCCAGTCGACCCTAGATCCACATAACTATGTGATCTACTACTCAAAGCATCTTCCACAACATTCTATTTTTCCAAATTATAGATTATATTAAAATTATAATCTTATGGGAACCTCACCAATCAAATCTGACTTATGTTCAAATATTTCAAATAAAAAAAAACTTCAAACATTTCATGATCTAAAAAAATCTAAAAAATTCTCATATAAATTATTGTATCAATAGATTGATTGATAAAGCCCCACCATAAACTCAAAATAATGAGTATAATATTTATAGTCTTAATGACATAAATTTATTTACCAATATGAAATAAATACTTCTTCTGGTACTTAAAATATCTTAATCCATGATAAGATATGTCATAATAAACCTTATAAAGAAAACATTTATTAGGAAATCAAAGAACTGATGCACCTATCAAATTTTTCTTATAAATCAAAAATTAAACTTGGAACTCATATAACTAAAAATAAATTAGCTTTATTAATCAAAGAAGATAAATAAGTATTAATATAATAAAACTTGTTCAAGATACTCCTATAATACAAAAAAAATCCTAAGACACTTTTAATCTCATAAGAATTTATCAGTGTACTTAATGAAATCACTATTTCTATTTTTGATTGATTTATTGCAACACCTTCCATTGATACAACAGGTCTTAGTAAATGAACCTGAACTGTCAAAATGTGACTCTAAAAATTTCCCATAAAAATAATTTTTCCTAAATAATTCTAATAAATCCTAATATACTCTATTTGATCTGACTCCCTCTTCCAATAAGTATGTAATTAATCTATGAATTCCACAAAAAATGATTCCAAATAAGGTTTAAAACTCTATTTGATTAGTATTATAAATAAGGATTCATAAATATAAATGTAATTATAAAAAAAATAGGTGTACATATCAACATTAAAATACAATCTTTTAAATTTCCTCATCATTAAATCTATTATGATGTTATTCATATCATAAATCAATCTTTAAGAGACAAATCTCACCTTATATATGATCAAATAGATGATCAATATATGTTATAAGATGACAATTATTCTTCATCACATGGTCCTACTATTGCTAATATATGATTATAATTATGATACCATATATTATTTCGATGAATAACACTGGATCTATTTAAATAGATATACAATTTCATATAAAAATATTTTGTAATAATTTGTAAATTAGAATCCTCAACTCTCACAATATCATTACTATCATATGATAATTTGGTATAAAAATAGGGGAGATTGGTGGATATAATTATATCACAATTTGGAGGTACATTTTTCACATTCTATAGAAATATATATATATATATATATAATACCACACAACTATAGAATGATCCTATTACATCACCTTAGATGCACAAATCCTGAAGAACACCAACTGTGATGTTTTATCTTGAGGTTTAATACATCAATGTTTTAAATGATTACCATCACCTAAATTAAATGACACACTATCCCTTTTATAGTTAATGAAAATAATCCTTTATCAAAAAAATATTCATTAGAAATTATATTATAAAATCAATACATATCAAGGATGATATTATATGGTCACATATGTATTAGAAATAAATCTTAAGAGGTTTTAATTATCTTGAACTTTCTTATACTGAGGGTATACCTACAATAATCTATATTAACCCCTAACTAGAGTGGATAATTATATTTTTCTATGAAACTTTAGAGTATAATCTCTCACCCCTGTATAAGGGTAACAATAATAAACATATTTCGAGATCTAGTGTTAATTAAAATAAAAATAGGGGTAACATTTATGAAAATTATACATATAAATATCAATAATCCCTCAATATGATCCACCCAAATTTTATAAAGTTGTATATAACTCATCACCCTATATGGACATTGGATTACAAAATAATATCCTCTAACCAATTGGTGTTACATGACCTGGCATATCGATACCTCAATTATGTTAGTGAAACTTTTAGGTGTTCCTCCCCAAACAAGCCTCCAATAGGTCAGAGGTCGGTGACTGGAACCAATAGGTAATATATAGAAATTAGATTCCATTCACCCATGATAGTTGCAATTAGAATCATCGCTACTCTAAATGAAGACATCATATGTAACAAACATCCATAAGTTAATAGAAATGAATCAGGTTACATATAAAATAAATCCATTCATATATACTAAAATAAATAATCATTGACATGAACCTAATGACTAAAAATTATCAAATAGGTTAAATATAATGTCTATAAATGAAAACCCATGAAAATAACCACATTTAATAGATATAGACTCCTATATCATGACACCTCTAGAGATCACCACCTAATCAACATCAATAGAGTGAAACCACCAGCTTCAAATAACCATGTGATTCTAGAAATAATAAAATTTATGCATATTTATGAGTATATTACCATAAAATTGTTTATGTAGAGTTGATTATAAAGTCTTTTTAGGATATCCCATGCTCTAAGAAAAACCAATTTTAAGCTCATGTATATATAATAAAGTCATAATATATCACCATGACCTCATAGGTCAGCACCATCTATTGGTAATCTTGGTTGTATCATCCTTATATTCTTATAAGTTATTATTCCCAAATCTAGATCATTAAAAAATTACATGAATCATAGATCATTAGCCTATATCATCATAGTACCGATTCATAATCACTACACATGAATCACACCCCAAATGAAAAATCGTATGAAGATTCACACAACATAATTTGGCCCAAAATGATCATAGCCTTTTCCATCACTAATAATCAATAATCATGGATCATAAATAAAAATTTGTTGATCACTAAACTATGTTAATGGATATATCAAATGATGAGTGTATTTTTTTAATCAAAGGGTATCTTCCCCCCAATACTCAATTAAGGGAAAATAGTTATTCAATGTAAATATCTTCCTCATATCTATTATGGGGTACACATTACTTATTGATGATGATATCAATCAATTTTTTTTCTTCCACTCATCTCTCAATTCCTGGTGATATATGCCTCACTAATGATAGTATCGGTTTGGGGTTTTGCTAACCCATTTTCTAATATAAAGGGCTCATTTTTTTAGGTAAATTGTCACATTTGGAGGATACCTAAACATATATATCTAAAAAAGATTTAATAATATCCATAAATACCCTCAAATTAGTGTAGTGGCATCACTAATAAAAAATCTCAAGGTGGTGGTCCACATCAGTGTTATCACTAAAATAACAAGTATCATGAGTCGCACAACAACCCATTCTCAAATATGGAGATACAATGAAAAAATAAAATTTTAATTATTCATCATCTATAACCTAATATAACAACCCTTTATGCCATCACATTTTTATTTTTGAGTACAAATACACTAATATCCAAACATAGGTATCCCAACTATTTAGTATGTCAAATCATTATCATAATTATCATCCAAATAGATCACACCCACATGATTATCTCCGAATTCTAGTCAATATGGTTAATAAAATGACATGTTGATCCATATTATTTCAAAATTTATTATCTAAAATATTACATAGTGGACTGTTAGATAATAGTAATTTTTGAGACCCTTTTGTAGTAGGTAAACAACATATTGTGAACTATCACACAATTCACACTATAAAGGGCCCTAATTCGTGGGTGTGTTAAAAAGTTTAATTTTTAAATTTTTAAATTTTATTTTTTAAAAAAAAAAATCATTTTTAATTCCTGAAAAAGATATTATCTTAAGATGAAATTTTAGGATTTTTAATAAAATGTTGATTTTTATCTGAATAGTGAAAATACCATTTTTTGTTAAATCTATGTGTTTTGTAGAATATATAAGATGTTAGTATAAAATAAAAAACTCATGGCTATTATATTGAATAAATATATGTTTAATAATTATCATTAAATATTTTAAAATAATTACTTAATTTACAATCCATTGTTCGATATTATAAAAGTTAAGTCCCATTTTTAACTATTACTATATTAATGCATTATATATTTACTATTTCAAAATTATGATATATATTTTTGTAATTTAATTTTACTAGATGTATTTAAAACTCATAATAATTATTCCCAAATTATATGTGAAGGGATATTTTATCATTATGATTAAATCATTATTTACTAAGTTTAAAACAAGATATTATGGTGAATGTAAAAATCCTAAAAGTTGAAAATCTAATGATAAAGAGTTCAAAAAATGATTAGAATGTGTGTGAATTTAAATAGTGGACGATTTTGTGACCTTATATATTCTCTACTCCATTATTTATAATTTTTCCCCCTTTTCTTGAGAGTGACTTCCAATTATTAAAAAGTTATCGATATATAGAAAAATGGCATCCCTTTTAACTTATAAAAGGAGACTCTCACCACCTCTTCAATACCATTAATAAAATTAGTTTTCCACATTAAAAAACTATCATTTTTACTTACCATTGAATCCTATATTTCATCCATTAGATTTTGGTCACATTATATTAGCTTATTGCCTTCATTTTCAAGGGATCCAATAAGTAAATCTCAAAGTTCTCAATGTGAGTAATCATTTAAGTTAAATTTATTCCTTTTTATCTTACCTTTAAAATTATAATTTTCTAAAATCATTTTGGTAAAATTAGTAATTTTCATATATTTAATGTTATTATTAAAATTTAATAATTATTAAAAATTATTCCTCTTTTCTATAAGAAAAATGAAAATTTGAGTCTGGTGTATGTGCAGATTATAGCCTCCACGAAGAAATGTATTTTATTTTCCATTAAATTATTAACATGGATATTTCAAAAGGTTATAATAGTAATAAATTATGATATATATAAAAATTTGATGATTCTAATATAATAAACCATGTTACACCATTCTTCTATTCTAAGGAAACTGAAAGAATTATCCATACATTTGTGTGGACTATCGCCTCCATTGAATGGTGTATTCCATTTTTTCATGAAAACCATTCATGGATGGAATTATGAATGGGTTTAATTGATAAATATGGGTTTAATTTCACTAATAAGATTCTTTTAAGACTAATTTGAATAAACTATTTGTGATATAGGCTATAAACAATAATTCTAAAATCAATCTTCTTAAACAATCATACTAGGTGGAAAATATTGTTATTCATATTATGAAATATTTTTATATCAATTAATTATTCTTATAATTCCTTGAAAATACAATTATTATGCTAATAAAAACGTAATAAAATATTTAACTTCATGTATAATGATTTTCAAACTAGAAAACCACATAATCATTCACTAAATCAGGGTATGTTAATGTTTTGATCAGTTTACTCACCTAAGGGTAAAATGCTATGACTTTATATAATGAATAAATATACAAAAATAAATAATGGTAAAATATTATTCAATTTTTTAAATAATTATTTCTTTTTATTCTGGATGCATTAAATTATTATTTAATTCAATAATTTATAAAAACACACATCGATCATCAAGAATCATTGAAACCAGCATGTTAACAATTTCATATTCAAGTATAATAACTAAAGAACTCATGAATAGAATTTGAAAAGAAATAAATTTTTATAAATCACTTCTAATATTAAATTTCATGACCTGGTAACATTTTTATTTTTATGAATAATTAGTAGGGTCAGCTTTATTACAATCATAGTATAAACACTCAAACTATAAACACCTATTATGGGACAATAAGGTAAAAACTAACTATAATTCCCTAAAAATAGTGACTATATATGAAGATTATAAATAAAAAATAATATGATTATTTTTATTAATTAAGGTATTAATATAGATATTATTGTGACATAGGAGGTTAAATTACATTCATAGAAGGCATAAAACGAGGTAAGTGTTTTCCACTTCAAATTTATTTCGTTGAGACATGTTTTTCATTATTCACCTAATTTTCTTTATGTGATTTATATAATTCATATATCATATATTATAACCTGAAATTAATTTTCTTCATGGTATTTTAATATCATTTAAATACCTATTGTAAAAAAATATTTGATTTAATGACTAACTAGGCTATAAGTGGTTTTTTCCATCCAAATTAACATTCATTGGGAGACATGATATACTCACTAATTATTCAATTTTTTTGGTGAATACATTACCATTGAATATGTTTTATAGTATTATTAATTAGTTTCAAAGGATTTAAAATTAAATATTTTTATACCGCCTTTATAATCTTTTCATTCAAGGGTCACCGATATTGTTGTCAAACTCAATATTTTCCATAGTTGAAAACCATCCCATGTTCTGTTAAATTAGAAGTATATCAGTTTCATATAAAATACATATATCTATTAATACAAGAAATTGATAGTAGTTTTGGTATTAATTCACCTAGGGGTAATCACCATGAAACTAGTTTGTTGAGAATTTACTCAATAATTGATCTGATTCATGATGAGTGGCCATAAGGTTGAACACCTAGATAGAAACTTATATGAATATTGCATAGAATATTCACATACTTTTATGAACAAAAATGAAGGATTATTTGAATAATTTCCTTCTTCTCCTACCAATACAAACTATTAAACCCAATTAATATCTTTTATGGATAAACCATCACATTCAAGTTACCCTTGACACTATATTTATATAACAAGAGTAATTTCCACTACATTAACAACACATTAAAACAACTGAAACAAAATAATTATTTAGTGGTGTTTGTTTAGTGGTGGATTACTAAAATTTCCCAAATAAATTATATGATTTCGCAATAGGTTTTTAAAAACCACTAAAAAATATTGTGTTTTTATTAAAAATAAAAAAAAAATTCTACCCATACCCTATTTTCTGCTCTTACTACCCTAATATCATCATCCATCCCTCCCCCGTCACTCACTCAAGACATAGCACTATTGTGCTTCCCCCTTACCATAGCTCCAATATATCCTGAGCCTTCTATTGTAGATCCCATAATCCCTCAATGTTGTTGCAGTCATATCCCCCTAACCATTTTTCCCCCCTTATATCTCTCCTGAGGAAATGCCCAAACCAGATCCCTCTTCGTCCCCTGAGCCTTCGGCTTCACTCAATCCCATGTTAGAGTTGCATTTAACCCTAATCCCCTGGATCTGTCACCCAAGTGGTATGCCCTCCCTTAATAGAAATTTTTTATATTCCCTCTATAAATTTCCCCCTCTCTTAATTATTATTATATATACTAACTTCTAGAATGATCTAATGATATTAATTTGGTTTTTCAAGTTTAAGGGGTTGATTATTGGAACAATTGTGCATTCGTCTTCTTGTATACATCACCCAAGTATCAAAGTATAAGGGTAATATTCATGTTTCAGTTTCATATAACTATTGAGGTGTCTTAATTATATGAAAAATCGTATATAAGTTCTTTCCCTGAATTAATTCTTCATAGTAGGCTATTTATATATTTTTTGGGTAGTAAAATTTGTTTTCAGTCGTATATATTTCACTTATTTCCTTTTTAAACTGTCACTAATTTATAAAGAATATATGTTTTATAAATTTCTCATATAGAGTGATTTTATAAATTAAATGGGGGTATTTTTAAATTAGTAGAGTATTATATTTGGTTGATTTATATAACTACCTGGAAAAAAATGTGTTTTGTGTGTTCCCTTATATATTTTCATTATTTTTCGTTCACTAGAATATTTCACATTATATATTTTTATAGATATTTTTTTTAATTATTTCTATAATTGCGTTGTTTTAAATTTACTAAAGCAAGATTTATTTATTCATTTTTGAATTTCTTATTAACATTTAATGATTGTAATGGATTTCATGGGTGTTTATGCTCAGATTATATTAGGTAGACCCTAGATAATTTATTTTAATCCCATTTTTTCTATTCATTTTTTGGGGGATACTACTACTTTATGCCTTAAATTATTTATTTAAATATTTCATGGTAAAAAACTATTATTCTAAATAATTTTTTGAGTAGTTAATTAATGTAGTCTTTTTAACTACTTTTGTTTTGTTTAAAGGATGTAGTTAATCTGATTTGTAGTCTCCATATAAAATCATAAGTTAGATTAACTATATTTCACTAGAAATCATTATTATATATATCATGGTTAAAGGAGAATGAAGTAAATGGATAGACATTGGTATTTTGAAAACATTATTTCTTTTATTTCAATAATATTACTTGAGAAAATTTATTTCAAAAAAATTATTTTAGTAAAATTATTTTTTTCCTTATGAATGATTTATAAATATATATTATATTACAGTTAAAGTTTTCAATGTATTTGAAAGTGGATTGAGATAAAGGTATGTATTGTAATTTGGGTAGAGTAGAATACTTTTGTTTTCCTATGTTATTATGATTTTAGATTTTTTGGTTAAGATTTTTATTTGTATAGGATATAGATATATCACAATTCTATTTAATTATTAATTCAATTCCATTTATAACTCTTTTCAAATATTAATTATATTTATATGAATGTAACATAAATTAAAAAATGTCATTACAAAATATCTATAAAAAATAAATATTTTATATATCGTATCTATCTCATGGTTCAACATTGAAATTCATTTAATGGATTACCACCTAAATGTATGATCATTATTCATTAATTATGACATGCCTAGAAGTTTTTAGAATTCCCGGTGGTTTTTATAATGGTAAATAATTATTTAATGGGGTATTTGACACTAGTTATATCTTTAAAGTGTGTTTCTGTTATTTTATAGTAATGTTTTGGGAAATCATGGTAGTTTGAATTTAATATTTTTTTAAATATTTTTGAGATTATATGTCTCATAGTGGCATGAAATGATTTTAAAATATGAAAGTTTGGTCTTGAAAACTGGGTTATTCACGGTAGTTTAATTCCATTAAAAAGGGTCATCTTTCCTTGAAAAGTGATTTTATAGAATAATTATGATTTATAAATTGGTTTTCAGTGCTTGGTTTGATAAATTATTTTCAAAGAACAATTGAAATCTTGTTTTAAAATGTTTTAAAAATTGATTATCTTATGATGTACTTTATCATCTTCTGATTAAAAAAGATTTTATAAATTTTTGAGACCCTATTGAGCCATGTGTGACTATAGTTACTCCCCAGGAGACATGTGATCCCAGGAGTGGGTGATTTTTATTGATTCATCTTCTTTTGTTTCTTAATTGTTGTATTATTTTTTTATAGATTCTATTTTACATATTACTATCCATGATTGATTTTCTTATTTTACTTTGTCCTTTTTAGTACTTATATGAATCTTATTATAACTACATGGGTTGTTTTTTTCAATTATATTTATCTCTTTGTCTACTTAGTAATAATTTTGTGTTTAAATTTTTTTAATAAAATGTATGAACATAATGATATATATGGATAAAAGCTGGATCACATAACCAAGAAACACTCCTCATTATTATACGGTTTTGGAGGAGTTGTTAGAAGTTTTAATTACCAATTGATCTCTTGATGGGATAATTATATGTCTATGTCCTAAATATAAATTTATAATTTTTTTAATGATAGATTATGTTTATGAACACAAGATATTGAATAAATTCCCTTCCCAGTATTGGTGTTGGATTCAGAATGAAGAATCAAACATAACAGAAATTTTTCGAAATGATTTCAACAAATAGAATGAGCTCCCAACTTAATTGAAAATGGAACATGTAATTGAAAAACCATAAAAAGGGTGAATTCAGTGTTTCTAGACAACAACATCAAAATCTAAATAAATCAGAACAACCAGTTCAGGGTGATATAAATATAAACTTGACATGTGAGGTTTTTTGGGACAATAGGACAACCATATCAAGATTGTAATATATAATTGGATCCTCTTATTGATTCTATGGATAATAATGTATGAGAGGTATTAAATGAGTATAAAAATGTGTTTCATGGTTTTTTTATGATGAAAATCAAGAGATGTATGTTGTATTTTTGAAATATTCAAAAAAACCATTTATACTGAAGTTATACCATGTCAAATTCCCATATTGAGTTACAAATAATGTGATATACTTGATATTGTAATTGTTTAATGATTAATTTCTTTAAACTATGATATTTTATTCTTTTTATGATATGAAAAAAAATTAACTAGCTTGGTCTAAATTATTCAAAAACACATTCTTATCCTAATGATTATATGATTTATTGGTGAGAGGATTCAAGTAGACGAGATTTCAAAAAATGAACTTCTTCAAGATGGAGGTTATTGTGTGATGTTGGAAGTTAGAATAAACATTCTAATATGAATAATAATAAAAGGAACAAACTTTTAAAGGTTTTTGTCTTAATTTTCATTTGAATACTCGATTGAAAAGATAATTCATGTAATCAAGAAACGTAGATTACATGAAATGGCATTCATTATATCATAAAAGTGATGGGTTAATGAAAAATCCATGTGATTCGCAATCATGGAATACATTTGATTATATAAATTTAGATGTCTCATCTAATACTAGGAATGTTTAATTGAGATATGATGCCAATGGATTTAACCCATTTTGGCTTTGACCACCAGTTATAGAATTTGGAACCTCGTTTTGATCATTTAAAATCTGCCTCCATGGATGTGTATGAAACAAATTATTGTATCATTTAGATGATTATTCCTAGAAGAGAAATTTTTTAGAAATGATATTGATGTATAACTGCATCAAATAATTGATTAATTATAGGAGTTATATAAAAAATGTTGAGACATATGAAGCATATTATAAAACAATGTATAAAATTAAATATTTTCTAATGTAGACCATTAGTGACTTATCTGGACTTGGAAATTTAGAAAATTGTAACACTTAAGTGGGTTTGTCTTATCATTTTTGTAACTTTTATTAAGATCTTGAAGGAATACCTCATAGTAAAAAATTGGGCTTCTTGTTTCATCGAAGACTTATTGATGCATATCGAATATTTTTGTTGCACAAATCAAAATTCAATGTTTTTATTGATTGTACAACATGACCAAAGTTGTTGATAGGTTCTAAAATATTGGTACAACATATAAATTTTGAAACAAAACATGAGAGGGTGTTCCATTTTAATGATAGTGTGAAATGAGTTTGATGAGCTTAGTCAAATGAAATTAGAACACAATAGTGAAAGAAATAAATGTATATTATTCAAACTTATGTATTGAGAATTTAGTTTATTGGTGAAAAATATTGACTTTATGCATATTGATAATTTTTTTTGTTAAAATTTTATTTCCACATTTCTTAATGATAATGGAAAATCAATAGACCATCTCAATGCTCATAGTGACATAAAAACAAATAACATAAAGCATGATCTATGGCCAAATGATAATGGAATGTATACTCCAAATTTATTTGAAATGAAAAATAGGGACAAAGATACATTACTTTGAATTTTAATACATTTGAAGGTAAATGATGGGTATTAATGTAACATATCAAGGTGTTTTGACATTAATTATTGTATTTTTCAAGGATTGAAAATTTATGACATATATTTTTTTTATAGTAGTTACTACAATTGGCATCGTATATATTATTACATATTAAGATTACTACTGTTATACTCCAATTTTTCATATTATTTAAATAGCTATGTGATAAAACTCTACAACCATTTTATCTTGAAATCCATTAGGATATATTTTTATTGACACTTTATGAAATAGAGATGATTATTCATCCAACATTTTTTTGGTAATGATGAATTTAACTATGCATTTAGTTGAGGAAGTTAAACTAAGAAGCCTCATAAATTATCAATGGATGTATCCAATTGAGAGGTAATTTATTTATATGTTTTTTCATCTTATGTAATAAATTATTGGAAATTAATTAAATATACAATTATGTTTTATTTATATTATTTCACAGAAATCTTAGGCATTTGAAATAATACGTGAAAAATAATACTCAACATAAATGCCCTATTTCGAAATACTATTTGGTAAGGGACTTTCTTAAATTTTGTTTTAGATACTTGGATGATATTGAGATTATATTCAATCATGTAAGACATATTGAAAATATGTCGACTTAATCACAAATATACGGTAAATAAAAAATATTTCCTACTATTGGCCGATCAGTTGGAAGAGCTCAAATGTTGCATTGACCGAAATGAAATTTTTATAGGCTTATAGATATGTACTGGTGAATAATGAAATTTATGATACATTTATTAATGATATTTGGATATAAACAAATAAACGAATGAGAAGATGAACATGAAATCTAAACATATAACAAAATATGTAAATAATGATCTTGTAGAAGGGTTTAAACAATGTGTAACTTCATAAATATTGTAGTCAATATTAATATTAGGTTGACACATATATTTTGTAAATCTATTAATGTATATTAATTTTCATAGATAATTCATACTAGTACTCAAGCTGATTTTTCATAATATTTGTTGTTTCTGGATTGTGGTCCTTTAAAACATTCTAGAATGATCGACACTTTCCATGTGAATGGATTTAAATTTCATAAAGTTGATTGGGAAGAGTGTTTCAAAACATAGAATAGTTGTATATTTCCATTTTATGATGTGGGATTCTATATAAAGTTGACTAGTATTATTGAATTAATATAGCAATGTATTTTTTTATTTTTAGTTTTGAAATTTAAGGGGGTTAATATTATCAGAGATGTTAAAAGTGATTCCTTGGAATTTACTTATGTGAACTTCTCTCTTTTGATGGATATCGACGAATGTGAATTACATGATCTATATATCTTATAATCATATGATAAAATGGAATATTATTTGGAAGATGTCATGAATTAAGGTTGGAGTGTATTTGTACATGTAAAACAAAGACACTTGTAAGATATGGCTGATTAAGTGTAATATATAACCTCTAACATTGATACCCACCAACAAAAAAAGGGAACATATTTTTTCATCATGATATTGGAAATATTAGTCGTTCATGGTTGGATGATGTAGATAAAGTAATTATGGATTAGAAAAATGATATTATTTAAGGACAAAATGTTTGTATGCATAGTCATCCATTAATTTATCAACCCCTTATGCCATATGTGAATTTATTCATTATCATAACATTATATATTTTGATTTTTCATACTCTTCATCTATTATCATTTCAACTTGTTTTTTATGTATGATTTTTTTTGAAATATATGTTTAAAAATTTATTTTATTTTATTAAATTATAGTAATGCCTTAAAGGAAGCATTTTACTTATCGTAGACAACTCTCATCGGATGTTCCTCCAACCACACTGATAGATGATAATACATTGGTCTCTCTCCCTAAATCATCTAAGACAACCTACACCTCCCCCCTACACCATCCCTCACATCTTCCATTACTTCAACTTCTGAAACACTCATCGTCAGAGTCCCATTAGTAGTTGATACATCACCTTCCCATTTAGCAGGCTCAGTAACAAGGTAGTAGGTCTCCACTCCTATTTCATCATAGGGATATTGGTGGGTGCCAGTTATAGGTTAAAATATTAGTGTGAATAACGATATTTCACTTTTTTATTTATATAATTTTTTCCATGAAAAAATGAATCCATGGTAATTCTAAGAGAAACATGAATAGTTTATATGTCTAGAATATAAAGAGACTAAAGATACTTGTGCTATTTGACTGTTATGGGATCCCAAAGGATGATGTCGAATGATAATTCAGCTAGAGGGTGTTTTTTTCTTAAAAATAATAATTCAAGAACATGGGGATCATAAAAAGATGAAATATGAAAAGGGTTTCACTCTGAAACAATTATTGGTTGATATATATCATGTGACAATTGGATCTACCCCTGGTGATATTGCATCAATGGTTATTATTGATCAGGTATGTCAGAAAACATCAAAATCATTTAGCACAAAAAATATTTATTGTTTTTAAGTATAAATTTAAATATTAAAAGCTATTTAATTTTGAATATAATTTTCATACAGGTGCTGGTATCTATAAGTAGAGATGGAGAGGGATATGGTGTTAAGAATGGTACATTGGGTAGTTATTAGGGTTTAATTTTAATTTATATAAGATGTGAAACTAAAATTATAGAATATCATGTATAATTATTTCAAAGGTTATGGTTACAACCTTATTGAGCCCCTTTAATGTCTTTTATTCTTGATCATGTTTATTTTTATATTATTATATAATGGATTAATTCTTATGTACTTGAAATTTTATATTTGTTAATGGGGGTTTGAGGTTGGATAGATAACTTTTGTCATGATATATTGGTTTCTATTGTTCATTGGATGTTTTGGGTCTATAGATTGTACACATAGATTATTTGTTGAAAAGTGATATTTAGCTATGGTGTAATCTGATGCTAAATATTATAATTTTTTATTAGTGGAAATTTAAACCAACACTATATAATGATGAATATTTCTTATTAGTATTTTTATCATTTTAGAATAGTTTTCCCCTCATAAAATTATCATGAATAAAGTGATTGTTTAAACTACCATAATATTATGAACATTGTTTTAGGAGGGAAAACAACTCCAAATTTTTTAAAAAACACAACTAAACAAACACTCTATGATGGTTCCCATAAGATGCTTCTAAATTCAATGTATTTATGTGATTTTTATGTCAACGCCATCTTTAGAGACAGTTTTTGGAAACCATCATAGAAAATTTTTCTATAGTTTAATCTTGAACTAATATGATTTTTATGTAGTAAATTACTAATTTAATTAATGAGTTTTCTCTTATAAATCTACATTATTCTACTCTATTAGAAAGTAATTTATTTCCTTTTTTTTCGATATATTTATAGACCTGTTTTTATTTATACAGTTGTTTTTTAGGTATTGGTATGTAATGTATTTTTGAATGTTTTAGTGAATTAATTAGACAAAATAAATTGGTGGGTGGGTGCTAGAAGTATATAGATCTTAAATGCATCAGTAGGTCTCATTGTAAAAGATATCTTATTATTTTTTGTATACCTCTCCCTATATTAGTATACGGTCTTGACATGATGCCATGAAAACAAGTTCTCATTACCAAAATTTTGTATTCCATCTGTATGAGATAAATGATTATTGTCATCCATGTTTTAGTTTATTTTCAGGGATATATAATTCTATCAGTTTGAGTTGGTTATGGATTCATGTGTATTATTTATTCCTTTCATTCCAATTATTCCATAATTATCTTACAGTAGATTCCATTGTATGATATTTCATTCTACAAAACTGAGATCACCTTTACTTTTTTTAACGTTCTCTAAAATATTTAAGGGATAACTATGTGTAATTATCTGGGATACGAAAGTAGGGATAATAATGTTCTCAAATTTTTATCATATTGTATATTATATTTTCAATTGTATTATATTCATGTATCTAGTCTTCCAATTACACTAATATATAAGATCTTTTGATAACTATTTTATTTTGTACCTATAATGTAATATAACTATAAAATCTAGGTTTCTATAATTAAATTTTTTAGAGTTGGTATCATATAATGTTTAATGAATACCATGGTGACTATATTTAGATGAATCCTTTTGGATATCCTAATTATTAGAGAACCCCCTTAATATTTTAATTAATTTTTCCTTATAAAAACTAATATGAATTTTATTTACAATTCAATATCATGAATTTTTTAAGAACACTGAATATTTATCTAATACTATGAGAAAAGGAGTAGATAGTTAAGGTGCCTGATAAGATTCTTTTTGTAGTGAGGATTTAATGATAGCCACTATTAAGATGAGTAGATATTTCTTGGTGGATAACTTGTTTTTCAAAAAAATTAATGAATTTTGACTTCATCCTTAGTGTGGATTGGATTTTGGAAGTATAATGAAAAAAAATCCAAGGGAAGAAGAATACGATTTTTAAAGGTGAGGTGGAATTTCTTATCTTTAGTGGGGATAATTCATCGTTGAAATCATCTCAACATCCTCCCATAGTATCTTTACATAATAAAATTCTTGGAATATTGTAATATCAAGCATGATATGTGGATAAGGAATATATCATAAGAATATAATATGTACCCATAGTACAAAAATTCGTTAATGTTTTTCTTGAATAATTACTACTCATACAAATGAGTATGAATTGGAGTTATCAATTGAATCCATTCATTATGAAATACATAAATATTAAAAACCCCATATAATAGAACTAATAAATTTTTTGGGGTTTAAGAAATAACATTAATATTTATGTGTTAAGGTATTTTTATTCCCTTGTGTTTAACTATGGGGATCCCCTATTTTATTCATGGTAAGGAGGGATGAGTCTATGATATTGTGCATCAATTATAGGGTGATTAATGAAATTACTATAAAGAATAAGTATCATTTACCATTAATTTATGACTTATTTTATCCACATCCAAGATCCCAATAATTTTCAAAGATCAATATTCACTTTGGTTATCATCCGTTGATGATGAAGAAGGATTATATAGTGAAAAAAAAATTTCAAACAAGTTATGGGAATTCTAAGTTTACAGTAATTATATGTGGATTGATAAATTCACCTTATATACTTATGTATTTTATGAATAGAATATTTAAGGATTATATTGATACATTTTTAGATGTATTCATTGACAATATCGTGAAATACAGTATGATCTATGATGACCTTGATTGTAATATGAAAACAATTTTGGAGACCCTCAAAAAATCAAATTGAAAATACAGTAACTGCGATTTTTTGTTCAAATAATCTTCTTTTCATGGCTATATTTTTGTCATGGATGGGATATTATTTAACACTTGAAATATAAAGTTAGTCAATGAATAATCTACATCGACAAACATAATCAATATTTGACGTTTATAAGTTTTATGATATTTCTATTGATGGGTTTTCCCAGAATTTTACTGGTTGGAAAAACCATTAACCAAGTTAACTAGTAAAGGGTTTAAAAAAACGTTCAAGGAAATGTGAGTAAATATTTTAAGATCTCAAGAAGGTACTGATTAATGAACAATAATTAACATTAAAATCATACAAGTAAGGATTTAAAATATATACATATGTATTGAAGAAAGGAATTAGATGTTCCTTATTAAGAAGGATAGGGTTGTTTCATGTGCCTCATGGAAATTAAAAATCCATTTGAAAAACCATCATACTTATAAACAAGAGTTTTCATCCATAATCTTTACATTGAAAAAATAGAGACTCTACCTCTACTATGAAATAAGTGATATATATATATGGTCTATAAGAGTTTGAATTAAATATGTTCTCAGAAGGGGGAAAACGTGATACAAAGAAGATGGTTGGATCTAGTTAAGGACTTTGATTTATCAATACACTAAAACTCTGGGAAGGAAAAAAGGTGGATGATTTTTGGGATAAAATACCTCTTGGTAATAATTCAATGTCTTTGGGATGACTATGTTTTTTGAAAAATCATGGTTCCAAGGTCACTTGTGGATTTCTAGAGATTTGGTTGACATTTTATATTTAAAAAGATCCAATAAAAATGAATGGATTCACTATAGGTGGAACATAATGATTCATATAAAATGTGGTGTCATTCCTAGATTTTTCCAAATTTTGTAGGGACAAAATTTATAGAATAACTTAAGCATCGAGAACATTTTATTTCAATGAACGCATTATAAAAAATGGTAAATACCTGAGTTTTTCTTATATTTATGTTTGGAAAACATGTTGAGCTTTGTGAAGGAATATGGGGCCATGGAGGTTTGAAGGTTAATGGACGTCTGATGGAAAGATGGTATAACTCTTCAACTATGTGATGCTTTGTGAATATAAAAATTTTAGAACTGCTTCACAGATATTGGAAGGTTCATGAACAAGAATCAGAATCATCATGAAAAATATGGTGATGAGCTTAGAAACTTTGAAAAAATTTGGCAACCCTTATAAATACAGATCTACCCCCCCCCCCCCCCCCCCCGCATTTCAATAGAGAAATCCTTAACAAAAAATCAAAGGTACTAAATTCATAATGGTGACATTAAATGTTGTTTTGTTTAAAATGTCACAAATAAATGGAGTTCGTGGACACTATCAAATCTAACCGAATTTTTAAATCTTTGATAAATTAATGAGCATCACGAAGGCTATGTGATCATTGAGAAATGAGGGTTCATCTTGATTTCTATTTTAGCTTATTGAAAGTGGTGAGATTCATGAAATTTTTGGGGTTTTTGGAAGTAATATATTTTTGTGATAAATTGGTTATTTTTAATAAGGCTATGTGAGCTTCTAGAAAGTAAAGAGTATCATAGAATTATTGAAAATGGATTATCTAGAAAATATGTGTAATTTTTTTTTATAAAATGGATTAAATTGGAACTTAATGATTTAATAAATGAGGTATAAAACATATTTATTCATGTAATCAAAATAATAACCATATAAAAGAATATTGAGCACACATTAGTTGAGAGAGAAGTGAACTTTAAAGTTGTGATTGGTTGTAAACCATGAGAGATAGTGAATCTACTCTAAACCTTTTATTGGCAGTGAGTTCTAGTGTATTTGGTATATAGTCACATTGAATTTTTATGATCCTTAGACATTGACCAAAGAGGTTGAACAAAGTAAAATTGTTCCATATTGTGAAAGTTTTAATTGTCATATTGTTCTCTTCTATTATAATGAGTGGGAATATTATTTTTTAATGATGAATGAAAATCCAAAGAGACATTTGTTTTAATATATCATACCCTAATTCACCCCACCTCTTAGAGTATTTAACCTTGTTTGTCTAACAATTGCTATAATATGTTAAGGTTAAAAGTCAATGGTTCTATCTCAATACAATAAATGGATGTTGTTAATCACAAATAGATTCTAATATTCTAATGAAACAATTTTTAGTTATGTAAGAATCAGATGAAAATCTTTTATCGATCATTTGGAATGGATTTATTTAAATATTCAATGCAATGTATATTGATGTTTTATTAGAAGCATGATAAATAGAATTTGATGTTTTTGAAAAAGGAATCAATGCCTTAGGGGGAGACATAACCAAAACAATCTATAGGAACGTGATGTAATGTAAATCATCACTTTTTATGGGGTAAAAGTTACAAAATATTTATAAGGGTGACTCAAAAGTTAGAAATGAAATGTTTCATGTTCTATGGAACAAGTATGAGTATATAATGATGTGCCATAATGAGTATGTTGATGCATTCTTTGAACAGATAAATGTTGTTTTGGAGGACATTTGTGGTCTTTTAAAAATTATTAAAGATGTAAATATTGTTAGTTATATCATGAGAATATATGAACCCCTATTCAATATGAATTTTTATGTGTTAGAATATAAAGATCCAAAGTATTTGAATTTTACTAGATTTGATAGTACTCTTTTCACAAATGAGCTGAGAAATGATGATAACAATGTTGTAAAAAACAGGAAGTCAAAATAATTTGAATTAAAGGACATGAATAAACTCACTATTGAATTTGGTTAGTAGGATTACAATTTGGATGATTTCATGTCATTCCTATCCTCAAATATAAGAAATGAAGATGATAGATTCAATGGAAACATTCAATTGCGTTATTTTGATGTGGAAAGTTCTTGCCTCTTTTAGAAATATATTATAAGAAGATTACAGATGATGATGGGGATAAGAAAAATTTCCCAAGAAGAATTATTCACCCAATGAGAAAGGTATGAGTATTACCAAGAGAAATTTCTTAAAAAAGAAGAACGTTATTTTCAAAAGAAGATGATCGTTCGAAGTAATATGAGGTAGAGGAGTTGTAGGGACAAATGGATAATGAAAAAAATGATATGGGATTGTCATTATAAATTCCAAAATAATGGATAAAATAAAAAAAATTGAAGGATAATTCAAACAAAGGGTTTTAATTTATATTTAATTAGATGATACACATAGAGAGGTAGACATTTTGTGAGACAAATTAAATAAATCAAATTGGCTGGTTAATGATACCAAGATCTATATGACACAACATAAACAAGAAAAGCATGATCTGGTGGCTGATATTGAAAGGATGGAATCTAATAATATAGAAACCTTAGAAAAAGTCCTTGACTATATGATCAAAGTTAATATATGAACTGAAATTGGTGACAGTATACCAGCAATGTAAAAGATCAAGTCAAACATGTCATAGACAAATAGGATGAGGTTTGTAATCTTTGAATAATGGTAAACGATTAGAATAAACTCTTGACACAGGTAAAGTATGGTACAAAGGTTTCATAAAAAGGGAAAATTAGAATTCATAGTTCTAGTGAAATAAAAAAATTAGTGTCCGGAAGAGAAAATGATAGATCATAATGATTAAGGTGGTATAGGTCTTGATCACAAATTGAAAAAAGAACTTGTTAATGTTAGACCAAAAGCACTGACTCTGATGATGAATTTTGATTTTCGTATGAGTTAAAACCATAATATCTAGAGAACCTGGGAATCTACTACTGGTGTAGTAGTGACACATAGTAATTCACCTCGCATTCGATGATATTCCTATAACAAATGGGGCACTCAAAAAGTGTGTATTCCATAGCTAATAGATATTGAAGGGAATAAGAGGAACAGAGGTAGGAAAAGAGAACTCAATATTCAAGGATACCATTTTATTTTAATTGTTTCTGTTGGAGAGGATTTTTAGACATGGACAATTATTATACATCTACTCAACTATGGAAATTACCAAAATAGAATCAAAATGGACATATATGACAACTCAAGGAATCATAAAATGGGTTAAAAATACAAAACCAATTTGAATAATTTCAAGATGAAGGTGTTCTATTATAATCCAAGGAAGTTAATGAATATCAATCTAATAAATTGATTAAAAATAAATGATATGATAAGGAGTGATTGCAGATATTTCTTTAAAATAATTATATTTCACTAGAATATGGATCATTCATAGTGGATTCACCTATTATTTTATAGTAAATAAGGTTCTTGGGATAGACATCAGGTGCGATAAGGAATGTAGCCAAATATTTTCTAATGATAAAGGCCCCAAGACTGTTGTCTTGAAAAAATCCATGTTTGGGGGAAGAGACATGAGATATGATGATGTATTGGTTGTTGAAGGTCTTAGTCATAACACTCTATGTGTTAGTCAATTGTGTGAATAAAGACATTCTATAAGGTTTCCAAAGAAATTATGTATCATTAGGGAAAAATATGGTTCCATTTTTTTATAGGTAAGAACACAAATGGGAATATATACCCTGTGAGTTGAAAAGAATACATGTGATTTCTATCTATAAAGGAAGAAAATAGATTGAGGAAAAAATGTTTTTTCATCCATACCTACCATCCATGGATAATATGAAATATTATGGTGCCTCTCAAAATCCCCCCATGCTATCACGTGATCATACTCACACATATGATGCTTGGGAATAAAAAAATATTATCATAAACAAATAAAATGAAAAAAAGACTTGAAATCAATAGGAGTCCTCGAATTGGTGAATGTTGATGTGTATATACTTATCTCACTAAGATTCATTCATGGGAAGATAAAATTTTTCTTTTCATGGATGATTTCAACATGATGGTATGTTTTTTTTCATTGAACACATTTATAATGTATTTAGTTTATTAAAAATATATAGCATGGAAACAAAAAATATTTTTTGATTTAAGATTCTAATGTTTTATACTGATAATAAAAAATTTTAAAAATATCCCGGTGGAAGATTATCTTATGAAACATTTGATAATTCATTTTGTTTCAGTGGTGATAAATCCTCAATAAAATGGAGTTGTTGGGAGGAGAAATTATATCATCAACAACATGTCTGGACCAATGCTTATTGAAAATGAAATACTAAATAAATTATGGAAGGAATCAATATTGACATCATTCTGTATATCTAAATGGGATTTTTTTGTCCAATGGAACAAAAACTATGTATGAGATGTGGTACAAAAAGAAGAAACATGGAAATAATTTTGAATCATTGGAAGTAAATTTTTTATTCTCAATAAAGATGAACACATGAAATTTGAGTCATGTGAAGATAATAAGATATTCCTTGGATACTCTGGAAATAATAATATAAATTATTTAATTTCATACTGGGAAATGTAGTTCAAAGAAATCATTTAGCTATAGTATAAAATGAATATAATCTTTAAAAACACAGTGAATAGTTCCCTAATGAATTTGATGAGGATGTAACAGAATCAAGGGGATATGAATTGGAAATCACTAATTTGGAAGAAGATAATGATGATGAGAAGGATTAGGTGAGATCTATATCTACACGGAATCCAAAGAGTCGAGTGGAAATTGATAGAAACAAATATTATTGGTGATCAGGAAGTTCCAGTTCAAACAAAGAGAATAAAATATTTACAGTGTATATCATTCCAATATCTTATGGAGCCTAAATGTATTCACGAATTATCTAGATATGAATACTAGTTTTAGGATATGAATGACATTTGACCGAATTGAGAAAAATTAGACATGGGAGATCATTTCAGGACAAATAAATAATAATTTCATTAGGGCCAAATGGATATTTTGAAACAAGATGAATGAAGAGGGTAAATTGATTCAAAAATAATAATTTCTACTATGAAAAGGGTACTACTATATTGAGGGTATAGATGGTGATGAAATTTTTTGACCTATTTTAAGGCTAGAAACAATCAGATTATTAATGTTCATAGTAGTGCAATGAATATTCAAAGTATTTCAGATGGACTTCAAGTCAGAATTTAAATATGATTTTGTGGAAGAAGAAGTGTATATAGAGAATCAAAATGGATTTCTCATTCATGAATATGAGAATATAGTTTTTTGGCTGAGGGAGGCACAGTATGGGATGAAGCAAGCATCGAGAGAATGGTATTCAAGGATTGATAAATTTTTTAAGAATGATGGTTTATAATGACATGGAGTTGATTATAATCTCTATATAAACAATAAAAGTAATTGAATAATGATGTTTTTGGTGTATGTTAATGAAATTATCTTTTTTGGTCAAAAATATGCATAGTGAAAACAATTCACCTAATTTATTAAAATTGAGTTCAAAATGTCAATGATTTTTGAACTAACATGTTTCCTTGTTTTAGAGGTGCACATTTACTTCTCAATATAGATATGATAAGAAGGTTTTGATATGATTTTGAATGGATAATTACAATAAAATGTTGACTCAGGTGGATACATAGACGAAAATATCATGAGATAGTAAAGGAAAATTTGTTAATCTCATAGAATATAGGATGATTATTGAATATCTATTGCACTTGATAGCGATAAGACCTAATTTTTTTCACACTCCAAGAATCATGGTATCAATGTAATAAAAAATTAAGACACTTAATTTTAGTAAAAATTACACTTTAGTATATCAAGGGAATGGTTGATTTTATTTTGTTTTATAATGAAAGAACTGAACAAGTTTAATTAGGCAATACAGATGCCATTTTTTCTAGATCAGTATATTATATAAAATCATCATCATGTGGTTTATTATATCTTGAAGGATTGTGTATTTTCTATCAAATAATGAAATAGGATTTCATTTCATTATGCACCACAGAATCTGAATGTACCACCCTAAAATTCTATGGGAATGATAATTTTTATTTTCTTTGATCTTTGGTGTTTTACGCTAAACCAATATTATCATATACAATAAACAACACTGTAATAGCCTGTAGTAAACGCAAAACTGACTTGTCTTGCATTACACACAAGGGTGACCTTCCTTGATAGCTTGTGTTGTATGAAATATTGAGTTTCACTAAATAATAATATTTTTTAAAAATATAATTATTTAATGGGACATAAACTAGCCCTTATGAATAGTATTTACCACATTTTGAATTTTATAAAAATAAAATTCAACTTATGTATTATCTTGAACATGATATAAAACTATATTCAATTTTTCAGATAAAAGAAATATTTTTCCCAAAAAATGTGGTTTTGCGGCCTTTAGATGGAATACACATTTTAAAAATATTTTTTGATATGTTTATAAGTTCAATTTGACAAAATATACTTTATAATTGGAATCAGGATAAAAAAATTTTACTTTTTATTACTTTTTTATATTTTTTTGATAACTTTCATATTTTGATGAATTGTAAAAATATGCTAAATTTTAATTGAAAAGAACTTTTTCATCGCAATAATTTATGTGGATAACATATATTTTTGAATGGTTTTAAAGTATGAATAGAAAATATTTTTTTAGTTTAATATAATGTAATTCATTATCATTAATTTTACATTGACTTCATATGTAAAAACATTTCAATTCTTTCAATGTTTTAACGTTTAAACAAAAACCCATTTATTTCGACACCGTGATTAATTTTAAATTAATTACTGCAACTTCAATATTTTGTATTTTGAAAAAATGGATTCCATATTTGGAATCATTAGGTCAAAATTATTTTAATAAGTTAATTTTATTTTTGGCCTTATGAATAGTAACATTGGTAATTATTTTTATTACCATGGTTAAAGGTAAATCAGGAAATTAAAGGTAAAAATAATATTATAAAATTATCGTAACACATGTAAAAATCCTAAATGATGACTAAATTCTACCCTTAAAATTTATATTTTGAAATGTAATAACTTAATATAAACATACCTATGAATATGACATGAATATAATAAAATTAATGATTGTGGTGAAATTTCACACTCTCATTTTATATAAGTGTATTAATTTTTATTTAGGGATTTTGAGGGAATATAATTGAAAACCTGTAGTTTATATAAATATAATAAAATTACATATATCATAACAATTTATTTATAATTTTTAGTGATTAAATAATTATCATTAAGGATGAATCAATAGTGATGCATAAATAATTTTAGTAATTAAAATATCAAATAAATGATACTATAAATATTAAAATAAATTTAATTTGGATGAATTAATTCCATCCACTAATTTAATGGATGACTTTGACATGTTATTTATGGTTTAAAAGGAGTTTTTTTAAACATATCGCTATTTTATGATATTTCTAAAATGACAACTAATGAATAGTGTCAAAATTAACACTATTGATATTTTAAATAAATAATATTTTACTAAATTATATAAAATTAATAAAAAAATAAAATTCAAACATAATAATTTGGGTGAAATTATATATGTCACCAAGGGTCCAATTAAGGTTCCTTTGTAATTTAAGAGAAACTATATTAACCATTAGTAAAAAAATACATGTTTCCATGGTAAGAGTTAGATAAATAAATTAAGGGTAAATCAAAATTATAAGGTTTAAGATAAAACCAAAACATGTCTAAAAAATTATTGGATGAATGAGATTAAATAATTATCAAAATATGATCTATTTTTAGTTGTTTAATTAACAGTTGTACATGAAAATAAATTATATATTATTTAAATCAAAGATTGTTACAAAAACATCATTGTCTTGTATATTAATATCTTTTATGTGTAAGCGCGTGGCCAAAACCAATCTATGAAGGAATATAAATGTATATTTTGATATTAATGAAATTATTTTTATTATATGATTTTTATTTATTTTTATAAGATACATAATTACCTTAAAAGTCTATCCAATTATAAAACAACATTTATTAAATTAAAATAAAAATAGAATAAATAATTTTAATTACATTAATTTTGTAATATTATGCATTATTTAACTTGTATAACAAATTTAAAAGATCTATAAAATATATTATAGATTTGTGAAAGCAATATATTCCAATTTACACTTTGTCTTATGGTATATTACATAAAATTAAATGAATAGTAATAAATTTGGCAATAATAATATCTTATTAAATTAATTTATTATTAATTTATTTAAAAATCACAAAAAATGTTACATAACAATAAGGGGATAAGATATCGTCGAACATGTTTTATAAATTTCATTTATGGTCCATTTTTAATTATTTAGTTCTTTAATAGTCTTATTATATTTTAATATTTTGAGAGTTTCCCAAAGTGCCCCTCTCCTCTATTATAAAAAGGCTTCTCCTCCCACATTTTCTCACACCTCCTTGAGCCATATAGCATGACCAACCCCTACCCGATTATACTATAAACAATCTAACTTAGCTTTTAGAGGTCTAGGATTACCAAGAACTCCATCCCTAGTGTCCTTGAGAAGAAATCCAAAGGAAGTCCAATGAAGATGAGGTAATTGCTTTACCAATTCAATTCAATTTCTTTTCTTCTTATATATATTCTTTCTATGTAAATTACATAATCAAGTAAAAAACTTATTTTTTTCGTACATGCTAATATTTTATTGTAATAATGGGAAAATCTTATGTTTCCTTTTATCCATCCTACGAATAACAATATCACCATGTGTGGGTACGTATGACATACCGTCTCTACGATGTGGTGTAATATGTTATTCAAAAAAATTACTTTATTAGGATGGGTGTAATGATGATTTTAATGGATTTAAATAATGTATATAAGATTATAATGATTCTTTATATTTTATATACCATCCAATTACATTCCATTTAACCATCAATAGAATGATATCGTCACTCGTGCGTATATACGGCCTACCATCTCCACGAAGTGGTGAGATTCGTTCTCCACATTAAAAATTCATGAATGATTATATAATTTATATCAAGAGTGAAAATAATAATTATGATCATAATGTCTTGGATAAAATACATCTTATTCATAATAAACTTGACTTACACAACAAAACAGGAATAGGAAAACGAAGCATCTAAAACCCAAAATAATGGTAATATTGAAATACTATTAACAAAATGATATAATAGGATCATATTTGATCATATTTGGTGTCATAAATATGGATATGGTCCTAGTATAATTTAATAACATGATTTAACCATTATACACAAGGTGACTACACCCTCGACTAATAAAAAGTACAAGGTAAGGGATAATTTTTCTATCTCATTTTTATCCAAGATAGTTTATACATTAGTATTTTTTGAGTATGTATTTATCATCCATGTCCATGTTTCCTAAAAATGTTTTCATTTTTTTTAATATTATTCAATATATTTTTTATATCCATTTTAAACCATTTTTATTTTTACTAAATGGTATGGAAGGAATATTTCTTTTGATTACCATAAGATGTTCTTTTTGAATTTTCCAATAAAAGTATACGGAATTTTTTTTAAATTATATGGAATGAATAAATTTTTATGATTTCATGATTCCCTATTTCTATGAAGATGCGTATCTAAACTATTTCAAGTTTATTTTCAACTAAATTCTTTTCTTTTTAAATTGTGTGTCATTTTGAAAAAATGAAAATGTTTTCGAAGAAGAAATGATATTTTCCTCAAAAAATAAGTTCAAGTGTTTTTTAAAAATTATTTTCCATCTAAGATGAAAATATTAAATAAAGTTATGTTCTTATCTAAATTTTAATATTATTTGATTTCATTAATTAGGGAATGATATTTTATATGTATTTTGTTATTAGGGAATGATTTTAATGAAACACATTTAATTTTTTGGGTTTTTCTATGATGAATGATTTATGTTTTTCATAACATGTAAGAATGATTCCATTATGAGATTGGTGTAACCTATATCTCCATCCAATTAACTGGGTAAAGATTTATATATCATGAGATAAACATGATTAGAATGATATGTAAATCTGGATCAGTAATACATGGATGGAACGGAAAGTAAACCCTGTTCAGTAATAGAAATTTTCCTCTATGATGGTATTGTAAGTAGTGCCTTCGCTAATATGGATATCATATTATGTGATTTTTAGTTCTTTAAAATTAAATGTAATATACTTATTCAATTATATCATGGTTAATGTTCTTTTATGATCCATGCCTTACGTACTTCCAAGATTTATTTCATGACTGAAAATTTTGATGTGTAAAATTTATGTTCATGTTTTTATATTAAAATGTTTATGGTTTGTTTTATGTTCTATATGTTTTACCTTACTGTGTATTTTAGGTCACCCTTTTTATTTTTTATTTTCCAAAATATATAAATAAAGGTTTTAGGTGGAAAAAAAGGGGAAGCTCATTATGGGATATATGGAGGATCTTTCACCAATATAGAAGATTATGTTCTATGTTTCCAAATACACTAATATAATACATTATTTTGGCATATATTTGTGCAATGTATTAATAATTATAAAGAATAAATTTAATTTATATGTACATATATCATGGGTCATAAGTGTTGGTATCAGAGAAAAGTTTTAGATAACCATTGGGAACAAGGATGTGAAAACATTTCTAAGATCCCAACAGATATTTCCAAGGTATGTCTAGAGATGTCTATATGGTTATGTATAACTATAGATTACAGTATTATAATTATGATAACAATCATGAATAACCTATTATTGAACAGAAGATGATAAATATTTAAATTAATCATCGTTGATTATGTTGTCTTCCTAATATAATTTTTACCTCTCACACTATTATTTTTGGGTATTAGATGATGGATGAAAGCTGAAGGAATTGTGTTAATCATCAATGAACTAGAAAAAGCAAAAATTTTCCTCTAGAACAACCAAATTTTATGGGAGATAGAATTAAAAATCATACTATTATACATACACAATATATGAATCATTATGGACTTCTAAATAAGTAGAGAAGGGAACAAAATTCTATAGAGTCCCTCATGAAGCAACGTCTGGCTTCTTTCAGTGGGTCCCTTGATCCAATTATTGATGAACAATAGATTAGTACCAACGAAAAGATATTTTCCATCCTTCACTATTTAGAACATGAAAAATTCATTTTGTATGACTATAGTTTAGATGTTTAATGTGACTAGTGGTGGACTCTAATTAAGAGTACAAGTCAACAAGATGAAATTGAATCCAAGGAATGAGATAAGTTAAATAACATATATTTCAATAAGTACAACCCTCTTATACATCAAACAAATATGGTAATGGTGTTACTTAAGATTAAAAAAAAGGATAAGGAATATATTGGTACGTACAAGGTGAATTTTACAATAATTGCATGGTATGCTTCTGTATTTATCATCCAACATGAAATTAAAGTTGATAGATTATTTAGTTTCATAAAACTAAGGCTTTGAAGAGAGTTAACTATAAGAGACTTCAGTATCTATGATGAGATTGTGCATTGTTCAATCATGGTAGAACTAAAATTTGGTGTTACATATCCATATCATGGTTTTGAAATGAAACAAAAGATGGAATTCAATGGAAAATCTCAAAACAATGGCGAAAAGAAGCTAAATGTTTCCTTATACTCAAAGTTTGGAAACAAGAATGGTGGAGATTGTCTTAAAGGGACTATAAAATATTTCATGGGTGGAAAAGAAGGTCATCGAGAATTTAAGTTCCAAAGTAATGGGGAAAAGGTTTCTAATGATTTGAATAGTGAAAAGACTATAGAGAACGCACCACCAACACTTAAAATCTACAAGTGCAAGGAAATGGAGAATTATGCTAACCAATTCCCTGATCCAAGGGTTAATGATGATTGAAGTCAGAAACCACTTAAGAAAAAATACTAAGGGAAGTCACATTTGATTACTATTAGTGATGTTGAGTATGAAAATGATGTGGGGGAATGATTATGTGTTTATGAAACGAGATTCCAAAATATTTTTATAGGATCTCGTTTAATGTATTATAAAATATTGTAATACCTATGTATTGGTCCATTGTGGTTTTCAATAATTATATGGTATTGATAATCAAGAAAAGTGATAGAAATATTTTTGGAAATCACATGATATGTACATAATGAAGGGATAAAGATATAGTGAGATATTTGATAGTATTAATGGGCTCATGAATGAAATAGGGGAAAAGTGATATATTTGTTTGAGTATATAGATTTTTTGGTATTTTTGGTATGTGGAAATAGATAATTTTTATAGAATGTGTGTTTTCAATAAGTTCTATTGGAATTAATGTTATTACCATCTTTTAAGAGAATACATGAATAAGGTATTCACCTGTTTGGAATGTGACAACCAACAAATCCCAAATGATATGTGGGAGAAAATTGTTAAGTCGATCTAGTTCACCTCTTTATAAAGTATTATATTTTTAGATTTTGGATGGATTGTAATGTTATCCATTGGTAGATAGTATAATTTATATTTAGGTTTTTTTAGATTAATTTATTATCTCACTATAAGTAGACTTATGCATATTTGATAACATGTTCTATCCTTTTTGTTAAGACATATGGAATGAAATATCATTCTATCACAAGATCTGATAACACATAAAGAATGAAAAATTCAACTTCATTTATTTAAATAAGATATGAATTTTATATTTTATATGGAATGATCAACGATGAGATTGTACTGAATCATGTAAGTATTTATTCTCATGCAAAAAATTCATCAACATTACGAAAAGGATATTGAAACCAAAAATGTTATACTAATACCTTCTTATCGAATGAATCTGATGGTCCCTTAAATAATCACATACATAGTGATTTATGGTACTTAACTTTCTCCAAAAATTATTCTCTATCATTATCCATCATAACTTGATGGTTATATTTATGTTCCATATCCATTTGTTCACTTCCCACCTATGTTTTCCTATGTAGAAACCCAATGATGAGTTACTTTGGGTAATCATTATGATTCTAAAATTCCTTTTTTAAATTAAGTTTTAGTATTCTTTTATAGGATGTGGGTTTCCAGGAAAGAAACTTTCTATTAGTAAACCCCTAATAATCTGTCTGAATTTTGGCAGCTAAATTCATTTTAAGGGGGGAAGAAACACCTAGAGATTTTATTGGAAAGATTCATTTTATTTTCTTTGATTTCTTGTGGTGTGTGATACACCAATATTAGATTTTTCTATACAAAACACCTTATTATCTTGCAGTAAACACAACACTGACTTGGCTTTCATTAGGTGCTAGAGCGACCTTCCTCAATAGCTTTTGTTTTACGCAATATCGAGTTTCACTAAACAATAATATATTTTAAAAAAAATTATTATTGATATGATATAAACTATCCCTTAGGAATAGTTTAAATAAAATATTTAATTTTATAAAATTGAAATTCATCTTATGTATTTTATAGAATTTTATTTAAGAATAAATTATATTTTTTAGATAAACGATGTATTTTTCCAAAAAATGTGGGTTTTCAACCTTTTGATGGAATACAACTTATAATTATTGTTTTTTACATGTTTATAAGTTTAATTTGGGAAAAATAAACTTCTTATTTGGAAGTGAGATATAAAATTTTACTTTAGAGGAATTTTTGTTATTTTTCTGATTACTTTCATATATTGATGAATAGTAAAAATATGCTAAATTTTAATTGAAACCAAATTTTCACATTAAAATAATTTATATGGTTGAAATATATTATTAAATTGTTTAAAATTATAAATAAAATATGTTTTTATAGTTTAATACAATGTAAATAATTTTCATTATTTTAACAATGACTTTATATGTAAAAACATTTCAATCTTTTGTAATGTTTTAACTTTTAAATTAAAGCCATTTTTTCCGACAATAGGATTTATTTTAAATTAATGACTAAATTTTTTGTGTATTGAATTTTGAAAAATGGATTCCATTTTTCAAATTAGTAGGTCTAAATTATGTTAATAAGCTAATTTTATTTTGGGCCTAATGAACAGTATCTTTGGTAATTATTTTTATTACCATGGTTAAAGGTAAATCAGGTAATTAAAGGTAAAAATAATATTATAAAATTGCCTTAAAATTTTTAAGAATCCTATTGGAAGACTAAAATAAGACCTTATCATTTATTTTTCGAAATGGAATAACCTAATGGCCACTTACCTATGAATATGACATGAATATAAAAAAATAATGATTGTGACAAAATTTCACGCTCATTTTATATAAGTGTATTTATTTTAAATAAATAATACTATAGAATAAATCAACTATAAGTTGTATCTGGAAATATAATATAATTATATATATCATAGATATTTATTTATAATTTTTTGAGATTAAATAATTATCATTAATGAAGACTCAGTAAAGATGAAAAATTTATTTTATTAATAGAAATGTCAAAAAATTATATTATAAATATTAAACTAAATATAATCAGACCAAATTAATGTCGTCCACTAATTTTATAGATGAATTTGATAATTTATTTACTGTTTAAGGTTTCTTTTTGAAAAACTAACAATTCTAGGATATTTCTAAAAAGAAAACTAATGAATAGTGTCAAAATTGACACTATTGATATTTTAAATAAATAACATTTTATTAAATTATATAAAATTCATAATAATATAAACAATAGCCAAACTAATTTTGGTGAAGTTACATATGTCACCAATGGTCCATTTAAGGATTCTTTGTCATTTTAGAATGCATGTATTAACACTTAGTAAATAAAAAATAAATGTTTCCATGGCAAGAGTTAAAGGAAATAATTAAGGGTAAATAAAAAATTATATGGTTTAAAATAAAACCCAAACGTTCCCAAAAAAAGTATAGGATGAATAATATACATTACTTATCATAATATGATCAATTTTGAGTTTTTTAATAGACACATGTACATGAAAATTGATTATATATTTTTTAAATCAAAGATAGTTACAAAATATCACTATCTTGTATTTTAATATATTTAATGTGTCGGCATAGTTCATAAATCATGAAATGAACGAATATAAATGTCTATTTTGATATAAATTAAACCCTTTCCATTTTATGTATTAATTTTTAATTATTAGAAGTTAAACAATTACTTTAAAAGTTTATCTAATTCTAAAACAACATTTATTCAATTAACATAAAAATATAATAAACGATTTTAATAATATTAATTTTGTTATTTTATGGACTAGTTAATGTGTATATAAAATTTTTAAGATCTATAATATATTTTATAGATTTTTCAAAACATTATTTTCGAGTTTCCACATTGTATTATTGCATTTTATGAAAAATTAAATGAATAGTATTAAATTTAGAAATAATAATATCTTATTGAATTAATTTATTATTAAATTGTTTCAAAATCAATAAAATGTTAAATAATAACAAGGGGATAAAATACTGTTTAACATGTATTATACATTTCATTTAAGGACCATTTTCAATTATTTAGATTTAGAATAGTCTAATTATATTTTAATATTTTGAGGGTTTCCAAAAGTTACCCTCTCCTCTCTTATAAAATAGCATCTCCTCCCACATTTCCTCACACCTTATTTATCCTTCTAGCTCGACCAAATCCTGACCCGTTATACTATCAAAATTACTAGTTAACTTTTGTAGGTCTTGGTTTTCAAAAAAAATCCTTCCCTAGTGTCCCTATGAAGAGATCCAAAGGAGGTCCCATAAAGAGGAGGTAATTTCTTTAACAATTTAGTTCAACTTGTTTTCTTCTTTTACTTCATCTTTCTATGTTAATTACCTAATAATGTAATAAATCTAGTATATTCTACATGATTAGATGTTATTATAATTATGGTATAACCTTATACCTCTTTTTATCCATCCTATGAATAACAATATCACCAAGTGTGCGTACGTACGTCTTACCATCTCCACGTCGTAGTGTAATATGATATTCGAAAAATACATTATTTGGATTGGAATAATGATGAGTATAATATATTTAAATAATGAATTTAAAATTATAATTATTATAAATATGTAATATTCCATCCAATTGCGTATTATTTAACCATCAAGAGAATGATACAATCACTCGTGTGTACGTACGACTTGCCATCTCCACGACACCATGAGATTTGTTCTCCACATTAACAATTCAATAGGGATTATAAAATTTATATGATGAGTGAAAATAATTATTATTAGCATTATTCCATGCATAAAATACATCACATTCATAACAAATATTACTTACACGACAAAATATAAATGGGAAAATGAAGTAGTTAACACCATAAATAATGGTAATATTGAGATACTATTTACAAAATGATATAATAATATCATATATGATCATATATGATATAATAAATATGGATAAGTTCCTTTTATAATTTAACAAAATGATTTAACCATTATTTAGGAGGTGACCAAACACTCGACTAACAAAAAGTACAAGGTAAGGGATAATTTTGCAATCTCATTTTTATCCCAGATTGTTTATACATAGGTATTTACTAGGGATATATTTATCATCCAAGTCCGTATTTCCAAAAAATGATGTCATAAAATGTTTACTAGTCTTATATGTATGCTTAGAGTCATTTTTAACCATTTTTTTACTTATACTACATGGTATGGAAGGAATCATTCTTTTTTTACCATATGATGTACTTTTTGACTTTTCTGACAAAAGTACGAGGAGAATGTTTTTTTAATTTAAATGGAATGAATGGATTTTTATGGTTTCCTGATGCCTTATTTCAATGAATATTTGTCTACACTATTTCAAGTTTCTTTACAACTAAATTATTTTCTTTTAAAATTTTGCTGCATTTTGAGAAAAGAAATCATTTTTGAGGAAGAAAACATATTTTCATCAAGAACTAAGATCAATTTTTATAAAAATTATTTTCCATCTCAGATGACAATATTAAATATGGTTATATTTTTATACCTATTATTACTACTATTTTATTGCTTTAATGAGGGAATGACTTTTTATATGGATTATGTTATGATGGAATGATATTTAATAAACTTGTTTAATTTCTTGGGTTATGATATGATGAATGATTTTTGTTTTTTGGAACATGTAAGAATGATTTCATTATGAGATGGGTTAGACATATATAACCCCTCAATGCATTAGGTAATGATTTATATGTCATGAGATAAAAATGACTAGAACGAAATGTAAATTTGGTTTAGTAATACATGGCTGGAACAACAAGTAAACCTAGTTCAGTAATGGAAGTCGTCCACTATAATGGTCTTTAAAACAGTTCCTTGGCTGTAATGGAAATTGTATTTTATTCTTATTAGTTTCCCATAATTACATGTTTTATTCAAATTCTATTATATCATGGTTATTGTTCCATTATTATCCATTCCTTATGTACTACCAAGATTTATTTCATGTCTCATGATTTTGATTTGTAAACATTATTCTCATGTTTTTATGTTTAGATTTTTATGTTCTCTATTATGTTCTCCATGTTTACCCTTACTTGGAATTTCTGCTCACCCTTTTTATGTTTTCTTTTCCCCAGGATATAAAGATAGGTTTTAAGTAGGAAAACAAATGTGGAAGATCTTTATGGGATATTTTGAAGATCTTTCACATAGTTAGAAGATTATGTTTTGAGTTTCCAAATACAAAAAACAAATACAGTCTTTTGGAATATAATTTTGTAATGTATTAAGTATTCAGATAAAGAAATTTAATTTCCATGTACATCAACTGTGGGCCATTACAGTTGGTATCAAGAAAAGTTTTTGTTAATATTTGGAAACTAAGATGTGAAAACTTTTTTGAGATCCCTAGAGATATTTCTAGGGTATGTCTAGGGATGTCCCTAAGGTTAAGTATCACTATAGCTGACAGTCCTAGATTTATTGTAATGATCATGAATAACCTATGATTAAACCTAATATTCAAGATATTTAATGTACTCCACCTTGATTATGTTGTTTTACAAGTATGATTTTTTTCTACTAACACTATTATTTTCGGGTTTTACACGATGGCTGGCATCGAAAGTAAATGTGTTAATGATCAATTCACTGGACAATGCAATGATGTTCCTCCTAAATAAACAAATGTTATGGGTGATGGAATGAAAAATATTATTTCTATAATTACACATTCTATGAATCACTGTCGACTTACAAATGTGTGGATAAGGAAACGACATTCTATATAGTCCTTCAGGAGGCAACGTCCACCTTCTTTTATTGGGTCTTCTGATCCACTTTTTTCTTAACAGTGGATCAGTACCATTGAAAAGATATTTTCCATCATTTGATATTAAGAACATGAAAAATTAATTTTAGATGTCTATCATTTAGAAGGTGAAGGATTCTACTGGAGGACTCTATTTAATAATACAATTCAGCAAGAAGAAATTGAATCCATAGAGTGGGATGAGTTAAATAACTTATTTTTCAATATATAATTCCCCCATATTCGTCGAAAAAAATAAGGAAAATAAATTCCTTGAGTTTAAGAAAAATTATGATTCATCTGTTGGTACATATGAGGTGAATTTTACAAGACTTTTAATGTATTCTTCGGGCTTTATAAACCAACCTGAAAGTATATTTTATAGATTCTTTAGTGGTATAAAACCATTTATTCGAAGGTAACTATCTATAGAAGACATTAGTAGCTATGAAGATATTTTTTGTTGTGCTATCAAGGTAGGACTGGATATTTTTGTTACACATTCATCTCATGGTGTAGACAAGAAATGAAAAATGAAGTTCAATGGAATATCTCAAACAATGGTGACAAGAAGGTGAATGTTTCCTTATCCTCAAAGTGTGGAATGAAGTATGGTGGAGACATACTTAATGGGGCTAGAAAATGTTTCAAGTGTGGAAAATATGGTTATCGAGTAGTTGACTACTTAAGTAATGGGAAAAGGTTCCTAATAAAATAAATAGAGAAAAGACTACAGAAAATGTACCACTAACACTTCAATTCTACAAGTGCAAGGAAAGGGGTAATTATTTTAACCAGTTCCATAACTCAAGGGTTAATAATGATTGACATCAGTAAACTCTTTAGGAAAAATAAAAAGGTAAGTCACATGAGATAACTAATATTTATGTGAGTATGAAAATGAAGTGGTTGAATTATTTTGTGTTTATGTAATGGGATTCAAAACAGTGTTGTAGGGTCTCTTTTATAGTATTATGGAATAATGGAAGATCAATGCATTGGTCCGTTGTGTTTTTCTATAATTATATGGTACTGGTAACAATGAAAAGTGATCAAAATATTTTTGGAAAGAACATTATATTCACATAATTATGGGATAAGAAGATAGTGGTATGTTTGATCGTATTAATGATCTCATTACTGGTATTAGGAAAAAGTGATATCATGGTGTGAGTATATAGAATTTTTGGTATTCTTGGAGTTCAGAAAAGGTTAATTCTGATAGAATTTTTGTTTTCACTATAGTTACATGATAATTCATGTCATTACCATGATTTAAGGGAATATATGAATAAGGTATTCACGTGTTTGGAATGAGCCATCTAATAACATCCAAATGACATATGGGAGACAAATGTTAAGTCAATTTAGTTCACCTCATTATAATGTTTTATATTTTCATTTTTTTGAAGGATTTTAATGTTTTCCATTGATAGATAGTATAAGATATATTCTAAATGATGTTTGATAGAGTGTTTTATTATCTCACTATATGATGACTTATGCACATTTGATAACATGTTTTAACCTTTTTCTTGAGATAGATGGAATAACCTATTATTCTATCGCATGATCTACTAACACATCAAGAAAAAAAATTCAAATTAATTTCATTAAATGATTGATAAAGTGGAAATTTTTTAGGGAATGTTTAATGATGATATTGTAATGAAATCAAGTGTGTATTTCTTTTCATGAAAACATTCATCAACAATAGGAAAAGGATCTTGAAACCAAAAACAATTTCCTAGTAATTTCTTATCTGATGAATCAGATGGTCCCATAAATCATCAAATATTTATGGATTTCTGGTAGTTATCTTTCTTCAAACTTTATTCTTTATTACTATCCATTAGAACATGATTGTTAGGTTTCTCTTCCATATTCCTGTTTTCACTTCCCATCTATTATCCCATGTGTGGAAACCCAATGATGAGTTACTTTCGATAACCGTTATGTTTAAAAAATTCATTTTAAATTGAAGGTTTAGTATTCCTTTTAAAAATGTCGGTCTCTATGAAATAAACACTCATGTAGTAAACCATTTATAACCTCGATGAATTTTGTGTGCGAAATTCATTTTAATGGGGGTAGAATGTAGCACCCTGAGATTTTATGGGAAATATTATTTTTATTTTTATTTATTTCTTATGGTGTACTGTATACCAATATTTTTTTTCACTATATGAAATACTTTGTTAGCTTAAAGTAAATGCAACATTGACTTGGCTTTCAATACATGCAAGACCGACCATCCTCGATAGCTTGCATTTTATGCAATACTATGTTTCCCTAAAGAACAGTATATTACTAAAATATTATTATTTAATAGGATATAAACTCGGCCATATGAATAATAGTCACCACATTTTTAATTTTGTAAAAATAAAATTCATCTTTTAATTTTCTTGAACAATATATTAGAAAAAATTCAATTTTGTTGAGAAAAGAAATATTTTTCCAAAAAATACGGGTTTTTTCACTTTTGATGGAATAAACATTTTAAATCTAGTTTTTCACATGTTTATATGATAAATTTGATAAAACAAGCTTTTTATTTGGAAGAGCGTTATAAAATTTAACTTTGCATAAATTTTTGATATTTTTCTGATAACTTTCATATTTTGATGAATAGTAAAAATATGCTAAATTTTAATTGAAAACAACTTTCCTCATCGAAATAATTTATATGGTTAAAATATATTTTTGAACAGTTTTAAAGTATAGATAAATTATATTTTTATATTTTATTATAATTTTAGTCATTTTCATTAATTTTACATTGACTTCATATGTAAAAACATTTCAATCTTTTACAATGTTTTAACTTTTAAACAAAAACCCAATTTTTCGACAACAAGATTAATTATAAATTAATTAATGCAACTTCTGTGTTTCAAATTTTGAAAAACATGTTATAAGTTTGTAATTAGTATTTTCTAATTATGTTAATGGGTTAATTTTATTTTGGACCTTATGAATAAAAACATTGGAAATTTTCTTGATTACCCTGGTTAAATGTAAATCATGTAATTGACGCTAAAAATAATATTATAAAATTCCATTAACACTTGTAAAAATTATATTGGATGACTAAATTCAAAAATTTTCATTTATTTTTAGAAATTTAATAACGTAATGGCCACTTACCTAGGAATATGACATGAGTATACAAAAATTGATGAATATGAAAAAATTTCATAGTCTCATTTTATATAAATATATTAATTTTAATTTAGGGATTACTAGGGAATAAAATAGACTATAGGTAGTCTATCTGAATACAATAGAATTTACTACATTATAGAAATTTATGTATAATTTTTAGAGATTAAATAATTATCATTAATGATGACTCAATTGTGATGCATAAATTATATTATTAACAAAAATATCAAATGAATGATATTTTAAATATTAATATAAATATATTTTTAGTGAATTAATGTCATCCAAATTTTTTTGGACAACCTTGACTTGTTATTTATGGTTTAATGGAGTTTTTTTCGAATATATCACTATGTTATGATATTTCAAAAAAGTCAACAAATGAATAGTGTCAATGTTGACACTATTGATATTTTAAATAAATTATATTTTATTAAATTAAATAAAATTCACAATAATATAATCATCGACCAAAAAATTGGGATGAATATAATTATCCCACCAAAGGTCCATGTATGGATCCTTTGTCATTTTATAGTTACTATATTAACTCTTAGGAAATAAAAATGATATTTTTCTATGGTAAGAATTAAAAGAATTAATTAAGGGTAAATCAAAATTATATGGTTTAAAATAAAACAAAAACATGTAAAAATATATTGGATGAAGAATATTTAATAATTATCACAATATTATTGATTTTTAGTTTTTTAATTGATAATTGTACATTAAAATAAATTACATTTTATTTAAATCAAAGATCCTTACAAAATATAACTATATTGTATTTTAATATCTTTTATGTGTCCACATAGGTCCAAAATCAAGATATGAATGAATATTAATGTCTATAAGGATATAAATGAAACCATTTTCATTATATGAATTTATTTTTAATTTTAGAAGTTATATAATTACCTTAAAAGTCTCTCCAATTATAAAACAACATTTATTCAATTAACATAAAAATATAATAAATAATTTTAATAATATAATATTTGTTATATTATGGATTACATAATGTGTATAAATAATTTCCAAGATATATAAGATATTTTATTATTATTTTAGAGAATTATATTCTAATTTACACTTTGTCTTATAGTATTTTAAGTAAAATTAAGTAAATTGAATTAAATTTGGATATAATAATATCTTATTGAATTAATTTATTATTAAATTTTTTAAAATTCAGGAAAAATATTAAATAATAACAAGGGGATTATATATGGCCTTAACGGTTTTATAAATTTCATTTATGGGACATTTTTAATTATTTAGATCTAGAATTGTCTTATTATATTATAATATTTTGAGTGATTCCTAAAGTTCCCTTATCCTCCATTATGAAAAGGCATCTCCTCTTATATTTCCTCACACATCTTGGAGCATTCTATATCAACCAAAACCTACCAAATTCTCTTATAAACATTATTAGAAAACTTTTTAAGGTATTAGGTTTCCAAGAAGTCAATCTCTAGTGTCCCTGAGAAGAGATTCAATGAAAGTCCAACGAAGAGGAGGTAATTGCTTCACCAATTCAATCCAATTTCTTTTATTTTTATACATAATATTTCTATGTTACTTACATAATAAAGATATAAATATAGTATATTATTCATGATGAGGTGTTATTATAATTATGGTATAACTTTATACCTCCTTTAATCCATCCTACAAATAACAACATCACCATGCATGTGTACATATGGATTTCCATCTCCACATTGTGGTGTAATATGTTATTCAAAAAAAATACTTTATTAGGATGGGTATAATGATGAGTATAATGGATTTAAATAATGAATATAACATTATAACGATTTTTTTAATTAATATACCATCCAATTACATACCATTTAACCATCATGAAAATTATATCGCCGCTCGTGTGTACGTACAGTCTATTGTCTCTGTGATGTGGTGAGATTCATTCCCCACGTTAACAATTCAAGAATGATTGTAAAATTTACTTTATGAGTGAAAATAATAATTATTAACTTATTCTCATTGATTATATACATATTATGCATAACAAACCCTCAATTATTCAAAATTACAATGTAAGGGATAATTTTTCAATCTCATTTTTAACCAAGATTTTTTATATATAAGTATTTACTTGGGATACATTTATCATCCATATCCATGTTTCCTAAAAATATTTTCATAAAATGTTTACTATGCTTATATGTATGTTTAGAGCCCTTGTTACACATTTTTTCATTGACTAAAAGGTATGGAAGGAATATTTTTTTTACCATACAAGGTACTTTTTGAAATTTACTTCAAGGTATGGAAGGAATCATTCAATTTTTACCATACGAGGTACTTTTTGACTTTTCTGACAAAATTACAAGAAAAATGTTTTTTACTTATACAACATGAATTGATTTTTAGGGTTTCATTATTCCTTATTTCCACAAATCATACTCTACATTTTTTCAAGTTTATTTTCAACTAAATTCTTTACTTATAAAATTTCACAGAATTTTGAGTGAATAAAACGTTTTTGAAGAATAAAGGATATTTTTTTGAAGGACTAAGTTCAGGTGTTTTGTCAAAGTTATTTTTAATTTATGATGATAATCTTATATATGGTTATGTTTATATACCTATAATTATTATAATTTGATTTCATTAATGATAGAATGATATTATATATGGATTATGGTGTGATGGAATTATATTTAAGAAAACTATTTTATTTCTTGGGTTATGCTATGATGAATGGCTTATTTTTTCTTGCACATGTAAGATTTATTTTGTTATGAGATGGGTGAGACCTATATCTCTGTCCAATGCATTGGATAAATATTTATATATCATGATATAAAAATTACTAGAACCAAAATTAAATCTGGTTTAGTAATACATGGCTGGAAGTTGAAGTATACCTAGTTTAGTAATAGATTTTTTCCACTATGATGGTCTTAGAAGAAATTCCTTGGTTACAATGGAAATTATATTGTGTTCTTATGACGTCCTGACCCCAGCTACCCCAGATCCGGTGATATGGTTATGGTGTGCAATTTATTTCGCACAAATGAAACAAATAAGTCACACATCATAACCCACCAGGAGGAACTTTCTGGTTTAGATCCTGGAGAATCAGAGACAACAGCTTTGATTCTTTATTTTATGAGCTAAGAACAAACATCCAAGTCTTGAAAAGGCTATATCAACCTGTAAAAATTTAACATAATACATAGGGTGAGCATTGAAATACTTAGTAAGGGGTTTTTGAAAATACTTAAATACAGATTTTGAAAACTACGTTGAAAAATACTTTTCCATACTTAGAAAATTTTCTTAAAGGAAAAACTTCAATACTAAACAAAGGTTGATACATCAGAGTTAAAGTACTTCATACGTATACACTACAACACTTAGTGGTAACTCACTTAGTAAACAAGAAAAGCATAATAATAAAAAGGCATGGGTTGCACGAAGTAAAGTGTCCATAAACAAAAAGGTGTGTATGAACAACAACATGAAAATGTCATCAGAGTCGCGCACAAGCGCATCATCTACACAAAATATGCACATGATGACATGATAATTGAAATACAACATTTGAAATGAAGTTCTGGAAAAGAAATTGGTCATGCATCAACATTGTCATGTCATATGTCTTGTGTTTCTTTTTTTATCTGATACTCATAGGTAAGGTTCTATAACCAAGGTTATTCCTCTAATCGGAATAATCACTAGGTTGGTCATAAACAAAGAAATGTATGCTGAAGGACTCATGGTCTCTGTGTCAAGGCCTTGTGCCATGACCTAAGGGTAAAAACCCAATCTGACTGTCTCGAGAACTATCGATGCATCAAAGAGCTTACTTTTACCGGTCTCCAACCCGGAGGGATTACTTTAACCAGTCCCCAACCTGGAGGGTTTTCTTCATACCGGACCCCATTCCGGGTAGTCCCATACATTTATCACATGTTGATAGGGTCAGATATTCAAGGTGTCTCATACCACTTTGAATATTTAATTTTCATTTCATATTACCCAAGGTATCCCATACCACTTTGGGTAATACCAATTTCATTTCTCATTACCCAAGGTGTCCCATACAACATTGGGTAATTTTAGTTCTTAGTTCATTATCATGTTGATTCATATGAATGAACAATATGAATAAGGCAACAATTATATAATTGGTTTACAAATACATGTTACGGTAGATAAAATGGAAAATATGCAATAAAAGCAGGCACGGTTAAGCAAGCATACTATGTGCATAGAACAATTATTTAAGCACATAAGATGATGAATGTGTGAGACTTGATCCCAAGGGGTATTAAATGATGAGTTTCTAAAATTCCAGTACATGGAAAAGAACTACTTGGCATTAACTATTGTACTTCACAGTTCATAGTACTTGGGACAAATCCCCATCCACTAATAATTACTGTGGCATGCTTGGTATAAAAATAATAAACACTTGCAATCTTTAAAATTCCGATACTTGGAAATAAACCATTTTAAAAATAATATCTGTCATTAATTATTATTCTTCACTGGTCATAGAATTTGCAGTTATACTCTTGTCACTAAAAATCATTGCAGCGAGTTTGGTATAAAAATAATAGAGGATTTCTACTTATTAACATAACCCTTAAACCCCTATCCTTTTAAGATGAGTTTAAAACAGGCATAAGCATATCCTAAAAAACACAAATCATTTCAAGGGAAACCTTAGACAAGTTCATTGTTGTACCCTTAGACACAAAATTATAAAACAGCATAGGCAAGCGCTAAAATCCTACATGAAAAAAATATTAATAACCATTTCTTGAAACTAGGGTTTTCAGATATTAATCTTAAAAACACATACATACATAGGGATATATATACACAATGTATATATATAGGGTATCTCATAAATTAAACATGGTTCACTTGAAATCTGAAACCTCTAACAATCTATCAAAAGAACAAAACCTTATGGGTTTTAAGTGTTCAAGAAACTATAAATATATAAAACATCAATTTCAACTATTACATGTTTGCACCTAAAACAAAGACCTAGTTCGCATCCAATATCATTTATAGACCAAGTAAGAATCTAAAACTGATTTTCATTGAAATACATAACTTATATAATTATATAATTATATATATATAAGGCTTATATAAAGATCGTACACGTTAGGACTTGTTTTAAAATAACCCCTATAAAGGTATAATTCTTAATATAAAATACTGAATTATAAGGAAATCTTATAAACATATTTTGTATGGTTTTCATGGAATATATATATATATATACCTTTAACTATAATATTTATATATATATACCCATGTTTATATGGATAATTAGAAACCGAGGTGCATGGGTGGGTTTCTAAAAAAAGGCATGCAAATGGGGCACCCTTACCGCTCAAGGGAGGAGCTCGCCGGAGGGAGGCATGCTGGGTGGCCGGAGAACCGGGAGGAGCTTTGGTGGCCGGTGGTAGTCCGGTGAGGACTCCTAGAAAAGATGCAAGGTGACGGCCTGGTGTCCAGCAGCGTAGCGCCGGCACTAGTGTGGTCGTGCATGGGGGTGAGGTGCGAAACAGAAGGTGGTTCGTGGTGGCGAGGCGACGGCGAGGCGGTGGTGAGGCTGGTGTCGCGGTGGCGCGGGTTGGCTCCGGAGGTCCCCATTTTCACTGGGGTTTCTAGGTTCTTAAAGGAAGACGATCCGGGGAAGGTTAGGCCGAGCCAACGGAGGTGGGTGCGCGAGTTCAACGTGAGCAGTGGAGGGGGAGGCGTATCGGGCAAACCAAGCACTGGTTCGCGGGTCCCTGGTGTGAGGTAGAAGAAGAAGCGGAGGAAAAGAAACAACGGATGAGATTTGACTGAGAGATATTGGAAGTCTGAGAAGAATTTTGCATTTTAAAACACATCAATGGCCAGGATCTTCCTAGGAGAGATCGGACGGAGGAAGATGTGCGGGGCTATTACGCGGCCAGCCATGTTTTTCCAGGTAGGAACAGTGCAAAGAAAAAAACAGTTTATTAAACGTTAAAATTATACATTATACTACTTCAATTTTTTTTAATATATATACATATATAACCAGAACATTATAATTTGATTTTGTATAAAACATAATAAGTACTTTTAACTCATAATTTTCAAATCCAAAAATCCCATTTTAGTTTTAGTAAACTAATGATACTATTTGATATAACTATTTTTTTTAAAAGATATATTTTTAATACAACACATTTATAACTACTATGATCTTATAACCATAAAAATCCAATTTAGAACTTACATCACTTGTTTATTTATTAAATTATGTTTAAAAGACCCGTAGTTTTTCTCTAATTCAAAACACATAGTTTTAGAGATCCGAAAAGGTACATTTTTTCAATTATTGCTGATACCGCTGTAGACTTGATGTTCGACACATTCTAAAAATACCAAGTTTTCCATCATATAAATATCATCATGATAAAAATAGATTCATTTTCAAGAATAATATTTTATTTTTAATACTTGAAGATATAATTCTAATATTTTTTATTAAAAAAATTGAAATACCATAATATTATAAAAGTTTTATAAAGGCAAAAATTTTATAAAATGATGCACTTTGTCCATTGTAACCCAACGGCCAAAAAACGGTCATAATTCCTTTTAGAGGTCCATTATTAAAGCAAGGGGTATGATGTTTTATATTTTCAAAACACCGGACCCTTGGCGGATGGCTCTCCTCATACCTCTGGTGCTGAGTGCGTGCGCGGTGATTCTGGCGGTTATACTTTTCACACTAATGGACCGTGAAGATGACGACTATCAGATTGCCCGTGTTGTGGTTCTTTGTAGTCTGGTTGTGGCTGTGTTAGGTCTTGTTCGTGGTACTTTCAATTAGATGGGTCTTGTTGTAAAGTATCTATATAATAGTTTATCGTATTCATCATGTTTGATTTCCACTCGAATTATTTATCAGCACACAAAGCATAAAATAAAATAAAACAAGAGACATCATTAAAAAGCACAACATTGTTCACTTGGACCAGTTTATAAAACCTGGGGCGTCACATTATCCCCCTCTTAAAAGAATTGTGTCCCCGAAATTTGATCGGCCTACAAACACTGACTTATTCGCACCGTTTCTCTAACACCCTTGGTGATGTCCCTTTACCTCCACCGCTAGTGGAAGAAGTTATTATTCAACTCAATCCCCAGGGCAGAACAAAGCTTGTGGGTCTCCTTTTCCCAGATACATTTTTGGCAAAGTGGATCGTGGTTGAAGACAAGCTCCCGTTTGATACAGGTGGTTTTCCAGAGATGGGAACGAGTGACATCAAGCTTCGCGACATCCGCTTGGATTTGGTTCCTGAAGATTTCTCGAACCACTTCATAATTGAAGGATTCTATGAAAGATCCAAAATCACAGAGCTCCCCAAGCATGCTGAAGAACAGGATTTGGTACATAAAGTCTGCGCGGAAGTCTAACTGCTTTGCAGCTTCTCCAAATGCCGGGAAGGCCAACCATTTATTGTTTAAGGTGAAACACCGGAAGAGTCCCTCATAGTACTTCCCTTTCTTTTTATAATTCTCGAACAGCACACTAGCCATTTGGTTATACACAACTTCTGACCCTCGGAATATTCAAAGGACATTTGAGATTTTCGATATTTCATAGAGGGTTTTGCACGTGAGTCGTAAGGTAACAAAAGGTTGGTAACCTGTTGAGGAGGATTTTGATACAATAGTCTCTATGATTTCTGTAGGGAGAGTCAAGAGCCTAGGCGTGGTTCCCTGTCTTTCCATCTGAGATGTTTAAGATCAAACCCTACTTGGTAAAACATTATTAATGTTTTTGTGTTGTCCTAATTTTCCAAGGTTGCCTAAACCATTCCTTTGATACCAACTATGACACCCCGACCCCAGCTACCCCAGAGCTGGTGCTATGGTTATGGTGTGCAATTTATTTCGCACAAATGAAACAAATAAGTCACACATCATAACCCATCAGGAGAAACATTCTGGTTTAGCTCCTGGAGAATCAGAGACAACAGCTTTGCTTCTTTATTTTCTGAGCTAAGAACAAACATCCAAGTCTTGAAAAGGCTCTATCAACCTACAAAAATTTAACATAAAACATAGGGTGAGCATTGAAATACTCAGTAATGGGTTTTTGAAAATACATAAATACAGCTTTTGAAAACTATGTTGAAAAATACTTTTCCATACTTAGAAAATTTTCTTAAAAGAAAAACTTCAAGACTAAACAAAGGTTGATACATCAGAGTTAAAGTACTTCATACGTATTCACTAGAACACTTAGCTGTAACTCACTTAGTAAACAAGATAATAATAATAATAAAAAGTCATGGGTTGCATGAAGTAAAGTGTCCATAAAAAAGAAATGTGTGTATGAACAACAAGATGAAAATGCCATCAGAGTCGCGCACAAGCGCATCATCTACAAAAAATATGCACATTATGACATGATAATTGAAATACAACATTTTAAATGATGTTCTGGAAAAGAAATTGGTCATGCATCAACATTGTCATATCATATGTCTTGTGTTTCTTTTTTTATCTGATAATCATAGGTAAGGTTCTATAACCAAGGTTATTCCTCTAATCAGAATAATCACTAGGTTGGTCATAAACAAAGAAATGTATACTGAAGGACTCATGGTCTCTGTGTCAAGGCCTTGTGCCATGACCTAAGGGTAAAAACCAAATCTGACTGTCTCGAGAACTATCGATGCATCGAGGAGCTTACTTTTACTGGTCTCCAACCCGGAGGGCTTACATTAACCAGTCCCCAACCTGGAGGGTTTTCTTCTTACCAGACCCCATTCTGGGTAGTCCCATACATTTCTCACATGTTGATAGGGTCAGATATTCAAGGTGTCCCATACCACGTTGAATATTTAATTTCCATTTCATATTACCCAAGGTGTCCCATACCACTTTGGGTAATTTTAGTTCTTAGTTCATTATCATGTTGAGTCATATGAATGAACAATATGAATAAGGAAACAATTATATAATTGGTTTACAAATACATGTTACGGCAGATAAAATGGAAAATATGGAATAAAAGTAGGCACGGTTAAGCAAGCATACTATGTGCATAGAACAATTATTTAAGCACATAAGATGATGAATGTGTGAGACTTGATCCCAAGGGGTATTAAATGATGAGTTTCTAAAATTCCAGTACATGGAAAAGAACTACTTGGCATTAACTATTTTACTTCACAAGTCACAGTACATGCAACAAATCCCCATCCACTAATAATTACTATGGCATGCTTGGTATAAAAATAATAATCACTTGCAATCATTAAAATTCCGACACTTGGAAATAAACCACTTTAAAAATAATACCTTTCATTAATTATTATTCTTCACTGGTCATAGAATTTGCAGTTACACTCTGCTCACTAAAAAACATTGCAGCGAGTTTGGTATAAAAATAATACAGGATTTCTACTTATTAACATAACCCTTAAACCCCTATCCTTTTAAGATGAGTTTAAAATAGGCATAAGCATATCCTAAAAAAACACAAATCATTTCAAGGGAAACCTTAGACAAGTTCATTGTTGTACCCTTAGACACAAAATTATAAAATAGCATAGGCAAGCGCTAAAATCCTACATGCATAAAAATATTAATAACCATTTCTTGAAACTAGGGATTTCAGATATTAATCTTAAAAACACATACATACATAGGGATATATATACACAATGTATATATATAGGGTTTCTCATAAATTAAACATGGTTCACTTGAAATCTGAAACCTCTAACAATCTATCAAAAGAACAAAACCTTATGGGTTTTAAGTGTTCAAGAAACTATACATATATAAAACTTCAATTTCAACTATTACCTGTTTGCACCTAAAACAAAGACCTAGTTCGCATCCAATATCATTCATAGACAATGTAAGAATCAAAAACTGATTTGCATTGAAATACATAACTTATATAATTATATAATTATATATATATAAGGATTAAATAAAGATCATACACTTTAGGACTTGTTTTAAAATAACCCCTTTCAAAGGTATAATTCTTAACATAAAATACTGAATTATAAGGAAATCTTAGAAACATATTTTGTATGGTTTTCATGGAATATATATATATATACCTCTAACTATAATTTTTATATATACTTACCCATTTTTATATGGATAATTAGAAACCGAGGTGCATGGGTGGGTTTCTAAAAAAAGGCATGCAAATGGGGCACCCTTACCGCTCAAGGGAGGAGCTCGCCGGAGGGAGGCTTGCTGGGTGGCCGGAGAACCGGGAGGAGCTTTGGTGGCTGGTGGTAGTCCGGTGAGGACTCCTAGAAAAGATGCAAGGTGACGGCCTGGTGTCCAGCAGCATAGAGCCGGCACTAGTTTGGTCGTGCACGGGGGTGAGGTGCGAAACTGGAGGTGGTTCGTGGTGGCGAGGCGACAGCGAGGCGGCGGCGAGGCTGGTGTCGCGGTGGCACGGGTTGGCTCCGGAGGTCCCCATTTTAACTGGGGTTTCTAGGTTCTTAATGGAAGACGATCCGGGGAAGGTTAGGCCGAGCCTACAGAGGTGGGTGTGTGAGGTCAACGTGAGCAGTGGAGAGGGAGGCGTATCGGGCAAACCAAGCACTGGTTCACGGGTCCCTGGCGCGAGGTAGAAGAAGACGCGGAGGAAAAAACAACGGATGAGATTCGACTGAGAGAGATCGGAAGGCTGAGAAGAATTGTGCATTTTAAAACACATCAATGGCCAGGATCTTCCTAGGTGAGATTGGATGGAGGAAGATGTATGGGGCTATTGCGCGGCCAGCCATGTTTTTCCGGGTAGGAACAGTGCGAAGAAAAAAAAAACAGTTTATTAAACGTTAAAATTAGACATTATACTACTTCAAATTTTTTTTAATATATATACATATATAACCAGAACATTATAATTTGATTTTGTATAAAACATAATATGTACTTTTAACTCATAATTTTCAAATCCAAAAATCCCATTTTAGTTTTAGTAAACAAATGATACTATTTGATATAACTATTATTATTATTATTTTTTAAAAAAAGATATATTTTTAATACCACACTTTTATAACTACTATGATCTTATAACCATTAAAATACAATTTATAACTTACTTCACTTGTTTATTTATAAAATTATGTTTAAAAGACTTGTAGTTTTTCTCTAATTCAAAACACATAGTTTTAGAGATCCGAAAAGATACATTTTTTCAATTATTGCTGATACCGCTGTAGACTTGATGTTTGACACATTTTAAAAATACCAAGTTTTCCATCATATAAATATCATCAAGATAAAAATTGATTCATTTTCAAGAATAATATTTTATTTTTAATACTTGAAGATATAATTCTAATATTTTGTGTTAAAAAAAATTGAAATACCATAATATTATAAAAGTGTTATAAAGACAAAATTTTTATAAAATGATGCACTTTGTCCATTGGAACCCAACGGTCAAAAAAACGGTCATAATTCTTTTTAGAGGTCCATTATAAAAGCAAGGGGTAGGATGTTTTATATTTTCAAAACACCAGACCCTTGGCGGATGGCTCTCCTCATACCTCTGGTGCTGAGTGCGTGCGTGGTGATTCTGGCGGTTATACTTTTCACACTGATGGACCGTGAAGATGAAGACTATCTGATTGCCCGTGTTGTGGTTCTTTGTAGTCTTGCTGTGGCTGTGTTAGGTCTTGTGCATGGTACTTTCAGTTAGATGGGTCTCTTTGTAAAGTATATATATAATAGTTTATCGTATTCTTCATGTTTTATTTCCAATCGAATTCAGTATCATCACACAAAGCATAAAATAAAATAAAACAAGAGACATCATTAAAAAGCACAACATTGTTCACTTGGACCAGGTTATAAAACATGGGGCATCACATTATCCCCCTCTTAAAAGAATTGCGTCCCCGCAATTTGATCGGCGTACAAAAACTGACTTATTCACACCACTTCTCTGACACCCTTGGTGATGTCCCTTTACCTCCACCACCCATGGAAGAAGTTACTATTCAACTCAATCCCCAGGGTAGAACAAAGCTTGTGGGTCTCCTTTTCCCAAATACATTTTTGGCAAAGTGGATCGTGGTTGAAGCCAAGCTCCCGTTTAATACATGTGGTTTTCCAGAGATGGGAACGAGTGACATCAAGCTTCGCGACATCCACTTGGATTTGGTTCCTGAAGATTTCTCGAACCACTTCATAATTGAAGGATTCTATGAAAGATCCAAAATCACAGAGCTCCCCAAGCATGCTGAAGCACAGGATTTGGTACATAAAGTCTGCGCGGATGTCTAACTGCTTTGCAACTTCTCCAAATGCCGGGATGGACAACCATTTATTGTTCAAGGTGAAACACAGGAAGAGTCCCTCATAGTAATTCCCTTTATTTTTATAATTCTCGAACAGCGCACTAGCCATTTGGTTATACACAACTTCTGACCCTCGGAAGATTCAAAGGACATTCGAGCTTTTCGATATTTCATAGAGGGTTTTGCACGTGAGTCGTAAGTTAACAAAAGGTTGGTAACTTGTTGAGCATGATTTTGATACAATAGTCTCTATGATTTCTGTAGGGAGAGTCAAGAGGCTAGGCATGGTTTGTTGTCTTGCCATCTGAAAAGTTTAAGAACAAACCCTACTTAGTAAAACATTATTAATGTTTTTGTGTTGTCCTAATTTTCCAAGGTTTCCTAAACCATTCCTCTGATACCAACTATGACGCCCCGACCCCAGCTACCCCAGATCCGGTGCTATGGTTATGGTGTGAAATTTATTTCGCACAAATGAAACAAATAAGTCACACATCATAACCCATCAGGAGGAACTTTCTGGTTTAGATCCTAGAGAATCAGAGACAACAACTTTGCTTCTTTATTTTCTGAGCTAAGAACAAACATCCAAGCCTTGAAAAGGCTCTATCAACCTGTAAAAATTTAACATAAAACATAGGGTGAGCATTGAAATACTCAGTAAGGGGTTTTTAAAAATACTTAAATACAACTTTTGAAAACTACGTTGAAAAATACTTTTCCATACTTAGAAAATTTTCATAAAGGAAAAACATCAAGACTAAACAAAGGTTGATACATCAGAGTTAAAGTAATTCATACGTATGCACTAGAACACTTAGCAGTAACTCACTTAGTAAACAAGATAAGCATAATAATAAAAAGGCATGGGTTGCACGAAGTAAAGTTTCCATAAACAAGAAATGTGTGTACGAACAACAAGATGAAAATGTCATCGGAGTCGCGCACAAGCGCATCATCTACACAAAATATGCACATTATGACATGATAATTGAAATACAACATTTGAAATGAAGTTCTGGAAAATAAATTGGTCATGCATCAACATTGTCATATCATATGTCTTGTCTTTCTTCTTTTTATCTGATACTCATAGGTAAGGTTCTATAACCAAGGTTATTCCTCCAATCGGAATAATCACTAGGTTGGTCATAAAAAAATAAATGTATGCTGAAAGACTCATGGTCTCTGTGTCAAGGCCTTGTGCCATGACCTAAGGGTAATAACCCAATCTGACTGTCTCGAGAACTATCGATGCATCGAGGTGCTTACTTTTACCGGTCTCTAACCCATAGGGCTTACTTTAACCAGTCCCCAACCTGGAGGGTTTTCTACTTACCGGACCCCATTCTGGGTAGTCCCATACATTTCTCACATGTTGATAGGGTCAGATATTCAAGGTGTCCGATACCACTTTGAATATTTAATTTTCATTTCATATTACCCAAGGTGTCCCATACCACTTTGGGTAATACCATTTTCATTTCTCATTATCCAAGGTGTCCCATACCACTTTGGGTAATTTTAGTTATTAGTTCATTATCATGTTGAGTCATATGCATAAAAATATGAATAAGGCAACAATTATATAATTGGTTTACAAATACATGTTACGGCAGATAAAATGGAAAATATGGAATAAAAGTAGGCACGGTTAAGAAAGCATACTATGTGCATAGAACAATTATTTAAGCACATAAGATGATGAATGTGTGAGACTTGATCCCAAGGGGTATTAAATGATGAGTTTCTAAAATTCCAGTTCATGGAAAAGAACTACTTGGCATTAACTGTTGTAATTCACAGGTCACAGTACTTGCAACAAATCCCCATCCACTAAGAATTACTGCGGCATGCTTGGTATAAAAATAATAAACACTTGCAATCTTTAAAATTACGACACATGGAAATAAACCAATTTAAAAATAATACCTGTCATTAATTATTATTCTTCACTGGTCATAGAATTTGCAGTTACACTCTGCTCACTAAAAATCATTGCAGTGAGTTTAGTATAAAAATAATAGAGGATTTCTACTTATTAACATAACCCTTAAACCCCTATCCTTTTAAGATGAGTTTAAAACAGGCATAATCATATCCTAAAAAAACACAAATCATTTCAAGGGAAACCTTAGACAAGTTCTTTGTTGTACCCTTAGACACAAAATTATAAAACAGCATAGGCAAGCGCTAAAATCCTACATGCAAAAAAATATTAATAACCATTTCTTGAAACTAGGGTTTTTAGATATTAATCTTAAAAACACATACATACATAGGGATATATATACACAATGTATATATATAGGGTTTATCATAAATTAAACATGGTTCACTTGAAATCTGAAACCTCTAACAATCTATCAAAAGAACAAAACCTTATGGGTTTTAAGTGTTCAAGAAACTATAAATATTTAAAACTTCAATTTCAACTATTACATGTTTGCACCTAAAACAAAGACCTAGTTCGCATCCAATATCATTCATAGACAAAGTAAGAATCAAAAACTGATTTGCATTGAAATAAATAACTTATATAATTATATAATTATATATATATAAGGCTTACATAAAGATCTTACATGTTAGGACTTGTTTTAAAATAACCCCTTTCAAAGGTATAATTCTTAACATAAAATACTGAATTATAAGGAAGTCTTAGAAACATATTTTGTATGGTTTGCATGGAATATATATATATATACCTTTAACTATAATTTTCATATATATATACCCATGTTTATATGGATAATTAGAAACCGAGGTGCATGGGTGGGTTTATAAAAAAAAGGCATGCAAATGGGGCACCCTTACCGCTCAAGGGAGGAGCTCGCCGGAGGGAGGCTTGCTGGGTGGCCGGAGAACCGGGAGGAGCTTTGGTGGCCAGTGGTAGTCTGGTGAGGACTCCTAGAAAAGATGCAAGGTGACAGCCTGGTGTCCAGCAGCGTAGCGCCGGCACTTGTGTGGTCATGCACGGGGGTGAGTTGCGAAACTGGAGGTGGTTCGTGGTGGCGAGGCGACGGTGAGGCAGCGGCGAGGCTGGTGTCGCGGTGGCACGGGTTGGCTCCGGAGGTCCCCGTTTTCACTGGGGTTTCTAGGTTATTAAAGGAAGACAATTCGGGGAAGGTTAGGCCGAGCCTACGGAGGTGGGTGTGCGAGGTCAACGTGAGAAGTGGAGAGGGAGGTTTATCGGGCAAACCAAGCACTGCTTCGCGGGTCCCTAGCGCGAGGTAGAAGAAGGTGCGGAGGAAAAAACAACGGATGAGATTCGACTGTGAGAGATCGGAAGGCTGAGAAGAATTGTGCATTTTAAAACACATCAATAGCCGGGATCTTCCTAGGCGAGATCGGACGGAGGAAGATGCGTGGGGCTATTGCGCGGCCAGCCATGTTTTTCCTGGTAGGAACAGTGCGAAGAAAAAAAATCAGTTTATTAAACGTTAAAATTATACATTATACTACTTCAATTTTTTTTAATATATATACATATATAACCAGAACATTATAATTTGATTTTGTATAAAACATAATAAGTACTTTTAACTCATAATTTTCAAATCCAAAAATCCCATTTTAGTTTTAGTAAACAAATGATACTATTTGATATAACTATTATTATTATTATTTTTTAAAGAAGATATATTTTTAATACCACACTTTTATAACAACTATGATTTTATAACCATTAAAATCCAATTTATAACTTACTTCACTTGTTTATTTATAAAATTATTTTTAAAAGACCCGTAGTTTTTCTCTAATTCAAAACACATAGTTTTAGAGATCCGAAAAGATACATTTTTTCAATTATTGCTGATACCGCTGTAGACTTGATGTTCGACACATTTTAAAAATACCATGTTTGCCATCATATAAATATCATCATTATCAAAATAGATTCATTTTCAAGAATAATATATTATTTTTAATACTTGAAGATATAATTCTAATATTTTTTATTAAAAAAAATTGAAATACCATAATATTATAAAAGTGTTATAAAGATAAATTTTTTATAAAATGATGCACTTTGTCCATTGAAACCCAACGGTCAAAAAAACGGTCATAATTCCTTTTAGAGGTCCATTATAAAAGCAAGGGGTAGTATGTTTTATATTTTCAAAACACCAGACCCTTGGCGGATGGCTCTCCTCATACCTCTGGTGTTGAGTGCGTGCGCGGTGATTCTAGCGGTTATACTTTTCACACTGATGGACCTTGAAGATAACGACTATCCGATTGCCCGTGTTGTGGTTCTTTGTAGTCTTTATGTGGTCGTGTTAGGTCTTGTGCATGGTACTTTCAGTTAGATGGGTCTCTTTGTAAAGTATCTATATAATAGTTTATCATATTCTTCATGTTTGATTTCCAATCGAATTCATTATCAGCACACAAAGCATAAAATAAAATAAAACAAGAGACATCATTAAAAAGCACAAATATGTTCACTTGGACCAGTTTATAAAACCTGGGGCATCACAGGTATTATTAGTTTTCCAAAATTACATGTTCGGTGCCAATATTATTCTTTCATGGTTAAAGTTACTTTATGATCTATGCCTAACGTACTTCCAAGATTTTTTCATGACTCAATATTTTGATGTTTAAACAATATGTTCATGTTTCTACATTCAAATATTAATGGTTTGTTTTATGTTCTCCAATTTTATCCTTCATTAACATTTTATATGACTGTTTTAATGTTTTATTTTACTTAAGATATAAATAATGGTTTTAAGTAGGAATCTAAAAGTGTAAGAACTTTATGGGATACGTTGAATATCTATAACCAAGTTAGAGTTTTATTTTATGAGTTTCCAAAGACACTAAACTAATGTGGAATTTGGGAATATATTAGTATAATATATTAAGTATTTCAAAAAAGAAATGTAATATACATTTATGTTGTGATTGGGTCATTAGATTTAATATATTTTTACTACTCAATCATGAATAGTGAAATTTCCCATCATGTAGCATATTGATGATATGGGAGTTGAATTGAAGACCTCGATCAGAATCCATTGCAATAATTCAAGTTCTATAAATCTTATAAAAAATTAAATCCTTCACTCAAGGGTAAATTAAATTAAGATTAAGTATCATTTCATCAAGGAGAAGGTGTATCATTGGCTTGTGAAGTTGGATTATGTTCCTACAAAACAACAGGTTTCATACATTTTGACGAAGGCTTTACCCACAATGTCATTTGAGTCGCATCAACTATCTCTTGGATTTCTGTTGACTCTCTACACTTGACAATGTGTGTATGTGGGTCCCCCTCTCTACGAGGTATGATTTTTTTCTCAAATGTGCTAATATATGTTCATTTCCATATGGTAGACCAAATAGGAGTGACCTTTACGTTTTTTGATAAAGGGGGAGAGTTGTGGATTTAAAAGGATGAGAAAACGACTTAATAAAGATAGGGTGAGAAGATGATAAGGGTAGAAACTAAGTGGGAGGAGTTTTAAATCTAAAGATTTTGAATCAGTACTTTGAATGAAGATAAATCATGAGATAAGTTTGTGATATGAGCATTTCATAATATATTGATTAAAAATTGTATATGTTTGATAACCACATGAAGTGTTTCAATTGGTCTCATGAAATAAGTGACCTAGTTATAAACATTTCATGATACTATTGTTTCTCATGTCGATCATGGATCATGTGATATTATAGTGTGTGTTGGGAAAATCTTTGATCACTATCTAAAATTGTAAGAAGTGAATTTAGGTTGAATATAGATGAATCCTTAACAAGGTACCAATATGTGAATAGTTTTCAACAAACCCAAAGGGTGATATTGTTTAATAAAATACCTCTTTGTGACATTTCATTGTTTTTTGATTGACTATGATTACTAAAAAAGTAAATTGTACAGATATATTTTTGACATGGTATAATGAATGTGTATTCAAATAGGAATATTTTCCAAGTGTTTTCCAAATTTTTTGGATCCAAAATTTATATAATGAATCAAGATTTAAGAAATTTATATTTCCTTTAATATCACATTAAAATATTGAATAGGCATGAGTTTCAATAATACTTGATTTTTATGATGATTTTGATATTTGTGATGGTATCTTGGGTCGTGAAGGTTTAAAGGTGCATGAATTCATGATGAAAAGAAGATAAAACACCATGAATATGATAAGATTCACAAAATGGGAAAATATCCATAATACTTCACTAAAACAATGGAGGTTCTTTAAAACGTATCATTATCTTCATGAAAAATATTTTTGTGAGCTTTGAATCTTTTCAAAAGGGAGGCAATGCCTATAAATAGGAATCTACCCGCCTCATTTCAATAGATAAAGCCTTAACAAAAATAAAAAATCTTTGAACTCACAAAGATACTTCAATATGGTTATTGTTTTGAAAATGTTTATGGAGAATGGAAGATCATAAAGGCTATTAAATCTAACCACAAGTTTAAAAAATCTTGAAACTATTGACCATCAAGAATTTTGTGTGAGCTTCACAAAAGGAAGGTGATTCACAATAGCGGTTAGAGATTCATGAATTTGGTGAGATTCAGGAAATTTTTGGGTTCACGAAAGTAGTATATTCTTGTGAAGAATTAGTCTATTTCACAATGGTTGTGCGAGATTCATAAAATTAGTGAGCATTGTGAATGTTTTGAAAATGGATTTATTGGTAAATCAATGTTAAAGTGTTATTCATCAAGTAGATGAATGTGTAACTTAATGATGCACTAAATAAGGCGTAAAAAATATTGATTCAGGTGATTAAAAGAATAATCATCATAAGAATCATTGAACACACTTTATATGATAGAGAAGTGAAATTTCAAATTAAGAGTGGTTATAAACTATGAGGAACAGTGATCCTTCTCTGAACCAAGTATTCACGGTGATCTTTAGTGGATTTGGTATATAGACACATTTACATTGTATTACAATTGTATATAACCCATTGAAGGTAAACAAAGATAATTTTTTTCATATTTTAATTCCTTTATTATTCTCTACTATAGGAGGGGGAGATAATATTTTTTTTTGTTTATAGATAAGACAATATTAAAAGAGAAAGATTTTTTACTCTTTCATACCCTGATTCACCCCCACCTCTCCCTCTCAGGTTATTTAACGTTGTTGGACTAACAGTGATGCAGTGAGTATGAGGGACCATATAATTTTTCCTATGATGAAGATTAAAATAGATCTTATATACATAGGTCTAGTAGTGATATATATTTATATTTTTTAGAAAAGGGGATCTCTCATTCCTTTTACAAGAACATTTTAAACCATATTTACAATAAAATTAGATAATTCCAAGTAGCGTGGATATGAATTAAAAAGAAATATTAAACTAGTAAATAATGGTAAAATAATAGAATTCATATATATATATATATGGGTGTTTAAATTTGGAAACTGGTTTTGTGTTCCATCAATACCAATGTTAAAGAGGGAAATTCTAAATTATTTAGATACCTCAAATTTTTTTATACACCATGGTAGAAAAAATATGTTTAGGTATTTAAGAGAAAAAATTTAATGGTGTGTTATGAAGTTTGAAATTTCGTAATACATTTCTAAATTCATAGTATTCTAGTAGGTAAAGGGGAAAATATAATATCCTAATGGATCTATGACACCTCTATATATATCTATATTTAAGTTCGATAATGTTATAATGGAATTATAATTAGACCTCCAAATACTCCAATGAATAATGATAATATATGTGTCATTTTTGATCACCTTACTAAGTCTGGTAATATTTCAGTGATTAGTGAATATCTACACCTTGAGTGTCAATTATAACTCTCTGTCAATGAATTTTTAAGGCTTTATGGGGAACCTCTTCTAATTTTATCTCATCATTACCATAAGTTAAAATCAAAATTCTTGAAGACTCTTCAAGGGGATCATGACAGTGATATACATTTATAAACTATTTATCATCCCCAAATTGATGGTTTGTTTCAATGGAACATCTAGACATTTTATAACATACATAGATCATGTTATCTTGACATCTAAGTGATGTGGGATTGCTACCTAATTTTGGTGGAATTTTCATATAATAAAATCTTCTATTAGAGCATTCTGATGGCACCATATAAATTATTGTATGGGAAGAGGTGTCATAATCTAAACTATTAGGATGAATTTGAAGAAATAAATTGAGTTGGGTCAAATATTTTAAAAGAGATGATTGTTAAAATACATACTCTTCAAGATAATATTAAATCATCCCAAAGTAAACAAAAGTGTTACAAGGATAATTGAAAGAAATACAAGTAATTTCATGTGAAAATCATGTATTCTTGAAGGTTTTCCCAATGAAGGGATTTGGAAGATTCGGTAGAAAGTGGAATTTAATCCATAGGTGAATAATAAGTTTTTAAATACTAGAAAAAATTGGATTTGTAGATTACCTATTAGTTATTCCTCCAAAGATTTGAAAATTAGATGACATATTACATGTTTTATTACTAGGAAATACATTCTATATCCAATGTATGACCTCGCAAATGAAAAAATAATTCTTGACCCTGATTTTTATTATAATGAAGATATTTTCTTGATTCTTAACACCATAGAGTAACTGTTATAGAGTCAAACTACTTGATTGGTAAAAATTATTTAGAGAAATGAAAAACTCAGAGAGTCAACCTGGGAGCCTAAAAAAGATATGAAGAAGGAATATCCACATTTTTTAAATATTTTATTTATACCCAAATTTCATGGAATAATTTATTTAATGGGGGAGAATTTAATACTTTTGACCCTACTATCGTAGGTAAACACTATATCTAAAACTATCACATAATGAGAAGTTTAATGATCCTTTATTCTTGAGTATATTTAAAAGTTTAAATTATGAATATTAAAAATTTATTTTAATTAAATAAAATTGATATTTTAATTCATCATAATATTTATATCTTAATATAAAATTTTGTTATTTTTCTAAAACTGGTGACTTTTAGCGGAATAGTGAAAATATTATTTTCATTGAAACAAAGTTTTTATGGAATCTATAAGATGAAAGTATAAAATATAATTCATAATAACATTATACTAAAAAATATTTTTTATAAGTTACATTATAAATTTTAAAAAATTATTTTTAATTTATTATCCTATATTTGATATTTTAAAACATTAGACACATTTTTTACTAAATTTATTTTAATCAATTAAAAATTTACTATTTTAATGTTATGTTATACAATATTAGGAAACTTATCTTAATAAATAGTTTTAAAATTTGGAATAATTAGGAACAAATTATGTAATAATTACCATTTATTTTTTCGGGATAAATGAAATACTACTAAGGTAAATCCTAGTTAATGCGATAAAAGATAAAATGGTAAATGAGGAAAACGAGGAAAACATAATGGCAAATAGTTTAATATTTTTTAACATGTGATTAATTGAATGGTAGAGTATTTATCAGCCCTATCTATTCCACCGATCTATTTTTTCAAAAAAAATTACCTCTTTCTTTGAGGGTAACTTTCCATTACTAAGAATTCATGGATATTTACAAAATAGAATCCCATTTCTCTTATAAAAGGGGAATATCACCACCACTTAAATACTAATCCTAACATAGGTTTCCACCTAAACCCATGTACTTTTTACTTCAACTTGAATCTTATCTTACTTATATTATCATCTATTCAATGATTTTATCCTAATCCCTTAATTTCTAGGGGATCCACCATAAATATCTCAATGTTCCCAATGTAAGAAATCATTTTTACTTAAATTATTTCCATTCTATATTACCTTTACAATTATCATTTTATAATTAATATATTCTAACATAAGTATTGATATTATAATGAATGTTATTATTTTATGATAATAATCATCAACGAACTTTCCTTTTCTCCTAAATAAAATTGAAGACATGAACTTTGTGTATTTACAGACTACCACCGCCACGAACAAACATGTTTTGTTTCTCCATCACCACCTTACATGTCTGGTAAAAAATGTAAAATTATTAATTAATTATGATATATATATATATATTATGGTTTATATGTAATACACCTTGTTTCTACTTTCTTCTATTCTGAGGAAAATTAAAGCCTCATCAATGAATACGTGCGAACTACATCCTCCATGGAACTATGTATGCCATTTTATTTCTTGACCTCCTTTCATGAAAGGAATCAATAATAGATTTTAAGGATAAATGTTATTTTTATTTCACTATTATATTTAGAAAATTTTAATAAATTATTAATGATATAAATGATTAAAAATAAATATAAAATTAACGGTCCTGAAAAAACATACAAAGAGGAAAATATTTTTATTTATGATATAAAATATTTTCATATTCAACAATTCTTATTCTAATTCATTAGAAAATTATATATAATAAAAAAAGTTAATAATATCATCATACTTCAGGTATAGTTATATTAAAATTAAACCACCACATAATCGTTCATTAAATCAGCGTGTGTTTGTGATTTGGTCAGTTCAATCACCAAATTGAACAATGATAAGAATGTATATCATGAATGAATATGGGGAAAAATTAATGGTACAATTTGATATATATGTGTAAATAATTACTTTTTTTATTTATGGAAATTTTAAAATAATATTTTATTCCATAATTAAGAAAACTTCATTCAATCATCAAGAATCAACAAAACATGCTTGTTATCGATTTAATCTTCAATGATAAAGACTAAAACATTCATGAAAGGAATTATAATAATAATATATTTTTATTAATAATCCCTAATGGTAACTAAAATGACCTATTAATGATTAACATTATAATCATAACGAATATGAACATTATTATTATAAAACTAATAAAAACTCTCAAACTATAAACACCTGATGTAAGAAAATAGGAAAGAAACAAAATAATATTCATATAAATAATGAATATATATCAAGATTATAAATAAAAATAGACCTTATTAGTTTTATTAATTACATTTCTAAGATATTTATGGTTTTATATATAAAATGTTAAGGTATTATTGTAGAAATCAGGATAATAGTTGAGTGTTTTCAGTCTCAAATTCCCCTATTTAAGATTTATTTTGTATTATGAACCAAATTTCTTTTATATGTTGTATATACTGACTATTTGATATTTTATATCAATATATTTCATTTATTTATTTTATTTTATGATCAATTTTAATCCCTTCAGTTCAATAGGTATTGATTGAATTTCTACACAAGCCATGACTGCATTTCTTTATCTCAATTTTCATTCTCTGGGACTCATGCTATATTAACCACTTAGTTAATTTTTTGTGGTTTATACATTTCAATGGAATAATTTTTACTATTTTCCTCATGAATTTATATGTATTTAAAAATTTATATTATTATCTATATCTCATTTGTTTTGATCCAAGTGTTACCAGAACTGTTATAAAAATTAATCTTTTTCATATATGAAAAACCTCCCTACATTTTAGTAAAGTAAAACTGTGTGTCGTTTCCAAGAAAATAACTCCCAATTTGAATACAGGAAAGTTTATGTGGATGTCAAAAAAAACTATCTAGGGGTAATCACATTGAAAAGTGTTGTATAAGCATTGAGTCAATCTTCACTCTGATGGTGGAAGAGTAGGCCTAAGACTACACACCTTGTTAAACACTCCTAAGGGATATTCTTTGGAATACTCAGTCACTATTTATAATCATTGATAAAGTATTTTTCTGACCATTTACTTTATCAGCTACCAATATAAACTATTGAACCCATTTACTATCTTCCATAAAATACCCTACACATTTAATGTACCTTATCCACTACATTTCAGGGAAAATGGTAATTCTCAATACTTTGATGATACACAATGATTTAAAAGTTAATATAGGGATGTTATTCTCTACATCCACATTATTCCATTGGATAGTGTAGCAATTTCCCATATTTTTCTTTTTATAAAAATCCATTTTTTTCATTCAAGCATAGCTTCCATGGGTAATGGAATGAAATCTATTTTTGACACTTATAGTGAATAAATTAAACGTAATCTACTGATGGGTAGGGCTTGGAATTATTTATCCCTTTGGTGTATTAATATGACTTATGGGACAAAATAGCTTGGGTTTTGTTGTATACCTCTCCCCATAGCAGTATAGTGTCTTGGAATAAGTCCTTAACAACATTTTTTGATATCCCATATTTTGCATTCAATTATTACGATATCAATGATTTTTTATTCCCTGTTTTCATTTATTATCATGGATATAGAAAACATTCAATTTTAGTAGAGTATCGATTCATATTGTTTATTTATTCATTCCATATCACATGTGTAATGTTTATGTTATGATAGATTTCATTGTATGATACTACATACTGAGAATATTGGTTCTCCCAAACTTGTTTACTTTTTACCATGAAACCTATAGAGAAATAATGTGAATTTTTAGGATATGATAGAAGGGATAATAATGTTCCTGTAATGTGTTAATATTTTTTCTTATGTTTTTAAATGTAATGTATGTATGTTTATTTTAATCGAAATCTAGTATGGTGTTAGATCCTATGTAAACTCTTGAATACTATACTAATAATGTAATATAACAATCCACTCGAGGTTTCTATATTTTGGTTTATTATAAAAAATTACCTCATAACTTAATACCACACTCTGTTAATTCCACACAGTTGATGTTGAGAAGAATTTATGTCATCAGAATAATATCTTCAAACATTTACTGTAACGCCCCAACCCCAGTTACCCGGAGTCAGTGCATTACTTCGTAACATTGGCATGATCACAAAAGATCAAGTCTCGAATGACCGTTTAGTTTAGTAGCCATGGAAACACTAGATATATTCATAAATGTTACATTACATCATAAAGTGAAATACTACACTAATAAAGTCTCCATAGTCCACACTCATATCCTCTTCTGACTATCCCTGCAGGTCATTCATAAAATACTTCTTCACATCTTGGAAAATATTAAAACATTGAAAGGGGTGAGCTCAGATGCTCAGTAAGGATAATAATATTGCGGGATCTTTCATAAATAAACATTAACATTTAAGGAAATGTATAACTAAAACAAAATCTTTTCTAAACTTGAACTTCAGCATAATATGGAAAAAATAAAATAAAATAATTCCATTTACTTACTCACATGGATATTCTACTAGTCTAATAATCACATGCAATATCAATAAACACTTTCATAAAGATGGAATGCATAATGCAATACTATCATAACCACGTAGACAAGGCCTTGTGCCAAGACCACAAATAATATTTTGTTAAGGCCTCGTGCCAAGACACTAGTTTGTCTCATGAGACCTACCGATGCATCGAGGAGATGTAGCGGGCTCCACCCATCACTTATTAAGTCCAATGCATTCCTCATATGAATAGGTTTAAATATATCATAAACCATAACATAATCGTATGACATAAAACATACATAAAGGAAATATAACATTTACACATTTTAATAACAAGATATCAATACAACACATTGATATAATAAAAACACTTTCAAAACCAATTTCAATACCAAAATAAAAGAAAGTTAATGTTGGGTCGGAACAAACGAGGAATGATGGCAAGAGGGGGGGTGAATTTCCTTTTAAAAAAAATAATAAACAAATAAAATCAAAGTTGAAAGTGCAGCGGAAATAAAGAGGCAAGACACACAAAATTGATAACGGAGTTCGGCCAAAACCCGGCCTACGTCTCCGCTCCCAACTCAACCGTTGAGAGATTCCTACCGCTTGCTTTTCAATGGTTTTAGCAAGAAACCCACTAGGCTTTGAGGTAGCACTAGGACCTATTACAGCTTGCTTTTGTTGGTTTAGCAAGAACCCACTTGCTTTCAATGGAATAGCAAGAACCCACTAGCCTTTTTAACGGGTGAAGGCTAGCTCACCGAAACACAAGCCTTTTAAAAGGAAAGGCTTGAAGAAACCTCTTCACACCTTAATGGTGGTGTGAAACCCAAAAGAAAGGGGGATGAGAAAAGGGTTTGGGGTTTGTAGGCACAAACCCAAAATTAAAGCTCAAAATAAATAAAGAATGAAAAACCGTAGTTGAGGAAGACTTGGGCGCCAATTGGATAGATGGAGTTGATGTAGCGTGCTCTCCCAAGCTTCTTGAGGTGCTCCTTGGATTGGGAATTAGATTGGAGCACTTGTGGTTCCCTTGGAGCAATCCTCCGGAGGTTTGCCAAATGAGGAGAATTGTGTTCGTTGGCTTCACAATGCTTAATTATAGTCCGGCAATAGTTCTGGGGCTTCAAGGTCCTTTATTTATATAGGGGGAACCCTCATATGGCCGTTGGAGGCCTTTGGAGCCGTTGGAAAGGCTTTCGGAGCCGTTGGGAGGCAAGTGGAGCAGCCTGGTCAAAGCTCAAACGGCTAGTTTGACTGGATCCACCGGCTGGCCGGTACAGTCCCACCGGTTGGCCGGTGTGTGCAAAAAGGCATAGGATTCTTGTCCAGGGGCCACCGTCTGACCGGTGCCAGATCCACCGGCTGGCCGGTGGCAAGACAGTAGCTGGAACTGTTTGGAGAGGGTACCACCGGCTGGCCGGTGCTGAGGCCACCGGTTGGCCGGTGGGGAGGCAGTAGCTTCCCTTTGAGTGCAGGTGCCACCGGCTGGCCGCTGGTGTGCCACCGGTTGGCCGGTGGTCTGGACAGAAGGATGCCTTCTGTCCAGGCTCCATCGGCTGACCGGTGGTGAAGCCACCGGCTGGCCGGTGGACTGAATTTCAGTCCACTTGAGATGCTTTCTTGGGCCATTCCTTTGGCAATCTCTTGCCTATCATCCACAACACTTAAAACACAATATTAGACAAATAAGAAAGGTGATTGTGATCATGAAAATCAAACAACGAGGGGAACGAGATGTACAAAAATCTCCCCCTATTTTGATGATCACAATCACCAAAACAATTAAAGTAAAAAACTGAAATTGAAAGGAAATGCTAAGCATGATGAAAAGGATTCTCCCCCAATCAATCAAGAAATTTCTCCCCCTTTGTGATTATCAAAATAGAATGGGGCATAAAACTTGATTGAGGGAAGAGGTTTGAAAAACTAGATATGAGAATTGAAAAATCAATTGAGATTTTTGAAATTGAAATGAAAATTTTGAATCAAAAATTGAATAACAGTTTGAATTGAAAGTTTTGAATCAAAAATTGAATTTTGAAATGAAAATTTTGATACCAAGTGTTGAAATTGAAAGTTGGAATCGAAAATTTTGAAATCACAAAAAAAACTTAAAAGATCCTAACTCCCCCTAAATAAAAACAAAAAGTCACCGGGGAGAGGGATTTTGAAAAGAGACAATTTTGGGCCCGGAGAGACTCGCTAAGAGTGATTTTTCAATCCACACTTGCCTTGTAGTGGGTCTTCTCCTATAGAATTCATCCGAATAAAAAATCGATTTGGGCCTACCGTACCGGGAGTTTTTGCAATTACATTCATATATCATGTGCCCGGGTTTCTTGCAATAGTTACAAAATTTATAACAAGAGCTCCCCCTTACAAAAACAGTTGGAGCATGGGAGGAGGAAGCTATATTGGTGTAGCCTAGCCCTTGGGTGGTTCGGGAAACGCGTTGGGAACCAAGTAAATTGTTCAAATTTTGTTCCCCTTGGGTGAACTTCGCTAGAGTTTCTCTAAGGTCCTTGATGGTTGATTCCAAAGAATCAACATTGGGAAAATTTTGGATTTTTAGGGACATCTCCTCCTTCTCTTTGAGAAGTTGTTCTTTTTCGGAGGAGAGTTTTTTGAAAGACTTTTTTAAAGCAACAAATTTTGACGATAATTCATGAAAACCTTTTTCTAGTTGGTCTCTAGCGTGTGAGAATTCTTCATAAGATAGATGATTAAATGAATTAGAAGAACTAGAAGACGAGGAAGAAGAGTCGGAAGATGATACCTCATGATTTGCCATTAGGCATTTTTTACCTTGGTCGCTCGAGGAGAAGGAGGAGAATGAAGAGGTGGAGTTATCACTCCATGTTGCCTTTGAAGCCTTCTTCTTTTTCTTCTTGGCCCTTTTCTTGTGAGGTGGGCAAACGGGCTTGATCTTTTCATCGGGTTCTTGCTTTTGATCGGATTCTTGCTTTGGAGACTCGCTAGTACCTTCATAGGTAAGTTCTAAAAATTTCCAAAGATCGTAAGAAGTAGTGCAAGAAGAAATACTATTAAATACATTTCGGTCTAGCCCACAATGTAGAGCATTCAGGGCTTTGCCATCAAGCTCGAAATTTGCAATGTCTACGGGGGTCCATTGAGATTCATCTTTACAAGAGAGAGTATAACCATGCATGACAATTCTAAAAATAGGATAGCTAATGCTTTTAAGAAATGTGGTCATGCGGGTTTTCCAAAAAGTATAATCGGCTCCATCAAAGAATGGAGCACGATCCCAAGAATGTCCTTCGGGGGATTGAGAGGAAGAAGCGGTAGAAGCCATCAAAAAAATAGGATCTTTAATTTGAAACTGGTTAGGGAATTATTCAAATACGTCCTCTGATACCAATTGTTGGGTCGGAACAAACGAGGAATGATGGCAAGAGGGGGGTGAATTGCCTTTTAAAAAAATGATTAACAAATTAAAAATAAAGTTGAAAGTGCAGCGGAAATAAAGAGGCAAGACACACAAAATTGATAACGGAGTTCGGCCAAAACCCGGCCTACGTCTCCGCTCCCAACTCAACCGTTGAGAGATTCCTACCGCTTGATTTTCAATGGTTTTAGCAAGAAACCCACTAGGCTTTGAGGTAGCACTAGGACCTATTACAGCTTGCTTTTGTTGGTTTAGCAAGAACCCACTTGCTTTCAATGGAATAGCAAGAACCCACTAGCCTTTTTAACGGGTGAAGGCTAGCTCACCGAAACACAAGCCTTTTAAAATGAAAGGCTTGAAGAAAACTCTTCACACCTTAATGGTGGTGTGAAACCCAAAAGAAAGGGGGATGAGAAAAGGGTTTGGGGTTTGTAGGCACAAACCCAAAATTAAAGCTCAAAATAAATAAAGAATGAAAAACCGTAGTTGAGGAAGACTTGGGCGCCAATTGGATAGATGGAGTTGATGTAGTGTGCTCTCCCAAGCTTCTTGAGGTTCTCCTTGGATTGGGAATTGGATTGGAGCACTTGTGGTTCCCTTGGAGCAATCCGCCGGAGGTTTGCCAAATGAGGAGAATTGTGTTCGTTGGCTTCACAATGCTTAATTATAGTCCGGCAATAGTTCCGGGGCTTCAAGGTCCTTTATTTATAGAGGGGGAACCCTCATATGGCCGTTGGAGGCCTTTGGAGCCGTTGGAAAGGCTTTCGGAGCCGTTGGGAGGCAAGTGGAGCAGCCTGGTCAAAGCTCCAACGGCTAGTTTGACTGGATCCACCGGCTGGCCGGTGCAGTCCCACCGGCTGGCCGGTGTGTGCAAAAAGGCATAGGATTCTTGTCCAGGGGCCACCGGCTGACCGGTGCCAGATCCACCGGCGGGCCGGTGGCAAGACAGTAGCTGGCACTGTTTGGAGAGGGTACCACCGGCTGGCCGGTGCTGAGGCCACCGGTTGGCCGGTGGGGAGGCAGTAGCTTCCCTTTGAGTGCAGGTGCCACCGGCTGGCCGCTGGTGTGCCACCGGTTGGCCGGTGGTCTGGACAGAAGGATGCCTTCTGTCCAGGCTCCATCGGCTGACCGGTGGTGAAGCCACCGGCTGGCCGGTGGACTGAATTTCAGTCCACTTTAGATGCTTTCTTGGGCCATTCCTTTGGCAATCTCTTGCCTATCATCCACAACACTTAAAACACAATATTAGACAAATAAGAAAGGTGATTGTGATCATGAAAATCAAACAACGAGGGGAACAAGATGTACAACAATCTCCCCCTATTTTGATGATCACAATCACCAAAACAATTAAAGTAAAAAACTGAAATTGAAAGGAAATGCTAAGCATGATGAAAAGGATTCTCCCCCAATCAATCAAGAAATTTAGTTGATCTCTAACATGTTGGAGTTCCTCATAGGACAAATGATTGAAAGAATTTGAAGAACTAGAAGACGAGGAAGAAGAGTCGGAAGATGATACCTCATGATTTGCCATTAGGCATTTTTTACCTTGGTCGCTCGAGGAGAAGGAGGATAATGAAGAGGTGGAGCTATCACTCCATGTTGCCTTTGAAGCCTTCTTCTTTTTCTTCTTGGCCCTTTTCTTTTGAGGTGGGCAAACGGGCTTGATCTTTTCATCGGGTTCTTGCTTTTGATCGGATTCTTGCTTTGGAGCCTCGCTAGTACCTTCATAGGTAAGTTCTAAAAATTTCCAAAGATCGTAAGAAGTAGTGCAAGAAGAAATACTATTAAATACATTTCGGTCTAGCCCACAATGTAGAGTATTCAGGGCTTTGCCATCAAGCTCGAAATTTGCAATGTCTACGGGGGTCCATTGAGATTCATCTTTACAAGAGAGAGTATAACCATGCATGACAATTCTAAAAATAGGATAGCTAATTCTTTTAAGAAATGTGGTCATGCGGGTTTTCCAAAAAGTATAATCGGCTCCATCAAAGAATGGAGCACGATCCAAAGAATGTCCTTCGGGGGATTGAGAGGAAGAAACGGTAGAAGCCATCAAAAAAATAGGATCTTTAATTTGAAACCGGTTAGGGAATTATTCAAATACGTCCTCTGATACCAATTGTTGGGTCGGAACAAACGAGGAATGATGGCAAGAGGGGGGGTGAATTGCCTTTTAAAAAAAATAAACAAATAAAATCAAAGTTGAAAGTGCAGCGGAAATAAAGAGGCAAGACACACAAAATTGATAACGGAGTTCGGCCAAAACCCGGCCTACGTCTCCGCTCCCAACTCAACCGTTGAGAGATTCCTACCGCTTGCTTTTCAATGGTTTTAGCAAGAAACCCACTAGGCTTTGAGGTAGCACTAGGACCTATTACAGCTTGCTTTGGTTGGTTTAGCAAGAACCCACTTGCTTTCAATGGAATAGAAAGATCCCACTAGCCTTTTTAACGGGTGAAGGCTAGCTCACCGAAACACAAGCCTTTTAAAAGGAAAGGCTTGAAGAAACCTCTTCACACCTTAATGGTGGTGTGAAACCCAAAAGAAAGGGGGATGAGAAAAGGGTTTGGGGTTTGTAGGCACAAACCCAAAATTAAAGCTCAAAATAAATAAAGAATGAAAAACCGTAGTTGAGGAAGACTTGGGCGCCAATTGGATAGATGGAGTTGATGTAGCGTGCTCTCCCAAGCTTCTTGAGGTGCTCCTTGGATTGGGAATTGGATTGGAGCACTTGTGGTTCCCTTGGAGCAATCCGCCGGAGGTTTGCCAAATGAGGAGAATTGTGTTCGTTGGCTTCACAATGCTTAATTATAGTCCGGCAATAGTTCCGGGGCTTCAAGGTCCTTTATTTATAGAGGGGGAACCCTCATATGGCCGTTGGAGGCCTTTGGAGCCGTTGGAAAGGCTTTCGGAGCGGTTGGGAGGCATGTGGAGCAGCCTGGTCAAAGCTCCAACGGCTAGTTTGACTGGATCCACCGGCTGGCCGGTACAGTCCCACCGGCTGGCCGGTGGGTGCAAAAAGGCATAGGATTCTTGTCCAGGGGCCACCGGCTGACCGGTGCCAGATCCACCGGCTTGCCGGTGGCAAGACAGTAGCTGGCACTGTTTGGAGAGGGTACCACCGGCTGGCCGGTGCTGAGGCCACCGGTTGGCCGGTGGGGAGGCAGTAGCTTCCCTTTGAGTGCAGGTGCCACCGGCTGGCCGCTGGTGTGCCACCGGTTGGCCGGTGGTCTGGACAGAAGGATGCCTTCTGTCCAGGCTCCATCGGCTGACCGGTGGTGAAGCCACCGGCTGGCCGGTGGACTGAATTTCAGTCCACTTGAGATGCTTTCTTGGGCCATTCCTTTGGCAATCTCTTGCCTATCATCCACAACACTTAAAACACAATATTAGACAAATAAGAAAGGTGATTGTGATCATGAAAATCAAACAACGAGGGGAACGAGATGTACAACAGTTAAAACTTTGTAATTATTTTTCATTAAAAAAAGTTATGGCTGGTAGAGGAAGCCGAAACACAAATAATGGTCACGGCGGCAGAGAAGTCGTTGTCACCTCATACGTAAGAGAAAAAATTTACTTTTTTTGTTTAGTAAAATGCTTTGTAAAAAAAATATTCCTTTTTATTAAATGTAAAAGTCAAAGGGTTTTATACACCTTATAAAAGAAATTTGTGTATAAAACCAAATATGCCTCAATGAAAGGAGATTGAGACGATGTCCTTATAAAGATTATTTTTAAAATAAAATAGGTCTATTATTTGTATTCACTATAAGTACACATAAAGAATGTACAAATACAATATATGACATAATAATATCATGACATAATTTGAAAGTAGGAGATTAACCCAAAGAATGGAAATTGGGTTAAGAAATTCCCTTACCTCGTGTCCAAATTCACTCGACCGTTCTTTGATCTCCTGAATAATAAACTAGAGTTAATCTCTACCTTCATAATAAATTTTTTCATGTTCATTATTCCTTTTATATCACTTATTACCATGTCATGAACATTATGTAATTATTTAAGTTTATAACGGTCGTTTTGTCGATCTTAGGTACTTGAGTCAAAAATAAACTTCTTATAATTACACTTTGTTCATGTGGTAAAATATCCATTATATCCATAATTATATTCATGATGTATATACCATATACATCATATATATCCAGTATATACATTCATTTATAATATTACATAGCATTTGGAGGTAAGAAATGAAATGCACCGTTCATGGAGACGGTAAGCTGTATGTACGCATGAACGCTACTTTCATTTCCATTTCATATTTAAAGGAATGAAGTTATAATTAAATAAAGGGATAATATAATTCCTGTATAATATAATGTATAATACCATTTAATCCATCCTTTATACATCCCACATATGGAATTAACGATTCAAATCACTTTGAGGGGGCGGTAGTCCGCACTTCCTAAAATGAAATTGTCGCGTTTACCCATAATGGAAATCATAAAGTATGCCATAAATGAGAAATACGGAAGCATAAGGAAAACATAAACATAATATGTATATATATCATATATGAAAATAGTGTCATAAAAATGGCCACTATTGGAGGTTTTAAATGAATATTGAACAATCATCGTTTCGTGAGGCAGTATTTCGCCACCCACAGAAACAGTATGTTCTTTAACCATTATACGATGGTGTGTGTAAGTGTAAACTAAATCCTTATCATAACAACATCCTATTATATTTTATATACTGGTGTTGTTACAAAATAAAGGAATAAAAAGAGTTTATGGGGTTGGAGAAGCAAAATAAAACAAAACGACATTAGATAAGACATTACCTTGAAATTGGGTAACTCTTTTTTGATTTGATCCAAAGGCTTCCTTAGGAAGACTTCTACCCAAATTGAGGCTTCTAAGAGTAAGGGAGGGAAGTTGGGAGAGTATTTGGGTAGAGGTTGGCCGAGCCAAAAGGCTTTGATAGTGTGAGTAAGGTGGTAGTGGTGGGGGCCTTTTATAAGTGGAGAGGTGGGGTACTCTTGGAAAGTAATGAAATGTTACTTTATTATACAATGATTTTCGGATTATAAAAGTCCCACACTTATATATTGAGAGGGTAAGGTGATAAGGGTTCGAAATATACTCATCCAATATTTTTTTGACAAGTTTACGTCTTAGATTTTACATTATCATTTCATTTTATTTAAATCATTAATTAATGAGGTAATCGCTGCATCATCATGGTGTCATAAATAATTTAATTTATTTAATGTCTAAAAATTATTAAAAAAATATCATGATGTAGGAAATAGTATTTTCTTTCTAATTATAATTTATAGTCAAAAATATGACTTGTATAACCCCATTTAAAAATTGTTTTAGTAAAACAACTCTTGTTTGTGACCTTTTAATTTTAACATTAAATGAAAAGTTATTTATGTTATTTTCCTACCTAAGTGGCTCCATGGGGTCCCCAAGTTGACCCATGGATTTTTTTGGTCGGCCATGAAAAATCCAATAGGGGTAGGACAAGTTTAAAGGTAATTCCATATTTTTATAATACCATTTTTACCTTATATTTCACTAATTACCTTTAATTGCGATTAATTAAACTTAAAAGTTACTATTCACCAAAAAATTATTTTAATCCCATTGAACCAAATTTTACTTCCTAATGACAACCATGTATGTTGTATTTTTGAAAATAAAATCATAGAAGTGGTAATATTTCATTTAAATGAAAAATAAGTTATTTAACTACAACTTAGTGGTTTCACTATTCATCAAAAATTGAATCTTTTCAGAATAATGCCAAAATTTCACCCTAAGCTATAATTGATATTATGAATTCAAAAAAAGGTGTATATTTTACAAAATTACAATCATATAAGTTGCATTAATTAATTTTATAATTAATTCCCACTGTCACAGGAAATAGCGTGTTTTTAAGAAACAATATATATCAAAAGATTGAAAATTGTTTATGTCTAATTTCAAAGTGAAATTAATTATAATGAACACCATTGGATAAAAAGGTAAAAATATATTCTAATTATAATTTAAAACCACTAAATAGTATAATTTATCACTATAAATTATTTTGATTAAAAAAGTTGTTTTTAAGTATTCATCACTATTCATAAAAAATTGGAAGTTCCCAGAAAATTACAAAAATTTCAACTTAGGATAACTCTGATATTCTGAATACAAAAACAAAGTCCATTTGGAAAGATAAAATTTATAAAATTTCAAAAAGTAGGTATTACTATTCATAACGGCTAATTTGATTGGTTGTGGTGTGCGTTAGAACTCGAAGTTGCGTACAACACACGCTACTGTATTATTCAAAGAGAAGTGTACCGTGGAAGCTTGGGGTGTTACCGTCACGACCTGTCCTCGGGACCGGTGCCGTGACTACCCCAAGCCCTCCTTCCATAGGCCAGGGGCTGGCGACTAGCACCAAGGCATGAAACCCAACAAAAAGGGAAGGCATTGCCTTTGAAAAGTAAACAAGCACCACAGAGCAAGCAAGCGGAAAAGTAAACACTAAGTAAAAACTGTACAAGCTGTGCTGAAAGTAAAAGGGGCCGGAAATACAAGCCCAACTGTAAAGTACAACTGAAAGGAAAAACAGCAACTGAAAGGAAAAACTGCAGCGTCGAGCCGTCCACTGGAAGTCCCACCTGAAGGGTGGGTACAGATAGCCTCCACTGCTCCTCGGGTCCACCTAACCGCTCTGAGTACGTCCCGCCTAGTGGTCCACCTCTAGGTACAGTCCTGCTCCGCACGCCTCCTCCACGATCAGCGCTGTCCGTCGTCTGCAACCAACACCACGAAGTGCGGGCATAGCCCGTGCAGGGGTGAGTATAAGCTACTCAGTAGGGACCCTGAGACCCCTGAAGGTCTCCCGAAATCCACAAAGGATAAATCACGAAGAAGAGGTACAATCACGAAGTAACATCTGACACGGCTTAGGTATATGCCCATACATATACCTAAGTCTTCAATTCCCGTTCGGCTCAAACGTCCGAGCCCAAGCACAACCCAGTCCACACAGGAAAGCAAACGCATACCCACGCAGGATAGAACAACACAATCCACAAAGGAGAGTAAACAGTAAATCCACATAGGATAGCTCAACACAATCCACAAAGGAGAGAAACATAAGATTCAGCTCACACAGGTATACTTCTTCGGATGATGATAAAGATGATCACTGGACCATCTAAGTCGTCGGACCCACGAAGGATCGATAGGTACTAACCTTGCAGTGACCCACACAGGATCGGACCCACACAGGATCGGGCCCACACAGGACCAGGCCCACGCAGGACCTGTAGGCGCTGGCTCACACAGAACCGCTGAGCGCTGACCCACGCAGGATCGGGCCCACACAGGACCGGGCCCACGCAGGACCTGTAGCACTGATCCACGTAGGATCGCTGAGTTCAGTAGTCGTCGCAGTCCGCTGAGGATCTCTGCACAGTCGTCGCCGCAGTCCACTGAGGATCTCTGCACGGTCGTCGTCGGAGTCCACGGAGGATCTCTGCACAGTCGTCGCCGCAGTCTACTGCGGATCTCTGCACGGTCGTCATCAGAGTCCACGAAGGATCTCTGCACAGTCGTCGCCGCAGTCCACTGAGGATCTCTGCACGGTCGTCGCTGTCGAAGTAGCAGTCGCAGCCAGCACTAGGTTTCCCGCACACAGCAAGCTCGTTCGGGAGGGTCCGTTCCACGAGCCGAGAGGCTGATACATTAACTGACACAAAGTCCGAAGTTGATGTATCCAAAAGTTCCGTATCGTCAACAGGAACTCAACGTCGCAGACGGCGCGTCAATCGGACGCCCAGTCTGAGAGATATTGGCATTTTCTTCCCAGGGGCCCGGTTGGTTTTTAAGGCAAAACCAACCCGACCGCACTCCACCTGCATCCGAACCTCGGGCGGAGTATGCCAAAAGATCCATCTCACTTAGAGGAATTCAACAAAGCTGACGGCACGTCAATCGGACGTCCGTAGCTCAAGATATGAGTGTTTCCGCTCCGAGGGCCCGGTTGGTCTCGTGTACGAACTAACCCAGCCAAACTCAAAGTATCCCGAAACCTTGAGTGCGATATACCGAAACGAGCGTCTCGATCCAAGGATCGTGTTTCTGCTGACGGCGAGTCGTTTGGAGGCACGAATCTCAAGTTACGGGCGTTTGAACGAAAACGTCTGAAGATGGGGGGGTGCGGGCCCGGGCCGACCCGGCCCGACCCCCCCCCCCCCCCCCTGGGTCGACCCGGGTCCGACCCGGTTGGACCGGTCCGGTCTGGCCAGGGCGCGGCCCAGCCGGTCGGACAGGCCTGGCTCGGCTCGGCCGAGCGGCCGAGCGCCAGGTGTCGCAGGTGTTGACCCGCGGCCTGAGGGAAGTCGCGGCCCGCGTGGGCCGCGCTGGCGAACCGCAGACGCGGCTGAGCCGCGTCCCACCTAGGCGAACCGGACCTGCGCGGCCGCGGGTCCGTTGGCCGCCGCCGTCGTGGCTTCAGCCGCGGCGGCCTCGTCCGGCGTCGCTCCGGTGGCCCGTTCTCCTTCCCGTCTGCGCCGTTGCTCCTCCCGGGATCCGTTCTTTACTGCGGGATCATCAAACGTCCGCTGCGGTACATCCCGTCGTCGACCGTCAAATCCGCACAAAACGAAGAACGGCGGAGGTTCGTCGGGCCGTGTTCATTTGGCCCGCACCCTCCGCGTTAGAGATAAACAACCGGGAGAAATTGTTCAACACATGAACCGACAATTTTAATTAAAATAAAATTGTTCATTTGAAACCGACTTTTTAATTTTCAAAGAACGTTCACGGGAAAATTAAAAAGGGGTAAATTTCCAAAATAAATCCATACCTCGTCGATCGTCGCGCACGGGCATTCTTCACTGAAAGGATCATCGCGGAAGAGAGGGATCGTCGCGTCGTCGCGGGGAGGCGTCGCGTCGTCGCGGAAACCGGCGTTGAGTCGGCGAACTCAACGAACCAAGAACAACAGATTTAAATTATAATTAATTAAATCTGTGTTTAAAACTAAAATAAAAGAACCTTGAGCGGAAATGCGAAATCACACACCTCAAATGGTCGGTGATCGGAGATCGTAGATCGGAGATCGGAAGAACGTCTCGGACGAAGGCGTCGTCGATTTCTGGGTTCGGCGTTCTTCGCGTTCTTCGCATTCTTCGCGTTCTTCGCGTTCTTCGCGAGGGAGAAGAAGTTACGAGGGTTCTCTCAAATCTTCTCAAGCGCAAATAACCAGAGGTTAAGCGTTGGCCTTATTTTATTATTACGCCAACGAATTTGAAAAACTGGTTAAAAAAATAATCCATCAATTCGTTGAATTAATTCAACGAAAGAAACGACCCATTTAATTCACGAAAGAAACATCCCATTTAATTCACGAAATAAACCACCCAATTAAATGGTCTGTTAAGAATTTAGAAATTGCGTCGGTTGACTTTCATTAAGACGGGTTTTCACGGGTGTGTTTTGGGCCCCACCTCACAAATATCCTACCAAGGGGGTAGGATATTTCTGGATAGCATCCTATCCAGTTCAACTCAGTTCAAGCCGCCTTTAAGTGGCTGCAAGTGTCTTCCAAGTGGCTTAAGTGAAATAAAATAAAGTTGTCGCAAAATTATTTTATTTCTTAACTTTAAGCCCGAAAATTAAAAACCACACCCGAGCAAACGCAACTCCGGAAGAGGCGTTTCTAAGTGAATACCGGCGCTGCGATTTCATCGGTGCCCTCAGAATTCGATTCCGGGCACCAGTTCAAAAGTTAGAAAAACCCGCTCATCCGTTCACTGAACGTACCCGAGCCAAACTTCAGAAAATGATTCCGGGCACACCGGGCCTCGGAATCAGGTGCCGTCAGAAACTGCGCTCTTGTAAAATTCCAAAGAAAATTAAGGAAAAAAAATTTCCTTTAAATTTCCGGGTCTTTACATTACTCCCACCTCAGGACTTTACGTCCCCGTAAAGATACATCAAAAACTAGGAAAACAAATGTGGGTACTGAGCACGCATCTGAGCCTCCCGCTCCCAAGTTCTCTCCTGGAGGTTCTCGTGCTTCCATATGATGCACACAAGAGGAATCGATCGCCCACGTAGGACCCTCTCCTGTCGATCCTCTATCTCCACTGGGACCTCCGCAAAAGTCGCTCCATCATCCACGTCTCGCTCCCCATAGTCGATGATGTGTGTCGAGTCGTGCACGTATCTCCTCAGCTGGGATACGTGGAAGACTTCGTGCACCCGGTGCAACTGAGGTGGTAGAGCCAGGCGATAAGCCACCTCGCCAACCCTGCTGAAGACCAAGAAGGGTCCGATGAAGCGTGTATACAACTTGCCGCCTCGGCCAAATCTCCGCAAACCACGTCGAGGTGAGACACGCAAGAAGACGTGGTCGCCATCCTCGAACTCTAGTGGCCTCTACCTCCTGTCAGCATATGACTTCTGCCGGCTCTGTGCTGTCCTCATCCGCTCCTGGATGACCTGGACCTTCTCTGTCGTGGCCCGGACCATCTCTGGTCCCACAAGTGCTGACTCTCCAGGGTCTGTCCAGCACAAAGGAGATCTGCAAGGCCTGCCGTACAACGCCTCGTAGGGTGCCATCCCGATGGTGGAGTGGTAGCTGTTGTTGTACGCAAACTCTACCAAGGGTAGGTGGTCCTCCCAGCTATGACCAAAGTTGAGGACACATGCACAGAGCATGTCCTCAAGGGTCTGAATGGTCATCTCCGTCTGACCATCCATCTGAGGGTGAAAGGCGGTGCTCAGACGTAGTCGCATCCCGAACGCCTCCTGCAACCCCTTCCAAAGCGGGAAAGTAAAACGAGCGTCCCGATCGGAGAAGATAGTCGATGGAACACCGTGAAGTCGTACAATCTCTTGAACGTAGAGACGCCCCAAGCTCTCCACTGAGCCCTGCTCTTGGATGGGCAAGAAGTGTGCCGACTTGGTGAGTCGGTCAACAATCACCCAAATGGAGTCATGACCTCTGGAAGTGCGTGGAAGTCCAGTCACGAAGTCCATAGATATCCCGTCCCACTTCCACTCCGGGACCTTCAAGGGCTGTACCAAACCTGCTGGTACCTGATGCTCTGCCTTCACCTACTGGCAGGTGAGGCACCTTGAAACGAACTCTGCCACAGCCTTCTTCATGCCCGGCCACCAGTGCTGTCGTCTGAGATCCTGGTACATCTTCACCACTCCAGGATGTACCGCCAATGGAGAAGTGTGAAACTTTCTCAGCACCTCCTCTCGTAAAGCGGCTTGTACCAAGGTACGTCCTCTGAAAAGGACATCTTACTCTGCTCCAAGGGAGAAACCATCAGGTGCCTGTCCCGAGGATATCTGTGCACGCCGTGTCTCACAGTCAGCGTCCCCATGTTGTGCCTCTCTGACCCGCTGAAGAAGTGGAGGAGAGACTGTGAGAGACTGAAGGAAGGCTGCTCCGTCTCTATCCACGAAGGATATCTGCAAAGCGGCTAGCTGCTCTGTCGCCTCCTCAAGTAGATGGATGCCCGTCCTCCTGCTGAGGGCATCAGCCACCACTTTCCCCTTCCCAGGAGTATAGACAATCTCAAAGTCATAGTCCTGGAGGAACTCGAGCCATCGCCGCTGTCTCAAGTTCAGGTCCTTCTGAGAGAAGATGTACCTGAGACTCTGGTGGTCAGAAAAGACTGTGAAGCGCTCGCCCATCAGATAGTGTCGCCATGTCTTCAGGGAAAAGACTACTGCTGCCAACTCCAAGTCATGGGTAGCCTAGTTCTGCTCATGAGGCCTCAACTGACGTGATCCGTAGGCAATCACGGCCCGCTCCTGCATCAGGACACACCCGAGTCCGGTCCTTGATGCATCGCATTAGACTACGTATCCAACTCCCTCCTCAGGCAACCTCAAGATAGGTGCGCTGGCCAACCTCTGCCTCAGCTCCTGGAAGCTCTGCTGACATCTGTCTGACCACACGAAGGGTTTCCCCTTCTTCTTCAATGCTGAGAGTGGGGCCGCAACTCTGGAGAAGTCCGGCACAAATATCCGATAGTATCCGGCTAGGCCCAAGAAACTCCGCACCTTTGTCACGCTCTTGGGTGGCTCCCAAGCTAGCACTGCCTCGATCTTCGCGGGATCCACTGCAACTCCTTCCTCAGAAATGACGTGCCCCAAGAAGTGGACCTCACGTAACCAGAACTGAAACTTCGAGAGCTTGGCATAAAGCTGGTGCTCTCGGAGTGTGTCTAGTACAACACGCAGGTGGTAGGCGTGCTCCTCCTCCGTCGTCGAGTACACCAAAATGTCGTCGATGAAGACTACGACAAATCGATCGAGGTATGACTAGAAGATACTGTTCATGAGGCTCATGAACACTGCTGGAGCGTTGGTCACGCCGAAAGGCATAACCAAGAACTCATAGTGGCCATACCGACACCTGAAGGTCGTCTTCTGCACATCCTCGTCTCGAACTGTGAGCTGATGATAGCCTGACCTGAGGTCTATCTTCGAGAACCACCGTGCTCCCTTGAGCTGGTCGAAGAGGTCATCAATCCTGGGCAGCGGATACTTGTTCCTCACTGTCACCTGATTCAGGCGATGATAATCGACACACAGTTGCAAGCTCCCGTCCGCCTTCTTGGCGAAACAAATCGGGGATGCCCAGGGCGAAACACTGGGTCGGATGAATCCCTTGCCCTGCAAGTCCTCCAACTGTACCCGCAGCTCTCGAAGCTCCGCGGGGGCCATCCGATATGCTGGAGTGGATATCGGGGCTGTCCCGGGGTACAGGTCAATATAAAAGTCTACCTCTCTGCGAGGAGGTAGTCCTGGAACGTCGTCGGGAAAGACGTCCGCGTACTGATCCACCACTGCAGGAAAACTGGGACTACGCACGTCAACTGCTCCCAGGATGAGGCTAACCAACTGATGAGTGATGGGCTGACCTCTCCTCTGCGTGAGTCCATCCTGTGCTGCTAAGGCTCCCTTCTCGCCGGTGAAGGTGAACCGGCTCCCGTCGGTGCGCACACATCGCACCTTGCGCCTAATGCAGTCAATCTGATCATGGACCGTAGATAATCAATTCATGCCCAAGATGACGTCGTAAGGCCACGACGCCGCTACAAGAAGATCCCAGCCGAAGCTCTCGCCTCCTAGAGTAAGATCACACTTTCGGCACCAGTGCGTAATCGTCGAGTCTGCACCCGTAGGAGTTTCTAGCCATAAGGATCGAGCCAACGGCTCTGTCGGAATCTCCGAGCTCTGAACAAGGGCAGTGGCTATGAAAGAGTGACTCGCTCTTGTGTCTATCAGAACTACAGCAAGGGTGGAATAGACACAGATCGTACCTCGAATCATCTCTGGCGCGCCGTGGTCATAGGCCTCCGCTGCCTGGAGCTGAGCTTGTCTCTGCCCGCCAGCTCCCTGTGGTCGGGGCGGGCCTCCTGGTGGTGGTGGTGGCAGAGCCTCAAAGCGTCGCCCACCACCTGCTGCTCGGCCAGCTCCTCTGCCTCGTCCGCCTCCTCCTTGCGGACCGCCACAGTCGACCCTCTGCCTCTGCCTGGGTGGTCCCTCCATCGTCGGCTGCCCCTCGGTACGACGGGTCGGGCAGTCACGAGCCATGTGGCCCTGCCCGCCGCACTCGTAGCACTGTCTGCCTCTCGGAAGGCTGGCTCCGGGCCGGGTGCCCTGCACTGCTGAGCCAGTGTCCCGAGGTCGCCTGCCGGAAGGTCTGGTCCGCCTGGAACCCTGAGTCATCCGCCGGCTACCAGCTGCCGAAGACTCCGCTACCTGCCGCCCTACGGTAGGTCTCACTGTGGACTCATCCAGGAAGATCTCGATCAGGAGGGCTTGCTCCAGTACTCCTGCCTGGGTCGGGATGCTGAGGGAGATCAGCGATGCCCTGATCTCGTGTCTCAATCCCTGCTCGAAGGTCCGGGCCCGGAAGAAGGGGTCCCGTACCATGTCTGTCGAGTAGCGAGAAAGGTCGGTGAACCTCGCCGCGTACGGAGCGACCGTCAAGATGCCATGCCGCAGCTGAAGAAGCTCCTGGATGCGCACCGCTCGGAGGGTGGCCGGGATGAACTCTGAGCGGAAGAGGCTCTCGAAGTCTGTCCAGATGAGGGTGGCCTCATTGTGTACCTGGAGCATCAGGCTCCACCAGCGTCCGGCTGCTGCGTGCAGTAGGCTCGCCGCGAGGATCACCATGAGGTCTGCTGGTGTCCTCACTAGCCTGAAAACTCGGACGACCACCTCCAGCCAGTCCTCGGCTGCCTGGGGGTCCGACTCTCCACGGAACCTGGGTGGTCGCTGGCGCTGGAACTCGTGCAGAGCTCCGAGGCGTCGTGCGTCGTCAGCTGCCAGTGCTGGAAGCATCGGGGGCTCGGCAGGTAAAGGTACCGCCGGTGAATCTGGTGTCAACGGGCCCTCTACCGAGGCCTCGTCACTCGGCGGGCTGTCGTCGCGCCCTACTCTAGGAACCCTAGATGGCTACTGTCGTCGTGCCATCCTGAAAAGGAAAAAAGTGCACCATGGTCAGAACAGTATACCTGGTGAGCTGACACAAGTAATCACAAAGAAAACATGAAACACACATGCAATCAATGTTTTCGTGCATTAAGTCGGAAATCAGAAGTCAGGGTCCTGGTGTATGGATACGTCGGCCGCCGCACCAACACTGGACTCCCTGGACTAATAACCACACTCAATACGCTAAACACTATTGCTTCACATAGAAGAAAGATCAGAGTCTACGGTAGAACCGACCACCTCTTATACCAATTTGTCACGACCCGTCCTCGGGACCCGTGCCGTGACTACCCCAAGCCCGCCTTCCATAGGCCAGGGGCTGGCGACTACCACCAAGGCGTGAAACCCAACAAAAAGGGAAGGCATTGCCTTTGAAAAGTAAACAAGCACCACAGAGCAAGCAAGCGGAAAAGTAAACACTAAGTAAAAACTGTACAAGCTGTGCTGAAAGTAAAAGGGGCCGGAAATACAAGCCCAACTGTAAAGTACAACTGAAAGGAAAAACAGCAACTGAAAGGAAAAACTGCAGCGTCGAGCCGTCCACTGGAAGTCCCACCTGAAGGGTGGGTACAGATAGCCTCCACTGCTCTTCGGGTCCACCTAACCGCTCCGAGTAAGTCCCGCCCAGTGGTCCACCTCTAGGTACTGTCCTGCTCCGTACGCCTCCTCCACGATCAGCATTGTCCGTCGTCTGCAACCAACACCACGAAGTGCGGGCATAGCCCGTGCAGGGTTGAGTATAAGCTACTCAGTAGGGACCCCGAGACCCCCGAAGGTCTCCCGAAATCCACAAAGGATAAATCACGAAGAAGAGGTACAATCACGAAGTAACATCTGACACGGCTTAGGTATATTCCCATACATATACCTAAGTCTTCAATTCCCGTTCGGCTCCAACGTCCGAACCCAAGCACAACCCAGTCCACACAGGAAAGCAAACGCATACCCACGCAGGATAGAACAACACAATCCACAAAGGAGAGTAAACAGTAAATCCACACAGGATAGCTCAACACAATCCACAAAGGAGAGAAACATAAGATTCAGCTCACACAGGTATACTTCTTCGGATGACGATAAAGATGATCACTGGACCATCTAAGTCGTCAGACCCATGAAGGATCGATAGGTACTAACCTTGCAGTGACCCACACAGGATCGGACCCACACAGGATCAGGCCCACACAGGACCGGGCCCACGCAGGACCTGTAGGCGCTGGCTCACACAGAACCGCTGAGCGCTGACCCACGCAGGATCGGACCCACACAGGATCGGGCCCACACAGGACCGGGCCCACGCAGGACCTGTAGCACTGATCCACGTAGGATCGCTGAGTGCAATAGTCGTCGCAGTCCGCTGAGGATCTCTGCACAGTCGTCGCCGCAGTCCACTGAGGATCTCTGCACGGTCGTCATCGGAGTCCACGGAGGATCTCTGCACAGTCGTCGCCGCAGTCGACTGAGGATCTCTGCACGGTCGTCGTCGGAGTCCACGGAGGATCTCTGCACAGTCGTCGCCGCAGTCCACTGAGGATCTCTGCACGGTCGTCGCTGTCGAAGTAGCAGTCGCAGCCAGCACTAGGGTTTCCGCACAAAGCAAGCTCGTTCGGGAGGGTTCGCTCCACGATCCGAGAGGCTGATACATCAACTGACACAAATTCCGAAGTTGATGTATCCAAAAGTTCCGTATCGTCAACAGGAACTCAACGTCGCAGACGGTGCGTCAATCGGACGCCCGGTCTGAGAGATATTGGCATTTTCGTCCCAGGGGCCCGGTTGGTTTTTAAGGAAAAACCAACCCGACCGCACTCCACCTGCATCCGAACCTCGGGCGGAGTATGCCAAAAGATCCGTCTCACTTAGAGGAATTCAAAAAAGCTGACGGCACGTCAATCGGATGTCCGTAGCTCAAGATATGAGCGTTTCCGCTCCGAGGGCCCGGTTGGTCTCGTGTACGAACCAACCCGACCGAACTCAAAGAATTCCGAAACCTTGAGTGCGATATACCGAAACGACCGTCTCGATCCAAGGATCGCGTTTCCGCTGACGGTGAGTCGTTTGGAGGCACGAAGCTCAAGTTATGGGCGTTTGAACGAAAACGTACGAAGATGGGGGGTACGGGCCCGGGCCGACCCGGCCCGACCCCCCCCCCCCCCCCGGGTCGAACTGAACCGGGTCGACCCGACCCGGGTCCGACCCGGTTGGACCGGTCCGGTCCGGCCAGGGCGCGGCCCGGCCGGTCGGACTGGCCTGCCTCGGCTCGGCCGAGCGGCCGAGCGCCAGGTGTCGCGGGTGTTGACCCGCGGCCTGAGGGAAGTCGCGGCCCGCGTGGGCCACGCTGGCGAACCGCGGACGCGGCTGAGCCGCGTCCCGCCTAGGCGAACCGGACTCGCGCGGCCGCGGGTCCGTTGGCCGCTGCCGCCGCGGCTTCAGCCGCGGAGGCCTTGTCCGGCGGCGCACCGGGGCGCCGCCGCCTCCGGTCGTCGGCGCCGCCGGCAACTTCCGCGGGCCGCCGGCGTCGCTCCGGTGGCCCGTTCTCCTTCCCGTCTGCGCCGTTGCTCCTCTCGGGATCCGTTCTTTACAGCGGGATCGTCAAACGTCCGCTGCGGTACATCCCGTCGTTGACCGTCAAATCCGCACAAAACGAAGAACGGCGGAGGGTCATCGGGCCGTGTTCATTTGGCCCACACCCTCCGCGTTAGAGATAAACAATCGGGAGAAATTGTTCAACACATGAACCGACAATTTTAATTAAAATAAAATTGTTCATTTGAAACCGACTTTTTAATTTTCAAAGAACGTTCACAGGAAAATTTAAAAGGGGTAAATTTCCAAAATAAATCCCTACCTCGTCGATCGTCGCGCGCGGGCGTTCTTCGCGGAAAGGATCGTCGCGGAAGAGAGGGATCGTCGCGTCGTCGCGGGGAGGCGTCGCGTCGTCGCGGAAACTGGCATTGAGTCGGCGAACTCAATGAACCAAGAACAACAGATTTAAATTATAATTAATTAAATATGTGTTTAAAACTAAAAGAAAAGAACCTTGAGCGGAAATCCGAAATCACTCACCTCAAATGGTCGGTGATCGGAGATCGGAGATCGGAGATAGGAAGAACGTCTCGGACGAAGGCGTCGTCGATTTCTGGGTTCGGTGTTCTTCGCGTTCTTCGCGTTCTTCGCGTTCTTCGCGTTCTTCGCGTTCTTCGCGTTCTTCGCGTTCTTCGTGTTCTTCGCGAGGGAGAAGAAGTTACGAGGGTTCTCTCAAATCTTCTCAAGCGCAAATAACCAGAGGTTAAGCGTTGGCCTTATTTTATTATTACGCCAACGAATTTGAAAAACTGGTTAAGAAACGATCCATCAATTCGTTGAATTAATTCAACGAAAGAAATGACCCATTTAATTCACGAAAGAAACAGGCCATTTAATTCACGAAATAAACCGCCCAATTAAATGGTCTGTTAAGAATTTATAAAACGTGTCGGTTGACTTTCATTAAGACGGGTTTTCACGGGTGCGTTTCTTAGCGGAAAGAAACGGCGGGGCTCGTGCGGGCCCCACCTCACAAATATCCTACCAAGGGGGTAGGATATTTCTAGATAGAATCCTATCCAGTTCAACTCAGTTCAAGCCGCCTTTAAGTGGCTTCAAGTGGCTTCCAAGTGGCTTAAGTGAAATAAAATAAAGTTGTCGCAAAATTATTTTATTTCTTAACTTTAAGCCCGAAAATTAAAAACCACACCCGAGCAAACGCAACTCCGGAAGAGGTGTTTCTAAACGAATACCAGCGCTGCAATTTCATCGGTGCCCTCAGAATTCGATTCTGGGCACCGGTTCAAAAGTTAGAAAAACCCGCTCATCCGTTCACTGAACGTACTCGAGCCAAACTTCAGAAAATGATTCCGGGCACACCGGGCCTCGGAATCAGGTGCCGTCAGAAACTGCGCTCTTGTAAAATTCCAAAGAAAATTAAGGAAAAAAAATTTTCCTTGAAATTTACAGGTCTTTACAGTTACATTCTCCCCTCCTTCAATAAATTGCTTCCTCGCAATTTGAAAATGTTCTTCAAAAATGAAAGGTTGAAAATAGAAAATACCTTTGTGGAAAACCCACATCAGAAATAGGGTTAATAAGAATATAATAGTAAAAGAAAGAAAGAGAAGTATAAAGGTCACCCGAGATAGCGCATACTAGGATTCTATGAAAATATGGATATGGAGGAGAAACAAACCATCAAGGTCCGATGGAGAGTTGTAGAAAATATGATTAGGATAAAGTTAACCATAAGAAAATCACAAACATGTGATTGGTTAAACGGTCATTGAATCCCCAGTTGGAAAAGTTAACCGGTAGCGTTTTTGTTTTAAGTTACCTTTCATAAAGTTGAGGAATTTATTTAAGAGATTTACTATGAATGTGAGGAAATATACTTACTTGTTGTGTAGACAATCATTCATTAATAAATTTTTTCCACAAACCCATCTTTCACTCCAAATGGTAACAGAACTCAAAAATATTCTATTTATCCTAATTGTATAAGGTTATAAATATTACCACATACCATTTAGATTAGGAAAACTATTTTTTAATAACTAGGGACTTCCTGTAGGCTAGTGGTATGTAATAAAGGCCTATCGTACTAGGTTTGTGGGTTCGATTCCAGTAGCTTTGTTCGAAGCGACGGGTTATGCCCCACCCTAAAGGTTGTCCTTTTCCTAAAACTATAGTATAATAATATTCCAAAAATAATCTTCATAAATGTTTTAACCTTAATCAATACTATCCCAAGATCAACTTAATCCATTCCAACCTTTATAGTTATCCAAAAAACCTCTGTCCAGACTTTCTCTAAAATGTCCTTAAATTCCAAAATCAATTGCAACATTAGATTCCCCAAACAAAGTAAGGTTTCTCTTATTTTCACATACTGAAAATATGATTACCTTCATCATATTAAAACCTAAATGAAAAAACTAGTACTATAGTACAATCCTTATATATATCACATTATTCATATAACCGTAATCTAGTTATTGAGTCCAAAAACACAAATACAATAATTATTCACCATCATCTGTAGTAACAGCATATGCTTGGCCTTGATCCCTTGGCCTTTTCTGAGGTAAGTTTCCATGACGATTAGGACATTCATTTGCATAATGCCCCATTTCCCGACAATTGTAGCATTCATCATTGATAGACTCTTTCTTTCCCTTGAAATCACACGCATGGTGACCTTTTTCCCCACATTTACAACAAAATCCCATTCCTTTTAGGCAACTACCAGGGTGATTCTTCCCACAATTATCACATAATGGAAAATCCTTCTTTCCCATTTTCCCTTTATCTATCTCTTTTTCTACCGTTCTCCTCTTCTCTTTCTTTACTTTATAGTCATAAGATTTAAAGAATTCCTTTTATGTCTTGATAGCACATGAGACAATATCTTCGTATGAGGAGAAGGATTGTGAGACTAAGGCCTGACGGAGAAACGGTTTTAGCCCATTAATGAAATGATCAATCTTACTTCTTGGGTTACGTATATAATCTGATGCATGCCTTGCTAACCGTGTAACGTTATACTCATACTTTGTGACATTCTCATCCTCCTTCTACCTCAGACTCAGAAATTTCCCTTCCATATCTTCTCTATGGTCACGGGTAAAGTACTTTTCTAAGAAAAGATCTTTGAACTCCCTCCATTCCATATTCGATACTTTATCATCTTCCTTTGTATTTTGAATCAATGACCACCATTGATCAGCATCTCTTGTGAGTCGTTAGACTTCCATGACAACCTTCTCCCTTTCACTACTCCCCAAGGCATGGAATATTTTCTCTATGGAGTTTATCCATTGCTCAGCTATTAATGGATTTGTACCCGCATTAAATTTTTGCGGTTGTTGCCTCATGAAGAAGTCTAACATTGATCCTCCACATTGTGGGTCAGGGTGCTCCATACGAGTAAGGTTATTATTCATAACCTGAGTGAGTTGTCCCATTATGGTGATAAGTTGATCAGCACCAATTATATCTCCATCTCCACAATAATTATCTTGGGCAGGAGGGCAATCCCTACATGAAGTGCGTGTATTGATACAGTTTCCATTCCTTCCACTAGGCACCATTTCTAAACAATGTCATAAACTAGATTTGTTTATGAATCAAAATACATAATTACATACCTGTAAAACACTTAACATAAATTGAACTATTTATGGACATAATCCATAATCATAAAAAATGTTTTCTTGGAGGAAGTATATACGCATAACCCTTCATAATGGTTTGTAATGAAAATGAGAATTATCCAAAGAATATCCCCCGGGAGTGTCGTAACCAAGAGTGCAGCAAGGCCCGTTGTCGTGCACCAGTTCCCGTTCGAGTCTATCTCAAAATGGTGTTTTCGGGTTTTACCCCTAGTTACATCTGTGCCAGAGCCACCTCTACCTGCTCGTATCCAGACAGGGATGTGTTGCTCGGAAAACTCACAAAATCTCTATAATAACAAAATTCTAGGATGTTCTTCTATACTAATCCTCAAAGTCTATCTTTGGGCTATGTGCTCTAATCAGAGTTTATCTAAATCTAGCTTCCAAAGTTAGTACTAAACAGTCTATGATACTAACTGTAACACCCCGACCCCAGTTACCCAGAGTCGGCGCATTACTTCGTAACATTGGCATGATCACAAAAGATCAAGTCTCGAAATACCGATTAGTTTAGTAGCCTTGGAATCACTAGATATATTCATAAATGTTACATTACATCATAAAGTGAAATACTACAATCACAAAGTCTCCATAGTCCATACTCATATCCTCTTCTGACTATCCCTGTAGGTCATTCATAAATACTTCTTCACATCCTGGAAAATATTAAAACATTGAAAGTGGGGAGCTCAGATGCTCAGTAAGGATAACAACATTGCGGAAGCTTTCATAAATAAACATTAACATTTCAGGCAATGTATACCTAAAACAAAAGCCTTTTTAAACTTGAACTTCAAAATAATATGGAAAAAATAAAATTAAATAATTCCATTTACTTACTCACATGGATATTCTACTAGTCGAATAATCGCATGCAATATCAATAACTACTTTCATAATGATGGAATTCATAATGCCAGACTATCATAACAACGTAGCCAAGGCCTCGTGCCAAGACCACAAATAAGATTTTGTCAAGGCCTCATGCCAAGACACTAGTTTGTCTAATGAGACCTACTGATGCATCGAGGAGCTGTAGCGGGCTCCACCCATCACTTATTAAGTCCAATGCATTCCTCATATGAATAGGTTTAAACATATCATAAACCATAACATAATCGTATCACATAAAACATGCATAAAGGAAACATAACATTTCCATATTTCAATCAAAAGATATCAATACAACACATTGATATAATAAAAACACATTCAAAACCATTTTCAATACCAAATTAAAAGAAAGTGAAAACTTTGTATTTATTTTTCATTAAAAAAAGTTACAGCTTATAGAGGAAGCCGAAACACAAATAATGGTAACAGCGGTGGAGAAGTCATTGTCTCCGCATACGTAAGACAAAAACAATCCTTTTGTCATTTAGTAAAACGCTTTTTAAAAAAAAGATCCCTTTTGAATAAAAGTAAAAGTCAAAGGGGTTTATACACCGTATAAAAGAAAGTTGTGTATAAAACCAAATATGCCTCAATGAAAGGAGATTGAAACAAAGTCCTTACAAAGATCATTTTTAAAATATAATAGGTCTATTATGTTTATTCACTATAAGTACACATAATTAAAGTACAAATACAATATATGACATAATAATATCATGACATAATTTGAAAGTAGGAGATTAATGCATAGAATGGAAATTGGGTTAAGAAATTCCCTTACCTCTTGTCCGAATTCACTCGACCGTTCTTTGATCTCCTGAATAATAAACTAGAGTTAATCTCTACCTTATTAAGAAACTTTTTCAAGTTCATTATTCCTTTTATATCACTTATTACTCTATCATGAACATTATGTAATTATTTAAGTTTATAACGGTCATTTTGTCGATCTTAGGTACTTGAGTCAAAAATAAACTTCTTATAATTACAATTTGTTCATGTGGTAAAATATCCATTATATCCATAATTATATTCATGATGTATATATCATATAAATCATATATATCCAGTATATAAATTCATTTATAATATTACATATCATTTGGAGGTAAGAAATGAAATGCACCGTTCATGGAGACGGTAAGCCGTACGTACGCATGAACGCTACTTTCATATCCATTTCATATTTAATGGAATGAAGTTATAATTATATAAAGGTATAATATAATTCCAGTATAATATAATGTATAATACCATTTAATCCATCATTTATACATCCCACATATGGAATTAACGATTCAAATCACTTTGAGGGGGAGGTAGTCCGCACTTCCTAAAATGAAATTATCGCGTTTACCCATAATGGAAATCATAAAGTATTCCATAAATAAGAAATAAAAAAGCATAAGTAAAACATAAACATAATATATATATCATATATGAAAATAGTGTCATCAAAATGGCCACCATTAGAGGTGTTAAATGAATATTGAACAATCATCATTTCGTGAGGCAGTATTTCACCACCCACAGAAACAGTATATTATTTAACCATTAGATGAAGGTGTGTGTAATTTTAAACCAAATATTTATCATAAAAACATCATAGTATATTGTAGATACTGGTGTTGTTACAAAATAAAGGAATAAAAATAGTTTAAGGGGTTGGAGAAGCAAAATAAAACAAAACAACATTAGAGAGGACATTACCTTAAAATCGAGTAACTCTTTTTTGATTTGAGATAAAGGCTTCCTTGGGAAGACTTCTGCCCAAAGTGAGGCTTCTAAGAGTAAGGTAGGAAAGTTGGGAGAGTATTTGGGAAGATTTTGGCCGAGCCAAAAGGCTTTGATAGTATGACAAAGGTGGTATTGGTGGGGGCCTTTAATAAGTGGAGAGGAGGGGCACTATTGGAAAGTAATGAAATGTTACTTTATTATACAATGATTTTCGGATTCTAAAGGTCCCACACTTATATATTTCTAGGCTAAGGTGATATGGGTTCTAAATATACTCATCCAATAGGTTTTTGACAAGTGTAAGTCTTATATTTTACATTATCTTTTCATTTTATTTAAATCGTTAATTAATGAGGTAATCGCTGCATCATCATGGTGTCATAAATAATTTAATTTATTTAATGTCTAAAAATTATAAAAAACTATTATGATGTAGGAAATATTTTTAGCTTTCTAATTAATATTTATAGTAAAATATATGACTAGTATAACCCCATTTAAAAATTGTTTTAGTAAAACAACTCTTGTTTGTGACCTTTTAATTTTAACATTAAATAAAAAGTAATTTATGTCATTTTCCTACCAAAGTGGATCCATGGGGTCCCCAGGTTGATCCATGGATTTTCTTGGTCGTTAAGGACACATCCAATAGGGGTAGGACAAGTGTAAAGGTAATTCCATATTTTTATAATACCATTTTTTCCTTAAATTTCACTAATTACCTTTAATCGCGATTAATTAAACGTAAAAGGTACTATTCACCAAAAAATTATTTTAATCCCATTGAACCACATTTTACTTCCTAATGAAAACCATGTATGTCTGATTTTTTAAAATCAAATCACAGAAGTGGTAATATTTCATTTAAATGAAAAAGCAGTTATTTAACTACCACTTAGTGGTTTCACTATTCATCAAAAATTGAAGTTTTTTAGAACAATTCCAAAATTTCACCCTAAGCTATAATTGATATTTTGAATTAAAAATGGTGTCTATTTTACAAAATTCAAAACATATAAGTTTCATTAATTAATTTTATAATTAATTCCCGCTGTCACAGCAAATAGCGTGTTTTAAGAAACAATATATATCAAAATATTGACAATTGTTTATGTCTAATTTCAAAGTGAAATTAATTATAATGAACACCATTGGATAAAATGGTAAAAATATATTCTATTTAAACTTTAAAACCACTAAATATTATAATTTATCACTATAAATTATTTTGATTAAAAAAGTTGTTTTTAAGTATTCTTCACTGTTCATAAAAAATTGGAAGTTCTCAGAAAATTACAAAAATTTGAAATTAGGATAACTCTGATATTCTGAATACAAAAACAAAGTCCATTTGGAAAGATAAAATTTATAAAATTTCAAAAAGTAGGTATTACTATTCATAATGGATACTTTTATTGGTTGTGGTGTGTGTTAGAACTCGAAGTTGCATACAACACACACTACTGTATTATTCAATGAAAAGTGTACCGTGGAAGATTGTGGTGTTACATTTATGAAGTTGTATTTCATAAATCCTGGATATTCATAATAAGAATCTATTAATTGAATAATATTTTCATAAAGATCCTAGATCTGAAATCCCACTAATGTTATATCATAATAATTATTTTTCAAGAAGGTCCTCAAATCATTATACTAAGTCAAGATATTTATCCAAATAGATTTGAATAGTTATACCCATTACCATGGTTCTCAATTAGACCTCTTGATTTATCTTAGTCAATGAGATATACCATAGATACCTATGTGAACCTTCATACAATTTTCTTTTTAAATGTAGAATTGGGATCATTTATAAAATAATGGTAGACAATATTGTGTTATACTCATAAAAATTCATGACCATATACTCTCATAATTTTACCAAGTTGATACACCGGTAATTTCAATGTATAAATATTTAATATTTTTAAATCATCATTTAAAATATATTTCATTTTCTATAAAACCATATAATTTTCATTTAAATGGTAAAATAATTAAAATAAACATGTCATTTATCAAAAATGGATAATAATTAAAAAAATATGATTTTATCAAAATATGGATAAAAATGGGTCATGTGGTGAGTCTATTACCCACACCACTAGAAAGAGTTACCTACAATATGTGGATCATTAATTATTCATCTTGATGTCATGATCATAGTGTCATAAACTGATAATAAATATGATATTGTATATAAATTTTATTGATGAAATAATATTAATAAATAAATAATAATGAAAATAATATATAATAATTATCACTATCAATATGTACCATATATCTATATATGTTTGGGGGATTTATGTGAATAGAAGAGAACAACATGAATTTCCATATTTATTTATTCCATAATAAAAATCTATACAAATGTGTGTGTGTGTGTCACAATCCCCACATTTCCCTTCATTTTTCCGATATATTCACCTCCCATCAAGAGAAATCCTATAACAAACAATTTCAACTCTTTATAAATATTATGGCATGTCCCTCTTATACCATACCAATGAATTAAATAATATGTTCAATAAATAAAATAAAATAATAGATTTTTTTATCTTCTTTACCCTAAAAATCACATATACTGGTAGCCATAGTGTATAGCCTTTCTATACCTCATCAGAGCATTGGTTATCACTCCCTACTACAAAACATGCCTTAAATAGTGGTAGGATTTATCAGCTCAAGAAAAATGTTCTAATAAAACCTATATTTATAACTTCTTTTTTAGCAGAGATAAAATGGAATCTTTATCAGCGCTTTATTTTAGCATAGAAAAATGTTACCCTTTATCAGTTATTTATTGTTAGCATTGATAAAGGTACCCTTTACCATCGCTAAAATGAATTACTGATAAAGGACCACAATAAAATGAAATAATTAAACAAAGAAAAATAATAAAACCATTAATTGAATAAATATTGTAAAAAAGGAATAAATTTTACATTCATATATATCAATTTTAAAAATAAAAAATAGTTTATATTAAATATATAGATATTTACAATGAATAAAATGAAATAATTAAACAAATAAAAATATAAATTGGTTAAATTAGTAAAAATATTAATCATTTAATTATATAAGTAGTTATTAATAAAAATAAATAAATTTTATATACATATATATATTATAAATATTAATAAATATTATTTATTAAATAAACATATATAAAATGAATATATTTTAATAATTAACCCAAAAAATTTAAAATCAATAAATTAAAAATTTATTTAATGTTTTATTAATGAAACAACTATTAATAAAAATGAATAAGTATAATATATATATATATATTAATTTAATATAGTAATAAATAATATATGTTGAATATAAATATATATATATATATAATGAATAAAATGTTAATTAAAAACATATTAATGGCTTATTCATTTGTAATGTTGTTTGATTTTTCCATTTAACATATATCAAACGACAAGTGTTGCATTGATTTCATGTACATATATATATATGTACTCCAAATACATTTTTTCAATTTTCTAAAAATTCAGTTTAATGATTACTGGTAACCATACAAAGAAAATATCCAAATTCAAAAAAATGGATCCATATTGTTGTACCGAAACATTCTGTATTACAATTCGAATTTTTAATTTTCAGACGTCAAGAGAGATCATGTCCAAACCAATGCCACACATCACGTGTCCACCAAGTTTCACACGATCCCATCATTTTAAGAACAATGAATAGAATGTCTCTGTCATCACATTAGAGTAGGTTACTAGTAAGACCATTCCTCGGTGTTGTCATTGTCATCCCTGTAATCATCTCACCGCTCATCGACGTCGGCCTAACATCGCTATTCCCATTTTTGATCATCACCACACCAGTACGTTGTAGATTTCCATCATCTGGATCCTAATGGCGATGCTCTACAACCATCATGAAGAAACATAAAACATAAACCAGTTGACAATCACAAAACTGACTTTTTTAACTTCAAGGATATCTTTTCTGCATTTTGTCCCCATAAAATGACATCATTGACCATCACGGACATCACCCATGTCACCCTCGTAGATAACTATTTGAAACTCTAACACCACTTCCCAATTCTCTGAATAACCACCACATCAGACCAACCTGGGGAGGGTGGGTGGGACTCAAGGCCAGGGTGGTGTTGACTGGCATAATCCACAATAGAGATTCAAGCCCTTCGCCTGGAATAAGCCCTACAAATCCATAGTCAAATCAAACAATTTTGCGAACACAAACACAAATATATTTACACAATATATATAAATCTACAAAAATAATATTTATGTAATATAATCAAATTTTATTATATTTAGTAATTTCCATTATAACATAATATATTATGTTTTTAATCTATCAATTTTTATTTATTTATTTTTAATACTATTTCAGTTAGGTTATTAATTTTTAATATTTTTATTATTTTTGAAATTGATCATTTCCAATTATATATATATATATATATATATATATATAGTTTTTATGTTTTTTTTATATTCAATATATATATATATATCCATATTTTATTAATAATTTATATTTAATTAATAAAATATATCAATTTTTCAATATTTTTAAAGTGTGCTCATTTTGAATTATTCAATTTTAATCATTTTTAACATGCATGTATTTAATATTATATATCGACTAATAATGTTAAAAATATATTGGTAAATAAATATATTTAAAAACTCATATTTCATATATATATATAATTATATATATATAATTACTGTAAATAAATAAATATTATTTTTAAATTGATATTTATATAACTATAAAGAAATGATTTTATATAGTTAAATAATTATAAAATGATAACAAATTTATTTAAATAATTATAATTATAAATCCTTAATCAGTGATAAAATTTTAGCTTAGATAAAAGGAATATTTATCAGTGATAAAATGTTAGCACTAATAAATTTGTTTTTATCAGTTCTATTTTAGCAATGATAAATCTTGAGCTTTATAAGTTCTAAAAAAGCACTGATAAATATCAATTTTATTAGATCTTATCATTTTACAAAAGGTAAAAGTGATATTTATCAGTTCTTTTATAAAAGCACTATTAATAGTGTCCCTGATCGATTTTAAAGAACCCTAACCCTGACTCAGTCACTCATGATTCTCAAGCTCTTCTGTAACTCCTCTGTTGTCAGCGTGAATCCACTACGTTCACTCAGACGAATCAAGGATAGAATCCAATGTATGTTTTTTATACATTTCCTCCATCATTTTTTGATTTTTTGGGTTATGTGTTTATTTTTTCATTGTTCTTAACCATTACAAAACCTACATCTCATCTCCTTGCCACTGAAATACAACAGGTGACCCAGTGTGACTCTCGTGTAACATAGATACCCAAGTAGTCATTGCAACAACAATAAACCAATATAGAATTGTCATGAATAGCTACGAAACAACTGTATTGTGCTGATCTAATTCTCATAGAGGATAAATATGATCCTCTAATAGTGCATGATATAATTTTATTAAATTATCCTCTCATGTAATCTTTGTTTGATACTAAAACATCTCACAATTTTATTTCCTATCATGTTGTGGATCATATTGGATTACATGTTGAAATGAAACCTCATGTGTTTAATAATTGAACACCTCTTTGACAACGATAATTTCTAACATTTTACTGTATAACATGATCTATAATTTTCATTAAGGTTAATTTTTCAATGATTCCTCTGTGCTTGATATGGATATCTTCATCCTGATTTTTGGAATGCATTGGTTAACATTCTTCAAGATGTACATCAATTTTTATACCCATTAATTTAGTTTCAAATATTTATATGGTGTTGAAAATAATTTTAAAGGGTATTGGGATGTGAATGTGGGAACAAAAGGACTATGGGTACTGATTTTTGGGATAATGGAAGATTAAAAAATATTAAAAATTGGAAGGTGGGGAATCCTTCAACATACAGAAGAGATGTCGAATATAGGTGTGGTGAGAATCATTTTACTAAGACCATTAGAGTGGAGGTATTTTAGTTCTTCTTCATGTGCGGATAATTTTTGAGTGATTATATTAGTGTAGGTTTCTAAGACACATTATGTAATACCCCAAAGATTGAAAAAAATTGAATATTTAATTCATGAAGCATTAAGTCCCTATGAACCAAAACTTGGTTATAACCTATCCATTAAGAATAATTTTCTCAGTTTTCTATTTTGAATTTTAAAAAACTGACAGACACCATTGCATTCAGTAAGTTATTTACAGTCTGATATAAATAACTTAATATTTTTTAAATAGTAACATCCCCTTATGAAAAGCAACCTACCCATATGAATAGTAACATTGCCATTATGAATAGAAATGTGCCCTTATGAATATAAAGTTGACCTAATTACTTGTAACATGCCCTTATGAATAGTAATTTGATCCTTATGAATTGTAATGTACCCTTATGAATAGTAACATCACCTATGTAAGTAAAAATAATATTTTATCACCTTATAAATGAGAGTGAATATTCTAGAAAACAATAATTAAGGGTTTGTATTTTTGTGAGAAAAAAATTTATAATTAAAATTTTACAATTTATAAATTGATTTAAAAGAAAATTAATTTTTCATAAAATTTATTCCTAAATCAATATTTTTCTTTTCCCTATGATTTTGGGGTAATTTAACAAAACCATTGTTAATTTTTCAGGGCATTAGAAATTCAGTTTTAGTTTTAAAACAATAGTTTTTGATTAAATGATAACTTTATTTAAAAATTATATTTCACATATTTATAAAACTATTTTGATAAAATGGAGTCCATATTTGAATTCTACCCATTTAAAATGGTTAGGGTGAATTTTTTGGATTTTTTTAAAATATTTATTTTTAGTGAATAGTAAAATATGGTAATGACGGAATAAATACATTATAGGTTAAATAGATTATTCCTTACATTATTGATGATGTAAGAAACCATTGGTTCAAACACACTTGAACATATTAATTTTTTTGGAATCACTACTATTTCTTATCTTATGGAAAATTAATTAACTAAGGATTAAAATATTAGGAAAACCATCCTCCCCTCCACTATAAAAACCACCCACAATCCCCTCTTCACTTCACTCCTCTCAAGCCTTGTGCCTTAGCCAAATTCTACTAAAATATCTCCCAAATATCATCCCCCACCTCTAGAATCCCTTGGTCTCCTCAAAAGACCTAATCCTCTCCTCTTTATAGGCTCTCAAGGAAGATTAGTTTTAGAGGTAAATTCATGCTTTCAATTCTTTTACTTTTTTTCAAGTTCTTTTGTTTTTTTTCTATCCATACATCTCATAATCCAAATATTAAGAAAACTCCAGTAACATAGATTTAATTGATTTTTTTTATGTAATATGTTATTATCATCTCTCTTTTACCGTTATTTTATACAAGAAATGGAAACACCATCTGAGATGTGTTAATTAATCACATTCAAGGATGACATGTTTTTAATTTCTGTTACCGACTTCAATTATGGTCATGAAACAATTTTTATGGTTGAAATGGACTATAATATATGTATAATAACTTATTTAAGGGTCTGGAATCTTTTTTTACACATGATATTAATTTATAAATCTAAATGAGTTCATTGTGATCAAAAATCACCAATCAACCCAAACAATTATCATTAATGTATTATTTAATGATTCATCTTCACTTATAACAACCTAATTAATTGTATAACCATTTTACCTTCTGTTTTTTCACTAATAACATAAAACTTATATTCAGGATAACCATTCTCATTCTACTTGTTTATCCATACATGAATATATGTTAACCGGTCATGAAAACCAAGGAAGAAAACACTCTCAAACTATGAAATTGAATCTCTTAACCCATAAAAAGTCCATGAATGACCATAATAAGGTTATTATAAATAAATTAAATGTAAATTAGGTTCATGATTTATTAATAAATTAATCTAAAATTTATTATTCAGGTCATTAAGATCAGCTGAGTTACACCTTCTGACATTAGGCAAGGGTTTCTTCATTTCACTTCCATTTTTTGTGAGATATTCTGTATTAACTATTATTACTTGTTTATGGTGTATTTATACTTCCCTTTGATGTTTCATATTATGAATCTATTTATTTTCATGGTATTAAATGTATCATTTGATTATTATTAATTTTGAAGCACAAAATTCATTGGATTTCAATGTTGTAAGTATTTTCCACTTACACCTCCATTTTCATTCAGGTTGCTCTTATTCACTACTCACCTCAATGAAATTCTTATTTATTCTTATGTACTCCTCATTAATTATTTTTTAATGTTATATATATGATTACCAATTAATATACTTCTTTATTTTATGGGTAGATACATGTTTTAAAAAAAATCATTCAAAAAATATTCTAAAATGCAAGCCCGATTTAAGGAACTTCTTGAATTCATACCTATTATGAATTTAACTCAATAATCTATATTAAGCAATATTTTTTATTCTAAAATCACACATTTTTACATGAAAAAATATATTTTGTTTAATTTTTATATCTATTAAAGAAATCATGCTTTCTCGCCTTAAAATCACTTTAATGAATTCCTTAAACCGTACGAAAATGTTTTAATTCTATAGCTTCATTAAAAACATTTCTTACTTGATTTCACTTTAGCAGGGCATAATTTCTGTCTCAAATGTAATATAAATGTCCTTCCATTTTATTTTCATGGATTCAAATGATGAAAACCATATTTATTAAAATGAAATATGATTTTCTAAAAGAACTCTTCTTTCCGAAGTAAAATACATTTTTTCTCACCTCACGTTAACTTTTATGAGATATATGCCTCATTCACCACATATTCCTTACATGTGGTGTATGTAAATCCCCTAATTATATAATATAAAGTGTCTCATTATTATCATTATATTTTAAGGGATTATTATTTTAATGTTTCAAGGTGGTATGGGACACTTTGGAATGTTTAATGATTATTTTCTCAATAATTTCTCAATGGTATCATTTAAAAATATCTTTACATATGTAAACATAATTTGATTAATATTTTATTTCATAGAGGTTTATATATTATGATATTGTCTAAGATATTTTTTTTAGAGGTTTCTGGTTCTTTTGAATCTGGATGTTCTATCTTGATACCATTCACCAATTTACTTTGAATGGTTAGTGTTAATGCTTAATGTTCGGGAAAAGTTATACACATTTCATACGTTAGTTTTAATATGAATGTATTTTTTTTATTTTTATACCCATTCAAAAGAGGAATTAATTGGACTTATTATGTGTTGGGTTTGTCCCACTAAATCCCCACGATGCATTTGTAGGTCTAATGAGACAAACTATGGTCTTGGAACAAAGCCTTGAAAAAAATGGATATTTATGGTCTAGGCACAAGGCCTGGACAGTATAGTTATGGTGTCCCAAATTATGCATTCCCTCATTATGAAACTATTAATTGAATGATCATGTGGCTATTCAACTAGTAGAATACCCTAGATTATATTTTATTATGGAAATATTTTCTTCTTCTCTTATTCCTGACATAGTATGTACAAGTTTATTTTTAAAGGCATGTATTTTTTATTATTCACCATGCAAAATTTTCATGTTTATGATATCTTTATCCATATTTCATACACTAACTATGTATTTGAGTACACCACTTTTTTAGTTTCATTTTCTCAGGATATGAAGAATTTTATTATGAATGACTTGTAGGGATGAACTTAGAGTTGTAGATGTCCCCAATAAAACATATATTTTCTATTTAATTTTAAGTCATAATGTTGGACATATGTATGTATCTAGTTTTCCAAAACTACTAAACTACTCATTTCTTTGAGATACTACTTCATGTAATCATGCCAATGTAATTAAATAATGCACTAGCTCCAGGAAACTAGGTTTGAGGTGTTATAATTTAATCCTTATTGCCTCTTTGATATAAAACATTTCTATTGATGTGGTTAGTTAGGTAACCTCCAATTGACCTTTAGTGATATTACTTATAGACAGGGTCATTTGATATGATTGTTATATTATTTATGGCTGACTAGTCTATGGATAATTCTATACAGGGTTCTTCTATAGTGATCGATACAATACTAGTTTTTGACACTCTTATCGATGGTCTTAGGACATAAAATCGTCATATTCTTTATTTATGAGTATCTTATATTTTATCTAGGATTGAGATTAAAACTTGTTGATAATGTTATTGACATCAATATTATATATAATTTATCATTTTTAAAATTATTAATCATTTTCAATTTTATTTATAAGTATGTTATCTCTCTCTCTCTCATACCTATACCAACAGAATTCCACCCCTAATCTATAAACTCATTCGATCATTATATTAGACCAATGTGAATTGTTTATCCATCCACTATTATGAAATAATAATACAAAACATAATATTCATGAGCAACCTAAATAAATTTTCATAAGAATTTACCATAGGTTTCACAAATAAGGATGTGTAATGAAGAATTCATTTTGGTAAGATACATATACAATACAATACACTCCATATATAAAAGTCCACAATTTCATAACTCTTGCATAATAATTTTTATTGACTTAAACAATGATATAATACATCAATACTGAAGTACAACTATCCTTCACTACCTTAATTAATACATCCTGATATGCAATATTTTCTTCCATCTCTTGATGATGGATTGGACTCTCTCTTTCCCACTAGCATTCCTCCCATCATTGTGGTTCCGAAGTTCCTTGATGACATTACCCCCACTTGGATTTTACTCAATAATCTTTATCAAGGACACTGCAATGGATTAGAATACTGGATCTCTCAACTCATTTTTCAAGACATTAACCTCTCATATTCTTCATTTACTACTTCCTAGCAAAAAAAATGGAACTCAAAATTCAATCAAAACATAAAAAATGAATTTTTCTGGCTTCTTGACATGTATTTTCTTATATGACTCACTCTGTTACTTTTGAAAAAACATCATCAAATATTACTTATATTTTGAGTTTGGTCACATTGTATCCTATTAGAACTTTCTAGTTAATAATACGTGGATGATAATACTACTATAATGAGTCATCTAATCTGAATCTCGAAGGTATTCCTCATATAATGAGCAGAGATCTCTAGTATTGTTTTTAGATTCATCTTGAGGATACACTCTCTTGGAATCTTTGAAAATGGTCGTTTTTTAATCACTCCCATCCACCTCAAGTCAATACCACCACAGCTTTGTGTCCCTTAAAATCCCTACCAAAAAAAGAACCATTTTAGATAAAGTGTAAAAAATAAACGTTTTTGAGTTTATGTAAACAACTATAAGTGAAGTTCATGTGTATTTGAATGTTAGTTCCTTCATTTCTATAATGAAATTTGTTATACGTCACAATTTAAATTGAAATTGTGTTATTTTTAACCTATATGGCAACACTAATTTCATCTCCCAAATAGTTAATTCATTTTTTTATTGAGACTCGTCCCCCTTATCATCTATGTTTCTAGAACTAATCTGAGCAGTTGTCATCCAAAGTGACCATTGGATGACTTTTGGTTAGAGTAGTTCATGCAACATTGTTTGATGTCCACAAAATATTGGAGATAAATATCAAAAAATAAAATACAGTAATAATACTTCGGGAGGTAAGTCATTAAGGAACTTTGGAAACATACTGATGGGAGGAAGGATAGTTTGAAATAGGGATTCCAATCTTTCATTAAGATATAGAAGACAATAAACATCTAAGGATAGATTAAATAAAGTTATTGAAGTTTAGTTGTACTACAATATATAAATATTATATCTTTTTTCAAGAAAATAATAATTTTCATACAGGATGCTTGAAATGGTGGACTTTTAAGTATGGAGTGTATTGTAATTTTTTTATTCAAGAAAAATTAAAAGTTTTAATACTCATGTAGACAATGTCTTATGCACACAATGATGTTAACAATCTGGAGGAAGAGCGGACTATAAATGATGAAACTTTGGAATTATTGGGGGATAAAATAAATTTTGATGATATAAAAAAATGGAGAAACATTATAATTATAAATAAAATTATCAGGACAAGAATTTAGGGTATAAAATTTGAGATTGGTTGGAATTAATGTGGTCAACCTGTTGGCCCCAAAAAGTCAATTTTAATTAGATACCTTAGGGTCACAATGAAGAAGAATGTGTATATTGATAGTGATTTATGATTCCACATCCAACCTATAACCAAGGAAATCCTGTGTAAATATATAACAATAATGTTAAAATATACTCTCTACATTTTACTAAAAATTTATATAATTAAATATTAGTTTAGTTTTCATTATTCCTTGAAGAATTCATTTATTTTATAATATTCCTATAATAAATTTTTCTTAATGTTCACTATAAAATCCCAAATAGGCTTCCAGACTCTTCTTACAAAGTCATATTTTAGGGATGTTTAGGGGAAAATAAATTTATACCCACCACTTAATTAATTACACATTATAAAGAAGAAAACATGGACTACTTTAATCTATCGTCACAAATAGAAATAATTATAGGTTCATTTTAGTATATTATATATTATTTGACATAATTTATTTTATCCAAATTGATTCAAAAAAATTTATTTATGAAATAGAAAAATTGTACTAAAAATAAAGAACACGCATCAAAAAAAATGTACCTCTATCATAAATTAAGGATGTGGTATGATTTATTAGAGAAGAAAATGGTATTAATTTAAAATCTACAATAAATGTTTAATTACATGATATGAAACAATATATGTTCCTTTGTTTATATTTAGATTGATTAACCAAAATCTGAAGTCGCATCTATTTGATGTCATGTGCTATGGAAGGATGATCATGTAAATAAATAAGATAAATATTGGATGAAAATAAAAAACATTGTGGAAATCATGTGTAAGTATGACATAATATTAATTATTTATGATTTATAACAATATCAAAAAAATTATTTATTTATATTTTTAACACTATTTAGAAAAAAGAATTGTAAATTCCCATCCCAGAAGAAAATATACATTCAGTATCTTTGAAGTGACTTGAATTGTATGGTCATGTTAGAGGATTTGGTTTTGGAGACTCTCCTAGAAAATATTCTGATAAGTTAAGACCACATGAATATACATAATGTATGATGAGATTATGGCAAACACAAATAGACTCACTGTAATATATTATTTTATGGTCTGGTTTGGAAAATCAACATATAAGAAATGATCGAAGAAAATCGAAAGTGGAGAAAATATCATCCCATGAAAAAAATTATCCCACTAGATTTGAGGCTATTCATTCCCCCCAACTGCATACCTTACCCAGGGTAATAATTTAATTCATTACTATTTCTCCTAAATGTGAATCAGAAAACTTCTAATAACTTTATATTTATAAAATTTTGTAGGGTACAGTTGTTTATTATTTGTATCTATAAACAACCACGTACCACCATGTTGTAATGGGTACAGTTCATAATATCTCGAGAGACTAGAAACCCAATTGAGACCTCCCAAAATATCACTTGATAATGGGGATTGAGGTTTCTTATGATCCAACAACTACGTTGTATGTTCCAATTGATGATCCAAATATTATAATGGACAAAGCATCTATTTTATATTTCATAGAATGGTTTTTTATTCTTAAAAAGATATATGTGGTATATCTTAAACTAATTTTTTCATAGTAAAAACATGTAATATTTGATGATAAAAGGTGTGAAGTGAGGTATTATTACAGATGGATAAAGAAGTGGGGATACGGAAGGCCAAATCATGAAAATACAGTGAATCAACCAAGAAAAAAATCAACTTTCTGAGAGTACGTTATCCTTCCCAATTTTAGAGAATCATTTATTGTCATTAAAAATTCATGTAGAGACCACATTTAAAGATAAAAATATTTCTTACTTTGAATATGAAGAAGAATTGTATGGAGATTCCTTGAAATATTTAATTGGTCTTGACATTATAAATGAGATTAACAATAATGAATGGTTAGGAATCTTAGTTTTCAATACATAAAAAGGTACATATTTTTAATATGTCTATCAAAATAGTGAAATAATATGTTTATTGAAGTTAATAGCAATTAATATTTTTTACCCATGTTTATATCACAACTATATAAAGGGAATATCGTTCTAAGAATTATTTGGATTCATTAATCCTTGTATAACCTCTATGTTAGAAATTACTTGGAATGGGGAAAAAATTAATAAGAAAAAATTTTAGTTACATAAACCATTTAATAAAAAATAATTTGAATAAATACTCGTTTTGATTCTTACAATGAAAAGGTAAAACTATACAATCTAATCACATAAAATATATTATTAATTTCTTTATTACTAATTTTTTTATGTTTTTTAGGAAGCACGTGATGTTCATAGAAGTCAATATAGAACCCTATAAAATTTATTTTTTAGATACAATGCATTTATATGAAACCAACATACCACAAATGATGTTTATTGTGAATATAAAATACAATGAAATTAATATTTTATAGATAAAAATTGAATTATAGTTCAATATTTGTTTTAAAAAAAATTATTATTATAGGGTGGTCACTCAATATAGGTTATATCAAGGTTGAAATTTTGTGTCTGAAGGGATAAACCGTGTCGACTAATAGAAATACAAAAAATTAAGGTATATATAGATATTTTTAACTATCAAAAGATTTCAAAACAATTTACTTATTTTGTAAAATGTTTATGCAGTGTCTGAAACAAGATAATGACATCGATTGTAGAGATTATGTTTAAAAATTTATGAGAGAAATCATAAATCATGAAAATACCAGCATCCCCTAATAAGTAATATCTGAAGGTAATTAAAATTTCCTTACATATATTTCATTATAATTTTTTTTTCTATATTTTCTCAGTATTATCATGATTATCAGGATCCTATTTTCTCAAAATATGAAATCAAATTGTTTAGAGATTAGTGGGTAGCATACTTCTTTTCAGAATGTATGCCAACAAAAAAATTAGGAGATTAACTACTATGTTTTTGATATTGTACAATTTATGATCTTCGAAATATATTTGGGATGTAAATCATTAGTTTTAGAATGCATATATATTATTTTTGATCATTTTACTAAGGAGGAGTATATTAATGGAAATAAATTTATTTAGAATCACCGACCTGAAAAAAAAATTGAGGGGAAATCACAATGGTAGAGGTGGATATGGAGGTGGAGGAAGAGGTGGAAGTGGAAGCAGGGGTGAAGGAAGAGGCAGAGTTAGAGGTAAATACCAATGTGGAGGAGGTAGATACAAAGACCGAGGTTGTGACCAATGATGAGGAGGATAAGAATTGTTATCTTGAAAATAATAATAAAAATTCAATGATGTATAATGGGTATGATACCATGATTGTGTTTGTGAATAATTTTTGAAAAGTTCACAAAACTCTTGCCACTTAAGATAAGAGCCATGGTGTATGTTTTTCAGATGACATATTAAAATAATATTTTCACCACTTTTCTTGATAATTTGGTACAATGAATCATCATTCATTTTTGACTTGTAGGAATCGGTCTTATGTAATATCCACGCACAATTCCACCTACATGAATCAAGTTTCATGTTTTTAGATTAAAATGACATTTTATTAAAACACAGAAGTGGGAAACTAAAAATAGTGTAAACACATTCTGATTATTTTGATACTTTAGGAAAATGATCCATGAGTCATTTGTGATGTGTAAATAAGTATCTCCTCAATTTTATGTGCATAGTTACAGGTATAACTCCAATTACATCTTTTTATTCCAAATTGAATTTCAATTTACTGAATAAAAAAACTAACATACTGAAAACTAATAAAACACATTCTTATTATTTTGTTATATTAAGAAAATTATCTGTAAGTCATTTATAACATGTTGGAGTCAACTGTACCTCAATCTGACTCATAGTGTGGCCGATATAACTCTAAGTGTCCATTATTATTTTAAAATTGACATTTTAATACAAAAAGTGCCACTCACTAAAAACAAAGAAAACACACTCAGATTGTATTTATAATATTGGAAAATTTTTCTTATTTCCTTTTTTTTGATTCATATGAATTAGCCTCATGTCAAACCCTCACACGATGGTACTTGTACCGCTCAAAGTGTGTATTTCTAGTTTAAAATGACATTTTATTAAAAAACACATGTGGGATGCTAAAAAAGAGGAAACACATTCTAACTATTTTCGTACTTTAGTAAAACAATACATGAGTTATTTGGGACCTTTAGAAATCATCCCTAACTCAATATAACTCACAATGGGACTAGTATGACTCTAAAAGCCTCATTTTATTCAATATTGACATTAATTTTAGTGAAAAAAACTGACATACTAAAAACCTAGAAAACACATTTGGATTGTTTTTATAATTTAGTCCAATGATCCATAAGTCATATTTTATGTGTATTAATTATTCATACCTAAATCTAACACACAATGTGAATAGCTTGACTCCAAGTGTCCGTTATCAGTTTAAAATTGACATTTTAATACAAACAAAAGTGTCACTCATTGAAAACTATAAAAACATGCTCATATCATCTACATAATTTTGGAAAAAATTTGAAATTAATTTTTGATGTGTTTGGATAAGTCTCATGTCAATCCCACACATGATGCAACATGTATGGATCAAAGTGCGTGTTTCCAATTTAAAATTATATTTTAGTAAAAAAACAAGTTGCATACTCAATACAAAGTAAACACATTATGATTATTTTTATACTTTTGAAAAATGTTCCATGATTAATTTGATAAATGTATAAACCATCATCAACTTAATATAATGCACAATGTGACTAGTATGACTCCAAGTGAAGCTTTTAATTCAAAATTTACTTTAATTTTAGTGAAGAAAACTAACATAAATGAAATTTGTCAAACGTATTCATAATTTTTTGTTACTTTATTAAAATCATCCTTAAGTCATTTTTCACATAAAGGAATTAACATCACCTTAATCAGATTCAAGGTGTGAACAGTGTGACTCCAAGTGCTCCAAAATGACATTACTTTTAATCAAAAAACAAAAAACATACTCAAATCATAGACAACGCATTTGTATTGTTTTGATATTTTAGGAAATCGATTTTTGAGTCATTTTTGACATGTAGTAATCATTAAAACCTCAATTCAACTCATGGTGCAACTAGTATGACTACAAATGTGTCTTTTTATTTAAAATAGACATTGATTTTAGTAAAAACAAATTATATACTCTATAATAGTGTTTTTTTCATGTATTTGTGTTAGAAATTCTATTTAAATTATTTTAAGTATTTGTATCTTATTTTAGTCATTTTTTCTATTTCTAGTGATGCAATGTGTTGTTATAGCACACTGTACTTGTTTTAGGTGTTGTAGTGTGTTGTAACATGATACAATAGTTTTCACAATTATCAGCACTACTAAATTCACTAATAAAGAAGGTCATTAATAGTAATTTTACAAGCACCTATAAAGGAATAATTTATTGTAATTTTTTAAAGTGTGGATAATTTTATCTTTTCCAGTGATTCTAAAAGTTCTGATAAAGATATATTTATCCCATATTATAGAATCCCTGATAAAGGAATCCTTATCAGCACTTTTTAAAGTGTCGATAAATAAATCTTTATCAGTGCTTCTTAAATCACTCATAAAGTGTCTCATTATTAGTTCTAAATAAAATATCTGATAAATGGTTTCTTTTTTAAAAGTTTTTAAAAATGATGATAAAATTATGTTTTATTAGCGCTTATATTTTCACTTATAAAATCCATGGCCTTTTAACTGTGCTGAGGTTGTTTTCTCTTTTCTAGAATTGATAAAGGCCCATTATAGCCTTGTTAAGCACATATTCGGTATTAGTGACTACTAACACTTGATATCTTCTTTTCTTAATTATCTTATATTAACCTTAATCCCATTTCCATACGCCCTCATTGTTTTCCTGAGATCATCCACCACCATAGCGGATTGTGGACCATCTTCATCTCTTAGTTTCCCAATGTGATCTAGTTTTCACCTCTATTTATGAATATTTCAATAGAAGTCCAGATAACCAAGTCCCATGTTACAGAAGAATGATAATAATGACACCAACCGTTATATTATTTAATTAAATGAAAATAATATGAATTTCTTTTAATAATAAATATGTTATATTAATATATTATAAACTCATAAACATTTATCATCATGTATAAAAACACTAAAGTAGGACCAATAATAATAAATTCATAATCATTAATGATCATGCATAGAAAAACTATAATGGAGGCTGAACAATATTACCTCATGGAACCACTTGAAATTCTTGTTATTTTTTCATCCCCTTAAAAAATATACTGAAATAGAAATATTATATTGAAAGGAATATTCCTATATTAATATAAAAATACAAAAAAATATTTTTGATAAATATATAACAATAAATTTTTTTCACTATCTAGAGCATCATGCCCCATGTCATACAATAGTTATATAATTCCAATTTAAGATCTCATTTGTAAGTTATTATAATTTTTCCCAAACATTTAAAAAAATTGTATTTGTGACATTTAATTAATAAAGTAATTAATTTAATAGATGTGGAGAAAAAAATGCCTCCAATTCACATCAAATTTCAACGCTAAGTTAAAGATAATATTTTATGATCAATATATCCATAAAAATTTTAGGGTTATTTAATATGTTAAATTTTTTATTTTTTCTTATATATATAAAATTGTAAAAAATATATATTTTTCCCCTCAAAAAATATTATAAAAATAAAATTTTACAAAATCATAATTTAATAAATATTGGAAATAATTAATTAAATGAAATGAAAGTAGAAATAGAATTTCTATTATAATATTATTTTATTCTCATGTAAAACTTTTTTTCTACAGGTGGTCCCTAAGGTCATGGAATATCACTAGGCTTACCAGTACTAATTATCCCTAGATTTGATGGTCGAGGATGTCATATATCCTTTTTTTTCTTAAAGAAATCAGATGTAAAAATTATTTATGTTTCTATAAAAAATTACAAGATGATTTATTCATCATCTTACTTTTCAAATATCTCTGAGAAAAGGTACATAAAACCTAGGAATGACCCATAATACCATTGAGATGTTAGAGTGGACCATGGAAGTCTCAATATTGTTAATATTAAACTATACCAAATCATCATGATCGCTCCAACATTCACCATAGTTATTTATATGATATAAAAAGGTGAACTCTTCTATCCACATATCTATAGTTGGAATATTTTCAATCTCTATTGGTTATGAGAGGATGTGAAATAATCTATTCAATCACCTATATTGTTCTAAAAGTAATAACCCTAACTCTAGTAACCCATATCCGTTGATTATTTGAAATCTTATTTATATGATACATGGGATAACAATGTGAATGATCGATCAAATTAAAAACATTGGGAGAAATAATACATACAATATTTCTATATTACATTTTAAAAAATAAAACATATAATGGAAAACTTTTTTCATCCATCATGATCTTTCTAAGATCCATTCATCATATCCTATGGAATAGAACAGATAATAAAGGGTGAAATCAGATGCTCAGAAATGGAAATATAGAACGGATTATATCAAGAGTAGATGATGCATTAACAATATATTATAGTTGATAATCAATATATATTCTATTTAATCATTAAATTGTTATGAAAATTGAATCAATAAAAAATATCAACATAATAATCACAAGGATAATAATAACTAAAATATTATTAAAGAAAAAGCATATTATCAGACATTATGATCATTCCTTCAAGGTCACATTCCATGAAATCATTAACCTTACCATCAGAGCCTTATTCTATGATATCTTACAAACCATCGTGGCCTTTTACTAAGTCATTTTCATTAAATGGGACGACATAAAATGAGGAATACCCTTTTTTACATCATGACACCAATAGATTCATAAAGGGGGTATCCTTAACTAGTCCACCCATTCACTTATATATATCCCATACATTACCAATAATACATCATAAAATTGAATTATCAATTAATAAATATTCATATTCAATCAAGTATATAGAACATAAATATTTCCCCAGTATGTGAAACAACTTTCTTAAAAATATTCCTTGAAAAATAAACATAGTAATGTTATATAGTTATGAAAATTTTGAAATGAAAAATATATCAATGATACAAAATAATATGGATACGAAGGAGAAAAATAATTTCCAATGAATGTTGGACAAAAATCCCCCATAGTGAAATTGCAGCATTTTTGTGTTGGTTGTGTTTGTTGAAAATGCAGGTTTTCATGGTAAATTTTCATGATCCAGAGATATTGTTGATAATCCATGTTCACAAAGAACAATGACAAATGAATGGATGATCTAGAGGTGGTATAAAATAATATATACAAGGTAGCGTCGTTTCCCAGTGTTTGAAAAAAATTTGGGGTCCAAAATTAGGAGTTGGGTGAGCATCGCTAAAATAGGATTTCCTTGAATATATAATTTAAATATGGAAAAGGAATGAGTTTCGCAAATACAGGCTCCATGGATTGGATTTCGAGAAGACCATAAGAATGTTGATAGTGATGCTTCGCGATTACGTCAAGCTTCACGAATAGCAGAGTTGAAGAGCATTGCGGCGGTGAAGGGCATTACGCGTGGATATTTGTGGGGTGGGGGTGATGATTTATGGTGAAGGAGCGAAGTAAATGATGGAACGCTTCACGATTACAATGGGCTCTATGATCAAAAAAATTCTGTGCTGCTTCGCGATTTTGATAGAATTTCGGCTGGAACTTCAGGGCATCGCTTCAAGATGACTTGGAATTGACTTCGTGCAAAAGGTTCGAGGGTTGGTGGAATTGGCTTTAAATAGACCATGGCCCCCTCAGGAGAATAAGAGTGTTTTCAAAGAACCTATTTTTCTCTAAGTTTTTTATGGTGGATCGTGAAGGCAGTGTACTTCGTGAAAGAAGAGATTCATGGCAGCTAATCTAGCTCCGCGAAAGTTGCAAGCTCTACGTTTTCTCCGGGTGCTTTGTGAGGGAAGTAAATTTGCAACAACTTGAGCTTAACGACAGCCTAAGCATTGTGAAGGCTTTAGAATCATGAGAGTTCTTCGCGAGAGTGCTTCGCAAGAGTTCTTTGTGAAAAGGAAGTAGCTTCGCCAAGGATTGTTTGAGCTTTGCGAAATTGGGAGCCTGGCGAAGGAGGGTGCTTAGAAAAGGTTTTTCCAAATGAATTACCCAGTGTTCAGGGTAAAATTATTATTCATCAGTGGATGAAATCTAGACTTTAAGAGAACATATACATACAGTGGAGGATGCATTCATCTGTGGTAATGAAGAGACCTACAGGTCTATAAACTGTGAGTGGATCTTTAGAAGAAGAAGTGATCTCACATCAGTTGAGAGAGCAATGAATTATCAAATTGTGAGTTTTTGTAAACCATGAGGGATAGTGATTCCACATCGAACTTATAAACAGTAGTGCACTTATAGTGGAATTGGTACATCGATACACTTCTGGTATTATATGGGAATTAGTAAAGGAAAGATAATATGATTATAAGAAAGTGAATAATCTTTTTTTTAATATAAAAACATAATATTCAGAAAATAATGGAAACTTATTTTCTTTAATAAAATCATATATATGTTTATAGAAATATAAATAGTGAATAAAGGGAATTATGGTGGGAAAAGATATTCACATCAAATATGATAAAATTAAAATTCTATTAACAATTTTGTAAAAAGTCAATAATGGCTTGTTAAAAATATTACAGATATTCCATTTAATCATTTAAAATGAAATTAAAAGGTAAAAGAAAAAAAAAATTATTTTTTAATCATTTAAAAATATTTTAAAACTAATATAAAACAAATTTAATAATTTGGTTATATAAGAGAAATATTCTCGACTAAAAAAGTGAAATAAGTTCAATTTTTTTTAAAAAAAATTCTTTTAGTCCCTGCTTACCAAATAGAAGAAATTTTGGAAATAAATGGAATAACTATAAATAACCAGATAAGTATATAATATATGGGGTTTAATAAATTAATATCATGTTATTATTTAAACATAAATATAAATATGATCAATCCTTAACAAGAGTTATATTGTGAAATAAACATTATAAACTTTATAATTTTGAATCAAAGCCATTTAAATGATAAAACATAAAATGAAACTTTAAATACTATAAATAAATAGTAATTCACGATATAATATTTCAAAGGGAATGTATATACACCATATAAAATAAATTAGGGAAATAATCTAAAATATTTTTAATTGGAGTGGAATTGCGATGAAAAACCCTTACCATCGATTCTTTCTTGGTCGGAAGAACTATATCCTCATAAAGAATTAATTTATATTTATTAAATAATTTATTATGAACCATTTCATCTATATTAAATTTATATGGTCGTTTTATAATTATTTGACATCCATTCATTGAACTGTTCTTGCTTATATTGATCACCTAAGATTGTTCAGTCAATTTCTCCAAATTTACATTGGTATGTTGATAATGGTTAAAGCTGTCATGCAATGGTTCTTTCATACCCAAAATGATAAAAATTTTATAAATATAATTTTCAATTATTTAATAAGATTTTATAATTATCCATGTAATTTGGTAGTTGAAAAAATTAATTACACTTCTATGTGGAGATGATAGTCTGTATGTACGCATGAGAGATGTTTTCTTTTCAAGAAGGTTAAAAATGGATGTAAATTAACATAATAAAATATAATTTGGGTAAGTATAATTACATAATTTTGTTAATATGTTTATAGAATATTTGTGGAAGGATAAAAAATAAGGGAACTTGAAAAATCTCAGTAAGAACATATACCTCTTCATTTGGTAACCTTATCTGGTTTATAAATCAAGCTTACCTAAAGTGGTATTTTTAGAATAAAAAATAATTATAAGTTGAGAAAAAATAAAGGTGTAAAGGTATTGTGTCTGGTATTGTTTTAGTGAACTCTCTCTAAAATTGTGTAGAATATAAGTGAATAAGTTCCCTTTTATAAGTGTGGTGGGTGGAAAAGTTCTAAACACATGAAACTTTACTACATAATATATGTTTTATTCTATTAAAGTGGATCCAAATTACCACAACCAATAAAATTTTCAAAATTTTAGACCTTATAATTATTTTGGAAGTGGTGATCAAGGTCTAAACACATAGTTAATGTGAGTAGACACATCGAATATCCTTTAAGAAGAATGTTCAGGAATATGAGTTTATAATGTGATTAACAACTAAAAAGCTCTAAAACCTAAATGACTATTTCAAAATAACTATTTAAATAAACTAAAACTATCTTAGTGAAATAAACTAATCTATGGATGAAATTTGGGTAGATAGAAGTGTTTGGGTTATTATATCCATTCAGGTTCATGAAATGTTAATTATTTAATTCCTTCATATGAATATTTATTTATTCAGTTATCACTAATTCCAAATTTAATTAAAATACTATCAGGTCTTTTTATATGATGTTAGACAGTATTATAATAATCATAGAAATTATCCATCATTTCATTCTATATCATGGTGAATAATTTTTACATCTAATAAGAATTGAATCACATAGTGAAATACTCTAACCCATTTCTCACATAGTTGATGTATTAATATATGTCGAGTTCGCTCACATGAGATCACTTATTAGGTATCACTCATTAAAGATTAATGGATAGTGCAAAAAAAATTATTAGTTTTTCAATTAATATATATATTTATTCAGAATTAAATTATGTGTGATTTAAAATTATCTCACATGCGTGTTTGATTTCTAGATAAATAAGTTCTCTTATGCCCTCCCACCAATGATTACTTTTTTGGTATCACACGAACGAGTACCAAAACAGGTGTGGAGGGTACAACTAAAAATTAATTCAAATTAGAAAATAATAAATTAAATAAACATCCTATTAAAATTAATTAATTTTAAAGGAAATGAATCATGAAAATAAATTAAAGACATGCATACATGGTCACATTTATCACAAACCAACACCAAAATATTATACCGCTATTGTGGAAACATGACACATAAAATAATATACAAATACAACCATGTTGGTTTTGAAATTAGTATCATCACACATCACCATAGATGATTTTAGAATAATAATCATTGATCCTCTAATGGTCATGAAATCCAACCAAACCATTGTGCGGTTGGAAACAATGATCAGATATGCGCTGGCTCTTTTTGTGCAACATCAATTATGAAATCAAAATAAAATCTATGAACATGTCAATGATGCACTAGAACCACTAATTCACACCAAAAATGGGGGATACATGGTGTCAAAAGCCTCTTATAGGACGAGTTTTCATGTAGTGGAGGTGTATCCGGGTGAGGGTGTGCAGTGAAGGTGTTAATTGTCCTGTTGTGGTGGTGCACGGAGGAGGATTGGCCTTCAGGTTACAGTGGTGGCTGGGTGGTGTACCCCAAGTTGTAGTGGATAGGTGTGGAAGGGAAGGGGGTAGAGGGTCGGGGGGAAGGATTAGGGGAGGTGGGTGAAGGGGGTAAGGGGTAGGAGGGGACATTGACTGAAGGATGGATTGGGATGGGGGTGGGTCAAGGAGGAATGGGGCAAGTGAAGAATAGTGAAGGGGGTATGGGGAAAGAGGGAATTGTGGGGAGAGTGTATGTGTAGATGATGGTGATAGAGTAGGCAGATAGTGTATATTGAGAGGAGGCTCAGAGGCACGTATCTTCAATATTCAAACACAAAAAATCAATTTTCAATGTAAAAAATAAAATTATTATCTAATTATGAAATAATAATAATTACTACTAATAACTAATATTATGACATTACAAACAATAATAGTAATAATATTATTATTATAAATAAATAAATAAATACTATGCTTTAATAAAAAAAAGTTAATGTTTGAGGGAATTATAAATAAACAAATCTAACTAAAATAAAAAGTTAAAAATGTGAACAAGTGAATAAATTAATATTTATTGAAATGTAATTAACTACTATAAAATACAGATATAATAAAATTATAATTAAAATATATCCACAATTAAATAATATTATAAATAAACTAATAAGGAATCTAATGTCAGCCAAACTAATAAAAATAATAAAATACTTATAAATATATTTTATAAAATTATTACAAAGTAATAAAAACACTAGATTAATTAAATTAGTATAAAAAATAAATAAAAATAATAAAAATGATCAAAATACTTCAAAACTAGAAAACAACCTAAATATGATAATATAGGTTAGAAAAATAATTAAAACCAAATTAAAAATTTATAAAAACATAAGAAAAATCCCTTCACATCAAATCCCCCACACATTAACTTTTTCACTCTAAGGAAAAGAAATCAGTACAAATACACAACTGGATCTGTAGAAAAATAAAACCACCAGAATTTCCATGATAAAAATTTATCATTCCATTTTTTCTATAAAAATATTATACGCCATTTAAAATTTTATTTTTCAAAAAAACATCTCTTCCACTCGTATTCTATTCAAAATAAGTATGTTCACTCATGCATCATGTGATCTAATTCGTCATCACGCTCATTGCCCAAAAATTCTCATTATGGTTTTGCTCAATTATCATACACATGCAGGATTTCCATAAGATTTCCATTAATTTTACATATCTACTATTATAAATCATAATAATGCATTAATCTCAATGGATTCAAATCTAGTTCAATTTTCTCTAAGGCTACAGAATAGTGGGTTATAAAAAATGAGGCGTTTTTTGGAAAAAATAAGGGTATCATATTGAAATAAAAAAACAATAAGTGTAAATAAAATTTTCTACCTCAAACTCTCACTCCCTAAAACACAAAACATTTCTTTTCCCTAAAAATATGATAATACAATGTTTCTCTATTTTCTTGTCTTTTTTGAGGAAACTACTCACTCAAATAATATGGGTAGGATGTACTAGTGAGTATCAATTCCAAAACCCCATGAAATAAATTATAGGAAAAATCCCAAAATAAAGGTAAAAAAAGTAGCATGTATACTATAGAATCTCATTGAAATTATTCCAAATATAAATCTCTCTATCTCCTAGAGTAATGGGAAATTACTTTTATAGGTATCCCCAAAAGAAAGGGTTATCACACAATGACCACAAATGTTCGCATTGTTGGAACCAAAATGAATCTACCTTCCCATATCAAAATATATGTAATGAAGGTGGATACTATGAAATAAAACACATATGATTGTAATGGGAAAATGTTGATCCATGTCCATCACAAGACTCATTACCTATCAAACAATACCCTCCATGAATAAATATCTCTCTCACACGTAGATTGAAAATCATCATTAAAATATTCTTTAATTGGGTTGGGAAGTGTATCTACAGTAGGACCATACTAAAAGGATTATTCATGGATTATTTGGGCTACATGAAACAAATAGAGGGTGGATCAATGGTTTAATTTTGTTAAATTTATCAATAGATGTCCTGGTCATTTTAGTGTAACTTTCAAAATATAAACCATTTGGATGTAAAAACTTGTCAAGTCCTAGAATACATAACAAGTTCAAACATATTTCAAGAAAAAGATAAACCGAAGATGATGAATAAATGGGCAGAATCCTCATAGGTATGTAAATAATATTTCAGAAAATACCGATGAGCATGACTGAAAATAGGTGTCCCAAAAATATACTAGTACCAAAAAACATTTTTCGAAGCATGGTAATATCATGAATCATTTAAAACTAGGTATAAAAGATCAAATCATTCCAAACAGGAATCATGTCCTCAAACTCTTACGAGATACAAGTTGTATGTTCCTGGTTGTGTTATGACTAAAATGTAGTCGATTTCATGTGGGTTTGACAATGACTTTAATGTTAGTTTTCATTCATTATTTTAATTTACGTGGTGTTTTTGGAAAAATAAAACATGATAGAAAATAAAACACTTCTCTGAGTAAGTGTATATAGACATGGAAAGGCTGTTTGTATATGATGAATATTTTGAAATGATATACCTATAAAATCTATACATGTATAGAACATACCCACATTATTTTAAATATGTCATGCCATAATGAAAATCATGTAGATGATAAAAGTTTGTATGATGAATTCAAATACACTATAGTTGTAGGAGAATAAAATTGTGATAAATGCATTACATTTTGTTTTATTAAAATTAAATTAAATGAAAATAAATTTAGTGAAATTAAAACAAACAAAATATGGTTATCCTACAATTTTGTGCTAATTTTACTTCATCTTTGTCCAGATATTTTTTGTAACTCTACAAAGTTTGAATGGAAATGTATACCATGCATCTACTTCTTTATCTGTCGGAGTGTAGAATCTATTCATTAAAAAATAATGTTTCTTGGAAACTGCATAATATCTCAATAGGAACATGTTATAAAAATTGATCAACAGAATGAAATGAATATAGACCATATTATAGAGGAATTAATATACCTCATCTAAAGAAAAACTCAACAAAAAAATTGATGTTTTTGAAAAGGGAGTCGATCAAAAGATCATGAAGAATCCATATTTGAATTTTCATAGGTGAAAATATGCCTTTACCTGGAATATTCAGTGGTTGAATTATATCCATAATATCCTTGAATATAGTATTTGTTTTGATGATATAGCCCAATCCATTTTTACATCCAACCTCTAGAATTTGGAAATCCACTACTTTACAACTCAATTCATTGTTTATGGTTTCATTGATTTTATCTTGGTCAAAAGTGTTGCTATCATCTTTGGGTTTTTCAAGTGAAGTGTTTTTAACCTCAATGCATGGGGTAAGTGTGTAGCCTCAATTTGTGTAGTAAACTCCATTTTTTCAAGAATGACATATTTTTTAAAATTTTCTTTTATAATGCCCTCATTGTATTTCTCTATTATCACTTGTGGCACTAGGACCTGAGGATCCTCCATGAAATATCAATCTTCCATTATTTCTAGAAATTAATGAGTGTTCTCTAAAACCAATGCTGACTAATTTTCAAACTGTTAAAATGATTCAGATTTTCCTATTATGTAAATATATTGAGGCTCAAAAAAATTTCATAAGGAGGTTATTCAATGTGATTTGAAGTTATGTCCTCTCATGTTGAACAATTATCATTGTCTTGGATCAATTATGAATCTATCATGGTAATTAAGGGTACTAGTTCAATGTACTCTTCATCCTCAAATGGTGTAATTTGATAGATATTTAATTCATCCTTTTTTCAATTTGGTATGAATGGGTTTTTAACTCATAGAAGTACATGAAATCACATTTTATAGTGGAAAATTATGTTAAATAGTGTGGATGAAAATGCTCACATATTCCTAAAATGTGGTTATATTGGAATAATTAAATTGTGATGGATGGGATTCATAATCAATATGAAAAAAGGTGATCAATCTCTATAGAAAAATTGAGAATGGATATTTGTCCAATGGAACCTATACTAAAATTACCTCAAAATAATTGTTCTGAATTATATCATCAAATATTAATGAGGAAACTAGTTTAACAAGATAAGTTATTTGATTTTATAATAATTTTTTGAGGATAAAATTTTTTCAATACATTCATCTTGAATTTCGATCCTTCGATTTTTCTCAATGATAATAAAAAACAACATGAGTTCAATTATTGAATCATTTTTTTCACATGAATTATCAGGTTCTAAATTTTGAGGTATGATTTGACTTTGAGAAAGATTAACAAGTAGGAAGGAACTATTAGTAGAATATGTTTCCTAACATGGACTTGAATAATAATAAATCAAATAATTAAGATTAACTTTTAGCTCATGTGCAGTGAATCATTATACATCATATATTAAGATGTCAGCATGTAGGAAGGGTGTTTATTGTAGTTATATGGCTTTGACTACTCCTTTCAAAAAAAATTTGGGTGTCTTGAAATTACTTTAATGAAAAAGTGAAATACTGAGAATAGATTTAAACATTTATTTATTTATTTATTTATTTTATTTTTTAGTATTTTAATTAAATCATTGACATCCCAATGGTACTATTATCCTTGAAAACTATCCCATAAATTTATCATGCGCGTTGCATTGTGTGAAATTTGTAAATTTTTAAACCTATTAACTATTGTAAAAGATCAAAGTTGGTTTGAACCATAGAGAGGATGTGAGTAGATAATTGAAATATCCTCTAAGAAGAATATTTGAGAAGACGAGTTCTTAGTGAGATTAACCACTAAAAAGGTCTAAAAATTAAATGACTATTTCAAAAAGACTATTTAAATTACTAAAGATATCTTAGTGAAATAGAATAATCTATGGATGAAACTAACAGAGATGGAAGTGTAATAGTTGTGATGTATATTTAGGTGCATGCAATGCCAATTATTTAATTCCAACATCTAAATATTTATTTATTAAATTATCACTATTGCCAAATTTAATCCAAATAATATCAACTCTCGTTATTTGATGTTAGATTGTATTTTAAATTTCACACAAATTATATTTCACTTCATTATATATCCTGAAGAATAATTTTTGAATCACTTAAGAATTGAATCACTTGGAGAAAAATCATAACTCATTCCTCAAAAGGTCTATGTATTTTTCTTAGCTGGGTTCGATCACATGAGATCACATATTATGTATCACTCATGAAATTTTGAAGGCGAGAGAACACAACTGATTAATTTTTCAATTAATGTATATATTAATTTAGAATTTTATCATGTGCGATTTATTATTACTTCATACACACGATCGATTCCCTGATAAATAAATTATCTGATGTTCTCCTGTCCAAGATTACTTATGAGGAATCACATGACTAGGATCTAAAGAGCTGTGTGGGGTCCAAATGACAATTAATTCTACTGTAGATATAATTAATTAAACAGACATAAAAATTATGTTAATTATTTTTAAAGTAAATCAATCATGGAAATAAATATAATAGATAAATACACCCTCTCATATATCACAACCTGACACTAAAAATATTATCACTCCATTGCAAAAGAATGATAGATAAAATAATAGAAATATATCATTGTGTTTCTATCAATGCAAGAATCACCACAAAAAATCATATTTTATTTCTAAAAATTAATCTTTACTTTATTGATCACTGAAAAATTGAGCCAAACCATTACAAAACTAAAAAAATGATCAAATTTTCACTCCCTCTCATCATTCAACATCAATCACTAAAAGCCAAATCAAACTTCTATGCATATTGATGATGCCCCCAAACCACCACTGCATGCCCAAAATGGAGGGGGTGTGGTCTTTCAAGATGTTTTTGTGAGGTGGCCGCACGTAGTTGAGGGAAAATAAAATGAGGGTGTCAGTGGAGGTAGTTGATTATCAAAATATGGTGGTGCACAGAGGAGGATTGACCTATGGGTTGTAGCACAGGCAAGGTGGTGCACACTCGATTTCAATGGAGAGGTGAGGAAGAGGTAGGGGAGAGTCGAGGGGAAAGGGTATGTGGAACTAGGTGAAGGGGGTAAGGTGTAGGAGGGGTGACATGTGAAGGGGGTTAGGGGTTGTAGTGGGTGACTGGTGAAGTGGGTGGGAAGGGGGGAGCGACGGGTTGAGGGGGGGAAGGTTGAGGGGAGGTAGTGAAGGGGGTAAGGGATGGGAGGGGCGATGGGGAGAGTTTTGACGCAAGTGATAGAGAGAGACAAGGCAGATAGGGTTTTTTAGAGGGGGCTCGATGGAACATTTCTAAAGGATTCAAACTAAAAAAAATCAAAAAATGACATAAAATCATTTTCTATTTATATAAAAATAGAAATTAAAAATGATTAATAATAAATAATAAAAAAAATACTAACAACAGTACTAATAATAATATTATTAAAATTAATTAAATAAGTATTAAACAAATTAAATATAATCAAAAATAATAAAAAAATTCCAAAAGGTGAAAATATATATAAATAAATATTTATGAAAATATAATTTACTACTCTAAAATATAGTTATTATAAAAGTATAATAAAAATATTAATACTATTAAATGATATAATAAAAGAATAATGTTATGAGAACTAAAAATAATAATAAAATAGTGTCTTATATAATATATAAAATTAATATAAAATTATAGGAACACTAAATTGATACTATCCCTATCAAAATAACTAAAAATCATCAAATTTTTCAAAATTCTACAAAACAATAAAAAAACCTAAAACGCTAAAAGTAGTTAGAAAAGTAATTAAAACTAAATTAAAAATTATAAAAATACCTGTGAAAGCAATGTACATCACATATATTAAAATATAATTAGGATATGATCAAATTAAAAAAATGAGATTTAATAAAGTGTTTTTTGTTATCTTTAATCCTTAACCATATATTTTAACACTTTTAAACCCATTTTACACCTAACTAAGGTGACAAATTTTTAATATAATTTCTATTTTATAGGATAAAAATGTATGTTGACAAAATTATCTAATATTAATTATGATGATTAAAAATATTGAATCCAATTTACAATATTCAATTCATATAAGTGGAATTAAATACATTTAGTATAAGTTTACAAAACAAAATGAAAAACCATATTTAGAAAAATATCTATTTAAAGTATAAAAATGATTTTATACCAAAATCTGGTTTCATAATGATTGACATGGAATTAATGGTATTATTTTAAATAAAATGATTATTATTTTTCATTTAAACCATTCTGAATCCAAAATAAACATTTTGAATACTTGATTAAAAGAGAATAACCAAACATAATTTTTATTGGAATAAACACATTACATAGATTTCTAAAATGTTAAACATATATTTAGATATTCAATTTTATAATTTTAAATGAATTAAATTAATTATTAAATACATATATTTTCAAATAAAAATGTATTATAAAATTTCAAGTTATTATTATATCTTTCTAATTTCAAAATAAAAGATTGTATTTGTAAAATCTGAATTTTTCACTATTCACCCACAAATCATATATTTTAGAAAAAAAATAACAAAACATTCCAATAATATAATTTTGATATAATAATACTAAAATTTATTTTCTTTTATCAAAAAATAATTTCTAAAAGTGGCGGGAAATAATTCTAAATTCCTGGAAAAACACATAAAACCCATTTAAAAAAACTGTATTTTTACAGCATAAAATTAGTTTATTCGAATCCCTTTCCATGTAATACCCATTATATGATTATTAATATATTTTATTGAATATATGATCAATAAATTTCATTAAAATACCTAATAAATAGTGATTAATTTAATTTATTAATATAGAAATACATTGTATACTTAAAAAAAATTATTGAAAAATATCTATCTTCTCTGTTATATGATTTTATCAACAACTATAAAAAAATAATAAATTCCTAAATTTTTAGTGATTAGTTTACATATAAAAATAATAATTTTTCAATAAATTTAATGCAGTAAATAATATGAATGGAAATGAAATGTATACTGTAAAAACACTTTTATTGAAAAATAACCCACTTAAATTTATTTCATATCAACTACCAATGAGTGAAAATTTATTTTTTCATATTTTATATTCATAATGTATTTTTATTTAACTTTATTTTTAAATAATTTATTATTCTCTTCAATTTGGTTTTTTTATATCACATGTTATTCAATATACAATTTTTTTAAAGGAAAATGTGTACTAAAATATTAGGGTGTTGTATCCCCTTATAAAAATTGCATCCTTGAAATTTTATTTTGGTCCTACCATAAAAATTTAATCTTTATATAGGTATAATATCAGCTATATATGTATCTTTTTATGTAATTCCAAATTTAGTAAAGGGGATTAAATATTAATAAAACCATTTTTGAACCATTATATAAACCATACTTTTGAATAAGTTCCCAACCCACATAATTCTTTATAAGTTTATCTTTTTCTTTCCATTGTTTGAGTAATTGTTTTACTAACAATATATAAAATATGATAAAATATACTTACCTAATGTAATTTCATCCTTTGATATTATATAGCCCAATTTTTAAAATTATCATTATCTCATATTCCAAATAATGACTAAACATAATGAGTTTTCATTCATTTATCATGAAAATAAACTTTTAATGGATCATAAGATCCAAATAACAATGATAAGTTATTCATCCTATCTTTATCCATATAGTAAGAAATTAAAATCTACTCATGATTAAAAATAACATCCAAATAAATTCTAACCTTAAAATCCATTATTATAAATAATAATAATCATTAAAAATAAATTATTTTATGCCATATCTAGAAATCCATTCACAATAAAAAGTAATTAAACCTGTAAAATTAGGATTATTTCAAAGTAAATCATAGATATAATAAATATATTTTTAACTTGAAAAAATAGTTGTTCATCTAAATAGTGATCTCTTATTGTAACTATATTCCTATTATGTATCTTAACTAACTGCTCATTCCGTAGAGTGTTTGGTTGTCACAACACCCACCCCCACCCCACCAAATATATCACAAAAATGGGAGAGTGATAATTCCCCACATATTCCCTCCACTAATATGCCTCAGGTTGGAAACTAGCGCCAATGGTATAAAAATATCATAAAAAGGCAGGAATTACCCACTATAATAAATAAAAGTGTGAGATAAGATAAATCATCCAAAAGAAACATCATGACATAATATAGAAAGAAAGAGAAACCTTCCCACAATGAATGCATAAATAAAATGGATACAGAAAAAAGTCTTAAAAAGTAAATGCCAAAATGCAAAACTAAAGCAGCGACATAAGAACTATCCAAAAAGGTTTGAGTGAGTATTATCAATCATGATCCACATTATCCTCTATAAAATCTAAAATTCATTTTTTATATATATGGTGGGAATAAAAGTATACTTATTAAGAAAACCATAGTCTCTCATGCACATGTGAAATAATCCTTTTAATGAACCCCTGAAAAAAAACATAACAAACAACACCTAAATAGGTCAACTATCCATCCCAACATCCCCAAGGCATGCTTACCAAATAAAAAAAACCAAGTATAATAACATAATAAGAAGAATATCGATAAACGAAACCCCACACCTTTCTCTCACCAGTTTTCCTCTCTCACACCCCAACATCATAAAACATAGTGCTCCCATGTCTTTTGATATATATATACCAAAAACCCAAAATAATTGTCACATAACATCCTGCTTATAGACACCTCAACCACCTCCCCACAACACAATCTCATATCATATTGCCCAAAGACCCTTGGTTAATTATATCACAATGATAGCCAGAGTAGTAGGGTATCATGAACATTGAGGACATTATCCTCATACTCTCCTCCTACCATATATGTCCCACACAAGAAACTTCCCCATATCATGTAAATATCACCTATAACCTAAAAACACCTAGGACACCGCCCAACTATATAGTCATATCACATCCCACCCAATGACACATGGTCCATCACCTAATTCATTGACAGATCTCCAACCATCACAACATGTGCATATCTACTCATCTAGAAGAGAGGGGGGGAGAGCGGGCAGCCAACCAGCCATCCTCAACACCGAGATGTTGGAAAAAACAAATCCCATGTCAATATATAGGTGTTGGAACATAGTTCTCAATGCAGGTGGGGGGCATATAGAAATCACAAGGAATATGAAGTATATACATATATCCGCACACAATCCAAACCCATGGGTTCACAATAAAACACTAACAAACACACTACATCCCCACAATCACTACCACCTCTAAATGGATAAAAATACTCAAACCACATGGGAAATATCATACAAAGAACCAATCCCATTATCCAACCCATTCGTTACAGTATTTACCAATAACCACATTTAACCACACAACCCATAATTTATTTGTTCATTAGTTATTTCAATCCCATTAAGCATACTAAAACCATCCATTAAATAATAATTAAATAAATATTCAATCACTACTGAGGCATCTAGAAAAATGCAACCACACTTGAAAAGAAACTCATCATCCCCATCATATTATGACCACATGGCCCTACAAGCACAATCAAACAATCAATCATCTCACTGCCACCATTGAATGGAAAAAAATTCACCACCTCACCTCTCCAAAATCACGTCCAAAAAAACCAACACCTCACCACCCCAAAAGCACAACCAAACAAACCATCACCTCACTACCCCAAAATAATTCCCAACAAGCATCACCTCGCTTCCCAAAAATCACATCAAAACAAACCATCACCTCACCACCCCAAAAGAGCATCCAAACAACAATTGACTCATTTTCCAAAAATCATGGCTAAACAACACCACATTGCCACATAATACATCTCATCCATAGATCACTTCCCCACAACAAGACCGCACATCACACCACATCAAAAACCATTTTTTCTTATATTATAAAAGTGATTTTATCAACTTTTCATTATATTAGGGTCATTATCACACAGGACATGAATCTATGGGGAAATATTTAATTATCCTATAATAAATAGTTATCCAAATTCAATTTTGGGGTGATATCACAATAACATGGAACAAGGATTACATATCATAAAAACTATAGAACAAGAATAGGCTCTCAATAGATGTGATTTTTAGGGGCCATTCAACCCATACAAACAAAAAATCATAATAATATAAAAGCTATAAAATAATTCGAATCATTCCCCTTTCTTGTTGAATTTAAATTATAAAATTATTTACCTTTAATTAGGCCATGAAAACCATCCCCTATAAAAAAAAGAGGAACCCCATCTCATATGATAAAAAGAGGTGATAAAAAAGTATTACCTAACTCAAAATATATTTCAATCTCACTGCACACCGTAGTGAAATGAAGAAACACCTATAAACCACATCTGCACCCAAAACCCACAGATTAACCTACACTACATCAAGGGTTATAAAAACGCAACACAAATAAAAACCCAAAACAAAACTTCACATATAATGTGAATAAAGAGGATAAGAATCAGATAAAATTACCAAGAAAAAGATAAGGTATGAAAACCAATAACCAACAGGAATCCCCCATAAATAACAAATCAAGGACATTAGAAGGGGTGCTGAAGATTCATCAAAATCACCTAGGGTTCACCCAAAAATGAGAGACATAGGTGTGTCCAAATGAAAATAAATCATCCATAAGTGTTATAAAATAACCTATATCCCTTTTTTACATTGTGCAACCCATTCAAGATGTGAAATCAACAAATGTTCCAAAATTTTTAAATTTCACTAAAAATTACATTAACAAGACCAAATTTAATTACATATCATGACTTAAACTTTGAGGATGTGAATTCATTTCATAGATTTTACCTGCATCTACATACAAGCTGAGAAATTGGTCGGCTATACAAGATATGAACCACAAATTTATGTCATCTACCCCTTTTATGACTTCAATTTCTTAAAACAGCTTTGTTTCAATTTCAACAACAACGGATCCTCTCAAGTCTCCCCTAGAACACCACTAATACCCAAAAAGAATAATTTAATGTTTAGAAAAGAAACATATTCCATTTCATTAGATAACTTTAAAATGATTCCTGCCAAAGAAAATCCAAATTTGATCCATGAAGGAAAAGGGATGGAATAACCACCCATGAAATACCTCTCAACGTTCTCTCCACTCAACACTACCATCATCCGAACATGAAAAACCAAATTTCCACAAAACATATCTCAAAACCTCATTAATACCAATCCACAGTACTAAAACCATCCAACCACCACACAACCCAATCCAATATCTTCTACAACCAAAACACTACATCCCCCTGAACACAAATCTAGGAATTCCATCCCCCATGTCATTATATTGTCTAATTTGTGTGGCACATAATTTTCTACGTGGTTTTAATCATATCAATGTAAAATGTGTCTTGATTATGAATTGTTTTAAATGAATAAAGAAATAAATTTCAGTCAGTATTGATTATGAATCAGGTCCTACCCTTTTCATATTGCATAACATTATCACACATTATACAATTTGAAAATAGAAAATCATAAAACATTAAAAGATCAAGAAATCACATCACAAGAAAAAGAGAGTAAAGAAAAATTCAAAACAATGTAGGGTACTTGGAACATATCTCCATCTCTCACTCCTAGGAACTCCCCTCATGGCCACCATTCCCCAACAACATGTGAACCAATGTAATGGTACTTCCACGCATTGCCTTCTATTAGCGATCATAGATCTCTACTCACCACTCTATGAACATCGCATTGTCCTTGATATCCAACTCTACCCATTAAATGATATGGGAATCATTGTTAAGAGCTCGATGATGCTAAGATATTAGAAACATGTCACAGATACTCACCAACTATGGTGAAAATTCCAACTAATACACCACCTCACCAACTAACCCTAGATCCTCAAAGGTCCCAATAAACCTGGGAGAAAGTTTACCCCCTTCCAAACCACCATTGTCTACATAGAGCAGAAACATTAAAGAACATGTGTTCCCCAAGAACAAAATACAAGGGCCTCATCCTATAATTTACAAAAGACTTATATGGGTAATCTATGGATTTCATCCTCTCTCGAACAAACTAAACCTTTTATTTCATGTTCTTTAGTACATCAGGAGAAATAACTAATACATACCCCAACCTCTTTCTAGAACAACATATAATTGAATCGTCACCTTTAAGTAGCCTAAAATGGGGTTATGTTGTTGTATGAGTGACAACTATTATTATAATCAAAATATATCAATAAAATTTATCTTTCACAGAATCCACTAACGTCAAAGCTGTATGCCCAAAAAATATCCTCTAATTTATGAATATTTTTCATCATCTTACCACCAATATGAGGGTGGAAGGAATTTTTGAGATGTAACTGAGTGTTGAATTCATGCTACCCTCCCCTCCAGAGTCACAAGGTAAAATGGGTGTTTTGATATGAGAAAATATACCTCCAAAATTCATACAACCACACCACTTCATCTATATACCTCATAGACAAATCATACTCTTTGTCTGATTCCTTGATAGGTAAGAAGGGGGTTAATTTTTAAAAATTGATCCATGATCACTCAGATATCATCACAAACTCTCAACACTCTAGGTTACCTTATGAATAAATTCATTAAAAAATCATCCCATATCCACTTGGGGACCTCCCAAGGCTACAATAAACCACCATGAACATGATGATCAACCTTTACCTATTGAAAAACCAAACCCTCATCATAAACACTACCACATCAAATTTCATACTAGGACACCCAAACTACATCCTCAAGCCATGAAAAATCTTGGATAATCATAGGTGTACTTCCATAGGTCAACTTTGAAACTCATGTAGGACTCTATCATGCATCATAAAATAAAAATGAACATCTCATGAAACAAAGTATAGTTATGACCATCCTCTAGCCATCCCTTCAGAGCATCACCATTGTCAACACAACCATGCATCACCTCTACATATGATTCTACCCACTAAAAATCATCCACATTATACATCTGATAATATATATATATATATATCATTTAAAATAAATATACTATACCATTAACTACCCATGAATCTATTTGTAAGGATTCCAACTCTTACATCACTCTCTAAAAATCCCGGGACTCTTGAGAAACATACTCCCATGACATCCCTATCATATTTGCGACCACAAAATTCCATTTTCTTAAGATGTATGAGTTCCCAAAATCATAATCTAAAATAAACTCCATACAACAATAATGTCTTAAGTTCATATAATTATGAGAAAATATATACATCAAACTATTGTGATCTATGGAGACCATAATACAATCTGTAATGAGGTAATGCCCTTGAAACATTAGTGCAAAAACAACCGCTGCTGAATCCAAATCATGGGCGGAAAAGTTAAGTTCATGAGTATATAACCACATAGACCCCTAAGAGATAACATCCCTCTTTTGTATCAATAACACTCCCAAGACTATATGGGATGCATCACAAAACACCTAAAACATCACTCCCTCTCTAGGAAACTAATGCACTGGAGCACTGAAAAACTTCCCCTTTAGGTAATTGAATACTTCATGGCATGGATCTTTCTATAAAAAATATTTCTCCTTCCTAGTAAATTCTTTTAATTAGGATAAAATTCAAGATAAATTGGGCACAAACCACTAATAATAGCCTGAATGACCAAAAAATTACAAACCTCCTCCACATTATTCAGTGATTCCAAATAAATAATTTCACTGCCATTCTTTGGGTCTACTTTGTCTCCCTACTGAGATTACACATTCAACATTAAATTCACCTATCATTTCCAAAAAACTACACTTTAACAACTCTCCATAATGACGGTGGTGTCAAATAACATATAGGATAGCTCTAAGATGATCAAAAATATCATCCTCTGACTTTGAGTAGATCAAGATATCATTGATTAATACAATGAAAAACTAGCCCAAAAACTCACAGAACATGGATTTCAAAATCCCCATGAATGTGTAGAGTGTTTTTATAAAACTAAATTAAATTAATATAGACTAGAGTATGTACAAAAGAGAATTTCAAAGATCCTAAATCGAACAAGGAACAAAAAATGGTATATAACAAAATGACCATACATTGAATGATATCTGGACCCTTAAGTTCTATGGTATCCACTGCATGAAACTGACCACACCCAAATACTTTTCCTCTATACTAAAAATCACCTCCATGACCACACACAAGTTATGGTCCTAGAACATGAGGACCATTGAGGTTAGCCTTTACCTACTATATCACCCTTCATATAAGCATAAGCTCTCGTCCCATGATGCAAAAAATAGTCTCATTGGAAACAGATATTAAGACTAGCACTAAAAAATCTACCACCATAAAACTGAACCCAAATAACCATAGGAAACTGGCTTTGGTGGTGGTCATGAATTCCACAGAAAAAATACACTAGCCTAAATTATAAAGGAAAATATAGAAAACATTAGACCTAGAAGGTACAAAGGGAATCTTTTGTGGTTGATTCCCATATTTTTGACACCTCGAAAGTAATGGAACATGAGTCCCTATACTAATAAGTTTAATACTTGAGGAACCATGTTGATTCCCCTATCAGAGTAATCTTCTTCATGAGTGCATATTCTCGAACATATATACCTTCTTTCTGAACCTCTAGAAACATTGTAAACGTAAGAGTAGTAACATTGAAATAGATAATAGGATGAAGTGACTCCTAAAGATGTCTTAAATGAGAATCCTCATTTGTAAAAAGATCAAGAGAAAATGCATGACTTCATTGAAATTAGTTATGAACTCCCACACTACCATATTCCCCTATTAAAGAGAATGAATCTCTTACCATGTTATTTCCTTTATGGTCAATGAAAGGAACTCTACTCAAAAATATTTCTAAATGTAATCCAAAGAAACATATACTTCTATTTTCTCACCGAGATACTTCATCCACCATTGACTTGCATCTCCACTCATATGGATAACTACCAAAAGAAACCAACATCCCACCGAGACCTGAAAAAAATCAATGTGATCTTGAGCACTTATATCCATATCTCGGTCTCCACATATGGAAGTCCACCCATGTACATCCAAAAATCTGGCTTCTAAAATGCCTACAACTCCCTCATCCATGCCTTTTCCTCCTCTATCGGATCAACCATGTGGTAATAAACTAGATATTCTTGCTAAACCACAACTACTTGATCCATACATGGACAATTTCCATGGACCATAAATAAAAATATAACAATAATTCCCTAAGATTAGTATTATAGAATTTTATATAGATTCATTTTAAAATAGTTTATTCATTTTAACAATCCCAAAACAACCCAATTAAAATATAAACACAAGTTATCATGATATATGTTCCTATCTTTGGTCACTACCATAAAAAAATCCTCCCACTCAGTTATTAATTGATCTTGGAGTGTGTGCATTGGATCATGGGGGTTCTATAATCCCATGTCATTACTGGTCTCCTTGGACTATTTCACACTCCAATGTCAAATGGAACTATTTCCTTCCCAACCATGCAATCATTACTACACATAACTTAAAACTCCATTGTATCTCTCAACCATCACCTTTGATACCACTCTATCATGACCCCATCCTTCTTAATATACTGCGATGAGGGGAGAGAGATAATGAACCATGTGTCCTACCTCTAGTTGATTGGGGGTTGGATACTAGAACCAATGGTATAAAAATCTCATAAAAGGGAGGAATTATCCTCTATAAGAATATGTGATCTATAGATAAGATCAATCATCCAAAAAACACCATGAAATAATATAAAAAGAAACCAAAGACATCTCAAAATGCATGCATAAATAAAAATGTTACATATAAAATTTTCCAAAACTAAATACCCAAAACTAAAGATCATGATGTGACACAACAATTGTCAAAAAAGTAACCAAGTTAGTACTATCTCGTACGATCCATGATATCTACCTGGAATCCTAAAAAGTAGTTTAGATACATAGTGTGATCATAAAATTATACTTATTAGGAAAACCAAAGTCTCTCATGCACATATGGAAGAACCATACTAATGCAATCATGAGAAAATAGTAGAACAAACAATACCTAAAAAGGTCGACAATCCATCCCAAACTAACCATGGAATGCTCATAAAATAATGAAATCTAACTATATTCACCGAATAAGATGCATATCAATAAAGGGTACCTTGAAAAACTTCCCCACTAGTTTTCAACTCTCACACCCCAATGTCATATTTCCTAGAACTCCTTTATCTTCTGAATAATATATACCATCACCCTAAAAGAATGGTCACATCACATCACTCCTGAAGACAACTGGGCCACCACACCACAAAAAGGTCACATATTATCTCAACTAAAGACCCATGGGCCATAACATCATATCCATAACCATAGTAGTAGGTTATCATTATTATGAAGGACTAAACCATGTGCCATCCTCCTATCATGAACTAACCACACCATACGCCATCTGACGACACAAACATATCACCCTTCACCCAAAAACACCTTTTCCACTACCCATTAGCACTGTCAAATTATATACCACCTAAAGACACTTAGGCCATCAACTAGTGCACTAACAAACCTTCGGCCATCACATCCAATGCATATCTACTAACATGGAAGATAAATTGGGGGAGGGAGAGTACACATCCTATCATCCTCACCACCAGGATTTTGTGAAAAACACATCCCATGGAGAAATATGAGTGTCAATACATAGTTATCAATGCAAGTGGGGTGTGTATTGAAATCATAAGGAATGTGAAAGTATATAAATATATCCACACCCAATCCCAAACTATAGGTTCTAAAAAAAGAACTAACAAAATCCAAACATCCCCACTTTCCATGAAACCCTTAAATGCATAACACCACCCAAATAAAATTCTACATATCATACCATAATCCAGTCCTATTTTCCAAGACAATAATTCAATTATTTACCAATAACAATATTTAACAACATAGACCATCATTTATTTGTTCATTAGTCATTTTCATCCACTTAACAAAATAAAACTATCCATTAAATAATCATTCCATCACTACTCGGGCATCTAGCACAAAAACAAACATACATCACAAGTATCCCATCATCCACATCATACCATCACCGCACCACCCCTCAAGCATGGCCAAAAAACCATCACTTATCCACCCCAAAAGAACGTCCAAAAAAACTACCACATACCACCCTAAAAGCACATCCAAAAAGACCACCAACTCGCCACCCAAAAAACATGACAAAAAAACCATCACTTCACCACCCCAAAATAATATCCAAAAAACATCACCTCACATCCCCAAAACCATTTCCAACAAATATCACCTCACCACCCCAAAAGAATAGCTAAAAAACCATCACCTCACCACCCAAAAAACATGGCCAAACAACCATCTCCTCACTTCCCTAAAATCAAATATAAATAATGAAAAATCACCCCACACACCATCACATCCACACATAGATGCCCTATATCATGACCACATATCACAACAGATCAAATACCATTTTATATATTTAACATAGAGGATTTTATAACATTTATCTTTTATTAGGGGTGTTATAACCCAATCCATAAACTCAAGGGAAAAATTTTCATTAGAAAAATATAAGTGGCTATTCAAAATCCATTTTGGGGTGATATCTCAACAACATGAGACCGGGTTTCTTTTTCAAAAAAACCACAATTCAAGAAAATGATCCTAATAGCCATGATTTTCATTGGGAATTCAACTGGTACAAACAAAACATCATAATAATATCAATTATAAAAATGAATGTGAATCATCCACCTTTCTCCTTAAATTTTAATTAGCCAATTACTCAAATTTAATTAAACTAGTACATCTATCCCCTATATATAAACTAGAGAAACCCTCTCTCGTATGATACACAAAATTGAAAAATGAGGGACTCCCTACCTCAAAATAGATTTCTGATCTCTATTCATGTAATAAGGAAAAGAATAAATTCCCATAAAAACAAAATGTCCAAAAACACCATAGATCAACATTAAACATGCCAAGATTTATAAAAAATATAGTTCAACTCACAAACCAAACCAAAACTACACCACCCTAGTGGATCCCTATGAAATTAATTGGAGAAAAATAAATTAGAAAAATATGACTTACCATAGATGGCCAATAGTAATCCACCAGAACCAATAGATCAAGGCCAGAGGAAGGGGGACAAAGATCCTCCAAACCCTCCTAGGTTTTTCTTGAAAATGAGAGAGAGGGAGAGATAGTTGGATTCGAATGAAAATAAATCATCTGTATGGGTTATCAAATAACCTTGATCCAATTGGTTTTATGTTGTGTTACCCATTCATGATTTAAAATCCATATCTTTTCCAAAATTTACAACATCCACCAAAAATCATGTTTCCTTGACATTATTTAATTAAACTTTGTGAACTCACCATTCATAATATGTATTAATTTCATGGATTCCACCCTGATTTTCATACAATGTATGAAATTCGCTAGCTACATAAGATATGAACCACCAGTTCATGTTGTGTTCCCCTTTCATGATATGAATTTCTTATAAAATCTTTGTTGCACCACCAAACACCTCAGGCCCTCCTCAAGCCACCTGTAGAACATCTCCAACACAAATAAATAATGAAGTAATTAACAGATATGGAATGAACCATTTAATAAGTTATGATTCAATATCCATGAAAAAATATTAAATTGTGTACAGATATAGAATCAAATAAAGCATGATTCTATAATAAAAAGTACACATTATCACTACTTATAAATAATAAAATTTATTTGTAGTAACTACATAAGAATATCCATTATTTTTTAGAAACTTTTAATGTCAAAACCCTTAATAATTAGGTCATTAATTTGAATAGTGACCCATATCGTTATAATAGAAAAAACAGAATATCAATGACTTCTTTATTTCCATTACTCTCATGATCTAGATAGTCCATATCTCCAAACCTGTAACAAACTCTCATTCCCATTAATTATTCACCAGGAGGCCTATTTCCACAATTATCATGGTTTTTAAGTTTATCCCTTACCTTATTATCATTTTCCTCATTTCTTTTATGCATATTCATCCTTTTCATTCCCTAATTTACATTTAAAATATATGAATTAGATAATTATTTCTCTATTATGATGTTAGTTGATACCATATCATCATATAATAAAATATTTTGACTGACTAATTCCTTTTGGATCCTAAACTCAAGTCTTTAAAATAAATAATCAGTCATACTTTATAGATTATGTATATTATCTAAAGCATACCTTGTAATGCCCCGTGTTTTTATAAATAATATTTTTTCCATAATTTGTATGTTCATAATTATAAACATAATTTTGTGTTAATGGAATTGAAATAGATTATGATGTATTTCATAAAATATAGGAATTTAACTAACAACATTTTATTCATTCATAATAAGATATTACAACAAAATAACAAAAAACTAAGTATTACACACCAGGTACTATTAATAATCATGGACTAGTACATCCATAAAAAATTTATAGATTATACGGGGACAATAAATAGAAAAGAATAATATGTTAAACATGAGGATATTTCTTGGATAATCATCACCTTTTAAGATCTCCAATATCCAAATAATAGCTATAATTAGGAAGAACATCATGATTGCAATAAAGCATGTTGTTAGATCTAAAATTCAAAAAATGGAAGTGAGAAGTGTGAATGAGAGAAGTTTAGTAAGATTATATATTGGAATAGAATATGGTATTCACCAATATAGTCATTTTGAATATAATCATTGACCATAGGTTTATTGTGGATATGGTCAATGGAAATACATCTAATAGGTATACTAAAGTCGTGTAATGTTAAAAATAAAAATATTAATAAATTAAAAATATGATATTAAAATATTATAAAATATATATTTACGCATTTCATATAAATATTATTATTATTGTTATATTATTATATGATGTATATATAAAATATAAAAAACATTTTAATATTAATCAAGAAGCAAAAATTAAATTTTAGATTTTAATTAATTAATTAATGGTATTTATTAAAACATATTTATTATAAAAGTAATATTTATTTCAAAGAACATTTTTATTACATATATTATATTTTTTTCCTAATAAAATATTTTTAAAATTTTAAAATATTTATATATATAAACTAATATACTAACATTAGTTCAATTTTAAATCGATATGAAATCAAATTTAGAATATATAATGTTTCAAATCACAAATTTTCAATAAAAGTTGTTTTATTTATAATTTAAATTTTACATTTAAAATATAAATATATAAATTTTTTAATTGGAATTATTTAAAATAATATTAATTTTTGAATTTATTATTTCAAAATTATCTTAGTTTAAATTTTTGAGAATATTCTACAATAATTGAGTTTTAGTTGAATAGTAAAAGATAACAATTTTGGTAAAAACTATCCCTTACATACAAAAAAGATTATTTTTAATTATTAAAAATAAAACGGTTTATGGGCCTATAGGAAAATTACTAATAAGTTTGGAAATAATGGATCCTAAGAGTATCATACTGAAAAAAGTTGGCACCATTAGGGTGAAAAGACCTCACACTAGAAAAGATAATGGGTCAATCGCTCTGAGATGCTTTAGAACCTAGAATGTATGCCACAACATTTCTCGCTCCCCCAGTGTGAAGAGTGGTCATGTGATTATCCATAAGTCACTTTTATCTTTTGATGGGATATTCAATGGACCATGGAGTGGGTCCTTTACCTAATATTTCATTGGAGATTACTAGTGAATGAATCTCAACCACCCTGATAGAAATATTATTATGGTGATTGAGGAGTGGCCCTATGACCATGGAAAGAGAATCTATTTGAATTGAATCCCCACCCCTAAAGAAGACTCAGAAAGCAAAAAAACTGATCCCTATGGGCCTCTAATAACTTCTCTACCGCACATAGATCCCATACGACAAGAGACATATGTTTTCAATTTTTACCATGAGAGGGGATGCCTCCAAATGATCCATTTCCCCCATGTGGTAGTGATGTTGTTGGGGAAGAAGTTTGAGGGAATAAGAGGCAAGTGGGAAGGCACATTCTTCAATTATTTTCACAACCTGGAGGAGGCCATAATTAAGTTCATGGTGTTGAATATGATACATGTGATTGAATTGAGGGAATATTGTTTCCTATTTTCATTTCAGGACTGGTAGATAAACTAGCAACCTTCTAAGAAGATAATTTCCCTATAATTTTCTCTTAGTGATGTGTTTTTCCACACCATGAAACTAGTGTATAAAGAAAGTCTTGGTTGATTACATTTTATTATACCATATGGTGAACTGGATGAACAGACTCTAGATAGCCTTAGCACATTCCCTACTAAAAATAGGGGGTCCGTCAGCATAGATCATGACTCCCTGCAGCACATAAATCTCAAATCAAGACTAAATACTCTCTACTAAATATTCTCATCATATAGAAAAAAATTTCCAAATATTCCAATCCATGAAAATATAGTGTGACGAAAGTTCCTTAAACCATAAGGATTTATCCAAATTATCATGATGATAATAAATGTATTGAATTTTGATAAAGGTTCTAAATGAAAATGTTCAAGATAAAGAACCTATGAAAATAGACATATCTACGTCCGTGGATATCTTGATGCTATTATAGGGAATCCACTGTTCATAATCCATGGTAACCTAGGTAAAGGAAGTTTTCTCACTTGTCTCCCTAAATGTGATATTCATAGTTGGAAAAATTTGAGAATCCAGAGATATCCCCACACCATTTGTGAAGTCAATAAAAAATATCACCCTTTCTAATTAACCAATGATTATTTTGATAAAGGAATGGAATACAATTCTAAATCATCCTATTTATTTTAGAGTGTTTTAATATGGACAATCTTCTTTCCAATCCATAAGTCCTCAGAATTTTTTTCCCCACAATGTTTTCCCCTCAAGAAACTCCCATGACATTTTAGCATGAAACCTATTCATAGTACAAGAGACAATTTTATATTGGTAATCCCTAATAAAGGGGATTAGAAAGATTAACCCATGAATCTAAATGTTCCATACCATGCAAGTTTTCGTCCTATAAAATTGAGATCAGAGTGTTCTTAATGTTGGAAATTACCTTTTTTATGAACCTTCAAGGTGGAAAAGATATGGATGGGAATATAGGAGAGTACAGAGTTGATCAAATTAATTATCCCTCTAAATAATAAGGGATTGGGAAAGGGAATCTATCAGCCTCAAACCTTTATCCTCTTTGTAAAATGCAAAAAAAATCTCATTAAAGTAGTGTCCATAAATGGGGATCTAAAATACCGAATGCCATTATCAATAACCCTCATTGATAATTCCATACATGGAAGGGCCATGTTGATAAAACCTCATTCAACTCTATCATAGGCTTTTCTCATATCAAATTTTATGTCCACATTACTACCAAAGGTCATTGATTTTATGTCACTTATAACTTCATGGTCCAAGGAAATATCCCCTTGGATTGAAAAACCTTTCACAAATCCTTGGTGCTCTTCATCCACCCAACATGAAACGAAGGGAGAAAGAATTTTCTTAAAAATTATGATAAGGAATATATAGGGAAAATTGCACAAGCTAATAGGATATAAATGATTAAAATATATTGATTCTTTGAACTTATGATCTATAATAGGATTAGTAGAACATGAAACTCGAGGAATATTACCACCCTAAAAAAATACTTGCACTGCATGGATCAAGCTGCTCTTCACTATGTCCTAAGAGATACTATAGAAAGAAGAAGGGAAAACATTGGGCATTGGTGCACTGAAAGGGTTATTGGAACACATTTCCTCAAGGATTTATTCATCATGAGGTATATCCTTCATCCTTTCATTAACTTTGCTATTCATAGAACAAGGAATTAGATAAAGAATATATATGATTCTCTCAGATAACCACCCTCTATGTGTAGGTTGGGAGATTAAAAAAGATATTCAAAGTAGCTTTCCTCCATTCTCTCAATAACATCTCTATCATCAGAATAAGACCCATCCTCCATCTATAAGATAGCATATATGTGAATTCATTTTTATTTAAGACAGTCATGGAAATATCCCATGTTTATATCCCCTTTATGAAGACATTTTACTCAATAATATTTTCGAGCAACCCATTCTAGCTTCAGTATAAGATAAACTAGAGTATCATTTTTTTATATCAAATCAATAAAGACATCATCCTTCCAAATTTTCTCCAGACACAACTATAGAATTTGAATTCCTCTAATCAATTCTACCAGATTGTGGTCAACAAAAGAAATTCTCATGACCCATGATTGAAATTGAAATTTTAGATTCCATAGATTTTTTTGAAGAGAGAGCCAGGGGTTACATCTAGAATGTTGTTCCCGAGAATCCCTCACAATGATGAGGAAATATGGATTATCATTCCATAATGAAGAAAAATGGTATAAATACATAGAATTACTCTTGTCCTACAAGGAAATGTGAAGGGGAGAATTGTATAAAATTCCATGAACCATATGAGAGACTCCAATATCATGTTAGAGATAAAGAGCAACTATATTCATAAGACATCCATCAAGATGAATCCAAGAGAATTGACTCCTGCACAAATTATTTAACCAAGTAAACAGATCAATTGAGTAACCAACAACTATGATCTCATTTCTAGACATGAATAACCTGAATGCTTGACTGGATCTTCTGGGAAATGGGACACATCCTTTTTTCTCCTCAATATTGGCCATGATGTTGAAGTCCCCTCCAACTAGCCATGGATAATCCACGGGGTTATAATATATTAGATCATCCCAAAGTGACTCTTAGTCATGAGAATATCATTTTAAATAAACAACCAAAAAAAGGATCACATCAACTCCCACTAATTGTTTAATACTAAGAGATTGATATGACGTATTGATCAAGTCAACTAACATGTCGGTTGACTTGAATACACATATGTGAGAGGTCGTGGGGAACCCATTGAGGAATCTATGTGCTCTCAAGCTATGAGAAATATCCCTGACATTTGGAGAATCCTATTTGGGTTCAAGAATAGTAACCAGATAAATAGATTGAAAACAAAACTCATTAGAAATGAAATCCAATTTTACATGAGCGCCCAAATCGTGAGCATTTTAGAAGAGGAGATTAATCATTGATGTAATAGTCATCTAAAATTGGTCCTAGACTCATGGCCCTAAAATATATTTGAGTATCTAAATTTAGAAGTGGACTTTAAATGTGTTCTAGTCTAGACTTAGATTGGTGATTTGTGGGTATGATAGGTAGAAGAATGGAATTTAAGCACTGAAATCTTCAGTGTAGAAGGAATCCTATTCACAATAGTGGGAATATAGAGATCGCATCCAGCTGCATGGAATGGAAAATAGAAACTAGAGAAAATACCTACAATTGATTATCATATGTGGCCTCTAGAAGAATCTCCCTGATGACTAGACATGGATGGGATGAGGATGGATGAGATATCATCTCAAAGTCCCCTGTAATGACTAAAAACTGATGCTGCAAGGATTAAAGAAATCTGCTAGTATGAAGCGAGAAACTTATTTGAGAATTGGATGGAACCTGGTCTTGGGATGGGGGATAGAACCTCTATAAGAATATTCATTGAAGAAGATAATCCATCCAAAATCAAGGAAAAAATTATAAAATCACACTCTTCCCATGATTGAAAAGAAACTAGAACTGGTCTAGAATGAAGAATATTAGTCACCGTAAAAGAAGCCTTGGTACTGTAGAAGTACCTCTTCTAATCATGGGAAGACATTGACTGGTTGGATTTATGGTACTCGGGGGAATCATGTCCTTGAAGATGGAATCCTAAGCAGAAATGCGGTGAAGAAGGGTATACTAAGGTACGAGACCAATCTGGCATACCTTTAACTATGAGTAGAATCATTAATGGAAGGAGGATCAAAAGGTTCATCTCCACATGAATTCTATTTAATGTTGCATATTCCTGGTCAAGTGACCTCTAATCAACACAAATTAAGGATCACAAAGAGTTCTTGATACCACTAAGAATTAATGGAGTCATGAAAGGAAGAGGAAAGCTAGGGTGGGAGAGATGGAGAGTCCAAAATCCATGAACTGACAAAGTGCTAGAATAAAGGAAGGGGAGGTTTTTTCATTTTGAATCTTGCTATTAAGGTCCATTGTAACACCCTAATCTTCCACAGTACATTTCCCTTTAAATAATTAAATAGCATACATTGTACGCAACTTCAAGATTTTAACACACCACAACCAATCAAACTATCGGTTATGAGTAGTAATACCTATTTTTTGAAATTTTGAAAATTTTATTTTCAAAATGGAAATCATTTTTGAATTCAAAATATCAAAATTAGCTTAGGGTTAATTTTTGATATTTTTCTGAAAACTTTCAATTTTTGATGAATAGTGAAAAACACTTTGTTATTGTTTAAAACAGAATTTTTATTTAAGTAACTAGTTATTTTATTTTAATTTATTTTTGGTAAAAATAGATACATAATACCTATATATGTTCAATTTAATTCATTTATTTCATTTTATAATAAGTTTAGATATATAAAATTTTATTAAACTCTTTACCGTCTTTTACCCACCTTCTATGAGAATTTACAAATTTGCATAAAAATTAATTTTACCACTTCTGTGAGATAAATTTAAAAATTTCAAGAGACATGGTTCAAATCTGTAAGTAATATGTGGTTCAACAAGGTGAAAATAATTTTTGGTGAATAGTAACTTTTGATTTTTATTTATCGCGGTTAAAAGTAAATAGGGAAATTAAGGGTAAAAATGATATTCTAATTACCCTAACACATGTCCTAATTCAATTGGATAAGTGTAATTCGACCAAAAACAACCTTATGAATAAATCGTGGTCCTTTTTGGTCCACTTGTATTAGATTAGGACATTTATTATTATTTTATTTGAAGAAGAGTTATAATAGTTAAATTCAAAGTTTAATATCTAAACCATTTTTAATATTGGGTTACACACGATATAAATTTGATAATACATATTAATTATGAATCTAAAAATATTTCATACATAATGGTATTTTATTTATAATTTTTAGAGATTAAATAATTTAATTTATTTATGACACAATGATGATAAAATAATTACCATAATAATGAAATATTAAAAAAAGTATATTATAAATATCCAAATAAATGTAAATTGAGACTTATGATGAATTACAATAATTTTCAAGGTTAATATTACATGTTATGGTTGATTAATTAAAATTTAATTGAAGTGATAATGTTTTTATAGCTTTCAAAAAAAATGAAATACTAAATAATTTCAAAATTGATATAATTCAGTTTTTAAAACAAATACAATATTATTAATTGATATAATATTTCTAATAATTTAGTGTTCGTCCAAAGGACAGAGATAAGGTTATATATATTAATACTTATTCACATGGGGTTCTCTTGTCTTATTATAGTATGTTTATTAACCATATAATATAAAAATACAATGATATATGGTAAATGTGAAACTATTTAACTTAGAATTAAATCTAAAAGATAAGGTAAATATGTTGACCTAAACCTATATAAAACCTATTGGTTGAGTGTTTTTCGACCCATACCCACCTTATCCTATAAATAAATCATTTTTGAGCCATTTGAAACCGAAAATTATTTTATTATAAAATAATATTTCAATCTTTTCCTAATGTGACCCTCACCTTTCTTATAAAAGGGTACTTCCCCTTCTCTAAATTTCACACCTACAAAGCCATTTTCCTTGCCCTAACCCTACCCAAATATCCTTTTAACTATCCTCACATAAACTATAGGCCTTAATTTGATCATAAATCCAACCTAAGAAGTCCTTTTGATCAACTCAAAAGGAAACACCCAAAGAAGAAGTAATAATTTCACCACCCTCTTTCAAGTTCTTTTCTTCTTCCACTTCCTCTTTCATTGTTGTTTCCATACCAAAATAATAACTCCGTTTCCTTCTACATTAATTTATGTTATTATAAATATCGTACAACCATATTGTTTATTCAATCCATCTTATAAATGACAAAGTCACCGTACGTAAGTGCGTATGACTTATCGTCTCCACGTCGTGGTGTAGTTTGTTACTGAAACACTTCATTATTAGGATGGGTATAATGATGAGTATAACTAATTTAAATAATAAATATAACATATTAATGATTCATTACATATTATATACCTTTGAATTACATATTATTTCTCCACCAATATAATGATATTGTCACTCGTGCGTACGTGCGGATTACCATCTCCACGAACACGATGAGATTCACACCCCATCATAATCATTCAAGAATAATATTATTTTTATGATTAAAAAAATGGCTATGAATATAATATAATTATTTATGTGAATCTAATAAATCCTATCCATAACAAACATGGCTTACCTAACCAAGAATAAAGAGTAAAACAAATCTGTTATCACCCGAAATGATGATACTACTAATGTATTATTTACAATGAAATATTAGAAGATCATATATGATATCATACTTATTTATATGATTCATGTATTATTTAATAACAATTATTTAAATATTTTACAATATTTTAACATACCTTAAACTAAGTAAAAGTACAATGTAAGGGTTAATTTCACAATCTCTTTATTATCTGAGTTTATTTTTAAGTAAGTATCTACTAGGACCTTTTTATCATCTATATCTACATTTTCTTAAGAATGTATTTCAAAACATTTTTAGTATTTACTAGACTATGGGTTAAATTCATTTATACCCTAATTTTAGCTTATATATTTTGAAAATAATCTTCCCATCGTTTTCCAAACAAGGTACTGGTGATCTTTTCGACAAAATTAAGGTAAGAATGTTTTTTTACTTATACAATGGGTGCCGATTTTTTTCATTGTTATAAAATCATCAAATATTCCCTTAAAAGATTATAAGAATATTTTCAAAAGAAAATTTCATTTATAATTCTGTTACTCATAAATTATTTCAAAATAGAAAGAGATGTTTCTCTCTAAAAGTATGGATTTCATCTATGTCAATATCCTTTGATAAAATTTACACTTGTTTGAAGTTGATTTATTATGATACAAATATTCCATATTGTATTTAAGTTTTTGTTATATGTTAGACTATGGATGTGATATTTTTATACCATTCATGGTTTATGGTTAAATTATTGAAATTTTGTATGCTAGTTATAATACTATTGTTTATGTTATGTTTCATCCTTTTCATATGAATAATGTGTTGGACATAGTATGTGGTGGGTGTATCCCATTATAGATCATTGGTGCATCAGTAGGTCTCATGAGAAAATTAGACATGGAAATGGTTGAGTCCTTTCCCAATTTGATATAGTGTTTTGTCCGAGGCCTAAATCATTTTTAGACGTCTTGGCTGAGGCCTTGAGAAGATGTTTCAGAATGTAAAATATTATACATTCCCTCATTATGAAAATAATAATGATGGTTCATGTGGTTATTCGACTAGTATAATACCCATGACTATGTTTAATTATGGTATTATTTACTCAGATCATATTCCAGCCATAAAGTTTTCATGTTTATTATTTCTAAAGGCATGTGTTTTCAAATATTCAACATGCATAATGTTTATATTATATTCCGATGTACTTCTTACTCTTACTAAGCATTAGATCTCACTAATTTCTTATGTTTCATTTTCCCAGGATATGAATAAGTTAGTTATGAGTGACTTGTAGGCATAATATAGGAGGCTTGTATGTTTCTAATGGAATAAATTAGTGTTGTATTTCTTCTCAAGTTGTAATGTTAAACTTATGTATGTATCTTGTTTCCAATAATAATAAATTGTTTGGTCTTTCGAGACTTGATTCCTTGTATCATGCAAATGCTATGTAATAAAACACTGACTCTAGGTAACTATATTTGAGGCATTATAGATGGTATTAGATAAAGTTTAGTACAAACCTTGAAAACTATATTTATAAAAACTCTAACTAGAGAACATCACCCTAAGATAGAATTTGAGGATAAGTATAGAAGAACTTACTAGAATTTCTATAATGTAGAAATTTTGTGTATTTTCTCTGAAATACATCCTTATCTAGATACGAGGAGGTATAGGTGGCTCTGCAATAGATTTACCTAGGTGTGAAAACTCTAACAAAGAGTTTCAGTCTTGACCCAATGTATCCTGGTACACAACAACGGGCATTGTTGCACTCTTGGTTACGACACTCCCATGGAATATGATTAAGATAATCCACATTTTCATTATAAACCATTATTAAGGATTTGTGAGTATATACCTCCTCAATGAAAAAAATTATTTTATGATTATGGATTATATCAACAAAATTTTCAATTTATGTTAAGTATTTTACAAGTTAGTAATTATGTATAGTGATTTATAAAATAATCTAGTGCACACCATTGTTTAGAAATGGAACCTAGTGGAAGGAATAGAAATCTTATAAACACACGTAATCCATTTAGGTATTTACCTTCTACTCCAGATTATTATAGTGTAGATCGTGATGAAACTGGTGTGGATGAGCATATCACCATACTGGTACAACTCACTAATGTTATGAATAATAACCTTACACGTACGGATCACCCTAAGCCACAATGCAGAGCATCAACGTTAGAACACTTCATGAGGAAACAACCACAAATATTCAATGGGATTACAAATACATTAGTAGCTGATCCATGGATAAGATTCTTAGAGAAAATATTTCATGCTTTGGAGAGTAATGAAAGGGAAAAAGTTGTCCTGGAATTTTATTGCCTCATTGTATATGCAGATCAATGGTACTCATTAATCCAATACACAGAGGAATATGAAGAAGTATAGAACATGTAATGGAGGTAATTTAAGGATATTTTCATAGAAAAACACTTTTCTCGTGACCATAGAGTGGATATAGAAAGACAATTTCTAAGACTTAGCCAAAAGGAGGATGATAATGTCGTAAAGTTTGAGGCTAACTTTACAAGGTTATCAAGGCTTGCAATATATTATATACATGACCCAAGAAGTATGATTTATCGATTATTTGATGGGATAAAACAATTTCTCCATCAAGCATTAGTCTCACAATCCTTCTCATCGTACGAAGATATTATCTCACGCGCTATCAAGACAGAAAAGGAATTATATAAGTCTTATTACTTCAAAGAAAAGTAAGAGAAGAAGATATTTGTTGATCACTCTAGAAATAGAAATAATAGGAATAAGGGAAAATTGGAATATCCATCCTATGGTAATTGTGGGAATAAACACCCCTGTAATTTCCTTAAGGGAATGGGAGTCTGTTACAAGTGTGGTGAATAAAGCCACCAAGCTTGTGATTACAAGGGAAAGAAAGAGGATTTCAATGTTGAATGCTACAATTTTTGAGAAAAGGGACACAATTAAAATGAATGTCATAATAAGAAAGGGAACTTACTTCAGAAAAGGCCAAGAGTGCAAGTCTAAGATTATGTGATCACTGCTGCTGAGTATGAAGCTCCGAAAGATGTGGTGGTAGGAAATCTATGGTTTCCTCATGTTTAGCCAAATCATTATTTAATTCTAGATCATCTCATTGTTTAATATCATCCCAATTTTCTATGAAAATTAGATATTTTACATTTGACATAACAAGGGAGTTTTCAGTCAAAACTTCTAAGGTAAGTATCATTGCAACAATGTTTTTCGAATCAGTTCCCGTTTGGGAAAATAAATGTTTTTTATCAACTGATCTCATCGTCATTCCGATGATTAAATATTATATAATCAATGCAATGGATTGGATTTCAGATCATGATGCAAAAATTTAATATAAGAATAAGGAGGTTACAATTTTGTATGTTGATAAGGAGTTCCTTATCATTAGAGTCGAAACATCACCACCTGATTCTTATCTAGATCCACCACTAGTAGCTATACTAAATTTAATTATTGTGGATGAATAGAATGAAATAATTATGGGTGAGGAAAATAATGTTCTAATAGATGGTGTACCTACTGTAAAGAATATGTTGATGTGTTTCCAGATGATTTACTTGGACATCATCCAGAATGAGAAATTGAGTTTTCCATTGATTTAATTCCTGGTACAAGTCCCATATCAAAAACCCCTTACAGAATGTCCACTGTGGAATTAGTGTACCTAAAGAAACAACGAGTGGAATTGAGTAATAAGGGATTTATTTACCCTAGTTTTTCTCTATGGGGATCCCCTATCCTTTTTGTTAAGAAGAAATAAAATTCTATGAGGGTGAGCAATTACTACAGGGAGATCAATGATATAACAATAAATAATAAGTATCCCCTACCTAGAATTGATGATTTATTTGAACAACATCATGGAGATCAATATTTTCCAAAGATTGACCTTCGATCGGGATATCGTTAGTTGTTTGTGAATAAAGAAGACATTCTGAAAACAACATTTCGAACAAGTTAAGGGCATTATGAGTTTACAGTAATGCCTTTTTGGAATAAATAATGGACCCTCTGTCTTCATGGATTTAATGGATAGAGTTATAAAGGAATATCTTGATGTCTTTGTATTGGTATTTATTGTTGATTTCTTGGTATACTAAAAAATCTACAAAGATCATGAAAAACATTTGCGCGCTATTCTGAAAACCCTCAGAAGAAATGAATTATATGGGAAGTTTAGCAAGTGTGAATTTTGGCTTCAAGAGTTTTCTTTTAAGGTCTATAATATCTCTAAATATGTAATCTCTATTGATCCTTCAAAGACCAAGGCAATCCAAGAATGTCCATCACCGATGACTATAACTGAGTTATGTGATTTTATTTGTTTACTAGGTTATTATCGACATTTCGTCTAGAATGTTTCCCAATTGGCTAACCCATTAAACAAGCATACATGTAAAGGGGTTAAATTTATATGGAAAAAACAGTGTGAAGAATTTTATGAAAAATTGGAGAGAATATTATTCAATTCTTCTATCTTGAATCTACCATTAGGGAATGATGGGTTTGTTATTTATAGTAATTCTTCAAAGAAAATACATGGTTGTGTCCTTATGCATAATGATACAGTTATTGCCTATGCATCAAGATAGCTAAAAATTAATGAGAAAAACTATCCCACTCATGACCTTGAGTTAGAAGCTGTTATATTTTCTCTCAAGATATGGAGACATTATATCTGTGGTAAAAATGTGAGATTTATATTGATCACAAAAGTTTGAAATATTTTTTTTCACAAGAAGAACTCAACATGAGGCAAAGCAGATGGCTTGAACTACTCAATGATTATGATTTTACTATACACTACCTCCTGGGGAAGGCAAATAAGGTGGTAGATTCTTTGAGTAGAAAGAATCATGGAGTTTTGATCAAGATGAGATTTGAAATAGATCCTATTTTCATGGATCTAGTAATGATAGATATGGGAATAACCATGGAAGGTGAAATGTCAATAATTTTTAAAATGATTTCCAAACAATATTTACTATAATGGATAAAATTTTCTTAGACTAATGATAAGGAGTTCCAAAAAACGACTAAAGCTATAAATGATGGGAGATTGAGTGACTTCATATATGAAGATGGAATTTTGAAATTTGGGAGGAGAATTTCTATTCCCGATATACCGGATCTAAAAAGGGAATTTTTGGATGATTCTCATAGGTCAAATTTCCCTATACCTCCTGGGAACACCAAGATGTATAGTGATTTGAAGTAACATTTTTGGTGGGACAAATGAAGAGGGAAATTTCTGATTTTGTGTTAAGATGTATAGTTTTTCAACAAGTGAAAGCTGGAAGGAAACATCCTGGAAGAGTCTTGAAACCTCTTCAAATACTTGAGTCGAAATGGGATAATATTATGATTGACTTTGTCATGGGGCTACTAAAGACACCTAGAAAGAAAAATGAAATATGGGTCATTGTTGATCGTCTTACCATGTCAACATATTTTCTTGCTATAAGAGAAGATTTTCCACTTGAACGTCTAGCAAGAATATAAATTAATGATGTCTTAAGACTTCATGGAGTACCTCTATCGATTGTTTCAGATCATGATCCTCATTTAACATCAAGATTTTGGAAGAGTCTTGTGAAAGTGTTGGATACTGAACATTGTTTGAGAACATCCTACCACCCCTATACTGATGGACAATCAGAACTAACTATTCAAACATTAGAAGACATGTTTAGATCTTTCTCACTTGACATTCAAGGTATGTGGGATCAATATTTTCATATGGTATAATTTTCCTATAACTATATTTTCTATTCAAGTATTCAGATGGAACCATATGTAGCATTTTATGGAAAGAGATGTCGCACTCCAACATGTTGGGATGATTTTGGTGAAAGAAAACCTGTAGGCCTAGAACTTATTGAAAAAATGATGTAAAAGTTGAAGGTAATTCAAACCCACATTAAAGTATCTCAAAGTATGTATAAGTTCGGTAAGAAGGGTAAATTAAGTTCGAGGTACATCAGACGTTTTAAAATTTTAGTACGAATTGGGTTTGTAGCTTACTGTATAGAAATGTTGCCAAGTCTCTCCAAAGTTCACAACGTGTTCCACATATCACTATTGATAAAATACATGCCTGACCTAACACAGGTACTCACCTATGAGGAAATTGAACTGGAACCTGATCTATCTTATTGTGAAGAGCCTGTCAAGATTCTTGATACCAAAGAACAAGTGTTGTAAAACCAGACTACTCCTCTAGTAAAAGTTCTATGGATAAACCATTAGTTGGAAGAGATAACATAGGAACCTGAAGATCTTCTGATGAAGAACCTCCTGAATAATTTTGTGTGGGAGTATTCTAGAAATTTTGAGGATGAAATTATTTGTATGAGGGAATAATGTTACACCCCAATCTTCCACAGTATGTTTCCCTTTGAATAATGAAATAGCTTGCATTGTATGCAACTTCGAGATTTTAATACACCACGACCAATAAAACTATTCATTATGAATAGTAATACCTAATTTTTCAAATTTTATAAATTTTATTTTTCAAAATGGAATTCATTTTTGAATTCAGAATATCAAAATTATCTTAGGGTGAGTTTTTGGTATTTTTCTGAAAACATTTAATTTTTTATGATTAGTGAAAAACATTGTGTTATTGTTCAAAACAGAAATTTTATATAAGTAATTAATTATTTTATTCTAATTTCTTTTAGGTCAAAATAGATACATAATACCTATATATTTTCAATTTAATTCATTGGATTCATTTTATAAATTATATATATATATATAATTTAATTGAACTTTTTACCAACTTTTACCCGCCTTCTTGGAGCATTTAAAAATTTGCATAAATCATAATTTTACCACCTCTGTTAGTTGAATTTCAAGAATTATAGACACACAGTTGACATAATTAAGTAAAATTTTGTTTAATAGGATGGAAATAATTTTTTTTGAATAGTAACTTTTGACTTTTATTTACCACGGTTAAACGTAAATAGGGTAATTAAGGGTAAAAATGATTTTATAATTACCCTAACACATGTCATAATACTATTGGATAAGTGTAATTAGACCAAAAAACATTTGGAATAAAATATGATCATTTTTTGTCACATGGATTAGATTAGGACATTTATTATTATTTTATTTAAAAAAGAGTTAAAAGTGTTAAATTCAAAGTTTAATAACTAAACCATTTTTAATATAGGGTTACCCACAACATAAATTAAACTATAAATATTCATTAGAAAGATAAAACTATTTCCTACATAATGGTATTTTATATATAAATTTTAGACATTAATTAATTTAATTTATTTATAACTCAATGATGATGCAGTAATTACCTTAATAATGAAATATTAAAATAATTGATATTATAAATATCCAAATAAATGTAAATTGAGACTTCTGATGAATTAAAATAATTTTCTAGGTTAATATGACATGTTTGGGTTAATTAAATAAAATTTGTTTGAAGTTATAAAGTTTTTATGGCTTTCAAAAAAATACTAAATAGTGTCAAAATTGACATAATTGAGTGTTTAAAACAAATACTATATTATTCATTGATATAATATTCCAAAAAAATCAAAGGTTCATTGACTAAACTTAGATAAGGTTATATATATTAATACTGAACCACTTGGTGTTCTCTTGTCATGTTATAGTATGTTTATTATCCACATAATATAAAATTACAAAGAGACATGTTAAATGTCAAACAATTTAACTAAGAGTTAAATATAAAAGGTAAGGTTAATATGGTAACCTAAACCTATCTAAAACCTATTGGTTGAAAGGTGTTCCACCCATCCCCAACGTATCCTCAAAATATATCATTTTTGAGATAATATAATCCGAAAATGATTTCATTATAAAATAATATTTCAACATTTTCCTAATGTGACCCTCACCTCTCTTATAAATGGGTACCTCTCCTTCTCTTAATTTCACACCTACAAATCCATTTGGATTATTTCAACCCCGAACTAAATATCTTTTCAACTATCCTCCCTTAAAACTAGAGTCCTTAAATAATTTAATTTATTTATGACACAATGATGATGTAGTAATTACCTTAATAGTGAAATATTAAAATAATTGTTATTATAAATATCAAAATAAATGTAAATTGAGTATTTTGATTAATTACACTAAATTTATAGGATAATATGAAATTTTAGGGTTAATTAAATAAATTTTATTTGAAGTGATAATGTTTTTATGGCTTTGAAAAAAATCAAATACCAAATATTGTGAAAATTAACATAATTGTGTTTTTAAAACAAATAGTATATTATTAATTGATATAATATTCCAAAAAATATAATATTCATCCGAAGAACATATAAAAAGTTATATATTTTAATGTTAAACCAATTGGGTTTCTCTTGACTTGTTATATTAAATTTATTAACCATATAATATAAAAATACAAAGAGACATGGTAAATGTCAAAATATTTAACTAAGAGTTAAATCTAATATATAAGGTTAATATGGGGACCTAAACCTATCTAAAACCTATTGGTTGAGTGTTTTTAGACCCATACGCACCTTACCCTCGAAATAAATCATTTTGGATCTATTAGAAAACTAAAATTATTTTATTATAAAATAATATTTCATGTTTTTTCTAAAGTGACCATCACCACTCTTATAAAATGGTACATACCCTTATCTTAATTTCACACCTCAAAAAAAATTTGACTCAGCCAAACCCTACCCAAATATCCTTTCAAATATCTCCCCTTCATCCTAGAGGCCTTAATTCGAACATAAATCCAACCTAAGGAGCCCTTTTGATCAACTCACAAGGTAACACCCAAAGAAGAGGTAATAATTTTACCACCTTTCTTCAAGTTCTTTTCTTTTTCCACTTCCTATTTCTTTGTTATTTACAAACTAAAATAATAAATATAGTACATTATACATACTGTGATTTTATTATAAATATTTTAAACCCATATTCTTTATTATATCCATCCTATAAATGACAAAGTCACCATACGTGTGGACGTACGACTTAACGTCTCCACTTCGTGGTGTAGTTTGTTATTTAAACACTTCATTATTTGGATGGGTATAATATTGAGTATTAGTAATCTAAATAATAAATATAACTTGTTAATGATTATGTATATATTATATACCATCAAAATACTTACGATTTCACCATCATCATAATGATATTGTCACTCATGCGTACGTACGGATTACCGTCTCCATAAACACGACGAGATTCATTCCCCATCATAATCCTTCAAGAATAATTTTCATTTTATGATTTAAAATAATGTTTATGAACATAATATCATTATGTATATGAATGAAATACATACTATCCTTAACAAACTTGGATTTTTTTTCCAATCATATAGAAGAAAATGTATTAGTTAACACCTGAAACGATGATACTACTAAAATATTATTAACAAATAAATATTAGAAGATCATATATGATATCATATTTATGTATATGATTCTTGTATAATTAAAAAAATATTTAAATATTATACAGGAGGTTAACATGCCCTCAACCAAGGAAAAGTACATGGTAAGGGTTAATTTCACAATCTATTTATTATCCAATGTTGTTTTTAATTAAGTATCTACTGGGACCTCTTTATCATCAACATTCGTGTTTTCTAAAAAATGTTTTTCAATTTTTTTTTACTATTTTCTAGACTATGGTTAAATGTCATTTATACCCTCATTTTACCTTATATGTATTGAAATGAATCCTTCTTTCGGTTTCCAAACAAGGTACTTTATGACCTTTGCGACACAATTAAGGTAAGAGTGTTTTTTTATCTTATATGATGGGTGCGGATATTTTCCACCATTATAACATCGTTGAAGATTACCTTACAATATTATAATAATATTTTCAAAATACATGATTTATTTTATAAGTATGTGACTCTTAAATGATTTAAAAATATAATGATATATTTCTCTCAAAAAGTTTTGATTTCATCTATGTCAACATACTTTGATAAAATTTACACTTGATTGAAGTGGATTTATTATGATACAAATATTCCATATTGTATTTAAGGTTTTGTGATATGTTCGATTGTGGATGTGTTATTTATATACCAATCATGGTTTATAGTTAAAATATTTACATTTCCTATGCTAGTTTTAATACGAATTTTTATGTTATGTTTCAACAATTTCATATGAGAAATGTATTTGACTTATTATGTGATGGGTGGAGCCCACTATAACTCCTCTGTGCATCGGTAGGTCTCATGATACAATTAAATGTGGAATTGGCCAAGGCCTTTCCCAATTTGATGTATGGTTTTGGGTGAGGCCTAAATCATTTTTAGACGTCTTGGCTGAGGCCTTAACATGATGTTTCAGAATGTCTGGAAATATACATTCCCTCATTATGAAAATTATAATGATTGTTCATAAGGGTTATTCGACTAGCAGAATACTGATTACTATGTTTTATTATGGATTTATTTACTCAGCTGATATTCTAGCCATAAAGTGTCTATGTTTATTATATCAAAATGCACATGTTTTTAATTATTCCACATACCTAATGTTCATGTTATCTTCCATTGTACTTTTTACTCTTACTGAGCATTTAATCTCTCCCCTTTATTATGTTTCATTTTCCGAGGATATGAAGAAGATAGATATGAGTGAATTGCAGGAATAATCTAAGAGGATTGGACGTTTTTAAGGGAAATATTATTGTTGTATTTCTTCTCAAGTTTTAATGTTAAACTTATGTATGTATCTTGTTTCCAATAATACTAAATTGTTCCATCATTTGAGACATGATTCCTTGTATCATACCAAAGATATGTAAGAAATCACCAACTTTGAGTAACTGGGGTTGGAGCGTTAAATCCATAGATGATGATTAGAATCATCATAGAAAGTTGTAGCATAGATATCGAGAGTCGGGTGACCATCATTCGAGTGAGAGATGGAGCCTTGAGAAACCCCTATGAAAGCTCTAAAACCATTCTAGTTGATAGAGTTCCAACAGAGAGATTTTTGGAATGTTGGTGCAAGTGGAGGCCTACATGAAGAAGGATCTCAGGGGAAGGAAGAGCCAAAGAGCAGGATTAGATGAGCAGGTCAGAGAACGGTCAGGAAATCCTGAGAAAACATTTGAAACTCAAGTAATATTTCACACCATAAATTATTTTTACATGCTTATATTAAAAATTATACACTATAACTTTTTGAATATATATATTAATAAATTTATTTAACATTTGATTCAAGAATTTAAATATTATTTTACATTTTTAAATCCATTTTTATTCATGATGATAATATTTATATGATAACAGCTAATTACCCTGATAATAGTGATGTTTGTTTAAACAGAATTGTTTTACTAAATTTTTTTATTTTTATCTAAAAAATTAAATTTCTCTAATTTAAATATGGAATATGATACTATGTTTAAAAATATATATAATTATATTTACCGTCATTCAATTGGTAATCAATACTAAATAATATTAAGAACACATACTCATTAAAATCATTATTTTGAAAAAAATATTTGTTATATATTTAATATTTAAATTTAAAAGTTTGTTTTATCATATTTATAAATAGAATTATAATAAATAGATATTAAATTTAGGTTCGAAACATCAAAATTTGGGAATATAGTTTACCATATATTTTTATATAAATTTTAATTTACTTAGTTAAAAACTATTTGCTAATGTAAAAATCAAAATGTAAAAATGTAAAAACATATGTTAAAAGACAAGAAATATAACATGCCAAGATTTTATGATATGTATCTTCATAATTAAATTCAATTCATTCGATAGTTTACATTACACAAATGAATTTTGATATACAATTAAATAGTAACTTGAACATTGGAATAATAATGAGTCCATTAGGAATAGTTATTCAAAAAATATAATAGCAACCTTACCGATAAAAGTATAAATAAAATTTAGGTATTTTATGATTGAGAATATGATATAATTATATCGTGGAATAAGTAAATAAATGAATTAAAAATGATAAATTAAGTGTTTGTATTTTTTTGAAAGGTAAATGTATATTTAAAATTTTATAATTAATATAAAAATATAAAAAATGATTATTTTAATAAAATAGTTTAATAAATTAATATATTTTTCTTATGATTGTAATATAATTTTATGGGACCATAATTAATTATTCTATGTGTCATAAAATCAGTTATAATTAAAAAATTAGTACTTTTTTGAATAAATGATGAGTTTAATTAAAAATTAATTTTATCATATTAGGAAATTATTTTCAATAAATAGTCTATTTTTTAATAATAAACATAAAAAAATTATGTTTATTTGTTGGTATTTTTTAAAATATTTTAATTTTTGGTGAATAATGAAGTTCAGTAATATATGATATAAGCTAAATACATGGAGTATTGAGTCATAGATGTTGTATAGAATATGAAATCACCATTGGTTCGAACTCACATACAGTTTTAAATATATATTTTTTTCAATAATCAACAATATTCATTGTCTTGATCCAATATAATAAATTAATGAACAAAATAATAAAAAAACACCACTCTCCTCCACTATAGACACCACCTCGTCTCCACAAACATTTTGATCCTTGAATATTGTCCATTTTTTCCCAATCCTCTTCCCATGTCACTCCCCCAAGTCCCTGAGCCTTTGGTTTCACCAAAAGAGAAATCTCCACCCCCTTAAAGAGGTTCTCTAGGAGAAGAATTCAAGAGGTAAAACCCTCTTTCATATTCCTTTATTTTTCTTTTAATTTATTTCATTTTATTTTACTATTCTTACCTCATCTATCCAAAAATCATTAATAACTATAGTATATTAGATATACTAGAATTTTATTATGTTAATGTAAGATACATCATCAAACCCATCATCCTTCACCTTTTATTCTAAAAATGAAAACATCTTCTGAGAGGTATTGATTCACCACCTTCATGGATGATGATTTTTTTAATTTAATTCATTCAAGTACGGTCATAAAACAATTATAATGGTTAAACTAGGTTTTAAAATGTATATTAAAACTTATATAGTGTTCTATAATCCTTGAATATAAATAATATTAACTAATTAAACAAAACTAGAGGGTGATAATTGGAAAAGGCCAAAATAATCTAAACGATTATCATTAATGTATTATCTAATGAATCATTCATATATCTAAAAAATGGCATATAATACCATTTAATAATCTATAAGTTCATTAATAACATACAATTTTAATTATTTATTACTATTCACATTTTATACGATCTTTCATAAATATATACCGGAGAACGAGTCAAGAAAACTAAGGAATCAAACACTCCTAAATAATGAAATTTAATCTTATAACTCATTAAAAAGGGAATAAATGAACATTATAAAATTAACTAAATCAAACATTTAATTGAATCTAAATTAAATTATTAATGAATCTAATTACATTATCCATGATATTAAGTACAAGTCCAGAACACTTTCGTACATAAAGTATGAGATTTTCCATGAATCTCCATTTTTCATTTGGGTTACGTTTTGCCTATATTTACCCAAATATAAGTCTGCTTTATTTTTATATAATTCATCTATATTCTATGTATATTTTCAAAACTCATGTATCTAGATCAATTCATCCTTATATGGTAGGGAAACACATATTTTTATAAGGTTCCTTCTCAATTGTTCCTTATAATCAAGATCGGTTTAAGGAAACTTCCCAATTTCCTACAAATTTTCAAGTACACCCCATAATATATTTTAAAAAAATTATTTTTCTCAAATCACACATTTTACAATGAAAATATATATTTGTTTAACTTCTGGTTTTATACAAAAAATTATATCTTTTCCCTTTTAAAATACTTTTAGATCTTTTTCCTTAAAGAACACCAAATAGGATATTTTCTAAAGTTTTTTAAACATTCAATACAAAAAAATACCAAATTTGTAGCAATTGTTTAAAGGGGTTATGCAGAACCCCCTCTAGCCATCAAATTTAAAGGGGGTTCACAACCCCTCTAGTTTTTTAGCATTGTTTTTTAATATTTGGTTTGATTTTAGAGGCGTTTATATCAAAACCACCGCTAATTTAATAATTAGAGAAACTATATATTATTTTTGATTTTATAGGATCAATATATATATATATCATTCATTATTATATATATAAAAAATATATATTATTTTTTTGAAAGAAAATAATGGTGGTTCACAAACCCCTCCAATTTAAGTTATTAGAGGGGGTTCATGAACCACCTCTAGTATCTTACATTAGATGGGGTTGTTAACCCACCCTCATTCATGAAATATGATGCGGATTATGAAATGATGCTAATCTCTTTGATTAGAGGGGGTTTTAAACCCCCTCTGAATTTTTCTTTATTTTTAAAAATAAATCTAAACAAAATTCAAATTTTATAATACATATTGTTGCATCCACATCTGTGTGAAAATATATATATATTATATAAAAACATTGTACAAATGTATTTAAATGTATAATGAAGACAAATATATATGAGGACATTATATAAATACTTTGAATAAATACTTATATATTTATAAAAAGATGTATAAACATATAAATATTGGTATACTTAATATAAATTTAATTATAAATTTATTTATCCAATTTTATAAAATTTATGTACGGTTTTATAAATTCCAAACATTTATATTATGATTTATATTATATATATATATATTATTAAATAATTTTTTATTATATATTTTTGTATCAATAAATATATATTACATTATGTATAAATTATATATATTATAGACAAAATTAAATATGCATATAAATATATATTTTATATAATTATATTATATATGTTATATTATAAATATTTAATTATATATAAATAAATAATTATTAAATAATTATTTTCTATATATTGTAGTATACTATATTAATTATAAATTAATTTAGTAAATATATATTTATATCATTTAATTATATTATATCTTTCCAATTATATGAATGCATTTAGTTTTTTGTGTATTAATATATGTATGATATAATATAAATGAATATAATCACCTACAAAAATATGTTATATAAATGTATTTCATATAATATATGTATAATATAAATTAGAGAATATATTAATTATAAAACCAACATATAATTTTATTGCATAAAAATAGGTGTAATAATAATAATAATATTATTATTATTATTATTACACACATGTACATAAATACATTTGCATTTTATATTTATGTATAAATACAATTATACTGTATTATGTATACAATTATACATAATTTAGAAAAAATTAAGTAAAAATAAAAATAAAAATATTATTTATTTATATTTCAAATATTTTATTATAAATATTTTATTATAATTAAATAAATAAATATTATATAATTATTTTAGGTATATTTTAGTATTGAATATTAATTATAAATTAATTTAGTAAATATATATATATATATGTCATTTAATTATATTATTTATTTCCAATTATATGAATATATTTAGTTTTGTGTGTGTATATATGTATGTAGATGATATAATATAAATATATATAATTACCTACATTAATATATAATATAAATATATATAATATAATATATGTATAATATATAAAGTAATAATATTATATCTGTAAATATTATATTAATATAAAAATATACAAGCATATAAATATAAATTTATTTATAAATATATCTATAAATATGTATTTAAATATATATATATATTATACACAAATATATTCAAATTATATAAAAATCTATATTATATATAAATATTATACATAAATATATATTATATTATAGAGGAATATATTATATATACACAAATATATTATATTATTTATATTTATATATAGATAGATATATATATACATAAAATCTTGTGTTTCTGAATGTAAATAAATATATTGCATTGTATTATATTAATGATTCTTCATTTAGAATAATGGTTTGGGGGTAGGTACTACTTCTACTAGTCTCCTATTAAATTCCTGACAAAAGTGCTTTTTCTATGAGTGTGGGGAACATGCGCACGCGTGATCTCTCGGACTTAGGGTTTATGGGATTTTTCTACGAACAAGGGGGAGATACCCATGGGTTTTTTCGGGTGTCGGTGATGGGTATGTCCCATGGACAAGGGGGTGTTCCTAGGGTTTTTTGGGTGTTTGTGTGGGTTTTCTTGGGGGCCTGGTGGGTTTTTGGGGTTGTTTGTGTGGGTTATCATGGGGTGCCTGTGTGGGGTGTTGGGTGGTTGTCATGGGGTGTCCAGGTAGCCTAGGGGTTGTCTGGGTGTCTGTGTGGGGGTGTCATTGGGGTTGTCTATATGCATATGTGGGGGTGTCGGGTGGATGTCATGGGGTAAAAAAATTTAATAAAATGAGGAAGAAGTTTATGGGTAGCTATAGGATAACTTCCCCTAAATGTGGGGACTGAAAGTCAATTAGGGGTAGTTCTAATCACCCCAAATATGCTTTAATAAATAGATTTGTTTAAAACCTCCCCTAATCGATAATATTTTGATGAATTTATAGTGAAATTAGAGGGGTCAAACCCCCCTCTATTTTAACCACCACTAAACATAAGATTATTTTTCTAGTGCTTCCCCATAAACCCCTCTAAACAGAGTAGGGGTCACAATATTTGTGGTTATGGGAAATCACAGATAAAGTATTTAGAGGGGGTTAAAACCCCACCTAATGAAAAAATAACCCCTTATAATCACCCTATATTTTGTGATGACTCTTTTTACATGTTTTCATTTAATTTGTATATCAATTTATCATGATCTATGCTTTATTAACCACTTATTCCTCGTGTAAAATGTATGTTTACTTCACTTTTACATATGATCATCATTTACTGAATATTGTAGAGACCCGAAGCCTGACGTACATTGACATTACATTACATTTGTGGAATACTGAGTACATAACAAAAACACACACACAAGGACCGTAATAGTTTAGTGTCTTTGGAAACTCAGAATATAATCTTCTAATCGTGGTGAAATATCTTCAAAATCTCCCATAAAGATCTTCCTTTTTTTACCTAAAACCATTCTTTATATCCCGGGGAAAAGAAAACATAAAAGGGTGAGCTCAAATGCTATTTAAGGGTAAAAAAAAGAAATTTCGATCACATCATATACATAAGCACATAACTTTTGGAAATCTTAACCTGCAAAAGAGATCATAATTTCTTAACATGGGGTAAATCATGGCAGTGAAATGTAATCACAATAATCATAACTTAAAACATGAAACTTTGTGGCATTCACACATAATCATAGAGAATCATTTCTTGTTAGTGAAGACTCATTGCCAAGACTATCTTAGTGGACAAAGTCCCTTTTCTGAATCGAGTAACCCTCGTTTCAGTCCTGTTTCACTGAACCGGTATAACCTACCATTCCAGCCATGTCTATCTCATGAGATATAAAATATTTACCCAATGCATTGGAGGGATATATAGGTCCCACCCGTCTCATAGTGATACCATTCTTATGTGTTCCACAAAATCATAAATCATACATCATTTCATAACCCATGTAATACAAATGGGAATCTTAAACATCATGACATCATAAAACAATTCATATAAGATAAAGGAATTCATAAAAATAATTCCATCACAACATAATCAAATCAATGTAATAATAGGGAGAAAAACAGAACCCTTTATTATCTTAGATGGAAAATAATTTTGATAAAACACTTGAACTCCATTATTGAGGAAAATATTCTTTCTTCTTCAAAAACATTTTTCCTTTCTTAACATGTCATACAACATTAAATTAAAAGAAGTTGATTAAAAATAAACTTGAAAACTTGTAAAGGAAGCTTCTTGGAAATAATGTTTTAAAAATACATTCATGCCGTATAAGTTAAAAAAACATTCTTTGTACTTTTGTCGGATAAGTCAAAAAGTACCTCGTACAAAAAACGACAAAAGATTCCTTTCAAATTCTTTACTAAAAACTCACCGAAGGGTAAAATTGGATTTAAACAATTGTAGGTGGATGGAAATAATATTACATATTCAGGAAACATGGATGTGGATGATAAAATACACCCCAGTAACTTTCAATGTATAAACAATCTCGGATAAAAATGAGATTGTGATATTTCCCTTACCTTAAGTCTGATTTGCTTCGTACGTGTCCGAACCTCCTCTTCTTTGAAACGCCTCTTTGAATCCTCCACTTAGGGAACTAAGATTGGTCTTTGAAGAAGACCAGGACCTCTTGGACTATTCTAGGGAAGTGTAGAGGAGAACATGGCAGGGGTTGGCCGAGCTTGAGTGCTCAAATTGGTGTGAGGAGGAGGGGGAGGAGGTGCCCTTTTATAAGGGAGGAGAGGGGCACCTTATGAATATCTCAAAATATTATTTTATATTAAAGTCAAAATCGGTTTATAATGGTTCCAAAGGGTCTTATTTCGAAGATAAAGTGGGTATGGGTCGAAATTCTATCAACCAATAGGATTTAGACAAGTTTAGGGTATTAGTTTAACCTTATCAATTAGATTTAACTCTAAGTTAAATAATTTAACTTTTACCGTGTCTTTTTGTTTTCTTTCACTATATGGTTAATACACTTACTATAACATGCCAAACGAACCCCAAATTGTTTATTATTAATATATATATCCTTATCTAAGTCATTTGGCCGATCCTTAGATTTTTAAGAATAAAATAACAATTAATAATATAATATTTGATTTAAAAACTATTTTGTGTCAATTTTGACACTATTTGATATATGATTTTTGTTAAAGTCATAACAGAATTATATGTTCTAAGCAAGTTGATTAAATAAACAATAATATATCATAGTAACCTAGAAAATTAGTAGAATTCATAAAAAGTCTCAAATAACATTTATTTTAGCATTTATAACATCAATTATGTTAACATTTCCTTAAAAGGGTAATTACTGCATCATCGTTGTGTCATAAATAAATTAATTTATTTAATGTCTAAAAATTATAAATAAAATATCATTATGTATGAAATCCTTTTATCTTTCTAATGAATATTTATATTAGAATTTATCTTATGTATAACCACATATTAAAAATGTTTTAGTAAATAAACTTTGATTTTAACTCTTTTAACCCTTCTTTAAATAAATTAATAATAAATGTCCTAATCTAATCCAAGTGGGCCTAAATGGTCATATTTTATTCCTAAGTTCGTTTTTGGTCGAATTACACGTGTCCAATCGAATTAGGACATGTGTTAGGGTAATAATAATATCATTTCTACCCATAATTACCCTATTTACTTTTAACTGTGGTAAAAAAAAGTAAAAAGTTACTATTCACCAAAAAATTATTTTCATCTCATTGAACCACATTTTAGTCCTTGATATTAACCTTGTCTCTCGGATTTTCGAAATTCCACTCACAGAAGCTGTAAAATTAAGTTTTATGAAAAATTCAGTTTTTTAACTACCACTTAGTGGTTTCACTATTCATCAAAAATTGAAAGTTTTCAGAAAAATACCAAAAAATAGGCCTAAGCTATATTTGATATTATGAACTCAAAAAATGATTTCTATTTTACCAAATTCAAAACATATCAGTTGCATTAATTAATTTAAAAATTAATTCCCGTCGTCAAAACAAATAGCGTATTCTTAAGAGATAATAACTATCAAAAGATTGACACTTGTTTATGTCTGGTTTAAATGTGAAATTACATCCAACGACCATCATTGAATTAAATTGTAAAAATATATTCTAAATATACTTTAAAACCACTCAAATTAATAATTTATCACTATTAATTATTTCAATTGAAAAAGATGTTTTTAATTAAAATTATTAATTTCCACTATTCATCAAAATATGAAAGTTATCCGAAAATCACCAAAGTTTCACCCTAAGCTAATTTCGATATTATGAATCCAAAAATGAATTCCATTTTGAAAAATAATATTACAAAATTTCAAAAAGTGCTTATTACTATTCATAACGGCTAGTTTTAATAATATTTTAATAGCATATTGTTGTTTAGTGAAACTCGTTATTGCGTACTACACACGCTATCGAGGAAGGTCGTGATTGCATGTAATGCAAGGGAAATCAAGGATGCGTGTTGTGCAAGATCCTTTTGGTGTAGTGTACAACACAAGACATTAGTGAAATTAAAAAGAATATTTTTTTATAAAATCTCGGGGTGTTACATTCTACCCCCCTTAAAATGAATTTCGCCCTCGAAATTCGTCGGGGTTATAAATGGTTTACTACTTGAAAGTTTCTCTAATAGAAACCCACATCGTAAAAAGGAATACCAAAACCAATCTTTAAAAACAAAAGTATGAAACGTAATGGTTACCCAAATAAACTAATCATTGGGTTTCCACATAGGTGAAAATATGGATATGGAAGAAAAATCTAACCATCATGTTCTGATGGAGAGTGGTAGAGAACATGGCTATGGAAAAGCCAACAATCACAAATCCATAAATTTGTAACGATCTAAGGTACCATCTGATTAATTAAATATAAGAGCACTAGGACAACATTTTTGGTTTTCAAGATCGTTTCCCTAAAGTTGAAGAGTTTGAATTAGAATAAATACTTACTTTATTTTGGTACAATCTCACTGTTGTTCGTGCCTTAAACAATTTCCACTTCATCTCTTAAATAAATGATGTTGAATTTGTTATTTGTGAAGTGTTAGCAGATCATGTGATAGAATGACGGGTCATTCCATCTCTTGCAAACAAAAGGTTAGCAAAATTTATAAGTCCATCTTATGGTTAATCGTATATGGTTCCAAAAATGAACTTATACTTCATATATCATAACGCTTAATAAAATAAAACTATTTTCCACTAACCAGGGACTTCCTGTAGGCCAGTGGTAGGCGATAAAGGTCAGTCGCACTTTGATTGTGGGTTAGATTCCCACAGCCTTGTCTGACGCGATGGGTTGTTGCCCGTCCTGCAGGTTGTCCTTTTTCTAAAACTGTATTACTATAACATCCCATCAATAATGTCGAAAAAACTTTTATCCTTAAACGATACTAACTTATGTCCAACATAATCCATTCCAATCTTTAGGCTTATCCATAATACTACAGTCCACTATCATAACATAGTGAAAACGATTACTAGAGATTTAATACCATCATTGATCCCCATATATCATAAGATATGTTTTGTTGGTCACATTCCAAACATTCAAAGTACTTAATCATGTATTCTCTTGAATACTCATTGAACCTTAGGGAAAACATGAATGCAGTTAAAAGTTAACACCTTCCACATACCAAAATCCTCAAAATTCTATATACTCAAACCATGATATCACTTAGTCCTTATATCAATCATGAGCTCATGAATACTGTTAAACATTTCGTTTTCTTGTTTTTCCTTCATTATGCGCATATCAACTTATTTCCAAAAATATCTCAATCACTTTGAATACCACATTAGACCAATACATAAATATTCCAATACTTTATGATACAACATTATTTTGGAATCCCATTACATAAACACTTAATCATTCCACCACATCGTTGTCAAATTCAACATCGCCAATAGTGATTGCATGTGACTTCCCTTTGTCCTTTTCCTTAAGCGGTTGCTCATGTCGATCATCACTAACCCTTGGATTAGGGAATTTATTAGCATAATGCCCCATTTCCTTGCACTTGAAGCATTGAAGTGTTGGTGGTGCGTTCTCTGCAGTGTTTGCTTTATTCACATCATTAGAAACCCTTTTTCCATTACTTCGACACTCAATTGCCCGATGACCTTCTTTTCAACACTTAAAACATTTTCTAGTCCCTTTAAGACAATCTCCACCATGCTTCTTTCCACACTTTGTGCATAAGGAAACATTCATCTTCTTTTCACCATTATTTTGAGATTTATCCTTGAACTCCATATTTCGTTTCTTTTCAAAACCATGAGATGGATATGTAACACCAACTTCCATTTCTACCTTGATAGCACAACGCAAAATTTCTTCATAGCTACTGAAGTCTCTTATAGCTAATGCCCTTCGGATACTTGGTTTTAAGCCACTAAAAAATCGATCAACTTTACTTTCAGGTTGGATGATAATGCCAGATGCATACCTTGCAAGTCTTGTAAAATTTTATTCGTATATACCAACAGATTCCTCATCCTTCTGCTTCAGCTCAAGAAACTCCTTTTCCATCTTTGTTCTAAGAATACGAGGGAAGTACTTACTGAAAAACAAGTTCTTGAACTCGTCCCATTCCATGGACTCAATTTCATCTCTTGGCCTCATATTCTTGATAAGATTCCACCATTGATCAGCATCACCTTCCAAACGATACACTGCTAAGATGACTTTATCATGTTCAGAACATTGAAGAACTGGAAATATCTTTTCAGTAGTACTGATCCATTGTTCAGAAACAAGTGGATCGGAAGTCCCACTGAAAGAAGGTGGACGTTGCCTCATAAAGGACTCAATAGAATATTGTTCCCTTCTCTAATCATTTGGAAGTCCAGAATGATTCATAGCTTGTGTAAGTATAGCAATAAGACTTTTCACTCCATCTCCCATAACATTTGTTTGTTCAGGAGGGCAATCATTTCATTGTCCATTTCATTGATCAACACGGTTCCTTTCGGTTCCAGCCATCGTCTAAAACCCAAAAAGAATAGTGTGAGAGGAAAAAATCATGCTAGGGAAAACATCATAATAAAGGGGGAGTACCTTCAATATCTAACATCATAGGTTTAATTCTATGATCTTTAGCGTAATTCTAGTACTATAACCTATACGTATACTTATCCTTAGGGACATCCCTAGACATACCATAGAAATATCTCTAGGGATCTCACTAACGTTTTCGCATCCTAGTTTCCAAAGGTTGACTAAACATTTCCTCTGATACCAAATGTAGAGACCCGAAGCCTGACATACATTGAAATTACATTACATTTGCAGAATACTTAGTACATAACAAAAACACACACACAAGAACCATAATAGTTTAGTGTCTTTGGAAACTCGGAATATAATCTTCTAATCGTGGTGAAAGATCCTCAAAATCTCCCATAAAGATCATCCTTTTTTTACCTAAAACCATTATTTATATCCTGGGGAAAAGAAAACATAAAAGGGTGAGCTCAAATGCTCAGTAAGGGTAAACAAAAGAAATATCGTTCACATCATATACATAAGCACATAACTTTTGGAAATCTTAACCTGCAAAAGAGATCATAATTTCATAACATGGGGTAAATCATGGCAGTGAACTGTAATCACAATAATCACAACTTAAAACATGAAACTTTGTGGCATTCACACATAATCATAGAGAATAATTTCTTGTTAGTCAAGACTCATTGCCAAGACTATCTTAGTGGACAAAGTCCCTTTTCTGAATCGAGTAACCCTCGTTTCAGTCATGTTTCACCGAACCGGTATAACCTACCATTCCATCCATGTCTATCTCATGAGATATAAAATCTTTACCCAATGCATTGGAGGGATATATAGGTCCCACCCATCTCATAGTGATACCATTCTTATGTGTGCCACAAAATCATAAATCATACATCATTTCATAACCCATGTAATACAAATGGGAATCTTAAACATCATGACATCATAAAACAATTCATATAAGATAAAGGAATTCAGAAAAATAATTCCATCACAACATAATCAAATCAATGTAATAATAGGGAGAAAAATAGAACCCTTTATTATCTTAGATGGAAAATAATTTTGATAAAACACTTGAACTCCATTCTTGAGGAAAGTATCCTTTCTTCTTCAAAAACATTTTTCCTTTCTTAACATGTCATAAAACTTTAAACTAAAAGAAGTTGATTAAAAATAAACTTGAAAACTTGTAAAGGAAGTATCTTGGAAATAATGTTTTAAAAATCCATTGATGCTGTATAAGTTAAAAAAACATTCTTTGTACTTTTGTCAGATAAGTCAAAAAGTACCTCGTACGAAAAACGACAAAAGATTCCTTTCATATTCTTTACTAAAAACTCGCCGAAGGGTAAAATTGGATTTAAACAATTGTAGGTGGATGGAAATAATATTACATATTCAGGAAACATGGATGTGGATGATAAAATACACCCCAGTAACTTTCAAAGTATAAACAATCTCGGATAAAAATGAGATTGTGATATTTCCCTTACCTTAAGTCCGATTTGCTTCGTAAGTGTCCGAACCTCCTCTTCTTTGAAACGCCTCTTTGAATCCTCCACTTAGGGATATAAGATTGGTCTTTGAAGAAGACCAGGACCTCTAGGATTATTCTAGGGAAGTGGAGAGGAGAAAATGGCAGGGGTTGGCCGAGCTTGAGTGCTCAAATTGGTGTGAGGAGGAGGGGGAGGAGGTGCCCTTTTATAAGGGAGGAGAGGGGCACCTTAGGAATATCTCAAAATATTATTTTATATTAAAGTCAAAATTGGTTTATAATGGTTCCAAAGGGTATTATTTCGAAGATAAAGTGGGTATGGGTCGAAATACTATCAACCAATAGTATTTAGACAAGTTTAGGGTATTATTTTAACCTTATCAATTAGATTTAACTCTAAGTTAAATAATTTAACTTTTACCGTGTCTTTTTGTTTTCTTTCACTATATGGTTAATAATCTTACTATAACATGCCAAACGAACCCCAAATTGTTTATTATTAATATATATATCCTTCTCTAAGTCATTTGGCCGACCCTTATATTTTTAGGAATAAAATAACAATTAATAATATAATATTTGATTTAAAAACTATTTTGTGTCAATTTTGACACTATTTGATATATGATTTTTGTGAAAGTCATAAAAGAATTATATGTTCGAACCAAGTTGATTAAATCCACACTAATATATCATAGTAACCTAGAAAATTAGTGGAATTCATAAAAAGTCTCAAATAACATTTATTTGAGCATTTATAACATCAATTATGTTTACATTTCCTTAAAAGGGTAATTACGGCATCATCGTTGTGTCATAAATAAATTAATTTATTTAATGTCTAAAAATTATAAATAAAATTTCATTATGTATGAAATCCTTTTATCTTTCTAATTAATATTTATAGTCGAATTTATCTTATGTATAACCCCATATTAAAAATGTTTTAGTAAATAAACTTTGATTTTGACTCTTTTAACCCTTCTTTAAATAAATTAATAATAAATGTCCTAATCTAATCCAAGTGGGCCTAAATGGTCATATTTTATTCCTAAGTTTGTTTTTGGTCGAATTACACTTGTCCAATAGAATTCGGACATGTGTTAGGGTAATAATAATATCATTTCTACCCATAATTACCCTATTTACTTTTAACCGTGGTAAAAAAAAGTAAAAAGGTACTATTCACCAAAAAATTATTTTCATCTCATTGAACCACATTTTAGTCCTTGATATTAACCGTGTCTCTAGTATTTTCGAAATTCCAACCACAGAAGCGGTAAAATTATGTTTTATGAAAAAATCAGTTTTTTAACTACCACTTAGTGGTTTCACTATTCATCAAAAATTGAAAGTTTTCAGAAAAATACCAAAAATTAGGCCTAAGCTATATTTGATATTATGAACTCAAAAAATGATTTCTATTTTACCAAATTCAAAACATATCAGTTGCATTAATTAATTTAAAAATTAATTCCCGTCGTCAAAACAAATAGCGTGTTCTTAGGAGATAATAACTATCAAAAGATTGATACTTGTTTATGTCTGGTTTAAATGTGAAATTACATCCAATGACCATCATTGTATTAAATTGTAAAAATATATTCTAAATATACTTTAAAACCACTCAAATTAATAATTTATCACTATTAATTATTTCGATTGAAAAGTTGTTTTTAATTAAAATTCAGTAATTTCCACTATTCATCAAAATATGAAAGTTATCCGAAAATCACCAAAGTTTCACCCTAAGATAATTTCAATATTACGAATCCAAAAATGAATTCCATTTTGAAAAATAAAATTACAAAATTTCAAAAAGTGGTTATTACTATTCATAACGGCTAGTTTTAATAATATTTTAATAGCATATTGTTGTTTAGTGAAACTCGTTATTGCGTACTACACACGCTATCGAGGAAGGTCGCGATTGCGTGTAATGCAAGGTAAATCAAGGATGCGTGTTGTGCAAGCTCCTTTTAGTGTAGTGTACAACACAAGACATTAGTGAAATTAAAAAGATTATTTTTCATAAAATCTTGGGGTGTTACAAATATTTAATTAAATAACCCAATTTATTGCATCATGTATATGATTATTGTCTTTTTCATATGCCATTTTTACATACAGTGTTTTATTTTAATGTTGTTATTTAATTGAATCTTTACATGAATAATTATTTTGACATGCAGCATCAGGTGGGGCTCAGTTATAGATAGTCCCTTGATGCATCAACAAGTCTCGGGAGACAAAATAATTGGTGACAAACCCTTCATGTTTGTTTCCATGCAGAATCAAATGGGTTTTTGCTAATAGAATTAAACTACCTTGTCGGTTTAATGGTTCATGTTCCAAAAAAATGGAATCCAATAAATATTCATTTTTTTCATTTTATATTTAGTTATTACTTTCCATGAGGTTTTCACTATGACAAAACCTATGGTTTTATTTTTCATTCTCAGTGTATTGATAGAATTTTTTTGGATTATTTACCTTTCCATAATGACTATGACTTATTTACATTATGTCGCTTTTTAAGTTTTCATATAACCCTTAATTAGACTTTGAGATCAGCATTTTATTTGTATTCCTTCCCCATGTTGAAAGATAAAATCTTTGAATAAGTGAGAAGAAGCAGGTTATTTTCTTTTGTAATGTTATATGTTTAATTTTACAATGTAATATGGGAACCAAGTATATATATATAGTTCTTCAAGAATACTAAACTGATCAAACCATGGTGATTTGATCACTAATATCTATTCCATTGTAATATAATGACCATCGATTCTGGGATACTAGGGTTGGAGTTGTTATAGTTAGTATGAGAAAAGATTACAATAAACCTAGAGAATTATATGTTAAATAAACATTAGATTTATATTAACTTATTATAGTGACTTTTGTGATCAATTATCATTATGATTATGAGATAACATATTGGGTTCCATTATTTAGATATGGTGCCTAATAGAAGGAAAGGAATCAACACCCGTGGACCTGGTAGGGATGGCCCCACTGAGAAAATCAACACAGTTAATGTTAGAGCGGATAATATCATATCCATGATTCGAAAAATTACTCATTTTATGATTAATAACCATACTACACCTATGTTGTATCATTTGACATGGTAGAATCCCTCGTATTTTAGTGGCACCACTAATCCAGTTGTATCTGAGTAGTGGACCAAGTACCTTGAAAATATATTTCTACCACTGGGATTCAGTGAAAATGAAAAGGTATTACTAGAATTATATTTCTTCAAGGGAGATATTGATCAATGGTGGCATTTGATCAATAATAATATAGAGTAATATGGAATATAGGACATGGAATGGATAGATTTTAAGGAAATTTTCTTCGACAAATACTTCCCTCATGATCAGTGGATTGAAAAAAATATAAAATTACATGGCTTGAACAGAAGTTATTAAGAGAGTGTTATAGATTATGAGGATAAGTTCACAACACTATCCAAGTATGTTATCAATTACAAATGTGATTCAGAAGAAAATATTGATAATTTATTTGAAGGTATTAAACCAAGTCTATAATGGTAAATGTATTCTCAATCATTTTCATCACAAAATGAAATAGTATTAACATCCATCAAAATTGAGAAAAAATAATCTAGATCTTATATGTTCAAGGGAAATCTAGAGAATTAGAGGCCTTGAATAACCATGGAAAGGGTGAATCATTAAACAATAAGAGTTTAACGATGAAATTTCAATTATGAGAAAATTGTTGAAAGAATCAACCTCAGAAATGCTTGAAAGGCATGGGAGTTTGTTATAATTTTTGAGAAAGGGGTCATAAAGCTAATGAGTTTGATGGGAAGAAACAAATCAATGTTTTTCAATAAATCATCTACAACTAAATGAAGCATTATTCAAACCAATGTCCCAAGAATTAAGAGAATCTAGCATAGAAGAGGCAAAGGGGAGATGGAAAATCTTATATTGTACCCACAACTAATGTAGAAGTACAAAATTATGCGGTAGTAAGTACAATAATCCTACATTAAAATTTATAAAATGCTTTATTTGATTCTATAACATCATAATCTTTTATATCTACCCAATTTCCCAAGAAAATAATATATTTCCCTTATGATTTAATAAGATATTTGTCAGTTGAAACCCATAAGGGGAGTCTCATTGCAAAAAAATGTGTCGAAAAGTTCCCATTATGGTATATAAATTTTATTTATTTCCTAACATTATTATCATACCTATATTTGAATTTGATATAATTCTAGGTGTACATTGGATTTAAAAATATGATGAGAAACCTTATTTCAAGAATAAATAAGTAAGAATTTGTAATGAATATGTAAATCCATTATCTTTATGTGAGAAACCTCATCACCTGATTATTATCTAGATCCACCCCCAACAGTCATTTTGAATGAAATTGTAGAGGAGGAAGATAAAAAGCATCTTGGGATGAAGAATGTATTCTTCAAATTGAGGTTGTACATATTATGCAAGTATACAATGATGTATTTCCTAATGAATTATTAGTACACCCCCACCCCCCCCCCCCCCCCCCGCCCTTGAGAATGAAGTTGATATTATCATTGATCTATTCCCTAATGAATGTACAATATCAAAATATACTTATAGAATGGAAATTTGGGAATTAATGGATCTGAATAAACAACAATAGGAGTTGAGTAATAATGGATTTATTCACCCTATCGTTTCCCAATGGGGATCCCCTATTGTTTTTTGTTATGAATAAAGATGGATCCTTGAGGATGTGAATTGAATATAGAGAAATAAATGCTATTACAATATTGAATAGGTATCCTCTTCCACTCAATAGTGATTTATTTGATAAAATTCATGGATCTCAATATTTATAGATGGATTAGATTTATTATGGGTATCATCAGTTGTGAGTAAAGATGGAAGATACTTCGAAGACAAATTTTTGGATGAGGAATTGACATTATGTGTTCCTAGAAATTCCATTTTGACTGAATAATTATATCTATGTTTTCAGGGATCTAATAAACAAAATATTCAAGTAATATCTTGATGTTTTTTATTGTATTCATTGATGATATTATGATGTATTCTAAAAACTATGAACACCATTAGAGTCGCATGGGGAATAATCTTGATACTCTCAAAAGAAAAGTATAATATGGTAAATTTAGCATATATGAATTATGGATTCAGGAAATTTATTTTCTAGTCTATATTTTCTCTAAGTATTAATTTTTAGTTGATCCTTCAAAGACAAAGGCAATCCAAGGATGTCCTTTGCCAAAAAATAACTGAGGTATATAGTTTTATTGGTTTAGTAGGTAACTAATTGTATTTGGTTTAGAATTTTTTCTTGATTGGATAACTCATTAACCAAGCTGACATGTAAAGGGGTTAAGTTTGTGTGGACTAAAAATGAGTAGACTGTTTGAATAATTGAATATAATACTACTGAAGTATGTCTGTCTTACCCACACCAGGGTAAGACCTCTATATAGATCTAAATTGTTAGGATGGTATAACTCTGAGTAATATATACTGTGTGATACCAAACATTGGATCGAAATAAGAATGAGATTCTCAGATACAAGAGGGGGTGAATTGTACCTTTTTAAAAATTTCCTTAAACAATGAAAGATCTAAATTTAACAAAGTTAAACTAAGAAAATTCACAAGACCTCTATGAGTACAAAAGCCTTTTTGGATTTCGGAATAGTGATTCTGAAAATAGAACTTAACAGAAGTTACAAATATTAAGATTCTACCTTAAAGCATATAGAATCTAACTAAATCAGAGTACAAGTAAAAAAGTATAAGAAAGTTATAATTTCCTTAGAAATACAAAATACAGTGGAAAAACAAATATTAAAACTACAAGTAACAAACAATAACTCTTTTAACCCAAAGAGAAGGGTATCCAACGTCCTTGGAAAAATGTCCCTTGATTTATACATTCAAGCAAGTCTGTCTTACCCACACCAGGGTAAGACCTCTATATAAAGATCAGAGTCTGTCTTGTTATCCCCACAAACCCTCAACTATCTGGTAGTCGGAACCTCTGTCCTCCTCATCAAGGAAGCCCTCAACTTCAAGGTGTTGTAACCTCTGTCTTCTTATCCCCATAATCCCTCGATTGTAATCACCAATAATCGTAGTCACACGAAGCATGTCTGCACAAGGAAAAGTACGAACAAGCGATTAAAACATTCTACATGCTGCTTGATAGTTGATAAAAGCCTCTTTCTCTCTCTAGAAATCACTCCAACATCATGTAATAACAAGTTGTGTCAAAGTTCATTTCCATGTCAAGCTCATTAAAATGGGCTCTTATTTATAGGCTAAGCTCTAACGGTCATCTCCCTCCTCCAACGGTCATATTTCTCCTTGAATTTCGGAGGGACCTGTACATGTGTCACTCAACCAATGGTTAGTCAATAACGGAAAGCACGACATCATTTTTTAATGAAACAAGTTTATATATAAGTAAAACTGATGTTCGGAATGTATGAAAATAAAAGCTTGGAGTCTAACAAAAATGGAATTCAGAGTTTATAAAAAAGAGATATTCAGATTCTATTTTATAGTAATTCGGATCCTAAATTCTGTAGAAATCCAGAGTCTGAATTTCTAAGGAAATTTGGAGTCTGGTTTCACTAGAATTCAGAATCTGAACTTATAGAGTTCAGAGTCAAACTCGTAAAAGTTTGGAGTAGAACTAGTAAAAGTTCGGAGACGAACTACTAAAAATTCGGAGTCTAACTCATTGATGTTTGAAGTCGAACTAGTAAAAGTTTGGAGTTGAACTCATAGAAGTTCGGAGTCGAACTAGTAGAAGTTCGGAGCCAAACTATTAAAAGTTCGGAGTTGAACTCATAGAAGTTTGGAGTCGAACTAGTAGAAGTTTGGAGTCCAGAATTAGGAGTGGAACTATATGAGAGTTCATATCCAAAATTCAAAATTGAACTTTATTATAGTTCGTATCCAAAATTAGGAGTGGAACTTTATTGGAGTTCGTATCCAGAATTCGGAATGGAACATCATTAGAGTACGTATCCATAATTCCTCATGGAACTTTTTTAGAGTTCGTATCCAGAAATCAGATCCTAAAACATAATGCTTCAAATCTAAGTATTATATGATTCCGAGGTTTTAGTTATGAATTTGATTTTTATACTTAAAAAAATTATTGATATGTATAAGGAAATCTAGGTTAGGGTAAATTTCCTAAAGGAAGGAAAGTTTCCTTATAGAAGTAAAATATTTATTTTCTTAAGTATAAGGTGCTTGTGATTTTCAAAACAAGAAGGAATGGAAAAGTCATAAGGAAAACCTTATTGACTCAACAATATCCCACTTTTTGGAAAGAACAAACAAACATTCGAAAAAGAATATAAGGACTTAGAAAAAATTCCTTAAGATATTGAAATTAATACTTATCTCCCTTTATTCATAGATAATAGTGAATAAAACTAACTCCCGGTTAGGCTTTGGAACTCTAAGGATTGTATTCTAGATTTCTGGAATAGAGTCTTCATTATCATAAGAAAAAAAACTTCATACTTAGAAACTCCCCATTACTTTAAGGATAGTTCTCAACTTATAAATTTTTCTCCCTTTTAGATTTTTCCTTCTCCCCTTTGAGTAGTTTTTCTTCCTTCTCCCCCTTTGTGATTTTCAAAAATAATTGAAGGGAATGGAAAAGAAATAAAGTACCTAAAACATTAGTGAAGACAACACAAGATACAACTAACCAGAGATTTCATTAGATTTGAATGAATTTTTACAAGGAAAGGCATTACAACAACAAATCAGATTTTTCTATTTGTCCTCCTTTTCCTAGGGGATTAGCTTATTTAACAAGGTTTTTATCTTCTCCATGTCTTTCTGGTCCTCCTAAACTTGCTTCTCTAAAGCTTTTATTCTTTCATCTTGAGCTTTCAAGGCCTCCAATTGTGCCTTAAGGACTTCATTATGCTTTACAAGATTTTCTTCAAGCTCAATCTGTATATCTCTATCACTTTTAAAATTTTGAGCAAGAGAGTTATCCTTCCCATTCAAGTCTTTCACTTTTTAATTCCGAGAATTTTCTTCAAGGTTCAGCTTATCCTAAAGGTTATTAATATTGGCATCCTCAATATCAAAAGAATCTTTAACATCATTCTTAAAACAATCAAACTCATTCAAATCATCATCAACTTTATTAGACCACAAAGTGATTTTACTGCAAGATTTCCTGTGGACAACATAATTGATAAAGAAATTTTTTTAATCTGCTTCAATCTTAACACACTTATCCATCACCATAGACAAGGATTATGACTTCTGATTTAGACTGTTTTGCATCATTTGGAATCTGGAGTCTATGGTGGGAAAGATCGGAATTGTGTCCACCAACTTTTTCAAAGATTCAACAACAAAGTCATGTCCCAATGCTAATGACTTCGAATCCGATAACTAGCTTGGGGATTTTTTTTCTTCATTTTCCACCAACTTCTTTCTAGACAAACCACCAACCTCCTTCATTCTTATAACATCTTTTTTTGGGGTGTCCATAAGCACTTTCTTCCCCTTATCAACTTTTGAAATTGCCTCATCAGGAGATTCTTCCCCGCTTCCAGATATTTGAACAATATAATCTTCATCTGGGTTCTCCTTCTCTACTTCTTCAAGAAAATTCTTCTCATAGAATAATTCCTCATCAAACAATTCATTTTCCTTTTCTTCTTTTTTGACATCATCTCTCTTAACATATTCCTCAACTCCCTTTCTCAGAGTGACAGTCTTTGAGGATTTGTCCTTTTCTTTATAATCCTCAACTTGTTTGATCAATTCATCGAGATCATCACTTCCTTATTCTACTTATTCTTCTTCTTCAACAACATCTTCCTCTACTTCTTCACCAGCTACTTTCTTTACTTCTTCAACAACATCTTTCCCTTTAGAAATTTCTGGATAGAAGTAGTTCTTTTCATGGGTCTCTGGTAAATCATTTACATCAAAAGTTTTTGGAATGGGAATATTCTCATAATCTACTTCTATAACTCTCAAAAGATATTGTACAAACTCAGATTCAAACATCGTTTTCTTCATCTTATTCTCTTTGACCTGTTTCTCTAACTCATCCATAGATTTTTCTCTTAAGGCCTTAGCCTCGGCAGGGTCCAATCCGAACTGTGGATCCCCTTATTTCCTTTTCTCCTTCTCTTCCCTCCATTTAGAAGCCACCTCATCTAGATATGCTTTCTGTTTCTTCAGCTCGGGAGGTGCAGATTGGGTTTCCTTAGCTTTGAGATTCTTGTCTTCATTAACCATTTCTTTCAACATCGTCTTCTTAGTAACCTTCTTCACTGGCTCAACCTTCTCTACATTTTTTGGAGTGAATTCCGCCTCTTCTTCTAGAAGATAGTAAAACTCACCTAATTCCTTTGAAAACCCATCTTTCATCTTCTTTAAAGTATCATCACTTATCAGCATCATCTTACAATGTCTTGGATTGGAAGTGCAAGAAACCTTGAATGAATCAAGACACTGAATAATGAGCTTGGAAATAAGAGTAGGATACATAATGATTTGAGCCTTCATGGTTCCATTCTTAATATTCTAAACTGTAATAAGAACGTGCCTCATCAAATTTATCTTCCCTAGATTAACCAAAAAATCTAAGATGTAGATATCACTTTTATTTTGGTTATCCTTATCTCATCTCCTCATAATGAAAAACCCTTGAACCCACAACTGCAGAATCCGTTTTTTGGTGAAAAGATGAGAAATCATTACTGTCTTTTCATCTTTTAGGCCAAGTAATTTCATTGCCTTCACTTTTCTAAAACTTCCTTGCACATCTTGAAGCTTATGTGAATAAAATTCTGCTTCACCATCATATGCCAACCCCACCAAGCTTGCTTCCTTGGTGTAAGATAACATGTAGGTCTTACTATAAGTCTTGGATGAAAATGTTTCTCTTCCATATTCTTTATAGAAGGAAACATACTCATAAAACTCTACAAGAAAATTCATATAAACAACATCCTGACACCTTGGTGTGGATACACAAAAACATCCCATCCATTGACTCTGATATTCTTCGATATTAAAGAATCATACTCACTGAAGAAATTCTGATGGATTAACCTTTCCCTGTAGACTAACCATTTTGAGATTGGTTTCACTAAAGACATGTCTTTGGAAGTGGCTTCTACAGACATTCAGAATGGAGGAGCACTGAATGATTCGAAACTGGCTTTAAGAGCAGAGGCAGGGCTTCAGCACGCGAGATATTTGAAAACGATGTGGGACAAAAAATAGGGGTTCCCTTTATATAGGCTATGGAGTTGACCATTGAACTTCTAAAACAAATATGACAGTTGAAAACTTCTCTGGTTTGATCTGACGGTTGAAAAGATATCCACAAGGAAAACTTGAATCCGATCTTTTGAGGTTTTATGAAAAAAATTCCAATTGAAGAAGAAACGAATCTGAGAAATTTTATAAGAAAAAAAACTACCAGTAACTAAAAAATGATTACGAAAACTTAAGTAAAGAAATCATACATTTCGGATTGGCTAGGAAGTATATTCATAATAGGTAATTTTCTTCTGGATGAAAATTTGACTAAGAAAAACTCATTAAGAAAAAATCACTACGAAAAAAATATGAGTACGAAAATTTACATTACAAAAAATATCATTATGAAAATTCATAGTATGAAAACTCATTACCAAAATTTTCAGTACGAAAACATCATTATGAAAAATTCCAGTACAAAAACTTCATTACAAAAATTTCTAGTACGAAAATTTCATTACGAAAATTTCCAGTATGAAAACTTCTTTACGAAAATGTTCAGTACGAAAACTTAATTATGAAAATCTTCAGTATGAGAACATTATTACAAAAATTTCCAGTATTAAAAGTTCAATTACAAAAATTCTCAGTACGAAAATTCTATTACAAAAATTCTCAGTTCCAAAAAATTCTATTAGGAAAATTCCTATAATGAAAATTTTCATTATGAAATTATTTTGAAAAACTCATTACGATTTTTTTTTTGAAAAAACTCATTACGAAAAATTTTGAAAATATTGAATAACAGATGTACTCCCCCTATGAAAAGGATTTTATTACTCTAAGAAGAATGGTTGAACAAGAATTTAATGAAGGAATATTACCTCACGGTTATCATTCCTAACTTATGTTTAATGTATTCAAATCTATCAGAAGGTAATGATTTTGAGAAAATATCAGCAAGTTGATCTTGCGTTCCGATAAATTGAAAAATGATATCTCTTTTAAGTGTGTGATCCCTAGGAAAGTGATGCCTAATATCTATATTCTTTGCACGAGAGTGATGTGTAGGGTTTTTACTAAGGTCAATGGCACATGTGTTATCACACAAAATTTGACTCTTAGTAAAACTCAATACATAATCTGTGAGTGTGTGTTGCATTTACAACACTTGAGCACAACAACTTCCTGCTGCTACATATTCAGCTTCAGCAGTGGAGAGTGTTGTAGAATGTTGCTTCTTGCATGACCGTGAAACTAATGAATCTCTTATGAAATGACATGTTCCATATGTACACTTTCTATCCATTCTACATCCACCAAAGGTAGCATCTGAAAAGCTTTTTAAAACAAAATCATTTCCAGAAGTATAAAATAGTCCTAGATCCATGGTTCCCATTAAGTAGAGAAAAATTATTTTCACTGCCTTTAAAAGATATTCCTTAGGATTGGATTGATATCTTGAAAATAAGTATACTGAAAACATCAAGTTTGGTCAACTAGCTGTCAAGTAAAGTAGACATCCTATCATACCTCTAAAAGTTGTTTGATCTACTGGTTTCCCAGTTTCATCATAATCAAGTGTGTTTGAGGTACAAATAAGAGTAATTATACTCTTAGTGTTGTCAAAACCATACTTTTTTTTATGGTCTTTAATATACTTATGTGGGGATATGTAGATTCCTTCTGGTTTTTGAGAAATTTGAAAACCAAGAAAAAATTTTAACTCACCCATCATACTCATTTGAAACTCAGATTTCATTAGATCCACAAAGGAATCAGTTAAATATTGCTGAGTTGAACCAAATATAATTTCATCAATATAAATTTGAACAATCCATAAATTTTTCTAATATTTCTTTATAAAAAGGTTTGGATCTGCATTTCTCTTAACATAGTTATTTTGAAGCAGAAATCATGTAAATCTATCATACCAAGCTCGTGGGGCTTGATTAAGGTTATACAAAGCTTTGGTATGTCTATAAACATGATCAAGGTGGTTTGTATCTTCAAATCCAGGAGGTTGTTCAAAAAAACTTCCTCTTGAACATAACCATTAAGGAATGAACATTTCACATCTATTTGAAAAAGCCTAAAATTGAAGAATGCTACAGAGACAAGTAAAATACGAATAGATTCAAGTCTAGATACTAGAGCATAGGTTTCTTTGTAGTCTATTCCTTCTTGTTGATTATAGCCTTTAGAAAATAATCTATATTTATTTCTTATAATGATTCCATTTTCATCACACTTATTTTCAACGACCCATTTTACTTAAATAATATAAGTTTCCTTAGGTCTTTCAACCAAGGTCCAGACTTTATTCCTTTAGAATTCATTTATATCCTTTTTCATGGATTTAATCCATTCATCATCCCCTAAAGATTCATCAGTAATTTTTGGTTCCAATTAGGAAAGTAATGTTAGATTATCTACTCCATTTCTTAAGGAACTTCTAGTCCTTACAGGTTGATTCACATCACCAATGATTCTATCGTTGGGATGATTCATAAGAAATGACTCGTTTGGGTTTTGTAAAACTTGTTCATCAAAATAGGGTAGGAAATCATATGGGGTAAATGTTTCAGAAGTATCTTCTTGAACATTTTACTTATCAGAAGGATTTTCCATCAAAGTTTGATAATCTGTTTTTGAAAAAAAAATCTGAGGATGTAGGTTGGGGTTGTTTGAAAGCAAAAGGATCAGTTTCATCAAATTTGACATGTATTGTCTCTTCAATAGTGAACGTGTTTTTGTTAAAAACTCTATAAGTCTTAGAAGTTGTGGAGTAGCCTAAAAAATTCCTTTATCATATTTTTCTGCTAATTTTTGTGGATTATCTTTTGTATTCAGGATGAATACTTTGCAACTGAAAACCTTAAAGTAGGAAATTCTAGGTTTTCTAGCATTCCATAACTCATAAGGAGTGTTATTAATAAAAGGTCTAATCAAAACTATATTTATAGTATAACAAGCAGTACTTAAAGCTTCAGCCTAAAAATGTTTGGCAACATAATACCCACTCAACTTGGTTCTAGTTATCTCTTGAATAATTCTATTTCCTCTTTCAACAACACCATTTTTTGAGGTGTTTTGGGTGATTAAAAGTTGTGAGTAATACCTTTCTAACTACAAAAAGTTTCAAAATCAGAATTTTGAAATTCTCCTCAATGATCACTATGAATAGTTTTCAATGGAAGGTTTTTCTCATTTTTAACTTGGGCTATAAAAATTTTGAAATAAGAAAACGCCTCAGACTTCTTTGCTAAAAAATAGACCCATTTAAATCTAGTGTAATCATCAACCAAGACAAATACATAATACTTTCCCCCAATGCCTCCAGTTTGTGTTAGACCAAAAAGATCCATTTGAACTATATGTAATGCATCATAAGTTGAGACTTAACCTATTGATTTAAAACTTGATTTATATTTCTTTCCATATTCACAAGGGTCCAAAACTTTTGAAGAATCAAATCTAAGCTCAGGTAGATCCTTAACTAAACCTTTCATAGAAATTTTACATAAGTTCCTAAGGTTACAGTGTCCTAAACTTCTATGCCATAACCAAGAATGGTCTTCCATTGCACTAAGGCAAGGTATGTCTTGGCTCATAAGGTCTTCTAAGTTAAGTGTGTAAACATTCTCTTGCCTTTGGGCAGAAAGAATAAACTCTTCCTTGGAGTTGTGTACTAAGCACTTATCATTTTTAAACTTTACAAGGTATCCTTTATCACATAATTGACTTATGATGATGAGGTTGTTCTTAAGAACATTAACAAATAAAACATTTGAAATCAAAGTTTTTCCAAGAAAAACGATGTTACCTATACCAATACTTTCTCCCTAAGCATTATCTCTGAAAGTTACTTTTCCTCCGTTCATCTTGATAATCTTTTCAAAATAGCTTTTGTTACAAGTCATGTGCTGGGAACATCCAATATCCATATACGAAGTATTTTTATTGGTACTTTCCCTATTTTCCTAAAAATAAGAAAGAATTTAGGTTTTCAGAATCCAGACATGCTTGGATCCTGAAATTTTAGACAATAAAATTTTGTGTATCCACATTTGTTTAGGAAAAATATGCTTTATGAAACGGAGGAGATTGAACACTATTCAAAGAATATTATTTCTTCCAATTCCCACCACTTTGACACTTAATGAAAAAAGGGGCACTAGAAGGAACAAAATAGTTGTTTTTGAAATCCAGTTTTTGGTGAGTATAACCTACTCCAGTAGTTTTTCCTTAAGGTTTAATTTGAGAATACATCTTGTCAAAATTTTCCTTCCCAGAATTAAATTTTGCAAGAAGCTTCTTAAGAGAAAATATTTTAGATTTTAGTCTGATGACCAAATTCCTATCCTCAGGAATCATTTCCTTAGAGTTATATTTTTCCTCAAAAACTTTTATCTTTAAAATATAATTCTCAAGATCATTAACAAGATCTTCCTTATTAGAATTTTATTTTAAAGGTCTTTAGAAAGTTTATTAAAATCTATTCTTTATCTTTATGATCTGTAGAATGATCTGAAATCTCTTTTGTAAGAACTTCTTCCCTATTATTTTCCTTTTCTAATTTCGTAGAAATTTTACAATTTTTTTCATCATGTAACTTGGAAAATCTAGATACTTCTTCTTATGAAGGTTCTTAATTTTCTAAGTATGAAGTATCTTCATTAGAATTACTATTTTCGGAATAGTATTTCTTATCAAGAGATAAATTTGTTAAACCCTCGGCAGATCATGCCTTGGCCATAAGACATGTATATGGGAAAGAAGTAGTGTCAATGAATCCCTTATTCTTTTGTGCTGATGAATCATATTCTGAAGATTCACTTTCTGAAGAGTCTCCACATCTAGAACTCCATGTAGTATAATCATTCAGAACTTTTTTAGCATTATCTTTGTAAAACTTCTTCCAGTTTCTTTCAGAATTACTATCTTTTCTTTCTTTATTTTTTAGAAAGGGAAAATCCGGTCTTATGTGTCCACTTCTATTGCATTCATAGAATGTGAGCTCTGAATCTTTCTTATCATTCCTTTCATTCTTCTTATACTTGGATTGGAAATTTCTCTGTCTAGCTATCTTGGTCATCCTTCAAGCAAGATTAGCTAACTCGTTTTCTGAGACTTCGCTCTCGCTAGATTCGGATTGGATAACAACCTTCTTAGATTTGGATCTAGTTACTCTCTCAGGAGTCTTAGCTTTCATATGGTCTAAAGTATTAGTAAAAGAAATGATGTTGTTCCCATTCTTCTTCTTTATGTTGTCATCATCTCTATTCATTCTAGTTTCATGTTGAAGAAGAGTTCCAAATAGTTCATCTAATGAAATCTGAGTGACCTTTCTATTTTCATCAATTGCAGTTCTCTTTGATTCCCACTCATTTGTAATTATATATATAATTTTATCCACAAGAGCTTCATCATCCAAACCTTTTTCTCCCATTGACTATAAGTTATTCACGATAGTCATAAACCTCTGTTGTACCTTACTTATAGGTTCTCCATCGGGAAAATTGAAACCATGATACTCAGCTCTCAACATATCTCTTCTAGTCACTATGACTTTAGATGTACCAAAATGACTGACTGCAATATTCTTCCGTATACAGTTTACTGTTTCACATGAATAAATTTGTTAATATATCATCCTAGTCATTGAAAAAAGTCGAGTATTGTGTACCTTATAATTGAGTTGGTATTCATGCTTTTCTTTATTAGAAAAATCACTTACTTCCTTGTCCGAAATTTTGTATCCTCTGGTAAGAATGAAAAAGTTATCTACCCCAGTATTGATAACAAAAGTCTTTATATGATCTATCCAATATTCATAATCATTGCCATCAATAATAGGTGGTCTATTATGATTTAATTTGTTGATAGAACCAACATTCAAACCTTCCATCCTTAAGAAAATATTTGGCGCGCAAACTTGTTAGATGTAAAAGTTTTTAAACAAGAGAAAATATTATAAGCAAGAAAAATGGTATCTATATGCAAAATAGAATCCGAACTATGATTCTGAAAAATAGATTCCAAAAAAAATGAATCCAAAAATATGAATCCGAAAAATCACTTCTGAATCTAATCATGAGATTAATTCAGATGGAACTAATTCTCTTTTACCAAGCATTAGATTGGTACAGGGTATGAGTTAACCTCCTATGATACCAATTTTTAGGATGGTATAACTCTGAGTATTATATACTCTATGATACCAAACGTAGGATCGAAATAAGAATGAGATTCTCAGATACAAGAGGGGGTGAATTGTACCTTTTTAAAATTTCCTTAAAAAAGGAAAGATCTATGTTTAAAAAAGTTAAACTAAGAAAACTCACAAGACCTCTATGAGTACAAATGACTTGCTGGATTTCGGAATAGTGATTCTAAAAATGTAACTTAACAAGAATTACAAAGATTAATATTCTACCTTAAAGTGTATAGAATCTAACTAAATCAGAGTACAAGTAAATAAGTATAAAAAAGTTATATTTTTCTTAGCAATACAAAATGAAGTGGAAAAACAAGTAGTAAAACTACAAGTAAGAAACAATAACTCTTTTAACCCAAAGAGAAGGGTATCCATAAACCATGGATAAAGGTCCCTTGATTTATACTTTCAAGAATGTCTGTCTTACCCGCACTAGGGTAAGCCCCCGATACGAAGATTTGAGTCTGTCCTACTATCCCCACAAGCCCTCAACTATCTGGTAGTTGGAACCTCTATCTTCCTCAGTATGGAATCCCTCAACTTAAAGGTATTGAAGCCTCAGTCTTTCTATCCACGAAAACCCTCGATTGTAATCACCAACAATCAGAGTCTTACGAAGCAAGTCTACAAAATGAAAAATTTTAACAAGTCGTTCAAACTTTCTGCATGAATCTTGAGAGTTGATAAGAGCCTCTCTCTCTAGAAATCAGTTCAACAACATGTACGAACAAGTTGTGTCAAAGTTCATTTCAATGTCGATCTCATTCCAATGGGCTTATATTCATAGGTGAAGCTCCAACGGTCGGCTCCCTCCTCAAATGGTCATATTTCTCCTTGAATTTCAGAGGGACATATACACGTGTCACTCAACCAATGGTTAGTCAATAACTAAAAGCACGACATCGTTTTATAATGAAACAAGTGTATGTATAAGTAAATATGATGTTTGGAATGTAAGAAAATAAAAGTTCAGAGTCTAACCAAAATTGAATTCAGAGTCTATAATAAAGAGATATTCGGATTCTGTTTTATAGGAATTAAGAACCTGAATTCTATAGAAATCTGGAATCTAAATTTCTAAGGAATGTTGGAGTTTGGTTTCACTAGAATTCATAATCTGAACATATAGAGTTCGGAGTCGAACTTGTAAAAGTTCAGAGTCGAACTAGTAAAAGTTTGGAGTAGAACTCATAAAATTTCGGAGTCTAAATCATAGAAGTTCTGAGTCGAACTATTAAAAGTTTGGAGTCGAACTCATAGAAGTTTGGAGTCGAACTAGTAGAATTTCAGAGTCAAACTAGTAAAATTTCAGAGTCAAACTCATAGAAGTTCGGAGTCGAACTAGTAGAAGTTCAGATTCCAGAATTAGGAGTGGAACTATATGAGAGTTAGTATCCAAAATTTGGAATGGAACTTTATTAGGGTTCGTCTCCAGAATTTACAGTGGAACTTTATTAGAGTTTGTATCCAAAATTCAGAATGGAACTTCATTAGAGTTCATATCCAGAATTCGGAGTAGATCTTTATTAGAGTTCATATATAGAATTCGGATCCTAAAACAGAATGCTTAAAATCTAAGTATTATATGATTCGGAGGTTTTGGGTATGAATCTGATTTTTATAGTTAAGAAAATTATTGATATGTATTAGGAAATCTAGTTTAGGGTAAATTTCCTTAAGGAAGGAAGTTTTCCTTAGAGAATTAAAATATTGATTTTCTTAAGTATAATGTGTTTTTGATTTTCTAAACAAGAAGGAATGAAAAATTCATAAGGAAAACCTTATTGAGTCAACAGAAATAACTCAACATGAGTCAAATATAATTGCTCGAGTTACTCAAATATTACTATTTAGCAATAAACTACAACCTGTGAAATGTAAATATTGAAGAAAATGAAATAAGAATTAAATATAAAGGACTTATAACCTAAATGTGGATTGATAAATATCGTATCTTTATGGATCTATTAATTATAGATATCATAATTTTTAAGGAAGAGGAAACATCACCCCCTTTTTAAATGATTGTTATACCATCTTTACTGGAGAAGACAAAAGACTCTCAATCATATGATGAAAATTGTCAAAATAAAATTGATGATTTTAAGGATGAAAGATATCAATAATTCATGTATCAGGATGGAACATATAAATTTGTAAAGAGGTTGTATCTTCCATCAATACAAGAGATAAAAAAGAACTATTAGATGATGATCATAGCTCAAAATTCATTATGCACCTTGGTAGTAGTAATATGTGTAGATATCTGAAGGAACTTTTTTCATGGGATAATATGAAGCAATAAATTGATTACTATGTTTCAAGATGCATATTTTTTCAACAAGTTAAGGCTGATAGAAAGAATCCTTGAAAATTCATGCAACCTTTAGCTATTCCTATACGGAATTTGGATGAAAATATTATGTAATTCATCCTTAGATTACCAAATATGCCCCAAAATAATTATACAATAGGGGTAATTATTAATAGACTTACCAAATTTACACAATCCCTTGCTATAAGGGGGGATTTTCCACTGTAGTTCCTAGAAATACTCCATATTAATTATGTTTCCAAATTTCATCATGAACCTCTATCGCTTGTGTCTGATCCAGATACACATTTGTCATCAGAATTATTGATGATTCTTCAGGAGGAATTATATATTGAGATTAAAATGAATACTTATTATCACCCTCAAACTGATGGATAGTCTAAAAGGACTATTCAAACATTGTAAGACAAGTTGAGATCATAATCACATTACTTTAAAGGTATTAGGGACCAATATTTACCTTTTGTGGAATTTAAGTACAATTATAGTTTATATTCTTGTATTAAAATGGATCTATATGAAGAATTGTATAGAAAGAGATGTCATACTCCAACTTGTTGGGATAAAGTTCATGAGAGGAAAATTATAGGACAAAAACTTATTGAAGAGACAACAATAAAGGTAAATATTATTCATAATCATATTAAAGTAGCTAAAAGTATGCAAACGTGTTATGCCGAAAACCAAATAAAGGATTTGTAATTTCATGTGGGAGATCATCTCCTTCTGAAAGTATCTACATGGAAGAGGGTCTTAAGGATCAGTAATAAAAGGAAACTAATCCCAAGGTACATTGTACAATTTTAAATTTTAGAAATAATTGTAGATGTAGCTTACTGATTTGAAATTTCATCAAGTCTCTCCAAATTTCCTAATATGTTTCACATTTCATTGTTAAAGAAGTACATGCCATACCCAATTCATGTACTTACCTATGAGGAAATAGAAATGAGACCTGACTTTTCTTACTATGAAGAACCTATAGATATTCTTGACACAAGATAGAAAGTATTAAAAAATTAGATTACTCAACAAGTAAAAGTTGTTTGGAGAAACCATAAAATAGAAGAATCTACATTGGAATATGAGGATGTTATGAAGAAGAACCACCCACATCTATTTGGAAAGAAATATTAATGAATCATTTTAAGGACAAAATTTCAGAATGAGGGAAGAATATAACATCCCTTGATTTTATGGTATGTATTGTCACAACCTGGCCCTTATCGAGGCATGAGCTATAACTACCCCAAGTATGTCCCCATCAACTAGGGGGTTGCAATAAGTGCCAAAGGGACAACAAACTTAGGGGGTAATTTTCCTATGAACCTATGTACACACACATACGAATTAATTAAAATTTTCATAGGATAAGGAGAAAAAATAGAGAACTTCTATAAAAAGTAAACCAAACATGAATCAACCTGTAAAAAATGAAAGTATATAAAACTAAATAAAAATAAAAGGTTAAAGATAGACACCCAACTAGAAAAGTGCCACCACCCAACGACATGTGAAAAAGTAAAATAGCTAGAAGTGTCCCACTCCTAAATCCCAAGATTCGACAACCCCATGCAGTCCAAGCTCACATATCCCTTAGCTTCTATGAAGTCATGATCTACCTGTACATTTCCTGTAAGGTCACACCAAGTGTAGGTAAAGACCAAGAATGGGAGAATATGAAAACACTAAGTAGGATGCCCCGAAGGCTCGAGGGGGAAGAAAAATTGTACTCTAATTGTTGTAGAAGTAGATAGACCAAGGTATAGTAAAATAATACAGCTCAAAGAAACAAGAGTGTGAATTAAACTAATCCAAACACAACATGCTATAAATGGTTAAAGGATGAACTTGTTATCAGGTCTTCGCTACCTATAGATGGAGTGTAGACTCATCCAACCATGAGAATATTGACACTAAAATCATGTGTCATACCCCACACACTATCACCTCTCTTGAGAGAATAGTATCCAAAACCCAAAGAGTGGGTACTGGAATAGGATACATATATATATGTTCAGTCAAATAATTCTAAATAAAATAGATTAGGGAGATCTCCATCTCACAACTCAACACTGCAAAGGAGTCTTCAACAGTTCTACAAGTAACTACCAATGATGCCCATCATCCCTCACATCTTCCCTAAATATGAAAGTCAAAGGGACTCAATAACTTCACCTTAATACAATCCCATTTGGGTTGGTCTGTCTTACCCGCATGATTTTAGGCCACATCACAAGGACGTGTCTTAATGGGGAAAGAATACCCATTTCTCGTGAGTCCAACGGTATGTCAACCGCATCTCGTCACTGTGTCTCATAGCCTAGGGATAAAACATTCATAGTATAAGACCCACACCCAAGTGTTTTAGGGGGATACCACTCTGATAGTCTTTGTATAAGACCGACACCCTGATGAATCAGGGGGATTCCACTCTAATAGTTGTCGTAGAGGACCCACACCCTGAAGCATCAGGGGGATTCCACTCTTATAGTCATTGTAGTGGACCCACATCCTAATTCAATAGAGGTATTACACTAATGTCCATCTAGGACCCTCTCCCAAGTGTGTTAGGGGGATTCCACTTGCTAATAGCCGATATAGGACCCACATGTATGCTGATGGGGGATTCCACTCTTATTGTCCTAGTGAACCCACACCCTAATGCGTTAGGAGGATTCCACGCTCACTATAGTTGTAGAGGGCCAACAACTATATTGATGGAGGATTCCACTATAGGTCATCGAGGACCCACTCCCTACCCAGTAGGGGGTTCCACTCGGAAGGTGCCAAGGAAACTACATTGTCCATCCCTGATGGATGGTACCTCTTAGATAGAACACATTTGTTAGAACCTGATCACTACCAATGTAGAACACCACCAAATTAGATTTCAAATATAGAACATCTCATTCCATATCTCTAAATCCACTATAAATGGAACTATCCCATTCTACATGGAAAAAATATTAGGATAGTCTTCTCTCATTCCAAAATTCGAGTTCATTAGAAGGAGATACGAGAAGTAGAAGATTGATAAAGTGGTACACAACACATATGGGCCCCATATGATTTGTGGCACCACCTCATATCCTAATCATGTAAACAACCATGCTCAGGTACTATGCTACTATAAAATTACCCCTATGAATTCACATGTTCTCCAAGATTACATGACATATCTTGACCAAAAATCACTAATGAGTGATAGACGATCGCCACTAGTCTGAAGATTAGATCATCATTTACACCAATAGGCCTCCCCTAATGGCCTTGGGTAACCCAAACAATTACACTATAGAAATAATTGTGAAAAAAAATGCATTTGATAAACTATTCATTTGTACAAATTGAACATTTGGTGGATAAACATAATTTCCCAATATCGCTTGTCAACAATGCTTCATGGGGACAATGCATTAATCTCAAAACAACCCAAATGGGTCACGCCATTGTGATCCTCTTAGAAAAATATAAAGAAATGATTTCTCATTCTTCACAAACAAATACCAGGCGAAGAAGCTACATTTCACTGTACTACACACAAGTGGTGCTAAATGGGACCCATGCCACGATCCCAAAAGACATCAAAATGATCACACCATTTTGATCCTCTTGAAAAAACATAGGATATAGACTATTCTATTGTCCTAAATGGACACCCATGGAAGAGACTCCAATTCACCAATAACGCCCATACAGGCCTCATGGGGCCCACACCATGATCTCTGTGTCAACATGCAGAACTAGTCTTGAAAAGTCCAACTCAACTCCATGGTGGAAACACCTGTGACAACATTTCAACCAAACAACGGATGAAAGAGATAGGTCTGATGAAAGTTTCCAAAAATGATAATAATTATATTATTATTTAATATGGAATTTCAATACACTACACTTCGAACAAGGAATTAAATTCCCAACCCCTCCTCACGAGGTCTGACTCAAAGCAAGGGTCGTGATGTCGTTGATGGCTCACCAATCAGACATCACATGTAGAAGTTATTATAGGTCAAAGATTTAATAAAAACATTAAACCTATCATTTCCGGGGCGTTTCATGGGCCTAGGACACAAGTCAGGGAAAATCATCCAAAATGGTCTTGAAAATACTATAACATAAATGGGATCCTGCCGCCATTGACAGTGCGTTAATCAGACTCCCCAAGTGGGAGTTATAGTAGTTTAAAGATTAATATTATTATTATTATTATTATTATTTTTAAAAATAATATTATTATTATTTTATTTTTCTTTTCTTTTAGTTTTATTTTTTATCTTTTATTTTGAAAACACACGGGGGGTCCCTTGGTGCCACCTGCGGCCATTTCCACCCCGTGGTGATCCTCCACCGCCTCCTCCTGAAGCCCAACACACCACCACCTACTGGAGTTGCGCCATGCAGGACCCGTGCAGGAAAAAACTCCAGTGGACGACAATGATCACTCTAGTGATCCAAAAATAAAACCGAGACAATACTGGGGATCCTTAATAGATGGCTCAAATAGTGGAAACCTCTGCTTGATAGATTATAGATGTTTGGATGTGATGAAAAGTTGGCGAATCTTATGGTCACTATTTTTCCTCCCCTAGCACTCGAAACTCATATCTTAGCATAGATCAAGACTCCTCAGGTTAAATTCTTCACAGACATATTCCATGCTCCACGTTTCATCGAATATTTGATGGACCAAAATTTTTAAGGATGGAGAATGTTAAGAACATGAAGAACTATCAATAAAAATTTCAATTAGATGGTGGTCGTTGTTATATTGGCCATTGATAAATGGTTTCAACACAACGCATTTGATTAGAAGTTGAAAATGAAATAAAATGTTCAATCAAGAGCTACAGAATCCGAAGTAGAAATCATGCCTCAATTTTTGGTTTTGTCATTGTATTTGTTTCATTATAATCTAACATCACCTAGAGTTTTATCATGGTCTGATGAAGAACGGACATCAAATCTCCTTTAAAAGAGATAGTGGCACATTTCCTGCGCCTGTGAGAAAATGAGCCAAACCCCTACTAATTTTCCTTAAGCTATTATTTATTGGAAACTATCAGTGGTCGCATGATCTGAACCTCCCACACCCTCTCACCTAGGTTCGCCTTTAGGGAAAACATTATGCTACGAACCCAACTGGGATCTCAGACTTCCAATCTGAATCTCTGTTTAGAACTTATTCAATTTGACATCCAAAATAATTTAATTATTTTAATTATTTTTTTTTATGAGAACACCCTCGATAGTATTTCCCACAGGAAACCAGTGCCTACAAATGTTATACCCCACCTATGGTAAACAACGTGATACGGACTCAAAAATGGCCTTATATTTCCAATCAAAGCTACCATTTAAGAGATTTCTCATTTCCATTGGTTGAATAGTATAAAATATATTAATTATTTTTTGTATAATTTATTCCAGGAACACAGGGTCTTAGAATTGCACGATGTCTCAACACCAAGATCGTAATATATATTTAAAAATATTACAAATTATTATTAGGTAAAAACTAGGTAACTACATGTATATTCTCATAAAAATTAAATTCATTCTGCAGTTTAAATTTCACCAACAGACTGTGAGATGTAATTAAATAGTAACTTGATCCTTGGAATAGTAATGTTACCATTTGGATTAATAATCTGAACAATAGAATATTAACCTTACCTATGAAATTATAAATAAAATTTAGGTATATTATGAATAAAAATATCGTATAATTATATCATGGAATAAGTTAATAAATGTATTAAAAATGATAAATTAAGTGTTGGTATTTTTGTGAAACATAATTGTATATTTACAATTTAATATTTAATATAATATTTTAAAATACTAATTATTTTCATAAACTAGATTTATAAACGGTAATTTTTTTGTCTTTTGGTTATAATAAAATTTTAGGGGTCCTTAATTACTTTTTCAAAGTATCATAAAATCAATTATAATTTTAAATGTGGAATTTTTCAAATAACTGCTGATTTTAATAAGAAAATAAACTTTTTTCATTTATAAAATTATTTTTAAAATATGGATTCAATTTTTTAATTCTACATTTTGAAATATTTCTTGGTAAATTATTTTGGATTTCTCTAAAATAGTTGAATTTTTGTGAATAGTGAAATAAACAAATTTACAGTATAAGATAAATACATGAATTATTGATTCATGGATGATTCATGGATAATGTAAGAAAAATTATTTATAACACACATGAACTAGTTACTATATGTTTTCAAATGAATAATACTATTCATAGTCTTGAGCCAAAATAATAACCTAATGAACAAAATAAAAAAATACCCCTCTCCTACAATATAAATATCACCCATCACCACACCTTCTCCTCACACATTATAAGCCTTGGATATTTTTCAATTTATTCCCAATCCTCTTAACTAGTCACTCCCAAACATCTAGGATCATTTTTTCTCACTAAAAATCAATCAGAATACCCTTAAGTAGGTTCTTATGAATAATATTTCGAGAGGTAAAACCCTATTTCATTTTCCTTTATTTTTCTTTTAATTTATCTTATTTTGTTATCCTATACTTATATCCTCTATATAAACATGAATTATAACTCAATTATATTATATATATGGTAATTTTATGATGCTAGTGGAATATCAAACATCAAATCCCTTCTCGTATCCCTTTTATTCTAAAAATTAAAACATCTTCCGAGAGGTGTTCATTCACCACCTTTGTGGACGATGATTTTTGTTTTCTAATAACAACTTCAACGATGGTCATAAAACCATTATAATGGTTAAAAAATATTAAAAAATTTATATTAAAACTTATATAGTGCTCTTTAGACATTATATATATAATATTAATCAATAATATGAAACAAGTGCGGAATGACAAAAAACGCCGAAATAATCTAAATAGCCATCATTAACATCTAATTAATGAATCATTCTCATATCAAGAAAAAATGATAAATATGACCGTTTAATTTTTTAAATATAATATAAAACATATAATTTCTATTCTGGATAACTATTTTTATTTTACATGATCTTTTATACTTTTATAGAAGTGAACCAATCATGAAAACAAGTGAAACTAACACTCTCGAAGGACAAAATTGAATATAATTACTCTTAAAAAATGTGATAAATGAACTTAACAAAATTATAATAAATTAAATAAATTTTGAATAGGTTATGAATTAAATTATTAATGAATCTAATTTAATTATCAATGATATTAAGTATAAGTGCAGAACACTTTCAAACATAAGGTAAGGGATTCTCCCAAAATCTCCATTTTTCATTCGGTTTATGATTTCTCTCTATTTATCCTTATGTAATTGTTCTTTATTTTTATATAATTATTATAAATTATTTTTTTATGTTATAAAATCAGGTATATATATTTTTTCATCCTTATGTGATGGGGAAATACATTTTTTATAAGGTTATTTCTCAATTCATCCAGATAAGAATGCTTGATTTAAGGGAACTTCCCAATTTCCTACCCATTTTCAAGTACACACAAATATATGTTTTAAGTGACCATTATTTTTTAAAATCCTTCATTTTACATGGAAAATATAACTTTCTTCATTTTTGGTTTTATACAAACATTTATGCCTTTTCCCTTTTAAAATAATCTTAGATCATTTTCCTTAAACCACACTAAAGCAGCTGTATTCTAAAGTTTCATAAACACTCTTTTTACATGTTTTGGTTATATATTGGTAATCATTTATAATTATTTAATCATTATTAACCAATTATTCCTTGTGAGTGCTGAAAGTATAATTCCAATAAATTTATGATCATCGTTCATTGAAGATTTTATAAAATATCTATATTTGATGTATCATAGATATGGTTATTATCCTAGTAATATAGCATTTTTACATAAATTGTTATTATTTGAATTTTGTTATTGAATTAAATATATGAATGAATAATTATTTGTATATGTAGGTTTGGGTGGTGAAAAGTTATAGATTTCCCATTGATGCATTGATAGGTATCATGAGACAAACGGTTGTCGAAAAACCCTTTTTGTTTGTTTCTAAGAATAATTAGATGGGTTTTTCGGAATATAATAAAACCATGTTAGTGGTATAGTGGTTCTTGTGACAAATACATGATTTCTAATAAATAATTATTTTATTCATTCAGTATTTAGTTATTATTTTCCATATGTTTTTAACAATAAAAAATCCTACGGTTTCATTTTCATTCTCAGTTTATTGATGGAATGTGATTTTTAGGTAATTTAACTTGCTATAATCACCATAACTTATTGAATTTTATTAACTTATTATTGTTACATATAACACTTACAATTCATTTGAGCTCACACTTTTTTTAGTTTCCCATCCCTATTTTGTGAAGATGAAATCTTTTAATAAGTTATAAGAATTGGTTTATTTTATTATGTTATGTTCTATGATTAATTTATCTTTGTAATTAAGAAAAAATTTATGAATATAGTTCTTCAATACTACTAAAATGATCGAACCATAGTTATATATTCTCGTGTATCTATAGGATAATAATAAAATTACAACCAACTCTAGGATACTAGGTTATGGATTGTTATAGTTGGTATCAGAGAAATATTAATAGAAACCTTGTGAACTATATGTTAAATAAACATGTGAATTATAATAACTCCTTGTAGTGTATTTTTAGCTGAATAATCATGATTATTATTATCTAACTTAGTGTCTTCCAATATTTAGTGATTGATCCAAAAGGATGAAAATGAATCAATACCCATGGAAAATGAATGGATTTTTCCACTGAGCATGTCAACACAATTTGTGTTGGATTAGAGAAGATTATGTCCATATTAAGAAATCATACTCTTGTTATGATGAATAACCATACTACACCTATGTTGTATCATTTCATGTGAAATAAGTCCCCATATTTTTGTTGGACAACTATACTAGTGGTTGCTGAGTAGTGGATTATATTTGTTGAAAAACTATTTCTAGCATTGGGATGAAAGGAAAATGAAAAGGTATTACTGAAAGTATATTTCCCCAAGGATTATATTGTTTAATGGTGGTCTCTGATCCACAATACCCTATAGGAAGATGAAATAAAGGACATGAAGTAGAGAAAATTTATATAAACATTCTTTATTAAATACTTCCCTTGTGAGTAATGACATTAAATGAGTATAAAATCCCTAAGCATAAAGAAAAGGGAAGCAAAAAGTGTTGTGGATTATGAGGCTACATTCACTAGAATACTCAAGAATGATATAATATTACATTCGTGATTTAGAATGAAATATTGATCATTTATTTAAGGGTCTTAAAAATTATTCAAAGGGAACTTGATTTTACAACATTTTCATCATATGATGAAATAGTATTATTTTTCATCAAAATAAAGAATGAATTTTCATGATCTTATATGGTCAATGGAAATCAATAGAATAAGGATCCTTATGAAAACCATGGAAAAGGTGGATCAGAAAATAAGAATATGGGAATGAAGAAATTTACATTATGTAAAAATTGTGGAAGGAATCATTCTTGGGAATTCTTTAAAGTCCTTGAAGTTTTTTATAAGTATTTAGAAAAGGTTCATATAGATAATGAGTGAATGGGGAATAAAAAAATAAATTATGTTCAATGATGTTACTATAATGAAATTTGTAATTATTCAAACTAATTTTTGAAGTGTAATGGGAATCTTCCACAAAAGGGGACAAGGGGAGATGGGCATGCATATGTGATCACAATAGCTAAAGTAGCAGTACCAAATGATGTTGTGGTAGGTTAAATAATACTATATTCAATTTTATCTGATTATTTATTTTATTCTAGATCAACACACACTTGTTTATCTACTAAATTTACCAATAATATTAGATAATTAACATTTATTTAATAAGGTAGGTGTCATTCAAAACCCCTAAGGGATGTCTCCTTGAAACAAAATGTGTCAAAATGTCCCAATTATGAAATATAACATGCTTTTTTCTAACCTTGTCATCATATATTTGGTTTAATTTGATATAATCCTTGGTATGGAATGGATTTGAAATTATTATGTAAAACATTATTTCAAAAGAAGGAAATTATGATTTCTAATAAAGATATGGAATATATTTTCTTTAATGTAGAAATATCATCATATGAATTTTATCAAGATCCACTACTAATCTCTCTATTTAATGAAATTATTGGGGAGAAAGAGAAAACAACATCTTGGGGTGAATAAGGCAATCTTCAAATTGAGGATGTAATTATTCTACAAAAATACATTAATGTATTTCCAAAGGAATGACTTACATACTCTGTAGAGCATGATGTTTAGTTTACAGTGGATCTAATCCCTAATAAATTATCAATATCAAATACTCAATATATAATAGAAACTATGGAATTAGTGGAACTGAAAAAAACATATAGAGGATGTTAGTAATAATGTATTTATTTTCCCTAGTGTTTCTCCATGGGGAGCCACAATTATTTTTTAAAAAGAAATATGGATCATTGAGGTTGTGCATTGACTATAGGGAAATCAAATATATTATAATAAAAAAGAATTATCTTATACCTCACATTGATGATTTATTTGATCAACTTCATGGAGTTCAATATTTCTCAATCATTTGCTTCATTCAGGGTATCATCAGTTGCAAGTAAATAAGGAATATATTCCAAAGGTAGCTATTCAGATGAGGTATGGACTTTAAAAGTTAACAGAAATTCCATTTGTATTAACTAATGCACCATATATTTTCATATATATAATGAAAATATTATTCAAGGAATATATTGAAGATATTTTTTAATTATTCATTAATGATATTTTGGTGAATTCTAAAAACTATGAAAACCATGAGAATCACCAGTGAATTATTCTTGAGACTCATATAAGGAAATATGTATATGGTAAATTTAAAAATATTTAATTCTAGCTTCAATATATTTCTTTTAATGGGCATATTTTCCCTATGTATGGAATATCAGTTGATCTTACAAACACAAAGGAAATCTAATAATGTCTTATGCTAATGAATTTAACTAATGTATATAGTTTTATTGGTTTAGTAAGTTACTATGAGAATTTCATTCATAATTTTTCCAGATTGTATAACTTGTTAACAATGATCACACATAAAGGGATTATGTTTATATGGAAAAATATTTTGTAGAAAGATTTGAATAATTCAAGATAATATTAGTCAATGCTCAAATTTTTTACTTTAATATCAGGAAATGATGGGTTTCATGACATACAGGGATGCATCTAAGAATCTACTAGTTTGTGTCCTTATGAAAATTGATAAAGTTATTGCATATGCATCAATGTAGTCTAATAGTCATGAAAAAAATTATTAAATTCATGATCTTGAGTTATCATCCACAATCATTTTTCTGAAGATATAGAGACACTATCTTTATGGTAAAATATTTGAGCTATATATAGATCACAAGAGTTTGAAATAAATATTTTCATATAAATAACACATCTTGAGGTATATATGATCGATCATGTTACTTACAGATTATGATTTCATAATACACTACCACCCAAGAAAAGAAAATAATGTAGCAAATACATTAACTAGGAATGATCATGGACATCAAACCAAAATGAGGATTGGGAAAGATACTATAATCATGGATATATTGAAGATGGATATGGGAATTTTTTAGGAATAGGAAACATCACTCTTTTTTAGATAATTTCTAAACCATCATTATTGGAGAATAAAATACGCTCTAAATTTTATGATGAGAATTTTCAAAAGAAAATTAATTCCTTTAAGGATGGAAAATTGGTAGACATCGAGTATGAGGATGGAATTCTAAAATTTGGATAGAGGTTATGTGTTCCATTAATACTTTAGAAAAAAATATAACTATTAGATGATTCTCATAGATCAAACATCTCTATACACCCTAGAAGTACCAAGATGTATGTAAATATGAAGGAAAATTTTTAGTGGGATAACATAAAGAAAGAAATTGTTGACTATGTGTTAAGATGAGTAGTTTTTCAACAAGTTATAGTTTGGAGACAAAATCTAAGAGGATTCATTCAACCTCTAGATATTTTTATATTGAAGTGGGATGACATTACTATGGTCTTAGTCACTATAATACAAAATACTCGATGAAAGAATGATGCAATATCGGTAATTATTGATCGACTTACCAAATCTACACATCACCTCACTATAAGAGATGATTTTCTACTAGAGAACGTAAAAAGACTCAATATTAATTAATTCTTATGACATAATGGTGCACCTCTATCGATTGTTTCTGATCGAGATCCCCATTTCACACTAAAAGTTTGGATGTTTCTTCAAAAGGTTTTGGATAATGAGCTTCATATGAGTACTACATATCACCCTCAGACCAATGGATAGTCGGAAAGGACTATGGAAACATTGGAATACATTTTTAGATAATTCTCACTTGACTTTCAAGGTATGTGGGATCATAATATAAATTTTGTTTAATTTTTATAAAATAATAGTTTCCATTCAAGAATAAAAATGGTGTCATATAAAATAATATATAGCAATAGATTTCAAACTTAAACCTGTTAGGATGAAGATGGTGGGGGAATCTTATATAACAAGAACTTATTGAAGATACAACAATAAAAGTAATGACTATTTATGCTCATATTTAAGCTTAAAAAAGTATGAAAAATAGTTATGTTGACAAGTGGAGAAAATATTTTGATTGTCAAGACTGGGATTATGAATTTTTAAATTTATCTCCACGAAAGGTAGTCTCAGGGATTGGTAATAAAGGGAAAATGATCCCCATGTAGATAGAAACATTTGAATTCATAGAAATAATTGGAGATGTAGCTTACTGATTAGAAAATACACCAAGTCTCTCTAATTTTCTTGATGTGTTCCACATATCATTATTAAATAAGTACATTCTAGAACAAACTCATGAACTCATCTATGGATAAATAGAACTGAAACTTGATATATTGTTCGGTGAATATTCTATCAGGATTCTTGACACAATATAGAAAGTATAGAGAAATTGGATGAATTGATATGTAAAAGTTCTTTAGAGAAACCATAAATTGAAATATGCAATATGGGATCCTAAGGATGTTATGAAGAAGAACCACCCACCTCTGTTTAGAAAGAAATATTCATGAAAAATATTGTGGAAAAAATATCCAAAGGAGGGAAGAATATAACACCTTCAGATTTTATGGTATGCATCTTCTTAAAATAATAAATCCATTCGATAGTTTACATTTCATAAATGAACTGTGATATTAAAATTTAATAGTAAATTCACCATTGGAATAAAAATATGACCATCTGAAATAGTAATCCAAAAAATAGAATAGTAACCTTTCCTATAAAAGTATAAATAAAATTTAGGTGTCTTATGAATGAAAACACGACATAATTATATCATGGAATATATGAATAAATGTATTAAAAATTATAAATTAAGTGTTGGTAATTTTTTGAAACATAAATTTATATTTACAATTTTATAATTATTATATTAATTCTAAATAAATTTTACTTTGATAAAATATATTCATAAATTAACATTTCCTTTTTCTTTCATTTATATGTTTATTTTATGTGACCTTAATTAATTTATCAATGTTTTATAAAATCAGCTATAATTTTAAAATTGGTGGTTTTCACATAAATGATGATTTTAATTCAACATTTAAATTATCATATATAGAAAATAAATTTCAAAAAATGGAGCCCATTTTTAAATTCAACATGTCTAAAAATGGTTCGGGTGAATTGTTTATATTTTCTTAAAATAGTTTACTTTTTGGTGAATAATGTAATATGGTACTTTACGGTATTAGTTAAATACCAAGATTATTGATTTAAGACTAATTTATGGTAGATGTAATCACCATTGATTTGAAATCACAAAAATAGGTTTCTATATTTAGGCCCAATAAACAAAAATATTCATTATCTTCATCCAAAAAAAACTATTGATTTAAATAATAATAAAAACCCTCTCCTCCAATATAAATACAAATCCTACCCACCACTTGTCCTCACACATTCTAAACCTCAAATATTTTCCAATTTTTGCTTAATCAACTTCTTATGTCTCCCCCCTATGTACAGGATCTGTTGGTCTCACCAATATACCAATACCATGTTCCTTAAGAAGGTTCTCAAGCGGAAGAATTCTAGAAGTAAAACCCTCTTTTGGTTTCCTTTATTTTTTTGATATATTTTATTTTTATATACTCTCCTTATATCATCATAAAAAACATGCATTATAACTCCAGTATCTTATATTTAATATAAATTTATTATTTTAATTAAATATCCATCACTAAACCCCTTCTCCAATCCCTTTTATTCTAAAATTCAAAACATCATTCGAGAGGAGAAGATTTGCCAACTTCGTGGATAGTGATTTTTCTTTTTCTAATACAGCCATCAAGGCTGGTGATAAGAACAATATAATGGTTAAACCTGATTTTACGAGGTATATTTAAACTTATTTACAGTTCTATGAATATTATATATGCGTAATGGTAATTAATAAATCCAACAAGGGTACGATGATCGAAAAATGACAAAATAGTCTAAACAATTATCATTTACATTTTATCTGTTGAATCATCCTCATATTGAGAAAAGATGATATATATGATCATTTAATCTTATTTATTTTCATTAATAACATATAATTTCAATTCTGGAAAACTATTATCATTTTTCATATTCTTTCGTACATATATACAAGTGAACCAATCATGAAAACTAAAGAAACAAACACTCTCGAACGACGAAATGGAATCTTATACCTTAAAAAAGGCAACAAATGAACATAACAAATTATAATGAAAAAAATACAAGGTTAATAAGTTCAAAATTAAATTATTAATGAATATAATTTCATTATCCATTATATTCATTACAAGTATATAACACTTTTAGACATAATGTAAGGGATTCTCCCCAAATATCCATTTTTCATTCAGGTTACACTTTATCTCTCTTCAACCATATCTCATTATTATTTTTGTTCTATATAATTCTTCTAAATTACTTTTATATATCCCATACTAATGTATCTAGGTCAATCTATCCTTATATGATGCATAAATACATGTTTTTTAAGGTTCTTTCTCAACTCCCCATAACAAGAAAGATCAATTTAAGGGAACTACACAATTTCCAACCCCTTTTCAAGTAAACTCCATAATCTATTTTAAAACAACATTATTTTTATAAAATTCCTAATTTTATAATGAAACACTATCTTTTTTCATTTCAAGTTTTACACAAACAATTATTCCTTTTCTCACTTAAAATACTCTTATATATTTTTTCTTAAATGCACTATAGATGCACTTTTCTAATGTTTCTTAAAAGCAGTTTTAAAATGTTTTCATTTATGTTGTACATAATTTTTCATGATATATTCTTTATTAAACACCTAACTATTTTTTGTGTTGTATATATACTTACCTTTTATTTATGATCATCATTTATTTAATATTTCATTAAATATAATTATTTATTTTATCATGGATAATATTATTATCTAATAAATATACCATTTTTACATATAGTATTTTAATTGAAATATGTATTTGAATTGAATTAATGTAAGAATAATTATATGTACATGTATATATTAGTGGGTCTCAGTTATATAAGTCCTCCCAATGCATCCACATTACTTGTGAGACAAAATAGTTACTGACAAACCCTTTATTTTTGTTTCTAAATAGAATTAGATAGGTTTTTACCCACCAAATTAACCTACCATTATTATAATGGTTTATGTTCTAGATACATGATGTCCTATAAATAATAATTTTCTTTATTTGGTATTTATTTATTACATTCCGTGATGTTTTCAATTTGTGAAAACCTATTGTTTCGTTTTCATTCACAGTGTGTTGATGGATTGTGTTTTTAGATTATTTACCTTTCCAAAATGACTATATCTTATTGAATTCAATTTTCTTATTATTATTTCATATAAATCTTACTGAGTTTTTTAACTCAACCTTCTATATTTTTTCCATCTCCAGATTGTGAATATTAACTCTTTGAATAAGTGATAAGAATCGGTTTATTTTCTTTTGTTATGTTCTTTGTTTAATTTCCAAATGTACTAAGGGATCCAAAGATGTATCTACTTATTCATTACTAATAAACTAATAAATACTCAGTGATGTGATATCTTTTATCTATTATATTCCAATAAAACAACTACTGTCTTTGGGATATTGGGTTTGCGGTTTTTATAGTTGGTATTAAAGCATGTTTAGAATAAACATAGGGAATTAGGTGTTAAATATACATGAGAATTATAATAACTCTTTATAGTAAATTTTTTGAAAATTAACCATGATTAATATTAAATAACTTAGTTTGTTTCATTATTTAGTGATGGAACCTAATGGAAGGAAAGAAATCATTACCAATGGACAATGTAAGTATTTTACCACTTGGGAATGTCAACACAATTAGTGTTGGAGTTGAGAAGGTTATTTCCATATTAAGAAAAATTACTCAGGTTATGATAATTAACCATACTACGACTATTTTGGATCATCTTATGTGTAAACATACCCTAATTTTTATTAAGACCACTAATCCAGTGGTAGCTATGTAGTGGATCAAGTCACTTGAAAACATATTTCTTGCAATGGAATGCAATGAAAATGAAAATGTATTACTGGATGTATATTGCCTCAAAAGGGATGTTGATAAATGGTGGTCTTTGATTTGGAATTATAAGGAGGAATATGAAATAGAACACATGGAATTTTGAAATTTTAAAGACATTTTTTGACAAATACATCCTTCATTTGAAACAAACTAAAATAAAGAGAAATTCTTTATCATAATAAAAATGGAAGAATAGAGTTTTGCGGAGTATGAGGCTACCTTCACATGACTATATTGGTATTTAATAGATTACATACATTATTTAGAAAACAATATTATTCATTTATTGTGAGGTCTTAAACCTAGTCTCTAAAGGGAACTGGCTTCTCAAAACTTTTAATCATATGATGAAATAGTATTAAGTGATATCAAAACAATGAATTTTTTTTCTAGATCTTGTATGTACAACGGAAATCAAGAGAAGAATGTGACTTTTGATAACCATGGAAAAGGTGAATCATCACATAAAAATAGGGTAATGAAGCAATTTTCATTATGAAATAATTATGGAAGCAATCATCCTGGGAAATTCTTGAAAGGTATAAGAATATTTTATAATTATAGAGAAATTGTTCATTGATAAAATGAGTACAAGGGGAAGAAACAAATAAATTATGATCAATGATAAAAATTAAATTAAATCGGGAATTATTTAAATCAATTTCCCAAACATTAGGGGAATCTACCATAAAATCTTCCAATGATAGATGACCAAGATTATACAATCACCACATATGAATTTTAAGTACCCAATTATGTGGTGGTAGATAAAATAATCTTATTTTAAAATTTATCTATTTATTTGTTATTTAATATAGCATTTGACTCTATTATATCTACATAATTTTCCTTGAAAATTAAATATTTCACCTTCTATTTAATAATGGTGTTGTCAGTCAAAACCCTTAAGAGAAGCCTAATTGCAAGAAAAATGTGTTGATTACATCTCAGTATAGAATTTAAACAAGATGTATTTTCTGAAATTATCATCATACTTATGGTTGACATTGATATAATCCTCTTTATTTATCAGATTTCAAAATATAATGTGAAAATTTATTACAAGAAGATTTAAATTACAATATGTCAGGAATATATAGAATCCCTTATCTTTAGATCAGAAACCACATCATTTGATTCTTATCTAGATCCACCGAGTAGCTCTATTGAATGAAATTATTGGGCTGGAAGAGAAAAAAACATCTTTGGATGAATAAGGTAGTCTTAAAATTGAAGATGTACCTACTTTACAATAATATATTGATGTATTTTCTACGTAATTACCTAGGAGCCCCCTCCCCAGAGTATGAAGTTTTGTTCATTATTGATCTAACCCCCGATGAAAGAACAATATCAAATAATTCTTATAGAATGACCACTGTGGAATTAATGGATATAAATAAACACCTAATGGATATGGTTAATGAAGTATTTATTCACCCTAGTTTTTCACCATGGGGATCCCTTGATCTTTTTGTTAATAATAATGATGGATCCTTGAGGCTTTTCATTGACTATAGAGAAATCAATGATATTATTTTAAATAAGAAGTATCATTTTCCTCGTATTGATGATTTATTTAATCAACTTAATAGAGATCTAAATATTTCACAAAACTTGAACTGTTTTATAGGTTTCATCAGTTGGGATTAAAGGAGGAAGGTATTTCTAAGAGAAATTTTTTATGAGTTATGGACATTATGAGTTCAAAGTAATTACATCTGTATTAACTAATTCACCATCTTTTTTCATGGATCTAATGAACATAATATTCAAGGAATATCTTGAATATTCTATTGTAGTATTCATTGATGATATTCTATTATATTCTTATAACTATTAATACCATGAAAATCACTTGGAGATCATTCTTGAGAGTCCTAGAAGGAATGATTTATATGGTAAATTTAGAAAGTGTGAATTCTGGATTCAGGAAATTTCTTTTTTCTATCTGTATTATCTCTTTGGATGGAATATTAGTTGATAATACATAGAAAAAGGCAATCCAATAATATAATATTCCCACAAACATAACTGAGGTATGTGTTTTTATTGGTTTATCATGTTATTATCGGTGTTTCATTCTGGGTTTTCCCCAATTAGCTAACCCATTAACCATGCTCAAACATAAAGGGGTTATGATTTTTTGGGAAATAAATGTGAAGAATGTTTTGAATAATTTAAGGGAATATTTTTCAATTCCCTAATATTGACTTTACCATTAGAAAATGATGGGTTTGTAAGATATAGTGACACATCGACGAAATGAATGGGTTTTTTTCTTATAAAAAATTATAATGTTTCTTTATATGCATAAAAAAAGTACAAGAATCATGAAAACATTTATCCAACCCATGATCTTGAGTTAGTATCCATAATATTTTCTCAAAAGATATGAATACACTATCTATATGGTGAAATATGTGTGATAAATATAGATCACAAGATTTTTAAATAGGTATTTACATATAAATAAGTCAACATGAGGCAAAGATGATGATTCAGTTACTCAATGATTATGATTTCTCAATACACTACCATCCAATAAAATAAAATAAGGTAACATATTCATTAAGTACGAAGAATCATGAACTTATAATCCAAATGATGATTGATAAAGATCATATGTTCATGGATATAGTAAATATGGATATAATAATTATTAATGAATAAGAAACATCACTCCTTTTTCAAATTATTGCTAACCCATCATTACTAGAGAAGATAAAAGGATCTCAATTTTACGATGATAATTTTCAAAAAAAAATAATGTTGTTAAGGATGGAATCTTGTCAACATTTCTGTATGAGGACGGAATTATGAAATTTGGAAATAGGTTATGTGTTCAATAAATACCTGAGATAAAAATGGAACTATTAGATTATGTTTATATCTTAAACTTCTTTATAAACCTAGGTAGTACCAATATGTATAGAGATTATAATGAAAATCGTTGGTGGGATAATATAAAGTTTTAAATTTCTTGCTATATGTCAAGATGCCATGTTTCTCAAAAAGTGATGGTTGATAGAAAACATCCAAGAGGAGTCATGAAACCTTTAGTTATTCCTATGTGTAAGTCAGTTGACATTACAATGGAATTCATCATGGTATTACCAAATACTCCAAGAATAAATGATGAAATAGGGATACTTGTTGATTAACTTACTGAATATGCACATTTCATCGCTATAAGAGAGGATTTTCCCCTAGAGAACATATAATGACGATACATTAATGAATTTTTAAGCCTTCATGGTCGACCTATATCAATTGGGTCTGATCAAGATCATTATTTCACATCAAAATTATGGAAGTGTCTTCAAAAGGATTTGGCTACTGAGCTTTATATAAGTACTTCTTATCACCCTCAAACCAATAGATATTCTGAAATTACTATTTAAACATTGGAAGACATGTTTAGATCATTCTCACTTTATTTTTTTCAAGGTATATGGGATCATTATTTACTTTGTTTGGAATCTTTATTCAATAATAATTCTCATTATAGTACTGAAATGGATCCTTGTAAATCATTATATAGAAAGAGATGTCATACTCCAACATATTGGGATGAAGTTTGTAATAGGAAAATTATAGGCCCAAAAAATATTGAAGAGAAAATAATAAAGGTAAATACTATTCAAACTGATATTACAGATACTAAAATTAAGAAAAAGAGTTAGGATGACAACTACTAAAAAGATTTTGAATTTCCAGTGGGAGGTCATGTCTTTATGAAAGTATATCCATGAAAGGGAGCCTTAATATTCTTTAAGAAAGTGAAACTAAGTCCCAGGCAAAGAATTCCATTTTACATTCTAGAAATAATTGGAGATTTATCTTACTGATTAGCAATATAGACAAGTATATCCAAAGATTATGATGTGTTCCACATATCGTTTTTAATGAAATACATGTCAGACCCAAACATGTACTCATCTATGAAGAAATAAAACTAAAACATAACTTGTCTTATTAGGAAGAGCCTGTTGAAATTCTTGACACAAGAGGGCATGTATTGAGAAATCAAATGACTCAAGTAATAAATGTTCTTAAAAATTCATAAAATGGAAGATTTAACGTGGGATCATTAGGATGTTATAGTGAAGAACAACTGACATCTATTTAGAAGGAAATATTAATGAAATACATCATGGGCGAAATTTTTGAAAGAGGTAAGAATATAACACTCCATGATTTTATGGTATGTATCTTCTTTGATAAATTCAATACATTCAATAGTTTACATTCCATAAAAAAATGTGATATACAATTTAATAATAACTTCACCATCGGAATACTAATGTAACCATTAAGAATAGTAATTTGTACAATAAAATAGTAACCTTACCTATTAAAGTATTAAAAACTATGTATCTTATGAAAGAAAATATGATATAACTCTATCATAGAATATGTAAATTAGTGTATTAAAAATGATAAATTAAGTGTTGGTATTTTTACAATTTTATAATTAATATAATAATTTAAATGAAATTTTATTTTCACATAATATATTCATAAATAATATTTTCTTTAATTATGATTATAATTTTAATTAATGATACCTTAATTATATTTTCAAAGTGTCATAAAATCAGTTATAATTTTAAAATTGAATTTTTTTGAATAAATGATGATTTCAACTTAACATTAAAATTATCATATTTTGAAAATTATTTCTAAAAAATAGATTCCATTTTTTATTTTAGTGGTTTAAAAATTTATGGGGTAATTTTTTGGATTTTTTTAAAATAGTTTATTTTTTGGTGAAGAGTGAAATATAATAATTTACAGTATAAATTAAATAAATGAATTATTAAGTCATGGATGAAGTATGGAGGATCTAATCACCATTGATTCAAACTCAAATTATATATTTACAATGTTTATTTATAGTAATCAGCACAATTTATGGTCTTGATCAAAAATAATAAATTGGTGTAAAAATTAATGAAACCCTTCCCCCTCCTCCACTATAAATACCACCCCACTCCACCCCTTCTCCTCACATATTATAAGACTTGAATATTTTTCAATTTATAGTCAATCCTCTTCCTAATTCTCTACCCTATGTATAGGAGCCTTTGGTATCACCAAAATACCAATCCTAAGCCCATTAAGAAGGTTCTCAAGCAAAATAATTCAAGAGGTAAAACCCCATTTCGTTTTCCTTTATTTTTATTTTTATTTATTTTCTTTTATTATACTCTCCTCAAATACTCTACCGAAAAATTAATTATAACTCAAATATATTATACGTACTATTAATTTATTATTTTTATTGAATATACATCATCAAATCCTTTCCCATATCCATTTTATTCTAAAAATTAAAACATCATCTAAAAGATGTTGATCCACCATATTCATGGATGATGATTTTTTATTTTCTAATACCACCTTCAAAGATGGTCATTAAAACATGATTATGGTTAAATTAGATGTTATAATATATATTAAAACTTTTTTAGTGTTCTGAAACTATTATATCTATATTATGTGAATTAATAAAACAAAACTAGCTTGTGATGATCGAAAAATTCCCAAATAATCTAAACACATATCATTAACATCTTATCTAATGAATTATTCTCATATTTGGAATAAATGATATATATGAACATTTAATATTCTTTATGTTTTTTAATAACATATAATTTCAATTCAAGATAACTCTTCCCATTTTACATGATCTTTCATACATGTATACAGGTGAACTAATCATGAAAACTAAGGAAACAAACACTCTCGAATGAAGAAATGGAATCTTATATCTCATCAAAAAGGCTATAAATGAATTTCATAAATTTGTAATCTAAAAAATAGATTTCTAATTTTTTATAAATTAAATAATTAATGAATAGAATTTCATTATATAGGATATTATGTATAAATGTAGAACGCTTTCAGACATAAGTTAAGGGATTCTCCCCAAATCACCATTTTTTATCCGGGTTACACTTTATCTCTGTTTAACCTAATGTAATTATTATTTATTTTCTATAATTTTTATAAATTAATTTATATTTTCCAAAATAACATATCTAGATCAATACATCCATATATTTTGGATAAATACATGTTTGTATAAGTTTCTTTCTCAATTCCTCTTGATAAGCATTCTCAATTTAAGGGAACATACAAATTTCCCATACTTTTTCAAGAACACTCCATAATCTCTTTTAAATCACCATTATATTTATAAAATCCTTCATTTTAACATGAAAAACTATCATTGTAAATTTTTGGTTTTATACAAGCAATTATTCATTTTCCCTTTTAAAATACTCTTATATCTTTTTCCTTGAACGCACTAAAGAGGTTCTTTTCTAATGTTTCTTAAAAACACTTTCTACATTTTTTCGTTTAAGTTATATATCATTTATCAAGATATATGAATTATTTACCACTTTTCCCTTTTCTGGTTAATGTATACTTACCTTTTATTTATGATCATCATTCATTTATGATTTCATTAAATATCTATATTTCTTGTATCATGGATAAGAATATTATTTTAACCTTATTCCATTTGTACATATGGTGTTTTCTGTGAATATTGTTATTTAATTGAATCTATGTTTTAGAAATTAATTTTACATATAGTGATTGGTGGTTCCTTTTTATATATGGACCCTCATTTCATTTACATGTATCATGAGAAAAAACAGTTGGCAAAAAACCCTTCATGTTTATTTCCTTGAAGAATCGGACAGGTCTTTGCCTAAAGAATTAAACTACCATCATAGTATAACGGTTCATGTTCTAGATACATAACATTGAATATAAAATAATTTTCTTCATTCAATATTTTGTTTTTACTTTTCATGTGGTTTTCAATACAAAAAACCTATGGGTGCATTTTCATTCTCATTTTATTGATGAAATGGGGTTTTCAGATTATTTACCTTTCCCTAATGACTATGCCTTACCAAATTTTCTTTACTTATTATTATTTCAAATAACCCTTACTGATTTACTGATCTCACCCTTTTATTTGTTTGCCTTCTCCTATATATGAATATGAAATCTTTGAATAAGTGACAAGAAGCATTTTATTTTCTTGTGTTATGTTATTTGTTTAATTTTAAAATGTAATAAGGGAACTATGTATGTATATATTTATTCAATACTACTAAACTAATTGATCCCTAGTGATTTTATATCTTGTATCTGTTAAATTGTAATAAAATGACCGCTGACTCTAGGCAATTGGGGTCGGTGTTGTTACAGTTTGTATCAGACAGTGATTAGAAGAAACCTTGGAAACTAGATTTTTAATAAACATGAGAATTATAATAACTCCTTGTAGTGAATTTTTGGCTCAGTAATCATGACTAATATGAGAAAACCTTGTTGGTGTTACTATTTAGTGATCTAGCCTAATGAAAGGAAAGGAATCAATACCCGCATACAATGTAGGGAATTTCCCCCTGAACAAGTCAACAAAGTTAGTGTTGGAGTTGAGCATGGCATGGACATATTATAAAATATTACTCAGGTTATGATGAATAATCACACTAAATCTATTTTTTATCATTTCATGTGAAAAAATCCCTTAACTTTTAGTAGGACCACTAATCCAGTGGTAGCTAAGGATTAGATAAATTCCCTTGAAAAGATATTTTTAGCATTGGGATGTAATAAAAATGAAAAATTATTACTGGAAGTATCATTACTCATGGGTGATTATAATAAATGGTTGTATTTGAAATGGATTTCTTTAGAGGAAAATGAAATAGTATAAATGTAATGGATAACTTTTAAATTATTATTTTCTAAAAAAAGTTCCTTTATGAGAAACAAACTAAAATGAAGAGAAAATTATTTATCTTAAAGTAAACAGAAGAAGAGAATGTTACAACATATGATTCTACCTACAAAAGACTATCTAGGTATGATATATATTACATACACTATTCTAAATACAATAATGATCATTTATTTGAAGGTTTTAAATAGTGTGTATGAAGGGCACTATATTTTAAACCATTTTAATCAAATGAAGAAATAGTATTAAGTGATATCAAAATGAAGATATAATTTCCAAGATCTTGTATATACTAGGGAAATCAAGAGAATAATAAGACTTGGATAACTATGGAAAACTTGAAGCATCAATGAAGAATTGGTGAATGAAGAAATTTTCATTTTGTAAAAATTATGGAATGAATCATCCTATGAAATTCCTTAAAGGAATAGGATTTTTTTATAAGTGTGGAGAAAATGTTCATTGATCTAGTGAGTACAAGGGAGAGAAACATATCAATAATTATCAATTATTCTTGTAAAATGAAATAGGGAATCATTCAAACCAATTTCCCAAGTGTTAGGGGAATCTACCATAGAGGAGGCCAATGAGAGATGATAACGATTATGTGATCACTGCAGGTGAAGTGGAAGTACCCAATGATATGGGGGAAGGTAAAATAATCCTATCATCAAATTTTTATAATGATTTATTTTATTATATATCATTTTAATCATTTATATCTACTCAATTTTCTATGAAAATTAGATATTTACCTTCTGATTTAATAAGGGTGTTGTTATTCAAAACCTATGTGGGAAGTCTCATTACAACAAAAATCTGTTGTTCATTTCTAATTTTGTAATATAAATATGTTTTATTTTTTACCATTATCATTATATCTATGGATTAATTTGATATAATCATATGCATGGAATGGATCAAAAAATAGGATGTTAAAATTTTCTGCAATAATAATGAAATTATGATTTATGAGGAAGATGTAGAGTCCCTTATCATTAGATCAGAAACCTTGTCATATAATTCTTATCTACATCCTTCCAAGTATCACTATTGATATAAATTCTTGGTGGGGAAGAGAAAAAAATATATTCGTTTGAATAATTTAGTCTTTAAATTAAGTATATACCTATTGTACAATAATACATTGTTGTATTTCCACAAGAATTACCTAGAACCCCCCCCCCCCTGAGCGTGAAGTTGATTTTATCATTGATCTAATTCCGAATGAATGAACAATATCAAATAATCCTTATAGAATTAAAATTGTGTATTTTTTGGATTTGAAGAAAAAACTAGAGGAGTTGAGTAATGAGGTATTTATTCACCATAGTTTTTATCTATGGGGAGTCCATATTATTTTTTTTATGAAGAAATGTGGATATTTTAGAATTTTCCTTGACTATAGAAAAATAATTTCTATTATAATAATGATCATATATCACTTACCTCATATTGATGATTTATTTGATCAACTTAATAGAACTCAATATTTCTCAAATCTTGACCTTTGTTCTGGGCATCATCAGTTGAGAGTAAATAAGTAAGACATTTTGAAAAAACTTTTTGGATGAGGTATGGACATTAAGAGTTAACATTAATTTCATTTTGATTAACTAATTAACGCAATTTTTTCATGGATCTAATGGAAAAAATATTCAAGAAATATGTTGACTATTTTTTTGTGGTATTAATTTATAATATTCTAGTGTATTCTAAAAACTATGAATACCAATATAATAACTTGCGGGTTATTATTGAGACTCTTAGAAGGAAATATTTATATGGTTAATTTAGAAAGTGTGAATTTTGGCATCCAGAATTTTCTTTTCATGGTTATATTTTATCTAAGGATGGAATCTATGTTGATCCTAAAACGAAAAAGGTAATCCAAAAATAGAATATTCGCACAAACATAAATGAAGTATATAGTTTTATTGGTTTATCAGGTCACTATCAGTGTTTCATTCATAATTTTCCCAAATTGGAAATCCCATTAACCAAGATCACATGTAAATGAGTTATGTTCATATAGACAAAATAATGTGCTTAAGGTTTTGATAAATTGAATAGATTATTGTTCTATGCTCCAGTTTTGAGTTTACCATTAGGAAATAATGGTTTTAAGATATACAGTGATGCATTAAAGAATGGATTGGGTTGTGTCCTTATAAAAAATGAGAATGTAATTACATATTCATCAATGTAGTAGATGAATCTTGAAAAAAATTATCCAACTCATGATCTTTAATTAGTATCTATAATCATTACTCTGATGATATGGAGACACTATATATATGCTGAAAGATGTGTGATATATATTGATCACAAAATCTTAAAATACATCATTACAAACACAAAAAACTCAACATGAGGCAAATATAATGGCTCAAGTTACTCAATTATTATGATTTCCCAATACACTACCACTCTAAAAAAAATATTCATTAAGTTAGAAATATCCTGAACATCTAATCAAAATGGGGATTGAGAAGGATCCAATGTTTATTGATATTTTAAATATGGATATGGTAATTTTTAAGGAATACAAAACATCACTCCTTTTTCAAATGATTGTCAATACATATTTATTGGATAATATAAAAGGATCTCAATATAATGATGATAATTCTCAAAAAAAATTAAACCTATTAAGGATGGAGGATTGTCAGAATTTATGTATGAGAATGAAATTATAAAATTTTGAAAGAGGTTATGTGTTCCATTAATAACTAATCTAAAAATGGAACTATTAGATGATGTTTATAGATCAAACTTGTTTATAAACCACGATAGTACCATAATACATAGATATATGAAAGAAAATTTCGGTGGGATAATATGAATCGATAAATTGATTATATGTCAAGATGCCTAGTTTATCAACAAGTTTATTTTGAGAGAGAACATTTTTGAGGAGTCATGAAACTTATATCTATTCATATATGGAACTAGTATTCCATTAATATAGACTTCATCACTATATTACCAAAGACTCCAAGGAAGAATGATGAAATATGAGTAGTTGTTGATTAACTTAAAGATAATGCAAATTTCATCACTATAAGGGATGATTTCCCACTATGAAAAGTTTAAATAATCTATATTAACTAATTTTTAAGACATCATGGTGAACCTATATCGATTATTTCTAATCAAGATCCCTATTTAACATCAAAATTATGGAATTGTATTTAGAAGGCTTTGGATACTGAGATTTATATGGTTACTTATCTTTACCCTTAAACTGATAGAAAGTCTAAAATAACTATTAAAACATTAGAAGACATGTTGATATCATGATCACTTGAATTTCAAGGTATATGGGATTAGTATTTACCTTTTTTGTAATTTTTATAAAATAATAGTTTCCATTCTAGTATTAAAATGGTTCCATATGATGCATTATATGGATAGATATGTCATGCTCTAACCTGTTGGGATAATGTTGTTGAGAAGAAACTTTCTAGGCCTAGAATTTATTTAAGGGAATATAATAAAGATAAAGACTATTCATACTCATATTAAAGATTCTCAAATTTGGAAAGAGATTTATGCTGACAACCAGATAAATGATTTGGAATTTTAAGTGGGTGATCATGTCTTTGAAAAAGTAAATCCATGGAAGGGTGTCTTAATTATCATTAAGAAATGGTAACTAATCCTCAGGAAAATCATTCAATTTTAAATTCTATAAACATCTGGATCTTTATCCTACCAATGTGAAATGCAAACAAGTCTCTCAGAAGTTCATGATGTATTCAAAAAATAATTTTCAAAGAAGTAAATTTAAGACCCAATGAATTTAATAATATATGAATAAATAGAATTATAAACTGAATTTTCTTACTATTAAGAGCCTAGTGAGATTCTTGACACAAGAGAAAAAGTATTGATAAATCAAGAGGGACAAAAACTCTTTCCTTTTCCTTTATTTTTCTTTTAATTTATTTTCTTTTCTTATCCTATACTTATCTCCTATATCCAAACATGATTGATAACTATAGTACATTATATATACTGGGATGATATTATGTTAATGGAATATCCATAATCAAACCCCTTCTCCTCTCCCTTTTATTCTAAAAAGGGAAACATTATCTGAGATGTGTTGACTCACCACCATCGTGGATGATGATTTTTGGTTTTCTAATAACACCTTAAAGGCTAGTCAAAATACCATTATAATGGTTAGAACTAACTTTAAAATGTATATTAAAACTTATTTAGTGTTTTAGAACAATTAATTTATTTAATATTAATTAATAAAACAAAACTAGGGTGTGATCATCGAAAAACACCAATATAATCTAAACAGTTATCATTGATGTTTTATCTAATGAACAATTATCATATCTAAAAATGATATATAGGACCGTCTAATATTTTGTATGTTCATTAATAACATATAATTTCAATTGTAGTAAAGTATTACCATTTTAAATGATCTTTCATACATGTATAAAACTAAACCATACCTGAAAACTAAGGAAATAAGAACTCCTTAATGACGAAGATGAATCTTATAACTCATAAGGAAGTCCATAAATGAACCTAATAATATTATAATAAATAAATTAAAGGTTTAATAGGTTATAAATTCAATTATCAATGAATCAAATTTCATTATCAAGTAAATTATGTAAAACTGAGGAACACTATTAGACATAAGTTATGGGATTCTCCCTGAATCTCTATTCTCATTCATCTTATGATTTTTCTATATTAACCCTAATTTAATTATTATTTATTTTTATATATTTCTTCTAAATTATATTTATACTTTTCAGACTCATGTATCAAGATCAATATACTCTTATATGATGGGTAAATACATGTTTTTAAAAGGTTTATTCTCAATTCCTCCCGACAAGAAAGCCCGATATAAGGGAACTTCCCAATTTCCTAACCATTTTCAAGTAAAATCCATAATCTATTATAAACCAAAATTATTTTTCTAAAATCACTTATTTTACAATGAAAAAATATTTTTTCATCAATCATTTTATACAATCAATTTTGCATTTTCCCTTTTAAAAGACTCCTAGGTCTTTTTCCATAAATTGTACTAAAGATGCAATTTTCTATTGTTTCGTAAACAATAATTTTACATATTTTAATTAAATTAGGAAATAATTTATCATGATATATTACTTTTTAACAACTTAATACTTATTTATGGTGTATTTATACATCCCTTTTACTTATGATCATCATTCACAGAAGATTTCATTAAATACCAATATTTCACTTATTAGGGTTACAGTTATCATCTTAGTCATATAACTATCATAATTATGGTGTTTTGTTTGGATATTATTATTGAATTAAATATATGTATGAATAATTATTTCAAAAATCATTTATGGGTGGGCCGCAGTTATAGAGAGTCACTCGATACATCAACAGGTTTCATGAGAAAAATAGTTGGCTATAAATCTCTCATGTTTGTTCCCTACAAAAATCTAATGGATTTTTAACCATTGATATAAACACTCTTGGTGGTATAAGAGTTCATGTTATAGATACACAAAATCCAATAAATAATCATTTTGTTCACTCAGTATTATGTTATTACTTTCCATGAGGATTTCACTCTGACAAAACGTATGGTTACATTTTTTTTCTCAGTGTATAGATTGAATGTGTTTTTTAGATTATTTTCCTTTACATAATGATAATTAGTTATTGATTTTTATCCACTTTTTATTATTTCATATAATACTTACTAAGTGTTTGAGATATCCCTTTTAATTATTTTCCTTCCCAAGGTTGTGAAGATGAAATCTTTGAATAAGTTACAAGAATTAGTTTTTTTATTTTCTATGTTTAATTCATTCAATGTAATAAGAAAACCATGTGTGTTTATAGTTATTCAAGACAACTAAACTGATTGATTTTCAGTGTTGTGATATCTTGTATCTATTCCATTGTAATAAAAAGACCACCAACTCTGAGCTACCAGGGTCAGGGTTGTTACATGAAACATGTTTAATACACATGTTAAGTTTATTTTTTTAGCATAAATCGATCAAATATCAGTCCGAAATCTATTATTATGAAATTTTGGAGTCATTGACCTAGGATTATTGTAATGATATCATGGTTGTGTAAACGGTATTCCCAAAAGTGTCCTTTTCGTCACTTATAAAAGGGGATCACATCCTCCCCTCCATTGTTACACTTACAATTCAATGTTCTCTTGAAAATATGAAAAAAATAACTCTCTTATAATTAATTTTCTCATCCACAAGAGTTTGGCCTCTAGAAGTTGTATTCCATCCTTCCTTTACAAGGAGATCACTAAAAGAAGATCAAGACTCAATCATAATCATTACATTATTCATAATATTTTTCCATAATATTTATATTAAAAATATCTTATACACATAATAACATAATGAAATAATTATCATTATTATATTGATGTGTTTTTTATATTAATGTAATAAACATTATTTATTCCCCTATATTCTCTAACTAAAGAGGTTGTTAGTTTGTTGTATAGAATTATACCTCCACAAAACAAAATCTTTGGTTTTTCATAATTATACACATGGTGAGTTTTAATGATTATATTGAGGAAAGAAATATGATATCTATAATATTATTCTGATTATAAATTTTCATATTATCATATTATTTTATTCCATCTCATTCATATAGAAATAAAAACTTTAAATTTGTGTGGTGTAGACTACCTCCACCACGAAGTAGCATTTTCCATTTTCCATCATGATTTAAATTAATTATCAAAACCACATAAAATATGATTCAGAAACATTGAAACATATATATAATAAAATTCTCTTTGTTTTATAATGATATTTTATAATTCCTTAACCATACTCACCCATTGATATATAGTGTGTTCATATTTTGGATGGTTTAATTTCCTACTTGAATAATGCTATAAAAGTATATCATGGATGACTATGTAAACATAAGTAATAATATTATTATAATTTAATATTTAATTATTTACTGATTTATTATTTTATAATGTTTATATTTTGTTTTAACTAATTATTTAAATATCATATTCAGTCGCTAAAACTAAAAAATAAGCCAACCCTGATTCAATTTTTAAATAAACATAATAAACACCTATTTTGTAAATAAATTGAATATGATAATATATTTTCTATATTAAGTTAAATGTACAATAATATGGTTCTTAAAATTTATTTAATAAACCTAATTTTATTGTTCATGAATTTAGGCACATGCATATAATGAATCTAGAACAAGGTAAGAGTTTCATCTCAAAATTTATTTCTGTAAGACCAATTTTATTTTATACACATTATTTAATTGAAATGGTGTATATACTACCAATTGGAAATTTAATATCATGAATTATAATTATTAATGTTATTTTAACATAATATTCTTTCATTATCTCTTTCAATGTGTTTTAATAGAATGATTTTTAGGCTATAAGGGTTTCCATCTTAATCTCCATTAATTAAGGTATGCTTTGATATTATGCACCAATATTCACTGAAGGATGTATTTCTTTCACCAATGAATTATAATATAATAAATTACTATTTAACATAGAAACATCACTACCATTATTTCTCTACCTTGTCGTGGGCTAGGATTGATGTCTGCCCTAAAATATAAGGGTCTTTCAAAACTCATTATGGTTTATTAAGTTATAATGTTCCTCCATGTAGTTTTTCTTTCATTTAATATTTTATAACATATATCTATATTGGGAGAATAAATATTTAATCAAATATTCTTTATTTGTGAGTTCTATTAATTCTTTAAAATATAACATTGTTAATAATAATTACAACCCTCTTAAATGATGATCCCCCTCCTAGCCCAAAATGTCCCTTCCTCCAGTGTCCTCCTTTTAATTGGATATCTTATTATGGTTATCCCATGACACCTTCATAATTAACTTTTTATATTTTTAAAATGAAGTTTCATCATCCTTTATTCAATGTGGGTTTTTAATTAAGGTATTTTAGAATAATATTCCTTCCATGATCATTTGTTGGATACTTCAAACCATCCTTATGTTACACTTTCCCTTTATTTTTATCACCTTTACAAAATATAATTATAATGAAATTATTTTTTATATATATATTTCTCTTAAATATATACCAATTTAAATATCCTTTTTAGAGTTGGGGTAATACATTTTTTAGTTCCCTTTAAAATTCCCACTTTTAAGTAAACCCAATTTTATGGAAATTTTCTGTTTATTGTCTCATATTGATAATAACCCACATAAAATGTTTCTAAAACCTGAATAGCTTCTAAAAACCATAATTATTTTATATAGAACCCTCTTGGTTCACTTTTTATAATAATGAAAACAATAATATTTTTCCTTCTTTAAAAGATACTTTACTTATTTCATAAAGCATCACCTAAGTGGATGATTTTTAATATTTCATCTTCTTGATCATTCCCATGAATTTTATATATTGGAACTAAATATTCAAGAACTATTCCATATTTAAATTATGAAAGTTCAACATGATTTAATTTTTTATTCTGTTTTGAATCCTTAGGATTAATCCTTATCTTATTCCTTGAATCCTAGTTTAAAAAACCACTTCCTTCTCTTGGGTTTGATCATGATTTTGATTTATGTATGGTTTATTTTCCTCATGTGGAAAGAAACATTTATTTTAATTAATTCAATGTATGGTAGTGGAATTATATTTCCCTCCAAAGAACTGGGAAAAGCTTTACAACTCATTATATGTTATGTGTTGGATTAGGGAGTGAACATAATCTACCATGGGACTTTGTCCACTATGTTTGTGTGAATAGTGAGTGAACTCAATCCACCATGGGAATTTTTCTATTTTATGATGAGGGACATGGTAGTGACCCTTGAATTATGTTTATGATATCTATTTTATATTGTCACAACATGTTTGAAATTCCCTGATCAACTGGTATAATTTCCTTATTCCATGCTTCCATGATTATGATCATCCCCATTATGATACCATGTTATGCCTCTTAAATCTCATGAAACGATTTATTTACATGTTTATTCTATTACTATGATTTCTAACTTAACCTAATCATTATGTATTTTCTCTTGGGTATCCTATAAAATTTTATAAGATTTATAGGAGTTAGGTCACAATGTGGAGTTTTAAATAGAGATGATGTTTTTATGTTTATGATGATGTGTTTATCTGTATAATAAAATAAATACACTATACCTCTCGATACATGGATTATATTTTTTGGGAAAGTGTGTTAAGAATTATCATCTAAAGTGTGTTTATGTCAGGGGTCACTATATCTTGTATCAGATCATGGTCAAGTTTGTTTAGGAAATAAAAATTTGAGAACATTAGTGAATACCCTAGGGATAATACTAAGATTTTGATAACATCCTAAAATTTTGGAAATGTAGAGATTCTGGGATGTTTCATGAAATTGAAGCTTTTTTGGATATTTTCAAGTCGATGGGGTTGTGGAATAGATGACCCTAGGTTTAATTCCCCAACCCGAATCACCCAATATTGACCGGAGTTCCACATGGCCTCATGCGCACCTACCCATATGAAAGAGGATGATGACTCGTAGCAAGGGTCTGAATGGAATCAGTGAGGAGACTATACCCATAGTATTAATAAATGAAACTGTAAGTAATAAAACAAAATATTGTATATGTATAAATAATAAATATTATAACAAATGGCATGAAATGTATCTCATGTCGTACAAAATAATAAACCAAGGAACCTGATAGTTCTAGGCTAATTAAGAGTATGAGAAATATTGGAATGTAGAAAAAACATTGCGGTATAACTCTTAATTCCATCTCAATAATGTTTACCAACAACATGCTACATATCCTAGGTCAAATACATTGGGGCCATTCCCATTCTTCTATCTCTAATCATGAAGTATGTACATGTATCGAGATTTATGTGTAAGGTGTGTGTATAAACCTAGTATGACCCCACTAATGCATCCTTAACATATATTAACATGAATATTAAGGTGTATTCCATGATGGTAATATAAATTTACACATAATAAAACAAAAACCATATTGACCATTCATGTGCTAACCACGCTTTGATGAACCCTAACTGTACTCACCTCGATTCGTTGTTAATATAATATTTAAATGGATGTGGGATTATCATAAGTGGAGGAGTCATATATATTGACTCATAGTAGTAGTATATGCCTTATTCTCATCATTGGACCACACAATACAATCATGCCCCTTTGTTTTATCTTAGGTCAGATCACATATGACAGTCATTCCCCTAGGTTAGACCACACAATGTCATCATGCACCGTCATCTGACTGAGTCTTTTTATCATGTCACCTATTGTGTCTAAAATTTCTCAAACTCTTGGTCCACTGATCCACGATGAGCCCTCCTGTCACTTTAGTACTATTCATAAAAAATTAAAAAATTAAAATATACCAAATAAATCACATAGAATTAGTTTCATCATATCGGTTACAAATATCCATATGAATATCACAACAATCGTGGTTCTTGCTAGATACACATGCACATACTTGTATACCGTATCACTTAATGATTCTCCATGATATGACTACACAAAGAAAACATGTCATGCCACATACGTAACAAATAACTATGCATGCATATACAATAGAACATGGAAGCAAACTCAAGATCAAGTCCCAATATGTTATAGACCACTAACTTCAAGTGTATCGTTGTCAATGTCAAGGTTCACCAAGAGTTTCATCACTCAAACTATGTTCATGAAATGACCATAAACATATTGATTTCTAAGAGTTACTAGAACCATTTCTAATAATGAAAAAAAAATTATAGACATAGGTTTTGAGAGAATTATAAAAAGGTTATAACTATCAAGTAACCAATATATAACACGTTATATAATAAATTTTATTCTGATTGAGGGTATATAAATTCATTTCTTAAGGAACAATGAACATAAAAGAGGGTTGAGGATCTAATGTGTTTGGATCAATAAGAACCGACTCCTCTTTCTATAGCATGATTATATAGCAGGGTCTCATAAGTTGAGTTAAGGATAATGATTCACCCAATGTTATAACACTCTCAAGGAAGATTATCTAAATCCATTCCATCAAATCACCCAATAAGTCATGCAGAACTCATATTGAATTCATCTCACTCAAATTAACTATTAAGGTATGATCATGATATATTAATAAAGGTTAAAATGAATTAAAATTTCATTCAATACCACTTATTAATGTTTCACATGTTTCCCAATTGAAATTATTATTTTCTATAGATAAAGGTGGTCATTTTAGTCATTTGGTGTCCAGATTTACCGTTACTATTGCCTTAAACAAGGCCTCACCATGGTCATGATGACTTCAAACACTCCATCTCAACATGACACAACCCAAGCCATGATTCCATATTTCTGGTCATTTTGGGATCACTACACCATTCACAATGACATGGTAAGGAAAATATGTCCATTCACCACAGGTGATTACCTAGAAATCTATGACCATGATCATCCAATATTTAAACCATGTTTCCTTTCACATTTTATATAGGGGATCACTAGGGACCAATGTGACTTTCACAATAATCCAGGTAAAGTCTTTTTTGAACAAAAAATTCTCTAAAAAACTCAAAATGTACCCAAAAGATCACAAGGTTACACCCAATCATCTATTAACCAAAAAACGTAAAGAGGAAGGTGGAAACAAGTATTAACAAATTAGGAACAAAAATAATATGCTTTAAAATATCCCCCTCTAGGAATTCCTTTCCTTGAGAAGCATGTTTAGAATCTCTTCTTGAATAACTCAAGTCATTTCACTCAAACATCAGAATCCCACTCTAATGTTTTATTCTATATTTTTCCATACTTATATAATACTCTATAAACTAATATTATTCCACCCCCACACCTTTTGTAATATTATATATTCCACATTAGGTTTACTAAAAAATCTAAATCAGGTTCCAACTCAGTTTACTTGTAGTCAACGACATGCTTTGGTTGGGAACGTACCGCTGAAATTGAGGCACATGGAACAAATAATGCAAGCCTCCATAACAAATAGGAAGGACTGGTTTGTGATAAACTTCCCTTGTATCTCTGATGATCTAAGAAACTCCCAAAAATCGATGAACCATCTTCCCTTTCTTCCAAAAATGATGAAGTCCTAACCAAGTTAACACCCACAAGAAATCTTGGTATCAAAAAATCCAAAGGTGGTATCCTTTGGTTCTAATATGATCACTACCTACTCAGAGTAGTGGCTAACTACTTCTAGACTAAATACACTCTCCCAGATGTATCCTATTCCATACACATTCCCATCACCAGTGCCTCACCCACCTTATGATAACATAGTGGTGAGCGACATGGCCATCCATAAAGAGTCTCAAAATGTTCCATTTGAATAGATGCCTAAACCATATTGTTTTATATGAACTCTACCAATTTATAGGTACACATCCCATGATCCACCTAAATCTAAGATGCATACCCTATTCATATAGTAAAGGATCTAATTCCTCCTCTTTAATCATATATTAGTCTTCAGAATATATTTTTTATTCGGTTTTAAATGAGTCCCCAAATCCGTATACAATACTTTCAAAAACCACCATGTAAAATGTACATCTTAAAATGATATAATGCTCAAAATAACTTCATGTAGTCACAAAATATCCCAAAAATAAATATTTCACAACTCAATTATATAATGTTTCTCTTGGATCAATAAGAAATGGTTTAATTTTATTATCCAATCAACTACCACCCAAATGGAATCGTGACTCCTTGGGGTACTGGGTAAAACCATAAAAAATTCTATCATCACATCATCCAACATCCACATGGGAATCATTAGTGGATGGAGTGACCAAGAAAGATGCTAATTCAAAACCTTTACCATCTTTCAGGTGATACATTGTGAGAGAAAAATGGTAATGTATCTCTTCATACCTAGCCACAAAAACTAATGTCACATGTCATGGTATATTTTTTTTACCTATGATTCACTACCCACTTCGAAGCATAGGAGTATATCATAAATTCATCCCGAATGTAAGCTAGAACTACTACCCTCTCATGAATGTAAATACATTTTCATAATATAAGGACTACTAGAGGAATGAATCATCCCCCATCAAGTGATCTAACATCACTACGAACTCAACATATGAATCTTGGATAGCTATTTCTTGGTCCACTAATGTCGGTGTGATAAAAGAATGCACGCATGTCATAACTCCATCATCCTTATGATCATCTACTATTTAATCATACCTAAAACTCATCTGATGTCATTCCTCTTATGAAGGATAGTCTTCAAGACCTAATTCTCTTAAATTGTTATACTAAGAGAATCTACAATGACATTACTATTCCCTTGATAATTAGCCACCTCAAATTCAAATTTCTGAAGGTACTCTACCCGACCCCTCTATATTGGATTGAGATACCAGCGAGAGAAGATATATCACAATATATTTTGGTCCATGTAGATGAAAAACCTCTCATTGAACATATAGTTTCACTAATACTTCATGTTATAGACTAAAACTACCAAAATAAAGTCATGTTTCTAGTATTTCCTCTCATGGGTTCATAGGAAACAAGACCAATAAGTGACTACCTTATCCCTCTGTTTCAACATAGCTCTCAAAATAACTTTTGAGACATCCAGATACCTTTTTTATCTATCCATACCTCTAGATCAAAATTGGGGTAGTCATCAATCTATTCATAAGATCTATAAAAAATTACTCATACTGATAATATCAATTGAACTCCCCCCTGTTCTTCTTAGTCATCAATAATTCCAAAAATGAGAATTCATATGTAAAGAATCGATATTACACTAAAACCCCAATGAAGTCACTGACCTTGAATACACACCTAGGTTGTGCTCATGAAATAATATCCTCTACCAAATTTGGGTTTATCCAGATCCTTGTCTTTGATATCATGTGACCAAGAAAACACAGCTATTGAATCTTGATGTGGAACTTCAACATTTTAGCTTGAATATAATGTTCTGGAAGTGTATTCAAAATAATATCAAGGTTCCTAGAACTCAAATATAAGGACTTGGAATCTATTAGGATATTGTACATAAATAAAAAGATGAAATAATAAATATATGGATGGAAAAAAACTATTTATGAGGGGAATGAACCCAAATAGAGAATTATTAAACCCAAAAGTCCTACTAAGATACTCATATAGTCTATATCTATTCCTAAATGATATCTTAAGAATATCATCCTCTATAAATTGTAGCTGATGGTACTATGAATGAAGATCAATCTTGTAGAACCATCGATCTTCCCATAACTAAACAAATAGATCATCAATCCTGGTTAAGGGGCATATATTCTTCACTACCACAGAATTTAGATTCTTGTAGTTAATATAGAGTTCTATACTATTATTTTCATTCTTTATAAACCAAACGATATCACACCAAGATGATGTCATCGGTTTGATAAATCCTTTCACCACTAAATCCTATAACGTCAACTTTATATCCCCCAACCCATTCTATACTATGAAATAAAGAGGAATTAATATCAATTGTGCTCTATGAACAAGATAAATATCAAAATAATATCCTTTTTTTGTTGAAAGACATTATAATTCATCTGGAAACAAATAAAAATAGAGTTCCATTACTAGATTATTGATAGAGGAGGCTAATATCATTTTTATTAATGATCCAAGACTATTACTTTCATCAACATTTCTATGGCCCAACTCCAGTGTGGTCTCATAATTCTTACTCTGAGTCCCACTCATCAGTCAATATGTACCTATATCCTCTAGGTGTTTTGAAATAAAAATATCTCCAGTAATGGTTGATATGATTTTGATAACTGGTTAGCCCGTCCATTCAGAATGTCACATCAAAATTGGTCCTCTCTAAGATCATGAATTCCTATCGGTTTATGTAGAAAATAACAACTACTGGACCCTCTAGGAACCTCTACAGATTATAAAATTTATTTTCAAAGTATATTTTCAATGAAATAATCTTAGACGATAACTTAATTATTAATTCTTGGATAGGGACAACTTAAGTTGACACAATTTAATGGGAATATCCAGATTCCAATAGAGTGGTAGAAAGATAACAGATGATCAAGACGGTACATAGAACAGTCAATGGTACCTCTCTATTTTTATTAGAAGTATCTAATAATTCATACCTTTATCCTAACTCAGCCTCGCAACCCTATAAACTATAAAAATGACTTATATATGTCATCATTAACTAAGGGGTATGAATAAACTATCAAATACCCAAAAAAGTCCCATGGATTGATAAAAATGTTTGACTCAAACCCATGTGAGACTTCATCTATTAAGCCTTTGAAAAGAATCATTATATATGAACTATCTATTCACATTGTAGGAACTATATTTAGGGATTCATAAAATCCTTCTATTAATTCCAAATCTTTCTATTGTTATATCATTGGGAAACAATTTCATTCCCATAGGAAATCCAAGAAGACCTACCATAATGCATATACATATTATTGTCCTTTTATAATTCCTCATCCTTCATTTTATTTCCACCATAAGTAGTAATAAAATCATCAGTAGGAATTAAAACTATCAATAAACTTGTAACTAGAAGAATACCTACTATATATTCCTCCTTCATCTCCTTCTCAATTGTGAGGTATTTTTTCAAAACCTTGTGGTAAGTCATTAGGTTGATGTTTCTGACCGAGCATCTATGTTCTAGATGAAGGCCCATCATGCACTTCATTACATTATATTCTTTCATTCTATACAAGAGAGGAATAAAATATAGAAACTATACGTAACTTCCTGAAGAAGATGATATTGTCATCATCACATGAAAAATCTCCATGAATTACTTCACTTCGTTTTGAATCATTGACTCAGGAAGAAAATCCTTAAAGAATAAATCCTTAAATGTGGTTTACATAATACCATCATGTCCTTCCTTTTGGTTCACAAAAATCTAACATCATCTAGAGGGACCCTAAAACATAAATTTATCTAACTTACCCTATCAGAAATTAGGAGTCTATACAAATTCCATGATCCCCCCCAACGATGTCAATCATGTACTTATCATATTAGGGACCTAAAATTCATTGTAAGTATTGGTAATCCTAATGTTATAAATCCTTGACATAATCATCCATGGTCCTCTATTTTCCCTCCCCTGGAATGAGAATAATATTAAAAAATCATGGATAGATCTGGTCCATCGCCCGAATCACTTGAGTAGGTAAATGAGCATGCTCAGTTGCACCTCCTAGTACATTTGGGGGTGGAACAAGGTCATTCTCACTTAATGGAATATTTTGGTCCACTAATTTAGGTGGTTCCATCATATGTATCCAAGGTATCATTTTTTAAAATTTCAAACAAACTTTTAGATTTCCTATAATTGCTAGAATATGAAATAAACTTATATATCTTTTAGGAACACAAAAAAACGTTACTATCAAAATATCTATCTGAGGAGATACCCAATGTAGAGACTCGATGCTTGACGTACATTGACATTACATTACATTGGCGGAATACTTAGTACATAACAAAAACACACACACAAGGATCGTAATAGTTTAGTGTCTTTGGAAACTCGGAATATAATCTTCTAATCCTGGTGAAAGATCTTCAACATCTCCCATAAAGATCTTCTTTTTTTATACCTAAAACCTTTCTTTATATCCTGGGGAAAATAAAACATAAAAGGGTGAGCTCAAATGCTCAGTAAGGGTAAACAAAAGAAATATCAATCACATCATTTTCATAAGAACATAACATTTTGGAAATCTTAACCTGCAAAAGAGAGCATAATTACAAAACATGGGATAAATCATGGCAGTGAAATGTAATCACAATAATCATAACTTAAAACATTAAACTTTGTGTCATACACACATAATCATAGATAATCATATCTTATTAGTCAAGACTCATTGCCAAGACTATCTTAGTGGACAAAGTCCATTTCTGAATCGAGTAACCCTCGTTTCAGTCCTGTTTCACTGAACCGGTATAACCTACCATTTCAGCCATGTCTATCTCATGAGATATAAAATCTTTACCCAATGCATTGGAGGGAGATATAGGTCCCACCCATCTTATAATGAATCCTTTCTTATGTGTTCCACATAATCATAAACCATACATCATAGCGTAACCCATGTAATAAAAATGGGATTCTTAAACAACATGACATCATAAAACAATTCATATAAGATAAAGGAATTCATAAAAATATTTCCATCACATCATAATCAAATCCATGTAATAATAGGGATAAAAACATAACCCTTTTATTATCTTAGATGGAAAATAATTTTGATAAAATACTTGAACTCCATTCTTGAGGAAAATATCCTTTCTACTTCAAAAACATTTTTCCTTTCTTAACATGTCATACAACATTAAACTAAAAGAAGTTGATTAAAAATAAAGTTGAAAACTTGTAAAGGAATCTACTTGGAAATAATGTTTTAAAAATCCATTCATGCCGTATAAGTTAAAAAACATTCTTCGTACTTTTGTCGGAAAAGTCAAAAAGTACCTCGTACGAAAAACGGCAAAAGATTCCTTTCATATCTTTTACTAAAAACTCACCGAAGGGTAAAATTCGATATAAACTATTGTAGAAGGATGGAAATAATATTACATATTGAGGGAACATGGAAGTGGATGATAAAATACACCCCAGTAATTACCAAAGTAAAAACAATCTCGGATAAAAGTGAGATTGTGATATTTCCCTTACCTTAGGTCCGATTTGCTTTGTACGTGTATGAAGCTCCTGTATAATGGTTTAAATAATGTTATTGACTTATTACAGAATCATATTCATTGTTATGATATCATATATGGTTCACTTATGACTTTATATTACCCGTTCTTTTGTAAATTCCATGTTAAAGAGCGTTTTGGGTAAAATTGTTTCATTTGTCGTCCGTCTTTTGACTTGTAATTATTCATATGATTACTTAGATCATGATTACTTAATTCCAGAACATAAAACATGATTTATATATATGTATATATATTCAGGATATACATATATATAATAAATCATTAAAGGGAAAGAAATACACCGTTCATGGAGACGGTAGTCCGTACGTACGCATGAACGCTGTTTTCGTTTCCTTATTGAATTGAATGGAATTAAGTAGATGACATACATATAAATATATAAATAAATCCAGTATCATTATTATGTCATATATTTCAATAGTACATATTATATATACTTTATAATCATTCATGAATGGTTAATCATTGAGAATGAATCTCATCCCGTCGTGGAGACGGTAGTCCGTACGTACGCACGAGCGATGATATCATTCCCATGGTCGTGAAATTGTGTTGAAGTGTATGTATACTATTTAAGTATCAATATCACTCTATAATAATCATATATAGTTACTCATTACACCATTATACTCATCCTTGTAAGGTGATTGTGGAAAATAGATTACACTACGGCGTGGAGACGGTATTCCGTACGTACGCACGCACGGTGATTTCTTTTTCCGTAGGATGGATAGATGGTGAAATAGGGTTGTCTCATACTTATAATAACATATCAGTATATGAGTGATACTGATGTTATTACTTCATAATGAAACAACTTAAGAAGAAGAAGTGGAAGAAGAAATAAAGATGAAAGAATTGGTAACGGTAATTACATCTTCTTTGAAGCGCCTCTTTGAGACCTCCTCTTAGGGCACTAAAATTGGTCTTTGAGGAAGACCAGAACCTCTATAATTTTGCTAGGGAAGTGTAGAATAGATTTAGGCAGGGTTTGGCCGAGCTTGAGTGCTCAAATTGGTGTGAGGAGGAGGGGGAGGAGGTGTCCTTTTATAAGGGAGGAGAGGGGCACCTTAGGAATACCTCAAAATATTATTTTATATTAATGTCAAAATCGGTTTATAATGGTTATAGAGGGTCTTATTTAGAAGCTAGGATGGGTCGAAATCCTATCAACCAATAGGATTTAGACAAGTTTAGGGTATTATGTTAACCTTATCAATTAGATTTAACTCTAAGTTAAATAATTTAACTTTTACCGTGTCTTTTTGTTTTCTTTCACTATATGGTTAATACACTTACTATAAAATGCCAAAAGAAACCCCAAATTGTTTATTATTAATATATATATCCTTATCAAAGTCATTTTTCCAAACCTTAGATTTTTAGGAATAAAATAACAATTAATAATATAATATTTGATTTAAAAACTATTTTGTGTCAATTTTGACACTATTTGATATATGATTTTTGTGAAAGTCATAACAGAATTATATGTTCGAACCAAGTTGATTAAATCAACACTAATATATAATAGTAACCTAGAAAATTAGTGTAATTCATAAAAATTCCCAAATTACATTCATTTGATCATTTATAACATCAATTATGTTAATATTTCCTTAAAAGGTTAATTACTGTATCATCGTTGTGTCATAAATTAATTAATTTATTTAAAGTCTAAAAATTATAAATAAAATATCATTATGTATGAAATCTTTTTAGCTTTCTAATGAATATTTATAGTCGAATTTATCTTATGTATAACCCCATATTAAAAATGTTTTAGTTATTAAACTTTGATTTTAACTATTTTAACTATTCGTTAAATAAAATAATATTAAATGTCATAATCTAATCCAAGTGGACCTAAATGGTCATATTATATTCATAAGGTTGTTTTTGGTCGAATTACACTTATCCAATAGAATTAGGACATGTGTTAGGGTAATAGTAATATCATATTTACCCTTAGTTACCCTATTTACTATTAACCGTGGTAAAAAAAAGTAAAAAGTTACTATTCACCAAAAATTATTTTCATCTCATTGAACCACATTTTAGTCCTTGATATTAACCATGTCTGTCGGAGTTTCGAAATTCCATTCACAGAAGCGGTAAAATTATGTTTTATGCAAAATTCAGTTTTTAACCTACCACTTAGTGGTTTCACTATTCATCAAAAATTGAAAGTTTTCAGAAAAATGCCAAAATTTCATCCTAAGCTATATTTCATATTCCGAATTCAAAAATGAAGTCTATTTTACCAAATTCATAACATAGAAATTTCATTAATTAATTTTATAATTAAATCCCGCTGTTAAAACAAATAGCGTGTTTTTAAGAAACAATATCTATCAAAAGATTGACACTTGATTATGTCTGGTTTAAATGTGAAATTACATCCAATGACCAACATTTTATTAAATTGTAAAAATATATTCTAAATATACTTTAAAACCATTCAAATTAATGATTTATCACTATTAATTATTTCGATTAAAAAAGTTGTTTTTAATTATACTTTAGTAATTTTCACTATTCATCAGAATATGAAAGTTATCCGAAAAGTACCAAAATTTCACCTTAGGCTAAATTCGATACTCCGAATCCAAAAATGAAGTCCATTTTGAGAGCTAAAATTTCTAAAATTTTAAAAGGTGGTTATTACTATTCATAACGGCTAGTTATAATAATATTTTAATATCATATCGTTGTTTAGTGAAACTCGGTATTGCGTACTACACACACTATCGAGGAAGGTCACGATTGCGTGTAATGCAAGGCAAGTCAAGGATACGTGTTGTGCAAGCTCCTTTTGGTGTAGCGTACAACACAAGACATTAGTGAAATAAAAAAGAATATTTTTCATAAAATCTCGGGCTGTTACATTCTACCCCCCTTAAAATGAATTTCGCCCTCGAAATTCGTCGGGGTTATAAATGGTTTACTATTCGAAAGTTTCTTTAATAGAAACCCATATCATAAAAAGGAATACCAAAACATATCTTTAAAAACAAAAGTATGAAATGTAACGGTTACCCAAATAAACTAATCACTGGGTTTCCACATAGGTGAAAATATGGATATGGAAGAGAAATCTAACCATCATGTTCTGATGGAGAGTGGTAGAGAACATGGCTATGGAAAAGCCAGCAATCACAAAGCCATAAATTTGTGATGATCTAGGGTACCATCTGATTCATCGGATATAAGGGCACAAGGACAGCATTTTTGGTTTTCAAGATCATTTCCTTAAAGTTGAAGAGTTTGAATTAGAATAAATACTTACTTTATTTTGGTACAATCTCACTGTTGTTTGTGCCTTGAACAATTTCCACTTCATCTCTTAAATAAATGAAGTTGAATTTGTTATTCGTGAAGTGTTAGCAGATCATGTGATAGAATGACGGGTCATTCCATCGGTATCAAACAAAAGGTTAGCATAAGTCATTCCATAGTGAGATTAATCATATATGGTTCCTAAAATGGATTTATACTTCATATATCATACTGATTAATATAATAAAACTAGTTTCTACTAAACAGGGACATCTTGTAGGCCAGTAGTAGGCGATAAAGGCCAGTCGCACTTCGGTTGTGGGTTCGATTCCCATAGCCTCGTCCGAAGCGATGGGTTGTCGCCCGTCCTGCAGGTTGTCCTTTTTCTAAAGCTATATTAATATAACATCCCATCAATAATATCGAAAAACGTTTTATCCTAACTTATGTCCAACATAATCCATTCTAATCTTTAGGCTTATCCATAATATTGTAGTCCACTCTCATAACATAGTGAAAACGATTACCAGAGATTTAATACCATCGTTGATCCCCATATATCATAAAATATGTTTTGTTGGTCACATTCCAAACATTCAAAGTCCTTAATCATGTATTCTTTTGAATACCTTAGTGAAAACATGAATGCAGTTAAAAGTTAACACTTTCCACCTACCAAAATCCTAAAAATTCTATATACTCAAACCATGATATCACTTAGTCCTTATATCAATCATGAGCTCATGCATACAATCAAACATCTCATTATCGTCTTATCCCTTCATTATGCGCATATCATCTACTTTCCAAAAATACTGGTACCATTCATCACATACTTTCAAAACTTAATGAAAGACAACAATGTAACAATCCTTAGATTTCTCTTTATCCCATAGTACCATGAGATTACTTATACAACATTACACTTGATAAACATGTAATCATTCTACTACATTCTTAAACCATTGACCGAGCTTCAACAATTCTTTCATCTCACATATCATTTGTAGTCTCATCATCATCATCAACATAAATACTACCCATACGACTATACTTATTCTCTTCATGATACTTTCCCTTAGGGCATTGGTTTGCATAATGCCCGTACATTCCACATTTAAAACATTTAACCATTGTTGATATCGTAGCAATACCATTATCCTCATCCCTGGTGTTAACTGAACCTTTTCCTTTGCACTTACTGGCTTTGTGTCCTTCTTTTCCACACCCAAAGCATCTTCCAGTTCCTTTAAAACATTCTCCTTGATGCCTCTTCCCACATGATTTACATAGGGGAAATTTAACTTTCTTTCCTCTATGATCATCATGAAACTCCATCTTTCTCTTATTTGCCGAGTCAGGAAACATACCAAATTTTACTTTATTGATCATATTATGAGATTGTTGATTCGGCATAATAATGATGTTTGGACTTCCAAATCCCATTTCATTTGGTTTCTCATGAAGAATATCATTCCATTGTCCATCATATCCTCCATTATCATGAATCACCTTGTTTCCAGCCATTTTCTAAAACCCAAAAAGAATAGTGTGAGAGGCAAAAATTATAATAAAGGGGGAGTAAATTAAATATCTAACATCTTTGGTTTAATCTAATATCGTTACCATAGTTCTAGGACTATATCCTATACGTATACTTATCCTTAGGGGCATCCCTAGACATACCTTAGAAATATCTCTAGGGATCTCACTAACGTTTTCGCATCCTAGTTTCCAAAGGTTGACTAAACCTTTCCTCTGATACCAACTGTAGAGACCCGAAGCTTGACGTACATTGACATTACATTACATTTGCGGAATACTTAGTACATAACAAAAACACACACACAAGGATCGTAATAGTTTAGTGTCTTTGGAAACTCGGAATATAATCTTCTAATCCTGGTGAAAGATCTTCGACATCTCCCATAAAGATCTTCTTTTTTTATACCTAAAACCTTTCTTTATATCCTGGGGAAAAGAAAACATAAAAGGGTGAGCTCAAATGCTCAGTAAGGGTAAACAAAAGAAATATCAATCACATCATATTCATAAGAACATAACATTTTGGAAATCTTAACCTGCAAAAGAGAGCATAATTTCATAACATGGGATAAATCATGGCAGTGAAATGTAATCACAATAATCATAACTTAAATCATTAAACTTTGTGGCATACACACATAATCATAGAGAATCATATCTTATTAGTCAAGACTCATTTCCAAGACTATCTTAGTGGACAAAGTCCATTTCTGAATCGAGTAACCCTTGTTTCAGTCCTGTTTCACTGAACCGGTATAACCTACCATTTCAGCCATGTCTATCTCATGAGATATAAAATCTTTACCCAATGCATTGGAGGGATATATAGGTCCCACCCATCTTATAATTAATCCTTTCTTACGTGTGCCACATAATCATAAACCATACATCATAGCGTAACCCATGTAATAAAAATGGGATTCATAAACAACATGACATCATAAAACAATTCATATAAGATAAAGGAATTCATAAAAATATTTCCATCACAACATAATCAAATCCATGTAATAATAGGGATAAAAACATAACCCTTTTATTATCTTATATGGAAAATAATTTTGATAAAATACTTGAACTCCATTCTTGAGGAAAATATCCTTTCTACTTCAAAAACATTTTTCCTTTCTTAACATGTCATACAACATTAAACTAAAAGAAGTTGATTAAAAATAAACTTTAAAACTTTTAAAGGAAGCTACTTGGAAATAATTTTTTAAAAATCCATTCATGCCGTATAAGTTAAAAAAACATTCTTCGTACTTTTGTCGGAAAAGTCAAAAAGTACCTCGTAAAAAAACGACAAAAGATTCCTTTCATATCTTTTACTAAAAACTCACCGAAGGGTAAAATTGGATATAAACTATTGTAGAAGGATGGAAATAATATTACATATTGAGGGAACATGGATGTGGATGATAAAATACACCCCAGTAATTACCAAAGTAAAAACAATCTCGGATAAAAGTGAGATTGTGATATTTCCCTTACCTTAGGTCCGATTTGCTTTGTATGTGTCCGAAGCTCCTGTATAATGGCTTAAATAATGTTATTGACTTATTACAGAATCATATTCATTGTTATGATATCATATATGGTTCACTTATGACTTTATATTACCCGTTCTTTTGTAAATTCCATGTTAAAGAGCGTTTTGGGTAAAATTGTCTCATTTGTCGTCCGTGTTTTGACTTGTAATTATTCATATGATTACTTAGATAATGATTACTTAATTCCAGAACATAAAACATGATTTATATATATATATACTCAGGATATACATATATATAATAAATCATTAAAGGTAAAGAAATACACCGTTCATGGAGACGGTAGTCCGTACGTACGCATGAACGCTATTTTCGTTTCCTTGTTGAATTGAATGGAATTAAGTAGATGACATACATATAAATATATAAATAAATCCAGTATCATTATTATGTCATATATTTCATTAGTACTTATTATATATACTTTATAATCATTCATGAATGGTTAATCATTGAGAATGAATCTCATTGCGTCGTGGAGACGGTAGTCAGTACGTACGCACGAGCGATGATATCGTTCCCATGGTCGTGAAATTGTGTTGAAGTGTATGTATACTATTTCAGTATCAATATCACTCTATACTAATCATATATAGTTACTCATTACACCATTATACTAATCCTTGTAAGGTGATGGTGGAAAATAGATTACACCACGGCGTGGAGACGGTATTCCGTACGTACGCACGCGCGATGATTTCTTTTTCCGTAGGATGGATAGATGGTGAAATAGGGTTGTTTCATACTAATAATAACATATCAGTATATGAGTGATACTGATGTTATTACTTAAAAATTAAACAACTTAAGAAGAAGAAGTGGAAGAAGAAATAAAGATGAAATAATTGGTAACGGTAATTACCTCTTCTTTGAAGCTCCTCTTTGAGACCTCCTCTTTGGGCACTAAAATTGGTCTTTGAGGAAGACCAGAACCTCTATAATGTTTATAGGGAAGTGGAGAAGAGATTTTGGCAGGGGTTGACCGAGCTTGAGTGCTCAAATTGGTGTGAGGAGGAGGGGGAGGAGGTGTCCTTTTATAAGGGAGGAGAGGGGCACCTTAGGAATACCTCAAAATATTATTTTATATTAATGTCAAAATCGGTTTATAATGGTTCCAATGGGTCTTATTGTTGAGTCAATAAGGTTTTCCTTATGAATTTTCCATTCCTTCTTGTTTTGAAAATCACAAACACCTTATCTTTAAGAAAATTGCTTTCTTAAGGAAAATTGATTTTATAAGGAAAATTGCTTTCTTAAGGAAAATTACTTTCTTAAGGAAAATCGCTTTTATAAGAAAAATTATCCTTATCATATTTTCATCAATATTTTTCTTAAGTATGAGATTCGGATTCTTTTTCTCGGAATCATTAAAACTTTGATATAAAGCATTCTGTTTAGGATTCAGATTCTGGATAAGAACTATAAGGAAGTTTCATTCTGAATTCCGGATATGAACTCTGACTAAGTTCTGTTCCAGATTCAGGATACGAATTCTGAAGAAGAATTCTCATTACGAACTCTAATGAATAATTCTCATTACAAATTCTCATTACGAATTCCAATGAAGAATTCCCATTACGAACTCTAATGAAGAATTCTCATTACGAATTCTCATTACGAATTCTGATGAAGAATTCTCATTACGAATTCTGATGACAAATTCTCATTACGAATTCTAATGAAGAAATCTCATTCCGAATTCCCATTACGAATTCCAATGACGAATTCTCATTACGATTTCTGATGACGAATTCCTATTCCGAATTCTCATTCCAAATTCATCTATTAAACAGAATTTGAGTATCTTTGTTTTATACACTCTGAATTAATTCAGACTCCGAAAAATATCTTTGTTAGACTCCGAACTTTTATATTGCTTATATTTCTATAATTTGTCTACTCTTTATTATTTTCATTACACTCCGAACCTTCACTCCGAAGTGTTCATTCCGAACTTTTATGTTAGAGTTTAAAACGATGTCGTACATTCTGTTACACTTGTTTTGTTATAAAACGATGTCGTCCATTCTGTTTCTTATTAACCGTTGTCTGAGTGACACGTGTACAGGTCCCTCTGATCTTTAAGGAAAATATGACCATTGGAGTAGGAGCCGACCTTACCTATAAATAGGAGCTCATTTGAAAGAGCTCAGTGCTGATGAATACTGATGACAGATGAACAACTTGGTTTTGTGCATACATGATGTTGAAGTGAATTCTAGAGAGAGAGTCTCTTATTAACTCTCAAAGCTTCGTGCGACTCCGAATGTTGGTGATTACATTCTAGGGCTTCCGGGGATAGGAAGACAGAGGTGCCGACTACCTTAAAGTTCGAGGGCTTTCATGCTGAGGAAGACAGAGGTTGCCAACTACCTTGAAGTTGAGGGCTTGCGGGGATAGCAAGGCAGAGACTCCGATCTTCGTATCGAGGGCTTATCCTGGTGTGGGTAAGACATACTTCCTTGAAATTATAAATCAAGGGACCTTTATCCAAGGTTGTTGGATACCCTTCTCTTTGGGTTAAAAGACCTTTATCTTGTTACTAGTAGTTTTACTACTTGTTCTTATTCCGCTGTATTTTGTATTATAAGGAAAGTATAACTTTCTTATACTTCTTTACTTGTACTCTGATTAATTTAGATTCTATACGCTTTAAGGTAGAATCTCATATTGTAAACTTTTGTTAAGTTTCATTTTCCGGAACCATCTTTCCGGAACCTACTTTCAGAATATCTTTCCAAGTTTAGTTCAGTGTTAGAGGTGTTGTGAATTCGCTTAGTTTAATCTTTGTTAAACTTAGCCCTTTCCTTTTCTTAAGGAAACTTTATTTATTCATAACTAACTTTAAAGGTTCCAATGGAATTTTTAAAGTATACAATTCACCCCCCCTCTTGTATATTGAGCATCTCATACTATATTTCGATCCTACAATTGGTATAAAAGGTTGGAAACCTCTTACTCTATACCAATCGTACACTTATTTTGAAGCTAAAGTGGGGATGGGTCGAAATCATATCAACCAATAGGATTTAGAAAAGTTTAGGGTATTATTTTAACCTTATCAATTAGATTTAACTCTAAGTTAAATAATTTAACTTTTACCGTGTATTTTTGTTTTCTTTCACTATATTGTTAATACACTTACTATAACATGCCAAAATAACCCCAAATTGTTTATTATTAATATATATATCCTTATCCAAGTCATTTTTCTGAACCTTAGATTTTTAGGAATAAAATAACAATTAATAATATAATATTTGATTTAAAAACTATTTTGTGTCAATTTTGACACTATTTGATATATGATTTTTGTGAAAGTCATAACAGAATTATATGTTCGAACCAAGTTGATAAAATCAAGACTAATATATCATAGTAACCTAGAAAATTAGTGTAATTCATAAAAAGTCCCAAATTACATTCATTTGAGCATTTATAACATCAATTATGTTAATATTTCCTTAAAAGGGTAATTACTGCATCATCGTTGTGTCATAAATAAATTAATTTATTTAAAGTCTAAAAATTATAAATAAACTATCATTATGTAGGAAATCTTTTTAGCTTTCTAATGAATATTTATAGTCGAATTTATCTTATGTATAACCCCATATTAAAAATGTTTTAGTTATTAAACTTTGATTTTAACTATTTTAACTATTCATTAAATAAAATAATATTAAATGTCATAATCTAATCCAAGTGGACCTAAATGGTCATATTATATTCATAAGGTTGTTTTTGGTCGAATTACACTTATCCAATATAATTAGGACATGTGTTAGGGTAATAGTAATATCATATTTACCCTTAGTTACCCTATTTACTATTAACCGTGGTAAAAAAAAGTAAAAAGTTACTATTCACCAAAAATTATTTTCATCTCATTGAACCACATTTTAGTCCTTGATATTAACCGTGTCTGTCGGATTTTCGAAATTCCATTCACAGAAGCGGTAAAATTAAGTTTTATGCAAAATTCGGTTTTTAACCTACCACTTAGTGGTTTCACTATTCATCAAAAATTGAAAGTTTTCAGAAAAATGCCAAAATTTCGTCCTAAGCTATATTTCATATTCCGAATTCAAAAATGAAGTCTATTTTACCAAATTCATAACATAGAAATTGCATTAATTAATTTTATAATTAAATCCTGCTGTTAAAACAAATAGCGTGTTTTTAAGAAACAATATCTATCAAAAGATTGACACTTGATTATGTCTGGTTTAAATGTGAAATTACATCCAATGACCAACATTGTATTAAATTGTAAAAATATATTCTAAATATACTTTAAAACCACTCAAATTAATGATTTATCACTATTAATTATTTCGATTAAAAAAGTTGTTTTTAATTATAATTTATTAATTTCCACTATTCATCAGAATATGAAAGTTATCCGAAAAGTACCAAAATTTCACCTTAGGCTAAATTCGATACTCCGAATCCAAAAATGAAGTCCATTTTGAGAGCTAAAATTTCTAAAATTTTAAAAGGTGGTTATTACTATTCATAACGGCTAGTTATAATAATATTTTAATAGCATATCGTTGTTTAGTGAAACTCGGTATTGAGTACTACACACGCTATCGAGGAAGATCGCGATTGCGTGTAATGAAAGGCATGTCAAGGATGCATGTTGTGCCAGCTCCTTTTGGTGTAGCGTACAACACAAGACATTAGTGAAATAGAAAAGAATATTTTTCATAAAATCTCGGGCTGTTATACCCACACACAAGGTATAACCCACATAGTTCTACCCAAGTCTCAATCCAAGTCCTCTATACTTTTATGTCACATATAATGATATATATATATATATCAAAACATCATGCTCATGTTCAACTAACTAATGATAACAAATATATCACAACAGTGGAGAACACAAATATGTAACTCAAAAGTTATCACAGATCAAGTAATTTAATTAATTAATTTCCTTAAATAAATACAGAAAGTATATATGACATGTGATCATAAGTTACTTGACATAATTCATGAACACAAAAAAACACCATTAAACAATAATGACACAATATAATTAGGATCAATGTGAATCCATAAAACCATAATTATAATATTCGTCCCAATAATGGTAACTCTGACATCTTTTACACATATCATGAAAAGTAACACATGAAAAAACACATCCTAAGTCCTATAAAAATAAACACATTTCTACCATTCCCCAATATATTAAATAATAAAGAAAAAAAGAAAACATTATTTTATACTATTTTATAATTCCCCGCCAAAATCACCAAGTTCAAGCCAGATAGCGACATGGCCTCATGTGGGCCTCCTCATAAGAAAGAGGTTTCCAACTAGAAATGAGGTTTCAAATTACAATAGTTGGGATACCATACCCTTAGTATAAATAGATAAAATTATAAATAAAAACACATAATAAAATAGAATAATAAAAAATTTAATGATATAACAAATGGAACATAATAGATCTCATGTCTTATAGAATAATAAACTATGGAAACCCAAATTGTTAGGCCAAAAAATTGTAAGATCCAGGAAGGTAATTAAATATAAAACTCATAAATAACTCTAAAATCTCTCCAAGTAATTCCTTGGAACACAATGATCCATCTCCCAGATCCCTATCCATGAGGCATTTCCCTTTCTTATACACTGGTCATTAATTATATTGACACATCAATATTCGAAAAATGGTGTTGTATACTTTTATACTCTTGATGGTATGATTGTGGGTGTTTTAATGTTGCACAATAATTTACATCAGGTTCCCCATTTCTAAATGGATTCTAATAGGTTTTGTTCCTAAATCCAAAAACACCCAATAGTCCCCATATTCATGATGTTTCAAGAGACTACTTTCCAAAGGCTTGTGGTAATTAGGAAATGGCTCCAATAACACTTGGGGACTCACATTAGTCAAGTGTATGGGAGTTTGGGTTCATCAAACCCTTTTGGGGGGAATTGCTTCCAACCTCGGGACTCCTATAAGATTTAATAAATGTTCATTAATCCTTTATTAAATCCCAAGTATAACATGGGTCACCCATGGGTAAAAAATAAATTATTATCATGTATTAAATTTTGAATAATCTATATGTATTTGAGGTTATTCATAGATGGGGATATTTGTCTGTATCTGAGATTCTCTATTGAGGGTATCCTCTTACATATGGGTCAAGTATCCTTTTTCATTATTATTACAATTCTATTTTTAAGCCATGTCTTGGAGAACTCTAGACTTTATCCTTGTCTATAGAGATAGATGCTTTTTTTATATCAAGATAGGGCCTATAAAATGGGATTCCAATATGTCCTTGTGAATGGAATGGGAACCCACGTTTTTCAGTTCAACTTAATAGGATACATCATACTTATTAAATTAATGTTATAGTGACCAAATCATGTAGTTTAACATCATGAAACAAGGATATCTAGCTAGACTGTGCCTAGTCAAAGTACTAGTGTATAACTTACACATAAGTGTCCTCAAATACTTGGAAGGGATGTGGTATTCAAATTTGGATATAAACCTACTAGAAGTGTGGCCTTGGGAAAATTAGGATTGATTTGGGGTGTTGGGTTTGGACCTCAATGAGGCTTCCTATAGATCCCATTTGGGTGGGGATAAAATTCCATAAAGCATGGTTAGGGTTGAGGACCCATGCCTGTGGATTTACTCTAATGGTATTTCTCACAGGGGATATAAATCTTTGGGATGGTTACATGGCCTTGAGGACCCATTACTGTAGAGGCACTCTAACGGATTGAAATAGGAAGATTCAGAAAATGATTCTATGTAGATACATCTATCTTATTGTGAGGAATATATGACCAGAACTAGCCTCTAAGACCATTAGGTCCATGCTCAATGTGAGAAATAATAGGGATTGGATGCTAAGGAAAACTGCACAATCCTTCTTTCATTAGTGGAAGAGATTGGGGATATGGGAGGACAAGGAAGGGTTTGGTGTTCCTGTATCCTATCCCATTTTTATAAATATTATAGTCACATATAACTAGTTATACATTTATGGACCATAAGATATTCATGGGGCTTACTCCATGAGAGATTCTCTAATCCCAATTGTGGATAAGATAAGAGGATAGGGAACTAGTCCCCATCAGATGGAAAAGAAATCATGATCTCCCCTTACTGTCTGAAATGGGAGGTCCTCTATCTTATAGATGATGAGGAAAATACTTAGTACTAGACCTCATATATGAGACATGGATATCCCTGGAATGGTCTCTAGGGTTGGGTTCTGTGTGAATAAATGTTCTCAAAAATTCACACACCTCGAGGACCCTGCACATCAGGTAGGACTAGTGTGCGACACCTCTAACCAAAGGAATTATTAAATGAATGGGTAACATGCTGGTGTATCTTTCTATGTGAGTGTGAATGTCTTAAGGATTTGATGGGGTCATTGATTTTTCCTCCCACAAACAGGATTCCCAATGAAAGAGGTTCCCTACTGTTGGTGTAATAAAAGATATATAAAATAACCCTCGTGTAGGTATGGGATAGGCATGATAGAAAGGCCTCATGCCGGGAAAGGCTTGGGTGGACCATAATTTCTTCGTGTAGTGTAGGATTTCATGAGATAGAGATAATTTATAGATGATAGGTAATATGTGAGACAACACTTGGGAAATGGATTAATATAGACTCTATGTGTCTCCTCAGGTGTCCCTGTAGGGGTCTCATGCAGGTCCTAGATTTGGGATGGGACCTTCTCACTGGTTCTTATTAACAAGGGAGGACATGGATACTCATGAAGTTATTTTTTATTTCACACCCTATAAGAATTTTTATCCCACTATCCCTCTTAATTACCTCTTCTCTTTTGTTTTGTAGAGTTACTTGGGTGGTGTAGAGTGTATGGGAGTGGAAATGGGGTGAGAAGAGCATCGAGGCTTCTCTGAGTTTTTTGTCAAGTCAAAAAAGGATCCCCATAGTCGTATTTATTGAAAAAATCGGTGCCCTATGTGAAGGAGTTTTTAGGCATAGGTGTTTCATGAAAATATCAAGTGATGGTGTTGTGTGCATATCTGGATGTCCTTTTGGCCTATGCAGGATTGGATAATTTGAGCCTCTTGGCTAGTAGGCTATGTGAACGCATGGTGGCCGGGGTGAAGTTCATTACTATTTTTGGTACTCTTAACTAAATTATTTATTTAAATTAATTTCCCTTATATAATTACATCCACCATATGAAAAAATTATGTGTAAAAAAATCCCCTATTTGTATTAGATCTATTCATAATAAAGGGTTCTAATCCTGAGGTAAAGGTATTAAAAGATTTGGAGAGATGCACAGGTCCTCAGTGCATATCATCCATGAAATTTTTCCATGACAGTTTTCTAAATTGGTCATATGTGGATGTCATCGACACACATTACATGATTTAATAAATAATATTGATCTCTCTTCATTTCTTTCCTCCCTTCATGTCATTGTTCCTCTTCTCTCATCGTGCAGGTCATCCACGTTACCTTTCATTGATTTATTTCTGCAAGAACATGGAATAGCCACTTGGGTAACCATCCTGTAGGGGCCACATGTTATTGGATCTTCTTAGAAGCAATTCCTCAAGTGTCCTATGTTTGGAACACTGTCAAGAGGGATGTTCGATAAAATTAGTCAAGGATAATGCATGTGGATATTGGTTGGGGGGGAATGTTTGAGGCTCTTTGGATTTTTTTTTTGAATTTTATAAAATCAAGATCCTAACTAAAAATATCGATTTATTATTCCATGTTTCTAATGTCTTATCAAATGGATTAACCTAAAAAATATTCTACACATGTTTTATATATTCTTAAAAATGCTAGACCTAATTACTATTAAATGTGAAACTCTACACTTCTAGACTTAGAAATGTATTTGAAGAAGTACCGACATGAGTGTCCATGTAGTGACTATCTTCCACTATACGACCATGGGATTTTGAGAGATGTATTCATCATGAAGATACATTGTTAATTTATGAATTCTTTGTTGGTGGAATATATCAATTTTTACCTCCAACATATCTTCTAGTAGAATATTCATCAGAGAAGGAATAGTTCCCCTTCAAGTGTGTGGCATCATAGATTGTGTTCCCCAAACCTGAATCCTCACACCCCAAAATAGAAACTTCACTACTACCAATAAATATTTTGTTCTTCTAAAATAGAAAATCACAAGGTTATAAGGATGATTGGGATTTCCAATATGGTGGTAGAGTTAGGTTGTAATGGATGTGGGTGTACTGGGTATGCCATACTTGTGTAGAATTAAAAATGAATCAGTAAAATGTTAGAATTTTTTAGGTGGTTTGAGTACTATAGATGTATGTTTACAAGAACCCATACATTTTCCCTAAGATATAGAGCTACTTCAGCCCTTATACTAACACCTTCAACCTAGTTCATGGTGAAGACATAATTAGCATATATGATGTATATATGAACCCTAGAGATTTTATCCTAGAGGATATGTATGATGAGTTTATTCCATCGAAGGTGACATGGGACGATGCTTAATGGATGCCGACTTTAGTGCACTAGGTTTTCAAGTAATCTTAAAAGGTGGAGAAGAAGGAACCCTACTCGAATGAATGTATCTATTCAGACTCCTAGATGAAGGTCTACATGGATCCATATGGACAAGTTTCTACCTTATAGTTTCCAATGAGATTCCCTTCATCAATGAAATAGATAAATCCTATGAAATTTTGGCCCAAAATGGAGTAACTCAGGTATAAATAGCGTTTCTAAAATTTCAATTATATGGTTCCTATGAGGTCTCTTCAGGATTAATTTCTCACAATGTGGTTATTTACCCTCCTTCTATATGTCAACGAATTTAATGTTAGTGTGAGGCCAAAGAAACTTATTATAGGGGAACAGTTAGTACAAGGGTATCAAAGAGGGATAGATAACCATATTTTAGCAAGTATATACCAGCTTTTTGTTGTTTTGTACATTTGGAAGATCCTATATAAAATTTTACACCGATTTTATGTTATATTAAGGCTGATTCTCCTAAATACCCATGGATTTCTATGGGTCATAAGATGGTGGAGGTGGAGGTAGAAATATTATCTTCTCAACCACCACCTTAAGTGAATGTAACTAATGGGACTGGTATGGTCCCCTCACTATATCAAGGGAAGAAACGAAAAAGGGAAATGGATTTGGAAAAGAATGTGTGTCATGGTAAGTATTTTTTTTTAAATTTTGGCCAAATGAATTTCATGAAAAACATGTTAGACCACCCATGCCTTTTATAGGATCTACTTCAATCTCCTCCCTCAAGGGGTCCAATACTGACCTATCGAGGACAGATGGGGATATTCTTTATGATGTAGGGACTCATGCTAATGATTTTGTCCTTTTGAAATAAGTTGTACCAAGAGATGATGTTATGATTGCTCATGTCACTATATGGAGGGAGGAGGGTCTTTCTAATATTATATTCACATCACACCCTTTCATGTTCTGATCATTGACTTTATTCTTAATGTTATTTCATATTCATCGCATATATTTGAGGACCTCAAATCAACTTCCACTGAAATTGTCTCCTTTCTAGAAGGAAATTATGGTCTTCGTTTTTCTGATAAATATTTCAGTGTTGCTCCAAAATCTGCAAGGATAGAATCCATTCATTACGAGCATCTAATTGATGGAATCAATGGTGAAACCAATTTGGACCATGATCCACATTCCATAGATACCCTTATTGTTGAGGATGATTTTAGATATGAGTCCTTAAAAAATTAACTAATGTAAGATGCTGATAGGTTGAAAAATATTAATTTTTTCACCTCATTGGAGGAGTTTTAAGATTTTTCTGGTGAACTGGATAGACTTGAGTTTTCTTCTTCTTATGTTTTCAAACATATTCAACCTCATTTCATTTAATGTTTTACACTAGATATGGACTTGTGCATATTCTTCCATAGAAATTTTTTTTAAATAGTTGAGTGACCATGGCATTTAAGTCTATCCTACACCCATTGTTGATGGAGTAACAACTAATAACCCTGAAGTGGGTGATCATCAAGGGACCTCTATCCTTATCACTGAGAAAACTCAAGTGGATATTCCTTTTCAAGAGATCTCAACCCAACGAATTGAGACATGGGATATCATAGAGGCATTAATTACATCCATTGATCCACCAATGGATGAGTGTGTTTAACTAATATGGTTATTTCACAGCCTTTATTGTATGTTAACATCAATATGTTAATGAGGGGTACCATCTACTATCCAATTAGATTAACTTTGGTGGATGATCTTATGGTGGGGACATCTGTTCTAATTATACCAACATTGTTAGGTGATACTGACACTATTTTGGAGGGAGCGAGGTAAGGTTCCTCATTGATTTTGTTGTTCTCGTAATACATCTCTCCCTCTGAAAGTTGTTTTGAGTTATATTTAGAGACACAACACATCATATGAACCACACATAATATAATTTCGTGATATATTTGGAATATAATCTTAGATATGCGTCCCAAAAACCTATCATCCCAAATTCCTGGAATATCAACCTCATTCATATTTTTGCGGTATGGAAGGTTTGATTACAACACAATCCACCATGCTAAGTAGTTGACCATTTAGTGATTGGAATATGAGGGAAGGTCACAGTAGGTTGAGGCACAATTGGCCGGCCATTTTGAAGATCTTAGTACTATGATCTCCCAAGAATATATCAATCATACCAAGGAGGTGGAGGAGAATCATCATAATCTAGATGAGAAATATCTCTAAATATTACACTTCCAAGAAGAAATAAACTCTATAAAGAAACATATTGTCCAGATCTATCATTCCTTGAAGAGGAAATCGATATAAGGAAAAGGATTTTGTTGTTGAAGGGAATGATAAACTGTATCTTGATAAAAATTTAATTTCCACATAATTGGATGGGTTTTCTATGATATACAGAATTCATATTCCATATCTCAACATCTCAAATACTATGTTAAGTATCACCTATAATGTTTTATGGAGAGACTCTATATTGGGGGAGATCCTCCACATTGAAAACTAGAATAAAAAGGATTTATTTTTTCCCTTACTCATATATTTCTTTGTTTATATCCTTATTCTAATCATAATAAAAAACTAAAAATGACTCAATTGATTGAATTCAATTCTGTCAAAAGTTCTACAATTTCAAATATTCAGATGATAGACCTCCAATTTTTACTACTCCATGGGGACCAAGAAGTGTAGTTTCACTAATGATAGGGGTTAATAGAATATCCCATTATCGTTGTGGATTTTTTACTATCACCCAAATATTTAAAAAATTCTAAACCAATAATAATGGATGTGTGAGAAAAGGATTTTTCTTAGGATAAACCTTTTTTATTTTTAGCCTATAATGTTTTGTTCCTTATTATTTTTTTTTAATTTTTTCTAAACCATGAGGAATATAGGTCTAGTAAGATAAAATTTGAATTTTATCCTAGGATACATTTCATGGGTTTTTAGAATAGTGAGTACTCTTTCTTTTTGGGGTTAGTTCATAGAATCTCTAGTTGGAATAATGTGACATATGTTTTAGGTCAATCATCTTTAACTATGAGTGATGTAATGATGACCCAAGTGGGGCTTGCTGGACAAAACTGTTCTAACATTCTTTAGATACCCAATGGGGGATTTGGATTCATGAATTTAGGATTTCAGTATCTCAAACATGATGTGAAAATAATATAAAAGGAAATACCGTGGACCACATTCAAAAAGAGGTTTTTGGAACAATGTTGTTTTAGTGGATTATAGAGATATAATAGTTTTCTCTTGAAAATGAATCTGCCTCTATTTGGAAGGCTCTTTTGGTGGGTAACTTATTCCAAGATAACTAGGTAGTATCAATTCTTATTAATACAAAGGAATCCTCTGAATAAAAATACATTTTGGTGGGTTACCTATGAAAATCTAATTGGGTCATATTACTACATTATGTGACAAAGAATTTGTTAGGAATATATATTTCCACTACTGATGACAGGAGGGTTTTTAAAGATCTCGTTTTCTCAAAACCGTGAATGGTGGTTTGTAAAGGACATGTGTTTAAAAATTAAGGAAGAATTTTTATTGTAATTTTTTAGGAATTGGCAACCATACCAACACAAATCTTGATTGTGTGTAAAAGAGGGATAATTTTGTTGGATGACCAACATTATAAGGAGGGGATCCATGAAAACATGTTTTGAAGAATCTTGAAATTTAATGTCCTGTAACTAGGACATAGAACATTAAATTTAACATACTATATCAGGGAATTTGAGGATATATTTTATGTTTTTTTTCTTTGATCAAAATATTAGTTATTTTTTTCTTTTATGGTAATATGTCCAAGAATGTTCTATTATTTTTTGGAATGAAGGGGGGGATTTATGAGTTTTAATCTGTGGGTTTCTAGATCTCAAGATAGATATAGGATGAAATTTTTATTGGGGATTATGGAGATATGAGAGGTATATATTGAGGATGAATCGGCCTCTATTTGATAGGGCCTTTTGGTGGAAGACATATATAAAGACAACTGGGGTGCATCAATATATAGTCCAACCATAGCATCCTCTAATAGAAAAAACCCTTTTGGTGGGTGACCTATCCAAAGAAAACTGGGGTGTATTACTACAAAGTCAGATAAAGGGATCCTTATGAGTCCATCATTCCATTACCAAGGGAAAGGGAAATATTATGGATTTTTGAAATTTCCCAAAACTAAGTTTGGTTTGTGGAATAAAAGTACCAGAATATCGATAGGGCATTTCACATCAAAATTAATTGAGAATGGGGAGAGATGCTTCCCTATGAGGGTTTGAATCATATGTTTGAAATTGTGTTTTTTGTGAATTTAGTCCCAAGAAGTATAATATAGATGTCACTACATATCATTTCAAATTAAGAATCATGCCACAAGTATTTCTTGAAAATATTTTCCACACTGAGTGAATTATTGTGTGAAAAAGGGGGTCTCTTTTTTCATTTTTTATACAGTCTAATATAGATATAACTAGTATATAAGTGTTTGGGGTTATTTCCCATTTTTTTGTTTGGAGAAGGATGTAGATATGAGTTTCACTACATATATTTTCAAATTAGTAATCAAAACACATGTAGTTTATGACTTTATGTCACACGAGAAATTCCAACAATGCAGTTTAACATCATGTGGAAAGGAAATCTAGTGTTCCTTTTGATATTAGGAATCCAAGATCATGATAACCCTAAAATTAGATGATATGACTTGATTATATGGGGAATCATTTATCAAAACTCCAATGACTATGTGAGCTATGCACGATGTGATAAACAAAGAGTGGAGAGTGTTTATTCTATCCCACAAATGGGATAAAAATGAATGACAATGGAATATTGATTTTTTTGATTACTAGATAAAGATATGGGATCTATGATTTTCTTTGTATCTAAAGGTAATGATATTCAAAATACTTATAGATCTCTAAAACCGTGTATTTTAGTGTCATGTAGTGAGGACATCAGGCATTCATTTTAACAGCATGTGGTAAGGATGAAGATGACTCAATGTGAAAAAAAATTATTTTTGATAGACCCATGAATGGAGAACTATCTATCACTATGTATATTTTTATATCATGAATCAATCAAAAATTAGTTCTTTAATTTTAATTCCAATTAAGATGAATGTTAACCATGTAGTTTAGTATCATACGATAAGTAAGTAGGTTACCCGATATAAAAAAATAAAGCATGAATTCTTAGGAAAGAATTTCACAAGAGGAACCCCATATTTTTTATATGAGGTTTCAAGATATTGTTATATACAGAATAATATGGTTTTTACATAGGGTTATATAATATTTTAACATCATGAATTGAAGATGTTTTCGTATAGTTTAACGTCATATGATTAAGATGGCATGGTGTCTTGCAGTTTTAGGTCATATGGCTTGGACCAAATTTCATGGAAATAAAGAGAGGGATAAAGCATAATAGTACATGGTTTTATTTATACATCATATGTGATGAAGGAAATCATAAATCTTCTTCTTGAGGGTTCTCGGATCTGGAGAAGTGGTATGAGAGAAGAAAATAAAAAAATTACTATGGAACAATATTCAAAAAGAGGATTCCCGGTACAATGTAGCTAAAGATTTAGAAGATAGAAGTGGTTTATCCTAAGGATTTATGTGTATTTGGTTGAGAAACCCTATTTTTGGGTGAATAATACAAATACCAAATAGGGCATATTACTGCATAGTCAAAAAAATGGTTTCATCAAGAATATGATATAACACTACTGATGGCCAAGGAAATCCAATGGAGACCCAAAATTTATTAGCAAAAGGATTAAGATGTGTCAAAGGGATATTTAAAATAAAAAAAGGAATAATTTAGAAATGAATTGTACATGGATTTTGAAGTCCCCAATAATTATTCTTTTATACACAGGATGGGGATATTTTTATTTCCATAATGTGCTCATGAATGAAGGAACCTGAGTTAAGGCCTCCTGCATTGATCTCTATTTTTCTATAGGAGAGGGGCCTTTTTTATTTTTCTTCATTGATGGAACTAGGATATATAGTTGAGGAATCACTATATATCCCATTTTAGGAGAGAATCAGGAAACAAAAAGTTCTTGTAAGGCTCCCTATGCAGGTTTAACCCATACATGTAGATGGTGTATTTTTATGTTGTGGTTGGACCAAGATTTAGAGATCTGGAAGTCACTTTATATTCTATGATGGTAGGAGTAAATACACACATATTTATTTAATGTAAGTGTGATGGAGGACCAGCACCAAGGATTGTGATCCCCTCAAGAAATAGTTAAAATGCTATAAAATTTTACATCATGAAACGAGGATTTGAACCATGTAGTTTAATGTAATGTGGCAAGGATGTTTTTATATAGTTTAAATAATTTTTCCTAGAAGGTTATTCTATGTTTTTTACATTATTATAGTTAATATTATTGTGTCATGAAATTTTTATTCATTCAATCAAGACCATCTAGTATGTCTTTTAAGTACATGCATACAAAACCATGATGCTATGCAGCTTAACGTCATACATATAGGATGATGGTGTCATGTAAATTATAGTCTAGTGACATAGAGGATGTTTCATTATTTTTTAAGTTCATAACCAACCATAAACAACTATATAGTTTAACATCACCTAATGGATATGATTTTTTTTATTTATCACTTAATGTATTTCTTGAGAAACCTTGCATTGTTAGGGGTTGTAATGAGATCTCCATCCATCAAAACTAAGTAATAATATCTATTATTGTAGAACTTATGTATGGAATAATGTCCCTCCCACTTTTTCTCAATATTTGGAGGTTTCTCTCCTAGTATCATTGGATCCCTGAGGACCAGTACTAGTTCTCTTTAAAGGACCAAGTTGAGGAGATCCTTTTTATTAAAGGCTCATGTTATCCGATTTTAGTGGACCTCCAAGTGATGTAAATTGTGTAGAATATTTTAATTAATTCAATCCAATTCATCCAACCATTATTGGTATTACTGATTTTAATATAATGGATTTCAAATGGAAATGTGAAGTGAGTAAAACTGGATTTCAATGGGTGGGACTGATTATATTCCATATACAAGGGAATATAGTGTAACCCATGTGGAAGTGTTTATTGTAGTTTGGAAGGCCCACAAGGAATGTGACATCTTTCTAGTCCATAAATTATTATCTTTATCCAAAATTTTCTAGATAATATTTGATTCGGTCTTTTTGAAGTCTTGTATCTATCTTTTGGCCACAACATGATTGTGAGATGAATGGTGGAATTTTATATTATAATTTTGATATATATTTTCCAAATTAGGAAAATAAAAATTGTCTCTATTTTCCATTAGTATTGTATCGTAGACACAAAGTATGGTAATTATGTTGAATTTCATGAAGATAAAATTATTTTTTCTCAGACTTCATTGAAGGGTGTTTCTTCATCCATTTAGATAAAAATTCAATAAGAGTTAGGATGTGTTTAAACTAATAAGACATTGTTAAAAGAGACATCCTTACAACATCCATTCCACATTTGTAAAATGGGAAAAAATAATTAAATGTGTTTATAAACTCTAGGGGTTGATGGATGAATTTTACATGCAATTTGCAAGAATAAAACATATTGTTGAATTTTTTACAATTGTGCATCATCGAAATCCAAAAATATATGAGGCATCAGATCTAATTAGAAATTATAAACCCTAAATGATGGGTAATATTTAATTCTATATGTAATTATTCCATGATAGTGTATATCTATTCTCAATCGATACAACTTGTAAGGACTCCATCAAAGCCTCATTTATTGAGGACATTATGGTTATTTGGGCCATCATAAATAGTACAGTAGGTCGATTATCATGATCTTTTTTATTTCATAGCTATGTTCCCTGATAGAAATCCATTTTGAAGGTATTAAATTATGGGTATCATCAACATGGTAATAGGGCCATTTGTTCTAGGGATGGGACTAACCCCATTGACTTCTTCCATAATGATATGAAAAAAAAGGCAAGATGATTCAGAGATGCATGATACTAATGATAGTTTCATCCGTATCTAAAACATCAAGAGCCATGGATTCATTCTCCAATGCTTTAGGACAAGATTTTATTAACCATGGGACATGATTAAATGTTGGATCTGATATAAATTCTTCCATTAGTCCTCTGACATATTCAAGGAGAGTGGTTACCTTATCTTCCCTAATAGCGTAGTCCATGTTGATCTATTTGATTACCAACATTGAATATCCTATAATCTCTAACTATCCCACTAGAATTTGAAATGGTAATTATAGTATTGTAATAAGGGCCTAATATTCAACCTAATTATTTGTATAGCCTTTATAAAATAGTGTGGAATAAATAAAACTTCCTTTACTAGGGTGATGAGTATGATTCACAGTCTGACATTGTTGAGCTTGGGTTCCTCCACTCTCTTCCATTTTGTGATTATGGATGCACCATAAAAATATATCTCCCATACCTATTTTCCCTCATGAATAGAAAATATACCTTAGTCAATAAATTTGGTATCAAATGATGTTTCTTCTATAGATGGATGCTCTATAAGGAAGTCCGCTAAATCCCAACCCTTTACCATTTTTCAAGGCATGAACTGAATACCAAATTGTTTTAGGATAATCACCCATCATTCCAAATGTACAGTCAACATAGGATGGATGAGGATAAATTTGATATGGTTTTTTCGAGAGACCAAATGGACCTCACTGTGTTGCAGGTAGTTCCTTGGTGTTTGAACCATAAATATTAATGCTAAGAAGCTCATCTCCATATTTCAATAATGAGTCTTGATTCCTTCTATGGTTCAATTGAGATAGTAAATTTTATTTTAAATCTAGGAATCATTATTTTGGGCATGGAAATCACCCAGTGACCATTATAGGGCTATCACATGCAGAATGAGTGGTTTCCCCTCAACTAGTGGCATTAAAACTTGCAGAATCAAGAGGTATTTCTTGAGGCTATAAAAATATTCCTGATAGTCCTTAGTCTACTTATATTTGACTCTTTATTCATCAACCTAGTGAATGGAAAACACTTTATTGAATGGATTTAAATATAAAAGATAATTTTGGAAAGGTTTTCTTATGCACCCATCAACTCATTGATGTTCCTAGGTGGTGACATATTGAGTGTGTCATTTGTATTTTCTAGGTTGACTTTGATATAATGATGTCGTACTAAGATGCGGAGGAATTTCCCTGAGATGAACCCTAAAGCACATTTTAAGGGGTTTGTCATTGGGTTGAGTTATCATAGATTTTTAATGATATTATCAATATTATACATGTGGTTAAAGTGTTTTCAAGACATAACAAATAGGTTATCGACATAGTATTCAAAAAACCATCCCAGTAAGGGTTTGAAGATGTGATGCATGGAATGATGGTATATAGAACTATCATTCATTAATCCAAAGGACATTAACTGATAGAAAAATAATCTGTGAGGGGCCTTAAAGGAGGTGAATTCTTTATATTCTTATCCATTAAGATTTGCCACTAACTTCAGTAGACATCCAAGGAGGAGAGGACTTGATATTCAATCATTACATCAATTAGTAGCTCTATGATTGGTTTTGGGAAATCATATTTCAGATTGTGATACTTGATATCTCTAAATTCAATGAAGACCCTAATATTATAATTCTTTATCAACAAAGGGACTAGGTTGGAAAGAAATGTTAGACACTGGACGTCCCAAATGGAATTATCCTTATTAAACTTGTCAAATTTGGCCTCAGTTTTGGCTATGTGAGTTGGGTGTGTCCTTAGGGATATATATTTGTATACATGGTGGTTCTTTGGAAATACTAGGTGGTGTGTGGTCGCCTTGGGATTGAGGCCCAAAATTTCTATATACTTCCAAGAAAATACATCCCATTTTTTCTTAATAAAGAAGGTATTTACCTTTGGTTATTCAAAATATATGGCCCCCTAATCAAATTTAGTCATGGATCGTCTTCTTTAGCTATATTAAAATATATGGTTTCATCAATGGAAGTTGAAAATCCTCCCAAAAATGTTTGAGGGGCATTTCTAAGGTCCTCCTCCACTTCTTATTACTCTTCATCTTCTTATTTTCCCTTACCCAACATGTAAATAATAAATGAGGTATAATCTATAGGGTTGGGATAATAGAAAACAATTGGCATTTAAAAGATGAAACAAATTTATATGACCCATCTGATGAGTTAGGATCTATTGGAGCTATATGGATGGGACAAGGTCATTTTCATCCAAGATTCTACCATTTTCTAGAGAGTCAGTGACCTTTTCATCATTTATAGTCATAGTTTTCATGATCGATATCATGAGTTTTGTTGAATATTATCTTGTATTTGGGGCCATGTCTTCAATTTGATGGATAGAAAACACATATTCTTCACAAATCTATGTGAATGGATTGTTCGGGGACATTTATAGACCATTTGAGGCCATTATCTGAGAAATAACATCAGTCATGGGTATTCCCCTTTGATTGAATAATTAATAAATATAATGTGTTTTGTAAGATTTGAATTCATTTTCATCACCATACAGTCCAAATTTTGACCATTAATTCAATATTTGAGGAATTGTTGAAATCATGAGGTTATTTCCACATGCGGATGCAACCAGGGTCTTCCCAATATAACACTAAATGGTTTGTATTACTAAACAACCCAAAATTATAATTCAGATATTATTTACCATAACTGAGATCTAATATTAATTTTTTCAAGAGAATTATATTTATTCTTGTCACAACATTTTAGTGTTAAAGTCGAAGGGGAGAAGTGATCCTCAGTGTATCCAATTAGGAAAAGTTTTTGGATTGTAATGAGGTTGACTCCCAAGCTATTTTCAATAAATTCTCAATATATATCAACATAATTTATCACATTATACACATATAAGGGTATGATGTGTCCCTGTATAATAGAATATTTGTCTTATTTCTTGAATGACCTGATCATGTATCATTCTGTTGGATCAATATCTAAATGATAAACTTTATCAATGGAATCTTTGGATTTAAGCTCTTGAGGTATTAGGAAAGCCACAATGAGTGAATCTTGGAGCTCATTTGATACCCTTATTCCATCTAGGATAGACAACTTGGATAGAACCGTGGATGATTGATTTAAAGTTTCAAACTTATGGGAAAAGGGCCTATGTTTTCCAGTGGGTGGATTCTCTCTCAAGAGAAGTTTTGGAACTAAATAACTTGATATGGGTAGGTTATTCCTTGGGATATGAGATGAATGAACTCTTATCCTTGGTCAGATAATTCAATTCTGTATTCCATTGCATTGAGAATTATTTGGATATGGCATCACATATAGTTAATATTTTAAGGAAATTGGTTTAGGGTGACCCCAGTTATGTTGGGGGGTTCTTGTTCCTTTTGGAACCACTGGAAAGATCTCCCAGAAGTTTTTATGACATAGATTGTATGTACGGAGATACGACTAGATTATTGAATTTTTTGTGACCATGCCTTCCCCTTATTCATCAATCCCTATGGTATTTCCCTTAATACCTTTATCATTTGTAGGGGACTCAGTTTCATATCCATACTGATAACCAAAAAGGTATCCATTAAGTGAATAACATTAACAATACTAAAGATCAACTCTTACTTTAATGAGGATTTCTTTTTAAAGGTCAACTCCTATTGTACCTTTTCACTAAGAGGTACATGTGATTCTAGGATTGAAGGCATGAAGTTTTATAGAGTTTAATACAAATTCATCCAAATTAGATGTTAATATTCCTATGTATTCATTTTACCCTTCATTTTATGTCATCTCTTGGAAGACTATCTTTTTTATTATTATGGTGTCAAGGGAGTATGTTGTTCTATAGTGAGTGTAAAAGGGGGGATAGTTGACTATATTAACTATTCTTGGAGGATAGCATAGGTCTGTTTGATCATATGTATGACCATCCAATAATTGTTCTTCCTTGTACATTTCATAGTAACTTTGTTCCATTCACCATCTTCTTATGGACTGGCTGTATAAAAACATGCTACTTGTGTAGGTGGATTTCCCAATATTACCTATCTAGAGTCCACCATTTGTTTAGTATGTCTTTGAAGAAAAATAATTATTGTATAGTGTTCCCTAATGTTTTGTGGAAGAATAAATATTTTGGGATATCTTCAAGAAAATCATGATTAGGCCTCTTAGGCTTTAGAAACTTGGGAAAGTTTATTTCCGTGGTTGTGATGAATTAGAAAGGGACTTGGTTCTATCAGAATTAAAAAACCTAATTCTTTAACTCTTTAAAACAGTCCGTCCTCTGTTATTTTTTCACATCTTGATGAGGTGTACATTGTTTCTAATACTCTGGATGTGGTGTACTATGATATGGTATGGGTTTTGGAACTGGATCTTGTATAGGGGATAGCTTAAGCACGACTGACACAACCTATAATTTATGTTTCCTCTTCCCTTGATCCACCAGAATTACTTAAGACATTTCCTTGGTTAAAATAATGGAATATTCTTTTTGTTTTGAGAAACTATAGTGATATCATGAAACCCTCATTTATATTTTTATAAGGATGATAAGTTTATGCAACTTGTCACCGGTATTATCTATGTGGATAGAAAAAATGAATTCATGAGGACGTTATATGTTCAGGGGTTTGTAAACCCCTTCCATAAAATAAAGAAATCCAAGACCCTCTCATTATCCTTGTAACTAAAATTTGACAATTCAAGGAACATCTTCTTCTACAACATTATGTTGAACTGATAGGGAAGCATCAGAAAAATATATTCCCACCCCATGATGGATCGATCCAGAAAACCGTCATACCATAAGAAGGTTTCCCATTGCAGTGTCAGTACAAAGAATATGAGTTTCACTTCTTCTTTTTGAATAGGGGTCCCCATCATGGGATATAGTAGGACACAAAATGTGTCAATTGATTCTCTGGGTCTCCAGATCCCTTAAAAATTAGAAATGAATGGTTTCTAAAATTAGGAAAGGGAGGGTTAGGATCCACCAATTCCAGGTATGGCCTCTTTTATAGTGGTACTAGTGAATTTATTTCTTCTATAGCTTAAAATAGATATGTCAATGAATCAATATTATTGATTAGAACTTAAGGGATGTCTTTTTTAATAGGATCTTTATCGGGGGAAGAAAAAAGTAGACCCATATATGGAATCACTATTTGTACTCGTGGTGGGTAACCTATATGGGATGGTCCATGAGTATGAACTTAACCAAATCCTATCAGTATTTAAAAAGGAGGTGACTTCTAATATCTCACTATCCTGGGATCCTGATATATTTTTATCGATTCCACAAGTTGAGAGGATATTCTGACTCCATATCAATTTTTGGGGAGATCCCCCTTTGTTGAGGTACACTAGTTGGGAGTGATATTTGAGGCTCTGTTGGGAGAACATATATAGTAAGAACGTTTCATTGGATTAATTATGTGTTGAGCCATTTGAAATATTTCATATCTCACTCCTTCTAAGAAAATCACTCTTGGAGTGTGCGTGGATAAAAATATATGGGAGATGAATATGGAAATACCATTCCATTATGCTTTTATTCAGTATATTCTCACTATATAGGTAGTAATAGAGTGGTTGAGGCAATCACTAAATTCAAAGAAAGATTATTTTTTCGGTTATCCACACCTCCTTCTATTATTTTAGTGTAGACAACATTCTGAACTAGAAATTCCTCCTCCTCCTCCTGCTTGTTTATATTGGCCTCAAGTTCTATAGTGTCTTAAAGGGTGGTGTTAAGGAGATTCATTGATGTATAACACATTTCAATTGATTCATCCTCTTCTTTGAGAGATTTCATTTTTTTCTCTCCATGAGGCCTCATCCTACACTCTTCTGGTCCTCTTCAAACCATTTAGCATATTCTGATCCGAATGGAATCACCATATAATTCTTTGTTGTGTGCTCCAAGTGTGGAAATTAGGTAATGAGATGGAATAAACATAGAAGAGTCATTGTTTGGTGCTTTCCTCAGTCAAGAGAATACTGAATTCCATAGAGGAGTAATTTTTGAGGTAAACAATCTCCAAGACATACAGGAAAGGGTTTATCCCCCACAATTTACACAACAATTTGAGCCTGATTTGTTGACCAAATTGGTTTTTATAAACATGGTCACAGCCCTACGAGGTGTTGTTTCTCCTGTATTGTCATAGCTATTTCTCTTATGGGTACGTTGTTTAATTTAGGAAACCATTTTCAAACATGGGCTGGATGCATGGTGTGACATACATCAGAACTAAATTTTTATAAAGATATTTGTGATATTTGTGACGTATGTGACATCGAATAGTTGACTAACATTCAGAAGTATTATTTCTTTATATTTTTAAATCTGGATGAAAAAGTATTTTGATGCCTTACTCTCTTCTAACTCGATGAATATAAGATTCATTCAGGTCTGATTTTTACCAAGCCTATCATATGTTGTGAACATATTCTATTTATTGATGTCATTCTAACATTAAGACATTATATGATGTCACTCTTGGAGGGACTTACTGATTGGGAAGTGCAGTGAAATTAAATGCTCAATGATCATGTCATCTTATGATATGGACAACAGATGTGGCATCTCAAATTAGCTGACACAACTTTCTAAAGGCACCGATACATGCGCTTTGAAGGGATATTTATTGTTTTCTTAATTTTGGGTGTAATGCAACTAAGAGAGTCACCAAGTCAATTTGAGTGTGTATAATTCTATGGTATTAGCATGGATTGTATATTCATTGTAATGTAATAGTTTTACTCTTAAGTACTGAAGAGTGTTTCATATATTGAGGCTGATTTTTTGCACAGAATATTTCAAAAATCCCTATAGAATACTATATTTGAGAGTGGATAAAGGGAATAAAATTTCTTGTATTTCAATTTTATCTAATTATCTCTTCATATTTAGCATGAATTCTTCACCTTTTTTAAGAGGCTCTATAACCTCATCTAACCAAATTATATTCTTCCATGATTCATTATGATAAAAAACAATATTGGTAGGGACTTCCTCTATCATATAGGAAGGAAAGAAATACGAGTATTTTTTATAGAGTGATTGTCACCCTGGGTTATCTTATAGTTGACAAAGTATTTCATCTATCAATGATGAGGCATTAGAACTAGCTTTCCTTGTTTTTCCATGTATATTATCATAGGAGGTCTTTCTTGTTATAAAATCGGTAAAGGGAGGACCAATCTAAAAAAGTGTAATGTGATCATGGGCAGGGCTTTCATCATGTCTTTTAATTTGAATGTGAGGATGGTTCATGTAGCATATATCCTAGGGAGGATGTTTGGATAAGAATATATCCCAAGGTATACCACCTTTTTCTTTGATCTTTTGGACATGCAGAGGGTTTTCATGGAAATAATCAAGATATGGGCTCTCATGATCGATTGGATGAAATATATGAAGTAATCATTTAAAATGAGATCTACGGGGAGGACCTCAAGAACTGATTCTTCTATTTCTATAATTTTGTAGTGGAATATTAGGATCTTAAGCTGTCATAGATAAACATATGAGGACCTCAATAACTCCAGCAGTAATTAGATCAGGATCATTGATCAAATCTTCATTTTCCACATTCCATTAGTGAGGATCTATTTTGGATTCCTTTTTTTGGATGACTTGGGATACTTTCTGGGAGAAACATTTTTCACATATGGAAGCATTTTTGATTAGTTCTCATGCAACAATTGTAATTTTATAATATTCTTATATAATTTTGTGAAGGTTTTGTGCCTACCTTGTATTTTCCATTAGGATAGGCTGATTAAATTCGGTGGGAATTGGGGTATGAACCTGATCTTGTTTTCTTTATATCAGGGGATAATTTGTCCCAAGACCCTCTAGGATAAGGTGTGTTTCTACATTGGAGTGACTCATCCTTTGTGTTGGTGATTGTCTCCAATTATGGGGATGGAGTTATATGTATACCACTCCACCATGGCCACTTCCATTATTATATCTAGGCTGGTTTGTGGGATGTAGGTAGGAATTTGTGTCTACACTTTCACCATTTTTTGAATGTTTTGGGTGACATCAGTGGATATAATGGGGATATATTTCCATTCGGTGTCTAGATTAGGAATGTGTTCCAAATCTTATCATATATTTACTATTAGTGTACACTAGTAGTACTCAGGTGCGGGGGTAGAGGTATGGGTATGCGTCCTATTTGATGCTGGGAATAAAAAACTAATTTCACTAACTACTACTAGGTTATTATGATAGTTTTGATTGATTTGGGATGTTTTATGCACCCTCTCATGGTTATGTGCTGAATTTTACTGGTTGGAATCATTGAAGCGGCTAGTTGTTTGTTCCTACTTGCAATTTTCTTCTGAATTTGACTAGCAGGATTCTCAGGATGCTGTTAAACTATGATGACATGCTTGAAAAGTGTGAGTAGGTGTTTTTTCCTGATCATAATTTCCAACTTAATTATACTAGTGTATTTCTTGAGAGGTAATAGATGTGATTCCCTAATCCCTTTTGTCTAGTCGCTACCCTGAATGACCTGTCTTATGTTCCCATTTTTGAGTGACCTATAACAACACTCCACTTTATTACACATTAATTCAAGATTTATTACAAAATATTACACATAATAAAACCCATAAGATCAATTATTTTAGTGGATTAGGTAATTAGGTACATTAATGACAATTAAAAATAGGAAAAATATCATCTTTATTGAGAACACCCTTAAAATTATCACACTTAAAACTGTATGGGATAACCTAGGGACATATATAAGAAAGGGGTGAGCTATAAATCCCATTAGGGGAATAAATATGTAATAACATGAAGAAATTAATACATATTAGACAATAGTCATATCACTTGGGAATAAAAAACATGAATAATAAGGCATGATATAGCATGATAATTATAACATGGGAATATGGAAATAACATAAACACTACATCATAAACATGGGTTAAGGTTAACTGCCAAGAAATACAAACAAAAAAATTCCCATAAATAAATCAGGTTCACTCCCTATCCCATCCAGAAATTTCATGATACTAAACATTACCCAATGCATTGGAGCACTATATAAGCTCGGGGGAACTCGCCGCTTTTATTTCATTCTCATGCTTATGTGTGCCACATAGATAACAAAACATGCATTCATTCATCATCATATATTATTCCAAAATATAAGAGTGTGGAATAAATAAATTTAAGTCCTAATTAAAATAAGTATAAATGTATAAATTTTAACACCATTGATCAAAAATCAGAATGGTATTCACTACTAAATCATTTTAGCATGGAAAATCACTGTGAGATTTCAGCAGCTTAACATTGTCACTTAAAAATTCATAAAATGAGATGATGATAGAAAAAGGGGTTAACAATAATTTCTAAATAACATTTTCAGTAATAGGGACATGTAAATACATATCCCAAAATTTTTAATTGTAAATTGATGGCACATATTATTAAAAATAAACATGAATAAAGAAGAAAACTAAGGATCCCATACATAAGTGTGTGACTCAAAATGCTTGGGAAGTGTTTCATGAGACCTTGGGGGAATCTTGGGAAGAATCTATAGATGGGAGATTAGATTAAGGACGTGATGAAAGGAGTTTTAGTGATGATAAATGTGTTATTGGGTGGGTTTATATAGGAAATAAGTGGTGATTTCTTTATTATTTCACAAACATAGGTTTTAAACTCTAATAAGAATATAACCAAAACCACAAGCCTTCCCATGATTTTTACCAAATGTTTCTACAAATTTGGAGTTTTTTAAATTATTTTATAATTACAAGGGTATAAATTAATATAATAATACCCTATTATATGTGGAATCGATTCATACTCTTAAAGAAATGATTTTAAAACCTTAAAAAATATTAATGGTTTTGGATGACCAATAAAGGCTTCATAAAATTAAAAAAATAAAAATAAAATAAAATTATTTTAAAGATAAAATATATATTTGGTTTTTTGTCCCATTTATATTATTTATTACATCATTTTAGGGTCATTATGTTGGAAATATACACCACATATATTTATATGGTATTAAATTTTTTCCTAAAATGTTTATTGTCTCAGAAAATTATGAAAAATTAACCATTTGATAGTTTCTAAGTTTTGTTCACAAAAATAATATTATTATTATCTAAATAATTCTATAAGTATATAAATTTTCATTTTTAAAGTAAAAAAGGGCATTTATTGAAAATTATGGTTTTTTTTATAATAATAGTTTTTGAACCCTTATAAAAATTACATTTGACATCATAAAAAATATATGATCATTTATATTTATTGAAAATTATTTAATAAAATTATTTTTTAAAAGTATTATTTAATTCCAAAATCTATTAATTCAACAAAATTAATTCTTTATTTGAATTTAAATATTACCAAAAAAATATGGTTTGAGTTTTATTCTATAAAAATAAAAATCATTTTAAAAGTAATAATAATAGGATGAAAATATATTCATTATTCTATAAAATATAATTTACATAATAATATTGATAGGGTATTGATACATATCCCTTTAATATACCGTGAAACTCCTTAAGAGTGTGGTGCGTCAGTGTGATATTTTCATGGGGTGGTTCGCTGAGTATGGTTTTAGTTGTGATCTCAGTGATCTTGAAATTCCACCATAAATGATTTCCATCATGTTTATGTTGTTGGATCTCATCTTGGTCGTGGTCAAGGGTAAATACCAGGGATGTTATATCCCTTGGAATCTCTAATAAATGGGATTAATAGGGTATGATCATACTGGTTGAGGTCATCACATCCTTTCTTTGTGTCAATTAGATTGATAAACCCCTATATTTATAATAATCATGTGATCATTGTTCAAATAATATCTTATCAATGGTAAATATTCTTAACGTTCTTTTAACTATTATAGGATATAATAATACCAAATAAGTTCATGTGTTTTCTATAACCATATTACATAATAACACATTTAATCAAATCATAAGGTAAACTTTATTTATAACATTTTGGGTTGTTACAATCTTCCTCCATTTTGAAATTTTACTCTCAAATTTATATTTCCACACTAAAAAAGATGGGCGTACTCTATTTTATCACCTCCTCTAGTTCCCACATTTCTTCATAAAAAATTTGGTTTCTCCATCGCACTTTGACCATATTCATTGTATTATTTTATAGAAATTTTCCATTAAGATATATGATCTTCACCAGATGATCTTCATGGGAAAATAATTATCCAATGGGACTAATTCTGGATTTAGTACATTTGAGGGGTATCGTATGTAATTTCTCAATATAGATACATGGAACACATCTTGTACTTGATATAGGTTAGGTGGGAGTTCTAGTCAGTAAGTCACCACTCAGATGTAATCAAGGACATCAAATGGGAATATGTATCTTTAATTAAGCATTACCTTCTTCCCAAATCTCATCACTTTTATCCATGTATATATGATTAGAAATATCATGTCTCCAACATTAAACACTGGATTTCATCAAAAAGTTTCACCATAGCTCTTTTTTTGACTCTAAAAATCCATGATGTGATGCTGAATGGTCTTATCCTATCCCATCATGTAACACCCCAATCGTCCACGGTACACTTCTCTTTGAATAATACAATAGTGTGTGTTGTACGCAACACTGAGTTCAAGTACACCACGACTTACCAAACTAGCCGTTTAAAAGAGGGTATGAATAACATTAACTGAATTTTAAATATTATATTATCCTTATAATTTTAATCCATATTATGAGTTTTTAAGACATGATTTATGAACAAATTCATATTTTTCAGATAAAAGAAGTATTTTTCAAAAAATGAAATTTTACCGCCTTTTAATGGAGAATCCTTTTTAAAACCAATATTTGAAACTTTTATATATTAAATTTGACAAAATAAAATTCTTCTTTAGAATCGGGACATAATAATTTAGTATCAATAATGTTTTTTGTGTCTTTCTGATAACTTTCATATTTGGTTGAATAGTGAAAAATTACTAAATTTTAACTGAAAACAACTTTTTTAATCAAAACAATTTATATTGTTAAATTATACATTTTAATGGATTGGAAGTATAAATAGATTATATTTTTTCTATTTAATCCAATGATGGTAAGTTTAAGTAATTTCACCTTGAAATTGGACATAAACAAGTGTCAACTTTTGATAGTTATTATTTCATAAAAACACCTTTTTTGTTTTAACAACGGGAATTAATTTTAAATTAATTTCTGCCACTTATGTGTTTTGAATTTTGAAAAATAGATTCCATATTTGGAATCAGGATGTTAAAATTGTGTAAATAGGTAACTTTTATTTTTAGACATTTTGGATAATTATTTCGGTAAATATTTTATTTACCATGGTTAAAGGGTAAATCTGGTAAATAAGGGTTAAAAAATAATATTATAATAATACTAAATTACCCAAAAATGTGTCTTAACCCTATTGGTTGATACATGTTTGACCATGGGAATCATTGGATCTATCTTAGGACCCCATGGATCCACTTTTAAGCGATAGGGACACTTTATTTTAATTAAGTTAAAATGAATACAAAAATGGCACAAGCATATATCTTTTAGGAAAACAATTGTTACATATGGTTATATATGTTGGATTTTATACTATAAATATTCATTAGAAATATTAAAAGATTTCCTACATAATTATATTTTATTTCTTTGGAATCGGGACATAAGAATTTATTATCAATAATGTTTTGGTGTCTTTCTGATAACTTTCATATTTGGGTGAATAGTGAAAAATTACTAAATTTTAACTGAAAACAACTTTTTTAATCAAAATAATTTATATTGTTAAATTATACATTTTAATGGTTTGGAAGTATAAGTAGATTATATTTTTTCTATTTAATCCAATGATGTTCATTTTCAGTAATTTCACCTTGAAATTGGACATAAACAAGTGTTAAACTTTTGATAGTTATTATTTCTTAGAAACACGCTTTTTGTTTTAACAATGGGAATTAATTTTAAATTAATTTCTGCCACTTATGTGTTTTTAATTTGGAAAAATTGATTCCATATTTGGAATCAGGATGTTCAAATTGTGTAAATAGGTAACTTTTGTTTTTATACAATTTGGATAATTACTTCGGTAAATATTTTATTTACCATGGTTAAAGGGTAAATCCGGTAAACAAGGGTTAAACAAATAATATTATAATAACACTAAATTACCATAAAATGTGTCTTAACCCTATTGGGTGATACATGGTCGACCATGGGAATCTCTGATCGATTTTGGGACCCCATGGATCCACTTGTAAGCGATAGGGATACTTTATTTTAATTAAGTTAAAATGAATACAGAAATGGCACAAGCATATATCTTTTAGAAAAACAATTGTTACATATGGTTATATATGTTTTATTTTAGACTATAATTATTCATTAGAAATATAAAAATATTTCCTACATAATGATATTTTATTTATAATTTTTAGACATTAAATAATTTAATTTATTTATGACACAATGGTAATGCAGTAATTACTATAATCGTGAAAAATTAGAATAATTGATATTATAAATACCCAAATAAATATAATTTCATACTTTTATTAAATTAAACTAATTTTCTAGGTTAATATGAAATATTATTATTGATTTAATTAACTTTTTTCTAAGTAATAATTCTTTTATGAGTTCCAAAAAAATCAACTATTGAATAGTGTCAAAATTGACATAAAAGAGTTTTTTAAAAAAATATTATATTATTAATTTATATTAAATTCCTAAAAATCTAAGGTTCGTCCAAGAGACTTATATCATGATAGGTGTATCACTAATGGACACATGGGGGTCTCTTGGATGTATATGGTAAGTTTATTAACCATATAATATAAAAATACAAAGTGACATGGTAAATGTCAAACTAATTAACTAAGAGTTAAAAATAAAAGATAAGGTTAATATAGTAACCCAAACCTATCTAAATTCTATTGGTTGATTGGTTTTCGACCTATCCCCACCTTAACCTTTGAATAATAAACTTTGGAGCCATTAGAAACCGAATATGAATTTATTATAAATTATTATTTCTAGCTTTTCCAAAGGTGCCCCTCACCCCTCTTATAAAAGGGAACTCCTACTTCTCATTTCTTCAAACCTTAAAATCCTTTTGGATCGGCCAACACCTTCCCAAATACTATCTCAACTTTCCTCCCTACAACCTAGAGACCTTAGTTTGATCAGAAAGCCATCCTAAAGAGCCCTTTTGATCAAATCAAATGGAAGAACCCAAAGAAGAGGTAATGTTTTCACCACCCCTTTTCAAGTTCCTTTCTTCTTCCACTTCTTCTTTATTTGTTATTACCATTATAAAATAATAACTCCAGTATAATATATATTCTGTGATGTTATTATAAATATGGTACAACCATATTCAGTATTCTATCCACCCGTTGAATAACATGTCACCATACGTGCGTACGTACGGCTTACCGTCTCCACGTCATGGTGTAATTGTTATTCAATATATTGTTATTTGGATGGGTATAATAATGATGTGTAACTAATGTAAATAATAAATATAACATAATAATGATTCTGTATATATGATATACCATCCAATTATATATTATTTTAATATCAAAAAAATGATATTGTCGCTCGTGTGTACGTACGAACTACCGTCTCCACGAACGTGATGAGATCCATTCTCCATCGTATCCATTCAAGTATAATTCTCATTTTATGATTAAAAATAATATTTAAGGACTTTATATCATTCTGGATATGATTTATATACATCCCATTAATAACAAATATGGCTCACATAATAAAGAATATAAAGTAAAATGAACCCGTTAACACCCGAAATGATGATAATTCTAAGATATTATTAACAAATCAATGTTAAAAGATCATATATGATATCATATTAATGCATATGATTCTTGTATAATTAAATAAAAATTATTTCACCATTATACAGGAGATTAAACTACCGTCGACCAAGGAAAAAGTACAAAGTAAGGGGTTTCTTATCTCACTTTTAATTCTGTGAGAATTCCATTGTTCACCATTTATTTATTACATGTGGTGTGTGTACTGCCCATGTTTGTATTCATTGTGTAATATACTTTAATTCATGTATATTTACATCATAATTGTATGATCCTTATTTCATGGGTGTATGTTTTGTATGTTACCCAATCAATAAGGTAATTTGAAATTTTAATTTCCACTCATTCGGCATTACGCATACTTCATTGATTATTTTACTCCAAGATTATGTGTGGAATAACTATTCATTTTATTATGTCATAATTTCCACTACCCTTTCTATGGATATACTTTTTATACACATAATCACTCCATTGATAAATTCTCAAGTCATCGGTATGAACTTGATAAGAGTAATTTTTACTCAATCTCGATTTGTTGAGATAAACATCCAATTCATTGGTGTTGTTTTTACTAGAATATGTGTGAATGTCCCTTTATTATTTTACACTAAATATCCAATCACATTTAGTGTATTTATATTTTTTACACATAATTATGTCGTTGATTTATCCTTAACCTAAGGATACGGCCTTTATGAGAGATTTCATCTCAATTTACATTCCATTGAGACTTATTTGTTGTTATACACCAAATCACTTTTATGTGGTGTATATAATGTACTTTGACATAGTATATCATGAATTCCTTTATTCTCATGATATTACAATGTTTTGATTACCTCAATTATTTGTATTCAAGTGTCTCGCTTTTGGTTAGAAACTCTAACTAAAATACCATTTTTAAATGTTTTAAAGACTTATTCTTCTAAATATTGCTCATTAATGTCCATGTTTTAAAAATTCTTTTAAGGATTTATTTATATGTAAATTAATGTTTTAAAATTAAAACTCCTTTTAAAAGTTTCAAAGTGGTATGGGACACTTTGATTCAATTTTTTTTTAATGGCTTCTTGACAAATTGTGTGACTTTTAAATGATTTCCAGAAAAAGGGGGATATTTCTCTCAAATAGTTTTGATGATTATTTTCATCTATGTCAATATCCTTCATTATTCATGATTGAGGTTAATGTGATACAATACAATCTTCCATATTGTATCGAATGAGTTATGTTTGACTGTGGATGTGCTATTTTTATATGATTCATGGTTTGTGGTTAAAGTATTGACATTCCTTATGCTAGTTTTAATACGAATGTTTATATTATGTTTAAACCTGTTCATATGAGGAATGCATTGGACTTAATAAGTGACGGGTGGAGCCTGTTATAGCTCCTCGATGCATTGGTAGGTCTCATGAGACAAATTAGTGTCTTGGAACAAGGCCTTGGAAAAATCGTATTTGTAGTCTTGGCACGAAGCCTTGGCTATGTGGTTATGATAGTCTAGCATTATGAATTTCATCATTATGAAAGTGTTTATTGATATTTCATGTGATTGTTATACTAGTAGAATATCCATGTGAATAAGTAAATGGCATTATATTATTTTATCTTTGCCATATTATTCTGAATTTCATGTTTAAAAGGCTTTTATTTTAGTTATAAATTGCTTTAAGTGTTTATGCTTATCTATGAAAGAATCTGCTATATTGTTATCCTTACTGAGCATCTGAGCTCACCCCTTTCAGTGTTTTATTTTTTTCAGGATGAGAAGAAGTAATTTATGAATGACCTGCAAGGATAGTATGAGGGGATATGAAGACAAGATGTTGTTTTAGTTTTTTTACCTTTTGATGTAATGTAAGACTTATGAATATATCTAGTGTTTGCAAGGCTAGTAAACTAATCGGTCTTTCAAGACTTGATCCTTTGTGATCATGCCAATGTTATGTAATAATGCACAAACTATGGGTATCTAGGGTCGGGGAGTTACACATCATTTCTTCAACCATTTCAGAACCTATAAATATTTGTTCCCCAACTTCATCCCAGAATGGAGGTATTATGAACCAATTCCAATAAATGGAGTCATAGGGATCCATTTTGTTCTTGGAGTGGTAAATGTTATTGTCTGAGAGCACAGCTTGATGAATATGTTTATCCCATGCTCAATTTAAGTAAATTGAGAATTATATCATCATTTTCTAAAGTGTCTCGATAGTCTGCTCAAATTTCCCATCATTTTCTGGGGGATAAGACATGATGAATTTATACTCATTGTTTAGAGAAAGATGACTACCTTTCGAGAACATGGATGTGAATCTCAAATATCTATTAGATACAATCGATAGTGGTAATCCATGCATACTCACTACTTACCTTATGTATATTTGTGAATGTTTATTGAGTGATAATTACTCTAGAATTGTAATGAAGTGTGTAGTATTTCTATGATAATCCATCATAACCCATATAGCTTTGTTTCCTATGGATGTATTTGTAATTCCAGTTGAAATGTTTATGGGGATGTTTTCACATTTCCATGTAGGTATGGGTAGTGGTTGCATCATACCCTTATATTTTTTACTCTCTGTGTTCACTTGATGGCATACAAGAAATATTGATGTATGTTCAGTGATCTCCTTCTTCATATTTTCCCACCAATAGTTTTCTCAGAGATCTCAATACATATTTGTGCTTCTAGGATGGATATAAATGGTTGATATATGTGTATCACTCAACAACTCCTTCCTTAACTTAGGATTTTATGTTACGTATAGTCTTAACCCAAATCTTACAATAGCATATTCGTTAATATTTAACTACTAGTATTTCCATTTTATTATAGTTTCCACATTCTTCTGAATTCTCACATCATCTATTTTAAAATACCTTCTCTTGTCCAGAAGGGATGGTTGAGTAATCATTTGTGAAAGTATTTATGATTTTCCATACTTTATGATTCCCAAGTCCATCAATGTAAGTCTAATAAGATCATGCCCCTCTCAATTATCATCAATGATGGAATTTATAGATCCTTTATAATTAGAGAATCCTACACTTTATTCAGTTTCCTAGGATGGTAGTGAATTGAGCATTCATAATCCTTGATCAGCTCAAACTACATTCAATGCTTCATTTTTAGTTCTTTCTGAGTGAATATATACATAAGGATTTTGTTATCCATATATACTTCACATTTATCCCCAAATAGGTAATTCCATCATATTTTCAAATTAAATATCACCGTAGAAAATAATAGATCATTTATTGGGTATTTTTGTTTGTGAACATTCAATTACCTTGAAGCATAGGATGTGATTTTTTCATTCCACATTAACACACAACTCAATACCTTTTTTGAAGCATCACTGAATACTATGAAAAGTTCTTCACTTGTTGGTAGTGTGAGAAGAGGTTCAGTGATAAACATCCTTTTCATCTTCTTGAATATATCTTCACATTAATCAATCAGATAAAAATTGACACCCTTACGAGTTATCTTGGTCAAAGGGATTGAATATTGTGATAAAATTATAAGAAATTAAGGATAATACCCGGATAATTGATGGAAACTATGGATATATATCACATATATTGTCCTTGGAAAACATTAAATAGCTTCTGTCATTGATAAGTTTATATATATCTCATTTCATGTGATGATATGCCCCATGAATGATACTTCCTTCAACTAGAACTCACATTTATTTTACATGGAACAAATCTTATCCTTTCATAAGGTCTTTAGCACAATACCTAGATAATCTTCATGATCCTCCTTGGTTTTGGATTATATTAAAATATTATCTATAAATACAACCAAAAAATTCTTGAGTTAATCTATAAAAACTCTATTCATCAAGTCCATGAAGATTTCTACAGAATTATTGAGACCAAAAGGCATCACTATAAACTCATAGTGCACGTTACTTGTATGAAATGTAGTATTGGTGATATCCTCCTTCATCACCCTAACTTGGTAATATCCCAATAGCAGATCTACATTTTAGATGTATTGTTCTCCGCATAAGTGATCAAACAAGTCATAAATATATGGTAGAGGTTATTTTTCCTTTATTGTGATCTTGTTGAACTCATGATAGTTAACTTAATGGTGCATTGAACCATAATTCTTCTTAACAAAGAGGACCGGGGCACACCAAGGTGAAGAACTTTGGTGTATGAACCATTTATCCATATTCTTGTATAGTTTTTCTTCATCTACTCAGGTTCCACAATAGCCATTCTATACAGATTATTGGATAATGGTAACACCACAAGTATAATCTCGATAGAAAATTCAACCACTCAGCTAGAAGGAAAACTAGAAAATTATTTGGGAAACAAATTTGTGTATTCCCTCATAATAGGCATGTCTTTGATGATGGTTATTTCCTCAGAGTCAATAATTTTACCTAGAAAAATTAGCTTATAGTGAAAGAATATCCATTCCTGAGATTTTGGGGATAAATAAGATTCATCCTCCTCATCTCAGTTTTAAATAATATGGGATTGATTCAAAAAAAGAGTTATTTTTTTCATAGTAATTTATGTCGTCCCTATATAGGGAAATCCATTCCATGCCCGGAATTGCATCAAATTCCACCAAATAATTTATGACAAGGTCATCTAGAAATTTAATCCCACAAATTTTAATAGGGGAGGATTTATTTTCTTCGGATGAAATAATTACCCCATTTTTAGTTTTCACTGATAACTCCACTTCCATGCTTTATTATGTTGTTTGAATAGATCTTCCAAACATTCCTGATATGATGGAATTTATAGTACTAGAATAAAAAAGTATTTTCACTATCCTTAAATAAATAACTAGTATATCGTTCACCAATTTTTCATTAGGACCCACCTAAGCCGTTGTGATGGAAAAATCTCCCCCTTACTTTCTTGGAGCTAGTTGGTTATCTCCGAAAACCCAATGCTTAATGAATTGGTTTGAAAGGTGTCATGGTTCCTCGGAGCTCTAGAAATGAACAATGAAATGAGGGTTAGATGATGTATTCCTCTCCTCTAATTAATTATTGGGTTTCTCCTATCAAAAATTTCATACTATGTGGTCTTCCTTACCACACATAAAGCATTTCTTCATCTCCTTTAGGAAATTTCTTGGGTGTTGTTTTCTACACCTTTGCCAAGTGGGATGTTGAAATTTCATGGCACTAATTGATTTATTCATCAAACAACCAAAACTAAACTCCACCTTCTGGTTCTTATCCCCATGATACCCTTGATATTCCCTGATCTCCTTTTCAACTTTGATGGAACGTCAAATAATTTCCCCATGGCTATAAAATTCACTAATAACCATGGATTTTCATAGACTAAGTGTTTCCCAACAAAAGAAATGCTCAAATTTCCATTCAGGGGAATATCATACAAGTCTTATGATGTTTTCCCTATACATCCTGATAGATCCTTCATCATTTTTCTTATGCTAAACAAAAAACAATTCCATTTTTAGATGGAGACTGTGAGGTGAATATTTATCAATACACATTTTCTGGAATTTATTCCACCTCATCACATTATTCTCATTCTTTGGATTTTTATTTTTGATAAAAGTCCAACACTTATTTTCTTCTCCCTCCATATGATAAATAATCAGTATAACCTTCTCTTCTTCCGAACATCAAAGGATGGATAAGACCTTCTTAATGGAGTTGATCATTTATTCAGAGTTTAATGGATCAAATGATCAATTGAAATTCAATGGCCTTCATCAGATAAAGATCTCAATTGCATCTTTTTCTTTATTAAGAATATTTGAGAACTCCTACTGATCTAGTTTTCTATTCATAACTTGAGTTATCTGAGATATTATCACCACAAAGTTTGAAATTAATTATTCTATAAGGTTGGTAATCTTATTGGGGCACTCAACACATTTCTCATCACATTGATTGTTTACTTGATTCCTTCAATTTTCATCCATTAGATAGAATGAATGGGAAATTAGGGATGACTATTTTTAAAATAATAAAAAAATTTAAAAAAATTATATGAAATTAAAGGTATAAATTATAAGTTATATTTATTTATTTAACTTATGAATTTATAGGGTTCAATCTATGTTATCAATGATGAATTTCCTAACCTATATTCTTGTGGGTATTTTTCTTATTCCATTAATAATGGTTTCTAAAGAGATTATTAATTTTCCAAAGAATATCCCCTATGATTTTCAAAATTGGTGCACAGTAAAGACTGTTGTCATGTACTAGGTTTTACTGAGATTGGCCTAGCACACCTTCTCAGTGTTGTTACCCCTAGGTATATCTATGTAAGAACCATTTCAACTTGTATTATCTAGAAGAGGATGTATTTTCTTGCAAAAAAATTAATATATACATACCAAAATTTAGGGATGATTTCTTATACATTGACTTGTCCATATTTCTTTTTGTATAGTTTTCTAATATTAATACAAAAAACAACTAAAAATTTACATTGATGTAAACTATAATAACTATGATCATTATTATACATTAATTCATGATTTATTACAAAATATTTCACTTAATACAACCCAATAGATTAATAATTCTACTGTATTTTGGAATTAGGTACATTACATAATAATTTAATACAAGAAAAATACCATATTTATTGAAAACATTATTAACAAGCTCACACTTAAAACTTCATGGGATAACCTGGGAACATACATAAGAAAGTGGTGATCCATAAATCCAAGTAATGGAATAAACATAGAATAAAATAAAGAAATTAATTGATTTTAGACAATAGGCATATCGATGGGGAATAAAAGGGATATGAATTATAAGGAATGATATTACTTGATAATCATAACATGATGAATGTGGTAAAAACTTAAAGCATTGTATCATAAACATAGTTCAGGTATAACTATTGGGATATCATTATGGAAAAAATCACCTGAAGAAACCATGTTTAATATTTTTCCAACATGACATCTCATGAGACTAAACATTACCCAATGCATTAGAGTGTAATATGATTATGTGTGCACCCATCACTTTCATTTCACCCTCATGCTTAAGTGTGCCACATAGATCATAAAACATGGATTCATTCATCATCATATTTTATTACAAGATAAAAAAGTGTTGAATAAATAAATTTAAGTCCCAATTAAAATTAATATATGTGTATTAAGGTGAACACCCTTCATAGTAAATTGGTATGGTATTCACTACATAATTATATTTGAATGGAAAATCATGGTGAAATTTTTGTAGCATAATGGTGTCTATTAAAAATTCATAAAATGGGTTGATGAGAGTGAAGGGGGTATTTAATTATTTGTACAAAAAAATTCATTAATATGGGAATCTAAATACCTATCCGAACATTAGGAATTGGAAATAGAAGGAATAATATAATAAAGAAACATTAATAAAGAAGAGAAATTGAGGATACATTACTTTAGTGCACTAAAAAATAATTAGCTTTTTCCAACATGGGTATATTTGTTGGTTGAAGTGCATTTTATTTTGGTAAAACGTTTTACCAACAAAAATTTTTCTTTCACTAAACTGTGGGTAAAAACACTGTCACTAAATGTTATTGTGATAGATAAAATAATTTTGTTATAATTATAATAATAATAACATATAACATATTTTTTTCATCAATTATTTTACAACAGATTCATAGACAAATATATCTGTTGTTAAAAATATTATCAATATATAATATCTATTTATAAATTTCATATAAAAATAATAAATTTTTATTTATGGTAAATTTTCATATTATATTTATTAATTTACCATAGATAATACACCTTTTATAATTATCAAACTGAAGATGATTTTCACCCATGTTTAAAATTAAAAAAATATTATTTATATTAATAATTGAATTTAATGAAATGTGAATCATTAAAAACATGAAGTTGATATATTTCTAAAATGATCGTTAAAATCACAAAAACCCAGGATGAATCTATGAACCCCCCCCCCCTCTAATGAAAAAAGGTCATTCCATATCTTGAGTGCAATCCTACAGAACCTATTAGGGTAGAAGAATAGTTCTACCAAATAATTTTTAAAAACCCCATGTAGCCCATTAGAAGAAACCAAACATTTCAACACCAGTACTGATGAGAAACCTCAAGATATTATTATGCCACACCCTTCAGCTACATGATTTACAAATCACACAACAAAAACGTATACCCACAAATCATTGAAAAATATTGTCATTAATTGAAACCAAATAAATTCAACTATAAAATAATGTTCTTCAAATAATGAGAATTTTTTAATCATCATTCTTATTTACATATTAACAAATCAATTCAGCTCATATACCATCACTGAACCTCATGTGGATGGAATTATACAGACTTCAGGTACATGATCTACACCACATAGAACCAAGATATTTACCCACAAATTAGTGAAAAATATTTCCATGAATTTCAAAAAAATATAAATAAATAAAAATATAAAATAACGATCTATATCAAATTGTAATTTTCTATACTTCATTTATGCACTCAATACATGTGCTTCTTTCATAAGTTCATAAGGGGTTGTATCCACAATTCCATGAAATTCCCTCAATATATAATTAATATTTATAATGATGGCTGATACAAGAACTACATCGCTGTCACTAAATAAATTAAAGGTTTTTCTAATAAAAAAATGAATCAATTTTCATAGAAAACAAAAATAATGCTCAATTTTAACGTTGATATGTGGATACTCTGTCAAAAATAGTTTTAGAAAGTTATCAAGTAAAACATCCAACATCTTCCTTGGACAATTTAAATGACAAAATCATTTCAAAATGCAATAGAATTGAGGGGGATATAATAGTGGGTGTCGTGATAGAAATGAACATATGCGGTAAAGGTGATGGAAAAAACTCTTAGTGTATACAGTCAGTGGGAAACCACAAAAAACTATATAAACAATATAATACAAGTTAATATTTTTAATTTTATATGTCTATTAACCTATATGTACCATTTAAAATATATGTATACATAATTAAATAGTATCTCTAATTGACCTGATTTATACTTCTTTCCTTTTTTTAATGATATGTTTGCAAAAATTAATGATTAAATACCATTCAATAAATTTGTTTCCAAAATATAGGTTTATCATATAGAGGAGAATATATTTTGTACTTTTATGTAAACTGATAGCCATGATCTATTTTTTAGTCAGTTATCTATCATAAAAAATTACTTTAAAGACTACCCTCCATCCATTTTATTATTGTATTAAAAAAACTTCTTTAGTTAAATGGGAACAAAACATGCTTTTTACTGGGAATCATGCAAAAAAACAAAAACTAAAAACAGACAAAAAACCTTGAATGACTATCCATAAATCACTATGGGGATTACATTGGCACAAATAAATCAAAGACAACAATTGAAAAAGAAAGAAGTAACAAAAAGAAAACCAATACACAAATCATTTTCATCACTAACACAACAAATAAAAAAATATGGAACCTATAACTAGACTAAATCATGACATTCATTCCTCAAATACAGATTAAAACTCTCATTCCAATAGAGAATAATAGTTAGAATGAAAAAAAAAACCACTTCATACTAGCCTAAACAGTGGGAAATGAAAAGATCAGTGAACCTGCAAAAAAATATAAAAAACAGGCACAACTCAATCTTCAAGAACCAAAAATATCTCCCAAATGAAATAGAAAACATCATTGGCCTAAAACACAAGTTAAATAGCATAAATAGCTAACATATATTGCAATTACATGATCCAAGAAGAAAAATATGCGAAGTGAAGGAACCACCATCCATGAAACTACAACATAGGACACTAGTGCCAAATGAATTCCAAGCAGAAAAAAGTAAAATGACAACTATCATTTCAAATCAGAACCTAGATGAGAATTATGATAATAAATTCAGACATTAAATCCATACGGATATCAGTTAATAAAGGAATAAATTATTTAATAGATCATATTAAATTCATAACATACCTCTATATAGTAACAAATTATTAATAATGTTTTCTTATTATTTTTGAGTCAATAAGGTTTTATTTTAACATTTACATTCCTTCGTGTTTTGTGAGATTTTTGAGTCAATAATATTTCCTTATGACTTCTAAATTCCTTCATTTTTTTAAAAATCACAAACACCCAATCTTAAGGAAAATTTCATTTTCCTTATGATTTCACTTGATAAGGAAAATTTTCCTTCCCCAAGGAAAATTTATCCTTACCTGTTTTTCATTGTCATAAACCTAACTCATTTTTTGTATAAGTATAAAAATAGGATTCACATCTAAAACCACAGAATCCTATAAATACATAGATTTAGAGAATTCTGTTATTAGGATCTGAATTCAGGTTACGAACTCTCTAATTTCAAACTCTGAGTTCTCTGACTAATGAATCCAAACTCTCTAAGTTTAGACTCCGGGTTCTCTAAATTTAGACTCCTAACTCTCTGAATTCAGAGTCCAAACTCTCTAAATTCAAACTCCTAACATTCTATGTTCTGGTTTTGAATCCTCTAAGATCAGACTCCAAATTCTACTAAATTCAGACTCCGAATATTCTTGAAATTCATACTCTGGAATTCTTTAAGAATTCAGGTTCCAAATTCTTGAGAAACAAAATATTAATATTCTTGTATTTTAGAATACAAATTTTAACTTGTTTATATTCCGAATTCCATTTTTCCTTAGACTCTGAATTCTATTTTCATTACATTCTGAAAAATGAATTTGGTAAGCAACCATATTTATTCTTACTCATGTTTTGGTTATAAAACCATTTCATGCATTCAGTTACTAACTAAACATTGTTTGAGTGACACATATACATGTCCCTCTTAAATTCAAGGAAAAATATGACTGTTGGAGGAGGGAGCCCACCGTTGAAGTTGCACCTATAAATATGAGCTCATTTGAATGAGCTCATGACTTCTTGCAGACCAACTTTGGCAAGAACATAGATACATGTTGTTGAAGTGATTTCTAGAGAGAGGCTATTTCAACTCTCAGTGCTTCATGCAGATGTTGTGAATAACTTTTTCAGGTGTGAACAACTTGTTCAGACTTGGTTCATGCAGATTCTGATCATGCTGATCGTGGGATTCTGAGTCTGGAAGATAGAGGTTTTGATTTCCTTCTAAATCGAGGGCTTTAGGGGATAGCAAGATAGAAACCAATCTTCGGATTGAGGTCTTACCTAGTTTTAGGTAAGACAGACATTCTTGAAAGTATAAATCAAAGGAACTTTATCCAAGGTTGTTGGATACCCTACACTTTGGGTTAAAAGATTTCTATACTTGTTTCTTGTAATGTTTTAAGTTTTCTTTCCGCTGTATTTTTTGTTATTAAGGATAGTATAACTATATTATAATTCTTTATACTTGTACTCTGATTAAATATGGTTCTATACGCTTTAAGGTAGAATCTTGGTTGTTGTAATCTTTTGGTAAGTTTCATTTCCAAAATCACATTTCCAGAATCTCATTCTTTTCCAGAATGGCATTTCCGAAATCGAACAAGTTATTAGAACTAAGATTTGTTGTGAATTATTTTTATAAAAAAAATTAAGGATTTTTAAAGTATAAAATTCACCCCCATATTGGATATTGAGTATCTACATCATAGTTTCGATACTACAATCAGTATCATATCTATTCTATAATCGAGACTACAATTGGTATCAGAGGATATTACAATATACCCTGAACTAATCCTACAATTTTTTTAGAGTATTGGTTCAATCTAAATTAATCTCATGATTAGAGTCAAAAGAGAAATCATCTTCATCTTCACTTTTTTGGAATCAGAATTTCAAACTCTAACGTTTAGACTCATATTTTTTGGTACTCTTGTTCTATATTTTCCTTGCCTAAGATATTTTTTTGTGTTTACAAAATTTTATTACTGACAAGTTTGTGTGGAATTATTTTCTTAAAGATGGAAGGAATATATGTTGGTTCCATAAAAAAATTAAATCATACCAGAAATCCTATTTCTAATTGAAACGATTATGATTACTAAATAGATAGGATGAAGACTCTCGTTATTTACACTGGAGTTTTTAACTACCTGATACTGACAGGAGACTATAAGATTTCTGATAAGGAATTTAGAACTTTTACTAATCAGGAGAAATCAGAATATCGAGCTAATTTCCGAGTCATAAATACTTTGTTAGGATCCATGACTAGGAATGCCTATTGTTAAATATCCTCATGTGAGGATTTAAATAGTATCTGGAAGAAATTAGAAGTCGCACATTTTGTAACATCTAAAGTTATAGAGACAAGAAGAGCTATATTGAAAGTTTAATATCATGGATTTAACATTCCTTATGGAGAACCCATATACAGAGTCTAGTAAATGTTCATAACCATTATAAATATTTTACAATCTATGGGAGAAAAAGGTCTTTATGATGAGGCACTTGTAGATAAAATCATTTACATCGTGCCTAATTAATGGGAGTCCAAGAGGACAACAATTGATGAGAACATGAAAGTCACCCAGATTTCCTTAGATGAGCTTTCTGAAAATCTTAATCATAACGAGACTAGAATGAAGAGAGATGTAAATAATTTTAAGAAGAAGAATGGGAATGGTGGTGTTGCTTTTACAACTACTTATAAACATATGAAATCCAATACTCTGGAAGGATTTACTAGATCAAGGTCAAAAAAAATCCATTCAGTTAGAATCTAGTAATACAGAAAAATCTGAGAATGAGTTAGCCAATCATTCTAGGAGAATGAACAAGATAGTACCTCAGAAGAACTATAAATATAAGTTCATGAAGAGAGAAAACAGTGATAATAAAGATGGGGAAGTTACTTGTTATGAATGTATATGAACTGGTCATATCAGACCTGATTACCCTCTTTTGAAAAAGAAGGATAAGAATGAATGGAATTCAGAGAGAAACAAGAAGATGTTCTACTATTCTAAGCACAAGAAAATTCTTAATGAAAATGACACTTGGATTTCTAGTTGTGGAGACTCTTCTGTAAGGGAATCTTTTGAATATGAATCATCATCATAGAAAAATATTGGGTTCATTGCTACTAATTATTTCCCATATACATGTCCTATGGCCAAGGTACGCTTTGCTGAGGCTTTAACAAATTTATCTCTTGATTAGAATTATTATTCTGAAAATACTACTTCTAATAAAGATAATTCATCTTTAGATAATGAAGAAATACCTTTCTATGAAGAAGTATCTAGATTTTCCATGTTTTTAGAAGTAAAAAATTATGAAATTTCTAATAAAATAGACAAGGAAAATACTAGAGAAGAAGTTCTTATGAAAGAGATTTCAGATCTATCAAATGATCTTAAATATAAGGATGATCTCGTAGAAAAAATTTCTAAAGACCTTGAGGATGTAAATTCTGAAAAAGAAAAACTTTCTAGAGATCTTTAGAATGCTATTTCAAAAATAAGTATTTTTGAGGAAAAATATAACTCTAAAGAAAAAATTCAGGAGGATAGGAATTTAGTCATAAGACTAAAATATGAAATATATTACCTTAAGAAACTTCTTTCCAACATTACTTCTGGTAAAGAAAATTTTGAAAAGATGTATTCTCAAATCTGACCTCAAGGAAATACTTATGGAGTAGGTTATACTCATAGAAAATGTATTTTCTAAAATAACTATTTTATTCCATTCAGAGCCTCTTTTTGTACTAAATGTCAAAGTGGTGGGAATTGGAAGAAAAATTTTTCATTAAATAATGTTCAATCCCCTTGGGTTTCATAAAGTTTATTTTTTCTAAACAAATGTGGATACCCAAAATTTTATTGTCTAACAATTCCGGATCCATGAAAGTTTGGATTCTGAAAGTCTAACAATCTTATTTTCAGGAAAATAAAGAATGTACCAACAATAATACATAGTACATGGATAGTGGATGTTCCTGACATATGACTAGTAATAAAAACTTCTTTGAAATGATTATCAAGATGAAAGGACGAAAATTAACGTTCGGGGATAATGCTATGGGAAAAATTATTGGTATAGGGAACATTGTTCTTCTTGGAAAAACATTGATTTCAAATGTTTCATTTTTTAATGGTCTTAAGCACTACCTCATTCGAGAAAGTCAATTATGTGATGAAGGTTACCTTGTGAATTTCCGGAATGACAAGTTCTTAGTACACAATTCCAAGGAAGAGTTTATTCCTTCTGATAGGAGGCAAGAGAATGTGTACAAACTAAACATATAAGACCTTATTAGCCAAGAACTACCTTGACTTAGTACAAGGGAATACCATTCTTGGTTGTGGAATAGAATTTTAAAACACAGTAACCTTAAGAACCTATGAAAAATCTCTACGAAAATCCTATTTAAGGATCTACTGAAGATTATATTTTATTCTTCAAAAGTTTGTTATCCTTGTCAATATAGAAAGCAACATAAATGGTGTTTTAAATCATTCAGTGAAGTCTCAACCACTAATTCATTATAATTAGTGCATATGAACCTTTTGGGCCAACAAAAACTGGAACCATTGGAGGAAAATATTATGTATTTGTCATAGTTTATGATTACACTAGATTTACATGGGTCTATTTTCTTGAAAAGAAATATGAAGCTTTTTCTTATTTCAAAAATTTTATATCCCAAGTTAAAATTGAGAAAAACCCTCCTTTGATAACTATTCATAATGATCATGGAAGAGAATTTCAAAATTCTGATTTTGAAAATTTTTTAGTTGAAAAGACATTACTCATAACTTCTCAGCACCCATAACCCCTCAGTAAAATACTGTTATTGAAAGAAGAAATATAATGCATTAGGAGATAACAATAACATGTTGAGTGAATATTCAGTAGTCAAACATTTTTGGGAAGAAGCTATAAGTACATCCTGTTATACTATAAATCGTGTTTTGATTAAACATTTTCTTAATAAACCCCTTATGAGTTATAGAGTGGTATAAAACGTAGACTTTCCTACTCCAAGGTTTTTGGTTTCAAGGTATTAATTCTGAATACTAAAGATAATCTACACAAATTCACACCCAAATCTGTTGAAGGAATTTTCTTAGCCTACTCCACAACTTCTAAGGCTTATAGAGTTTTTAATAAAAACACTTGTACTGTCGAAGAAATTATACATGTCAAATTTGATGAAACTGATACTTTGGTTTTTAAACAACCTCAACCTATATCTTCGGATGTGTTTCCAAAAACTGATTATCAACCTTTGATAGAAGATCCCTCTGATGAAGAAAATGTTTAAGAAATATTTTTGAAGCATTTAACCCAGAATACATCCTACCATATGTTGATGAACAGGTTTTAAAAAACCAAAATCATTTGTTTCTTAAGAATCATCGCAGTGATAGTATCATTGGTGATGTAAAAAACAATTAAGGACTAGAAGTTCCTTAATGGATTAAATAGAACATCTAGAATTCCATTACCAATTAGAACCAAAAATCACTAATGAAGTTTTAGGTGATGATTATTGGATTAAAGCTATACAAGATGATCTAAATGAATTCGAAAGGAATAATATCTAGACCTTGGTTGAAAGACCTACAGAATCTTATGTAATTAGAGTAAAATGGGTCTTCAGAAATAAATGTGATGAAAATGGAATCATAGTAATAAATAAAGCTATATTAGTTGCTAAAGGCTATAATCAATATGAAAGAATACACAATGAATAAACCCATGCTTCGGTATCTAGAATTGAATCTATTAATATTCTACATGCCTTTACAGCATTATTCAATTTCAAATATTTTCAAATGGATGTTAAATGTTCTTTCCTTAATGTTTATGTTCAAGAAGATGATTTTGTTAATCAACCTCCACGTTTTGAAGATAAAAAACATCCAAAACTTGTTTTTAAACATACCAAAGCTTTGTATGGACTCAATAAAGCCCCTTGATCTTGGTATGATAGACTTATAGAATATTTGATTAAAAATAATTATTTTAATGGAAATACTGATCCAACCCTCTTTATAAATAAAGATTAGAATAATTTTTTGATTGTTCAAATTTATGCTGATGAAATTATATTTTGTCCAACTCAGCATTCTTTAACTGATTCCTTTGCAGATCTAATGAAATCTGAGTTTGAAATGAGTATGATGGGTGAGTTAAAATTTTTCTTTGGTTTTCAAATTTCTAAAAAACCAAAAGGGATCTATATATCCCAACATAAGTATATTAAACATAATTTTAAAAAGTATGTATATGACAAGACTAAGAATATAAGTACTCCCATTGGTACCTCAAATACACTTGATCTTGGTAAAGCTGAGAAACCAGTAGATCAAACATCTTTTAAAGGTATGATAGGAAGCCTAATTTACTTGATAGCTAGTTTTCTAGACTTAATGTTTTCAGTATGCTTATGTGAAAGATATCAATCCAATCCAAAGTAATCTCATTTAAAAGTAGTGAAAAGAATTTATTTTACTTAAAGGGAACCATGGATCTATGACTCATTTACACTTCTGGAAGTGATTTTGTTTTTAAAAAAATCAGATGCTGATTTTGGTGGATGTAGAATGGATAGAAAAAGAACATCTGAAAATTTTCATTTCATAGGATATTCATTAGTTTTTTGGTCATGCAAAAAGAAACACACAGTAGCACTTTCCACTACGGATTCTAAATATGTAGTAGCTGGATGTTGCTATGCTCAAGTGTTGTGGATGCAACACACACTCATAGACTATGGTATGATTTTTACCAAAACACAAATTTTTTGTGATAATAATAGTGCCATTGCCTTAAGCAAAAATCCTGCATATCTCTCTCATACAAAACACATATATATTAAGCATCACTTTCTTAGTGATCCCACACAAAAATAAGATATCATTCTTCAATTTATAAGAACACAAGATCAATATGCTGATATTTTCACATAATCATTACCCTATGATAGATTTGAATACATTAAATAGAAGTTAGGAATGATAATCATAAGGTAATCTTCAATGTTAACTTCCTATTGAAACAATATTTTTACAGTAATAAATTTCTTTTCATATGGGGATTACATTTTTTTGTTAAATCTAAAAAAATATCATCCTAAAATTATTCGTATTCTAAAATTTTTTCATAGTCTAAAATTTTTTTGCAATTTAAATATTTCGTAATGAAGTATTTTTTAGTTCAAAATTATTTGTAACTAAGATTTTTGAAGTTCAAAATTTTTTGTAATGATTATTTTTGTAGTTTGAAATTTTTTTTGTAAGGAAAATTTTTGTAATGAAAATTTTCATAGTTAGATTTCTGGTAATAAATATTTTTCACTGTCAAAGTTTTCATAATAAAATTTTTTGTAATCTAATGTTTTTCAAGAATAATATTCTTTATTATGAATAATCTTCCTAGAAATCCAAATGTTTTGTTTCCTTTCTTAAATTTTCATAATCACCTTTTATTTTTGTGTATTTATATCTGTTTCTAAATTGTTCATATTCATTTTTCCTTGAATGTGAATGTTTTTTTCTTAAAACCTCAAAAGATCGGATTTTATCAAAATTCCTTCTATCTATCATCTCAACTGTTAGATCTGATCAGAAGGTTATTTAACCATGGGATTGAGTACAGAAGATGAACTGTCACATATCTTGCCTATATAAAGGACCCCCCATATGGTAATCCCACATTGATCTCAATGCTCTATCCTATTGAAGCTCTGCCCTCCTACATAAGCCCATTCCTAACTTTTCAAGTATTTTTAACTCTGAATGTATGTTGAAGTATCTTCTAAGAAATACATGTCAACTTTCAAGCCGATTTCTGAATTGAATATTTACATAGAAAGGCTGGTGCATCCAAATTTCTTTGCTATGTATGATTCTATCATCTCAAAGAACATCAAGCTAAATGGATGGTAAAGTTTTTGCGTATCAAAACTAGGAGCTCATGATCTGGTTTACCCAAAATTGCTATTTTAATTCTATGAGTCAGTATGTTTTTTCAAGGAAGAAGGAAAAGATAAATTCTTTTTCAAGAGAAATGAGAAAACTTATGCTCTTTCTTATAATAGGGAATCCAGTATGATTGGAGTTCCTTATGAAGGAGAAGCTGAGTTTTCTTCTCATAAGCTGTTGGATGTTCAATGAATCATTATTTAGGTAAAGGATATGGATTTCCTCGGTCTTTCAGATGTTTAGACTCTGAAAATTGTTTATCACACTAAAACTTATTGGATTCTTGAGTTGTGGGTGAAATGATTTATCATTCCAGGAAAAGGAGATAGGGATATTTTGAAGAAGAGTGGTATGTATATCCTAGAATTATTGGTTAATTAAGAAATCATAACTTGGTCAAGCATATTCTGATTACAATTGAGAATATAATGAATGGATATATGAAGGCTCAGATTATCATGTATCCAGTCATTCTATAAAGATGATTTTTCGATGTTTAGAGTCCTTCAAAATCCCTTGTAGGCTATGCCAAGAAATGGAAATGTTATGTGGGTAAGTGATGACACTATGAGAAGAATGAATGTTGGATTATCCATAGAATCCGAATAAATCTATGACATGCCTGAAGAAGAATTGGAAGTTATTTCAAAGAATCAATAGGTGGATGAGACTTCTAATAAGGGAGGAAAGAAGTGAAAACTCAAGGAAATAGAAGAGAAAGAAAAATCCCCAGTGGCCACGGAAACCCAATCCGCACCACCAAAGCCTAGGGAAAAAAATACTATCTGAATGATTTTTTATCTATGTGCAGGGAATATAAGAAAAATGGGAAGGAAGGGGAGCCTAGGTTTGGGTTGGACCCTACTGAAGCAAATTCTTTGGAAGAAAGGATAGTCGAGGAGATTGAGAAGCAAGAAAAAGAAAAGGAATAGAAGAAGATGATGACTAAAGTAGAGATAATACAATCTCTTTTGAAGGCTATTGAGAAAGCCTCTAAGGATATTCTGGTACCAGAGTCTTTTTTTCAAGAACCACTTCCTGAGATGTTGGGAAAAAAATTTGGCCCAAAAGGAAATGTCTAAGTGAAAGAAATCCATAAAAAAGTAGTAGAATTAGTAGAAGAAGAAGTAGAAGAAGAAGAACCTAGTTGTGGTGATACTGAAGATCTGATAAGGATGGTTGAGGAGTTTCATGAAAAGGGGACCACATAAAGAATATTGTAAATTTAAACATCTCAAGACAAATCATCAAAGTTTGATACTCCTAGAAAGGATGAAGAGAAGGATGATGATGAAGTAAATAAGCCATCTGAAGAAGAAAGCATCAATGGAGACTTCATTCATCCAAAATATGATGAGGTAAGAGCAGAGAAAGAAGAGTTAGATGAAGACAAAATTGTGCAGTCATCAGACAGTTATTATGAATCACTTGGCCAGAAGGTAACCATTCTGAAAGCTGATAAATTAAAACAAGTGGTAGTCGATACACCGACCAAGGCTTTGGTTATGAAGAGGGATGTTAGATGATCATTAAAGTGGAAAACTGCTGAGATAAAGAAAGAATCATCAGCAAGAAATGTTTTTGATTCATAATAATCTTTTCTAGGACATGATTTTGTGGTTCAGTCCTTGAAGAATCTTGTTGGCATCCATCACCGCCCCATGTAAACATAAAATATACATTAATCCATCACAAACCATTCATAAACACCCATGTAATATAGGTATATTTTAAATCCATAAGTGGATAGTACCCGCATATACATATATGCAATAACTAAGAGAAATTATAGCTAGTATGGGTACACATCCTATAACACAACCCACACTATCCCACATATGATCACATACTAAGTCTATTCTCAGATGAGAAGGCTTGGTAGGGATATTATTCATCTATATATATCTTAGACATCCAAGATATTGTTAAGCACTTGAGATCCAAAGCAGAATATAGGAATTGATCTCTTCAATAGAATCTGATGGTGGAGTATAAAAAATAAGAAAATATAATAATATATATAGTGAAAACCCCTTCTAGGGGAAACTACCTAATCCAAGAATCAGTCCAAAGAAAACATATCACATGAGCAACTGTCTATCATCACTAAGGATTATAGATCAATTAGTATACAAGCCACATATTTCAATTCACTCTTTAAGCATTAATCAATCACATAACAAATTAATAATATTAAATCATCATCCAAGATTAATATTTATAATATACATCTAGAAAAGGAGATTAAATATAATAATATATTCTCAATCATGATCATTTAATCTTTTATTGTAACATATTTTTTATTGTAATTTCATTGTCATTTAATCATCTCAACCTTCCCCTTTCAAATAATTCTTTATTTAATTTTCATTCCATAATTCCGAGCTCTAAGATGCATATATTCCTACATCTAGGAATAGATAAATATTACCAAGGATGAATAAATAATAATTATAAAAAAACATTAATAAATTATAAATCATGCATAAAGAATATGGAAATGTAATAAGTCTACCAATCCATTCAATCCACCCTATAGCATAATTTCTACCTGTCCACATTGTCAAAACAAACCATCTTCAACCATAACCAGACACTAACTATAAATTCAATTAACATGAATCAACACCATTTCAACCAATAAAGTTCACTAATAAAACAAGATATGATTTTAAATATTTAAAATATATCAATGGATTCAATAAATAATAATTTCTGTGGAAATTAATATCAATAATAGTTAATATTTCTTCAATTGATCATTGCAAGATATCAATGAACAATGTTAGAATAGATTTGATAATTAAAATTAGTTCCAATAATTATCATTTACTTACCAGGTTGATTATTAAATTAATTAAATTCTACTTTATGCAATAATCATACAAGGTAAAATAAATTCAAATGATAGTGACAAATACTAATAAGTTAATTGCAACAAAACACTAATATATCTTAATAATTTTAAATTAAGAATTTGATATTAATATAATTACATGTTCATTTTTATATTTATCTCCATGACATTAAAATTTTTAATAAATTTAAAAAATTACCAAATATGTATGATTTCATGAATATATTACAATATAATAATATAATAACACTATTTGGAAAATAACATGAAGCAAAACCTAGGAAAGAAATTCGCATAAAAACCCGCCAATAATATTCTTAAATAATTACATATTATTATATTCTTTGGTTGATCACTTCCATTTAATATTACGAAAACCATATAAATTAAATACACATTTACATATTAATAAAATAATATAAGTTACAGATACTCTACATCAATAGATTGTTGCGCAAGAACTTTAGAAGAAAGGGATTCTTGCTGCACTTGAAACTCATGAAGGATCTAATTTAGAAACCACAAAAAACACCAAAAATCATTAAAGGAACATGAAATCCTTGATGAAATTCTATATGATATCTTAGTTGCATGAAAACATTGGATAAATTTAAGAGAATATTTTTTATAAATTTAATATAGAAACTAGAGTTTATTAACACTCAACTATACACTATTTATTTTTTAAATAATGTTATCTACTATTAAATCTCTATTTTAAAACATGAATTAAAATTTTTGTTACATGATAAAATTTATATTACTATAAAAAACATACTCATATAGGCGTGATTTTTTTCCATTTCCTTATATGATACCATCATTCCCATGTTTTTCATTTTTTAAATACGATTTCAATTATAAAAACATGTTATAGTTTATACTAAAGTGAATCGAAATTTTTTATAAAGGAATCAATATAATGGAATATATTATATATATATATATATAATATCAACAATATAATTTAATTAAAAAATAAATTTAAAATCAATGTGTGATATATTTTTAGGTAATGAATAAAATTTTCTTAACACTAAAGGTTTTCAACATTTTCAAAAGAATTTACATAAGGTTTTTATTCAATGCATAATATTTTCATAGATACATAATTTTATTTACTTTTTCAAAAACATATAAATAATATTTTAATCTAATAAATAATATTTTCATCCCATGCATAAGGTTTCTCCTTCACTGCATAATGTTTACCATTAAATAAATAAGGTTTTTGACTTTGTGAAACACATATACATATGGTTTTTATATTCATTAATAATATAATTTTTAGAGAAAACTTTTGTCAGAGTAAATATATAAGAAATAAATTTTATTAATAATTTTTTTAAAATTCATACATATAATTTCATACATGGAAAAAATTCAATCAAAACCCTAGAAATAAAAAATTTTAAAGGGTTTTGGAAAATGAATGGCCTTATACTAAATACCTCTTAAATGATTCTCATCCTTAAGACACCAAAACAAAACCTAGAAAAGAAAATAGAAAATGGATGATAATACAAAACAATAGATATATCTAAAATAGATATCTAATTATAATAAACCCATAGACAACCCAATATACGAAAAATATAATGGAACAAAACGCCATCAATCAGCATATCAAACTAGCCTATGAATATATATTATCTAAATAAAATAAAACATAAAAAATAAATATATTGAGTGTGAATTTCTGACTAAATTTTCCATGTACACATTTATAAACCACCATGCGAATGCAGGAGATGATCCAATAAAATGAAACACCCATGCAACAACCTCTCCTGATGATCCTAAATTTCAATAAGTCATTCATCAAATGTCTCATCAACTTTAACATATAATTCACCATAGTCATTGACATGGGAATCATTATGAGGTTATCAAAAAATATATGATATATAAAAAATTACATGAATCATAATAATTTGTGGGGTTAGTTCTAAACTATATGAAACTTCACCGAAAATCTCCAACACCTTGAAATTCCTAACAAATCAGGGAAACATCATACTTCCCTGACTAAACCTTCACCGCCCATAAGAATGATATATCTTTAAGACACATGATCTGTAACTTCAAAATCCATAGGACTCATCCTATGATAAATATATGTATTATAATAATTTTGAGCTTCTTTTATACACTTATAAATCAAAAGTACCTTCTTTTTCCTGCTCTACACAAATTTTAGTCTAGGAATTTCCAACTCGTTGACCTCATTCCCACACAATAATGATTAATAGGGTCATCCATACAGTAGTTTAAATTATTCCATACTAATGATATAGTGATAAGTGTTATTATAAAAAAACTCATACAAGTTTTATTCCTCACTCATGATCCATTAAAATGTCAAATGAATGTAGCAAACATATCACCCAATGTATTGTTAGTTCACTCTGTCTAACCATCCATCTATGTACAAAAAGTTTTTTTAAGGAATAATTTTGATCTAAAGAATGTTTGAGACTTTTACACCATAGGGATGTAAAAATGGGTTCATGATCATAGATGATCATATTCAAAACCCCATAAATACTAAAAATCACCTTGAAATATGGACTTGTTAATACTTCTATCAAGCTCAACTAATTAATCACAATGAAGTAATCTATATCTATCTAGAATCCAAAATATCCTTGATAAAGTCATATCAACTCTAAAATATTGGTGTTATATTGACTAAATCCATTTAAATTTCATCCCAATACCACTTGGGAACAACCAATGGTTAATGAAACCCATTAGGAACATGATGCTCGACCATTATGTTTTGGAATACCTAACATACATATTCAAACTCTCCAACAATCATTTTTATCCTATTCCATAATAACTGAATTCTAAAGGTACATTTTTTCTTAGTCACACTAGGTTATACTACTAAGGGTGAGTGATGGAACTTTTAAGGAACAAACATATGCATTAGTAGAGGATTAAATAGGATCCCTTGATAACTCCCATATTGATAATCATAAGAAAACCACACACGGGAATCATAGAAAACTATCAGATCCCACCAAACCTCCACCTCAAAATCTCCCAAATGCGTTTATTCCACCTATTTCACCAATGGTAATGTAATATTCATATGGTAGAGACAAAATCTACACCGTGCATCTATCACATCAAGTTGAAACCCAAAAATCTCTTATATTACTCTGTAAGAATCTCCATACTCCCAAAAAGTTTCTCTATGTGATTTATTACTCTCTACATTATTAATACCATTACTTTTCAAAGGAGTACAAGAATTATACAGATCATAAAAATGGAATACTTCTATCTACCATCACTATCAAAAATTCAAATATTTCTAGGGGAAGATATATCTCAGAATATAATGATTTGTGGAGACAGAAAAACACTCATGATGAGATAGTGTCTCAATTAATTCAAAGAAAACACAACTATGAAATGTTTAAGAACATGGGTAGTATAGTTATATTCATTATATCATAAATTCCTGTAACTATAACAGATAAAGTGTATTCTATTAATTGTAAAAAACCCCAATATTAAGCATGAAATAAATCAATAAACCTAGAACATAATGCCTTACGATGGAAAATAATGATTAGGATCCTTGAAAAACATCTAAATTAGATACTCAATTGAATCATGGAACTTCTCAGTTCTCATGAAGGTAATATCATTCCTTGTTATATATGCTAAAGGATTTACAATCCTAGAAAATATTTACAAAAAAATCTATAATAGAATATGTGAAAAATGAAACTATAAACCTATAAAACACTCTTTGAAGCTACCCATGAAACAACAAGATTTATTATTATAGATCTATGAAAAATCCCCATTATGACATTACATTCCATAAACAATTAACCGCATGGTCCTATAAAATATAATTAAATAGATTCCCAAATAAACGATGATACCAAATGACCTCTAGAATAGCTAATAAATGCTCTGTATGGTCTTATATAGACATAGAATAAAGAAGTATATCATCATTGAATACCACTATAAACTGGTATAGTAACTGAATAAAGATAGATTTCATGGGTCACATGTACATGGATTGTATGTTGATGAAATTAAAGTGTATTGACACAAAAAATAGTGTATATAATGATATATTAAGGTAGTAATTAGAGTATCTTTATCCTTCATCCTCATCAGATGATATTGAGACCATATATCAATTTTTGAGAACAAACTAGCTCCATTTAGCTGATCTAATAAGTCATAAATCCATGGAAGGGGATAGTCATTATTTACTATCAATTTATTCATGTGGCTGTAATCATTGCATAATTTCTGTCTAGAATCCACCATATTCATTAACAAGACCAAAGACCCCCCAAGGATACATACTAGAAGGAATGAAAACTCTCTATAAGAAACCCTTTCTTTAAATACCTATATTCCAAAGCATAGAATAATCTATCCTACATGGGGAAATTTAAATTTTATTGGAATATAAATAGAAATGTATCCCAAAATAAATCTAACATCAAGGGGATAGATTCATAAACTATTTACAAAATGAATCAGAGTATTCTTCCAAAACCATGGTAAATTCCATATGATGAACCTCCATTGAACCCATCTATATCTCAACTATCATTGAAGATACAATACCCCAATATCTATATTCCATCTAAGGATATTTTATCTGGATGAACATGACATACTCTCCACAATTATAATAGAAATAAGTTATCGTCCATAAGAAATTTAAAATAGCTTTATCAAAATCCATCCACACTATTTCAGGGATGAAGTCATTTGGATGTATCCATAAACATAATAAATATCTTAAATATAGATTATAACCTATCATAATATCATAATATCTATATACATCATAGAATCTATATTGACATCCAAATGTAAGAGTTAATTTCAAGGGAACTAGAATCCTATCCACCTCAATTCCAAGATTCTTGACAAGGGATATTGAAATAACGAAGTGAAGAGCTCCAAAATCAAATAATGCATACAACCAAAAAGAATATAATTAGATAATACCTCATTTTTCATCTAGTTTTACTGTTATTGGAAACTATATTGAATATTTCTCACTAAATTCTTCTCTACTAACTCTTGGGACCTAATGGGGATCACCTCCATGGAAATTCTACACTATTTATCCTTAACGATGTGGGGGAATCATTGGTCAATACTTTACCTTCTTTGTATCATAATACTAGATTAAGAAAATAGAAAACTTAGGCTACTATGGTAATATAATATACTATTATATCTGGTGAACCTAAAGCGATCCTCCAACTTCACGTTGTCTACCAATAAATGTTAGAAACTCGAGAATTTGATATATACAACCTCCATATAAAAACTTTTGTTTGGTATTTGAGTAAGGGATTGAAAGATATAGGATCTGGTGAAAAAAGATAAAGGTATCTAAGGATGACTCTATATTTTTTTTGAAATCAGCTGAGTATTAAATTAAGAACATATATCCACAACATTGCTTCTTGTATATTCTTGATGAACCCCTCCCTTAATGGTTTCATTTGATCCAATATCCTTTACCTTTTACATCACCTCTATTAACATCAATAATATGAATTGGGTGAACTAATTCATGATCTAAAAATATAAGACATCATTGAAATTCCTTCTCTGGAATCATAATCATATATTTTTTTTAATGTTTGTTTTTAAAGGTTATTGAAATTAATATTAAACACTAATACACTAGTGCTCCCAGGATAGTTGAAATGAATCTTTTTTTGATGAATTATATTTATGGATGAAGATAGAAACTCATACTGAAATTGACCAAAAAAATTATACCATGATACATCTGACTCTTTGCGATATATAAGGAAAGACATATTCCACTAACAGAAAGCTTTCTATATTATAATGAGGCATAATAGAATTTAAGGCTCCCTACAGGATATGATAAACTGAAGTAAATATTCACCTCCTATATTAAATCCATATTATATATATTAATGTAGATATTTAATAATTCAATAAAAACTGACATTAAAATATGACATGTGTCTTCCTCCAAGCATCAATTTATTCAAAACCAACTTTTTGATGTTTTGATGTGGTATTCTTCTGGTACCCTACAAAAAGATCCTAAATAGGACATCAATCCAAATCCATAACTATAAAATAATAAATATTCAGGGAGTTCTAAATCCTAGAACATGATATTATTAATATTAATTAATTAAGAGTAAACCTAATACCCATTAAGTACCAAATTCAAAGATAGGTGCAAAAAATCATGTTTCATAATTCTCTCTTTGGTATATACACCAGATGTAGTATAACATCAATTATTATTGTAAATAAACATAATTTCCTAACATTAGATCAAATAATTCTCTTATGTCCATTCCCTAGATAACCACCCTTGGTTATATCATGTATTATTTCAAACTAATATTGTTTTCCTACAAACCCTTATAATCATTACCAATGTTAATCCCCAAGTCAAATCCTCTCTCTCAACCAAAAGCATTGATGGATATTCTTCAAGACTAACCCCCAATAAAAACCATCATAGTCTAGTAATTCATATGATAGTGACCCTCGAACTCCACCTCTAATAGTCCAATGGTTGGTGAAATGCATTGGGGGCATAAAATACACTTCAGAGGGGAGGAATTACCCCCATGTTCCCAAGAAAATATAAATAACCTATAACCAACTACATAATATAATTATATGATAAAAATACCAATATATGATTTTCTATACAATAAAAAAGAAAAAGTAAAAAATAAACCATTGAAAAGTCATTTGTCAGCGACTAGGAAAAACCAAAACTCGCGAACGACTTCCTCAAGATAATAAAACCAATTTTTATCACTAATTATATCACATTGACATGTAATATATATTTATAAGGGTGAGAATAATAGAATAAATAATATGATCCTCCATGAAATCTCTAGTAAAAATGTGGAAGAATTATTCTAATGGCCTTGTGAATATATAAAGAAACAAAATTGACACCTAAAAATGGTCAAGTATATTTCCAACCTCATAAAGGCTCAGTCAAAAAGTATATCACATGATCATGTAAAATAATAATGAAAGAAATATAAATAATCAGGGTAACATGCTACCAATTTCCCACTAATATGGTAATACTAAACCATAAGGACTTACATCCTTGTGATCCCATATACTCCATAAAACATTTCTTACATCCATTCAAAAATATCATTGACACATCCCATCATATCCTTATAATTGTATATTAATATTGATATATATCACAACCTTATGTAAATATACATTTTATCTTAATAAATTATATCATATGAAATAATAAAAATATAATAAAAATATATTCTATAACCAAAATATAACATAGCATACATATACATGTATGCAGTAACTAAGATCTATAATAGCCTGTATCAATACACATATTCTAACTAAAATACCCCATAGCTTGAACATTTCCTCATGAAAACTCTCTGTCTAGAATAGAGGGTGTGGTAGTATGAATTTTAGTCTATATTTATCCCTAAAAACCAAGATTTCAAGACACACCCAGAACCTAAGGCCCAATATGAGTGTTGAATTACCCAACTAAAAATATTTAGTGGACCAAAAAAAATAATAGAATAAAATAATATATGATATACATAACCAATATGAGGAAAACAGCATAATTCTATACTCATTATAAAGATAAAATTTCTAAATGAGAACATGACATAAATCACTATTGACTAGAAGCTAGTAAGTATACATGACACAATTCTCAATTCCTTCCCTAATCTTGAATCAAGCACTTAATTATTTAATAATATTTAATCTTCATCCTAGGTTAATATTTGTAATAATCATAAAGAAAACGAGATGAAATTTAATAATATATTCATATTCATAATCCATTAAAATTTTATCCAATCCATATTTACTAATATTAATTATTTATTATTTAATAATATCAACCATTCCCCTTTCAGTTAATTCATCATTTAATTACCATTCCAAATTTCTGGGTACTAAGACTCATTTATTACTTTATTAGGGAAGATATAAATATTCCCAAAGGTAAATTAATAGAAATAATAAAGCATTTTCAAATTATTTATAATGAAAAAATAACATTGAAATATAATAAGTCTCTCAATCTAAGCCATCCTTCATGTAACATCATCATCACATTTTCACATCAACAACACTACCCATCTTCGACCACAAAAGTCAACCAACACCAAAATAAATTAACCCAATTCCTCAAATTTTTAACCTTACCAGGTTTTAAGTAAATAAAAAAAATCATTAAAATATATTTAATATATTAATGAAATAAGGAAATAATAATTTTAGTGAAAATTAATATCAATAAAAATTGATATTTCATCAATCAACGCGTTCAAGATATTAATCAACATGGTCTAAACACATTCATAATTTAAAATTAATTCCATTTGTTATTATATCCTTACCATATAATTTATTTTATTAGTTAAATATAATTTTCAAAAATAATTGAAATATAATAAAACATCTTAAATGAATGTGATAAATACCAATATAATATGAACAACAGAATGCTAAAATAAATCAATCCACTTTAAGATTGAATGGAAACATTAGAGAATTTCACGATCATTTTTATTGTATATTATAACATCAAAAAATATATTTAATTTTAAATAAAGTAGATATGTGTGATTTCATAGAAATATTATATAATAATGATATAATCACACTATTTCTAAAAAATATAAAGTATAACATGGGTAGTAGCTTCATATGAAAACCATCCCATTATATTTTTAAATAATTAGAAATTATTATCTTATAATTTTAATATATTAACATTAACCAAAGTAAAATACAATAATTTTAAATCCTTGTTTAAAAAAAATAGAACAAGATAAATTATGAAACTACTACCTTAACTGGTTTTCATGTAAGAACTGTAGAAGGGAGGGTTTCTCATTGGACCTTAAATTCATGGAGGAATTGAACCTAGAACCATAGTGAATAGTAAAACATAATGAGGGAAGTCAAAAATACAAAATCTTGACTTAATAGTCTACCTGGTTTGTGAAAAAAGAAGGGAAAATTGAATGGAGGAGGCATTCTAAATTTAACACAAAAATAGGGGGTTGAGTGTGACTCTCATGTAAACATTTTTTTTTAAAAATTGAATTAAGATCCATTAAATAACGAATCTAAAAAATGAATAGTAATTTTAATTAAATCATAAAATTTTAATTCTAAATTTTATTTTCCTTTAGTATAATAGAAACTCTTAGGGGTGATGATTTTCAAATATATTCTACAATTTAATCACCCATACATTTTTCTTTAATTTAATCCCCATTTTAATTACTGAAATGTCATGTGGGTTATATTGAAGTGAGTACAATATTTTTACAATGGAATAAATATTACACAATATATAAGATATATCATATAAATAATATAATATATTTTACTAAAATATTAAAAATCAGTGTGTAATATATTTTAAGTAATATGCAATAATGTTTCAATACGTAATGTATTTGACTTTATGAAAAATCTTTATGTAATATTTTTATTCAATATAGAATATATTATAAGATTAAAAAATTTATCCCCTTTTATCATGAATAATTATTTGGGATTTTAATATAATACATAATATTATTATACTATACACAAGGTTAGTCAGTCAACACATGGGGTTCTTTCTTTAGTGCGTAAGGTTTATGACTTTTTCATAAACCTATAAGAAAGGTTTTTATAATCATTATCAATATAGATTTAAGATAGATTTTTTAATAAATATAATATCTAAAAAATATATATCATATGTAATATTTTGAAAATTCATAAGTATAGTTTTATATTTAGCCAAAAATATATCATAAGTGATAACTATATATATTCCCTTTAACAACTTGAAAATGGTTTTTAACAATACTAAAAATGTGATGTTAATCACAGCACTGATTGGGGTCTCCTTTTATAAGTGCTAAAAATGTGATGATAAAGGACCCAATTTATTAGTGATCAAAAGAGTACTAATAAAGGCCAAACTAGCTACAATGTGTTGTTAATATAACTGCACACCAAGAAAAAATGTATATTTTCAAATAATTCAATATAAATTTAATGTGACACCATGAATAATAAAATGAATTCCCATGGTATATATCATAAACACTTGTATATACATTTTTTAAAATGTTTTATATAATTACATTTATAATTATCCAATTTTTTTAAAAAAATAATGTTTCATCTTTTGATGCCTGTGATCGCAAATAAAAAATGTCCACCCATGGTATCAGTTTCCAAAAAAAAATCATCTCAACCTAAGAACAATATTTTTCATATATGAGAAACAAATATTATGTTAGTAATACTATAATTAAATAAATTTAACATTAATATTAATGAATAAATGAATAAAATGTCAGTAATTTATAAAAAAGGACACATTTGGAGTTATACCGGTCACACCATGCATCATATTGTAGTGTGGTTGATTCCAAAATGTTAAAAATGACTCATAGATCATTGTACTAAAGTATCAAAATAATATAAATGTGTTTTATCAGTTGTTAGTATGTCATTTGTTCTTATTTACATAAAAAAATTTCAATTTTAAATAAAAAGTCACACATGGAGTCATAACGGCTACACCGTGAATCTAATTGAGGTTCGGTTGACTCCTACACATCTTAAATAACTCATGGATCATTTTAAAAAAGTAGAAAAACCATATGAATGTGTTTTTTTATTTTATAGTATTCCCATTGTGTTTTTTTACTAAAATTTCATTCAAAACTAGACACATGCATTTTGAGTCATATCAGTTGCATCATGCTTTGGTTTGATGGGAGACTACTTTATACACATCAAAAATGACTTATGAATCACTGTCTTAAATTATCAAAACAATCAATGTGTTATTTTCTTTGATTTCAGTGAGAGACACATTTTGAACTAAGATGTCAATTTTAAACTGATAACGGAAAGTTTTAGTCATATCGGTCACACATTGAATTAGATTGAGGTGTGGTTGATTTATATACATAAAAAATGACCCATGGATTATTTTTATAAATTATAAAACAATATAAATTGATTTTCTCCATTTTTAGTATGTCACTTGTTATTTTTACTTAAATTAATGTGGATTGTAAATAAAAAGACACACTTGGAGTTATGCAGGTCACACTCTACATATTATTGAGATACAATTGAATCCTACACATAAAAAATGACTCACAGATCATCTTACTATAGAATTGATAGAATCTGAGTGAATTTTCTCAGTTTTCAGTACGTTAGTTGTGTTTTTTACTAAAATGTCATTTCAAACTAGAAACATGAATTATGAGTCATACCAATTTCATAGTACATTGGATTGACATGAGTCTACTTCAAAAAAATAAAAAGTAACTTACAAACCACTTTCCAAAAATATCAATACACTCAGAGTGAAACATCTTTCTTTTTAGCGAGTGATACATTTTAACTAAAATGTCAGTTTTAAATTGATAATAAAAACATTTATTCATATTGGTCACACCGTGCATTGGATTGGGGTGGTTTTGATTCCTACACATCAAAAATGACTCATGGATCATTTTCCTAAAGTATAAAAATAATATGAATGTGTTTTCTCATTTTTCAATACGCCCCTTTTTATTTTTACTTAAATCAATGTCAATTTTAAATAAAAAGACACACTTGGAGTAATACATATCACATTGTGCATCGTATTGAGCTGTGGTTGACTCTTATATGTCACAAATGAATCATGGATCGTTTTATAAAATTATCAAGACAATATGAATGTGTTTTCTTAGTTTTCATAATGTAACATATTATTTTTACTAAAATTAATGTCAATTTTTAATAAAAATAGACACTATTAGTTATACCAGCCACAATGTGCATCATATTGAAGGGTGGTAGATTCCTACACATCAAAAATATCACATATATCATTTTACTAAAGTATCAAAACAATCTGAAGGTGTTTTCATATATTTGAGTACGTTAGTTTTCATTTTTACTAAAATTAATGTCAATTTTAAATAAAAAGAAGCAGTTAAATTATGTTAATGTAGTAGATAATAGATAATATTATGGGGAAAGGCATATTATATTAAAAATCATTACCTTCTCAATGAATTAAGAGTTAAAACCTCAAATTCCCATCTCTAATGAGCATGAGCTTCTTCGAACAACCCCCCCCCCCAAACTGGACAAAGGAATCCACCTATATAAGTAAACTATTATAATGTGATTAATACTAAAAATAAGTATATTAAACACAAATATGAAATAGTCCAACACTTGTATGGAAGTCAAATATTCAAGGTATTTTTGTTTATTCATCCATTATGTATGAAGCCCATTCATTTCTAAGAAAATAAATATAATCATGTGAATATGATTCTTTTTGTAAGTCATAGTAGTAATAGGAGAATATAAATACATTAATGGTTAATTAATATTTTAAATTAAATAGAAATTATCTTTGAAAATACCTCTTCGGGGATGCTAGTTTGTTCTGGAATATGATCTCTCTCATAAAATTACAAGCATAAAAACCACAACCTTTTCTATTTGTTTGTTTCAGACATTGGGATACATTTAGGAAAATAATTATTTTTTATATGTGTTTTGATATTGAAATATTATTAATTTATCCTAATACGTGTTCAGTCTTAGAGATTTTTGTGGTCCTCGTGCTTAGACCATGGCCTCGTTTCTTTTTTTTCAGGATATTGATGCACCACTCTATCATACCAGAATCATCATTAAAAAATATAAATTATATGACTTGATGTTTTGTTATAACTCATTTGATGTAGTGTATTACGAATTAAAAAGTTCAATCATCTGTGTTCAGTTTGTTGGATCTCCATTCATTGAATCCAAAAAATAAATCATCAGAGTGTCTAAATTGACCGCAATGAGCATCAAATGTTTCCTGAAAAAGTATAAGTAATGAAAGAAATGAAAATATATTTTATATCATTAAACTATAACATTTTAAAACTACATAATTGGTATTAATAATAGTGTTTCACTCGAATGTTTTCTATCAAACGATTTGACTAGACCTGCCGCTATTTCATCTTTTTTATTTGATTCTATTTGTTGTTATTCTACAGAAAGAATGCGAGGACTATTGAGTCAAAACAAATATCATGTTTAATTCCCTTCAATTTTTTTTGATATATATGCCTTCCAAAAATATGAAATGTATATAGTCATAATTAACATAGTATATCAGATTTTATAATATAATATCATGAAAACATACCTCATGTATACATTTACAATCGAGGCACATAACCAATCATATTAGAGGATTTAAATTACATTATTAAAACCAACGATGTCTTGAACTTATTCTCCATACATAATTTCTTAAAAATAAACTATGTGACTATAATCATTTTTAACATTGTTTCCACATAAACCTTCAGTGATAGAAAATGTGGATAATGAACATGATGGGTAAAGGTGATATCAGTATATCATTTCGACCAGTTGTTTGATCCTTTAGATGGTTTTGAGTCGATATTTCGACTCACCCCATACCTTTGTCTGTAATAACTTTAATCTTATGAGACCATTTTCCTTAAATGTTAAAGGTTTATCATGAAAAATAAATTTTAGATGATTACCTCCCGGTTGACATGTTTTTTAAATGATGTGACAGAAATTTGATGAATGTTACAACATCTTGTTCGGCCTTATAAATATATTCCCCATCAATTGGAAGTATTTGATCGGTGATTGTCTCATAGACTATGCTAAATGACCCTCTCACATGACCTGTTGGATGTGCTCTATTGTGTAGCTTTTCATTTTGGATATTGAATACTGTATCCCTCACTACAAGGTTATGGGTGGGTGATGATAGATATAAATCCAAATCATTATCACCCTATGGAATATAAATATATTAAATGTATCAGTATCTATTTGATTTAAATTTCATGGAAACAATTATTAGAACATAAATTACGTCAACTAAAATAGTTTTTTCAGTGGAATTCATCACCTCAAAGATAGTGGGGTGGGGTGGGATCTCCATGCAATGGTTGTTATTGAGTTTTTTATTCAATTCTATTCTCCACATTAAAGTTTATATCAACTCTCACTACCAAAAAAATTGTTCTTCAAATGTTTTTGTTCTTTTTCTTATCTTTTTCATTTCTTCAAATAGATTCTCCCCTTCTTTTTTTCTCAAAATATATTCAGGGTGTCACCCCAAAATCCACACATGTGACATTACCATACTATTTTATCCTCTTCAAGGCCACATATAGTAGGTTGTCATTTATTAAATGAATTTATAATTATTTTTACTATTTCAGATAAAAAATATCGGAAAATAAGTAATCATTATTATATAATAGTGATGTAATGGAAAACAATTATTTCTTATACCATTCTTACACATGTTTCCAAAATATTTGGCGTGTTTTCATCTTTTAATATACCATATTTTTCTACACATTCCTCATTCCATAACACATGTCATTTTATAGAAGTGGATTTGGATTTGGAATCTTCAATATGCATATATATAGAGAAACATACTTAAGTTTTTATTTTAGGTCACATAAATGTATTATGGTAGATTTTAAATATTTACAAAAAAAATTCAACTGAGGTGTACCCGATAGTTTCTTTACATTAGGGGTATGTTGGTTTTGTTTACGGTTCCTTATTTCCAGAACTCAGTTTCTATTTCATAAATAAAATTTTCTAATCAAAGTGATTATTAAATGTATCATCAAACAACATATTACTACCCATAATGTACCTAAAAAGAAAAATTTTCATATTTACCAATAATCACATCCCACACTACTTCGGTTATCAGGTATACATAGATAAGCGGTGGGTGGAGGTTTATTTTCCTTTCACCATCTTAAAGATCACATCTCATTAGAATATTGTCAAAGCCTCTATGAATCCTTAAAACAAGCACTAATAAATATTTATTTTGGGAGTAATCTACTATAAATGCCCCCTAAAAGGGTTGATAAGAGTAATTCAATGTTTTACTATATTATTTTTTAGTAAAATAATGAAATGATATCATAATGATACTGTTGTATCTTCCCTCGTCAATGTCTTAAGCCCAACCACAACATGATGCCTGGAATCTGTATCAATCAGTACATGTTTTGGAGTGACATTTCCAACGTAACTAAAAAATATGGACTCTTTGGGGGTAAACATTCTATCCTTGTTCATTCCATCCGATCTCATATTTGATGCCTTTGATTTTAGCCTAAATGGTTTTTTTGACACTATTAAAATATGACGCTCTTTTTTATGCATCATTGTTTATTCATCACCTACCATTTACTCATATTCATCATTATCAATATGTTTCTATAGATAGGTATTATCAACATGTTCATATGGTCACTGTACTACTGCACTAGGACCATAAATATATTGAGAAACCCATTGTTCCTCGGGATTGTGAGCACTATCATGTAAAGAAGGTCATTGTTCCTATGCATTGTGAGTAGAAAATGGTATAAGGACCTATTGTTCCTCTGGATTGGGATCCCCAAAACATATTGAAGTCATTATTTTCAAAAGTGGTTTAATATTTAATTTGGAGTACATAAGTGCATTAGTGAATGAATAAGAACTTGAGTTAACATGATTTATATTAAAAAAATATAACCTGATTATTAAACTCCCTTTTTAAAAGATTGGTGGGATTTGAACCCTCTATTTACTATCCAAATCTTTTCATTGTGGTATCCTTTGACATAAAAAACACCATTTACATTGGCAACACTGTGAAATGATTGATACCTCCTAATGAATGGGTCATCCATAGATGAATTTTCATTTGAACCATTAGTGGTTTTGGTTTATAATAGAACAATTGGCCACTTTCAGTTTGTAGGATATAGAGTATAATATAATTTTAATATCTATGATACCATTATAAATCGTCCATCTTTGTAACCTTCCATACTAAAATAATATTTCATGAATCCCAAATCATCGATTTTAAAATCACATAGGATATCATCCTACATGAATTGAAAAATAAGCACGTATAATGTTGTATAATATAACTCCTATATTTTATTGATGATTCCAAAATTTGACATATTGTTTTGAATTGATTATCAGTCCTTAGTAATAGAAATATGCATCGCTTCAGCCACAAGTATAACTCTAATGTTTCTCATGGCACTATCTTCATCAGGTTAATTTAAATAAAATGTGTAACCATTAATTAAATTACCATTGTAAGATAATACATACACACTTGGTCTTCTAGCTAGCCATCAAATCTGGTATTAAATTAAATCTTTATTTTAATATGATTCCTTAAAAATACAGTCCTCAAACCATCCAATAAACCATTGATTATGTGTATTTTATATCCATATTTCATCCTTTGATGAATTAAAATTATAAAAAATTTATTTTTCAGTTTCAACATATGGGGAAACCTCTAAAGTTTTATTAAAATCATAAAGGTGGGCCTGATCTTGATTTGTAATATTTTTTGTGACAACATCTCTTCCAAAAATTCCTTCAACCGCAAGCCACCCAGTGTGATGATATTTTGATAGAATAATTATTCACACACCCGATAGGTATTTGGAAGAAAATTCAATGGGTACATTTTTAAACATGCTTATGACACTATCACATACATTTTTTCAACATGCATAATATCAATAAAATGTATGACATATAGAAAATTCCAGTATGGTAATTAAAAAAAACATATCTATTTTTCCAAACGTCATTCAAAAGGATTTTGAAAAATGGTTTACCAAAAGTAGTTTCCAAATATTTTAATTTCTCAAATAGTTGATCAAATGTTAGTAGAGAATGTTTTGTGTGTTCTTTTGAAGTTCCATTGAATTATTTCATCCCTAATCATTACTTATTCCATTGGGGTAGAAATATATGATGTCCTTGAAACATTATTTTTGACAAATGTTTCAAACAAATTGGTTGTGTATCATGTTCAAAAATGGGACACTCGTGATTTCATTTAATTCTATATCATGAAAAATTACTATAAGTAGGAATTTCATTTACCATCCTATACAACATGGATCTCAATGTGAAATTTTCATTTTTGTATGCATCGTACGATGTAACACCTGAATCCCACAATAATTTTAAATTCTCAGTCAATAGATCCAAATAAACATAAATATCAGTACCCAGTTGTTTTGGTACTAATATAAGCATAGATAAAATGATTTATTTTTGTTTCATTCATAAGCATAGTGGTATGTTTTAATTTACCAACATACTCGAACATATACAAGGAGTTCTTCTTTGAAAACGAGAATGATTCACTCCATATGTATATAACACAAGACGAAGGTTTCTCGACTGTTTTCCAAATTTAGGATACTCATGATCAATTCTCCTCCACCGAGCTGAGTCTGACTGGTGACGTAGTTTCCCATATTTAATTATTTTTATATGTGTGCCACATAAATTTTCTTATTGTCTCATCACTTCCTTATAGGAGCCTAAACCATGAAATGATTGGAAAGTACCGTAAAGCATTCATAAGAATAGTTTCAACTTTCTTGTATCAAGAATCATCATACTTTGGTCTTTATAAAATTGATTTGTGGTCTTTTTAAAATAGTATACAGTCATTCGAGTAGGCATGTATTCTTTTAGAGATCAAACTAATGGAGTGTATCATTTTTTGGTGATTTATATTCAGCTCATGAGCTTGTTATCCTCTAGGAACATGTCATTCAAGAGAGAATAAGTTATGTAAAATAGGAATCACTCCATCCATTATCTTATTTCAAATTATACAGCTTCATTATTTTTGAAAATACATTATATTTAGTGAAACCAGCATACAATGGTCTGTTTTCATAACTCAAACTTTACAAACAATTTTGGTCAATCAAGAAGTTAATCGTCAGCTGTCCATGTCAGTTCCTCAATACAATCTGCATCATCATTCACATCTGTAATCACATCACTGATAAAATATTATTCTCTATCCAAACTTGTAATCATATCATATGATTCATTAAATAGAGTTATATACTTAAAACTAGATACATTCACTTTCCCCCCATGTTTATTAAAATATTTATAACTTTGATCTATTTTGTGACACATAAAGTGTTCTTCCAAATCCACTAGACTAATTAGTCTTGAATAACAATAGTATAAACATAGATAAAATATTTGAGAAGGGTCATATGCATGATTTTTGTAAACATGATGAACACTTTCACTCTATCTTTATACTCTTTTATTAAATGTTTGGAATCCATCCATTATTTATTCATATACATCCCATTTGATTTTATTATATTAATATTTTAAAAAATAAATACTGAAAAGGTGCCTTTAAAACATGGGTAACTCAAAATTTTAATGATATTTATTGTTTAATTTCGTTTCCTAAGACTCATCCCCTTAGAAGACAAAACAAAACTAGAAAGAAGGTATAATTGCAGAGGACTCCACCTAATTTAAAACATGTAGGTGATGTTGGAGGAAAATTTGGTTTATGAGTTTCAATGGAGTTAAACATTAATTCACCTTTTGTGGGAGTGAGATCATGGTGGATATCATTTGGGTTGGATAGAGTTAGTGACATGGCCTTTACATGGTGTTATTATCAATGTACTAGACATACCTATAGAATTTAATGGTTTCAATAATTCTATAGAAATAAAGACATAAAATATTTTTGAGAACTACATTTTAGATGTCCTTTTAAAAATATTTATAAAATTAAACTTGAAATCCCATTAAAAAAATGATTTTCACAAATTCCTCTTTAAAGTAACACACCCCTTTTTAAAATATATATATCAATTCCAAACAATCTTTCCCAAAATACAATTCTATTTTTTCTAAAACATTAAAGGAAATTTCAGGACCCAATAGTCTTAATCATTTAAAATTATTGAAAAACCTATATAATTTAGAAATTTTCATTTAAAACTTCAGACATCCCTGGATAAAATGAAACCATCTTTAAATACAATTTCAAAACATTCACATGCCTTTATAAAATTCAATTGGGAGAGTTGAAAAACACTTCCCCTGAAACCTAAGTCCGTGCCAAATTTTTATATCATTTTAAATCTATTTAAAACCAAAAAAGACATTATAGAACACATATAATTTTTGAATAAATGTTTTAAAACACTTGAATCTTTTAAATAGAGCCACTTTGTAATTATCTCAAACACATAAATTCTTATAGAGGCACATTATAAAATATACATGAAACAAAATTACCATAATTTTATAAAATATAATTCTATAAAAGGTTTACCCGACTTCCAAAATATAAAGATAGACCAATTTTTTTTTCTATACATGCACTTTATATTAAATACCTTAAAATAACACAAAATAAATATTGTCTCTTTATTCCATATGGTGACCTATATATCCCATTTTCATTATATCTTTAAGAAGTGACTGTGGAATGCAACTATAAAAGTGTGACTATAATATTATAACTCATGTCTCTAGAATTCCTATATCCCTACTTAAATATTCCAATGATGTTTTTCTAAAATCCCCACACTAATAATCGATGAAACTTAATTATAAAACTATCATTTCAACATGGTATAAAATCCATTGAAGTATCCTATTACACATCAACACCCATAATTAAACATAATAAAATCTCAAATATATATTAGAAAAACATACATAGAAAAAACCTTGATTCATCGCAAATCAGTCATAAAAATGATAATCAAAACCCAAATAGAGATCCCACTTTAACTATATCTTCCAAATCAAAAGTTTTTTATCTTATTTATCTATTTAAAATATTATATTTTGTCCAAACTAATCATGAGAATCACTCCATTATACTACCAATAATGATACTTTTCACCTTAAACTACCCCTATAATGTTTATAATATATCAAACCACCTATTCCAAACATGATTTGATATTTAGATCAATCCAAATCTGGAAAATTTAATTATAACATAGTCCTAACCAACTATACATAGAAAAATAGAAAAAAATTCATAAAATATTCCAAAAAACCCCATCAAACCGTTTAACAATAAGAAATCAATTGTATCACACTAATGAATCAAACAAAACACATAATTTATACCTTAAAAAGATTTTGAGCACTAAAACCCTATAATTAATCTTCTACTATCTAAGTGTTACAAATAAAATAAGAACATACCATAGATTTGGAGGTTTGGTGGAAGCATTAGGGATTGGAGGTGGCAGAGTCAGGGTAAGAAGAGGTGGTGGGGGCGGTAGAGGCCGCAAAGGGGTTCATGGAAGAGGTGGGGTTTGTGTAGGAGGATGGTTTGTGGAAGAGGAGGGGTTCACGATGGAGGTGGGGGTCCTGGAAAAGGTTTGATTTGGTGGAAACATGGAGTTCACAGAGGATTTGGGTTCACGATGGAGGAGGGGTTCATAGTGGAGGTGGGGTTTACAATAGAGGTGGGGTTTGTAGCGGAGGTGGGGTTCAGTGGTGGGAGTGAGGTTTACTACTAAGGTGGGTTCGCAGCGGAGTAGGGGTTCGATACATAGTGGAGGTGGTGTCATAGCGAAGGTGGTGTTCACAACTAAGGAGAGATTCGTGATGGCGAAGGAGGGATTCGTAGTGGTAGAAGAGGGGTTGGGGAAGAGGAGGGGTTGGCGCCTAAGGTGGGGTCAGCGGGGATAAAGGAGGGGTTGGCAGAAGTAGAGGTCAGCTTCTATGAGAGCTTATGTTGTGTGAGAGAAGAAGCTGACTATTAGGGTTCATTTATCAAATCGGGTAATGATTTTATCAACACTAGTTAAAAATTGTTGATAGCGATATGTTTTATTAGTGAAAAAATAGAACGAATTGATAAAACATACATTTATCAGCACTTTTTTAGCAATGGTAAAGATCGTCCTTTTTCAGTACTAAAAAATGCTAATAAAGACAACTTTTAGCGGTGCTTTTTTTTAGCTCTGATAAAGCTGTAGTGTTAATAATTAATTTATATTATTATATATATTTATAAAATTATAATATATATATATATAATTATATATATAAACAAATATTTCTTTATTTATATTTATATATATAGTAAATATATTTATATAATTATATATAGTTATATAATTATAAATATTATAAAAATATATACATTTATTTATTATTATAAAATTATATTAAATATATTGTTATATTGATAATTCTATAAAATAAATATGATTAATTAAAATATTTATTATATATAATTATAAATATATTTATTTTTTTATAATTATAACTAAAAATTTATATATATTTATTTAAATAATTATAAAATTATAATAACTATATTTCCTATATTTATAAATTTATAAATATATATAATTTATTTATTTACTATATATATTTATAAGATTATAAATATAACCAATATATTTTTATATAAATATATAATTTATAATAATTTAATAAATATATATATTTTATAGTTATAATTATAAAAAATATTTATTTATTTATTTAAATAATTATAAAATTATAAGAATTGTTTTATTATAGTTATAATTTTATAAACATATATAATTAACATATTTATTATAATTATGGTTATAATTATTTTTATTTATTTAATTTTTTTATATTTATAAATATATTAATATAATTATACATATTTTTTACATTATAATTATAATAAATATTTTTATTATAATTTTACAATTATTTAATTATATACTTATATATTTATTTACAATTATATGTATACATAAATAAATATTTATTTATAATTATATATATAGTTATTTATAGTTATTATATATATATATATATATATTTATTTCTCTAAATTATTATTAAATTATAATGAAGATATTTAGTATATTTATAAATTTTGTGATGTATATAATGAATATATTTTTTATAATTTTACTCGAAAGGTTCAAGAGACAGGCCATCCTACTCCAAAAAGATTATTAGAGAATAAAGTTGACAGTTGAAACAAAGAAGGATGCGGTCAAGTAGAGACAAGACCTCATCCATAAAATAAAACTAGAAATGAAGAGAATTAAACATCCCCGTAGTCATGATAAGAGTCATCATCAGCAGAATCCTATTCTAAATGTGAATTACTATTCTTAAAAAGAACAAAAAACATTCTCTTATGCTTTTGTTGATCCACATTGAGTTGGCTCATAGTACATCCACACCCCTGAGTTGGAGAAAAATCCACACAACCCCACCCTCGACCACATGTTTTTCGATGATGACACAATTTCCAATACTAGGGTTGCTTCCTTTCCCCATCCAAATTAGCCCTTCCCAAAATAGTATCAATTTACATTTTCTCACTATGCTCTGTAAGAGGGATCTCAAGCTGCTCACCTCTGATCCAAGGTCTGACAAAACAGTGGTATCCTCTTCTATTGCCACATTCCCTCTAAGAACACAATCAAAAACCTAGGAATTCACTATATTTTAATGCTCTAGGTTCTTTTTCCTTTACTACTTGATGCTTCAGCCACATCTTTTTTTCCCTCATCATGAGATGAAGTATCCTTGAAAATAATATATGACCAAAGAATTTTCTTACAAAAAATTTTTATAGGGGTATCCCTCGGAATTTTTAGCTTAACACCACTATGTGCCTCACTATGTGTGAAAATATCATCATCAATCCCTTCATTCTTCTAATTTTTAGGTTTAATGTGGATCCCATCTAGTGGATGAACTTCATCATCCACTACTCGTCTAGGAGTCTGCTATGTCGTATGGTTCATTCCATCCCCATAATCTATATTCTTATCCAAATGAATAATAGATTTTAAATTTACTAAAGAGTGACCATTCTTATTGTAGTTGGAGAAAAACTATTTATTCTGGAATTCAGTGTCCAAGTGCCCTATATTCCCACATATCATGCAAAAGGAATGTGTATTCTCAAACTCTATTGATAGTTCAAAATATTGACCGAAAAAAAGAAACAAAACTGACTTCATGAGAGTTGAACTTATGCTAACTTCCACAAGTACAATAGAAAAATGTCCAAGCACGCAATCTATGTTTCTTTGTCAAATTTTATTAGATCCCCAACAACAAAATAAATATCCCACAACAACTGAGAGTTCTAAAACAACCACAGAAAACCATGAATTCATATCCAAGTATGTGTGATAGATTTATTCGTCACAGAGGGACTAAAGAAGGGAACTAATTCTTTGATCAATAAAATTCTAGGTTTATGAGAGTTAAAGTGTAATCCACATTCTTTATCATTCAATTCATTAGAATGAATCATGATTTTAAAGAGCCCCTTTTCGATTGAGGTGATCCTCCACCCACCGCAGCCCCATATTTGAAGAAGATGCATCTTCAGATCATCAATATTCAATTTATTACCCTGACTTTTAGAAGTCAACCGATAAATAATAGAGTGCTTGTACATATAAAGTCTTTCCACAATCAATTTTTGATTGGCTTCAACAATTTCATACGAACTATTTTTCATGACCTTGGAAGAGGAACTCCTTGAATCTATGAAAATGTGATTTGAATTCAACTTTTCATAAAAGGTAACACAACTTCCAATATGTTGATTAAAAGAATGATACCGTGCTAGATTGACACATGAAACTGGGGATGACAGTGACCCATGATCGGAAAGAATGGTGTATTCCCCCGGGTGACCTGCAAGTGGTCCATACGCGGCTCACATCAAAGAGTATACATAATAATTATATATATTTATAACTTTATAAGTATAATAAATAAATTTATTATAATTTTATAATTATTTAACCATATATATATATATATATATAATTATAACTATATGTAAATATTTTTATAAATATTTTTATTTATATTATTTAAATATTTGTTTATAATAATAAATATATTTATTTAATTATACATATCTATAACTTTATTAGTATAATAAATATAATAAATATAATTTTATATTTATTTAAACATTGATATATATATATATATATATACACTTATAAATATACTCAAAACGGTGCAGACCATGAGTTTTATCCCATGGTTCCTTAATTTATTAAACAAAAAGGTAAAGTATAGAGAAACAATAAAGGGGTACAAACTGTTACCCCCAAAATGAATGTTACCAACAAGAGTCCTAATAAGAGTAAGATCCAAAGATCCCCAAATAGAATAGCCCAAAGACGACGAAAACCAACACAAACCCCATCTTGGAAACTAATCCAAATCCCCATTTTAGGATCCCAAGCGACCACAACGAGCCCGCCTCACAAGAAGACCCCTTCTCACCCGAAGTCTAGTAGTCATCATGCACGTTGTCCATCAGACTCCACCTCAAATGCATTGTTGTGCCCTCAACATTTCCAAATATGTTCCATCCATGTTAAATCTCTTCAAAGTTGGACATGACCAATATTAGAATCCCATACCACCAATGTCTGGAAGGAGAAGAGTAAATCACATCTATCAGCATCCTATACCACTTACAGTTGGTGTGAGAAGACTCACCTTCAACAACTCCGCCAGAAGCTGCTCAAGAATCCCACAAAGTAAATGATCTGTAATATGAAGGTAGTACTCAATGGTTCTATAGGGAACCCAAAAAAAATAAAAGAAAAAAAAGAACTAAAGTCCCAAATGAGTAGTGGCCTAGCGTAGGGCCTACAACTGATGACTTCCACTTGACGAAATCACCTCATCCAGATGTCATCTACGCTCTAGGGAGAATTAAACATTCCCATTATGAGGTCAGATCTATCTTCCATGTCGTTGATTGTGGCCATTCCACACCATCCAGAAATGCCAGCCACCCTCTAGCCACCTGCCAATAATCCAAAAAATTTCAATGAATAGGTATGCCAGCCACACCTTCATCCTCGTAGATTAGGGTCACTAGAAGCCAGAAAATCCATATATCGAGGTCTTCACAATGATACCCCCACCAAAAAAACTGTAACAAAACCATCATCATGTGGTCATACTGTTTTCGATGGTCAGAGAGACCACACATCAACACCACCCTACAACCGACCAGCCTCCCAAACTGCTCGCACCACCAGTCACTATTACATCGGGTCATCGTCATCTCAACCAGGATCCCACACCTGCCATATCTAGCATCATCTGTCAACCCAACTGTATTGAATCCAGACTCCACCACCAGAAACATCTAATCCATGTGAGTCATCGCCATCCTGATCTCCATCTTCACCATCAAAAATTTATTTTACCACTACAAGCACCATGACACCTATGACCAATGTGAATTTTTTTAAATCCATCCTTATTCTAGTGGTTAAGGTTTTCCTCATTCCAAGAACGTCACCATCCTATACACGAACTATATTCGCTCCACCCCATCACCCACGCTTTAGGGCCATCCATGGACTCAGTCCACTGGATCTCGAGCATCGTCACCATTTACATCCAACCAAGGTCACAAGCTTTCCCACAAATGATCTAACAACATCAGATGTCTTTCCCCGTCGATGACCAGGAACCTTGTAAGAACAAGGGTTATCCCTAAAACTCTCTTTCTTCCCAACCTTTTTATATTCAAACTTGAGGAGGTTGATTCTTATAGTCAGGAAACATTGGGAAAGGATCTCATTGTTCCCAATAAAATCATACCGAGTAATTTATTCCACACAATCATTGAAATGGTCATCATAAACAGTTAGAGTGAAAATCTCTCTATAAGTGACAGAATCCATGAAAAACATGTTATTGGATAACGAGGTATAGGTGGGCACTCCCCTAATTATAACTATATGTAAATATATTTATATATATTTGTATATAATTATATAAATATATATATATATAATTATAATTATAATATATATATATATATTAAAATTTTATAATTATTTAAACTCAAATATAATTTTAAATATAGTAATAATTATAATTATAAATAAATACATTTAAAAAGAATTTATATATAATTAAAATTTTACAATTATAAATATAATAATTTTTAATTTTTTTTTAATTTTTTAAGTATTTATGAGAATATATTCATGGGTATAATATGAATGAATCTTATACAAGGTAATGTATATAGATAAAAAATTGAGTCATCACATATGGACAACATGAATAATAATAATAAGGGTGTAATGTATCAATGAAAATTTATTCATGGTGATTACATAACATATGCACATCAATTAGACTCATGCATCAATATATTTGTTGAATAAATTACTTGGAAACATATATTAATTTAAATATAAATATAATTATAATTATAATTATAATTATAATTATATATATTTAAAAATTATTTATATAAAATGATATATATAATTCTAAATATATAATTCTAATTATATAATTATAAATATATAATTCTAATTATATAATTATAAATATATAATTATAAATAAAATCAATATATTTTTTATTTTAAAAAATATTTTAATAGTGTAATTATTAAAATATATATTTACAACCTTATTAATATATTTTTAATATATATATATATTTGAATTATCAAAAAATAAATATTATTTATAAACATGTGTTTCATTTAATGTGTATAAATAAACAATATTTTTAAAAATAGAGATAATAATTTTATATAAATTAACAATATTTTTTATTTGAAACTTTTGAGAGTGCTAATTATAGTAATGATAAATATATTGTTTATTAGTGCTAAAAAAAGTGCTAGTAAAGGGTATACCTTTATTAGCACTTTTAGCTGGTACTGATAAAAGCTCCAATTTTATCAGCAAGTTTTTCTTAGCATTTATAAAGGCCAGTGCTACCCTTGTTTCGATCGGTTTTAGTGAGCATAAAAATTAAAAAATACATAAAATCCATTTTAAAGTAATTAATCCTTCCCCCAACCTCAAAAATAACCATATAACACCCATGATCTTCCCCATCACCAAAAAACGACAAGGTAAATGTTCATGGTAATTGGAGATATTACATTCATAATGTTCGGGAAATGTTTAGTCATTACATAGTTGTGCCGATTAATTTTTAGAGAATAAAAATGATTATATTATTATTATAAATGATTCATACATGAAAATGAGAAAAAAACATCTTACACTTGTCAAATGATGCTTGTTTTTATTATGTTGTATTTCTATACACTCCAATTAATTAAAATGGGTCCCATGATGATTTTTAGGCTACCATGAATAGTTGGAAAAGGTTTTGTGACTTTTCGATTCAGTCCAACTCATGGATAAGAAAACATTAATATATTTTAAGATGTGTGAAATATTAGGAAATAGACTACTCATTGATTACAAAATGAGTAATATACTTTTAGATGAGAGTTTCATAATTTTTAGATATTGTTGGGTTATCATGAAGATTTTTTTTTGTTTTACCTAAACAAGAAGTAGGTTAGGGGATTTCAGGTTCCCTCACATTATATATACATATCCATCTCTCTACCCTAATGGAAATTAAAGCTTGAGAAGAAGGGAGCAATGGAAGGTGTTTTTTTGGAGGATTGATTTAATGTATGGTTCTTAGAATCGACAACCAAACACACATTTTTTCACTATTATTATTAATATAATTATAATATTTCATATTTAGATCTACCATGATCCACTATAGTTTTAGGAATGACACACATATGAATTTAAACACCTGAGTGAATCAGATGTTAGAAATCTTATTGTTTGAATGAGAGAAATCAAAGAGACAATGTTTCAATCAAGACACCCTATCTCTAAGATTTAGGGACCCTAATTGATTATTTTTTTGAACTGAAGGATGGATTTGGTATTTGAGATATAAAATTATCCAACCTTGAGATTTTTTATAATTTCTATAAAACGTCAGGTGGGATGGTGGCAATTCAAGTGGTAATGCCACTAATGGAAAGATGGTGGTAGTTTCATTCAAAAAATGCAGTACACGATTCTTAAAAAAATTTAAAAATAAAATAAATTCGAATAAAAAAGGAAGGGTATTTGTGTTACACATCATATGTGGGTATTTATATACTGGTGATCGACCGTAATAAAGGAAGTTGATGGGAACATGGAAGTGGGGAAGACGTTTCCCCTCCGCCATTATATAATATATATATATATATATTAATACTTGTAATATTATTATTATTATAAATTTTTTAGGGAATAGAAAACTTTTCATTAAAAGTATTAATTTGAAAGATAAATAATCCATTTCATGCATTTTTTCTATGTGAAAAATGGTGATTTTTTAAGGGAACTAAGCTCATTTGAATTATTTTATCTTATTTTAATATTTTAAATGTTTGTGTGGTTCAATACCCAAACTAAGAAATATTATGAAGATGTCACAGATACCGTTAATTTGATTATAATGGGATCTCATCTTATGAAAAACTCATATTTTTGTTTTTATTACATTAAAAGCATATTATGTTTAATTTTGTGTGTCACGTGAAATACTGAGCTTAAATACAAACTACGATATTCTATTAAAAATTATTTAAATATGATCATTATAACCATGTGGTTGAATTTAAGGGTATGAGTAGGAGTAAACACATTGTGAAATATAAGTTTAAAATTTTACCTTAATAAAATGAATAGTCATTCATACACTTATTATTAATTGGATATAAATGAAGATATAATCATTTGAAGGTAAAAATATATTTTTCAGATTCGTAATGAATTTTTATCATAATTGATTAAATTAATATCTTGTGATGGATAATTTTATGGAAATTAATAGATTATATATCCAATGAAAAACATTAAAATTAATTTCATTTTGATTATTCAATATGTAATGAGAATAAAGTCATTTTATGCTTTAATAATAAATTTTCTTAAACAATGGTTTTTATTGCATTTTGTTCATGGATATTCTAATTAATTTAGGAAAATTTAAGAAAATATAAATTATAAAATAGAGATGACTTTTTTCATAATCATATAAAATATATCTTAGGTTGATTTTTTGGTATTTTTCAAAAAAGTTTGTTTTTTTGGACAATAGTGAAATATACCGATTTAAAAAAACTTCATATATTTTAAAATATCAACAAAGTAAAATTCTATTTTGTGTTTGTTTTAAAGTAAAAATAGAAAAACTTTATTAAATATAATCCATGTAATTTAATGGTAATCATAATTATTAATGATTTTGGCATAAAATCATTTTTATGCTTAAAATGACTATTTAAAAAAACTAATATTCATTGAATTACCTTCTCTTATATTGAAATTAAGTTTTAACACTTCTTATAATTAAATCCTAGAAAATTTATTCAATATATTGAATTATCATATTTAATATTTTTAAAAATTTTATGTTTATTTTTAATCAAAATAAATAGTAAGTATGATAAAAGTTTATCATCATGATTATGGTTAAAATGGGTTAAATGAGGTTAAAACTATGAGATAAGTTTTAAAAAATTACCCAAAAACATATATTAAATTCCTTGTACTTGTAAATATATTAAATAATTATTATGTCATTGAAAATAAGGAATTTTGGTTTCACATAAATTTGATAGTAAACTTCATGTCATATTAAGTAAGGGATAGTTACAAATTTTCACTCTCATTATATTAAAATATATAATATGTTTTCAAAGAGATATAAAGAAGTTATAAATTCTTATAAATTTTTACATTTAATATGAATAATTTATTTTTTATTATACTAGTTTATTTATTATTTTTAGTGATTGTATAAATACATAGAATATTTACACAACACTGACCCAATTCTTGTGAAAACAACATTAAAACCAAGAAAAAGAATTAAAAAACATTTAAGGTAATATGCATTGATCAACACCACCCATATCATGTATACCTTTTTATTTTATATTTAATAAAATTTTAGAATATTTTATTATGTTTGGAATTTTTGGGTATGTAAATAGTAATGAAAATGACGTTAAATGGTATTTAATGTTTAACCAATATTATTAAATAATTATAAAATCATAAAAATCATATATTAAGATAATTTTATTAGAAATTTTATAGGATTTCATAAATGGTTCCTTTATTTGATACTTATCATACTAAAAGTTACTTTCATGACCCTTAGATATTGAATTTTTTTTACAATTGTTATGGTTAAAAGAATTAACTGGGAGGTTAAACTAAGTGAAAATGTTAAAAATGTCACATATACTTGTCAAAAGTTTATTTTTGAAATTTCTTTCAAACAATGAGTCCTTATATTCAAATATATGGAACTATAGATCTATTTTACCTAATTGAAACACATATTATATATTAATATTTCATGTATTTATATATTTCCAATGATGTAACTTATAAATAGGAGATCATGTCCTTTATTAATCACACCTATTATGATATTTTTATCAACAAATATCTTGAAAAATTACTTCACAACTTTCCTAATCATGTTTTATAGGTTATAATATCCCCATAAGACCTTCCTAGAGGGCCTAATGTTCAAGCCAAAGAGGTTTCTCAAATAAAAAGGAAAACTATTAGTAGAGTCTTTTCATATTTATTTCCTCTTTCACCATCATTTAGAAATTTATAAACAAGATAATATAACACAATAATTACAATACATGTAACTAGATGTTATTATTTTGATTCAACATCAATAATTCATTTTATTTTCTATCCTATGTGAAATGAAAACATTGTTTAAGTGTACGTGTGGATTACCACCCTCACAAAGTGGTCTGTTTCAATTTTCTTTATCGCATCATATATATGGTTATAATGATGGACTAAATTAATATATAAGATATTTAAGATATAATGTTTATTCATTGAAAAGTATATATTACTTAATTTCTTACCATTATATCCTTTAGAAAATTATAATGTCACTCGCACATACATGTGGACTACCAACTGCACAAAGAGACGTGGTTTTCTTTTCATGTCTATATTTATTAATTGGTCCTAAAATTGTATTTAATGAATAAAAATAATTATTATTTCCTGATTAATATTTTTGATATGATATACCGAGGACCCCTTTTTCTAATTTCAACTAGGGTTTCGTTGGGATTATGAACCAAACATACTGAAAACGCCCGACATGAAATTAATATTTTTAGTAACTATATAATCCATAATAAAAAATAAAAAAGGTATTAACATATGCTAATAAACTTGAAAATTATTCTCAATATTTTAAATAATTAAAATTAATTTATCATTAAGGATTTTTAAGAATGTACATGACATGTTGGGGCTCAATGTAAGGGCACTAAGAATAAAATGGGTATTTTCAATGGGGTATTTCCGAATAAAAAGGTTACCATCACAAATAGTCCATCATGAGAGACTATTTTTGATGGGACCCTCTTCCCATAAAATATAATTAGTTATTTGCAAATGGTAGATGGTACCTGTCACAAAAGGTTTGGCACGAGTTTCACGCCAAAACGTCGGAAGGGTATTTGTGACGGACATAAAATACCATCGTAAATACCTGACAATGTTTTTTAGTATTTATGATGAGATTTATCACTTGTTGCAAATAGTACGTTGGTATGAAGGTATTTATATCAGGACCCATCATAAATACATTTTTAAACACCACCCCTAATTAATAGGTGGGTTAGTATTTGCTAGGGAAATCTCATCACAATTAATTTAGTTGCAACTAATCTGACCTATATACCCCCATTAATTTTTCCTCTCATTCCACTCATCTTTGCAGTCATCTCTCCCCCTCTACTTACAGATTCTCTCTCAATTTTTTTCTAAGTTAAAATTTTTAAATCATATCAATATTCATAGCTTAAATCCTCCTAAAGATTTAGTTTTATGATATATATCTATTTATTTTATTTTTCTAGTTAATTATTTTTATCTGATAACAGTTATAATTATTGTTAATTAGATGAAATTAAATTAAATTAGAATTAAATAATTTTATTTTGCATGATTTTTTTAAAAATATGCGTGATTGGTATTAATTGGTATTACCAAAAGTTTTTGGAAACAATTGATCCTGATCTTAATGAAATTTATTAGAAAAATAAAAATGATAGATGAAAAAAAGGACGTGGTATAAAAATTCATGCCGACATCCAAACGAGGAAAACAACAAATCAGGAGAAGGTCCATAATAATGATCAAAATTCCCATCATCACCAGTAGACTCCCACTCTAAATTTGATTTCATTTGATTAAAAAGCATAGAATACTTCTCCATGAGCTTTTTCTACTCCTGATAGAGACCTTTAGAGTAAGTCCTGGTACACATAGTTCTTCCACGTCCTCATCCACTACACAAATCATCTCAATCATATCCATAAACATGATATTTAGGATGTCAACCCCAATTAAAAGCCTTGACATGTTTCTAAGAACCTCTCGACTCTACCCTTTCCAAATCAAAAATATCCATGAGGGTATTCTCTATAATAGATGGATAAAATAGCTGGGTAGGAGATCCATCTTTATATATCACTTTCTTTGATTCTTAGAGAAAGTCATTCATTATCTTTTTATCTTTGATGTCCCCTGCTTCAAGCAATGTCTTCTTTTGAAAGATTTTTTCTCAAACCTGATCTTGCACAAATTCCTCACAATCTGAATCATAACTTGTATAAAACTAATCCAGGGTACACCACTTAGTAGAGCCTCTCCATAATCAATGTTCCCACTTGCCACTACTTGATCCATTATGTGTCCATCAACAATTCTAACACTATTGATCAAAGCATCTCTAAATGACAGAGACTTATGAGTGTCCCCATAAACTAGAATAACTAGTTATTGAACCACTATTTCATCATTTTCTATAATGTCTAACCAATTAGATGTTCCACTACTTGGAAGTATTCTTTTGTTCGATGGCTCATCTCCTTACAAATTTCTCTCCCTAAAATCACTATGAAAAATCTGCTCCAAAGTATGAGTAGTCATTTTCATATTCACATGAAATGAAATGTGTATGTTAGAGTTGATTTTTTATACCGAATTTAGTGATAGAAAGGTGCATAGAGATGAGAAGTCGGGAAAAAGAGTCTCTTTGGCCGGATGACACATGTTCTTACAGTTTTCTACGACTAAAACCACAATGAAAAATATACTCCGATGTATGGATATCAATTTTTTTATTCAAGATAATTGATAGTAGCATGGAAATTCCTCCTAGCTCTCCATTCTAAGGTATATGAAAATAAATATTTGTACGTTGGAGAAAATTTTTCATAGTGATTTCAGTTTGAGAAAGGTGTAAGAAGATGAGCCATTGGGAAAAAGGGAAGCCTCCATTCTTCTAAAAATTATGCCACTCATAATTAAAAGTAATTAGTATAAATTAGTTGTAATTAATAATAATTAGAGGTAATTAGTATAAGTTATTATAAATTAATATGGATTAGTATAAAATTTTAATCAAATAATATAAATAAATATGAAATAATTGAAATTATTATAAATTACTTGAAAAGTGAATTTAAATTTCTTATCTTTTTTTAATACTGTTTGTCTTATATAAATTTATTCTAAATAACTAATTATTTTATATTTTTTAGAGGAATAGGGAACAAGGAAGTCAACAATATACATTATTAGATGATCGCACTTGGAATAATCAGTACAATAATCCAAACAATTGTACTTCAAATCATGTATATATTTAGTGTGTTGATGCTTTCTTTTCATTTACGTCATCAGAAACAGAATTTGTTTTAGAAGGGTCAATTAAGTGTCTTTTAAAAAAATGAGGTATGTGTATGTTTGAAAATTTTGAAAACATTGGAGGCCAATTATAGCATTTTGGTTTTCATCCAGATTATGTTTTTTGGTATCAACATGGTGAACTCAGTTCCAGATAAGATATTAATAATTTGGTTCCGGATCCATCACAGTTTTAAAATTTAATACACAGTATCGTAGTTTTTTCTTTCCTAAAAACTAAAACTCAGGATGATATTGATTTAATTCATGAGTTGGAACCATCTCAATTTTTTGAGTTGTTGAATTCCCCTAAGGAAGCCTTATATCCTTGATGCAATATAAGAATAGTTGAAGCGGTTATAAAATCTATGGTTATTTAATCTGATAATGGAACGTAAAGTAGATTTCTTGATCACATATTCTTTGTGGTTAAAAAAATTTTACGTGAAGGAAATGTGTTGCCTAAAAATTTATTTGAGAGTAAGAGGCTAGTTTGTAATATGAGACTTAGTTATTAGAAGTTTATACATGTTTAAATGATTTCATCTTATATTATGGTGAAAATGAGTCATTGGAGATTTGTCCCACATGTGAATAATTATGGTATAAATAGGCTTAAATAGGGAAGTCTGGATCAATTCCTATAACACAATGGAGATATTTCCCACTTACTCCTAGATTGCAACGTTTATTTTTTTCTCAGAACATTGAAAAATTGATGTCATGGCACAAAACCAATATTACAACAGGTATAATCTTGAATCATCCCTATGATGGTGATTTATAGGAAAATTTTGACAAAGTGGATCCATATTATTCTTTAGAACCCCAAAATGTGTGATTGGGTATTTTTACAGATGATTTTTATCTATTTAGTTCTTACTCTTGTCAATATTTATTTTGGAATATCTTTATAAACACATAAACTTTACCTCATTAGATAATGATAAAGGGGCCATATATATTTTTGACCTTATTATTTCTAGGACATCAAAAAAAAATATTGGTGTTTATTTGAAACCATTTATTGATGAGTGAATGTCATTATGAAGTAATGGTGTCAGTACATATAATGTTTCTAAAATACATAATTTCATATGAAAAGATGCATTGATGACGATAATTAGTGGATTCCCAGCATATGGCATGTCATCTGGCTAGAGTACACATAGTCCAAAATAATGTCCATATTGTATGAGACAACAAAGTGTTTATGCTCATCAATGGAAAAAAACTTGTTTTTTTGACTATCATCATAGAATCCTTCCAATCGATCTACCTTTTTAGAGAAAAAATATCATTTTAGAAAAGGTACATTTGAAAGAGATGAACCCAAAACAATGATATCATGTATAAAGGTAAAATAAATTATCACTTCATTAACTCCAATCATATTTGGACCAACAATAAACCAACATAAAATTTATGGATTTGGGAGTGAACACAATTGGATAAACATACAATTTTTTAGGATCAACCATATTGGTCAAATTTGTTGGTCTTTCATATATTGTATTTCATTCATATTGAGAAGAAATATTTTGATAATTTATTTCATACAATTTTGGATACACTATATAAGACCAAAGATAATTTAAAGGCATGATTAGATCTTCCCCAAATTTGTAGGTGAGCAAAATTTGAACTATTTGAAAATTTCATATCAAAGAAGTTAATGAAGTCAAAATAATCTTATACACTATCTAAAGAAAACAAATTATTTTTTTTCTATGGAATACATATTTTAGACTTCAAGATGGTTATTCTTCCAATTAGGGTAGATGTGATAAAAATGGACATATTACCGGATTAAAAAATAAGGAATTTCATGTTATAATATAATAAATTCAATCAATTGAATTGTTAGGATTGATTAATTATAGGATTTGGGATGAAATAACATACATATCATATTTTTTCTGAGACATTTTTTTGGCGACAATAGACTACAATGCACTATGAATACTGCAAGAAGATGTTGTTTTAATTTTATATATACTAGAAAAAAATTACCCACCAACTTTCTTTTAATCTACAGAACATTTGATATTACATTTTCCACTTAAAGAGAAATTTAGAGGTTTGGTACAGTTTTGATGAATGTACCCATTCGATAGATGCATGGAGAAATTGAAGGAATAACTATGTAATAAAGAATTGGTTAATGTCTTGATTTCAAAAGCTTATTTGCAAGGGGAAATTTCTTTTTTCTGATCTCATTATTTTGAATCTGAATATACCTCAAAAAAACCAAATGTGATATAATAAGGGAAATGCTAATGATGAAATGAGAAATAAATTATCAGTTTTTTATCATCTTGAACATGGATTTAGTTGAGTTTATAAACTATGTATTTCAGATGATTAACATCACAGAGCTCATGCATATTTTCTGCTCAATTGTAAATAAATAGCACAATTTGATCTATGAGTGATCCTATCACTTATTCTATAATATTTACTATAGAAAATTAATCTTATTTTATTTTTAGGTTATATGATAATCAAATCAATAAAATACTTCAAAAAATTACAAGAGCTGCTCTTGAAGAATGTTAGAAAAATAATTTATCCTTCTGGTTTAAAAATTAATGACATAAATTATTTATGTTATAACATATAAAATAAATTTATTATCTATTATATTGATAATTGTTTTAATAATATTAAGGTATCTCAACATTATGATAAAATTGATAATTTATTGTGTGTCTTGAGTAACCCACCATCCAAAATGGTTAAATATTATAATGCAGTCATGAATGGTTTTTAATTTCATATTTATGAAATTGATGAATCAAAAAAACCAATTAATAATGGTGTCTTCTTAAGTGTATCTCATCATAGGGAAACTAAAGTTGACTTTTACAACATTCTAGAAGAAATTATTGAATTTTGTTATCTGGGAAATAATTACATAATGATTTTTAAATAAAAGTCGATGGATGCTGAGGGAGGCATGCGTGTTCAACTAACCCATGGAATCATCGATATTAAATATAAAATTATTCTTGTGGTAAATAAACCATTATTATTGGATCCGAATTCAAATCAAATTTATTATGAAAATTAATATGCTTCCTCAAAAGAGTTGGGTGATTAGTGGAGCATAATAACAATTAAATATCAAGAAAATTAGTTTACAAAAAGTGAATGTTGTTCTACTAAAGTGTGATGAATTGAATATTTTCAAATGATTTCTCCAAATCAATATTTTTCATGAAGAGACATGAATATCAATGAGGACACCCCACAGTTAAGGGGTGATGGTGATGATGATTTTAATGATTATTCAAATGAATTTTAAATGACAAGAGATGATGAAACTAAAACTCATATGGAAATTGATGATGATGAAGAGGAATATGAAGACATTAATGTCATCAGATATAATGATGAGGATAAAGATGAACATTGACACAGTTAAATGTTGATTATAATAATATAATATATATATATATATATTAGTGGTTTTCAATTTTTTTCTAACGATAACCATTTTGTGTTTCAGATGGATGTGGATCTATTTTTTGAGTTGTAGGAGGCTGATCTATCTTTGGACAAGTAATATATTGGATCATCTAAACCTTAGACTATTGGTGATGTAGGGAATACTCAAAGGGGTTGTGGTCTTCCACGATTGATGATTCTTAACCTCATCCCCGAGCGACATCCATGTAATGGCTTCAATCCATGTATGCATAAGTATACTTATATGTGTATTTTAGTTAGCTTTCATTAAGTTAATTATTTACTAATTATTGGATTTTTTTTTGTTTTTTTCACAACTTTTAACATATAGTTGTTTCACAGGGGAGCGCTATATTACAAAATTATTTTTCTGAAGTGTGGGTCATATGGGATGATATTCCCATTGATATTTAGCACCACGTATTCAATCATTGACTGGTACGCAAATAAAAATTATTTTATTTTAAATTTATTTAATTAGTAAATTGATATTATAAATTATTTGTAGGGTTTATGGTATCTCATCAATGAGATCTTGTGCGATTCTATCAAGAAGAAATGGGAGGGGGTTATGGATGAGCATTATCATCACTTTTTGCACAATTTGAGACGAAAAGCAATGATGAAATAAGGATTTATGGAGTTTAATGAGTCTTTTCGTGCCCACAGACCTGATTAAATTTCATCTCAGGTTTGGGATGGATTTTTTTCACACAAGTTGGGTGGAAATTTACTGAGGAGATCATTAGTAGGTCGACAAAAATGGGGGAGACTTGTGGTGACTCATTTATCTGGTAGTTGTCTATTCAGAACTCAAAAGAAACATATGGTAAGTATGTTTTTAAATAATTTATATAACATTAAATGTAATTATTTATTTTATATTCAAATTGGAAGTTGAATAGCCTGATGTTACAGATTTAGACATTTAGAGGACAGTGTACAACGATCCACTCCCCAGAGAGATTAGAGGTGGTCGTTAGGATCAGATTCTGGTTAGTATAATTTCTCTTGGAGTTTTAAAGTTATCTGAAAAAAATATTTCAACTATTTAAATATTAAATTGAAATTGAAGAAGTCATATGGGGCCATGATATCTCAGACACATACTGAGAGTCCGGCCAAGATCGTGGGTCAGACTAGTGCCCACAGATTTAAAGAGGCGGTATGGATGCATGCAACCTAGTATGCCTTTGGGAAAGGCTAAGTTATTTGTATCAGTTCACAATTGATACATGGGAGTTATTATTGTACCACTGTGATGTTTCTGTGTAGCTTAAGAGGAGATCTTGGAGAGTCATCATCATTTGTTGTACAATATCAGGAGCATCTATGAGCTCTGAGTGAGCTTATAGAGAGTATGCATAGGGGGTAGGAGGGGATGCATCAATGGAAATAGTTAGAGATGTGCTAATGGTAGAAACCACGGTAGGAAGAGATCCAACAATAAGAGTTGGAGGAGGAGGGGAAGATACATTGATGGTAGCAGCAACAACACAAGTATATGGAGTATATGCGACGTCCGACTCGTGGTTTAGGGACATATTTATCTCTGTCGTCTCTTCCATCTCCTCTAGAGGACCACCTCAGTGATATATTGGTTTTTATGATAAAAAATTTGAATTTATTTTTTATAATATTAACTATTTAAATTTTTATATAGTGATTATTTTATATTATTGTAAATTTTTTATTTTTTATTATTTTATTATTTTATTTTATTTTATTTTATTATTTGTTATTATATTTGTTGTTATTTATTATATTTTATTATTTTGGTTTTTTATATTTTTATGAATATTGATGTTTTTATTATTTTAATAATTATAATATTATTATTTCAATAAAAATAATAATATGGTTATTGTATTTTTAATATTATTTTATAATAATAATAATATTATTATTATTATTATTATTATTATTATTTTATTTTACATTTTTTTATTTTACTAATATTAATATTACTATTTCATTAATATTAATAATATTAATAGTATTTTATTATTCATATTATAATTATTATATTAATATTATTAATATTTTTATTAATATTATTATATTATAATATTGTTTTATTATTATTTTCTAATATTATTTCATTTTAATTAATATTATTATTTTATTCAATTATTATTTTTTTGTTTTTTAAGATATTTTTAATGGACCCTTTTAAGATGGGGAACCCCATCATAAATACTATTTTTAAATATTCTCAGGTTAAAATATTTTCAATGCGTCCACATCTTGTGGAAAATAGTTTGTTTTGTGATAGGTCATGAGAAAAAAAATCATTTCATAAAGGGGCCTCATCGAATGTTAGAACCTAGTTTTTCTATTGAGGTATATATCTCCCCATTTCAGTATATAGTTAATAATATGGAGGAAAAGAGGTCAAGAGCTATCTGCAGGCTTGTTACACACTGCGAATGGGGAATACACGACAGGAACATTTTTGTACACGCTGTGTAGGGAATTATACACACCATTTAATCCAAGTACACAACCATGTGATGGTCTGTCCAGGAGTTGTATAGAAACAACATGTAGTCTCAAGCACACGTTGTGTACTTTTGTAAATTATTTTGTCAGGAAGTACGTCATTTAATCAGACAAATGGAAATGACTCCTTTTCAACATGCGACATGCTAAGAAAATTAGTTCAAGGGTTTGGCTCCTTATTCATCATACGATCTCTGATTCAAACACCTTCAAACCCATTGGAATCATCTCTGGGAGTAATCAATTTTTCAAGAGACTTTATTCATGGTTTTGTCTCTTTATTGAGTTATAAAAGGTTGAATTATGAAATTGAATGACTAATGATGTGTCTTTCAAGACATAGCACAAGCTTGGATTCAGTCATCACTTGTACTTGGTTACATTGTCTTCTAAGTCATCTATTGTTCTTATATTTGAGTATCATCTTGTTTAATGCTTTCACTATTGTATAGTGCATGTTATACACATTCACTATTAGATTGGCAGAGACCTTGGGTGGTTGCCTACTAGGATTTATTTCTCACACCTTTTTTTTGTCATCATTTTGGGCCCAAACAGATTATATTGTTGAAAGTGTTGATATGGTCAAGCACCCTTATACAAGTACTGGAGCTTCTATTTAGGAGTAAGAGATCATGGGGTTGAGCTGATCCTTGTGAGTCTTCTTATTTTCATTTGTTTCTTTATATTTTGGAACATATATTTTGGATTCTTACAGTGTACCTATTTGGATGTGTTCATAGAACATAACATGTTGCGTCATCTTTTGTATTAAATGATGCTTGGTTATTTATCTTATCATTATTCCACTATTTATTTTAGTTTTATGCTATTTATTGCTTCCACTATTGTATTATTATCTTTGGCTCGGCCATACCCTGCCCATTTACTCTCTCCACATTTCTCTACTCATCCTAGATGATTCCCTTTGGGCAGAATCCTTTCAAAGGAAGCCTTTAGGCTCAAATCAAAAAGAAGTTACACTTTTAAAGGTAATTCATTCTCTCATGTTCATTTGTTTTATTTTGCTTCTCCAACCCCCTAAACTCTTTTTATTTACTTCTTTTGTAACAAAACCAGTATCTTAAATATACTAGGATGTTGTTATAAGATTTATTCGAGCTACACTCTCACACAACTACATCAAATGGTTAAAGAACATACGGTTTCCGTGGATGGCGAAATTCTACCTACCGAAACGATAATTGTTCAATACTCATTTAACACCTTCAATGGTGGCCATTATGATGTCACTATTTTTATATATGATATATAATATGTTTATTCTTTCTTTAAGCTTCTGTATTTTTCATTTATGTCATACCATTATTGTTTCCATTATGGGTAAACACGATATTTTCATTTTAGGAAGTGCGGACTACTGCCCCCTCAAAGTGATGTGATTCTTTAATGCCATACGTGGGACGTATAAAGGATGGATTTAATGTTATTATATATGATGTTATACTGGAATTATTATATAACTCTATATCATTATTATTTCTTTCCATTAAAGTATGAGATAGAAATGAAAGTAGCGTTCATGTGTACGTACGGCTTACCGTCTCCATGAACGGTGCATTTCATTTCTTATCCCCAAATGTAATGTACTATTATAAGTACATGTATATAATGGATATATATGATGAATGATACATATAAATGATGAATATAATTCTTAAATTAAAATATACATACCTCTCATTTAGTTTTAATTCCATTAATATGACAAAGAAATGAAAGTAGCGTTCATGCGTACGTACGGCTTACCGTCTCCATGAACGGTGCATTTCATTTCTTACCTCTAAATGATTATGTAATATTATAAATACATGTATATGATGGATATATATTATATATATTCTATCCAAATTAGGAATGTCATTCTGTATATAAAGAACCTTTGACCACACGAACAACATGTAATTGTAAGAAGTCCACTTTCGACTTAAGAACCAAATATCGACAAAACAAACATTATTAACTTAAATGATTAAATAATGTTTATAAAATTTAAATAAGTGATCTAAAAGGAATAATGAATATAAAAAGGTTCTTAATAAAGTGGAAATTAACTCATGTTTATTATTCAGGACGTTAAAGAATGATCGATTCAAGTCAGACCCGAGGTAAGGGATCCTACACCTCTCTTTCTTTTTAAGTACACTCTTTTATGTCATTCCTTTTAAGCTCATATTTCTTATGATTGGGATGTTATTTTATATTACTCCCACTGTACTTATTATGTTCATATGATGAGAGACCCTATTTCCTCTCATCAATCCATTTTGGAAGTTTTAAGTGGCGTCGTTAGGCTGCCGAGTTTTCGTAAGGAATTTTTCATCTCACTTTTATTCCTGTGAGATTTATGCTACATTTGCCACAATTTCATTTGAGTGGTTTATGTACTGCCCATTATTACACTAATTTTGTAATATAATTCCATTTATGGGTATTTAAATATTCATTTTATGAAACTTCTTCAATGGGGTGTACTTTTCGAAAGTTACCCAAGTCGGTAATGGAACCTTTCACCCTCCTCATTTTAAAAGACTTCGTTTGTTATGTCTTTTAATTCACATACTATTATGTTGGGATATGTTATTCTATATCCTGATTGATGTAAATTTTATGTCCAATTGATGAGATTCCCTTTTTATCTCTCATCAACTCATTTTCTGAATTTTTGAAGTGACGCCGTTAGGCTGTCGAATTTTACCAAGGGAACGTTTTAACCCAATTTCGATTTCTTTGGGTTCAACATGTAGTTATTGAATAGGTCATCCTTTGAATATGTTTGAATGACCTTTTATTGTTTTAAACTTAATATCCAATTATATTGGGTGTATTTATATTTGTCACACATAATTTTGATATTGATTTATCCTTAATTTAAGGATACCTTCCTTATAAGGGATTTCATCACATTTTACATCCCTATTGAGATTTCATTGTTGTTATGCACCAATTCACTCTTATATAGTTTATATACTATCCTTTGGAATATTATATCATGAATCCATTTATTCTCATGATATTATAAAGTTCTGATTAAATGTTATTCCTCAATTATTGTATTCAAGTATCTCTAATTTTGGTAAAAACCCTTTGACCAAAATATCTCTTTAAATGATTTAATGACTTGTTCTTATTAATATCCATGTTTTCAAAATGGTTTTAAGGATTTATTTATATGGATATTAATGGTTTAAAATGTTAAAATCTTCAAGGTGGTATGGGACACTTTGATTCAAAATTCTCCTTATTAAATGTTTTAAATGGTTTTGGAAATGGTTTCTTTTTGTATGGATTCATTATTTCAAAATACTAAAATGTTATATTGTGATTGAAATGTTGAAATGTTTTGTTTCCTTTATGCATGTTTTATGTGATACGTTTATGTTATGGTTCTTGGGAATTTTTATGAAAATGGGTGGTTCCGTGATAAACTAAGGGCGGGTGAGCCCAATATAGCTCTCCAATGCATTGGGTAACGTGAAGGAGTGAAACGTTAAGGTTTCTCCAAAGAGATTTAGGGAATATACTGTGATGGGTATTCCAAACGTAACCAAGAGGGTTACTCCCTACGTAAGAATGTTATGAATGCCTCAAGTTACCTTTATGTCTTATGATTTCTATGATTTATTCATGGTTTGATGAGGTGTGTTAAAGTGCCTTTGTTTTATGGGTAAAGTATGATTTCATTCTTATGTATATATGAACTCATGTTTCCTTTCCATATTTTTTATAACCCTTACTGAACTTTTTATGCTCATCCCATGTTTTTGGAATGTTTTTCACTGGTCAAGGGAAAGGTACATGATGTGATGATAGTGTCAAGGATGTGTCAAGAAAGAATCCATGTTTTCTTTTCAATATGTTTCCATTGATGGGAAGAATGAATACTATCTTTTATGTAACCACTTTGTTTAAATGTGGAATGTAATGCAAGTTTCATGATCTAATTCTCTAAAACTCTAAACCTGAAAAGATCCTCAACATGTAATCTTGTGATAACTCAAGATTATGTAAGGTTTAAGGCTGGGGCCTTATAGTTGGTATCAGAGGTCGGTTTAGATAACTTTAGAGGTTAAGGTATTCTTTAAGCATAAGTGACATTACCATAATGGTTAGGATTTCAGAAAGAGTCCTAGTTTTAAATAAAGTGAATGAGTAAGTATATCTTAGTGTTTATCTTACTCATTAGTACATGATGGTTTTGTTGATATACTCACACTGACATTTCTGTTTTTAGTGAATGGATGGTTCTAGCAGGCACCAAAGAGACAATAGGTTTGAAGGAAACTGTGGTGGTTCTCTGATTAAGATACTAGATGAAATGGGGGATTCAATGAGGAAACTCATGGTTGTTCTAAACCAAATATCAAGGAGTCATGATCAACCACTTGAACCTTGGTATGTTCTTTAATGCATCATGTACGAGATGACCAATCGATGTGGAAGTTCAGGTAATAATTATAAAGGTAACCATTAGAGTTTATATGATCCTTACTTTTGAGGTAATTATGGGTTATTATACGATATGCTGGAAAATGAAAGGCATGAGATAAACTTGAGGTTAAAATATGTTATGTTTATTTTTGATGATTTTATCCCTTTTTGGGGAATGATTTGAGAATTATATAGTTTTGGAAAAAGGACAACACGCAGACCGTGTGACTACCCGTCGCGTCAGACAAAGCTGCGGGAATCGAACCCACAACCAAAGTGCAACTGATATTTATCGTCTACCACTGCACTACGTGAAGTCCCTGGTTAGTTTGACTGATTCTTTCTAGTTATATGATTTTATGAATTAAGAGTAAGTTGATTTTGGGTTATTTATGAAAATGATTAACCTATCATGGAGGATATGTGATTAGGTTAATTACTTTTCAATACGAGACTTTAGGAGCAACAGATGTTGTTTGGAGATAAATTTTACGATTTAACTTGGAAGTCTATGTGACTAAATCCTTCAAACATTTGGGTTTCAATCTTAGATTGGTTTACTTTGAAGAATTTTATGGACAAATTGTTTATCGAATGATCCTTATTGAACTTTGGGTTTTGTTTGACAAATTTTGGAGATTAAGAATAGATTTTCTTTTTATAAAGGGTTATCCTTTTCTGGATTATCTGACCTTGTACTAACCTTTTTGGTTTTGGTTATGGTTAAGGTCTAAAGATATGGGAAGTATATAGTTCTCTTTTTTGGATTAGGTGATTCTCTAGAAGTTTATTATAGTACTCTTAATGCGAACAAGTCTCTCTAAATACTCGTCTTTTGGAAAAAAAATATGAGTTTGATTAAGGAATCTAGTAAAAGTTGAAAGTCAACATGATAAGTGATTATGTTTTCTTATGAATAAATTCCTCAATAAAAATTAACTTAAAACAAAAATGTTTTCTATTAACTTTTCCTACTGGGGAACCCAACACCGTTTAACCCATCACAAGTTTGTGATTTTCTTATTGTTAACTTTCTCCTAAACATGTTTTCTATCACTCTCCATCAGAACATGACCCTATGTTTTCTCCTCTATTTCCATGTTTTCCTGCATGGAATCCTAGTATGGGTTAACTCGGGTGACCTCTGTACTTATCTTTCTTTATTTTAAAGTGATTGTTTTACCGACTCTTGTTCCGATGTGGGACTTTCAAAGATGTTTCCAAACCCAATTTTAAAATTGCGAGGACGCAATTTCCAAAAGGGGGGAAGGATGTAACACCCCAGGTAAATAAAGAATATGACATTTTTATTTTTATCCATCTTTTTGAATGAAATATTAATATGACTTTAAAGGGGACGCTATGCTCAATGGCGTACCCAACATGCAACAACGAGTTTCTTGGGAATCTTACGTTGCACTCTAATAATAAAATAATATTATTTTAAATGGTAGTTAACATGTAGCCATTGTATTGGCGGTAATGGATAGAAATAACTAAAATATGATTATATATGTTTTTTAAATGTTTTTACAGTTATCCAATAAAAGATAAAGGCTTAAAATACGGAAAGAATTCAATTTTAGGCTTTTATACCCTAATTTTCACTAAAGGTTTACTTATCACCTTTTGATGGAGAACTGTCATTAAATATAGTTTTTATCACTCTTATACATTCTTTTGGACCAAATAAAACTCTTCTTTAGAATCGGGACATCAAATTTTACTTTGTGTAATTTTTTGGTATTTTTCCGATAAAGTTCATTTTTTAATGAATAGTGTAAAATGTTGTGTTTTAATTCAAAACATCTTTTTAATCTAATTTATTTATATGATTAGATAATCCTTTGAATTGGTTTTAAAGTGAAATTAGAAAATATTTTTACCATTAAATCCAATAGTGGTCGTTTGAATTAATTTCACTTTTAAATCGGACTTTAACTAGTATCAATCTTTTGATACTTATTGTTTATAAAAAACACGCTATTTGTTTTGACAGTGGGAGTTAATTATTAAATTAATTAATTATACTTATATTATTTGAATTAGGTAATATAAACATCATTTTTGAATTCGGAATATCAAATATATCTTAGGGTGAATTTTTGGTAATTTTCTGAAAAACTCCAATTTTTTATGAATAGTGAAACCACTAAGTGGTAATCAAGCAAACTGATTTTTCAGTTAAATGAAAGTTTACCACTAATGTGTATTGAATTTTGAAAATCCAACATACATGGTTGTCATTAGTATGTAAAATTTGGTTCAATGGGATGAAAATAATTTTTCGTGAATAGTACTGTTTTTTCATTAATCGCGATTAGAGGTAATTAGTGTAATTTAAGGTAAAAATGATATTATAAAAATATGAAAACACCATGACACTTGTCCTACTCATATTGGATGAGTCATGGCCGACCAAGAAAACCCATGGGTCAACTTGGGGACCCCATGGAGCCACTTTGGTTGGAAAATGACATTAATATATATTTATTTAATGTTAAAATTAAATTGACACAAACATGAGTTGTTTTACTAAAATAGTTTTTAAGTGGGGTTACACAAGTCCAAATTTTGACTATAAATATTCATTAGAAAGATAAAAATATTTCATGCATCATAGTAGTTTTTTTATAATTTTTAGATATTAAATAAATTAATTTAATTACGAAATAATGATGATGCAATGATGACCTCATTATTTAACGATTTAAATAAAATGGAAAGATAATGTAATATATAAAACCTAAACTTGTCCAAAAACTATTGGATGGAAATATTTCGAATCCTTATCATCTTATATTATAAATATATCAATGTGGGACCTTAGAAATTCGAAACACTTTTGAAAATAAAATAATAGTTTCATGATTTCCAAAAGTGCCCCTCCTCTCCTCTTATAAAAGGCCCCCACCTCTACCTCATTTCACACACTCCTCAAGCCTTTGGCTCATCCATACCCTGCCCATTTACTCTATACACATCCCTCTCCTCATCCTAGAGTATTCCCTTTGGGCATAATCCTTTCAAAGGAAGCCTTTAGGGTCAAATCAAAAGGAGTTACACTTTTAAAGGTAATTCATTCTCTCATGTTCATTTGTTTTATTTTGCTTCTCCAACCCCCAATACTATTTTTATTTACTTATTTTGTAACAACAAAAGTATCTTAAATATACTAGGATGTTGTTATAAGATTTATTCTAGCTAAACTCTCACACAACTACATCAAATGGTTAAAGAACATACGGTTTCCGTGAATGGCGAAATTCTACCTCCCGAAACGATGATTGTTCAATACTCATTTAACACCTTCAAAGGTGGCCATTATGATGTCACTATTTTTATATATGATATATAATATGTTTATTATTTCATTAAACTTCTGTATTTTTCATTTATGGCATACCATTATTGTTTCCATTATGGGTAAACACGATATCTTCATTTTAGAAAGTGCGGACTACCGCCCCCTCAAAGTGATGTGATTCGTTAATGCCATACGTGGGACGTATAAAGGATGGATTTAATGTTATTATATATGATTTTATACTGGAATTATTATATAACTCTATATAATTATTATTTCTTTCCATTAAAGTATGATATAGAAATGAAAGTAGTGTTCATGCGTACATACGGCTTACCGTCTCCATGAACGGTGCATTTCATTTCTTATCCCCAAATGTAATGTACTATTATAAGTACATGTATATAATGGATATATATGATGAATGATACATATAAATGATTAATATAATTCTGAAATTAAAATATACATACCTCTTATTTAGTTTTAATTCCATTAATATGACAAAGAAATGAAAGTAGCGTTCATGCGTACGTACGGCTTACCGTCTCCATGAATGGTGCATTTCATTTCTTACCTCTAAATGATTATGTAATATTATAAATACATGTATATGATGGATATATATGATATATATTATATCCAAATCAGGAATGTCATTCTGGATATAAATAACCTTTGACCACACGAACAACATGTAATTGTAAGAAGTCCACTTTCAACTTAAGAACCAAATATCGACAAAACAAACATTATTAACTTAAATGATTAAATAATGTTTATAACATTGAAATAAGTGATATAAAAGGAATAATGAACTAGAAAAAGGTTCTTAATAAAGTGTAAATTAACTCAAGTTTATTATTCAGGCCGTTAAAGAACGATCGAGTCAAGTCAGACCCGAGGTAAGGGATCCTACACCTCTCTTTCTTTTTAAGTACACTCTTTTATGTCATTCCTTTTAAGCTCATCTTTCTTATGATTGGGATGTTATTTTATATTACTCCCACTGTACTTATTATGTTCATATGATGAGAGACCCTATTTCCTCTCATAAAACCATTTTGGATGTTTTAAGTGGCGTCGTTAGGCTGCTGAGTTTTCGTAAGGGATTTTTCATCTCACTTTTATTCCTGTGAAGTTTATGCTACATTTGCCACAATTTCATTTGAGTGGTTTATGTACTGACCATTATTACACTCATTTTGTAATATAATTCCATTTATGGGTATTTACATATTCATTTTATGACACTTCTTCAATGGGGTGTACTTTTCGAAAGTTACCCAAGTCGGTAATGGAACCTTTCACCCTCCTCATTTTAAAAGACTTTGTTTGTTATGTCTTTTAATTCACATACTATTATGTTTGGATATGTTCTTCTAAATCCTGATTGATGTAAATTTTATGTCCAAGTGATGAGATTCCCTTTTTATCGCTCATCAACTCATTTTCTGAATTTTTGAAGTGACGCTGTTAGGCTGTCGAATTTTACCAAGGGAGCGTTTTAACCCAATTTCGATTTCTTTGGATTCAACATGTAGTTATTGAATATGTCATCTTTTGAATATGTGTGAATGACCTTTTATTGTTTTACACTTAATATCCAATTGTATTGGGTGTATTTATATTTGTCACACATAATTTTGATATTGATTTATCCTTAATTTAAGGATACCTTCCTTATAAGGGATTTCATCACATTTTACATCCCTATTGAGACTTCATTGTTGTTATGCACCAATTCACTCTTATATGGTGTATATACTGTCCTTTGGAATATTATATCATGAATCCATTTATTCTCATGATATTATAAAGTTCTGATTAAATGTTATTCCTCAATTATTGTATTCAAGTGTCTCTAATTTTGGTAAAAACCCTTTGACCAAAATATCGATGTAAATGATTTAATGACTTGTTCTTATTAATATAAATGTTTTCAAAATGGTTTTAAGGATTTATTTATATGGATATTAATGGTTTAAAATGTTAAAAGCTTCAAGGTGGTATGGGACACTTTGATTCAAAATTCTCCTTATTAAATGTTTTAAATGGTTTTGGAAATGGTTTCTTTTTGTATGGATTCATTATTTCAAAATACTAAAATGTTATATTGTGATTGAAATGTGGAAATGTTTTGTTTCCATTATTCATGTTTTATGTGATACGTTTATGTTATGGTTCTTGGGCATTGTTATGAAAATGGGTGGTTCCGTGATAAACTAAGGGCGGGTGAGCCCGATATAGCTCTCCAATGCATTGGGTAACGCGAAGGAGTGAAATGTTAAGGTTTCTCCGAAGAGATTTAGGGAATATACTATGATGGGTATTCCAAACATAACCAAGAGGGTTACTCCCTATGTAAGAATGTTATGAATGCCTCAAGTTACCTTTATGTCTTATGATTTCTATGATTTATTCATGGTTTGATGAGGTATGTTAAAGTGCCTTTGTTTTATAGGCTAAGTATGATTTCATTCTTATGTATATATGAACTCATGTTTCCTTTCCATATTTTTTATAACCCTTACTGAGCTTTTTATGCTCATCCCATGTTTTTGGAATGTTTTTCACAGGTCAAGGGAAAGGTACATGATGTGATGATAGTGTCAAGGATGTGTCAAGAAAGAATCCATGTTTTATTTTCAATATGTTTACGTTGATGGGAAGAATGAATACTGTCTTTTATGTAACCACTTTGTTTAAATGTGGAATGTAATGCAAGTTTCATGATCTAATTATCTAAAACTCTAAACCTGAAAAGATCCTCAACGTGTAATATTGTGATAACTCAAGATTATGTAAGGTTTAAGGCTGGGGCCTTATATTGAAAGCCTTGTAAAATTCGCATCGTATATACCATCGGATTCATCATCCTTTTTCTTAAGTTCAAGGAACTCCTTTTCCATATTTTTTCGAAGAATACGAGGGAATTACTTATTGAAAAACACATTCTTGAACTCATCCCATTCAACGGATTCAATATCATCTTGGGGCCTTGTATTCTTTATTAGAGACCACCACTGGTCTGCTTCACCTTCTAAACGGTAAACAACCAAAATGACTTTTTCATGTTCCAAACAGTGAAGTGTGGAGAATATCTTTTAAATGGTATTGATCCACTATTCAACAATAAGTGGATCAAAAGACCCATTGGAAGAAGGTGGGCGTTGCCTCATGAAGGACTCAATTGAATATTGTTTCCTTCTCTTCTCATTTGGAATTCCATAATGATTCATACCATGTGTAGGTATAGCAATAATATTTTTCACTCCATTTCCAATGAAATTTGGTTGTTCGGGAGGAAAATCATTGCATTTTTCATTACATTGATCAACACGGTTCCTTCGGGTTCCATCCATGGTCTAAAACCCAAGAAGTATAGTGTGAGAGGCAAAATCATATGAGGAAAACAACATAATCAATAAGAGTACTTTCAATATATAACATCTTAGGTTTAATACTAGGTTATTCATGATCGTTATTGTTATTATAGGATTGTAACATGTACTTATACTTATCCTTAGGGACATACCTAGACATACCTTAGAAATATCTCTAGGGATCTCACTAAAGTTTTCGCATCCTAGTTTCTAATGGTTAACTAAACCATTCCACTCATACCATTAGTAGAGACCCAAGATTGACGTATATTAACATTACATTAATTTTGAGTAATACTTAATACATAACAAAAAAACACACCCAAGGACCGTAATAGTTTAGTGTCTTTGGAAACATGGAACACAATCTTCTAATCATGGTGAAATATCATCAACATCTCCCATAAAGATCTTCCATTTTTTGTTTTCTTACCAAAAAACCTTTCTTTATATCCTGGGGAAAGGAAAATATAAAACATAGAAAGGGTGAGATCAAATTCTAAGTAAGGGTAAACATGGAGAACAAAAAAAACAATCCATAAACATTTGAACTTAAAAAAATGAACATAAATTTAAACATCAAAATCTTGAGCAATGACATAAAACATGGCAGTATGTAAGGCATGGATCATAAAGGAACATTAATCCTGATAAAATATCATGGTATTAAAACAAGTAATTTTGTAAAACCATTAAGTACATGATATGATTTCTATCTTAGCCAAGGTATTTCTACCAAGACCATCATAGTGGACAAAGTCCATTATGAACCGGGTTTACTTACTATTCCAGACCTGTATTACTGAACCGAGTTTACTTTCCATTCCATCCATATCTATCTCATGAGATATAAATTTTTACCCAATTCATTTGAGGGAGATATAGGTCCCACCCATCTCATAATGAAATCATTCTTACATGTGCCACTAAATAAACATAAATCATTCATCATAACCCATCGAATAAAATGGGTTTCATAAACATCATCCCATCATAACATAATCCATATAAAAAATGGATATAATTTCATCCTAAAAAAAATCAAACCATGTATATAATGGATAAATTATACTATAATCACTACCATATTAAAGAATTTCATCATATATGGAAAATAGTTTTTATAAAACACTTGAAATGAATTCTTGACGAAAATATCCTTTAATCTGTAAAATCATTTTCTTTTCTCAAAATGACATGAAATTTTAAAAGAAAATGATTTTTTGGAAAATAATCATGAAATATTGTAGAGTAAGCTTCCTGAAAATAAGGAATTATGAAACCATAAAAATCCGTTCATGCTGTGTAAGTTAAAAAAACCTACTTCTTATACTTTTGTCGAAAAAGTCAAAAAGTACCTCGAATAGTAAACATAAGAATGATTCCTTCCATACCATGTGGTAAAACTCAAAAAGGGTAAAAATGACTTTAAACATACATGGAATAATATTAAACATTTTATGAAAACATTTTGAGAAAACATATACATAGTTGATAAACATAACCCCAGTAAATACTTATGAATAAACAATCTCAGATAAGAATGAGATTGGAATACTTATCCATTACCTTATGTCTAATTTCTTCCATATGTGTCTGAGAATTCTGTATAGTGGGTTTAAACATATTATTAACTTGTAACAGAACCATAATAACATTTATGATATAATATATGATTTACTTATGACTTTATATTACCTGTTCATTTGTCAATTCCATGTTAAAGCAGCGTTTTGGGTAAAATTGTTTCATTTATTGTATATGTCTTGACATGTAATTATTCATATGATTACTTAGATCATGATTACATATTTTCATAATGTAAAGAATAATTTATATATGATATATATTCATCACATAAATATATATAATAGATTGATAAATGGAACAAAATACACCGTTCATGGAGACAGTAGTCCATATGTACGCATGAACGCTGTCTTCGTTTCCTTATTAAATTAAATAAAAGTAATTGAAATATAAATATACATAAATCCAATAGATTTATTATGTCATATGTTTAATTATTACTTATTATATATACTTTATAATCATTCTTGAATGGTTATCATGGAGAGTGAATCTAATCACATCGTGGAGACGGTAATCCGTACGTATGTACGAGCAACGATATCATTCCCATAATTAATGAATGGAATTGGAGTGGATGATATAATATCTAATGATCAGAATCATGTTATAATAATAATATATAGTTATTATTTCCACTATTATACCCATCCAATTAAGGTGGTGGTGAAAAAACAGATTACACCACAACGTGGAGTCGGTATTCCGTACGTACGCACGCACAATGATTTCATTTTTCGTAGGATGGATAGAAGGTGAAATAGGTTTGTTTCATATTTATAATAACATATATGTATATGAGTGATACTGATTTTATTAACTTATAATTAAATAAATAAATAGGATGTAGTAGAAGAAAAAATAAATTTGAAAGAATCGGTAAAAGATATTACCTCTTCTTCGACATGCCTCTTCTAAACCTTTTCTTAGGGCACTAAAGTTGGTATTAGAAGAAGATCAGGACCTCTAGTATGTTTATAGGGAAGTGGGAAAAAATTACATGGTTTTTTCAAGCGTGAAGGCTCAAAATGTTGTGAAGAGGAGAGGGAGGAGGTTCCCTTTTATAAATAGGAGAGGGGCACTTTTTGGAAACCTCTAAAATATTAATTTATAATAAACCCAAACCCCATTTAAAAACACCTAAAATGACTCAAATTATAATATGAGATGATATAGGGTTGTAATATCATAATAAAATAAAATTTAGACATGTTGGGAATTTATTTTAAACCTTATCAACTTGATTTATCCTTATTTAATCCATTTAATTTTATTTGTGGTAATAATATTCTAAATTTTAAATTGTTATAAATAATTACTTATGTGTTGTTAATTGTCCATAATTTGTTACTTTATGACATTTTAGACCATATAAATTTCAATTTATAATTTATAAATATTATTTTTGATTTTTAAACAATTTAATAATATGTAGTTTTTATAAAATAACAATAGTTTCAATTTTGACACTACTCATTTATTTGAATTTAAATAAAATCCAAACAGAGGATATATTCAAACAAAAATATTTAATAGATTCATAACATGTCCTATTTGGGTAAAAAATTTGTGTATCACACTAACTAGTTCATATAATATTTATTTTAATATTTTTAAAACCATTTATTTGATATTTTAATCAATAAAATAATTTCTACATAACTATTGTGTCATTATTAATGAAAATTATTTAATCCCTAAAATTTATAAATAAATCCACATGATGTAGATAATTTTATTGGATTTCTGGAGACTATTTATGTTCGACGTTTTATGAATTTTATCACCAAATTAAAATTATTACACTTATAAGATATAAGAGAGTGACATGTTGTCACTTTCTTTGGTTTTAATAATAATTACATCATTTTCATGGTCAAAATTCTATTAAATGAATCTATTCAGACCCTTAGGTGATATAGGTATACTTTTATTCATCTAATATAATTTTGTAAGGTGTTAGAGTAATTTTATAATATTATTGTTACCCTTAATTTCCTGATTTACCTTTAACTGTGGTAAATAAAATTTACCGTAGTTACTATTCATAATGCCCAAAAATAAAAAGTAGCCTATTAACATAATTTGAACCTACTGATTCAAAATATGGAATCCATTTTTTCAAATGAAAGTCATATAAGATCCAATAATTAATTTAAAATTAATCCTGTTGTAGAAAAAATGGGTTTTTATTTAAAACATTGCAAAAGATTGAAATGTTTTTACCTATGAATTCAATATAAAATTAATGATAATGACATAAATTATATTAAATGGTCAAAATGTATTCTATTTATAGTTTAAACCCATTCAATATTATAATTTAACCATAAAAATTATCTTTATGAAAAAAGTTGTTTTTAATTAAAATTTACTATATTTTTACTATTCATCAAAATATGAACGTTGTCAGGAAAATATCAAAACTTTATCCAACACAAATTTTTATATATTTATTCAAAAGAAGAAGTTTATTTTGTAAAATTTAACTTATAAACTTGTTAAAAATTATATTTAAAATGGCTGCGCCATCAAAAGGCGGCAAAACTGCATTTTATGAAAAATACTTATTTTACCCGAAAAATTTATTTTGTTGTCATACCATGTTCTAGAATATGTGTAAGATGAATTATTATGTTATAAAATTAAAAATTTGGTTAATACAATTCATAAGGGATAGTTTATAATAATATTATAATAATATATCATTGTTTAGTGAAACTCGGTATTGCGTACAACACCCGCTATAGAAGAAGGTCGCCCTTGCATGCAACACACACCAAGAATAGTGTTTGCATATACTACAAGATAATACGATGTTCCGTATAGTGAAATATAATCATAGTTTGGGGTACAACACAATAAATCCATGTAATTAAAAAAATATTTTTCATAAAATCTTGGGTTGTTACAGTGTGCTTGGTCTTCTCACAATTTTGGGGGTGAAAGGTTGTACTCATCATCATATAGGTCCTGAATTCATCTTGTAATCCTCTCTACAATTATGATGAAAACTGTGCATTATGATCAAACACATTCATTGAGGTCATCCCCTGATGGTGAACGGTCTCCTATATATACAGCTTCCCCAAACTCTCCATCGAACTATGCACCCTAATAGCAATGAATTTTGATGAATTCATGAGTCTATCAACTACCATGGTGATTGTGTCATTGCATTTTTCTATGTGCATAAGGAATATAAAACATTCCATGGATATGTCATAACATTTCAAATATAGGATCTTAAGGGGAAAGAAAAAACCTGTAGGAACTTGGTGCTCAGCCTTCACCTACTAAAAAGTGAGGCACCAATAGAAAAACTAAGCTATGCTTTGTCCCATGTAGGACCACCAAAATAGTATTTGAAGGAATATGTACATCTTCCCCATAATGGGATGTAATTCTAGGGGAGAATTGTGGAACTCTCACATCACCTCCTCCAAAAATGTGACAATAACCATTGTCCCCCCTAGAATAAGATGACATGATTCCCTCCTTTAGAATATCCATATAGTGAGTCTTCTATTGATATATGTTTACATAAGACCTGGCTATCAATGTCTCTCAACTGGGACTCTCTCACATGCTCGATAAGTGGAAATGTCAATACCACTTACTTCAAAGATGATATACCCTCCCTCTCTACTGGGGTCAACTGAATGGAGGCTAACTACTGCAAAACTTCCACCACTATGTGAGCCTGGGACTTCTTGCTGAGGTAATCTACTACAATGTTGCCCTTCCCTAGCATATAGACTATCACAAAGTCATAGTCCTATAAGAATTACAACCCGCATCACTATTGTAGGTTTGACTCTCTCTATGTAAAGACATACCTGAGACACTGGTGGTCTGAGTAAACTTCAGTGCGCTCCCGGAAAAGGAAACGTCCCTATAACCTCATAGTAAAGACTACCACTGAATTCTCTAGGTCATGAGTTCTGTAGTTCTTCTAAGGGGGGGGGGTCTTAGATTCTTGAATCCGTATACAATAACTATATTCCATTTCATCAATAGGCAGCTGATCCCATCTCTTGATACATAAAAATACATTGTGAACTCCATTCCTTCTTCTAGTAGTCTAAATATAGTAGCACTTTCCTGACTCAACCTCAACTCCTCAAAGGCTCTATGACACAAATAATACAAGGTAAAAGACTTCCCTTTCCCCATTAGGGTGGTTAAATTGGATGCTATTCTATAGAATTCTTCCAGGAACATCCTATATTACCCCAAAAAAATATAAGTATCAGCAGTTATAACACACACCTAGGTGGATCCCAAGAATGAACTGCTTTGATATTCACTGGATTCATAGATAAATAATGAATAGAAATTACATTCCCCATAAAGTGAACCCCATTAATACAAAACTATAACTTATATATCTTTTTGTTTTGTTGGTTCCCTCGAATCAGGTGTAGGACTATTCTCATGTGATCTGTAGGCTCCTCCTCTGATGCGAAGTAGACAAGTATTTCATTGATGAATACAACAATGAACTAGTCTAAGAATCACAAGTAAACCCAGTTCATCAATGCTATAAACATGACGAGGGATTATTTCACACCAAATAGCATCAATAAGAACTCATATTGTATATAGAGACATCGGAATACCATCATTGGAATATAAACCTCCCAATCGAAAAATTGGTGGTATCTAGACCCAAGGCCGATATTTTAGAACCATATCACTCCTGATAACTAGTCAAAGAGGTCATAATTACTTGGAAAGGGGATTTTTTTTATCCTGTCTTCGTTTGGGAGATGATAATCTACATAAATCAATAAGATCTTGTCCACCTATTTTTCAAAAACACTAGAGTTGTCTAGGGTGACACACTGGATCTGATTAAACCTTTATTCTAAAAAAACTTCAATTTCAACCGTAACTTTGGCATTCAGTAGGGGCTATCTGATATTCCATGTAAGTTATTGGTGTGGTGTTAGGATGCATGTAAATGGAAAAGTTCTTATCCCTCCTTTTCGGTAGTCTTAGAATGTCCTCAGGGAAGGACTATATGTAATCCTCCACAACCAATGGATCCCAGATTCCAGAAGAGCCTCAACCAAGGGCTATACTCTGAAACTGATTGGTGATTGGATGAAGCCTCTTTCTCACAAAACCAACATTCCCTACCATAATATATTTCTCACAAATAAAGTTAATATCATCTCATTATTGACATCTGGCTTGTCTATGTTGAGAGGCGATCTGAGATCATACAATAGATAGCCAATCCATACCCTAGAGGATGTCATAGGGTTCCATCATGATGATCAAAGGGTACCACGTGGACCTCTATCTACCAAGAGATTGTTTTCTCTTATAACATAAAATATATTGAAGAATCATTCCCTCTAGGAACCTTATGAAGAAGCTATTAGGATAACACCTTAACTGGGATATCATGATCTTGCATAATGAGTATATAGACAAAGGAATTATTTTGACCTATATGTAGTAATACTAAATAAAGAGTAGAATAAAATGTTATCATATCTGTAATAATCTAATGATTTGAGAGATCATAAACCTCCCTAATCCTGATATGGGACACCTAGTGGTATTGGTGGAAGTATCTCGTAGCCATTTCCACCACCGATAGATCATCCTACTCCTCTGCAATCTCTACCTCCCTTGGGACCACCCTACCCTCATATGGAAGATCACTGATCACAATTTTGTCTGTACAATGGTGGTCCATCAACTATCTTCTTATACTACTTATTACCTCTAATCACGAATTCTGGTGCTATGTGACCTCTCCCATCAGAAGAAAAAAAAACTTCCCCACTACGAGATTCCATGGTGATCTTCATTATGCCTATGTTGAACAACCTCATGCTTGAGCCTAATCATGAAAGGGATTCATACACCGAGATCCCACTAATTGGAATCCACTAGCTACTACAGTCAACTTAGCTCTATGATTCCCACTATAAGATTCACTTTTCTAATGCCCCTTTGACATAAATATCCCTATCAGCAGTTTCTATTCCATCTCCCTAATATTGGTGGGGATCCCAAGGTAACTACACTATCACATATCTCTCTTTGGAGTCCCATCTCAATCAGCTGTTCTTGGATGTAGAGATCATTGATCATATAAAGGGAGTACTGAGTGAGGTTTTTTAACCTCAATGTGTACTCATCCACCATCAACACTCCATGTTGTAGCTCTAAAATCTCTTGAATTTTAATTGAGCGCAAGAAGGAGATGTAATACTCATCACAATGAAATTTATTTAATTCAGTCCACAAGAGTGTCAAATCATCATGCATCTACTTAATAGGGATCCACCATCACCCATAAACTTCTTGTAAAATGATAGCTATTAGAAAAACCAACTAATCTATTGGGTTCTAAAAAATAATGAAGATATTCACCACTGACATTAGCCAGTCTTCTCTTGCCTAAGGATCTAGATCACTGAAGAACCTCAGTGACCTATGAAAATAGAACTTATAGAGAATCCTAATCTTGTGAACATCCTTATCCTAAACTGCTAGAATGATATGATACTAAATAGATGGAGGTGCTTCTACCTACCCACCTGGAGGAAGGTGGTCATCGGATGGACCCTGAAATGAGGCCTCATTGCTCCTAAGATCATCATCATGATCCAGAATTGGGATCATTTCTTGTTGTTATCTCGAAGGAATCCTAAGGTTTATCAATATATACCACAATAATATGAGTATATATATATATATATATATATATATTTCTACAAAAATAGGTAAATGACCCCATAATGATAGTTAAAGGATCAATTATATATGATGCTTATACCATTAATCCCTACAAAAATGTTTCAGCATGTCGAGTTAAAAATCAAGTAGTTAGGATCCTTGGGAATGGATATGTCAGTCTTCTTAAAATCACTGGATTCTCAATCCTAAGATCTAAACTCAAGATTATTTGTCACCATTTCCATAGACCCAATAAAATACTCTTAATGGGAATAGTAATAAAAATTTCCCCAGGAATAAAATTCCTATGATACCAACCTATAACGACCCAACCCATGTCGAGGATCAAGGCACAAATACCCCAAGCCTACTTCAATATTCTAGGGGTGGACACAAGTGCCAAAGGAATATGTAAAATCTGGGAGTCATTTTACTATGTATTTGTACACACACACAGAGGCATCTCAATGAAAAATTTTAGAGGAAAAGAATAAAAGATGCAAAACTACCATAAAGTAATCCAAGCATGCATGAACCTCTAGATAGTAAAAAATTACGGTAGTAAAACTAAAAAATAAAGGGAAAAATACACGAACAACCAAAAATATTTCCAAACCCAATAAAAATAGAAAAGTAAATAGCTAAGAGATATCCTAGCTCATGAATCCCTAGCTAAGACCATTATATGGGGTCAAAAAACCTATTATACCTTAGCTCCTCTCAAGTCAGGGTTGACCTACCCATCATTAGCATAAGAAAATACATGTTTAGGAAAATCCCATGTAGGGATGAGTATATACATTATCACGACACGTCCCAGACGGTCCCATGTCGTGACTACCCTAAGCCCACTAGCAATAGTCCAGGGTATTGTGACTAGCATGGAGTAAGAATATCCCACAAATGGGAGGCATTATCCAAATGTACATGTACGCACACACACACATATCTAAGAACACATGATGATATGTAAAACAACAAAAAGAATTCATGTATACATATAATATCTCATAAAAGAGTATGAAAGTAAAAGTAATGGAAAGTAAAAAGGGCCTAATATAGGCCCACTACAGAGAGTCAGTAACAGAAGTCCAACCTGAATGTAAAGGTACTGGGACTGATATCTAAAATACATAGGACCACACCTCTATCTGTCCAGTATCACAAATAACCACCTGGTCATGGTTTTCCTAGGACTCCATCAAAAGGTCTACCGTCTTCACAAGACATGACATGTGCGAGAAAACCCCATGCATGGGTGAGTATAACAATACTCAGTAGGACATCCCAAAACCAAAAATAAATACATCAATGTAATGTATAGCCAAATCTCTAAAGGAATATCTCTAGAAAACATATAACAATAATATATAGATTTACTCAAGAGAGACACCACACCATCAGGCTATCACAACCAACTACCAGAAAAAAGATTCTTCTTGAAGTGTGCTCATTCCTGGAGAACTCACTCCCTAATCCATGATAACTTCAGAGACACAGAGAGGGGGTCACACCCAGGATAGACCGAGGGACAACAAAAATCAATCCCAAGCGATTGGGGGATACCACGTACCCAATCTAGATCAACCTTTTATGTAGGGGTTCATGCCTAAGATCACTAGGGGATACCATAGACCCTTCCAATGCATCCCACCTGATATAGGATTGGAATGCACGGCCGATTGTCGCCTATCGACCGGTCAAAGTTCCGGTGCTCTGCTAATGTGTATATCAGCACTCGGGTCGAATCCTCGACGATGATACTTTATAATAGTCGTTTGTTTTTAGTTCATTGTATTTTTATTAGGGGGGTTTGTTTGAAGAGATTAATTGAAATGATTGATTTACTATAATTGATTTAACAAATTGATAATGATTGGGGTGAGTTCATTATTGGGTAGTTAAGAATGTGATATCCTTGAGCCTTACTTTGTATTCCATTAAATTAACACCCATGTCATAAGTTGACATTGATTGGAATTCCTAGGTATTAAGGCTTTAATCCAAGCCTTAACTTAACTTAGGGTTCTAATATCAATCAAAACTTATTTATGGTAGTGTATTTATGGTTCCAATAATCCATGGAAACCACTCGTTAAACAAAATATATCATTAATCTATGACATATTAAGTTTAACATACACAATATTAATTTAAACAATACTCATCGAGCAAAACTCTCAATCACTTAACATTCCCGAATTATAACTCACCCCAATGAGAGATTTACTCAGCCATTTGGGTGTTTAATAATATGGTTATAATTATTATGATTATAAATTAATAAGAGAAGAAAAATAAAGGGATAAGAAAAGAGTGGTACGTCGACACACACACACAAACAATGATGATAATTAAAAACAAACTTTCGATTGAATGAGGAAGAAAAAGAAGGGAAGGGGATTCAACTATATATGAAATATTTTTAGAACATTAATATTAATCTACAGAAGTTGGATGAGAATAAGAGAAATTAAAGAAGAAACTTTCATTATAACCGAATTACATACAAAGAGACTTACAAGATTACAAAAACGAAGAACACGAAAGTAAGCGAAAACAAAGAGAGAATGAAAGGTCTCTCAAGTGAAAACATGAGTATGGAAGGTCCTCCCAAGCCTGTGGCAAGGATTTGTCCGTTCCAATATAATCTCCTCTCTTCTGAAATGCCAACCCCTCTCAAGGAGAGAAGGGGAGAGTATTTATAGCCCCTGGAGTGGACTGTTTGCATTCCCAATATATCCCTCCACTTACATCGCCAATTTGGCTATTCATACAGCCTAATCTCCAAATATCTACTTCTTAAAAGTTGTAGATAATAAAGTTGTCAGACTACTGTAAACTTTGGAGGCATTTGGACAAGTAGAAACAATGTTATGGCGGTTTTATTTAACCAAGGTAAACTGTCCATTTCTATCCATGCTTTTTCGATTGCCAAACTGTGAATGGATTTTGGAAGAGGAAGATGCCCTAAAATCCGAATGACTTCTTCAACAAAGTCTGCCTCCTATATCTCCTCCTTCACACTGAAAAATATCATCTCTATGTGATGCTTAAATCATGAGATATGTCATGAATACTATACTGATTTTATTTCTCATCCAGAATGGTGGGTTGGACTTCAAAGCATCATTTGGGCCCCTTGTACTTTGATTTGGGAATTGAAATTTTTATACAAGATGACATGTGTTATCCCCAGAATTATGGTGGAGATTTAATGTTTTTGGACTTATGGATTGATCCCAGTAAATCAATCTTCAAGGCTGGTCCAGTTTGTTCACAGATTCTTTGGTCTTGATTGTAAGGACCATCTGACCCTTCAAATGGAATAATTGTCTCATGGTACCTTATAATGAAATGTTTTATATTGAAAGGAGAATCCTAGAAAACAAGAACCACATAATTTGTATCAGTATAGTGATAGTTATTATTAAAACATTAAACTGACTCAATTGGACTACTTCTAAAAATGCTCAAAAATTATACTTAATATTAAAACATTAATATTTCACACAAATTATGAACATTTCATATAAAATCAGTAAATAGGGAATATAATAATTCATTAAAATATTAATAACATCAAGGATCATCTCTATACTCAAGTGTTTACACCATTCCAGAAACTCCACTAGGGGTGATAGTGGATCGCACTCTAGTCTTAGGGAGAGATACTATACTCTATCTGAGACTCGACCTATAAAGGGGATTACAATCTAACAATGTGGATATAAAATCATACTGAACCCTTAAGTAAAGTAATAAGTGAACACTATCAACATATACTAGTCCAAACTAAAAACACACCACTTGTCTCAAAATGACCATCTCGATGATATGGTCTCAATGCCGCCGAGGGATCATCGATTGGATGCTCCGTTTAGGAGATATTTTCGAATGATAAAAACTGTCTGCATGCCTTCTGGGGGCCTAAAAAACTATCACCATAGTCGAACACTGTGTTCATTTGACTTACCATGCTACCCAACTTTGTGATCACTACACTTGCGGTTGACCATTTCTGTTGACCACAACTAGGATCTGCCCTAGTTTCCTAGATCCTACTTGGGTCCAACTTGAGTCTGGAATGACACATTGGCCTTACCCGACCCACTGACCTAAGCTGACCCATCTGAATGACTTGGACCACTGACCCGACCTGCTCTACATCTATCACCACTCCACATTAGCTGCTACTTCTATTTCCACATCTATCATCACTGTCTTCATGTCTCTGTTGCCACTGGTCTCTTCTTCCATACTGGTGGTCCATTTCATAGACCACTACGCCTCCACTAATGCCCAAAAAACTAAACAGTTTCAGATCCAATGTTCTTGAGTCCTTGTCTACATAGATCTGGCATCGGTGGTCGATTATCCTTGAATCTGGAAGTCCGATCATGTTTGATACCACCTGGAAATGTCGATCTGCGAACCATGGGGTTCCAACGATGAAGAATGTGTTGAATAGAGGAAGAAATTCACCTGGGAAAAGCTTTATCATAATTATTCAATCATTCTAGGACAAAAATCATGATTAAGGGATTCGGGGTAGAAAACCACATTAAATAAATCATGATAACCCATTAACAAATCTCATCCCACAAATACAATTGATCTATGGGCTAATCTATTCATGGATTAGTCCATGTTTATCATATATATAAATAATGGGGAATTAATCTAATATATCATATTCCATACCTCATGTTGGATTGATCTTCGGTGAATAAATATAGTGTTTCTGTCATTGATGAGTTCCATATATTCAATTGGCACAATGATCCACGATCCGATCATGATCTGTTATCGTTCACCTAAGATATTTCTCTAGAGTTCTACCCAATGGTCCTTCGACATATTTAGGGTTATGCTGCTAACCCTGGATTTCAATCACAAGGATAAATTTAAATGAAAATTCATTACGTCCAAAATATGTTTTTGTGAAATGATTTTATTGCTTTTATGTCCCTAATAGTTTTTTCCAAAAATGACCATCACTGACTAATGTTTGTTCTCTCCTAGGGTAAATCCTCTATTATTAACTCAATGGTTCCCTTAGAATTTCTATATGAGAATTCCTTTAATGGTTATACTACGTTTTCAGTGAATCAATGCACACAAGCTATTAAATATTTTCATATTTTTTAAACATTTATTCCGGGAACACTACAACTCACAATTTCTTGTTGTCTTAGCACCTAGTCTCGAAATAATTCCATATAATATCAAATAATAATACATGGAAATTATGAGATGTTAGATTCCACCCACCTTGGGGATTTACGTCCCCAAAAATCACAAATAATGGATGATCAAACACATTAGGGTATTGAGTTTGAATCTGAGCCTCCCACTCCTATGTTATCTCCTTGAGATTCTGGTGCAGACACTGAACACAAAACAAAGTAATTGATCACCCCAGAAGGATCCTCTCCTACCGATCCTCGATCTCCATCAGCTACTCAGCGAAATTCTCTCCATCCTCGATGTCCATCTCACCCTAGTCGATGGCATGTGATGGGTCTTGGATGTATATCATTAGTTGTAACATGTATAAGAAATAATGTACTCTATCTAACTATACTGGTGGAGCATAGAGGTAAACCACATAACAAATTATTTATAGTATATGGAAAGGGACGATGAACCTCAGAGATATGTTGTAGCCCGAGACAAATATATGTAATTCTCATCGAGGTGAATCCCAATGTAATGCATGGTCTCCTTCCTCAATCTCGAAAGGCCTCTATCATTTTTATGTATAAGACTTCTAACAGCTCTTTGCAAACTTCATCAACTCTTGTATGGTCTAGAACATCTTTGGAGGAACTCTCACCAACTCTGGGACAATGAGTGATGACTCTCCTAGGATAGTCTGGAAAAGTAGTGACCCATAGGGTTGCCCGAAAAAAGGCTCAAATGGTTCCACACAAATGGTGGATTGATAGAAGTTGTTTTATGGAAACTCCACCAGTGGTAAGTGATCGTACAAAATATGGATAAATTCTAACATGAAATCCTACAACATATCCTCCCGAACCTGAATGGTCCGCACAGACTGGTCGCCCATCTGTGGGTGAAATGTTGTGCTCAAGCATAGTTGGGTCCCAGAAACATCATGTAATCCCTTTCACAACCATGATGTAAAGTGAGCATCATGACCAGAAATAATAATCAATGGAACTCCACGGATTAGAACTATATTCTATATGAAGAAGAACCCCAAGATCTCAACTAGAATATGATCTCGAATAGCTATAATGTTGGATGACTTGGGATGTTAGTTAATAATCACCAAGATGCAATCAAGTCCCTTGGATGTATGTGGTAAACCTACAAAAAAGTTCATTTATATCCCATACTACTTACATTCTGGCACCTCAAGGGGTTGAGCTAATCATACTGGTAATGGTGGTCGTCCTTCACTTACCGGCATGTAAGGTAGCGAGAAATGACCTCTCTAACTCCTTTCTTCATCCTTTGCCACCAAAACTGACATCAGTGGTCCGGTTAAATATTTTCCACATATTTATATACCACTAAAGGGGTTGTATGAGACCCATAAAAACCTACTCCCGCAACGTCACTAGTACTAAGGTGTGTCCTTTAAAAATAATGTCGTGCTCCCCATATTTTGAGTATCCATCAGGAGAATGTGCTATGAAACTATGAGTATGTAAGGTCTCACAGTCTGTATACCAAATTTTTGTCTCCTTGACTTACTATAAGAGTGGAGGGATGAAAACCATCAACTAGAGGAATGATTATCCATCCCCATCCATAATGGATATTTGCAATGAGGAAAACTACTCTGATATCTCATTCAACAACTGCAACCCGGATCTCCTTCTCGGATAATCTACCACCACGTTCTCCTACACAAGAGTATAGAAAATCTAGAAGTCATAGTCTTTGAGGAAATATACTCATCACCTCTATCCGTAGATAATATCATCTAAAGATAATATGTACTTGAGACTCTTATGATATGAGTAGAAGATAATCTTCTCACCCATTAGGTAGTGTTTCAACATCTTCAATGTGAATAATATTAATGCTAACTCAATATCATGGGTCATGTAGTTCTAATCTTGTGGTATCAACTAGTATAGACCATAGGAAATAATTTATTTACTCTAAATTAGTACACAACCAAGCCCAATCCCTAATGCATCATAGAGCACCACGTACTCAACGCCTTCCTCTGGTAACGTCAAGATGGTAGTGCTCATCAACCTCTGCCTCAGCGCCAAAAATCACCACTATAAGTTTTCTACCCACATGGATGGCTTCCCCATTCATGCCAAATATATCAAGGGTTCTTAAAATCTAGATATTTTAGGTACCAAACTCCAATACAACCCTTCTAGTCTAAGAAAACTTCACACCTCAGTAACTCTATTAGGTGGATCCCAAGAAAGAACCGCCTGAACCTTTACTAGAACCACTACAACTCTATCCTATAAGGTGATGTTTCCCATAAAATGGACCACTCTAATCCAAAATGTAACATCAAGAGTTTCTCATAAAATTTTGTGTTCTTGGAGTGTTTTAAGGAATATCCTTAAGTGTTTCACATGCTCTTCCTTGGATGCCAAATAAACTAGTATGTCATCGATGAAGACCACCATGAACTAGTCTAAGTAAGGATGAAAGATCCATTTCTTGTGACCCATGAATACTAATAGGGTTTTCATCATGAAAAAAACATCACTAGGTACCCATAGTGACCATAAAGAAATATGAAGACCATCTTTAGTATATCCTCATCACGTACTCACAACTGGTGATAGCCTCATTTGAGGTCAATCTTTGAGAACCACCGCCCCCTTCCACTGATCAAAGAGTTAATCAATCCTTATTTGTGGATACATTTTCTTCATAGTCAACTAGTTTTAGAACTAGTAATCCATACATAACCTCAAGCTCCCATATTCTTTCTTTGCAAACAAAACTGGGGTTGCCCAAGATGAAACAATGGGGCTCACGAATCCCTTTATCTGCTAGTCCTCCAATTGTACACTTAGCTCAAGACACTCTTAGAGAGACATAATATATGAAAGTGTGAATATTAGTGTCATATTGGGGTATAGATAAATTCATAACTACATATCCCTCAAGGGAGGTAAACCTGGAACATATTTCAAAAAGATGTTTTCATACTATGCCACCACTGCAGAAAACTGAGGACTCATGTCCTCCTATATAATGAGGATGAGGATAAACAACTAGTGAGTAATTGGATGCAACTTCCAATGTGTGAGTCTATCCAATGCTTCTTGTGTTTCATCATCCCAAATAAAGAAAAATCTAGTTTTATTACTGTGGACACACTAAACTCTTCGCCTAAAATAGTCAATCGAAGAATGAACTATGGATAAGTAGTCCATAACAAGAATGACCTCATAAATCCTCGATGCTAATACCAAGAGATACCAACTGAAACTCTCTCCTACAAGATTAGAGTCACACTTTTGACACCTGTGTGTGATGGTTGAGTATTATTCAGTAATAATATCTAAGTGTAAGGGTTGAGTGAACGGTTCATCCAGAATCTCTGAGTCCTAGATAAGGTTTATCATCTAAAAGTAATGAATAGTACCTATGTCTATCAAAATATAACTAAGGCGGAAAAGAAATATTTTGTAAATTGTATCATCTATGGAGCCTCGGGGTCATAATCCTCTATAACCTACAACTAGCCTTGTCCATTCCCACCAGATCCCTGAGCCTCGCATGAAAAACTTGGGGGGGTGGTAATAGGTCAATTCTATGCCTATAACACGCTTCCCTTCATGTCCCATTTCCACGTATTCCACCCTACAGACAACTCTGGTCCCATCTCTTCCTTTATATCGATTTTACCTTGACTGTATCATGATTAGTTGTATGACGTGTCATTCGGTCTCATTTTTGATCTCCCAATGCCCCGTATGAGTAACACCATCTGTCCCTGGGCTGATTCAAGCCACCCAGGGATCCCGACATCACTAAACTTGAATCTTGGGATCACCCCCTAAAGTACCTGACCCACTTGGATCCTTACGACTACCATAAGATACCTACTCCTAAGGTCTCATCTATCAAGTTCCCACTACTAGCTCTCACTATCAGTGTGCGCTTTCAAAGAAAAATCTTCACTAGTAGGGCTCACTTAAGTACCCCAGCATAGGTATGAATGAGAAGGGATAACACTGATTCCCTAATCTCTCAGTGTAATCCCTGATCAAAGTTCCAATACCAAAAGAAACAATCCCATATCATATCCATGGATTAGTGTGAAACAGTAAACATTTTTGAATCCTCTATCATGGTCATACAACCCTCCTACAGATGCAGCAGCTCCTGTATTCATACTGATCCTATCATGGACAGATAGAACTCTTTCTTGAAGAGATTCATAAAGTCTTTCTTAGAGAGATCTCTCTCATCATGTGATTGAGTCACCAATCCCCACCATTTTCCCACAGATCCCTAAAGAAGACTTGATTAAAGGAATTTCATTTGGCCAACACGCGTCCTCATAAGGCAGAAAAGACGGGTGACTGCCTTTAGAAAATACTCAACCATCTGGGGGTCTCGTTTACCCCCCAAAAAAATAGGTCACTTCTTTTGAAGATTTTGAAACACACAAATCTTGCGTGCATCCTCAGTTGGTAGTTTTGATAGTAGATGAAGCTGACAGGTGGTGGTATTGTTCTTAAACCACATGGAGGTGTTATCTCTGGTACATGCCCCTGCACCAATGCGTCATCACTAGGCAGATCATCCTCATGATCAAGTGGTGTAATCCTGAATGTCTATATATGTGGAGGCATATTAAAATAAAACAAGATGCACCACAATCAGTAGAGTATATCTAGAGATCTCACTCGATAAGGACTTAAAAAACATCACCATTCCAATATGATGCATGTACCATTGTGTTTACCTGCAAATTGTTTTTCTTATACTGAGTCAGAAATCAAGTAATCAGATTCTGGGTGTATGGCTATGTCATCCACCACACCAACACTGGAGTCCATGGCCTAAAATATGAACTTAAAACACTTATCCATATTTAAACAACCCTATATCATAGACCCCCGTTCTTAAAGTAGCACTAACCCACACAAATACCACTCTCTCACAACCCATCACAATGTGGCGCGTGCTATGAATACGCTAAGACTTCCTATAATTAGCCAGGGGATGGTCACTAGCATTGATTACACATATCCAAAAAATGGAAGGAATTATCCTAAAGTAAGTGTAAATATGAACACATATCCAAGGAACGAATGATGAAATGTAAAAAAATCGAATAAATGCTTGCACACATCTAAGATATCATAAAAGAGTATGATAATAAAATTAATGGAAAAAAAGAGCCAAATAAAATCCCATTACAAATAGTCTATAACATAATTTCAACTTGAAAGTAATGGAACTAGGACTGCTAACTGAATTTCATAGGAACACACCTTGTTCTTTCCAGTCTCACTAAGCACTACCATGTCCTTGTCTTCCTAGGACTCTATTAAAATGTTGATCATCGACAAAAGACACAACATGTGCATGAAGATACCATGCCGTCGTGAGTATAAAAATACTTAGTAGGACACCCCCGAAACCAAAACCAATACATCAAATGAAAATTCTTTCTTTTCTAAAAAATTATATCTCTACAACACATATAAAAATAATATCCAAATATACTCAAGAGAGACACCACACCATCAGGTAGTCCCAACCAACTATTAGCCACATGATTCCCCCCAATGTGAACTCATTAGAGGAGAACTCACTCATCAAGAAATGATATCATCAGAGACACTCCATGAAAATGTATAGCTCATTTGGGGGCTTCCCAAAGAGAACACATTGTTCAAGGAAGACTATGATACACTAAAAGGGGTCACACCCATAACTGATCGGGGGACACCAAAGATTGTTGCCAGAACCACTGGGGGATACGACGTACCCAATCTCGATAAACCTTCTACATAGGGGATAATATCTAGAATCACTTGGGGATTCCAGAAACCCTATTTATGTGGCCCGCTAGATGGAGGATCAGCTCCCCGCTCAAGGAGTTACACAATTCCACAAACTCTACTGCTATTGATAATGGATGGAAATCCATTCTCAGTACCTCATACTCTAGAGGGGATTACTATCTAGTAATGTGGATGTAATTTTGTAATGAACCATCAAGGAAAAGGCCAAGGAAAAAAACTTAATCAATACTAGTTCTAACAAAAAAACTGACCACTTTCCTCAAAATGGTTGCCTCAATGTTTGGGTCTCAATGATGCAGATGGATCGTCGATTGGAAACTCCATTTAGGACATATGATCAATTGAGCGAAACTTCCCTGAGGCCTTCTGGGGGAATAAGGTCCTACCATTGTAGTAGGTCCACCTACCATCATGGTAGGTTCCCCTAACTCTACGGTTTGTGAACATACCTTGTGGCATGACCGTGTGGTTGCTACACCTAAGGTCGATTGTCACGGGCTACCATTACCATCGACTACAACCAGGCTCCACCCTAGTTTACATGGATCCAAATCAATCCTAGCCCGACCTACCGGCCTGAACCAACCCACTAAACTGATATAACCTATCTGCTTGACCATCCCCGCTGGTCTATCCCTCTCTGCGTCCACCGTCGCACCATGTCCGTCATCTTGTCTTATGCCTTGTATACCGCTTCTTCTACTGCCACGTTATCTGTCATGTATTCCACCCCATATGCTGAAACAAATTCCACACCCGCCATTATGTCCTACCGCCCCATCCCGCCACCACCACACCATCAGTCACTGTGTCCTACATGCGCTCTAACGATTCACACCGCCACCGTCCACTGATCGCTGCTGCCATGCTATAGGCCCTTCCGTGGACCACCCTGATTCCTTCAATGTCTGAAAAACCAAAATGTCATAAATAAGAGGTCATTGGGTCCTGATCTACATATATCCTTCCTAATTTTTCAATTCTCCTTGAATCCGGGGGTTCGATCATGTTCAGATCCACCCAGAAATTTCAAGCTAGGAACTGCGAGGTTCTAATGGAAAAGAACGCAAAGAACAGAGGGATAAATTCACATGGGCTAAGGTTTATCATCACTGGACAATTGTTTTGGGAAAATGATCATGATTTGGGGATTCAATATATAAAAACACATCAAATAAATAACTATAACCCATAAACAAATACCATACCACAAATATGATCGATCTATGGGCTAAACTATTTATGGATTAGTTTGTGTTCATTTTAGGAACCAATAACAGGGAATTAAACCAATAAATCAAATTCCATACCATATTCTGGGTCAATCATCAATGAAGAATGATTATGATTCCTTTATTGATTTATTTCATAGATTTTATTGGTGCAACTATCTGTGATCTGATCTTGATATGTTGTTGTTCCCCTAAGATAATTTTCTTTACTTATCCCCATTGGTGTTCCGACATCCCCAGGGTTATGAAGCTGACCCTTTATTTCCAACATAAGGATAAATTTAAATGAATAACCATTTCATGGAAAATATTTTTTTAATAAATAATTTTTTCCCTTTACGTCCTTGACAAACGTTTTCTAAAAATGGCCAACACTGATAAAAGTTAGGTCACACCTATGTTAAATGCACTATTATGAACTCAAATATAAACTCTTATTTTTGATCTGGGAAATAGTTTAAGAGTTATTTTAATTTTTTTGGAAAAAATCTTGCACCTGAAATTAAATATTTTAATATATTCAATCATTTATTCCGGGCTCACTGGACCTCATAATCGCATGCCGTCTCAATGACTTCTCACAAAATTATTCCATATAATTTCCAAAAATAATACACAGAAATTATGATAAGTTTCATATATAGACAAAAGAACACCCAAAAAGATTAAGTTGGAGTAGAAAGATATACAATGGGAATAGAAAGACAATAGATGTAGGATATAATCAAAGAGTATAGGTAAACCCCAAAAAAGTGTGAGAGTAATCTCATACAAACACCAGGTGAAAAACCTGGTGAGTAGATGAACTTACTATTGATTATTCTACACATGTATTAGGATAGTAGACACATCTATCTATAAGAAGATAAACACAGAAGGCAAGTGGCATACCCTATATGTCATCTACTCTCCTTGAAGTAGAGTAAACAAATCCATGGAGATGATTTTTAAGGATATATATATATATATATATATATATATACATATGCTCAATAAAAATAATCGAAAATGAGAGAGTAAGGGGATCTCTATATCACAAATCATCCCAAGAATAAGAGTATCCAATGGTTCTAGAATTATATCAATGATTTCAAGAATCTCACGCATCTTCACAGAATTAATCATTCATGTCTTAACATGACTTATCACTATGTCGCATAGTCGAAGGACTATGAACTCAAAGTAGAAGACCTACACCCTAGTATGTTGGGGGAGGGGGTTCCAATTTTCAAGTCTGCATGCAAGAAACTACATAGATTTCCTTGAGATTCAACTCAATATCAACTTACAATCTATGATGGAGGGTCTACTCGGTAACTGTCGAGGATACCACTACCCAGATATGTTGGAGGGTCAACTAGGTATCCATTGAGGATTTCAATGCCTAGATTTACTGAAGGCATGACTAGAAATTTTTTTGTTATTTCATTACCAAAATATGTTGTGGGTTTAATTAGGTATCTTTCAGGGACACCACTACCAAGCTATGCTGTTGGGTCAACCCAGAAAGGCCCTAGTGATCCTGTGTGATCACTATCATTATAGAGAATTTCCTTACCAGGATCCATGATTAGAACATTAAAATCATATGTCAAAATACAAAACTGATTTCACCACTAAATTTTACACGTAAAATCACCTAGGATAGGAAACTCACGGGCCAAAATTCAAATTCTAGCATAAGAGATATGTACAGTTGATATTTCCTCACAAATGAACTATGGGTACCAGACATGGTAGGGGGCCCACATATTGTGTGGTCTCATTTCACTACATGTTTGTTTCCATCACCAACACACATCTCTATCTAATGTGGTAGTACATGTTAAGTAGGTGGACTACATGGCATGCCCTGGATAACCAGGGCTTGTATATGTCCGGCTTCAGCATGTCCTTGTACTGGACCCCATGTATGTGTACTCGAGTAAACAACTATTTGAATGGAAATTTATTTCCTAATGGTTTTTCGGCATGTGTGATCCATCACATTATTTACCACCTAGGTAAGGGGTACACATAGTGTGTGGGAGATTATAGGTCTTTCCATTCTTATGTTTCTAAAAACACATGCATTTATTTCTAAGTGGGATACACACTATGTATTCATTCTTATGCACACCAAGTAGTTGGGATTTCACCAGATTCCATTATATGTACTTTTTTCCATGAAATTTTCCACACTTCTTTTGTTTCGACCACTAATCTACCCAAAAACATCATATCTAGGCCATATCTATAATTTCTAGCTATCTTTCTTCAAAAAATGTCCACTGGTTGTTTGTCAAGGTTTCACCATATGTTACGCATAATGGAAATCCTTCCACATCTAATTTCATAATATCAATACTCTGAAACAATGATCCAAAACTCACAAAAACACCTGACATATGCTAAGATTATTGACCTAATCCTAATTCGTGGAACTGCTAAAAATATGTGGGTCTGATCGGCCTTGGTACCATCCGATAATAGTAAAATCAGGACTTTAGGGTCCAACCAGTGATGAACATGAATAAATAATGGGTGAAAGAACAATAATATAGGTTCAAACATCATTTTCCAAGCTCTCTTGGCCAATGATCAATAATGGGAAATCAGGGTTAGAAAGAAATTCAGATAATCGAATAAATCGATACTTGGGTGCATGCTAAGGATGAAAATTAGTGCATATTAATAGAAGAGGTGCCTATCTACTCAAATTTTTTAATAAAAAGGGTGTATAAACACTAATTTATGGGTCTTACATATATTTTTTATCATTCATTGACGAAGAACGTGTTTCCCAACAATCGATAAAAACTATTGCGCTCGCTATGTCATGATATGATCTGATATGGTTTCATCATAATGTAATGTGATTAACCAATGGATAAGGGAAGAATATATATATATATATATCCCAAGGTTTATGTGATTAACCCTAGAGAATTCATCCTAGATATATTATTATAGAACATTTCACTACGTCAAAATGAAATAATTAATTAATTAATTAAACTGACCACCAACAAGAGGGGAGTCGAAATGACCATCATTGACCTATTTTATGTAACTCCTAGTGTAAAAACCAAATTATTGACTTAACTGTGGCACCGTATTTCTAATTAACACTTCCATTTAAAAATTATTCCATTTTCATAAAGAATTTGTGCGCGTACAATATAAAATATATTTATTATTTTTATAAAATTATTTCCAAGCAAATGGGGCCTTCGAATCACATTCCATATTTGAACCAATCTCATAAAATATATTTAATATTCTTTAAAATAATTACATGTAAAAAAATTATTTCTCTAAAAATGAACTATGATACAATCATGGAGACGGTAAGTTGTACGTATGAAAGCATAAAATTTCTATTTTCAAATAATAATTATGGATAGAAGAATAGTTTTATATTATATTTTTAGAATGATAATAATATCATTTATATCTTATTAATATTATAAATATACTTATATATATCAACCATGTAATGTGGTGATGAAAAATTAATCTCATTACTTCATGGAGGTGAGGATCCACACATACACATGAAAACTATTATCATTTTTATGTTCATGAAAAGGTATGAATAAAAATGATATATTATATTTTAAGAAAGATAAATGTTTCATGAATATTATATATAATATTTAATTCCATAATTATTACCATTCTTGTGTGATGGTGGTGGAAAAATAATTATATTCTTTCATGAGGCAGAAGTATGTCATACACATGAATGATATTTCTTTTCCCATTTGATGGAAGTGGAGATGGATTTAGGTGATGATATTAACAAAATAAAATCTAATTATATTGAGAATACTGTATTTATTAATTCATCATGGAGGAATATTATTTCAAGGAAGTGTAAGAATAAATAAAAAATAAACACTTAATTAAAAATGATACATCTTCTTTACATGATCTTCATTGATTAAACAACTTAATACTTATAAAGAGGTTGTTCTTCCTAAACTAAGGACTCTATAATGCGTAGAAGGATTAATAAATGCGATTTTGGTAGATATTGGCTAAGACAAATATATTTTTAGGTGTGAATAAGTGATCTTAATTTTTTCTCTTTTTTAGGATAAGGGAGGGGCACTCATTGAATTCTTCAAAATATTAAATTAATATAAATTAATTTTATAATCCAAATGCTTCCAAACTTATTAATTTGAAAAGAAGGATGGTTTTTGGGTCATAATAACTACATTGAGAAAAAAATTATATAATTTTTGATTATTTTTTAATTTTTATCTTATAGAATTAACCATTATTTAACCTTTCTATTTCTTACCGTGATATCATGAAATATACACTTTGAGGGTTACTACAAAATGAAAAACAACCAATAAATGAGTCAATGATGAAATTTTAAGACTTATCCCAATATAATATCATGATATTATATTTTTATGTATTTTATAAATGTTATAAAAAATATATTTAAAAAATGTGTGCCATCAAAAGGTTAAAAATATGCCTTTTTAGAAAAAAAACTTCTCTTATCCGTAAAATTGTATCTGTTCCTATATCAAGTATAAAAACACATAAGATATACCTTAAACATAAGATTAAATATACATACATACATATATATATATATATTTCATTAATATAATCTAATAAGAGTGATTTTATTATTTATTGTCATAAACCCACATGTACACATTTAAATAGTTTTTCAGAATAACATTTCCATTTACTTTAAAAAGAGTTTTTTTTTCATTTATAATTAATTGGTCAGTAAATAATTAATTATATATACATAAGAAAACCATATTTTTATAATATATTTAATCATTATTATTCCATCCATTCTAACAGATATGAGATAACTAGCATATTTAATAATAATATTTAGTTTGTTTAAGATCGATGTTGTGTATCATGTATGCTATAGAAAAAGGTGTTTCCTTTAAAAAAACTCAAAATGTATCTTTTAGTTACACAAATGGTTTTCTTATTTCTATAAAAATATAATCCTAACATTTCTTTTTTATGTATGTGACTCAATATTTCAATTTGATAATGTAATTATATATTTTAATGATCGATTGGCATATGTTGGTATCTAATAGTGAATTGAAAAGAGTATTTTCTTAGAAATAGATCAGGGTGAATGGGTATGGTGCTTTATAAGTTATCCATTTTTTGATTAAAATCCTTATGTTAATGGAACATGGATTTTTTATTTATATGTGTATGCTTGAGGGTTTGGATTGATGAATCATGTTAGTGATGATGTCAGGATAGGAGTTTGTTATGATATAATGACCAATAGAAATATGTATGATGTTATAACTTTAATTTATGGGATAAATATTGTAATGATAATTATAGACTAATATTTATACATTCTTCTTGTTTAGCTAGTTTAATATTATTATCATTTTATTATAATAATAATATTTATTTAAATGTTTTCAACTTGACCATTGAATTGAATTAAAAAAAATTGGATATGTGTGTTAACCATGGAATGCGGTGATTGAAATTGGTTGAGAACTTGGTGTGTGTGAAAGGTTTTCAATTGTGATGTAATGAAGATTGTTTATCTTGATAAATATTATTTTGAAATAGTTTTACAATAAATATAATGATTATAATTCTCATCAAAAAATAATAAGCTTTAAAGGAAGGATTTATAAGAGGGAATAAGATAAAGATAATTAATTAAAGTTGAGATGATAGTTTTATTAATTATGATTTTACAATAATTAAATAAATCCTAAATAATATTTCAACCACAACTACATAAATAATAACGCAGTTCTTCAAGAACCTGATGAATTCTTAAAACTAGTTTTTAAGTAGGGAACTTAGTGGAGGAAAATAGGTGACATAATTGTATTCATTTATATCAAGACATATAACCACCTTTATAGGAAAAATAAATGTAGAAAAAGATATAGAATTAACAAGGGAAACAATAGAGTCTAACATTATAAGTCAATATATAAATTGAATAATATTATCACACTAAGGAATGGTGTTCCCTCTAATAGTGTGAAGTAATATCAGGTGAATGTTAAAGTACATATATATTATTCTGAAAATAATTAGAATTGAATAAAAAATGGTTAATGGGATTTTAAATAATAATGTGAAGGAATCGTTATGATAATGATTCATATATATTGGAACTTTTCGATGAACTAAGTAGAAGTAAATTTCATTACTTATGATATCATGAAATTAATTCTTTATTGATAATTTGATCTTCTATATTATGATGTGGTTAGAGAGATAAATCGATAACAATATTTACCTATAATTGAATTATTTTTTTACTACATATGAGTTTTGAAGTGGGAATCCCTTTAGGAGGATATGGTATCTTGATTCCTTCATGGGGATTTTTGTAAGACTTATAGAAAGTTTCTCTAGTTGTTATTATCGTGGTTTGTTGTGTGTACACATTTTTTTGAGGAGTGATACAACATATGATGGATGTATATAAATTTATATGGTACATGATGATGAATAATATTTTCACACAAAATTTTTCTAGTAATTTAGTTATATTATAGTGATTATATTACTCATAAACCACTGATCTGGGTGGAGATTAAAAATGAACTGTGGTTGCATCAACCTTCACTAACCAAGAAATATAGATTGAGATTGATATGATATCTCTATAATATATTTTTAGATTATTATTTCCTTTAAAATCTCCCATTTGGGATAGATGGATATATGAAATTCCTCTTGTATTTCTATTGAATGAATGTGATGATCATGGTTTATGGAGTTGAGTAGTACTTCTAGAATGTTGAATATGTGAATGTTATGTATAATAATTCACCTTATTGGTGACACAACTTCTCTCCTATATATGGGGATTAGTTATAAGATTATGTACCTTGTAATGTCCCTATACCTTATCCATTTATATTGTATTAGGAGTAATTGATATACAACTAAAACTAGAACATTTTTCATTCCTAAAATATTCATGTATAAAAATTTAGACATAGATATGTGTGGTTCTCCAATGTCTATACATATATAAACTTCTAGATTTAAATATTTTTATGAACTATACCTGTAGATATGTATTTAATTTCAAAATTTATATATTTTTGTAGATGTGAATTTCCTCTTTTACAACCGAGATTCGTAGAAACATTCATTTCCTCTAGACTCTCATGATATGTGTATGTAAAGTGAATTACTGGGTAGAACATCAGGACCAGGTTGCAAGATATTATTATTATATAATTGTGAAGAAACAATTTTATTTGGATACTACGGTAAAAGTGATCCCTATGTGGAATAACAAGGATATATCATAGATATATGTGGTGATGAATCCCTGTTTCTTTAGGTTGTATTCTCTTCACATGTCTTTGATACATGTAGACACTAGATGTTTGCGGGGTTTTATCACTAGTTGGTATTACCATACTAATTATTATTATTTTGACCCAAGAATGCACACTTATGAATTATTTCTATTATTTATATGTAGATTAGAAGATGTAGATGGTGGATGATCATGGATCTGGGAGATGGATAATAGATATGAATAGATATTGAAGTGCATATCTCATGATTGCTACCTATTCTGTGTTGTTAGTATATGGGAAAACATCTATTCATGATGCGATGGTTATACCTAGTGATTTATATGTGTTATTTCACACAATAAAATAGATATTTTTACGTATATAATTTTTTATATTATTTAGTGTGTGGTTTGTGAATAATATATTGATATTTATGTATTAAAATATGCTTGAAATTGGTATAGAGGTAATTCCTAACATTTTGTGTGGATAACTCTACCCTAGTCACTAGACCTTGGCCCAGTAGAGATGGGCATGGGGATTTAATTTTTATTGAGCTAGGATGTAACACTAACCTTATGAAAATATATCCTCATTTTGGTCGTGATAATCTCAAAAATGGATTAGAAAACATGATTTCCACAATAAATATTCTCACATTGTCCATGACACTATACATATGAAACAAAACATTGAAAAAAGATACATTATACCTATATGTAAGAAAAATAATCTATTAACTAATATAAATATTATACACATACACTATTGAATTATTAATTTTTTTATTCCTTTTTGATAAGTAAACCCTGTCTAGCAATTCCCTTTAATAAATTTATGTTAATATAGTAATTATAAAAAAAATTATATCATAATAAATTTAATAATAAATTACTATTAAAATATAATAAAACTTATAAATTTAGAAAATCATTAAAATTTCATGAATATAAACCAGTAAAGTGAATAAGCAATATGATGGGATGTTATATAGGAAAAATATGAAAAATATCCAATGTATAATAAAATATAAAATGTTCAACATAAATGAAATTATTGTCAATAATAGTTCTATATTTATATATGTATTATTATCCGTAAAGAAATGAAGGGAACCAACACTTAATATATGTTTTTTTTAATATTTGAGATATTTATTCTACTTTAGTGGGATCCCTCAAGAATTCTGTAGGTTTTTAAATGTCTTCTAGATATTTAAAACCATAAATTAAGGTTTTCATGTTTTGTATGAAACTTTTGTGTGTATAACTAATTTATCAAGTGATAAATTGAATCACATGTTATAGTTACATAATAAAATTTAGATTTAAATTTAAATTTAAATACCTGGAAAATAACTAAAATAAATGAATTTAGATCTCAATGATGGAACATAAAAATATTCCAATTTAAAAGAATTTATTAATAATTTGTTACCTATACAAAAATTTATATGTATCTGATGGTGCTGGTTCCTAAAACTATTATTTATTATTTAAATGATTCTTTAGATTTTATAAACTCTTATATAAAGTAAATATAATAAGATATTCATAAAATTTGAAATCATAAGTAAATAAAATTTACATAAAACAATATACTGCATATGTCAATGTAAGAGTAAAGACTGTTATCTAGAGTAAAAAATGACTGTAACTCTGTCTAACTATGGCCACCATCCAAATATGAAATGACAATAGAGTGGTTGGATCAGTAATAAAATTTACTTTTACACATAATTGATCTAATTATATAAAATGATGATTCACTTAACCCCCCAATATTATATATGATTCCATACACTACAATATGAAAATGGAGATACCAATAACAAAAATCTTAGAACACACTTAGGTTTGAATTAAGAGGTAGAATATTTGGATATGCAAGCTATATAGGATATTTTTGTCTCTCAATATTTTCAAAAATATTCTATACATATTATTTAATCCACTCATCTATTGACTTATTCATGTCTCGATGCCCAACCTTCATGGATTTTAATTCACCCTTTTAGTTTTCCTTCAGAGACGTTGCAATAGGACAATGAGAACATTTCAAACATTGAAACCTTTCTCTCATCTTCTTACATGGATCATATGTTCATTATTACCTAAAGCAGTCATAATAATATCCTTAATACCTCGAGGGATAAAGTCCCCTAAACCTTTTTCTCTATATAGGTGTCCTGAAATTCTACATATAAATTTTATATTAATGTGATGAATTTATAAATAATTATAATTGAGAATGTAACGGCACAAAGTATTTCAATTGAAAATTCCCTTCTTATATTTATGTCATAAAAACACAAAATAATGAACTACTAAGTGATAAGTGACCTTTAAACATAATTTTGTCACCCCTATGTTTGGAATTTCAAAAATCCGACATACACGGTTGTGTTCAAGATAGTTTTTGGAGTCTAATGAAACAAAAATAATTTTTGGTGAATAGTTACCTACCCTTATGAATAGTAACCTACCCTTATGAGTAGTAATATGACCCTTATGAATAGTAAATAAGAGTATCATTACCTATTAATAATAAAATAAAATTTAGACATCTTAGAAAGTGAGAATTTGACCTTAGTAAATGTTTTTGGTATTTTATAAGTCAAAAATAATTAATTATAATTAATTAATTAATTTAAAAGAATATTTATTTCCCTGAAATGTATCCATAAAGTATTTAATTAATGTCTAATAGTTTTTAGATAATTTTATAAGACCCTACGTAATTTTTGAAAGAACAATAAAATCAGTTTTAATCTTAAAAATTGTTTTTTAAGTAAATAGTGATTTTATTTAAATATTAAATTAATAATATTTAGAAAATTATTTTTCAAAAATGGACTTCATTTTTGGATTCTACACGTCTAAAAATGGTTGGGGTAACATTTTGGTATTTTTCTGAGATACTTGAATTTTTGGTGAATAGTATAATACATTAATTTACCATATAAATACATTTTAATTTAAACCCACTATTCCTGACATCAAAAGTGATGTAAGCACCCAAATCCCAAAATCACATTCCTTTTTTACTATTCTTGGTCATCCAAGACACACTATTCCTTGTCTTAGGGGAAAATAATAAACTAATGAATTTTATATTAAGGAAACCCCTCTCCCCTCCACTATAAAAGCCACCCTTCACTCCCTCTTTTCCTCACACCTCTCAAGCTCCAAGACTTCTCTAAACTCTGCCCAAAAAACTTCCCTATCCCCTCCCCCACGTCTAAAATCTTCTGGTCTCATCAAAATACCAAGCCTAGCTTCCTTAAGGAGGTTCTCAAGAGGAAGATTCTAAAGGTAATTTTCCCCCTCTTCTCCTTTAATTTCCCTTCAAGTTCAAGTTCCTTTCTTGATATCTTCCCACCTATCTTCATCCAAATTGTTTTGTAACTCCATTATTATAAATATAATTTAATATTATGATTATAATGTTATATTATATCACCCCACACCCTTTCCCTCTTCCTTTTATTTTATTAAAGAGAACGTTGTTCATGAGGTGTTAACTTATCACCTTCAAAAACAACATGCTCTCTTCTTCCATTTCTACCTTCAGATATGGTCATGAAACCATTTTTATGGTTGAACCAGAATATGTTATATGTATTATGTTATATTTTATGTTCTGGAAATAACCTATGGCCATATTACTAAGTGAAAATTTAAAACAAGTTCGTTGTGGTCCAAAAACCGCCCAAATTTACCCAAATAACCATCATTAAAATCTTATCTAATGATTCATCCACATGGATCTAATATAACTCATTATAAAATCATTAAATATTCTTTAATATCATAAATAACATGTAATATCAGTTCTGGATGTTTACCCATGATCTACCCAAACATCAATTTAAGAATACAAGTGGACCGCTCAAGAAAACCATAAAAACGAACATCCCCGAACAACGTTTTTTAAACTATATAAGTCATCCAAAGGTACATAATATGACATAATGATTCCATAATGAACACTATTAATGTATAAAAGGTTCTTTAATTTCTAATTAATTAATATAATGTCATTATACAGGACATTAAAGAGAAGGAGGCATTCGGGTACAAGGTAAGGGGAAATCTCGAACCCAATTTTCTTCCTTCGGGTTCTCCCTCTTTCACTCCATTTTTTGATATGGTTACTCCTCAAAGATCATTTTTTCATAATTTCCTTTACTTTTTTGGGATATAAATGTTTGTCACTGGTTTTTATGTCCATCAAAATGTTTTCCAAAAGAACTATTCTTTCAAGATCTCACCTTTTACCTCTCATTCAAGGTTGATGGTTCTTGTATCAAGTATGATGTTCCCTATTTCTTTTGGGAACCCAAAGCTTATGAATGTGTTATTATGAGATAAAACCCATTCCATTCCATGGGTTATTTATGTACATGTTTGATATGTGTTATATGTGGAAATCATGATAATGATAATGTTATGATGTGACAGGTGCGCCCAGAATTATATAGCGCAATATGAATGTTTAAATGTGACAGGTGCGCCCGGAATTTTACAGACCTCAAATGCATTGGGTAAAGTGATGAATATCATGAGTAAATGTGAAATGATGTGTGAACAAGATTCTAGCTTGGTTCACAAATATGTGTGGTATTTAACCACTATGACATGATGTTTCATTTTTATGCATTTTCGTATTTCAAGTCTTCTATTTATGATCCTCTCATGTTCATGATCTTCTTCCTATGTCATGATTATGCTCACCCCATGATATATTGTTCTTATCTATCCTTTTACTGGGCTTCTAGCTCACCCCTTTTTATGTATATCCTCAGGTGGCTATATGTACTAAGGAGAGGACAAGTGCCACTAAGAATCTTGTGAAGAAGAAATTAAATAAATTTTTATGGTTGATGTTGTATTTGTTATGTGTGGTCCTAGTTTTCCCAAGACACTAAACCTTTGGATCCTCCATGTGTAAAACTATTATGTTGTTTATCTTTGAAATGATGTAATAGTAATGAAAGAAAAGGTTGGGTCGCTATAGTTGGTATCAGAGGAAAGGTTTAGTTAATTTGGGAATTAGGATTAGTAAACCCTAGAGAAAACCTCTAGCATGAGAATAAGTACAAATATGTTCACAAGAACATTTACCTAGGGACCCCATATGTTATGTTTTTTTATAAATGAATAAGTTATTCATGACTTGTTTACTTATGTTTTTCCTAACCTTTTCTATTTTAGAAAATGGTGGGAACTAGGAGAAATCAGGCCAACAACTCTTGCGAGGGCCAATGCAACGATTGCCCGAATGACATCCCCAATGATTTTGGAGGTGGAGTTAAAAACTTCATGGTGATTCTTACCCAATTATCTTGGGTTATGAATAATAACCATGATAATGGGGAACATCCTCCTTCACCAAAGAGGGAGAAACTAGCTATCGAATTTTTTATGTGGCAACGACCACCGACATTTTGTGGATCTTCCGATCCACTAGTTGCGGAACAGTGGGTCAACTCCATGGAGAAGATATTTTCTATTCTTCACTGTTCCGAGATGGAGAAGGTGACTCTAGCCGTTTATCGTCTAGATGGAGAAGTTGATCAACGGTGGGATTTGATTAAGAACACCAAGCCAAGGGAGGAAATTGAAGAGATGGAATGGGAAGACTTTAAGATAATGTTTCTTAATAAGTACTTCCCATGAACTCTTCGCATGAAGATGGAGAGAGAATTCATAGAGCTCAAGAAAAAAGAAGGATAATCTGTCACAACCTATGAAGAAAATTTCACAAGGCTCGCAAGGTATGCTTCAGGTTTTGTTATCAACAATGATAGAAAAATTGATAGATTCTTTAGTGGATTAAAACCACATCTTTGAAAGGCTCTTGCAATTCGAGACTTTGGGAGTTATGAAGAAGTTGTTCGGTGTGCTCTCAAAGTGGAGATGGAGTTTGGAGAATGGTCCCATGGATATGGTGATAAGAAAAGAAAGATGGAGTTTCAAGCTGGTGGATCTAGTGACAAAGGTGGGAAGAAAAATCAATGACCCACATGCCAAAAATGTGGGATGTTGAACCATGGGAACTACCTCAAAGGTAAGGGGAGATGATTTAAGTGTGGGAAAGAAGGACACCAAGCTCAAGAGTGTCGAAAAGACATGAAAAGGAAGGATAATGTAGCCGATGAAAGGAGAGACCCACTCATGGTTCAATGCTACAACTGTAGGGAGCTAGGGCACTATTCAAACCAGTGCACTAAACCTCAAGATCTCGAGGGTAATCAGTGCCAACAACCACCAAAGCCAAAGGAACAAGGGAAGGCTTATGCCATCACTACTGCAGAGGTGGAACATGATAATGAAGTCATACAAGGTACACTTCCTATTCACTCAAGAATGGCAAAAGTCTTATTTGATTCTGGTTCTACGCATTCCTTTATATCTTGTAAGTTTGCTAGAACAATAGAATCGAAGCCCCAAAACCTTGAAGTAGAGATATCGGTAAAAACACCAAGTGGTGAAATCATTGCAACCCATGTGTTTGACTCTTCTCCTATTGACGTATGTGGGAAGATTCTTCCAACAAATCTCGTAATACTTCCCTTGGTGGAATTCAACGCTATAATGGGAATGGATTGGCTCTCGTTATATAGAGCACATATCAACTGTCGGGAAAAGCAAATATATTTTCATATTCCGAACCATCCCATGCTCCACTACAAATTCAAGGAATATCATGAATATCCTTTAAAAAATCCTTCAATGGTGTGGGTGTTGATTCCCTATGAAGAAGCATACCTCGCCCAAATGGTTGAGTCGAAGGAAAGTGTCAACCTTGAGGAAATTCCCATCGTGAGGGAATATAGTGATGTATTTCCGGAGGAGTTACCCGGAATTCCCCCGGATCGTGAGGTAGAGTTTTTAATTGAACTCATACCCAGAGCTACTCTTATCTCGATGTGCCCCTATAGGATGGCTCCTATCGAATTGGAGGAGTTAAAGAAGCAGCTGCAAGAGCATCTGGACAAAGGGTTCATACGCCCTAGTGCATCACCTTGGGGTGCGCCAGTGCTCTTTGTAAAGAAGAAGGATGGAATCATGCGATTGCGTATCGGTTATCAGTAACTCAACAAGATCACCATAAATAACAAGTATCCTCTCCCAAGGATTGATGACTTGTTCGACCAATTAAGAGGATCTCAATACTTCTCAAAGGTGGATCTTCGTTCTGGATATCATCAAGTAAAGGTGAAGAAGAAAGATATTTGGAAGACTACCTTCCGTACAAGGTATGGGCACTATGAGTTTTTGGTGATTCCGTTCGGACTTACTAATTACCCTGCAATCTTCATGGATTTTATGAATAGAGTCTTTATACATTACCTTGACAAATTTGTGTTAGTGTTTATCGATGATATTCTCATCTACTCCAAGATCAAGGAGGAACATGAAGAACATCTAAGACTTGTGTTGGCGACATTGAGAAAAAAGAAGTTGTACGCCATGTTTAGAAAGTGTGACTTTTGGATGAATCAAATCGCATTCTTGGGACATGTGATCACAAGTGAGGGAATTTTTGTTGATCCTTCAAAGACAAAGGAAATTGAGGAATGGCCCAGGCCCTCTAATGTCACATAAATCCATAGTTTTCTTGGATTAGCTGGGTACTACCGACGTTTTGTGAGAAACTTCTCATGATTGTCAAGCCCGCTAACTAAGTTAACAAGGAAAGGGGTAAACTATGTATGGACGGAAGAATGTGAGGGAAGATTCAAGGAGCTAAAGAGAAGGTTGATCACTGCACCTGTACTCACACTACCGAAAAGTGGAAAAAGTTTTGTGATATACAGTGATGCTTCAAAGAAAGACTTGGGTTGTGTACTCATGAAAAATGATAATGTGATAGCCTATGCCTCACGACAGTTGAAGATCTATGAGAAGAACTACCTGACGCATGATCTAGAGCTGGCAGCCCTAATTTTTTCCTTGAAAATCTGGCGGCACTACCTTTATGGTGAGAAGTGTGACATATACACCGACCACAAGAGCCTAAAGTATATATTCACACAAAAGGAGCTCAACATGCATCAAAGGAGATGGTTAGAGCTAATCAAGGATTACGATTGCTCTATTCACTGTCATCCTAGAAAGGCGAACAAGGTAGTTGATGCTCTAAGTAGAAAAGAACCTGCTACTCTATCCATGTTGCAGATTGAGAAAGACCTTATCTTCTTGGATATGCAAAGAATGGATTTGTAAATCATAAGGTAAGAGGATACATCCTACCTTGCCCAAATGATTGCGCAACCATCCATCCAAGATAAGATTAAAGAAGCACAAAGGGGTGATGGGGAGATACAAAAGAGGGTGAATGCAGTAAAGGAAGGGAAGCTGCAAGATTTTTATATTGACGATGATGGTGTGATTTGGTTTGGAATGCGGCTTTGTGTGCCTTCATCACCCAGGATAAAGAAGGAGCTATTGGATAATCCACATAGCTCAAATTTCTCTAGCCATCCTAGAAGTACCAAGATGTATCGTGATCTCCGAGAGCACTTTTGGTGGGATAACATGAAGAAGGAGTTGCGGAATATATATCAAGGTGCTTGGTATGTCAGTAAGTTAAAGCTGAGCGACAAAAGTCCAAGGGTATGATGCATCCATTGCCTATACCCATGTTAAAATGGGAAAATGTTACTATGGACTTTGTCACGGGTCTCCTGAAGACATCAAAGGGGAATAATGCGATATGGGTTGTGGTTGACCGACTCACCAAGACTGCCCATTTTATCGCTATTCGGGAAGACCTATCGCTTGAACAACTTGCAATGATATATGTTAAGTAAGTGGTGAGACTGCATGGTGTTACACTCTCAATTGTCTCTGACCGTGATCCAATGTTCACATCTATGTTCTGTAGGAGCCTTCAACATGCTTTGAGTACTGAATTAAATTTCAGCACGGCCTATCACCCCCAAACTGATGGCTAGTCTGAAAGGACTATTCAGACGCTTGAAGATATGCTAAGAGCCTTCTCTCTTGACTTCAAAGGAGGTTGGGATCAATATCTCCCATTGGATGAGTTCTCATACAACAATAGTTTCCATTTGAGTATTCAGATGGCTCCGTATGAAGCTCTTTATGGGAAGCGATGTAGAACTCCAACCTGTTGGGATGAAGTTGGAGAAATAAAGCTAATTGGTCCCGATCTTGTTCAAGAAATGACTGAGAAGGTTCAAGTCATCCAGAAACACATCAAAGCTGCTCAAAGTCGGAAAAAGAGCTATGCTGACAACCGTTGAAGGGACTTGGAGTTTAACGTTGGAGATAAAGTCTTCCTTAGAATATCTTCATGGAAGAGATTCATGAGATTTGGGAAGAAAGGGAAGTTAAGACCAAGGTACATTGGCCCCTTTGAGATCCTTGACCTTATAGGAGCCGTGGCCTATCGTCTGGAACTTCCACTGAATATGGATCAAGTTCATGATGTGTTTCATGTATCACTACTGAGGAAGTACATACCAGGCCCCTCACATGTACTAAAATTAGGGGTGGTGCAGCTAGAAGATGATCTCTCCTATAAGGAGCAGACAGTAAAATTTTTGGACCGAAGTGATAAGGTTATACACAACAAGACAACCTGCCTTGCCAAAGTGTTGTGGAGGAACCATAAGTTTGAGGAAGCAACTTGGGAACTAGAAGAGGCAATGAAGGAGACATACCCTCACCTGTTTGTGTAAAGTGAAATTTCGGGGGCAAAATTTCTTAAGGGGAGAATAATGTAACGACACAAAGTATTTCAATGGAAAATTACCTTCTTATATTTATGTCATAAAAACACAAAATAATGAACTACTAAGTGATAAGTTACCTTTAAACATAATTTTTTCACCCCTATGTTTGGAATTTTAAAAATCCAACATACACGGTTGTGTTCAAGATAGTTTTTGGAGTCTAATGAAACAAAAATAATTTTTGTTGAATAGTAACCTACCCTTATGAATAGTAACCTACCCTTATGAATAGTAATATGACCCTTATGAATAGTAATATGACCCTTATGAATAGTAAATAAGAGTAGCATTTCCTATGAATAATAAAATAAAATTTAGACATCTTAGAAAGTGACAATTTGATCTTAGTAAACGCTTTTGGTATTTTATAAGTCATAAATAATTAATTATAATTAATTAATTAATTTAAAAGAATATTTATTTCCCTGAAATGTATTCATAAAGTATTTAATCAATGTATAATAGTTTTTAGATAATTTTATAAGACCCTACGTAATTTTTGAAAGAACAATAAAATCAGTTTTAATCTTAAAAACTGTTTTTTAAGTAAATTGTGATTTTATTTAAATATTAAATTAATAATATTTAGAAAATTATTTTTCAAAAATGGACTTCATTTTTTTATTCTACACGTCGAAAAAAGGTTGGGGTAATTTTTTGGTATTTTTCTGAGATACTTGAATTTTTGGTGAATAGTAGAATACATTAATTTACCATATAAATACATTTTAATTAAAACCCACTATTCCTGACATCACAAGTGATGTAAGCACCCAAATCCTGAACTCAAATTCCTTTTTTACTATTCTTGGTCATCCAAGACTCACTATTTCTTGTCTTAGGGTAAAATAATAAACTAATGAATTTTATATTAAGGAAACCCCTCTCCCCTCCACTATAAAAGCCATCCTTCACTCCCTCTTTTCCTCACACCTCTCAAGCTCCAAGTCTTCTCTAAAATCTGCCCAAACATCTTCCCTATCCCCTCTCCCACTTCCAAAATCTTCTGGTCTCATCAAAAGACCAAGCCTAGCTTTCTTAAGGAGGTTCTCAAGAAGAAGATTCTAAAGGTAATTTTCCCCCTATTCTCCTTTAATTTCCTTTCAAGTTCAAGTTCCTTTCTTGATCTCTCCCCACCTATCTTTATCCAAATTGTATTGTAACTCCAGTATTATACATATAATATAATATTATGATTCTAATGGTATATTATATCACCCCACACCCTTTTCCTCTTCATTTTATTTTATTAAAGAGAACGTTGTTCATGAGGTGTTAATTTATCACCTTCAAAAATAAGATGCTCTCTTATTCCATTTCTACCTTCAGATCTGGTCATGAAACCATTCTTATGGTTGAACCAGAATATGTTATATGTATTATTTTCTACTTTATGTTCTGTAAATAACCTATGGCTATATTACTAAGTGAAAAGTTAAAACAAGTTCGTTGTGATCCAAAAACCGCCCAAATTTACCCAAATAACCATCATTAAAATATTATCTAATGATTCGTCCACATGGATCTAATATAACTCATTATGAAATAATTCAAGCTTCTGTAATATCATAAATAAAATGTAATATCAGTTCTGGATGTTTACCCATGATCTACCCAAACATCAATTTAAGAATACAAGTGGACCGCTCAAGAAAACCATAAAAACGAACATCCCAGAACAACGTTTTTTAAACTTTATAAGTCATCAAAAGGTACATAATATGACATAATGAAACCAGAATGAACACTATTAATGTATAAAAGGTTCTGGAATTTCTAATTAATGAATATAATGTCATTATACAGGACATTAAAGAGATGGAGGCATTCGGGTACAAGGTAAGGGGAAATCTTGAACCCAATTTTCTTCCTTCGGGTTCTCTCTCTTTCACTCCATTTTTTGATATGGTTACTCCTAAAAGATCATTTTTTCATCATTTACTTTACTTATCTGGGATATAAATGTTTTTCACCAGTTTTTATGTCCATAAAAAAATTTTCCAAAAGAACTCTTCTTTCAAGATCTCACCTTTTACCTCTCATTCAAGGTTGATGGTTCTTGTATCAAGTATGATGTTCCCTCTTTCTTTTGGGAACCCAAAGCTTATGAATAAGTTATTATGAGATGAAACCCATTCCATTACATGGGTTATTTATGTATATGTTTTATATTTGTTCTTTGTGGCAAGCATGATAATGATAATGTTATGATGTGACGGGTGCGCCCGGAATTATGTAGCGCATATGAATGTTTAAATGTGACGGGTGCGCCCAGAATTATACAGCGCTCCAATGCATTGGGTAAAGTGATGAATATCATGAGTAAATGTGAAATGATGTGAAAACAAGATGCTAGATTGGTTCACAGATTTGTGTGGTATTTAACTACTAAGACATGATGTTTCATTTTTATGCACTGCCACATTTCAAGTCTTCTATTTATGCTCCTCTCATGTTCATGATCTTCTTCCTATGTCATGATTATGATCACCCCATGCTATGTTGTTCTTATCTATCCTCTTACTGGGCTTCTAGCTCACCCCTTTTGATGTATATCCTTAGGTGGCTACATGTACTAAGGAGAGGACAAGTTCCACTAAGAAGCTTGTGAAGAAGAAATTAAATAAATGTTTATGGTTGATGTTGTATTTTTTATGTGTGGTCCTAGTTTTCCCAAGACACTAAACCTTTTTATCCTCCATGTGTAAAACTATTATGCTTTTTATCTTTAAAATGATGTAATAGTAATGAAAGAAAAGTCAGGGTCGCTATAGATAAAAATAATTATTATTTTCATAAAATATTATCAATTGAGTATTTTGATTAATCATTAATAAAATTATTTTTTAATCTAGTAATATTCTATTTTAATAGAATGTGGAGGGATTGGGAGGATCGAACTAAACCTTTTTAGATCTTTTACTTGATTCATATCTTAATATATTTTAATCTTTGAAAAATATTTTCTCTTTATTAAAGGATTCCCTCTACATAAAAAAATATAAGGGTATACCCTCTATGATTGGAACTCAAGTATTCAGGTTACATAAGAATAAATGAATAAGTAATTAATTTTTTTTATCAAAGTTTATTTTATAAATAACAATTATCATAGTATAAATGCATCATCTTGCCTAATAGAAACAAAATTATTCCATACATCTTCATCTAAAAACCCTATTTGTGGCCTAGTTTTTTATTATTTTTATTATATAAAAATAAATATTAAAATAATATTTTATTTAAAATACATTCATATAAATTCCTAATAGGACAAACACATATTATTTACTATTTTTTTAGGAATGGTGAATATTATCTCTAATTAAATAGTTAAAATGTTGGGAATATGAAATATATAATATTTAAACCATTGAAAAAATAAATATATATATATAGAGAGAGAGAGAGAGATATTTTACCATTACACAATGCCCAACTGATCTTGCATATCTTGGTTAATTATCCTACAGTTAGGATATAATATTCTAATAATACCTTGACCTTTCATTGCCTAAAAACTCATAAAATTGTTCATATTTGGGAATAATAGTTTATTTTTATCATTAAATTCAATTAGAAATCTATGATACTTTTCATGAGAAATTTATTTCTTAGATAATAAGTAATCTTACATATAATATATTTGGGTATTATCTATTCTGTAGAAGAATATTTTTTTGTAATACTAGGATCATAAGTAGTTTTGTAAATATTTTTGACAAAATTATGTTTAATTGCATTAATAATTCAATTATTTTTGAACAATTTACAAGAAGATACATGCCCACACATTGATGGATATTCCTCTAACTAGGTGTAATAATTCATGAATGATGACATAGTTTTCTATAAATAATTTTTATTTAATTTATATATTTCTTTACACATAAAACCAAGTTTAAACAAATTGTGACATAGTATTGAAATGTTATTATTTAATTTGGAAGTTATCCCCCACATATTATATTGGTAGGTATTAATATATATGAATAAATTATGAAAAAAAAAATTACACATCTATAAAAATAACTTATTAGTTTTAAATTTATTTTAAATGAAAATAAAAATTATTTGAATGTAATAGTGATGTTTTTCTGGAAAAATACTTTTATACACACAATGTGTTTTTATCTTAATAAATAAAATTATTCATTATTAGTGTATAATTCTAGTGAAATATATATATCATATATTAAATTATTTTTTTAACATTTATCGAATGTTTTTTTATTAATGAGATAAGAATAAATCCAATTTAATTCTTAGAAATTTTTTTTTTTTAAATTAGTTTAGTTTTATTTTTCAAATTTATTTGAAAATAAATTTTTGAAAAATATATAAATTTAATGTTTTAAAAAATTGATTAAATATTTGGAATAATTAATATAATATTCTTTAAATAAACCTCTTTAATTATTGGTCATAATGGATAGTAATTGTGGTAAATATTTATCACTTAGGTAATGATAAAACAGGTAATATAGGGTTAAAATTTTTGGATAAGGTTTTAAAATTCCTCTATTACATTATTTTATCCTATTGGATCAGTTTAGTTCAACCATTATTATACAATTATCAAATATATGGACACTTGTTTCCATTTTTTGTTGATTATGTCCTTTATATTATTTTAAGAAATAAAAAATAAAAACTTTCAACCTCTTAACATAAATATATCACCAGTTTTTCATAAAGATAAAAAAAGTTTACTTCAATTTATAAATGTTTATTTGAAATATAATTTAAATTATTTAATGATAGTAATTTATTTTTAAATTTTATTTATTGAATAATTACCTTAAACACTTATGAAATGCTAATATAATATTTAATAAATTAATAGAAAATTAAAATAAATTATCTAGAAATATTTAAGTAACAAAAATTTCGTGTCTTCCTAGAATTTTATATATAAATATAACATATTAGGGATATATTAAAGGTTTATAAATTAATTCTTTTGTTTTCATGATATTTTAATAGTCAAAGTAAATGAATAGTTTGAAAAATAAAATTAATGTTTTTTTATAAAAAAACAATTTCACTGATTTAAAATTCATATAAACACTATATATATAAAAACTAGTAGGATATGATTTATAATATCAACCATGAAACATTTATAGATCACTTTTCCTTTTATGGTAACATTCAGGACATTTAAATAGTATAAAACCTTTTGTTATGGTTATTGTCAAAAAGGGTTGACATGGGTTAAAATAAAGAGATATGGGTGAAAACATAAACAAAGATGGTAAAATGTTTATTGTATGTAATTATTTAAAAAAATCTCATCTTATCTTCAAATTATATCAATTTGGATCTAATTTATGTAAAAAATAATTTATATTAATTTAATACTTTACATATTTCCAAGAGTTCCCCTCCCCTCACTTATAAAAGGGAACCTCATCACTTTTATTATTAAAAATAATTTTTCTGTATATCTATGACAAAACATAGAATAATACATTCTTATATTCCTTTAACATATCATATATCTTCAATTATTTCCTTAATTCCACCTTTTTAAGGCATACGTTGTCAACCTAAAGTGGGTTTTCAATAAATATGTATAACTACAAACCAATCATTTTTTATTTTATTTATTCTTATTCCTAATATACATATTTTGTATCCATTATAAAATAAATAATTCTTTATCTTAATTATTATTAATTACTATTATTAAAACGATACAACTATTATCCACCTACTTCTAATCTGTTTCAAAATATTAATATCACTCATGTGCATGTGTGGACTACAACCTCTATAAGGTGATGTGTTTTTTTCTTTTACTATTCATAGAAATTTTGACAAGGATAAATTTAATGGAAATATATTATATATATGATAAATAATTACTCTATAATGTTGAATTATTATTTAACTTTCAGTTATTTCATCCATCAAAAAACAAAAAAATGTGTAAGCTTATATATGGCTTACCGTCTCCAAAAATGGTGTAATTAATTTTTATATCTATACCCTTTTAGATTAAAATCTACATATAATGAATATTTTTTATATTTAAATCATTTTTAAAATTCTAAATATGATGTATTGATGATGAAAGGTCAAGAACCAAAACTGCAAGAACGAAACTTCTATAAAAATTTAAAAATAAACACCTAGACACGATGATTTTAAGATTTACTTATTAATAAATGGGTGTTGAAATTTTATAAGTTGGTTATATATGATATTATAAATATTTAAATTTTTCATTTTTAGAATTATAATAAATTACAATATATTAAATATGTTATTTGAGTGATTTTGAATTAAATGGAACTTAAGGTAATGATTATTTGGTACAATCTTATTATTTTTTGGGATGTGTTATGATTAAGTTTATAATGATGAAATTTCATTATCCACCTCTCAATAACATCATTATTTTTATTCCTATCTATTTATTTTAATATATTAGTTTTTTTCCTTTCATTTTAATCTCTTTATGTACGCATGATAATTAATATATTTTTATTGAAAACTATCTTTATTTATTTTTTTTATCAAAAATCATTTTTATTCCATGTCCATGATTTATAATAACGTTTTTAAGAATTATTTTTTTATTTAAATTTTATTATAATAATTTTATCCTATGTTTGAGTTTTTAAAAAATGTCTTGAAAGGAATATTCTTATTGTTTTTCGAATGTGGACCTTTTAAATTTGTTTCCAAAAATATACAAGGAATTATTATTCTAAAAGATATGATATGAACAAAATTTTCCACCATCATGAATAATTTTTTTATTCATCATTTTAAATTTTCCAAGGTTCATTTCAAATAAAATGTTCTCCATATTTTTTTTGCAATCTTTTTAGTTTTGAATAACTGATTTAAAAGTGAAAAGGGTATTTTACTCATGAAATATTATTGTGATATTTATAAGTAATTTTTTATCTATGATGATAGAATTTGATGTTAATTATGATTTAATAGAGACATGATTTGTAGATAGCATCCACTTTTATCCTATGGATGTCCTAGAATGATAATGATTTATGGATGATTCTACAAAACATTTTTTCCCCATGGGTTAATTACAATATTAGGAAAACTATATGAAACCAAATTTTTTCCATGAGTTATGCTATGATGAAATAAATAAATGTTTATGAAACCCATTTCATTTATATAGGTTATACCATGATGAATGTTTTATTACTTTATGGGACACGTATATCAGATTTTCATTATGTGATGGTTGGGCATGGAATTAGATTTCCTTTAATGCTTTGGGAAATGATAGATATATCAATATATAATAAGAACAATAATTAATAGTGAACATATTTCTGTAAGGGAAATTATCTAATATTATAGTATTGGAAGTGATCCTTGAAGAATGATATGATGGATTAGGAAGTGAACCCAATCCTCTATGAGAGTCTTCAAAGTGAGCCTTGAATATGGAAATGATTTTACATGCCTATGTTTATGACACAAACTTATATACTATAACAAATTTATTGTATCACAGCTTATGTTATTTGGTTCTATTATGATTCAGTTCTTATGAATTATCATTATTTATTCCTTGACTCCAAACTATGATATTTGATATGTATTTTATGATTTTAAAATGGAAATATCATGTTATTATAAACTTATGGTCATGTAATTTTTATGTGATCATTGTTATCTCCCTTGTTTACCCATAATAATAATATGACCTCACCCTATCTTATGTAATAATTCCACGATATATAAATAATGGTTTTAGTTATGATATGTATAACAAGGGATATAGTTTTGAAGAAAACAGTGTGAGATGATGTATATATCTTATGATTTTTTATGTATCCAATTTCTCAAACACACTAAACCTTTACAATTTTTGTATAGATTATAATGTTTTTCATTGAATATTAATCAAATAAGATGTGATATTTATTTAAAAAAAATTGGTAACTATAGTTGGTATCAAAGTAAGGTTTAGTTTCCTTTGGAAAATACGATGAGAAACATTTAGTCAAATATATATCGATAAGTATAATCATAGGAAAACATACTAATGTTTTGGTAATATTCAAGGATGAACTAGGTTAAAACTAAGGTTTTATAGATGAAAACTAATGTTACTAGATTTGGATATCCTATAAATTATTTTTCATTATTATTTTTTTCCCACTATAATTAATGTTTCTCATAGTATGTTTTTTTTGGTTTTTTTCAATAGATGGTACCTGAAGGAACTATCTTAATGTTGAATTTTTTTAAAATGCAATGATTTCCCTCCTAATAAACAAAATTATATGTGAGATGGAACATAAAACCTTTTTTTCTTGCTTATGAGACTTTATCAAGTGATGAATCATGTGAAGATTCCAATTGAGAAAAGGAGGGAATATTGTTCTGTTAAGTCCTTGAAGAGCAATAATCTACCTAATTTTAGTGGGTCTTTTGATCGAATAGTTTATGAGTAATGGATCAGTACCACTAAAAAAATATTTTTCATTCTCCGGGGTTTAAAAAAAATAAAAACTTTATATTGGTATATATTATCATCAAGAAGGTGAAACATATCAATAGTGGCATCTTATCAATAACATGATTAAATGGGGAGAAATTGACTCCATTGAGTGGGATGAGTTTAAGATATTATTTTTTAATAATTAATTTTTTAATTTTATTTATATGAAAATTGAGAATAAATTACTTAAGAGAAATTAGAAGGATTACGAATATGTTAGTACCTACAAGGAAAATTTTACAAGACCAATGAGGTACACTTTTTATATTATCATTCAACCTTAAATTTACATTCAACCATTTTTAGTGGATTAAAACCATGTCTCTTATTAAATTTATCCATAAGGGAATTCAGAAGTTATGAGAAAATAATTCAATGTGCTATCAAGGTGGAGATGGTGATTGGAGTTACCCATCAATCCCATGGTTTTGATAAGAAATGGTAGATAAAATTCAACGTAAATTCTAAAAACAATGAATAAAATAAGATGATAATTCATTTATGCTCAAAGTGTGGAAGATATATGGAGTAAATTTTTATATGGGGATTCGTAAATGTTTTATGTTTAGAAGAAAGGTATTATAAAAATAAAATAATAAAATTATGGGATGAATAAGTTAGATAATGATGGAGAAAATGAACCATAGAATACACCATCCACACTCTAGTGCTTCATATTCAAGGAGTGTGGGTATTATTCTAACTAGTGCTTAAATATGAATTTTAATGATGATGGTCGACATTATCAACCTATTATACCCAAAAAAATGGGAAATATATTGCGATCACTATTGATTATGTGGATAAAAAAGTGAAAAAGGTATAATTATCATCCATTATGAAATTATTAATGTCTTATTTGGTTTTGGATATACACACTCTTTTATATTTGAAATTTTTTCTAAAGGTGTACAATATCACCAAAATAATTAGAAGTTTAATTAGATGTGAAAACTCATAATTGTATAACGATTGATTCTAAAATATTGAAACAACATGAAAATTCATCAGAATGGGAATCAGCTACTTTAGAGGAAGCCCCTTATTCAGGATATGGTGAAGGGTATGATTATTATGACATGTAGTTTTCTTGTTTTGGTTGTATTGGGTTGGATGTGGGAAATTTGTTTGCCTACATTACCCTTTTCTGTTTATTGTACCTTTTCTTTTGTTTAATAAATGGTCAGGGATTCTCCTCTGACTAAGCTTGTCGGGTATATTGGTGTAATGATAAATATAATCCTATAATTGTAATTACATTCGTTATTTGGATTCTGGTTCCAATTCAAAGTTTATTTTTAGATTAAATGGTTGGTTAAACACTCAAAATCAAATATATACCTATTTTATGAGAGTTTGTTGAATTTTTTACAAAAAAAAATTCATAATATTACTCTGAATCATGAAGTGGAGTTTTTAATAGAACGCATACCTAGTTATATAAATATTTCAAAGTAAACAAATAGAATGAACCTTATTTAGTTTTGGGAATTAAAGAATAAAATCTAATAAAATATGGATAAATGATTCATTTGGAAATTTTCATCACTATGGTGTGCACCTTATCTTTTTTAAGAATAAATATAGTTCAATATATCTATTCATTAATTAATGGGAAATGAACATGATCAAAAACATTAATAAGTATCATCTACTATTTATTAATTCTTTTTAAATCAATTAAGGGAATATAAATAGTTTTCCAAGATTTATCTTTGATCTAGATGTTATTAATTGAGGGTAAAATGTGAATACATATCCAAGACAACCCTTCATAAGAGGTATGGACACTATGAATTTATAGTTATTCTATTTTGTCTTACTAATTCCCCCACCATCTTCACAGATTTAATGAATAGAGTATTTAGAGATTACTATGACCAAATTCTGTTAGTCATTATAGATGACATTCTTATATATTCAAATATAAAATAAGAGCATGGAGATTGTTGGATAATTTAATTAAACACCCTATGGAAGGAGAAGTTGTATGAAAAAAACCATGTGTAAATTTTTTATACAAAAGATTCATTTTTTGGTTATATAATCTCATGATATGTTATATTAGTGGATCCTTGAAGTAATGAAGTTATTAAATGTTTTCTCTGACTAACCATTGTAACTGAGATTCACTGTTTTCCTAGGTTGGATGGATATAATCTGATATTTGTGGACAATTTCTGATAACATTATAATCTAATTTGTATGTTATCTCTAATGTGAGCCAAGTTCTTTGGAATATATTAATGTGATAAAAATTTCATGTAATTAAAGAGAAGTTTTTTCAAAACACTTTTTCTGACACAAAACTACAACGGAGAAGGGTTTTTTGTCTTTAATTCTACATTGAAGAACGATATGGAGATAGTTTATGCCTAATGAAAATTGTAGGTTCTTGAGAAAAATTACCCAACAAATGATTTTTTGTTAGTTATGGTAATTTTTTAATTAAATATATGGAGTCGTTATCTTTAGTGAAATTTTATATATATATATATATATAATAAAATTTTAAAGTGTATACTAACATAGAAAGTGTTGAATATGTTCATGAGAGTATGATTAGATCTGATTATTAATTATGACCACTTAATAAATTTCCACTCTTGGATGGTGAACAAGGTGGAAGATACTTTTAGTCGAATAGATATTTCTATTTTATCTATGATGAGGATCAAAAAAGATAAAATATTTCTCCATTTCCAAAATATGGAAATAGATATTATGTAAGTGGATAAATATTTTCTTGATCAAATGAATGTTCAGCAATTTATTAATTAGAAAATTAGAGAGGTCCATAAGGAATATTTTGAACTAAAAAAGAGGATGATAAATGTTCCTATGTTTAACCTTGATTATAATGGAATGAAAAGGTTTAAGAAAAATTAATGTTCTTTTTTTCCATACCATATTTGTAGATGGAGCTATCGAATGAATCTCATAGTTCAACATTCTTTATTCATCTTGGACTTATGAAGTAGTATAGATACCTGAAAAACTATTTATGATGAGATAACATGAAAATATATATTATAGAGTATGTATCTCAATGTAAGGTATTCCAATATATTAATTATTAGATAAATATGTCTAAGGAGATGATACAACCACTACCCATACCAGAATGGAAATGGGAAAACATCACCATTGATTTTATTCTTGAAATACACAAAAACATATGAATTTCGTAATGTTATTTGGGTCATAGTTGATAACCACACAATGTCAGTATACATCATTTATACTAGAGAATATTTCTCTCTTTATCATCTATCAAGAATTTATATCATTTAAGTTGTATGGTTTTATGGAGTTCCACATTCTATTGTATCTAATTAATATTTTTGGTTTACCTCATTATTCTTGAAAGGTGTTTAATATATATATATATAAATAGAGGGAGTTTTGTTTCATTAATTTATATCATCCTTTCATATAATGTCAGTATGAGAGGACCATTTAAATCATATTGGATATACCGAGTTCCTGTTTTATGGATTTAAAAGGTCGTTGGGATTAATGCATTCCTTTAGTTGAGTTTTCTTACAATACAATATTTCACTTGAGTATTTGGATTTCTACTTATGAATCTGTATATGGAAGGAAGATAATAATCCCAAATTCAGGGATGAAGTTGGAGAATAAAATCAATTGAGATTTGAGGTGCATGAGGAAATAACAGGTAATTTTAGAACCATTTGGCAACTTATCAATATAGCACATAGTTGAAAAAAATTTATGATGGAAATCATAAGTGAAATATAGAATTAAAAACTATTGATAATGTATTTATATGAAATTATCCACGGAATAAGGTTATGAGATACATAAATAAGGGAAACTTGATCCGTAGGTATATGGATACATTTGTGATTATTGATTAAGTACGCATGGTATCTTATTTCATAGTGCTTCTATAAAACCTATCTAAATTTAATGGAGTGTTCAATTTATCTCTCACAAGGATTTAAACACCTGATCTTACTCATATACTGAATCATAGGTTGTAATGTTTGATATTATATTTTTTATAAAGAAAAATTATAAGAAATCATGGATCATAGGGATAATGTTCTATAAACAAGACTGGTCAACTAGTTAAACTTATCTGGATGAATTATAGAGTCTAAGAAGCTTCTTTGGAACCAAAGGATGCGATTAAATAGTGATATCCTGATTTCTGGGTTAGAGTGATGTTTGTTGAGGAAAAAAATTAATTTTAAGTGAGGAAGAATGTAACAACCCAATAATTTGTGATACATTCTTCTATAAATAAATTTTATTTTTTGATAGCTTGTTTTATAAGCAACAATGAGTGTAAACAAACTATATTATACCATTGAAATATTATTATTTAATTTGGAATTTATCAATTGGCCATTGGATTGGTGTGTATGAATAGGAATGACTGCATTATGGAAAATTTAGGGTTTACACTAGTCTTAAATTGTTTGATTGGTTATCAATTTATTATAAATGAAAATAAAAATTATTTCAATGTTAAATATATTTATTTTCTAATTTCTTTTAGGATCGTAATGTTTTTTATCTTAATAAATAAAATTAATCACTATTGGTGAATGGTGGTAATTATATTTATATATTATATATTTCATAGAATATTTTAATATGAATCAAATTTTTTTCCTTGACATGGGTAAAAAATATGTCAACTTTTATGATTAGAAATGTATTTTTCTAAAAAAATGAATTTTGTCATGTCTTGAACACTTATATTAAAACTAATTTTCCCCACTTATAGAAAATGACTATTTCAAAATGGATAAATATTTTAATTAGGTGGTTAAAATTTGGTAAAATGGTTTTTTTTATTTTTGGTCATTATGAATGGAAAACTTGGTATATATTTTCCCCTCGGTAAGGGTAAAATAGTTAAAATAGTGTCAAAACTTTGGGATCAAGATTGAAAATTTATCTAAATGTCTAACTTCTCATATTAAATTATTTTATCTCAAACATTATCATAAAATTATAGACAATATGGCTACTTAGTACCATTTTTTCTTTGATTATAAAATTTATATTATTTTAAGAAAATAGTAAATACAAAATGAAACCCTTTTGACTTTAACATCTCCAAACTTTTTACATAAGGGTAAAAAGAGGTTATAATCAGTTATAAATTTTTTAGAAAGATAAATTATTTTTTTCAAAGTAACTTATTTTTTATTTTTACTTATTCAATATTTACCTTAAAATCCTATGAAACATCGACATAATATTTGTATGATTAATGGAAAAATAAAATAACTGATTTTAAAAAATCAGAAAAATAAAATCATTTGGGTGAATTATTATTTTTTGAAATACTTATAGATAAATAAAACATATAAGGGATGTGTGGAAGGTTTATATTCCAATTCCAATTCTATATTTTTGATTTTATAGTCAATGTAAATGAATATTTCCCAAAATGACATTAATAATATTATATAATAAAAAATATTATATTAAATGATATTAAATTCATAAAAAAATATATTTAACAAATATTTTTTTATATGGTTGATTGTATCTACCATGGTCCATTTATCGGTCAATTTTATTATTATTAAAACATTATTGATGCTTAAAGAGTATAAGACATTGTTGTCATGGTGATTATCAAAAAGGGTTAAAACAAAGAGATAAGGGTGAAAAAATAACTAACTTTTTTCAAAATTTTAATAAATGATATTATTACAACATACCTCATTTTATATTTAAATTATATTAATTTTTATCCATTTTATATGAAAATTTGTTTATATTAATTAAATACAATAGGTAATTCCAATAGTGCACCTCCCCTCACTTATAAAAGTGTACCTCCTCTCATTATATATTAAAAATGTTTGAACCTAATATCTCATACAAAGACAACCATAATACACATATATATTCCTTCCCGAAATCCCAAATCTTTCAGTCTCTCCAAAACACATTCCTTTCAAGGCATACAGCATATTCCAATCAAGGATTGTCAATGAAGAAGTATAACACTTAATCATGAATTATCAATTTTATTTATTATTATAACTTATATAAATATATGGAATCATTTTTAATATAATAACTTCATTATATTCATTATACTTAGTATTTTTTATGAGGATGTAATAACTATTTTTCACCTCCTTCCAATCCATTGGAAAATGATAATGTCACTTTTGTATAAGTATAGATTACCACCTCCATGAAGCAAAGTGATTCATCTTTCTTTTCCACTTAATAAGAATGGTAATAAGGGTAAATTTAATGAACTTGTCTGATATAAATTATATTACAATTATTTTTAATGTTAAATTATTATATACTATATATTTGTTTAATTTATTGAAAAATAGATTATACATTCATGCGTACATATGACCTACCACCACCATAAACAGTGCAATGAATTTTTTATCTATAAACTTTATGGATAATAATAAATATATATATACATATATATCAAATATATTTTATTTTTATATAATGGCTAACATTATATATATTATGGATCCATGGACAAATTATAAGAACAATAACTACATAATAAAAGTTTCATGAAAAAAAAAACACTCAACACTGTGAAATAAAAATTTTAATAATGATTTATTAATTAATGGGTATTGAAATGTTATAGTTATATGAACTTATAAGTATGTAAATTATTATGATATAGAATTATAATATATTTTCAATTATTATACATGATGTTAGGGTGCCTTTGAAACAAGTGTAACTTGGTGTAATAGTTTTATATTACAATCTCATGGTTTACCAGGATTGTCGGTGATTAAGTTTCTGGTGAATAAAGTTCATGATATAAATCTAAAAAACCTAATGAATTTTTTTATACTCCATTTATTTCTTCATATTACATGTTTTATTTTAATTTTACTATTTTTAATTAATCAATATACTAAAAGAATATTTATGTGTAAATCTAACTTTATTTCTCTCTTTGATAAAAAAGCAGTTTTTTTTCAATGTACATATTCATTAATAATATTTTCAGAAATATTTTTACTATTATCCAATAATTTTTTAATTTATTTTTCATATATGTTAAAAATTTTATAAAATTTCCTAAAAGGAATATTTCTATTGTCGTTCAAGTGATGTACTTTTGATTTATTACAAAAAATGTAAATGGAATATTTATTTTAACATACGCAACACAAATAGAATATCTCACCGTCATGATTGATCAATGATTTTATGTTTTAATAATAATTTTCTATGTTTAATATCAAATAAATTTTTGTCCTTAATATTTGAGAAATTTTTATATTTTATATATGTGATTCGAAAGTGAAAATTCTATTTTCCTCATTAAATGTTCCATTGAACTTTTAATTGAATTTTTTATCTATGATAACATACTTTGATGTTACATTTTATTTAATAGGGATATGATCCAATGATGCCATATAATTTAATTATTTAAATATCTTATGAAGATAATGTTTATTTAAGGATAATTTTACCAAAACTATTTTTCTCCTCTAGTTAATTATGCTATGATGAAACCCTTATGAAACCCATTTATTTTCCATGGTTTAAACTCTAATAAATTGATGAAATGTTTATAAAATATTTTTCTTATTTATGGGTTAATCTAGGATTAATGTTTTATGATCATGTGACACACATATGTATTATTTTAATTATGTGATGGTTTCCATTTATGAAGAAATTAGTGTAAGATGATGTAGATCTCTTATAGATAATTTGTTCACGTATTCATGTTTCAAAAGACACTATACCTATAAAATTATGGTGTGGTTCATAATGTTATGTATTGAATATTCAAACTATAATATTTTATATTTATGTTTGAAAAGTATATCTCTACCCTATGTTTCAATTTTATTAAATAGATTCATGATAATTTAATGAAATTATATATACTTATACATTAATATAATTAAACAGTAATCATAATTAAATATTTTATTATATATAATATTATAATAATTAAAAATATTAATTTTTAAAATTCCGAGGGAACTCTTAAGAGAGTCTTATTAGGATAACAAAGGAATGATTTAGGTTTTATCTCTTAAGATTCATCATAAAGATTAAATTCTTGATCATTCATTACCGTGGAGTAGTATAATAATGAGAAGTTACCTTAAAATAATGCAGAATCCTTTATGGATGTTTAATGTAGGATGATCATCCAATAGAATGGAGCTCCATAACTTAATATGAATAAATTAAACATTTCAATAACATAGGATTGATGATTTTATGTAAATTATAATAAATAATAAATTAGTGAAGGTATAGGTGATAGTAAATATTTTTTAATAGGAAATATCATCACTATGATTGGTGATAATGCTTTGAATGCTGAGATTCTAAAACATAAGATTTCCCAAATATAGGGATTTTCCAATTGGAGGATTATCTCTATTGTTAAGCGTTATCTCCATTTTGTGCTATATTTTTTTAATGAACTTTTAATTTCTTAGAAATAAATATTCTACAATTTGAATTCAATTTTTTTATTTCTTTGACGGAAGTTAATTTTAACTCTCACACTCAATTAAATTTTATTGCTAAAATTTAGGTTATAATCTATAGGCATTGTTGGGAGTTCAAGAATCCCTCAATATTTTGTGATATCTATTCATGCATTTGTTACCAAATTAAGTTGTAATAGAATACCCTTGGTGGGAATTGTGGATAATATTATTGGGTGCTTATGGATGCTGATACATAATAACCCTTTTATGATAATGTGATTCTAGAAGAAAATAATGGATAAATGATGTATATTTTTAACTATTAATTCATCCCATTATTTTTCAATGATTAAAAATTAGTGGTGATTGATTTGATTGGTTATCGATATATATGAAAACTTTATCTTAAATATAAATAATTCTCCTATTAGATAGATAAATGAATACAAACATAAAAGTCATCATAGAAAATACATTTAAATGGGTGACTCTTTTAACTCTCAAGAGGATTTTAAAAATCCAATAGAGGATAAAATTAAAATTGTAAGATAGAGGGGTCATTATGGCCAACAAGATATATCCAAAAACCTTGATCATCCATTTTGAGGGGATAATTAAAACAGTTCTAATTTGATCAGGAAAGAAGGATTTAGTGAAAATAAGTAAAGTGACATAGTTGAGTAAATAGACACCCCAACATAAAAGGAGTATTGAATCTCCTCCATACAAATTGAGATGAATGAATATAATTATTTAAATTAGACTTCTTATCAGGAAAGTCCATTATTTCATGCAGTTGTTGGAATTAAATCTAAACCCCAGGTCACTGATTTTATTAAAGAGCATCTTATTAATGTTTTCATTAACATTCATGAGGTCCCTGGTATAATGAGATCACATAGATCAATAAAATAGTAAATTCCCCCATATTCCTAGAAAATAGGTAAGTAATGAAATCCTAATGGCTCAAATAGGAACATAAAGTGACACTAATGTATATGGAAATTGAAATAATGACATTGGAAGAAATAAATGACTTTTTTTTAAAAACAATCGAGGGCCGACTTACCAAGCCACATTATATAAACTGAAATAAAATATTAATAATGATTATTATTTAATGATATTGGTTTCTGAACCTATATATATTTTGTAAAATTTTATGGGTCTTATATTTTTGTCTTTTAGTTATAACATTGTTAGGATCAATCTTCAATTTTCTACAATGGAAACTCATTGTCTCTTGATGTTTGAAAATGTTTTTAAATTTTATATTATCAATAATTTCTAGCATATTATTACAAGAAATGTTTGTCTTGAAAGTATCATAATTTTTTATTATTTTATTTGTTCATTAAATAATTTCTAATGTAGGATAGCTTTATCATTAGTAATATGTAATCCAAAATATATAACATAGGGATAATATATTCCATCTAGGGACTTCAATATTTTTTAGGTCATGTATAAAATTATAGGATATAAAGTCTTATCTATTTCTATTAATTAGTTTTATGAGTGTATATACTATATTTATCTTGCGGAATTTGTCTTTCATAGTGAAAATTTTACTTTTTATAGAAAACATATAGATTGGGCCGTGGGTTCCAAAATTGATAAAAAAGTTTAAAAAATTTAATATTAATTTATATTTTCTTCTTATCCTCCAAAATATATTTAATGAGAAGGATAAAGAACCCTTTCCATTTAAATTAAATAATTCCTTAATTAAACACCTTAATTAAATAATATTACCTCTGGAAGTATGGTTATAGCCTCCCCTCCTCCAATGATGTGTATGCCTATATAGAAAAATATACTCTGAATAAAAGGTTTAGAGCATTTAGAATATATTATTTTGGTAATTTTAAAATAAAAATTGAACTCTTGGAAAAGAAATCGGAAAATATGAAGAATAGTCATGATGATGTCTTTGAAATTCCGTCATTCAATAAAGAAGCTAAATTATATTTTTATCTGATATCTAAAATTATCATTAAATAGGAAGAAATCATAGAGAAGTTTAATGGAAAATGGATAAAGGAAGAGGATAAATATAACTAATTGTTTTTAAAATCTTTTATAATTGGGTAAAGGCTAGTATGTCTAATTAATTTTTAAGAAAAAAATGTTCTTCTTATTGGGAATCCAAAAATTAATTAATATATTATGAGATACATTAACAAACTCTTTAATAATTATTCAATTATGAATATTAGGAGCATTAAGAATTTCATTTCCTTGTTCCTTACGTCATATGAAATAATATGCTTAAAAAATTCCTTACTTGGAGGAAGTCGAATCTAATGTATTTTTCTTTAACACCTCTAGTGCTCCATGGTCCACGATTATATTGTTTCTATAATATTGGGACATTATGAATCAAGACCTTTTGAATATTATTTAAATTCACTTTATGAGGTAATTTTCCAAATGTGCATCGATGCTTAGTTTCTTATTCTTCTATCTAAGTTTTATTATGTTGATTTTCTTCTCATTTTTAGAAATATTACCTATTACCACTAAGTTTACAAAATCCTAAATAAAATATTTGATACAAGGATCTAAGTTATTATTGGATTGGTGGTTTTAATAAATAAAAATGGGGTTTTCTATGAGAGAAAAGTTGATGATTTCCATCTCACAACATCAAAGTGTACCTACTTTCTTAAGAAAAATATCCATATTGGCAATATAAAACATGAATTTGAAGTTAAGAAAGGAATTAATCATTTTAATTATAAAATTATGTTTGATGTATCACATATATTTTAATTTTAGGATATCTTAATTGGAAACTTGATGGTATTTTTTGACATTTCTAATCTATCTACTTTGGTTAATGGTATACCTAATAGATTTTTCCATTACTCTTGTCATATTAGTAAATGATACCTTTTATAAACTCTCCTCTTTAATATTTATAAGCATTATCTATTTATATCCATCATCAATATTGTGGAGAGTTAATTGTTTTACCTTATGTAATTTATAAGGGGTTATAAATATTCCACTTAGATGTTATATGATAACAGATTAATCATGTTTTTTCAAGCTAAACCCAATAAAATTGATGATATCAAATCCTTCATCATTATGGGGATGTTTGAAGCAAGTGTATCTACTAGAATAAATTTTATTTTTTATTCATAATTTCATGTTCTAAAACTGGTTTTATATTATGATTAAATTGAAAATAAAAGAAGGAATGATCCCATTTATCTGTTTGGGAATGACTTTATTTTTAATATGGCCTAATATTAAATAATATTATGATGTTTTCAATAAAATTAAAATATTTTAATTTCAAGGAAGTGAAAATATTTATTTTTTTCTAGTAGAGTCCTTTTTAAAGGCATCATCATATGATTTTTTACACCTTTATGTTTTAAATGTGTCCCCTTACATTAATAAAGAGTATGAATCTATTTAGTAAAAATATTGTTTGGATTAGGGTGACATAAAAGAGGAAAAAATTTATAGTTTTTTAGAGTACATTTTATATATATATTAAGGATGCAGATATTGGAATTTAAAATTTGGAGGCTTTCAACGAAACTCTATAGACCCCATTTATGTTGAGACTAGGGGATGGATATTTTGAAGGTAATGAATTTCATAAGGTTAATTTTTTAGGCATGTTCAAAAATCTTGTAAACTACATTACATGTATTCTTTATCATGGAAAATTCTTAAGAATTTATATTCTTCAGTAATGGATAATTATAGACAGATAGGATCCTTGAATTCTAATCATTACATTTTGAATGATAATTATATTTATTTCCCCTTATACGGATCCTCAAAAATAGACAATCTTGATTCACATATCTAGATAAGTGAAGTGATTACAGATCCCTTAGGCATGCAACATGTTTCTTACATGAATATTATATATAATTATAGATTCCTCCACAAATAAATGTTTCCAAATATGGGAACCTTTATGAATGTATATCTTAATTTCAAATTTCAATATTATTATATCTCAAGAAGGACCACTAAAATTATTTATCTATTATATTATTTGTTCAATCCAAGGATTACCACCTCTTTATAACTTCTTCATTAGAGAAATGGTTACAATAAGTTTTATGTCCACAACTACTTGATGAGAACTGGTATTTCACTGTATTCCATGTGAAATTATTGTAATCATATTCCATTCACTATTGAATATTTGTTTCTATCACATATTCTATGGTAAAAATATTTGAATTTGTTTCCAACAATTTTGAAGTTAATTACATTAATGTTGAGTCAATATAGGATTTTTTATATTTCTATTTTAATATGACTAATTGAAGTGAAATAAAGAAAATTGTTAAGGATACACTTTTTAAAACATGTCATTGATTTTTTTTGTAATATAATTCTCCCTATTTCAATCTCAAATTCATCAATTCCCAACTTTACAGACTATGGGATGACTATTTCTCCTTATTCTGAAATGGTGGGCGTCATACATGAAATATAGATTACAATATTAAAGGGATATTGTAATATTTGGATGGAAATTGATTCTACTATCATTTTCATGTTATCTAATGAAGGGACGCTTTCCCATTAGAGAGATTAGAAGTATCTTGGAAGGATAGAATGGAGTTCAAAAATAGAATTGACATTTTGTTTTCCCATAAATACTTGGAGAGAAAAATAGTTTTGGTTCTTTTTGGTAACATAGGTGTTAGAGTGGATTTTTTCTATCTAGTATAATGTATTTTCTATAGAAACAGTTGAGGTATTACTCATCGAAATTTATCAAACCCCATAATTTTGTTTTCTGTAAAAAAAATTACACAAGAACTTTTCTTCTATTGGAGCCTTTCTTTATAAATATTGTTTTAACAAATTCCCTAAAAAAATAATTCCAAAAAATAATTAATATAAAAAAATATTTGAAGTAAAATAATTTTTTTCAGACATTATTAACCAAAAAATCCATGCCTGAAACTGATAAATATAAAAATTAATTCAAAATTGGTAAAATTTATCATTATCAAATAAATTAGTTATTCATGTTAATAAATTTTTTCAACATTTTTAATTTAATAAAAAATAAAAATATATATATTTACTGCAATTATTATATTATTACCTGAGTGTTTTCTCATATACTTTATAAGTAATCATTTCATATAGAATGAAATTTTTTACATCATATTCATTCTTATCCTTAGGTAATAGCATAATATATCATTAAATATAATATAGGATGACAAAATCATTGATATACATATCAACGAAATGATTTCCCCCTTGAAACATGATATACCAATGATAATTTGATTGGAAAATTATATAAATTATATACTTTTCATGTATCACCATGATTAATGGTTCTCAATACAATTAAATCATTTCAAATAAATAAGTGTAGATATATAATCATTATGTTTGAAACTATTTTTTTCATCCACCGATTATAATTAAATACAGATACTAAAATTTTAGGAAAATAAATTTCCCATATATCCTCAAGAACTCAAAAATATTCTATTATTGCATGAATACAATTTTTATATTTCTCCCAAAAAAATAAATTATTTTGTAATGACTATTACACATTTATTTTTAATGGAACTTATTTTTTCCTAATTTTTTTAATTTTTTTAATAATTATTTTTAAAAATCGACCAAGGGATCATATTAACACATTGTCTCCTTGTTAACTATATCAAGGTTTTTGATATAGATGAATCAGTTGTAAAACCACAAAATTATAATATATGATTACCTTTAAATAATCCCATGTGTTTGAAAGATTTATCCACATGTGACACCAATCATAATTGAAAATCAGTTGATTTAGATAAAAAAATAATATTTGTGTATAACCATTAAAAACCTAAACATTAAACTAGCTGGAATGAATAGGAGTAAGCACTGTATGAATTATATATATATATATATATAATATAGGATACATATAATAGGAATTATATTAACATAGTTTATATGAAATTAATTATATATATATTATTAATGAAAAAATTATATTTTATATTAATAATGGATTATCACTAATTTAGTTGGTCAATGAAATATAATCAGCCTAAAAGTAATTAATATTTGAAAATGTCATTTTCTATTTAAAATGGAATTCTAATTTTATTTTATGATTTTATTCAAAAATTGAATTTATATATTATCTATGATTAACTTAAAAAATAATCAATTCATTTTTAAATTACTCATATCAAAATTTACATAGTATTCATTTTTATACATTTTCTAAAAGGGTATTTTGTTAATAAAGAAAATACAGTTTTCATGAGACATGTAATTTTTATGAATTTACCATTATATAAGAATAACATATAAATTTATTAAACCATTTATGAAATATAATATGAATTCACATAATAACATAATTTATTTTAGAATAATCTTTGAACTTAGAAAAATAATTGAGTTTTTTAGAACTAATTAAAATATTACTTTAATATAAAAACCAATTTCAGTTTTTCTTTAATCATGTATTTTTTCGAGGGAGAATTGGTTTTTCTTTCCATTTAGACCCTATATCCTTAATATTTTTATAAAAATTATATTTATTTCAGTATAATTAGTATCTAATATTATTTTGACTTAAAATAATATAAAAATTATATAATATAAAAATTATAAAAATTATATAATATAAAATCTTAAAATCATCATTTCTCCAAAAAATGTATTTATGTGATTATGTATAATGGTTTTAAAATTATATGTTCAAACCATTAAAAATTCTATATAATTTTTTTTGAAATTTATAATTTCAAGAATAAAATTATGTGACAAGTTAAATGTTAATATTTCTCATTAAAATTAATTACTAAGGAGTAAAAATTAATTACCTAGATAAATATTAGCTTGGGTAAAAGGAAAAAATCTACAACTAAATGCTCTAAAAACTCAAAATAGGACACAAATTAGTTTTTTTGTGATTTTTGAAACAAGATCATTTTACCACCATCTTTTTTATTTTTTATTCCTTTGACACATGAATACTGACCATACATTTTTGAAATTATATGGTTTACTACCAAAACAACCCTTACCCTCAATTATAAAAGGGTAACATATCCCAACATCATGAGTCATGTTTTATTCACTTTTTTCATGAAAAAATGAAACATATATCCTCATATGACCCTATGCCTCATTTAAATCTTCATGTAACCATTAGTTATAATATATCCTTTATTTTCAAGGATACTTTCATGGAAAATTCAAGTCCCTGATGTGAGTATTATCAACTACATATGGTTTCTTCTTAATTATCATCTTTATGATTTATTCTGAAAACACTAATATAAAGATATTAGAATAATTTATATACATTAAAGTTACTATATTATAGTAATTATCAGTATTTATTTATATAATATATCCATTAAGAAAAACTAAATTGGTGTTAGTGCATTGTATGGACTATAACCTCCAAGACATAACATGTTTGGTTTTACTTCTCTACCATAAAAGGATGTATATAATGGTGGCATTAAATAGTAAATGGTTTTTTATAATCAAGGATTATTATGAAATATTATAGAACCTATTAATTATATGTTCAATAAATGATAATTGTTAATTTAATCATTTCTAATAATCATTATGGTTCATAACCATGTATAAAAATTTACTAATATTTAAATATAAATTAACTAGTCATATAATTATATAAAATTATGATATATCACAATAATAAACACTAGGTAATATCATTATTACCCTTTAATATTTATATTATAATGAAATCACCTCATCAATATTCATTAAATTAGGGTACGTTCATGTTTCGTTCGATTTGACCACCTACTTGAACAATATTATTAATTTATATCATAAATGGCCATAGGAACATAATTAATGGTATATAATAATATAAATGAGTAAATAATTTTTTATTTGTTTTAAAATATATTCTATAAATTTTAAACACATTAATTAGGAAAACACACTTTGATTGTTAAGAATCACAGAAAGATGCTGCTTATCAATTTCATATCAAGGATAAAGAATAAAAAACAAATGAAAGGTTTTTTCAATATATTAAATAATTATAAAAAATAACTTTATTTTAATTTAATAAACTATTAATAAATAAATTTACAAGAAAAATTAATATGGTGTTCACTATTATGAAACTAGTATAAGACATAAATATAATATACAGTTGATAAAAAATCAGAATAATTCATGTAGAGAATGAATTTTTTTTGAAAAGGATGAATGAAAACTAATTTGAGTAATATTATAAATTAATTTATCATGATATATAATATTTATATTCATAAGGTTATGGTTTATGTGTGAATTTTATTAAAAGTTAAGGATTTTATTCTCAATTTACTTTCATTGAGACATGTTTATGATATACACAATGATTTGTTTTATTTGATGTAAAAAAACCCCAGGGAAATAATAAAATCCAGATTCGATTGTGTTTATTGATATTCAATGTACCATTTCATGTTAAATTTATCATATGATTTTGGTTCCAATAGTCCAAATATTCTATGGGTTTCATCTCAAATTTTCTATTCTTTGAGTCACATATTCAATTAATCACCCAATTGTATTTATATAGTGTATATAATACCTATTTGAGATATCATATCATGAATTATATTTTAATAATGGAATTTTAATTTTAATTAAAATCCATATATTTCGTGTGTTTTAGATTAAAAGTGTTAATAAAGATAACAGGGTTTTCTTGGTCTTAATTCCAATTCTTTGAGACATGTTACTTGTTATGTACCATATACCCTTTGTATGGTGTTCTATAAATTAACTATCATGTGAATATTCTATAATTTATTATCTTACTCACTCAAATTTAATTTTTATTATCAAACACTTTTAAAAAAAGTGAGAAATGAATTCAAGAACTAATAGAGATTACTGATCCATTAAAGTGAAATTGCAGCTTACCAGTTTTAATCTCTCTAAAAAGTTTCCATGAGATGTTGTTTACCAGGGTGTCTGGTTCCTCCATCATAAGATCTTCAAACCTGAACTCCATCTTGTCCCAGCACTAGATGTACTTCTCTACATTGATTTTTCCATTGTTGAAGCCCTTAATTAGAATCAAGTCATTTTGGTCGATCCATGCATCCGACTCCTCATTGGGGGACACCTAAATAGCCTTACCCATCATTCTTTCTGCTTCATCATCTGTAGATTTGATTGCCCAAATAGTTTCTATCCTAACATCATCTAATCTTAAAAGAAAATCCAATGGGTTATCGAGCATCTCCCGCTGCTGGTAGACCACCTTAGAGAGATGGGGGCCACAATCCTTTTGCTTGGCTTTCAAATTCATTGCTGATCTAGTCTCCATTGGAAGAGGTAAATTTAAGTAGTTAGTTTTCTCTTTCTAGTTACCCCTCCTATTCATACTCCGCGTCGGACTTAGGTACCTTCTCCCTTGAGCCTTGTCCTCTATATCTCCTACATAGTTTCATGAACGTTCATCTCTAGAATCATTCTCATTGGCATTCTCTACATCCGTGGAGGTTCTGACGGGGTCTTTTCTAGAATTTTGGATAAGATCATCATATGATAGAATATCAAAATGGTTACCCAAGACAATACCTTCCACCTCTCTAGAAATCTTCCAGAGTACAACCTCACTCACTTCAGCCTATTCTTGGACCATGTCGCCTATTAGGAATGTGACATTCATTGGCATCCTGAGGTCTCCCCCATCCACCTTCTTTAGAACCCCATACAAAATGTGTATTGTGTTTCCCTATATACCCTCAAGTGGAGGGTCCAAATCCCAAAATGGTAATGCATCAAACGAACTCCTATGAATCCATGAATACTGCTCATTAGGCTGAGGTCCACCCTTCTACTTCCTCAACTGAGTGGAATTAGAAGAATAACCCTAAACATTGTCACTAGTACTAGCACCTGAGCTCACTTCCTTGACATAAGAAGCATCCACATGAAACTTGGAACCTCCCTCATCCACAAATTGTGGATCCCCCATGTTGATGTCTCTGCCAAACCGCTCCTCCCTACCAAAAGAACCCTCACTCCCAATGTATCATGTGGAGGAGGTTGAGGTACACGCAAATCATTCCTCAAACGATTGATCACACCAGACACCAAAGTATTCACATCCTATGATCCACATGACAATCCCATTTCAACATTAATCTCATAAACCACACCCACTAGTTTTTGAATATGCACGTCTGTCTCCGCATGATCCTTTATTCCCTTACCACTTTCTACATCTGTCTCCTTGGAAAGAGTCATAGACCCCCATTGAATGGTTTCTAGTGAATGTCCCAAACATTTAAAGACTAAACAAAACTCAGACCATGATTTTTAGACCAAATTCTTCTTGCACCTAAACTCTTCTCCAGCTGTAATCTAGACATACTCGAAAGGCACCATGGACACATCCACTTCCACAAATACACACGGGTTCACAGGGTGGAAAAGGGACTCAATGCCACTATTAGAGAAAAGGTATCTACCCACTATGTTACCAATCATTCTAATAACCAAAGGTTTTTGAAATATAAGGGTAAGGTTAGGGAAACTCATCCAAATCACCACTATAGGAGAATCATGTTGCATATGAAAGTCTCAGGTCCAATGGAATAGGTAGAACTGGGATTCGTTAAAGCTATGGGGAGAACTAGACCAGGCTCCGATTAAATATTCCTTTGAAACAAATCAAATCATTATATTCTTGTTGTCAATCAGACCCATCTTCGCTCACTCTTGTAAATCCCATGAAGTGAAGACATGATGATTAAAATAATCAACCAAGAGGTGACGGTGCTTGAATCAAGAAATTAGTGTGAGATTTAGTAGGGCAGAGTCTTCAAGAAACTCTGAGAGAGAGAGTGGGAGATTGAGATGACCTTAGAACAAATCCAATACTTTCCTACAAATTGAAGCATGAGGAAATGGGGGAAGAAGATTAGGGTTATAATAGGGGGAGAAATATGGGCCAACACCCTTGCTAGACGTCGAAGGTCCCTCCCCCGTTAGGGGGAGAGGGACCAGCACAGAGGTTGAAGCTGTCATAGAGAATAGACGGACATCGCGACTCCCCCTGAGATACCCCTCTTTTATTTTCTTATATTTCATGTTATAAATTATAAAAATCATGTTTCCTTATTAAAATTTTTATTGATTTAGTTGTTTCCCTAGTAGTGAGGATTTTTTGTAACTCAATTTTCATTCATTGTGTTATGATCATTCTTTGAACTTATTTCATATAATATGGGTACATGATACCATTTGATTGTATCATGTTGTATTATAGCATTGGTTTTTGGAGATATAAATTCCTACCACATAAAACCATTGAAAAATATTTCTCACTTATTGGGATATGTTATTTTGAAAAAATCTACCTTTCATCTCTAAATTTATTATAATCATGATATTTGGGTATTTTATTAGTTGTACACTCAATGTTATATATAGTGTGAACACCCCATTTAACATAAATTATATTGGATGATGTTAAACTATAAATTATGATACCCAAGTGACATAGGGAAAATAATGTTTGTACCGTTCATTTTTATTCTAACATAGAAGATTATTGCCATGTTTAACCATCTACCTTCTTCCTCCAGAAGGGTTACGACCTTGTTATCACTTTTTAACATAGGGAAACTTATTAGAATTATGTATGATGTTATCTCAATATGGATGATTATTTAAATGGTTTATATTGTATTGTTTATTCATTTTATAATATTTTGAATCTATTAGACATAAAAAATTGATGGGTGGGCCTTGATATTATATATCACCTTAATGTATTAATAGGCCTCTTGAGACAAATAATGTTTGGGAATTTTGTGTATTCCTGCCCAATTCAATAAGATTTATTGAATTTAATCTCAACGAGAAGTGATTTTTCAAAGCCCAAACCGTTTCCAACATGTTTTTTATACTTAAAAGTATGAATTCCATCAGTATTATATCACTATTATTGATATCCATGTTTTCATTTACTTTCATAAATAAATCATGATACTAGTTTCATGTTGATTATAGATTCACGTTTTTACCAAATCATTCCATAATATTTATTCCATGTTTATAGAAATATTGATTCAATAATATGTTTCCCTGGCTGATCATTTGAGATCACCCCTTTATTATGTTTTTATTCCCCAAGTTATGAAGAAAAGTATTAAACATGATATTTTCGAAGGATATAAAATATAGAAGAATTTATGGGAGATGCAGAAGAATTATTGTGAATTAATTAGTTTCCTATATATAATAGAAAAATTATGTGTTATTTGGGAAGTTTATGGGCTTTATTAGTTAATATCCCATCATAATTATTGAATGATATTAACATAATATAACCCTTTAAATTTAAGAGATTTAATAATTTTTATTTTTTTTCTAGAGTGGATGGTTATTTCAAGGATTTTATAGCTAGTTTCAAATAATTCACGTCAATTATGTGTTGATGAGCATCTGATCCAATTGATCAAGCCTATGACATCACATCAATTCATAATTTATCTATAAAGCATGAAATAAATGTAATTTTATGCTTATTCATCTAATAATATTTGGTTATTTTAATATGTCAAGTAAAAGACCAAAGTTCTAAAATAGGAACATTATATTTAGTAATTTATGTGACATGAAACACTAATGATAAAAAACCAACGTAATATATTTATTTAAATATATTCTATTCGTGGGATTGCGAAACATGTAACCCCAACTCTAATTGAACCATAATATTGTGTTGCATTATAATATAGATGGTAAATTGGAGTGTATGAATAGCAATAACTATATCACAAAAACTATGGTTATATATTTATCTAAAATATAATAATAATCATTGAAAAGAATAATAAATGTTTTTAAAAAACTATATTTTTTTAAATAAGGTTTAGTCATGGATTGGAAAAATAATTTAGAAGAAAGGTTTAAAAATTTTAGAATGTTTTTTTTTGTAAAATTTACTTTATTTTTGAAATAATAATATCCACATTATCTTATAGTGATTTTTTTTGGAATTTTATAAAACATTTTATTTTTTGATGAATAGTGGAAAAACTTTTATTTATCTGGAATTTTATATTCATTTAAATAAATCACAATGTTAAATTATATTTTAATCATTATAATGTAAAATTAGTCCAATTAAATTATAATTTAACTATTTTAGTTCATTATGTTCATAACGAACAGTGTTAATAGTAAAAAATAATCATTATGGTTAAGGTAAACACAAGTTTACTAGGGGTTATTTAAAAAAGATAATTGTTAAAATGACCTAAAATCCAATAAAAATATATTTTTTGGGTTTATTTAGACTTTACAAATCCCAAGTATTGATAATAATCCATTTTGGAGCCTTTTTTACATGTGAAAAAAGTAGTTACCCCTTTTTCTTTTCAAAAATTACAAATGAGCCACTCAACTCACTTATAAAAGGCCACCCTCTCCTCTCTTCTTCACACATTTAAACCGTTGTGGATCAGATGAGATCTACCCAAATCACTTCCCAAATTCCATCATATTATCTTATAATAATTTGTTTTGTTATATATCAAATATATGTATACTTTAAGTATCATCCAAAATAAGTGGTCTGAGAGAAGGAAAAGTTTTTAACTATGTGTTTTATTTTTATTTCCACTACCAACTCATTTAGATATTATTCCTTTTTTATTATATAAAAACACTTGTATCTCCCTTAAAATGAAATTTTATTATTTTATGTTAATTACCTATATCCATGCCTTATTCCCTTAGAAGGGAAACGATAATGTCATTCATGTTTACGACATACTACTTCCTCACGAACAGATGTGACACCTTGTCCATCAAAACTTATCCTGGTTGGATATGATTATGGATTAAAATTATATATATGATATTTATTACCTAACTATACATTTCTATTAATTATTTAATATATAAATTTTTATATTTCATTGCGTAGGGGATATGTTAATGTCGCACGTGTGTACGATGGACTACCGCCTCGCGAAGATATGTGATTAATTTTTCACTAACGCCTTATATGGAAGGTAATTAATATAATTTTATTGAATATATATCTTATAAATAAAATAAAAAATTATGTTAATGATATATTTATCATTATAAAATGATTATATATCATATTCATTCTTATCTTTTCAAACATAGAAAGATGATAACATATTTCATGTGCATGTGGACTATCGCCTTCACTAATCGATGCTACTATATTTTAAAAAAACACCACAAGGATGATATATATATTTTTATATTTATTGAAATAATATTTTATTTAATATATTATTATATATATATATATAATATTAAATTATTACTTACCACATTTCCATAATGGTAGTTAAAAAATTGTAATATTACACATAAATATGTATGATGTACTATCTTCATGATTGTAATGTACGTAATTTCTCAAAAAAAATATTTAATGATTGTTATTAAAAGTATAAATTATGTAAAAATATTATAACTATGGAATTATTAATATTTTCTATATTTTGAAGTAATGACCTCTTAGGTGAATATTAATCCTACTGAAGTAATTTTTGACACAAAATTCAAATAACATCGAAACACCTAACATAAACTTAATTGATTAATTAATTGAATATAAAATTGAAACTGTTGAAATAAATTTTTTATTAAACATTAATAACACACTTATTAAAGTAAATAATTAACAAAATTTTATTATTCAGGAATATAACAAACATACTGGAAAAATCAGACTCAAGGTAAGGGGCGTCATCTCAATTTCCCATCATTAAGGAATATTTTAATGTTGTGAATCTTATTTATTTTATATGGTCCACATACTTACCCTATTAAATGTAATATCATATAAAATTAATTTTTAGGGTATTTTAAGCTTTAATATTAATTATTTCATCTAAGTGTATTTTATGAGAAATTTTTCAAGTGGTAAATAATTTCATAATTGAATTTATTTTCATTAGGCTATATTACATCCTTTTTGTCCTCCAATATTATAATATTATGTGTATTGTGAATATTTATTATATTATTTTTTATTTTCACCTATTTTATTTGTATTTAAATTTTATACATATAATTTATTTAGTAAGTAATTCTCACTTCAACATCATGATATTTATATGGGTTTATTTCACAATCATATTTTAATCAAGATTTTTTATTCATTAATTTCTATTGAATGAAATTATTTGATAATTTTCTTATAAAACCATATACCTTTTATCTCATATATGTATTTATTATTATTTTAAAGTAATAATACCATTTTTTACTCTTTGGTATATATAATAATTCAGAAAATGTTTCTAATAAAATTTGACATCATTTTTCTCTTCTGTTGAAAATTATGTTTTCTTAAAAACTATATTCTCAAAATATTTATTTAAAATTTTAAAAATAATTTATTAATTAATTTTTTACACATTTTTGAATTTTCATAAATAAATTTTAAATTAATCTTCTTACCATTTCAAAACAATGATCATTTTTTCTTTACTGAAAAAGTGAATGGAATATGTATTTTAACTTTTATGATAGGAATATAATTTTTGACCATTATTACCACTCAATTTTTTAATGATTATTTTATAATATTCAAATATTATTTTAAGATAAAAAGTTATTTTAAAATATTTTGTGAACATTTAGTTTTAAAAATTGATTTTCACTTTCTTGTGATTCCTTTTTTAGTCATCAACTTTACCTTGAAGTATTCATTATCCTATGATTATTGAAAAATAATTTTTTAATAAAAATCTATATTATTTATCCAAGATATTTAAATTTATTAAACATTATATCGTAAACATACAATGATATATATTTAAATTATTTTTTATCTAGATAAATATTAAAATAATCATTATTCTTTACTCCATACTTATATTTGATGGTAAATCACATTATTCAGGAATTAAATTTATTATTCTACAAATCAGTAATTCTTTGGAAATGATGTGATGGGTGGGGTATAGAATTATATATCTGATATATTCATTATAGTCTCATGATGAAAAAATTAAGCTAGTATTATATGGGTTTATACCCACAGTTTCATGATATCTTGTGAAAGTAATTGACATTAGAGTAATCATGTGATTGAAAAAATGAAGTCCACTGATTAATCATTTCCTCTATTAATAATTCATTTATTACTATCTATGAGATTTTCAAAATGATATTATCTCTAGATGAATTTCATTGTTATTTTTTGATAAAATTCCATATGTTTTTAGTTATTTAAATTATTTTATTGAGTATTTCATATTTGTTTGTACATGAGATTTTCATAATGATATTATCTCTAGATGAATTTCATTATTAGTATATTGATTAAATTACATGTGTTTTTATATTTTTATCGTGACATATTGATTTTAACTTACATAATATTAATAGTCAAGTTACTGATTATTTTTAATGTGTTTATGTTTTTTATCTTACTATATTGATTATGATTGATGATATTTACACAATAATATTATATCTAGATGCATTTTATTATCTTTTTATTAATTACATGGAATCTGTTTTGAGTTATTTGAAATGTATATTATACATATTGATTCATGATATATTATGTTTTACTTAGCACTTAATGAGATATTTTGATCAACTTTATTTTTTTTCCATTCCCAGGAATCCATGAAGTGTACTATGATAAATATAAAAGGAAATACTAGAGGTAATAATGTTATTATTAGAAATAAATTATGTTGTAGTTTTTCTTTTCAAATAAAATATAGGAATCATGTTTTTATTTATCATACAAATACTACTAAACTATTCAGTTATTTGGTATGAGATTGCTTGTATAATATGATAATATAATAATGATTATAGATTTGGGATATTAGGGTTGTGGTCTCTAGAATTTGTATCAGAGGATTATTAATGGAAAACTTTGGAATTGGATTTAGGAAAACATAGATTAAGGATCATAACTCTATAATAACAATGGAGGATAAGTATAGAAGAAATACTTAATGTTTTGGTAAAGAATAGTTTCTTTGATGTTTACTTGTAATACATTGCTATCTAGATACAATAATTGGATATGGTTTAGGAAATATTGTACCTATGTGTAGTAACTCAGAAATGGGTGTATTGAGATTGACCTGATCATCACCAAGTTCATGAAAATGGGCCTTACTGCACAACTAGGTTGACACTCTTATGAGATATGAATAAGATAATTCACATTTTATATATATACTTGTATGAATGATTTTAACAGATGATGAAAATGAATTAGATAGGATAAACATAAGGTTTATTAGATTAATAAAATGTTTGATGATTTAATAATGTTATAAATTATTATATAGTTTTCCTAATATGTTTATTTTTTCTCACACTATGCCTTTTGGTTTTAGTCAATGGCTCGAATATTAAGGAATCTTGTTAACATTAAACTTGAAGGAAAATTTTGTGACTATTAAAAACCAAATGGGATTATGATTGGAGTGAAATATATATTGATAATGCATAATTAGTTGTCCCAAACTACGATTAACAACCTATATCTTAACCAATTCTCAGACTCACTAAAAGAGATAAGGATGGATTTTTCTAAGATCTTGAATGGTGGAGTCCATAGAGGAAAGAAGGCTCAATTTCAATCTCATGTGAACTTAGGAAAGATAACTCTAGGAATGTGTCTAAAGGTAATAGGAAAATGATTTATGTGTATAAAATATGGTAATATAATAGAGAATGGCTATGGAAAAATTAAGAGTACAATATATTGCAATAAGTCTCATACTAGGGATGAATTTATAGTTAGTTGTCTTTAATTTGGGGAACCTAGGAATTATCTCAGTTAATGACATATTCTAAATTCTACCCCCTAAATCAATTAATTACTGAAATTGAAAGAAAAATGATGATGTATTCATGTATTTGGATTCAAGAATTAAATTATATAAGTTTTTTACTAATGGTTTTTTAGCTATAATAATCATGAATCATTTGAGGATTATGTTAAATTTCTAAATCGTATATTTCTTCATTAATTTAAGAGATATGGGTACCATCATATGTTTATTATATTAAGGTTGATCATAAGTTGATATCATTAAACTCTCATATTTAATTTTTTTGGAATGAATATATCATGATAAATGGCTTTTTTTTGGAAAAATATTTATTGGAATACAAACCATTAGTTTAGTATATGAAGGATTTATTTTAAGAAGAATGCCTTTAATTTTTTTGAACATAAAATTATATTTATTATTAAACTTTAATATTTATCTAATGTTTTATATTTTATTAATCATGGGTAATTATATGTTGGTAACATTATAATAATTTTTTTAATATAGTTTTGAAAAAAATGGAAAACTAATTGCATCTGAAAAATTTCATGGGGATTGAACCCATAACTGAAGGGTGATAAGTGTTTAAAACCAATCACAAGAAAACATAATGCTTTGGTAAATTTTTAATTTATTTTTACTTAATTAATTTCATGAATAAATATTAATTATGAATCGGTGGTGTTTTGTTGATTTTTATATATTAATGTATTATATTGGATAACTTATTCTAACTACATTGGTTTTGGATAATAGTTATAGACAGAACGAAATACTCGTCACTATTTTATGGATTTTAAAAAAAAATTAAATTTTATTTTTATCAATTCACTTATAAATAACCCATTTTTTGATATTCACATCTTGGAATAAGTGTTGAAGTGAAAATTTATTTAAGCACAAACAAAGGATGAAATTGTACTTATGAGGTTGAAATGTATCAAGTAAGTATATTTTATTCTACTATTAGATAGTAAAATAATTCTTCACCTTTAGAAATACTATCTTGAAAAAAAATTATCACATTTTCAACATATATGATGAAATAAATATACATTTAAACTACAATATACTTATAGTTTTAAGGTCCTTATCATTTGATTGATCATTCAATTTCATGTGATCAATTAACTTTACCATTCTGTATAATTATTGATGATTTTATTCAATGTCTATATCATTACATGCCTTAAATTTTCTCCCAGTTAGAAAAATATTTATTTTTTATTCCATATGACTTTTTTACATCACATTATCTATTATAAATAGTTTTGTATTAACAATTTATGATGTGGGTTTTCAAGAAATGACTTTTAAAATATCAAACATTTAATTTATGAGAGAAAGATAAAATTGTGAGGAAACAATTTATCTAAAGTGAAAAGAATATAACACCATTAAATTATAAAAGAATAAAATTTTATTTTATAACACATGTGACATGAAACACCAATCTTAAAAAACCTATGAAATATATTTCTTTGAATTTAATCTCTTCGATAGCTTGTGGAACACGCATCCCCGAGTATAAATGAACTATAATATGGTAAAAATTTATACCCTAGACATTAAATAGGATAGTATGAATAATAATAAATAAATTATGAAAATTATGGTTATCGATATATTTGAAATAAAATAATAATCATCTAAAATAAAATTAAATGTAATATGAAAACCAATTTTTTTTCTAAAAGACGGTTTAGTTGAATGTTGAGTTCAAAATATAAAATTAAATTTTACCAATTTTAGAAACTTTATTTGAAAATTTAACTTCATTTTTTATATTTTCTTACCAATATTATATTAGGGTAAATTTTTGGGTTTTTCCAAAAGTTTGACTTTTTGATGATTAGTAAAAAATACAGATTTTTATTGAAAATTAAAATTTTGTTTAAATAATTAACGAGGATATTTTTTTAAATTAATTTAAATTAAAATTGATAACAATTATTATTATATTTATCATGATTATGTCATTTTAATCAATTTATTATTAAATTTTGATATTGAAACCCTCCATACTAATGAAAATTTTCTATTTTAAGGCCCACTTTTTAATTATGTCTATGAGTATAATCTAAAATTGGAATCTTCCATATTTGTGAATTGAATATGAAAAATTAGATCCCATATTTGGAATAATAGTATTTTATATTATCTAATACATTAAAATTAATTTTTGACCATAATGAAATGTGAAAACAGAAAAAATTAATTGCCACAATTAAGGTAAAATTAGGTATATCAGGGGGATTAAACTAAAAAGATAAGTGTTTAAATGACCTAAAAACTTTTCAAAAATATATTTTATAAAAAAAATTAGACCTCAAAATGTCTAAGTAGATATAGTTCATCTTTTTTACCCTTTTTCAGGTGAAAATTGTGGGTACATCATTTTATTTTCAATAATTACTAGTGTGTCCCTGACCTCACCTATGAAAGGAGACCCTCTCACCTATCTTCTTCACACCGTCAACCCATTTTTGATAGGCAACGACCTGATAAAATAACATCAAAAATTATATACCCTCATCCTAGGATTATTGTTTTAGAAATAAATTCTTATTATACCTAGGGTATAATCCTGAAGAGGTGGTCCGAGAAGAGGTAAAATTCCTAACTATGTGTTTTTTTATTATTACTTCTTCCAAATACTGAAATAAATATAAATTTATTCTTATATAATAACACAATTATATACTATATAATTATATATTTTTATTTTTTTTTAACTACCAACATCTATTTCCTCACCCCTCAAATGGGAAATGATAACATCGCTCATGTGTACAGCTGACTACCACCTCATGAACCGATGTGACGCATTTTCCATAAAAACCTATCACGGTTGGGTATGATGATAGATATACATTATATATACAAATATACTATATTTATATTAAAATTATTCTTATATAGTAATTATATCATTTATACCATAAATTTTTCATTCTGTAAGAAACATGATAATGTTGATTATGTGTACGGAAGACTATCGCCTCATAAAGAGATGTGAATCATTTTCCAGTAATTATTTACATGAAAAGTGATAAAGATAAATTATTGATTATATGTGATATAAATTTCATATTTATAATATTAATGAAATATTTATCATCCTTTAATGATAATATAATATTTTGTTTCTTACCATTTCTCTCTCTTAAAGATGATAACATCGTTTGTGTACGTGTGGAATACCAATTTCATGAAGCAATGAGACTCGATTTTCATCATCACACCACATGTAAAATAAATATAAGTATATTTGAATAAAAAAAATATAGTATTCATGATATTATTATCATTATATAATGATAAAATATTACATAATCATTTTCTGAATGATCATTAAAAAATGGAAACGTTAATCACACATATGTACGATCAACCTCCATGATCGTAACACACTTCATTACTAAAACCATATTTCATGAATGGTATTAAAATTATAATTTATGTATAAATATGATAAATAAATAATGATTATTATTCTATATATGTTGAAATAATTACCTCTTAGTCCAATAGTGAACTTACCAAAATCATTTTTTACATATAAATCATGTATTATCAAAACACCGAATGTAAAATTATTTGATTAAGGAATTGCATGTAACATGGTAATAATTGAAATAAACATAATAATAATGTTAAAAAGTTTTATTAAGCATATAAATAATTAACATAATTTTATTATTTCATGACATATAGAACGTACATGATGAGTTAGACTCAAGATAAGAGACTATATCTTAATTTCCCTTCGTTGAGGCATATTGTATGGTTATACCCAAAATTTTCTAGACATGGTATAAATAATTCATATTTAACATGTAATATCATGAATAATTCTTAATTAATGGTATTTTAACGTAACAACCCAAAATTTTTAAATGATATTTTTTTCCTAAGAAAATGTGTGTTATTTTGTACAATACATTTCAAAACCATATATCATAAATAATGAAGTGATTATAAAGGGAAATGTGACCATAGGGATTTGACCATTTTTTTAGCATTAGTAAGATATGACCATTTTTCAATATTAAAATTTTTCAATATTAACTTTGTTCAATATGACCATTGGAAACTATACTCCTGGTAAAAAAAATTCATTATAATGAAAAAGAATAATTAATGTAAAAAAGAGAAATAATGGCCTCAACTAGTAGAGTTTTTCTGTATAAATCCCTTTTTTGGAGATTGGGGGGAGGTATAATTATTAGGGGTTTATCTTAAAAAAACCCCATCCAAGCTTCTTCAAGTGAATCTAGAATGGAATCACTTATGAGAGAGGTTGAAGTTAGAAAAAAATTACCAATTGGGTGATGTTAACTGAGTCACCCCATAAATCTTTCAAATTGTAGACCTCACTCTTAGGTCTTATGTGGGTGATATAAGGGGTTATGTATCAAGGAATTAGTTACTTAATGTGTATTTCCTTTTTATAAATAAAATTTTTATTACATCAATTCTATTTTAAGAATATTTTTTCTTAATAAATTTTAGATGAAATTTGATGAATTGATTTTTCAAACAAAAATTGTTCTTTTTTAAAAAAACATTGTATTAATTTTCACTTACATGAATTATTTTAAAGGTTTTTTTATTTTAATTTCTATTCTTACTTTTATTTGTGGGTTTCCCAATAATTTTGGTGGAAATGGCGGGTTTTCAAAATCTGGGCCAAACCATGAGCCCATTTCGATATTTAAAAATAAATTTTGATTCTTTTATAAGTACTCCATTTTTCAACATTTTACACCCATTCCTCTCTCCAATTGGCATCACTTTGTATAATAAAACCACCATTTCAATTTGGACCTCATAATAATCCATATTAAATATGGATTGGGGTTTTTTATTAAGGTTTTGGGCCAGACCATAAGCCCATTTCCTACTTTAATTTAATTTTTAATTTTTCAATATCTCAATCATTTGTTACTATTTTAGGTTATTCCCCCTCCCAGACAAATCAAAAAACACGAGTCTCACTCTCATTATCTATTTCACTTCTTTGGATCTCATTTGGATCATAGATTAGGGAGAAAATTCACAGGGTTTCTCAAATATTCAATATTTGATAAGGTAATTTGATTCTTTCATAAACCTTTCAATTTTAAATCTTTCTCCCACATTTTAGTCCCCAATTAACCTAATCAGCCTCATTTGAGCCTACGTATCATTTTCTTCATAATGAATTATCCTTTTGTGGATTTGGTGTGATTTCTTCAAGATTATTCAAGGGAAGTGATTCCTTCTTGGTTTCTTCCATTTTCCATAGGGTTTCCTCCCTCATTCATGATGTTCTAAAACATCTAGAAGCTATGGTTTGAACCTAGGGTTATATTTTTTTCCTTTTTGGACAAATATTGTATTTTAGGGTTGGGTTTACCCCCTTGTGGTGCAGTGGTGGTGTGATTGATGTTTCGTACCATGTTTTGAGGGGTTCGACACAAAAAGGTATGGGGTTCCACTACCAAAAAACTGGGAAATGAAGGGGCCTTCCTTTATCAGCGCTAATGGAAAAGAGCTGATAAAGGGGTTGGCCTTTATCAATGCTAAAAAAGCGCTGATAAATGGTGCATTTATCAGTGCTTTAAATATCCGTTTATCAGTGCTTATATTAGCACTGATAATATTTATTGTATACATTAAATAAAAAACACATGTTATAACTATATATATATATATAATTTAATAATTATAATATTAATAATAAATATATTTATTAGATTTATTAGATTTATTAGATTTATAAATTAATTATATTTATTAGATTTATTAATTAATTATATTTAATATATATTTATAATATTTGTTTATATTTAATGTATTTGTTTTATTTATAAATATATAATACATTTTAATATATATGTATAATTAAAATTATTGAATATATATGTGTTTTCCAATGAATTTGGGGTCAATGAATATATACATGCGTATATATATATATATGTGTTCAAGAATAATGTTCATTTATAGATTATAATTACATATCACGTTGATGTGTTATTGATTTATAATTCATTACGTTACCCATATAATATATATGTTATAAAAAATGTACAATAAAATTAAAATTATATTATATTTATAAAATAAATATATATTTTATTATATTTTTAATGATATATATATAAATATACCTTTCAAATAATTTTATAAGTATAAATAGAGATATATTTATTTAGAGTTATAATTATTAATATATATATATATATATATTTATATTTATCATAAATATCATTCTAAATAAATATATAATAATATAAAGAAATTATTAAATTTATAAATTTATCAGCGCTTTTATTAGCACTGATAAACTATGCCTTTATCAGCACTACAAAAGCGTTGATAAAGAGTGTCTTTATCAGCGCTAAAATGAAAAGCACTGATAAAGTTACCCTTTATTAGCGCTAAAAAAGTGCTCATAAAGTTAGCCTTTATCGGCGCTACAAAAGCGCTGATAAATTCAACCTTTAACAGCACTGATAAAGGGGGTCTTTATCAGTACATTTCATTTTAGCGCTGATAAAGACCCCCTTTATCAGTTCTTTTACTAGCAATGATAAAGGTCAATGCGGGATTTACAAAATCCATCGGGTCCTCCTCCTCCTCCCTGCACCCTGTCAAGCTTTCGTGGAAGCCCTACCTTGCGCCACTGGCTCCTCTCCGCCGCTGCCTCCTCTCCGCTGTGGCCGCCACCTCCTTCTCCTCCTCCTCCTCTACATCTGTTGCCTCCTCCTCCTCCTCTGACGCCTACTTCTCCTCCTCATCCTCTACCACAGCTCCTCCTCCTCCTCCTCTTGCGTTGCGGCCTCCTCTCCGCTGCTGCTCTTCCTCCTCCACCACGGCCTCTTCCTCCTCCTCCTCCACCGGCGCCTCCTCCTCCTCCTCCTCTGACTACTCCGCTACCTCCCTTCCACCATGAATCCTCCTTATCCTCTCCACTGTGGCCTCCTCCTCCTCCTCCTCCACCGGTTCCTCCTCCACCTCCTCCTCTTCCTCCTCCTCCTCCTCCTCCTCCCCCTACTCCGCTTCCTTTCGCTGCCTCTGAGATGCCTCCACTACCTCTGCGCTGCCTTCGTGCTTCCTTTGCGCTGCCTCTGTTACCTCCGCTGTCGACGCCTCCTCTTCCTCCGCCATCGGGTCCTCCTCTTTATGGTGAGTAAAATTAAATATTCATGAATTAATTATGTTTTCATTTATTGTCAATATTGAGATTAATTATGATTTGGCATGATTCTTGTGTGTGATTCTTGTGTGTGTGACAAATGTATATGTGGTTGGTTACTTGTTTGATCTTGATTAGCTCTCCCCACATACGGTGGGTCTCACCATCACATCACATAAAAAACAATTTGAGGCGGGAATCTCTATAGACAACCTCTCACAAAACTACTCCAAAACAATACTAAGTGATCCCCATTTCTATATCTCACATCATATTATCATAAAAAAAATGATCTAAGGATGGAATCAGAATATCCAACCTCTATCAGAAGTCAAAATGCACCATCAATAGGTGGATCCCATGTAATTCACACACCAATCCCCTTTGACCAATTCCTTCTCACTCAATGTAGGGTCCTACCAACACCTTATCACTTAAATAAAGGACATCTATCTTGTCTCATGCCACAAAACAAATAAATAGTAATCTAAAGAGGGTATCTAGATAGACAACCTCTCATACTAGCTAAACCACATCATCAATAGGTGGGCCCCATGGATGATCATACTTCAACTAGGTGAATGTCATATGAAGTCCCAATCTCTTAGTCAGCCTGACCATAAATGATAAAAGTCACCATACATTTAGCCTTGCATAATAACCTCCTTAAAACCATCTTGGTTATACATGAAAATTATTCCCAACCTATCAATAATATAATTCCGCCTATAAGGGAATCTACTGGGTTTTACAAACCTAACCCATCTATACTCATTGATACCTACACAGACTCATATCTACATGGTAATGTCACAACCCACATGCTATACTTGATCTAGGACTTGATAGTCTAGTCAATATCATATTATAATTCCCACATTAAAACTCATTAAAAATAAATAATGACCATCCTAAGAAACTCACACTAAGATCTTTGGATACCCTATGCTAAGTCATCCAGACTATTATCATGACCCTCACCTAGGTACCATATCATATCTCCCATTAGAGATCTCTTAATCCAATTATAAGGAGGAAATCCTCTATGTCACACTTCACCTATCTCTATATGTAATATCCTACTCATCACACACACCATGACACTTATATATCCTTAAGAGGGTGTTCCTCATCATACGTGAGATACAAAACCATATGATATATATTCTTTAGGCCTAAGACTCTAATACCTACTCAAATAGCCTTAGAAAAACTAACTAGGATATACAAATCTCATACCAAACCTGATCCTCTCATAAACACAACTACTCCATGGAGACATAATCTATGGATGATCACAAAATCAAAAACATTTAATAGAACCCCCACTCTATCTCTTAGTGGATCAAAAACACCCTATTTATTGACCTTGGTTGCTCTTAATTTCTATCCCTTTCACTAGAACACATATACTCATTCATGAATGCACAATCATGAATAAATTGGAACATGGTTTTGTATTATAGGGTCCACCTACCTCAAAAAATAGAGTAACCCCCTCACCAAGATCAACTCATCCTCAACCAAGACTATACATGCCTTATCTAATCATGTACCAATGATTGATACCCAATCTCAAGGAACAATTCCAAAATAATTAATTATAGAAACTTATAATTAATTATTATCCTTAATATAATTAGGAATAATATTTCAAAAACTCACCAGGAAACACAACCCCACCAAAACCACACAAAACATGTTGTGTTCATCATATGAGGATAACCTCTAGCCAATAAAAACAAAATCTATATCATCTGAATTGATTTGAAGATGATATAGTGAAATCATCACACAAATCCTAGTTAAAAACATCCCAAATCATAGGGAAATAAAGTATAATATCAATGGAGGAAGTATGATGGAATAACTCACTAACACACTATAAAAAACTCCCAAGAACCACCCCTCATCATGGGGGATCGAATAGAGGAAGAGAATGGATGAATCCCAAGAACCTCCCAAGATTTTCTATTAATGAGAATGCCCCCACCATTTTTTAAGTATCTAGTTTTTTATCTAAATTATACTCATATTACTTCTCCCCTAACCTATATACCCATCCTATGGATTTAAAATAGGATGAATATAAATAAAGAATTGATGAATTCCAATCAGTTGACAAAATAATATGAAGAAGGTGTGAAAGAGTTTATCAAGTTCTCAAAAGTTCATGCATGTGACCCTTCTCAAATCCTTTTTCTGTGTTTACACTGTTGTTATTCAAAACAAATAAGACCATAGGAGTTAGAAGAACACTTGATCTTTCAAGGAATAGATCAGAGTTATACATGTCGTAATAAACACAGGGAAACAATGAATATAGGTAGTGGCTGGGATAACACTGGGTTTTATGGATCATCTGATATGATTACAAACATGAACAATAAAGATGACCATATGGAGGGTGTGATTATAGATTTGAATGATGATGAAGATCGTATTGAGGAAATGACAAGGACCATTGAAGATGAACTTCGTGATTGCCCAAAATTGTTTGAGAAGTTAAAAAGTTGTGCAAAGACGCCATTGTACACTGCTTGCACTAAATATACAGCATTGTCAGCCATATTGAAGCTGTATAATTTGAAAGAAGAGAACGGGTGTAGTGATGCCAGTTTTACGAAACTACTTGCTCTCTTGAATGGAATTCTCCCAGAAGATAATGAGCTCCCAAGCTGAACATACAATGCTAAACGAATGCTACGCTCGATGGGTATGATCTCTGAAATAATACACGCATGCCCGAATGACTGTATACTGTTTCTCAAGGGCCACAAATCACTTAAAGAATGCCCAATGTGTGGTACTTCTCAATACAAGAAAGATGAATCTAGTCCTACTAAATTTGTATGGTAATTTCCATTCATTCCAAGGTTTAAGCACCTATATAGAAGTGAGGAGACTGCAGGACAATTGACATGGCATGCAGATACAAGAATTAAAGATGGGATACTACGTCACCCGGAAGACTCTCCTGAGTGGAAGAGAATTGATTATGAGTATCCTGAATTTGGAAATGAGTCGAGAATCCTTCTTCTTGCTTTATCTACAGATTGAGTGAATCCTTTTGATTTTTAAAGCAACAGTCACATTACATAGCCGGTTATGTTGGTAAATTATAACTTACCACCGTGGATATGCATGAAATGAAAATACATCATGTTATCAATGCTTATATCAGGACCAAAACAACCGGGTAATGATATTGATGTTTATTTATCTCCATTGATCGAAGATTTGAAATTATTGTGGGATTCAGGTGTTACATTGTATGATGCTTACAGAAAGGAAGATTTTACTTTGAGATCCATGTTGTACGGGATGATAAATGACTTCCCTGATTATGGAAATTTTTCAGGATATAGCATTAATGGAACTCAAGGGTGTCCCATTTGCGAGCAAGGTACAAAATCAATTAGGTTGAAACATTCATCAAAACCCGTGTTTTTAGGACATCGCGGATTTCTACCCCGATGACAAAAGTACCGTTCTTGGACGACATCATTCGATGAAAGCTCAGAAGAACGTACAACACCGTCTCCACTAACAGGCGATCAATTTTTTGAGAAAGTTAAAAATGTGGACACTACTTTTGGTAAACTGGCTTTGAAAAACCATACGAAAATCAGTTAGAAAAAAAGATCAGTTTTTTTGAATTACAATACTGGATTTCTGTTTTTAGGCAACATTGGATGCTCATTAAAGTCAATTTGGATATTCCAAAGATTTATTTTATGGATTCACTGCTTGGATATCCAACAAACTGACCACGCATGATGGTGATTTTCAATTTTTAATACACTAGAACCAAAATTTTAGAACTAAATATCTAGTTATATAATTTGTATCATCTTTTAGTGGGGATTCTGTTATGATAGGGCGGTGTATGAATATCATCTAAAGGCTAGAATGAATCCAGGGCCTAAGGACGACAAGGCGAACAAGATCTAAAAATGGAGAAGTATCAAGGTATATATAATTATATTTCACTATCCAAATACATATCAAAACAGATTAATTATTTTTCTTGATGTTTCTGCAGTGTCCGAAATAAACAAATGACAAGGACTACAGTTATTATGTTTGTAAATTTATGAAAGAGATCGTATTTCATGAACAAACTAGCATCCTTGAAGTGGTATTTTTGAAAATAATTACTACTTCATTTAAAATAATTATTAATCCTTTATGTATTTATATTTTTTTCAGTAGTATTATGACTGTCGCAAAAACTCCTATTCAGAATATGATATAGATGTGTTTAGAAACAAATGGGAATCGTACCTGATGGGAGAATGTAAACAAATAGCTCAATGAAGGTGAATTTCTACTAATTAGGTTATATTTATATGATCATTGATATCTCCATTTTTTACACTTATTGATCATCTATAACCACCCTTTCTTATGTTTCATATCCTTAGATTATGAATAATGGTTTTAGAAATGATTTGAGTTTCTAGTAAAGAATAACTTAATGATAGACTCTTATGAACTACTGACATAAGGAATACTAAGAAGACACATTCAGATTGTTTTTATACTTTATTACAACGATCCATGGGTCATTTTTGATGTGTACGAATCAACTGCATCTCAATCTGACACACGGTGTGATCGATATGGATAAAAGTGTCTGATATCAATTTAAAATTGACATTCACTTTAGAAAACAACACAAGCAACATACAGAAAACTGAGAAAACATGTTCATATTGTTTTGATATTTTCGGACAACGATCCATGTGTCATTTGTGATGTGTAAGAATCGACCACACCTCAATCCGACACACGGTGTGATTGGTATGGCTAAAAGTGTTTGATATCAGTTTCAAATTGACAATAACTTTAGAAAACAACACTACTGACATATGGAATACTAAGAAAATGAATTCAAATTTTTTTGAGACTTTAGGAAAATGATCAATGTGTCATTTGTGATGTGTTAGAATTGACCGCATCTCAATCTGAAGCACAGTGTGACCGATATGGCTAAAGGTGTATGATATCAGTTTCAAATTGAAATTAACTTTAGATAACAACACAAGTAACATACAGAAAACTATGAAAACACGTTCAGATTGTTTTGATACTTTAGGACAACGATCCATAAGTCATTTTTGATGTGTACGAATCGACTGAACCTCAATCCGACGCATGGTGTGACCGGTATGGCTAAAAGTGTCTGATATCAATTTCAAATTGACATAAACTTTAGAAAACAACACAAATAATATACGGAAACCAAGAAAACACATTCGTATTGTTTTGATACATTAATACAATGATCCATGAGTAATTTTTGATGTTTAAGAATTGACTTCACCTCAATCTGACGCACGGTGTGACCGGTATGGCTAAAAGTGTCTGATATCAGTTTCAAATTGACACAAACTTTAGAAAACATCACAAGTAACATACAGAAAACTGAGCAAATGCATTAATATTGTTTTGATAATTTAGGAAAACGATCCAAGAGTCATTTTTGACATGTAAGAATTGACCACACCCCAATACAACGCACAGTGTGACTAGTATTGATAAAATTATCTGATATTAGTTTTAAATTGACATAAACTTTAGAAAACAACACAACAGACATACAGAATAATGATCAAACATGTTCCGATTGTTTTGATAATTTAATAGAATGATACATGAGTCATTTTTGATGTGTATGAATCGACCTCACCTCAATCTGATGCACGATATGACCAGTATGTCTTAAAGTGTCTGATATCAGTTTGAAATTGACAAAAACATTAGAAAACAACACTACTGACATACGGAAAACCAAGAAAACGCGTTTGGATTATTTTTATACTTTAGGAAAACGATCCATGAGTCATTTGTGATGTGTAAAAATCGACCACACCTCAATCTGATGCACGGTGTTACCGGTATGGCTAAAAGTGTCTAATATCAGTTTGAAATTGACATTAACATTAGAAAACAACACTAATGACATACGGAATACTGAGAAAATTCATTCATATTGTTTTTATATTTTAGGACCACGATCTATGAGTCATTTTTGACATGTAATAATCAAACTCACCTCAATCCGACGCACGGTGTGACCAGTATGGCTAAAAGTGTCTGATATCAGTTTGAAATTGACATAGACTTTAGAAAACAACACTACTTTCATACGAAATACTGAGCAAACGTGTTCATATAGTTTTAATACTTTAAGGAAATGATCCATGAGTCATTTGTGACATTTATAAATCGATCGCACCTCAATCTGATGCACTGTGTGACCGGTATGGCTAAGAGTGTCTGATATCAGTTTTATGATGACATTAACATTAGAAAAAAACACTACTGACATACGGAATATAGAGAAAACGCATTTGGATTGTTTTGATATTTTAGGAAAATGATCCATGAGTCATTTTTCATGTGTAAGAATAGACCACACCTCAATCTGATGCATGGTGTGACTGGTATGGCTAAAAGTGTCTGATATCAGTTTCAAATTGACATTAACTTTAGAAAACAACACTACGGACATACGAAATACCAAGAAAAAGCATTTAGATTGTTTTGATACTTTAGGAAAATGATCCATGATTCATTTTTGATGTGTAAAAAATGATTTCACCTCAATCTGACACACGGTGTGACTGGTATGGCTAAAAGTGTCTGATATTAGTTTGAAATTGACATAAACTTTAGAAAACAACACTACTAACATATGGAAAACTGAGAAAACACATTCAGATTGTATTGATACATTAGAAAAATGATCCGTGAGTAATTTTTGATGTGTATGAATTAATCGAACCTCAATCCGACGCATGGTGTGACCGGTATGGATAAAAGTGTCTAATATCAGTTTCAAATTGACATTAACTTTAGAAAACAACACTACTGACATACGGAATACTGAGCAAACACGTTCGGATTGTTTTTATATTTTAGGACAATGATACATGTGTCATTTTTGACGTATAATAATTGGCCACACCTCAATCTGATTCATGGTGTGATTGTTATGTCTCAAAGTGTTTGATATTAGTTTCAAATTGACATATACTTTAGAAAACAACAAAAGTAACATATGGAAAACTGATCAAACATGTTCTTATTGTTTTGATACTTTAGGACAACGATACATGAGTCATTTTTGATGTGTAAGAATTTATAACACCTCAATTCGACACACGATGTGACTGGTATGGATAAAAGTGTCTGATATTAGTTTCAAATTGACATTAACTTTAGAAAACATCACAAGTAACATATGACAAACTAAGAAAACACGTTCAGATTGTTTTGATACATTCATACAATGATCCATGAGTCATTTATGATGTTTACAAGTCAACCGCATCTCAATCCACCGCACAGTGTGACCGGTATGGCTAAAAGTGTCTGATTTCAGTTTCAAATTGACATAAACTTTAGAAAACAACACAAGTAACATACGAAAAACTGATCAAACGCATTCCGATTGTTTTCATGGTTTAGGAAAACAATCCATGAGTCCTTTGTGATGTGTATGAATAAACCGCACCTCAATATGATGCATGATGTGATCAGTAAAGATTTTCATTAGATAAAGAATTAGTATTTATTAAATGAGATAAATCATCCAAAAACATATTGATTTTACATTATTCCCTTTCATTGTTATCCGAATGAAAACATTTTAGTTTATCTTTTTCATATTTTAGTTTCACATTTCCATATTAATGTATTCTTTCATATTAATGTTTTAATTTATTTCATTATTGTATTACTGATATAATATTTGTTTTCTAATATAGGTGATTTTTTTCCCTGAGTTCGGATGCTTTGTTCAGCAACAAATACCATGGATGAAAATTTTTGAGAGTGGATCACAAATATAAAAGGATAAAACATTAATGTTTATAACTGTTGTTGGATAATTTTAATTGTAACCATGTAAAACATTGTTTGAAATGTATATAATAGTGTGTTTTTGTATTCATGATGTTAAGTAAATGTATATAGTAGTGTTTTTCAGAATATTCTGTATGGGTGCTATTTTGTACAGGTGTGAAGGTGCTGGTTTGTGCAGGTATGCTAGTTTGTGTAGGTGTGTAGGTGCTGGATGTGCAGGTGTAGGGGAAGGTCCCTTTATGAGCGCTTTTTTGAGCGCTGATAAAGGATACATTTAACAGCGCTGATAAAGGGCCCTATTATCAGTGCTCCAAAAAGCTCTGATAAAGGAGACCTTTATCAGCCCTATTTTTCGTGTTGATAAAGGGGATGCCACTTTATTTTCACCGGCATTAACAGTGCTTTTCTAGCGCTGTTAATGCCAGTTTTTAGCACTGATAAAAGACCAAGTTATAGTAGTGTTCCATGTGTAAGCAATTATTTATGAGTTACCTTGCTTTATTTTCTGATTTTAATCTTACTCATATGTTTTACATAGTTAAAAAACTATTTTTGATGGATTCGGTAAAGTGTTTTATTTTATAGTTGCGCTTTATCTTTAAAATGTGTGTTTTTCATGTGTAACTATTGGGGTAGTATTCAGGTGTATTTTATAACATATGAAAGTGGTTTACTAAATGTTGTTTGGGCTACTGATTCTTCTTTTTAGGTTATTAGTATGCCTTTGGTTTTGAAAGAGCATTTTTGAATGGGTTTTATATGTCAAACCATGGTATGCCTCTTGAAAGTAATTTATGAAAATATGTGTTTTTCATGTGCGTCTTTTGTGGTATTATTCGAGGTGATTTTATAATACTTGAGAGTGGTTTAATAAATATTTCAAAGGCTTAAAATTCAGTTTTGGATTGGTATTGGTGTGATTTTGTCTTTGATAGATGGTTTTGAAATGGGTTGTGTGCAAAGCATTGTTATACCCCTTGGGTTTATTTTATTAAAATTGTAAATATTTTATTGGGTTAAATAAAGTTGGAAAAAGATGTATATGTACTTTTTTAGTTAGTTTGTTCACCTAAAATGTATTTTTGAAAGATAAAGTGGTCAGTTGTGATGTAAAAAGTTTTGATAATGGTTTTCAATTTTTCAAGGTGATTTATGAAATTGTGATGTTGGTGTGAAACATGTTTGTGGGCTGTTTTCTGTGAGTGTTATGTGAAAAATGGATTTTTTTTATGAAAAGGGTATTATGTAACATGTGAGTGGGATTTTATGTTATGTTTAGCATATTGGGAATGATTTTATAATATTGTTAAAGGATTTGTTGAATTTTTAATGATATGAAAAATGGGTTGTGTGTTATTTTGGTGTGAGTATGATTTCAAAATCAATTTGAAGGAAACGGGGGATGATGTGACTTGTGTGATGTATATATCGGTTGTTTAGTGAATGTGTGATGTTGAAGTGGTATTTTCATGTGCAAATTGTATTTCATGACTTGTTGAACTTGTTTGAGCACAAGGGGGGAAACCTGAGTGTCTAGGTGGGTTGATGTGTACTAGTATGCTAATGATCTTGTTGGGTTTGGAATTATTTTCATGTATCAAGATTGGTTATGAAAACAATATATAAACTATGATGATGATGATGTTTTGGAAACACTATTTTATGGGTATGTTCCCTACTTGAGGCTCAAGCATGAGAATGGAAATTGTGATAGTTAATCTCATAGAGATACGAGGTACCTAGGACCCACATTGAGCTAGTGCATAGGTGTTATTTTTCAATTGCTTGTGCTCAATAGATACTTTGTGCTTACCATTGGAATACGGTATGAATGGATAGAAAATTTAGTAGCTTTGGTATTTTATTTAGAATTTCATATTCTTTAAAATAGACCACATAAAAATTATTTTTATTTAAAGTTTCATCTTTTAGAAATTTTTATTAGTATTTCATGCTTATAAAATATTTAAATATTTTTGTGTTTTAATGTGTATAACATGAATTCTCTTAGTGGTAGTATCCTAATGGGATTTGGATCACATCCTACTTACACGCCTGGGTGTAAGTAGACTTGGTTATTTTTTCCACAGGTTTGGGTATAACTTATTTGCCAATGGTTTGGGTTTTTAGCGGTCCCTCATGATGCGGTGTTGTGGAGATGGATTGAGGACGCCGCCTGTGTCCATGTGTAGGTTCTTGGGATGTCCTTTGTGGTTTTATTCCTTTATAATGATCTTTATACATTTTTTGAAATTATGTAATTTAGTTCTAAAATTTGGTAAAAGATGGTATTGTTTTAAAAATCCAGATTTGTTTTACTGGATTTGTTTGTCATTGTATTTTTATAAACTCAGGTAAATTGTTCCCAATCCTCATATTATGATGCCCGGTCACTTATTCCAGCCCATCCGGTTCTAGAAAGACATTCAGGTCTTTCCACGGGTTGGGTTTGGTGCTTGTTTTGATGGAGACTAGATCTGGTTCGTGACAAAATGGTATCAGAGGAGGTTACCTCTTTGGGTCAAATTATATGTGAAATAGTCAGGATATACCAAATTTTGGATTTTCAGTACTTTAGGTTCTGTATATGGGTAGTGTTCCTAGATAGAAAACCTCATGATGGGATTTGAGTCTCTAGGGGAATTCAGGATTCATCTAAGTCCTTTGGTTTTCTTTTATTTGATGATGATTAAGGGAAATGAAAAGAGAGTTGGGCAATGGTCTCAGTAAGCTCATAGGGCCTAGTAAGCCATGTGGAGTTGGAGTTATTTCCCTAGAACACTTCTTTTTATGGTGAAGTGATTGGAATATAGCCTCCAACCATATGTCCAAGTCACCCACCGAAAATAGTTTCCCCTTGCATTGTCTAGTGTCCTTTAGTTTTGAAATCTTAGAAGATCGGTTTTTCAACAAAATTGACTTGGTTTTAAGAATAGTAAAGTTTTTGTGAAATGTTTTTATAATAAAATACGTAATGGTTTGTTTTGTTAAATGGTGGAAGTGAATTTTAATATTTTTTTTTGAAATTGAAAATGGGGTGTTTACACCTCTTTTGAAAGAAAGAACTATGTTAATGTAGGTTTTGAAAAAGTGTTTCCAATAAAGATATCTAAACTATTGAAAGGTTGTTTAATGGGTTGGAATATTTTGAAATTAATGTGGATGAATTAAAAGCGAGTTATTATTTGTATGATTGTTTCTTTTTGAAATTTTTGGTAAGATGTAATTTTGAATTTTGATTTCGTGGTTAGAGGTCTTGGGTAAAAGAAAGAATTGGTTGACTGTTTTGGTTTTGAAAAGTAGAAAAGAATTTTTGTTTTAACCTTTGGTATTTCCATGAGTGACCACATGCATGGGGTTATATGGGATGATTGATGGATAATGGAACTTTTGGATGTGTTCTAGGATGGATATGAGGAGGGCGCTCAGTGTGGCATAGAAACATTCATGTGTGAGGCCGATGGGGTACCATTGGTGGATACGCTAACCGCTAAATAGTTTTTTTCCAAAAGAAATGTTTTTAAAGGGAAACATGATATCTTGATGAATAGTTTGGGAGGGTTTTTATTATGTGTTTTTGAAAATTTTGATGTATTGGGATGTTTTGAGTCCAAGAACCCCTCTTATTTGAACAGTGTTTTCGGTTTCTATTTTGTCAATAACCTGGGTTGAAGGGCTTGTTAGTGTTATCTTCTAAGAAATGTTTCAGGATTCCATTAAGGTGGTTCCCTTAATGTGTTTCGATCTATTTTGTGGCATGTTTTGACCAATAGACCATCTTTGCTGGGTTTTGGTTTCTCTTGTTTGATAAGGTATTCCACCATTAAGGGTCAGGTCATGACTGAAGTGAAACCCTGATTGTTTCGCCATTGAAAAATCTTCCAGTTGATCAATACATGGAATATTTTTCTTGATCATTATAGATTGAGCTTACATGTTTTCCTTTCTTGGTTTTTTGGATCCTCTTATTGTGGAAGGGTGCTCGTGGAATGTTGAAAGAGACCTTAGTATCTTATGTTACCTAATCATTTGAAGGAGGAAGTGGTGAGGGGTTGTTAGTGTGGATGAGTGTATGGATGGTTTCTAAGAGGGCCTCTAGGTCCTTCATAGTCTCTTTGAAGCAGGGGTTTATGTCAAACCACCAATGTAGTAAATTTAGTCCTAAGAGGCTGTTATGGACACTTTCTGGAATTGTGTGTTGTTTGGGGACATGGAATAAGGTCCCTTTCCATGTATTGTTTCTATCAGTCACAATGGTCATGTTCGGTGATGCCTTGTGATATCGTATGCTCATTTGACTATAAAGGTGAATGTTGTGCAATCCTCTTAGAGTCTCTATTATGTTTGTAGTATGTATCCCTTGGAAAAACCTAAAATATTCTATTTTAGAGGAATGTGTTTATAGGTGTCCTTTCCTTCTATTGTTTCTTACCCGAAGAAACAAGGTGTGATGTGTATTCATCTTATAAGCCCTTATTTCAGTTTAATGTAGGGTTTTAGTAAAGTGGGTTTTGGAATGTGTTATGACTTGGTAAACCCATGTAGGGTTGTAGTGTAGTTTTTTGTAGCACCCGAAGAAGAAGTTCCATTTAGAGGATTCTGAAGCCTAACTGCGAGGCCGAAGAAGCTTCCATCCTTGGAGATCCAACCATAGGATCGGAGGGAAGCAAGTGTGTAGTCAGGGGAAATCCCATGGTTGTTCAAACTATTTTATAAAGTAATATCACCAGTATGAAGGATGGGAATACCCAAACCAAGTGGACTAACCATGCTTCCTTCCCAAATCGTTAATTTTTGGGGTCTTTTTGTGTCGGCATGTGTTGATCAGTTATGATTGTTGGTTCATATTGTGGGGATACCCACTTTGAGTATTATGTAAGTTCTTTTGGAAATTTCTAATGGATTTTTACCACTAGTTCCAAGGAGTCCATTTGGGCCTCCCTTATTAGTGTCCTGATTCTGTCTTGAGAAAATTTAAGTTGTCTATTATGGTGGGGAGCTCATTTGTGTCTCCCTATACTAGTAACTCATATTTGTCATTGTTATTGGCATGGCGGTTGGTAGTTTTGTTTGGAGATATCTAACTACCAATATCTTCCTGAGGTAAATGTTGGGATTGGAGAGTTCCCACTGGTTTATTTAAAGCAAGGTTAGTGTATCCTTGTTCGTTGTTGTTTCTCATTTGGGTAAATTGCTTGTGTCTTGTTCGGATTGTGTTTGTTGATTTTTATTTTGGGATAGAGTCTGAATGTGCATGATTTTTTTAGGAAAGTGTTCTATGTTTTGTTTAAGGAGATTATTTCTTCCTTAATTGATAAATGGAGGTGTTTTGGCCTTTGGGCTCGAAGCTTGGAAAAGGAGTCTATTTTGACATTTTGGTGGGATTTGGTTTTTTTCTTTTGGTCTTATTGTAGATTTTCGAGGGAAGAATGTTTTATTTTGGGGATAATTGACATATACATGGCTTATTTTAATGGTATTTTTCATTTAATTTCCATTCTCATTTTCATTAGGGTGTTTCCCATGCATTTTGGTGGTAATGGTGGGATTTCAAAATTTGGGCCCAACCATGAGCCCAATTCGATATTTAAAAATATATTTTTTTCTGTTATAACTCCTTCATTTTTCAACATTTTACACACATTACACTTCCCAATTGTCATCCCCTGGTATATTAAAACCACCATAAAAATTTGGGCACCATAGGAATCCATAATAATGATGTATTTGGGTTTTTTATTAAGGTTTTGGGTAAGCCCGTAATCCCATTTTCTATTTTAAAATAATTTTTTAATTTTTCAATATATCATTAATTTTTTACTTTTCCTTCATTCCAACTCTCAACCAAATCCAAAAACCTGAGGATCAATGTAATTATCTATTTATCCGCTTTGGAGCTCATTGGATTGTGGATTAGGGTAAAACGTCTCAGTGTTTATCAAATCATCTAGATTTGAGAATGTAATTTGATTCTTTCATAAACCTTTCAAATTTCACTATTTCTCCCCCATTTTAGTCCCCATGTAACCTACTCATCCTCATTAAATCCTAACTATCAGTTTTTTTTGGATGTTCATATTTTGGTGTATTTGGTGTGATTTATTCAAGATTGTTCATGGTAAGTTATTCCTTCTTGGTTTCTTCTATTTTCCTTAGGGTTTCCTCCCTCATTCATGATGTTTTAAAATTCCCAGAAGCTAGGGATCAAACCTAGGATTTTATTTTTGGTCTTTTTGGTCAAATATAGTAGTTTAGGTTTGGTTTTTACCCCCTTATGGTGAGGAGGTGGTGCGATTGATGTTTCACACCATGTTTTGAGGGTTTCGACACAAAAAGGTAGGTGGTTCCATGTGTAAGAAATTATTAATGAGTTATCTTTATTGATTTACTGATTTAAATATTCCACACATTTTTTATGTGAGGAAAAATTGTTTTGGTTGGATTTGGTTAAGCGTTTAATTTTATAGTTTCACTTAAGCTTTAAATTGGGTGATTTTCGTGTGTAACTATTGCAATAGTATTTGGGTGTATTTTATAACATGTGAAAGTGGTTTACAAAATGTTGTTTGGGAAGCCAATTCTTCTTTGGTTGGTTCTTAGTGGGACTTTGGTTTTTAAAGAAAGGTTTTGAATGGGTTTTAAGTGTAAATCCATGTTATGCCTCTTGAAAGTATTTTATGAAAATGTGTGTTTTTCATGTGTATCTTTTGTATTATTGCTTGAGGTGATTTTGTAATACTTGAGAGTGGTTTAATAAATATTTTTAGGGATACCAATTCTATTTTGGATTGGTATTGGTTTGATTTTGGATTTAAAAGAGGGTTTTGAAATGGGTTGTGTGGACAACATTGTTATACCCCTTGGGTTTCTTTTATGAAAATTGTAAATGTTTTATTCAGATAAAGGAAGTGGGAAAAGGTTGTATATGTACAATTTTAGTGAGTGTGTTAACCTAAAATGAGTTTTTAAAATATAAAGTTGTCAGTTGTGATGTTAAACATTTTGATAATGTTTTGTAATTTGTTGATGTGATTTATAAAATTGTGATGTGGGTGTGAAACATGTTTGTGGGATGTTTTGTGTGAGTGTGATGTGAATAAATGGATTTTTTTATAAAAATGGTTTTATTTAACTTGTGAGTGGGATTTTATGTTATGTTTAGAATCTTGGGAAATATTTTATTAAATTTTTAAAGGATTTGGTGAATTGTGAAAAATATGCAAAATGTGTTTTGGGATATTTTTGTGTGAGTTTGATTTCAAAATAAATTTGAATGAAAAGGGGATGATGTGATTTGTGTGATGTACATGTAGGGTGTTTGGTGAATGTGTGTCATGGAAGTGGTATTTTATTGTTCATATTGTATTTCATGACTTCTTGAACTTGTTTGAGCATGAGAGGTAAACCCGGGTATCTAGGTGGGTGGATGTGTGCTAGTATGCTCGTAATCCTGTGGGGTTTGGCCTCAGTTTCACGTAGCAAGATTGATAAAGACAATAATAACAAAACTATGATGATGATGATGTTTGAGGACCACTATGTTGTGGGTATGTTCCTTACTAGTGTCTTGTGTGCAAGAACGAATATTGGTATGGTTACTTTCACTGAGATACGAGGTACCTCAGACCCATAGTGAGCTAGTGCCTAGGGGTTGTTTTCCCTTTTCTTATGTTCATTAGATACTTTGTTCTTACCATCAGCATACGGTATGAATGGTTTAAAAATTCAATAACTTTTTTATTTTATTTAAAATTATTGATTCTTTAAAATAGTGCACTTGAAAACTATTTTTAGTTGAAGTTGAATCTCTTAGAAAAAGTAAATAGCATTTCATGCTTATGAAAAATTGCATGCTTTTTGACTTTGAATGTTTATCACAAGTAATATATTAGTGGTGGTATCCTAATAGGATTTGGATCACACTCTACTTACACCCTTGGGTGTATGTAGACTTGGATATTTTTTCCACAGGTTTGGGTACAACTTTTGTGCCACTGGGTTGGGGTTTTAGCGGTCCATCGTGATGCGGTGTTGTGGAGATGGCTTGAGGGTGGTGCCTCTTTCCATGTAAAGATTCTTGGTCTATAATTTTGGGTTTTATTCCTTTGAAATGGTCTTGAAAAATTGTTTTAAATTATGTAATTTAGTTCTGAAATTTTGTAAAATATTGTTTTGTTTGAAAAATCCATATTTGCTTTATTGGACTTGTTTATCGTTGTATGTTTTTAAACTCGGGTAAATCGTTCCCAATTCTAATTTTATAATGCCTGGGAACTTATGCCAGCAAGTGGGGATCAGGAACTCCCTTCGGGTCAAGCCACAGGATGGGTTTGTTGTCAGTTTTGATGGCTACCAGATCTGGTTTGTGACATCAATAATAAATTAAGATATTATGAATAATATTTATTTTAATGAAATAGTCTGAATACAACACTTTTATTTAAATATATGTGATCATTTTTTTCAATTGTTAGAAACATTAATATTCATTTTCAATCTGCAGTTATTTTTATATTTAAAAGTTAAAATTATCATATTTGAAAATTATTTTTATAAAATTATTTTTTTGAAATCAACATTCAAAAAAGGTTAGGATGAATTTATGAGAATTTTCTATAATACATAGATTTTTTTGAATACTAAAAATATAGTTTGAGTTTTTTGATATATTTATTTATTTCATAATTATGTAATAATGATTTAATAACTAATTAAGCACAATTAACAGACTATAATATATTATTTTATTAATATCTTGTATTTTAATATATTTTAATCAATTTCCAAACATATAATTTACTATACAATGTCTATAATGAAAACTTCAACATTAAAACATTATTTTTTTAGAAAAAATACATTTTCATGCCAAAAGATATAATATAAAATTATAATAGCCTCTTTTGGATTAAAATGACATAAAATATGACCAAGGTGTCCAAAAACATGGTAAAATACAATGGGAAATCACATGGATTTTCATTTTCCACAACCTAGGTTTTTATGGACTATATTTTGAAATTAATAATCAAATCCTCCACATTTTATATAAATAACCACATATTTATCCATTAATTTTTTCTCCCAATACAAAGTCCACAATTAAATGGTAATTTTTACCTTTAATGGGGTCCTCAATGGCCTGTTGTCCCAATCATCATGTTTTATGAGTTACTTTTCAAGTTATGGTAATCCTTCTTCCTTTATATTTAATTTAAGAACTAATTTTTGTGATTGTATTCTAATTGTTATGATCAGTCTAAATTATTTCATTTTTATTCATTAACTTTCTGGAAAATTATGTTTTCTAAATCGGAGACCAATTCCCCTCTCTCTTTTTACCCTTTTCAAGGACTACATTTTATAACTGGTATATTGCCAAATTTAATTTTTAAAATATCTTCCATCTCTTTAAGAAATCACCTTTTATGTTTTTTTTGTGAATAAATAAACCTCTTTCTTTTATAGAGGTATTAAAAAATATGATTTTTTTTTATTCAATTTTGGGGTTGATATACAGAAAACCTGTGTTCCCAATCTGTGAGTTAAAAATTACAAAATGATCTAGTTTTTTAAGAACTTATGACACATCGATATTTTGATATGAAACCTGTCTTATTTTATTATCCATGAGTTATTTATGAAATGATTTATTATGATCTATATGGATCACATAAATAATAATACATATGAATGGTGCACCCTGATAGCACACCAATGTATTGGTTAAATAATTTTATCTCTATAGAGTACATTTTATATGTAACCTTGGTGAATAACCTTAGTAATTTTTATAATGCCTCGCTGAATATGTTTGGTGATATTATTAAGAATTTTTAAATTAAATGTTGTAGCCACATTTCCATGTTATGATTCATGTTATTTTTATTATGTTATACCCCATGTTCTATTGCTCTTACTACAATGATATTGAACATGTTATTATTGATATTATTCTAGATCGCTTGTAAATGTTTTCCCTTTCTTATTCACTTACTAGGCCTTAATCAAACCCTTCCATTTGATGTATGTTCCTATTTTATGAGATGAATTAAAATTAATTAGGATGAACCAATGAAGAATCCTTTCATGTTTTTTAGAATAATGTTTTATTTTCTCATGTATAATGTACCTTTATGAAGAAACTAAACATTGAAATATATCCTATTTGTATAATATATTGATAAGTTATATAATAAAAAGGCCTGATTCCATAGTTAGTTTAAAATTATTGTTAATTTATTTCTGTAAATTAGTATTCTATAACATTAGGAATAACCCAAGGGACTTGTTTAAATATAGTAAAACATCATGGTATTTTGGTGAATTATTTATTCATTTTTTTGAGAAAAACAACCCCTATATAGATACAAACAAGTTGATGTAGCTTTGGAATAGATTTATCTTGGGAAAAACCAAAAAACACCTCTATGGTCATGAATTTAACAAGTGGTGCTTGAAAATGAGTCTTGCTTCACCCCTGGTTTCACACTCTCTGGGATATTTCTGGTTAATTCGAAGCATTTTATGAATCATTATGAAGGATACTAAGAAAATGTGATTGTTGTTAAAGAATAAAATATTTAAGAAAGATGTTGTAAGGAATAAATACTCCACTACATTTATAAAATTGTTAAAAGAAACACATTTATCACTGAGAATGGTGGGAAATATGAGGAACCGTAAAAACGGTGAGGGAAACAGACCATAAGCTTAAAAACCACTAATGGAAGATGGAATAGAAAACCTTTTTATAATGATAAATCAACTTAATTTAGTTATGAGAAATAAAATGAATCAAAATGAGAGAACATGTACATCTAAATGCTAAAAAATATCTACTGAGTCCATTATGTATCAATGACCAAATAATTTTAGTTGATCTACCAACTAATTGATTGATGAATAATGTATATTCCCTATAGAAAAGATATTTTTATACAATCTATTGTTTAGAATAAGAGAAAGTATCCCTGGTTTTCTACTTCATAGAGGGTGAAGTTGATTATTGGTGGAAACTTATGAGAAGCATGAATCCAAGAAAGGATATTGATTTAATGGATTGGTAATAGTTCAAGGTAACATTTTTCAATAAATATTTTCCCATTCAATGTGAATGAAAATGTATATGGAATTAAAAGAGCTGATGTAGAAGGAAAATGAATTTGGAGGAAGCTATGAGGTGAAATTCATAAGACTTTTTCATTACTCCTAGATCTTTTTCATGGTTCATAATGGGAAGGTCGATAGATTATTCATTGGACTAAGACCCCTTATACCGAATAATATAGCCAATATAGACAATGAGATATATGAGGAGATAGTATGGAGTGGTGTGAAGGTTTAATAAGAGTTCAGAGAGATTATGTGGTCCCATATATTGAATTAAAATAATAGATCAATAGATCCATGCTTGGGGATTAAATTTGATTATGGAAGAAGAGGAAAGAAATTGCAATATCCCACATGCAACAAATTTTGGAAGAATGTTTTAGGGAAATACTTTCTCAGGAGTGGGATAAATTTCATGTGTGGAAGAGATGTCCATATTTCAAGGAACTATCATACTAACATGAAGACTAAACTTATCAATAGTAACGATAAAGGGATGATGGTGCAGTCCTAGCCGGAAGTCCAATGCTTCAAGTGTGGAATGCTTGAGCGCTTTTCCAATCACTTTTAAAATCAGAATATAATGGATGGGAATAACCATCAAACACATCATAGGCCATGGGAGAAAGGTTTTGGTTTCTCTATAATGAGGGTTGAAATAGAAGCTCTAAATAATATGGTGGTAGGTACTATCATTTTTTTATAAAATCTAGAAAGTAATTTATTTGATTCTGGTTTGACACATTGCTTTATTTATACTATATTTTCAAGAATATATAATTAAACCATGAAATGGAAAAAAGGATTTATCAGTGAAGACTCATAAGGGTATTTTCCAAGAATAAATAGTGTATAGAAACTCTATTATTTACTTTTGTGAGAACAGTATCATCACTAATATATTATTCATTACCATGTTTTAATTTGAAACTATACTAAATATAATCTTGAGCTCAAAGTATAATAGTAATATCAACTGCATGAGCATGGAAATCATAGTATTCTTAAACGGAAAACCTATAGTTGTTTTGAAAGGAGATATATCTCGACCTGAATTTTTCTAGACGTCACTCCCGTAGCCTTTTTTATGGAAATAGTTGGTGAAGATAAAGAAGGAAATTAAATTATATGAATATAATGTGTCCCCATAATTCATGAATACATTGAAATATTTCCTGATTAATTACATAGACCTCTCCCATAAAGATAGTTATTGTTATCCATTAATTTCATTCCTAGATCTATGCAAATGTCATAGACCCTATATAGAATGGTAAATGTGGAGGTAGAGGAATTAAAGAAACAGTTTCAAGATCTTTTGGAGAAGGGGTTTCTCTGGCCTAGAGTGTCTCTTTGGGGATAACCTATTATCTTTTCGATGAATAAGGATGTATCAATGCGCTATGCATTGATTATATAGAACATAACGAGATTGTAGTGAAGAAAAAGAACATTCTCCCAAGTATTGATGATTTATTTGAGCAGCTTCATGGGGATCAATTCTTCACCATGATAGATCTTAGATCTGTTTGTCATCAATTCAGGGTGAAACAAAAAGATATTCTAAAGTCTGACTTCTGAATAATATATAGGTATTGTGAGTTTGTCATTATTCTAATCAACTTTACAAATGTACCTTCCATATTTAGGGATTTAAAAAATTGGGTCTTTAAGGAATGACTTGATAAATTTGTGGTAGTTTTTATTGATGATATTAATATATATTCCAAAAATAATGAGGATCATTAGGATCATATAAGGGTCATATTGAAACCTTTAAGGGGAAGTTGTTTGGAAAGTTCATAAAATATGAATTTTGGTTACAACAAGTAGAATTATTGGGGAACAATATAACTAATAATGGAATCTCAATTGATACTTCCAAGATAAAGGCTATGGAGGAGTGGGCACAACCTATAATAGTAATTGAGATTAATAGTTTTCTTTATTTTATATGGATATTATAGGGGTTTTGTGAAGCAAATTCATGGCCTTCTAATCCACTAACCAAGTTAACTCGAGATGGGGTTAAGTTCATCTATATAATAGAGTGTGAAGAAAGATTCCAAGAGTTGAATAAGATATTGTTTACCCTACCCATGTTAACTTTACCAACTATTGGATAATTATTTTTTATTCTTAGTGATGAATATCTAAAAGGTATTGGTTCTATCCTCCTGAAAAAAAGACTGTGTTTTTTCTTATTCATATTGACAGTTAAAGCCTCATTAGTAGAATTATCCAATTTATGACTGATATCTATATGTGGTTGTTTTAATTATGAATATAAGGGGGACAGTCTTTATGGGGAGAAATTTGATATATACATAGACAACCAAAGTCTGAAGTATATTATCATGCTAATGGAATTGGACATGAGATAGAGGAGATGGATGTAACTTCTTGTACGAAATGTTTTTTTAATTCATTATCTCCCCAAGAAGAGAAAACAAAGTCATTGATGCATTAAGTAGGAAAAACATATTTTATTTGGAAATGATAAGGAATGAAGGATATAATTTTAAAAAATAACACGTAAAAATAGTCATGGGAATCATAATATAATGGGCTATAACACCCTTATATTTTTTGAATTGGTTTTTTGAAATAATTTATCCTTTTTTGATATATTTCATTTTACACAACCTTGAAGAAATATTATGCTAGATTAAATCATTATGTTTGACTTGATTTATATGAAACACCAAGTAAATAATGAACAAAATGAAACATCAAAATTATGTTTCTCTACGAAGAACATAGAGGTTAGATTACATTGCACTCAACAATGTATTTCCTCACTGGATTATGTAACATTCAAGACTGAGTTTTACAAAATAATAGTATATCATTAAAATTTTATTACTTAATATAATAAGATATAACCTACCTATTAAATTATAGATTATGAATAGTATTAAATAATTTATAAAAATATATTCTTTAGACAATATAATATGAGCTCATAAGTTACAAATTCATTATAAATGAATATGAAAACCAGTTGTATATAAAAGAAAATATTATTATTTTTATTCCCACAAAGATGATTTATACTAGTAAATTAAATTAAATAGAATTAGTGAGTGATTATAATATAATTTATAATTTATATATTTAATAAAATATTTTTAATATTCATTCAATGTATTTTATAGACATAAGATAAAAATAAACCCAATTTAATTCTTGAAAACATATATTTTTATTAATATATATTTACAACCTTTTAATGGAGAACTCATTTTAAATAAAAAATTTGGAATTTTTATAGACTTCATAGGTCAAAATAAACTCAATATTTTTAATAGATATATAAAAATTAAGTTGTGGTAATTTGTTTTTATTTTTTTGAAAGGTTTCATTTTTCAATGAATAGTTAAAAATACTGAATTTTAGTTTAATACACTTTTAATATAATTTATTTATAAGGTTAAATTATATTTTTTTTATAAGTTTACCTAGATAAAATTTTTATCAAATAATTGAATTTAGTTCATTGAGTTCAATTTCACTTTTAAATTTGGTATAAAAACACTGTAAACTTTTGAATGTTTTGAATTTACAAATACATATTGTCGACTCAACTACAAGATTAATTTCAAAAAAAAATTATGCCACTTAAATGATTATAATTTGGAAAAATTGATTCTATATTTTGTACCAAAATAATTTATATTTTCTAAAGAGTTCAAATTTTATTTTTAAAAAAAATATTAGTGAATGTCATTAATATTAATTAAAATGGTTAAGAGAAAAATTTGGTTAACAAAGAGAAAAACCATTAAATTTAAGACCCAAAAAGACTTATAAATTTTTCCAAAACCCATTTTATAGAAATTATTCAGGGATTAAAATTCCATTATTTTGTTTTTTCTTAGTATGAATTTTTCTAGACAAAAACATGGGAACACCTAATATATCATTAAAAATTCCATGTCTGTCATTTCCCTTACATATAAAGGCCACCACCTCTCCCTCTTCCTCACACATCTCAAACCACTTAGGATCCAACATATATTCCCAATAAACATCCCAATATCCCTAAAATACTTCTTGAATTTTATATTTGGTCATAAAACAATCCAATGAATCCTTTTGGCATAATACAAAAGAAGTTAACCGATTAAGAGATAATGTCTTCTCTCAATGTCCTTTCTTTTATTTTCTTTCTCCATCCCTTCTCTTTCTTTCTTCCATTTTGGTATAAAACATATATTATCACAAACACGCTAGGATGTTTTTATGATAAGTTTTTTATATACACTTACACATACCTCCATCTAATGGGTAACAAAATATTCTGTTTACATGTACGACGAACTACCACCTCACTAAACGATGATTGGTCATTTTTTTCCTTTACCACCCCTCATGGGGTACATTATGATGAAAAATATATTTATATATTTTATATAATATATTTGGTGTGTATTTATGATTTTTTATTAATTCTATAATACACATGTTTTTTACATTCCATTTGATGTAAATACGTTAGTTTTCTTTGTGGAAATGTTGACTAGAACCCCCTTCAAAGTGATGTGATTCATTAACACACTACATGGGATATATTAAAGATAGGTTTAGTAAATATACTTTAAATATAAAAAATTATAATTATTCTATAATTATATTATATACATATATAAATACATTTTATTTTCTTTAATTCTTTCAATATGACAATAAAAACTGAAACAAAATTCATGTGTATATATGGATTACCGTCTCCATGAACGGTGTAATCAATTTCAAACTTATATATTCCATAGATTTTTATAATAAAAATACAATAAATATGAATTATATTTAAATCATGGTTTAAATTATATAAATCATGATATAAATATATGCACCAAAGTTATAACAAATTAAGAAACTTTGTTAACAACAGGGTAATATAAATTCACAATCAAACTATATAGGATTTTAGTAGCAAAAATATGGTTCTATTATAGATTTATAATAAATTTATATTTAATATATTGGAGTTTTTATGGAGTATGAAGAGAGTTAAGACACAAGGTAAGGGGATTTTATCTCACTTTTTATTAAGATACATGCTTTCTTCATCACCCATTAATTTTGTGAGGTGTTTATACTTAAAATGTATTTATTATATTTTTCTTATATATAAATTTATGGGTATTTACATATCCATTTTATACATTTATTTCATTGGGTTTATGTTTCAAAAGTTTCCAATTAGGTAAAATAGTTTTTTCTCAATTTTCCTTCTTTTAGACTCATGTTTTCTTATGAACATAAATTAATTTAGATGTGTGTATACTTAAAAATTACATGATATATCATTAATATCCTTATATTCATGATATTATATGCTTTATGTAATTTCCTTGTCTTATATTAATAATATGTTCCCAATTTATAATGTGATAAGAGTTTATAGTAACAATATAATAGCTTTTCAAGATTGTATATGTTTATGATACCGTTGAGGAAATGTTTTAAACCATATCTCAAAAGAATTCTTCAATTTTCTTATCAGCTGGTTATTTATGTTATATTCATGTATTTGTACTATTTTTCTACTCCGTTTTACATAATAAAGTTAATAGAGTGTTTTTAATAAATATCGGCTTTACCCTCTCTTTTGTATAAAAACTATGTTCCATAAAAACCATGTTTTTTAAAAGGGGTTTCTAAGAATATTGTACCATTCTCATATAATCTTTAAATGAAAATTTCACCCTTTTTAGCAATCCATTCAAAGGAGTATTCATCTTTTTTCTAAACAAGGCATTTTTTAAATTTTTAACTATGAAAAACAAATATTCCTTTTACCTTAGATGATCTGCTTAAATTTACCTATCATCAACTATTTAGAGATTCCTTTACATTTTTAAATAGATAATTTGTAATAAAATTAGTTTAAAAGTAAATTTAAAGAAAAATTATTTAAAAAAAATTAAATCTTCTTTTATATTATTTCATGTAAAATTGTTTTCAAATTATTTTCAAGACATATTTATATGTTTTTAAATTATTTTCAATGTAATGGTTTTCAAAACATTTAAATGATTTGTTCATATATTTTCAAGTAAAAAAGTTTTCCAAATATTTTCATGATTTCATTATAAGTTTTCAAGTTGTTTTCAAATAAAAAGTTTTAAAAAATATTTTGATGATTATTTTATAAGTTTTCAAGGAAAAAGGATTTCAAAATGATTTCTAGACTTCATTATATGTTTTCACGGTATTTTATTAGAAAATTATTTTCAAATGGTTTTATGCATTAAAAATACTTTTTCAAAGAAGAAATGAAATTTTCCTCATTAACCGTTTTTGAAAAATATTTCAAAATTATTTTCCATCTAGGATAAAATCTAATGAGGTTATGCATGACCTTATAAGAAAATATCTAATGGTTCCATTTATATTATTTCTATTAGTGGGTTATTATTAATTTCATCTTCTTTATGAAACCTGTTTCTATTTTATGGGTTATATGATTATGAATTCCATTTCTCATTCATGGGATAGGATTTTGATGAATTGATTATAAATACTATATCATTTTCCACAGGTTATGATATGTTAACAGGTTTATGATACCCATTTAATTTCATGGGTTATGATATGTTTTTTTATGATTTTTTGTCACATGTATGTATGATTTCATTATAAGATGGATGAGACTTATATCTGCATCCAATGCATTTGGTAAATATTTATATCTCATGATATAGACATGGATGGAATGAGTAATGAAATATGTTCAGTATTACATGGCTGGAATAGGAAATTAACTCAATTTATATTTACAGGGCTGGAATAAAGAGTGAACTTGTTTTAGTAAAATAGGTCTATAACATGGTTTCAACCCGGTTTACTACTAGACTTTGGCCACTAAGATGGTCTCGAAAGCAATGAATTAACTACTATAGAAATCATTATATATGGTTATGTGTCTACTATGATTCCATGTTTTATTCCTATGTTATGATTCCATGGTTTATGTTTTTTCCCATATGATTTATTCCTTATGAACTATGAATATTTATGTCATGATTCTAGTTTAGATAATTGATAAGTAGGGTATGATATTCTATTTTCATGATTGCATTTTCATACTCATGTGCCCATGTTTATACTTACATGTATCCATTGTTTACCCTTACTAAGTATCTTAGGTCACCCCTTTTTATGTTTTTCCCCCAGTTTAGGAAGATGTGTATTATGTAATATGTTTTTAAGAAGATTTATAGTCAAGAATAACCTAGTGGGAGATTATGTAACTCAATTATGTACAAGTTTTTATGTTTTGATGTTACAAAAGAAACTAGAATAATACGGTCTTTAGGAACCTATTTTTATAATGTTTTAAGTACTCTAAAAATGTTATGTAATGTTAATATATGAAAAGTGAAGGTTTTTATAGTTGGTATCAATGCAAAGGTTTGGACATCCTATAGAAATTAGGATGTGAAAATTTTAGTTATATCCATAGCTATATTTCTAATGATATATCTATGGATGTCTCTAAGGATAAGTAAGGATGATTTAATGTTTAGGAAAATGTCATGGAATTTTGTTAAATGATATTTTGAGTGGTTTCCTAATAATAAATCCATATATGGATACTAAAAAGAGATGAAAATATGTCATAGATGCACTTAGTGGTAAAAACTCTAACAAGATGTTCTGGGCATGACTCGGGGTAATCTGATATATGACAACAGGCCTTGTTGCACATGTATTTTGACACTCCTTGGTAATATTATTTGTGAATTCACAAACTCTTCATGAACCATCATGAAGTTTTTAAATATAAGTTATCTATGATAAACCTCAAGTGTTATAGATTAAGGAATGTGTTCTAATTTAGACAACCTAAAAGTAATTAATTTCATGTATATGTGGTTTTATTCTATGATAAGTAATTCTCACACTATGATTTTAGATTTAGTCAATGGGTGGAACCAGAAGGAACTAGAATAAAGTTAAATGTGATGGAAATGTTTCTAGTGAGAAGTCAAATGGGACTATCACTGGAGTAAGATATTAAGTGATAGTTCCTAATCATTTTTCATAGAACATGATTAACAATGTGTAACTTATCCATGTATCAAACTCGCTAAGGAAAAGGAATAATGAGTTATCTGAGAGTTTTGGTAATGGGGACCATGAATGAAAGAAGATTCAGTTTCCATTGTGTCAATAATGTTGAAAGAATCACCTATGTAAATTACTTAGAGGAATAAGAATCTGTTCTAATAGTAGTAAATAAGGACACAAAGTAATTCAATGCAAGGTAAAAATTATGTGTACAATTAAAGAAATGGATGACAATATTGGCCATACTAAAAAAATCATTGAAGGTAAATTGTTTATGTGTGGAAGAAATGGTCATTATGTAACATAATGTCACAAGAGGAAAACTCCTAAAGAGGATCAGAAATTTTGTATGAGTAATGGTTACATTGATGATAAAGAAGATACTACAGATGAAATGTGAAAGGAAATAGTTATTATGAAAATGTATACTTGTCAATGGATTAATGATGATGTAATAGATTTTCTTTTTGTATTTGGATCCAAGAATTATTAATAGTGAAATGTATAAGGATTTTTTATTTTATTTTGTTCGCTAGGGATTTACAAGAAGACGTTGAATGATTTAGAATGAATAGAAATATGATATAATGAGAAGGTTATTTCCATGGAAAACACATGTTTAAGGGAAAGATAAACCTTAAGACATTCTTTATTTTATGATAATGTTGTTTGGATAATGATATTTGGGATATGAATATGTAAAGTGGATAGTATTAATTACCTTGGAACTAATTAAAGACTCATTGAGAAGTATTTTATGATTTCATGGATAAAGTTTAAAACATATTATATTTATGGAATATATCAAGTAATCTATGGAATAAGTAAGAATGAATTTTTTCCATAAGTATTTATGGTAATTTAGGTTATTTCCATGTTTCAAGAGAATATATGATGAGGGTATTCACATGTTTGGAATGTGAAAACCAAGAGATACATTATGATATACAAGGAATCAATGTTATGATGATTTCAGGACTCTCTCTCAAATGTTTTGTATTTTCATCTTTCAAAAGGGCTATAAGGTTAAAAATTCATGAAAAGTTTAAGCTGAACATTGGAGGAAGTAATTATGCACTATTTCTTCATTGAAAACCTTATTTAAAATGATATTTAGAGATAAACCTTATTTCACGGATGTCAATCTTGATTATTTTAGAAATTTTATTAGAGTGGTTTTAGTAAATGAAATCATGTATGTTAGGTGACAACCAATCATGTACAGTAAGGTTGTGGGTCTTTAACCCATGATCGAAGGATGATAATGGTTCCACACCTACCAGTATACTACACGATGTCCTAGTTAATGTATAATTATTATTTTTGAATAATTATTAATGATGAACGAGTAGAGTTACTTTATATGTTTACAGATTAATGTATTAACTATATTTATTTTGAATAATACTTAGGGGAAATATTTATACCTTTAATTATTTTTATGGGACTTCACATATGCTAAATGTGTATTTTATTACTTTTAGAAATCAAAGTTAATTTCAGGTCGTCCATTACCTAAAGTAATGGTTGAATTATAAATTGATAAAATCACAAATAAAGAATTAATTTCTTATAGAAATATATTAAATAAGTTTATTTCCTTATATTCTTATTCAATATAATAATTACTCAAGGTTAGGATAATGATCAATAGAAAATTTGATATCCTAATTCCTTAGTTTTTTTTAAACTAATGGCCTTCAAAATCATCCCTGATTTATGACTTTGAGGCCCTCAAAATTTCTCTGATCATTCACCTATTTTCAATTAATTACCTTAATCACTCCCTATAAATATTTACTCTTTTCTTCCATGACGATTATTCACCCCAACCTATGTTCCCCTATGTGGAAACATAATTCTATGTTACTTTTGATAGCTATTATGGTTTCAAATTTCCCTTTTACTGTAAGTTTTACTATCCATTTTTTGGATGCAGGTTTCTATGAATGAATATTTAAAGTATTAAACATTTAATAACAACGATAATTTCTAGGAAATAATTAATTTTAAGGGGGGGTAGAATGTAACACCCTAATATTTTGTGATTTATTGTTTTTTGGAATTAATTTAACCTTTTTAATATTTTTAATTTTACGAAACACTAATGATGTCTTATTTAATATTCAAGAACTTTTTTTGAATTGGATTATATGAAACACCAAGTAAACTATACACAAAATGAAACATAAAATTGATCTTTCTCTACAATAAACACCACATTTTGATTGCATTACACAAAATAATGATGTTTGTTGATGGATTTAAAAAAACACAAGGCTGAGTTTTATATAACAATATTATATCCTTAAAATGTGATTAAATAATGTAATAAGATATAAGATACCTATTAAATTTGAGGTTCTACATAGTTTTAAATAATATATGAAAGTATTTTTTTTACAAAATATAATATGAATTCAGAGGTTACCAATTACAGAAAAATGAATATGAGAAAATATTTAATGTAAATAGAAATATTATTATTTCTATGATCAGAAATGATGTTTTACGCTAATAAATTAAATTAAATACAATTATTGAGGGATAATAATGTAATTTATATATTATAAATTCAATAAAATATTTTGATATTCATTAAATAAATTTTATATACATAAGATATGAACAAACCCAATTTAATGCTTAAAATATATATTTTTATAAATTATGTTTTACCATGTTTTAATAAAAAATCCATTTTAAATCCAAATTTTGGATTTTTTTAGACTTATTATGTTAAAATAATATTAGTATTTAAAATAAAAACATGAAAATTTGTTTAGGATAATATTTTGGTAAATGAATACTAAAAATAATGAATTTTAGTTCAGAACTACTTCTTAATATAATTTATTTATAAGGATAAATTATATTTTAAATTGAATAAATAGTATAATTAGAAAATATTTTTATCATTTAATATAATTTAATTCATTGAGATCAATTTCACTTTGAAAATGGTTATAAAAAACATTACAAACCTTTGAATGTTTTTAGTTTAGAAACCCACATTGTCGACCCGAATGTGGGATTAAATTTAAATTAATTTATTTCACTTCTGTGATAAGAATTTGAAAAACTGGATTTAATAATTTGAATTAGAATAATTTATAATTTCTAATAAGTTAAAAAAAATTCACAGAAAAATATCAGTGAAATGGATTACGATTAATTACAATGGTAAAGAGAAAAATTAGTTGAAGAAAGTACTAAACAATTGAATATAAGACCCAAAAGACCTATAAAATTTTCCAAAAAAAAAATTATATCCATTATTCATACATTAATCATAAACTATTGTGTTTTTTTTGTTATGATATGACATTTTTTATAAAAAATCATTGTTACACCTAAAATGTTTTAAAAAATGCCAAGTGTTTCTATTCCCATACTTATAAAAGGAAACCAAATCATCTTCCTCTTAATACCTCTCTAAAAAATTAGGATAGAAAAATATCAACCCAATAAACTTCCGAACATCCATAAATTCATCCTTCAAGCCTTAATTTTGGAATACATAAAAACAAGTAATACTTTTGGAACAAACCAAGAAAAGTTACTCGATTAAGAGGTAATGTCTTCTCTCAAGCTCCTTTATTTTATTTTATTTTTCTCCACCCCTTCACTCTCTTTATTAAATTTTGGTATAATATAACCAGTATACAAAATATAATAGGATGTTTTATGATATGATTTATTCCTAAACTTACACAAACCTCCATCTAATGGGTTACAAACATGTTTGCGTGTACAGTGAACTACTACCTCACTAAATGATGATTGTTCATTTTTTTCTTTTACCGCCTCTAATGGTGGAAATTATGATGAAAATTATATTTATATATTTTATATATTATTTTTATTATTTTTTTAATCATAATTATATATTTTACAAACCATATATTATTACTTTATATTCGGTGTAAATATGATTATTTTCTTTGGGGAAGTGGGACTACCGCCCCGTCAAAGCGATGCGATTTTTTCACATACTTGATGGAATGAATTAAAGATGGGTTTATTTAACATATATGATATATATAAAATTAAAATTATATTATAATCATATTGAATACATATTTATATATATGTTATTTAATTTCTTTCTTTTAATACAACAAAAAATGGAAACAATGTTCAATTGTAGGTAAGAATTATAGTCTCTATGAACGATGTATTTCATTCCATACTTAATTATTATACATATTATTACAATAAACATATAATAAATTAAACATATATTTAAATCAGGGTTTACATTATGAAAATAATTATATATATAAGGACCAAATATACAACAAATTGAGAGACATACAAAAAACAAAGACGATATTCCCTGAAGGTAAACATAAATATAGGATTGTTAACAAGAGGGTAATATATATTCATAATAAAACGATATATGATAATAAAATTAAAAATATTTTTTCTGTGATATATTTATAATACATTTTTATTTATTATACAAGGGGTCTGTATGAGAACAAAGAGATTCTAGACACAGGGTATGGGGATTTCATCTCACTATGTGTTTCTGTGAGATACATGTTTTTTTCACCATCCATTTATTTTGGTTGGTGTGTATACTTCCCATATATGTATTCAATGAGTCTTATATTTAATTTTTTTTGTATTTAAATATCCATTCTATGACCTTCATTTCATGGGGTTAAAGTTTCAAAAGATACCAAATCGGTAAAATAGTTTTGTCTCCAGAGGTGTATATAATTAGATTTTAAATTATATATAATTAATCTCTTTCATTTCAATATATTATAAGCTTAATTTAATTTTATTTTCTTTCATGGAAATTCTGAACCCATGTTACCAAGTGATAAGATTTTATTAGAACAATTGGATCACTTTTCAAGATTATTTATGATTATGCGTCCTTTGATAAAATCTTATAACCCATATCTCAAGAACATTCATGAATTTTATTCTACTCTATTTATTCATTATATATTCATGAAGTGGTTCCTTTTTCTACACTTTGGTACATAAGATAGTTAAAAAAGTGTTGTTAAGAAAACCTGACTTAACCCACTATTTGGTCATAAATATATGCTTCATCAAAATAATGTTTTATAAAAATGGTTTTCAAGAACATTGTACCATTATAAAATAATATTAAAAATCAATTTCTAATCCTTATTTTCTTTTAACAGTCTCTTCAATGGAATCATATTGTTGCTTTCTGAACAAGGAATTTTTTACCCTTTTTAACATGAAAAAGGCATATTCTTTTTACTTAATATGGTATGCACAGACTTACCTGATGTAATATCCTTTAATCTTCCATTTCATTTCTAAAAGGGCAAGTTTTATTAATTTTTTTAAAAAATTAATTTTCATGGAAAACTACTTTCAATGTGTTTTTAATATTATTTTATAAACTTTCAATGAAAATTGTTTTCAAAATGTTTTCAATCCTTATTTATAATTTTTGAAAGTATGTTCAAAGAAATGGTTTTCAAAACATTTTCATGCTTATTTCATATGTTGTCAAGTAAAAAAGTTCTCAAAAATGTTTAAATATTTATTTATATATTTTCAATGTTTTCCAATGAAAAATATTTTTAAAATGTTTTGAAGATTATTTTATATCTTTTCAAGGTAAATTTTTTTTCAAAATGATTTCATGTATTATTTATAAGTTTTCAATGTATTCTCTATGAAAATTATATTCAAATGGATTTATGTATTAAAAAGACTCTTTCAAGGAAAGAATGATATTTTCTTTAAGAAAAGTTTTTAAAATATATTTCAAACTTTTTTCCATATAAGATGATATCTATTGATGTTACTCATTCTATTATAGGATATGATCTAAGGGTTAAATTTATATTCTTTCTATAAATGGGTTTGTGTTAATTTCATGTTCTTCAAGAAACCTGTTTATCTTTGATGGGTTACATGTTTATGAAATATATTTCAATTTAATGGGTTATTATTTTGATGAATTGAATATGAAACCTATATCATTTTCAATAGGTTTTGATATGTTTACATGTTTATGATACCCATTTCATTGCATGGGTTATTATATGATTGTTTATGATTTTGTGGCCAATGAATGTATGATTTAATTATGATATGGTTGTGACTATATTTTCCTCCAATTTATTAGGTAATGATTTAAATATCATGAGATAGATATAGGTGGAATGAGAATTGAAATAGGTTAAATATTATAAGGCTGGAACGAGAAATGAACTCGATTCTGTATTATTGGGATGGAATGAGTAGTAAAATCAGTTTAGTAATACAAGTCTAGAACTGGGTGTAAACCCAATTCATTAAATGTTATTATTCACTAATTTGGTTGTGAAAATAATTCCATTACTATTATATAAATCATTATATATTATTATGTGTGTTCCATAATTACACATTTTATTCATATGTTATGCATTCATGGTTTATGTTCTTTATTTCCATAAGATTCATATCTTATGTACTGAAAATATTTATTCCATGATTCTAGTTTATGATATTTGATATGGATGGTATGATCTTTAATTTTCATAATCACATTCTCAAACCCATATTCTCATTTTTATCCTTACATGTCTCCCTTTCTTACCCTTATTGAGCATCTGAGCTAACCCATTTTTATGTTACCTTACCCCAGGTTATGAAAATGTGTATTATGTTTGATGTTCTTAAGAAGGGTTCTAGTCAATGAGAACATTGTGGGAGGTGATGTAGCTCAATTATGTACCAGTGTTTTTGTTTCCATGTTTCCAAACTCATTAGACTAATACGGTGTTTGGGCATCTATTTGTATAATGTTTTATGTATTTCAAAACATAAAAATAGAGTGTCTATATAGGAAAATAATCAAAACTCTATCAAATTATTTATCAACCATCATTACTAAATAAGATCAATAAATATCAAAGAGAATATCATTTGATATAGAAGAATATCGTGGTTCTGATGAATGGTAAATTTACTGAGTTCAATAATGATCAAGAAAGTGTGTTGAAATTTAGTACAAGGATATGTGTTCAATCTATTCATGAATTAAAGAAGGGTCTGATGGATTATGCTCATATATCTATGTTCAATACACGTCCTAGAAGTACTAAAATGTATAGGGACTTCATGATCATTATTCACTACAATAAAAACCGGGTTTAGCGGCGATTTTGTGGCGGCGGTTCACAAAATCGCCACTAAACGTTTTCACCAAAAGGTTTCGCGGCAGTTTTTAATAATACGCCGCGAAACCCGAAATTTATTTTAACAATCTCGACCCTTCCCTACCCCCACCCCGATCATTCCCCCAAACCCCCGCGCCCTCCCTTCTTCCCCTAACCCCCTGGCGACCCGCAACCCTCGACCCCCAACCGTCCAGTGACCCCAAACCGTCCGGCGACCCGCGATCTCCGGCGACCCCGCGACCTCCGTCTCTGGAGACCCCGCGACCTCCATCTCCAGTGACCCATCTTTTCCAGGTATGTATCCATTTAACTAGGTTTGAAATATATAAAATTTTGATATACTTCATGCATGGTGATAATATTGAGAATGATTGGTAGGTGATCGTTTCATTGGAGGTTTGAACATGGATTCAATGATTTATGACACAATAGGTTAATGTTGAATAGTTATATAAATCCTAGAGTACAGAGAAGCATAGTTGAAAAGATTAAATGGGTGGTATTATGGAATAAAATTGAGATTATGGATTGTGTAGTGGGGATATTTCCTCCTTTACATGGTTGAAAAGAGGGAATGAGTGGGTTGTTATGGGACATGACTTGGTTATATGAAAAATGAATGTTTGGTAGTTTCCTTATGGAATGGAATATAGTTTTTAATCATGATCATGACATGGGGTTTGATGGAATTAAAAAAGATCATGGGTAAATATTAAAAAAATAATCCTTTTAATTAATGGTTAATAGTTGGGAAAAATATGGGTGATGGCTGCATGGTTTGTCATTAAATATGATTAATATAAAATATAAATAATGTAATATGGTTGGTGAAATGAATCTATAAATGGGATAAATGATGAGTCATGATGGTAAATTATTCATCTTTATTGTGGTGTTGATGTAAGGATATATATTAGAGGTTGTGCATGGTAGGTGGAGGGAATTAGGTTAATGTCCTTCATGATTTTGATTCCCAAAATTACTGGATTTGAGAAGTGTTGATGATATTTGATATGTGATAGAGGCTATTGGATAATGATGATGTTATGGATAAGGTTTTTGGTATGGTTGTAATATGAGATATAGTATTCTATGGGATAAATGTCAAAGATATTGGGAGAATATGACATTTGATATTAGGGTGCGATAGTGAAAAAAATAAGAAATTGGTTTTAGGGTGCCTTTGTGTCATATTCATCTGATATTATTTTACTATGCATGATTATGATATTTAGTAATCGAGTCTTGGTGAGTATTTTCAATATTTGACCTACTAGGTGCTTACTAGTTATGTTGTTTGTTCAATGATGTGTTATTATACTCCTTTAACTTTTTCATTGGAGGTATTGTGTATAATCATACTAAGGATACATATTATGATAAACCCCATATATATAAAAAATTCAAGATTCCTAGGATATTTTTTGTGACTAAGTTGGGTCGTACTATCTTTTTGCTTGGTGTTTTTTGTGAAATCACTACCGTGGAGATTTATTTGGTATTTTTATCTTGAGGTTTTTTTTACGTATTCATTCTTTAAAGTATTATTGTTGATTTAAATATATATATATATATATTATGATGTTGTTTAGTGTTATTATTTTTTTATTATTGGTACATATGATGGTAATTCCTCTCATCCTTATTGTTTATACCCCTATTCTAGTCATCAACCCGGGGCCTGTAGGAGGTTGGATATGGGGGGTCACTCTCATCTTTAATTTAATTCTAGGAAGAGTTTTGATTGAGGTTGTGTATTGAATTGACCCGGGTAACCCTCAAACGTGGTAACTGACCCATTCTGTTACATACCTGAAGGTTATTCCCGATCCTCGTGGGTTGGAGGCAAGCACCAATGCATCAAAAAACACAACAAAGGGAAAAAATTATCCCAACATGATCAAAAACATTGCATATATGTATACTCAAAATGAAAAGGAATGTGGAATAATAAAAAAATATTTATACCATAATAGTCAAAAGACAGTAGAAAAGAACAATTAAAAAAGTAGTCAACGTTTCGAAAACAAGTCTAACTACATAGACTAAGACCAAAAACTACTCCATGAGATGGTGTGGATGAACTCCCTCCATTTCACCACCAGCTACCCAAAACCAGCTAACACAAACCTCACCACCTCACTTCAGCGCCTTTCCCTTCCCAGTATTGGAAGACATACAAATGTCTACGTACCCCTAAGGAGGTGCACAAGGTGTGAGCTAACAGCCTCCATAGGATCCCACCCGGGTGTTCCATATCAAGCCTCTATATAACTATTCATGTATTCTTATTTTAAATATAACATGGAATGATAAGCAGTAATGACATTTTATAGAAAACATGGGTAAAAATTTCACTTTTTCCTAGTTCTAAACAAAAGTAGGTACAAAATGTATATAAATTATAACTCAGAAATACAATCAGTACAAAATAAAATAAGCAGTAGAGGCATAAGTACCAAGGAACACTATAGTTTAGACTAGAAGAATACTTATACCATAATTAATCATGTGCATAATCCAATTCCTATAACACATGCCTAGGAAGAAGATGAATAACCCATGAGTAAACCCCCCCAAAAATGCTAATAGTTGTCCCCTAGAACAATGGGACTAGGAAACCAAGGAAATACCCATGAGAAAACCTCCTAATAATCACAAAACATGGACGATGGACTCAAGATAAACCTTCCACCTAAGTACCCAAGGAAACCTAAGTGCTCATTTTCACAAATCAATTTCAATATCTTAAAAGTACCCATTTCATTTTCATTTATCAAAAATCATGGAAAAACATTTCTCACAAAAACCCCTTATTAAACAATTGAAAATAGTCATTCCAATTTGATAAATCAACTTATAAATTAAGAGAAATTAGGCTAATTATCATAGGCTAGAGATGGAACCACCTACCTCAAAGCTCAAGTCACACATTCCCGTAATGGGATCCACCAATAATGAAAACCCAATGATGAAAACGAAGGCCCTATAATATAATAAAAACATTAATATTGATATAAATTAGAAAAGAAGGGGTTGGTGGAAAGGGAAAACACCAAATACCTCAAGAACAGACATCCGCCGCACCACAACTAACCAAGGAATGGCCTCCATAATGAGATCTCCCAAATGATATAGAAGAATACACAAAGATTCAAAAACTTAGGCCACCAAATCTGATAATGTTATCCTAGGGTGCCACCATTATCAAGAGAAACGAAGAATCAGAAATATTTCTTACCCAGAGAGATGCGCCACAACTATAATAAAAGATCTAATGTTGAATGGATCAATCTAGATGGAGCATAGTCTCCCAAAATAACCCGAGAAGATCTCTAGGTAGGGATCCAAGGGCCTAGAGAAAAGAACTGAAACCAAAATAGCCACTCGCCTATTTTAAAAACTATATGAGGGCTATTTGATGATGTGTAATACTATTACCTTCTGTGAAATCCATGGTGTTCTAGTATGTTGAAAAATCATTCACCTCGAATTAAAAATCCATTATTTTAAAATTTACGATGTGAAACCACTCTTCCTGAGGTGTAAACTTTCACAGCATGAATCCCCTTTCATGACTTGTATCTAGTAATAGTTACACGGTGTGTAACCTAGTTATACAGTGTGAAAGACTTTTGAATCATGTAGAAAAATCTGGTTAAAGATGAAAGTACAACAAATATCTAACTTCACCATTTTAGGTATCTTACCAATTCTTTCCTAGTCCTTTATAGACAATGGAAAAAAGGAAAACCATGAAGAGGATAAAAAAATAACTGATAGATCAGTAATAGGATCTTACAAAATCCCCACTATAAATAATTTTTGTCCTCAATAAGTCTTGTAAAAGATGTAATCCATGGAAAAATATGAGTTCACTACTCCTTCATCAACGACTCGTGTTACCAATTCTCATGATAATTTGATCCTTGTTTCCATAGAACCCTAACCAATGGAATAAAATTCCCACAACATAATTTCACTTGAGAGTGAACAATCTTAATTGGTTTCTCCAAAATAGAAACATATGGCTCAAACTCAATTTCTTCTCAACTTAGAATGTGAGCGGGATCAGGATGGTATTTCCTGAGATGATACATGTGGAAAAAAATCATGAATACCTATCATAAAAATCAACAATGCTAATCGATAAGAAACCTATATGAGCTTATCAGTGCCCTCAAATGGTCTAACTAATCTTATAGCCAACAGAAAAGAACAAATATCAATTCAAAAGGTCTAACATATCTCTGTCTCTAACTCAACGACACCCTCATGAGGAACTCATGGAAGGTACAACCTTGTAATATATATAGATAATAGATATATGAATATTTTTCTTTGGTTTATGAGGATAAATGGGACAAAACCATTTAATTGTTTTAAAAAAAGTATCATCACTCAAAATAAAAGATCACTTGAACCATATGCTTATTATATAAATAAAAGGTACTTGATTATATGTAGTGAAAAGATAATAATTTATAGTAATGTTGATAAAGACCAAAAAAATAAAACTCATCTTTTTAATGAATTAAATAATCCTTGTCCATCTTTGAAGAATAGGTAATCACGACTAAATAAATGGTTAATAGATGAAAAAACATTGAAATTAAGTGGGGGAATTATCATAATGTATTATAACTATGTTGGATCTAGTGAGAAGAATATTCATTGGCTTATAAACAAGTATCAACAACATTGTTCAAATTATGAAACTAAATATGGTAAAAAAATATTCCATATTATTTTTATTGATCTATAATATTTATAAGTGAATGTAATGATTATTAAACATAATCCAATGAGGGGAAACTCTAGAAATGGTAACCCATGCATTGGTATTCTATATTAGTGATTTTGGGATGGAAATAAATAGACTCAGACCTTAGCAGGCGACATTATTTCCATTGTAAAGGAGAGGTAGAAAAAGGATTTGTACTTGCATTTGATTATTTAATTCAATGATTAGATTAATATCTTCTTTTATGGAAGTGGGGTTCAGACATCTATCGTACACCCTCATCTATGCCCTTCTCGACAAGTTTGGAATGTCATGGGATCATTTTTCGCTACTCTAGAATCTAGAGAGTATGCCTCATGGGGCTACCAGGTGAGACGACATGTATCCCTAAGTCTTTGGTTAGCAGGATACTTGGCCATGTTTTTAAATGGAGGGCTCTTCTCTGTTGGGGATTCACATTTGGGAATCTGGGTCTTCATGTTGGTTATAGAAGCATGAATGGTAGAAGGGAAACCTCTCTACCTATCCATTCCAAAACATTCGTATTTTTATCAGCATCATGGCCATTTTCAATAGGGTAATATACCTTATAAAATTAGTGAACCTTTTAAATTATTATTTTGTTGGATAGGTGATCATTTTTATCATTATAAGCATCAGAATACTACCAAAATTTCTGATGCTCTATTCTGTCCCAGGATGCTAAATGTCTCTGGGGTTGAGGAGATGTATTTAGGTGATGAAAAGGTTATGAAATGATGTTTCTCATATTAGTAGTGATAGTTGATATATCATGCCTAGTTGTTGTTTGAGAATCCCATATGTCTTTCTGTAGAAGTTGATATGTGGTATGTTAATGCATGACCCCTTTGATGCTATTAAATAATGTTTCGCATATTAGTTACAAGAGGAATTGGCCATGTAATTGTTGTTAATAATTTTATTTTTCTTAGAATTCTTGTTTGGTTTGTTTTTCAGGGAAGTGGTGCAGTAAAAGCAGAAATGCTATTTTTTTGGGTCAGCATTTCACAGCGGTTTTAACCGCCGCTAAAGTTTTACCACTTATACATTTAGCGGTAGTTTAAACCGACACTAAATGTAATCGGCAATACACTTAGCGGCAGTTAAAACTGTCGCGAAATCACGCCGGAATTAGCGGCGGTTTTAACCGCGGCTAAGCAGGCGCATGACACGCCTGAATTTTACAGCGATTATAGCCACCGCTAATTTAATAGCCCGTAAAACCGCCGCTAAATTTACCAAAAACTACCATGAAATGAGGTACTATGATGCTTTTCTTTGACCGTTGCGAAATGCATAAAACTACCACTAATAGATTATCGACGCGCAGTTTAGCGGCGGTTTCTATAAATCGCCGCTATATGAAAAAAAACCACTGCTAAGAGGAGGTTTTCTTGTACGGATTGGAGGGATAACAAGAAAAGGGGGACTACCAGATAAACTATATGTTTCTTGGGTTTTCAACAAGTGAAGGCAGAGGGAAAACTTACTAAAGTGGTATTAAAGATACTACTCATACCAATATGGAAGTGGGACACTATCATTATGTATTTTTTCATAAGTCTCCCATTAACATCCAAATGAAACAATGTGGTATGGGTTATGTGGTTCGTCTCTCCAAGATTGCCAATTTCATTGCTATTCTAGAAGATTTAACTCTTGACCAGCTTTCCAGGAGTTTGTTGAAGGAAGTGGTGAGGTTTTATGGGGTACTAATTTCTATCATTTCTGATCGTGACCCAAGGTTCACATTAAAATTATAGAGAATTATTCAACAAACTCTTAATACTAAATAGAATTTTAGTACGTCATGTCCCCCCTAAACTAATGACCAATCTGAAAGGAAAATTCATACACTTAAAGACATGCTAAGAACATGTTCAATAGAATTTAAAGGTGGATATAATCAACATATCCCATTAGTATAATTTTTATAAAAAAATAGCTTCCATTCATGTATTCAAATGGAACCTTAAGAATATCTATATGGGAAGTGATTTAGAACTCATACTATTTGGAATGAAGCCGGTGAGAGAAAGTTTGTTAGACCTAAAATTGTGTAATAGATGATAGAAAATGTCCATGTCATCCAAAACCCCAAAAGGATGTTCTTAGTAGAAGAAGATCTATGGTGAAAAACATAAAAGGGACATGGTGTTTGAAGTTGGTGACCGATTTTTTCTTCCAATATCACAATGAAATAGATTCATATTGTTTGGGAAGAAATCAAATCTTATCTGCAAGTACATTGGACCATATGAAATCCTTTATACAATAGGGTAAGTGTCATATTATATAGAGCATCCACTAAACCTCTCTCAAGTTCATAATGTATTACAATTATCTCCCTTAAGGAAGTACACACTTGACCATTCACATTTCTTGAATATGGAGGTTGTACAACTAGAACATAACCTCTCATATGAGTATCATCTGGTGGAGATATTGGACAAATAGAGACAAGTTTATACAAAACAAGACTACCCACCTCATCAATTAGTTAAGGGGGAACCATAAATATGAAGAAGAAACATGGGAAATTTAGGAGACAATGAGAAAAAAGAACCCACACCTTTTCTCATATGAGATAATGAGTTGATATTTTGGGGACATAATTTCTTAATGGTGGAAGAATGTAACGACTATAATTTTTTAAATGATATTTGTTTTTTAAGTGAAATGTGTGTTATTTTTTACTATACACAACAAAATCATATATATATATAATAATTAAGTGAGTATAAAGTTAAATGTGACCATCCATATTTGATAATTTTCTTTACCATTGGTCAATATGATCATTGGGAAATATATTCTTGGTAATAATTTTTACTTCATATTGATAAAGAATAATTAATGCAAAAAAAGAGAAATGATGTCCTTAGCCAGTAGAGTTTTGACCTATGAATCAATATTTTTTTGGATATTAGGAATAATGTAGAATAACTAGGGTTCTCTCTTGGGAAATTCCACTATTATCTTCAACATGTGAAGTTATAACTAAATCCCCTATAGGATAAGTTCAAGTTAGTAGAATTAACCACTCGGGTGATGTTAGCTGAGTAGCCCCATGAATATATCATCATCACACACTTAACCCTTAGGTAGTATGAGGGTGTTATAAATGGTTATGTTTCAAGGACTTAGTTAAATAAAGTTAAATTCAATTATATAAATAAAATTTTTATTCCATCAATTCTGTTTTATGAATATTTTTCCATAATAAATTTGAAATGATACATGAAAAATTGATTTTTCAGCAATAAATTATACATTTATGAAAAGATATAAAAATTTACAGTAAAATATGATATTATGAATAATATATATTTTAATGATATAGTATGATAAAAAATCTTATTTAAACATAAATTATAAAAAAAAAGCAAATGTCAAAAAATTTACTATGCATTTTTAATCTCTTATTATTTTAAATAATAAAGTAATTTTAGATTTATAAGATAGAATTGTCATATTTAGAAAATTATTTTGATAAAAAAATATCATTTTTGAAAGTATGAAACAAAAATTTTTTATGGTGAATTTATGATAATTTTCAAAAAAACATTATTTTTTCATGAATAATAAAAATACTATTTGTGTTTTTCTGTATGTCTAATGAAATCATAATTTTTTCGTAATAATTTATTAACTAATTAACCACTATACACGACCAAAAACATGTTATTATGTTAATATAAAGTATTTTAATATATTTTAAACAATTTCTGAACTAATAATTTACTTTCGAAAGTCTAAAATGGAAACATTGACATTAAAACATTATTTATATGTAAACTTTAATTTTCTATGACAAAATGCGTGATATAAAATAATAAAAGACTCTTGTTGATTAAAATAAGATAGAATATGACCCATGTGTTTAAAACCATTGGTAAATACCATGTTCAGGCCCATTGTTTTTTATTTCCCATAACCCATGTTTCAAAGCACTATATTTGGAAATTAATTACAAAATCCTCCAATTTTCTATAAATAACCAAAAATTATCCCATTTAAATTCACTAAAAATATATCCTCTACCAATATATGGTAGTTTTACCTCCCCATGAGTCCTCCCAAGGTGTCATAAATCCCCCATGGTTTGAATCCTCAAGTTTTAAGAGTTACTTTTAATGGTAAGGGAATTCTCATTCCTTTCTCTTCAATTCAAGAACCTTTTTTGTGTGTGTCTTTTAATTGTTATGCTCAAACATTATTATTTATTTTTAATTCAATAACCTACTGTAAAATTATTTTTTATCAATGGGATATCCCTTTCCTCTCTCTTTTTATCCATTTATAAAATCATGTTTATCCGAGTAATGCTTCTGAATTTTCTTATAAAAATCAGTCTCTTCTCCTCAAGAAAATTTCTATTATTTTAATTTTTAAATACACAAACCTATTTATTTTCTAGGGTTACTTCAAAATATGTAAAAATGATTTATTAGATTTTGGTTTTGAAATAAATTAATCATGAATTCAATATCCTTGTGTTAACAATGACATAATGATCATGTTTTTTACGAACATTTGAAATGAACATATTTTGATATAAAAACCATTTTATTTTGTTAACCAAAGGTTATTTATAATATTATTCATTTCAATAAAAGTGGATCACATGAATATTAAGACTTTTGAAGGGTTCTCATTGGTAGTGCACCAATGCATTTGGTAAATAATTCAATCTATAGAGATAACATGTTATACGATACCATGGTGAATAACCTTGGTAAATTTTAGGACACCTTGGTGATTAACCATGTTGATATGCTTATGAATACCTAAAGTAAATGTTGTAGCCAAATTTACAAGTTATGATTCATTTTTTTTATTTTATGCCTCATGTTATATTTATTATGTAAAAAAGATATTACCGCTGTTATAAATGATATTCTTCAAGATCGTATGTAAACTGTTTTCCTTTGTTATTCCCTTATTGGGCCTTATACTCACTATTTCCTTTGATGTTTGTACCCAGATTATGAGATGAAGAAAAATTAATTAGGGTGGTCCATTGAATAATTCTTGTATATCTTTCAGAAAAATGATTAAATTTTTCATGTATTATGTACCTTTCTTCCAAGAAACTATACATTGAATGATTCTATCCTAGTATAATGTAATGAAAATTTATTTAATAAAAATGAAGGTTTCTATATTTATGTTTCAAAATAAATTCATTCACCCAAGGGTATTTGACATGAATATCACCAAGTGGAATATTATTTTATAACTCAATTTCATTTCATTGGGTTATAATACTACTTTATTTTCCTTTGATATTCTATGAATATGTGTATAATGAATTTTGATTATATTATTTTATATTTACACATGCTATAATTCTATTTAAATTTTATACAAATAATCTTTTAATTTATTAATTCTATCCTCAATGTCATGATCTTTTTACGGTTTTATTTTGTACTCTCGTTTTAATAGAGATTGTATGTGCCTAAATTCCCATTTAAGGAAATTATTTGATAATATTATAATAAAAAAGTTTAATTTTATTCTACTCTAGTTATTAATCATTATTTAAAGTAATATTACCATCTTTTCAATCTTTGGTACTTAAAATAATTGAGAAAATGCTTTTAATGAAATTTGACTTTATTTCTATCTTCATTAAAATATCATTTTTTAATCAAAAATATGTTTTCAAAAATAAATTCCAAATATGTTTTTAAAAATGTTTTTAACTTTTGACAAATAATTTATTAAAGAATATTTTACCCATTTTTTACATTTTAAAAAATGTGTTCAATGGAATCTTCATGAAATTTTCAAAATAAGGGATGATAGTATTTTCAATGAATAGATTTTTGATTTTTTTGTGAAATTTTAGTTTGAAAATCTGAATTTCTAAATTAAAAGAATATTTTCATCCGAAATTTTTTAATGTTTTTTGATGGTATTTATATTTTTTAATAAAAGAAACCATTTATTTTACATATATAATACTAAGGATTTGTGGTATTTATACTATCCTTATTCTTCCTATTAATGTTTTATGATAATTCTGACCATGTAATGTATTGAAATTCACATTATTGATTCATTTATGTATTAATCAACTTTAAATTGAAATATTCACTTTATTTTTATCATTGGACAATAAATTTCCCAAAAAAATCCATATTATTTATAATGGATTTTTTTATTGTTTAAAACATATATCATTTTTACATATGGTGTTCTTTATTAAAAGTTATTTCTTTGTTTATTGAAATATTCATAATTCTATATTATATAATCATTACAAATATTTGATGATAAGACACATTGTTCATGAATTAAACTGATTATTATATATATGAGAAATGTTTTGGACATGGGGTGATGAGTTTATTCCAGAATAACATATCCACTTGATACATTGGTAGTCTAATGAGGCGAATTAGTAAGATGTCATCAAATGAGTTTCTAACTATAGTTTTAAAATTTCTTGTGAATAGTATTTACAGTCAAGGTATCATGTTTAGGAGAAGATAAAAAATATTGATTAAGAATTTACTTCATTATGACTACATTTATTATTATTTATGATATTTTACAATGATATCATCTCTAGATACATTTCGTTCTATGTTTATTGATTAAATGGAATGTTCTTTCAGTTATTTTTCATGATATATTTATTATGCCATATCTTATTATCCATCATATTTTTGAAAATGATATTATATCTAAATACATTTCATTCTCACTTTATTGATTTAATGGAATGTTTCCTAAGGTATTTTTTCCATATTGATTTTTCCTTATATAATAATGAAGTAAAGTTATTGACTAAATGTCCTGTGTTTCAATTATTACATTACCATATTGATTATTATACCTGTGATTTTCAAAATTATATTATCTATGGATGTATTTAGTTCTTAGTTTAATGATTATATTACATTAATGTCCATTTATTTACCATTCCATTTTGATTACAATTATTAATTAATGATAGATTATATTATAATTAACCCTTACTATGAATTTTAGATCACCCTTATTTTGTTTCCATTCTATGGAATCCATGAAGTGTACAATGATTGGTGTGAAATGATATGAAAGGGGAATAATATTATAATTGATGAAAAATTATATTGTAATTCTAGTATTCATATATAATATGGGAATCATGTATGAATCTAATATAACAAGACTAATAAACTATTTTGTCCCATAATATGTGATTCTTTGTGTCTTATGCCAAACTAAAAAATTAATACACAAGCTCCAAGATACTCGGGACCGGGTTAACTACATGCCATACCATACATCCAATAATATGTGGTGGTATATAAGGTAAAAACTTACACATGTCATTAAAAATATAAAAATGTTTCTATATCAGTACATCACACGAAATTAACTTTACTTTTAATGCACATTTCCACTTTCCACAACAATTGACTCCCAAATTTGATGATATCGGGAGAACAACATTCTTCAATTCCTACATGTAATTTATACATAACTCAAACACCTCCTATGATATATATTTATTATACAAAAATCATCCATATCCTTAAAACATATTTTCATATGATACATATATGTGGGGATATGTTACAAATTACATGTAAGAATTGAAGAAACTTTTAAAAAAACACAATTTTTCAAGAGAAACCAAAACATTGGCTAACACGTGAGAAGAAAACATTTACCAACAATCTAGAACCACACATAATAATCGTTGAATTATTTTTGAAGTGAAAACGGGAATTATTTCACTATTTTGTATCAATTAATCATGAAAATAATTCAAGTTACATGTATAAAATAAACATCTTTGTTTACATCAAGAAATAATTCCAAAATTAATTATCTAATATAATTTATCATTTATTGAAATCAATGAAATGTAAAGAAATTAATAAATTCTAAATTTAAAGGCTATTGTAGTGGGGGACCTACCTCAACTCGTAGTCCAGGCATGATGATGTGACATGCATTGAGTGGGCACAAAAGCGCGTGGAAGCTGACAACCAAAATTTCACAGAATTACCTGTCAACATGTTGTAGTAACCGCAAAATCACAAAATCACACAAACACTAACTTAAAATAATTCAAGCAAAAACAAAACACAAAAACTCACCTAAACACCAGGGCAGGTGAAATAGTGTGAAACCAAACCACTCACCTTCGACTACGGATGCTCGTCTCATGCCCAATTACGAACCAGGCGTGTGGCTAGTCACACGAGCAGAGGTGACACTGGAGCGGACGGAGCCGGTCGTTCCACTATGGAAGGCTGACGAGGGGCTGTAGGGTGCCGAAAAAGTCTCCGATAGGGGGTCGCATGGTCGGGAAGGGTACACGGCTGGTCAGAGGGTGTGCGACAGGTCGGAAGGCATGCGAGTAAAGGTCACTGACATGTAGGAGCTATGCGACGGCCAGAAAGAAGACATGTAGGTCAGAGGCAAGTGCGCACTGTTCGGCCGGAGTAAGGAAAGGGTTCAGGACATCGTGGCCGGAGGCGGGAATGATAGTGAGGGTCACAGAGGTATGGTCCCGAGCCAGCAGTAGGGATGCACAACGGGGAGACATTGCCGGCTAAAGTAGGAAGAGGCTCGGGTGCGTCTGAAGGTGCGCGACAGATAGGGGCACGCGTTGGAGGTAGTGGCCTATCAGGGAAGGTAAACAAACTTGGGGTGATTCTATTCAGGTTCACTTGATGAAAACAAACACCAGACAGGGGGTCACACCTAATAATCTCCGGAGCAATGAGGTGGCCTGGTCAGGTGCACGGTGTGAAGGATGGTGGAAGGCATGCTGACAGCGGGGGTCTACTGCTGTCAGAGTGGATGGGACGAGGGTGGTGCAAGGATGGGGGTTGCAGACTGTAGGTACATGGGGGTGTGAGGCCGAACACCAGGAGAGAAGGGGGTATCTCCAGAGAGAGCCAAAGAGCAGGGGGTGTGCTGGCTCAGAAAATAAGGGAGCAGTAACACATAGGGTGTAGGGTGGTGGGTGCGCAGCCGAAGGCAGAGGTGACTGAGGGAGGGTGGCGCACTAGCGAGGCCAGTCGGGTAGCTGTTATGTGTTTGGGATAGAGGTGAAGGCGGCCTAAGGTAGGGGTGCATTGAGGGTGGTGCTACACCCGTGCAAGGTTGTCGAGGGGAGTGCAGACAGCTGGTGCGGGGCGGCCGAAAGGAGTGGGGCATTGTGGGTTCGATCGAGAAAGGTCGGGGCATGGTCACGGATGAGGGAGGTGGACCGAGGCCGGTGAGGGTCCTGACCAGTATGTAGGGTGAGCTACAAGTTGATCCCAGCAAGGGGCAACCTTGTGAGGGTGACTGCAGGCCTGGAGGGAAACACTTCAGCTGGGGTGCAGTGGGGCAGCGTGAGGCAGGGGCCTAGGTGCAGAGCCACATGGGAGGTGGAATCACAGAAGGTGATGCGTGGGGAGAAGAGAAAGGGGAGACAACTGAGTGTAAGTAAATAAATGTAATATAAAAAGAAGAAAAATTAAAAGTAAACCAAAATAATAATAATAATAATATTTATACTAATAATAATAATAATAAATTTAGTAATAACATAATAATAACAAAACAATTCTTTTACTAATAAAATTTCCTTAATAATAAAAATGATAATGATAATTATAATAATAATAATTCCTTAATTACATTAATAATAATAATAATAAAGAACCAATATTATTTTAATAATAATAAAATTCATAACGCAATTAATATTTTAAACAATGCAACAATTAATTTGCATTTGAATTACAATAACTATTTATTTTAAATTTTCTCGAAGATGAATGGTTGCGCAGTTTTCTGGACGAAGCTGTGCGGCTTCTAAAATTCACTATTTCTTTGTTCCTAATGGAAACAACTCAAAATACACACTTTTTAGCCTAAACTCAATGGTTTTGTTCGGGATCTAGTATTAACCTTAACCAAAAATTTATTTAAGGATAACGAAAAAATAAAATAATAAAATAAAGAGAAAAGGATAGTTCAAGGTGTGACAATTTTCCCCACCATAATTCTTTCCTCCCTCGATAATCTACAACAAGATCTATACCCAAAGATAAAACGCCTTAATTTCCACTCACCCCCAAAAGATTAAGCACCTCAAGTTGATCGATCCAAACGAACACCGAACTCCCATGACATACAACTTATCCTAAAAACATGATCACTTTAAACACCAACAAAACAAAAGCTGAAACAAAACTTTGATACAGAAAAGGGGAGGCCTTAATAGGCTCTCCACCATAGGAATCAAGCCAAACTGAATTCAACGAGACTTGCAATGGTTCTCCCCATCATAAGTACTGACGAGATTAACCAAACTTGAGAGCATCCCACATGGACCAGAAACCCCACTAGAAGGGTAGGGGAAGGGTCCAACCAATAGAGCACCAAAAATACCATCACTGCTACCTCAATGACATCACACTCTTAGAAAGACACAAACCAAGACACACTAAATATAGAGAGTAAACCAAGGCCCTTCTTCACCATTGGGTTTTCCCTGACTACGCGCCAACTTCACTCAGAGACCTATGGCTGGAACACCAATGATTGAAGCATATTCTTCATTACATTCAGGAATAAAATTTTCCCAAACCTAACACATAAACTAGAATTTCACTAAACACACATCCATTAGAATAAAGTTTTTCAAAGAGGTTCGATAAGAACCATTCTTACAATTGAAGGAAAAGAAACACCACAGAATGCTATAAGATACAACCACTACATCCAAGGAACACTACAAAGGGAAAATCTACAAAATGATCCCCAAACATCATCCCACTCTTGCAGAGGGGATAAGGTTACCTTCTACTATTCAGGTCTGTCTTTAGTGCGATTCTTGGAAGCACCTTGACAGAATCGATTCATGTGATCCAGGCACCCACAGGTGTGGTAGGGAATTGAATCATTTGGGCACATTGGACTCTTGTGCCCCAATTATCACACTGGTGACAAATCAAGGCATTGCGCTGTAAGGAAGATGATTAAAGGTCTGAAGGCCTCTTGATTCCTCTACTAGTTTACCAGCATCATGCCACTTCCCATTGTCCTTATCGCTATCTTCTTCACTACTTACCATGGATGGATGAGGATTTGAAACCTCATGTCCTTCCTCTAACTAAGCTTCGGCAAGGAAATCATGTCTCACCACATCAGGGATAGTGATTACGATGGACTCTTCCACCTTCTACTGCATCTCAAGACGTAATATGAGCTCATATTATCGATCTTTCATAGGACCATTTCCAACATTCCCTGGTTCATACAGATCTAAGTCTAGGAAATGACGAAATAATTCCAACACTGATCCAACACCTTGCGGAAGACCACATAAGTCCATCCTTTTCCTCGCATTTTTCAACATATAGAAGTATTGTTGGATGAACGATGACTTGAAGAACTCCCAAGTGAGATATTCTTGAGGCTTTCTTTGAGACACACACTTCCACCATTTCAAGGTTAGACCTTCAAGCATATAGGTAGCCAAATTTACCTTTAATGAATCAGGCAGCATGAGAGAAAAGAAGTTCATCTCAATATTCCCCCACCACTCCTCCACCTCAAGAGGATCTGGTTGCCCATAAAAGAGGGGAGGGTTCATCTTCTGAAACTCAAGGACATAGTCCATGGGGTGATAAACTGGAGAATTTTCTAAGGATTCACCAACTAAACTTGCACCTTGGGCATCCATCGAACCTTCTTGGGGGAGATCACTAAGGAACAAGAAAACAAGGAGCAAGATCAAAACATGGTCATTTTCATTTCAAATTCAACATTTCAGAATCTCCAAAATAAAACTTTACCAAACAACTGTTTTTAAGTAAAGAATACCTAAACAATCTACAAGGAGAAACTGGTGTTGATGGGGGACTCGGACATATGGTTGGAGGCCATATTCCGGTCACACCCCCATCACTAGGAGCACTCTAGGGTAATTTCCCTGGATCCACATGGATTTCAAGACCATTCGAGCTCACGGAGGTCACTTTCTTGACTCCCATTTCATTTCCCAATACAAAATAAACCATAAGAATCAAGGACATCGACAAAACCAAATGTCCCATGGTAACATGAGGTTCAAAAAAAGAAAGGGTTCAATATGTCCTTCCCATTCCTACAAATAAAGTCCTGACAATCCTACTCCTTCTACCATGACAACACCAAATAACAATGAGTGCTATAAAAAATGAGTTCCACTCAAGAGCCGACCTCATCTGATACAATTTTTGTCATGAACCAACTTGGTTCGACCCTGAACTGATCACCCAAGATGGTCCGCGACGTGGACTGAGAGGCATTCTCGATCCTCCCGGGCTGGCGACAAGCACCAGGTCATCAAAAGAGAGCAAGAGGGAATGATTTAGAAAAATGAAAAAAATAAGAAGAAAGAAAAAAAAGAACAACATAAAGTAAATAAACAACATGAAAATAAAGAACAATAAATGACAATAAATTAACCTAAGAACGACCAAAACTCCTCACCACCCCGAGAGTCGCTCACTAGTCCACAACCAACCCTCTACCATGGTAAGAAAGCTTGATTCGAACCTGCAACAAAAACTAAAAATAGGAAAACACTCTAATCATGAGTATTAAAACTCATTAGGTGCACCCAACAAACTATTCCAAATGCACTACTTTTAAATAAATAATTTACCAATTTCAGGTTTGAACTAAATTATATAAAATATGGGTTCTCCACACACACTTTCTTTTCTAAAATACATAACACTCCATTTCCCTTTCTAATTTAAAAGCAAGTTTAATGTTTGAATGAAAAATATGCATTATATTTTAAAACCTTTTCACCATAAAATTATAAATTCAAAATTTAGTTGTTATTTAAGAGTAAAAACACACACAACCCACAACACACAATAATGGAAATGGGAAAATAGAAAATAGGGACCAGAAACCGAAATAAGCCCCTAAATCATCTAACACATAAAAATAAGAACTAATGAAAATATGGTTCGAACCTAGGAGCTCATGAACAATCTAGAACGTACTATACATGTGACTCATCTTGAACGCATGCCCTACTCAATGACGTCATAACGCCCTAATGCTCGGTATTTCCCTAATTTTCCTAACTGAGGGGCCCAATCCCCTGGTAGAGAAAAGTCTATACTAAGAGCCACTAGCCAGTGCGTAATCTAAACTATTGCTGAAATCGTTCTCAGAAGATTCACTCACTATGCTAGGTTCTCATGTCAACATGTGTAATAAAAAGGGGTGAGTCAACAATGTCAATATAGTAACCAGTCATGATGCACAAACATCACACACAACAACTCACATATTCGACGTACACAATAAGATCACCCCTAAGTTACCCCAAAAAATGTTTTCTCAAAATAATTTATTTTTTCAAAGTGCCTAGCAGGCCTGATGAAACTTTTAAAAGAAACACAATTTCTCAAGAGAAACCAAACCATTTGTTCACGTGTTAGAAGAAAAAAATTACCAATAAACTAGAACAACACTTAAAAATACGTGAATTATGTTTAAAGTCCAAACGATCATTATTTCACTATTGTATATCAATTCATCAAGAAAATAATTCAAATGTCGTGTATAATATAAATAGCTTGGTTTACATCAAGAAATCATTTCAATATTAATTATCTAATACTATTTCTTATTTTTTGAAAACAATGAAATATCAAAAAATTAATAAATTCTAAATTTAAAGGCGAGTGTAGTGGGAGATTTACCTCAACTTGCAGTCCAAGAATGATGTTGTGAGATGCTTCAAGCAGGCGCACAAGCACGTGCATGCCGATGATCAAAATTTCTCAGAATTACCTTCTAACATGTTACAGCAAAAGAAAAACGACTAAATCACACAATCACTAACATAATATAATTCATGCGAACAAAAAACAAAAAAAACTCACCTTAACACGAGAGCATGTGAAACGCTGCGAACAGAAACCACTTGCCTTCGGTGGCAGATGCTTGTCGCGCGCCCCATTGCGAACCAGGCACACAACTAATCATGCCAACGGAGGTGACACAACAGCCAACGGAGCTGGTCGTTCCAACCTATGGTGAGGTTTATGCTAAATCCCAAACAAAACCTTTTATTTTATGCTAAAAAATGCATGTTTTGAGTTGTTGCCATTGACCACGTAGACATAGTGCATTTTGGAAGCCACACAGCTTTTCCTAGACAACTGCACAACCTTCCATCTTCAAGAAAATTTAAAATAAATGGTTATTGTAATTAAAAAACACATTAATTTTTGCATCATTTCAAATCTTAATTGCGTTAAGAATTTTATTATTATTAAAATAATATTGGCACTTTATTATTATTATAATTATTATTTTATTATTATTAATGTAATTAAAAAATCATTATTATTATTATTATCATTATTATTATTATTTTTACTAAATAAATCTTATTAATAAAATAATTGTTTTATCATTATTATGTTTTAACTAAAGTTAATATTATTATTTTTATTATTATTAGTATAAATAATAATATTATTATTATTTTGAATTACCTTTTAATTTTCTTCTTCTTTTTCTTTTACTTTTTTTTTTTTTTTTTTCATGCGGTTGTCTCCCCATTCTCTTCCCCCCATGCAGCACCTTCCGCGAATCCACCTCCCTTGCAGCTCTGCACCCAATCCCCTGCCTCACGCTCCACCACCACGCCCTAGTGGAGGCGCCGCCCTCCAGGCCTGCGCTCACCCTCACTAGGTTTCCCCACGCTGGAGTCGTCCCGTCGCGCACCCCTCCCTGTTGGATAGGCCCCTCGTTGACCTCGGCCCGCCTACATCGTTCGCGACCACGCCCCGACCACTCCCACTCGAACCCACAAGGCCCTGCTCCCTTTAGCTGCCTCCAACCAGCTATCTGCGCTCCCCTCAGCCACCTTGTATGGGCACCTCACCACCATCAGCGTGCCCCATCCCTCAAGTCGCCTCCGCCTTTGGTGCTGCCTCACACCCGCTACCCGACCGACCTCACCAGTATTCCACCCTCCCTCAGCCACCTCCTCCTTTGGCTTCGCACCCACCACCCGACACCCTATGCGTTGTGTCTCCCTTATTTTCTGAGCCAGCACACCCCTTACTCTCAAGCTAACTCCGGCACTACCCACTCCTCTTCTGGCGTCTGACCTCACACCCCCTGCACCGGCTGTTCGCGACCCCTAGTCTTGCACCGCCCTCACCCCAGCCACTCCGGCAGCAGATGACCGTTGCTGTCTGCGTGCCTCCCACCCGCCTTCACACCGTGCCCCAGAACATGCCACTTTTTTTTCTCCAGTGACCAGCAGGCATGACCACCACCCCACTTTTCCCAGCATTTTTCTTCCTCCTACCAACCGGAACAACGACACCGAAAGGCCATTTACCTTCCCTAACTGTCCACGACCTCTGGCACGCCCCCAGCATGCATCACACCTTCAGAAGTGCCCCAACATCCTCCCACTTACTCATGCAGCATCTCCTCATTGCGCATCCCTATAGCCTACTCGGGTCCCTACCTCTGTTACCTTCACCGGTGTCGCCGCCTATGGCCGCGATGTCCTGACCCCGTTCCTTACATCCGCCGACCAGCCTGCACCTCGCTCCGACCTACGAGACTTCTTTATGGCTGCTACATAGCTCCGACCAGCCGATGCCCTTAATTTATTCTCCTTCCGACCTATCACACGCCCTCTATCTAGCCACACACCCTTCCCAAATGTGTGACCCCCTTACCAACGACTTTTTCGTCACCCTACATCCCCTCACCGACCTTCCAGGGAAGAACAACCAGCTTCATCAGCTCCTGGGTCACCCTTGTTTATGTGACTTGCTGCACGCCTGGTTCAGAATTAGGCACGCAAAAAGCATCCGTTTCCGAAGGCGAGTGGTATTGGTTCACACCATTTCACCGACTATGGTATTTTTGTGAGTTTTTTTTTGGTTTTTGTTTTCTTGAATTTTTTTAAATTAGTTTTTTTGTGATTTAGTCATTTATCAGTTACAGTAACATGTGGGAAGGTAATTCCGTGAAATTGAAATCATCAGCTTGCATGTGCATCTACACCCACTCGAGGCATGCCGTGTCATCGTTCTTGGACTGTGTGTCGAGATATATACCCAACTACACTCACCTTTAAATTTAAAATTCATTGCTTGATATTTCATTGATTTCAATAAATGATAGAGTGTTAGATAATTAATTTTGGAATGATTGTTTGATGTAAATGAAGTTGTTTATTTTATACATGGAAGTTGATTATTATCCTGATGAATTAATGCACAATAGTGAAATAATTCCTCTTTGGCCTTTAAAAATAATTCACAGATTTTTAGGTGTGGTTCTGGTTTATTGGTAAATGTTTTCTTCTGACACTGGAGAAAATGGTTTGGTTTATCTTGAGAAATAGTGTTTCTTTTAAAAGTTGCATCAGGACCATTTGTCACTTTGATAAAATAAATTATTTTGAGAAAAAATTATTTGGGGTAACTCAGGGGTGATCTCATTGTGTATGTCGATTGTGTGAGTTGTTTTGTGTGATGTTTGTGCATCATGACTGGTTACTCAATTGACATTGTTGACTCACCCAATTTTTATTACACTTGTTGGCATGGAAAACTGGCATAGTAAGTGAATCTTCTGAGAACAATTTCTTCACTAGTTTAGATTACGCACTGGCTAGTGGTCCTTAGTAAAGACTTTTCTCTGCTAGGGGATTGGGACCCTAGGTTAGGCCAGGTAGGGAAATACCGAGCGTTAGGGCATTATGACGTCATTGAGTATGGAATGCCTTCAAGATGAGTCACATGTATAGTATGTTCTATATTGTTCAAGATCTCCTAGGTTCGACCCATCTATTCTTTAGTGGTTATTTTTATGGGGCGAACGATTCAGGGGCTCAGTTTGGTTGCTGGTCCCCGTTTTCTATTTTCCCATTGACCTTATTGTGTGTTGAGCATTATGTGTGGTTTTACTCTTGACTAACAACTAAAATTTGGATTTCTAATTTGTTTGGAAAATGTTCTAAATTGTAATGCACCTTTTAACTTCAATCATTAAAGTTGTTTTTAAACTATAAAGGGCAATGGACCGTTATTTATTTTTGAAATGAAATTATGTGTGGAAAACCAATATTTTATATAATTTAGTTCAAACATGAAATTGGTAAATTATTTATTTAATGTTAGTTCACTAGGAATAGTTTTTTGGGTGTGCCTACTGACTTTTAATAATAAAAAATACAGAATTATTCTTGTTGTTAGTTTCTGTTGCAGGTTCGACTTGAGCTTGCCCGTTGTGGGAAAGAGTTGGTTGTGGTCTGGTGAATGACTCTCGAGGTCATGAGGAATTTTGGTCATGGTCAGGTTGATTTTTTTGTTGGTGGTTTATTCTTTTCGTGTTGTTTGTTTACTTTGTGTTGTTTTTTGCTGCTTTATTTATTTTCATTGGTTGATGTTGTTCTTTCTTGCTCTATTGTGATACCCCGGTGCTTGTCACCAGCCCGGGTGGATCGTGAATGCCTCTCGGCCATGTTGCAGACCAGATAGGGTGATCGGTTCCGGGTCAACCCATGATGGTTCATGAAAATCAAGATACTAATAATAATAATTTATGATACTAAATCTTAATTTATTTATTAATATAGTTTTTTCACGACCCCCTCCCACCAAAGATGCCCCTCCTGAGCTGGAAATGTTGGAAGGGAGATGATGACCCCCGAGTCCCGCCTCCAATAAGCCCCGGAGTGGTGACTAACACCAAGGGTATGAGTTTTTCACAAATATGGGAGGTGTTACCCTTTTTATTAATTTAAGATTGGGAAATAGGATGAGTCAAAAACCAAGAAGAAGAAAAGGAACAAGTATAGGAATAGCCCAAAACCAATCCCATATGCATACTTTATACAATAGTGAAACAAAACGACATGTACAGAAAAGCTCCAAGTATTGTACCAAAAAGTAAAGAAAAACAACAACAACAAGTAGCAGCAACTCCCCCTGCATGACTAGTAAGGTCCTGTACAGTCTTTGTAGTCCTTCTGAAAACCTGAAAACAAACGTAGGGTGAGCATACAAGTATACTCAGTAGGGAAAACTAAAGCTCTCGTACACAAGTGGGGAGAAATCCTAATCCCCCGTGAGAAATTAGAAGAACCAAAACCTAGCAATGAATCTATCCACCCAGCCTCACCAGTCACACTCACCAAGTAACACAAGTCAATAGAGTATAGTATTAATGTTATGAAAGTGTGGGTACCCCACACCACCTTCCCACTGGTTATTGAAGACATCCTACGCATCGAACCAATCCCGCCATTCTCACCGCAGTCCCACTGCCTCATCCCGCCCGCACACACCCGTGCCACATCCTCACGCAGTCCCACTGCCAAACCCCGCCCACAAACACCTTGGCCAAAACTGTCACATGTAACCATGCGTGCACACACCTAGGCCAGAACAACCACTATCACGCCCGAAGACACCTGGGCTAGAAGATCCACTGTCACACCTGAAGACACCTGGGCCTCATCCCGAAGATACTTGGGAAACCACCTGCCCGCACACACCTGGGCCAACCACCGTAACCACCCCCGTCTGAAGAATCTTGGGCAAATAATGGACCTCAGGCCATCACAGTCTGCCCGAAGATACTTAAGCTATCCGGGAAATGGAGCAGAAAGGATCTAATTACCAGCCACTAATAGAAGTGTTGGAAAAAACACCCTCCCCCATGAAATGGGGGTGTTCGGCACTAAGTGATCAACTTGGGTGGGGTGCGACAAAACACAAAGATACAGATATATATATATATATGTATACCAAACACACAACCCAACCTATGGCTTCTAAACAGAGAAACTGAGCACGTTCCTCGACACTGCTATGTCGAAGCATGCATACAATAAACAACCCCAACCACATTTATGTTTTCATGTTCAACAACTTTAGTTGTCAATTATTTTAACTATTGGGAAACTATCAACAACCAAACCAAATCGAGTGTTCATAAAACATATCCCTGCCAACCACAAAATAAGTTAGGGAAAAAACAAGCAATCACATACCAACTCCTTAACAGTTTGATTACCATATCCATCTTTAATTCATTTCCATCACAAAACCCCACCGTTCATTTATTCCCAAGTTCCACATATAAATTCATTTTTCCACATTCCACATTTCTATTACTTTTCCACCGTATATAATCCACTACTAAGAACATTAATAATATTCACCAACCATCATTGCAGCCCCGCTACCAAACATCATATCACACAACAACCCAGAAATTACCACTTCACACATCCCATAACAAAACCATCCCAACACCAACACATTAATTATTCCGTTTTGTTTAATTGGTGTGTTCACACAAGGGTTTCGAGTATTTAATCATCCAAATTTATGTGATTAACCAATTTCCACATTCATAACATTTTCTTCTATAAGAAAATCTAGAAGGAGAATGCAAAATTTAATTTCGTAAGCAACGACCCCCAATGACCATGATTTTCAGTAGGAAGAAGCTCATTCAATTCACAACATAATATCACAGAATATAAATAATATAACTGAATTCACAAACTTCCCATCCCCATTATATAAGTCAGTTATTATCTTTATTTAACTGGTTTAAATGTGTTTCACGTAAAAAAGAGGACACCCACTCCACATGATGCACAATTTATTGAGACGAAGGTAAGATCCCTACCTTAACAGGTTCTGATGTCCTTCTATGAACACGACCACCACGATCACAAGGCTTCTCCCAGAATGACTGACCCCACCAAGGACATCTTGGAAGCACCGAATCAACAACACAAGAAACTCCCTCAACATGGAGATCAAATTCCGTAGCATGAAATGAAAATGAGAGAAGTTGGATCAGAAAGAGAATACAAGAACAGAGGTTTAACATACCTTTTTAGAGTCATTCGTCAAAGACCGTCATTCCCATCAATTATCAGTAGTCTCCTTGGTTGAAAGCTGCGTAGGGGAAGTCAAAGATGAGGTAACAGAATAGGGTGTACGATGTTCTCCTCATTGACACGATCCTGTAGTCACTCACGGATCAACAATCGGAGTCCGGATGAAGAAGTTAGGAGGAAGGCTTCTAGGTCATCCGGGAGCGTCGCCGTGTGGAGAAGAAGAGAGGTCCGTAAATAACACGTGGTCCTCTCTTATATAGGCAATGAAAAGGTAAAATGGTACGGAACATGCATTAATGAATAAAAGACATGACCGTACGACTATTACACTGTTTGACTGGTCAACACACGACACATCACACGGTTTCCATGCATTTAATGATAATAATAACTTCAATTAATAATAGGTTTTTATTGACCCAGGACACGAACCATAATTTAATACCCAACATTAGACTTGAATTGATCATATTAATTATAGGATCACATCGCCACTGACGAGAAGCCAATCAGACGTCGCACACAGGAGTTATGACGGGTCGAAGATTTAATAATAATATTAAATCTATTAATTCACAAGAGTTTCGGGTACCCGATCCGAAAACCCAAAAAAGACATCCAATATTGGACTCATAATTTCAATCTCGTAGTCAGGGTCTCACTACCGCTGACAGTTCGTGAATCCGACATCACACAAAGAAGTTATGGACAAATAGGTGTTTTATCACCAAAATTAATAATAACAATATATTATTATTATTATTAATCAATTATTTATTTATTTTTCATAATTTTAAAATCAATCACTATTTGAGTCTTGTTGAGCACTATAATTAAACACCCATTCCCCCTTTTTCATTTATTTCTCTTTTAATATTATCTCTCTTATTCCTTTTTTTCTTTCTCTCTCCAATCCCCTTTCTTCTCAAAATTTAATCACGCACCCAAAAAAAGTGGCTCCTCCTTATTCTTTTTCATTTATTATTAGTTATTAAACTATTAAAATAATAATATATTAAATGTTTAATTATAAAAGGGGAAAGGGAAATTCACGCCTCCCCTCCCCATGCATTTCATTATCATTCAATTTATTTCTTTTCATTTATCATTATTATAATATATTAATTATTATATAAATTATGTAAAGATACATGGGCCATGCGCCTCATCCTTATGCCCATAACATATCATTTATTATAGAAATTTTATTAAACATTATATAAAACATATAATTAATATCACCACAATATAGGGGTGGAAAGATATTTTTAAGGAAACGCAATTACACTGCAAGATTTGTGTGCCCCCATTTAATTTCAATAAATTAAAAAACGGTTTCCTTTATTAAATTAAAACCATTTAATTTATTTATCTTGATATATATAAATATATATATACATATTTACGTCATCATTATTATCATTATCTCACATAATAATAACTCACATTTATTATTATTAATACACCACCTCGCTTCCTCTGCACATCTTCATTTATTTGATTTCAATAAATACCATGACTCATTTCATTAATTTCTCATTATTATTAATATTATCAATAATATTAATAATACAACACCCATTATTATTATTCAAATTTAATTTCAATAATTACTCAATTAATAATAAACCCCATGTTTCCTTTATCAATGTCTAATGGGTCACACACCTTCCCACATCACATCATTAATAATAATAACTCCCATTAAATCATTTTATCATGATTATTTTCTTTTCAGTTTAATTAATCACACAATTTATGTCATCATTATTATTATTTAACATATTTTTATTTTATGATCAGTATTTAAAAATTATCATTATAACACGCGCGGTGTTGACCATATCGATTTCAACAATGGAATGGACTGGAGGGGTCCGAGCCATTACATCAGATAACTCTCAAAACATTCTCGTCCTCGAGAATTAAAACCAACCCAGAAGAAAGAATGGATCCAAACTACCACTCTGGAAGATACCTCTCAGGGCTCTCGTCATAACAGGAAACAACCAACAACCCTAATTATATGAGTTAGGAACTACTTCTCCCATATCAAGATATTATCCGCATTAGGCGGCACTGACTTGCCTGCACGGGTTTAATCACATCCACATTAGTGCATCTCCATTAGGAATTAGGACTTCCGAATTCCATATATTATGATCTTCCAAACTTACACTGCCCCCAACACCATAGAAAACAAAAATAAATTTCCCGAACACATGGCTTGAGGAATTCCTTCTCCCATTTTGAGATATTATCCGCTTTAGGCGGCACTGACTCGCCTGCACGGGTTTAATCGCATCCACATTAATGCATCTCGATTAGGGATCAGGCCCTCCTCTCCCACATTCTAGGACTCTTCACACACATTTAAAGGAAAGAGGGAAACAACTTAGTATTATACACTCATGAAAAACAAGGTCTAGGCCCAAATCATTGGCAAGAATGATTTTCAAAAAAAGAGTATGATGCTCCTGTATTTAAACAAAACATAACTGAGAGAATTTAAGTAAAACCAAAAACATCTCTCTCGATCTCTGACCTTGATAGCGTTTCCGCTTCTTTTGCGTCCAACTGTCCACACCCCACTCCTCTACCTCTCTGTTGACGTCCATGTGCCATAGTTGTACGGTAAACAAAGAACAACAAATCCTAAGTATCAATGAAATTTTCTCAAGGTTTCATTTTATCATTTTATTTTGATTTCTTTCCCAGAACACCCAAATCAAGTAAAACACAAATCACGATGATGCATGTACCATTCATTGGGTATCAACCATGAAATTAATGTAGTCTTACATGGTCGTTCGGTAAGCTTAGAGTCCTTGCATCGGATCACGGGGGCCCTAAAATCCTGCGTCCTAGCTGGTCGTCCCTGGCCTATGTCACACACCAAGATTAACCAACACTGTTTCCCTACCATCCCATGCAATCCTCACTATGCCTAACTCCAGACTCCATCCTATCTCTCAACCATCACCTCTGATAACATTCTGTCATGACTCTCTCCCTCAAAAGATGCCCCTCCTAACCTGGAAATGGTGGACGGGAGATGATGACCCCCGAGTCCCACCTCCAATAGGCCCCGGAGTGGCGACTAGCACCAAGGGTATGAGTTTTTCACAAATATGGGAGGCGTTACCCTTTTTATTAATTTAAGATTGGGAAATAGGATGAGTCAAACACCAAGAAGAAGAAAAGGGATAAGTATAGAAATAGCCCAAAACCAATCCCACATGCATGATTTATAAGATAGTGAAACAAAACTACAAGTATAGAAAAGATCCTTGTACTGTACCGAAAAATAAAGAAAAACAACAAAAGAAAACAGCAGCAACTCCCCCTGCCTAAATAGTAAGGTCCCGCACAGTCCCTATAGTCCTCCTGAAAACCTAAAAACAAACGTAGGGTGAGCATACAAGTATACTCTGTAGGGAAACCTAAATCTCTCGTGCATAAGTGGGGAGACATCCTAATGCCCCGTGAGAAAACAGAAGAACCAAAACATAGCAAGAAATTTATCCACCCAGCCTCACCAGTCACACTCACCAAGTAACACAAGTCAATAGAGTATAATAGTAATGTTATCAAAGTACGGGTACCCCGCACCACCTTCCCACTGGTTATTAAAGACATCCTACGCATCTAACCAATCCCACTATTCTCACCGTAGTCCCACTGCCTCATCCCGCCAGCACACACCTGGGCCACATCCTCACGCAGTCCCACTGACAAACCCCGCCCGCAAACACCTGGGCCACAACTGTCACACATAACCATGCCTTCAAACACCTAGTCCAGAATAACTATCATCATGCCCGAAGAAACCTGGGCTAGAAGATCCACTGCCCCGCCCGAAGACACCTGGGCCTCATCCTGAAGACACTTGGGAAACCACCTGCCCGCACACACCTGGGCCAACCATCGTAACCACCCACCTAAAGATTCTTGGGCTAATAATGGACCTCAGGCCATCACAGCCTGCCCGAAGATACTTGGGCTATCGGGGAAAGGGAACAGAAAAAAGCTAATAACCAGCCACTAATAGAAGTGTTGGAAAAAACAGCATCCCCCATGAAATGGGGGTGTTTGGCACTAAGTGCTCAACTTGGGTGGGGTGCGACAAAATACAAAGATACATACATACATATATATATATATATGAATACCAAACACACAGCCCAACCGATGAATTCTAAATAGAGAAACTGAGCACGTGCGTCGACACTACTATATCGAAGCATGTATACAACAAGCAACCCCAACCCCATTTATGTTTTCATGTTCAATAGCTTTAGTTGTCAATTATTTTAACTATTGGGAAACTATCAACAACCAAACCAAATAGAGTGTTCATAAAACATATCCCTTTCAACCACAACAAAAGTTAGGGAAAACACAAGCAATCACATACCAACTCCTTAACAATTTGATTATCATGTCCATCTTTAATTCATTTCCATCACAAAACACCACCATTCATTTATTCCCAAGTTCCACATATAAATTCATTTTTCCACATTCCATATTTCCATTACTTTTCCCCCGTATATAATCCACTACTAACCACTTTAATAATATTCACCAACCATCATTGCAGCCCCACTACCAAACATCATATCACACAAAAACCTAGAAATTACCACTTCACACATTCCATAACAAAACCAACCCAACACCAACATGTTCATTATTCCTTTTTGTTGAACCGGGGTGTTCAAACAAGGGTTTTGAGTATTTAATCAGCCAACTTTACGTGATTAACCAATTTCCACATTCAATAACATTTTCCTACATAAAAAAATCTAGAAGGAGAGGGCATCATTTAATTGCGTAAGCAAATGCCCCCAATGACCATGATTTTCAGTAGGTAGAAGCTCATTCAATTCACAACATAATATCATAGGATATAAATAATGTAACTGCATTCACAAATATCCCATCCCTGTTATATAGGCTAGTTATTATCTTTATTAAACCGGTTCAAATGTGTTTCACATAAACAAGAGGACACCCACCCTGCATGATGCACAATTTAGAGAGACGAAGGTAAGATCCCTACCTCAACAGGTTCCAATTTCCTTCTAAGAACACAACCACCACAATCACATGGATTCTCCCAGAACGACTACACCCACCAAGGACGTTGCGACACCACCAAATCAATAACACAAGAAACTCCCTTAACACAGAGATCACATGCCGTAACATGGAAAGAAAACGAAAGATGTATGATCAGAAAGAGAATACACGAACATAGGTTTGACATATCTTTTTAAAGTCATTCATCAAAGATCATCGTTCCTGTCAATTATCAGCAGTCTTATCGGTTGGAAACTATTGAGGGGAAGTCGAAGAAGAGGGAACAAAACTGGGTGTACGATGTTCTCCTCACTGACATGATCCCGCAGTCACTGACAAATCGACGATCAGAGTCCGGATGAAGAAGTTAGGAGGAAGGATTCTAGGTCATCCGGGAGTGTCAACGTGCGGAGAAGAAGAGAGGTCTGTAAATAATACGTTCCCCTCTCTTATATAGGCAATGAAATGGTAAAACGGTACGCAGCGTGTATTAATGAATACACGATATGACCGTACGACTATTACATTGTTTGACTGGTCAACACATGACACATCACATAGTTTCCATGCATTTAATGATAATAATAACTTCAATAAATAATAGGTGTTTTATTGAACAGGGACATTAACCATAATTTAATACCCAACATTAGACATTAATTGATCATATTAATTATAGGATCACATCGCCACTAACAAGAATCCAATCGGACGTCGCACACGGGAGTTATGATGGGTCGAAGATTTAATAATAATATTAAATCTATTAATTCACAAGAGTTTCGGGTACCTGATTCAAAAACCAGAAAAAGACATCCAATATTGGACTCATAATTTCTATCTCATAGTCAGGGTCACACTGCCACTGATGGTTAGTGAATCTGAGGTCGCAGGAAGAAGTTGCGGACAAATAGGTGTTTTATCACCAAAATTAATAATAACAATATTTTATTATTATTATTAATAAATTATTTATTTATTTTTCATAATTCCAAAATCAATAACGATTTGAGTCTTGTTGAGAGCTATAATTAAACACCCATTCCACCTTTTTCATTTATTTCTCTTTTAATCTTATTTCTCTTATTCCCTTTTCTTTCTCTCTCCAATCCCCTTTCTTCTCAAAATTTCATCACGCACCCAGAAAAAGTGGCGCCTCCTTAATCTTTTTCATTTATTATTAGTTATTAAACTATTAAAAGAATAATATATAAAATGTATACATATAAAAGGGGAAAGGGAAATTCACGCCTCCCCTCCCCATGCATTTCATTATCATTCAATTTATTTCTTTTCATTTATAATTATTATAATATATTAATTATTATATAAATTATACAAAGATACATGGGCCATGCACCACATCCTTATGCCCATAACATATCATTTATTATAGAAATTTTATTAAACATTATATAAAATATATAATTTATATCACTACAATATAGGGGTGGAAAGAGATTTTTACGGTAACGCAATCACGCTGCAAGATTTGTGTGCCCCCATTTAATTCCAATTAATTTAAAAACGGTTTCCTTTATTAAATTAAAACCATTTAATTTAATTTTCCCAATATATATACATATATATATATACATATTTACGTCATCGTTATTATCATTATCTCACATAATAATAACTCACATTTAATATTATTAATGCAACACCTAACTTCCTCTGCTCATCTTCATTTATTTGTTTGCAATAAATACCATGACTCATTTAATTAATTTCTCATTATTATTAATATTATGAATAATATTATTAACACAAAACCCATTATTATTATTCAAATTTTATTTCAAAAATTAATTAATTAATAATAAACCTCATGTTTCATCTATCAACGTCTAATGGGTCACACACCTTCCCACTTCACATCATTAATAATAATAACACCCAATAAATCATTTTATCATAAATAATTTTATCATGATTATTTTATTTCCAGTTTAATTAATCACACAATTTATGTCATCATCATTATTATTTAACATATTTTTATGTTATCATGAGTATTAAAAAATTATCATTATAATGCGCGTGGTGTTGACCATATCGATTTCAATAAAGGAATGGACCGGAGGGGTCCGAGCCATTACAGATCTGTGAGGGTGACATAAAAATGAAAGGTCATTATAAAGTAACCCTTTTTATCAGTAAATTACATAAAAATGTTCATCATTAATTCCATTCTTGTGAACCATACCCATATCTCCCAACAAATATAAATAAAACTATATAAATCATTTCAAATAAAATCATAAAATACTATTAATAATCTAAGAACCATTAACTTGTTATCACTGTATGAGGATCAATACCACCAAACTAAAACTTTTACAGAATATTAAAAACTACTAGAATATAATAATGAAAATAAACTATAACTAATATATAAAAAATTAATGAATGTAATTAAATTTTATAAAATTTTATAAATATAAATAAGGTTATAAAATAAGTAATTATTATTTTTAAGTTTATTATACATGAGGTTAAATAACATTCATGGGAGTCTAGAGTTTAAGGTAACTGTTCCTTTTCCAATATCAATTTCAAACCATGATTGTTAATGTCTAAATTCCTATTATGATAAATTATATATTATTTCTCTCTAAAAATGTATATATTTTCTTCTCCTCTATAATTTTTCGTTTTTTAAATGAATTTTTTACAATCTCACCTCCCATTAGTTTATTATTCCAAAAGATTGATGCTTCTATGTGGAACGAAACTTATCCCTTATTTTTAGTTTTGAATATTTTTATTTCTAGTACATGTTTTTATTATTGTGTTTTATATTTACTTATCCACATTATTATTTATTAAGATAAATTTATATTTTATTTTACTATCTTTTCTAAAATCATTAAAAGAATATTTATATTTTTTTCATTATTTCTTTCAACCATAATTTTCTTTGGTTTCATTTATTAATTTTAACTATGAATTTTTCATAATTATTCATAGTAATTACTTAATCATTTATTTTTGAAACTATTTTCATATAAAATATTTTATTTTAAAATAAAATTTATCAAAAGGTAAAGGATACAACTTCTTATTTTCCAAAAAAATATAATGAGGTTCTAATGTGTTTTCATCCATGTTAATATTAGTTTCATGTTTACTATGTTTCACTATAGGTATTTTTTTACGAAATCAAACACTTTATTTCATTGGATGATTTATTTATTCATTCTTGAAAATTTCCCAAAACCCATTTTTTAGCACTAGTTATTTAGGATATATTTGATTAATTAATGTAATCATGTTCATGTGGTACAAATATGTATAGATTCTCTTTATTTTCTTAGTGGGAGTTGAATTGTATAACCCTCCAATTAATTAGGAAAATATATATATCTCTTGATATGATATATAAATGAATGGGTATTAAACCTAATTCAATATGTTGTGGGACTATTTAAACTATGTGATATGATATTGGTAGTGATACCTATCATATGAAATTATTTTATAAGATTATGATTTTTGTCTATTTTTATGATATTAAATAGTTCTATATTATGTTTTTTATGGAATAGGTTTTTTGAATTATGTTTCCACATTATAGTGCCTCATTTCTTATATTATAACAAAATATTTTTTTCATGATTGATGTTTTATAATAAAATATTTATTTATTATGATTTTCTTACTATATTATCATGTATATTGATTATATTCTCAATCCCATATGTTCATCTAATGATAACTTATGATCAATGATTGATAAATTTTATGGACACCTTTTATATGATGTCTAAGCTCACACTCTATTATTTCTATTCCCCTAGTTATAAAGATTAATATTATATATAAAATTTCTAAAAGGATATTATATGTGGGTAATTTTACTAGAGATGTTGATTTCTTACTATTGAATATGAATTTCATGTTTCAAATCTATAAAGTAACTAAACAAATAGGTTTTCTAGTGCAATGTATTATGAGATATAACGATTTTTCATGTAAAAATTATTTATTATATTTATATTTATATCTTAGTGGTTGTCTTAGTTGGTAGAAAAATGAGGTTTAGTTAACATTTAAGATTAATTAATGAAGAATATGGGGATTAAAAAAATCAACCTAGGTTTTGATTATAGTAAAGTAGGTGAAACTGTGAGTGAGAATCATAGGCTATACAAATAGTTTTTAGGTTGAACCAAGAGTTTCATAAGTTGAAAATGATATTTTATAGACTAAAATATAGGTTTCATAATAAGAAAATTTTAGGATTAATAATTTTTACCATATAAATGTTTACTAATGGTATTATTATTAAATACTCACACTAAGAGTTTTGAATTTCATCAATTTCTAGAACCACAAGGAACCAATTTAATAGTAACTATAATGGGAAATGAAATTATTATACTAATGGAAATCCAAACAGGATAGAAGAAAAAGTATAAATTAAAATTTTAGTTCTTCCCCATCTCTCATAAGTAATTAATAGTAACACAAACCATGTGAAACTCCGGAATATTCCATGTAATATTTCTCAATCGATTTATTCATATTAAAATCCCCACAATCAATTAGTGGGTCATTAGATCCACTAATTTATGTGTAATGTCTCAAAAAAAGATAAAATATATTTTTCATTATCAAACTCTAAAAGTATGAAAAGATTATTTATTATTATTTATCTTTGGGAAGGTAAAGTTGATCAATGGTGGGGTCTCATTAAGAGTACAATTCAAAAGGAAGAAATTGTCACCAAGGAATGGGAAGATTTTACAAAATTATTTTTTGAAAAATATTTTTCCAAAATTATCACATTACAATGGAGATATAATACGTTGAGATAATATAAAAGGAGGATAAATAAATTAGTACCTTTAAATAAAACCTTAAAATACATTCATGGTATTATTATAATTTTTTCATTGAATATAAAAGAATAATCGATACTGTATTTGGTGTCTTAAAACCAAGTATCGACAAATAATTGGCTATACGGTCTTTATTTAGATATGATGAAATGGTATGATGCAATCCCAAGGTCTAAATTAAAATAGAAGACTCCCATTATTCACATGGATTTGGAAACAAAATTAGGAACATAGAGTTTCTTATAAACTCAAACGATAAAATCCATAGAGAGAAAAGGATTCATCATCCTATATTCTTAATCTTTGGGAAGAAAAATGAAGGTAATTTCCTCATAGTAATAACAAAATTCTTTGATAATATAATATAATTATCTTATGAACATGAGGGCTAAAGAGACATGTAGAGGAATACCAAAAAATGGATGTAATGAAAGGTCATCCTAATTCCCTTCCCACAAATGAATGCTTTTTTGTAAGGATCATGGATATTATGCCAACCAGTTCACTAATCCAAGGGTTAATATTGATAATCATTATCAACAACATCTAAATACAAGGGAGAAAGTGAAATACTATTTAATCATAATAGCTGAAGTAGTTTAACAAAATAGTATGGTGAAAGGTGAACTAATCATTTACTCAACAACTATAAATTTCAAATTTGGGTTTCTATCCATATGCTAATCTAAATCTAGAATGATTCCTCAGAAATATAAATCACCACCGCAAGAAATAGATATTGAATAATTGGAGAGAAATAATATTTTTTAAATGAATTAATTTTATTTTAATAACTATAGTGATAGAATTTTGTATTAATATAATTCTTTTTCATATTATTATTGTCATTTTAGTAATTTTTTGTGATTTGAGACATGGGCTAAAACTATTTACATAATGCACATATCTATTTTATGTATGGGAAAATCACATATCATACCTAAAATATACCAATGATCATTTATTATTGAAAGGAATTCCATGAACATGCAACTAAAATTTCATCCATTATATGGATCTTAATACCTAACCATGAGGGGTATTTATCTCAAATTTTTGGGGTTAAAATTAATATTGAATAATTTTTTACTATATGAGGACATGTAAATATATTTACAATAGATTTTATAGGCCTTAAAATAGATTGAGATGTTACATTTTCAATATCATTCTTACCTTGTGAAATGAAAATTTAAAATAATCCTTATGTAATGAACATGATTGAATTCATAGTGATTTACTTCAGACTTTCAAATTCCCCAACCATATTCATGGATTTGATGAATAGTTCCTTTAGATATTTTCCCAGTCAATTTTAATTATCTACATGAATAATTATGATACCCACCATGTCATTATATTTAATTTTATTAGTTATTTAATATTATATTTTCTATTATTATTTTATTGATATTTCGTATTTGTTGTTCTAAAATTTATAAAATTATAAATGTTTGATAGGTGGTGAATAAAAATCCCACAAAATTTGAAAATCATACAAGGCACATTCATTTTGGGTCTATATTGGGAAGTGGCATTTGACATGGTCACTGAATGGATAATTATCCCATGTGATCCCCAATTAATTACCATGGGTATTATATTTTGGTTTCTATTATAGGAAAAATGGTTTGTTAATCCATGTTGGTAAATTGGGTACCATGCCTGAGAATTAAAATGTTGTTTTTAATCTTTTTTATTATTTCCTTTTCCCCTATTTATTCTATCCCTTTTCCTCATATAGTAACACATGTCACCGATATTAACTTCCCCTTACCATGTGAGTTTTTTCGTTTCATATCCTTTATTTCCATTAGTAATTGATTCCCATTTATTGGTTATTTTATTTTTCATATATCAATTATATGGACTACACTTCCATCAATACTCTTTTCTATATCAATTTATTTCCACCCATTTCCCGAGATTGGCTCATACACACCATTGGGGTTTTTATATGAATAATTTTGGGGCATTTAATGATTATTGGTATTTTTTTTCTTCTCTTACTCATTGAATCCTTCACTATTCAATGAAACTCATTCTAGACCACCCGCTATCAATTTTAGTTAGTATTTACATTCCGTAAGATTTTAAATTATAAACCATTGATTTATAAATGTTTATAAACTTTGAATTTATTTAATTATATTTATCTAAATTTTTGTATCATAGTTGGAACGTGATTCAAATGGTTTTTACTGGAGGCACATGTCAGTTGTTGTTTAAAGTACCCGATTGGTTTCTAAAAAGGTGTATTGTCTTTTGAAAAAATATTTTGGTGATATAAAAACTCTTATTTTAATGTTTTAAATGTAAAGTAATGTGTAACTCAAAATTCCAAGTATTTATAAATTATTTGAAGTTTTTATTAAAATAAAATGTTGGAATTAGGAATGGTTTTAGCCTATTTGTTATCTAATATGAAATAAAGAGTGTTTGAGGCCTCATTTTTGTTTAATTTAACTGATTTGTTTTCATAAATTATTTTTAAATTCATTAATTGTAAATTTCATGGTATACTTGAAAATCCAAGTGTTGGTCTGATTCTTTAAGAAATATTTTAAATAAATATTGAGTATTATAGGTGGTTTGACCTAGTTTCGGTTGTAAAATGAATTTAGGTGTGGATTTTTGGCCCCTTTGAGTTTTTTAAATTTTATTGGTTAGATATTTAAATTTAAATTTTTTATGATGTTGAGAATTCTACTTTTGAACAATGTTTTACATGATTTTATGAGTGATTTTATCAATTGGCTTGGGAAATGATGGTTTGGAATGAAATTTTAAAGACATGGGAAATAAATTACTTAGAGTTCTGAGAACCTTTTCATTAATTCTAATTTGGTACTATTAATGGTTTATAAATGACTTGTTTGATACCATATAGATGAAATATTGATTTTAGAATGATATTAATTATTTCCCAGGGGAAAGCCCTTATATTCTTTGTATATGATGATTGGAAATGGGTATATATTCCAGGATATCACTTGTGAGGGTATACAGGGTGAGGTTTATTTAAAATATTTGAAATGTATTAACATTATAGGTTATTTCTATATTTATTACACACCTCAATATACCTTGTCTTGGAGTGTTAAGAATACTATAATAGACTTACATGATGTAAACAAATACTATAAAGAAGTGGGATTTTTAGTGTTTTTTCACATCAAATCTAAGATGGTATTACTGGATGGGGTAGAGGGACCATTGAGTAGGAAACATTTATTTATTCCTTAGATGAAGGCATTATTGGGATGTTTATATTTGGTTAGTCTAATCAGACTACTAGAGATTTTACAGGTTCATTTATTCCAACCTAGTAACCTTTTTTCTAATTTTTGTCATTATTTATTGATCATTATGAAATTTATCATGCCACTAAATCATTTTTAGGAAGACATTGGGTATCTCACTTTCTTTATTTTTAATCCCCAATTAAGTGTAACAAGGTACTATTTCTTGGTTGGTTTTACATTACATCTTTTATTTATTGATTTATGTCATGTGTGTATATATTTAAAAATGATTTTGGTTTATGGAATATTTTGAAATTGATTTTGAATTTTTTTAAATGTTATACTATCTTTTAATAATCAATAGAATTCTCTTACTATCAGCTTGAATTAATTTCCTTTACAAATGGATTTTGATGATGTGTATAACACAATTTTGGTCTAAAATCTTTAGATATTGGTTTTTGTACTATTTTAAAATTTATTTATTTGGTTTGAAAAAATATATGGACAAGAAAACTATTTTTAAGTGATTGTTCTCATTTATGTAAAATAATAATGGTAAACCTAGTTTGGAATTTTATTTAAAAATAGAAAAAATAGTTTTATAATTAAAATATTTGTATATGGAAGTTGGATGGTGGCCTGCTGAGTATTATTATGCTCATGAATATATTTATATACTAGTTTCAGGTTATGGATTGGTTCATGTTCCCTCACTGAGGGTTTTTAGAATTTTTATGGTGACTAATGTAGTTTCATGGTGGGGTGTCGGTTTATTTTATTTTAGTTTCTTCTATCACATCAACCATGTAGACCTTTTTCAAGCTTTTATTATTTGTGGTGCAGTTATATCTACTAGGGGCTAAAGAAATTTCACTCAAAAGAGATATCAATCATTTTATAGGGAAATTATAATGCATTAAATGGAGGTATGTTTTTTAAATTGTATCATATCAACTATATTTTTTAATTCCTACATATTTGATATTTTCGTGGGTTTTTTTTATTATGGATGATCCATACCTAATTTTTGGGTGAAATTTCATTACGAATGGAATTTTATTATTTGGAAAAATAATTAACATGTGTTTTAACTTGATTCCCAGATATTATTTTATAGACTATGGGGATTGGGAATTCCATTTGGGATAGTGGAAGGTTAGGTTAGGTGTTAGTTCAGATGGTGTCCTAGGCCGGTTCATTATAAATAGAATCAAAGAAGGATCCTTTCTAAATAGGAATCTAGGATAATTTATGAGTATAGATATCATTATTTTATTAATATCATGGTAATATCAATTTATAAATGGTCATTGGGAATATTTTTGTTGGTGATGACTGTTTACTTGATTGCCACACTTTGTGATGATTTCTAGGTTACCTTTAGTTTTCAGGTTTTGATTTTCTTTATTAATGTTTTTTTATTATTATTTATGATTGTTTTTTGGTCCGCACTATAATTTATGAGTTTTATTAATGAATAATCTAATTTTTAGGATGGAAATGAATAATTTATTTATGTTAGGAGGATTACTGGAATTTCATAAAAACATATGCTACGAAAAAACTCTCATTAATGTAAATTTTTTTGAGTATGATGCCCGATTATCATGGGGTCCATCAACCCAAAATCCATATCATACTTAGATTTATATTATAATTAAATTGATATTTTGTTTACTTTTTAGTTATTACTAAGGATGAGATTAAATTATGGGAGTCCTTGTGATATTTTTAGTGAATTTGATTATTGAAAAATCGATCATGTGTGTAAGAAAAGTTAGTTTTGTGGGTTAAAAAAAATACACATGAAATTATATGTTAATATAGTTCCATTAGGTTGTTTTTTAGATAAAAATTTGAATAATTTAAAAACTTAAGGGCCTTAAACTTGTATTAGAGGTTTTATAAAAATTTGATATTTTACATATTGTGTGGGAGGCATATTAAATCATATTATTATAATATGGAGATGTGATTCCAAATCCTAGGGTTATTTTGAAAATTTTATTTCAACTTTGTGTTTTCAAAATTTATCTTTAAACACTTGGTAATGGGTTGTTGATTTTGAAATTAAAAAAGTTTTTTTATATGTTATTTATGTGCTATATTTCATTGATTTATCAATTTGAATGTGTTCCCTAGTTGTAGTAGGACTTCTTGGTTTAATACAGAGGACATCAGGGGGTAAAGTTCATGTTTTGTGCTATTTAGCTCATTCCAAATAATAATGTCTTAGAATAGGATGGAATTTTTATTTTAAGGAGTGGAACATAATGTGATCATCTTAGTCACTTATTTATAGTTCTAGTTATTTTTATCCATTCCTAGACTCATAATTGAGTGGCATGGTAGGGGTCTATCTTGATATTAAAGCTAACCCGACAATATTATACTCATCATGTTTCCTTTAGAGATGTTTGGGGCTACTAAAGTGAGTGTCTCAGGTGTGATTTGAGTTCATGTGATCATTTGAATTATGTTTCATTAATTGATTTTGGTTTAATAAGAGCCTATGTGTTCTTTATTATGTGGTTATTTTGAGTTTTTTTATTTTGGTTATTGTGAGGCGTTGTTTTATCTTATGGTTTCTTATGAATTTTTTCATTTTATTTTCATTATTTTATTATCCTAGAATTTCATGGATGGGGTACCATGTTGTTGAGGTTATGTTTTCCCATGGGTTGGATTTGCTGGGTTTAGTTATACTTGTAGTTTCTTTGGAATATGGATTTTTGCTCCTATTAATGAACATTTTAGAGGTTTTATCCTTAATGGGTGAAATATAGGGGACCTTGGGATTCATGATTTTGTGGTTTGAACTAACTTTGTTGTAGTATGATCCTAGGGGTGCTGATTCTTTGGTGTGTTTCTATAGGATGTTTCACCTATGGTTGTGTTCACATTTGGTCTAGGTGAGGGCATGGTTACCGAGGTTAGACCTATATTAGTCTAAAAAAGGATAAATTGTAGGATTTTGGTGTCTCTGAGGATATTATTTTTTTCTTTGATTAATGATGATCCTTGTGGGGGTTTAAATATTTAAGAATTTCTGTTATTTTAGATGGTATGGTTGATCGCGGAATTATTTTCATCATCTGGATGTATCATGTGGTGGAATGATCAATTGGTGTCACATATTCTGGAGAGTCTGTGTTGTTAGAAAACTCTTTTATATGAAGTATACATAGTGGGAATACCCTAGTAGGTCTTGGTGTTAGTGAAGCCTAATGATCCTTTCAGTGGGATGAGTTCTTCCTGGAGATGTTGGATAGTGTTTGAGCATATGCTTCATTGATGTTGAGGAATAGTTTCAATTGTTAATTTCTCTATTTTAGGATCTATTCAATTATAATTAATCCCATGCATCTTTCTCAAGGTAGTAGAGTTTTGTGCCTTTTTGTCTTCATCCTTTTCAAATGGATTTTTGGGGGAAGAAATAATTATGGTAGAGAAAATTGTAACACCCATAGTGTCATTGGGTTATAGTTATTTTTATTTAATATTTTTTATTTTCAATTGTGAGTTTCATGGTTTTTAATAATTATTGGCCTGGAATTTTAACATTTTAGTGTTTTAAAAGGGGGATCAAGGTTAGCCTACGTGGTTAAAAACCCATACAATGCCCATGCTTTTGGGTCTGTTTTAGAAAATGTCATTTCAAATTGTTGCAACATGGCTAATTATCCCATGTTTATTTTTAGGAGTGACCATTCATGTGTGTTTTTTGTGTCCAATGTAGGTAGAAGGGTTACCACATGATTTCCTAAATTTTTCAGGTGAACCGTCTATCATTCCCATAAATTAAAGTTAAATTTTCTTTCTTTTTTCTTATTTTTTTCACCCTATATATTTTATCACTTTTCCTTACATTTTAGATCATCTCCCATGGATGAGATCCCAATTTCTATGCATACTCCTCCCTCTATCAACCTCCTTTTCCTTCTTCGATTTTTCCTAATTTCATAAATTTGTTTTGTCATATCTATACAGTATAAACTCAGTTTCCCCTAATCATCCTTTTAGTAATAATTTCTTTCCCCACCATAACATATTTCATCCAAACCCTATGTTTTCCAAGATTAAATTATTTTCCATTTTTTGTGATTTAGGGTTTATGTGGCTATTTTAGTTCACATTATAATCATCATCCTAAAAGAAAATGCGTTAAATAATCCACCATCGATTTGAGGAGTTATTTCCATGCATTATGTTCTTTATTTCTAAACCATTTATTTCTTGATGTTTTTAAATGTATTATATAATTATTTATTCCAATATATGTGATTTTATCATGGCTTTCAACTTATTTGAATGGGTTTCTAGTTTCAAAGTACTATGAAAAATGATTTTGATTGGAAGTACATGCCGATTGTTATTTAAACTACTTTTCTTGTTTTTTAAAAGGTGTATTTGATTTTAGGAAAATGTTTTGTTTATTTTAAGAAGTTTTCTTTTTGGTTTTACTTTTAATTTCATGTGGAAATTTAAATTACAAGTATTTTAATTTATTTTAAAGTTTTTTAAAATAAAATTAAGTAATTGTGAATGGTTTCACAACATTGGAGTATTGGTGTAAAATAAATAAATTGTTTGGATCTTTGTTGGAGGTTTAATAAAGGTGTAGTAGTTTTCATGAATTATTTAAATGTTTTTACTTGGGAATTTCATAGGATATATGGAATTCCTAGTACTAGTAAAGGCTATTAAGAACTAAATTAAAGAAAGTATATTGTTAAAGAGTTAATTTATCCTGATTAGGTTGTTAAATGAATTGAGGGGTAGTGTTTTGGCCACCTTAATTATTTTTAATTTTATTTATTGCTTATTTAAATTATGTTTTTACATGGTTTTGAGAATGATTCTTTTTAAATGGTATTAAAAGTGATTTTAGTGAATGTAATTGTGTAGGATTTTTTCAAATGATATTTTAATCTCATGGAAAAGAAATGAAACTTAATTTTAAATCTCTTTTTATAAAGGCCCATTTGACACATTAAATGATTGTAGAAAAAATGTTTGTAATACCCTCATGATGAACCATTTATTTTTGATTAATATGAATTGTGTCATGAGGGGAATATCTTGTATTTTTTGTACGCGATTCTTATACATGGGTATATGTTTGAAGATACCTCTTTTGAGAGTGTAGGAGGTGAGTTTTATTTTATATTTCATAAAGTTAATTTATGTCATGGTTTATTACTAAATTAATTAATAACATCCATTTTTATTATTATAAGAGTCCAAAGTATATAATGGATGACCCACATAATGGACTCACTATGTATTCCTCAGTGGTATGTCAATATTATGTGTCTAGGTGCTCTGAGTTATTTTAACTAAATGTTGGTATTGGTCCCTTGGTGTGAGAGAATTTCATTGATCCCTAGGATGAATGTCTTCCAATGAAGTTTATTTATCATTAGTCTATTAAGAATACCATTTACATCATAGGTTCACTACTGTCGACCTAGGTCCATTTTTTCCCATTCAAGTTATTGTTTCTAGTGCCTCAGATGGTTTCCCAAAAAATTAGATCCTTTTTAGGATTATTTAGTGGATCTTAATTGTATGATTTATTTGTTCCCATTTTCTTTGTTATATGATGCCACTTCTTGATTGGTTTTCATGTAATATATTATATGTTTATTAGTTCTATGAGTGTGTATATTTAACTATTTTTTCATCTATTTCTTCTTTGAATTTTTTTCGAAAATGATTTGAAGGATATATTTTCTATTTAGAATTTATAACTTTTTATAACCTTTGGATTGAATTTATTTCCTTTATAAATGGTTTTTTATATTTTCTTGTAAATCTTTTTGGTTTAATATATTTAAATGAGGGGTTTTCAAAGTGTTTTAAAATTGAGTGTTTTGTTTTGGAAACATCATACACTATGAAAATTATTTTATGTGATTTTATTTATTTAATAAAATTAAAAAAGAAAACCTATATTAGAATTGTATTTAAAAATACGAAAAAATGAATTTATATTTAAAATATTTCCATGTGTAAAAGTGAGTGGTGCACTAGTTAGTATTTTTATACTCAAACCTATTATCATTTCTCAATTTTAGATTGTGGATGTTTTTATTTTTTCTCTTGGATCATTGGTTACTAGGGTTTAGATAGTTACTCATTTAGATACATGGATGTTTGTCGAATTATTTTTTTAGTTCCTTATAATGCATCAAACATGTAAAGATTTTAATTCTTTATATGGTTAGAGGTGTATAAATAATAGTGTTGAAAGAAAAATAATTCTAGAGGTGACCATATATCTTTTTGTAGGGGAGGTATAATTGGGTGATTATTGGGATTTTATTATTTTTTTATAAATCCTCTTTATCTAATTCTTATATATCCAATTTTGGTGTGGTCATATGAAATCAAGATGAGTCATTATAATTTTTTGAGGGAAATTAAACAATTATTAAAAATTAATTATTGAGTGAAATAATTTCAAAGTTTTTTCCTCTGATCACCATGAAATGTTTTTTATCCCTTGGGGATTAGGAACAACATTTGATCTAGTGATGGGACGGGTAAGGTTCAGGTTTGGATTGTATTCCACGTAGTTTCACTATAATTATATTTTCAGATATTTTAATAAAAAATAAGAACATGGATATAATTATTGGATTAAAATGGGGATCATAATAATGTATAAAATGTAATTTAGAAAGTGTAATTTATCGATACATGAAGTATGATTATTATGTTGAATAATCAAATGAAATTGTATATATGTGTAACCATTAATGATATAGATGTTTGAAAAATAGACCAAATCGACCACTGTGATTGAGATATTTAGTTTTATGATATTATCTTGACTCTGTCGATTCATTATGAGAAATTTCTCATGATTATCATATACACAAATGAGGTTAACTATAAAGGTATATAAGTTCCTCTAGACATAATAATTTGATGATAATTTCAAGGGGATCATTTGGAGGTTTATAAATAAACCTATACTCACACTACCCTATAATTGATAAGGGTCCACAATATACAAAGATGAATAAAATTAGTGAACAGGGTTTGTCATTAAGAAAAATAAAATTTGGGAATTTCATTCCTCACATCAATTAAAATATAAAGATAAAAATTAACTACCTTATGGTGTGGTGTAAGTAGTGGTAATATTTTATTTAATGATATGAATCCATTCTCTCCATGTTGAAAAGTGTGATATATATACAAATCACTTTATTTTAATATATATAATCACAAATAGGTCTTTAAACATGTTCTAAAGGAGATGGTTGGAGTTGATCAAGGAATATGAGATAAATATATTATAATAGCTGGAAGTAGAGTAAGGTTTTTTATTCTCTGTGTAAGAAAGATATGATACCTTATCTATGCTAAGGATTGAGAAATACCTAATAATAATGGATTTTCAATGCATGTGTCTAGAAATTATAAAGGAAGGGATGAATCCTATTTTTCTGAATGACTACTCAATCATCTATCCATGTATAGATAAATTGTGTAAATATAGAGGAAACATAACTAAAGAGTAAGGTAAGGAATATTATATAATTAAACTATGATAATAATGGAATTATATTATCTCAGAAATGATCATGCATCCCTTCTAATACTAAATAGAAGAATGAGTTTTTTGATGACTCATATAACTCATCATTAGTTCTCTATAATGTATTCAAAAATATGTATTGATATATCAAGAATCATTTCTAGTGGGAAAACATGAAGTTAGATATTTTTTGGTATATATATTAAGGCTTGGTCTACCAACAATTCAAGGATGAATGGTAGAAATTATATGTGATTATGAAACCATTACCTATACCCATATTTAAATCGATAAAATCCCCATATATTTCATTGTAGGTATTAATAAGATACCTAAAGTCCATGATTCCATTTGGGTTGCATTTGATTACCATATGAATTTTGAACATTTCATTACTATTTTATGTGATTTATAACAATATGAACATGATGTGATAAATATGAATGAAGTGGTAATGATTCATGGAGTGTCAATCTCTATTATATTATATCAATATTAAAATTACACCATAAATATATAAATAATTCATTAACTAATATTGAATATAGATTTTAATTTTTCTATTTACTATCATCCTCGAAACTATAGTCAATCTAAATGGGCCATTGAAACTATTAAAGACATGCATATGTAATATTCAATTAATTTAAAAGGAGATTGGGATAAATATATTTCTCTACTATAGTTCTCAAACCGCAAGGATTTATATTTTAGTATTCAAATTGAACGTTGATGGTTTGTATGGGAGGATGTGTAGAACTCCAACTTGTTGTGATGATGTCTGAGAGTGTAGGCTATTGGGACCATATCTTGATCATAAAATTTCAAATAATATTAAAACCATTTAGTTATATATCAAATAATAAAAAATTAAGCATAAGATCTATGATGATAATCCATGATGATATTTAGTGTTTGAATCTAGGACAAGGTATTCTTTTGAATATCTCTATGGATAGGGTTATAAGATTCGGGATGAAGGGAATGTTGATCCCTAGATACATTAGGCCCATTTAAATCCTTGATCAAGTGGGGATGATAACTTCTGTTCTTATACTTCCAAAAACAATCACAGAAGTGTAAGATGAGTTACATATATCACTTCTGAGTAAGTATATACAGGATCCATCACATGTATTAAACATAGATATTAAACAACTAGAACATGAGACCTCTTATCCAGAGCTGGTAGATATCTTTAATCATAGAGATAATTTACTATGATATAAGAATACTCACCTAATTAATTTTCTTTTGATTAATAGTATGTTTCATGAATAAAAATGGGAATAGAAAAATTAAATGACATAAAAGTATCATTGGTCGTCTTTATATGAGTAGTGAAATTTTGAGGGTGAAATTTATTTTATTGGGGTAGAATGTATCACCTCAATTTTTTATCAATTTAACATGTTTAATAGATTAAATAACCTAAAAAATCAAACTAAAATGTAGGATAATACATTTTATTTAGATAAAATATTATAATTAAATTAAAAAATTAATGCATTAAAAGTGTAAAATATGTATCATTGTTATAAAATTTATAAGAGGAATTAAAAAAAGAAAATAAAAATAAATATAACATGAAATAAAACTCATGGTTTTCCTTAAATATTATAGAACATCTAATAACTAATGAATGGGAAAAAATAATATCAATATAATAGACATTTTGTCGTGGAAGTAAATGAATAAGATGTATGAATTTCAGTGAATCACATATGTTTATATACCAGATTGTAATAAGAATATTATATATATGGTAATTGGATTGGTGGCCATTGGGTATTCATATATGTAATAGGTGTATTGATTAATATATATTTACAATTAAATAATTTTTTAATCCCATCATATGTTACAAAAAATAAAAAAAATTAAAATAAAATAAAATGATACTAATTAAATTTTAAAATATCTATTATTTGAAAGAATATTTCTACGTAAATAATGTAATTTAAAAGAAATTTATCTCCTCAAAATTATGATTTAAATAAAATATATTTGAAAAATTTAGGTAATTATTTTTAAAATGAGTAAATGAAATCTGGTAAATAATTAATGAATGATAATAACTTAATGATTCATGGTCAATGAAAACAATATTTGATCTAAAAATGATATTTTTATTATATGTTATTTGTATTTATTTGAAAGATAAGTTTCCTTTATTTGGATTTTAAATTTTAATTAGTTGTTTTTATATAAATTTAGATTATTTAATTAATATTAATATAAGGATTACTTCTTGTTAAGGAATAAGAATGATGTTAGTTTTAGGTTTAAAATATAGTTTTATGAAATTTTTTACAATTTTTGTGTGTCATATTTAAAATTAATTTAAATCACTTTTTAAAAATGTATATAATAATTTTTATTTAATTTTTAGAACCATTGAATTTAAATTAGATAAGACAGTTTTTTTTCATTTTTTGGAAGAAGAATAAGTTGACGAGGAAAAATGGGGTCTCCACGACCTGGGTAAAGTAAGGTAAACAGGTTATATTAAATGTTAAATGTGGAAAATATCTCAAAATTTGTCTCTTAATTTTTCATATGAGGGGATTTATTACCCATATTCAATATAATTCTACTTTGGTTCCACATTCAATGCAAAAATACAATTTTTAGACATTAATGAAATGATATTTGTGGAAGTTACACTCAGCCTCACATATAATATGATTTCCCATACACCCAATCAAAAAAAAATTTTATTTATGTTATCTATTAAATCCATGACCAAATTATCAATCTTAGTGTCTTATTAAATGATTAGTATCATCTGTTCTTGATAAAGAGGCTTAAATCCTTTATTTCGGTAGGAACCCATTTTGATATGGAAGTAACTAATCTATATAAGTTTCTATTTAATACCCATTATTTTAAATTTACATCTTTGAAAATATTTTCCTTTGTGATTTTTAAATTTCATAAATGATTTGAATTGTTTTTTATTTTTTGAGAAAACAACTTTTTTAATCAGTATTTGGATTTGAATTATGAGAATTGGCGGATGTGAAATGGATTTTTTTGGATATAGTTTTACTCTTGATAGGTGAATCATGTGTTATGGTGAGTCTCAATAGGTATATGTCTTATTTTAGATATTTTGTTGGTTTTAACCCTTGTGCATGGTTCTATGAAATCCATTACAATACCATTATGGGGAGTTTATAGTTCATTATCCAAAGTACATGTTAATTATACATAGTTATAACATCATTAAGGATAAACCATGTATATTATAAAGTATATTATATATCTTAGTTTATACATGTGGGTTAGTGCTCATATTTCACACGATTTTATAAAAATTATACAAAAAGTTATCTATGGGTATAAATATATTTTCTTGTTTGGAACAAAGCTTGGATAAACATGTGACCAAACCATATGGCTCATTAAAATTTTTAAAATTACATTTCTACCTTAAAATTTATTAATATATATCCACTCTTCATTACACCCTCTCTCACATGTAGCTAGGGCCCCCTCCCCCTCTTCCACCATTTACCCCCTTTGATTTTTGGTGTTCTGGGTGTAATTTTCAAGTGATTATTGGTGAGTCTCTCCTTTGGTTTCTTCAGTTGTTCATTCCTCTTGATTTTATATTGATTTAAATATTTTGATAAGATTTAGGGGTCTAACCCACTAGATCATTGTGTTATTCTCCAATAATTATGGACATTTTTTTATGGACTGGCTATAATAATTCTGAAGATGACATCGATAAAACATTTCAATTGAGGTATGTAACAGTTTGGGATTTCTCAAAGGATTATGTTTTTAATTTAATTAAATAGATTGTTAAATTTTAGTTTCATGTTAGTTATTTTTAATGGATGATTCTAGGAGTGAATCATTGACCTCTCGTAGGTTCTTGAATGTGGTTTTGGTGTGATAGGAGCACCGAGTGAGTTATTAGGAAATTATCCCAAAATGAATTAATTAGTTAATAAATTATAAATTATAATTTGATTTAAATAATTAATTATGAATTGATATAATAAATTAATGGATGTATTTGATTGATATAGTTTCTCAAGATTTTGATGAGAGTATGAACATGTCGCAATGAGGATAATCGAAAAAGTTTACAAGAGGAAGAAAAATTATGAAGAAGGTAGGTGGAAACTCTTATATAGTCATCCGGGATTATAATTTATTTTTATAGAATGTGATATGTGTTTTTTCCACTGAGGGTGATTGATTTTTTGATTAAAATGAATCGTTTATTTTATATAAAATGTTTATAAAAAATGTTCCAAGGGCCACAATGGTCTATTGTGCATTGTTGTGATTTCCTCACTCACTATTGTATAAGACCTTGGTAATAAATCTATAAAAAAATTTAAATTATACAGTAATGTATGAAAATTAAATGAAATTAAATGACTAAGATATGGAAAAGTAATGATAGGAACCCTTAGCAAGCTTTAGGTTGATACGAGTGATCAGTTGAGATGAATTTCCATGATATTGGCCATCTAGGAACCCTAAGATTCCATAAGGTTTAAGGCTAGGGTAATGACCATGGGGCGAGTAGTCCTCCCCCACTAAGATGTGATTACATGGGTGTGTAAAACCATTTGATATTGAGAGATAGGTTTTGTATAAGAACAAATCCTAGGTGACTTGGGAATGATATGAGCTTGATAACATCTACTATGTGATATTTTCCTAGGATGTTAATTTTGCATTGAGGGAATATTGGAGATAACAAGGGAAATTAAACCTTCCATGTGATACACCTCATATGAATGATTAACTTATAATTAGGAAACCCAGGTAGGCTTTCCTGGTAGATATAAAAACTAGGTAACCCCTATCAGTGTCCTAGTTAGATGTCGAACCCAGTGAAATTTCTTTCGAGAAATGGGTAGTGATGATTTCAAGATTCACCATAGAACAAAAATTGAATGATTTCCCCTTTTATGGAAGTGGCGATGATATCTTGTGCACATTAGATTCCAACCTCAAAAATATGGTATATGTTTGGTTAGTGGGACAAACCTATAATAATATAATATATGATATGGTTTTGGGGGGAAATATTACCTAGAATGACGCATTAGACACTTGGGATTCCTCAGACCTGGTCCATGGATATAAAGTTCATGAATGATAGAAGTATAAAACGTATTGTAAATCCTACTTGGTTTTGTTTCTATATTTGGGTTGGAATTCATTGGATAGGCTCCTTGGATTTAGCTCATGGCTATTCCAATTGGAGAACAAAGGACACACTCCTTGGATTTGTCTCACTATTATTTGGTATGGAATTCATTAGGAATCCTACATGGATTTAGACAATGGGTATTTAGGATAGAAATACTTGGATATACTCCTTGGATTAGTATCATATTTTATCAATTTACATTTCCCATGAATCAATCATAATAATTGACCATGTACTTGATATAGATTGGCACAGTGGTATGTAATTCCAAGAGAAACTTTGGAAATGGATGAACAGGTTTGGGTTCATCCTTAGATTTATGTTATAGAATGAGGATCAAAATTGGTCCTTTATTTATGGTTACACCAATTGTTTTTTAATTTATCTGATTAGATAACATTTTTACAATTAATTTACTAATTATCTATAGTACCATGTTTCTGGTTGCCTATTGGTTGGTCCTCACACTCTACTTGGATAGCCAAGAATCTTGATACCCAAGTATAATTTACTAAATTGTAGGCTAAAGTGTGGTAGTTGCCTGAAGTATATGGTCTTTCTATATTTCTCATAACATTTTGTATTTTGGGATAAGGTGAGGCACATGGATGTAAGTAGTGAATCAAAGTGTTTTTATTATTTATTTTTTGTATATATGGTCAGACAAGTGGGAAATCAAATTCTTTATACTATAATTTCCATGATCTTATATAACTATATTATTATAAATATAAATTCAATATTAATGGAAGTTATCTATTTATTATTCATAATATGATATGTTTTTATTATTATGTATTATATTTAATTATTTTTATTTTATTTCACAAAATGATATGGGGGTATAGTCTCCCCTCAATACTACCATAGGCCCCCACTACAAGTCAGTATCCTATATTGTATAGGGTTCCACACTTGAGTTTTTACTGATAACTCCACTATTCCATGTAACATTTAGAGATCACATATTGGGGGTGGATGTTATAATGTGGTATTAGAAGTTTAATGGGAATGATATCACATTATCTAATATTGTTTTATTTCTTCTTACTATTTGGAGAGATAATAGATAAGTTAAATAGGAATGTATCAGAGAACATGATGTATATAAAACTATTTTATCAAGAAAAAAATTTCAGGTAGGAATTCTAGTTTACCCATAATATGGGATTTCTATTATTGGTTTTAGCTTTTATGATTGTATGATTTCACCAAACATGAAACACGTAGAATTTTCTTGTTTATGATTTATAACTTATACTTTTTGGATCATGGTCCATTGGAAAAAAGTCTATGTATGTATATAATATTTGGCATGTAGAATTCAAATGAAATAAATATTCTTGTGTGTGACTAGTATTTTTTAAAACACTAGTTTTATATATTTAACATGTGATCATCAACTTATGTAGTGTTTTCCTATATAACTTGGTGGTGGAATTCAATATAGCTAGAACATAGTATGTATTTCCTAGAATTAAAAGTCAATAAAATATGTATATATAGATAAAAAATTATTGTGGCTATGTAGTCCCACTATTTAAGGGATATATAGTTAACCTTGATGTTCTTTTCAGAAATTTTATACCTTGTGATGAACCCTTGGGGGTAATGGAAAAAATAAGTTTAGTTATTTAAATTATCAACCAAAAACTATCTGATTTTTTCTCATATAGATTCATGGAGGCACTCAACATAATTTAAAAATAATACTAATATATCTTATTACATGTTATCTTGTGAGTTGTTGTATAGAAATATATATATATATATATATATATTAGATAATTTTATCCTTGATTGGTTTATTTCTTTATGTTGACGCCTACTGATTTTTTTTCTTGAGATCATGAATCTTGAGGTTGTGGTCATACTTGTAGATGACTAAGGAATATTATACTCGAATAAAGAAGAGTAGCTATCATGTGAATACTGGTATATATATGGACATCCCTAGATTTGGTGGTTCGAAATGAAATATGGTGAGTGATATTTGATACAATAACACATAAATGTATCTCTATGAGAAATGACCTATGTTATAAATGGCCTATGGGTTAGATGGGAGGTATTAATGTTTTAAGATATATCTTACGATATTTCTGAGATAAGACCTATAGATAAAATGAGAAAGGTTGTATATAATGGTAACCCAAGTTAAAGTATATCGTAGGTTATTAAGAGACATTGAGATGGGAACTAAGTGTTTATGGTTTATATTTGATATAGATTCATGATCTGTGTTATAAAATATGGTATTTCAACATGTTTAATGCCTTATATTTTAATAAGGATTTCATCTTGAGTGATAGTGAATTTGTATAAAAGTTTGGTTTTTAAGGGAATGAAAAACAGTGTGCCTAAACCTAATGAATTCTTATTCACTTTCAGTGGTGTAATAAAATCATGGGTAAATAATTTTTTTGTAGAATTTTTCAATTGGATAGTGATTATGTGATATACCATGGCATAATTTAGATGACTTATTTTGAAGAGTATCACTAACGGGTCCTATGGATAGATAATATTGCATTTAATAAGTAGAATATTTAGTGATTATGTACATGAGACTACGATTATGATTGATGACTCATGGGAGTGTGATTAATTTTTTTGATTAGCTAGTATGAGATCATGCAACCACTTGGGTTTTAAATGATATTCATGTTTCATGTGATGTTAATATGTGTTTCTGTTAGTGTATCAAATTTGAGGGTGTTTATTTGTAGGAATATGACCACTGTTTTTAATGATATTCTCATGGTCATTGAAGCCCGATGTATTTAATGGAAAATAGAAGTTTATCCTCTATGATGTTGCTAACATCATGAATTTCCTAGTGTTAGGTGTTTACCAAGGTTGAGTGTGGATTTGAAGGAATTAAATTTATATGAAAATGAAAACTTTGGATGTTATGATCTAGATTATGTGTAAGGGAATAAATATACCAGGGAGTTCACTATTGGTCTTTGGAGGGAGTGAAACATTTTTGGGGTGAAATTTAAATGTATACTGAGGGTTAAATTCTAATGATCTGGGGATTAGTGAGATTTTATTTATCTTTATGGAACAAAAATATGAGTAGTATAAACATATCCTATCATTACATGTATTAATGGACACAATGTGAGTTGTGGAGGTATGAACACATGTGGTTATGGTCATGGATTCTTGAAACTGGTCGCTGGATAGTCATCGTAATGTTTGGGTTCTATTTTATAGATAAAACCCTTTTTATATAGTATCTTTATGAATACTATATTTATATTTCTGATGGGGTATTTTATGGAGTCTATGTATTGGAATATGGCTCATGAATAATTCTATACGATCCATGAGTTGGTAGGGTCAGGATTATGTCAACTCTCATGTGAGAGATTGAAAATTATTTTGATTAGTTAGTCGATGGATTAAAGTTTTACATACACTGAAGCTTAGGATTATATTTTTTAGTGGGTGTTGCCTGATCATAGGGTGCCTTCTATATTTCAAGCATCATGATCGAGTGGTTTTCATGGTGCACCAACCATGAAGGATAATAATTTTTAGAAATAGTTAATTAGAGAGGGTTCAAAAGTTTTTATGAAATACCAATCTTGTTAATATGAGAACATCACCAAAAGTGTTCCTATATAACATAAAATGATTTTTGATCAGTGATTTTGATGGTTATGGGCACCACGTCTTGAAATTATTCCTTGTGACCTAATACATATAGTGAAGTGCACCAGATGATTTAAGATAAATTACATAAAGGTATTATTGTGTCTCTAGATAGATTGTATTAGGTAATAGTATTCTTAGTGTTTTTGTGATTTTGATGTAAATTGGTTTATGTTTTGATGAATAGTGTGCTTCATTATTGGAGTTTCACAATAGAATATCATTTGATGTCCCCAGATAGAATACTAAGAATTATGTTTGAATTGATAACCTAAGTAGGTTGTGATTTCTAGTTGAAAAACTTCCTAGTATTTTTGAGGAAAATAAGTTCAATTTTTGTGTATATATAAAACCCTATATCTCTGGAAATTATGATTTTCTTTCATGAATTGAAATATTTGTGAATTATGAATCTTGTCCTTCTTTTTTAATTTAGTTTCATATTTAAATTCTTTGATTTAGAGCATCCTGATTTAATTTTTTTATAAATTTCTTAAGGATTAAGAGGCCAATCAGGTGTTTGTGAGATTCATATAAGTTTTATGATTTCATTCAATAGTTTTTTAGGGTTTTTACCCTATTATAGTATTTGGGTCTCATGGTTTAGGGAAACCTATATAGTTACCCATATAGATGTTATTTTAAAGTTAATTATCCATGTAACATAGTTTTTTCTTCAAATATAGTTCCAGGATATTTGTAAACCATATAGATTCTATAGTAAACCATATAGCTTGGGTTGTACCTAGATCTTGGTGCATAGATATCACATTCTTTAGAAAAACCATGTGAACCATGTAAAATGTTTCAAATAGATACATGTGGGTTTTAGATGGTTGTATCATGGTTTAGTAAACCTTATATACAGACAATCTGAGGTTGGGTTCCTAGATAGTTACTTCCAAATTGTTGGCACACTATTTTCAAATAATGTGTTCAAACCATGTGGCTTCTTAAAATTGAAAAATTTCCATTCTTACAACCTAATTTATTATGATTTGTACCACTATTCCACCGTCTCTCTATCAAATTTCCTCAGGTATTTTACCCATAATCCTCCTTTGAACCCCTTTGATTTCAGGTGCTCATTGTGAATTTGTTTAGTGATTCATGGTTATTCTCTCCATCTGTTTTCTGATGTTCATGATTCCTCTTTATTTCCTCTTGATTGTTATTATTTGGTGTAGGGGTTTTTTTTTCAATTACACAAGATAATGGTGGAATGTAGAAATAAAAATGGGGATTTTTTATGAATCTACTAGACCACATCCTTAGACGATCTATTCATGATGTCCCACATGGTTTTGGTTGAAGTACAAAATCGTTTGAATTATTTTTATGTTTTTTTTCAATTTCGTTAAATTAGTGATTGAATAAGTTTCATGTGTTTTTGAAGTTTTGGACTGACTTCAAGATTGTGTCATCGACCTTTGATTTATGTTTACATGTGGATTTGGTGTAGTGGGTGTTCCATGTGATTTATTAGGAAATTATTCCTAAAAGAATTAATTTATTATTAAATTATGAATTGTAAAATGAATTAAATAAAAATTATAAACAATTTTTAATTAATTATTGCATTTCATGGATTTTGATAGGTTCATGAGATATTGATGAATTCAGAGACAGGTATTTTTTGGGATAGTTGAGTATTCCTTTGAAGGTAATTGATTTTTTAATAGCTTAGGTGGTCCATTGTGTATACCCATTAATTATTATTCGTTATGAGAATGGAATGTGACATGTGCTCTCTAAAATTAAGGTGATTGACCTTTTGTTTAATGATAATGTTCAATTTCAAATGGAATTCATTGACTAAAAAAAGTGATAAGGGACACGATGGACCCTTGTACATGACATTGGTTAGCACATCCACTAATGGTTGGGACCTTGATTATAAATTCATGCCATGTGGCACTTGGAACATGAGTGGTGTAAAGTAATTTAAATGGAATTAATGACATGCTAATTCCCTAGTGATAGGTTCCCTAGAGGAACTCCAAGTATATTTTAGTGAAAAAATTTATTTGAATGGACACAATATTGCTCATGTGAGAATATTAAGATTCTTTAAGCCACTAAGATAGGGCGCTGACTAGGGGGAGGGCATTACTTCACCACTGAGATGTGATTTCCTTGGTTGGTATGCCTTGTAGGGTTTTAGGGATAGGTTGGTTATAAATATTGAACTGGGGAGACTTGGGTGGGGGATCCACATGGGGTAATATCCATTATGATATTTTTTAGGTGGTCATTGAGGCCTCGAGGTGACATTAATGATTCTAATAAATATTATTCCCACATAGTTACATACTGAACACGTGTAATTAATTTAAAATAAATGAACTATATTAGGGTTCCCTAGTAAAGATGTTACCTAGGGGACTCTGGTGGGTTCCCCAGTGAGATTTTGACCCTGGAGAAGGTTTTTATATGAAACGGGTTGTGATTATTTCATCTCACAATATGGGACTTGAATTCACAGTTTGGGCCTATGATGGCTCTGATGATGATTGTTCATTCACTTGAGAGGCTGATCTCAGACATGTGGGAGGGGTTTAAGTAGTATTCACACACCATTGATATACAATATATGAGGTATTTTGGGTGGGGTACAATTCCCACCATCATGTATTGGACACATGGGTTACCACATTCCTGATTTTGGGATCCGACCATTGTTTTTTATATTAGTTTGGAATGACTTAGTCATTTTCCATGGATTCAGTCAGTCATCTAGGTTGGAATTCCTTGGATACAATCAATTGATTCATATAATTGGTATTCAGGTTTTAATTCCCTAGAAAAACCCTTTGGATTATACTATAGGTTATTTGTGTTAGAATCCACTAGACACCCTCACTGGATTCAGCTCATGGGTATTCAGGTCCAAATGAAATATACAAACTCCTTGTATTTGGATAATGTGTTTTTAATTTGGATTTCCTAGGAAATTCTCTTATAAATCATCCATGTGTATGATATTGGTTAAAGTTTATATTCAACATTCACAGATACACTTCTAAATTGGATGAAGAAGTTTTGGGTTGATCCTTTGATTAATGATAAGACCAAAGGATCAAAATTTGATATTTATTTATTTATCAAAAATTTATTTACGTTTTAACCTAATAACATCACATGTGTCTACTGAATTTACTGGTTATCTAGGTAAAGATGTTATTGGTTCCATAATGAGTTATAGTCACACACTAAATAGGTGGGAACAAAAATTGGGTACTTGATCAAAATTCTTCGATCATAGGTTAAGTTTGAGTATAGGCATGAAGGTGATAGTCGAGTGAGATTTATCATATGAGACATGAGATTATGATGAGGTGAGGCTCATGGGTGGTATAAGAGTGTGATTTTTTTATTATTTACTTTTGAAAATGTGACATTTCTATTATGTATTTAGATTATGTATACTTGCATGACCATGAGTCGGTACGACTTTATGATTTTTCATTTATATTTGATATTGATGGATGTTGTATATTAATTTCATGTACACTGATGGATATTTATAGTTATGGATGATATTTTGTTATTATTATTTTATTTTTCACTCTTTAATGGGTTCATACTATACCCATGGTACTACACTATAGCCCAACCAATTTTCAGTAGCCTCTAGAATATAGGAAGGAACACCGAAGTTCCCTATGGTGACTCTCTTTGACCAAGAACGATTTAGTGGATGCAGACCGAGGTGATATAACAAATTCAAATATTTAATATCAATAAATATAATTAACCATAATCTTTATGTTTTATTAATTTAATAACCCTTCAATGAAAATTTAAATACTGTAATATAACTCTATACTCTAACTTATTCCTTAGTAGAACATTTTTCTGTTTGGATATGATCAATTACTAGCATGAATGATACAATAATATAATAACTATTTACAAAATTAATGAGTTTGAATACATTAATAAAAATAATATATATTATTATATATTACTTCATATAATAAATAGGGTTATTAAAGGGATCATAAAAAACAATGTTCATTATAAAGTTAATCATTTTTACTTGTAAATTACCCAGAATATGATTTTCTGGAGATCTACTCTCAAAAACTATACACATATCTTCAAAAAAGGAAAAAGATATTAAGTAAATAATTTTAATACAATTATTCCAATACCTTGAATAATAATTAAATAATTAAAATTTTATCAAATAATGAGGATTGACAATGATATACCAAAATGTATGTAGACTATTGAAAACTAATAGCATCTGATGAAGAAAATAAAATATAACTATCTAAATATATGTGTAATAAATGAACATAATAAAATAGTTTAAATTAATATAAATAATAAGAATACTTAATAATATTTTATTAATATAGTTAGGATTATTATACATGAGCGTAACATTTTTCCAGGGGAGTCATGGGTAATTGTAAGGGTTACTTTTCCAATTAAATAATGAAATAAAAATTGTATTTTTCTATAATTCAATTGGAGGAATCCAAATATTTTACCTCTATAAACCCCCTTATATTTTATTCTCCTATTTTTATTTCTAATTTTACATGTAATATTACAATTTCACCTCCTATTATTTAATAATTTACCCATAATTATCCTTGTGTGTGGGGACAATGTTATCTCTTATTTTCAATAGAGAATATTTTTCATATTGTTTTAATGATGTTGATGTACCTAATTATGTAACCCATTAAGCACATTTTATATTTACTTTTTGAAAATTTTATAAAAAATTGAAGGTAATATTTTAAATATTTTCTCATGGTATCATTATTTTATTTTTTCTTCTATTTTCACTATGATGGTGACGTTTTATGTTTTCATAATTCATTAAAGTAATTTTTTTACTTTTTCAATTTTTTCATAAGTTTTTGTATTATAAATAATTTCTTTCAAAAATAAAATATAAAAAAGTAATGTATATTTCTTCTTATATTGTAAATAATTTTAAAATTTTATTCTGATGTTTTTTCCTCAAGCCAATTCAGTTAAAATTTATTTTGTTACCCTAAGGATATGGTTTAGTGTAATAGCCCATTTTATTTATTGGAATTATTTATTTATTCCTTATTTAAATTTTCATGATTTTTTTTAATTTTTATATGGTTATATATGATATTGTTAATCTATTAATGTGATAATGTACATATAGAATACACATGGATAGTTTTTTAATTATTTGATAGGTAGGTCTACATTTATACATCCCTGCAATGTAGTCTGTAAAGATTTCTATCTCAAGAGATTTCATTTAATGGACTATAGAGTGAATCCAATAAACTATTTTATTAGACTCTTTCCATAATTTAAAGATGGTCTTGGTAGCAATCTATATCATAAGAAATGATTTTTATACTTACGTTTGTGAATTATTTTTATGTTATTCCATATTTCTATTTTACGTTTTCATGGATAATTCTTATTGATAAGTGTTTCCACATTATGATTAATCATTTATTCTGTAATTCCAAAATAATAATTTCATGATTCCTTTCTTTTGGTCTCTATTTTCAATGTGGTTTTCATTATGTTATGTTCATGTACCTTGATCAGTTTCTCATACATACATGTTCATCATATTATTAATTATGATCTTCGATTAATATCTTTTATATTCACATATTACTAAAAATATGATATCACACATTATTATGTTTTCATCTCCTTGGTTATGAAGATGAGTATGATGTGTAAAATTTCTATAATTACATCATGCATGGAGAATTTAGTGGGAGATATTGAAGACATACTGTAAATTAATTACTTCATGTATATCATCTCTAAAGTTTGTACACTTACAGGTTTGAGGGTGTAATTTAGTATGAGTTGTAATGTTTTTTTCATATAAAATGGTGTATTATATATGTATTATTTTCTTGTTACATATCATATCTCATTAAAATGTTTATGGAATTAGTGAATCATTTTCCACTACAACCATTTCTTATATTTATGTTTACCAAACACAATACTTATGAGACTCCATCAATTTAATACAAACTAATCATTATATTTTTTAACATATCTATAAAATCCTTCAATATTTTCTATTTCTTTCAAAGGTTTAAAATCCTACATCATGAATTAATTGATGAAGACAATCTTTTGTCTCATATTAAAAAATTCCATCCATGTTCACTCATGAATTCATTGTTATTTTAAAATCATAGATCTTGAATATATAACTATGATTAAAAACATAGAAAATAATATGATCTTTTTTTCTCTAGACTTAGATTTTATCATATTAAAACACATTAACATATTGGAAAACATTTCTCAGTTTTTACGATTCCATTTAGAAAATTTCCATTAATCCTCAACACATTTATCGTATTCTTCATTTTTTCTCCAAGAATATATCTAATTACAATAAATAAATTGCCTAAAACAATGATTGGGATTAAAAACATGTTAAAAATATTTAGTCTTATAAATATGCAAACATATATATAAATATATAAGTTTAAAAATATATATAAATATATAAGTTTAAAAATATATATAAACTTATATATATATATACAACTATAAATATATAAACACACACACCTAGTAATAAATATAAACTTAAAAAAAATTAAAAATTAAAAAATATATAAAAATATAAAATTAATATATATATATATATATTATCATATATATATTATAAATATAATAATATTCAAATATAAATTGAAAACATATACATATAGAATCACGTAATTAAATATTTAATATATATACACACACTAAAAATTACAACATATAAACATACAAATATATAAATTAAAAATATATAAATATAGAATGTTAAAACATATAAATAGATAAACATAGAAATAAAAATAAAAACTATATAAATTAAATGTATATGCACATAAAAATTTAAACAATATAAAAAAATTAACATATAAATTTGACACATATGAATATTTATATATTTTGAAATTAAAAAAAGTTATCATATATATGAAAAATCATAAATAAATAACAGATCTTATACTGAAAATAAAAACTAATACACCAAAATGAAGATATATTAATGAATAATTTAATGTTTTAATATATAATGCTTTCTAATTTAACGATTAATTAACTAAATTAGAATCAAAATATTATAAATTCAACCTATAATAAAATTAATTATAATGTAATGAACCTGAATCTAGTAACCTGGAGCCAATGTATACATTATTAACTTTTCATAATATATAAATAAATTAATCTTGAATGGTTGAATAGTTTAGTAGCCAGGGTAAACTAGATACATACATGATTCCCATAATACATTTGAAAAAATAAATTACAAAATAATATTTTTTGTGAGAATCATTATCCTCATTAGAATATCCTTTCATATCATTATAGTACACATCATGGATTCCAGGGAATGGAGACAAAATAAGGGTGAACAAAAATGCTCATTCGGGGTTAATTACAATATAAGCTATCATGAATTAATAAGCATAATAAATATGTAAAGGAAAATAACTGAAAACACATGAAATTTAGTAAAAAATGATGTAAATGAATCCATAGATAATACAATTTCAATAATCTCATGGAAAATAATTTTATATTTAACCAATATAGAAAGGTCAATAACTAAAAACACATTCAATTTAATCAAAAAACTGAGAATGAAATGCATATAGAGATAATATTATAGGGAAAATATCATGGATAATAACAAATATAATATTAATGATGTAAATGATTAATTATGGGATTTCATGATCTAATCCACATGATACCTCTACTATAAAGACCTTTTACATTACAGTTTAAAATAGATGGGTATTCATATAATATAAAAATATTTAACTATGGATAGCCAAATGATTTCACTCATGAGACTACTAATGCATCAATGTGATATATAGTTCTAACCACAACCCATCAATTCATTTCCAAATATTTTATTATATATTTATTAACCGATTTAATTATGGAACAATTTACATTTTCATCAAATATATGTTTTCATTAAAGAAGCATAATTAACAATATTTTCCTAATTAAAAAAAGAAACTTCAATATAAATCAATATCTGTAGAAATGATATAATTTTTATTTAATAACTATATCTGTGATAAATAATATAGATATTTAGTGGAAATTTAATGCCCAATGATCACATTAATGTAAATATTTCAAGGGAAAGTTAATGACTAAAAAATTAATAAAGGCAGTGAATTTCAAAAATATCCTTGGTAAAAATAATCAGAAACCATCTAGACGAATAAAATCCATGGTATAAATATAATATATCCCTAGTGGAGTATATGTAATATAATGTTTTTTTCCTGGAAAAATAGAAATACCATGAAAATTTCTGTAAATTTCTTCTCGATAAAAGAACCATTTAATTTTGAAAACCATCTTTAAAAATTAAAAGTTCACTAAAAATATTGAAAATTATATTATTTTGAAAAAACCATTCAAAAATATAATGGAATATTTGAATCATTAATGAGTTATGATGGAAGTGAATTATGCTCATTCCGTACATGTTAAAATAAAGATTCCATTCACTTTTTCAGTAAAGGACAATTGGGAATTGTTTGGAAAACAAAATAAAGATTATTTAATTTTATTTTTAAAAATCCAATAAATAAGTGAAAATATTTTTAGTAAATCATTTTTATAATGTTTAAAATATTTTAGAATGTGTCATTTGATAACATGGTTTTTGAAGGAAAATGAGTTTTGACCAAAGAGAAAAATGTAATCATATTTTACTAAAGAAATTCTCAATCATTTTATGCAACAATGAGTGGGAAAATGGTACTGAAAATTTAAAATGTATGTAATAACCATAGGAGAAAAAACTTAATGGGATTTAATATAATATTATCAAATTAATTACATCAATTTAAATTTAATCATAAAAAATCCTTATTAAAATGAGATTGTGAAATAAACCCTTATAAAGATCATAATATTGAAGTGAAACTATATCAATTATGAATATCATATATAAATACACATAAATAAATTGGATATAAAAAATAATATATTCAAAATTAAATACATATATCATCATATAATATCAAATACAACTAAGATGTAACATAACCCGATGAAAATAAATCGATTTATAAAATTCGTTACCACTTCATAATTTTCAATTCAAATACCCATAGAATAAATAATTCAAAATGGAGACATAAAATAACATGATTTATGAAGGATTTTTGATATTATAAGTAAAATTGGTAGTATATACACCATATAAAAAATTAGGTGCATAACTACACAATCTCCCTCAATGAAGGGAAATTGAGATGAAGTCCCGTATTAGGATTCTGACTCATAGAGTATGTTATTTATCATCATGAAAAATAACCATATGCTATTATTTAAATTATTAAGATCCCTTTCCAATTTTATTATTTATTTTATTTCACGTATTACCATTTATATAAAATTAATTTTTCAATTAAGTTTATATCGGGTGTTTTGATGATATTTGACTTGTGTCCCAAAAATGATGTCAGTAGGTTGATTTTCGGTCTTAAAGTTCAATATTTTGACATGTCAAGAATAATAATAATGATATAAGTATAATACATACAGAAAAATTATAATTTTAAAACAATTCATGAAACATATTTTTGAGAAATGAAGTACATTATGATCACGGAGACGGTTGGCCATACGTACGAATGAGTAATGTTTCCATTTTTAAATGTTCATTATGAAATGGATTTAAGTAATATTTTATGCTTAAAAAATTATAAAATATATCATAAATAACATAATATTTTACTAAATATACTTATATATATCATACATGTGGGTTGTTGATGAAAATAGAGTCACGTTGCTTCGTGAATGTGGTATCCCACACGTACATGAATGACGTATTCATCTTTCTGTGAGTGAAAAGGTACGAAATAAAATGTTATATTATCTTTTAAAAATTATAAATAAATCATGGATATAATATTTATAACATTTATATCATATATATTTATTTATTTTTATTTATTAAATTTCATGTAAACTATTAGGGAAAAACGAATCACCCAGCTTCATGAAGAGATAGTCCACGGTACACAAAAGTGACATTATCGTATCCCCTAGGAAATTGAAAGAAGAAAAACTATATAAGATATAATGACTCTATATTTATAATTATTCATTAAATATCATATTTATATACTTTATATCCATCATTATACCCAACCATGAGATGTTTTGATGGTAAATGGGTTACATCGGTTCGTGAGGCAGTAGTCCACTGTACACACGTGTGATGTTATCATTTCACGTTCGTTGGAATAAGAGATGAGTAATAGTAATTTACTTAAAATAATAATATTTTAATAAAGGTACGATCTATTTTTATTATATAATAATTAATTAATATTATTTTAATGAGTAGGAAGAAGAAATAAAAAATACATAATTAGAAATTTTACCTCTTCTCAGACCACCACTTTAGGATTACACCTAAAGTAGTCCTATAATGGATTTGAGAAAATAAACGCTTCTATGATGATGGTTTGGAATTTTTTTTATGATATTTGGGAATTTATTGGATGAAAAAAATATTTTTATGGAGAAAAGAAGAGAGGAGAGTGGTCGGCCTTTAATAAGTGAGGTGAGTTTTGTTCTGGTAATTTTTGAAAATAAAAAGGTGTACCTACATTTATCAAATGAAATAAGGGCTAAAAATTTATTACTATAGATAATTAAAAATTATAATGTATAAATATTGATATCTAATATATTTTGGACAATTTTATAGGTCATTTTAATTGTTATCTTTTTAGTTTAACCCCTACTAAAACCATTTTACCTGAAACATGGTAATTAATTTTTAAAAATTTCACTATTAATTAATGTAAAAAAACTAAATTTTAATTATTATAAATCATAAAATATATTGATTAAAAATATTTATTTATTTTTCAATATTCAATAAACTTATCATTCAAAATTATATTTAAAAAACCCACAAGCATGATTAAAAAAGCATATTTTCAAGAAGAACATTCTCATATATATATATAAGGTTTTAGTCTCAAAATTCAGTATGAAATTTATTTAGTTGACCAAAATTGTACTAAATATAATATAATTTAAATAATTTAAATTTAGGAAAAATAAATTTATTATATAACATTGTAAATCATTTAAATGAAAAGGTGTTTTTCAAATAAATATATGTATTTTTCACTATTAATTAAAAAATAAAACATTTCAAAAAAATACAAATAATTCACCCTAATATAATATTTATATTATTATTCCTTTAGTGAATTAAATTTTATAATTTAAATTTTCGAAATTTTTTAAAAAATAATTTTAAATTATGTGCACAAAGTGTGACTGAACCATTTTTTTAGTAAAATTAGATTTATTCGACAAAATTTTTCATTTTATTTTAAATGAATGTGATTTTATTTATAATAAATAGATAAAAATTAATATATTTTATATGCGTAAAAGATATTGCTTTTATAATTTATTTATTATTATTTATATACACTAATTTAACTCCTAGGTTATAAGGATATACATTGTTATGGTTTATTTGGACTCAGGGTTGTGTGTTCTACAAGATACTAAAGATAGTAAATTTAGAGAAATATATTTTTTGGGTTGTTTAATCTTGGTGTTGTGTGTTTAATATTATATATAATACAATTTTGATCTTTTAATTTTTGTGGTATTACATTCTCCCCACTGTAAATAAATTTTTTCTTGCATTTTGATCTTACGCTTGGAAATTAAGTGCTTGATATGTGAAGAATATTTTTTTAAAAACACAAGTCATAAAATGTGTTTATGAAATATTTTATTTATAAGTGTGTAATGGAAGTAGTAATTTCATATGGAATAACCCATAACCATGTTTCTAAGTAGAATAACTTTAGTTTCATGTTAATATATACACATGAGAGAAACATGTAAATAATTATAGAGACCGATAGATGTCATTGATCAAAATAAAGTGAATTGATAAATGAAAAGGTAATAACCTCATAACTATAAATTTTGTCTGATTAAAAAGTCCATTTGATTCATAGTATGTGAATGTAATGTGATATGTATTTTTTTACAAGAAATGTTTTGATATTGTTTGGGAAATATTTTACTATATACAAATATATGGAAATAAACATGATGTATTTCTATTTAATAATCACAATTTAATTATATGGTTGTGTTTCAATCAATTTACAATTCATCTCTTACTTGAAGAAATAAAGATCCAAAAATTAATTTTTTATTTTAAGAGACCTAAAATACACTTTTAACAGATCATAAGACCCATAAAAGAGTTAAAATTCTTTCCATATGTCACTAACTATTTTCCAAAACAAATATATTTAAGAAAAATTATCTAATATATAACATTAATCATTAAACCTCAATAGTAACACCACTAATTCATCATTAATATTTATATATCAAATCGTTTAACTGAAAACAATGACATATTAACCAAAACATCATGTTGGCCAATGGTAGGAATTAAACCCTTATTTTACTTCAGTTATAGGTTCAACCCCATGGCCATTACCATATGAAATGAGTTATCATTTTTATATAACTATATTAATATAACTCTTATAATTTTCCCAAATATTGATAAACCATAAATTCTACACCATAAAAGATAATATAAACATTAAATGATAATGATAAATTTAATCTTAATTACAAAGTTTAATAGATTTCATACTCAAATAACTTATTCAAATACAAAACTAGCAATTTGTATTTTCTTAAACATTTTCAATAAAAATCATTCATCTCTATAAACTCACATCCCATAAAACATAAAAAGAGGCATTTAAGTATTTTATAATATGACCATTCTTGAACACATAACCAATTATGTTATTTATAAATCCTAAGTTAATTAATACAAATATGAGTCAAAAATTTAATAAAATCCTCATATGCTTCTAGAAAAGTTCTTTGGTTTGGATAATGCTTAGGTTCTCCACATTTAAAACAGTGAACTATAAATGGACCCTTGGGATGAGATCTATTTCCTTCCATATTGATCTCTATTTTTCCTCCTAAATTCATTACTTTATCCCCATTTTCCATGCATAGATCATTTTCAAATTCCATTGAGACACTTTCTTGGGTTTCTATTTCTACATTTTTAACTTTTTGCAAATTCATCCTTCTTTCCTACATTGTCTCCACCACTCGAGATCCAAGAAAATTATCTCCTTCTATTCATTAGTAAGTATGATAGTTTGTTAAGATGTATATTATTAATCATTTTTTTGGGATAACATATTATACATAATCAAAATATCTTTCACTACCATCATCATCCCAATTGGTTTCTCATACTCACCACATTATATTTCATGTTTAATGTTTACACTATTACTTTAGGTTCTATCCATTGACTAAAACAATAAATCATATTGTTTTAAATAATTAATCATTGTGGGAAAACTATATAATGATCGACATGATGTTTAAACTATTACTACTTTTTTAATCTATTAAACCATAGGTTTAACCTCAGCCAGTCACTATCATCATATATTAAAATCCATCATAATTGTTTATAAAGGAAATGTGAATTATCCTAATTATATCCCCCAAGAGTGTCAAAATAGGTGTTCAATAAGGCTCATTTCCATACACCAAGTGATGATTAGGTCAAGATCAATGTTTTCTTTTACATGTTTTTACCCTAATGTACAACTATTCCAGATCCACATCCACATATGTTATCCAAAAAGGGATGTATTTCAAGGGAAAACCACATAATCTATTCCTTACCAAAACATTAGTTTCTTCTTTAATATTTATCCTCAATGCATATCCTAAGGTTAGAATCCCTAATATAATTTTTACTAATCTTGTCCCAAATGTTTTTACTAAACTTCCTCTCACACCAACTGTAATAACCTCAAATCCAGTAACCCAGATCCAGTGACTACTTAATTACATTGGTATTATATACAAGGAAGAAAATAAAAAAGAATGAAATAGTTTAATAGTCTTCATAAATTGGATAAATACATGATTCCCATAATACAATTGGAAACATAAATTATATTATTTTTTTAAAAATATTGTTATTCCCTCAAGAATATCCTTATATATCATCATAGCACACCTCATGGATCCGTAGGGAAGGAAACAAAATAAGGATGAGATAAACTCATATGTAAAGGTTAAGTATGGTGGAATCTATCATCAATGTTTAAGAATAACAAAAATAGAAATACAAAGAACTAAAAACACGTGTCATTTAATCAAAAAAATAATAATTTAATTCATCAATAGATAATATCATTACAAAATTCTCATGGATAATATTATAAGGAATAATAATTATAACATGGTAAATAACGGGAAACACATTCCACATAATTAACAAACTATGAATGAAACTCAACTAATGATAATATCGTTGAGAAAATCCCTTGGATCATAATATCTGTATAATTAAGGAATGAAATTATTAATTATTAGATATAATGATTGTAGGAATATGATACCTCTACATTCAAGACAGTTCAAAAGATCATTTAAAACATATGGGTAAGTATACACTATAAACCCTTTAACTATATCTAGTGAATTGATTCATCTCATGAGATGATCGATGCATAGAGGGGATATATAATTTTGTGCCCCACCTATAACATCATATAAAAATCATTCTTCAATTATCTAATAGATTATTTAATTAATGAACATGGTGTCCTCTCATTAAATATCTATATTAAGTAAATAATACAATTTTATCAATATTTCCTTGAATAAAAACATAACATTCATTATCAAATAATTTTATGTAAAAATGACATAATTATTAATAAAAAAGCATATCCATGATAAATAATATGGATATTTAGGTGAATTTTATGTTCTAATGATCAGAGGAAAGTTGAAAATTCAAGAGAAAGTTACTAACTAAAAAATGAATCTAGGATTTAAATTTCGATACTCTCATTCTTCAAAAAAAATCATAAACCATGTAGTGTAATAATGAGGATAATATAAATACAGCATATTCCTAGTATATTATATTTGTAATAATGGTTTTTTGTAAATGACGAATAAAAATACCATAAATAATTATTCAAAAATAATTTTCTGGGAAATGTTGTTTTCTTTTTGAAATTCCCAATTTAAAACTAAAAGTATACAAAAAATAATATATTTTTCATTGAAAATAATAATTTAAAATTATAAATGAATCTATATACCATTTCAGGTTCATGTTGGTTGGAAATTTCATACATGACGTACATAGTAAAATAATGATTTTTTTTAATTTTTTAGTAACATCTAAATATATATTATTTAGAAAATGGAATGAGGATTTATTTAAAAGCATTTAGTAAAAAGTAAATAATGGATAAAAATATAATTAATAAATCATTTGGATAATTAAAAATAACATTTCTAGAAAACATGTTTTTGGAGGAAAAGTATTTTTGAAAGAATGGTAAAATGAATTTTGATTATACTAAAAACATTATCTCCAAAGTATTAAGAACCAAAGGTTTGAAAATGGTAATATTACTCTAACACATTATGATTAACTAGAGAAAAATAAACTAAATTAGGCTTATTAGATAATGAAGAAATATTTTCCTTCAATGTAAATTAAAACATTAATAATATCGATTAAAATTAGATTTCGAAATAAACCCTTATAGAGATCAAAACATTGAAGCGATAATTAACCAATAAATCGATTATGTGTGTTAAATGAAAATCCATATAAAAAATAGGATATACAAAATAATTTAGTCTAAATTCAATAAACACTTAATAATATAAATTAAAATATAATTAAAATATAATATGACCCAATGAAAAGAAATTTGGTTAAGAATTTCATTACAACTTGGTAATTTTCATGTCAAATCCCCATGAATGAAATAATAACAAAAATTAAAACATAAAATATAATTAATAATGAATTATTCAATATATTACATGTAAAAGGTTAATTATATATTCCATATTAAATTAATTAGGTGCATAATTTTACAATATGTTTCAATGGTGGGAAATTGAAATGAAGTCTCTTACCCTGAGTCCAATTCATCATGTGTGTTATTTATATTTATAGATTATTAACATATATTTATTATAAAATTTATCAGAATTTTTTTTAAATTATATTATTCCTTTTATTTCACTTATTACTATTTTTATAAAATTACATAATAAATTATGTTTATATTGGTTGTTTCGATGGTATTTAACTTAGGAGTCCAAAATGACTTCTGTAGGTTCACTATTTTTCTAACATGTCATTATTTCAACTTATTTCAAATAATAATCATGAAATGATTATCATATTTATACATTATTTATAAATTTAACACTAATAATTAAATATTTTTTTAGAAATTAAGTATGTTTTGATAATGGAGATTATAGATCATTCGTACACATGACTAACGTTTCTATTTTTCAGTGATCATTATATAAAAAATGTATGATATATTTTATCTTAACATAATGATAAAAATATCATAAATACCATATTATTTAATCAATTATACTTATATATACAATCCATGTTGTGTGGGGTGTAAAAGAGAGTCACATCACTTCGTGGAGGCGGTTTTCCACATGTATATGAACAAAGTTATCATCTTTCAGTGAGTGAAAAGATTAAAACTAAAATGATATATTATATTATCAGAATGGTGAAATTTTTATAAATATTATTATTATGTAATTTATATCACATATATTCATTAATTATGTCCTTAATAACTTCCATTTAATGTTTTAGTGAAAAATGAATCACATCATTTCACAAGCCGATAGTCCGCCAAACACATGAGCAACGTTATTGTATCCCCAACAGAATGGAATGTAAGATGGTATATGTGATTTAATTAATATTTTGGTATAATTATGGTATAAATGGAACATATATACTTTATTTAGATCATCATTTCCAATCTAGAGAGGTGTTGATGAAAAAATTGTCACATCAGTTTGTGAGTCGGTAGTCTCACACACACACACACACACGAGTGATGTTATTATTTCCCACTTGAAGGAAGAGGAGATAGATATAGGTCATTACTTACCAGAACAATATAATAGTATATTTTATATTCTAGGGTTATTATAATCTCATAATTGAAAAATATTTCATAGAGGTGGGATTTTAAATCAAATAAAAATGCATAATTAGGTATTTTAACTCTTTTCAGACCACCTCTTATAAATTATATAAAAGGTATTCCTAGAATGAATTTATGACCAACTAAGGATTATAATATGAGGATATAATTTTTTTAGGTTATTTGGGTAGGTCTTGTATTAACGGAAATGGTTTTAATTTTAGAATAAGAGAATAGAGGGGTGTACTTTTATAAGTGAGGTGAGTTTTACACTTGTAATTCTTGAAATGAAAAAGGCCTAACCACGTTTTTCACATGATTGAAGGGTAAAAATGGATGATTATAAATAATTATACATTATAAGGTCTAAATATATCCATATAATATATCTTTTTCATGTTTTTTGTGTATTATTAACCCTTATATTTTTATTTTAACATCAAGTAAACACATTTTTACCATAAATGTGGAAATTAATTTTTGATGTTTCACTATTTATTACGGTCAAAAAATTTGTTGGACTTATTATAAAATCTAAAATATCTTGATTCCATATTTGGAATATATTTTACCAAATTCAATTTAATTAATTGATAAAAATAAATTTAAAACAAAAATCATAGATACAATGAAAAGGTGGGTTCTCAAGATAATAATTTTCGTAAGTATGGAAGGTTTTAATATTAAAGTTCAATATGAAATTTATTTTAATTAATTGAATTGTGTTTATTAATATATAATCTAACTAATGTTACTTTAAACCAAATTTAAAATACAATTTAAATTTCTATATAATTAATATCAAAATAAAGGTTTAAAATAAAACATAGTATGTTTCGCCATTCGTGGAACAATCAAATATTTCATAAAAATCTAAACAATTCACCCTATGATAATTTTTATATGATTATTTCAATTATTAATTATATTTTATCAAATATGTTTTCTTGAAGGTGTAAAAATTAATTTTAAATCATGTGTGAAAAGAGTGACGAGACCATCATTTAGAAAAAATCTTGTTTTCAAATAATATTTATTGTTTTTTAAAATGATAATTATGTTATTTCTAATAAATAAATAACCAATGATTTTTTCTAAACTTGTAACCCGTATGATTTTCATAATTTATATAGTAATATTCATATATATCAATTTAAAATATTTTTTATAATGATATACTATATAACTGTTCAATTATATGTGGGGTTGCGTGTTCCATAAGCTACTAATGAGATTTAATTTAAGGAACTATATTTTTTAGATTGTCTAAGATCAGATTTTTTTGTCACATACAATATAAAATACAATGTAATTACTTTATAATTTTAGGTTATTACATATAATATAAAATCTATCTAATACTAAAAAAATATCACATAAATTCTTAAAATTAAAAATTTAATTATAAAAATAATCAAAAAATACATTCCACTATAAATAGTATAAATGGTTAGTTATGTTAAAAAATGGCACTAAATGAAAGAAGTTGAAACTCATAGAAAATGATGTTGATCAGAAGCGTGAAGATGATGGAAACCAAAGTTGTTCGAGGAAAAAAATGGCATTTGAGGGTGGTATAAGGCTATTAATGGTGGATAAAGTGGGATAAAGTATAAAAAATTAGGGGGTATGTGGTGGAAAATTAGATGTTAAAATGGAATATTACATCAATTACAAGTGTTTTTTAGGGTTTATAAATACATATAGTCTTGAAATAAGTTGGGAAGTCATAACCACATGTATTATAATATTTTAAAGGGTTTGAATTTTTTTTAATAAATGTTATTGATTTAATCTTTTATCATAGGTTTTTAAGAAATCGATGATAAAAGAATGCATTAGAAGTTACATAACAAAATTTATTAGACAACCGATGTTAAAATACATTTTAATATCAGTTATTACATAACTAGTGTAAAACTTCACACCAATTATAGTATGTTTTCTATTAGTGATTAATTTATATGACATAAGTTGACTTTATATTTACACTATATTTATTGGCCCACTATTATTTTCTCCTATATTACACTGTACACTATACTTTACGAAGCATCTGGGGTCACTCTTTTATTATGTTCCCCACATTCCCAAATAATGAAGAGAATATAATATACTAAATGGATTGAAATAAACATTAATAATATGTACTTATTGATGAAATATTTCAGTCATATTGATTTTTATGTACCATGTTTCTTAAGGACTACCAAAGACTGATCTTAGTATGTGATATCATGAAATTTAATTACCATAAAATGAATGAACTCATGGGTTCTAAGTGACTAGGGTTGGTGGAATTAAAGATATTTTTATATGAAGGTTTAGTAGAAAACTTTGGATATATTTTTAAAAAATCATCATTTGAGGACATAGATTTTACTTCTATAATATTCTCAAAAATATTCTAGAATTTGTTTAATAGGTATCATATAAAATTGATTGGATTTGCCTTTGGGAAAGTATAATATATAATTAATGATTAATACATTAATAGTTTAAAATATTAAAAACTAATCTATTCCATTTTTTTGATAATGGAAATGCTAATATATAATAGAAATGAAACAAATATTATAGGATAATGTGAGATAACATGAATAATCAAAATAATAATGTTAATATTGGTATTGAAAATATTATTACGAGTCTATAGAAATTAACATTGGTTAAGAAAATTATATCACCACATAAAGACACTATTTTCCTTATAATAAGAATTAATAGAAATAAATTGTTTTATTGGTGAAAAAATAACAATCTTATAGTGGGTCCACTAATCTAATGGTGGTAGAGAAATTTATAATCTCTTTAAAGTTCATCTTTATGGAATTTGGGTGTATTGATATGATTTACCTACCAAAATTACTAAAATATGGCCATATCATAGTGATATTATACTATAAGAATTCCTCCCTATAATATTCACGCATTTTGTAATGAATGTCTTCGTCTGATAGTGTACAAGATAACCAACAACATTCTTAAACAAACTATGAAGTATTATAATTTAAATATGAGTGTTATAACATATTCACTGAATTAGTATATATGTATAAAATTAAAATAATTATATATATATATATGTCTTAGTTAGTTTTTTTAATTTTAGTGAATAATCACCCAATTGTTGATAAAGTCAGTTTATTTTTCCAAAACACCTTTTCTTCAAATGTGATTTCAATTATGTTTTATGATAAAATATTATAATTAATTTCTATATGTTGTATAAATTTTATTTTATAAAATTATTATTTCGTATTTATCACTTCAAAATTATCTAAGAATAGTTTTTTGAGAAATTTTTGGGGAAAATTAATTTTTTGATGAATAGTGAAAAATAAAGTTTGTATAGAAGACATATTTTCTTTTCGATTATTCACAAATAAAAATTATATTTTAGGTTAGTTTTAAGATTTAATTAGAAAATTATAAATTAAAATAATACATTAATGGTTTTTAAAATTAAAATTATACTTGAATTTAGTATAAAAACATTTTATAATTTTAAAAGCTCATTTTTATGGAAGAAAAATATATTCATCAAATTTTACGAATTTAATTTATTTTTAAATACATTAAATTATGTTTTTTAAGTATTTAACAATTTATTCCATTTTTCTAAAATTTTAAACAAAATTTGGTTAATAGTTTCTATTTATTTTTAGTCAATATGAATAATTTTTTTTGTTTCCATAGTAAGGGTATATTGGGTAATTAAGGGATTAAAATAAATGATAAGTGATATAAAATATCCCTAACACTTGAATTAATTTTATTGGTTTAGTAAATTTAATCTATAATCATCCAAAATTTTTATTATATTACTTTTTTTCCATTTTTAGGTTACTTTTATCTTTATAATATCTTAATTATGGAAAAGGAAAAAATGTCACACTCTTGATCTTAATAATAATAATATTTTTAACATGGGTTTAACCAAAGGATATGATTAATTATAATTTTTGTTATGAAATATAAATTATTTATATTCATCACGCTAATTGTTTTAATTTTCTATAATAAATAATGACCTTAAATACTTGCACAATGTGGATGCGATAATTATTCAATTAATTTGAAAAAGAAAAATAAATGATATTAATCTTTTTTAATGACATATAACTTAAACAAATTAATGATTCCTATAAATATTATAGATAAATATAACATGTTAGATATGTATTTAATGATTTTATTCTAATTTCATTTAATGTATTGATTTTATAAAAGTCGATGTAAATGAGTAGTCCTAAAATTGACATTATTGATAATTTATCAAAATAATATTTTATCAAATGATATATAATTCATAAAAAGACTATCATTTAAAACTTGGTTGGGTTAAGGGTTAAAATATAAAAATTGTTCCATTTATGAGATATTATTACATTTATAGTAAATATCACCGTCCTCATAATGTAAAAAACTATGTGGTCACGATAAGTTTGAAAAAGGGTTAATGGGTGGTTCATACCAAAAGATAATAGTAAAAATGTAATCTAAACTTGTTTGAAAATTATTGGATGATAAAACTTATAATTATACTCATTTTATCTTCAAATATTATCAATTTTGATCCTTTTTCCATAAAAATAAATTTATGTTAAATTAATATGTTAATAACTCTCAAGAGTGCCCTTCCCCTCTAATATAAAATGGCACCACATATCCACATTTTTTACACTTAAAACCCTATTTTTTTGTCCAGATCTACCAAAATTCCATCATAAAATCTCTCTACACATTATATAGTCCTTATTTTGGGAATTATTCAAATACTATAGGTCACAAGGTGTTAGTAAAAGGATATTTTTTAATGAAGAGGAAGATAACGTACGTGTGTAATGAGTCGAACTCAATGTAAGAGACATTATTTTTTTTGTTGAAATTTTCACTTAATATTAATATTTCGTTCAAATGTATATTTTTAAAATTATTTTATTGAATTATTTATATGGACATAAGTAAACTATAAATTATACTTTAGGATTATTTTGTCTTTCTTTCAATGGTTTTAAAAATTAATATTTTTATGAAATGTTTTCACATTATTTTAAAAAATAAAAAATGATTCTTCTATTTTAATGAAAATGAATAAAATGAACTTTGATATCACCATAACCATTATTTTATTGATTACATTAAAAGATTTTAGTATTTATTAAAATAAATAATAAATCATTTATTATATTCTATTTATTTTAAAAAACATATTTAAAATGAAATTTCTCTATAAATATGTGAAAATATTTTCTTATTGGTGAAAACAAAAGTTTTATGATTCAATATTTTATATATTATTTTATTATTCCTGGGAATTATTTTAGAGGATATATTGTTTCGTTATAAACCAGGGGAGGATGATCTCGTAAGAGCTATCTAAGGTATTGGGTAAAGGTATGGAGTTAACCGATCAGACTTCTCCTACGAGATTATGGAAATATATTGTGATAGTTATTCCTATTGTAATAGTGGTGGTTATTTTATGTTTAACCATGATATTTATTATATGTGTAATCATGATGTTTATACTATTTGTATGTGTGATAAAAAATATTCTTGATGTTACCTACAAGTTTTTGTTATGCTCGATATAGGGTTTTTAAGAGAATATAATTAATTATATAGGTAAGATGAAGATATTATATTTATAAGAAACTATGTCTTAAATTTTAAGGGTGGAAGGTATAAATGTTTTTAAAAAATATTATTTTTTAATGATTTCAAAGAAACCTTATGAGTTTTATTTTTTACTTTAACATTTATTATGATTTTTTATGAAACTATTTAGGTAGATCAAGTGATTTAAATAGTAAGAAATGTTTATTTTGTGTCTAATGATTATTTTGAAAAATGGATTTTTTAAGTATTCATAAACTCATGATTTATTTATTTATTTTTATGTACCTTACTATGTTTTTTATGCTCATCTAAAATTTAAAATTTTTTTCATAGGGTTTAATAATGGGTAAGAGAACGAAATAAGTAAAGTTTATTGTCATGAATATTTTCATGAAAATTAAATATATTTCATTTTAAAAGTTTAATGTTTTGGAATAAATGGATACTGATTAGATGTGTCAACTTTGTATATATGTTGGTTTATTATATAATATTTGTTACCTAATATCTAAAAATCTAAACCAAAAATATATTAGGGAATGTTAGAAAGTGAATTCTAGTTTTAAGTAACTAGAGTATGTAATGTAGAAGGCTGGGTATTTACTATTGGTATCATAGTAGGCATTGAATAAAATTAGATGATAGAATGTTATTTTACCGTAAGTTGAAAATACCATATATGTAAAAATTATTATATGTTATGAGTAAAAATGGATATTATTTTGTGGGATTAGATAGAACATAAGTAAACTAAGATATAAAGGGTTTAAAGAATTAGAGTATTATTAATATTCTCTGGTATTGTCTTTACCCAAGGGATTATTTTATATTTTATATTTTATTTGATGTTTAAATGATTTTATTTTCATTATATATATGATCATTTATCAAGATAAAATGAAATTGATATTTCACAACCTTCTTATCCCTTATGGATGATTTTATGATCCCTATTATTGAAAAATATTCTTTAAAATATTCTAATATATTATTTGGTTTCCAAATGACCTATAATAAGCTCTATAACTTTTGTAAAACCTTTTTATTTTTACACAAGTTTTATGTTTCATGGTATATTTTACATTTTATTTAAAAATATAAACGCTATCAACTATTTCAAAAAAGGAAATTCTATAAATGACATGACTATTTAATTTTTGGAGTTGGGATTCATGTTAGAGGATAAATTGGATATCAAGAAAATGTTGATGTCTGAATTTAAGGTAAGAATTATTTTATTATTATTAATGTATAAAATAAGAATGGGTTGATATTGATAACTCATAAGGAAAAAAATTAATATCTTTTATTGTAGGAATAATTAATAAAGGAATGTCATGATGATCTTGGTTATATTTTTAAAAATTAATTAGAATGAAGGATGTGTTTATTTATTGAGTTTTCAGAGTTATAATGAAGTGGTCAATTTATTGATGACCATATGTTTAAAAAGGTGATACTCATTTGATTTTTTATGTGATGGGTGTACATTGGAGGAATTTATTAAGTTTTTATGGACGTTTAATGTATATGTAACCCTTAATATTAACATGTGAAAAATTTATTTGAGGAAGAATACTCGTTTAATTTTGTGGAAATAATTTTAAAGGTATTGATAACCTTTTTGTTTGATATTAACATTCATATTGAATTAATTATGGGTTAATACTATTTTTGTAATGTATGTTTTATCTATATATAACATTGAGATTGATAAGTTATTAGGTAATTATGTGATTAATTTTATTTCAGAAGAAGTTTACAATTTTTATAACTATAAATGTGGAAGTTAAATGAAATTATTTTTGCAATAAGAAGGAATTTTAATTGAGTAATAGGGGATGATTTTTTTGGATATAACATATAATTTTAATATGGATTTATGGTGATTCGGGTTATTTATGGATATTGTTTCCATATCTAGTAGATTATTTTATTATGGAATCTACATTTTTAGTATGATACTTTAATAAGGATTTATTTTATAAATAGAAAAATGATAAATTTATATCAGAAGAATATAAGATCGAAACATTCCAATATTTTGGTTTCAATCTTAGACTGGAATATTTTGAATAATTTTAAGGTTAGATAAACTTTCCATAGTCTTTAGATATTAATGTTGACTTTCTTTATATGGATAATATTTATTTTTTGAATTATATTATATTTTTTTGAATCATTTTTGTTTTTCTTAGTTTTAAGAAACTACAATTATACCATTCTATTGTTTTTAGGATTATGTGATCCATAATAAGTTGATTCTATTGCTTCATGTATGAAAACATAATTTTGTATACTCATCGTTTAGAGAAAAGGATGAGATTAGGGTGGAAAATGATTAATGGATGAAATTATACTTGTGAGGAAAGTATATATACTTATGATTTTAGTCTATAAGGAAAATTAATTCTTAAAATATTTGGAAAATGATTTTGAAATAAAAATTCAATCATATTATCTTCATTTTAGATGATTCTATGGTCTCTTCACCAATCATAGATTTATGATTTTTCGATTGTTAACATTACCCATTATATGAAATCCATCACTTTATACTTTCCCTTGGGAGTTAATTTTCACTTAAATTTCCATATTTTCACTTCCCAATAATTTTTTCATACATGGAAACCAATATATGTGGCCTTCATGTTTCAATTTCCCTTTTATTAAGAAGATGTTTTATTCAAAAATTTAATGATGTGGGATCGCAATAAAGGTATTATAAAATTCCAAACCTCTAATTACCAAGATAAAGTTCAAATTGTGAGGAAGAAATTTATTAATGGTAGGTAAAATTTAATATTCTATGATATTAAATATAATTAATATGTTTGGTATAATAAAAAATTTGAAACATTAATCCCAAACAAACTATTAAATATTATTATTTAAATATGAACATCATTACCTTGTCATTGAATTAAAAAGTACGAATAGAATTAAATGAATTTTGAAATATGTATATAAATTACTTGGTCAATATTTTTTAAAAATATTATTGAATAATCACCCAATTTGTAATATCCATTTTATTCATTAAAAATATGTTTTCCTAAAAAATTATTATTTTTTACTTTTGTGATAAATTATTATACTAAATTTCTGAATATTTTAGAAATTTTATATGATAAAATGAATTTATTTTCTATATTCAGGATTAAAAAAATTATATGAGGTTGAATTTTAAACAATATTCTAGGAAATATTGATATTTCAATGTATAGTGAAACATTCTAAATTTTATTGAAAAAACATGTTTTATTTGTGATAATTCAAAAAGTAAAATTATATTTTTGATTATTTTAAAATTTAATAAGTTATTTATTAGTTTGAATAATAAAATTTATGTTTTTAATTGAATTTTATACTTAAATTTTCTATAAAAATATTTTATACTTTAAAAAGGGCATTAATCTGAAAAATTGTTATTGATCACATTTTTCAGGTTTAATTTTAATTTAAATTACACCACTTTTGGGCTTGAAATAAGAAAAATATATTTTATATTTGGATTAGTCGGTCTTAATTTGGTAAATATTCTAATTTATTTTTGGTCAATATTAATATAAACCTTAGTAACTTTTGTTACCATAGTAAGGGAAAATCAGGTAATTAAGGGTTAAATATAATATGATAAGGACTATAAAATCACCCTAAAACCTACCTTCTATTATTTATATGAGTTAATTTCTTTCATATTAATCCAATATTATGGTATTTAAAGTTTTTTTATTTTTACATAAAATATGACCTCCAGAATAGTTTAATGAAAGAAAAGTAAAAAATTTAACTGTTGGTTTTTCTAAAAATAATATTTTCAACATGTGGATAACCTGAGCTCTACTTAATTATAAATATTAGTTTTTAATATAAATTTTTTATATTAATCATGGTATTTTTTTTAGTGTATAATTAATTTCCTTACATTCTTATATAATGACGAAACAATAATTGTCCAATTAGTAGAAAAAATAAAATAAATGATATTAAAAATAATAAAATTAGTATATTTGAAATAATTAATGTGAACCATGAATTTTAAAGATAAATATAACATTTTAGGGATGTATAAAATTAGTTTATCTGAATTTTATTTAACGTATTGATTTTATAAAAGTCAATGTAAATGAAAAGTTAAAAAAATGATATGATTGATATTTCATGAAAATAATATTTTATTAAATGATATAAAATTATTATAAATGATATTTTCATACAATTGACTAGTATAAGGTTTAAAATATCAACCATGGTCCATTTATGGTCTATTTTTATTTATAGTAACTTTCTAAACCCTCCAAAAAGTAGAAAACATTGTTTTCAAAGTATGTCTGAAAATAGATAATGGGGGGGGGGGGGGTTAAAACCAAAAGATATGGTTAAAAATTTGATGGAACATATCAAAAAAGTATTTAATGAGATTATATCATCTCATAATAATTTTATCATTAAATATTTTCACTTTTATTTCCCTTGGACATCAAAAGATAATTAATATTAACGTAACATTTTAATAAATTCCAAGAGTGCCCCACCCATCTCTAAAAAAAGGGAACAACTTATTCCCATTTCTACACACTTTAAAACCCATTTTCATTGGACAATATCTACACATATACCTTCCTAAGATCAATATAAATATTCTATAAGGCATTATTTTTTGTATAATTTAATTCTAAGAGGAATTTAGTGTGACACAAAAGAGATTTCTGAAAGAAGGGGAAGATGAAGAATGTCGAGACATTTTAAACTCAAGGTAAAGGACACTATTTTTAAAAATTATATTTTAATTTTTTCATTAAAACTCCATTTTTCTTTCATAACCATATTTTTAAATTTATTTTATGGATTTATTTGTATAGAAATAATTTAATTATAAATAACCCTTTGGGTTTATTTTGACTTTATTTCAAAGGTTTTCAAAAGTAATATTTTTATGTAATTTTTATTTATATTTAGAAAATGAAAAATTAAATGTTCTATTTTAACATATAAATTAGCAATCAACTTTCCCAACACAAAAACTATTATTTTATATTTGTATTTCTTCTCCAAATTTCATGTTGTATTAAGTGAAAGAAACCACATTCCCTAGGATCTACGGAGCTCCTAATATCTCTCCAATGAATTGGGTAAAGGGACAAAGTTAACTGATTATGTTTCTCTTCATAATTTATGGGAATATTCTACAATTGATATTCCAATTTAATCCATAATGGTTATTTTATGTTTATCCACGATGGTTATTCTATGTGTAATGGTTAAGGTTAATACATTTGTAAGAATGATATGAGAATGACACCAAATGTTACCTCTATGCTTTATGTATTTATTATATATATTTTTTTATAGAATTCATATTTTTTATCAAAGTATGATAATAATATTATGTTCAAAGGAATGTATATGTTACTTTTTAAGGGTTAAAATTATGTCATTGTAAAAAAGGTTATTATTAGTTTTTCATGATTTCAATGAAATATTATAAGCATTATATTTTCCTTTAATATTTATTATAAATTTTTTTATAAAAATATATGGGAAGAGAATGTGATTTATTGGGTAATAAATTGTTTATTTTGAGAAAAGGTTCAATTTTAAAAAGGGATATTTTTTACAAGTATTCATTGACTAAGAGTTTATATATTTATTTTTATTCCCCTTAAGGATATTTTTTCGATGATACCAAAGTTTAAAAAAAATTCACATAGTTTGATGATCAGTAAGGGCAGGAATGATGTCAGGTTGAAAGTCGTGAATATTTTTCCCGAAGATAAAAAATGTTTCATTTTAAAAAATATATATTATAGGAAAGATGTATACAGATTATAAGTATCCACTTTTTATATATCTGGGTTTTTTATATAAGAGTTTTGGATTAACTCCCTAAAACTATAAACCTAAATGATATTTGGTAATATAAGAAAATAAATTCATGTTTAAATTCATATTAACATTTATTATTGAAAGATGAGTCCTTACACTCCCCATACACCAATGTATTTCGACTAATAATGAGAGTCTAATATGTGACATTGGGGAGATTATTCCCTCTATACAATAAAACTACTAATAGCCCAAAAATAGTTCAAGAAACTATAAATAATATGTTAGAATATATAGCGCATAATTATGATGAAAAAAATAAAATTATACCATATCATATTAGTCATTCAATAGTTAATGAAGTGACTAATGGATGATAACAAATATATAGGCACAAAAGTAACCAAAATTAACCCATAGTCCAATATTGATAAATGAACTGACTCATCATATAATCAATAATGTCCAACCAATAAACCACCTATACTTCTATATACATTAGTCTTTGAAAGATGACCCCTTACTCTTACAAATTCCCTGAAGCATTAATCATTCATGAATCCCTGAGGGCCCCAATAGGGTATGAGTATGAACATAGTAGGATACCACTAACGGTTCCATTGGATAATATCCATATGTATATGAATGCATACAAAGTGTAATAAATAGAAATCAAAGAGAACAATCAAACCTGACCCACTAGAGCTCAACCAACCATGATTAATATTTTACCTACAATAGCTAGTGTTGGATTATAATGAAGAATCTATAATATATTATACCATATATTCTCTCAGAACTCAAAACCAATTCCATACTACATGATGTCAAACAATAACCCTAACCAACGTAACCACAATGAGTCAACCCTGATGTCCCAAAGGATTGTACACAGACTATATCCGAAGTATGAGGGTTCTTTAAACCCTTTAGTAAATAATGAATGAATATCCCTACATGTAAAGAAACATAATCTTATAATGTTTTCTCAACCACTAAAAATATATTGTGTACAACCTATGGTTGATACACCTCTAAGTCAATGATCTTAATCATCCTACACTTGATGTTTCATGTTTTTAAAGGACATGATAGAGAAACTAATTGTAAAACCCACATAATGGGACCTTTCCTATATACACGTAAACCTAATATAGTTATTAGTATCCACATTATCCAATTGGGTGAACATTTGAAAACCTATTTTTTCAACTATGATAACATACATCGCCGCTATCCTCATCATATCAACAAACCTCCATTACCAATAATATTAATGGTTAATACTATCTTCATTACACACACAAGAGATCCACATCACTCCATTCCTAATGATCAACATCACCTTCATCACACTGGATACACCCATCACATTCCCAATAAAATATAGGACCCATAAAATCACGTGTAATATCACTAATAATATATGGAATTACAAAAAATATCTAGACCTAAAATCACATTACCATGAAAAAAATTCTATAAAATAGAAAATCCATTATTTCTTATAAAAGACTACTCCAAGGAATCCCACATTAACAATTAAGACATTAAGTGTTTATTATTTTTCATTCACACTACCCTACCAATTATTAATTAAAAAAAATGAAAACACACACATATAATCTAGAAAATATCTTGGAATTACCTACTTGGGGTTATCAAGACTCACAAAAAAATAATATTTTCATGATCCAGATTCAATCGGAAGCAATTAAGTTGTCTATATAATCTTTGATTTTGTTAAAAAATGACAAAAAGAAAAGATAAAATGAGATAAAAAATAAATAGATACTAAAGTACATCTATCCTTACCAATGAATAATACCTATAATATATGACAGGAATTACTGAATAAATTCAATGAAGATATCTCTTGGAGATGAAGAGGATAAAAGAAGATATAAATATTTGTAATAATCACTGTATTATTTACCAAATGGATTAAATTCCATATTAATACATAACTGAATAAATTAATTATTCATTTTTTAAAAATATGGGAAAATAACACAACACTATTTTTTTGAAAAACTATATAAAATCCCAACCCCTTACATATCAACTCAGGGCTACACTTATTAATTAACATTCATATGTGGAAATATTTACTTATCACCCAGTAATACCCTTATATATCAAGTATTTTACCCCTATATTATGATAAAACCAACCCTTATATTTCATGCTTTAATATTTTATAACACATAACTTTTGGATAACTATTATGTACAAGGTATCTAACCCTTACAAATCAAAAGGAACTTGAGTACATTTCTATATATCTACCATACATGGTCCCCTATCTATCTAGGGTACCCTTAAATATTTATCTTTTTATAAGAAACCATCATCTATCATAGCCCTCATATACAAAAAATTTAACAATTATCCATCACATGGTTAACCCTTACATATCCAAGTGGCTTCCAACACTTACCAAAATTTTTGATGAATTATATAGCCATTTCAAGAAATTACCCTTATACATGACTTGATCAATTTTTCAGCCAAATCCAACCCTTACACACCTAAATCAATATAACATTATATATTCATAGTTTTTTTTCATTTAATATCTAGAATATCTAAAAACCCAAAATAAAGTTAAATAATACTTCTTTCCTTTCCCATCCATTCCTAGCATTCTAATAACCATTTTCCACAGCTTTAATTCATATAAAATTAAAAAAAATCAGCCTTAGAACATAGGATCACTCTCAAAACTCAATCCTCATCCAACAATATAACCCTAGATACATCAATAGGGTTCTAATTCACTGGTTCGATACAAGATTCAACCCTAATAACCACCCCTAAATAATTGGACCAGTACAACCACCCCAGCATTTGATATCTCTTTTCAAGCAACCTCAACCTATAGTCTTAACAACAGTTATTGAATATTATGATTTATTTTAACCCCATTTAATAAAATACATTGTTATTTCGAATATTTCTATCTCTTCCCTAGTCACCCAGTCTACCCAATTCCAATAGGATAATCATTTCCATTTGAACTCCACATGATATGAATCAACAAATCATGACCATTTCAACAAATTTATGGGATATAAAGATAGGTTTATATCTTTCTATAATCACATAAACACATTTTCAAACCATCATATTTCATCATTCCAGACCATAACAATTCCCCCTATCATCTTTTATCTTACCTAATTCCCTTATTATACTCGATTCAAATGAATTATGTAATTCCTTTGACCATGATTTTTAAATGCTCTTATGATATTAATTTCATCGAAACATTGTATAAGAAATTACATTCCATGGATGAAGGATTAATAATCCACAAGAGACTAGATAAATTACTTTATATCTTTAGAACATGAAATTAAAAGTCTTTATTCCAAAAAGATATCCTTTTTAATTCATAGATTTATACTTTATTACATAGTGAAATTGGGAAATAAAGTAAAGGTGGTGAGATTAATTTATCAGTAAAAAAACATAACGTAGAAGCTAATAAAGGATGAATATGGAATAAAAACCATCATGAGTGTAATTGATGTAATAAAAAAATAAATATGTTTAAATTCGTGGAATAAAGAGGAATTTATAATAACAATGACTCGATGAATAATATGAAATATAGAATTTAGTAATGCCAGACTTCATAATCACACTATCAAGGCCTTATTCAATGTCAATATAAACAAATGGAAAGGATGATAACATTACCCCTTCTTAGTTTCCCATGAGACCTACCAATGTAATGAGGTGATATATAATTTTGTCCCCCACTCATCATATAAAGTAAAATTCATTGCATCACACAACAAATGAATACAGTATTTACAAAAAATGTTCAAGGTTGAATTACATATAATTTTATGGAAACTTTTCCCAAATTAACATATCATGAATTATCATCCCATATATGAATATAGATTATATGGGGTATAAATATATTTCCCCAATCAATTAATTGACTACAATTTCCAAGTCATTTCTTTTATAAAACATCTATAATAATTAGGGATTCATAGTTTTTAAATAGTTCCAACACTAAGTGATTAATATGAAGCTTCATCTAATAGGTAAATATCTAGGATAAATATTGATAATGTGTATACGAAATTTTATTTGAAGTGTTAGGATAAAAAATAATAGATACATTATAAATGACTATATAAATTCTATGTTTTGGTTATTAAATATTATGATGATTATCTATATCATATCCCAAGGTGTTTCAATCTAGGTGTGTATTAATGACACGCTCACTATGAATCAGGATGATGAAAAAGATATTCCCGAAAAATATTTTTTGGAGTTATTAACCTAGGATTAATTTTATCCAAAATGACATCCACTTATAGAATCTAGATAAGGAAATATTGTACTAAAAATTAAATTCCTTTTAATTAACCAAATTATAGAATTTCTACGGATTCAAGGAGATTTAAGCAAAATAACGTCTCATAAATTTGGAATAATGTGATTTAATGGAATGATCAAATTGGTTATATGTATTAAAAACGACCTCCAATTAATAATTGGATAATAAATTTTGATTAAAAATCATAAGATAACGGTAGTGTAAATATGAATTATAAAGAGAGAGAAAATCACACTTATTTCGGAATAGTAATAGCCAAAAAATGGTATATAGTAAGGGTTATGGGTAATGTAATGTTTATAACAGATAAAATGGGAACTAATATCTTGTGTAAATAATTATGAAATGTATAAAATTTATGTTTCAAATTGATTAAAAATAAGGAAATCAAAATAGGAAATGAAGAGAGTGAAATTAGAACCCTTACATCTTTTGAGATTCTAAGATTTGATCTTGATCATAGATCCAACCAAACTCATCAATAAAAAAGGGAGATTTAGGGCATATACTTATTAAGAGATTAATGAGGATGGTACTTCAAATTTTGTGTTTAATAATAAGAGTAATAGTGTATATTTATAGGTGTGGTTGGTGTAATTTCATAGAATAATTTATTGACTATTACATCATTTATTAGTAGCCCTACTTTTTCTTATATTTATGTTACATCATTTTAAATATAAATAAATATTTTTATACATTAAATTAACTAAATATTTAGTATATTTGGAAAATTATGATCATACATAACTTATACATAATAAAACATGAAAATCATAAAATTCCCTTTTTCTTTATCCACCTAAAAAATCTGACGTTCTCCTTAGTACATGTAGTCACCTAAAGATATACATAAAATAAATCGGTGAGATAAAATCATAGTATGGGTAATGATAACAAAGAATAAATAAGAGTCATGAATCAATAGTACCTGGGTGAGAATTATAATCATAACCCTTTCATAATTATGGGATTTTAATTATAATATATGAGGATGATATTTCAAAAAGTAATTGAATATGGCGATGAAAAAAAATATCATGCTATTGTTTTCAAATACCTCATGTAGTTGTATGTAAATCTAGCATCATGTTCACTAATAACATATGTGAATAAATCATAACATCGTCATTATGGAAAAATCTAGCATCATGTTCACACATAATACACATAATCTCATGAGATACAAAACATTACTCAGTTAATTAAAGAGATATATAATTCAAGGCCAACCTGTCCCATTATAAAATTTCAGTAATCACTGATGTCACAAAAAATGTATAACAATCATAGTCATGAAATAAACCATCAAAATGAATGTGTTTCATATGGATTTCATAAATCACACCTTCATGGAAAACATTAAGGCTCCCAAATTAATATGTGAAAACATATTTGGTATAAAAGTATCATTCTTGAGAGAATAATAAAAAACTCAAGAGGAGTCAATGATATTTTATGGTAAGAAAAAAACTTTTCAAAAAATATTTATATTTGGATCAAAAATTAAATATGAAAACATGTATATCCCCAAAACGTGAATTTAAGAATATTGAAATGGAATTTATGTAATATTTGAGGAATATACATACTATATATGTCTTCAAAGTGGGATAACCCAATGAAAATTAGTTGGGTTTGAGAATCCCCAAACATTAAATCCTTCATTATTTCACCACCTTCACACCTACTGAATAATAAATTTTGGTTTGTAAAAAAATTTAACTATAAGTTAATTATGTTAATTTATGTGAAAATTTATTAATTATAGTAATTGTTTTTAATTTCTTCATTTCTGTTATTGATTTTGAACCGCATTGATATCATGCTTTCCTTTATGATTTCATGTTTTTTCATCAATTTTTCTATTTTGTATCAAGGTAATGTATACATAAGTATAATTAATTACAGAAGATTAAAATACACATATTCATAAATTTATATTCCATTAATAATTTATTATAAAAATCCATATGGTTGGTGATATGAAAATAATTGGCAATGTCCTCATTGGTGGTTAACTGACCGTTAATGGGACTTTGTCAAAATGAACCGTACTGTAGTAAACCATTATAACCCAGCCGTTAAATTTAAGGGTATTAATAATACTAAATAAATAATGGAAAGATATTGTTATCTATTTATTTAAAATAAAATAATAATTACTTTAAATAAACAAATGTTTAAAAAAAACAGTTTAGTCATGCTTTAGACACATTATTTAGAATTAATATTTTTAAATTTTATAAAATTTAATTGAAAAAATATACTTTATTTTTTAAATATTAATATTAAAATTATCTTTGGTTGAATTTTTTTTATTTTTCTGATATATTACATATTTTGATGAATAATGAATAATATCAAATTTTAATTGAAAACTTCAATTTAGTTTAAATAATTTTAAGGATAAATTATATTTTGAATTTGTTTTAAATTAACATTGTATCAAATTTATATTAATTAAACCAATTTAGTTTATTTTAATAATTTTAATATTTATTTTCGAAATAAAAACTTGGTAATCATTTTAAAACTTTCATTTTGAATACCAAAATTATGGTAATGTCGGTGAGATTAATTTCAAATTATAATATTCCAAATCATTAAATTGAATTTGTAAAAATGGATTTAATAGTTTTTATTATCATAATTCATAATATAGAATAATCTAAACTTCATTTTTGAAAAAAAATTAGTACTAAAAATAGTAATTTTTTTATCATCATTAAGGTAAAAATCGATTTACCAGGGGTTAAACTAAGAATATAAGGGTTAAAAATGAACTAAAACATATCAAGAACCCATTTATAGAAATATTAATAAATTATGTAATATAGGTTTAACAATGATAAATTTTTTAGTCTTTTGGATTGATAAAAATGTGGGTATAATCGAATGTTTTAAAAAAGAAAAGTGTGTCACCCACCACACTTATAAAAGGTAACCCCTCTCCTATATTATGAACACCTTAAAAACATATTTTTTCACACAATAACTACCCATATAACTTAAAAACATTAATAACTTCATCTTATATTCCTTTTTTATTTATAAATCCAACCTAATAAGACTTTTCTTAAAATCCTAAAGAGGATACCTAATAAAGTTGTAACATTCTACAACGAGTGTTTTTATTTAATTTATTTATCCACCTCCTTAAATTATTATTAAAAAATGATGATATAATAAAATATTTATATTCAAAATACTAATAATTTTTTAAAAAAATTAATTAACTAAAAATATTTCCACTTACATCAAATGGGTTTCAAAATCTTCATTCATGTGTACGACGGACTACCGCCTCACGAACCAATGTCAATCGTTTTTCATTTTAAAACTATCATGGTTGAGTATGATAACAGATCAAAAGTATATATATTAAATTTATAACATATTTATACCTATGTATTAATTATATCATATATAAATTTTTTTCTTCCCATTCTATAGGGGATACGATAACATCATTCGTGTGTACGATAGACTGCAACCACATGAAGTGATAGTATTTGTTTTTCTCTAATGCATTATATAAGAGGTAATAAGGATACAGTTAATGATTATATATCATATAAATCACATTTTTACGATATTAATGACTTAATTATCATTCTATAAAAATAATATATCATTTTAACATTTCACTCACATAAAGATGATAATATCATTTGTGTATGTGTGGAATACCACCTTCATGAAGCGTTGAGACTCTCTTTTTATCACCACACCATGTAAATGATATATATATATATATATATATATATATATATTTAATGGAATAATATATTTTATTTTATATTATTATAATTTTTTAAATATAAAATATTACTTAACTCTTTTCCATAATGATTATTGAAAAATGGAATTGTTACTTAATTGTATGATAAACTACCATCTCCAGGATTGTAACATTGTCTATTTTTCATGACCATACATCATTATTGGTTTTAAAAATATAATTGATTTATAAATATAATAATTATATTGTGATTAATATTCTATATATGATGAAACTATATAATACGTTCAGTAACCAAATCATTCATGAAGAAACTCACATAAGAAAACTAGGCAATTAATACCCAAAACATTGAAAATAATAAAATATTCTTAACGAACAGGTTATTAAAAGATATAAAATGATCTTTTATGGTATTATAAATATTAATATGGTTTTTTAAAACTTAATATAATTTATAAAAACACTATAAAAGATGTTAATGAATGGTCAACCAAAAAGAAGTGTGAGGTAAGGGATTTCGTCTCAATTTTATTTCCTTAATGAATATTGTAATATTATGCACCAAATTTATTTTATATGGTGTATATAATACCCCATTGACATGTTATATCATTATTAATTAATATTTAATTGTATTTTATGTTTTATTTTGAAAAATTTCATTTGAGGCTATTTGACTTGAAAATTACCAAGTGGAAAAGAATTTCATAACTCGGTTTATTTTCATTGGGTCATATTACTTATTAATTGTCATCGATATTCTATGATTATTTATATAATGTGTTTTGATAATATTATGTTGTATTTAAACTTTTTTTATGAGGAATTATAGTTGATACACATAATTTATTCATTTTATAACTATCACTACAACATTATAGTCATTGTACGATTTTATTTCACAATATCTTTCTAATAAAGATTGTATATTATTTGATTTATGTTAAAGGAAATTATTTTATCATTGTCTAATAAACCCATTTATTTTCATTCAATGTTTTTTATTCATGTTATTTTCATGTAATAGTACCATTTTCCACTCGTTGGTACTTAAAATAATTAATAAATGTTTTAACAAAATATGACTTCATCCCTCTCTTTGTCCATGAATATCTTCTCTTCTAAATCCATTTTTTTAAAATATTTTCAAAATAGTTTTTAAAAATATCCAAATGACTTATTGAATGAATATTTTCCCATTTTTAAATTTAATTTTTTTAAATGAATCTTGATTTCATTTTCCAAACAATGATTATTTTCATTTTACAATAAATGTGAAATAAATATATGTTTAAATGTGTAAGGAATGAACATATTTTTAGGCCATCAGGACCACTGAACTTTTTTAAAGATTCCTTTATAATTTTTAGATATTATTTTCAAGGTTTTTGAGATTTTAGTTTTAAAAATATCCTTTTAAAATTAAAGGTATTCTTTCCTCTAGAATGTTTTTAATGATTTTTTATAATGTTTATATTTATCAATAACAATGAAACATTATTTTACATATACTGCTATAGGGATATGTTTTATTAATACTATACTTACTCTCCATCTAGATGGTTTATTATTATTTTTACCAAGAACATTATTGACATTCACTTACATTATTTATATTTTTAGACAATAAATTTCATTAAAAATGTTCTCATTCTTGTGATCATTGGACATTAAAGTTTCCCTAAATATCCATATTATTTATCCATGATATATTGGATGATAAACCACATATCAATTATGAATATCGTGTTTTATATTGAAATTATTTTTTCATATTGTAAAATATTTATGAATATGTATTCATTAGTCAATATAGATATTTGATGACAAGACACATTGTTTTTTATTTAAATTGATTATTTGATATGTGGGGAATGATTTAGACATGAATGACATGGTTAGGTCCTGATATAATATATCCCCTCGATGCATGGTAGGTATCATGATAAAAATAATCTATCATTTTACATGTTTTTACTTATAGTTTAAAAAAATGGTCTTGGCGGTAGAGGTATCCTAATGCTTGAGATCACGGCGTCCAATAATTAATCATTAACTTCATTATGATTCTAATTATTATTTTCCTAGATATTTTCACTATGATATTATATATGGATTCATTTCATTCTTGATTTATTGACTAAATGGAACATGTTTTCATCTATTTACATTTCCATATTGTTTATTTCTTATCTAATTATGATAGTGAAGTTATTGGTTAAATAGCATGTGGGTTTAGTTATTTAACTTTTCATATTGATTATTCTTCACTAATTTATAACATGTTCTACTATACTTAACCCTTATTGAGAATTTGAGTTCACCCATATTTTCCTTCCCTTTTTAGGAATCCATGAAGAGTATTACAAAAGATATGCATGAATATACTTGATAGAATAATGATATTCTAGAAAAAATATATTCTAATCTGTGTATTCAAATTTATTATAAAAATTATCTATGTTTCTACTCTACCAATACTACTAAACAATTCGATCCAATGTAATGTGGTTCCTTGTATATTATGCCAATGTAATAAAACATACACTGGAACCGGGATATCAGGGTCAGGGTTTCTAGATATATTCAATTTAATATTGGAAAACCATGTCTATAAATCAATATTTTTCAAAAAAATCTTAGAGGAAAATTTTATTTCATTGAACAAATCTTTGGTCAGCACCTTGATATGGTAATATGCACTGTGTAATGTCTTCCTTAGCTCCATATCAATAATCCATCATAAATGAGTGTTTTATATTGAGTTTGGTGTCTAAGGATTTTTCATTATAAAGAAATTTTCAAAAAACATTAAGACAATAACATGATGGAAATAACACAATATTTTTATATTATCATGGGTTTTTATAATTCCACTATTCAATTATACATGAAACATGACAACATAATCTGTGGATTTTTCTCCATAAACCATGACATAGTTATATTAACTAGTTTTTTTATATTTCCATCACTATTTAGTGGTCCAATATAGAACCATGATCAATGCTGTACAAATTTTTTCCAACCTTATTATAATCAGTTTTTTATGATGAAAAATGAAAATGTTTTTCATGAACACCATGAAGTGGTTTTACCTTACTCTTAATTTCCTCATTTCATTAGAACTTTTTCTACTAACAATCATATTCATCAATCAATTATTATGTTGCAAATAAGAAAAATATTAAAATATATAAATATATTACAAATAAACTCACAGAATAAATTATCCTGAGTGCACATCTAACGTAATATTCATTCAAGTACAACAACGTTTGGTAAAATTGTATTTTCAAGAGTTATCCAACCCTTAGTGTAAATATAAATTCTATATTGACCATTTTCCAATTATGGTATTCTCTAATTAAATTTTTTTGAATTCAATTAATTATTTATCATTAATGTTCATGGGATATTTAGAGGCATATGTTTTGTATGTTATAATGTATCACTCAAAATAACCAAATGTATTACATGAATTATAGAATGAATTATTTTTTTATAAACTCAAACAACATATGAATGAAAGTTGTAAAAGGATATTAATGCTTTATTAAAATGCATACATTGATGATTACTTCGTAGATGATATATTATATCTCTCAACATTTATCATTTATAGTTTTAAGTGATGATATGGTGTAAAATATAAGGTTGAATTTTTTCTATTGGTTCATTATTTATATGATTACCAATTGTGATAATAATTATTTATTTATTATGAATTGATTTTAGAAAAACTAATTTTTATAATATTTAATGTTGGATGGTGATGTATGATCAATATATGGTTTAAGTGTATAATTATTATAGTATTATTTATTCATATGATATTAAAATAGGATTTTCTTTAAACAAAATTGAAAATTTTTATATCATTTTAACCTATTAAAATGTATAAATAATAAAATATAATATTTTTAGACAAACCAATGATGATATTGATAAGATAAATATTCTAAATATCACAATTTTATTCAAAAAATATTATATATTTTGTAGTATTTCATAGTTTTTAATTCCAATGGGATGATCACTTATGTTCATTTTTTATTCATTTTAAATTTCTTTAAAATAAATTTTTTCCTAGTTGTTTCAAATTTTATAGGGTTTCTACAAATTTAATTACTAAATTAATAAATTTGTTAATTTAAATTATATTTATTATTATAATTATTTAATATAATAAACTATTATTTTTTTATTTGTTTACTTTCTATATATTAACAATTTATCGTAGTATTTAGATTTTAGACTCAAGTAGTGATGTCATCTACATCACTTTATTAACATGAAATATTTTTTAAAATTAATACTAGATGGTTTTATATATGTATATATAATTTATGGAATAAAAAGGATATCCAAATATATTTATCATGAGATATATTTATATTATTTATTTATTTCATTTTTATGTGATATTTTAAATCTTTGATTATAATTTTTTAATGTCAGTTTTTATTAATTTTATTTTTTTCAATTAATAAGGGTTTGGAAAGAAACATAGGTTACTAAAAATGAAAATAAATTTATATTCTTATATGTTTACTTTTATAGTCATGAGGATTTGTTTCAATTTATTTTTATTTACTCATCGATTTAAACATATATAACATTTTATCTAGATATTTTTTTAAATATTTCAATTACAACTATAAATAAATTTCAAATAATTTTTACCATATTTCATTTCATTATTCAATATACTTTCTTGATAATACATATAGCAAAATTCTAATTCAATGTATTTAATGGAAATGGATATTTTTTAATCATTCATCAAAAAATATTTTCAATTAAAAAATCCGTTATATTAATAATTAGTAATACTTCATGTTTAGATTAATTTTTGATCATTAATGAATATTTTACATATATGTATATGTAAGGATATTTTGTGTTGTAAATGTTTATTATATATTACTATCTATATTATTTTTTAAAAATTTAATAGTACGATTCTAAAATTTTATTTTGAGATTTTAAAACATGTTGTTATAAATTCTATAATAATATATTAACATGAATTTATTTTAAATTTTTTAATCCATATTTAGAAATGTTCCAAAATCCTAGAAAAATCCATTGAAGATATAGTTTGAAATATTATCCATATCAACCATCCATATAGTTATCTGATATGTCAGGCTATATTCTCTATAACCCCTAAAAAGACGATTTAAATATCAAAAAATGATAATTTTTTTTGGTTCTAGAGTTAATTTATTCTAAATAATTATGAATTATTTTATAATTTTTCATTAATAATTTTAATTGAATAAAACTTTTACTTTCATCTATATAAATTATTTCATTAAACAATAAAATTATATATATATATATATAAGTTCTAGGTACTTTATCTGTGAAATGGGTTCTTTTGTGCATGTTATTTAATGTAATTTTTTTCTACACCATTAAAACTCTTTTTTACCCTTATCCTCATTATTACATTTTTTTATTATTCAAAATGATTCCTTTATTACCATTCCAATATTTGTGATTTTTTTTGTTTTATCAAACTTATTGTTCTTGTTGTATCCCATTTTTTGTATCTTTTTCTTTTAGTATATATATTACCATAAATATATGTTATTACTATAACATTATTTTAACTAATTTTCATAAAATTATATTGTATTTATTTCCTTATTTCCCATTAAATGGAAATATTTACTATGAAACATGGCAAAAAATAAAATTTTTAATTCAATGTTATTTTCTTATTTATTGAATAATAGTATGCCTTATTAATTTTTGATAAGTAATATTGATACATATGTTTATAAAAAACATGTGTTTATAAAAGATAATAACACATTTTTAATTATAAAATATAGTTTTAACTATAAAAACATATGATTTTCAAAAAATATATATATAGTATTATATTTATGGATCGAGGGAGTAGATTTAATGCAATTATTATGTAAAAATATATGACTAATTTCAAGGAACGTGGAATCATTTTTCATTAAATATAATTAAATAAAATGACCATTTGTCTTTTTGATTAAATTTCTAAAAAATATAAATAATATTAAAAAATTTGATAACATATTTTTAAAGATACATAATTAAATTTCATTACTATTAGATTGTTTTAAAGTAATGGTTTCTCTATATTTTCTGAAGTTATTTAAAAAATATCAAAAGGGGTTATTATTAAACACATCATATATCATTATTTTATTATATTTGTTAGGAATGTAGTTAAATAGAGATGTTTTGTGGTAATGAATAAAGTATTATGTGCCCCAATTAACATTATGTCCTAAAATATATAAACAAAAAAATCTCATTGATTATTATTAAGAATAATTAATATTAGTTTATATAGACATAATCTTCTAGGGATTCTACTAAATTAATATCAATTATCCTTAGTGTATGTCCTCATTAAATTGGAAAAAAATTCTATAATTTTTTTAGAGAAAACATCATAGCTAAGGTGTTTCCATGTGTTTAATGTCTCTATTTTGGCTTTAAAACCAAAAATTACATGACATATTATAAAATGAGGAAATATAATTTAGATATTTCATTATATAATACATTTTTTAGATATCTTCTATTTTACAAGAACAAAATAATGTGATATATATATAACTAATAATGGAATAAGATAACATTATGCTAGATAGTGATGTCAATGAAAACATTAAAAAATATATATATAAATAATTTAGAAAAAATTATATTAAAATATATTGGTGTAACCATTTTAAGGGACATTTTTATGATTCTATTCAAATTAATTATAGAGATAAACAATAGAATTTTTGGTGAAAGAGATTCATGTTTTTAAATATTTTACTATATAAGCTAAACTATTTTATTTTAAATTCATGATTTAGTATTTTGAGACTTATTATTTATAATTAAATGAGTTAGAATACGTCCTGGTTGGTGATAAAAATCCATGAAACTGGTATTTTATGTCCATTTTTTATATCATTTTGGTATAGAAAATTTTATGAGATGTTGGGGATATTATTATCAATTATAAGGAATATACTAGAAGACAATGAGGGCGTCTCTATCTAGAGAAGAGATTCTCTCTCCCAAAATCTATAGTGATCATGATGAAAAATTCAAATCAGTGGATATTTTTAATGTGGTTGGATAGAAAGATCTCTTGGATATTTTCTACCATCATAAGAGGATTGAGTTTCTTGCTATTCAGGATAGTTGTCAAACCCATAACTAAAAAGAAAAATCATATGTAGATTTGGGGAATATGATAATATTTTTTGGTTGCTACTGGAAACAACACAGATTTAGTTGATGATAGAATCACTGTTTGATTATGATATCCAGGGTGCAAGGATGGAGCATTTACCTCTGGTAACATAGTTGTCAACAAGGGTTGTATTCCATGAGATTCTTTCAATCTTTAATTTTTATAGGGTCTAATGAATGGAAATGGCTGGGATGTGGCCAGAAACTGGGGATGGAAATGGAGGCATTGTGTATCATGGATGACCTAGGATCCAAGTGGTGTGTCTATCATGGTGTTGGACGGTGTAGTTGGGTGGTGGAAAAGCATTGATGATGTTTTGTGGAGTAGGCTGAGGGAGACCTCAGAGCAGGTGATAGGAGTTTGGGATCCTGATGGAAGTACCCCGGAGAGGCTCTTCGAAGAATTTGATGTCGGTGATAGAGGAGTATGGGTCCCCATCAATAATTGTGAGCAAGCCATAACTATAGTGAACCTGGGTGGGGTTGCGCTAGATGGCCAACACTTTTCCAACATTGGACCAATGGATCAATGCATCAATAGTAGATATATTATTCTGATGGGTACTATGGTGTGTTTCACATTGATCAGGCGATAGGAACATCGATGAAGAAAATCTTTTCATTGGAATGTACGATCTGGGATGTTGATTATTGATGGATGGGAATATATATGTCAGGATGGTGGAAGTCTACTTTGGGGATGGCCGACGGCATAAGAGTGCTCTAATGAGGTGATGGAAGGCTGACGTAGGGTGTATGTTTGTTAATGATGGTGATGGTTTTTCAGGTGGAATTCTATGTTGGAAACTTAAGGATGCGGGTAAGATAGTGATAAATTTTGGTTGATGACCTTAGGATGTTCCATATCAAGCTGGTGGGTTCCTTTTTTATGGTCTTTCTGGATGGTGATACATTTGTGGACCTATTTTTGCCTTTATTTGGGTATATTTTACCATATTGGTTGGAGTACTACCTGTCAAGGACATGTGGGATGAGGCACTCTTGATCGAATTGCTTGGGTGGTGGTGAGTCTCTCATGGTGATAGTTAGTGGTATGGTATGCTAAAAGGTGTGATAATCTCTACTCACTCTGGACATTGGTGGTATGGGACGCCAATGAGTTGAATTACAACATTGACATGTCGATGCATGAATGACACAGATGTGTTAGCTAAAGGAATGGATTCTGATGGATAGATAATGATGATGTATGGGCTTCGGGTTAGTAGGGGAATTCTTAGGAGGTGGGAAAGTGGCCACTTTGGATACTGTAGTGAGGTTTTGGCCTAGTTCATAGATTGGAATTGTGTAGGATAACATTTTTTGGTGCCTTATAACTCATCTTTCTTGGGATCATGTGATCCATGCATGATTTTGAGGGCTACGTTTCTATATTATTTATTTTTATTTTCAAATTAACATTTTTTTAATAATGTATTGAGGATCATGGGGTAAACCCATGATTTTCAATTTTTTAGTTAACAAATAATGAATATATTAGTTGGAAAGTTGACCAAAATTTAAATATGCGTCAAATGAAAAATATAAAATATATTTGGAATGAAAATATTGATATAAGATTAATTCCATAAAAATAAGTTTATCAATTGTAGATAATAATAAAGTGTCTCAATAGGAGTTCTATTACCTAAATAAAACATTTGAAAATTGAGAAAATAATGATGTTAAATTGGAGATAGAAAATGTTTGAAGGCTACCAAGATATAATTATTTCAAAAAATTAATAAATTTTTTATCTTAATCTCATTCTATGATAAACCTATAACAAAAAATTCTCAAAACTATGAAAATAAAAAAAACCATAAAATTAATTTGAAGAAAATTTGGAATGAGGGTGAGTAACATTTTCTAAAAAATTACATTCAATTTGAGTATTTATTATCCTGATATTTTATTCCATTCATCCTCCAATTTCATTCAACACCCCAATAAAGGTAAAATAGATAAATCAATCCTAGTTATGAATTTATACTTATATTACTTAATTATTATGTTTTTGATTAAGAGGATGTTTTCTAACAAATCATGGTAGAATTTTCATCAAGGGAATATTGTTTAAAGTCATTGGGTTTTATTATATTATAATTCACAACCTTTATCTAGGTATCCCATTAATTTTGAGTTAAAGTGGGTTATGAATTTGAAATTTTATCATTGTCATATATTATTTGTTATAAATTATTATATTTTAATATTAAATATATTTGTGCCTCAAATTTCTGTAATGACCCAAACATTCATTAATGAAAATTCCTCCTGATATGATTAAATGTATTATTATTTAAAATGGTTATATAAAATATGCTCTTCTTTGATTTTATGATTTTGGATTTCTAAAATACCATTAAGAATTCTATTTTTTTCTTATATATCTGCAGAACATCGATCACTTGATTAGTATAATTATAGGGCATCAAAAATCCAATTTACTAAGACAAAAGAAGAGATGGCCTCATCTAGTAGAATATCCCCATATGAAGCCCATTTGTCGGAGCTTGGAATGGAGGTTGCGTCATTGGGCTTTGCTCTAGAACAAGCCCAAGTCGAGTTCAACATGTTAAGCTTGACCTTAACCACCTATGGGAGAAGTGGATGTTTATAGAGATTACCACACGAGCGATGTTATCCGAGCCACCCCAAGAGTCTTTCACCATCGCACACCTTACCTTAAGTTCTTATGCGGGTGTTAGAATGGGTTATATAACAAGACCATATCACTATGATTATGTGTATTGTTTTTTATATAATAAATAATATACATTCATTTTATTATTTTTACATTGTAAATAGTATTTAAAGCACAAATAGTATTTTTAGATAATGTTCAACTAAAGAAAAATATTTTGATATATTAATTAATTTCTAAATTAAATAATATTTTTTTAAAATATTATTAAATTACTATTTATTAAGTATAAATGTTGGAATAATTTTTTAGGAATACAATTGTAATATTTAATAAAGTTTGAAATCGGTTTTTTTCAAAACCCATAAATTTTCAATAAATATCTTTTTTTTATTTTAAAATTAGAAAATTCACATATTTAAAAATATATTTAGATAAAATGAATATTATTTTTGTAATCAGGACATTGAAATTATCCAATGGTGAAATTTTCATAATTTTCGGAGACAATAGATTTTTCTATTAACATTAAATTCTGTTTAAATATATAATGTGTTTTATGACATAATAAAGAGACAATTGTGATGTAATAAAATTCAATAAACATTATTTCCATCCAATATATGTTTTACCATTAAAATAATGTGATTTTAGGTCTGTTTGATTTATTTTACAAAGAATTAGTGGACCCTCCATGACTTATAAAACATTTTAGATTTTTAAATTGGTTTCCTTGATAGTGTGACTCGCCTCAACATAATCAACCCTATTATTTTTAATAATTTCAACCATTGGCCTTATAAAATATTATTTTAAACTCCCCTTTGAGAAAACCATTGGCAATAACCATGGTATTGTTGGTGGTTTGGATTAGTTTAATGTGTGGTGACCCAAACCTAAATAATAAATAATTCCCACTCATTTCATATATAAACCCACCGATGCTATAACTCCCTCTTCATTAAAAGACATTGGAGCTCAACCAAACACTACCCTACTCTATCTATAATCCTCCCAAGGTGCCCCAAGCTCTCAAGAAGCCTCTCTGAAGCCCCTCCCAAGCCTTTGTGATCACACTTCCATGTAAGGACTGACTGAAAATTATTTTTTTATTATATCATAAACCCCTTTTAAGGGTGAAGGGGAACCTAACATGACATAAAAGACGTAAGACATTAAGATGTTGTAACGACCCAAAGTTTCATTAATGGAAAATTCCTCTTGATCCAGTTAAATGTTTCTTTATGAAAAATGTTTTTATAAGATGTCAACTTCTTTAAGTTTTACGTTAAGATTTGTGACCGTTACTTTTATAGCCATTGAACAGTGATCATCTGGGTAGTTTAAATATAAGGCTTTAACAAACCAATTTTCTACTCAGACAAAGGAAGCGATGGCCTCATCCAGTATAATTGCCCCTTACGAACCCCATTTTTCGGAGCTCAGAAAGGAGGTGGCGTCTTTGGGCTTTGCCCTTGACCAAGCCCAAGCTGGGCTTCATCAAGTCAAGCTCGAACGTGATCGTCTACGGGAAAAATGGAAGTTGATAGAGATTACCACTCGAGCAATGTTATCCGAGCAACCCCAAGAGTCTGTCACCATCGCACACCTTACCCTTAGGTATTATGCGGCTATTTTAAGGGGTTATGTAACAAATAAGTAGCACCATGTTCATGTACATTATTTTTTGTATATAATAATGAATATAATTTCTAGTCATTTTTGATGCATTGTAATTAGTTTTTAAAGTACAAATGATGTTTTTAGTTATTATTTAATTAAGAATTATATTTTATTAAATTAAAGTATTTTTGAATTAAATAATATTTTAATAAAATATTATTATTAATATTAAATTAATTTTTATTAAATATAAATGATCTTATAATTTTATGAATGCAATTAAAATTTTTATTAAGGTTTGAAAGCCATTTCTGTCAAAACCCGTGAATTTTTTTTATAAATGTCAGTTTTTATTTTAAAAGTGAAAATTCACATATTTAGAAAATTATTTAGATAAAATAAATATTATTTTTGGAATCAGGACGTCGAAATTATCCAACGGTGAATTTTTCATAATTTTCTTAGACAGTCAAATTTTTGGGTAAAAATTAAATACCATTTAAATATATAATGTGTTTTATGACATCATAATGACCCAATGGTGATGTAATAAAATACCATAATCCCTATGTTCGGCCAATATGTGTTTTATCATTAAAATAATGAGGTTTTGGGTTTGTTTGAATCACTTTTCAAAGCATTAATGGAGCCCTCAAGACTTATTCAACACTTTGCCTTTTTAAATTAATTTCCATGGGAGTGTGACTCACCTCCACATAAGCAACCCTAATTTTTTAATAAGTTCGGACCTTGGCCTTGTAAAATATTGTTTTCCTCTTTCCTTTTCCAGAAACCATGGGCTAATACCATGGGATGGTTTGTGGTTTGGATTATTTTAATATAAGGGGTCCCAAACCTAAATAATAAAGAATTCTCTCACCTTTCTTATATAAACCCACCCAAGCTCCCACTTCCTCCTCACTCAAAGCCCTTGAAGTTCGTCCAACCTCTGCCCTACTCTCTCTAGAATCCTCTCAAGGTGCCCCAAGCTCCCAAGAAGCCTCTCACAAGCCTCTCTCTAGCCTTTGGAAGCACACTCCCAAGTAAGGGGTTTTTCTTCCTTTCTCATTTTTGTCAATTTTCCTTAAGTTGTATTGCCCTTTTAATTTCAATTATGAATGTTGGGGTATGGTTTCGCACCTCTCCCATACTGCCCTTTTATAGTTTTAATTATGGGAGACCCCTTTCTCTCTCATTAAATGCCTCCCATGTACACCCGTTACTATGCCGAAATTCCGAAAGGAACCTTTTTCTCCTCTTTTATATTCAAGCAATACTTTTGTATCATGAATCTAAATTCCATTTCTATTGTTGGGACATGTATATATATGATCTCCTTACTGTCCATTACATGTAAATATGATGAGGAACCCCTTTCTCTCTCATCAACCTTTTTTTATGAATTCTTATGTCACGCCGTTACGCTGCCGAAATCGTACCGATTTTCTAAGCCAATGTCTTTGTGTAGTGAATACCATGCCCATTTCTCCATCAAGGGTATTCACCTTTATGCACATTTACATATTGATTATAAAGTTTCATGTATGAATTCCACATTCCTTTATCGTGGAAGAAATGATTATGTTTTATGAATCCATGTTTTATGATCCATGTGGCACACTTATGCATGAAATGAAATGTTTAAGAAGGGTGCGCCCTTTATAGCGCTCCAATGCATTGGGTAAAGTATAGTATCATGATACGTCATGTGCAATGAGTGTTGACTCATGCTAATTCAAGTGCAACGAGGGTTTACTCGTGCTTCAAGTGCAATGAGGGTTTACTCATGCTCCATGTGCAATGAGCCTTGGCTCATGCTAATTCAATGTTAAGTGTTGTTGCCACATTTCCATGTTATGATTATCATGCTTTATCATGACTTTATGTTCATGTATCTCTTATTCTCTATTGATATTACTATTGCCTAACATGTATTGTACTCCTCATGTTATTCATTATGTACTCCCTTACTGGGCTTTATAGCTCACCCCTTTTCTTATGCATGTCCTCAGGTTATCCCATGCAATGCTAAGTACGAAGGAATGTAGTGGTCATGTAAAGGAACTTTTCAATAAGGATGTTGTATTTAAAGTTTAAAGTTTTTATGTAATGATCCTAATCCCCAAAGACACTAAACCTCTCGATCTTCTTTGTTGTATCAAGTGAAGTTTTATGTAATAAAGCATGTTTAAGTTGTAATAAAAAGCAGGGTTGTCATAGTTGGTATCAGAGGGAGGTTTAGTTATTTTTGGGATTAGGAAACCCTAGTAAAGCCTTAGATACAAGACTAAGCATAATAAAAACATCCCTAAGTTTTGGTAAATACTAAGTAAGTGTTTTATCAAACAAATACATCCCTTTCTGGATATGAGCAGGTAGAGGCGGCTCTGGCACAGATGTATCCTAGGGGTAAAACCAGAAAACACCGCTTTGAGCTAGACTCGAACGGGAACTGGTGCACGACAACGGGCCTTGCTGCACTCTTGGTTATGACACTCCCGGGGGATATGTTTTGATAAATTCACAATCTTAGTATGAACCCTTATTAAGGGAAAAATGCCCCTAAGAATATATGTTAGAAGGAAGATCATGAAAAGCCTGGATTGAATCCTATAGACTCATGAGTTGAAGAGATTAAAGTTTATTTATAAGTCATCAAATTTTGTCTTTGGATTACCCTTTATGTGTTACCCCTAACTTTCCTTTTATTCCAGCCAATGGCCGGTAATAGGAGAACTCGGGCTAACAACCGTTGTGAAGATCAGTGTGATGATTGTACTTATGAGATGCCCAATCCAATGGGAGCGGGAATCGCGAACTTTGTCACGCTTCTCTCTCATATAACTCAAGTTTTGAATAGAAACACTGGTCAAGAGGAACGTTCAACCCCCCCTAAGAAAGAACAAGTCGCTATTGAAAGCTTCATGAGACAAAGGCCTCCTACTTTTAGTGGATCATCCGATCCCACGATTGCTGAACAATGGATCAACTCCATTGAAAAGATATTCTCCATCCTCCAATGCTCTGAAAAAGAGAAGGTTCTCCTGGCAGCTTATCGTATGTAGGGTGAAGCTGATCAATGGTGGACGTTGATCAAAAATACGAAGCCTGAGGAGGAGATCGAGGCTTTGGAATGGAAGGTATTCCGGAAGATGTTTTTCGATAAATATTTTCCACGCACCCTCCGTCTTAAGATGGAAAGGGACTTCCTTTCCCTCAAGAAGAAAGATGAGGAATCTGTGGGAGCGTACGAGGCAAACTTCACAAGGCTTGCACGATACGCTTCCGGCTTTGTCGTTACCCCCGAATGAAAGGCTGACCGCTTCTTTGGTGGGCTGAAGCCTAGCTTGCGGAAAGCATTAGCGATCCGTGACTTCGACAGCTATGAGGAAATTGTCTGATGTGCCCTCAAGGTTGAAATGGAGATCGGAGAATCACAGGGGTATCATGGGGACAAGAAGCGGAAGGTGGACTTCAATGCTGGTGGTCCGATGGATAAATCCAACGGCGCTAAGAAATTCCAGCACCCCACTTGCCAAAAGTGTGGAAAAAAGCACCCTGGAAATTGCCTTAGGGGGACAAGAAAATGCTTCAACTGTGGAAGAGAAGGGCACCTAGCTGTTAACTGTCAGCAAGAAGGACCCGCGGCTGCGACGGAGGGGAGGAACGCTCCGTTCGAACCTCAACGCATTGTTCAATGCTTCAAATGCAAAGAACCGGGTCATTTTGCGAATCAGTGCCCTAATCCAAGGGTTATCAGAGGAAATCAACAACCTCCAAGACAGCAAGGAAGAGCTTTTGCCATCACTTCTGCCGAAGTGAACCCCGACAACGAAGTGGTGACAGGTACGCTATTTATTCATTCAAGAATAGCGAACATACTTTTTGATTCAGGTTCTACGCATTCTTTTATATCTCAAAAGTTTAGTAGAACAATCCCTGCACCACCACAAATCATGGAAGTAAAGATGTCGGTGAGTACGGAAAATGGGGCAATCATTGCATCCCATGAGTATAAGTCCTCCCCTGTTATAATCTGTGGATTGAATTTCCCGGCGAACCTCGTCATACTCCCTTTGGTGGAATTTGATGCAATTCTTGGCATGGATTGGCTTTCCTTATATAGAGCCAACATAAATTGTCGGGAGAGGGAAATCACACTCCATATGGAGAATCGACCCCCGATTCTTTACAAGTGTCAGGATGAAGATGAATCTTCTTTAGCTCCATCATCTCAATCATGGATATTACTACCTTATGAGCATGCATATCTGGCTCAGATGATTGAGTCCAAGGAAGAAACCACCCTTGAAGAAATGCCTATTGTGAGGGAATTCGCTGAAGTATTTCCCGAGGAACTTCCTGGTCTTCCTCCAAGAAGAGATGTTGAGTTCTCAATTGAACTTATACCTGGGGCGCTACCAATATCCAAGACTCCATATAGAATGGCTGTGGTTGAGCTTGAAGAACTGAAGAAACAACTACAGGAGAATCTGGATAAAGGGTTTATACGCCCAAGTGCATCACCATGGGGTGCACCAGTCCTCTTCGTCAAGAAGAAGGATGGGTCAATGCGGCTTTTCATCGATTATCGTGAACTTAACAAAATCACGATAAAGAACAAGTATCCTCTCCCAAGAATCGATGACTTGTTTGATCAGCTGCGTGGAGCACAATACTTCTCCAAGGTCGACTTGCGGTCGGGATATTATCAAGTAAGGGTGAAGAAGGAAGATATCCCCAAGACTGCTTTTCGTACAAGGTACGGGCACTATGAATTCATAGTAATGCCTTTTGGACTCACCAATGCTCCAGCAATATTCATGCACTTGATGAATAGAGTCTTTAGAGATTACCTAGATAAATTTGTGGTAGTCTTTATAGATGATATTCTAATATACTCCAAAACCAAGGAGGACCATGAGGAGCATTTAAGAACTGTACTGGAGACTTTGCGCAAGGAGAAGCTCTATGCCAAGTACAGCAAGTGTGAGTTCTGGTTGAAGGAGGTCTCATTCTTGGGCCATATCATTACAAGCAATGGGATATCTGTGGACCCCTCCAAAACAGATGCAATTGAGGGATGACCGAGGCCAACATCGGTAACTGATATCCTTAGCTTCTTGGGGTTAGCTGGATATTATCGACGATTTGTGAGAAACTTCTCACGATTGTCCAACCCTCTTACCAAGCTAACTCGAAAGGGAGTAAAGTTTACTTGGAGTGATGAATGCGAAGAAAGCTTAAAGGAGTTGAAAAGGAGGCTTATCACTGCATCTGTGCTCACTTTACCCACAAGTGGGGAGCTTTTTGTGGTATTCAGTGATGCTTCGAAGAAGGGATTAGGATGTGTGCTGATGCAGAATGATAAAGTGATATCCTATGCCTCAAGACAGTTGAAAATCCATGAGCGAAACTATCCAACGCATGATCTGGAGTTGGCGGCGGTGATCTTTGCCTTGAAAATCTGGCGGCATTATCTCTATGGAGAGAAATGTGAGATATATACTGACCACAAGAGTCTTAAATATATATTCACACAGAAAGAGCTTAATATGCGCCAGAGAAGATGGATAGAGCTCATAAAGGATTATGACTGTTCAATACATTACCACCCTGGGAAGGCGAACAAGGTGGCGGATGCCCTAAGTAGAAAGGATCCAGCAATTCTATCAATGATGAGAATTGAGAAGGATCCAATCTTCTTAGACTTGATGAAGATGGACGTGGGAATCATAAAGAAGGGAACATCATCAATCCTTTCACAAATGATTGCTCAAACATCTCTTTTGGAAAGGTTAAAGGATGCTCAAAAGGATGATGCGAGAATCCAAGAAAAAGTGGAAGCTATCAAAAAGGAAAAATCCTCAGAGTTTAATGTTAATGAAGAAGGAATTGTGCGGTTTGGGAAAAGACTATGTGTCCCATCAAGTTCGGAGCTGAAGAAGGAACTTTTGGATGATGCACATAGTTCAAATTTCTCTACTCACCCAGGGAGCACAAAGATGTATCGAGATCTCCGAGAAAACTTTTGGTGGGATAATATGACGAAGGAGAACGCCGAATATACATCAAAGTGCCTGGTGTGTCAGCAAGTGAAGGCAGAGAGGCAGAAGTCTAAGGGGATGATGCAACCATTGCCCATACCAGAATGGAAATGGGAGAACATCACCATGGACTTCGTCACTGGACTTCCAAGGACATCCAAAAGCAACAATGCAATCTGGGTTATTGTGGATCGTCTTACAAAGACTGCACACTTCATTGCTATTCGAGAGGATTTCTCTTTGGATCAACTGGCACAGATATATATCAGGGAAGTGGTACGGTTGCATGGAGTACCACTATCTATTGTGTCTGACCGAGATCCAAGATTTACCTCTAAGTTTTGGAAGAGTCTTCAACATGCTCTGAATACTGAACTGAACTTCAGTACGGCCTATCATCCTCAAACTGATGGCCAATCCGAGCGGACTATCCAAACACTTGAGGATATGTTGAGAGCGTGCTCAATGGACTTTAAAGGAGGATGGGATCAACATCTTCCTCTAGTTGAGTTCTCTTATAACAATAGTTTCCACTCGAGCATCCAAATGGCACCATATGAAGCCCTGTATGGGAAAAGGTGTAGAACACCGGCATGTTGGGATGAGGTCGGTGAACGTAAGCTGCTTGGACCAGAAATGGTCGAAGAAATGGTGGAGAAGGTGAAAACCATTCAGCAGCATATCAAGGCAGCCCAAAGTCGACAGAAGAGTTATGCAGATAATCGTCGACGAGACCTTGAGTTTAAAGTCGGAGACATGGTGTTTTTATGCATATCTCCGTGGAATAAGGTCATGAGGTTTGGAAAGAAAGGGAAGTTAAGTCCAAGGTACATCGGCCCCTTCGAGATTCTTGATCGTGTTGGGGATGTGGCCTATCGACTAGCACTTCCACCTACTATGGCCAAGGTGCATGATGTCTTCCATTTATCCCTCTTAAGGAAGTACATACCAGACCCTTCACATGTACTCTCTTCTGAGGTGGTACAATTAGAAGACGATCTTTCTTATGAGGAGCAACCAGTGAAGATCTTGGATCGTAGAGAAAAAGTTCTACGAAATAAGACAATGCCCCTCGTCAAGGTGTTGTGGAGAAACCACAAGTTTGAAGAAGCAACTTGGGAGTCGGAGGATATGATGAAGCTAAGTTACCCACATTTGTTTTAGTGTGGGAAAAGGAAAATTTCGAGGGCGAAATTTCTTAAGGGGGGAATGTTGTAACGACCCAAAGTTTCATTAATGGAAAATCCCTCTTGATCCAGTTAAATGTTTCTTTATGAAAAATGTTTTTATAAGATTTCAACTTCTTTAAGTTTTACGTAAAGATTTCTGACCGTTACTTTTATAGCCGTTGAACAGTGATCATCTGGGTAGTTTAAATATAAGGCTTTAACGAACCAATTTTCTACTCAGACAAAGGAAGCGATGGCCTCATCCAGTAGAATTGCCCCTTACGAAGCCCATTTGTCGGATCTCGGAAAGGAGGTGGCATCTTTGGGCTTTGCCCTTGACCAAGCCCAAGCTGAGCTTCATCAAGTCAAGCTCGAACGTGATCGTCTACGGGAAAAATGGAAGTTGATAGAGATTACCACTCGAGCAATGTTATATGAGCAACCCCAAGAGTCTGTCACCATCGCACACCTTACCCTTAGGTCTTATGCGGCTATTTTAAGGGGTTATGTAACAAATAAGTAGCACCATGTTCATGTACATTATTTTTTGTATATAATAATGAATATAATTTCTAGTCATTTTTGATGCATTGTAATTAGTTTTTAAAGTACAAATGATGTTTTTAGTTATTATTTAATTAAGAATTATATTTTATTAAATTAAAGTATTTTTGAATTAAATAATATTTTAATAAAATATTATTATTAATATTAAATTAATTTTTATTAAATATAAATGATCTTATAATTTTATGAATGCAATTAAAATTTTTATTAAGGTTTGAAAGCCATTTCTGTCAAAACCCGTGAATTTTTTTTATAAATGTCGGTTTTTATTTTAAAAGTGAAAATTCACATATTTAGAAAATTATTTAGATAAAATAAATATTATTTTTGGAATCAGGACGTCGAAATTATCCAACGGTGAATTTTTCATAATTTTCCGTGACAGTCAAATTTTTGGGTAAAAATTAAATACCATTTAAATATATAATGTGTTTTATGACATCATAATGACCCAATGGTGATGTAATAAAATACCATAATCCCTATGTTCGGCCAATATGTATTTTATCATTAAAATAATGAGGTTTTGGGTTTGTTTGACTCACTTTTCAAAGCATTAATGGAGCCCTCAAGACTTATTCAACACTTTGCCTTTTTAAATTAATTTCCATGGGAGTGTGACTCACCTCCACATAAGCAAACCTAATTTTTTAATAAGTTCGGACCTTGGCCTTGTAAAATATTGTTTTCCTCTTTCCTTTTCCAGAAACCATGGGCTAATACCATGGGATGGTTTGTGGTTCGGATTATTTTAATATAAGGGGTCCCAAACCTAAATAATAAAGAATTCTCTCACCTTTCCTATATAAACCCACCCAAGATCCCACTTCCTCCTCACTCAAAGCCCTTGAAGTTCGTCCAACCTCTGCCCTACTCTCTCTAGAATCCTCTCAAGGTGCCCCAAGCTCCCAAGAATCCTCTCACAAGCCTCTCTCTAGCCTTTGGAAGCACACTTCCAAGTAAGGGGTTTTTCTTCCTTTCTCATTTTTGTCAATTTTCCTTAAGTTGTATTGCCCTTTTAATTTCAATTATGAATGTTGGGGTATGGTTTCTCACCTCTCCCATACTGCCCTTTTATAGTTTTAATGATGGGAGACCCCTTTCTCTCTCATTAAATGCCTCCCATGTACACCCGTTACTATGCCGAAATTCCGAATGGAACCTTTTTCTCCTCTTTTATATTCAAGCAATACTTTTGTATCATGAATATAAATTCCATTTCTATTGTTGGGACATGTATATATATGATCTCCTTACTGTCCATTACATGTAAATATGATGAGGAACCCATTTCTCTCTCATCAACCTTTTTTTATGAATTCTTATGTCATGCCGTTACGCTGCCGAAATCGCACCGATTTTCTAAGCCAATGTCTTTGTGTAGTGAATACCATGCCCATTTCTCCATCAAGGGTATTCAACTTTATGGACATTTACATGTTGATTATAAAGTTTCATGTATGAATTCCACATTTCTTTATCGTGGAAGAAATGATTATGTTTTATGAATCCATGTTTTATGATCCATGTGGCACACTTATGCATGAAATGAAATGTTTAAGAAGGGTGCGCCCTTTATAGCGCTCCAATGCATTGGGTAAAGTATAGTATCATGATACGTCATGTGCAATGAGTGTTGACTCATGCTAATTCAAGTGCAACGAGGGTTTACTCGTGCTTCAAGTGCAATGAGGGTTTACTCATTCTCCATGTGCAATGAGCCTTGGCTCATGCTAATTCAATGTTAAGTGTTGTTGCCACATTTCCATGTTATGATTATCATGCTTTATCATGCCTTTATGTTCATGTCTCTCTTATGCTCTATTGATATGCCTATTGCCTAACATGTATTGTACTCCTCATGTTATTCATTATGTACTCCCTTACTGGGCTTTATAGCTCACCCCTTTTCTTATGCATGTCCTCAGGTTATCCCATGCAATGCTAAGTACGAAGGAATGTAGTGGTCATGTAAAGGAAGTTTTCAATAAGGATGTTGTATTTCAAGTTTAAAGTTTTTATGTAATGATCCTAAGCCCCAAAGACACTAAACCTCTCGATCTTCTTTGTTGTATCAAGTGAAGTTTTATGTAATAAAGCATGTTTAAGTTGTAATAAAAAGCAGGGTTGTCATAGTAACGCCCTCAAAATGATAATGGGTTAAATAACTAAATGATATGTCTCATGTCAACAAGGTGCACCTTCATTTTCGGGAGCCTGTCTGATTAGAACTCCATAGTTAAGCGTGCTTGGCCTGGAGTAGTGATCAGGATGGGTGACCTCCTGGGAAGTTTCTCAGGATGTGTGTTAGAACTCCACAGTTAAGCGTGCTTGGCCTGGAGTAGTGATCAGGATGGGTGACCTCCTGGGAAGTTTCTCAGGATGTGTGTGAGTGAGGACAAAACACACTGGAAAGGACATGTGTTGGCCTGTGGGGACAATCATTAGTCAGATGACCCGTTCAGGCATATGGGTGGACCCTAGGGTGGGCCCCATGTGTCTGCGGGGCAACTGGTGGTACCTAGTGGGCTAGGACCCGACGGCCATGTTAAGGCGGGGTGGTTGTGCTGTTACTGGGGCCCAGTTGTCACAATTGGTATCAGAGGAGGAACCCAGCCTTAAGTGCGGTGCACTGCCTGGGTTGAGTTGTAGGGCCCACAACGAGGGCGTTGTGCTCTAAAGGGGGGTGAATGTAACGCCCTCAAAATGATAAAGGGTTAAATAACTAAATGATATGACTCATGTCAACAAGGTGCACCTTCCTTTTCGGGAGCCTATCTGATTAGAACTCCACAGTTAAGCGTGCTTGGCCTCGAGTAGTGATCAGGATGGGTGACCTCCTGGGAAGTTTCTCAGGATGTGTGTTAAAACTCCACAGTTAAGCGTGCTTGGCCTGGAGTAGTGATCAGGATGGGTGACCTCCTGGGAAGTTTCTCAGGATGTGTGTGAGTGAGGAAAAAACACACTAGAAAGGACATGTGTTGGCCTGTGGGGAAAATCATTAGTCAGATGACCCGTTCAGGCATATGGGTGGACCCTAGGGTGGACCCCATGTGTCTGCGGGGCAACTGGTGGTACCTAGTGGGCCAGGACCCGACGGCCATGTTAAGGCGGGGTGGTTGTGCTGTTACTGGGGCCCAGTTGTCACAGATGTGCTTCAACATACCAAAATCCATAAAACCAAATCCAAAAAACAAGGGCATCCCCTCCCCAGAATAAAAAAATCTGTCCAACTTCCACCTTCTCATCACTACTTTACTAACTGTCCCATGCGATGATGCACGAGCTTGTTGACAATGGCAAAGGCCATACCCTCTCAAACTTCTTATTCCAAATAGCCATTATATGATGAAAAATTGGCTCTAAACCTCATCTGGAACAACCCTTGAAGAAGAAATGGAAGCATAGACCTTGAACCTATGACCGCACAACATAAACACCATTCAAGAAAAAACAATCAGAATCACACACCAGATTCACCGCAAGAACACGAAACACATCCTCAAAGCGCTTCAACACCATTCAGAAAATCACTCACATCATCAAACAAGAAACCAGTAAAAAAACTCATGAAACACATCCAGGCCCTCCCCCCTCCAAGCTACTCCAGATCCATCGCCGACCACACCAGAACCACACCAGAGATGTCGCCAAGACACGCCTATTCGAGCCAAGAACCAGAGAAACACCAGGGCGCGATGTTTCCTAGACCGAGAAGCCACACAGAACCGAGCCGAAGAATCGGAGCCACTAAGAAAATCTTCAAGAAGATAATCCGAGCCACGCCAATCCGATCTAGAATCCATAACAAGCCTCGTCATCGTCGAGGACCCAAAGCCAACATCGAGCCACATCGCAGCCCCACGAGCCACACCGACGCCAAGGTAAACCATCTCCGAGAAGATCTAGAGGGCCGATGGAGAGACTGAATCGCACTGAAGGAGGAAGGGAGATAGGGCAAAAAAAAAAACCCTAGCCACCTCAAGGAGTGTGAGATGCCACTCAGAGGCCTCGCCCTCTGCGTTCGTCGAGTCAAACACTTCCTTGTAAGGGATTTATTCATTTCTCATTTATGTCCAAATTTGATTATGTTATTATTACCTTTTATTTTCAATTACAAATTATGGGGTATAATTTCACACCTCCCCCACACTGCCCTCTTAATTTTTTAATGATGATATACCCCTTTCCACTCTCATTAATGCCTCCCATGTAAACCTGTTAAAATGCCGAAATTCCTTAAGAAATTTCTTTATCCTCATTTACATTCAAGAAATTCATTTATATTATAAATCAAAATTCCATTCAATATGTTGGAATATTATTTTACATGATCCCTTTAATATCCATTTAATTTATAAATGATGATAAACCCATTCCACTCTCATCAACCCATTTTACGAATTTCTTTTTGACGTCGTTATGCTACCGAAATTACACAGAAATTTTCATACCAAAATCATTGTATAGTGAATACCATACCCACTCATATATCAAGGGTATTCAACTTTATGCACATGTACTTGTTCATTTAAGACATGAATTTATGTATTCCATATCTATTATTCGTGGAATGAATTATGACGTTAATTAATCCGTGTTGTAAGACCTATGTGGCGCACTTATGCATGAAATGAAATGATTATGAAGGGTGCGCCCTGATAGCGCTCCAATGCATTGTGTAAAGTATAATATCATGATACTTCATGTTAAATTAGTGTTGAATCATTCTAATTCAAGTGAAATAAGGGTTTACTCAACCTTAATGTTAAATTAGGGTTTACTCATGGTCTATGTGAAATGAGCCTTAGCTTATGCTAATATCATGTTAAATGTCGTTACCACATCTCCATGTTATGATTATCATGCTTTATCATACCTTTATGTTCATTTTTATCTTGTTCTATATTGATATGCTTATTGTCTAACATGTATTGTATTCCTCGTGTTATTCCATTTTTATTCGCTTACTGGGCTCTATTTCGTACCCCTTTTTTATTTACGTCCCCATGTTATCCTATGCGATGTTAGGTACGAAGTAATGTTGTGGTCATGTAAAAGAATTTTTCAATAAAGATGTTATGTTTCATGTTTTAAGTTGTTATCTAATGATCCAAATCTGCAAATACACTAGAAATCTCAATATTCTATGTTGTATTAAGTGAAATTTTGTGTAATAAATTATGTTTAACTATGAAATAAAAGTAGGGTTGTTATAATTGGTATTAGAGGATATGTTTAATTATTTTTCAGGATTAGGATTATAAAACCCTAGTGAAATCCTTAGGGATAAGACTAACTATAATAAAAATATCCCTATGTTTTGGTGATCAATAATTATGTGGTTTATCATAGAAATACTTCCCTGTTTGTATACGACGTGGTAGAGGCGGGTCTGGAACAGATGTACCTAGGAGTGAAAACTCCAAAAAGGAGTTTTGAGCTTGACCTGGGGTATCCAGGTACATGAAAATGGGCCTTACTTCACTCTTGTTTATGACACTCTCAAAGGATATTCATTGGTAAATTCACAAGATTAGTATGAACCATTATTAAAGGAATTAAAAAAGTTTCCTCTAAGAATGTATGCTAGAAATTAAATTTAAGATAATAAATAATGGATCCTATAGATTCATAAGTTAAGGAAATAAAATTTATTTATAAGTCATTTTTTTGTCCTTGGATTACCCTTTTTTTGTTTCCCCTAACATTCCTTATATTTCAGCCAATGGCCAATAATATGAGGACTTAGGATAACAACCAATGTGAAGATCAATGTGATGATTGTTCTAATGAGAAGACCAATCCTACGGGAGAAGTAATCGTGAACATTGTCATGATACACTCTCAGTTAACTCAAGATTTAAATAGAAACATGGGTAAATAGGAACATTCAACCCCCCCAAAGAAAGAACAAGTAGCTATCAAAATATTCATGGGACAAAGGCATCTTACTTTTAAAGGATCATCTGATCCTTTAATCATTGAACAATGGATCAAATCCATTGAAAATATAATCACCATCCTTCAATGTTCAGAACATGATAAGTTTCTTCTGGCTTCTTATCATATGGAGAGTGATGCAGATCAATGGGGGACATTGATCAAAAATAAGAAACATGGGTAGGAGATTGAGGCATTGGAATGGAAGGATATCCGAAAGATTTTTTTTCGTAAATATTTTCCTCACACCCTTTGGCTTAAGATGGAAAGGGACATCCTTGCACTCAAGAAAAAAAGGCGACAAATCCATCAGAGCATATGAGGAAAACTTTTAAATGCTTTCATGATACAACTTTGACATTGTTTTTATCCCCGAATGCAAGGTTGACCGCTTATTTGGTGGACTACAACCTAGCCTTTGGAAAGCCTTGGAGACCCATGAACTCCGCGACTATGTGTAAATTTGCTGATGTTCCCTCAAGGTCGAAATGGAGATCGTCAAATCTCAGGGGGTATCATGGGGATAAAAAACTGTGGACTTCAGTTCTATTATTCTGATGGATAAATCCAACGGTGTTAAGAAGATCCATCACCCCACTTGCCAATGGTGGGGAAAGAATCACCCTGAAAATTTCATGAAGGGGATGCGGAAATGTTTTAGATTTGGAAGAGATGGACACCTAGATGTTAACTGGCGACAATAAAAACCCACAACTGCGATAGAGGAGAGGGACAATCCATTCAACCCTCAACGTGTTATTCATTGCTTCAACTACAATGAACCGGGGCATATTTCAAATAGGTTCCCTGATCCAAGGTTTTTAATAGGTAACCTAAAACCTCCAATGTAGTAAGGGAAATATTTTTCCATCAATACAGCTTATGTGTACCCCGATAATGAAGTGGTGACTAGTACACTAGTTATTCATTCAACAATAGCGAACATACTTTTTGATTACATTTCTACTCATTCTTTTGTATCTTGAATGTTTAGTTGAAAAATTCCAACACCACCACAAATCATGGAATTAAAGATGTCGGTGAGTATGGAAAATGGGGAAATCATTGCATCTCATGAATATAACTCCCCCCCTATCGTAATTGGTGGATTGAACTTCCTGGTGAACCTCATCATACTCCCTATGGTGGAATTTGATGCAATTTATGGCATGGATTGGATTTACCTATACAGATCCAATATAAATTTCCATGAGAGGGAAATCACTCTCCATTAGGATAATCGACCCTAGATTCTATACAAGTGCAAGTACGAAGATGCATCTTCTTTAGCACCATCATTTCAAGTGTGTATATTACTAGCCAATGAGAACATGTATCTGGATTAGAAGATTGAGTCCACGGAGGAAACCATCCTTAAAGATATGCCTATTATGAGGGAATTTGCTAAAGTGTTTCCCAAGGAGTTTCCTAGTCTTACTTATAGAAGATATTTTGAATTCTCAATTGATCTTATACCTTGGGTGTTTCTAATATCCATGACTCCATATAGAATGGCTATTGTGGAGCATGAGGAGCCGATGAGACAACTACAGTAGAATATGGATAAAGGGTTTATAGGCCTCTATGCTTCACCATGGGGTGAACCAGTCCTCTTCATCATGAAGATAGATGGGTCAATTCTCCATAGCATTGATTATCATGAGCTTAACAAAATCACGATAAAGAACAAGTATCATATCCAACGATTGTATGACTTGTTCTATTAGCTATATGGAGAACAATACTTCTTCAAGGTAGATTTGTAGTTGGGATATTATCAAGTAAGGGTGAAGAAGGGAGATATCTCCAAGACTGCATTTCATACAAGATACGGACACTATAAATTCAATGTAATGCCTTTCATACTCACTAATGCTTTATCAATATTCATGGAATTGATTAATATAGTCTTTAGAAATTACCTTGACAAATTTATGGTATTCATTATATATTTTATTCTAATATAATAAAAAACCAAAGAGACTCATGAGGAGCATCTAGGAACTGTACTAGAGACCTTGCGGAAGGAGAAGCTCTATAGAATGTACAACATGTGTGAGTTATGGTAGAAAGAGGTCTCATTGTTGGGTCATATCATCAGAACCAATGAGATATCTGTGGATCCCTCCATGATAGCTGCGATTGAGGGATTTTTAAGTCCAAAATCAGTAACAGATATCTGTATCTTCTTGGGTTCATCTAAATATTATCGATTATTTTTGAGAAATTTCTCTTAATTTCCCAACCCTCTTACCAAGCTAACTCGGAAGGGAGTAAAGTTTTCATGGAGTGATGAATGCGAAGAAATATTCAAAGAGTTGAAATTTAGGCTTACCACTACACCCATCCTCACATTACCCACAAGTAGAGAAATTTTTGTAGAATTTAGTGATTTTTTGAAGAAGGGCCTTGGTTGTTTTTTAATATGGATGAAAAATACATGACTAAGAATCAAGTAAATTTAAAGTTCATGAGTATAATTATCCATCAATTTATATAGATTTTGCTAAAATGATCTTCACTTTAAAAATTTAGAGCCATTATCTATTTAGGGATATGTGTGAAATATACACGGATCAAAAAAGTCTCAAGTATATAATAACACAAAAAGAGAAGAATATGGGCCAACAAAGATGGTTATATATGATAAAAGATTATGAATTCTCAATACATTACCACCCTACAAAAGCGAAAAAGGTGGAAGATTCTCTAAGTAGAAAGAATCCTGCGATTCTATCATTGATGATAATTGAGAAGGATCCAATCTTCTTAGATTTGATGAATATAGACATGTGAATCATAAAGAATGGAATATCATCAATACTTTCACAAATTATTACTAAACATTCTCTTTTGGAAAGATAGAAGGATTCTCAAAGAAAGGATGTAGAAATTCTAAAAAGTGTGGAAGCTATTAGAAATAGGAAATCCATAGAGTTCATGGTTTACAAGGATGGAATTGTGAGATTTGGGTCATGATTATGTGTACCATCCAATACCTAGATAAATAAGGAGCTTCTGAATGATACACATAGCTCAACCTTCTCTATTCGCCTGAGGAGAACAAATATGTATCGACATATCTGCCAAATATTTTGGCGGGACAATATGAAAAGGTATATTGCTGAATATACATCAAAGTAACTAGTATATTAGCAAGTGATGACTGAGAGGAATAATTTTAAGGGGATGATGCAATCACTACCCAATACCAACATGGAAGTGGGAGAACATTACCATGAACATTGTGACTAGACTTCTAAGGACGTCCAAAGGAAACAATGCTATATGGGATGTTTTGGGTCATCTTACGAAGACAGATCACTTTATCGTGATTCGAGAGGACATCTAATTGGAACAACATGAACGGATTGACATCAAAAAAGGGGTAAGTCTTTATGGAGTACCACTATCTTTTATATATGATCGTGATCCAAGATTAACCTCGATGTTCTGGAAAAGTCTTCAACATGCTCTAATCTCTGAACTGCACTTCAGTACGATATATCATCCTCAAACTTATGGCCTATCTCATAGAACTATTCAGACACTCGAATATATGTTAATATCATGTTCCGTAGACTTAAAGGAGGATGGGACCAACATCTTCCACTAGTTTCATTCTCCTACAATAACAGTTTCAACTCGAGCATCCGAATGGCACCATATGAAGCCCTTATGTGAAAAGGTGAAAAACAATGATGTGTTGGGATGAAGATGGTGAGTGTAAGCTGCTAGAACCAAAAATGGTCAAAGAAATGGTAGAGAAGGTGAAAACCATTTAGTAGAATATCATGGCATCCCAAGGTCGATAGAAGAGTCATGTAGACAACCATCGAAAAGACCTTTAATTCAAAGTTGGATACTTGGTATTTCTATGCATGTATTTATGGAATAAGGTCATGGGGTTTGGAAATAAACGAATGTAAAGTCCTAGGTACATCAGCCCCTTCTAGATTCATGATTGTGTTAGGGTTTTGGACAATCAACTAGCACTTCAACCTACTATGGCCAATGTACATGATGTCTTTCATGTATCCCTATTGAGGAAGTACATACCATACCCTTCACATGTACTCTCTTCATAGGTAGAATATTTATCGGATGATCATTCTTATGAGGAGAAATCACTGACGATCTTATATTGTAGAGAAAAACATCTACGACATCACTCAATTCCCCTCATCAAGGTGTTTTGGCGAAACAAAAAGTTTGAAGAAGCAATGTGGGAATCAAAGGAAGTGATGAAGCAAAGTTACCCACATCTTTTATAGTGTGGGAAAATAAAAATTTGAGGGTGAAATTACTTAAGGGGGGAATATTGTAACAAACCAATCATTCATTAACGCATCCCATACAATTATGAATTGTGACCATTGCAAATATAGCCATTGAATAGTGATCAGATGATTAGTATAAATATGGGGCTCTAAAAAATCTAATTTACTTAGACAAAGTAATTGATGGCCTCATCCAGTAGGCTTTCCTCACACAAATACCATTTCTTGGAGCTTGGAAAAGAGGTGGTTTCATTTGGAATCACTCTTGACCAATCCCAATCTATGCTTCAATGTGTTAAGCTTGAAGGGAACTGCCTATGGGAGAAGTGGAAGTTGATAGAGATTACCACCCGAGCGATGTTATCCGAGCCACCCCAACAGTCTGTCACCATTTTGCACCTTACCCTAAGGTCTTATGTGGGTGTTGTTAGGGGTTATGTAAAAATACCTGAGAACTATTATTATGTGCATTATTTTTTTATATAATAAAGAATATACATTCTTTTTATTATTGTTACATTGTAAATAGTTTCTAAAGCACAAATAGTATTTTTCATTAATATTCAACAAAGGAATCTCTATTGATAATTTAATGGATTTTTAATTAAATAATATTTAAATAAAATATTATTAAATTAATTTTTATTATTTATAAATGAACGTATAATTTTGTTAGAATACAATTTTAATATTTATTAAGGTGTGAAAGTCGTTGTTTTTTAAAACCTATGACTTTTTGATAAATGTCATTTTTTATTTTTAAAAGTAAAAATTCACATATTTAGAAAATTATTTAGATAAAATTATTATTATTATTGGAATCAGGATGTTAAAATTATCCAATAGTAATTTTTTCATAGTTTTTTTGTGACAGTTGAATTTTTGGGTTAAAATTATATACCGTTTAAATATACAATGTGTTTTATGACATCATAAAGAAACAATTGTGATGTAATAAAATACTATAAATAATATTTTTGGGAAATATGTATTTTACTATTAGAATAATTTTATTTTAGGTGTTTCTATTTTTTTTACAAAGCTTTAGGGGACCCTCCAGTACTTATAAAACATTTTAGCTTTTTAAATTGATTTCCTTGAAATTGTGACTCGCCTCCACATAATCATCCCTATTATTTTAAGAAGTTGGGAAATTTTCATTATAAAATATTGTTTTAAAATCCCCTTTGGAAAAAACCCATGGGAAAAAACCATGGGCTGGTTTTTCATTTGGATTATTTTAATGTGTGGTGACCAAAACCTAAATAATAAACAATTCCCTCTCCCTTTCTATATAAACTCACCCAAGCTCCCACTTCCTCTTCACTCAAAGAATTTGAAGCTTGAACAATCCCTAGACGCCTCTCTCTATAATCCTTCAACTGTTCCCCAATCTCTCAAGAAGCCTCTCTCAAGCCCCTCCCAAGCCTTTGGGATCACACTTCCATGTAAGGGATTTCTTCCTTTATCATTTTTTTCTAGATTTCATTTTGTTGTTATACCCTGGTATTTTCAATTAAATGTGTTTGGGTATTATTTATCACCACCCCATAATTTCCTATTAATGTTTTAATGATGATAGACTCATTTTCTCTCTCATTAATGCCTCCCATGTACACTTGTTACCATACGGAAATTCCGTAAAGAATTTCTCTCTCCTCATTTACATTCATGAAATTCTTTTATATTATGCATATAAATTCTATTACATATGTTGGTATATTATGTCCCATGATACCCTTTACTGTTAATTTAATGTATAAATGATGAGACAGCCATTTCACTCTCATCAACCCATTTTACGAATTTCTCTTTGACATCGTTATGCAGCCAAAATTACATGAAAGTTTCCATGCCAAAATCATTGTGTAGTGAATACCATACTCCCTCCTCTATCAAGGGTATTCAACTTTATTCACATGTACTTGTTTATTGGGAACTTAAATTTATGTATTCCATATCTCTTATTCATGGAATGAATTATGATGTTAATTAATCCATGTTGTGTGATCTATGTGGCACACTTATGCATGAAATGAAATGATTATGATGGGTACGCCCTGATAGTGCTCCAATGCATTGGGTAAAGTATAGTATCATGATACATCACATGCAATGAGTGTTGACTCATGCTAATTCAAGTGAACTTAGGGTTTACTTGTGATTCATGTGAAATGAGGGTTTACTAATGATCCATGTGCAATGAGTCTTGGCCCATGCTAATATCATGTTAAATGTTGTTTCCACATATCCATGTTATGATTATAAAGCTTTATCATGCATTTATGTCCATTTTTATCTTGTTCTCCATTAATATGACTATTGTCTAACATGTATTGTATTACTCATTTTATTCCATTTTTATTCCCTTATTGGGATTTATATCTCACCCTTTTCTTATGTATGTCCTCAGTTTATCCCATGTCATGTTAAGTATGAAGTAATTTTGTGGTCATGTAAAAGATGTTTTCAATAAAGATATTGTATTTCATTTTTTTAATTTTTTATGTAATGATCATAATCCCCAAATACACTTGAACTATAGATATATATGTTGTATTATGTGAAATTTAATGAAATTAATTATGTTTAAGTGTTAAATAAAAGTAGGGTTGTTTTAATTACTCGGTTAGAATAAAAAAAAATATTTTATAGTTTTTTAAAATTTTGTTTCTATATACTTGAAATTGAATACATATTATTTGATTGTATATTTTTTTGGATTTTTTAAAGTTTTGATGTATGGATCTATATATTAAATGTTTTAGTAACATTTAAATATTTTAAAAAATTATAATAGTAATGATCACAAAAATAATTAAAAATAATTTATTTATATTTGTTTATATAATGATGAATATTTATATTGGTTTATAATACATTATTGATTATTTATTTTCAATATTATTCAACATTCATAAAGTTTATCAAAAATATTTATCAATAAAATTTTCCCTAATTTCCAATGATATTTTATTTTAATATTACTAATTATTTTTAACACATTTTAATTAGAAATTATATATATATATATTAAATAATTTTACATTTGGTCACATACCTTAAAATAATGTTTAGTATAATGGAATGGGATTATAATAATGATAAAGATAATTAAATTGAATGAAAAATGGTTTTATTTTATTTATAAAAGAATTTAACTAATAATTCCCTCACATGAGAGATTATAAATTCCAAATAAAAACATATGTAAATGGGATATGGATGTAACATCCTGTTCTGGATCACCCAAAAGTAATCAGATCAAAGAACCATGAGTCCTCAAGTGCATCTCATAATATGTTATAGGTTGTAAACTAGTACTGAGGGATGATGATGGAACCATGGAGAGTATATTTTTCTGGTTAAGAAAACTATAAAACACATAAAAATTAATATAAATTTAGTCATCATAATATAAAGAGGATAAAATATTCCATATTTCTATGATAAAACCAAATGTACATAATAAAATAGAATTTTTATAACAATGATATATCCAAATGTCATATAAGTGACCATACCCCAACAAGATCTCCCATGGCAAAATCATATCTAACCCATTTCAAAATAATTTAAACTAAAAAAGTCCACCCAGTTTTATGTACCAACCTATTACTAAGTCTCAACCCCATACTATCATCTAAATATCACTATAAAATATAACTCAACCATCCCACATCATACCTCTTCCCTACATGTGTCTAAAATTTTTAGATATTCTCAGGTACAAAAGTTCAAGGGCTACTGGAGAAGGGTGTGACTGTAAATCAGTAGGCCACAATCTATAATGTCCCTATCATATCCATTATAAAATTTTCCTAACCATGTTAAATGATATATAAAATAATTAATACTTAAGAAAACCAATGTTGATCGTTGAGTTCAATGGTTTCAACCTTGAATGACCATACTATCTTAGCCATTGCTGATGCTGATTCAAAAAAAAGCCACGTATCAATACTAATGGATAATAAGGTTCCTTCCCACAATTCCATATTAATGGTAATATTAGAACCCACTGATAATTTTAGTTCAATGGTTATAATGAAACCTAGATATAATACTATCTCAAATCATTAACACCAGGGGATGGAATGGAACCCTCCAGTAATTCATTCTGAATGGTCTGAATGGTGACCTCCAACAATACCATCTCAAATTAATAACATTAAGTGTATATGTGATATGTTACCTTGATGACATCAAATTTTAGGGTTCATAAGTTAACCCACACTTGAAGACACCTCATATCATTAAAATAAGCGGTCCAAAATTTCACCCAAAATTAGTCCCATTCATCATAGATATTTGGTGTAGCAACCCAACCTATCTTGCATAACCATTATCTTGTAACCCTACATCAACGTTAGGTAGGAATGGAAAACACAAATGTTTATTTAACGAGATCTATCATGGAAACCAACATACCCAATATCTACATAGGCATAGTGGGAATGATCACCAAACCCATAACACAATCCATTTATTGTTGTAATGGTGTTAAACCTTAGTACACATAGCATGTTTCATTATATCCGACGCATTTTTGTTTAGTGTGGTTCCCAACCAACCATTCCAATACATCTTAAAATGAAGGCTTCCATGAAGTCCAAATACATTACCCCATTGATAATTATTTATCATATCATGAAAAATCATTCACATAATAGTAAATATGTCTTATATAAACCTATAATAAATTAAACTATTAAAAAATAATGATAAATCATGAGGTCATATGGGATTGAAATCACCATAAAATTGGATGAAATCCACTTTAGGATGGTATCTTAATCAATAAACATATTATCACTTCTATTTCATTCAATAATAAAACCATTTTAACAAAATACCACTATTCCATAAGTTTTTATAAGAAAACCAAGTTACTTATATGATACACTAATTTTCATCATAAATGGGGAAACCCCCCATAAATTCACTTATTCACGTTTCAAATATTGTGTTCAAAGCCCTTATTTTGTTGTGATTATCATCCTTAAAACATATACATGATTAAATCATGACCTAATTAGAAATATAGGTAATAAAATATGTGAAAAAAATAAAATAGGTTACATAACGACCATTACAGCTTAAATATCAATCTAGGATGGTACTCTCAAACCTAACCAATCCAACAATTAATTCCTTTTCTTCCACCCAGATACAAACATACTAGTTTAGGAGGAACTATCACCTATACTATAACAAAATATCAAAGAGGATATAAGGTAGTTGAAATTAATTATGGCCTACAACTAAAAAAACCATTCCTAATCCATCACACTTCCCAACTCAATGGGGACTAAGTGAACCTATAAAAAGGTCTACTATGTTTTGGATTACAAATTGAAATGTCTAGGTTCTAACTATTATGTTCTATATTACATAAGAATACCCCCCATGACCCTAATTGGTCATGGAATTCAGTCCCTCCCCATTTTAATCTATACATGGTCCCTTTGAAGAATATTCATTTGAAATAGGTATGAAAATAACCAAATCAATTTAATTAAGATAAATTTCATATATATTACATAATCACACATAACATGAAGCCCGATAAAATGTATAAACTATGTATAAAGAATTTGGGACCACCTACCTTAAATTATGATTTCATTTCATTAAAAAGGTCTTACCGCTATCTTTATCCAAGATGATCTAGTTTTTATCCATAAAAAATGAGGAAACAAACCCAAATTATATTATATTTAAATAATATAAAATTTTATATCTAATTTATATATTAATTTATTATTAATTTCATAATAATTCCTTAGATATAAATAAGGACAAACTCATTAATCTCCCCCCTATGACCTAATCCTCAAGCAATGAGGTAAATATAACTTCTGAAAACACCTCAAGCACAATATAAAAAAAATTAATCCTGTAAAATCATAAAATAAATTAATTCCATCCCCATTTTATATAAATAACCCTAAATATATTAGTAGAGTACCTTACCCAGGGATACCTCACACAACCTTCCGTTTTCTTCCTTTTAGGAGTTTCTTTATCCAACTAGAGTAAATTACAAAACATTTTGGATGATTTGACAATGGTCAAGTGGGACCATCACTCAAACCCTAGATCTAAGACACCAAAATATGTAACCAAAACAGTAGAATAATAATAACAGTAGAATAATGAAATAATCATACCTCAAATAACATTAAGAAATGTCTTAAATTCTTAATCTCTTCATAAGGAATACATGATATCAGAAAAGAGAGCGGAGTTAGTGCAACAACCATATCTTTATACAATATTTTTCATAAAATAATTATAGGGGGTAATAAGAAAATATGGGTTTTGTCCAAGATTTATAAACTATCACAGTGTCCCATTACAGCATGAATAAATTAGGTTAAAGAGCAATGCCCCCTGTTTGGAATTGCATAATGTCATGACCCACTAGGTCATGTCACCCTGCTTACCCCTATCATTCTAATTAGTGCATCCCCAAGTTATAAAACATGACTAACCATAAGTTTCATCACATAATTAATACCTTTGGAGAACCATCCATATTTTAGCTCATCCACTATTGTGAATTCTTACCCACTAATGAAATTCGCATAGAATGTCCCCTTAAGATAAAATTTGATACATACCCCTAAAGGGATACCAAAAATTTTAATCTACATTGATATCGCATGATATCCCTAAGAATTAAAAATATAATATTCAGTTAATGGATTGAAATGTGACATTCATCCTTTATTATGAAACTCATTACCATATACTATAAATTAATTTTATATGACACACACCTGGTTCCAACACCAATTTGTTTTGTAATGATCTATTGTCTATGTCATATTTCTTTATAAGGTACACCCCAACCCAACACTAAATCATGATATATATCATGATACATTTATTGGACCACAGATCATATCATAAAACACCACATAAATATGTTTCAACTATTCAAATTCAAATCAAAAACCCATTTTAAAAAATTAATTCAATTTTTTGGAAAAAAAATAAAAAATCCTCTAAATTAACCAATATAAAATTATGTTAACAGTTACATAGTCCCCACCATTACACTTGTAAAAAATATTCATCCTCATGGATCACCCATGAAAAACTCTGGTAATTGATTACTAATGAAAAATCAAATTTCTAATCTCAAAATAGTAATAAAGACGTGTCCAATTCATCTATTTAAGTTATTGTACTCCGATCCCAATAGCTTCTCACCCCCGACCAGTAATAGTAAAATCCTTTCGCTGAATAAATCATCATAACCACTCTTAAAATATCCATGGTAAATCACACACAAGAGTTCCCATCTAGTAATCCGACACAACACAATTCACGAAAACTCATCAAACCAAGCATTGTGATCCTTACTAATTCCACTAAATCGAGAACTAATTCCTATAATTAACAATATTCAGTAATTCATATACCACATATATGATACAATATGGGTTAATAAAAGTGTTCAAAACTAAATCATTACTTTCTTAATGTCACAGCCGATCATCACCTGATTATTCTCACTAGAAAATTAAGTATCACTAGAAATACCATATTTATAACAAAAGGCATCACCTCATTACATATATTGGTGTTCTTACCAAGATCATAAATATTTCAGGATTTTGGTCACCATACCATCTACTCTTCCACAACTAAAATTCCTCACATACCAACCATACTAAATTTACCCCAAATTTATTGACAAATAACCATATGAAGATATTTTTTAATTACTGTATATAACCCAAACACTTACATCCAATTAACTACCAAAAATAGCAACCAACATCAGGTTTTGTTGAATAAAAAATTACCCCTGATTTCTAATAAAAACATTAAAAAATGAGTTCCAAAAACTCAGAACATCCAAGGTGTACTTCCCACTATATAATTTTCCTTCTCAATAGTTAACAAGATTGACCCTATAAGATATCTACAATTATTTCAACATTGGAATTCATGATCCTCGCTCATATTCTTCTATCAAGTCTACATCACAAGACTTGATCTAGGGTCTTATTATATTATGATACAATATGAAACTAATTTACATCTTTATTGATAACCACTACTTTAACACCCTACCTAGATAGATGTATCTAAAGTTCATGCCCTGATATTCCTACCCTTCTTGTCCAAAATACCCCTGATCATTCCCCAAAGAATCCTTTAATATATCCAATTCATAATATTGATTTAGGGTCCAAAAACCTATAGAATTTTTCAATCCTACTAATGTGTCTCACTCATTTTAACTATCATCTTATATTTTATCACCATCTATGGTAGAACATTAAATTATCCCATCCACCAGTTATAAACTAAATCCTTGAAGCTGGGGAAACTAAGGCATCCTAGAACTCATCACAATATATAGTCACCTCTCAGTGTATTACACCCCATGTGGGTCTTATAGAGTTGAAAAATTAACCCAATACATACAATCATTGACTTGAGAAATATTATAATGAAACCACTATGTGTTTTTATCCAATGTTGTGACCTCACTAAAAAATTTACATAACTTTCACAATCTAAAATCTTTATCCTGAGGCTTTCCCCAAATCCAATCATTGACTTCCACTACATGTCATCTATAGTCAATCAAACCTAATAAAATTCCAATATTACCTACCAAAGACTAAACTTAGGTCCAACCTATCCTCTTAACGCATAGTTCAAGAAAAAAACACCCGTACAATGATTATAAATATCCCCCAATAATGTTTATGTCTCATAACATGGATGGAATACACTATAATGCTTCTCCTCAAAAACTTTGAACTCATAAAGTAATGGTATACATCAAAAAGTACTAGTACCTTATATCTAACCCATAGTTGACAATATATACCATACATGTTACAGTAAACATAAAAAAATAACCATTATTTCCCTTTCAAAATACAAAATACATACCTATTACAAACTGAATAATTGATCACACACCACTCTTATGTTATTTCTATAATACAAAGTATATGACCATTACTCCACCAGTTAAGGAACCCACATGCCTAAAAAAATCCATCTCGTTCAGGTAACCCTCAACATCACAACACATCTCTAACAATAATCAAAAAACCCCCAATACTGAAACATGTAACTCGAATGAAAAATATCCTAATATGTGTCTCAACATCCCTAGTCTATCTCACCTAGTCTATAAACCATACCTAAATTGTACATAAATCATTGAGAGACACCCAAACTCTATCTCAAATGCTAATAGGTAACTCACATGCTATAAAACCCACTCTATGGTATTAATCCTCAATCAGGATCCTCATACAAAACTATCCCTTCCAGGATCAAGGTGTCACGACCCGCCTTCACCAAAAGGGGGGAAGGGTTAGCAGATTACCAGTACCTTCCTTCTTTAAGTTGAAGGAGAGATAATGACCCCCGAGACCTGCCTTCAATAGGTCCCGGAGTGGTGACTAGCACCAAGGGTAAAGAAATTTCTCACAAATGGAAGGAATTACCCCTTTTTGTTTTATAGGATCAGGAGATAAGATGATGAAACTCAACAAAACCACGGTAAATGAAGAGTGAAACCAAAAGTAAACCATTCCCACATGCATGTTCCAAAATTAAAAGCCACAAGTACAAAAGGTGACAACAAAGGTAATTACCAAAAGAAGAAAATCAGCAACTGCAGCCACCCCAAAGGTCCAAGCTAGTATGGTCCTGCGTGATTCCCGATGTCCTCCTGGAAACCTGAAAGTAGTTTCATATACGTAGGGTAAGAATACAAGTACACTCAGTAGGGAAAACCAAAGACTCTCGTGTACAAGTGGGGGAACGTACTAAAGTCCCATGAGAAAAGGAGTAAACCAAACACCTATCAAGGAAAACTATCCACCCAAGCCTCACCAAGGCACACTCCCCAAATAATGAAAGTCAAGTAATATATATAATAAGAGCACATCGATGTTTGGGTACCCAGCGCCACTTTCCCACTGGTTATTGAGACATCCTACGCATCGATCCAATCCCTCCATTCTCACTGCAGTCCCACTGCCACACCCACCCGCACACACCTGGGCCACAACCACACACAGTACAACTGTCGAATCCCGCCCACAAGCACCTGGGCCAAAACTGTCACATCTAACCACACCTGAAAACACCTAGGCCAGAACAACCACCACCACGCCCAAAGACACCTGGTCTAGAAGATCCACTGCCACGGCCGAAGACACCTGGGCCTCATCCTGAAGACACTTGGGAAACCACCTACCGTACACACCTGGCCAACCACCACACTACCCCGCCCGAAGGTTCTTGGGCTAATAATGGACCTCAGGCCATCAAGGCCTGCCTGAAGATACTTGGGCTATCCGGGAAAGGGAGCAGAAAAGGAGCTAGTAACCAGCCACTAAGAATAGAGTTGGGAAAAACACCATCCCCTATGAAATGGGGGTGTTCGACACTAAGTGATCAACTTGGGTGGGGCTCAAATAAGAAACACAAGGTACAAGTATATATATAGGTAACAAGCACTCTCCCAAAGCTAGGTTTTTCTTCAGATAGCCTACAGATCACAACAGCACTCACGCCCGAGTCACGACTCTTGCCAACAAAACCCATTTGTCCCATTCTTGTTTCAATTTCAGTGATAACGTTCAATAAGTTCATGAACTACTGGGCAACTAACACCATAATCATAACCAAGGAAAAGGATCCAGCCAATTGTCGATTTAACATTCACAGTCGGCTCTCTTGTAATGTTACAACAACAAGGAAAAGGTGAGAACCCTCAAAGTACTGGAACCATACAACCCTGAGACACTACCCCGTGTCCCCTCCCCCAAAAAGGTTTTTCATCAATAGGGGATCCCACCCCAATTCGTGATATAACAAGGTAACCACCCAGCCACAAAACTCACAACCACCGAATTCGTAACAACAGGGAATCCCATTCCCAATTCCACAACCATCGAGAGTATTAAAATAGGGTATCCCATCCCCTCCCACATCTCCAGCAACCAGAAAGTGGAATAAGAACAAACAAACCACCATCATCAAGAAAAATAGGCCCATGCAGTATTTTCAGATTTAAAGATTTTACACGCTCCATGATTTCAATTTCCGTGTGTTTTAACCAGGGGTTATCACAGAAGGGTAAATCCTGGTGCTTTCAATTCATTTAGCAGGGTATATGTGATTAACTGATATACTTTTCATAGCAGGAGTTTAAAATTACAAAACAATCCATTTAAAGCACTACGAGGGGTTCATTAGTGCACATACAACCACCTCAAACAACCTCGATTTTTAGAAGGAATAAGCCAACATAACTTAAAAGGATAATCATAATATAAACAACATCAACGATCACAAACCCCCCTTATTTCCTTATAGAAACTATTAATTATCTTTATTTACATCTGGTTTATCTAATTATATGGAAACAAAAGCACACCCACCCCACGTGATACCCAAAAGAGAGAGACGAAGGAGAAAATTTCCTACTTGTTGATAGACGATCAACGCTTAGGCCGGGCGCGGGACCTTACAGATAACAATGCAGCTCGCCTGATGCACCAAAAGATGTTCGTGAAAATCCGTGATCTCGGAAAGAAGAAACCATGGCTAACCCTTAGTTTATAAGAGCCAAGGAGGGTTGAGATGAGAATGCCAAACCGCGTAAGGCGTGGGGTCATGGGTTGGCCACGCGGCCCCACTCATCATTAAAGGGGGTCGGGTGGTTTAAACTGACTCATAAATTCATTAAGTATTTAACTAAGACTCTTATAGTGTTACGGGTCTTTAAAACACGCTCAAACATGTCAAAATAGGGTTTAAAATGAAAATTGCGCAAATGCCACTGGAAAGAACCTTCAGGGGTAAGCCAGAGCCACCGGTGGATGAAGGCCACTGGTGGGGTACGACTACCGGTAGGCCAAGGCAACATGTAGGCCAAGGCGAACGGTAGGCCAAGGAGACCGGTAGGCCGAGGCCACCGGAAGGCCGAGGCCACCGGTAGGCCATGGCCACCGGAAGGTCGAGGCCACCGGTAGGCCGAGGCCAGCGGTAGGTCGAGGACACAGGCAGACTGAGGCCACCGACAGACCGAGCCCACCGGTAGGCCTGCTATCGGTAGGCCTGCTACCGTTAGGCTAAGGCTACCGATAGGCCTACACCGCCGTGATTCCAAGACCAGAAAACCCAATATGAGATTTTTCCAAAGTAAAGGATCACCACAAAAACCCGGGCTGTTACATCAGATACCTCTTAAACGATTCTCGTCCCCAAGAATCAAAACAAACTAGAAGGAAAGAGAGGGTCCAAACAACCACCTCGAAAGATACCACTTAGGAGTGAACCCACACACACTTCCAACATACCAAGCCAAGCTGCCCAGGTATGTGGGTTGGGGAGTCTCCTCTCCCATGTCAAGATATTATCCACTTTGGGCAACACTGACTCGCCCACATGGGTTTAATTGCATCCACCTTAATGCATCTTGATTAGGGGTCGGGTTCTCTCCTCCCGCATAGCCAGGGCTTTTTACACGCATTTAGAGGAAGAAAACCAGTGCATTTCATAGTCAACAAGGAAAAAACGTTCTACCACAATAGGTACAATAAGGAACAAAACTCAAAACAACTCTGGGTACTGGGATGCATCTGTGATTCTCTTTCCCACGTACTCTCCTCAAGCCCACCATGTCTCCACAACACACGAACCAAGGGAATGGTTCGCCCATGAAGAACCTTCTCCTTGCGATCCTCGATCATCACTGGTCTCTCCACAAAAGTCATGTCGTCCTCGATGTCCAGCTCACCCCAATCAAGGACGTGCGAATTGTCGTGCAGGTACCGACGGAGTTGGGACACATGGAAGACATCATGTATCCTCAGTAGCGGCAGTGGTAACGCTAGCTGATAAGACACTTCGCCGACCCGCCGCAACACTTCGAAGGGTCCGATGAACCTGGGATAAAGCTTAATCCTCTTGCAGAACCTCTGCTGCCCACGCCGAGGGGAGAACTTCAAAAACATGAGGTCTCCAACCTCAAACTCCAAGGGAATCCTCCTCGTATCAGCATATGACTTATATAGATCCTAGGACGCCTTCATACTTTCCCGTATGAGCTGAACCTTCTCTGTCATGCTCTCCACCACCTCCGGGCCAAGGATGCCTGCCTCTCCTACTTCGGTCCGACACATAGGCAAACGACATGGCCTCTCATACAATGCTTCAAACGGGGCTATACTGATGGTATAGTGGTAGCTATTATTGTAGGAAAACTCTACCAGAGTCAAGTATTGCACCCATGATCCTCCTGAGTCTAGAACACATGTCTGTAGCATATCCTCCATTGTCTGGATGGTGCGCTCGGTTTGTCCATCTCTCTGGGGAAGGAAAACAGTGCTAAGGCATAGCTGGGTGCCAAAAGCATGCTGTAATCCTCTCCAGACTCTCTAGGTAAACCATGCATCCCTATACGAGACTATAGACCTCAGAACTCCATGAAACCGCAAAACCTCATCCATATACCTTTGTGCCAAAGCATCTACTGCACTCAACTCCCTGATCAACAGAAAGTGAGCCGATTTCGTCAACCTGTCCACTACCACCAAGATGGCATCGTATCCCCCTTGGAACTTGGGTAGTCTTGTGACGAAATACATTGAGATGTCATCCTACTTCCACTCAGAGATATCTGGAGGCTGTAGTAGCCCGCCTGGAACTCGGTTTTCAACCTTTACCTGTTGACATACTAAGAACTTGGACACAAACTCTGCCACCGCACGCATAAATCCAGGCCACCAAAACTGCCTCTTTAGTCCCTGTTACATCTTGGAAACTCTTGGGTGTACCACCAGGGGTGAGTTGGGGAACTCACTGAGAACCTTTCCGCGCATCGCCTCCGGAACGAACAACCTTCCCTGGAAAAGCATCCGGTTCCTACCATTCTCTGTCCATCCTTCCGGAGCATTGCCCTGGTCAACTCGGTCACGCATTACTTCGCACTCTGGGTCTCCCCACTGAGACTCCTCCACTTGCTGAAATAGAGATGACTGCACTATCATCTGACATAGGAAACCTCTACCACTATTCATCTTCACATCCAGGTGTAAGGCATCCAACTCCTCCATCGCCTTCCAGGCATCTTCCGACTCTCGGACCACATCCTTCTGCGTCCTCCTGCTCAAGGCATCGGCCACCACATTTCCCTTGCCCTCAATATAAGAGATCTCGAAATCGTAATCCTAGAGGAACTACACCCATCTCCACTGTCACAAGTTTAGGTCCCACTGGGAGAAGATATACCTCAAGATTTTGTGATCCGTTAAGACCACAAAGCATTCTCCTATGAAGTAGTGCCGCCATAGCTTTAGCGTAAAAACGACCGCTGCAAGCTCCAGGTCATGGGTGGCGTAATTACGCTCATGAGGGCATAGTTTCCTAGACCCATAAGAGATCATCCCTTGTCGCTGCATCAACACACATCCCAGGCCCTATCCTGAATCATCACAGAACACCTCGTAAGCCTCCCCTTCTTCTGGTAACCTCAGCACTAGGGCACTGACCAACTTCTCATTCAGATAGCTGAAGGCTGACTCGCACTGCAGACTCCACATGAAAACCTGGTCTTTCTTGGTCAGGGCAGTCAAAGGGGCTGCAACTCGGGAGAAGTTCGGTACAAACCTCCAATAGTAACCTGCCAGCCTGAGGAAACTACGGACCTCTGCCACATTCTTGGGTGCTGCCCAAGAAACAAATGCCTCAACCTTTGATGGGTCCACCGCTACCCCCTGCTCGGACACCACATGCCCAAGAAAGTGCACTTCTCATGTCCCGAACTTGCATTTTGACAACTTCCCATAGAGCTGATGATGTCAGAGGACCTCCAGAACCATCCTCAGGTGCTCTTCATGGTCCTACTATGATCTTGGGTAGACCAGGATGTCATCAATGAACACAACTAAGAACCGATCTAGGTACTCCCGGAAGATGGAGTTCATAAGCCCCATGAACACAGCCGGGGCGTTCGTAACACCGAAGGGCATGACTACAAACTCGAAGTGTCCATATCTGCACCTGAACGCCGTCTTCGGGATGTCTCCCTCCTTCACTCTCAGCTGGTGGTACCCAGACCGCAGGTCGATCTTCGAGAACCATCCTGCCCCTTTCAGCTAGTCGAAAAGATCGTCTATCCTTGGAAGAGGGTTGAGATTCTTGATCGTCACTTAATTCAGACTCCTGTAGTCTATGCACAACCTGAGACCACCTTCTGACTTCTTCTCGAACAAGACTGGAGCGCCCCACGGTGACGTACTCGGGAGAACATAACCCCTCTTCATCAGATCGTCAATCTGAATCCGCAACTCTCGTAGCTCTGTAGGTGCCATCCGGTAAGGAGCCATCGAGATCGGACGAGCACCGGGCTGCAGGTCTATCCCGAACTCGATATCACGTCGGGGGGGGGGGGGGGGGTAGAGTCATCACCTCCTCAAGAAAGATTCCCATAAACTCACGGACAACCACCGACACCCCCACCATCATAGCATCTACTGACTCTACTGATAGCTCAGCTAACAAGGAGAGGAGGGGTTCCTCTCGCATGTTGCCCTTCTGACTACTCCGCTCGCCAGTGAAGGTAACACACCGGCCGCCCAAATCCGATAACACAACCCTTATTCGGAAATAGTCAATGATAGCACACGTAGAGAATAGACAGTCGATGCCTAGGATGCCATCGTATAGCTGTATATGTAGCAGAAGAAGACCCCTAACCGACTGATGTTGCCCTATCATCAGTCTACATCCTTGACAAACAAACAAAAAGTCGATCTGACCTCCGACTGGTGTGCTCAATAACAGGGGCACTGGAAGTCTCTCGGCATCTAGACCCCAGGCACAGGCTAGACTGGGTGCAACAAAGGAGTGAGAAGCTCCGGTATAGAACAAGGCATAAGCAGGGGTTCTAACACAAGTTGATCATACCTCGAACAAAATCCGGCCCTGCTGGAACTGCTGCCTCTGCGGCATGTAGCTGTCCACACCCGGCTCCTCTACCCCTCGGCTATCGGCCATCTCCACGACCATGCCCTGGTCGAGGTCCCTGAGGAGCGCCCTGAGGTTGGACTCCTCCTCCTACGTCTGCCCATGGAGGAGCGGGAGCTCGCTGTCCCTTCTTCTCCTACTGAAAAGGTCTGGCTAGAAGCTGCTGTTAGGGTGGGGGGTGGGGCTTCCCACCACCGCCGTATTGTACCAGGTCCGGGCACTGACTCTGGAGATGTCCAGGACTCCCACAGACGAAGCATCGCAACCTTGGGCCCGAAGAAAAGTGGTGAGGACCAGGGGATCGAAACTGAAACTACTGCAGCCTGCTCCCTACGGGTCGGAACCTAGAGGGTCCTGACGCTGGAGGCCTGGTGCTGACGGCCTTCCCCTTCGATGGTCCCAGCTGAATCCCCTCTCGTGACACTCCTCCTAGAGCATGCATCCTCTACCCCACTGCGGCTTTCTTCTGGACCTCCAAGTACGTCGGTAGGGTAAAGGGGGTAACAGCATACTGGAGGAAGGGTCGGGGCGCCTCCTCCAAACGTCTTTCCCGAGACTCCTCATTGGGAAAGAGGTCTGGAGAAAAATGTAGGAGGTCCTTGAACTTGATCCGTAGCTCCCCCACGGACATACTCCCCTACTGGAGGGGGAGTAGCTCCTGTCTCTTTTCTGTCTTCATCGTTGAAGAGAGGAATTTCGCCCGGAACTCCCTCTCAAAATCCTTCCAAGCCACCTCAGCCTCTCTCCTCTACCCCAGGTAAAGCGCCAACCACTGACGCGCCGCTCCCCGCATCTGGATGACGGCCAGAGGAGACCAATACTCGGTCGGGGCCCGAATCAGGCCGAAGGCTATCTCTAGATCCTCCATCTAGCCTTTCGTCTTCATGTCAAAGGTGATCCCCTCGTACTTCTTGAGGGTCTGTCGCTAGAAGGCTTGAAGAGTCTTCTGCCACAGGTTGTCCTCTTCCTCTCGATCAGAACTCTGCCGATCGGCCAAAGTAGTCTACGGGGCCTCGATCGTCTATACCACACGCGGTCGCCTTCCAGGTTCCATAGCTACAAGGTAAACAAGGAATTCCAAATCCCAAGTAGTGCAAATTATTGTCTTTAAAATTTCTTAAACTTTTTGTTTATTCTTAATTCCCAAAACACCCCATAAACATGAGAACATAAGTCATTATGATGCATGTACCTTTCCTAGGGTCTCTACCCTGCAATCAGTGTGGCATCACTTAGTCGTTCGGTAGGTCCAGAGTCCCTGCATCAGATCATGGGGGGCCCTAAAATCCCGTGTCCTAGCCAGTTTTCCCTAGCCTAATTTACACACCAAGGTCACCCAACACTGTTGCCTTACCATCCCATGAAATCCTCACTGTTCCTAACTCCAGACTCCACCCTATCTCTCAACCTCTACATCCTCTGATACAATTCTGTCACGACCCACCTTCACCAAATGGAGGGAAGGGTCAGCATATTACCAGGCCCTTCCTTCTTTAAGTTGAAGGAGTGATAATGACCCCCGAGACCCACCTTCAATAGGTCCCGGAGTGGCAACTAGCACTAAGGGTAAAGAAATTTCTCACAAATGGAAGGCATTACCCATTTTTGTTTTATAGGACCGGGAGATAAGATGATGGAACTCAACAACACCACGGTAAAAGAAGAGTGAAAACAAAAGTAAACCATTCCCATATGCATGTTCCAAAAGTAAAATCCACAAGTAAAAAAGGTGACTACAAAGGTAAGTAACAAAGAAGAAAAGCAGCAACTGCAACCACCCCAAAGGTCCGAGCTAGTATGGTTCAGCGCAATTCCCGAAGTCCTCCTGGAAACCTGAAAGTAGTTTTATATATGTTGGGTGAGCATACAAGTACACTCAGTAGGGAAAACCAAAGACTCTCATGCACAAGTGGGGGAACGTACTAAAGTCCCATTAGAAAAGGAGTAAACCAAACACCAATCAAGGTAAACTATCCACCCAAGCCTAACCAAGGCACACTTCCCAAATCACGAAAGTCGAGTAATATATATAATAAGAGCACATCGATGTTTGGGTACCTCGCACCACTTTCCTACTAGTTATTGAGACATCCTATGCATCGAACCAATCCCGCCATTCTCACCCCAGTCCCACTGCCACACCCGCCCGCACACACCTGGGCCACACCCATACGCAGTCCCACTACCGAATCCCGACCGCAAACACCTGGGCCACAACTATCACACGTAACCACTCCTGCAAACAACTAGGCCAGAATAACCACCACCATGCCTGAACACACATGGGATAAAAGATCTACTGCCACACCCGTAGACACCTGGGCCTCATCCCGAAGACACTTGGGAAACCACCTGCCGCACACACCTGTCCAACCACCACAATACCCCTCCCGATGGTTCTTGGGCTAATAATGGACCTCAGGCCATCACAGCCTTCCCGAAGATACTTGGCCTATCCGGGAAAGGGAACAGAAAAGGAGATAATAACCATCCACTAAGAATAGCGTTGGGAAAAACACCATCCCCTATGAAATGGGGGTGTTCGACACTAAGTTCTCAACTTGGGTGGGGTGCGAATAAGAAACACAAGCTAAAAGTATATATATAGGTAACAAGCACTCAACCAAAGCTAGTTTTTTCTTCAGATAGCCTACAGATCACAATAGCACTCATGTCTGAATCACGACTCTCGCTAAAAAAACCCATTTGTCCCATTCTTGTTTCATGTTCTGTGATAACGTTCAATAATTTCATGCACTACTGGGAAACTAACACCATAATAATAACCAAGGAAAAGGATCCATCCAATCGTCAATTTAACATTCACACTTGGTTCTCTTGTAATGTCACAACAACAAGGAAAAAGTGAGAACCCACGAAGTACTGGAACCAGACAACCCCGAGACACTTCCCCATGTCCCCTCCCCCAAAAAGGTTTTTCATCAACAGGGGATCCCACCCCAATTCGTGATATAACAATGTAACCACCAGGACACAAAACTCACAACCACTGAATCCGTAACAACAGGGAATCCCATTCCCAATTCCACAACCATCGAGAGTATAAAAATAGGTGATCCCATCCCCTCCCACATCTCCAGCAACCGGCCTATGGAAGAAGAACAAACAAACCACCATCATCATGAAAAACAGGCCCATATAGTATTTTCATATTTAACGATTTTACACGTTCCATGATTTCAATTTCCATGTGTTTTAACCAGGGGTTATCACAGAAGGGTTAATCCTAGTGCTTTCAATTTATTTAGCTAGGTATACGTGATTAACTGATTTACTTTTCACAGCAGGAGTTTAAAATTACAAAACAATCCATTTAAAGCACTATGAGGGGTTCATTAGTGCATAGACAACGACCACCAACGGCCTCGATTTTCAGAAGGCGTAAGCCAGCATAACTAAGAAAGATAATCATAATATAAACAACATCAATGATCACAGCCCCCCCTTCTTTCCTTATATAAACTGTTCATTATCTTTATTTAGGTCTGGATTATCCAATTCTACGGAAACAAAAGCACTCCCACCCTGCGTGATACAAAAAAGAGAGAGACGAAGGAGAAAATTCCCTACTTGTTGATAGACGATCGATGCTTATGTCGGGCGCGAGACCTTAGGGATAACGATGCGGCTCACCCGATGCACCAAAAGCTGTTTGTCAAAAGCCGCGATCCCAGAAAGAAAAAACCACGACTAACCCTTATTTTATAAGATCCACGGACATTTGAGATGATAATGCCATACCGCATAAGGCGCGGGGTCGTGGGTTGGCCACATGGCACCACTCATCATTAAAGGGGGTCGGGTGGTTTAAACTGACTCATCAATTCATTAAGTATTTAATTAAGACTATTATGGCATTACAGGTCTTTAAAACATGCTCATATAGGTAAAAATAGGGTTTAAAACCCTAATTTCACAAATGCCACTGGAAAGAACCCGTGAGGGTAAGCCAGAGCCACCGGTGGATGAAGGATACCAGTGGGCCGAGGCCACCGGTAGGCTAAGGCCACCGGTAGACCGAGGCCACCGGTAGGCCTGCTACCTGTAGGCTTGCTACCGGGAGGCCTGCTACTGATAGGATAAGGCTACCGGTAGACCGAGCTACCGGTAGGCCTACTATCGGTAGGCTAAGGCTACCGATAGTCCTACACCGCTGTGATTCCCAGACCAAAAAACGCAACACTAGATTTTCACAAAGTAAAGGATCCCCACAAAAACCCGGGCCGTTACACAAGGTTATACATTGAATCATATACATTACATAAACTGGTGATGATCTGTATTAGAAAAAATCATAAAAGTCTTGTTTAATTAAGTATAATTACACTAATATGTTATTTGGTAAAACAAAGAATAATTTATTATTGATTCTTTAAATAATCATAACGTATTATCATTTCTAGAATTATCACAATCATATATAAGAGTGAACTATCCATGAAAACTAGTGTCCTTGATATGATTCATTAAACCTCATTATCATTCCACACTAATGTAAAATAATAACTAAATAATAAATAATAAAAACATACTAGTAGAGGGTAATAAACCTAATAGTAACATAAAAAATAAATAACCACACTATTAACTCTTTAAAAACAAGGAATTCAGTTCATGTAACTGTTATCTATACACAAAAACAAGTATATATAACAAGTTTGAACTATTCATGAATCCCTTATACCCTATTAATATTTGTAATAAAAATGAAACAAATATCTTATATCACTTTATAACATTCTAACCCACCACAATCAATAGTAACTGGATAGGATATCTATGTGAACAAAGAAAAATAACTTGATTCACGTGAGGTTACTGATGGATTGAGATAATCTATGATGAAACCATAGGGGAATATACACAATAGTATATAAAAACATAAGACATAGTAAATGTGATATAAAATCTACCATACCAAGATAAAAAATATAAAATACATCATATTACTAAGAATTGACCAACAATTAAAAATAACCAATAATATATAGAAGAATGAGTTATCTAAATTTCACACAAGTCAGGTAGACTCCAATAATATCTACTATCCATAGATCATACAAAACCCATTCCAAAATCAACAATATGTAAAACAACCAACATCTTGTACTGATTCACAACCTGGTCCCATGATTTAACTTCATCTAAATTTTCCACCTCAACTATCTGGCATAAAAAATATACCCTACCAACTACTGCAATCAAATGCTATTTGTAGGTTATAAAGTGAAATGGATACCTGAGAATGGTATGATTATAACTAATTAAAAATCAAAAAATGGTATCTCTAACATATTTATAATAGATAATACATGAACCATGTGACATGCAACATAAAATAAAAAAAATAAAAAAATCATTGGAAATCCTAATGTTACACAATAAAACATGCGAATGAACATAACTACTCCATAAAGAACTATTGTAAAGTATAAACATGCCACATATAAATCCCAAAATTCATAATAGAAACCAATCATAATACTACCTCAATGGATGGAATAAAATCTACCCATAATCACATCTCAAGGGTTAGAATGGAACCCTCCAATGATACAATCTCAAATCACATACACCATGGTTTAGACCTATTCCATCCCGTGATACCATTACATAACATCAATACTATGATATAAGATAAAAATATCCATAATACTATCTCATTGGTTGGAAAAATGGCTCCCCATAAGTCAATATCAGGGGTCAAATTAGTTCCCTCCTATAATCATATCTTAAATCATCAAAACTATGTATTAAAATGGAACCTGCTCTTGATATCATATCATATTATTAATACCAAAGTTTAGAGTTGTGAACACCTATAATACCATATCAAATCATCAATAGTTTGGTTTATAATTGAACTTGTCCTTGGAACCATATCATATCATCAATACCAAGGTTCAAAAATGATCCCACCATTAGTACCATCCACTAATGGCAGTTTTTTATGACACCCATCACATCCCAAATACCCATTCCATAGTAGAAAATACAAAAAATTGTTGGTATTTAACGCAACCCAAATATCCATACGGAGGGAGTTTTAATGTAACCTAATGTGTTCAATATCCACAAACCTATGATTGGAATGATTTCCCAACCAATATCACAAGGCCCTAATAGTGGTAATTTCATCCAAACTATCCCATATTACCATTTACATCATGTCTTTCTCATCTATGGTTAGTGTGGAACCGAGTAGACCTATCAAAAATACCTTATATCCTTGGATGGTAGGAATACCTAGCCCATTATACAATCCAAAACTAATTAACCTATGAAGCATAATCATTCTAATAATATAATATATTTCTTATATAGAACCTCATGTAATAATATATTTTAAAAAACACACATATATCATGAGGTTATATAGATAGTAAATTATAAAAACACCTTGATACAACTCAATTTATGTTTTTCATTCAATCACAAAACATGTAGCATTTTGTATTTCATACATTTATGTTATTCCATAGTCCAGATTGGCCATTGATAGGGGATGGATAATTAGTATTCTTTTATGTATTATTCTTTGAATTAATCCTCTTGGAGTTATTATTGTCCGAATCCAAACTATTTATTATAAAAATCACACATTTTTTTGTTATAGATATAAAGAGAGGGAAATACACAAGAATTAACACGGTTTGGTGCAAAAGTATACTCATTATCATTATTGGTTGGTCTGCCCAATCATGGATTCTCCACTATAAAATAAAGTGTTTACAACATCAAGGATTATCGGATTATCTCAAAAAAATCACAATATTTTATGACTCTCAAGTTATACAATATGGACACATAAATTCCCACTACCCTAATAAAATATTTTTTTATCTAAAAAATATGGATCTATATTTTCTACACTAGTTTAAAAATTATATTCCTCCACTAATAGACTAGATCAATATGTCTAATTGAGTAGCCCATTAAGATGATACATCAATATCTTCTTCCAAAAACTATCTTATGGATTCCTGAACAATCTTAGATGTTCAAAAGATCTAGTTCATCTTAAGATCCTTGGATACTCATCAATATAGGTCTCTTCCTCCACGAATTATTCCCAACTTCAAACTAGCCTTCTCGCTTAGATACAATATAACTTTGGGGATATCACTTAATTTTAATTATCCCACTTATTATTTGATTGTTATGTATTTTTACACTTTTACAACATCATTCTATTCACTACTAAAATCATATATATATTCAGATAATAATATAATGAATAATATCTTATAAGATAAATTTTTTGAAACTGTGAAATAAATAAAAGTAATAGAAATTTTGTTTCATTTAAATCGAAAATTATATTATCAATTTATTTCTCTCATTCAAAATTATTTTAATCTTACCAGAATCCCCATTTAAATTTCCTAATGAAATTGTATAATTTATTATTATTATATTTCAAATATATCATTAAACATCCCTACAAAAATCATTTATTTTAAATCTTTTTAAAACAATATATGTTATAAAATAAGTTCACATGCATATTATGCGACATGGTGGTTGACACACAACAAGACACAAGTATTAGCTTCTAGAATATAACATGCATAATAGTCTTTTAATATTTTCTTATAGAATGATCTATGTGAATGATCATCATGTATAATCCCTGAAAACCATGTCATAAACATCAACATATAAATATTACTTCAAAAAAATAAATTCTGTAATTCAAATTAGGTACCCCTTTATGCGTATATCAGTTTTTTATCCCAATAAATGATGACTCCTTACATAGATATCATGCCCCTTACATATCTAATTCCATAATATCCCACCGAAAGTCCCTAATTGGGATATCGCCTAATGATACCAAAATCTTAGCTCAACCCAGGGCATCCCAATATTTACAAATCTCCAACAATGTGGAAACTCTATCCATATCAAGATCCAAATAATGGAATCCCAACATATATAATATACCAACACTATGAATGTTTTCATTAGAATTCATCAAATACCTCCACTATGGGAGTGTAAAATAGTCATCACAAACCTTCCATATCCATTGATATAGTAGTTAACAAAATCCTGATGAAAATCCCACCCTAGTATACTAGACTGGAAATGACTCAAAAGATATATGAACCTTGGAAGATCATAATCCATGATCCACTACCAAAATACCCCCATGGGAATAGCATGTCATGTCCCACTCTTATTCTTGATTAACAATATTTCTAAAACCAATCCAAAATCACTAAAATTATTCAAATAGTGTTTTTAATAGTCTTATTGACCACATATAAATAAGGATACCCTAAAAGGAATCATAAAAATTAGAAAACCCTTGAGGAAAGGGTCATCACAAGAAATCTTCATGCACCCTTCCTGGAATACAAACAATATTCGGGTATTACCTCACCCAAAAGGGAATCTAGAGCAGCACCATGCAACAACAGAATTCTCAACATCTAACAAATACACCAACTGATCACTTGATCAAAACCCAAACTACAAGGTTATCCACATGATTACCTCCTACTAAAATCAATACTAAATAAATTACACCTGTGTATAACAGTCATCATACATATTCACCCTAAAGGATTAACTAATTTGATCCTCGAATAGCGTATCTAAAACATCAGGAGAGTGGTATCAAACATTGACCATTAAAATCTTGAGAAAAGGGATAAAAAGTGTTGATCCATGAAATCATTTGATCTCATATTTGGAAACATTATAAATTTTTTCAAAATATTCCACCATGGAATATTCATGTTAGATTGGTCCCTTAGATTCAGAACCTCAATGGGGCCCCACAACTCACAACCAAACCTACTGAAGGATTCTAAATCCAACCCTCATAGAAATCTTTCTACAAACACTAATCCAAAAAAACAAACTATCCAAAAAAACCTCTAAACATTTAATGGATATGAATATATTTGTCTATGTGGAAACCCACTAAAACAAACTCATATTTTTTAATTTTAATCTTTTGGGTGAAGAATCACTCAAAAACCTTAGAGGGAAACATACACGACATGTACTTCGGAGTACCTATCCTTTACCCTCAAAACCACTATTGTCCATATAATTTTATCTAGATTGGGTGCACTCGGGTTCTTTCCATGTAATATTACATGACCATAGAACACATGGAATCTGGCCATAAACTACTGCATGGTCATGTATTCTAACATGGGGTGTCTTCCCAAGTACTTGAACACAAGACGATGCCCTACTATATGAAAGGAACATTTAGTACATTTCATGTTGTTTCAAAAACATCATCTTCCTTTAATTAGAATAATACACAATCTGTGTTTTTAAAACCACACATCATTTTTTTGGGGTTCCCAAATGGGAAACCCCGATGATCCTCTTAAAATACCCATTTATCCAAAATTACTCATAAATAGACCCCCATTTGGGTCCTCAAAAATTCATATAATTGTTTAAAAAAATGAGAAATAATTAATTTAAGTGGATATCTAGATTAAAATATAATAAAATCCTACCTCATTACGAAAATGACAATGATTTGTGTCTAAACCCATGCCTGAAAGTCGATGCACCTTGATACACTCTTGATTGAATCAGTGGACAATGTTAAATTATGCCATTATACCCCTTCATTATTGGTCTAGTAGTTTTACATAAAAGAGGACCCCCATATTTTTATCTATATAAAGGAAATGGGTGGTGTTTTAATTTATTAAATTTAATTAATATATTAATTAAATTAAATACTCAATTAAAATGATTTTCCCAAGTCCCAAAACATAATACATGTTTAATCCATGTTTAAGATGAACCCCCACTTTTTTAACTCAACCCAGAAGTTAGAATATTAGTATGTAGCTCTTTTAAAAATCAATCACCATTAAAAAATGCATTAATAAATTATATTTAGTTAATTAATTATTAAATTTTCCTCTAAAATTCTATTGACTCGGATTTCCACCAAAATGATGTACTAGGGTAAATACCATATTATGGCCCAAACATAGTGGTATGAAAAAGTATTAAAGATCATATAGTATGGTAAAATAACATGTTTACCATTCACGAGCATCCAAATCCAAAAAATGATATTTTTAATCATTTTCACAGACCATAAAAACATGAGTCATTACAAATACCTGAACATAAATCATTTCTTCCATAAGAAGACTCAGTGGTCAACCAATTTTCATTCTCTCACTCAAAGAATGAGTCCACCAGGTGCTATCTTGACCATTGAAATAACTTGTCATAAAATTCCCAAAACTATCTCCTGACATGATAGACATTCTCTCATAACAGATTTAATAATCACCATTATAAGTGTGTATTTATTTTCACATCATAACTAAACGCCATGTTTTAAAAAAAATCACTCTATTACTTATTGAATTAAATGAATGGATATGGAAAAACTGCTCAAACCTATGAACCATAATGAAAATATATACAACCCATTACCATCTCATAATGAATAGAAACCTAGATGATAAAAAAATATAATATAAGCATAAAATCCATAAATGGATTTTGGTACACTGTCCAGTGTAAGTATTTCCTTATACCATTCCTCAAGAACTGACCTAAAAGGATCCAATAGATATACACCTCTCAAGTGACATCAAGACCCAAACAAATACAATAGAAATAGACACAGTCCAACTGTTTTTTTTCATAACCTGCATGAAAATTAACTAATTATATTAGTATTTTCTCAAAAAGTTTCACCAACCAACAATATATTCTTCAAGGAAGAGTGATTCCCTAGAAACATTATATAATCTCCCATGCTCACATGATCCAAAAACCAATAACCTGTGCTAACAGTCCAAACCCACGAACCATGCTCCTCATTCATGTTAGTTCCAAAAATATAGATCACCCTTGACACACCTCTTAAAAATCAAGAATAACTATTATTCCTAACTTATTACCTTGATTATCCATCATAAATTACTATTATAGGTCCCAATCATCAAATTAGCCTTTCTCCTATGTAATAAATTCATCCTAACAATAGTCCCATGTAGTCAACAATTGCAAACCTAAAAATTTCACCTTGATACTAATGAAATCATGGTGCCACACACTCTAATGCATCGACACTGAAGGTGCTTCTCACACAAAATTATATCAAGGAATAACTATAACATCACCATCCCCTCGATAGCACGTCTTATGAATTGATATCAAAATATATAAGATTCCCTTTATTCCTACCATAAAGGAACCTGGAAAATTTTCCAACCCCTCTTCTAGGTTTCCCACAATCATTGAAAAAGAACCAACTCACTAAATGATGTGTCACAACTCAATGTCTCTAGGTATCTTGCCTATCCATAATGTTATGTCCCCTACAAAGTTATAACTAATGTTAAATATCCTATTCCCATATCATAATCCCGTGGACACCAACATTCCAAACTACCCACTAATGGGTATAATATACATACAAATTACATCTCCATCCAAAACTATCATTACTACAGGCACATATCCTTATGATCATCCACCTATGAGAATGATCCATTGAGAATCCAAATATCATCAATCAATATCACTAAAAATAACAGCATTATCCTTGATTATCCATATATAGGGGAAAATGGTCTCTAGTTCACTTAAGTAGAATTTCATTCCTAGGTATATGTGAAAAATATATATAAGTTGTTACTGGATCATTAAATAACCCAACCCAATAAATAGAAAACTACAAGTGGTTTTCCTTGTAATTCACCATGTTCCTTACTGACATACTAGTGTGACATCATGTTGTATACCCTGATGGAACATTTCATCATCAGTAAAAAGCATCTCACTGTAAATCCACATGACCTTCCATCAAAAAGAAAATACATATACATGTTGACCTACATAGTAGAATGATATAAAGTACTTATAAAAGAAAAAAAATCATCTGATAGGTTCATAAAAGAGTAAACATCTGAGCCTCTCACATGTGACAAAATCACACAGGCATACATACATTTCATACAGATCCTACTTGATTAATCATGATGCAAGATATGCTACTTTACTTTATAATACAAATTAAAAATCCATAAATAGATTCTTACTAATGGGAAAAGAGAAAAAAATACAAAAAATAATAAATCCAAAAAACCTATGCATCAAAAGTGATGAAAATAATATACAACTCAAATATCATAAATCTAGGAAAAGAATACCATTCATGGAGACCTGAACTTCCTACCTAAAAAGGTGTTCATGATTCACTAGCCTAGTATCCATCATAGGATCCAACAAATTTCTATATATCATGTCTACCATATACATTTGACATTAATATAAAAGAAAAATATTGATCTAATAAAACAACGTAATGCATCACTACCCTGATCAACCAAATGGTTCCTAAACCGGTGATTTCTACGAGACCCCAGGCACGCCTCCTCATATGCCAATGAGTACAGACTAGAATCACATGACTAATGTGGTAATATCAAAATAATATACCCCCATATCAAATTTAATAATATTAAATAAAATAACCAAAATCATACATATCTTATTACAAAAATATATATATAAAAAATGAAACGAAAAATGATATATATAAAATGAAATAATGTATATAGACCTAAATAGTAATGTTCACATACAATAACTAATATCCCACTAGGATGACCCCATATAAAGGAATTAATAAGTTAAATAAATAATAAAATTACAAGGACCCACTACTGACTTTAAGCCATGCCTTAGTCCTAGTATCCAATACTCTTGAGATACTCTAGCTTGATCCTACGACTCCACATGAATAGATCCCCTAGATTATGAAAACCATGTCTACATCGTATCCATTGTACATCTATGATCAACTTAATGTAGAGATAAGGTATTTGTGAAAACTAAGGTACATGTAGTGGGAGGGATAAATAATTATCAGTAAGGCACCCCCAGTAGTGAATCGATAACCTTATATAATAAGTGCATACTCATGTAATAAGAAAACCCTAGCCAAGAAATAATTGGAATAAAATAAATAAACAAAACCACCATTGATCATCAATTCCATAATCCCATTTGTCCTAAACATATTTCATCCAAAACCAAAGTGTCTTTGAGAAAATTACATAGTTGTTAAAAACAATTAATAATAATAATAATAAAATCTGAGTTCCACATATATGATATCCCCAATAATAGTATCATTGACCTCCATTCCTAAGGAGTTTTCTTAATCATACCTGACCACCCCAATGGGAGTTTTCTTTAGAATTCATTACTGAAACCCCCTTACATTGGTTTTCTAGTCTATCAAATAATACCTATAATAATCTCATTTATGTTATAAACATTTATGTCTCATAGACCGAAATCCATGATCACCCGATTAAAAAAGATCAGAAAATCCTCAGAAGATGGTAGGGCCCAGATGGATCAAAGTCCATGATCTCCCACCAAAAGACCCCCACCATGATAAAAAGTCACAAACCCAATATCTTGGATCTAATCCATGGTATCCCAACTATAACCAATCTCTAACTTTGTAGTTTTTCTATCCATATTCATGTCAGGATAGACAACTAGTATCATATACCTCTAGAATCATAGTTTTCTTTCTAAGTCATCACATACCTCACTATTGGATTAAAAAATTTTCATCAAGGACCTCCCTGATGGGAGGGTACAATATTAATCATGATCCTAGATTCAAGATCAGCTAAGTATAGTAGAATATTCATGCATAATTAAATCACAGGACCATAGAATATTGTAGACAACAATTCCCCAAGAAATGTACCGCCACAAAGATAGTGTTTGATAAAAAAATAAAATAATTCAACAAAAATGTACCTAAAAAGAAATCCAAAAGAACTAACTGTACTAAAAGGTAAATATTAATAGTCCACAAGACCGCCTAATAATATGATTACCCAATTATAGCTCTTTAGCTCAAGAAAGAACCTCTTGGAAAATCCCATCAAAATAAATACTCATCCATAATTTTTAATATACAACCCATCATTTGGTATTACCTCTTCCAAAATGGTATCAAGAGAAAAACCAAGTCGCAAGCTCATTCTCAAAAACTAATAATGTAATCTATTGATATATTGATTTGAAATCATCTTACAATGGAATCATAATGAGTACCTCGAACTCATATCAACATCCACTCAATTAAACATGGTCATAACTTCCATCCCACAATGTCAACCAGGTCTATATACTCAATTGATCCAATCCTCAATTACTAGATCTAAAACCTCAAGTATTATAGAATCCATAGAACTAAATCATTGAGAAAATATGTTAACAGTACTTGATCGAAGACATCACCAGTTACCATATTCAGCAAATGTTCAAAGGAGTCTGAAATAGAATACATTGGAATGCTCAATCCAGGATAGTCACCAAGATCATGACACACACTCGAGCCTTAAATCACAAAACAGTGCCTTATAAAGGATTCTGAATCCAAACCTAAAATAAATCCTCTTGTAAAAGGTCACCCAAATAAAATAATCATTTTGATTCCCTCTGAATGATGAAACAATCTCACAAACATGATCTATGTGAATAAACACTCAGAATGGACTCCCTTTGATCCCATTTGCATCTTTAAGTTGCAAAATCACACAAAAATCCTCCAAGGTAAAAGTACATGTTATGTACTTCAAAGTGCATAATTACATGTACTTTTATATGGCTTGAATACACGTAGGGTCTAGCTATGTACTACTATATTTCCTGGTAAAACCTGGTGTCTTGTCATGTCTGGCTACATAGCCATGTCCACCGTACATGGGGTGTCTTTCCAAGTACCCAACCACATGGCCATGACCCACCACACATCGTGTACTCTAAATACATGGAATTTTGTTTGAAAAACATCATATTTATAGAACTGGAAGAACACATGGCATGTGTTATTGAAAACCTCATTTCATGTGATCGGGTTTCCCAAATGTTAAACCCCAACGATCCACATGAAATCCTTGTTTAGCCCAAATTAAATCCAAATTGACCCCCATGGGGTCCCCAGAAACTCATATAAAGGATTAATTTTCATAAAATATACTTAAAATAGATATATGACCTAAAATATAAAACATCCCTACATTATCGTGAAAATGCTACAACTTTGGTTCTAAACCCACACCTAGAAGCTGATGCACCCGATCTAGTCTCAATCAACACCACATATGAAGTTTGGTACTGCCTCCTACCCCTTCCCTATATATATTTATATATGATTAATTCCCAATTTATAATGATTTCCACCTTTTATACTTAATAGGAATGAAATATGGATTTATTAATTATTTTATTTTAATTAATTAATTATTTAAATATATTTAATTACCATTTAAAATGATCCTCCCATGTCATAGAATCCAGAGCAGGTTTATACCTCTCTAAAGAAAAACCTCTTTTACAGAAACAAGGGTATAGTTAGAATAAAAATAAAATCCTTTTTTCAAAGGATATCACCATTCAAATTTGTGTTAATAAAATTTAATTTAATTAATTAAAAATTAAATATTTTGACAAAAATTTAAATGACTCATATTTCCACCAGAATCCTATCATTGGTTAAATAACTAATTTTGGGACTAATAAAGTTGTAAAAAAATATATTTGATCTTTTTACATCTTAAAATTCTTTTTTTACCCCTCAAGTGCATCCAAAACCAAAACTTCATATTTCAACCCATTTTATATCCAAAAAAACATAGGTCTTTACATGTTTATTGAGAAATACTAATTTCATTGGTCAAATGATTTTTTTGTCCAATATTTAAAACATATGTTTCATGTTATTATTAACAATTACAAATGGGATATTGATAAGGTAGGTACTATAGTTGTCTATAAAATGAGTGTTATAATAAATGATTCATACTGCTGAGCTCATTCTCCTCTCTTACCATCTAGTACAATCTATTGGGTTCTTTATTATTTTTTGAATAAATTCATTTGATATTTTTAAATGATGTATTGTTGAAAAAATTAAATTTATATCAAAGGGGTTGTTTTTTATTTTTTCAAATATTCATGTTTCTTATTTTATTTATATAATGTATTGTATTGGTTTTCCATAATTATTAGATAATTCAAGAAAACATTGAATTACATAAAAATGATAATGGAAACATTTTTACAATTGAATATATATAACACTAACATATTTTAATATACAAATTTCTCTAAATAATCCAATTGGATTCGATATCTTGCTCCACATGCAACACCAAACCAAATTGAAACACAATATATTTTTATAAAATATAAATATTTAAGTATGCAAATTAAAACATATGCATTGAATTTGTGATAATGAATAGGAGTAACCTCTTTATTAAATATATGTATAAATAAAATAATGGAAACTTTTAATATGATTTAAATTAAATTATTTTTCTTAAAATGACTAATAAGATCATTTATTATTTATAAAATTATTTTAATAAAAATTATATTTTTATATGAAATGAATATCTATTTTGAGAAATGTATAATTAAGGATAAAAAATGACGTCTGATATTAATAATATTATAATCCCAGTTTAGTTGTTAAATGATATGAAATATTAATAATAATAGAAGATATTATAAAATTTAATTTTTTATTAGAAATGATTTTTCATTATATTTTATGATTTTATTCCAAAATTTAATTTATTATTTTTACAATTTAATTTTGAAATCATTATTTTTTTGTATTTATAATAAAAATCTTATCTTAATTGTAATTTTTTTTTATTTTTTGGAAATTTTTGGTTTTTATATAAATAGAGACAAAATACAAATTTCACTAAAAGCTGACACATTTATAATAAAATAATGAATTTTACATTTAAAAAAAATATATAAAAAATATATTTATAATTAAAAAATTGAAATTAAAATTAATATTATAGTTCTATAAAACCCATGTATACCATTTTTGAAATATATAAAATATTTTATTTTAAAAATTATTTATATTCGATTATATTATATTATTAATTTTAATAACTTGAAGAAAAGAAATTTATTAAAATTGATTTTATATTTTAGATCAAAATTAATATATTATTTGACATGGTCCATTTCAATCTTGTGCATAAAATTATGATTACTAATATCAATATGAATGACTATGATAATGGTTATACTCTTATTTTCATAAAATTGTTTTATTCATATTGTTTAATTTTTATCAAATCAATTAAAGGAATTTATTTTAAATTATCACTATAAAATGATGTTTAAGAAAATATTTAACTATATTAACAAAAATTTAATTTGTATCCAATTGTTAATACTATTAAGAACATATAATGATTAAAACACCATTTTTCTACATAAAACGGTTTTTCTATATGTGAACTATTTTAACATAAAACATACATTTATATTATTAATAAATTGAATTAGAATAAATATATATTATATTTAGGTTCATAAAATTATTATTTGGTAAGATGCGTTGTAATAACCCAGTTCTTGTTTTGAGGTACGAGTTTCTCCTTTTACGTTTTCTTAAGTGTTTTTGAAAAAATAAGGAAAATGGGGAAAATGCCAAATTTTATGGGTACACGCCATGTACTTTTCCACACGCCGTGTACTTTGGCCATGTGGGATGAGTACAGAAGTTGTGTATCCCTATCGGTGATAAAAGTTGTAAAAACATACTACACGCCATGTAGGGGGTATTTACACGTTGTGTAGTCGGTTGGCAGGTGAACAGTAAGGCATTGGAAGTAGCTGCTAGCTAAGTGACAGCTCATGTCGTGTATTCAAAAATACACGCTGTGTACTCATGTCCGCAAGTGAACAGTTCGATAGTGAAATATAGCCGACTGAGGAACAGTTAAAGGATGAAATTACACGTCGTGTACTTGAGAGTACACACTGTGTAGTTTGTTTTTTTCACTTAAAACAGGCAGTAGCCTCCTCTTTGGACAAATAAAGCTTAGAATGCTGGAGGAGATCATGAGAGGGGTCCGGATCATGGGAGAGCCTCCGACCGCACACCGGGAATCAGATTCTTCTACTGTTAATCTTGTTGGAACTGCGCGGGTAAGAGATTCATTCTCCTTGAGTCATTCTTACAAATTCTTTCTCGAGGGGATGTTATTTGAGGTTGAGAATGTAGTTTTTTATCTCAGATCTGCGCCTTTCTCGTTCGTTTCGGGAGGCGACATTCACATATACCGATCAGGGGTGATCTAGGTAGGTGGTCTGGTGTTTATTTAAAACTATTGAGTTGAATTTGTGTGCTGTTGTGCTATAAACCCCTGTTTGGGGTGTCTTATGCCTGTTTCCTTTTCTGAAAATTATCTATAATTACATAGATACAGTTTTGATAAGTTAAACTGCTATTTGGGATCACTGCTTGGATCCAGGACCACCTCGGGGGTGCGTTCCACTGTTTAGCCATTTGGCCAGGATACCTGTTGGTATACCGTGAGTTTTAGCATGATTTAAAATTTTCTTGAGAGTAATTGTATATAATTGCTTGCTTATATGTTGGGCTCGGCCCAGTTACTTGTATAGCCTGAGGGAAGTGTCTTGTTTAGCCTGTGGAAAACCTTTCTCATTCCTGTGGGTTGTAGTTCGTGTGCCTGTGGGCAATAGATTCGATGCCTGTGGGTGACACCTCGTATCCCTGTGGGTGATATTCGTTTTTCCTGTGGGCAGACTCCTATGGGTTTGGACTCTGCTTACCTAAGGGTAAGGTTTGTATGTCTGAGGATAATGTTTTCATGAATGTTCACCATGGTGATTTTCAAATGTTGTACCTGTCAAGTTAAAGCACATGCTTGGCATGGTTAAGTGAATATTAAAAATGGAAATATAACTAGTAATGTTAGTTACTTTTGAGTACAGCTTAGTTTATTGCATTTACTACTGCACATTGTTGTTTCACATTTTCACTGACAGTTGGGCACGGGCCCTTGGTGTTTGCCTACTAGGATTTATTTCTCACACCCTATATGGGTCATGTCTTCGGTCCAAACAGACTATATTACTGCATGTGTCGATAGGGGAAAGGGTCCCTATACAGGTATCTGATTGTTGCAGAGGAGTAGGAGAGCATGGGGCTGAGCTTGGGATTGCGATACTGCTGAGTTCCTGTTGCACTATTTTGTTTTTTTGTTGTATGTTATACTTTGATTTGTATTGTATTGTATTGTAGTTTATTTTGTTTTGGATGTTTTCATATAATTAGTGACATACTGCATCTCTATATATATGACTGCTGGTTCTCTTTTACTTCAGTTGTCCATTTAAGTTGTATTTTGTTTACTACTTCCTCTATTGTATGTTTATGCTATTTATCTTTTCTGTTGCATTACACTTTGGAAAATGAGGGCATAGTTTCCCCACTCTCAGATTTGGGCCCTCGCTGCTAGTCGGCATCCTCTGGCGTTCGGGGAAATGCCCTTGATGTCATGTGACCAACCGGGTTCGGGGCACCCATGGTGTGGCACCCGGATCTGGGACATTACAAAGTGGTATCAGAGCGCTTCTTTTCTTTGACTTACTATTTGGAGCCTTAGTCAGGGGTAGGACAAACATGGTAGTTATAAATATGTTGTTCCCAGGTTTAAGTAACCCGTGTATAGGGAAAATTTAGTCTACCTCATTTATTGCAATTTTTCTGATTGTGCAAATTTACAGTTGATTTGATTTTCCCCGTTGTGTGACACACTTCTGATTATGCTATTTATATGTAATACATGGGTTCTTTTAAGTTGCAACCCAATGAGATGAGGGTATGCCATCTCATGCATCATTTAGGAACATTCTAGAATCACATGTCATGCATTCCTTCCATGCCATGTAGGTGCATTAAAAATTGCATGTTGTTGTGATGGTTGTTGTGCTAGAAAATCATGTTGTTGTGGGATCTTCATTGATACATACCTGCTATTTGATAGGGTATTGTTGTGTGAGGTTTTGATTGAATGAACTCCAAACTTTGGTTCTTTAGGAGTATGGTCCCTCAATGACTGCAATTTGTTGGATCATTAACGTGTTTTCCTTGTTATAACATGTATAACATGCCAAGATTTGATTCTCATAGTCTATGGGCCCTCATGGATCAGAATTTGTCACTTAGGTGTTGGTTTTGGTGTTTTTCTGGCCTCTGGAGTAGTTTCCGAGGCTTACTGTCCGAAAAACCCATGATACACACCGTGTAGTTCTATAGACACACGTCGTGTGTTCTTATGTTCAGGAAGAAATTAAAAATTTTTAAGTACACACTGTCTACCCTCCGTACATGCCGTGTAGTCTCTTCACGTGTCATAGACCGTGTGGGTAGGGACATGGGGTAGGGATTGGCTTAGGGGAACACATAGTGTACCGATTGTACATGTCGTGCAGTTTTGACCCAGTGTCCTCCCATGTAACTAACAACACGGACAAATGAAGCCTTAATACATACACACCTACCTTGAACACGGCGTGTAATCTGACCTAGGTACCCGGCCGTGTCATAAACAACATGGGTCGGTGTTATCTTTCTTTGAACACGCCGTGTCTTCCTGTAACACACCGTGTAGTGTCAACCATATATCCGGCCATGTAGCGAGCAACACGGGTCGGTCTGGGGCTTCTTTGAGCATGCCATGTCTTTTTGAAACACGTCGTGTAGTGTGACTAGGGTACACCGTCCATGTCACGAATAACACAGGATGATGAATGCTTTTCGAGTACACACCGTGTACCTGTGGGACACGCCATGTAGTTTTGTTTAAGGAGCGTCGTGTGCCTTAGCCATGTAGAAGGACTCTGGCAGGGAAATAGGATTCAAGTACACACCATGTAGTCCATGGACACGCCGTGTGTTTGGGGTGTTATAAGACTAGTTTTAGCTTGAGTACATGCCCATGTGAATGGCATGCGAGAACATGCCGTGTAGTAAAGTTTTGTAAATCTTGAATTCTTTCTTTTTCCCATTCCACTCTTGGACTCTTCATTTTAGGTATTTGATAATCTTGATCTAAGGAGTGTGTTTGACCTCGTAGAGTCATGCCACTGAGACGACCACCGGTTGTTCTCCAGAAGAGAGGTAATGATTTTACTTCTAGGATGGTGGTCCATGTGCTTCTAGTGGAAACTCCAGTAGTTCCAGATGCGTCACCAGCCGTTATACCGAGCACAGGCGCAGAGGCGCAGTTCCATGAAGGCTTTATGCGATTTTTGCAGACCTTACATGGAGCACCGTAGGCCACCACATATATGGTCGAGCTGAAACGTATATTCCAGCAGCAGAATCCGCCTACATTTTTTTGGTATGATAGACCACATACTGTGGAGTCATGGATGAATTTAATGCAAAAGATATTCGATCTTTTGGAGACACCTCTTGGGAGGAGGGTCAAGCTCGAAACATATATGCTGCGTGATTCCGCCAAGAGGTGGTGGGATATTACCACTCAGTCTTAGCATCACCGCGACATGGCATGGGAAGATTTTCTGGAAGCTTTTTATAACTTCTTCTTCTCAGAGACACTGAGGGAAATCGAGCTCGAGAGTTCATGAATCTGCATCAGGGCACCATGTCAGTGATGGATTATTCTACTCACTTCACCGAGCATTAGTGTTTTGCACTTTTTCTGGTAGGTGATGAGACGTTGAGGGCCAAACGCTTTGAGGATGGTCTTAGATATGACATCCGAGCACTGGTGAATTTTTTCAGGTTTCCTACATTGTATGCTATTGTGAACTAGGCATTGATTACTGAACAAAACCTGCAGGAAGCTAGTGGTGTGGGAAAGGGTGGTTCGACAACAGTTTCTGGTACTATTTCTACTGGTAAGAGGAAGAGGCAGATGGATTTCTCTCACGGTGGAAGTACTAGCCAGAGGAATACATCAGGTGGCTAGGTCATGTGCTAATAGTGTGGTAAAGAGGGGAACAAGAGACCACAATGTCCACATGACCTATTGGAGTGCTGAGCTTGAGGCAGGATGGGTCATCTTCATCATTTTTATAGGGCGTTTCCACCAGTGGCTAGTGAGAGGGGTTCTGTGCAGACTCCGTGTGCGAGAGCAGGAATAGCAACTTCTTACCAATCGGGAAATGGGAATACGTCAGGGTGTGTAGGTAGAGATGGTGGTCATGACCATGGTAGTCAGACACCAGGATCTCAGAGGTAGCAGGGCAGGACAGGTCAGGGTAGCCAGGCTATGTCACAGGGCCGCAGCACTAGGCAGGCATATGCAGTGCAACAGGACCAACATGAGCAGTATCCCGGACCTTCTCTTTCAGAGGTACTATTTTAGTAGATTTTATTTTATCTTCAGTACTTTTTGATATGGGTGCTACACATATCTTTATATATGTGCCCATTGTGGAGATCCTTGGGCTCTGTGTTTCTTCTTCTTCTGGTGTTATAGCGCTAGACACTCCATTGGGAACTAGAACGGCTGGTGTGCATCAGTTCTAGGAGTGCCCCCTTGAGGTTGGTGGGTGTCACTTTCTATGGGACCTCTATGTCTTGTAGATGATGAGCTATTATGTCATTCTCTGGATGGATTGGTTGGTACCCTTCTGAGCCTTTATTGATTTCTATCATCGTAGGGTGAGTTTTACATCACCAGAGGGTGGAGAGTTTCTATACAAGGGCGAATGTGATGTCCTGGCGAGCTGAGCTAGACCCAAAAATCGTGGGTGAGGTGGAGTGACAGCCCAGATTGTGAGTTTATATCTGGATGAGTAGGGGACTTATCAGAAGGATTTCCCCCAGTAGTTGATCATTTTAGGGATGTATTCCTGGATGAATTTTCAGGTCTACCTCCAGAGCGAGAGTTGGATTTCTCTATTGAGCTTGTGCCAGGAGCGACACTAGTGTCCATTCCTCCTTATATGATGGCTACACCTGAGTTGTAGGAGATCAAGAGATAGTTAGAGGATTTTCCGTTAAAGGGTTTCATCTAATCCAAAACTTCTCCTTGGGGTTCGCCAGTCCTTTTTGTGAGGAAGGAGGATGGTACCATCAGACTCTGTGAGGTCTAACGGAAGATGAACAAACTAATGGTTAAGAACCGATATCCCTTACCAAGGATTGATGATCTTTTTGACCAACTTCAGGGAGCATGAGTGTTCTCTAAGATTGAAATGATATCCAGATATCATCAATTGCACGTTAGAATATCTGATATACCTCTCACAGCCTTCATGAGCAGGTATGGTCGATATGAGTACTTGGTGATGCCGTTCGGACTCACTAATTAGCTAGCAGTTTTCATGGCTCTAACAAATCGTGTGTTCCACCCTTATCTTGACTATTTTGTGGTAGTTTTCATGCACAACATCTTGGTGTACTCTCATAGTCAACATGACCATGATACCCATTTTGAGATCATATTGGGTACACTAAGAGAGCACTAACTATATGTTAAGCTCTCAAAGTGCCACTTTTGGATGGACCAGATACACTTCCTGAGTCATATTATCTCAAAGGCAGGAGTTGCGGTGGACCCAGAGAAGGTGAGAACAGTAGTTCCCTGGGAGCATCCTAAGAAGGTGTTTGAGATACAGAGTTTCTGGTGGATGTCAGGTTACTATAGGTGATTTATATAGGACTTCTCTCACTTAGCAACACCGTTGTCGGGTTTGACTAATAAATGAGTGAGGTTCATTTGGTCAGAAGCTTCTGAGATAGCCTTTCAAGAGCTGAAGGGAAGGTTGACATCAACACCAATCCTGATAATTTTCGAGAAAGGGAAGAGCTATATTGTTTACTGTGATGCATCAGGTATTGGGATGGGAGCAATGTTTATGCAAGGTGATCGAGTAGTTGCATACGGGTCTCGACAGTTGAGGCCACATGAGAGGAATTACCTGACACATGACCTCAAGTTGGCTGTAGTTTTTTATGTGTTGCGCTGTTGGAGACATTATCTCTTGGGAGATCATTTTGTGGTTTTTACTGACCTCAAAAGTCTCAATTATATCTTTACTCAGCATGACCTGAATCTGAGTCAACGAAGTTGGGTTAAATACCTTCAGTCATTTTATTTTGAGCTTTCCTATACACATGGTAAGTTCAATGAAGTTGCTAATGCACTGAGCAGGAAGACTCAGACACAGGTATTTCATGTGGCTAGTGGTGAGTGGAAGCTTATGGCTTTGTTCTCTAAGATGCATTTGGAGGTTCATGATAGTTAGGGGAAAACCTATCTTTCTTCCATAGCTCTGACATCAACCCTCCTGGATAGATTGAGGATGAGATAGCTATCAAATTCAGAAGGCCTAGTTCTACGAGAGTAGGTGGAAAGTGAGGACCCTCCTCTTGGTTGGGTGATATGCAATGATGAGGTACTTCATTTCCATGGATGAGTATGGGTTCTAGGGGATATATGCGAGGAGATGATGCAGGAGTTTCATGCTTCATCTTGGGTAGTGCATCCCGGAGTTACCAAGATGTACAGTGACTTGAGAAGTCAGTACTAGTGGCTGGGTATGAAGAAAGAAGTAGCTGGTTTTTTTACGAGATGTTCCACCTGTCAGCAGGTGAAGGTGAAGCATCAGAGGCCATTTAGACTGTTACAGCAGTTACCCATTATGGAATGGAAATGGGATTATTTCGTGATGGAATTATAGACCAGGTTTCCGAGGTCACCTCGAGGCATTGATTCCATCTGGGTTGTTATAGACAGACTTACCAAGGTAGCTCAATTTTTTCCGATCAAAGAGACCTTCGGTGTTGACGAGCTCAGGAAGATGTATATCTAAGAGGTCGTACGTCTTCATGGGGTCCCTCGTTCTATCATTTCAAATAGGGATTCCCATTTTATGTCTCTTTTCTGGTAGAGTATTCAGAGGGAACTGGGTACACAGGTGCTTCTGAGCACAACTTACCACCCTCAGAACGATGTCCAGTCATAGCATGCGATACAGGTTCTTGAGGACATGCTACGTGCATGCGTCCTAGACTTTGGGGGCTCTTGGGAGAAGCACACACCCCTAGTTGAGTTTTCCTATAATAATAGTTTTCAGAAAACTATTCAGATGAAACCTTATGAGGATTTATGTGGTAGGCCATGCTGATCACCCATGTGATGGATGGAGGTAGGTGAGGTAGCTTTACTAGGACCACGTCTCGTGAAGGAGACTTCAGAGTAGGTCCATTTGATACACAAGTAGATGGCTACGACACAGTCTCATCAGAAATCTTACACTGATCACCGCAGATGAGCCTTAGAGTTCATGGTCTGGGATCAGGTTTTCTTGCGTGTTTCACCGAGGTTGGGACACAGAGGAATCAGAATATAGGGTAAACATTCATCGAGGTATGTGGGGATTTTTGAGATTCTGGAGAGAGTTGGGTCGGTTTACTTTTGGTTTCAGTTACCATAGAGGTATCGGGCCATGCACGACATCTTCAATGTATCTTAGTTGCGCCATTATCACTCAGACTCGTCTAATGTTTTCTGCCCGAGGAGATTGAGCTTTAGGCTGATGCATCCTTTTAGGAGAATCTGGTTCGTATTGTTGTTAGAAGCATGAAGGTTCTCCAAGGTCAGTCAGTTCATCTCGTATGGGTGCTCTAGAAGCATGGCCGAGTGTAGGATGAAACCTGGGAGTGGGAGACTAACGTGCGTTCTCATTGGCCAAAGTTGTTCTAAGCTTTTTCTTCACCACCATTGGGGGGGAAATTCGGGTACAAATTGCTTTAAGGGGGGACGTTTGTAAGAACCCAGTTCTTGTTTTGAGGTACGGATTTCTCCTTTTCCTTTTTACTTAATTGTTTTTGAGAAAATAATGAAAATGGGGGGAAATCCCAAAATTTGTGGGTGCACGTCGTGTACTTTTCCACACGCTGTGTACTTTGGCCGTGTGGGATGAGTACACAAGGTGTGTTGCCCTGTCGACGATGAAAGGTGTAAAAACTGACTACACATTGTGTAGTGGGTATTTACAAGCCGTGTAGTCAGTAGGCAGGTGAACAGTAATGTGGTGGAAGTAGCCACCAGCTGAGCGACAACATACGTCGTGTATTCATAAATACACACCATGTACTCATGTTGTCAAGTGAACAGTTCGACAGTGAAATGCAGCCGCAAGAGGAACATTTAAATGATGAAATTACACGCCATGTACTTGAGAGTACACACCATGTAGTTTTTTTCACTTAAAATGGGAAGTAGCCTCCTCTTTGTAAAGAGGAATCTTAGAACGCCATAGGAGCTCATGAGTGGAGGCTGGATCATGGGAGAGCATTCGACTGCACACCGGGAATCAGATTCTTCCGCCATCGATCTTGTTGGAACTGTGTGGGTAAGAGTATCCTTCTCCTTGAGCCATTATTACCAATTATTTTTCTAGGGGAAGTTATTTGAGGTTGAGCGTGTAGTTTTTTATCTCAGATCTATGCCTTTCTCGTGCATTTTGGGAGGTGACATTCACTTATACCGATTCAGGGTGATCGAGGTAGGTTGTCTAGTGTTTATTTCCATTTGTTGAGTTGAATTTGTGTACTGTTGTGCTACGAACCCATGTTTGGGGTGTTTTATGGATGTGGACTTTATTGAAAATTATGTAGAATTTCATAGATAAATTTTTGATAAGTTAAAATTGCTGTTTTGGATCACTACTTGGATCCAGGACCAACTCGGGGGTGTGTTCCTCTGTTTAACTGTTTGGCTAGGATACTTGTGGGTATACCATGAGTTTTTTCTTACTTTAAAATTTCCTTGAGAGTAATTGTATATAATTTCATTCTTAGATGTTGGTCTAGGCCCGGTTACTTGTATAGACTAAAGGAAATGCCTTGTTTAGCTTACGGGCAACCTTTCTCATGCCTGTGGGTAGTAGTTCCTGTGCATGTGGGCAATAGATTCTATGCATGTGGGCGACACGTCGTATGCCGGTGAGAGATATTTGTTATGCCTGTGGGCAGACACCTGTGGGTTTCGACTCTGCTTACCTGAGGGTAAGTTTTGTATGTCTTAGGATGAGGTTATCATGAATGTTCACCATGGTGATTTTCATATGTTTTACCTATCAAGTAAAACACAATATTGGAATGGTTAAGTTAATATTAAAAATGGAAATATAAATTTTAAAGTTAGTTACTTTTAGTACTGCTTAGTTTATTTAATTTACTACTGCACAATGTTGTTGCACATTTTCACTGACAGTTGGGCATGAGCCTTTGGTGGTGGCCTACTGGGATTTATTTCTCACACCCAGTTTGGGTCATGTATTCAGCCCAAACAAACTATATTGCTAAAGGTGTAGATAGGGAAAAGGGTCCCTATACAGGAACATGATTTTTGTAGAGGAGTAGAGAGCATGGTATTGAACATAGGCTTGCAATGCTATTGAGTTCCTGTTGCACTGTTTGGTTTTGTTTTGTTTTACCTTGTTCTTTGAGTTGTATTGTATTGTATTGAAGTGTATCCTGTTTTGGCTGTTTTCATAGAATTAGTGACAAGCTGCATCTCTATATATATGACTTCTGTTTCTCTTTTACTTCAGTTGTCCATTTCAGTTGTATGTTGTTTAATGCTTCTGCTATTGCATGTTTATGCTATTTATCTTTTCCGTTGCGTTACACTTTGACAAATAAGGGCATAGTTTCCCCACTATCAGACCTGGGTTGTCACTACTAAACGACAGCCTTTGGCATTTGGGAAAATGCGCTTAAGGTCATGTGACCAACCGGGTTCAGGGCACCCGTGGTGTGGCACCCGAATCCAGGACATTACATGCGTCAATTTATATTTTCTGTAAAATAAAAATTACTTAGTTAAAGACTAGTCTCCACATTTAAAACAATAGATGATGAAAGTAAAAATCCAAAGACACAATGAATTCCAAAATTCTTAAAACATATATACAAATAGTTTTTTAAGGATTTATTGTTGAAATATAACCCCGAAATATATTATTTATAACTTTTGGATTTTTCCCCTGGAATAGTGTCATATTATATTTGAAAAACAAAGGGGTATTCAAAAAAGTACCTTTTTCATTACACATAAAAGGGGATACCTCTACCATTTGATGACACACCCATTCCTTCACATTCCTTCCTAAAACAATACCACTTATACCCTCATAGAAAACATTCCCTCATTCATTATACTGTGGTCTAAATTAGTTATCCAGATACCTTTATTTTCAAGTATACATTCCGACGGATGTTCAAAGTCGATAAGGGAGTTTTACTTAATAATGAACATTTTATTCTCAATATTATCTTCCAAACACATCATTACAATTTTAATATAATTAAATAAATATAAATATTATAATGAAGTATTATTATATTAATCAAACACCATTTACTTATTAATTGTCATCCACTTAAAAAAACAAAAAAACATTAATGGTGTGTTGGGCGGAGAGCCACCTGTACGAAGTAGAATTTTTCATTTTTCATCTTGGTTATATTTAATTATAAAACCCACTTGAAATATGATTCAAAAACATAAAAAAATATAAGTAATATCATTATTCTAATATGATAATGAATTTATGCACTTCTTCATCCATAATCAGCCATTGAGATATAGTGTATTAATCTTTGGGTAATTTTAACCACCTACTGGAATAATGATATAAAACTCTATCATGGATGAATATATGACCATAAATTTAAATTGTATTGTGAGTTCAGATTAAATAAAAGATTTTTTATTGAATGGTGATATTAATTATTTAGATTACTATTACAATATCATCATCAATAAATAAAATTATTAAAATAAGATTCCATTGATTCCATTTGAATACAAACATAATAAAAAATTATATACTAAATAAAGATAATTTGATAATAAATTGTCACTATTATGTTAAATATTTATGAATAAGGTTTGTAAGAAGGTATATAATAAACTGAATTTCATTATTTATAAAGTTATGTCCATTGAAACAAGGTAAGGGTTTTCATATGGAATTAATCTCCACAAGATGAATTTGGTGTTATGGACCTAATTAAATTTATTTGGATGTAACATACCAACTTGGGAACCACTAAATGGTGCCCCAATCTAGTGGACCACATGGCCTCCTTTGCGCCTCCCCATATGCATAAGGCTTCCAACTTGTAGTGAGGGTCTATGATAGCATGGTGCAGAGACTATAACCTCATGATCCGAGTGACACAATGTTATTGTAAAAGAATACACATTGGAAGAATAATATAAAATATAAATATAAGATAAATCATCTAAGAAATATAAAAAATAATTAAATCCAAAGTCAGTGTCATATGAAAATTATGAGCATGAGATTGAGATATATAAAAGTGCACAAAATACATGGAAATAGACATCGAGTACAATACATGTATCAAAAGTATAAATAGACCAAATAGAAAATATCTATAGATAGCTTTGAAATCCATGGTCTATTCTGGTGCTCCCCTTCTCCTATGAAATTACCAATAAAGCATCCCCAAGTGGGTGCTTTTCTCTAGGAGTACCTGTATACAAAATTTCTTCCCAGGTACCCAATGATAGCTCAAACATTGTTTGAGATAACACATAGTAGAAAATAACCAATGGTTCCTATAACATGTCTATCTTGTGTCTGCAATATGAATTAGTGAGCATGTGTAGAAAGTTTAAACATGATATATGGAAAATTTATCTTGTCTAGTATATCAAGGTTCACAATGATCAAGCATCCAAAACACAATGAATATCTATAAATCATAATAACCATCATTAACGTCCTACACCAAGTAATCAACTATCATACCAATATGACCATGATCTAAGTATTATAAATTTCCAAGGAATAAAAATAATCCAGATCCATGGAGTAAAAATATCCATGGCACCCAAGTATGCTAAGTGAAATAGATTGAAGGAATTTAAATGTTCATGGCATCCATGTTAGATAATAAAACTGGATCCAAAGAGTATAAATTTCCAAGTAATCCTAGTTTGTTTTTTATTTATGAAGTATAAATGTCCATGGAATCCTAATAGGTCATCGATTCCATAACATTTGTCCATTATCATCATGAACAATTCATTGATTCATTCATATACCATTTCAATAATCAATTCATTAATCCATTTACAATATTATAGAATATAAGGTATTATTAATTTATTACCATTAATATATAAATGATAAGGTATTTTAAGGTGCTTAAAAAATTAACAATTCAATTTATTACCACATTCAATTATCAAAATGAATATCAAGCTCAAACCTCCCCATGGGTGACATTTTTATGAGGAAAGGGAATAAATCACCCAATGGGTGGTTTGGGTTGAGGTCAAAAACCTCAAATATAGTATAATGGTTTTATGTAATGTCCTAAAAATGAATTTGAAATTTAATTCGTGGGTTTAATATTTTAGGAAGAAACACCTGAAAAGTGTGACGTGTGGTAGAATAGAAATATGGTATAAACAAGCATACTTTTAGTGGAAAAGTACATACCACCTACCTTTTTCTTATAAAAGAAAACGCATCCAGTATCATCCCTTAGGTTGACCAATATTAGAATAATATGTAATTATATATAAATACCCTAAAAATGGGGCATATTATCTTGAACCAAAATAGTATCGTTGATAGAAAGAAAAATTAAGGAAGAGACTAAGGAATGAATAACTCACTAGGGGTTATCCAGTGAGATGAATGACAGTGGAATCAAACAGTAGATAAAAGACATATAAAAAATTCATAGATTTAGGATTTAAAAAGGCTTTAGATGAGGGGAAATGGGATAACCACTAGAATAGATAATAAAAATGGGAGAGGGGTTATGTTTTAAAGAATCAATGGTAAACTGGTGTTTTCACACCATTAAAATCGGGTGACATGGTTTTACCACACAGTTGACCAAAATTTGAACCAACCATGCACCCAGAACTCTGTCAATACCCCTCTCACATGGTCATGGTGCATGTTTAGATTATCTATTCACTAATCATGGGGTTTTCATCTATTAAAAATCTTTAAAAAACATATGGGCATGCAACCTTTGTTCTATTGGTAGGGAAAACAATGTGACCATATACTGTGTAATTAAACACTGCACATGGTTCATATAAATTTTGATTCATGGGTGGAATGTTTTCTAGTAACCATGAAACCCAATTTCATTTTTCAAATTATGGAGCTTCAGGCTCTGAAGAAGTCCCAGACACCCTTGTTTACTCTATAACCATACTAGGATTTTATTTTAGGTCAAACCCAATGAATTAAACCGAATTTAAAATGGGTTGTACCTCAAAGAAAAACATGGGATCCTATAATATACCACTCTTAGAATAACTCATCCTCAAGATGATTTTCTAAGCTTGGTATAGAATTATCTAAGAATAATTTTGTCCACTAAGAACATATGTTAACCTCTCACTCCCATGTATCTTCATGTACATGAACATTATTCAATATAATACATACTAAAGGAACAAACCTACCTTGAAGATCATTCATACTCTAATCAATGATACATGTAGGGTGCTCCTCGAAGGGTGCATCAACCTGTAACTTAATATCATTTGGATGAAGAGTGTGAAATGGGTCTGAGTGATAACAACACAGCTAAGATACAAAGAGGATGTCTTGTATGTATCTATAACTCTGAGGTAACCATAACTGATAATCTAATGACCTTAATATCTCCAAAATATTAAGGGTGCCAACATAATGTGGGAAAATAATACATTATCCTTGAATCCGTCAATTCCCCATCCTAGGTGAGATTTGTTAAAAGACTTGATCCACAAACTCCAACTCAAGAGTTCATTGATGGAAATTAACATAAGATTTATATTTATACTGGATATTAGACACCCATTTATTTTAATTCTGCATCTTCTCTATAGACTCCTGAATAATATGAGGTCTGAGTAGCACTACCTCCCCTACAATAGCTAGCACTGAGATCATCGTCATAGTATAATTTATAAGTCCTTATAGTGTTCCATTTTTATAGTATCTTAGTAACTATTATTGTATGACTCAACAAAGGGTATATGACTCTCCTAAGATCCCCCAATATTGATGAAACATGCCTATATATTTCCCTCTAGAACCTGTATTATGTTCTTTGACTGAAAATCGGTCTAAGGATTGTATGTTTATCTTAAAATAACATGTGAGATCAACACCCTATGTAGAACCTTCCAAAACACATTTGTGAATAAAGATTATCTATTTGATATAATGGTATGAGAAAATACACGATGGTGAAATATATCATGGATATAAATTCTCCTAAGACAGTCTACCAAGAAGGTCACCCAAGTTGGCATAAAATGGGATAAGTTTGTCAGCCTCTTCCATAATGACCCATAAGGTATCAATACCCCAGGGTGTCCTTTATAACCCAATCATGAAATCCATGTTCACATCACCCCATTTAAAAATTGGAATCTAAGAATGATGTAAAATTTCCACCATTTTCTGGTGTTATTTCTTTACTTACTATTAGGGGGAACACCGAATCACAAAACCAGCTATCTTCTACTTTATATCGGGCCACTAGTACTGGTGGTGGAAATCCAAATAAATCATGGTATGTCTAGGATGCACTTCCCATGTATAATAATGAAAACCATACATCATCTCCTCCCATTAATCTACTAGAACCCAAATGTGATTGTGAATACATAGAATTTCACTCTCACCAATGGTCCAACTAGGTGGTATGTCATCACCTGAAATGAATTCTTGTAGGACCAAGCCTTTTGAATCTAAAAGCTAACTCATATTCACACTCTCCAAAAGTGAAACTGATAAAGATGTAGGTACAGTCTATCCATGATGTTCCTATACCACTCTTTGAATATCAAAAAATATGACCATAATTATCAACCTACTATTGGCCTCCCGAAACACCTGTGTCTGAGTCCCCCTATTCATAGAATCATCAACTGTATTTCCCTTTCTGTTCATATAAGAAATAATGATTTCAAAATATGATAGGTATTCAAAACACCTTCATTTCCTATGATTTAATGCATTATATATAAATATGTACTCTAGGATTTGGGGGTTTTTATAGACCAAAAATGTCACAACCCATTCTAGAGGGGCCCATGTTGGGACTACCCCAAGACCACCTCCTATAGGCTAGGGGATAGAGACTTGCACTGACTAGTAATATCCCAAAAACAGGATGATGTTTCTGAAGTATATGTAAAAATTAAAACATTTCCAAGACCATGATACTATATGATTTAAAAATATTATGTAAAAAATGAATGCATACACTAATGTAACTACTACAGAGTACAACATCATGAAAACTTGAAATTGAACAGTGCAAGAATACAATACCACCAAAATAAGAAGTCTGTCATCATGAATTCACAAGTTCCTAAACTCATCCACAGAAAACCACACCTAAAGGGTAGGTGTAAGACAATTGTTTGAAAACGTATGAGCACATGTTGTCGGTCCAAATACTCTAAGAACCACCTGGTCTTCCTAGGACTCCATCAAATAGTCAATCGTCTACAAAAGACATGACATGGGTGGGAAAAGCCTGTGTAGGGGTAAGTTAAACAATATTCAGTAGGACACCCCATAACCACAATGGAATACCACTATGAAATACATAAAGTACCCCAATATAGATACAAAAATTATACAACAAAAAAGTACACAAATTTTACCAAAAAAATTAGAAATATATATTAAGCTCACATAGGTATAATTCCAACGTATAAAATCACGATTATTAGTTGTGGTCCACAAAACACCAAATATCAATAATGCATGGATTGTCAATAACACATGGAGTGTTGGTAACACACGGAGTGTTGATAAAACATGGAATGTCGATTAGTCATGAAACCCCCAATTCATGTAATCACCAAGTCAGGTAGTCATAAATATTACATATTCACAATGATTATATAGTCACAAAAATCAAAATCACAATGATCACACAGTAACTAATATCACATCCTCCCATAGGATTCTTCTTGTAGTGCTCTTGTAATGGGAGAACCTACTCGATAAACCATTAGGTCATAAGCCAACATAAAAAAAACACATTTAGACAATGATAAGATGAATGTCTCATATCAAGGCTCCCAATGATATAAACAAATCATCAAGCAGACACATGGTTTGAATGAAATGGTCACATTTTTTAAATAGTCTATCATGGGTCTGGTTCGGGTCCAACCCAACCAACCGGTAGACCTAAACCAATTCGACCAACATGACCTAATGTAGTCAGGTCCGATCCAGCCTGAACTAGCCCAACCCATTGGCCTCAGCTCGTTAGGCATAGACCGTTGAGATCAGCCTGCTGGGCGCGACGCACTGGGCCTGTAGGACTTTGAATGCTTGGACATTGGGTCTTGTCCATGGGGATTTTGGAGTAGCCTAACCACCCTAGTTTGTGGCATTTCATGCAGGTAATCAGATACGTTTGATGCAACCTCATGAATATTGGCTTGTTTTCTTCACTGGATGCGGTCCACCCTGGTCGTTCCCTCCTGGTCCAAGCAGTCAACCCTGACCGCGTGGATCTTCCCATTTATTCCAGTTATCATGATGTCTTTCCATGTTTTTTATGCTCATCCCACCTCCTTTGCATAGTCCCCAACCTTGGCACCATGGGTTCCTCCAACGTGGCATCGAGCTGTGTCCCAGCACGCCATCGTAGCCACCTACTGTGTCACTTGTTCAATAGCCACTGCATCTGCCACCATGGGCTCCGACACAGTTCTACCTGGACCACCTCCTGATACTTCCACCAACCACCACCACTTCTAAACTGTACCACACTTCCTTCGTGTGTCTTCTAGTCTGTCACGGAGTGAAATCCTTCAATATCATATTGTTGCACCATGGATCGTGGGAACAATGGGCAATCCTTATCACTGGGTTTTCAAGGAAGAATAACCAAATAAGAACCTGCTAGGTTGAGGGGGAGAGATGAAGAACATGAACTCACAAAGAATGGATCTTGGTCTTGTTCATATCAGCCTTGATATGTTCATGTTAAATGTTTTAATGAATAACTACAACAGATAATCACAAAGAGATATCTCCCATTTTTAAACAACCCAATAATTATCCATACCATAAGAATGACCAAATCATGGATCAACCTTTTTTTGGGTAGTATGAATTTTTCATTGAATCAAATAGGGGAAGAGGAAATCAAAAAGATATCAACATCCTACCTCGTGGTTGGATCAGTCATTGATGAATAATGGATGTCTATGTCGTCATCAATCCTTGATTCGCCGACATTTGTCATCATTTCTATGAGATAACATCCTTCTCTTTACCATAGGGGAATTACATGGTTATAGAAATAACCTCAAATTCATTATAATATTCCTTATTTTAAATAAACTAACTCAATATCAAATTAAATATTGTTAATAAATATTTTAATGAAGTTTAAGTCCAAAAAACTAACTTTCACCCTCAAACTCACCCTGGTTGAGGATAGGATGCACCAAAGGTAAAGTCAATCTTTTGAATGCAACCATACCCACTGATTATTGATCCTTCCACCTATTTCGGAGTTATTATAATTTTTCTAAGAACCTATTCATTCACACAACTAAAAACATAACATTTTTCAATGATATGTTCTAGTAACACTGGGCATTGTAATCATGTGTTATTTTAGTTCCTAGTCTTGGAATTTTTCCAAATAATTTATAAACAAATGAGAAAATATGAGTAATTAATTTCTCCCCACTTTAGGTATTTACTTCCCTAAAATCAAAAAACAATGCAATAAAAAAATAGGGTTACTGAGCATGAATCTTAGCCTCTGGCTCCCAAGTGCTCTCCTAGAGATTCTTGTGCATACACTAAACAAGCACCATAGTAATAGAACACTAATAAATAATACTATCATGTCAATCCTTGATCTCCATTTGGAAGTCCAAAGAAGTCTCTCTATCATCAGTGTTCAGCTCACCCCAATCAATAACGTGTGATGGATCATGCACAAACCTCCTCAGTTGTGACACGTGGAAGATGTCGTACACCCACTGTATCTAAATAGGCAGATCCAACTGGTACACAACCTTTAAAACTCTATACAGTATCTAGAAAGGCCCGATGAACCTTGTAGTTATCTTCCTGCCTTGGTGAAATCTATGTATCTCATGTCAAGGAGAGACTCAATAGAACACATCAATCCCCTCCCCAAACTCCCAGGGCATTTGTCTCTAGTCAAAATAAGTTTTATGATGGCTCTGTTTATTCTTCATCCACTTCTAGATAACATACATGATATCTTTAGTCATCTTCATGAACTCGAGCCCCATTATTGCTGACTCTCCTGGGTCTATCTATCAATGTAGAGACCTGTAGGATTGCCCGTAACAAGGCCTTGAATGGTGCTAAAAAATGGTGGAGTGGTAGCTGTTGTTTTATGAAAAATTCACCAGTGATTGGTGATCCTATAAAATGTGGAAAGAGTATAGGATTAAATAATGGGGAATTCCCTCAAGAAGTTGAATGGTCCTCTCAGTCTGGCCATTTTTCTATGGTTGAAATGGTGTCCTCAATCACAGATCAGTCCCAAACACCTCCTGAAATCCCTTACACAACCGGGATATAAAAAAAGCATTATGATCCAACAGTATCGTATATGGGAATCCATGGGGTCGAACTATCTCTTGTACATAGAGGCATTCCAATCCCTATACTGAAATCTTCCCCCGAATCGCTAAGAAATGGGCCAGCTTGGTGAGTTGGTCAATGATAACCCAAATGGTATCATTTCCCATGGATGTATGTGGTAACCCTATCATGATGTCCATCAATATCTCATCCTAATTCCACTCTAGCACCTCTTGGACTTTATTAAAACATGTTGGATCCTGGTTCTCATCCTTATCTTGCTAGTAAGTGAGGCATCGAAAAACAAACTCTACCACTACCTTCTACATCCTCATCCCCTAGAACTAATGTGGGAGGCCCTGATACATCTTTTCCACTCTTTGATGTACCTCCAATGTGGATGTATGGAACACCTTCAATACCTCCTCCCACAAAACAACCAGTACTAATGTGCGTTCTATAAAGAGAATGACATTCTCCACACATTTTGAATATCCATTAGGGGAATGCCATATGGACATCTGAGCATGTAAAGTCTCAAAGTCGGTGTCTCGGAACTATGCCTCTCTAACCAGCTGTAAGAATGGAGGGGTGACTACCATCAACTAGAGGTACTTTGTTGCATCTACATCCATGAAGAATATATAAAACATGGCCAAATGTTCGGATGCCTCTCCCAACAACTGCACGTTGAATCTCCTAACAAAAGTGACTACCACCATGTTCCCATTCTTAATAGTATAGACAATCTCAAATTCATAGTCTTGGAGGAACTCTAGACAATTCATTTGACTAAAGATCAAATATTTATAAGAGAAGATATACTTGAGGGTTATGTGGTTATAGTATATGAAAAACCACTCGCCCATATGGTAGTGTTGACACATCTTCAAGGTGAAGGAGACCACTGCTAACTCAAGGTCATATATTGCATAGTTTTACTAATGTTGTCTCAAATATCATAACCATTGGCCATCACCGCATTCCCCTACATTTGGACACAACCAATATCAGCCCCTGATGCATCACAGAACACTACATACCCAACACACTCCTACATAATCTCATGATAGAAGCACCTGTCAATCTATAGCTCAGTTGTTGGAAACTATACAGGAAATTTTCCACCCATATGAATAGTTTACCCTTTCATGTAAAACCTATCAAGGATGTATCTGATCTGGAAAATTTAGGAAAAACTCTCTGATAGTACCCAACTAACCAAAGAAAACTCTGCACCTCGGTTACACTCTTGGGTGGATCCCAAGAAACTATCACCTTTATCATTACTAGATCTACTACAACTATTTCCTCTGAGATGACATGTCCCAAAAAGAGGACCTCCCATATCCAAAACTAACACTTATGGAGCTTCCCACAAAACAGGATCTCTTGGATTGTATACAAGACCATCCTTAGGTGTATCTCATGCTCCTCCTTGACCATTGAATACACTAGGATTTCATGAATGAATACCTCAATGAAACAGTATTTGTAAGGCTTGATGTTTCTATTCATGAGTCCCATAAACATTTTTGGGGCATTGTTCATGCAAAATGGAATAACCATGTACTTGTAGTGGACGTAATGAAATCTAAAAGTTTTCTTCAGAATGATATCATCTCGTACTCAAAGTTGGTGATATCTAGATATCAGGTCTATCTTTGAGAACCAAGTCACTACCTTTAGATAATCAATGGAATTTTCAATCTTGGATACCCGATTCTTATGTGCAAGTACTCTAGTTATACCCTCAAATAATGAATCTCAAACACCTTTCCACCTTCTTGGAAAACAAAACTGTGGCCACCCAGGGTGAAACAGTGGGTCTCAGAAACTCCTTCATGTGAAATTACTCTAGTTATACCTTCAAATAATGAATCTCCATGGGATCCATTTGATATAAAGTAGTATATATCAGATCCACCCCATGGTAAAAATCAATTCTGAAGTCAACCTCCCTTTGGGGATAATCTTGGTACATCCTTAGGAAAGGAATCCCCATACTCTGCCAAATATGTAGGAAACTGAGGACTCATATCATCCACTACACTGAGGGTGAGACTAGAGAACTAACGATTAATCATTTTTTCCCTTCTAGGAATGAGTTTGTACTTCACTGTGTGCATTTCCTTTTCACCAACAAATGAAAACCAGGTCCCGTCACTATGGACACACTGTACTTTGCACCTAAAATAGTGAATCTGAGCATGAACTACATATAAATAGTACATACCAAGAATGAAATCATAATTCATCAAATCCACCACCATGAGATCCCAAATATGACACTCACCCAGTAGAGTAATGGCACACTATTGGCCAATGTGTGCGATCATCCAATATCCCTCGTAGAAGTCTTTATGTGTAGGGATCGAGTCAATGGTTCCACTAGAATATTCGAGTATTGAGAGAGAAATGTGTGGCTGGTTCTTGTGTGTATCCAAACTAAATTGATGTAGTAATATAAACATATTGTTCTTTTACTCATCCTGGGAGACTCAGGGTCATAATACTCGATCACCAAATGTTGGCCTCGTCCCATCCCACCATCTCCCTATGCCCATAGTGGACCACCTGGTGGTGGTGGTGGTTGTACCTCGAACATCTTCCAACCTCCTACTTCCTGACCTACTCCTATGCCACACTAGATGCACTGGAAACCACCCCTATACAATCTTTTCCTCTATATTGGTGGCCCCTCAACCATATTTTGATCGGTCGTACGATGGGTCATGAAATTTCTATCCAAATGCCCTAACTCCCAAACGAGTGAAACAACATGTCCTTAACCTGAATCACATTTTCTTGGGGCCCCTCACCACTGATCATGTATCCTAGGGTTATCCCCTAGAGTGCTTGACCCACATGGGTCCCTAATTCTTATATCAGCTACGTACATCGGCTAACTCAGCTAACGGGTGTCTACTCGTAGCTCCCACTATTGGCATCTGCTCTGCGAGAATGCTCTCCACAAGAAGAGCTAACTCTAGTACCCCATCATAATTTGGAATGATAAGGGATATGATCCATTCCTATATATCTCATCATAGCCCCAGCGTAAAGGATATGGACCAAAAGAACAGGTCCCACACCTTCTCAATAGAGCAGTGAGAATGATCTGCAAATCTCACAGAGTACTCTGATATTCTCTAACTTCCCTACAACAGATGTAGGATATACTGTATGTTCACTAATCATTATGTCATAGGAAAGAACTCTTCCCTAAAGAGGTGACCAATTTCTACCCAAGATAGAGTTGTCTCTACATTCGTCTAGATCACAATGCTCCATGATTTACCTGCTGAGCCTCGATGAAGGCTTGAGGAAAGAACATCCATATGGTTAGAAGGAAACCTCACAAGGGGGAAGACATGTGTAACTATATCCAACCAATACTCGCCTATATTTGGGTATGTCTTATCATAAAACCTGGGAGGTCTCTACCTCTAGAACTCATGTAATGCAGTCAACCTGTGAGCATCCTCTATCGATAGTGTTAGTAGTAATTTCTACTCAACAGGTGGTGGTATAACTAGTACACCACCCCAAGGTGTTATCTCTATTACTATCCCCTATACTCAATGTATCATCTCTAGGTGGATCATACTCATGATTATGCATCAAAATCCTGGATGTCTGTTCGTATGGATGCATCCTAAAAATGATTAATATGAACCAGGTTCAATAGAGTATACCTGGTGACATGACTAAATAAGGACATAAGAACACACCCAGGTATTATATGATGAATGCACAATTGTTTTACATGAAATCGGTTTTTTCAAGTATCATGTCAGAATGTAGAATTCAATGCCTTGATGTGTGGATACGCCAGTCGTCACACCAACACTAGATTCCATGTCCTAAAATCCAAACTCGAAACACATAACATGGTTTTCCCCAAACAAACTTCAAAGACTCTTGGTACATAATTATAATCAACCTCCTTTGATATAACTTTTTTATGACCTATCCTAGTGTTTCCCATTCCATGCCTACCCCAAGCCCACCTCTAATAGGATAGGGCTGGTAACTAGCACCGAGTAGGCATATCCCACAAATGGGAAGATTTTTCTTATCTACCTATACACATACACACATCTCCAATCCCACGACATTATATGATGTAAAAACACTACGTAAACAACTCATTCATATATTAAGGTAACACCCACAGAGAACAGTAGTAGGAAAACTAGAAAGTAAAGTGGGCTAGAATATAACCCACTAAAAGAAAGAGTATGTAAAAGTGAATGCACATGCTCTTAAAACTCATCAACATAAAACCCTACATGAAGGGTAGTTGTAGGATAGTTTTCTGAAGCTACAGGATCACACCTCTTATATCCAAATACTCTATTCACCACATGTTCCTAGTCCATCTAGTACTCTATCAAAGCATCGATCAACTACACAAGACATGAGATGTTTGGGAAAATCCCATGAATGGGTGAGTAAAGAAATTCTCAGTAGGATACCCCAAAACCAAAATGGAATAAAACTAATAAATACATTAAGTAAACCTTTGTAAATACAATATGTATACCATGAATAAATACATGAATTATACCACAAAGAAATATAAAAAGTATTGTCATCTGATACAGGTATAAGTCAAATGTAAAAAAGTAGGATTATCAGCTGTATTCCACAGAACACCCAGTATCAGTAAAATATGAAGTAAAGATAACATAAAAAGTGTCAATAAAACATGGAGTGCTGGTAAGACAAAGGGTTTCAGTAAAACATAGGGTGTCGATAACCCACGAATTGTCAATAACACATGGAGTGTTGATAACACATGGAGTGTCGATAATTTACAGAGTTTTGATAACACATGGAGTGTCAACAAGTCATGTAGACCCCATGTCACGACATCAAAAATCAACATAGTCACAATGATAAAATATTCACAAATATCACATAGTCACATAGATCACATAGTCACAATGATTACATAGTAGGAAATATCTCATAGTTATCAAGATCACATCTAGCCTTAGAATTCTTCTCATCACGCACTTGTAATAGGAGAACCTACTACACATTCCATTAGGTAGTATTCCAACATCTAAAAAAACTCACTTAGAGTATATGAAAATCAATTCCATATCGTAAGGGTCCTAATTCTGCAAACAACTTGTAAAATAAAAAAACCATTTGAAAGATGTGACCATTTTTTGTAAAACGGTCTGACCTGTGTCTTGTCCTCGTCCGACCCAACCCGCCGGTCCAGGCCCAACCATCCAGCCAACCTAACCTAGTCCATTAAACCATACCGGACATGGTATGGTCTGATCTGGCCTGAAATATCCCAACCCACTAGGCTGATGGAGTGGCCCCCCACTATAGTCAAGCCCGCTGGATGCGGGATAGTTTTCTCTACCAGATGCGGCCAACCCAGGACACACTCTCTTGGGCCACACGATCTACCCTAACCTCATGTATCCCCCTATATCACTCGATCAATGTATTTCCTTTCCAAATTTCATGCGGCCTTGTTGTTGTGGGTTCCTCTAAAATGTATTTTAGCAGCATCCCAGCTCGCCGTCATGGCTCTAGATCACTGCCCATGGCTTCCACTTCAATAGGTTCACATGTGGTCCTGCCTATAAAACTTTATACTACCACCACTAACCTCCTTCACTCCCTAAACATACCCTACTTCCGTTATGCATTCACTATGCCATCACAGGGTCATATCCTTTGATCTCTATTTGTTTCTTCATGGATCGGGGGTGCAGTAGTCGATCGTTCACATAGGGGTTTCAAGGGTGAAGAGCACATGAAGAATTAAATAGATTGAGGTGGGAGAGATAAAACACATGAACACCCAAAGAATAAATATTTTTCTTATTTGTGTTGGCCTTGATCCATTCATGTAAGAAGGATTAAAAATGAACAAAAACAATTTATCACAATAATCTATCCACATTTTTAAACCCCACAACAATTATCAATCCTACAAGAATGATCAAATAAAGTATCAACCTATTGACTAGTTTTATTGTGTTCATCATTGAATCTAATAGGGGAAGAGTAAATCAAAAAGAGAACAACATCCTACATCATGGTTAGATCAGTTGTTGATGAGGAACGAATGTCCATGTAATCGTCGATTCTCAATCCACGGATGTTTTTTATTGTTTCCATGAGATAAAATCATTCTTATTTCCTCATGAAAATTTTATGGTTCTGGTAAAAACCCTAGATTCTTGAAAATAGGTTTTATTTGAACGAAACCAACATAGTGTCAAAAAAAATATTTTTATTAAATATATTGATGATGTTTATGTCCATAAACTAACAGTCAACCTCAACCCATAACTATTCAGGTTAAGCCAAACCAAAGGTAAAGTTTGTTTTCCCTAAGCACAACGGTGCCCTCATATTTCCTTTCCAGGAACCCATTTAGGAGTTATTCCACTTTTCTAAAAATCCTACTCATATGTGATATTAAAAACTGACATTTTTTAATGAACTATTTCAGGAATATCTGTTCTTGGAATCATACTCCATCCCAGTGCTTGGTCTCTGAATTTCCCAGTTAATTTTAAAAAAAAAATCCATAGAAAATCCATATCATTAAAAAATATGCACCCCCAGTAAATAATTCCTCCCATTGTGAAAGACCTGAAAAATAGTGGCTAACTCAAGATCATGGGTTGGGTATTTCCTCTTGTGCATCCTCAAATAATGGGACTAATATGCCACGACTCTCTCCTACTACATTCTATCTTCTCCTAGACTGATACCTGACGCGTTACAATAAACTATATATCTTCTTCATGGATCTATCAAAATTAGGAAAATCACTAAATAGATTATCCCATTTAGATCCAAAATTGTTGTCATGTGGGATTAAAATAATTACAAATTCACATCCTTAGTATTAAATCCCATAAACGATAATTCTAGGTGTGATAATCCTTGAATGGATCAATTATTATAACCATATATCCACAAGAAACACTATATATTAATGATGTTATTATGATTATCTTTGGAAACTACATCTATCACTTTCCTCGTATTGATTGATACTATTTTCTCTAAAATAATATGAACAATGAAGTGAACTTTATCTATCCCAAATTGGAACTTTGGGATCATAATATATAAAGAAATGCTCTATTTGTTTTTCAAATATGATCTCAAGATGATTTTCATGGAAATTTCATGTGTAATAATACACCATGATTTCATCCACCAAAAACACCACGAAGGAATCCAAATATAGATGCAAAGACAGATTCATCTGGTATATGAGAATAGTTAACTTTTTCATGAGACCGAAAGAAATAACCAAATACTCATAAATAAAATACCTTCTACGGAATTTTTATTGAAGAATATCTAATGGTCTAACATGAACCTGATGATATCCTAATCTCAAATCAATCTTATAGAAAACCCCTACCCCTACGAGATAGTCAAAGAGATCATCTATTTAATTTAAAGGATATCAGTTCTTAATTGTAATCTGATTAAGTTTCTAGTAATACACATGTAAATGAATGGTTCCATCCTCCTTATAAAAAAGGACTAAAACCCCCACAATAAAGTATTGGGTTTTATGATACCCTTTGATTCTAAATTTTATAGATACATCATATGATCTTACAACTCAATAGTATCCATCTTATAAGGAATAATTGATATCATTGTGGCTCCTGGAACTAGCTCAATGGAAAACTCTACATCAATATCTAAAGGCAATCCTGAAATTTCATTTAGGAAAACATCCTTGAAATGATCTAAGACTAGAGTTAAATCTTCCTTATATGTTCCCTAATCATCCTAATCTTATATTTCAAGCAAGGTCTTCATCCTAACCATCCCATGATGAAATGGTCCGTCTCAGCTCACCCGTAAATTCCATTCACCATTTTGAATAAAAACCTCTACCAATGGTGATGTTTAATTCAATCCTTAGTAATAGAAATCAATATCTGAATAATAAGGATCCAGACCTTCCATCTCAATAATGATACCCAACCCTATCATCTAATGAAAAAAGAGGTACAATATAGAGGGACATCAACTTATCTCAAGGGGTACTCCCTATAGTGGAATACACTCTCCGATCAAATCTCCAATATAGTATCAAGTGTCATCAAACCATTTGAAAACTAAACATCAAGCCCAATGATCTCCACAATAGGAAAAAATATGTAAGAATTAAAAAACATAAATAGAAAAGATAAAATGCTAAAGTATAGACTACCAGAACTGTCCCTTTCACTATTGAAGTTCTAGCACTCTCATCCTCTGGTATCTATTTCACTACATACATTTGGTCAGATCTATGGACTTATTATATATCCTAGATACCCAGAGTAGATCTGATTTTCTATAAATATTAGTTGGTTGTCTATATTCCTCATCCACGACCACCACCTTATCCCGATCGATCAGTCTCACTCTAGTTCCCTGGTTGATGAGAAGCTACCGACCGCACTCTTAAATGTGGAGTTGGTATAGAAACTATATCACTAGATACTAGTGGGAAGATCATATATAACTAATGTTGATGGTCCATCACACCATAGGCCTGACACTCAACTAGGTTTCTATCACACTATATCCTCATGTGTCCCTACCTCCCACTATGATGACAGAAAACATAACTATCTGCACCCATGCTCTGGTTGGTATTACCCTCAGAATATACCTCAAACTTCAACATCCTACAACCTAAAATTATGCCATTGGGTCATGGAGATGAACCACCATGTTTTATGCCCCTATCTTTCCCTAGGTTACATTCAATAATGACCACATAATAATCCATTTTAGATATGGTAGGAAGATGTGAAACATTAACCTATGATCATATGTAAAACCTTTTACCATCCTCCAATTTATTATATTTATATAAATCAATACCTAAGAGAATTTTTTTGAAACTCTCGAGCTCCATAAAATGGTTTGAATAGTCCATGACTGATAGGGTTCCCTACTCCAAGTGCATAAAATATCTAGCTATATCTGCCCTTAACATATTTGGATAAAAATAATCATAGAAGTTCATTTGTAAATTCCTTCAATCCATATCCAAACAACAATCAACCTAAGTTATATTGTCCATGCTTATCATGGTGGATTCCTGAAGCATATACATTGTGAGATTTACTCCCATTCTGGGAGGTTCCAGTTGATTCTTAAAATTGATATCATGGCCTATATCCCTGAATCTTAATCCTATGGTACACAATCCCCTGAAACATCGACATATATTTCTATTGAAACTCACATGTCAACTCTACTATAGCTGAGGTAGGTTGTGGGACTCCCTGAATAGTCTTCATAAACCAAAGGAAACCCACTTTAAACAATTAATAAACACCCATATCTGGTATAATATAATATGTTGCAGGTAGTCACATAAGGGTTATACTGGGGGCTTAGAGACCACCACCTCGAAAGCATCGTCATCTCCACCCACCAGGTGACAAACTAGAGGTTGTCATAGTGAAATATCCCCAAAAGTTCTAATCATAGGCCTCATTCAAGATTTGGTAATGTTAATATCGTATATATATGAATGGAACATGTTCAAGACTTCCAATATATGGGTCACACCAATTTTTCTTCTCTAAACACTGGTTTGGGTGATATAAGGATCATATAAACAAAAGAAATACTACCGACTTCCCACCATTAAGGCAGGTCAAGGTCAAGTTCTCTACTATCATTCAGGGATTCTAGTATAATGAATGTCAATTACATGTTATATAAGAAATCACAATTTAATTTTTAATTAGAAGCAATATTTAACGCATCCTTTTCAGTTCAAAATTTTATGTTATTTAACTTTGTATTTAATTAAATCACAATTATTCATAAATGGTTGTCTTATATAGATAATCATTTCTAATTTATAATGTCTTATACACTTTATAATCTAAACTATAAAATACATTTAATCTCAACCATAATCAAATTCAAACCCATACCACCAATGGTCCATGGCTCAATGTTCCATTATTTTCGGCATAAGGTGTCTCTATAAGTATGTGTAGAAAAAACTATTTGGTTGAATCAAGAACCATAAGTAAACAATTGGGTTTCTCAGTTCCCTATAATAATATTAGTCAAATAAAAATGATCTCTTTTAAGAAACAAATAATAATGTCATGAAGTCATGAAATCCATCCAAGACTACATAAAATATGCATGGTATATGTGAATTACCTATGTTCCTAAAATGATGAATTAGACAAACATCACATTACTGTACTTGGCCAAAGGAAACATGTAAATCATAATCCATAGTACATAGCATGTTCTTCACCCAATGATGAAATTACATCAATATTAGTGAGAAAAAACTAGAACATCAAATCTTATTCTCATTAAATTTGGATTTGACCTTTATGTGGGTTAACTACTCCCAGACACAACTCATTACCAAATCCAAGAAGTTTCCTAGTCTCTAGTCTATTGATCCCAAATAGTAATAAAAAATGAATAAAAAGATAATTCTTTGATACCAATTCGTAACATCCTAAATCAGGACCCACTAAATTGTTCCCCGAGCTAGTGGGACAGATGGTGTCAAGTGAACCTTCTCATACATAAGAGGATGTTTCTTAATAGTGACTGTCTATAATGATATGGTTGGAATAATATACCCTCATAATTAGAGTGATACAAAAGTATCATAAAAGCATACAAGATGGAGCCATAATATCAACAATAAATAATAATAAAATCCAAATGTAGTGTCATATATAAATGATGATCATTTCATGGAATTATACAAAAAAATAAGAAATACATGGAAATAGGAAGCTAGTACAATGTTTGTATCAAAACATCAAAAAGTCCAAAAATAAACCATTTGAAGATATCATAACAAGTTATAACCCCATTTTTTTCTCCCATAATCCTATGAAATAACCAATAAAGAAACACTAAGTGGGTTCTTTCCCCTCTCCTAGCCTAAATTCATGAAGTCTATTTGGGTACCCAACGATGGACACAATAGGGTGTGAGATAATGCTCGACAGGATACCACCAATGATTTCTACAACATGTGTAGTTTGTGCATATAATTTGAATTAGTGTGAATGTATATCAGGAATATAAGTGATATAATTATAGGTTATATTTTCTAGAATATCAAGGCTTATTATGATAAAACATTAATAACATAAGGGATTAGTAAAAATCTTGTTAAGATTCATCAATGACTGACACTGATTAATCAATTGTCTGAACTTCATGGATATTATCCAAGGAGTAGAAATTCCCATTTCATCCAAATAATCTATATCAATGATGTAGAAATTTCCATGGAATATATGTAAACTATGTAATCGAGATCCAAGGAGAACAAATATATAAGGAATCCATGATAACAAAGTAAAATGGATCCTTAAAGTATAAATTTCCATTGAATCATAATGCATCATCAAATTCATGGAGTATAAATGTCTAAGGGATACAATTTGGTTGTCGGTTCCATACTGTGGGTCAATTAACATCATAACAAATTCATTCATCCTTTCAAAAACCATTTCTTTAATCAATTCATTAATCCCTTCATAATAATATTCAAGTCAAGGTATTATGTGTTGAATAAATTTCATACACAAATTACAAGGTGTTCTAAGGTGCATACAATAGTTACCAATCAAATTTATTACTATATTCAATTTTTATAATGAAAAGTGAGCTCCAATCACCCCAAAGGTGAAATTTTTATGGACAAAGTGAATAAATCACCAAATGGGTTGTTCTGGTTGAGGTAAAAATCCTCTAATAATGTATAAGGGTTTACTGGAATGTATTAATTATGAATTAATGATTTAATTAAAGTATTTACTAATTTAAGAAGAAACGCCTAGATATTATTTCATTCGGCATAATATAAATAGTGTATAAACAACCAAATATTGATGGGAAAGGTATAGACCACCTACCCTATGTCTGTAGAGGATCAATCATCCAATATCATCCCTTATCATGATCCATATAAAAATAAAATGTAATTTTAGGAAAATAAAATTTAAATAGGGAATATTATCTTCTACTAAAATAACATAATTGATTGACAAACAAATGATGAAAGCATCCTAACAGATGAAGAACTCACTGATGGCTATGCAACAAACGAATAACACTTGAATCATACATTGGATGAAATAATATCAGAAATCCAATATTCAAGATTTAATAAGAATTAAAAGAGTTGGTGATGGGCTATCTACTAGAGAAAATATTAAAATGGAGAGAATGTTTATTTTTTAATGAACCAAGGGAAAATTTGACATTTAACCCCTTTAAAACTGGGTTTCATGGTTTGGTCACTTTGTTGGCCAAACTGTTCACAAAACATGTTTCCAAAAATTCCCCAAGACCCCCTTCAGATGGTCATGGTGATTGGATAGAAAAACTATGTTTTTAATGTGTTTTTTTCATATGTTATAAATTTTTAGAAAAACACATGGGGTGCAGCCTCGTATACATTGTTAGGGGAAATCGTTCAGACCTCTACAATGCACCAAAACACCATGCACGGTTAAGAGAAATCATGTGGTCGAGGATGCATGATTTATACTAACCATGAGAAATATATTTTTGTCCAAAAATATGGGGATTTGGGCTCTGAACAAGCATTATACACCCTTTTTTCCTCCATACCCTTACTAGGAATTCAAATTAGGCCAAAACCATGAATTTAAACTAATTTTAAAAGGTTTCATACCTCAAAGAAAACATGGTGTATTAAAGTGTTTTATGTCATACCTATTTGATGTATATTATCATTAATTAACATTAATCATGGTATTTTATGATCAATTAAAATCCAATTCTTTCAAGTTGTTTTGATTTAAATTTTATTCAAGGTGTAGAGGTTATTTGTCTAAAATATTAATTCTTTGAGATAGGTTTATGTTGTGGATCATGTTTTCCATTGAATGGAATATTCAATTCCAAATTTAGGTATATTTATCATATATTTTTGTTACTCATTGGAAATATTAATCCAAATTAATTCCTTTTCAATAAATAGAAATTAATTAATTTTTAATCCAGTTCTAATTGTTTTTGGAAACTCAATTTTAATTCATTGTGTTGTGATCATCCTCTTCGACTTAAAGCTTTGTACATTGTACCTATTGACTTTATTATGTTGTATTATCTTTATTTTATTTGAAGTTAATTATCTACCATATGATTTTTTTTGTAAATATCACTTACTTTAAGGGGTATGTTTCCCATAGGGTATGTTGATAACTCATATATCATTTCATTGAGTTATATTGTCATTTCATGAACTTATTTCATATATGATTTGGTTATCCCACCATATTATATTATTTTGAGGTATTCTATATAACTAAATGTGAAAAAATATACTTTTAAATAATAAAATGTTTTATTACCCTTTTTACAATTTGATTTTGGATTAAGATATTTTTCAGGATATTAAAAATTGATTTTACTTTCACTTTTGTATTCTTTTTCCTTCTCTCTAAATTTATCCACGAAATAAATTATTCCTTTTCAAGAATAAAGTTTTAGATATTAATTTTGAAATTAATTTTTTTCAATGAATTCACTTCATTGATTTTAAAATTACTTTCTAAATTGACACCTAACTTTATCTCTTACAGAAATTTCAAAAAAATATGAAAGATATTTTATATTTTTAGTTTCATTTACCTTATCATGTTAATAGGATTTAACCTAATAGGGAATGTGATTCATGATTTATCCTATAATATATATTTTTAATTTAAGGTATTGAACATGTGGTATCAGAAATTTGATTTAGTATACCTTCTTTTGTGATACTGGTCATAATATTATTTTTGTCCGCATGGTTTTCATTTATGTTAACAGCTGTTTATTTTCCTTTGTTTCACTATGATTATATTATTCTTAAATCATCCAAGTTATTCTCCTAGAGATATTATTATCATGTTATAATATCATTGACTTAACCATATAACACTACACCATATGGTTTTATCTTGATGGTTGCTTACGTAGAAAGCTGCAACATTTATTGATTCAGTAACTAATGAAAATATGTATATTTTTTATTTCAATATAGATGATTATTAATTACTATTGAAATTTCAATGTTTATTTATTAACCATAAACATTAATCCCCTAGATGTTTATGATCATGTTATCCATTTTATTTAACATGTGTGAGAGTACGGGAATTTCGTATGTTATTATTATAATATGGAAGATTCTTGGAAAGTTGACTACAAATTGATTGATCATCCACTTTAGTACATCAAATGGGTTATTAGTGTGTTAAATATTTGATGTAAATGGGGAAATAATTATAATTCTATATTTCATTATTAATATATATATTGTTATTATAAATTTTAATATATATTGTTTGATCACCAACCTTCTTTCTCTAGATGAGTTATGATCATTTTACCCATTTTATTGTCATGGGGAAAAATATTTTTCATTCCCAATGGTATTATTATAATATGAAATATTATTGAAAAAGGTGATTATGAATTGAATTATTAATTTTCTCATATGATAAATATGTTGGAATTAAAAAAAATTATGGATATGGCCCAAAATTATATATCACCTTGTTGTAGAAACTGGTTTTATAAAACAAAATATCTTGTTATTTGATGTATAAATCTCACCATATTAGTATAGGTTCTTGAAATAAGGCCTTCAAAAAAAAATTTATATATGAATGAATTTATAACATCAGTATTTGATCACTAATTATTGTTATCAATGATTTTATTTATTGTCATTGATATAAAATGCTCTCAGTTTTAGTTGATTGTGGTATTCTGATAATTATTCACTCCTTCAATAATATTTTTCCAAGTTTTTTATGATTTCATTATATTTTTATTTTCCCTCACTAAGAATTTGGGCTCAACCCTTCATGTATTTCTATTTTGTAATGTTATGAATAAAACATTAAGAATGATATGTCTAATAGTATATATTATGTGGAGAAATTGTGGGATATGCTAAAAATTGTTTTGGATTAAGTAGTTTATTATAGTGGAAAAAATATCCTTTAGTCGAGAAATATCATGGGATTCATTATTTTACGATTTTTCATAATTATCTAAATCTATTAACCTCAATTTTCTTGATGTAATAAAATATTTTCATTGTGTATTTTAAATATAGAAAATGATGTCTAAATATTCTATAGTTGGTATTGAATCAAGTATGTAATGTATGTGTTTTTGAGAACCAGATCATGGAGTGTGTATTCAAGGAATCGTAGATGGTATCAGAGTAGGATTTAGATAACATTGGAGATTCTGATGTTTTTTGGGGATAATTTTCCGTTGAGAATAATTTTAAAGGTATAAAACCCATTTTGGGATAGTATATGATTTAATTTTGAAATAATATTGCACAATTTATTTTGGTATTAATATGATAGATATTTAGTGAAAACCATATAGATAGGCTTAAGGGATATATATAAATATAGGATAACATCATAATGTTTGGGTAAAATTGAGATTTATTTTTTCCTTAAAATTATATTCCTATTTATATATGTGTGTGTGTGTGTCATGTGGATATAGAAACTAGAAAAAATATACTTAGCTATAATAACCCTAAAATGTTTGGATTGGTTATTAACATGATGATAACCTAGTGCATGATAAAGAGGTCTAACTAAAAACCTGGTTCAGTACTCCTGAGGGATATTATTTTCTTATTCACATTATCTTTACAAAAAATTATGGTGAATTGGATAATAATGGTAAATAATTAGTTTAGATAACCTCTTATAAAAATATCCATGTATAAATTAGGATTTATTATAGAGAGTCACAGGCTTAAATGAAAGTAACATATGTTAAAAATTATGGTGTCATAGTGGAAGACATATTCACTCTGATGTTTTCATACTAATATTTTGGATATTATCTTAACAATTATGGTTTTATTACTTTGTTAAAAAATGAGCAACAAAAACAAAATCAGGAATGGTATGTATATAGAAGCCACAATGTATGATAGCTGAATAAGGGATCATTATTAAATAATTTTATATTAAAATATATTCCTATTTTTAGGGAAAATGTATGTCTCTTAGTCTTATAATAGTTTGTGAGATTTACATTTTATGAGAAATTAAATCATGAAACTATTTTCTATTTTCTTTTGTTAGTGATTTTTTTCGATGACATTTATATATATTCTAAATGATATGAGGTCAAAATCCATGTTTTGTATTTTCAAAAGAATCTTTTAACTGTTAATTGTGAACCTTAAAAAATTAATCAAAATTGAAACATTAAAAGAAATTTACCTTATCTTGAAATTATAGGAAGTTCCCTTCACTGGAAACTAAAAAGTTATGTCAAGCCTCCACCTTCGCATGACTGCTTGGAATGTTTCCCTATGTTGGGATGCACGAGCCTAGTACCGATGGAAACATTCATACCCTCTTATTCTTCCAAATATAGATGGAGAAGCTCTGGTGTATACTTCCTACTCTGACTTCTCATCTGGAACCTTTTCTTATATAGTGTCTAGGTTCTTTCAAAAACCAAAATCAAAAGCTTTCAAACATCATCGACATCCTCAACCTCAAGGAACCTAAAAATGTGGAACCATCCCAAGACTATTGTGGTTGTTAGGCCTCACATCCCAAAGAACCATGAAGACCTCCACTCAGGCCTGCCTCAAAAATAATGGCAGGGTATTGGAATAAGAGCTGAGGAATGTGAGACCAATGCCCTTTATGGAGCTTGTCTCCATGGCCCCCCAATGCCGACATATGCCACAAAAGTCAAAGATGAACAACCTCACAGATTCCAAAAATGAAACACATCCAACTATAATCAAATTACTCAAATTATCAAAGAAAAACACCTACAAACCGTCACATGCTAGATTAAAACACCAAAAACTCAACAATTATCATAGTTACCTTGGATGGAGAACCATAATCAAAATAATTCCAACATAACTTGGCCTTCCTTGTTTAAGTGGTCATCATAGAAAGGAGAAAAATAAAACCCAAAACCATCACAAGAATCCTAACTGGCATAAAAAACAGAGATGGTTCATTGAAATGGAATCTTCCACTGCCACCTGAGTATACAACATCCAACACTAAGATCTGAACCCAAAATGCCAAAAATTGAAGCCTAAGACGAACGATCAACACCATAGCCATAATAAAAAATGATGTCACCTCTTGGAGACAACGAGTCATGTAGATTAGAACTCGCACTACTAAAAAAGGAAGTTGAAAGCTGAAACCATCACCGCTATAAATAAGATGTAGACTGAGATCGGGGATTAATATTTTTTTTCGAAAATATAACTATCTTAATCTAGATTCAAAGAGTAATGTAGATGTCATATTAGAAGTTATATCATGAATGATAAATTTTTTAACTATACCATCATGTACATTTAATAATGAGTGATAATTAAAGTCATGAGGATGAAATTTATTTAAGTGGGGGAGAATGTTACACCCTAATATTTTAATATATGATTTCCATTAAATGATCCAATTTTTTTCGATATCTTTCTCCACATGCGACATTGAATATAAATGGAATTTTGATATATTTTGATAAAATGTAAATATTTATGTATGGATATTGAAATATTGTCATTGAATTACTGGGAATGAATTGGAGTAACTACTTTATAAAATATGTGAATAAATTAAATAAACGGTACTCTAAATATAAATTTAATTCAATTAGTTTACAAAAAAATGACAAATAAGATCATTTATTTTCTATGAAAGGATTTTTTTGAAAACAATATTTTAAGGTCACATGAATGTATAATTTAAGAAAAATATTATTAATAATGATAAATAATGTTTGATATTAATAATAACTGAACATTAATATATTTTGTAAATGGTATAACATAAGAATAGTAACTGTTAATATTCGAAGATTTCATTTTCCAATAAAAAAGGTATTTAAAAATTATATGATTTTTTTAGAAAAATTGAATTTATAAATTATTGAATTTTAATTTGAAAATATTGATATTATTTTTGGATTTTTAATAACAATATTATCTCATGATGATTTTTTTGATTTTTCTGAAATAATTGGTTTTTAGGTTAATAGTGAAAAATATAGATTTTGATAAAGTGTATATTTTTTATAATACATCAATAAATTAAATGAATTTTTATCATTTTTATAAAGAAATATATTTTTGATTAATATAAATCATTTAAAATTATTATTTTGTTCTTATAAAACACATGTATATAATTTTAAAAATATAAGTAATAATTTATTATAAAAAACTATTTGTATTCACTTATGTTAAAAATTTACCTTTCATCACTTATTGAAAATGAATATATGATAATGGATTTAATATTTTTGATCGAAGTGATAATATTAATAGACAAGTTTAGTTTAAAATTTGAGCATAAAATTATGATTACTTATATTAAAGTTAATTACAGTAAAAATTGTAAAACTATTATTTTCATATAATTTTATTATTAATATTTTACAATATTTATATAATCAATTAAATAAATATTTTTTAAAATATTACACAAATTTATTTTTTAAAAATAAATATAATTATATCAAAACACATTTAATTGGTAACCAAAGCTATTTAATATTAAAAACGTATAATGTTTAAATCCCTATTTTTCTTCAAGAAAATATTTTTCTACATATAAAATTTTTAAATCAAAATTTATTTGTACACATTTTCTAAATTACACTATATTAAATGGTGACTAAATTTAGTTTTGTAAAATAAATTTGGTAAGATGGGTCTTTATATATTTTTTAGAACATAAATTTCTTAGTTAAAAAATAGTTACCAAGGACAAAATGTATAAAATAATAACCTAAGAACAAATGAATTATAACATGTTTAAGACATGTTTGGATGTATATGGTTGGGGATTTAAAGATCCAATATCATAAAAAACTCTATTATTTCTAACTTTTTTGATTCATTGACCCAATAATAGTTCAATGATTTCATTAAAAATTAAAAGGGTATCCAGAAAAGTTTCATTTTCTTCACTTATAAAAGGAAAAACTTCCAAACATTCATTCCACACACATTACTTCGAATTAATTCCTTGAACTATACCATTTTTTGATCCTATAATGCTTCATAAATTTTTTATGTTTACATTCTCAATTATTTTACCTATTACATTTGTTTACAAGGATAAATTCAAGGGAAAGATCAAAGTCCCATAATGAGTTGAAGATAATCCATAACATTTTATTCTTAATATTTCTCTTACAAACCTATACATACCATTGAAATATGATATCCTTAATATACTTATTATATTAAATTTTTATTAAATAAATTTTACTACATTTACTTATTCATTTCCATTATCTTTAAAAAATACAATAATGTAAATTGTGTATTGTGTTGACTATCAACTCCACAATGTAGCATTTTCAATTTTCTATATTTATTTCATTAAATAAAAAAATAAACATAAAATATGATTCAAAAATATAAAATAATCAAAATAATATCATTATTTTTTTATTATAATGATATTATACACTTCCTTTACCATACTCACCCATTGAGATATTGTATGTTCATGTCTAGGTTGGTTTATCCACCAATTTAAATAATATTATAAGACCCTATCATGAAGGAAAATGGGAACCTACATACTATTTTTTATTATCAACTATTATGAAAATAAATATTGTTTTTTGTATAATGGAAATATTAATTATTTGAATTATTATTAATATTTTATTTTTGATAACTAAAATTAGAAAAACATGAAAATGGTGTTTCTATTTCAACAGAAAAATAATAAAAAACTATATAATAATTAAATATGATATGAAAAAATTCAATATTAAATTAAATATATATTAATATCATTTCTTATAAGGTTTATAACAAAATTAATTCAATCATTCCTCAATTTTGGTGTATGTTCATAATGAATATAGAACAATGTAGAGTTTTTCTTCATAAATTCCTCTCATTGAGACTTGTTTAGTATTATGAACCTATTTTAATTTATGTGTTGTAAATTATGAGGGTTGTGACCTGGTTCTCTCTCATTTAACTGAGATAGGTCACTACATGACATTAGGAATGCCTCTCTATGTGGTAGAGGGTACCTACTAGCAGTGAAGGTGTATAAAATATAGTAGGGAGACTATACCCTTTGGTATAGAGTAAAAATCACAATGGAAATAATAAAAAAATCATAGAGGGAATCCCAAAGAGGTAAAATGACAAAACTAAATATATAAAACATAAAATAACCCATTTTAAATAATACTTAATTTAAACTAAATGTGGCAGTAAATTTCATGCAAGAAAAGAAGCTAAAAGTAGACTCCAAATTCAATACATTATAATACTAGTCCATAACCCCATGATTGTTCCAATATCTATGCTCCAATCCCATCCCATTATGAAACTCAATAGGTTTTCACCCCAAGAGTCTAAAAATACATTATGAAAAATTAGTTCATACAATAGTATTATAAAAAGTTGCATAAATTTATAAATCAATTCCAAACATCAAGTAACATGATGACCATTGAGCATCGGTTTGATAGTTGTGGTCAGAAAAAATACATTGAAGTGATTCCATATATCCTTATTTATACAAAATAGATTAATTAACTAAGAAAGGTTGTAATTTAATTCTCTTAATATCACCATCATTTATTACATTTAAACAAACATCTCACCCATATGTATTAAGTAACCATTTCTTAATCCCTTATGCAGTATATACCCATTATCCATATAAAATCCTAGGTAATTTTAGAATAATATTTTTCCATATTTATTAATATTTATGAATTAAATGGTAATTTTTCATTAAATTTACGTTGTATCCAATAGTGTACATGACATGAAACAATGAATTTCTCTAAAATCTTACGTTGCAAGCAAGGCTAAGTTATACTAAAAAATAATATATTATTAAGTGATTGTTATTTCTTAGACATTTTATTGGATATAATTAATATGGACAAAAATATTATTTTTACACAAGTTTATTAAATTTTTTCACATTAATCCAATAAATTTTATAGTCTTCAAATAAGAATAAATATTATTTTAACCATAAAAAGCACTATATTTTTTAAGAGAGAGTTTCACCACATTTTAATGGAGAACCCATTACAAATATAATTATTTAGACTTTTATAATTATTATATGAAAAAATAAACTAATTTCTTTATATAAAAATACAAAATTACTTTGGCGAAATTTTTGGCTTTTTTCTAAGAAATTTAATATTTTGATGAAAAGTTAATAATATAGAATTTTAGTTCAAAGGTGTTTTTTGTCCAGTTTATTTATATATTTATCTTATATTTGTTGTTAGTTTTAAAGTGAAATTATTTCATTTTTATATCATTTGACTAATTTATTTAATTGGAACAAATTTCACAATGAATTTAGATATAGAAACATTGTAACTGTTGGAAAACTTTTACTTTAAATTCGATTTTTTCATTATGTCTGGGAGATAAAATAAAATTAAATTCTACCAATTATATGATTAATATTTTAAAAAATTGATTCCATATTTTTAATAAAAATAATTAATAATCTCATATAACTTTAAACTAGTTTATTAACAATATTATTAATGAAATTAAATAAAATTAATTATAGTGATTATGAGGAAAATTAGTTTAATAATGGACTAAGAATTAAACCGAAGGGAAAAAAATATTATATAAACTTATTTTAAATATATTTTGTGTTCATATTTATATCCTATCCAATCTTATATATAAATTGGGCTATTATTGGTGCCACTTTACATTGAGAAAATATGGGTGGAATTATCTTTTATAAAATTTAAAAGAATGCCACTCCTCCTCCACTATAAAATGGAACTCACAATTACCATTTCTTTAGACATATAAAGTCCATTTAGATTATTAAAACCAACGAAAAATGAGAACCTAACATCGCTAAAATATCTAAAGTGGCCTCAACTTGTGTATAAATCTAACAAAAAATCTTAAAAGAGTTACCTGAAGAGGATGTAACATTCATCAACATGAATTTTTTACTTTATTTACTTATCCACTCCATTAATTTTGTATTATTACCTGATAATATAATAACATTATTATCCTAAATATTCAGATATTTTTTTATACTGTGGTTTTGACCTTCAATTACACACACATTTGTTAAATGGGAAACAAAATTACCATTCGCATACAACGAACTACCACCTCACATTACGATGATGTTCATTTTACCATTACCACCTCTCTTATTTGGGAATTATGATGAAAAAAATTATATGAAACACACATATATTATATGTATGATTTATTAATACTTATGGAATTGATATATACACATACCTTCATGTATTTCATTTTAAGTAAATATGATAACATCATATGTGGACGTGTGGACTGCCGCCTCCTCCATGGGATGTGATATGATTACACACCACATAGAATCTATTAAGGATGAAATTAATTAACCATATGTTACATAAAAAATATACATCTTATATAAATAACATAATTAATTTTATATAAATACAATATATCATTTTCCATAAGACTTTATCAGACACTAAAAAAGTGACAATGTCATTCATGGACCTGTGGACTACCGCCTAGGTGATGATGTTTATATTCTTCATCATGTATTATTGTAGGATTGAAATGATATAATTTATAATAATTTCTCATTCAGCCTTAATGAAGGTTGGATTCAGATCCTTATTTTCATACGTGAAGTTTCATCATTACAAAAGGGCTATTATAGTAACATTGTGAATGTCTTTGGGATTCTGTGGCATCTTCAGATTGATGGAATTTTTTTCAGACCTCAATGCACTTTTGAAGTGTTCTAGGGATTTTCATTTTCTAGTTGGATCAATGTAAATTTTTATAGTTCCTCCAAATTCAATCCAGGTCCCATGGGCTATGGTTCTATCATCCTGAATCCACAGATTCTTTTTTTTTTGAAACTGTGGCATCACCTCTTCTCTGTAGGAAAAAATGATGATTATGATTAAAGATATTTATTTCATTAAACACTATGATTCTAAAAATATATGGATTTAAAGTGATTCTACTACCACTTTGAATGTGATTTTGAATTGTGTGACTAATGTTACGTAGCTGATTAGCACTCATTGGATGGATTGCTTCCGCTCACTTCTCGACATTAACTACATCATAAAAAATATTTTTTATGAAGAAAACATGGTTCCAAATGGACTTTCTAATAAGGGAGTAAATCAAAACATTACCTGAATGGTCAGTCTCCCCACTGATTTACTTTCTATTTATGATAAATAACAATAATATGATTTTTTTACACTCAAGTAACCTATTTTCTTTTTATTTAATTGTGATTTGGTATTTGGTCAAGGAACCATCTTATTAAAAATGTTTTATGATTAAATAATATGGTATATATGATATAAAGATCACTCTGGGTAGATAAATTTCAGTTACCTTATTTCTCTATGATCATTGAAAAATGGAAAGTTTTCTCATTCGCACATACGAGCTACCATGTCCATGATTTTAATGTTGGTTCATTTTTCATAACCATATTTCATGATTGGTTTAAAAGTATAAATATGATAATTATGTCATTATTATTATTCTAGAGATGATTATATAATGAACACATTATCTATAGTTGACCAACAAAAGATGTTTTTGACACTTAAACATGATATCTCTAAAACAACATATGTAAACTTAATTGTTTAAGTAGTTGTTTAATATATTGTAATATGTGAAATAATAGTGATTATGAACCTGAAAAATGTTATTGATAAATTAAATAATTAACATAAGATTATTGTTAATGAATTTAAATATACACGTGACAATTCAGACTCAAGGTAAGGAATTTTGTCTAAATCTCCTTTCATTGAGGCGTTTTATAATGATATTATCCTTTATTCTTTTATAAGGTTTATATATATACCCTTTGAAATTATATATCTATAATTTATCTATTTCAATATAATTCAACATTTTTTATTAATCTTATTCACCCATGAGACTTATTATTTAAATGTTCAAAGGGGTATGAGGCATTTTGAATGTCTAAAGAATTAATTTCAAAATCTTTTCTCCATGTAAATATTTTTTATTTTATTTTAAATATTTATAAATATAGATATAAAAGTATTATAAAGGATATTTTATTTCAATTTTTAATTTCATTCAAATTTGTTCAAAAATGAATCTTTTTATGTGTTTTATTTGTATTTTTTTGATAAATAACAAAAGGAATGTTCAATTCATAACATACACTATGACAATGAATTCTCCTCTAATAGATTTTTTTTTTTATATTTGGATTCCATTAAAAGATTTCATGTTATATTAAATGAAAAAACTTACTTCCTTTTTTTTATTTTGGTGTTGAATATTGTTTTTAAAATGAAATGTGTATTTTGTATTGAAAATTGTATTTTTTAATGAAATTTATATTTTAGTATCTGAAATTGATTTTCAAATGAGTTTAATAGAGTTATTAAAATGATGAAACATTTTATTTTATTTTGTGGTTATGGGACAATATAAATTATGGACTCACCTAGATAGTGTCGTGTGAGCCTGTTATAGCTTAAATGAGTTGTCTCTCCAAATAGTGCTCTAATGAAATAGGTAATGGTTATATTCTCTAGAAAATTATAGTGGAAGTTGGTCATATAATAATTATATTTTATTAGGGTTATATAGGGGTTCAATGTGATGATGTCCCAAGGTACCGACATTTATGTTCTATGTTTTCTATTGAGTTTTCTTAGAAATAATTTTCTTTCAAAAGGTAATAGAAATGAAATTTTTATTGAATTATATTTTCCTTTTGGATAAAATTTCATGTTTTCCAGAAATAAATTTCATGAATTTTATTTTTTATCAATGGACTAAAAGTTTCAATATTTTTATATCCCTTACATATCTTTTTATTCTCAAGCAATGTTTTAAATTTCCATCGTATAATTTAATGATTAGCAAGGGAACGGAAAAGGGAAACTTGAATTTCCAGGGTAGTTTTTTAAAATAGATCATGATTTATTATTAAATAATTTTATATGGGGGAAAATGGATATTGGTTGAAAATTTCCACTTTGTATTTTGTAGGTTTTTTATCTATGACTTATGGAATAATTCGCTAAAACTCTAAACCTACATATATCTTCAATGTGAAAAAGAATAATTTCTCAACTCAAAATCAAGATTATATAATTTTTATGGTTAGTTCCTTATACTACTATCCCCCAAGTGGTATGTACCCATGAATATATCTATCAAGAGGTATATCAGCAGACATATATCCCACATGCAATACATTACCACAAATCAAGATCTCAAGAAATATAAAACCAAGAATCTAACATGTTGGGGGTATGTAACCAACAATCTTTCCTTCTGGCCATACTTTACCATGAATCGATCCCTTTGGTAGTATATAGCCATGTACTTAGATCTTAGGCATCAAACATAATCAATATTCATAAAAAGAAAATAATCCATGAAATCTAATTATAATACTAAACACCAAACATGAAAAACATGTTAAATTAATACTTATTTCTCAATTTATATCATTACCAATTATTATAGATTTATCATATTTTTCAATGTTACCAATTATGAAAATATTTGTAACATTTCTTTTTTCAGAAGTGAAATATTCCCAGTTCCATTTACCAGACATTATGTCCACATATCATTATGACATTAAACTAAAGACAAATAAATTCTATTTAACCACTTTCAATATAATTTTTTATTTATCAAAAAAATTCCCAAACTCACAAGTTAATCCAGTTCACCAATATTAGGAAAATTCCAATCACAATTCCCAATTCATCATAGGGATCTAGGTTCAATCAAACCAAGTTGTATCCTAGGCTGGAAAGGTTTCAAACCTCCTGAGTTGCATCAGGCCCTTGTCTCAATGCTAATGGACCCAATAGGGCCCATGGGTGGACCATGTATTAATGATTTAAAAATTAAAATTAATGAAGTTTGTGCACATGATGTGTTGGGACTATCCCACATGCTTCACATACTAGACAAATGAAATTGAAATTTGTGATTTTTTTCTGACCACCCACCCCAGTCAATGATGAATAATGAAACCATGATCGACTGGTAGATCTATGTACAACCCCATGATCTCCAATTTTGGATCACCAGATCGAAGAACAGATCCTGAAACCAAGGATATTTTCTAGGGGGTCATGGAAGCTGTGAAGAGCCATCAAAATTCACAAAACCCATATAAAGGTAGAATGAGATTTTAATTAGGATTAAATAGGGATTTGGGAGGGGTGATTCACTTTTTTACCTTAAATTATACATCCCAACCCAACACTATGGGGTAGTCAATAGGACCAAGCATTTAGTTGTTGGTGTCTTCTAGTGTCTCTTCATGGCTGGAGAACCCACCATCTGGCTAATGGGTCTCCACCAATTGGCTAGTGAGTCATCAAAAAGAAAACCAATATTCAAAAACCCACAGGTTGGGTAGTTGGTCTCACTGACTAGCCAGTGGGAATCATGTTTCTTTTCATTGTTATTAGCTTTCCCACAAGCGAACCTGTGGACTAAAACAACAAACAAGTGGCCCTGTAGTATTTCAAAAATTACAATAACCACTAACCACTTCATCTCCCCCACAGGAAAAACTTCAATAATCCCACAAATACCTCTGAAACCACATTTTATATAGTGAATGGAAATGATTAAAAAACATATAGATATTGAAATAGAACATAAACAGGGAGGTACCTAAGAAAAGATAAGGTCTTAAAACATTCCTTGTATATAGCATCTCATCAGTGAGTTGTGCTCCCAAGAAAAACAGTGGTTGATTGGTGAATTTTTCTTCAAACTATACTCGTATATTAGACTCCCTCTCCTAGGACTCCTCCTATACTTTCCCATTCTTCCACTATACTCATGCAAGGGATATAATATTTCCTCAATGAATATGCTTACTATAGTTTGTGTCATAAATTTTTTGTTCCTTAAATGACACATTAACATAATGTTTAACATCATAAACATATATCAGGTGAGAGGGGTCAAGGTGATATCAATGAATCCACAAAATATGAAACACATTATGTATTGAACTGGAGCATTGTGGAATGGCCAATCAGCATGCCACTAAAATGACCCTATGCACTATCTCAACCGACTCAATGAACTTAGGCAATAGCTTTCCCTTTTTTTGGATACAACATTTCCACAACCTAGGCTTTACTTGAATAGAAACCCGATGACTTACATAAAATTCCAATGGTTAAATCTGATGTCTAGTATATGATTTCTTCTTCCTATGTGTGGTCACCAACAAATTTTTGGTTTTCTAAACCTACTTAGACATACCATACATGATATTAGGTGTAATAATAAATGAATTTCACTAATACATATATTCCCTTTTACAACATGTCAAAAGTATTTTAATAGCGCAAAAAAAGCAACGTTCATCGTAGTGCTAATAAGGGTGGGTAACCTTTATCAATCCAAAAAAATGATAAAGGCCCAACTTAAAGTAAGTGTGTTTTTAAAATAAAAACACACCTACAAAAAACATATAATTTTAAAAATTGATAAATAAATTTAATCGACTTCATGAATACAAATTTTTTTCCAATGGTATATACAAAAAAACAATGTTTTATACATTTCTAAAAATGTTTTATATAATTATATTTATAATTATCCAATGAAAATTTAAAAATATTAATGTTTCATCTTTTGATTCCCATGATCCCCTCTAAAAAATGTCCTCCCAAGGTTTCAGTTGCTGAAAAAATAATATCAACTGGAGAAAAAGATATGGTATATATAAAAAATTTATTCCGGTAATACTATAAATAAATAAATTAAACATTAATATGAAAGAATAAATTAATAAAATGTCAAATTTTTATTAAATAAATTGGAGTAATACCGGTCACACTATAAGGACCCAACCTTAAAACATTACTTAATCTTGAATTAAATTGAATAATTCTCGTTGAGGATCTTTTCAGGTTTAGAGTTTTAGATAATTAAGAAATAACTATTACATATCAAATATTACAAAGTAGACAGATCTACCCAGTTTCCATTTTTTTCACAAAATAAAAACTCTTGAACAAAAGAGTCATGTCTAGTTCTTGTTTTAGACAGCATGACATTTCATTGATCCCATACTTGACCCTATTCCACTTTATGTCCTGTGAAAAACATTTCAAAAAACTTGGGATGAGCATAAAAAGCTGAGAAAGGGTTATAACAATATGGAACGAAAACATTAGTCCATGTATCCATAAGAATCAATGAAATCATAATTTACTCATAAAACACAAGAAATTTAACATTCCTCATGAAATCATAAGATTTATGCATAACTCAATAGAAATCATAAGACATAAAGGTAACTTGAGGCATTCATAACATTCTTACATAGGGAGTAACCCTCATGGTTAGGTATGGAATACCCATCATATTATATTCCCTAAATCTTTTCAGAGAAACCTTAGAGTTTAACTCCTTCGTGTTACACAATGAATTGGAGAGCTATATCAGGCTCACCCGCCCTTAGTTTATCACGGAACCACCTGTCTTCATAAACAATTCCCAAGAACCATAACATAATCGTATCACATAAAACATCCAAAAAGGAAACATAACATTTCCACATTTCAATCACAAGATATAAATACAAAAAATTGATATAATAAACACATTATCAAAACCATTTTCAAAACCAAAATAAAAGAAAAGTAAAACATGTTATTTATTTTTCATTTAAAAAAAAGTTATGGATTTTAGAGGAAGCTGAAACTCAAATAATGGTCATGGCGGTGGAGAAGTCGTTGTCACCTCATACGTACGACAAAAACATTCCATTTTGTCATTTATTAAAAAACTTCTTATAAAAAGATTCCTTTTGAATAAAAGTAAAATTAAAAGGGTTTTATACACCATATAAAATAAAGTTGTGTATAAAACAAAATTTGCCTCAATGAAAGGAGATTGAGACGAAGTCCCTTACAAATTTGGTATCCTTAGATTAAGTATAAATCAATTACATAAATATGTGTGAAAAACATAAATACACCCAATATAAGTGGATATTATGTGTTAAACAATCATAGGTCATCCACACATATTCATGGAACGACATAATTAAGAAGTTGAGGTTTAACCCAAAGAATTGAAATTGGGTTAAGAAGTTCATTTACAGAAATTCGACAGCCTAACACCGTCACATTAAAATTCAGAAAATGAGATTATGAGAGATAAAAAGGGTATCTCATAACTTTTACATAACATTTACAACAATAAGGATATATAATAACATATCCCAACATAATAATATGTAAATTAAAAGACCTAACAAAAATAAGTCTTTTAAAAATAGGAGGGTGAAAGGTTCCCTTACCGACTTGGGTAGCTTTCGAAACGTACACCCCATGAAGGAAGGACTATACACCATTGATGTAAATACTCATAAACGAAATTATATTACATAAAGAGTATAATAATGGGAAGTAAATACACCATTCAAAGGAAATGGTGGAAAATGTAGCATAAATCTCACAGGAATAGAAGTGAGATGAAAAATCCCTTACAAAAACATGGCAGCCTAACAGTGCCACTTAAAACATCCAAAAATGGATTTATGATATGAAATAGGGTCTCTCATAATATGAACATAAAAATTACATAATTAGGTATATAAAAGAACATTCCCAAACATAAGAAATATGATCTTAAAAGAAATGACATAAAAGAGAGTACTTAAAAAGATAGAGGGAGGTAGAATCCCTTACCTCAAGTCCGACTTGTCTTGTTCGTTTATTTATATTCCTGAATAATAAACATTGTTCTATTTATAATTTCATAATGACCTCCTTTAATGTTTATTATTCTGTTCATATCACATATTATAATTTTATAATAATTGGTTAATATTGTGAGTTCATATCAGACGTTTTTGTCGATGTTTGGTACAAGATTCAAAAATGAACATGTTTGAAAATGATTGTCCATGTAGTTATAAGAAAATCATCTCCAGAAGAGTATTAATGATTTAAATATAATATATATCTAGTACATATTCATTTTATACTATTCCATAATATTTGGAGATAAAAATAAATGAAATGCACCGTTCATGGAGACGGTAGGTCGTACGTACGCATGAACGCTACTTTCATTTCTTTTTCATATTAATGGAATTAAAAATAAATGAGATATATATATATTATAATTACAGTATAATATATATGTTATATAGTTCACATATGTTCATTAATCTCATTCATTATATATTCCATGTATTGCATGAACGAGTCACATCACTTGAGGGGGTGGTAGTCAACACTTCCTCATATGAAATTATCACATTTCCACAACATGAAACACATAAAGGTATGTTTTAAATATAAAATATAGAAGCATAGATAGGAAAAAAATATAATATATATCATATAAAAATAGTTCCATCATAATGTCCACCATGAGATGTGGTAGGAGAAGATAGAACAATCATCGTTTCGTGAGGCAGTAATTCGCCATCCACAGAAACAATATGTTCTTTAGCCATTAGACGGAGGTGTGTGTACGTTTAGCTCAAATATTTCTCATTAAAACATCATAGTATATTGAAGAGAGTTTTTTTGTTACAAAATAATTTAATAAAAATTGTTTAGGTTATTGGAGAAGAAAAATAAAACAAAACAACATTAGGGAGGACTTTACCTTTAAATCGGGTAACTCCCCTTCGTTTGAACCAGAAGAGTTTCTTGAAGAGCTTTATGACTAAGGGAAGGCTTCTAGGATGAGGATATGGATGGGGAGAGAAACAAAGGGCAGATCTTGGCTGATCCAATGGCTTGAGAGGTTTGGGTAAGGTGATAGAGGTGGGGGCCTTTTATAAGAGAAGAGGAGGGGCATTCTTGGAAAGTTATAAAATATTACATCATTATAAAATGATTTTCGGATTTTAAAGGTCCCAAAAGGATATATTTCTTGGATAAGGTGATAAGGTTTCTAAATCAACACATAAAATAGGTTTGTGACATGTGTAAGACATAGATTTTACCATATCTTCTCATTTTATTTAAATCGTTCATTTATGAGGTAATCACTACATCATCACGGTGTCATAAATAAATTTATTTATTTAATGTATAAAAATTACAAAAAATATCATGATGTAGGAAATATTTTCCTCTTTCTAATTAATATTTATAGGAAAAAATATTACTTGTATAACCCCATGTAAAAATTGTTTTAGTAAAACAATACATATTTGTGACATTTTAATTTTAAATTTAAATAAAAAGTTATTAATGTCATTTTCCTACCAAAGTGGCTCCATGGGGTCCCCAAGTTGACCCATGGATTTTCTTGGTCGGCCATGACTCATCCAATAAGGGTAGTACGTGTGTCAAGGTCATTTCATATTATTATAACATTATCTTTACATTAAATTACACTAATTACCTTTAATCGCGATTAATAAAACTTTAAAGTTACTATTCACAAAAAAATTATTTTAATCCCATTGAACCACGTTTAACATCATAATGACAACCACATATGTTGGATTTTTGAAATTCAAATCACAAAAGTGGTTGTTTCAGACACTTTCGCTGGGGCGCGCACATCCGTCCATCCGCGGAGGAGGACGCGCGACGCTTGTTGCCCCGCATTCCCACTTTCCAAAGGCGGGCAGAATTCGCTCCTTGTTCAGGGACGTTTGCTCCTTGATCGAAATGGGATGATGGGATGTCGGCTCCTACTTCTGGGGACTCCTCCTCAGAACTCGTCACCTAGTACGGGTCTCCCTCATAGATTTAATACGTAGTTCGTGAAACTCTTCCCAGTGCCATGTTTCCATGGACGCCGGTTAATTACACTGCTTCTGTCGGGACATTCCAAAGGGTCCAGTCAGGGCAGCAACCTTCAGTCAGGGGAGTAGTCACGTTGAGGCATCAGTAGCGTGTCTGGATGCTGCGGAACCTGGCATGTCTGTCTATTATCCCTGGTCACAGGGCTTCTCGAGGGTGTGGAAGCCCGAGGCATCCCACATCGAATGCAGGGAATTATATGCCATAGACACATATCTGAGGTTTTCCTCAGCTTTCCGTGTTTAACACAGGGTATGCCACGAGTTTAACGTCCAGTGGAGATGGATCATCCCTATCAGAGCATTATCTAGGATAGATCGGATTGAGGGATTCCCCTTGAAGGTATGCCGATACCGAGGCCAGCCCATGGGCGGCTGTGAAGAGGAGCATACTGACATGGTCTCACCGAGATTTGACGGTCCTGGCGAGAATCGAGATGGGTGATAGGTGGATGAATGGAGTGGAGGGGGAGTGAAATGGGACCATCGCAGGGGTGACGGTGAGGTTGGGAATGAGCCTTGGAGAGGCTTCCTATGTATCCCCATGGAAGGGAATCAAAGTCCACGTAGTTCGGGATGGTGCCGGTAAACTGACATGAAGGTGGAACTTGGCCTGATGAAGGTCGTCAGCAAACCTACGTGAAGGTGGACCTTGGTCTGATGGGAATCGTCAGCGTACCGACGTGAAGGTGGAACTTGGTCCGATGAGTGGTGGACTTGAGCCTATGGAAGGCTTCCTACGTACCATGCCTTGACATGGATCAAAGACCTCGTAGTTCAAATGGTTTCATCGGTGAACCGACGTGAAAGCAGACCCGTGGGTCCACTGGTGGTGGGATTGATCCTTGGGAAGGCTTCCTACGTACCATGCCTTGACATGGATCAAAGTCCTCGTAGTTCAAAGGATTGATGAAATACAGTTTAACGACATGCGGGACGATAGAAAATCCTGACGTGAATAAACGACGGGCGGTGGGTGTCGGTGAACTAATGTAAATGAGGGACCTTGGTCCGATGGGAGATGGGATTGAACCTCTGGGAGGATTCCTACGTACCATGCCTTAACATAGATCAAAGTCCTCATAGTTCGGGTAAAAATGGGGGCTTGGCACACCGACACGGAGATGGTTTGGGCCAATGATTGTTGGGCTTGAACCCAGGGGAGGCTTCCTACGTACCATGCCTTGACATGGATCAAAGTCCGCATAGTTCAGAAGGGGCTTCGTCAGCGAACCGACATGAAGGTGGACCCGGGGGTCCACTTGTGGTGGGCTTGAACCTTGTGAAGGCTTCCTACATACCATGCCTTGACATGGATCAAAGTCCTCGTAGTTCAGAATGGATGAGTCACAACGGCTTGCCGTCGGACCGGGATACAGTTTAACATCATGCAGGACGGGGATGGGACCCGACGTGAATGAATGGTGGGTGGGCTTGAACCTCTTGGAGGCTTCCTACGTACCATGCCTTGACATGGATCAAATACCTCGTAGTTCAAATGAGGATTTGTCAGCGAACCGACGTGAAGAAATACCTTGGTCCAATGAGTGGTGGGCTTGAACCTCGGGGAGGTTTCCTACGTACCATGCCTTGACATGGATCAAAGACCTCATAGTTCAGGTGGGAATGGGTGTGTAGTTTAATGTCATGCGGGACAAGGGGCATACAGTTTAATGTCATGATGGACGGGGGGAAAACTCGACGTGAATGAATGACCGAGCAATGTGGCTTGAACCTCATGGAGGCTTCCTACGTACCAGGCCTTGACATGGATCAATGTCCTCGTAGTTCGATATGGGTGGGGGTCAGGGTCGGTGCTCACTCTAAGCCTACGTGAGTCATGCTCAGTGGGAGAAACAAGAGGTTGCAAGGACCTGACGATCACGTCACGAAGGGTGCGTCCGTGAGAAGCGAAGAGTGGCTTACGCATTAGGCGCCCCATGGTGCTGGGACTTACTCCAGGATAGAGGCCCAAAGTGTGACAAAGCACAGTGAAAGAGGGATTTGGGACCAATGATGGGAGGTACCTCGTTCCCCATCATGCCCTCCACTGACCTTCGTAGTGGGGAAGTACAGAGATGCAGAGGTGCAGTCATCCGTCAGGGAACTAGGGTCTCCCTTCTCCGATGAACATATGCCACTCCAATAAGGAGGATATCATCCCTTGTGGATGGGTGATTCCATTCCTATGGAGACGAGTGGTGTAAAGAATGTTCGAGCTGGGGGGACCCTTCGTGAGAGGCACAAGGTCGGGTCACAGTTTAACGTCATGTGTTGAGGACGTGGTGCCTGACAGTTTAACGTCCTGCAGCTCGGACGAGGTAGGTTCACTCCGCACCCCTAGGACTTACATAACCGGTACCCTCTGGTCCTTGGGGAAGGGAAGGTACCAGTTAGGCCATGGTCAAGGGGGGTTGAAGAACGAACCATCAAGGGGTCCACGTTAGCGTGGCTATCCGAAGAAGCAATAGCCGTTAGCGTGCCTATGCGAAGAAGCATTAGGTGAAGCAACGCTACGAGTGGTATTGTCCATGAGACTTTGAAATCACATCGTGCAAACCTGGAGGGTCGCATGGGAAGAGGAATTACTAAGAAAAGGAGTGTGCTTCGCGAAGTGGAGTGCCTTGGCCATAGCATGGGGCGTAGGTGTGAGTGGAAGGTGCTTCGCGAAGTGGAACAGTGTTCGTGGAACACTGCCTCGTGAAGAAGGGGTGCCTCGCGAAGCAGGGTCCTGCGAAGCAGTGTGCTTCGCGATGTGTAGCGATCCTGCCTTAGCATAGGGATCACTAGTATGGGTTGGGTGTTTCACGAAGCATAAGTGCTCTACGGCGGCCCGGTTTCCCTTGGGAATCCCCTTCCGTCGCAAATGCCCTTGAGCTTCGCGAAGGGCATCCCTCTCGGAAGAGGGGCTCAAAACTAGACAAAGCAAAGGCGTCTCACGAAGTAGAAGTACCTCACGGAGCTCATGATTCCCGGGGCAAAGAGTGCTTCGCGATTCAGTAGAGGAGAATCCTAATGGTCGGATTTTCCATCCCCGGGACTCAGGGGGAGTCCAGTATTTATATACAAGGGGCGCCGCGAAGCAGAACTCGTGCGCCGCCTCAGGTGCTTCGTGGCGCGCTCGCGAACGTCAACGACATTCACGGAGCGTTACCGCCTCTGGAGCTTCGCGGCGGGCTCGCGAACATCAAATGCGTTCGTGGAGAGTTACCGCCTCTGGAGCTTCGTGAGGCCGTGATGATCGGTGCGCTTCGCGTCGGGGCTTCGAGTCGGGGCTTCGCGGCGGGGCTTCGCGAGGCAGCGCGTCGACCTTCTTTTTTGTTCTTTTCTTTCAGGCCTTATTTTGGCGCCAAAAAATACCCCCCTCAGACTTGGAGCCGTGGAGGGTGAAGGGTCAAAGTCTGAGGGAAAATCGCCAAAATTTTCGGAGGTTCGCGATGCAGCTCCGTGAAGGGGGTCCGCGGTGCTGACCGGGGCCACCGATCCGGACGCGCCGCGATGCTCCGCGCGGGTGAGGCACGCCGCGATGCTCCGGGGTCGCCGCCTATAAATAGGGGGGTCGACCTCTTTTGTCTTCACGTGACTTCCTTGTCCTTTTGTGCTCTCTACTTCGCGAAGCTCCGCGTACTCCACGACAAACCTCCGTGAATCGAGCTTCACGGTGAACTGCGAGTCTCTGACTCCGCGTCTGCGCCAAGAGAACCTCTTCTTGTCATCCTCGGACAGACTTTGCGGCTTGATCTCGCGACCGATCTTCGCGATCCGGCTTCGCGATTCAGCTTCGCGGTCGAGCTTCGTGATCCATCTAGAAAAATTCTTTTCTGAGGGCCGAAATCGAAATGGCCCATCAAGAGGCTGTATTGGGGGTGCTTGCAGATGCTGCTCGTCGGGATGAGATGGCCAACTGTCTAGGCCTGGGGGAGAAGGTCCGAAGCCACTCGGACCACACTTCATTGACAGATCTGCTATCAGAGGGTCAAGATAATTACCCGCAGTGCAAGAAACTGCCATTGTACGGCTTCGGGTTTAGGGATGACGTCTTCATCCCAGAGGCAAGTAGGGACGAACCAGCTAGCTGGTTCAGGAGCACACCATGCCATCACCAATGGTTCAGGGCGGCCGATGGTCATGCGCGGGAGGACTTCACACCCGTCACCGCTGACTGTCTCTACAACCATGTTAACGATATTGATGGGAGGCCATTGCAACTGGAGACGTCCCCTCCTCTCTACCGTACCATGCTGAAGGCGGCTTTGCAGGATTCGAAGAAGGGATGGTCCGATGAGTGGGACTTGCGCTAGGGAAGCAACTTTACTAATGACTGGGCATGTGCCTACTGGGTAGGCGCCTCATGCGAGGAGTTTGGTGCTGAGCTGAGGAGAGTGGGGTTGTATGAGGCGGCATGGGCCTCCCAATTCCACATTTACCAACCGAAGCAACGGATGCCGAAATTGCTGAGCAGATGGTCGTCTAGGACCAATACCTTTCACCTGCATCACGAGGAGGTGGGAATTAGCCTGTGGGATGTCCACCGGATTTCTGGGGTTCCGATCTTGGGGGCCATGTATGACGAGTTCCTCCACGTCATCAGCGCGTGGGAGGATACGGAGCAAATGCCGCGACTGTCGTCAGCGCTGATGGCACTTGTCCCTGGAGAGGATAAGGAGGCAGTGAGGGATGTCCATTTTAGAAGATGGTTCAAATTCTTCTTGAATTTCCCAGAGAATCGAGAGTTCCCTCCGAGGCCTCGAACTTGTCCAATGGTAGCCCAACGGGGCAAGGGGCACTCGTATTGGCGGGTCTTGGAGGAAAGCCAATGGAAGACTTGGGTTTTCAGTGTCAGCACTGAACAACAGCTGATAGTCAGGCTGGCGGCGTTCATTGCGGCTCTCATCTGTGGCTAGATCCTACCGGTGAGAGATACAAGCATGGGGGTACGACCCAACTCGTTTATCATGGCGTCGATGTTGGCCATGGGGCAGCGGATCAATCTGGGGATTCCGATGCTCACCAAACTGTACAGAATGCTGCGGCATATTAGCGAGGGAAAGAAGCCGCCAAGGATATGCGGGCCCTTCCTCCTCGTGTATGGGTGGATCGCAGCGCATATCAGGGGGATTTACGAGTACCCAAACCCCATTTCGTCGCCAGGATCGAACTTCCGCCCCTCCATCCTGAACGCGGTCGGGAGTTTCCCGTTCAAACTAGTCGTTCCGATGGTGCTGAATTGGGTGTGGAGGGCAGATGAGTTTAACTTCCACCCCTTCCCATTGCCGGCGGGGATACTTACTGATGACGGGCGGGGAACGGAATAACATCGGGCTTACCCCCTGGCCTTTCAAGGTGGAGTTTTGGTAGCACGGATAGATCATGAGCCACTCTGCGAACTGTACACCCCGCATCGGTTTGCGAGGCAGTTCCGGTGCCTCTAGCGGCTGACCCCGCTGGTCTACTGGGAGTTGCATTATGAGGAGAATTCGTGTGTGATGAGGTAGCTGTGGCTCATGTTCACACGGTAAGATGGGAAGATGCGGATTACATTGCCTCCATCCACCGCCGCTTTCGGATTGGTGAAGGAGTACACCATCAGTTGGGAGGCTGCTTACCCAGGGGAGATGCTGAAGCAACCAACTATCCGGGTCGGTGACTGTGGGCCTCCCCTATCCAGAGGTTGGGGTCGGAGGGCAGCTAGGGCTGCTCACGGTAGCGGGGCTGCCATGGCCGTGAGACCCGCACCGGCCGAGGGTATGGCAGCAGCGGTGGATCCGGTGATTCCGGAAGAGCAGGGCCATCCAGAGGGGCGGCCACAGAGGGGATTTCGTAGGATATCCACTCAGGCTCCGGGGAAGCGGCTGTGTCATATCGACATGGTAGAGGATGCTGTCTTCCCGGAAGCCTGGGAAATATTTGATGTCAACCGGCAATTCCTCATCCCACCCAAGATATGGGAGAACTTGAATCACCTTGGGATGGAATTTCCTGGCATAGGCCCAGTTCGGGCTGGATTCATGGCATCTCCGGCAGAGGAAGAACAATACCTGGATGAGCTGGAGGATTACGTCCACTCCAGTGGTGTCCCTCACCCAATGACAGACCGGGTGAGGGTACTATTGAATCAGACAGTCCCCCCACAGTTATCTGCTGCCGATCTGAGGGAGCGCTTCCCCTTGCCATAAGAATCAGAGGACTCCTCTCGGGAGGATGAGGCTGGAGGAGGGAGCCCGTTGGAGTAGGGCGAGGTCGGAGACCGAGGCTCAGAATCCGACGATTTCGCGGAGGCTCTCGAGGTAGCATTCAAAACTTCTTTCCTTACGATCCGTTCTTGGGTCACTATAGACTTCTCACCGATGTTTGAGCCATGCAGGAGGAACTTGTTCGCAGGCCTCGTTATCGCTCATTGGCGAGTGATGATGCGGGACATTCAGAACCTACGCCTATAGCTGCGTCCAGTTCTGCGTCTGGTGGGACCAAAGCACTCGAGGTGGCTCCTCCGGAATCTTCAGACCTTCCAACAATATACGGAGGGCCTTGCCTCGGGGTCCCATCAGTACCGGCTCAAGAGCAGCGCTAGGATGTTGATCTCCGTAAGTCTCCTCTACCGGTCTCCTCGTTGTCACATGTAGACCATGCCAACTAACGTTTATGTCCCTCTCTGTCATACAGTTCTTCGACTGGCGTGGGCTGCTGCGGCAAGACTGGTTGGGATGTCTGGTGGCATCCCTCCTAGGGGAATGCCGGTGATGGTGGCGATAGTCCCGCCATTTCCTCAAGCTGTGACGCACACCATCACTGGCGGGACCACTAGCAGGGCCGTACCCGAAGTCATTGAGGTGGACTCCGAGGAAGAGGATCAACCGGTCTATCCCAGTCCTGTCGCGCCTTCTTCGGCACTAGGTGTCGTACTGGATTCAACACCAGATGTAGATCCTGCCGAGGATTTCTTGTGGGCGTATCCCGCGAACGAGCCTGCCAATCGCGCGGAATGGGACTAAACAACCTCCGACGAGGAAGACAGCAGCATAGTCCACCGCCGGTTGTGGAAGCTGATCACGCGCTTTATCAAGGACACTCCCCAAGTGCAATGGCTGGCCGAAATGGATAGAATCCTCTCGCGGTTGCGCAAACTGTGTGCTGGGGGAGTGGATGCCCAACGTCCTCATGCACTCATCGGAGATCTTATGGCTGAGAAGATCCGGGAGCATGATCATGGGATCAGCATGGGCTGGCAGCGGAGGAAGGAGACCAACATCAAGAAGCTCCAGGAGGCTGAAGGCGAGGTCCAACAGATGCAGACCCGGGCAGATGAGCTTTCAGCCTCTCATGATGCACAATCTGAGCTGGTCTCACGGTTGAAGGCCCAGCTGGTAGAGGCAGAAGAGCATATGAGGCAGACCTCTAGAAAGATGGATGCCATTCAAGATAATGTAGAGATGGCCAAAGCCACGACTGATGAACTGCGCCCCGCCGCTGCTGAGGAGGAGCGGGAGCTAAGAAAGTGGCAGCAAGCCTTGGATGCCACAATCCAACGGGTGGCGGAGCTGCAATGCTCTTTTGATGGGGTCAACCCGTCCATGGGGGGAATCGACCCTTGGGTATTGTAACAAACCCAAAACCCTTTTATTGGTACTTTCGTGCTTCAATTTCTTTCATTTCTTTGTTTTGAATGCCGTAGCGTGCACGATTTCCACTATTTGAATCTCCTTGTTACATCCCTACAATGTTTGCGGGATGTTCGGCGACAATTCCCCAAGCCCACGTGGGTCGAGCCTGATGTGAGAAACATGAGACAGTTGCCCTCTCATCCCACCTAACATAGGAGTGGGGATCACGCTCCGGGCATCCGGGATTCGGATTACCAGTCCGGATTTCTGAAAGACGGGAGAGGCTTGATCGGAGAAAAAACTTTCAGGATAACCGAATCATCGTTTCTTTAGCGTGCTCTTATTCACGGACAGGGCAACGCCAGGGGCGCTGAAATCGGTCCAAACAGATGAAAATGGGAATTGTGAATCACAATACCCAAGATTCGGAACACTGTGGGGATGGCGCGACAATAGGGGACAACCGTTGACCTTGGAGGAGAAACGGTATCCTTACTGCATTAGCCTGTAATGGGGACAACAAATGAGCGTCGACCGCTGACCATGTTTGAAACACGGGACCATGTCACAAGTGTCATCGATCAATCCTTCGGGACGTTGTCCCAGGACAGTTGGCGGACCATAGGTCAGACATCCATACTGTTAGGGGGTCCTTTCAGACATGACCGGTCTTCCGGAACGTTGGCCCAAGATGGTAGGTGAGTCGATGCGTCATGAGACCAGGCCGTTAGGGGGTCCCATGAGACATGAAAGGGGACGAGGGTCCAAATAAGGGGTACGAAAAGCATGGAATATGGAGTGATGGTTTGTCCGAACAGAATCCAACACTTAGGTAGTCACACCACCGTGGTGGGAGTACACCATTTAAGCGTATTGGTTTGATCGTGGATCATTCCTTCTTTCAGACAAGGCCCCTCTGAAGAGGGGATCTGTCACTTCCCAATGGGATCTTGGGGCATCCTGAACTTGTTCAGGGTAGAACCGCAGTTTAGTGTCATGCATTGAGGACACATGGACTCTTGTAGTTTAACGTCATATGATAGGAAGCAGAATAAAAGGGAAGATCCCAGGGAGCGTGCGGCGTGGTAGATATGAAACAGACGTGAATGAGGACTTGGAGTCTGAATCATACCACATACCCCCAGAGGAAACATTTCAGGTCGAGGGACCAAGAGTGGGGATTGGGCTGGGCCCGAAGCAGAGTGGTCGGGCATTCCTACGTACCCCATGAGGATGCGAATCAAGCCATACGTAGTTCTGGAGGCGCAGTTTAACGTCGTGCGGGACGAGGAGCAGCCTGGCCGTGTTGGTACACATCCTGCCAAAACTACTAAGCCCACGTGAGTCGTGCTCAGTGTGGGAAACAAGCAGTAGTTGTGGGAATTTCCCAACATGGAAAGGGGCAGGTTAGGGCAAAGGGAAGCTCGGTGAATACCGACCCAATGATGCTAACACGATCATTTAGCGCACCTAGATGCGCAAAGAGAAAGAGCCGAGTATGATGGGATTTCACATGAACATGAGGAAGTGGAAATGTGTGAATCATGGTGCTCGAGATTCAGATCACAATGATGGCAGCGTGACGATGGAGGATAACTGCTGACCGTGTTCGCAACACAGTATCCTGTCGCGTTAGCCTAGAATGGGGATAGACAAATGAGGGTTGACCGTTGATCATGTTCAAAACACGGGACCATGTCACAAATGTTGTCAAATATCCCTAGGGACGTTGGCCCGAAACGATTGGAGGGCCCTTAGGTCCATCATTCATGGAGATCCCTTAAGCCTAGTATCCATGTCGTCCGAGGGTCCTTTTGGATGTGGAGGAGTATGAGGATCCAAATAGCGAGTTCACGAAGCTTGGTCATGGGACGAGAGGAATGTCCCCATGAAAATCCCAAACTTCGGACTCTTTGTCGAAACACATCTGAATACGACAACAAGACGTATTAGAGAGAGGGAGAAGAATCCCTTCCCATGGGGAGATCTTAGTTTAGGGTCGTAAAATTCGGACCATGGATGGGAGGAAACATAAGAGGCACATGGTGGAGTAACTCAAACACCTGGCATGAATGGGAATAGGGGGTGTGTACGGCGCGGTGAACAACCCGACGTGAACGAGGGCACAATCCCATATCACACCACACAACCTCTTTGGGAGAGGTTTTAGGTCAAGGGACCGAATGCGAAAGTTAGGCTAGGCCCGGGGGGAAGTGTCCGGGCGCTCCTACGTATCTCATAAGGATGAGAATCAAGCCTCACGTAGTTCTTGATAGACCTTATACCATAAATGGGTAAAAGGAGCATGGGACGCATGGCTTCAAGACCCGACGTGAAGGAGGACCTAAGCCCTACTTACCACGTGTTCTCTGAGGAAATGCTCGAGTCGAGGGACCGAACACAAAGGTTAGGCTGGGCCCACGGGGAAGTGCCTGGGCACTCCTACGTATCTCATAAGAATGAGAATCAAGCCATACATAGTTCTGGAGGGTGCCTTTTAATGTCGTACTAGACAAGGATTAAGAGGGCTAACCCTCAGAACGGGGGTGCGCGTGGTGCTGCCATTGCAAACCCGACGTGAATGAGGACATAATCCTGCACTACGCTACGTGGTCCCGTAGTCGGGGTCCTGAAGGCAAGACCAGAGAGGTGAATTAGCTGAACTCAAGATGGACCCAAAGACAGGAGGTTTGGGAATTCCTACATATCCCATTAGGATGGGAATCAAGCTGAACATAGATCTGAGAGGATCATAGTTTATGGTCATAGAGCTCGGACCATGAATGGTGACAACTTCCCGAGTAAGCACAGATGTAAACACGATTCCTAAGCCCACGTGAGTTAAACTCGGTGTGAGAAACAAGGGGGGTATTCTCATTGCAATAATTTGGGCGAGTCAAACGGGAGTTGGTAGAGAGCCCCGAAGGACACCTTCGACACGGCTTGTTCCCCCAACGTGTAGACGTGCACGGAGGAAAAGCACCAAAAGTTACGAGACTCCACTTGGACATGGTGAAGTGATGAAGGGCATGAATTATGCACCCGACATTTTGGGACTAATGGGTTGGCATGGTGAGAGAGGAAAACTGTTGACCGTGTTCGCAACACAGCATCTATATCGTGTTAGCCTGAGGTGGGAACAACGAACGAGCATCGACTGCTGACCATATTTCGCAATGCGGGATTTTATCGATTCGTTGTCTGAAACCCTCGGGGGCGTTGGCCCATAACGGTAGGAGAGACCTTGGGCGTAGTATCCAGGCCGTTATTGGGGGTCCCTCCAGGTGTGAAGGATGATGAAAGCCCTGATGCAGGGATACACAATGCCTGGAAAGCGGGTGCGGACGTGTCCGAGTAAATCTTGGCATTCCAGGTAATAAACCAGAGTACTCCCAGGCACATCGGTGGACTGTCGAAAAGGGATCGACAAAACAGCTCAATAGGGAGAGGTATATGGTGTGGTCATTACGAGACCGATCCGAATGAGGACATAATCCCACACCACACCATATAATCCCCTCATGGAGGAAGGGTAGGCCAAGGGGCCAAGATGGGATGAAGATTCCCGAGGGATGGGGCTGGACCCGAATCCTAGACATTCAGGTGGTCCTACGTATCCCATGAGGATGGGAATCAAGCCACAAAAAGTTCTCCAAATGTAGTTTAACATCATACAGGACGAGGAGGGGAGTAACATACCCCTAAACAAGGGAGGTGTGCGGTATGGAGAAGAAGCCGACGTGAATGAGGACATAATCCCACACCACACCGTACACTCCTATAAGAGAGGACCTGGATCGTGGCCCGGAAAGGCCAAGGGGCCTGATGGTTAGGCATTGGTCAAGAAGTCCTGACCTGCTTGTAGTTTAATGTCTTGCAATGAGGATGAGAGTCGGGGACCCGAGGAGGCCAAGGGGCCTAAGGCTGGGCCTCGTAAGGGAAGGTGTACGGCATGGCACATGATCCCGACGTGAATGAGGACGTAGTCCTACATCACACCGTACACCCTGGGTAAGAGGGGACCTGGGCTGTGGACCGGAAAGGCCAATGGGCCTAAGGTCAGGCATCAGTCAGGAAGGCCTAACTGGTTTACAGTTTAACGTCTTACATGAGGACGGGGGTTGGGGACCCGAGGAGGCCAAGGGGCCTAAGGATGGGCCTCGTAAGAGAAGGTGTACGGCATGGAACATGATCCCGACGTGAATGAGGACGTAGTCCTACATCACACCGTACACCCCTATGGGGAATCAGGGCCATGGGCCCGATTGCTAGCACCACCTGGGGGGAAGTTTGTCACTTCGGGATGGGAAAAAAAAATCACTGCACTCGATGTATGGGACATCTCGGGGTGGACCCGAAGATCCAGGACACTATTGACCATGTTAAAAACATAGCGTTCCTATGGTGACCCGATATGGGAGCAACAAATGAGCATCGACCGCTGACCAAATTCGCAATGCGGGACTTGTATCATCTTATTGCTCGAAAACCCTCAGGGCGTTGGCCTGTAATGGTAGGAGAGCCCATGGGTGTAGTATCCAAGCCATTCTTGGGGGTCCCTCTGAGTGTGTAAAAACTATGGAATCCCAGTCAAGGAGTGGGTGAATCATAGCTGTATCCATCCACGAAAGAGGCATACATCTCCCAGGGGGATGTGCAGCTGGGTCGAGGCTTGCTCGATGTGAGTTGGGGCAAAAGTGTGTACCCTGCCATGTCTTGACCTGAGCGGCAGATTTTGGATTTTGGGCTGGGCCAATGGACAAAATTTCCAGGCGTTCATAAGTATCTCATGAGGATGATAATCAATCCATACGTAGTTCTTTAAGGCCATGCAGTTTAGCATCGTGCAGTGAGGACGTGGGAGGATATAAGAACGGGAGTGGGCAAATGGTGCGACCCTTACAATCCTTGTGTGAGCGGGGTTGTATGAGCGGGGCTAAGAAAGCATATTCCCTGCTAAACAAAGATCCTCTAAGGAAACTATTCCCAGGGGGGATAGTGGAAGAGAAAATCATGGGGCTGGGCTCAAGATGAGGCGTTCGAGCGTTCCTACGTATCCCATGAAGACGGGAATCAAGCCACACGTAGTTCTTGTAATGCAGTTTAACGTCATGCGGGACGAGGAGCATCTCATTTGGGGATATGTATGGTACGACAAGTAATCTGACGTGAATGAGGATGTAGTCCCACACCATACCATACAATCCCGTAAGAGGGTAAGTCGGGGAAAAAAACAGGGAGCCTGGGGCCGGACCGCGGTCAGGGAGACCTGACCAGCTTGTGGTTTAATGTTTCGCGGTGAAGACGGGGGTCCAGGGGCCCGTGGAGGCCAAGGGGCCTGAGGCTGAGCCTCATTCAGGAAGGCCTGACTGGCTTGCAGTTTAAGGTCTTGCAGTAAGGACGGGGGGCCTTGGGGCCCGAGGAGGCCAAGGGGCCTGAGGCTGAGCCTCGGTGAGGAAGGCTTGACTGGCTTGTAGTTTAATGTCTTGCAGTAAGGACGAGTGGCCTTGGGGCCCGAGGAGGCCAAGGGGCCTGAGGCTGAGCCTCGGTCAGGAAGGCCTGACTGGCTTGCATTTTAACATCTTGCAGTAAGGACGGGGGCCTTGGGGCCCGAGGAGGCCAAGGGGCCTAAGGCTGAGCCTCGGTCAGGAAGGCCTGACTGGCTTGCAGTTTAACGTCTTGCAGTAAGGACGGGGGGCCTTGGGGCCCGAGGAGGCCAAGGGGCCTGAGGCTGAGCCTCGGTCAGGAAGGCCTGACTAGCTTGCAGTTTAACGTCTTGCAGTAAGTACGAGGATGCAGTTTAGGGTCGTACGGGACAATCTCACAGTTTAGGGTCGTGCATGACCCTTTTTCCCTAGGCAAAGTATCGCTTGAGGAACTTGGCATTGGTGGGAGGGGTTATACGCTCTCCATCCGTGGTCACCAAGGAGTATGCTTCATTGGGGTAAACCTTATGGATGATATAAGGACCTTCCCATTTGGGTTCTAATTTTGGTGGTTTCCTACCGAGAATCATTGGCGCTCGAAGGGCCAGTACCAGGTCGCCCTGTAGAAAAGAACAGAGACGAACCTTCTTATTGAAGGCCCTCACTATCTTATCCTGATGCCTTTCCAGATTGTGCAGGGCACAAAGCCGGTTCTCGTCTAGTGCTTCCAGTTCCGCTAGACGGATCTCGGCTACCTCATCTAATGTCTGGTGATCATAAACTGTAGTGCGTAACGACAACAGCTGGATCTCAATAGGTAGGATGGCATCAGCTCCATACTCCAGGGAATATGGGGTCACCTGGGTGGAGTTGTGAGTCGTCGTCCGGTAAGCCCAGAGGGCGTTGGGGAGCTTGTCCGGCCAACTTTTCTTGTTCTAACCAACCATCTTCTGCAGAATGTTAGAGAGGGTCTTATTGAACGCCTCGATCTGTCCATTTTCCTGCGCATAGTAGCAGGAGGTGGTTTGACCGGATGTCGTACTTGGCATACAATTTCTTTAGTTCAGCCGCTCGGAAGTTGGTGCCGTTATCGGTGAGGACGACATGAGGGACTCCAAACCGGTGGATAATATTGGAGCTCACAAAGTCAATGATGGAACGGGCCTTGACCTCTTTGAGCGGAACTGCTTCTTCCCACTTGGAGAAGAAATCTGTATCAGTCAGGATGAACCTACACTGGCGGGCTATTGCCGGTGGATACCGTCCCACTACATCAAGCCCCCATACCGCAAATGACCAAGAGTACTTGGTGGGGTGGAGGGGATCCGACGGCCGATGCAGGAAGTTGGCGTGAACTTGGCACGCGTGGCATCTCTTTGCATACCCAATACAATCGTGGATCATAGAGGGCCAAAAGTACCCTAACCTCCGGATTTGATGGGACAGCTTCGGCCCAGCTTGATGGGCGCCACAGTAACCGGCATGAACCTCTTGCATAACTTGAGGTATCTCTAATCCTTGGATGCAACAGAGGAGGAAACCATCGAAACTCCGCTTATAAAGGATCTATTCAAGACTGGGGCCGCTCTGGTGGGTAAATTGCAGCGCGCAGCATCGGATTCGCTCACGCTTGGCCCGGTCGTCCGGGAGGTGACCATTTTGGAGATACTCGACAAAAGGTGCCCTCCAGTCGGGAGTGGCTTCAATCACTGCGTCTGACAAACCCGGGCCCCCTGACGTAGAGGGTCCGGCAGTGAGATGACTTACCCGCAAGCCATCATTGTCCTCTTGGGTGACGGGGGCAATGACTCTCTGGTGTGCCACATGTATGATCAAATCATCTTGCTCGGGTTCTTCGAGCGATGCGGCCAAGCCGTCCAAGGCGTCTTCTTGACCGTTCTGTGACCGTGGGATATGGGTAACCTCTGGTCGAGAAGAAAACTGGGCCATTAGGCGGAGGGTGTACTCCAGCAACGGTGCAAGCTCCAGTTTCCTAACGACATAGTCTCCATTAACCTGTTTGATTTCCAGCTCGGAATCTCCCTTCACATGTAGATGGGGCACATGGATCTCAAGGGCCAGCTCGAGGCCGGTGATGAGATCCTGGTACTCTACCTCGTTGTTCGTACAACCTTCTGACAACAGGAACGAGTATGGCAGGACGGCCTGTGCCAGGGTAATTAAGTCAATACCCAGGCCCACTCTATTGAGCTTGGGATCATTGAGCCTCCTACCGGTGGGGCTCCAGGAGGCGCCGTCGAAATGCATTTGCCAACACGGGACAACATGATCGACTGATAGGATCGTCTCATCAGGGAAATCCAGGTCCAGGGATTGATCCACGGAGGTTGGATGGGCAGCTAAAAAGTATACCAACGCCTGTCCCTTAATGGCCTTCTGAGGTACAAACCTGATATCAAACTGCTGGAGAATCACTTCCCACCGTGCTAGTCGGCCAGTCAGCATGGGGCCGTTCAGGATGTACTTCAGTGGGTCTACCCGGGAGACCAATTGCACCTCATGGTGCTGCAGGTAATGTCACAACATCTGCACGACGAATACGAGCACAAGGCAGCTCTTTTCGATAGGGGAGTATCTTACCTCCGTATCGAGAAGCATGCAGCTGAGATAGTAGAGACTGTTCTCAGTACCCTCGTTATTCTTCTGGGCGAGCAACGCACCGAGGGATCTCTCCAGGGTGGTCACATAATGGACTAGTGGCTTTCCGGAGATGGGTGGCATCAAGACCGGAGGTTGGAGTAGATATTGATTGATTTCCTCGAAGGCGGTCCGACACTCCTCATCCCATTCGTAGGTGGTTCCCTTCTTCATGAGCCGGGAAAATGGCTTACACTTTTCGGCCAGATTCGCGATGAATCAGTGTATATAGGCTAAGTGGACTTGAAGGCCTCGAAGCTCCCGAATGTTGCTCGGGGGAGGCATTTGTCTGATGGCCTTGATCTTCTCCGGGTCGATCTCGATACCTCGGTATCTGACAACAAAGCCCAGAAACTTTCGAGAGGTGACCCCGAAGGCACACTTCAGCGGGTTCATCTTCAGGTGACGGGAACGGAGGAAACCGAACTTTTTCTCAAGGTCTTTGAGATGATCCTGGCGCTGACATGATTTGACTACGAGGTCATCCACGTAGAATTCCACCAATGTCCCGAGGATCGGTTTGAATATGCGATGCATGGCCCTCTGATAAGTGGCACCTGCATTTTTCAAACCAAATGGAATAACCTAGTAGAAAAAGGTACCTTGGGGAGCCCTGAAGGCAGTGGACTCATCGTATTCGAGGGACATTCAGATCCGTTTGTACCCGTAAATCCATCCATGAAAGAGAGGGATTGGAACCCGGCCGTGGAGTCAATCAATAACTCTGTCACCGGGAGTGGGAAGTCATCATTTGGGCAGTGGCAATTAAGATCGCGGAAGTCGATGCAGACTCTGATCTGCCCATTCTTCTTCCTGACTGGCACAATGTTGGCAAGCCATTTGGGGTACTGGACTTCTTTAACGAAGTTGGCTCTGATAAGCTTGTCAACTTCGGCCTCAACCATATCACCATGAGAAGGGTGCATTTTCCTAGGGGGATGCTTAAACCCATGATGTTTTGCCGGGAGGCCCAGACGGTGAATGGATACCTGGGGATCTAGCCCTGACATCTCGTTGTAACTCCAAGAAAACACATCACGGTGCTGTTTGAGGAAGTCTACGTACTGCTGCTACTCCTCGGGGGACATGGCTACACTGATCAATGTGGGTTTCGGATCTGCCTCGCTACCAAGGTTCACCTATACCAGTTCATCAACCGCTGTAGAGATGCCTTCTTCAAAGGCGGGGGGAGCATCCTCCAGGTCTTTCTCCCCACCCGTGGGGGGACTTCCCGTGACGGGAGATACTTCTGGGCTATTAAGATCCGAGGGGCAGCTGGTACCGGCTTGGGCAGCAGTGGTCATCATATCAGGAGAGTCACTTTCCATTGAGACCATAGCAATGAAGGCGGTCGACCCTATCCCATCTGGCCTTCGGCCTAACAGGCCCCATTTGATGATATCAAAGCAGTGGTGGCGTGTCGGCCAGAGTCGGTTAATTCCAGCCCGGCGGAAGAGACACGTATGGCGCACCGCCATTGTCATAAGCATGACGTCCCGGTACTGTACAGGTGTAGGAGGTTCCGGGATCACCTGATCCAGGTTGATGTAGGATTACGAGGTGATTTTCTGCCGTCGCTTGGACACGGGAACATGCCTTCCTTGTGTACCCGAAACAACAAAACATTTCCCCGTGTCGGGGGTCGTGGCCTCCAACTGGTGGATCGGGAGGACGTAGGTGTCATCCATGCTTGCCCAGGGATCACTTGTGGCCGGGGCGGGTTCATCCTCACTTACTAGGATCTGTTTATCCTTACTTTTGTAATAACCCGCATCCAGATAGCGGGCCTCACAAGAAGCGAAAGGGGACGCATCTCCTTGGAGCACGCCTACTCAACCATTGAGCGAGTACTTGAGACACTGGTGATACGACGAAGGGACCGCTGCATGCAGATGGAGCCATGGCCTACCCATCAACGCGTTGTAGGCGGTGTCCTGAGAGACGACCATGAACTCGGTGCTGGAAATTAAGCCACCGAACTGAGTCTTCAGGTGGATCTTGTCGACCGGGGTTTTCTCGGTCCTATCGTACCCCTGGATTCTGAGGTCAGAGGGGGTTAAATCACCTTCAGACAGACCCAGCTTTCGCAACGTCCAGGTCGGAATTAGGTTGATTCCGGAACCCGTGTCAACGAGGAAGCGGCGGATTTCCACGCCATTGAAGTGGCCAGTGATGTACAGCGGGCGAATGTGCCCCTATATAGGAGGGTCCTCATCTTCACCGGAGAACGAGATAACCGCCTAACATTTGGCGTTTTCAATTGTCTCGGTATGGAAGGCTTCTGCAGCTGCTACCTCCGTCTCAAACTGGAGGGGGCTCCTTTGGGCCTCGGCAAGTGCCTCGTGCATTTCAGATGACAGGCGAAGGGCCTCAAGGATGGAGAGCCTCGCCGGAATTCCGACCAGGTGCTTCAGGACATCATACTTTCGTGCCAAACGCGAACCTCTGCTTACTAGAGGTCGTTCGACACTTGGAGCTATAGCGGGTCCTGCCGGTTGAACCGGCGATCGGCTAGTACTGGGTACATCCTGCTGCCTAGTAGTTGAAGCCTGGATAGTAGTCACCGGACTAGGATTGGACAGCGGAGGCAGGCCTGTAGCCGGGAAAGACTGACTATGATATGAACGAGGCATCTCTCCCCGATCCAGTAGCACGAACGACGACAGAGGTTGAGCCGAGGGCATTAGATGGGGTTGCGCGTGCTGAGATCTCCGCTGAGCCTGCTTCCTGGTCTCAGTAGTGTGCACGACTTGGCCAAAAGTGCCTGCCGACGTACCTCGATGACCGGCGCGGTTTCTATTCCGCTGACGTTGACGTCAGCTGGAAACGTTGGGGAGGTTTGCCTGGCACTCCCCCTCGTCGGGAGTCATATAGGGATTTAACAGCTCCACGGTGTTAACCGAAGCATACCCCTGGATATCACTCGAGGAGTCATCCACCGCTGGGTGGATTCTGGGAGGAATCCCCATTTCAGGGGGCATAAAGTCGCCGAGAGTGCGGGATGATGACTACACTGGCGGTGCACGTTGCTTCTTCTTGCGTCGTCGCTGCTTGCCCTTTTGGGAAGAGGTCGAATGTGAAGACGATGCGGAGGCACCAACTACTTCTTCTGAAGGTTCCATATGCTTCATGCATGCCCATATGATACCATGGGCACCGAAGACGGTTTTTCGATCCATCCAGTTGTCGTATTTCTGGGATCCGCAGCTGGGGACCTGCTGCCACTCGCCTTCGCTGTCACTGCCGATCTCTGATCCTGCAGAGACACCCGCCACTTACGCTGGTGCTGGGGCCAACCTGACTATGTTGTTGTTGACCTGGTCTTGAAGACAGTCTTTAAAAACATAGCATTTCTTAAGGGTGCGCCCTAGAATATGATGATAAGGGCAGTAGTTGGGGTGATCGGTGAGATTCGCCTCTACCGGCCTTCTGCACTCGGGCAGACGCACAATCCCTTGTTCTAGAGCACTTCAGAAGTATCCAGGGACCTGATTTTCATTGAACGAATAATTCTGGTGCCTTATTTCCGGATAGGGGGCCTGGCCCTGATGAGGGGCCGGAGGGGCCTGCCGAGGAGGCGACGCCTGATTGTCTCGCCTAGGTGGCGGTGGCGCATTGCGCGGGAGAACTTGTCGGTTCTGAGGCGGTCACTGCTGGACAGGAGCATGTGCTTGAGGTGGAGGACCTCTACGGGGTTGCGGGGGTGGTGCCGCCGGCAGTAACGCCACCTGCCTCGGGGCTTCTATTTGGGCCACCACGGCGGGTTCAGCCCTGGCGGTCCTCCTGGCTGGGATCATGGGGGGCAACAAACGTGCCTGAATAGCCTATTGCAGGGCTTCCTCGAGGCACTGAGCCTTATCTGAGAAATCTCTGAACCCTCTAGGGTAGTTCTAGGTAATCGGGGAGGGTACCAGCTCTGTCTTGACGTTCCCCACACACATCGTCAGTAATTGCTCCTTAGTCAGTGGCATATGGAGGGAATACGTAAGTCCCTTCCACCGGGTGATGAAATCTGCGACTCACTCATCAGGCCTCTGCTTGCACTGGAAGAGGTCCGCAATGCTGGTCTTCCGCGTGTTAGAGCTGAACTGGTATAAGAACTGCCCGTGAAGATCCTCCCAACTGGTCACCGATCCGATATGGAGCTTGCTGTACCAGACGAATTCCGAAACTTCCAATGTCTGTACAAAACATCAGAGTTTGGAGGCTTCTTGCTGAGCCGGGGTCCCCATCATGGGGCCACACCTGGAGGAAAAATGTGCCAAGTGCTGGGGTGGGTCCCCTGTCCCGTTGAAGGGCAAGAAAGTGGGGTTCCCAAAACCCAGAGGTGCGGGCATATCATCCACCCACGCGGGATAAGGCTTGCCATCCGGTGGGACCGCCACCTGCTGCGTTTCCAACGCTACAAGGCGGGCTGTGAGTGCGGCAATAAGATCATCCGAGCGGGGGTCCCTTTCATGATGGGGATCCCTAACCACAAGTGCATTTCCAGGTTCTTCAACACGGTAGATGGCTTCGACATCTCGTGGATCAACTGGCCGAACGACCTGCGGGGCGACTGGGGGAACCCGGACTGGGTTCTTCAGATTGCCCCATCGCTCGGGGGGGGGGGGGGGGGTTGGCGAGACGTATCGCGCCCTCTTTCCATACGTTCCGGCTTCCGCCCTGTCTGCGGCAGTAGCATGATCAGGGTTTCCCGGAGGCATCTCACCGGGGGGAAATTGTTCCTTCCCCTGCTGCCCCGGCCTGGGATCACCATAGTCAGGTCGCCGCTCTGCGGCGCGCTCAGACAAGAGTTCGTCAACCAGCCTCTTCTACTCAGCAAGCTGCTGGCGTAACGTGGCCTTCTCAGGATCCTCTTCCATTTTCTGCATAGAGGCAGACGGGTCGGAGTGCTTGATAGTTCCGACGTGCTCCTTACCCTTGCCGGTCTTTCGACCGAGTACCAGTGACTCGGTGGGTACGGGGAGCCCTAGCAGGTTCCTCTGCTGACGGGTAACCCTCCCTGATGGGTCCAGCAGTGGCGGTACGCCCTCGGAGGGTAAGTCTCCATCAAGGTATTCGAGCTCGTCTTCCTTGTCCACGATGTCAGCCATGTGGACCGCGACCCCTCTCGAGGGCATGTCCTCGATGTAACATAGCGAATCGGGCTACCGTCAGATAGGGTTGAAGAGGAGAGCGGCATAGTTTCCCCAACCATGGACTTGCACAAGGGGGGTATCTTCCCTGATGATTCTGCGGAGTTCCTTAAAACTCTGAACGCATTTCCGTTGAAGGGCGCTCTGGCGGCCTGGCGACTCAGGGTGCTGGGCCACAAGAAGTGCGACCGCATCGATCAGGCGGCACTGCTCGCCAATTTCTTCGAAGTGCTCTCGACTTCTGGGGAACACCACCCGTTCGTAATGGAGGCATAAGTGTGTCTCCCATAGGGTTCGACAAAAGCACCCCACTTCTTCAGGGGTAAGAGAGTCTGGTACGCGAAAATTCAGCACCGCCGTCGGCCAGAACTTCTCCGGGAAGTAATCCACTGCAATAATACTCTAGAATCTCCTGGGCTCGAACTCAGGGTCTAGCCCTGTATTTCCCCACTCGTCAACCGGGGTCGGCTGAGGGACCGGTAGCGGTACCGAGGTGGACCTCTGGGATAGAAAACTCGGTGGCATAGAATACGGCGAACGAGATGACTCGCCGCCGAATTCCGGGCCATCCTCCGAAGAGCAAGGTGACCTGGCCACGATGTCATGGTATGATGGGATGATAGCCACAGCTTCTAGCACAGGAGTCGCGGCTACCGGTGACCGGTCATGTCATCGTTCTACTGTCGCTGGCCCCCAAAACAGCTCTTTGTGATCTCTGGTAGAGGTAGAGGGTGCTTCTGGTGATGATGGCGATGATTGCACGATCGAGACCTGTGGAATTCCCAAGATTTCTTCCTCCTGGATGTACCTGCGGAGAGAGACGAGAATCTGGTGGACCTCATATTCCAGAAGAATGATGCTAACGCATCTGGTTCCTGCAACGGTCCTTGATACAGAGGAGCGGGGAGAAGGTTCCATCACTGAGTCGCACTCTTCTTCAGAGTCGGAGAAGCGGGCAGGTTTGATCTCCACCCGAGCCTTCCCAGGATTCTTCTTGTGGCAGTGACGACCTGCTCTCCTTCCCCGGGGTGGCTCTTCGGGACAGGGTTGATCCCTATTAGGTAGTCTCGGGGCGGCGCTGGAGCCGTGGTGGAGAGGGCCCCCAATCGAGATGGCCGAGGTGCGAGGGGCACTCAGGAAAATGTCGACGGGTACATGGGGAGGACCTCCATGAACAACACCCATGTAGGCAGAGCCTCTGTTGGAATTGGCAGGAGCATGGGGAGGACCTCCATGGTCGCTGCGGGCGGAGCGAGGATGACCTTCACTCCTCAAGTTGCTGGGGCGAGGAGGACCTTTGATGGTTGCAGAGAGGATGTAGGGAGGGCCCCCACGTTGGAGAAGGACCGGATGGACGGTGCCTTCAGATCGGCGGTCGGGGGCAGGAGGATGGACTCCATACCCTTTATAGTGGGCGTGGGAAAGATTTCCGCGCTGAGCATCACTACCGTGGGGCAGGTCTCCCTTCGGGATGGGGGTAGCATGAGGCATGCCTCCATGACGAACTTCGGAGCGGGGAAGGCCCACGCTCTATGGAGTAGTGGTACGGGGAGGACCTCCGTACGGGGTGACATCACCGCGGGTAAGTTCGCGGCGATCACCACTTGGGCCTGCAACCCGGAGAGCCAACCTAACCTGCCCGCGGGGCTGTTGGGGTCTCGATCCTGGTTGGGTAAAGGAGTGCCCCTGCTCAGTGTATGTGGGGGATTCATGATGCACGTCGGCGGTGGCTCGGGCCACTGTAGCTGTTGATGTCGACGTGCCTGGGCAAGCGTCCTCAGCCCGGGCCCGGCGCTGACGTCAGGTCAGGCGAGCTGGTGCAGGTGGTGCAGGGGCATGGCCTTCCTGCTCTTCATGCGGAGCCGGATGGCAGTGCTGACACAGCCGGATGGGAGCTCTCACCTGGAGCCCTTGGGTCGGGACCCTGAGCGGGCTAGGCCGGATGGCGCCCGCCTCATCAGCGTAAGGCGAGGAGTCGTCAAGGCGTTCCGGGGACAGGCTCCCGAAACAGTTGAACATTGGGGTAGGGAGTAGGGGCTCCCTGCGCGGCCTGTTAGGGCGGCGTTGACGGCTGGGCCTGGAGGCCTCTAGGTCCAAGCGAGCCATATCCCTAGTTGGGATGACCCCTTCCTCCTCGAACCTGTGCACGAGGTTGTTGATCACCCTTCGCTGGATGACCTCTGATGGGGAAAGGGGATGTGGGTGCCCCGTATTCCACGATGTGGCGGCCGTCGTGGTGGTAGCGGCGCCATGTGGGGTGGCTGTGGTGATGTTTCCCCTGCCCCTGCGTAGACTAGCGGGCAGTGATCGCGTCCCTGTAACAACAACCTGGTTCCTGAGAAATGAATGGATCAACTCATCAGCACTGAGAGGAAAAGGATTGACAGCCAGTGCCCCAGCGTCCTTCCATTCTCCGCGTCTGTAAAAAGGATCCACTCCAACACGCTACAGAATGGGATGCCCCACGTTCTACTGCCCTGACTTTCAGTAAGTTTCACGACAGGCCCGCTATTTTCTTGGAGGGACCAGGCACCAGATATCTGGATCCGGTGACACGTCAATCTACTGGTGTCTCAAACGCTACTAATCTCCATATTGAGGAGAATAATTTCATGTCGGGTTCACCATTTCTGTTTCCGACGCTTTCGCCGGCGCGTGCGCATCCGTCTGTCCACGGAGGAGGACGCGCGGTGCTTGTTGCCCCGCATTCCCGCTTTCCAAAGGCGGGCGGCATTCGCTCCTTGTTCAGGGATGTCTGCTCCATGATCGAAACACGATGATGGGATGTCGGCTCCTCCTTCTGGGGACTCCTCCTCAGAACTCGTCACCTAGTCTGGGTCTCCCTCATAGATTTAATACGTAGTTTGTGAAACTCTTCCCAGTGCCATGTTTCCATGGACGCCGGTTAATTACACTGCTACTGTCGGGAAATTCCAAAGGGTCCAGTCAGGGCACCAACCTTTAGTCAGGGGAGAAGTCACGTTGGGGCATCAGTAGCGTGTCTGGATGCTGGGGAACCTGGCATGTCTGTATATTATCCCTGGTCACAGGGTTTCCCGAGGGCGTGGAAGATCGAGGCATCCCACATCGAACGCGGGGAATTATATGCCATAGACACATATCTGAGGTTTTCCCCAGCTTCCCGTGTTTAACACAGGGTATGCCGCGAGTTTAATGTCTAGTGGAGACGGATCAACCCGATCAGAGCATTATCTAGGATAGATCGGATTGAGGGATTCCCCTTGAAGGGATGCCGATACCAGGGCCAACCCATGGGCGGCTGTGAAGAGGAGCATACCGACATGGTCTCACCGAGATATGATGGTCCGGGAGAGAATTGGGATGGGTGATAGGTGGATGAATGGAGTGGAGGGGGAGTGAAATGGGACCATCGTAGGGGCGATGGTGAGGTTGGGCTTGAGCCTTGGAGAGGCTTCCTACGTATCCACGTGGTAGGGAATCAAAGTCTGTGTAGTTCGGGATGGTGCCGGTAAACCGACATGAAGGTGGAACTTGGCCTGATGAATGTCTTCAGCGAACCAACGTGAAGGTAGACCTTGGTCCGATGGGCATCGTCAGTGTACCGACGTGAAGGTGGACCTTGGTCCGATGAGTGGTGGACTTGAGCCTCTGGAAGGCTTCCTATGTACCATGCCTTGACATAGATCAAAGACCTCACAGTTCAAAGGGATTCATTGGTGAACCGACGTGAAATCAGACCCGTGGGTCCATTAGTGGTGGGCTTGAACCTTAGGAAGGTTTCCTACGTACAATGCCTTGACATGGATCAAAGTCCTCATAGTTCAAAGGATTGATGGAATACATTTTAACATCATGTGGGACAATAGCAAATCCTGACGTGAATAAACGACGGGCGGTGGGTGTCGGTGAACCGACGTAAATGAGGGACCTTGGTCCAATGGGAGATGGGCTTGAACCTCCGGGAGGATTCCTATGTACCATGCCGTAAAATAGATCAAAGTCCTCGTAGTTCGGGTGAAAATGGGGGCTTGGCACACCGACAAGGAGACGGTTTGGGCCAATGATTGTTGGGCTTGAACCCCGGGGAGGCTTCCTACGTACCATGCCTTGACATGGATCAAAGTCCGCGTAGTTCGAAAAGGGCTTCGTCGGCGAACCGACATGAAGGTGGACCCGGGGGTCCACTTGTGGTGGGCTTGAACCTCGTGAAGGCTTACTATGTACCATGCCTTGACATTGATCAAAGTCCTCATAGTTCGGAATGGATGAGTCACAACGGCTTGCCGTCAGACCGGGATGCAGTTTAACGTCATGCTGGATGGGGATGGGACCCGACGTGAATGAATGATGGGTGGGCTTGAACCTCTTTGAGGCTTCCTTCGTACCATGCCTTGACATGGATCAAAGACCTCTTAGTTCAAATGGGGCTTTGTCGGCGAACCGACGTGAAGACGGACCTTGGTCCAATGAGTGGTGGGCTTGAACCTCAGGGAGGTTTCCTATGTACCATGCCTTGACAAGGATCAAAGACCTCGTAGTTCAGGTGGGAATGGGTGTGTAGTTTAATGTCATGCGGGAAAAGGGGCATATAGTTTAACGTCATGCTGGATGGGGGAAAAAATCGACGTGAATGAACGACCAAGAAATGTGGATTGAACCTCATGGAGGCTTCCTACGTACCAGGCCTTGACATGGATCAAAGTCCTAGTAGTTCGCTATGGGTGGGGGTCAGGGTCGGTGCTCACTCTAATCCCACGTGAGTCATGCTCGCTGTGAGAAACAAGAGGTTGCAAGGACCTGACGATCACGCCGCGAAGGGTGCGTCCGTGAGAAGCGAAGAGGGGATTACACGTTAGGTGGCCCATGGTGCTGGGACTTACTCTAGGATGGAGGCCCAGAGTGCGAAAAAGTGCAGCGAAAGAGGGATTTGGGACCAATGATGGGAGGTGCCTTGTTCCCCATCACACCCTCCACTGACCTTGGTAGTGGGGTAGTACAGAGATGCAGAGGTGAAGTCATCCGTCGGGGAACTAGGGTCGCCCTTCTCCTATGAACATACGCCACTCCAATAAGGAGGATATCATCCCTTGTGGATGGGTGATTCCATTCCTGTGGAGATGAGTGGTGTAAAGAATGTTCGATCTGGGGGGCCCTTCGTGAGAGGCACGAGGTCGGGTCACAGTTTAACATCATGTGTTGAGGACGTGGTGCTTGGCAGTTTAACGTCCTGCAGCTCAGACGAGGTAGGTTCACTCCGCACCCCTAGGACTTACATAACCGGTACCCTCTGGTCCTTGGGGAAGGGAAGGTACCATTAAGGCCATGGTCAAGGGGGGTTTTAGAACGAACCATCAAGGGGTCCATGTTAGCGTGGCTATGCGAAGAAGCAATAGCCGTTAGCGTGCCTATGCGAAGAAGCATTAGGCGAAGCAATGCTACGAGTGGTATTGTCCACGGGATTTTGAAATCACATCGTGAAAACCCGGAGGGTCGCACGGGAAGAGGAATTGCTAAGAAAAGGAGTGTGATTCGCGAAGTGGAGTGCCTTGGCCTTAGCATGGGGTGTAGGTGTGAGTGGAAGGAGCTTCGCGAAGTGGAACAGTGTTCACGGAACACTACCTCACGAAGAAGGGGTGCCTCGCGAAGCAGGGTCTTATGAAGTAGTGTGCTTCGCGATGTGTAGCGATCCTGCCTTAGCATAGGGATCACTAGTATGGGTTGGGTGTTTCGCGAAGCATAAGTGCTCCGCAGCTGCCCGGGTTCCCTTGGAAATCCCCTTCCCTCGCGAATTCCCTTGAGCTTCACGAAGGGCATCCCTCTCGAAAGAGGGGCTCAAAACGAGACAAAGAAAAGGCGTCTCGTGAAGTAGAAGTACCTTGCGGAGCTCATGATTCCCGGGGCAAAGAGTGCTTTGCAATTCGGGAGAGGAGAAGCCGAAAGGTTGGATTGTCCGTCCCCGGGACTCAGGGGGAGTCCAATATTTATAGGAAAGGGGCGCCGCGAAGCAAAACTCGCGCGCCGCCTCAGGTGCTTCGCGGCGTGCTCGCGAACGTCAACAGCATTCGTGGAGCGTTACCGCCTCTGGAGCTTCACGGCGGGCTCACAAACGTCAAATGCGTTCGCGGAGAGTTACCACCTCTGGAGCTTCGCGAGGCCGCGATGATCGGTGTGCTTCGCATCGGGGCTTCGCGGTGGGGCTTCGCGGCGGGGCTTCGCGAGGAAGCACGTCAACCTTCATTTTCGTTCCTTTCTTTCGGGCCTTATTTTGGCGCCAACAGTGGTAAAGTTTCATTTAAACGAAAATCAGTTTTTTTAACTACCACTTAGTGGTTTCACTATTCATCAAAAATTGATGTTTTTCAAAAAAAATACCAAAAATTCACCATAAGGTATATTTGATATTCTTAATTCAAAAATGATGCCTATTTTACAAAATTCAAAACATATAATTTTCATTAATTAATTTAATAATTAATTCCCCTTGTCAGAACAAATAGCGTGTTTTTATGAAACAATATATATCAAAATATTGACACTAGTTTAAGTCCAATTTGAAAGTGAAATTAATTCTAATGACCAATGTTGGATTAAATGGTAAAAATATATTATAATTGTACTTTGAAACCAATTAAAAATATATTCTAATCATATAAATAAATTAGATTAAAAAGAGGTTTTGAATTAAAATACAACAGTTTTCACTATTCATTAAAAAAATGAACTTTATCGAAAAATACCAAAAATTTACACAAAGTAAATTTTGATGTCCCAATTCTAAAGAAGAATTTTCATTTGTCCAATAGAATTTATAAGAATTCCCAAAACTATATTAATGAGGGTTCACCATCAAAAGCTGATAAATCGACCTTTTCGTGAATTTTAGAGTATTTATGCTTAAAATTGAATCTTTTCTTATTTTAAGCCTTTATCTTTTATTGGATAAATGTAAAAACATTTATCAAACATATAAAATCATATTTTAGTTATTTCTATTCATTCCCGCCAATACAACGGCTAGGCGTTAACTACAATTTAAAATAATATTATTTTATTATTAGGGTGCAACGTAAGATTTCAAAGAAACTCATTGTTCTGTATTGGGGATGCCATCAAGCATAGCATTCCTTTTAAAGTAATATTAATATTTTATTCACAAATATTAATAAATATGAAAAAGTTATATTCTTTATTTACCTCGGATATTACATCCTTCCCCCATTTTGGGAATTGCGTCCCCTCAATTTTAAAATTGGGCTTTGAAACGTCATTAAAAGCCCCACATCGGAAAAGGAGTAAATTAAACTGTCACTTTATAAGAAATAAAGGGTAGTATAAAGGTCACCCGAGTTTACCCATACTAGGATTCCATATAGGAAAACATGGACATGGAAGAGAAAACAAAGGGTCATGTTCTGATGGAGAGTGATAGAAAACATGATTAGAAGAAAGTTAACCACAAGAAAATCACAAACTTGTGATGGGTTAAACAGTGTTTGATTCCCTAGTAGGAAAAGTTAATGGACAACATTTTTGTTTTAAGTTACTTTACATTGAGGAATTTATTTATAAGCTTAAATAAATCACAAGGGAACATACTTACTTGTTGTGTAGACTTTCATCTTATACTAGATTTCCTACACAAACTCATACTTTCTCCAAATGATGAGTATTTAGGATGAATTGTTCACATTAAGAGATCTATAATCAACATCTAGAAAATCACTTAATCCAAAAAAGAGAACTATATATTTCCAATGTCTTTAGACAAAAACCAAAACCAAAATTGTTAGTATGAGATCAGATAATACCCAAAAAGGATAATCCTTTATAAGAAGAAAATATATTCTTAATCTCCAAAATTTGTCCAACAAAACCCAATGTTCAACGAAGACCATTCGATAAACAATTTTTCCCTAAAATTCATCAAATTAAACCAAACTACGATTGAAACCCAACTATTTTGATGGATTTAATCACATAGTCTTCCAAGGTAAATTAACATTTATCTCCAAATAACATCAGTTGCTCTTAAAGTCTAATATTGAAATGCAATTAACCTAATCATATATCGTCCATGATAGGTCAATATTTTCCTAGATAACCCAAAATAAATTTTTATTGATTCATAAAATTATATAACTAAAAATAATAAGTCATACCAACCAGGGACTTCACGTAGTCCAGTGGTAGGCGATGCGCCCTTGTCTCCCTTCAGTTGTGGGTTTGATTCCTGCGGCCTTACCAGATGCGACAGGTTATCACCCATCCTATGGATTGTCTTTTTTAAAAAAATCCAAAAATAAACCCTAACATGTTTTAACCTCAATGGTTTCCTTATACCTCCCATTTTCATCCAAATTAATTATGATATCAACATCTTAATCCCTGAAGTCTTATTTCACCACCATAAGATAAAATAAAATGATTCCCAAAAATGAAGAACATCATACCTTGATCATGGTGTCCATTTGGTTTCATCGTCATCCTATTCACATAGGTAGAAGGTCCATGCATTGCAAAAATGATTTAGAGATCCTTCAAAATCATTTTCTTCCTCCATCCAAATACACCTTGTACAACATGGGTCATATGGGTGTTCACAGAAAAACAGTTTTGGAAAATAATCATGTTGGACATATAATTTCAATACATCTGATGAGACATGATTTCTATAAAATAGTCTGACTGAATCTGAGTTGAAACTTTCAATTAATGGTACTTTTAAAATACCATAGGTATGTGCTGAGAGACTATATTTTAAAAGTAAATATAAATAGGTTGAAAAAGGGTCTCCTTCTCCTGCACCTTCTTTAAAATCATAATATGCTTCAAAATCTTGTGATAAGGTAAAATATTTGAAAATGCCTTGATAATATCTACCTTTCTTGAAAATATGAGAATATTGTGAAAATATTATTTGTCTAATTACAACCCATGATCCACGATGATAACGAGGTATATTTGAGGTGTTTGATATCTCAAACAACTGCTTCCAGGTGAGTTGTATGCTAGAAAAAGTTTCACAATCATACAAACATGACTTTGCAATAATTATTTCAATAAAGTCATCAGGAAGAGATAATAATGTCGTTTGAGATCCTCCTCCTTCCATTTACTTGATCTAAAAAAGTTATAAAACAAGGATTTAACTAAGATAATAAACATAGGGACTAATCATGTGTTTAACGAAAACTCCTAATCCCTAAAGTTGCCTAAACCAACCTTTGATACCAACTATAAGGACCCAGCCTTAAACCATTACTTAATCTTGAATTAAATTGAATAATTCACATTGAGGATCTTTTCAGGTTTAGTGTTTTAGAGAATTAGGACATAACTATTACATATCAAAGATTACAAAGTAGACACATCTACCCAGTTTCCCTTTTTTTTCACAAAGTAAAAACTCTTGAACAAAAGAGTCATGTCTAGTTCTTGTTTTAGACAGCATGACATTTCCTTGATCCCATCCTTGACCCTATTCCACTTTATATCCTGTGAAAAACATTTCAAAAAAACATGGGATGAGCATAAAAAGCTCAGTAAGGGTTATAACAATATGGAAAGAAAACATTAGTCCATGTATACATAAGAATCAATAAAATCATACTTTACTCATAAAACATAAGAAATTTAACATACCTCATGAAATAATAAGATTTATGCATAACTGAATAGAAATTATAAGACATAAAGGTAACTTGAGGCCTTAATAACATTCTTACGTAGGGAGTAACCCTCATGGTTATGTTTGGAATACCCATCACAATATATTCCCTAAATCTCTTCAGAGAAACCTTAGCGTTTAACTCATTCACATTACCCAAATAATTAGAGAGCTATATCGGGCTCACCCGCCCTTATTTTATCATGGAACCACCCATCTTCATAAACAATGCCCAAGAACCATAACATAATCGTATCACATAAAACATGAATAAAGGAAACAAAACATTTCCACATTTCAATCACAAGATATAAATACAACACATTGATATAATAAAAATATTATCAAAACCATTTTAAATACCAAAATAAAATAAATGTAAAACATGGTATTTTTTTAGTTAAAAAAAAGTTATGGCTTGTAGTGGAAGTCGAAACTCAAATAATGATCATGGCAGCAGAGAAGTTGTTGTCACCTCATACGCATGACAAAAACATTCCCTTTTGTTATTTACTAAAACGCATCGTATAAAAAGATTCCTTTTGAATAAAATTAAAATTCAAATGGGCTTATACACCATATAAAATAAAGTTGTGTATAAAACAAAATATACCTCAATTAAAGGAGATTGAGACAATGGCCCATACAAAGTCAGTATCCTTAGATTAAGGATAAATAAATTACATAAATAGGTGTGGTAAACATAAATACACCCTATATAAGTGAATATAATGTGTTAAACAATCATAGGTCATCCACACATATTCATGGCACGACATAATCAAGAAGTAGAGGTTTAACCCAATGAATTGAAATTGGGTTAAGAAGTTCCTTTACAGAAATCCGACAGCCTAACGACGTCACATTAAAATACAGAAATTTAGATGGTGAGAGATAAAAAGGGTATCTCATAACTTGTATATAACATTTAAAATAATAATTATATATAAGAACATATCCCAAAATAATAATATGTAAATTAAAATATCTAACAAAAATAAGTCTTTTAAAAAAAGGAGGGTGAAAGGTTCCCTTACCGACTTGGGTAGCTTTTGAAACGTACACCCCATGAAGGAAGGACTATAGATCATTGATGTAAATAATAATAAACGAAATTATATTACTAAAAGAGTAGAAAAATTGGAAGTACATAAACCACTCAAAGGAAATGGTGGCAAATGTAGCATAAATCCCATGGAAATAGAAGTGAGATGAAAAATCCCTTACAAAAACTCGACAGCCTAATGGTGCCACATAAAACATCATAAAATGGATTTATGAGATCAAATATGGTCTCTCATAGTATGAAAATAAAAAGTACAGAATGATGAATATAAAATAACATCCCCAAACATAATAAATATGATCTTAAAATAAATTACATAAAAGAGAGTACTTAAAAAGAAATAGAGAGGTAGGATCCCTTACCTCAAGTCCGACTTGTCTTGTTCGTTTCTTTATATTCCTGAATAATAAACTTTGTTCAATTTATAATTTCTTAAGGACCTCATTTAAATATTATTATTCAGTTCATATCACATATTATAATGTTCTAATAATTGGTTAATAATGTGAGTTCATATCAGACATTTTTGTCGATGTTTGGTACATGAGTCAAAAATGAACATGTTTGAAAATGATTGTCCATGTAGTTATAAGTAAATCATCTACAGAATAGTATTAATGATTTAAATATCATATATATCCATTACATATTTATTTTACACTATTCCATAACATTTGGAGACAAAAAGAATTGAAATACACCGTTCATGGAGACGATAGGCCGTACGTACGCATGAACACTAATTTCATTTCTTTTTCATATTAATGGAATTAAAAATAAATGAGATATATATATTATAATTACAGTATAATATATATGTTATATAGTTACCATATTTTCATTTATTTAATTCTTTATACATTCTATTTATTGCCTGAATGAGTCACATCACTTGAGGGGGCGGTAGTCCGCACTTCCTCGTATGAAATTATCGCATTTGCACAACATGCAATGCATAAGGGTATGTTTTAAATATAAGATACAGAACCATAGATATAAAATAAATATAATATATATCATATAAAAATATTTACATCATAATGGCCACAATGATAGGTGGTAGGATAAGATAGAATAATCATCATTTCATGAGGTAGTAATTCGCCATCCACAGAAACAGTATGTTCTCTAACCATTAGACGGAGGTGTGTGTAAGTGTAGCACGAATATTTTTCATAACACCATCCTAGTATATTTAATATACTGTTGTTGTTACAAAATAATGGAATAAAAATAGTTTAGGGGGTTGGAGATGAAAAATAAAACAAAAGAACATTAGGGAAGACTTTACCTTTAAATCGGGCAACTCCCCTTGGTTTGAACCAAAAGGGTTTCTTGAAGAGATTTATTTCTAATGGAAGGCTTATAGGATGAGGATAGGGATGTGGAGAGAAAAAAAGGGTAGATCTTGGCTGAGCCAATGGATTGAGAGGTGTGGGTAAGGTGGTAGAGGTGGGGGCCTTTTATAAGAGAAGAGGAGGGGCAATCTTGGAAAGTCAAAACATATTACTTTATTATAAAATGATTTTGGGATTTTAAAGGTCCCAAAAAGATATATTTAAAGGATAAGTTGATAAGGTTTCTAAATACACCCATCCAATAGGTTTGTGACATGTGAATGACTTATATTTTACCCTATCTTCTCATTTTATTTAAATCATTCATTTATGAGGTAATCACTGCATCATCACGGTGTCATAATTAAATTAATTTATTTAAAGTCTAAAAGTTTTATAACAAATATAATGATGTAGGAAATATTTTAATATTTCTAATGAATATTTATAGTAAAAATTATGACTTTTATAACCCCATTTAAAAATTGTTTTAGTAAAACTATACATGTTTGTGACATTTTAATTTTAAATTTAAATAAAAAGTTATTAATGTCATTTTCCTACCAAAGTGGCTCCATGAGGTCCCCATGTTGACCCATGGATTGTCTTGGTCTTCCATGACTCATAAAATAAGGTTAGGACATGTTTCAAGGTCATTTAATATTATTATAACATTATATTTACCTTAAATTATACTAATTACCTTTAATCGTGATTAATAAAACTTAAAAGTTACTATTCACCAAAAACATTATGTTAATCCCATTGAACCACATTTTACATCCTAATGACAACCACGTAAGTAAGATTTTTGAAATTCAAATCACACATGTGGTAAAGTTTCATTTAAATGAAAAATCAGTTTTTTTAACTACCACTTAGTGGTTTCACTATTCATCAAAAATTGATGTTTTTCAGAAAAATACCAACAATTCACCCTAAGATATATTTGATATTCTGAATTCAAAAATAATATATATTTTACAAAATTAAAAACATATAAGTTTCATTAATTAATTTAATAATTAATTCCCGTTGTCAGAATAAATAACGTGTTTTTATGAAACAAAATATATCATAAGATTGGCACTAGTTAAAGTCAAATTTCAAAGTGAAATTAATTCCAATGACCACTATTGGATTAAATGGTAAAAATATATTATAATTGGACTTTAAAACAAATTAAAAAGATTATCTAATCATATAAATAAATTATATTAAAAAGTGGTTTTGAATTAAAATACAACATTTTCACTATTCATTAAAAAATTAACTTTATCGGAAAAATACCAAAAAATTTAGACAAAGTAAATTTTGATGTCCTGATTCTAAAGAAGAATTTTATTTGGTCCAATATAATATATAAGAGTGACCAAAACTATATTAAAGATGGTTCACCATCAAAAGGCGATAAATCGCCCTTTTAGTGAATTTTAGAGTATTTATGCTTAAAATTGAATTCTTTTCTTATTTTAAGCCTTTATCTTTTATTGGATAAATGTAAAAACATTTAACAAACATATAAAATCATATTTTATTTCTTACTATCCATTCCCGCAAATACAACAGCTAGGTGTTAACTACCATTTAGAATACTATTATTTTATTATTACAGTGCAACATAAGATTTCAAAGAAACTCATTGTTGCGTATTGGGTATGCCATCGAGCATAGCGTTCCCTTTAAAGTAATATTAATATTTTATTCACAAATATTAATAAATATGAAAAAGTAATATTCTTTATTTACCTGGGATGTTACACACACTGTACTGTGTATTGAGGTGGGGTTAATTCATACACGTCACAAATGAGTTAGCAATAACTTTCCTAAAATATCAAATCATTCTGAAAATTTTCTCTTGGTTTTGAGTATGTCAATTTTTTGTTTTTCTTCAATTAATGTCAATCTTAAATTATGAAACATTTGGAGTTATACCATACAGACTATACGTCATATTGAGGTGCCGATGATTCCTACCTATCACAAATTATGAATGGATTGTTGTCCTAAAGTATCAAAATAATCCTAATTCATTTTTATCAATTTTCAGAATTCTTGTTTTGTTTTTTACTAAAATGTCATTTTAAACTAGAAACCCACATTTTGAGTCATATGGATCAAATTGTGTGTCGATTTTATGTGAGACTGCTTCATACACATCAGAAATGATTTATGAATCTTTGTTTAAAATTATCAAGATAATCAAAGACTATTTTCTTGGTTTTAAGTTAGTTATATGTTTTGAACTAAAATTTCAATTTTAAAATGATAATAGAAACTTTTATTCATTTTGATCACACTATGTGTTGTATTGTGGAATGGTTTATTCCTACACATCATATATAACTAATGGATCATTTTTATAAAGTACCAAAACAATATAATCGTTTTTATTGGTTTTCAGTATGTCACTTTTTTTTACATAAATTAATGTCAATTTTATATAAAACGACATACTCTGAGTCATAGAGGCCACACCGTGAATAATATTTTGGCATGGATGACTTCTAAATATCACAAAGGACTCATGGATCATTTTCCGAAATTATTAAAACAATCAGAATGTGTTTTCTAGTTTTCAGTATGTCACCTATTCTTTTTACTAAAATTAATGTCAATTATAAATAAAAAGAGATATTCTGAATTGTACCATCTATGAAATGCATCATATTAGGGTTAATTTTATTCTTACATGTCAAAAATGACATATTTTTTTTTCATGAAGTATCAAAACAAATTTAATTTGTTTGGTCATTTTTAGTATGCCGATGTTTTGTGAAAACGTCATTTTAAACTTGAAACATTCTTTTTGAGTAATATCGGTTGCATAATGCCTCAGTTTTATGTGTGAATAACTCATAAAAATCAATAATTAAATATGAATTATGAACCTAAATTATTAATATAATCATAGAGTGTTTTCTTTTTTTCTAGATTGCGACATGTTTTGAACTAAAATGTCAATTTTAAAGTGTTAATTGACACTTTTATTCATATCATTCACATGATGCATCCAATTTATGTGTGGTTTATTCGTACACCTCATGAATGACTCATAGATCATTTAACAGAAGTATAAAAACAATAATAATGCATTTATTGGGTTTTAGTATGCCACTTGTTATTTTTACTAAAATTAATATAAATTTTAAATAAGTAGACACTGTTGGAATTATACAGGTCAAATCATGCATTATATTGAGGTTCGGTTGATTCCTAAAAGTCACATATTAATTATGAATGTGTTTCCTAATGTCTCTACACAATCAAAATTTATTTTATCAGATTTCATTATGTCACATTGTCTTTTTATTAAAATTAATGTCAATTTTAAATAGAGAGACACACATAGAGTTATTGTTGTCACATTATGCATCCAATTTAGGTACGATTGATTCATACACATAAAAATTATTTATGGATTATTTTCCAGAAGTATAATAATATAAATACATTTTCTTGGTTTTAAATATGTCAGTTTTTATTTTTAGTATAATTATTGCCAATTTTTAAAAATAGACACACATGGAATTATATAGGTCACACCATGCATCATATTGATGTACAGTTGATTCATACAAGTCATAAATTATATATGTATCATTTTCCCAATGAATCAAAGCAATCCAAATTTATTTTCTTAACTTTTAGTATTTCACTTGTTCTTTTATTTAAGTTAATGTCAATTTTAAATAAAAAAGAAACTTAGTGTTATAGTGGTAACACCATGTGTCCGATTGAGATGTGGTTGATTCGTACAGGTTATAAATGACTTCTGTATCATTTTCATAAAGTATCAAAACAATATGAATGTGTTTTCTCAGTTTTTAGTATGTCACATTTTCTCTTAAATAAAATTAATTTACATTTTAAATAATTAGACACATTTGGAATTATACCGGTAACAGTATTCTTTATATTGTAGTGTGGTTTATTTATACACAAAAAAATACTTATTGATCATTTTAATAAATTATCAAAACAACCAAAATTTATTTTTTCAGCTTTTATAATGACACTTTCTCTTTATACTAAAATTAATGTAAATTTTAAATAGATCACTCACTTAGAGTTATATCGGTCACAACATGTGTATATTGAGGTTAGTTTGATTAATAAACATCACAAATGATTTATGGATTGTTTTCAAATATTCTCAAAATAATATGAATTTTATTTCTTGGTTTTTAGTATGTCACATGTTTTTTTTACTAAAATTCATGTCAATTTTTAATAAACAGACAGACATGAAATTATGTTAATCACACCATTAATCAAATTAAGGTGAGTATGATTCTTACATGTCAAAAATTATATCCTAATCATTGTAATAATGTATCAAAAAAATATGAATTTTTTATCTTGGATTTTTTGTACGTCACTTACTCTTCTTACTAAAAGTAATGACAATTTTAAATAAAAAGACAAAATTAGGGTGATAATAGTCACACACTACAATTGATTTAGGTATTTTTGTTTCATAAGAATAAAAGAAGACATATATATCATTTTAGTAAATTATCAAAACAATCTGAATGTTTTTTCTTAGTTTTCAGTATGTCACTTGTTATTTTTACTGAAATTAATGTCAATTTAAATTAAATAGACACACTTTGAATTATACTTGTCACAACATAGATCATATTGAGGTGTGGTTGATTCTTACATCTCAAAAATGATTTATAGATCATTATATTAAAGTATCAAAACAATTAAAATTTATGTTTTTGGAATTCAGTATGCCACTTCTCCTTTTTACTAAAATTAATGCCATTTTGAAATAAAGAGGCACCCTTAGAGCTTTAGTGGCCTTACCATGCGTACAATTGAGGTGAAGTTGATTACTGAATGTCACAAACAACTTGTGGAATGTTTTATTAAATTATGAAAACAATATAAATATGTTTTCTTAATTTTTAGTATGTCTCTTGTTCATTTTAGTAAAACTAATTTCAATTTTAAGTAAATGAACAAACATTGAATTATACCAGTCACTTAGTGCATCATATTGAGGTGTGGTATATTCCTACATGTATAAAATGACATTTGGATTATTGTCCTAAATTATCAAAACAATATTAATTTATTTTCTCATCTTTTAGTATGCCAGTTGTTCATTTTACTAAAATTAAAGTCAATTTTAAATAAAAATATGTACTTATAGTTATAGAGGTCACACTGTGCTTCCTATTGGGGTGTGATTTATTTGTATACATCATAAATGACTTATTGATCATTTTATAAGAGTATCAAAATAACCCGAATGTGTTTTCTTAGTTTTTGGTATGTTAGATTTTATTTTTACTAAAATCAATGTCAATTTTAAATAAACACACAGACATGGAATTATACCAATCACACTATACATCATAATGTGGTGTGGATAATTCCTACATAAAAAATGACTTATGGATATTTCTCTGATATTTTCAAAACAATACGACTACATTTTCTCATTTTTCAGTATGTCACATTTTCTGTTTACTAAAATTAATTTCTATTTTATATAAATAGATGCACATGGAATTATTCTGGTCACACCATGAATCATATTGAGGTGTGGTTGATTCATACATGTCAAAAATGAATTATGGATCATTTTCCTCATGTATCATAACAATATGAATGTGTTATCTTGGTTTTCAGTATATATTTTGATCTTTTTACTAAAATTAATGTCAATTTTAAATAAATAGAAACACTTAGAGTTATAGGGGTCACACCACGTAGCCTTTTGAGGTTTGGTTGAAATCTCTATATAAAAAATGACTTTTTTTAGTTTCCTAATGTATAAAAACATTCCTAATGTGATTTATTAGTTTTTGAATATGTCACTTGTTCCTTTTGATAAAATTTATGTCAATTTTAAATAATTAGACAAAAGTTTACTCATACTGGTCACACCATGCATAATATTGATGTGTGGTTAACTCATACAACTCAAAAATGAATTATGGATAATTTTAATTAAGTAGAAAACCAATAAAAATTTATTTTCTGGGTGTTTAGTATTTCATTTGTATTTCTTATAAAATTAAGTTGAATTTTAATTAAAAAGACTCTTTGAGTCATACCATGCACAAAGTGTATTATATTGATATGTGATAGATTTCAACATGTCAAAAATAACTTTTGAATCTTTTTTTAATATCTCAAAAAACCTGAATAGGTTATCTAGAATTTTATTTATTTTTTTGTTTCTTAGTAAAATTTATATCAATATTAAATATATAGAAACACCTGGAGTCATAGATTGAGGTTCAGTTGATTCCTACACGTCCAAAAGTCTCAAGAAAACCTTAAACTCTAATTTTATCATGATTTTATTTTCCTTTCATTGTCTAAATATCAACACTTCATACTGACTAGATGTTATTTTTTGGAAAACCATTCTTTTTTTTGAAATCCATGAGAGTGGAGGAATCTCATGAGCCCATTATATCCTAATATGTCACTATAATGAGCATAATAGCTTCCTCCCTCTTCTGGTTTTCAATAAGAATGGTTTTTCAGAAAAATAAAATTGACTATATTCATTGTTGGAATCATGACAAAGAGAATCAATGGAAAGAGTAAAAATCTATGACAAAACTAAATATGTGTTAGATAAAAATGATAACGAAATTAATTTAAATAGTAGATAAATTGTGAAAATTTTAATTAGATAAGTAGTGTGAATTTATCTTTTCATGATGGTCATATACATTCTTGACCCATTTCATTGTTTCCATTATCCCAATTGTAGTCTCTATGCCCAATCTCTCACGAGCATCACCATCTTCAAAAAAACAACCCCATCATTAACCAAGGAATACACCTATATAATAAAATAATTATTATGTGAATAATGCTAAAAATAAATAAATTAAATATAAATATGAAACAATCAATTACTTCCACAGAAGTAAAATATTCATGCTATTTGTATACATTCTATCATCAATTATGTTTACCATTCATTTCTAAACAAATCTATATCATCGTATCACTATGATTATTTTTTATGGTCATAGTAGTATAGGAAACATATTAATAATAAAATGAATAATAAATATTCTAAAAGAAATAGTAATTATCTTTGAAAATACTTTTTTGGGGATGCTGGTGTTTTCCTTGAATATGATCTCTCTACTAAATTTACAATCATAATAACCACAATATTTTCTATTGGATTATTTTGGAAATTGAATAAACGCTGAGAAAAACTATTATCTTGATTAGATATGTGTTTGGATACTAAAATTGTATTATATATACTATAATAATTGTCTAGTTGTAGAACTTATCAATATCTTTATGCTTATCCCCAACCCTTATTCCCCCGTTTTCATGATATTTATACACCACCATAACATAACATAATTCTCGTAAAAAATAATATATGTTATATAAATTTATGTTTATTTCTAAATATTTAGTGTTAGTGTATTAATTATTAACAAATTCCATCATGTGTGGTCAGTTTGTTGGGTATCCATGTAGTGAATACATGAAATAAATAGTTGGAGTATCAAAACTGACCCCAATGAGAATCTAATGTTTCCTAAAACACAAAAAGGAATAAGTAATGAAAGAAAGTAAAATATATTTGACATGGTTAAATTTTATTGTGTTACCCCAGTATCATTTGTATTTAGAATATTTGTTCATCCAAAAGTTTTCTTTTAAATTATTTGACTTGGTTTACTACCATTTGATCCATCTGTTTAGATTCTCTTTTTTCTACTATAGAGGTTACAAGAGGACTAACGAGTCCAATGTTTTTCATAGACAAATCCCATAAATTGGTGTTGAAATATCCACCTTCCAAAAACATGAAATGTATTTACTCATAATTAAAAAACAATATCAAATTTGGTATAATAAAATCATGAAAACATACCTCATGCATACATTTACATCTTAGGTGACAAGTTAATCATAGTCAAGGATTCTATTTACATTATCTTCACCAATGTAGTCTTCACCTTCAACTTTGTAAATATTTTCTTCAAAATCAACTATGTGACAACTACAATTAATTAAACTTATATCCACATGAACCTTCAATATTAGTAATTGTATATACAGAATATGCGTGGTATAGGCTCTTTTAGAAGATCATTTCATTCGGTTGGTCTATCCGTTAGATATTTTGGAGTTGGTATTTCATTTCACCCCATTAAATTTCCCTCTTTGTAATAAAATTTATTATTTTAGACATTTTCTAATTAATTTTTAAATGTTTAGCTTGAAAAATAAATTAGAAATGAATACCTCCTTGTCAATGTGTTTTTACAAGATGTGACGGCCATGCGACAAATGTTCATATAGCTCGGTCGATCATAAGAATATCATTGTCATCAAGTGAAACATGTAGCTTGGATCTCAGATCATAATATATAGTAATCGCCACTATCACATGACCTTTTAGAAGTGGTATGTTCTGTAGAATATCATTATGGATATGGAATACCATATCCCTCGCTAAAAAGTGATGAGTGGGTATTGATAGATATAAATCATATTCATTTTCACAATGTAGAATATCAGTATAGGAAATGTATCATGTGATTTATGATTTAAATTTTATTTAAAAAATTATTAGTATATTTATTACCTTGACTATGATAGCTATTTTATTGGAATTTCTTTCTTGAATTCTCATGGAGGTGGGTTAGAATATTCAAAAAATGGTTGTTCTTGAGTTGTTCCTTCCCTTATATTCTATCCCATAAAATTTTCTATCATATCTATCATTCATTTGAATTGTTATTCAAGGGTAACTAGTATTTATATCATCTCTTTCATTTCATTATCTTTATCATCCTCTTTATTTTTTTCTCAAAATATTTTAGGTTGTCCCCCCAAAAACAGCAACTCTGAAGTGGCCATACTATTCTTTACACTTCAACGCCATCAAAATTAGTTGTTCATATGGTATAGGTGTCACTAATTCATATTTCTCTATCAGAAAAAAATATTAAAATATGTAATCATTTTCAGTGAATATAAATTTTAAAAAAAATTAAATTTAATATTTAGACAGGTTTTCCTCACTTTGTTTTGTCTTTTCATATATTAGTAACCCATATTTGTTTACATGTACCTCATTCCATACCACATATTATTGATGGAGTGGATTTGGATTTCGAGACATGAATATTCATATAAACATAGGAACATAATTATGTTTTTGTTTCCTATCACATAAAATTATTATAGTAGTATTAAAATATGTACCATTTTATTCAATTAGAGCATACCTCCTCCTTTTTTTTCATTATGGGTACGTTAGTTTTTCTTCCCTTTACTTATTTTTGTTACTCAGTTTTTGTTCCATAAATACAAAATTATTAATCAATGTGATCAATACACATATCATCAAATGATGTATTAATTTCTAAAATGTAACTAAAAAGACACATCAACACAGCATACATTAAACACATCCAATGCGTCTTAGGTTATCATGTGCTCATACGTAAGTAGTGGGTGCATGATTATTTTCCCTTCAATATCTTTAAGTTTATGTCTCATTGAAATTGTGAAAAAACCTCTATGAATAATTCTAGAAATTATTAATACATATTTCTTATGGTATTCATATACTATAAATGCGCTCTATAATGGTTGATGAATATTTTGTCAATGTTTCATTATTATTTTTTATAAAAGAAAAAAATAGCATAATGTTATCGTAATCTCTTCCCACATCAGTGTCTTAAGCATGGAAAAAATATGGTGCCACGAACCTATATCAACCAGTGCATGATTTTGAGTGATTATTCCAATTTAACTACAAAACATGGCCTATTGGGGTTAACATGATGGCCCCATGCATTCCATCTGAACTCATATTTCAAGCCTTTGATTTTTGACATAACGATTTCTTCTAACACACTCAAACTATGATGCTCCTATTTTTTCTACTTCACCGGTCCTTTATTGACTACCATTTCATCAGATTCAACATTGTCAATATGTTGTTCCTCTATAGAGATAACATCACCATGTGAAGAAGGTCATTCTACCTATGTACTAGGAGAAAAAACAGGTTGAGAGACCTATTTTTTCCTTAGGATTGGGAGCACCGTGTCATGACCCAATCATGGGGGTCCTATCCTACACTAGAAAAAACATCGAAGCTGTGGTTCATCTGGTTTGTCCCTATCAAAGAGATGGGAGTCACCCCGACAAAGTGGAGTATGGTGCGTGTCAGACATGACACCACTCGTACGGAGTTAGGGCCACTCTTCTGATGAGTCCATGGTAGGACGAAACCAGTAAACCTCACATCATATGAAGAGCTAGACGGCTGAACCCTTCCCACTTTGGAAAGGGACGGGGTGCTGCACAGGCGAACTAATATGCGGATATGCTCAACCCGTGAAAAATGGTATCAGATCGAATGTTCCTCGTGGTGTTGCATAATGCTTCCATATGGACATTGGTGGTGGGAGCAGAGTACCAGGGTGTCATGCTGATGTGACATGATAGATAAGGTCATGCTAGAGAGATTTTAGAGGCAGATATGCCATTATGAATGGTGGGTCTTGTGGAGGTGGTTTTCAACCCCTAGAGTGGGTGGAAAATAGTGGTTTGCGACCCAGAGAGTGGGAGGGCCATTAATTCCAATGACAAGGAAGGAGCATCCCCTGAGGCCATGCTTGGTAGCCGGTTAGTTGGAAGTAATCATTTCTCAGACACACTGAAGGCCATGATCCTGCATGCACGAGGTTGTTTATGGAATGGTGGTGGGAGAATGTCATGACATAATCATGGGGGTCCTATCCCACACTAGCAAGAATATCAAAGCTGCAGTTCATCTGGTCTGTCTCTATCGAAAATATTGGAGTCAGCCCAAAAAAGTGGTGGATGGTGCATGTCAAACTTGACACCAATGGTTGGGAGTTGGTGCCACTCTCCTGATGAGTCTAAGGCGGGACGAAACCAGTGAACCTCAAATCACATAAAGAGCTGGATGGCTAAAGCCCGACCTCCTTGGAGGGGGATGGGGTGCCACACGACCGAACTGCTATGCTGAGACGCTCAACCCGTGACAACCGACATATGAAGAATTCACTATATACAGAAGTGGTTTAACATTTAAATTAGATTATGTAAATTTATTAGTGAACAAATATTAACATTATTTAACAGAATGAATATTTAAAAAATATATAAATTAATTATTGAACTCTATTTTAAAAATATAAAGGCATTTGGCACCGATGTATATTATCCCAATCCTTTCATTATGGTCTCCTCTGACATAAAAAACACCATCTACATTGGTGCCACTAGAAAATTATTGCTATGTTTCAATTAAAGGGTCATCCTTATAAGAATTTTCATTTAACCCTTCAGTGTTTTTGGTCGATAACCAAAAATTTTCCCACTTTTAGTATACTTTACTTGGAACATAAAATACTGTTACTGCCTATGATTCCATTATAAATGGTTCTTCTTTATACCCTTCCTTACTAAAATCAACTACCATGAATCCCGATTCATCTTTTTTATAAATACTCCCCTTATCAACCAACTTGACTTAAAAAATCTGCATTTGGAATGTTTTATAATCCAACTCCCATATTTTTCTGATGATTCCAAAGTTTGTCATATTCTCATAAATTGGATTTATATCCTTAGTACCAGAAACATGTGTCACATCAACCACAAGTGTAACCCCACTATTTTTTATGGTACTATCTTCTTCATGTTAATTTGTATAGAAATTATAAATATTAATTACATAAACATTGTAAGATAATACATAAACAATTGGTCCTCCATATAGCCATTGCTATAATTTTGAAATTTAATTCATGTTATCATCTGACCCCTTAAAAATATGGTTCTAAAACCATCCAATAAATTATTGATTATAGGTATTTGATATCCATATTTCATACCTTGATATATTCAAATGCCAAAGAATTTCTTTGCAGGTTTCAACATATTGGTAAATGTCAAAACTATTATGAAAATATAAAGGTGGGCCTACACCCAATTTGTAATATTGATTGTGACATCATCCCTTCGAGAAATTCCTTCACTCGTATGCCACCAAGTGTGATGCGATTTTGGTAGACCAATGATTTACACAGTAGAAACACATTTGGTACTGAAATTAATGGGTTCCTTGAGAATATATCACTCTATAATACAAACCACTATAAATCATTGATATTTGACATACCCTTACAAAATATTGATATACCATTCAATGGGGTACATAAATATATAGTGTATAGGGACATATAGTCAAATCTCTCTCACCAAGTGAAACATCAAATGGACCGTCATTTCAAAGAATGTTGGCATGAATAAAATTTCTAATTCACATTATATGACAGAAATTTATCTTCTCATATTTGGAAATTTTGTTGAATCTATAACATTTCTGCATATATCTTTAAATAGGAATCATATATTGGTTTATGTGTGATTGAAATTCTTGTGAAAAATTAAATTTAAAGATATAATAATTAGATATTGCATCAAAATATAGAAGTTATGTGATTTAAAACACTTTAACATTAAATGATTCATTAATAAAATATTCTTAATATTAGATGAATACTCTCTAGAAACCTTACTTTAATTAATATGTTTCAAAATGGATATGTCTCTTTCTTGGATGTAGTGTAATTAGTTGAAGGAAAAAAAGTTTTTTTGTTACCCTTCACTGGACACAACTCTTCTCGTATTACCATGTTAATCATGTCCAACTTAGCCTTAATTCCATCCATTATTTTTCTAGGTTCGTTTTTCAATGTGCCAACAACACTATCACATAATTATTTTTCAGAATGCATAATAACATGAAAATGTCTGACGTACAGACAATTCCAATATGGTAATTCAAAAAAAACATATCTCTTTTTCCAATAGGTTTTTGTAATGTTTTTTAAAAATTAATTACCAAAATCAGTGTCCACATATTTAAATTTCTCAAATAGTTTATCACATGTCAGAAGAGATAGTGTTGTGCATTTTTTTTAACAACCATTGAATGATGCCATCCATGATAGGTACTTTTCCCAACGAGGTAGAAATCCATGATATCCTAGAAACACAACCTTCAATGAATGTTTCAACATAATTTACTATGTAACTTGTTTGAAAAAGGGACACCCTTGTGTTCTTTTATTGTTATATCATGAAAAACTTCCATAACCAGGGATGTAATTTTTCATCCCACACAACATGGATCTCAATATGAAATCTTAATTTCTGTAACTATCATACAAAATAACACCTAAATCCCACACCAATTTAAAATAATTGATAAAAGGATCTAAATAAATATCAATTTCATTATCTGGTTGTTTTTGTCACGAAATAATAATAAATAACATGATGTATTTTCATTTCATGCATAAAAATGGTGGGAATTTATAATTTTCCAACATAACTAACCATGTAATGTAAGTGATTCTTTGAAAACCAAATGGGTTAGATCCATATATAGATAATGCAATATAATGGTTTCTTGGCTCATTTCCAAATTCGAGATACTCATGATCAATTTTCTTCCACTGAGGAGAGTCGGTCAGGAGATGTAATATCCCATCTTTATTTCTTGTATATGCATGCCACACCAATTTCTTAGAAGCCTCTTTAATTCCATGCAGGATCCTAAACAATTAAATAATTGGAATAAATCGTACAACATTCATAGGACTAGATTCACTTTTATTTTATTGATATGAACAACGCTTTGAGCATCTATAAGTGATTTTTGGTCCTTGAGAAATAGTATACAGTCATTCTGTTTGGAATTTATTCTTTCTGAGATCAAACCCATTGAGCAAAGCATTCAATGGGTTTTGTATTTTCAAGTAGGGAGCTCATTATCTTCTAATATAATTTCATTCAAGAGACAATTTTGTTCCACAAAGTTGGTTCCATTTCATCCATTTCCTACTTTCAAATTATACAGCTTTCATACAACTGTCAATGCTGTATATTTAGTACAACCAGCATATAATGGAATCATTACACAACTATTTAACATCTCAAATAATTTTTTACAATCAAACCATTAATAATTCACTATCCTTGTCATTACCACAATAAGATCTTCATAATCATTCACATATGTAATCACATCCTTGATATGGTCTTCTTCATTATACCCACTTGTAATCATATTAGATGATCCATAAAATAGAGTGATATCCCATCCACTAGCTACATTCTATTCTTACCAGTGTTTATTCCAAAATTTATAAATTTAATCTATACGACGATAGATTAAGTGTATTTACAACTCCTCACAACTAATTAGTCTTCAATACAAATAGCATAAACATTGAAAAAGTATTTTAGAAGGGTCATATGCATGATATTTTTCAAACATGACAAACTCTTTCACTCCATCTTCATACTCTATTGTCATATGATTGACATTTATAAATTCTTTATTCATATCTATCCTATTTGATCCATTAAAATTAATATTTTAAAAATAAATACACCACAATGGCATTTCAAATAAGGGGAACTAAACATTTGAGTAATAGTTATTATTACATTTTGTTTCCTTAGACTCGTCAATATAAAATCTAACACCAAAAAAGAACGAAGATTTAATTTTACTGGACTCCCTATTATAATCCTTACTGGCGATGTTAGATAAAAAGTAGTTTTAGGAGGTTTATTGGTGTTAAATACTAATTCGCCTTTTGTAGAAGTGAGGTCCTGATGGATATCCAATGGCTTAGATATAGTTAGTGATAAGCCCCTATAATGGTGTTATTATCAATATACTAGTCCTCCCTATATAATGTAATGGTTTTCATAATTCTAAAAACCCTAATCTTAAAATTTTATAGAAAAGGTAAATTCCATAAGTCCTCTGAAATATATTTATGAAATAACACTTTAAATCCCATTAAAAACCATCTATATACACAAATTAATATTTAATAAAAACACACCCCTTTTAAAATAAACCAATTAGTTCCTATCACTCTTTCACAATACTAAAATTTTTCTTTTAAAAGAAATCAAGGAAACATGACGAATCAAGAGTCTTAACAATTTAAAATGACTGAGAACACTATATATTTTACAAATTCTCAATTAAAAATCAAAAAACCCATTTAAAAATGAATTCATCATTAAATACACATTCAAAACATTCAAATCCTATTATAAAATCTAATCGTGTGAGATGAAAAACACTTTACATGCAATATAAGTCTTTGAAAAGTGTTTAAATTATTTTAAAGATATGTAAAATAAAATAAGGGTATGTTGAGCACTTGAATATTTTTTAGAAACATTGCATTATACTTGAGTCATTTTAAAAGACACACTTATCCCTTTTTAAAAAGGAATAAATCCAAAGAGAAGAACTTTATAAAAGACAAATGAATAAAAAATAACCAAAATTTAAAAAAACAATGTTATAAAAGGTTTAAAGATGATCTAAAACATAAAATTAAACCAAAAATATATTTAATTGAAATAGATGAACTTTATAGTAAATATCTTAAAATAACACAAAATGAATATTGTATCTTTATTCCCTATGGTGATATCTACATCCCATTATCATTATATCTTTAAAAAGTGACTATGAAACACCACTATAAAAGTGTGACCCTTTCCTTTTACTTGAATAATAGAAAACTAAGTCTACACACACACCAATGTGTATTTGTACAGTGTAAGAAAAGATCCTATTTGGATATTGTCAATGATTTTATACATTCAATTTTTAAAACAAACTGAAACAATCTTGTTCTATGGTAAATAATGAAAATAATTATATTACATAGGGTTGAGTAAATAAAACTAACAAAAAATATATTATTCCTTTAAATAAAATATAATTTAATAAGATAAAACCATAAGATAAAATAATAATAAAATATAATTAATAGACCATTAACAGGTACCTACCAAAGGCCTAAGGAGATAATCTATTTTGAAAAATTAAGTGAATCAACACACAAGAATATTGTTGCAATAAAAATTCAACACAATAAACTCACCTTTAACGGCCTCATCAAGAAAGAAAATCCAATAGCTGGTGTGAGACTTATGATCGGGGTACAATAAATATGTGAATATGATATTATTAATCATATAATTATAATTCCCACATCTCTACCTAAATATTCCCATGATGTTTTTCTAAAACCGCAAAACAAAAAATCAATAAAACACATTTATAGAACTATCATGTAAACATCATATAAAATCTATTGAAGCATACACCTAAACATAAAAACCTATACTTAAACATATTAAAATTTAAAATATATATTTTAAATAAATAAGTGCTTGAAAAGGAAGATGTAAATAAAATTATTAAATTTTTAATTCAATAAAAACTATCCATTATGTTCTGATAAAATAAATTAAACTATCATTTTGGTAAAAAAACAATAATAAATGATACCATTGATAAAAAACCAATTATTTACCAATTAATTTAAAACAATTAACCACCCTAAGATATGTTAAATATATGAAAGAGTATTGAATCACTAATTTTGGACAAGTTGAATTGAAACAGTTCCATCATATTACGGTATACAAAGATAGATAGGGAATACGTACACTGTTGATGCCAAAAACAACATGTTTCATAATTACAATTAACAATTTATTTCAATTTCATGGAAATATACAGAAATATAAACAAGAAAGATGTAAGAAGAAATCTCAAATAATATCATACATTAGATTTCTAAGTCTGGAAGTAGCAGTAGGGTCTGGTGGCATTAGTGTCGGGGTTGGTGGTGACGAAAGTAGTAGAGTTGGGTTGGTGGTGGCAGTGTACTCGCCGGTGGTTGGAGTAACGACAGTGGAACTGGAGGGAGTGGAGGTAGCAGAGGCAGGAGTAATAGGTGGCAGGATGAAGTGGTGGCAGGAGGAAGTGTTCATAGAGGTTCGTTTCAATGAGAGATTCATCACTAGTGGTGGAAACCTAATGATTGGGTATCTTTTATAATAAATCAAATGGTTTTTATCAGTGCTTATGGGAAAGCACTGATAAATTTACATTTTATCAACACTAAAATAGAAAGAACTAATAAAACCTTACTTTATCAGTACTTTTTAACTCTGATAAAGATAGGCCTTTATCATTTCTAAAAAAGAACTGATAAAGGGATATCTTTATCAGTGCCAAAAGTGCACTAATAAAGCTATAATGTTAATAAATTTATATTTACATTAATAAGTTCAAAATTATAATATATATATCCATTAATATATATATATATAATTATAATAAATGTAATTATTCTAATTTTATAATTATTTAAAAAATTAAATATATGTTGTTATAATTATAAGTAAAAAATTTTAAAATTATTTATATATAATTAAAATTGTATAATTATAAATATAATATGTTCATGGTTATAACATGAATCATATACCTAAGTATATATATAAATATACATAAATAAATATATATATATATATTCATTAATATATATAAATATATATATTTAGGAAATTATAATAGATGTATAATTATAACTATAAATAAATTTATATTTATTTCAACAATTGTGAAATTATAAATTTATTTGTATATAATTTTTATAATTTCATAATTTTTTAAATAAATAAATAAGTATATATACTTATAAATATAAATAAATATATATTTATTTAAATAATTAGGAGTTTATAAAAAATTGAAATTATTATATTTAATATAATTTCATAATTTTTTAAATAAATAAATATTTATTTATATTTATGACTACAAATACTTATTTATTTATTTATAATAATAATTCCAAATATAATAAATATATTAATTATATAATATAATTAATTACATATATATATTATTTATATTTACATTTATAAATTTTTTTATATATGTATAAATATTTTATATATTTATAAATATATAGATATAATTATATATATTTATAAAATTATAATTATTATAAATATATTTATTATAAATTTATAATTATTTAAATTTATATATATTTACAATTGTAATTATAAATAAATATTTTCATATAATTATATATATGTGTGTATATATATATTAGGTGTTCTGGGTATAATTACATTCAAATCAACGCACACACGAACACACATAGGGAGTAACCCAGTCTATATCCTTCCACCCAGGGATAGACCAGATAACACCCATCATTATTTATATATATCCAATGGTCAAAGCCCTTTCATCTGCAAAATGTGGCCCACATGTCACCCCTGAGGCTTCACCCACTCGATGAACACCCAACTCAACCACACAGCCCGACCGAAAATGGCTTGAAGACTGCCCAACTGCCTAGCCTAGTCAGCCCCACACCACTTGGTCGGTGCTTCACATCGTCTCTACAATGTCGACCCACCAAACTAAGGCACTACCTACACTAAGGAGTCTCTTGACTCACCGAACCCCACCTCCATGCATCACCTCTGACCTGGCTCGCTGCCTACACCAACCACCCCAACCGATGAGCCCCACCTCTTTTTTTCTGAGGCAGGCCACTCGTAGGACCACCGAAACCCGATGTGTCCTTCCTTCCTATCGCCCACCACCCACCATCCGTTGGAGTCATATGATTCCAGCCCCAATCAACCCCATTATTTTTAAATTATATTAAAATGATACAACAACTTGGAATGGAGCCCAGCCGCCTTGGAGGCAATAGGGCATGCCACACCACTTGGTTGTGCTTCCATTTGCTTTATATGTATTTTTATATTAATATATAAATATATATATTTATAAAAGTATAATAAATTTATTTATCATAATTTTATAAATACATATATATGTATATATATTAATATAGCAATAACTGTAAACTTTAGTAAATAAATTTAAATATTATTTCAATATAATAAAAAATTGACAATAAAAAATTTAATAAATATATTTACTATAATTTTATATGAATTTATGAGAACATAATAAGTTCATGGGTATAACATGAATGAATCATACGAGTTCCAATTTATAAATGAATATTCATAATAATGAATACATAACATATGAATGTGCGCATATTCATAATATAAGTAATCATAAAATTTAGAACAAAACTCACAATCACATCCAGAAACAATCATTATGATCATAGAAGATCAATCATACTCACACATCAATAAATAAACATAAATATCACTAATCAATAACATAAATATATCATAATATATATATATTCATTAAAAGAATATTTATGAATATATATATATATATTATCATAATTATAAATAAATATATTCAAAAAGTATTTATTTTTAATTATAAATATAATAAATATATTTATTATTAATTTCTTTTTATAATTTTATATTTATTAAAATATGTATCTATTTAGTTACAAACTTATAAATACTTTCTTTAAAAATTATATATATATTTAAATTATTAAAATATATATATTAAAATATATCATATTTATATTAATTATAAATTTCTATAGTTTAATTAATGTATATAAATATACATTATTTTTTAAAATAAATATAATAATTTTGTAAAAACTAATTATAATTTTTGTTGAAAAGATTTATCAGCACTAAAGTTAATGATGATAAAGGGTACACCTTTATTAGCACTTGTTTTAGAACTGATAAAAGTGACCATTATCACATATTTATATAGCATTGATAATGTTGTGGATTTTCCCAGTTCTTTATTATTAGCGTCGATAAAATCCAACACATCCCTCTACCATATTTGTGGTTGTGTAATGACCCACTAACCAGTAAATAGGTGAATATAATGAGCTTCAATAATAACACTAAAAATGATCTATTTAGATCGATTCTTGAAATATGTTATTATAAGAGAACTATGTGAGTGATGAATGTTGTTCCTGATAACTTCTAAAGTCCAAAACATAGGCTCGCTGCATGTCCAATAGAATCTAAATCATCAATTAAAATTGGATATAAATTTGAGGATCAATGGTGGTGCTAAGATGAACCTATGATACAAGTTTCATTTTTTGGACCAAGGTAAACTCTGACATGAAAAGTGAACCTCAATTAGAAATGATAATCATTGGAACACTATGTATTTGAAAAATATCCAACATGAAGAGAGTATACATTAATGGTGTAGGAATACCCGATAGGTGAGAAGTTCGATTCCATAATTAGTCAATCTATGATCTCGCATACTAAATTATATTTACAAGGAATCCAAGGTAATCCTATCATTAATTACTCAGGGATTTCATTCCACTTTAATTTCAAAATTACCAATCACTACATTAGCTGAACATGCCAAAAATGCCCAACCTTTACTTTCTAATAGAAAAAAAATCATTCCATAAATCCTACTATCTCTTTATTTATCCCAAAAAACCACTATTTCCTATGAATATAATTATATATATTTAATTTTTTTGATATATTACCAATTTAGAAGCATGTAATTCCCTCATCACTATAATGTGAAGGTCCATATGAATCTATATATGTCAATGGTCAAGAAGAACTCCATTATTTCCAAGATATTAACCCAATGGTGGATCCCCAAAATATAAGATTTCCCTCCAAGATAACCCCTTTAGTTAAAATAAATTCCCTTCCTTAATATACTCTATAATCACGGGAACAAGAGAATTTAATGTCATATTCACTCTACCATTGGACTCCTGAACATCCCGATGCATATTTACAAGTAGGGCCATCAACCAACACTCTCCATAAGATTCCCAAAATTTATCTCTATGCATCTTCCTACTAATGCAATTAGAAATAAGATTTCCATTTCTTAGAGTGTGTGAGAATTTTAAGTGGAATGATTATAGAAATGAAACCCATTTCCTCAACTGAAGGCACTTCTCCTGCTCTGAAAAATGTTTATTAGGATATTTTGGTCTATGTACACCACAAAACTCTCTTTCATAGGATAATGTATCAAATATAATAGCAAATGTACCACTAAATTTATCTCCAGGTCATGAGTAGGGTAATTCTTCTCAAGTGACATAAACTATCTAGATCTAAAAAAAACTACTTAGTCCTCCAACATCATAACTACTCTAGGACTAAAAAAAGAAGTGTTGTAGTAAACAGTATTACACTAACCTAGCTCGGGTAAGGTAAGGATTGATTATAATTCCAACCTACTCTTTAACTCCTAGAATGAATCCTAAAATTAATTTAACCAAAACTACTTCACCCATTTCTTGATTATCCCAGACATTGGAACTATTAGATATGAGAATTTTTAAATGGAACATCTTTAGTATCCTTCTACACCTAAAAATATCCGAATATATATATATATGACATTTTTAGGAAATTTTCATGATACCACAACTATAACTCTACCTTGGTCCACTAACTCTAAATACTCTAATATAATGTGACCTAATAAGGGCACAATCAATCCATAATAAACATATAGAGATCTTGGAATAAATTCAATTATCTCTCGGTGTACTCCGGGTGATGTTATGATGATTAGAATGAGGGTCTATAGACCAGGAGTTCACTAAGATTTCATTCATATAAAACAACAAGTATGGATGATGTTATGTATTGAATATCCAATTTTTTAGTTCCATGAATATCATTGGTATGTTCGTCAGACCAAACTATATATTCAAGAACTCATACAAGGCATATCGACTCCTAAAAAAATCTAGGTTATATCATACAATCTAACTCTCAATAGATATATTACCAACATCAATATAATTTTGGAGAAAATATTTCCTCCTCTAAACTGGTTGAAAAGGTCATTGATGAATGGTTTTGGATGTCAGTTCCTAACTTATACATAGTTTATTCTTTGAAAATCCACAGACACACACAATGCCCCATAAACCTTATTTGAAGAAATCATCTAAAAACCCCAATTTGAAATATTATGATGTATGAATCTATTAGCATAAAAATATTAAAACTATATTTTCCAATTTCTACACTCCACTGGTTTTATCATTAATGGTGGGATAGAAATAGGTTGGGCTCCTAGAACTAACTCAATAGTGAACTCAATTCCACATTGGGGTGGTAAGCTAGAATACTATTCATGGAAGATGTCCTAAAATATCCACTATTAGTGGAAAGGTATTATTTTGATAATAACCATAATCTATTATAGGTAATCTTATCTGGGTTATGTAACACTCAAATTGGTATGAAACAAGTTCAGCACAATTAGCTCGAAGATCCTACTTTCCATGATGGATATAAATCCCCCTTATAATTATTAGATGGTCACCCTACTTTGATGATTGATGATATGAGATTTATATAGAAATATAAAATTCGTTTTGGGAATCAAATAAAACATGATCATTTCAGGAAAAAAACTCTAAGAGGAAATGGTATCCACCAATCCTAAGAGATCAATCCTTGTAGTATTTGACACCCTTTGATTGAGCCCCTAACTGTGTGTTTCTAATCATAACCACATTTGATCTATCTATATAAAACCCCATGAAGTTAGAAAAAAACTTCTAATATAAATTAATATGATTTCCATGTATCAAAAAAACATAAGAAAGGGTTGATTCTGTAAGAATTACATATCAGATAGTGGAAGGTCCTACATCCAAACCGGTTAGACTAGAACATATATCTTGAATCTGACTCACACCTCTACCCTAAGCTCCAATATTACTCACTTGAGATGCTCCCTATATGTGGTAATGCCACTCTAGTGTTCGGGTACCTCATACCCTACCCCAGTCTAAGAAATTGGTGAAACTCCAGCTATATATCTTCAAAGGGGTGGATAAGTCTATCCCATAGTCTAATACCTTCCTTGGTCATCATCTATACCTAATGTAATTAGTTATCCTATAGAACTATTTTATTTGTCCTACATTGTTTCAAAATGGACAATCCAATATAGGGTAAGTAGATTACAGATGCTTGTGGCCAGACCTACCACACTAATAACATTGAACATGGTTGTGTACCTGAGATTGTTTCTCTCTTCCCAAAATATTCTTCCCACCAATGCCTTGGTAGAAACTATCAAATCAATCTTCTTTACACATGGATTATGACCTCATTATCATACTACTGATATTATTTTCCCTCCACTTGGGTCCTCATTTAGGTCCCCATTCATGATGAGATACCAATTCATCATATCAATTATCTTTCTTTGGAGATAGCCATTCACCTGTAGATTTATATCGTAACGAATCCCATATGAGGTGTAATATACCCTATCGATGTCATATGATTACAAATATGGATTAAAATTATGATGATCAATAAAACATCTATTATAGTCTATCACTAACGTTCTCCCCTACATCAGCTGAACGAACTCTTGAGCCCTATTATCCCTCAACATATTTGGGTATAAATAACTCAGTAACATCTCCTTAAAGTCCTTCCATGTTAGATCTTCTATCTTTCTAGATTTCTCTAAGATAGACCACCATTGTATGTTTATTCCTCATATCATATAAATAACAATTCATATGCACCTATTCATGGGTTTCTATAGATGATTGAAGATTATCTAGAAGGAATAAATCATGAACATAGCCACTTAGGGTCCTTCCTACCCAACGAACATGGGTTCATGATACAAAAGAAACTCTCTAGTCAGATCTAACATTTAAAGGGTGTTATGAGAATTCTCCCTCTCCATGGGTTTCATGATCCTTGAAAAACTGTCACCAAGCTACTTGTCGACCTAATTTTCTGGATCCTTATGTAGTTTTTTCTCAACTGTGTTAGGTGTGCATTAGTGACCAATCTACATATTCTCAACCATATGATTATGCGAAGTTATTTTATCTTCATGATTAAACAAACTCCTTATATCACATGATAAAAAAAAGATCATCTTTAAAATGAAACAAAAATTACAAATCCACTAACACAATTTTACTCTCTACATTGATTATTAAGTGAATTGGAATGTCAAAATAGTTTCATTTATTCATATTTATCTGATATTTAAAGGGATTAAATTCCAAAATTTATATGGGTAAATATATCATAATCCATAAATATATCCCTAACATGAACAATGCATGTCAACATATTACCCTATGTTCCTACCATTAGGCATGCATACTCAAATCATGTTGTACCGACACACAAGTAAAATTTGAATTAATAAGAACATCACACACTAGTGTATCATCCAGGTAAAATAAAATCACAACTATACCATGTGAACATCATGAATGATGATCCAATTAATATAAACTTAGGTTTTCTCTCACAAATGTTTTATTTACTCCTACGAATGTTCTCATTTCTAATCTATTACATATTCTGGTATCATGTATACCATTATCAAATTGTAATTCAATAGAAAATACCACTGTGATACTACTCTGTAACATTCTTAAATTAGATCTCCCTCATGTTGCCGATATTTTTCTCTATGTGTCCTTGGATGTGCCCCCCCATACATCAAAGCCTTATTAATATTATTCAGGTTGCATAGAATCTAGAGAAGACTATACCATTTGGTACAACATAATAATCACAATTAAAATATTCCACAAATAATAATAATATCCATATAATATAGATAAACCGAAAAAACAAATATATCAAATATTGAATAAACCATTTCAGTTAATACAGAATTCTAGTTAAATTTTATATAGAATGTTATATAAGAAAAGAAACAAAAGATAAAATCTAAAATAAATACCGCTTGGGACCTATATATGAACCCCATTTTTAGTATTATCTCCATACTCTATTCCCATCCCATATAGTATCCAATCAAGTATAAGGCCCCTTTACCTTGTTTGAATTTGTATACATGATGTCTTCTCGAGTTCCAAACATCACTCAAATAAGGTGTGAATAAAACATAATAGTGTGGCACCCATGATTTATAAAAAAAATACTGTAAATAATTAGTGTATGAAAAAATACAATAAATAGGGGAATTAATTTATAAATTACTGTGTAATGTCAAACAAATCACTCACAAACGAGCTCTAGGTTGATAATAAAGGTTATAAAAACCTAGTTCAGTATGATTCCAAATGTCTCATTCCTTGAAACCTGGTGTAATTAACCAATAATGAATGTTATTTTGATCCCAAAACTTCTCCCCTGATCATTATATATAAACACACATCTCTCCCTCGAGAATTATGTAACCATGTATCTTGACCATGGGCAGTATGTACCCTTTCTCTCAGCCCCCGGGTAGTAATTACCCATTCATCAAGACCTCATGTAGTATATAAGCATGCATTTATCCTATAGGCGATGCATTACCATTAATAAATCCATAAAGTGTTATGTAATCAAGTATATATTCCTCATTAAGTATGTCGCCAAGCATCTAGTTCTCATGAGGTATGTTACCATGAAACTAGACCTCAAGTGGTATCCAACCATGGAACACTCCCTTAGGTAGTATGTGACATTGAACCTTCCTCTTTGGAATAATAAATAATCAATATTCATAAAAATAAAATATTCAAATCATGAAAATTTTAATAATAAACACCAAACATACTAGATGAGTTAAATTAATATTTATTATCCAATTCATAAAATTACTAATTTATAAGAATTTATCCGATTATTAAAGGTTACAAATTAGAATAATAATAATTTAATATCCTTTTCACATATTAAATAATCTCAATTCTATTTACATTAAAATCTGTCAATATGACATCATTACACTATTCTAAATCAAATGACATTCCTTTTAAACACTTTCTAGACAAGTGATTGTATATTAAGACAATTTCCCAAAATTAAATTTTAAAATAATTTTCCAATGTTAATCCTATTCAAATAAAAATAAAACATTCACCGTAGGGATCTAGGTTCAATTAAATAAAGTTCCAAACTATGATTAAATTTTTTCACATAACTTGGGTGGATTCATGTGCTAGTGTCAATGTCGATGTACCCAATAGGGCCCATGGGAGGTCTAGGTAGAAAGGAATTAACAATTATATCAAAGTAGGGTCATGTGCATGGAATGAATATGAAATCATACATGTTTCACATACTTTAGAAATGAAATTGATATTATGGATTTTTCATACCACCCACCTCATGCAAAAAATAAAAAGGAAACCAAGATCAATAATAACATCTATGTGAAACGCCACGATATGTATTTTTGGATCATCAGATAAAATAATAGATCATAATTTCATGGAGAGGAATTGGGGAGTCAAAGAATATTTAGAGAAACATTGTAATTTGAATAACCTGTATTATGTCTTAGTGAGGTATTAATCAAGATTAGTTTGCCGTATTTTTAAGCATATATTCTTTTTCTCTAACTTATACAGCCCATCCTAACAGAAATGGGTAGAACGTGGGAACCACAGACTAGTTGGTGGTGTCTTGAAGTGTGTCTCCATGGCTTGAAACCCTGCCAATTGGGTAATGTGTATCCATCATATGATTAATGAGACTCCACCGATGTACTTGTGGGTCTCTGATAGGATACCCAATATGGACAAAAGCATTCGCTAGACAATGGGAATTTAGTTTCTTTTCCCTGAAATTAGGAATCCCACAGGATGGATATTGGACTACACCATATAGATGATGGATTTTTAGTATTTAAAAAAATATGACCACCCCTTGCCACCACAAGTCCTCCACTAAACTGGCCTCTTTCATACCTAATCTACCTCTGACACCACATTTTATATAAAGAACATTTTTTATTATAAAACCTAATGAAGTACAAAAAAAACATAAAGACAAGAAAAAATGGAAAAAAGGGTTCATAAATATATACTTCACATTTCAGATAATATATCACGAATCATTTTTAATAATTTTATTTAAATTTCAATCAAAATTCCACACATTCGAGGGATTTTTAATGGAAAATTTTGTCATCCTATATGGGTTATTTATCTCAAACATTAATTTATAGAGACATGGTTATGTTATAACTATGATTTCCTTTTAATAGTATATTCCCTACCAATGGATGAATCCTTATAATATAAATTTTTATCCATTGGAAATATTAATCCCAATTTATTAATTTTCGTTGAATGACTTTTACTCATTTTTTTTACCAAAGTTATAAATATTTTAGGTAACTTAAATTTCATTCATTGGGTTTTGATCATCCTCCTGGGATTAAAAGTTGGATACATTATTATAATTGACTATATTATATGGTATTCTCTATTTTATATAGGAATTTACATTTCTACCATAAGAAACATCTTTTATAAAATATTTTTTTTACTTCAATGAGTATGTGTCCCATAAGGCATATGGATAAATCAAATCTCATTTCCATGAGTAATAATGTTTCATCATGAACTAATTTATTTCATTATTTGGTTACCCTACAAAAATATATTATTAAATGTTAATTTCTCCACCTATTTGTGGAAAAATATTTTGACACATAATAATTTTTATAGTCTTTTAAAAAAGTGATTTTTTAACAAATATAATTTACAAGATATTAAAGCGGGGTTTTACTTCCACTTTCATATTTTATATCTTCCTTCCCAAATTTCTCCAAGATAAACATTGTTTATTTTTATGGATTAATTATTGGAGATTATTTTTAGAAGTAATATTTTTAAAATTTACTACCTTAATAACTCAAAAATTATTTTATAAAGTGACCCATAACATTTTATCTTACGATAATGTTAACAATTTCATCCAAACAATCTTTTATATTTACATTTCAATTTTCCTAATAAATTTTAAGGTATTTACCATAATGGGTCATATGTTTCATGATTTATAATCTAATATATATTTATCATTTAGGATAATAACTCACAATATCAAGCTATTTTATTTTTTATCCCTCCTTTTTTGATATCATTCGAAGCATCTATTTCTCAAGGGTTTTTTCCATTAAATTTAACACCAATATATGTTTCCTTTATTTCATTAGAGTTATGTTATTCTTAAAACATCTAACTTATTCCTATGCATATATTATGATTAGTTTATTCAAATATTGACATAATTTTGATGAAACACACCTTAAATTTTTATCTTGCAGGGTTATTACAAATAAAAATGTTCCATTTATTGATTACGGAATTACGAAAAATCCTAATATTTTTTATTTTTAATATGTTTGATTATTGATTTATTTGTCAATTTGAATATGTATTATTCAACAATCAACCTTATTCCTCCAAATGGGTATGATCATTTACCCAATTTAAATATAGATAAAAAATTATTTGAATTCTTTATATTGTTATTCAAAAACAAATGTTTTTTTGGAATGTTAACTATATATATTTTTACCATCAAAATTATTAATCCAAATAGGTTAATACCATTTTATACCTTTTATTTACATCTGTAAAATTATCCATGTTCAATGTTTTTTACAATTCAGATGATTATTGGAATGTTGGATATGAATTGTTTGACCTCCCACCTTCTTTCATTCGATGGGTTATGATCATGTTATCCATTTTATTGACATGGGGAAAGGTATTATCATTCCATATGTTATTATTATAATATGTATGATTATTGGAAGATATTATTATGAATTGAATTATTAATTTTATAAAATAATGAATTTATTGGAATTAAATAAGTGATAGTTGAGGCCTAGAATTATATTTCCCCTCAATGCATTGTCAAGTCTCATGAGACAAAACAGCTTGGGTTTGGGTGTATACCATTTCCCATATCAGTATAGTGTATTCTCAAAAGGCCTTGATGAAATTTTTTGATGAAACTAATTATGAATCCCTTAATTATGTGATTAGTAACTATTATTATATATGTTTTTATTTATTTTCATTGATATAGTGTGATATCGATTTTTTCTGATTATAAAATTATGATGACAATTCACTCCTATGAGGATATTCATGCTTGGATTATAAAGGGATAACCTTAGTTTCATGTTTTCCCTTACTGAGCATTGGATATTACCCGTTATTATGTTACAAATTACCTATTTAATGATTAAAATAATTACAAATTATGTTTCTTACAAGGTATATTATATGGAAAAATTTATAGAGATATTGAAGACTTGTTATGGGTTAAGTAGTTTATTTTTGTTGGAAACAAATACCATGTAGCTGAGAAGGAACTTGGGATTTATTAGTTTATGATTTTTATTAATTATCTAAAGCTCATAAACAAAAAGGTCTTAGGAATGTATGTAATTAAAAACTTTCATTAGGTCTTGTAAATATGGATAATTTTTTCTACTAATCTACTATTAGTATCAGATAATAATTTAAAGTATGTGTTTATGATCACATGATTTTAGAGTGTAGTTATAGGGTGTCATAGTTGGTATCAGAGTAAGGTTTAGATAACTTTAGAAATTAACATATTTATCCAGAAGAATTTAAGGGTTGTTAATTATAATCAATAATAATTTAAAATGTATAAATAACCATTTTAGGATAGTAAGTTATTTATTATTTAGTTAATAATACAATTTTTAGAATTGGATAATAGATCATTAGAGAAACCCATTGGTATAAGTCTAACAAATATTTCTATGTATAGGATAACATACTAATGTTTTGGTAAAATAGTGATTTTATAGTTATCATAAAAATTACATCCCTATATGGATACTATAAGTGGATAAATGAACATGCACATATGTACCAAGGGGTAAGAATGCCAAAAATAATAGATTGGGTATTAACTTGATCATCACTTGGGGAATGATAAAGTGGCCTAACTATAAACCATGTTTAGAACACTATAGGGATATGATTTAGTTAATAAAATTCTATTTATAAACAATTATTAAGGATTTTAGTATGATATTAACATATTATGTTAGAGAACCAATCAAAAAAATGTTTATGGATAATAAGGTATTGAGGAAAGAGAGTCGTTGCTTTAACAAAAATTATCTTTTGTAAAAAATGTGTAAATGGATAAAATATTCAAATTGATATTGTCATATTCATATTTGTTATATTATCATAACTTCATTAGTTTTATTATTTTTTTGAAACATGATAGAAATAAATGAAGATATTAAATGTATATATCTATAATCCAATATGTCTAATCACTGAATAATGTATCCTACATAAATGGTTGAGAATTACAGAATATTTCAATTATGATGTAAAAGATTCATTTTTTAGTCTTACATTAGGTAATGATATTCATAATTTTAAATTAATTTTAATATTTTAATCCTTGGTTACTTTCATTTTTATGTTTTCTTTATCGATGATATTTATGTATATTATAAAATTATGGAGGATTAGGTGAAATTTGCAGTAGTTTTAATTTAATAGTTTGGAAACATATATTAAATGGTATCAACAACCATAAAAAGTGATTTTATAATAATGATATATTATTTAATTTAACTACTAGAGAACACAAGATTAATGGATATATTACCCTTTTTTTAAAAATATTATTTATTTTGATTTAATATAGGTTTTATTGATTTTGGTAAAAGTGGGTTAGATAATTTTGATAGACTTATAAATCATTACTGAATTAATGAAAAAGTGAGCCATGACATGTTTTTTGAAGTATAACTCCTTTTTGAAAATATGATATATATATATAGACTATTGTGTGATCTTATGGACTATTTGTAAATATCTTTAATGGTTAAATATATTATTAATTTATAGTAGAATATATGGTTTCAATATGGGTTAATGTCTTATAAATTTAAATGGTTTTGGGAAAGGTATATTTTTTAGAACATGTGATTAGAGTATATACATACCTGATTTTGTGAATGTATGTATTATTAATAATATTTTATGAAAGATAAGTAACTTAATCTTTCCTAAGAGATTAAGGTAGATGCCAAAATAGAGGTTATATCACAAATGAAAAATATGTTAAGAATCCCCTCACCTAATGTCATCGGTGACTGATAATTAAAATTTTAATGATGCATTTTATTTAAGGGGAATAAAACACCACACGATTTTAATATACGAGTTCCTTTTAATGGCCCACATGTGTTCTATAGTATGATCTATATACAGAATCAATCATAAATGGAACTGAGATATATTTAGATAAAATAAAATTATATAAGTATGATTGTAGAAACATAAAAATTGAATTAGTGGGAATTAATTGGTGTAACCAATTTAGGATATATATATATATAACTAAATAAATTATACATTCAATATTAATGAAATTCAATTAATTTATCTAAAATGATGAATAATTTCATTTATTGTTTAGAAAAATATTTTTCTATTTTTTTAGGAGATATGCATTTATATTTCATGAACAATAGGATTAATATAATAAAATAATTTAGATACTAGTAATTGTTTAACACCAATTTGGAACGTAAATTATATGAAATAATAATAACAATAGTAAATATTTGAAGATTCCATTTTTCAATGAAAATGGGTGTTTATTATATATTATGATTTTATTCAAAATATGAATTTCTAAATTTATAAATTTTATTTTTAAAATATGATCATAATTTTTTAGATTTAGAAATAAAATATTATCTTGAGATAAATTTTTTTGGTATTTTTCTAAACTGTATTTTTTCATGTGAATAGAAAAAAATGATTTTTCAAAATACTGCAACTTTTATAATATAGGAATGAATTAATTTTTTTAAAAGCCATGCCTCATAAAATATATTTATTTATTAGTTAAATAAATCATTAAAAATTATTATTTTTTATAAAACTCATTCATATCATTTTGGAAATATAAGTAATATTGTATTCAAAAAACTATTTTTATTCACTTATATTAAAAAATTACATTCCATCACTTATAGAAATAAAATATATCAAAATTTATTGAATATTTTATATTACTATATCCATATTTTTTAATAATATTAATTTAGTATTTGGGAATGAAACAATGATTACTAATATTAAAGTTAATGGTTGTGATAATGATAAAACTATTATTTTCAAATAATTGTTTTATTAATTTTCTATAATTTTTATCTAATCCCTTGAATTAATATATTTTAAATGATAAATGTAATATTATATTTAAACACATATGAAATAATATTAACAAACTTTTAATTGGTAAATAATTCTAAATAATCTGAAGAACTTAGGATGGTTAAGACACCATTTTTCTACAAAAACCAATTTCTTATATATAAAATGTTTTACTTTAAAAGATAATAAATTTTTATATAGAAACATAATTAGATTGAATGGTTATGAAATAAATGTTAATAAAAGAAAATTCATATAATAAGGGGTAATTTTATAATTTCATTAAACATAAATTACTTAGTCAAAATCTTATCATCCTGGTGAAAATGAAAAAGGTAAAAGTAAAACAAACCTAAAAAATGACTTCCAACTAGTTTAAAACATGTATTAAAATAGTCTTTTAGACTTTATAAGAATAATATGACTCCCATAATACATTATTTATTATAGTTAGAGTATTTTACCCTTGAATAGTGTAATTATCTCATTGAAAATTAAAGGGGTATTCACAAAAGTGACAACTTCTTCACTTATTAAAGGTGACACGTCCACCCTTTCATGAAACACCCATTCCTATGAATTAATTCCAAAAAATATAAATTTTTTATACTGATATAAACATATAAAAATTTTCTAAACATATTTTTCATATTATTTATGCAAATACCTTAATATCCTATGATACTTTTAATCAAATGTTCGTAGTCCCAAAGTGAGTATTATTAATTATTAGCATTTTATTCTTAATATTTCGCTTCAAAACCTATACTCACCATAGTAACATGATAAACTAAATATCATTATTATATTTTATTTCTATATTTATTTATAAACCATTATTTATCCATTTCCAAGAACATAGAAAATTAAAATAACATTAATAGTGTTCTATCCGCAATACCACCTAAACTGAGAAATGTTTTCATTTTTCATCTTAATTTTAATTAATTTTAAATTCCACAAATAAATTGATTCAAAAACATAAAAATATAAATAATAAAACTATTTTTTCTTTCATTATGATATTATACACATATATAAACATACTTACCCATCAAGATATAGTATGTTCCAGTTTGTGTAGGTCTAACCACATACATAATGAATTTTATAAAAATCTATCATGGATAACTATGAGAACATAAATACTAGTTTTAATATAATTAAATAATTTAATATATATTGTTTTTTTGTTTTTACTGGTTATATTTTACGTTAAATAAATTATTTAAATAACATCTTTTATAGAAAAAATTTCTAAAATAAGTCTGTTTGGATTAAATTTTAATATAAAAATAATAGAATCTACATAATAAATATCATATCATAACAAATGGTCCATGATAAATTAAAAATATATTATTAAGGTTCCTAAATAGTTATTTAGTAAACTTAATTTGACTATTTAGGAAGTTCGGTGCATGCATAGAATGAATATATAAAATGGTAACGGTTCTCATCTCAGATTCATATCTTTGAGACACATATGGAATTACAGACACAATTACATTTATGTGGTGTATATAATTCCTATTTGAGATATAATATCATGAATTTTATTTAAAATATGGTATTTTATGTTCAATTACATTTCAAATCTTTCAATGCAATTTTATTAAAATGCGGCTCAATCCGTAAGGGTTATAAGTCTCAAACCATAATTCCTTAAGATATGTTTATGTTATGCACCATATTTTCTGTTGAATGTTTTAGTAATTTACCATGGATGAATAGTTATCATATATATTTTTTATTCATGAAAAATACTAATTCAAATAATTTCCTTTTCATGAAACATATTTTAAACAATTATTACCAAAGATGTAAATCATTTTGGTAACAAAATTTTCAATAATTGGGTTTTCATCATCCCCTTGGATATAAAATTCATGTGAATTATACCAATTTATTTTATTTTGGGGTATTATATTTTGATTCTATAAATTTACATTATTACCACATTAAAACCCTTTTGGAAATATTTATTACTTTAATGCATATGTTTCCAATAAGGTATGTTGACAAAACAAATATCATTTCCTTGAGTTATATTGTTACCTCATAAACTTAATTCCTTTGTTCATAGGTTATCCAATCCTGGATTATTTATATATTATAATTTACCTACATATATGAGTAAAATTATAATTTTATAAAAAATAAGGTTTATGAACCCTTTTTACAATGTGAGTTTTGAATAATGTTTTTTTACATATTAAAATGGTGTTTTCCTTTCACAAACATATGTTGTTTATTCCTCTACATATGTATTTGAGATAAAACATATGTATTTTCAGTGATATGTTATCTTTAATTAATTTTAAATTTGATTTTTAAAAAAATATAATCAATCATTTGAAAATTACTTTCTAAAGTAACCTCTAAATTTTTCACTTATGAAAATGTTAAAAATGTTTTCTAAAAACTATTTTATGTTTCCACTTCCATTCCCTTATCATTTTAAAAATTATTAACCCTAATTGGGTTTATATTTCATGATTTATCCTCTAATATATGTTTATCATTTGGGGGATTTAACTTACAATATAAAACATTTCTATTCATGATCCATTATTTTGTGATATTGTTCCAAGAATTATTTTTGTGAGAGTGTCTCCTATTTAGTTCAATACACTTATATATTTCCTTTATTATACTAGGGTTTGTTTATTTTGAAATCATCCACCTTAATCCTTTTTATAACTTATGATCATGTAATTCTAGCATTAAATTTACCATATACCTTTAATTGAAATGGTCTTACCTTGAGGAATGCTTATATTTCATATGTTGTTATTGAAATATGGGTGATTTTTTACCATGTAATGTTTGTCCATCCACCTTATTTCTAATTGTGAGTTATGTTCTTGTCATACCAATTTTTAAAATTGGAAATTTTTTTGATATTCTGTATGTTCTAATTTAAATATTGATGTCTATTCTAATGTTGCCTGTAAATTTTTTACCACCCACTTTCTTTAACTAGATGGATTATGATCACATTATCCCTCTTATTGACATGGGGAAAAATATTAGAATTCTATTTGTTCTTATTATAATATGTATGGTTAGTAATAAAGCAAATATGAATTATATTATTAATTTTATCATATTTTTAATTCATTGGACTTAAAAAATTGATGAGTGGGGGCCAATATTATATATCCTATGAATGTATTTGTAGGTCTCATGATACAATTAAACTTGGTTTTTAGTGAATACATATCCTTATATCCGTGTAGTTCCTTGTAAAAATACATTGAAAACATTTTTTGTTGTTTATTATTATGAATTAAATCACAATATTAATAGTAATTATTTTTATCCATGTTTTCTTTTATTATAATGGATATAAATAGATCCTAGTTTATGTTTATTATGAAATTATGATGATAACTCAATCCTTATATAATATTCATTTCTTTTTTATGTCATGATTACCTCATTTTTTTTCTTTAATGAGACTTTGATATAACCAATATTATATTTCATTTGTTATTAATAAAAATAGTACTCATTATTTTTCTAACATGATATCTTGTATGGATAAACTTTGGGAAATGTTAAAGACCTTTTTTTATAGATTATGTTGTTTCTTATAGTTGAAATATTGTCTTTTATTTGATAAAGAACATGAGATTTATTAGTTTATTATTTTGTATAATTATCTATACCTCTATAGAAAAAATTCTATGGAATTCATGTCTTTAAAATATGGATACTTATTTCCCAGAATCTATAGTTGGTATCAAGCCAGTATGTAAAGTATATGTTTGCGAGAAATGTATCACAGAGTGCAGGTATTAGGAATTATAGTTGGTATCATTGAATTTTTTATATAACATTATTGATTAGGATGCATGTAGGAGACAATTTATGGTTTTATAAGTTTAGTTTTATCATAATTTTGAAGGTGTATATAACCATTGGTGATAGTATATAATTTAATATTAAGATAATAATGAAAAATTTAGTTTTGGGATTAAGATAATAGATCTCTAATAAGAATCCATGGGACAATTCTATGAGATATTTATAAGTATAGGATAATTTTTCAATGTTTTTCTAAAGTAAATATAGTACATTTTTCCTGGAAATTTCACCCCTGTCAATATAATACAAGTGGATACTGGCACTAGGACTGATGTTCCTAGGGTTAATAACCCCAAAATGGGTTGATTGTGTAACATTCCAAGTAATTATTGATTAATAAATTTTCATATATATTAATATTTTTGTATAGAATATTAATTTTAATTTAATGGGTATTTTTTGTCTGATAAGATACTCAACACAAAACCATGAGTTTCTCCGAAATTGTATGTTGCACACAAGGAAGAGTTATACCAAAAAATAAAATATTATTAATATTATTATTTTAAATGGTATTTTTAACCTATCTTTTGTATTGTCTGAAATTAATATAAATAACTATATTATTTTTTTCATGTTTATTCAATATTTTTAATTTATTTCAATAAATTCTAGAGGTTTACAATTAGAGTAAATCCAATTTCAAGCATAAAATAGTCAAATATGTTTAAAAGGTAGCATTAACACCTTTTGATGGGGAACCCTTTATAAGTATTGTTTTTGTAACATTTATATTTTATATTTGACAAAAAATACATATTCATTAGAATCTGGATATCAAATTTTACTTCAGTTGAGTTTTTGGTATTTTTCTAATTAAATTCATATTTTAACACATAATGAAAACTACTTCATTTTAATTAAAACTATCATTTAATCTAACTTGTTAATATTGTTATATTATCCTTTTACAAGGTTTTATGGTATAATTATATGAATATTTTATTAATTAATCCAATTCAGTTCATTAGATTCTTTTTTAAAATAAAATTAAACAGAAAAACTATGTGAACGTTTTAATGTTTTACTTTTAAAACTTGTGTTCTCATTCCATAAAAAAGATTAATTTTAAATTAATTTCATCCAATTATATGTTTTGAAATATGAAAAAGTGATTCTATTTTTAATCATAAGGTGGATGTTATTTAAACAGGTCCCTTTTATTATCGGATAATATGAATAATAACTTTAGTAATTATTTTTAATACATGGGTTAAGGGTAAATCAGCTAATTAAAGGATAAAATAATATTATAAATATTATAAAAATACCATAACACTTGTCCAAATATTATTTTATGAGTTATTTTCGACCATGACTATACTTTGGCCGAAATTGTGGCCTTTGGAAGCCACTTGGGTGTGATCATGACACTTATAACATTTTAGGAAAGATGTCATAATCATGTATATCATAACTATTAAAATTTTAATATGGGGTTATATAAGTGATATCATAGCCTATGAATAGTTCATAGAAATATAAAAATATTACCTACATCATGGAAATTTATTTATAATTTTTAGTATGTAAATAATTAAATTTAATTATGACACAATGATTAAAGAGTGATAAAATTATTATAGAAAGAAACATATAAATGATTTTAATAATATTAAAATAAATATAATTTGAAATATTTGATTCCATACAATAATTTTATATATTAATTTCACGTGTTATAGTTGATTTAATGTTTTTTATGTAATAAAGAGGTTATGTTTTTTGAATGTCATGTCATGTATAGTTTCAAAATTATAATAATTAATAACTTAAAATATAAAAATATATAATTAAATGATATAAAACATAAAAAAACCCATGATTCAACAAAAATGTAAAGATAAGTCCAAATATTTTATTAATGAATCATTCATTAGTCTTTTGGCATGATTTGGTAATTATTTTAACTCTCAAAGTGTATATTACATGATAAAAGGGTAGGAGTTAAAAAGGTTTAGACAGAATGATATGGATTAAAAAGTATTCAAAACTATTAAAATCCTCATTGTATGATTATATTTCAATAAATAATAATAATATCATAGAAATAAATTACTTTCGACCCATTTAAAATCTAATTTTAATTTATATTAATTTATTACTTTTAATAATTCCAAGGGTACCCCTCCCCTATCATATAAAATGACACCCATTATAATATATTAATCACACATAAAAACATTTTAGTTCATAAAATACCTAACAAAAAACCTTAATATAATCCCTCCCCGCATTCTTGAATCCTTATTTTAGGCAAAACATCTTCCTTAGAGGTGTTAAGCTGTTAAGAAAGGTGCCCATCTAAAGGAAAGGTAACATTTTTATTTTAGTATTTATATTTTATTTATTCTTAAACATCATTAATATATTCATCTTCCAAGATGAAATAATAACTATAGTATCATTAATATACTTATATTTTATTAACTTAATATCACCACCTAAATCCGTCTCTAATTCCATTAAATTGTAAAAGAATTAATTTTTCATGCGTATGTGTGAACTATCACCTCCACAAACAAATATAATTAATTTTACATAACCATCTCTCATGAGTGTAATAAAGATGGAAGTAATGTTCATAATTTATATTAATGAAATATTAGTCATTATACGATGACAATATATCAATTATATTCTTACTTTCCATGTGCATTAAAATGATAATGTCATTCGTTAGTACGTGTCAACTATCACCTCCACCAAGGGATGAGACTCATTTTTATTCCTTAAAAATATTGTATTATATATAAGTATATTTAAATGATTAATATGATATTAATTATGTTATGATTATTCTGTAAAGATAAAATAATACGTGCCTTATTTCCATAACGATCAATGAAAAATGGAAAACGTTACTTATGTGTACGTACAACTTACCATCTCCATGAATATAACATTGTGCATTTTTCATAACTATACTTCGTGGTTTTAATTAAAATTATAATTTTTGTATAAAAATGATAATAATTTCTTGAATATTATTCTAAAGATGATGTAATTATGACCACATGGACTTCTGACATTATACCAAGTTAATTTTAAACTCTAGTACCGAATACTGAAAAAACATAAAAAATGGACATAAATAATTAAGTAATTGTTATGAAATTATAAATAAGTAAATTAAAGGGAATAATACACTTGAAAAAGGATCTCTTGAAATTATAAATTAACCAAAGTTTATTATTTAGGAAGAACAAGGAATCTATGTGATGAATCGAACTTGAGGTAAGGGACTTTGTCTCAATCTTATTTAATTGATTCATATTTTAATTTTATAAACAACCTTATTTTATAAGGTGTATAATCAAACCCTTTAAATTTTAATTCATTAAAAGTGTTTAAAAAGGATTTTTTTGATGAAGAATTTTACTTTCTTTACAAAACAAAAAAATGAATGTTTTTTAAAGTTTTTGGTTTCAATTACTTCTCCACCACCATAACCATTATTTTATATTTGGATTATTCAATAATCATTAATGTTTTTTAAAATGGAAAAAAATAACTTAATACCTTTTTGTTAATTATTTCTTTTAAATGGTTTTGAAATTGGATTTACAATTTCAGTATCTTGAAATTATTGCATGTGATTGAAAATGAAATTTTACGAGAGAAATATTGATAGTTGCAATCTTTTATGTGTTTTGATTGTATAATGTAACATTAAATTTTATTGGTGGTTACATGATTAAAAAAGATGTATGGTATCGTGATAAACCAAAAACGGGTGGTTCTGTGATAATCCAAGGATAGGTGGTTATGTTATAACCTCTAATGTATTGTGTGTGGAAGTTGGTTGTATGGCTATTCCATTTGTAAGAGTGATATGTGTAGAAGTAGACCATATGGTTAACCAATTATGTATGATTTTGTACAAAGTTACCCTTGAATGATATATTATTCTTTCAATGGGTTTTATTGTAATATTTTGATTTCAAAAAGTGTATGTAATGAGACTATATTCAGTGATGTGTATTTACTACATCTTAAATGGGAAAGTATTACATTATGATAAATTATTTGTGGTTTACATGTTTTTTCAGGACTAATAGTTTTTGTTATTTGTGTATACCATGCTAATATTTATCTAATCGTCCCATGTTATGAATTTTTTTCATAGGATTTAAATAATAATAGATTTAAGGATGGGATTACGTAAAAGTTATGTCGTTTAAACATTAAATAAAACCATGTTTTTTTAAACATTTTTGTTTTATAAAAAAATGGATTGTGATTGGATGTGTATAATTAGTAATATTTGAGTTGTTATGTCTGAGTTATGCCCTAATTCACTAAATATATAAACATGAAAATATCATCTATGTGTATTAATGTCAAATCATTGACTTAACTCATGATTAAGTAATGCTAAATAGTGGGGCCTTATAGTAGTTAACAAAAACCAGTTTAGATAAATTTTTCAGACCTAATTTTACTAATAAAATATCTATAAATTATTATCACTTTGTGGAAAATTTTAAATGATATATAATTTTAATATTACCATGTTTCTTAGTTTAAGATATTTCTGTTCAAAATGGTTTTCCTTAGAGGAAACATGGTAGCTATGTGGGGAAGTCATACAGAGAAAAACAACATTCCAAATCTACATATTGAGATGGTCGTAATCAGAAGTGAATAATTTTTTTACAATGATGGATCTATTTATTGAGGTGATATATGGTGGTGATGTCCATGCATGAGATTAACCAATTCAACTGTAGAGGAATATGTAGGTAGTGGAGCATTTCATGAGGCAACACCCACCATCATTCAAACTATCATTTGAACCTATGCATACTGAAGGGTGGATTAAAGAAATATAAATTTTTTTTAATATAACAGGGTCTTTAGAAAATAAAATGGTTATTCTTTGTGTTTATCACTTTAAAGGTGAGGTCCATCAGTTGTGGTCAATGATTAAAAATATTATGGGAAGTAAATTGATTGATTCCATGGAATGAGATGAATTTAATAATATATTCCTTGAGAAGTATTTCCATAAAGCTGCTGGACATAGGATGGAAAAAAATTATTATAATTTAGATAAAATGAAGAAGATTTTGGGGCTCTATATGAATATAAATAAACCTTTTTATTAGGGAATTCCCCAAAATTTATATTGGATATTTATAGTAAGATAAATCAATTTTACTTAGGATTGAAGATGAAATGTCAGAGGGAATTATCTTATCATAAGTTTCAAATCTTTTAGAAACATGTCTTATGTTATAAGAAGGTAGAAATGGAGATTTATGATGATAATGTATTTTATGAGAGAAAGAAAAATAACTGATCCAATCGGAAGGGAAAGGGAATATATTCATCAAATATTTTTGGAGGTAAGAAAACTAAATTTTCCCTTGTTATATGTGTGATAAAAACCATCTTATAGAATGTATCACAAATTTTGGGAGGTTCTTCTGAAGATGTAATACTGATCATATTGCTCGTGACTATAAGAGATATGATCAGAAAAGCAATGAAAAGTTAGAGGTATGATGTTTTTGTTTTAATAAGTTAGATCAGTTTTCCAATGTGTGTCTAAAGTTTATTACCTATGGTGGAAACCAGATATATTGAAACCATAAGGGTATGTAAGGATAATTTTATACTACTATGTATGATGTGGGACCATCAAATTAAGTGTTGATATGTTTGTTAATTATTTTTTTAAAATGTTCCAATACTCAATTTGACTCTGGATCATCACATTCATTCATTTCCTATAGATTTGAAAGTAAATTACAAATATCTCAAAATAAATCTGATATATAAAATTTGGTAAAAATTATAGGTGAAAGTATTAAAGAATCCAAGATTTATTGAAATCATCAAATTATACATAGTGGGACGGTTTTTTCTGAAAATCATGATGAACGTACCATATTAATGTTTTATATCATTTTGGGTATGTTTTTTCTTCTAGATTATCATGATAAAATAGATTTCAAAACCAAAACATTTTTATTCAATGATTTCATACCATTGATAATATAACATGAAGCTAAAATATTGATTATATATGAGATTGAAAGTTATCTAGCTCATGTGGTTGAAAATGATGAAATTGTTTTGATTAGTGACATGCCAGTTGTGAATGAATTTATAGATGTTTGTTCTCATGAATTTCCTGGTATTTTTCTTGACCATGATGTTGAATTTATTATTGATTTAGTGTATTATGATAATCTTATTTTTAATCCCCCTATCAAGTGGATCATGTATAATTGGTGGAATTGAAAACCCAATTTCATGATAAAGGTTTCATTCGAACTAGAACTTCACCATGGGGTTCTCTTATTTTATTTTTAAAAAACAATTATGGTTCTATGATAATTTTATCTGATTACATATCCATTAATAACATCACTATTCTGAAAATGTATCTCTTGCCTCATAACAATTATTATTTTGATCATCTCTAGGGAGCTCAGTATTTTTTGAAGAATCATTAGAGATTCGGGTACCATTAGTTGAAGGAGAAATAATAATACATTCTAAAGATATAATTATGAATGAGATATAGGAATTCCGAGTTTTTAGTTATACCCTTTGGGTTATCTAATGAACCTTATATATTTATTAATATCATGACTTTTTTCTGTCATCACTTTTTTGATCAATTTATGGTTTTGTTTATGGATGATATTTTTTTTATATTATAAAAGTCAGGAAGAACATGAAAGTCACATAAGGATTTTTTTTCAAACATTAAAGGAAATAAACTATATGGAATGTTTGGTAAGAGTAAACTTTGGTTGCAACAAATTTCATTCATTGGTAAAATCGTTTCAAAATATGGCATAATAGTTGACCCCTCTAAAAAACAGTTGTTGAAGAATGGACAAGATCGTCCAATATCAAAGAGATTCACAGAATTATAGGATTAGATGGTTATTAACCAAAGTATGTTAAAAAAAATATTTACCAATCCATCTAACTAAGATAACATTGAAGGGAGTTAAGTTCATCAAGACAAAATAATGTGATGATTGTTTTCAGGAACTGAAAAGAAGATAGTTAAATGATCTAGTTTTTGATCTACCTTTCATGATTGGTGAACTTGTTTTCTATAGTTATGCCTCACTGAAAGGAATTGGTTGTGTCCTAATAAAAAATGATCAGTTAGCTGCTTATGATTCACATTAGATGAAACCACATGAGTTAAATTACCCTACAGTTTTTTTGGAATTAGCTGCGTCTTTTTCATTAAAAATTTAGAGCAATCATTTGTATAGTGTAATGTTTGAAATATATACTTATCAAAAATTTATAAAGTATATATATTCACCAATAAGGAATTGAAACTGAGAGAGGGGATGCTTTGAGTCGAGGATTTTTATTGCATGATTCATTACCATCTTGGAAAATAAAATTAAGTGGTGGATTCTTTGAGTCGAAAAAGTAATGATAAATTGACCATTCTACGTTTTGAATGAGATACATTGGTTATTGATTTGATATATCTTTGATTGAAATTTGTTTGTCTAAGAAATTACTCTATTTTTTTTAGTTGGAATTGAAATTATATATATTAGATATAATTATTAAAGCACATAAGGAATATTGTGAGTTTCTGAAAAAGATATAATTGCTTAGGACGGTAAGTTATCTAAATTTAACACTGATAAATATTATTTTTGGGGTTTTGAAAGTGATTACATGTGTCCTTTGATTCACATTTGCAGAATTATATTTTAGGTGAATCTCATAGTTCTCTATTTTTAGTTTATCCATGTAGAACCAAGATATATAGATACCTATGAGGTTATTAGTGGTTTGATTGAATGATTAGAGATATTTATGACTTTACACAGAGATGTTACATTTGAAATTAGGTTAAAGTAGAGTGGTAGTTACTAAAAATGATACTTCATCCTTTTCCTATGCTATTGATGAAATGGGAAAAGATATCCATGGATTTCATAGTTGAATTACCAAATAACACTCAAGGTAACAATGCGATCTATGTTATTTTTGATCACTTGAATAAATATACTCAATTTCTGCCGATTTAAGATAATATATATCTAGATAAACATTATCAGTTCTATATTAAAGTGATTTTTAGGTTACATGGAGTTTTCCTCTCCATTTTATCTTATTATTATCATGGGTTCACTTCTTAAATTTTGGGATGGCCTTCTGAAGTTGTTCTGTATTGAATTAAATTTTAGTACAACTTTTGATCTTAAATAATATGGGTAGATAGAACAAAAAAATTATGAATTAGAGGATATTATAATTTCATGTTCAATAGAATACCAGGGAATTAGGAATCATCATATTTATTTGGGTGATCCTTATTACAATAAATATTTTCATCCTAGTATACAGATGGAACCATTTTAGGAATTATATGGAAGGTAGTGTCAAACTCGAGTTTTATAGGATGATGTGGGTAAACCAATGTTGATGGAACCATAACTGGTAAAGGAAATGGTAGAGAAATATTAGATGATTTAGAGACATAAGAGGACTTCCCAGAATAGGTATAAAATTTGTGCGAATAACTGGAGGAAGGATAATTCTTTCAAGGTAGATGATTATGTTTTTCTCATAGTATCTCCATGGAAAAGTGTTATCTGTTTTGGGAAGAATAGTAAGGTGAGTCCACAGTTCATTGGATCATATGAAATCCTAGAGATATTTGTATTAATTTACTATCGATTGGATTTACCTACAAGTGTATACCAAGTACAATTTGTTTCATGTTTCTATGTTAATAAAGAAAATTCCAAATCCTTGTCATGTTTTGTGTCCAGAAGTAGTTCAGTTTGAAGAGAATATTTATTATGAGGAACAATCAGTCTAGATTATTGATTGTAGAGAGAAAGTGTTATGGAATAAGGGGATTCATAAGGTTAATTTTTTTTTATTGAAAACACATATTATTTAAGAGGCAACTTGGGAATCTAAAAAATCAATGAGGGATAAATAACTCCACTTATTTGAAATGTAAATAAAAGTATGAGGACACAATTTCCAAAAGGGTAGAAGGATGTAACATCCCAAGTAACAATATAATAAAGCATTTTTATATATGTTAATATTTATGAATTATATATTAATTTTACTTAAAAAGAGATGTTATTATTGATATCATACTCAACACACAATAATGTGTTTCTCTAAAATCTTATTTTGCATACAAGACTTAGTTATATAGATAAATAATATATTATTAATATTATTATTTTAAATGGTATTTATTGCTCATCGTTGTGTTAGAGGGAATTAATAAAAATAAATATAGTCTGTTTACTCATGTTTACTCAATATTTTTTCTTTATGTTAATAAATTCTAGAGTCTTAAAATGAGAATAAATCCAATTCCAATCAAAAAATAATCTAATATTTTCAAAAAGTATTTTTGCAACCTTTTGATGGAGAACCCTTTTTAATTCTGGTTTTATTACTTTTATATGTTATATTTGAAAAAATAAACTTATCATTTGGAAGTTGGATATAAAAATTTACTTTTTTATAATTTTTGGTATTTTTCTGATTAAATTCATATTTTAATGAATCAGGAAAATATTGTATTTTAGATCAAAATAACCTTTTAATTTGACATATTTATTTGTTAGATTGTTCTTTTACTTGGTATTAATATTTTAATGGAATTCAGTTCATTGGATGATTTTTTAAATTAAAATTTCATCTTAAAACTATGTGAACTTATGAACATTTTACTTTAAAATATCGTTTACTCATTCGATCAATGGGATTAATTTTTAATTAATTTCTGAAAATTATTTGTTTTTTAATTTGTAAAATATATTATATATTTAAAATCAAATGTTCAAAATTATGTAAATATGTGCCCTTTCTTTTTGGACATTATGAATAGTATCTTTAAAAATTATTTTAATTACCACGGTTAAGGGTAAATTAGGAAATTAAAGGTTAGAATAAGATTATAAATGTTATAAAACCTCCCTAACACTTATTCTAATATTTTTGGATGATTTGTTTTAGAAGAATAAAATATATGGTATAAAATTATGTCATTTTTCATAAACTTGGTCATGATTACTAATCTTATAAGATTTTATTTAAAGTAGAGAGAACGATTTCCTAATCATGTCTCTAAAAACTATAACTATTTTAATATGGGGTTATATAAGTTTTATATTTAACTATTAGTATTACTTATAAAGTTCAAAATATTACCTACATTATTAAAATTTATTTATAATTTTTAAGAATTAAATAATTACTTTGAATTATGAAACAAATATGATGTAGTAATAGATTTATAAAAGAAACAATCAAATAAATGATATTAATAATATAAAAAGAAATGTAATTTTGATATTTTATTTCATGAGAGTATTTTATAGACTAATTTTACATGTTATAGATGGATTATTATATTTTTTATAAGGAATCATGTTTTTATAATTTATTAAATAAGTCAAGTAATGAATAGAGTCAAAATTGACATAAATGATAACTTAAAATATAAAAAATATAATTTAATGATATAAAATTTAAAAAATACAATAATCAACATGAAAGTATATATAAGTCAAAATAATTCATTAATGAAGCATTCATTGGTCATCTGTCATGATTTGGTAATTATTTTAACTCTCAAAGTTTAAATTACTTGATAAAACAGTAAGAGTTAAAAAGGATAAAACCAAACAATAAGGATTAAAAATTATTGAAAACATGTTTAATTAAAATATAATGATTATATTTATACCCATAAAAATTCTATATTATAAATAAATTATTTTTCACCCATTTAATATCTAAATTTAATTTATATTCATTTAATACTTTTAATAATTCTGTGGGCACCCCTCCCCTCTCTTATATAAATACACTCATTCCTCTCAATTATTGACACTTAAAAAACCATTTATTTAAAAAAATGCATAACCCAAACCATTGATAAAATATATTCCCACATTACTCATGATTTGTTTTAGGAACAAAACCATCCGTATAGGTATTAAGGTTATAAAAATGGTGCTCATCTGAAAGAAAGTTAATGTTTTTATTTAAGTATTTCTATTTTTTTAAACATATTTAAAATGTTATTCTTAAATGATGAAATAATAAATACAGTATTAACAATGTACTAAGATATTATTATGTTAATATCATCACATAAATCTATCCCCACACCGGTTAAATGGTAATGGAATTAATTGTTCTTGCATACATGTGAACTATAACCTCCATGAATAGATATAATTAATTTTCCATAACCATCTCTCATGTGTGGTTATAAATTTGGAAGTAATGTTCATATTTTATATTAATCACATATTAATCATTATATTATAATAATAGATTAATTGTGTTCATACTTTCAATGTGGGTAAAATGATAACATCATTCGTGCATATCTATGAACAATCACATCCACAAAGTGATGTGACTCGTTTTTATTAATTACATCGATTTTAAAATATATATGACTATATTTAAAAGATAAATATGATATTAATGTTTCTTTGGTAATTATTTAATGATAAAATAATACATACTTTATTTCTGTAACGATCAATGAAAAATGGAAAACCTTACTCATGTGTACGTACAAATTACAATCTCTATGAATGTAACATTGTTCGTTTATCATAACCAGAATACATAGACTAATTTAAAGTTATAATTTATTTATAAATATTATAATAATATTATGAATATTTTTCTAGAGATTATGGACTTATGACCGCATGAACTATTGACATCGTACCAAGTAATTTTCAACTCATGTTCCTAATATCAAAAAAACCTATGATATAAACATAAATAATTAACTAAATGGTATTAAAAATTGCTTTGAAATTGGATTGACTATTTCAATATCATAAAAATATTTCTTATGATTGAAAATGATTTTTTTGAGTGAAATGTTGAGAATTGAAATCTGTTATGTGTTATGATTAAATAATAGTACTTGGAAATTTGATGGGTGTTTATGTGATAAACAAAAGATGAGTAGTTTGGTGATAATAGAGTGATAGTTGGTTATACATTAAACTAAGGATGGGTAGTTATATCATAACCTCAAATGCATTGGGTATGGAAGTTGATCACATGACTATTCCACTTATACGATTTATATGGGTGGTTTTAAACCATATGGTTATTCCATTTAAGTATGATTATGTCCCATGTTACCTTTATATGTTATATGTTAATTTATATGGGTTTTAAGGAAATATTTGGATTACCAAAATGGTAATAAATGATCTTATATTAATTTAAGTTTATTTACTACTTCATAAAGTTAAAAGTATTAATTTATGATAAAGCATCCATGGTATAAATTATTTCACAAAACTAATAGTTTTCCTTCTTTGTCATTCCCTTAATGATATTTTAATGATCATACCATGATTTGAAATGTTTTTAAATGGATTTAAATAATACTAGATTCAAGTATGGGATCAAGGAAAATGTAAGAATTTTAAACAAGAAACGAAACCATGTTTCTTTTAAAACATTTTTTGTTTTAAAAAATAAAATGGATTCGGAGTAGAAGTGTCTACATTGTAATATATAAGTTGTTATATATGAGTTATGGTATAATTAACTGAAACTCTAAACCTAAAAATAACCTCGATTCGAATGAAACTAAAATTATTGACATAATTCAGGATTATTTAATGTTTAATGATGGGGCCATATAGATTTGGTATAAAATCAATCATCACCTGTTGCATGATAACGAGACATAACGACACCCCTTGTTTAAATATACTAGGGGATATTATTTTGTAGAACACATTATATTTATAAAACACTATGAAGGATTTTAGGATTATTTTGACTTATTATGTTACATTAACTAAAAGAAAACTAAGAGTGGATAACAATGTAATAAAGAAATAGAGTCATAGGTTGAATCGAAATTATCATATATTAAAAAAATGTTTCATAGTGGAAGACAAATTAATATTTATGTTTTTATATTTCATATAATTAATATTGTCATAATCATTTGGGTTTTCTTTATATTTGAAATAGGATCAGGCATATGAATGTAAAAAAATGATTGTATCTAGAAGACACCATGCCTTATAACTGAAGTGTCCAGTTTAACAAGAATTTACACGGAGAGGGGGGTATTAGTGTTCAAAGATTGTATCAATTTATTTTATTTGACATCTACTCAATTTAAAATTCAATCCTCTACAACTATTTTATCTATTTATTTTCTTTTAATTTTACCCCTTTTAAAATTCGAACCAATGAAACTATTATAATTAATAGATATTTTCTACAAAAAAATAAAATTTCACTACACACAAAAATTTATACAATTGAAGCATAATATATAGATTTTTCATTTTTTATCCCTCGATGTGGGTGACTACATCCTTGCGGGGGAGGCGAATTAAACCCCCGCCGGGCAGGGGACAGTTCCTGCCACGTGTTATCTGGGCCGGTCTGAGGTGGGGGCCTGTTATCTGCCTGAGGGTGGGGGTCTGATATCTGCCAGAGGGCTGGGCTCGGGCGTGGCCGAGTTTGGTTGGGCTTTGGGCCCGCCGGGTTCGTTACAATACTAGTATCTCATTGGTGTTTTTTATACTAGCATCCAACCAGTTTCAATTTTACTAAATCCTGGTAGTTGATCTATCTCTAGAAAGGTGTTGTTAGTTTATAATTCCATCCCACTAGTTATTAAATGGTATTTACAACCTCTTGGGAATATGTCTTCAACATCCAATGACTTCTAATATAGTGATTTTTTGGTCTTGTATTTATTCATGTGTAAACTCACATGTATTTCTTAATATGAGTTTAATCATCCTTACTCATCTTCAATTATTATTACTTTTCATATTATGATATCTCAATTATATTTTCAGATCACTGAATGCATGGTCTCATTATATATCAAAAAACAATGAAATATTTTTTATTGATATAATTTGCAAAATTCACACACAAATGCACTATTATGTTGGTTCTCTTTAACAAATTAACTCATATCACATGCACAACTATAATAATTTCATCTCACTTTTTCACCTTATTACATGAAATTTATTATTAGTTGTATTTTTCACTATTATTATTGAGTCCTCAATAATGGATTGTATTTTTACTCACAAATCCTCAAGATTAAATTGAGTCATTCTCTATTCCATCTGGAATGCATAACATATGCTTGTAATATTCTTTTTATTTTCCAATTACTCAACCATATTCCCATAATAATCTACAAATTTATGGATTCATCATGAAATACAACACTAATATTGATGTATACAGGTAATAATATACATGTAACTTATAATATTCATATAAGTGAGTTTACATATGTTATATTCTCATTATTCTTCTTAAAATTTTAGTATATTAGGGTTCTATTTCATTGTATAACTCAATGCATCACTAATCTCAAAGTCTCATATAATTTACCTAGCTTTTTAATGTATGGTTGTAAATGTAGGACTTGTGTTATATTTTATTCTTCATGTTAGTGACATAAATGTTCACAAAAAAATTATTCTTATTCATTTATGTTTTTATATTCGGAAAAAAATTTCTTTCTTGCATGTCATAAAGTCTTACTAGAAGGAAAACATGATCATCACACACAATATTTATGTGAAATTATTTCTCCTTCAAGACTGCTTCGACTCTCAAATCTCAGTCTCTATATTGGTGTGAAAAAAGTTCCATCAACCTATATAGAGTTATGTTGACTCATATTGTATTATTTATAGGTGAATCTTAACTGAAACACTCACTACCTCAAACTTCATATGTCCAAAAGGTTTCATCAACATGAACTTATCACCTTATGTAACATTAGAAGTAACCGTAATCACAAAACATTTCAACCTTTTTATCTATTTTTTTATATAAAAAACTGAAAATGAATTAATTTTTTGAATTTGAAGCATATCATAACCTCATTATATATTATCCACATCATTCATAATCAGGGAATTATCTTTGTGTTTTTCAGAATGAAGAAATCACATTTCATAAATAACCCTCTAGTGTTCAAGGTTGAAGACGATGTTATAATTGATTGAACAGTCATAATAAAATAGGTAATATGGTTGTGTTTTAGTCATATATTTGTAATGTGGATCTAATGTTCACCATGAGATTTAATAACACATTAATAATTCATGTCATCTAGTAGCCCTTAATTTTATAACTGATTCCAACAATCTCTCCGGCTAGAACCAGTGACAACACCCAAATACACTCTCACAAACATAGGTGGTGTGGGAAACACCATCATGTTCCCTTTCATGATATCGTTCACACATTATTGGTGAAATTATTTCCCACAACTCATTTTTATATAGGACTTGTCTATTGGTATACTCTACAACCACCAACATTTATTAGTTGGCTCTCCTAATTAATTGATGTCATCACCTATATGTGTGGGATGGACTTCGAACCTCATCGTCGAAGGTGGTCCTATTTTTTTTAAATTATGTCCCAAAAAATATATTTTGTAAAAAATAAGTAAATTTGAACATAAAAAATATATCTTAGTACCTTCCACACACCAAATTCTCAATATCAAAAACACAATATCCTCTTTAATTTTTTTGTAATTTAATTGTAAATTTAAAATCCATTCAAAAATAAACCATATGTATTTCTTTAAATGTAATATTTTTTTCCACTTTTCGAAGTGCAGTTAGAACATTTTTGGAACTTAGTAATGGTTCAATAGCTATCACAATTAAATACATTGAATTTTATATATTCTAAACTTATTGAAAATATATTCAACATCAACACAATTATAACAGAAATAAACCACTTTGGATTTTCAATCCCCCGCATTGAATTTGTTGTTAATAATAATTTCATTTCTTATGTAACTATTTTTTGGTCCCCATTATTTGTAATAAAACAAAATATATAAACATGGGAAGGAATTATCATCTCCAGAATCAAATTTAAAAAAACATCTTCCATTCTTCTATCACTTTTAGTCTAATATACTCCAGAGAAGAATGGAATTAAGAAAATATATAAAAGAGCTAAAATCGACCAAATATTTTCCTACATGATCCACTCTCAATGAATAAGATAATAGTGATTAATTTTTTCATCAATCCTTTCAATTACACATTATTATGTGATCCCAACACTAAAACCTTATTATTTGGGTTATTAAAAATATTTTCAACTAAACTCATTCATTGAGCTGAATTTATTAAAAATATTCAAGTGTAAGAATATAATTTCCCTTTATTAAGAAACACAACTTTTGTCATAAAATAATCATTTTCAAAATAAAATTTAGAATTATTTTCACATATAGATAAAAAAACATATCCCATAAATAATAAGATTCAATTTCTAGAATTTTAATACTTAAAATTAGCAGATATATCAGTTACCAAAACATCAAATGTTAATGTGATACCAATTATGATATTAAAATCTGGTTTCTTCCCTTATTTTATTGCCTTATAGGGATGAAATTAATCCATATTGTTCATCAATATTGGGTTTCTTTAATAATAAATTTCCAACACTATTTTTGATGCTAATTAAAAAATGTAATCCAGGATGCATATATACTTAGATATTGTATAAATTTTCATAGTATTAACTTCTTTTGTACTCACTTGGAATATATAGTTCATATTTAATTATATATAGAGAGGAAATAGACCCAAAATACATGTGGGAATAAGGTGTTTATTCAATGATTTTTAGTTAGAGCAGTAGGGATGGTAAATTTTCATCATCCAAAAACATCCATTTAATTATACTCTATATTTTTGATAACTCTACATTATAGTACATTATTTTATTTTCATGATTTTATCATTTACAGAAAAATAAGAATTATTGATCTCTCAGTCTTTCATCGTGGATGGAATATGCCTTTTCACATTACCAAGTAGTACATACCCATTCTTTTGTTCCTGATCCAACTTCCAAGACAATTCCAGATGATCTAGCCATATAACTAAAAATTATTCGGTACATGATCTGACTCTATCTTGTGTGTATATTCCTACAAAAAATTTATTTTTAGAATAAGAATCCATTTATGATTTCCCATTTTTCTCTACTTGTTATTTTTTTAGGCAACCACGTCATAAATTTTTTAGTAATATACCAAAACATTCCTTAAAATCAATACATATCTCTAACTATAAAATCAAAATTCTTTTTAGACAACCTGCCATGAAATTATAATTATTTTTTATTTAATTTCACTTACCAAATCAACCTCATTATTTTTTTAGAGATATATATTTTTTCTTTTATATATTATCCAATAATAGTGGTGTTTATGGATTTTTTAAAAGATCCATGATATTTTCTCTTCTTCCATAGTAAAATAAAATTTTCTTTGGTTTCACATTCATTTTATTATTATTATTGAGTGAAACTTTATTTAATGTATTATTAAATGACTTTGTCTTCTTATACCCCATGGAAGAATTTATACCTTTATTTATTTCCACTACATTTGTTGTGGTATTTTCTTTATATCATCAAATAAATTTTGTATCATTTTTATATTATAGCATTAATAATAACTACATCCACTTCAATTTTAATAATCATAGAATTATTCAAGACACCTAAATATATTATGGATAAACAAATTTTATTCATCATTAAATATGCTTCAGATCTATATGATTTCTCTTTAAAGCAGACATTCTTCCTCTTAATATTATCCTCCTAAAATTTCAATGCATTAAAAAATTATTTCAATAGTGTGTGTCCCGATTAAAAAAATTTAAAATATCACCAATAATAGAAAAAAATTTTATTTCCTCTATTTTGGATTTAATTTGGTCTCCTAGAATCCATTATTTTCTTGGATAATATGGTTCTTAATTTGATCTTATTTTTACAAAAAATTAATTCCTACTCCTATTTATATCCAAATTTGACGAGATGGTGGGTATATCATTAGAATTCTTCAACCACGTTTTGGAAAAATTTATTTTTGAACCTCAACGTGGAAAAGAAATATTATTAGTGTAATAATAATCTTTTGGAACATGGGTTAAATATTTCAATCATCTTTTAACAGATTTATCTTAAGATAATATGAAAATATTATTTCCACTAAAAAGAGTCTTTTATATGTTAATACCCTTATTAATTACATTCTTGATAATATTTATTCATTAAAAATTTCCAAAGATTCACCTTCAGTGTTCTTTGGATATATGAACTTATCTTCATCTTTGGAAATTTTAGAATTGGATAGTTTTTCTATTCTTCAAGTGATTTCACCATAACTTCACATTCTTTCAAAGAAGTCTTTAACTGTGTACCATTATGATCTTTCAAATTTACTTCTATTTTACAAAATTTTATGTAATGTAAATTTTTCTCATTCTCAAAAACATTATATCAATATTCCCACTAATTTTTTATCTTCTGAATCTAATCTTCCTGCATTTGAATTTCTTCCAGTAGAGACTTATTCATAAATTTTATTTTATTTTCCTTATCTTATAGTTGGGATTGTATAAAACTCATAGAGGTTCTATATAGCTTCTCAAATACATGGATTAATTATATAAAAACTATGTCAATCAAATTATTAAAAAATTATCCCATTTTAATTCATCTTCAGTGAGAGTGCATATTTCATTTAGTATAACGGTATAATCCTTGTCTTTGATTACCAACGTATATTTTCTAACACTCATGGTAGATTTAAAATATTATTCATTCATTTGAAGTATCTTAGTTAATAAATTCTCTATTAATTAATTTTTCACACACATTTTTTGTCAATTATTCTTTATAATAGGAGAGATTTTCATTGAAAAGTGATAAAAAATTTCATTACAGTTACTAGGATGTGTGAAAAGTTTGAATCCTAGATACTTCTTATATAAATCTTGATCCATGTACTCATATTCATTTACAAGATATTATTTTTCATTATATAGTCCCTTAGTACATAAAAATATATTAGAGACATCCTCGATGTGAGATTTATTCGTATAATCATTGAATTTTGAATATAAATCACTAATGGATTCAATAAACTATTCTTAATCACGTAAAAATCTAGAATAATAAAATTACAATTATTAATTGATTTAATATATACTTTAGATAGACTTCCACTCTAACTATATTCAAAGCGAGGGTATCCTTTTTATTATTCAAACTATTTCTGAACATTTTATCCACTTTCTTATAAATGTTATTTAATTTTTTTCATATACATATTCTTATGGGAACATATAGAGATAATAAATGAATTTTACATATGGGTAAACTCTAATACTTCTTAAAATTAAAATCTCAACCTCATATATGTTTGATTCAAACTAGTATGACAATAAGGTTGATACAATCAAAGGTTGAACCTTCCCACTTATACAAATTGTAGTTCCCAAAAGATCATTCTGGTGTGTAGGGAGGGGGGTGAATCAGTGTACATAATATTTATAAATTTATTTTATTTTACTATTAACACTTTTTAAATTTAAACCTCTATACATTTTATTATGATTTTACATTCCCTCTAAACAAACAAAATTATACCATATCCAATATGGAAACTAATTAAAGCACATCGTATAGTATTTATATAGGGTTATCCTCTGATGTTGTCGGTTGTGTACTTGGTTTTTTTGGGGATCCACAACATAGATTTTCTACTAGTAAATCAATCAACAATTACAAGATGGTCAGTCGAGAATTTTCTTAAAACCATGATGGATCGATATTAACCACTCCCAAAATTATATTATCATCCCTCCAGTGTTCTTTATACTAGAATCCCACTAGTTTTCTTTATATTGGATCCCCAAAACATAGATATCTCAAAATTTTCATTGGTTTTTAATACTTCAATCCCATCAGTTATTTAATTTTCATCAAAAACTCTAGTGGATATGTATTTAACATCCATTTACTTCTAATGTAGTGATATGTTAGCCTCGTTTTTCTTTAGTAAGAACTATTTGGTCTTCTATAACATTTGCACAATTGTCCTTTCTCACCTTATAAAATTAGAATATTGCAGCTTATTTCACTAATAATTATATAACACTAAAGGAATGTTCTAAATATATTTCAAAAACAATTTATTTTGTATTTATTAATATTCACTATACAATTAATAGATAATTTCACACTATATGCTAGTAATATCCAACTAACTAAATCAAATTTTAGACAAAACTCAAATAAGTGTAGCTCACTTTTTCATCTAATTGCAAGAAATTGTTCATTACATATATTTTCGACTGTTCATTTCAAAGCCCCAATACAATATTGTATATTTATCACAGAGCCTCAAGCTCTCAGAGAGGCTTTCTCACTTCCATCATCCATATATATTACATGCATGTCATACTATTATGTTTCTCTAAATACTAAACAATATTCACAAAACATTTCATACATATTCTTATTCTTCACATAATGTCTCAATAATCTTGGTGCATGCATATAATCATATTAATGTATCTCAAAATATTCACATATGTATGGTTGAATATGTATCAAATTTTTTCTTATTTTTTTTATATTAATATACATGGGTTATATTAATTTTTATAACTCAATACATCATAAATATTTTAATCTTATTGAATATATATAACTAATTTTACTTATTTATTAAATGTATAATTGATGTTACATTTTTATTCTTAGCATAAGTGATCGAACTGTATGAAGAACATTATTCCTATTCACATAATTTTTTATATGAAGAAATTATTTTCCTTCATACATATTTCATATAGTCTTAACAGAAGCATGATAAATCATCACACAAATTATTTATATGAAATTAGAGATCCTTCGGGACACTATTTCAGGTCTTGGTTCTCTCTCTCTGTATATATATATATATATGTATATTTGTGTGTGGAATGTTTATTCAATTGGTAAATTTTTAAATGTAATCATCAATAAATATTTTTGGGTACAGGTTAACTGAGATACTCCACCACCTCATATCCCATACATGTACTACATTTCATCAATGTGCACTAACTCACCTCATGTTACTTCATAAATCACAATCATTGTAAAAATATATTTTCCTTTTCACCATTATTTTTGATAAAAAAATACACAAATGACTTCTATTTATGAATATAAATCATATCATAATGATGGTCTATCTTCTCCATTACTCTAATAATCTCATCTTGATCTGTTCATATTCCAACATGAAGAAATCTTATTGCATACAAAACCCTTGGGTTTCCGTGGTTAAAGAAAAAATTGGAATTGATTGAAAATAATTGAGGGAATATATTATATTTCCATATTTGTAGCATACTTTTATGATAAAGATAGATATCATGACAATATTGAAATTCAAAATAATTGTTTATACAATCTTGAAGCACTTAATTTTACACCTCATTTCTACTAACTCTCAATTTGGCACTAGGGTGGGAACTCTGATAAATTATCACACAGACATATTTCATGGGCCATACCAACCTATCCCCATGAAAACCACCATACTAAAATAATTGGATCTATGAATTCCCCTAACAAGTTTATTTGTAGGCATCATATCTAGTCATCATATATCTCCACTAAGTTGTCTGAGTTGTCTCCTTAATTCTTGAGGCCACATCCCACACGTGTGAGATTGAGTTGGCTCCTCATCGCAGATCATTGGCCCATTTTTTCCACAAATTAAAAGACATATGTACTTATTAAAAACTAATGTAAATGAATATATATAATATAAATATAAATACCTTCCCAAGTTCTAATTATTATCTTTAAAAATAAAATATTATCTTTTTTTATTTTGGAATTTAATTATAAATTCCAAAACTCTTCTACATGAAATCATATCCACCTCATTAAATGTTATAGAAAATGTGTACTTATCTTAGTTATATTAGAACATTTATTGAAATTAATAATTTTTCAACAATCATCACATTTAATAACATTGAAATTTCAAACTTCTCAACTTATTAGAAAAAAACTCAACATCAGTACAATTCCAACATTAATAAACCACTTTGGTTTTTCAATATCCCTATTTGGATTTTTTCAATACTTTTTTATGATGAAAGCATTCTATTCTCCCAATTATTGTAAATAAAACCAATGATATAATTATGGGTATAAATTCTAATCTCCATTAACAAATTTTAAAAACAAAATCTTCTCCACTTATGAAACTTTTAGTTTGACTTAATACAGATAAGGATGAAAAAAATATACTTATTACAATGACAAAATTGAAAAAATAATTGTATAGGTGATCCATGCTTGATGTAGAAAAAAATATTGATTTTTTTACAAATAATGTTGTCAGTGACTCTTTAGAATGTGATCCAAACACTGAAACATTCTTAATGGAGTTTTAAAAAATATATTTACCTAATCTCTTACATTAATCCCAAGAAAATATATGATAAAAATTCAGGTGAAAGTGTTTAAATCATTTTTATTCATACATTTTACTTTTTAAATTAAATAACTATTCCCCCCATTATGATTAATAATTATTTTCATATAAATATTGGAGAACACACCACTTCATGGAAAAATATTTAGTTTTTAAAATTTAAACAATTTAAATCATCTGATAATTCCCTTGTGAGTAAATAAAATTTTCATGTAACACCAATTGATGTATTTAAATATAGTAGTTAGTTAACTTTTTTCTATCCCAATGGATTAACATCATCCATGTTTTTCATCAGTATTGGATTGCTTCAATAATAAATTACAACAAAATTTTTGAAACCAATTAAATCTAAGTACCTCTTGAAGAATATAATATGATACATTGTATAAATTTTAATTTCAATTACTTAATTAGAAATCATCATAAATATATCCCTCACCTTAAGATTCATGTAGGTAAGAAACAAACATAATTTACACATAGGAATAAGGTGGCTCTTTAATGCTTTTAAACTAGAGAAGTAGGGTCGAAATTTATTTGTCAACCTATAAACGTAGTTCAATTAAACACTATATTTATGATAATTATTCAGGATTGATCATTCTTTTATGTTAAAATTTTAATTATTTAATGAAAACATGGAATTCTTGATCACTTTATCATTCAAATTTTATGTATTAGGCTTCTTCCAATAGAAAGTAATCTACTTTCATTATTCTATTCCCTCTTAAAATTATTATCCAATTCTATGTGATATTATTATATAACGAAGCATTTTTTTACATTCTCAAAATTATTCATATGTGTATAATAATTCTTTATAATATTGTTTTTAGCATAAGAAGACATTGTTTATTTACATTTGTTGTTCACTAGTTCTTTATATCAAGAAACCATGTTATGAATTTGTTTACAATATGGCCATACTTTTTGAACCTTCCATATATATGTCTAGAAATCATAGGGTTATCCATTTTATAAAAACTAAAAATGAATTATAATTTTTCATGTTGATTTCAATGATTTAGATCAACTTTTTTATTTGATGCAATGTTGGATTTATTTTTCTTCTCTCTACTCCTTCCACTAAGACTTGGGTTTTTGTCTTTTTTGTAATGGTCCATGATATGGCCTCCTTTTCCATGGTAGAAGCACATTATATTTATTGTAACATCCACTTCATCATTATTCATGGGTGTATATTTATTCAAAATTTTCTTTCATCCCATATTCTACGTATACCCTAAGAAAGAATTTTCTAATTTTGTTTTTTAACTCAAAATTTGTTGTGGTATTTTCTTTATATCGTCATATTCATAGTGAATAGTTAGAGAATTCCTATATTTATCATAACCATTAACGCTTTTTTTGAAATAATAATATAAGTATTTAATACACCTTAATTTATTCTTAATAGACTGATTCATCTTCATTTGTGAATTATTATTCAGATATGTAGGATTTATCTTCAAAAGAGATCTCGTTTACTTAATAATGACATTTTTAATTATGATGCATCGATAAATTATGCCAATTATCAAAAACCAGATTCCCAAATATCTAATAGAACTAATAATATCTAAAAAATTATTAATTTCTTCTTTTTTTCTATAAATCTACCTAACTTTCAAATCATTATTTTTTAGATAATATAGTTCTTTGTTTTCTCTTATTGCAGGGAATAAAAATTCACACTTTTAATCACATCCACCATTGAATATTTGGTCAGTTAATCATTAATTTTCAATATATTTATATCTTCATAATATCAATCACTTCTTTTCACTATAATGAGTATTTTATAATATATAACTCTTATCAGTAAAGTTTCTAAAATTATTTTCTTTTTTATAATTTTATTGAGATTCAATAAGGGTGTTCACTAGATTTATAACCTTTACCTCCAACTGAAGACATTTAAAATTTATAGATTTCATATGGTGTTCAAGTGGTTTCACTATATCATTACATTTCTTATAATAACTGTTTACTCATATAGCCATAAAATTTTTAATATTGAATTCCTTTTCAAGACACTTAATGTTTAAGAAACTTTTATCCTCATTTATAAATTTATATCTATATTCCCTTTCATATTTTTCATGTTTTAAATCTAATCATCATTAATGTTATTTTATAGAAGTAGAAAATTATTTAGGTATTTAATACTATTTTAATTAACCTCTAAAAAGAATTTTTTAACACTCACATAGGTAATATATAGTTTCTATAATGAGCATATGACATCTGTAAAAACACTATCAATCACATTCTTCTCATAAATATCATTTTTTATTCATGTTCACTGAGAGTGAATACTTAATTCCAGATGACTACCTCATCCTTTTAATTTATTTCAGTCTTGTAATTCTTAAAAGTCAGTGTAGATTTAGGATATTTTTAAAGTGTATGAATCATATCAATTACTACTTTTTTTTGAAACACTTCTTCAATATAGGAGAGTTTTTCATTGTAAAGTGATACAATTTATTATTTTTCTTCAATATGTTTTGTGAGATGTTTTAATATTTGAAAATTTTAGCCAAATAATTATTATTGTCCTTAGCTTCCACTTAATGATATATTTTTTCATCATAGATTCCCTTGATAAATTAAATTATTTTGGTGAAAAACTCAAGATAAAATTTCATTAGATAATCATTAACTTTTGAATAAATATCATTCATTGATTTAATGAACTATTCTTTATCACTGCTTAAATTAGATTCATTAAAAGAGCCACCAATGATTGATTTAATAGATACTATTGATAAATTCCCACTCTAAAAACATTCAGTTTGTGGTTTTCCATTTTCTTCTTCAAAAATATTTCCCATATTTATCTGTTCTTTTTTATATTCTACCAGTTTTTTTAGAAACCTCCTTTTTGGCAGTAACAAATATATAAACTAAATGTTACAAATTAGAAATCAATAATAATTCTTCAAATTCAATTATGATATTCATATATATATGATAAAAAATAGGAAAATAAGGCTGATCCAATTATAGGAGGAACCTTTCCCTTGATACTAATTAAAGTGCCCAATATATCATGCTATAACACCAAGATTGGGGTAAATCAGTGTGAACAATTTTTCTGGAATAATATTCATTGAATTTTACACATTTTTGAATTTAAAACCTTGATACAATTAAGATGAATAAATCATCCCTGTAAAAAACACAATTATACCATACACAAGATAGAAACTATATAAATCATATTATATAGTATTTTTAAAAGATTTTCCCCTAATATGGGTGAATACATCATTGTTGGGTTCAATATGATCTAAGCAAAAAAAATTGTATTTGTTAATAAATAAAAAATTATATGTTTTTTGGTCATGTATTATTATAAAATCATGTTGTTTAGGTATTAACAACTTGCATAATTATAATAGTATCCTACTCATGTTTGTTATATTGGAATCCCACCAGTGTTCTTTATACTAACTCCTACCATTTGAGATATCTCTTGAAAATATTTGGTTGTTTACACGGGCATATGAATAGTTCTTCTATGGTCTCCACTACTTCTTGTGAACATGATTCCAACATACAATTATGTTTTATGTAGTGAGATAGTTTCCTTATTCTTCATTAATTCTGAACTCACTGATCCTTTGTAATATCAGTATAGTCTTACTTACTTACCATTGACTATAAGAACTTTTAATATTATTATATCTCACTGATAATTCCCAAAATATTATTGTCTAGTCTCATTGTATATTAAAAAATAATGAAATATGAATTTTTTTATATTCTGTTCATAATTCATACACAACTACAATGAGTTCATTTATTGGAATGGTGTTCGAAGTTACCAATTATAAGGAATTTTTGGGACTTATGTATATAGTTTCTAAATGTATTGAGTGAAACTTTCAGACCAGGAAACCCTGTCTGGATCAGGGATCGACGAATCCATACACCTGGAATCTAACTACATTCTTTCCAACATGGAATACTGATACATTGGTTGTATGTAACAAAGGTATCTGCATCATTTATTTTATTAAGTACTTTAACTATTATTCTTGAGTTATATTCCAATATATATTCTCATATGATCATGGAACATCTTGATTTATTTCATGAAGGATCCCTAAAGATATACATCCATGTTACTAATTCAAGATCAGGACGACAATCAATGAGTGATGATGCCTTAGTTCCGGGGTCATCCCATTATTTTTTTCCACTATGTGGGTTCATAGAATTACCCTTGCTAGTATAGAAGTAATTAGTATAATTTTTTGTCCATGTATGTGTACATGATTAATTCACTCCCCAATTTCCTACATCAAATACCACAGATGTTCCACAATAATCCATATCCCTAGGAAATATAGGATTGGCTTGTGTTAGTGGATTGATTCTTTGATATAGTTTGGAACCCAATAGATTTGATCATTTCACTAGTATCCAAAATTTTCCATAGAGAATCTTGGAATTGGTGGAGTTTGGTTATGTTGACCCCTAATAAGATGGATCTCTCATGGCCCGACTTCCATAATATATTTCATGATGAGTATTACCCATCATGATGGTTCTTATATTGGATCTAAGAGATTCTTGTTCTGTAGTATTTTAGTATGATAGTATGAGAGCATTCAATATGGTTCATTAATATTACACAGTAATCCCTTAATATGGCATGAGACTACTTCTTCTAGGTGATTAATTTCGAGTACAGTCTCTACAGATACATTTGATCCATTTTAGTCTCCTTATTTCATCCTACTTATAATAGAGTGAAAGAGAACACTATGGTGACTGAGATATTCCTAGTAGTGTGTCTTCGAGTGGTTAGATCTATAATTGGGCATCATTTGGACGATTCATCTACAGAAGGTAGGGGCATCCTATGTCGATATCTAAATATGGGATGCATTCTTAGATTTAGATGTGTGGGTTTATAGCTCAAGGAACACGTAGAAGATCAAATCATCCCATAGAAGGGAGATGGTATTATTGTGACAGGTAAGGTACTTAGATTATTATTTCCTAACCCATCATGTTGAGTTAGACATGAATACAGTGGATGGACCCCCATAGTAGAGGAAGCTTCGCAATCAGGGTTCTACTAGTCATGTACATGGAAGAATGTGGAGAGGAGCTACTAGAAGAAGATCATAATAAGATACATTGGAAGGAGAAGCTGTATGAGTATAATGTTGGTATTCCACTACCACCACCACCAGGTGTCCCACGTCAGGCTTGAGGAGATGGAGGTCGGGGTTGTGGGAAGTTTCATTCCATGGAGGACTATGATCAGGCTACACATAGTATGATATAAGGTATGATATATGTTTATTCTAATCTTTCTTAAATACTAGTACAAATATGTGTGATTAATTCCTTCATCTCCTTTTTCCAAGTGCGAGATATGGGTATTCCAGTTGAGGCATTATCCCAGTATATTTTTCTATAGTTTCCAACTAGGTGAGATTCTTCCACATCACTTGTATCTCGACCGTGAGAGTTATATCTTGGTGGAAATAGTTCTATGTGGGACATCTTGGTCATCACAAAGAAACCATATGACATCATCTTGGGTATCAAATACTTTTCCATGGTTTAAGATCAGATTGAATATCATCAAAGATGTTGAATATTCATTCAAACCAATTGGAAGATATTTTTCTTTTTTGGGTGATAGATATCTCATAGTGGGGTTATTGGACCTTAAAGGTTGAAGTCTACAACCTGTAACCCATCAGTTTCCATGTTTACTCATTTTAACATCAGACTCTTCATGAATCTGGATTCCTTATGTAGTTGATGAATTTATGGATTTCTTCCCCATGGATGTTCTAGGAGTACCACCGAAGGTAGGGGATACCTTTGCATTAAATTTCATCCTGAAACTATGATGATATTTTCTACATAATATCATATGGTCTATATCGAGTTTTGGGAGCATAGGTTATAGTTAAATGTATTTCAATAGAAGAGTTTTATCACAACCAGTGTGTCCTTTATGAATCTCCAGTTATTTTCAAAAAAATAGTGGACTATATATTGTGTAAATGTGTTTATTATCATTTATTTAACTAATCCATGATAATAAAAAATTAACTCTTTATAATTATTGACAATATATTTGATCATTTTTGATATATGGCTTGGTTCTCAATGATAGATCTCATATCTAACTACCACCGGTTGAGGGTTCATGATGTTGATATTCCAAATATGGAATGTAGATGTTTCTATGGACACTATGAGTCCTTGGTGATGCCTTTTAGTGTAAAAAATTTCACCACTATGATTATGTATTTGATTAATATGATCTTATATACATACATTGATTTATTTTTGGTTGTCTTCATTGATGACATACTCATCTACTCTTCATTTGAGGAGAAGCATGTAGAGAACTTAAGTATGGTCCTAAATTTACCCTAGGAGAACTAAAATTATTTTAAGATCTTAAAGTGAAAGTTATGGATCTTTAAGGTTCACTTCATAGGGCATATCATTTTTAAGTAGTGGTTTTCTATGGCACAGATAAGATTGATATTTTTCTTTTTAGGGGTCCACCCAAGAGCATGTCTAAGGTACAATTTTTTCATAGAATAGTGGGCCACTCTAATAAGAAAAGGGAATCCATTTACCTAGACTAATTAGATTCATAGACCCTTTGAGAAATTGAGGTGGCGGTTTACCAATGCTCCTATGTTGATACAACCATAGGAAGAGTGTGGAGTACATAGTGTATTACGATGCCTCAAGAGATGAGATCAACTATGTATTGATACATTGGTAGGAAATTTTCATATATCTGTTAAGGAAATTGATAACCCATGAGATGAACTATGTTACTTGATACCTGGAGTTGTAGCTGATAATATTCGATCTAATGATTTGGAGGCACTATCTTCTGGGAGAGTTCTTTTTTCATCACTAAAACAGTAAAATTCTCATGTATATCATCACGTAGAGAGATATAAACCTAACACATAGGTTTTAGTTAGAGGAACTATATGTCTATAAATTAGATATAGTATATAATCCAAGTAATAGAAATATGATGTCATATTCACTGAGTATGAACACCCATTCTCATTTTCTATAGGAGGTACTTCAGGGGTTTTCTTCTATATTGCTGAACATAGTAAATGAGTGGGGTAAATATTATCTTTATTATATAGTGTTAACTCCTCCATTCCATTAGAATATGAGGGTGTATTGGTTAAGAGACATCTGTGAGGTACTCTATGACCATATATCTTTCATGGATTCACGAGATGGTTTTTCTATAGGAGGGGAACACATCATCCTTTTCCAAGGATGGATGGGGGTTCCAGTCACTATGTGAGATTAGGTTATGAGGGAGTTTCACTCATATCATTTGGGTATACATCCCAGTGTATGGAAGATTCACAGGGACCCTAAGTGGCATTTTTGTGGGCTGGAATGAGGTATGGGGTTTTTATGTTTGTCTCTCGATGTCTCACATGTCCATAGGTGAAGGGTGAGAATTGGGTTCCATAAGGTTTGTCATAGCCCCTTCTTATCTCAGAGTGGAAATGGGACAACATATACATAGTGTTTTTCTATAGGGCCTCTATAGACAGAATGAGGTCACAATTCCATTTGGTTTATAGTTGACCGACATACAAAGTTTCCACACTTCTTTGAAATCATGGAGCAGAGTTCAGTGGAGAGTGTCTGATATTTTCACATTATATAAATCATTTGGCCCAAAGGTGTACCCTGAAATATTTTCTCTAATCACGATGTGTGGTTTACATCAGGGTTGTGGAGAATAATATAGGGTTCTTTTAGGACCATGTTGGGGATGATTATGGTGTTTCACCCTAATGGATGGTAAGACGAAATGAACTATCTAGGTGTGGAGGATATGTTGAGAGAAATTTTTTTAAAATTCATTCAAAGTTAATAGGATCACTTTTCATTTCTATAGTTTACTTATAATAATAGGTATCACTCTACTATTTACGTGGAATGTTTTATGTCCTTGAATGGATACCATTTAGATCACCCTTTTATTGAACTATGATTGTCGATACATCACAGGTTGGACCATAGATAGTGGAGGAGATGATAGAGAAAGTTTAGGTGATCTACGAGTGTATGAGTATGGCCCACAAACAAGATAAATCTTACAAAAATTGACATTATAGTCCCTTGGAGTTTGAGTTGAGATACCATACATTCCTTAGAGTCTCCCACAATGATGATTGTAGAGGATTATAAGAAGTGGAATATTGTCCTTGAGGTTTATCAAAATTTTTGGGGTTCTATAAAGGGTTGGTGAGTTTGTTTACCACCTATCATTACCCCTTTAGTTGGAGTATGTTCATGATGTCTTCCTTGTGTCACATCAACATAGATACATGCATGATCCCATGCACATCATTTACCATGTTTCTTGAAAAATCAAATTTATTATATTCTAAATTTTATCTATATCATAGGGAGGACCCTAGTTCATCTATTAAGGTTTATTGGAGGTTTAAACTGTGTATTATTAATAAAAAAATATGAAAATAGTTGGATGGTTTTGAAAATAGTTTTAAAAATAAAATTACTTCTTTAAAGGGTTGAATAGTTGATAAATAATGGTGGTGTTTTTCGAATTATGATATAATGAGTTCATTTCATGTTCAATAATCATAATGGTTAGTTTTTCATTCTTAAAAATATACATAGTTTAATGGAATACTTTGGTTGAGGGGTTTTAAGATAAAAATTCACCTATCACCTCTTATAATGATGCATAAAGAACCATCACAAGTCACAAAATTCATGTTGTCAAAGTTTGGAATCTAGTATAGAATGATGGATACCAAATAATACTGATATATTATGTATGTGTGAGAGAAAGAGTATTATTCTATTTTCCAATTAGAACAACCCATAATTCCCACATAAATATCAACTGAATTGTAATTGAAATAAAAAATAAAAAATTTGACAGTACACAATAAATTTCTTCAAAGGATAATCATGCTATGATAAGAAAAATAATTGAAATATTTCACACATAAAATACAGAAAACCAATGGAGGAAAAAGTTCTAGAACAACCTCTCTAAGTGTGTGTTTCTCCCTCTAAATGATCATCCACCATTTACCTCTCCACCAATAAAAGGATGAGGCTCGGGTGGGACATCAACTTTATCCATGATATCCCTATGAGGATTGGGGAATCTATAAAATATATAATGAATGAGGCACTCCTTTGGGTCTAAAAAATTGAAAATATTCTTCCCTTGGTCGATCTACAAATGGGTTTGCCCAAGGCGACAATTTATAGGCAAAGTGGGATGTGGTTTTGGGAACCCATATTTAGAGATACCACATAGACCATTGTTTTGCGAAAGTAGAAAGCCTAATATCACTTTATGAAAAACTAAAAAGTCATTTCCCCACATATTTGAAATATTATTATCAATTTGTTCTACCATTTATATTATAAAATTATAGATATTTCAAAAATAAATAACCCAATATTTTTACATTGAGGAGAATAAGTTTCTTGGTTAGATTAGTTTTTGGAGCCTCTTTTTGGAATAATTTGTATTTAGTGTCTTAATAATAATCTTATAAAACCTATATTTGGATTAAATCACAAAATTTATTCCTAATTTTATTTACATATCATCTATAGTGTGCATTTTAGTCCACATGTGTTCTTGGAGTCATGTATAGTATGGGCCATTTTTTTCAACCTCATCATGGGTCCAACATATCATCTAAACCTATATGAAAACATAAAAATGTGAAATATCACCTTTTAATTCTGATAAAAAAAATAATTTAATAAAACATGAATTGAAAGTTGTTATAATATTTGTAATTTACAGTACAAAATTAGTTTATCATAGTGATGTAAGGGTGGAAAAGAATATTGAATTGATATGCGATCAGTCATTGATTATGGGGAACTGTACATAGAGTATAGAGACACATTCATAAAGTAAAAAGTTTGAATTTAGGTTTATCAATATATAATCCCTTGAGAAATGATCATTATCTTAGTTCATGTGTTGTGGCAACATGGGAGAGTATAGGAGGGCTCCTAAGAGCGTGAGTGGCAGATGCAGGCTATGCATCCCAACCTTTTTATTTAGCTTGTATTGTTAGAGGATTAAAATCCTAGAAAGGGAAATAATTTAGACACAATCATTATAATTTAAGGATTTTGAATTTTTTTCAGAAAATATTTGTATCCAGATGCTGATATGATGTGAGATTTTATGTTCGGTGAGCCCAAAATTGAATTTTGAGTTATATTAACTATATTAATTACATTAATATGAAATTTTTTATGTTTATTGGAATAAATAATAATAGGAGTCTCATATTGTATATATAATATTTTCATTGAGTCTAGAATGCAAGTTTTACACTAGGTGTTACCTAGGGATGTTCGGTGTAAGAGATCAGGTTGAAGATATCATTGGTAGTGCATTAGTTTAAAATAAGTAATTAAATTTAATTATTTTACATTAAAACCCCACAACCTAAATTACTCTATAAATACATTGTAACAAAAATTCTCCATTTTTAAATGCTAGAATGTAGGTATAATTAAATGGAGATCAGAATTATTCATTGGAATATCTAGAATATAGGAAACTAATATTTGGATCGATGTGAATTGAGAGGTAGCAAACGCAGTGGGTATTCTCCTACACTGGAAATCACATTCTTCATTGATGAGCATTCCCTTTTTGATTACGGGAAAATTAATTTTGTAGTTCCTCAATATTGATTTAAATATTGACATTCTATTTGTATCTTCTTATTCTTGATCTTTATTTTATCACCCTTTTTATGCTCCCATCTAGATAATTAAAATGTTTATACATTTATTTATTAATTTATATCAAGTTCTCACCGGAGTTTCCTTGAACTATAATAAATGTCCAAGATTTTTTTTGCAATAACGTTTTGACCTTTTTTTATTGTGTATTTCCCCAGCATGTTCTTTTCATTCTTAGTTGATGGCCTACAGGGCCACCGTTTGAAATTTCCTGGAAGATTCAAGAACAATGAGATCCCAATATTCATAGTTAATGAATGCAAGATGACCGTATCAGATATTTTTTAATATATCATGATGAATTGTTGGTGCTTATTCAGTGATCGAAGATTATGAGTGGTTATGGGTGGTGAAATGGCATGTTACAAATTATAGGAGGAGATGGAATCTTCACATGGATCACAAGAATCTAATTTATGAACATCAAAAGATTAGAATGCATGGCTGGTGGTGTGTTCGCTAAATTCCAAGTGGTCAAACCATATGATATGTGGGGTGGGATCAGATCTAGAAGACACATAATGTCTTCTCAATTTCTCTGAAAATCATGAAGATAAAACATGTATCTAAAAATAACACATGACATGTGTCCCCCCAGCTATGATGTAAGGTTTTCAAGTAACATTAAATATGACATTCTGCATAGATGGACATACACGCCGTATGACCCTCCTTATGTGTCCAAGATATGTTCCAGCTGGAACATGCATGTGTCCCTATATAGAAAAACACGCCATGAACTAGAGTACATGAAGATAGGTTGGAATGTATGGCTTGGGTTGAGATGTATGACCAGGACCCTGGGTTGCCATAAATGCTATGTATTCCAGAGGAAACTCCATGTAAAGATACATGGCTTACCTATAAATGTCTAGAGATAACATAACCAGGAATTGGAGTGGTGACACACACTGTGTAGACCCCATACACATTGTGTACTCATATATGAATATTTTACCTCACATACCTCCTTTATTATGACTCAAATTTTAGCCCATGAGTAACATATCCTGAGCATTTTTTCATGTTGAATGTGGTGGTGGCCTTTATAGTGGGTTTTTAGATATGATGTTAGTTTTTATGAGTATAAATCTAATTTAGGAATTACTTATTTCTGGAAGTGACCTTTCAATGTAATCATATTGTTGCTGGGGTCATCAATCTCTTATTACACTAGTGAATAGGTTCTCCACTCTATATGAGAGATGATGCGGTCAGGACTCCCCTATCGCACTAGGAAATAGGTTCCCCATGATATTATCTAAATTTTAGATTCATTACTCCCCTATAATATGAGGGTGCAGGTTACATAAGATATTAGAGAGATGTCGAGGTTTGTAATCCCATATCTAACCAAGTCATAGGTTCCCTGTATCTTTATATATGTAGGTTCAGTACTCCCCTTTCCACAGGGCATGAGTTCTCTACCTATGGAGTGGTTCTCCCTTATCTTTGAGCTCCAGAGGGGTGTCTCTCTTACATAGGATATGTGTAATCCATCAATTTTTGATCATAGTTGTGAGGTTTAGACCCCCTCCACTCATATTCTAGTGAGGTTGTGTTTGATGTTGGTAATTAATGATATGCTTCAAAAGATGAAGGCTTAATCATCGACTTTGAATGTGCTGTGAGATGGAGATCCCCTTTCTCTATCAGTTGGGTTCCATTATTAGCATAAATATATTTATATAGTGGGTTTTATTTACCTATTTATTTGGGTGAAGTTAAATATTAATTTAACCCTCTATTAATACCTTTTGATTTTGGGGTTTCATATTGGGTATTATATAATCACCCCTCCTTGCATTTTTCTCATGCATGTTATTTTTTATGGAATCTATAGACTGATCGATGGTGATTATATTGGATCATTGTGATATCTAGTGGCATTAAACACGTACGATTTTAGGTCTTAGAGATCATGATTTGGTCTCTCTAAGCATTATTTATTATAGTAATTGTTAGGTTGGTACATTATTTCTAGTTGGTCAAGTATTTTTACCCTTTACATTTCATATTGCACTATCATAATCTTTTGAATTCCCTAGATGTTATTTCATGTATGATTTTTACTCTAGATGCTATTTTTTTAATATTATTATTCTTCTACATTTATGTATATAGATTTTTGGGTGCATGAATATGGGTACATTAGGTAAAGAACTCTAATTTTAGTTATTCCTTCTTGGCACTTGTCTCCCACCCCGGGCCTATGGAGGTAGGCTTAGGGTTGTGACTGATCAACATTCCACTGCCCGGTCGAGCCCCAAAGGTTTAGGTCATTAAATAATCTCATCAAAGAGTTATAATAAAATTTTTAAGGATTTTATGTATTTGAGGTGTATAATATAACACCCTGATATTTTAATATATGACTTCTTTTAAATGAGCCAAATTCATTCAATAGATTTCTCTACATGTAATAATAAACATAAACAAAAGTATGACATATTGAAATAAAATATAGATATTTATCTATGACTATTAAAAAATTTCTAATTATTTACATATAATGAATATAAGTAACCATGTTATGAAATATATGTATAATGAAAATAAAGGTTACTCTTAATATGAATGATATTCAGTTAGTTTAACTAAATTTACTAAAAAGATCATTTTTTTTTGAAAAAAATATTTTTCTATAAATAGTTATTTTATGTGATATGAATTTATATTAAAAGAAATGTATGATTATTTATGGTAAATTTTCTTTGATATTAAAAATTAGGTAACATTTTTTTAAAATGATATGAAATTTATAATAAAAACCGTTAACATTTAGAAATTTCATTTTCTAATTGAAAATATTTTTCATCATATTTTATAATTTTATTCAAAAATTGAAATTATATATGTTAGATCATGAATCATAAAATATTAACATCATTTTTTTTATAATTAAAATATTATGTGAAAATTATTTTTAGGATTTTTATGAAAGGATTTGTTTTTAGGTGAATAGTGAAAGCATGCCAATTTTTCTAATAACTACCAATTTTATAATCCAAAAGTGACATAATTTTTTCTAACATTTCTATATAAAATTGAAATATTTATAATTAAAATAAAAAATTTCTAATTAGAGATTTTTTTCATAAAACTCATGTATATCAATTATAAATTTTAAGTAATATTTTATTCTAAAAATTATCATTATACACCTATATTAAAAAGTATCTTTTTCATTAATTTTTCGAATTAAATATTTCAAAATGGATTAAATATTTTAGTAAAAATTAAAATATTACTTGGTAATGAAAATTTCAATTTTTGTTAAAAAATTTGATAACTAATATTAAGGTTAATGAATTTTATAATTATAGAACAATTATTTTTAATTAATTTTTAATTAATATTTTATATATTTTATCTAATAAATTAAATTTATATATTTTAAATGTTGAATAAAATATTATGTTCATAAACATATAAATATATATATAAATTAACATTCATTTAATTGGTAATAGGTTTAAATTATTATTAAGATCATGTAATGGTAAAAACCATCTCATTAAAAAAATAGTTTTTATTTATAAAATTTATATATTTACGATTTAATTTTATATTTTTTTATAAATTTTATTAGATTAAATGAAAATTAAAATTAGTTCTATCATACCCAAATTTTTTTAATAGGGTGAATTTTATTTTTCTTATTAAAACATGAATTATTAGTTTAAAACTATTTATGGAGTTAAAAACAAAAAAAAAGGTAAAAGTGAAAACCTAAGAACAAATAAATTTTTAAATGTATAGAAAATGGGTGGAAATAATTTTTTGAGAATATTTTGGAACAATATTACCCCAAAATCAGTAATTTATATCTTTTAGATTCTTTTACCCATTCATAGTGTAATGATATCATAAACAACTAAAGGGGTATTCACCAAAGTACCTTTCTCTTCACTTTTGGAAGGGGAAACTTTCACTATATGTAGTCACAACCATTACTTATAATATCACACTAAAACACTAAAAATATTATACTTTTATAATACTTCACATTTTCATAATCCACTTCCCTCAATTACTTATCTTCCGATCTTCATTTCCAAGGACACTTCAAGGGAATTCTTAATGTCCCAAACTGAGTATTACGTAATCGATTATATTTTATTCCCAATCATTATCTTCCAAAACTATCCTTAACATAGTAATATGAAAACAATATTATAAGTAATATAATTATGTTCTATAAAATTAATTTCAAAAATATTTATTTAATAATTTCCATCAGAATTGAAAAATAAAATAATGTTAATCCTATGTTGTGTGGTCTACTGCCTCCATAAAGTAGAATTTTTTTTCATCATGATTATATTTTTTTATAAAACCACAAAAAATTGATTATGAGAATAATTTTTTTGTTAAAATTTCATTATTATTCCATAATTATTATTTTATTCACTTCCTTAATCATAGTCACCTATCAAGATATAGTGTGTTCATGTTTGGGTCAGTTTAACCACATACATGCATAATGCTATAAGAAACTATCATGGATAACTATGGGAGATAAAATAATAATTTTATTATAACTTATTAGGAAATTAATTATTTGTTTTTTTCTATAATTGTTATATTAATTATTTATCTTATTATCAAAATATCATCTTTGATCATTAATATTAATAAGATAAGCCGATTCTGATTCAATTTTCACAAAAACAAAAGAAAAAAAATAATAAATAAAGAGAATATGATAATAAATGTCACATGTTAAATTAAATATATTTTAATATGGTACCTAAATTTTAATCTAATTAAATTAATTTTATTATTCATGATGTTTTGTGCATTCATAGAACGAATCTGGAATAAGGTAAGGGTTTCCATCTAAAATTAATCTCCTTGAATATGTTTGGTTTTATGCTCCTAATTTCATTGACGTGGTGTATATAATTTTTATTTGAGATATAATATCATGAAATATATTCTAATCATGTTATTTTATGATTAATTATCAGCCCACTCTTTCAATCAGTTCAGATTAAAATGTTACTCATCCCACAAGAGTTCTGTGTCTCAAACTTGAATTCCTCAAGACATATTTATGTTATGGAACCTATTTTGATTTGAATGGTTTAATAAATAACCACGGATTTATCATTATCATATGTTTTTTATATTCATCATAAATATTAATAAAAATAAGTTCCTCTTCATCAAATGGAATTTACTCAATTGTAACCCTTTTTGAAATTGTTTTTAATAACAAATGTTTATTGAGTATTTATCATCCTATTGGTCATAAAAATTGGTTATATTAAAAAAATTATATTTTTTTGTATTTTTTTCTAGGAATATACCTCTCTTCTATATGAAAATCCTTTTAGAAATATTTCTTATGTAAAAGTGTATGTTTCCCAAAAGATATATTGATAAGTCAAATCTCATTTCATTGGGTTATATTGTATTATCTGGAACTTCTTTATACCATTCTTGGATTACATACCGTAATATACTAATATATAATAATTTCTATAACACTATGTAGAAAAATATATTTTTATTCAAAATAATGGTTTTTTACTATTTTCACAGTGAACGTTTTCAATGAAGGTATTTTTCATGATATTAAAATTGATTTTTATTTCACTTTAATTTGTTTTTTATTCCACCCCACATTTCACAAGGATAAATATTTTATATTTTAAAGTCCAAAGTATATTACACTATCTTTAAAATAATTTTTTTACAAAAAAACATCAAAATTTTGAAAATAAATTTCAAAAGTGATCCATAACTTTGTATCTGATGATAATGTTAAACAGGTTTTATTAAAAATATCAAATGTTTTTTATTCCATTTCAGTTATAATTTTAATAATTATTTACACTAATTTTGTTTATATTTCATGTTTTATCCTATAATATATATGATTCATTTTGTGGATTGAACACACAGTATCAAAAAATTTGATATATGATCCCTTATCTTGTGACGTCCTTCAAAAAATTCTGTTTTAGGGTTTTTTACATTCATGTAAATACCATTCAATGTTTAATTTATTTTAATTGGTTTATATTATTTATTATCCATCCACATAATTCTTCTAGATGAATTATGATCTTGTCGTTCAATTATTTACTTATTCGTATATCAGTAATCCATGTGGTGTTAGATTGAGGGATATATACATTAACAATATTACATTTATTAATTGGGGAACTATTGAAAATCCTTCAATTTGTTATTTCGATAGAGATATTAATTGATTAATAAGAAAAAAATTTAATTTGTATTATATATCCATCCAACCTATTCCTTCATATGTGCATGATCATGTTATCCCTATTATTAACATGAGGAGATGTAATGGTCCTCTGTAGATTTTTATTCCAACATAGATAGTTATATGAAAGTTAACATTATATTGATTTACCATCTAATTTATTTCTCAAAATGGGTTATGGTAATATTATACATTTTATTAAAATAGAGAAAAGTATTAGCATTCCAAATATATTTATGTCATTATAGATGATTACTGTCAGGTCAACTATTTATTGTATGATCATCCACTATCTTTATCTGAATGAGTTATGATCATTTTATCTCTTTGATTAACAAGGGGAAAGTATTGGAATTTTATAATTTGTTATTGTAATATAGATTATTATTAAAAAATTTGAATATAAATTTTATTATTCATTTTCTCATATAATGAATGTGTTAGAATTAATAAAGTTAAAGGTTGGGTCCATCATCATATAGCTCTTTAATGCATAGACATGTCTTATGAGACAAAAAAACTTGGGTATTGGTCTATACCCCTCCCCTATTGGTATAATGTCATTACAAAAGACCTTGATAGTATATATATATATATATATAATTATGAATTCCCTCATTATGTGATGAAAAAATATTGTTATCCATGTTTTCATTTATTTTCATGAATATAAAGTGCTCTTAGTTTCAATTAGTTATCTAATTATGATTATTACTCACTCTTGCTGTAATATTTATACCATCTTCATTCCATGATTTCATAAGTTGTATATTTTCACTTATTGATCATTTGAGATAACCCCTTTTTATGTTTATGTTTCCCTAGATTATAAAGAAAATAATTCTAAATTATATATCTAACTAGGTAGATTATGTGGACAGATTTTTCGATATGACCTATTATGGATTAGGTAGTTTCACTTAATGGTAAAAATATTATTTAGTTGAGAATGAAAAATGGGATTTATTAGTTTATGATTATTCCTAATTCATATAATCTGTGAACTTAAATTGTATTGGGAATTTATGTAATTCCATATTTTCATTATATATTCTAAGTATGGATTTTTTTGTATTGGAATATACAATTGGTATCAGAGACAATATGTAAAGTATGTTTTTATGAGCCCGAGATCTCGGAGTTTGTGTCTAGGGTGTCACATTATATATATATATATATATATTAGATATTATTTTTATTTTATTTATGAATAATTAATTTTTTTAAATCATTGAATTATTGATACTAGTGAAATGATAATGATGTCAAATTATGATGAATAATATGAAAATTTAGATGGAATTCATAGTTTCATGTCAAAATTTTCCATTTGTAATGAAGACTACATAGATTCTTGATAAAAAGTTTCTGATTATATGAGAAATATTAATTACCTATTATATTTTTAAAGAGTGTATTACAACTTATTGTAATTTTTTTTTGACATTACTTATGTATATGATCATACAATGACCCATATAGGGTTAATTATAGATATTATTTGAACCATGAATCTTATTGGAGGGGGTTTATATTTTCCAAAAAATCTCATTATATTGAAAAAGCTAGTCATAAAAAATAATCAATAAAAAAGAAAAGGTTTTGTCTTTACAAGGAAGTATTACAGATTCGAGAGTGTGTCACACCATTCATGTTTGCATCAAGAAATGATGAGAAATATCATGGAAACTAAAAGAACCAAACTGATCAAGTATAAAAAATCAACCTATTTGGAAAAGCATTTGTATCATAGTTATCCTCTCTATATTCATTTGAAATCCTCCAATTTTGTTTTTTAATAACAAGAATACACTAAAATAATTGAGTTAGAACACTCGATGGTAAATTCCTAGTATAGGCTCTGATAGAATTAACAACCAACTGAGAATTAAATTCAATCCACAACTGATTCCAATTATGATGAAATTTATATTTGACAACATATATAAAATCCCCCAACTCATCCTCATACACGGTCACACAACTAATATAATATTTCAAACAACCGTTCACATTAACCACAATGATTTCAAAATACCCCATTGTTGCTCGATGTACCTAGAGAACCAAAGGTGGTGTCATCCACATTAACCTTAATCCCTGGAAATATAGGATGAATCGAATGATTGAATTTAAAACCAATAGGTCTTCATTCCCTTAAATTCAAACCAAGCATTCTGAGAATATTATGATCATAAAAAAAACATTCAAAGAATTTATTTGAATCCGGGATTTGGAAAACACATTATTCTGAATGGTTATTTTCCTGTATGAACAAAATGTTTGTGGTTTCCAAACAAGGATGAATTCTTTATTATCTAGGTGCAGGTAACCACATAAGCCATGTCTACCAGAAGTAGATTATTGACCATGTTTTCAGGACACGTCAAATTTGTTACGATTTAAATAAGATTTTATTATCTTGGGAAGAACCGAGGTCATCCCTCAAGTAGAATTGGATGTTTTATGTGTGTTTTTAATTGAAATGGATATAATAAGGGGTGGTTTTGAAAACAATATTAGAAAAATGACTTAATTAAGAAGTTTTATTATTGATAAATAAAGGTGGTTTTTTTGAATTATGAGAGAGGAGTTAATTTCAATTTCACTACACATATTTTTCAGTTCATCATTTTTAAATATAAACATGGTTTAATGGAATCCTTTGTCTAAGGGTTTTCATGATCTCAATTCCCCTAATTCCTCTTAAAGCAATGTATAAAGAACTTCCCATTGACACCACAATCGTAATGCCATTTTTTGGATATCATGCATAGAAAATAGGATACCAGATCATACTAGAATATAATATATGTGTGAGATAAAGAGGATTATTGTCCTTTCCAATCATAACAACCCATGATTCCCACTTAAATATCAACCCATTAGGTATTGAGACAAATTAAATTCAGGTTATTTAAAATAATTCAATGCATCCAGAAGAGAATCGTGTTATGATAAAACATAAGTGAAATAATTACCACAAAAATTACACTAAAATAGTAGAATAACGTGTTTTAGAACTACCTCCCACGTATTTATAGCTTCGGAAAAATTATTCTTTACCCTTTAGCTCACCATCGAGATGTGGTAGAGGCTTGGTTAGATCCCCTTATTAATTTCACTTATCCTTATGAGAAAGGGAGCTCCAAAACATCCAAGTGGATTAGAGGACTCATTTGGGACTCCAAAATGGTAGATCTTTGATCCTAAAAAGAACTTAAAAATTGATATCACAAGGATTCATTTTATTGGAAAAGTGGAAGGTGGTTTGGAGCACCCATATTTAAATAAACACCAACACATATCGGCACAGGGGAAGCATCGTCATTTATCAGCAAAAAGAAAAAAATGGTGATAAATGGGGGTCCTTTATTAGGACTAGCTAAATGTGATGATATATGTTTTTAATAAAAATATTATTAATTTTTATAAAATTATTATATTAAAATTCAAAAACATTTTTAATTTATATACATTAAATAAAAAATTTATGTTTATAATTAATATTTTTTTTTAATTATTCAAATATATATATAATACTCAAAAGGTTCATAAGACTAGAAAATATGATCCTAAAATTTTTATTAGAAAATAATTATGACAAATCAAACAAGGAGAGAAAGGGTCAAACAATTACAATCCTTCATCCATAAAATCAAGAAAATAAGATATCTATGAATCACCATAATCATGAATCAAGGCATCATCAGTTGATTTCTAGTTTGACTATTGATTATTCTGATTGAAGAGAAAAAAATACTTTTCCATGATATTTTGTTGGTCCATAGTGAGTTGACTCGTAGAATTTCCATGCCCTCATTTGAAATATAATCATAAAGAACACATCCCTAACCATGATATTTTATTTGAAGACCTTATATCGAAGACATGGGATTATTTCGTACCCTTCTAAATCATCCCTCCCCAATTAAGAAATTTGATCATCCATAATTTTAATTTTCATTCCATGCCCTGCATCACAAAATATGGCTCTCAAGATGCCATCGTATAATCCCAGGTCTTAGAAGAACATGGGTATCCTCCTCTGTTACCAATTTCCCTCGGAGGGTAAAATGAAAAACCTGATCATTCCCTACTTCAAGAGAAGCCCTTGAATGCTCCAGGTTCTATTTGCTTTTACAACTTCTTAAGGTATCAGCTGCATTTTTCAGGCTCTCATCATGAGATGAAGTTTCCTTAAAAACAATATCTATCCAATGATTCTTATTACCAGAGAATTGTATAGGATCATTCCTTTGGAGGTCCATCTCAAAACAAAAATTTGTGTCTCCCCATGTAAAAATGAATTCATCAAGCCCATCCTTCTGCAAATTGTCAAGTCCAGTTGTAATTCCATACAAAGGTTGAACTTTACCAGTTGTAGTCTGCTCTATATTGGGATTCATTCTTTCCCCATCGTTCATATTCTCATCCAATGGAATAAATAATTTTCAATTTACCATAGAGTGACAATTATTCTTACAATTTGAGAAAAAAAGTTTTTCCCAAGCATTTATAGTCCAATTGCTTCATATTCACTCAAATATTACAAGGGAAATGATTTCTCTCATACTATATTGAGATTTCTAATTTATTATCACCAACATGAAACATGACCGAATCCGTAAGAGTTAAACTTAGATCAGATTCCCCAAGAACTCCACCAAAATTACCAAAGTATGCAATCTATGTTTCTTTTTAAAATTTTATCGAAGCCCCAATAGTGGATGAAACATCCCATAGAAACTGATAATTACAAATAAACCATGTTATAAGGTGAATTTATATCCCAGTATGGGTAATAGAGTTCTTCATCACATAAGGATTGAAGAAGGGATCCCAATCATAGATCCTTAAAATTACTGTTTCAAGGGAAATAAAATCTAACACCCATGCACTAGATTTCAAATCAATAGATGGTACATGCAATATGAAAGAACCCATTATCTATTGGGGTGATCCTCTATACACTGGTGCCCTAGATTTAAAGAATATTCTTATTCAGATAGTCAATATTCCATCAATTACCCTGATTGTGAGAAGTTTATTGCAAAACAATCGAGTGCATGTATATCTTAATTATTTTGAAATCAATTGTTGATTTGATACAAAAATTTTATATTAACCAATTTTCATAACCTTGGAAGAGGATACACTTCTCAAATTGGTGAAAATGTGATTCGACTTCAGCTTACCAACAAAGGATACAACATGATCCTTTAATGATACTGCACCCAGTATATCCATATCTAGGAACACATTCTTCAAGTGGTCATCCAATGATGACCCAAGGATGGATGAATTGATCATCAAAAGACCAGATACATCTACAATAGATGAGACCCTTATCTGAGAATCAGCTAGAGAAATGTGATTCTCCCTTGAATCCAGATCTGAGGCATCCAGGTTCAACAGGTCCACTCGAAGAGTCAATGGATATGAAATATGGGTTGTAGTGACAACACCCCTAAGGCCCGAGCCACCATCTCCCATCCTTTGATCTATGTAGATTGAAATGATGACAACCCTATGAAAGATCCACCATCTCATGTCACAGCCATCTTCGTGGAATCATGATGCTGAAAACCACCATCTTACTTTGCACAATCAAAGCCAAAATCTCCAATTTGGTCTTGCCTTGAGAAAACCTGAAACCCTTATGTATTTTAAGAAGCCTCTATCTCAAAACAAATCAACAACCAAGGGACATCAATCCATTATAAATGATGAACCTTAGAAGATTTTATCAATTTTTAGAGTGAGAGAGACTCTCCCAAATCCCATCCCCCTACATATCTTTATATACAATGTTGTTAAAAAAAGTATTCATAAGATAGTAGATAAATAAATATACCTTTAAATAATTATTGGATTATAATAAATTTTATTGAATAATAAATACATTTATAATATTTATAATTATATATATGAATACTTTTTAAATATAAATATTTATAATTATATTTATAAATATATTTATTTATTTACATAAATATATATTCCGAATGAATTTGGTTAATAAATATATTTATGTGTTATTATAATTAACATAAATATATTTTTTATTCAACATGAATGTTCATTTATACATTACATCCTTATTAGTATTCATGTTTTCCATATATGCGATGACTCATTTTTTATGATCTATACTTTACTAGGTATATGATTCATTCATGTTATACCCATGAATCTATTATATTCTCATAAAAACATTAAAAATTACAATAAATATACTTAAATAATTAATATATTAATTATATTTATAATTATAAATTTTTAATTATATATAAATATTTTTAAATATATTTATTTATAATATTAATTATAACTATATGTATATTTAAATAATTATAAAATTACAATAGATATATCTATTATAATTATATATATATATATAATTATATACAAATATTTTTTAATATATTTTATTATAAAAGTAAATATATATATATATATAGATATGAAAATAATTATGAAATTATAATAAATATATTTAGTATACTTATAAAGTTGTAAATATATTTATAAATATATAATATTATTTATAAATAAATTAAAGAAGTTATAATTACCATTCTAAATAAATATTGATACATTTAAATAATTGTTAATTTTTAATAAAAATATTAATTATATATATTTATAAAATTAAAAATATAATGAATATATTTTTTATAATTTTATAATTATATATATATATAACGTGAAAAAATTTATTTATTATAATTTTTAAATTCAAATAAATATTTATTTTTTATTATAATTATAAATAAATAATTATTTATTTAAATAATTATAAAATTATAAAAAAATAAATTTATTATACATATAATGTAATAAATATATATAATTAGATAAATATATTTAAAAATAAATACAAATATTTATAATCATAAATATATATATATATATTAATAATTATAATATTATAATAAATATATTAATTATATATATTAATAAAATTATAAAGATAATAAATATATTTCTTATAATTTTACAATTATTTCAATATATATTTATATAAATTTATAATTATATATATATTAATATATATATTATATTTATATAATTTTAAGTATATATATATATATATATTTATACTTATAATTATATATAAATATATATATTTAAATAATTATAAAATAACAAAAAATATATTAAATAAGCTTATTATTTTATAAATAAATATAAATAAATAAATATATTAATAAATATATACAAATATTTATAAATAAATAAAAATATTTATAATTATATTTGTAAATAAATATGGATATATTTAAATAATTATAAAAATGTTACAAATATATTAATTATATATATTTAAAATATTATTAGTATAATATATAAAGTTATTATATGTTTATAATTTTTTAAATAAATATAGAAAAGGATGAGGTTGGGCTGCGAGAATCTCACTCTTGGTAGTGATGGTGACTAGGGTTCTTCGATGGCGTCATCTTCCCCATGCGATCTGGTGGCATCCTTTCTGGATCAAGGATGGTTTAATTTAAAAAAAATTCTTAAATAAAAAAGGGGTTGATGCGAGATCTTCTCATGGAATGGATTTGGCTCCAACTTCATCTAATGAGGATACATAAAGTTAATCCCTCTCTCACTTCAAGGGATCCACTACATGTTTTTTCCGTAGAAAAGGTTATGTGGTTCACATAAAGAAAAATCTAATTGTGGCCTCAAGTTGACTGAAATTAGGTGAGTTTTCCATTATCACTCTATTAATTTTACAATGGTGTTTGAAGCCATGTAAATTTATGTATCTTGAAGGATTCCTCTCTAAAATATGGGGCATATCTGAATGGAAATGTGACTCATTGGGTCGTTGTTTTTACAACTTTATATTCCCCTATGAATAAATAAAGATGAAGGACTGAGGTTTTATCTCAGTCTCCCTCATGCCCAGTTTTCTTGACAAACCTGAATGGGATAAATCCTTCAATCAAATAGAGGTAAGAAACACTCATGTGAAACTTTGGGTAAAAGTTTTCAGACTAAAATGGATTTTCTGGCACAACAAATACTTCATCACGTAACATTTTCCAATGGAATTCCCATCAAAATGGATCTAAATATTGAAATGTCTATATTTGGACTTGTCACATGATTTTTTTGATGTCGTTCTATGTTTTTCTTTGGGTTAGATGACTCTCTCAATAGAGGATGGGTATTTGAATCATAAAATTGATTGAGAAAATGTACCCCACTTCTTCTTGATCTGCAATACCATTGGTAACTATTTTTCAAACTATGAGAGATTGATTATCAATGCATTATACTATAATCATGGATAAGAAGAAAAATATGTTGCAAAAAGCTGAAGCATGGGAAGCCCATGTATCAACAGATTCATGGATAAACGGAATATGTAGGGATGGGGAAACCAATTGAAGAATGTGCTCAGACTGTTGAAGGAATAAAATATGGGAATTTTGATAGTACTCTTATGGATGATGTTATAGGGAATGAGGCTGATGGGAAACATGTTAATGGAATGCGGGATACTGATGGTAGCAATTTTGGTATGATGGATCATGCTCTAGCTGATGATAATAATGGTCATACTAATTCTAATTTTAGTGTAAATCATGATATTATGGTCATGTAGGTGGAGGTAGGGGATGCTAGTAATGAAAATGAGTCTACAACACTTTTACAGGGCCTCGAAAAGATGAAATTATGTTAGGATATTATCATTGAGGATGATCAGAATGAAAGGGAGGGAAATGATGCATTGAATGATCATGATACCATTGGTAAGCATATGGTTTATGAGTATTCTGGAACACTTGAGGAATATATGATGGAATTTCATTCCCAAGCCATGGCAGATAACCTCATTATGATGGAGTACTTGATTTCAAGAAATAGTAAAGGTTTGAAGAAGAGATTTAATTCCCCTATTAACAAAATTAATAAGTGAGAAAACACCTCAGTGGACAATGAAGGTTTCCAGATGGTCAAAAGAAATAATGGTTCTCAATCTGATCCTTTTATGTCTTCCTAATAGACTATAGATCAGTTAATGAAAGTGGTAGGTGTTAATAGGTTTGGAGTTCTCCAATCACTCAATGAGGAAGAAATTCATGACTCAAAGAACAATTTGGACACTATTATGATTGATAATCAAGTATTATTTCTCTCAAAAACACGGATATGGGGTAATCATCCAAAAGGTTGTGGCCGGGGATGTGGTTGTGATGTTTGCACTGTAGCAAGTGGTCATGGATAAACTCATCTCACCATGGAGAAAGCTAATGTTAAGGAGAAATATTCTATGTTATTTAATCAAGATAATTCTTAGTCCAAGTGGGAGTCTACCAATGAATATGGTGATTCATATCATGATTTTGGGTATAACCCAGCATTCCTTGATTGGTAATTTTTTTCACGAATGAGGTCATCCCCATGATTAACCCCATCCTTCGACTCAGGTGTTTTATTTATTTTTATTTATCGTAATAAATTCCAAAGAGCATAGGTGATATATATATATATATATATATTATAACTATAAATAAATATTTATTTATTATATGTTTTAAGCAATAAATATATTTTTATTTATTTATAGTCATAATTATAAATATTATTATTTTATTTAAACAAATATAAATTTAAATTGAATATATTTTTTATTTTAGTAATCTTATAAATATATATAATTTATTTATTAATTATATATTTTAATAACATTATAAAGATAAGAAATACAATTATTATAATTTTATAATGATATATATAAATATATATAAATGTATAGTTATAAATGTAATGACAAAATATTTATAATTATTTATAATAAGTATATTAATTATATATATTTATTATATATAATTTTAAAAATAATACATATATTGATCATAATTTTATAATCATATATAAATATGTATTTATTTATAATATTTATAATTTTATTAATATATATAATTATATAAATATATTCATTATATATATAAATATTTATTTATTTATAGTCATGATTATATATATATATATATATTATAGAACATTATAAATATTTATAATAATGTTAATAAATTATAAACATTATATCTTTATCAGCTCTAAAAATGCTGATAAACTGTGCGTTTATGCGCACTATAATTTTAGCGGTAATAAAGACAATGTATATGGGGACTTTTTAGTGATAGTAAATGTGTATCTGTATTAATGATAAAAAAGTGTTGATAAAGGTATATTTTATTAGTTGTTTCTATTTTAGTGTAGACAAAACATAACTTTATTATCACTTTATAAGTAGTTCTGATAAAAGTGTTACCTGATTTTATAAAAGAACTCTAATAGTCAGCTTATTCTTTCACACACCATCAAGCTATTGCGGAAGCCAACTTTTACCACTCTTTATGAACCATGGTCACACCGCTCTTGTCCAACCACACTGCCAAAACCCCACCATGTCACCGATCTTTCAAAACCATGCTACTACCATTTTTCCACTCTCACCAAACCACACTGTTGCATCCTCATCACATCATCTCTCTTGTCAAACCCCATTTTGTCATGAATCCACTCTATCCCAAACGCACTTCTGCCTCCCCACTGTGCCTCCTATCTTACCAAACCCCACTGCCACCACACACCGCTCTCCCCCAGCTGCACTACATTTGCATAGTCACCCTGCCACACAACTGTTGTGCCACTACATGACGTCAATGAACTCCTCTTCTGCCACAACTATGAAAAATTAATACCCTAAAAATTAAAGGTATGGTATTGAAATATTCTTTTTATTTATTACTCTATTATTTATCTTCCTCTCCTCTTGTTCTTCATAATTAGTTAATTTTCCTTGGTGTTTGACAATATAGATGGCCATATGGATGAACCAAGGGTAGGGGAGGAGGGTTTAATGAAATTTTATTTCATTATTATTTTTTATGTATCCTTCTTTAGTGATTCTATATGAAGTGAAATAGTTTATCAGTTTAATGTTTGTGTCTCTAAATTTTTTTGGATTCCCTTTATACTTCTAGTTTTTATGATATTTACATTAGTTATTATTATAAAAAATTATTTTGATGAATCACTAAGGATTATTGTTTTATTGGATGACTTATATTTTCTAAAAAATACATTCTATGTGGATATTTAAAGAGAAAATCTTTTGGATGCTTTGAGTGCTCAATGAAGTGATTCAATGGAATGACTGGGTTTCAAATAAATCATCAATATTATTATTTAGTTTAATATAACATAGAAATGATGTTTTTGTAATTGAAAACATATGATAATTGATCATTCTATATTTGATTATTATTTTTACATGTGATACATTGGGTGATTTCTTAACCAAGATAAAATAAATGACAAGTATAGATTACATTCTAGAAAGGAAGAGTGGCCTAGTTAAACTGAATTTGTTAAAATGATTGGTTATCACCTTAATGATATAGGTAATACCCCTCATATAGAATACATGGTTCTTATATTACATCTAATGTGAATAGTGATAGTCTTAGTATCCTCATACTAAGATTTTTTATCATATTACTCATGATTAAAGACTACATGTGATGTGATATCTTTATTTCCCCCCTTTATTATTGAATCTTAATATTTCCAATTTCATCAAAACATGGCTTTAATTTATTTTACCATTTTCATTATTTCTATTATGGAAATATTACTTTAATGAATCAATTATTTTTATATCCTTTTTTCAAACTAGAAATAATGGTTTCTATAGTGAGAAACATTATTTAGATTCAATGTGTTATCACATTGGGATTTTCTCCACAACCTAAGTATTCCAAATAGCTTTATATAGACTTGGTTTTATTAGATACATGAAAAATAAATGGTTCTATTACATTTGGTGACTCTTATTGAACCTTTTGGTTCATTTGATTAGAAAGTTATTGCTACATTTTAACAATCATGTGATTTTATAAAGGTGGAATAAATAATATATTGATTTAAAGGGTGGTTTAATTGTAATGTTTTAATAAATTTATTATAAATGATTTCAATTTATTATATAGAGAAATCTCCAACTTGTGTTTTTTAAGTGGTTTTATCCATTTTTATAGAATTTTAATCAATGATAAGTGTTTTGAAAAATACATATATGAATTTGTTATAAATAATTATTCTGGTTTTAAAATAATTTTTAATCACTGACTTTATGTTATAAAAATTATTTTTGTGTTAATTATATTACAAACCTAGATATTGGGTGATTTAAAAATGTAAAAAATATTTTAAACTATTGTTATATTTTTAATGTGTTGAGTTAACAATTATGATCGGTAAATAAAACCACTTTTCTAGCCTTGGTTAATTTTTATATCAATGTTTTTGGGTGCTTAAAGATTTTAATATTTCTAAATGAGGTGTATTTTTAAAAAAGTTATGTTTTTTCATTTGGATTGCATTTTGAAACTTATTATGTCTTGGAATTTTGTAAATGACCATTTAAAGGGTACTATGATTCTCTATTTTATTTTCAAAGGTGTTTTTGAGAAAATTGGTTCTAAGAGTAAATTTGGATGAATTTTAGAAATTATAAAATGGCTTGTAATTCTAATAATGTTTTGTAAACAGAAGTCCCATTTGAAATTTTAGGAGGAAATCTGTTTTCATAAATGTTTTGATGCCCTCTTAATCCCCAAATAAAATTTTTCTAAAATGAGAAATGTTTTAATGGTTTGTATTTTAAATTCAAAGATTGTGTGAGTTTTGAAAATGGGTTTTTTGTCAACCACTCATAGTTTTATGGAAATGGTTGGTTTTCAAACGTGTTTTATAAAACATTATGGTAGTTGGAAACATCTTTGAGTTTTGAAATTTGTATATCAAAAATGGGTTTAAGAAATAGTTTGAAGTTAGAATTTAAAAAGGAGATTTGACCAAGAGGTATTAGTTGATGAAAAATGTTTTCCAAGTGATTTTTTTCAATTAATAAAAAACATTTAAAAATAGTTTCAACCCACTTTTATGTGATATTAATTTTATGATAAAACATTATATAAAAAATTAGTTTTATAATGTATTTCAAACTATATTTGTTACGAAGTAATGTGTAACTAATCTATTTGATTTGGTAGGTTTTGGTGACCAACTGGAATTTTATACCATGACAATATTTTATTGGTTCAGGTATATTATGGTTTGTCTCACTTCCTTTGGATCTTATGAGAGGGATATATGTTTGGATGGTGACCCTAGTTGAACATGTTTTGTTTATTTTGATTTCAGTATTAATATTACTGAATCCAATAGTATGGATAAGAATAAATAATGGATGCATTCCAATCCTCTGAAAAAATAGAATAAAGATGGTGTGAAATAGTTCACCAAGATTTCAAAAAATCATGCATATGAACGTCCTCAAATCCTTTATTTGTGGTTATGTTATTTTTATCATAGTATAATTAGTCTATATGAGTTGCAATAATACTTGCTCTATCATAGAATAGATTAATTTTTTAACTGTTGGGATAAGGATGTTGAAAATGATAATTTAGCTAGTGGTTGGGATTTCAATGCATTTTATGTATCATATAATATGATTAAAAGTATGGATAATGAACTAGACCACATTGAGTATGTGATTAAAAATGTGAATGATGATGAAGATCTTACAGGAGGAATGAAAAGAAAAGTTGAAAAATAACTTTATCATTTTCAATTTTTTTTTGAGAAGTTAAAATGTTTTGGAAATACTTCATTATATGATGGTTTCACTAAATATATAACATTTTAATCTATATATATTCTATATAAGTTTGAAGAGGAAATGAATAGAGTGACTCTAGTTTTATGGAACTACATTCTCTCATGAATGACATGATCCCAAAACATTATAAGCTCCCATGTCAAATATATGATGCCAAACTAATACTACACTCGATGGGTATGATCATTAAAAGAATAAATGGATTCCCAAATCACTATATAATATTTCACAAGGACAAAAAATAACTTATAGAGTGCCCAAAGTATGGTTCTTATTTATATAAGAAAGATAAGAGTTTCACATTGAGGGCTATGTTTTACGGGATGATAAATGACTTTACTGATTATATAATATATTTAACATATATCATTAAAGGAACTCAAGGGTGTCCCATTTGTGAACATGGTACATAGTCAATTAGGTTGAAACAATCATAGAAAACTATATTTCTAAGACTTCAATGATTTCTACACTGACAACATAAGTACCAACTTTGATGACATCATTCGATGGATGTTCAAAAGAACATACAACACAATCTCCACTAAAAGGTGATCAAAAATTTTAGAATGTAAAATATATGGCCATTGATTTTGGTAAAACATATTTGGAAAACATTTTGTAAATAGGTTGGAAAACGAGCTTAGTTTTTTTTGAATTACCTCAATGAAATTGTGTGTACGTCTGACATTTTCTTGATGTTATACAATTTCAAAAGAAATTGATAGTGTCATCAGAACAATTCTAAATGTACCTGTCAAAATAGAGGATGGAATTAAATCTAGGATAGATATGTGTAAAAAGAGAATATGAAAATTATTAGCACTAGTGAAGGGTAAAAAATGGACTTATCATCTTCCAGCTACTTACACTCTTTCCAGGTAGTAGAGATATTAGTTTTGAAAATGTTGTAATGATGTAAAGGATCTAGAGAGGTATTCATTGAATATAAAGAATATCATGTCAATAAAATATTTAAAGGTAAAGGGTCTAAAATTATATGATAACCTGGTTTTGATGGAATGTCTAACTACTATAGCTTTATGTGTCATTTTACATAATAATGTCAATCATACATTAACCAAGCATTGTTTCTTTTATAAACCTATATGCAAAAAAGGTATATACTCGATGAATTTTCTAGCTATAGAAAGATAAATGTTTTCATATTATGTGAATTGTAAATGTTATTCCTGCCACCATTATTTGATATGGTTCACATGGTGAGACATATTTGAGTCTATCGTCTTGTACACTGTATTTGGATGTACCTCATTGAAAAATATATAAAGATTTTTAAGGGTATGTCAAAATTCAATTCCATCCATAGGATTGTATTGATGAGGGATATATTGTTAAGTAATTACTTGTTTTTTATACAGAATGATATCTTTTTGGGAATGTATTGGATTACCGAAATCTCATCACACTAGGTGGATCTCTGGTAAAGGATGTTTTAGAAGAGATATTGTCACAAACAATATTATAGATCAAGAGAAGACCCACCTTTACATTGTGCATTATATTTTCGATGTTTTCTTACATATTGAAACCCAAAAATAAAATCGTAGGCATTTTAATTAATCATGGGATGAATTATGGATATCAAATACACATAATAAACTGTTTATTGTATGGTTTCATGAAAAAAATTTAATGGACATTGATGAAAATCCATATTCAATTTTAGAATGATTTTGATGGCTAGCAAGTGGACCAAGTGTGTATGTATTATCTTACAATTGTTTAGTCTTTAATTTTTATATGCTCTATACATAGTACTAAAAAAAGTGGCCTTTAATAGCGCTATAAATGTCCTTTATCTTTAATACAAAAGCACTGACTACATGAGCGCGGTTAAAATATTTGGTCTTTTATCAGTGCTGAAAAATTGATGATAAAGGTGTACTTTATCAGAGCCTCTAAAAGTAATTATAAAAGCACAGATAAAGGTTCATTTTATAGTGTTTATAGAAATGCTGATAAACAATCTTTTATCAATAAATGTAAAAGCACTCATAACGGTCCCATTTATCAGTGATTTTAAAAGAAATGATAAAGGTCCCATTTATCAATGTGTTTAAAAGCATTGATAAAGGGTCACACTGTAGTGTGTTATAACAGCACACTTTTACACTACTGTAATATTCTGTACAAGCACACTACACCACCAAAAACACAGTAGATATCAATAAAAATAAGTTCCAACACCGGATTTCAATGAAGTGAAATTTACAACCAAAACACAAGAACAAAGGACTCTATCATAGACATTTCAAACATTAATTTCAACAATTACCTAAATATAACTTAATATATACATTAAAAAAATCAATGTTCCATTAACTTTTAATATTGACCCAACACACACCATTATTGAATAAACCACCCCTGCTTGAGAAAAATAATGCCCCTATATAATAAGTCAATTATAATTTTATTTATAAAATAATGAAATAAATTAATAGAAAGTGTTAATTTTACTAAAATTGTTGTCAATTTAAAATAAAAATAAAAAGACGCACATAGAGTCATATCAGTCACACCATGAATTGAATTAAGTTAAGGCTGATTCCAACACATCTCAAATGACATTTGGATCATTTTCTAAATCTATCACAACAAATTGAATGTGTTTTCTTAGTTTTTAGTACATCAGTTGTATTTTTTTGTGAAATGTCATTTTAAATTGGAAACAAGCACTTTTGACTTAGTCTGACTACAAAATGTAATAGTTTCACTTAAAATGGATTACCACACATCAGAAGTGTCTTATGACTTGTTTTCCTAAATTATCAAGAAAATATGATCAGGTTTAATTGGTTTTTAGGGAGTGAAACTTTTTTAAATAAAATATCAATTTAAAACTAATAAGAGAAATTTTGAGTCATACCGAACACATTGTCTATCTGATTGAGGTGAGTCTGATTCATACACATCAAAGATTACATTTAAATTATTTTCATAAGGTATCAAAACAATCCAAATTTATTTTCATGGATTTGAGTTGGAAATTTTTTCATTTTACTAAAATTGATGAACATTTAAATTAAAATGATGCACTTTAAGTCATACCAGTCACAACATGCATCAGATTGTGGTGTTGATGATTCCTACACATCCCAAATGACATATAGATCACTGTCAGAGTGTTTTTAAAAAATAGAAATATGTTTATTAGTTTTGAGTAATTGTTTTTTTACAAAAATTTCATTTTAAAATCGAAACACACACTTTGACTCATACTGAACACATTGTTTATTATATTGAGATGCTACTGAATCCTACACATCACAAGTGGATTATGAATAATATTCCTAAATTATATAAATTTTTTGAATGAGTTTCTTCCATTTTGAGATGGACAGTTGGACTTTCTACTAAAATATATGTCAATTTTAAATACAAAGATGCACTTTGAGTCAGACCGGTCACACAATGTGTCAGATTGAGGTGTGACTGATTCCTAGACATCCCAATTGACTTTTTCATCATTTTCATAATGTTTTAAAACAATATTAATGTGTTTACATGGTATTGAGTATGTCACTTTTATTTTTTATTAATATGTCAGTTTAAAATTGAAACATGTAATTTGACTCATACTGATCACATTGTGTATCAAATTGAGGTGTGTCTCATTTATTCACATCAAATATTACTTATAGATCATTTTCCTGAAGTATTTAAACAATGTGAATGTGTTTTCATGGTTTTGAGTAGATTAGTTGACCTTTTTACTAAAATTGATTTCAATTTTAAATGAAAACACGCACTTTGAGTCATATTAGTTACACTGTGCATCAAATTGAGGTGTCGTTAATTCATTCACATATGAAATAACTTATGGATTGTTTTCCTTCTTTATAAAAACAATATTACTGTTTTTCCTCGATTCTGAGTACGTCACTAGTCTTTTCTAATAAAATGTCATTTTTAAAATTGAAACACACACTTTGACTCATACCGATCATATTGTGCATCAGATTGTGGTGCGGAAGATTCCTAAAAATACAAAATGACTTTTGGATTGTTTTCCAAAAATATTCAAATAGTGTGAATGCTTTTTCTTAGTTTTGAGTAGGTCATTTGGACTTTTTACTAAAATCGATATCATTTAAAAAAACACACACTACAAGTCATATCGGTCACACCATATTTCAGATTGAGGTGCGACTAATTCATGCACATCCTAAATAACTTATGGATCATTTTACTAATGTATCAAAAAATATTATTGTGTTTGTTTTGTTTTCTATATGATAGTTGTTTTTACAAAAATTGATGTCAATGTTAAATAAATATGGATATATAGTCAAAATGATCACATAGTGCATCATATTGAGTTGCGGTTGATTCCAATACAAACAAAATTACTTATGGACCATTATACTATTTTATCAAAAAAATATGAATGTGTTTTCTTGGTTTTGAGTATGCCACTTTTCTTTATTACTAAAATGTAATTTTAAACATGAAACACACATTTTGAGTCATACAGATCACATCGTATATCCACTTGAAATGAGACCAATTCTTACACATCACAAATCATTTATGAATCAATTAGCTAAATTATAAAAAATATACGAAGAAATTTTCATAGCATTAGTGAGTGACACTTATAAAAGTCAAATTCCAATTTTAAACTTATAACAGATGCATTGAGACATTTAGGGAATATCATGTATCAGAATGAGATTAGGCTGATTCTTATACATCACAGATGACTTATAGATCATTTTCTTGATGTATCAAACCAATATGAATATGTTTTCTTGGTTTTGGATATGTTATCTATCTTTTTTACTAAAATTGATGTGTATTTTAAATATAAGTAACTACATTGAGTCATAATGGTCATATTGTTTGTTGGATTGTGGGGCAGCTGATTCCTACACATCTCAAAGTCTCAAAAAATACTATCAATATTACCAGAATTTATACTAAATGTATTTTTCAAACTACCCAAAATGCATGAGAATATTTTAACAAAGAGAATTGACTCGAAAAAAAAAGAATCCACCTATATAAAAAACAATTAATATGAGTAATAAAAAAATAAAAATCGATTAAACATAAATATGAAAAGAAACATTAATTATATGCATAATGATTTTATTGTGAAAATATCAAGATTAAATCTGTGATTGAGCAATGGATGGAACATGAAGTAAAGTGATAAATTTCAACCCTCCAGGGATGAAATGTTCTGAGAGAGAAGATGTTTTTGGATGTTTAGGTGCATAAAGGAATAAAAGATGGGCATACGACCCCAAATCAAACAAAATAATCCACCTATATAAGAAAAAATCATTTATTTGAGTAATACTAAAAATATATAAATTAAAAATAAATATTAATCAATACATTAATTATATATAAAATGATTTTACTATACAATCATCAAGATTACCTCCATAACTAAGCATAGCTATAATCATTTCCTATCCTACAAAGGTAGTGGAGGTAACATGAACGAAAGTGATAAATGCACCAACAAAAGCGTGAAACAATTTTGAGGGAGAATATTTATATGGATGTTTTTGTGAAAAAATTCATGAAAGATAGACAAACCGCCAAAACTAAATCAAAATAATACACATATATAAGAAAACAATTATCATATGAGTAATACTAAATTAAAATAAGATGAACATAAATATAAAATATTTAATTATTTCTATAGAAAATGGTTTTACTATGAAAACATCAATATAAACTTATAAAATTAAAATATGAAACATCATTGCACTTCCAACAATGGAAATGTATAGAACTTGAATGAATATGATAAATTCACCACTTTAGGGGTGAAAAGGTTTTGAGGGAGAAGATGTCTGTAGATGTTATAGTGTAGAAAGGCATGAAATAAGAAGAGAGCCCCCAACTCAAACAAAAGAATCCACATTTATAAGAAAAAATTATTATATGATTAATACTACAAATAAATAAATTAAACATAAATGTGAAACAATAAATTAATTATATGGAAAATGATTTTACGTTGAAAACCTCAAGATCACCTCTGTGATTCAGAAGAGACCGAATCATTTCTTCTCTTTCAAAGGAAAGGAACATGAAGAAAAATCTTCTAAAATAAATGATCTGTATAAGGAATAATGAAAATTACATCAATGTTTCATCATAATTATTTTTAGTAAAATAGAGAAATTATATCAAAAAAATACCTTTACAACTTTTCAAAGGGTTTAATTCGTTATAGTTTGTTCCTCCAAGGGATTGGTAACATCATCATGTTCATAATAAATTTTCTACATGAGTAGAAAAACATTTAATTTAGATTATGTTAATGAAGTAGAGAACATATAATATTATGAGGTAAAACATAATATATTCAAAAAAAATTTACCATCTCATTAAACTCTATTTATTTAATGGTTTCTAGGATTTTTTTCCTCTATTGAAAATCAAAATCCCCTCTTTTTGGTCCCCTCTAATATTCATTAAATTTTCTACATTGGGACTAACATGAACTAATTTTGATGAACCGATGATAGGGTCATCCTTGATTGAAATTTTAACTAACTCAAAATTTTTTTAGTCACCCTCAATACAATCAACCTATTCTTGTATGTTGGATCAGAGCCATAAAATAATTTCAATTCTTTTAATTCCATTATAAATGGATTTTCTTTTTTCCCTACCATACTGAAATTCACCTTCATAAATCCCATTTCATCAAATTTGACTCCATTGATAATGTCAAACCATTTTCAACGATAAAGCTGCACTTGAAAGGTAGTATAATTCAACTCGTATATCTATTTGAAAACACCAAAATATGTCATATTTTTTATAAATTGGATTTCTATCCATGGAACCAGAAATGTGCATCACATTATCCAAAACTGAAACACCCTTTTTTTTCATCATACTGAAGTCAATGTGTTCTTTTTTATAGAAGGTATATCCATTGATTAAAAATACATATAAGATATAAAATCTGTATTTAGTCCTCTAGATATCCATTGATGTCATTCAAAAATTTAATTCACATTTTCCGATAACTTCTTATAATATTGATCTCTTAACCATCCAATATATTATTTATTATGTTTATTTGTTATCCATAATTCTCTCCTTGATGGATTCAAATATCTAATAATTTCATTATGGGATTCAATGTATAGATTAAAATCTTCACAATTATGTAATATGTAATGATGTGATTCTATAAGCTCTATCAATTTAATTTTCACAAGATCGCTTCTAGAAATACCTTCACCAATAAGGATTTTACCATGTGAGACATTAAGAGACTGATGTTTTCAACATATGATAAGTAATATGTACATAATTCAATAGCTTATTTAATAATATATCATTCTACTATACAACATTCTAGATGAATATTAATCTTGTCATACCATTTCAAAATATTCATGTTCTGTTCAATGGGGTGCATCCATCTATAATGGACCTGACATGTAGTTGAACTTCTTTGACCAAGCGAACCATCAAATGGATAATTATATCAAAGAATGATGGTGCGAAGAATAACTCTAATTTACATAACATGACTTCCATATCATTATTCATGATGTGAAAATTCATTAGGTCAACAACATTATTGCATATGGAATTTAAAAAGATGCATAGGCTATTTAATTTATGTTGAAAATTTTTAGGAAGAATATAACAAAAATAAATATGCATTAAATCATTCATCAAAACATGACAGTTGTTTGATTTAAGTCATTGTAACTTCAAATTATTTATTGACATGACATTTTTCTTATTTTATTAATACCCATGGGGAAATTTTAATCTATTAAAAAAAAGGAAAAAAGGAAATTCTTCTTATATGGATATTGTGTAACCTATAGGAGGATGAAAATTCCTCCTTTTACCATTCACCGATGTCGACACTTCCCTTATCCCCATTTCAATCAAGTCCAACAAAGCCTTGATGTCATCTTTCATTTTTTAGGAGCATTTAGTAACATGATAATAATTCTATCAAATTCATTTTTTCTACATGAAAAACATAAAGAAAATTTCTGAAACTCAATGAATTCCCATATGGTGTTTCAATGAAATTGTTTCTCTTCTTACAACCAAATATTGTAAGATTTTTCAAAAATGGTTGACTACAAAATGTGTCAAACTTTTTTACTTTTTTGTATAGTTTATCACCTATTATATGAGATGATATTGTACCTTGTTTTATATTCAAAAAAAAATTCAATCGACCATGATCATTATTTATGTCATCGAGGTAAAAATATCTAACGTCATAAAACACATTAAATGAGGAATGTTTTAACCGAACTGAGTATGTTCATTTTTCACAAATGGGTCACCCCAAAATTAAATTACTGTTATATCATGAATAATTTCCTAAGAGGTGAAGTCATTTATCATTTCATAAAACATGGCCCTCAATGTGAATTATTCACTTAAAGAGAATCATACATTGTACCACCTGCATCCCACATCAATTTCAGATCATCGACTAATGGATGAAAATAGAAATCAATAACATTACGAGGTTGGTTTGGTCCAGATATAATAAGAGACAACATAATGTATTTGTTCGTCATGTATAACTATGGTTGAAAGTTATAATATATCAACATGATGGGCCATATATTATGAAAACTATTCTGCACACCAAACTGATTTATTCCATCTTTATATAATTTAAGATGAATGTATCTCAATTCCTCTCCAAATTCATGAAACTCGTAATCAATTTTCATCTAGTGAGATTAATATTCCTAATGGTGTAAGTTCTGATAATTCTTGTATCTTCATTCCATGTTAATTTTTCCATGGTTTCTTGACATCCATATTGTCTTCTGAACTATGGAATGACAGGAAAGTACAATACATATTTCAAAGGACTAGATTCATTTTTCCTACATCGATTTTGCCACACATAGGACATTTTATGAATACTTAATAGTCATTTCTAAATAATATTCAATCATTTAGATAAGAATATATATTTTAGAGAGAATTCCCATTGAACATAACATTTTTTATCATAATATGTTCTGAATGGTAGTTCATTTTCTTCTGGTAGCATATATTTATGAAGACCAAGTAGTTATTTAAAGATGGTGTCACTCCATCCAATGCAGGGTTTTAAATTATGTGACATCAATACAGCTAACAATGTTGTGTATTTAGTATAACTAGTATACAATGTTTTCATGTAACAATTAATTATATCATCAAATAACTTTTTTAAAATCTTGATGGTCATCTTCAATTTTCATTTTCATTTCTTCCTTGAGATCTCCATCATCTTTTACAAATGTATTCATATCAAATGATTAATAAAACGTAGTATCATCCCAATCAATTTTCATATTTTATTTTCGCCATTTTTAGTCCAATATTTATAATTTTGATCTATTCCTTGAAAAATAAAAATTTCTTGAAACTCTTCCAGACTAATTTTTCTTGAATAACAATAACGTAAATATGGACATAAGGTTTTATAAGGGTTGTTTGCAAGCTCTATTTAAAACATGATGAACACTTTAACTACATATTCATATTCATTTTTCAAATAATTAATATGCATCAATTTTATGTTTATATATATCATATTGGGTTCATAAAAGATTAATTTTGTATAACACATTAATAAATACACCAATGATATTCACTATCAAAATAATAAGACATTAAATATATATATCAAAAAGGTAAATTATAATTATTAATTAAAATTAATGACATGATTTTTTTTTGGAAATTTCTATAATATGTTAATAAATAATTATAAATACTTCATAAAAATTTATTTATAAAATAATTATAATTAATTTCAATTTTAAAAAATATATTTTGAAAAAAATTATAATCATATTTCTATTATTCTGTTTTTTAAATTGTAAGTTGTCGAATAATATTAAAAATATATTTAATGATATAAATTATATCATAATCCGTGATACAGTTTAAATCTATATAATTCCTTATAACTGGTGTTCCCTGGAAGAAAATAGATAATCCATGAAAATATATCATATTTTACGGTATATTCATAGAAAAATAAAATGTTCAATTTAAATAATACTCATATTTTCATATATTGATTGATATAATAATCATGATTTGATTCTCTATTTTGAGACATGAAATAGTATATTTCATCACCTAATACAATATAAAAATCCATATAGAATGATATTATATGTGAAAACCCAATGAAACAAAATTTCAACTTCTGTTAAAATTGCTTATATCATATTACATGATTATATTATTGTTCAAGATATCATAATTAATAAATAATGCCACTGAAGAAAATTACACCATTTTTTATGACACAGGTTATTACATAAATTATTTCATCCTCTTTTATATAATTCAGGAAACATTTGATGTGTTGAAAGTCTATTATACAAATGATAATTTTCCTTGTATTCAATAAAAATTATATTGGTAGTGGAATATTACATGAATCCATACCCCATGATATCCATGTTATGAAAAAAATACCATGGTTTATATAAATTGAAGAACAAGTGTCTGAAACAATTATGATGGTCATAATATTTAATTTCAGTCAAAATATTTAATGAATTTACTTATAAAGTATCTATAGTATTCTTACAATGTGTTTATATAAGGAAATATCATCTCCCAAATTCCATTATATGGAGGTTGAAAAGTATGTAGATGTTTTATTATATAAAAAAATTAGGAAGTTATGAATGAAATAATACTTATCATCTAGAGATGTCAAACTGATTTGTTATATTTAAAAACCAAATTCAATCTTCATTCATTATTATTGTGGTTAATTTCTAAAATATGAGTATCCAATTCCCAGTGAAGGGACTAATTTCATAGTTCCATTCAAGATTTCATTATTTAATGGTGTCTTGTTATAACTTGTAACATCATTCCTCCAGCTGGTAGATTTGATGTTTTTTGGAATCATTCATTTATAAGTTGGATTAAATTATAATTGGATAGTGAATCGAAGGGTAACCATACACCCATAAGATGTGCTTCTATCTTTAGATATAAAAAATTACAATGAAGAAAATTGATTCAAAACAACAATTTAAAAAGTCTAAAACATCGTTAGTCAATCAAAAAATAGATCATAAACAAATTTTTATTTTCATAATATATAAGGAAAAAAGTATACAAGATTTGGACCCTAGATAACAACGTCATCCAAGAAGAAATAAAAAACAAAATGAAATATACACAAAGAAAATGGGATGGTCTACCTCGCTAGTTTGAACAAAATTCAAGTCCCTCTTTGGAAACCCTAACTACAACCGAAAAACAGATGTGAGACAAGATGTTTGAGAAATTGGAGGCAATAGAGTGGAGTGATTTGAGCTTTGATTCACCAAGGATGAGCATCAGATGTGGGTGGATACTGTGGAATGGTCCTGATATCGTAACGGGCTTCCAAATGGTTTAATCTTTTTTAAATAGATCATTATACTTTTATCAGTGCTTACGAATAAGCACTCATAAAGAGTACTTTTATCAGTGCCCATCTAATAACCACTGATAAAAGGAATATTAATCCATGATAATGTTTTAGTGTGGATATATATTCATTTCCTCAGTGCTTTGTTTTGCATTGAAAAAGTCTCATCTTTATCTATGATTATTACTTAAGCATAGATAAATGATTTATTATAATAATTATAAATAAAAAAAATTATAAATATATGTATACTTAATAAATATATATAAATATAAATATAGTAAATATATTCTATTTTAAATATATTTATTATAATTTTATAATTATAGAAATATTTAATAAAAATATTATTTATATCATTATATATAATTATATAATTATATATATTTATATTTATTAAATATATATATATAAATATTATCAATATATTAATTATATATGTAAATTTATTATAAGTTTAATAATTATTAAAATATATATAATTATATAAGAACATTTATTTTTTTTTAAAATTTGAAACATATAATTGTATTAATACAGTAAATGTACATTCATAAATATTTTTTTTATAAATATTTTTTTACAAATATTTTATTAACATTATTAATGAATCTCTAATTTTATGTGCAAGTATATATGTTAAAAATGAGTGAAATTGAATAAATTTAAAATTAGTACACATTAACAATTTTGTAAAAATGGATAGGTTTTGTGTGTGCGGTTTTTATATTAAACTTCATTAATTAGGTATATGTGAAATCAATATAAGACATGTTAGATCTGTGTTAAATTAAAAAAACATTATTAAATAATAATTCCATTACAATATGCAATTAGTCAATATTTTTATTTAATATTAACTTTTAATCATAAACCATTATTTAATAAATATATGACTATTTAATGTAAACAACATAAATACTTTCTAATAATCAAATCATATTTATATATATTAATATGTATCTATATATTTAATTTATTAACATTAATTATCATAATTATCTAAATAATAAAGGGTTTGATATTTACTAATTTATAATCAATTTATTAATTTTTATCCATAATTATATAATTAATAAAATTTGTAATATTTTTTTTAATAAACTAAAATTTTATTCTTTATTTATTTCATTATATAATTTTATCTATTCGAACCTTTATCAGCACTAAAAAAACTGATATAAAAATATTTATTAGTGCTAAACGTAAAGTGAAAATAAAGGTTACCCTTTATCAATGCTATAAATAATTAAATGATAAAGGATAAACTTTATCAGTGCAAAAAAATGAAGCACTGATTATTTTTTCCTTTATCAGTTCTAAAAATTGTTGATAAATGGTTAAATTTATCGACACTTTCTTTAGCGTTGATAAATATTCCATTTATCAGCCCTTTTTTCTAGAATTGATAAATACCAACACTATTAATGGTCTATTTTGTACTATAGAAAAACGAATATGAAAAAGATAGTACCGTGAAAAATAGTGGAGTTACACATATGGCTAAAACGATGCCTGTTTTTGGTACTAATGATAGAAATAATATTTACATGAATATGTCATACTTTGGAATCATCGAAATATATGGATGTTGGATTATAAAACATTCCAAGTATTTATTTTTTAATGAAATTTCTTTGATAGTATGAGTTTTGTTAAATAAGATTAATTAGGATTCATGAATGTTGATATTAGTAAGAAAGGGTACAAAGACGATCCATTTAAAATGAAATCATAGGAAGTACAAGTATTTTATGTTTCAAATACAAAAAACCAAAAGTTATCAATTATTCTGTTATTGAAAAAAATATTGAAGGATCAGATGAAAATTCCATTGCATAAGAACCTTTCGTTGGTACATTGTAATCATTTCACAACAATCCCAATGTAGATGGCGTTGTTTTTGTTAGAGGGGACCATAATGAAGGGATTTTAATAGTTGATATAGGGGTCAAATCCCTTGAGCCTTTATTATTTTATCAATAATCTGGTTATATTATTTTTTAATATACATTTCATTACTTCATGTTATTATCTGTTTTCTTCTGCATTTATGTAATTTAAATTAATTTTTTAAACCACATCTACATAGAATAACTTCATGAATGAGATTGTGCTCCCAATCCTGAGGAACAACATTTCCTTGACCTACTTCCTATCATAGTGTAGAAGAACAATGACATTCAGTATATGCTGGTAGTCCCAATCCTTGAGAACAACAGGTTTCTCGACCTTCTACTAATTCCATTTTAGAGTTACAATGACCATATACACATGTTGATTCTACCATTGAAAAAAAACAAAAAATGCATTAATATTGTTTTGATACTCAAGGAAAGTGATCCATAAGTAATTTTTGACATGTAGGAATCAGCCTCACTAGAATATGACCCATGGTGTGAATGATATGACTCAAAGTTAGACTTTTTATTTAAAAGTGACATTAATTTTTCAAAAAGGAATAAGTTTCCAAATGAAAACATAGGAAACACATTCAATTTTTTCTGATTATTTATTAGAAAGATCCATGAAACATTTAGGATGTGTTGGAATTATCCACACCATAATATGAGGCCCTATGTGGCCAGTATGACTCCACATGAATTTTTTATTTAACATTGAAATCAATTTTAGTATAAAGGGAAACGGAGCTACTTAAAACAAAGAAAATTAATATTTATTATTTTGACACTTCATGAAAATCATCCATCATTAATTTGTGTTGTGGATGAATCAGTCTCACCTCAATCTGATGCATCGTGTAACTGATATGACTCAAAGTGCATTTTTTTATTTAAAACTGACATCAATTTTCATAAAAAGGACAAATGAAAATCTCAATACTGAGCAGTGGAATTCGGGTTGTTTTTATAATTTAGGAAAATTATTAGTAAGTCATTTGTGATATGCAAGAGCCAACTAAACCTCAATCCAACACATGGTGTGATCAGTATGACTCCAAGTGCATCTTTTTATATTAAATTGACATTAATTTAAAAAAGGATCAATTAAAGTAATGAAAATCGATAAAACACATTCATATTGATTTGATAATTTAAGAAAATGTTCTATTTTTCATTTCTGATGTGTAGAAATCATCTACACCACAATCCAACTAATGGTGTTACTAGAATGATGCAATGTGCATGTTATCAGTTTAAAATTGACATTTTAGTTCAAAATTTGGGTCACTCACTAAAAACCAAGAAAATTCTCACCAATAGTATTTATAATTAATAACATAAATTTATAATTCATTTCGACACGTAGGTAGCAGTCTCACATCAAACCGACACATGATTTGACTCGTATGACTCAAAGGGCGTGTTTCCTGCATGAAATTCTATTTTAGTAGAAAACAAAAATGACATAATAAAAAAAAATACTATGAATGCATATTTTCTTGATACATTAGGAAAATGATACTAATGTATTTTGTGACATATAATAATCTCATACACCTAAATCACACACATTGTGTGACCATTATAATAGAAAATGTGTCTTTATTTCAAAATGAAAATAATTTCAGTAAATAGAATATGTGAAATAATAAAAAAATGATAAAACACATTCAAATTGTTTTGATGCTATAGGAAAACAATACATACCTCATTTTTATGTGTAGAAATCAACTACACATCAATACATTTCATCGTGTGATCAGCATAACTTTATGTTTCTTTATATTTAAAGTTGAAATATTTTTAAGGTATTCATTCATATTATGGATTTATTTATTTATTTATCATATTAATAAAAAAATATTTGTTTTATTATATAGGTATATTATTTTCCTTAGTATGAGGTGATTTTTTAACAATGGATACCATGGGTGAACTTTTTTGAGAGGGTATCACGGGTTCCAAATAAAAACATTAATGTTTCAAATTGTTTGTGGATAGAAATTGTAAATGTAATTCTACAAAATATTGTTTCAAAACTATAATTTTTTTTATTCATGATGTAAAATTTATATCAATTAAATATGTTATTCTGTGTGTAGGAGGTTTCCATGTGTTTTTTTGTGTACAAGAGGTTTCATCAATGCGCTATTATGCAAACATCACAATTCATCATATGGGTCCTTTATCAGCATTATTTATAATTATAATAGAGGTCTCCATTTATTAATACTATTAAAATTGTGGATAATGTTTGACCTCTTTCAGTTCTACAAATAGTTCTAATAACTATTAGCCTCTATCATTGCTAAACTAGCGATGATAAATCCCCCCTAATAGAATTGCGATTAATAGTGTTTTTTAGCGCAATTAAAAGAGGTTTTTCCACTGTTATTGGGAATATTGGTAGTAGTGAAACAAATTAGCCCATGTTTTTCTATGGCCAATAGTATTATCTCATTTTATAAAGAACTAAAAAGCTTTTTCCCCACATCTTGAATATATACATAATTTTTTTTAAATCCTTTATAATACTACAACATGAGATAGAGATGAAATATAGAACACACCTTTTGAGTTTGTATAGATTCTGCATCTTGGACAGATGAATTTTTTTGAATCTGGTAATGAACTAATGGTGATTGGGTCTCTCCATAATAGTTTATCCCAATTAATTTTTGATCATCCCAAAAAATTTTATCCAAATTTTACTTAAGGATAAGTTACAATGTCTATTTGAGTCCACTAGCATTCTTGGAATCTTGCACAGTTTGTCCCATGTTTCTTCAACATCATATTGGGCCCTCCAAATCACCTCTACCTATAATAAAATAATCAAAAAATTGAAATCATCCAATTTAATAGTGTTTAATACCAAATAATTGAGTCAATAATGAAGGGAAATTTGTTATCAAACTTATAATTTATGATAAAAAATCAATTTAAAATAGTGGTATAATGGTGGAAATAAATAGTGAATCACTACCTGATTACACCCCCACACCTAAACATTTTCACTCAGGGGAAAGGCAATATTTCAATAACAAAATGTTTTATAGAGATATTTCCAACTTTATTAAGATTAATCATTAAAGTGATGTATAATATGTGATTGTAATGTAATGAAAGGAAAAAATCACACTAAGGAGATATTCTCCGTAACAATGGAAAAATACTCCTCATAAATTGTATCAGAAAAAAATTCCGGGAGATTCATGATAACATGTTTATAAAATTATTATAAATTCCAAAATGTCACAATCTCTTCACATTTTAGTGTGATGACCATTTGATGGTATTCTTTCCACATTACATCCATTAAATATATTTCATTTTAAATATTTTTCTTCTTAAATGATTTTTTCCACCGACCATGCCCTACATCCATTGTAATAAATTTTAAAGGACCACTCATTAAGAATTCCTAGAAGTGAATCCTTGATCTTATAACCTGTATTTCCTCAAAAGTTGTACATTTCATCACTCCCCCTCATTTATTATTTTTATTTTTTTTCAAAACATGAATTTGGAACATATCTCACATTAATATCTCAACAATTTTTTGATATCCTCACTACACATATTGTAATATTTATAACAAGATAGATGGTCCTGGAAGTTATTATTTTTTGACATGGACAACACACAACCCATATTTTTTTATTTGTTTTTTTTTAATTTTTAGGGCATAAAATAACTGGATAATAGGTACACACACATAGGTCATTCTAGTAAAACAATGAAAAAGATAGGTTAACAAAATAATGTATGGAAAAATAATTTTGGAAAGTTGATAAATATTAACCTAACTTATATTCACCTTCAATTGAGTATAGAAAATGTACACATTATTTTTGGGTGAAAAGATGTGTACAGATATTAAGTGAAATAATTTTACCAGAATTTATAAAAAAAGGTACCATTCTTATGAATGGTTTTATAATGATAATAAGATTTATATTATTGAAAAATATCTAAATTTAAAAGGAAAATTCAATCCTCAATATTGAGTTAATGATAAAACACACATTTTGGTAGTGTTTTTTTCCTTCGTTAAAACAACATGACCCATTCATTTTAAATAATTCCCATGATTAAGTGGTCATAAATAAATAATATTCCAGCACAAAATTGATGTATAAAATGAGGGGGAGGGAAGTAACAATACAATTCATTAAGGAAAAAAGAAAAAAGATGATGAAAATTGCTAATTGAGGAATGTACCCATCCTCTAACACATAGAGTGTGCACCTTCCTTGCTATAATAAAAGATAATTTTAGAAGTATTGATAAAATGTGGTGGGTTAGATTGTTAGGTTGCTTCTTGAACTTGAATTTCCTTTATTTGGGAATCCATAATTTATTTATGAATATGCTTCAACTACTTCCCATTTACAGTGAATGATTTATTTGCCTATTTATTTTGAACCTAAATACCACCAAATGGATAAGCATTAATAATATTGAAAGGGCCAAAATAGTGAGAATGAAACTGACCTAAATGTAACTTTATCCTTTCATAGAAAATGATGATCTTAAACCCAATTTGGAATTAAAGATGAAGGATGAGGTGGTCATAGGAAGACATGGTTTTCCCCTTACAAAACTGAGAGTTCCAATATAAATCTCTAATCATTTATTCCATCCCTTTAATACCCATATTTCTTTAAGCACAAGAACAAAAAATATTTTAATAAAATTTTTCGATGAATAGTAGGCCTAGTTCTCCATCCCCACAGGTAGGGGAAAACTATCTAAAAAATTTACAGATATGGTGACATGCTAATGGGTGTTTTCAAGGCAGTATGGTATGCACATAATGAATCATCGAGTCTAACACTCCAATCATATCTATTTGGTTGAACCATTTTTTCAAGAATTTTTTTCCTATATATTAGAAACCTTAGATTGACCATTACTTTGTGAGTGATATATAATAGGTAATCGATGCCTGACCTAATACCGGGGAAAAAGTGATTTCATTTTTTCGGTTGCATAAATGAAAACCCTGGTCGCTGATGATGAATCCAAGAAATCCAAATGAATGTAAACTTTTCTTATAAAAAAATCTACAATTTTCTTGGAATCATATTTTACCGTGGCTCATGACTCTATCCATTTTTACATATAATCATGTTCCAGAAGAATAAACTTCTTTTCAAAGGGACTTGGAAATTTACCAATATAGTCAATTCTCCAAACATCAAAAATATCATGAAAGAGGAAGTGTTATTATGGAATCTAATTTATTATAGAGACATTCCCCATTCATTTACAATGAGGATAATATTTACAGAAATCATGGAATTGTGTAAATAATGATGGCCTAAATATATAGAAATTGAGGACATTATGAGACATAATTTGGGGAAAAAAGTTTCCCCCGCATGAAAATGTGTGGAAGAACCTATGGAAAGATAGAGACAAACTATCGGGAACCCAACTCCAAAGGGCTTGATCACTAAATGTATGCAAAAGTTATGTGTCACACCAAATGATCCAACAAGGCTAATGTTTTAGATGTTCAGCTTGTTTTTTGTTGAAATTAGTTGAAATGTAATATTCTACCAAATAATTTACAGTTTTGGCATTCCATGGAATAACATATTGAACTCAATATAAATTCTCATTAGAAGAAATTTCATTTATAGGAATATAGGGGGATTGGTCAATGTGTGGGGATGAAATGATCTTACTAATATGGCCAACCACCATATTCTATACACTTTTTTATCAATATCTTCTATATTAAATTCTTGATGTAATAGAATCCAGTGAATGAGATGTGGTTTGGATTTGGGTTTCATAAAGGGATACCGAAGGGATGCATGGTTTGAGAACACAATGACATTTGACCCTAAAACCTGGGACCTATATTTATCTAAGGAAAAAACAATGGAAATGAATTATTTTTTAGTTGTGGTTTTTTTATTTTGTAGGTTCCATTGTGGATGAGGTGTATGATATAACATTGTAGCGTGATTTACCTATTATGATAAGAATACAAAAACTTCATAGTTATAGGTGTCACACATGATCTCAAATGGTATATCCCACCAAGGTGATTAGATTATCGGGGTTTATATGGGACTCCATTTCAAGTTATTAAAATATTCATCACATTATTTATTAACAAAATTATTTTTATTTTTAGAGTATGTGGAATAGGGAGTTCAATCTAACTAACATATCTAATTATATAATGATAAAATATATCATGATCTAAGAAAGATCATACATAACGCACAGTTTTGGGGAATGGTAATGAAGTAATGACATCCTCTTTTGATTTATCTACTTGGATACCATCCCTAGAAATGACATGTCAATGAATTATACTTATCTCACCATGAAATGATATTTCTCATAATTTAATACAAGATTTTTTTCAATACATGGATGTACGGGAAAAAAATTTCACTCATACACTGATCAAAATAGGATATATAAATATTGAAATCATATATAAATACTTCCATAATATTCTACACGTAATCTTAAAAAATACTAACCATGAATTGCTGGAAAGTACATGGAGCATTGAACATACGAAATAGAATCAACCTATAGTCAAATGTGCCAAAGTGGAAGGTTAATTTTTGCCTTTTGAGGAACCTCAATGAGATATGGATATGAAAATATCCAGAATATCCATCAAGGAAATATATGTGGGACTTACTCACTAACATCTCTAGATTCTAGTCAATAAAAGACATTGGTAAATGGGCCTTCTAGTGTGATGGTTTAGTGTGTGATATTATATGCTGAAACACTAACTATTCTACAAATGAGTTATAACCAATTACTTATTTTCATTTTTTTTATAGTCATCCCTGTTTTCATGGAAAATACCCACATTGGACTAACCCATTGGCTATTTGAGATATGGTAAATGATTCCAAAGATCATTAATTTTGTTAGATCCTTTTTAAAACATCCAAGAGGTTTAAATCCATTAAATTTTTCCCTTCTTCACTAGTTTAGTGTCGTCATTTAATAATATGTGTTGTGTGGAAATTGATTGGATAATAATAAGAATGTTCGCATATATCTATCACAAGGATTTTTTATACTCTTTCAAAAGTTCATGTAGTCATAATTAATGTTGAAGAAGGCGTGAATAAGCAGTGATGCAAGTAATATTGTTTCTATTATCAGGATATGAATAATCTACATTTTAGGTAGTGTTTTATGTTCCAATTAAATGGTATTTTGGATTTATTTGAGTGAACTTTAATGTTAATGTTTGATGATATCATAAAACTACCGAATGGTGACATCCACGTATGAGTAATGACCGTTTACAAGCTTAGTAGTATCATTGATGGTCATGGGATCCTCAATTATCAAGAAATAATCAATTAAAAATCACAAATTACATTTTTATAGACCATTACATCATTAAATTCAAGATTCATTAACTGGAACTTGTATAAATGATTAAAAATCAAAAAATTGGGCCATATGATGGATACAATAATTTTTTTGAGGGAGGGAGAGCATCAATATAATTAACTGAAATTGAGTAATGTTCTTCTGAGTTGTTCTTTATAAAATCAAGGATGATGAAGTGAAAAATGTCACCACCAAACTCCGTAGATAATGTAATGTTATTGAAATTATTTATGGGTTTGGTAGTTTTCAAGAAATGAATCCCCAATATATCTAGGCATGTTCATTCATTCTACAATTATCCATTTTAAGAACATAAAAATTAGAATGAAAAATTAAAATTTCCACCCTCTCAATATCATCCTCAAACACACCAGTGGGGTGTTCTATACTCTGGTTTGATATCTAAATGACTATTTTAGTGATCTTCAATTACCCAACCTACAATAAAGAGAAAATAGAGTGAGGTATCACATTTATAAAAGCACCGAAATAAATCATATCTCTAAAAAATAAATACTCCCCAACCTTGAATTGAATAAAGAATGTTCTAGGATCATTTAAGTTGGTCTAAAGTGATGTATCAATCAATGATGAGATGTTCCTCCCCATAATCAAATTTTCATCACCACAAATCCACACTTGGTGTGTACACAACTCCTTAAAAATCTTAGAGTATCATGGACTTTTCTTCATGAACTCAATTAATGGGATTTTAACCTACACTTTTTTAAAAGTTTCCAACATTTAATTATCATGATTAGTTTTATTTTGTTTTCCAGGTTGGGTGGATGTTTTGGAAAATAAGAGAGTAATGGATTTTCTTGGTGTTTTATTAACTGAAAATTCCATTCCATTGGCATGGATTCTCTTAGGATAAGGTTTTCCCTCACTTTGACTATTTTTAATGGTTGGGATAGTGGTTTTCTTAAGAGGTGATGACTCTATTGGAGGGTCCATTTTCCTTTTAAAGTTTCATTCCACTCTTATGGGTGACGAAATTGAAATTTCACTTATATTTAAGGTTTAATTTGGGTCATAGGGTAGTTTACCAGAACCATGACATTGGATTTCCCCAACTGAGTTGGTGAGTTGGCCTAATTGGGTTTTTAGGTCTTGTATGGCATGTTTGGTTTATTTTTGAAATCAAATATTATTTTCATCCATTTTTCATCATGTATTCAAGGCTTGGATCATGTTTTCGAGGGGTTTGTTTGAATTGACATTGTGGTGGTTAATGATTTATGGGTAGTGGTGGTGGATGACTACTCTCTCCTGGTTGGTTCCATGGTTGTTGATCTTGGTTTGAGTAGCCCCGTATCATATATGATTAGTTGTATTTTTACCAGGGGTTGTAAGGATTGTATTGTTACTTCCTAATGGGTGGGATATAGGGTTGTCATGAAAATATTTCCTCTTAACTCTCAGATTTTACTCTCTATTAAGGGAATTATTCAGAATCATGGGTATCAGTAGAACATATACCACAATGGATGGGAGAAGGAGATTGGGGTTTTCCTTGGGAAATAAAAAGATGTCGGATAAGTGTACTTACCTATTCAAACATCATGTACATATTATTTTCAAACCTAGAAAAGTGTACCTCATGGATACCTTAAATTAGTAAACTGGACATTGAACCGAATTGTTGAGTGTATTGGCCCATGTTCCCAATGAGGTTCCTTCTAGATATTTGGGTTTTATCAACATCCGCACCACCTTTGTTAACGTCAATCATGTTTTTATCCGCTATATTAAAAGTTTATCACTTATTTGGTGGTGTGGAAAACATGAAAAAAAAGAACTCTTAAATCATTCCCAATATTCACCTAATGTTTGCCCTTGTGATTTCCTTATTCCTAAAATTTATTTCTTTATAGTTTCAATTTGAGTGGTTGGGATGTTTTTTTGAAGAAAAAATCATTTCATTTCCACACAACCTCAAATAGGGAATTAAAATAATATAACCAATCTTCTGCAGTTTCTTCGAATGAAATAGGTAATTCCCTAATATTTACATATTCAATATCTACATTGGTATGTTTTAATATAGAATTTACAATGTGAAATTATTTTATTCTCTTATGGATTTCTTCTTTAGCAAGTCCGTGTAATCTTAGAAATAAGTCAATTAAACCAAATTTATGTTCAAAATTGGGTGCCTCGCCTTATATTTGAATGTATACAAGACGAATATCTACATAATGTGAGGTTGTATATTTTAATTTATAGTTAATTTCAGACACATTATGAAAATTTATTTCATTATTGATTTTGGTTTCATAATACAATGAATAATGATCAATAAATGGGTTGATGTTTTGTGTTTCCTCCTTTAATGGATTGTTTGGTGCTCCATATTGTCAATGATGAAATATACTCTCTAATTTATACTCAAGAGGAAGTAGTTCCTCTCAAAAATATACCATCGTGCAAAGGTCCAAAAAAGAGAATATCATATAAATCAACATAAAAATGATGAAGCAAAATAAGTGAACTAATAATTAAATAATATAAAATGTATTTAAAAAATTCATACTAAAAACAAAATTTATTCCCAAAAAACAGTACAAATATTGTACCACATTTTCCATGACATGTCAAATTTATTTTAATTTAAATAAAAATTTATATTCTGTGGAAGACCATAAGTTATCTCTCATAGAGAGTTCGATGTTTAAAGTGTTTATTTCTAAAAAAATTACAAAAATTGGTGGGGTGGTTTTGAAAATAGTTTTAAAAATAAAATGACATAATTAATGAGTTTAATAATTGATAAATAAAGGTGGTGTTTTTAAAATTATGATAAAATGAGTTTATTTAAATTTCACTTCACTTATTGGTTATTTCATCATTAAAAAAAATACAAATTGTATAATGGAATCCTTAGGTTGGGGTAGTCAAGAAATCAATTCCCCTATTGCCTCTTAACGTGATGCATAAAGAGCACCCCTTTACACAAGTATAATTTTTTAAAGGATTGAATATCATGAATATAAATAGGTATAAAAAAGTACAATAAAATATTATGTATGTCTGAGATAAATAGAATTATTTTCTTTTCCAAATTCAATAACCCAAGATTCCCAAATAAATATCAACCCGATCAATATTGAGAAAAATTGGTTAACTTAATTAAACCAAATAAATTCATTTAGAGGATAAGAAAGATGAGATAAAAAATAAATGAAATAATTCACACAAAAATAAAAAAACAAATAGAATAAAAATTATCGTAACTCCCTCCCAAGTATGTGTAGCTCCCTCGAAATGATCATCCACCATTTAGCTCATCATCGAGAGGAGGAGGATACTCTGGTAGATCTCCTTCTTCATTTTAGATCTACCTATTAAAATAGGGAAATCAAGAACCTATGAATGGACTATAAAAATACTTTGGGACTCTAAAATGGTTGATATTTTATCTCTTGTAAAACTTACAAATGTGGTTCCCAAGGTTCCATTTTTTAGGAAAAAAGTTAGGTGGTTTTAAGAACCCATATTTCAATAAACCACATGGCCCCTGTTTTTAGTGCAAATAAAGTCATAAATAAATTTTAAAAAAACTAAAATGTTTCTAAACCACTTCTTTAATAACTCAAGAAAAAATTTAAAATCATTTGTAAAACTATATCCTGAGATATGGATGAGATAAATAACACAACATTTGACTTTGTGCATATTCAGTTTATTAGAAAAGTTAGTTCGGTTTAGAACCTTAATGGATGAAATGGGCTTGGGTGTCTTCATAAGTGTTTTATCCTAATAAACTATAGATATAATCATAAAATTTAATCCCAATTTAGTGAATGGATAATAGTAAGTGTTCATTTTATTCCAATTTCATTCATAGAATCTGGTACAGTTTCAAGCATTTTTCTTCACCATCATCTTGGGCCCTCCAAGTCACATCCACATACAATGAAATCTTCCAAATTAGTGAAATTACCCTTTTTAATATTGATTAAAAAAATTAAAAAAATTAAGTGAAATTTTTTATTAAATTTGGAATTTAAGATACAAAATCATTTTAACTCATTTGTATAAGGGAGGAAATGAATAATGAATTTTTACATGATCAATTATGAACCAACATATTGAAAAAATTCCCAATATACATAACATTATTCAGAGGATGATCCAAATTTCCACCCCTAGCAATGAACCCACCAAATAGGTCCTTAATTAACTCCCAAAACATGAAAATGAAGCGACATTCAGAAAAACATGGTGAATGTTTTCTACAAATCTTTTATAAAGATGAAATGCAAATTACATTTGAATTCCAACCCCTATAAAGTTGATTATGTATGAGTAATATATTTTCACAAATTTTCCAGAGTAAAATTTAGTTGTAAAGAAATAATGAATGATTTCCTAAAGGAAGTTATCTAATCCAATGTGATGATACCTATAGTATAATTTTTCTTAGAGAAATTACTACTATTAAAGCAGCCACAAATGTTCTGAATCAAGACAATAATGTCCCAATGAAAAAATAAAAGATATTTAATTTTAGAATATGAATGAGAGGGAACATTCATTCATGACTTTTCCTATGTTAAAATAAGTCTGCGATAGAAATCTTATTTTGGTTATGTTGAACAATCATGATTTCCACAAGAGGTCTGTCAAGCCAATGAGTTGTCTAATAATTGGGGTTGGACTAATTACAGGCAATCCATTTTGAGCTGGCCAATAGGACTTTACAAAACATACAAATTTCAATCCATGTAAAATAAATAATATAATAAGAGTACCCATTTATCATCCTTATATTAAATCTACGAGATATGAATTCAATGGAGGGATAATTTGAGGAAAAGAGAATACGAGTTAATTATGTTTGAAGGGAATCATTAAAAATCCTAAGATCCATTATACCAATACATATTATATCATTTGGTTTAATAAATTCCTTAAATTAAAATGTGATGAAAAAACATTCATAACCTGATCCAATTCCAAATAAGTTATTGATCATACTTTGGAGTTTATTAATAATGATTATAGGCCATATATTAATAGGTGTACAAAAAATTGGATGTGATCACATAATTGAACAAACACACCCTTCCAACTTGATACATGGATTTACCCTTTCAGTTTTCCATCTTATTTTGAATTCTAGAAAAATATCATTCAATATAACAATATTTTGTCCTACCATATTGGATGAGAACTCCTAAATTGTTAAAAGTAAGAACACTCATGTATACTATATTTAATCAGGCAATATAGTTCTTCCTTGTCACTAATATTCAATTTCCAATCAAAATTGAGGATTTATTCTAGCTTATTGCTATCCCAACCACCTATTCATAATGATAAAAAATATACTTGATGGGAAAACGATTTTTCATGGAGGCCTGACAACGAATAAAAATATAATCACTATATAACAAATGTGAGTGTGGGAACATACCTCTCCCAATGTTGATTTGTTTAAAAATTAAAATATTGACCATATCATTAATACATATACTCAAATAATATTAAACTCGGGTAAAAGAATACCTAATAGAGGTCACATTTCCAAAACCCCTTGAATCAATGAAAGAATCCTATCGGGGGTCTATTCATCAGGATAGGGAGCCTCGCTGAACTCAGAATCGTTTTGATCATATTGATGAAAAAACCAGGATAACCCATACTTTTTTAGAACAAAAAAAATGAAAAGCTATTATAGAGTATAAAATTCCTTATATATATCAATCTTAAATTCCAAATTCGTATACCTTATTTCCTCTTCAAGATATTAACGCACATATAAGTAGTGAAAATAAAATTTTGAATTTTCCTTACTGGGACAAAGATAAATTGGTTTTTTGTGGTGATATCCTTCCCAAATTTCACCAATATGATGGAAATAATCCTAATGATAAATTAATTGGGGTGTTTCTAATTTAAACTAGTCTAAAATAATAATATAAATAGTATTCTATTTTTTGGGAATAATTGAACTGAGGTTTGAGCTTAACCTGTGAGGCATGTGAGCATGAATAAAAAACTATTTAACCACATTCACGAAATCATTATGAATAATGTATCAATAGAACATAATGAACTTGTTTTTGAAATTGTCTTCTACTTCCAGACTATTACTTCTAAGAGAAAAGATATATTTTCTAACCTCCTCCTTAGATTAAATAGAGGAGAGGAAAAGATTCTCTTTCTCCCTAAAAGAAATAGATATATTATCAATCATCTTTTTTTTTTCTATATAATCCATCATCAGAATAGATAATTTGAAAATAACCAATAACTACATTAGAGATTTTATTTTATGATGTAAATAAAAACACATTAATAATGAGAAAAATGACCCCTGATTCTTTTCACCTTTTCCATTATTTGTAATGTCTTGGTGTTTATATTACCACATTGAAACCATCTAAAACATAACAAATTTCTACTCAACATTTTTTTAATAATTAGAATATCATATTGATTGTAGAAGGGATCCAATTCCTTATTAGGGATAGTATAGTGGGTTTGGTTAGTGGTTTGGAAGTTTGTGATAAGATTCTTAGCCGATTTGATATCATCATCAAGACTAGAAAATAATCTTTTACTCTATCCCTTTATGTATCCCTCAATTTATTTCAGTTTCTATTTCAATGCATGCAGAGGGATTCCATGATATCCTACTTCCAATTCCCCCTAATCATTTACACTATTGTTAGAGATAACCAACCAATAATTAATACACCTAAAAGGGAGAGGGAAATTCTCTTGAAATAAATGTTGAAACATCAATAATCAATGGATATTGATTTGAGTAAAGCCTAGAAAGAGAAAAATCATAGATATCAGTAGAGATAGCTCCATCATTAACTTACAAAAAAATCTATCATGATTACTATCCTGACTACTATTAATAGTGTACCTATTCCAAGTGCAGTCACCCACAACAATCGGAACCTCAACTAAACAGCACTGATCAATGCACAGAGAGAACACATGAAAGGCCAATATGTGATATTTGGATCTAGTTTCCTCCTTTGGTAACAAAACAACATCAAAATCCCCAATCATAATCCACTTATGATTAATATTTTCAGATTGTATATAAATATCCCTCCATAACTCTATTCTATTGATATATGATGTAGAGAAATAAACAAAAGAGACAATGATATTAGAACCTTATGAAGGAAGGGATATAACCATGAATTGACACCCTCTATAATGAGAGAGATTATGAATATTATATTTCTTGAAAACCCATAAATGATCCAAATCATTGTTTTTTTATTTTTTTGATCCAAAAATTTTGCAAAAAATTTCCCAATTGAACGATATGTAACTATTAAACACCCTTAAAATAGATTCACTATCCTTGTAATAACTTTGGGTTCGGGAAGAAGGAATCACCATAGCCTTCTACCCCACAAGATCATCATTTCTCACTAAAATTACACCAAAAGAGGTATAATTTCATTATGTGTTACCCCCTCCACACCAGTGGCCTGCATCATATCATGGAATGGAGAAGATTAAGCAGAGATTCTTTTATCATGAACAACCTTAGTGGGGGGACCACCATCACCATGCATAGATGTAAAATGTTTAGGAAAAGTAGAAGATCCATTCAGGGTTTTAAAATTCCCTTTATTCTTCTCACATTTGATCTCCTCATGACCCATGAACATAGAAAATAATCATATAACAACGTTGTTACATTCTGAGGTTAAATGTACAAAAACAAAAAATCATACATAATTTTTTCTTCCATTAATATTATATTTCAATATTAAGACTATCATCTCCTTTCATTATAATAACCACTATAACTAAGGTGAAAGACATATCTTCTTCTAGAAGAATCCTTATAAAATGACCAAACCTTGGGTTTTCAATTTTCCAAACCATTCTGATTGGATTTCTATCAAAGGATTCAATTTCATAGGGAATATTTTTGTTCTAAAACAACACACATAGTTTTAAAATATGAAGCAATGTTTATAAATGAGTGTTCCTAGCATTTTTGGGTTAAAAATTACGAGCAGATTATTGTATTCTGAAAAGACTGGAATTCAGGGAAACTGATCCATAGCTTCAAAACCTCCTCTTATAATCATAGAAAGGGAAGTCAACGTGATAATATAATCTCCCTATATATAACATTCTATAATCACCAAATTCTATAATCGTCATGACTCTTCATGTGAGATCATTAAATTTACAAGGCCCCTCTCATTTTGGGACCATAACACGACCAAAAATTGATAATTTTCCAAACGTCACTCCATCAACCGAATCCTTGTTAGCTGATACATTTGAAACATAACCCTTCATGATAACCCTACCAGGAGAGGGATCATAAACATCTAATAATTAAATATTAACATCTTATTTGATTACATCCAAATAATTTTCCCTTAATTCAATAGAATCCATGAGTGAAAGTACTACCACAAATTATTTTCTAATTACACCAAGATTTATTTTTCCACAATCTTCACTTATTGATGTGTATTATATGTTATGTGAGTCCAGTTAAATAATAAATTGTCAATCAAAAATCTCTAAAACCCTATAAAAAATATCTTTTCAAAGGAATGATTTATTATATGGATAAATTAATGACCATTGAAGAATTTTTATAGATTCTATTTTTTTGAAATATGATTATAATGATATTTTTATTCATCTGTTGAAGATTGGTTTAAAAATGTTTTAATTTCATGGATATGAATAATTTTATGGTGGTTTTTATCACTTAAAAAATTATATATTGATATTATAGTTGTTATAGTCAATTTATTCCAATTTTAGGGATGATATTTTATATATATCTAGAAATTTTTTATTGTAATTAAGATAATATGTTTAATGATATATGCATCTATCCAAAATCATTGTTCAATTTTCATAATATTTAAATTTTTTGGTAATATTTGTTATTACCCTATAATATGGGTTGGTTCTAATTAAGATATTGTTATTTTTATTTTTTATCATATTAATTAATTATTATTTGATTTATGATGGATTTTAACATTTAGTATGAGATATTCAATTAATATCAGATTTGTGATATATTGTTATTAGGATAAAAAATTTCTTACATATATTGTACTGATCATGGTGGATGAAGCATATATGAATGGATTATTAAATTTAATTAGTGTAGATAAGAATGTGATATTGGTCTTCAGATAAGTGGTATAACATCAAGACTTATGGAAATGAGTTATTTTAGGAACTAATTATTTCATTTCTATTTATTTTCTTTTTCTTGAGTTATACTATTTATTTTTACCATATAATTTAGGTATAATGATTTCTTTATGATATTACTTTCATATAATAGTGTTTTTTTCATAGGTTTATTGGATATGTTCATTTTACAAACTTTTTTCCCTAGTACATTAGTATCATCTATTAACATAGTCAGAGGAGGGTTCAAGGGAGAAACATATTGAGTAATTTATTTAAACAAACTATATATATACATATTGATTATTGAATATTTACAAGAATGATTTAGTGAAGGGTGTGTATATATTAGATGAATCTTAGAGATTTCTATTATTATAATAGTCCTACACCATGATTTTTTTGTAGTTATAGAATACTAATGTTTTGGTTTATAATTGTTAAACAATTAAAAATCATTGGTTTTTTGGGTGTTATATAAAATTTCATAATATAGAATTTTAATATTTTTATTGACCAAGTCTTTCTCTATTGATTCATATTTAAGGTCTATCCTATATGGTAATATGAAATTAAATTTATAGGGTAATTCATTTCCAAAAATTTATAACCTTAAAGATGTTCAACAACCCCTTTCTTATTTATGTTGAAGAAGGGAGGTCATTTTTCATCTCACCGGTATCCCATGTTTGGTATCAAAAGCATTAGATTGAGATGTAAATTTGTATCAATATAACCCCATAATAAGGTAAGTGATCTAGTTCATTCCTAATGTTTTGGAATTTTTGACATGTTTTTTTAGAAAAAACACTTATGTATAATGATTTATTATTATATATAGATATATTTTCTATAATATGTGACATGGGTTTCATTAAAAATGATCGTACACACATGGTATGTTATTTTGGTGGCTATCATACCTAAAATGAGATAAAATGAGATGATGGAATTAAGATTGGTTTAAAGTACTTGTGACATAAGATGAATGTAATAGTTTTCTTTTAGAGGTTAATAATTCATCATCTAATTAAGAAAACCCTAAATGTGATATTAGTTAAGAACATGGTAGCGATTAAAATTAGAAATAACTTCGAAAACAAAATCAGGAGTGGTGTCCTGATGATGGATATTTAAGATCATATTTTTATATAGTAATGTTTATTTATTGATAAATTTTTCAAGATACATCAAAATTAATATTTCATGCTATTTTCTTATAATATTTTCTAATTTTTCTTTTTAAATCAATTAAGAAATAAACTTGAGTTATGTAACTTCTCTAATTTTATTAAATTTTCATTAATTTCTAAATGCATTTTTGATCCCCTTTGTTAGAGATATTTTTTGTAAAAAATTTCAACAATGATGTTATTATTATAAAAATTACATTTCAAATATTATTTGGATGGATTTTATAAAAAATATTTTCATAATTCCTTATTTTGGGAATTAAAATCACTAAAATGTGGTATTAGTGAGAAGGATTCAAAAATGATTTTTTTTAAAATGCAATAGTTTTAGTTTAGTAGTTTTACAAAAAATTTTGAGTTAACATTACTAAATTGATTATTTCTATAATTAAATATATTTAACATACCCAAATGAAGCAATGATATTTATAGTTAGTTAGGCCATGAGATGTGCAGTCAATGTGTCGTGATATGGTAATGATATAATGATTTTGTATTGAAAATTATTTATGAATATAATTTGAAGAAATCGCATGCATGGATTTAAGAAATGATATCATTCGAAATGTGATGATTATGTGTGTTGATATGTTTGGTGATATGACAAGTGATGATGGGTCCTAGAGAATGGTATATAACAAATGTGGATAACTTCAATCTTGTTTGAACAGTTTGGATATGGTGTTATTTTATATTTTTAGATATGGACGAATTAAATTTGTAAGAGATAAAATTTTAATACATTCAAGGTATTGAGTCAAAAGTACACTAAATTTTTTGTAGAGATACCTTGGATGGTGTTTGAAGATATTGAGAAGACTTAGAGTTCGTATAATGATGTTTTGAATACATTTTAAAGAGTTATGTAATTTTGGAGTTTAATTGGATCATATAAATTCAATGGATTTATAAAACATTAAGTTACATTATAATGACTAACCATATTTCATCATGGGGGAGTGTATAACAGTGATCCATACTTTAAGACTTCACCAAAATACTTTCTTAGAATGTATTTCTTTAGATAATTTATTTGATAAAATCATATAAATTCACTATTAAGTGAAAGAATTTCACAATGATCATATATATTCTTGTTGCATATGTATTTGATTTTTATATTCCAAAGATGATAGAGATGGTATGAATTCATGGGAATGTGTATTAATTTGGAGAAAACAAATCACAAATTAATGATAACTTCAAGTTACTTACAATCATATAAAGTAAAAAATATAGAATTTTAATTCAGAAATAAAGAGAGAATAAATACCAGATGAGCACAATTCATTCTTCATGGAATGTATATATCTCAATAACATGAATGGATTGTGATTAATGTTTATATTATTACCAAACCACAAGATAAAGAGTCTATGTAATATAACCATTCACACATGGAAATTCAAAGGGTAATAGAATTTCAGAATCCTTAGAGAGGATGTTGTTATAATCTAAATCCCCTGAATAAGTAAAAAATCTTATATATTTTATATATTAAGAATTAATTATTTACTGGGAAATTAAAACTATGTTCAAATTTTATTTGGAGACTGGGAAATATATTCTAGTTTTAATTGAATATTTCATGTTCAAAGAGAATGGAGGGTGTTTCCAAATACAAATAGAAAATAGATATTCAAAATATTCTGTGAATATAAATTATACATTTATGAAAGAATATGAGTGTAATAAAATAGAGCTTACACATCAACCATTAGTTTTGGAATTATAAAGTAACTAAGATCTAAACGCATTACATTGTCCAAGATATAATAATAGTTCAAAGATAAAAAATCTTTGAATGGGTAAGAGATCTATATGCTCAAGTATTTGAAGTGATAAAAAGTGAATAATTCAAAATAATAACTAGTCTAATAATCTAGTCATATTACCTTATCCTTTGTAAGGATTGAATAGAGAAAATTGAACTATATATGTGAAAAAATGGATTATCCATATTTTCATGGAGTTTTACAATCATAAAGAGGTTCAAATAACACTAAGAGAAAGAAAATGGTTCTTTGTTAAGGGATTAATTTCTATTTAAGAGTTATAGTTTCTTCCACTAGACTCTAGAAGAAAAGTCATAGTGGATTATATTTTGATCGGACTATACTACCATTCTTTTGTATATAACTATTGAAGATTGTGGAAGAAACTATGATTAATGGGATAACTAATCATGGGAAGGTATAGGTTATTTTGTTCAAAACATATAAATATTGTATATTTCCCCCTTTCTTATTTTTACTACTCCTCGGGATAGGTTGTGATAAATCATGGAAAATATCAAGAACCATAACATTTTTAGGAGTTGAATTGAGAGTCTATAAAGGAATACTACTGATTCTCACCACCAAAACTTAGTGGTTATTTGGACCTAGGGATTCATAGGTGGTATTAATGTAAAATGATAGGATATACATAATGATCAATGAAGAAAAAGAAAGATATAAAATATAAATACAATGAAAAGCTCAGGAGTTCTTGATTTTTATGGAATAAAATACTATAGGTGGAAGAATTGTATGTTTCCCTACATTATTTTACTTGTCATTGAGTTAAGAGACACTTATTGTAACACCCGAGACTTTTATGTTATATGAATCATCAAAGGAATCTTTTTCTATACAACACTTGCTTGGCTTTCTTTACACGCAATCGCGACCTTCCTCGATAGCTTGCGTCGTACGCAATACCGAGTTTCACTAAACAACAATATGCTATTAAAACTAGCCGTTATGAATAGTAATAACCACTTTTTGAAATTTTATAAATTTTATTTTTCAAAATGGACTTCATTTTTGGACTCAGAATATCGAAATTAGCCTAGGGTGAAATTTTGGTATTTTTCTGAAAACTTTCAATTTTTGATGAATAGTGAAACCACTAAGTGGTATGTTAAAAACTGAATTTTGCATAAAACTTAATTTTACCGCTTCTGTGAATGGAATTTCGAAAATGCGACAGACACGGTTGATATCAGTAAGTAAAATGTGGTTTAATGAGATAAAAATAATTTTTGGTGAATAGTAACTTTTTACTTTTTTTTACCGCGGTTAATAGTAAATAGGGTAACTAAGGGTAAATATGAAATTAATATTACCCTAACACATGTACTAATTCTATTGGACAAGTGTAATTCGACCAAAAACAAACTTAGGAATAAAATATGACCATTTAGGCCCACTTGGATTAGATTAGGACATTTATTATTAATTTATTTAAAGAAGGGTTAAAGTAGTTAAAATCAAAGTTTAATAAGTAAATCATTTTTAATATGGGGTTATATATAAGATAAATTCGATTGTAAATATTCATTAGAAATCTAAAAAGATTTACTACATGATGGTATTTTATTTGTAATTTTTAGACATCAAATAATTTAATTTATTTATGACACAAAGATGATGCAGTAATTATCTTATTAATGAAATATTGACATAATTGATAATATAAATACCAAAATAAATGTAATTTAAGACTTTTTATGAATTCAACTAATTTTATAGGTTACTATGATATATTAGTGTTGATTTAATCAACTTGTTTCGAACATATAATTCTGTTATGACTTTCACAAAAATCATATATCAAATAGTGTCAAAATTGACACAAAATAGTTTTTAAATGAAATATTATATTATTAATTGTTATTTTATTCCTAAAAATCTAAGGTTCGGCCAAATGACTTAGATAAGGATATATATATTAATAATAAACAATTTGGGGTTCGTTTGGCATGTTATAGTAAGTGTATTAACCATATAGTGGAAGAAAACAAAAAGACATGGTAAAAGTTAAATTATTTAACTTAGAGTTAAATCTAATTGATAAGGTTAAAATAATACCCTAAACTTGTCTAAATCCTATTGGTTGATAGGATTTCGACCCTTCCCCACTTTATCTTCGAAATAATACCCTTTGGAACCATTATAAACCGATTTTGAGTTTAATATAAAATAATATTTTGAGATATTCCTAAGGTGCCCCTCTCCTCCCTTATAAAAGGACACCTCCTCCCCCTCCTCCTCACACCAATTTGAGCACTCAAGCTCGGCCAACCCCTGCCATTTTATCCTCTACACTTCCCTAGAATAATCCTAGAGGTTCTGGTCTTCCTCAAAGACCAATTTTAGTGCCCTAAGAGGAGGTCTCAAAGAGGCGCTTCAAAGAAGAGGTAATTACCGTTACCAATTCTTTCATCTTTATTTCTTCTTCCACTTCTTCTTCTTAGGTTGTTTCATTATGAAGTAATAACATCAGTATCACTCATATACTGATATGTTATTATAAGTATGAAACAAACCTATTTCACCATCTATCCATCCTACGGAAAAAGAAATCACCGCGCGTGCGTACGTACGGAATACCGTCTCCACGCCGTGGTGTAATCTATTTTTCCACCATCACTTTACAAGGATGGGTATAATGGTGTAATGAGTAACTATTTATGATTATTATAAAGTAATATTGATACTGAAAATATATATATATACTCCAATACAGTTCCACGATCATAGGAACGATATCATCACTCGTGCGTACGTACGGAATACCGTCTCCACGATGTGATGCGACTCGTTCTACATGATCATCGTTACATAGTAATTATATAAATGAATTGAATGAATAATTATGATATATGTTACACTAATACCATTCTGGATATAAGGTATCTATAACCTTAAAAGAAGAATAAGAATGTATTCGGAAAAACACGCATAAGAACAAAAGGCAATAAAGACCCGAGTAACAAGTAACAATGAAATATTACTAACAAGAAGCTAAGAATATGACCATATATGATATCATATCAATATGTATGATTCTGGAATAAGTCAATAACATTATTTAAACCATTATACATGAGCTTCGGACACGTACAAAGCAAATCGGACCTAAGGTAAGGGAAAATATCACAATCTCACTTTTATCCGAGATTGTTTTTACTTTGGTAATTACTGGGGTGTATTTTATCATCCACATCCATGTTACCTCAATATGTAATATTATTTCCATCCTTCTACAATAGTTTATATCCAATTTTACCCTTCGGTGAGTTTTTAGTAAAAGATACGAAAGGAATCTTTTGTCGTTTTTCGTACGAGGTACTTTTTGACTTTTCCGACAAAAGTACGAAGAATGTTTTGTTTAACTTATATGGCATGAATGGATTTCTAAAACATTATTTCCAAGAAGATTCCTTTACAAGTTTTCAAGTTTATTTTTAATCAACTTCTTTTATTTTAAAGTCGTATGACATGTTATGAAAGGAAAAATGTTTTTTTGAAGAAGAAAGGATATTTTCCTCAAGAATGGAGTTCAAGTGTTTTATCAAAATTATTTTCCATCTAAGATAATAAAGGGTTCTGTTTTTATCCCTATTATTACATTGATTTGATCATGTTGTGATGGAATTATTTTTATGAATTCCTTTATCTTATATGAATTTATTTATGATGTCATGATGTTTCAAGAATCCCATTTTTGTTACATGTGTTATGTGATGATGTATGTTTTATGATTATGTGGCACACATAAGAAAGGATTAATTATAAGATGGGTGGGACCTATATCTCCCTCCAATGCATTGGGTAAAGATTTTATATCTCATGAGATAGACATGGCTGGAACGGAAGGTTATTTCGGTTCAGTGATACAGGACTGAAACGAGGAGTGAACTCGGTTCAGAAAGGGAATTTGTCCACTAAGATAGTCTTGGCAATGAGTCATGACTAACAAGAAATGATTTTCCATGATTATGTGTGCATGCCACAAAGTTTCAAGTTTCATGTTATGATTATGGTGATCTCATTTTCACTTTTATGATTTATTCCATGTTAAGATATTATGATCTCTTTTGCAGGTTATGATTTTCAAAAAGATATGATATGATTTTTAGTTCCTTTATTTGCCCTTGCTGAGCATTTGAGCTCACCCTTTTATGTTTTCTTTTCCCCAGGTCAGGAAGATGGATATTAAGTAGATTATGCTAAAAGGGACCTTAGATATGATGAAATAAATGGGAGACACTGTAGAAGATTTATGAACCAGTTGTTTATGTTTCCCAGTTTCTAAAGACACTATACCTATATGGTCCTTTGTGGTTTTGTCATATGTTGTAATAAGTGTTCTTCAATTTTGAAGTATTAACAATGTATGTAACGTATGGGTCGTTATAGTTGGTATCAGAGGCAAAGGAGGTAGGAATGTATCCGATCCTTGGGAACTCTCACATGTGAGCGTTGGACGAAGCATGGCTCTCCGCCCAAGGGCTTCATGAGGAAATGGCTGCCACTGGGGATGGTGGTGTGTCCCGCCCAGGGGGTGTAGCCGCCCATGGAGTGCCCTAATAGGTATCAACTATAGTCCACTGGAAGTAATTCCAGACCGTTATAGTTGGTATCAGAGGAAAGGTATAGTCAACCTTTGGAAACTAGGATGTGAAAGCCTTAGTAAGAACTCTAAGGATAAGTCTAAGCATAGAACACAATCTTAGTGTTTTAGAAATGTCCTTGAGTAACCTAGGATAAGACCTTAAGCATGAAAATTTTATTCTTGAATTATGTGGTTTTCCTATTATAATTAGTGTTGCTCACACTATTCATCTTGGTTTTAGTTAATGGCTGGAACCCGAAGGAACCGTGTTAATGCAGAATGCGATGGGCAATGCAATGATTGTCCCCCTGAGCAACCAAACGATATGGGAGCTGGAATGCAAAATCTTGTAGCCATGCTCACACAACTTTCTCAATCTATGAATCATGCAGGACTTCCAAACGAGCAAAGGAAGGAGCAACATTCTCTTGAATCCTTCATGAGGCAGCGTCCACCTTCTTTCAGTGGGTCTACTGATCCATTAGTTGCTGAACAATGGATTAGTACTACTGAAAAGATATTTTCATTTCTTCAATGTTCTGAACATGATAAAGTCATCCTAGCAGTGTATCGTTTGGAAGGAGATGCTGATCAATGGTGGAATCTTATTAAGAATACGAGGCAAATGGATGAAATTGAGTCTATGGAATGGGACGAGTTCAAGAACTTATTTTTCAATAAGTACTTCCCTCTTATTCTCCAAACAAAGATGGAGAAAGAGTTCCTTGAACTGAAGCAAAGGGATGATGAATCTGTTAGTACCTATGAAGCAAATTTTACAAGACTTGCAAGGTACGCTTCTAGTATTATTATCCAACCTGAGAGTAAGATCGATCGATTCTTTAGTGGCTTAAAACCAAGTCTTCGAAGGGTGTTAGCCATAAGGGACTTCAATAGCTACGAGGAAATCGTTCGATGTGCTCTCAAAGTCGAGATGGAGATTGGAATAACCCATCAGTCACATGGGTTTGATAAGAAGAGGAAGATGTAATTCAAAGAAAAATCTAAAGAGCACACGGAAAAGAAGATGAGATTTTCCTTATGCTCAAAGTGTGGAAAGAAACATGGAGGGAGTTGTCTTAAAGGGACAAGTGAATGTTTTAAATGTGGAAAGGAAGGTCATCGGGCATTTGAATGCCGCGATAATGGGAAGAAGATGTCTAATGATGCAAACAAAGGAAGGGATACACAGAATGAACCTACTACACTTCAATGTTTCAAGTGCAAGGAGATGGGGCATTTTGCCAATCAATGCCCAAATCCAAGGGTTGATGATGATGGTCAACGTCAACAAACTCTTAAGGCTAAAGACAAAGGAAAGTCACATGCAATTTCTATCAGCGATGTGGAGTACGATAACGATGTGGTGAAAGGTACACTTACCATCCACTCTAAAGTAGCAAATGTTTTATTTGATTCTGGATCCACCCACTCTTTTATTTCTAAAGAATTTTCTAAGGGTATCACCGTATTACCTCAACAATTAGATGTTGAGTTAGCTGTGACAACACCTAATGGCACATCAATCGCATCAAATGTTTATAATTCTTCTCCGATCGAAGTTTGTGGGAAAGTGCTTCCTGCAAATCTTGTGATCCTTCCTTTAGTGGAATTTGATGTGATTCTTGGCATGGATTGGCTTTCTCTACATGGAGCTCATATCAATTGCCAAAGAAGGGAAGTCACATTTCATATTCCAGATCAATCTACGATCGTATATCAATGCAAGGATGAACATAATCTTCCAGTGGAAATTTCTTCCATCTTATGGGTATTGATTCCATTAAATGAAGGTTATTTATCTCAAATGGTTGGTGAGAAACTCACAATTAAGAATATGCCCATTGTACGGGAGTTTGATGATGTCTTTCCGGAGGAATTGCCGGGTCTTCCACCAAATCGTGAAGTTGAGTTTTCAATAGAACTCGTATCGGGTGCTTTGCCTATTTCGAAGACACCTTATAGAATGGCCCCAATTGAGTTGCAGGAATTGAAGAAGAAACTCCAAGAGAATCTTGATAAGGGATTCATATTCCCTAGTGCGTCACCTTGGGGAGCACCTGTTCTATTTGTTAAGAAGAAAGATGGATCAATGAGGCTCTGCATTGATTATCGAAGACTTAACAAGATCACTATCAAGAACAAATATCCTCTTCCACGCATTGATGACTTATTTGACCAACTACATGGAGCTCAATACTTTTCCAAGATTGATCTTCGTTCAGGGTATCATCAATTAAGGGTCAAAAGGGAGGATATACCAAAGACGGCTTTCCATACAAGGTATGGACACTATGAATTTATAGTGATGCCATTTGGTCTTACTAATGCCCCTGCTATCTTCATGGATCTAATGAATAGAGTCTTTAGAGACTATCTTGATCAATTTGGGGCAGTCTTTATAGACGATATTCTTGTCTATTCAAAGAGCAAGGAAGAGCATGAAGATCACTTGAGAATTATATTGAAGACCCTAAGAAAGGAGAAGCTTTATGCCAAATTTACCAAGTGTGAATTTTGGCTTCAAAAAGTTTCATTTTTGGGTCACATAATCTCAAAAGAGGGGATATCTGTGGATCCAGCAAAAACAGAGGTTATCGAAAGATGGTTGAGACCAACAACAGTAACTGAGATCCGAAGTTTTCTTGGTTTGGCTGGATATTATCGACGTTTTGTAAAGGATTTTTCACGATTATCTAATCCACTCACCAAGTTGACTCGGAAAGGAGTTAAGTTTTTCTGGACGGAAGAATGTGAAGAGAATTTCAAGGAGTTGAAAAGAAGGTTATCCAGTGCACCTGTGCTCACACTGCCTTGTAGTGGAGAAAGGTTTGTGATCTACAGTGATGCATCCAAGAAGGGATTGGGGTGTGTTCTTATGCAAAATGATATGGTGATAGCTTATGCCTCACGACAGTTGAAAATCCATGAGCAAAATTACCCAACACATGATTTGGAGTTGGCTGCGGTAATCTTTGCATTAAAGATTTGGAGGCATTACCTTTATGGTGAAAGGTGTGATATTTATACTGATCATAAAAGTTTAAAGTATATTTTCACACAAAAGGAGTTGAATATGCGTCAAAGAAGATGGTTGGAGCTGATTAAGGATTATGACTGCTCAATCCATTACCACCCTGGGAAAGAAAACAAGGTGGCAGATGCATTAAGTCGACAAGACCATGCTAGTTTATCCATGATGAGGATCACAAAAGATCCAATATTTATGGATTTACAAAGGATGGATCTTGGAATTATAATGGAAGGGGAAAAATCTTATCTTTCTCAAATGAATGTTCAACCATCTATACATGTGAAGATTAAAGAGGCACATAAAGAAGATGTCGAGTTACAAAAGAAGGTGAGAAATGTTCCTGAATTCAACCTTGATTGTGATGGGATAATAAAGTTCAGGAATCGGGTTTGCGTTCCTCCCATCCCCGAATTAAAGAATGAGCTGCTGGATGAGGCTCATAGTTCATCATTCTCTATTCATCCTGGAAGCATGAAGATGTATAGGGACCTGAAATAGTACTTCTGGTGGGATGGCATGAAAAGAGATGTTGCTGAATATGTCTCTCGATGCTTGGTTTGTCAACAAGTTAATGCTGAGAGACAAAAGTCTAAGGGGATGTTACAACCATTACCCATACCCGAATGGAAATGGGAAAACATCACTATGGACTTTGTCACAGGACTTCCTAAAACATCCAAAGGCAATAATGCTATCTGGGTCATAGTTGATCGTCTTACAAAGTCTGCACACTTCATTGCTATTAGAGAGGATTCCTCTCTAGATCAGCTTGCCAGGATATATGTAAAGGAAGTGGTAAGATTGCATGGAGTACCACTTCCTATTATATCTGATCGAGATCCGAGATTTACCTCGAAGTTCTGGCGAAGTCTTCAGCATACTCTGGATACAGAGTTGAGTTTCAACACTGCTTATCATCCCCAGACAGACGGTCAGTCTGAGAGAACAATTCAAACCCTAGAAGATATGTTGAGAGCTTGCTCTATTGATTTCAAAGGAGGTTGGGATCAACACCTACCTTTGTTGGAATTTTCTTATAATAATAGCTTTCACTCCAGTATTCAGATGGCTCCTTATGAAGCTCTCTGTGGAAAGAAATGCAGGACTCCAACTTGCTGGGATGAAGTTGGGGAAAGAAAGCTGTTAGGACCTGATCTCGTTGATGAAATGGCAGAAAAGGTCAGATCTATTCAACAACACATAAGAGCAGCTCAGAGTTGACAGAAAAGTTATGCCGACAACCGAAGAAAAGACCTAGAGTTTGAAGTGGGCGATAAAGTGTTCTTACGAATATCTCCCTGGAAGAGGGTTATGAGATTTGGAAAGAAGGGGAAGTTGAGCCCTAGATATATCGGTCCTTTTGAAATACTGGATCGTGTTGGGAAGGTAGCTTACCGATTGGCGCTTCCACCGAATCTCTCTCAAGTTCACGATGTGTTCCATGTATCTCTCCTGAGAAAGTACATACCAGATCCTTCACATGTACTCAGCTCAGAAGTTATACCGCTGGAGCAAGATCTTTCTTATGAAGAACAGCCGATAGAGATTCTGGATCGTAGCGAAAAAGTCCTACGAAACAAGACCACTCGATTGGTGAAAGTTTTATGGAGGAACCACCAACTTGAAGAAGCTACATGGGAGCTTGAGGATATGATGAGGGAGAAGTATCCTCATCTGTTTGTTACAAAGTGACGAATTTCGAGGGAGAAATTCTTTTTAAGGGGGGTAGAATGTAACACCCGAGACTTTTATGTTATATGAATCATCAAAGGAATCTTTTCTACACAACACTTGCTTGGCTTGCTTTACACGCAATCGCGACCTTCCTCGATAGCTTGCGTCGTACGCAATACCGAGTTTCACTAAACAACAATATGCTATTAAAACTAGCCGTTATGAATAGTAATAACCACTTTTTGAAATTTTATAAATTTTATTTTTCAAAATGGACTTCATTTTTGGACTCAGAATATCGAAATTAGCCTAGGGTGAAATTTTGGTATTTTTCTGAAAACTTTCAATTTTTGATGAATAGTGAAACCACTAAGTGGTAGGTTAAAAACTGAATTTTGCATAAAACTTAATTTTACCGCTTCTGTGAATGGAATTTCGAAAATCCGACAGACACGGTTGATATCAGTAAGTAAAATGTGGTTCAATGAGATAAAAATAATTTTTGGTGAATAGTAACTTTTTACTTTTTTTTACCGCGGTTAATAGTAAATAGGGTAACTAAGGGTAAATATGAAATTAATATTACCCTAACACATGTCCTAATTCTATTGGACAAGTGTAATTCGACCAAAAACAAACTTAGGAATAAAATATGACCATTTAGGCCCACTTGGATTAGATTAGGACATTTATTATTAATATATTTAAAGAAGGGTTAAAGTAGTTAAAATCAAAGTTTAATAAGTAAATCATTTTTAATATGGGGTTATATATAAGATAAATTCTATTTTAAATATTCATTATAAATCTAAAAAGATTTACTACATGATGGTATTTTATTTGTAATTTTTAGACATCAAATAATTTAATTTATTTATGACACAATGATGATGCAGTAATTATCTTATTAATGAAATATTGACATAATTGATAATATAAATACCAAAATAAATGTAATTTAAGACTTTTTATGAATTCCACTAATTTTCTAGGTTACTATGATATATTAGTGTTGATTTAATCAACTTGGTTCGAACATATAATTCTGTTATGACTTTCACAAAAATCATATATCAAATAGTGTCAAAATTGACACAAAATAGTTTTTAAATAAAATATTATATTATTAATTGTTATTTTATTCCTAAAAATCTAAGGTTCGGCCAAATGACTTAGATAAAGATATATATATTAATAATAAACAATTTGGGGTTCGTTTGGCATGTTATAGTAAGTGTATTAACCATATAGTGGAAGAAAACAAAAAGACATGGTAAAAGTTAAATTATTTAACTTAGAGTTAAATCTAATTGATAAGGTTAAAATAATACCCTAAACTTGTCTAAATCCTATTGGTTGATAGTATTTCGACCCTTCCCCACTTTATCTTCGAAATAATACCCTTTGGAACCATTATAAACCGATTTTGACTTTAATATAAAATAATATTTTGAGATATTCCTAAGGTGCCCCTCTCCTCCCTTATAAAAGGACACCTCCCCCCCCCTCCTCCTCACACCAATTTGAGCACTCAAGCTCGGCCAACCCCTGCCATTTTCTCTTCTCCACTTCCCTAGAATAATCCTAGAGGTTCTGGTCTTCCTCAAAGACCAATTTTAGTGCCCTTAGAGGAGGTCTCAAAGAGGCGCTTCAAAGAAGAGGTAATTACCGTTACCAATTCTTTCATCTTTATTTCTTCTTCCACTTCTTCTTCTTAGGTTGTTTCCTTATGAAGTAATAACATCAGTATCACTCATATACTGATATGTTATTATAAGTATGAAACAAACCTATTTCACCATCTATCCATCCTACGGAAAAAGAAATCACCGCGCGTGCGTACGTACGGAATACCGTCTCCACGCCGTGGTGTAATCTATTTTTCCACCATCACTTTACAAGGATGGGTATAATGGTGTAATGAGTAACTATTTATGATTATTATAAAGTAATATTGATACTGAAATAATATATATATACTCCAATACAGTTCCACGATCATAGGAACGATATCATCACTCGTGCGTACGTACGGAATACCGTCTCCACGATGTGATGCGACTCGTTCTACATGATCATCGTTACATAGTAATTATATAAATGAATTGAATGAATAATTATGATATATGTTACACTAATACCATTCTGCATATAAGGTATCTATAACCTTGAAAGAAGAATAAGAATGTATTCGGAAAAACACGCATAAGAACAAAAGGCAATAAAGACCCGAGTAACAAGTAACAATGAAATATTACTAACAAGAAGCTAAGAATATGACCATATATGATATCATATCAACATGTATGATTCTGGAATAAGTCAATAACATTATTTAAACCATTATACAGGAGCTTCGGACACGTACAAAGCAAATCGGACCTAAGGTAAGGGAAAATATCACAATCTCACTTTTATCCGAGATTGTTTTTACTTTGGTAACTACTGGGGTGTATTTTATCATCCACATCCATGTTACCTCAATATGTAATATTATTTCCATCCTTCTACAATAGTTTATATCCAATTTTACCCTTCGGTGAGTTTTTAGTAAAAGATACGAAAGGAATCTTTTGTCGTTTTTCGTACGAGGTACTTTTTGACTTTTCCGACAAAAGTACGAAGAATGTTTTTTTAACTTATACGGCATGAATGGATTTCTAAAACATTATTTCCAAGAAGATTCCTTTACAAGTTTTCCAGTTTATTTTTAATCAACTTCTTTTATTTTAAAGTCGTATGACATGTTATGAAAGGAAAAATGTTTTTTTGAAGAAGAAAGGATATTTTCCTCAAGAATGGAGTTCAAGTGTTTTATCAAAATTATTTTCCATCTAAGATAATAAAGGGTTCTATTTTTATCCCTATTATTACATTGATTTGATCATGTTGTGATGGAATTATTTTTATGAATTCCTTTATCTTATATGAATTTATTTATGATGTCATGATGTTTCAAGAATCCCATTTTTGTTACATGTGTTATGTGATGATGTATGTTTTATGATTATGTGGCACACATAAGAAAGGATTCATTATAAGATGGGTGGGACCTATATCTCCCTCCAATGCATTGGGTAAAGATTTTATATCTCATGAGATAGACATGGCTGGAACGGAAGGTTATTTCGGTTCAGTGATACAGGACTGAAACGAGGAGTGAACTCGGTTCAGAAAGGGACTTTGTCCACTAAGATAGTCTTGGCAATGAGTCATGACTAACAAGAAATGATTTTCCATGATTATGTGTGCATGACACAAAGTTTCAAGTTTCATGTTATGATTATGGTGATCTCATTTTCACTTTTATGATTTATTCCATGTTAAGATATTATGATCTCTTTTGCAGGTTATGATTTTCAAAAATATATGATATGATTTTTAGTTCCTTTATTTTCCCTTGCTGAGCATTTGAGCTCACCCTTTTATGTTTTCTTTTCCCCAGGTCAGGAAGATGGATATTAAGTAGATTATGCTAAAAGGGACCTTAGATATGATGAAATAAATGGGAGACACTGTAGAATATTTATGAACCAGTTGTTTATGTTTCCCAGTTTCTAAAGACACTATACCTATACGGTCCTTTGTGGTTTTGTCATATGTTGTAATAATTGTGCTTCAATTTTGAAGTATTAACAATGTATGTAAAGTATGGGTCGTTATACTTATTCTATTTATTTTACAGACGTTCAGGAATAAATATCTATGAATTTCATAGATAATAGAAATTTTTATGTGAAAAATAAATCATGAAATGCAATTTATATATCTTTATTAAAGAATTTAAATACAAAAATTATAATCCTTAAAACTAATAATGAAATCAAGGATAAATTAAAGATCTTATATAAAGGAAATATCAATTTAAAGGAATCCAAATATCAAGTATATCATATTTAATAAAATAAAGTTAATTGATAATGAAACATTTAAAGAAAACTATATATGTGTCAATGCGATCATAATAAATATTTTTTTTGAGAATCTATAAAACTCCATCCGTAATAATAAAAGCATGTGAAATTTTCTAGATAGATTTTGTCCCAAAATTTTGGCTCTGGATGATAAAGAAGATTTATCATTGAATGAGATTCACATCATTATCATAGATTTTTAAATGATAATGAAAATAATATTAAAGAAAAAATATAAATATGAGGTGGCCTTTAAAGACGTGTTAAATGACAAATTAAATGAAGATGATATTTCAATAACAAGATACTCTGATTATGATAAGGATGGTGAATAATTAAACAAAATTTTCCATATTTTATCAGAAATGTTCTAGAAGATAAAATAGGAATGAAAAAGTAATAAAATACTTGGGTTATAGAATTATAATAATATTGTTTGTATTTTAAAAAATTTCCAAAACATAGTAGGTTGAAGAATCTAAATTAGATGAGGATGATGAGAAGAGAAAATAGAAAAGGAGTAAGAAGTAGAAGAATCCATCCAATAGAGAAAAAAGAAGTCCTATGAGATGGGATGAGAAATAAGACTCGTATATAAACTTAAAGGATGAAGTCAATATTATTTCGTATATGGAAGGATGCTTTGATATCTATATCAATGATGATATATAAGAAAGGAAAGAACTTGAGTAGTAGCTAAATGGATAATTGAAAAACTAACATGAGAATTTTAACCAGCTCAAGAATGAAAAGAGAAAACCAACAAAGAGAAAAAAGACTACTTCAGGAAATGGGGAGTTGGTTAGGAAGAATTTTTCTTACATTAATGAGACAAAAAATCACAATAAATATATAAATAAACAAGGAAAAGGATGAGTAATATTGAAGAAAAATAGGATGAAGAAAATGGGGAGATTACCCAGACATAATCCATTATCATTAAGTATAAAATGGATTAAATTTAGAATAGATAACAATACTATAAAGATACTATCATTGGGGGAGATTCTTCTCATATAGATGATATTAAGGGTTCTTAATAGGCCTGATAAAACATCACATAATCTATTCAAAATTAAGTCAAATTTTTCCGACATTGTAGGCGAAAAAATCATGTTTGATTCTCTATAGAAAAATATAACAGTTGATATATTCAATTCTATATTAAAAGGACATATAAAATAAATAATAAAATCACTACACCTAGGAAAAATGTCTCTCTGTTTGTAGAAGATATACAACATAAAAACTCAAGATAGATTTCATATCAAAATTTAAGATTCAATTTCAAAAGATTTTATCAAAACACTTAATGGTATAGAAGAAAATAATATTATTTTTTAGTTAATATTCCATTTCTATGGAAGCAGAAACAATCAAGGGAGAGTTTTTTTAAGAAAATTATTATTAATTATGAAACCAAATAATCAATAAATATAACTTTTCCAAATCTATCAACTCAAAATAGATTTGAATACCTGGAAGAGATCGATGGAAACTATTAGAAACAAGGTCATAATGATAATGAGTGCATTAATATTGTCTCTTTAGAAGATCGTTATGGTATTAGATAGAATAAAATTAAAGCGATAATAAATAAAAAAATTAATGTTTATTATTTTGAAAAATATTTTGAAAAACTCAAGAGAGATTATAATTCCAAGAAATAGTGATTAATATTTTATCTAAATTAGTTATTATAGTCTAAACAATGGATTATAAAAAAATAGAACATGTATTAACATAAAACAAGAAGTTTTACTGCTAGACATGAAGTGAATTGAGAAGTTTTATGCATGATGGGACCTAAAAAATCATGGGAATCCATGTAATAGGTATGGACAACATGTGAATTCACAAAAAAAATTTATATAAATATTACTAGTCCAATAATATTCCATAAAAAAGATTCTATAATCTCATAGGTGTGAATTGTTTTTGATATATAAGGTGAATAAATTTAATTATGCAAAGAAATAGTTTAATAGAAGAAGATAAGAAAGAAAACTATTAAGGTTGTTGACAATAGATGTAGTAATGAGTATAGACGTAAATGGAATCAAATGTTTAAAGAAAATTCTTAGCCTCACTTTAACGTTTGTAGTGATAATTTTTCACTTTTTATTCCCTATTATATTTTTTATTTTTTATATCATTAATGTAATTGAAGGAGTGGAAATATATATTATATATGGAAAATAAATAAGATTTATTTCATGGGATTTTTCTACTACAACAAAGTAGAATGAGTTATTACATCCATTATGAGGATGGAAACATGAGGATGACCTATCAAATATCACAAGTGGTATGAAAATATGCGTGATATTGTATATGTAGAATTATTTAATAAACCCATGTTTTCTGAATAAATTGGTATTTTAAACACACTTATGACCTTTGATTTTGGTTGTTTCATGTATATTATAAAAGGGGTGCGTTAATTGTTAAAAATATGACATAAAGGGGGAGTTTTATAACCTTGATAGGAATTCTTGTCATGGTTTTGTTGAGAAGTGTTCATGTTTAATATCTCTTGATTAATCGATTTGAGACAACCGCTATAATTATATTTGAGTTTTTTTCACATGTATGTGATCTTATAGACAATATTTCTAATCTTTCATAAATATATCATGTTTTTACACTGGGTTATCCCAAGTGTACATATGGTGGAATAAATAGTAATTTTTTTCTATGTAAAATCACGTGGTCCCATCCTTCTCTCATTAGTGGATTAATTATTTAAGAATATGAATTAAAGGCATGATAAGATGAATATCACGTGAGAAACATTCCTTATATTCCTTTTAAGTGTATTATTAATTAGGGGAAGATAAATTTAACTAATATTGGATAAGATTAATGTGGAATTTATCATGAAATATAGATGTGGTATTGAATTTTATGAATAAATAAGTTTAATTTTTGGTTAATAATGTTTCTTAAAGTAAATTAAATGTTTATAAAGATGCTGACAGTGTTTTTATGTTTCATATAAATTTATTTGAGGTTACAGTTGAAGAAATCTGTCCAATAGATGCAATAAAAATCAGCATTATATGAGTGATTATTGTTTCTGATGATATTAATAGATATATGAAATGTACCGATTGATCTGAGAGAACTATCTATAACAAGTGTAGAGAAAAACATGATACTATGAACATCTATTATAATTTATGATGTTGACGTTTATCCAAATAAAATATTTAAGAGTTGAAGTAATTGAAAATTCAAACATGGTGTTGTGAATGATGTATACTAATGTTTGTATGAAGATAACATGGATGAAATTTGGGGGATCTTGATAAGGCCTATAGTTGGGTTGAAGATGTTTTGATTTTATAAGAAGAAGTCTATAATTTTATATGTTTAGAAAATCATATGAATTTAAAGGAATAATAAGATTTTATATCACAACATATGACTCTACTATCAGACTTCATGGTTGAGATTATGACTTTGATTCACTTTGTAAGTGTTTTGTGTATGATTTTTCTAGAATGAATGATTTAATTTTTTTTCATTGAGAAAATAGTATGACATTCTTTTTAAGAATATTACATTCACACTCACAAAATGAATCACCTAAACACATTTATTTTATTAATAGTGTGATACTGTGGGTGATATTTTATTAATTCATGAAGAAATGACTCTTTATAAAGATTAAAATTCACAATGTAATAATAACCTCATGTGACATATAAATTCATATAAAATGAGAAAATACAGAATATTAATTCTATTGAAAATAGAGAATTAATTTTTGATGATTAAAATGTTGGGATTCATGGATGTAATATGTCAAAATAACTTGAATGAATTTTGATACATGTTGATATGAGTTACACACCATAATAGCAAGATTCCACATCATGGGGCCATGCACATGTGGATAATTTAAGGATATTAAATGTGTGAATTTCATAGAGAAGAAGATGTGATATTTTAAATTACATGAAGATGTAACAATTCTATAGTCATTTAGATATTGAAAATGAACAATTTTATATGAATTTGAAACCAAGTCTAAATTAGGATTGAAAACTGGGAAATATCATCTAGTAGGAAAATTAGACTTTCTACGGACTAATACTTCAGGGAGATTAAAAATATGAATGGGAACTATATTTTCAAAATATTATGTGAATATACATTATGTAGGTAAGAATTAATATGAGTTTCGAAAAATTAACAGTAATAGAAAATAATGAGTGATATATTTTTGAATAATCTTATAACCCAAAACATCATTCTGTCAAAGAGATAAAAATATTTTAAATATGCAAATCATTCAATGGGGAATAAACAAAAATGTTTGAGTATTTGATGTAACAATAAGAACTAGATTTTGGGTATATAAGATATCCATATCCTATATGTGGATCAGGTATACACACTTGAATAACTATTCAATTTTAGAATTTTTAATCTATCTACTCATAGAGGAGGTTGATCATTAATATTTATATAGTGAATTATGATAAATACCATGGTATTTTTTAGATCATATTTTATTAAGGATTGGTATATTATTCCAGTGAATTATGAAAGCAGAAGCATGGCGGATTCTATGTCTATGATACTTGATTTCCTTAGTACTAAATGGCTATTAAAATAGTTAAATAATCCACTATTGGGGAGGATAAACATTCATTGAAATATGTAGCCTATTTTAAATGAAAATTGTAAATATGGTGAGTTGTTGGTAATCCAAATTAATATATATATATATATATATATTGAATATATTTAATTATTGTTAAAATGATATATTTGATAATATACTAGGTTTTGATGTGATTTCTAGTAATAAGAATCTTGGGACTCTAAAATTGAGATGTTGGAAAAATAGAATGTTCATCATTACACGTGATAATTAGAAGTGTATGATGTTTACTCCTCGAGTAGACCACCTTACAACCATTTTCAAAGTGTGAATAAAAAGTAAAAGCCATGGACCAAGTGCATGATGTAAAACCATATTACACATCATGAAAGATTTTAATTTAAACCTAATGATATACATGACCTATGATGTTCAAAACCATATTTCCAAATAATATAAAATCCATTAAATCAAAATTTCCATGATCTTAAAAGGAATTTCTGAATTTAAATCACATAGAATGAAATAATTATTCACACCATGAATGCTTGATGAAGAAATAATTTAAATAATTTTCATGATATGAATCAGTTACATGTCATAAACTAATCACGGTCTATATATATCCAGCGACCCAGAAACATAGAAGAGGGTGGAAATCCCAAATTCATTACATATTTTCTTATTATTTTATTTACTATTTTATTTATATTTTATGTATATTAATTTATTATAATATTTTATTCTTTTATTTTTGGTCACTTTTAATTTCAATACTTGAACTTTGCGTGTAGTTTTCCAATATTTGAATCAAATTCTATTTTCCATTAAAAAAACATGTTGTGTTCTTGATTTTTTATTCATTAAAATTAGTATTATATTTCCTTCATATTATTTAAATTTTCAATTGATTTACTTTGAATCATTTGGTCATTATGTAAATAATGTTGTCTTTTTCCCTAGTATAATTTAATAGCATCATATGCGGCTAATCCTCTTAGGGTTAGGGTTCGAGAGTATGGGTGAAGTTGAGCATAATGAATTTTAAAATCAAAACATGGTAACATTATAGCTTGAAATTTGGATAAAAAAAAATTCAATACCATTATTTTGAAACTACATTATCCATCGAAGGTTGAAAACAAAGGATCCATATCCTAATTAGAGTTGATCAAACTAGGAATAATATCCAGTGATTCTTTCTTCATAGAATCAATGCTTTCTGAAATTAAGTGGTCGACTATCTATAGACTAGGGAGTAGTTTCCAACTTATGTAGATCAAATTGGTTGGACCAAGATCAATTGGCGACTTTTTCAATACTTTGTAGCCTAAGCCATATGTCTATCCCAATATAGATTTTGGATTATATTTTGCCTAAAACCTAAAATTGACCCTTATCCCTTATTTTCGTATAATTAAATCCCATGATACATAGTTCTTACAAAACATCAAACAAAAGAGTGATTATGTGGAATATTACCAAAACAGGTTTTCACTACTAGGTTTATTTCCTACAAACTATCTTTGTGGGTTCAACCTAAGACTTAAACTTTACTACACCATAGTAGTTGACTATACTATATAAAATTATAATTATATTTTTTTGAAAACATCCATGTAATCAATCATTCAATGTGGGATTATCATATTTTGGAAACATTTATTGGGACAGTTTTTCTTGGGCACAATGACCTTTTGTATTAACCTAGCATTACCTCACCCATGTGACACCCAGATATTTTACTATTTTTTTAAAATATATATAATATTTTCAATATTATATATTACAGTAATCACTATGTTTATATTGAGTTACACACAACACTTATTTTGTATTGGAATATACACAACACCAATTTAATATTTCATTACACGTAACCAAGGGTAAGCTAACATTGCACACAACACTGAGTTTTAACAGAACCACAATATATTATTATTATTGTTATTTACACTCGATAGTTATAAACCAGCGAATAAAAATAGATATAATAATAGTAATAAATACTTTTTAAATTTTAACTTTAATGGTTTTACGTAACGTAAATATGTTGAAAAAAATTATGTAATTTTCTACAATGCCTTTATATGTTTTAAAAATACTATTTTCTTGGAGAATAATTTTTTTTCTTTCTGTGAACATTAATGAAAATATTGTTTTACTATTTAAAAATTAAATTGAGAATATAAACATTAATTTTTAATTTTTAATTTCAAAATATTGTTAGGGTGGATTTTCACCTTTTTTTGAAAAGTTTCATTTTTTGATGAATATTAAAGAATAAAGAATTTTATTTGAAGTCAACATTTTCATTTAGCTTATTTGTAAAGTTAATTTTTATTTTAATTATTTTAAAAATAAATTATATTTTAATTTTTTTATGTATAATCATTTCAATTATACATTTCTTAATAAAATGTAGGTCATTGGAAGCATTTTAATATTAAATTTAGATATAAAAACATTATAATATTTCGAACATTTTATATTTAAAAACATAATTTCTTTTCACGTTTGTGTGATTAATTTTAAATTAATTTTTTACACTTTTTTGAGTTGAATTTTCAAAAATGAATTCCGTATTTAGAATCAAAAATAATTTATAATCATTATTAAGGTAAAATAAATTTATGATAAAAATAAATAGGGAATGTTGTAAAAATAAATTACTACAGTTAAAGTAAGAATATGTTTACAAGAAATTAAAATAAGAATTATAAGATTAGAAATGACCTAAAATATTATTTTAATTTTATTTAAAAAATTTATCTTGATATTGGCCATCAAATTACCTGGAATATATAAATTCATAAACTATTTCCTTTTATTGTGAACCATTTAATAATTTAAGGAATGAAAAAGAATAAAATGATACGTTTCTTACTTTGAATTTCAATAAAGAATTGAGATATGGGAAAAATATAGATTTAGTTATAAATTTTATTTTGTAATTAATTTTTTTATATCATGATAATTAATTTTTATTTTTAGAGATAAATTAGATACATTAAATTCTTAAGATACTCCAATAATGTACTTATTCAATTAAAAATTAACTATAATAAATGATACTTAAAATATTACAAGTGAAGTAAATTGAATGAATTATTATATTTAATTAAATTTTAAGATGAATATATCATTATACATAGGTGTGAACAAAATATATTCTAGTTTCATCATTGTCTTGATATTTTAAAATACAAATTAAATAAATAATGTCAATATTGACATTAATGATATTTTATTAAATGATTTAAAATTACTAAAAATCATATATTCTGCCCAATATTTTGTAAATTATAATAAATATCAAATATTTTCCATTAATGGATGAATATATCTTTTTAAAATGTACATATTCATCCCTAAATTGTAAAACCTCTATTGGTGTACTTATGGTTTAAGGAGTGTTTTTACGCATTACATGTTCTTATATTAAAATTAATTTTTAACACACATGGGATTTATATTTTTTACATTGTATATATTCTTTTAATCATTCGTTTAAAATAATATAATAAGGATCACTCTAATTTATTCACAAAGGATAAATTAACAAGGTCAGAAAACTAGTTACATTAGTGAAAACCCAAAATGGTAAAAATTAAAAAAATATAGAAGATAAGGATTAAAATGTTTAAAATACGTGTATAAATGTGTGTTGTAGGTATATATGGACAATATGACCCCTCTGATCTTTTAATTTACATTTTTTCAGCCACTTTAGGTAATTTTTACCTTCTAATATTGAATAAATTTGAGTATTTAAAAGAATCTCACTCCCTGTCAACTATTAAAGGTCACTCACTCTTCCCACTTCTTTACACCTCTAAATCCATTTTCCATACCAATAAATACCCAAAAAACATCCTAAATTCCCTAAAATAATCATAAAATCCTTAGTTTGGTAGTAAATTTTACCAAGAAAGGCTTTAGTGTAATCCCAAGGAGGATACCTGAAGATGAGGTAATGTTGTTCAATGAGCATATCTATTTTATTTCTCCCTCCACATCCTTTAATTTTTATTATACATTTATTATATAAAAAAAAGTATCATAAATATAACTATAACTTTTTAGATTAAGGTTATGACCTAAAATAACACACACATCCTTCAAATGGGATATGAAATCATCATTAGTATATATGGTGGACTACCACCTCATGAACCGATGTTGTTCATTTGTCCATTACCCCATGCGATGGTTAAAAATAATGATTGATTAATAGTTTATATATATTATATAAATATATATATATGATATTTATGAATATTATTTTATGATTATGTAATTATAATATCAAATATACTTTCATGCTTTTCATTATTTGAGGATATGATAACATCATCCATGTGTACGGTTTACTACTTTCTCACGAAGTGATGTGATTAGTTCATGATTAACATGGAATATATTAAGGGTGGGCTTAATAAAAATATATGAAATATATGAAATAATAATTATAAATTAATGATAATAAATATATATATCAGTTAAATTTCATTTTTTGTTAAAAATAAAAAATAAACAGCGTTCATACATATGTACAACCTATTATCTCCATGAATGGTGTATTTCATTTCCTATCACTAAATGTTATGTGTTACTCAAAATACATATATAATCAATATATATGATTTTTATCATTCTAGATATCATAAAATCTTTATCAAAATAAAATGACAAAAAATATAACAAATCAAAACATATATTTAAAATAAGAGGATTATTACCCGAAACATAACATTAACATTGATTTTTTTGATAAATGAGTAATAAAAGGTAATAAGAAAATAATATATGGTATTATATATATAAGTATGATTCTATAATATATGTATAATAAACTTATACTTATTATATATCATGTTTTAATGAGGACAAATTAAGTCAAGACTTAAGGTATATGGAGTTATAGTCTCACATTTATTCATGATAGACTTATGCCATATTTGACATTTGATTTTTTTGTGTGGTGTATATACTACCATATGAAATTTTATATCATGGAAATACCTCATTTTATAAAAATTAATGTTTCTAACTATGTAATTATTTTATGGGGATTTCAATTCAAATGTTAATAAAGTGATGTTCAATATAATTTTCATTCTTTGAGGCACACGTTATGTTATGCACATATATTCTTCCACAAGGTGTAAATAAAACCCATTTGACAAGTAATATCATGAATATATGTATCCTTGTGATATATTAACATTGATTTTACATTATTCCATCATGGTGATTATGATTCATTGTTTCCAAAGTGGTGATGATTTTATGTTACAATATCATCATTTAGGGGGATTTTTTATGATTAAGTTATAATGAAATCTCAGGTTATACCTCTCAATAATTATCATGAATTGTATTCTCCAACATTTATTCATAATATTTTAAATTAAAAGAACAATTTTTTTAAAAAAACTACATAAGATAAATAAGAAAATGTTTTTAATAAAATCAATCTTTATTTCTATCATTAGTTGGATATCTATTTTTTTTCAAGAAAAAGTTTTATATAAAAGTTTTGAAAATGTTTTATTACTAGATTGTGATTTTTAATATAAATTTTTACAAATTTTTTATTTTACCAAATTTTTTTGAATGTCATATTCTTGTCATTTTTGAAAACAATTTACATTTTCCTTTTCCTATAATTCCCTAGGTTTTATAGTGTATTATTTAAAAATATTATGTGGAATGATTTCGAGACAAGGCACTGAGACAACGTGCAATTCTGAGGCCAAGTGTGACAGGAATACTTATTTGAAATATATTAATCTTTAAATATAACCCATGATCATTTTTATCAAAAAATACTATAACATATAAATGGGTTTATGAATAAATAATATGAGGGCCACGTTGCATTCATAGAAGTGAGTATACATTAGGAGAATCCTAACATAGACCTGCGCATGTCAGCTGTGAAAAATAGTTTTTCGATGAAAAACAGTTTTCCTTGAAGGTTCTATGGATAATCTTGTAGAAAACACTCAACAGACAATGACATAAAGGTACATTGAGATCTTTCTTGATGTTTCACTATTGGAAATAAATTCTTGATAGTGAATCATCCTTTCCCAGGTAGGGCGTTGTGATTTTTAGTTCATTCTTTCCTTGTTCTTTGAACCAATGATGAACATGGGTCAATCGGCCAACATGTTGACCCGTGGTTCGATAGTTTTGGAGGAATGGTATTGATTTTATGTAATATTTTTTAGAATGATTATGATTATACTATTTAGTTTGATTAACCATTTTTACAGACACCGATCAAGGCCGGAATGAATAATAGTTGAGGTTCTCTGATTGAGTATGTTCCATGTGATATATCTAATCTTTTTCCCACGAGTTCTTCATTCTTTACTGTATATTAATGTAGGATTGTTGCACCTTTGATTCATGGCGCAATGAATCGAGATTGAAGATCTGAACTTGTGACGACACAATAGAGGTGTGATGGCGATGATGTGGTGAGATTCAGCTAGGATGGTGGCACACAATAGTGCCCATGGAAGTGTCTCTGGTTGGTCCATGCAAGTGGAAACAAGGGTCCAGGGGGGTAGTCAAGGTGGACGAAAAGGTGGATGGTGAGCCTTCTATGAGGTGACTGGCATGTGTGAACTCTGGAAGGTGGAAGTCTGAGCTACGGGGTGTGGTGAGGCGACCGGGGACATGGAATAGTCACATGTGGTGGGAGAGTGGTCCTAGCTAGAGTGTGATATGTAGAGCTGGCCAGGTGAAGCGGCCCAGGCCAAATGGGCTCGGCTAGGAAGATGGGCTGGGCCCAGAAAATTGAGATAGGTCAGACCTAGAGCAGTCAGACCCGAGGTGGTTGGACCATTTCATGGTCAACTGTGGTGGTCAAACTTGAGTTTGATCGACCAAGATACTATGTGGTTGTGATAGATAGTGGTTTTCGGTTCAGGAAACTAATCATGCGGTTGGTCCACCACCTAGTTACCCCTTGTTATTAAAACATCAAAACTCTATAACATTCAAATGGTGAATCTGATTAATGAAATTTCTAAGGTGATGGGACCCTAACATTGAGATGGTACTTTGAGGCCTATGGTGGTTTTTAGCTCGGACATATTTCCAGTGACATGAGCTGTTTATACAGGTAGTACCCGGGGTCAAGTGACATGATGGGTGTGACCCCTACTCATTGTGTACACTCCTTTTCGATGCCAGTTGATTATATCATCCATCATATCTTGATGAAAATTTTATAGGGTACATTCCCTTTATTGCTTCCCTGAAGGTTAGTTGGTATCATTTCTTACTCACAGGTGTATGATCCTTATAGCAGAACTTCCTAGATAGAGTTGATGGAATCCCCTAAGAGGCCCTGTGTGGGATCCTCTATTCATGTTTGTTCACTTGGTAGAGTCTTCAGAATTGAAGTGGCCAACTTCACGAAGTGTTGATCCTCTACTAAGCAGGTTAATTCAGATGGAGTTATTGGAATCACCCCATGGAATGGGCTGTGATACTCACATGATGTATCATATATCTATTCAGATATATCCTCGTATCTCTCTCATGACAGTTCGCAACAAATAGTACTTCTTTGATACACATATTATGTTCAATAATAATCAAGATTGTATACTCCCAGATGAGAGCTTCGTGGAATATTTAGACTAAACCACATGTTGTTTAATGCAGTAGTTGTGGATTATCTCTTGACTAGGTTGTAAAACCCCGGAAATTTCAAAGAAATGTTTTTCTTAAATTTCTTTGGGATTTTACAAGAATGGAGTTTCTGACGGTGCCTGATTCTGAGGCCCGGTGTGCCCAAAATCATTTTCCAATGTTTTGCTTGGGTACGTTTAGTGAACGAACGAGCGGGTTTTTCTAAAATTTGAACCGGTGCTCGGAATCAAAATCGAAGGGCACCGATGAAACCGCAACGCTGGTAATTGCTTAAGAACATCTTTTTGGGGTTGCGTTTGCTCGATAGGAGATGTTAAAAACTGTGGAATGTAAAAATAAAATTGAGCTAAAATTTTATTTCTTTTTATGTGGTTATATCCTTTTAGTGGAAGTTGGGGAACTACCCATGAGAGGTTAAGAGGGTGGTGGAGCCCACACGAACTCCACCCCTTCAAATTCTCTAACCCACCATAACTCTTCCTCTCTAAACACTTCCTTTAAACTTGTTAATTCCCTTTTATTAAGTAACTCTTCAACTTCCTTTTTAATTTTCCAACCTACCTCTTAATTAATTAAACACCTCGTGGTTTAATTAATTATGTGAATTTAAATTGAATTTTGTAAATTTGAATGCATGGCATGGGTAAATAAAATAAGGTGGAGCCTTATTTTATTTTGGTTGAAATTGTTGTGTTATGAGAAAGGGGAGAGATATCTTGAGTTTTGAAGAACATCTTCCTCCGAAGAAGAACGCTTCATCTCCTTTGTTGAAGAACGTGAAGAACACCAAAGCTTCGACGAAGAATGTCATCTCATCTTACATCTTGTCTCCACGTCAAAGGAAGCAAGACACGACATTCTTTATCGAGAGAAAACCGACGACATGCCTTCTCCTCTTATTCCTGCGCGTCAAGGGAGTAGACACCACCGTGGGGAACATCGCCATTGATGATGACTCACCCTCTGACGTCAATGGGATAGGCACCGATATTCCATGACACCAACGACCTTCTCCTTCTGTGACGCCCTCTTCCGCGACGTTCAATTCCGCGATGAGCCTTCGTTCAACAATGCTCAAGGTAGGGGTTTGAATATATGTTCGTGAATATTCGAGCATTCTTTGTAAATCTTAGCCACCTTCTCTCGATTAACGGGAGGGGACCGGACCGCACAAACATGGCCGACCCTCCTCCCTTAATTCTGTTGTTGACCTTATTGTGGTTTGGAACGGAGATGGCATGGTGTCATCGCAGCACGCTGGATCATGCGGCAAGGAGGCGCGGTGCTGTCGCGCCGTGCCGTTGAAGTAAAACAAGGTCGTGACACCATCACGCCACGCCGAAGAATCACGAAAACACTGTGGTCGGAGCGAGGCCGCGGCGGAGGGTCACGGTGCCATCGCGCAGCGCCGGTCGGGCCAATGCCGGTGCCTTAGGCCGCAACAGAACAGGGAGCGGCAGCCGGCATGCGGCCGCCGACGTCAGAGCATGGGGACATGACCGCGCCGGTCCCATGGCGGTTGCAGCTGGCTGGCCGGTCAGAGGAGATACCGGGGGTTCCTTACCCCTGGTTGGAAGGGAGGAGCGCCCCCCCCCCCACGTGGGGGCTGCGTTTAATTGAACAGGGGTCAGCGCCCCCCCCCCCCCATGTCCTCCCAGCTCGGTCACGCCGAGCTGGCTAGCGGACCATGCCAGCGTGCCGGCCGTGCCGAGCCCACTGGGCCGGGCTGGGCCACGCCCAAGCGGGCTAGACCCAGACGCAGTTCGAGCTGACCCAGGGGTTCTCGGGCAGGGCTGGTCCGGGCCAGAAACCCCCATTTTCAGACTGTTTTCGTTATTTTTCCCATAGCTTGGGCTACAGACCTCTGATCGATGCACCATCAGCTGTGATGTGATCCTTGGATCGAGATGGTAGTTTCGGTATATTACTGTCAATGTTTCGGAGAAATTTGGGTATGACCGATTTGGTTCGAGCACGAAACCAACCGGGCCCTCGGAGCGGAAACACTTATATATCGAGCTCCGGACGTCCGATTGACATGCCGTCAACTTTGTTGGATTCCTCTTGATGAGACAAAACTTTTCACATGCTTCTCCTGAGTTTTGGATGCAGTTGGATAGTGTCCAGGTTGGATTGTACTCAAAATCCAACCGGGCCCCTGGAACGGAAAAGCTGGTAACTTTCATACGGGACATCCGTTTGAAGAACCGTCAGCGGCGTTGGTGATATAGTTGACAAATGGTCCTTATGGGTATACCCTATGAGAGTTCGGGGTACAGTTGAGATATGGCCAGGTTGGTTCGCACACGAAACCAACCGGGACCCTCGGACAAAATGGCTAATAACTCACAGACCGGGCGTCCATTTGATGCGCCGTCTGTTGTGTTCAGACCCCAATGACGAGGCGGTCGTTTGAGGTACTTCTTCGTGGGACTTTTTGATACTTGGAGTATCGACCTGTGGCTCGTGGAGAGGACCCTCCTGGAGACGAGCGTACGGTTTACGGAGACTGTGTAGTTGGATGAGACCAGATGACTACTTGTCTGATTAGATTCAGAGTGACTAGCATAGCCCAGGGGGGAGCACTACTTTGTGAGGTGGCAGACCCATGGCGGAGGAGCACTACTCTGTGAGGTGGCAGATCCGCAATACTCGATAGGAGGAGTACCTCTGTAGGCTCTGAGGGGGAGCACTACTGTGTGAGGTGGTAGACCCATGGCGGAGGAGCACTACCGTATGAGGTGGCAGACCAACGGTACTCGATAGGAGGAGTACCTCAACAGTCTTAGGTTAGTGAGAAGTGCCTTGGAGTTGTGACAGGATCACTGTACTCTCCAGAGACAGAGCTCTTCAGCAGTTACGATTTCGATAATGAAAATCCTGGTTTGAGCTGAGACTATGAACTTTGTGTTTACCTCATGATTGAGATGGGTCACTTGATAACTTAGGTGTATGTATGGGAATATACCTAGGAAGTGGTTATCCGTTGATTTCATAACCTTTGTGTTTCCTCATGATTGAGATGGGTTACATGATAACTTAGGTATAAGTATGGGATTATTCCTAAGTAAGGGTTATCTATTGAGATCCTTCTTTGTGGTTATCCTTGTTGGATTTAGTGAGACCTCGAGGGTCTCAGGGTACTTACTGAGTATCGTATACTCACCCCTGCATGGGCTATGCCCGCACCTCGTTGTGTTGGTTGCAGACGACGGGCAGCGCTGACGGAGGCCGAGTGTTCGAGGACTGGACGGTACCCGGTGGTGGACTTCATGACGAGATGATACTTGGAGGAGGTTGACGGGCGAGAGCGTTGAGGAGGATATCTGTAACTACCCTTCAGGTTGGATCTGTGGTGGACAATCCAGGAGATGTGCTATCTGTTCCTACCCTTAAGGTAGGATCCCGTAGATGACCCAGGAGCTGCTTCTTTTCTTCCAGCTGTTTGTCTTTTCTGGTGTACTTCCTTTCAGTTGTAGCTGCACTTTTCATATGGGTTTGTATTCTGGCCGACTTACTTTTCAGCACTTCCTTTTTGTACATAGTTTTTTTACTTCTGCTTGTACTCTATGGTGTTTTGTTTACATTTATAAAGGCAATCCCTTCTAAGTTATCGGTAATTACGCCTTTGGTGCTAGTCGCCAGCCCCTGGCCTATGGAAGTTGGGCTTGGTGTAGTCACGACATGGGCCCCGAGGACGAGTCATGACAAATTGGTATTAGAGGAGTCAGATCTATAATAGAACTTTTAACTCTAATATTTATTTTCTGTGAAGCAATAGTGCTAAGGGTACCAAGTGTGGTTTTCAGTTTAGGGAGTCCAGTGTTTGTGCGTGCGGCCGATATATCCATACACCAGGACCCAGACAACTGATTTCCGAATTTGTGCATGAAAACACTGATTGCGTGTGTGTTTTCAAAGTATTTACCTTAAAATAGCTCAAACCAGGTCAGCTCAATAGGTATAAATCGTTTGACCATGTCACGTTTTTTTCTTTCAGGATGCCTCCTCGCAGACGACCAGCTAGAGCCCCGAGAGTTGTACATTCTGACAGCCCGCCGAGCGACGTGGCCTCAGTACATGGCCCTATACCAGTTGAGGCACCAGAGGAGGAACTAGCGTTATTACTACCTATTGGGCCACCGATACCACCAGCCCCAGCAGTAGACGGTGCACATCGCTTGAGCGCACTGCACGAGTTCCAGTGCCAGAGGCCACTCAGGTTCAGGGGAGAGACGGACCCACAAGTGGCTGAGGATTGGCTGGAGGTTGTGGTGAGAGTATTCAGGCTAGTGGGGATGCCAGCAGACTTCATGGTGATCCTTGCTGCTAGCCTTATTCATGAAGCAGCAGGCAGATGGTGGAGCTTGATGCTTCAGATGCATGACGAGGCGACACTTCTGTGGGCAGACTTCAAGAGCTTGTTCCGGGCAGAGCTTGTACCAGCCACCCTTCGACCAGTGCGTATACAGGAGATGCTACATCTACAATAGGGTAGCTTGATGGTGTCGCAGTACTCATCAAGGTTCACATACCTCTCGCACTACTCCATAGATATGGTACGAGACCCGTTCTTCAGGGCCCAAACCTTCGAGCAGGGGGTCAGGCGAGAGATTAGAGCTTCTGTTGATTCTCACAACATCCCAACGTAGACAGTGGTGTTGGAGAGAGCCTTATTAGTGGAGAGTTTCCTTGCTGAGCAGTCTACAGCAGCAGGAACCACCACTAGCCGACATGCGGCAAATTCTTCTATAGCAGGAAGTAGACAGATGATGCAGAGGTCCAAGAGGACCAGACCTAAAGGCGGTCGACCGCATGACTCAGGGTCTGTAGTGCGAGGCACCAAGGGGAATGAAAGTTCCAGACCTGACTTGCAATGTTACACATGCAGTGGGATTGGTCACATGGCACATGACTGTCCGACCCGCCATGCAGATGACCAACAGTTAAATGAAGAACCTCCCAGGTAGAGGCAGAGGTTCGACCGAGGTGGACCACAAGGAGAAGAAGGCCGAGGGAGGGGAGCTGGCTGTGCTGTTGGAGGTGGAAGACGCTTCTAGGTGTTTCCACCACCACCACCAAGAGGTCCACCCCGACCACAGGGAACAGGTGGACATGGGAGAGCTCAGCTTCAGGAAGTAGAAGCATACGACTACGGAGCTCTGGAAGCAAGTGGATAGGAGCGGAACTAGTGGTTTCCTTTTTTTCATCGTACTTATAGATCTATGTTGTTGTTACATTTTCGTCTTTATACTATGAGCTGGAATAATAAAAAGACAGTTACCATTGTGGCATTTTCTTCCTTCCTTTTTGTGTACTAAGAGGTTCTAGTTTAAACTATTGACTTGACCCTCACTTTCGATATTCCTACTAGAGGAGACCCAATTACCTCACGCTGATGCCGACAGTGTGACTCGACCCTTAGAGACGAGAGTGACAGTTGGATCTCTTGGTAGTAACGTTGAGGCATTACGACTTCGTCCATGGCATGAATACATTATTCATGTTCGGATTGACTGTATTAGGAAAAGAACATGGTTCATCCCGGGGATGAGACTGGATTTCTCTTATCGACGAAGAATAAATCATAGTAGCTCTTGTGGGACCAGAGATGGTCCAGGTCATGATAGAGAAGTTCCAGGTCATCCAAGAGCGGATGAGGATAGCTTAGAGCCGACATAATCCTTATGATGACAGCATGAAGAGACCACTGGAGTTTGAGGATGGCGACCCGATTTTCTTACGGGTATCACCTTGACGTGGAATTAAGGAGATTTGGCTAAGGTGGAAAGTTATCTCCACGCTTCATCGGAACCTTCCAGGTCCTCAGTAGGGTAAGCAAGGTGGTTTACTGCTTGACCTTTCCACCTCAGTTACACCGAGTGCATGAAATCATCCACGTACCACGGCTGAGGAGATATGTGCATGATCCTTCACACATCATCGACCTCAGGGGAGTTGGACGTCGATGATAGGGCAACATGCGCAGAGATTCCAGTGGAGATTGAGGATCGATATGAGCGGGTCCTACGTGAACGATCGATTCCTCAGGTGTACTTTAACTGCCAACACAAAAACCTCTAGGGGAGCACCTGGGAGAGGAAGGCTCAGATGCGTGCTCAGTACCGCTTTTGTATCCCTAGTTTGTGTTAAAGGTTTATGGGGACGTAAAGCCCTGAGGTGGGAGTAATGTAAAGACCTGAAAATTTCAAGGAATTTTTTTTATTAATTTTCTTCAGGATTTTACAAGAACTCAGTTTTTGACAGCGCCTGATTCCGAGGGCCCGGTGTGCCCGGAATCATTTTCCGAAGTTTAGCTCGGGTACATTCAGTGAACGAAGGAGCGATTTTTTCTATGTTTTGAACCGGTGTTCGGAATCGAAATCCGAGGGAACTGATAAAACCGTAGCACCGATAATTGCTTGAGAACACCTTTTTTGGGGGTTGCGTTTGCTCAGGAAAAGTTGTTAAAAATTGTGGAAAGTAAAAATAAAATTGAGCTACAATTTTATTTCTTTTTAAGTTCTTATATCCTTTGAGTGGAAGTCAGGGAACTACCCATGAGTGGTTAAGAAGGTGGTGGGGCCCACACAAACTCCACCACTTCAAATTCTCTAACCCCCCATAACACGTATCTTTAAACTCTCCCTTTAATCTTGTTAACTCCCTTTTATTAAGTAACTCTTCCACTTCCTTTTTAATTTGCCAACCTACCTCTTAATTAATTAAACAACTCATGGTTTAATTAATTAAGTTAATTGGATTTGAATTTTGTAAATTTGAATGCATGGCATCGGAAAATAAAATAAGGTGGAGCTTTATTTTATTTTGGTTGAAATTGTTGTGTTAAGAGAAAGGGGAGAGAGCTCTTGAGCTTTGAAGAACTTCTTCCTCCGAAAAAGAATGCTTTATCTCCTTTGTTGAAGAACGTGAAGAACACTGAAGCTTCGGTGAATAACGCTGTCTCATGTTGCATCTTCTCTCCACATCGAAGGAAGCGAGACGCCGCATTCTTCATCGGGCGATCACCAATGATGTGCCTTCTCCTCTTCCTCATCCGCTTTAAGGGAGGATACACCACCACAGGGAACGTCTCCATTGATGACGACTCACCCTCTGACGTCAACGGAATCGGCACCGATCTTCCGCGACGCCAACGACCTTCTCCTTCCGCGACACCCTCTTCCACGATGTTCAATTATGCGACGAGCCTTCATTAAACAACGCTTGTGGTAGGGTTTTGAATATATGTTCGTGAATATTCGAGTGTTCTTTGTAAATCTTAGCCACTTGCTATCGATTAAAGGGAGGGGGCCGGACCACACAAACACGACCGACCCTCCTCCCTTAATTCTGTTGTTGATCTTGTTGTGGGTTGGAATAGAGATGGCGTGATGCCGTCACACCGCGCGGGATCATGCGGCAAGGATGTGCGGCGCCGTCGTGCCACGCCGTTGAAGTTGAACAAGGTCGCGGCGCTGTAACGCCGTTACGAAGATTCACGAAAACACCGCGGCCGGAGCGAGACCGCGGTGGAGGTGCGCGGCGCCGACGCGCCCCGCCGGTCGGACAAAGGTCACAGCCTTCGGACGCGGCGGAATAGGGAGTGGTAGCTAGCTTCTGGCCACCGGCGTCGGAGCAGGGGGACGGGACCACGCCGGCCGGTCAGGGGAGAAACCGGGGGGTTCGTTACCCCCAGCTAGAAGGGAGGAGCCCCCCACGTGGGGGCCCCGTTTAATTGAACAGGGGGCAGCCCCCCCCCCCCCCTTGTCCGCCCAGCGCGGTCACACCGAGCTGGCCGAAGGACCGCGCCAGTGCGCCGGCCGGGCCGGTCCGCACCCAAGCAGGCCGGACCCGGACTCGGTATGGGTCGAACTGGTTCGGGCCGACCCAGGGGGTCTCGGGCGGGGCCGGTTCGGGCCCGACAACCCCATTTTGGAACTATTTTCATTATTTTTCCCATAGCATGGGATACAGACCTCCGATCGATGCACCGTTAGCTGCAATGCGATCCTTGGATCGAGAAGGTCGTTTAGGTATATTACACTCAATGTTTTGGAGAATGTTGTGTACGACCGGGTTGGTTCGACCACGAAACCAACCGGGCCATCGGAGCGGAAACACTTATATCTCGATCTCCGGATGTCCGATTGATGTGTCGTCGACTTTGTTGTATTCCGCTTGATGAGAAGAAACTTTTGGCATGCTTAACTTGATTTTTGGATGCAGTTGGATAGTGTCCGGGTTGGATTGTACCCGAAATCCAACAGGGACCCCTGGAACGGAAAAACTGATAACTTTAAGACCAGACATCCGTTTGACGAACCGTCAGTGGAGTTGGTGATCTCATTGAGAAATGGTCCCTATTAGTATACCCTTAGAGTGTTCAGGGTACAGTTGAGATACAACCAGGTTGGTTCGCACACGAAACCAACCGGGACCCTTTGACGAAAAGGCTAATAACTCACAGACCAAGCATCTGTTTGAGGTGCCGTCTATTACGTTGAGACCCCCATGATGAGGCGGTCCTTTGAGATACATCTTTGTGGGACTTTTTGATACTTGGAGTATCGACTTGTAGCTTGTGGAGAGGACCCTCCCGGAGACGAGCGTATGGAGTACGAAGACCGTGTAGCTGGCTGAGACCTGGTAACTGCTTGTCCGATTCGATTCAGAGTGACTAGAATATCCCAGTGGGGAGCACAAATTTGTGAGGTGGAAGACCCATGGCGGAGGAGCACTACTTTGTGAGGTGGCAGACCCACGGTACTCGACAGGAGGAGTATATCTATAGGCTATGAGGGGGAGAACTACTATGTGAAGTGCCAGAACCATGGCTGAGGAGCACTACTATGTGAGGTGGAAGACCCACGGTACTCGACAGGAGGAGTACCTCAGCAGTATTAGGTTAGTGAGTAGTACCTCAGAGTTGTGACAGGATCACTGTACTCTCCAGAGACGGAGCTCTTCAGTAGTTACGGTTTCGAAAATAAAAATCCTAGTTTGAGATGAGACGATGAACTTTGTGTTTACCTCATGATTGAGATGGTTCAATTGATAACTTAGGTGTTGTATGGGCATATACCAAGGCAGTGGTTATCCGTTGATTTCATAACCTTTGTGTTTCCTCATGATTGAGATGGGTTAATTGATAACTTAGGTATAAGAATGGGCTTATACCTAAGTAAGGGTTATCTATTGAGATCCTTCTTTGTGGTTATCCTTGTTGAATTTAGTGAGACCTCGAGGGTCTTGGGGACCGTACTGAGTATCATATAATCACCCCTACATGGGCTATGCCCTCACCTCGTTATGTTGGTTGCAGACTATGGGCAGTGCTGATGGAGGCCGAGTGTTTGAGGACTGTACGGTACCCGGTGGTGGAATTCATGATGAGACGATACTCGGAGGAGGTTGATGGGTGAGAGCGTTGAGGAGGCGATATGTACCTACCTTTCAGGTAGGATCCATGGTGGACATTCTAGGAGCTGTGCTATTTGTACCTACCGTTCAGGTAGGATCTCGCGGACGACCCAGGAGCTGCTTCTTTTCTTACAGCTGTTTGTCTTTTCTGTTGTACTTCATTTCAGTTGTAGCTTCACTTTTCAGATGGGTTTGTATTCTGGCCCAATTACTTTTCATAACTTCTTTTTTTACTTAGTGTTTTACTTCCACTTGTACTCTTTGATGTTTTTTTACTTTTATAAGGGAAATGCCTTCCCAGTTATCGGGAATTACGCCTTTGGTGCTAGTCGCCAGCCCCTGGCCTATGGAAGGCGGGCTTGGAGTAGTCACGACACGGGCCCTGAGGACGGGTCGTGACATGGGTGTCTTGGTTTGGGTATATCAATATATTCTTTTTAAATGTTTTGTATAACAATACATCTCTATAGACTACTATATCATTTTTTTCTATTGCATTGTAGTTTCAGGGTGTTGTACTGAGTATATTTTTACTCACCCCTTCACAAGACTTTCCCACACATGTCGTGTCTTATAGAGATGATTGACCATTTGATAGAGTCCAGGGAAGGCTAGGAACAAACATATCATTGTGATATCAGGTAGGTAGATATGTTCATATGGGTTTAAATAGTAGTTCCAGCACCCTACCTTCAGGTTGGACCAATTAGAGTTTTTTTCGGATGAGTTTCAAGAACATGTTTACAAAAAATTCTTTTGGTTATCTTATATTATGGATCATCTTACATTTGTTTTACATTACTTTCCTGTTATAATTTTTTTGGTTTATAGTGGTATGCAAAAATTTGTTTCCTAGTGGTTTTTAATTTTCATCCTTTTGGTCTTAGAGATGTGTGTTTACTGGTACTATTGCAATGCCTCCCATGTTAGTTATATAACTACTTGGTGCTAGTTACAAGCCACTAGACTATTGGAGGAAAGCTTGGGGAGTCACGACACATTCCCAACTGGGATGGGTTGTGCCAATGTGGTATTATACTGGTCAGTTTTACTTTAGGATTGGGAGTCTATGAGATTAGTTTGGTGAAATAGAGTTAAGTGTTTCGATTTAGGATTTTAGGTTAGAGACTCCAGTGTTGGTGTTGTGGTAGATGTTTCCATACACGAAGACTTTGATACCAATTTTTTTGGCACAATAAATGAGAACACTAGTTTCAATGAAAATAATGGTGCATGCATCATATAAGAATGGGTTGGGATTTCCATGTCCAACCTAAGTCAGCTATCCAAAAATAATAATTGATTGTGGTACATCTTGTTTTCTTATAGCATGACTCTACGACACATAGAATCTAGGAATCAGTGACACGACCATGAGGATGACCCTCTCAGTGACGAGGCTTCAGTACAAGGACTATTTTCTTAGATGTTATATCCAGGTTGTTCACCAGTCGTACCACCATCTGTGGAGCTACCTGTGGTACCTACAATACCAACAGAAAATGAGCATAGGTTGAGCTCTCATAATGAGTTTTAGATATAGGGACCCCTTAGTATCTATGGTGATTTCAACCCTCAGGAAAATAAGTATTATCTTAAGGTAGTGACCTGAGTTTTCTATCTAGTCAGGACCCCAACCAATCAGGTGGTGGTCTTGGTGGCGAGCCTTTGGTAGGACTCAGAAGGGTGATGGTGGATTTTGGCTACCCAGAATCATGATGAGGAGACTTTATCTCATTGAAAGAGTTTTAGTTCCTATTCATAGGGGATTTGTCACCAGTTAGATGGAGAGATGTTTGTATATGTGATATTCATTAGCTCCAGTAGGGAAGTATGATGGTAGTTGATTATTTATCAGGGTTTACTAACCTTTCTAGATATTCTATAGACATGGTTAGGAATGAATACTTCTTGGATCCGATATTCGAGCGAGGTATGTGTAGATACATCTAAGCTAGTATTATCTCTATGATCATTCCTACTTATTCTAGGGGTTCATGAGTGGGACATTGTGTTGGAGAGATTCCTCACTAAGTAGAGAGAGCTGATGACAGTCAGTAGAGGACATACAGGTGACGAGACCTTGTTAGCAGGGAGATGATGTCATCCATAGGGATCCAAACATGGGGGATTTTTAAGAAGGTGGTCCTAGGATAGAGAATCTACATTTTAGGGTTAATATGAATGATATTGGTATCCTAGAAAGAGTTTCTGCTTCTCATGTGATGACAAGGGACTTCTCGCACGAGATTTACCAATCCCCCAAGATACTAATAGGGAGATAGTGGATTGACCATTGAAGAAGCGATAGAGTCTGGAGAAGATAGATCTTTTGTCCAGTGGATGAGGTTGTGGTATTGGGAGAGCAGTGGGAGGTAGTCAATGTTTTGATATGCTACCACCAAAACCCTAAAGTGTTCCGCTCCAGGCTAATGGAGCTAGAGGACATGGGTGGGGATAGGAACATGCGATCAAGTATTATGAACCAAGGGATACAGTGATGATTCATAGTATGATCTATGTCTTTACTACTCTTTATGACAACCCTGTTTTTTTATTACAACTTAAACATGATTTATTACATAAAACTTCACTTGATACAACAAAGAAGATCGAGAGGTTTAGTGTCTTTGGGGCTTAGTATCATTACATAAAAACTTAAAACAAGAAATACAACATCTTTAATGAAAACATCCTTTACATGACCACTACATTCCTTCATACTTAGAATTGCATGGGATAACCTCAGGACATGCATAAGAAAAGGGTGAGCTATAAAGCCCAGTAAGGGAGTACACATGGAATGACATGAGGATTACAATACATGTTAGAAAATAGGCATATCAGTAGATCATAAAAGAAAAATGAACATAAAGGCATGATAAAGCATGATAATCATAACATGGAAATGTGGCAACAACACTTAACATGGAATTAGCATGAGCCAAGGCTCATTGCACATAAAGCTTGAGTAAACCCTCATTGCACATGATGCACGAGTAAAACCTCATTGCATATGAATTTGAATGAGTCAACACTCATTGCACATGACGTATCATGATACTATACTTTACCCAATGCATTGGAGCGCTATAAGGGCACACCCTTCTTAAACATTTCATTTCATGCATAAGTGTGCCACATAAAACATGGATTCATAAAACATTATCATTTATTCCATGATAAAAGAATGTGGAATTAATACATGAAACATTGTAATCAATAAGTAAAGGTGAATAAAGGTGGACACCCTTGATGGAGAAAAGGGCATGGTATCCACTACACAATGACACTGGCTTAGAAAATCAGTGCGATTTCGGTAGCATAATGGCGTGACATAAGCATTCATAAAAAATGGTTGATGTAAGAGAAAGGGGTTCCTCATCATATTTAAATGTAATGGACAGTAAATAGGTCATATATATACATTTACCAACAATTGTAATGGAATTTAGATTCATGATACAAAATTATTGCTTGAATGTAAAAGAAGAGAGAGAAGTTCCTTTCGGAATTTCGGCATAGAAACAGGTGTACATGGGAGGAATTTAATGAGAGAGAAAGGGGTCTCCCATCATTCTAACAATAAGAGGGAAGTATGGGGGAGGTGAGAAACCATACCCCAACATTCATAATTGAAATTAAAAGGTCAATACAACTTAATGAAAATTGACAAAAATGAGAAAGGAAGAAAAAACCCTTACTTGGAAGTGTGCTTTTAAAGGATACATAGAGGCTTGTGAGAGGCTTCTTGGGAGTTTGGGGAACCTTGGGAGGATTATAGGGAGAGTAGGGTAGAGGTTGGACGAACTAAAAGGGATTTTAGTGAGGAGGAAGTGGGAGCTTGGGTGGGTTTATATAGGAAAGGTGAGGGAATTCTTTATTATTTAGGTTTGGGTCCCCTTACATTAAATTAATCCAAACCACAAACCATCCCATGGTTTTTGCCCATGGTTTTTGGAAAATGTAAGAGGAAAACAATATTATATAAGGCTAAAGTCTGAACATCTTAAAATAATAAGGTTTCTTATGTGGAGGTGAGTCACAATCCCATGGAAATTAATATAAAAAGGCAAAGTGTTGAATATGTCTTGAGGGGTCCATTAATGCTTTGAAAAGTAAGTCAAAAAAACCCAAAATCACATTAATTTTATGATAAAATATATATTCGCCAAACATAAGGATTATGGTATTTTATTACATCACCATTGGTTCATTATGAAGTCATAAAACACATTATATATTTAAACGGAATTTAATTTTTAACCAAAAATTTGACTATCTCAGAAAATTATGAAAAATTCACCGTTGGATAAATTCGACGTCCAGATTCTAGAAATGACATTTATTTAATATAAAAAATTCTAAATATGTTAATTTTTTACTTTTAAAATAAATACCGACATTTATCGAAAATTCACGAGTTTTCATAAAAATGGCTTTCAAACCCTAATAAAAAATTTTAATTGCATTCATTAAATTATAAGATCATTTATATTTAATAAAAAATTAATTTAATAATAATATTATTATTTTTGTAAAATATTATTTAATTCAAAAATCCCTTAATTTAATAAAATAGATTTCTTAATTAAATAATAATTAAAAACACCATTTGTACTTTAAAAACTATTTACAATGTATAAAAAATGACTAGAAATTATATTATTTATAATATACAAAATAATAATGTATGTGAACAGAGTACTACTTATTTGTTACATAACCCCTTAAAGCAGCCGCATAAGACCTAAGGGTAAGGTGTGCGATGGTGACATACTCTTGGGGTGGCTCGGATAACATCGCTCGAGTGGTAATCTCTATCAACTTCCACTTTTCCCGTAGACGGTCCTGTTCAAGATCGACATGGTGAAACTCATCTTGGGCTTGGTCAAGGGCGAAGCCCAAGGATGCCACCTCTTTTACAAGCTCTGACAAATGGGCTTCGTATGGGGAAATTCTACTGGATGAGGCCATCGCTTCTTTTGTCTGAGTAAATTGGATTTGTTAAGGTCCTATATTTATACTAATCATGTGATCACTCTTCAATGACTATATTAACAACAGTCAAAAATTATTAACACAAAACCAAAGAAGTTGACATCTTATAAAATCATTTTTCATAAAGAGGCATTTAACTGGATTAAGAGGGATTTTCCATTAATGAAATGTTGGGTCATTACAGTATTCCCCCCTTATGAAATTTCGACCTCAAAATTTTGCTTTTCCCACACTAAAACAAATGTGGGTAACTCAGCTTCATCACATCCTCCAATTCCCAAGTCGCTTCTTCAAAATTATGATTTCTCCACAACACCTTGACAAGGGGCATTGTCTTATTTCGTAGAACTTTTTCTCTATGATCTAGGATCTTCATTGGTTTCTCCTCATAAGAAAGACCGTCTTCCAATTGTACCGCCTAAGAAGAGAGTACATGTGAAGGGTCTGGTATGTACTTACTTAAGAGGGATACATGAAAGACATCATGTACTATGGCCATAGTAGGTGGAAGTTATAGTCGATAGGCCAGAGCCCCAACACGATCAAGAACCTCGAAGGGGCCGATGTACCTTGGACTTAAATTCCCTTTCTTTCCAAACCTCATGAACTTTTTCCACGGAGATATGTGTAGAAACACCATGTCTCCAACTTTAAATTCAAGGTCTTGTCGATTATTATCTGCATAACTCTTCTGTTGACTCTGGGTTGCCTTGATATGGTACTGAATGGTTTTCACCTTCTCCACCATTTCTTCGACCATTTCTGTTCCAAGCAGCTTACGTTCACTGACCTCATCCCAACATGCCGGTGTTCTGCACCTTTTCCCATACAGGGCTTCATATGGTGCCATTTGGATGCTCGAGTGGAAACTATTAATATAAGAGAACTCAACCAGAGGAAGATGTTGATCCCATCATCCTTTAAAGTCCATTGGGCACGCTCTCAACATATCCTCAAGTGTTTGGATATTATGCTCGGATTGGCCATCAATTTGAGGATGATAGGTCGTACTGTAGTTTATTTCAGTTTTCAGAGCATGTTGAAAACTCTTCCAAAACATAGAGGTGAATCTTGGATCTAGGTCAGACACAATAGATAGTGGTACACCATGCAAACTTACCACTTCCCTGATATATATCCGTTCCAGTTGATCCAATGAGAAATCCTCCCGAATAGCAATGAAGTGTGCATTCTTTGTAAGAAGACCCACAAAAACCCAGATTGCATTGTTGCCTCTGGATTTCCTTGGAAGTACAGTGACAAAGTCCATGGTGATGTTCTCCCATTTCCATTCTGGTATGGGAAATGGTTGCATCATCCCCTTAGACATCTGCCTCTCTGCCTTCACTTGCTGACACACCAGCCACTTTGATGTACATTCAACGATCTCCATATTCATACTATCCCACCAAAAGATTTCTCGGAGATCTCGATACATCTTTGTGCTCCCTGGGTGAATAGATAAATTTGAACTATATGCATCATTCAAAAGTTCCTACTTTATCTCCGGACTTAATGGAACACATAGTCTTTTCCCAAACTACACAATTCCTTCTTCATTAACATTAAACTCCGAGGATTTCCCCTTTTTGATAGCTTCCACTTTTTCTTGAATCCCCACATCATCCTTTTTAGCATCCTTTAAACTTTTCATAAGAGATAGTTGAACAATAATTTGTGAAATGATTGATGATTTTCCCTTCTTTATGATTCCCACATCCATCTTCATCAAGTCTAATAATATTGGATCCTTCTCAATTCTCATCATTGATAGAATTGTTGATTCCTTTCTACTTAGGGCATCTGCCACCTTGTTTGCTTTCCTAGGGTGGGAATGTATTGAAAAGTCATAATCCTTGATGAGATCTATCCATATTCTCTCACGCATATTAATCTCCTTCTGTGTGAATATATATTTAAGACTCTTGTGGTCAGTATATATCTCACATTTCCCACCATAATGATAATGCCACAAGATTTCCAAGTCAAAGATCACACCCGCCAACTCCAGATCATGCGTTGGATAGTTTCACTCCTAGATTTTCAAATGCCTTGTGGCATAGGATATCACTTTATCATTCTACATCAGCACACAACCTAAGCCCTTCATCAAAGCATCACAGAATACCACAAAAAGCTCCCCACTTGTGGGTAAAGTGAGCACGGGTGCAGTGATAAGCATCCTTTTTTAAATCCTTGAATATTTTTTCGCATTCATCACTCCAGGAAAACTTTACTCCCTTTAGAGTTAGCTTGGTAAGAGGGTTGGACAATCGTGAGAAATTTCTCACAAAGCGTCGCTAATATCAAGCTAACCCCATGAGGCTATGGATATTCGTTACCGATGTTGGCCTCGACCATCCCTCAATTGCATCTGTTTTGGAGGGGTCCCCAGATATCCCATTGTTTGTGATGATATGGCCCAAGAGTGAGACCTCCTTCAACCAGAACTCACACTTACTGTACTTTTCATAGAGCATCTCCTTGCGCAAAGTCTCTAGTATAGTTTTTAAATGCTCCTCATGATCCTCCTTGGTTTTGGAGTATATTAGAATATCATCTATAAAGACTACCAAAAAATTTTCAAGGTAATCTCTAAAGACTCTATTCATCAAGTACATGAATATTTCTGGAGCATTGGTGAGTCTGAAAGGCATTACTATGAATTCATAGTGCCCATACCTTGTACGAAAAGCAGTTTTGGGGAAATCTTCCTTCTTCACCCTAACTTGATAATATCCCAACCGCAAATCCACCTTGGAGAAGTATTGTGCTGCAAGAAGCTGATCAAACAAGTCATCGATTCTTGGGAGAGGATACATTTTCTTTATCGTGATTTTGTTAAGTTCACGATAATCGATGCACAACCGCATTGACCCATCCTTCTTCTTGATGAAGAGGACTGGTGCACCCCATGGTGAAGCACTTGGGCGTATAAACCCTTTATACAGATTCTACTGTAGTTTTTTCTTCAGCTCTTCAAGTTCTAGAATAGCCATTCTATATGGAGTATTGGATATTGGTAACACCCCAGGTATAAGTTCAATTGAGAACTCAACATCTCTTCTAGGAGGAAGACCAGGCATTTCCTCGGGAAACACTTCAGCGAATTCCCTCACAATAGGCATTTCTTCAAGGATGGTTTCTTCTTTGGACTCAATCATCTGATCTAGATACGTGTGCTCATAGGGCATTAATATCCTTTCTTGAGATGATGGAGCTAAAGGAGATTCATCTTCCTCCTGACACTTGTAAAGAATCGTGGGTTGATTCTCCATATGGAGTGTGATTTCCCTCTCCCAACAATTTATGTTGGCTCTATATGAGGAAAGCCAATCCATGCCAAGAATTACATCAAATTCCACCAGAGGGAGTATGACGAGGTTCTCTGGGAAATTCAATCCACAGATTATAATAGGGTATGACTTATATTCATGTGATGTAATGATTGCCCAATTTTCCGTACTCACCGAAATCTTTAGTTCCCTGATTTGTGGTGGTGCTGGGATTGTTCTACTAAAAATTCGAGATATAAAAGAATGCATAGAACCTAAATCAAAAAGTACGTTCGCTATTCTTGAATGAATAACTAGCTTACCTGTCACCACTTCGTTGTCGGGGTTCACATCGGTAGAAGTGATGGCAAAAGATCTTCCTTACTGTCTTGGAGGTTGTTGGTTACCTCCGATAACCCTTGGATTAGAGCACTGATTTTCAAAATGACCCGGTTAATTACATTTGTAGCATTGAACAACACGTTGAGGTTCAAACGGAGCATTCCTCTCCTCTGCTGCAGCCGCAGGTCCTTCTTGCCGACAGTTAACAGCTAGGTGCCCTTCTCTTCCACACCTGAAGCATTTTGTCGTCCCCTTAAGATAATTTCCAGGTTACTTCTTTCCACACTTTTGGAAAGTGGGGTGCTGTATCTTCTTAGCACCGTTGGATTTATCCATCGGACCGCCAGCATTGAAGTCCACCTTACGCTTCTTGTCCCCATGATACCCCTGTGACTCCCCGATCTCAATTTCGAACTTGAGGGCACATCATACAATTTCTTCATAGCTATTGAAGTCATGGATCACTAATGCCTTCCACAAGCTAGGCTTCAGCCCACCAAAGAAGCGATCAACCTTGCATTCGGGGGTAACGACAAAGACGAAAGCGTGTCGTGCAAGACTTGTGAAATTTTCCTCGTACGCTCCAACAGATTCTTCATCTTTTTTCTTGAGGGAAAGGAATTCCCTCTCCATCTTAATATGGAGGGTGTGGAAAAAATATTTACCGAAAAACATCTTCCGAAAATCCTTTCATTCCAACGCCTCGATCTCCTCCTCAGGCTTTGTATTTTTGATCAACATCCACCATTGAGAAGCTTCACCCTCCATATGATAAGGTGCCAGGAGAACCTTCTCTTGTTCAGAACATTTAAGGATGAAGAAGATCTTTTCAATGGAGTTGATCCATTGTTCAGAAATCATGGGATTAGATGATCCACAAAAAGTAGGAGGCCTTTGTCTCATGAAGCTCTTGATAGCGACTTGTTCTTTATTAGGGGGGGGGGGTTGAACATTCCTCTTGTCCCATGTTTCTATTCAAAACTTGAGTTAGCTGAGAGAGAAGCATGAAAAAGTTCACGATTCCCGCTCCCATTGGATTTGGCATCTCATTAGTACAGTCATCACACTGATCATCACAAAGGTTTTTAGCCTGAGTCCTCCTATTACCGGCCATTGGCTGGAATAAAAGGAAAGATAGGGGTAACACATAAATGGTAATCTAAAGACAAAAGTTGATGACTCATAAATAAACGTTCATTCCTTAACTCATGAGTCTATAGGCTTCAATCTTGGAATTTCATGATCTACTTTCTATCATACATTCGTAGGGGAATTTTTTTAATCCCCTTAATAAGGGTTCATACTAAGCTTGTGAATTTATAAAAACATATCCCCCAGGAGTGTCATAACCAAGAGTGCAACAAGGCCTGTTGTCGTGCACCAGTTCCCGTTCGAGTTTAGCTCAATGCGGTGTTTTCAGGTTTTACCACTAGGAGACATCTGTGCCAGAGCCGCCTCTACCTGCTCATATCCAGACAGAGATGTATTTGCTTGATATCCCACTTACTCAATACTCACCAAAACTTAGGGACATTTTTATTGTATTTAGTATTGTATCTAAGGCTTTAATAGGGTTTCCTAATCCCAAAAATAACTAAACCTATACTCTGATACCAACTACGACAAACCTGTTTTTTTATTACAACATAAACATGATTTATTACATAAAACATCACTTGATACAACAAAGAAGATCGAGAGGTTTAGTGTCTTTGGGGATTAGGATAATTACATAAAAACATAAAATAATAAATACAACATCTTTATTGAAAACATCCTTTACATGACCACTACATTCCCTCGTACTTAGCATTGCATGAGATAACCTGAGGACATGCATAAGAAAAGGGTGAGCTATAAAGCCCAGTAAGGGAGTACACATGAAAAAACATGAGGAGTACAATAAATTTTAGAAAATAGGAATATAAATTGAGCATAAAATAAACATGAACATAATGGCATGATAAAGCATGATAATCATCACATGGAAATGTGGCAACAACACTTAACATGGAATTAGCATGAGCCAAGGTTCATTGCACATAAAGCATGAGTAAAACCTCATTGCACATGAAGCACGAGTAAACCCTCATTTTACTTGAATTATCATGAGTCAACACTCATTTCACCTAAGGTATCATGATTCTATACTTTACCCAATGCATTGGAGCGCTATAAGGGCGCACCTTTCTTAAACATTTCATTTCATTCATTAGGGTGCCACATAAAACATGGATTCATAAAACATAATCATTTATTCCACGATAAAGGAATGTGGAATTAATACATGAAAATTTGTAATCAATATGTAATGGTGCATAAAGGTGGACTCCCTTGATGGAGAAATGGGAATGGTATCCACTACACAATGGCGTTGGCTTAGAAAATCGGTGCGATTTCGGCAGCGTAACGGCGTGGCATAAGAATTCATAAAAAATGGTTGATGAGAGATAAAGGGGTTCCACATCATATTTACATGTAATGTAATGTAAGGGGGTCATATAGATACATGTCACAACAATTTTAATGGAATATATATTCATGATACAAAATTATTTCTTGAATGTAAAAGAAGAGAGAGAAGTTCCTTTCGGAATTTCGGCATAGTAACAGGTGTACATGGGAGGCATTTAATGAGAGAGAAAGGGGTCTCCCATCATTCAAACAATAAGAAGGAAGTATGGGGGAGGATAAAAACCATACCCCATCATTCATAATTGATATTAAGAGGGCAATACAACTTAATGAAAATTGACAAAAATGAGAATGGAAGAAAAAACCCCTACTTGGAAGTGTGCTTCCAAAGGCTAGAGAGAGGCTTGTGAGAGGCTTCTTGGGAGCTTGGGGCAGCTTGGGAGGATTCTAGAGAGAGTAGGGCAGAGGTTGGACGAACTCCAAGGGATTTTAGTGAGGAGGAAGTGGGAGCTTGGTTGGGTTTATATAGGAAAGGTGAGGGAATTTTTTATTATTTAGGTTTGGGTCTCCTTACATTAAATTAATCCAAACCACAAACCATCCCATGGTCTTTGCCCATGGTTTTTGGAAAAGGGAAGAGGAATACAATATTTTATAAGGCCAAAGTCCTAACTTCTTAAAATAATAAGGTTTCTTATGTGGAGGTGAGTCACACTCCCATGGAAATTAATTTAAAAAGCCAAGTGTTGAATATGTCTTGAGGGGTCCATTAATGCTTTGATAAGATAGTCAAACAAACCCAAAATCACATTATTTTAAGGATAAAACATATATTGGAAGAACATAAGGATTATTGTATTTTATTACATCACCATTGTGACATTATTATGTCATAAAATACATTATATATTTAAATGGTATTTAATTTTTACCCAAACATTTGACTATCTTAGAAAATTATGAAAAATTCACCGTTGGATAATTTCGACGTCTTGATTCCAGAAATGAAATTTATTTTATCTAAAAAGATTTTAAATATGTTAATTTTAACTTTTAAAATAAAAACTGACATTTATCGAAAATTCACGGGTTTTGACAAAAATGACTTTCAAACCCTAATAAATTTTTTTAATTGCATTCATAAAATTATAAGATCATTTATATTTAATAAAAAATAAATTTAATAATAAAAATAATATTATTTTCTTAAAATATTATTTAATTAAAAAATACCTTAATTTAATAAAATAGGTTTCTTAATTAAATAATAACTAGAAACACCATTTGTACTTTAAAAACTATTTACAATATATCAAAATGACTAGAAATTATATTCATTATTATATACAAAAAAATATTTTACATGAACATAGTACTACTTATTTGTTACATAACCCCTTAAAATAGCCGTATAAGACCTAAGGGTAAGGTGTGCGATTGTGACAGACACTTGGGGTGGCTCGGATAACATCGCTCGAGTGGTAATCTATATCAAATTTCACTTTTCCCGTAGACGGTCCTATTTATGCTTGACATGTTGAAGCTCATCTTGGGCTTGTTCATGGGCGAAGCCCAAGGATGCCAACTCTTTTTCGAGCTCTGACAAATGGGCTTCGTGTGGGGCAATTTTACTGGATGAGGCCATCACTTCTTTTTTCTGAGTAAATTGGATTTGTTAAGGTCCTATATTTATACTAATCATGTGATAACTCTTCAACGACTATATTAACAACGGTAAAAAATTATTAAAATAAAACCAAAGAATTTGACATCTTATAAAAACATTTTTCATAAAGAGACATTTAACTAGATCAAGAGGGATTTTCCATTAAGGAAAATTTGGGTCGCTGCACTCTTACTACTATACTAATAGACACAAGTTATATTCATTCCTTCCTCACCATATATTTTTTTTGAGACCTTTATATTTCTATAGAATCGTTGACTTGACCCTTACACATAGAGACACTTATTTGAGGACATTCAGTAATCACACATTTATGAAGACAATGTGACTTTACCCGAAGAGGTGATATTTTTGAATAGAACCACGTAGTGGTAGGATCAAGGCCTCATGATGTCATACTTGGTATGGGTTGGTAATCATCTGTCCATGCCTAGATTGTCTGTTTTAGGTGAAAGGTGCAGTGTTTCCCCAACAATGGACATGGTTTTCAATTGTTGGTGAAAAGGAAAACCATGTAGCATAGGATAGACTCAAGCATTAGTGGGTGTATCCAATCACTCACCTGTTGGCTAGTCTGATCCTCAGAGTAGCTAATTTCATCAAATTCCAGTTTCTAATAGTGGTGGAGAAGTACGAGGACGTATTTACAATAGATGTTCCATGATTATCTCTCCATCAAGAGATAGACTTATGAATCCATATACACCCCAAGATGAAAAAAATATCCTCACCAATATATCATATGTCTCACATAGATCATCGAGAGTAGATGAGTTAGTTGGAGTATTTTCAGAGGAAGGGATTTGTGAGACCCAGTGTTTCACCCTGGGAAGCACCAGTGTTGTTTTTGAAAAAGGAAGACAAGGGCTATAGGTTTTTTAGGGATTTTCTATTCCTAAACTAAGTGATTGTAAAGAACAAGTATCTAATTCCAAGGACTGATGACCTATGTGATCAGTTGAGATGGGAATGATGGTTCTCTAAGGATGACCTTCAATCGGTCTATCACTAGCTGCAAGTACAAGATGCGAATATACAGAATATGGGTTTTAGATGCTACTATAGTCATTATGAGTACATGGTGATGAACTTTGGTATGATTAAATCCCTTATAGTGTTCATGGGACTCCTAATATAGAACATCCACATATTCATTGATCATTTATTGTTGGTCTTCATCGATGATATCCTTGTATACTCGGTATCCAAGGAGGACCACGCGAGACACTTAAAGATAGTTCTGGAAGTGATTCGAGAGCACCATCATTATGAGAACCTCATGAAGTGTCAGTTCTAGATTTAGGATGTTCACTTTCAGAGACTTGTTATCTTAGTAGATGTATTGGAAGTGGACCCAGCCATGGTCAAGGTAGTGTTAGCGTCGGATCCACCTATGAATGTAATAGAGGTGTAGAGATTCTATGGGCTAGAAGGCTATTGCTGATGTTTGATACCTAATTTCTCCCTGATATTAGAACTTATGACAGCTTTTCCCTAAAAGGGACTACCTTTCGTGTGGACAGAGAAGTGTCACAAAAATTTTTTGCAGTTAAGGTAGAGATTGACAAGCACCCCAGTCATTAGATTTATAGAGGATGGTTTTAAGTACGTAGTGTTCTATGATATATCAGGAATTGTGATTGGTTGTGTTATAATACAGAGGTAGAGAGTTATTGCCTATTTTTCATTCTAGTTGATACAATAGGATTAGAACTACGCGACACATTATCTTGAGTTGGTAGAGGTAGTCATCGCATTGAAGATGTGGTGACACTACCTGAGGGTAGAGCATTTTATTTTCTACTTCGATCACAAAAATCTCAAGTATATATTATCTCATAAGTATCTAAACATGAGATGGAGGAGGTTGAAATAGTTATTCTAGGTTTACAAATTTGAGATCATCTATACTCTTGAGAAAGAGAATGCGGTGGAGGATTTTCTTAGTAGGAGGTTGAGTTTTTTGATATTGGATGAGGCATTAGAGCAGTTTTCCTTGTGGTAGTTATCTATTTAGGACGCAGATTGGTTAGAATACCTATAGTTTGGGGTTGCTATGCCTATAATGTTACAGCATGTTAATAAGGTACAACTTGGGGATACTGACTTTAACACTCTATAGGATTAGTTATCCATAGGGCATGCTCACGATGTATATTTGGAAGGTGGGGAGCATGTCTTTCTTTTCACAAGATACCCAGTAGTACCAGTGGTGTTTTGGGAGTAGGTTTTCAATGAGTTTTCTATGTCCCATTTAGCGGTACATCTAAGTGTGAAAAGATGTACATGGAACTCCGACATCAGTTTTGGTGGTCTAGAATGAATAAGGGAGCTTCAGAGATCATTTCTTGATACCTCATTTTTCAGCAAGTGAGTGTTGAGCACCAAATTCCAGTGGGATTGACTGAACCCCTTGATGTGATAGATTGGAAGTGGGATGCTATATCAATGGATTTTGTGACAGTTTTACCACGTATATCTTGGGGACATGATTCCATATCATGTATCTTTGACTAACTCACCAAATCATCTCACTTCCTAGCTACTCAAGAGTAGAGTTCAGTAGAGATATTAGGATACCTCTAAGTGTAGGAGATAATACATATAAATGGAGTGACATCAACAATTGTTTCAAACCATGATGCTTTCTTTACATCCTTGTTTTATAAGGTATTGTAAGAGGAGTCCATGGGCCAGTTACACTTGAGCATGGTGTTTTATCCCTATAAGGTTGGCCAGATGGATAAGACCATCTATGTTCTAGAGGAAATGATGTGGGTTTGCCTGTTAGACATTAGTTGTAGTTGTGAGGATCAACTACCACTCGTGGAGTTTGAATACAATAATAGATACCACTCTACAATTGGTATGGCACCATTCGAGGATCTGTATAAGAGACACTACAGTTCATCACTTTGTTGGACAGACCCATGAGAGTTACTAGTCATGGGCACGATGTTGGTGTGAGCTGCTACGAAGAATGTTCAGATCATTCATGAGTAGAAGAATATTTCACAGTGAAAGAAAAATTCATATTCTAATAGAAGATAGAGGCCTTTTGCGTACAATGATGGAGACCACATGTTACTTCGGGACTCACCTCGACATGGGTTTTGGAGATTCTATCGATGTAGCAAGTTATCTTCGATGATCATCATCTCTTTTATGATACGATATAGAGTTGTCGAGGTGGGATACCACCTAGATCACCCCCCACAGAGTTGCACAAAGTACACGATGTCTTCCACATGTCGTAACTGAGGTTTTATGTGCATAACCCATTTCATGTTATCAACTGGGGTGAGTTAGACATCGAAGATGTAGTTACATTTCCTAAGTGACAAGTGGAAACTAAGGATCGACAGGAGAGAATCATTTATGTGAAAGAGATTCCCACAGTGCATGTACATTGGTAGAATGAGAATCTACAAGAGAGCACATGGGAGCGAGATGATCAGATTCATGTGTAGTTCCCACATCATTTTGAGTATTCTATTTTTTAGGATTTTTCGGGATGTAAATCTCTAAGGTGGGGAGAATGTAATGTCCCAGATCTTTTCTTGTATTGTTTTTAAATATTATGTAGAATTATTTTGAGACCATAGACTAAGACAACATGTGATTCCAAGGACCAGGGTTCCCAGACCAATTGTTTGAAAAATATTAAACTTTAAAAAGAACAAGAGAGAGGTTTTATAAAAAATGTGGAATAACTTCTAAATGGGTTCCTATATCTAAAATCATATAGAACCATTGGATTTAGAGAAGAAAATTTACTTTAGGTGTGGTTGAACATCTGTTGTCCCGGGTCAATTGTGAAAGATAGTTTTTGGGTTTTTTTAAAAATAAATTAAATTTAATGTTTATTTTATTTTAATGTTACAAAGAGATGAAATGACACACTTTTTTTAATAAGAAGCATGGAAGGGTACCATGGATAGAATTCATAACAATTAAGAATTCCCTAAAGGTTTTGGAAAGAACCTTGGAGAAATATCTTGATTTAAAATGATGGGATGGTGGATCGAGATCAACCCTGACAGATTTCTATCAGCAATGAATCCTTGATAGAAAATAATCATTTCCCAAGTAGTGAGTTGTAATTTTTATTTCATTCTTTCCCCATTCATAGAATCAACAATGAACATGGATCAACCCCTGAATAGGTTGACCCATAGTTCGATTGTTCTTATAGGATGAGTTTTATTTTTTGAATTATTTTTGTGGTTGATTATGATTATGCTATTTAGTTTTGTTAATTATTATTATTGTAACATATCAAGACTGGAATGTACAATGGTTGAGGTTAATTCCCCGTGTTTGTTCCATGTTATTTCATACCCAGTTTTGATCGCGTACTTCGTTCTTTGTAGGATATGAATAAATGATTTTTGTGTGTTCGATTCATGGTGTAAGGATTCGAGACTAAAGATATGACCTCATAATGACCTAGAGGATAAGAAAAGAAGATGGCATGGCATGATTAGGCTTAGACAGGGGCATGCAGTGGTGCTGGGGATGTCACCATGATTAGTCCAGGCGAGTGGCATTGTTGGTCCAGGGGGCTGGTATAGGTAGATAGAGAGTTGTCAAAAAGGAGGTTGGTAGAGGTGGAACACGGCATGACTGGTCTATGTGGGAGATTGTGCGACTAGTGGGTGTGGACGAAAACAGTCTTCCACATGAGCCGCCTGGTTAAGAGAGCTGGACGAGGACATGTAGGTTGCGTACGTGGAGGGAAGATAGGCTAAGATAGAGTGTAATAGGCTGGACTTTGCGGCCCAGTGCAGACTGGGCTAGGAGGAGTGGGAAAGGAGGGCCATGTGCAATAGACTACAAAAAGCAGGTCGGGCCTGAAAACATTTTCTGGCCTAGTAAACCAGGCTAGGTCGACCAAGTAGGTCAGATCGGATCTGAGAGGTTGGACCAGGGAATGGTGGACCATATAGGTTATCCATGAGCCATGATTGAGCAAGATTCTTTGTGAACATAGTCTACCAAGAGGCCACGTGTCCGCGACAACTGGGAGTAATCAGTATGGGCAACAGACTACAGCAGTCAGTCCATAGTCTAGTGACCCCCTTTATGTTTAAAATTCAAACCCCCATAGCATTTAAATTTTGTATCTGTTGGAAAAAATGACTATGGAATTGGGACCTGATGTTTAGTAGGTCCTTTGAGGCCTATGGTGGGTTTTATCTCAAACAAATTTCAGGTTACACGAGCCGTTTATACAGGAATTACCTGGGGTCAAGGGACACAACATGTGTGATCACTACTCACTATGCATATTCATTTTATATGTGGGTTGATTCTCTCTTCGCCCATCTCATGGACACGTTTTTTTAGGGTATGTTCCCTTCATCTATTCCCAAAATGTTAGTCGGTATCAATTCCTACTCATTGGTGTAAGATCCATTCAACATAACTTCCATGATAGAGTTGTTGGAATCCCCTGAGAGGCCCAGTGTGGGATCTTCTATTCATCTTCATGCTCAAGATAGAGTCTTTAGTATTTAAGTGACCATATTCTCTAAGATTCTATCCTCTAATTAGTGGGATAATCCATGGGGAGTTTTGGGTATCACCCCATGGCCTTGGCTATGGTCTTCATCTGATATATCATAATTTCATCAGATCTATCAACACAAATCTATCATGAAGGTTCCTGAAAAACAGTACTTCTCGGATAGATGTGATTATTGATAATTTACTATGGAGTGCGTAAAAATAGATGAGCACCTCATGGAATACTTTGACCAAATTCTTAGTTGTGGATGAAGTATTTGTGTCTTATCTCTTGACTGCATGTCTTTGTTTGGGCATATTTGTATATTCTTATTATATGTTCCATAGACATATACATGTGTAGAGGTGACTGTATCTTTCCTTTTGGAATTGAATTTTAGTTTTGGGGTGTCCTAATGAGTATTACAATACTAACCCATGCATGATCCTTTCCCAAACATGTCATGTCATGTGTATACAATAAACCTTTTGACAGATTCCAAGGTGGTCTAGGACCTTATAAATCCTTGTGAGATCAGGCAGGCCAAGTTGTTCTCACTAGTCCAGACAATAGATACAGTAACATTACATTGGGCTAGATTATGTAGTGTTTTTTACAGATGATTTTTAGGTTATTTTTTTTAAAAAAATTCTTTTTGGGGGGATTGTATTCTAGCTCAATTTACCTTTAATTTACTTAAGTTTATTGTCATACCCTGGTTGGGTTATAGTGGTATGCATACAATTGTGTCTTAGTTGTTTTTACTTTTCAGCATTTTGGGATTGGAGATGTGTGTGTTCAAGAAGTTACTAAGGAAATTCCTTCCATGATAGTGATATACACATTTAGAACTAGTCACCAGCCCCTAGCCTCTTGGAGACACACTTGGGGATTCGTGACATAGGCCCCACTAGGACGAGTCATGGAATTTATTTCAAATGTGAGTGTAACCTCTATTTTAATGTGAATGAAATGAATGATATTTTATGACATTAGGACCAATCATTTACTTGAAGATTCATTTATTATATTTAAATTATATTTTCATAGAAAATGGTTTTCAGAGTTTTTTCTATTTTAAAAATGTTTTTCTAATGAGAATGGATATTTTCTTTAGGAAATATTTTAAAAGATATTTTAAAATTATTTTCGATCTAATATGAAATCTGTTGGTGTCACTTATTCCTTACTCGGGATATAATACAAGAATACCATTAATATTATTTCCATGAATGGTTTATGTTTCTATGTCATGATTTTTATGAAAATCATTTCTCTTCCATGGGTTATACCATTATAAAAAAAATTATGAAGCCCACATCTTTTCATGGGTAACACAATAATGAAATGATTATGGAACCTCTATCTTTTCCAAAGGTTATGATATGATGAAATCTTTATGATACCCATTCCATTTCATGGGTTAATGTACGATGAATGATATTGATTTTTTTGGTACACATATGTATGATTTCATTATGTGATGGTTGGGACCCATATCTACCCCAAATGTATTGGGTAAAGATTTATATCTCACTTGATGAAAATGGGAAATAAGTTGATGAGATTGATCCGCAATGGGAAATAATGTGTCTACATCAACTATGGGAAATGGGTGTGCCCTTAAGCACTATGGTAAATAGGTGGGTCCTGATCAATAATTGGAAATAGGTGCATCCTGCTTCACTATTTGAAATAGGTGCTCTTGTTCCATGATTTTGATGGTCTTTGTAGTTAAACATGACACATGAAATGGTTTTTTATTTTTATAATGGTGCTTCAATTTTTTTTGAAATGATATTATACTCCATGATTTATTTATGATGATTTTTCACACTTAAGGACCATGTTTTCTAAAATGATAAAATTCTATGTCGTGAATCATGTATTTGATCCCTAAAAATTTGGGTATGAATGTTTTAAGTTATATTCATGATCACATACACTTATACTTATCATATTATTTTATATGACCATTTCTTGATATCTATTATGTTTACCCTTACTGAGAATATGAGATGACACATTCTTATGTACAATTTTCCTAAGTAATGAAGAAATGTTTAGATAGGGTATGTTAGTGAAGAGTACAAAAGGGGAATATATTTGTGTCAGATATTGAATATCTTTCACTGAATTAAAAAGATTTTTTTGAATATTCAAAAGGAACTAAACTATTACAGACCTCAGAAATGTGTTTTTATAATGTAATGAATATTCATCTAAAAAGATGTAATATCATTGTATGATAATCATGGGTTGATATGTTTGGTATCAATGGAATGGTTTGGTTATAATTTCGAAACTAGGAGAAGAAAACATTATTGATACCCACAAGGATATTTATAAGGATATATCATGGGAAATATTTTTCAATAAGTCTAAGGATGAGTAAATGTTTAGAAAATGTCCTGAAAATTTGGTAAAGGATTGAGGGAGTGATTTCCCTAAAATTAAATCCCTATTTGGAAACTATAAGTGTATGTGGATCTAGAATTGATATATATAGGGGTGTCAACCTCGAAAACATAGTATTGATCTAGACTCGATCGGGAACTGGTACATAACAAAAGGCCTTTCCTCACACATGGTTTGAAACTCATGGTGTGTGCGTTTTGGAAATTCAGAAAGTCTTTATCAACTAATAGTCTGGTGTATTAAAAATAAAATTCCATTATTTATACATCTTATAAGTTATTTTTCATGATTATGTGGTTTTCCTCTATGATTAGTGTCAATAAAACTATGTCATTTGGTTTTAGTCAATGGATGGAACCCAATGTAACTGGGTGAACATTAAATGTGATTGGTGATTTTCTGATGAGAAAACAAATGGGGAGATGACTAGTGTAAAGGAAGTTTTGATCATTCCTAATAGGTTTTAATGGACCATGATTAATAATGTGCACCTTAACCAACTATTTTAATAACTATAGAAGATAATATATTTTTTGGTGAGATTTTATGTAATCGAGACCATGAAGGAAAAAGGATAAAGTTTAATTTTTGTCATGAATATGGTAATAAAAAACCAAGTGTATGTATTAGAGGAAGATGAAGATGTTTTTACTATTGAGAAGATGGACACAAACAATGTAACTAAAAATGAAAAACAAAATATTCAGTTAACAAAATGGATGAGAATAATGTCCTCCCTAAGGTATAATCAACTATTTAATGCTTTAAAAGTAAAATGTTTGGGATTTTTCAAATAAATTTCCTAAGTGGAAATATCATGAAGAGAACCAGAATGTTGGTGTCAGTAATGGTTATATTATTTATTATGAAGAGAATATCGATGAAATGTGAAAGAAAATATGTATTAGGGAATAAGATGAGGGATTCATGTTAATTACATACAGTTGATTTGGAAAAATCAAAGTGTTTATGTATTGTAATTATAGAATTATCTAATATATATAAGGATTATTCATTATATTTTTTCACTAAGGATTAACAAGGATATGTTGAATGGTTTTGATTGACTAGAAAAGTAATTTATTGGTAATGTGATGTTTTGATTAATAGAAGCTAATAATAAATGTGTTTTAGATGTTGAGATAATGTTGTTGGGATAAAAATATATTGGAAATGAATAATTAAACTGTAAAGTATTGATTTCCTTGGAAGCGATTCTGGATTAGTTGACAATATTGTTAATGCTATAATTTGTGGAGTTTAAATCATTTATTGATTTAATAAATAGATCAAATAATTTGTGTTATATGAGGAATAATGTATGTTTTAAATATTTTTTGGGTGAATTAGGTTATTACCAAGTTTCACGAAAATACATGATCAAGTTATTCACATGTCTGTTATGTGACAATCAAGAGATACTAATGATATATTGTAAATAAATGTTAAACTACTATTAAATATTTAGTGACCTTTATTTTTTAAATATTAATATACTGGAAGGTTTATAAGGTTAACTATTTATTAAATGGTTTATGCTGAACTTTGAATAAGATTTTGGAGATTATTGTATTATTTAATTCATATTGGATAACTTGTGATAAATTTTTTGTTTTGATGATAAATAAAGATAGACAAAATTATTTATCAATCTATTAATGGATCTTATGGTCCATTTGTACTTCAGGCATAAAAAATTCACCATCATTTATTAGAGTTAGATATGAAGTGAAAATTTATCAAGGTATAACCAATGGGGGAAAGTGTGTTTATGAAATTGAATGAAATCAAGTAGTTATATCTTCTCATGATAATTATTCAACTTTATGAAAAGGATATAGAAGTAAAATATTTTCCTATTACCATCATTTTTAATGATATCAATGAACATATAATGCTTATTTATGTTTTGGTTTTATGGTCACTAACCTTAATTAGATCGCCCGATTTCTTTTGATTATAGATCTCTATCACTCTCTATAATTTTTTATGTTTTCCTTCTATGACCAAATCATCACTTCCCACTTATGTTCTCCTATGTGGAATCCTAGTTATGAGTTTCTTTAGGTAACCATATGGTTCCAACTACCCCTTCATAAGTAATGTTTTATTATTCATTTTAACGATGTAGGTTTCTATGAAGTAATTTTGAAATATTAAGACTTTGATTATAAAGAAGTGTTTTGATGGTGAATTTCAATTGAAGGGTTCGAATGTAACCCCATGAGATTTTGTGAAATATTTTTCTCAAAAATATATAATATTTGTGATATTTTACATTTCATGAAATAATGAGTATATCTTTAATTAAATTAAACATTGATTTTTTACTGTTTTATACACAACACCAAGGAATGCTTGAATTACACACAACCTTAAGTTACTTTTCATTGCACATGACACTGAGTTTTTACTTTTTTATACACAGCACCAAGGCATGCTTGCACTACACACAACCTTAGGTTAGTTTTCATTGCATATGACACTGAGTTTTAACAAAACAATGTAATTATATTAATATAGTTATTCAAACACTATTTTTATAACCAAAACATTACGCCTAGTGATAATAATTGTAATAAGTAATATTTAAATATTAAAATTAATGGTTTTACACAAACTAAATAGGATTATAGAAACATATATAAATTATGATATAGTAATTATATGTCTTGAAAATACTATTTACTCAAAAAAATGCATTTTTTCCTTTTTGGGAACATTAATGAAATTAATTTATGAAACTATTTCAAAATTAATTTTATAAAATAAAATATATTTTTAACTCAATATTTTTTAAATAACATAGGGTTAATTTTCTATATTATTATGAAAATATTAATTTTTAGATGAATTTTAAAAATTAATGAATTTTAATTGAGAAATTCATTATAGTTTAATTCATTTATAATGATATGTTTTTTTATAATTTGGAATAAAATTATAAGTAATTTAATTATAAATATATTAAACCAATTTCTATTATTTGAAGCTTTTTGATATTGAATTTAGATATAAAGATTGTTATATTTTGAACATTTAATATTTAAAACCTTCTTTTTTATCACTTTTGCGAGATTAATATTAAATTAATTTTTTCCAGTTATATTTGTTAAATTTGGGAAAATGTATTTATTATTTAGAATAAAAATAACATATAATATATAATAAGTTCAAATTATTTTTTGAACAAAATGAATAATAAATGTATTAAAAATTTAGTGTCATGAATAATGTAAAAATGGGTTTACTAGGGCGTTAAAAAAGAACGATAAGCATGAAAATGAACACGTTTTTTAATTTTTATTTATATATTTTCAAAAAAATTATAATAAATATAGAAATTACATTCCATTTTCCTTTGATTATAACCCACATAATATGTTATATAAAGAAAAAGGAAAAAAAAATTCTTACTCTAAATTTCAATAAAAAATTGGGACAGAGAAAAAAATTATTGGTTCGTTTATAAATATAATTTATAAATATAATTTATTTATTTATATAAAGATAAATTATTTTAAATTTAATAGATAAATTAAATACTTTAAATTCTTAAGAAATGCCAACAGATTAATTATTATGTAAAATATAACTAAATAAAATGACACTAAAAATATTAAAAGTTATGAAAGTTGAATGAATTATTGTATTTTATTAATTTTTTAGATGTATATATCATGTAAAATAGGTTTTAAATTAATATATTCTAATTAGAAAATATTCATGATATTTTTAAATTCAAATTAAATAAATAATTTCAAAATTTACATGACTGTTATTTTATAATAAATGATATTTTATGAAATGATTTTATATTTATAAAAATATTATATGCTTTCATGTGTTTTTTAAATGATAATAAATATCAAATATGGTCCATTAGTGGACCAATTTTCCTTTTATAGTAAATATATTTACCCCTGAATAGTAAAAACTATATTTGTGTAGTTAAGATTAAAGTAGTGTTTTTGTACATTACTTGTGCTTGTAAAAAAATTAATTTACAACACACATATGATATATCTTTTATACATTAGGTATAGAATCTAAAATAATTTGGATAAAATTATCTAATAATAATATATATAATTTAGTCATAAAGAATAAATTACCATGTTTTGAAATCTAGTTACCATAATGAAAATCCAAAATGGTAAAAATAGGGAAACTTATAAATTATGGAATGAAATGTATGAAACATGTGTATAAATGTGTTTTGGAGGTTTTAATCAGAAATATAATCTCTAAAAACCTTAAATTATTATTTTTTATCCACGTTAGATAATGTTGAGCTCCCAATAGTGAATACATTATAGTATTTACAAGAATATTACTTCTCCTAAATTATTACAGGGAACTCACTATTCCCAGTTATTAACACCTCTCAAGCCATTTTTATTGAATTACATCTTCCAAAATAGGATAGAAAATTCCCTCACCAAATACTATATTATTTTTTGGGTATAAATTGAGCCAATAAAGGCTTTAGTGAAAACATGAAGAGGATACTCGAGGAAGAGTTAATGTTCTTCAATGATAATATCCTTTTTCATTACCCATCTACCTCCTCAAGTTATTATTATACCATGATTATATAGTATCCTCATTTTATTCCATGTAATTAGATGTTTTTGTGTTATGTTTATGACCTATGACAACACACACTTCCATCAAATGGGTTACAAAATTATCATTCGTGTGTATGGTGGGCTACCGCCTCACGAACCGATGTCTTTCATTTGTCAATTATCTCCATCAAATGTTGATAATAATTGTAAATTTATTGTTTATATATCATGTATATGATATTAATGAAGTTATTATTATTTTTTAATTATTATATCACACATAACTTTATTCTTTTCATTTTTTTGTGATACAGTGACGTCGCTAATGTGTACGGTAGACTACAACCTCATAAAGAAATATAGTTCATTCACGCCATACACAGAATGTATTTAGGGCATGATTAATAAAAATAAGTGATATATACGACATAATAATAATTATTTAATGTTAATATATATATATATATATATATAATTTACTTCTCTTTCATTCAATATGAAATGTAGATGGAAATAGCAGTCATGCGTACGTATGGCCTACCATCGCATTAAATGATGTATTTCATTTCCTATCACTAAATGTTATTTATTAATATAAATAAATATAAAATTAATATATTTGATGCTTATCATTTGTTATATGGTTAACTCATGATAAAATTACGATTTAATAAATATAACAAATCAAACAAATATGAAAAACAAGGCGATTATTACCCAAAACATAACTTTAACATGAAATTTATAATAATTTTGCAATAAAATGTCATAAAAAACAATATATGGTATTATTTATATTGTATGATTTTATAATTGATTTATAAAAAAATATTTATTATACAGAATCATTGAATGAGTACGACTAAAGTACTGACATAAGGTAAGGGGATTTCTAGTTTCACATTTATTCTTGAGTGACTTATTCCATATTTTACACTCATATTTTTTAATGTATATAATACCCTATGGAATGATATATCGTGAATATAACTCATTTTTTGATAATTAATGTTTCTATTTATGTTATTAGTTTAAGGGGATTATGATTCAAAAGTCACTCAAGCAGTAAGGTATTTGTTTCACAATTTTCCTTCATTGTGATGTACATTGTGTTATACACCTATATTCATTCACGAGGCTCACATACAACACATATGACATTTAATATCATCTATTTGTTTTTAATAATAAAATTTTATGTTTTATTTAATGTTATTTATTCATGGTGATCATGATTCAATGTTACTATTGTGGTATATATTTTATTTTATAATCTCATCATTTATCGGAAATATTTTGGATTTAGTCTATAATGATGAAATATCATTGTCTAAATCTCAAGAATTATTATTAATTTTATTCCCATTATTTTTTGATGATATATTCAAGTAATGGTATCATTCTTATAGTCTTTGGTACTTGAGATAATTAAAAAAAATCTTTAGAAAATCTGACATTATTTCTCACTTTAGTCAGAAATTGGTTTTCCTTCAAAACCATGTTTTATGAAAATGTTTTCAAATATTTTTTTCACTCTTATCATTTTTAAAATAAATTTTTACCCATGCTTCATTTTTCAAAAAATTAAATTGAATGTATTATTCATATCATTTTCCAACACAATTCCTATTTGGGTTTTCCAAAAAATTAGAAATAAACCATTATTTTAATGTGTATGAAATGAACTAATTTTTTTGAAATTATGAACAATAATTTATTTAAATATTCCTTTATAAATATTAAAGGTTATTTTCAAGGACAATTTTTTAAAAAAATGTTTTTAAAGGTATTTTTCTATGGAAGAAATGATATTTTCTTCAAAAAATGTTCTAAAATATCTTTAAAATTTAGTTTTCATATAAGATGACGTCAGATAGTGTTATATATTCTTCTTTAAAATGGATATGATCCATGAATACCATTCAAATTATATCTATGAATGGATTATATTTTTTTGGAATGATTATTATTAAACTTTTTTCACTTCCGTGTGTTAAACCATGGTAAAACATTAATGATACTCACTTCTTTTCATGGGTGATAATATGATGAAATGATTATGAAACCTACATCTTTTAGACTTGTTTTGATATGATGAAAACTTTATGATACTAATTCCATTTAATGGGTTATGATATGATGAAGTTTTATGATATTTTGGCACACATATTTATTATTTCATTATGTGATATGTGGGAGTTATATCTCCCTCCAATTAAATGGGTAAATATTTATATCTCATGATAGGAAAATGGAAAACAAGATGTTGATATTGATCCATAATGGGAAATAAGTGTAACCTAATCCATAGGGGGAAACATGTGTGTCTTGATACACTATGGGAAACATGTGGGTCATAATCCCATATGGAACATAGATGTGTGCTGATCCACTTTGGAAATCATCTGTGCCCTAATCCACCATGATGATGGTTTTAGTAGTCACCCATGACACATGAAATGGTTTCTGTATTTATGATGGTGCCATAATTTAATGACATGAGCTTATAATCCATGATTAATTTATATTTATTTCTCACACTTATGGCCCGTGTTTTTTGGAATGATAAAATTTAATGTCATGAATCATGTTTATGATCCATTACAGGTTGGGTATGAACTTTGTAAATTATGTTCATGATAAAATCCATTATTATTATATTATTCATTAATATGGTCATTATTTGATACCTCTTTTTTTTACCCTTACTGAGAATATGATATCACCCTTTACTAGGTTTTTATTCCTTATATTATAAATAAATGTTTATTTATGTTATGTTTTAGAAGAGTACTAAAGAGGATGATCCTTGTAGGATACATTGATGGACTTTCAATGAATTAAAAATACTGTTTTCCATGTTTCCAAAGACACTAAAATGATATGGTCCATGGAAATATACTTGTATAATGTCATAAGTATTCATCTAAAAATATGTAATATCCATATATAATAAAAAAGGTTCTCTATACCCCTCATTTATTTTATTTCATTCCCTTTTTCTTATTAATTTTTATTATAAAATAGAACATGTATCCACTCTTTTCTCTAGCCTGTACATGCATCATGGCCCACTAAATGACTCAAGTAATCTGATGTCTCAATAACAACTTATGTTTGATCCTGATATTGAAATATTTCTCATTTAACACATATTCAATGGCTGAATGCAACAATTTTGTGCAACTACACCCCAATAACCATCCATATGTGCCACCAAAAACTCCGAGGAACCAACCAATACTTCATGATTTCACCATCATGGATTATGTTTATCTTTTTATTAGTGGTTTTATGCCCAAAACTATGCACCCACCTATCCAGGTGAATTCATTCCAAGTAGAACATGAGGCCTTTCACATTATCCATAACATGGGGCATTTTATTTTAACACAAATTATTGATCCCCATGAACATATATCAAATTCATTATAGATTTTTGGCACCTTTAATAATAAAGGTGTATTTTTAGATGTCATAGGAATTTTTTTCTATCCTTTCTATTTATGATAATAATACTAGTATTGGATTAAAATTAAATTTTTTGGGCCTATCATTACTTTAAATGATTTATAAAATAAATTTATAGATAAATATTTCCAACAAATCTACACTTGGATGCTCAAAAAATGAGGATTGACATTTTAACTAGGTGGATAAAGAATTGTATTGGGAATAATTGGATCACTTAAATGTGATAACCCGTAAGTTCCCTAATCATGGACTCAATATGTGGCTATAATAATAGTATATCTACGAGGGACTCAAACTAGCTACATACATTGTTATAGGCATCACTGCTAATGGTAGTCTCATACTCAATATGCCCGAAGTCGAACAAGAATCGTTAGAAGATATATCCTACAATTCCAGTATATAGAAAAGTTACATAGGACTTCCTTAGTGAAGAATCTATCAGGTGGATGATAATACTCGACTAGCAGCCTTGGTTGAATCCCAAACAAGTAATCTTGAGTCATTTTAGTTTCATGCTCCACCATCACCACCTCTAACCCTTATTATGGATATACAATCTTTTGAAATGTGTGTAGGACCACAACCATATTCGGACTATAGGGTAGTTATAGAGGAAAAAAATACAATATTCTAATTATGTTAAATAAAATCCAAAAAAAATTGCATCCTCATCCATAACAACAACAATACAATCAACAGAGACTAGCTTAGCAGCCGTAACCAAAAAATAAATGTTATTATCATATAAGGAGGGTTCAATTTCCAAAAATTAAATATGAACCATCTTGGAACCAATGTAATATTCTATCTCCTAAATTGTATCAAAAATATAAAAAACAATCTATTTCCCCAGGATCTCAATTATTTCTACCTACTCAACAATAGTAGTTTAAGCAAGATCCACTGAGACAACAACAACAAGATTCACTTCTTCAATAAAATCATACAAACTAGTTCAGTACCTATATGAACAAATATTACCATAGTATGACCACCCAATAGGATGAAATGAAAAAAAATTTCTCCCCCTGAAACATTGGGCACCATGAGGGCTAAATCACAAAGACCCTATCGAACTAATTACCATGTACATTTTCTAGTAATACTGAAACTCATTCAAGAGATAAGGATAAGGGTTTAATTTTTAGAATTTAAAATATAATGGATTTTTAATTTTTATCTAGATATGATGAAAATTAGAAAAATAGACTAAAAACATTCATCAATCCGTAGTAGATATAATGATTATAGAAAACATAATGTTGTTCATGAGAACGATATTAAACCAGTGCCAACTAAAAAATCTCTAGTATAATAAGAAACTGAAAAATAAGTAGTATGTATATCACCACCACCATACAACCCCCTATCCCCTTTCATAATGGAAGATACAATTGAAAAGAGATGAATAAATTTTTTATATGAAATTTATAAAAATATCCACATCAATATTAACTTTGGAGAAGAAATTACTCAAATTCCTACGCATTCCATGTTTTTGAATTAGATACTCTCAAGTAAGAGAAAAATAAAAGACCTATGTGTCGTATCCTTAAACCAAGATTTTTCTGATGTTTTTTAGAGGAACATTCCATCTAATATATAGGACCATAAAAGTTTCTATATTCCTTACATAATAGGGACATGAAATTTTAGAAGAGCCTTGATTGATCTTGGTGAGAGTATAAAAACCATGCCTCTGTGTGTCTTAAGAAAACCAGGAATCATAGATTTAAAACCATGGAGAGTAGAACACCAATGGGATGAATGATCAGTTAAGTACCCTAGAGGGCTTATTGAGGACATCTTATTTAAAGTTATAAAATTCATCCTTCCTATGATTTTTTTTATCTTGGACATGGTGGAAGAGGGATATGTTCTTGTAATCTTAGGGAGACTATTTCTCACCACTGGGATGTAATTTTTTGATTTGAATCAAGGAAGACTAATATTCATAGTTGGTGATGATCAGGTAATTTTTGATATAGAAAATGATTAAAACAAAATTGAAGACTCAATTGACTATCATGACATATTTATTAATGATTAGAAAAACAGTTAAATAACCATTTAGGATAATAGAGAGACTTAGTATTCAGATGAAGATTAATTTAGTGAATATGAGGGGTTAAAATTTCATTAAACCTATGACAAGGGATATTATTCTTCCATTCATACCCTCATGCATTAGACCATCGATGATGGAATTGAAACATTTTCCAAGAACACTAATGTATTTGTTTATAAAAATAACATCTATACATCCAATCATTATTAGTGTCATACATGGTCAAGTTTAAGAATAAAAAATCAATGATTTCCTAAAAAGGTAAAAAAATTCAATTCTCTAGAGAGTGGATGACATTAAAGTTATCATCCAGATGATATTAAGTAACATTATTTTGTTTGAATATGATGTTAAACCAACACATAAAACTAGTGGTGACTCACTCCACCAATGAAATAGGTAGTCAAAAATGACTTTTTGAAACCTCTCAATTATGAGAATATTATTTAAATTTTTAAAAGAGAGTAGGTGAGCACTTTGTAAGTTTTCTTAAAGAGATTTGTCTTTATAGTGGATAAAAATAATGAAGATTGGATGATTTTAACCTAAACCATCATTGAGTGGAGGGTCGGTGTTTATTATATAAATCACAATATGGATACACAAAAAAGATAATTTTCTACTCCCTTTCATGGATAAAATAATTGATGGACTATCTAGAAATCAATTTTCCATTTTCTAGGTGGATATTCCATATATAAACAAATTTTAATTGACCCTATAGACTACTTAAAAACTATATTTACATATCCTTTTGGAACTTTTAACAATAGATGAATATCCTTTGTAATGAAAAATGCATTGTAAACTTTATATTAGTGTATGAAAAAAAAATATTTCATGATATGGTGGAGGTGATTTCATAAATATTCATGGTTTATTTCTCTATTTATGGATAATATTTTTATATCTTTCTAAGAAATCTGGACCTAGACCCACAATAATATAATGTGAAATTGTTAGTGCTAAATTGAAAAAAATGTCATTTCATGGTCCAGGTTGGAATAATCCTTAAATGAAAAAAAAAACATCAAGTCATGAAATTTGGTCCAATGAAAATAAAAGTAATTAAAGATTTACTTGAGCCCATGAAAATGGAAGATGAAATATGTATTTGGGCCACATAATATTTTATCACTACTTTATTCTAAACTTTTCAAGAATATCCCACCAACTCATGTTCCTTTTATCGAAGTATGCTACTTTAAATTTCACCGAAGAGTGCCGATGGGTTTTAAAAACTCTAAATAATATCCATGTTCTATCTCCTATTATAAAATCACTAGAATGGGAAAAATATTTTGAACTAATATATGATGCCAATGATTTCACTATGGACACTATTCTAGGAAAGTAGGTCATTTAAATCATATGTAGCATTTGTTAGGCTAGTCATACACTGAATAAAATATAGGATAACTCTTTGAAAAAAAACAAATTACTCATAGTCATGTATGTTTTTGAAACATTTCTATCAAACTACATGTTGTCTAAAGTAGAGGTCTATACTCTTCAAGAAACACTCAAATACCTATTAATTAAAAAGGATAACAGAGTATGACTGATACAGTGGATCCTATTTCTGAATGAATTTGACATAATAATAAAGTATTAGAAATGGACTGATAAAGTCATTCATGATATCCTTTCAAAACTCCCACTTCTGACCATTAAGGATGATGATAATCTAGATATTGAAGTGGAAGTGAACAATATTTAATATAAATACACAATACAAACCTTGGTTTTCAGATATTGAAAACAATCTTTCCAAGGAAAATATTTCCCCTCACAACTTCTACCCAAAAAAGAATAAATTATTGATCGAGGACTCACACTATTATTGGGATGATCCACTACTATTTAAGTGTTATTATGATGGATTGATGTGACATTTAATCCCATAATAAGAAGCGGAAAGTGCAGTAAAGATGTGTAACATGTTGCCAACTAAATAAAATCATGGTCCAGAATGAATTATGACTAAAAGTCAAGAAATTATATTATTGTTACCCACACACTATTGAAGTGTGATGTGTTTTTCCCCAAGTATTATCAGTTCTAGCGAATATGTGCCATTGGAAAGATAAAGGACATTCCCTAGAATCCCAATCTAGATGTCGAAATTATCAAAGTATGGGGAATCAATTTTATGGTTCCATTCCCAAATTATCATTGGAAATTTTACATCATAGTATACATGGATTGTTTTTCATAGTGGGTGAAACCTAAGGCCACCAACCATGAAATTGTTATGATGCTCATTAAATTCTTATGGAAAGACATTTTCTTGAGATTTGGATTTCCATGATTTCTTATTAGTGACTGAGGAACTCACCTTGAAAATAATGTCATGTAATGATTTCATGGAATGTGTGGAATCTATTATAACAATTTAAATACCTACCACATACACAAAATAGGGAATTATAAATGTAAAAATAAGGAGATTAAACAAATTCTAGAAAAGATATTGGAAACATTTATAAAGAATAATCGTCTGAAATTTGATGATTCAATATGGGCACATCACACAACATATAAAAACACCCATTGATACTACAATTTTCTATATTATTTAAGGGAAGATATGTTACATTATATTTTAATTATAGTATCAAACTTATTGGGAAATTAATAATCTAAATATGGATGCTTAGATAATCATGGGAGTTAGAATGCTAAAAATTGTTGAGCTAGAAGAGATCATAATGGATGATTCCGAAAATGGACATATTAATAATAATAAATAAATAAATATAATGAAAAATGAATTATGAAATGAATCATTATAGTAGTGAATAGTGTTATAATATTTAATTTCTAATTGAAAATATTCCTTTGGAAGTTGAAATCGCAATGGTTTGGTCCCTTTACAATTGTCAAAGTGTTCCCCTATGGGTTATTTTAAAATCAACAAGGAAAAGAACCACCCTTCAAGATCAATGGGAAGAGATTAAAAATTCATAAAGAATCTTTTTATAAAGGGTGTTCCCTTCATTAAGAGTTCATATGATTCTCTTTCACATCTATATAGAGGATGAACCCGTTTTTATAGATTTTTTGGAGGCATCCTATATTTTCTTCTTCTTTATTTTACTTGTGCACTTATGACCTAATTTCTATTTTCAAGAACATTTGCTTCATCAATCATCCCAAAATTCATTGAATTCATTCCGTTCACTTATCTAAGATATAGTGTGTGCCTACCCATTTTTCTACTTCCATATTGATTAAAATCTATTTATTAATTTTTTATCTAGTGCAAGTATTTTATTTCTAGATTTTTTTGGAATCACAATTTCCCATCATCATCCAACAAGATACCCCATTCCATGTATTTCTTTAATAGGAGTACTCAATTACCTAATTTAAAATTCAAAAATTTCAATTTCATATTTATGTATCCTTCTATTGAAATCTCTCCCATGAAACATTCCACAATAGTGTGGAAACTATATCATTTAATGTGTGGGGGAGTCTTTATTGATATTTATTGCTGATACAATTAGATTATTTCTTGTTTTAACTACTCTATAATAATTGTTTCATTAAAATTATGATCTAAACATGAAATATCATTAGATATATTTAAATAAAAGAAAAAATTTAGCTGGATATTGTAAAAATCCATATTTATTCTTATTTAGATTATTTGATTGATTGTTGCATTGTGTAATTTTATTTTAATTATAGATTATAATAATTCAGTTTGACTGAGTTATTACTAGATATTGCACCCCAAGTGATTGCCTGTTATATAATATTACCATTCCATAAAATTTTCTATACTCATATTGTCATTTTATTTTTAGATCATATTTCTTCAGTGATACTTGGGAAATATACACCTATTATAAATTTCATAATGATATTACAGAGTATATGATTGAAAAACTAAAATTTCAAATTGATTAAGATAATATTTATTGGGAAAATTTTCCTTTCACATACTTGTACATACTTCCCTCTTTATCCCATAGTTGACATGAATATCTTTGTTAGGATGGAGAAAATTCAATACTATATCCATTTATACCCTACACTTAATACTATGCATGATTTTTTTAAAATGTGTGGGGAATTTTTTATCTCCTTCATACATAGGATATTAAATTCTAAGGATATGTATGGTGGAATTTTCACTAGAATGATATTACATGGTTCATGAGAACATTTTGAATTTTCTATGCATACCCTCTTTCATTAAAATATGGGTTGTGTATTACAAAGGTAAAAAATCACCATTAACATGATAATAAATCTTAAGATGGATCATACGTAGTTAAGTGATGAATGTGAGTTCTGTTCTAGACATGGTTTTAAATAAATAAATAAATTAAAAAGGGAAAACGAACAAAGAAAATTCATTATTATTTCTTGACATATTCATAGAACAACATTGATTTTTTTGACTATGAAGACAGTTTTCTCTAGGAGGAGTTAATTCGTTGCACTGATGAAGGTTATCATGCATTATAATTTATATTATACCATCTTTTTTGAGATTTATTATCACTATATTTCAATTATCCCTCACCCATAGTGAAATTTGAACATTATTTCTTATTCCTGCATGATTAATTTTTTATTAGTATTTACAAAGTAGAGATTTTTTATATAATGAAAGCCTATGGGTATAAACATGTATTCAAGGTATGAGAATAACTCTATAGTTATTTTACCTTGAGTGATGACAGAAAATTTATTTTGAGGTAAATTTCCAAATGGTATAACTTTTGAAGAAAAAATATTAAATTATAATTATTATAATAAATTATCCAAATAAACAACTTAAATATGAGAAATTACTAATTTTATATAGAGGAATTAATTTTCCAAATTTCAATTAGATTTGTTTTCCTATTTATAATGCATAATTATTTTTTAAAAAATCATTTAGAATCCAAGTTGATATGGTTTTTTCATGAGGATATGTAATTGCTCAGGTGTTGGGGAATTTGATATGGAGAATTCATATACATAATTTGGATAAATTTATTTAATTTTTAATCATCATTTATTTGATTATAAAATTTTTTTGATGTGTTTTTTATTGGAATTAGAAACTAGTGACTCAAAGGAGGACATGCTGGAATAATAAAAAAAAATCAAAATTACACATCACAAATCTTATGTACATGACATGCACTCTACAAACAAGCCACCTTCTAGCCATTTTCAAGGGTTTAATCTAATATAGAATGCATAAACCATGTACCCAGTGTAAATTCAGATTACATGTCAAGAAAGACTCAAATTTTAGACCTGATTAGATACACAATGTGAGCTCAATACATAACGTGCAGAGTTCAAAACATAATTTCTTCTAAAGATACAAGATGTGAAATATGGAGATCTAAGATCATCTAATAGATTTTTGGATCCTAACTATATAGCATGAACTACATTTACAGGTCATCATTTCATTGATGTATAAATCATTTACATAATATTCATAATAATCATAAGTTACATGTCATGTATTGATTGGGGTCTATATATATCTAATGACCCCAACATATAGAAGTAGGTGATGTCATAACTTACTTTCCTCTTTTATTCTTTGTTTCATTACTATTTTCATTCCAGTTTAATTCTAATAATTTCTTTTGTTTTATTTTTATAATTTCATTGTGTATTTTTTTATTCAAATACTTTGTCATTGTGAGTTATTTTCCAACACTTCAATCCAATTTTTTTATTGTTCAATACCCATATTCCATTAAATTATTCATTATTTATTCATTAAATTTATCATTTTATTTCATGCATATGATTTCAATTGTGAATTTCTTTACATTTAATCATTTATTCATTATGTAAATAATTTTTTCTATTTCCCTAGTTTTATTTAATATTATCATCCATAGCTAATATGCTTAGGGATAAGGGATGCGAGTATGATTGGTTTTGAACCTAATGAATTTCGAGATCAAAACTTGGTAACCAAATAGCTAGTAATTAGGTTTAAAATAATTTTCCATGCTGTTATTTTGCGACTACCCTAACCATCATATGTGAAAAATAAAGGACCCTTGAACTAATTAGTGATTATAAGGCTAGGAACTATAGCATATGATTCTTTCTTCCAAGATTTAAATATTAATATAATTAGATTGTTGATTATATATGGATCAATGATTAGTTTTTGGCATAGGTGGATAAAATTGGTTGGATAAAGGACAATTGGTGACCTTTTCTCCACTTCTCAAACTAATCCATAGTTCTATCCCATGCTATATTTAAGATTATATTTTTTCTGAACCCAGAAGATGAACCTTATCCCTTATATTTTTCTAAAAATATCTAAAGCTACATCATTCTTTAAAAACCCCAAACCAATGAGTGGTCATGAGGAATCCTACCAAAAAGGATTTTACATCTACGTTTTTACGTACAAGTTGCCTTTGTGGGTTTTACCCGAGACTTCCACTTTACTGTAAATTAGTAGTTGATTGTGATTTGGGATATGTAAATTTTAATTTGATCAACACAATCACATAATCAATGATGATGTTTGGGACTATCATTTTATATATTTTTTATAATTATTACACATTAGGTGATGTTGTGATAAACCCTTGAGTGGTTCATGATCCATAATGTGTTTAAGTGGTTGAATTAATATTTCCTAATATAATTCAAATGATTTACCCCTCCCAAGGGTGAGTAGTCCCTATAAATTCACATTGTTCATAAATTAGATGACTAATATTCTTAACAAAAATTGTGTTTATTCTAATTTATTTTCATATTTTTGGACTAAAAATGACTTATGTATAAAGGTTACAATAAGGAAACAATTATTCAACCATAACCCCATGAATATGGTAAAAACTATATGGGTATTTGTAATATTTATTGGGGATGACTTCCCTCAAAACACTGAAATCAATAAAAACATAACCTACATGAATTAAAATTACACTGTGAACCCTATGAACTACTCTAATATCTTCCAACTCATTATAGTGTTAATAAATGATTAAATAAAAAATGATATTGAATAAAACTAAACGTACAAAAATTATATTATATAATATTTTTCATTTATAAAAATAGTCATTAACAAACACTACTCATGTAATTCATAAATAAAAATAAACCAAAACATATATTATATGGGATCCTCCAAATGTATTGAAAAATATCAAAAATGATATGAAATTTATAATGTTATTATGAGTGTTCATACACATGTTGCGAAACTATATTAATTTACACCACCAATACGCCCTAAAAATAATGATATTAAATATATATATATCCCATATTATTTAATAAACAAAAATCATTTCATTACATTTTAGATTTTTGTGTTAATTCCAATCTACCATGGTCTGTAATGATACCTAATGTGATTTAAAATCTATTCATACCAAAATTATATGTCATAAACAAAACATTCCTCAATTTAAATGTAAAAACATATAAAATAAATATATTATATATTATATAACATATTAAATTACCATGATCCACAATCCCAATGGTAACACATGACATCGAAGGAGTGTGTTTTATATACCCCCAAATGTATAATGATTATAAAATAAGAGGTAATGAAATTATCAAATATTAAACAACATAACAGGATGTTTATAATGAATTAGCTCTACAAATATCCCATATCCATAAAGAAGATAAAATAACCAAAAGGATTGGATTTTGTTTTATAGTCTCCCCTAACATACCAAATATATTACGTGAAAATGTCCCCTTAGGGGAGGTGTGTATTTTATAAGTCACACCCACATACCATATCCATTAATAATTTATCACACTCTCATTTTCTTCCGAATCCAAGATAATTTTCTTTCCATAAAAATTTTAACCTTTGAACAATGTTTCCACTTTATATGAATTTTTACCACCTCACACTCAAAACAAAAAAAATCCTAAGTAACAATAGTAACATGATAATTGTAAATAAGACTATCATGGGTAATAGAAGTTGGTATAACAGTCATCATAAACCATATTAGCTATAATATTATAAAATTAGAAATATATGAAAGTATAGTGTTCTGAATAATGAGGAAAATAATGATCATGAAATTTTCCCCAATGCTTCCCCTCAAGCACTTCAAATACCCGTGGATTATGATAGTACTTTCATTTCCCAATACCTCAATTTAATTCCTATTTAATTCACCATTTTTAATTAAAAATAAATCACATAAAATTTTTTCTATGGAATAAAAATAATAAAAATAATTATCACATGATCATATAAATATTAATAAGAAACTACCCATACACAAATAATTTTTCTTTAAATATTTATAAAGAGAAATAATAGGTCATAATATATTATGTCACACCAAAATGTTTTCAAAATAATTTTATTCCTTTAATAATTATAAATATTTTCATAAAGAGTTGATTCAAATTTATTTTTTTCTATCAATAATATAATCCTAAAAACCAAATAAATTATTTCAGAATGAATTTTTCTTATAAAAAATGAACTGAAGTCGATGATATTCAACAAAAATTGTATTAAAAATAACTAATAAAAAATTATTCCTTTTTGGGTTACCTACACAATTACACCTAAATTTTTTATACATATTAAAATGGAAATTATTAAAATTTTGGTAGAAAAGTTTGACATACCTTACTTATGGAAACATATAAATTTAATACACTATAATTCATGATTTATTACATAAAGGTACACATGAAAAAATCCCAAAATATCATGAGGAAAAGTGTATTTGGTAAATTATGTACATATAATTTCAACTTCCAACTTAAATATAATGAAATTATTGAAAATTTCGTTAACAAGTTTTTAAAATTCCATCAATCTTCTAAAACTGCATGAGAAAACTAGGCATGTACATCAGAAAGGGGTGAGATATAAATCCCTACAAGGGAAAAAAATAAGCATAGGATATGTTAAATTAGAAAATGTGATCCTTGAGGAAAATCAATGATATATAAGATGTATGGGAATCATAATCATGAATAATGAATAATGATATAAAATGATAATATAAAGGAGACTTGGAAACATGGAAACACAATAAAACATTAAATTCAAAACATAAGTCAAGAATAAACTCTAAGAAAACAGGAAATATTGTGCTTAGGACAATCTCCCATGAACCATAAATGGAATATAAATATTAATAACCATTACCCAATACATTTGAGGCCTATATAATTCTTGGGCCACCCATCACATTCATATAATGTACATGCATAACTGTTCAACATATGTCATACAACATAAAGATGTATCTCATAAATTCTAACCCCTTAATTATGTAATAATAGTAAAATAAATTGAAATTACAAATAAATGATGTATAAGTGCATCTAGGTGAATTCCATTGAGTGTAAATGGGGATGGGTATTAACTACCCAAATTTTTGGAATTGAAAATCAAAGGATAATTTTAGAAATAAAACAGAGGTAATTAGTGGTCTATAAACGGGGTAGATGTGGGAAATATGGGTATATCGTTAAATGTGGATCATAAGGATGGTAAGAGTGATGTATAAAAAATTTAAAAAATTAACATATAGAAAAAGGAATAATATAAAGAAGGTGACTGATTAATGTGAAGAATAATAGTATCCCTTACTTTGAGAGGGAACTTCTAAAATATTTGGGTGAGCTACTTTGGATCTTGTTTCCATGTTAATTGGACTATAGAGACATATTCGAAGAGTAATTTCTTTTTATAGGTGTTTTGAGTGATGTGCAATGGGAAATTGGGTGTGATTATATAGAAAAATAGTATAGAATTATTTATTAACTTCTAAACATAGGTATTAGAATCTAGATGAAAAAGTAGTCAAAAAACACAATCATTATAATGGGTTTACCCATGGTTTATTCCAAACTGAGTTGGTGTCTATTATTTTACAATTTTAAGAACCGATACCTCTATACAAATACATAGTTTGATTTGGAATTAAGTCATGTTTACAAATAATTGATTTTAAAAACATAATATATAATATAGGTATGAAGGACATCATTAGAGTTTTATAAAATTAATAAAAAAATTGAAAAAATATATTTTAAAGGGGTTATGTTATTTTTTCATTTATAATTTTTATTGAATATATTTCATCACTTTTGGATTGTTATTATGTCATAATAGAACTATATATTTATATTTTATTTTATTTTCAAATGAAAAGTCTAATCTCTCAGAAACATTATAGAAAACTAACTATTATTTAATTTCAACATTTTGATTTCAAAAAAAGTATTTAATTTATAAAAATAATTATTAATTATGATAATTTACACTATTAAAACAAAATAACCATTTTTTGATAAAATAATTGTTATTTTTACAATAGTAGTTTTTCGACCCTTATTAAAATTAAATTTGAATTCATAAAATTATATTATCATTTATATTAAATAAATATTATCTAATAATAAAATTATTATATAATTTATTTAAAAAAGTATAAAAATTATCAAAAATAATATCTTTATTGAAACTATATATTTCCCAAAAAATAGAATTTATGTTTCATTGTATTAGAATCTAATTTTTATCAAACCCATTATTTAATCATTTACAAAGTAATATTAAAAATAAATGAATATAATAAGTTATTATTAAAAGAAAATATTAAAATTTGTACTTCTATGTTCCAGTTACATATATATTTATTACATTAGTGATGTACCTAAGGGTAAGGTGTGTGATTGTGAGATTTTCTTTGGGTGGTTTGGAATACATGGTTTGGGTTTTGATCTCTATGAGCTTGAAATTATCCTATTAAAGGTTTCATTCATGATGTAGTTTTTGAATATCATCTTCGTACTAACAAATGTAAAATCCCAAAGATGTTATCACCCTAAAAATGCTAATTTTTTTTCTTTATAGGGTATGATCTTACTATTCTTGTCCATTTCTCTTTTAGACTATATCAGTTGTACTTTATCATAACCCTTAATATATTATTATCATAATAAAATTGTATAATTATTATACTCTGAATGGTTCTTATGCTTAATGGTTTTTTAAATTTAAAAGTATATAACTTGTAATAGTCCAAAATAACAATAGTAGTGAATGTGTTTTCAAAATAAATACTACATAATAATGTATATATTTATTCAAAAAATTGAATTGAATTTATAAATTTTGGTGTTGTTACATTATTCCCCCCTTAATAAATTTTCCCCTTGAAATTTTCATTTAATATACTGAAATAGGATAGGATAATTTTGTTTTGTCACCTATTCTAGGTCCCATGTCACTTGTGGTTCCTCCATAAAACTTTCAACATGGGATTTCTCTTGTTTCGTAGAACCTTGTATCTATGATCAAATGTTTTCTCCAACTTCTCCTCTTATGAATGATAATTAACTAATGGTACCTACTCTAGATTCATTATACATTGTGTTTTGGTATATAAATCTTCAATAGGGATTTATGGAACATATCATGTAATTTAGATAGGTTGGGTAGGAGTACTATTCAATAATCAAGTATTTTTATGTGATAAAGTTCTCAAAAGTGATCATGTATCTAGGAATAAGTTTCACATTCTTCTGAAACCTCATGAATTTATTCCACTGTTATATATGAAGTTACAATTTAACTTTGTTCTCATGGTCCAAGTCACATTGGAAATTTTATATATAGATTTTATGTTAAATTTGTGTAGATATCATGTAACACTGAATAGTTTGAACTTTTTCTTTCATTTCATAGATAATATCATGTCCCATTTTCTTAAACACTAAAAATTCATCCTAGTTAGTATAATTTGGACACATCATACCAAAGAAAGTATTATAAGGTGATATTTGAATTATTTAATGAAAAATATTGTTATGTGACCACTACTATAGAGGAAGGAGTTGGCACCAACATCTCTGGAAATTCATTGAACATGATCTCAACAAATCCTCTAGAGTTTTAGTAGTCCTTTCAGAATGACAAACTATCGAAGGGTGATAAGAATTTTTGAAGATTAGTTTTGTATACGACAATTATTAAATTATTCTCCAAAACCTCAAGGTAAACCGTAGATCTCAATCTAATAAAATATTGAGTGGGAATCCATGAAGTCTTATCAATTCCATTTGTATATCATAGAGAGATTTTCAATCGATAAATTTTCATTGATATTAATAAAATTTCAAAATTTGTATGGTGATCAACTACCACCTATATAGTGTTATTTACATTACGTTTATAAGGGATTCATATGATGAAATACATGGATATGTTTTCACATTTTCATACTGGTGTGGGAAATGGTTTCATCATACCCTAAGAATTGTGTCATTTCTCCTTGACATGTTGGCATACCAAGTATTGAGATACAAAATCTGTAATCTCTCTCTTCATGTTATCTCTCCAAAGCATTTTATTCAAATATATATACATATTATATCTTCCAAGATTAATAGAGGAGGTTTAGATATGAACATCATCCATAATTTCAATCTTTAAATCTGGTCTTGATGTGTAACATATCATACTTCCAAACCCTATAACTATATCTTGAGTAAATTTGAACTTCAGAATATTTGTTAAAATTTTCTTTAACTACTCACCATCTTTATAATACTTTTTGATCCACTTAATAATGTAAATTTGGGATGTTATTTGATTATGTTAGTATGAATATCCTCTTATTATTCCCTTTGTGATCCTTTTTATGTCAGAGATGATTGGATCCTTTTCAACAATCATCATGGATAGTGTGTTGAGATCTTTTCTATTCAGAGAATCACCCACTTTTTTTCTTTCTTATGATGGTAAGGGACTAAATAATCATAATTATTTATTATTTATAACCACATTTTATGGATAATATTAATTTCCTTTTCTGTGAATATTAACTAGGGGATTATATGATCTATATATTGGTCACAGAATTCTACATAGAGAAAATTTCACTATATATTAAATATGAATACCATTTTAACAAGTTATATAACATGTGTTGGGAAGTTCTCCTCAATGATATTTCCTTAGTAAGAGACACATTCCATCACATTATCATATTGTAGGAGTACACAACCCAATCCATTTTTTGATACATCACTATACATCATAAATCCTTCCCCAAAGGTGGGTAATTTGAGAACATGTGTTGTTAATAACCTCTTCTTTATCTCTTTAAAGATTTTTCACATTCATATGTCCAGAAAAAATTGACTCGTTTTTGAGTTATCTTGGTTAGTGGGCTTGAAAATCATGACATGTTTCTCAAAAATCAATAATTGTACCGAAAAATTTATTCTTATGGATATCCTAAATACTACCACTAATTTATTGAGGTATCACCTAAATACAATATTCCTTATGTCCATGATGATTTATGGGGCATTAGTAAGTATAAATAGAGACACGATTAATTCTTTGTTCCCATAACTTGTAGGAAAAGTATTCTTGTGGATATCCTCCTTCTTCTCCTTTACATGATAACATCCTGACCAAGGATCCATCTGAGATAAATAATTATAAGTACATATATAATCAAAAAATTAATCAATATATGGAATATGATATGTTTTATTTATCCTGATGCTATTAATATCATGATAATCAAGCCATAGTTTCATTGACCCATCTTTCTACTTAATGAAGATGGAAGGATCACACTAGGGTTAAGCACATGGGCATATGAATAGTTTATCTAGATTCTCATTTGGGTTTTCATTGAATATTAATGTTATACAATGAAAAATTTATATAGAGTCATGTATATTAGAAAAAATATGGGTATGATATTGATTAAGAGCTCAACATCATGATAAGGTGATAGACTAAGGAATTTTTCGGGAAATACTTTAGAAAATTCCCTTATAATGGGATTTTCCTGAAGGAAAATTTTCATTAGTATCAATCATTTGATCCATTACACTTTCTTGAAAGGAAATTATATCCATGTATAAAATGTTATTACAAAATAAGGTTCATCATACTCCATGAAATTGTATAGAATTGGAGTATTATTTGTGATACGAAGGGTGACTTCCATCCCTCAACAATTTATGTTGGATCTATTCAATGAAATACATTACATTCTCAAAATATAATCAAATTCTTCTAAATGAATTATCACAGTTTTTACAAAAAATTTCATCATAAAAATATTGAGAGGGGAGGAGTTATATAGTTGGGATTAGATTGTTTAACCAATTATTTTAATCATCAATAACTTGACTTCCATTATTAGAGGTGATGTTTAAATAGTTATACTAAACTTGCATGGTTTGTAATGTTTTGTAGAAACAGAATCAAATAGTATCATTGTTTTAATTAAATGCATAAATAGAATACATATCAATAGTTTCTTGTTGGGTTCCACCTCATTAGTTTTTATGTAATATCATCACCCTTACTCTCAATTCCATGGAGATTTTTTTCATCAATTATCATTGAAAACACTTGTATTAGTTCATTTATTCACAGAGTTCCATTGTTACTTGTGGTTTAAACATTGTATAATAAGATGAGTTTTAAATGAAGAATTCCTTTCATCCATCAAATTGGTAAGATTCTCTAATTATAAATCTCAATCTAGGTGCCCTTCCTTTTAATACCTAAATACTTTCCTTATCCCCTTATGGAAAAACCTAGAATTCTTTTCCCACACTTTTGAAAGGTGGGGTGATGGAATTTCATAACACCATGTGTTTTTTCTATCTCACATATACAATTAAAATGCATTCTTCACTTCATATTCTAATCCCAAGAGAACCTTGAGATTCATTGGTCTCTATTTCGCATTTTGAGGGAATATTGTAAACATTCCTCATACATTTAAAAGTCTCAAATAGCTAACACTTTTCTTATATTCATATTTATCCCACCAAAGAAATGATCAAATTTTATTTTAAGGGAACTGAAAAACACATAAGTGGATCGTGCCTGTCTTTTGATGTTTTCCTCATGCTCTTAGATGGATTTTTCACCCATTATAATAAGGCTTAGGTAATACATATACATATTATTCTTATTATTGTGATTAAAATAGTTATCTTTTTTAGAATTTCTTCCACTTCATCAATTCGGTCTCCTCCTCGAGATTCGTATTTATGAAAAATGCCCCCATTGATCTGTTTATCCCTCTATATGGTAAACATGCAATGAAACCTTATATATTTTATATCATCAATGGATATAAAATATCTTATCAATTTATTTGATCCATTGATCTATGGTTAATGGATGAAAATATCCACTGAAAGTCTATGGACTTTTTCATATAATGGTCTCAATTAAAACATTCTCTTTATTTGGGAGATTAGTTAATTCCTCTAAACAAATCTTTTAGTTAAAAATTGATTCTATTTAAAAATTATTGTCATAAAGTCAATGATTTTTTCCATATGGGTTGATAATTTCATTTGGGTAATCATCACATTCCCCCACGCATTTGTTGTCGGCACAATTTCTCCTATTTATAGCCATTGGCTAAAAAAATGGAAATTAAGGATGAAAAAATTTAAAATATTAAAGAAATAAATTTCAATCCAATAACATTAAATGGAAAACTATTAAATTTTTTATATTCCTTAATCTATGAATTTCATGGTTTCAATCTATGTTTTCCATGTTCTGTACCCTAAAATAAAATATTATTCAAATTTGTGTTCCCTTGATAATTGTTTGTAAGGAACTTTTGAATTTACCAAAAAATATTCCATAGCTGTTTCAAACTAGGTTTAAATCAAGGCCCAATGTCTTGCATTAGGTAATTATTGAGTCCATCTCAATAAACCCTATTCAGGGTTATTACCTCTATATACATATATGCCAAAGCCATATCCACCTGAATTATCCATACATGGATGTATTTTCTTGGAAACCATTCACTCCAAAATTTAACAAAAAATATAGATCTTTATTATGTTTTGTCTTTTATCTAAGTCTTTCACTATTGTTTTCAAATCTTTATCCTGAAAATAATATGAATTTTCTCTTTTAGAAATTATTGCAACCCATATCTTTAATACACCTTAAATCTTGATTTATTACATAATGGTACGCATGATAAAATACCAATATATCATTTATACTAGTTTTTTTGTGAAATTGGGTACATAAAATATCAACTTGAAATAGGAATACAATGACATTATTGAAATATTCCTAAACATGATCATTAAATTTCATCATTCTTATAAAACTGTATTTGGTATCCTAGGGACATACATATGAAAAGGGTGATATATAAAGAATTCCATGGGAATAAAAAAATATAAAATATGTTAAATTAGTAAAAGTGGTTAAACATGTATATAAGGGAAACATATAAAGGGTGAGAATCATAATATTAAACAATGTTGCAAGAAAAAACATGACATTATAAAAGAAACATTGGAATGTGGAAACAACATAAACATGACATCATGAACATAATTCAATGCTAAACAAAGAAAACATAACACAATATTCTTAGGATAACCTATCATTCACCATAAATGAAATATCATGAGATAAAAACATTTCCTAATGCATTGTAGGGAAACATAATTTTAGTCCAACCTATCACATTTGTATCATGTACATGTGTAAGTGTGACACCTAGATTATACAACTTAAGGATGTATTTAATAAATTTAAACCACATGACAAAATATTTTTTGTTACATAAATGGAAACACCCAATAAATTAAGGATATTTACATTTCATTGAATACTGTTGAGTATAAATGGGTATGTCTATGCACTATACAAATGTTTCTCATGGAAAATCATAGGATAATTTCTACAACATAAGGGGGGACATAAATATTTATATAATTTTTGAATGAGAGGTAAAGGGGTATATAATTAAGTTTTAATAATAATAAATGTAATAGTGATGCATAAAAAATATCCCATCATTGAAATTTTTTAAACAGAAGGTATAATTTAATGGATGTGATTGAATAAAGAGAAGGAGAGGATCCATTACCGTTAAAGAGTGCTTTAAAAAGCTTTGTAGGAGCTTTCTGACAAATTGGGGGAAAATGGAAAAATATAGAGAGGTAATGTAATATTAATTGTGTTCTAAAAGGGTTTTTTGTGAATATTAATAATATTTTTTGTGGGTTTATGTAGTGAGATATAGGACAATTCTTTATTAATTTACAAACATAGGATTTAAACTCTATATGATAATATAATAAAAAATAAAATCCTTACCATGGTTTTAGCCCATGGTTTCTACCAAATTGATGTGTTTTAGTTATATTAAATGTTTAAAAAATGGTCTCATTAAAATTACACCCTTTTTAGGATTAATTGAGACATGTTTAAAAAGAATTTATTTTAAACCATAAAATATATTAGAGATTGTAGAGGATTCATTATGGGTTAATAAAATTAATAAAAAAAATTTAAAAAACTTTTTCAAGGGTAAATATATATTTGGTCTTCTATAAAATTTATGGAATATATTAAATCACTTTTGGATCATAAATATTTCATAATATATACCACATATTTATACAGTATTTAATTTTATTAGAAAATTAGATTGCCCCAAAAAATATAAAAATGACACCATTGGATAATTTACATATGTTTATTTTAAAAATGAAATATTTTTTCAAAATAATTATTTAAATATGAGAAGTTTCAAATTTAAATTAAAATACAGAATTATTGTAAAAATACTAGGGTTTCTCAGAATATTAATTTTCTAACCCTTAAGAAATTACATTTGTCTTTAAAAAATTATAATAGTATTTATATTTAAAAAATATTTTTCAATAATAATATTAATGTAATAATTATATTAAAAATTATTAAATTTATGAAAAATAGTGTCATGGTTGAAATTAGATATTTTCCAAAAAATACAGTTTGGGCTTTATCGTATCAGAATCTAATTTTTCTCAAACCCATCATTTAATCATTTAAAATTTACTATTAATAATGTATTAATATAATCATTGTATAATTAAAATAAAATATAAAAATTAAAACTTTTAGGGTCTATATACATTGTTTTTTATTACAGAAATGAATTTACTATGCGTAAGGGGTGGAAAGGTGATATTTTCATTGGGTGGTTCAACACACATTTTTAGGATTGTGATATTGAGGATTTTGAACTTCAATCATACATGGTATCATTCAAGATTTAGTCATTTAATCTCATATTAGGATTGATCATAAAAAATGATAGTGATTTTATCTCCCTCAAAACCTCTAATAAATGGTTTTTATAGGGTATTATTCTACTTCTCAAGGTCATTACTTCCTTTTTTAGTGTCAATTGGTGTTTATCATAACCCTTAGTATATAATAATCATAAGATCACTATATAATGTATAAACTATCAATGGTTATGATATATAATATTATTTTTATTTTTGAAATATATACATTATAATGGTCCAAAATTACCAAATTAGAGCATGTGTTTTCTATAGTTACCTCACTTGATGATGAATTTATTTATTCAAAAAGATAATTTCGTATATAAAATTCCTGGTCATTACATAAATCATCGATGAATAATTTTTTAATTATAAATAAATATATTGAAAAAATAGATATCAGATGATTATACCCCATTCCATGAAATTTTTAATGATATTTACGATTTATTGAGTTAATAATGCCATTAAAATCTATAAACCAACTACATTTAATAGGTCATTAATTATACAACCAAAAAATCCTTGAAAATGATGAAAATGTAAAGGAATAATAGATAAGAGGGGAGGAATAACCCCTCCCCCAAATTACATTTCTACTACCCATTGCTGAGCCCCCGATAGGATCTATAAAAACCCCTAATAAATATACCAAAATTCCAATATTAATGTGATTATATTTCTATTATATTGAATCATTAAAAAAACTAAAAAAAATATATTCCACAACCAAAAAACATATTATACTACTACTAAAACTTTTCTTTTGTATGCTCTATAAAAATCCAATTATTATTTTATAGTTATTTCAATTATCCCCCATAAGAACTCAATAGGATCTCTATAATATCTATTTGAAAATTTGAAAAAAAATTATTCATTAAAAATATTCATTCATCTATCTTATTCACTTTTTTATCTCAATAACATGAAAACCACACATTAAAATAATTACCAAAAATAGAATCATAAATTCAAAAACCATGGGGTTTTACACTCTTCCCAAAACCAAGACTTTTATAATTTAATAGAAGAATAAAATATATATAAAACCACAAAATGATATTATTTTTATACTGTTGGGACCAATAGGTTATTATGTCATACCTAAGGAACCCTGTGAGGGGGTGAGTAAGAGTGTTAAATATTTAAATATATATATATATAACCATCGACCAATATCAGATCATAATATTATGTTAGTAGGAATACATTTCTATCTATACCTACCCCAATTAAGACCATATAAAATATAAAACACATTATAGACCCCAAATTTTACTTGGTTCACCAAAACATGTCCATATCAATTAATATTACACATGGAGATTTGTTAGTGTGCCAAAATATACTCTAAACTCAATATTTAATTTGTATAATGATTTGGGTAAACTATTCTTTAACAAGGCATAATAACCTTCCCACAATTTTAGGGATTATTAGCTACTCACCCATGGGATACTAAATTATCTTCTTCCACTATGCACAACTCAATGAATGGGGAAATTTGTAGACATATGGATCTCTTTAATCAGTATAAGGTATTGATATAAATTTAAATGTAAAATATCATATTTGAAACATCATTGACATCCGTATTTTTTTATTCTCCATATAAATTTAGATCTAATAAACTCATTCATAATAGAGTGGAATAATATCACTCTAAATGGTCTCTATAGGAAAAAATACTACCACTGTATGACATTAATTCCAAGATAATAATTATCACTACTATGATTAATATTTTTCAATAAATTGGATAAATCAATGAGATTTCATGAATCATGGTACTGCCAAAATTAAACATGATATAAAAATTGATTCACTATCAATAACTCCATCAATTTAAATTTCACTTAAATTCAAATTTATATTTTCCCTATCTAATTTCTAGTTCTATAAAAGTAAATTTTATATAGAATTTTAAATCTTTATCCCCTTTAATCAATCAGTAAGATCAACTATTTTTCTCCCAATTAAAATTGATTTATTTATGTTTCACAGTCATGTGATGACAATCAAATATGAAAAATTAAGTCAAGTCAAAAAAAAAATTAAAAAAAATATTTATCCATGAATTTTGTATATGAAAATCTACATGATATACAAATATTACCTATATTATTGCATAAATAAAAAAATTAGAGAGTAATGACCCCTTGGTATTTTTTATCCTATAATTTTGACATAATATGATTTTTAAACATAGAAAAACATATGTATTATATCCTTATATTTTTTCCAATAATATTCTCCAATGATCAAATGTTATTTTATAGTAAAAACCACGGTTTTTAAGATATTCATCTTTTCCTTGAAGTTTCCCATTATGACATTATTAATAGGATGTAATGTATAACCCCACATCCTATGTATAACCACTAATGAAAAAAAAATATATTTTGTGGAATAAATTTTTTGTATAACAGTATATCTATTCACATATTATGTATTTTCATATTTATTTTTTATATTTTACTATATCATAATTTATTTTTATGGTGCAGTATTTAACTAATAATTCTATAAATTATATAAATAAATATTAGGTTTTTATAAATTATGATGTAAAAAATTTTATCTGTAAAAACTGATTTATAAAAATCTCAATAAAAAATCGATTATCTCTTAATAGTTAACCAAATAAAAAATGGGATAGAATAAAATTTATATAAAACATACCATAATATTATAAAAAATGTTTATAAATTTATTTTCATCAAGATGTATTCATCTATATATAAAACATCCTTAGTCTTACCATGCTAAGGTAATTTTACCTTTCTATTGTTGTACACTCTATATAGTCACAATGGTTACTCCAATACTTCTTCTCATAGCCTTTCAAGAAACGAAATAATCACCTATACTGACTATTTATTTTTATGCCAATGTAATGGATCCTCCTTCACACTTTTTAAAACATATAAGTATAAATGTTTTCTCCGTTAAACAATTATTGTATCTATATACCATAACCACATACATCATGATATATTTATCATCATGTATTCACATGTCAACACTCCCATCATTCTATGATCATATAAGATATAACCACATAGCGATAACATTCTTCTTTTTTATATTTTTGTTCCCTAATTTAAATACTTTTTTGATTGAAAAAAACCCGCATAGGATCAAAACAAATATAATAAAAATAATTTAGTTACAATTTGATTTACCATTATATTTTTTTCCTTAATTACAAATATTCCTTCTTTAATAAAGAATAAAACATCATTTGACCAAAAATATATAATAGAAAACCTTTGGTTGTGGCATTTTTCATGCTTTATATTTTGATTCAATTTCTTCCATAAATCCATCCCTATAAATTAAAAAATATTTTATCAATAATAAATGATAAAATAACCCATTAAAATCTCTATAAAATTATCCAACAAGAATATGTATTTATGAGACATTATTCTCTCCCTATTTAGTAATAAAAATCAAAGGAAGTTGTTTCCATATTTGTAAGAATAAATTTTTACCCCTTTGGAAAATAATTTTTTCTCTATTTACATGACATGATGATGAGAATTATTTTTCATGTTTATAATAAAAAACCCTTATCTCTCTATGTAGGATTCCATCATGAAATTTTCTCCATGTATAAACACATCGTTTAGTTATACAGGGATCAACTACCTCTTATTTGAACAATTATAGTGTTTTTCAAGAGGCACATAATTCTCACAAAAAAAAATTTTATATCATAAATATTTTCAATGTGTACACTTAACAAATTTCAATTATTTATTAACAAATACTAGAATATTATTGAGTTAAAATGTATTGTATGAAATAATACTAAAAATAAATTAATCTAAAGCTATCTATTTCCCTACCTTACATCCATACATTCATATATCTTGAGAATTTACATACCTCTTAGAACATTTGGTGATATCATTCACACCTTAATTTTTTTTTGTTAAATAATAAATATTAAATAAAAAAAGTATGAATCATAACACTTTTTTTTGTTCATGAGATTACACTTGATAGAAATTAAAATAATACACCATTTTTATTTTAGAATTAAACTCATTATACATTAAATAATACATGGTATCCTTTATAAAATTATTCTCTAACCCCTCAATTTTTATTATATTTGAAACTAATTATAATAATTTAAATCACCATGATAGTGTAATTTTTATGTCCTTAAACATCATGAAATAAGTGTTACCACTTTTATGTTTCAAAAAAAAATTAATCATGACTTCCTATAAGAAAATTTGTGTTGCTTCATCCATTTATGATATCAACTCATCAATGTATGTATAGAATTAGTATTTTCTTGATACCTATTTTTATTTACTATCCATAATTATATTGAAACCATTGAATTGATTGATTTCATTTTTTAAATTCTAAATATAGACCAGATCCCACTTGAAATATTATATTCAACAACATATTCCTCTTATGGTTCAATATAATTTTTAATTAATTACTAAATTCAATTGTTTCGTGATATTAAACACATTTACCTTATCAATCATATTATTCCATTAAACCTACATCACTTCAGAAAATTATAAAAACAATTAAATATATAGGGAGTGGGGTATACACTAAACATTCAAATACTAAGGAATCTAGTTGGTCATAGAAAATCACCCATTTACATTCATAAACCTTACAATACATACATGTGACTACTATTCAAACATGTCCACTTGTGAAAACTCTCCCATTGATTTTTTAATTCACAATCTTATTTTACTTAATTAATTTTATAATGTGACATTGATTCCATGAGTTTATATTTCTTCCTTCAATACTATATTATAAAACTTTTGTACATAAATCCACTCCCCTGATATATAAAAGCCACCATTCATTATCTAATTACTTTTAGTGGAATTTACGATAAAAATTAAGAATTATTTTGGATTATCCTCTTTGATACCCATCAAAACAACCTTAGATTCATTTATCCTTGATTGGTAGTTATCAGAATATATATACTTTTTTTATAAATTTTCTCTCTCTTCTTTATCCACCATGATTCATTTTAATATGTGTATGATTGTTACTACATGAACATAACCAATGGTGAAATATGGGTACTCAATTTAATTCCATGATCATAATCATCTAATTATATAAATTTTATTTTTTTAGAATAAAATATTTTGTTTCAATGAAATCATAACTCTCTTTTAACATAAAATTGGGTTATTTGGGCTTAGTAACACCATAAAATTTAATGTAACAATAAATTTACATTTGACTATTGTTATCACATATATAATAAAACTATAATAAATAAGGTCTGATATGTTTCATTATAGGTTGTGATGTTATAGTTAGTTTCTTTCACTTATTTATATTATTTTAATTGAAAACACACATTCAATGTATGTTCAATATTTCCAAACTAGTAACACAACATTTAAAAATTTCATTGAGAGGTTTTTATTCCTAATTTTACATGAATATTATTCTTATTCATATATTCAAAATGTTTATATGAGAAACCACAATTATTTTTATATTTCATGAGTGGAATATCGATAATTTACATTAAATATTTCATTATTATTTCAAGATATTTGATCTTAAAATAATTTTCCTTTAATTATAAATGAATCCCATTAATTATTGACAATTAATTTTTCATATTTTTATCTTTCTATAAGTTTTTTCATAATATATCTATGTATATCTATAAGTTCCATCTTATTTTTTATTTTTGGTCAACTTGTTTTTCCAATTCTCTTAGTAAATCAGTATACCCATTAAATTTAACTAATATTTTCAATACATTATATTAGGGATGGCTAATATTTATTTAAATCCATATTATGAATACAAAACTTTTCAATAAATATTTAATCTATTCAACAAATATTTTCTGATTTATACAAATTTCTCATGTAATGAATAGATTTCCTCTTGTTTTATATAGAAATATTATCTGTAATGATAACTTGATGTGGTTGAAATGTTGCTTTTAATATATTTTACATTCCATTGTTAATGGTGAATCTAAATTTATAATTTGTAGGAATAAAATGATCTAATGATAGACTCTGATATACAATTAAAACCAATTAATCGTTTCACAATTGGTGCATCCAACATTGACATATTTTATTTAACCAATTTTACGAGACACAAAACCATAATAATTTTATGTCTTTCCATATATCAAATATTTCATTAACCATATTTGAAAAAATATAACAATAAAAGTTTTTCTTGAATAAATAATTAGTTAGTTCACTAACCATGTTTTTATACCTTTCTATAATGAACTCTCTCACTATGTATTATCAAATAATCGTGATGATGTTTATACTCCATGATATCATCACAAAATTACTATAGAAAAGATTTTATATCTTTATTTAATGCTTCAATGTTATGTCCTCAAAATATCCAAATTTAAATTAAATTAAAGGTTTTCATAAAAAAAATTAAATGTTAGATTTGTTGAATTAAAGAAAAGGTTGAATATTTTAATAATTAAAATGAATTGCGGTGACCACCAGAATATGACATGAAACTGATGGAACCCTGACAGGGGTGAATCATTTTCTGAAATAATTCTAACATTAAACCTCTATCACTCAATTATTATTTGATCTTGTTATCATATTAACATCATCACATTCAAATAAATATTTACCTCAATTTAATCCATATAAAAAACTATCAAACACATTACAAAAATTAACGTATAAGTTAATAAAAGGATTTTACTTGTTACACCTACACTAATATACATCTACAGATTATACACATGACTGTGTATCTATATACCGAGATTCACTGTAAACATCCTATAAAGTGCATAAAATGAGTAGTTAAGGTCACACCTCGCCAAGGTGAATTCCCCTCTCATGAAAGTATAGATATTGAATAATACTCTTCCAAGTTCTACTACATTCACTTTCCCATTCATGCACGAATTAAATAATAGAATCAACTAAAAAGAATTAATATCTCTTCAATCAGCATAAATTACTAATATATAAGACATCATTTGATTAAAAATATTATACATTATTTACATCATCAGTTATACCTTCTTTCACTAAATAAATATATACTAATATCCAGTATAAGATATTTGTTTCACTACACTTCACAAATCCCCATAATAATAAATACTATATTCAAATTAGATAATTTCAATGAAAGGAAATTTCTCTACATTGTTCAATATTCCTTAAAAAACTATATGAATCATTATTATTACAAAAATCATGAAACATAATTCAATTAAATGGATAAATAAATTAATTATATCTCATTGAATCACTCCTTTTCCCATTCAATAAAATTCATATATTTGAATTCATGTACTTTATTTCCTATTTTTCAATTGAGGGTTTTATATAAACTTCTAAATCATCATTCCCTCCAATCATTGGATGTGTTCATTTTTTGTTATTTTAATAAATTGAGATTATTACATGCTTGAAACATGAGTAATGATGATCAGATACATCAAGATAATTTGATTAAATGCCCAAAATATCGATATAGAACTCTATTTGTTTTCAAGAAATTTGAATCTATAAGATATCTATATTTTTATTCTTTTATTGTATAATAGTTCAAATTATGGAATAATACCTTCTCTTTTATAGGTTTTCTAAAAAATTAAAATATATGATTTTTAATATTTCAAAATCATGGAGTTTATATATTTATATATTCCCCATTTGTACTCATTATGACAATACATGTTCATTTATTGTGAAACACTCAATTTCAAGAATAAATAACATTACTTTTTGGATTCCTGTTATGACATGATTAACATTATATAATGTGTATCCCTAAACTATTGATCTACCCAATAATGAATAATAGTAAAATACATACCTATTAAAGTGTGATTTGTTTTTCCGAAATTGTTTAGTTTTAACATATTGGCCTCACACACTATAAACAGTAATAGAACAAGTTGTTTTATGTGTCCTTACGTGTGTGTCTTCATATACCAGAGGCAGTTGACTAGTAGAAGAGGTATAGGGTTTTGTTGTGAGGAGACTATTTTCCAAATATCATTGTGTGTAACAATATATAAAATAACTAAACATCAACCATGCATGTCTATCAAATTGTATGGATGTAATAAACAAAATTAATTAATAATGTATGAAATTATACATACAAAATCAAATAGTTAAGCCAGTATACAATACACATCACCCACTAGGCCTATCATATATAAAAATAAAAATTAATTGAATAAATAAGGACCAAATAAATAATTCTAGATCGACTAATATCCCCGTGCCTCACCTTATAATGAAAATAAATCACATTTGAGCTACTCTAACTCAATCATGCAATATGTGGCCTTATCCCAACCTATACCTACAATGATTGAGGGTTTCATAGGTATAATAGTTCAATAGAGGCTCAATCATGGTGTGAGGAAAAATATTAGTAGGGAACCACCAAAGAAGCCCAATATATTCCAGAAATAGAGTGATATTTCCATATGACATGCTCTGAATAATATATATAATTATTAAAATAAATAATTAAATAAACCACGTCGATCCTCAGGTCCATTAATATGATAAACCATAAATTATTTAGTATGTAACACGGTTTCCTTGGGTATGTCCTGATGACCTTTCAAACACAAATAATGACCCTAGAGTCTTTCACCTTAGTATAAATGTAATGACCCTGGGGACAAACTCACCTTGGCATATAGTGTAAAAACTGGGGGAATGCTTCATCCCAGTATTGAAACTCAGGGAATGCTCCTTCCTAGTATATAATAGTTCCTATAAGATGATCCCCATCAATATAGGATTCTTGACCATGCCCACCAAAGACCCCACAATCCCCAAAATCATCCACATGGTAGGACATATATTCTTCACATAACAAATAAAATCCTTTCTCTAAATCTATGTAGCCCCACCAGTAGTATCACATACATCAAAAAATAGAGAGTTTTATTTAGTATCACTAAACTCCATACAATGATAGTTTTCCATACCAATTAATATAACACCACATCGAGGTCATTTCACAAACATAACAAAACCACCATGATTGTTTATTCCACATTTAATCATGTAAAAATGCTCAAGCTTTTGTAAAATTTATAAACATTTCAACACTATCCATAATCGGTCTCGCCCTTTTAAGGTTGATATATCATTGTGGCACTAATTGGTCTCCCCTAAGGTTATACAAAGGTGGAAGTTCCTCATATTTGTTCCTTGATCTCATTTCTATCTCAGGTTAACACACATCCATCAAATAGTATCACACACCATGATAATTTAGTAAATACACACAGTTTCATAAACCTTATGGTGTGAGCCAAACGTGGAACACTCTCAAGAGATAACTCATAGCCCATATCAATGTCCTCAAGGACAATCTAGGTCGGTACAATCTCCCAAACCTAGTCCATAAAACCTATGGTTTATCCAGATAGTCTAAACATATCACAAAGGTCCTAATTTTTCATTATAGTGTTCCCAAACACAATTCATATCAGAACCCCTCTTGGAGGTGTCCATGGATTACTAAGTAAGAGTATGAAGTAATGACTATTTCAATTTAATATAAGAACACACCTCAAGGGGGTTCAAGGGTTAATGATAATCAACTTGAATAACTACCTCATGCATCAGTCAACAAGGCTAACAAGCCAGTGTGAAATGAAAAATGTGGCATTAGAACTTACTCAATTCATTTAATGCATGAAATTTAAATTACACAATCAATTTAATTAAGATATTTACTTAATTAATTTAATATATCCATTTCCTTAACTGGAGTATCTTCCCATCATATTCACCATAAATAACATTCATTAATCTATAGGTTAAGTACCAAGGACTACATACCTCAATTGAAGAAGGTTTCCCCTTTTAATATATTACATGAAAACTCTTCCTAGTGTCACGGGCTCAGCATCTCAGCACATCAGTTCGCCCATGCGGCACCCCAGCCCCCTCCAAGGCAGGCGGGGTTTAGCTATCCAGCTCTACATATGCGAGGTTCACTGGTATCTTCCTTCCATGGACTCATTAGGAGAGTGGCTCCAACTCCCAACCAGTGGTGTCAACGTTGACATGCACCATCATCCTCTTTGTCAGGGCGACTCCCATATCTTCGATAGGGACTAACCAGATGAACCGCAACGTTGATGTTCTTGCTGGTGTGGGACAGGACCCCCATGATTGGGTCGTGACATTCTCCCACCACCATTCCAAGAACGCCCTCGTGCATGTAGGATTGTGGCATTCTGTGTGTCTGTGACTACTTCCAATTAACCGGATACCAATCATGGCCTTAGGGGATGCTCCTTCCTTGTCATTGGCATCAATGGCCCACTCAATCTTTGGGTCGCAATCCACTATGGTCCACCCTCTCTTGCAGGGTCAAAAAACACCTCCATGAGACCCACCCTTCATAATGGCATCTCTGCCTCAGGCATCTTGCAAGCGCGACCTTCTCTGTCGTGTCACCTCCACATGACACCCTCGGACATCGATCCCACCACCAAGGTCCATCCGACAGCATTCTGCAACACCATGAGGGACATTTCCTCTGATTACTCTTGTCACGAGCTGAGAGTCTCATCACAGCAGTTCGACCGTGCGGCACCCCAGCCCCCTCCAAGGCGGGCGGGGTTCAGCCGTCCAGCTCTTCATATGTGAGGTTCACTGGTTTCGTCCTTCCATTGACTAATCAGGAGAGTGGCCCCAACTCCCAACCAGTGGTTTCAAGGTTGACACACACCATCATCCTCTTTGTTGGGGTGACTCCCATCTCTTCGATAGGGACTAACCAGATGAATCGCAACGTTGATTTTCTTGCTGGTGTGGGACAGGACCCCCATGATTGGGTCATGACACTAGGCTCTCAAAGCCCTCCTATTCATCAACCAAGATCGTACTACCACCCAATCTCATTACTTGAATCACATACCATATATAATAAATTATAAAATATAATTATAATTTATTTAATTCAATATAATTCAAGATTATTGAAACACCACTCACCAAAAATTGTCACTTCATCATAACCTCAACCAATCCATTGGTGGCAACCCACAATAAACCCCTAACACCAACCTGAGTAAAATTACTAACCACTAGAACATGACCATTTACTGAATCAGTTTCATTTAGTCAAAAACAATTATAAAACCAACCATGGTGAATTAACTCTGTGAAACAGAAAGTGGTATCATCAAAATGACCTCATGGGGTTCCCTCTACCTCGGTAGAGCAGGACCTCAATCATGCTTAACCAATTCATTAATAATCCAACAGAATTATCTTAAAAACCCACGTTAGAGGGAAAAAATCAAATTAAGTGATGAGGGAATCTATAGAGGTCATCATAGTCAAATAGTTTTCTCATATCAACACCCTCATGAAGGGTATAAAGGAGGGGAACGTGGGAGAAATCCCTAGACACATAATATAAATGAATATAGAGAAGAGGGGTTTCCCCTCATCTAATAATAAATGGGAAATGTAACTTTACCCATTAAATAATTTTCTAAATGGCTAGTATCATGACACCACCATTAATGTGGCCACCTACATCATGATAGTGGATCTATCTAGCCACCAGCTTGCCAGTGGCTTTCTATCATCTAGTTGGTGACTATAGGCCACTAGAAACCCGTAACCTAGAGACCCTAAGACAAATATAGTGCTCTCCTAAGTCATATAAACACATTATATAATTAATTTCATTCCCACGTACACATATCAATTATGTTATCACCTTCAAAATACCATTCCTAATTTTAATATCAAATTTCAACTTCTAATCAGTGGAAAATTAATTGTTTCCCAAGAAACACCACATGCTTATGAACACGAGATCCTAAAACCTCCACACTATAAATATTCTAATCATATTGATGTATTTTTGGTCATCCAACCATATCAACCTATCTAAAAAATATATCAATTTGAAACCAAATCAGCTCATTTCATAATTGAATTCTAAATGTTTCCCTAGAGCACAACTTTGAATTGATGTCGCTAAAGTCACCAAAATAAAGCCGATGATTTTTACCCCCCCACCAAACCACTAAGATGGTACCCATCATTCTGTTGCATATTAAGGAACTATTTTCATCTTCTTATGATAGGAAATCCAAATAATGGTGCTCCCCGCCATGGGTGTTAGCTCATAAAATCCAATTATGAACCATTATACCTACTACTGATGGAATTTTCCAAAGAAAAACATTCTTAGTTTTCCAACAACATGTTAAAAATGGTTTCTAACATTTTGCAACTAATTAAATTTTAGAAAAATCGTTCTAATTTATGTTTAACTATTCCATGTCATATATGTTTTCCAATCATCTATGAAACATTCCATGATACATTGGATTTTCGTTGAAATGGCCCAACTACACACCCAAAAATATACCCATCATGTCACAAATGATGTACCTGAAGCTCTTATTGGCCCACCAAATATAATTCCACTCAATAGAATAATTCAAACTTCTTCAGTGATACTTTCCACAAAAATCTCGGATTCCCCCACTAATGAATTTCCCGAAACACTAATTCCATGGATGATTCATTAATCAAAAAAATTGATTAAGAGGGAAACTCAGGTATTTAAAATATCCCATGATGTTATAGGAGCCTAACTACCCACTATAGAGTTTCATATCCAAATGTATATCACGTTTCATATGATAAATTATCTACATGTGGGGCCCTAATACTTACCATTCATCCACATATGGGACTACCCCATGAGAATCTCAATCACAGGATAAACCTCACTGTGACTCTTTATATAGGATTCTACCCCCTCAATGATAAAAATATCATCTAGTTATACACACATATATAAAGACATAATCTAACCATGATTCATTTTAAATATCTCATAGTTGTAGGATTCCATTATTTATAATTCCATTCTAATATATTTTGGAACACACCATATAGAATATTGTAGACACTTTATCTAATAAAACCCATATTCATGATCATATCCACCATCATGAAATATAATACCAACTCGAACCTTCTAGAGGTCACTACATGTTCCATCCACATGGGACTACATTGTCTCAATAATCATTGAGAGTCTCAATGTTGATGCAAAAATACTTCCATCTAAAAAAATGCATGTACACAATAGTCCACCTTTGTAGAATTCTACCTTGAACATATATGGTGGAACAATGTATGAGCGTTTATTGAAACATTAAATCATTGGGCCTCAATCTTTAGTTAAAAAGATCACAATATCTATCCAACATATCACATGAATATTATATTCCCATAATGATGCATGAAAATCTTATTGCCTCTATGGGATAAGAGATAACTCTGTAGTAAATCATAATTAAAATACCATGTTCATAACATGAATTGTTAATAATATAAATATAATAGAGAACACAATGAAAAAACCTAATCCACTGGTAACTTTTACATCCTATTAAATTAAGTGATCAGGAAGAACCATCCTGATTTCCATCAATGGTTGTGACACAATCCTAATCGACTAAATACCATATCGAAAATAGTAATACAAATAAAAAACAACTATGATACCACCTTTTGACATCAAATCCTAGATCAAAATAAAAAGTAACCTAAATAGTGGTACTATATGACCTCAAGAACACCTCCTTACAAGCGAGAGGCTTCTGACTATCAGTAGGGTTCTAGGGTGGTAATATGATGACATTATACCACCTATATCAAAGTGTGTAATGATATATAAAATAAATAAAAATAAACCATGAATATAAATCAAAGCACATGGAATGAATAACTAATAATCATTAATAATAAATCAAATGTGATGTATATAATCAAACATTCAAACTAGCATACAAAACATATCACCCACTAGACCAATCACATATATAAAAATTAGGAAAAAATAATGACTTAAATAAAAATATAATATTATATACTAAAATCCACATGAAAAACCAGATCCTAATCATCAAATCCAATTTGATCTACTTTATCTTGATCAAGATATTCTTATACTCATCTAAACATGGACCTATAATAAGTAAGGGTTTCTCAAATACCCATGCACAATGGTGACCCAAGCAGGGAGTTAGTATAAAACAAAGTAGGGTAGAAAAATCATGGTCCCACACATAACAATAATTTAAGTATTTGTTCATGTTACATGATCCTAATAAAATTGATATGTGATAAAAATAAATACCACCATATTTGACAGTCATCTATGTGTCATTTATCGACCATACCCACTTCATTTAGTGATAAAGTGTCTCAAGGCACATCACAATAATCATGCCGGCCATAATAATTTCCCCAGGGCATATCATCCCAAAATACTAGAAATAACCCGAGGACTAAACTAACCCCAGTATATAGTGTAATGGCCTAGGGAATTCTCTACCCCAGTAGAAAAACCTAGGGATTTCTCTACCCTAGTATATAATGGTTCATAAAATATGATCCCTTAAAGTGTGGTAGACTCTACCACACCCACAAAATACCCCACAAGATTAGATATATTTTAATGGAAGGACATTTCGTCTATCCATAACCAATATAATCCATGATCCAAATCCCTGTAAGTCCCACCATTAGTATCGTAGACCTCCATACAGGGGGTGTTTAATATCATAGACCTCCTTGATATGAAAAGATTCCATATTAATGAGAATAACACCAACCCATTGGAATTTACTATACATAACACAACTAACCTAATAGTGTATTCCATGTTAAATTACTTTGAATAGAATATGGGATACAAGAATGCCTAAACCTAGGGGTGGTCTATAGCTAGGATACCAAATGGGGTACCCTTTGGTAATAAAAAGGTTACTTATACAAACTCAGGTTCTTGAGTCATAGTCAATTCTTGGGTCATCAAATGTCTCTTAGAGGGCATCATGCTTCTTGGAAATTCAATAAATACACATGGTCTCATAAACATCACAAGGTAATATATACTAAAAATTGTCTAAATAGATGGAACATGTCCTAACTACAAGTCAATGTGATCTATGTAGTTCATTCCTCTCACTCAAACAAATTTAATCATTCCAATTTTCTATCCACAAAGGCTATTCATATCTCAAGGGTCCTCATGTGGCATAATAGTGCCACCAAACTCAAGTTATCTCACACCCACTCTTATAGGTGTATAAAAATTCCAAATAAAGGCCACCATGTTATAAACATTTAAATATAACCTAGGAACAACCATAAAGTGGGTTCAAGAGTTAATGGTAAACCATTTGAATGATGGATTTGATCATCAATGGTTAAGGACAACATTCATGTTTCAAAAGGCCAATGTGGCCATAGATTTTGTTCTTTTCATTTGTGGAATGGCATTTAAATTACACACTTGATTTGCGACATGATCTCCTACCTCACATCACATTACCTAGATAATTAATTTTAACCAATTTCAATTAATTATTTTATTTAATCTAGTGTATCAAAATCATCATAAATTTCATTGAGAACCTCCACATTGTTGGAACCCTAAGCAACCCCACATGCGTTGTTTGCATCACTCCCCCAACACTAATAAGAGAAAATTACCTACCCACTATCACTCAAAAAATTCAACAAATTAATTTAATATAAGAAAAAAAAAGAAATAAAAACTACTATGTGGAAATTAATCATATAAATGGAAAGAGACGTCATGTAGAAGACATCGTGGGACACCATCATTCGATGTAGTACATAGTCCCCCATCATTCTCAATTGATACCACCATATTCCAATGAAAATATATTAGAAACACTAGCATATTAAAAATTAAAATTAAAATTAAGGTATGAGGGGATCAGTGGAGATTACAATAGTAAATTATATATATGTCATCATAAATGGAAGACACCCAAAAATACCCTCTTGAAGGGATTGAAGGAAGGTAAAAATGGTTAGAAACCCTTGTACAATGATAGATAAATGAACTGGAAGAAGTGGGTAAGACCCATCTAAAAATTATAGGGGTGTAGAGACTCAGTTTTTTCCATATAATGATTTTAAATATTTCTGTATATATTTTTTGAGATAGTCACCGAGAAAAAGTGTGATTATGAGGCCAAGTGTTCCTGAAATTATTTTGATAAAAATATAAATAGATTTTATATTGTGTAAACACATATTCTTAATGAAATTATGATAACTCTTATAAGATTGACCAGATCATAAATATGAGACCACAATTGGGTTAGGAATGCGATGTTTATCCAACGTGTGAAATAAAGTGAGTTAGTGGTGGTTGTTCAGATGTGTTGCTCGTTGGAGGTATATTTAAGTGGACTAATTAATTAATAATTTTTATTGTAAATTACATTTGACCCAAATGAAATATTATAAATATATAGTTATGGAAACCTCATTAGGGTTAGCCTCTTGATTTCTATAATCTTTGGTGAGATCTATACTTCTCCTTTAATCAGTGGACTATGAAGAATTATGAAGGAACTCTGAATTGGATCAGAATAGGACACAGTAAACATGACAGATCCTTCCAAATCATTGGAAAACACATTACTCATTGATTATTGACTTGTGATCAAGGTAGTAATCATCATTTGGTGTTTACAAACCCTTTGTTAAATTGATTGAGTATATCATTCTTGGTTTTTTCTATCTTCAACCATTTACAACCTCTACATTTTCCCATATAGAGAAATCATATTTTTTATTATCTTTTTTTTCTAATATAGAATGCAAGTTATTTTTCATTGGCCAAGAATACATGGACAATAATATTTAAAATTTTAATTTTGATTCTTTTCTCCATCATTAATTCATGCTCGTCACCGGTTGGATCCTCATGGACCTGGATCGACATTGCCTAGAGGTACCAAGTCTGATCAGACCCCAGGATTCATAGTGGATCCATTAATAATGAATGGTTTGATGATATAATCATATATATTGGATCATGGTGAGGATAGGATTATTGGTCTACAATTTAAAATTCAATATCATGATGAACAGAGGTGTAACAGCATGTGGAATAGACGATGATGCTCCAAAAGACCTCTGGTTGCCATTTTATAGAGAATAATGAATGAGATATGTGATATACTGAAATATCCACCTATTTTGGAAAACTATGGCACCAAATATGATGTGGAATTTATAGATCCAATCCCAGATTTTAGATATTTGATTCCTATGAAAATCCTAACTGCACGTTGTTTTTTATAAAGAACACATGTAGTGTAGCCCCTCTCACAATGATGGATATGGTTTGAGAAAAAAATATGGATGACCTGGAATGTAGTACCTCTTACACACCAGGTATTCCCTTCCCAGTTGGAGAACTTGTGTGTAAGTACATGAGGTTCGATACATTTTTGTGTACTTTGGTACATGTACATGTCCAGCAGCACATGACCCTGGTCATGGTTAGCTAAGAAATGTTGTGTAGTCCACCTACATGGAGTGTACTACTACATGTGATTAAGTCGTGTTCTAGATAGATACATGGATAAGCAGAGAAGTGGGGCCACATGTTGTGTGGGTCCCCTTGCATCCTGGTTACCCATAGTTCCCTTTTTTGGAAATTTCATCCTAATGTATCTTTTTTGTTTGAACTCTAATTCTGGCATGCTAGTATCATGTCTTATGTTTTTTTCAGTATAGAACATGATTGTTCCATCAGTTGTGCCTTTTGAGATATCATTTAAAATGTTCTAGGAATGATCAGGAAGGATCACCAGATACTTACTCCTATGTGAAACCCTCTAGTTGGGCTAGGCATGGGTCCTCAGTGGCATTTAGAGTGGAACTGCCCAGTCGGGTTGGGAATTGGACCTCTATTGACTCCCGAGTGAAACCCTCTTGATGGGCTTGGTATGGGTACTCTATGAGGAAAAAAGTGGAACCCTCAAGCTAAACTAGACATGGGTCCTCAACCTCCTGAGTGGAACCCCCTAAAATATCAGGGCATGGGTCCTTAATAACATATTGTGAAACTCTTCATCTTTACTCGGCATGGGTCTTTAACCATCAAAGTGTAACCCTCCTACCGGGTAGGTCATGGATCCTCCATCAAATATCAGAGTGAAACCCTTTTATTGTATATGATATGGTTCCTCTACCAATAATTCCTTGCCCCTCGACTATGTATCATAGTGAATATATATTTTTGACATAGATTTGGACTCAAGAGGAAGTGGAATGACCTCAAACCAAGATTCATTTCTAATACATGACCAAAACCATTAGAGCAAGTCAGTTCCACCCAAATTGGATAATATCAAGTTGTGTTGAATGATTTCATTAGAATTTTTTGTTCATGGTAGATTTTTGGGTTTCTGGTCATCATACATAGACTTTTGGAAATATTGGAAACTCTTCTTCTTGGTATGAGATGTGATATGAAGATCCCCTTATTGTCTTGTTTGGACTAATTTGACTAAGCATATAAATTTATAACCTTATTTTGTATCAAATATTTTAATTTTATTACTCTACTTCCAAGAGTGGGGAATATGTCTTGGGTATGCCACACACTTTCTGTGTTTAGATTCTCATGGTTGGATGAGTATATTCTCCATTTATATCTTGAAAAGAATCTATGGGTTTTTCACTTACTCACCATTTTTCCCCTCGAGAATGGATGAACATACATTCACAATTTTTTGGGTGAACATTACTCTTTCACTATTATTTGTTCTACTTATGGTATTTCACTTACTCTTGTATCTATTATTACTTCCGCTTAAAAATTCATGGTGCCACACTAGATATTTTTATAATCACCTCTACATGGTATTTTCCTAAACTTATAATGTATTACATATATGAAAGACATATCGACCATGACTTTAAATAATTTTAAGGATATTTGGTTCTTGGACTGCGTATAGTTGTCATAGATTGGGTTATAGGATAATGGATCTTTCAGTTTCTTCATTTTTCAGTTTTTTAGAAGGGGGAATATTTCTAGTTGGGCGTGTATTTTTCCTATTTACTTTTCGATTTACACTAGATTAATTTTTTATTTTATAGATGTTCATTCTTGTTTAGTTTAAATTATATTAGTGTTTCATATTTTATAAATTACCTCTACAATTTTTCATTGAGTAGGCTATGTGTGTGTGTACTGGTCCTTTGGAAAAAGAAATCTTGGAGTTAGTTATGCCTTCAACAATTTTTCCACCCCCTAACCTATGGAGGTGAGCTTGGGGTAGTTTCTTCTTGAGCCTTGGCTTTGGTTGGGTTATTAAATTTTTTTATCATTGGGATTTATTTAATTCGGATATTGTCAAAAAAAATCACCTTAAATAAGATTGGATGGTTTTAGAGAATAGTGTAAATGTTTCTCGAGTGCAACTCTATGGACAAGGAGTCCAATGATGTTGTTACAGCTGACATATTTACTCACCAAATCCTTGACTACCTACTTTTTGACTCGTCACGATGATACATTTGTTGCAGGGATCAATGGTACATGCATCATATAAGATTGATTCCTGTAATTTCCTTCTAGATTCATTTACCCATATATATATATATGTGTGTGTGTGTTTGTGTGTGTGTGTGTGTGTCTGTGTCTATGTCCATCAAACTGTGGTACTCCTTGATAACATTCATGATTCCTCTATGATGATATCCATCAAGGATACATGCATTGGTGTGTGATGGTTACCCTACGAGTGATGAGGCCTCAGTTCAGGGTCCATACTGCATTCCACTTCCTCCAAGTGGGAAGGTAGTATCACTTCCACCATTAGAGCATCAAATCATCCCAATTGAGAAGGTCGAGGATGTGCACAATCATAGCACACTCTGTGACATCTAGTGTGAAAGGCCATTGATGTTCTATAGTGAGAGAGATCCTCAGATAGAAGAGGATTCTCTAGAGTTGGTGTCCATATCATTATGATTGCTTGGACCTCAACTGACTAGGTAGTTGTACAGGAATCCAACATTTTCTATGGAGCAGTTAGGCATTGGTGGAGCCTTGTTATGCAGATGCACGATGAGTCGAGTGTCTTGTGAGATAAGTTCCAACTATTGTGTCATGAGGAGAACTACCCTGGAGACTTATTCTCATTATATATCCAAGATATTCTAGAGGTGAATCATGAAGGGATGACATTAGATTAGTATTTGGTTAGGTTTATAGAAGTTATACATTACTCCCTTGACATGATCTAAGACCACTAATTACATGGAAAAAAGTTCATATAGGGAATTTGCAGAGAGATCTGATCCACCAATATACCATTGTGAATCCCCACTTATACCAAGGTGATGGAGCAGGTACTTGTGATAGATATTTTTCTGTTAGAGGGACGCCATGTAGCTAGAGCTGGAAGTGGGAGCCAGAGAACTGAGTTGTCCGTAGTAGCTAGTAGATGTCGGGTGGCCGGATCTTGGCACATAAGATCCATCCATAGTCAGAAATAGGTGTATAGTCTAGTGGGAAATATAGTTCTAGGTATGTCTATATAGTAATGGCACATTACTTGTGATATGTGAGGTCACATGGAATGTGACTGGCCAACTAGACATGTAGTGGAGCCCGGGAAGATAGCTGATAGACTGCCACGATAGAGGCAACACTATGATAAAGGATCTCCTAGGTGTGGACTGGGTGGTCCCTATAAAGGAAGATCTAGAAGAGGATCCAGATTAGTTATAGGTGGAGAACAACACTATGATATCTTTCCCCCACCATGCTCAGGCTGACCATGTTAGGATCATGGAGTTGGTGTCCAGCACTGTAGATAGCTACATGCTTTGGATGTCTATGATAAAGCAACACATGCATTGATAATATGTATGATCTATGTTTTTTTAACCCTTTCTTTAGTATTATTATACATAGATTCTATAAATTCCTTTATCTTTTTACTCTTTTTGTGAGAGCGAGATCTCCCAATTGAGGCACTAGCACAATATCTTCGTCATGAGGTTCCTACAGGGAACCCTTCATTTGTATCTTTAATCTACCAATAGTGCGAGAAATTTCGTGGAGGAGAGAGGCTCATATGGGACCTTTTATATTTCATGATAGAACCATATGATGTTATATTGGGTATGGATTAGTTATCTCTAAGACCATATTTATTTTCCCCTAGACAAGCCAGGTGACTACATGATGATACGATGAGGTTCTCCTTTTTTAGTCAGAGAGACATCATGGAAGGTAAAGAAGGATCTACAAATACGATGTTGTGTCCCATTACCTGTAACCTTGAGATTATATCCCTTGGTGTATCTTGCAATTTTTGAATCTGGGATCCTTTATTTGTAGAAAATTATATAGAAGTCTTTCCTGAGGACGTTCTTGGACTATTTATAATGTGGTAGATGTAGTTTTTCATTTATTTTCATCCTAACACCAAACCAATATCTTAGACCCAGTGTGTCCCCCATGGCTGCTCCATCCCTGTTTGTGAAAATGGTGGATGTGAGATTATGGATATTTGTGGATTATTATCTCCTGAACCTGGCCACAATAATGAAAAATCGCCCCTTTATGAGGATTTATGAAATATTTTATTTGTTCCAAGATTTGATATGATTCTCTATGATCGATCTTAGGTCCATCTACCACTAGTTATGGGTTTGTTATGATGATATTCAAAAGTAGTCATTCTAATGTCACTATAGACATTATGTGTTCCCAATGATGTCCTCTAATGTAATAAATTTTTCTCCTATGTTTATGGATTTGATGAATATGGTATTCTAGACATAATTATACTAGTTCATTTTTTTCTTAATTGATGTTATAATCATTTGCACTATATCTGAGGAGGAGCTTCTAGTGTAATTGAAGATGGTTCTTGAGATTCTTTGAGAGCACTTGTTTTATTAAAGGCTCTCAAAGTACCAGTTCTATATTCTTGAGGTTAAGTTTCTAGGGAATGTAATTTCAGAACAAGGAGTATGTGTGGATCTATTGAACATCAACATAGTGCTTTCTGGTAACCACCCAAGAATGTGTCAGAGGTGCGTAACTTCCTTGGCTTAGTGGGGTACTATATGTGGTTTGTGGAAGGCTTATTCATAATTTTGGCCCCTTTGACCACCCTACCATGGAAAGGGTAAATGTTTATCTATTATGTGCATTTCCATAGGGCCATGGAGGAGTTGAGGAAGACGATGATTATTTTTCTAGTGTTGAGACAACTAGAGGAAGGTGTTGAGTTCAAAGTGTATCGTTATTCCCCATGAGTTGGGCTCGGTTGCATGTTCTTGTATAAACAAGAAGTTATAGTATATGGGTCATGGATGTTGAGACCCCATTAGTGGAATTACAGAACTCACAAAATATATATGGAAATGGTAGATTTATCCCTATGGATTTGGAGGCTCTACCTTATGGGGGAACTTTGTGGATTAATTAGAAGACCATAGTATCAATAAAATATTCACATAGAGAGACTTGAACTAAAGACAATGAAGCTTGTAAGGCACTGAGATGGTGTGCGATTCCAAGGACCAGTGTTCCTAGAATTAATTTTATAAAAATATTAAATATATTTTATATTACATGTAAAATGATTCATAAAGATAATGGTATAACTATTAAATTGTTGATCAGATTAGAAATATGAAACCAAGGTTGGGTTCAGAATATAGTGTTTAATCTTGGCAAGACATAAAGTGAGTCAGCATGGAACATTCGGGCCCCTCGCTCAGTGGAGGTACATTTATGTGGATTAAATAATTATCAAATTCATTTTAAAATTAATTTTTACATAAAAGAAATATTATAAATACATTTTTATGTAATCCTCACTAGGTTAATCCACATAATATATGCAATCATTGATGAGGTGTCTCATTCCCCATCCTTTGTCAGATCATGAAAAATGATGAAGAAACTCTAAATCAGATTGCATAAGGATACAGTGAACATGAAGGCTCCGTACAAATAGTTGGTGAATGCATTATTCATCGAATATCAATCCTTTATCATTGTAGGACTCTCCATTTTGTGTTTTCACATAGTTTATAAAATCAATTAGGTATATTTTTATTCAATCTTTGATATGTGTCCCTTAGTAGTCTTTTCATGTGCCCAATTATATAAATGTTAATTTTTTATTAGTAAATATATACGATATAATACCTATTTTTTTCATTGGATATGAATTCTTATCCAATAATGTTTACACTTAGTTTTATGATTCTTTTCTCCCACACTAACTCATGTTCTTCAATGGTTGGATCCTTTCAGTCCTGGTTCGACATTACTGGGAGGTACTAAGTCTAATCTAATCCCTAGATTCATAGGGGATTCAAAAATAATGAATGTTTTTAAAATATAAGAATAGATATAAGATTCATTCAAGGATAATATGACCAATCTATTGACTAAACATTCGTATCTTGATGAAAAGATGAGTGGCGGCATGCAGATCAGATGATGAAACCCCTAATGAGATATAGTTTACGTTTTCCGAAGAAAGAAGGCCAATATCCATGATCTATGGTAAAATAAACCTATTTTGGCCTAAAATGTAACCTTAAATGTAGAAGAGTTGATAAATTCAACCATTTATTTTAGATATCTTATTTCTATGAAAATCTTGACTACACATCGTGCTCAATGAAGAACACACAACATATAGCCCCACCTGTGGGGGAAAAATGCTTTGGAAAAAATTAATGATAACATGATTTGAACTTCCTCCTAAATTTTGTTTATACCCTTCATTTTTGATAGATAATGTTATGGGTCACATGGACGGTAACTAATGTAGAAGTACATGAGGTATGAGACATGAATGTGTACTTCTGTACATGGACACAGCAAGAAGAACACCGCCCTGGTCCCGAATAGCCAAGAGACATCATGAATTCCACCTACAAGGTGTGTACTAATATATGGGATGAATATGTGTGATTTAAATGACACAAATAGTCTATTAAGTGGGATCACATTCCAAGTGGGTCCCCTCACATGGTGTGTATCCCTAGATTCATTTTTGTCGATCTTAAACCTCATGTATATCCTTCATTTGACCTCATATTACGCATTGCGAGTAGCCTATCCTAAGTGTATTTTCATGTAGAATGTGATGGTTCCATAGAATATGGATTTAGAGATATTATGTGATATTTTATGAGTAATAAATATTCAATGGAGACCCCAATGATGGTAGTGATCATGCAAGATTACCATATTTTTACTCCAGAGTGGAACCCTCTGGATGGGCCGAGCATGGGTGCTAGATGGATTATAGGAACCGAGAGATGAAATCATTTATTCTTATTCTCATAATGGACAACCACAACTTCTATTGAATCCATATATACATATTCCTCAAACTAGTATGTACAGCAAGGGAAGAAGAGTGGAACTCCCACATCACCTCCTTCCACAATGTTACTGGAAGCACTGTTCACCCATGGAAAAATATGATGTGATTCGTTCATTGAGAATATCCATATGATGAGTGATATTTGTATATCTAATCATGTAATCTCTTGTAGTTGATGTCTCCCATCTTATACTCTCTAATATTTATAATTTTATCGTATTTTTCTGGTTAGGGCATATTTCAGATTGGGAATTTATTTTCCCCTTTACTTTTTAGTTTACACAACCATACTTTTATATTGTCCATAGGTTGATACATGTTTCATTTAATTTTAGTAGTCTTTAATTTTTTATTCTTTACATATACAATTTTCTATTTAGTAGGATATGTTCATGTGTGTAGTTTATTTGGAAAAGGCCTCCCCATGATAGTTGTGCCTCCGAAGCTGGTCTCCAACCTCTAGCCTATAGAGGCATGCTTGGGGGTAGTTGTGTCTTGAGCCCCAGCATGGGTTGGGTTTCAAAAATTGTTGATATAATTTTACATTTTTAAAAATCCACCTACTATCTAGTGGTTTTTGGTAACATTATGGTAGATTAGTCTATCCACTGAGAAGCTAGTGGCTCACAAGCAGTTGGTCAATGACTACATGATTTTGTTTATCAGTAGTCCATCCACCACAGGATAGCACCATAATTCTTCTAAACCTTTTTGACACTGAAAAAAGATTATTTTAGGCCCAAATAAACCTATTTAAAAGGTTACCAACATAGGAATGTTGTTCTAAAGTATAATTCAACATTAGATCACCCAAATAAATTTTTTAAAATCCCTCTAGAAACATCACACACATATGAACAAATAATCTTACATTGGTGTTTCAAATTTTTTAAATTCTAACATTATATGATGACCATAATAAAAATATAGTATATTATCATAAGACAATATTTAGGACTTTATTAACAGAATACTTATATCAAATTTTATAGTGTAACAAAATCCGTTTCAGAATTATTGTCTTTACCTCTAAAAAATTATTTACAAAATTCTCCAAAATGTTACAAACATGTTCAAAAATTAGAATAAGGAAATATATGATTGAATAAACATCAAAGACAACTTCTATTATTAATAAAAACTAGATTATGAATCTTAAATCATAGACATTACTCACCCTTTACATTATTAGATACTTTCATATTTTTTATCATAGAATACATGGGGTTGTTATGGTTACTTATATACTTGTTCTCTTGGTATTATAATAATCAACATTATCACATTTATATACTATTTCTATGTATTTTAATTTCATATATCCTCCTTATTTATTATTTATTCGCAAAAATTTCATGATATTATCCCTTGAACATGCATAGTAGAATAGTATGACAACAATATTGATCATTATCCACATATCACCAACTCTCCTTGGGTTATAAATATCATATATATTTAACCTCCAAACATATATGAACTTTTTTACAACATCCCTCACCTTTGTTTTTTTTCATTTTTGAATATATTTACTTATTAATAATAATTATAACTTTAATTGGAACAAAATATAACACATTACCATTATTTGGAACATTCTCCCACTTTGGATTTTCATAATAATTTAGATCCTTATTTAATTAACCTGAAATCCAATTTTAATTGATTGAAAATATGATATTCCACATTTGGTTATATATATATGCAAACGACAAGAAACCAAAATATATTCTTAATGTTAAATTAATCTTTCTCATAATATCAATTATAAATTCAAACCTAGAATAAACAAATAAAATCCCCACTAATAATGAAGAACACATCTACCAAATAACACAGTCACAATATGTTGAACCAACATCTATTTTTTACGAGTGAATAAAAGTTAAATTTTTATATTTACATGAAGAAACTATAATAATGTTTCTAATTAGTTTCAAAATACATTAACACATCTCTAGATCCATATTAAAAATTATAATTATAATATAATATATAATCTCATTTCCCCATAATTATATGATCTTTACTAGTAAAGTATATCTAAGCATATTGTAAGTAACTACATTCACTAACAATAGGTGTGTGTATTCCATTCCGATTTAGTATCAATATTATAAAATGAAAATTCCATGCTTACATATGATAATTAATTCATAAAAAATATTATTGTAGTCCTCAAAATCAGAATTCATTTCCATAGTGATGAAAACACATAATTTAACTCAATTTACTATAGAATTTTTAAAAATAACTCTTGGTCATAACTAATCATTATTCAATATATTAAATTTTGTGTTCATAATAATTGCATAGTGATCATTAATATGATATATAAATAGAATAAACCCAAGAATACAAGGTCATATTATGTTTTTTATATACTTTGATATACAAAAAAATTTATATATATTCCTGGATGTTCATTTTATATCTGGAGAGGTGAGAAAAACTATATTTTACATAACACATGAATACTAACATTATTTATATTCTAATCCTTGTTAGAAAATACCATCATTTTTTTGACATAAAACAAAATTGGGATATTAATTTAATTTAAAATTTTGAGTCCATAAATATCATCCACATTCACTCTTAATTTAGGTGTGTATATTTTACCATACACTCTACTTAATTTATATTAGTTAGGGAACATTAAGATGTTTTTAGCAACTAGTTCATGCATATGTCACACTAAAACATCTTCATTTTTACCATTCAGCGTATATAACTAGTTGTTTGGTCAACAAAGTGGAATTCCCTAATAGGGGGGTGAATTAGAGTATGATAGATTAAAACTTTTTTCTTTTGGATCCTGTTTCATTGTTAAACGAAACTAAATTCTCTCTTCCTACTGTAGATATATATGAACATAAATGAAATCACTCACAAGAAATAATGATTTTTACTTGGTTCACCCTCACTAGGCTACATCCAAGGAGCATAAAATGACAATGTGCTGATGTACCAAATTCACTACGGCACACTGCCAATAATGACTACAATGTTTGGGATAGATCTTCTATGCCCAGGCCCACTGCCATTACAAGGTTTATGGTATGCTCAATGCATTCCCAAGGGTCACTCTCTATGCCTCTTTATCTGGATCACTATTGGTGGAAAGGGTTATCAACTTCCGCATCCTTCACTCACTACTCTTGCAAAAGAATCCACTCACAGTTTATAGAAATTTTGGTCAAACATAGTTTATAGACATGTAGGTCCCTTAATTTTCCTGAATTACTGTTTCCTCAACTATAGGTAGATTCTCTATTCAAGTTCCTTTTCACCTGCAGATGAATTTCACCTTCCCAGGTACTGTTAGATACCAGAAAATCCTTTCGCAAACTGATTTGTATCTTTTTCAAGATTTTGTGTACTAATAGAGAACTATATTCCTCTTCTGCATACTGAGTATCGGGTTTGGTATGTGGAAAACCTCTCTACAGACTGCTTATTTCTTTCACCAACCATTATCACGTCCATGTATTGTTGGCTTCATTCCGCCTCTAAGAACTACCCCTATCCACAAACTGTTCTCTTTAGGTGGATCATCTTCACCTCGGTGTACCAGAGTTCCCCCTCTACGCACTACTTTCCTAATCCTCTCTCTCACATACCTGATATTCCTCCTCCACATATTGAGTCATTTTATGGTTTCAGTTCTCTAAAAAAACCAATGGTGGATTTTCTTCTGTGCGAACCACTTAATCCTTCACAACCATCCCTTCGTGAACTACCTTCGGTCTTCAGGAAAATCCCAGACCAAAAATACATTCTCTAATGATATTCGGTCTCAATATTATTCGGTGGGATTAAAGATTGTTATATTGAAAAAGATATCTGTAATTTCCGCTAATCCGTGATTTAAAAAATCATCAATCCAACCTGCACCACATACCGATTCTTCGACCACCACGAACCATAAGCCACATGTGAACCATTTTTCTCATGCGCTATGCATATCACCTATGCTCCTACATGATCAATCTATTCTGCTGATGACACTCCATCCACGTACCACAATGACTTCCACCTTAAACTATTTTTGGTTTTGTGAACCATTCTGGCCTACCATTTTTTCAGCTTCACATACTGTTCCTAGAACATGGTACGCGGTTAACAGATTATAGTACACTGTTCTCATCCTTTGTTTATTTTCTTCAACGTTATTCATACAATTCACTCCTATGAAGAAATAATTCATTTTAAAACATCAAATACCAAATTTTGAGCTTCAAAAATTTGGAAAACAATGTAAAACTAGGCCCCTTAAAAACCTATCTTTGTCCAACACCAACCATACTCATTTCCAGTCACCTGGATTTTTCAACTAACACAAACACTCCCAAAACATACCAAAAGGACTCCTTGAGAGTTTTTTCAACAATCTCCCCCTTTGGGTTTGATGAAAACTATTATCATAATAACACTTTCACATTTTGATACCTTATTAAATATTCTTTCAACTTCAACCACCATTCACTTCACATGATTAAGACAGCAATCAAATATTTTCTCAAATTTTAATTTAAGCCCACATGAGCCATGCTCGGTGTGAGAAACAAGAGTATAATGCAATATTCATCAATTAATTACTTCATTGATAATAACCACTTATTGATACCATACTGATACAAATAAACTTATTTAATCACAAGCCTCATTCTGTCATGATATATAATCATTATTCGACAACTTCTATCATCGTATGATTTAATGCACCCAAAGTTACAGCTCATCTTAAACTCCCCCTATCTTGCTACTCCACATAATAGCTTCTCCCCATGTCCTTTCTCCCCAAATAATAGTCAGACTTTCTCCCCCATTTTCAAAAAACCCAAAGGGAATTTCATGGTTGTCTACAACATGTTAAAGAACACATATTATCATATTGGGGAAAGACACATCATACCTCAGGGAGAGGGGCTCCCACATACACACTTTTTCAAGTGAGGGAAGTTGACTGGACTCCCATATCTAGTCAATGCCTTTCAAACACTTCATTGGGCAAGGACTTCATAACAATATCTACAACTTGTTGTTCTGTAGGCACAAACTCCAACATCAATATCCCTTTCTCCACTTTCTCCTTGATAAAATGAAATTTTATTTCAATTTGATTTTTCCTTGAGTGATAAACTGGTTTTTTTCTCAGATTTATAGCACTTGAATTATCAAAAAGGATTCCGATCAGAAATTTTACTTCAATTCCCATATCTTCAAGTTTCTGCTCCAACCATAATAGTTGCATGGAAGCTTGGGTAGCTGCAATGTATTCCGATTATACGGAGCTTAATTAAATTAAAACTTTTTTCTTTCTTAACCAAGAAATACACAACCCTATAAGATAAAAGGAACCTCCAGATATTGATTTCCTATCATCTTTTAAACCAGCCCAATCCACCTTCGTATATCTCAATAGCTCTGGCTGATATTTCTCATTATAAGTTAGGCCAAAATCCATTATTTACTTGATATACCAAAGAATCATTTTTTACTTCAATCATGTGGCTCTCCTTGGGATTTCTTTGATAAATTATTTATTTTCATGTGGAAAATACAATATTGGTCCTTGTCACTATCAGGTGGAATTCTAAGGATCTTCCAATATTTCATGATATTTACTAGCATGCCTTCATCATCCCATGACAGTTTCATCTAGGTAACAACTGGAGTCTTCATATCATTGGAATTGTCCACTACAAATCTTATCATAATCTCCTTGTAATATTTATATTGAAAATCAAAAGTTTCATTTCTTCCTTTCATCACCTGTAATCCTAGAAAATATGTTAGCTCACCAATCATCGACATTTAGAACTCTCTTTTCATGAATTCGGAAAACGATATTCATTTTTAATCATGTAATCTAGTAAATATTATGTCATGAATATAAACCATCACCATCATCATTTGACTATTTACAATATTGAAATACATATTATAATCAACTCCACCACGTTGGAAACCGAGCTTCTTTAGAAACTAGTCATGCCTTGAATACCATGCTTTTGGTGCTTGCATAAATCCATAAAAATCATTCTGCTGTCAAAAAACACTATTCTTGTCTTCATGAATGATAAAACTATCTGGCTTCTCAATGTAGACATCTTCTTCCAGAACCCCATTCAGAAACACTGACTTGACATCCATCTGGAAAACCTTCAAGTTTCTTTGCACTACTATAACTAAGAATAATTTGATTGTCTCCTGCCTTGAAATAGGTGAAAATGTCTCATCAACTTCTATACCCTCTATCTGGGAGTAACCTTTTCACACCAGTCTGGCTTTTTTTCGAATGAAAACACAATCTTCATTAACTTTTTTGCGAATAACCCAATTTATCCTGATAACATTATTGTCTGCTAGTCTTGAAACAATTTCCCACATCAAATTCTTCTCAATTTGGTCAATCTCTTCATTCATTTCCTTTAACCAATTCTCATATCCAAATACTTTATCAAAACTTTTAGGTTCCACTTATGATAAGTATGATGTTTTGTAGAGACTTCATCCTTCTTGTATGCACTGATGCTGCCTGATCACCAATTATGTTCTACCTATCAATTTTATCTCTACTTCATAGTCTCTGAGAAGACACTATTTTTTCTCATCATCTGAGTATTCTTATGAATCATCCTCTAGAGCTGGAGCATCTCCTGACTAGCTCATCTCTTCATCATAATTCACCTTAGTCTGATCATGTATTTGCTGAACATTTTTTCATTCTCTACTATAGTCACACCATGAATTTAAAATATCTTTCCCAACAACTTATTGAAGAATTGATATGATTTAATTTCCTTTTAGGTGCCCAGAAATATCCCTTCATCCCTATAGTATTTAAATATCTTATGTTTCTCCTTATTGAGAATGAAACATTTACTTCAAAATATTCAAAAGTACATCAATGATTTCTTATTTCTATACCATTTATCATATGGATTCTTCTCTTCTTTTGTAAAAATAAAATATCAATTTGAAGTGTATACTACTATCATCACTACTTCTTTCCATAATATCTTTAGACGATCTTTCTCAAAGATCATTTTTATGGCCATGTTGTTGTTAATCAGATTTCTCCTCTGAACTACTCCATTCTGCTGTAGAGTTATTACTATTGTAAATCGATGACTTATCCCATGTTTCTCAAGATAACCCTCCACTTGTCTATTTGTGAACTCTATCACATTATCTATTCGAATCTTCCTGATTTTCTAACCAATCATCTTTTCACATTCCCTTCGATATCATGTAATGCAACTGAACAATTCCAATTTGTGGGTCATTATTGATACCCAGTCCATTTTACTATAGTCATCAATGAAGAGAACATAATATCTTCCCCCATAAATATCCCTTAGTGATATTGGCCCACACACATCAATATCCACCAACTCAAGAAATCTTATTGACTTTTTCTCCTCTTTCATATATGTCTTTCGAATGATCTTCTCCTTTTGGTAGGAATCACATGTATGAGTATGATCACATGATAATATTGGGATATTTTATGCTACATCATATTTCATAATATCTTCCATGTAACCTTGGCTTATGTGGCCAAGGCACTTATTCCATAACATTTTTTCTTAATCCTTAGATAGAAATCACATATCTCTTTCTCTACTCATGAGGAAGAGATTAACTTTCGTACTCTTTCATTGCAACACAAAAACACCATCCTTTTTCTTGATGATATATAATTTCATGGAAAAACATACGGCATTCCCTGAGTCTCAAAATTGACTGACACTAATTATGTTGTGATGAATACCCTCAAAAACCAAGACATGTGCTTGTCTCACATATTTTCCTCCAAACATGGATTTTCCTAAACCAATAATTTTCAAAACTGCATCATTACAAAATATTACGATACCTTATTTATCATAGATGATTTTAGAAGATCCTTATTTCCCGTCATTTGGGATGTACATCCACTGTCAATGATCCATATCTCAATGTGATGTGATGCCTTGAATGTAATTTCTACATACACCACTTGCTCAACCATTTTCTTATTTACCCATGTCTTTGTCATAATACCTTAAATGGAAGGATAATAATTATCTTCCTCAGCACATGATATACTATCTTCAACTTTCAGGGATGAAAATTGATTTTTAATTTATATTTCTCTTAATGATACATTTTTCTGCTTCTTATTAACAAATTTGGTCTACCTTGACACAATCCTCTCCATTGTTCATGTGAAATATCATTCCATATGTTTGAATCCTCTTCACTTGAAAAAAATACCCTCAGATGATGACTTGGAATTTTGATCTCCATACAACCACCTTTATTGGTATGGTTCCCCTTTTCACATCTTTTCTATGAAGCATACATTTTGAGAGTGTCCCATATTACCACAATAATAGAATTTTATGTGAGGTACATTCCTGTGTAGAAATTTTTTACCACTAGTTGGGCATTGAGTTTTCAGAATCTTTTTACTCTTCTTCATACCCAAATTGATGATAACTCTTGGAGTAGGTGCATATGGTATGACTTAAACCATAACTAAAATTGTTTTAGATTAAGCCTCAGACACTCCTTATCATTCATAATTGATTGTTGCTTTTGTTCTGATGGACCACTCTGCTTGCATATCATCTAATCTATGGACGATATGACCTTATTTATTGATGTCTAATTGAGAGTTACCAGTTTCTCTAGATCTTCCACAGTTTGTCATAGACTAGAGACTTCCTTTTCTAGTTGTTTGATTTGTTTGATTTTATCTTTTCCAATTTCATTCAAGCTATCAATTTATTTTTTATGTTGTTCAATGTTGATTTTTTACTCAACCATATTTTAATAGCGTTCTGGTATTAAATACCTCTTCTTTTCAGTATCCTCATTCAAGTCATAATTCTTTTCTTCCTTCTTCTACATAGAGAGTTTGGCATCACAACAAGTTTGTTAGATTTTTTCGTTTTGGATCTCATAATATCTTCCTCTTCAAGATCAGCTTCAAATTTAGCAAAAAGATAAACTCTTCCTTCAATTTATCTTTATTCATTATCACTTTCTTCTCTTGTTACTGAATTTTTAACATCTTCGACCAAAGACACAATTTTATGATATCTGCAGTCCTCTAACTCTTTTTCCTCAGATTCTTCAAAATCTTTTTCATTTTCCTAAAGTAGCTTCTTCTTTTTGAAAAAATTTCTCCTCATACTTCTCCTCCAGTTATCATTTGATGAATACTTCTTTTGGGTGATTTCATCATTTTCATCATCAAACTTATTAGGAAACGTTTCTGCAAAATCCCCAATCTTTCCACATCGAAAGCATGCAAATGGAATTTTACCTTTGAACTTTGTTTTTTTCATTGCTGATTGGAGGACAGAAGTGACATGACATCATCAATTTTTTCATCATTAGAACTATCCTCAATAGGGTGATTTTTCATGGCCTTGAATTCCACTCCCTTAGACTTCCCCTTTTCCAGTGCATCATTATCATCTTTTATCATTTCATATATACAATGGTACTGTGTAGGTTATCCAATGTCATCTCTTTCAGGTCTCTTTCTTCCAACAGTGAAACTTTAGAATTGAAATATGGTGGATGTTTTCTCAAGATATATTTCCCAACAGTTTTCCCACTATGCATGTAATGTTTTACAAGACATGACCTTTGTATAAATTGAATTTTATAGGGATAACCATAAAGCATTGATCCATTTAGAATCAATTTCCAATTATTTTCTTTCATCTTCTGATAAGGCAATGCTATTCATTTCAATTGATATTCCATGCATAGATTTTGTGAAGACATCCATCCCTACTGATCGGAAGTAGTGCTGCATCAAAATCATCCATAGTTAAAAATTATTTCCATCAAATATCAGGATTCATTTATGACTAAACACCTATATTTATTCTTCTTGAGAGAGAACCACTAACTTCCAACCTTTTGCTCTGATACCAATTGTTAGGTTTTCTAGGTTGAATACCATCAGATGGAGGTGAATCATGGAATGACATATTGAAACTTTTTTCATTTTTGATCTTATTTTATTATTTAAAAAAAATCAATTCTCTATTCCACCCATAGAAATATATGAACATCAATGAAATAATTCATAGGACACAATGATTTTTACTTGGTTCAACCTCACTAGGATACATCCAAGGAGCATACAATGACGATGTTCCGATGTACCAAATTTACTAAGGCTCACTACCAATAATCAGTACAATGTTTGGGCTAGATATTCTATGTCTAGGATAACTTCCTTTACAAAGTTTAGGGTATTCTAACTGCATTCCCAAGGTCACTCCCTATGCCTATTTCTCTGGCTCACTACTGGTGGAATGGGTCATTGTCTTCCTCTTCCATTTATCACTGCTCCTGGAAAGGAACCCACTCATAGTTTATAGATTTGTAGGTCAAACATTGCTTATGGACATGTAGGTCCCTTCATTTTCATGAATTCGTACATCCTCAACTATAGGTAGATGCTCCGTTGAAGTTACTTTTTCACCTGAAAATGAAGTCTACCTTCCCTAGTACTGCTAGGTACCAAAAAAATCATTTCACAAATTAATTTTATGATTTTGAAAGTTTCCTTGTTAAAACCACAAACCATCTTCCCCTCCCACGTACTGAGTACTAGGTTTGGTACGTGGAACACCTCTCCGTGTACTTATTCTTCCTCCCACAAGCCATATCACCAATGAGTACCACTGCCTCTGTTCCGCCTCTGCAAACTGCCCATGTCCAGAAAATGTTCTCTATTCATGGACCATATTTTCTTCCACGTACTAGAGCTCCCCCTCTATGTACCACTAGCGGAATCCTATCTCTCACATACCATAGATTCCTCATCCACGTTCTGAGTCCTTTGTGGTTTTCTGTTCTCTACAAAAACCTTCAGTGGAATTTCTTCTTTGCAAACCAATTTAGCCTTTGTGAACATCCCTTTTCAAACTACCTTTGGTCTTCACGAAAATATTTGAAAAAAAATATGTTATCTAATGATATTCGGTCACAATAGTAATTGGTGGGATTAGAAATTAATATATAGGAAATGATATCTGCAAAATATGATAATCCAAGCCTTACAAAATCTTCAATCCAGCCTTCACCGTATACCGATCCTTCTGCCACCGAGAACCATAAGCCACCAGAGAACCATTTTTCATATGTCCTCCACGTACCGCCTATGATCATATGCAATCAACCACTTCTTCTAATGAAACTCCATCTGCATACCGCACTGCCTTCCGCTAAGAACTGATTTTGGTTTCACGAACCATTACGGTGTACCGTTTCCATCGCTTTTCATACCGTTCACATAACATGGTACGTGGTCCAAGAATTATGGTATTTGATTCTCATACTTTCCCAAGTTTCATCAACATTATTCTTACAGTTCACTCCTATGAATAAATCATTCCTTTTCAATCATCAAACTCCCGATTTTGAGCCCCAAAAATTTGGAAAACACTTGAAAACTATGCCACCTTAAAAACATGTCTTTAGTAGAAACCAACCATACTAATTTGTAGTTATCTGACTTGGTCAAAAAACACAACCACACCCAAAACATATCGAGAGGACCCCTTGAGGGATTGTTTAACAACACTAGTACATCTCCCATGTATAATCATGATGATTTACTTCAAATATAATTTTCAAAAGTTTATTAATAGTTTGAGTAGTTAATTATGAAAATTAGTTAAAAATATGTTAAAATTAAAGCTTTATTGATAGATATTAATGATAAAAAATTAAAAATAAGGATATGTATAATTTTTTTACATATAATGGAATGAAAAGGAAAAAACACAATGTAAAAATATATGGTAAAGCATGATGTATCATAAAGTGTATATCAAAAAAAATGAAACATTATTTTCACTTTAGAGAAATTCAAAAACATGATGTATCAGAAATTTCACATAAGAAATAGTAAAAATTAACATTGAATCATGAAAATTGAAATTATTATACTAACATATTAAATATTGTTTTGAATCCAAGGACACACAATAACATGTCTATAGAGAAGGGTTTCTTTTCAATAAGATGGGTAACAAGTGTAACAAGGGGTACTATTTGTAGAGTATGTATGGTGCACTTTATAGTCACACATTGTGAGTGACATCCCTATTATTAATAGCCTGAAAGAAGTTCCCTTCATCATTACTGCAATTATGAAATCTTCATTTATCAGTAAAAAGGATAAAATTCTTCTCACATCCTATATACTGTAATTTGTAAAATATAATGATTGCAAAGTGGTTTCCTTAAATGCTCAAATTATTGCTTCTATGATCACATATTTGCTGCAATTATCACATCCTAATGACTGAAAAGTGGTTTTCTACAGCAATTCAATATATCTCATAAAAAAGAAATGTTAGAATCTGGTCACTATACATTGATTTATTAGAATAAATGATAAAAATCTGGCTTATATGTGCTATTATGGGTTTTATGTATAATTTAATAAAATTATATTTAAATTTGTAAGTATAAATGTAAAATATAATTTGAACATAATAGATGAAATAACGTTTTTCTATTACCTTTCAATTACAGCATCACATTTCAGTCAATTTATTATGTTCTTTTGTTTATCTTTTCCATCAATTGGGGCTACACATCATTGAATTTGTTTTTTATTGTTGTAGTGTCACTAGTGTTTTTAATATTTAGTTTGACCATTTCATCTACATCAAACTCACTCAAAATATTTTTCTACATCAGCAAATGACTTTAATTAATAATTAGAAAAAAACAGTTTCAAATGTAATAATTAAAGCAGTAATCTTATGTCTACCAATTTCAAATGAGAATAATTTTTTTTGTTTTAATGACATAGTCAATGTAAATAAAACTGGAAAAAAATCATTAATTCCCACTCAAATGATGCAATGAAAATAAGATATAATGAAGATAAATATCTTAATACCTGAGTGGGTGGAAATTTCATAGTTGTTGTAACAAATATTATGTCATTATTTCTGCTGACTCTTACACATCTAGTGATTTCATGTTCCTACAACATAGTTGTAAAATGAATAATAACTGACGTAGTATCGAATAAGATATACTGTAATAAATGAAATAATACTGAAGAAGATACAATATCTACTTAATTGGAAGCATGTAAATTTTCAATTCTAACTAGTGACTTGTTTAGTTGTAGAAAAAAAAATCCTCTTTTTTCTTATTTAAAGCGAAATATACTTAAGAAAACTCCAATTTGAAATACTGGTAATATCATGCGTACAGTGAAAAAAGAATGTTCATAAGAAAACTCCATTATGATACACATTAATAGGGAAAAATAAATGTATAAAGGAATATGAAATATTGGAAATATCAATTCTATAGGTTTTTGAAATATTAAAAATATTGGAAATATCAAGAGTATAGGTTTTTGAAATATCATGTGTACAAGTTTTGGAAATATTATAAATATCTTGCGTACATGTTTTTTAAATCTTCTTTAAAAACCTCAAATATGAAATCTCCCTATTTTATCTTGTGTACAGTGAAATATGCTTCAAAAACCATTAATAATATACCCTTTAATTAGAAAAAAGCAGGTATATAGGAATTATATACGTACTCAGTGTTGTTGGCTCTGACTATAGGAAAATTTTAACTAAAATCTACATTAAATCCTTTGGATCCCTACATAAAAATATGTAGGAAGACTTTAATTCTTCTTGAACACGTATAGAACTATTATTATCCTATAGTAAACTCACAATCCAAGATAAGGTAGTTGATAATATGATCACCCCCAATATGATTATTTAGTAGATAGAGTCAAAGTAGGGTATTTACTTGTACATATAACTCCTAAATCAATTATACAATATGAAAATGATGGCTTAGAACTATATTGATATGTACAACAGATATTATAAATAATACATATATCTTATCTCAAATTAACTGCAACATTAGAGTATTTTTTTTCCTAGTATGCATCATAATATGGTCCCAGAAGATGGCATAATGAGTTTGGAATAGGCCACCTATAACTGCTGGTTTGATTTCACTGAAACTACATCCAGTTATAGCTCATACGGTCCGCTAAATACAATGATGTATTTATAATAGAGGTTCATCCACACTACTACCATAGTGGTATAATTATAACAGTGGTATGGATATTAGTATCCATATATTGTGCACATAATTATGAATTTCATTTACAACATCCCTAATATAATAATTTTTAGTTAATATGAAAACTGTGGAATGGTCAACTATACATTTAAAATGGGAAATTTAGAAAATTGAAAGTAAGAAATACAAATCCTTCACCTTGGAGGGCTGATATGTTTTGTAAAGGCACATGGTCTATTTTTGAAATACATGAAAGAAAATTTATATGTAGTACAGATAGAAGAATGAAATGATATAATCAAAATAAAATTCTACACAACTCATGCATTCCCTCATAGAATCACTTTTACAAGAAGTTGTATATCTATAAAATCATGTTATAATAAACCATGCCGCATTAAATGTAGTAATGAAAACATGAATTAATATTTATATCATTTAATATAATGATAGCTTCAAATACTGGTAAACAATATAACTCTAAATGTGTACTCCAAATATTCAGACAATGAAGTTTTGTACAGTAATAATAAAAAAAAAATGGTTTACATTGAATATTTTTTTAGTATTGCTGAATATTTGGATAAGGACATAGATCTAAGGAAATCCATCCCAAGAAAGCCACAATAAAAACACCAATAAAAAAATAAACAAACACCAAGTCAAACTTTCTCATTAAAAAAATGCCTTTTTTTGTGTTCCTTGAAGAAAGAGTTACTGACAACACTTTTCTTCATCTCACAAATTTCTCCCCTTGAATCCTACAATGAAATTTGAATAAGAATCTTGGGTTTGGACAGTTCCTTTTTAAGATTCATTTGAAGAACTGAAATATGGAATTATTCAGATTAGGGGCTTATGGGGGATATCAGAAAGTTCTATTTGATAGGTTACTAAATTGTTCAGAGATATATAAGAATTAATTGAATATTATATATTGTAGTTAACAAAAAAAATTAATATTATCCTTATAAATGGAATATTAAAATTAAAACATGAATTAATATTTAAATGCAAGGAAAACTTTGATTAAAAATTTTCTTTTAAAATAAAAAAAGAGACGATCCTTTAGTGAATAGTAATGTGAAACCAAGTTTATAAAAGAGTACCCTTTTGTTAAGAAATTAAACTCTTTGAAAGATCACACTTACATATTCCCACACCTATAAGAAGGAAATGTTAGAAAATGATGCTGATGGATCATTAAAAATATGAAAATAAGAAATCAATGGTATGGATATGAATAAACATCGTCGGAAAAGACAAAAAAAAGTGTAATTAGTTAAGAATTGTAATTTTACAGCTCTATGAAGTAAACACTATGAAATTTCAATTTTTATAGTGCAAAGAATAGTTTCATATCAACATGCATAACCAAAATAAATTAAAAATAAGTTGCATGGCCTAACCTAAAACTAACCATAGTAGATGTATATTATTTTCAAACATAAAATGAATAATCAGACAATAAAATTTGAACCCGAAGTAATATAGAACTACAATTATATGAGAAATTCAGAAGAAAGAATTTATGTTTTGAAATAGGTAATTTATATCATACCTGAAGTGGGAATATGTTGTAGGAGGGAATATGATATGTCAGAAGTAATCTGAGAAGTTATAATCATCGAACTAAAATTAACCTTAGTAAAAGTTTTTTTATTTTCAAACATAACATGAAGAATCAGACAACTAAACGTGAACTCGAAGTATTATACATGTGAAATGAAATGAGAATTGTAGATGAAATTATTTGAGTTTTGGAACAGGTAATTAATCTCAAACATGAACTGTGAAGCTGATGCAGGAGTGAATAGGAGTTGTGATGCATTTTCAGAGGAAGCGAGCTAAGAATAATTAATCACGGACCGGACTACAAAGTAAATGTGAGATTTAATGGGGGTTGTGATCCATAGTTAGAGGTAGTGAGTCGAGAATAAATAAACACATACCAGATGTTTGATGTATATTCAGAATGGTAGAGGGGATGAAATAAATGGATATTGGGGTAGGGTGTGATGAATGGAGATGGATATAGGGAGATGGAGATAGGGAGGAGAGGAGTGCTGAAGAGGGGGAAATTTTTGAGATGGAAACGAGGAACCACGAGTGTTGGAGATGGGGAGACGAAGGGTGGTATACATAGTTCGAGTAGGGAGATACTGAGATGGAGGTGGTGGAGAGGGTAACGGATGGTGGATAATGATTTGCATGCAGAGTCGAAAACCCTAGGTTGAGAAACCAGCGAGCATGTGGTTTTTATTTGGGATGAAATGGGAAGTTGGAATTTTTTGGAGGGGGAAACACTGAGGTGATTACATGTGTATTATATAACACCCAAATTTAGTATATATAATATATACCTCAATAAATTAATATGTTATGTCAAAATTTTTTATCAATATTAAAATTTATGGATTGATTCTGAAATTATAAATGCAATCAAATAAAATAATAACCTCAATTATTTAATTGAATGTTTAGATTTCCAATCACGTTGACTAAAATAATTTCATAAGGTTATGTGGTAACTCCAATTTTATTATTTCCACTGAAATATAAACTAATTTATCACATATCTCTAATCTATATAAGGTCCAAGTACTACTGCAAATTTTTAATAGAGTGCTTAGATTTCCAATCACATTGACTAAAATATTTTCCTAAGGTTATGTATTAAATAAAATTTTATTATTTCTCCCCAAATATAGACTACATTATAACATATCTCTAATCTATAGTAGGTCCAAATAGTGATGAATACATCCTAGATACCCAAATCATTTCCACACTGATCGATTGATGAAAAAAGTAATTCTTGATATACTAATATGCTATGCATCAAAAAAATATATTCTCATCCCATAAATTTAAATCACACACAATACCACACATATAACCTCAATGAACACCTCATAGAGTATTTCCCCCTATACCCAACAAAACCCACTTAATAATACCTACAAACTAGCTCATATATGGATCTAGGTTCATGGATTATTATCAGAAATATTTTACCACTTTCATATACAATCCAAAAATTAATACTTAATCATTGTCATTTATTTTATATAGTGATAATTCTCAATAAATATTTTGAACACACGATATTGGTAAATCAATTTTGGAGGAAACTCATGTCATATATTATGTATCCATTGATTAATATATAGAAAAAATCCAACCATTTAAATCATCTTTAAAATCATACTGGTGGATTTTAATTAGATTAAAAGTGGCCCTACAATAGAATTTTCTTCGATCCAAATTTATCATTTATCCAGTATTTCATAATTATGTTTTATATTATGTATTAATAAGTTACTTTTAGTTAGTTTTATATTATTTATATTTTTTCATATTATATTACCCTAGAGACAATTATCAGTACATCACAATCCATTTTATGTATGATTATACCTATAACTAAGACATTTATATTGTATATATGAAAATATCACATAGCTTCATCTCAAATCCACTTTGTAGATATACTATTGTAATAATAAAATTTCATTATTTTTTTTAATGACATTAGTTTTTCATATCCATAAATAAAAAAATTCTAAATATATAAAATATTAATTAATACACTATTTAAATAACCATTTTCAACATGAACATTCTAGTTAAACCAAATTTATTTTCCAAAACCCACATAAGATTAAAACATTTTGTGAACATTATATAAAAAATCAATCTTATTTCACACATATTAATAATAAATGTTCTAAATTATTTCTATACACATATTTTTTTAACTCAATGTTATCATTTAAAATAGTTTCATGTAATTATTCATATTTTTTTATGGTTAAACAATCAATTAAATGTACATTCAATTATACACTCAAATAATACTATAATTATGGAAACACCTCATCATAAACCACAATAATATAGCATAATAGTTTATTCTTTTGAATTTAATCGAACATATATCTAGAAAAAATAAAATACGTTCTGTTTAATTTAACTCAATCAGTAATTATTTAAGAAAAATGTAAATATTTTCTAGTGAATTTTAATTATCTAGGAATTCTTCTTATTATGTTATATATTCTCAAAATAACTTTTGAATTTTAAAAAGTCAATTATATATGATTACATATATTCCATATAGTGAAAGGAATATTGAAAATAATACAATAACTAAACTTCACATGACATAAATTAAATAGGTATTGGTTAGGTATAAATGTGGTTTTTTATTATCATGGATTTAAATTTCACATGAATAATTTTAAGGTTGAATTTCAGCTGACCATTATAAATATGTACAATCCATAAAAACCAATTAAAAATAAAATTATAACATAAAATTAAAATTAAAATTATATTATATTTTATTTATATAACTAGGAAAAATTTAAATTAATTCAAAATGTTTTTAATAAATTAATTATTTTAAATAGTTTAAGATGGTCATGTTACAACATGGATAACACATGTTTCTTTGAAATTATATTATTTAATGTCTAAATGGGTTTATTCTCTTATGTTATGATATTGAGTTTATTTTATATTATATATTTGGCTAAGTCATTATTAGGTATATATTATATATTTAAATTCATATGGGTTGGTGGGTTGGGTAATTGTATATGAACTAATAAATGGGTTAGTTTAAGTTATTATATTTATTTGAATGTGCTAGATTTTGGTTGAGCATAAATGGGTTATCAATTCATATAACCCATTAGGAACTATCATAACAAAAAAAAATCATATTTTCTCTAGTCATTCACTATCAACAACCCAACTAATTCCACTATACGTGAACATTTATAAATTTTAATTACTTTTTTGGATATTTTTTATTATATTGTAAATATGGATTATTTTCAGGATTTTATTGATTAAATTTATTTTTACTATTTTAAACATTATGTATGTACATTATCATTTTTTATTAATGTTTTTCAAGTGGATATAAGATATTGATTGATGTATTATGAAATAAATATATTATTAAAATGGACCTCAGGATGTCGTGTATTATTAAATAGAAAATAGGTTAGCCATGTAATGATATTATTTTTATATGTAAGAATAATGAAAAATTGGTCATGGATATGAGTAATCAAGTATAAAATGACTTGTTTTATGAAAATTTTATTTTGAATATCATACATGGTCATGAATGTATAAATGTTTGTCCCATTAAATGATATTAAGTTGGGAATTATATGGGTTGTGTATTTTTAGTTATAATTTGTGTAAGAATAACATGATTTTAGATAATAGTAATTGGGATCCTAGTACACTTATGTAAAATTAAAATGAACATATAATTGGAAACATAAGTTACTTTTCAGGTTCATGTAAAAACCTTTTTTTAAGACTTGCACATATAAGATATTGGATTTCATTATACAGGTATGGATTTTAAAGAACCTCTAAGGATTGAAACGACGATTGGGAAATATTGATAAGATAAAGTTTCACATGGCACACATGTAAACAGGGGTAAATTGAAAATATTATGAGAAAAAATTTCCCAACTATCTTGGGTAGTCTATCAAGATCAGTCTATAAAGAAGAAAATGGTGAAGAGAGATTAAAGAGGATGATAATGAACATAGAAACACACACTCTCACAAGTCATAGATAAAAAGGGATAAACTCTCATTATTTATATAGAGAAGCACCTTGATGAATAAAAACCCATATGGTAGGGATCTCAATACCTGAAAATATTTTTCATGATATGTAAAGTTTAAAATGTGATATGAGGATTTATAATTTTGTAATTTTTACTATTAAAAATCTATAGACCTTTACTACATTCATTTGGTTTTTTTCTTTTCCTTTCAATGTTTCAATTTTATACAATATAATTTTTTAAATTTATTTATATATAAATAATACTAATTTTATTCTGGGAGGTAATAAACTAGTGACATTCATTTATGTATGCAATAATACATTATACTCTTAATCAGCTTTATTAAATGATTTAATTTTGTTTAGTTAAACATGATTGATTTGTTTCTTGACCTGATTCACATCTAATATATCATTATAATCCTTATATTTTGTTATTTGAAATATTATTATTACTATATTCATACAGTGGATATAGATTGTGTAGTTTAGAGTAGTTATTATATTATGGTATATAAATAGGGGAGTTATCTCCTTGATTTATACTGACTAAGGTGAGTTGTAAAGTGTTAATATAGTTGATTAATTTATGATGAATAACATTAGTATTCAGACTATAATATGACTTAATATTTGATATCTCTACATGTGGGAAATAAAAAGTGATAAAATAATAGAAAGGTGTACTTGATCATGTTGAGTCTCTATGTTGAACCTGAATGAAATAAGAGTAAAAGTATTTAGTAAAACAATGATAGGATTCACAAGGTGGAAACCCAAAAGGATAATTTATTTCATTCATAAAATGAATTATATTCCATAGTTATATATATTAACACCAAAACCAATGCCAAAAAAATTATTTTTTATAATTATTTTTTAAATATAATAAAACCAAAATGTGAAAATATATAGGATTTATTGTTTTTAGAATTAGGAATCATCTAGATATGAATTAGTGGTTTAAATTTACTCCACCCTATTAGAGAATATAAATGTTATTTTATTTTAAAAATTTAATTAAATATCATATTCAACATTTGTTATAGGGAGAATTATGTTCTGACATTATAATGCTTATTATTTCATGGATTTTTCATCACATTTTAGTGTTATTTTAAAATTATAATAATAAATGTCCATGATGAACTTCCATAAAAATAAATCTTACACAAAAAGAGAGGAATGTTTTTTTAGTTTTACATGCATCCAATATCCCTTGTGAAAGAATTTCTATCATAATATAACATTTAGAGAAAATGATTTTTTAGAAACATTAATTGAAATCATAAAAAATAATTTAAAACTCTTCATTAGTTTTCATTTATATAAAATAATATTTTAAATGCAACACATTTTTATTAAATTAAATTAAAACCAATATAGGCGCAATAATGATTAAAATAGGTAAAAAATATATCATCATAATTATAAAAATTCTAAAAAAATGTATAAAATGTGAATGATTAAAAGGGATCTATAAAATAACATAAATTGAAAAACAAACATCATGAGAAAAATTATAATGCATCCTTACTCAACTATTTACACATCACCCCCAGTGGTACATGATTATGTTAATGTACACATCCATATACTATAAAATATATTATGTATCATCACACATAAATCATACATAATAAATATACATATAAATAAAATCATAGTCAATGTGACATGATCAAATAAATCTGACATTAGAATAACTAAATATGTAGAATTTTCCTTTAAAAATAAATATGAAAAAATTAAATCACCACATATTCCTTGAATCCTACTATTAATGTAATTTACGTAAAGTTATTGATTATTTTATATTCAAAATAAATGAATTATTAAAAATTCATAGTTTTTTATCATCTATGTATTGTTATAAATCATCTAGTAACATTAAGAAAGAATTCCTCTCATAAATAATTTTTCCCCAGGGTAAGGTAATAAAATCATATATATTTTTAATATTTCAATCAATATTTATTCCTTCATTAGATTACATCATTTTTTTCTCCTACCCATATAAACCATATTAAATATTTTATGATGACGATAATGAAAACTTTGTTAGGTAATATTATGTTATAAAACCTCCTTTTTCATAAATATAACTAAAACATATCCAGTTATTCATGAGAATGAATATAATTTGGCATTAATTTTTAATTGTAAGGATTCATTTGTATATATAAAAAGAAAATTTTTATTTTATAAATTCTAAGAGAGTACTATGAGAATCTTAGATTGAAAATGTTAGTGATTATTTTTTTCATGAATAAACCCCCTTGATGAAAATTTCAAATAATTTACAAAGATTTTATATATCTAAAACATACTAAGTATATTATTTTCTTGTATATTTTATTTCATATTTGGAAAAAAATACTTTTTGAGTTTGGGCCCCTAGTGAGCCAATTTTTTCTAATAATATGATGACTTCTCACTTACATAATTCTGTTGGGTATGAATTTCTTATTAGTCATGATTATGTCTAATGGAGAATATCTGTTTTCCTTTAGATATGATTTTAGAGAAATATCAATTATTTTTTTTATTAAACTACTATTGTAATGTTGTATTTTTGAGATTATTATTATATAATATTATTAATTTTGTAAAAAAATAATTGGTTTTTTCTTGTTGATAGTTTAACGAAAAGTATTCCATTCTCTCACTATGTGAAAAAATTATCATTGTGGTAATAAAATGAATGAATCAATTACTTACTTCACTAATAAATAAAAATGAAAAATCTACCTTGATTATAGTGGTAGATACCCAATCCATAGATGAAACTATATATAAAACAAAATTTGGGAAAGGGAAGATGACATGGTTGTTTATTAATGATGTCTAGAGATATTTTAATATATACGTCTTTATTAAGAGGCGTTCAGAACAATAAATTAAATTGAGGGGGAATGTGTAGGGAATGTTTGTATTAATGCATGTCCTAGTAATTTTAATTAACATAATACTTTTTTCATATTTGGAATTGAAATTACATAAACAGGGGAATTTTTAAAATTTTATAAGTTTGGATAAAAATTCATCATATGTAATGTTTTTATGTTTTAAAGGGAATATATAAAAAATTTATATTGAAAGAACCTATGGGAGTATAAATTTAAGGTTTTATAAAAAGAAAAACACTAATTTTGTGTTATAGTGTACCAATCATCTACTAAATAGCTTCTCATCGGGTTCATGTTGAACAGTCTATTGGACTTAATCTATATTAGAAAACCATTGGGCATTCAGTGGGATACCACCAAGTACCAAGGGGGCTCTAGATTATTTTTTTTATAAATGGGTATAATGGTCATTTTACCTATAATTATTTTATATCCCGTTGGAGTCTACTTTTAGAAAATCATGACTTAGATTTCAGGGACCCTAATTTCTTTATTCCTCTCCTAACCATTGAATTCCGATCTTGAATCACGAAATTAAAATGGTATTTTTTATTGTTGGATCAAATTATGCTATATTATCACCATATATTCTAATCTATTTCTATATTCATTTCTATTTTCCATCATGGGTATTACTTTTTTATATCATTTGTTTCAAGAAAGTATATTAATAATCAATCCCTAGCTTAAGTATTTATTTCTTACCTGATAAAGAAATCCATTCATGTTTTATTCCACTTATTTATGTTTATTATCAATATATAGTAGATACTTTGGAAATTATATGCAGTGATTTCAATGGTTTTAGACATAATAAGAAGTTTTTTATTTATATAAAATGGGGATTTTGGGTTTTTTGGTGTGTTTATCCTTTTTTAGTAATCTACAAGTGTTTAACACAGGTTTTTATTTTTTTTGTAAATTTATTTTACTTCACAAGGCTTATTTAGTTTTTAAAAACTCTTAAGTTTATTTGGTGTTGTGTTGGATGTTAATGAACATGGAAGATTTTAACTATGTGTTTTTATAGTTTGTGCACTCCACTATCATTAGCATAGTATCTTTTTATTCTTGGAATTTTATTTTTTATGGATTTATTGAACTATTATAATGTTTGAAAGTTTATTATAATGTTCCAATAGATGATATTGGTGGTGTACATGGTGTCTCTGGTTTCACTCTCCCCAAGCATCATTATGATCATATCCTCATCCTTGTGGATGTTTTTACATGTATAGTATGGTCAAATCCTATTCCATTTAGGTTTAATAATGGATGGCTTGTTGATCCTGGATACAGAAATATTTTGATTGAGTCCTAGAAGATTGAGACAATTGGGATCACCTTCTACACGTTGGATTCAAATTTAATGAATGAAAAAAACTTACTCAAGGAATGGAGTAAGAAAACATTCTCAAAAATTAATATAGAGGTTAAATATACTAAAGATGAACTAGCATGATATCAAATTAGAAATCAATATCAGAGATCACCATCTTGTGAGGATGTCCAGGCCCATCAAAACCTTGATGATCATATAATGATAAATGAAATGCTGGAAAAAAACTAATTTAATGTGAAATGTTTAAATAATGGTAATAGGAATTATACAATATTTCACATATTTTACAAAGATAGGAGGGAAAAGGTTGGGCTTAAGGCCATTAGTATTAATGGTAAGCTTTATAGCTCTGACAACGAGATCTCGCAAGCCATTATGGATTATTTTAGGGGTCTCTACTCTGATGATGGGCGGGATGGTAGACATAATATGGTTGAAAATATTACTCCCTGCATTAAAAAACATAAAAAAGGTTCCTTTAACAAGGATCCCTCCTAGGAAGAAATCAAAGAATATCTTTTCTCTCTCAATATGGAGAGAGCATCTGGCCCTGATAGATCCACTAACATGTTTTTTATGCTTTATTGGGAAATCATGTAGGAGGAATTCGCTTATACAGTTAAGGAATTTTTCACTCACTGCTCAATGCCTCATGGATTGAATGCCAGTTTCATTACCTTGCTACCTAAGAAGGAGAATACCCTTGATATTAAGGACTTAAGACTAGTTTCTATTTGGAATAAAATCCATAAATATATCATCAAAATCATCATGAAAAAGTTATGGAGATCATGAAATATTCGATTTTTTCAAACCAATTTGGATTTGTCTCAGTAAGGAACATACAGACCTATCTTTTCACAGCCTTATAAAGAATTAATCTTTCGAGAATGAAAACAAAGGAGGGTAATTTTTCTCCCAAAATTGATATTTCCAAACCTTTTGATACATTGAATTGGAGCTTCATCCTTGATATTTTTAGGAGGTATGGTTTCTCTAAGGATTTTATTAGGATCAACAAGACCATACTTGATTAAGAAAGGACATCTATTCTCATTAACAGAACTCCCAGAGGCTTCTTTTCATGTTCGAGAGGTGTGCATAAAGGTGATCTAATCCTTGGGCTCTTGATTGAAATTTCTGAAGATTATTTGAGCAAGTGTCTTGATGACCTCACTCATGTTTTTCTTTATAAACAAATAAAATATTGTCATTATAATTTTACCCCTCACACCTTCTCTATATTGATGACATTCTTCTTCTTGGAAAAGCTTCAAAAATACTATTCATTCCATCAAAGCTTTATTTGAAAATTATGAAGACGCCGTGGGCTAAGAAATAATATTTTACATATCTTTTATTGCCTTTGGGAATAGGATACTAGTGGGTAAACAAAATAGAATAGCCAACAATCATGGTGTCCAAAGGGGGTCTCTACCATTTTAGTATCTTGGTGTCCCTCTCTTTTAGGGTAAGGTAAGAAGGGAGAACCTTCAAGGTATATTCAACAACATTGTTAGTTAAATGGAAAGTTGGAAAGGGAAATTAATTTCCATTGCTGGAAGAGTATGCCTTGTTTACTCAGTGATTACTTCGAAGTTCATTTATTCCTTCTCCCATTAGAGGCGGCCTAGAGGTGTCATCAAGGAGCTCCAAGGTAAGACCTGAAACTTCATTTTGTCAGGCTCCATTTATAAAAGAATCTAATAATAGTTTCATGGAAATAATGTATTAATCCCATTTAAATGGGAGGTATTGGGATCAAAGATCATAGATTATTCAATAATGGTATTATTGGGAAGTTTACATGACACCTGCTCACTAATGATGCACACTATGACTTCTAATCGGGAAGGTTTAAGAAAGACTATTGAACAGATATAAGTTTTATCTTGAATCCACTTTCTGGGCAGCCCTTAAGCAGCCTTTCAATAATATTTCCTATGAGACTCAATGGTTAGTGTGCAAGAATTCTACTCTCTAAAGTTGGAGAAATAATTGTATTGGTAGCCTAATAGAATAGTTGGTTGGTATAACCCCTAGTCTTATAGACATGACCATTGATAATTTTATCACTCATTATCTAAGTTACAATCACCTTATACTTGTACAAACATAGACGGACATTAAAAATTACTTCTTTATGAAGCATGATACCTTGATATGGAAGTGTAATAGGTTTGGTTAATTCAATACTAAGGATTATTATAACTTACATTGTAGGGATTTCAATAGATCACCATCACGACTCATGAAATTTAAAAAATCATTCATACAACCTTCCCGATTTTTACTCTTTTGGAGGATATGGAAGCATAGGTTACCCACTCCTGATCAAATCCAGAAAACCAGACAACACATGGTGTCTTCCTGTATTTTATTCTTCAAGGTAGAGGAATATATTCCTCACCTCTTCTATATTTTTTGTTTTGTACAACAGTTGTGGGAATATGTTGGGTACCTATTTGGAATGCATCTTGACACTCAAAATATAGGAGTAGAACTTTATAAAGATGATAAAAAATTCAGGCCGAAGTGAGTAGATCCAAAGCTGTTAGCTTGAGGTTGTTGTGGAAACTTTTTCAGAATCCAGGACAACAAGGAACACCATCACTTTTGATTACCAAAACCCATCTATCAGTGCTGGAAAAATGGGGATTCACAGGCAGGTGTATGTGGACTTGGTATTGCAAGTAGGAGGTATGTTAAACAAATTTTAGGACCTTCAAAGTCTTCATTAGTTTGGTGTTGCACGCAGGCCGAAAAAACCCAAAGTGCTTAAATTCATAAGATGGATCCCTCATATCCCCACATGGATCAAGTTGAATGTTGACAGTGCGACTTATATTATTCCTAGGCACATAGACTATGGTGGTGTTTTCCACACCTACCGTGGATTTGTCAAGGGATGTTTTTATCATTACACTAGAATTGGTGTGGCTTATTAAGTAGAATTATGGGCTATTATGCACGTAGTCTGATATGCCACTCAATATAAGTGGAACATCGCATGGATTGAATCTGACTCTAAGATTGCTGTAAAATCATTACAAAGAAGAAAAAAAAGAGTGCCTTGGAAAATTTTAACTAATTTGAATGACAATATAAATAATATTTATCATATCAATATTTTGATCTCACATTCTTATCAAGAGGAAAATCAAGTGGCTGATGCATTAGAGAAGAAGGTGGTCTCGGACATGGGTATGATGTGGTCTTGTGGAACTCCAGATGTTTGTATCCCTATGGTGGAGGTAGACATGTGTAGCACTTTACAAAACCAATTTTGAAATAACACCTTTTAATGCTTCTCTTCTTTGGTCTTTTTACATAATATTTTCTCAGGGATGGATGACCGGACCCTGGACCATTTGGCTATTCAAATAATATTTCATTTTTATGAGTTTTCGTCATCAAAATACATCTTATTTAACCTATAATAATATTATGATATGAATTATAGTTGTTGAGAGATATTGTGTTACCCTTAGATAAATTATTTACCTCTTTTTTATTATTAAATTAAATAAATAGTGTTAAACATGTATAATTGCACTATGTGTTTCCTTTCATAAATATTAAATGTATAAAATTATTTTCCTGTGTAAAAATATGTATCTATTAACATGATTAATTCCTATAATTCTCAATTAAATGTATGTTTTGATCTATGATATGAAAATGGATTTATTATCTTATGTATGTCATTATGATACCTTTATTATTTTTCTAAAGTGTTCAGGTTTTTCTCATGAATTTAGTATAAGTTAAATAAAGGATGTTATTTAGCTACATTTAAATTATATGATTTTGTATACATTTATTGGGAATGAATATTATTTCAAATTGATGATTAATTTATTAAATATGAGTGATATATTTATAGATGAAACATTTGAGTTAGAATTTGTTTTTTATTACAAAATATTTTTTAAAACAGTTGATTTATTTACATTTACTATGTATTAAGCATGAATTGGTTATTAAATATTCATTAAATGAAAAAAAATTATGAATTATCCATTGGATCTAATACTATAAATTATTAAGTAAAAAATTATCTTATAAATGAACAAAATATTATATTGAAAAGGATTAATGTGAAATTCTATCTTTTTTTAAGTGTGTAAATAAGAATTAAAACCTTAATTGAAGATGAATTTTCTATTTTTTTATCCTATTATACGAATTTAGGTAATTTTTTTGGGTATATAATATTTGAATTTTTCTGAGTTATACAATGTTTTTATAGTTTATTCTGTATTATTTCTTATTTAAGTTCCCATTTACATTAGAATTGTTTTCTATTTTGGGTTACCCATTAATTGAATAAATTTTATCATTTGTGTGTTATTTTCCATAAATCAATGGTTCTATTACTTGGATTTATTTTTCCCTTTGGTTTTATATTTTATACTATCCAAAATGGGATACGTGGAAACACTGTTATGAGCAAGACGGTTGAAGTTGTTTTGAAGAAGTTGAAAGTTGTTATGAAAAAAGATAATAATGTTTTGTATCTTGTTTTATAACCATAAGTCTTTTAAAAATTGTTAAATTCCTTAACAAACATGATCATATGGATATAAAATGATTCAATGAATATTGGTTTCATTTTTCCAAATTGATTCCATGAAAGATATGTTATCATAAAATTTTTGTGTGAAATTAATATCCTATATTGCATAAAAGGTTCATTGGGAAAATTGTTTAGTGAAGTAGATATAGAATTTAATTTTTTCATTAGTTTTTCACACATCATGAGAATTAACATATTTCATGATACAATAATAATTTTAAGGTGGGGAATTCATTTTTATATACAAAGTAGATACTATGATGTTCTGTGGAAATTACGTAATAGATGATATTGGATAGAGGGCTCATGTGAATGATGTATAAGGGTAATAACAAATTTCTATATTTCATGTAAGGTCTCATTTGATGTAAAAAAATTTGTGTTTGATTTTTTTGAAGATTTCCAATAATAAGGAATTTTCCAAATTTCAAAGGGATGTTGTAGTGGAATGTCAATAGATGAATTTCAATCAGGTGAACTCCAATCGGATAAATAACACCAAAAGATGTATTCTAATATCATAACTATCAGTAATTATATATATTATTATGATGAATTTAATGGGATATAAGGTTTTAGGTTAATTAATCAAATGGTTGATTTGAAAATAATTCACCATACATAGGCTGAAGTGTAAAGGTGATAGATGAAGAATTTTTATGCAAGTTATTAGATAGTGAATATATCTATAAGAAAATTTTTAAACTTTTCTTATAAATATTTTAAGAAACATCACATAAAGGATAATTGCACAAAATTATTTCATTAATGTTTCACTAAATTATTGTTTTGTATAATGTTTTATTGGTTGGAATTGCATCATGAAACATTCATAAAGATACTAAAAGTGATTATACTAAACTGATATTTCAATGAATGTTTATCTAGAGTGTAAAATAAAGTTTTTAAAAGGTCATTAACACTAATACTAAGGATTTTCACAAGAATAATGTGTATATTGGATGTTTTTTATACGTTTCAATAACATTATTTATGTTTTTGGAATATTCCAGTTATTTGAGATAAGCGCGAGGTTTGAAATTCGAGTTTTTGTTGGGCAGGAAATCATTTTTTGAATTAAATTATTGAATATTTAATGTTCTAATATAAAAGGGGTGTTTAAAAAAATTCATACTAAATTTTTCACATGTGAAGAAGTGAGATGAAGCACTGTAAAAGAGAAATATTGATCATATAGTCTTTGTGAACAAACATTACATAGAATATTACTAGATGAATATTTCCCATAATTTAGAATTAGATAGAAGGCGTGAATAAACAATAATTATAATAAGGGTAAGTGATATTAATAATTTTTTGGAATTTACATCTTTCTGAGGATATAATATAGATATTTTTTTCATTGGTATTAGACTGACAGAATGTAGGTGTGGTTGGATGAACAATGTGTTTGAAATTTTTGATATACACAAACGAACATGATAAAAATTACTAATGATACATCAGATTGAGTATTCTGGAGGAACCCATCATATATATAACCAATATATTGAATAATTTTACATAAGTTTTTTATAAATAAATTATATAATAAGTACTTACAAGAATATTAAGTGGGAAGAAGTTCATGTAGCATAATGAAAATATACTAAATCCTATTGGTGAAGGTTTCTAATAGTTTTTATTAAAATATTTGTTACATATTATATATGTGTAAATAGTATATTTTTTTTTGTTTGATTATAGTTATATTAACATATAAGGATACTCCCTTCTTGTTGTAACCACATAAAATGATTTTTATCTAGTTGATTGTGTGGTATTAGATTATTTCCAAATCATGCCAAGGAATATCTACTCTTACTATGTAGGGAATATTGTAAATACTTATATTATTTGTTTTCATTATTGTTTGAATTTTCTTAATAGATTCATATCTCTTTAACAAGATATGAATGTTGTTTCATAATTAATAAAATATATAAATTGAGATCACTAATTCACCTACTCACTCTTTCAGTTATCACATAGATCATAATTGGTCATTTTATGTGGTATTAGATCCAAGGTTTCCGTCAATGTGTATTTTATAAAGTGTTTTGAATAGAGAAGATTCCATGGATATTCATAATTATATGAATATTCAATGGATTTATATTTTTAAGGTAAGAAATATCATATTTTTTAATATAGAATGTTACCTTATATTATATTCACCTAATATAAATTTCACGAGGATACTAAAGATGGTTTCTCACCTTGTGTTAAGGGACTACCCCAAATAGAAACTGGTAATAAAAATTTATATAATGATGTGAATTATAGTAATTTTATACATTCCACACTCTCTAAAATTTAGTTTCTTATATATAAAGGCATTGGATTAACTAAAGTCATTGGGGAAATTTGAAGAAAAAAAACCTAAATTAAATATAAAAGAAAATAAAATAAAATTAAAGATCTAGATACAGAAGTAAAAAAGTTCTTATTATGGGAGATTTTTAATTTGTTTATTATATATTTTCTAGGGTGAATGAAATTATAAGTACCATACGATATCTTGATGATTATTTAGAATATTAAACCATTATAAAGCATATTTTATGTATTCTCTCTAATAAATTTTATGATAAGGTCTCATCACTGGGATAAATAGGGCATGAAACACTATATATGGATTATCTATATAGAACCCTCATCACTTATGAAATGATAATATAAATGGTTTTTAATAACAATGAAAATACTAATTAGTAAATTTCCTACAATGCTACCAAGAAAGGAATGTCTAAGATTGTTCTGAATGAAGAAGCTATTGAACCAGACACCAAATCCGATGTTAGAAAAAATTAGATAAATTTATGTATTTTTTTCTAAAATGGTGAAAATAAGAATAGAAAAGTATAATGGAAATTTAAAAGAGAAATTATTTTCATATAACACTATTGGATAATTTTCTGCAAATTATCCATGATGAAAATAAAATTAATAAAGTGATGAAGATGATAAAAAATAAATATGATCACCTGAGAAGAATGCAGGAAACTACATGGCCTACCCAAATAGGAATTATAATAAGTTATATAAATCAAAAAGTAGAAACTATTTTTCAATGTACAAGGAAGATTATTTTAGTGAAGAATAATTTGATAAGTAGAGTGATGATTCTAACGAAAAAAACTACACTTTAAAATGTTTATAATTAAAAATAAACTTGTGATGAAATCATCAGTTTGGATTATGAAGAATAATAAGAGACACATGTGGAATTTATTATCAAAACATGAATTCAAATAATTTATTGTAATGATTGTAATACTTGATAGGGAGAACAAGATATTGACAAAATAAAATGCTTCATCAGATAATAATGAATCATTTATAGAGGAAGAATATATATGGATAAAAGATATTGATAATTTAATTTTTTTTAATGATGATAAGAAAAAACAAAATGTAAATTTAGGAGATAAGTTCATGGTTAGGGATAAAGAGTTAGAAAATTATCAAAAAAAAGTTTTAAATCTAAAAAATTAATTAATAACTTCTAAAACATAGTTATATAATATTTTGATTTTTTTTTGGAAAATATAAACCATGGATGGGTCAAAAATATTACCTCAAATAATAGTAAGAAGCTAAAAATATGAAAAATAATATTCTGGGTAAAAATACTGTATATATATAAAAATGGTGAAGTTCAAAAATGTGATTTTTTTATGTTTCAAAAAATGTAAAACTACAACATAAAAAGTTTTTATTGAGGTAAATAAATAAACATAAAAATTAATAAAAACATTGGTGCCAATGAAATACTAAAATGGATGGTATCATATTTTATGAACAATGGAAATACAACTCTAGGTATTATATAAGTTATATAGGTAAGTACTTTTTTTATAGTTACTATTATTATTTTGGAGTATTTGGGCATACAAAAAATATGTTTTTGTTTAATAAGCAATGTTATAGTGAATCCTAGAGATACTAGAGGAAATATTTTATGAGGATTAAACCCACTAAATGAATAGAACAATTAAAAAATCATTATGATGAATGAAAATAGATTCCATCCCTTGTAAATTATATGTGAAAGAAATTATCCACATGAATATCTTATTAAATGATGTATTTTCATGTTATGAACATCTTAAAAGCTGCATAAGAATGAAGGAAAATACAAAAAAATCTTTAGTTGGGGAAAATTATCTCAAAAATAGTAAAGGAAAATGACATTAAGTAAGGGTTAGTGGGTATTATTTACATATCTAGATATTTAAAAATTTAAATATTTTTCAAGATTATAAAGAAGGTATAATGAATTTTGGAAATGAATAGTCACTTAGAATCAAGGGAATTGGATATTCTATCATTGGAGAATAAAAGTTAAAATCCAAAAGTGTCTTGTTCATTAATGAGATGAAACACAGTATTTTGGTGTTTTACAAAATTATAGTGAATGTAATACATTTTTCATTATAAAATATGTTTTTTTATAAAATATAAGATGAGAATGTTTTAATGAGATAAAAATTGAACTATTGGAAAACATTTTGTAGTCAGTGATTCAAAAAGTTGATGCTATCTGAGTATAATGGAATAAAGTCAACTGTGAATCAAAATAATGGATCATATGTGTTAGATGAATATGATAAATTTAAAAAATATAGAATATATTCATGAATCGATAACATGAAAAGAATAAGAGATTGGTGTTTTTTATCTATTGGAAAGATAAGGTTACAAACTCAGCAAATAAGATTGCTGAGATTAAAATAAACTAATCCCTTGGAGAAAATACATTGTTGTATTTGTGGACCCATTAGTAAAAAATAAAAAAAATTGAGATTCTAATTTTGTTTATTTTATTTAATACTTTACTCACCTTACATGTAATATTTTTTAGAACATAAATCATAGGTTTTCATAATGTTTAAGATTTTAATTGATGTTAAAAAAATAACCTGGATATATATAATAAATATTCAACATGGTAATGGTGGTGAATATACAAGTTGGTAGTTTATATATTATATTATAAAATATGTAATTATTTATGATTTTAGTCTACCATACACACCATAGTAGAACGTTGTTTTTTAGAGAAGAAATATAAGTTTGGTAGAGATGTCACAAACTATTTTGATCGAACATGATACTTCTTAATATTTCTAGAATAACACTATCAATTCTATAGTTTATATTCTGAATTAATATTCCTATAGGAAAAAATGTGATATGAATCTTTATAATATGTATTATAAATTTAAACCGATTTTGAAAAATATATGGGGTTTCAACAATCATTGAATTATAAAGTTAATTAGTGAGAATCTTATAAAGTTTTATCATAGAGGTTTTGATGGAATATTTCTTAAACACTCTCTTAATTGTAGATGATACATGTGTTGTGACAAAGAAAAATAAATAATTATTTACTCATAGGATGTGAAATTTCATTAAAAATATGATAATAAATTTAATATATTATTATAAATGTATAGTAAACTAATGATGAGGTGGTGGCAGTTAAATAATGTAAAAAATTTATTAATGATAATAACAATTTTGAAGCTACTAAAGATGATGATTCATCTTTTTATATCTCAAGTATGATAAAAAATTATATTCATCTCATCCTAGGATAAGATAGAAAGTGTATGTTTATAACAACATTAGAGATCAATGAAAACAAGAACAAACCTTAATAATATCAAGGTTAGTATCACATACTTCATATTTTTCATAAGTTGAGCAAAAATTTATTGTTGATGATTTAGAGCATAAAAGTGAATTTATTCCATGAATGAAGATATGGATCATATTTTGATGAATGATACTTGGTAGATTTTCTATAAACCAAACAATAAGAGAGTGATTGGTAAAAAATGGGTGTTCTGAAATAAAGTAAATAAAAAAATTAAAGATATAATTAATAGTTTATGAATTCTTTATAATGTTTAACCAAAAAATAAAGGCATTTATTTTAATGAGACCTTCACTGCAGTGCTAAGATTAAAAAATTTCATAATCATTCTTTATAACACTCCATAATGAAGATTTAAAATTTCTTAAATGAATTTAATGTAATATATTCTTAATGAAGAGTCAAATGAATATGTTTATATTAAACAAATATGTGTCCTATTGATTTGGAAAGAATAAATATATGTGTTTAAGTTAAAGAAATATTTGAATGGGTGGAAGCAAGGTTTGAGTTATTTAAATTTTAAATTGGATAATTTATAAATGAATTTTAACTACAATAAAGGAAGAGTTAATGGTAACCTCTATATAAATGAAAATCAATAGGTTTCCCTCATTGTGATTGTTTATATTGGTGGCAACAAATTTGTAGTGAATTATGAATAGTCATGTGAAACGTTTACTAATGATATGAAGAAGTAATTTGAAATTTACATTTTGGGATAAATGTAATACTTTATTGTCTAATAAATCTCTTAAAATAAGAAATATATTTTCTTATCTCAAGATAATTATTCTATGAATCTTATAAAGATGATTGGTATATAATATTTAATCCCAGTTCCAATATTGATTTTTGTGGGAACAAAGTTTTCCAAATATGGCGAATGTAAATAAGTTAATCCAAAATAGTTTAGAAATTTTGATGGATGTTTATTATAATTAATATATTCTAGAATAGATATAGTGTATTTTGTTACTCTTTTTTTAGATATTACAGTTCTTCAAAGGAATCTAATCTCATGGCTAGAAGAAATTATCAGATCTTTTAATGGCACAACTAATTTTTGGGTTAAAATATGATAGTATAAGAAAGACTAGTATATTTGGTTATATAGATACAGATTTGTAAGGATATTTATATGAAATAAAATATACACCAACTGGCGTGTTTTTCTTGGGGAGAGATTTATAGCTGGAATAAAAAGAAATAGAGTTTAGTCAATTTTTTTACAACAAAAGTTTAGTATATTACTAACAATCAAGCTACAACAAAACCTGTGTGGATGATGAAAAATTTGGAAGATTTATTTATTGATGTGAATTTCCCCCTTCTATTGGGATTTGATATCAAATCTTCTAAAATATCACAAAAATATAATACAACATACTCATTCCAATAACATTGGTATAAAATATCACATCATTAAAGAGCATGTGAATAAGAATGAATTGAAGGTGGAGTTTTTTTACCACAATAGAGAAAATTTCCTATATTTTAAAAAGAAAATAAATGAAGGAAACATTTAATATAATAATATTGATAATGGGTGATCAACCTCCCTATAATCAAGGATAATGTAAGTGATTTTGTCCCCACTCTCATCCTGTATTTGTTTAGTGTTTTCAACGAGTGAAATTTTTATAATATGAATCTATCTATTGGTATATGTGTTAAATTTTGAGAGAAATAATGTATTTAGGTGGAGTTCATAAAAGTATAATTTTTTTATATTAGAACGTATATACTATTTTAAGTGTTTTTATGTCAATATAGGGAAAAAAATTCTTATAGGCTGAAATTGGGTTATTAGTTTTCCTAGTGGAAAATTGAAGTTTCTTATAATGTATATGAAAATATTTTTTAAGTAATTGATTATGGAATACATAGTATTATTGATCAATGAATATTTTTTTGGTACTGCATTCACTCCTGTATCTTTATAATTATTGTACAATTAGTCTATTTCATGAGTTTCGAATTTTTTGTGATTTTTGATACATGGCTGAGAACAAAATCCAATGGGGGATATTGTTGGGACCATGATGGTTGTAGGTATTTTGAAGAAGTTTTATGTTGTTATGAAATATGTCAAGAAATTTTTTTCTTTTATTTCCAAAACTAAATCACCTAAAAAATTTTATGTTCTTAATCAAACATGATTAGATGGAGATGTAATTATATGAAGAAAATACATTTGAGTTTTCAAGAATAAGTTCATCGAATTAATTTTATCAGACAATGTTTTATGTGAAATGTGTATCCAATACTTCTTAAAGGGTTTATCACATAGATATTTCAATGAAGTAAATATGGAAATTCCTTACTATTATTAATGTTTCTGAAATCATGATTATTCAATGATATTATGATTCATGCATACGTCGAAAGGGTGAGAGAGTCATTTGTAAGAACAATGATCATATTATGAAGTTCATTGGAAAATATCAAATATATTATATAGTAAATTGGTTTAATCAGGTTTTTGTGTAAGGGTAATACCCAATTTACATACATTTTATAATGGTATATTAGATTCTATGGTGTTTTTGTTGGATGTTTGTTAATATTATTTATAAGAGAAAAGTTTTCAAATTTTTATGGGATTTTGCTGAGGAATGTCATTTGACGAAGTCCAATCAAATTCCATTGAACTACCACTTTTAATATCATAACCCTTAGTAATCATATAGTTTTTTCTTCTGAAAGTAATAAGTTATAAGCTTTTGGATGAATTCATCTGATGGATGTTTAGATACAAAGTTCATTAGATAAAGGATGGAGTGAAATGGAAAAGGATGATTATTTTTTATGCAAGCCAAATGGTTATTGAAATTTCTAGAGGAATATTTCTATCATATTCTAATGAAGTTATAATGTAAAATTGGATGAGGTATTTCTATATATATGTGTTTCTTTAAATTTTCCTTATATTAATGATTGGTATAATTTTTTACCTCTTCAATGGTCTTTAAAAAACATTCATAAATATACCAAAAAGTGATGATCCTGAGATGAGCTTTTAATGCTTGTTTATCAAGAAAGGATAAAGACGTTTTTAAAAAGTAAATAATTTTATGGTTATAGATGTTCTTAGAAAAATATGGAATATTTAGGTTTTCCTAGAAGTTTCAAGAAGATCATATAAGTGTTGAGTAGTTTCCAATGATATTAGATGAGTGGGAGGTATGAAATTTTAGTTTTCTTTATGCTAGAAAATATATTACGTATTTTTTCCTCTAGTCCTTTAAGAAATTAAATATAATGGGGGTGTCCATAAAGACCCATATGGTACACTGTTCACATGTGATGAAGTTCATGAAGCACTACAGAAGAGATATGTTAATTGGATAGTATTTTTGAAGAAATATTATAAAAGTTATTATTGGATGAATAATTCCCATAAATTGGTATCAGACAGGAAGTGTGTAGAAATTATTATTCAAACATTTCAAAAGAGATGAAAGTTGATTTTTTTAAATTTTCCTCAGTTGAAGAATTCTTGACATATATTTCATATTGGTGGTATTGGATAGACATAATGTAGGTGTGGGTGTATGAACAGTGGGTTAGAAATTTTTAGTATACATAAAGGAACTAGATGAACTTTACCAGTTATACATTAGATAGACTATTCAAAATGATTTGATTAGACAAATATAAAGTGGTCTAAAAAAGTTCTTTCCTACAACTGGGAATAAAATTGAATAAGAAGTGCTTTCAAGAAAATCGAGGGTGAATAATTTCAAACAGCATAGTGACAATATAGTGAATCATATTAGTGATGGTTTCTAAAAGTTTTTTCTAAAAATATTTGTCAAATATTTTATTTATATGAATATAATAAGCACTCTTGTTTGACTATAGTGAAATAAAATTTCATGTTCATTCACTACTGATTTTAACCGCATCAATGGATTTTTTTTCTAATTTATTGTGTGGTGTTGGATTATTTACAAACCATTCTAAGGACTAGCTACTCATACTAAGCAGTAAGCCCTATAAATAATTATGTTCATGCATTTTTTTTATTCTCATAAAATTCATATATATTATATATTTGGTGAATATTTTTTCATAATTAAGAAAATATAAAAAAGAAGATCACTGATTTTCCTCCTTTTCCTCTTAGTGATTACACAGATCCTGATTGTTCCTTTCACTCACAAACACACTCACACAAATGGTTACATACTGGTGATTAAGTGTTCAACTTACGACTTGCAAAAGTGATCATGATTTCTAAAACATGTTTTACACATTATTAATTTCATTAAAATACTTCCTCACCACTATTAAAATAATTTCAATTTAGATTTGGTAATATTACTTATGTTATTATTTTAGTAATTAACTAAATCTAAAAATATGTAATGAATTTAATTTAATTCTTTTAAACATTTGTTTTGATATATTTTTATTTTAAACAAATTATAGGAGTCCTCTTATTCTATTTTGTCATTTATCCTTTAATCCATTAATTATTCTTTATTTTTTTACTAAATATTTTCTATATTTCATGTTTTATTAAACTACAATATACTTGTTATCATTATTTTATAATGTTGATATTTTCCTAGAAACAATTGACATATTTTGTATTTTTAATATACTTAATAAATTGTTTATTTCGTTGATTTGAATTATAGATGATAAATAAATTTTAATTATATTATAGTGATTTGATTTATATCTGTGGATAAGTTTGTAAAATTGGAAAATTAAACATGAATATTGTTCTAAATTTTTTTTAAGACAATTTTGTTTACAAAATGGTTGTGGTGTGGGTACACCAGCTACCCCTGGGCATGGTTAGGTCAAAAAATCATTATATTTATTTCTATATATAGTTAAAGATTATAAGATAACCTGACATTAACTTTGGATAAGAAATGACATTCACTGACTTTTATTAAAAGAAAATAATTACTCATTGTTTATAATTTTTTGGTGATTGTTTATTATTTCACGGTGGATAGGGTATCTCAAGGTGTATTGGGTATAAATTAATATTTAGGTTTCTAGTATGGATTCCATTCATGGGTCAATGTATTTTTTGAACCTCCTAGTGTTTCATGAGTTATTTATTATGTCCATTGACAAATAATGTGTTCTTGTATTGATTCATTGAATGATTTTTATTTTTTCAATGAAATTGTTAATTTATTTATGTATAAATTACATATAAACATTATCTATAATTTATTTGATAATAAATTTGTGAACTAATATCATTTATGGTGCTTATTGGGTCGTTGTACACACACCCTCCATGTGAACCTCAGTAGACATGTAACTTCATTAATTCATATTGTATATAGATAACTATACAAATAACAACTTGGAAGATTTACGTATTTTCTATATATTGATGCTTAATTATTAGGATTAGTTTCTAGGTGGATTTTGAGCATGGTAGGTGTGATTAGATAGGTTATTTTTTAGGCATATAACTAATCATACATACTTTTTGTTCGAGTCTATTAGTTTTATTTTTGAATATGGAGTTTATTTTTGGGTTTTGGATTGTTTTTATTCATTTTTTATATAATCAAAATACATGATATTATACGATAGATATTTTATTACAACACATGATCTTTTAGTTCATCATAGTTTCACAACACAACTACAAATTATTTTTACATTGATTTATATTCACTTGAGCGCCCATGAATTTAAATTTAGAACATTACAAATGAAGTATAAATAGACTTATTAAAAATAGTACACTGAAACTATAAAAAATTAACATGACTATTAATTTTTATTAGAGTGTGTTATAATCCCCAACAATTATCACTTATGCGAACAACACTTTAAAAAGAAAAAAATCAATCATAAACAAGATTATAATTTTATAAATAAAATAATTAACATCGAGAGACATATAAATGAGTGAAAATTCCAAGAAATAATAACTATTTAAATTATGTGTCAAATTATATGTAAACTAATATATGAAAGTTGTAATAGTAACTTGGCTATTGGGATACTGACATAACTGTTGGAAAAGTAAAAAATAACCATTTTGGTAAGTGATGAATTTTGATTTTAAAGAATTAAATAAGTATACATGAATTAAATAAGTAAATATAAGAAAAATTAAATATAATTTCCAAAATTATATAAAACATTTAATCATTCAATGTAACAAAATGTACGAAAAATTATAAATTTTTTCTAAATTATGTTTTATATTATATGAATAAAACAATAATTTTTATAGTAGAATTAAATATTAAATTTAAAAAATTTAGAAATTTCTTTTGAAAAGAATGATGTCATCTTTTCAATCATGACATTAAATTTGGAAAATGTGATGTTTATTATATTTATTAAATATAAAAATAAAATGGTTAATATTAAAATGAAATAAAACCTAATATTTTTTCATATAAGTACATTGAATCATTAATCACATCTGAAATGGTATATGAAATTGTTACCTCAATATCACATTCATATATTACTATACATAGACAAAAGAATAAATATTATTCATGATCATGTGAAAAAATAAAAAAATATTCAATATTTTGTTTAAATCATATCTTTCTCCCTATTATAAATACCACCCCACTTATCCTCACACCTTGAGCATATTAGATTGGAAATGTTGTACTGAAGTTTCTCCCAAAATACTCATATCCATGTTCTTAATTTTTTAGTCTTCACGAAAATTATATTTAAATTCTGGGTAGCATATAAAAGGATAACTTCCAAAGGAACATGTATGTTATCCCAACCAAACACTTTTATGCTTTCTTATTTTTATACCCACACAAAATCTCATTCACCCATTATGACATAATTACATCAACATCATAAACATATTGAAGTGTTATTATATTAATGGAAAATACATTATACTACTCCCTCTCATTTATTATAAATTTTAAACATCACCCACATTGTGGATATTTTATCACCATAATGGATTATGTATTTCATTTTTCATCACTACCTATACATAATGTTTATATAATTTATTCATGTATAATTATTGAATAAATTACTATATTAAAACACGTATAATATTATTTATGGTTAAAATAAATATGTCATTGATGTGAATTTATTTTAATACATGTTTTCCTAATATTTTATATAAAATATTAATTCTTTGGATAATGAAATGAGAATTTATTGACAATATCTTCAGTTTTGATAATTTTTTGGATGGAAATTATATTCATTCAATTTGTTCAAGAAAATTTGAATTTATGGGTTCTTAAATATTTTAATAGCATTTTTGTAATCATCATATATTTTTAAAACAAATAATTTTATATTTTCGGTTTATTATTATTGGAGTTTTATTTTCATATATTAGAATTAGTATGTTCACATTCAATTATTTTTAACCCAATCACGTTTTTTCTAGAAACAATTTTAATATTTCTACAAGAGTTTAAAAATTGATTAATGAATTTAGTGTAAATATTTCTTAATGTTTAATGTTTTTACTTTAATAAATTTTGATATTTATTTTACTATTCTATTTTATAATCATGTCTCTTAAGATATGCTACAAAATGAGTAAAATTGTGACTATGTTCTGTGTTTGGAAGACTTTTTTTAGTAGAAAGAGATTTTTTTTGAAAAGGTGGAATTTTCATTGGAATAATTCTCATCTTCCTATAAGTTTCTCAAAATAACATATTACATAAGATACCATGTAATGCTTTTAAAAAAATCTCATAAATAATCAGAAGACATGTGGTAATTTCTTTCTCATTTAAAGAAAACATATCATAGAATTCACATAACATTTTTAGCATCCTTATAACACTTTTAATATACTTAATGTATATTTATACTATCTCTAATTTCATGTAATTGAATAATTGATTTTAATTGATGCCATAATGGGAAAAGTTTCCAATCTAAGACAAACTGAACAAATATAGGTCTTGGGATTGTAATAAATGAGAATATACACTAAACTCTAGTTTTTTATTAAAACAAATCAGTGGCATAGGAGTAGTTTCATGAATGTGTTTTTGTTGATTGACCAATATGAGATTGGTGATCCTATTTTATGGTCTAAGACACCAAGCGGATGAGATCAATATAATTGGTACTAAATAAAAATGTTGAAGTGATTCATGTTAAGGATGGATAAATAAGAAATTAAGATTTTATGAATCAAGTAAAGAATTTATGAGAGGGATATGTGGGGCGTATAATAATATCCAATCTCAAGAAATCCCATTATTGGGTCATATTAAACTAATTGGAGGTGGGAGAGTGAAGGTACGTATTACCCATAACTTGATGAACGTGATGATAAATTACTAGTGATTGATCTAAAGGGTCTATGTTCTTTATTTTTTTTCCTATTGTAGTTTCAATTGGAATAAGATCAATGGGACTACATTTCTACTTAAAAATAAAACTATTAATATTCTTGTTAACACACTACATTTGTCTAGATTTTTTCCTATGTGAATCTGAATCCATGAGTGTTGGGTGGTTGTAAGCATCATGTCCACCGTAATTTGGGTTGACATAGAATGTTTTTTATACAAATAGTTATTTAAATCACGTAAAGATGAAGAAAAAGTTATATTAAATGAAATAGAGTATTTTTTTTGAAGGAGATACACTAGTATGTAGTAGTGACTAGACATAGAACATAAGCATGGGGAAATCCATTGGTTCTTATAATGGAAAATTGATAAAGAGTCATAGGAATGAGAAATTGTTAAAATGATGTTAAGGAAATATGAATGCGAACAAAAATGGTGTGAAAATTCCTCTTGATCTATATATTAGCTTGATTTATGTGTATATGATAATTTATTATTGGGGGAATAAATTCTCACAAGGAATTTAGTAAAGGGAAACAAACTATATGTTGTGGTTGTTTCCATATAGACTCACTAGTTATGAGGTAACTACATATTTATAAGAAATCTAAATATTTTATACTAAAAAACATTCATAATAATATATAAGAGATCATTTTTTAGAGAAGAGAAACATTTCATGGAATAGAGGAAGATGTAGTCAAGAAACAATGACAATGATCTATAGGAGATGGGATCTCACATATGAAACTTTCACAACATGAAAAGTTTATCAAATTCCCCTATTTATTTTCACTCATTTTAGATATGATTTTATTATTAATTTTTGAATATATTATTTTACATTGAAAATTTTTTCATATAGAATGAGGTTGTTCTGATTATTTATTTTCACTTAGTTTATGATATATTTTCTTAATTGGAAAACTATTTATTTTCTTCATTCCTCATGGAAGATAATTTTTAAATTTTTTCTATTATTAAGTACAATTTATATTTTTCTAAAAAAATATTAAAAAAATATTTAAAAATTATCTAAAAATTAATGTTTAAATTAAAATTTAAGAATAAAACACCATTCTTGATAAATAGTTTGATCTAGGTTAATCTTATCTCATTAATTCCGTGTGGATATATTTAAATATATAGTTGAAAAACTTCATAATTTGACCATTGAGTTTCCTTCTCTATGTCATAGTTGGTGGAAAACATTTTGTTGATATCATTCAATTTAACTTTTACATGAAGAGTTTCATATATTTTAATAATAAAAGAATAAAAATTCCCCTTTCTTATTTACTTCTTGTTCATCACTCTATTTCTTTACACATTCTTCATTGCTTCTATACTTTAAACATCTTCATTACTATTATCTTACTTTTTTCATATTTAAAAAATAATCATCAAAATTTTTCATTATCTTATCTATATCACCTATTATTTCCCATGACACTTTATTACTTTTCATTGGTTCACACACACATTTCGACTTCCCTTTAGGAATGACCGAACTCACTGTATACATGGCTTTGTACTAAAATAAATCATTAAATTTTTATTTTGATAACCTACATAATATTTGGTCTTGTTTTTAGAGAATATCTTCATTTGACATGGGTAAAAAAAATATGCAATTATCAAAAAATGTTTTAAAAATTTCTATAAAAAATAATAAACACATTTAAACCTATTGTATACTGATGTTGTTAAATATTTTTTAAAATCTAATAGTGCATGCCCACAGGAAAAAATTCTAAAAATATAGAACCCTTCACAATATAAATTGAAAAACTTAAGCCTTCTATTATGAATGAATCTCTAAAAAAATGGAAAATACTGAGAATGAGAGGGCTTTAAAAAATTAAAATATTAATCCACCTCTTCTAAGAAATCAAGGGGATGAGCTACCTGGGCTTATGGAGTTTCAATTTATAAATTTTGAAATTATTACTTAATGTGTTACTGTTACTCATAGGTCTCGAAATTATGAAAAAATATATTCCCACATTTTTATGATACACTCTTAAAATGGCCTATCTAATGAAGACTCTATAGACTCCATTAGTGACTTTTATAGTGTTGTAAAACTACTTCCATTGTGAGGACATAATGAGGAAGTGTTGAATCGTAGTTACTTTCCACCCCCCTTTATTTTTAATTCAAATAATTTGTCAGAAAATTATATGAGTATATATTTGATTCATGGTACAATGTGTTTAATGAATTTTCCAAGAAAATTTAGTCTTGGATAATGAGTATAGAAATTAAGAATAAAATCAATGGGTTTTTTCAAGATGAGTGTGATCCATTCTATGATGAATGAAAATGATTTAGAGTTTTACTTAGAAATTGATTGAGAAACCAATTCAATTATAATTTTTTAATATCCACATTTTATAGTTACATTACAAAATACAATCATACCTTAGTAGATCAGTCTTTTGGAGGTGAAATTTTTAACAAAACTACTAAAAAATTAATGAATATTCTCAACACACATGAATATAATTCATAGTATAAATTACCTATATGAAGAATCATTCTCTTAAAAGAAACAATTTTTTTATGAAATTTAACATTATGTTGTTATGATTTCTAATAGTAATTTAATTTGAGAAAAAGTACAATGGTATATTTATCCTATCTAGCACTTTATTCCCCTAACTATGAATTGATTACTACACATTTATAATGTTCTATATTTTCTAGATATAGTCCCAAAATGAAATATAATCACTATACCTTTTGAAATATCTATAATAAATGTTTTATGAATCATTTCAACCAATATTCTAAGAAGAAGGGTGCATTTAGTCCTAATATTTCCACTCCATTCCCACCATAATTGAGGAAACAATTTCGAAATAAAATAAGGGATAAAAAAACTAATTTACAATGGAGTTTTTAGTGGATTATAGAATAAATTAATTCTAGCATGGACTCCGAAAATGAAATACAAAAATATCATATAAAATCAAAAAATAATCCCCAAGCATGAAAATGAAAAACTATAAACTCAAATTATTAAAATAGATAGTGACTTATGTGGTAGAAAACACAAAACATCCATGAACAATTAAATATAATCCTAGGGATTTTATTGGTGTTGTTACCACTGGGAGTGGTTTTAAATCAGATAATTATAGGAGGTAATTCCATATATATGTTAAAAATATATTTTGGGATGAGTCTGCCCACTAAGATATACAATTTCAAAATTCGTGATTTGTGTATAGAAAATGGAAAAATAAAAAATATCTACCCACTAAACCCATTTAGAAGAATAAAAAATTTAAAAAAACAATGGGAATGAAAATATTGAAGAAGATATTGGGCACATATCCATCGTTCTTAATTTTTTTTTCCAATTATACCACTCCCTAAAAAATTAAACATAAATGAAATGAAACTAAAATGATCAATTTCATTAGGCTTTTCAACAATAGTCAATTTTAAATTACTTTAATTAAATATATATTTCATATCCCATAAAATTTTAAATTAAAAAAAACAATAAATACCTTCATACATTTTCCACATACAATCCCACTTATGAGTGTAGTAATGCCCTTTAATGAAAAATACCAACCATATGTAAGGACCCTAAACGTTTTTCACCCCTTTCATTATAATAAATACTATCTAACTCGACTATATTTTTGACCTTAGTGTGAGTATAAATTTGATCTAATTATCCCTTTTTAAATAGTTGGTATTATGAGAACTGCATTCCACCACTACTATAATTTAAAAGGATGATCGATCTCTCACTCATTTAATTGGGACATGGGATAACATATTAATTGGGGTTAGATAACAATTTTGACCCATTTAATTTTTCATTATATACCTGAAGTGTAACAAGTAATTTCATATCATATTGTATAGGCCTTTCTTAGCCACTAGAGGATATTTCAATGATGTTTCAAAGGGAAAATTGACCATTAACATCACTAAACAATGTAATAGAGAATAATGATTTTATAGCAACAAAATAATGCACTGAGGGAGATACCTACCCAAGGGTTTAATTATTTTAATATGTAGATATTTTTATGCTCTTATGATTGAATTTATAGAAATAATGGAAAGCATTAATACAAAAATCCTTAATTGAAGAGTCAATCTTGGTGATTGATTTTTCTCAAAATAAGAAAAAAAAATTGAGTATGAAGGATATTTTTAGACTAATTTTATGATTTTTATGAGGTTAAAATTTTATATAAAGTTGTGGAATAATTTTTTTAGGATAATTTCATTATGGATAACTTTGATGAAAAATAAATTTCCTGCTCCCATTATTTTTTTAAGGTGCACTCTGAGGGGCTTGGTCCACCTAGGCCAAAAAATCAACCTTTTTATCAATAAACACCTCATGTGGTGATCAAAAAACATTCTTATCAACTAAAATATTCATATTTTGGCATTAAATTTTCAATTCATATCTTTATTTCATCCAAACTAAGAGAAATTATTCAGGAAAATCCCTTAAATGTGTTGAAGAGATTTTATACATCGATAGGTAGGTCCATTATTGGAAAACGTTGATAAGTACTTTATTATTATTGCATCAAATCCAAATAGAACCTGATCTCAAACCTAGATTTGAGGTATACATGATATAGAATCCCAATTTGAAGAGGTTTAATGGGGGAAAGTGATTAACTTACTTCATGTAACAATTTTTTTTACAATTTCATACATTCTTTGGGTTTAGTTAATATAAGTGGTTCCTAGAAAGGGAGATGTCATAGCCATAAACAATGAAATAAATGATTACATTCAAACTAGAATATTGACCAATTGGAAAGTTTGTATTGATTATATAAATATTAATTTAGCTACTATGAATGACTAATTTCTTTTTCGTTTCTTGTATGAAATGATTGATTGGATAGAAGGTAATGACTTTTATTTAATTCTTTAGGAGTATTTTGGTTACAACCAAATCCATATAGCCATTTAAGATCAATTAAATCCATATTCACTTATCTATTTAGATCATTTTCTTATCAAATAATTCCCTTTGGCTTGTGTGGTGATTTGGAAACCTTTCAAAGGTGCATTCTAGCTATATTTTCATATATCATTTAGATAATTATAGAGGAGTTCATTGATGATTCTCCATCATTAAAATTACATTTGGGAGTTACCTATAAATTTTTAAATTTGTGTTACAAATATAATATGAGACCAACTTTGTTTTAAATAGATATAAATTTCAATTCAAAATATTTGAGGGAATTGTGATTGATCTTGATATCTCAAAAAGGGGACTAGAATCTAAAAATACTATTGTTGATATAATTCTAAATATACGTACTCTTGAAAATGTAAAAAAATTAGAAGCTTTATGGGGCATTCCAGTTTTTAATATAGTTTTTTTAATGTTTTTTCTATCATTACAATAACTGTGTGTCCACTTTTGTTAAATCATATGCACTTTTTTTAATTAAAGTTATTTTATTCATTTAATATTCTCAAATCGAAAATCTATTCTTCACCCATCAACATCGACCCTGATCAAATATTTTAATTTGAAATAATATTCCATTTTAGTGATATATATATTGGGTATATATATGTTGAGATAAAATATTGGAGGTTTCATGTGGTTTATTATGCTAGTTGGTTTCAAAATAAATCCCAATAAAAATACACGACAAGTGGGAAAGAATTTAAGGAAGTTTTTTCTTATCTTATGAAGTATAGATAATATTAAGTTAGATACAAAGAGAAAAAACTAACATACTTCCCATAAGTACTTATTTTCCAAGAAAGAATCTAAAATGAGACTCATTAGATGTTTCTTTTTTTTCTATAAGAATTTGATTTAGGCATGGGGTAAACATTCTAAGAAAAACCATGTTGAAAAACAGTTTTCTAGGTTATCCAATAGATATAAATAATACCCAAGCGGGATTAAATCTTCCTACCAATATGAAAAACTACATGTTATTTTAAATGTTCATCCTTCATAATATTCATATTTTATGAACTTATTAGATGCAAGAGTCATTCCCAAAGATCGCTCACAGAACCGAAGAAGGAGATTTATTTTTTGTAAGAAATAGTATATTTGGTATGATCTATTTATGTTTAAATGGTTTGGTGATGCTATACTAGGAAGATGTGTACCAATAGTGCATATTTTACACATCTTAGATAATTTTCACTTATCAACATATACTATGCACCATAGGGGATATACAATACCCTAAATGTGTTACAAGTTAGTTTTATTGGCCTACACAAATTAAGTATTGTCAAATTGTAGTTTATGTTTGTGATAAATACCATAGAATGAGAAATATTGGTAAAAGGCATGATCATCCACCAAAATAATATTTAGTGGTTGAAATTTTTGATGTTTGGGGTTTAGACCTTATGGGAAAATTTCCATATTCTTAGAGGAATGAATATATTCATTAATTTGTAAATTATTTTTCCCTATAGGTATAGGTAGTTCATCATAATAAAAACCAAAATAATCATGTTGTCAAATTGATTAAGAAGAAAATTTTATATTGATTTAGGGTGATTAATGATTTTATCATATAAAATGGATTAAACTTTAACAACATCAAATTCAAAGACATAATGGAAGACTATTATTGTATGAAAAATAATTGAACTATATTCCATTATCAATTTAGTGGAAAATCTGGAATTTATAATAGGGTGCTTAAAATGATTTTAACGAAAACTATCTATATCTTTTGTAAGGGTTGATCTTTTAAGAAATATTAGTCTATATGAGCCTACGAAACTACATTTAAAACTCTCAAATGAATATATCCTTATATAATTTGTTTCTATAAAATATCACCATTTACCTATAAAATATTAACATAAGTTATTTTGGGCTATGAAGGCAATGAGTTTTGATTTTAAACTCACATTTGAGAGAATAATGATAAATATGAGGGAGATGGATGGGATTGATAAGGAATCATATGAATATTATAGGATATACAAGGAGAGAAATACATATTTTCATCATTATGTCATTCATAAAAAATATTTTAAGGGTTCTTATAAAGTGATTATTTTCAATTCAAGACATATAATATTTCTTGGAAAACATAAATACAAGTGATCTGGACATTTAAGCATCCTATGTTTCTTTGTTAATGGATTTTGAGAACATATAAGAGGGAATAATAGATAGTTTTTAGTGAATCTGTATAGAATCATATAATATTTTGAAGGGTAGGTAAATGGAATGACTGCTATCTTTTTTCTTGATAATTATTCTTTATCCAAGTCCAATAAAGGACAACAAACATAGTTTTTATGAGATTTAACCCATGGTACGTTATCCTATTGTTATTTTACATAATTATTTGAAATATATTAAAACAATTTTGTATTGACAATTAGATCACCATTTTTGTAATAAGTTACCTGTAATTATTCACTCATGTTCATATTTTGGATTGTCGTTTTTTATTTGAAATTGTAGGGAGCTTCATTCTGGTCCCCCCTAGAGTTAATGGATAGTAGGAAATGTTATAATCTTCACTTGAAATGATAAATTTTATAATACATTGAGTATAATTTCAATTAATTTTCAAATAATAATTAAATATATATGTTTTAGAAACATAAAAAACCACTTCCTTAACCTACAAGATTTGATTATTTTTCTTATGAGCATTAATTTATTATAATATAAGGTCAAACATTTCATGTTGTTAGTACAATAATTAAGTAACTTGGAGGATTTTTTAATAATGATAGAGAAATGTGTTATTGGTTTAACATTAAAAGCTAAATATTCTTTTAATAGGGGACTAGTTGATTTAAATATTCTCTATATTATTCACATTTACACAAAACTACTATTGTTATTTTTATGATATAGATTGTAAAAAATTGTTTGAGAGTTCATATATTATGCTAAATTTTATAAAGACATGTTTTTTAGTTGTAACTACTATTTTAGTATCTTTGATTATTGATATTTTCTATCCCATACAATTTATATGATTCATTGAAAATAATTTTATGATTTAATTTTTCACCTTGTACTTTATAAAAGTATTTAAAATGCATTGATATTATTATAAAATAGATTTATTTAATTCCTTATATGTTATTTTTCTTGTTTTTTATATTAAATATTCCTTCAAAACAATCATGTGACCATTAAATATGATTTTGAACTACTGAATAGAAAATTTTATGGTACTTCAATTTATTATAAATGTTTCTCCAACATTAAAATCCAAAATTAGGGATAATTTTATGTTTTAAGTGTGGGGTTGGTATATTAATTTTGATACAAAATGTATTTCATTAAGTTCACATCAAAATCCCCCAAAATATTTTTCTATTTGATTTTAAAAAATCCATTTTCATTTTGAATAGTTGATATATTTTCATAAATTTGGACATTTTGTTTCCACATTGAGTGGGTAAATCAATTTTTTTTTCTCTATGAACTCAATAGGGTAATTATGTTTTATTTACCACTTAAAAACACCTTTTTAGTGAGCTTTGGGATGTATGATTTTGAATTATAACTAAATTTGAATTCCATGATTGTGGTTTAACTAATAAGCCTTCATTGAAAAGGTATTAGAATTAAATCCTAATCATGAATGAGTTTTTTCTTTTAATTATATAAATATTGGATCAGTTAAGTATACTTTTTATTATTTATTATCCTCACTAATATATTAGGTTGTGCCTAATTATCTTGTGTGATAAAATGTGTGAATCTATTCACAAAGAGGAAAATGATAAATTTGAAAAAAAATTGAATGAAAAATGAAGTTTGATTGATTAATTTAAAAAAAATTCCATCCAATAATATTTGAAAAACTAAAAACCTTACTTCGTCCAAAATATTTAAATTTTGTGGGGGAAATCATTATTTTTTATCTAAGGAAGTCTATGATAGAAAAAAAATTTGGAAAAAAACTACTTTGTTAGAAACTTAATTCATTTATTGATAATATTAATGTTATTTAACTTATGATTTTTAATTTATAGAATGAGGGAAATTAAATTTATAGGTGTAATAAAATTTGATGTTGATTTTTTTAATAAAATTTTTCTATGTGTTTTTATTGAATTTTAATAATTTCGATTATAAAATGAGTTTTTTTACAATTTCTTGTGTTTTGTTCATTTTGGGAGGAATATTAAATGCATTCAATTTTTCATAAAAATATCAAATTTTTTGTTATTTATTGTATAAATTCAATTTCATTAATATTAACATACTTTTTGAATAAATATTTTGTTGTTTTTTAAAATTAATTGACCAATTTGGTGTAATGTTTTCTAAATGTTGGAATATATTTTATTTTACATAAATAAATTTTTTTCATAGCATAGAGGAAAAAAATTAACCATTGTGAGAATGAAGAACTAATGTAGAGTAATGATGCAATTATAGAAGTTTCCAGTTGAATTCAATTTGAGTTAATATCTAACGACCAAGATATAGGACATTGAGAACTCAGCTAAAGCTAAATATGACCCAATTTCACTGGGGCACATCCTCATTTGGCCCCAAGATATATTTTATATCATTTTAGAGATATATCAGATATATTTGAGGAGATATATTTGATATAATTGATGAGGTATATTTTTTTATCATTGAGGAGATATGAGATATCATTGAGGATATTTCTGAGATATTATGTGGTAACTCTTCATTATATATGAGATGTTTAGATCTTCTCTCTTTGGTTTTTAGGGCAATGCAGTTGCAATTTTATTGAGAGGTTTTTAGATCTGCAATATCTGTAACTACTATGATAAGATCATATTTCATCTATGTTGATTTTTTATCTGATTCTGGTGCTTTTTCATATGAAGATTTGGTTCATATAGTAATCTCCTCTTTTCATGGTCAGATTTACTTGGGTTTTTTTTATCATGATTCATTCCCCATTTCAGGCTACCTTCAGACTACATAAGCTATCTTCCTTTGATCCACTATTTTATCTGAGTATTATATTTTAGATCCATTCCATTTTTTTAGAGTTATCTACCATGTACTTATTCATTTTAGTGGATCCCTATTTCTATAGTAGGACCTATGATGTTTCCTTGTAGGGTTTTCTATGATATAAATATTTGGCATCAACTTTTGTTTTTTAGCACTCATATCATTGGTCGATGTGAATCCGCTTTATTTTTTTAGTTGGTTTAAAGGGAGAGAAATATATTTATCCTATGCATTCAATTTTTTATTTTTTGTGGGTTTATATGTTTCTATATTTCTCAACATCTAGTATCATAGGATTTGGTTTTTTATTTCATATTTATAACGGATGAAAATTATAGTCGGCTGAAGTAACATTATAAGTAAGTAATGAATAATAGATATTTTTATCTATGTCTATTAATTATTAATATAGTGTTTTAGAGGCTTAAAATAAAAATAAATCCAATCTTAAGCATGGAATACACTAATATTCTTAAAAGATTGTTTTACTGCCTTATGATGGCAAACCATTTTTGAATCTATATTTTGACAATTTTATAAACTATGTTTGTCAAAATAAACTTATTATTTATGATTGGGACATCAAAATTTACTTTGTCTGAATTTTTGGTATTTTTCTAACAAGGTTCATTTTTTTAATGAATAGTGAAAAATACTGCATTTTACATCAAAACTGCATTTTAATCTAATTTATTTATATTATTAGATTATATTTTGAATTGGTTTTGAAGTGAAATTATAATATATTTTTACCATTTTATCCAATGGTGGTCATTGGAATCAATTTCACTTTGAAATTGGACTTAAATTAGTGTCAATCTTTTGATACTTATTGTTTCATAAAAACACGATATTTGCTCTGACAGTGGGAATTAATTATTAAATTAATTAATGTGACTTATATGTTTTGAATTTTTTAAAATAGACTTAATTTTTGAATTCGGAATATCAAATATAGCTTAGGGTGAATTTTTGGTAATTTTCTGAAAAACTTCAATTTTTGATGAATAGTGAAACCACTAAGTGGTAATTATAAAAACTGATTTTTCTGTTTAAATGAAATTTTTCCATCATTGTGTTTTGAATATCAAAAATCCGACATACATGGTTGTCATTAAGAAGTAAAATGTGGTTCAATGAGATTATGATAATTTTTTGGTGAATAGTAACTTATTAAGTCCTTAATCGCGATTAGTGGTAATTAGTGTAGTTTAAGGTAAAAATAATGCTTTAATAAAATAAAATGAGCTTGACACATGTCCTACCCTCATTGGTTGTGTAATGGCCGACCAAGACAAGCCATGGGTCAACTTGTGGACCCCATGGAGACACTTTGGTTGGGAAATGACATAAATAACTTTTTATTTAATGTTAAAGTAAAAATGACACAAACATAATATGTTTTACAAAAACAATTTTTACATGGGGTTATAAAGATCAGATTTTTGATTATAAATAGTCATTGGAAAGATAAAACGATTTCCTAAATCATAGTATTTGTTTTATAATTTTTAGACATTAAATAAATTAAATTATTTATGACATAATAATGATGGAGCGATGACATCATTATTTGACGATTTAAACAAAATGGAAGGATAATGTAAACTCTATGAACTAAACATGTCCAAAACCAATTGAATGAGTGGATATAGAACCCTTATCACCATATACAAGAATTATATCAATGTGGGACCTTTTAAAACCGAAACACATTTTTAAATAAAGTAATATTTCTTTACTTTCCAAATGTGCCCCTCCTCTCCTCTTATAAAAGGCCCCCACCTCTACCTCATTTCACACAATCCTCAAGCCTTTGGCTCGGCCAAACCCTGCCCATTTACTCTCTCCACATACCTCTCCTCATCCTAGAGGATTTCCTTTGGGCATAATCCTTTCAAAGGAAGCCTTTAGGCTCAAATCAAAAGGAGTTACACTTTTAAAGGTAATTCATTCTCTCATGTTCATTTGTTTTATTTTGCTTCTCCAACCCCCTAAAATCTTTTTATTTACTTTTTTTTTGACCACAACAGTATCTTCAATATACTAGGATGTTTTTATAAGATTTATTTGAGCTACACTCTCACACAACTACATCAAATGGTTAAAGAACATACGGTTTCCGTGGATTGCAATATTCTGCCTCCCGAAACGATGATTGTTCAATACCCATTTAACACCTTCAAAGGTGGCCATTATTATGTCACTATTTTTATATATGATATATAATATGTGTATGTTTTCCTTAAGCTTCTGTTTTCTCATTTTGGGCATACCTTTATGGTCTCCATTATGGGTAAACACGATATCTTCATTTTAGGAAGTACGGACAACCGCCCCATGAAAGTGATTTGATTCATTAATACCATATGTGGGATGTGTAAAGGATAATGTTAATGATATTATATATGTTATTATACTGTAATTATAATATACTCTTATATCATTATGATTCCATTCCAGAAAATACGAAATAGAAATGGAAATAGCGTTCATGCGTACGTACGGATTACCGTCTCCATGAACGGTGCATTTCATTTCTTACCTCTAAATGTGATGTAATATTATAAATAAATGTATATGATGAATATATATGATATATATGTTATCCAAATAATTAATATCATTCTGGGTATAATTAACCTTTGACCAAATTAACAACATGTAAGTGTAAGAAGTCTATTTTTGACTTAAGAACCAAATACCGACAAAATGAACATTATTAACTTAAATGATTACATGATGTTCATAACATGGTATAAAAGGAATAATGAACTTGAAAAGGGTTCATAAGCAAGTAGAGATTAACTCAAGTTTATTTTTCAGGATATTAAAGAACGGCCGGGTCAAGTCGGATACGAGGTATGGGACTTCGTCTCAATCCCCTTTCATTGAGGCATATTTTATTTTATACACAAATTTCTTTTATACGGTGTATAAACCCCTTTGACTTTTACATTTATTCAAAAGGAATCTTTTTTATACCAAGTGTTTACTAAACGACAAAAGGGAATGTTTTTGTCGTACGTATGCGGTGACAACGACTTCTCCGCCGTCGTGACCGTTATTTGAGTTTCGGCTTCCTCTACAAGCCATACCTTCTTTTTAAAAGAAAAATAAATACTATGTTTTACTTTTCTTTTATTTTGTTATTGAAAATGGTTTTAACAATGTTTTTGTGATGTACTGATATCTTGTGATTGGAATGTGGAAATGTTATGTTTCCTTTATGCATGTTTTATGTGATACGATTATGTTATGGTTCTTGGGCATTATTATGAAGACGGGTGGTTCCGTGATAAACTAAGGGAGGGTGAGCCTGATATAGCTCTCCAATGCATTGGGTAATGTGAAGTAGTGAAACGTTAATGTTTCTCCGAAGAGATTTAGGGAATATACTGTGATGGGTATTCCAAACGTAACCAAGAGGGTTACTCCCTACGTAAGAATGTAATGGATGCCTCAAGTTACCTTTATGTCTGATGATTTCTATGATTTATTCATGATTTTATGAGGTATGTTAAAGTGCCTATGTTTTATGGGTAAAGTATGATTTCATTCTTATGTATATATGAACTCATGTTTCCTTTCCATGTTTTTATAACCCATACTGAGCTTTTTATGCTCATCCCAAGTTTTTTTGAAATGTTTTTCACAGGTCAAGGGAAAGGTACAAGATATGATGATAGTGTCAAGGACGTGTCAAGAAATAATCCTTGTTTTATTTTAAATGTGTTACCATTGATGGGAATGAAGAATACTATCTTTATGTAAACACTTTGTTTATATGTGGAATGTAATGCAAGTTTTATGATCTAATTCTCTAAAACTCTAAACTCGAAAAGATCCTTAATGTCTAATCTTGTAATAACTCAAGATTAAGTAAGGTTTAAGGCTGGGGCCTTATAGTTGGTATCAGAGGTCGGTTTAGATAACTTTAGGAGTTAGAATTCTATTAAATGATTATCCAAAAATATTTTTTTTATGGTCAAATTGAAATGATATAGCATTTGAAGATTACCATTTTGCTTCATCTAAGACATGTTTATTCAGAATGGTTTTCCGCAGAGGGAGCAGAGATGTTTTTTTGGTAAGTCATACTGAGGGAAATGACCTTCCAAATCAGCATACTGAGATGGTCAGAATCAAAATTGAGCAGTTTGCTGCAGTGATGGCTCAGTTGAATCAGGTGATAAGTGGTGGTTTTCATTGATGATATTTTGGTGTTTTCTAAAAGTAAAGAGGAGCATGAAAGACATTTAAGGGTTATCTTGCAAACCCTAAAAGAAAAGAAATTGAATGGGAAATTCAGCAAGTGTGAGTATTGGTTGCAACAAATTTCTTTCCTTGGTCACATTGTTTCTAAAGATGGAATAACTGTTGATCCTGCAAAAACAAAAGTTGTGGAAGAATGGACAAGACCCACAAATGTAACCAAGATTCTTAGCTTCCTTGTTTTGGCGGGCTATTACCGAAGGATTGTTAGAAAATTTTCACGGTTATCTAGTCCAATGACTAAGATAACTCGGAAGGGTGTTAAGTTTATCTGGACAAAAGAATGTGACGATTGTTTTCAGGAATTGAAAAGAAGATTGGTGAATGCACCAGTTTTGGCACTACCTTCCAGGAATGGTGAGTTTTTTATATATAGTGATGCTTCATTGAAAGGACTTGGTTGCATCATAATGTATAATGATCTGGTGATTGCTTATGCTTCACGACAGTTGAAAACTCATGAGGTAAATTACCCTATACATGATTTGGAATTAGCTGCTATTGTTTTTGCTTTAAAATTTGGAGGCATCATTTGTATGGAGTAAAGTGTGAAATATATACCGATCACAAACGTTTAAAGTATATATTCACTCAAAAAGAGTTAAACATGAGATAGAGGAGATGGCTAGAATTAATAAAGGATTATGATTGTACAATTCATTACCATCCGGGAAAAGCAAATAAAGTGGCTAATGCTTTGAGTAGAAAAAGTAATGCTTCATTAGAAATGGTGCATTTGGAACGTGATCCTTTGGTTAAGGATTTGATTAACTTTGGCATAGAAGTTGTTGGTGCAGGAAGTCCTTCTTTTTTGTTTCAGGTATCAGTGAGATCTTCTCTATCAGATAGAATCAAGCAGGCACAGAAGAAAGACAGTGAGTTGCAAAAAAAGGTAGAGCTGGTTTAGAAAGGTAAGTTGCCTAAATTTAACAATGATAATGATTTTGTTTTGAGATTTGGGAAGAGATTGTGTGTGCCTTGTGATTCACAGTTGAAGAGAGAGTTGTTATGTGAAGTTCATATTTCTCCGTTTTCAGTTCATCCGGGCAGTACTAAGATGTATAGAGATCTGCAGGAGTATTACTGGTGGGACGGAATGAAAAGAGATATTGCTGATTTTACTGTGAAGTGTTTGACATGTCAACAGGTTAAGGCAGAGCAGCAGTTACCGAAAGGGATGCTTCAGCCTTTACCAGTGCCAGAGTGGAAATGGGAGAATATATCCATGGACTTTGTTGTGGGATTACCGAAGACATCTCGAGGTAATAATGCAATCTGGGTTATTGTTGATCGCTTGACCAAGTCTGCTCATTTCCTTGCTATACGAGATACTTTCTATCTTGATCAACTTTCCCATTTGTATCTTAAAGAGATAGTCAGGTTACATGGAGTTCCTCTCTCCATTGTATCGGATCATGATCCCAGGTTTACTTCTAACTTTTGGAAAGGCTTTTAGAAGTCGTTGGGTAGTGAATTAAATTTTAGTACAACTTTTCATCCTCAATCAGATGGGCAGTCAGAACGAACAATTCAGACATTGGAGGATATGCTACGAGCTTGTTCTATGGATTATTAGGGACATTGGGACCAACATCTTTCTTTGGTTAAATTTTCATATAATAACAGTTTTCATTCCAGTATACAGATGACACCATTTTAGGCATTATATGGGAAGCGGTGTCGAACTCCAGCTTTCTTGGATGAAGTGGGTGAAAGGAAGTCGATGGGACCAGAATTGGTAGAAGAGTTGGCAGAAAAAGTTTAGCTGATTCAGAAGCACATGAGAACAGCTCAGAGTAGGCATAAGAGTTATGCAGATAACCGGAGGAAGGATCTATCTTTCGAGGTAGGTGATCATGTTTTTCTCAAAGTATCACCATGGAAAAGTGTGATGCGATTTGGTAAGAAAGGAAAGCTGAGTCCAAGGTTTATTGGACCATGCGAAATTCTAGAGAGAGTTTGATCAGTTTCATACCAAGTGGCTTTACCTCCGAGTTTATCTTAGGTACACAATGTTTTTCACGTTTTGATGTTGAGAAAGTATATGCCAGATCCATCTCATGTTTTGAGTCCAGAGGTAGTTCAGCTGGAAGAGAACCTATCTTATGAGGAACAACCGGTCCAGATTATTGACCACAGGGAGCAAGTGTTACAGAATAAGGTGATTCACCAGGTAAAGGTTTTGTGGAAAAACCACATGATTGAAGAGGCAATATGGGAATCTGAAAATGCAATGGGGGATAAGTACCCCCATTTATTTGATAAGTAAATAAATTGCGGGGACACAATTTTCTAATGGGGGGAAGGATGTAACATACCGAGTATGTAATGAATAATAGATATTTTTATCTATGTCTATTAATGATTAAGATAGTGTTTTATAGGCTTAAAATGAAAATAAATCCAATCTTAAGCATGGAATACACTAATATTCTTAAAAGATTGTTTTACTGCCTTATGATGGAAAACCATTTTTGAATATATCTTTTGACAATTTTATAAACTATGATTGTCAAAATAAACTTATTCATTATGATTGGGACATCAAAATTTACTTTGTGTGAATTTTTGGTATTTTTCTGACAATGTTCATTTTTTTAATGAATAGTGAAAAATACTGCATTTTACATCAAAACTGTTTTTTAATCTAATTTATTTATATGATTAGATTATATTTTTAATTGGTTTTGATGTGAAATTAGAATATATTTTTACCATTTTATCCAATGGTGGTCATTGGAATCAATTTCACTTTGAAATTGGACTTAAATTAGTCTCAATCTTTTGATACTTATTGTTTCATAAAAACACGCTATTTGCTCTGACAGCGGGAATTAATTATTAAATTAATTAATGTGACTTATATGTTTTGAATTTTGTAAAATATACTTCATTTTTGAATTTGGAATATCAAATATATCTTAGGGTGAATTTTTGGTAATTTTCTGAAAAACTTCAATTTTTGATGAATAGTGAAACCACTAAGTGGTACTTATAAAAACTGATTTTTCTGTTTAAATGAAATTTTGCCATCATTGTGTTTTGAATTTCAAAAATCCGACATACATGGTTGTCATTAAGAAGTAAAATTTGGTTCAATGAGATTAAAATAATTTTTTGGTGAATAGTAACTTATTAAGTTCTTAATCGCGATTAGTGGTAATTAGTGTAGTTTAAGGTAAAAATAATGATTTAATAAAATAAAATGAGCTTGACACATGTCCTACCCTCATTGGTTGTGTCATGGACGACCATGAAAAGCCATGGGTCAACTTGGGGACCCCATGGAGACACTCTGGTTGGGAAATTACATAAATAACTTTTTATTAAATGTTAAAGTAAAAATGACACAAACATAATATGTTTTACGAAAAAACTTTGTACATGGGCTTATAAAGATCATATTTTTGATTATAAATATTCATTGGAAAGCTAAAACTATTTCCTACATCATAGTATTTTTTTATAATTTTTAGACATTAAATAAATTAAATTAGTTATGACATAATAATGATGCAGTGATGACATCATTATTTGACGATTTAAATAAAATGGAAAGATAATGTAAAATCTATAAACTACACATGTCCAAAACCAATTGGATGAGTGGATTTCGAACCCTTGTCACCTTATCCATGAATTATATAAATGCGGGACCTTTTTAAATCGAAACACATTTTCAAATAAAGTAATATTTCTTTACTTTCCAAAAGTGACCCTCCTCTCCTCTTATAAAAGGCCCCCACCTCTACCTCATTTCACACACTCCTCAAGCCTTCGGCTCGGCCAAACCCTGCCCATTTACTCTCCCCACATCCCTCTCCTCATCCTAGAGGATTCCCTTTGGGAATAATCCTTTCAAATGAAGCCTTTTGTCTCAAATCAAAAGGAGTTACACTTTTAAAGGTAATTCATTCTCTCATGTTCATTTGTTTTATTTTGCTTCTCGAACCCCCTAAACACTTTTTATTTACTTCTTTTGTAACAAAAACATTATCTTCAATATAATAGGATATTTTTATAAGATTTATTTGAGCTACACTCTCACACAACTACATCAAATGGTTAAAGAACATACGGTTTCTGTGGATGGCGAAATTCTGCCTCCCGAAACAATGATTGTTCAATACTCATTTAACACCTTCAAAGGTGGCCATTATGATGTCAATATTTTTATATATGATATATAAAATTTTTATGTTTTCCTTAAGCTTCTGTTTTTTTTTCATTTTGGGCATACCTTTATGGTCTCCATAATGGGTAAACACGATATCTTCATTTTAGGAAGTGCGGACTACGGCCCCCTAAATGTGATTTGATTCGTTAATACCATATGTGGGATGTGTAAAGGATAAAGTTAATGATATTATATATGTTATTATACTGGAAATATAATATAATCTTATATTATTATGATTCCATTCCAAAAAATAGGAAATAGAAATGGAAGTAGCGTTCATGCGTACGTACGGCTTACCATCTCCATGAACGGTGCATTTCATTTCTTACCTCTAAATGTGATGTAATATTATAAATACATGTATATGATGAATATATATGATATATATTTTATCCAAATCATTAATATCATTCTGGATATAATGATCCTTTGACCAAATTAACAACATGTAAGTGTAAGAAGTCTATTTTTGACTTAAGAACCAAATACTGACAAAATGAACATTATTAACTTAAATGATTACATGATGTTCATAACATGGTATAAAAGTAATAATGAACTTGAAAAAGGTTCATAAGCAAGCAGAGATTAACTCAATTTTATTATTCAGGAGATTAAAGAACAGTCGGGTCAAGTCGGATACGAGGTATGTGACTTCGTCTCAATCTCCTTTCATTGAGGCATATTTTATTTTATACACAACATTCTTTTATACGGTGTATAAACCCCTTTGACTTTTATGTTTATTCAAAAGGAATCTTTTTTATACGAAGCATTTACTAAATGACAACAGGGAATGTTTTTTCCGTACGTATGCAGCGACAATGACTTCTCTGCCGTCGTGACCGTTATTTGAGTTTCGGCTTCCTCTACAAGCGATACTTTCTTTTTAAAAGAAAAATAAATACCATGTTTTACTTTTCTTTTATTTTGGTGTTGAAAATGGTTTTCATAATGTTTTTGTGTTGTATTTATATCTTGTGATTGAAATGTGGAAATGTTATGTTTCCTTTATGCATGTTTTATGTGATACGATTATGTTATGGTTCTTGGGAATTATTATGAAGACGGGTGGTTCCATGATAAACTAAGGGCGGGTGAGCCCGATATAGCTCTCCAATTCATTGGGTAATGCGAAGGAGTGAAACGTTAAGGTTTATCCGAAGATATTTAGGGAATATACAGTGATGGGTATTCCAAACGTAACCAAGAGGGTTACTCCCTACGTAAGAATGTTATGGATGCCTCAAGTTACCTTTATGTCTTATAATTTCTATGATTTATTCATGATTTTATGATGTATGTTAAAGTGCCTATGTTTTATGGGTAAAGTATGATTTCATTCTTATGTATATATGAACTCATGTTTTCTTTCCATGTTTTTATAACCCATACTGAGCTTTTTATGCCCATCCCAAGTTTTTTTGAAATATTTTTCGCAGGTCAAGGGAATGGTACATGATATGATGATAGTGTCAAGGAAGTGTCAAGAAATAATCCATGTTTTATTTTAAATGTGTTACCATTGATGGGAATAAATAATACTATCTTTATGTAACCACTTTGTTTATATGTGAAATGTAATGCAAGTTTTATGATCTAATTCTCTAAAACTCTAAACCCGAAAAGATCCTCAATGTCTAATCTTATAACAACTCAAGATTAAGTAAGCTTTAAGGCTGGGGCCTTATAGATGATTTTATATAAGGGTACCCATTACAATATGTTGCGACGAAAAATGAAGGATCTTCTTTCTTTCAAGAGAATTCAACGTCTTATGTTTAGTACTTAGAAGCCAAAAATAATGTCAGATGTAGAATGGGAGTTCAAGCATGAGATGGTCTGTGGTTTCATTCACCAATGGGATGAAGATAATGTGATAAACCATATTTTCAACATCTCTCATGCAAAAAATTTCAGGAGGAAGCTTGATACTACCTATGCTTTCATGACAAGAAATAAGAAATTGATTATTTTCAAGAAAATGATTAATTTCAGTTATAGAGAAGGTATGTCTATTTCTGATTATTTGAGTGGATATCAGGGATGTCTTGATCATTTGTCTGTTCTGGGTATTAACTTTGAATATGAGGTTTTAGAACATTTATTGCTGAACACTTTACCCGATTTATGGGAAAAGTTACATGTTACTCTAACCGGTTCTTCTCCAAATGGTGTCGTGACATTCATTTTTGTTATGTCTGAGGTTTTTAATCAACAAGTTAGGATATGTACATAGGAGTCATGTTCTTTGTATATTTTAGTCATAGAGACTAGGGGGTGAAGACCACAAAAGAATCAAGGACAGAGCAGTCAAGGTAATAGGTAATGCAGACGAAAATCTAGGTTGAAGAAGATAAATTTGGAATGTCATAATTGTGGTATGAAGGGACATGTTAAGATTTTTTGTTAACTGTTGAAATGAGAAAAGAAAATGAATAAAAATAAATAGAATAAATATGGTAATGGAGATTATCATATTATTGCCTCTATAAGGGGTGATCTTCTAATTATTTTTGATTCCATTAACATTTCTTATGATAATTCTTGTTGGGTTGTTGTTAGTGGTGGCTACATTCACGTGAAATCAAGGAATAATATGTTTGCATATAATAACCCATATAATTTTGGTATTTTTAATATGGGTAATGATTTACATTATGATGTTGTAGTTATTGGGAATTTTTGTCTAGAGAGTATTGCATGAAGTAAGTTGATCACAAAGGATGTTCGACACTCGCCTAAGACTCTCTTAAATCTTATTTCTACTACAGTTCTTAATGATGAAGGGTTTATTATTACTTTTGGTTATTTCTGATGGAATTTTTCCATGGGTTATTTGATTTTTTATCTCAAGGTAAGAAGCAATCATGTCTTTATTAGACTAGATCATATATTTATTGTTATAATGAATGCATTGTTCAGTATAGTGCTTCATCCAAGTTATGGAATAAGAGGCTCGGTCACATTAGTGAGAAAGGGTTGGTTGTTTGGAGAAAATAAATATTCTTCCATATATGAAGAGTTTTCAATTGAACACATGTGATCATTGAATGGATGGAAAATAGATAAGGGTGAGTTTTAGCAGTCATCATGTTCACAGGATGTAACGAGTACTTGAATTAGTACATTCTGTTGTTTGGGGTCCTAAGAAATCTAAGACATTTAGTGTCAGCCATCGCTCTATTAAATTTATTTATGAAAACTCATGAAATATTTGGGTTTATTTTTCCAATTCCAAAAGACAGGTGCTTATTGTTTTTAAGAAATTTCATGTTTCTATAGAGAGTAAATATGGTATGAAATTGAAATGTATTCTCACTAACAATAGGGGTGAGTATTGTCGTCCATTTGATTAATTTTTTAGGAAGGAAGGTATTAGGAATTAAAAGATGCCTCCAAAGACACCTCATATAAATAGTTTAGCTGGGTGGATAAACCTGACTCTGTTTGAAAGAGTTCATTGTTTCTTTCTAAAACAATTTTTCCTGGACAGTGTTGGGGCTAGGATTTATTTAATGTTTCTTATATTATCAATTTATCACCTACGCATTCTTTGAAAAAATACACTTTCGAGGTGTTTTGGTATAGAAAAGAGACCAGGTACGATCATTTATGTGTTTTTAGATTCAATTCTTTTGTTCATGTTCCTATAGATGAGAGATCCAAGCTAGATGGAATGTCACAATAGTGTATTTTTATTGGATATGGACACGATGAGTTTGGGAATAGCTTTTATGATCCTTCTCTGAAGAACCATTTCAAACGATGTGATGTAGTGTTTAAGGAGCATCATATAGTTGTAGATATTTTTAATGGATGAAAGTCTACTTCTCCAACCTATGATGGCTTTGTTAGTCTTAAGGCATGTTATGATTCACAATTACTTCATACAATTGATTCTAATGATCATGTTAATATGATGAATAATGTTCAGGGTGAATAGTTTGGAGTTGATATTTCTAATCCACCATTTTTTTCTACGGATTCAGTTCCTAGGGTTATTAATGAACTACCATTTACACTTCATAAGTCATCCCAACACCATACCATTTCTACTTGGTATTTAACTGATGAGATTGTACTCCTCACTTAAGGGGAAGAACTAGAATCATTTAATGAGTAAAAGGAGAGTGGCCAGAATGATAGATGTGTTGTGCCATTTGATAATGAGATAACATCATTGCATAACTACCATACTTTTGTGCTGGTTAAATTAATGAAACGTAAGAGATCCTTGAAAATCAGTAGATTTTCTAGAATAAAAATGAAGAATCATGTTATCTTCCACAGTACAAGGAAAGGTTAGTTGTTAATGGATTCATTTATAAAAGTGGTAATGATTTTGATGAAATTTTTTCACCAATTCTCAAAATATCTTCCATTCAGGTTGTTATTTGTTTGGATACTAGTTTGGATTTGTAGATTAAGTAGATGGATGTGAAGACATCATTCCTCCATCTAGATTTTGAGGAGGATATTTTTATAGAGAAACTAGCGGGTTTTGTTAAAACAGGTAATGAGAACGTTGTCTAATTGTTAAATAAGAGTTTGTATGGTTTTAATCAAGATCTCTTAGGTAATGGTATATGAAGATTGAATCCATCATTTTTTATCAGGGTTTTATGAATACATATTCGGATCATTTTGTTTGTTTTCATATATTTATAATAAAATTTTTAGTATACTATTTATGTATGTTTAAGGTGTTCTCATTTTTTTGGCCATGATGTTTTATAATTGATAGATTGAAGAAGGATATTTGGCAGTATTTTGTGATGAATGACTTGGGACTAGCATGACATATTATTGGCATGTAGATCTCCCATGATATAAATTTCATGAAAATTTTGGCTTTCTCATGAGAGATATATTTAAATAGTTCTCCAAATATTTTCTATGTATATCAAAAAGGTGGTAAGTACTCTTTTTTTACATTTTAATCTCATTACCTATCAGTAACCTTCTATGTATGAAGAGATATAATAGATGCATAACATACCTTATGAAGCTTTTGTTGGATGTTTGGTGTTTGTGATGATATGAAATAGACCTGATATAGCTCATGTAGTTGGTGTGGTCAGTAATTTTATAGCTAATCCAGGTGGAGAGAATTGGAGAAAAGTAAATTATATATTTTATTATCTTCATGGTACTTCTAATCTAAGATTGTGTTTTGGAAGTCGGAAACCTATGCTTTGTGGTTTAAATGATTCAGACACGGAAGGAGATACGAATTTGAGGTGATCTACTTCTGTATATTTGATCACTTTTCAATAGAGAGTTGTATATTAGATAAATAGGTGTAAAAATGTGTTGCTTTATCTACCACATAGTCTGATTTATTATAGCATTAGGGGATTTGAAAGAATATTATGGATAAAAACTTCTATTCAAGAGCCAAATTTTAATTAGGAAAGGTATGTTTTATTTCTTGTTATTTAGAAAAATATTTTTTCAGAAATAATTCATGTTTTCATGGATGGTAGAAACATATCGATTTTCAGTATCATTGGATTCATGAAGAACGTTATTTCTGACAGTCAGAGATTGAGAAGATGCAAAATGATGACAATGGGTCAGACATTTTGACTAGGAGTTTACCTAGAGGAAAATTTGAGACTTGACGTCTGATTATAGGGTTGGAAATGATTCCATGTTTCGTTGGAGGGGGAGTTTTTTTGGCTCCTCCTCTTCCTGCCCAAATATATATTTGATATATTTGACGAGATATATATGATATCATTGAGGAGATATATCTAATATCATTGTCAATATACATTTCATATCTTTTAGGAGATATGATATATCATGTGTCGAATCTCTGATATATATGAGACATATTGGTCTTATCTCTTTAGTTTTTTGGGGAAGTGCAGTTGTGATTTCAGGGAGTGGTTTTTTGATCTATAACTGGTGGAGCTACTCTAATATGAATAGAATTTATCTAACGTGGTTTTTTATCTGATCCTAGTGATTTTTCATCTACAACTTTTATTTTTGGATAGTTATCTCATGCTTTCACAATTATATTTTTTTGGGTTTCATTATCAGGATGCATTATTTATTTCATACTTCCTTTGGAATACATATACTATCTACCTTTGAGAAACTATTTTTTCTGAGTATTTATTTTGATAACACATTTATTTTAGGGTAATCTCTACCATGTACTTATTAATTTTTTTGAATCCATATTTCTAGACTACGTCATGTGGATTTCCCCTGTTGGGGTTCCCACATTAGAAATGTTTTGTGCCAACTTTCATTTATCAACACTCATATCTTTGGTCATTGCATATCTAATTTATTTTTCAATCTTGTTCAAAGGTAAAGAAATATATTTCCACTGCGATTTCACTTCGCTGTTGTTTTTGCATTCATTTAATAGCATCTTTTCCAACATATCAAGCCTTACCAAACATATTGAAGGTGGACAATTAATGATTTTGTCAACATATAGCTCAAGATCTTCAAGATAAATCACTAAAGATCGAGTTGAAGGGTCTGTTTTTTCTAGTTTCATCCTCTTTGTAGGATAAATTTGATGAAACAAATTGGGCCCTATTTCTCATGAACACTATGGATACGAGTAAACATTTTAACACACACTAGGTGTTCGAATTATTTCCTATAAGAATCTAATTACTTAAGTGATGTGATGATAAAATTTTTGAGTTTTTGGCATTTTGACTCAACATTGATTTCTTTTCTTATAGACCTATTGTTCAAACAATTTTATAATAAGAATAATATTTATTCTACGATGTCGAATCTTGGTGAAAAATTTAGAAACACATTTATCTTTTATATATATTACAAGGGATTTGAGAATGGGAAAATCCTTTTGGGATGAATGAGTAACTATAATAAGAAATAATATAGAAGAAGTCAATTAAGGATGAATGATGACCAAAATAGAGTCTAGATTCCTACTGAGAAGGAGAATAACATGACGCACATGTTGATGTTAACTGTTTACAAGGGGAAAGTTATTTTCATGAGGCTATTAGTGATTGGAACTTGAAAGTCACCACCATCTATTGTGACATGTACCAACTAGTTTTGAGGATACTCCAAATGACTTAGAAAACTACATTTGTTTATATACAAGGAAATTCTAAAGAATACAAATGAGAGAAAAACTTCTTGGATATGAGGTAAACATAGTCAATCACCAATGACACTGATCAAAGGAGAGTTGAGCTTGGAGAGGATACTATATATTTGGGGAAGTGTCCTTGAATTATTCTATATTTGTGTTTTTCTCCATTTTAGAAAGATATTTCTTTTTCTGTTTTGAATACTGAATGTTGCTTGGATAATATTTTCATGTAGATTGAGGTTTTTATTACTCATTAATTTCTCTTTGGTCATGTTATATTTTCATAACTGGGTCTATTGTGGTTGAGAGTTCATTAAAACAACCAAACAACCAATGCATCAAATCTAGAACATTGAAATTTGATAATGATAACACAAGAACCCATATAACATAATACATGAAATGTATAAAATAGTTAACAACATGGGTATTTAAGGTTTTTTGGTCCCTTGGGACCTATTTCATGGAAAGAACACTATCTCTCATACACACTTTATTAATTTCCCAAAAAGGAAAACCATATTATAGGATTAAAATACAATAAAATGAAAAATAGATACATAATAAGTGACTAAAACATTAAGTAGCATCCTAGGGAAAAGAAACCATAACTAAGAGAATAGAGCAAAAAATGAGTTTATAAAAAATTTACCATGTCAGACAATGTTCTGGCCATCCATATCAATACAAGGCTCAGGATCAGATGCTCATTCAATTTCATGGAAGTTGTTGCTAAATTAGTTCCTCATAAATAAGTGAATCATTGTCAAGTAGCAAATCTACATCATTTAATAAGACCTCTGTGTGCAACAAATATACTACACGTAGGCCTTCGACTTCAATAACTAGAGCCCTTTTGATGCAACATCTCTTTGAAGGCAATATCCAAACGAAAGTATATCTCTATCATGAAGTTACAATATGTGTAACACCCATAAATCTGTTAGTCAAAGTCATTTCATTATTTTATTACATTGTAATGATCATAAGAAATCAAATATTGAAGGATCGATCAGTTTAGTAGCCTTGGAAAACCTATATATAAATATAAGTTTTACATTACATATTCAAATGAAAAACAACATAGTGTATCTTTTGAAAACACCAACATCATATATATTATCCCTATATGTCATTCATAATATTCTTATTCGCATCCTATGAAAAAATTAAACATAAGAAATGGGTGAGCTCAGATGCTCAGTAAAGATAAACATTATGGAAAAAGCCATCATAAATTAAAATAAACAATTAAGGCAGGGTGTAAAACTGAAACAAAACCCTTTTAAACATAAACATTAGCATAATATGGAAAGAATAAATCAAATAATTCCATTTAAATATTCACATGGATATTCTAATAGTTTAATAATCACACTTAATATCAATAAAAAATCTCATAATGAGGGAATACCTAATTCCAGACATCATATCCACATATCATTGCCTTATGCCATGTCTATACATAAACAGGTAAAAACCAAAACTAGTTTGTATCATTAGACCTACGAATGCATAAAAGAGATATAGTGGTATCTTCCTGTCACGTACTAAGTCTAATTAATTTCTAATATGAAAATGTATAAACATTACACAAACATTCATATTAAAACTATCATAGAAAATATTAATACTTTAACTGTAAACCATGAATGGTATAAAAATTGCATATCCATAGTCAAACATATTGTAAATCCTTTAATATAATATCAAGTATTTTATCCGAAAAAATCATCCTAAAGTAACCATAAAATCCAATAAAGGATGTTGAAAAAGATGCAAATAATCTAATAAAATAATTAATAATCATTGAGAGAAAGATCCCTTTTCTTAGTTTGAAATCATGGAAAAGATGCACAATTATAAAAGAAATATTTTGAAAATTAACTTTTAATATTCTAAGGGACACCTCAAAATGTTTTGGTGTTATAATGGCCTAAAATAGATACTTGTTCTATATAATTTAAATAAACATTTACCTTAATTTTTTGAAAATGTCATAAATTACCTTGTTTGGAAAATGACGAAAGGATTTATTTGAAAATGTTTTATAAAAAGTAAAACATGAATAAAAATTAATTTAAACAATTTTTAATAATATTTTCAAATATATTTTTCATAAACATAAACATGGATCATAAATGTGTCCCAATAGATAGTTACGTATGAACAACCTCAGATAATAATGAGATGGAAAAATTAACCCTTATCATGTACTTTTCATTAGTTGAGGGCGTGTTAACCTCATTTATAATGGTTAAAGTATGATATTAAATTATTATAGAACTGTACCTATATTCATGATATCATATATGATCCTATTATATCATTTTGAAAATAATATTTTAGTATTATCATTGTTTCAGTTGTTAAATGTTTCATTTTCTAATGCATGTTTTTTTCTCCAAGTCATATTTGTTGTGAATATGATAAATTTTTTTCATATACAAAATTATATAAAGTTTAATTCTTATTTTTACACATCATATAAATTTTATAATCATTATTGAATGGTTAACATGGAGAAAAAATCTAACCACGTCGTGGAGACATTTGACTATAAGTACGCACTAGTGATGATATCATTCACTTTATGGTCAAATGGTATGGAATTGGATGGTATATTAATTATAAAAAGTTGTTATCATGTAATATTAATTATTTATATCCATTATAATCATAATTATACCCATCCAATAAAGTAGTTTTGAGTAAAAAATTACATCAGGACGTGGAGACGGTAATCTGTACATATACACACAAGGTGATATTGTAAATCGTAGGTTGGATAAAAAGAGGAAAATGTTTGTCGCATAATCAATATAACATCTCATCATGTATATTATATTGGACTTATTAATTTATTATGAAAATAACATAGGTGGAATAAGCATATTAAGAAAATAAATTGAAAATAATTGGTAATATAATTACATCCTCCTTGAGTGTCTCTATAAAGACCCGAAAATTGCATATAATTTTTTTAAATTATTTGGGATTATTAAGAGTCTGCAAAAATTGGTGGTGCATGATTATGAGGCCTAGTGTTCCCGAAATATAAATTTGAAATTTTTTAAGGTATGTTCAGTAAACACGTGGGTGGCATTTTCTATCTTTCGAACTGGTGCTCGGAATAAAAATATGGGCGCACTGTTAAATCTAAAGTGCCAGGATTTGCTTAAAAGATGATTCACCTTTACCGCAGTAGGTTGGAAGAAAATGATAGTTTTTCACACATTTATTAAAGAATAATAAAATAACATAAAAATTGTTATTTTATTTTCCTCCAACGTTTGATTACGGTTGCGGGACCACTGAGCTTCCATGACATTTAATGGACTGACCCTTTGTTTTCGTAACCACTCAGTTGTGAGATATAAGGTGCATTAATTAACTTATTAATGAACCTCATTAAACCTACATTGTATTAAACTCTCACCATTCGTCTATTTAATTGATTCTTGGGTTGGATTTTTTGACATAACTTCATCAAGCGAGGAACTTATAAAGAAGAACCAGGACACATTCCACTGAAGGAAGACTGAGACTTGGGTGGAAATGAACCGGAATCCAAGAAGGTCAGAAACATCATCAAACATGGAATATTATACCACTACCATGATGTCTCCAACGAATCTCTAGGTAGGGGGTTATTATTAAAGTTTATCTTTGATTAATTAAATTGCTTCCTTCTTGTTATGATGTTAACACTGGGGGTGCAGGCCAAATAAACAAGTTTCAGATCCTCCTATGCTTTCTTCTTGTCATGTTCTTTAGGGGACGATCATACATCATGGAAGAACCATGAATCTTGACGTCATGCAGCGACGTCGGCATCCCGGGAGGCCTGTAGGCTTGAGAAGAAGGGAAAATAGACCACCGAAGCTCACTGGGTGGCCCATAAGATTCCCTTCAGCATGACATCGGTGCAGGGGCACTGGAGACCCGTACTGGTAGGTGAGGACGGAAGCCAGTGTCTGCAGGCGAATGCGGTGGATGGCAAGCACTGGCCGTAGAAGTGGGGCGGCACCGCCGCGGACGGACAGACGGTCCGCTCTTGCCCAACTGCGGAGGCGAGAGGTGGCGCGCCATCATGTTCTGTAGTGAGGCAAGCCATGTCTTCAAGGCCATGGTAATGGGAGGGAACCCTATCACTATGGATCCTGCGGACAACCAGGGGATGCCACCTGGCATTGCCAATTTAAGATCAAAATGGCTCTTTGATCCGTTCGGGAGGCGGACCGTGTGACCCTCATATGGGTCGCGCCAGCTGGTGGGCCGAGCCGTCGTGGCCCAGCCCAACCTGACCAGCCCAAGTCAGTTCAGGCTAGGCAGAGTCGACCCAAACAGGGTCAGGTTGGCCCATGCTAGGTTGGAACCGACTATGACCCTTTCGGGCACAAATATGCTTAAAACTCCGTATCTTGCGAATGAAATGGTCATTTGATGAACAATCTATGGAACTAGGATCCTTGGAGCTAGAGGATCATTTTGAGATACTCCAACTATGTTTTGAAGAATGTTGGAGTATGGATGGGTTGGATTGTACCAGAATCCAACCAGAACCTCAGAACTAAAATGCATATAACTCCTAGACCGAGTGTCTTATTGACGTGTCGTCTGTTGTATTGGAACACTTACAGCAAGGCGGACCATAGTGTTACTCCTTTTTTTAATCTTGTGGCTGGATGTCTCATCATAGAGACTTTGTGTGGATCATAATCATAGCGACCCTATGTGGATCACCATTCATTGCGACCCTGTGTGGATCAGCATCATAACGACCCTGTGTGGATCAACATCATAGTGACCTTGTGTGGATCAGAATTCATAGTGACCTTGTGTGGGTCAAAATAATAGTAACCATGTGTGGATCATCATCATAGCAACCCAGTGTGGATCAGCCTTAGAGCATCCCCTCGTGGATCAGCATCATAGAGACCTTATGTGGATCAGCACCATAGCGACCCTCTGTGGATCAGAATTCGTAGAGACCCTATTTGGATCAACATATTAGTGACTATATGTGTAAATGTATTCATAGAGACCGTTTTTTGATCAGAATAACAGCGAACCTGTGTGTATCGGCATCGTAGCGACCAGACACAAAACAGCCATAGAGCGGCCCGTCATGGATCAACGATATAGCAACCCTTTTTGGATCAACATATTATTTCCTATTTCACTAAGTTGTATACCTAGATTGAGATGAGTCCTTTTCGTTGTGATTTGTGATTGAGATCATGTATTTTTCTTTTCCTTTTTAGAATTTAGAGAGACCTTTAGGGGTCTTGGGGTCCATACTGGGTATTGTTATACTCACCCATGCACGGGCTTTGCTCGCAACTTATTGTGTCTTGTGCAGATGATGACCAGATCAGCTGAGACTGTAGGATCTAGGACCAGGTTGTACACAGAGGTGACTAGTGCATATGGAGAGCTATGAAGACATGTTGTACCTACACTTTAGGTAGGATCCTTGGTGGATGATCTCATGAGATGTTTTCTATTTTTTGTTGTATTGTATCTTTCAGTTGGGCTTATATTCCAGCCCCTTTACTTTCAGTACAAACATTTATTTTAGCTGTTTTACTACGTGGTTTACTTTTGGTGGGTATCTCGTCTATGTGTGTATGGTTTAAAGGAAGTGACATCCCATTTTAGGGATACACCTTTTCGGTTCTAGTCACCATCCCCTAGCCTATGGAAGGCGGGCTTGGGGTAGTCACATCATGGGACCCAGGGGACAGGTCATGACAAAGTGGTATTAGGGGAGTCAGTTATACCAAAGAACTAGAACTCTGATCTATCCAATAGAGTAATAGTTTTAAGTGTTTTGAGTGTGATTTTTAATTTGGGGTGTCCAATGTTAGTACGGTGGCCAACATATCCATACACCAGGACCCTGAATTCTGATTTCTGACTCGATGCATGAAAACACAAATTTCATGTGTTTTGGAAATGTTTTACTTTTGATCTCTTTTGATTCAACTCACCTGGTATAACATTCATATCGTGGAACACTTGTTTATTTTTCGAATTCCACCATGTAGACAACCATACAGGATTCCTGAGAGAGTTCACGATGACAACCCACCGAGCAACGAGGCTTCAATGCATGGCCCTCTTACTATATTGGCACCTTTGGGTTGTGTACCAGCAGCACCACCACTTAGAGGGAATCGGATTCCACCAGCCCCACTGGAAGATCATGCACGCCAACTGATCACATTTCATGAGTTCCAGAGAGAGAGGCCACATAGAATTCAAGGTGAGACAGATTCCCAGGAAATTGAGAACTGGCTGGAGGCTATGGCTATAGTTTTCCAACTAGTCAGGACACCAGCATACTATATGGTGATACTAGCTGCTAGCCTTTTCTAGGTCACACTAGGGAGATAGTGGAGTTTGACACTCCAAATGCATGAGGAGGAAACACTCATCTGGTAAGACTTAGAGACCTTCTTCAGGGAAGAGTTCATACCGGGGACTTTATGCTCAGTGAGTATCTAATAGCTGCTTCACTTTCAATAGGGCAGCCTATCAGTGGCTCAATACTCGGCAAGATTACTGACCATTCATTCAACTCTTCCGACATGGTACGAGACCCTTTCTTCAGGGGCCAAACCTTTGAGCAAGGTCTCCGATGGGAGATCAGAGCATTGAAAATTTCTCTCAATATCTCAATGCAAGATGTAGTGCTCGAGAGAGCATTATTGGTGGAGAGCTTCTAACCTAAGCAAGCACCGACGGTGAGAGCCACCACAGGAAAATAGGTAGTTGAGCCATCTGGAGGAGGCACTAGGAAGTTGAATTAGAGGTCCAAGTGTGCCAAACCTTTTGGGGGAAACCATGGAATGATGGGTCAAATGTTTGGATCTCAAGAAGCCGAGGGGTTCAGCAGGGAAGCAAATTGTGCTTCACGTGCGGTGGGCAGGGCCACATGGATCGTTACTACCCGACTCATCATACTGACGATTAACAGATGGTCAAGAGACCGCCGAGGCAGCGGAAATATTCGATCGAGGAGGTCCGTAGAGAGTCGGACGTGGTAGGGGAGCAGGTCGTGTAGCAGGTGGTGGACAACGGTTTGGGTTCCTACCACCACCACCCCCAGGTGGCCCACCACAGAGAGTAGGTGGACAGGGGGGATCTCAGCTACAGGCGGTAGAGGCCTATGACCAGGACACTCAAGAGATTATTAGAGTTACGATCTAGTTCTATTCCACCCTATCTATAGTACTTATAGACACAGGTTCCAGTCACTCTTTCATTTCCATGGCACTCATTTGGAGCTTGGAGATTCTGGTGGAGTTTTTGGATCGATCCTTATGATTAGATACTACTATGCGAGAAGATACAATGATTACACACTGCTTCAGACAGTGTGAGCTCACTATAGGAAGCATGATCTTTGGCTGGGATCTCCTAGTAGTAGCGTTGTGGCCTTATGATGTCATGTTGGGTGTGGACTAGCTATCCACAGTCCATGCTCAGATTTATTTTTCTAGTATCAAAGTGTGGTGTGTCTGCAAGGATGGGACCAGGTTTTCCTTCACCGGCAATAAGGGAACCTTTGCAACACATGATGGACATATTCGAAGGAGGGTGTAGCTGATCAATCATCAATTGTCTAGCCTTACCCTAAGAGTAGTTGACGTGAGGGGTCCGAGTTATCCTACAGTGGTGGACCAGTATATCGATGTCTTTGCTGATGATGTACCGATACTACCACCTTACAGAGAGGTATAATTCTATATCAACTTGTACTCTAGGAAGACACCAATATCTACTCCATCATATCAGATATCTCCCCCAGAGCTTCGTGAGTTGTGGGTACAGTCGAAGGACATATTGGGAGGGGTTTCATAAGGACCAATGTTTCTCCATGGGCATCCCTGATTTTGTAATCCATGAAGGAAGATGGGAGTCTAAGGCTTTGTGTGGACTATTGGTGCCTGAAATAGGTGACCGTGAAGAACAAATATCCACTCCTAAGGATTGATGATCTCTTCAACCGTCATGAAGGGTGCTCGATGGTTTTCAAATATAGACATCATACTAGGCTGTCAACAGCTCAGGGTACAGGATGAGGACATACCAAAGATATCCTTCAGATTTTGGTATGGCAATTATGAGTTCTTGGTGATACCCTTTGGCGTGACCAATGCTCCGGAAGTGTTCATGGGTCTCATGAATAAGATCTTCCATCCTTACCTCAATCACTTTGTTGTGGTCTTCATTGATGAGATCTTGATAAAATCGACATCGGAGGAGGAGCACGCCACACCCCTGCAGATATTTCTAAATACACTCCAATAGAACTATTTTTATGGTAAACTCTCGATGTTTGTGTTCTGGATATGGAACGTCCAATTCCTGGGGCATGTTATCTTGGAGGGTGGAGCTGCAATAGATTCAGTAAATATAGAGGCTGTCCTTGTGTGGGAGCCACCAAGGAGTGTGACCGAGGTGCGGAGTTTCATAGGATTGGCTGGGTACTACCAGAGATTAGTACTCGACTTTTCCAGATTTTTGGCAACTTTTTCATCTATGAGAAATAATGGACAACCCTTTGTGTGGATGGAGAGATGTCAGCAGTGTTTTCAGGAGCTGAGGCAGAGGTTGACGAGTACCCCCATCTTGAGGCTACCAGAAGAGGGCGTTGGGTATGTAGTATACTGTGATACACTAGGATCTAGAATAGGATATGTCCTGATGTATGAATAAGCAATGATCACCTATGGCTCAGAACATATGAGACAGCATGATAAAAACTACGCTACCAATGACTTAAAGTTAGCAATAGTGGAATTTGAGCTGAAGATGTGGTACAACTACTTGATGGGTAAATGGTTTACAATTTACTCTGATCACAAGAGTATCAGGTATATATCCTCACAAAAGGACTTGAGCCTGAGATAACAGAGATGGCTGGAGTTCCTCCAGGACTATGACTTCAAGATAGTTTACAATTCTTAGAAGGGGTATGTAGTATAAGACACACTCAGTAGGAGGTATGTTATACAGTTGCTGAGTGAGGTGATAGAGTAGCTAGCCACATTTTAGTTATCCTTTTTGGATAGATTTTGATCCGCTTATCTCCAGTCTATGAAAGTTACTCCCCCACTCCTTCAGTGAGTCAGGGAGGCACATCTTAGGGACATCAACTACAAGGCCCAACGTTCTAAAATATCCAAAGGACATGCTCTTGATTGATTTTCTGATGGTGGGGAGCATTCTATCCTCTTTAGAGGATGCACCATGGTACTAGTGAAGCTTTTAGAGGATGTGTTGAGGGAGTACCACACATTCCCTTTGGTGGTACATCATTGAGTGGAAAATATGTACCAGGACCTCCAGCATTAGTACTGGTGTCTGGGGATGAAGAAATTTGTCATGGAGTTCGTGTCTTGATGCCTCACTTATCAGAAAGTGGAGGCCGAGAATCTGGTACCAACAGGCGTAGCTCAGCCACTTAAGGTACCAGACTAGATGTGGGATGGCATAACCATGGACTTCGTGATGGGGCCACCATGTACGTCTAGGGGTCATTATTCCATCTAGGTGATCGTTGACCAACTCACCAAGTCATCCCACTTCCTACCCATCTGAGAGAAGGGATTAGTAGAGAGCTTGGGATGTCTACGTGGAAGAGATTATGTGACTTCACAGAGTGCCATCGACGATCATCTCAGATCGTGATACACATTTTATATCTTGATTATGGAAGAGATTTCAGGAGGTGTTTGGAACTCAGCTACACTTGATCACTGCCTTTAATCCTTAGATAGATGGATAGATGGAGCTGACCATTAAAATACTCGAGGACATGCTTTGTGCTTGTACCCATGATTTTGTTCGTAGTTGGGAGGACCAACTTCCACTAGTGGAGTTCACATAAAATAATAGTTATCACTCCACCATCAGCATGAATCTATTTGATTCCATGTATGGGCGACCTTGAAAATCACCACTATGCTGGACAGACCTAGGAGAGTCAGCACTTTTGGATCCAGAGTTGGTACAGGCTACCACAGAGAAGGTGCAAATCATCCAGGAATGAATAAAGACCAGGAAGAGCTGGCAGATGTCCTATACCAATAAAATTTGGAGAACCTTGAATTTTGAGGAGGGAGAACATGTCTTCCTACGGGTCTCACCCCAAAAAAGATTACGGAGTTTTTTCTAGGGTGGAAAACTATCTCTGAGGTTCATCGGACCCTTCTAGATCCTCAGTAGAGTCGGTGTGGTGGCGTACCATCTAGCTCTTACCCCATAGATGCACCGGGTGCATAATGTTTTCAATGTGTCACAACTGAGGAGGTGCGTGCAAGATTCATCGCACGTTATCAACTGGGGTGAGCTAGGAATCGATGATGGGGTGATGTTTGCTGGGTAACCCATGGATATAGGGGATTGACAGGAGCGGGTCCTTCATGGGTGGTTGATTCCTCTAGTGCAAGTTCGTTGGCAGCATGAGAATCTCTAGGAGATCACATGGGATTGGTCGGCTCATATTCTTGCTCAGTACTAAAATTTTATCCCTAGTTTTATTTTATCTTTTGGGGAAGAAAATCCATATGGTGGGGGAATATAAAAACCCAAAAATTCAATATGATTTTTCTTATAATTATTTACAATTATTACGAGTCTGTGAAAATTGACGGTACGTGATTCTGAGACCCGGTGTGCCCAAAATAGAAATTTTAGCTTATTTAAGGTAAGTTTAGTAAATGTGCAGGCATCATTTTCTATCATTCGATCCGGTGCTTAGATTAAAAACCCGAGGGCATCGTTGAATCTGTAGTGTTAGGGTTCACTTAGGGGAGGCTTCACCACAACCGCAGTAAGTTGAAAGAAAAAGATAGTTTTTTGGACTTTTTTTAAATAATAATAAAATAACTCAAATAAATATATATATTTTTTATCCAATGGTTGACGGTGGTGGTTGGACCGCTGAGTTTTCATGCCATTTAATGGATTGACACTTTGTTTTTATAACCACTCTGTAGATGGATGAGAGGGGAATTAATTAACTTATTAATGAACATTATTAAATCTATGTTGCGTTAAACTATCATCATCCATATATTTAAATGGAGTTTGTTTTGGGGTTCTTCGAACAACTTCATCAAACAAGGAACCTCTGGCGAAGTACCGCGAAACCTTCCACCAATGGAGGATGGAGGCTTGGGTGGAAATTAACCGGGATCAATGAATGTCGGCGGCTTAATCAAACGTGGAATCTTCATTCACCACTAAAACATCTCCAACAAATCCTGAGGTATGGGGTTATAATTAAAGTTTATCTTGGATGAATTAAATTGATTCCCACTTGTTCTGATGTTAACGCGGAGGGAACAAGCCAAACTAACAGGGATCAGACCCTCTGCCACTTCGTTCATGGCGCATTATTCCGGGGACAATATTACAACATGGAAGAAACTTGAATCTGGAAGCCACATAGGGACGATGACATCCCGGGAGGCCTATAGGCAAGATTATAAGGGAACACAGACCTCTAGAGCTCACCCGATGGCCCGTGGAAGCCCTGCCGTCACGACACCGGTCCAGGGGCGTCGGCGACCGGACTTGGGAGGCGAAGGTGGTAGAAGACACTCGATGGCCTGGGAAGGGGGACGGCGCCGCTTGGCAGCATGGTAGGTGGACATGAAGCCAGCTCTTGGATGGTTGTGGATACAGAAGGAGGTCGCCATCATGAGCTATGGTGGCACAGGCTGCAACTTCAAAGCCGCGATGAAGGGAGGGGGCACGCTCCCTGCCGGTCTTGCAGAAAACCAGAAGGCGCCACTTGATGACACCATTTTATGATCTGAATGGCTCTTTGATATGTTTTGGAGGTGGACCTCCTAACCATCGTGCAGGTTGCACCAGCCGGCTGGCCGAGCTGTCGCAGGCCAGCACAGTTGGGCCGGGCCGGGCCGGGTCGCAGCCTATTGTGCTGAGCCCACTGCAGCCCAGCCCAACCGAGCTAGCCTAGGCCGATTTAGACCAGGCCGGGTTGAACTGAACCAGGTTGAGTCGAGCGAGGCCAGGTCGGGTCGGGTCGATCCAACAAGGTAAGACTGTACCTGGACCCTTTCAGGCACAGATACGCCTAAAAGGAAGTATCTTGCGAACCAGATGTCTTTTTGACGAACCATCTATGGAGATGGGATCGTTGAAGCGAGACAATCCTTTTGAGATACTCCACCTATGTTTTGAATAAAGTTGGATTATGGCCGGGTTGGATCATACTCGAATCCAACCGGGCCCTCAACACTAAAATTTCTATAACTCTCAGACCATGCATCTGATTGATGCGCCTTTGTTGTGTTGGAACCTTTATGAAAATAAGGACCATTGGGTTACTTCATTGTTAATATTATTGCTATCTATCACATCATAGAGACCCTATGTGGATCAGTATCATAGAAACCCTGTGTGGATCAGAATTCATAAGGACCCTAGGTGGATCGACATCATAGAGACCATATATGGATTAGTATCATAGCAGCCCTGTATGGATCAACATTTATAGTGACCCTATGTGGATTAGAATCATAGAGACCCTCTGTGGATCAGGATCATAGAGAACCAACAAGGGACAACCTTAGAGCGGTCCCTCATGGATCTATATCAGAGCGACCCTGTGTGGATCATCATTATAATGACCATTTGTGGATCAACGTTCATAGAAACCCTGTGTGGATCAGCATCATAGTGACCCTATATGGATGAGCAGTCATAGAAACCCTATGTGGATGAGAATAATAGTGACTCTGTGTGCACCATAATCATATAAACATGACAAGGACTAGCCTTAGAGTGGCTCGTCGTGGATCAGTGACATAGAGACCCTGTGTGGATCTGCATCTTATTTCCTTTTTCTCTTAGTTGTATACCTGGTTTGAGATGAGTATTTTTCTTTACGATTTTTGATTGAGATAATGCTTTTTGTTTTTACTTTTTTGAATTTTGAGTGACCTTTGGGGATCTCGGGGTTCCTACTGGGTATTGTTATACTGACCCCTGCATAGGCTTCACCCACACCTTGTTGTGTCTTGTGTAGATGACGAGCAGCACAACTGAGACTGTAAAAGCCAGGACCTGGTGGTACACGAATGTGAATGGATAATGTGGAGAGCTATGGATATGAGATATAACTACCCTTCTGGTAGGATCCTTGGTGGACGATCTTAGGAGTAATTTTCTATTTTCGGTTGTATTGTATATTTCAGTTGGGCTTGTATGATGGCCCTTTTACTTTCAGTACACACTTTTAATTATGCTATTTTACTACATGGTTTAATTTTTTGTGTATATAGTCTATGTGTGTACTGGTTTAAATCAAATTCATTCCAATTTTTGGGATACGCCTTTCCGGTACTAGTCTCCAACCCCTAGCCTATGGAATTCGAGATTGGGGTAGTCACAACACGGGCCCCGGGGGACGAGTCATGAAAGTATCCTTTTCTTTTGTGAAAAAGGACTCCATAAAATGGATTTCCTCCCAATGTATAGAATCAATCATAAAGTTAGGGATGTTGGGAGGATAAGTGTGAAGGTTTGGGATGTGGAAAAGGGATTTATATGTGTTAATAAATGAGACAGAGGTGTGATATTTTATAAGATGGGGGAGGGGTACTTTAGGAAACTCCAAAACTATTAAATTATTATAAAATTATTTTTCTTCTTAAAATAGATAAAGATCAAGTTATTTAGAGGATAATATGAGGATAGTTCTTAATTTTTTCAACCAATGATTTTTGGAGAAGTTTAGGTCACATAATTGACCTTGTCTTTTGGATTTAACCCTTAGATAAACAGTTTAACTCTTACTGTGTTTACTTGTCTTCTTATAATATAATGGTAATATAGTCAATATAAATGCCAAAAGAATCCCAATTGGATAATTTATGAAATTTATAACATTATACTAGTTATTTGGATGAACTTACTATTTTTATAAATTCTATAACATTTAATAAAACATTATTTATTTTAAAGTATCATTTATGTCAATTTTGATACTATTCAATATTTGTATTTTTAAAAATATAAAACCATCATGATATATTCAAAAAAATACTTAAAATATGTCACTATCATGTCTATGTTATCTATAAAATATTGTGATGTCATTAATTAAGTGATATTAAATTTATTTTAATATTTTTAATACCAATTAATTGATTCATACTTTAATAATTCAATTACTGCATTATTATTATGTCACGATATAATTTAATAATTTTTTCACAAAAATTATAAATAAATTATTGGATTGTAGATAAATATATTAGAGTTATAAATAATATTTATAGTCGACCATACATCTTATATATCCTCATATTAAAAATGATATAGTTATTAAAATTTGAATATGACATTTTTAACTCTTCTTTAAATAAAATAAAATAAATGTCTTAATCTAAAACAAGTGGATTAAAAATGATCATATTTTAAACATAAGGCTTATTTTGGTCAATATAAACTTATACTATGAAATTATAATAAGATTTAGGGTAATATTATATTATTATAACATTATTTCTACCTTTAATTGCCTTATATACTGTTAACTGTGGTAAATATACACTAAAAGTTACTATTCATAAAAAAATATTTTGATCCTATGAGACCAAATTTTTCATCCTAGTTAAAACCATGTTTGTCATTTTTTCTAAATTCAATTCATAGAATTAGTAAAATGGAATTTAATGCAAATCATGTAGATATGGCTAGAAGGTGGGTAAAAGAGGCATTCAAAAGTTCAATAAATTTTTATATCTAATACTACTATAAAATTACTCCAAAGATCAATATTGAATAAATATATGTATAATTTATCTATTATGACTTTAAAAAATATATTTTAAAATAATAATTAAAAAGAAAAATATGTTTTTTAATAACAATGTAGTATTTTTTACTATTAGTCATTAATTGAAACTTTTCAGAAAAAAATTCACCATAAGCTAATTTTTATATTCCAAATTCAATAACAAAGTATATTTTGAAAAATAAAATTTATAAATTTCATAACAAAGTTAATATTATTCAAAACCTTTTTTGAAACGGTGAGTTTGATAAGTCATGGTGCACTCAAACTTGGTGTTGTGTCCATCACAAGATATTGAATTATTTAAAAAACAATTGTATCGTGGAAGCTTAGGTTCTAAAATTATTCACTATTTGAAATAATTTAATCCTAGAAACTTCTAGATTATCACCTCCTAAAAAGATTATGGTGGTTCTTCATCATATGTTATTCAGGTTCCCACATTCCAACTTCCATTTTATGGGTTCTCCAAATGACTTTTACTCGATTAGTCGTCCGATTTCTCAAAATTTGTTCTACGTTATCAATAATGTTCATAGGATCTTCACAATAAGACAGATCAAGTTTTAGATTTATTTCATCATAGGTAATTACATTCATTGGTTCGGGAATGAATTTCTTTTTAACAATGATACATGGAAAACATCGTGAAGGTTGGATAGACATGGCCTCATTGCCAAACAGTAAGCTAAAACTCCAATTCGTTCCAGATTTTTAAATGGTATGATATACATAGAACATAATTTACCCTTATTACTGAATCTTATAACACCCTTACATGGATATACCTTCAAGAAAATTTGATTTCATACTTGATATTCCAAATCCTTCATTCAGTTTTCAGCATAGGTATTTTTCCTACTTTGAGATATTTTGATATGGGTGGGAATAATATTCACCTTTTCGATTGTTTCCTCAAAAAGTTCTAGGGATATGAGATTTCATTCACCAAAATCATCCCAACAAGTTAGAGAATGAAATATTCTTCCAAATAATTCTTCATATGATACCAACTGAATACTTTAATGGAAGCTATTGTTATATGAAAATTATTCTAGTGGTAAATATTGATCCAAAATTCCATTATATTCAAGTGATAAAAATATAATCATGTCATCTAAAGTTTGAATAGTTCATTCTAATTATCCATCAGTTTGAGGTTAGTAGGTAGTGCTCAAACTAAGATCATCATCTAGGGCCTTCTGAATACATTTCCAGAATCATGATGAAAATGGGGATCACAGTCCGAAAAAATCGATAGTTGTACACCATAAAGTCTTAAAACTTCATTAACGTAATGACTTGATAAATGTTAAATCGGTAAATCTCCTCTTATAGCATTAAAATGTGCTTATTTTTTAAGATAATCAACAATAACCCATATTGCACCATCTATTTTGGATGTCTTTGGAAGACACATGTCAAATCCCATTGTAATATCAACCTATTTCCACATAGGTATAGGGATATAAAGCATGAATCCTATAGGATGTAGTCTTCCAGCCTTCACCTATTGACAAACCAAAGAAATTGAAACATAATTATAAATCTCCATCTCCATGTTTCCCTACCAAAAATGTTCTTTCAAATGTCTATACATCTTAGTTCCACTAGGGTGTATAGAAAAATTGGAGCTATGAGAATTATCCAATAATTCTTTTTTTAGCTTAGGTATAGAGGGAACACAAATCCACTACCCAAATTTGAGAACTCCATATTCGTGTATGAATTCTATCAACCTCCCACTATTCAGATCATTAATTTTCTTTTAAAAATCCTCATCATTAGACTTAGCACTTTTTATCTATTCTAGTAAATATGGTTTGGAAACCACATGAAAAAGTAGTGATGTTTCAACATCAATGATAATTCCCAAATGCATCATTACAAGATCCATGAACAAAGGATCCCTTTCAACTATTATTATGTTTAGAACTCTATGTTCCTTACTACTTAATGAATCTACCACCTTATTTTCCTTCGATGGTTACTAGTGTATTGTGGAATCATAATCCTTGAGTAGCTCAACCATCTTCTTTTTCTTATGTTGAGTTATTTCGGTGAGAAAATATCATCCAAACTCTTATAATCTGTATATATATTGTATATTACACTAAAAAGACAATGTCTCTTTATATCCAAGAAAAATATTACTACTGATAACTCAAGATCCTGAGTTGGGTAGTTTTATTAATGAAAATTTAATTACCCTATTTCATAAGAAATAACTCTATCATTCTGCATAAGAACAGAACCATGTCATTTCCTTGACGAATCACTATAAATCACAAACCCATAATTTTATGAAGGTAATTTCAAGATAAATCATTAACTAATATTCTCTTCAATTATTCAAAATATTCATCACAATATTTTGTCCAAACTAGTTTAACTTCTTTACGTGTGAGCTTGGTTAATGGGTAAGACAATCGGGAAAAATTCTCGACAAAAAACCAATAGTAACCTAGTAACCCAATAAAACTACGATCATTAGTTATACTTTTATGTGCTAGAAATTTTTTAATTTCCATTTCCATTATAGGATAAATAGATATTTCATCCATCGAGATTATATAGCCACTAAAGGAAATTCTCTAATACTAGAATTCACACTTTCTAAACTTCCCAAATCTTTCCATCAGAGAGTCTTCAGAACATTCCGAAAGTGGTTCTCATAGTCTTCATAGATTTTGGAGTATACCAAGATATCATTAATAAATACTATGAAAAAATCATCTAGATATTAATTGAACATTGTGTTCATTAGATCCACGAAAATAGATCATGCATTTGTTAGTCCGAACAACAATACTATAAACTCATAATACCCATACCTAGATTGGAATGTCTTATTTGGAATATATTCCTTATTTACACACCATAGATGATATCCATAATGAAGTTCAATATTCGAAAAGTATTGTTCTCCATGTAGTTGATGAAACAAATCCTCATCAAAAGGAGGAGGATACTTTGTCATTATTTTAATAACACTAATTTCTCTATATTCAAAACATAGTCACATTGATCCATCATTCTTCTGAAAAAAGTGAACTAGGGATCCCAATTGACAAACACTAGAGCGAATAAATCAGTTATTACTCAACTCCGATAGTTGTTTCTCTAGATTTACTAATTCCAAAGTTCCTGTTCTATAAGGAGTATCTGATATTGGCCTTATATCAGGGGTTAAATCAATTGAAAACTAAACCTCTTGCTCTAGAGGATGTAAAAGTAAATATATTGGAAATACATCAATGTATTATTGTACAATAGGTTCTGCCTCAATTCGAGTATTTCATTCTTCAACCATGGATGATGTTTCTCATCCTCCCTTTGAATTTCATTCAAATCATATATTATGGGTGTATCTAGATAATAATCACATGATGAAGTTTCTATCTAAAGATAATGGATTATACATCCTCTTAATAATTCATAACATCTTTATTCTTGCAAAAAAATATCAGATGATATTAGGATAGAAAGACTATAATGAGAATTATTTTAAATTCAACCATAGGAATGATGATAATATATGCAGATAAAGAACGTTTATATGACATAATGGGAACAACCTGACACATCTCTGTTGTAATGAGACTCCCCTTTTGGGATTTGACTAAAAACTCCCATGTTAATGTGAATTAGAAATATATAACTTTTATAGAAAACTATAATGATATAATGGAATTTGAATATCCATAATCAAATAATGCTTTGGTTAAATTTGATGAAATTAATGAAGTACATTCCACCACATCATTAGGAACTTCAACCTGAGTAGTTGTGATCACAAAAGTTTGGCCTTTCTCCCTTTCCCTTTTCTAGGTAATGTTTCCTTGATTTTGAGGACTACATTTTTCATAATGTCCCATATTTTTATACGTATATCATTGAACATTGGAATCTTCTTTCTTTTCCTTGAAATCATGAACTTGTTGGTCTTTTCTCAACACTTGTAAAACTCTCTAATCTCCTTTAGGCAGGTACTAGGGTGTTTCTTCCCCCAATTTATGTATAGGGGAAATTTATAATTTATATTATCCCCCTTATTTTGTTCTCTACAGTGTTAAGTAGCCCTCTTCTTCTCTTGATTTACTTTAAAGTCATAATATATAGAGAATTCATTTTTTGTCTTGATAGCACATTAGACTATATATTCTTATGATGAGAAAGATTTTCAGAACAACTTCCATTGGAGGAATGGATTGAACACATTTAAGAATAAATAAATCATACTTATTAGGTTATGTATGTTGTTTTTAACAAGACTTTCTCTCCTTGTGAAGTTAGATTGATACTTTAAAACATTATCATCCTCCTTCTGCATTAATCATAGAATTTTCCTATCCATATCCACTCTTAGATCAAGCGAAAAGTATTTTTCTAGAACGATTTATTTAAAATAACTCCACTCCATATTATCTACTACTTTATCTTCCTTAATGTTTTTAATTAATGACAACCATTTATATTCATATCCTGGTAGATGATAGACTACTATAGCCAAATTTTCCCTTTTGTTACTCCCTAAAGTAAGAAATATTTTCCCTATAGAACTTATCCATTTCTAATCTACAAATGGTTTTTTTGTCCCATTGAATGTTGGAGTATGTTTTCTCATGAACCAGACTAACTTTGATCTTTCATATTATGGATTAGGATTCTCCATATGGGTAAGGTTATTATTCAAAACCTGAGTTAGTTTTCCTGATATAGTAATATGTTGTTCAATACCAATTACAGCTCCTACATCAATATTATTTTCGTTAATAGGAGTGAAATCCCTACATGCATTACATGTGTTGATATGATTTCTATTTCTTCCACTAGAAAGCATTTCTAAACAAAAGCATTCACCATATTAGGTTATAAATCAAAATGTTTAATTTAAAAATACACACCATAAATTTAAAATTTTAGGCATATCAAATATCATAATCAAAATAATTGTCTCTTTAGGTACATATTAACTTTTAAATCCTTTATAATGGTTCACAAAGGAAATGTGAAATATCCTTATCATATCCTCTAGGAGTTTCATATCAGGTGCGCATTAAGGCCCATTGCCGTGTACCAAATTACCCCGATTCAAGCTCAGAACCCCAAATCGGATTTACTACTCCTAGTTACATCTTTCCCATAACCACATATACTTATAGAATCTATATATGGATGTGTTTCTCGAAATAACCATGTAATCTTTAAATTATCTTGTTTTACGATGTTCTTCTATACTTATTCTCAATGATTATATTAGGGTAATGTTCCCTAATTAATGATATTCTAAATCCTGTTTCTATCCTTTGTACTAAAATTCCATTGATACCAACAGTAATTCCCCAAACCTCGTCACCCAGAGTTGTTTTATTATTTTATTACATTAGCTTGGTCACATGAAATCAATTTTTTAAGGATCGATTAGTTTAGTAACAATGGAAAACCAAGATATAAAAATAATTTTTACATTACATATTGAAAATGAAAACAACATATTGTCTCGTTTGAAAACACTCATATCCCTTAGATTATCCCTGTACGTCAGTCCTAATATATTTATTCTCATCCTGGAAAAAATTGAAACATAAGAAATGGGTTATCTTTGATTCTCAATAATGATATATAATATAGATGAAGCTAACATAAATAATAATGAAATTTTAAGGAATGGTATAAAACTGATACACAATCCTTTTAAACATAATCTTTTTCATAATATAGAAAGAATAAATCAAATATTTCCATTTAAACCTCACATGAATATTATACTAGTTGAAAATTCACATTTAATATCAATAAATAACCTCATAATGATGGAATTCATAATGTCAGGCATCATAACAACAACGTCAAGGCCTCCTGCCAAGACCATACGTAAATGGGTAAATACTCAAACTAGTTTTTCTCTGTAGACCTACCGATGAATTGTGGGGATATAGAGGGAACCAACAATCACTTAATTATTCCAATTCATTCCTCATATAAAAAGGGTGAAACATAACAAAAACATTTTTGTTAAAATTATAATAAGAAATGTAAACAATTTAATAATAAACCATCAACAGTAACAAAGTAGCACATCCACAGTCAAACATAACATAAAACTATCAATACAATATAAAATATTATATCATAATAAATCAACAGAAAATAAGAACAAAATCCATAAATGGTTATTGATATCAATCAAATTAATATAATAAAGTAATTACAACCCTTTGATAGAAATATCCAATTTTTTACTCTGAACTCGTTTAAAAGTCGCACAATTAAAACAAAATTCTTTTGAAAATAAACTTGAAATATTGTGAGGTAATTTTCAATATGTTACCGCTTCATAATGGAAGAAAATAGCCGCTCAATTCGTATAAGTTAAAAAACATTCTTTCCTTATATTATTATAATATTTTTTTTCCTTTAATTGTCATATTTACTTTTAACCATGGTAAATAAAATCCAATTATTACTATTCACCAAAAACTATTTTGATCTATTAGACCAAAGTCTTCATGATGGTTACATCCATGTATGTCCATTTTTTAAATTCAATTTATTGAAGCAGTAAAATTACGTTTAATGAAAATCCTATAGATGTGGCTAGAAGGCGGGTAAAATAGACGTTCAAAAGTTCAAATTTTTTTTATATATAATACTACTATAAAATTATTCCAATGAACTATATTCAATTAATATATGTATTATTTATATATTGTGACTTTAAAAGAAATTTATTGTAAAAATAATTTTATAAATGAATGTGTCATGTTTAATAACAATGCAGTATTTTTCACTATTCATCAAAAATTTAATCTTTCTAGAAAAATATCTAAAAATTCAGTATAAGCTAATTTTTATATTATAAATTAAAAAATAAAGACTATTTTGAAAAAAAAAATTATCAATTTTTTAATTTTGTTAACACTATTCATAACTACTTTTTAAATAGCATGTTTGATGGGTCATGGTGTACTCAAAATCAGTGTTGTGTGTAGTGCAAGATATTGAATTATTTAAAAAAAGAAGTGTACCATCGAAGCTTCGGCTGTTAGAATATCTAACTCGTGACCAAAAACATAAGATCTTCAACATAAAATGAATACATAATTATAATCTAAAGTTGATGGTGAAAATGAGAATAAAAAATCAGGCCACACTAAAAAATAACGAGAGGAATTTTTATATCTATTCACACTGCTCTCTCCTGAATTTCAGATGTTTTATCCCCTATTGGAAGGTACCACTGGGGTGATGAATCCCTTAAAAACCCTGGTGAACCAAAACCACTCAGCCAAGGGAACTACTCCATGTGTCCAGGGTGTTCGAACAAACCTAGAGGCATCCTCAAGAGCTTAGGATAGATGAAAGGTAGGTATTTCAAGGGTGAGAAAACACATCTCTGACCAAAAGATGAAGACTAAAGGAATAATGGATTTAAAAATTGGATGAATGACATGAGGAGCATGCCAACAATAATCCTCCCAATTGAAATAATACCAAAGAATATAATTATAATGATAATACAATAATAATGCAATGTGTGTATAAAAAATGGAAATACGAAAATTGTAAAATTTTAACATTAAAATAAAAAAATGAATACCCAATTTTCAAAAATCCAAACCATTTTTATGTAAAATTGATGATTTTGTTCCACCAAACCTGTCAATTGAAAATGAAAATTATGCTAAACAACTTAATAAAAAAACTAACTTTAATCATTACATTTCTAATTATACACTACATATGCCCAAAATGTGTATTAATGTGACTCACACTTTCCCCCATCAATAACATATATACTACTACTAAAAAATGCTCAAAATTAAAACATTTAAACACAAATACATAAAACAGACTTAAATTCACATACACGTGTTTCCTATTTCACATGCCTCAACTTCCTGTTGGTCACATCCAAACAAGAGGTTTCAGAGACAGTTCTAGTACCTACAGAACACCAATAAAATGAGGAGTAACCATTCTCAAAGGAAAACAACAATATAAGGTATGGAAAAATCTCAAAATAAAATATTTTATATGAAAATAGTAATAGAAAATAAAACAACCAATTAATATGAAAGAAAAACAGGATCTAAGCAGACAAGACACTCTCTCCTCCTAAATCTAAAATGGACCCAAAACACTGTCCACCTATGGAGAAGATGCTCCCCAGAACTCTAAAACAAGGGGAATACACATCCTAACCTCGACTGATGTATAACTGATATAGCCTTAGTCATAAAATCTTTCTCATAACTGTGAGTTAAAAAAACAAGCAAACAAGGGAATCCCACTACCGGCCTAAGGAAAACCCCTTAAATCTATCCAACCAACGAAATCAAGCACCAAATTCCTATGTACCTATCAAATGTTTACAAAGAGATAATAACATAACCATTTTGAATTTTGGTGATCATCCAAAAATATACCCATGAAAATGTTTCTCAAAACACTTCCAAACACCTCACTATTCTCACATGTGATTACCTCATAAGAAGACTGACCCTCATAGGACATGAAGCTGGAAAAAAACAACCCAGAGTTGAACCCACAACTATTCCCCCCTATAGAACACTAGAAAAACTATAGAGCATCAACATCATAAAAATGAGGGTCAACTACTTTAGATTGATTCCCATTACACTTTGAACCATTTTTTTAGGATAATCCCTTTTAAAGTGACCTAGTTTACCATATTGATAGAACATTAGATTCTTAAATTATCTCATACATTTTCTTTTACTCTTATCACTATTTTCCCTTTGATCCCTATTACCTTCTATATAGATGACATTGATCCCACCTTTAGAAGATACTAAACCATTCATAGTCTACAATTAATTTTAATGAAGAGATAACATAATTTCTTCTAGGGTTAGTTAGTCTCTTCCATACATCAATGTTTCAACTAAAGAACTACAATTGTTGTGAAAATAAATTCTGAGGATCATTACCTGGTCCATATCATCAATTGTTATATTTATCTTGGTATGATCTACGATTATTTTATAAAACTCATCAAGATGAGATTTGATCTAAGGACCATATTTTAGCATAAAATTAATCATATAATTATTATTATAGAGTCTTAAAACTAATGATGCATTCATATATAATTTCACCAATTTTAGCCAAATGTCAATAATAGTAAACTCAAAGGAAACCTCTCTAAGGTCTTTATAACCTATGGAAAGTAAAATGAATATATGTTCCTTAACAAGAACATTGGGGGTCTTCATTTTATTAAAAAATGGTCTAGTTAGTTTCATTACACTACTACAGATATTCTATTTTATAGTGTTCAAAAAGGATTTTAATAGTACGAAAAATGTTTTGTTAATCATAGAACTGATAAATCTCCCCTTTATAAGCGGTTTAAATAGCACTAATAAAGGGGGACCTTTATAAGTGGTGGAAATAGTGCTGATAGAGGCATAGCATGTTGCAAGTGTGTTTTTAATGTAATATCTCACTGAGAAAAATCTTATAATATCAAATAATTCTATATGAATTTAATTAACAACATGAATGAAAAATTTTCCAACCATGGTATATACAAAAAAACTAATATATACATATAAAAAAATTATATAATTACATTTATAATTATCCAAAAAAACATTTAAAAACATTAATATTTCATCTTTTGACACTCATGATCCCCTCTCAAAAAAATCATCCCATGGTATCAATTTCTAAAAAAATCTTCTCAACCCAAGAAAAATATTCCGAGTATATAAGAAAATGAATTGTACATTTGTAATACAATAATTAAATAAATTAGACATTAATATGGAGGAATACATTAATAAAATGACAATTTTAAAATAAAATACACATTTGGAGTTATATCAGTCACACCAGGAATTGTATTGAGGTAAGTTAATTCCTTGACATCAAAAACCAGTTAAAGACTATTGTCCTAAAATATCATAACAATTTGAATGTGTTTTTTAGATTTTGAGTATGTCACTTCTTCTCTTACTAAAATTAATGTCAATTATAATTAATGATACATTTAGAGTTATACTGGTCACATCATGCATCGGGTTGAGGTTCAAATAATTTCTACCTATCAAAAATTATAAATCACTCATTATCCTAAATTATCAAAATAATTTGAATGCATTTTCAAGGTTTTTAGTATGCCAGTTTGGTTTTTTGACTAAAATGTCATTTCAAACTAAAAACAAGCATTTTTAGTCTTACTAGTCTAATTGTGTGTCAGTTGGATATGTGATTGATTTCTAAACATAAAAAATGACTCATGGAACATTTTCATAATATTTTAAGAAAATCTGAATGTGTTTTCTCGGTTTTTTGTATGTTAGTTGTTCTTTTTTACTTAAATTAATGTCAATTGTAAATAAAAAGACACACATGGAGTCATAGTGGTCACACTATTCCTCGTCATGTGGTGATATGAACTCATACATGTCAAAAATGACTCTTGTATCATTATCCTAAATTATAAAAATAATCCAAAAGTGTTTTCTCAGATTTCATAATGTAACATGTTCTTTTTAGTAAAATTAATGTCAATTTTAAATAAAAAGAGACACTTTGAGTTATAATGGCCACATAGTACATCATATTGAGGTGTGGTTTATTACTACACATAAAAAATGGATTATATATAATTTTCATAATGTACCAAAATAATCTGATTGTGTTTGTTCAGATTTCAATAATCTAGTTGTGTTTTATTACTAAAATGTCACTTCAAGCTGGGTACAAAAATTTTAAGTCATACCAGTCGCATCGTGCGTCGATTAGATGTGATACTACTTTATAAGAATCAACAACAACTTATAAATTACTCTAAAAATTATCAAAATGATTAGAGTGTTTTTTCTTTATTTTGAGTTAGTGACATGTTTTGAACTAAAATGTCAATTTTAAACTGATAACAAAAACTTCTAGTCATACTGATCACATAATGAATTGGAGTGAGATGTGGTTGATTCATCCATGTCACAAATGATTCATGCATCATTTAATTAATGTATCAAAATGATCGTAATGAATTTTCTTGGTCATCAATATGTCACTTGTTATTTTTATTAAAAATAATGTCAATTTTAAATAAATAAACACAGTGGGAATTATATCGGTTACATTGTACATCATATTGAGGTTAAGTAGATTCCTACACATTAAAATGATTTATGTATTATTTTTCTAATGTAATAAAACAATAAATATTTATTTTCTGGGACATTAGTCTGTCACTTGTTCTTTTTACAAAAATTAATTTCAATTTTAAATAAAAAGACACACTTAGTGTTATATCGATCGCATCGTGCATCCAATTTATGTGAGATTTATTCCTACACATAAAAAAGGACATATAGATCATTATAATAATGTATAAAAACAATATGAATTCAATTTCATGGTATTCAATTTGTCACTTGTTCTTTTTACTAAGATTCATTTCAATTTTAACTAAATAGAGACACTTGTAATTTTACCAGTCACACGATGATCCATATTGAGTATTGGTTTATTCCTACAAATCAAAAATGTCTTATGGATCGTTTTCATAATGTACAAAAACAATATGATTTTTTCTCATTTTTCAATATGTCACTTGTTTTTTATATAAAATAATGTCAATTTTAAATAAATATACACACATAGAGTTATAGCGGTCACACTGTGCATTATATTGATGTTCAATTGATTTAGAAAAGTCAAAAATTACTTATGGATCGTTTTCCTATAGTATCAACACAATAAGAATGTATTTGATCAGTTTTTAGTATGTCACTTTATATTTTTAATAAAATTAATGAATATTTTAAATAAGTAGACATTATTTTTGTCATACATGTCACACTGTGCATGATATTGAGGTGTGGATGACTCTAATACATCAAAAATGACTTATGGATCATTGTACTAAAGAAAAAAAATAAAAATTTCTTTTTTGTGTTTTTAGTATGTCATTTTTTATTTTTACTAAAAATAATGGAAATTTTAAATAAGAAGTGACACATTTAGCCATACTAGGAACATTGTGAATCATATTAAGAGGAGGATGATTCCTACATGTCACAAATGACTTATGTACTGTTGTATTAAAGTATCAAAAGAATATGAATTGGTTTTCTTAGTTTTTAGTATGTTAGATTTGTTTTTACAAACATTTATATCAATTTAAAATAGAAATAAGCACTAGATGTCATACCTATCAAAATGTCTTTTAGATTGAGGTGCAGATGATTCTTACACATCCCAAAGTATCAAAACAAACCATAACTGCCAATATAATCATGATTTTCATTATATTTCTTTTTCAAACTATCAGAACTACATATAGACTTGATATTCTTACCTGAATACTCTTCCTCATTATTGAAATATATGAGAGTAGATGAAGATCAGGTTTTAATTGTTTTGTGAGAAGTCCCCACAATGAGCATAGAGATTCCTCTACTCTTATAGGTTTCAACGATAATGTTTTTTCTACTAAATAACATCAACCCTATATAGTGTTGGCAACTCAACAAAGATAAGTAATGGAAATCACAATGATCTTTAAAAAAATCTATGTTATTTAAAATTCATAAGGAAGTTAACATAAAATTAATAGAAGAAATGATGAAACAAATAATGTAAAGAAGTAGTAGGAAGTCACAATTTCATGACGTTTGTATAGATTTATGACTCAATTCTTTTTTTTCATTATTTTAGATACACCCTCAAAGCCCAATCTATCATGAGCATGAGTGTATTCAAGAAAACCACCCCAACATGAACAAAGGAATCCACCTGTATATGAAAAAAAATTATGTGAGTAATGTTTAAAAAATCCTAATTATGAAACTATCCATTACTCTCTATGGACATCACATCTTTATGCTATTTGTGTACATTATATCATCAGGTATACTATTTATTCATTTCTAAGAAAATCTATATCTTCTAGTAAATATGAGTCCTTTTGACACTAATTTTAGTACTAGAAAAATATAAATTTACAAAGTATTAATAAATACATTATATTAAATAATAATAATCCAATTTTTTTTGGGGTTTCTAGTTTTTTCATAGAATATTATCTCTCTAATAAATTTAAAAACATAATATCCATAATTGTTTCCATTTTTTTGTTCACAAACTGCTGAAACACTAATAAAAATAATTAATTTGTTTGGATATGTGTTTGGATAGTGGTATATTATTGTATATACCATGATACTTGTATAGTTTTTTAACTTTTCATCATCATTTTTCTTATCCCCTAGCCTCGTTACTTGTTTCTCATTTTATTGATGCATCACCCAATCACAATAGAATTCAAATAAAAAATAATATAAATTATATAACATGAAGTTTAGTTCTAAAATGTTGGATTTAGTGTATTACATATTGACAAACTCTATCATGTGTGGTTGGTTTTTTGGGTATCTATCCAATTAATCAATGAAATAAATATTTGGAGTATCTATATTGACCTCAATGAACATCCAATGTTTCATAAAATAAAATAATGAATAATTAATGAATGAAATGAAAATATATGTGATATAATTAAATTGAATAATTTTACCTCTGTATTGTTGGTATTTAGAATATTCTTTCATACAAAAATTTTCTTTCAAACAATTTGAAAAGGTGTGCCACAATTTCATCCATTTTGTTGGATTCTTTTTTTGTTGTTCTGTCGAGGTTTTGTGAGGACTAATGAGTCCAAAAAAAATTGTTTTCAAATCTCTTCAATTGTTGTTGTTATATATGCCTTCAAAAAATATGAAATGTGTTTTTTCATAATTAACATAGTATATCAGATTTTGGAAAATCAAATCTTGAAAACATACCTCATGTATACATTTAAAACTATGGCGCCGTGAAAATCATAGTCAAGGATTTTATTAACATTCCATAAACCAATATAGTCACTACATTCATCATCGTATATATTTCATCAAAATAAACTATGTGAATACTAAAATGTTTATCTTTGTATCCACATGAAACTCCAATATTAGTAAATGTAGATATAGAATGGGAAGGGTAAAGGTGATTTTGGAAGATATTTTCAATTGGTTGGTCGATCCTTTAGATGGTTTTGAGTCAATATTTAATTTGACACATTCCTTTTGTACATCCATAATAAAATTAATCAGTTCAGACTTTTTTCATTAATTTTTTATGGTTTTTCTTGAAAAATAAATTGAAAATGAATACATCTTTATTGACATGTTTTTTAATAAGATGTTATGTCCATGTGATGAATATTCCAATAACTTGGTTGACTATATGAATATCATCTTCATCAAGTGTATTAGGTAGCTCAGATCTATGCTCTTGAGCTATACTAATTGCCACTCTCATATGACATATGGGAAGTGGTCTGTTGTGTAGACTATCCTCTAGGATATTGAACACCGTAGCCCTCAATACAAAGAGATGGGTGGGTGTTGATTGATACAAATCACAGCCCATTACACAATGTATAATATTATTACATGAAAGGTATTGATTTATTTCTGATTCAAATTTCACAGAAATAATTATTATAATATTTATTACCAAAACTATGAAATCTCTTTGGGGGGAATGGCTCACCTCAAAGATGGCAGGGGGGATCTTCACACAATGGTTGTTCTTGAGTTGTTTATTCTCTTTTATTACACCCATAAATGTTACTAGAATCACTTACTACCATTTTAATTGTTCATAAATGGTATCTAGTCTTTCTTTCACCTATTTCAATTCATTATCTTGGCCCTCTTATATTGTTTTCTCAAAATATTTTTAGGGTGTCCCCCTGAAACCTGTACCTCTAACATGACCACACTATTTTGGCCGCTTCAAGGCCACCAATAGTAGGTATTCAACCTGTATAGGTGTTTCTGATTATAATGACTATATTGGATAACATATATAGTAAAATAACCAATCATTGTTATGTAATAGTGATTTAATGAATTATTTTATTATGTCATAATTACACATATTTCACACACTTTTATGTGTTTTTATCTATTAGTAACCCATATTTACTTACATGTTCCTCCTTCCATAGCACCTGTATTGGGATAGAAGTGGATTTGGATCTCGAGACATCAATTTTCATATAAACATTGGAACATAATTATGTTGTTGTTTCATGTCACATAAAAGTAATATGGTCGATTTAAAATGTAGATGAATTTTTTTTTCTAGAGAAGACTACCACATCATTGATTTATGGTATGGGTATGTTGGTTTTGCTTCCCGTTCCTTATTTGCAGCACATTATTGTTTTTATATAAATTAGAAATTGTCAATCAAAGTGATGAATACACATATTTTCAATAAAATTATTGTTATACACAATGTATCTAAAAATAAACATCCACACGATAATCAATAAACACATCCCACACTTCTTGGGTTTTCAGGTATGCATACATATTTCTCGTGGCATTCATCTACTGTAAACACACTCTATAAGAGATGATAAAGAGTAATTCAATGTTTTATTATTCTATTTTTCATTAAAATGAAGAAATTATATCATAATGTTACAGTAATTTCATCCCACATCAGTGTCTTAAGTGTGGGAACAACATGGTTTCACAAATCTATATCAATTAGTACGCATTGTCGAGTTATGATTCAAATGTTACTGTTGAACATGGCCTTTTGGGGTTAACATGATGGCAATGTTCATTCCATCTGACCTCATATTTGATGCCTTTGATTTTCTCATTAAATATTTTTTATAACACCATCAAACTACGATGCTCCTATTTTTTCTTCTTCTCCATTACTTCATCACCTACCATTTCCTCATATTCGACATTGTCAATATGTTGTTCCTCTATAGAGGTAGCATCAACATGTGCATATTTTTGTTGTAACTCTTCACTAGGAACAACAATATGTATAGAAACATGTTTTTTCCTCGGTATTGGGATCACTAGCACATGTATAATGTGGGTTTTCCTCTTTATTGAGAGCAGCAATAGGTTGAGAGACCTATTGATCCTCAGGATTAGAAACATGAGCACGTGAAAGACCATTATCTAGAGAAGTTGTTTAAAACTTAATTTATATTACATAAATCTAGCATTAAATATATATTAACATGAGGTAAGAAAATCCATATTACAAAAAAATACAACCTGATTATTGAAATATTTTTTAAAGGCTAATGTTATTTTAACCCACTATCAACTATCTAAATCCCTTAATTGTGATTTTCTATGACATACACAACTCCATATACATTGGTACCACTTCAAAATGATTGCAGTGTCCCAATAAAAGTTTCATCATCAGCTGAATTTTTATTTGGACCTTCAATGGTTTTAGTCAATAACAAAATAATTGGCCACATTGGGTTTGTGGGACATGAAAAATAAAATATATGTACTACTTGTGATTCCATTATAAAAGATTCTTCTACATACTCGTCCTTACTAAAATCCACTTTCCTGAATCACAATTCATCTATTTTAATAGAACTTTGGTTATTGACCCACTTTCATTCAAAAATCAGCACCTGGAATTTTGTAAATCTAACTCCCTTATATTTTTTATGATTCCAAAGTATTACATATTTACATAAATTGCATTTCTATCTATAGTACAAGAAACATGAAACACTTAAGCCACAAGTGTAACTCAACTATTTTTCATGGTACTATCTTTATCACGTTCATTTTTATATAATGTATAACCATTAATTACATAACCAATGTATGATAATAAAAAAAAACTTGGTCCTCTGACTAGCCATCATAGTCTTCTTGAAATTGAATCCGAATTTTTATCTGAAACATTAAGAATATGGTCTTGATACTATCCTATTAACTGTTTATTATGTATATTTGATATATATCATTCAACCCTTGATTAATTCAAATACCAAAGAATGTATTTTTGTGTTTTAAAAAATAGGGAAACCACCAAACTATTATTCAAAACGTAAATGTGGGCCAACTCCAAATCATTAATATTGATTGTTACAACACCTCTTCAAAAATCCCTTAACCTGAAAGACACCTATTTTAAAAATATTTTGGTAGACCAATGATTTCCACATCAAACAGTTATTCGGTATATAATTTAATGTCTTCCACAATAATATATCACTCTATAATATAACCCTCTAATCGGCTTTAATTTTAGACATACCCATTCAAAATATTTATATACCGTTCAATGAGCTACATCCATATATAGTGTATAGGACCACATAGTCGAATATGTATCACTAAGTGAACCATAAAATTAACCATCATATCAATGAATGCTGGTTGGAATAATATTTCAAATTCACATTATACGACAGAAATTTTCCCTTTCCATAGTCAGCAATTTCATTAGCTCTATAACTTTGATAAATATATATTCATGGAAGATATAGATCTTGGTTATTATATTATGGGAATTATTCGGGAAAATTAAACGTAAAGCTATTGGGATTACATCATTCATCAGAACCTGGAATTCAGGTGATTTTGAACCCATTAACATTAAATTGGTCATTGTAAAGATATTTGTTATATTCAATGAATTCCCATATAGATCCTTTATGTCAATCAAGAAGATGAAAAACAAATATCTCTCATACCTAGAATGAGTGTATGCAGTTGGAGGAAGAAAATTTCATTTTCACCCTTTACTAGCACTATCTATTCTCATATTCAAATGTCAACCATGTCCAACCTAGCCTTAATTCCATACTTTTTTTGCCGAGTTCATTTAGCAATGTTCTGTTGACACTTTCACATAAACTTTTTTCAACATGCATTAAATAAATAAAATTTCTAACATATATAAAATTCCATAATGGTAATTAATAAAACAAATCACTTTTTCAACTAGTTTTTGTAAGGTTATTTCAAACGGTTTACCAAAATCAGTGTCCACATATTTTACATTCTCAAAATGGTAATCACCTTTTAGTGGATATAGTGTTGTATATTATTTGGAACTTTCATCGATTAATGTCATCTAAGATCAGTACTTATGTCATCAAGGTAGAAATTTTTGTTGTCCTAGAAACATAATATTTGATTAATGTTTCAACCTAATTGAATGTATAAATTTTTTGAGAATGGGACAACCTTGAGTTACTTTAATAATATATCTTGAAAATTTTCTGTAAATAGAAAAGTCATTTATCATCCTATACAACATGGCACTCAATGTGAAATAATTATTTCTATATGTATCATACATTGTGACACCTAAATCCCCCTATAATTTAAAATCCTAGATCAATGGATCCAAATAAACATCATTATCATTACCCGATTGTTTTGGTTCTAATATAAGCATAGATTACATGAGGTATTTTTGTTCCATGCATGACCACAATGGAAGGTTATAATTTACTAACATAACAACCCTTGTACAATGAGTGCTTCTATGAAATCAAGAATGATTCAATCCATCTATAGATAATGAAAGATGAATATTTCCTGGCACTTTTCCAAATTCAGGATACTCATGATCAATTTCATTCACTAGGGAGAGTCTGCTGGGTGATGTAATTTATTGTATTTATTTCTTGTATATACATGCTAAGTCAATTCCCCATCACTATGTTCACTTACATATAGGTGCCTAAACCTTGGAATGATTGGAAGGTACTATACACAATTCATAGGACCAATTTCATATTTTGTGTATTGAGAAGCACCACACTTTGAGAATTCTGTTAGAGATTTGTGGTCCTTGTAAAATGGTATACAGTCATTCGTGTCAGCATGTATTCTTTTAGAGATCATACCCATTGAGTGTATCATTATTTTGGAATCACATGTTCATCTAGGGAGCTTATAATATTCTAGGAGCTTGTCATTCAAGATAGAAATTAGTTTCATAAAACTAGTGTCACTCCATCCGTTGCCTACCATTAAATTATACAGCTTTAGTGTGGCTGACAATGTTGTATATTTAGTGAAACCAGAATAAAACGATGTATTTTCTGATCAATTTAAATTTGAAAACCATTTTTGGACAATAACGATGTTTATATACAACTTTCCTTATCATTTACTCAATATGATCTTCATCATCATCCACTTATGTAGTCAAATACTCAATACAATCATCTTTATTTTCCACGATTTTAATCATATTAGATGATCTATAAAACCCTATAATATCCCAACAACTAGATACATTTTCATTTTCTCAAGGTTTATTACAACATTTATAACATTGATCTATTCCAAAATATACCAATTTTTTTATAACTCATATGTACTAATTAATATTGAATTGAAAAGGTGTAAACATAGATAATGGATTTGAGAAGGTTCATATGCATGATATTTTTTTGCAAAATTGTTGAACTCTTTCACCCCATCTTCGTACTCTTTTATCATACTATTGGAATCCATTCTTTCTATTTGAGTTGTTTTCCAATAACCATCTATTCATACTTTGATTACATGAATATTTTATGTATTAAATATTAAACTAAACATCTTATTACATATTTTTCATTGTTCAGCATAAATTTAATGCAATAATGACTCATAGTATTTTTCACATAAATAAGTTCATATTAGTTGCCCACTATGATGAGAACCTTGAAGTTCTATGAAAAAATTCTTAATATAGTTCAATTGTTGTATAAAATACTATGATGTGATTTATTTTATATAGATCATCAGGTGTGAGTACTCATAAGAAGATGATACTTCTTCTCCTAAAGCATTCACTTGGTAATATCCCATTGGGGAGGTTTTAAGAACAGACCTTCCAGTATGAATTCTGCATGTTTTAGTGTCATCATATTTTCCTAAATACATGCATGTGTAATGAACCTTATACATTATGATTATAATTGATGTATTTCACGACTTTCGCAATTTGATTTTCTAACAAAAACCATCACGCCATATAATGGAGGGAAGTAGGGTACGATGGGTGTGTCATAAATGACATGTCATTAATGGATAAGTTATGTAAGTATTTTTCCATTACATATTTATGTAAGTTTATATCTCATCCCATTGATTGAAATATAACTACATCCCTAAATTCCATGGACATGGTGTAATGAAGAGTTTATTTCAGATGTTTAAAAAATGATGCATCGAGCACATAAAATGATGACACTGTCATGAAACCTAGTTGATGAGATATTGTGACAAAGGGATTTCATTACATAGTGAGTGTTCATATGTGGTTTTCCTCATTTTTACACAATGTTCTATCTCTTGGGTTCCGTAAACCATTACTAGATAGTAATCTTGGACATTAGGAAAGCCCACATAATTCTAACAAGAAAAAAATCCTATAAGGTGAAACAATATGTGATTGTGTTTGTCTCGATTAAATTATATTTTAATTTAATTAATATAATAAATATTATTCTCATGTCTAACAAATAATTTTATTCAAGTTATATTGGTCACGTAAATTCAATAAATATTTATTAACCAGCCTATAAATAAAATATATTTATTCATTTTATTTAATATTTAATAAATATTTATTTTTTATATTGTGATTAAAATATTTATTTATAAGAATAAAATATTTATTTTGGTGTTCAATGAATGCATGTGGAGTTTAAATGGGCTAAGAACGTGTCCGGTGATAAAATAATTATTTACGAGTCGATAAATATTATTTATTAATTTTTTTGAAAGTTAGTGAATCACAAAATAATAATAATATTATCATTATTATGTGGAATAAGATTTCATTAATGGTTATAATTTTATTCAATGGATATTATGAAATTAATTTTTTTAATAGAAATCCAAGCTATATAAATTGACGAATATGCCTATTGTGTAAAACATTCAAAACCAATTCTATAATTTGGAATAGAGAATTGATGTGAACAATGAATTTTTTATTGATTCCTCCTCTTTCCTCTCAAGTACAAGAAACCAGTGAAATAATTTCATTAAGACCGAAGAACGAGGGATCAATAAAAAAATGAAAGACTTTCAATTCTCCACGATAGCACCCAAAGAATGATTGCCATTTCTCAAAGACCATTGAAGCATGTGTGGATCACCTCTATAGATATTATACCCTTGGATCCACACAAGAACAATGTAGAAAATATGGAAGGGCCTTTTTAGACAATCAAAAATCATTAATGATGAATATTTCTAATCCCAAGTATTTATTTCTTCATATATTAAATAAATTAATTATAAATTTGACTTGCAAGATATTTTCTCTTGTTTTTGGGAATAAATTATTAAAATAGATGTTAATATATCTCCCCCCACCACAATGCTTCTGATGCACCTAATGCCAACATGTGGTATCAAAGATAACACCTTTATGTTTATAATTATTTATTTGATTATTGATATATGTGAAATTGTGGTTAGGTATTTATTTCATTTAATTATTTTTTTAATAATATTATAATTAACATGTTATCAACATATTAATAATTTTCATTCACTGTTTCATTTTCTTATAGATTTAATAACCAAAGGAAGAATGACCAGAGATGACATAGGGTAGTTCCAAATCTTTGTCTTGTAAAGATGGGGTACACGGTATACAGATGGGGTACATGACATATACCGATTTGAATTGTATCTATATGAACCAAGAAATTAAAAATATGTGGTGCTCTTATTGCACACTGTGTGTTGACTCAGCCAATATGGAATGCGTCTAGTGGATACAGTGTGTGTAGATGGCATGTACACACTATGTAGTCTGGATGAGTTAACATTTCAAATCCCCAAGTATGTGACAAAGGTATACGACAACCAAGGTATGTGGTATGTATTTGTATGTACACACCATGTAGTCTCCCATTAATGGGAAAAAATTAAAAATACATTAATTATAAAAAATTACAACATTAAAACCATGTTTTATTTATTGCAACACAAAAGTGTGTTAGAAAATTTAATAATGGTTTTAATGAATTTTAAATTATCAACTAATTTACTATAATAAATATTACATTAATGGTTATGACATTTATTTTCAATGAATTCCAAATTTATGGGTATATAAAAATTAGTTTGGATGATCATTAAGATGAATTGATATTAATAAATTTTTTAATTAATTGATACACGTTTGTTTGTCTTAATAATAAAGAACGAATAAATAAATGAATGCTAGATAGTTACTTTTTTCATATTCATTGCATGTATAACTAATAATGAGCTTAACCAAGACCTATGTTTTCATTTTCATTTATTTAATTTAATTTATTGCTTGTTTTTTCAATTAATTAATAATAAATTAATAAATGGTATGTGAGTCATCCTTCCCTCCATTATTATGTAGGACCTGTGTGTCTAAAGATATTTAATAATTTCCATTAACTGATCTTATGGTTCCCCTCACTTACAAGTGAGTAAAAAATATTTTTATTTAATGGAGAAACACAAGGCACGTGGAGACTGTTCATGATGGAACAATAATGGCACCAACTTAGTGATTAAATGGTGGACATATGTAATGTTATATAACATTAAAATTCTTGCATAAGGAGTTATTTTCCCTAGGTCATAACATGATTTAATTTCTGCTCATTAAATCAGACATTAGATAAGCACATGATCTTGTCATTTAATTAATTAATTATTTTTTGTGTAATAAATTAAAATTATATTTATTAATGCAAGACTTGATCACATAAATGAATTAATATGCAAGGTTAGAATTTAAATAAAATTGATTATGTGTAATGATTTATCCAATCATGGTAAATTAATTATATAAAAATCCACTTAAATATTAACAACACATGTAAAGGATAAAATAAGATAAAAATTCAGGCATAATAAAATAAAATCCTTCAATCTAAAATTAAGTTAGACTATCCCTTCCTTTACTTGATTATGAACAAAACTCAATAGAAATCTGTGTTTGACCAACCATTGTTGGGACACATATATTAATAAGGGGGATTCTTTTGAAGTTTTAGGGGTAACGTGACCATTTTAAAACAAGAGGAGTATCCCTTTCCATAATTAGTGAAATTTGGAGGCATGTGTTGAGAAACACCAAGTCACTATTTCTAGATTGGGGAGTTGACTTAACGGATCAAGGAGTTGCAAGCCCACAGTTGGAAAATACATGACACCTAAATACCTTTAAAATTGCTTTACCAGCCCTTATTATCATTATGAGAAGGGGAATATAGATCCTTCCCATTAAAAGGTCCAGGAAACTAGAAATTCCATGTTAAATTGTTGGGGATATTAGGAATTTATAAAATAGAGGGGAAATTAATAAAATAAATTAATTTATTATTTCTTACAAAACTTATAATAAAGAAAATTATAAATAATATTTTATTTTAATTGTAGAAAGAAATGAAAATATCTCCATCTATATTGTCCCTAATATCAATATTGGATAAATACAATCTCCTCATTGGCAGTAGATTCCATGAGTGGTTTAAATGCCTTTGAGTTGTTCTACGCCATGAATGGAAACATTATGTGCAAGAATCCTCAATGCTTGATCTTTCTACTTAAGAGGAGAGTGATGAAGAGTTCATAGTATACAAAAAACAATTGAACAGTGTAATTTATGTTCAAAGATTTATGAATCCATTTATATCTAGTAAACTCTTGTATCCTCCTGAAAACATGGATGCGTATAGAATGCTTGAGAACCTCTATGATATTTACAATGTTAGGGATGGAAAAGAATGGTTTGCATTTACAAGGCTCTATTTCAAAGTATTAATAGATATAGTTCACTAGATAGACCTCACTTATTCAAGATCATTGGATACAATTGGAATCTAGAGGTTCTAGGGTTTACACTCCTTGAAGAAACGGGAACTGATCTCATTCTGTCATCACTCCCTGAATGCTTCTCTAATTTTTTTTTGAACATTAATATGAAAAAAATTGAGATGTATCTACTAGATCATCTTATATTCCTTTTCCAAGTAGATAAAAATATGAATCGTGAAAGTCCTTATGTCCTTATGGTGAACACATAGAAAGGGAATGTAAAGAGATTTAATCCGAGAGCTTCTTCACGCCCATCCAAGAAGAAGAAGATCAAAGGGAAATGTAATGCTCTGAACCCACACATCCGTATTTAGTAATAAAACATACTATCTATTTTTTTATTAAATATATTAGAAAAATACATAGTACAATATACATCTTAGAACCTTTTCAGGTCTATATTTTAAGGAAAATATTAAAGATGATTTAAAATAGAAAAGGGAATAATTTTTTATATAAACCCAGAATTCAACCAAGAATAATTTCATAATAAAAATATTTATTTAATAAAATAACAATGGTGGATTGAAAAATATGATAGAGTTCACTTGAAATTGGTTAAGAAATCTAGAATTCCCTTAAAACGATCTTGATTATCGAGAAAAATTGAGATGAGAACCACTAAAAAATATGTGTATGCATGAATGATAAGATGAATAGTTCTTGATAAATGACTTTGGAACATATAAAGAGAATTTAGAAATTTTAACTGAAAATAAAAGATAAATTCATTTTGGTTAATTGAATGATAGAGAAAACAGATGTAATAATAGTGGTTCGGGTAGAATCTAGTACCTTAAGTATGAAGGTGTTCTTTACTTCATCTTAATGTCATGGATAATAAAATTAGATTAATTAATTAATAATTAAAGAACATATTCTACATATAATTGATTTATTATAACCTTTTCATGTTCATTCATGGCCTTTTTTTATTGGTTAAGAGGTTCAATTTCATTATTTGGGAGCGGTTGTTTCATTAGTTCTCATGATCGGTTGACTTATATACATATACAGATAATCATGTAAGATGAGGATGGATATCCAAAATTGAAGTTTTATGTTATTAGAGAACATCCATTAGATTAAATGGGTTTTAAATTCATTTGGTTATTTGGAGTTTGGATCAATCATTATACGAAACATTAATGATAATTGTTGGTGTTAATTGGCAATTTTCTGATCACAACGAATTCATCTTGTTTTATAAGTTAATATCATTTGTAAAAAAATGAATCCATCACAATAAATAGGACATATTAAATAAATAATTACCAGGTTAAACCATAAAAATGGTTTCATGAACATAATTGAATATGGTAATTGAAATTACAAACCTATCATCCTTGAATGTGAAAAATTAACACATCTCGAATGGTGTTTTCATTGCTAGTATAAAAGGAGGGTAAAGGAGATATGATGATGAATTATTACATTAGAAGAAAAAATTTCCAATATATGTAAGGTACTAGAGTTATAACACCATTTTTATGAGGATAGTTGATGATAGATAAGGATAAAAAGAGACTTGAAAAGAAATTGAAAGAAAACGGAATAGGGTTTTACCGCTTGATTCCTTCCTCTTGAGAGGCCCCTTAAGGGATTAGTTTTTTTATCTTTTAATAATTACAAAATGTCATGGAAATATGAGAGAGAATTAGGGAGATATTTGGGTAGAATTTGGAAAAGGCACTTGGCTTGAGAGGTGTGAGGAGAATAAGTGTTGAGGTCGGGTTTTTATAGTGGAGGAGATTAGAGTTTTCTCAGTATTTAATTAATAACATTATTATTTTTCTCACAAAAAGAAATAGGTCTAGTAATTTTGGACAGAATTTGTAATAGGTACATTTTATTTCTAACCAATGTCCATTTACATCATCCATGACTCAAGAATGATGCATAGAGTCATTTATTTAGCGTATTTCGTACGTTATGGAATTTCCCTATTCACTACAAATTCAATTATTTCAAAAAAACACAAAAAATTCTCCATATCAATTTTTTGATGTGTAGAATCCAAAAATGAACTCCATTATATGAAAATAAGTTTATGAATATTTGAAATTTAATTTTTAATTAAAATCATAATTTACTTGAAAATTATAACTTTTAAAATTAAAACTACTTTTTTAAATACTTTGAAAAATTAATTAAGGTCTCATAAAATTTTATAATAATCATAAGACATTGAAATATTATTTTATGAATAAATTTTATGAAAATAAATTTTCATTTAAATTATTAAATTAATCATAAAAATGTAATTTAATATTTATGACATACCAAAAATACCAACACTATCATATTTTCACTTATAAGATGGATAAATTTTATTTATAATTATATTGGTAAGTTTAATATTAACTTGGTTGGTTTACTATTCATATGGGTTGTTTTATTATTCTTAAGGGTAACATTACTATTCATAAGGGTATATTACTATTCACAAAAATTATTTTTGTCCTATCAGACACCACACATCATACTGATCACAACCGTGTATGTCCATTTTTTGAAATCTAATTCACATAAGTGGAAAAATTATGTTTAACTGCTAGGCTATAAAGTTCACATTGTATTTTATAGTTCATTTAAGCACATATTGTTTCCTTTCAAAATATTATAATGTTACATTATAACCCCCTTTAATGAATTATTTCATTTAAATTCATTCATTGTACATAAAATTATGAATTTACATATAAACAATTACAAAAAATAATATTTTCTTATGTGTTCTTAACTAACTAGAAATTCAAAATTAAGTTTTATCACTAAAATTTTTATAAAAAATGAAAATATCCAATCTCTGAACATGTTTAGACCATTCCTCTGATACCAACTATAAATATATAAACTCTCACTTCAATATTCAGAACTAAAACATGTTGTGTATTTTTTTATAAAGGATAACAGAAAAACACACAATACATTATACATCTGAGAACCATTTCTGGTCTTAGTTATTTGGAAATTACTAAGGAGAATTTATAATAAAAAAGGGAATAATATTTTATATAAATCTAGAAGTTGATCAAGAAGGTTTTCAAAATAAAAATACCAAATCTATAATAAAACAATAGTTGAATGAAATATATGATAGAGTACACTTGAAATCATGTATGAATTCTGGATGTTCCCTTGGCTTGCTTATCAGGAAGAATTTAGAAGGGATCCACTTAAATATGTAAATATGATTTAAAGGGAATGATTAATGGAACTTGATACATGAGTTTGAAATATATAAACAACATTTAAGATATGTAGATAAAAATAAATGATAACTTTATTTGGGTAAAAATTATGATAGATCAACTCGAATGAATAATGGAAGTTCAGGTAGAATCACATACCTTAAGTATGAAGGTGTTCTTCACGTGACCTTAATGTCCTGGATAATCAAATTATATTCATTAATTAATAATTATATAACCACTTATGCATATAATTTATTTATTATAGCCTTATCAAGTTTATTCATGGCCTTTTTATGGGATAAGTGGTTTAATTTCATTGTTCAGGAGCTTTTGTTTCCCTGGTTTTCCTGATCAGTTTAATTATATACATGTATGAATTATCATGTAATATGAGGATGGTTATTAAGAATTTATTATATGTGTTAGTAGTGAAAATAAAAAATATTTAATGGTTATAAAATTAAATTGGGTTTTTGGAGAGAGGATGAATCATTTTATAAGTCTTTAATGATAGCTGTTTCGGTTAATTGGTAGTTTTTTTATCACAACGAACTCATTTTGTTTTATAAATTAATATAATTTTTAAACAATTAGTCCTGAAAATTAAATTGGATATATTAAATACATAATATCCCTTTTTAACCATAAAAATTGTTTTATGAACATAATTGAATGTGGTAATGTAAATTGAAAACTCTTCGTCCTTGAATGTGATAAATTAACACATCTCAGACGATGTTCCCATTCAAAGCATAGAAGGATGGGAAAGGAAAGATGATGATGAATTATTCCATTATAAAGAAAAAAATAAATTAAATTTACGGTATTGGTGTTATCACACCATTTTTATGAGGTTATGTGATGATAAAAAAGAATACAAAGGAACATGAAAATAAATTGAATGAAAACTGAATAGGGTTTTACCTATGGATTCCTTCATCTTGAGAGCATCTTTAAGGGATTATTTTTTGGTATTTTCATAAGACTAAAAGATCATGGACTTAAAAGTGAGTCCTAAAGAGATATTTGAGTTGAATTTGGATAGGGTATAAGGATTGAGAGGTGGTGAGGGTGGTTTTTATTATGGAGAAGAAGAGAGATTCACAATATTTAAATCAATAGTTTATTATTTTTTTAAGAAACGAATAAATGATGATAAATGTTGAAATAATAGTAATTATTTCATGTGAGATCAAAACAATTACCATTTATATCATACATGACTCATGCATGATACAAAAATTCATTTATTTAGATATCTCATAAATTATCGAATTTCACTATTCAAAAAAAAATATTTTTTATCAGAAAATTCCCAAAAATTCACAGTAACCATTTTTAGATGTATAGAATCATAAAATGAACTCAATTTCAAGAAAATAAATATGTGAATTTTAATTTTTAATAAAAATCATAATTTACATGAAAAATACAGATTTTTAAATGAAAACTGCTTTTTAAAAAGCATTGAAAAAATAATTAATGTATCATAAAATTATATTATAATAATTATACATCAAAATATTATTTTATTAATATATTTTATGAAAATAAATTTTCATTTAATCTATTAAATTAATCATAAAATTATAATTGAGTAATTATGACTTACCAAAAATATCGACACTAACTTATTGTCCCTTATCAGATGGATAAATATTATTTATACTTTCATAGGTAATGTTTCTATTAACTCGGATGATTTAATATTCATAAGGGTCATATAAATATTCATAAGGGTAACATAATTATTCATAAGGGTGGGTTACTATTCACCAAAAATTAATTTTTTCCTATCGGACTTCAAACATTTTACTGATCGCAACCGTGTATATCTGTTTTTCAAAATTATATTCACAGAAGTGGAAAAATTATGTTTAAATGCTAGGATATAATGGTCACATAGTATTTAGTAGTTAATTTAAGCACATAGTGTTTCCTTTTAAAATCATGGGATGTTATAGGGATGCAAAGGAATATGATGTTGTCTATTTCGCATATGGAAAGAAGGGCCACTGGAAGAAAAAAAGACACCCAACTAAAGAAGAAGGGGGAAGATTGAGGTGTGTTTGTTATAAATTTTAATTTATCTATGCCTAAAAATTGGATATTAGATATAGATTTTGGTGCTAAAATATGAGTCTAAACACAGGAACCAAGTAGATTCATAAAAATTGACCGAGGGAGGTAAATCAACGAGCAACCAATAGAGCAAAAATTATTGTTATTACTATTAGAGACTACCACCACACATTAACGACTAAAATGATCATTTGTTTAAAGGTTTTTTATTATATCCCTTCAGTTACCAAAAATATTATTTATATATCCAAACTAGATGCATGTGGATTCATTTTCAATTTTTGAGATAGATTTTTCCTCTTTTATAAAGAGAGAATTTGTTGTGGTAAGGCACATTTACATAAAAGTCATTACATACTGGATTACATGATCCAAGTAATGGAAATTGATAATAAAGTTAATTCACACAACTCATACAATAACCAACTGTGGCATACCCAACAAGGTCATTTAAAAGAATTTTTTTGTACAAAATTACATCAAGATGGATATTTAGATTCTTTCGAACTAAAACAACTTGGTGTATGTCAATGAAGTTTACATGGAAAAATGACCAAATCCTCATTTAGTTGGAAAGATTAAAGGGGTAATGATATTCTAGAATTAGTTCACACCAATTTCTGTGGACTATTTCATGTTGAATAATGGTGTGAGTTCTCATACATCATACCTTTTATTGATGATTTTAGTATATACGATTATATTTACTTATCAGGGTACAAGTCAAATTTTTTTGGAAAATTAAAGGAATAAAAGAATGAAGTTGAGAACCAGCATGGTAGGAAGATTAATAAATGTCACTCAGACCATTGTGGGGAATATCGTAATAACTATTTCATTGATTACTTACGAGAGTTTGGGATCCTATACCAACTCACTCTACATTACACACCGTAGTGGTATGGTGTATTGGAAATGGGAAACCACATCTTGTTGGACATAGTGAGATCAATTATGAGTCATGCGAGTCATCCATTATCCTTTTGGGGATATGTGTTACAAATAGAAGCATGCATAATAAACCATGTACCAACTAAATTGGTAAATGGAATTCCATATGAATGTTGGAGTGAATGAAAAACAATGTTAACAAAATGTTCACGTGTGGGGAAGAAAATATTTTTTAGGGTATCATAAAGTAAGAAATGTGCACCTTGAAGAATAATGTGTACCTTTATAGGATACCCTAAGGAGACAGGGGATAATACCTATACGAACCCTTATAAAAAAGGATATAGTAGAATGAAAGGCCATATTCATTGAGAGGGATCAAATATCCAAAAGTGATACTGGGAGAAATCTATAATTTGATGAAGGTGAGGCTCAAGGAACAAAATATTTGGTAGATTATTAGATTCTACAAATACACATGGAAGAAAAAATGGTTCCAGAGACACAAGAACAATTTAGGAGTAAAAGAGATGTTAGTGGACCAGAACAATATGTTATTATTATTTCCAAGAATGGTGACTCAATATTAGTTGATAATAATGATCCTTTAACCTATAAGGATGTAATAAGTTGCACATATGTTTATAAGTGGCACGAAGACATGAATTATAAAATATATTGCATGTACCAAAACTATGTATAGATTTTGGTAGATCCTCCAGTGGGTGTAAAGCCTGTTGTATTCAAATGGGTATTCAAGAAGAAACTAGACAAAGAAGGATAAGTCGATACCTATAAGGCATGATTTGTTGAAAAAAGGATTAAATAGTGTTAAGGGATTGAGTATAAAGAAACAATTACACCAGTTTCAATGCTTAAATCTATCATAATTTTAATTTCCATTACGGATTACCATGACTATGAGATTTGGAAAATGGATTTCAAAAAAACATTCCTTAAAGGAAACCTTCATGAATATGTTTACATGACACAACCTGAAGGTTTTATGACTGAAAATGATGCCAATAAAATATGAAAGTTAAAAATTTCAATTTGCGGACTAAGGAAATCATCCAGGTCATGGAACTTTAATATTGATGAATCCATAATAGAATATTGATTTATAAAGAACAAATGTAAACCTTGTTTCTAAAAACATTTTAGTGGGAGTGTATTCGTTTTCATAATAGTAGATGTTGATTTCATATTACATATTGGAAATTAAATACCAATGTCATAGAATGTTAAGGTGTTGTTGAACAAATTAGTTTCCATGAAATACATGGATGAGGAAAAATAAGTTCATGGGATCATGATCTATCGTGATAGATTCAAGAGGTTACTCGATCTATGTCAAAGTCCACACATTCAAAAAATAGCCAAGAGATTCAGTATGGAACAATCTAGGAGAGGATTGTTGCCAGTGTCACATGGAATTTATATTTCCTAGAATATTTTTCCTCAATCCAATGAGAAAAGAAATAGAATTTCAAGGATTTTTTATGTATCAGTGATTGGGCCAATCATGTGTGTTATGCTATGTATGTGGCTAGATGTCACCTATGAATTAAGTGTAGTAGGTAGATATCAAGATTATTGATGTCACATACATTATATGGAAATCAAGAATAACCTTAATTATAAGAGACATACTAAGGATATATTACTAGTTTATGTATGAGATTAGGAAATTGTTATCAGAGGATATGAAGATGCTAGTTTCCAAACTGATCACGATGGCATGAAGTCACAAACGGGATGTATCTCCACTTTGAATGCAGGTGATTTGAGCTAGAAGAGCTCGAAGTAGGTTGTGGTTGCTAATTATATAGTAGATTACGAGTGTATTGAGGATTCTAAGTAATATGAAAAAGTAGTTTGGATTCAAAATTTCATTCAAGTGGTTGAGGTGGTACCAAGTAGAAGAGAAACCATCACACTCTATTGTGATAATACTATACCAGTGGATCTCACAAAAGATATAATGTAACATCAGCAGATGAAGCACATACTTTGGGAGTATAATCTCTTGAGGTATTTTTCAAAGAGGGGTGAGGTTGTAATGACTAGTACTTCCATGGAATAAAACATTGAAGACCCATTGAATATAGATATCACTCACTAGAAACATGATTATAATGTGTGGTCTAGTAGACCGATAGTCATAGGATGTTGTCTCTAGTCCAAGTATAAGCTTATTATATTTTTTATACTAGAACCAACTACTTTTAATTTGATTACATGAAAATTTGATGTATTAAATATCAAATTGATCATCTTATTACATGTTGTTCATTGTTCTACAATACTTTAATGTAATAATGTCCTAGAGTATTTTTTTCATTGATATGGTCATAATAGTTCCCCACTATGATGAGAACCTTGACGTGGTATGAAATTATTGTTAATATTGTTCTATTGTATGATAAGATATTATGATGGGACACATATGTATATGGACTGTCAGGTTTCAGTACTCATAAGTATATGAGACTTCTTCTCATGAAGTTCACATATAGTAATTTCCAAACTGAGAGATAATGTGACGAGACTTTCTAGTAGGAAGTCCACATGTTTTGGTGTCATTAGATATTATTATCTATGAGTATGTGTAATCGTCCATAGAATTTAAGATTATCATTAATGCATTTCCTGACTTGTGCACTTATATATTTTGACGAAAACAGTCATGCAATATATTGGCAGGAAATATGATATGTTGGGTTCATCACGAATGACACATTGTTAATGGATAATTCAAGGATGGATTTTTCACTTCCATATTAATCGAAGTTTATATCTTGGACCTTATATTGAAATAGATCAATCTCCATAAATTCTATGGTCATGGTGTAATGATGAGTTTATTTCATATACTCATAGAATGATGTATCGAGCATATAGGTTGATAACACCTTCAGGAAACCTTCATGATGAGATATTGTGACAAAGATATTATATAACATTATGAGTGTTCATATGTGGTTTTTGTTATTGCAACTTTAAGTTCGTTCTCTTGGGTGCCTCAACCCATTGCTGTATAATAATCGTATACATTATCCAATCCTACCTAATTACTATGAGAATGAATCTTAGAGGGAAACAACCTATGTGTTTTTATTGGTCTCAGTTGAATTATATTTAAATTTAATTAATTAAATAAATATTATATTCAAGATTGAGGAATAATTTTATTCAAGTTATATTTAAGACATAAATTAAATAATTATTTATTCACAAAATTTTGAATAAAATATACGTATTTATTTTATTGAATATTTAATACTTATTTATTTAAGAGAATAAAATATTTATTCGGGTGTTCAAAAAATTCCAGAAGAGTTACAATAGGCCAAGACCGTGTTCGGTGATAAAATAATTATTTACGAGATGGAAAATATTTTTTAACCATTTTGTGTTAGTTGTCCAACCACAAAACAATAATAACAATAATATTTCGTGGCATGAGATTTCATTAATGGTTAAAATTGTATTTAATTATTGTTATGAAATTAAATTCTGTATGAAAAATCTTAGCTCTATAAATAGATGGATATTTCTAATGTGTAAAGCATTCAAAGGCAATTCAATGTTTGGGAATATTGAATTGTTTCACATAATGAATTCTTTCTCGACTCCTCCTCCTCTCTCCCTCTCAAGATAAAGAAACCCAATAGAGAATTTCATTAACACCTAAGAATGAATGATCAATATCAGAAAATTAAAGACATTTGACTCACCACGTTAGAACCATAATAATGAATAGCATTTCTCGATGACCATTGGAGCATGTGTGGATTAACATTAGAGGGATTTAACCCTTGTATCCTTGTAAGAGCAAAGAAGGAAATATGGAAGGGCCTTTTAAGACTATCAATAATCATCAATGAAGAATGTTCCTATGCCTTGGTATTTATTTTTTAAAATATTAAATAAATTAATTATAAATTTGATGTGAAAAAATCTCACTCTTGGTTTTGGGAAATGATTATTAAAAGAAATTCTATTATATCACCCTCCACTAGAACTCATATGTTGTGCCTAAAACCTCTACTTTATTTATTCATATCCATCCTATTGGATTCGGTAATATTAATATTTTTCAAAATAAATACACAAACGGGGCCTTTCAAATAAAGGGATGTAAACATTTTAATGATAGTTATTATTTCATTTTATTTACTGAGACTCATCCCCTTATAAGCTAACACCAAACCAGAATGATATGTAATTTTTTAAGACTCTCCTAATTTAAAACATGATGGTGATGTTGGATGCAAATTTGTTTTAGGATTTTCGTTGGGGTTAAACATTAATTCACCTTTTGTGGAAGTGAGGTCATAATGGATATGATATGGTTTGGATAGATTTAGTGGAATGACCTTCCCATGGTGTTATAATCAATCTACTTGTCTTCCCTATATAATGTACTGGTTTTCCAAATTCTAATAAAATATAAATTTAAAGATTATGGAAAAACTACATTTTATATTTCCTTTAAAAGCTATTTATAAAATCATACATGAAATCCATTTAAAAACAATTTACACAAATTTATATTTAAAATAACACACCCTTTTTAAAATAAACCAATCAGTTCCACGCACTCTTTCAGAAAACAACAATTCATTTTTTAGATCATTCCTTGAAACATCATGATCCAATAGTATAATTCCTTTAAAATGAGCGACAACCCTCTATATTTTATAAATTTTCATTAAAAACATCACAACCCCCTTGTTAAAATGAAACCAACATTAAATACACATTCAAAACATTCACATCCCTTAATGAAAGCTAATCTGGTGTGTGGATAAACACTTAGAATGCCACTTAAGCCCATGTCGATTATTTAAATCATTTTAATGTTATTTAATAACAAAAAACGGTATGCTAAACACATTTAATTTCTAAATAAACTTTTTAAAATGGTTGAATCATTCTAAAAGAGCCACTTACGAATTTTCAAAAAGTCATAAATCCCAAGAGAGGCACTTTATAAAAGATACATGAATAAAAAATAACCAAAATTTTATAAAATATAATGCTATAAATGTTTACACATGATCCAAAATTTAAAGGTAAACCAAAAAAATATATTTTCAATAGAGGTATTTTATAATAAATATATTAAAATAACACAAAATGAATATTGTCTCCTTATACCCTATGATGAACACTACATCCCATTATCATTATATCAATAAAAAGTGACTATGGAACACCACTATAAAAATTTGACCCTTTCCTTTTAACAGTATCATAGAAAACTCAGTCTATATACGAACAAATTTGTATATGTATGGTGTGAGAAAAGAGCATAGTAGGATATCATCAATGATTTTATACAATTCAGTTTTTAAGAAAAAAAATTTCTTCTATTAGGAAAAATAATTAAAATAATTGAATTACAATAGGTTGGGTATTTAAAACTAACAAAACATGTATTTTCATTTTAAATAAAATATAATTTACAAATATAAAACCAGAAGATATAATAATAAAATATCAAACATCAACCATTGAGGGGTTCCTAAAAAAGGCCCATGGAGATAATCTAAGTTGAAAAATCTTAGGAGTCATCACACTAGAATATTGTTGCAATACAAATGCAACATAATCAACTAACCAATAATGGCCTCCATAATAAGGAAATTCTTGTAGCTAGTGTGAGACCAATGATAGGGGAATTGTAAATGTGTGACCATAATATTACAAACCATGTCTCTAGTATTCCCACATCTCTCCATAAATATTCAGATGATGTTTTTCTAAAATCCAAACACTAATAATCTATGAAAGACATTTATAAAACTATCATGTCAACACAGTATAACGTTCATTGAATCATCCATTTACTCATCAACACCCATAATTAAATATGATAAAAAGTCAAATATTTATTAGAAATAAAAAAGTAAATGAAAAATAATATGTAATTAAAATAATTACATTTCTAATTCAATCAATACACTTCATTATGTTCTGAAAAATAAATTAAACAATGATTTTTTTAAATTGATAATAAATCATACAATTGAAAAAATCCTAATTATTTCCCAATGAATTTAATACAATTAAATATCGTAGGCTATGTCAAATAGATGAAAGCGTATAGAATCTCCAATATTGGACAAATTGAATTAAAAAACATGCTTCAAATGAATGTAGACAAGGATAGATAGAGGCTCCATAGATCCTAGACCCCAAAAACACAATGTTTTAGAATATAATTATAAGAGTTGGTTTCCTAGAACCAACTAGTTTTAAATTGATTAAATGGATATTTAATATCTTATTACATATTGTTCATTGTTTTGCTTGACCATGATGCAATAATGTCCAAGAGTATTTGTTTCATTGAAATGGTTATGGAAGTTCACCGCTATGATGAGAACCCTGAAATAATATAATAATATTTTTAAATATAGTTTTGCGGTTGGATGACATGCTATGATGAGACACATAGCTTGCAGACTATCAGGTGTGAGTACTCATAAGCATATAAGACTTTATCTCATGAAGTTCTCCCATGGTAATCTCTAAGATAGAAGATTATGAGAATATACCCGCTAGTAGGAATTCCACATGTCTTGGTGTCATTGGATATTTATATCTGTGACTGTGTGTAATGATTCTTAGACTTTAATATTATCATTAATATGTGTCACGACTTACGCACTATGATTTACTAATGAAAACCATCACGTAGACGGTTGGAGAGAAGTAGGGTACGTTTGGTGTGTCACGAGTGGCATGTTATTAATGGATAAGTCGAGGAAGGATTTTCCCCTTCTATTTATGGAAGTTGATATCTCATCCCTTTGATTGAAATAGAACCATCATGCTAAATTCCATGGTAATGGTGTAATAATGAGATTATTTCAGGTAGTCAAAGAACTATGTATCAAGCATAAAAGTTGACGACACAATCATGAATCCTTCTTGATGAGATATTGCGACAAAAGGATTATATTACACGGTGAGCGTTCGTATATGGATGTCATTGTTACAACTTTATGTTCTTTATCTTGGGTTCCTTGACTCATTGCTAGATAGTACTCTTGGACTTTATGAAAGCCCGCATAATTTCAATGAATATGAATCCTAGAGGGTCACACACTAAGTGTTTTTTGTGGTCTCAGTTAAATTCTATTTCAATTTAATTAATGAAATAAATATTATTCTCAAGAATCTGGAATAAATTTTTTCACGTTAAAAGAATCACAAAAATTAAATAAATGATAATTATTTATTTTATTGAACACTTAATATATATTTATTTACTAGTTAGTAAATAAAATATGTATTTAAGAGAATAGATTATTTATCTATTTATTCGAGTGTTCAATAAATGGATGTGGATTATGAGTGGACCAAGGTCGTTCTGGTAGTAAAATATTTATTTATAAGACAGTAAATAATTATTTGACTAGTTGGCCCAAATTAAAATAACGCTGCTATTATTTTGTGATGCAGAATTTATCAGTCCATTTTACGCATGTTGGCACACCATAAATAATGACATGGTATTATTATTAAATGCATGGGTTTTCTCTAAGTTGATGAATGTATTTAGTTGTTTATATGCAATTAAATATTGTAACTTAAATTCCATGCATATAAATACACAAGTACGCCTATTGGGCCAGACACTACACCGCACGCTTGGTGAATTGTGAATTGTTGAACCAAAAAATTTCTCTCTCGAATCCTCATCTCTACCCTCCCAAGAACGAGAGACGTTCTCCAAGGCCGAAGAACAAGCGATCAAGAATGACCGAAACAAGAAACTCATTTCACCACGCTAGCACCCGGAGAATGATCGGAGTTGATCGGAGACAATTGGAGCACCTGTGGATCACCGCTAGAGGGATTCTACTTTGGATCCTTACAAGTGCAACGAGATAATCTGGAATGGTCAATCTGGATGATCAACATCATCAACGAAGAAAAATACTAAAGGCACAGGTATTATTTTTCTTTATGAAATTAATTAAATTAATCATAAACATGATGTGCAAGATCCACTCTATGGATTCCGGAATCTTTCTTATTTATCTAAATCATTGATTATATTTCATGGAGACTGACGTTCATCATCATATTGATCATGGAATAATCATTGATCATGGTAAAAATAAATGTTGGGTGTCGTCCCAACCACACTTCTGCTGCACCCAGAACCTAAAAGTTGTATCAGAGGGGTTACGTTATAGTTTATAATTATTTAAATATTTCGTTGATGAATTACGCATTTAATAATTTAGATTTTTCAATTCAAGTTATTCGTTCAGCAAATCTGAATCTTGAGATCTATTCCTCCTCTTTCATTTCTCGTTCACCTTACAAAAAGGATCATTTATTTTAATTTTGATTAAAATAAAATAGAGGATCATATCTGGAGGTTCTAAAGCTTCCTGGATGTACAACACCAGAACACATGGTGTGTTTTCGGCAGTACATGTCATGTAGTCAAAATTCAATGCATCGAATTGGTCCGCCAAACCAAGTCTTCTGTTGGAGTCTTTCTAGGTCTTAAATTACTTCGTGTGTTGACTAGGAATAGGTGGCACATGGTTTCTGGATTACACGTCATGTGGCCCAATGGACATGACATGTAGTCCCTTCAGGTTAGAGTTGGACCTTGTACCTTGTACATGGCTTTCCCAGCTGGAGACCTTGTAACGAGGAACTACATGGTGTGTGGCCCACTAGACACGCCATGTACTCCGAAGATATTTGAAGTATACTCACACGTCGTTTCCCCGGGCGTATACTTCGGATAGATGGTGAAAAATAATACACGTAATGTAGTCGGAACTACATAACGTGTAATCATCCAAATTACGCTGATTTATTAAAATTTATTATTATACTATACAAACCATTGGGATGTGTACCATCGTGCAACCATAAAGCTGAGGCAGAACATGTGATAGTTGATTTATATATTTGTGTTTAATTTAATATATATGTAATTTTTATTTCTACTCATTGGGTAGTTATGAATAGTAATTCACCAAGTTGTATCCAAGGTACAAGTTACGTACAAAGATAATTTTAAATGTTTTTTTTAAATTATGATGGATTAGAATATCATGGAAATTCCAAAAAGGGTTTAAGATAACATGATTGATTAATTAAAGATGATAATTAATTGATTCGATCATGATTTATCTTAAACAAAAAATACTGAAGAAATTATTGCTAGTTTTATTTTGTGTAAATATCATTGCATATATGGATGATCAAGAGATAGACCAAGGGATTTTTATGTGGATGGTTTCTTTTAATTTATTTATTTTAATTAAATTTGTTTTCCAATGAGCCTTCTCCTTATTAATATGTAGGGTATGTGTTCCCAAGGTTTCATTTATGTAAAACCCCTTTTTACCCCTCACCTGCATATGAGTTAAAAAAGACATATGTAATTGATGGAACTCCCAAGCTAGTGGTGGCAGTTCAAGATGGAGCTGAGACGAAACCAATCCCAAGAGATACAAATGTGGATAGGTGGAAGCTGTAAACACGAACCCAAAAGGTTCATGGTGTTTCTTCTCTAGGTCAGGGTTAGTTTATCAACTTCTAGTTAAACAAACCATTAGAAAAGCTCGTGATCATTCCATTTAATTTATTTTATTTCTATCAGTTTCATGGTTTATCATTATGGATGTGTTGTCACAATCACATAATTAATGAATTAAACAAAAATGCAAGATGGAACTAAAAGAAACCAGACTTATGCATAAATATTATCAAGACATGGTTAATCATTTAAGTAAGTTTCACTTAATTTTAACAACCATGTAACAATGATAATATTAAATTCACACATAAGAGATAAAAATCACTCAAATAAAATTTTAAGTAAGAACAAGACTTCTGTTAATTGATTGAGGGAAAAACTCAATAACACTATGTGTTTGAATAACCCTTGTTAGGACACTTTATTTTATACAGGGATCCCTTATGAAAGGTTTCAGGTTGAATTAACCATATTACATCAATAAGAGTATTCCTTGCTAGACTTGGTCTAATATTGGAGGCAAGAGTTGGGGAAATCCAAAGTCATGATTTTAGGATTGGGGAGTCCACTCAACATGTCAAGGAGATGCAAGCCCTCAGTTGGAAAAGACTTTCCTACCTAAATACATTCTAATTGCTTGACCAACCCTTGTTGTGGTTATGCGAAGGGGAATATGGATCATTGCCACTAGAATGTCATGGAAACTAGACATTCTGAGTTCAATAGTGTGGGTTATTGGGACTTAATAAAATTGTGGGATACTTAATAAAATTTATCATTTCTTATAAAATGTAATCAAGAAAGTACTAATGATCTGATCTTTTAATTGAAGAATAAAAATGACAAACTCGTCAACCACACTATCACTACAATTAATTCTGGATAAAGACAACATCATCACTTGTAGTAACTTCCAGGAATGGTTTAGATGCCTTTGGGTTATCCTACGCCATGAACATAAGTCTTATGTTCTGGAATCAGCATTACTTGATCCGTCTGCCAAAGAGGCGAGTGGTGAGGATTTACTGGTCTATTATAAACATATGAACGACACGGTCGACGTTCAGTGTTTGATGTTATCATCGATGTATAGTGAGATCATTATGTCTCATGAAAACATGGATTCTTATAGCATGCTCGACCGTCTATGTGGTCTTTACCAGGAGAGAGCAAGACATGAAAGGTTTGAGATCTCTAAGGCACTCTTTCAGAGTAAGCTTAGATAATGTTCCACAACTGGGCCAAATGTAGTCAATCTCATTAGAGACATTGAGCGCATAGATGTTCTAGGGTTTAAACTCCCCGAAGAACTGGGCACCAATCTCATTCTCGCATCACTCCCTCATAAATTCTCTAACTTTTTTCTAAATTTTAATATGAACAACATTGTGAAGTCACTTCCTGATCTTCTTATCCTCATTCACCAAGTGGTCAAAGATATGAATCACGAAAATATTTCTTTCCTTATGGTGAATAAGAGGAAAGGGAGGGCCAAGAGGATTAAGACCAAATCATCTTCACTGCCTTCCAAGAAAAGGAAAATCAAAAGGGAGGAAATGGAATAGGAGGATGTTTATTTCGCATGTGGAAAAAAGGGCCATAGGAAGAAGAACGACACCCAGCCTAAGAAGAAAGGGGAAGCATCAGGTACGTTTGGTATCGAATGAAATTTATCTATTTCTACAAATTGGGTTTTAGATATAGCTTGTGGTACTCACATATGTATCCAAATATAGGAACCAAGTGGATTCAGAATGATTGATTGAGGAGAGGTAGATCTACGAGAAGACAATAGAGCTGGACTTGTTGTTGTACCTGTCGGGGACTACCACCTCACGTTTCTAACTAGGAAGATCTTGGTGTTAAAGGGTTGTTATTATTTGCCTTATGTTACTAAAAACATTATTTTTGTATCCAGATTAGATACAGATGGATTTTTTTTTTCAAGTTTAGAAATAAATGTTTCTTCTTTTACAAAGATATCATTTGTTATAGTAGTGCACATTTATACAACATACTTTACGTGTTGGATTACAGAAACCATGTAATGGAAATCGATAACAAAGACACTTCACATGACTCATACCACACCCAACTTTGGCATCACCTGCTAGGTCATGTAAACGAGAAACACTTGACATGTTACATAAATATGGATATTTAGATTCTTTCGAACTAAAACCACTTGGTGTATGTCATGCATGTTTACATGGAAAACTAACCAAATCCTCATTTAGTGGGAATGGTGAAAGGGATAATTAACTTCTTGAATTGGTTCGTATTGATGTGTGTGGACTATTTCCAATTGAATCAAGGGAGGGTACTCATACTTCATAACTTTTACTAATGATTTAAGTAGATATGGATATACCTATTAATGTGGTATAAGTCAGATTCTTTTGATATGTTCAAAGAATATAAGAATGATGGTGAGAACCATCATGGTAAGAAGATTATGAAACTCCGCTCAGACTGAGGTAGAGATTATCTTAATCATGACTTCATTGATTACTTATGAAAGTTTGGGATCCTATCCTAACTCACTCTTCCAAACACGTCCTAGTGGAATGGTGTGAGAAAATGGAGGAACCACACCCTATTGGACACGGTGAGATCAATGATGAGTCATGCAAGTCTTCTATTATCCTTTTGGGGAAATGCGTTAAAAACAGCAGCACACATACTAAACCAAGTACCAACTAAATCGATAAATGGTATTCGATACGAGTTCTTGAATGGAAAATAGCCATGTTATCGAATTTACATGTGTGGGGTAGCGAACCATTTGTTAAGGCCTGTTCAAGTAACCAACTCGCACCCTGAGGCACACAATTTACCTTTATTGGATAACCCAAGGGAATAAAAGGATACTACCTATACAACCATTTATAAAAAAATGTTATAGTGGAAAGACATGCCATATTCCTTGAGATGAAGAAAATATCCTAAAGAGATAGTGGAAGCGAGATAGGCTTTGAAGAATTCGAGGCTCAAAGTATACAAGTGTTGGTACAGGAACATATTCCAAAAAGTCCTATGGAAGAAGAATATGTTCCATAGACACAAGTGCTACATATGAGTATAAGAGAGGTTAGAGAACCGGAATGGTACAGTTTTATAGTTACCAAGGATGATAACACTTTATTAGTTGGTAATAATGATCCTCTAACCTACAAGGATGCAGTAAGTGGAAAAAACTTTTCTAAGTGGCAAGAAGCCATGAATTCTGAAATGGATTCCATGTACCAGAACCAAGTCTGGATTTCAGTAGATCCTCCAGTTCATGTAATGATTGTTGGTTTCAAATGGGTATTCATGAAGAAACTGGACATGGAAGGACAAGTCAATACCTATAAGGCACGACTGGTTGCAAAAGGTTTTAAACAACGTCAATTAATTGAATATGATGAAACCTTCTCACCATTTACAATGTTGAAATCCCTCAGAATTATACATGCCATTACGGCTTACCATGACAATGAGATTTGGAAAATGGATGTCAAAACAACATTCCTTAATGGGAACCTTTAGGAAGATGTCTACATGACACAACCTGAAGGGTTTGCGACTCCAAAGGATGCCAATAAGGTATGAAAGTTGAAAAAATCCATTTATGGATTAAAGAAAACATCTAGGTCATGAAACATTCATTTTGATGAAGCCATAAAAGATTTTGGTTTTATAAAGAATTAATGTGAGCCTTATATCTACAAATGGTTTAGTGGTAGTGCAATCGTTTTCCTAATAGTACATGTTGATGACATATTACTTATTGGAAATGAGATACCAGTCTTACAGTCTGTTAAGGCATGGTCGAATTAATGCTTCACCATGAAAGACTTGGGTGAGGTAGTGTATATTCTAGGGATCAAGATACATCTTGATAGATCCAAGTTATTGTTGGGCCTAAGTCAAAGTACATACATTGATAATATACTAAAGAGATTCGGTACGGAAAAATCCAATAGGGGATTGTTACCAGCGTCACATGGCATTCATCTTTCCAAGAAAATGTGTCCTCAGACACATGAGGAAAGAATGATAATGGAAAGGACTACATATGCATCAGTGATTCAGTCATTCATGTATTTCATGATATGTACTAGGCTGGATGTCGCCTACGCATTGAGTGTGGTAGGAAGATATCAAGCTAACCTAGGTGACCACAATTGGATGGCAGTCAAGACTATCCTAAAGTATCTAAGGAATGTCAGGAAAGACGAGAATGCAACGAATGCACAAAGAAATGAAAAGAAAATGAGCAGCAGAAATTAAATCTTTCCCCCCCAAATAGTGGATGCACAGTGACAAAAATAAATGCAGAAAATAAAGTTGACAATGTAATTTTTTACGTGGAAAACCCAAAAGGGAAAAACAAAGAGACCTAGTCCAGAAAGAGGGATCCACTAAAATCAAGAGGTACACGATAAAGACTACACAAAATGGAAGGGATCTCAAAAGTAATACTCAATAATAAATGTGTGGATCAAAAGGTGGAGAGCAAGAATGATGATCGTAGATGAAAGGCAATCCCCAAATGGGATTTTCTCTCGCTGTTGTTGATGATGATGATGTTTAAATGCCTTACCCTTTCCTCCATATATAGGAAGAAGAATTTGAGTCAAATAATGTTGTCGCATCAAAAGAGTGTCACCGCATGAATTAATTCACGTGGTCTTAGCCCGCATTAAAACGCCCCATTAAAGGATAAATAATGTGGTGCTCCAATTGAAGAGGCGTTATGCGGTGCACCAACCAAGAAGGCGCCCAAAAAACTCCCCCTCTGCCTCAATTGGGAATCACCGTTAACCCTATAATCAGTCGGCAAGTCTCAAATTTTCCTTAGGGTAAACTCTGGGTCAACATGTTTAACCCGTTGTCATCAGTGCGGATCTTCTCATGCTCTAACTGTCTTGAATCAAGGATGTTGAGGATCCAATGATATCGAACATCGATATGTTTCGACCTTCCATTAAAAGTGGAATTATTTCCCAAACAAATAGCACTCTTACTATCACAAAATAAAACATACATGTCCTAATTTAAACTGAGCTCTCGAATAAAAGTTTTCATCCACAAAAATTCATTGCACGCCTTTGTAGCTGCAATAAACTCTGAATCTATGGTAGATAATGCAACCCATCTCTGTAATCTAGACTTCCAAGATACAGATCCCCCTGCAAAATTGATCAAATATCCTAAAATAGACTTCCTCGAATGGATATCTCATGTCATATCTGATTTTGAAAAGCCACAAAGCATGGGTTCACATTTTTCAAAACACAATCTCAGATCAGAAGTACCACAAAGATAACAAAAAATGTACTTCTCTGCCCTCAAATGATCTCTACCTGGATTTGATAGAAAACAACTGACCACACCAACTACTTGAGCTTTATCACGTCTAGTACATACCATTTCATACATCAAATTGCCAATGACTGACGAATAAGGTATGTGTTGCATCTCCTCTCTCTCTACATCAGTAGAAGGTGACTGACTGGTGTTGAGCATAAAATGTAATGCAAGAGGAGTACTAAGTAATTTTCATCTATCCATAGAAAATATCTAAAGAACCTTCTCAATTTATCTCTCCTAAGATAACCACAATTTCTTTTCCCATCCTATTATGGTAGATCATCATGCCGATAATATGTTGTGATGGCCCCAAGTCATTCATCGTAAAAGACTGACAAATATATTTCTTCAATTTGTCAATTCTAGAAGTATCATGGCCAACAATGAGAATATTATCAACATAAAGTAACAGTATAATAAAATCATTTTCAGTAAATCTCTGAACAAAAACTCAATGATCAGATGATTTCTTCCAGAAACCCTAATGAGAAATGACAGATTCAAACTTCTTATACCACTACCTCAGAGCTTGTTTCAAACCATACAAACTCTTCTTCAACCTATAGACATGATTTTCATTACCTATTTCATAAAAACATTATGGTTTCTCAATATAAATCTCCTCCTCTAAATCTATATGGAAGAATGTTGACTTCACATCCATCTGCTCAATCTGTAGATCCAAACTATCATCCAAACCAAGAACAACCCGAATGGAAGACATTTTGACAACAGGTGAGATAATATCATCAAAATCAATACCTTTCTTCTGACAGAAACCTTTGACAACTAACCTTGCCTTGTATCATGTAACATAACTAGATTCTTCATTTTTAATCTAATAAATCCACTGATTTTGCAAAGATATCTTCCCTATCAGTAACTTCACTAGCTCAAAAGTTTGGTTGTCGTGCAATGATATCATCTCTTCATCCATTGCCGCAACCCATATGTCCTTCTTTTCACTCTCCATTTCCTCATCAAACAATTTTGGTTCTCCCCATTGAGCAAGGAGCACATACTCATCTGTTGAATATCAAGTAGAAGCGGTACGATGTCGAGATGACCTCTGGAGTAGAACCGTGGGTTCATTAATAACCCCTGGAACCGGATCATCAGAAACAAAAGGTGCATAAAAAACATCAAATCCATCTTATTCACCTTGAGAATCATTCTGTACATGAACATGACCATAAGAATCAAAAATATGAGGTAAATGTGAATCATAACCTAGAACTAGACTGACAAAACCATCAAAAGTTGGGAAAACTACTTTTTCTCCCTTATCAATGCCTGTAATATTCTGATCCTCCTTAAACACTGCAATGTGGCTTCTGACAGGTTTCTTCAAAACAGGATCAAAGAACCTGTACCCAAACTCATCATGTCCTTATCCAATAAAAATACATTGACATGTCTTACCATCTATATTGGATATCTCGTCTCTAGGAACATGAACAAAAGTCTTGCAACCAAAAACGCACAAGTGATCGTACCAGATCTCTTTGCCATACCAAAATTTGTTAGGAGTGTATGTCTGCAAAGAAACAACAAGTGAAAATTTGATAATATATGCAGCGGTAAGTAGATCATCACCCCAAGAATGTCCAGGCAACTATGCTTTTGAAATAAAACAATGAACTCTTTCCAAAAAATTCTTGTTAATCTGTTTAGATACACCATTCAAATGAGGTGTCTTGGGTGGTGTCTTCTGATGCTTAATACATTGCTTCCTAAAATTCTAATCAAACAGACCACAAAACTCTCCCCCATTATCAGTGCTAATACATTTCAATTTCTTGCCTAATTCTCTCTCAAGAGAAACATGAAATTTCTTCAAAACACTGAGCACCTAACTTTTTTCATTAAAAAAATAAACTAAGATCTTTCATGAGTAGTCATCAATAAATATAATAAAATAAATAGAGCCACTAAAGGTCATAGATTTCAGAGGACCAAAAATGTCAAAATGTACCAATTCATGTACCAGTGACTTCATGTGTGGAGGATGACTACTGAAACTCACTCTACTCTATTTCTTAGCCATTCAATGATCAAATGTGTCCAATTGGATACTCTTCAAATATAGAAGAAGATTTCTCTGGGCCAAACAACCAAGGCCTTTCTCACTGATGTGACTAAGCCTCTTATTCCACAACATAGATGAAACTCTACACTCAACAACACAATCAGTATCACAAGAAATAGAAGCTCGAGTCAAATAAAAACCAGATTGCTTCATTCCTTGAGCCAAAATCAAAGATCCCTTGGAATTCTTCCATTAGAAGTCACCAAAAGTGATGATAAACCCTTCATCATCAAGAACGCTGGTATAAATAACATTCAAACGATCCTCGGGTGCATGTCAAACATTCTTCAAAATCAGCTTACTTCCTGTACTAGTCTCTAAAAAATAGTGCTAATGCCTACAACATCAGCGTGACCATCATTTCCCATCTTCAAAATCCCAAAATTACATGGTTTGTAAGATGTAAAAAACTTCTTTAATGTCACGTGAAAATAGGAACCACTATCAACAACCCATCAAGAATCATCAGAAGCATTGTTAATGGAGTCATAACCAACAACAAGATCACCCCCTGTAGCGGCGACAACATGATCATCGACATCGACTTTTTTATTATGCGGAATTTCCTAAATTATATTCTCTCTTTTCAGCTGATAACAAAACTTCTTAAGATACAACTTCCTACAACAATGATTAAATTCAAAACCTCTCTTCTTCTGTCTAGATTTTCTTCTGCCTCTGCTCTTACCTTGACTGCTCTGCCCCCGGCCCTGGCTTCTCTCTTAGTTCTCTGTGACTAAAAGCTCTGAAGAAGATTTCTCTTGAGTGCGTCTCCTGACCTCTTTATTTAAAATATCATACTTGACGAAACTAATTTTCACAACACCATTAGGAGGAGAACCAGTTAGAGTAACACGTAAATTCTCCCATGAATTGCGTAATGTGTTAAGAAGAAAAAAACTAAAACCTCATCTTTAATATTGATACCCTTGTCAGACAACTAAACAAAACAACCTAGATATTAACTTAAATAATATGAAATCGACATACCTTCTTTGTACCTCATGTTCATTATTTGTTTGAGAAAAAATAGTTTGTTGTTTCCCATTTTAGAAGCATAGGTTGTCTCAAGATTCTCCCTCAATGTTATGGTGTGAGAGTTGTTGACAATGTGGTTCATCATGTCGTCTTCGACCAATTGGTGAATGAAGCTACAAACCATCTCATGCTCGAACACCCATTCTTCATCTGAAATCATCTTTGGCTTCTCGGTACTAAACACTGTAAGATGCATTCGCTTGACAAAAAGAATATCCTTTATTTTAAGAAGCCACATATGGTAGTTGGAACCATTCAGCAAAAACATCTGATTGTAATTGGACTCCATAATAAATATGAAATAAAAAACCAAACTCTTTGATTCCAAATTTTGGGAAAGATGGGAAAGTGAAGAACATACAAATAAAACAAAAGAGAATGCACAAAATAAATTTAATCTTTCCCCCCAAATAGCTGATGTGCAGTGACAAAAATAAGTGCAGAAAATAAAGTTGACATTAGAAATTTTTTCATGGAAAACCCAAAAGGGAAAAACCATGGGAACTAGTCCAGAAAGAGGGATTCACTAAAAGTGTGTATAAAAAGGTGGAGAGCAAGAAAGATGATCGTCAAAGAAATGTTATCCCCAAAAGGGATTTTCTCTCATTGTTGTTGATGTCGGTGATGTTGAAATGCCTTGCCCCTATGTCCTAATATAGGAAGAATAATCTACATCAAATAATGTCACCGCGTCAAAAGAGTGTCACCGCGTGAATTAAATCATGTTGTCTTGGCCAGCATTAAAACACCCCATTAAAGGAGAAACAGTGTGGTTCTCCAATTGAGGAGGCGTTACACGGAGCACCAACCAGAAAGGCACCCAACAAGGCATACGAAGGGAATGTTCTTGGTTTATGGATAAGATGAGGAAATAGTCATAAGAGGATATGCAGATGCTAGTTTCTAGACTGATCAAGATGACATGAAGTCCTAAACTGGATAGATCTTTAATTTGAATGGAGGTGCAGTGAGCTGGAAGATCTTAAAGCAGAGTGTGGACACAGATTCTATAGCAGATTCTGAGTATATCTCAGCTTCTGAGGAAACTAATGAAGCATTTTGGATGCGAAGATTCGTCCAGGATTTTTATGTGATACATAGATGTAATGATCTCATCACATTGCAATGTGCTAATACTCCAACGGTGGCTCTCGCAAAAGATCCAAGGTCACATCAGCAGACGAACAACATACTTCAGAAGTATCATCTCTTGTGGGATTTTTCTCATAGAGTTGAAGTTGCAGTGAGTAGTATTTTCACGAAAGACAACGTGGCAGACCCCATGACCAAAGCCTTGACTTAGCAGAAACATGATCATCATGTTAGGTCGATCAGACTGAAAGTCATAGGAAGATGGCTCTAGTCCATGTGGGAGTTTGTAAGAGTTTGTGTCCTAGAACCAACTAGTTGAACTTTTATTACATGTATATTTAATGTATTATTACATATTTTTTCCTGTTTTGCATGACTATGATGTAATAATGTCATAGAGTATTTTTTGCATTGATAAGGTCATGACAGTTATTCGTTATGATGAGAACCATGAAATGCTATAACAATATTCTTAAATATAGTTCTGTCATTGGATAAAATGCTATGATGGGACACATAGCATGCAAACCGTCAAGTGTGACTGCTCGTATGTAGATGAGACTTCCTCTAATGAAGTTCACACTTGGTAATCTCTAAGATAGGATATTGTGAGAACAGACCCGCTAGTAGGAATTCTGCATGTTTTGGTCCCATCAGATATTTCTATCTGCGAGCATCTGTAATGATCCTTAGACTTTAATATTATCATTAATATGTGTTATGAATTACACACATTGATTTAATGAAAAAAACTGTTAGCAGACAGCTGGAGGGAAGTAGGGTACGTTGGGTGCGTCACGAGTGTCATGTTATTAATTGATAACTCAAGGAAGGATTTTTCTCTTCCATTTATAGAATCTGATATCTCGGCCCTTTGATTGAAACAGAACTGTCACGTGAAATTCCATGACCACAGTGTAACGATGAGTTTATTTCAGGTAGTCAAAGAATGATGTATCAAACATAAAAGTTGATGACACAATAATGAAACCTTCTTGATGAGAAATTTTGACAAAGGGATTATATTACACAATGAGCGTTTGAATTTGGATGTCATTGTTGTGACTTTACATTATTTATCTTGATTCCATGACCTGATGCTAGAAAGTCCTTTCGACTTTAGGCAAGACTGCCTAATGCCATCGAGAAAGAATCCTAGAGGGTCACACACTAAGTGTTTTTTTGTGGTCTTGGTTAAATTCTATTTTAATTTAATTAATGAAATAAATAATATTCTGAAGACCATGGAATAATTTTATTCAAGTTAAAATTATCCCATAAATTAAATAAAAAATATTTATTTCTTCTATTTAACATTTAATAAATATTTATTTACTTGTTTTTAAATAAAATATTTATTTAAGAAAATAAATTATTTATTTATTTATTCAAGTGTTCAATAAATGGAAGTGGGGTTTGAGTGGTCCATGGTCGGTCTGGTAGTAAAATAATTATTTGAAAGACGGAAAATAATTATTTAACTTATTAGTAGAAATTAAAATAACATAGTTATTATTTTGTGACACAGAATTTATCATTCCGTTTTGCAAAAGTTGGCACACCATAAATAAAGACGTCGTATTATTATTAAAATCATGTGTTTTCTCTAAGTTCATGAATGTATTTAATTGTTTCTATGCGATTAACTATTGTAACTAAAATTCCATGTATATAAATAGACAAGTGTACCTATTATGTTAGACACCACACCACACGCCTGATGAATTGAGAATTGTTGAGCCAAACAATTTCTCTCTCGAATCCTCATCTCTCCTCTCTCAAGAACGAGAGAGGTTCTTCAAGGCTGAAGAACAATCAATCAAGAACGACTGACACAAGACACTCGTTTCACCATGCTAGCACATGGAGAATGATCTATGTCGATCGGAGACCATCGGAACATGTGTGGATCACCACAAGTGGGATTCTAGTTTGGATCCTTAAAAGCGCAACGAGATAATCTGGAAGGGTCAACCTGGATGATTAACATCATCAATGAAGAAAAATACCAAAGGCTTCGGTATTATTTTTCTTTATGAAATTAATTAAATTAATTATAAACATGATGTGAAAAATCATCTCTAAGTTTTCATGACTCTTTCTTCTTTATCAAAATCTTTGATAATATTCTGTGGAGACTGGCGTTCATTGTCGTATTGATCTCGGAATAAACATTGATCATAGTAAAAAATCAAAGTTGGGTGTCGTCCCAACCACGCTTCCGCTACGCCCGGAACCTACATGTGGTATCAGATGGGTTACATCATAGTTTATAACTATATAAATATTTCGTTGATGAATTATGCATTTCATAATTTAGTTTTTTCAATTCCAGCTAATCGTTCTGCAAATCTGAATCTCGAGATCTATTCAACCCCTTTCATCTCTCGTTCACCTTACATAAATGATATTCCCTTTCAATTTCTATTAAAATAAAATAGAGGATCTCATCCGGAGGTTCCAAATCTTCCTGGTCGTACAACACTAGAAAACAAGATGTGTATTTGGAAGTACATGTTTTGTATTCAAGATTCAATGCATCGATCTAATACTCCAAACCAACTCGTGTGTTAGAGTCTTTCTAAGATTTAAATCACTCTGTGTGTTGACCAGAAATAGGTGGCACGCGGTTTCTAGATTAGACATCGTTTGGCCCAATGGACACATCGTGTAGTACCTTCGGGTTAGGGTTGGACCGTGTACCCCGTACACGACTTGCCCGGTTGGAGACCGTGTAATGAGGAACAACACAGCGTGTGGCCCACTGGACACGCTGTGTACTCTGAATATTTCCAAAGTATACTCACGCATCGTTTCCTGGGGGGTGTACTTCAGATAGACGGTGAAAAATAATACATGTCATGTAGTTGGAACTAAACGTCGTGTACTCATCCAAATTATGCAGATTTATTAAAATTCATTAATGTCATATTTATTTAAAAATATATTTATTATTTATAATTATAATTATAAATAAATATATTTACAAAGTATTTATATATAATTATATATATAATAAATATGGTTATCATTTTAAAAATTATTATAATTTTATAATTATTTAAATATATATATCTATTTTTTTATAAACTTATAAATAATTTTTGAAACCTTATATATATATTCAAATTATAAAAAAATATTAAATATAATATTATTTATTTATTATAATTATAAAAATTTATTTTTAATTAATTTATACCATTATAAATTATTATTGAATATTAATATAATAATTTTATAGAAATTAATAAACTTTTTTATTATAAACATTTATAAGTGGTAAAAATTGCGTTGATAAATATATCCTTCATCACTAAAAAGGCACTGATAAAAGGTACTCTATTATCAACGCATGTTTAAGAACTGATAAAGGTGACTTTTATCAATGCTTTTAGCTGGCACTGATAAAGGTGTATCTTTTAATAGCTCTTTCTGTTTAACACTAATAAATGTCAGCACATCCATTTTCTGGATCTGTGGAAATGTTAATAGTAATGACTGGTGTCTTGGGCCTACATAGGACATCAATTATGCCTTGTTGTGTGAGCAATGAACTCATTTTAATTAACCACAAATTGAAATCATTTTATTTATCGAAATTCTTGATTTTCTATCTCGTTGTAGACATGTTTATTCAAGTTTGTAGATGTCATGTGGTTGGGGACACCATTAGTCGAATGCCCCCAAGAACCGACCAATATCCCTATGTTTATACGTACCATGGGATATAGAACATGGAGATATTTAGATAGATGCAATGGTTTAAATATCAAGCAGTAAATGAGTAAAAAAAATGCAAATTGAGTAGATATTTGAATGCTAAAAAGAAGCAAGAAACTAGAACTGTAAAACTAGAAGTAGTAATCGAAAAATAAAGTTAAAGTAAACTAGTGAGAGTCATATATCGCTTGTTATGGTTGAGAGGTGATTCAAACAAACAAAGAAATGAATCTGGAATAAGTTAATCATTGTCAAGCAACAAGTGAATCAATGTCAAGCAACATGTGAATCATTGTCAACCAAACAAGAACACCACCCCCCACACACTGTTAATTTCTCAAAAGGAAATCCAGATTAAAAGATAAATAAAAATAAAAACATGATAAAAACAAGATACAATAGGAATCAATCAGAAATTAAAGAGTATCCTAAGAAGAAGAACCTATAACAAAGAAAATCGAGAAAATAAAATCGTTTTAGAAAAAACAAAGAGAGTCTGAAAAATTTTCGACAATCCAGATCACTTCAAGTATCTAGCTCAGATGCTGTTTATATTTCTCGGATGCAATTACTGAAGGAGGTCCTTAGAAATAAGTGAATCATTATTAAGTAACATATCCACATTGCATAGTAGTGTTGAGGTTCTTCCTGTATCTTGGTGTTTCCATATTTGAGATAAGATATGAGATATCTTTTATCATATCACACAGATAATGGCTGCATGGGTATCTAATGGGGAGATTTATCTTATTTATTTAGATAAGTTATGTGTTTAAATCTTAACATGGAAGATATATGGTGTTTTAGTGATATAAGATATAAAATTTCATATCTAATTTGTATTTGAAAAAGGAAGCATCAAAGGCTTTAAAAGGGGAAGCGGTAGGTGGAAAACATGAGGTGTTCCAGAAAGATGTAGTCGTCAAGGGAGTCCCGGGAAGGGGTTGCCACTTTTTTAGTGGCCCTTGTGGCACGACGATGATGACACATCAGCGTTTAACAGGTGCAGAGCAGTGACTATAGAATTGATGATCATGGCCATGTATTGAAAGTTTACCTGATAGTGGTGATCAGGTGGCGTGTACCGATTTCAGATCGATGGTATATCATAATGGAGAGATCATTCAGCTGTCGCAAGCTGGTGTGAGGTTGAATCATGTTCGGGTGAAGATCTCTGAGGTAGTGAAGTTTCTTTGACAGAAGGGTGGCATTTTTTTCACAGATTGATCTTCTAAAACATGGTGTGAGCGGGATGATTATCAGAGTGATATTAGAGGCATATTAGGGTGTGGTTTCACACAGGTTTTCTACGCTCTCTCATTTGTAATTCAAGTTTGATAATTACTTGGATAATTTTTACTCTATGATTCTTAGTGGACATTTGGGAATTTCCCGGTGGTTTTTAATCCTCCGCATGGGAGGGTTTTTCCACGTTAAAAATCCTGCATGCTAATTTATTTATTATACTCATATCGCTTTGGGTGTCTCATGATTTTTTTTGGTAAGCAATTTTCATCCAGGATTCGGGATTCTCCCCCAAGAAGTTGTATCAGAGGTGATGGTTTGGGCTTTCAATTTGTGGTGAGAATTTTAGGGAAGCGTCGAAGAGGATCGATGGTGCATGCGTGAGGCAGAATATGTTTTGGAAAGTAGGCTGAGAGAAGTGATGCACATGTTGGCACTGGGGATGTTGAGTAGGGGAGAAAGTTTTTCCTGCAGGTGATCTAGATTATGTAGTGTTCACAATTATGGGGGAACCAGATATTGTTGATTCTGGTATTGGCGGTGCAGACATGGGAATGACGAAGACTTTGGCATCTGAGTTTCTTTTGCAGGGGGAGCGGTTAGGTTTCTACCAAAGTTGGAAAAGGGAGTCGTCATTTTTATGCAGAGGACAGTGGTTGGTGCAATATCAAAAAAAGTTTTCTGGTCCAATTGAGATTATTGGATGTAATCTCCTTTGACAGGATGAAGGGGGAGATTGTTGAGGATCAGCCCGCATCATAGTACATAGAAATCGTATACTCATATATATTAGATGGAGGTCCGTGATAGTGAGGTTATAATCATTCTAATAAAAACATCCTATTATATTGAGGATACTGGTACTATTATGTAATCATATAATAAGTAAACTATAGGGAGTGAAGAAGTGAAATAAAGGAAAGGAACATTAAAGAAGAAACTACCTCTAAAATGGGTAACTCCTTTTTATTTGACCCAAAAGGATATATTGAATTTATTTCATCCAAGTTTTGGATTCTAGGAAGAAGGGAGGGTTTTTGGGAGCTTATTTGACCAGAATTAGGATGATACATGTGGCTTTAGATGTGAGTGTTAGTGGGTAGAGGTGGTGGCCTTTTATAAGAGGTAGGAGGGGAAATTTAATAATGTTTTGAAATATTAATTTATTATAAATTCAATTTCAATTAATAATGGTAAAAAATTATTTAATTAGAGTATAAGATGATATTGGTTACAATACCTAGCATAAAATAATTTTGAGATAGGTTTAGAATATTTTTGTATTCTTATCATTTTGGTTTAACACTTATTTTACCTTATTTAATCTTATAGTTATATCATGTTATTTACACATTGTGGGTTAATTTAATAACCAAATAATGTCAAACGACCCACAAAAAAGTAATTTTTGAAATATTTTGAATTTTCTTAACCATTTGGACAAATCTTGATTTTTAGGAATTTAATATCATTTAATAAACTATTTTATATTTTAGGATACGAATTAATTTAATTTTGGACACTATTCATACATGAATTTTTTACAAATTAATAAAATTTTATTTCTTTAAAAAAAGTCATTAAAACAATGATAAAATGTTACAATAATCCAAAAAAATCATTTATGGGGTCAAAATAACCAAATTACATTTATTTTAATATTATAATATGATTATTTTCATTATTCATTAATAAGTTTATCACTGCATTATCATTGTGTCAGAAATAAATTTATTTATTTAATGTATAAAAATTATAAATAAAATAAAATTATTTAGGAAATTTTTTTAGATGTATAATTTTTATTTATAGTTGATGATTTTCATTAAATAACTCCTCCTTAAAATTAGTTTAGTGAAAGATTCACATTTGGGTTATATTTCTCTTTACTTTAATCTAATTATTATAACATGTCATTATCAAACCCAAGTGGCTCCATAGGGTCCCAAAATATACCCAAGGATGCCCATTTTAGGACATATGTCATATAATAGGATTAGGACATGTTTTATGGTAGTTTAATATTATTATAATATTATTTTTTACCATTATTTACCAGATTTACCCTTTAGCCATGTTAAATAAAAGTAATTACTGAAAATAATATTCATAATGAATAAAATAAAACATACCTATTTGAACAATTTGTACCTTTTGATCACAATTATGGATTCAATGTTTCCAAATTCATAACAAAGAAATTGTAGTAATTAATTGAAATTTAATTCCCATTGTCAAAACTAGAAAGCGAGTTTTTAGGAAGTAAAAACTGTCAAAAAATTGAAACGTGTTTATGTCCAATTCAATTTAAAATTTCCTATAAAGAAAAAATTAGGATTAAATGATAAAAATATATTCCATTTATAATTTAAAATTATTAAATAATATGATTTAACCATATAAATTATCTCGATGTAAAAAGTTGTTTTCAATTAAAATTTAGTGTATTTTTACTTTTCATCAAAACATGATAGTTATTAAAAAAATATCAAAAATCCATACAAAGTAAATTTTGATGTCCAGATTCTAAATAAAAAGTTTATTTTGTCAAATATAACATATAAATGTGTCAACAACTAAATTTAAAAAGGGGTTTCCATAAAAAGGAGGTAAAACAACATTTTTAGAAAAATACTTCATTTATCAAAAAAAATTTAATTTGTTCTTATATCATATATAGAAAAAATATATGATGAATTTAAAACATTACATTTAATATATATAATATATTATATAATAAATAAAAAACCATAAGGAGTGATATGACTTTATAAACATAATTATTCTCTTTTTAAATTGGATTTCATAAAAAAGAATCCTTTATATTCAATTTGTTTTTATTTCCATTTCTATAATATTTTGTAACTAGTTAATAATTATAAAAACATGTGCAAACCATATTTTCATAATTCAGTTGTTACTTTTCATTCCTATAATTCCAACAGATATGTTTTAATAGTAACATTTAAATAATAATATTTTTTTGTTCGTTTAAGCTCGATGTAACGTATCATGTATGCTATAGAACATAGTGTTTCTTAAAACATGAGATGTAATATCATTACCCCCTTTCAAAAATTGTGTCCTCACATTTTTAGAATTTGGTTAGGTAAGCTCATTGAAAATCCCACATTGTAAAATGACTCAATAAAACTATCACATTAAAAGAATGAAAGAGAAGTACAAAGGTCACCTAAGATAACACATACTAGGATTACATGTATGAAAAAATAAATATGTAAGAAAAACTAAACATATTATTCTAATGGAGAGTGATAGAAAACATGATTAGTAGAATGTTAACTACCAGAAAACCAAAAACATGTGACGGATTAAACGACCTTTGATTTCCCAATAGGAAAAGTAAACATAAAATGATTTTGTTTTAATATCCTTTTAATAAATTTGTGGAATTATTTTACTATTTAGAATATAAACATAGAGAAACATAATTACTTTTCCAGTAGAGTTTCATCCTTTAATAAATACCTACCACAAAAATAGTTTTTCTCTGAACAAGGAGTTTTCAAGATGACTTGGTCACACCTAAAGTGTTAGAATATGCTTCAAGAGAATCTCATAATCTGAAAAATTTAGACTATATATTTCTCTCATCTTTGGAAATTAACCAACACCAAAATGGTGAGTACAATATCAGATAATCCCAAAAAGGAATAACCCTTTATAAAAATAAATACTATTCTTAATCTGCAATATTCAAAAAATAATTCCCAAAGATAAACAAAGATTATTAAAAAAATAATTTCCATATAATTCCTCAAAAATAATAATCTAAACTAAAATTGAAACCCAAAATTCAAAAGGATTTGATTACATATTCCTCCATAATAAATCTTAGCATTTATCTACAAATAACATTGACTACTCTTAATGTGTCCCAAACCAGATCAAGTCACCCCCAAAACTAGAACTCGACCCAGCCTGTGATAAGTTCCGAAGGGCATTCCTGATCCCCAAGGGCTCGCCCAAGTGCCTGAGTCTCACGAAATATAAATTGTGAATGATTTACCTGAATTTATGGACTTTAAACAACAAACAAATCCAATAAAACAAACCTGGATTTTTTTTAGAAAACCATTCATTAAAAAATTTCAGAACTAAAATACACAATTTAAAATAGTTTCAAAAGACCATTACAAAGGTACAATACCAGAAATGTAAGTCCAAGAACCTCCTCAAGGAAAGGGGGAATCACCAACAAACCATATCCACGAAAACACACAAAGAAGGACTGCTAGAAACCTGAACCACTGGCACTAAAATCTGAACCCGAACCTACGACAAAAATAACTAAGTCTACTTACACCCAAAGGTGTAAGTGGGGTGTTAGAAAAGTCCTAGTAGGATACCACCGCTAAGATATTCCATGTGATAAACATACAAATACGAAAAGATTTCGTGTTTTCCTAAATAGAAAATGATAGATACAATTTCTAAAAGATGTAACATTCAATAAAAATATTTTTCAAGTTGGATAATTTAATGAATCAAAACTTTTAAAATAAATTCCAATGCTGCAGAATTTTCCAGCCATATATAATATATGACGACAGTAAGAACAAATCATCCAATGAGCATAAGAAATTGAAAATAACCCCTAGGAACTAGCTCATTGTGGGTCCCAGGTACCTCGTATCTTGGTAAGAGTAACCATCAATATATCCATTCTCATGCATGAGACAATAGTAGGGAACATACCCATAACCTAGTGGTCCCCAATCATCAACATAATAGTTTATTTTGTGTTGTAAGCATCAATCATTCCTTGTGAAACTGAGGCCTAACCCCACAAATTCACTAGCATACTAGTACCCGTCCACCCACCTAGATATCCAGTTTTCCCTCTTGCACTAAAACAAGTTCAAAAATCCAAGAAATATGATTTTCACATGAAAATATCATTTCCACATCACCGGTTCACCAAGAAGACCAGATGTATACCACACAAGTCACAAAAATACACTTTTTATTTAAAGTGATTTTGAAATACAACTCACACCAAAATAGCCCACAACACTTTTCACATCACTTTAACACTTCCACAAATCCATTTAAAAACTTAATAAAACCATTACAAGATATTCCAACTCACATTAGATTCAACTTACATGTTTAATAATACCATTTTTATAACCAAAATCCATTTTTTCACATCACACTCACACAAAACATCCAACATCACTTTCACATCTCTTTCACACTTTAGTAAATCCTCAAATCATTTTTATTAAACATTTCTAGGATGGTAGACATCAATAATAGCCCCTTTTACAATTAAAATATACCATTTAAAAATATACACAATCCAAATTATATTTCCAATATTATTTCACCTCTTACATAAATCATTAAACCATTCAAATATTTCATAAAACTACTCAAAAGAGTATACCCAAACATTGCTCATAAAACCCATTTCAAAACCGTATTTCAAGGAAAGAACAACACCAAAAGCCTACCAAAGAAGAATTGGCCACCCTAGAGACATTTATAAAACCACTTTCATGTGTTATAAAATCACCTTGAATAATACCACAAAAGATAAAAATGAGAACACAAATTTTCATTAAATGCTCTCAAAAAGTATAACAAAGTATTACACACCAAAACTATTCCAAAAACCCCCTTCCAAGGCCCACATGACACTATCGAATTATAAAAACATAATTTTCTGCCCCTTTAAACAATTAATAAAACAATTTTATGTTTTATAAAACTACCACAAAAGATATCACATGTGTTACATTTTAAAAGTTCATAACTTCAACAAAAATGAAATTATAAAATTAAATGCATAACCAAATCCCTCAAAAACGGTTTTAACACCACACACAACATATGAAGAACCTGAAAACCCATTTAAATAATAAAAATAACTCATCAAGAAATGGTTACACATATAATCACCTAACTTTTGAGTCAAAACCCTTGTGTCTTGGTGCGAAACCTCAACTGCACCTCTGTCGCACCAGAAGGGAGATTAAAGAAATCTAAAACCACAATATTTCACCAAAAATACAAGAATTTAAACCCTAGGTACGAAACCTAGGTTATGGAAAATTTATAAATCAAGAAATAGTGGAATAAAACCTAAATAAATGGAAGAAAACAAAGAGATAAAGGATTACAGATATGATATTGAATTTTCCACCATCAAACCTGCCTTAAAAAATGAGGTCTAAGGAGGGGAAGAGACTTTGGAGGCTAGAAATAGAGGTAGGGAATGAAATGGGGAAGAAAACAGAAAATTATACTTATTTAACAGAGGTAAAATAGGAAATTCAAAAATATTTTAATGTGCTGGACATGGCTGTATTGTTTTTCGGCACAGTTTGGGGTAGTGTGGACAAGCCGTGTGGCCTATTCTGGCAACCCATTTTTTTCTTCTGCCTCCAATTCCAAGGGGGTATAAGGGGAAAACCAAGGGGGAAAGATTGGCCAAGGATAGGGGATGAAAATACCCAATATAAAACCACCATTTCTCCCCAAGACTCATCCAACTCAAGGTTACAAACCACGTCGACAACTTACCACAAAAGTGGTGACACTAGGAGTGTCACTAATACAAGTCCAAAAAAACACAACCTCATAGCATCCCTTTGACAAAATAGAATTTTAATTACCATAAAATACACCCATGAACAAGTTCATAGATCAGTACCATAAGAGGAACCAAAATCTAAAACCCAAAACACCCGTAAACCAAGACAAAGTTATGAACCGAAAGAAGATTTGAACCAAAGCATGGAATTGAAAATCCAAGTGTGAAAATTTTCCCAACCATACAGCTTTCAGCCCCCAAAAATCCATTGAAAGGAAAAAATAAAAAACCCAACCCATCTGATAATCCAAGATTCACTCTTTTTCTATGATTCACCCCAAAGTCCAAAATGCCTCTAGTGATCAATTAAAGAAGGAATACTCCTGCAAAACAAAAATTACGCCCCTTTCTTGAAATAATCAACCACATTTAGAATAAATCCCAAAATAAAACTCCTCAATATCTATCCAAACAATATTAAAAAAATTTACCCAAACGAATAAAATCAAAGAACAAAGTTACACTTACCTTTCTTTAGCTAAATCATTGGGCATTCTCCAATCCCATCGTTTACCCAAGGAAGATGTAGGTAATTAGATAGCTCCAAAAAAGACTACCTAAAACTAAGCCTATACCAAGGACCAATATGAGTTACTTGTACGAGGAAACACAAATGGGATCCCCACCATAAGAGACAACTTAAATTTCATCGAGACAGGATCACAACACTAAAAGAGGGAGGGCCGAACGAACTCCCTGGTACAAGGGGTAAACTCCCATTAGAAATTTCCAAAATAAAACACATGAGACTCATAGTAGGTCTCCCCACCATAAAAACAAAACATCATAACAACCAGCATGGGCCGACACAGAATGTTCCCAAAACATAAAGAGTTGAGAGGACCACACGGTTAGTCTGCACAATTTGGGAAGTCGTGTGCTAACCGTGCAGATCATTCTTTCCGCATGGATTCCTTGCACACGTTCACTGCTAATTGTGCACAAACTATATGCTCGAACATAATGAATCTAGAGAATTAATCTATTCCCCATCATTCATAATGATGATAGGACATTGTACAAGGTTTTAAATTACCCTTGGATTTCACCTGACTACGCACTATCTTCTCTCTGGGACCTATGGATGGAGCTTAAATGATTGAAGAATCTTCGGCCTTATAGTTAGGATTTAGAAACCTACTGAACGATAATTATTCATTTAGTGGCACCAACAACTACAATGAAAACCATAATAATTTTACTAAGACATAACACATTCCAAATTCACTTTACCATAACTCGACATTTCAATGAATCAATGGCTTAGAATATGCACACACATCACAAATTGTTTCTTCAGGTGAGAAAGAAATGAAGGAGAGGACACGTATATACACCTTCCTCTGAAACAAAGGATTTTATTGTTTTTTCATGGGAGACATACTCCTAACATAACATAGATTCTCAGAGGATTGCATGACCTTCTCCATTATAGTCAAATGAGCACCTGACATCCCAAGGTGTCATAAAACATGACCATTGCAACTTATAGAAATGATACATGAAGAGGGAACTTCTACAATATCCCCAAACATCACAGAATTCTAGAAAGTGGCCATAACAGCCACTCATGACCAGATTTCCCACCCTGGTGGTTTGACGTGAACTCTTTCTTCAAAGAGACTACAAAGGACCCAGAGGCCCTCTCGACACCATCTAGACACTAATCCACACTAACAACCCCATACCACTTCCACATTCGATGAATCTGGAAACTTAAGAAACTAAGGCCTCTTTCAACCTTCCACGAGCACTCTCCCACTACAATAGGATCCACAAAACCAAAAAAGGAAATTGTGTAGAATAAATCCCCAAATATTGAAAAAAATATTTCTTATATTGACCAACTAGATGATTTTTCAAGGGCGGAACAATCTGGGTTGCACTTTAGTCATGCACGAACCCTTAATAGGGGCATACCTTATCCAAAGAGAGACCCGGATGACCCAACCAAGATGGTCTATGGGTCAAATAAATTCCACAATATAAATCCAAACACATGAAGGGAACCACCGTAAAAGGCATCTTGAAAAACATCTAAGAAGAAACAACTATCCGGTCTTTCTACTAAGCTTACGGACCAAACAGAAACCCAAAACACTGTTCAAACAGAAGGGGTTCTTGGACTCAAAACACCCCACAACATCAACCTTTTCCAACTAAACATAATACACACCATCCAAAACCATTCATCAAGACTTAATGTTTTCCTTTAAAAAAGTTTATTTGGAAACAAATGGTTCAACGGTTAGCATATCCACCAATTGTACCCCATGGGCCTCACACATGCATTTTTCTATGCCATACTAGGCACCCTCCGCATATAAATCCTGACACTCATACATTAATTCCATTAACCACCCAACATCCTATATAACCCCATACATGTGGCCGCTCATAGAAATACTAATTGTTAAAACAAAATTCTTTCAACTTTTGAAAATCAAATTGGTCAACCAATACATACATTTTCTCAAAACCGTTAACCAAGAGATTAAAATACCAATTCACATATTAAAAAAAAATTCAGAAACACACAATCATTCAAAGAAGAAATAACATTCAATTCAAACACATTAATTTTAAAAATTATCTCATCCCACTGAAAAACCATTCAATAGTTTAGAAACAATTATTGGAAACACTTTTTCAAAACCAACTTTAACATAGTTCCTTCTTTCAAAAGAGGTGTAGTCACACCATTTTCCATCTCAAAACCATTTTGATAATTCAGTTCCACCAATTCAAAAATACAACTTTTCAATATTTATTATAAAATCATTTAACAAAAACATTAAACATCTTAAAACCATGTAATTTTTTGATTTAAAACCGAACATCCATGATTTTAAAACCAAAGAACACAAGAAAATGCAAGAAGAAACTATTTTATGTGGGTGACATGGACATAAGGTTGGTGGAAATATTTCAATAACTTCACCATCATAGAGAGTGTTCTAGGGAATACCCTTGGACCCACATGGATTTCCAGGCCATACGTGATCACTAAGACATCATCCCAACTCTCTTTTAATTTCCACTAATCATCATCAAACCAAGAAAACCAAAGGAATCATGTAAACCCCAACTTCCCCCCAGAAACACAAATCCCTTCATGAGGTGTGGTGATCATGTACACTAAAAATAACCCGAATATGATGTCCCAAAAATCCTAACTCCAGACTACCCTGATTGATCCCCAAATAACATGACCCAAAGAGTTAACCTGAACCTCCTCAGATACCATTTTGTCACAAATTAGATATGGTCGCTACCAAAATCAGCACTCAACCCAGACGGTGACAAGGCCCGAAGTGCGTTCCAGATCCCCATGGGCTATCACAAGTGCTCGAGTATCACAAAATTACATTTGGGAATGATTTACCTGAATTTATAACCTTTAAACAACAACCAAATCTAATAAAATGAATCTTGATTTTTGTTAAAAAACAATTCTTTAAAAAATTTATGAGCTGAAATACAAAATTCAAAACAATTTGAAATGACCATTAAAATGGTAAAAACCCATAAATGGATAGTCATGGACCACTTCAAGGCAAGGGGCAATCACCATAAATCCATCTCCATGAAAACGCACCAAGAGGGACTGCTAGAAACCCAAACCACTAGCACTAAAAACTATACCCAAACCTATGACAAAAATAACAAAGTATACTTAATCCCAAATGTTTATGTAAGGTGTGATAAAAATACTAGTATGATACCACCACTAAAATATTTCATGTGATAAACATTCAAAGACAAAAATGATGCATGTTTTTACAAATAGGAAATTCTATTTACAATTTCTAAAAGATGCAACTTCAAATAAAAACAATTTTAAAGTGGGATAATTTAAGGAATCAATAATTTTAAAATAAATTCCAAAGCTACTGAATTTTCCAACAAAGTATACTATATGCCTACGGTAAGCACAAATCATCCAATGAGCACAAGAAATAGGAAATAACCACCAGGAACTAGCTCGCTCTGGGTCCTAGGTACCTTGTATATCAGTGAGAGTAACCACCACAATATCCATCCTCATGCACAAGCCACTATTAGGGAACATACCGATAACCTAGTGGTCCCCAATCATCATCATCATAGTTTAGTTAGTGTTGTAAGCATTAATATTTCTACATGAAACTCTGGCCAAACCAAACAGATTCATTAGAATACTAGTATACCTCCACCAACCTAGATACATGGGTTTACCTCTTGTGCTCAAACAAGTTCAACAAGCAATGAAATAAAATTTGCAAATAAAAATATCATTTCCACATCACAAGTTCACCAAAAATCCTACATGTATACCACAAAAAACACAAAATCCACTTTTCATTCAAATTAATTTTGAAATTCAACTCCCACCAAAATAACCCACAACACTTTTCAAATTTCATTAACACTTTAAAAAATCCATTAAACAATTAAATAAAACCACTACAAGATATTCCTTCTCACATAACAGCCCAATCACTTGTTACATAATATCCTTTTCATATCAAAAATCCATTTTTTCACATCACACTCACACACAAAATCCCACACCACTTTCACAACTCTTTCACACTGTAATAAATCCTTCAAACATTTTTATAAAACATTTCCAAGATGGAACACATCAAAAAACAACATGTTTCACATTTAAAATTTACCATTTCAAAATATACACACTCTAAAATAGTTTTCCAATAAGTTTTCACCTCTTACATAAATCATTAATCTATTCAAATATTTCATAAAACTATTCTAAAGAGTATACCCAAACATTGGTTATAAAACCCATTTGAAAATCATAATTAAAGGACAATGACACAAATAAAACACTAACAAACTTGTATTGGAACCCATAGAAACATTTATGAAACCGCATCCAAGTATTATAAAATCACCATGAATAATACCACGAAAGATACAAATGAAAACATACATTTTTATATAATTTTCTCAAGAATTATATCAATGTTTTAAACAGAAAACATATTCCAAAAAACACTTTCCATGGCCCACATGACATGAAAGAATTAAAAAAAATTCATACCCTTTCAAAAATTAAAAAATCATTTTCATATTTTATAAAATTACCACAATAGATATCACATGAGTTACATTAGAAAAGTTCACAACTTCAACAAAAATGAAATTATAAAATCAAATGCTTAACCAAATCCTTCAAAAACCATTTTCGCACCACACACAGTATATGAGGAACATGAAAATAAATTAAAATAAGAAAAATAACTCTTCAATAAATGGTTACACATGGAATAACATACCTTTTTAGTCAAAACACTTGAATCTTGGTTTAAAATCTCAATCGTACCTCTATCATCCAATAAGGGAGATAAAAGAAACCTAAAACATCAACATTTCACCCAAAAGGTAAGTAGATAAACCCTAGGTACAAACCCTAGGTTATATAAAATTTATAAATAAATAAATAGTGGAATTAAACATAAATAAATGTAAGAAAACAAAGAGAGAAAATAATTCTTACATGATTTTGATGTTTCCCCCATCAAATCTAACATAAAAAATGATGTCCATGGGAGGAGGAGCGACCTTGAAGGCTGGCCATGGAGGTTGGGAATGAAATTGTGAAGAATTTAGTTTATTAGATTTATTTATTGGTGGAAAATATGGAAAATTAAAAAAATATTTTAATGAGATGGGTAGGACCGCACAGTTTTCCAGCACGGTTTTCTGGCACAGTTTGCCGGCACGGTTTGGAATTGTGCGCCCAAAATGTGCAGCCTGTTCTGGCCACCCATTTTTTTTATTTTTCCTCAAATTCCATGGGGGTAAATGTGGTAAACAAAGGGGGAAATATAGACCAAGTATAGGGGAGAAATATTCTCAATATAAAACAACCCTTTCACCCAGAGACTCATCCAAATCAAGGTTACATACCACGTCGACAACTTACCACACAAGTGGTGACACTAGGAGTGTCACTAAACCAAGTCCAAAATGACATAAAATAATACCATCCCTTTGAAAAAATATAAGTCCAATTACCATACAATATCCCCTTGACCATGTTCGTAGATCAGTAACACAAGAAGAACCAAAATTTTAAACCTGGAACACACAGAAACCAAGACAAAGTTAATAACCAAAACAAGATTTGAACCAAAGCATGGAATTTAAAATCCGGGTGTGACATAAAGTCTCATACATAAAACTAATTAACATAATCACATATTCTATAAAATAGGTTAATATCTTCCATAAATAACCTAAATATCTATAATTACACAATAAAAACATAGATAATTCAAAAATAAAATTCAACAATTAATCCTGAAATAAAATACCATATTATTCTATTTTCAAATGGCATATAGGGTTTCCAAAATAGAAAACTTCTTTGAAAGAAAAATTTATCACTTTATCACCAAATAATATTCATATACTAAAGATATCAATTTGATAAATCATAAGTTCCCAAAACCAACTAAGTCACAATACCTAAAATAATTTAACACAATATAATATGTCATACTAACCCTGGGGTTCATGTAGGCCAGTGGTAGATGGTGCATTTCTCCCTTATTTTGTGGGTTCGATTCTCACAGAATTTTCAGACATGACATGTTTTCACCCATCTTATGTATTGTCAGATTTTTCAAAACACAAAAATAACCCTTACATGTTTTAACCTCAATGGTTGTATTATAAATCTCATTTTATCCCAACTCATAATGACCTTAACATCATAATTTATGAATTATTATATATATTTAAATTGTTTTATATCTCCTCTATATGATAAAATAAAACTATTCCAAATAGAAGTAACATCATACCTTGATCATGGGGTCCATGTTGTTTCCTATTCATCTTGCTCACATAGATTGAATGTACATGAATTTCAACAATGATTCAAATATTATTCAAAATCATTTGCTTCCTTTATCCCCTCGTACAACTTGTGACATATGGGTGTTCATAGAAAAAAAGTTTCAAAAAATAATCATGTATGTTGTATAATTTCAAAATTTCTGATAAAACATGATTTTTATAAATCATTCGAACTATAGTTGAGTTTAAACATTCAATATAAGGTCTATTTAAAATACAATAATTATGTCAAGAGAGACTATATTTTATATTAAAATATAAATAGGTTGCGTAAGGGAATCCTTATTTCGCACCTTTTTCAAAATCAGAATATGCTTCCAAATCTTGTGATAATGTAAAATATTTGAAAATGCCTTGAAAATATTTACCTTTATTTAAAACATGAGAATACAGAGATAATAAGATTTTACTAAATACAACCCATGATCCATGGTGGTCTCGATGTATAGTGGAGTTGTTTGACATCTCAAAATACTACTTGCAAGTGAGTAATTTGTTAGAAGAATTTTCACAATTAAATTCCAATAATTATTGTAAGAATGTCATTAATAAGAGACATGAATGTTTTTAGAGATCCTCCTACTTATATTTGTAACCGACAATACTTGATTTGAAAAAGTTTTAAAACTAGTATTTAACTGACGTAATAGACTTAAAGATAAAGCATGTGGTTATCCAAAACTCATAATCACTAAAGTTGTCTAAATCGACCTCTAATACCAACTATAAAGCACTGATATTAAACCTAAAAAAATTGTGAGTTTTGATCATGAATTTTCTTAATTTCACATTGAGGATAATTTTAGGTTTATTTTTTTGGAGGATGAGGCCATATCTATTATATTACATCTCAAAAATTATAAAGTATACACTTCTACAATATCCACACTTTTTCACATTAATAAAAATCCTTAAATAAAACCATAACTATATTCTTGTTAAAAATATCCTTGAATTCTTATTTTTTTCTTATCCTTAATTATACCCTATGAAAATCCTTTCAAAAACTTCGAACAAGCATAAAAATATCAGTGAGGTACATAAAAATAAATAAAACCCATTAGTAAATTAAAACTTAATAACCCATTCAATGTTTTTTGAGCAGATTAAACAAAAAAATTTACATGAATAACAGTCATACGTTTTTCTCAATAGAAAACGCTAAAAAAATAGAAAGAAGTTAAAACACCTTCAGGTGACATAGAGAATTATATAAATAAAACCCTTTCAAACATCTTCCAAATGAAATAACTATATTGGTTGAATTTCAATGTGGAGATCTATAATAGGGATGAACCTTTTTATAAGCTATATTGGGCTCACCCGTGAGCTATAATGGCGATCAAAAATTTTTATAAGTTGTTTCAGGATCTCCCATAAGCTATAATGGAATACAACACTTCGTATAAGTTATATCAGGATCACCCGTGTGCTAAAATTATGCTCAAACATTCTTATAAGCTATATTGTGCTCCCCCATCTAATATAATCCTCATGTACCACATTATGAATAAAACACATTCATCACAAAACCCCATTTTGAAAGCTTATTTTAATCCTATATGAAAAACATTTCCATATAAAAAATTCATTTTCATTTAAGAACTCATTTTCAATACCACTATACCGAAATAAAGGATTAGGAGATTTATTTTAATTTTAAAAGACATTAAGGCTTATAAAGGAAGACAAATACAAATAACAGTTACGTTAAGAAAGAAGTCTGTATCCCAGTATACGTTAAAAACATTCCTTTTTGTCATTTATTAAAAATATAAAAAGAAAAAATATTCTTTTTGAATGAAATTAAAATTCAATGGGTCTTATTATACAACATATAAAAGAAGGCCATATATAAATTAAGAAATGCATAAATTAAATGAGATTGAGATGAAGTCCCTTAACTTGAGTCCAAATTGTTCCATTCATTATTTATATTTCTGAATAATAAGCATAGTTTGTTTTCTACTTTCTTCAGAACCTATTTCAAGTTTATTATTCATTTTATATTATTTATTTTCATGTAATAAATATTAAATAATTATATTTGTTTATATTGGTTGTTTTTTCGATATTCGGCACTCGAGTTGAAAATGACCATGTTTTTATGTAAATTGTCCATGATGTCAAAATTCCATAATATCTAGAATGATATCAATTATTTAAATATCATATATATCAATTATATATGTATTTATAATTTCCATGATATTTGGAGATAAGAAATGAAATTCACTGTTCATGGAGAAGGTGGTCCTTATAGACGCATGAATGCTACATTAATTTTTTCCTTATATTAAAAGAATAATAATAAAAATATAAAAATACATATTATAATACCAGTATTATATTTATGTCATGTATATATCATAGGATATGTTAAACCATCTTTTATATGTTCCATGTATATCATGAACGATTCATATCACTTTGAGGGGGCGGTAGTCCACACTTCCTCAAACGAAATTATCATATTTACCAATCATGGAATGCATAAAGGTTTGTTGTAATTAAAAAATAAATAAGAATAGAGATAATATAAATATAAGATATATCATATATAAATATAGATCTATCATAATGGAGATGATGAGAGGTGGTAGGAGAAAATTGAACAATCATCATTTTGTGAGGTAGTAGTTCGCCGTTCGTAGAAACATTATGTTCATATCCATTAGATAGAGGTGTGTGAATGTTTATTTATAATCCTTCTCATAAAAAAATCATAGAATATTGAGGATACTATTTTTATTATGTAATAATAGAATAATAATATAATAGGGAGTGAATAAAAAAAGAACATTAAAGAATACACAACCTCTAAAATACGTAACTCCTTTTGATTTGATCCAAAAGGAATTATTGGATTTCATTCATCCAAAGTTAAGGATTCTAGTAGGAATAGTGGGATTTTGGGAGTTTATTTGAGTAGAATTTGGACATGCCATGGGGGTTGAGATGTGTGTGTATGTGGGTAGAGGTGGTGGCTTTTTATAAGAGGGTAGAGGGGCACTCTAGGAAAGTCTTGAAATATTAACTTATTATAAATTATATTTGGATATAAAATGGTCCGAAACACATTTAATTTGAATATAACATGATTTTGGTTCAACTACCCATCATCCAATAATTTTTAGACATCATTGGAATATTTATTTATCGTTATCTATTGATTTAACCCTTATTTTACCCTTTTTAATCATACGGGGAGATCCTTTTATTTACACATTGTGGGTTAATGTAATTACCATATAAGGAAAGGAAAATTAAATTTATAAAATATTTGGACTTATATTTTCCAATTTTCAAAATTTCAGATTTTGAGGAATTTAATATCATTTAATAAACTATTTTATATTTTATGTTATTAATTCTGTCAATTTTGGGAACTATTCATACTTGACTTTTTTACAAATTTATAACTTGATTTCTTAAATAGAAAGGAATTAACTCAAATATAATATTTCAACATCATCAATATTCTTTATGGAATCAAAATAAAAATTTACATTTATTTTAATATTACAATATCATTTATTGGAATGTTTTATTAATATATTAATCATTATATCATCATTGTGTCATAAATAAATTTATTTTCGTTAATGTCTAAAAATTCTAACTAAAATACCATGATGTAGGAAATATTTTTATGTTTATAATTATTTTTTATTGTTTAAGATATATTTTATATAACCCCACCTTATATTTTTTTTAGTAAAAGATAAATGATTATGTTATTTTTATCTTTAGTTTAAATTAATTCTTATAACATGTCATTATCACACCCATGTGGCTTCATGGGTCCCAAAATTTATCCAAGGATGAACATGGTCGGAAATATATCATCCAATATGATTAGGACTTGTGTTTTGGTGGTTTCATATTATTATAATATTAGTATTCCTTTATATACTAGATTTACCCTTTAACCATGGTAAATAAAAATAATTACTGAATTTACTATTCATAATGTTAAAAAATAAAATGTACCTATTTACACAATTTAAATATTATGATTCCAAATATGGAAACCATTTTTTCATACTGAAAACATAGAAATTGTAGTAATTTATTGAAAATTAAGTCATGTTGTCAAAACTAGAATGCGTGTTTTAAAAAAGTAAAAACAACAAAAAGATTGGCAAGTGTTTATGTAGAATTTCGATGTAAAATTACTTATATTGACCAAAATTAGATTAAATGATAAAAATATATTTCATTTCTACTTTAAAACCATTAAATAATATTATTTAACCATATAAATTATGTTTATTGGAAAAGTTATTTTCAATTATAATTTTAAATATTTTTATTATTCATCAAAACATGATAGTTATCAAAAAAATACAAAAATTCATCCAGTGTAAATTTTGATTTCCTGATTCTAAAGAAGTAGTTTATTTTTTGAAATAGAACATATAAAGGTGTCAAAATATAAATTTAAAAATTGTTCTCCATCAAAAGGTGTTAAAAATGTATTTTAAGAAACAAAATTCTTTTATCCAAAAAAATTGAATTTGTTCTTATATCATATCTAGAAAAAATATAAGTTAAATTTAAAACATTAAATTAAATATATAAAATATATTTTTCATTAAATAAAAATCCATAAAGAGTGATACAATTTATAAGAAAAATTATTCTCTTTTTAAATAGGTTTTAATAAAAACACATCCTTTATATTCAATTGTTTTTTATTTCAATTTCTAAAACATTTCAAAACAATTGATTCATTATTTAAACATGTGTAGAACATATTTTAATAATTGAGATGATACTATTAATTAATTCCATTCCAACAAATAGGTTATAATGGTAACATTTAAATAATAAAATTTAGTTGTTCGTTTAAGCTCGTTGTAGCGTATCATGTTTTCTATTCGGAGTAATGTTTCCTTCTAAAAAATTAAGAAGTTATAATAAATGTATTTTAATGGGTGTAGAATGTGACTATATGAAATTTTATTATCTTTTTTTAATAATTTTAATTTTTGTCATATCTTGTGATACGTGAAGCTCTTAGTATAAATGAACTTCAATATAGTATACCATTATAACATAAGTGCTAATTTTTTTATGAATATGAATAAAAAAATTAAAAAAATATTTCTAATGGTTTTATATAATGAAAATATATTATTTATAAAGTCTTAATATGTTTTAAAAAATAATTTTTCCTCCAAATGGCTTTTCTGTCTTTTTGGGAGAAAATAATATAATTAATTTTTGATAGTTATAAATAATTTAATTGAAAAAATGAAATTAATTTTAAATATTATCATGTTAAATTTATCATGTTAAAATTATCATTATTTTTTTATAATATTATAAAAAGTATTGTTTTTTTATGAATACTAAAAAATACATTTTTTTCTTGAAAACTGTCTTTTCATTTAATGAATTTACAAAGTTCCATATGGTTTTAAATCTATTTCATAAGTAAAATTAGTTAATTTTTATTATTAATAATCAAATTGTTATCAATGTAATTAATTTTATGTGGATATTGGTATATATACAATTCATACACAAGAAAATATTTTCCCCTTGAATTTTTTTTTTCATCATGATTTACATGTTTATTTTAAAATTAATTTCTACCACTTTTAGAAAATGAATTTTATAAAATGAAATATTTATTATTAATCATCATGTAAAATTTTTCTATGATTCCAACTTTATTCTTTTTTCATAATTAATAGTACAAAAGTTAAAAATTTATCATCATGGTCAATGTTAAATTTGGTTTACCGAAGGGTCGGATTAAACCAAGAGATAAGAGAAAATTTGACAATTAAACTTGTATAAATCCTATTTTATGGAAATATTTCAAGATAAAAATATCCAAACCTCAAATATCATACAATTTGGAATCATTTTACTCAATAATGGCTTTATTATATTTTAATCCTTTAATAAATTCTAAGTTTGTCCTCTGCTCCACTTATAAAACAACAACCCTCATTTATCATGAAGACATGAATTTGAAACTTATATATTTAAAAAATCCTAGTAAAATATTATATAAAATTCCATTTTTATTAATTATTTGTGATGATTTTCCTAAAATACTATTACAAGGGTTATTATGAAATGATCTAAAGGAGGCCAACTGAATTAAAGGTAATCATCTTACCCTACCTATTTCAATTGATTTATTATTATACCAACTATAAATCTGTGTTATTAGTCATAAAAATGTATTTCATATCCTTAGTGTAATAAAATTGTATTATGATTATTTGACCGCCAATATTAACCTATATTTTATCAAATGGAATGGGAAAGTATTGCTTTTATGTACATGTTGACTACCTCCTCCACCTTGCAAAACAATTTATTTTCCATCACCATATTTCATGGTTTTCTATTTTGATGGATTTAAATATTATATATATTATTAATTACATAATTATGATTATATAAATATTTTATCATACCAACCTTCTTATCGTCCAATCCATTGGAAAATGATAATATCTCTGATACGTAAGTGTGGACTACCACTTACAGGAAGCGATGCAATTCAGTTTTCATTTTTTTTAAAATTGATTGTAATAAAGATATATTTTATTAACATATGTGATATATATGTTATAATAATCATTATTTAATGTTTAGTTATTTCTTAGATTTCTTTCGTTTAATTCTTTGGAAAGTGAAATAAACATTCTTGCAGACATGTGACCTATTGTCTCCATGAATGATATAACTCATTTCTTGATCTCTATATTTAATGGATGAATCTATATACATATAATGAATATATATGATATTTAAATCACTATTAAAATTATTTAAATTATATTTCCATGATCAATGTACATGTATTGGTACTACTAAACTATAAATTTATTGAATAATGAAATAGTTGACACTTGTAAACGACGATATTAATAAAGAGTTATTAATAAATTGGTATTGAATTGTTGTAAGTGTATAATATATGATATTATAAGAATTTATAGAAATATGATATATATTTATTATAAATTTAAATTTAGTATTCACGAGTTTAATGTTCTTATTAATAAATTAAAACTCTAGGTAAGGGATTTATGTACGAATCTCACTGTTTATCGAGATTGTTTATGATCAAGTTTTTAATGATGAAATTTTATAAACTACATATGAATAATACCAAAAATTTTATTATAAAATTTTTATTTCTGTATATTAATTTTTTTCATTTCATTTTCCTCTATTTAGGTACATAATACATTGAAATAATTTTTTTGAGGAAAAATAACTTTATTTCACTCTTCGATCTAAAAAAAATATTTTCCTGTGTCAATGTTTTCTAATTTATTTTCACAGATGTTTTTAATATTATCCTATTATTGATTATATTCATTTTTAACTATGTTTTTGTTTTAATTTTATTAAAAGGAATATTCTTACTGTTTTTTGAATGTGGTAATTTTAAATTCTTACTGAAAATATGAAAGGACTCTTTGTATCTAATACATACAACATGAATAGATTTTCCCTCGGACATGACTGATCAATGTTTTCAAGATTACTTTACAATTTTATAGGTTTATTTTCATAATATTTTTTAAATTTATATATTTAAAATAATTAATTTAAAATTTTAAAGTGCATTTTTTCATGATTTTTTTAATTGTATCTTATGTTATTTCTATTCATCAAGTACAATGACCTCTGATATTGACTATATTTTACTAGGGATATAATATAACGATAACATCCTAAATATTTCTACGGATTTTTTATGATTGTGATGATGAGATATTTATGAAAACAACTTATTTTCCATAAGTTTTATTATGATGAAATGTTTAAATTTTTATAAAACAATTTTCCTTCCATGGGTTATGATAAAGGATTTTTGATTATGTGGAACACATATGAATGAATTATGATTATATAAAGGGTTGGACCATAATTATATATACATCAAATTCATTGGGTTGAGATGAATATCACATGTGGTAATAAGGATTACAGTGTGGAGTGAATTGGGATTAGTAAGGAACTATGTCCAATATGATAGTATTGGGATTGATCCTTTACAAAGGATATGATAAAATAAAGAGTTAACAAAATATAATATGGTTTTATTGGTATTGATCCTTGAATAAGGAAATTTCTTTTCATGATTATGTGCATGTCATAAAATTATTTCTTATGCTTATATTTTTCACTAATCACTCATGTTTTATCATTGTTTTATGAATCATGTCTTATAAACTACTAAGGATAATGTAATGACTCAAGAATAGGATATATGATTTTTACGGTATGATTTTCAAAATTTATTATCATGTTCTCAATTTCTTATTCTCATGTTATGTTTATGTGATCATTGATATATCCATTTCCCCTTACTGAGCGTCATAACTCACCCTTTCTTAGGATTCCTTTCCTCGTGTTATAAATAAAGGTCTTAGGTTTGATACGTCTAATAAGGATTCTTGTTATGAAGAAATTAAGAGGAGATGATGTAGATATCTTATGAACAAGCTTTTTATGTATCCAAGATTGAAAAACTATAGTAAAATTAAATGATTATGGTCTATATTGTAATTTTACTTGTTTAATATCAGTCTATTAGGATGTAATATCTATCTATGAAATGTATGAGTCACTATAATGATACAATAATGAATTAAGGGTGGGTAATTGACACAAAAAAGATAAATTAAATATAAAAATATTATATTTATCCCAAACACACATTCAATGGAATTATGAATTATCTATCTAGTGGATAATATGAAAATTAATAAATGAATTAACTATTCATTATGGATATTAAAATTTTAATCTAAAGTCATGTAATCTATATTATGATATTTATCACAAGTTCTAGGTTTAGTCGTATAAACTCTATAAATTAAGTGCCAAAACTGAGGGAAGCTCTTTGTGGGGAATGAAATATCTATGCTTTTGGATAAAAGGTGGAAATAATAGACCTTCATTATTGAGTAATATATTTTTTAGTTATGTCTTCTTGTTATTTCAAATTATCTATATCAAGCCATGATTTTAGTAAACAATTTTTACTTAAAAAATATCATATTTATAATATTGTCCTAAAATAAATACCAAACTAATGTGAAAAAATTATAACTTAATAAAATAAAAATATTAAATATGGATGATATATTATAGCCATTGAATTGGATAGTATAAAATTGAATAAATCACTTTATGAAAATGATGTATATATATACTAAAATATGAATCATTCCATATTCAAAAAATTACTTTTTTTTTCCAAAAATGTGTTTTAATATTAAATTTAATTCCAACCAAATTTAGAACTTCAATATAATAAAATAAGAATAATTTTTTAATTCTATATATCAATATTATCAAATGTTGATTTTTTCAATTTTTTCTGAAATAATTGATTTTAAGAAGATTATTGTAAAATATTGTTTTTAATAAAACCATAGATTTATTGATTATATTAATAGGTAGGAATTAATTAAAAACGTATAAAACATTTTAATGAAAAAAATATTTATGGAGTGAAATTATTTATTTAAAAAAACTATTTTAAATATATAAGACCTAGGTTTAACATCATGAGATTTAAACAATATTTTTCTATGGAAAACTATTTTTAGACTTTCAATTTTAATTATGTTTTTTCTGAGTGAAATTAGGTTTTAGATTTATTATGAAGTCATATATATATATATATTAGTAATAAGAAAATTTATTTCATTATTAATCAATCTAATTAAAAAATTATTTTAAAAACATTTTTCTTTCATTAATGGACACTTTATCAAAAAAAATGTTTTTAAAATTTTATAAGTGATTTTTCTTGCACAAATAAATCTTATTTGATAAATTTGATTTAATATTATTAATAATTATCTCAAAAAAATTATTTAGGTCAATTTTATTTTTTGTTATTAAATCTAAATTTCTTAGGATATAATTTGATTACCACAGTTGAAATCCAAATGGTAAATCTAAAAAATCTAAGAGTAAAACACCTGAATAATGTTAAAAACAAGAGTGAAAATGTATTATTGAGGGGTTATAAAAAATACCCCTTTAACCTGTCTATTGGTTACTATTATTGGATCCATTGAGTCTTTAATAGCCACTTTACCTTTTATATATTATAAAAATCCCACTCCCTCTACTTATAAAAGAACCCTACCCCACTTATCCTAATGCCTCAAGCATCTTATATTTGGTTGAAATCAGATAAAATAACTACCAAGCACTTATATCCCATTCATATAGGGTTTTTATTATAAAAATAAAACTTCTAAAACAATAAATCCTTTTTTTCAAAGGATTTCACTAAGGATTAAGGTAAGAATTTTTAAATACCCATTTTTTATTTCAATTAATTACATTCATCTTCCACCATAGTAATATTTATTTTATCTATTATATTATATGGAAGTAATTATTTTTACCATACTAATTTTTTTATTACGATGTTGGAATAATCATTAAAAATACATTACCTTTTACTTAGAAAAAATGAGAATCTAACTGGTGTTACGTGTAGACTATAACCTCTATAAGCGATGTGATATATTTTATTCATTTAAACTTCAGAAGGATTGTTATAAAATTTTATTTTATTTATATATTTTAATTTTTTTAAAAAAATTATGTTCTTAAATTTTAAATCGTTATCTACCCTCTTACTATTAAATTGAAGATGAATATTTTTCTCATTCGTATGTTCAGACTACCACCTCCATGAAAGTGACATATTTATTTTTTCACTCTATATATTTAATATGTATCAAAATATGTAAAAATATTATTCAAAATATTAATAATATATGAATAATGTCATTATTCTTCTATGATAATGATATTATTGCATGAAAATTATTTTCTAAACCATACTATCACTAATATTATAACTTTCTTTAATTTTTTTCAGTTTAACTGCCTATATGAAAAATGATGTAACATGAATATGGGAACATAAATACTAGTATTATTATAATTTAATGATGGGAAATTTATATTTTAGGGTTTTTAATGGAAATATTAATTTCTATCTCATTGGTAATATATTAACATTGTTTTTAAAAAAATTACCGAAATCAACCGTGTCACTAGTTCAATTTTAAATAATTATAACAAAAGATATTATAGACTAAAAATAGAAAAATAAAAATAACTTTAAAAAATATATTACATTAAAAATAATGATCTTATATTTATTAAATTTAAATATATAAAAAATAATTGACACTTCTATTCAATACAAGTAAAAAATGAACAATCAAATGTAATAACATCGATAATAAATAAATAAAAATATAACTAAATATTGAATATGAAATAAATGAATATAGATAATGTTTATGAAAATATTTATCAATCAATATGTTATGAATTAGGATATTCAGAGAGTAATTTTTATCAAAAAATATATTTAAATTAGGTTTTGTAATTCTTGAACTAATTTAAGGGGTTTCTCATCCCAATCTTTATTCTTTTGGACTTACAACATATCCACCACCTATAATCATTTATATGAATTATATACTTCACATGTATGTTTTTTTTGTATTTTCTATTGATAATAAATGGAATTTAAATACATCCTATGTTCTATATTTCATGATTATTAGGTTCAATCTTTACCAACATCATAAGGTTTCATTCCAAACTCATTTTTTGTCTATATTTCCTTTGAATGATAATACAACTAAGAAATTTTCTTTTATATATTCATTATTTATGAATTTTATTATATATAATGTTATGAATTATCATATTTCAATTAATATGGATATATATTTAAAATGAATCATATTTTATAGTTTTCAGTATGGGTTTTTCCCATAATATATGTCCCTTTTAAAAAATATTATAGGAATTTTTTTTCTATAAATTATTCATATAAAATTATTTTTATTGCCTTCATTAGATATTTTATGAAAATTAAACTCCACATACTCATGTTTCTATAATTAAATTTTTAGAACACTTTTTTATATTTTTTTTCAAAAAACATTTTTCAATAACATGATTTTTTTTCTTAGTGGTTCTTAAATTTAATTTTAAATTGTCTTCTCAAATAAATTCTTCATATATAATCACTTCCATTTATGTTCCTAATATTTCACTAAATTATATTATCTTTAGTATCATAATGTTTATTATCTACATGGTTTTTGAAATGTTCAATTGATGTTTTCAGGAAACACATCTCTTTCCCGTGGAGAAATTAATTGATTTTTATGGAAAAAAAGTTTTTTTAATCTTATGGAGCATATATATATTATTTTTTATTATGTGACAGTTGAAAAATATATATACCTCTAATACATTGGTTAAAGGCTTATATGTAATATATTTATATTTTATGAAATATTTTATTTCAAATTAATTTAAATTAATTAAAATATTGTGTTACACACATCACCATGTTTAGTTTTCATTTCACACAATAGATAGTTTAGCTTGAATTACATAAAACACTATATTTATATTTTGTTGTATATAACATTTATTATCTTTGATAACTTGTGTTACCAGGAATACCATGTTTTTCTAAACAACAATATACAATTAATATTTAATACATCACCTAGATATTGTAATAACAGGTTCAAAACGAATTAATTCACTTATAAAAATATATGGTTAAATTTATTGGTTACCAATTAAATAGTGATGAATATAAAAACCAATTTATTATAAAGTAAAAGTTTTTAAAAAAATAATTTTTTGCATCAAAGTTGTTTTATATTAATTAATTAAATTAATAGATGATACTAATGAAATTTATATTTTATAAAATATTTTCACATACCTCCAATATATTTTATAGGAATAAGATAATAATAAATCCAATTTTATGCATAAAAAGATGTATTTTTTCTAAAAGTTAGATTTAATACTTTTAATGGAATAATTATTTTAAAATTATATTTTTACTAATTTATAAATCAAATTAAAAAATAATTGTTTTAAATTATAATGTAAAAATTTTCTCATGGTGACTTTCTGATTTTTTTGAAAAGTATCATCTTTTGATGAATAGTGAAAATACAAAATTTTAATTAAAAATAATATTTTCATTAATGTTATTTTTAATGATAAATTATATAATAATTTTTTTATAGTTAAATTAGATTAGTTATATATATATTAATAAAATTTAGGTCATTTGGATCAATTTAATATTGAAATTTCATATTTCAACGTTGTATATTTTTTTAACATTTACACTTTAAAAACCCACCTTCTTATCACATACGTGTGATTAATTTTAATTAATTTCATCCATCTATGATATTTAAATTTTGAAAAATAGATTATTTTTTATAATAATAATAATATATTATATATAGTTATATAAAATTATATTTTAACAAAAAATATTAGTCAAATCAATTAAAATTAAACATAGTTATTATGGTTAAAACTAGTTTATTTAGTTATTAATCATAATAGTTAAGGTATGGAAATTACCCCATACATGTAAAAAATCTATTATATGGAAATATTTAGACTATATACCCTATCATATCTAAAATGGAACATTAATAGAGGACATAATTTAAGGGAGAGCTTCCAATAATCCTTACATATTTGTATTTACATGAATTACAATCCTCCTCAACTATAAAAGTGCATTCACTCTTCCAACTTATCCACACCACTAAATCCTTTTGGATCGTCTAAACTATAAAAAATAACCTAAAAACCATAATATCATACTAGAAGCTTAATTAGTTTTAAAAAATAAAACCGTGAAAGGTTTTGGATTCAAACAAATAGGAGTTACCTGAATAAGAGGATGATAAAGACATGCATGACAAGCCAGAAACAAATCAAGGGAATTCCCCTCAAACTCATTCATTTCAGGAATATATTGATTTTATGATCCACTATTATTTTGTGTGGTTTATATATATCCTTTTTAATATGATATATCATGAGTTTATCTATTATAATGATATTTAATGGTTTGTTTAAAGTTATTATTCAATGTGTTTTATGATTCTTGGGTTTATCAAGTAATAAGATACTTCTCTTTTAAAAAAAAAAATATTTTAATGTTACCTTCCTACTATTTCTATTCTATATTCATGTTTTATAAATTATTTAATTAATGATTTTGGATAGACTTATAATATTTATAATTTACAAATTATTCCTCTTTAATTTATTTCAATTATTTTCAAAAAGTAATATGTTAACATGTTTTATGTGGAACATTTTGAAAAATAATAAAAAGTAATGTTCAATTAGTAATTTACATGGAGAAAATTTATTTTCCTCCGCCATTTACATTATTTTATTTTTGGATGCCATTGAAATATTTCACGTTTCCTTCAATGAAAACCTTATTTATCATTTTTTAGATATTTTAGTATTGAAAATCATTTTTTAAAAGAAATGTGTATTTATATGAAAGTGTTTTTATATGAGTTTAAAAGATATTTCCATTAGGTATTTATGATGTCTGTTTTTTATTCATGATATTGTACATGAGATTTATATGAAATTGTTGATCCCGATACACCTTATTTGTGGGGTTTACCCACATTATAGCTCTCATGCATGCTCAATATATCATATACTAAGAGTTTAACCCCATTATAGCTCATGAGAAAAGAGTGAGAAAGATATATGTTATACGAAGGGTTGACCACCATTATAGCTCATGTAAAATGAGTGAGCCAGAAATATCTTATATGAAGGGATGATCTCCATTGTATGTTCTGCGTGAGCCTGATGAATATTATACGAAGGGTGATCCCCGTTATAGATCTATAATTCATTATGTAATAATTATATTGGATGTCCATCGTATGGTTTTTCCACTTAAAATGGATTAATGAATATGATTCGTTATGTCACCTAAAAAAGTTTTAATTTCTTGCTATGGGTTTTAAAGGATTTCATTGAGAATTTGTTTTCTATGTTTTCTTATGAAAATGTTTTATTTCTTTCTCTCAAAGAAAAAATATGTGAGGATAAATATTTCATGGGTTTTATGTTTTTACTAAAATAATTGTTTCATTTATTTTTATATCCCTTACTGATTTTTTTCTCATCCAATGTTTTTTAAAATGTTTTCATATGATTTAAGGATGTGTAAGGGAAATTAAGAATTCTTGGTAAAAGATGTGGATATTTTCGATGAAAATAAATTATTCTTTTTTTAAAGTTTTATATTAATGAAAAAATTGATAAAAACCAAATGTGTATACTTTATATTTTATTACATTGTTATATATGAGTTATAGATTAATTTTCTAAAACTATAAACCTGGAAACATCCTTATGTGAAAGAGAATACATTATTGACTTAAAATTCAAGGTAATGTAATTATTATTGTCAAAGGCTTATTGTTTTCATCCAAGATTAGTTATGATAAATTTAGAGGTAAGGATACTGATAATAGAATTCCCTTACAAGATTTTACCTTGTGTTCCACATAAAATGTTATAGTATTTAATGATTACCATGTTGATTTGTATAAACTATTTTTTTTGATTTTGAATGGATTTATATAGAAGAAATATAAAATATATAGTGGGAAGGATATAAGAAAAATATAACCTTCCATATTTTATTCCCTTGATTAGAGGAATCAGAATAGAATAGTTTGTTGTAGTGATGGATTTGTTGACATAAGAAATAAATGGTTATGGTATCAATCCTTGAGAAGAACTTGATATACCTTGAAGAAACATGCCTTTTGTAGAGAATTTCTTGAGGAAATATCACAATTATTCAGTGGATCATCAGACCCCATGGTAAGAGAATAATGGATCAATACTTTACAGAATATATTTTATGTTATGGGATTTTCCGAATTCAAAAAATGAAACTCTTTCCATTTATCATTTTGAAAGAGAATCTAATTGATGGTGGTATTCGTCAAAGAATTAAAAAGAAAAATATGGTCTAGATTCCATTAAATATAAAATAGTCAAGGATATTTTCCTTGAGAAATATTTACCTATGTTTATTCAACATAGTGTAGATAAACAATTCCTGGATTTCATGAAAAAAACTTGAATACTTAATGGATTTTTATAAAGAAAACACTCCAATATTGGCCATATATGTGACAGAAATTATTTGAGACAACTATATTAGTTTTAATATATTTTATCCAAGATTAAAACCAATATTGTAAAGATAGTTTTCTATATTTGAATTTAAAATTTATGTGAAGCTTTTTATTTTTCAAAAAAAAATTGAGATTGAGTATTCTCACACTTATGTTCCATGGCATGAAAAGAGTAATAAATAGTTAAGGTGGTATAAAATTAAGAAGAAACTAACTAATAATTCCAAAGGTAATCCCTAAATATATTATATCTGTGGTAAAATAAATTTTATGGAACATATTTCAAGATATATAATTTCTAATAGTGTGATAATATTCCTCTAAAGGTTCATGACTGTTATGAAAAGACTTCTGAAAAATCCATGAATGGGATGACAGATATCGAGTTGACATAGAGATGTTTTAGTTATTGTGATTTTTGAAATTATTAAATGTGTGTCCAAAGTTACTTACTCAAGGTATAAATCATTATGATCCAAAATAAAAAATGTATGGGGAAATCATTTTATTCTGTTAGAGTTTATTTTGGTCCATCAGGTGAAGTGATGGAAGCACCAAGTAGTTCCTTATTTTTCAAATGTTAACCATATGTTCACGGTTTAAGACACTCATTATAAGGTTTTATGTGATGAGATCATAAACATATTAATTAGTTTTGGGAGATGTATTGTTGGGTTTTTCTTGTATAAGGCATTAGTATAAAGAGAAGTATGCCTTAAATTTTGTACATGAGTTTTTTGGTACTAATAACCTTTGGGTTTATATGATCTTTGATGATGAAGCTTATTTTTAGGTATGTAAATAATATTTCTAGGAAATTTATACGGATGAAAATTATATTATACAATATAAACTTAACAAATATATTTTCTTAAATTCATATATAGTAACAAAATCACTAAACTTTATGAAAATATTCATGAATAAAAAAAATTATCCTAGTAATTCAAATTTTTATGAATCATTAGTCTTCTGGATGACCAAATTAGTATTTTCTTTGAGGCCATTGAATTTACATTTATGATTCACTTTCTTGTGATCAATTACCTCAATCACTCTCTATAATTATAAATTCTTTCCCCAATTCCCTCTATGTTCTTCTATTTGGAAATCTACAATGTGCTGTTTCAGATGACTTTTGTACACCATTTTATTTCTTATTAAGAGTATGTTTTATTATATGTTTATCATGTAAGTTTTATTAAGTAATTAAAAAATCGTTAAACCATTTTTTCCCAAGACGAATTTTGAGGGTGAAATTCATTTTCGGGGGGGGGGGGGGGGGGTTGAGGTAACATCCTGATATTTTATGAAATATATTCCTTAAAATTAATTTGAATTCATTAATAAATTTAGTTACACAAAACAACATGTTTATCTTTCAATACATGAAAACAATATTATATATTGTGTTAGACACAACACCATGTTTAGCTTATGTTACACACAACATCGATTTTCTTTGATAATGTCTGTTACACACAAAGTCATGTTTTACTAAACAATAACATACAATTAATATTTAATACATCACATATCCATGGGAATAGAGGGTAATAATATATTTAATTTAATTATGAAAATATATGGTTGAATTTATCGCATACTAATAAATTACAGATGAACATAAAAACCAACTAAATATAAAGGAAATGTTTTTATAAAAACAATTTATGCCCCAAAGGTATTTTATCTATATAAATTAAATTAATGGATTAGATTTATTAAATATTTCTTTTATAAAAAAATTCACCTTAATCAAACATATTTTATATGTATAAGAGAACAAATACATTTTTATACATAAAAATCTGTATTGTTTCTAAAAGGAAGTTTTGTTGAATTTTAATAGAAGACTAGTTTTAAAAATAAAAAATGAAAAGTTTATAAGAAATATTTTTTTAAAAAAACTCATTATTTGAAATCAGAAAGTAAAAAATAACTTAGGTTTATTTTTTGGGTTTTTTCAAATAAATTTCATCTTTTGATGAATAGTGAAAGATACACAATTTTAATTTAAAAAAGTATTTTGGTGTAAATATTTTATATTATTAAATTATATATTAATTTTTTTAATGTTACATTAGATAAAATATAAATATATTAATAAAATTTAGTTTTTTAGAAAAAATTAAATATTTAAATTGAATATAAACTCTATCTAAATTTTTGTTTATTTTCACTTTAAAAACATTCTTTTTATTCTTGTCTATAGAATTAATTTTAAATTAAATTTTGACACTTCAGTTATTTGAATTTAGAAAAATTTATTTCATATTTGGAATTATAATAATTTATAATATCTTCTATGATCAAATTATTTTTAAAAAAATATTATTTAAATTAATTAAAATTAATTGTAGTGATTAAAGAAAAAAAATAGTATACTTATTGGTTAATCTTAAATGCTAATATGTGGAAGTTACCCAAAAAATGTCAAAAATAAAATTTCTAGGAACATTTATACAATATCTCATCATTTATAGAAATTTTTTTATTATTGTAGTCACATTATGTAAGAGATACCTCTAAATAGTGTTTACTTTTTATTGTTTTCAATAACTCCACTCCTCCTCCACAAAAAAATTGAATTCACTTTCCCCATGTCGTTACACCTGTAAAGCCATTTAGCTCCTCCAAATACTTTACAAATCACCTCCCAACATACCTTCTCTCGTACTAGAATATTTTATTTGGTAATTATGAAAACCAATGAATAAATTTGTCTAAAACTAAAATGAGTTACCTAAAGAAGGGGAAGATAAAGACACATGTGAAAAGTTACACTCAAGGTAAGTGACTTTATCTCAAACTACTCTCATTGAGGTATATATTGATTTTATGAACCCTTAACATTTTATAGATTGTATATAAATCCATTTTACCATTTTATATAATGTATTATTCTATTATAATGACATTTAACATTTTATTTTATGCTATTATTTGTTGGATTTTATTATTCAAGTGTATTTCAAGAGATACATGACATTTCTTTTAAAAAGAATAATATTTTGAAGCTTTCCTTAATAATATATATCATACCTGTACATTTTTGAAAAATGATTTTATTAATGATTTTAAATGTAAATAAAATATTTATAAAGTATTGTTTAGGTATCATTAATTTATTTCAGTAGTAATCATAAAGGAATCTTTTTATATGTTTTATACAAATTTTTTTGAAAAAATACAAAAGGAATGTTTTATTATTAAGTTACACACTAAAAAGGAATTATAATCCACCACGTTCATTATTTTGTTTATCTATTTCATTATAATATTTCACGTTATCTTCAATTTAATCCAAAATTATCTTTTTTTTGGTATTTTAGTATTAAAAATTGATTTTTAAAATAAAATGTAATTTTTATTAATGTGTATTTCATATGTGTTTAAAATAGTTTTTCAAAGCATTTAAATTATGAAATAAATTAATTCCTGATATGTTACTTGAATAATATATGAAACATTTGAGATCTTTAAAACATTTAGGATGGGTTGAACCCCATTATAGCTTATTGGTGAGACCAATATATAATATATAAAGGTTTGGGTCCCATTATAGCTCATGAGAAATAGATCAGTCTGATATAGCGTATACTAATTGTTGATCCAGATTATAGCTTATCGGTGAGCCTACTATGGGTTTTACGAAGGGCAATCCCCATTATAGATATCCAATGAATTAAGTAATTATTATATTATATGTTGGTTTTATGTTTATTCCAATTTAAACCGTTTTGAAAGGGTTTAATGAATATAATCATCTCAGTCATCGAAAAATAGTTCAAATTTATAGTTATGGGTTTCAAATGACTTATTTAAGAAAAACATGTGTTTTCTATTATACAAATGTTTTATTTTCTTCACTCAAAGAAAATATATTGAAGGATAAAATTTTCATGGGTTTTCATGTTTTAACTAAATTAATAGTTTTCTTTCATTTTTTATCCCTTACTAAGATTTTATACTCATCCCATGATTTTAAAAATGTTTTCATTATGTTTAAGGATGTGTAAGGGAAAGGAAAAAGTCAGTTTTAAATTCATGGAAATTTTCCTTGAAAAGGAATATAGATTTATTTTATAAGTTTTATAATATATAAAAAAGGGATACTAAATGGAAGTGTCCACTTTGTATTTTATTGACTATTTATGTATGAGATATGGCCAACTTTTAAAAAATGAAATCCTAAAAATATCCTCACATATAGGAGAATGAATTCTTAACATGAAACTGAAGATTCATTAACATTTTAACCCGAGTACATAAATGATATCTCAAGAGATAATGGGAAATGTATTTTGTTTCTTTATACACTAAGGGAAATAAATGAGTGAAGCCTTATCCACCACGGGAAATAAGTAAGTGAAACCTAATCAATATATAATAATAAGTAGTGTCACCAAATCGAATAATAAAAATAGGATATGATTCTAGATCTAATATATGTGTCAAAAATTCTCATACTTTCTTAGATTATTATATTATGACGTAACATGTATTATGATTCATGTTTTATCATGGTATGCTTTCTTAAATTTATTTTTTGCGGATCTTGATTGTCCAATCATATTTGTATGTTTATAATTTTCTCACTTGGTATCATCAGTGGTTATTTATTCTAATTCCCTTACTAAGTTTTTGAGATCACTCCTTACCTTATGATTATATTCCACATTATATAGAGATTATTATTATGAACGAGATATCAAGAAGGGAATTCAGATTTTTAATAATATAGAGAAATGTTTATGGGAATTGTAAAATATGTTGTTTATGTAGATAATCTTCAAAGATACTAATCCTTCAACTATGAATATTATTTTATTATTTATAATATTAATGGATTATTGATTTAAAATAATGAATAATATATATTAATCTAGTCCATGTATACAAGGATGGTATCAAAGAGAGGATTAGTTATTTTTTTAGAATTAGTAAAGTTATTTCAGAGATTATGATGAGATAAATTTATCGAATCCCATAAAATAAGTCTATGATTACATATTTAAAGTTTTCTAATGTTTGAGTATACAGTGTTCCATAGAAATTTCATCCATGTATTGATAATGGGAGGTGTAAATGTTGTTACAAAAACAAACATGGGGGAAATTACCCTAATGTTTTTTGTTGATTATCATATCAATATTCAATTGATTCTTGATGAGTGGGTCTTAGACATATAACATTAATAGAACCTCATGAGGGATATGATTTTATTAATTATCATTACATTTCTATACCATTACAAGGGTTTGAATATTTTTACATTATAGGACCTAAAAAACACATGGATGAACTAGGTTTATGTTTATATATTCATACCATTGGGTATGCACATCATTTATATGTTATATCTTCTAATCTCATAGTTTTCCCTTAGTAAATTTTTTAATTTATGTCCATAAACATTCATTTTTTATGTAATGGATGGAATAAGGACATACCTAGTTAACAATGGATGTGAAGGAAAATGTTTTTATTGTAACAACGAAAGTTTTTTTTGAAATATTTTATTTTCAAATTAAATTAATAGTTTCATATTCTTCATTTCATAGAACACTGAATATAGTTTGTGTTATTTGAAATCACTAATTTCTTATTGTGTTTCAAGGAACACCATATTAATATTTAACTACATGAAACACTTATATTATATTTTAGTATATGAAACACTATTTTTGGAATGTTTTATACACAATTATGCGTTGCTTTGATAGCTTGTGATACACTGAAAGTTATGTTTTGTCAAATAAAAATATATTATTAATTTCTTATTAATATATTATTATAGTAACACATATCTGTTGGAATGATAGTTATGAATAATATCAAATAATTTTTGAAAACATTATTTACAACTATATATAAAATGAATCATTTAGTTATAAATTAGTTATAATTGAAAGTAAGAACTATTTTAGAATAAAGAAATTACTTTTATATGAAAAATATTTTTATTTGTAAAAACAGAATTTTATTTCAATAAATTAAATAAAATAATTTTGATGAATTTTTTCAATAAAGTTTATATATTATATATTCAAGAAATTTTTTTGATACTCATATAATATATTTTTTAAGAAAAAGATAATTATAAATCCAAATATATGAATAAAAGGTGGTATTTTTTTAAAATGTAATTTTACCACCTTTTAACAGAGAACTTATTATAAATATAATTTTTGAAACTTTTATGATTTTTATTTGAAAACATAAAATTCATTTTTGAAATATGGATATCAAATTTTATTTTGGGTGCAATTTTCTTATTTTTCAGATAAGTTTCATTTTTGGATCAATAGAGAAAAGACAAGGAATTTTAATTCAAATTACACTTTTCATCAAATTTATTTATATAGATAAATTATATTCTAAATTGGTTTTAAACTACATTTATACCAATTATATGTTAATTAATCCAATATAAATCATTGGAAACAATTTTACATTGACATTGTATATAAAAACATTCCAAAATTTTGACCATTTTCACCTTAAAACCCCATCCTCACATCCTTTCGGTGAGGTTAATTTTAAATTAATTTATTCCAATTATGTGATTATAATTTGTAAAAATTGATTCCGTAATTTGTATTATAATAATATATAATTTCTAATAATTTCAAATTAGTTTTAAAAAAATTATAAGCGAATTTAATGAAAATTAACTACAATGATTATGGAAGGAATGGAATTAATTAATAATTAACATTGAACATAAGGTGTAAATATAACCCTAAAAATTCCCAAAAATTATTTTATATAAATATTTAGATCACTAAAACAATAATTATATACAATTTTCTATTTTTATACCTTTTGGAAAATGTAAAGCATGGGAAGAACTCTTATGTTTTCAAGAATACCCAATGTGTCCTTTTCCACACTTATAAAATTCCTCATGTCATACCCATATATTCACACCCCTCAAGCCATTTGGATCAGCGAAAATATATTAATATAATCTCCCAACTTTCCTAATCTAAACCTATATGTCTCACTTTGGAAAGAATGCAAACTAAGTCAGTATATTGGTGAAAATAAAAAAACACTACCCGAAGAGGAGGTAACATTCTTCAACAGTCACTTTCATTTTATTACTTTGTTCACACCTAATTATTATTATCTGATTATTATATAATATCCCAAGTATCGAATATATAATTATATTTTTTTATTATAAGTTTATGACCTACACCCACACACAATTCCATTAAGTGGGATACACAATCATCATTCATGTGTAAGGTGGACTACCACATCACAAACTGATGTCATTTGTTCATCCATTTCTACCTTTAAAGGTTGTGAATAGTGATTAAATTTTTATTTTTATATGATAATTATGATGTAGTTATTATTATGTAATTATTATATAATACATATCTACTTGATTTCTATTTTGATTAAATATGGTAACTTCGCTTGTGGATGTGTGGACTACCACTGCCTCAATGCAATTTGATTCATTCATAATTTACATGGAATGTATTAAATATGTGTTTAGTGAATGTATATGATAAAAATGAAATTATAAAAAGAATTTAATGATATGTTATATATTTATACTTTTATTTCATTTAGTTAATTTCTGTTAATACACTATGAAAATGAAAATAACATTCATGCGTACGTATGACAAACCATCTCCATAAACGGTGTATTTAATTGACTATTAATATATTTTATAGATTATTTTAAATACAAGAATAATGAATATATATGATATTTATATCATGTTTTATGTTATTTAAATAAGTAAATCATAATATAATTAAGAGTATCAATAATAACATGTCCAAACATGTATTAAAAAATGATTATTACCCGACACAAAACCATAACATGGAATTATTTGTAAACGTGTAATACAAGGTCATAATAAAATAATATATGGAATGATATATAAAAATATTGTTCCATTTTATATTTCTAATAAACTTATATTTATTATACCCGAGGTTTGGACATGAATGAATAATTTCAAGACTTAAGGTAAGGTAATTTCATCTCACTTTCTTATATTCGTGAGATACATTCCATATTCACCACAAATTAATTTTATGTTGTTTATATAATTAAAATTAAAATTATATATCATGAATTAGATTAATTAAATGATAATCAATTTTAAAATTTATTTTATTCTTTTACAGGTATCATGATTCTAATGTTACTCAAAAAGTTAGGGGGTTTCCAGTCTCACTTTTATTTCTACAATAATTATGTCATATTCACCAGACATTTCTATTGTTTGGTGTTTATTCTAACCATGTATTTTTCATATTATTTTTATCCTTAAATTATTTTTTTACATATTAATTTTATGATCACTTTTTCATGTGGTAGGTGGATAAAAAGTTACCAAATATATAAGGTACTTTTGCCTCAAATTTCCTTCTCCGAGACATATATTTTCTTATGCTCTTATATTCTTTTACGAGGTGTATATATTATCCATTTTAAATTTTATATCATGAATATTATTATTTTAATTATATAATAATCTTCATGTACTGTTATTCTCTCATAGGTATTATTATTTAAATTTACCAATGTGGTAAGGGTTTATTGCTACAATCTTATCATTTATTGGGATTGTTTAAAATTATGCTTCCATTGATGAAATACTGTGATCTATATCTCAATAAAAATCATAAATGTTCATATCCAATTTTGATTAATTATATATTCATTTATTATTACCATTTTTATGCACTTTGGAACTAAATATAACTAATATAATTTTTTTAAGAATATCTGACATTATTTCTCTATCTTGTCAGAAAACTATTTTATTTAAAAACCATGTTTTAAAAAATGTTTTCCAAAGTATATTTGTAGATAATTTTCAATGAAAAATGATTTTCAAAATGTTTTATTGTTTTTAAAGATTCTTTTATATGTTTTCAAATTTATTTATAAAGAAATGTTTTTTTAAAATGTTTTAGGTTTAAAAAATGTTTTATCAAAGAACAAAAATATTTCCTCAAGATATATTTTTCAAATATATTTTAAAATTATTTTCCATATATGGTGAAATAATATGTGGTTAATCATACATTTATAGTAATATTATCCAAGAGTTCAATTAATATTTTTTCTCTAAATAGTTTATGTTGTGATGGATGGATGGTTATGAAACTTGTTTCTCTTTCACAGGTTATATGTTTATAAAGTTCATTCCACTTTCACATGTTATATGATTATTAAAATGAATTATTTTCATGGGTTATTACTTGAATAATGGATTATGAAACTTTTATCATTTGATGAAATTATTAATGATACGCATTCTATTTCGTGATTTATGATATGATGTTTATGAATACCATATCTTTTTATGAGTTATGAAATGATGAACATATTATTATCATTTTGATCATGTATTAATGACTTTATTGCATGATGGGTTAGACCTATATCTCCATCCCATTCATTGGGTAATGATAAATGTTATACGAGTTTAGAGGGTACGTGAGAAGGCATCCCAAGACTGAAACAATAAAGTACACAAGAGGACATCCGAAGCCCACAATAAGATGGTATGCGGGAGGTTATCCCAAGCCTATAACAAGAGGGTATATGGGAGGGAATCCCAAGCCCAAAATAAGAGTGTAAACATGATTTTATCCCATAACAAAAACAAGAGGGTACAAAAGTGGGAATCTCAATCCAACAACAAGAGGAAACATGGGAGGGAATCCCATGACCGAAACAAGAGGGTATTTTGGAGGGAATCCAACGCCAAAAAATAAGAGGGTACATAGCAGGGAATCCCTAGACCGATGTAGGTACACAAGTGCATATCTGAAGACTAACATGTTTTGAAGGTATTATTATGTATCCTCGATATAGGATTTTATATGCTTCTATGTATTACATTATTCCATATCTTATTCCTCTATCATACACCCATGGATTATTATTTATTATTCAGTTATTATTGGAGTCTTATTACCTTCCAATATTTATGCCATGTGTCTTTATTATGATCATTCATATAAAGGGTATGAACATATAATTTTAAGATCACGTTATCATACCCTAATTCTCAGGTTTTTCTTACATATCTTTTTTATTTACCCTTATTGAGCATATGATATCATCCATTATTATTTTTCCTTTCCCAAGGTTATGAATATAGTCTTTAAGTAGAAGTGCTAATGGGGATCATCTTTTTAGAAAACATTGATGATCATACATCCTGTTAGAAGATTTTGTTCCATGATTCCAAAGACACTAAACTGTTATAGTATAAATACATGAGCTTTTTAATGTGCTTAATATTCATGTAAATTGATTTAATATCCATGTATGTTAGGCCTAGGTCACTATAATGATTATCCTAATGAATTACCAAAGAGTATTGGAACCAATGTATAAAAACTCATAGATATGATCACCCTAATGCAATAATCTATGTATAATTATATAAACCTAATTATGGATCATAAAATCAACCTAATGATATTAAATTGATTTATTAGATGGAAAATATATTTTTCATTCTATAGTGATAAAAGACTGATCATGTCATATTGGATGTCTATTCTTGGAATGAGAATATGACCAATGTAGGAATCATATGAATAATGTAATGTAAAAGGAGAAAGTATGCTCTATATAATGTGAAGAATTAAAAAATTTATTATTAATCTTGTACATTACTCAAAATATTTACATGAAAATTGTGAAATAAATCATAGAGTAAAAAAAGTAGGGGGACATTGTTTCCACACATGAAGGATACCCCATGAGACTCTCGGGATATGAATATAGATATATATCTAAGTCTGGAATAATTTTTATCCGTTTCTTGATGGATTAAAAAGTTCATCAATAGAAGTTAACCATAAAGGTTTTTTAAAATATGTTGATATTATTTTATGGGTAGTAAAAGTAGATTTGGAAACTGGGGACTCTCGTTTTTATATGGATAGGAAAAGGAATGAGGAATATCATGTATGATGTGAAGATAAGACACTTGGGAGGAGAAATAAAACCATATACATTTAAAAAACATTATTGGAATAATTATTGAAATTTAATGAAAGGAACTAGGTGATGCTTCATGAAAAAAATGGTTGTACATCAAGATCAATAGTTTTAAATGGCGATAAATAGGTTGATCATCACAATGGTGGAGAATAAAGACCCAAAAAATGAACCCAACGATAGTTTAAAACATCAATTTAATAGATTCCAGGAATTATGAATATAATTTCCCTAACCCTAGAACTAATGACGTGAATAAGCACCAAAAGCCTTCCATACTAAGTGATCATTATAGAGTTTGTTCCATAAGTACCATTCTAATGTGTCATGATTCTGAAGTGGTGAATCTTGAAATAATTCACCAATTCAAAACTAAAAATTCTTTCGTTGATTATAGTTCTTAAAAAATTCATATCACATAATTTTCTAGGAATATTGATTCACCACCTCAAACATTTGATCTCTAACTACCTATGAAAGCCCCTAGTTCCATGATGACTGTATCTAAGATATATAACTCTTCTCTATTCATTATTTTTGGGAAGATATATCCTGAAATTATTATTATTTTACCTTTGGTTATATTTGTTGTAATAATTGGTGTGGATTATATTTCCCTAAATAGATCACATATCAAATTTCAGGACAATGAGTTCTCATATCATATCCTAATAGTCCTTTGATAAAATATCTATGCAAGGATGATTCTGAGATCCATTAAGAGGAAAATTATTATATATGGGTCATAATACGAAGCAATGAAGTTATTATAGCTCAAATGATAAGGGAATATATCCATATTGATAACATTAGTATTCTACAAAAACATACTATCATATTTTCATATGAACTACCCGGTCTACCCCACGAGCATGAGGCTAAATTTTAAATAAAACTCATATTGTGTTCCAGGCTTATCATAAGATTCCCATATAGTATAGACCCCATTGGATTAAAATAATTAAAGAAAGCAGTTATAATAGAATTTTGATAAGGGTTTTACATTCCCGAGTTCTTCACTATGGGGTTTACTAATCCTCTTTTTAAAAAATAAGGATGGATTCATGCATATTTTGATCGATTATCATTATCTTAATAAAATCAATATCATGTACAAGTATCACATATCCCATATCGATGACCAGTTCTGTCAGTGTAGAGGGGATAAATACCTTTCTGAAAATGACCATAAATATGGATATCATTAATTAAGGTTAAAAAAGGAGGATAATTTTGAAAAATATTTCCATATGTGGTATAGAAATTATTAATTTATAGTTATTCCAGTCAGTGTTATGAATTATCCCTCTATCTTAGTGGATCTAATGAATAATGTCTTTAGAGAAAATTTTAACCAATTTATGGTTTTCGTTATTTAATATATAATTATATATTCAATATAAAAAAAGATCATGATGATCATTTGTATATTATGTTAATGAAAATGAGAAATGATTAAATGTATGAAAACTTTATAAAGTTTAAATTTTGGGTGTATAAAATATCATTATTTATTCAAGTAATCATAATAAATGTCATAAAATTTGATCCATAAATGAAAGAATTTATCAAGGAATGGTCCAGATCGATAATGTAATTTATAATAATGCTTCATTAAAGGGATTGGGTTATATCATCATGATGATTGATAAAGAATCATGAAAAAAATTAACTGATACATGATTTCAGTTAGAAATAATGATATTTGGATTAAATATTGGATGAAATAATATTCATAGTTAATAGTGTGATGTATATACTAATCAAAATATCTGCAGATATAAATTCAGAAAAAATTATTTGTATATGTTTATAGCCAGCCATCATTGTGCATCATAAACTTTTCCATTAAATATTTAAGAAATTTTTATCCCATACAAATACAATTTTTATTGTTCCTTCGAAGGACTTGTAGGTTGAATTATTAAAGAATAGTATATAGGATTAGGTATGTTTTAATTAATAAATGGAATTTATTTTATATATTATACTTATATTCTTTTCTATGTGATCATGGGTTCCCTTAGACAAATAAATTTAACACTTTGAGATAACCTACCACCCAACACAACCTAGAGAACTTGTTGGAATCATAATAACCATGCCTCATGAGCCAGTTGTTGAGTCAAAAGGATTATTTTTACTTGTATGTTTCTTTTTTTTGGGAAATCACAAACTCTATTTTCAAATGAATTCCTATATTGTTTTATTAATATTTTCTTACATTTTATCATTACGATTTTCTATATGAATATGATAATAATCATACCCATGAGTCATACATAAATTATCCTTTACGTGATTATCAATATTTCATGACCCGACCTTTACCAAGGTCTGAGATATAACTACCCCACGCCCGCCTTTATAGGCCAGGGGATGGTGATAAGCGGCTATGGCATAACAAGATTGGGGAGGCCTTTTCCTAAGTACCTACACATACACACACGCATCCAACTCAATATAAACAGTGCAAAGGGAAAATAAGTCAAGATAAAACACTAATTTATATAAAACACTAATATTCATCGACCTCTAATTTGTACAAGTACAGAATATTAAAATGAAAGGGAAAGGTGAAAAATACACACCCAACCAGAAAAGTGACAGAACCCGACAATAGGTAGAAATATAAAACAATTGAGAGAGCCTCGCTCCTGGTTCCTAACCTATGACCATCACATGCCATACAAGCACCCCATATTCCTATGCTTCTCTGATTTCACGATCAACCCATCCATCTTATGCAAGTGCACACCGAGTGCGGGCAAAGCCCATGTAGATTTGATTAAAAAAATACTCAGTAGGATGTCATGAAGGCTCAAGGAAGCAGCTAGTAAGGCACTAAAGAGGTAAGCAGCAGATAGAACAAGGTACAGTAAAAGAGTACAGCTTAACCCAAAAAAGAAGTGATGTAAGCTCATCCAAACACAAGGAGCTTGAAACGGTGATAAGGAGAACTTCTTGTCGAGTCTTCTCTACCTACAATAAGAGATTAGACTCAGTCAACCACGAGAATATAGACACAGAAAGCACATGGAATACCCCACACATCTTCACCAATCCTAGAAGGAGAGTAATCAATGAACAAGGAGTGAGTACTGTAATATAATATATATATATATATATATATTCTCAAAAAAATAATCCCAAATGAGAGAGTAAAGGGATACCCAACCCACTAGCTCAGCCTAGTAAAGTAGTTTCCAATAGTTCTAGATGAAAACACCGTCAATGTCTAGAATCCCACATGTCTTCCATGAACAAAATGTCAAATGGGATCAATCACCAGACCTTGATATTATCCGGCTTGGGTGGTTCTGTCTCGCCTGCACGATTTTAGGTCGTGTTGCTAGGATGCATATTTGTGGGAAAATCACCCCTCTTTCTTGAGAGTCCAAAGTCACATCATGTACGTCTTGTCGCTATGCCGTATAGTCGATAGATCATTTAACAAAGTCATGAACCCACCATCCAGCCCTATTGGTGGATATACTTATAAAAGTCATCGGAAAACCCACCGCCCAACCCAATAAGAGTGTAAGCCCGGAAAGATATCAGTGAACTCCATTGCCCAGCTTTTCTAGAGGTAATCACTAAAAGATATCGGTGAACACCACTACCCAGTCCCATTGGAGGATAATACCGAAAGAGTAACTACCGAATGCCATAGCCCAAGTGCACTAGAGGGTATGCCCATAAAAGTAACTGGAAAACTCCACATCCTAGCTAAGAAGGTGGGTAAGACCTAAAAGATAACAACAAACACCACTGCCCAAACCCAATGTAGGGTAATCTGGGATTTCTCTGGTGATTTTTAAAACATCACTGTCATCATCGAGCATTGCCTCAAATAGGCATCGCACTCAGAACATCTCACATCGTATCTCGAAATCCTCTATAACTGGCATGATCGCATCATATGTAGAGAAACACTAATGATAAGCTGCCCGCATGCCACAATATGAGTTCTGAAAAAAGAGATATGAAAGTTAGAATATTCATATTTGTACGTGGCACATGTGGGGCCCATATGACATGTGACCCCTCCTCATTGCCTGTCCATGTACCAAACCATTTCATGTCCGAAAAATGGTGAACAAGTACCACTATGTGAGCCAAGGTAATCCCAGAGTACATGACACATTAGTCAAAAAATCGATGAGCACATGATGCTCGTAGTTAATCCAGAGGCACAAAATCATAGATTAGCTGACATGCCTCCTCGGACGGTCCCAGAACATTGATTGTGTCTCTTCAGAAATATAGTCTCCTCTCACAAGATTCAGAGATGACCAAAGCCATGGATTCTCATCAAACATGTCAAACTAATCTTCTAATAATATTCCTTTCATGTTTTGAAATTTAACAAGAGAACGTGAATAAGGCTCCACACATACAAAAAAATCACATTTTCACGATCCTCGTATAAAAACACACAAGATCAACTACTCACTCATCCGAAACTGACTCCTGATGTAGAATCTACATCTCCTAGTGTTACATGTAAAGGGGTCCTTGTGGGTCCCGCACCTCAATCCCGAAACATGTCATGTGTATCGTGCCATTGTGTTCCTTGCAAATAAACATGCATTGTTAGCTTTCCATTTTCTCTAAATGGACTTATGAATCATAAGTCATAAAAATGTATCATATGTCCGAAATCACCCTCATGAGGGCCACACCTCGGCCCCTAATTTATCCAAGAAGATTGCGTTATTGCAATCCCCTCGAAAAAACACACATAAAATAGTGCTCAAACACCCTAAATGGATGTTGGGTGAAAAATGGCATTTCACCGTAAAACATGTGAAAAGGGCCATATGGGTCCCACACCATGTCTCCAACATGAATGCTTCGGAAATAATCTCAAAATGTCCTCAAGAGGACTAGGGACACACTGCCAATGATAGTGTGTCAATCGAACATCCCAAACGAGAGTTATGTATGATGTGAGAGTAATTAAATAATTAATTATTCGAATTTAGAATTTTGTGCTACTGAGCAACGAAACCAAACTGAAAAGGTTCTGAACCAACATTGGAAGTACCATCTCATCTCCAGTGTCACAGTACCCCTAACGGCGCATCAAACAGATGTCCAGCTCGTGAGATATTCCCATTATAAACATTAATAATAATTTATTATTATTAAATTAAATGTTTAGGGTCACCCACCTTTAGGAACATAACTCAAAATCCTCGAAACCCATTTCAAAATATCCGTCTTGATGATACGGAACCATGGTCATAGACATCATTTTAGACGAGCACACCATTTAGGAAATACACCCTTTTGAACACAAAGGGGCCCAACTAGGCCGGTCCATCCCGGCTGGCCCGGTCTAGAATATCGGCCCATGGCCCAGTGGCGGTCCGTCCCACCTCACCATAGCCTATTGGACATAGCCCATGTTGACACAACCAAACCCATGGGTTTGGTTATCCAGCTCAGACTGGCCATGCCGCCGGTCTCTATCCACACAACACACAAGGAGGTACCGCGAGACACAGGTCATTGTCTACTATGCACCCCACCTAAGGTCAGCGCCTCAGGCTCGCCGTGGGGGTCACCGCCCGAGTCGTCACACCTGATTCTAGACATGGAACTCACCAGCTCTAACTGCCTCGAACATGCTAGTTCTGCCTCCCGGACTTCTTGACCAACGCCTGGAGCCCGCGGCTCCTCTGCTGTTTGCGCTCCCACAAGAGCCCACAACTCTGCCTCTAAACCACGGACTTCACCTTCAAAATCTATGCTCCACCACACCATCTGGATCCACCATTGCGGACCTCAAATAAATCATCCTTCTCTACTGGGTCCTGAGCCTCCGTCACTAACCGGACTCCTCTCGGCCTCCGTCAAACCGGCCGACTCCACCATTCTCCAAACCGCAGCCGTCGCGCTCCGTCGTGCCTCTAGCTCAACCTCTGGTCACTGTCCATTGCCTAAGATGGGCCTTCCATCAGTCCCCACAACCACTCAAGTGGTTCTAAAAATGAAATGAAACTAGTTCTGGGATCCTTGGGGCTGAATCTCCGCATCACCCACCTCTCACTTGTCCTTCCATCAAGGTTTTGGTGCATCTAAAAATTCGGACAAAGAATAACGAAGAACGCATTGAACATGGGATTTATAAAGAGTCTCAGTTGTTGGATTTGTTAATTTTGCAATCTTCCAAATTCTCAAATTATGGAATTTAATTGACTAACTTGACGATAATTCATGAAATCGACAAAGGTTCAAAAACTAACAACGATCCTACGTCAAATTGGTCTTGTGTCGTTGGTGGCACATCCATGACACTCTTACTTAGATCTACCATGGTTCAGGTGGAGGTATCTCATGGATTCAGTGGGGAATGGTGTAGAATGCTGATGAACAGTTGATAGAGAGTGGGAGAGATAGAGAAGATAGATAAGGGAAATCATGGTTTTCCCTTATTTCCAACTCTTAAGTAAATTTATATAAAAGCACCGAAACTCTGCTGATGGTTGCAGATTCTAAAACCTCCACGCCCTATCATTTAATAGTGTGCCTAGAAAAATCACACCATTTATAACTCAAATGAATTTTCATATTTCTATTCCGAGACTTCGTTCGAATGTTATTAAAAAGAAATCCAAGGATAAAAATCACTAAAGTTTCATTCTAAAAGGACCATTTTTCCCCTATGTGACTTTTCTTACAAAGGTTCTTCACCGATAAATATTACACCCCTACTAGGGTAAATGTACAGTCTGAGCTCAACTATGGACTCAGATTTCCAATCCAAGTTACTATTTGAGAGTTATTTAGGTTTGAGATATTATATGATTCAATTAATAAATTAATTCAACCACTTACTTATCACTGAAGAGCGAGGGGTCTGAACATCCCACACCGAAATGATTTATATCACGCCTAGGGTAAACACCGCATTTCATACTCAATTGTGGTCTCATTTTTTTTTCCGATCAACCATTAAAGAGATATCCCATTTTTTCGTGAATAGAACAAAAACATATCATATTTTTCTATAATTCATTCCAGGAACACCAGGACTTTTATTTTCATGTCCTCTTAGCCCCAGGATCTAGAAACGTATGTAAAAATATTCCCAAGTCTTACAAGAAAAAAATGGTTCTCTAACTCATTACCTCCTTCATGCTTTTCATCCCTGAAAAGAAAAACTAGGAGAGCCAACTCAGTATACTGAGCCCACGCCTGGCTCTCCTGCTCCCAAGAAAACTTACACAACACCATGCTTTCACAACACACAAACCAAATGGATGGTTCATACTCATATAGTATACTACTTCTGATGAAATGTGTAGGAACACACAAGTATCCCATCAGCTGCGACACGTGGAAGACGTCGTGCTCCCACTCCTACTATTGGGAGGGTAGGTAATGGTGGTAGGTAACCTCACCATCTATTTCACAATTTCCAAATAGCCCGAAAAAACTTGGGGGACTTCCCTGGATGATGCTCTATATTCCACATCACGACTGGAAACACATTGTGTTCCTAGAACATGGTCTCGTGATTCTCTCCTTCAAAATTTCCATCTAGTTAAACACCCAAGGATATCTGGTCCCATAATATTTCACAGTTGCTGTATCACAACCGTGACTCTCTGACATGCTCAAGAAGTGAAGGAGTCAACACCATTGACTGAAGAAAACTTGCACCCTCCTGCTCCAATAGGGTCAACTCCAGGGAAGCTAACTGCTATGAAACTTCTCACACCTAGCGAGCCTAGGACCCTCTGCTAATGGAATCTGATACAACTCTCCTACTTTCTAAATCATAAACTACATAAAAGTCATAGGACTGTAGGAATTTCAACCGTTACCACATAGTGGGTCGGGTTGTTTTTTTTATGGAGTGTCTATCACCTCGACCTATACTTGATAACCGTATCATGATTGACGTTGAGCACACAAGGTACCAACGAATAGGGAAGGTAAGAAAACTCATCCAACTGCAAGAGGATAGATATAGAAAGCATGTGGAATACTCCACACATCATTGCTCCTCTTGGAAGGAGAGTGATCCCCAAAATAGGAACTCTTCCAAACCCGCTAGTGGTACCTCAAGAAAAGGGCTGTTAGGTAGATTGACTCTACTAGAAAAGCCAATACCTGCTCTGAAATTCCACTACACAACCCCGTCATGAGCACAGAAGTCATAGAAACTCATCCACCATACCATGATTCTATCTTCTTTTGGTGGAAATGATTCCCCCTCATGATTTTTCTCATGTCGCAAAAACACGTCTCAGTGGGAAAAGAACCCCTCTTTCTCGTTCAATAAAATCTACAATGAACATCACCAACACATGGTTACACTAACACCCCGCATCACCCTTGGTAACTCCACGAAAATGGAGTTGAAAGAAAAGAGTACCTCATACAGTGTATAACAAGTTCTACTAAAAAGGTAGAAAAATAAACAGAGTGTATGTCTTATCATCTCATGCGGTGCATGATTATAGACATCCATAGCATGCAACCTCCCATGGTCTAATCTGATAGCTCCCTCATCCTGACATGGGACACCTAGTGGTGGCGGAAGGACCTCAAAACATCATACACCAACAGTAGTTCTTCCTACTCTTCTGCCTACACCACCTTCCTGGGGACCACCCTGGCCTCACCTGAGAGACCATTGATCACGACACTGCCTTTCTCATGGTGACACATTTACCAACCTCCTAGAAAACTCATCACATCTGGTTGGATAGTCTCACTCCACATGACCCTGCACATCCCAAGTATTGCACTAGCCCTCCTCGGGCTATCTTGGTGCTCTATGATTTCCACTACCTTGTGCCTGAGTCTTATTAAGGAGAGGCCACCTACATCAAGGCTCTACAACCTGACGTCCCTCTAAAAAAAATTTATCTATCACCAGTGCTTGATCCAGCACCCTGAGATGGGTAAGGATGCACAAGGGAACTACGCTGACACGAATCTCCTCTATGGAGACCCTTCTAAAACTTCGGTGCCCAGAAGATTCCATTATGGACCACATCCACATATTACTGAGTAAGGTCTATGAACCTAGTCACATACTCACCCACTATCATCACTCCCCATTGAAGCTCTATTACCCTCTGAAACCATACAAAGCGTAATCATGAGAGGTAGTACTCCTCAAGAAACAGCTACTGGAAGTCATCCCATGAAATAATTTTCTCATCTTGCATCTGAGTTACTCGACTCTACCAATTCCAAGCAGCTCGATGGAAAAAGGCTGGATATCAAAGACACCACCTAACATGTCGGTGTCTAAACAAGAATGAAGTGGCGGACAACCGAATCTAGCCACCCTTCACTTCTTGATGGAATGACTCACCACAGAACCTTAGTGGTCTCTAGAACTGGAACTTGCATAGAATGCTCATCCTACACTCGTCATCGGCCTCCACTACCAGTACTATCTACTACTCCATAGGTGGAGGTTCTATTTATTGTCCTCCTAGTCAAAGGGTAATTTTATGATGTATCCTAGACTGAGGCCTCGTCTCTCATAGAATCATCGTCACGAACCAGAGCTAGTATCCTGGATGGCTATCATCGTAGAGACATCTTGAATCTGATCAAGGAGTACCATAGTAAAATGAGCATATATGTATCAACAAATACGGGGAGCTGAATCACTAAGGACAGTCAAAGACTCAATCCTATATGAGTCATGTACCAATGTTTCGTGAAACATGTGTCTCAGCATGCTGAGTTGACAAGCGGGTAATCAGTGTCCTGGTGAATGGAAACATCATCCGCCGCACCATCACTGGACTCCCTAGATTGAAAGTCGCTCTTGGGACACGTAGACACTATTTCCCTAATACCCAAAAAATTCATCTTTAGGGATCGTTCGAAAAACTTCCTAAGGAACGAACCACCTCCGAAAACACTTTTTAACATCCTGACCCGTATCAGGGCTCGAGCCTCAACAACCCTAGGCCCACCTCTATAGGCTAGGGGATGGCGACCAGCACTGAAGGCATATCAATATCTTGTGGGGAGTTTCCCTAAGTACATATACACACATACACAACCAAATAAATTAAAACACTGCAGAGGGAAAAGAAAGCAAGATACAACACTACTATATATAAACCACAAATATGAATCGACATCTAATCAGTAAATGTAAAGAACAGTAAACTGAAAGTGAAAGGGAAAAATACACCCCCAACCATAAAAGTGACACAACCGAACAACATGTGGAAATGTATAACAAATGAGAGAGCCTCGCTCTAGGCTCCCAAGCTACGACCACTGTATGCGGTCTAAGCACCCTGTATCCCTATGCTTATCTGATGTCACGATCAATCTGTCTTCCATCTACAAGGGAACACAGAGTTCGGGAAAATCCCAATCAGGGGTGAGTATAAGAATACTAAGTATTCTTCCCCAAAGGATCAAGGGAGCAACAAGTAAGGCAATGAAGAGAAAAGTAGTAGATAAAACAAGGTACAGTAAAGAAGTACAATTCAACCCAACAAAGTAGTGATGAAAGATCAATCAAACACAAGGATCTTGAAATGGTGAGAAGGTGAACATCTTATCAAGTCTTCTCTACCTAAATTATGAGAGTATACTCTTCCAACCATGACAATATAGACACAATAAATCAGGTGGCATACCCCATGTGTCTTTTCCTCCACTTGAAGAAGAGTAACCAAATCCCAAGGAGTGGGTACTACAATACGATATATATATATATATATTCTCAACCAAAGAAACCTAAAAAAAGTGTTTAGAGATCTCCATCTAACTAGATAATCCTAGGAAACACTACAATAAAACCGGGTTTAGCGGTGGTTTTGTGGCGGCGGTTCACAAAATCGCCGCTAAACGATTTCACTGAAAGGTTTTGTGGTAGTTTTTAATAAACCTCCATGAAACCCATAATTGTTTTTAAAAAACCTGACCCTTTCCTACACCCAGCCCATCGTTTCCCCCAATCCCTCGCGACCCCTTCTTCCCCTAACCCCCCGGCTTCGGCGACCCCCGCGCCTTCCCTTCTTCCCCTATCCCCCCCAGCCCCTGCCGACCTCCAAGCATCTGGAAACCCCCACGACCTACCTTCTTCCCCTACCCCCAACCATCCGGCGACCCCCAACGTTCCAGCAACCCCGTCCGGTGTCCCATGACCTCCAACCGTTTGACGACCCCATGACCTCCATCTCCGACGACCCCATGAACTCTGTCTTAGGTGACCCCTGTCTTTTCCAGGTATGTATCCATTTAAGTTTTTGGATAAATCTCTTTGATTTAGGTTATTTTCTCATTTATGAAATTTCAATGATATTGGTTATCATGTGTTCATGATGTATACAATGGGGCCTTTTTTGTTTTTTACATGTCTATTAAGACAAATTGGGGGCACACTAGATTATACCACTAAGTGATGAATTGGGTTTGGAGGCATGTTATTTCACTCATGAGTTTATAAAATTCTGAGCTTATTTTGGATGGTGAATACATTGGTTGGGTACTTACATGGATGTGTGCATTCCTGATATGATTGATCATAATGGTGTGAGATACTTTCAGTAATTTTTCATTTGTATCTTATTAACTAATTAATGATATTAACTCTTGTTATATATATATATATATATATTATGTTCTGACTTGTTCATGTTCTTGGGAATTGTGTGGGATGTATCATGTATTATCTATTAGGTAGTATAATCATTCCATTTATATGAACCATAATGAATATATAGATGTTTCTATTCAAGATACATGAAAAGTAAAGGTCTCTCACTTCTCTAATGGTGTATCTTGAGGCTACATCCATGGATAATGGAACCAAGATCTTGTATATGGTTAAGGGGTGTATTTTGGGGTGGTTTTATTGTGGCACCTTAATTAATTTTATGAGTTATTGGGTTTTGAAGACTTATACGATATATCATTGACTATCAGAACTCTTATCATGGTCATGTTATATCCATTGTGTTTGGTTGATTTTCTATCATGCATCATATTTATGTTATAACATTTTGTTTGGTCTAATTAGGGTTATGTTGTGTTTGAGAGTAAACCACCACAATGATTTCATATACCATTGTAATTTATAGTCATCCCCTAGTGTCTGTGGGATGCACCTAAGTTTTGTGTAATTTTGGCCCTACCCAAGTCAATAGGTTAGGGTCGAGATGTTTTAGTGGTAGTCCTTCCAATTTAGGTTTAATTACCCTCTATTGAAATTTCCATTTTTGATCAGTTGTTTAGGAATGAGAAATCTCAACTCTGAATTGATGAGTTAGAGAAATTTGATGAAAACTATTTTCACACACTTCACATCATTGAGTTAAATAATAATAATATTATATGAGAATTCCATAAGAACACCCACATATGATTATTCATCCAAGGAGAACTAGTATTATCTATGAGAACACCTATGATACCTAGGAGGAATCCTATAAATCTAGAGTAAAATGGGAAGGGCCATATAAAATATAAAATTGCTACTCCAACAATGCCTACTCCATGATTATAATAGATTGAGAGCATATCATGTATACCACCAATATAATTATTCTCAAATAAATACTTTTTATAACTTCACAATGGGGATTTGAAAGTCCATTTTTAATGACTTTAAACTTCTTATAGATGGTTCCATTCACAAGACCACAAACTGCAAGACACGAAGTTCCATGGTGTAGGACCATAAAATTAATGAAACTCATGTCATTTTCATATAACATATGATCCATCCTATCAGAGTGTAAAATAAATTGAGTGTTATATTTTTATGAAATTATTTCCTTTTATATTTGACATATCTATGTAATAGTTCTTAGTGTAAGGGATTACATGTTTTTAGTGGGTCTTCACTAACAAATTTACACTAGGATGAAACCATTTTATTATCTCATATACATAATCAAGATCTATATAGAGACTCCTTTTACAGAACTATATATGGATTGATTCCTATTCATATAGGACACATAGTGGTTTCTATATCTCTTATATGAATAATGGTTAATGATATATTTCATTCATAATCTTCAACACTATCCTAGTTTATGTGTTTTTTCATTCATGTTAGGTTTCCTCCTATTTCCAGACACATGTATGATACAATCCTATAGTAAGAACTATGTGTGGATTAATTCATGTTAATTCCATATATATAGTTCTGTCCAAATCATTTATATTGGACCAAAACAAAAATTTAATTCCTATTAAAAACCAAACTCATCCTTCTATTCATGACTTCATCTATTAAAATAAAATTTTCATTATTGACTTGACACTAAGACTCAAGAATTTCATTTTTAATAAAATCCAGATATACACAAACCCTTCTTCACAGTGATCATAGTCATAAAAACTTAAAATGAATTACATAATGTTCCTCACCATTCCAAATTATACTACATTGCACAAAAGTCATTTTTTTAATCATATCATTAAACTAAATGACATATGGTCCCCCATAAATTACATTTAAACATATTTCATAAATTCAATACATACAATATAATTTCCTTAAATGAGATAAATATCCATGTAATAATCCTCAGAGAAGAGTTCTTTCTCAAAAAACCTATGCAAAAATAAAATTCCACAATTATTTCCTTGGATTATATCATATGGGATTCATGGATTCGCATCAAACCTTCCTTTATGTTGCTTGAAACTGGACAACATCATTTTCCCCTTCACAAGAGATAGATTTGTGAAGATATATTATAAGAACAACATGTTACATGATTCTTATTGTTATGGGATATATATTGACACATGAATTTACCATCCTAGGACATTATGTAGTTACCATTTAATTTCTCAATTCTTACCCAATGAAGATACATTTAACAATTCCAATCAGTTTTTATCGTTTCAATTCCCACCAGGGTACCAATACAAGTCTCCCTTTCTCTCATATACAATATCTAGATATTTTTTTGAGACCTTATAGAAACTACATTCATATTTATTTCTATTATTAATGGATATATAGTGATGTTTTAGCCACTAAACCGGGACCCAAAAACACATTTCATCACCATAAAAGTTGTCTTAGGGTATAGTACCCTCATTCATGTTAGGTCACTCCATATTTGAATTTATAATATGATAATATATTTTCTTCCAAGAAATATATTTTTCATGATTCCTATTATTACAGGATATATAGAAACACCTAAACTATCCATATCGGTAATAGTCACAATCCATCATCTACTTTCACTCCCCCCTTAATATTTTATAATTTCTTAACCTTGGATAGATTTGGAATGGGGTGTTCCAGTTAACTTTTATATATCATATTTATATAAGAAACACATTATACATTAACTATTTTAATCACTCCAAAATACTCATGGATATTGGTAGTGAGTGTATCTAATTTTTAAATAACACCACTATTTGGTAATGACATTCCTAACGTATATCATTCCTACAAACAAGAGATGATTTGTGTATAATGCACAAAGGTGTAATTTTATGGTAATTCATTCCTTTTTAGTATTGAAACCCCTTTTCAAAACTCCCTTCCTGATTTCCATTCTATAGATTCATCCCAAAAATTCATATATGAATGGGATAAATTCAAATAGATAGTGAAATGATTGAAAAACATAAAGAGCGATGAAACATGAGCAGTTTTCCTAAACTGACCTAGGCTACCCATAATCCAGGTACCCAAGCTTGCCTGCGATAAGTCTCAAAGGGTGTCATATGAGGGCTAAATATTTCTAGTAATGTCGTTGTACTAATGGTATGAAAATTGTGCATCTTTGGTGTGTTCAATAACATCACTTTCAATGGGGTGTTGTTTGAGGCAAAATAAATGTCTGATCGACAGTGTTATGATAAGTGTGTAACCTGATATTCTTACTGCTCCTCAATGAGGTATTGATGCTGTCTCCTAGGGACCAGACTTGTTCGGTTTGTTTGGGCATGCTAAGTAAGTGATAAATGTGATCAATGTGTCATCATTATTATATTATGCATACTTTATGATAAATGGGTCATCTTTATTATATTATGTTTCAGTAATCTTACACAATCGTATATTTGAAACATTTTCTCTATTTAGTAGTAACTATGTGTTTTAATTTTTTTTATTATTGTGTAGGCACATTGTGATATACATGGATAAAAGGTTGATCCCAATACCGAGGAACACACCTCAATATGTTAAGGGTTGGAATGCATTTTTAGATTTTTCAATTTATAATCGATCCATTGAAGGGAGAATAAGATGCCCATGTCCTATATGTAAATTTAGAACATGTTTAAAGAGAGATGAAGTTTATGAACATTTAATACTGAAGAAATTCCCTGATCAATATTTGTGTTGGATTTGGTATAAAGAATCAAACAATACAGAAAGATTAAACACTGATGTTAATCTACAGAATGAGGTCCCAAGTTCTTCGGTAATGAAAAATGAAATGAAAAACCTCATAAATGATTCATTCGGCGCTGCAAGACACTACTATGAGCATCAAAACATATCAGAACAACCAGAAGAGGGTGCGACAAATTGAAACGTGACATGTGATGTATTTGAGACTGTAACACAAGAAGATCAAGATTATAACATATCATTGGATCCTTCTCTTGATTCTGTGTAGCCAAATGTAAGGGAAAACTTCATTGAGGAAAATGTGTTTCATGATTCAGTTGATGATGGACATCAAGAGTTGTATAGTGGGTGTTTGAAATATTCAAAGCATTCATTTCTGCTGAAGCTGTACCATATCAAATGTCTATGTTGAATTACAAATTAGGAAATGTCCATGTTATTGGAATTGATTCATGATGCATTTCATGAATCAAAAATCCTAGAATCATTTTTTGATATGAAAAAGTTTATAATAAGCTTGTACTGAATTATACAAAAATACATTCATGTCCCAATGATTGTATTCTTTATTGAGGAGATGATTCATGTAGACAGAATTGTATGAAATGTTCTTCTTCTAGATGGCAGTCAAAGGGTGATGTTGTAAGTCTGACTGAACATAATTTCAAGGAGAAGAAGAAATGGTACACACCTTCAAAAGTTTTTTGTTAATTTCCTTTGAAGCCTTGATTGGAAAGATTATTCATGTCATCAAATACTGCCGAACACATGAAGTGGAATTTTGTATATAATAATAGTGTTGTGTTAATGATACATCAACGTGATCCTAAATAGTGGAAGAAATTTGATTCATTACATCCATATTTCTCAGCTGATCCTAGGAATGTTCGATTGGGATTGGCTGCTATTGGATTCAACCCATTTGGGACTTTGAGTACCAGTTATAGCATTTGGCCATTTGTTTTGATCCCTTATAATCTCCCTCTGTGGATTTTTATGCATAAAACATATTTTATCATTTTGATGATTATTCCTGGAAAACAAATTCCTGGAAATGATATTGATGTATACCTGTAGCTTTTTATTGAAGAATTGAAGGAGTTATAGAGCAACAATGTTGAGACATTTGATGTTTCTTCTAAAACAATGTTCAAAATGCACGCTGATTTAATGTGGACCATTAGTTACTTCCCTAGGCTTTGGAATTTATCTTTTTGGAACACTTATACGAGTTTGGATTCTCCCGTTTTTAACTTTTATTTCAAGCCCAAACGGCTTCCTCACAGTAGAAAATGGTGCTTCTTTTGCCATCGAATATTTCTTGATGCATCTCATAGAATTCGATTGAACAAATCAAAATTTAATGGTTCCATTGATCATAGACCACCTCCAAAGTTGTTAACCAGATTAGAAATATTGACATAGCTTGAAAATGTTAAAACAGAATTTGGGAAGGTTTATCATTTGAATGATAGCGGAAAACGAGTGCGAAGTGCATCGTCAAGTGAAATCAGAACGCAACAATGGAAGAAAAAATGTATATTCTTCAAACATCTGTATTGGGAATATAATTTGTTGTGCCAAAATCTTGATGTGATGCATATTGAGATTAATGTATGTGATAATTTGATTTTCACACTACTTAATGAGCATGGAATATTGAACGATCATCTCAATGCTCGCAACGGCTTACAAGTAATGAACATAAATCATGATCTTTGGCCATATGAGAATGAAAAGTATGCTCCGGCCATTTTTTCAATGAAAAATAGGGATAAAGATACATTCCTTCGAATTTTAAAGAATGTGAAGGTATCTGATGGGAATTCAAGTAACATCTCGAGGAGTGTTGACTTGAAGAATCATAAGTTATATGGATTGAAAAGCCACTATTCACATATTTTGATACAATAGTTACTACCATTGGCATTGCGTACATTATTACTTGAAAAAGTTACTACTATTGTACTCCAATTTTGCACATTTTTCTGGCAATTATGTGAGAAAGCTCTACATCCATTTCATCTTGACAGACTCTAGGAGAGGTTTGTATTGACCCTTTATGCAAATGGAGATGATCTTTCCTCCATCATTTTTTATTGTCATGATGCATTTAACATTTCATTTGGTTGAGGAAGCTAAATTAGAATCCTCGTTCATTATCGATGGATGTATCCAATTTAGAGGTATTTTATTTATATGTTTTCAGTTAAGTAAACAATTTTTGGAATTTAAATAAATGCATAAGTTTATTATTCTATTTCACAGATATCTTGGGAATGTGAAATAATATGTGAGAAATAAAGTTCAACCAGAAGGCTCTGTTGCAAAAGCTATTTGGCTGAGGAGTGTCTCACCTTTTGTTCTAGATATTTAGATGATATTGAGACAAGATTTAATCAAGTTGGACATGTTGAAGACACATTAACTCAATCTCAAATGCATCAGAAATCAAAAATATTTCCTACTATTGGCCGATCGGTTGGGAGGACCTCATATGTGACACTGATAGAATTTGAATTATTATAGACACATAGATATATACTGTTGAATAGTGAAATTACAGATCCATTTATTGAAGAGTTGAGGATTCAATCAATGAGACGAATGAGAGGATGAACACAAAATGAGAAATATATAATGAAAGCTATGAATAAAGAGCTGGTAGAATGGTTTGCACGACGTGTATGTTTATAAATATTGCAATAAATACAAATATTAGTTTGACACATACAATTTGTAAATATATTAAATTATATTTCTTTTTTCGGATCATGAATACTGATAATCGAGTAGAGTAGTCAGAATATTTGAAGTTTCTTTCTAGAGGTCCTATAAAACGAGTTAGAAAGTTCAATGCTTATAATGTAAATGGCTTTAGATTTTGTACAGTCGATCGAGAAGTGGGTTTGAAAACACAAAATAGTGGTATATTTACATTTGCTGAAGTGGGATACTATGGAAATCTACATGATATTATTGATTTAAACTACCACGGGATTTTTTCTGTTGTTTTATTAAAATGAAAATTGGTCGATATTATCAGAAGTTCTAAATGAGATTCCTTGAAATTTACTTCTGTAAACTTCTCTCGCTTGATGGATGTTGGTGATCATGAACTGCATGATCCATATATCATAACATCGCAAGAAAAAATGTTATATTATGTGAATGATGTTGTGGATGAAGTGTGGAGTGTAGTTACTCATGTAATACAAAAAGATTTGTATGATATTAGTAATGAACTGGAAGATTTGACCTCTGCAATTAAATTTCATCAACAATAGGAAGCAAAATTATTTTTCCATCATGATATTGAAAATATTAGTATAACAATGATGAATGAAGTGGATGAAGAAATGGAGCAGTAAAACAACATGATTGAAGGGGAAAATGATTGTATGTATAATTATCTATTCATTCAGCAACCACTTGTTTTATTTCTGCATTCGTTCATTATCATTGTTATATATATTTTGTTTGTCAGTACTGGGAATCTATTTTCATTTAAAAAAAATCCGCATAATTTTTTTGAAATATATATTATGAACTTAATTCTATTTGATTAAAAGATAGGAATGCCAAGGATGAAGCATAACACTATTTAATCAAGTTCTGCGACAGATGACGATCCGTCTGTCCCCACAACATCTGAGGCACCAGCTGCCTACACCCCTGCACCATATCCCCCTGCACCATCTCTGACACCATATGTGGATGTCTCATTAGAGGATGAGTCACTGACTCGCCCTACAGGAGCCTCAGTAATGGGGCAGCGACATGCCCCTTCCAGTTCATCACAGACATTCTGGAGGGTCACAGTCATAAGAAAATATTTTAATTAAATACATTTATTGCAATTTGTTTATACTAATTTTTTTTTTCGCATTGCAGATGAAAAAAATGAAACCATGAAAAAACACATAAAAATTTCATATGTTTGGAACATGAATGGAGAGAAGATAGTTGTGCCATTTGATTCTTATGGGGTCCTGACAGGTGACGTCGTGGGGTTACTTGGCCAGATTATAGGTCAGCTAGCAGCAGATCTCATTCCCCTGCCTATTTCATTTGATGATTGGAGGCATATGCCTCCAAACTAGAAAAATGATGTTTTTGATTCTCATATAAAGTTAATTTTATTACTTTATGGTTTAATTGAATGTCATTTTACTAATATGGTCAAAATGAATTTGTGTATATAGATGTTCTTCCACTTTACAGTTGCTGATGTGATAGCACGGAAGTAGACATTGAAACATCTTGGTAAAAAATGGAATGATTCCAAATGGAAGTTGTGTTGTGATGTCAATGATACTTCTTTGACCGTGCAACAAATGTATGAGAAGCTACTCGTGGGGTACTGAAAGAATAGTGGAAAGTTTTTGTTGATAGGAAACGTGATGAGAAGCAGATGGTATTGAAATATATATTATTATATTTTCCTCATTTTAAATTTATACATGTATATGAAGAAGAGATGACATTGAATACATTACTGTTAAATTGAATTTTATTTATTTCAGGATCTCTCAAGATATAATGCATCAAACCGGGCAAAGCAAGTCATCATGCACACTACAGGCTCAAAAAGCTCTTATAGAAGTCGAATGTCATTGGAAATATATTAATTAGATTAAATATTTATAAGGAAATATTATCTATTTAACATATTTAATTTTTTATTTTTCTTTTTTTAATGTAGTCACAGAGTTTAGGGCATGAAGCATCCCGAACTGAACTGTGGCTCGATGTTCATAAAAACATATGGAAGTTTTGTTAATGAGCATGCCAAAGAAGTTGGGGAATGAAGTCAATTTTTTATTATAATAACATATTATTAGGATTTACTATGTTAATATATATTTATATTTGATATATATGTAAAAATTAAAGAAATATGGGATGTCAATCTTGGGTATTCCTATTGAGTCTCCCAGGATGACCCGGTTGCTAAATTCCTTGGGAAGGAGCATCCTAGTAGAGTGCACGAGATTGGTTTGGGACCCATACCATCTGAGATTTTGGCAGGCCACCACATATTCCAGATGCATCTACTCCTGGTTATAGTCATTTTCATACCTGAAGATGCTCAGAGGGAGATGCCTTCTCTATTAAACACAGTTCACCAGCATGAGGATCAGATATCTGCATTGCAGAAAGAGTTTATTGAAATATGTCAGCATATGAACAGATATGCCCCCAGTGGTAGTGCATCGACTAGTGGTGAGATGGTAAATCACAAAAAAATTAAAATCATTTAGTTTTAAAACTTTTATTGGATTTAAGTTTAATTATAAATATGCAGAAATATTTAATTTTCAATATAATTTTCTTACAGGTGGCAGTAGGTAGTGGAGATGGAGGTGGAGAGGGTGATGATGCATCATCAGACCATGAGTAGTAGTATTTTTGATGTGTTGAAAAAATATGAGAATGGTTGGTTTGTATATGTAACATGTATGGCACATAGTTTCCACAAAAATTTTCCATGTCCAAACACTTTTTTGACTTCTCATGTTTCCTTCTATGCATTTTTTTGATTTATGATGTTTCATTTTATGTATTGATTTCTCGTGTGTCGTATAAATCAATCCATTTAGGCCTGTGTTTGAATTGGTAGTCGAGATTTTGGATGACTAAAGAGTGATCCTTTTGTTATTTTGTTATGGATATATAAATTGGAACCTAGTAGGCAGTATAGAGACCAAACATAAGAGGATTATGGGAATTTCGTTTATCCTAATCATGTGATACGAATCATACACTCACCAATAAAATTAGTTGGAATCAAAAATGGTGAACCTAACATGGAAGAATAAACAAAATGCATGTGTCACCCACATGTTATGATCCTTTTTTATCTCTCAAAATATGAAATGAGGAAAAACATGGATATGATACAATTGATTATACATGTGTTTATTTATTGATATTCTGATTTATGGAGGATTTATTGTAAATGATTCTCATAATTATTCTGGCACTTTCAACTAGAACCCCCTTTGATCCAAATGACATTTTACTAATTTAAGAACACATATGCTTCGACTACTACATAAGTTGGATCTTCATTTAAAAATAGGGCTTTATTATCAACCTTACACCCTCAACATTGGGTCTCAAATTCACTAGTTTGGGAGTCACACCTAAATGGTTCCTTTCCATCTTCATAGGATGATAAAAAATCCATTCATCTCAAAAATCCATTCATCTCAAAAATCACTACTAGATGTCTACTCAGCAATGACTAGTGGAACATAATTTGTTGTAAATAGTTTCCATCTCAAACCATTTCATGGTCATATCCATAGAAGGAAATAACATGTTCCTCCCTTATCTAGGAAGGTTGATCAAGAGGTCACTGATGGACTCATCTAGATAGCATAAGGGACCCTCCAAAGGGCTCCTTCTAGCATTTACCATCACCAATGCTACAAAGCAATAAAACCTCTATATGATGTGTGTGTTTACCTTATGATTCTGACTTAAGTCTCCCAAAACTAGGTAGTCAAGAAAAACCACTGAGGTTAGTGAACAATCAACCAAGAACATAAACCTACATCTATACCCTCCAAATAATCCCACAAACTAAATATGGTGGCAAACTATGAGCAAGAGGACACATTTTCCAACATTTACTAAGCTTGTCGGTATAATGTGGTATTATTAAAAGAAATCACCAAGAATATTTTTGTAAAAAATATAGGGAATAACCATATCCTTTCCCACTGACATGATTAACATTGGTATATACCTATATGAAATGGAAGAAATGATCAGGCCCATACACATTCTCCAACAATAGAATAAGAAAATATGCATGTTCTGGTCACAGAATTCACCTAGAATATTAAAAAATGGTTAAAGGGAAGACGGACAACTATTCTACCATAATTTTGGTGACTCATTAACACAATATGAGGAGATTTAGAGAAGATACACAACTTTTCTCCCAACGTATGGTGTATCTAGTTGAATGCAGTGGTTATAAGAGTTTGGGTCATATCTTGCACATCTTCAAATCTTTTCCACCAGTTCCTCCTAGGGGGATAAGATCTTTACATATTCCACATTATTATGTGGTTCATCATAATTTTTAGTAGGGATGTAGCTATAATACCACATACTGCTGAGGCCAAGGTGGTAGTCGACATAGTTGATACTCGACTCGGGAATTAATGTGCATGAAATGTGATCCCATTCAGAATAGTTAGGTTGTAGCATAGAGTCATGGTATCAGAAAACTAAATGACGTTCAACATATGATAGGCATCATAATTCAAATTCATATATTGGTTGAGGTACTAATCTAATAACCTCTACTATAGATTCTACATTATTTGACACAAGTGCATCATATAGTGTTATATTTGATGCATTTCTAGAGATTCTGGTCCTTGATATAGTGTATTTATGTGTCATTATGAATATGTAATCCTCATTGGTTATTCGATCAATGATTGTTCACTGATGGAATTATTTTCCCCATTAGATAAAAAATGTTTTTTATATAGAATTCCTTCTTTCCCATCATGTAACTGTATGATGTAATTATTGGAATGGATTTCATGCTTGCCTATAGGTCCATTATTGATTATTATCACTATAGAATTATGGTCGATTGGTTGTATGATGTCTCTTGTTTCATCATGTTAGGGATACCATGTTAGAAATAACATTTTATTTGTTTGTATGATGTCTCCTATTCCATTTTATAGTTTTCTTTGTTTTTCAGGGTAGTGGGGTAGTAGAAGCAAAACTACAATTTTTTTTACAGTAAGCATTCTGTGGCAGTTTTAACCACCGCTAATGCTTTACTGGTCAACATTTCAAAGAGTTTTTAACCGCCGATAAATCTTTTCTGGTAAAACATTAGTGGTGGTTAAAATCACCATGACAAGTAATCATTTTATATTTAGCGGCGGTTTTTACTGACGTGACAGAGGCGCATCAAACACCTAAATATCACGGCGGTTAAAACCGCCGCAAATATAAAAATATCCGGCACCCGTCAAACCGCCGCTAAAGTCACGAAAACCACCATGAAATGTGAAATATACAACACTTCCCTTAAACTGCCACAAAATGGAAATAACCACCGCCAATAGATTGTCGACGCCCAGTTTAGCGGCAGTTTCAGTAAACCGCCACTATATGAAAAAAAACTACCGGTAATAGCTAGTTTTGTTGTAGTAAAAAGAGTCGCCAATAGTTTTAGAAGAAAAAACCATCAATGCACAGTATACCACACGTCTTCCATGAATTGAAAGTCAAAGGGGATCAATCACAGCACCTTGATATTATCCTCTTTGGGTGGTTACGTCTCCCTCGCACAGTTTTAGGTTGTGTCTCAAGTACGCGACTTGGTGAGAAAAGCATCCATGTTTTTTTTGATAGTCAAAAGTCACATCAAGTACATCTTTTCACTATGACACATGGTCAATAGATCATGTCACAAAGTTATGAACCCACTATCTAGCCCTGCTGGTGGATATACTTATTAATGTCATTGGCGAACCCACTGCCCAGCCTAACTAGAGGGTAATCCCGAAAAGATATCAGCAAACACCACTACCCAACTGCGCTAGAGTGTATTCTCTAAAATATATCATCAAATATCACTGCCCAACCCCACTGGAGGGTAATCCCGAAAGAGTAACTGGTGAAGGCCACTGCCCGGCAGCACTAGAGGGTAATCCCGAAAGAGTAAATGGTGAATGACACTGCCCAGCTGCGGTAGAGGGTAAGGCATGAAAGAGAACGACGAACACCACTTCCCACCCTCACTAGAGGGTAAGCCAATATTTATCTGGTGATTCTAAAAACATCACTTCCATCACTATCATCATCAAGAATCATCTCAAATAGGAATCGTGCTCGGAACATCTTGCATTGTATCTCGAAAGCCACTACAGAGGCCACCATCACATCGAATGCAGAGAAACACTCAAGAAATGCTACTCGCAGGCAAGAATCTAAGTTCAAAATAAAGAGATACGAGATGTAGAAGATTCGTAGTGGTACACTGTGCATGGGGGTCCAACATGACATGTGACCACTCCTCATCACCTAGTCGTGTACCTAACCATTTTCATGTCCCAAAAAGTGTGAACAAGTACCCCCAGGAGAGTCAAGGTACTCCCAGAGTACATGCCACATTAGTTGCAAATCCAACGAGAGCACTATGCTCGGCGCTAAGTCGGAGGGTAAAAATCATAGATTAACTAACATGCCTCTTCAAACGATCATAGAACATTGACTATATCTATTCAAAAAACTTCTCTACTCTCACAAGAGTCAGAGCTGATCTAATACATTGATTCTTTTCAAACACGTCAAAAGTATCTTCCACTGATATTCCTTTCATGTTTTCACATTTAACAAGAGTTTGTGAATAAGGCTTCGCACATCCAAATGGATCACACTGTCACGATACTTAAAGAATAACATGCAAGATCGAATACTCACTCTTCAAAAATAAACTCATGATGCAGAAGCTGCATCTCCCAACATTATATGAATATGGGGCCCTGTGGGTCCCGCACTTCGATTCCGAAACACATCACGTTGATTGTGCCATTGCATTCAATGTAGATAAACATGCAAAGTAGGCAATTCATTTACCCCAAATAGAATTATGAAGTATAAGTCATAAAAATGTAGCATACGTCCGAAAGCCGCCTCATGGGTCCCACACCTCGCCACTGAATTTTGCCGGGCAGATTGAGCCATTGTAATCCCCTGGAAAAAAAAACACAGAAATGAGTTCTCAAACATGCCAAACCGATGTCAGGTGAAAAATTGGCATTTCACCTTAAAACATGTGAACCAGTCCCTGTGGAGCCCGCACCTCTTCTCCAACCCGAACTCTTGGGAAACCATCTCCAAAGGTCTCCATGAGTATAGGGTTCATGCTACCATTGACGGCACATCAATCATACATTTGAAACGGGAGTTAGGTCCGGTGTAAGAATAATTAATTAACCACATTAAGTGTTTCATGCCACAGAGTGAAGAAAACAAACTGAAATGGTTCCAAACCAACTTTGGAAGGACCGCCTCAACTCCAGGGTCACAGTTCCCCTAATGACGTGTCAAACGGACGTTTGAATCATGAGATACGACCGTTAAAAACATTAATAATAATTTATTAAAATTAAATTAAAACGTTTTGGGTCACCGACATTCATGCACATAACTAAAAATCCTCAAAACCCATATCAAAATTTCTGTCTCGATTAGACAGACACATGGTTGCATACGGTCTGTCAATCAGACACGCTTTTTAGAAGATACATCCTTTTGAACACAAAGGGGCCTAATTGGGCTGGTCAATCTGGGTCAACCCGCGACCTAGCTCACTATGGACTGCTGGCCACAGCCCGTGCCGACACCACTGGACCCACATGTCCAGTTCTCCAACTCAGACTGGACACGTGACCAGTCTCTGTCTGCACCACACAAGAGGATGACACGTGTTATGTAGGTACTTGTCTGATACACACCCCGCCTGAGGTCAGCACCTCAAACTCTCTACTGGGGTCATCGCCCCAGTCATCCCACGTGACGGCGGACATAGAGCTCACCGACTCTTCCTGCCTCGATCTCACCATCTCTACCTCTCTTCCTTCTCGGCTGATGCCTGGAGCCCGCAAATCCTCTTTTGTTTGTGCTCCCACTAGAGCCCGCAACTCGACCTCCAAACACCGCTCTCCACCTTTGAACACCATGCTCTACCGCACCATCCAAATCTTCCACCATCTACCTCGACTACCCCAGCCTCCCCTACCATTTCCCAAGCCTCTAATGCTAGTCGGGCTCCTTTCGACGGTCGTCAAACTGGCTGACTCCGCCGTGCTTCAAACCACCACTATAGCGCTCCACAACACCTTCATCTTGACCTCTGGCCTCTAACCCTTGCCTTAGAAGGACCATCAATTGGTCCACAACCACTCTAGTGGTCTGAAAAAGGAACCAAAACAAGTTTCGGGGTCCTCATGGCTGGATCTTCACAATGTCGCCCCTCGCCCGTCGTTCCGTCAAGGTTTTGGAGAATCCAAAATTTCGGATGATGAAGGACAAAGAACGCGTCGAACATGTGATTTAGAATGGGTCTTGGAAGGTGGACATGTTCGTTTGGCCATCGTACAAATTCTCAAATTATGGAATTTAAATTTCAAACTTGATGAAAAATCATGAAATAGATGAAGGTGTGGAAATTAACAACAATCCTACCTCGATCCGGGTGTGTGTTGTTGGCGGCGCGTCCACAACGCTCCTGCTTCGATCTTCAAAGTTTCTACTGGAGGTTGAACATCGATTTTGTGAAGAAGGGAAGAGAGCGCCGAAGAATGGTTGAGAGAGATTGGGATAGAGAGAGATAAGAGAGAGAAGTTAAATTAGGGTTCCCCCTTATTTCCAACTCCTATGTGAATTTATATAAAAACACTACAACTCTATCGACAATCGCTAATTCTGAAACCTCTGTGACCTCTCATTTTATAGTGAACCTAGGTAAAAAGCCCCATTTCAAACTCAACAGAAGCCTCAGATTTGCATTCCGAAACTTCTTTCAAATGTTATTCAAAATGAAATCTAGGGATACAAATCACTAAGTCATCATTCCAAAATGACCATTTTCCTCTGGGGGGACTTTTCTCATAGTGGTTTTGTACTGACAATGCTTATACCACTCTTAAGGTAATGGACACACTCTGAGATCAACATTGGACTTGGATTTCTATTCCATGTTTCTATTCGAGAGTTATTTGGGTTTGAGGTTTTAAATGAATGAATTAATAAATTAATACATCCACTTACATACCACTAAAAAGTGAGGGGTCCGAACATCCCGTGCCAATATTCTTTATATCGCTCTTAAGGAAAATACCGTCTTCTGAACACAAACATGGTATCTTATTTCTGATCTGATCAACCGTTTAAGGGATATACTGTTTTTGTTGTGTGAATAGTATAAAAACACTTAATATTTTGTATATAATTTATTCCGAGCACACCGGGCCTCATAATTGCATTTCGTCTCTGCCCCTGGCTCTGGAAACATGTTTAAAAATATTCCAATGTCTTATAGGGAATAAAAGTGTCTCTAAACGTTATGTCCCCAGATATGATTTATAATTCACTCTTTGATTATGATTTCCATCATACACACCATTCAATGTCATATTGATAAGATAAATCATATTCACTATCTTAACAAAAATCATTATACCAATTTACTATTCACATTCTAATTTTTTTTCAGAAGATATAATTTTTTTGGACACATTTTACCATATCCAAGCAATAGTATCACACCAAAAAGAAGATATTCTAATCAAAAAAATGCGTATATTCTATTTCAATATATATTATAAAATGAAGTATTTGTTTTAGTTACAAGATGATCATTAGAGTTCCAGGTGTTCATGTCCCTTCAAAATTTCTAGAGAAAATCGGATCGTAGGAATCCAAGATGACCATTGAGACTTTAGATTTTAAATAAAACATCATTTGAATATGTACAAAACTGAATTGCTAGTGAAAATTTTGATTAATTAAATATGTTGTGCAAGAGCTCAATCAAATTTCTACTTTGTGAGAAAGACTCTACATAGTTCATGTTTTGAAATGGTCATTCTATATACTTTTTTACTTTCAATATTTTTTATTGGTCTAGTCTAACACTGATAAATGGTGATTATGATCATGGGATTCTAGGGATAGGAAGAAAACTATTCCAATCATTTGGAGATCATGGATTATGATGTTAGGATGAAAGTGGTCTAGATCACCTTCTTGATTGAGGGAATGTGGGGATAAAAAGATAGAAGCTGATCGTTGTATCAAGGGATTACCCTGGTATGGGTAAGACAAGATTTATTGAAAGTATAAATCGTGGGACCACTATTATAATTTCTTGGACACCCTTCTCTTTGGGTTAAAAGAATTTTATTCTTTAATATTTTCACTTAATTATAGAAGAAAGTGAATTGTCCTATATATTCAGTTTTTTATTTCTTATTTTTTATCTTAACCAATATGATTATGATACTTTTGTAATATACTAATATTATAATATTTTTAATTATGATTTACTTATTACCAGCTTTTCAATTACTTAAAATGAATCATTATACATTACGATTGAATAATTATATTATTCTTCTCGGATCATCATCACCATTGTGATTATGTTCTTTTCCAAAAAAAATCTTTTTAAATAATTTCAACCATGAATATGATTAATTTCATTTATAAACTATAAATTACATTATCAAAATCAATCAGATAATGATAATTTTATAAACCGACATAGGGCCCTCTCTGTTTAATGTTTTTAATACATTAAGAAGTATTTTGGATTGAATTATTTTAAATTATTTTAAACTAAATTCATTTTGCAATAAAAATGAAAGATTTTAAAACCTTAAATTCACCCCTTCTTGTGTTTTTCCGTCTGCATATACATTACAATATAGCAATTGGTTTTAGAGTAGGTTTCCACTTCTCATAAATTTTCTCACACAAATATTGAATGTTAGTTGTATTTCATTTATATAATTTTTGTTTATAAATATCTATTACACTAACATGTACTGTGGAAAAAATAATTTTGTATTTTTTTTATTGTTGGAGGGATATAATGATTGTTCAATTGAAAATATCAATCTCATAAGGCCACCAATTTTTTATGGTAAGGATTATGAATATTGGTGAGAGAAAAATGAGGACCTTTGTAATCAATGCTCATATTGATAATTTTTTTATGAAAACTAGAGAATATAAAATTTTTAACAATGAAGAAAGACAATTTAACAATAAATAGAAACAAGAACAAGAACTGAATTACAAGGTATTAAATACTTTACAATACACAATTAATAAAAACATATATATACAGATTTCATCTTGTGAAGAAGCCAATAGTATTTGGAAGAATATATAAATTAATCATTTTGGTACATCAAAAATTTTTGAAACAAGAAGATACCTGCTAAGATCTGATTATCAAGCCTTAAAATTTACTTATAGAGAAGATTTTTAATGTTAAAAAGAGATTGATGAAAACTGTGAATAGTTTAGAATCTATGGGTGAGAATGTACTAGATGATGACATCCTAGTATAAAATATTATATATATCATATGAAATGAATGGGAATAAAAAATAACAACATTTTATGAGTAAATAAAATTCACTAATGTAACTCTTAATGATTTGTTTGAAACTCTTTTGAAATATAATAATTGATTAAAAAGAAATTAAGAAAAGGAAAAGAAAAATGATGGAGGAGTTTCTTTTACGTCTACTTCTAATAAAAAATCCATGACTCCTATGAATTTTCTTGAGTCTTTAAAGACATATAATTTTGTACTTCAAACAGACTTATTTTAATGAAAACATTCAAAAAATTTGATATCCAATTTCACTTCAAGAATGAACAAGATTTTTTGATATGAGAACATTTAGTGAATATATAAGAAAAGTAACAAAACCATTAAATATTATAATGTTACTTTTTATGAATATAAGAATTCCCAAATCATCAAACCTTATTTTACAAATCTAAAAAGAAAAGACAAAAAAGAACGAAATTGTGAAAGGAATTAGAAATAATACTATAAGTCAAAAAGAAAAAATGTTAAAAAGGAAAATGACTCCAGCAGTGCTAGTGGTGGAGGGTCATCAGATTAATCATCAGTCAAAGATAATTCTAGACAAAAAATATTGGTCTTTTTCCAGAATACATATTGAAAATAAATGTTTCAAGGAAACCGTACACTATTCTGATTCATTAACCATCATTTATTTTAATTAAAATTATCTTGATGAGAAAAACTATCCATATTCAGTTGAAAACTCCTCAGCAAGTGATAATAATACATTACATTCAGATGAAGAGTTTTCTATATTTAAAAAATTACTTGATAATGAAAAATGAAAATTTATTAAGAAATTTGAAAATGAAAATGCTAGAATAAGTCTTTTAACAAAATAAGTACAAGATAATTCTAAATAAATTGATAATATTTTTTTAAATAGATTCTATTAATAAAAAACTAATATAGGATAATTATTTGAAGGATAAGATTTCAAGATATTTTGAAAATGGAATTTCATTAAAAAATGTTTTTGATTCAAAAAATCAATTTTGAATATATTAGTAACGTGGATAAGAATTTAGTTATAAAAATAATGTCTTAAATTATCTCTTAGAAGAAGCTTATGATGAAAATTTCCACATGCAAAGAAGGTTTTGATAAAATGTATAAATTTCTGTCCAGAATGTAATAGTTCAAGAAAGGGATATACTCATTCAAAACCCTTTTTCTGTAATAATTATTTTGTTCCTAAAAATTCCACCTTTTGAACCAAATGTCAATGTGGAGGTCATTAGAGTAAAAATATTATCTTAAATAAAATTCAATGTTGGGGTTCCAAATTTCCCATTTCTCAAAAAAAAATAGGTTTCCAATTTTTTTCTTTTTAATAGTTATATATCCAAGAATGTATGGATTCTGAAAAACTAATTGTATTATTTTTAGGAAAATAAAGGAAGTACCATCAACTATATAATATGGTATGTGGATAGTTGATGTTTCAAGAACATTATAGGTAACAATTACTTCATTTAAAATATTATTTAAATGAAAGGGGGAGACTTACCTTCGAAGACAATGATCAAAGAAATATTGTTGGTATAGGTAATATTGTTATTTTTATAAAATAATTGTTTTAAAATGTTTTATTGGTAGATGGTATTATGTAAAACCTTACAAGAATATGTACATTATGTGATGAAAGTTTAATTTTATATTTTAGGAAATATAAATTTGTTTTACACAATTAAAATATTAAATTTTTTCTTTCTACCCATCATCATTAGAATGTATACACGCCCAACAAAGAAAACACTTAGAGCCAAGATTTGCCTAGCCTTAATGAAATGGAAGATAAATCATGGATACGAAATAGAAGGTTAGGAGACTATAACCTTTGGAACATATATAAATTTTATATGAAAGGAATTATTAAGGATCTATCAGAATATAGATTTGATTTATCAAAAGTTTGTGACCCTTGTAAATATTGAAAGAAACATAAGTCAACAATTAAGTCAATTAATGAAGTATCAACTTATGATGCTTTATAGTTAGTGAACATGGATCTTTTTTGTCCTATAAAAACTGGAATTATTGGAGGAAATTAAAATTTATTTTTGTACATGATGAATACACTATATATGCATGGGTTTCTAGAAAATAAATCTGAATCCTATTGTAATTTTATAAAATTTGAAGCCAAATTCTAAAATGAGATAAACCGTCCATTGAGAACTATTCATAGCGATCATGGTGGTGATTTTTTATATTCTGGTGTTGAATATTTTTGTAATAAGAAATGAATTACACATAAATTTTAAGCACCTATAAATCCTCAACAAAATGGTTATATTGAATGAAGAAATCATTTTCCTCAAGAGAGATCAAGAACCATATCGAGTGAATATTCTATTGAAAAAAATCTCCTAGATGAGGTTATGTCTACTACATTTTATACTATAAATTTTAAATACACCATTTCTTTACGAAACAACTTATGAGTTATGGAATAATTGAAAATAAAATGTCTAATACATTAATGTATTTGGATGAAAAGTATTAATTTTGAATAAAAAATATAATATAGATAAATTCTCACCCAAATATGAAGAGGGTATATTTTTAATCCATTCCACTACATCTAGGACTTATAGTGTATTCAATAAAAATACTGCACTATTTAGAAAATAGTACATGTTAAATTTGATGACACTGATCCTTTTGTTTTTAAAAACCATGACATAAATCTTATGATGTGTTATCAAAAATTAATTATCAACCTTATATAAAAGACTCTTCAAAAAAGGGAAATACTGAAGAAATTATTTATAGAGTATTCACTTGGGATGACATTATATATTATGTGGATGAACATGTTTTACATAACCCAAATAATTTGTTTCTTTTGAATCATCACATTGATAGTATTATTTGTGATGTATATCAACCTATAAGGACATGAAGTTATTTATGAAATAAAGTAAAACATCTATAATTTCAAGCACAATTCAAACCTAAAAATATAGATGTTTCATTAGGAAATAAATTTTATATTAAAGCAATGAAAGATGAAAAAAATGAATTAAAATGGAATAAAGTCTACATCTTGGTTGAAAGAAATAAAGAAACATCTTCAATTTGAGTAAAATGGGTCTTCGGAAAAAAAATGTGATAAAAATGGAACAATCATTAGAAATATATCAATACTATTATCTAATAGTTAAAATAAACAAAAGGGAATATATTATGAAGAAACCAATGATATGGTAGTACACTTGAATCTATTAGAATACTATTATCCTTAACATAATTATTTAATTTCAAATATTTCAAATGAATGTGATGTCTGATTTTCATAACAGATATGTTCAAGACGATTTTTCTTTTAACATCCTGCTAGTTTTAAAGATACAAAACATCCTGAATATGATTAAAAAAAATACCAAAGATTTATATTTCTATTAACAGGCCCCTAGGGTCTATTTGGATAGATTAACTTGATTTTTTCATCAAAATAATTTTTTTACAGAACTGCTTATCAGAAAAATTTTATAAATAATGAAGACAATAATTTTGGATCATTCAAATTTATGTTTATGAAACAATATTTGGATTAACATAGAAATATTTAACATATTATTTTGTGAATATTACGAAATCTGAGTTTGAGATGAGTACGATGGGTGAGTTTACATTTTTTTGTGGTTTTCAAATTTCTAAAAAACTAGAAGGGAATTTTATATCCCAAAATAAGTATATAAAAAATATTCTTAAAAATTATGAATATGAAAATAATAACAGTATTAGTACTCCAATAAAAACCTCAAATACTCTTGAAATTGATGAATAGGAATAACAAGTAAATCAAACAAATTTTAAAAGGATGATATGAATTCTACTATATTTATCATCTAGTCATCCACACTACATGTTTTCCATATTATTATGTACATGATGTTATGGAAATATGAAATAATCCTATTTAAAATATGTTAAAATAGTTTTTCATTATAAAAGGGATCTATGGATTTGGGTATTTTTTATTCTTGTGGAAATGATTTTGAATTGAAATGTTTTTCAAGTGTTGTCTTTGGAAGATGGAGAATGGATATGAAATGTAAATTTGGAACATCTCTATTCATATATGATTCATTAGATTCTTGGTATTGTGATAAAAATTGCTAAATAGAAATTTCCACTGATAAATCTGAATATGTGGCCATTGGAAGTTGTTGTGATCAGGTTTTCTAGATGAAACACACACTCACTGATTGTGGCATGTGTTCTAAAAAACTCAAATTCTATGTGATAAATATAGTTCTATATCATTATGTAAAAACCCATCACATAAATCATATATGAAACACATAAATATTTGAATCACATTATTATGTATCAGACACTTAAAGAAAACATCATTTTACAATTCATTAAAATGCAAGAACAACTTTCTGATATTTTTAAAAAATAATTATCTACCGATAGATTTTAATACATTAAACAAAAGTTAAGAATGATCACTATAAAGTAATAATTCATATATACTTATTATTTAAACCATATAATAACATTAATTTTCTATTTTTCAAATATGGAGTAAATATTTTTTAATCTTTTACAAAACTTTTTAAACAATATAATTTTTAGCACCAGAAATTTTTTCACATTATAAATATATATTTTAAATTATTCAAACTCAGTTTTTTTATCATTTATTTTATTGTTAAGAAAAATCTATTGAATCCAAAAAAACTACCTTGAAACACCAGATGGTACAATTCCGTATACGTTTCAATATGTTTTCAATACATTTATGTTTAATGGTATTTTTTTGAAAACTTTATTGGATTCACTTCGAATGAGATATTTTTTAAATAAAACATCAAGAGTTCATTCATCTCAACCATTTGATATATTTTATCTAATATAACTGATAGAAGTTAAATAATTATATTTTTATCAAATCTATAAAGGGACCTCTCCCTATCCCACATCAGTTATCTCAACCTTTCAATTAAAGATCTACCACCCCTCAAATAGCCAAGACTGAAGGTTTCTGTACATAGTGTACTATAGCGTACCCATACAGAAAACATCAATGACCATTCACAATGAAATTATGCTAAAATATTTCTCGAATTTTTTTTTTTTGAGAATTATTACTCACTTGGGACTTTAATTATAGGTACATTTTTCATTGAAAATAATTTTTCGGTTTCAAGGATTGGAGACAATATAAGTTTAAATACCTAAAAATATTGATTTGATTATTGTGGATCAAGTGATACTATTATATAAAGTAGTTAAGGTTGATGTCCACATAAAGGTATATTTTAATATTTATGATATTGAAATTAGTATGTCAGTAAATATAGAATCACATTTTTTAAATGTTCCATCGGAAGGAGATGTTTTCCCCCTCACATAAGTTTACTGACATAAAGAGATGATTTATAATGGAAAGGGAATAAAAATCTATTTTATAGATTCATGAAGATAGAAAAATTATCATCTTTAATCTAATAATACACTAAACACACTTTGTATGAAATATTTCTTAATCCCCAAGAGTTGTGATAGAGAAAATCTCAATGTTTTTGATGTCTTTACACTTTATATTATTTTCACTAAGAGGAAGATCAACTTAATGTGATAATATTTTGAAACCATTAATAAACTATTTTTGAGAGAAATAAAGTCCCAATTAATCATATTTCCAGCTATCCAAAGTATGTTTATTCATGAAATTGTGAAGTTTACAAAAATTTATCTTAATACAGTGATGATAAATTTTATAGTTATATGGATTAGTGACAATACAGTAAGGAGAAAAAATTCATTTTGATCGAGAATATAAATTTTTTATGAAGGATGTTGAAGCTAAAACTCTAAATAAAATAGTTGGAGGAATCCAAGGAATACTAAAATAGTTTGTTTTGATTGGTAAAGAGAAATAAAATAATGAAATGTCTGATGCTGTTTTAAAACCATATAAGAAGAGTGTTTACACCGAAGGAATGGCTACAAAATGGAGAAAGGAACAAGATGAAAGGAAATAAATAGATCCAAAATTTGGATTCAATCCTATTGATTCCCTTTTCAGAAATATTTGGACCTATGAGACCCTTAAATATTAAAAAAGGAAATGAAATTGAAAAAGATAAATGCTAATAGATTTGATATTGATATTTTGATGAAATGTGTTGAAAAATTATGTGTCAGGGAACTGATATATAGGATTACTCATAGAGATTCATTCTCATCTCCAAGACACCCACAAACTCCCTAGATGTAAATAAACTATATAGAACCCTAACATGGCTATAAAACAAAGCATCATGAAGTCATAAGAGTTTGTTAAAGAACCTATGATATACTCACAATTGTTCATATCAAAACATGGTCTCAATAAATTTATTAACATATGGGTAACTGGTCCCATATCAAGTATTGGGGAAGTATTTAATTTACATATCTAAATTATATAATTGAGTTATATAATCGAAAATAATTCCCCTAAAAAGGATGTGATGAGCCCCACCACCTATCCACCTCACCAATGTGAGTTTCTAAGCATCGTTGGGTCTAAAACTCCCAAGGACCTCCCTCCATTGAAATATGGGTGTGTACATAGTTATGGATGTGGTTAACATTGGTATTTTATGTTATAGATAAACATGGTAATCCCAAAACAAACTATTTTGAAACCACCCTCAATCACCCAAAATCGGTTATCAGGAAAAAATATCCTACATTTTTTGAGAAAAAATGGTGAACCCAATGTGAAATATTTTATTTTTGACATATCTTTTGGAGGTAAAAGGAATAGAATAACCAATTATCATATAGGAATTTGTTTTTAAATTTGATACAATACAAAACGGTGGGCATGACGCAACATTCAAATTGCATTGAACCTTTCATAAAAGAAGGAACAACTCGTTATCCTTTATACTATGAAAAAAATATATTAAAAATTTACTCGTATACATGATGAAGAGATAGTGAGGTGTATCATTTACACTTTAGGAAATCGTATATTCTTTACAATAAAAATGAAATCATTGAATGTTTCAATAGACTATGAGACCGCTGGACAAGATTATTTGGCCCCGTGGCCCAGACACATGTTGTCACCAAAACAACACATCTAGTGTTGGTTGGTGGGTGTATTGGTCTAGGAGTATCACATAAATAAATCTCTACAAAACATTGAATAAAATCATGAAATAATTTTGAGGATGAATTAACTCCAGTTGTTTTTCCCATGAATGAAAGCAGGAGAAGAAGTGGACCTTGTGGCCATAATCAACAGCATTGGGATTATAAATCTAGAGCACAACGAGACATACCTTCCCTATCAAAAGTATGTGGATGAGGAAAATCACTATATAAATTCAATCACATAGGGTCTACCTAGGAGGGATACCATCTGTTCTTTCCAGCATCATCGACATGTGACTGTGATTCTGCAAGGAGCTGCAAAGGATGTTGTGCCTACCCTAACTATCAAAATCTGGCATCCAATGGGAGTTCCCACCCTAGGTATCCAAAAAAATGAACCTCTATATCATGATTATATACCTATTATATCCAATAATTATAAGGCCCACTGTTGTATCCTAATGGTGTCCAAAATCAATCCCATATAATCACTATCCTAGAGCATCTCACTTCATCATAGCTAGCCTTGGCGACTATGGAATCTTTGGGAGCTCCCTAGCCTATAGGGATGGGGTAATTTAAATCATATTTTACCATAGGATCATATTAATTATGTGAATTGACCACCCAAATGTTACTATGGGAAATGATCTACCAAACAGTACTACAATCACTAAATCATCAAATAGTACAGTGGGCACTGCCCCACTAAATGACATATCGGGCACCGACTCGACAAATGAGATACTCTATTAAAGAGGAGAAACAAACCTATTATGTCTCTATCAATATGATTTAAACATAATATAAAAAAATCTCATTATATCTGAATGATAACACTTCTATTAATTATGATCATGCCCTCATATAGTCATCTCATCCATGATAGGTTGTCTTACATTTTACCATTGTCAAACGAAAATAAGGGATCAAAAGTATTTCTCAAGAATCTACATAAGGTATTACCGACCATGTTGGTATTTCATTGGGTAATGTCAACGAATCATATGACCAGTGGAAATAGAGTATTCCATCTTTAGGGTACACTTTGAAACTCCCATCATCATACAAACACACTACCATTGACATAGGAGAGAGGGTTTGCAAGGATCCTACCAGTCAACCCCTTGATGATGATAAGAAATTTACTTTAGAAGTAAAGATCACTAAAATACCATGAGATAATAGGTATAATTAATAAATAATTATGGTTTTGATCCTCAGATATCTACCCTTGAAATATGTGCCAACATCTTTCTACAATGTCCATTCTTGTAGTGAATTGCACTAGCCCATAGGGCAACCGGTATTTTCATATTTCTCATCCCCTTATCAGGTGATGTCAAAAATTATTCCACCTAACCCATCCCATAGGGTGTTGGGAATTTCAATATTTTCCACATTCTCATCAAGGGTATTCTAGAAACTATCCTACCTTAGTTTTTTCCATGAGACTTCCCGGAGATTTGGGTCCCTTTAATTAGTGGGATGAATTTGTATTATCCAAGACCCCCAATGCCTATACACCTACCCCGAATCAAAAATGATAGGGGATATACACCCCAATATCAAAACTCATCCTTGTTCCCACACTAATAAAGGAATATGTATCCCATGGGAGAGGAAACATGGATTCTCATCTCTTGAATATAGAAAACTAAGTGTATATTCCTTCAAAAAATAACATTACATCGGGTACTTTGATTATTCCATGGATAATGGTATAATTGAACTCCTGATTATGAATTAGAAGAGTGAGATAGGTTTTATTGTCCATGATAATCATTTCCCCTACCACTAGGATCTTAGGCATGTAATAGGGAGTTTCCATTCCATTAAATACTAAATTAAAGAGGAGATGGATGAGGGGGTGTTGGAATAATCAACACACAAATCTCCACCCAGGCATGTGATCACTCTCAGCTGAACACACAATCTGTGAAGTAGATCATGTGCAACAAAAATCTTAGATATAGGTGACCATATTTCAATATGATACTATAAAAATAATATTACTTCCAAAGAAAAAATTCCTCTAGGTATTTTCATTATTCTATAGAGAATGATTTGTTAAAACTCCCAGTAATAAGGAATTAGAGTGAAGTAGGGTAGATAGGCCCTAATAATTACATACCCTACCAACAATGTCTCTGGCACACAATAGAGAGATTATTTGTTTTAAAATATTGGATGGAGGAATATTTAAATTATTGCATTATATAGTTATAGGAACCCGAACCTCATGAAATATGCATAAGAGTAATCTAAGATCCATCAAAAATGATGATATCCTGATAGGTTATGGACCATGTCCTATATTCATGACATTAAACTAAAAAACCATGTCATTTTCACATGATGTTAAAATTGATGATAGGGTACTAGTTACATGACATTAAACTACATGATTATATCCTTACCAAATGATGTGAAACTGCATGGAACATGTCCAAGTCATATGACGGTAAAATGTGGGACATATCAATCTCCATGAGGTATCATCAACATTATGTTGAAATTATAGTTACCATAAGTACCACCGATATAGTTAAATATCGAACCTACTTATATCATAAAATTTCCAATACCCCTCAGCCACCTACTAAGAGTATTATCTAATAGGCCGACTCCTATAAAAAATAGACATTGGAATCAAAGACACCTTGTCGAATTCATAAAGATGTGTACTAGAGAGAGAAGGATCATTTACATACTAGTTCAAATTAATTATGCTATCATATCATGGAAATAAACATGGGGAAGGCATAGATCCATCAAATTGTACATAAATCCCATCAAAAAATTCAATTGGAAGAATATGGATATGAGTTGGAATACATCCCCGGTTTAATCAAATACACAAAAAATATCCTCGTTTTTTATAGCATACAGGCATACAAACCTTCATATACCATGTCGACGTTTCAAAGCCTTATAACAGTAATAGAAGAGAATCGCTAATATATTTTGGTGATAATATAGGGACATGTATACATTCATATCCGAATATCTAGCAGAATTCAGCCACTCATGATGCTTCATCCTAAATACATGATGTTAAACTATACGGATGAAATCCATACCAATGATTTTAATTTGTACAGAAGAGGTCATGACCAGATGATGAAAAACTATATAAAATACATGCTAAACACAAAACATTAAATTGTACAGAAGGCATCCTGACCACATGAAATTAAACTGTGCGAAAGATGTCCAAACCACATGATGTTAAAATGTATAAAAGGATTCTTAACCAAATGATGTTAAACTATACAAAATAAATCCTTTACAAATGATGATAAAATGTAGGGAAGAATTCCAGACCACATGTAGTTAAACTGTATGGAGTACTTCTTGATGAAACAATGTTAATATGTATAGAATATGTCTATACCATATGATATTAAATTGTACAGATTATTTTTTAACCACATAATTTTAATCTATATGAAATATATCCTGATCACATGATGTTAAACTATTCAGAAGTCTTTCAATCCACATAATGTTAATCTTTACAGAAGAAGTCTAGGAAACAAGAAATTAAACTATACAACATATTTCATCCTAGTTTCATGAAGTTAAATTGAAAGATATGTCCTTACCTCATGATGTTAAACTGCATGTAATATTTACTCACTACCTAATGTTAAAGTACATGGGATGAATCATCTCACCAACGATTCACTACACAAAAGATTGATATGTTAAAAATACAAATGACGTGATCCATCCCAGTGTGTGAGTTGGACCGACATAGGGAAATTATCTATTCAAGAACTACATGTGGTTTGATTTCTATCATCATAGGATACATAGTGATGCCTAGATCTTAGATCTTGGGTCCAACATTAATATATCAGTCTATGTAAAATGATATAAGGCTATGTGAAAAAATAATTATCACATGATGTTAAAATTTAGTCTTACCATGGGTATTAAGCCCATTATTCATTAGAATACTAGGTCAGTCATCCTTATATCACAAACATGGGATTCCACTCCTGATACGATTTCAAAAATTTCTAAAAACCTTTTTTAGGGTTTTTAGACTTATTTATTTTTACATTGGGTAACCATTGACCTTACCAAATGATGTTAATCTATACAGTTGATGTCCATACCACATGAAGTTAAACAACATGGTTTTTCATGAACCATGTGTGTCTTCATTGTTTTTGTCACAAGATATGTAGTGAAACTCATATATCTATTCTTGGGTGGAATTGTAATATTTTTTTCCTGTCGATCCACCTTTTTGATTACATAATGATGTTAAAATTAATGGATGGTGCCTTTTCTAGATAATTATATACTAAACTATATCCTAGAACTATATATGGACTGATTTTTATTTCAATGTGATGTATAGAAATTCCAAGATTCTACTTCCTTTCCTAGGAAACACATGATACAAAGATCCCCTATACATTCCATTAATCACCTATGTGTGGTGGGAAAATCCTTTTCCAGTCCTTGTTTGTCACACTGAGAATAAATCACTTGGGATTATCATCTCATGAAAATGTCATCATAGTCTTGGATGCATGACATTAAATGGAATACGATAAGTTCCTTCTTTTTGACATCAAACTGCATGGTTGATGTCTATTGCATGACATACATATACACATTATTCTGGACCTATCCGGAGAGAACCACTATTCTTGGTGTCGGTGTCTTACCAAAACTCCATTCAAGAACTATATGTCGCTTGATTCTTGTCCTCATAGGATATGCAGTGATGTATGGATCTTCAATTATGGGTCCATCTTCAAAAGTAAATAGAAAAAACTCCCTCCTTTGTGTATGGTCCAGACATACCCAGATATTTTCATGTTCAATAACTATATATGGAATGATTTATATCATCCATTGTATTGTATTGATGCCTAGATATGAAATCCTAGGTCCAAATACAGTAATCAATGAGAAATATACCCCCTCTATTTATGGTCTAGTCCTATATAAATATTTTTCATGTTAATGAACTATATGTGGCTTGATTCTTATTATCATAGGATATGTAATGACACCCAAGTATACAATCATGATTCTAGTTACAATAATTAATGAAAAAAAATTTTCCCTCTGCCTATGATTCAAACCTATGGAGATAGTTTCCCATTTAATAAATATGTGTGTCTTGATTCCTATCATCAAAGAATATGTTGTGACACCTAGAACATTAATAATGGGTCTAAATACAAAAATAAATGGGAACAATTCCACTCTATTCATGTAGTTCTGTCCTAGGTGGATAGTTTCCCATTTAATAACTAAATATGGATTGATTTCTATTATCATACGGTACACAATGGCAACCATATCTTCAAACCTTTGATTAGTTGAAACAATCAATAGGAACTATGCCCCCTGTGTATGGGTTAGAAATACGTGGAGTGTTTCATGTTTAAGAACTATATGTGCCTTGATTCCTATGACTATATGAAACATAGTGACACATAGATATCAAATCCGAGATCCAGATGCCATAATCAATGGGAAGAAATCCCCCCCCCCCCTCTTCATATGGGTTAGGCCTACGTTGAGGGTTTCCCATTCAATAACTATGAATGGATTTATTCTTATCATCATAGTATATATAGTGATGTGAAAAAGACCAATCTTGGGTCCAAATGCAATAAATAATGGAAAAACTATACCTCTCTATGTATGGGTCATACCTATGTAGAGATTGTTCATATTTAACAACTACTTTTGGATTTATTCCTATAATTATAGTATACTTAGTGAAACCTAGATCTCGAATACCAAGTTGACCTCTAATAATAAATGGGAAAATTCCCCCTCTACCTATGGACCAGACCATAGATATTTCCTATTCATCATCTATGTATGGATTTATTTTTTACATAAATGGATATATATTAATACTCGGATCTCTAATCCTGGGTCCAGATACTAAAATCAATGAGAACAATGCCCCCAATGTGAATGGGTTAGCTCTGCGTGGAGAGTTTGCCTTTCCAGAACTATGTGTCGCTTGATTCCTATAATTTCAAGATATATAGTGACACTCGGATCTCATATCCTATATCCAGCTACAATAATCAATGGAAAAAATTCTCCCATCAGCAAATGTGTTATACTTTCACATAGTTTTTCCCATTCATGTACTATGTGTGGATTGATTCCTATCCTCACATGATACCTAGTGATGAAGTGATTTTTAATCCTAGTTCTAGATATAACAATGAATGGGAAAAAATACCCCCCTCTATGTATGTGTTAGAACTATGTGGAGGGTTTTCTATTCTAGAACTATGCCTAGATTAATTTTGTTCATTACATTATATGTAGTGATTCTTGGATATCTAATCCCCGTCTTACCTTCAATAATCAATGAGAAATAATGCCTCCATGTACATATGGGTCAAACTTGCATATAGAGTTCCCTATTCAAGAACTTTGTGTGTCTTGATTTCTATCAACATATGAACATAGTGATGACTTGATATATTGACATGAGTCCAAATAAAATAATAAATATGAACAATAACCCCTATACCTATGGGTAAGACCTGGGTGGAGTGTTTCTCATTCAATAACTTTGTATGGATTGATTTATATCACTATAGGATTTGTAGTGATAACTAGATCTTGAATCATAAGTCCATCTACTATATAAAAAATTTCCCCCTCCATGTGTATGGTTCATAACTATACAAAGAACATTTATTAAGTATCTACATGTGGAATGATTCATATAATTACATCATACATAGAAATTCTTGGATCTCTACTAATGGTTTCAGACAAAATATGTAAACTGATTAAAAAATTCACCCCTAAAAAAATTTGGTCTAAACCAATGAACTAATTCATTTGAGACCCACTATCACACACCCCTAACAAATGAACAATTGCCCCTTTTTTCCCATGCTAATCATGGATCATATGAGCTTACAGAACCTGGAAGGCCATTCTAGATGATGTTACAAAGACACACTACAGACAAGAAACAACGTCCTTAATGTGTGATGTTAAAACATCAAGGAAAATATCCGTACTACATGATTTTAGACAAAAAGGAAAGAATTTTTTTTACCACATTATATTAAATTTCAAGGAAATAACCCTTGTCCCATGATGTTGAATTTCATAACAGATACATCCCCACTACATAACCTTCAAATGTTCAGTCCATCATCCAAAATAATTCCTTATTAAAGGACCACTAGAGCCTGACCCTAGTTAACCATAGTATGAGGTTCTTTTTTATCTTTTAATCCCCTTAGTCCATAAATCAAACATTATTTCATGAGAAACTTGGGTTACCAAAAAACATTCATGACCCTCGTAAATTAAAATATATATATCAGTTTGACCTTTCTAGAGATTGATAAGGGATTTGACCTACCAACCAGAGGCATAATTGACCTATAGATGGGGCTTTCCAATCCAAGTGAGCCTGACATCACCATATTAGAACTTAGTGCAAATGATTGTTCTGGGTTATCCTTGACATGATGGTCCGATAACATTACCCATGTCCTGAGAACCTCGATCCTTAATTTACACCATTTTTATCTCCCTCTTAGAATTATATTGGATTCCTCTTGAATTGGGGTATCCTAATTAGGATATCATGTAACATTACAATCATACCAAGCCCACATACACCATAACCATAAAATAAATTACCATTTTTTAGATCTGTACAACCTTTAACTATAGCCTTTGATCGTCCAAATCACAATACATTAAACTTCTAGTGAAAGATACATAAATCTTGTTTTGTTGGGAACCCAACAAAGGTATCCTACGAAAGTGTCAAGTCTATTCTCTCTAAAATATTAATCTATAGAGGTTACGTAAAATTTTGAGAATAAATGAACATAGAATAAAGAAAATAGGGACCACATTGTAGCCTTATTAAAATCCGATCCATAATCACTCGACCCCTTGGTGCAATAAAAAGTTATCATAACTATTTTTCAATTATCCTCACTATGATAACATATTTACTATGTGGTGGGTGATAAAACACTTCTTGAATATTATGTTTTCCATAAATATAAATTCAATATTTGAGCACCTTGGGTCACCTGATACCTTTCAAATCCCTTTTAAATGAAAATAGATCTCTCTATTTGACCTTGTTATAAATGCATAATGGATTTGGCCTACTAACTAGGGACATATTGGTCCTGGAATAAGAGATTTCTGATTCTTGTAATCTCGACATCACCACAAAAAATTTCAACACCTTAGGGTGTTCTAGGGAATCCTTATCATGATTGTATGATTCCATTACTTATGACCTAATCACTTTTGACCATGATTTACAATCATCATAACAAAACTATTCAAGTATATTTGAAATCATTGACATTGCGTCAGTGTTTATTGTACCCTTTCCTACTGAATGAATGTTGTAATCCAGTACCAAACCATTTCATGGCCCTACCATGTGACTTGATACCACATGTAATAGTGTATGAGATTCCCATTTAAAATATAAAATTCCTAGGGGTTTAATAAATCTTCAAGGATACTCTATTTCTCTATATTCCACTTCATCATCCAGATGCTTGAATCTTGAAAAATATTCCATATCTCACAAAAAATAGTGTGGATCCCCTTTACTTGACTGTGTGTGTAAGCCCTATGGTATCAAGTATAATGTATACTGACATACAAACTTGAAAAATATAATCCTTATATGAATGTAACTCTAATTCTCATTATCCATGACAATACTATGGAAACATTCATCACCTTAGGGTGTTTTGAGCTTTCCCCAGTATGTATTCCTCATTCCATATTTATCACTTCAAGATCCCAGACCTATAACTTACTCAACCCATATTCAAACAATCCATGTGGATTTGGAATCCCTAATATTTCACCATCCACCAATACCGTTTATTCTATGTATTCATGGAGTCATAACCCATCATGAATACACATCCTCTACTAAAAATAAATGTTCTAATCTATAAGACCTTAATCTTCAACAATAGAAGGTATAATCTAGAAGACCATAAACTACAATAAAAGAAGTTCTAAGAAGGATGAACTGAAAGTAAAACAATATATGGTCCAATCTAGGATACCTTAATATATAATAATAAATAGTTCAATATAAGAGGACATAAACTACAAAAAATGATTTCTGATCTAGAAGAATCTAAACTATGATCAATAAAAAATTTCAAGACATAAAAATATAAACAACTTTCTATGGAAAGTCCAAGATAGAAGAATCTAAACTACTAGAAACATAATGTATTAACTAGAATCTTCTAGACTACTAGAAATAGAATGTCTAATATAGAATAATATAAGATACTATTAATATAATTTCTAAGATGGAAGAACATAAAACAATATATAATAATGGTCTAGTTTTCTATACCTTAAAACAACCAACTAAAAGAGACATAATGATCACTAGGTTGAAAACCCAAAAAGGGAACCTTGGAAAAAAAATCTGAGTCTCTTCTCACTAGACACACACATTATGTGATCTGGGAAATATTAAAAATTTATAAATTGGATGATGCCCCAAACATATTAGGATGAAGACCTATAAGAGGGAGGTCTAAGAAAAATATGAGTCCACACCCGTAAGGATATACCTATATAATTCTCATAAAAAATTTAATGAAATGAAACATATAAGAAACAAATATTTTAGGGGCCATTATCTTTCTATAAAAAAATTGTTTCTACTCTCTAAGTCCACTTACTTTGGAAAAAAATATAGAATTCTCCCTCTATGTCATATATGTTACCCAATGTATAATTGTAAATTGGGAAATTAGAAGACAAATGGAGAAGCTACATAAATGATGAATCTCATGCCGATGGGAATTCCTGAGTATTCAGTATGAAAAATATATTGTCATTTAAGTATTTAAATACAATAATTTTTTTCAGTCTATTATTACTCAAAGGATCAGAATCATTGATGATCTCTGCAATATCTTCACCAAAAAAAGGGTCTCTATACAGAGTTTCGTCACAAAATAGCGATATTCACATTCCAACATATGATATAGCTATACATAAGGTCATTCATCATATAATTATTCATCCATGAACCTATATTCCCAATAAATTATTTAGATCTTCATAATAGTATATTTTTGAATTATATGTGGAATAATTCCCATTATAATGGGATACGTAGCAATGTCCAAGTACCTTTAGATCCAACCACACATTCCATTACAAACAATCCCTTTCCCATATCAGAATTCTTACACATTACAATTTTTGGATATACATACCCCATCTAGGACAACTCACTATCTTATTTTTAGACAATAACTCATGCTCAGAAGTCTCTTCTTTATTGCACCACAGATACTGTAGTAAACACAATCTCAAGAATTCTTCTCATAAGGCTCAATGTCAATGTTTTTCAGATAACTAGATATATGGAAAAGTTATCACTATTTTCCTTATAATCATATTCTTTTCATCTTGAATAAATTTGATTCTATGGTGAGAATTTTGTAGGAACCAATAATTGTGCAACATATACATTTCTAGATTTGTTCTGAGAAATGTGTATCCCATGAAAATGAAATTCATATTTTTTTTGTGAAGGACATGGAGGTGGAACTCTTAAAGGATATTGGGGGGGGATCAAGAATATTTTAATATGTTAATGTATTACAATTTCAACATTCTATATATTATATTTATTATAATTTCAAATGGGTTACCTTAACCAAAATGATTGGGAAACCATGCTAACCAGAAAACTAGCTCAAACAGGGGAACTTATGGGAGTGGCCTCAACCACACCCTAGAAGCTTGCTAGCTAGCCTAGTGGTGAGAGATGGTGATATTAGCCCCTGTTTTGTGTGAATAGGTTGCATGATAGTGTAAATAGGTGGATAGTGAATTTGGAGGGAATGAATAGTGAGTGAGTTGTGAAGGTGTTGTGGGTGTCGACCCCGTTTCCAACATAAGGCGTTCTTTCCATTGAATCACTTATTAAGTTCTCTTCATCTACAAGAGATATTGATGTGGGAAAATTCACATGTCATTCATACTATTCATCTATAAATAATATGGATTGAAGTAATATCGTTCGATTAAGCTGATCCAGGCAATCTGATCACTCGCCTGTGTCATCTTTAACTTCTGCTCGCCCGATGCCCTAATAGAAACCCCAGGTTTGATGCATCAAGGAACCAATGGAATCATCTTAATTAAATTATCTCTTGATTTAAACCAGTTCAACATTCTATGATTATCAAACATAGGTATCCATGAACATCTCAATTTCCTTAAGGAATGCATGAAACATCATTTTCATTCACGTGGTACTTCAAATAATAAAGTTGCGAGATAATATATCATAAATCCATTCATGATTACTATGAGAAATCATTGAAATTAAGGACATTGTGATAATATATAGGTTGATAAAGATTGATCACATGATCATGTGATGTCACCAGATGAAGACATGTTGATCATATAAAGTCACCAGATATCATGAAAATTCAGCACAGGATGTTTGGAATGACATTTAATGAAACAATGGTCATGTGAGTCCCCTAGATTGATCATGTGAATCATCGATGGTTGTTAAGGATGCCATCTCATGAGGCTATCTTGTGACCTCGTGATGAGAATCAAAAAAATCCTCCAACACCTCAAGCCAACACATATTACACCTACACTATAAAAATCGACATGAACCATGACCATCCTTAACCTATACAAACCCCTTATCTCTGTAAAAAACACACATGTTATAGGAATCGAGAACAAAGAGAAAGAAGACTTGGAAACATATAAAGAGATAAAGGATCAGTTACTTCACTCAGAGAACATCTTTAGGTGATCGAACAAAACCCATTACATTATCCTCTGAAGGTCATGGGATTTCATAATGAAATAAATATCATGAAACACCTGGTTCATAGAGGGTATTCACATGATCATGTGATACCTCACTAATTTCACGACTCCATTGTTCGAGCTCTTTCAATGTATTTGGAACTAGTGGGTAGACACATCCCATGTTTGCAATGGCCCTTTCATGGTCCTGATGATATCATGTGACTGCATGATGGTCACAGGACAACTATTATGTGATTTAAATGTAGAGATCAGAAATATAACTCTTCTACATGAAGAGTTATTTGACATAAAACGTCATATCATGATGCCTCTATTTGTCCACAAGGTGTAGAATATTAAACATGTGGGACACCCATCTTGATGTATGCCTACATACACCCACATACATTCACTCCATAATGAAAGACCTAATGTGCATTTTCCTGATCTATAGACCCTCAACCATATACCCCATGATCCATGTACCCTCATCCATACATGTGGAATCCAGTAAGAAGTATCTGCACATATTGGTAGAACCCTTCATAACACTCAATAAGAAATCACAAGATAAATTCAGAATCATGTGATTACTTCTCGTGGGAATCACCTTGAAATGATTATAAACAAATGGAAGGCCCCTATTTTATCATACAAACCGTTGTAGGAGATACTATGAAGTGAAACCTTTGCTATGAACTCATATTCCCAGGAAAAATGATTCCCATGTGGTTGTGGTATGATCAATTTAGACATCCAACACCAATAGTTATATATGGATATGATCTTAAACATTTTCACAAGACTCCATTGAATGAATCTCTTAAGATCATGTGATCAAAATACTCATCACTGGTTTTGTGATTCCCTTTGGCAGTCTTGGAAAAATGACATTGATCACCCAATGTCCATGGAAATTCAAGTTTCTCATATGACTCTATATATACAATTCACTTTGATCATGAAACGACATCCTGGGAAAGGTATGTAGATCATTAGAAGAGACCTTGTACATGTCATCATTTTCACATTAATGGAACTAGACATGTGAATAATGTCAAACAAACAACACTATAAATGATCTCTTTGGATATATAAAGATATACTAGACAATGAACATTGATAATGTGAAATAAATTGAACAAGTATTCATTGATGATTTGAAGACATACTAGATAATTCAATTTTATCCTATAAAGAAATCGAATACAAGCCAATTTATCATGAAAAATGTCCCAAACCTTTTTGATTTGACCATGAAAAGACATACTAGAAAAAGAAATTTTATCATGCAATTAAATCCCAGAAAGGTCAGTTGGTCATGAAAAATACCTTCGACATGCCCTATTTCTCCATGTGAAGACATCTCAAAAAATTACATTTGATCCCGAGAAGAAATCATAGAAAATTATGTTGATCATGTTAAAGGACCAAGAGACATCAAATTTGATAATGAAAAAAATCTTGTAAATTTTTGGAAAAAACCCTTGGATGTATCTACCATGTGTAATTAACACCTCCATCATGTCGGGGTGACAACCATGACATGTTAGGAATAAAATCAAGAAATTTTGATCAGAACCCTTGGGATACATCATCTTTTTTTTAAAAACACACTCATCATTATACAACGTGGACCCATGACCAAGAACCTTCATTCCAAAAACCTAATTATAAGTGGTGTGTCCCTAATGATTTAGGATTATGCACTCATCAATCCTGATTTTTTCCATGTTATCATATATGTCGTTCATGTAATACCAATCATATTTAAAAAAATATTATGGTCATTATATATCTTTATCTATCAAAAGATAAAGAATGAATTAAAAATGTTGAATTTATAGGTCCCTAAAATTCAAAAAACCATGGGGATCATGATATTATCTCTGAGTGTGGTCACCCACCCCAACCCATTAGTGTATTTGGGGTAAATAAACTATGATAAATCTTATTATTGTAAGAGATAGTTATGAAGGATGAATTACTATGGCCTGATATCCAAAAGGAATCCACCTTGGTATAAGTCACTTCATATCCCAAATATTTATGGGTCATGGGAACAATTCTCCAATAAGTCTACCATATTAAAATTCCCACATGCAGATGATAACTAGGCCCATACAGAGGAATAATTTAAAGTGGAATCCCCAATTATTAACTACAATAACTCAAACCTATTAGTGGGTTTGGGATGAACTAGACTATGAGGGCTCTTATTCCTATCATAAACCGGATACATAGGATGAATTCCTAAGTCCCAAGCTCCATACCATATCTTCCTTATACTGATTATCTTATATCTCAATTGAAAACTATGATGTGTAAGTCCCATGAAAATATTCTCTCATGTGATGTGTCTGATGTTTTTCTTTATCTAGTTTCTCACATCAAGCATGTCCTATATTGGCTTAGAGGTTGGAAAAGATTATAACAATATCATGGAATGGATACCCCAAATGTAGGACCGTCCTTGGGATGTAAGTTTGATTACATCTCATCTTCACTTAAAGGGATATATTACTGATGAGGCAATACAAGGAAGCTTTATATACCAAATTCCCCCATAAAGCCTCAGTCGTCTCATCTTTTATGACATATACCAAAACAACATAGAATCTGATATCTATCCTAATTGGATATATAGTATTTTTACTAATGTCTCTAGCCCTATATGTATATACTCAAAAAAATTATATTAAACAGAATGGACTGGTCTAGTCAAACAACCCTAAAATATTTAAAACTATCTATGTGGGGTTTGATTCCTATTCTTATAGGACATGTTTGAGACCTCATAGAGGTTCAGTCCCATATCCAAGACACCAACCTCCTCCATGTATGGAAATAAAATCTTGAGTTCCTAAATATGGAAATAATATAAAGAAACATAAATACATTAGAGAATGATGGAGAACCTATTATATTCCACTAATTTTTCCCTTCAACGCGTTGTCTTAATCAAGATACTGAAACAGGGGTAAAAAATTCTCATATCAGGGATGGTGAAGGATTTCACGAGGATATTTTAGATTAATAATAGTTTCCCATAATAGGAAATAATTTCCCTCAAAATCATGTATTGAGACAAACCACCCATACTCCCAACCAATGTGTGTTCATAAGCATCATTGGGCCCGAAACCCCCATGGACCACTTACCTTTGGAAAAACATCTCTACTTAGCTCTAGATGTGGGGACCTTTGGGATTTTCCATTAGAGAAAAACATTATAAACATATGGATAATGATTGTATGACCACCCATAATCACACACAATTGAGCATTAGGAAAAAAATCACACATTTTTTGGGAAACAATATTATGAAGGAGATGGTTGAAACAAATAATATATTATGACTACATGATACATTAACCCATAGGGATTAAAAATAAGGTGTCTATTACTCTAAAAATGAATGATCATAATACCCTTTCCTTGATAAGGTTTAAAAAGTACCTAATACTCATGGATTTATAGAGGAACAATTTTGAATTATTAATGCAAGGGAAGACAATCTATATAAAAACATGATTGCAATATCTTCAATTTTTGTGAAGATCATAGAATCCTAGAAAGATAACGTATAGATACAGAAAAAACATATTGAGTATTCTGAAGTTAAACCTTGATAAAGACCGATTTATAAGGTTTGAAACCTAAATATGTGTTTTATAAAAACCATAAGTGTGGAAGGATATTTTTTATAAGGATTACAGATCATTCTATTTATGTTCATCTAGTAAGCATGAATCTGTATTAAGATCTACTGAAACATTTATGGTGGAATAACATTATGAGGGAGATCATAGAATAAAAAACCTAATGATCGATATTCCATCAATTTTAGGATGAAGGATACATGTATAATGGTATGTTGAAACCAATACCTATACAAGTATATAAATGGGAAGACATTACGATAGATTTTTTTGTGGGACTCCAATGGACGTCTATAGGAAATAATTTCTTTTTGATTATATTTTATTTCCTTAAAAATTTAAAGCATTATTATTTCATCAAATAATATTTCTATCCTAACCAACACTATAGGATATACATAAGATATTATGTAAGTCTGTATGGAGTAAAAGTATCTATTTTATTTGAATAAGATCCATGGTTTACCTAAATAATCTAGAAAATCCATCAGGAAACATCACAGATAGAGTTGATCATCAATATGTATTATCATATTAAGATATACGGTCTATCTAAATGAAAAAATAAAACTCATGAGGACACTTTTAGATTTTGTAGTGGATTTATCATTATTTTGGGATCAACACCTTCCACTGATAGAGTTATCTTATGAAAATAGTTTTCATTATACCATTCAGATGGAACCATATGAGGATATTTATGGGAATATATTTAGGAATCAAATATATAGGGATGAGGTTAGATAGAGGATATTGATAGGTTTTGAGATATTCCATGAAACAAAAGATAAAATTCAAACCATTTAGAAGAAAATGAATGCAATATAAATTCAAGAAAAGGGTTACATGGGTAATCATAGATACTATTTATAATATGAAGTTTGTGATCAGGTATTAATCAATATATATCCTTGGAGGTGAGTTATGAAATTTTGAAATAATGAAAATAATATCCATTGGTACATTGGTCCCTTTGAAATATTTTATTATTCCAGGTAAGTATCTTATTACATAGTACTCCTGTCACGCATCTCTTATATACATGATGTGTTCCATGTATCACATTTAAGGACATACACATAAGATATTTCTCATAAACTGAATTCATAATCAATGAAATCAGAACATAATCCCCTATATAAGAAAAAATGGTGGAGATTTTTAATCAAAGTGATAATGTGATGTGGAATAAGACCAGTCATCCAGTAAAATTTCTATGGAGGAATCATATGTTTGAAGAAGTTATGTAGGAACATGAGGATGTATTGATAAAAAAGTACCCCACATTGTGTTATTATTACTATGATATTTTTGGTATTAAATTATTTTCAATGGGGGTATAATTTAATGACCAATGATTTAGGGAAATAATCTTTCCTTAAATAAAAATCTTGGTGAGTAAATTTTCTTACATTAAACACCAAAATAAATTGAATATTTTGCCTCGTTAATAAAATAAAATTTTTAATTATCACTACTATATTAGAACTATTTAATTGGATGTTATCAATAGAAGAAACCACCTTATGAAAACCTTGTTAAACAGTATATTAATATAAAGGTATTAAAAATTCATTTGTTTTCCATATATGTGTTTTTATATTAAAATTAATTCCTATCACATATATAATATGAATTTTATAAAATTGAATTAATACATGAAGTCCACATATTTAATTTTTCCTAATATGTTTTTTGGTATTTTTTATAAAATAATTGATTTGTTCGTGAATTTTGAATATATAATTTTTATTAAAACTATAAATTTATGACTCTATCAAGAGGTTGGTATAACATAGAATATAATAAAACATTTTAATGACAAAAAATCTAATCAAATATTGAAATCACGTATTTAAAAATAATATTTTTAAATTAGAAAACCCATGTTTAACATCTTGAAAATTTGGAAATATCATTATAATAAAAACTATTTCTAGTATTTATCTATTAATTGAGTTTAATATAAGTAAAATTAGGTTTTGGATATATTTTAATTAAAATATATATATATATATTTAATAATTAACCAATTAATTTCATTGTAAATCAACAACTTTGATAATTTTTTTAAACACAATTTATATAATTATAAATACAATTTTTCAAAAAAGGGTATCTATGTGTTACATGCGATAATGTTAAAATTAAATTTTCTTAAATAAATATTGTTTTCTAAAAGGATTTAATATTTTGAATCTGTAGGTTCAAATTATATTATTAGGACCATTTTATTTTTATGAATTATAAGTAAATTACTTATGTTAAAATTTAACTAACACGTTAAAAACAGAAATGTTAAAATTAAAAAATATTGAAGTGAAATAATTCAAAACATGTTAAAAACATGTATACATGAAGTATTATTAACCATAAACCATTCATATAACCTTTATTTTCCATTATTGGATACTTTTTACCCTTTAATAGTGACCTGTCCTTGTATATATTACAAAAAATGCGACTCCTTCCAATTAAATAACAATCCACCACCACCCCACTTCTCATGACACCAAACCTCATTTAATTTAAAAATATCCAAAAAAATAAATACCAATCTCTACCAAACACTAAATATATATTATTATTTCTCAAAATATAACCTCTAAAATACTTATTCAGTTTTGTAGAATTTTTTCGAGGGGTAAGGTAAATTTTTTGAATTACACCTTTTCTATATCAATTGTTTTTATAATTATTCCACCAATTTAATATATATTTTATCCTATAAATTGAAAGGAAATATGTATTATTAATATAATAAAATTTTATTATTATTTTTTAATTTTTATTTATAATTCCTTCCATTTTACTTGGTCGAAAATGAAAATGGAACTTGTGTTATATACTGACTAACACCTCCATAATTGGCATGATCGGTTTTTTCATTACCAAATCACATGGATGGTTATAAAATAATATTTAATCAATTAATATTTTATAAAAAATTATTATTATAAAATTTAAAACTATTACATAGCATATTTCTATTCAATGGTATATTAATATGTCATCTGTGAGTATGTGCAGACTTCCACATCCACAATAGTGGTGTTTTTAATTTTTCATTGTATTATTTTATTATGTATCAAAATCTCTTAAAATATATTTCACCACATTAATAACATCTAAATAATATCATCATACTTATGTTAAAGTGATACTATGAAAAAATTACCTTTTTATTAATCATACTCACCCTAATATTATAACGTATTTTTGTTTGAGATGGTTTAAATACATACATAATAAAAAATATAAATTTATAACATAGATAATTATGGAAAAATAAATATTGGTGTTATTGGAAATTAATTATCAAATATTTTTTATTTTATCGATTTTTAATGTTATAAAAAAATTTAATTATTGTTTACCATACCAACATTATTCATAAAAATTATCGAAAATAAGCATCTTACCATTTATATTTTTATGGATTGTAATGAAACATATTATGGAATGAAATTATAAAATTTCTAAAAAATAAATTAAATTAAATTCCAGTGTATATAATTATCTCATAATGATGAAATTTATATATATTAACATCAATCCACCCCACTATTCGACGCTAGTACACAATGAACAATCAAAACTAATAGTATCCGCTGATGAAGGAAAAAACTTAACTATCATATGGATTTTTAATAAATGAATATAATTGAAATTTAAAATAAGATATAACTATTAGTAATGTTATCAATTAAGTGATTAAGATATTTATTTTTATTATATAAAAGATTCAAATTCTTTTATGGACTTCCAGAATTTAGGTACGTGGTTTCTCATCTCAATCATCATTCTTTGAGGCTTACAAAATATCCACCCCTTGATATATTTTATTTAATGTATATACATCCCATGGATATATTGTTATCACTATTTAATGATAATAAAAAGGATTATATATCAGTCTCATTTTTTATCATTCATGGTATTTTGGTCCAAATGTTACTAAAGACATAATGTTTCTCACCAATATCCTACTCAGGCCACATTTTCGTATGAATGATAATCCATCTAGGTAATATCCATGTCCATAATAAATATTTATGAATGTTATTATCTCAAAGTATATGATTTTTTATTTTAATTTTAAATTAACTTGGATCTAATTTTAAAATGAAGCCTATTTTAATTTCCTAAGTGTAATAATCTTTTGCATACTTTGATCATTTTAAAAAATATTAATGAAACCATTCTTTTAAAAAATTTATATAATAATATGTTTTCCCATTAAATTCATCAAATATATTTAAAAATGTTCCTCTGTATAATTTCAAAATTTTATAATGAAATTATAATTTCATTTATTTATAAAAACATTATCAAATGTAATTAAAGATAAAATCATACTAGTTCACCTTTCTCAAATTATTTTATAAACCTCTTATAAATGATGTTTTCCATTTATGTGAATATCGAATGATGTTTCCAATATTTTACAAAGGGATGTGTTCTTATGATACAATATGATTTATTTCTCTAGGTGGATAATGAAATTTATTATTTATGTTTTTATGAAACCGATATCTTTTTTTGGGCTCATTATGTGATGATGAAAAAATAAATGTTTTTGTGACCCTATGAAACACATATGTATGGTTTTTCAATAAGTGATGGTTATGCCATATATAAACCTATAATGTACTAGGTAAAGAATTATATCTACTGAGATAATTGTAATTGATTTGTGACACTCCATATCCTATGTAAAAAATGTGATTAAAGCCTAACCCACTAAAGAAAATAGGAATGTAATTCTAGATCCCTGAAGGGAAACTGGTAGTGATGCCAGATCTACTATGTAAAATAGGATATGATGCTAAATACACCATGTTATTATTAATTTTTTAATTTTTTTTCTATATTCATATTTTTTTCCTATCTAATTATGTTATAATGGTTTATGTATTATGATCTATGTTTTATTTTGGTATTCTATCCTAATTTTATGTTCCTAAATCATGATTATACTCTAATTAGCACATATTTATATTTTTATCACTTATTATCACAATTGGTTATCAATTATATTTTCTTTATATAGAGTATAATATCCCCCTCCCTTATTATTCTATTAATTAGGTTATTAATAATATTATTATGTTTTAGAATCCTAAAAATTGGTTTATAGTCGTACAATTATGGTGGAATTTTCATGAGTACTATAAAATTAGTTTTTCATATAGGTAATCTATCAAGAAAATAAACTATCATTTCTTGGGATTATGTGTCTATCTGTAACATGAATCCATTATTTATGTAAAATAATGAATTATGTGTTTTTATTTTTCTTATTCCACATTATGATCTATTATTAATGGTATTAATGTTTAAAAAATTTATAAATTGGATTTATCATCCTTCGTGGAATTTGTGGTTTGGTTTGTGTCCATATTACACATTAATTATTATTTATTTTCTATTTCAATAATATGGAATTACATTATTCATGACAGACTAGGTGAATCAATATTTTGACTATTATTTTAAATTATTTTAAAAACTCTATCCATATTCTATTATTCTAGTGATTGATGATGTTGTGACTGAATTTTTATTTATATTATATCTTTAATATTATTACCTTCCTCTCTTTATTATGTCAATATATTCTACTCAATCTATTATTATCTATCATGTGAGTTTGGAAGTCAGTGAACCTAGTATATGCTCACAACAACGAGGAGTGACATAATGAATTGACAATGGAAGAAGTGTCATGGTGTGGTGATAGCATTACTAAGAGTTAAAGGAGGAATATGTGGTGTAGTTTGAATGGATATCTAACTAAAATCATGTTTGGAGGTATGGAATGGATGGTCATCCATCCTTTTTTTGTTGGTTTTCATGGTAGGGTTTCTCCTATCATGGTTGTGGGTGCATGATGGAGGTATTGTAACAACCCGTGATTTTTTAAATGGTATTTTTTTGTTATATATTATATATTATTATACAAATAAAGAATATAGAGAAAAAAATAAATTTTATTTCATTAATAATTATTGTTACATTATTCATATATGAAACTAAGGAAACTCCAAACATTACAACTACACAAAAATATAAAATAAAATATCTAAAATAGTAAAATATGGGTCACCCTAATATGTAAGAAAAATTTCTCCCACAGAAAACAAAATAAAAATTTAATTAAAATATTTTTAATCCAATAAACATCGTAAGAAAGAAAAATATAACCATAGGAAAAATTGTAGTGAATATTGATTGAAATAATGAAGCAGGTTTTATAAGATATAAAGCGAAATGTGATCATTTGGATTGAGTTGTTATATGATTAATGGTTAATATAACCATTTGTAAATTTTAGCATTATAAAATATACCTATGCGTGATAATTTTACCATTATAATTTGTTTTTATAATCAGTAATGGAAAAGTATAATTTATGTAGAGAGGATAAATGATGGCATTAACCAGTTGTTTCATGTCTTTTGAAGCCCATTAGCCAGAACATGAGAGGGAGGTATAATCATCGAGGTTCATGCTTGACCAATCCCAAGATTATATTCAATAATTAAATCTTTAATTAAATAGATAATGACACATATTCATATTATTGGATATTACCACTTGATTAATGTAGCTCAGCCACCCTATGAAACAACCACCATCAAACACCTTACCCTTTGGGCGTATGCGGGTGTTATAATAGGATACATTTCCAAGAATTATTTTCATAATGTATAGTTTCCCATTGTATAAATAAAATATTAATACTATCAATCCCATATAAATAATAATTTTGTGTAATAATGTATTTTTATGTAAGACCTATTTCGATAAATTTATTGTTTAACTCGAATAAAACATAATAGAATTTTTTTCATAAAATATATAAACTTTTATAATAAAATAGGGTATTATAAATTATATTTATTCTAATTAATTAGTATTTAAAAACATCATTATTTAAATATAAATAATAAAATAATTTTATAATATCATAGGAATTTTTAAAGTTTCATAAATTTCACTATCTTAAAGATAATGTTTTTCAATATATAAGGATGATAATATTTATAAGGTAAAATTTTCATATTTGGAAAATTAATTTGATAAAATAAATATTATATTTTAGATCATTTAATCAAAATTATATTAGAGTGAATTTATTATATTTTTCTAAAATAAACCATTTTTAGAAAGTAGTAAAAATATAGTTTTGTGTTTTTATTATGATTTATGAATTCATATATACATCATAATGATATAAAAATTAATTAACCAAAATACATGACCTTAAAAATAATATTTCATTAATAATATTTATTTTAATGGATTTTAAAAAAAATTCAATCCTATAAGTGAATTTACTAAATCAAAAATGGGTAATTTGATTATAAAAGATTTATTTTTTGAAAACATTAACTTTTAATGTCCAAAAAAGTATTGAAAATGGTGTTCAGTTATAATTGATTAATATATCATAAATTGAGATTCAATTTACTAAATATATTTTTTGTAAATCTAGTGGTTTTTCATTTTACACCACTTGATTTCCAAGACCTATATTTGGAAATTGTTAAACAAATCATCAACTTTTTCTATAAATACCCACTAATTTCACCATTCACCTTTACTCAAAACCCATCCTCGCTAAATTTGTTTTCATGTTTCCTCCCCAATAGTCCCCAATTGTTTCCATAGGCCTCAAGGTTCCAATCCTCAATGATTTAGGACAATGTCTTCCTGTTAAGGTTATTCTGCTTCCTTTCACTTCAATTCATGAAACATGTTTTTGTATATGTATTTTAAATTTCATGTTACTCTATTTTATTTACTTTTTGATAATAACATTACATCAAATTTCATTATCATTGTGATACCTTTTCTCTATCTCATTTTAACAATTTCTAAATCCAGTATTTATTGATGTCATGCTATCAAATTTATTTCTCAAATTTCTCAACTCTAAATGAAAAATTTTATAATGTGAAAACCAAAACATTTTTTTACATGATTATTAAAATATATGTTAATATAAATTTATTTATTCATATATTTACACATATTAAACCCACATTCCATTTTCGTTGGTTAAAAATAATTTTTTTGGTCGAGCCTTTAAGAACATACACACTCAATTATTTTATGTGAAACCTTTACATTATTATAAAATGGGTTACGGTTTAAATGAATTATTATGATAAATGTGGATCACATAAAATTAATAAATATGAAGGGTGTTCCCTAATAATGCTCTAATTAATTGACTAATAATTGAATACATAAAGATGCCATGTTTTACAATACCTCAGTCAATAACCTTGGTAATTTTTATTTATGAATCACGGTGATAAAACATGGTTATACGATTATGAAGGAATAATCTTTACATTATAGGAACATTTAAAAGTTATTATTAATTTTTTTATTATTATAATACACCTATTATTCATGCATTATTATTATGCCTCATGTTCTTATTGTTTTTTTATCATGATCACTTTCTATATTTCTCCCTTGCTTATTCTATTACTCGGCTAATGCTCACCCCATTTATTTAATATGTTTCCCTAGGATATTATATATAGTAAAAGTAACCTAGGTTGATCCATTGAAGATATTTTTAATGTAAATTAGAAGAATGTTTTATGATTTAATGTACTAAAAACCTAATTTCCAGGAAAATAGACTTTCAAGGATTCTATGTTTTGTTCTATGTTATTAAACGTTTATGTTAAAAGAAAATCATTACGAAATATTTAGTATCAAATAATTGTTTCGTTATTTTTCAAAATTTTGAATTGAAAATTTTAATATGAACCCTTGCGATAAGTCAAAATATAGGAAAAAATCCTCATATTTTGGTGAGTATTAAGTAAATGGGTTCCATAAAAATATATCACTGCATAGATTCTATAAGTGTATGTGGATCTGGAAAAGAAATAACTAAGGGTAACAGTAAAAAACATTTTATTGATCTAGGCTCAAACCAGAAATGGTGTATGAAAATGGGCTACACTACACACCTATTTTGACACTTCAGGGGGATATGTTTGGTTAATCAATAGATTTTTATTAACCATTATCAATAAAATATAGAAAATTTAATTGTCATTATAAGAGACTAATAACATTTTTATCCATCAAATTTTGTAATTAAAACCCCTTTAGAATTATAATATTCCTAAAAGTAACATGTTTCTCACTATGGTTTTCTTCTATTATAAAAAAGGCCGAAATAGAAGGAATTGTGAAAATGATGAATGAAACTGATGATGCACTAAATACCATCCAATGAAATATGGAATGAAAAAATTCATGAGTATGATGAGTCAATAATCTTAACTTATGATTTAAAATTGAATCATGTTGAGAAACTGGATTCACCATGAATGGAAAAGAATTCCATTGAGTCCTTCATCCCTCAATGACCACCTAATTTTAGTGGATATACTAACCCATTGATTTTCGAACAATGGATTACCTATATAGAAATAATTTATTCTATAATCCATTCTTCAGGGATATAGAATGTAAGCTTGGATGTATACCACATAGAATGAGAAGCTGATCAATTGTGGATTCAGATTAAAAACAAGAATCCCTGAAGTGTGATTGATTCTATAGATTGGTAAGATTTTAGGGGAATATTTTTAAATAAATATTATTCCCATTTGATCCAAACCAAAATGGATAAGTAATTACAAGAGTTGGAGTAGATGGAATATGAAATCTTGGGAATCTATGAAATTAACATTACAAGACTTTCTTGATACACTTCTATATTTGTTATGGGTATTGAGATAAATGTTGATAGATTCTTTGGATGACTGAGTCCCTATATGTGGATGAATTTTGAAATTCAACCCTGATAATGATATTATGAGATACTACCGAGTGATATAATGGTTAACATAGAGTTTCTAGAGAAAAATTGGTCATATATGTCTAATGAAAGGAAGATTGAAATGGATCTAAACTCAGGGATGAATTGTGATCATGTAAGAGGAGGAAAGAAAGTGAAACATACAATGTGAAACAAATATTGAAAGAATAATTCAATGGAATTACTTCTCGAGAGAGGATAGTGTAAAAAATACATAATATATAAGGCCCCGAACTTAAACCTTACATAATATTGAATTAAATGAATAATTCACATTGAGGATATTTTTAGGTTTAGAGTTTTAGATAATAGACATAATTATTATGTCTCAAAAGATTACAAAGTAGAAACTTCTACTAAGTTTCCATAAAATAAAAACTCTTAAAAAGAAACATGTCTAGTTCCATGTTTTAGATAATATGACTTTTCCTTGATCCCATCCTTGACCCTATTCCACATTAAGTCCTGTGAAAAACATTTCAATAACATGGGATGAGCATAAAAAGCTCAGTAAGGGATAAAATAGTACGAAATGAAAACATTAGTCCATATATGAAATCATAATTTACTCATAAAACATAATCATTTTAACATACCTCATCAAATCATGAATAAGTTATAGAAATCATAAGACATAAAGGTAACTTGAGGCATTCATAACATTCTTACGTAGGAAGTAACCCTCATGGTTACGTTTGGAATAACCATCACAGTATATTCCCTAAACCTCTTCGGAGAAACCTTAACGTTTAACTCCTTCACATTACCCAATGCATTGGAGAGCTATATCGGGCTCACCCGCCCTTAGTTTATCGCGGAACCACCTGTCTTCATAACAATGCCCAAGAACCATAACATAATCGTATCACGTAAAACATGCATAAAGGAAACATAACATTTCCACATTTCAATCAAAAGATATCAATACAACACATTGATATAATAAAAACATTATGAAAACCATTTTCAATACCAAAATAAAATAAATGTAATAAATTGTATTTATTTTTCATTTTAAAAAAAATTAGGTTATGGCTTGTAGAGGAAGCTGAAACTCAAATAATGGTCACGACGGTAGAGAAGTCATTGTCGCCACATATGTACGACAAAAAAACATTTCTTTTATTTTTTAGTAAAATGCTTCATATAAAAAAAATTCCTTTTGAATAAGCATAAAAGTCAAAGGGGTTTATACACCGTATAAAAGAAAGTTGTGTATAATACAAAATACGACTCAATGAATGGAGATTGAGACGAAGTCCCTTACCTCATTTCTGACGTGACTCGATTGCTCTTTAATCTCCTAAATAATAGACTTGAGTTAATTTCTACCAGATTAAGAACATTTTATAAGTTCATTATTCCTTTTATATCTCTTATTACCATGTCATGAACACTATGTAATTATTTAAGTTAATAACGGCCATTTTAACGATCATTGGTACTTGAGTCAAAAATAAACTCTTTATAATTACAAGTTGTTCATGTATCCATTATATCCAGAGTTATATTCATTATATAGATATCATATATATCATATATATCCATTATATACATTCATTTATAATATTACATAACATTTAGAGGTACGAAATGAAATGTACCATTCATGGAGATGATAAGCCGTACGTACGCCTGAACCCTACTTTCATTTATATTGCGTATTTTTTGGAATTTAATGATAATGACATGAATTTTTATTATAATTATAGTATAATTTCATATATAATATCATTAACTCCATCCTTTATACATCCCACATATGGCATTAACGAATCAAATCACTTTCAGGGGCGGTAGTCCGCACTTCCTAAAATGAAGATATCCCGTATACCCATAATGGAAGCCATAAAGTTATGCCATAAATGAAAAATAAAGAAGCTTAAGGAAATAATAAATATATCATATATCATATATAAATATAGTGTCATCTTAATGGCCACCTTTGAAGGTGTTAGAAGAAGATTGAACAATCATCGTTTCGTGAGGCAGAAATTCGCCATCCATGGAAACAGTATGCTCTTTAACCATTAGATGGAGGTGTGTGTAAGTGTAGAGCTAATCTGTCTCATAAAAACATCCTATTATATTTAATATTCTGGTGTTATTACAAAAGAAACAAACAAAAAGAGGTTATGGGGTTGGAGAAGCAAAATAATACATAATAACACAAGAGAAGACACTACCTTTAAAATGGGTAACTCTTTTTGATTTGAGCTCAAAGGCTTCCATGGAAAGACTTATGCCAAAATTGAGGATTCTAGAAGTAATAGAGGGATTTTTAGAGACAAAATTGGTAGGTTTTTGCTGAGAAAAAGGCTTGAGAGGTGTGGTTAATGTGGTAGAGGTGGGGGCCTTTTATAAGAGGAGAGGAGGGGAACTCTTGGAATATTATAAAAGGTTACTTTATTATAAACTTATTTTCATATTTTAAAGGACCCAAAATTATATATTTCAAGTATAAGGTGATAAGAGTTCTAAATACACCCATCCAATAGGTTTTTTACAAGTTTAGGTCTTAGATTTTACATTATATTTTCATTTTATTTAAATCGTTAAATAATGAGGTAATTGCTCGATCATCATCGTGTCATAAATAATTTAATTTATATAATGTCTATAAATTATAAAAAAAACATGATGATGTAGGAAATCCTTTTATCTTTCTAATTAATATTTATAGTCAAAATTATGACATTTATAACCTCATTTAATTTTTTTTAGTAAAACAACACATGTTTGTGACATTTTTATTTTAACATTAAATAAAAAGTTATTAATGTCATTTTCCTACCAAAGTGGCTCCATGGGGTCCTCAAGTTTACACATGGATTGTATGGGTCGGCCATGACACATCCAATAATGGTAGGACATGTTTCATGGTCCTTTTATATTATTAAAACATTATTTTTACCTTAAATTATAGTAATTAACTCTAATCGCGATTAAAAACTTAAAAGTTACTATTCACCAGAAATTATTTTAATCCCATTGAACCACATTTTACTTCTTAATGAAAACCATGTATGTCGGATTTTTGAAATTCAAAACACAGAGGTGGTAAAATTTCATTTAAACAAAAAAACAGTTTTTTAGGTACCACTTAGTGGTTTCACTATTCATAAAAAATTGAAGTTTTTCAGAAAAATAAAAAAAACAACACCCTAAGCTATATTTGATATTCCGAATTCAAAAATTATTTCTATTTTAAAAAATTCAAAACATTTAAGTTAAATTAATTAATTTAATAATTAATTCCCACTGTCAGGACAAATAGCGTGTTTTTATGAAACAATATATATCAAAAGATTGACACTAGTTTAAGTCCAATTTCAAAGTGAAATTAATTTCAAAGACCACTATTGGATTAAATGGTAAAAATATATTCTATTTTCATTTTAAATCCAATTAAAAAGATAATTTAATCATATAAATAAATTATATTAAAAAGAGGGTTTGAATTAAAATACAATATTTTTCACTATTCATTAAAAAAATGAACTCTATCGGAAAAATACCATAAATTTACACAAAGTAAATTTTGATGTCCGGATTCTAAAGAAAATTTTTTTTGGTCCAAAAGAATGTGTAAGAGTGACCAAAAATATATTTAATGACAGTTCGCCATCAAAAGGCGATAAGTGGTCCTTTAGTGAAAATTAGAGTATCTATGCCTAAAATTGAATTCTTTTCATATTTTATTCCTTTATTCTTTATTGGATAAATGTAATAACATTTAACAAACATATACAATAATATTTTAGTTATTTTTATTCATTCCTGCCAATACAAACGGATACGTGTTAACTATCATTTATAATATTATTATTTTATTACTAGTGTGAAACGTAATACTTCAAAAGAACTCTTTGTTGCGTATCGGGTACACTATCGAACATAGAAACCCCTTTAAAGTAAAATAAATATTTAATTAATAAATATTAATAAATATGAAAATATTTTATTCTTTATTTACCGGGAATGTTACACCCTTCCCCCCTTTTGGTAATTATGTCCTTGTAATTTTATTCACTTATCAAAATAAGTGGGGGTATTTATTCCTCATAGAATTTTCAGATTCCCACGTTGCCTCTTCAACAATATGGTTTTTCCACAAATCCTTTACATGGGGAATTACCTTATTTCACAACACTTTCTCTTTTCGGTCAAAAATCTGGACTGGTTGTTCTTCATAAGAGAGATTCTCTTTCAACTGAACTACCTCTGGGCTCAAAACATGAGATGGATCTGGAATATACTTTCTCAACATCGAAACATGAAAAAAAAATTGTGTACCGGAGATAAACTCGGAGGTAAATCCACTTAGTAAGAAACTGATCCAACTCTCTCAAGAATTTCATATGGTCCAATAAACCTTGGACTCAGCTTTCCATTCTTACCAAATCGCATCACACTTTTCCACGGTGAAACGTTGATAAAAACATGATCACCTACCTCGAAAGATAGATCCTTCCTCCTGTTGTCTGCATAATTTTTTTGTCTGCTCTGAGCTGTTCTCATGAGTTTGTGAATCAACTAAACTTTTTCTGCCATCTCTTCTACCAATTCAAGATCCATCAGCTTCCTTTCACCCACTTCATCCCAAAAAGCTATAGTTAGACACCACTTCCCATATAATTCCTCAAACAGTTCAATCTATATACTGGAATGAAAACTGTTATTATATAAAAATTCAACCAAAGAATAATGTTGGTCCCAAATTCCTTGATAATCCATCGAACAAGCACATAGCATATCCTCAAATGTCTGATTTGTTCGTTCTGACTGCCCATCTGATAGAGGATTAAAAGATATACTAAAATTTAATTCAGTACCCAACGACTTCTGAAGGCCTTTCCCAAAGTTAGAAGTAAACATGGGATCACGATCAGATACAATGGATAGGGGAAATCCATGCAACCTGACTATCTATTTAAGATACAATCGATAAAGTTGATCTAGAGAGAAAGTATCTCGAATAGGAAGGAAATGAGTAGATTTAGTCAAGCGATCAACAATAACCCAGATTGCATTACGACCTCAAGATGTCTTCGGTAATCCCACAACAAAGTCCATGGATATATTTTCCCATTTCCACTCTGGCACTGGTAAAGGCTGAAGCATCCCTTTCGGTATCTTCCACTCGCTTTAACCTGCTGACAAGTCAAACACGTCACAATAAAATCAGCAATATCTCTTTTCATTCCATCCCCCCAGTAATACTCCCCCAGATCTCTATACATCTTAGTACTTCCAGGATGAACTAAAAACAGAGAACTATGAGCTTCAAATAAAAACTCTCTCTTCAACATTGAATCACAAGGCACACACAATCTTTTCCCAAATCTCAAAACACAATCATCATAAATGTTGAATTCATGCAAATTACCCATTTGAACAAGCTCTAACTTTTTCTACAACTCATTGTCTTGCTTCTATGCCTGTTTGATTCTGTCTGATAGAGAAGATTTCACTGATACCTGAAACATATTATAAGGTCATCATGCACCAACAACATTTATTCCAAAGTTCAACAAATCCTTAACCAAAGGACCATGTTCCAAACATAACATTGTTAATAAAGCATTACGTTTTCGACTCAAAGCATCAGCCACTATAATTGTTTTTCTCGGATGGTAATGAATTGTTCAATCATAATCCTTGATTAATTCTAGCCATCTCTTATGTCTCATGTTAAATTCTTTTTGAGTGAATATATACTTTAAACATTTGTGAATGGTATATATTTCACACTTTAATCCATACAAATTCTGCCCCCAAAATTTTAAAGCTAAAACAACAGCAGCTAATTCCAAATCATGTGTAGGGTAATTTACCTCATCAGTTGTCAGTTGACGTGAAGCATATGCAATTACCTGATCATTCTGCATAAGGACACAACCAAGTCCCTTCAACGAAGAATCACTATATACAACAAACTCACCATTCCTGGAAGGAAGGTCCAAAACTGGAGCATTCACCAATCTTCTTTTAAACTCCAGAAAAAAATCATTACATTCTTTTGTCTAGATTAAATTAACACCCTTTTGAGTTAGCTTAATCATTGGACTAGATAACCATGAAAATTTTTCGACAATCCTTTGGTAGTAACCTACCAAACTAAGAAAACTACAGATCTCGATGACATTTTTGGGTCTTGGCTATTCTTCAACAACTTTTTTTTAGGATCCACAATTATTCCATCTTTAGAAACAATAAGACCAAGGAAAGAAATGTGTTTCAACCAAAACTCACACTTTCTGAATTTCCCATACAATTTCTTTTCTTTTATGGTATGAAAAATAGCACTTAAATGTCTTTCGTGGTCCTTTTTACTTTTAGAAAACACCACAATATCATCAATGAAAACAACCACAAACTTATCCAAGAACTCATGGAAAATTATATTCATAAGGTCCATGAATACAGCAGGTTCATCGGTTAGTCCAAAAGGCATTACTACAAATTCATAATGTCCATATATTGTAAAAAACACTGTCTTCGGAATATCATCATCCTTTACCTTCAACTGATGGTACCCCGATCTCAGGTCAATCATTGAAAAAAACTGAGCTCCCTGGAGCTGATCAAACAAATCATCGATATGAGGCAAAGGATATTTGTTCTTAACAGTGATGTTATTCAAGGATCTATAATCAATGCAAAGTCTCATTGAACCATCTTTCTTTTTAACAAATAAATCAAGAGCACCCCGTGGTGATATGCTAGGTAGAATGAAACCTTTCTCTAATAAATCATGCAATTTCTCCATCAACTCTAAAAGTTCAATTTGAGCCATTCAATAAGGGGGTTTTGAAATTGGATTAGCATCAGGAACTAAGTCAATAATAAATTCAACTTCCCGATCTGGTATTATTCCAAGCATCTCATCAGAAAAAGCATCAAGATAATCATTTACCACTGGCACATCATTAATCTGAACAGTTCCCTTGCTTTCAACGATATGTGCAAGGTAACATTCATTTCCATCTTTTACAAGTTTCTTGGCCTCTTGATATGTTATCAACAGTAAGGCTTCATTCTTGTACACAAACTGTAAGTCTTTATGAAAAGAAACTACTTTAGCTCTACAGTAAATCTTAGCATGGTAAATAGAGAGCCAATTCATACCCAAGATAACATCAAACTCTACTAGAGGTAAAAAAATAAGGTTTTCAAGTAGGTTCTTTCCACGGATAAGGATAAGAAGATTCTTATAAATTCTTTTTACCTCAACATTTCCACCATGTGTTTTTACCACAAGTTTACGAGTCATTTATTGAGATGGTATTCCCATTTTACTAGAAAAGTTTTCAGAGAAGAAAGAATGTGTAGACCCCGAATCAAACAACACACTGGCATAATCTAAAAAACCAAAAAAAGTACCTGATACAACATCATTTAATGGCCCGACATATGCTGAAGTAATTACAATGTATTTCACTACCCCTTTCTGCTTGTATTCAAACTACGTTCCATCACTGAAGATCTTTGTTGGACACTCGTTTGAATAGTGACCCATCTCATTGCACTTAAAACATTTCACTAACTGTAAATCAATTTTTGACTTAACACCACCTTGATCTTTTTCAGTGCAATCACGAGCCTTATGTCCCATCTTAGCACATTGGTAGCACTTTTCAAAATTCAAGAGAGATTACCAAGAATTCCTTTTACCACATTTATCACAAACTGGAAACTTAGTTTTCTTACCGTCAGACCTTCTTGAAGAATTCATTTCTTTCTCCTGCCACCTCGGTCTCTTCTTCTGCTGGTTGTTATAGAAAGCTTGATCACCAGAAAACTCCATTTGCACCTTCTCAGCTCATCGAACAATATTTTCATAACATTTAAACTCGCGAGAAGCTAATTCCCTTCGATATTTTGGATTTAATCCTGAGTAAAAACGATTGATTTTACTATCAAGGTCTCGAATAAAATTTGGAGCATACCGTGCCAATTGAGTGAACCTTTTTTCATAGGCAGCCACTGAGTCTTCCTCGTGCCACAATTCCAGGAATTGTTTCTCCATCCTATTTTGAACAGCCTTAGGAAAATACTTCTCAAGAAACATACCTTTGAATTCATCCAGTCGAGAGCATCAATCTCATCAGCATCACTGATATTTTTAACCATCAGCCACCACTGATCTGCTTCACCCTCCACATGGTAAATAGAAAGACTAAACTTTTGATTGTCTGAACACCCCATGACATCGAAAATCATCTACAGTGATTTAATCCACCCTTCAGCTAGCACAGGGTCAGATGATCCTCTTAATGATGGGGGATGTTGCCTCATGAAATGTTCCACCACTGACATGTTCCTCTATGGTTGATCTGGCTGATCTTGTACATGGATACTGCCACCATTTATCGCTTGAGTCAACTATGCCATTACTGCAACAAACTGTTCAGTTCCATTTCCGACCATCTCAGGATGCTGATACAGAAGGATATTTCCTTATGTATGCTTCCTATAATTGCTTCCCTGTTTCCTCTAAAAAAAACCATTCTGAACAAACATGTCTTATATGAATCAACATGGTAATCTTCAAATGCTATAACATTACAATTTGACCATAAAAAAATATTTTTTGTTAATAATTTAATAGAATTCTAACTCCTAAATTTATCTAAACTGACCTCTAATACCAACTATAAGGCCCTGACCTTAAACCTTACTTAATATTGAATTAAATGAATAATTCACATTGAGGATCTTTTCCTATTTAGAGTTTTAGAGAATTTGGACATAACTATTACATCTGAAAAGATTACAAAGTAGACACTTTTACTATGTTTCCATAAAATAAAAACCCTTAAAAAAACATGTCTAGTTCCATGTTTTTGATAACATGACTTTTACATGATCCCATCCTTGACCCCATTCCACATTATGTTCTGTGAAAAACATTGCAAAAACTTGGGATGAGCATAAAAAGCTCAGTAAGGGATATAAAAGTACAAAATGAAAAAATTAGTCCTTGTATGAAATCATACATTACTCATAAAACATAAGCATTTTAACATACCTCATCAAATTTTGAATAAATAATAGAAATCATAAGACATAAAGTTAACTTGAGGCATTCATAACATTCTTACATAGGGAGTAACCCTCATGGTTACATTTGGAATACCCATCACAGTATATTCCCTAAACCTCTTCGGAGAATCCTTAACATTTAACTCCTTCACATTACCCAATGCATTGGAGATCTATATCGGGCTCACACGCCCTTAGTTTATCACGGAACAACCCGTCTTCATAACAATGCCCAAGAACCATAACATAATCGTATCACATAAAACATGCCTAAAGGAAACATAACATTTCTACATTTCAATCACAAGATATCAATATAACACATTAATATAATAAAAACAATATGAAAATCATTTGAAAACCCAAAATAAAATAAAATTAATACATGGTATTTATTTTTCATTTTAAAAATAGGTTAGGTTATGGATTGTAGAGGAAGCCAAAACTCAAATAATGGTCACGACAGCGGAGAAGTCGTTGTCGCCGCATATGTACGACAAAAAAAACATTCCTTTTTTCATTTAGTAAAACTCTTCTTATAAAAAAAGTTTCATTTTGAATAAGAGTAAATGTAAAAGGGGGTTATACACCGTATAAAAGAAAGTTGTGTATAAAACAAAATATGCCTCAATGAATGGAGATTGAGACGAAGTCTCTTACCTCGTGTCTGACGTGACTCGATTGCTCTTTAATCTCCTGAATAATAAACTTGAGTTAATTTATACGTGCTTAAGAACATTTTTCAAGTTCATTGTTCCTTTTAAATCACTTATTACCATGTCATGAACACTATGTAATTATTTATGTTAATAACAGTCGTTTTAACGATCATTAGTACTTGAGTCAAAAATAAACTCTTTATAATTACAAGTTGTTCATGTATCCATTATATCTAGAGTTATATTAATTATGTATATATCATAGATATCATATATATCCCGTATATACATGCATTTATAATATTACATATCATTTAGAGGTAAGAAATGAAATGCACCGTTCATGGAGACGGTAAGCCTTACGTACGCATGAATGCTACTTTCATTTCTAGTTTGTATTTTATGGAATGGAATCATAACGAAATAAATTTATATTATAATTACGTATAATTTCATATATAATATCATTAAATCAATCCTTTATACGTCCCACATATGGCATTAAGGAATCAAATCACTTTGAGGGGGCGATAGTCCACACTTCCTAAAATAAAGATATCACGTATACCCATAATGGAATCCATAAAGGTTTGCCATAAATGAAAAATACATAATCTTAAAGAAAACATAAACATATTATATATGATATATAAATATAGTGTTATCTTAATGGCCACCTTTGATGGTGTTAGAAGAATATTGAACAATCATCGTTTCGTGAGGTAGAAATTCACCATCCACGGAAACAGTACGCTCTTTAACCATTAGATGAACATGTGTGTAAGTCTAGCTCTAATCCTTCTAATAAAAAAATCCTAGTATATTTAATATACTGGTTTTATTACAAAATAATGTGATAAAAAGATTTTAGGGGGTTGTAGAAGCAAAATAAAACATAAGAACACAGGAGAAGACACTATCTTTAAAACGAGTAACTCGTTTTTATTTGAGCTCCAAGACTTCCTTGGATGGACTTCTGCTCAAAGTTAGGCTACCAGGAGTAAGATAGGGATGTGTAGAGCCCAAATTGGCAGGGTTTGGCCGAGACAAAGGCTTTAGAGGTGCGGGTAAGGTGGTAGAGGTGGGGGCCTTTTATAAGAGGAGAGAAGGGGCACTCTTGGAATGTTATAAAAGGTTACTTTATTATAAAACTCTTTTCGGATTTTAAAGGTCCCAAAATTATATATTTATAGGATAAGGTTATAAGAGTTCTAAATCCACCCATCCAATAGGTTTTTGACAAGTTTAGTTCTTAGATTTTACATTATCTTTTCATTTTATTTAAATCTTTAAATAATGAGGTAATCGCTCCATCATCATGGGGTCATAAATAATTTAATTTATATAATGTATAAAAATTATGAAAAAAATATCATGACGTAGGAAATATTTTTAGATTTCTAATTAATATTTATAGTCAAAATTATGACTTGAATAACCCAATTTAAAAATTGTTTTAGTAAAACAACACATGTTTGTGACAATTTTATTTTAACATTAAATAAAAAGTTATTAATGTCATTTTCCTACCAAAGTGGGTCCATGGGGTCCTAAAGTTGACCCATGGATTTTCTTGGTCGGCCATGACACATCCAATAATCATAGTACATGTTTCACAGTCATTTCATATTATTAAATAATTATTTTTACCTTAAATTATACTAATTACCTCTAATCGCAATTAAAAACTTAAAAGTTACTATTCACCAAAAATTATTTTAATCCCATTGAACCACATTTTACTTCTTAATGACAACCATGTATGTAGTATTTTTTTAATTCAAAACACAGAGGTGGTAAAATTTCATTTAAACAAAAAAAAAACAGTTTTCTAAGTACCACTTAGTGGTTTCACTATTCATCAAAAATTGATGTTTTTCAGAAAAATACCAAAACTTCACCCTAAGATATAATTGATATTCCGAATTCAAAAATGAAGTCTATTTTACAAAATTAAAAACATATAATTTACATTTATTAATTTAATAATTAATTCCCGCTGTCAGGACAAATAGCGTGTTTTTATGAAACAATATATATCAAAAGATTGACACTAGTTTAAGTCCAATTTCAAAGTGAAATTAATTCCAACAACCACTATTGGATTAAATGGTAAAAATATATTATAATTTAACTTTAAAACCAATTAAAAAGATAATATAATCATATAAATAAATTAGATTAAAAAGAGGTTTTGAATTAAAATACAACATTTTTCACTATTCATTAAAAAAATGAACTTTATCGGAAAAATACGAAAAATTTACAAAAAGTAAATTTTGATGTCCCAATTCGAAAGTAGAATTTTATTTGGTAAAAAATAATACATTAGAGTGACCAATACTATATTTAATGATGGTTCCCCATCAAAAGGTGATAAGTGGACCTTTAGTGAAAATTAGAGTATTTATGCCTAAAATTGAATTCTATTCGTATTTTAATCCTTTATCCTTTATTGGATAAATGTAAAAACATTTAACGAACATATAAAATCATATTTTAGTTATTTCTATTCATTCCTGCCAATACAATGGCTATGTGTTAACTACCATTTAAAATAATATTATTTTATTACTAGTGTGCAATGTAAGATTTCAAAGAAACTCTTTGTTGCGTATCGGGTACGCTATCAAACATAGCAACCCATTTAAAGTAAAATTAATATTTAATTCGTAAGTATTAATAAATATGAAAATGTTTTATTCTTTATTTACCAGGGATGTTACATAATATATGCTAATATATATCAAAACTATCATGGTGATGTGAATACTCAACTTCTCAGCACTAACAACAATGGGAAGATGGTGAAGTCCAAACAAGAAGATCAATTCCTCAAGTGTGAACGACTTGATAACATTTCCAATCAATGTAAAAATTTTATGATAACAGAGGGAAGCCACCATAAAAGTCATCATAGGACACTAGATAAAGGGAGATCATTTTCTATCCATAAGGATGAAGTTGAGGCTCCATATTATGTGGTGGTTGTTCTTTAAAAGCTTTCATGTACATTATTTGATTATAGTTTTCTCATTATTTTATTGGATCCATGTTATCAAAGAATACAGAATTAGTACCTAAGTTAAGTTATCAATCAAAACTCTTGAAGGGATTATCCTAGCATCAAAACTATATAGAAACTCTAGTATTGACTTTGTTGAGTAAAATATCATCACAAAACTAGAACTCATTCCTATAGTGGAATTAAACACTATACTAGGGATGGGATGGATTTCAAATTATAATTCTAATATTAACTTTAAAAGAATGGAAAAATAAATGAATACCTATATTAATTTTCAACGGATAGAAATCCTAGACTCGATGTTATATAAAATAACCTCCCGTAGCCTTCTTTATGGAGATGATAATTGAGGACATAGAAGGAAATGGAAAAATAAAGATAGGTAAATTAACCATTATTTAGGAATAAATTGATTTATTTTTTAAATAGTTTCTTAGACCGCCCCTAGAAATTGAGGTAGAGTTATAAATTTAACTTATACATGGATTCAAGCTGATATAGTATATCATGTGTATAAAAAAAATTTAGAGTAATAGTAATTAATGAATCAAAATAAATACATTTTACAGAAGGGATTTATTTGACCAAGTTTGTATCTTTAGGGAGAACCTGTTCTCTTTGTAAAAAAGAATGATGGATCAATGAAGCTATTTATTTATAATAGATAACTTCACAGGATCACTATGATGAACAAGTACCCTCTCTCAAAGATTTAAAATTTATTTGACCTGATTCATGGGCCCCAGTACTTATCCAATATTAAATTCCAATATGAATTTCATTAATTTATGGTCAATAAAGAAGATGTTCCATATACATCCTTCCAAAAATATATGGGAATTATTTTTTTATTCAATTTGTCTTGACTAATTCCCCCACTCTATTTATGAATTTAATGAATAGAGTCTTCAATGACTACATTGATAAATTCATGGTAGTTTTTATTTATGATATTATGATATATTCTAAAAGTAACAAGGATTATGAGGATCATCTAAGGGTTAAATTATAAAACCTTATCAAGGATAAGCTATTTGGAAAACTCACAAAATTTGAATTCTGGTTAGAACAGGTTGAATTTTTGGGTCACATTGTATCCAATAAATGAATATTAGTTTACAATACAATGAAAAAAGAAGTAGATTTGTGACCTAATCCTATAATAGTAACTGACATTAATATATTCCTTGGTTTATAAGGATATTATAGGTGTTTTTTGAAAAAAAATCACATCATTATAATATAATAAAAAATTTAATTTAAAAAGAAGATATGTTCATTTTGAAAATGGTGTGTGAGGAAAGTTTCCAGGAATTGGAGAAGAGATTGGTTACTACACATGTGTTAACTATATCATCTATTGGAGAAGGATTTTTTATTTATAGATAATTCTCTCTAAAAGTTATCGGGGAAGCCTCATGAAAAATTAAAAGGTGATCGCTTATGAATCGTGAAACTAAAAACCCCAAGAGAAGAATATATTATGCATGACTAGGAGTTAGATGAACTTATTTTTGATATGAAGATATAGATGAACTATCTTTATAGGGATAAATTTGATATATAAATATACTAACAATGCTTTGAGTATGTATTCATGAAAATAGAATTGAACATGAGACAAAGAATACGGTTGGAGATTTTTAAAGACTACGATTATTTAATTTATTATCACCCCAAAAGGGAAATCGAAGTTGCTGATGAATTAAATAAGAAAGGAAATATTATATAGTAAATAATGAAAATTACTGGAGATCCATTGATCGAAGAACCAGTGAGGGTGGACATGGGAATCATAATAGAAGAGACATCATTAGTTTGATCCAAAAATGATTTCTTAACCATCATTAATAGAGAAGATGAAGAGAGATCATAGAAAAGACCATTTGATATAAAAGAAGATAGTGGATGTGAAGAATGGGATGTTTCTTGAGTTCAATATTAATAAATAAGTTGTAGTTAAATTTTGTACAAGGTTATGTGTCCCATCTATCCCAGAGAAAAAGAATGAGAAGATGGATGAATCTCATACCTCTAAATTCACTATAAATCATAGAAGTAATAAAATGTATAGGGACCTCATGATAATTATTACAGGGATAATATAAAATGATAAATTTCTAACAATACTATTAGTTTCTTGGTGTGTTATAAATTGAAGGAAGAGTAAAAACTTCCTAAAAGGATATTGCAACCACTTCCCATACAAATTTGGAAGTGGTAAAATATCATTATGGAATTCATCTCTGGTCTCCAAAAAAAATCCACCGGAAATGGTTGAATTGGATTTATAGAGGTTTGACTCATAAAGACTTCCCATTTTATCACTATTTAGGATGATTTCTATATTGAACAAATTTTCAAGATATATATAATGGAAGGTGCAATGCTACATGGGGGAACACTTTCTATCATTCCTGATTATGATACATGGTTAGGATCTAAATTATAGAGAGATATTCAACATTATGTGATTATAAAATGAATTTTTTTCTTGTCCTATCACCCATAAACTGGATAATATGAAAGGACTATTCAAGAACTAATTGACATGACCAATGTAATTTAATGCTGGATAGGATAAAAACCTTCCATTAGTTGAGTTCTTATACAAAACTGCTACCACATGAGTATTAAAAAGGCACCATATGAGTCTATATATACAAATATATATAGAACTCCTATTTATTGGGATTAAATTGGTGAGATAATGCTACATGAGCCTAATCTTGTTCAATAGTTGATATAATTGTTTTATTCTATCTATGAAAATATAAAGGTTGATTATAGTTGGAAGAAGGGCTATATCGACAACTATTAATGGTAATTGAAATATTATTTTGAAGAAAATATCTTTCTTTCGATATAATAATGGAATAAAGTCATGTAGTTTGGAAATAAAGGAAATATTTTCCCAAGGTACATTGGCCCCTTTGAGAACCTTTAAAACATAGGATTAGTTTCCTACTATCTAGCACCTCCACCAAATATGACTATAGTTCATGATTATTTCCATGTATCTATCTTTAGTATTAACATACCAAACCCATCACATATACTAAATCTGGAGGTGGTACAACTAGAATGCAGCCTCTTGTATGAGGAGCATTTTTTAAAGATCTTATACTGTACAGAAAAAGTCCTACAAAACATCAGAACACAACTTGTAAAATTGTTATGGTGGAAACATAAGTATGAATAAGTAAAATGGGAACCATGGGAGAAAATGAGTCAGAATAACCCTCACCTTTCTCAACCAAGTGAATGGATTGAAATTTTAACAATGATATTTTTTAAGGGGGGAAGAATGTAATGACCCAAGATTTTTTAAATGATATTATATCAAAAATAAATGTTTTTTATATATTATATAATATTTTATACATAAGAAATACAGAGAAACAAACATTATTTTAACACATAAAGAAATAAATTTACATTATTCAGCTATAAAACCAATAAAAATGCCACACATGACAAGTGGAAAAATAATTTAAAATAGGATAGAGAAATGGAAAAATATGTATTGCCCCAATATTCTAGAATCATTTCCCCCATGGGAAACACATTATAAATTAAAAAATCTATTATCAAACCAATCATAATAATAATAAATGAAAATATTAGCATAGTATGAATTTTAGTGAATATTGAGTGAAAGAATTATACTGTCTTTATAGAGTATGAAGAGAAATATTTTTCGTGGGATTTGACTGTTATATGATCATTGGTCAAATATGACCATTGGTCAGTATAACCGTTGGTCAATTTGAATCCTTGAAACTATATTAATTACTAATAATTTTACAATTAGAAATAATGATTATAAGTAGAAATGAAAATGGATAATTGTTGCAAAAATGAGAAATGATGGCCTCAACTGGTAGAGTCAATCTGTTTGAATTCCAGTTTTCAGAACCTGGGAGGTAGTTGGAATCACTGGAGTTTGACATTAACCAAACTCCATCCAAAATGAAACATGTAAATATGTAATGTAATCTACTATAGTATAAGTTCATGTTAGTGGAGATTACCACTCAATCATTGTTTAAGGAACCACCCTATGGAACTACAACCACCACACACCTTACCCATAGGGTGTATGCAAGAGTATTAAGTGGTTACATGTCTGTGCCTTTGTTTTAAAAATTTTAATTTCCCATGGTATAAATAAAAAATTTATGTCATTGATAACATTTCTAGTGTAATTTAATTAATAAAATATATGTTTATGTAAGAATAATTTGATAAATGGATTGTCGGACTAAAATACAACAAAATTGTATTTGTTTAGAAATTATATTCACTTTTATAATATTTTTAGGTATAATCAATAGTATTTTTTTAATGAAATATTCTTTTAAAATACCCTCATTTAAATATAAATTTTATAACAATTTTATAATTTCTATGGAAAATATTTATAGTTGTTAGAAATTTGACCATCTTAAAAAAATTTATTTTTCAATAAATATTGTTTTTATACATAAAAAGAAAAACTAATATTCATAGAAAATTATTTTGATAAAATAAATATTATATTTTAAATTAGATATTAAAAATTATGTTAGGGTGAATTTTTTATAATTTTCAAAAATAATTTATTTTGTAATGAATAGTACAATACCGTTTTTTGTTTTTTGTAGGTTTTTTGAATTCATATTTAAATAATAATGATGTAACAATTAATTAAACACAATAAAAAATCAATAATATGTTACTTTAAAAATTTTATGTAATTTAACAAATTTTATTCATTTTCTAAACCTATAAGTGATTTTCTGATGGCTAAAATGAAAAAATTGATTTTAAAAGCAATAATTTGTGGAAAATTTCCATTCACATGTACAAAAAATATTTTATAAATGTTGGCTTCATTAAAATGGATTAAAATAACATAAAATTTTTAAAAAATTCCAAAATCAAGTGTAAAATCTCGGGGAAATCCAATGCTTTCACTTTTTCCACATCCTATATTTCCGAGACCTATATTTAAAAAAATATAATTAAATAATAATCTTTTTATATTAATATGTTCCCATTTAACCATATGTATTTAATTAAAATACTTCTTCTATGAATTTATACTCATGTTTCCTCCTCGATAGTTTCTCCAAGGTGTCCTTAAGCCCCAATGTCTCAATTTATAGAATATTTAGTAGGAACTCTTCTAGTTAAGAGAAATATCCTCCCATTCTCTTCAATTCAAGAAACTCTTTTTTGTAAATTCCATATAAATATTATGTTACTCTCTTTTCATAACTTTTTTTTATCAAACCCTTAATATGAAATTATGTTTGTTAAGGGGAGACCTTCTTTCTCCCACAATTCACCCTTTGCTAAATCCATGTTTTATTAATATCATGCTACTGAATTTACTTCTCAAATTTATCCAATTTAAATAAAAAATTCATATAATTTTAATTCCCATACCATTTTTTTATCAATGTGTATTCACTTAGAAGTTAATATATATTTTTTTAATCCTTAATTTATATGTAAAAAATCCACATTACATTTTTATGGGTTAAAAATGATTTTATGTTAATGTTATTAAGAACATACGTACTCGATGCTATCATATGAAACCCATACATTATTCAACTTAGGTTATTGAGAAAATGATTTATTATGATCAATGTGGATAAGAAAATACATATGTAGGTTTATAACTTACATATTTCTAGTTTATTAGGTAAATAATTTAATCACTAGATATGGAATGTTTTATGATACCTTGGTGAATAACCTTTGTAATTTTTAGTTATGACACCTTACTGATAAACCCTGGTGATATTATTATAAATGCATAATTTTTATGTTGTATAAACATTTCAATACAATGATTCATTTTCTTATTGTTATAAATTTCCTATTTTCCATGAATTATTTTTATGTTTCATGTTATGATTTATATGTCCCATAATCACATACCATATGTCCCCCTTGCTTATTACCATATTGGGCTTCATTCTCACCCCTTTTCTTTGATGTATAACCTCAATATATGATAAGAAACAAAATTAACCTATGGGGAACACATGAATATTTCAAGTGGATTATATGATTTTTTTTCATTTATTATGTACCAAATTTTCAGTAAACCAAACTAGAAAAGGTCATGCATTTTGTTCCATGTAAAGAAAAATTTATGTTATAAAAAGGGAGTTTTCATAGGTATGATCAACAATACGACCAATGGAGTGCGCATTGGGCTGACCATAATTATGGTCAATGTTGAATTTAGTGAGAATAGGTTGATGTAGTTCATTTTTCATGGGAGGGACTACCCCTCTCCTATTTGGAAATATGAAAATGAGGTTTGATTGTTTTCTTGATTGGTATAGTGGGTAAAGGGGAATCTTCCCTCATGAACGATGGTGAAAACATGAAACAAAGACCGATACATCCACTCTCATCAATGAACATATAAAACATCAAGGCACTATAGTGTGCTCCCACCAATTCAGGATGGCCTAGACTAGTATTTGGTCCATATAATGCTCCAAGGCTATCCCCCATTTCTGATCTAGTAGACTCAATCCCAGAGCCCACCTTAGGGGTATTGGAATACTAATCATCCAGATGCCTCACAAGAGCATGGGTTGGTACTACCTAAACTAACCCATCAAACATTTAATTGATGAAAATTCATTTTCTACGATCCATGTGTGTTATTCATAGATTTATTCCACACAACTTTGTGTGAAATTGAATGCCCTAGGGTCTTCCATAAAACCCAAGCATTATCTTTACGGTATTTTCATAGTTTATTTACCAAGTAAACATCTGAGGAAATAGTATTCCGAAACTAGAATATTTTAAAAAGTAGATCACAATAGAGTGGTGTGTGTAGAATTATAAGGACATTTTCAAATTTGGATAGGAATAATTTGGATATTAAAACCATAAGATCAATAATGTTGTTTGGGCATGATGATAGAATCACTAATGTTTACAATACCATTCCATCATATATTAATCTAGATTCTAATCTACCATAATAAATTTTTCATAATTTATGTTCTTCCATATATATCTTTGTTTCTCCATTGTCAAATATATTCCATTTAACATGGTGTGATTCATTCCTTTTTACTATTCTGTGGTGACATGGATTCTAGTTGGATCATTTTAGTTCTCACGGATGTGAGATTGTTCTTTTAAGATCAATATATTATTATTGGGAACATTTCCCATTGATATGGTATTTATCTCTAGTATAATGATTTATTGGGTTCTTATGATAGTATGGGTCATTACCCATATTCCAACATTCTTTCTTTGTAATTATGTAAGTTTCCATTTCCATTACTAGAATAAATATATATTAATGTTTCTTTTAGATGATACAATGTAATAATCCATCAATATATGTGAAAAAGACCTAGTAGGGAGTGGGTCATCACATATGGTTTCATGGATAAGCATGGAATTTGGAGAGGTTGGGTATATAGGATTCTTTGAGTCTCATCACTCCTCAACACCACTCAATTTCCTTTGAGATGCTACTCATAAATGGGATATCAACTTTAGAAACAATCGACTCAACAATACTATGATAATCCTGATTTTTTCATGACACTATTAACATTATTCTTTATAGTTAATATGATTGGTACTTCTCTATGTGTTTGTAAAATTTTACGCATTATCATTCTTGATAATTAATTATATTTCTCATAGATAAACATTTATACCCAAAATTTAATTAAAATTATTTTATTTTACATTACTTTTTGGTTTTGTGGTACTCAACTAAGTATGTTTTTACTCACCCCAACATGGGATTCATTACCTTATGTGTTATATTTATTAATATGACATATAAGTTAGATTTTCTGGGAGGTTGTAGAGCTGATGTGACATGTTTAAAGCTAGATATTAGAATTTATAATGGCCGACATAGTTTTGGAGGAGCCTAATGGCACAAGGAGGTGTTAGTAGTGGGTGAAATTCATGACTATAGTCATATTTATACAAAGACATTTACATCATATTTTATTATGTATAATTTCCATATTTTTTTCATGCATCTTTCCCTATTTTCATTCTGGGTATTTACTAGTTTTTTTTCAAGAACCATAATTTGTTTATGAAAAATATATATATATTTATTTTATTTTTTCCAATTTTTATTATTATATTAAATATGGTGGAGTGAATCTTATAAATGTTTATTATCCTAGGGCCTCCCATTATATGGGATATCTCTACTCAGTTTTAGTCACTATCCCTTCCCCTATTGGAGAAAGGTTTGTGGGGGTACACTCATCTAACCATATCTTAGGAGTGGTATTAGTGGGTTCGGTTATGTCAGAGTGGTATAAAATAATATTTATTCAAGAAATAGTGTCTGGATTTAGCAGTCATGTGGGGATTACTTTTCAAACATTTAAAATATTACTATAAATGGTTCTTGAGTTCTATTATTATAATAAGTAGGAAAATGTAGGTAAAAATATTAACGTATCCGTCCACCAAGACCCTAATAACATATCATTTGATCTAGAACTATAATATAATAATCACAGGGTATATGTATATTAGTACGTGCATGATATAGTGACCAATTATGAATTTTCTTGTCTATCCAATGTTATATAATACAAATGCACTCTAATACTTGTGGGTTCATCATATTAAACGAAGGGTGATACCCACAAATATCTATATTTTGTACATAGAAAATTTTATAATGAAACCATGAATATATATTGGAAATCCAACACAAATATTATATGGTGAGGAGTATTTTTGATATTTAACTGAGAGTTATTATTTTCTAGAGAACAAAAGTAGTTTTTCATCACATTGATTTTAGTAGACTTATTCCTTATAAAGAATATAGAATTTCCCACCATGATAGATAAGAGTACTATTAGGGTATATATTTTATGTGATATCTAATGATTTCTACATATTTTGTTTCCATGGAGAGGCAAATCCTTTGGCGATAACCGTTTTTATGGATTATGATTCCCATTATTCAATTTAATTGAAACTTTTACTGGAAATATGATTATTATTTCATGGATCTCCCTATACAGTATTGTGGGATATTATTGAGTGATGATTTTATCAATCTAATAATTGGAATACACTATAATTAGTAGACTTTGATCCCTTATTCCAGATGATGTTTTATATATTTATGTTATACCCTAGGTATGAAAGAGTAACCATTTTTGAGTTTTCATTGTGGAACATGAACCTCATCACATGATCCATAGATGTTTCTCATGATAGAATTGTTCATAATTAGTTGTTATAGTGGATAATCTGTTGGAAGATATTTTAGGATTTAGATCTGTTTTCATATTGTACCACATGTACTAGAGTAACCAAATAAATAATTGGTAGATTGTGAATTATCAGAGGATATGCACCCTAGTAATGGGTGTATGGTATCATTGACTAGAATTTATCCAAATTATTACTGTAGATAAACCTCTATGGTTGATATGGTGATGAAATTAAAAACCACGTTATTATGCACCCATTTAATACTAAGAAGTCATTTTTTGGTAAGATGGTGGTGCATGAGAATATGGGGATAGATTAATATATATTACTTTCCTATCATCACCAAAACAAGTTAGTAAATTTCAGTTATATAGTGTTAGTTTTTTTTATATATAAGAGGATGTGCATGGTTATTGTCTATGTTTAGGATCCAGTGTAGGATATTAGAGTATTATTTTAATCTTATCTTTGGGTTGCTTATGTTGGATGATGTAGGAATGAGTTATTAATTATATAATAGATGTTTGAGAGTTTGAAATTTTTTCCAATCACTTATTTATACACTTGTCAACTAAATAGTTTCAACTGATAGTGACCATATTTCTGTCCTCCCCTGTAGTGAAGTGAAGTCATCATATATATGAATGAGGGTAGTGAGTCTGAATTTAGTCAAGATTTAAGGATCTAAAATGCAAAAATCGTAGTGTATAGAATGTTCATTGAAGATAATTTGATTTTGATTTCATTAGTGAGAATCATCTCCCTTTGGATGTGTTCAGTGGAGCAAACCCTCTCGAAGAAGATATTTAATATAGATAAGATGCGATGGACATATTTATGAGTCATGTTCACTAATGAGTAATTCAATTATAGTGATTGTGCATGAATTAATGAAATCTTTTGAAGTGTAACCCATATTTTTTATTTAAAAAGGGTCTCACATTTTATCCTTCATGTATTTTAGATATATAATTTGGGTGTTTATAAGTTGAATGATAGACACCCTTAAAAATTTTATAAGGTATAAAAATTAAATCCCTATTATAAACAAAGGAATCTTTTGGGGATAGGGTAATTGTGTAGGGAAACTTATTCCTTTCCCCATTTACATGTCCATCTCTCTACTTTGGATCCCACTCCCATGATAACAAGATCTGTGTTCATACTATAATATAATTATTCTTCATAAAAATTCTTCAATTATGTAATTCATATATAAGAATGTAAATAATGTAATGAAATCAATATTTTTACTTAGTTCATTGCAATCGGAAATTCCCAAGGTGCGCCAATGGGAGATGTGTCAATGATTCAAAGTATACAAATATAGTGGTTTGGTGGATATATATTCAATCAAAGCCACTCAACACCAAAGACCACTTCCATAAAATTGTTTTAGGTTTGGTCACTCCTCACCCAGGGAAGAAATCAATTTATTCTACCATAGACACCACTCCAAAATGATGTTTATTAATTTAAATACATATGATTCTTAAAATTATTGAAAATTATAGAATATATTTATTCAAAAAACTTTTAAGTATATTCATTATTGGATTACATTTATACTCCCCTCTTTATTATCAAAATAAAATTAGATCAGCACATCAAAAAGAGGGTTGAGTATATGTTTTCATAAAAAAAAGTAACAAAAATAATTACTTTAGATGAGGATAATCTTATACTAGAATTATCATATCATTATTATTCCCCTAATAGTTATATCACTAGTGCCTCTACTCCTCTCGATCCTCCTCCATTTTACAAAACAAAATATGATTGATTGATTCCATCAATTTTTTTTATTTTTTATTATTATATTTTGTCCCAGACTATCAATATTAAATAGAATAATCTCTATTCCTATTATATGTTGATATATCAAATAATAATAGTCGAGTCACCACACATGTGTTTTATTTTTACTACTATTTTTTTGAAATAATGAATAGTAAACATGATATGTTTCCATATTTATAATATAGAAAATCCCCCATTAATCATGTTCTTAAGAATAATGTATACTCCCCTTATTCTTAGTCCAACATTATTAATAACTATAATTGGTATATATTTGAAATTTTATATTTGGAAATACTCATAATCTCTCTATATTTAATTCCCCACAATCTCTATGATCTACAAAAATACCACAAACATCATTCTTTTAAAAATCACATCCCTTTCCATTGGTATTTTTTGAACAAGTTGTCAATTATACATTTTTATTGATAATTACCATTGTAACACATGTTACTTACTATGAACAGTTTTAATGTATACAAAAAATATAAATATTTAATGTTAATTCAATAATAATCTCATAGTAAAATACTCTTATCTAAACATGATTTTTCGATAGTCTACTTTGTGATGTGAATTATTCATTTAATGATACATAATAAATTTTTAATCATTTAGTAAAACCAAAAAATTTATATTATATCATGATAATAAACACTATCATGATTCTTGACACATTAAACAATGGAACACGAGTCATATCATTTTATGGTTATAAACATTACAAGAATTATCTTGATATTCACTCTAAATACCACATTTTGAAAATTAAATAAACCTTTAAATGTCTATAGAATAAAATTATAGAGTCTTAATTTAACATTATAATCATGAAATACACCTTAAGAAATATAAATATTACTTCTCAGATTTAGTAGATGGATATTCTGATGTCATAGTTATATTTTAATGGAACGACTCTCATGAATCTGACCTGAATTACACATTCTTTACAAGATATATTAGATACCAAATATACAATCCCATATATAAATATACCGTAATTACATGAGTTGAACAAAAATTGCATCACATACATTCTAATGTCAATTTAGTTAGAAATTTAGCTAAATAAGACAAAACATAAATGGATAAATCACATGTTCTTTCTAAACTTATGATTTTTTCCATTAAAAGAAAATAATTAATCCATAATTGGTCTTAAAATTCTCCCAAATATTCCCCACTAAATATATCTTATTAGACATATCATGTGAGAAAATTTTCTTCATAAGATGAGGAATAAAGAACATATTAGGTGTGATAGATAATGACCAGTAAGGGAAAATATATAACTAAGTAAATCATGAAATAGATATGACATAAACAATACGATAGGGGTATGTAATCATCATAGTTCCATAGTAAACTGAAACATAGATCATTTTATATCCTTGATAATAAATGAAATAATAAATAATATTAATTATGGATCACATATTGATTAAATTTATAATATTTGACATCAAAATAAGTTTTCAAGGCCTTATTCAAAGACACTACAAAAATATGGGGAGAGCATCACACAAATTACCAAGATGTTTTATCTCATGAGACCTATTTATGAATTGAGGGTCTATATAACCTTAAGCCTCACCTGTCATTTTTTAATTAAAATTTAATAATTATATGAGAAAATAAATATTTTAATTCAAAATCACCATTTCCAATAATCATCCATATTATAATAATAACATATGAAATGGTAACTTTTTTCATATTTCAATAAAATAGTTAACATGATCAAAACCCATCTGAATAATGAAGGTGGGCAGTCTATCAATATATATTCAACATTTCATTAATCATCTATTATGGAATAACAAAATACAGAATACAAATATATATTAACCTATTAATAAAAGGTCTAAATTGATATTAACCTATCTAGAGGAAGTGGGTGGATGGTTAAAAAATATTCAATAAACATGACATAGTAATCAATAAACATATGTTTCATAGTTAAAAATATATGAATATTCAATATTTCTGCAATCATTAATTTTAATAGCATTACATTTAACAATCCATTAAGATAAAACCATATGGATTAGTGGTATACGATTAATTTAATTTAAGAATAACAATATCATAGTCCATACATATGAATCGGTTTTATGGTTTCAAAATAATTTAACCCCATTTCAAAAAAGAAAATTTAAAAGGATGTTTCCATAAATAAAAAGAATCATTGCAAAAGATTTCATCAAATGATATCGCATAAGAGGGGATCATGAATGAAAATATTTAATAACATGAGCTAAATTATAATATATATATATATATATATATGTTAATTATTGATTATTTCATAAAATATAAATCCCCAAAATTTAAATAATTTCTAATATTAAAATAAAAATCGAGGTGAAAATTTAAAAGATATTTTAGAAAAAAAAAATTATAGTAATGTATAATACAAACTAGTATGTCACCATTAAATATATATTTTGAAATTGTGAATTACTTTTTTTTGAAAAAGTATACTTTTAAAAATAATTTCAAATAATCGAGAATTTAAATTTACATTTTTCATTCTATAGAAAATTTGGAGCAAAAGATAAAACAATTGATGAAGAAGGGAACATTATTAATACTATGAAATTAACTTTGTCGAAAACTAACATTATAAAAAGAGTAATAAAACATTATTTATATTAAAACATAATTTTCAAGAAGATTATTATAAATTAAGATATAATAAATTATTATGTTGGTAGAACCCAAAATTGAATAAATATGATCATTATTAAACAATATTACTCAAGGAAATAAAACTTGAGTTATCAATATTTCTTCTAAGAAAAATTCCCATTGAATTAAGAAATATTTTAAAAAGGTTTATTATTGGGTAGGAATATAAAATAAAATTAAATAAATATAATATCATATAATTTAATCAATTTCTATAACATACTTAATTTTTAAGTCCTAAATTATGTTCATAAATAAAAAAATGAGTTACCAAAAAGCGTTACAACACCCGTGACTATGAAGTAAAATCCATTTGATGAAAAGGAATATACATGGATTAATATTTCCTATTTATAAAAACACAAATGATAAAAATACATCTATTTTTATTAAATACACCATTAAATGTGAAACATGTTGCATTATATAAACATATCTCAAATAATTGTTGTTTTAGACAAAGAACCCTTGCGACTTGACTATCATTTTAATCAAATCCCATGGAAAGAGTGGGCTTGTAAATGAAATTAAAATACCAAGAATAAAATATATTTCATGATATGATATATAAAATATGAGGTATATACACAAGATAAATTAAATTAGTTGCATAATACCAAACATTCCCTAAAGAGAAAAATTTTAGATGAAAACACTTACCTTGTTCTACATTCATTTTCTTCATGGGTTGAACGTCCTAAATAATAAAATTTGATTTATTAGGTATTTTTTTAGTAATATTATTATTAAATATTTAATTTAATAAGTAAATTTTATTATTATATTCTATTTATTTATTATATATATTTTTTCTTATGTTTGTGTTAACATTGAAGTAGCATCAACTTTTCTGATGATTTTAGCATTTAAAGATAATATGTTAATAATAAGTAAAATTATTAATATAACCATTACATAAACAGAAAAAATATTATATTTTTTATCAATCTATAATAAAATTATTATTTAAGATCTCGTAATCATCTATAAGAGAGTTTTATAGCATAATTCAAGTAGGTGCTTAAACCATCCCAAACTTGACCATTCTATATCCCAATGGGTGAGTATGGATAAGTAAGTATATAATACCATCATAACATAAGAATATAAATATTTTTTAGTTTATTATAATTTTTTGAAGAATATTATATGTTGTATATATAATAAAATACCATCATGATGAAAAATAATAAAACGTTACTTTATATAGGTGGTAGTCCTCACAACAAACATTTAACGTCTTTTTGTTTTTTTAGGTGGTGAAAAACGATAAATAATGATCATTAAATTAACAAAATAATAGATAAATATAATAATGATACTATGTTTATAAAATTTCTTGGGTAAGGATAGGATTGGAAGAGAAATATTAATACGAAACTATTACAGATTCCTTAATAATCACATTGGGAGTTTGAACATTCTATTGAGAGTCTCCTAAAATATGAAAGGATTGTGATAAATAATTGAGGTGATATAATTATAAAACTATTATTGTATTATTAGCCTTAAAAATGAGATATTTTCAGAGGATATTTACATGCAATGGTCATGGAATGAAGTGGGGTAATCTTCCACTTTTATAAGTGAAGAAAAGTGATCGTTAGTGAATACACTTTTAAATTTCATTGATATAATTACACAATTAAATGGTAAATGACTAAATATTCCATAAATAACTGATTTTGGGAAGAAATAAGGTTCTTAAATACTCAACCAATTATTTTGACCCATGTTATAAACATGTTTAAGTTCACTTTTCCTATGTTTTTTAATTTTACTCTATTTCTATTTTACCCCAATAACAAGTTTTCAAATAAATAATTTATGTCTTAATAAAAATATAAAACATATACTTTTAAATATTTTGGGATTAATGAACATAAATTTACTCTCAATTTAATCTAAGTCAATTTCAAAAAAATATATAATTGACACATATATTTCAACATTATATTTATGAAAAATATTTTTTCTTGTAAAAAATTGTGTTTTAAAAATTATGCATCTTTAATATTATTTACGATTGATTTCCAAATAAATGTTTTTTTAATTTAATTTTATATTTTTTTAAACAGGATTTTTGGTTATTAATTTAGAATATATGAATTTAAATTTTAGATAAGAATTACACTAAATTAATAAAATAATTCTTTTAAAATAAAAGATTTACCATTATCACGGTCATTAACATTATTCTTAGTAATCATACATTTATCCCCCAAAATCAACATTGAAAACATTAAATAATAATATCATATTAGTCTAAAATATGAAATACATTTTTATAGATTTAGTTTCTATACGTGACGAAAATAATTTTTAATATAATAGAATACAATAAATTTTGATAATAAAATGTTACTTATGTTTCCAAAAATATATAAATGGGTTGTATAAAAAATATATAGTAATTTTAAATTAAATATTATATATAAAAATATATATTTTATATTAAAAAATTTCATTAATAAATAACACATTTTTGTATTAAGAAAATATTAGAAAATTTATAGTTTATAGGGAAGTCTACATTTTTTCACAATTAAACTAAAAAACAACAATTTTAGGAAAATAAAAAATTTTAATATTAATATTAATATATTTATTATAAATCAAAATGTGATGTTTATATTTTTAAATTAAAATTTAAAAGAAAATAATTTGTTAATAAAATAATAAAATATAATGAAAAACTATTTCTATGTGTAAATGAAATTTTCAAATACTAAAATTTAGAATTATATATTTTAATAAAAAAATTGGTGATATAAAATTGTTAATTTAAAACATAATTTATCATAATTTATCAGACATTTATTTAAATAGAAATTCAATTCTAATAAAATATAATTTTTTAGAAAAATAATTTATTAAAAAATGATAGATATTTTTGTGATTTTAGGTAAAACAATTGAAATTAATTAATTTTAAAAGCAGAATATATTTTATATTTTACATATATTTCATAAATAGGATAATAAAATCTATTTTTATTAATTCAATGACTATGTTTTAATGGCCATGCCTAAATATTTATATTTTATATTAATATATCTGGGTTTCGTATAGGTTCGACAATGTATATGGAGTAAGCTATTAAAAAAAATTTCCCATTAAAAGGATGAAATATATTATAATATTTTTAGGTTATATTATCCCATGAAATAAAATGCATCCTCCCAATTTTAATTATTAATCATTAATGAAAGTATGTGAGATTATTCTTAATATCTTTATCTTTTCAGATATAACTTCTAATATAACCTCTAACTTCGTATCTTCTGCTAGATCATTTCACATATCTTTCCTAAAAACACATATAATAATATAATTAGGCATGTATGTACCAAAACAATAAATTCTAAAAAATACTCCATTCCCAAAACCATCTTAATATCTAAGGAAATAAACTAAAGTCAAACCATATATTCATCCAAAATATGAAGCATTTTTAACTCTAAAATGATATTAAAAACTACTGTATAAGGTCAAAAACTATTAAATATATATTATAATCCCAAAATAAGATATCATTCCCCAAACAGATACTGATTCACTTTCTCATTAAAAAGTAATCAATTCCAAGGCTATCAATATAGTCTAATTCAATTTTCTCAAAATTAATCAAACGATTTTTACCTTAACATCGAGAGTAATTATAACCTAACTGTTATGCATACCAAAATCATGTTTTCTTTAATAACCATCCTTAAAAAAAATAAAAACATCATTAAATAAAAATTCATGGTTATTTATACCAATTAATCTGTATTCCATAAATTAAATCAGAACTAATGAAGAAAAATCCATAGTTGTATTATATAATACACTATACTTTGATAATATAAAATTATATAATTGAAAAATATCCCTCAATAAGGAAAAAATATATGTGTTTCAAGATTTAATTTGTATTAAAATATCAATTTCACTACCTATGTTATGACTTGTAACCTAACTGATTCCATCGCAGTTAGAATATACTAAAATTATCAACCATTTATGATTGATCTCACATCTAGTTATAAGACACAATAGCTTATAGGTATATACCTGTATTAGCTTAATTTTTTATCCTATTTCAAAAAAATACTATAATTAAAATTGTTTTGATTATATCAAAAATATGAATATGAAAACATCAATCTAAATATTTTATTCCATAAGAAACATTTTTTTAACATATGATAATTTTAGTTTAAATTATTACACTCTTTCTAAAACCCTTAGTTATACATTTCCATTTTTATATTGGGTTCCATAACATAATTAGTTGGAATCATACTCAAATCCATCATAATGGGTTGTATATTCAATGTGATTAACCAAATAATTTCCCCAGGGAGTGTCAAACAAGGTGTGTAGTTGGAATTATTTTTTTACAAGGTGGAAATCATGTTAATACCGAATCCACCCTTTTGTGTCTCTTACCTCTATGCACATCTATTCTAGTCTCTACATCGACATTAGTATCCATAGAGAGAAGAATTTTAGGGCATAAATATGGAATAAATATTATGGTAGTGTTATGTAATAATTAAAATTCCATTATAATTTAAATTGGGATAATTATATATATATAAGAATAAATTAAAACATGGATTATAAAAATATTTTAACATTATAATGGAATTCATGATTACTAACATTAAACAATAAAATGAAGGCCTTATGGTAAGGCACTAGACTGTTATTAGGAGAGGTATTAAATAAACCACAATATGTTTATTCTCATGAGTGTTATTAATTCCTAGAGAGGAAATATTGTATCAGGTCATATTCGTAATAAGTTTAAGTGTAAGGACTTCATTATATGAGAAAATAAATAAACAAATCTAAACAATGTTTCAAATAATCATCAATGTTATAAAACAAACATATCTGGCCCTAAAAAATTTACCCATGTCAATAAATGGGATAACATGGTCATAAACTATTTGGAGAAATAAATTTGATGCTCAAGAAAATCATATTCACCTTTTTATTAATCATTTTAATTTGAATGACAACACATGGAATGCTAATAATTTTCATCATGTTAATAAAATGTATGACAAGATCCTAACCCACCCTAATAAAGAAGATAGATGGTTAAAGAATAAACACTCAACATGCCTGAGAAATCAAAAAAAAAAATTTAGAATAATAAATATATGTAATTTCCAAAGTTCCCCAATCAATAAATAGAATATATTTCATTGTAAGCATCCCTCATGATAAAACCATACGGAGAAGTGGTATATGGTTAATTCAATTATAGAATAATATTATCATAGTTAATCTAGTCATATAAGGTGGATTGTTTCCAAAGAAAATAAATATCGTGTAATAATGGATACTCATAAAGATATTGACATTGATAAAAAATATTTTTTCAAAATATTGCTTCAAACCGTGTCATATAATAGGGGATTATAAATATAATTGTTTGATAACATGATTTCAATCCCAAAAAATTATAATATATATATGTATATATTAGAGAATAATTCATATAACATAACCCCCATGAGTGTAAACCCATTTTAATATGAAACGGAAAATAGAGGTGAAAAGAACAAAATGTGAAGTGAAATATTTACTAAAATTTCAATTTTAAAAATAAACTATAATAATAGATCATTTAAAATGATAAAATGGATTATATAGGAAATTTATATTAAAATATAAAACATTTGATTATGAATGGAATATTTTCAATTCTTTGAAATTATATTTATTTAAAACCTACATTGTAAAAAGGGAAATAAAACATTATTTGTATTAAACCATTATTTTCCCATAAAGAAATATCAAATAACATGTAATAAAATATTAGGCTAGAAGAAACCAATATTAGAAAAAAATAAGTTCATGATGAAACAATATAACTCAAGGATAAGATACATGAGTTATCAATATCCCTAATGAGTAGCATACTACTTGATGTAAGAAATAATTAAAAAGGTCTATTATTTTGAATTAATTAAAATGAATATAATATATTTATAATTCCACATAATATAATCAATTGGTATTATGTAACTAAATGTTAGGTCAAAGTGGATTATTAAAAATAAAAAAATTAAAAATTCAGTTTTTAGAAATCATTACAGCTATGGTAATAATTGAGAAAAATCCATTTGATGAAAAGGAATTTATTTGGGTTAATATTTTCCATAAATAAAAATTTATAAGATAAAGATACATAAATGGGTAGTAAATACAAAGTTGAAATAAAAAACATGGGGTATGACATAAACTTTTCTCAATGAATAAAAATTTATGACAATAAACACTTATAATTTTGGTAACATTTTAATCAAAACCCCTTAAAATAGTGGGATATTACAGCATAACACATTTACTCATGTATCATATATCTAATGGTTATTTTTATTCATTGGAATAAGAAAAAAAATCTTACCCCAAATGATCAAATATTTTATCAGTCATGGGGGACTAGATAAATATATGATTCTCACCTTACATTCAAAAAAAGATATTAAACATTGAAATTTTTGTTAGGAATTTATTTTTTCTTCTAGTATATACATAAAATCATACATATATCCCTTATTAGTATAATGGGGTAAGTAAAACATAATATGTTGTGAGGTCATATTATTAGTAATGGAAACTGTACATAAGAAGCTATTACAAAATAAGTAAAACCCGAATAATATGGAAAATATAAAAAATAATCAAATATTCCACCAAACTAATATCAATAAATTATAATTTATATCTAGATAATTTGAGTACATAAAAAACTAAATGTCTAAAAATAAATTGTTTCATAATTATGGAAAACATATCAATGGACATCATAATCATACCATCATAGCATTGTTCCATGACATCATAAATATGCCATCATGTCATTTTTCTAATACATCATATATATCTTGTAAGTTTCACACAAAATACCAATTATTGTTTTTCCCAGGAGACCTAATGATGAATCGATGGGATAAAATTTTCCCCACCTATCAATTACTAATACCAATGTTTTTATCATATTAAAAATCTTGAATAATCAATATAATACATAATCAATATAAATATTATATTTGAAAAAAAGGATAATGAATATCAAAATTTTTCTCAATCAAAAATAGAAAATCATGATCATAAGATATATATAGTTATATGGAGTATGGTATCATTATAGTATATATTCAATAGATAATAAGTCACGTAAAATTAGGACTTCATATATTTAAAAACATTTAAAAGATCATGAAATCATTTCATGGGAAAAACCCCTTTTCATTTTTAAAGAAATTATTTTAAATATAAAAATATCCCAAATATGATGAAAGATATTTTCATTGAAAATAACAATCTATAACTATAATATATTATTAAATGAAAACATATTCATGATGGTAAGAAGAGGTGTTTAATCCATAAATGGTAATAAAATATTCTTTTTGTTTACTTTTAAGAGGATGTTACAATATTCCATACGAGTAATGGTACAAAGATTCATTTATAGATGTTTGTAAAAAAAATTAAAATATAATTTAAAATGAGATTTATAAATCATTGAAATGTAAATGTGGAAATTCATGTATTTTTTTCAAAAAAATAAACATGGAAGAAAAATTCCATTGACCAAAGAGGAGATAAGGTGAACATTTATCAAAATATGTTTTTAATCGTACCAAAGAGATGAAAATTAATAGATAAAATGTAAAATATATAGATAAAACTATTATAATAAAATATATAGAGTTTGAAAGTAAAATATCATATAATTTATATTAATGATAATTTAAACATAAATAATCTCAAATAAAAATGATATTATATAATAAATGTTTACTACTTCAATAAATTTTGAATCATAACCCACATGAAGAAAATAAATTCAATTAAAACATGAAATTACATTATTATAAAGGTATTCATGATATAAAATTCTCTCAAAGTCCTCTCTAATTTCCCCTATCATATCACTTATTTGATCTGAGGATGTGGGGACCTCATTTCAAATAACCTTGAAATCCTTTACACATGCCCTGAAGGTAACCGAGTTGTAGATTTCACCTCTTCTAATGTGTCTGACAATTCTTTCCTCATGTAATTATCTAGTACCAGGTATCATTATTTTGGAGGTTCTGTCAATTTTGTGGGAGATTCTCTAGGTCTCCACTTTTTAGACCTCCCAAAATGTTTGTTCGTAGTTCACTATATTAATAAAAATTATATTTTATAGATAAATAATTAATAAGATGATAAATCCCTCTAAAGATTAGAACATTGAATTAATGATTTATCAATGAAGTGATTATTTATAACAAATTTAAATCCTTATAAATCATGTGGAAACAAAACATAAAATATTCTTGGGTCATTGCACACATAATATTAGCATAACATAAACAATTAATATGTATTATGACCGAATGAAAAGAAATTGAGTTAATAAACCCTTACCTTGTGTTTGAATCTCCATATATGTACTTTATCTTTAATATAAAAGACATATATTAATTTTATACATTATTAAGAAAACACTTATGTGTATTTCCATACTATTAACCTTATTATTTAATTGATTATAATGCCTTATATATATATATTAAATCAGTTATGTTCATGTCAAATATTATGAGTATGTCCAGTTCATAATCATAGAACAAGTTCAGCAGGTTGACCATGTGAAAGGTTTTCATAGTTCCATAATATATAGAATATTAATCATGAAGTAATTATAATTTTGATAAGTTAAATATAATTTTAGAGTCCTCAATGAATGGAGGGTATAAAAAATGTGTCACATCATTTCATGAAGGTGGTAGTCTACGCGTATTCATGAGCAATGTTATCATTTTTTCAACAGATAGAAGGGTAAAAAATAATCTAATATATTATATTTAAAGAATAATAATTATGTCATTAATATCATATATAATAAAAAAATATCATAATATCCATCCACATATGATGGTAAAGAAAAGTGAATCATAACACTACGTGGGGATGATTATCCATACATATGTATGAGTGACACGTTCATTCCTTATTTCATGTAATGGATATAGAAAATGATTGTATATAATTATAATAATAGATAAATATATTTATAATACTATATTAATTATTTTATGTTCGATTATATTTATTTATCAGAAGTATAGGAAGGAATTATATTTATAAAGAGTAGGTTGAAATTGTAACCTCTTCATTGAGAGTCCCCCTTTGTGTCAAAATTTAAGTCTCCAAAGGATTGTATTATGAGAAGACCAAAATATATAAGAAGTTGAGAAAGAATCTAAAAGGGAATTAGGTTAGTTCTTGGATGAGATAAATGGATCATGATGTGTGATGATGAGAGTATGGTTAATGTCTTTATATATGATAGGATATGATCTCCCTTCAACTACATAATGTATTAAATTAATATAAATTAATTTTCATGTTAAAATTTAACATAATTTATATAATTATAACTTAGGGTGAATATAAGTTGCAATTTTTCTATAAAACAAATTATATACAAGTTTTGGTGATGTTTTAACCAGCATATATTAGTTTTAATCTCTTATTGTCTATTTAAACATTTTCTATAATAACAATGTCTTTTACTCTTTAGGGGACATCAATTTTACAATTAATGGATAAGTTGCCGATAAATGGAAAATGGTTGATATGATCAACCATATCCCATTAAATTGTTCCATGATGATATTTTCATGAATTTCGAATCATTTAATAAAATGATATAAAATCTAAAATACCATTAATGAAATTTTGGTGACTATGAACATAATTGAATTTGACATAATATAATTTGTGTATGGTATTTAAAATAAAACATTTTAAAAAATCACAAAAAAATTATGGTACACCATTACTCATCCAAAAAATATAAATTTATATGTTTTTATAAAATTTAAATTAATTTTTCAACTACTCGCACATGTAGCGTGTCATCATTGAATAAGCAATTAGCGTAATTATTTTTTAACTAAAAACTAAAACTAATTTATCAACATAAAAAATATTAACATAAATAATTTTCATTTATAAATATATATTAATTAATTTTATACTTGTTAAAAAAATTTGATATATTATGTTAAAGAAAGTGACATTTTGGTATTGTTCTTTACTTGAAATAATATATAGGTCTTTATTATGGAAAAATGGCACCAAAAAAACATGTTTTTAAAAATTTTAATTTTATGGTAGAATTAATCTCATACAATAAAATAAATTCATGTTCAAGGGTGAATTTAATTCATTTCTTCATTATTTTTATTCTTAGATGAAAAAATTTATCCATTAATATGATGATCAATAATTTTCGTGGTTACTATTTAATATGACCAAAAAAAGATGACCAATTTAAAAATTATTTAAATTATTATTTGAGAAATTAATTTATAAAATTTTGGTTCAATATGAGGAATAAAAGAATTTTTAAATATGCCCAATAAATGTGACAAAATGTTTTTCTAGTAAAAAATGCATTTTTATATATATAAAAAATTTTATTTTGAAATAAAGCGTAATTTTGGTTCCAATGAAATTAATTTGATAATTTTTTTAAAAAATATACTTATTACATTGTAAATGAAATTCAAAAAAGGTAGTTTTAAAATATTTTAATTAAAATGGTAGTTTTTTTATAAATTCAGTATTTTTCACTATTTATTGAAAAATCTACATTTTTTTTAAAATCCCAAAAATACACCCTAATAAAATATTTATATGATGATTTAAAATATAGTATTTTTTATTATATAAATTTTCAATATTTTTAATAAATTAATTATAATATTTTCTCAAAAAATGATATAAAAATCATTTTTGAGGAAACTATATTTTTAAATTATAAAATGAATTTATTCTTATTTTTTCCCCAATAAATATTACTACATAAAAAATTAATTCATTAAATTGGATATATAATATATTTATTTCATTTTAATAATTTATAAAAATTGATAAATTTAATATATTAACATAAAAATACATTACTAAAATAAAATAGTTTTATTAAAAATATCTCTTTTTTCCATCAAACCACCTTATCTTTATTTCCACCCAATTGATAATATATGAATTATTTATGATTAATTATATCAGGGAAAAAAATTCAATATATATTTCGTTATATGTTTATTCCCATTCATTCCAATCAGACCAACTTATAAGTCCTAAAAGTCTTATTCAAATAAAAATATACCTATAGTATATCGTGGTTCGTTTAAGCTCTCTATTACATATACTACACACTATTTAATATATTACATAATGAAAATAAATTGTAAAATATCGTGGCATCAAATAAATGAACATAAATAACATTATTAACATATAATTCATGATATCATATCTAAAATAATAAGTATATACACCCCCATAAATGAAATTTGGTGCATAAAACCAAACATGTAAGAAAGATATGAATTTGAGATGAAAACACATAAATTGTTCTCAAATCATTCTGAACATGTGTTTTACATCAAGAATAATGAAATTAATATTATTAAATAACTTATAATAAAAATTATTATTATATTTTTATATTATTTTAGAAACTTTATTATCATAAATTATTTATTTATTTTATATTTTTTTCTTATGTTTTCATGAATATTGAATTGGCATCAGCAAATTTCTGTGATTTTAGTGACATGATATAAAATTTTAATAATAATTTAGTTAATTAATATAACTATTTCAAAACAAAACAAAATATTTAATTTACTGTTAAATTATTATAATTCATGTATTAAATTTCATATAGTCATTAATGATCGAGTTTTATAGAGTTATTCAAGAAGGAGGTTAAATCGATAAAACATCAACATGCAATATATTTATTTGTCAATATGGTTAAGAAAATATATAATATAATTATAATATAATAAAAATGATATTATTTATTTATATTTTTTAATTTTATAAATCATATTATATTTGTGTTTTATAAGAAATAAAATCAATATGGGAAACATAAAATGTTATATATTGGAGGAAGTAGTCCGTACAATACATGTTACCATAATATGTTTTTATAATGTGTTTTAGTTTAATAAATAAATGTTTTTACTATAATCTAATAAAACTTCTTTTTAATTATGATATTATGGTTATTATATTATTTTCATAAGGATTGGATTGTATAAGAAATATTATGAAGCAAATGTTGAGGGCCACATAGTTTTCACTAGGGATCTTTGAAATTTATCTTTATGGTCTCCTTATAAATGAAGTGAATAGGTTTAAAAATAACAACATTGGAATATAAAAATTATATAGGATTATAGTAGTATAAAAATAGTATATTTTTAGGATTAAATTCAAAATATTTGGTGTAGCATGAAAATATGGAAGTTCCCCCATTTATAAGAGAAGAAAAGGTAACTTCTGTATATACCCCATCCATTTTTAATTATATTATGAAGCTTTTCAAGGGTATAAGACACAAAATTTTTATATACTAGTTTTTTAGTTGGTATTGGGAAAATAAATCATTAACAAAGTATTTCAACACATGTTTTAATCATGTTCAAAGTAAGTTGTTTTTAGATTTCACTTTTACCTTTTATTTTATATTTTTACCCTGGTAACTAGTTTTTAAACATGTAATTTATCATTTTAAAAAATATACAATAACCTATCATAATAAAAAAATTTCTTATCCAATATTTAATATCAATTTAATCCAATTAAATTTCCAAAAAATACAAAATTAACATCTAAATATAAACATTTTATATATATATAAAAATTTATTGAAATTTTTTTCTTTAACCATTATATTCCCTCAATTATATTTATCATTGGTTACCAATAAATTTTTTATTAAGAAAATAATATATTTAATTAATAATCATATTACTTTCATTATATAAAGTATATCAATTTAATATATTACTAAAATATGAAAATATTAATAAAATAATTCGTTGAAAATATGAGTTTTACCATTTTCATTGTCACTATCATCATTCATAGTGTTCATAATTTTATGAACCAAAATTTAAATTTAAAGAATTGAATAATATGATACTTTTAATCTTAAATATTAAATAATATTTTATAGATATAATTTCTACATTCGATGAAACATTATGAAAACAAAAATAGTTGTTAGAAAATAATATTACTCATGTTTACAAAATGATATACACGTGACTTATAAAACATAGTAATTTTAAATTATTTATTGTAATTCTAAATATTTATTTTATAGGAATTTTTTTAAAACAAATTAATTCATTATTTTTTTGTCATATGATTCTAAATAGGATAGTTTTTTGAAAAATCGTTATTATTTCACTATAAAACTAAAAAAAATTATTTTAGAAAAATTTTAAAATTCATATGAAGATAATATTGTTATTTAAACAAAACACTGTTAAATTTTTAAAAATAAAATTTGAAAATTTATACCTTACATTTTTGAATAAAATCAAAAAATATAATAAAAAATCATTTTTCTTGGAAAATAAAAATATCAAATATTCACTTTTATTATAATTTCATATCATTTAACAACTAAATTGGTGTTAAAAATTTATTAATATCAAATTTATTTTATCATTATAAATCATACATTTCTTGAATTAAAAAAGAATATTTTATAAGGAAGAATTTCTCATAAAAATACTTTTCAAACAATAAAGGATATTATTTTTCATTTTAAGTAAACTAAATGAATTTTAGTAATATAAAAAGTAAAATTATATATATATTTATATAGTTCAAAAATTAGTTAATCTTATTAATTCCCTCTAATTTAAAGGTTTGGTATAAATGGTCATATTAGAAAATTTATATTTTATCTAAATATATTATAGTTTAATTTATGTTTTGTGTTGTATATCGAGCAAGCTATCAAATAAATTCCAATTATTTAAATGAATTAATATTCTAAATTATAATGTTCTTTCACTACTTGAATCTTATGATATTATAAATCAAATGATTACTTTTTTAATATATATCAAGGATATTTGAAAGTCACCAATTATCTATATGAATATTTTTTTTAAAAAATATACTCTTGTGATGTCAAGGATTAATTTTCAAAAATATAATAGTGTTATTCAAGTGTAGATGATTTACTTTTTTGAAAATTACATTTTCAAAAAATTTACACTTTTAAAGTTCTATCTTACTCTTCTAATATAAGAGATTTGTATTGTGAAAATTGATATTATCCTTTTAAAATTTCCATTTTCCCAAAATAAATTTTTAGGACTCCTATCCCTCCAAAGATACTTATACTAGGATTGAAATGAAGGAAGAGAGATAATTTCCCCTCAATTCTTACCCCAAGTTGGCCCTATGTTTCTGAAAATCATTGAGGGTATAACATTATTCACTCTAAAAATGATTTACCCTCTTTGATAAAAACAACTTGAAGAGTGGATAAAAGATCACAAAGAAACTCCATAATATAAAATAAAAGTATACCCAAAACCATCCCATAGTGCCTGAAAAATGACAACAGATTAAAATAAAAATCACTAAGTAAAAAACAAAAAGAAAAATTGTATAATATTGACCCAATAACATATCCAAATACCAAGATAGTAATGTCAATTTCGGTCCACAAAGTCCCCAAAGAAACCTAAAATGTGTCTATATATGTAGGGTGATCATACAATTATAATCATTTAGACCATACTCATGGTCTCAAGAGAACATTTCATAAACCGGAAGATACACTATAGTACCCAAAAAATGAATTTGATATCAATATATCTCGAAGGGTGTTGTCACAACCCATCCTCCGGGAACTGTATCGTGACTACCCCAAGACTGCCTTCCACAGGCCAGGGGATGGTGACTTGCACCAAAGGCGTATTTCCCTAAAAACTTCGAAGGAATTGCCTTTATAAAACGTAACAAACACAACCAGATTACAAGCGGAAGAAAACACAATGTAAATTAGTATAAAGAGCATTATGAATGTACAAAGGGACCGAAAATAAAAGCGCAATAGAAAGGTACAGCTACAACTGAAAGAAAGAACAAGTGAAAAGACAAACAGCTGAATGGTGAAGTAGCTACTTGATCATCCTCCAGGTTCCTACCTGAAGGGTAGGTACAGATTTCCTCCTCATCACTTTGTGTCTATCGATCCGCTCCATGTTCCATGACTCATAGTGTCCACCTCAGGGTACCATCCAATCCTCGTACACTCTGCCTCGGTCGGTGTTGTCTGTAGTCCACATCCAACACAATGAGATGCAGGCATAGCCCGTGTAGGGGTGAGTATAACGATACATAGTAGGGACCCTGAGACCCTAAAGGTCTCACAAAATCCAACAAGTATAAACCTAAAAGAAATATCCCAACAGATAACCATTACATGGGTATATGCCCATACATATACCTATGTTATCAAGTAACCCATATCAATCATGAGGAAAACACAAAGGTCATTGTCTCAGATCAAACCAGTATTTTCATTATCGAAACCACAACTACTGGAGAACTATTTCTCTATCGAGTACAGTGGCCATGTCGCGACTCTGAGGCACTAATCACTATCCTTGGACTATTGAGGTACTCCTCCTGTTGATTACTACGGGTCTGCTACCAAACCAGACGCTCCTCCATTGTGGGTCTGCTGCCCCAACACAGTAGCGCTCCCCCTAATAGCCTACAAGGGTACTCCTCATGTCGAGTACCGTGGGTATGCTGCTAAACCAAGCGCCCTATCCGCCATGGGTCTGCCGCCAAACTAGGAAATCTGTCCACTGGGCTAATCTAATCACTCCGAGTCGAATCGGTCAAGAAGTCCTCAGGTCTATAGCTACTAGGTATCCGCACTCCGTACGCTCATCTCTGGGAGGGTCTTCTCCATGAGCTACTAGACTATATATCAATGTGTCACGTAATCTCACATGGAAGTATCACAAAGTACCTACTCATCATAGGGGTCTCAACGCAATAGATGACACGTCAATCGGACGCCCGGTCTGTGAGTTATTAGCATTTCAATCCCAGCGGCCCTGTTGGATTTCAGGTACAATCCAACCCGTCCATGCTCAAACCACATCCAAATCACATGTAGAGTATTCCAAAAGAACTATCTCATCATGTGGAATCCAACATAGTCGATGTCACATCAATAAGACGTCCAATCCTTAAGTTATAAGCATTTCAGCTCCAAGGGCCCAGATGGAATTTCGTTCGTTCCAAACCCGGCTATTTTTTAAATTCGTCTAAAACACACTTAGAGGATCGCAAATGGACCGCCTTGTCGAGAGGGTCCCAAGGCCGAAAATTTCGCGTCGATCATACACGAGGTCTTCATTTTATTCAAGTTTAAGTGAAAATAGGCCCGGCCCGTTAAGCCCAGTGGGCTAGCGGGTCGGGTCAACCCAAAGTTGGCGGGTCCGACCCGGCAGGGGGTCGGACTGGCCCGATGAAATGCGTGGCCCGGCTGTGGCTCGGTCGGCTGGCCGAGTGGCTTCGCTCGATGGGGGCTGAGTGGTCCGCGGGGGGGGGGGGGGGGGGGGGGGGTTCTGGCTGCCCGAACTGACGGCACGAAGCGGCACCACCCTCCCAAACTGGCCGACCAAAGCCGGACGGCCTTGTTGGCACAAGCACCCCGCACGGGTGGGCCGCGGTTTGTCCAGCACGGCACCCTGGTTCTGCGGCCTTCCTCCACCCGGCCGGTTCTTCCGCCGAAGCGGCCCACACTATACAGACTGTTGTTCTTTGCAGTGCGGTGCCTTGGGGTGCCCTAGTTTCTCCCTTCGGCCAGGCCGGCTATAGCAGGCCGATTATTTCCCGGTCGAGTGGGCCACGGTTCCTCCAGATGCGGCCGGTGAAGGGTCTCCACTTCTCCCGTCGCCGCCTCTTCCATTCCCGAATTAAAATAACAAGATACGTCGGAGGGTCGTCATGTCATGTGCATTTGGCCCGCGCCCTCCGTGTTAGGCGGTAGTAGTTGGCCAAAGACAATCCAATTTTTACAACGTAGAACAAGAACAATTTTAATACATTAAAATTGAACATAATCCACCCACCTTGAAAAGACTTCACACATCGCCGAACAGTGGAAGATGAACGTTGCGGTGGTCTGGCGTCACGGAAGATCGGTGTCAATTACGTTGTCGTCGGAGTGCACCTTAAGAAGAAGTGTCTTTGAAGACATCATGTTCCTCAAATCGTGGAGCATTCTTTTTCGAGGGAGAAATTCGTTCTTTGTTGAAGGTAGATGTTCTTCATTAAAGAAGAACACTTCCTTCTAATTCCTCTCAAGAGCTCTCCCACTAATATTTCCGACCAATATAATAAAATGGCCCTCCCTTAAAATAACATGCCATGTATTTTCAAATTAAATAAATCTATTTAATTTATTAATTGAAGAGTTGTTTAATTAATTGAGATTGCTTGGAAAATAATTAAATGGAGAGAGGGAGGTGGAATGTGGAGATGCTCCACCCAATTAAATGGGGGAGTTGACAAGAATTAAACAAGGGGAGTTAAATTGGGGTGTTTATGGGAGGTTTAAGGGAGACGAAAGTGTAGGGATCATGTGGGACCCACCTAACAAAGATCCACACATGAGATGTTATGTGGGGGTGGGACCCACTATTATCTTCCCCATGTAGGATTTAACCACCAAGGTGAATAAAATTGTTCTATACAATTTTATTTAACTTTTTAATTAAACCCCAATTTTTAACATTCAATCCCCATAAAATGCAACTACTGTAAAGGTCCCCTTAAGTGAATACCGGTGTTTTGAGGTCATCGGTGTCCTCAGATTTCAATTCCACGCACCAGTTCAAAAGATATAAAATCCCGCTCATACTTTTACTAAACGTACCCGAACAAAACTTCAAGAATTAATTCTAGGCACATCGGGCCTCAAAATCAGGCGCCGTTAGAAACTAAAGACTCGTAAAATTTCCAAAAAAATAAGAAAAACTTTTCCATGAAATTTAAGGTTCTTTAAATTACTCCCACCTCAGGGATTTATATCCCCATAATGCCTCAACACACGATAGGGTAATAGAAGGGGTTCTGAGCTTGCATCTGAGCCTCCTGCTCCCATGTGTTCCCATGGAGGTTCTTGTGCTACCAGTGAATGCACATAGAGGAATCGACCATCTCCATAGGACCCACTCTAGACGATCCTCAATCTACACTATAACCTCTGTGAATCTTGTCCCATAATCGATGTCCAGCTCCCCTTTGTTGATGACGTTGGATTGGTCGTGCACGTATCTCCTCAGCTGAGATACGTGGAAGACATCATGCACCCGATGCAACTGAGCTAGAAGATCTAGACGGTAAGCCACAAAGCCTACACTGTTGAGGTCCTAAAAAAGTACGATGAAATGCAGAGATAATTTGCTGCCTCGGACAAATCTATATAGACCTCATCGAGGTGAGGATTGTAAGAAAACATGGTCACCATCCATGAACTCCAGTGGTCTCCATCTCTTATCATAATAGGACTTCTATCTGCTCTGTGCAGTCTTCATCTGCTCCTGGATGATCTACACCTTCTCCATCATAGCCTGCACCATCTCTGTTCCTACAAGAGCTACTAAGATTTCTCATTTTCCAAAAAGAGAAATATGGACTTATCCTCTTGATGAACCACATTCTTTTCCTAATACGGTCAATCCTGACATGAATATTACAATTCATGTCTTGGATGATGTCATAAGGCCTCGACGCTACTACCAAGAGATGCAACCATTACTCTCGCCTCCAAGGGTTGAGTCACACTGTCGGCATCAGTGTGTGGTCATTGGGTCTCCTCTAGTAGGAATCTTGAAAGTGAGGTTCAAGTCAACAATTTTAACCAGAACCTCTCAGTATTAACTGTACAAAAAGGATAGGGAAGAAAATGTCACAAGTAAAAGTATCGTTTATTACAAAAGATCAATGTACTAAGACACAAAACAAACACAAACAATGACATTATCAATGCTAGAAGCCTCATGAACAAATGCCTCTATTCCTGGATCTGGTCCTGCTCCTTTCCACCTACTCCTAGAGCTCCGTAGTCGTATGATTCAGCTATCTGATGTTGTGCTCTCCCATGTCCACCCATTCCCTGCAGTTGGGGTGGACCTCCTGGTGTTGGTGGTGGAAACACCTCGAAGTGTTGTCCACCACCAGCTACACGGCCGACTCCTTGTATAGCTAGCTCTATTTCGTGTGCCTCGCACAACCAAAACTATACCCTGAGGTCGCCCACCAGTTGGCCTAGTCCTCTTGGAATTCTGTGTCATCTATCTACTACCGGCTTTAAAAGACTCCGCTATAGTCAGAAATCCATGTGGAAAGAACAGTAGCTCGTGAGCCTGCACATAGCGTAGAGTTGCTGGTACAAAGTCCACCCTGAAAAGAGCCTTGAAGTCTACCCAGGTGAGGGTTTCCTCATATTAAAATTGGAGCATCAGGATCCACCACCTCTCACCTTCTCCCTGAATGAGACTAACAACTATGTACACCATCTAGTAACCGAGTTTCCCAACTGTGTGAAAAAACTCATGCTACAACCTCCAGCCAGCATCCGGCCATTTGAAAATATGTCTCGCCTCAAAACCTTGGAGTCCTTTATCGTAGGAACCCATGCAACTCGCTCATGCGGCGTGCACCCTCTGCTGCTGTGGCTGGTGGAATCGGTGGCCCAATGGGTGTTAGTACAACTGTTGATTCCATTGGTGCCACAAATTGAAGAGGACCCTATACTTGGGCCTCATCGCTCGACGGGCTTTCAGTACGTACAACTCTCGGGGCCCTAGTGGGTCGTCCCTAGGGAGTCATCCTAAAAGAAACAGATGCGACATGGTCAAAATATTATACCTGTTGAGCTGACCTGGTTTGAGATGACATAAAGAAAACTTTTGAAAACACAAACGCAATCCGTGTTTCGTGCACTAAGTCGAAAATCAAGAAGTAAAAGCCCTAGTGTAGGGATACGTCGGCTACCCGCACCGACACTGGACTCCCTGAACTTAAAACCACACTTATTACGCTTAACACTATTGCTTCATAGAAAAGAAATATCAGAGTATTATGTTGTGCGGTAGAATCGACTCCTATGATACCAATTTGTCACGACCCGTCCCCTAGGGCACGTATCCGGACTACCCCAAGCCCGCCTTCCATAGGCCAAGGGCTGGTGACTAGCACCAAAGGCGTATTTCCCTAATAACTGGGAAGGAATTTCCTTTATAAAATGTAACACACACAACTAGAGTACAAGTAGAAGAGAACACAAAGTAAAGTTGTATAACAAGCGTGCTGAAAGTACAAAGGGGCCGGAAATACAAGCCGAAAAGAAAGGTACACCTACAACTGATAGAAAGTACAACTGAAAAGACAAACAGGTGAATGGTGAAGAATCTCCTAGATCATCCTTCGGCTTCCTACCTGAAGGGTAGGTACAGATGTCCTCCTCAGCAATTCACATCTATGGTTCTACTCCGTGTTCCATCACGCCGAGTTTCCACCTCCAGGTACTTTCCATTCCTCGTACACTCTGCCTCAGTCAGCGATGTCTGTCATATGCATCCAACACAATGAGGTTCAGGCATAGCCCTTGTAGGGGTGAGTATAACGATACTCTGTTGGGACCCCAAGACCCTCAAGGTCTCACAAAATCCAATAAGGATAAACCAAAAAGAAAGATCTCCACATATAACCTTTACTTAGGCATATGCCCATACATATACCTAAGTTATCAAGTAACAATCTCAATCATGAGAAAAACACAAAGATCATTGACTCAGCTCATACCAGGATTTTCATTATCGAAACCACAATAGCTGGAGAGCTCCTCCTCTGTCAAGTATAGTGGCCCTTTCACGACTTCGAGGAGCTACTCACTAACCTTGGACTGTTGAGGTACTTCTCCTGTCGAGTACCGCGGGTCTGCTGCCAAACCAGGCACTCCTCCATTGTGGGTCTGCCTCCCCAACACAGTTGACCTCCCCCTAATAGCCTATATAGGTACCTCTCTTTTCGAGTACCACGGGTATGCTTCCAAACCAGGTGCTCCGTCCTCCATGGGTCTACTCCCAAATGGGGCGCTCCATCTACTTGGGTAATCGAATCACTCTGAGTCAAATTGGTTATGCAGTTGTCAGGTCTACAGATACTAGGTCTCCGCACTCTGTACACTCATATCTAGGAGGGTCCACTCCATGAGTTACTGGTCGATACATCCAAGTGTCATGTAATCTAAAATTGAAGTATCTCAAAGGACCACCTCATCATATGGGTCTCAATGAAACAGACAGCACATCAATCGAACGCCCGATCTGTGAGTTATTATCATTTCCGTTCTTGGGTCCCGGTGGGATTTCAGGTATAATCCAACCCTTCCATGCTCCAACCACATCTGAATCCCATGTAGATTATGCCAAAAGAACTGTCTCATCATGTGGAATCCAACATAGTCGAGGACACATCAATCGGACGTCCGGTACTTATGTTATAAGTGTTTCCTCTCTGAGGGCCAGGTTGAAATTTCGTTCGTTCCAAACCTGGCTGTTTTCCAAAGTCATCCAAAACTCACTTAGAGTATCGCAAAAGGACCGCCTCATTGTGACGGTCTTAGTACCATAGAAGGTGAATCGATCGGATGCGTGGTCTTTATGTCATTCACGTTTAAGTGAAAACCAGCCTGGCCCGTTATGCCCAGTGGGTTGGCGGGTCGGGTCAACCCAGAGTTGGCGGGTGTGACCCGGTAGGGGGTCGGACTGGCCTGATGAAGCGTACGGCCCGAACGAGCACAGCCTGGCCCAGAGCGGTGTGGCTCGGCCGCGGCATGGCCCGAGGGGGGGTTTAGCGGTCCGGGGGGGCCAGGCTGCCCGAACTGGCGGCGCCCTCCCAAACTGGTCGGCCGAAGCCGAGCATCCTTTTTGGCACAAGGGGCCCGCACGGGTGGGATGCGGTTCCTCCAGCGCGGCACCCTGGTATCGTGGCCTTCCTCCACCCGGTCAGCCGAAGAGCCGACCGGTTCTTCCTCCAAAGTGGCCTACCCTGTGCAGGCCGCGATTCTCTACAGCGTGGTATCGTGGGGCGCCGCAGTTCCTCCCTTCGGCCCGGCTAGCAATAGCTGGATGGTTATTTCCCGGTCGAGCGGCCCGCGGTTACGGCCCGTGGTTCTTCTGCATGCGGACGGCACACGACCACCGATTCTCTCGTCGCCGCCTCTTCCATTGCCAAATTAAAAGAATAAGAAACATTGGAGGGTCATCGGGTCGTGTGCGTTCGGCCCGCACCCTCCACATTAGGAGGTAGTAGTTTACCAAAGACAATCCAATTTTTACAACATAGAACAAGAACAATTTTAATCCATTAAAATTGAAAATAATCACCCTACCTCGAAAAGAAGTCGCACGTCGTCGAACCATGGACGACGAACGCCGCGGTGGTCGGGCGTCATGGAAGATTGGTGTTGATTCTGTTGTCATCGGAGTGCACCTGAAGAAGAAGCATCGTTGGTGACTTCGCATTTCTCGAATCGTAGAGCATTCTTCATTGAGGGTGAAATTTGGTATTAATTGAAGGTAGATGTTCTTCTTCAGAGAAGAACACTTCCTTCTAAATCCTCTCAGGAGCTCTCCCACCAATATTGCCAACCAAAATAATAAAATGTCCCTCCCTTAAAATAACATGCCATGTATTTTCAAATTAAATCCAACTCATTAATTAATTAATTGAAGAGTTGTTTAATTAATTGTGATGGGTTGGCAAAGAATTAAATGGAGAGAGGGAGGTGGAATGTGGAGGGGCTCCACCCAATTAAATGGTGGAGTTGACAAGAATTAAACAAGGGGAGTTAAATTGGGGAGTTTATGGGAGTTTTAATGGAGATGAAAGGTTGGGGCTTATGTGGGGACCACCTCACAAATATCCACACATGGGAAGTCATGTGTGGGTGGGCCCCACCATTATCTTCCACATGTAGGATTTTACCACCAAGGTGAATAAAATTGTTCTAAACAATTTTATTTAAATTTTTAATTAAACCCCAATTTTTTACTTTCAACCCGCATAAAACGAAACTGCGTTAAAGGTCCCCTTAAGAGAATACCAGCATTGAGAGCTCATCGGTGTCCTCAGATTTCAATTCCATGCACCATTTCAAAAGATAGAATAACCTACTCCTACGTTTATGGAACGTACCCGCACAAAACTTCTGAAATTGATTCCATTCAAACCGGGCCTCAGAATCAGGTGCCGTCAGAATCTGCAGACTCAAAAATTTCCTAAGAAATTAAGAAAAAAATTTCCTTGAAATTTTGAAGTCTTTACAGGTATTCTCTATTTCCATGATTTGGTGACTAGAACATGAAATCATATAAGATAAAGAGGGAAATATTTTTTCACATAAACAAACGAAGAAATAAATACTATTCATTATGTTCAAAAGAGAAATCCAATAAGAGAATATTACTAGAATCCAAATAGGGGTATAAACCCAATGAAAAATCAAAAAAACTGATAAATAGGATGACCAAACCCAAGCACAAATGGACACACCATCACAAATACAAAATATCAAACACAAATACAACCTCAAAATGGTGCATTCCCCTTTCACTAACATGGTTATAGGAAATATACAAACACCCGAAGGAGAAGGTAGGGTGTGAGATAAAAAATCCAAATAGGATCTCACAAAGTGTTCCATAAAAAGATTCCACAATAATTAACAAAATAATGTTTCAAATTTTAAATAAAATAGGAATGGTTGTATAAAATGATATTTAAAACAAACCATTATTTAAATTTAAATTGATGGATATTTTTTCATGAATTTATTAATAAACATTTTTTATAAATAAATTTATATAAATTCCAATTTAATGTGTAAAGAAGTTTACAAAAAATGAAATATATATCAGAATCTTAACAATCAATATCATGTTCATCTTAAAATATCTATGATAGTTCCAGGTTATGTGATCCTCAAATTCCCACATGGGTGGTCATAGAAATATGTGTACACATGTCCATTTCACATAGGTCAAAGAGAACTAATCACCACCCCATCATGGATAAAATATGATGAAAAATATTTTTTTTATTTGTAAAGTGTCAAAACCAAGAATCATTGTCCGAAATAGCTCAAAAACAACCTAGGCTTGCATGTGATTAAAAATAAAAGAATAATGCGAAATTTATTTCAAAACTATTTAAAATAAAATTAACTTATTTCAAATTTCCGTACACCAATTGCACTTTAAAATCCAAAATATGGGTTTTTAATCAATTCATTCCTTTTTTGGATAAAACCAGGCGAGTTATTATCAAAACATTTCAATCCATTATCTCAAATCAATTTTGAAAATCACTTTTACAAATCAATATCCCTATTTCTTTAATTTCAAATCACATCGCCTTTCCTCAAATTTCATGCCATATAAATTTAAAATACCAATAAACATGGAATTATTTTTCACAGTTTAATTGGAATAAATTTAAATTAAATGATGAAATTTTTAGTAAAATCAATTAAAAAATGTATATGAAAACACCAAACTAATCACAAAGATCATGTATCAAAATCCTTTCAACGGGATAATCTAATGAAGAACATCAAAAATGAAGATCTGATAATCAATACTAGATCCATGGTCTCTAAATAAAAATTTTAGATTCTCCAATAATGTGGAGATCTAACAAACCCTAAAGAGGAGATAAGAATAGAATGGGAGATAGAAAATGGTAGAATAACTCATTATAGGAAGATATCGAACAATGTTTTACTAGCATTGATCCACCTTGGAATGGGTTTAGAGGATCCAAAAATGGGTCTTAGAGACCCATCAAATAGGATGATATGAAATTCTGAGTTAGGACTGAGTGAGGAAAGAAAAAGGGGTTCCGTATTTTCTAATTTAATTTTTGACATAGAAGAAATTTTCATACATGTTTTCCCGGAGGGTTCTGTAAGGGTTTTCAAACCCTTCACCCTAGTTGTGTTACCCGCTAATGGTGTTGTAGATTCTGAAAAGTCCATAATTATTAAAGGATGTTTCAAAATGACGAGGCGAAGTCATATTTAGACCCGGAGACCCGGTCTGGAGGGCCCGGAAGAGTTGCGCGGAAAAAAGGGGAATGCGCACGAAAAAATGGTGCCACGCGGAAGGGGTCTGTGATTCTCGAAAGGTCCCCGGTGAGGGCGCACAATAATTGCGCGCCCGCAACTGTGCGGTTCACATTCTACGCCTCTTTCTCTGGTGTGCAAGTTTTTATGCGCTGCCTGGCATTCCGCGCCACTAGATGCCTATAAATAGAAGGATACTCCTTCCATTTCGGGGTTGCAAAATTCAAACCGGCTGTCGTGTGTGAAATAGGACTCCCACGTACGCAAGATGGCCTTCAGGTAATGATACTTTTCACGCCGCCTTGACCAAGGATCTGCCTTTGAATGAAATCCCTCTGGATTAAACAAAATTCGAAACCCTTCATGGTTCCTCCCTTGCACGCAATTCATTCTATTGTGCACAAAACAGTGCAATTGCGCACAATCCCTTTCACTGGGTGCGGCCTTGCCTTTGGGTGTGGACATTTACACTCTTGTGCAATTCATATCCCTTTTTCACGATCCTCCTAGCCACACAGAATCCCTCTGCCCCGATTACGCGCCATACCAGTGTTTTGCACACAAAACATTTCTTAGTGCACAATCCCCAGGAGCCCTCACCTTGATGCTCCCAGGGTGCCTCCCTATGTAGTCACCCAATGTCCTCCTTCTGGATGCCTCGGGCATACACACCGGGCATACACACCATGCACTACTTTTCCGTACGACCTTCCAGGCTCTTACGAAGTATCCTCATGGTCCCTTAGGCAATTTTTCCCGTTGCATTCCTTTTCCTCATGCTTCTTCGCATAGGCATGCTAACGGTTATTGCTTCCTTGCATATCCATGTTAACGTGGACCCTTCGATGGTTTGCTCTACGACCCCCCTTCACTACGTCCTTGCTGATACCTTCCCTCCCAGAAGGGGCAGAGGGTACCAGTTATGTATGTTCTAGGGGTGTGGAATGAACCCACCTCGTCCAAGCTGCAGGATGCTAATCTACAAAGCACATAGTCCTCAATACATGACATTAAACTGTGATCCGGCCCTGTGCCTCACACACAGGCACCCTATGGATCAGGCATTCATTACGCCCACTCGTCTCCACAGGGATGGGATCACCCCACACATAGGATGATATCCTCATTCTCAGAGTGGTGTTTGTCCACGGGGGAAGGGAAACCTTCTTGGTGTTATCCCCTAGACCTTCTTGCGGGAGGTAGCACCCACGCACCTCCGTACTTCCCCACCACCAAGGATAGTGGAGGATGTGATAGGGAACGAGGTCCCTCCTTTATTCAGTCCCAAATCCCTCTCCCTCTGCGCTTTGTCGCACCTCGGGCCTCCATCATGGAGTAAGTCCTGTCACAATGGGCCACCCAATGCTTAAGCCCCTCTTCACTTCTCATAGACTCACCCTTTGCGATGTGATCTTCATTTCACTACAACCTCTTGTTTCTCACACCGATCATGAATCACGTGAGTTTAGAGTGAGTTCTGACCCTGACCCCCACCGAAAGAGAACTTCGGGGACTCTGATCCTTGTCAAGTCATGTTACGTAGGAAGCCTCCATGAGGTTCAAGCCCACCACCTGGTCGTTCCGACCCCTTCACGTCGGTTCACTACCACCATGTGCCGCCTCAATGTGTAAGCCTTATATTTATCTGCCACTATGGGCCACCTCAGAGTGTAAGCCCCATATTTATCCCCTACCATGGGCCACCTCAGAGTATAAGCCCCATATCCATCCACCACCATGGGCCGCCTCATAGTGTAGGACCCATATCCATCCACCACCATGGGCCGCCTCAGAGTGTAAGCCCCATATCCACCACCATGGGCCATCTCAAAGCATAATCCCCATCCACCCGAACTACGGGGACTCTGATCCATGTCAAGGCATGGTATGTAGGAAGCCTCCATGAGGTTCAAGCCCAATACCCATGTCTCATACTGACCTCTACCTAGAGCACACCTGCCTCGAGAAGCTCGTGCCCTAGCCCGAAGGTCTTACTTCATCTGGTTCCCATCCATGCACTCATTCTCACGGGTCTCCCTTTCAGGTGTCCCACCGTACCACCCGAACTACGCGGACATTGATTCCCTACCATGGGGATACGTAGGAATCCTCCCCAAGGTTCAATCCCCCCTTCACTTCATCGCGCATACTAATTCTTTCCAGGGCTGCCACATCCTGGTGGAATCATGCCACTTCATTCCCCTCCACAACATTTAGGAAGCCGCCCACGTGCTGGCCCCAACATTGGTGTCTCCCCCAGGGGGTTCTTCAATCTTATCCACTCTCAGTGTTTCGATAAGTCTGATCCGTCTCCGATGGACGTTAAAGTCACGGAATACCCTGTGTTAAACATGGGAAGCTGAGTATAACATCATATACATGCCTATGGAATACAATTCCCCGCATTCGATGTGGGATGCCTCGGACTCCCGCGCCCTCGAGAAGCCCTATAATAAGGGAAAGAATACATACATGCCAATCCCCAAGTGTCAAGACACACCAGTGATGCCTCAACGTGACCACTCTCCTCACCGAAGGTTGCTACCCCAACCAGACCACTTGGAGCATCTCGACGGAAGAAGAGTACTTAACCGGTGTCCATGAAGATATGGAAAATGGAACGAGATTCAAAAAAATGTCTTAAATCTATGAGGGAGGCCCGGACTTGGTGAACAGCTCTGAGGAGGAATCCACGAAAAGAGGCACCGACATCCCGTCATCCTGGTTTCGATCAAGGAGCAGACGTCCATGACAAAGGAATGGATGCCACCTGTCTTTGGAAAGCTAGAATGTGGGGCGAAATCCAATAATCCTCTGTATGACGAATGTGCGTGCCTCATCGAAAGCATCGGAAATAGAAAATGGTGAACCCAACAGGAATCTCTTCTCCTTAATACGGAGACTAGTATCATTTTGGGTGTCGGAATATTAGCATGTCACCAGGTCCGGGCACCCATCACTAGTACGTGAAACCCTCCATGGGTTGGGGAATTCACAACATTGATCACTTTGTTCTGTGATGTTGTCACTATGGATCTCTCTTACTGACTAAGGAGGACAGAATGGTTCTGGGATACAGGTTGTCAATTTATTTCCTATTAGTGTTAATGGGTTCATCTCCCTGCTTTCAACAATCAGATCGCTGCATCTGGAGCTTGATTCCCACATTCCCACTGGTGCAGGGGCAGGGGCAGTACCGATGTGGACACCCGGTGCAGTTCTGCCTCTTTTGTAGCTGGTTCGACTTCCATGACTACTGGGTGCTCATGCCCCCTCTCCCAATTAGATATTATTCAATGAAGGGTGGTCAACAACCTTTTTCGTAGGTATGAGGAAGAAGGGGTCATCCCCACCAGGGATATGGCCCGTTTGGACCTCGAGGTAGCTGTGCCTCACTGCCAACGCCACCCCCGAGGGCCGTTCAGGGAGCCGATGCTCCCCACCCCGACATTCAACCATTTTGGGAGCTTATCCCCATAACTCCTTGACACCTCCATCCCCTACAATGACATGGTAAGGGAAGTTCGTGTTGGCCCAATTGGAGAACTGCTTCAAGGGTTCACGTTAAGGGCCCCTGCCAGGTTGCGTTGGCACCGCCGCCCTACTCCCCAAGCCGAGGAGCAGGCAATCCGTGTGCCTACACCATCGGCTCCAACCCATCTGACTCGATGCCATCATCGGGCACGAGCGGAAGAGGATGCTCGCCTCGAGGCATGAACGTCAGCAACCACTGTGGCCCGAGCCATTTATGAATCCAATCATCAAACCCCCTCACACGTTGAGTAGGGGAAGTTACATGCCCGATCGGGATTGAGGCCTCGACCGCCCCATAGACAGTTTTGGTCAACTCTCTCGGTCGCTGGCATAGGTAATGGCCGCTGCAGACTAATTCGTGGTAGTGACATCTAGCGTGAAGGACTACTCTGAGCCACCGTTCTAGAAGGGGTGGTCCCTCCCCACTTCCAACCTCGTCCTGGAGGCCTACCTGGCGCCACCCTCGCCGCAGGTATGGGGCTTCCCCGTGAAAGCAAAACTCCAGGTCGGGCTGTCTCCAGTGCTCACTACACTGGGTACGGGGTCACTTCCCCTACTGCAGACTGCGAGTATGGATCCATTGTATATCCAGTCACTCACCCACATGGAGGTCCTCCCCGTGTCCCTTTCGACATTTTCCCCTATGATCCCCGCACCCCAGCCTTCAATCCACTCTACCCCAGCACTAGTGCGGCCAGAGGACTCCATGACAGAAGTCAGCCCTGCCCCAAGGAGCCACCCAAGGGTATGAAGGCTAGACATCTTCACTGTAAGAGAATGGCCAGGAAAGGCCGGATGGAAATCAGACCAGTCTGTTTCTTAGACTCCGAGGCGGAGTACGACTCCGCGATGGAGGACTCCCCCCATTCCTTTGAGTTAAGGGCTGGGATAAGGATGCGGCGCGTCAGCCTCATACTTTCCAAATACGAGATCAATATGATCCCCTCCTCCCTACGAAGGTATATCTAAGAGGATGAGGACTTGGCGTACCCCCAGGTATCGAACTCACAATAACCATCGACCTCTCTGAAAGCACCTTCCACCTCGGCCAGAGACGACAGAGACCTTTTTAGGGGGATGATGGCGGAAGAGAAGTGACCAAGCACACCCTCAGCAAGCACCGACACTATTACAAGAGGCCCATTTGCCGGTCCATCCTATCATGATGTGGAAGCTAGGACACTGCAACCATTGAAGGATGACCTAGGATTCGGCGGCCAATCGACCTGCTCACCATATTCTTTGTCGGCCGTCTCACCAGTCCAACGGCCTGCCATGGCACCGCTTCCCATTTCCCAGCCACTCCTATTTCATGATAGTGGTCATAAAGGGTAGGATCCTGAATCTGAGTCATAGAGCTTCTAGACCATCCTTAAAGCAGGCCACCCCCTGAGAAGTTTTGGCCGGTCACAGGGTCAGATTTTGATATACCAGAATCGCTCACCCCGGGAGAGTTTGAATGTTTCCGCCAGACCCTCCGGGTGACTCACTTCTTTATTTTCCACTAGCAGGGGCATTATCCCAGGAGTCAATCACACCTAGAGGATATCGGCGAGCAATGTCGTCAGGTCGACCTGTACATGCTCCCCGCGGTCCGGCACCCCGAGTTAGTCGGCCACCATAGAGCCCTTCAACAACAATGCATTCAGAGTTTTCAAGTACTCCGCAAAGTTATTGAGGAGGCCAACCCCCATGCACATATCTGTGGATGGGGTCAGTATGCTGACCTTCTTTTCATTGCTATTCGCCAGCAACCCGACTCACTGGGCAACTCTGAGGACGTGCCCCCAATGGTAGTAGCGGTCAACATGGATGATCTGTCATGAGAGGGGAAAGGTCTAGAACTTCTTGATGGGGACTTAAGCCCTAAGGTCAATCCACTACCAGAACCATCAAGGAGGATTACTCATCATTAGAGGAACCACCTAGGTCTCCCCACACCCACAGAGGCGTTAATACTGAGCCGGAATATCGGCAAGGGTAAAGAGCACGTTGGGGCTATCAAGCCCGCTGACCCGTCTACCTCAGTGAAAAAGGAAGAGGAAGATCTCGAGAAGGCCACATTTCACCAACAGCTTGCTGAGAAGAAAAGGTTGGTCGATGAGATTCTGGTTGAACGTATTGCAGAGTGGTTATCCAACTATGGTGATCCCAGGCAGGGCCAGCAGGGGAAGGAATAACTATTTCTCAACAAGATTCTCCCAAGAAACCTCGATCATGCTATGTTCGCTGATAGAGGAGAGGCCGGATCCCATGGCAAGAGGGCATGATATGTTTTTTCAAACCCTCCTTAGCGGCGTGACCACCCAAGAGACCCCGATCAGGTTCCTCCTGCTACCCCAAGGGTCGCTCCACCATCTGATCAATGAGATGATGAGTTTGTCTACCGAATTGAAGAGAGAAACAATGCTCTTGTGGTTAGGGTTCTCCATCGTGACAGGAACCCGCGTTCAGATGATCTGATGGCAGCACTCATCACCTGCTTAGAGGCTTTGGAAACTTGGAAGGTGGCGATCCCACCAAATGGCAAGCTGTACCCAGCATGGGTAAATGAAATGAAAGAACCTCCGGGATTCGATAACCCCACTTTCTCCCCCATTAACGGGACATGAGACCCTCCACAGCACCTGGCCAAATTCAACTCAAGGAGTGGGCCTATGTTAGGGACTTCAGCACAGTAGGAGGCCGCCAAGCTCCGTTGCTTTGTTCAGACACTAGAGGGTCCAACCTACCAGCTCCCTATCAGATCCGTGACTAGCTGGGAGGACCTTTTCAGGCAATTCCTCTACCAGTTCAGTTCCACAACCCAGAAGACAAACATCACAGACCTGTTCAGGTGCAAGCAAAGGCCTGATGAGCGAGTTGCAGACTTCATCGCCTGGTGGAAGGGGCTCACATACTCCCTTGACATGCCACTAACTTAGGAGAAATTACTAAAAATGTGTGCAGGGAACATCAAGACAGAGCTGGTTCCTTCTCTGATCAGTCAGAATTACCCCGGAGGGATCCAGGACTTCTCAGACAAGGCTCAACACCTCGAAGAAGCAATAAAACAGGCCAGTCCTACACGCCTTCTGCCTCCTGTAATCCCAGCAAGGAGAGATTCCAGGGTCGGGCCCGCTGTTGTGGCCTAGATAGAGGCCCCCAGGTAGCTAGAATTGCTACCAGTGAGGCCATCTCTGTAGCCCTATAGGGGTTCACCCCCATAGGCACAGCTTCCAGCCCAACAGTGACTACCCCAAAATCGGCAAGCGCCTCCACGTAACATGTCATCACCACCTAGGCGAGATAACCAGGTCCCGCCTCCTCGGTATGCTCCTCTGGCCCCCCGTTAAGGGTAGCCTCATAGATACCCCTTTCGGGAAATAATGAATTAGGCCTACTCATTTGACAAGGCTCATGTCCCTAGTTACTTCCAGAGTGCCTTGGAGAAGAGAATCGTTCGGCTGCATAAGTGTCGGAAGCTGGAAGAGGCACATCTCAGTGATCACCCTAACTACTGCCCTTATCACCGGATCCTGGGGCACACCATCAAGTGAAGGTACATGTTCAAGGACTAGTTCCGAGACAAGATTTAAAACAATATAGTCAGGTTGGGCCCAGCCCCGACATAAGTGGTAGGTGTCTTTGTGAGATCGGATGGAAGTAGCAGCGATGAAGGTGAATGGCAGCAGGTTTCTGACTGTGGGTCCCAAATGTATAATGACTAGATGGCCCGCAAGACAGGCACCCACACCCATGGAATCATTCTTGCATGCCTCAATCAGCCAGATCCCTCAGAAGCTGTGGTTACTACTTCGGCATCATCGTCTCAGCCATCCTCTTCCCAGAAGATCAAGCAGTGGCGACGCAAGAAGAAACCACACACCCATCCAATGTCGTCATCAACCCGCACTCATGGCGACTTTATACCCCCAGAAAATGGGATCCCTCCAAGACTCAGCACGTTTGTGGACGACTTCTTAAGAGACAGTCCGAGGTATGCTTCGGTTAACACCGTAGAGTTGGTAAATCCCTTTTTGAGTCCCGTAGATGGGGAACACCAGGTAGACATTCCCAATTTCCCCATCTGTCGCCAATGTCGTCGGAGCCATGGTTACATGAATCAGCAGGGCATGAAAATCGGCACCTCCATCAAGGTTGTGCACACTACTAAGACATGACAGCAGGCCTAGTGCAGAGCTCAGCACATGCGACCCCACCATTCAGTGTCTATAGGTCTGTCTCCACCACCATTTGTGTTGCTGGATCAGGCGGAACCACATCTGCCGTGTCACGACCAGCTCCACCCTGCCACCAGCCAACCCCAGCCTCCCGATCCACATCTAGCAGCCACTCTCTGGGATTCTACTAGTGAACAACGGGATATGCCTAGTACAAGCCAGCCCCCGGTCCAGCCGACATGGCCCGCCATGCCCCCAATCACAGAGCTACTTACTGTAAGCAGAGGCTCATGTCTATCCTGAATGTATGACATTATCAAACACCTTTCCGGAATTCCAGTGAGCCTTACTATCCTTGAGGCTCTTCTCCTGTCGTCTGAGATGCGTGAGGTGCTTTCTGAGGCCCTAAAAAGCCCCCTCCAGTTTAAAATGGAGGTAGCAGGTGAAGAAGCCTTCCATGCCAAGGCAATCGAGGATTCTTATTGCCATGTAGTTATCTCATTCTCTGGTGAAGGAAAAGACCCTCCTATACAGGGGCACATTTTTCCACTATACACCACTGCCCAGTTCAATGGCGTGGAAGTCTGCTGCTCTCTTGTTCACATAGGCTCTAGGATTAACCTAATTTCGACTCAGACACTGCAGAAGTTGGGTTTGTTTGATGATAATTTAACTCCCTCCGATCTCAGAATCCAGGGATATGACATGACCGAGCCAACCCCGGTTGGAAAGATCCGCTTGAAGACCCAGTTCGGTGGCCTAATTGCCAGCACCGAGTTCATGTTTGTCTCCCAGGACACTGCGTACAACGCATTGATGGGAAGGCAATGGCTCCAGCTTCACGCGGCGGTCCCCTCATCATATCACCTATGCCTCAAATACTCTATCAATGGTAGAGTAGGCATGCTCCAAGGAGATGAGCCTCTATTTTACTCTTTTGAATCCCGTTACCTGGATGATGACTATTACAAGAGCAAGGTTAAACAAGTCCAGGAAAGTGGAGTCGAGCCCGTCACCAATATAACCGACCCATGGGCAGAACTGAATGACACCTACATCATCTCGATCCATCGGTTGGAGGTCACGAACCCTGACATGGGGCAGTGTTTTGTAATTTCCGGGACAAAAGGGAACCATTCTCCCAAATCTAGGTTATGTCAGAAGATCACTTCGTATTCTTATACGAATCATGCCTTAGTGGTCCTAGAGTTCCCTACTCCCGTTAGGTATCGTGATGTCCAGCTCATGGTAACATCGTTCCATCATACCTAACTATTTCGCGGGGCTGGAATAAGTCAGCTCTAGCCGACACACCACTACTGATTTGATATTATCAATTGTGGACCCTTGGGCCAAAGGCCAGACAGGATTGGGTCAACTGCCTTCGTCACTATGATCTCAGCAGCGCCGGAATTCCCCGATTCCATAACCACTGCTTCCCAAGCTGGTACCGGCCTTATCTTGGGGTCTGTTAACTTGGATTTAACCCCCCTTACGGAGGATCCCTCCATGAATACAATAAAGGATATGGAGGACACTCCTCCCGCTTTTGAGGAAGGTGTTTCAGCCACGGTTGACGAGTAGGTATAGGTGAACCTTGGTATTGAGGTAAATCTAAGACCCACCTTGATCTGTACTGAAATGCCCCTGGGAAGCAGAAGCAATACATAGACTTCCTTGAACAACACTTTGACATGTTTTCCTGGAGTTATGATGAGATTCTAGGATTGAATCTTTAGGTAGCCATCCACAGCCTTGGTCTTCCGGCAAGTCATCGTTGATTCAAGAAGCCTCCCAGAAAGATGCACCCTTATCATGGTTCCATGGTCGAGGCTGAGGTTGATAAGCTCATGAAATCCAACAACGTTATGGAAGTCCAGTATCCCAAGTGTCTATCCAACAGTGTGCCAGTTAGGAAGAAAAATGGATAGATCAGAGTCTATATCAACTTCTACAATCTCAATCGCCAGTGTCTGAAAAATGACTTTCCCCTTCAAGTGACAGAGTTATTGATTGATGCCACGGCCGGGTTCCATGCCCTCTACTTCTTGCATGGACACTACGGGTATAACTAGATCTGGATGGCCCCTAAATATGAATAATCCACAGATTTTAGGGCACCCCAAGGTACTTTCTATTATCAGGTTATGCCCTTCGGCATGAAGAATGCCGATGCCACCTATCAGCGGGCCATGCATCGTATATTCAATCAAATTTTGGGAACGTTGGTGGAATACTACGTGGATGATCTGGTGGTCAAATCTCGACAGTTCCAAGAGAATCTCAAGGACCTTGAGAAAGTGTTTGGTTTCCTCTATTCCCACCACTTGAATATGAAACCGTTGAAGTGTGCATTCAGGGTCACCTCCGGAAAATTACATGACTTTGTTGTCAGGTACCGAGGCATTGAGATAGGCCTAGGAAAGATCAAGGCCATCAACCATATGTCTCCCCCAAGCAATATTCGGGAGCATCGATGTTTCCAAGGCCATATTTCCTACATACACCGATTCATTGCAAATCAGGCTGGCATGTGTAAGCCCTTTTCCCGGATCACGAAGAAAGGCACCACCTATGAATGGGACGAGGAGTGACAGTCCGCCTTTGATGAAATAAAGCAATATCTGCTCCAGCCTCTATTCTTGATGCCACTTGTCTACGGGAAGCCACTGGTCCTTTAAGTGACCACCCTGGAACGATCCCTCATCTAACTTCCCACCCAGAAGAACAACAAGGGAATAGAGAAAAACCTCTACTACTTCATCCAAATGCTCCTTGATACAGAAATCAGATATTCTCCCATTGAGAAGAGCTTTCATGCGCTTGTGGTTTCCATACAGAAGTTTCAGCACTACTTGTAGCACCATGAGGCACAACTGGTCACTCAGGTAGACCCACTAAAGTACATCCTTAACTGACCAATGTTGACTGGCCGACTAGAGCGGTGGGCGGTGATCCTCCAGTAGTTCGACAATAGGTTTGTGCCCCAGAAGGCCATCAAAGGACATGCATTGGTAGACTTTCTAGCTGCCCACCCAACCTCTGGGGATCAGCCGTTGGACCCAGGTATTCCTGATGAGGCAATCCTCTTAGTCGATCATGTCTTCCCATGTTGGCAGATGTACTTTGACGTCGCCTCTCGGAGCCCCACTGGTAGGAGACTCAATGATTCTAGGCTCAACAGAGTGGGCCTGGGTATAGTCTTTATATCCACGGAGAAAGCTGTTCTTCCATATTCATTTCTGCTGTCGGAAGGTTGCGCCAACAATGAGGCAGAGTATCATGCCCACATTATTGGCCTCGAGCGGGCCCTCGAGGTCGACGTACACCATATGCATGTGAAAGGGGACTTTGAGTTAGACATCAAGTAGGTCAATGGTGACTATATCATCAAGAATAAAGATCTAATGCCATTGTTAGTGAATACTCTCCGGCTAATGGATCAGCTCCCTTCATAGGTAGAGGTTAGTTATGTTCCTCGGTCGTAGAATGGTGGGGCATATTCTTTGGCCAGTTTTGCTGCATCACTCGCAGAGCCTGAACAGGATGAGTTCATTATCCATGTGGCCACCTGGACAGTCATATCTCATGTTACCCCGGATGACGACGATGGCCCACGGGAAAGCCATCTCACCATCGGATCCTCTACATCGAAACCCTCGGGTCCCTCGGGTGCTGTGATTGAGATGATTCCTGATTAGAGGACACCCTAGGTTGCATTCCTCCAACACATCAATCTTTCATCAGACATGGAAGAGCGTGAGAGAATACAATGTCGTGCATTACAATTTACTCTTCAGAGTGGTCCCAGCCTTGATTAGATCCTTTATAAATGTAGATTTTATGGTGTTATCCTCCGTTGACTTCAAGGAGTTGAGATCCCACAAGACATGCTAGAGGTCCACGCCGGTTCCTGTGGCACTCACCAGGCTGGGCTGAAACTGTCTCACCAGTTTTAGAGGTTAGGTTATTTTTGTCCCTCCATGGTCCGCAATTGCATTTAGTTCACCAAGTGGTTCCATGCATGCCACGTTCATGATAACTTAGTTCATCGGCCACCAAAGACTCTATACATAACCAAGTATTCTTGGCCCTTTGCAGTTTGGTGGTTGGATGTCGTAGGACCTTACCCACCGGCAACAGTTCTCCAATTATGATTCATCATGACTGCTACGGACATCTTTTCTAAGCGGGCGGATGCAACTCCTCTCAAGGAAGTCAAGGCCCATTCTGTCATCGATTTCGTGACTTACAATATCATATATCAATTTGGAGTGACTCATTCTCTCATCACGGATAACAACACCAATTTCTGAGAGCTAAATAAATTGTATGCCAAGTAAATCATTCCCTCTAACCATACCTCCAGCTATCATGCACTTGAAAATGGACATATCAAGGAATTTAACAAAACCCTCTCTATCATTCTGCAAAAGATGGTTGGTCAGAACAAGAAGAGTTGGCTGGATAAGCTCCCCAATGCCCTCTGGGTTTATCAGATGATGACTCATAATTCCACTTGGGTGACCCCGTATTCCCTGGTGTACAGAACTGAGGCCATCCATCCCTTAGGGATTTAGTTTCCCTCATTGCGCACATCGGTCTATGACCAGAAAGCATTGGATAGAGTATCCAATGTCCATTTAGCAGAATTGGAAGTGCTGGACGAGAATAGGCTTCGTGCTTTGCACAACCTGGAAAGTCACCATAGCAGGATGGATCGACCCTTCAACAAGATGGTTTTCCTCCGCTCCTTCATACAAGGTGACATAGTCTTGGCCCTCAGGGTGCCAATTATCCCCGGTAGGAAACCACCCTAGTTGGATCCCAAATGAGAATGACCTTTCATTATTCATAAGGTCTACCCCAATAGAGCATACTCCCTGGTGACCATGTATGGTGAGCATATAACTCCTCCCAGCAATGAAAAGTTCCTAATGCAATACTAGAATGAGCCATACGGTCCTGCACGACCTTAAACTGTATGGTCCAACATGACCCTAAACTGTCCGGTCCTGGACGACCTTAAACTGTATGGTCCAACATGACCCTAAACTGTCCGGTCCTGCACGAACTTAAACTATATGGTCCGACATGACCCTAAACTGTTAGGTCCTCCATGACCTTAAACTAAACCACGGTCCTGCATGACCTTAAACTACATGATCGTCCGGCAAGAAGTTAAACTGAAAGACGGTCATGCCTCCCTGACCGTGGCCCAGCCTCAGGCCCCAGCCTAGGATCCCTCTTGTGGGATTGCATGGTGTGGTGTGGGATTATGTCCTCATTCACATCTGGTTAGTCGCTACACCATATACCGCCATTATTTGAGGTGTTTACCTCCTCTTCTCATCCCCACTTCAAGATGATAAACTGCAAGCCGGTCAGGCCTCCTTGACCAAGGCCTAGCCTCGAGCCTCAGCCCAGACTCTCTCTGGTGGGATTGTACGGTGTGGTGTGGGTATATGTCTTCATTCACACTGGGTTACTCGCTGTGCCATACACATTCCCGAATGAAATGCCTCTCATTGTTCTACATGACTTTAAATTGTTCTTCTAGAACTACATGTGGCTTGATTCCCATCCTTATCGGATACATAGGACCACCTGAACACCTAGATTTTAGGTCCATCCCCGTCACTTAGGAGATCCCACGGTCTCTCGGTCACCTCAGCCTCTTGGCCTATCCCTCTCCACGAGGGGGACATATAAGTGTGGTACATGGTTTTTGGCACCACTCCCCCTTCTCCTGGGAATCCGCGATATTTTGAAAACTCTTAAATTGAGCCATTCGACCCTTTTCAGTGGAACACTGATGTGTTCAAAGTACTCGGGTCTAGAACCTGGAGTGTCAAATTCAACATAGTCAAGTTCCGTCCACTTTTCAAGCTTCCTGCTCCCCTTCATTCGGGACCCCATTATCTTTCACACCCGAAGGGACCCCTAAGAACTGCCTGGATACAACGCCTAAGGGATCTCCTACCATTATGGGCCAATGCCCCTGAGGGTTTCAGACAACAAATTGATAAAAATCCCGCATTGCGAACATGGTCAGCGGTCGATGCTCATTTTTTCCCCCTTTCTGGCTAACGCGACAAGATTCTATGTTACGAATATGGTCAGAAGTAATCCCCCATTTCCACACCAACTCCTTTAGGCCATGAATGTTTTTTTCATGTTTCACATTATGTTCCACCCCATCGTGTCAAGGTGAAATTTTGACACTCCTTACACTAACCCTCAGTTCACTTCCACACGCCAGGAATACATATCTATGTTACAGCGTCTCTCAGGGACCCCACGATCCGAGTGCTAAGATTATGGGCTTGGGTCTTGTCTACGAACCACGCATAGCTTGACGATCATCCACACGGGAAATGAGGGGTCGCCCCACTATTACGTTTTGGGCCCAGCTAAGCTGGAGGCTAGTGTCTCTTGCCCATTGATCTTTAAACCCTTGTCGGCCCCTTGGCCCAAGGCTCCTCTCCTAGAATCACGCATGGTGATGGTATGGGATTATGTCCTCATCTGTATCGGGTATGCTTTATCACATCATGCTCATTCCCCTCGATCCAAGCCATATGACCTTAAAATACGCTGGTTGGTCCTACCACATGACCATAAATTGTGATGATATCATCCCAGCTACACGATGAAAAACGACACTGCATTATGATGACCTCTCTATAAAAGACATTATGTTGGGTATTGGTCATTTACCCTACCATTTTTCAATGCCCATATACAGAGTGATTATTTTGGGGATTCCAGGAATTTCACCCTAGGCCGATCACTCCACAGAAGAAAACTCATTCAATTTAAAGGACAAACAAGATACATCAAATAATGCTTCTTGTGGGGCGAGGGATAGAAACACATGGCCCTTTCATCCTTTTCACAAGTACCTTCCTGTGTTGTTCCACCCTTTTCCATAACTATGTGCAGCTTGATTCTCATCCTTATGAGATACGTAGGAACGCCCGGGCACTTCCCCATGAGCCCAGCCTAACTTTCGTGTTCGGTCCCTTCACTGAAACACTTTTCCAAGGAAGAAATTGTAAGAAGGACCTCATCCTCATTCACATAGGGTTTCATAATCACCATACCATGTGTCTCGCACCCTCCTTACCAATCCTTGGTCTGAGATATAAGACCTTAAACTATGATTTTTCTAGAACTACAGGTGGATTGATTCCCATCCTTATAGAATATGAAGTAACTCCGGAACATTTTGTCTCGAGTTCAGCCCAGGGAGTCATAGTTCCCATCCATTCCTCACCTGACAGTCCTATGAGTTTCGTAAGTGCAGCATTTCCCTGAAAAAATTAAGGATGCCTTATAAAAATGTGGGAAGTAATGGTTCCCTCACCTGAGAGGTCCTGTCAAGCAGGGATGGTCCATGAACAGATTAATGCACCCACTTAATGTGCTTTCGTTGTGGTGGCGTAGTTTCAAGAGTGTTGGATTCTGTTTGATCAAACCACCACATCGATTTCCACGCTTTGTGTGTCCCTTTATTTGGATCCTTATCCTCTTTCACATTTGAAGGGATCCCCTAATGGTATGGATGCTCGACCTATTGTTCACCTGATGTTTTGGGCCTACGTTCTAGAAGACTGGTCGTGTTTGATGGGACCCCCTAATAGTATTGATGCTCAAGCTATGGTCTGCCTACTGTTATGGGACATAGTTCTGGAAGACTGATCAACGATATTTTATTTAGGACCCGTGTTGCGAACATAGTCTGCGGTCAGCCCTCATTTATTATTCCCATTTCAGGTTAATGTAATAAGGATGATGTGTTTCTAACACAGTCAACAACCGTCTTTTATTGCCATACCCCTCCCACAGTGTTCTGAATTTGGGGTAATGTTAATCACACATTTTAATTTCCCTATGTTCGGACTGATTCCAATGCCCCTCGGATTACCTTGTTCATGAATTAGAGCACGTTGAGGAGATAGTAAATTAATCAAGTCTGTGGTCCCCTTCATTTGGATGGGCCTCCCTCTTCTCCTCGGAAGTCCGGGCTCGATTTCGGATGCCTGAAGCTTGGTTAATGCCACAGGGTCAAACAGAATGATAATATGAGCATCCTTTGTTTCTCATGTTGGGTATGGCCCAAATGAGCTTAGAGATGAAATTTTATTTATTTCAGGATTATGGTTGAGCTTATTAAACCAAAGGCACAGATAAATAGATTTGTCTATACATTGTTTAGAAATGATGAGTAGTGAAAGAAAAAAGTTCGTGAGCTGGCCAAAATAGGTCCCTTAAGGATCAGCGTTTTGAATTAATCTTTCCAATGTCGCTACCCTATGGTTGAAGGTCTCCAGGACTGATTATCTCTTCCTAATGACTTTCTCTTCATTAGCAGTTATAGAGCACAGTTTTCCAACCCTAGCTTGTGCCTGTACCTGTTTAGTTTGAAGCACGATCATCTGGTGACTCGCCTCTATCATTTGTTCATGGGCGTCAGCTAGCTGGGCCGTCATTTGCTCCATGTACTCAGAGCATTTTGAAATGAAGGACTCGTTCTGTTTCATCTTCTCTTCGAGGTTTCAGACTTCCTTCTACTCCCCTAGTTACGCTCGGGTGCTCACTAATTCTTACTCACACTGGGAAACATCGGTGCGCTGGCAGCTCTCACGTATCTTCTCGGCCATGTAATCACTGACCATCAAATGAAGGCATTGAGCGTCAGCCCCTTGGGCGCACATGAAACACAGCTAGGTCTGAAGCGATCCCATCTGCCTCAGCCAATCCATCTGAGGCTTCCTGAGAAAATGCTAAATGCACTTTAACCCTTTGTGCCTGGTCATCTGGCACTCCTTGGCTGCTTCTGAATCTGAATCATCTATTTCTTCGGGATCATCAGGCCGGTATACACAGAAAGCATCCCGCAGGTTAGTAGCAGGATCTGCCGTGGGGATGCCTTCCTGAGGAATAGGATCCTTGATGTCTAGGCGACCTTTCTCTCTCGCCTCGACAGTGGCGGTGCCTTCGTCTGCTTTCGACCTCGCTCCAATGACCGCACCACTGATTTCTGCCACACCCTTCTTACTAATTGTCGGGGCCGGCCCAGTTTGGAATTTATGTTCTGGAGGAGGCGGTATGTCTTCCACTAATTAACTCATGGACGGCCCGGGATAAGAAGCCCGACAAGCCTCCAAGGCCAAGATCACTATACAGAGAGCATCCAGATTAGTTGAGATCTTTTATAGTACGTACTAGTAGAGAAGAAAGGGACTTAAAAGAACCCAGAGCATCATCCTCGAGTGTTTTGGCCGCTATTGGAGCTATCGTGGCAGGAGACCCCTCAGTGCTTTTCAGTTCGATAATGGGCATCAGAGACCCATCCTCTCCCACCATCACCTCTTCTCCTTCTTCTATTGGAGACGCCTGATCAGTGCCTATATGCTCGTGAGTGAGATTGAGAAATGGATTTGAAATTGCAGAAGAGAATGGACAATGAAGGGTGATAAATAAGGATAGAGATAGACCTCGAGCAGCTCGGTTATGTCTATGTCGGAGTCGAAAATCTCACCACTCTCCCACAGGCTCCCTTAGCGGGACCCTCCCTAAGATCCTTCATCTTCTCATGTCTCCCCCTCTCCCTCTGACTCATCACCACCGTCATCGTCCTCCGAAAGAATTTTTTCAAGATTATGCCCCTGACCAAGCATCACATTCACTAAGAGAAATGGATCCATGCACCAACCCTGTAGGCATGCGTACATGTCCATGCCTGTCAGGTAAGCATGCCGTTGATGAATTTTTACCCAGTCGGTAACCCGAATGAACCCAACATCTAGGAGTTGGACCCCGTCTTGCATTATCTTCTACCAATGGGATTCAATGTTCATTGAAAGCTGCAGGGTCATCTAGGCTGACCACAATGCCGGGAATATTGTATCTTTGGAATGTTGGAGCATGTATCTTATCTGCTTCTCGGGCAGTTCTCTGGCCACCCCGGGTGACCCTCCTCCGGGCAGCGAGTTCGCGGAAACACCGTGAAATGTCCCCGCTACTGAGGTCTCGTCCTGCGCATGCATAGCTGGTTGGTACGCCCCTGGTCCCCCCTTCTAGCGGCAACTTTCCTTCTCTCTCATCACCCGGGTTCCTCGCGGGTAGTCTCGAGTTTCTGAACTCGCTTTCAAAAATCCCCTCAGGGTGTGCGATGGCCCAGTGTTTGGCGTACTTGGTTGATAGGCTAGCATCATCCCCTGTGGGAGGAAGGGTGATAATGCTGCCAGAGCCATATGTTGTGAACATTTACCACATCTATCTAAGGACACAAGGATTCCTCTCCTCCTAGACATTCCTGAATACCCTGTTCGGCATTCGCTGGAGGCACCCTAACTGTCTGTTGAATCAGTACGGCACGTAAGGCTCACAGATGATCTTCCCGTCAATCCAAGCCACAAGCACCCTGCCTCAGACGCTCTGGAAATATTCATGCTTCTCCATCGATCCACTCCTGTTGTCTACCATTTGGCCGATCGGGGTGGGGAATGGGATGAAGATGAAGTTGGCATGGTTACCAACTCTGATCCTTACTCCCTCCTTGTTAAGCGTCATTGGCACAACCCTAGAAATGTTCAGTAGAAATGGTCGCAGGTCGTTTCCAAGAGGAAGAACGGCGTTTGGGAAGGTGTACCTACCAAGATGTGCTTCCACCCAATCGTGGATGTTCTAGAAGGGGCCACACACCCTCCGAGGCAACCCCACTATTGAGATGCATCTCAGAATGGCGTACAACCTAGCAAACATGAGGACCCCCAGATTAAACCATTTATTGGCGGCCATGGTGCCAGCCATCACTAGGGTTGCTGGACGGACGCCCATCCTTACGTCCCACACCAACAAGAGCCACCCTCTCAAGAAGGTGGCAAGGAACCTGGCATATCGAACATTTGGGTCCCGCACCACATTAACGCGATAGCCCCATGATTGGTATTACACCACCTCCAGGATCCTCCAGTATGATCCCTTCTTGCTCCTCTGAGCCGCATTTTGGAACCGTTTTCCCCGTCCTGACATCTTGACCACCGGGTCCTTCTCCAGAAATAGGATGAACCGGTCGTAGTAGGTGATGTCCTTCAGGATGTCCTTCACCTCCGGCCTCTCTTTAGTCAGCTTCGGTAGATGCCACGTTATCATGGGGGTAAGTGATCTTTCCCCCCAGGTGTACATTGGGGGAAGGAACTCGTCATATTGATATCCCAACAGTGGGATACCCCCAATGCAGTGGACGTCCCAGAGACTGATACCAACATCCCCATGGTGAAGATGGAATGTGTTGGTGTCAGGGGACCACTGGGTGAATATCTCCGGCCCAAGCTCAGGCTTCCGGTAGAAGTGGAACTAGGACGTCCACATCGCCTCGAAAAGACCAATGTGCCGCAGCTCAACCATGAATTGGTCGCACGTGTGGCGAACCTAGTACGCCCAGACCCACTCACTGGTGAAGTTTCCTCCAGACGGTAAATCCCAATATTTCCTGGTATCTCTGGAAAGACAACCATTGGTGGTGATATTGTATCGGGGAAGGTCATCCTCCCGGGACACCCATGACCATGGTGTTTCATCCTCAAATCCCGGTAGAATAACCTCCTCCAAAATGTTGAAGTTCCATAGAGGAAGGATGTTGGACAATGGATACTCCTTCTGGGTGGGGGTTAGCGGGTTGAACAATGTATGGTTGTGGGAAAAAACCACCGTGGCACCATAAACCTCCTCGTTCGCCACCATTTCAGCTCTACGAGTGGTGTCCTCCCCTTCATCGACTTGTTTTGCGGCCATCATTTTCTATCCAAGTGTTTTGAGAGTCTTGCGCGGAATCTGGATGTGGTGCACGAAATTCCGAAGCCAGATGCAAAATTGGAGAAGTCGGCGCAGAAAATCCCGAGTTTGCGCATAAATACAGCCACAAATCAGAGAAATTACGCGCTACCAAAGAAAGTTTTATGCACAAGCGCAGAGGCAATTTTGCGCACGAGAGTTCATAGCCTATAGTGCGAGAAAATTTTCCTACTAATCATGGGACCCATGGCCCCATTTATAGGTGAATCCGGGGTTCCACGCCGTGTGGAAAGAGGATTCTGCCCCATGTGGGGGTTTTGCACATCACAACATTTTTTGCATGCCGGTGGCGCACTAAGCCCAACACATCGGTGTTTCTGAGGTCCCCTTAGAATTCAATCGTTGCAACCCCTTGCCGATCCAATTCCGGGGGGGGGGGGAATTTTAGACACTAAAAAGTCCGTAATTATTAAAGGAAGTTTTGAAATGATGAGGCGATGTCATATTCGGACCGGGAGACTCGGTCTGGAGGGCCCAAAAGTATTGCGCGAAGAAAGGGGGAATGTATGTCAGAAAAATGGTGCCGTGTGGAAGGGGTCTGGGAATCAAAAAAGGTCCCCGGAGCGGGTGGGAAATAATTGTGTGCCCGCACCCACGCGGTTCACATTATGCACTGCCATCTCTGGTGCGCCAGTTTTCGTGCGCCGCCCATCATTCTACGCCACCGAATGCCTTTAAATAAAAGGAGACCCCTTCTATTTCATTGTTGCAGAATTCGAACTAGCTCTCATGCGCAAAATAGGCCTCCCGGCGTGCAAGATTGCCTTCAGGTACTTATCCTTTTCATGCCGCCTCACCCCAGGATCCACCTTTTCACTCAATCCCTCTAGCTTAACCAATATTCCAAACCCTTCAGGGTTCATCCTTTACACGCAATTCCCTCTGTTTCATGCAAAACATTCCAATTGTGTGCAATCCTTTTCACTGGGTGTGGCCTTGCCTTTGGGTGCGGCCTTTTCCACTCGAGTGCAATTCATATCCCTTGTGTGTGATCCTCCTAGCCGCGCGCAATCCCTCTTCCCCAATTACGTTTCATCATGGTGTTTTTCGCGCAAACCATTTCTTTGCGTGCAATCCCTGGGACCCCACACCTTGATGCTCCCTGGGTACATCCCTTCATAGGCGCACAATGTCCTCCTTCTGGATGCCCCGGGCACACACACCGGGTATACACACCATGCGCTGCTTTCCTGTATGACCTTCCAAGCTCAATGAAGTAACCTCAAGGTCCCTAGGGCGGTTTTTCTCTTTGCATTGCTTTGCCTCATGCTTCTTAGCATAGGCACACTAACGACTATTACTTCTTCGCATAGCCACTCTATCGTGGACCCTTCGATGGTTTTATCTTCGACCCCCATTCACTATGGCCTTTCCAATACATTCCCTCCCATAAGGGGCAGTGGGTACCAGTTATGTATGTCCTAGGGGAGTGGAGTGAACCCACCTCGTCCGAGCTGTAGGAAGTTAAACTACCAAGCACCTCGTCCTCAACACATGATGTTCAACTGTGATCCGGCCCCGTGCCTTGCACACAGGGTCCCCCTGGCTCGGGCATTCTTTACGCCCACTCGTCTCCATGGGGATGGGAACACCCCTCACATGGGATGATATCCTCCTTCTTGGAGTAGAGTTTGTCCACGGGGGAAGGGTAGCCTCCTTGGTGTAAGCCCTTATCCCTTCTTGCCGGAGGTAGCACCCATGCACCTCCGTACTTCCCCACCACCAAGGGTAGTGGAGGGTGTGATAGGGAATGAGGCCCCTCCTTTCTTAGGTCCCAAATCCCTCTCCCTATGTGCTTCATCACACCGCGGGCCTCCATCTTGGAGTAAGTACCGACACCATGGGACGCCCAATGTATAAGCCCCTCTTCGCTTCTCACGGACGCACCCTTTGCGACGTGATTTCATGTCCCTACAACCTCTTGTTTCACACACCGAGCATGACTCACATGAGCTTAGAGTTAGCACCGAACCTAACCCTCGCCAATAGCGATCTACGGGGAATTTCATCCATGTCAAGGAATGGTACGTAGAAAGCCTCCATGAGGTTCAATCCCACCACCTATTCGTTCTGACCGCTTCACGTCGGATCACCGCCACCATGGGATGCCTCAGAGTGTAAACCCAATATCTATCTTCCACCATAGGCCCCCTCAGATTGTAAGCCCCATATCTATCCACCACAATGGGCCACCTCATAGTGTAATCCCCATATCGATCCTCCACCATGGGTAGCCTCAGAGTGTATGCCCCATATCCATCCACCACCATGGGCTGCCTCAGAGTGTAATCCCCATATCCACCACCGTGGGCCATCTCAGAGCATAAGCCCCATCCACCTGAACTACATGGACATGGATCCATGTCAAGGCATGGTACGTATAAATCCTTCATGAGGTTCAAGACCAATACCCATGTCTCATCCTGACCTCTCCCTCGATCCCACGTGCCTTAGAAAGCTCATGCCCAAGCCTAGAGGTCTTACTCCCTCTGGTTCCCATCCATGTGTTCATTCTCACGGGTTGCCCTTTCAGGTGTCCCACCGTACCACCCAAACTATGGATACTTGGATTCCCTGCCCTGAGGATACACAGGAAGCCTCCACGAGGTTCAAGCCCCCCCCCCTTCACTTCATCTCCCATCCTGATTCTTTCTTGGGCCACCACATACCGGTGGAATCATGCCACCTCATTCCCCTCTACAACATCCGGGAAGCCGCCCACAAGCTGGCCCCAACATCGGTGTTCCCCCTCAGGGGTTTCTTTAATATGATCCACTCTCAGTGTTCTGATCAGTCCGATTCGTCTCTGCTGGATGTTAAACTCATGGAATACCCTGTGTTAAACATGGTAAGCTAAGGAAAAATTCAGATACATTCCTTTGGAATACAATTCCCCGCGTTCGATGTGAGATGACTCGAGCTCCCGCGCCCTCGAGAAGCCCTATAATAAGGGATAAAAGACAAGCATTCCAGTCCCCCAGCGTCAAGACATGCCAGAGATGCCTCAGCGTGACCACTCTCCTCACCGAAGGTTGCTGCCCCGACCAGACCCCTTGGAGCGTCTCGACGGAAGCAGCGTAATTAACCAGCGTCAATGAAGATATGGCACTAGGAACAAGATTCACTAACACGTCTTAAATTTATGAGGGAGACCCGGACTAGGTGAAGAACTCCGAGGAGTAATCCACAGAAGGAGGAGCCGACATCCCATCATCTTGGTTTCAAACAAGGAGAAGACATCCCTAAATAAGGAATGGATGTCGCCCGCCTTTGAAAAGAGAGAATGCAGGGCCAAATCCTCTAATCCTCTACATGACAGATGCACGCGCCCTGACGAAAGCATAAAGAGCAGGTGTGGATAGTTTATACTAGGTGGGAGAACGTTTTTTAAAACAATTTTACAACAATGAAAACCCTCACTATCATTATTTTCATGGTTTTCACTAGCATGGTGAAATGTTTTGAAAAACCATACACCAACTGTGAACAACTGAAGAACCTTCCCAAAATTTTAAAATATCCCTTGAAGCACTCTAGAACAATACCTAACAAATTAATGATCAAAATAGTGTTTCAAGAGTACCTAAAAATGGTAAATGGATGTTAAAACCTCTACAACATAGAAATTGTTTTTCCCAAAATACATCAAAAATAGTCTACATGTCAAAAAGATGTTTCCACTTATCTCTCATCAGTGCCTCTCTCTCCCATGTGTCATGATTAACTGAACTGTACTTCCACACCAATAAAAACAAGGTATCATCCTACCATGAAGTGACTTGTTTCAGAATCAACCAACATGTGTAGATTCTTAGTCACGAATAAATCAGGCCCAACAATAAGATCAATCCATTTCAGAATATTTGATGGATTAGAATGATACCTTCACTAATACGATACTTGAAACATGGTATGAATCAACATCAATTGTGGAGAAGTGATAAATGGTAAGTCACTTTACCCACCTACTCAACAATCTCAAAAGTTTCCACAAAATGATGAGTAAGATTCCTTTTCCTTGCATTTCATTTATACACCAAACAAGGTGACACATTCAACAACACTTGATCACCAACTGAAAATTCAGAATTTCTATAATGATGGTCAGCATAAGAAGTATACTAGTTATGTTCCATAAAAATTATATAATGAATCAAATAAATCATTTTTGTTATATCTTGAACCAATCCCAGTATAAATAAGGAACATTTATTGATATCTGACCAACATAATGGATATTTTCAAAGACGACAATACAATCCCTCAAAAGGATCCATTTTGATCAAAGAATAGTAAATATCGTTATAAGAAAACTAAAATATCCTCAAATGGTCATACCAAGCTCCAAAAAGTCATGAACATATGCTGAAAGCATATACTCAAGAATATGTATAGTCCTCTCAATACTTCCATCAGACTGCAGACAATATGCTGTACTCAAATGGACATAATATCATAGTGCCCACCAAAGGCCAATCCAAAAGAGAGAATTAAAATTGGGATCCCTATCAAAGACTATAATATATGGAAATACATTAAAATGATAAATCTTTTTCACATAGATATTTCCCAACTCATTAATTTTGGTTGTATCATGAATTGGTATAAATAGGTGCAATTTGTTTAGCCTATCAATCATAAGTCATATAAAATTCCACATTCTTTGGGTTTGAATAAAACCAACCAAAATGTCCATAGGGATATCCTCCCACTTCTTAGCCAACACTAGAAGGGGCTAAAGCAATCGCAAAGGTGTATGGGGCTCAACCTTAACCTATTTGAGTGTATACAATGAAATAAATGAATAAAAAATGCCCCATCTCATTCCTAGACACCAAAATTATCCCTTCATGTCATTGAATGTCTTCATGGTTCCTAGGTTCACAACCAAATGATAATTATGGAAATCCCCCATCACAACGTTCATTATCAATTACAATACAAAAAACTATTACAAATAACAACGAATTACCCTCATTGTGAACAAACACACGATAATGGTATACCCACCATAAATATAGACTCTAATGTTAAAAATTTATCATCAAGATGCTATTCCTAAAAAATCATCTCGATAAAAGAAAAGGTCAATTTAACCCTTTCCAAAACTACCTCAACCCATGTTTCCCAGACTCCAATATTAAACGATGAAAAAAGCGACATCAATATCCACTCTTCTAATGATTCTTTCTTGTTTTTGATAGATATTTACATATAAAATCTTTTACGATGACATTCTATTTCACCCGGATATAGGTGAAGTTAATGTCAAAAATATTATAGATAATCCAACCAACACCTCTAGAAGAGATTCAAATCATTAAGAGAGAATAAATAATTCATTCTCTTGTGGTATGAAAAATTGGTAAACATTTTTTCCAAAAGGTAATGCCGCAAACTCTTAAGTGCAAGCATCACAATTGTAGGTTCATGTTTATGGGTCGAGTAATTATTCTCATGTGTAATAAGTTGTTGAGAAACAAAATCAATGAAATGATCATTATTTATAATACTACATCCCAAACCTAAACCTAGTGCATCATATAAGACCACAAATTTTTGTTTGGCCTCTGGAACATTCAACACTGGTGCTGTATTCAAAATTCATTTTATCTCCAAAAAATAACTATAACATTTATAATACAATTAAAACATCATTCCCATATGAGAAAGGGTAGTCATAAAAGAATATATCTTTGAGAAATCATTTATAAACCATTGATAATATCTAGCTAAACTCAAGAATATTTGAATCTCAAAAACATTTCATAGTTTATCCCATGTCATAATAGCTTTCACCTTCTTAGGATCAATTGAGATTCCATGTTCAAAAACCATGCATCCCCATAAAATCACTTCTTAGTTCCAGAAATCATATTTTGATAGCTTGGAATAATGTAATTGATTTCTCAAATATTCCATAACTACTCTCAATTCATGCATATGATCCTCCATGGAATTAGTGTAAATGAATATGTCATCCAGAAATACCACCAAACTGTTATCAAGATACTCATAGAAAATAATTTTAATTAAATATATAAAGATTTCATGAGCATTTTTTTAGAAATAATGGCATGAAATTTTACCCATAATGTATATACCTACTTGAAAAGGAGGTTTTCTAAATGTTAGATCATTTTATTCTCAACTAATGGTAACCATACTGAACATCAATCATTGAGAACCACTTCTCTCATTTAAAATATTAAACAATTTCATAAACCCATGGAAATTGATACGTGTTCTTTACCATAACTCGACTGAGTTTTCAGTAGTCAACATAAAGGCTAAGTTACCCATCATATTTCTTAGAAAAGAGAACTGGCACAACCCAATGTGACACACTCAGTCATATGAAGCCTTTCTCTAAAACATCATCCAACTATGTATTAATCTCTTTTATTTTAGTTGGTTATATATGGTAATAATAAATATACACTGGTTTAGTATGAGACACTAAAAAAATATAATAATTTACCTATGTTACTAGTGGAAGATAAGAGAACTTAAAAGGAAAAATTGTAGAATGCTCGATGAAAACTGGAGGGAGATCACTGCTCAAGGATTCATACTGGAGATAAAAAGGTAACACTGACCATACATTTCAAAACTCTAGCTAAAAGCTCTGACTCTACATAAACCCGAGTCCCACTTGCCCTGAAAGATATAAAACACCCCAGCAGGTTTCTTAAAAGAGACCTATCAAAGATAGAAATTAATTTCAAAATTATTATAAATGAGCTAATCCATTAAAAATATAAATTAAAAATGTTTCAATTAGAGAACCATAAAATCCTTATCAGGAACGATATGTGATAAATTAAAAAAATAATCTAGATAATAGATACCCTTCTATATATTTATTTCAAGGGGTGTATTAATATCCATCATGTGAGTTAATAAATCCAAATAAATATCTAGACGATTCCAAATATGAATTGAAATTAATGAATGAGAGAAACTGGTATCAAATAAACCAGTCATTAGGGATGAATCTATAGTAATGGTTCCTCTCACAATCATTGGACCCATATCTTTCCTTTGGATACTATTCAACACTGTGAAGAAGATTTATTCTGGATGCATGTGGATGTAATGCCTTAGTTTTTTATTCTTATTATTTAACCATAGTATTTTTTGGATCTGATGATCACATGCCACAATGTAGATAAAAATCATAAAGACAGAACTTCTGCAAGTGACTCGAGCATCTACATGAAAAACCTATCTTGGGTTCCTAATTGAAATCCCATTTGATATTCATAGTCTTACCACATAGGTAGAAAATAAAAGTGAATATTCTGGGAACTATAAGACTTCTATAAGAACCATGATGTTAAAAACCAACACAATATTCATCACACATTATGTTACCTTTGATGGAAGTCACGGAGTTTCCACTTTCAGAAAAAGGAACTCCTGTTAGTCGTGTCTTACAAGCAATGTCAATCTCATCCAACAACTCTATATCCTGCCCATTATCATAGAAGGGGAGCATCAAAAAAGAAACCTAATAATGGATATCATATTTTAATTCCATGTCAACAAATAATGTATTAATTTTATCATTTTATACAATCTCAGGGGAATTCTTCACAATCATAGAAAATAGATATTCATATTCAATCACTATCTTATCTCCCTACTCATGTTTGAAAAACTTAACATCATTGGAATACAACAATAAATCCAGATTGAAATGGTTGATGAAAATAGCTTTAATTTCCTTCCCCTGTAATCCCTCAGGCTTCTGTACTGTCACCATCCTATCCCACCATTTTCTTCTAGGACCTCCCTACTAGAAGGTGGCACAACTCGCCTTGTTTTTCTCTAGAGTTTTTAATAACCCAAATAAAAGATCAACTTGTTACAACCAATCCTCATCCTCTTTAGGATCATTTGAATCATGGATTACAAATGGTTTTGTTCTTGGTAATTTTTAGCATGATTTCGGAATTCAACCCTTTGAGGTTCTTCCACTAGAGATTGAATTAAAATGGGAGAATGTTTGTGGCCTAGATCTTGGATAGCACACACAACAACCTAAATTAGGATCTATACGATAAGTATACTCACACACTATGTTTAATCAAGAGCTTACAATAGGATTATATTGACACGTCTTCTCATATGAATAATGATATATAACATTAAAAGAAAATACTAAAGTCATAACATTAACACTAAAATAGAGAAACAAGGGAAATTAATCCCATCAGATAGATATCCATGTTTTTCATTTCAGCCTATCCAAATCAAAAAGGGGGAAATAATAAAACTTATCCTCAAGAGGGATTTTCCCAAAAAAAATTGGTGACTTAAGGCTCATTACAGTGAGAGAAGGATAGGCACACAGTCATAACAGCATTATATGTTCTGAAAATATTACACAACTACAAACTAACACAAAGGAAAGATGCACAACCGGTACCTTTGATACGACTTTGTCATTGACTGGACCAGACAACCTGGTACCCAAAAAAATAGAGATGATCCCGACATGCCAATAAGGTCCCTCCAAATCCCCATGGGTTAAAGACTAGAACCTAAAATCATATAATATTAGTAGAGAATGATTTTTCTACATAAACAGTAGAACAAACAACTACAAGTCATTATTCTCAAAATAAGACTCCATAAGAAGAAAAATATCGTAAGTGAAACATCTGTTTAAACCAGAATAAAAGCCACAAAACAAGATAAATAGAAAATAGAGCCCCGTGTCCTAATGGATACAGTAGATAAAAGCCAAAATATTGACCACAAATACCTCCTCCAATTGGTTCTTTCCCATTTCAAAAAACCATATAGGAGGAAATATACAAATTCATGTAGTTTAAGGTCGGGTGTGAGATAAAAATCCATGTAGGGTCTCACTAAGTGTTCTATATCAGTATTACATAATAATTTTCAAAATAAATCGTTGAATTTAAAAAAAACATGCATGGTAATAGTAATAATTTTTTTTATAAAATCATGTTATACATTTCAATTGAATGAAATATTTTCAAAAATGAATTAATAATTTTTTTCATATAAAATAGATTAGATAAATTCATAAATAATGTTTAAAGAAGTTTACAAACAATGGAATATATATAAGAGAATTAAAAATGAGAAACATGGTAATCTACCAAGATATACGATAGTTCTAGGTTATGGGATCCTCACACACCCACATGAGTGATCACATTAGTTTTTGTACACACATCTCCATAAAAATTGTCAAATTTGACTTATTATAATCCCATCTAGGATAACATCTTCTAAAATATTCTTTTGTTAGTGTTTTATACCATCAATACCTAGTATATTGGTCCTATATGACTCAACAACTACCTATGCTTGCATGTTCTCAAAAACAATAAATAATGGGAAATTTATTTCATAGCTATTTAAAATAAAATTAACCTGTTTACTATTTCCATATGCCAATTTCTCTTTAATAATTGAAAATTTTATTTTTAATTTATTTATTATTTTTTCCATGATAAAACACAAAATTTTCTTATCAAAACAATTCAATGGATTTTCTCAAATCAATTTCAGAAATAAATTTTACAATCAAATTTCTTAATTCCATGAATTCTAAATCACACCTCAATTCAATAAAATTGGTTGTTTTCACCCAATTTCATGCCAAATCAATATAAATTCTCACCTCACACAGAATGAGTTTTTTATAATTTAATTGAATGTAATTTAATTTAAATCAAAAAAATTTAGGTTATATTAGTTGGAAAACGTTTTACCAAACCACGCACCTCATAACCAAGATCATGTATCAGAATGCCCGTAACGGGAAACTCTACTGAAAGACATTGGAAGAGAAGATAAAAGTGTAAAACCTTGATCAAAGTTCTAAATCAAAGATGTTTATATCCGAAAAAACAAGGAGATCTAGAAAACCCTAGGGTAGATACGTGAAGAGACCGAGAGATATGGAATGAGAGAAGAACATTTACCCGAAAGCGATTGAGAGATAGTTTCCATACTTTGATCAACATTGTAAAGGGTTTGAAGGAGCCAAATTGGGCCCTTGAGAGATCCAATGACTTAAGAAGACGTTATATATAGAGAGAGGGTTGAGTGGGGGATTAAAGAGTGGTTGTGTGCTTTTTAATTTAATTTTCAGAATAAAATAAATCTATGTGCATGGTTTCTTATAGGGAGCCCCATAGTTTTTCAAACTATGGTCCATAACTATTCACCAATTGTGAAAACCCTCATTATATGATTTTAATTATTTATTATAGTTGGGGGAATAATTTTGAAAAAACATGTGCAAACCATTTGTATCCCAATAGACTCCCAAAATTATATAAATTTCATCAGAAGAGCCTTCAAACAAGACCCAACCAATGCATGATCAAAAGAGGGGTCGAGGAGTATCTTAAAACATTAACAGATTGTTATAGGGCATGTAAAAAACATACTAATATTCCCATGAGAAAAAATAATAATCAATAATCACATAAAGAGTTCGACTAACCAATCCTAACCTCACCATGGGGTTTTTAGAAAACCATTCATCCAATATTGTAACATAGTATCATAAAAATAGAAAGGATCCCTGCTACTAATTCCCCACTAATTTTCCACTTTCATTCCCCAAATTTGATCATAATATTGTCCCATACATTCATATATTTCACATTGATTTTTCATTCGTAACCGATGTGGTTAGATAAATATCCTTACCTACTCCACCCTCATATGATCTAGCATCTACTGTTATCAATAGTCATCATCACATCACATATTTCTTGAAGATTCCAGGTCCATTACACCAAATCTCACCCAAAGACACCTCGGCCATAAAACCACATATAGTTACATAATAAGGTTATTAAGCGATCATGGTCATGAATGAAATAAACATCATCCTCTCTTACTACCATTCATAACCCTCACTATATATCACATCAAATTTCTACCTCATTATATCACATATTTCCTAAAAATATTTAGGACAACACTGCTATGTAATATCCAACACAAACATGTATCATCACTACTAAATTAAGAGTAGTGAATAGGTTGTATCCAAACAGATGTATCACTACAATCCCATATGATTAGGAAAACATATGAAACACAAAACCATCGGTAGTTGGTAGGGTTATCCCTCTCGGGTGGGGTGTGTATAAAAATAACATAAAATACAAGATATATATAACAAAAAATACACAACCTATGGTTTCACATATACTGAACTTCTGTACAAATCATCGCAACAACCACACTATACATCAAGCATTTCAACTGCTACCACTTCTCTATACTTCACAACAAAACCACCACAGAGATCCACCTAAAACCCCACATTTAATTAAAAACATCACCATGTCATGATTTATTGACATCCCACTAACAACCATTTAATTACAAATTTTATAAACATTTACATATATCAATAATTTATCATTAAAATTATTTAAAACAATTACTATAGATCAGTTTTATAACATCTGATTCATTTAAAAACCAACGAAATTTCGTTTTAGCATTACAAATTATCATATGGAAAACCAAGAAACTGACACAACCACACCACACAATATCTTTTCCATATCATAGAAACCCAAGACATAAACACAAAATCTTTTAAAAAACCTCCTCACAAGAACTATCGTACATCACAACCACTAAAAAACCCACCAAATAAATCCCACCTCACATACCATTCCATCCAACCACATTGCACATCACAACCCCACTTATATTCACAACCCATGTAGTCAACACCATCGTTGCACCAAGAACAACATCACACAAGAAAAAAAACATTCATAAAAAAACACATTCCATCTTCCACAATTAATATTCAGAGTATTAAATTACATTACATCATTATTTAGAATGAGTAATATAACGCAAACCATATTTCTAGGGGAAACTAATTCATCATACATATATACATTGTTATCCTTTTACATAAGGTGATATCAATATCCAAAAGAGGAATGTTATGAAAAAAATAAAAAATAGAACCAGCGATGCTCCTAATTGCCATGATTTTTAGTATGGGATCCAAAAATAAAAACATCAAAGAAGTAAAACAAATGACTACTCCCCATCTACATAAATTTATTATTTTTTACTTAATTATATTTTTTAATCCAACCAATAATATACACCTAAAGGAAGGAAAAATCATGTAATTCCAACTCATTCCACATAATTAGGGAGAGAACAAGGATCCCCTGCATCAAATAATCTCTTTGGTTCATTTTTCACCTCATAGAGCAGATGAAATAGCTCTAAACCCATAGTATCACTATAAATCCCATGATCAAACTAAACTGTATCACAGTATCACAAAGACATAGAATAACCACACCCTGAACTAAAAAAACACCCAATAGTAAATCACTAAAAGAAGAACCTAGTGAAAAATGGGGGAAAGGGAGAATAACTCATATATCCAAAGATCAACTGATGGAACTGAATGATCCACACTATAGTAAAGGGGATGGAATGTCCTCCAACAAATCTCAGGTTAGCCCCAAATGAGAGAAAATAAATCCAAATGGGAGATTCAGGATGATCAAAAATCCTATAAACATATTTTTTTTCACCTCATTGATTATCTAAAATTTTTAGACACGTCATAAATTACATGGAATCCTTGAAATAAAAGTCATGAAACCCATTTAAGGTGTGAATTCTGAAATTCTATAACATACAATAAGAAAATTTATACACAAGCTAATTGATATTACATTGTTAATTCCCCTTTCACATAACGAATATGTTTCACACACCACACCTCACTAACATAAATTCAATGAACCACCGACCTCATAAGCTACAAAACACAAAATCACAATGTTAATTTCACTTCACTTCATTAACTATCTGTTTTTTTACAACCACAACCCCAACTCCACCAAACCCTCACCAAGACACATATGAATTACCCCCAAAACCAAAACTAGAAATGTAAATGGATGAGATGGAATTTTCTGTTATATTAGATATCTATCAAAGGACTATCATAATTGTGAATCAAAACCAAAAAATAAATAAATAAGGGGGTACAAATATCCATCCCATGAGATACCTCTCAAGAATTTCGTTACTCATCAAACCCACCACCAGACAGACACACTAGACATAAACACTCACAAAAAAATCCACAAAAAAACAATCCATCCATCATCCACATAACCATCCACCCTAAATTCTCATCATTCACACATAAAAGAAAACAATTACCAAAAACAACTCACAACACTACCCCAAGAACACAAATTAATTAACTCCATATTACATATCATGATATTATTCACATTAAGAGGTACCTACTCTCCCAAATAGTTTTAAACATTTACTAGTATATTGAGACGTGATTATGAATAAGGTTATCTCTTATTTATATTCAATAAGCTTTATCACACATCACAACATCCAAAAAATAAAAAATCACATAAACAGAAAATGTTAAAACACAATATCATCAACTAATAATTAAACAAATAAAGTATCAAAACAAATCATGGTATTGTGAAAACATTTACATCCCTTGTTTCTATGTAATATCCTCAAGGAAACCATGTTTCCATAGTATGTGTATAAAGAGACAGTTTTCCCTATCAAGACCTTCTCTAATTTATGATGGATCTCTAGTAGTCACTCTATAAACATCACGTTATCCTAGATATCATACTATACCCTATAAGTGTAGTGGGAGTAATTTAGAAGAAACTAATTTATAAGGGACATGTGGAGGAGTTCATGGATTATGTCCAATTGTTTTTGTGGTTCCAACTGATACACCACCTTAACAAAAAACCCAATACCTCAAATAGACTAATAACCTAGGGAGATATATTACCCCCTTCCAAACATCCACAACCCCCATCCATGAGATACACTCAACAACATGTGTTCTCCAACACCAAAATTATAGGGGCCTTAACCAATAGTTAACAAAGGACTTATGATAATCCTATACTTCCCTTATCATCTCTTAGACCAACTACATTCTATTATTTGTTCTCTATACTACACTAATTCCAATAACTACTAATAATCATGATCCCCTCTTTCACATTGGAAAATGAAATAACTACCTATACAACACCTAAAATAGTTCATTGTCAATGAATGAGTGATAGATGATTTTTTCTAGAAAAATCAACTAGAGAATTTTTATTTACCCATTATAGACAAAATTCCAAGACAAAATCTCAAAAAATATCCTCCATCATTTGGATGGTCCGCTATGTCTCCTCATTTGTATGAGGGTGGAAAGAAATTCTAAGGTTGAACTGTGATCCAAAATCCCACTACAATTTCTTATAGTCTAATAAGGAAAACTGAGGCTCCTAATAATATGTGATGGTCCTTGATACCCTTTGAATCATAACCACATAATATACATATTATCATTACAAAAATTCTACTACATTCGAATCCCTGATCTCCAGAAAATTATCTGAATTTATTAATCGGTCAAATATCACCCAAAATGAATCTAAAACATAATGAACCCAGGGTAATCCAATGACAAATTACATTGATATGTTCTTCCATTACCACTATAGAATTTTCAATGACATAATTAAACATCTTGAAACAAAATTATTTACTTTTTTTATAGACAAACCAGACACACAACAACAAACTATTCCACCAACTATTTCATCCCATGTTACCAATATTGTATCCTCAATCCATGATACATCTATTTCACAGTCGGATGAACTGATAATTGTGAATTTTGAAAAATATATATAACTCCATCATTCACTTACAATGGATCAAAAAACCTCCCATAAAATATTATTTGATTTCCTCTATCCAATGACCATCCCTATAGAGAAACACTATTTCCAACATGGCCACACACTATCTCTTCCTATAGGTCTCCCAACTGAGAATCCTCCACCAACTGTATCAATTATGATTTTATAGTCATTTTATGAATAAAAACTATTACAATAATCCCCCCACATCAAGATGAATTATTAAAAGATCCTCCATCTCTTTCAAAACATTTTTAGACTCCTAGACCATATCTCCTCAGGAAATTCGACTAAAACCATCAACAAAAAAATTCCCCATTCCCAGGGTATCATAGATCTCAAAATTGTAATCCTAATGAAAATCCATCCAACTATTTTTAAATATATTACATTTCATTGAAAGAAAACAATATTCTCTGATTTTGTGATTTATGAATTCCATAATCCGCTTTCCGATGAGGTAATGCTACCAGAACCTCAGAGCAAGAACATATATCGCCAACTCTAGATAATGGGTGGCATAGTTATGCTCATGGTGATATAATTTCATAGATCTATTAGATATCACATCAATATATTTCATAAAAACACATTATAATCCAATATAGTAAGAATCATAGAAATCATAAAATATCACAACCTCTAAAGGTAACTAACGAAAAAGAGCACTGACTAACCTCTCCTTCAGGTAGTCAAATGCTACATGAAACTGATCAATAATAAAAGGATTGGTCCTTCATAGTGAAATAAATCAATGGGGAAATAAACCATGAAAAATTATATGTAACCACATATATTTTTTATTTCTATTGACATACCCTTCTGAGATATGACATGTACAAGTAAATTCACCTCTCACATCTAGATCATACACTTGGATAGTTTCCTATAGAGATAGTGGTGTCGAATGAATTACAAGAAAGATAATCACCATGATACTCCTATAAATTTTAGAAGATTATTATATAATTGATTTACATGATGAACTAATATTCTAGGAACTCAAGGAATATGGGTTTCATGAGCCTCATGAACAAGAATGGGGAATTTTTCACACCAAATAACATGACCGTGAAAATGAAGTGATCAAACATATTAAAGGTAGTATTGGAGATATCATCATACTTAACAATTATATGTTGATATATTTATTACATGTATACCTTTAAAAAAAATGGATCCCTTCAGTTATTCAAACAAATCTTCGATCCTTGGAACATGGTAAAAATTCATGACCATTACCTAATTCTTCTTTCGGTACTATACACACAACCTCACACCACTATTCACCTTCTCAGAGAACAACACTGGATCACCCCTAGGGGACAAAATAGTTCAGATGAGTCCCCTATTCAATATAACATCCACCAAAAACCTCAAATTACATATATTTGTAGGTTATATTCAATAAGTAGCCACCAAAACCTGAGATACATTAAATAATAACTATATGGAAAAAATTACATAAAGTTGAAGGGGTAGAGTCATAACCTCATCTAGGAAAACATCCATGAAATATTACACAACAATGGGAAAATCCTATACATGATATTCTACCAATAGATCATCCGATTTAGAATAAAGAGGATCTAGTTTTCCACCACCCATCCAACAACCACACATTCCAATGAACACCACTTTTATGACCCCCACAAAGGAAAACTAAACTATCCTCCTGAAATATTTTTTTGAATAAACCCATAAAATAAATCCAAGTCATGATAAGGATATCATCTTCGGAATATATATATAGTAACAAGATGTATCCCACTAACTAATACTACCCAATCACATGTCTATATCTCTAAAAAACATTTTAAAAAGAAGTCTAGCCACTAACTGGGATAGATTACACCAGATGAACTAGAATAATCTCAACATATTGTCTTAAGGAAGTTAAAAAAAAATAGAGTAAAAAGATGTTATATTCAATTGAATCAAATAATGTGAATAAAAAATATATTTTAGATTTATTGTACCTCAGATAACCTCTAGCACCACTATCACTACTGCCTTCAACGTTTGAATCAAACCACAAAATGATCCTTGTCCTCTTTGATGTTGGCCTCCATGACCCCACTCTAGCCTATTTCACTTTATATGAGTACCGCCACAAGGATAAACTCAACCAAAACCATTTGTTATAAGTTGATGAATATGCATTGGAGGCCCCTACCACTGAATCTTTATCAAATGAAACCAATGATATTTTCGAAAAAGGACATAATTCACATTTGAAACTATAATCACTGAGTGGTAGGACACCAAGTATAGATGTGAGCATGTATTCTATAAAAATAATATGAAAATTAGAATCCCATACTAGGTTCTAAGAAGCTATCTATCCCTGAAAGGTATGAAATGGTCTACAATAGTTGGTTCCCCTGATCGACGCCCTGAATATCATAATTCCCGTAGACCATTTAATTAAACTATACACCTCAATATTCCATGAAAACCATTTTATCAAGTCTAAACACATAAAGGAATAATTTTTTTGATAACCATTACATTCTTGTATACCTCTATAAACATAGGAAGAATAAATACAGAGACCACATACATGAACACCAGTTGCAAAACAGTCTCCAGATTCTATGGTAAGGACTCCTAATTTTGAAAAATAATCTTCAGAGAAGTCCAAGAGGTCATTAAACCCAATTCTAAGATCCCACATAATAATTCTTCGTGCTTAAAGGATATAAAATCCTACCACTTCACTGGATTTTTCATTATTTATAGTAACTATGTTCAAAACTCAAAAAATTCTACCCACAAAACACTTTACACCATTCCATAATCAAAATATTATTTCCTCTACTTTCATGTATCTCCGCACAACTAAATAACTACCAATGACACCCAAAACTCAGTCCAAACTCATATCCAATTGAAAGAGGTCTACATCTCCCTAGAATTGTTTTCTTTCTCCATATTATAGACTCTTCCCTCATACTTCCCCAAACTGTACAACTGAAAGGCACACAGATCCCTCTCAAAGGAATCATAATACTCTATTATGTTATTCCATAGATGATCAATTAGACCAACATGATGAACCATAAACACGTGAAATAAACACAGATGATGACCATGATCAATTCCAAAAAATAATTGAGGAATCATAATCCCAATGGCCTAGAATTTTTTCATATCATTAGTTAGTACATTTTTTATTACCCAAAATCACCTAATTCGAAACTAACAAAATAAATAATTATAAATGTAGGTCTCTTAAACCTCTACCATGCAAACAAGTCTACCTCACATGGTAATTCAAAAAGATCATAGTTTTTACACTTGATCAAGAGGGCCCCCCCAAAATACCATGTCCTTAATATTCTACCTATACTAGTTCATGAACCATGTTCCATTAACATATTTTCCCTACTAACCCATAAAATCTACTACGTTACTAACTCTAAAATAAACTATATTTCAAAAAATAAAAATACTGATTCCACTATATAACTAATCCTCCCTCAAAGGATAATCATCATATGCTGGAAATGAAGGAAGAGAGGTAATGACCCTAGAGTCCCATATCTAGTATGAACCGAGTTGGTGAGAAAAACTAGGTGTATAAAAACTAAATTTATAGAAGGAATTAACCTCTACAAATAATATGATAAAGATATATGATTTAAAACCAACAAGAAAATATATCATATAAGATAAAATAAAACCCAAAACCATCCCAAAATTTATTAATAATGTCAATAGATACAAATAAAACTCTCTAAGAAAATAATGTAAGAAAAGTCCTATTGATGTGACCCAGTAGTAGTTCCAAATACCAAGGTAGTAATGTCCATATCAGTCCCCAAATTATTCTTAGAAAACTGAAAAATAGTTTATATATGTTTGGTGTGAATAAAAGTATACTATAAAGGATAATACAAAATTTCACAAGTAAAAATTAGAAAAATACCTACTATTTCACTAGTAAACAAAATGTAGAACCAATAAGAATCTAAACAGGTCATCCACCCAATCTCAACCTCTCCATGAGTTTCTATCCAAATAAGAAATATGATATAGTAATACAGTTTCATAAACATAACAAGGGTTCTCGCTGCCACATCCCACTAATTTATTCTCTCATGCACAAACATCAAACATCATGTGCTACCATCTGTTCAATACATTTCACATCATATAACCATCCATAATTGATGTCGATCAGGACACATACCTAACATCCCCACCCATGCAATGTCTATCATTTGGTGATAGCATGAGCTATCGTCACATCACATCTCACTAGAAGAAACCTAGGACATTACACAACATCATGGATGAAGACATCATGTCGATAACACCATATCTCATTACTTAATAAATGAATTAGGTTATGACGAACAAGAAGGGTATTAATGGTATACCCTCCTCATAGCATGTATTACCCCCACCACATATCTCATCACATCATTTTCTTCATCACGTCATATATCACCTAAAAAACCTAGGACAATATTGTTGGGTAATCTCCAACACTAACCCATATCATCACTACTGAGGGAATATTAGGGATGAAGGGTAGCCAACTATCCAAATCACCACCATCTTGGTCATTGGGGAAACACAAAAAACCCAAAACCATTAGGAATTGTTATGTTTATATAACATGGGTGTGGAACATATAGAAAAAACATAAAAATACCTCATATATAGATAAAGCATAATCCTAAAGCTTTGAGTTGACATCCATCAAACTATTATACAATACATTACCATCATCGTACCATACATCTATTTTCACAACAACTTACCCCATTATATTCTATACAAATGAACCACTATATAGAGATACACAATAATCCACTTTCAATTACATGATCCAAAATTTCAAAATTTCATTATTTTACACAAAATTTCATTTACTAATCTGTTACATTCACAATTACATATCCCATTAATTTACAATTTAGATTATTTAAACAAGTTACCACATATAAATTTCATCCCATATTATTCATTTACAAACTCATAAAATTTAGTTATGGAATTAAAAAAAATAATGGAAAATTAGTAAAGTAACACAACCACACCACACAAAAACTCATCCATTTTAAATCAACCAATTCTAAAAATATTACACTCACTAGGCCACGTCATCATAAAAATCACTCATACTAACCACCAACCATTATAAAAAACACACAGCAAAACCCACTCACAAACACCACATATAATTCCATTCCAACCAACCTCATCAGACATTAAAACCCCACTTATCTTCACTCTCGATCTGGTCACTGGTATCATCACACCAAAACCCACCTAACACAATTAGAAACACCAATCACAACCATACACAACATGAAATTTAAATTTCGATAATTAATACTCCAGGGATTACACCACTTTACATTATTATTTGTCACTAGTATTATCACAAAAATAATATGTAACATCCCATCTAGAGACACATAAAAATTGTTCCCTGATAGAGTATGCTATATGACCTTATGTTCACATTCCTAAATTCCAGAGGCTTCCGACTACCAATAAGGGTTTCAAAGTGGAATAATGGGGAGTGCATACACTTTAGATTAGAGATAAATAACACAAAACCAATCATGAATAAATTTAGTAGAATATAATAACTAAAAATCAATAATTATATAATATATGATCAAGCCTAAAAAAGATACATTGTACGAGAAGTGTATATACAAAAGTAAAAACAATAATATGGGATAGACTAAAAAATTAAAAAATAAAGACTCTATATATGATAGGTAAAATGAGTACATGATCGACCAATACTCCTAATATATATTGTCTAGTAAATTTCAAAATAATAATATAGAGAAAGAATGTATAGTCCATGATCCTATACCCAAAATTATGAGTTCTGTCTTGGTACCAAATGGTGGACCAAACATGGAGTTAGATAAACATGGTAAACTACCACCCAAAAAATACAATGAAATCTAATCATTAAAAATAATTTACTAATTTTTTCTGGAATATAAAATAAATGATTAAACAAATAAACATATTCAAGTAAAGATTAGGTTCCTTAAGCACACCAAGAAGACAATACCAACTTCATTCAATACCATAATATCTATAAAAATGAATCATCAAGAATATTGATATATATATATATACATATGTATTTATATATATGTATTGAATATTTTATGACATATATAGAAATATATATATAAATACATGGTACTATCCTACACTTGTGGTGTAGCTCTTGTGTCCATGTACAACACTAGTCCTGTGGGACCCAAGGAGAACCCAAGGAATCCAGGTATAATAGGGATAATAATGGTATTTAAATGTTTTATAATATTCAAGGATAAGTAGTAAAGAGTAAACTATTTTGAACTCAATTATTATGTTAGATTATATAACCTATGAACCTATCCAAGGAATTATACATCAGAATCAAAGTGTCTCCAAAGGAATAAGATAATATCATTTAACCTCTATGCCCGTCCAGGTCATTCCATAATATGATTACAAGTGTCACTCAATGATTATATCACATCATGAGACCTGTGATCCCATCCAGTTCATTCTATATCAGAGACAAAATATTATGTAAGGTTCCTCATAACTCATTTAACCATTGTGCCCATCCTAGTCATTCCATGTCAGGAATCCATTTATAACTAATGGTGTATATAAAATCTTAATTAGCCTATGAGCCCATCCAATGAATCATGTTTAAGGAACCTAAGTATCACCCAAGGTCTAATATAATTACATTTATCCAATGAGACATTACATGGAGATTTGTATAAGGAACGCATGTATCACTAAAGGTGTAAGAAAAATAAAAAATCTCACTACATTAAATTATTAAACATAAGCCATGTAAATATCCATGCCAATTCATAACATATTAAAAAACAACCATTTAATAGTATCACATCCATGTTATTGAGAGGGGATATGAATGTTTTCATAACATCAAATAACTCATCATAATTAATTTAATATATCAATTCACCTTATAAAGTACGATGGGACATACAAATAAACATTATTTTTGAAAATCCATTTTAACTCCTTTAACATATTCCCAATATAATGAAAATCGTGATTAATATGGGTAAAGTGTGAATGTCTATAATATTTACCATTTATCAAGTTATACTATTCATTGGTTCCATATAAATAAACCAGAAATGTTTTAATAAAATTTCTATTTTGTTCATCTGAAATCTAATTCATCCCCCTTTTATTGCAAGGTAGTACTTCATAATTTAACATGATCCTTGTATGGTTACATGGCTAAGAGAAATTCAATCGATTCAATTAAGAATTTCTATTTTAAAATTCACCAAAAGACTTGGTAGTGTTTTTGATTATTATTAACATTCACCATCAAGGAAATATAAGTGAAACACCCATGGGGTGTTTTGTATTTTAGTTTCAAATTCTTACAATGTCAATAGTCCTCATAGAGGCTCTATATACGAGTCGAAGGGAATTATGTTTATGATTTCAAAAATTTAGTAGTGACTATTAAATAATCCTTCATTCAAAATAAGTTTTTTAAAAAAATGTCAAGACTAGAGGGATAATCCATAGACCACCTACCTTATGGTTAGGAGGCATAAATCATCCACTATCAGCCTATAATTTGATCCAATTTGAGTGAAAATGAAGAAACACACAGACATACTAAAAATAGGATATAATAACCCATATTAAAATAACCTTACATATGGAAAGAAAAACTAAATATTTATGTAATAAGAGTATTAGATTTACCGAGAGCCTCCCAACACATTAGATGATGATTTAATTGGACCAATTATGGTAAAGAACCTATCATATAAGGGGATGGAAGTGGAAGGGTGGGGGACCTCATAGTGAAAATAGAGTGAAAATTGGTAGATAACCATTAAGGAATGAAGGAAAAAACTAGTCATTTTTCATTTTAATGATTAATATGGATCATATAACCATGTGATACCCATATCCAAAGGGAAACCCCCTCTAATTAGTACGAACGAAATTAAAATAACATATGAAAGACATACAATCCCCTATGTAGTTTTTTGTATACATGTATCAAAATTGTATTGTCTATCCCATATGGTTTAGAAGATCCATGTTCATATAAAACATGCCACATTGTAAGGGGTGTGTGTTTATCACTAACCCTATTCAAATCGTTCACCATACTATAACACTGCTCAAAATTGGGGTTTTGAATCCCAACACTTCCAAAAACAACATGACCTCTAAAGATATTCCTAGGTAATTAAAACGTATAAAAAAACTACAATTTTATGTCTTCTTAATTTAATAATTACATTTAGAAATTAAATTTAATATTCAACCCATCCACCAAATTAAGAATGAAAATTAATTATAAATTTTTTAATAGATTCAAAACACATAATCTTACAACCTCTCAACCATATAAATTATCATTCCTAATAATCCTTGGTGATTAATGAAAACATCAACTGTCTTACTAGGGCCATAAATTTTCACTCAAATGGTTTTTTATATTTTCCCAACCCCAAAACACATGTAAGATATTCTATAAACATGTGGTAGGTAAGATTCTAGAACACAATACACCACTCATAGTAACCAATAAAATTCTAAGAATACACTTTCCCATGACCATGTATCTTGAGACACAATCGTTTTGATTTCTCTTTCTTCATCTCTCTCATTGCACTTCCCACTATAGGATCTTACATTACACAACCAATTATGAGGCATGTAACTCCCATCATCATATTTTCTAATTCAATCATGTACTTATAATCCTAAACATGCCTTTTGTACTAATCTAATAGTAGAAAACTCTATGGCACATGAGGACTCTGATATTGGTCCTTTTTTAAAATATATATTGTGGAATCCCAATCAAACATGGATTTAACTAGTTTGGTTGGACTTTTTCTGAAATTACCTATACAAATATTATGCTTCAGTAATCTCCTCTAATAATGTATTATATGCGGATTCTCATCATCAACATTTAGCTGACCAAAAAAACACAAGTTCAACCACCTCTGGATGAATATTCTAAAAAACTATCATCTTTAACCAATTACATACTACATAAATTGGATTCCAATAGCTTAATTCCAAGTTACACCAATTTAATTTATAGAAAACTCACCAATATATTTAACTATCTAAAACTGATGTCTCCTAGTCAATCCATCCATGGTTCCAAAATCCAACAACATCAATGTGATAAAATAATCAACCAATGAAAAACCTCAATATCCCATTACCCTTATCACCTGAGGGTCATCCTAGAAAAAATATAGTGATCTATTCTAATATATTGATTTTATTAAAAATATCATTCAGTGAAATTGATAAGGATTTTATTCCCACAAACAAGAAAAGTCAATTTGATAACTCGACATATAGCTAATTCTATCTAAACATACTCGAGATGTTTTCAAGATAGGGGATTAATTATTTGAAAACTAACAGTACACCAAGATGTTATCATGGGTTACCATAAATAAGAATTTATAGCTCTCTCGATCCATTATATATTACATTATTATATACTTTCCATTGACCATACCTGAAAAATATTTCTCCTAGTGGCGTGTGACTAAGTGAAACTATGGGTCAACCACCGTGAACACATTAACTATATTACTAAAGCATTATAAAATAATTATTATAATGACCTATTTAAGAGATGTCTAGAATAATAAATAGATTTTTAATATGGAACCTAATTCATTTTTATTTAAACCTAAAGGCATCCATTATAATTCAATATAACCATTGAAGATTAATTGTAAATCTTTAAATGATTCAATTGTTATGTAATCAGCCAACCAACTCACCATCATGATACCTTGATGTCATAGAGGTGTTACATACCCATCAAAATCAAAGACCTCTTATTCATCATAATCATGAATCTAGCATCTGGAATCATTTTAAACTTGCAGCTACATTTTAAAATTCATTTTTAAATCTGACACCTAAAATATCAAAACCTCCACATCACCTCCTTCTAGAAACTATTCAGATAATTTATATAATGTAATCTATGACTCCCTTCCCTCTATGAGGACGTAAAATCTCATTACAATCAATACCATGATCTACACGTTAGGAGTTTCTGAGGAATTATTTTATTGAAAACAAAAACTTATTCTATGATGAGCACTCAATCCACCATTGAACAAGGGTTACAGATGTGGACAACATGGTTACACCATGCACTGACAGGTGAAGAGATAAATAAGCCTTTTATAGGTTCACATTTATATTATCTCTCTTATATGAATGTGTGATATTAATTTCGAGTCAATTTCTTGAAATTCAATAATATCTACCATAAAATCAAAGACTATTCAAGATAGTAGTTTTTTCACATTCGATCCTTTTTAAAATGTTATTTTGGGATATTGGAAAAATTATCCTTCTTATAATGGATGAAGAGTACGTTAATATAAAGAATCATTAATTCCCATGCCACTATAATAAATAGATTACATGAATTATAACTTTATTAATCTCATGATCCTTTTTCCAGGTGCGTAAGGCATTTCACGGAAATGCCTCTCAACAACACATTATTTAATGCTTCAATTATTAACTCATTGGGAACTATGTGAGACAACACATCATAACATGATAATTAAATTGAGTAATATATTATACACATTCCGAACATGAACTAGAATACAAATGGTTCAAATAAGAGTCATTTTTTCTATATGCCTATTAACAGGATCATGACTGTAGAGTTTTATTCCATTAGAAAAGAAGAAATTTCCCAAGAATATGAAATTGACTAACCATTATAGTGGAATGTCTAACACACTAAACTAAATATTTATATAATAAACGATTTATACAAGTGTCTTAAATTACCAAAAGAAAACTCACCAACCTGGGGGTGTTGTTTTATCACTAAAAGTTCTGCTCTGGACAAAAGACACTAGAATGGTACCTCTAATATGAAAACTGACTGCATAGTTTACCCATGAAATTTAACTCTGAGATCACTACCCCAATTATGCTATCCCCTTACTAAATAATTGATCACTGAACTAATATCAAAGAGACACTGAAAAAGGTCCTATTGCTTACCTACCAAACCTCTAAGCTCACTATAAAAGAAAATTTTCAATTGAGACCGACAAGAAAAATCTATTTTACCATCCATTTTAATGTTTTAAGCTATCCTTTCTCATGTATTGAATCTAAAAACACCACATTAAGGTTTCATCTAAGCCATTACATCAGTTCAAATTTGTTATAACTTTAAACAAACTCATATATATATAAAAGGAAAGCACTAATTATAAGGGAATATTTTTTCAAACCATACGTTGCTCATTATTAAGCTGGAACCACATAACATAATAGAAAATAATATTTATAATTTCCATAATAAAACATAAAAATTATTTATTTAACTAATTAGTAATCACAATTGTCTTAGTTAAGGGAAATTTCAATTCCAAGATATAAGGGAAAACATTCTTTAGGTTTTAACTTGAATTTTAATTAACTGACAACACAGAATATTAAATCTCAAAAAAAGATAAAATATATTTTCTCTCTTTATGGGAAATAGCAAATTAAGATTAAAAAAACACCATTAAAGTATTTTTAGGATCTTCAAACAACCGTCCCATTTTTTATCACAAGAATACCCCCACGGGGTTAAATACTAATGAATAAAATGATAAAGGCAACATACAGGGGTACCATCATTTCAAATCATGTCCATATAAGTGAAACATAATTGAAGTTGTTCTATAAATATTTAATTACACCCTTAGTTTGTTTATCATACATTACAAAATCCCTAAGTTCCACATTTGGGTCTAGTTGTGACTTTATGAATTTAGTCTTATGAGTCATCTTACATAAAATATATAGGTATAATCATATATAATTGAAAAGTACACATTATTTTGCATGAAAGTTTTTTCAATATGAATTAAAATTTAACATACATATATAATCATCATTGTTATGTTACATTATTTACCATTCAGAAGTTATATGATTACATTCCATTATATGTTATAATTCACATTCACGTAACTTTAACCAGTTTATCACCTTTAGTGTTAGAATATAACGAGTTCATATATAATGGTTTGATCATATGGGTTACCCTTATAAGTTTAAAAAGGACCATACGCATTATAAATTGTTATTTGAACCCATTTAATCACAACAATACATTTTCACCCCATGTTACCAGTGGACCATGTCTCGAAAATATCATAATTTTTTAATTAAGATGGCACCATCAATCAATAAATAGAAAAAACCATTTAGGATTATTAAAATATTTAATTTAAAAACATATTTCATAATTATTACACAACATTATATAATATATCAAGATATATGTTCATGAAAAAGAATCCACAAAAGCATATTATACAAGAAGTCATGCTGAAAAATCACACAAGGTACATCCAAGTTATATTAAATAGTCATGAAATGAAATAAACATGGCATGATTTAAGCATGACATGTGAATGTCTACGTACCTAAAATGATTCATGTAATGAAACATACTTACTATAACTTGAAAATGGTAAATAACCATAATCTATAAATAACAAACTTGTGGAAGTACAACAATCAACTAAGGTGAAATAACATTCAACCATAACAATATATCATTATGAAATATAGTATCATCCCCCGAAAATTTATCTTTCTCCAATGTGTGGGTTGTATGAACCTAGAATCAGGATATTCACCAAGTGATGAAACATCCATAGACTCATTTTTACCATTGCAATATAGTAATCCAAATGAAAGTAAACTTTTGATAAAACTAGAAAAGTCCTGACATGGGATCCTGTATTTTTTTCCCAAAGATGGTTTTCTATGTTGCCTCAAGCACAATAACTCAAATAATAGATAATTATAACTAGTAGTGAGGGTCAAAAGGTGGTATTGTAGGGACACTATACCATCTAGATCAGAAACAATTACAGTTGAAGACATCATGAATAAAGTTATCAAAATATAATAAATGAAATCAATAATAAATGAATAAATGATCTTTTGTGAAAAGGATACAATGTACAAGAACATGATATACATAATGTGATGAAATTTATAAGTCTAGACGAATAATGGAAAATAAATAAATAAACAAAGGATTAATATATGAAAGGAAGACTACGTACATGCTCGACCACTACTCCCAATATTCCATGTCCCATCCAAGTTAAGAAATATTAACAGTCTGAAAGAAATCATATTCCATGATCTCAATCCTGCAACCATGATGTCTATTTGAGAACTAAATGACGACTTGAAAATGGTTTGAGATAAATTTATTAGGCCACCATTTGAAAAATTTAATTGAATATCATCCAAGAATATAAAATAAAATAGTGTATAGGGACAAACAATATGGATTTAAATAAATAAACACAATCATAGTGAGATCATGTTTTTCAAGAACACCAATCTGAAAATACCTACTTCACATTAACGAGAATTTCTTTGAATACATTCCAGAAATAATATTGGTGTATAAATATAAAAATATATATGAATATATATATATTTACTATCTATGCGATGACATATATAGAAATATAAAAGAATATATTTATGGTACTACCTAGGATCTGAAGCATAACCTAGGTATCCACATTCAATACTAGTCATGATAGAACTGAATAGAACCTAAGGAGTCCCTATGTAATTGTGATCATAAATTTATTTACATGATTCATAAAAATAATGGTTTGGAAGTTAAGAGAAAACTAATTAGAATTAAAGAATGAGGTAAAATCATTTTACCTATGAGCCCATCCACAAAATTCTACATTGGAATCCAAGTGTCACCCAATATATAATATAATATCATTTAAGGTTTGATCCCATAAATGGAACTGCATATTATGAGTACAAATATCATTGATGTTGTATATCACACCACAGAACCTACGAGTCCTAGGAAATTCCATATCATGAATCTAGTATTGTAACACCCCAATCTTCGACGTTACACTTCTCTTTGAATAATACAATAGTGCGTGTTGTACGCAACTTCGAGTTCTAACACACCACAACCAATCAAACTAGCCGTTATGAATAGTAATACCGACTTTTTGAAATTTTATACATTTTATCTTTCAAAAGAGACTTCATTTTTGGATTTGGAATATCTAAATTATCTTATTGTGATGTTTTGGTACTTTCCTAATAACTTTCATATTTTGATGAATAGTGAAAATTATGAAATTTTAATTAAAAACAACTTTATTAAGCAGAATAATTAATAGTGATAAATTGAGAATTTTAATGGTTTGGAAGTATAATTATATTATATTTTTATAATTTAATACAATTTAGGTCATTATAAGTGATTTCACATTTAAATTTGACATAAACAAGTGTCAATATTTTGATAGTTATTATTTCATAAAAATACTCTTTTTGTATTGACAACAAGAATTAATTTCAAATTAATTTTTTCCACATATAATTATTGAATTTGGAAAAATGGATCACATATTTGGAATCATGAGGTTAAAATTGTGTAAATAGGTTACTTTTATTTTAATACATTTTGAATATTTACTTCAGTAAATATTTTATTTACAGTGGTTAAAGGGGTAAATCCCGTATATATGGTTTAAAAATAATATTATAATAATATTAAATTACCCTAACACGTGTACTAACCCTATTTTATGATACATATCTAACCATGGGAATCCATGTGTTGATTTTGGGATGCCATTGAGCCACTTGGGAGTGATGATGACATTTTATATTAAATAATCTAAAGTAAAGAAAAAAATAACAAAAGAAATTATCTTTTAATAAAACAATTTTTATATGAAGTTATATAATTTAACTATTTGACTATAAATAATAATTATAAATATTAAAATAATTCATACCTTGGGAAATTTTATTTATAATTTTTAGACATAAAATAAATATATTTATATATGACACAATAATGATGCAGTATTTTCCTTTTTAATGAAACAATCAAATAAGTGATATTATAAATACTAAAATAAATATAATTTGAAAGTTTCGATGCCATAAACAAATTTTATAAGTTACTATGACATGTTAGGGTGGACAAAATGTATTATGTTAGAAGTAGTAATGTTGTTAATATAAGGCCCCAGCCTTAAACCTTAATCTTGAGTTATTACAAGATTACACATTGAGGATCTTTTGGGTTTAGAGTTTTAGAGAATTAGATCATAAAACTTGCATTACATTCCACATATAAACAAAGTGGTTACATAAAGATATTATTCTTAATTTCCATCAATAGAAACATATTTAAAATAAAACATGTATTCTTTCATGACACTTCCTTGACACTATAATCATATCATGTACCTTTCCCTTGACCTGTGAAAAACATTTCAAAAAAAAACTTGGGATGAGCATACAAATCTGAGTAAGGGATATAAAAATATGGAAAGGAAACATGGGTACATATATACATAAGGATGAGATCATACATTACCCATAAAACATAAGCACTTTAACATTCCTCATCAAATCATGAATAAATCATAGAAATCATAAGACATAAAGGTAACTTGAGACATTCATAACATTCTTACGTAGGGAGTAACCCTCTTGGTTACGTTTGGAATACCCATCACAGTATATTCCCTAAATATCTTCGGAGAAACCATAATGATTCACACCTTCGCGTTACCCAATGCATTGGAGAGCTATATCGGGCTCACCCGCCCTTAGTTTATCACGGAACCACCCATCTTCATAATAATGCCCATGAACCATAACATAATCGTATCACATAAAACATGCATCAAGGAAACATAACATTTCCACATTTCAATCACAAGATATCAATACAACACAAAAAACAATGTGAAAACCATTTTCAATACCAAAATAAAAGAAAAGTAAAATATGGTATTTATTTTTCTTTTAAAAAGAAGGTATGGCTTGTAGAGGAAGCCGAAACTCAAATAACGGTCACGACGGCGGAGAAGTCGTTGTCGCCGCATACGTACGAAAAAAACATTTCCTTTGGTCGTTTAGTAAATGCTTCATATAAAAAAGATTTCTTTTTAATAAACGTTAAAGTCAAAGGGGTTTATACACCGTATAAAATAAAGTTGTGTATAAAATAAAATATGCCTCAATGAAAGGAGATTGAGACGAAGTCCCATACCTCGTATCCGACTTGACCCGACCGTTCTTTAATCTCATGAATAATAAACTTGAGTTAATCTCTACTTGCTTATGAACCTTTTTCAAGATCATTATTCCTTTTATACCATGTTATGAACATCATGTAATCATTTAAGTTAATAATGTTCATTTTGTCGGTATTTGGTTCTTAAGTCAAAAATAGACTTCTTACACTTACATGTTGTTAATTTGGCCAAAGGTTCGTTATATCCAGAATGATATTAATTATTTGGATAACATATATATATCATATATATTCATAATATACATGTATTTATAATATTACATCACATTCAGAGGTAAGAAATGAAATGCACCGTTCATGGAGACGGTAAGCCGTACGTACGCATGAACGCTACTTCCATTTCTATTTTGTATTTTCTGGAATGGAATCATAATTATATAAGAGTATATTATAATTATAGTATAATAACATATATAATATCATTAACTTTATCCTTTACACATCCCACATATGGTATTAACGAATCAAACCACTTTCAGGGGGCGGTAGTCCGCACTTTCCAAAATGAAGATATCGTGTTTACCCATAATGGAAACCATAAAGGTATGCCCAAAATGAAAAAAACAGAAGCTTAAGGAAAACATAAACATATTATATATCATATATAAAAATAGTGACATCATAATGGCCACCTTTGAAGGTGTTAAATGAGTATTGAACAATCATCGTTTCGGGAGGCAGAATTTCTCCATCCACGGAAACCGTATGTTCTTTAACCATTTGATGTAGTTGTGTGAGATTGTAGCTCAAATAAATCTTATAAAAACATCCTAGTATATTGAAGATACTGGTGTTGTTACAAAAGAAGTAAATAAAAAGAGTTTAGGGGGTTTGGAAAAGCAAAATAAAACAAATGAACATGAGAGAATGAATTACCTTTAAAAGTGTAACTCCTTTTGATTTGAGCCTAAAGGCTTTCTTTGAAAGGATTCTGCCCAATGGGAATCCTCTAGGATGAGGAGAGGGATTTGGAGAGAGTAAATGGGCAGGTGTTGGCCGATCCAAAGGCTTGAGGAGTGTGTGAAATGAGGTAGAGGTGAGGACCTTTTATAAGAGGAGAGGAGGGGCACTTTTGGAAAGTAAAGAAATATTACTTTATTTGAAAATGTGTTTCGGTTTTAAAAGGTCCCAAATTGATATAATTAGTGGGTATGGTGATAAGGGTTAGAAATACACTCATACAATTGGATTTGGACATGTGTAGTTCATAGATTTTACATTATCTTTCCATTTTATTTAAATCGTCAAATAATGATGTCATCACTGCATCATTCTTATGTCATAAATAATTTAATTTATTTAATGTCTAAAAATTATAAAAAAAATACTATGATGTAGGAAATCGTTTTAGATTTCCAATTAATATTTATAATAAAAAATATGATCTTTATAACCCCATGAAAAAATTGATTTCGTAAAACATATTATGTTTGTGTCATTTTTACTTTTACATTAAATAAAAAGTAATTTGTGTCATTTCCCAACCAAAGTGGATCCATGGGGTCCCCAAGTTGACCCATGGCTTTTCTTGGTCGGCCATGACACAACCAATGAGGGTAGGACATGTTTCGAACTCATATTATTTTATTAAAGCATTATTTTTACCTTAAACTACACTAATTACCACTAATCGCGATTAAGAACTTAATAAGTTACTATTCACCGAAAAATTATTATAATCTCATTGAACCACATTTTACTTCTTAATGACAACCATGTATGTCGGATTTTTGAAATTCAAAACACAATGATGGCAAAATTTCATTTAAACGGAAAATCAGTCTTTATTAGTACCACTTAGTGGTTTCACTATTCATCAAAAATTGAAGTTTTTCAGAAAATTACCAAAATTTCACCCTAAGCTATATTTGATATTACGAATTAAAAAATGAAGTCTATTTTAAAAAATTCAAAACATATAAGTCACATTAATTAATTTAATAATTAATTCCTGTTGTCAGAGCAAATAGCGTGTTTTTATGAAACAATAAGTATCAAAAATTGACACTAGTTTGAGTCCAATTTCAAAGTGAAATTGATTCCAATGACCACCATTGGATTAAATGGTAAAAATATATTCATATTACACATTAAGACTAATTCAAAAGATAATCTAATAATATAAATAAATTAGATTAAAAAGCAGTTTTGATGTAAAATGCAGTATTTTTCACTATTCATTAAAAAATGAACATTGTCAGAAAAATACCAAAAATTGACACAAAGTAAATTTTGATGTCCCAATAATAAAGAATAAGTTTATTTTTACAAACATAGTATATAAAATTGTCAAAAGATATATTCAAAAATGGTTTGCCATCAAAAGGCAGTAAAACAATCTTTTAAAAATATTAGTGTATTCAATGCTTAAGATTGGATTTATTTTCATTTTAAGCCTCTAAAACACTATCTAATTCATTAATAGACATAGATAAAAATATCTATTATTCATTACTTACTTGGGATGTTACATCCTTCCCCCCTTTAGAAAATTGCATCCCCGCAATTTATTTACTTATCGAATAAATGGGGGTACTTATCCCTCATTGCATTTTCAGATTCCTATGTTGCCTCTTCAATCATGTGGTTTTTCCAAAAAACCTTTACCTGGTGAATCACCTTATTCCGTAACACTTGCTCATTGTGGTCAAGAATTTGGACCGGTTGTTCCTCATAAGATAGGTTCCCTTCCAGCTGAACTACCTCTGGACTCAAAACATGAGATGGATCTGGCATATACTTTCTCAACATCGAAACGTGAAAAACATTGTGTACCTGAGATAAACTCGGAGGTAAAGCCACTTGGTATGCAACTGATCCAACTCTCTCCAGAATTTCGTGTGGTCCAACGAACCTTGGACTCAACTTTCCTTTCTTACCAAATCTCATCACACATTTCCAAGGAGAAACATTGAGAAAAACATGATCACCTACCTCGAAAGATAGATCCTTTTTCCAGTTATCCGCATAACTCTTCTGCCTGCTCTGAGCTGTTCTCATGTGTTTCTGAATCAGCTGAACTTTTTGTGCCATCTCTTCTACCAATTCTGGTCCCATCAACTTCCTTTCACCCACTTCATCCCAGAAAGCTGGAGTTCGACACCGCTTCCCATATAATGCCTGAAATGGTGCCATCTGTATACTAGAATAAAACTGTTATTATATGAAAATTCAACCAAAGAAAGATGTTGGTCCCAACTTCCCTGATAATCCATAGAACAATCTCGTAGCATATCCTCCAATGTCTGGATTGTTCGTTCTGACTTCCCATCTGATTGAGGATGAAAAGCTGTACTAAAATTTAATTCAGTACCCCACGACTTCTGAAGGCTTTTCCAAAAGTTAGAAGTAAACATGGGATCACGATCCGATACAATGGAGAGAGGAAATCCATGTAACCTGACTATATCTTTAAGATACAAACGGGAAAGTTGATCAAGAGAGAAAGTATCTCGTATAGCAAGGAAATGAGCATATTTGGTCAAGCGATCAACAATAACCCAGATTGCATTATTACATTGAGATGTCTTCGGTAATCCCACAACAAAGTCCATGGATATATTAACCCATTTCCACTCTGGCACTGGTAAAGGCTGAAGCATCCCTTTCGGTAACTGCCGCTCTGCTTTAACCTGTTGACATGTCAACCACTTCACAGTAAAATCAGCAATGTCTCTTTTCATTCCATCCCACCAGTAATACTCCTGCAGATCTCTATACATCTTAGTACTGCCCGGATGAACTGAAAACGGAGAACTATGAGCTTCACATAAGAACGCTCTCTTCAGCTGTGAATCACAAGGCACACACAATCTCTTCCCAAATCTCAAAACACAATCATTATCAATGTTGAATTCAGGCAACTTACCTTTCTGAACCAGCTCTACCTTTTTCTGCAACTCACAGTCTTGCTTCTGTGCTTTCTTGATTCTATCTGATAGAGATGATCTCACTGATACCTGAATCAAAACAGAAGGACTTCCTACACCAACAACTTCTATTCCAAAGTTCATCAAATCCTTAACCAAAGGATCATGTTCCAAACGCAACATTGTTAATGATGCATTACTTTTTCGACTCAAAGCATCAGCCACTTTATTTGCTTTTCCCGGATGGTAATGAATTGTACAATCATAATCCTTGATTAATTCTAGTCATCTCCTCTGTCTCATGTTTAACTCTTTTTGAGTGAATATAAACTTTAAAATTTTGTGGTCGGTATATATTTCACACTTCACTCCATACAAATGATGCCTCCAAATTTTTAAAGCAAAAACAACAGCAGCTAATTCCAAATCATGTGTAGGGTAATTTACCTCATGAGTTTTCAACTGTCGTGAAGCATAAGCAATTACCTGATCATTCTACATTAGGACGAAACCAAGTCCTTTCAATGAAGCATCACTGTATATAACAAACTCACCATTCCTGGAAGGTAGTGCCAAAACTGGAGCATTCACCAATCTTCTTTTCAATTCCTGAAAACAATCATTACATTGTTTTGTCCAGATAAACTTAACACCCTTCCGAGTTAGCCTAGTAATTGGACTAGATAACCGTGAAAAATTTCTAACAAACCTTCATTAATAGCCCACCAAACCAAGGAAGCTACGAACCTCGGTTACATTTGTGGGTCTTGGCCATTCTTCCACAAATTTTGTTTTTGCAGGATCAACAGTTATTCTATCTTTAGAAACAATGTGACCAAGGAAAGAAATTTGTTGCAACCAAAAACTCACACTTGATAAATTTACCATACAGTTTCTTTTCTTTTAAGGTTTGCAAGATAACCCTTAAATGTCTATCATGCTCCTCCTTACATTTAGAAAACACCAAAATATCATCAATGAAAACCACCACAAACTTATCCAAGAACTCATGGAAAATTCTATTCATTAATTCCATGAATACAGCAGGTGCATTGGATAGCCCAAAAGGCATTACTACAAATTCATAATGGCCATATCTCGTACGGAACGTGGTCTTCGGAATATCTCCCTCCTTTACCTTCAGCTGATGGTACCCCGATCTCAGGTCAATCTTTGAAAAAAAACTGAGCTCCCTAGAGCTGATCAAACAAATCATCGATATGAGGCAAAGGATATTTGTTCTTAACAGTGATGTTATTCAAGGCTCTATAATCAATGTAAAGTCTCATAGAACCATCTTTCTTTTTAACAAATAAAACAGGAGAACCCCATGGTGATGTGCTAGGTCTAATGAAACCTTTCTCTAATAAATCTTGCAATTGCACCTTCAACTCCAAAAGTTCAATTTTTGCCATTTGATAAGGGGGTTTTGAAATTGTCTTATCATCAGGAACTAAGTCAACAGTAAACTCAACTTCCCGATCTGGTATTATTCCAGGCAAATCATCAGGAAAAACATCAGGATACTCATTTACCACTGGCACATCATTAATCTGAACAGTTCTTTTATTTTCAATGACGTGTGCAAGGTAACATTCATTTCCATCTTTTATAAGTTTCTCGGCCACTTGATATGTTATCAAAATTAAGGGTTAATTCCTGTAAACAAACTGAAAGTCTTTCTGAAAAGAAACTTCTTTAGATCTACAGTCAATCTTAGCAGGGTAAATAGAGAGCCAATCCATACCCAGGATAACATCAAACTCTACTAGAGGTAGAACAATAAGGTTTGCAAGTAGGTTCTTTCCACAGATAAGGATAGGATGATTCTTATAAATTCTTTTTGCCTCAACATTTCCCCCATGTGTTTTTACCAAAAGTTCAGGAGTCATTTCTTGAGATGGTATTCCCATTTTACTAGAAAAGGTTTCAGAGATGAAAGAATGTGTAGAACCCGAATCAAACAACACACTGGCATAATCTGAAAAAACAAACAAAGTACATGATACAACTTCATTTGATGGCCCGACATCTGCTGAAGTAGTTGCAAAGGATTTCACCACCCCATTCTCCTTGTAGTCTAACTGCTTCCCATCACTCAAGATCTTTGTCGAACAGTAGTTTGAATAGTGACCCATCTCATTGCACTTATAACATTTCACTAACTGTAAATCAAATTTGTTCTTACCTTCACCTTGATCCTTTTCAGTGCAATCACGAGCCTTATGTTCCATCTTACCACATCGGTAGCACTTTCCAGAATTCAGAAGACATTCCCCCGCATGCCTTTTTCCACATTTATCACAAACTGGAAACTTAGTTCTCTTACCATCAGACTTTTTTGAAGAATTCTTACCTTTCTCCTGCCACATCGGTCTCTTCTTATGCTGGTTGTTATAGAGCACTTGGTCATCGGCAAACTCCATTTCCACCTTCTCAGCACATTGAACATGCTTTTCATAACTTTTAAACTCACGAGAAGCTAATTCCCTTCGATATTTTGGCTTTAATCCTGAGTAAAAACGATTGATTTTACTATCAAGGTCTCGGATAAAATTTGGAGCATACCTTGCCAATCGAGTGAACCTTTCTTCATAGCCAGCCACTGAGTCTTCCTCTTGCCTCAATTCCAAGAATTTTTTTTTTCTATCCTAAGTCGAACAGCCTTAGGAAAATACTTCTCAAGAAACATACCTTTGAATTCATCCCAGTCAAGAGCATCAATCTCATCGGTGTCCCTGGTATTTTTAACCATAGACCACCACTGATCTGCTTCACCCACCAAACGGTAAATAGCAAGACAAACCTTTTGATTGTCTGAACACCCCATGACATCAAAAATCTTCTCCAGTGCTTTAATCCACCCTTCAGCTAGCATAGGGTCAGATGATCCTCTGAATGATGGGGGATGTTGCCTCATGAAATGTTCCACCACTGACATGTTCCTCTGCGGTTGATCTGGATGATCTCATGCATGGATACCGCCACCATTTATCTCTTGAGTCAACTGCGCCATTACTGCAACAAACTGTTCAGTTCCAATTCTGACCATCTCAGGATGCTGATTCAGAAGGTTATTTCCTTCTGCATTCCTTCCTAGCACTGCTTCCCTGTTTCCTCTGCGGAAAACTATTCTGACAAACATGTCTTAGATGAAGCAACATGGTAATCTTCAAATGCTATATCAATTCAATTTGACCAAAAAAAAATATTTTTGGATAATCATTTAATAGAAATTCTAACTCCTAAAGTTATCTAAACCGACCTCTGATACCAACTATAAGGCCCCAGCCTTAAACCTTACTTAATCTTGAGTTATTACTAGATTACACATTGAGGATCTTTTCAGGTTTAGATTTTTAGAGAATTAGATCATAAAACTTTCATTACATTCCACATATAAACAAAGTGGTTACATAAAGATAGTATTCTTCATTCCCATCAATGGAAACATATTTAAAATAAAACATGGATTCTTTCTTGAAACTTCCTTGACACTATCATCATATCATGTACCTTTCCCATGACCTGTGAAAAACATTTAAAAAAAAACTTGGGATGAGCATAAAAATCTCAGTAAGGGATATAAAAATATGGAAAGGAAACATGGGTACATATATACATAAGGATGAGATCATACTTTACCCATAAAACATAAGCACTTTAACATACCTCATCAAATCATGAATAAATCATAGAAATCATAAGACATAAAGGTAACTTGAGGCATTCATAACATTCTTACGTAGGGAGTAACCCTCTTGGTTACGTTTGGAATACCCATCACAGTATATTCCCTAAATCTCTTCGGAGAAACCTTAACGTTTCACTCCTTCGCGTTACCCAATGCATTGGAGAGCTATATCGGGCTCACCCGCCCTTAGTTTATCAAGGAACCACCCGTCTTCATAATAATGCCAAAGAACCATAACATAATCGTATCACATAAAACATGCATAAAGGAAACATAACATTTCCACATTTCAATCACAAGATATCAATACAACACAAAAAACATTGTGAAAACCATTTTCAATACCAAAATAAAAGAAAAATAAAACATGGTATTTATTTTTCTTTTAAAAAAAGGTATGGGTTCTACAGGAAGCCGAAACTCAAATAACGGTCACGACGGCGGAGAAGTCGTTGTTGCCGCATACGTACGACAAAAACATTCCCTTTTGTCATTTAGTCAACGCTTCTTATAAAAACGATTCCTTTTGAATAAATGTAAAAGTCAAAGGGGTTTATACACCGTATAAAAGAAAGTTGTGTATAAAATAAAATATGCCTCAATGAAAGAAGATTGAGACGAAGTCCCATACCTCGTATCCGACTTGACCTGACCGTTCTTTAATCTCCTGAATAATAAAATTGAGTTAATCTATACTTTCTTATGAACGTTTTTCATGTTCATTATTCCTTTTATACCATGTTATGAACATCATGTAATCATTTAAGTTAATAATGTTCATTTTGTCGGTATTTGGCTCTTAAGTCAAAAATAGACTTCTTACACTTACATGTTGTTAATTTGGTCAAAGGTTCGTTATATCCAGAATGATATTAATTATTTGGATAAAATATATATCATATATATTCATCATATACATGTATTTATAATATTACATCACATTCATAGGTAAGAAATGAAATGCACCGTTCATGGAGACGGTAAGCCAAACGTACGCATGAACGCTACTTCCATTTATATTTCGTATTTTCTGAAATGGAATCATAATGATATAAGAGTATATTATAATTCCAGTATAATAAAATATATAATATCATTAACTTTATCCTTTACACATCCCACATATGGTATTAACAAATCAAATCACTTTCAGGGGGCGGTAGTCCGCACTTCCTAAAATGAAGATATCGTGTTTACCCATAATGGAAACCATAAAGGTATGCCCAAAATGAAAAAAACAGAAGCTCAAGGAAAACATAAACATATTATATATCATATATAAAAATAGTGACATCATAATGGCCACCTTTGAAGGTGTTAAATGAGTATTGAACAATCATCGTTTCGGGAGGCAGAATTTCGCCATCCACAGAAACCGTATGTTCTTCAACCATTTGATGTAGTTTTGTGAGAGTGTAGCTCAAATAAATCTTATAACAACATCCTAGTATATTTAAGATACTGGTTTTGTTACAAAAGAAGTAAATAAAAAGAGATTAGGGGGTTTGGATGAGCAAAATAAAACAAATGAACATGAGAGAATGAATTACCTTTAAAAGTGTAACTCCTTTTGATTTGAGCCTAAAGGCTTCCTTTGAAATGATTCTTCCCAAAGGGAATCCTCTAGGATGAGGAGTGGGATGTTGAAAGAGTAAATGGGCAGGGTTTGGTCGAGCCAAAGGCTTGAGGAGTGTGTGAAATGAGGTAGAGGTGGGGTCCTTTTATAAGAGGAGAGGAGGGGCACTTTTGGAAAGTAAAGAAATATTACTTTATTTGAAAATGTTTTTCGGTATTATAACGTCCCACATTTCTATAATTATAGGATAAGGTGATAAGGGTTCTAAATCCACTCATCCAATTGGTTTTGGACATGTGTAGTTCATAGATTTTATATTATCTTTCCATTTTATTTAAATTGTCAAATAATGATGTCATCGCTGCATCATTATTATGTCATAAATAATTTAATTTATTTAATGTCTAAAAATTATTAAAAAACTACTATGATGTAGGAAATCTTTTTATCCTTCCAATTACTATTTATAATAAAAAATATGATCTTTATAACCCCACGTAAAAATTGTTTTCGTAAAACATATTATGATTGTGTCATTTTTACTTTTACATTAAATAAAAAGTAATTTATGTTATTTCCCAACCAAAGTAGATCCATGGGGTCCCCAAGTTGACCCATGGCTTGTCTTGGTCGGCCATGACACAACCAATGAGGGTAGGACATGTGTCAAGCTCATCTTATTTTATTAAAGCATTATTTTTACCTTAAACTACACTAATTACCACTAATCACGATTAAGAACTTAATAAATTACTATTCACCAAAAAATTATTATAATCCCATTGAACCACATTTTACTTCTTAATGACAACCATGTATGTCGGATTTTTGAAATTCAAAACAAAATGATGGCAAAATTTCATTTAAAAGGAAAATCAGTCTTTATAAGTACCACTTAGTGGTTTCACTATTCATCAAAAATTTAAGTTTTTCAGAAAATTACCAAAAATTCACCCTAAGCTATATTTGATATTAAGAATTCAAAAATGAAGTCTATTTTACAAAATTCAAAACATATAAGTCACATTAATTAATTTAATAATTAATTCCCGCTATCAGAGCAAATAATGTGTTTTTATGAAACAATAAGTATCAAAAGATTGACACTAGTTTGAGTCCAATTTCAAAGTGAAATTGATTCCAATGACCACCATTGGATTAAATGGTAAAAATATATTCATATTACACATTAAGATCAATTCAAAAGATAATATAATCATATAAATAAATTAGATTAAAAAGCAATTTTGATGTAAAATGCAGTATTTTTCACTATTCATTAAAAAAATGAACATTGTCAGAAAAATACCAAAAATTCACACAAAGTAAAATTTGATGTCCCAATAATAAAGAATAAGTTTACTTTGACAAAAATAGTTTATATAATTGTCAAAAGATAGATTCAAAAATGGTTTTCCATCAAAAGGCAGTAAAACAATCTTTTAAAAATATTAGTGTATTCCATGCTTAAGATTGGATTTATTTTCATTTTAAGCCTCTAAAACACTATCTAATTCATTAATAGACATAGATAAAAATATCTATTATTCATTACTTACATGGGATGTTACAGTTAAGACTTTAAAAAAATCAATTATTAAATAATCTCAAAAATGACATAAATGAGTTTAAGAAAATACAATATTATTGGTCGATAGAATAGTCCTAAAAATATATGGTTTGGCCAAAAGACCTAAATAATTATAGGTGTATCATTATTTAACCACTTGGGGTACTTTTGAAAGTTTATAGTCAGTTTATTTATCATATAATTTAAAATACAAAGAGGCATGATAAATGTCAAACTATTTAACTAAGAATTAAATCTAGAAGATAAGTTAAATATAATGACCCAAAACTATCTAAAACCTATTGGATGATAGGTTTTAGACCCATACCAACCTTATCCTTTAAATAATTCATTTTTGATCCATTAGAAACCGAAAATGATTTTATTTTAAAATAATATTTCTAGATTTTCTTAAGGTGCCCCTCACCCCTCTTATAAATGGGCACTCCCACTTCTCTCTAATTCACACTTTCAAAGCCTTTTTCCACATCCAAAACCTGACCAAATACCCTCATAAATTTCATCCATTCATCCAAGATGCCTTCATTTAAACATAAATCCAACATAACGATCCCTTTTGATCACATCAAATTGAAGAACCCAAAGAGGAGGTAAATATTTCATCACCTCATTCAAGTTCCATTCTTATTCCACTTCATATTTATTTGTTATTTCTATTTGAAAATAATAAATACAGTATCTTCTATATACATTGATTTTATTATAAATATTTTACAACCATATTCATTATTCTATCCATCCTTTGAATGACATGTCACCATACGTGCGTACGTACGGATTACCGTCTCCACGTCGTGGTGTAATTGTTCTTCATATATTATTATTTGGATGGGTATAATAATGTTGTGTAATTGATTTAAATAATAAATATAACATCATAATTATTCTGTATATATGATATAACATCAAATTATATATTATTTTAATATCAAAAGAATGCTATTGTCGCTCGTGCGTACGTACGAATTACCGTCTCAACAAACACGATGAGATTCATTCCTCATCGTATCCATTCAAGACTAATTTTAATTAGATGATTGAAAATAATGTTTAAAGACGTAATATCATTCTGAATATGAATAAGATACATCCTACCCATAACAAACAATACTTACGTAAAAAATCATACAAAGGAAAATAAATCAGTTAAAATCTGAAACGACGATAATACAAAGATATTATTAACAAAGCAATGCTAAAAGATCATATATGATATCATATTAATATATATGATTCATGTATAATTTAAAAAAAATTCACCATTATACAGGAGGTTAACCTACCCTCGACCAAGGAAAATTACAATGTAACATTTAATTCTACAATCACATTATTATCCGAGGTTGTTTATACATAATTATCAACTAGGACCTCTTTATCATCCACATAAATGTCTCTTATAAATGTATTTCAAATTTTTTTTATTATTTCCTAGACTATAGATAAAAGCTATTTATACCCTTGTTTGAATATTTATAAAATGGTTTGAAAAGAATCCTTCCGTCGTTTACCAAACAGGGTACTTTCTGTCATTTTCCCCAAAATTAAGGTAAGAATGTTTTTCTAATTTATACAGTAGGGGTGGCTATTTTCTGCCGTTATAACATCATCTAATCTTCCCTTACATGATTATATAAAAAATTTCAAAAATAAAAGTTTTCTATTATAATTACATGACTTTCAAATGGTTTTAAAATATAAAGAGATATTTATCTAAAAATGGTTTTGATTTCATCTATGTCAACATCCTTTGATGGATTTTAAGATTGTCTGATGTTGATTTTTTATGATACAAAATTTCCATATTGTGTTGAAGGTTTTGTGATATGTTTTAATGTGGATGTGTTATTTCTACACCATTCATGGTTTCTTGATAAAGTATTGTCATTTCATATGCTAGTTTTAATACGCATGTTTATGTTATGTTTAAACCTTTTTATATGGGGAATTCATTAGACTTAGTATGTGACGAGTAGAGCCCGCTATAACTCCATGATGCATTGGTAGGTCTCATGAGACAAACTAGTGTCTTGGTATAGGGCCTTAAAAAAATATTATTTGTAGTCTTGGTGCAAGGTCTTGACTATGTGGTTATGAATGTATGGCATTATGAATTCCATAATAATGAAAGTGGATATTAATATTGCATGTGATTATTCGAGTAGAAAAATTTCCATGTGAGTAAGTAAATGACATTATTTTGATTTATATTGTCTATATTATGATGATGTTTAGGTTAAAAAGTCTATTGTTTTAGTTATTTAAATTTCTTTAAATGTTTATGCTTATTTATGAAAGATTCCAATATATTGTTATCCTTACTGTGTATCTGAGATCACCCATTTGTATGTTTTATTTTTCCTCGGATGTGAAGAAGTATATTATGACTGACCTGTAGGGATTGTCTATGGGATATCAGTGTTGTCCATGGAAAAAATATTGTTGTAGTTTTCCATTTTATGATATAATGTAAAACTTATGAATGTATCTAGTACTTCCAATGCTACTAAAATAATTGGTATTTCGAGACATGATCTTTTCTAATCATTCCAATGTTATGTAATAATGCTCCGAATTAGGGTAACTATGGTTATGGAATTATAGTTGGTATGAGAGAAAGTTTAGTACAAACCGTGGTATCTAGATTTATATAAACTCTGATTAGAGCACATATCCCTAACATAGACTTTGAGGATTAGTATAGAAGAACTTTCTAGAATTTATGTATTGTAGAGATTTTGTGAGTTTTCCAAGAAATACAGCCCTATCTGGATACGAGTAGGTAGAGGTGGCTCTGGCACAGATGTACCTACGGCTAAAACCCAAAAACACTGCTTTGAGCTAGACTAAAATGGGAATTGGTGCACGACAACAGGCCTTGCTGCACTCTTGGTTATGAAACTCCTGGGGGATATGCTTAGGATAATTCTAATTTTCATTACAAACAATTATGAACTATTTTTGAGTATATACATCCTCAAAGAAAACATTGTTTTTATGATTATGGATTGTATCTATAAACTGTTCAATTTATGTTAAGTGTTTTACATGTTTGGAATTATGTATTTAGATTCATAATCTAATCTAGTTTATGTCATTTTTTAGAAATGGCGCCTAGTGGATGGAATATAAAACATATCAATGCACGCACTCTATTTAGGGATTTCCCTCCTACTTAAGATAATTATAGTGGAGCTGTTGATGCAACTGGTGTTGATCAGCTAATCACCATACTGGGACAACTCACTCAGGTTATGAATAATAACCTTACCCTATGGAGAACCCTAATCCACAGAGTGTAGGATCAATGTAAGATCGCATCATGAGGAAAAAACCACCAAAATTCAATGGGGGTACAAATCCACTAGTAGCTGAGCAATGAATAAATTTCTTAGAGAAAATATTTTACACCATGGGGAGTAGAGAAAGGTAAAAAGTTGTCATGGTAGTTTACTGCCACACTGGAGATGCTGATAAATGGTGGTTATTGATTCAAAACCCAATGGAAGATGATGAAGTATCAAATATGTAATAGAGGTAGTTTAATGAGATTTTCTTAATAATATACTTTCCTCATGACCATCGAGCAGGTATGGAAAGACAATTTCTAAGTCTGAGGAAAAAGAAGGATGAGAATGTCACAATGTATGAATCTAACATTACATGGTTTGAGAGGAATGCTGAATATTATATACGTAATTCAAGAAATAATATTGATCGTTTCTCTGATGGGTTAAAACCATTTCTCTGTTGAGAATTAGTCTCACAATCCTTCTCATTGTATGAAGAAATTTTCTCATGTGCTATCAAGACATAAAAATAATTCTCTAAGTCTTACGACTTTAAAGCAAAGGAAGAGAAGAAGAGATCTGTAGAACACTCTGGAAATGGAAATAAGGGGATGAAGGGAAATTTATAATATCCATCCTTCAATAAATATGGGAAGAAAGACCCTTGTACTTGCCTGAAGGGAATGAGAGTCTGTTACATGTTTGGTGAAAAGGCCACCAAGATCGTGATTGAAAGGGGAAGAAAGAGGATGTCAATGTAGAATTCTACAATTGTAGAGAAAGGGGAATTATGAAAATGAATGTCCTAAATGTCAGGGGAACATACCTTAGAAAAGTCCAAGGGATCAAGGCCAAGTATTTGTTATCACTACTGCTGAGGTTGAAGCTCTGAAAGACGTAGTGTCAGGCAATTTAATGGTTTCCTCATGTTTAGCTAATGCTTTATTTTATTCTAGATCATCCAATTGTTTAATATCATCCCAGTTTTCTAATAAAATTTGATAATTCCAATTTGATTTAACAAGGATGTTGTCTGTCAATACTCATAAGGGAAGTATCATTGCAACAAAGTTTTGTGAATCAGTCCCCATTAGAGCATATAAATTTTCTTTCTCTGCTGATATCATCATCATACCCATGATTGAATTTGATATAATCTTCGGTATGGACTGGCTTTCAGACCATGATGCAGAACATTATTGTAAGAAGAATTAGGTTACTATTTTTTATGACGATGATAAAGAAAACCATATCTTTAAAGCCGAATCGTCACCACTTACTTCATATCTAGATACACCCCCAATAACTCAACTAAATTCTATGATTGGGGAGGAAGAGAATGAAATAACTGTGGTTGAGGAAAGGAATGTTCAAATAGAGGATGTACCTATTGTGAAATAATATGTTGATGTGTTTCCAGAAGATTTACCTGGAAATCCTCTAGAATAGGAAATTGAGTTTTCCATTGATTTAATTCCTATATCAAGGCCCATATCAAAGTACCCTTATATAATGGCCATTGTGGAATTAGTAGAACTAAAGAAAAAACTAGAGAAATTTAGTAATAAGGGATTTATTATCCCTAGTGTTTCTCCATGTGGAGTCCCTGTTCTTTTTGTTAAGAAGAAATATGGATCTATGAGGTTGTGAATTGACTATAGAGAGATAAATGCTACAAAAATAAAGAACAAGTATCCCCTACCTCGTATTGATAATTTATTTGACCAACTTCATGTAGCTTAATAATTTTAAAGATTTAACATTGATCTGGATATCATCAGTTGTGTGTGAAGAAGGAAGACATTCCAAAAACTGCATTTCGAACCAGGTACGGGCATTATGAGTTTACAGTAATGCCTTTTTGATTGACTAATGCACCCTCTTCCTTCAAGGATCTAATGAATAGAGTTTTTAAGTAATATCTTGATAGATTATTAGTTGTATTTATTGATGATATCTTGATATACTCCAAAATATACGAATATCATTCAAATCACTTGCTCATTATTCTAAAGACTCATTGAAGACATGAATTATATGAGAAGTTTATCAATTGTGAATTCTGGCTTCAAGAGATTTCTTTTCATGGCCATATTGTCTCTAAGTATGGAATCTATTTTGATACTTCAAAGACCAAGGTAATCCAAGATTGGACATCACCAATGAGTATAAATATGGTACATAGTTTTATTGGTTTTGCATGTTATTATCGGTGTTTCATCCATAATTTTTCCTGATTGGCTAACCCATTAACCAAGCTCACATGTAATGGGGTTAAATTTGTTTTGAAAAAAAGTGTGTGAAGAACATTTCGAAGAACTGAAGAAAATATTATTAAATTATCTTATATTGACTCTACTATCGAGGAATGATGGGTTTGTTATTTATAGTGAGGCATCGAAGAAAGGACTTGGTTGTTTCATTATGCAGAATGATATGGTTATTTCATATGCATCACGACAACTAAAAATTCATGAGAAAAACTATCCTACTCATGATCTTCAGTTAGCAACTGTAATCTTTTCCTAGAGGATATGGAGACATTATCTCTATATTAAAAAATGTGAGATTTATACTGATAAAAAGATTTTGATGTTATTTTCTCATAGAAAGAACTAAACATGTGGCAAAGACAATGGCTTGAACTATTGAAGGATTATGATTGCACAATACAATTCCACCCGGGGAAGGAAAATAAGTTGGTAGATGCTTTTAGCAAAAAACATCATGGATTTTTTTACAAGATGAGAGTTTAAAGGGATCCTATTCTCATGGATCTAGTAAAGATGGATATGGGAATAAACATTGAAGGTGGATCATCAATACATTTTCAAATGGTTTCCGGACCATATTTACAAGAAAGGATAATGAGTTCTTAGACCGATGATGAATAGTTTCACAAGAATATTAAAGCTGTGAATAATGAGAGATTGAGTGACATCATATATCAAGATGTAATTTTGAAATTTGGGAAGAGAATTTGTGTTCCCGATATAACTAATATAAAAAGGGAACTTTTGGATGATTATCATAGTTCCAATTTCACTATACACCCTGGGAGCACCAAAATGTATAGAGATTTTAAGGAATATTTTTGGTGGGACAACATGAAGGGAGAGATTGTGGATTTTGTGTCATGATGTATGGTTTTTAAACAAGTGAATACTTGAAGGAAATATCTTATAGGAGTCTTACAACCTCTTCCCATACCTGAGTGGAAATGGGATAATATTACGATTGACATTGTCATGGGACTACCAAAGACTAAAAGAAGGAACGATACAATTTCGGTCATTGTTGATCATCTTACCATGTCATCACATTTTCATGATATAAGGGAAGATTTACCACATGAATATATAGAAAGACTATATATTGATGAATTTTTTTGACTTCATGGAGTAGCACTATCTATTGTCTCTGATAGTGATCCCCATTTTACATCAAGATTTAGGAAAAGTCTTCAGAAATCCCTGGATACTGAACTTCGTTTGAGCACTGCCTACCACCCTCAAACTGATGGACAATTAGAATGGAGTATTCAAACCTTATAAGGCATGTTGATATCTTTCTCAATTGACTTCCAAGGTATGTGAGATCAATATTTACCTATGGTTGATTTTTCCTATAAAAGTATCTTCCATTCAAGTATTAATATGGCACCATATGAAGCGTTATATGGAAAGAGATGTCTCACACCAACCTGTTGGGATTATGTTCATGAAAGAAATCTCGTAGACCCAAAACATGTGGAGAAAACGATTGAAATGGTGAAGGTAATCCAAACATAGATCAATGTAGCTCAAAGTAGGTAGAAGAGATATACTGATAATCGAAAGAATTATTTGGAATTTCAGGTAGGGGATCATGTTTTCTTGAAGGTATCTCCATTGAAGGGTGTTATACATTTTGGTATGAAGGGAAAATTGAGTCCCATGTACATAATACCTTTCGAAATTCTAGAATGAATTGGGGCTATATATTACCATTTGGAAATGCTGCCAAGACTCTCCAAAGTTGATGACATGTTCCACGTATCACAATGAAGAAAATACATGCCTGACATAACGCATTTACTCACCTATGAGGAATTAGGACTGGAACCTGATCTATCTTATTGGGAAGAGCCTTTCAAGGTTCTTGATTCAAGATAACAAGTTATGAGAAACTAGAAGACTGGTCTGGTAAAGGTTTTATGGAGAAACCATAAGATGGAAGAGGCAACGTCTGAATCCAAGGAACTTATGATGAAGAACAACCCATGTCTTTTTACACAGTAATACTCTAGAAATTTCGAGGATGAAATTATTTGAAGTCGGGGAGAATGTAACACCCCAAGCTTCTATGGTACGCTTCTCTTTGAATAATACAATAGCATGTATTGTAAATAACATCATGTTCTAACACACCATATGTGGAGACCCAAAGCTTGACCTACATGAACATTACATTACTTTTTGTGGAATACTTAATACATAACAAAAATGGACACACAAAGACTATAATAGTTTAGTTTCTTTGCAAACTTGGAATATAATCTTCTAATCGTGGTGAAAGATCTTCCACATCTCCCATAAAGATCTTCCACTTTTGTTTTCTTGCCTAAAACATTTCTTTAAATCCTGGGGAAAAGAAAACATATAAAGGGTGAGCTCAAATGATCAGTAATGGTAAATATGGAAAAAATAAAACAAATCATATACATTTGAACTAAAAAAACATGAACATAATGTTTAAACATCAAAATCGTGAGCAATGACATAAAAATGGCAGTACGTAAGGAATAGATCATAAAGAAACATTAAACGTGATAAAATAGATTGGTAATAAAACTTGTAATTGTGGAAAATCATTAATCACTTGATATGATTTCCATAGCAGCCAAGGCATTGCTGCCAAGACCATCTTAGTGGAGAAAGTCCCTTTCAGAATCGAGTTCACTCCTCGTTCCAGTCCTGTATCACTGAACCGAATTAAGTTACTATCATAGCCATGTCGATCTCATGAGATATAAATCTTTACCCAATTCATTTGAGGTAGATATAGGTCCCACCCATCTCATAATGAAATAATTCGTACTTGTGCCACAAAATAAACATAAAACATTCATCATGATCCAATGAATAAAATGGGTTTCATAAACATCATCCCATTATAACATAATCTATAGAAAACAAATGGATATAATTTCATCATTATAAAATTCAAACCATGTAAAACATAGAGATATTATACTTGAAACATAAACATATTAAATAATGTCATCTTAGATGGAAAATGGTTTTGATAAAACACTTGAAATGATTTCTTGAGGAAAATATACTTTCTTCTTCAAAATCATTTTCTTTAAAAACAATTCCATGAAATTTTAAAACAAAAGTATTTTTTTGAAAATAATATTAAAATCTTGTATATTAATCTCTATGAAATTGAGGTGTTATGAAACCGTAAAAATCCGTTCACACCGTATAAGTTAAAAATAACAATCTTCTCGTACTTTTGTCGAAAAAGTCAAAAAGATCCCCGTGTGGTAAAAAAAGTAAGATTCCTTTCATAAAATGTGTTAAATATCAAAAATGGTTAAAAAGGACATTAAAAATACATGAATTTTTTTTTATAAAACATGGGCATGGATGATAATAATAACCGCAGTAAATACCTACGAATAACAATCTCATATAAGAACGAGATTGGAATAGTTATCCCTAACCTTAGGTCCGACATGCATCGTACATATCCGAAACTACTGTATAATGTTTTAAATAATTTAATTTTCTTATTAAATAGTCATATTCATTGTTATGATATCATATATGGTTCACTTATGACTTTATATTACACGTTCTTTTGTAAATTCCATGTCAAAGCTGTGTTTTGGTTAATATCGTTTCATTTATCATACGTGTTTCGACATGTTTTTCATGATATTATTAATTATAACATTATCTACATAATTCCATAATGTAAAACATGATTTATATATAATATATATTTAGTATATTAATATATATTATATGTCGATAAATGGAATGAAATACACCGTTCATGGAGACGGTAGGTCGTGCGTACGCATGAACGCTGTTTTCGTTTCCTTATTGAATTAAATGAAATTAAGTAAATGAAACAAATATGTACATAAATCAAGTATAATTATTATGTAATATAATTTATGATTATTTATTATATATAATTTATAATCATACTTGAATGGTTAATCATGGAAAATGAATCTCATCGCGTTCGTGGAGATGGTAGTCCGTACGTACGCACGAGCGATGATATCATTTCCATGATCGTGGAATTATATTGAAGTGTATATATAATATTTCAGAATCAATATAAATATAAAATAATCATATATAGTAATTTATTTACACCATTATACCCATCGAATAAGGTGTTCGTGGAAAACATATTACACTAGGGCGTGGAGACGGTATTCCGTATGTACGCACGTGTGATGATTTCGTTATCTATAGGATGGATAGAAGATGAAATTTAGTTGTTTCATATTTATAATAACATATCAGTATATGAGTGATACATATGTTATTAATTTATGATGAAACAAATAAACAAGAATAATTCGAAGAAAAAATAAATTGGAAAGAATCGGTAAAGGATATTACCTCTTCTTTGACGCACCTCTTATTAACCTCCTCTTAAGGCACTAGGGTTGGTATTTTGAGGAGACCAGAACCACTATAATGTTTATAGGTAATATGATAATGGAAATGGTCAGGGTTTGGAAGATCTTCATAGCTCAAAAGGGTGTGAAGAGAAGAGGGAAGGGGTGCGCTTTTTATAAGGGAGGAGAGGGGCACCTTTGGAAAAACATAAATTATTATTTTATAATAAAGTCATATTTGGTTTATAATAGCTCCAAATTGATTAATTTCAAAGATAAAGTGGGGATGGGTCTAAATTACCTCAACTAGTAGGTTCTATACAAGTTTACATTACTATTTTAAACTTATCATTTAGATTTAACTCTAAGTTAAATAATATAACTTTTACTGTGCCTTCTTATTTTCTTACACTATATGGTTAATAAACATACTATAACAAGCCAAACGAACCCCAAGTGGTTCATTATTAATATATATAACCTTATCTATGTCATTTTACCAAACAATATATTTTTAGGAATATAATGACAAATAATAATATAATATTTGTTTTAAAAACTATTTTATGTCAATTTTGACACTATTTGGAAACTGATTTTTGTGAAAATCATAACAGAATGATTAGTTCGAAAAAAGTTAATTTAATCAATACTAACATGTCATATTAACCTATAAAATTAGTTTAATTCATAAAAAGTCTCAAATTAAATTTATTTGGTTATTTATAATATCAATTGTTTTAATATTTCTTTATTTAGGAAATTACTTCATCACCATTGATTCATAAATAAATTAAATTATTTAATGTAAAAAATTTATAAATAAAATACCATTAACTAGGAAATATTTTTATCTTTCTAATGAATATTTATAGAGGAATTTTTTTATAACCATATATTAAAAATGGTTTATTTATTAAACTTTGATTTTAAATATTTTAACTCTTTTTCAAATAAAATAATAATAAATGTCCTAATCTAATCCAAGTGGGCCAAAAGGGTAATATTTTATAGATAATATTGGTTTTGGTCGAATTACACTTATCCTATAGAATTAGGACATGTGTTATGGTAATAATAAAATCATTTTTACCCTTAATTACCCTATTTACTTTTAACCGTGGTAAATAAAAGTAAAAAGTTACTATTAACCAAATGTTATTTTTATCTTATTGAACCACATTTTACTCCTTGATATTAACTGTGTCTCCCAGATTTTTGAAATTCCACTCACAAAAGCGGTAAAATCATGTTTTATGTAAATTTTCAAATTCTCCTAGGAGGTGGGCAAAAGACGGTGAAAAGTTCAATAAAAAATTTTATATATAAAATTATTATAAAATGTCTCAAATGAATTACATTGAACTTATAAAGGTATTATGTATCAATTTTGACCTAAAATAAATTTAAATAAAATATATAATTATTTGAAAAAAATGTCCGTTTTTAAAAAGTAACCTAGTGTTTTCACTATACATCAAAAATTGACATTTTTCATAAAAATACAAAAAATTCACCCTAGGATAATTTCGATATTACAAATCCAAAAATTAAGACCATTTTGTAAGATAAAATTTATAATATTTCAAAAATATGGTATTACTATTTATAAGGGCTAGTTCATAATAATATCTCGTTTAGTGAAACTCGTTATTGCGTACAACACACTCTATCGATGAAGGTTGATTCTGGCGTGCAACACAAGCCTAGAATAGTGTTTACGTGTACTGTAAGCTAGTATGGTGTTGTGTATAGTGAAAGATAATCTTGGTGTAGAGTACAACACGAGAAATCAAAGAAATTAAAAGAATATTTTTCATAAAATCTCGGGGTATTACATTCTACCCCCCTTAAAATAAATTTCGCCCACGAAATTTTTCGGGGTTATAAATGGTTTACTACTTGAAAGTTTATTTCATATAAAGACACATCGTAAAAAGTAATACTAAAACTTTATTTTAAAAACTAAAGTATGAAACGTAACGATTACCCAAAGTAACTCATCACTGGGTTTCCACATAGGATAATATAGGTGAATATATGGATATGGAAGAGAAATCTAACCATCATGTTCTGATGGAGAGTGGTAGAGAACATGGCTATGAAAAATCCAACAAACACAAAGCCATAAATTTTTGATGATCTGTGGTACCATATGATTCATCAGATATAAGAGAACTAGGATAAATGTTTTTGGTTTTCAAGATCATTTCCCTAAATTTGAAGAAATGTTGAATTAAATGAAATACTTACTTTATTTTGGTACAATCATACCATTGATCATGACATGAAAAATTTCCCCTTCACCTCTCAAAGAAATAATGTTGAATTTGTGTTTTGTAAACTGTTAGCAGATCATGCGATAGAATGATAGGTCATTCCATCAATCTCAAATATAAGGTTAGAAAAAGTTATATACATAAGTCCATATATGGTGAGATTAATCGTATATTATTCCAAAAATGGACATATACTTAATCTATCATACCACTTAATAAAATAAAACTAGATTATACTAACCAGGGACTTCTTGTAGTCCAGTGGTAAAGGATAATGGCCATTCACACTATTGTTGTGGGTTCTATTACCACAGCCTTGTCCGATGCGACTGGTTGTCGCCCAACCTACAGGTTGTCCTTTTTTTAAAACTATATTATTATTACATGACAAGATGTTCTAGCCTTAAACAATAATATATGATGTCTAACTTAATCTATTTCAATCTTTAGGTTTACCCAAACTCACAGTATAAGGAAATTGATTGATAGAGAGGTCATCCTCTAAGCATGTAAATACATTCATTTATCCCCATATATCATAATATATGTCTTGTTTCCCACATTACAAACATTTGAATTCCGTAATCATGTATTCTCTTGAAAAATTAATACCCATTGAACCATAGTGAAAAAATGAATGTTGTCAAAAGTTAACTCTTTCAACTTACCAAAATCCCAATATTTTGATATACTCAAACCAAAATATCACTTTGTCCTTACATTATTCCTGAGCTCATGAATACTATCATACATATTATTTTCTCCTTATCCCTTCATTATGCGCATTTAATCTACATTCCAAATATATTTCAATCATTTTTCATGGTTACCAGCACCATATAATTATTGAAAACCAATACATAGATATTCCAAAATTCCACAACACCATAAATGATATTCCATGATACTATTTTTAAATCCTATTACATAAACACTTAATCATTACACAACAAAATTTTCATTCTCAACATCACAAATAGTGATCGCATGTGACTTCCTTTTATCCTTTTCCTAAAGAGGTTTCTCACATTGATCATCATTAACCCATGGATTAGGGCATTGACTATCATAATTACCCATTTCCTTGAACATGATGCATTGAAGTGTTGGTGGTGCGTCTTCTGCAGTATTTTCATTATTCACATCATTAGCAACCCTTTTTCCATTACATCAAGACTCAGCTGCTCTATGACCTTCTTTTCCACACTTAAAACATTTTCTAGTCCCTTTAAGACAATCTCCACCATTCTTCTCTCCACACTTTGAGCATAATGAAACATTCATCTTGTTTTCACCATTATTCTAAGATTTCACCTAGAAATCCAAATTTCGTTTCTTGTCAAAACCATGATATGGATATGTAACACCAACTTCAATTTCTACCTTGATAGCACAATGAACAATTTATTCATATCTACTTCAGTCTATTATAGGTAATCCCCTTCGAAAACTTGGTTTTAAGCCACTGAAGAATCGATCAACATTACCTTCAAGTTGGATGATAAGGCCAAATTCATACCTTGAAAGTCTTGTAAAATTCGCTTCGTATATACCAATAGATTCATCATCCTTCTTCATAATCCCAAGGAACTCCATTTCCATATTTTTTCGAAGAATATGAGGGAAGTAATTACTGAAAAACTTGTTCTTGAACTCGTCCCATTCCATGGATTCAATTTCATCTTGGGGCCTTGTATTCTTAATTAGATTCCACCATTGATCTGATTTACCTTCTAAATGGTAAATATCCGGAATGAATTTTTCATGTTTTGAATAGTGAAGTATGGAAAATTTCTTTTCAATGGTACCGATCCATAATTCAGAAAAAAGTGGAACAGAAGACCCCTTGAAAGAAGGTGGACGTTTCCTCATGAAGGACTCAATAGAATATTGTTCACTTTTCTGCTCATTTGGAAGTCCAGAAAGATTAATAGAATGTGTAAGTATAACAATAAGATTTTTCACTCCATCTCCCATGACATTGGCTTGTCCAGGAGGACAATCATTGCATTTTCCATTACATTGATCAACATGGTTCCTTCGGGTTCCAGCCATTGTCTAAAACCCAAAAATAATAGTGTTAGAGGTAAAAATCATTCTAGAAAAAAAACATAACAAAGGGGGAGTACCTTAAATATCTAACATCTTAGGTTTAATTCTAAAATCATTACCGTAATTATAATACTATAACATATACTTATCTTTGACCTTTCAGACATCCCTCGACATACCTTAGAAATATCTCTAGGGATCTCACAAATTTTTTCGCATCCTAGTTTCCGAAGGTTAACGAAACCATTCCTCTAATACCAACTATAGAGACCCAAAGCTCGATGTACATGAATATTACATTTTTTTTTTGCAGAATACATAATAAATAACAAAAACAGACACACGAGGACCGTAATAGTTTAGTGCCTTTGGAAACTTGGAATATAATCTTCTAATCGTGGTGAAAGATCCTCAAAATCTCCAATAAAGATCATCCCCTTTTGTTTTCTTACCTAAAACCTTTATTTAAATCCGATGGAAAATAAAACATATAAAGGGAGATCTCAAATGATTATTAAGGGTAAGCCTGGAGAAAATAAAACAAATCATATACATTTGAACTAAAAAACATGAACATAATGTTTAAACATCAAAATCATATGCAATGACATAAAACAAGGAAATACGTAAGGCATAAATCATAAAGAAATAGTAATCATGATAAAATAGAATGGGATTAAAACATATAATTGTGGAAAATCATTAATCACTTGATATAATTTCCATAGTAGCCAAGGAATTGCTGCCAAGACCATCTTAGTGGACAAATACCCTTTCTGAATCGAGTTCACTCCCCGTTCCAGTCCTGCATCACTGAACCGGATTAACTTACCATTCCAGCCATTTCTATCTCATGAGATATAAATCTTTACCCAATGAATTGGAGAGAGATATAGGTCCCACCCATCTCATAATGAAATCATTCTTACTGTGCCACAAAATAAACATAAAACATTCATCATAACCCAATGAATAAATGGGGTTTCATAAAGATCATCCCATCATAACATAATCAATATAAAACAAATGGATATAATTTCATCATAATAAAAGTGAAACCATGTAAATCATAGAGATATTATACTTGAAAGATACACATATGAAATAATGTCATCTTATATGGAAAATGGTTTTGATAAAACACTTGAAATGAATTCTTGAAGAAAATATCCTTTCTTTTTCGAAATCATTTTCTTTAATCAAAATGCCATGAAATTTTAAAAGAAAAGTATTTTGTTGAAAATAGTCATAAAATTTTGTATAGTAAGATCCATGAAATTGAGGTCTTATGAAACCTTATAAATCCGTTCACACCGTATAAGTTAAAAATAACATTCTTCTTGTACATTTGTCGGAAAAGTCGAAAAGTTCCTCGTGTGGTAAAAAAAGTAAGATTCCTTTAATAACATGTGTTAAATTTAAAAAATGGTTAAAAATGACTTTATAAATACATGAAAACATTTTTAGAAAACATGGGCATGGATGATAACAATAACCCAATCAAATACCTACGAATAACAATCTCCTATATGGAGATTGGAATAGTTATCCCTTACCTTAGGTCCGACATGCTTCGTACGTATTAGAAACTACTGTATAATGATTTAAATAATATAATTGTCTTATTAAAGAATCATATTCATTGTTATGATATCATATATGGTTCACTTATGACTTTATATTACCCGTTCTTTTGTAAATTCCATGTTAACGATGTGTTTTGGGTAAAATCGTTTCATTTATCGTATGTGTTTTGACATGTAGTTATTGACATTATTACTTATATCCTGATTTAATTGTTTTCATAATGTAAAACATGATTTATATATAATATATATTCAGTATATGAATATATATTATATATCGACAAATGGAATGAAATACACCGTTCATGGAGACGGTAGGCCGTGCGTACGCATGAACGCTATTTTTGTTTCCTTATTGAATTAAATGAAATTAAGTAAATGAAACATTTATGTACCATAAATCCAGTATCATTATTATGTAATATATTTTATGATTATTTATTATATATAATTTATAATCATACTTGAATGGTTAATCATGGAAAATGAATCTCATCGCATTCGTGGAGATGGTAGTCCGTACGTACGCACGAGCGATTATATCATTCCCATGATCATGGAATTGTATTGAAGTGTATGTATAATATTTCAGAATCAATATAAAATAAAATAATCATATATAGTTATTCATTTACACCATTATACACATCCATGTAAGGTGGTGGTGGACAACAAATTAAACCATGGCAGGGAGACGGTATTCTGTATGTATAAACGCGTAGTGATTTTGTTCTCTATAGGATGGATAGAAGATGAAATTGGGTTGTTTCATATTTATTATAACATATCATTATATGATTGATACTTATGTTATTAATTATTTATCAAAAAAATAAATAAGAAGAAGTCAAAGAAGAAATAAATTGGAAAGAATCTGTAAAGGATATTACCTCTTCTTTAATGCGCCTCTTCTTAACCACCTCTTAAGGCAACAGGGATGGTATTTTGAGGAGACAAGAACCTATATAATATTTATAGGGAATATGATAAGGGAAATGGTCAGGGTTTGGCCGATCATCAAGGCTCAAAAGGGTCTGAAAAGAAGAGGGAAGGGGTGCCCTTTTTATAAGGGAGGAGAGGGGAACCTTTGGAAAAAACATAAAATATTATTTTATAATAAAGCCATATTTGGTTTATAATAGCTGAAAATTGATTTATTTCGAAGATAAAGTGGGGATGGGTCTAAATCCCCTCAAACAATAGGTTTTATATAACTTTATGTTATTATTTTGAACTTATCATTTAGATTTAACTCTAAGTTAAATAATATAACTTTTACCATGTCTTCTTGTTTTCTTACACTATATGGTTAATAAACAAACTATAATAATCCAAACGAACCCCAAGTGGTTCATTATTAATATATATAACCTTATATATGTCATTTTTCTGAACATTGTATTTTTAGGAATATAATAACAATTAATAATATAATATTTGTTTAAAAAACTATTTTATGTCAATTTTGACACTATTTGGTAATTGATTTTTGTGAAAATCATAACAGAATGATTAGTTAAAAAAATGTTAATTTAATCAATACTAAAATGTCATATTAACCTATAAAATTAGTTTAATTCATAAAAATTCTCAAATTACATTTATTTGGGTATTTATAATATCAATTGTTTTAATATTTATTTATTTAGGAAATTACTGCAACACCATTGTGTCATAAATTAATTAAATTATTTAATATCTAAAAATTATAAATAAAATACCATTAGGTATGAAATATTTTTTTCTTTATAATGAATATTTATAGTCTAATTTAGTTTTTTTATAACCATATATTAAAAATGTTTTTTTTATTAAACTTTGATTTTAAATATTTTAACTCTTTTTTAAATAAAATAATAATAAATGTCCTAATATAATCCAAGTGGACCTAAAGGGTAATATTTTATTCCTAATATTGGTTTTGGTCGAATTATACTTATCCAATAGAATTAGGACATCTGTTAGGGTAATAATAATATCATTTTTACCCTTAATTACCCTATTTACTTTTAATCATTGTAAATAAAAGAAAAAAGTTACTATTCACCAAATGTTATTTTTATCTTATTGAACCACATTTCACTCATTGATATTAACTGTGTCTCTTAGATTTTCAAAATTCCACTCACAGAAGTGGTAAAATTATGTTTTATGTAAATTTTCAAATTCTCCTAGGAGGTGGGTAAAAGACGGTGAAAAGTTCAATAATTTTTTTATATCTAAAATTAGTATAAAATGACTCAAATGAATTGCATTTAAATTATATAGTAATTATGTATCAATTTTGTCCTAAAATAAATTTAAATAAAATAAATAATTATTTAAATAAAATTTCAGTTTTTAAAAAGTAACCTAGTGTTTTCACTATTCATCAGAAATTGAAAGTTTTTAGAAAAATACAAAAAATTAACCCTAGGCTAATTTCGCTATTCCAAATACAAAAAAGAAGTCCATTTTGAAAGATAGAATTTATAAAATTTTAAAAAGTGGGTATTACTATTTATAAAGGCTAGTTCTTAATAATATCTCGTTTAGTGAAACTTGGTATTGCGTACAACACACACTATCGAGGAAGTTTGCTTCGGGCGTGCAACACAAGCCTGGAATAGTGTTTGCATTTACTGTAAGCTAGTACAATGTTTCATATAGTGCAAGCTAATATTGGTGTAGAATACAACACAAGACATCAAAGAAATTAAGAGAATATTTTTCATAAAATCTCAGGGTATTACATTCTACCCCCCTTAAAATATATTTTGCCCTTGAAATATTTTGGGGTTATAATTGGTTTACTACTTGAAAGTTTCTTTCATAGAAACCCACATCATAAAAAGTAATACTAAAACTTAATTTTAAAAACTAAATTATGAAATGTAATGATTACCCAAAGTAACTCATCACTGGGTTTCCACAAAAGATAAAATAGGTGAAAATATGGATATGGAAGAGAAATCTAACCATTAAGTTCTAATGTAGAGTGGTCGAGAACATGGCTATGAAAAATCCAACAAACACAAAGCCATAAATTTTTGATGATCTATGCTGCCATCTGATTCATCAGATAGAAGAGCACTAGGAAATTTTTTTTTGGTTTTCAAGACCGTTTCCCTAAATTTGAAAAATTGATGAATTAAAAGAAATACTTAAATGATTTTGGTATAATCTTACCATTGCTCGTGACTTGAACAATTTCCACTTCACCTCTCAAAGAAATAAAGTTGAATTGTCTTTTGTAAAGTGTTAGCAGATCATGTGATAGAATGATAGGTCATTCCATCAATCTCAAACATAAGGATAGAAAATTTTATATACGTAAGTCCATATATGGTGAGATTAATCGTATATGGTTCAAAAAATAGACTTATACTTCATCTATCATACCTATTAATAAAATAAACTAGTTTAGACTAAACATGGACTTCTTTTAGACTAGTGGTAGGTGATAATAGCCAGTAACACTTCGGTTGTGGGTTCGATTCCCACAGCCTTGTCTAACGCGACGGGTTATCACCCGTCCTACGGGTTGTCCTTTTTTTAAAACTATATTATTATAACATGACAAGAAGTTTTAGCCTTAAACAATACTATCTGATGTATAACATAATCTATTTCAATCTTTAGGTTTACCCAAACTCACAGTATAAGGAAATTGATTGATAAAGAGGCCATCTTCCAAGCATTTAAATACCATCATTTATCTTTATATATCATAATATATGTATTGTTGGTCACATTCCAAACATTTGAATGCCTTAATCATTTATTCTCTTGAAAAATGAATACCCATTGAACCTTAGTGAAAACAAGAATGTTGTCGAAAGTTAACTCTTTCAACATACCAAAATCCAAAAATTTTGATATAGTCAAACAACGATATCACTTTGTCCTTATATCTGTCATGAGCTCATGAATACTATCATACATATTATTTTCTCCTTATCCCTTCATTATGTGCCTTTAATATACTTTCCAAAAATATTTCAATCATTTTTCATGGTTACCGGCACCATATAATTATTGAAAACCAAAACATAGATATTCCAAAATTCCACGATACCATAAATGAGATTCCATGATACTATTTTTAAATTCTATTACATAAACACTTGATCATTACAGAACATCATTTTCATATTCAACATCACAAATAGTGATCGCATGTGACTTCCCTTTACCCTTTTCATTAATAGGTTGCTAATGTTGATCATCGTTAACCCTTGGATTAGGGTATTGACTAGCATAATGCCCCATTTCCTTGCAATTGAAGAATTGAAGTGTTGGTGGTGCATCTTCTGCAGTATTTTCTTTATTCACATCATTAGCAACCCTTTTTCCATTAATTCAACACTCAGCTACTCGATGACCTTCTTTTCCATACTTAAAACAATTTCTAGTCCCTTTAAGACAATCTCCACCATTCTTCTTTCCACACTTTGAGCATAAAGAAACATTCATCTTTTTTTCACCACTATTCTGAGATTTCTCCTAGAACTCCATATTTCATTTCTTGTCAAAACCATGATACGGATATGTAACACCAACTTCTATTTCTACCTTGATAGAACAATGAACAATTTCATCATAGCTACTACAGTCTCTTATAGCTAATGCCCTTCGAAAACTTGGTATTAAGCCACTGAAGAATCGATAAACTATAATTTCAGGTAAGATAATAAGGCCAAATACATACCTTGAAAGTCTTGTAAAATTCATTTAGTATATACCAATAGATTCATCATCCTTCTAAATAATCCCAAGGAACTCCTTTTCCACCTTTTTTCGAAGAATACGAGGGAAGTAATTACTGAAAAAAAAGTTCTTGAACTCGTCACATTCCATGGATTCAATTTCAACTTGGGGAATTTTATTCTTAATTAGATTCCACCATTGATCTACTTCAACTTCTAAATGGTAAATATCCAGAATGAATTTTTCATTTTCTGAACAACGATGTATGGAAAATATCCTTTCAATGGTACTGATCCATTATTCAGCAACAAGTGGATCAGAAGACCCCCTGAAAGAAGGTGGACATTTCCCCATGAAGGACTCAATAGAATATTGTTCACTTTTCTGCTCATTTGGAAGACCAAAAAGTTCAAAGAATTTATAAGTATAGTAATAAGATTTTTCACTCCATCTCCTAGGACATTGGTTTGTTCAGGAGGACAATCATTGCATTGTCCATTACAATGATCAACACGATTCCTTCAGGTTCCACCCATCATCTAAAACCCAAAAAGAATAGTATGAGAGGAAAAAATAATGTGAGGGAAAACAACATAATAAAGGGGGGTAACTTCAATATCTAACATCTTAGGTTTAATTCTAATATTGTTACCGTAATTATAGTACTATAACCTATACTTATATTCAACCATTGGACATCCCTAGACATACCTTAGAAATATCTCTACGGATCTCACTAATGTTTTCACAGCCTAGTTTACAAAGGTTAATGAATCCATTCCTCTGATACCAACTGTAGAGACCCAAAGCTCGACGTACATGAACATTACATTACTTTTTTACGGAATACTTAATACATAACAAAAACAAACACTCAAGGATCGTAATAGTTTAGTGTTTTTTGAAACATGGAATATAATATTCTAATCGTGGTGAAAGATCTTCAACATCTCCCATAAAGATCTTCCCATTTTGTTTTCTTACCTAAAACCTTTATTTAAATCTGGGGAAAAAGAAAACATATAAAGTTTGAGCTCAAATTCATAGTAAGGGTAAGCATGGAGAAAATAAAACAAATCATATACATTTGAACTAAAAAAACATGAACATAATGTTTAAACATAAAAATCTTGAGCAATGACATAAAACAAGGAAATATGTAAGGCATAAATCATAAAGAAACATTAATCATGATAAAATAGAATTGGAATAAAACATATAATTGCGGAAAATCATTAAGCACTTGATATTATTTCCATAGTAGCCAAGGAATTTCTGTCAAGACCATCTTAGTGGAGAAAGTCCCTTTCTGAATCGAGTTCACTCTTCGTTCCAGTACTGTATCACTGAACCAGATTAACATACCATTCCAGCTATGTCTATCTCATGAGATATAAATCATTACCCAATGCATTGGAGAGAGATATAGGTCCCACCCATCTCATAATGAAATCATTCTTACTTGTGCCAAAAAATAATCATAAAACATTCATCATAACCTAATGAATAAAATGGGTTTCATAAACATTATCCCATCATAACATAATCTATATAAGAAAAATGGATATCATTTCATCAAAATAAAAGTGAAACCATGTAAATAATAGAGATATTATACTTGAAACATACACATATGAAATAATGTCATCTTATATGGAAAACGGTTTTGATAAAACACATGAAATGAATTATTGGGAAAATATCATTTCTTCGTCAAAATCATTTTCTTTAAACAAAATTCCATGCCATTTAAAAAGTAAAGTGTTTTGTTGAAAATATTTATAAAATCATGTATAGTATGCTCCATGAAATTGAGGTGTTATGAAACCGTAAAAATCCATTCACACCATATAAGTTAAAAATAACATTCTTCTCGTACATTTGTCGGAAAAGTGGAAAAGTTTCCCATGTGGAAAACAAAAGAATGATTTGTTTCATAACATGAGTTAAATTTAATAAATGGGTAAAAAGGACATTAAAAATACATGAAAACATTTTTTGAAAACATGGTCATGGATGATAACAATAACCCCAGTAAATACCTACGAATTACAATCTCATATAAGGAGATTGGAATAATTATGCCTTACCTTAGGTCTAACATGATTCACACGTATCCGAAACTAATCTATAATGATTTAAATAATGTAATTGTCTTATTAAAGAATCATATTTATTTTTATGATATCATATATGGTTCACTTATAACTTTATATTACCCGTTCTTTTGTAAATTCAATGTTAAACCTGTGTTTTGGGTAAAATCGTTTCATTTATCGTACGTGTTTCAAAATTTTGTTCTTGATATTATTACTTATTTCCTAATTTACATAATTCCATAATATAAAAAATGATTTATATGTAATATATATTCAGTATATGAATATATATTATAGATCGATAAATGGAATGAAATACACCATTCATGGAGACGGTAGGCTATGCGTACCCATGAATGCTGTTTTCGTTTCCTTATTGAATTAAATGAAATTAAGTAAATGAAAAATATATGTTCATAAATCCAGTATCATTATTATGTAATATATTTTATGATTATTTATTAAATATAATTTATAATCATACTTGAATGGTTAATCATGGAAAATGAATCTCACCGCATTCATGGAGACGGTTGTCCGTACGTACGCACGAGCGATGATATCATTCCCATGATCGTGGAATTGTATTGAAATGTACGTATAATATTTCAGAATCAATATCAATATAAAATAATCATATATAGTTAGGAAGAATTACACTAATCCAATAGAATTAGGATATGTGTTATGGTAATAATAATCTTATTTTTACCCTTAATTACTTTATTTACTTTTAATCATGGTAAAAAAAGTAAAAAAGTTACTATTCACAAAATGTTATTTTTATCTTATTGAACCAAATTTCACTCATTTATATTAACCGTGTCTCTCAGATTTTCGAAATTCCACTCACAGAAGCAGTGAAGTTATGTTTTCTGAAAATTTTCAAATTCTCCTAGGAGGTGGGTAAGAGACGGTGAAAAGTTCAATAAAATGTTTTTATATCTAAAATTATTATAAAATGACTCAAATGAATTACATTGAAATTATATAGTTATTATGTATAAATTTTTAACTAAATTAAATTTAAATAAAAAAAATAATTATTTAAATGAAATGTCAGTTTTTAAAAAGTAACCTAGTGTTTTCACTATTCATAAAAAATTTAAAGTTTTCAGAAAAATAAAAAAAGTCAAACATGGCTAATTTCAATATTCCAAATCCAAAAATGAAGTCCATTTTGAAAGATAAAATTTATAATATTTCAAAAGGTGGGTATTACTATTTATAACAGCTAGTTCATAATAATATCTCGTTTAGTGAAACTCTATATTGCGTACAACACACGCTATCGAGGAAGGTTTATTCTGGCGTGCAACACAAGCCTAGAATAGTGTTTGCGTGTACTATAAGCTAGTACAGTGTTTCTATAGTCCAAACTAATCTTTGTGTAGTGTAAAACACAAGACATCAAACAAATTAATAGAATATTTTTCATAAACTCTCAGGGTATTACATTCTACCCCCCTTAAAATAAATTTCACTCTCGAAATTTGACGAGGTTATAAATGGTTTACTAGTTGAAAGTTTCTTTCATAGAAGCCCACATTGTAAAAAGTAATTCTAACACATAATTTTAAAAACTAAATTATGAAACGTAATTATTACCCAAATTAACTCATCACTGGGTTTCCATATAGGATAACATAGGCGAAAATATGGATATGGAAGAGAAATATAACCATCAAGTTCTGATGGAGAGTGGTAGAGAACATGTCTAGGAAAAATCCAACAAACACAAAGCCATAAATTTTTGATGATCTATGGTACCATATGATTCATCAGATATAAGAGCACTAGGACAAATATTTTTGTTTTTCAAGATCATTTCCCTAAATTTGATGAATTGTTGAATTAATAGAAATACTCACTTGATTTTGGTACTGTCTTACCATTGCTCGTGACATGAACAATTTCCACTTCACCTCTCAATGAGATAAAGTTGAATTTTTCTTTCGTAATGTGTTAGCAGATCATGCGATAGAAGGATAGGTCATTCCATCAATCTCAAACATAAGGTTAGAAAAAGTTCTATACATAAGTCCATATGTGGTGAGATTAATCATATATAGTTCCAAAAATGGACATATACTTCATATATCATACCTCTTTATAAAATAAAACTAGTTTAGACTAACCAGGGACTTCTTGTATACTAGTGGTAGGTGATAATGGCCAGTCACACTTCAGTTGTGGGTTTGATTCCCACACCCTTGTCCGACGTGACGAGTTTTCACCCGTCCTACGGGTTGTCCTTTTATTAAAACTATATTATTATAACATGACAAGAAGTTATAGCCTTAAAAAATACTATATGATGTCTAACTTAATCTATTTCATTCTTTAGGTTTACCCAAACACACAGTATACGAAAATTGATTGATAGATAGGTCATCTTCTAAGCATGTAAATACCTACATTTGTCCCCATATGTCATAATATATGTCTTGTTGGTCACATTCCAAACATTTGAATGCCTTAATCATGTATTCTCTTGAAAAATGAATACCCATTGAACCTTAGTGAAAACATTAATGTTGTCAAAAGATAACTCTTTCAACATACCAAAATCCCAAAATTTTGACATACTCAAACCACGACATCACTTTGTCCAAATATTAGTCATGAGCTCATGAATACTATCATACATATTATTTTCTCCTTATCCCTTCATTATGCGCATATAATCTACTTTCCAAAAATATTTCTATCATTTTTCATGGTTACCGACACCATATAATTATTGAAAACCAATACATAGATATTCCAAAATTCCACGAAACCATAAATGAGATTCCGTGATACTATTTTGAAATTTTATTACATAAACACTTAATCGTTACACAACATCATTTTCATACTCATCATCACAAATAGTGATCACATGTGACTTTCCTTTATCCTTTTCTTTAAGAGGTTCCTCACGTTGATCATCATTAACCCTTGGATTAGGGCATTGACTAGCATAATGCACCATTTCCTTGCACTTGAAGCATTGAAGTGTTGGTGGTGCGTCTTCTCCAGTATTTTCTTTATTCACATCATTAGAAACCCTTTTTCCATTACTTCAACACTCAGCTTCTCGATGACCTTCTTTTCCACACTTAACACATTTTCTAGTCCCTTTAAGACAATCTCCACCATTCTTCTTTCCACACATTGAGCATAATGAAATATTCATCTTCTTTTCACCATTATTCTGAGTTTTCTCCTAGAAATCCATCTTTCTTTTCTTGTACAAACCATGATATGGATATGTAACACCAACTTTTATTTCTACCTTGATAGCACAATGCACAATTTCTTCAAAGTTACTGCAGTCTCTTATAGCAAATGCCCTTCAAAAAATTGGTTTTAATCCACTGATGAATCAATCAACTTTACTTTCAGGTTGGATGATAAGGCCAAATTCATACCTTGAAAGTCTTGTAAAATTAGATTCATATATATCAATAGATTCATCTTCCTTATGAATTATCCCAAGGAACTCCTTTTCCATATTTTTTCGAAGAATACGAGGGATGTAATTACTGAAAAACAAGTTCTTGAACTCATCCCGTTCCACAGATTCAATTTCATCTTGGGGAATTGTATTCTTAATTATATTCCACCATTGATCTGCTTCACCTTCTAAACGGTAAATAGATAAAATGACTTTTTCATGTTCTGAATAGAAAAGTATGGAAAATATCTTTTCAATGGTACTGATGCATTATTCAGCAACAAGTGGATCTGAAGACCCCCTCAAAGATGGTGGACGTTGCCTCATGAAGGACTCAATAGATTATTGTTCACTTTTATGCTCATTTGGAAGTCCAGAAAGATTCATAGAATGTGTATGTATAACAATAAGATTTTTCACTCCATCTCCCATGAAATTGGTATGATCAGACGGACAATCATTGCATTGTCCATTACATTGATCAATACGGTTCCTTCGGGTTCCATCTATTGTCTAAAACCCAAAAAGAATAGTGTGAAAGGAAAAAATCATGTGAGGGAAAACAACATAACAAAGGGGGAGTACCTTCAATATCTATCATCTTAGGTATAATTTTAAGATCGTTACAGTAATTATTGTACTATTACATATACTTATATTTTACCTTTGGGACATCCCTAGACATACCATAGAAATATCTCTAGGGATCTCACTAATGTTTTTACATACTAGTTTCTAAAGGTTAACGAAACCTTTCCTCTAATACCAACTGTAGAGACCCAAAGCTCGATGTACATGATCATTACATTAATTTTTTGCGGAATACTTAATACATAACAAAAATAGACACACAAGGACCGTAATAGTTTAGTGTCTTTGGAAACATGGAATATAATCTTCTAATCGTGGTGAAAGGTCTTCAACGTCTCCCATAAAGATCTTCCCCTTTTGTTTTCTTAACTAATACTTTTATTTAAATTTGGGGGAAAAGAAAACATATAAAGGGTGAGATCAAATGCTTAGTAAGGGTAATCCTGGAGAAAATAAAACAAATCATATACATTTGAACTAAAAAAACATGAACATAATTTTTAAACATCAAAATCTTGAGAAATGACATAAAACAAGGAAATACGCAAGGAATAAATCATAAAGAAACATTAATCATGATAAAATAGAATGGGAATAAAAAATAAAATTGTGGAAATACATTAATCACATGATATTATTTCCATAGTAGCCAAGGAATTGCTTCCAAGAACATCATAGTGGACAAAGTTCCTTTCTAAATCGAGTTCACTCCTCATTCCAGTCCTGTATCACTAAACTGGATTAAATTACCATTCCATAAATGTCAATATCATGAGATATAAATCTTTACCCAATGCATAGGATAGAGATATAGGTCCCACCCATCTCATAATGAAATCATTCTTACTTATGCCACAAAATAGACATAAAACATTCATCATATCCCAATGAATAAAATGGGTTTCATAAACATCATCCGATCATAACATAATCCATAAAAAACAAATTGATATCATTTCATCATAATAAAAGTTAAACCATGTAAATCATAGAGATATTTTACTTGAAACATACACATATGAAATAATGTCATCTTAGATGGAAAATGGTTTTGATAAAACACTTGGAATGAATTCTTGAGGAAAATATACTTTCTTCTTAAAAATCATTTTATTTTCACAAAATGCCAAGAAATTTTAAAAGAAATGTATTTTGTTGAAAATAGACATAAAATATTGTATAGTAAGCTTCTTGAAAATGATGCGTTATGAAACTGTAAAAATCCGTTCACACCGTATAAGTTAAAAATAACATTTTTCTCATACTTTTGTCAGAAAAGTAAAAAAGTTCTTCGTGTGGTAAACAAAAGTAAGATTAATTTCATAACATGTGGTAAATTTCAAAAATGGGTAAAAAAGAATTTAAACATACAAGATTTTTTTTAGAAAACATGGGCATGGATGATAACAATAACCCTAGTAAATACCTATGAAAAACGATCTCAGATAAGAATTATATTGGAATAGTTATCCTTTACATTAGGTCTAATATGATTTGTACGTATCCAAACCTCCTTTATAATGATTTAAAAAATGTCATTTACTTATTACAGAATCATATTCATTGTTATGATATCATATATGGTTCACTTATGACTTTATATTACCCGTTCTTTTGTAAATTCCATGTTAATGAAGTGTTTTGGGTAAAATCGTTTCATTTATCGTACGTGTTTCGACATGTTGTTCTTGATATTATTATTTATATCCTGATTTACATAATTCCAGAATGTAAAACATGAATTATATAAAAAATATATTTATTATATGAATATATATGATAGATCGATAAATGGAATGAAATACACTGTTCATGGAGATGGTAGGACGTGCGTACGCATGAACACTGTTTTCATTTCCTTATTTAATTAAATGGAATTAAGTAAATGAAACATATATGTACATAAATCCAGTATAATTATAATTTAATATATTTCATGATTATTTATCATATATAATTTATAATCATAATTGAATGGTTAATCATGGAAAATGAATCTCATCGCGTTCGTGGAGACGGTAGTCCGTACAAACGCACGAGCGATGATATCATTCCCATCATAGTGGAATTGTATTGAAGTGTATGTATAATATTTCTGAATCAATATAAATTTAAAATAATCATATATTGTTATTTATTAACACAACTATACCCATCCAAGTAAGGTGGTGGTGGAAAAAAGATTACACCATGGCGTGGGGACGGTATTCTGTACGTACGCAAGCGCAGTGACATCATTCTCCGTATGATGGATATAAGATGAAATTGGGTTGTTTAATTTTTATAATAAAATATAAGTATATGATTGATTCTGATGTTATTAATTTATTATGAAACAAACAAATAAGAAGAAGTAGAAGAAGAAATAAATTGGAAAGAATTGGTAAAGGATATTACCTCTTCTTTGACGCGCCTCTTCTTAACCTCCTCTTAAGGCACTAGGGTTGGTCTTTTGAGGAGACCAGAACCTCTATAACGTTTCTATGGAAAATTAGAAAAGAAATGGATTGGGGTTGGCCGAGATTCAAGGCTGAAAAGGGTGTGAAGAGAAGAGGGAAGGGGTTCCCTTTTTATAAGGGGGGAGAGTGGGACCTTTGGAAAAACTTAAAATATTATTTTATAATAAAGTCATATTCGGTTTATAATAGCTCCATATTTATTTATTTCGAAGCTAAGGTGGGGATGGTTCGAAAGCCCCTCCACCAATAGGTTTTATAAATGTTTAGGTTACTTTTTAAACCTTATCATTTAGATTTAACTCTATGTTAAATAATTTTTCTTTTACCGTGTCTTCTTGTTTTCCTACACTATATGGTTAATAAACATACTATAACAAGACAAACAAACCCCAAGTGGATCATTATTAATATATATAACCTTATCTAAGTCATTTGTCCGAACATTTGATTTTTAGGAATATAATATCAATTAATAATATAGTATTTGTTTTTAAAACTATTTTATTTCAATTTTGACACTATTTGGTAATTGTTTTTTGTGAATTTCATAACAACATGATTAGTTCGAACAAAGTAAATTGAATAAATAATAACATGTCATATTAACCTATAAAATTAGTGTAATTCATAAAATGTCTCAAATTACATTTAATTGATTATTTTTACTATCAATTGTTTAAATATTTCATTATTAAGGTAATTACTGCATCACCATTGTGTCATTAACAAATTACATTATTTATTGTCTAAAATTTATTAATAAAATACGATTACGTAGGAAATCTTTTTAGATTTCTAATGAATATTTATAGTCAAATATATCTTATCTATAACCCTATATTAAAATTGTTTTGATTATTATACATTGATTTTAACTATTTTTACTCTTTTTTAAATAAAATAATAATAAATGTCCTAATCTCATCCATGTGGACCTAAATGGTAATATTTTATTCTTAAGATTGTTTTTGGTCGAATTTCACTTATCCAATATAATTAGTACATGTGTTAGGATAATAATAATATAATTTTAACCCTTAATTAACATATTTACTTTTAACAGTGGTAAATAAAAGAAAAAAGTCACTATTCACCAAAAATTATTTTTATCTTATTGAACCAAATTTTACTCATTGATATTAACTATGTCTCTCAGATATTCGAAATTACACTCACAGAAGTGGTAAAATTATGTTTTATATAAAATTTCAAATTCTCCTAGGAGGTGGGTAAAAGACGGTGAAAAGTTCAATAAAATTTTTATATATCTAAAATTATTATAAAATGATTCAAATGAATTAAATTAAACTTATATAGGTATTATTTATCAATTTGACCAAAAATAAATTTAAATAAAATAAATATTTATTTAAATAAAATGACAATTTTTAAATAGTAACCTAGTGTTTTCACTATTCATCAAAAATTGAATGTTTTTAGAAAAATACCAAAAATTTACCCTAGGCTAATTTTAATATTTAAAATCCAAAAATGAAGTCCATTTTTAAAGATAATATTTATAAAATTTCAAAAAGTGGGTATTACTATTCTTAACGGCTAGTTCATAATAATATCTCGTTTAGTGAAACTCGGTATTGCGTACAACACACGCTATCGAGGAAGGTTGCTTCTGGCATGCAACAGAAGCCTAGAATAGTGTTTTCTTTTACATTAAACTAGTATGGTGTTGATTATAGTGAAATATAATCTTAGTGTAGCATACAACACAAGTCATCCATGAAATTAAAATAATATTTTTCATAAAATCTCGGGGTGTTACACCAAAACCAATCAAACTAGTCTTTATGAATAGTAATACTCACTTTTTTAAATATTATACATTTTATCATCTAAAATGGACATCATTTTTGGATTTAGAATATCGAAATTAGCTTAGGGTTAATTTTTGGTACTTTTCTGATTACTTTCATATTTTGATGAATAGTGAAAATTACTAAATTTGAATTAAAAACAACATTTTCAATAGAAATAATTAATAGTAATAAATTATCAATTTGAATGGTTTGAAAGTATAATTATATTATATTTTTATCATTTAATACAATTTAGGTCATTATAAGTGATTTCACATTTAAATTTGACATAAACAAGTTTCAATCTTTTGATAGTTATAATTTCATAAAAACACGCTTTTTATTTTGGCAAAGGGAATTAATTTTAAATTAATTTCTTCCACTTATATATTTTTTAATTTGGAAAAATTGATCCCATGTTTGGTATCAGGAGGTCCAAATTCTGTAAATAGCTAACTTTTATTTTTATACATTTGGAATATTTACTTCAGTAAATATTTTATTTACCGTGGTCAAAGGGGTAAACCCAGTAAATAAAGTTAAAAAATAATATTATAATAATATTAAATTACACTAACATGTGTCCTTACTCTATTTTATGATACATGTCCAACCCTGGGTATCCTTGGGTCAATTTAGGGACCCCATGGAGCCACTTGAGAGTGATAATGACATTTTATATTAAATAATCTAAAGTAAAGAGAAAAATAACAAAATAAAATATCTTTTAATAATACAATTTTTATATGAGGTTACATAATTGATATATTCAACTATAAATAGTCATTAAAAAGATAAAAAATTATCCTACCTCAGGATATTTTATTTATAAATTTTAGACATAAAATAAATATATTTATATATGACACAATAATGATGTAGTATTATCCTTATTAATGAAACAATCAAATAAATGATATTATAAATAATAAAATAAATATAATTTGAATGTTCTGATGCCATCCATAAATTTTAAGGGTGACTATGACATGTTAGAGTTGATTAAATGTATTTATTTTTAAGTATATGTTTTTTTAGGATTTTATCAAAAATCAAATATTAAATAATCTCAAAATTGAAATAAATGACTTTTTTAAACAAATACAATATTATTGTTTGATATAATAATCCTAAAAATCTGTGGATCAGACAAAAGAATTTTTTAAAATACTTGTATCATTAATAAACTACTTGGTGTTCCATTGGATGTTTATAGTAAATTTATTAACCATATAATATAAAAATACAGAGAGGCATGGTAAATGTCAAACAATTTTACTAAGAATTAAATCTAAAAGATAAGGTTATAATAGTTCCCCAAACCTATCTAAAACCTATGGGTTGAGTGGTGTTTTTCCCATAACCACCTTATAATTTAAATGATTCATTTTTAAACCATTATAAACCAAAAATTATTTTATTATAAAATAATGTTTCTATCTTTTCCTAAGGTACCTTTCACCTCTCTTATAAAAGGGAACTCCCCCTTCTATCTAATTCACACCTTCAAAGCCTTTTGTCTCGTCCAAACCCATCCAAAATACCCTATCAACTGTCCTCCCTTAATCTTATAGGCCTTAATTTAGTCAGAAATCCAATTTAAGGAGCAATTTTGATCAAATCAAAAGGAAGAACCTAAAGAAGAGGTAAATATTTCATCACCTCTTTCGAGTTCCTTTCTTCTTCCACTTCCTCTTTATTTGATATTTCCACAGTAAAATAATAACTCCAGTATCTTATATATAATGTGATGTTATTATAAATATGGTACAACCATATTCATTATTCTATCCATCCTTTTAATGACATTTCACCATACGTGCATACGTACGGCTTACCATCTACACATCGTGGTGTAATTTTTATTCAATACATTATTATTTCGATGGGTATAATAATGATGTGTAATTGATGAAAATAATAAATATAACTTGGTAATGATTCTGTATATATTATATACCATCCAATTATATATTATTTTAAAATCAAAATAATGATATTGTCGCTTGTGCATACGTACAGATTACTGTCTCCATGAACGCGATGAGATTCATTCCCCATCGTATCCATTAAAGAATAATTTTCATTTGATTATTACAAATAATTTATAAATACTTAATATAATTTTGAATATGAATAAGATATATCCTATCCATAGAAAACTTTACTTACATAACAAATCATACAAAGGAAAAGGAACTAGTTAACTCCTGAAACGATGATAATACTAGGATATTATTAACAAATCCATGTTAAAAGATAATATATGATATCATATTAATGTATATGATTCATTAATAATTTAATAAAAATTATTCCACCATTATACTGGAGGTTAACCTACCCTCTAACAAAGAAAAGTACAAGGTAAGGGTTAATTTCACAACCTCTACTATTTGAGGTTGCTTTTACGTAAGTATCTATTGGGACCTCTTTATCATCCATATCCACGTTTCTTGAAAAATGTATTCCAATTTTTTTTTAATATTTACTATACTATGTGATAATGTCATTTATATCCTTGTTTGAAATTTTAAAAATGTTTTGGAAGGAATCCTTCCATCTTTTTCCAAACCAGGTAATTTATGACTTTTCCACAAAATTTTGGTAAGAATGGTTTTTTATCTTATAGGGCAGGTGCGGCTATTTACCTCCATTATAACTTCTTCGAAGCATCCATTACAAGCGTATGATATTATTTTTAAATATAAATGTTTTCTTTTATAATTATGTTACCTTTAAATGATTTCCAAATATAAAGAGATATTTATCTAAAAAGGTTTTGATTTCATCTATGTCTACATCCTTTGATGGATTTTAAGTTTGTTTGAAGTTGATTTATTATGATAAAAAACCTCCATATTGTATTGAAGGTTTTGTGATATGTTTGACTGTGGAAGTGTAATTTCATAGCATTCATTTTTTATGGATAATGTATTGACATTTAGTATGCCATTTTTAATATGAATATTTATGTTATGTTTAAACCTTTTCATATGGGAAATGCATTGGACTTAGTAAGTGACGAGTGGAGCCCACTATATCTCCTTGATGCATCAGTAGGTCTCATGATACAAACAAGTGTCTTGGCATAAGTCCTTAACAAAATCTTATTTGCAATCTTGGCACAAGGCCTTGACTATGAGGTTATGAAAGTTTGGTATTATGCATTCCATAATTATGAAAGTTGATACTGATATTGCATCTTTTTATTCTAATAGTAAAATATTCATGTGAGTAATTAAATGGATTTATTTTGATTTATATTTTCCATATTATGATGAAGGTTATGTTGAAATGGATTTTGTTTTAGTTCTATACATTTCCTTAAATGTGTATGCTTATTTAGGAAAGTTTCCTCTATATTGCTATCCTTACTGAGCATCTGAGCTCACCCATTTCTATGTTATATTTTTTCCAGGATGCGAATAAGTATATTATGAATGACCTATAGGGATAGTCTATAAGATCTTTATGTTTTCCATGGAAACAATTTTGTTTTAGTTTACTATTTTATCATGTAATGTAAACCTTAAGAATGTATCTAGTACTTCCAAGGCTACTAAACTAATCTGTATTTTGAGACTTGATCTTTTGTGATCATGCCATTGTTATGTAATAATGCACTGACTCTGGGTAACGAGGGTCGGGGAGTTACGAAAATTACACAATATTTTTCAGAACTCATTTAACCACTATTCCTGTCCAAGGTATTTCATTCCAAAAATCCTTTTATCTCTCATGGTTTATATAAAATCTGAATTATATATTGATCCCATCCAAGGAATTTTGTATAAAGAACCGAAGTATAACACAATAAATAATATAATTTCATTTATTCTATGATCATGTTCAAGGTGATATGTATAAAGAAACAATGTATCTCTCAAGATGTAATAAATATGACAATTCTCACTCTATTCAATAATTAGTCTTAGGGCATATAATTTTCTATCCCTATTGAAAACTCATCCCTCAACCAACCATTTAATCAATTAACTTCCAAATTATCGAGAGGTTCCATGACAGTATTCATAACATTTAATCATTTATCTGACTCAATTACATTATAAGATACATGATGTATTAATATGGTATATATGAAACAAATTCCATTTAACCATCCATTTTAACTCCTTTTACATATTACCATTAACACTTAGATAATAATTAATAAGGGTCCAAGTGTTAATGTCCAAAACACTTATCATTTACCATGATTATCTATTAATCCATTCAAAATAAATAAACCAAAATCGATTTAAAAAATCAATTATGTAATCCTTAAATATTAATAAATCCCCTTGTTTCCAAGGACATACTTCATAATTTTACATAGGCCTAGTATGGATACATTTCTGAGCAAAATTCAGTTAATATATTTTATGATCCCCATTTTAAAAAACAATAGAAACAAAATTAACATTTATTGGATAATCAAACAAATTATTCATCATGGAAGTATAAGTGACACACCAATGGGGTGGTACATATTTTGGTTTCAACCTCTAACAAAATCGATGGGCCTTATAAGGGCTCTATATAGTGTCCATGCATATTAACATTTGTGAGTAAAAAATATAGTAGTGATGCTTGTAGAATCTAATGTGTGGAATAATTTAAAATTACTTTATAAAAAATATACAAGAGGGATAAGCCATAGACCACCTACCATACGGTTATGGTGCATCAATCATCCATTATCGACCTCTAATTAGAGCTTTTTTTTGAGAAAATGATAAATCAAACAAAAACACTTAAAATTTTGTGTAATATACACATGAAAAAAAAATCCATTTGGAATTATTAATTAAAAAAGGAAGAGGAGTCTTAGACATTATTAAAGGCTTCAAAGGCATATAATAGCGATCAAATTGAACCATGAATAGAGAAAAACTCATAATTAAAGTGGTAGGAAAAAGAGAAAACACATTGGGGACCTCCTTGTGAAAAGGGGCCGAAATTGGGGTAAAACACATTAATGTATCAAAATGTAAAAATGATTTTTTTTTATTTTAATGAAAACTATAGTTTTTCAACATGTTTTAGATAATTGTGTGGTGCCAAAATCCAAAGGGACTCCTCCTTGAACCTTGGAATATGGTTTGACAAACTTTGAAAAGTCCATGTGAACCTCTAAATAGTTTTTTAAAGACATATATCATGGTATTTTGGCCTATCCAACATAGTTTAGACAATTCATATGGATATAAATTAGGCCAAATTGTTAGGTGTTCATGGTTATCAATAAGTTTTCACTAAATATGAGAACTTGTTTGTAACTTTTCAAAACTATATTTTCAAATACCAATGATTCTAAAACCCATAAAAACTCCCAAGATCTTATTAAGGCCTTAAGACATATCTAGAAGACCTCATTTAATGTTTTTTGACTCTTTAAATTTCATTCTATATCTCAGTTTATGATTTAACCCACCCACCAAATGAAAACAAAAATTATTTTAGAAAATTTTAGCCTATTCAAAACATAGGATATTTCTTGATCTTTTCGTGGGAAAACAATTCATTATCCTTATATAAATAGTTATCCATTTTTTTATTGTGATATAAAAAACACAAAATAACAAGGTTCTCACACAAATAAACTACTACAAGAAAAATTCTCCAAATAACCACAGTTTTTAATATTTTAAATACCAAACATAAGATCAAATAAGTAAAACATGTGATTACTCCCCATCCCCATGAATTTAATATTTTCCAATAAATTTTGATATTTAAAAAAACCACTAATATCCTCCCAATGTAACGAAAAATCATCAAATCCACATACTTTTCACATAATTAGGGAGATGATAAAGATCTCCTACCTTAGATAATCATTTTAATTCACTTTACACCATAAAGAAAATAATAAATGACCTAAAAACGAAAACCACACATAAAAACCCTAGATCAACCTAAAATTTATCAAGGTATCATAAAAGCACATTGTATCCACATCCTAAACCAAAAAAAAACACCATAATAATGAATCTATAGAATAAGAACGTGGGGAAATAATGGGTAAATGGAGAATAACTCACCTTAGAAGTCCAAAAAAACAACCACTGAAACCCAAGGATCCAAACTGAAGGGAAGGACATAGTAGATCATATAAAATAATATGGGGTTCACCCAATATGATATAAAATAGATACAATTGAGTGAATTAACCTAAAAAACCTATAAATTGGTTGTTAGACACCACATTTACGGAATTAATTCCCTTTCCACATCATTAACGTCACGAAATTTATTAAATAAAACCAATGAGACTGAATTAAGGCATGAATTATCACATTCTAATTCTTTTTTCAAAAACATGGTGTCTCAAGATAACTAAGATCATGAGATTAACAAACCTTATATACCATGATTACATTTAACACAACAAACCACACTCTAATTCAAGTCATAATTCACTAGCCTCACATGTCGCAAAATTAAAACTCATATCTTTAATTCAATTTTCATATAGTGAACTACCTATCAACATATAACTAAAGCTCCAACTCCACTGAACCCTCCTCATGTCTCCTCTGATAAATCTTTAAAAACCCAAATGATATTTTAATAAGTTTATAAGTAATATACCATTAAATAACTCTTCCAAAGTAATAGATTACCCATACAAAAATTGAGATTACCCTTTTGAACATTACCATTCCTAAATTTCACAAATAATACCAATAACTATATATCCATATGGATATGGTAAAATATATTTCATCTTTTAGAATACATTATTTACTGGTAATATACTTTATGATCACCCATTTCCATCAATAAGAACATCTAAAATTTTTCAATTCTATTAAAATGTATCAAGAATAAAAATCTTCAGAGTACCATCATCATGTATAAAAACATTGATTAACAAAACAAAATGTAAACTATAATATCATTTATAATCCTTTCCATGTTAATCCACGCATTCATTTTAATAACATTCAAATATTTATTCAATTTTTAAAAAATCCATAAAATCTACTTGTCACATTGTTTTCTCGCTATAAATAATCTAATAAGTTGAAAAACTATTTCCAAAACTCTCGAAGTACCCATTTTTTCAAAACATTATATGAAAAAAAAATCAACATGGTTAAAAAGTTTCCCCTTTTTAATTTTTTATATAATATTTCTTTTAGACCAATATACTCTCATTAATATAAAACCATAAAAAGTAAATGTTGTTTTAAGGTGAAACTCTACTTTTTATTCCCCTTTTTCAATAAGGTACAATGGGCCCTTTCTATATATAGTGTGCATGTATCCTATCCTCCACAAATTTTTTAATTACCTGGAGGATTAGTTCATAAATTTTTAATCACCATATATCCACAATCCCATTAAAGTTTCCCATATTTCAAATATATTGAAAATTCAAAAAAATCTTGTAGTTGTAAAACATTTTAGTTTTGATTTCAAAATTAGTGTGTTTTCTTTGTAATTTATATTTCAGAATTTTCATTCTATCTAATATATATTTGATCTCTCTAGATGGAACCACACATCTTTTCTCACCAACATGATTGAAATTCATAAAAAACATTATCTCTAGAACATTTTAATTTGATTCCCCACATGTTACTATGTGGTACTTTCATAACCACTTGGGGATAAAACCTTTGATTCTTCTCAGACTAGTGATGCTACTTGTTAAATGAACACACAATTAATTTTTAAGTTTGCCTTATATCCAACTTATTGAAACAAAATAATTATTTATTTTTAAATATTCATGATATTAATTTTTTTCCCAACTCATATAAATATTACACTAAATAATTTTAGTGAGTGAGTTTTTCACTCGGCATTTGATTCATTGAAAAATACTATTAGCCTACTAAGATAGATCTAGATGTAGAAACAAGTGTTTAATTTAGTAACACAAAATTTTTACTTTTCACTCACTTATTACCATAAGAAGATACATTTATAATTTTATAAACTTCATGTCATCTTATAAACTCAATTAGGATTACAAAAAACTATTAACAAATAAGCAATAAAATATAGATTATGTGAGACATTCCATTTGTTAGATTAATTTATATCACTTATAAATAAAATACTTATTATAAAACATATATCGTGTGATCTGAATTCCTTCATAGGGATTCACCTTTTATAGATAAAACATATCATACTTTATGTGCATGTCAAAAAATCCTAAAAAATTACTTCATCACACTAGAACCAGATAAAGAATAGTCTCCATTTTAGGGACACCACTTTTTGTTTATGGTTAATTCAATTCAGTATCAATTTATATTCTATAAAATCAATAAATTGAAAGTTATTTTTATCATATTATCAAATAATCTTGAAAAATATTCATTTTACTACATCTTAGAATCATGATGTTTTCATATTATATATACTCTAGTACAAAAATATATATTTCCTATAACATTTAGTTAATTTCTATATTTTTCTTAATACCATATTTTTTGTTAGATAAGTATTTGAAATTTTCATTTATTCTATTTTAGTTCCCTATTAAAGAAATTATATATTATACTTGGGATCACAATGTGATTTTTTGAACCCAATTTTTGAAACAGATTAGAGTTTTATGACTAATTATTTTTTAATGTTTGTTTCCACTTCATTTCATATCACTTTCATTATACTTAATCCTATATGACATTTTATCTTAATTATATCATTGATCGTATCTCACCCAAGATTCCATTACAATTTTAATCAATGGTTAGAAACATTTAATTAAAAATGATAGGGTACCTCCCACATCCACATGTTTATGAATGTGGTTGGTCTTTATTAAATAGGCATTTTCTTCTAGTTTTGCTCCAACATTATTTATGGTTTTCTTATCTATGGAACCACTTGTAGAAACTGATTTATATATTTTTTATTTGGACTATATCATATTTTATTGATTAGGTATCTTTATCATAGTAACAATAGTCCCAATAGTATAATCATTATCTATTGATGACCCCTATTTTTATTGATTAGGTCTCTACATATTTTTAGTCATTAATTATTGTCAAATACACTTATTCCTTTTCAATTCCCAGTGAGTCCTTCTTCAACTGCATGCTCCTCCCTATAACCATTTGATAATCTTTCTCAATTTATTTCATCATCCAAATATGATTATTTTTATATCCAATAGGTATAATATGAGTGCATAATTAATGGTTTTTAATAATCCCAAAATTATTCTCCATGATTATCCCAATTATAGTAAATCTATTATACATATTAGCATATTTTATTTTAGTATTTATTCTCTCTCATTGTGTTATAGGATTAGAGGAATTTTTTATAACCTCTTTGGCTCTCTTCCTATAATATTTTCTTGAAATATAAACATATATATTGAATATAATGAACATCCTCTAAAAAACCCATTCTGTTATTTTATGGTTACGATATTGATGAATTAGTTTTGCTTTTACCACTGATCCATAGAGCTTCTAGACACATATTACTGGTTTTTTCTACTCTCCCAAAAAAGTTGAACATTGAATATACCTTTCATTGAGGGACTTTTCTTATTGATTTCACAAGATAATTAATTTTTTACATATTCCATATTGAAAATTATTTCAATTCACTAATTTATGATTCGATGGAAGATATATCCGTATTCTTTTTTTTATTTGAATATCATAGTATTCATTCATGTTTCATGATCTTCCCATTTGAAACTTTTATTTTTGAAGCCACCTCATTCAGTATTGATCTAGATTAATTATAATATTTTATCCTATATTTAAGTTCTGTATTGAGAGGGGTAATTGTATTAATAAATTTATTCTTTATTTTAATATAATTTTTAATATCTTATTCTATAAAATCTTGTAGAAAACTTTGATCCTTAATCATGGAACCCATGTTCATTATATCATAATTCAAGTCCAAATGAAATATCTTTATCCTCTTCTTCTCTATGAAATAATATCTAGTAAATTAGTAATTTACTTTTCTAATGACTTCAAATTGAACCACATTCATTTATTTGATATGGATCACTTCTTTATTAGCACATGAGAATCATCTAGATGTGAAATTTTAGGTGATTTTTGTGTCATCATTAAAAACTCCTCTTATAAAAGCCTCCATGGTTGACTATTCATGTTATGATTTATGATTACATCAAAAATAATTAATAGAATCAAATTTATAAATATATTTAGTTTTATTAACCTTGAATGGTGTATTTTCTTCACAACAAAATTGTTATTTTTCTTCTTAATCTTTATTTAGAACAAAGGCCTTTTTCATTTTTCTTTCTCACAACATCCTCATCAAAAATAGATATAAATATTTCTTCTAACCTAGGATCTACAACCATACTACAACCACTAGTTTTTCATAAATCTAAACCAACATTTTTTAAATACCATGAGAACTAACATAATGATTGGTTTTCAGATACCCCTCAATATAGATACCCCTATTGGTAATAATTGGTGTAGTTACATGATGAACTCATTCAATGAACTTTTTGAGGAGGCATCACATTGGACATCGACAACAATATGTTCACTACAATATTATTGAACTAATATTTTTTCAAAAACCAAAATTAGTTTAATTAAAAAATATAGGACTCAACATCAAATCCATTAGTGAAAAAAATTCATAATTGTATATTATGGTTGAACACCAAGATAAAAAAATTATTATCTGACACAAAATGTTATAATGATAGAGACTCTAAGATGGAACCAGAGGGTGTTGAATCAAGTTATAAAAAATTTAAATATATTTACCTCTTTAATTTTTTATATTGCTCCTTAGTATAATGTTCCCATGTTATTAGGAATCATGTTCAATCTATCGAATAATTAATCTTCCTCATAGACTCATAGAATAATGAAAATGTATATTTTAATGTAAATCATTTAAATACACAGGGATTTATAATTGGTTTGAAGAAAATTTCAATGTCCAAGGGGCAATAATTTAAGATGTATTAATGATCCAAAATCCTATAATACACTGGTTTGTTTGATATAGATTCGGTCCTGGTCACTCTAAACCAAGGATCACATCCAAACAATGATTTTGGGTTTGCTCGTTCCCCACAATAGATCAATTCCATTTCTTCTCCATCTCACACTAATATAGGAATAACATTAAAAATTTGTGGACATGTGGGTCTCACCATAATCAATAATGATATTATTGACTTGGGAATTATTATCCTTATGTTGATACAATATTGAATTCAATAAAAACCTCCCTCATTATTTTCCATACCAAATTAGATCACACCATAATATGATGCATGATTCTATAACGTCATCGAATAACACAAATATAATCAATTCCTCTAGATTGTGATTATCATTCACTCAAAATATCCTATTTTTTCATAAATAACTAGTTGTATCAAATGTACTCTTTCTCTTGAACATCCATCCTATGGAAGAGCTGGATTTTATGGATGGATTATATCTGTGGGTAGATTAATAATTCATCAATTTGGATAAATATTATAAATATTTCACAGTATTATCTTCCTTATTTTGATAGAAATATATATCAAAGAATAATTGTTTGGTCTTCCCCTGTGTTTTTCATTATTTAAATCTTATTATAAGAAAACAAAATAACAAATGAGACATCTCTTAATATTTAAAATGTTGAAAATCCCCATTTAATCTTAGTAATAAGATACATTTAATATCTTATGATTGTTGGTCCATACATATTAATATTTAGCTATTAGATATGTTACAAATTTTAGATATGTAATAACAATAAAAATATAATTATTTAATTTCACCAAACCTCTATGATCTCTATAAATATCTATAAGTTTGTTCTTCCACAAATATTTCCACATTAATTTGGTATATTTGATTAAGTTTTCAATTGTATATTGAAAATTATAATAAAATCAAAACCTGAGGAATCTTGATGGGGAGTGGTGGAATTTGGAGTGACAACCAATTTCATCCTTTTATATCTTTTTTTTATTTTTTTACCAAGTATGTATGGGTATTATTCTTTTGTTTGCAAGAAAATTTTCAGTTTCTTATTCACTTATTTCTCTTTCCATCAACAATAATATATTTTATAATATATTTTTGAGGGAAAATTATTTCACATGGTCCAACCATAAGAAATAATGCGTGGATTATACTCATGAAAATTTGCTAGTGTACCAGAATATAAACCAAATCATAGTTGTGATCAAATTGATTCAGAAAGGCCCATTTATGATATATGTGAATACCCATTTATTTTCAACTAACACACTGATTTATAACTAGGATGGTCATGTTTATCAAATTTTTGGTCTATTAAATAGTTTATGTATATTATGTTATAACTATAATTAGTACATGACCTAGCATACTTCCTCATCACTAGGTAGATTGTTGTTATTCTTATCATTTTAGTTCACATCGTATTCATTTCTAGATATGATCAATAACTCAAGGTGAGGGTTGAATAAAAAACATCTCAATTGTAATAGTAAAGGAACATTATTCTCTTAGAAGATGGAAATTCAAAAATTGAATTATTTGGTGTATTTATATTCCTTCTAGCTGTATATAATAATGGAATACCTATTTTTTATCTTGAACCCATTCACCACTCGAATTATACAATGTATTGAAAAGAAATTATTTGGAATATCTCATTTTTCATCAATGAAAATTTTATCTTTAATTAATCAATAATCATCCTCACTTTTACATACATTTAAATCTATAATTTGTATATAACTCTATGCATTTAACCACTCTAATAGAAGTATTTATATAGATCCTATGTCTCTTTCATTTCAATAACAAATATAGTTGTCCCAAAAAAAATTAATATGGTCATTAAGGGTCAAAAATGTTGTGTTAATCGATGAAATATAAATCCATGAATCCCAATCAGAAATTCATATTTTACCTACCATGTGTTCAGAAAATGACCCCTTTACAATGAAACAACTCCCTTTATTGTATAACCGACATCATCTCTTGCTACATTATGGTGTATTTATCTTCAACACAACATGTTTTGAGTTTATTAACCAAATCCTATCCACAGTATGATGTTCGAATATTACCTTTTTAAAGATACTGTAGAGTTTAACAAACATTAAAATTAATCTTATAAATACTAGAATTAATTTTTTTATGTCTAACAGTAATATTATAATGTCTCAGATTAGCCTTATGATCCTTCATTTTTTCATAAATCAACTATTATAAAGTTCAAGATTACTAATCTGAAGTAAAATAGTAGTCATATAAAATCCAATAATTATATTTATAGAATTTTCCTTTATTATAAGATAACTATTATGATGTAAAAAAATTAACCTTATGATCATTTTGATTACCCCTATGAAATTTACTTACACCCAAATTCATTAAATTATCACCCAAACAAGATTTCTCCGTGGATTATTAAAAATATATATTAGTGTTAAAAAACATTTCAAACATATAATTTAATTCATGATCACTCACAAACATCAATAGGAATAATCTTACATCTTTAATTCCATTAAAATGTATAAATAATACATATTTTAACTGTACCATCACCATGTATAAATAAATTTCTCATAAAAACAATATCTAAACTATAATATCAGTAGTCATACATAACCTTATAAACTAGGAATTAATTATTTATAATTTTTTAATGTAGTTTTCAAGTTTATAGTAACCACCAACTCCACTTTTCACCATGAAATCCCACATTAATTCATCCAATCACCTTAACACAAATTGAAAATAATAATTCAGGTAATATAATGGATATTGTGAACAAATATCACAAAAAAATAGAAAAAATACTACTGGATATGAGTATCACTGTATATTTATTTTCATTGAAGGCCCCTTTTGGTGTTTGAGTAATTTTACAATGTATTATTATGAGAGTTCCTACTCTGTAGTAAAATATCATTGTAGGGGATTTAGATTCATGATGTACAATGAATTCTTTATGGAGTTGATGATAGAACTATCGATAAGATTTTGGTGGTGCCACAACAAAATGGAATTTTATTCTTAAACAATTGAAATATATATCTAGATGACAGAGTATTTACATGAGTATTAATGTTCATACTAGTTTAATCATGCATTAAGAGAAATATTTTTTCCTCCATAGATTTATGGAGTCAGCCTCACACTCTTTCCTCATGGGAGAGAGTCACATGGTGGTGATGTCAACCGAGTTAATTTGATATAATACATGTGATCTAAGGAATAATAAATTATTTGTTTTTTTTATGGTGGGGATATTGGGATGGAAATTTTGAGTGGAATCCATCATTTTTTAGTTGGACCCTCGATGTGGTATATTGATTGAGCTCTTCATGGGTGTACCTATCATAAGAAATATTTTCCTATAAAATGGATTTCGAGATTCGGCCAGGTGGTCAGAGATTTTGGTTGGTCATGAAGGTTTTATCCAAGGTTCGTTGGTAGATACAGTTGGGTCATTTGAATAGTTATGACCAACTTCTTCTAATTTTGGTGTGATGGGAAACCCATTGAGAATTTTCGTAAAGTTGATCCATATGGGGGATGGGTAGATGTTTTTTACTAAATATATCTTTGAAATCAAAAATGATAGAGAGATAACAAAATAACTATAAATTCTTTTAAATTGGATGAAAATTAGTTTTAGATCATATATATGGATAGAGGATTCCCATTCGTGGGTTCAAATATAATATTTGGAATGATGGTCCATGCTTTTGTTGTTCTATGAGCATGAAATTTTAGTTCTCATGCCATGATGGATGGAGATGGTGGTGAAGCTAATATAGTTCTAGAGGTCCATGAAACTTTACCACTCAATGGGATATTGTGTGAAATATTTGTGACAAATCAGTGTTTGTGTGAGGAATTATTGAGTTTTCCTAATATAACAACCACAATGGATTCTCTTTAATGGTGAGGAAAACATTCTACCACTAGTGATAGATTATTCTGTGAAATATTATGTGGTGATGTTTATGTTTGGTGGATATATTAGATATCACTCAATAGGATGAAATTTATCATGAGAATAATATTTTGTTCTAGAGGATTAGTGGTATCCGAATACTGTAGAGACATGTTTTTTTTAGGTCTTTCTTTTCTATGGGTTAAATCTAGTATCCATAGGTATGAATGTTGTTGTTTCCTCCCTAGATGGTTGAATATCGTGTTATCATATAGCTTGAAACTATTTGGGTGAAGAAGGATTATATGATGTTGATAGTTTACCACATGTGATTCATTTTTATGATTCCTTTATATTTCTAAACTCTAGTTGATACCATTTTTGGGATGAAATTTTCATATGATTGGGAGGATGTAGTGGCCCAAAATTCTTATATAAATCACATAGATTTATTTATAGTTTTAATTACTTGGGACCTCAAAAGGGTTAAAATTTTAAATTCAACCAGGAGGAAATCCTATAAAAATATCTAATGCAACATTCGATTTCATGGTGTTGTATTTTCCCCTAGGCTAAGCTGGCACATATTTTCAGGCATGGAATCTCCTTGAAAAAAATTATTCTAACTACTAATATATTTTTTATCCACTGCATGTGTGATATTAGTAATAATATTTTTCATATTAAATATATAAAAAAACCAAAATTAAAACACTATGTTCAGGTTCAGAATGTGTGTTTTACCTTTGGAGTAGTACAAAATTTATTTTTTTTGTGAAACTCAAGAGTTTTCAATCGTCAAAATAATGAATAATGGGTTTAAAAAGAAGATTTAATAAATAAAATAGTTTTTCATAATTAATACTAAATTTTTAAACAGTAATTTTCAAATATATAAAATACATTTTATAAAAACTCTTATGGAATGATGCTTAAACCCTATAAATTTTGAATTATAATATAAATGATCTCTTGGCGAGGAATCGAAGGACACCTATTTAGTATCAAAAATGAAATATGGAATTGAAATTTTTTCAATGGTATATTTTTTATTTAGTTATTTTTTTCTTTTTATTATTCATTTTTCCTCATGGTGTTGACATTGAAAATAACTTTTAAAATTTAAAATCTTCTACTTTTTTGGATTGAGGTTATGGGTGGTATTTTATTGTCCATTGTTTATGATTTATTTTTGGTTTCAATAATATGGGAATACATTTTTCTGTATTTATTTTAAGTAGAAATATTTTTCTTATTATTCAAAATTTGATGCATAACTCTAACCATTTTATATGGTGGTGGTGATCGAGCGTTTAAAAATGGTTATTCTTATCATTCTGTTTCTATTATTCATTTCTCTCATACACTCTCTATCGAATATCTCTCAATATTCTACAGACTATCTTTATCCCTCCAATGTTAAGATGTTTCTTCTTTACCATAGTATAGGTCATCAACATTTAAGAGAGATGTAGTGGATTAGAAAGGGTAGTAGTGGAATTGTGTAGTGGTTTTAGTTAAGTAAATTGTGGTGAAGGTGAACCTGTGAGAGAGGAGGATTGTTTGAAATTACATGAAGGAATGGTAAACCATTTCCATTGACTACTGTGCATGTGGGAAATCCATCCTCTATAATGGCTGATAGATAGAACGGAATTTGGTTATTTTCATGGTCGATGGTGAACAAAAGAATAGTCATATTTTGTCTCAATTAGTGTAGTGTATAATTGGTTCAACAAATGACACATCCAGTAGTGCGTGTAAGGATATATATTCAATGTGGAAGAGGCTATGCACTAGTGGTTCCCCAATTAGGCTTCCATGGACAAAGAAGGTAGTGCCTACCAAACACCACAATAAAATCCCATCATTCTAACAAGTCATAGAATTATGGGAACATAAATACTTTTGATATGGACCCTTAGGATGGTTCATCGAGCTAGAACACATGGTCCAAACTTTTAATCCCAACCCATTGGTCTTGGAGTCTAGCATGGGCTATTTGGAAAAAGGGATATAGATTAGGTCACATGACCCGGCCCAACACATTGTACAAGGGATTTGTATCTTACAGTAAGGTCCATTATTGATATGATTATGAAACCAAACCCTATCACATTGCACCATGTGGCAGGACTTGTGGGATAGTACATAGCTTGGGCAGTTCCTTCATGGTGTTTTCATGGTTTCATTAATATGTATACATTTCGGGAAAATAAAGGGCCAATATTTGGAATTTTTCCTTGTATATCAAAATGACATGGTTTGTTCAGACATCCGAGGAATCTTTTGAGCTATAAAAGATAAACATTGAGACTTTACTCTAAAATATATTCTATATGGATTGTGCATAGTGATCAAATATATCAGGTAACTAGAACCTCTATATGATCTTATATGTAATGTTATGATATTTTATCGGCCACTATCTATATATATGTGCCTCCATTTATTTATATGTTCACCCTCATTATTAGTGTGTTGTTTTATGAGGTGTGAGTTAACATTTTTGTCTAAAGAGTGGTGGAAGGGTTTCATGTCATGTTTTTAGATTTCTCAATGAAATTTGTAAGTTCCCATATGTATGAGATATGATGAGTGTGACCTTTTTACAATGTACCATACTCTACATATCCTATATATAATTCTTATGGGGTGAAGATTATAGGGTTCAATACACCATTTTTTGGGATACATTCCTAGGTAAGATTTAGGATTCCTTATGGGGTTCTAGAATAATGATGCAATATGGTTTTTTTCATAAGTGTAGTTTTGATAGTCACTAGACTAATGTATAAAATAATTAATAAATGGAATTTATTACATTATGGTTTCTATTGGAACTATAGTATTTTTAGAGTTTGGGAAGTTATGATGTTTTATGTTTCTTAAATCCTAAGGCACACTATTTCTGACACTTTTATCTGGTTGTGTGAAATCTAGGAGGACACGATGATTGATGCCCCGCATTCCCAGTTTCCAAAGTCATGCAATATTCATCACTTCTTCAGAGATGTTTCCTCCACATGCTACTACAAATAAGGCTTTTAAAAGCACTAAAAACTTTTTTTAATAGTTCTAGTATATCACTGTTAATCACCAAAATGATAAAAGCGGTCCCCTTTAACAGTGCTAAAAATGCACTGATAAAGGGGGCCCATTATCTGTGCTAAATATAGAGCTAATAATGGTCCCCCTTTATCTGAAATTGTTTAGAACGGATAAAGGGCCACCTATATATGTGATCAAAATAGCACTAGTAAGGGCCTCATTTCATGTGATGTGCTATTTATTTAACAACACACACAACACCTGTAGACCTATAAAAAATAGCTCCTATCCACGAACAAAGAACAGGAAAAAAACACACACAAGAGTTTAACAAACAATGCTATATAAATTACTAGAAATCATGAATACAAAAAAATCACACTTCTATATACATTTAAAAAATTTATATGGTTACAATTACAATTATATAACAAACAGTTAAAAACATTAATGTTTCATCCTTTAGTATCCATGATTCCCTCTAAAAAATTTTCATCCATGCTATTATTTTATGAACAAAGCATCCTAACTAAAGAAAACAAAAGAAACCTATATATGAAAACAAATATTATGTTAGTAATACAATAATAAAATAAATTAAACATTAATATGAAATAATACATTAATAAAATGTGAATTTTTAATAAAAAAGACATATTTAAGGGTATACTAGTCACACTGCGCATCATATTGAGGTGGGGTTGATTCCTAAACATAAAAAATGAGTCATATATTGTTGTTTTAAATTATTAAAACAATCTGAATGAGTTTTCTTGTTTTTTTTATGTCACATATTCTTTTAATGAATTTAATATCAAATATAAATGACGCATTTGGATTTATACCAGTCACATCATTCATCGGATTAATTTGTGGTTGATTACTACACGTCATAAATGACCAATGGATTGTTTTCATAAATCATCAAAACAATTTGAATGCGTTTTATAGGTTTGTAGTATGTCACCTGTGTTTTTGTTTTCTAAAATTAATGTCAATTTTTTAAAAAAAAGAGACACTTTGAGCATACTAATCGCATTTTGGGTTTAATTGAGGTGAAATTTATGCCTACATGTCACAAATGACTTATGGATCATTTTCATAAAGTATCAAAACAATCCAAATTTGTTTTCTCAGTTTTTAGTATGTCAGTTTTGTTTTTTTACTAAAATATCATTTCAAAATGGAAACATGCATTTTAGTCATACCAGTTTCATCATGAATTGGTTTCATATGAGGATACTTCATACATGTCATAAATAAATTATGAATAGTTATCCAAAATTATGAGGATAATTGGAGCATGTTTTCATGGTTTTCAGTGAGTGGCACATTTTGATCTAAAAAGTCAATTTGAAACTGATAATAGTCACTATTATCCATACTAGTCACACCATGTGTTGGATTGAAGTGAGGTTTATTCTTACACATAAAAAAGGACTAATGGATCATTTTCTTAATGTATAAAAACAATTCCAATTTGTTTTCTCAGTTTTCAGTATGTCACTTGTGTTTTTTTCTAAATTTAATATCAAATTTAAATAAAAAGAGACACTTTGAGTCATTCATGTCTCATTATGCGTAGAATGGAGGTGCAGTCAATTATTACATTTCACAAATGACCTATGGATCATTTTACTAAAGTATGTTGACAATCCTTATATTTTTTATTTGTTTGTGTTATGATAATTGTTTTTTTTACTAAAATGTCATTTCAAACTGGAAACACGCATTTTGAGTCCCATCGATCACATAATGCATTATATTGATATGAGAACACTTCATACACATCAAAAAGAACTTATTAATTGTTATATTAAATTATGAAGATAATTGGAGGTGGTTTTATTAGCTTTCACTGAGTGACACGTTTCGAGCTAAAATGTCATTTTTAAACTGATAACATACTCTTTTATCCATGACGGCCACACCATGCATCAGATTAAGGTGAATTTTATTCATACAGGTCACAAATTACTCGTGAATTGTCTTAATATATTATCAAAACAATTATAATGAGCTTTCTGGGACTTCAATATGTCACTCGTGTTTTTTTTCTAAAATTAATGTCATTTTTAAATAAAAAGAGGCACATTGAGTCATACCGTTCATATTGTGCATTAAATTTATGTGATGTAGATCCCTACATGTCACAAATGACTTTTGGTTAATTTTACTAATGTATAAATGTAACTCCATGACCATAGTTACACAGTGTTAGTGCATTATTACATAACATCGGCAAGATCACAAAAGATCAAGTCTCAAAAGGCCGATTAATTTAGTAGCCTTGGAAGTACTAGATACATTTATAAGGTTTACAATACATAATTAAATGAAAAACCACAATAACATTGTTTCCATGGACAACAATAAGATCCCATAGACTATCCTTGTAGGGTAGTTATAATATACTTCTTTGCATCCAGGGAAAAATAAATCATAGAAAGGGGTGAGCTCAGATTCTCAGTAAAGAAAATAATATAGCGGAATATTTCATAAATAAGAATAAACATTTAAGGAAATGTATAGAACTAAAAAAAGACATTTCAACAGAAAATTCATCATAATATTTAAAATATAAATCAATATAATTCCATTTACTTACTCACAAAGATATTCTACTAGTCGAATAATCACATGCAATATCAATAACCACATTCATAATGATGGAATTCATAATGCCAGAACTTTATTACCACATAGTAATGTCCTTGTGCCAAGACTACAAATATGATTTGGTCAAGGCCTTATTCCAAAACACTAGTTTGTCTCATGAGACCTACCGATGCATTGAGGAACTATAGCAGGCTCCACCTGTCACTTACTAAGTCCAATGAATTCCCCATATAAAAAAGATTAAACATAAAATAATCATTCGAATTAATACCGGAAAAAAGGTCAATACATTATCCATATACCATGAATTATATTAAATAACACATCCACATTAAAAAATATCACAAAACCTTCAATACAATATAGATGTTTTGTATCAAAATAAATCAACTTTAAACAAACTTAAAATCCATTAAAGGATGTTGACATAGATGAAATCAAAACCATTCTAGAGAAATATCACTCTCTATTTTGAAATAATTTAAAGGTCATGTAATTATAAAAGAAAACATTTATATTTGAAAATATTTTTATAACCTTGTAAGGAAAGCTTCGATGATGTTACAATGGTGGAAAATAGCTGCACCCGTCGTATAAGTTAAAAACATTATTACCATAATTTTGTGGAAAATGTCATAATGTACCCTCTTTGGAAAATGCCGAAAAGATTCCTTTCAAAACATTTTATAAAAATTCAAACCAGGGTATAAGTTAATTTAACCCATAGTCTAGTAAATAGTAAAAAGTTTTTGAAATGCATTTTTTAAGAAACATGGATATGGATGATAAAGAGGTCCAAGTACATACTTATGTAATAGAAACCTCATATAATAAATAAATTGTGAAATTAACTCTTACCTTGTACTTTTCCTTGGTCGATGGTAGGTTAACCTCTTGTATAATGGTAAAATAATTGTTATTAAATTATAAAATAATCATATACATTAATATGATATCGTATATGATCTTTTAACATTTCCTAGTTAATAATATATTAGTATTATCGTCGTTTCAGGTGTAAACTGATTAGTTTTCCTTTGTATGATTTATTACACAAATAATTTTTTTATGGATAGGATATATATTATTCAAATTCAGAAAGATATTAAGTCTTTAAACATTAATTTTAAGCATCTAATGAAAATTAGTCTTTAATGGATATGATGGGGATTGAATCTCATCGCGTTCGTGGAGATGATAATCCGTACGTATGCACAAGAGACAATATAAATTTTTGATATTAAATTAATATATAAATAGATTTTATATCACATATACAGAATCATTATCATGTTATATTTATTATTTACATCAATTACACATCATTATTATACCCATCCAAATAATAATGTATTGAATAACAATTACACCACGACATGGAGACGGTAATCCGTACGTACGCACGTATGGTGACATGTCATTAAAAGGATGGATAGAATAATGAATATGGTTGTACCATATTTATAATAACATAACAGTATATATAAGATATAGGAGTTATTATTTTAGAATGTAAAGAACAAAGAAAGGTGAAGTGGAAGAACAAAGGAACTTGAAAGAGGTGATGAAATATTAACCTATTCTTCGGGTTTTTACTTTTGATTTGATAAAAATGGCTCTTTAAGATGGATTCATGACTAAATTAAGGTCTCTATGATAAGGATAAGACAGTTGAGAGGGTATTTCGGCAGGTTTTGGCCTATCCAAAAGGCTCTGAAGGTGTGAATTATAGAGAAGGGAGAGTGCCCTTTTATAAGAGGGGTGAGGGACAACTTTGGAAAAGCTATAATTATTATTTTATAATAAAATAATTTTAGTTTTTTAATGGCTCAAAAATGAATTATTTAATTGATAAGGATAGTATGGGTCGAAAACCACTCAACCAATAGGTTTTAGAATTGTTTGAGTCACTATATTAACCTTATCTTTTATATTTTAATCTTAGTTAAATAGTTTGACATTTACCATGCCTCTTTGTATTTTTATATTGTATAGTTAATAAAATTAATATAAATAGCCAAGAGAACCCCAATTGGTTCATTAATGATACAAATATCATTATATAATTCTTTTTTATGATCCATATATTTTTAGGATTATTATATCAACCAATAATATTGTATTTGATTTAGAAACTCATTTATGTCAATTTTGAGATTATTTAATAATTGACTTTTGTTAAAGTCCTCAAAACATTATGAATTATATATAAATACCTCTAATCAAACCTAAAATGTCATAGTCACCTATAAAATTTGTTTATGGAATCAAAACATTCAAATTATATTTATTTTAGTATTTATAATATCATTTATTTGATTGATTTATTAAACAAGAAAATACTGCATCATTATTGTGTCATATATAAATAAATATATTTTAAGTCTTAAAATTATAAATAAAATATCCTGAGGTTGGAAATTTTTTTATATTTCTAATCAATATTTATAGTCTAATATATAAATTATATAACCTAATATAAAAATTATTTTATTCAAATATATTTTATTTTCTTATTTTTGTCTTCACTTTAAATTATATAATATAAAATGTCATTATCACTCTCATGTGGCTCCATGGGGTCCCAAAATCGACCCAAGGATTCCCATTGTTGGACATGTATCATCTAATTGGGTTAATACACGTGTTAGGGTAATTTAATATTATAATAATATTATTTTTAACCTTATTTTCGTGATTTACCCCTTTCAACACGGTAAATAAAATATTTACTAAAGTGAATATTCCAAATGTCTAAAACTAAAAGTTACCTATTTACAAAATTTGGAAGTCCTGATTAAAAATATGGGATCTATTTTTCCATATTAAAAACACATAACTGGAAGAAATTAATTTAAAATTAATTCCCATTGTCAAAACAAAAAGCGCGTTTTTAATGAAATAATAACGATCAAAAGATTGACACTTTTTTATGTAAAATTTAAATGTGAAATAACTTATAATGACCTAAATTGTATTAAATGATAAAAATATAATCTAATAATACTTCCAAACCATTCAAATTCATAATATATCACTATTAATTATTTTGATTAAAAAAGTTGTTTTTAATTGAAATTATTAATTTTCACTATTCATCAAAATATGAAAGTTGGTAGAAAAGTACTCAAAATTCACCCTATGAAAATTTTGATATGCTAAATCCATAAATGAAATCAATTTGGAAAGATAAAATGTATTAAATTTCAAAAAGTCAGTATTACTATTTATAATGGCTAGTTTGATTGGTTGTGGTGTGTTAGAACTCGAAGTTGCATACAACACACGCTATTGTATTATTCAAAGAGAATCATACCGTGGAATCATGGGGTGTTAAAATAAAAACAATTAGAGGGTTTTTTCTTAGTTTGGAATTTCTGAATTGTGTTTTCTAACTAAAATGTCATCTCGAACTAGAAACATGCATTTTGAGTTCTACCAGTCGCATCATTTAATGGTTTGATATGAGAATTCTTCATACATGTCCCAAAGAACTTTTGAATTGTTATCCAAAATTATGTAGACAATTATAGCGGGTTTTGTTGGTTTTAACTATGTGACACTTTTTTAGATAAAATATCAATTTTTAACTGACAACAAACACTTTTATCCATACCGGTCACACCGTGCATCAGATTGAGGTGTGATTGATTCATGCACACTATAATTGACTCATGGAACGTTTTAATAAAGTTTTAAAACAATCGGAATGTGTTTTCTCTGATTTTAGTATGTCATTTGTGTTTTTCTCATAAATAAATGTCAATTTTATGTAAAAAGAGACACTCTAATTCATAATAGTTGAAATGTTCATTGAATTGAGATGTGGTTGATTCATACATGTCACAAATGACATATGGAACATTTTTCTAAAGTATCAAAAAAAATGAATGTGTTTTTATCAGTTTTGAGTATGCCATTTGTGTTTTTTTACTAAAAATAATGTCAATTTTATATAAAAATTGACACTTTTAGTCATACTGGTCGCATAGTGTGTTTTATTGGGGTGGGGTTGATTATTACACATTTAAAATGATTTATGGATCATCTCCCCAATTTATCAGAACAACTTAATGAGTATTCTCTATTTGGAATAGTTCTGTTACTCTGATACCAACTATAATGACCTAAACATTTCATACATTGATATCAGATATGAGTATATTAATATTACTTACAAAAAATAAATAAATAAGAAACAATGCATTAATTACATGGACAATGATTTTACTATGAAAACATAAATATTACATATGTGATTGAGTAGACAGCATGTCATTTCTCTTCCTGAAAAGGTATGTCACATGGACATAAATCTTCTAAAATAAATGAACCATACAAGGAACACTGAAAATCAAATCAATGATTAATTATATAATTTTTTTGGTAAAATAAATATATTATGATATAAAATTACCTTTACATATTTCCAAAAGGATTATTTGTACCAAATATATTAAAATAAAAAAATTAATGATTCTTTATGAACTTCACTATTGTTGGTTTACAAACGATTAACATTGCATCTGATCTGAACATCTGATCTGGTATACCTGGGATGCTCTCATCCAACACCATATCTATGATATCATCATTCATCATTCACTTTTCCATCTATTAATACACCCATTTACCTAGTAAATGGGTGTTGGAAGAGAGTGAAAAGTAAATGATGAATAACGATATCATAGAAATGGTGTGGGATGAGAGCATCAAGGGGAAGCTAAATCAGAAGTTCAGATCATATAGTATGCCAAGAAGTAGTTAACCAATAGTTGTAAATAATCCTTTGTTTTTTTTTGTTAAATTATTTTGTGATACAAAACAAATATTCTTCCAAAACACTAAATCCGTAGAAACAAAATCATAAATGAATATAAATTATCCATGCCATAATATTTTTGGTCTAGTGATTTTGAAAACAAGGAAACATAATGAACTATTTCATAAGATTCTCTCATTAAGTTAATCTTTACTATAAATAATAATAATTTCTAAAACCATTCTTTCATAAACTAAGGATAAGATATATATAATAAAGGGTGATCATAGATTCTCAATAGGTGTAAACAAGGGAGATATAAATGATCATATAATGATAAAATAAGCAATAAGAATTCGCATTGTTACTATTTTTGTACAATCTTCCATCATGTATGCTGCCCATTCATTTATAAACACATCTATATCATCTTGTGAATATGAGTTTTTGTGACAATAATGGTATTAATAAAAAAATAAAAATACACAAAGGATTAATAAATATTTTAAATGAACTTGTAAGTACTTTCTAAAATACCTCTTCAGGGATGATAGTTTGTCAATGAAATATGATCTATTTAATAGATTTACAAACATAAAAACCACAATTATTTCGTTTTTTTTGTTTTAGAAACTTAAAAAAACTAAAAAATAAGTAATTTGTAATGATATGTGTTTTGATAGTGAAATATTATTTTATATTCCTTTAAAATTGTTTAGTTTTATATCTTTTCAATGTTCGTTTCCTTAGGCCACAGATTCATTCCATGAAATTGAGGATATTTATACACCACCCTAGCATAACAGAATCCTCGTTAAAAGATAATATAAATTATATTACTATATGTTTACTTCTAAATTTTTGGATCTAGTACATTAAAAAAATGACAAATTCCATCATGTGTAGTAGGTTTGTTCGATATCCATGAATTTAATCGAGAAAATAAATCTTTGGATTATACAAATTGACCACAATGAGAATCCAATGCTTCTTAAAAACACAAAAAATGTAATAAGTAATGGACGAAATGAAAATATTGTCAATGTGATTAAATTATATAGTTTTACCAATGCATAGTTTGTATTAAAAAGAGTTTATCATCCAAAATTTTGTTTTCAAATGATTTGAGCAGGGATGACATTATTTCACAATATTTATCAGAATCTGTGTATTCTTTTGAAGAGGTGGTGTGCAGACTAACTAGTCCAAATATTTGTTCATTAGGAAATCACTTCAATTGTTTTTCATATATACAGCTATGAAAATTATATAATGTTTTTAGTCATAATTATCATATTATATCAAATTTTGTAAAATTAAATCATGAAAACATACATCACATATAAATTTACAACTGAGGATCCGAGCCATTAATAGTTGAGGATTTTATTTACATTTTCAACACTAATGAGATTGGATTCTTCCCCTCCGTACATATATTTTTTAAAATCAATTATGTGAGTATTTCCGTCTATCAACATTGTATTCACATGAGCCTGCAATGATATTAAATGTGGATATAGAATGAGAGGGGTGAAGGTGGTCTTAGTAGATCATTTCAATCGGTTGGTTGATACTTAAGATATATTTGAGTTGATCATTCATTTCACAAATTACCTTTGTCGTTCTGTAATAAAAATCATCGTTTCAAACATTTTTCATTAAATTTTAGAGGTTCATCCTAAATTTTTTTGAAACAAGTAACTCCTTGTTGAAATGTTTTTCAAGAATTCATGGTCATACGATTAATATTCCAAAAACTTGTTTGACCATATGAATTTCATCATCATAATTTGGAGTAGCTAGCTCGATGCACGAAACATGATCTACGTTAATTGACACTCTGACATGACCTGTTGGAAGTAGTCTATTGGGTATCATGTTGTTCTGTATATTGAACAATGTAGCCCTCACTACAAGTAGATGAGTGGAGTTGATAGATATAAATAAAAATAATTTTCAACCTGTAGAATATTTGTACTAGAAAGGTATTAGTGTCTACATGACTCAAATTTCATGTAAAAAATTATTAGGACATTGACTACCTCAGCTATGTTGGGGTTTTTAGGGGAATGTCTCACCAAAAAACTATTGGGGGGTAAGATCTTCACACATGTGATATTCTTGAGTTGTTCCTTCTCTTTGCATCCCCCATAAAAATCGCTAACATCTCTATCTAGTGTTGCAATTCTTATTGATACATAGATAATATTTCTATCATCTTTTTCATTTCCCCAGTTTGATTCTCTTGTTTTTCTTTTTGAAAATATGTTCAGTGTGTCACCCCAAAACCTACATTGCTGACATGACCTTACTGTTTGAGCTGCTTCAAGGCCATTGAATGTATGTCTGCATCTGGTGTAGGTGTTGTTGATTCTTGTGACTATGTAAGATATAAAATATAAGAAAATAAGTAATCATTGTTATGTAATAGATATTTAAAACAAAAAAATTTATATTATGTCATACTTACACACGTTTTCCACACTGTTTGTGTGTTTTCATTTATCATTATCCCCTCTTTATTCACACAAGCCTCCTTTAATAGAAAATTGTGTGGGATGGAAGTGAATTTGCATTTTGATTCATCAATATTCATATAAATAGAGTAAAATGGTTACGGTGTTGTTTTATCTCAAAAAAAATTATTACAATTCATTTAAAATATGTACTGATTTTTTAATGTGAAGCGTACCCCATCCATGCTTTACGGTAGGGGTATGATGGTTTTTCTTCCCATTCCTTATTTTCAGCACCACATTGCTGTTTAATAAATAAAAAACCCTCAATATTATTTATGAATACAAGAAATGTGAAACAAAATATTAACAGACACAATGTAAATAAAAAGAATGCTCCACACGAGGGCTTCTAAACACATCCCACACTCCTTGGGATATCAAGTGTTCATCAGGAGGAGGTGGGTGTGGATTGATTTTTCCTTCAGCATCATTAAGATGATATTTTATTAAAATATTGTAGTACCCTCTATGAATCCTTCATGAAACTCTTAATACATATTCGTTGTGTGAAGAATCTACTATAAATGCATTCTTCAATGGATAATGATGAGTAAGTCAATGTTTTAATATTTTATTTTATTTTAAAAAATTAATAATATGATATCATAATGTTACAATAATCTCTTACCACATTAGTTTCTTATGCCTAGTAACAACATTCTGCCATGACTATACATCAATAATCACACATTACCGAGTGATGATTCCAATGTAGCTACTAAACATGGATTTGTGTGGGTTAACATGTTGGGTTTTATTATTTCATCCCACCTCAAATTTGATGCCTTTTTCTTTTTCTTTAAGGATTTTGGATAACACTGTCAGACTACAGAGCTCTTGGTTTTTTGACACCTCCAATGCTTCATTTCCTACCATTTCCTCATTTTCAGTATCATTATTATGTTCCTCTAGAGGTATAGAATCGAAAATGGGACTACCAGAAATAGGTTGAAAAATTTTTATACCTCAACATTGGGACCAGCAGTAATAGGTTGACAGACCTATCGTTCCACTACACTGGGACCAATAGTAGGAGGTTGAGAAAACTAATGTGCCTCAAGATTGGGTGCATTAGCAGGTGCATAATTCATTATCTGCAAAATTGGTTTAACATTTAATTTATTTACATAAAATCAGTTGCAAACAGATAATAAAAAAAGGAAACACAATGTATATTACAATTAAAAATAACCTGATTATTTAACACTCTTTTTTTAAATGATGAAGTGATTTGACCCCTCAATCAACTATGTAAATCCCTTCATCTTGGTCTTCTATTACATACAAAACATCATCTACATTGGGACTTCTATGATATTATTGTGAAGTCCCAATAAAAGCGTCATCATCTGTTGAATTTTCATCTAACACATTCAGTTGGTTTGGACAATAACAGAACAATTTACTAGTTTTAGTTTGAGGGATCTGGAACATATAATACTTGTACATCATGTGATTTCATTATGAACAATTTTTTTTCTCCCCTTCCTTATTGAAATCATCTTTCAAAAATCCTAAATCATCTATTTTAACAGCACTCCTATTATATTCCAACTTACATTGAAAAATCATCACATGGAATTTCATATAATCCAACTCCCATATTTATTTTATGATTCCAATGTATGAAATATTTTAAAAAAATTGGATTTCATTCCTTAGAACCAGAAACATGCATCACTTCTACCACAAGTTAAACCCCACTATTCTTCAGGGCACTGTATTCATCATGTTCCTTATTATAGAATATATAACCATTAATTTCATTATAAACGTAAGATAATACATACACACATGGTACTCTGTCTAGCCATCGATATCATTCTAGAATTGAGTCCAAATTATCTTCTGACTTTTTAAAAATATGGTCTTCAAACCATCTTATAAAATTTAAATTATGTGTATCTGATAACAATTTTAAGACCTAGATGGATTAAAATGCCTATGAATTTGTTTGTGGGTTTGAAAATATGGTTCAATGTCGAAATTGATATACAAAACATAAAGGTGGGGCTGCTCTTGATTTTTAATATTGATTGTGACAACCTCTCTTCTATAAATTTTATAAACCTCAAGCTTCTCAATGTGACAAGATTTTGGTAGTCCAATGCTTTCCACACCAGACAGGTATTCGGTGTAGAATTCACCGTCTCCCTTAACAATATATCTCTTTGAAATACAACCCCCTGGACGACTTCAATTATTTCCATACCCTTTCAAAATCATCATATACCATTCAATGTGGGTATAACCATCTATAATGTATAGGAAATCACAGTAGAATATCTCTTGCCAAGTGAACCATCATATTAAAGAACGTCAGTGGGAAGACCATTTCCATTTCACATAATATGAAGACTATTTCTCTTTCCATTGTTGGTACCTTCACTGGTTCTATAACATTGTTTCTTATAGATTTGAAAAAAAACAGAGCTTCGTTAATGTATGGAGAACATTCTTGGGCAAAATGAAATGTAAATCTATAAGAATTAGATATTTCATAAAAGCATGGTAGTCATGTGATTTCAGACCCATTAAATTTAAATATCTCATTGAAGCAATATTCTTGATATTTGAAGAATACCTCGATGAAACCTTTATGTCATTCAAGATTTCGCAAAACTAATATCTCTCCATCATGGAAATAGTGTAAGTAGTAGTAGGAAGAAATGTTTATTTTCCTCCCTTCACTGTTATTCTCGTATACCCATATCAACCATGTCTAACCTAGACATAATTTCATCATCTATTTTTTCAGGTGCATTTATCAGTGTTCTGATGACACTATCACATAAATTTTTTTCAACATGCATAACATCAAGAAAATGTCTGACATGCAGACAATTCTAGTAGGGCAATTAAAAAAAACTGGTATCTTTTTCCAACCGATTTTCATAAGGTTTTTTGAAAAAAGTTTACCAATTGTTGTGTCCATATATTTTACTTTCTCAAACAATTGATCACCTGTTAGTGAAGATGGTGTTTTATGTTCTTCTGAAAATCCATTGAATTATGTCGTCAAAGATCGGTACTGATGCCATTAGGGTAGAAATCTGTGTTGTCCTAGAAACATAGTTTTTAATGAATGTTTCAACCTAATTGATTGTTTACCTTATCTTCAAATGGGAAACCCTTGAGTTTATTTAATTATTTATCCTGAAAAATTTCCACAAACCTAAAATTCATTTATCATCCCGTACAACATGGATATCAAATTGAAATCTTCATTTCTGTAATCATCATACAATGTAACACCTAGATCCCACAATAATTTCAAATCGTCGATGAATGGATCCAAATAATCATCAATATCTTTACCCAACTATTTTTGTCCTGATATAAGCATAGATAAGATGATGTATTTTCATTTCATACATAACCATAGTGGTAAGTTATAATTTACAACATAATTTTCCCTATACTGTGAACACTTCTTTAAAAACCAAAAGGATTCACTCCATCTATAGATAACTCAAGATGAAGGTTTCTTGGTTTGTTTCCAAATTCAGGATACTCATGATCAATTCTATTCCACTAAAGAGAGTTTTCTAGGTGATGTAGTTTCCCATCTTTAATTCTTGTATCTTCATGACAATTAAATTTTCTTTTAGTCTCCTCACTTCTATAAAGGCGCCTGAACATTAGAATCATTGGAAATTACGATAAAAATTTCATAATACTGGATTCATGTTTCTTTTATCAAGAATAATCACACTTTGGGAATTATTTAAGTGATTTTTTTCCTTGTAATATTATATACAGTCATTTGGGTAAGCGTGTATCCTTTAAGAGATCATACTCATTGAGCATAGTATTCTTTTGGAGGCATATGTTCTACTTGGGAGCTTATTATCTCCTCGGAAAATGTCATTCAGGAGAAAAATCAGTTTCATAAAACTTCCATCACTCCACCTATTTACTGCTTTCAAATTACACAACTGTAGTATGGCTTACAATGCTGTATATTTAGTGAAACCAACATAAAATGGTGTATTTTGAGCACACTTTAACATCTCAAACAATTTTGGGTAATCAAGAAGTTCATCTTCATATTTCCTTATCATTTCCTCAATACAATCTTTATCATCATTCACATCTGTAATCACATCCTCTATATGGTTGTCTACATTGTTCACTCTTGTAATCATATAAGATGATCTAAAAAACGCAGTGTTATCCTAGTCACTACCTACATTCGTTTTCCCCTTGTTTAATCCATCATGTATAACTTTGATCTATTATATGATAGATCAAGTGTTCTTCTAACTCCTCTGGACTAATGTTTCTTGAATAACAACTATGTAAACAAATATAAAGGATTTGAGTAGGTTCATATGAATGTTCTTTTGAAAACATGATAAAATATTTCATACCATCTTCATACTCTTTTGTTAGTCGATTGGAATTCATCCATTCCTTATTCTTATTCAAACTATTTGATTTAATAATATTAATATTTAACAAAATAATTACACAAAACATGTTCAACTGGTGTCATCATCCAACTATAATCAATGGAACTAGCTATGTTAAAACACACCCTTACCTCTCTAGTCATTACTCGGTACCAAAGTAGGTCACACCCATATTCCCAACTACCTAATCAATGGAACTAGCTATGAGAAGCCCTTGAATTAGAATTTTTTAGTATCCCACATGTGATCAATATGCCTTGCTATAAACCATTTTTTTGTGCTTCTCAAGAATCATAACGTATGGAGGCATGAACTATTGTTCTAATCTAATAGATGGTATTATTTTCCATAGAGTGGTTGTGTGTGGAAGTATTAAAAACATGTGTTGTTATAGTTATTTTACTAGGGTTTCTATAAAGTGTCCCATAGAGTCCTCTAGTGAAGTGGATTTCTATGATTTAGTGGAATAACACTAGTAAAAATGTGATGGATCCATTGAAATGGGAATGTTATTGAGTTATATTCAATGGTGGAGTAACTAAAACAAGGGAAAACTTGCATACCAATCATGCTAACATCCACAACACCATACAAACACACAATCGTGCTCATAATTGCAACACCATAAAACCCAAACAAACACAATTTCATATTTTAAAAAGCATCCCTTATTCAATTCTGATTGTTAATTTTGGGGTTATCACATAATTTTTATCATACTAAGGCACTCAATCATTAGAAAAGTAAAAAAATTTCCAATTTATAGTTTAAAATGTTCAATAAGAACCAAACAACATGCAATTCATTTAGTGCCTAAACAAGGACCATCAGGACCATGATTTTTAGTGGGGTTTTTAGCCCATACAATTCACATAATAACCATCAATATCAAATGGTAATAACATGTGAACAAGAGGAAACCAATGAGTAAGGGGTGAAAACACACCGAGAAGGTGTCGTTTAGCATGCGGTGGAGGTGCATTCACGGCGGAGGAGAAGTGTGCGATAGAGGAGAATTCCAACTGAAAAGAAAATAGAAAATGAGTACCCATATTTTATACCTATTCAAAAAAGATCCAATGAGATTTTGATGTAAATGATTTGTATATGTTGACGAAAATGATGATGTGGTTGTGTGTTTTAATAAAAATTGTATATTTTTCATTAGAATGAGGTTGGTTTAAGTAATTTTATTTAGGTCAGTTGTGTTATTCCATCACGAGGTTCAATAAGAATAGGTTCATCAAGCATCCAAGTATGAGCATCCTAGGCTAAAACTAGCGGTTGGGAAAGTAAAACACACAAATCATATGAAAGTGCCAAACATGCCCTTGATTATTAAACACACACACAACCAAACATTTGAAAATTTCAAAAAAGTATATTATTCTTTCAAAACACACAAAAAATAATTTATATAAAAAGCCAATCAAAACTCTAAAATGATGACTCATTTATAAAGAAACTAATCAATTTATCCATAATTGTTCAAAAAACCAAACAATTAATAAACAACTCCAACAGTTTATAAAAAATTTTATAAAATCATTACCAGTTTATGAAAAAAAATTGTATTCCAACCAAATTATAATTAATTTTTTATGAAAACCAAGTAAATGTGAATGCTACTTTGAAGTAAAATGTCCTTCATATATAATCTATTGAAACCTGTAATTCTATTGTGACCACTAACTGTCTCACCATATACCACCGATTTTTAGAAATACTTCACACAACAAATATTTCTCATCCTTCATTCCCTCCCACTATAGTTCACTTAGGACACAAATGCATTAGATTCGTTCTTCTAGTCATCAGATCCCTTATATGACAATAATCCTACATCCGGAGCCTGAAACAATCAATACTTCCCATAACCCTGAATCCCCCCATGTGAAAATCCCACACCCTTCAACAAAACCCTCTACTTCCAGCAAATAATCTTCTAAAGAATGTCCCAATCACCTTCTAATCCGTTGTCCATATTGATCCATCACATATGAATGATTCTAAGAAACATGACACCAACTCTCACTCAATGGTATAATGACACATTGCTAAAGAACTAAGACACCTTCCCCTTATATGTGTCCTGATAGATGATAATTTCGAATATGAAATAGTTCTGAAAAAATGGTATTAGACTAAACTCAATATTATTTTCCCAGTGACTTACTAATTCAATCCACTTGGAAAAAACTGTTAGAACGTTTTATATAAAACCATTTAAAAAATTTAAACTTCTTATCCCAAAATCATAAATAATTTCTAAGGATAACCCTTATATATATATAAAATCAATTCTATTATTAGTAATGTCCACATTTATGTATCTAACCACTCACCATGCATGCTTAGTTGAAATTTCCATACCCATACGAGATCCATCATTGATTAAACGAGTCATCCTAAGGTGAAAAATATTTTTGTTCCCCAATGTCTTACTACCCTTATTTATGGTCAAGTCCAACACATGAAATCATGCCAACCATATTTAACAAATACCATACCAAATAAATCAAAAATTCCTCATTAAAATCATTTCATAAATATATTACATGTGTTAAATGAATACCATAATTTCAAAACTATAACATAAAAATTATATAATAAGTTGGTTTTCCAAATGACAACCAATTTTTCTAAAACCATACGACAAGGGATTTCCTTGAAGAATCATACATGTTTTTTCAAAATTATTTAAATTAATATATTTAATCAAAACATCTTCTTTATGTTAAAAGGGAATTATAGATTAGAGGGAAGCAACATACCTCACAATGGTTTTCAAAAATGAAGAATGGCATATGAAAACAACAATATCTGATCACAAACCATGTTAACATAACTAGATCCAACAAAATTACCTCAGGACCAACAACACAGACCAAAGAACTATCCCCAATAGACTTGGTTTATGATTCTAAGAGAAGGAAGAACCATGGATCTGTGAAGAATTAAGAATAATGAGAACTTAATGATAAATTCTGGCAGAGGAGATGGACAAAGAGGAAGGGAGGTGGTAGCATTGGAGGAGGAGGTAGTAGTGATGGTGGAGGAGGACGAGTTAGAGGTGGCCTTGGAGAAGGATTAGGAGGTATTGATGGAAGCATAATAGGAAGAGTTAGCGGCCATGAAGGAGGAGGAAGAGTTAGTGTCGGCGAAGAAGGAGAAAGAGGAGGGGTCACGGTGGAGGAGGGCTCAACGACACAGGGGTCTGCTTCTGTGAAGGCTTGAAAGGGTGTGAGGGAGGAGGAACCTATTAGGATTCTTTTAAAAACCCAACTAGAATATTTATCAGTGCTAGATAAAAGTGTTGATAAAGTTATTATTTATCAACGCTAAAATAAAAAAGTGTTGATAAAACATAACTTTATCAACGCTTTGTTAGTGCTGATAAATATAGGCCTTTATCGATACTAAAAAAGTGTTGATAAAATTCTGATTTACCAGCGGTAAAATTATATTGTGGATAATGACATTCTTTATCATCACTTTGTTAGTACTGATAAAGATACTAGTTTATGACCACAACAAAAGTGCTAGTAAAAGAATTATTTATCTGTGATAAAATTATTGTGCTGATTGTGAATTGTTTTATCAGTGTTTTTTTGGCGCTGATAAAGGACATCTTTATCAGTGCTAAAATAGATCTAATAAATGTATAATTTTATTAATTTATTTATATGATTATATATTTATTTAAAATGATTTAGAGGATATATATATATATATATTTATTAATAAATATAACTATAAATAAATGTTTATTTATTTATAATTATAAAATTATAATTTATGAAATGGAAAATAATAAACAATATACTTGTTGTATTTATAATCATATAAATATATAAAATAATATATTATTTATAAATATTGAAAATATTATAGATATATATACCTATATTTTTACTAATTTTATAAATATTTATATACAATTAATATTTATTTATAAATATAATTATAAATATAAATATATATATATATATATATTTATTTAAATAATTATAATATTATTAGAAATTTATATATACAATATTTATAAATATTTAACATATATAATCAATATATCTATTTTAATTTTAGAATTATTTAAATATATTTTTATTTATTTATAACCATAAATAATATTTGTATGTATTTATCAATATTTGTATAAATATTTATAAATATATATCTATTTTATTATATATAACATATTATATATGAAATAATAAATATATTTTTTATAAATTAATAATTATTTAAATAAATATAAATTTATTTGTATTTATTTATAAATATTTTAATATATTTAAAAATATATATATTTAATTATATATTAATAACTTTATAAGTAGTATAATAAATATATTTATTATAATTTTATAATAATATACATATATATATATATAGTTACAATTATAACTACAAATAGTAAATATTTATAAATATTTTTATATAATTGTTAATATATATATATATATATATTTATAAAATTATAAAATTATAAGCATAATTTTATAATTATTTATATATATATAGTTATAATTATAATTAAAAATGTATTTGAAAAATATTTATATATATCATTAAAAATATAATAAAATATATTTATTATTTAAATATAATTATGGTAATTTTATAAGTACATTTTTTAGAAAATTCTATAGTTCATATGGGTGAAATTATGAATTAATCAACATACCGAATCAATAGACAACTTGATGTAAAGTATAAATGAACATTAATTCATGATATATAACATATACGCATGATCAATATATTCATTGACCAAATTCATTGGAAAACACACATAAATTCAATAATTTTAATTATAAATACATATATATTAAAAAGTATTATATATTTATAAATAACCTAAATTTATTAAATATAAAAAATATAAAAAATATAATGAATATAATGAGTTAATCTAATAAATCTAATAAATATAATAAATACAATAAATTAATAAAATAAATATAATAAATATAAATCTAATAAATCTCTAATAAATATAATAATAATATTTATCATTTAATGCAATTTATTATAATCTTATAATTATTTAATTATATATATATATTTAATTATAATCATAGAAATATGTTTTCAATAGAAACATTAGACATATTTTTGAATTAATAAAATATATATATTAATTATAAACATTTTTTTATTTAATGTATATAAATAAACATTATTTTTGAATATAAATATAATAAGTTTATATAAACTAAAAATATTTTTAAAAAAAATTACATCAGTGCTGATAATAGGTCAAATAAAGGCCGACCAATTTATCAGTTCTTTCTTCTTACTGGTAATAAAAGGGAGTGCTTCCCTTTCCCTATTTCGTCGTAGTCATGATCGAAACAGGATGATTGAATGTTGGCCTCTCCATCAATGGATTCCCCATTGGAATTAATCGAATAGTCTGAGTCTCCCATAAAGATTAAGACATTGTTCTTGAAACTCTTCCTAGCTCCATATCATTGTGGATGCTAATTAATTACGTGGTTTCTGTCAGGATATTCCCAAGGGGGTCAAGTAAGGGAAGAAACCTTCATTCAGTAGTGTAGTCAGGTTGAGGCATCACTGGTATGTTTGGATGCTGAAACACTGGCACACCTAGATTTTCCCTTATCAAATGGCTTCTCTAAGGTGTGGAAGCATGAGGAATCCCACTTCGAATGCGGGGAATTATATGATAGAGGCATTTATCTAAGGTTATCCTCAGCTTCCCATATTTAAAATAGGGCATGTCGTGATTTTAACATCTAGTGGAGATGGATTGGACTAATTAAAACACTAATTGGAGTAGACCATATTGGTGTATCCCTAGGAGGGAGTACTGAGAATTTTTTCCAGATGGATGGGTCAGAACACCCAATAAGTATGGATATAGGATGGTGTATCCAACAAATGTGAATGATTCACACCATAAATCTTTATTAGGACACCGAAGATGGTGGATTGGAGAGGGGGATGGGTCCACAGAAAGGGAACACTAAGGATTTCTATAGGATAGGACTGAAACTCGAAGAGGATTCCTATGTACCTTGTATAGAAGACAGGGATCAAAAACCATATAGTTTGAATGGGAGAGGCATGGAATATGGGTGTAAACAAAGAACAAAAACGCATAAGAATTTTGGGGCTTTCACATGGTTACCAGCCCATTTGGATGGAATGATTTCACTGGGATATGGCAGCCTAGGTAATATTAGGATGAACATGGATGAAGTGTCGAAATATGTAATGAATGAGGGTGGAACTGAAAACCGGTTTGAAGGTGATGATATTGGACTCGAACCTCAAAGAGGACTCATATATATCCATGTGGAAGGGAATATTTGTCAATGTAGTTTTGGGATGGGGCCATAAGTCAACTTAGGAGGAGGCTTGTTAGAATGGAGTCATGGATGTGGGCCAAAAGAAATTGGAATCGACGGGTTAAGGAATGATCATCCCAAGCCGCAAAGTCTCACGGGAGATCCCAGGATGGGACATTGGATATGGTAGTGAACCTTTGATAGTTTTTCAATATGCCTCGATCAAAATATAAAAGATCAGAGTACATATATTTCATGAATGGGGGATAGAATCAGGGTGTACACAAAGGAAAACCACCCGAAGACTTGTTGGGGCTTCAACATAGTTAGCATCCCATCACAAGAGGAACACAATCATTTGGAAGAGTGTGGATTGTGTGTGTCAAATAAACATGTTAAGCTACCCAAGATCTTGTCTGACACCAGTAATTGGAGGACCAAGGATGTGGGTCCCAATAAAGGTAACACATATGTTTACTCATGTTTGGGGTTGAACCTCACAATGGATTCCAACATACCATGTCTAGAAGAGAAAGATAAAAACCCACATAGTCCTAAAGCATACAGTTTAACGTCATGAGTGACAAAAGGGGGAATATAGTTTAGCATCACATGGGATAATGGTTAACTAAAATGAATTGTTCAGTATCAGTTGGTGATGGTCATGAGCCTTGTGGAGGCTTCCTACATACCGTGGTTGAAAGGCATAAGGATAAAAGTCCATGTAGGTAAATATAGAGGGGATTGGGGTTTATGTATGCTTAACGACCCAAAGATTATGTCATGGTAATGTCTTAATATAACCGCACAGGTTTCATGCTCAGTGTGAGAAACAATATGAATCAAAACACCTAATGATTGTGTCACAAAAGGTGCGTCTTTGAGGAGTGGAGTGTGGCTTATTCATGATTAGTGGGATAATGAAGAAACAATGGGTAACACGTTGTTGGAAGCCTAAGAGAATAACATTGGGATATACTATTTGAGGGAGTCCTAATGAGGATTTCTTGATGTAGGAGGACGATATAGTCATCATTCAAGAGGAACCCTATCTAGTTGGGTCAGGGCATACGTAGAGGCTTCCCAAGGTGCACATGGAGACAAATCACAGAGGGAGAGGGGGAGTGAGGGTGTGTTGGTTCACATACCCTTGTTGGTCTTCTCAATCATGCCACTCATATGGTTGTGATAGTTTAACATCATGTTTGAGGACATGGGAGATTTTTAGTTTAACATCCTGCAGCTTAGAAAATTAGGAGCTTCTCCTCTCCCCTAGGATTTATTTAATTTTAGTGACCCGTACTGGGAAAGTGAATCCACACACAACACCATTTATTAATGGGGTTGTGGAGTGATCAATTGGAGGGTCTATTTTATCAAGGATATGAAAACAAGAAACATCTGTTAGCATGCCTATGCAAATAATCACATGGTAGTGAAACCAAAACAAGGCACCACTTGGAGTAACATGAAATTAATTCGTACAAGCCTAGACAGTCACACAGTTTATGGTTTTTCAAGGAAAGATACCTTGAAAATAAGTGCCTTGTGATACTTTTGTTCTTCCAAAAAAAATATGGCCTTCATAAAGCTTTAGTTCTTTGTGATGAGGATGGACTTCACAAATAAAAGACTCTTTATGAAGGGATAAAGCATTGTGAAGGGCAGTTTCAATAGAGTAGTGATTCTACTTATTGGGGGACTCATTATTTGAAGAGTACATCACAATGTCTTAAGGATTCATGAATTCTTTAACACCCCAAAGGGGATCCATCCTTTGTGAAGGAAATATTAATTCACAAAGGGAATCCCCACCATAGGTAGGGTACATGAAGAGAATAAGGATAAACAGATCGTAGAGGACATGTTCCTTTGGCGATCCATTTTCAACGTCACGATGGTCTTTGAGAAATGGGAGCATGGATGAAAATTGCTCATAGTAACCATGTTTTGAAAGGAGGGGATGAGCCTTTAATTTATAGGTAACTAAGGTTGGTGGGGGTCACAGAGGTTTTTGCAGAGAAAATTATAGTTCAACGAAGATAAGATGACTGCGTCAGACTCGTAGAGGGTCCATCGAAGGGATAATCAAAAAGTTCATAGTTGAGACATAATGACTCCTTGGAGGTACATGGATATGTTAGGTCATTAATGTGGATCTCTCAAGTGGTCACTGTGGGGTGGTCCCCATATGGCATGTGATGTCGCGAAGGCACCAGGATTCATTGGAATCGCACAGGGTCCATCACAAACACTTAAGATCGCAGTGGTGGGATGGATCGATGGAGGTCTTCATGAACCAGGACCCTTGGAATAGGTTTTATGGATATCAAGGCCATTTTGAGTATGGATTAACTTTGAACGCCAGGACTTTGTTCTCACCTCAAGTGGCATGAATTTAGGCACCAATAAATTCCCCCCTCAGAATGGAATCCAAAGTAAAAGAGGGTTAGATTTTGAGGGTATGTCATCGAAAAACTAGAAGGTTCACAAGAAGGTGGATCAAAAAGCTGAATTGAAGAGTTAGATCACAATGTTCAATCATGAATCATCATTGTGTAGTGGATGTTAAAACCAATTGTGTGAATTTTCTTTTCTAGTAGGGTTCCGTGAAGCCCAGTCACAGGTTGTTATCAATAGTTCATGCAGGTTGATGTGAATAGCATGTGTAGGTTTCTATGATGCCTGGGTGAAGATCTCCACGAATCCTGGGCTGAACGAGTATATAAATGGCTGAATATGGGTGTTCCTTCCGCACTTGGATCTCCTCAAAATATTGTGCCATTTATCTCTCTTCACGAAGCAATCCTCCTATTGAACACAACTATGTGATCCAGGTTATTTGTTATGGTGCTCTGCATATGATTTAGGGAACCTACGAATCACAGTCTACTGCTTCTTCTACATCATAGTCCAAGATCAAGTATACTTCATAGAGTGTTGTCTCTCTTTAAAAAACCTACGCAAAGGGTCCCTATGACAATATTCACGATTTGACCATAGTTTTTTTTTATTCATTTTGTCAATGGGTACTTAAGAGGTTGCTTGAGAGGTTTGTGTCAATGATGATCAGAGTTAGGCCATGGAGAATAATATTAAAATAGAGGAATACATCTGGAGAACCTAGGATAACCAATTTTTTATGGTGATTCTAACGGAGGGGAAAAAGGAAAAACCATTGTCCAAGTGATTATCATTGTACAACATCATCTTACGAGATGACTTATTCCTTCCAGAGGTGAAAAGGGATGAACCAAATTACTAGTTCAGAAGAACCCCAGAAAAAAATCAATGGAATAGGGCTGTAGACACTCATGATGGAAAGGATCATACTCCTATCATAGCAACTATCTTAACAACAATCTCAAAAACATCGAAGACATGGAGTTGGAGGTAGAGACATATCCACCTCTGTATAAGGTAGTTATCAAGGCAAGGAACAAAAATATAGATAATGGATGGATTATAAGATGGGATCTGTGCCAGGGTGAAAAATTTACCAATTAGTAGGACTAGGCCTACTGGGCATGGGCATCTTTTGAATTCTTTGAGACTATTCTAAGGCGGGTAGGCCTATATGAAGTAGCATCAGCTTCTCAATTTAGTGTTTTCCAACCAAAACAATTCACACCGAAACTACTAAGTTGGTGTTCTCCGGATACCAAATCATTATATCTACACTATGGGGAGGTTTCCATCATCCTATCGACATTCGTCAAATTTATAGGATCTTGATCATGGATGGGATGTATGATGAGTTCCTTCCTACCATGAACGTTTGGGGTTATGTGGAATAGATGCCACCTCAAGCGAAGGCACTACTAGATTTAGTACTTGGAATGAATGATGATAATTAGAACGACCGAGATGTATACTTAAATAATAGTTTAGCTACATTTTGAACTTCCTGCTGAAGGAATGAAAATTGCAAACAATGCCCCCACATGCCCGAGGGTAGCTCAACAATGAAAATAATACTCTTATTGGTAGATCCTGGAGGATAGAAATATAAAGGTATGGTGTTACAGTTTCCCAATAGATCAGTGTCCATTGGTAAGCCTAGAATAATTCATCTCGATGTTGTTTTGTGGGTGGGTGCTACCAGTTTGATATGCTCACATGGGATTAATACGAAGCATGTTTATTATGGCGATGTGACTGGATGGTAGAGAAAGTGTGAACCTGGACATATAAGTGTTGGTGAAGTTATACCATTAACATCATAACTTCAACAAGGGAAATATGTCATTGTGGGAATGAGGGCCATTCCATTTCTCATATAGCTGGATTGCATCACATATGGGGGGCCAGGAATATCTTAGCCCCATCGTTCCACCTGAGATATTCTCTTGGTCATTAATTTTGAATATCACAGGGAGTGCCCCCTAAGACTAGATATATCAGCCATGTTGGGTAAGGTGGGAAGGGTAGAAAAATTCCACTCCCATACATTTCCACTACTGACTATAGAATATACCAATGATAGAAAAAAAACCTTTGATAAACGGTCACACATACTGTCCTTTATAGGTGGTGTGTTTGTGGTGTGGGTAGATTATGAACCCATATGCGAGCCATGAACTCTACATTGGTTCACAAGAAAATTAAGATTCATGAGAATACTAACTCCATATGTGTATCTGAGGGTGTTCCATGAGAATCATACATGCGTAATAAGCTAGTTGTGGATGATGTTCACACGGAAGGATGGGAAGATATAGAACGAGTGGCCACCGACTTCCACAACATTCAGATTGGTTCTTGATTACATAATGAGTTGGGCAGCTAGCAACCTAAGAGAGACACTGAAGCAGCCTACCATTCGATCTATCAAGAAAGCAGTCCCCACACCTTGATGTTGGAGAGTGGTGATGGGGGGACATTGAAAGAGTGGTTCCAAAGTACTCCAGTGCGGTGAGGCTATAACAGCAGGGCCAGTGGGCCACGAAGCTACCCTGATAGAAAGTTAAGAATGGGAAGCGCAAATGCTAAACCCAACTATTCAGACTGGAGGAACCCAAGAGATAGGGGAATCATCAAAATGATTATGTGGGTGGTCTCTTCAAGCCCCTGGGAAGGAGGTTCACCAAGCAGTGATTCCTTCAGATGCAATTTATCTAGATGTAGGGAATGACATGGAATTATATAAGCACTACCTCTGTATTAACTACCTCTAGGGGAACATAAAAATGCATGGAGTGGAGTATGGGGAACTTGGTCCTTCCAAGGCTAGTTTTAATGCCACTACGCCTCATGGAAAAAATAATTGATATGGGTACTAGAGAGACAAGTTTACTCCAGAGGGACTTCATAACCATTGACAGAGAGGGTAAGAGTATTATTGAACAAGACCACCCCCAATGGATTTAGTAGATCAATTGATATAACGCCTTCCCCTTCTAGATGACTTATATAGTTCTTAGGGGAGGAGGTATGTGAGGAATACCTTCGGAAGGGCGATGAGGAAGTGGTTTCAAAGAGGGTCTCTCCATAAGAAGGGGAAATAGTTTCCTCATAGGGGAATTCTTTAATAAAGTCTATCACAACTCTTGGAGTATGGTTAGACTCACATTCATTATGTTTTTCCCTTCATACATTATTTTGTTATCTCAACTAAAACCTATACGTGTAGGAATATATTTAAACTAGTCCTTCTAATGATGGGGATGAAGGCACGGGGATAGGTGTGGAGGATTGAACACCAAAACCTATAACCAGTGAGATGATAGTTACCCAGTCCATCAGTGCTAGGGAAGCGAGGGTTTTTTTCTTTGATCCTTTGGAGTCTAAAAACATTTGTGGAGGAACATTCCCTGGAATCCTGGCAATGAAATCCCCACAACTGGATCATGTGGCTGAACAACATAATTCCCTACCTCCGGGGCCACATATTTTGTATGCTTAATCAAACTATCGAGAATAACTCATATAAAAATAGTTCTCAATATCAAAAACATATATCCAATGAATGTGGTTGGAGTACTCAAGGCCCCTCTCGAAAGAGGGAAGCTAGTCCATATAGAACCGAGTTCCCTAGCTGACCAGAACATAGTTTATTATGGGTGACTGATGGTGATGAGTGATGGTGTTGAGCGATACCACTAGCATAATAATGACTGGAGTTGTATGAGTTCATGTCATTGAATTAGATTAAAGTGATGAAGACCAACCTGAAGGAGACCCTACTATTAATATCCTAGAGGAATTTCATAAATACTATCTAATTGGTCCAGAGGAGCAGGATTAGATAGATTCTGATGAAGAGGATAGCAAGGATATCTGCTACAAGATGTGGAATCTATTCAAATACATCATTAATAACACCCCTCAATCGGAGTGGTTAATCCAGATTGGAAAAATTCATCCCCGACTGTGAATACCTTGTGTTGGAGGAGTGGATGCCCAACACCCTAATGTTCTAATTAGATATTACCTTACCGAGAAGGTACGAGAGGATGAGCATGGCCTTGGTGTTGGCTTGTAGTTGATTAAGTGAATCAATTACTAGAATCTTTAGGATGATTAACCTGAGATCCAACACATAGGAATGTGGCAATATGAGCGCTCCTCTTTCATGAACAAATAAAAAGATCTCATATAACAATTATAGGCTCCGCTGGAAGTAGAAAAAGAGCACCTAAGGCTAATATTACCTGAAATTGACAACATCAAAGATGATAAGGATCAACACTAACCATGGATAATGAACTATTCCCTATGGCCGAAAAAGAAGATATAAAGCTTAACAGATGATAAAAAATCATGTAGGTCACACACAAAAAACTAGTGGTGCTGAGACGTTCCATTGAAAAAGATAACACATATATTGTGTAACGCCCCCAACCCAGTTACCCCGAGTCGGTGCATTATTACATAACATTGGCATGATCACAAGAATGATCAAATCTCGAAATACCGATTGTTTTAGTATCCTTGGAAACAGTAGATATATTCATAAAGTTTTACATTACATCATGAAGTGAAAAACTACTACAACAACATAATGTATCAATAGTCCACACTATTATCCCCTCATAATATCCCTACAGGTCATTCATAACTTACTTCTTCACATCCTAGGAAAAATAAAACATAGAAAAGGGGTGAGTTCAAATGCCCAGTAAGGATAACAATATAGCGGAAACATTCCAAAATAAGCATAACCATTTAAGGCAATGTATAACTAAAACAAAAGCCTTTTAAACTTGAACTTCAACATATTATGGAAAAAGTAAAATGTAATAATGCCATTTAATTATTCACATGGATATTATACTAATCGAATAATCACATTCAATATCAATAACCACTTTCATAAGGATGGAATGCATAATTCCAGACTATCATAACCACATAGCCAAGGCCTCGTGCCAAGACTACAAATAAGATTTTTCCAAGGCCTTGTTCCAAGACACTAGTTTGTCTCATGAGACCTACTGATGCATCAAGGAGCTATAACGGGCTCTACCCATCACACATTAAGTCCAATGCATTCCCATATGAAAAGGTTTAAACATAACATAAATATTCATATTAAAAATAGCATACGAAATGTCAATACTTTCACCATAAACTATGAACTGTATAAAAATATCACATCCACAGTAAAACATATCACAAAACCTTCAATACAATATACAAGTTTTGTATCATAATAAATCAACTTCAAATAATCATAAAATCCATCAAAGGATGTTGACATAGATAAAATAAAAACTCTTTTTAGAGAAATATCTCTTTCTATTTTGAAATCATTGAAGAGTCTTATATTTATGAAATAAAACATTTTCTTGGAAAATATTCTTATAATCTTGAAAGTGAATCTTTGGCGATTTTATAACGGCGGCAAATAGCTGCACCCACCATATAAGTTAAAAAAACAATTTTACCTTAATTTTGTCAAAATGGTTAAAAAGCACCTTGTTTGGAAAATGATGGAAATATTCCATTATAAACCTCTTTTAAAAAGTCAAACAAGGGTATAAATGACTTTAACCAATATTCTAGTAAATAGTAAAAATGTTTTGAAATTAATTCTTAAGAAACATGAATGTGGATGATAAAGAGATCCCAGTAGATTATTAAGTATAAACAACCTCGGATAATGAAGTGATTTTGAAATAACCCATACCTTGTACTTTTACATGGTCGGGGTAGGTTAAGCTCCTGTATAATGGTGAAATGATTGTTATTAAATTATTCAATAATCATATACATTAATATGATATCATATATGATCTTTTAACATTGCTTTGTTAATAATATCTTAGAATTATCGTCGTTTCAGGTGTTAACTTACTCATTTTCTTTTATATGTTTTGTTACGTAAGCCATGATTGTAATGGATAGGTTTTATCTAATTAATATAAAGAATAATATCAAGTCCCTAGATACTATTATTAATCATAAAAATATAATTATACTTGAATGGATATGATTGAGAATGAATCTCATCACGTTTGTGGAGACGGTAGTCCGTACGTACGCACGAGCGATAATATCATTATTTTGATATTAAAATAATATATAATTGGATGTTATATCATATATAATGAATCCTTATCATGTTATATTTCTTATTTACATGAGTTACACATCATTATTATACCCATCCAAATAATAATTTATTGAATAACAGTTACACCACGACGTGGAGATGGTAAGCCGTACGTACGCACGAATGGTGACATGTTATTCAAAGGATGGATAGAATAGTTAATATAGTCGTACCATATTTATAATAACATCACAGTATATATATGATACTGGAGTTATTATTTTAGAATGGTAACAACAAATGAAGAAGAAGTGGAAAAGAAAGGAACTTGAAAAAGGGTGGTGAAATCATTACCTCTTCTTCGGGTTCTTCCTTTTGATTTGATCAAAAGGGATCCATAGGTTGGATTTATGATCAAACTATGGCCTCTAGGTTATCTTGGGGGAAGTTGGGTGAGTATTTGGGAGGATTTTGTCTGAACCAAAAGGCTTTAAGGTGTGAATAAATGAGAAGGAGGAGTGACCTTTTACAAGAGTGGTGAGGGGCACCTTTGGAAAAGATAGAAATATTAATTTATAATAAATTCATATTCGGTTTATAATGGCTCCAAAGTGGATTATTTGTATGTAAAGGTGGGTATAGGTCAAAAAACATTCATCCAATAGAATTTATACAGGTTTGGGTCATGATATTAACCTTATCATTTAGTTTTAACTCTTAGTTAATTAGTTTGACATTTACCATGTCACTTTGTATTTTTATATTATATAGTTAATAAAATTTCTATATACATCCAATATACCCCCAAGTGGTCCATTAATAATACACCTATTATGATATATGTCTCTTGGCTGAACCTTATATTTTTAGGAATTTAATATCAATTAATAATATAATATTTGTTTTAAAAACACTTTTATGTCAATTTGGACACTATTCAATAGTTGATTTTTGTGAAACTCATAACAGAATTATTACTTCGAAAAAAGTACAATATATCAATCCTAATATGTCATATTATCCTATAAAATTAGTTTAATGCATTAAAATTCTCAAATTATATTTATTTGGGTATTTATAATATCAATTATTTTAATTTTCCACTGTTATGTTAATTACTGCATCATCATTGTGTCATAAATAAATTAACTTATTTAATCTCTAAAAAATATAAATAAAATATCATTATGTTGGAAATCCTTTTATATTTCTAATGAATATTTATAGTCGAAAATCCAACATAGATAACCCTATGTAAAAATTGTTTTTCTAAAGGATATATGCTTGTGTCCTTTTTTTATTCATTTTAACTTAATTAAAATAAAGTGTCTCTATCACCTACATGTGGCTCCATGGGGTCCCAAAATCGACCCAAAGATTCCCATGGTCGGCCATGTCTCAACCAATAAGGTTAGGACACGTTTTAGGGTAATTTTCAGTTATTATAATATTATTTTTTAACCCATATTTACAGGATTTACCCTTTAACCATGGTAAATATTTTATTTACCGAAGTAATTATTCAAAATGTCTAAAAATAAAAGTTACCTATTTACACAATTTGAACATAATAATTCCAAATATGGAATCCATTTTTCCAAATTCAAAACACAGAAGTGGCAGAAATTAATTTAAAATTAACTCCCGTTGTTAAAACAAAAAGTGTGTTTTTAAGAGATAATAACTATCAAAAGATTGGAAATTGTTTATGTCTGGTATAATTGTGAAATAATATCCAATGACAATCATTGAATTAAATGGAAAAAATATATTCTAAATATACTTTAAAACCACTCAAATTCAGAATTTATCAATATTAATTATTTTGATTTAAAAAGTTGTTTTTAATTAAAATTTAGTAATTTTCACTATTCATGAAAATATTAAAGTTATCCGAAAAGTTCCAAAATTTCACCCTAGGCTAAATTCGATATTCTGAATCAAAAAATGAAGTCCATTTTGAAATATAAAATATATATAATTTCAAAAAGTAGGTATTACTATTCATAACGGCTAGTTTGATTGGTTGTGGTGTGTGTTAGAACTCGAAGTTGCGTACAACACACGCTGCTGTATTATTCAAAGGAAAGCATAGCGTGGAAGCATGGGATGTTTCATTTTAAACTTTTGATGTCCCCATTTAGTCAAAAAGTTTAAAATATTGTATTTAAAATGGTTTCACTATTAAAAGTTGATAAAAGTTCAATACTGAAAATGAATTTTTTCTTACATTATGTCTAAGAAAATCATAATATGGATTCTAAAATTATAAAAATAATATAAAGATAAAAATTTAGTTAATAATATTCATAACCTCTTTTGAACGGCTTGTTTTGTAAGTCACGGTGCGATTGAACTCGGTGTTGCGTATAGTGCAAGTTATGGAATTAATTTGATGAAATAACACACTATGAAATCTTGGGGTGTTACATTCTCCCCTCCTTCAATAAATTGCGTCCTCGCAATTTGAAATTGTTCTTCGAAAATAAAAGGTTGAAAATAGAAAATATCTTTGTGGGAAAACCCACATCAGAAATTAGTTTACTAAAATTTAATCTTAATATGAGGAAAAGAGAAATGAAAGGGTCACCACCAAATTATGATCTCGATCAGGAGAACATTGGTGGCAATTAGAGACATATAATTGGAGGAAAAACGTAAATATTTATATGTAGTGATTTAGGTCATCAATCAAAAGCAAGTATAAAATTGAGGTCCTTAAATTCATCAATCTATGATGATTTGAAATACCATCGGTTCAACAAAACATAGGGTATTAGGATAACACATTTTTGGTTTTAGGATTCCTTAAATTAAGTATAAGAATTAATTTCTTCATAGAATAAGAGAAGAAGAGAAATATATTCTTGACAAGTAGAGTTCCATCCTTTAACTAATTTCTACCATAAACTCATCATTTCACTCTAAAAGATAATAGTGTGAAAAAAATATTCTATTTATCCTATTCGTATAGGGTTCCAAAAAACGAATTTATAATTCATCTACCAGATCTTTTAAAAAAACTACATTATTTAATTTCGAACATCACGTGGGTCAGTGGTAGGTGATATACCCTTGTCGCCCTTCGGTTGTGGGTTCAAGTCTCGCGGCCTTACCAGATGTGACGGGTTGCCGCCCGACCTCCGGGTTGTCCTTTTATGGAAATCCAAAATAATCCAAACTAGAACTATCCAAAATACTTTAGTAAAAAATTTATAAGGAAGTTAAACACAATGAAGATCCTTTTTTCCATGTAATAACTTGTTATCACCTTCAGCATGTAATCTTTTAAAACACTGCAACATCCTGAATTATCACAAAACCTTATTGATTACACTCATGATCCCTTATTCCTTATAGAATAATAGATATAATACTTCAATCCAATAATGTTGTAAACCCCAACAATGATGGAATATACAAATCATTAATCAGTTTCATGGTAGTCAAGAATATCCAATATAATTTATCCAAAACAATCATGTATTATTCTAAAATCACTCCTCAGTATCAGAACCATATTATGGTTTATCTTTCTCTCAACCATATATTTTCCAAAAATTTAACCTGTTATTGAGTCACTTTTCTTTGTTCCATACAATCTCAAGTCCATAATGAAATAGTAATGCAGTAAAATCCGTATATACTCCAAAATTATTATAACAAGTACATTGTTGATAAAAAACTCAAATGACATAATCAACATAAGAACTCTAATCATTTCTCTTCATATGTGGTAGTATCATAACTTGGTTATTATCCAATAGCATCATTTTCGGCATAGTATGATGACTGAGACATAGGTTCGCATAGTGTCCAAACTCCTTGCAAATGAAGCATTGTACATTTGAAACCATTTTCTTACCCTTGCAGTCACGTACTTTGTGCCCTTTTCCTCCACAATTATAAAAACTCCCATTCCTTTCAGGCAAGTTCCAAGGTGTTTCTTCCCACAATTATCATATATGGGAAAATTATTCTTTTCCCTCTTCCCTTTACCTATCTTTCCCTCTTCCATCCTTTTCTTCTCTTGCTTCCCTTCATAGCCATAAGACTCAGTAAACTCTTTACTTATCTTATAAACACATGATATTATTTCTTCATAAGATGATAATACATGGGATACTATTTCTCTTAAAATTCTAGATTAAGACCATGAAAGATATGATCCTTCCTTCTCTTTGGATCATATGCATTGCTGGATTTCTCATTCCTTCTATGGGGCGCCATTTCTAAACAATGGCATACATTAGATTAGTTTATGAATAACAATACCTAATCCCAAACTTGTAAAACACATAACATAAATTGAATAGTTTATGGATATAATCCATAATCATAAAAATGTCTCCTTTGAGGAAGTATACACTCATAAACCCTTCATAATGGTTTGTAAAGAAAATGAGAATTATCCTAAACATATCCCCCAGGAGTGTCATAACCAAGAGTGCAGCAATGCCTGTTGTCGTGCACCAGTTCCCGTTCGAGTCTAGCTCAAAGTGTTGTTTTCGGGTTTTCCCCTAGGTACATCTGTGCCAGAGTCTCCTCTACCTGCTCGTATCCATATGGGGATGTATTTCTCAGAAAAATCACAAAATCTCTACAATACCAAAATTCTAAGAAGTTCTTCTATACTAATCCACAAAGTCCATCTTAAATCTATGTGCTCTAATCAGAGTTTATCTAAATCTAGCTTCCAAGGTTTGTACTAAACTTCCTCTGATACCAACTGTAATGCCCTGAACCCAGTTACCCAGAGTCGGTGAATTATTACATAACATTGGCATGATCACAAGAATTATCAAATCTCGAAAGACCGATTGGTTTAGTAGCCTTGGAAACACTAGATATATTCATAAAGTTTTACGTTACATCATAAAGTGAAAAACTACTACAACAACATAATTTCCCCATAGTCCACACTAGTATCCCTTAATAATATCCCTGCAGGTCATTCATAACATACTTCTTCACATCATGGGAAAAATAAAACATAGAAAAGGGGTGAGCTCAAATGCCCAGTAAGGATAACAATGTAGCGAAAACATTACAAAATAAGCATAAACATTTAAGTCAATGTATAAACAAAACAAAATCCTTTTAAACTTGAACTTAAACATAGTATGGCAAAAGTAAAATGAAATAATGTCATTTAATTATTCACACATATATTATACTAATCGAATAATCACATGCAATATCAATAACCACTTACATAAGGATGGAATGCATAATGCCAGACTATCATAACCACATAGACAAGGCCTCGTGCCAAGACTACAAATAAGATTTTTCCAAGGCCTTATGACAAGACACTAGTTTATCTCATGAGACCTACCGATGAATCGAAGAGCTATAGCAGGCTCCACCCGTCACATATTAAGTCCAATGCATTCTCTTATGAAAAGGTTTAAACATAACATAAACATTCATATTAAAACTAGCATACGAAATGTCAATAATTTCACCATAAACTATGAACTGTATAAAAATAGCACATCCACAGTCAAACATATTACAAAACCTTCAATACAATATAGAAGTTTTGTATCATAATAAATCAACTTCAAATAAGCGTAAAATCCATTAAAGGATGTTGACATAGATGAAATAAAGACTCATTTTAGAGAAATATCTCTTTCTATTTTGAAATAATTTAAGAGTCTTATATTTATGAAATAAAATATTGTCTTGGAAAAAGTTCTTATAAGCTTCTAAGGGAATCATTGACAATTTTATAACGGCGGAAAATAGCTGCACCCGCCGTATAAGTTAAAGAAACCTTTTTACCTTAATTTTGTCGAAATGGTTAGAAAGCACCTTGTTTGGAAAGTGATGGACATATTCCATTATAAACCTCTTATAAAAAGTCAAACAAGGGTATAAATGACTTTAATCAATATTCTAGTAAATTGTAAAAATGTTTTGAAATTCATTTTTAAGAAACATGGATGTGGATTGTAAAGAGATCCAAGTAGATTATTACGTATAAACAACCTCGGATAATTAAGAGATTGTTGAATAACCCTTACCTTGTACTTTTACATGGATGGGGTAGGTTATCCTCCTGTATAGTGGTGAAATAATTGTTATTAAATTATTCAATAATCATATACATTAATATGATATCATATATGATCTGTTAACATTGCTTTGTAAATAATATCTTAGAATTATCGTCGTTTCGGGTGTTAACTTACTAATTTTATTTTATATATTTTGTTACACAAGCCATGTTTTTAATGGATAGGTTGTATCTCAATCATATCCAAATGATATCAAGTCCTTAGATGCTATTAGTAATCATAAAAATAGAATTATACTTGAATGGATACGATAGAGAATGAATCTCATCGCGTTCGTGGAGACGGTAGTCCGTACGTACGCACGAGCGATAATATCATTCTTTTGATATTAAAATAATATATAATTGGATGTTATATCATATATAAAGAATCCTTATCGTGTTATATTTATTATTTACATGAGTTACACATCATTATTATACCCATTCAAATAATAATTTATTGAATAACAATTACACCACGACGTGGAGACGGTAAGCCGTATGAATGCACGTATGGTGACATGTTATTCAAAAGATGGATATAATAGTGAATATGGTCGTACCATATTTATAATAACATCAAAGTATATATATTATACTGGAGTTATTATTTAAGAATGGTAAAACAAAGGAAGAAGAAGTGGAAGAAGAAATGAACTTGAAAAAGGGTGGTGAAATCATTACCTCTTCTTCGGGTTCTTCCTTTTGATTTGATCAAAAGGGCTCCATAGGTTGGCTTTATGATCAAAATAAGGCCTCTATGTTGTATTTAGGGAAGCTGGGAGAGTATTTGGTCAGAGTTTGGCCAAACCAAAAGGCTTTGAAGGTGTGAATAAATGAGAAGGAGGAGTTCCCTTTTATAAGAGGGGTGAGGGGCACCTTTGGAAATGCTAGAAATATTAATTTATTATAAATTAATATTCAGTTTATAATGGATCCAAAGTGTATTATTTAAATTTTAAGGTGGTTATAAGTCTAAAACCATTCAACCAATAGAATTTAGACAGGTTTGGGTCATTATATTAACCTTATCTTTTAGTTTTAACTGTTAGTTAATTAGTTTGACATTTACCATGTCACTTTGTATTTTTATATTATATAGTTAATAAAATTACTATATACATCCAAGAGACCACAAAGTGGTCCATTAATGATACACCTATCATGATATAAGTCTCTTGGCCAGACCTTAGATTTTTAGGAATTTAATATCAATTAATAATATAATCAACGTTTTAAAAACACTTTTATATCAATTTTGACACTATTCAATAGTTGATTTTTTTAAAACTGATAACAGAATCATTACTTCGGAAAAAGTCAATTAAATCAATCCTAATATGTCATATTATCCTAGAAAATTATTTTAATGCATTAAAAGTCTAAAATTATATTCATTTTGGTACTTATAATATCAATTATTTTAATTTTTCACTATAATGTTAATTACTACATCATCATTGTGTCATAAATAAATTTACATATTTAATATCTAAAAATTATAAATAAAATATCATTATGTAGTAAATCGTTTTATATTTCTAATGAATATTTATAGTTGAAAATAAAACATAAATAAACCTATGTAAAAATTGTTTTTCTAAAAGATATATGCTTGTGTCATTTTTGTATTCATTTTAACTTAATTAAAATAAAGTGTCCCTATCACCTACAAGTGGCTCCATGGGATCTCAAAATCGACCCAAAGATGCCCATGGTCGGCCATGTATCAAAAAATAAGGTTAGGACACGTTTTAGGGTAATTTTTGGTTATTATAATATTATTTTTTAACCCGTATTTACCGGATTTACCCTTTAACCATGGTAAATAAAATATTTACCGAAGTAATTATTCAAAATGTCTAAAAATAAAAGTTACCTATTTACACAATTTGAACATCCTGATTCCAAATATGGAATCCATTTTTCCAAATTCAAAATATAGAAGTGGCAGTAATTAATTTAAAATTAATTCCTGCTGTTAAAACAAAAAGCGTGTTTTTAAGAGATAATAACTATCAATAGATTGGCACTTGTTTATGTCTGGTTTAATTGTGAAATTATGTACAATGAAAAACATTGAATTAAATGGGAAAAATATATTCTAAATATACTTTAAAACCACTCAAATTCATAATTTATCAATATTAATTATTTGGATTAAAAAAATTGTTTTTAATTAAAATTTATTAATTTTCACTATTAATGAAGATATTAAAGTTATCTGAAATGTTCCAAAATTTCACCCTAGGGTAAATTTGATATTCCAAATCCAAAAATAAAGTCCATTTTTAAATATAAAATATATATAATTTCACAAAGTAGGTATTACTATTCATAACGGCTAGTTTGATTGGTTGTGGTGTGTGTTAGAACTCGATGTTGCGTACAACACATGCTACTATTTTATTCAAAGGAAAGCATACCGTGGAAGCATGTGATGTTTCATTTTAAATTTTTGATGTCCCCATTTAGTCAAAAAGTTTAAAATATTGTATTTAAAAAGGGTTCACTATTAAAAGTTGATAAAAGTGCAATACTGAAAATGAATTTGTTCTTACATTATGTCTAAGAAAATCATAATATGGATTCTAAAATTATAAGGATTATATAGAGCTTAAAATTTAGTTAATTCTATTAATAACCTCTTTTTAACGGCTTGTTTGGTAAGTCATGGTGCGATTGAACTCGGTGTTGCGTATAGTGCAAGTTGTTGAATTATTTTGAAGAAATAACACACAATGAAATCTTGGGGTGTTACATATTGGAGGGGCCAATACCTATGTTATTTAATTTACATGGATTAAAAAACATACTTTCATCTCTCCCACTAATTTGGTTGTGTGAATGAGTCAGTTATCTACATTGATTACTACATCTCAATCATATCTGTGAAACAACCAATGATTAATTCCTAAGATCACGCGGGTCATTCCCGGTGTGGTAAAAAAAGTGATGACCATATAATAATTCACCTCGAACACGAGATTTACAAAAAATTACTTGACACCCAAGGTATAAATTACCCCTCATATTTTCTAGGAGATGAGGGGGTGTGCGAGTAGATAATAGAGTTCTTAGAACATCCAAATTATTCCCTTCTTATATGCTCTAATGCACAAGAGGGATAATGCCATGGGTGTTGGAATAAATCCGAATGATTGTGAATGGAAAGCGTGAATCATGATACCCAAAATTCAGAACATAGTGAGGGTGGAATGAATATGGAGGATAAATATTCACAATTTTTGAGAGACATTATCAATATAACATTGTCTAGAAATTGGAACCAACAAACGAGTGTCGACCACTAACCAAATTTTAAAAAATGGGGCCACACACGAAGTGCCATCTGATATCCTCTATAATGTTGGCCTTAGATAGTAGGAAAGTCTTAAGGCCAAGAACCATAACCATTAGGTGAGTCCTTGAAATGTGAAAGCGAATGGGGATCCTAAATAGTGGACACAAAAAGTGTGGTGAAAAAATGGTGGGTTGTTAGAATAATGTCCAACACTATTGAAATTACGCCACTGTGATGAAAGTACATTGGATGAGCGTATCGTCTTGAAAAAAGATAAAATCTACTCCAAATACAACCTCTTTGGAAATTTCCAAGAATTACATGCAGTTTAGATCATGAAAAGGAGGATGATAGATGTTTATTTTTTCATCATGCAGTCATGAGAATATATGGAATAGTTTAACATCAAATGACATAGACTTTTTGTATAGTATAAGGCCATACTTTCTAGACCCCAGTTAATAGTTTAACATCTTGTTACATCAACTAGGGATTCCTAATCAAGTGTCATATAATTTAGACTGTAATTAAGGTAGAAAATTCAGAAGGGTTAATGGACTTATGACTGGGTCTGAGGTGAAGTGTCTAGGCTCCACTATATATTCTATGAGGAATTAAATCACGATGAACGTAGTTATTGAATCACAACATGGTTATAAGCTAACCCCGGTGGGGGTAATTCTCTTTGGAGAGAAAACTGATGCATCCCATAATTATTATGGGGCATCCTAAAAATATCTATGGTGGGGTCATATTTTAAGGTCATGTGTTGAAAGACATGGCCACCACAAGGGATAGATATGTAGTGTAGTTCATAAAAATTATGTGAATGAGGAAGTCTATGCCATGCCAAATGTTCCTTAAAGGGGGCTAGGGACAAGAGGCCAGAAAGATGAAAAGGGGTGAAACTAGACCCCGGATGAAGAGTAAAAGATTCACTATGTATATCATGAGAATGATAATCAATCCACACATAGTTCTTGAGGATGGTATGGTAGTTGGACAATATCAAAAAGAATGATATCCTCTCAGGTGTGGTAAATCGAAGCAATTACAAAGTTTAATTTCCTGAGAACTATGACATTGGAAGACTTAGTTTAAAGGTCATAGAGATCAAACCACATGGGTAAGGGAGGTGTAATATAGCGTCATGAGGCAAAATAGCATGAATGAGGAAAAAAGAATTATTCTCCAAACCAGACCATTCACATGTGGAAAACCAAGACCATGAAGGTGGCAAAGTGGTCCATGAATCTATGGTTAAACCCAGAGATAAAAGTGCCCAAGCGACACTATGTATCTCACAGAGGGAGAATCAAGCCACATGAAGTTATGAAAATGTGGCAAGTGAGAGGGATAATTATAATGGGGTAACATATTCTAAAAAAGACATCATTTATCTTGTATTTTTTCAGTACACAACATGGCTGTCAATGGAATAGTAAAATTTCATATGATAAGGATTTAAGAGATCCTAGTTTATGGTCTTAGAGCTTGGACCAAGGGGACGTATGATTATTCCATGTGTTCAAAAACCTTACCCATAAACCTAAGCATAAGTGATCCATGCACAGTGTGGGAAATAAGGGTGGAGAATATTTTTACAAAACAAGGAAGAACATGGTAGGGAATGAAGGTGTGGAGTCAAGGATTACTACACAACGTTGTTTCTTCCTCTAAACAAGAAAAAGTTCATAGAGGAATAACACCATGGGTGTCAAGATTCTATATAATCATGATGAAATAGATTGGAATTTGATTCCAGAAACCAAAATTTTGGGTATAAAGGGTACATCATAACGAGGATGGATAATTGTTGATCGTATTTGAATCATAGCATCCAAATTGTGTAACCTGGGGATGGGGAAAACAAGTGAGGGTTAACCACTGACCTAATTCATGATGCAGAAAATGTATAAAAAGTAGTTTGAAATATTTTATGATGTTGGCCTAAAATGTAGGTGAGCCATAAGGCTGAGCGTCGATACTGCCCAGGGAGTCCATTCAAAAATGAGGGATGATGGAGACCCAAACAAAGGGATATGTGTATTGGAGAAATAAAATGAGGTATTGAACATAAAAAATCCAACACTGTAGGTCATATACTAGAACACACATAAGAATGTTGATGATGCAGGGAAGAGGTTGAAGGGCTCAACTAGGGGTAGGCAAATCGAGGATACAAGCTGAAGAAAAGGGGTAAGATGGGTTAGTGAAACCGGGGCTGGACCCAAAGAGAAAATGTTCCGGCATTCCCATGTATATAATAAATATGGGAATCAAGTCAATTTTATTTCTAAAATTCCATGCAGTTTAATGTGATGTGGTACGGATGTAAGGGGTAGAGGTTTCTCAATATAGAAATGTGTATGACATGGTAGAATAACCCGATCCGAATGGAACAAAAGTATTCCTTACCACACTATTCATGAATAGAGGATATAATACAGGACAAGGGATTGGGAGATGGAATAGATGAATCTGAGGGAAGACCCAAAGACGAAATCTCAATGTGTTTCTACTTTTCCCATGAAAACGGGAATCAAAACAAATGTAGTTATGGAATTTAGTGAATTTTAACAGAACATGGTAAGGGTACATACGAAAAAGGAAATTTCATTGCAGGAGTACATGGTGCGACTGTTATATACTCCAAGTGAACGTGACGAAATTACACATTCCACACCAAGTAATCCAATAAGAATCATGACCGAGGGGCTGAATGAAAGAGATACTTTTTGGAACCCATGCTAGACCCAGTGAGAAAGTTCTTGGGTGTTCTTATATATCCTATAGGGGAAGGAATCAAGACATATGTAGTTCCTGAAATTTCTTGTAGTATAACATCATGAGGTAATGATGAATATTAAAAAATATATTACTAAGGGAGGAACATGGTGAGATTATTGTAAAACCAACATCAATTTGGAATAAATTTCACACCACACCACATGATTATGAAATGAATCTCATTCCCCAAGGATGAAAATGGGGAACATGGGGTTGGACCTTAAGAAAAAACATCTGGTTGTTCCTACATATCCATAAGGATGAAAATCAATCCATATATAGTTCATGAATTCCGTGTAGTTTATAAACATATGGTATGGATTCTTGAAGAATAATTATGTTTTAAATGGAATTCAGAAGGTATAATAATGCATACCTGATGAGAATGAATCCAAGAGATGTCAACCCCACACTATGTGCAATCCCAATGGGGAACCTCTGCCTAAGAGGCCTAAAAATATCGAGGGACCTGTGATGGACCCAAAAACAAAATGTATGTGCATTCCTATGTATCCCATGAGGATGGGAATCATGACATACATAGTTATTGAAATTTCATGAATCTTAACATCATGCGGTAAGGAAAATAAAAAATGGGGATGTTCAGGATGGAGGGGAAGAAGGTTCGGTTGTTGAAAACTCGGAGTGAATGAGGAAAAAATAAGTCCACATCATACCATATAAAACCCTCAATGAGAAATAAACATAGTGGGGGAATCCAAGGAGGTTGATAAATATTATGGGATGGACCCGAAGACAAAACTTCTGGCTATCCCTAAATATCCTAAGAAGGTAGGAATCAAGCCGCACATAGTTCTTAAGATGTCATGTAGTTTAATATCATGTGGTAAGGAAAAAAGTAGGTGAGATCACTGAAGTGTGACACATGATACAATAGTTGTAACCCCAATATAAATGGTGACAAAATTCCACATCAGGCCTCATGTTTTAAAGGGGCACTTAGGCCTGGAGGAAAGAGGGAAGGTGGAATCTGCGGTACCTGAGGCTGGACCCAAATATAGAATGTCTAATAATTCCTACATATCTCATATGCATGAGAATAAAGCCACACATATTTCTTGATCTTCCAGGTAGTTTAACCTCTTGCTGTAAGAATGAGGGGGGTCTTAGTTTGAAGTTGTAGAGATCATACAATAGATTCCCAATGTAATATCGCGTGCATGGGATTGAAGGGAAGAAAAAAGGTGAATCATCACACCCAATATTTCGGAGACCATAGAGATAGAGATAATGATAGAGGATAACTGTAGACCATGTTCACAAAAAAGTATCCATATATTATTACATGGAATGGTAATAGACAATTGATCATCAGCCATTGACCATATTCACAACATGGGGCATGTATCAAATTATAATTCATTATCCTCTTAGTAATTGACCAAAAATGGTAGGTGATCCTTAGTGGCATGAGACCATACCACAAGGGGTACTTGTGACTATGAAAGATAACGGAGGCCAGAACAAAGGGGCTTGTGATGCATAGAGGTACCAGGGTAGTTTAATGGCTTTCAATAAGGATTATGGAGATATTAGTTTATGTTGGTAGAGCTCGGAACATAAAGTGTCTTAAATATTTGCAGTTTATCATCATGAAGGACAAAAGGGGTCCTAGTTTAAGGTTGTAGAGCTCAAAATATTTGGTATGTTTACCGTTTGTAGTTTATCATCATGTAGGATGAAAGGGATCAGACCATTTTGTATGTTTACTTCTTGTAGTTTATCATCAAACCGGACAAAAGGGTTCTTAGTTTAAGATCATAGAGCTCGGACCAGTTACAGTTTATCTTCATGTAGGAAGAAATGGACCACTTATGAAAATTACTAGATGAGGAATTTGGAATTGGTTGGAGGAGTGATAAACTCACTATATATAGTGACCATGGAGTATACAACATTTGGGTAAACCTTGTGAATGATATAGGGTCCCACCCATTTGGGTTCCACCATTGGTGGTTTCCTGTCAGGTATCATTTGCTTCCTCAAGGATTATACTGTGTCACCTTGAAAGAAGGAACAGAGGAAAACATTATTATTGAGAGCACTGGATATCTTGTTCTGATTCCTATCCAGATTGTGAAAGTAATGAAAAGTATTCTCATTGAGGCCTTCAATTTCATCAAGATAGACTTATTCTACCTTTTATGACATTTTATTATCATAAACTGTATTGCGGAGTAAAGGGAACTGAATATTAATTGGATAGACAATATCTGTTTCATACACTAGAGAATATGGGGTCACCTGGGTGGAATTATTTATCGTCATCTAGTGCTCCAAGAGTTAATTGGGAATTTTGATTTGTTATCTCTTATTTTTTTGACCAACCAAATTCTTCATGATATTAGAGATTTTTTTTGAATTCCTCGATCTACCCATTTTCTTTCATGTGATAGTGAGATGTATGATTAGAATGGATATTGTATGTGGTGTACAATTTCTTCAGCTCGCCTTCCAGGAAGTTGGTTCCATTATCAGTGAAGATGGAATGTGGGACTCCAAATTGGTAGAGGATATTGGAGCTCATGTAATCAACAATGTAACAGCCATTGACATTCTTGATGGCAATTTTTTTTCCCATTTGGAAATGTAATCCATAGTTGTCAGGATGAACTTGCACAAATGAGCTGTTGCTGGTGGATATGAACCCATGAAATTGAGTCCCTAGATTGAAGAGGGCCAAGAATACATGGTATTATAGAGAGTCTCTAGAATCTAATCCAAAAAATTAGCATGTATTTTGAATGCATGAAAACTTTTGGAAAACTTGATATAGTCATGGAATAATGTGGGCTAGAAATAGACCAACCTTTAGATCTGATGAAAGAGTCTAGGTCCTACCTGATGAGCTATATAGAAACAATCATGAAATTACTACATAACCTTGGAAATCTAATCTCCTTTAATGAAAAAATGGAGAATCCCCTAAAACAGACATCTATTGATGATTTTCTCAAGACTAGGACCACTATGGAGGGTGAATTGCACTACACGCCGATGAAATCACTCACATTTGGCTCAGTCTATTAGGATATTTCTATGATAGAGATGCTAAATAAATGGAGTTATCTTACTAGGGTCCCTTCCAATACCCTGGTAAGTGGATTTGGTGGTCCTAATGTCGATACGCCAGTGGTGAGATGACTTACCTGATGTATATAATCATCATTTAGAGTGAAAAAAGAAATGAATCTTCGATGCACCAAACAGATTAGAAAATCATCATGTTCAGGATCTTAAAAATATGTGTAAATGATGCCCAAGGAATCCTTTTGACCGTTCTAAGACCGAGGTACATTAGTATGTTCTGGACGAGAAGGGAACTAAGGAATTAGATAGAGAGTGTGATCTATCAAGGGTACAAAATTTGGTTTCCTAATGATTTATTCATTGTTGATTTGATCAAGGACTAATTCTGAGTCCCCTTTCACATGAATGTGTGTAAGATCAATCTCATGGTCTATCTCAAGACATGTGATGAGGGCATGATACTCAGCCTCATTGTTGGTGGCGCCTTCTAACAATAATAATGAATAGGGTAGGACAGCTTGCGCAAGCATGGTGAAGATAATACCCATGCCTACTCTGTTACGCCTCAAATTATTGATTTTCCTACTGATATGGATTTATGAAGTGCCATAAAAGTAAATATTCTTGTGTAGTACATATTGATTCATTGGAAGGATGGATTCACATGGGCTATGAATATACAGAGACTTCTCTTTGGGGGATGGATGGGCGACAAGAAAATCAACCAACACCTTACCCTTGAAAGCCTTTTGTAGAATAAAGTTGATTTGAATTTGTTGAATGATCACTACCCACAAAGCAATATAGCCTATCAACAAGGGACATTTTGGAATATAATCATGCCATTATATGTGATTCACTAGCTGTATATCATGGTGTTGTAGTTAATGTAATAAATTTTTTACTGTGAATACTAGTTCAAGGCATCTATTCTCAATAAAGGAATATGTGGACTATGTATCAAGGATTAGGCAGGTGAGATAGTATAAAATGTTCTCTTTTCCCTCATTGATCATCTGAGTGAGAAGGGTCTTGAGGGATTGTTCTAGAATAGTGACATAAAGGACTAGCTACTTTATAAAGACATGTGACATCATAACTGGAGGTCGTAGCATGTACTTCATGATCTCTCCCAAGGAATCCTGACACTCTTCATCCCACTAGTAGTTTGCACCTCACTTCATGAGCTGAGAAAAGTGTTTACGCACTTGTAGATGCCTAAATGTGCTAACTGTTGGAGAAAGTTCCGAAACGAAAAAGAGAAGGAATATTCAGACCTTGAGGCTCAGTCCGGAGGGCCCAGAGGTGCTGCACGGAAAAAACGGTGAAGCGTGTGAAAAAGGTCTCCCGCGTGGAAAGGGATGGGATTCGTGAAGGATCCCCGGTGCCAGCAATAAATTATTTTGCGCCCGCACCCAGCACGGTTGATATTTCCCGTAGTTGCCTCCATCGCACAATTATTGTGCACAACCCTTAATTCCACGCCGTCGACTACCTATAAATAGAAGGCGAACCCCTTCCTTTTTGGGGGAAGAATTCGAACCACCTCTCATGCGCGTAATTGGAATTCCATCGGCGCACAATATGTGCTTCAGGAATGGTTCTTTATTGCTTCATGTTGCCCTGAGATCCGACTTCACGTGAGATCCCCATGGCTTAGACAAAACTCGAAACCATTTGGGGTCTTCCCCTTGCACGAAATCCCTTCCATTGTGCACAATTCCTTCCTTTCGGCTCAAGTTCTTACTTTGGGGGCAATTCCTTCCTTTGCGCACAAAACCCGTAAAGCTGTGCACAAAACCTCAACCCCCAATCCCACGTAGGAGATAGTGATTTTATGCCACCCCATGGATTTTCGCACAGGGACCCTTTATTTCATGCATGCCCAAGGGTTGCACACAATTCCCCGGGGCCCTTCGCCTCGGTACTCCCCGGGCGCCCCCTTGCACGGTCGACCGATGTTGTAATGTCCTGTATTTTTTCATGCATTATTTTAATATTATATGGGAATTATTTAGAGACTAGGCACTAAGATGGCGTGCAGTTCCGAGGCCCAGTGATCTCGGAAATTTTTTTTGAATTTAATTTAATAATTAAATTACGCGCGCGTGCAGTTTTCATGAAAAAGTGGATAACTCCTGAACGGGTGCTCGGATCAGAAATATGAGGGCACCGTTGTGTTCAAAACAGCGATTTTACCTTAGGAAAGGCTTAACTTCGGTTAGCCCGGATTGGTGGTGAAATCTTGTTTTTGGACGCAACGGTAATAAAATATTTAATAAAAATATTTTATTTCTGTAGCAAGATCTTTTAAATCTTTATTTATTCCTCTTTAAATAGAGGCTTGCGCCAAGGCCTAGGGTTACAAACCCCATAACCCTGAAAACACTTGGCAGCTCAAGAGGAATCCCCCAATGCGGTGGCGACGTCATTGTTGACGGATTTTGACGGCGATGACGATGTGGCGAGCAGATCTTCGTCGGCAAATGCAGAGAATCCAGGTAGGAGGTTGTTTTTAGTTTCCTTCGCTGTTTTTGATTTCCACAATGAACGCGGACTAATCCACGAACAGATTAGCCCGCGGGTCGATCGTTCTTGTAGGACGGGTTCATGCGGGGGTTTTAGGCTTTGATTATTGAGAATGTTTTGGTTTTCAATATAACGGTGGAAAACCAAGATATTCACGAACAACGATCGAGGTTCTCCCCTCTTGTTTGGTTATTGTTTTCCCCCTCACGTTCTTCATTGGGTTCTTTTCATTCTTGGGGAAAATTGATCATTGCACGTTCGTTTTATGGTGCAACCATCTGAAATTGAAGATCCAACATCGGGACGACCTAACGGAGGTGCCACGACGATGGCGGCGGACAAATCGACGTGGTTTGGAAGATTCCATTCTTTGAGTGTTTTCATGCAGATTTGCTGGGATGCTTTTTCAAGGCCGATCAGAAGCTCGAAAATGACGGAATCAGTTTCATAGGGGAGGTACAATTCCAAATACGTAGTTTCGCGATGATCGAGCAATTGGTTCAAGATCCGGAGTGTTAGCCGAGGTGCGCGGAGTTAGACAACGATTTTGGAAATTTCCCGACTGCACGCCATGTAGTATGGCCTACACGATGTGTGTTCATTGGTAGGGTTACCTGGAATGTACTCCAGGAGTACACAGACACGGGCAGGATACACGGCCACGGACACGCCGTGTATACCCCTCCCTGGACAGACCCGTCCAGATACACGGGGTACCCCGTGTACTGATACACGGGCAGGCGACACGGACATGGGCAGAGACCGTGTACGGGCACATGGCCAGTGTACACAGAGTGAGCACAGGCGTTCGAACACGGTGTGTGTTTCTCATCTACACACCGTGTAGTTGCTTTCTGTCCGGCGAGCCAAGGGACAAGTGTTGTTTACACGGGCAGTACCTGATGTCAAAGAGCATGGTGTGTACTTTTCTACACGCCGTGTAGTTTGGTTTTGCACGGCTTGAACAAACGACACGGTCCGTTTACACGGGTAGTACCCGGGGTCAAGGCACACAACATGCAATCATACTACACACCGTGTAATAATTTCTTTCTTCAAGGCTTGAGCTAAAAGCCTTCTGTGACTTGGACTAGTTCTTAGGGTTCGTACCCTTGGTAATTCACCGAAGGTTATGCTATCAATTCATTTATAACAAGAGTATGATCCCTTCAGCAGAACTTCCTGAATAGTGTTGTTGGAATCCCCTCTATGAGACTTAGAGCTGGATCCTCTATTCATTCCTGGAACCCTTGGTAGAGTTATTAGTATCGACATGACCAACTTTACCTGGGCTCCGATCCTCTGCTTAGCGGATTATCTAAGTCTGAGTTATCGGAATCACCCCATGACTTGGTTGTGATCCTCATCTAAGCATCATGTTCCCAAAGTACTTGTGGAGTGTTTTCTCCCGGAACAAGTACTTTGTATCCCTCTCTTCAGACCTAGGAGTGTGTTCTCCCAATGGTATGATTATTGGAATCTTTGAGTTAGATCCTAGTGGCGGTTTCGCTAAGGTCATTTCTGTATGAGTATATCTAGATATTATTGTTATATGTTTCATAGAAATATACTGTGTAGAGATGAAAGTACTTTTCTTTGTAGTATTTTCCCCTTTGTTGTACTTTCTTTTTTGGTTTCCGGGGTGTCCTACTTGATATTGTTATACTCACCCCTTCACGGGCTTTGCCTGCACGTGTCGTGTCATGTGCAGATGAGAGAGCCTTTGTTAGGATTCTAGGCGGACCAGGACCAGATGACATTCAGTGAGATCAGACAGGCCGAGGTGTGTTCCTTCCGCGATGGGTTGCAGTCCCTGTACCTTTCTCTACAGGTTGGACATTTTTGCAGACTTCTTTTTTTTGGTGGGCTTGTACTTTTGGCCCAGTGTTTTACTTTACTGTTCTTTACTTCCTTGTCGTACTCTGTTGGTTGGGTTTTTAGTGTATGTATGCATCATTTCTTTTTAGTAGTTTTTACTTTAAGCTTTGTGGGCTTGGAGATGTGTGTGAATGTGTATATATTTATAGGCAATGCCTCCCATGTTAGTAGCATGCCTACTCAGTGCTAGTCACCAGCCCCTGGACTATTGGAGGCGGGCTTGGGGAGTTGCGGTTCGGGCCCCATCGGGAAGGGTCGTGATAGATTCCCTTCTCCCGGGTGTCATTCGCTGGTGTCTCATGCACCCCGGGCATCTGTATCATGAATAGTTTTCCCGTGCAACGTTCCAGGCTCATACGAAGTAACATCAATGTCACTTAGACAATCCTTCCTACTGTGTTTCTTCACCCTATGCTTCTTCACATAAGTATGCTAACAGCTATTGCTTCTTCTCATAGCCACGATAATGTGGACCACTTTATGGTTCACTCTGCGACACCCCCTCAGTACGACTTTCCTGGTACCTTCCCTTCCACAAGGAGCAGAGGGTACCAGTTATGTAAGTCCTATGGGTGCGGGGTAAACCCACTTCGTCCGAGCTACAAGATGTTAAACTGCCAAGCACCTCAACCTTAACACATGAATTTAAACTGTGACCTGGATCCATGCCTCGCACGTAGGGTCCCACCGCCTCAAACATTCTACAAGCCCAATAATCTCCATGGAGATGGGATCATCCCTCACAAGGGGTGATTTATTGGAGTGGTGTTTCTCCTCGGGGAAGGGTAGCCACCATTGTGTAATCCCCTAGCTTTCCTTCCAAGAGGAAACACCCCTGCTCCTCCTCACATCCTCGGCGCCAAGTACTGTAGAGGGAATGATTGGGAATAGGGCCTCTCCTCACTTCCTGGGTTCCAAATCCATATTCGGCTGCACTTTGTCACCCTAGGGCCTCCATCCTGGAGTAAGTTCCATTACATGGGCCGCTCAACATGTAAACCCCTCTCCATTCCCCATGGACGCACCCTTCATGACGTGATCGTCAGGTCTCTTCTAGCTCTTGTTTCTCACACTGAGCATGACTCCCGTGGGCTTAGAGTAAGCACCGAACATGACACACCATGGGCAGCCTCAGAGCATAATCCCAAACACCCTCGTCCCACATGAAGTTAAATTGTATACCCGAACTACGAGGACTTTGATCATTGTTAAGGCATGGTACGTTGGAAGCATCCATGAGGATCAAGCACACCCACCTTGGGCCTCCTCAGTGCGTAAGCCCCATCCATCCCGAACTATGGGGACTTTGATCCATGCTAAGGCATGGTACGTAGGAAGCCTCCACGTGGTTCAAGCCCCACCACCTTGGGCCTCCTCAGTGCGTAAGCCCCATCCATCTCATACTACATCAACATTCATTCCTTTCCATGGTGATACATAGGAAACCTCCACGAGGTTCAATCCCAACACCCATCGGACCCTCGGTCCACCTTCACGTCAGTTCACCAGACACCTTGGGCCGCCTCAGAGCATAAGACCCATCCATCCCGAACTATGGGGACTTTGATCCCTGTTAAGGCATGGTACATAGGAAGCCTCCACGAGGTTCAAGCCTCACAAACCATTGGCATGGATCATCTTTGTGACAGTGTGCCAGGCCCCAATCCACCTGGACCCCAGGTCCCTCTTCACGTTGGTTCCCCGAATCCATCTTTGGGCCGCCTTAGGGCGTGTGCCTCAAATGTTCCTGTCCAACATGACGTTAAACTGAATTCCATTCTAAACTATAAAGACTTTGATTACCCGCAACAGGGATACGTAGGAGGCCTTCATGAAGCTCAATCCCATTTCTCATCCTGATCTCTCTCTTGAGCCCATGTATCTCAAGAATCTCATGCCCTAACCCAGAAGTTCCACTTCCTCTGGGTCCCATCCATGCGTCCATTCTCATAGGTTGCCTCTTCAGGTGTCCCACTATATCATCGAACTATGCAGACTTTGACTCCACACCATTGGGATATGTAGGAGGTTTCTTCGAGACCAAATCCCAAATCCACCATCCATCCTGATTCTTACCCATGCCGCCACATCCTAGTGGGGTCAGGACCCTTAATTTCCCATTCCCCCCACAGTATTAGGGAAGCCACCGATATGCTAGCCCCAACATCGGTGTTCTCTCTAGGAGGTTCTTTAATATGATTCACTCTAGCTAGTGTTCTGATCTGTCCGATCTGTCACCGCTGGACGTTAAACTTGCGGCATACCCTGTGTTAAACATGGGAAGCTAAGTAAAACCTCAGATACATTCCTATGGCATAAAATTCCCCGCATTCAATGTGGGATGCCTGAGGATTCTGTGCCATCGAGAAGCCCTATAATTAGGTAAAAAAGATAGAAATGCCAATCCCCAGCATCAAGACAGTCCAGTGATGCCCTAACGTGACTACTCTCTTAACCGAAGGTTGCTACCCGGACTGGACTCCTTGGAAGGTCCTGACAGAAGTAGCGTAATTAACTAGCATCCATGAAAATATGGTGTCGGGAAGAGTTATGCAAGCAATGTTTTAAATCTATGAGGGAGACCCGCACTAGGCGACGACCTCTGAGGAGGAATCCATAGAAGGAGTAACCGACATCCCATCATCCCGTTTCGATCAAGGAGCGGACGTACCTGAATAAGGAGTGGATGTTTCCCACCTTGGGAAAGTGGGAATGCGGGGTAACAGCAGCGCATCCTCTGTGTGATGGATGCACACACCCTGGAAAAAGCATCAGAAACAGAAAATCGTGAACCCAACGTGAATCTACTATCCTCATCTTGGAGGCTAGTAGCGTTCGGGATGTACATCAGCGGATAAGCATTTCGTCTGACCTTGTCATCCAATACCAGGTCCTACCAAACATGCCTAATGTGAACCTTGCTAGATGTTGGGACAGTCAAGACATTGCGAATTCCGTTATGCGACATTGTCAGTGTCGATCCCTCTTGCTGACCATGGAAGATGGAATGACGCTGGGGCACTAGGTGTTAATTCCTTTTTCTACCAGTATTAATGAGTTCATCTCCCTGCTTCAGGAATCATGTTGCTACATCTGGAGTTCATTCACCTCCCCACAGGTGCAGGGACAGGGGAAATACTGACGCGGATACCCCACATGGTTCTACCTCTTCCACGATGGCTTCATCCACCACTATTGCTGGGCACCAACACCTCCTCTCCCCATCATAGATTATCCAAGGAAGGGTAATAAATGACATTGTACGCAGGTACAAGGAGGAGGGGATCATCCCCACCAGGGACATGGCCTGTCTAGATCTTGAGGAAACCACGCCTCACCATCAATGCTGCCACTGAGGACCGTAATGGAGCCACTACTCCCCACAACGACATTCAATCACTTCGGGAGTTTGTCCTGGGAGAGCCTTGATAGCTCTGTTCCCTACGCCAATGAAGTAGGGGATATCCAGGTCGGCCCGATTGGAGTCCGGCTTCTAGGACTCCTGGAGAGGGCTCCCACTAGGCTACGTCAGCGCTGCCGCCCAGTTCCCTGAGCTGAAGAGCAGGTAATCCATGTGCCGACACTACTGGATTCAGTCCATCAGACCCTGCGCCAGTGTCGGGAATGAGCAAAAGAAGATGCTTGCTATGGGGCATCAATGTCAGCGACTAATGTGGCCCGAGCCACCACTGGATCATATCCCCAAATCCATGCATACGTTGAGAAGATGTAGTTATACGCCCGATCCGGATCGAGACCCCAACCGCCACACTGGTAGGTTTGGTCGACTCTCCTAGTCACCAGAATAGGGGACGGCCGCTTCAGACCAATTCGCAGCAATACCACCCAGTGTGGAGGCTCACACCACACCACCACTATGGAAGGTGAAAGCCCTCCCTACTTCGAACCTCAGCTCGAAGGTCTACCCTGTTCCACCTGCAACCCAGGCGAGGGTCTTCCCTATGATGGCAACACTCCATATGGGGGTCTCTACTGCGTTCACTACACCAGGTACGGGGTCACTCCCCCTACCGCGGATCGTGAGCATGGAGATATTGCATGTCCGGTCACTGGCCAACATGGAGGTCCTCCCCATGTCCCCACTCCAATCAGCGAAGGTCCTCCTCACCCCAGAAATTGGAGAGGTGGAAGCCAACCCAACTTCACCCATGCCCAGTATGGAGGTCCTCCCCGTGTCCTTTTCGACATTTGTCCCAGTTCTCCCCGCACCCCGACTTCCTCAGGTGGAAACCCTCTCCTCCCAAGCACTATTTCAGCTGGAGGACCTCATGTCAAAAATCACCCCTGCCCTAAAGAACCACCCAGGGGTAGGAGAGCTGGTCGCTACCACCGTGAGAGGAATCCTGGGGATGGCCAGGCAGGATTTAGGCTGGTCCACTTCTCAGACACCGAGGGGGGGTGCGATTTAACGCAGGAGCCCTCCCTTCAGTCCCCCGAGTCAAGGGTCGGGGTAGTAACGAGGTGAATCAGCCTTGTGCTCCTGGAATGTGAGATTCACAACATCCCTGTTTCCCTCCAAAGTTATATCCGGGAGGACGATACCCCAACATACTCCCAAGGGCAGACCACGAAGTCCCCAACATTGTCTCCAGAAGAACCCTCTCCCTCAGAGCTATTTGGGGGGTGAATGATGGAAGAGCAGGGGTGTAACCCACCCTCGGAAGACACTACTTCTATGTCAGGAAATTTGGATGCTGGTCCATCCTATCGTGACATGGTGGCCAGGTCTCTTCAATCCATAGGGGACAACCCAAGATTTGGCAGCAAATCAGCCCACTCTCCGTATTCTCCGCCGGCCAGCCTACCATTTTAGCAGCCCACCTCAGTGCCGCTGCCAGTTCCTCATCCACACTCAGTTGATGAGTGGGGCAGTCAAAGGCTAGACTATCAATATGAGTCGGGGTGCTTCTGGACCACACTCACGGCGAGCCACTTCCCCGAGGAGTTTTGGCCAGTTGCGGGATCAAACATTGATACTCCGGAATCGCTCCCCCCGAAAGAGTTTGAATGTTTCTGGTAGACCCTCAGGGAGACTCACCTTTGTATTCACCACTGACAGGTGAATTATCCTGGGATCCAAGAGCACCTAGAATACATCGGCAAAAAATTATGCCTGGTGGACCTAGACACACTTCCTGTGGTCCAACACCCTGAGTCACCTTGACACCACAGGGCCCTCCGGCAACAATGCATTCAGAGTTTCTATGTACTCCATAGAGTTGTCGAGGAGGCCACCCCCAGGTAAAAGTTCATGGCCGGGGGCAGTATGCTACCCTCCTCTTCATTTCGATCTACTAGTAGCCTGAATCACTTAGAAGTAGTGAGGACATGCCCCCAGGAAGAGTGGCAGTCAACATGACCGATCTGACAGGAGAGTCGAATGACCTGTGACTTCTTGATGGGGGCGTTCCCCCTGAGGACGTGTCGCCACATGACCCATCAGGGAGAATTACTCTTCACCAAAGGAACCTCCTCGGTCTCCCTCCACCTGAAGAAGAGTTGGTACTAATCTGTAATGTCAGTAAAGGAAAAGAGCATGTTGGAGCTGTCAAACCTTTCGACCTGTCATCCTCAGTGCAGAAGATAGATGATGACCCTAAGAAGGCCACGCTACGCCAGTAGCTTGCTAAGCAGAAGAAGTTGGTCGATGAACTTCTGTCTGAGCACATTGTAGAGCGGTGACCCGACTACGGTGATCCTAGGCCGGGAAGCAGGTGTAGGAGTAGTTACCCCTTGACGAGATTCTCCGAGGAAACCCTGATCATGCCGCATTTTCTGACAGGGAGGAAGATGGAGCTCATAGTAAGAGGGAACAGTATGTCTCTCTGAACCCTCCGCAATGACTCAACCACCTAGGGGACCCCTCTTGGGCTCCTCCACTGGCCCCAATGGTCACTCCACCAGCCGCTGAACCTATATACCACATTGAAGAACCCGACAATGTGCTTGGGGTTCGGGATCCCTGTCAGGACAGGGACCTGTGTCTAGAAAATTTGATGGTAGTGCTCATTTCCCACTTGGAAGCCTTGGAAACGTGACAGGTGACTATCCTTCCCGATGTCAAGCCATACCCGTCATGGGTGGATGTTAGACCAACACCCCCAGGATTCTGTAATTCCACTTTCTCCCCCTTTAACGGGATGATGGACCCACCGCAGCACCTAGCCAACTTCAACTCGAGGTGCGGGCCTATGTTAGGGACCCCAACGCAGTAGGAGGCCGCCAAGATCCATTGCTTTATTCACACGCTAGAGAGGCCAATATTCATTTGGTACAAATAGCTCCCTGTTGGACTTGTGACTAGCTAGGAGGTCCTTCATAGGTAGTTCCTTTACCAGTTCAGCTCTACCACCCGGAAGACAAACATCACAGACCTTTTTAGGTGCAAGATGAGGCCTAATGAGCGAGTCACAGACTTTATTTCCCGGTGGAAGGGGCTCAAGTACTCCCTCAACATTCCATTAACGTAGGAGAAATTACTGAGGATGTACGTAGGGAATGTCAATATGGAACTGGTCCCCTACATGATCAATCAGAATTATCCCTGAGGGTTCTGAGACTTCATAGATAAGGCCCAGCTCTTCGAAGAATCCCTGCAGCAGGCTAGCCAGGCACACCTACCGCCTCCTATAATCTCATCAAGGAGAGCTACCAGAGTTGAGCCCGCCGCCATGGCCCAGATAGAGGCCCCCAGGCTGCTAGATTTTCTACCACTGGATCCAGCTCTGCAGCCCCGTAAAGGCCCTCTACCACGAGCATAGTTTCCATTCCATCAACGCCCGCCCCAAAATAGGCAGGCTCTCCCATGTAATACGCCGCCACCACCTAGACCAGATAATCAAGTTCTTACCCTTTGGCAGGGTCCTCCCTCCCCCATCAGGGTAAAGATCTTAGAGCCCCCTTTCCGAACAGAAGGAATCAGACCTACTCGTTCGACGAGGCTCAGGTCCCCGGCTACTTCCACAACACCTTAGAGTAGATAATCGTACGACTGCCTGAGTGCCAGAAGCCAGAAGAGGCGCATCTCACTGATCACCCCAACTAATGACCTTATCACTAGATCCTGGGGCACACCATCAAGAAATTATATGTGTTCAAGGACTGGCTCCAAGACTAGATTGACAATAATATAGTTAGGTTGGGCCCTACCACGGCACAAGTGACATGTGTCTTTGTAGGATCAAATAGCAAAAGCGACGGTGCAGGTGAGTGGCAGCAGGTTCCTGAACGCGGGTCCCATAATTACAATGATTGGATGGACTACAAGATAGTCTTCCACACCCATGGCATTATTAGTGCATGCCTGAATAAGCCAGAGCCTTCAGAATTTGCGGCAAACACTTCTGCATCCTCATCTCATTCGGCCTCTTCCTAGAAGAGCATGCATCAGCGCCGCAAGAAGAAGCAACGCGCCCCGCCAATGCTGTCATCGTCTCACACTCTTGGTGACTTCATTCCCCCAGATATGGGCATACCTCTCAGAATCCACCTAGTGGTGGAATATTAATCATGTGACAATCTAGGTTACACTTCGATTAACACCGTCGAGTTGGTAAATCCCTATATGGCTCCCGACGAGAGGGAGCACCAAAGGAACCTCCCTGATGTCCCCAACCGACGCTAACGTCAGTGGAACAACGACATATGGGCTTTCGGGGCATGTTAGTTGGCACCTCCAGCCGGGCTGTGCATGCCACTAAGACAACATAGCAAATCCAACGCAGAACCCAGCATGCGCAGCCTCTTCATCTGGTGTCGACATGTCCGCATCCACCACCATTTATGCTACTGGATCAGGAAGAGCCGCTCCGGCCATATCCTGACCAGCCTCGCCCTGCTATAGGACTATCTCAATTTCCCGGTCCTCATCTGGTGGCTACCCTCCGAGCATCAACTTGTGAGCAATGGGATGTCCCCAGTACCAGTCAGCCGCTGGTCCACCCAGCAGGGTCCACCATTCCTTCCATCGCAAATCGGCCTTTGGTAAGCAGAAGTTCGCGTCTGGTGCTAGTGTATGATGTTCTGAAGCGACTTGCTAGCATTCTAGCATGTCTCTCCATCCTTGAAGCCCTTCACCTGTCGCCAGATATGCACAAAGCACTCACTGAGGCTTTAAGGATCCCCCTCCAGTTTGAGATGGAGATAGCAGCTACAGAGGCCTTCCATGCTGAAGTAGTTGAGGACGCCGAATGTCAGACCATAATCTTGTTCTCAGAATAGGATGAAGGCTCCCCCATACAGGGTCACATCCACCCACTGTACATCACCGTCCAATTCAACAGTGCGGAGATTCGCCACAGTCTCTTTAACACCAGCTCCAGGATCAACCTTATCCCAACACGGACACTACGGAAGCTAGGGCTATCCGAATATGACCAAACTCCCTCCAATTTATGGATCCAGGGATATGACAGGACAAAGAAGAAATCGGTTGGCATGATCCTTCTGAATACCTAGTTCAGTGGCCTGATTTCTAGCACCGAGTTCATGGTTTTCCCCTAGGACACCGCATACAATTCATTGATGGGTAGGACATGGCTCCATATGCACACGGTGGTCCCCTCATTGTATCACCAATGCCTCAAGTACTAACATAATGGTCGAGTAAAAATACGCTAAGGTGAAGCATCTCCCTCTGCCTCTTGCGAAGCCCACGACTTGGATGTTGATTATTACAAGAGCAGGGAAAAGCAAGTCCATGCAAGCGAAGTTGAGCCCATTTCCGCTAGGACCGACCCTTGGTCATACCTAAATAATGCCTATGTCTTCCTGATCCATCAGTTGGAGGCCACAGCCCCCGATATGGGGTAGTGTTTTATCATTTTTGAGACAAGGGGGAATCATACTCCCAAATCCAGGCGGCGTCAGAAGATCACTTAGTATTCTTATTTGAACCAGGCTCCAGTGATCCCGGAGCCTCCTACTCCCGTAAGGTATCGGGACATCCGACTCATGGCAACGACAGTACATCATACTTGTCTGTTTTGTCGGGCTGGAATAATTCGGCTCTGGCCGATGCGCCACTACTATTTTGATATCATAATGCATGTCACCTTGGGTCGGAGACCAGATGGGATTGGATCGGCAGCCTTCATATCCATGGTCTCAACAGCACCGGGGTGCCCCGATGTAATGACCACGGCTGCACAAGTTGGTAGCAGCCTCCCATCAGGGTTTGGTAGCTCAGAAGCAACTTCCCCTATGGAATATCCCTATGTAAGTGGAGAAGAAGATATAATGGATGATCCCCTTGGCTTTGAGGAGGGCGTCTCATCCACGGTCGATGAACTGGTACAGGTGAACCTCGGAAGTGAGGTCTATCCGAGACCTATGTTGGTCAGCGCCGCTATATCCCCTGAGGAGTAGTAGTGGTACGTGGAGTTCCCCAAACAGCACCGTGATATATTCTCCTAGAGTTACAACAAACTGCTAGGGAAAGATCCTTTGGTATCCTTCCATCACCTCAGTCTCCCGGCAAACCATCATGGGTTCAAGCAGCCTCCTAGAAAGATGGATCCGTCTCACGGTGCCATGGTTGAGGCTGATGTTGACAAGATCATTAGAGGCAACTTCTTATAGGAGGACCAGTACCCCAAGTGTCTAGACAACATCATTCCAGTTAATTAAAATAAGGGATAGATCATAGCTTGCATCGACATACGCGATCTCAACCATCACTGTATGAAGGATGATTTTCCCCTTCCAGTGACAGATTTGTTGATCGACATTACTGCCGGGTTCCAATCCCTCTTGTTTATGGATGGCTACTCTAGATATAATCAGATCTGGATGGCCCCTGATGATGAGAATTATACCACTTTCAGGGCGCCCCAAGGTACTTTTTGTTACCATGTTATGCCCTTTGGCCTGAAAAATGCAGGTGCCACCTATCAGCAGTCCATGCATCGCATATTCAAGCCAATCCAGGGAACATTATAGTAATGATATGTGGATGATCTTGTGGTCAAATCCCTCTAGCTCCAGGACCATGTCAAGGATCTTGAGAGAGTGTTTGGATTCCTCTGTTCTCGCCACCTGATGATGAACCCACTGAAGTGTGCCTTTGGGGTCACCTCTGGGAATTTGTTTGGCTTTGTCATCCGATTCTGATACATTGAGATTGATCCAGATAAGATCAAGGAAATCAGCCAGATGCCTTCCCCGATTAATATTCGAGAGCACTAAGGTCTTCAAGGCCACATATCCTACATACGTCGATTCATTGCGAATCTGGCTAGCAGTGTAAGCCCTTTTCTCAGCTCATGAAGAAGGGCACCACTTATGAGGGGAATGAGGAGTGTCAGACCACCTTTGATGAAATCAGGCAATATTTTCTCTAGCCTCCGGTCTTGATGCCACCCATCTCTGGTAAGACACTGATTCATTATGTCACCATCTTGGATTGGTCCCTCAGAGCCCCTCTCACCCAAAGGAACAACGAGAGGACATAAAACAGCTTCTACTACCTCAGCCGCATGCTCCTCGATATGGAAACCAGATACTCCATCATCGAGAAGAGTTGTCTTGCACTCGTATTTTCTATGAAGAAACTACAGAATTACCTGCCACACCAAGAGGTATACTGGTCTCCAGGGTAGACTTATTGAAGTACATTCTCATTCGCCCATCTTGACTGGCTGACTAGCGCGGTGGGTGGTGATTCTCTAGTAGTTCGAAATTAGGTTCATGCCCCAGAAGGCCATCAAGGGGCATGCATAAGAAGACTTCCAAGCTGCCCATCCAACCTCCGCAGACCAGTCATTGGACCTAGATTTTTCTGATGAGGAAATCCTCTCAGTCGATCAAGCAGTCTCATGTTGTCAGATTCACATTGACAGTGCCTCCCGGAGCCCCACCGATAGGAGGCTCAATGATCCTAGGCTCCACAAAGTAGGTCTGGGCAACATCTTTATTAGCCCGGTGCAAGCCGTCTTTCCTTAATCATTCCTGTTGTTAGAAGGCTACACAAACAACAAGGTAGAGTATCATACCCTCATCACTGGTCTCGAACTGTCCCTTGAGATCGACGTTCCCAATTTGCACGTGAAAGGGGATTCTGAGCTGGTCATCAAACAGGTCAATGGAGACTATGTTGTTAGGAAGCCAGAGCTCGTTCCATTGTTAGAATGCACTCTCCAGATAATATCCCAGTTCCCTTCTCGACCGGAGTTTATCCATGCCCCTTGGTCACAGAATGGTCGAGCAGATTCTTTGGCCAGCCTGGCCGCATCGCTTGCTGAGCCTGAGCAGGATGATTTGATTATCCATGTAGTGCACTAGAGAGTCATTGCTCTCGTCGCCTGAGAAGGTGATGACGGCCCACAGGTAAACCATCATACCACTGGTGCCTCTACGGTAGGGAATCCATGTAGTTTGGATGTGGTGATTGATGTAATGGCCGATTGGAGGACACCCTTGGTCGAATATCTCCATCACGATAATCTCTAATTAGACCGGGCCGATAACGAGCGAATCAGACATTGCGCACTACAGTTTACTCTCCAGAGTGGTCCCAGCCTTGAGCAGACCCTCTATAAACATAGATTTGATGGTGTTATCCTCCGTTGCCTTTAAGGAGTTGAGATTCCACCGGTCATGCAAGAGGTTAATGCCGGTTCCTGTGGTTCTCATCAGGTCGGGCCGTAACTGTCTCAACAGATTCAGAGACTAGGGTATTTTTTGCCCTCCATGATCCATGACTACATCATGTTTTCCAAAAGGTACCATGCATTCCAAGTTCATGCTAACTTTGTGCATTGGCCTCCGGATCCTATCCGCACCACCTAATATTGTTGGCCCTTTTCAGGCTGGGGGATAGATGTCATAGGACCATACCCACCGGCAATGGCTCACCAATGCCGATTCATTCTGACTGCTACAGATTTTTTTTGAAGTGGGCAGAGGAAATTCCACTCAAGGAAGTAAAGGCCCATTCTATTATTGAATTTTTGAGTTACAATATCATCTAACAATTGAGGGTACCTCACGCTATCCTCACCAATAATAGCACCAACTTTCGAGTAGATGAGCTGAAGAAAATTTTACGCCAAATACAACATTCTCTCCAACCATACCTCCCGCTATCACGGGAAAGCAAATGGATAAATTGAGGGATTCAATAAAACCCTCTCTAACATTCTGTAGAAAATGGTTTGTCAAAAAAAGAAGAGTTAGCCAGATAATCTCCCCAACGCCCTTTGGGATTATCAGATGACGACCCGTAATTCTACCCAGGTGACCGCATATTCCCTGGTGTAAGGAACAGAAGTTGTCCTGCCCATCGGGAATTAATATCCCTCATTACACATAGTGGTCTATGACCAGAATGCACCGAATGGAGTGGCTGAAATCTATCTAGAAAAATTGGAAGCATTGGACGAGAACAGGATTTTTTCTCTACACAACTTAGAAAGGCATCAGAGAAGGATGACTCAAGCTTTCAATAAGAAGGTTGACCTCCACTCTTTCCTACAGTGTGATTTGGTATTATCTCTCAGGGCACCAATGATCCCCGGAAGGAAAGCACCCATGATGGATCCCAAATAAGAATGGCCTTTCATTATTCATAAGTTTTATCCCAATGGGGCATACTCCCTGGTGACTATGGATGGCGAGCGTATAACTCCTCCCACCAATGCTATGTTCCTCAAGAAATGTTTTTCCTGAGCACCTTCTACAGTCCTCCATGACCTTAAACTGGATTTTGGTCGTGCATGACCTTAAACCACACATGGTCCTATATTTGGGCCCCTACGGTCCTCCATGAACTTAAACTGGATTTTGGTCCTGAATGATCTTAAACCGCGCTTGGTCCTATATTCTGGCCCCTACCATCCTCCATTAACATAAACTAGATTTTTGTCCTGCATGACCTTAAACTGCGCTTGGTCCTATATTCGGGCCCATATGGTCCTCCATGACATTAAACTGGATTTTGGTTCTACATGACCTTCAACCACGCTTGGTCCTATATTTAGGCCCCTACGGTCCTCCATTACCTTAAACTATCCAGTCCTGCATAATGTTGGACTACGTCTTCAGAAATACATGTGGCTTGATTTCCATCCTTATGGGATACATAGGAACGCATAGAAATTTCGACTGTTGGCCCATCCCAAACGCCAGAATCTTCCTCCTGGGGTCAAGACATATGGAAGGGTTGCAATCTTTATCCCCAATTTAGGTCGAGCTGACCTCGATCCGACCGTATGTCTCGCTCCATCGAGACGTTCACCTCTTTGAGAGGTGAGTATAACTATACTTTACCCACCCCATGACTGGGATTTCATCACCTTCCCCATCTGGAAGGGCCCCTGAATGGTATGGATGCTAGGCCTAAGGGCTATCTCTTACCACTTTGGACCAACGCCCTCGAGGATGTTGAGGAACAAGCCAATACATGTCCTGCATTTTGAATATGGTCAGTGGTCGATGCTCGTTTGTTGTTCCCATCTCAGGTCACTATTGGGACGTTGTGTTTAGAACATGTTTAGAAACTGTACTGGATTGTTAGGGCCTACCCAATAGGTCCAAAAACGATGAGTGTAGTGGTTAATTATTCCCCATTGTATCTCCAAGCGATGAACTCCCTCCGGGCGATGCCAACCATCAGGCCCCTTGGCCTTTTCGAGCCCCTATCCCAGGTTATCTCTTATGGGGTTGTGCGCTATGGTATGGGATTATGTCCTCATTCACGTCGGGTTTCTCACTGTGCTGTACACATCCCCAGATGAGACACATTATCCCCTCTCCATCCCGCATGTTGTTAAACTGCAAGTTGGCAAGGCCTACCTGACCGAGGCCCAGCCTTAGGCCCCTCTGCCTTTCTTAGGCCCCGACCCCAGTTCATCCCGAAGAGTACGGTGTGGTGTGGGATTATGTCGTCATTCACGTCGAGTTGATAGTCATGCCATACACCCCCCATTTTTGATAGGATATATTACCCCTGGGTGTCTTCCAGAACTACGTGTAGCTTGATTCCCTTTCTTATGGGATACATAAGTCTGCCTGAACATCTAAATTTCTGGTCCAGCCCGTCTCTTAAGAGATCTCCCCGATCTCCCATACACTTAGGCCCCTTGCAATGTCTCTCTCCATGAGGGGGATATATAGGTTTGGTATAGGGTTTTTGGAACTATTCCCCCCTTCTCCCAGAAATCTTACATCTCTTGGCTACCCTGGAATCGAGTCCCTAGACTCGTTACAGTGGTCTGTCAATGTGTTCAAAGTACTTTGGTCTAGGAACTGGATTGTCATATTCAACTTAGGGATGTTCCTTCCAGTTTTCAAGCTTCATATCTCCCTTCATCTAGGCCCTTGTTTTCTTTCACACCCAAAGGGACCCCCAAGAATGGTATGGATACCACACCTATGGGCACTCCTACCGTTATGGGCCAACACCCCATAGGGTTTCGGACAACAAATTGATACGAATCCCGTGTTGCGAACATGGTCATCGGTCGATTCTCAATTGTTTGTCCCCATTTCAGGAAAAAGTGTTAGGATGTTGTGATGAAAACATGCTCAGATGTAATCCTCCATCATCACACCGGCCCCTTTAGGACTCAGGTGTTTGTTTCATGATTCACATTATGTTCCACCCCATCATGTCTAGGTGGAAGCTTGACACTCTTGGCACTATCCCTCAGTGCACCATCGCACATCCGGGGGATAAAGCTACAATACGACGTCTCTTAATGCTCCTGAAATCTGAGAGCTAAGACTATAGGCTAGGATATTTATTAAGGTAAATGTGCAGCTAGATCCTCATCCCCACAGGATATGCAGGATCACCCAAACATCATGCTTTCGGGTCCAGCAAAGCTGGGAGCAAGTCTCTCCTGCCCCTTATACTCTGACCCTCACTGGCCTCTTGACCCAAGGATCTTCTCCCAGAATCGCGCACAGTGATGACATGGTCCTCACCCAAATTCACATTGGGTAGGTTTTATCACTTCATGCACATTCTCCCAGTTCCAAACCATACAACCTTAAACTGTGTTGTTTGGTCCTACCACATGACCATAAACAGTGATGATACCGTCCTGGCCGCATGATGAAAAACATCACCACATTGTGATGACCTCATCATAGAGGACATCACGTTGGGTATTGGTCATTTACCAAACCATTTTTCAATGCCCATATACGGCTTGATTATTGTGGAAATTCCAAGAATCTCTACCCTAGGTCGGTCTCTCCACAAAAGAAAAACCATTCACATTAAAGGCCAAACAAGATACATCAAATGCCGCTTTTTTATGCAAGGGCTAGACCCACATGCCCTCTTTCATCCTTTAAATGAGTAACTTAATTCTCCGTTCCACCCTCCAAGAACTACATGTGGCTTGATTCTCATCCTCATGAGATACGTAGGAGCTCCCGGGCACTTCCCCGCGGGCCCAGCCTAACTTTCAGGTTCAGTCCCTTGACCTGAGCGCTTCTTAAGGGAACACATGGTAAGTAGGGATTATTTCCTCATCCAAATTGTGTTTTGTAACCACCTTACCATGTTTTCCCCTCTCTCCTTACCCATCCTTGGTATGATTTCATTGACCTTAAAATAAGACCATTTTCCGAACTATGTGCCGCTTGATTCCCATCTTTATAGGATACATAGGAACGCATAGACATTTCGTATTGGGTCCAGACCTAAGAATCACAAATCTATTTCCCCCCCTCACTATCGGACCATTGGAATGACTTCTCACGAAATTTTGTAACTGCAACATTTTCCCTTAACAAGTTCAGGATTCCACATAATGACATTGGAAAGCAACAGTTCCCTCACCAGAGAGGTCATGTCCAAATGTGGGAATGATCCGTGACCAGATTAATGTGCCCGCCTAATGTGCTTCCACCACGGTGGCGTAATCTTGGGTGTGTTGGATTCTATATGAACAAAACACCACGTCAATCCCCACGCTTTGCGCTCCCCTTTATTCAGATCCTCATACTCTTTCACGTTTTAAGGGTCCCTCTAACAGTACGAATGCTCGACATTTGGTCCGCTTGCTGTCCTGGGCCAACATTCTGGAAGACTGATCATGTTTGAAGGGACCCCCTAATAGTATGGATGCTCAACCAATGGTCCATTTACAGACCTGGGCCAACGTTACTGAACTCTAGTTGATGAAATTTGAGTTAGGCCCCATTTTCCGAACATGGTCAGTGGTCAACCCTCATTTGTTGTCCCCGTTTCAGGCTAATGCAACAAGGATGTCATGTTTTGAACACAGTCAACAATCGTCCTTCATTTCAACGCCCCTCCCATAGCGTTCTGAATTTGGGTAACATGATTAACATTTCTCATTCTCCTATATTTGGACTCATTCAAATTCCCCTGGCATTGCCCCGCTTGTGTGCTAGAGCACATTGAGAAGATGATACATCAATTGGTCCAAGGTCCTCTCCCTTCGAATGGGCCTCCTTCTTCTCTTCGGAAATCCGGAATCGATTTTCAAATTCCTGAGGCTTGGTTGATTCTCCCACGATCAAACTAAGAGATAATACCAGCCTCCTTTGCTTCCCACGGCCCACGTGATCATACGGATGGATTGTTATTTATTTCGAGTTTATGGTTGAGTATGATGATCAAAGAGGGAAGTAAGTAAATTTTCTGTACATACAGTTCAAAAAAAAATGTAGTAGTACAACGTGAAAAGTTTATGGGTTTGGCCAAAATATGGCCCCTAAGGGTCGGTTTCTTGGATAGATCTCTCCCATGCTACCATCATTTCACTAATGGCCTCCAAGATGGCCTCCCATCCCCTGAGGACCCTTTCTTCATTAGTGGCCACAGAGCACAGCTCGCTGATCCTAGCCCATGCCCGTGTCTGCTCAGCTTGGAGATCAATTATCTGATGACTCACTTCTATGATTTGATCTTGAGCATCCGCCAGCTGGGCCCTCAACTGCTCCACGAGACCAGAGTAGTTTTCAATGAATACCTCCTGCTCCTTCGCCTGTTCTTCGAGGTGTCGGACCTCGTGCTATGCCCTCAGAATTTCCTGGGTACTACCTGACTCCTCTTAACATCAGATGAAATCAGTGCGCCATCTATTCTCATGCATCGTCTTAGCCATGTACCCATGGACCGTCAGGTGAAGGCATTGAGCATCTGCCCCTCCAACACACAGGAAGCGTATCCAGGTATGGAGTGACCCCATCCACTTCAGCCATTCCGCTTGGGGCTGATTTAGGAAATGCCCGATGCACTTCCATCCCTTGCATCACATCATCTAACTCTCCTCGGCCGCTTCGGAATCTGAATCATCAATTTCCTTGGGGTCAGTGGTCCGATAGACAGGGAAGACAGCCAATAGGGTAGCTGTAGGGTCTTCCTCATAGATTCCTCTTTGGAGAATAGGCTTCTCATAGATTCTTGTCCCGATGAAAACACCACTAATATCTTCCACTCCATGTTCACCATTTCCAAAATCCCACTTAGATTGGGGGAATATTCTGGATGGGGTGGCACGTTTTCCATTGGCACACCCGCGGATGGTCTGGACTCAGCAGCCCGATGAGCCTCCAACACGGTGATCACTATACAGACAAGGAGCACCCTGATTAGTTGAGTCATCAGATAGTGAGTATCGGTATCGAGGCAAGGAACTTATAAGAACCCATGGAATCAGCCTCTAGTGTTGTGGCTGCTATAAGAGTTTTCATGGAGGGGGATCCCTCAGCACTTGTCATCTCGATAATGAGCATCAGTGCCCGCCTTGCACTATTGACGCTTCCTCTCCTCCTTCGGCCGTAGATGCTTGGTCAGAACTGATGTGTCCCTGAGTAAGATAAGTATGGTGGGTTATGTATTGCAAAGGAAATATAATACTGAAGAAAATAAGGGTCGAGGCATACCTCAAGTATCTCGGTTACACCCATATCGGAGCCGACGATCTCACCGCTCTCTCGGAGACTCTCTTTCTGGGATGCCCCTGGAGACCCTTCACCTTCAGGCTCCCCTTCTCCTTCTCCTTCACCTCACCCTTCTCCTTCTTCCTCCTCTCATGTTTCTCGATCCTCTAACTCAACACTATCGTCATCATCCTCGGACTACAAATTTTCCGGGTCATGTTCCTGGCTGAGAATCACATTCACCAAGATGGAAAGCTCCTTAGGCCGACCCCGTTGGTGCGTGTTTGTGTCCATGTCCGTTAGATATACATGACGTCGGTGGAAGTTCACTTTTTCGGCGACCCAAAAAAACCAAAATTCCAAAAACTAGATCTCATCTCGCACTATCTTCTGCTAGAGGGATTCATTACTCATTGATTTCCGAAGGGTTATCCATGTCAACCACATGGAAGGGAAGAAGAAATCCTCGGAAGGTTAAAGCATGTATTTTATTTGACTCCCAATAATTTCTCTGGATGCTCCATGTGACCCTCCTCTAGGCAATGAGGGCGCGGCCACGCCATGCGACGCCCCCACCGCTGAGGTCCCTGCTCATGCATGCCCTATTCTATGAGGCACTCCTGGCCCTCCTCCTCTAGAGGAACCTCACCTGCTCTCTCGTCGTCAAGGATCTGCATAGGTAATCTCGAGCTACATGAATCACTTTTGTAGAATCCTTTTAGGGTATGATATGGTCCAATGTTCAGTATACTCAATTGAGAGGCCAACATTAAATCAAGTGGGAGGAAAATTAATGATTTCACTAGAGCCATAGGTTGTGAACATCATCCATAGCTGACAAAGAACACATGGATTCTTCTCCTCCTAGACATCTATGTACACTCTCTTCGGAATTATCTGGAGGTATCCGAACAGCCTTGAGAACCTAGACAACAGATAAGGCTCACAAAAATTTTTCCATCAATCCGGACAATGAGCACCCCACCTCTGATGCTCTGGGAGTACTCCTTCTGCTCTCGTGATCCTTTCCCGTCATCTATCAGTTAACTAGTCGGAGTGGGGAATGGGCTGAAAGAAATTTTGGCATAGTGACCTATCCTGATCCGTACCCCCCTCCTCATTGAGCACCATCAGCATGACCCCAACAATATTCAGTAGAGAGGGTCACAGGTCATCGCCCAGGGGACAGATGGCATTCGGGAAGGTATAACCACCACAATGAGCGGCAACCCATCCATGGAAGATCACGAAGGGCCCAAACACTCCCTTAGGCGATCCCCCTCTCGAGATGCGTCCCAAAATGTCATAAAGCTGGGCCAGCATGGGGACCCCCAGGTTGAACCTTTTATTGGCAGCCATGATGCCCGCCATCAGCAGAGTCACTGGACGGACGCCCATCCTTGCATCCCACACTGGCAAGAGCTATCCTCTCAAATATGTGGTGAGGAATCTGGCGTACCTGAAATTTGGGTCCCGGGCATCATTGATTCTATATCCCCATGATTGGTATTGCCCCACCTCCAGGATCCTCCAATAGGATATGCTCTTTCTCCTCTGAACCACGAGTGGACAACGTTTTCCACGACCTGAAATCTTGACCTCCAGATCCTTCTCTCAGAATAGGATGAACCATTCCTTGTAGGGTATATCCTTCAGGAACTCCTTGAACTTTAGCTTCTCCTTGGAAAACTCTAGCTGGTGCCATGTCAGTATGCGGGTTCGAGATATGGTACCCCATATTTTCATCGGCAGAAGAAACACATCATATTGATGGCCCTCCAAAGGGATTCTTCTGATACAGTGGACGTCCCATAGGCTAAGGCATACTTCTCCATTGTGAAGGTGGAATGTGTTAATATAAGGGGACCATCGGGTGAATAGATCCGGCCCGAGCTCAGGATATCGGTAGAAGTGGAAGTACGATGTCCAGACCGCCTTGAAAAGACCAATGTGCCACAGCTCAGCCTCAAATTGGTCACATGTGTGGAGAACCTAGTACTCCAAGTCCCACTCGCTAGTGAAGTTTCCTCCAGACCGCAGATCCTAGTCCTGCAACCAACCCTTGGTCACGTCAGTGATAGTCTAACTGAAAGTGCTTCTGTAGAGGGCCGATGAGCTCTCCGTAAATAGGTCACCCCCTGCATTGGTCCTAGTCCTAGGGTTAAAAACATATATTTCCATATGTATGGTTTCTATGGAGGGCTGGCCATTATAGGTGATGTTGTATCGAGGAATGTCATCTTTGCTGGTCACCCATGACCGTGAGGTATCAACATCGAAACCCGACAGAGGGACCTCCTCTAGAATGCTGAAGTTCCACAGTGGTAGGTTGTCAGATGGGGCATACTCTTTCTGGGAAGGGGTTAGCATGTTGAAGAGGGTGTAGTTATTAGAGATGAACCTCTTGGCACCATAAACTTACGGGTTCGCAGCCATTTCGGCCATACGAGTGGCGGCTTCCCACTCATTACCCTGGTTTGCAGCCATCTTCTTCCAAATGATATTTTCATGAGTTAACGTGAAAACAGGGAGTTTGGTGTGGAATTTGAGAGCCCGACGTGGAAAATTTGTGGCTGGCATGAAATTTTAGGCTGGTGTGCTAAAAGTCCGGGGTTTGCACGTAAAAGGCCGAAAAATCTCGTCGGAATTACGTGCAACTGAGGAAGGTTTTTGTGCAAGAGCAGAAGCAATTTAGCACATGAGAGCTTAGGGATTATCACGTGAGAAACTCCGTACGGAGCCTGGGACCTGCGGAGGAATTTATGGGCAAAGCCAGGGTTCTGTTCTGCATGAAAAGAAGCTTTTGTGTGTGGCCATGAGTTTTTCCCACCGCTCAGATTTTTTGCGCGTAGGGGCCCACAAATCCCTTCACTTCGGCATTTCCCTTGGAATCTGATTGTTGTGAACCCTCACCGATCTAATTCTGAAGGGGGAATTTTTAGATGCCGAAAAGGGATTAACTACTGGAGAAATTTCCAAAACAAAAAAGGTAAGGCATTTTCGGACCTAGATGCTCGGTCCGGAGGGCCCAGAGATGCTGTGTGGAAAAAAGTGTGAAGTGCTAGAAAATGTTCTCCCGCACGGAAAGGGACGAGATTCAAGAAGGATCCCCCATGTCGGTGCGAAATTATTTCTGTCCCGCGCCCCGCGTGGTGGATATTTCACACTGCCACCTCCATTGCACAAATATTGCACGCAACATTGAATTTTGTGCCGTCTTCTGCCTATAAATAGAAGGCGACCCCCTTCATTTTCGGGAGAAGAATTTGAACCGCCTCTCATGTGCATAATTAGCATTCCGCATGCGAGTAATATGGCCTTCAGGTATGGTTCTTTTTCGCACCATGTCGCCTTGGGATCTACCTTCGCCCGAGATACCCATGGCATAGACTAAACTACAAACCCGTTGGGGTATTCCCCTTGCACGCAGTCCCTTCCATTGTGTGTAATTCCTTCATTTTCACACAAGTTCTTCCTTTACATGCAATTCCTTCCTTTACACACAGGTTCTTCCTTTCCACGCAAACCCGTCAAGATGCACACAAAACCTCAACCCCCAATCCCACACAGGCGACATTTATTCCACGCCACCCTGGGGATTTTCGTGCTGGGAAACTTTATTTCACTCAACCCCAAGGGTTGCGAACAATTCCAAGGGGACCTTCTCCGCTATACTCTCCGAGCTCCCCTCTTGCGTGACCGCCCAATTCCCTACTCCCGGGTGCCATTCGTAGGTGTCTCGTGCACCCTGGGAATCTGTATCATGCATGGTTTTTTTTGTGTAACCTTCCAGGATCGTACGAAGTAACATCAAAGTCCCATGGAAAATCCTTCCTGTTGTGTTTCATCACCCTATGATTCTTCGAATAGGCACACTAACGGCTGTTGCTTCTTCGTATATACATGCTAATGTGGACCCCTTGATGGTTCTCTCCGTGAAACCCCCTCAGTATGGCCTTTCTGGTACCTTCCCTCCCACAAGGATCAGAGGGTACCGTTTATGTATGTCCTAGGGGTGTGGGGTAAACCCACATCGTCTGAGCTGCAGGGCGTTAAACTGCCAAGCACCTCATCCTAAACACATGACGTTAAATAGTGACCTGGCCCCACGCCTCGCACGTAGGTTCCCCCCACCTCAGAAATTCTCCACGCCCACATGTCTCTACAGGGATTGGATCATCCCTCACAAGTGGTGATTTATTGGAGTGGTGTTTGTCCACAGGGAAGGGCATCCACCTTGGTGTAAGCCCCTACCTTTCTTTCTAGGAGGTAGCACCCCTTCTCTTCCTCACTTCCTCGGCGCCAAGGCTAGTGGAGGGAATGATAGGGAATAGGGACCCTCCTCTATTACTAGGTGCCAAATCCCTCTCCCACTATGCTTTGTCACCCCTAGGCCTCCATCCTAGAGTAAGTACGACACATGGGCCGCTCAATGCGTAAGCCCCTCTCCATTCCCCACAGACGCACCCTTCGCGACGTGATCGTCAGGTCTCTCCTAGATCTTGATTCTCACACCGAGCAAGAATCCTGTGGGCTTAGAATATACACCGACCATGATAGACCATGGGCCACCTCAGAGCATAATCCCCAAACACCCTCATCCATCATGAAGTTAAAATGTATACACGAATAATGGGGACATTGATCTGTGCTAAGGCATGGTACATTGGAAGCCTCCACATGGTTCCATCCCCCCACCTTGGGCTACCTCAGAGCATAAGTCCCATAAATTCCAAACTACAGGGACTTTGATCCATGTAAAGGCATGGTACATAGGAATGCTCTACAAGGTTCAAGTCCCACCACCATGGACCGCCTTAGAGCGTAATCCCTATCCATCTTGAACTACATGGAATTTGATTCCCTGCCACATGGATATGTAGGAAACATCCACGAGGTTCATTCACAACACCCATCGAACCCCCGGTCCACCTTCACGTCAGTTCACCAAAAACCTTGAGCCACCTCAGAGCGTAAGCCCCATCCATCCCGAACTTCGGGGACTTTGATCCATGATAAGTCATGGTACATCGGAAGAATCCACGAGGTTTATACCCCACAAACCATTGTCCTCGACCGTCTCTGTGTCAGTGTGCCATGCCCCAATGCACCTGGACCCCAGGTCCCTCTTCACGTCGGTTCAACGACTCCAACTATGGGCCGCCTCGGGACATGTGCCCCAAATGTTCCTATCCTTCATGAAGTTAAACGGCATTCCATGCTGAACTATGAAGACTTTGATTCCCAGCCATAGGGATACGTAGGATGCCTTCTTCAGGCTGAAGCCCATGTCTCATCCTAATCTCTCCCTCGAGACCACATGTCTCTGGAAGCTCATGCCCTAACCCAAAAGTACCACTTCCTCTGGGTCTCATCCACGCGTCCATTCTCACGGGTTGCATCTTCAGGTGTCCCACCATATCATTGAACTACACGGACTTTGACTCCCCACCACGGGGATACGTAGGAAGTCTCTTAGAGACCTAAGCCCAAAGCCACAATCCATCCTGATTCTTACTCGGGCGGCCACATCAAAGTGGGGTCATACCCCTTCATTACCCATTCCCTCCATAGTATTCGGTGAGCCGCCCATGTGGTAGCCCCAACATCGATGTCCCTCCGGGGGGTTCTTCAATCTGATCCACTCTAGCTAGTGTTACGATCAGTCTGATCCATCTCCACTAGATGTTAAACTTGTGGCATACCCTGTGTTAAAAATGGGAAGCTAAAGAAAACCTCAGATACATGCCTATGGCATAAAATTCCCCATGTTCAATGTTGGATTCCTCGGGATTCCGTGCCCTCGAGAAGCCCGATAATAAGGGAGAGAAGACAGACATGCCAATCCCCAGTGTCAAGATATTCCAGTGATGCCCCAACGTGACTACTTTCCAAACCGAAGGTTACTAACCAAACCAAACTCCTTGTAAGGACATGACAGAAGCATCGTAATTAACAGGAATCCATGAAAATATAGCGCCAGGAAGAGGTTCATGAGCTACATTTTAAATCTATGAGGGAGACCCAGACTAGGTGACGAGCTTCGAGGAGGAATCCACAAAACGAGTAACCGACATCCCATCATCCTGTTTCAATCTAGGAGCAGACATCTTTGAATAAGGAGCGGATGTCGCCCGCCTTTGGATAGCGATAATACGGTGTAAAAACAGCACTTTCTCTACGTGACAGATGCGCATGCCCCGACTAAAGCATCAGAAAAAACATTCTAGCCATATTCATAATAAAATTGTGTATGTATCTTAAGTGGCCTTAAAAGAATCAGAGATCTCGAATGTTTCTCAGAGGATCAATTGGACTCATGACCTTGATCTTCTCTGGATAAATCTTGATGACTCTATATCTGATGGCATATCAAATAAACATTTCAAAGGTAACCAAAAATTCACACATCAAGGGGTTCATACCCAGATAGTAGGAGCAGAGAAAATTGAACACTTTATAAACATCCCTTTGATGGTCCTAACACTTGTAGGATTTGACCACAAAACCATCTATGTATTATTCCACCAATATCTCGAGAATCGTCTTGAATATGTGGTGCATGGAATGATGATAGGTGTCTCATGAATTCTTCATATGTAAAGGCATTACATGTTAGATGGAAGTACCTCATGGTGCCCTTAAGGTGGCACACTATTTTTCCTTGGAATCTATTCAGATTTGATTATAACTATAATACCAATCAATGAAGAAGAGAGCTTGGAATCTAAAAGTACTTCCAATCAACTGCTATGTCATAGGAAGGGGAAAATCATCATTCAGACAGTGATGGTTGAGATCCTAGAAGTCAATGCAGACTCTATTCGATATGTTCATCTCTAGGAGGGGAACAATGTTGGCTATCCATTTTGGGTATTGGTCTTCCTTGATGATGTTGTCTTTGATGAGCTTATCATCTTTAGTATCAATCATGACACTGTGAGAAGGGTTAATCATTCTGTGAGGTTTTTTGAACCTATAATGGTTCATTAGGAAACCAAGGTGGTGGATAATGCTTGAGGATCCAGTCTTATAATCTATCCACAGCTCTAAGTGAATAAACATTGATGGTGTTTCAGGAAATCCTTATAATGTTGCTTCTCCTTTGTAGACATGGTTAAGATGACTAGTGTTGGTTTTGAATCTTCCTCGGTGTTGAGTTTATTCTATTCCAACTCATCAACAGTGGTGGATACAACCTCCTAAAATGAAGGGGGAGTGTACCATAATTACTCTTCATTGTCCACAGTGATAGGATCATCAGCAAGGGATATCCTTCTGAGCTGCCTGATCCTGATGTAATGTCTAAGCCGACCTAATTATTCGTAGAATCTTAATTGGGGGACCCATTCATTGTTGAAACCATAATGAAGAAAGCTATTAATATGGTACCATCAAGTCTTATACCTAATGGTCCATGCTTAATAATATCAATGCAGTAGTGGTGAATCAGCTTGATCCAGTTCATCCCAACCTAGTGAAATAAGAAAAAATCATATATTGTTTTTTCTATGGGGTGATCATTCTGATACCTTACCTGTGTAAGGGGCTCTGGGATCACTCAAGATTGATTTTTATAGGCATAGGAAGTGATATTCTTATACTCCTTGTCTTGTAGAGGGAGCTTTCACATTGTTCTAGAGATAACAATGTAGTGTCCCATGTTTGGGGTTGTGGCCTCTAATCGGTGAATTGGGAAATTGTGGGCATACTCCTTGTATATTCACAGTCCATCCACAGTAATTGTGTTCTCATCCTCATTGGACTGAACCTACTTTTTATTGGTATTGTAATAGTTGTAATCTATGTTGTGGGATTCACAAGAATTAATTTTAGATGAATCACCTTGGAGCATGACCACTCAACCATTGAGGGAGTACGTGAGGCATTGGTGATATGAAGAAGGGACTGCCACATGAAGGTGGATCCATGGTCCACCCATCAATCCATTTTAAGTAGTGTCTTGGTGATAACCGTGGACTGAGTAAGGGAAACATGGCCACTGAACTGTGTTTCATGTGGGTCGTTCCAATTTGTGTTTTCTCAGTCCTGTAATAACCTTGAATCTTCAGGTAAGAGGGACTAAGATCTGTTTGAGATTTTCCTGGAATGCTAATTGTCATGGTAGGAATGTGATTGATCATAGAACCCATGTTGATAAGAAAATAGTGAGTTCTATGCCATTGAACTGACTAGTGATGTTCAATGGGCAGATGTGCCCCTATATGGGGCAACCTTCAACTTCCCGAGAGAATGAAATGATGTCCTCACATTCCATAGCTTGACTTCCTTAACATGGAATAATTTTATGACTGCTATCTCTATCTCATCTGGGAGGGGGCTTCTCAAATCCTTTTTTAGGGATTCACTGGTGTCTATAGATAGGTGGAGAGCCTCGATGAATGAGATCCTGATAGGAATTATGGAATGGTTCTTAAGTACATCATAATTCCATGTGTGGCGCACACTTATGCCAAAAGAATGTTGCTCTATAGAAAGAGATATAATGGGTGATTCAGGTCGAACTGATGAATTTTTGGATTATTCTGGGGATGTACCATTTCTCATCTGTTGAACAAGGTAGAGTGACCACCAACTGACGACCAAGTGATTGAGGTAACTCCAAAACTGACTAAAACTGATAATATAATAGTCAAGTTGGATATAATAGAACAAGAAATATGAACAGTGGTGGGGGTGAATTTAAATAAATAGGATCAAGTGGTAGCACGTGGGGAGCTCTATTCTAGGCCTACTGTCTTGTCTCTATGGCATGGAGATCATTTCTTAGAGCACTAGACTAAATATTCTGGCGATTTTCTTACCCATGGATCTATTGACACTATAAATGACTTGGTACATTAGGAGGGACTTCCTAGAATTCCTAATCTTTTGGATCTATGTAAGGTTCCACCAGTTTGACGGTATTCAACAGGGTGTACTTATGATCATCACTTGAGTAGTATGTCATTACGGGGAAAAATCAAGGGGAAATACTCATCATTGGAGGCATTAATTCAATAAGAGTACAAGTCATATTTGGCCTAGGTAGAGGTATTTAGTATCACTTCCATCATCCGAGCCTACTCCCCTGAGGTAGCGATAGATGAGGTTTTCATGTAGTGGTAGTAGCTTGTGGTAGCACAATGAACTCAAGTGGATTAGGATTATTCAAATAGGGATGAATAATACCACGGGCCCGAGCAATTGCCTTGCATGTTATTCAGTCGTAATATTTTTGAGTCCCGTAGTTAGATACTGACTTCCATTCACCCTTGTTATCACTATTACAATTTGAAAACAAAAATTACACCTGCACCGGGGCTAGATGAAATCAAATTACATTGTTATCAACCGTGTCGTGGAGCCAGTATTTGAATACATTTCACTACATTTGAGCATGTCTGTAAAACTAGTGATTAGGGCAGTAATTGGGGTGATCAATGAGATCTGCCTCTTCAGGCCTCCTCCATTCTGAAAACCACACGATTCCCCAATCCAAGGAACGGATGAAAAATCCACGGACATGAGCCTTGTTGAACGAGTAGGTATAGTTTCTTTTATTAGGTAAAGGGGATATAGGATCTTGTCCCTAAGAAGGGGTTGTAACCTAGGGAGATTGTGCAACCTAGTTGTCTCACTTAGTTGGTGGTGGTTCATTACAAAGTGGTTCCTTCCAACTCTGATGTGGATGATTCTAAGCTAGAGTCTGATCCTGAGGTGGTGGCCCTCAACAAGTCTATGGAAGTGGATATACTGGTAACACTTTCTAGTTTCTAGGGCCCCTTATCTATGAGAAAGACAATGATATCTACCTTGGATACTCTTCTTGTGGGATTTTCGGGAAGAAACATACGTACGTACTCGCCTGACTAAAAAGCTTTTTCCAGACACTTATCTTTGTCAAATAAAACCCAAAATCCACTTGGGATGTTATTATTGATGAGAGGAGGGACCATTTTAGAATTAACATTTCTTATGCACATCGTTAAGAAGTTTTTCCTGAGTTAGAGGCATGTTGAATGAATATGTGAGGCCCTTTATCTTGGCAACAAAGCATGGGAATCACTCATCCAGACATTTCTTTTACTTGAAGTGGTCAACAATACTAGTCTTGTGGGTTGTGGAACTGAACAAGTAAAAAAACTGCCTGGGGAGATCCTCCCAACCAACTGTAGACCCAAAGGGTAACTAGTTTTACAAGTCAAATATAGGCCCTTCTAGTGTAAATATTAAATACTGGAGCTTAGTAGATTGTTTTTATGATGGAGTTCTCAATATACGTCTGAACCTAGAAAAAACGTTTTCCATATGCTGGATGAAATAAGTCATCCCATTGAATGTGGATAAGGTTGAACTTTCAAAGCTTGATGGTGCAAGAATATAATACTACCATGCCGATTACGGATTCACATCAGGTTGTATCATCACATATTAGGTTTCAAGATCCTTGAGGTGATAAATAAGAGTGTCTATTATATCAACATGATGATGATTTCTATTTGGATAAGAGTTCCTCACTACCAGGGCATTGGATGGTTATTCAACATGGTAAGTGGGGCCAGTGGCTCTGGGAGTGGGCGGTGGAATAACCTAAGGGGACACTAGATGAACTTCTATAGTGGATGGTGGAACTTGCAGAGTAGCCGGTGGAACCTGCAGAGAATCCAATGGGACTTGAGACGGTCCTAAGGAAGGTTATCACATAGATCAGGTGGATACGTGGATGCATACTCGGGTATCATACCATAAACTTCACTCTTTACCATATCTAGATGGTAAGGGTTATCAAGAAAACCTAGTGGCCATTCACGGGTGGGTGAAGTTGTTCCTGCCCCTGCTTCACTGATCAAGGATTACCTTAATTTTTCCACCACTCTGCCAAAAGTTAAACAAGGAGTTCATCAATGATCATATTTTTTTTAGTGAGCTGCTAATGCAATACAGCCTTTTCTAGATCATCCCTCGTCTTATGCACTGAGTTATATGGATCTACAAGCTTGACCATCCATAATTCTCTTTACCCTTATTGGGATCTTGAGTGAGAGTTAATGACTTAGAAGGTCCAGGAAGACCAAATAAAGTTCTTTTTTTGGAATGTGAGGACACCTGCAGGGTCTTCCAGGAGTTGTGTTACCCCATTTGGTTGTTCATATTCTCCAAACCCTATGTTGATGCCCCCTTTTGGGAATATCTCAGGAACAACTATGTTTACTATAATGAAACCTTAAGGTATGTCCTTGATATCAATATGTTAACATGGTTGGTGTATTTTTGTTCTGAAGTGAGGGGCATCATACTTCCCCCATCCACAGAACTGATCATGTGGGAAAGCCTTTTTAATAACTCTATATCAAATAGTAAATCTCTTAACACATTGTTTCTAGAGGGTTTGATGATAACCATGAAACAAAGGGTGATAAGAAACTAGGAGTGTGGGAAACATGACTAAGAAGATGATATTCCAATTTTGTCTATGGTTTCCATGATTTTGGGGTGATCTAACCATCTATGAAGGAGACATAAATTTTTCATCCCTAATGATTGGCGGAAGCACATAACCTCATCCTGGGTGAGGGACTCTGGTATACTTATGCTTCCAATAACAATTCGCCTGAACATGTTAGGGAGATGGTCTACTAGGAGAATGTACAAAACAAATTTCTTCAGAGACTCAGGATCCAACCCTTGGTTGAGCCATTCAGCGACTAGCAGCGGTTGGGGGACATATAATGCCATTGATGCAGACTGTTGTAATGGTAGGATGGTCGGGGGAGTGTATGGTTCACGAGAAAGAAAACAATGAATTATGGCTCTCATCTGTATAATTCATTATCTATATTACCAAAACCCTATAGGATAGGGTACTAACCACTGATTCACACATAAGGGGAGCAGTCATTGGTGATGGATTGTGCTGGTTCTTATCATAAAATGATCCCCAAAACAATTTTATGTGATATCTTATCGAGGTAGAGAATGATCATGCTTATGATAGGGAATATTGCACAAAAAGACCCTAGAAAGGATCAAAATATTCCTCCTACCATAAGTATCTACAAAGGGATTTAGAAATCCTGTGCATCTCACTGTTTAGAAGGAAAAAACTGACTTTCCATGTTCCAACCCCAGACCCTGATATAGACTATCGGGGTGAGGGTCACATCACCAAACATTCACTCATATATAGAGTCTGAAAGAGAATGGTTATCACCACGATTTGAGGTTTCTCAGGGTTCTTCTTCTAGAAGTGGCTACCTACCCTCCTACCATAGAATGATTTATCTAGACAATGTAGATATTCTACATGGGGAGTACCTTCGTTCATATTGGTTTTGGAGCACGGAAGACCTCCGCCTTGATAGGATAGGGTCCAAGGGGCTCTCGGGCATGTGTTGAATGGAACACGGGGAGGATCTCCTTGGTTGATAATGCTAGAGTGGGGCGGTTGATTAGGGGTATAGTCCACATGCTATTCAGTATGTGAGACAAAATGGCGTCATTTTCATGGCTTTGTAGGAGACCTTCTTAGCGACTCCCTGGTATAAGTCATAGCTGGGAGTACTAGTGCATACCATAGTTAGTATGAATAAGGGAGTGGGTTCTAGGAGCATTCTGAGGAGAGGATCCCAAAATGATTGATGATCAGAGTGTGGAATAGCAGCACCCTGCGTGACCCTCGTGGGAGGTGGCGTGAGTGGGGAACAAAAGCCTCCAAATCATGAGGGGCCATATCCCTATTCTTGATGACTCCCTCTTGTTCATACTGTTGAAAAAGTGTATCAATCACCCTAATTTGAATAAAATTGTATGTTGAGATAGGGCCTGGGAACCTAGTATATATGGTCATGGATGTTTTCATATAAGTGGTGAATCCATGTGGGATTTCCACATTTGTATTTCTCATGCCCAAACATTTATGGATAAGAGGTGATTGGATTCTTACAACTGAAGCATGGGTCCTGCAATGTAGGAAGACTCAACCACTAGTGAAAATAGAAGGAATGTGATGCCTAGTGCCCCAAAATCATTCTATCTTCCATGGTTAGATAGAAATATCAGTGCTAACAACATCACAGACCAGGATTACCAATGATTAACGACCACAAACACAAGTGAGTTTCAGTACAGGTCCACTATATTCATGGAGGGACCTAGTGCCAGATAGATGGATTCGGTGACATGCTCATCTATTGATACACAAAATTGTACTAATCACCACATTAAGGAAAATAATATTCACATCAGGTTCACCATTTCTATTTCCAACACTTTTGCAGAGACTCGTGATATCTTTGAGGACGTGCTGATTTTTTCCCTACATTCCTACTTTCCAAAGGTGGGAACTATTCATCACATCTTTAGAGATGTTTTCTCCATGATGTAAATGGGATGATGGGATGTCATTCTCTCCTTCCATGGAGTCATCCTCAGAATTCATCACCTAGTATATGTCTACCTTTATTGATTAATATGTTCTGTATGAAACTCTTCTCGGTCTCATATCCTTGTGAACACCGGTTAATTACACTAATTCTATCAGGACATTCCTGAGGGGATCAATTTAGGCCAGTAACCATAGATCAGGATAGTAGTCAGGTTGAGGCATCGCTGGCATGTCTGGATGCTAAAACACTGGTACACCAAGATATTCCATTATTATAGGGATTCTCTATGGTGTGGATACTCGGGGAATCACACGTTTAATGTAGGGAATTATATGTGAAAAGCATGTCTCCAAGGTTTTTATCAGCTTCCCATGTTTAACATGAGGTTTGATGCATGTTTAAGGACTAGATGAGATAGATTAGACTGAGCAGAACACTAATGGTAGTTGATCAGATGGGTATATCCCTATGTGGGAGAACATATAATGTTTACAAGATGGATGGGTCTGAATTCCCAATAAGGACAGACCCGGGATGGTTTGTCCCACAAAGGGGAATGTTTCCCCTTGTCAAGGATAATATGGACACCAAAAAGGGTAGATTGAAGAGGGGGAATGTCCACCCAAAGGGGACACCATGGTTTACCTTTGGCTGAGATTGAAACTCAAAGAGGATTCCTACATACCATATGTTGAAGACAGGGATCAAAACACATGTAGTTTGAATGGATGGGCTCGAGAATTTTGGTGAACACAAAGGACAACAACTCGGAATAATTTTGTTGATTTCACATGGTTATCATCCCATTGGGATGACATGATTTTACTAGGATGTGGCAGCCTGGGAAAAATCCGGATGAACATTGATAAAGTGTTGAAGGATGGAAGGAATGAGGATGGAATCAAAAAACAGTGTGATGGTGAAGGTACTGGGCTTGAACCTCAAAGTGGATTCTTATGTATCCTCTTATAAGGGAATCAATGTCTCTGTAGTACTGGTATAGGGTGATAAGTCACTTGAGGTGGAGGATCATTAAAATGGATGCATAGATGGGAGCTCCATGGAAATGGAACCAACGTGTTAAGGAATTATCTTCTAGAGGCACAAAGGGTTGAGTGAGAGATAAGGATGGGATATGGGAGATAGTATTGAACCTCAAGGAGGTTTCCAAATTACCATTCTCAAAAATGGAAAATATCAATGTCTATGTTGTTCTAGAATGAGGCATAGAATTAGGGTGTACATAATGAAAAAAACGAAGACATGATAGTGATTACAAATGGTTAACAGTCCATCATAAGAGGGAAACTCTTGGTTGGAGGAGTATGGATTGGGTGTGTGAATTATGCATGGTTAGATTCATGGGAACATGTATGACACCACTAATGGGAAGACCAAGGATGTGTGTCCCAATAAAGAAGACACCAAAGATTACCATTTTTTGGGGTTGAACCTCAGGGAGGATTCCTATGTACCCTATCCAGAAGACAAGGATAAAAACCCATGTAATTTGAAAGTATAATGTTTAACAGCACGCATGATGGAAGGGGGAATACAGTTTCACTTCATGAAGGATGAGGGTAAAATGACATGAAGTGGTCAAGACCAGTGGATGATTAGAATAATTCTCACAGAGACTTTCTACATACCTTGCATGAAATGGGAATGGATCTATGTCCATGTTGTTCAGTATTAAGGGGATTGGGGTTTACATATGGTTATCAACCCAAATAAAATTTCATGATTTTCTGCTAACTCAATGCCCCTGTGAGTCATTCACAGTTTGAGAGATAAGAGGAAATAGCAGACCATATGATCGTGTCAAAAAATGTGAGTCCATGAGGAGTGGAGTGGGTATTATTCATGGTTGTCATCCCAAAGAGGAAACACAAGATTAAGAATAGTTTTTGGCCCTTGAGAAGATGATTGGGACTAACTCTAGGAGAGAGGCCCTAAAATGATGTTCAGATATACAAGGAGGTTATGTTCATCATACAAGGGGCACCCTCTTTATTTGGGTCTGGGCTTACATAGAGGCTAATCGAGGAGCATATGGATACAAAGAACAAAGGAGGAGGGAGAGTGAGGGGGTTCTGGTTCCCATCCCCATCTTGGTCATCTCGAGCCTGTCACTCATACAGTGGTCATAGTTTAACATCGTGTGTTCTAGACGTGGGTGATTGGAAGTTTAACGTTTTATAGATCACATTATGGGAACTTAATCATCACCCCCAGGACATACAAAACTTTTAATGATCCACAATTGGTGATGGAAAGGCATAAGAGACCATTTATTAATGAGGTTGTGGAGTGATCCATTGGAAAATCCACATTATCCTAGATATGAAAATAAGAAACAGTTCTTAGTGTGCATATGTTAAGAAGAACAAGGAAAGGCAATGAAACATGAAGAACCACATGAGGAACCTTGAAATAACTTCGTAAAAGAAAAGAGGGATGCATTGGATAGGGGTTTGAAAAGAAGGATACCTTTTAAAGAATGAATTTGTGAAGTATTGATTCTCCACGAAGATGATGGACTTCATGAAGATCTGGTACTTCATGAAGAGGATGGTATTTTCAGACAAAAGTCTCGTCACAAAGGACTGATGTCTTCCAAAGTGAGGTTTTCAAGAGAGTATAGCTTTTCCTTAGAAAAGTACCCTTTATTTAGAGAGTGATTCAGGAAGTCTTAATTCTCTACGATGTCTTGAGAACCCCTGAGGGGCTCCGTCTTTATCACAAGGCATGGGACTTAGCAAAGGGCATCCCAAACACAGTCAGGGGACATAAAGAGCACAAGGACACCTTGCTTGTAGAGGATAAGTACCTTTGGTGATCCATTTAGACTTCGTGAAGGCATTTCCAAAATGGGAGAGTGGAAGGTGAAATGATGGAGTAAAAATGGTTTGAAATGTGGTTTTGAGCCAACTATTTATAGAAAACAAAGGTCAGCAAGGGTCGTAGAGCTCATTACAAATAAAATTTGGGCACCACGAAGATACGCTGATGGTATCATACAAATAAAAGGTCTGTCAAAAGGATAATCATAGTATTCTCTATAGAGTAATGTTGATTTCATGGAGAGGTATGGCTCCATCATGTAATGAAGGGGGATCTCTGAGGCAGTGAACACATAGAGGACCACAGATATCATGTGACACTGGAAAGGCTTCAGGATTCGTCAGACTCACAGAGGGTCTATAACGAATGCTTGCAATCATAGTTCTAGGATGGCTCTATGGAGTTGATCGTCTACCAGGACATTTGGCATTGTTTTGATAGATTTTATGAAAATATTTATCCTAGACTCACATCAAACCCTATGAAATTATTCATGCCTCATGTGGAAAAAATTCCAGTGCCAACACACACCCAGTTTCATTTGAGACATGAAACACATCGAGCCTATCAAAATCAAACCATGTATAATGTAGGGTACTCATAGAGTCCTTATTTTCTCATAATACTCAATACTGTGTGGGTCAGTGATGGAATGATAGGTACATATCTATGTAGAAATTAATACTTAGAGTTGACTATATCTAGATCCTTTTTTTCATTATTAGGGATTCTCTTTAATAAATTGAATTCCAATAAACTTAATTGTTTTACTTTTATTTTTTGTTTCTCAGTTTCATAATAATTATTTTTATAATTACCATAGCACAATAATTATAAGAACCTATTTTTTCACTCAGGTTTGGATCCATTAATTTTTTTTCTAATTCTTTGTTTTGGACATGTTATGGATTCCTAATGAGTTGATGAAGGATTTAGGGGTGTGAAACACATTCTCTGAGCTTATAAATCTGAACAGTAGACGAAAATAATGGGCCTCACACTTAGTAGAAACCATGTGAGCCAGTCCACACAATTTCCCTAACCATGTGATAGTTGGAAAGAGGAATCACAGAGTTCACACAATTTGATGAAACCATATAGATGGGGACTCATACCCATGTGATTATCTCTAAAAAATATATAAGAGGGTGAAACATAGTTTTCACATGGTTAGTCAAACCATGCACATGAAACTATGTGGGGTCCATCTTTATGAAATGGGAGGCACACAATTGCCACACAGTTTGGCCAACTATGAACAAAAACAACCAAAACGCTAATTTTTGGGGTAAAATTACCTAAATTCCTATAATTATTAATAACTTACCCCTTTCCTTCAATTTTTAATTTCCAACCCTAATAGATCCCTCCTCCCTCCAATATAAAACTATCAAGTACCAGTTTTAGTTGGTTCTTCATCCAGGGATCGATCAATGCTCTATTGGTCTCATTGGATTTTTCCTGGTAAGAACTTCAATCCATGTGATCAGTTTTAACTATTAGTTATTTTAATTATGATATTTATAAGTAGGTTTTCATTAACTATTTTTCATATTTATTTATGTTCTTCATATTTATTCTCTTCTAGGGAAAACTAAAGGATGATACAAGATGAGTAGTGTCATACGAGATTAAGGTATGTGGTATATGATTCATCCTTCAGGTTTATCCAATTTATAATATTTCATCATTGTGAACATTATAATTTAATAAAGAATTTACTATTTACCTCATATGACTTTATTAAAGATGTCACACTCCTATGCTGGAGCCCTTGCTATATGTGATTATCATGTCGTTGGAGGTTGTAACCTCAACACATTCCACCACAAGTAGGGTGTTTACTTAATTGTGCCTTGGTAACCCATGTGGGTTTATATAAAACTATATGGGTGGGTGGTTTAAACATTATAATGATAATAATTCCTAATCTAAATGAATTAAAAACTATAAATGGATATTACATGTATATTTCCAATTGACCATTCTATTATAAGTCATTCAAATTAGCTAATTAATATTTGAAATGTAAATGTAATGAATAATGTTTATATCACATAGATATTTTGAATAAAATTAAATGGAATCAGTTTCATGTCCCTATCCCACCTTTTCATTATTATGAAATGTAAAGGAATGAACCAAATAATTGAATATGTAATTTAAGGAATTGGTTGCATTTATGTTGCAAACCTTTCCATGTTTTATAGAAGGTAGCAGAGTGAACCTAATAAATTTTTAAGAAATTAATGTACTAAATGGTTTCATTTACTCTTCATCATTTTCACTTAGTACATAATGTAGTGGAATGAACCAACATAGTTATTAAATGGATTGAGTGTTACATGGAAAAATTAAATAATGAATCAACTATATGGTTCCTATTGCATATGGAATTATTTTTCTTTATTGTAGTGGACATATTAAAGCTATCATTAGACTCCTGAGATAAATCCTTGAGTAGTCACAGATGAAATTCAGATTCAAGGAGCTCTTTTCTAAAAAAGATTCCCACTTTGGAACCATTCCTTTGTATAGTAATGGATACCTTACATGATGCCATACAAAACCTTTATTTTCTTACAAATAATTGGATTCCATGGGTATGCTCCTTGGATCTAGATTGAAGTATTGGAATTTTGATTCCACAGATACAACCAGTGGACCCAATAATATCTTATTCTATTTTACCTTGGATGAGATCTCTAGACTCTTTTAGAATCATATTACAGTGGAATAACTTCGGTGACCTATCTTAGATTACACATGGACCCCCTTATAATAAGGCTATACTGTTACTGAGTTAGATCGACCCCTAAGTCAAGGATTCATTAATTATTAGCTTGAATAATCTTACTATTATCATCTTCATTGGATTCCATGTCATTACTTGGATCCTTTATTTTTATTAATAGGTTATGTGGTTAGTGATGTTATATCTCACGTGAATTATTTTTATAAACTGGTTCAAATAATTATATGATTACACCTTCAGACATTATGAGTTAAGGAAAAAGTAGGTATTTGGGTATTTACATTTCCATAATATCATTACTTCCATTAATATACATGTACACTATTTCAGTTAATATTTCATAGACTAGATAGAAGAGATGTCATTTGTAGTGACCTACTATTATTTATCTCACACAATATGTGGAACGACGATGATACCTGAGAATATTATATGAATGAAGGTGTTGGGAAGGGGGGAATCATACTTTGGAAACATGATCATGATTTCATGAATTATGATGGAGCTTGGAATATGATTTCCAAGAAATTTCTCAATATTGTATGATAGTTTTTGGATTCTTTTTTACTTCTTCTATATATAATTTATTTCGTACGACCATGTATACATGTTTCTCAATTTTATAGAGTCATGGAATAAATGATGTTAAAATTCTTTATATTATTATATTTCCAGTTATTTTATGATTATATTTTCATGGATATTATATCTTCTTCTGATATGAAGGGTTATTGGCCTGGTTTTTATAGTATCTATTCCCCAAGATCCATCTATTTATATTCTGATTCCACTATTTATATAATATTATTAAATATCCTATCTGATCCAATATAGAAATGATAGTTTATTCCTCATATTGAAACACCCTCGGCCCCCTTTTGTATTGGGAGACCTCTATCATATGAGAAGTCATGCTTGAGGTCATGTGGCCAACCCATCTCAGGGAACCTCTGAGTGGCACCTGGGGTAGGGAAATAAAAATGTGGTATTATAGGGTTACTGATTTTGAACTATTATTTCCATACTATATATAGGATATTAAGAAATCATTGGAACTTGGTTATTATCCATTCTTGGGAATAGATAACCCACATTTAGGGTAAATATTGAGTTTTCTAAAATAAGAATTATTGTTTTTTATTCTTCTTTTACACTGGAAATACTTTAACCAATGGATAAATCATATTCAATTTGATAGTTATTATTATTATTATTGATTATTTTATTTCATCCATATAAAATGATGGATGAAATAGAATTATTACATTCATCATTATGTGTACCAAGGATTCAAATCTCATGTACATACCATTCCATAGAGGTGAATTTTCACTTCTTGTAGTTTCTTGTGATTTCTGTGAAAGTTGAGTGATCCATGATTGTTATAAAGAATTACGATTCTAAAATTCTATATAGGGTAAGGAGTTGATTAAGTATATTTTAATCATTAACCTAAATACTATTTTATTATATATCTTGATGGTGGTATCTTAAATAGCTGGTTTCTTGCCATGCAAGCTATGTACCTCTTGTTACACAAGCTACTATTTGGAAATGATTGACTAATTTATAGTTTTATCTAATGAGTTTCATGAGAGATCATGGATTATAATGGGTAATTTAAAATTTGGAATCATCATATATTACCCCGTACATTCTAATACTAAATGTAAATGGTCTTAAAAAGAAATTAAATCATTATCGATTTTAGTGATAATGTGTATGAGACCTTGTTCTTTGGGAAAGAAGATCCATTTTAATTGGAACATGATTTATTTATTTAATAGAATTCAAAATTATATTATAAATTTTGATTGAAAATAAAATAGTTTACATTAAATTAAGAGTAAATGTATAGTTGACCATTCACCCACTAGAACCCATATAAATTAAACTCGAACTCTTACCAATACATGTCCATCTAAGAAGGTAGTTGGGGTAGTACCTTGGGTAGTGATCCCTAGTTCCCATGTTATGGATACTCTAGTGATTTTAAATTAATTAGATCTTGTATTTAGGGAAGTTATTTTAACTTATTGAGAAATTCCACCACAAAATCCTCATTTCATGCACCAATAGGGTGGCAAAAAACACAATCTAGATATATTGTCCCCAGAGCCTCTAGTATTACTAATAAGAATTCAAATTTAGGAACCAATAGTTATAATCGATATTGGAAATTACTCTCATCTTTTTGAGAGTTTTCTATTTCTGGTACAATCCATGAACGGTGCTCCATGACCGACACCTATGATGGCTGAGCTGACTCATGTGTTCTAGTAGTAGCATTCTCCAATCTCCTCAGGAGATTTCAGTCCATAGACTGATGAGTCTTTGATTAAGGCCATCTTATATATATTTGAGAATCTAGATACTTTAAATATTAGATGATAAACTGATCCACTAGTATATGGCATGATGAGATTACCAAGGCTAGTCATCATCAGGGCATGCTCTAGAATGATTTTCAAACTACCTGAAATGATTACATCATTCCTCATATGTTGAGATATGAAAAAGCCATATTGGTCATACATCTAGGGTAGTTTTCTATGTCACTTATGGATTATTCAAAACATTTTAGAATGTTTCAGTGGTTTTCAATAATTCTAGTTGGTGATGAGAACTCTCGAGTATGAAGTTTTGAATATTGGGTCTAGTATGCCGTTTTTAATAAGGTGAATTTATTTTACCTACCAATATTTTTAAAGAATGTTAATCAGGATCTTATCATTGATCACAATCTGAGTGATGGTGATAGTTATGGGCATAGAGGTCCAATGTCGATACATGTTGTAGTTATTATATTAGTAGGAAGAGTACCCTATAGTTTTCATGTCAATGAAGTGGCAATCAGAGTAACCACACTATAGGATCTGTTATATTTCATCAGTGTGGAAAATGGGGGAATCTAATTCCTTATTGTGATAGATACCCAATTTAGTTTTGTTCATGTAGTCATATGGGGTATCTTGAGAGATTTTATATGACCATTTCATCTACTTTCAGTGGAAGTAAATATAAACCAGCTCCACCTTCTGTGGAATGGATTGTATGCCATGTCAGGAAGGGAGTTGGAGTATCACCGGATGAACTGTTTGAGGAGGAAGTTCTGGTCCTAGTATCCTAACATTATTTTATTAGCACATGTATAGTGGACCTTCTTAGGGTAGTCTAGTTATATCATATAACCATAGATCAGGCTAGAAGCATGATTTTTATCAAAATCCTCAAAATCTGAGTGCAGGCCCATATACAATATGAGGTACTATTATAGTATCCTAAACTATTTTATCTTCTTTATTTGATATAGGTTCTTCATAATTCATTATAACTTAATATACCATTGAATTTATTTGGTTTTAAATTCAATATTACTATGTTGTTATGTCCTTGAAGACACAATTGTGAGTGTGATTAGAGGGAATTCACTAGTGCAAGGACTACCCCATTGATGTAGGCAGTTACCCATTCTTATTAAAACACATTATTCTTGACATTATGGGTTTAAATTTCATTCTTATGATAGATTGGCTGGTTCCCTATCATCACTTTATGGAATGCTATCACCATAGGGTTTCACTTACATAACCATTGGATAGAAGTTTTCTCTACAATGGTGAGTGAAATTTCTAGTCCAGTAGAGGAACAGTAGATCCTCATGAGATATTTTGAGTGAACAAAAATATTTATAGTCTCTTTATGGAGTTTTGAGGGGTTTGATAGATTACTTTTCCTCCTGTAGTAAATTTTATCAAGGGCCTCTTTCCCAAAAAAATTTCTAACTTACCTTCCGTGAGAGTGTAAATGTTTACGATTGATCGTATCTTATGAGAAGCTCCAGTGTCATTTCCTATTTATTGGACAGAACTAATGAGATCTATGTAATCAAGATATATTTGGAGGATATATAATCTAAATTAATAATTAGACCTACTACTTCTTCTTGGGGATCTCATATTATTTTCTCCAATATTGTGGATGAGACCCTTCATTTATGTGTGGATTAAGGATGGTTAAACCAGCTTATAGTTAAGAACTGGTATCCAATGCCTTCGATAGATAATCTCTTGGACTAACTCTAATGAGCTAGTGTGTTTTCTTAGATCGACATGAGATTGATAAATCATTTTGTGAAAGTCAGGCCTTCAAATATACCTCATAAAATGTTTTGTATAAGGTATAGTCTATATCAGTACCTCATTACTCCATTTGAGTATACAAAAATTCCTAATGATTTCATGGATTTGAGGAATAGGTTTTCCCAACCCTATAGATTCCTTTTTTTGGTCTCTATTGAGAATATTTTTTTTTGTACATTCACACTTGTCGTAACCAAGAAAAAAACATTGAGACTATTTTGAATACAATGAGAAGATATCTTGTTTATGCCAATACTTATATGTACCATTTTTGGACTGAAAAAGATCACGTATTAAGTCATATAATTTTTTAATCATGAGTATTTGTTGACAAAAAGAAGGTGAGTGCTATAGTTTCCTATGTGAAGCCCATGAACATGATTGATATACAGAGATTCATTTGGATTATGGGATATTACTTGAATTTTATACATAACTTCTCATGTCATTATTTAACTATTGTTAGTTTTAAAAATAAAGGTATTTGGTTCATGTGGTCAGATGCGTGTGAAAAACCCTTTCATGAGACAAAAAGCAGGCTTGTTTCGACACCTATTCTAATTCATCTAGTTCTAGGAAGAGGCCATACAATGTTATATGATGCATTGGTCAATGTCTTGGGTTGAGTGTTGATGGAAGAGGATAGAGTATCTAGGTAAGAATCTTGGTAGTTGAGTCCACGTGATAGAAACTACCCAATGCATGACCTCAATATAGCATAAAGTTTTCATGCTTTATATCTTTAGAGGAATTATCAGATAGAAGAACACATGTGGTGTATACGGACCACATTTATAACAAACCAGCTCATTATTACAAATTAATAAATGTTTTATTAAAAAATATTGCACTTAATACAATCCAATAATATTTAAATGTTTAGTTCCTTTTTGAATTTTTTAAATAGATTAACTTCATTAACATGGTATACAACAAAATTATTAAAAACTTCCATAACATGACTCTATGTTTCCATGGCTTTGAAAACAACATAAGTTATCCTGGGGACATACATAAAATAGGGGTGGGCTATAAATTATAATGATGGAATAAGAATTTCATAAGTTAATAAATGTTTGAAAACTTAAATATCAAAGGGGAAAATGGGTAAGAATCATAAAAATGAATAGTAAGGCATGATATAGTATTATAATCATAATTGAGACAACAGAAATGTGGAACAACATAAAACATTGCATCATAAAATTTTTTCTGGTATATCTTCCAAGAAATCCTAATGGAAAAAGTCCCATAAAGAAATAACTTTCAATCTCTATTGTAACATGAAATCTCCTGATTCTAATATATACCCATTGCATTTGAATGCTATATCATCCAGGTGTGCCCGTAGCTTTCACTTCATTATCATGCTTAAGTGTTCCATTTAGATCATACAAAATAGATTAATTCATCACCATAATTTATTCCATGCTAATGGAGTGTGGAATGAATATATTTAAGTGAGATATCATATAATTATATGTTTATAAAGGTTAACATCCTTGATAAAAAATGGGTATGTAATTAACTACATTTTTTTTGGAAAGAAAAAATCAATGTGAAATTTTGATAGCATAACATCATTACATAAAAATTCATAAAATGTGATGATTTGAGAGAAATGAGTCTTCAAAAATTTGGACATGAAATGGGAAGTATTATGTATAAGGAAATACATATTCCAATATTATGAATTGGAAATATAATGCATATGATAATAAAGAAACATGAATAAATAAGAGAAAGTAGGGATCCCTTATAAATTTCATCAGAGTAACGAGTGTTTTTAAAGGTTCATGGGAGAGGTTAATGAGACAGAAATTAGTTTATAATTATTTATAAATCAAATAGTATGTAATGGGGTTATAAGAAAAGATACCCAATAGCCACAAATTAAAACCAAGAAACATAACATAAAATATGTGATTGAATGGAAATGAGAATAGAAAAATCAGTTACTTGAGTATGTGACTCCAAATTATTCTGAGATGCTTATTGAAAGTTTGTGGTTGACTTGGGAGGACTAAACGTATTGGAGGTCAGATTAAGAACTTTTTATAGTATTTTTAGTGATTATAAATGGGATCATGGGTGGTTTTCAATAGGAAATTAGTGGGGATTTCTTTATTATCTATCGAACATATGTTTTTTAATCAATACAATCAAATAACCAAAACAAAGAACCATACCATGGGTTTTCCCATCTTTAATTCCAAATGGTAGTGTATTTCATTAATTCATAATTTTAAGGGTCTAACTAAATAAAATAATACATTTTATTGGTAGAAGTGAGTCACACTCTAAATGAAATGGTTCTAAAACATTAAAATATATTACATGTTTTGGAGGATTCATAATGGATATATAAAATTAATAAGATTTACATAAAATATAATTATTTTAGATAGAAAAAAAAATATTTTTTATTTCCTTTTTTTTGTATTTATTCCATCACTTTTCAGTTATTATGATGTCTTAATACACAAAGTATTTATATATGGTATTTAATTTTTACATTAAAATTTGACTATCACATACAATTATGAAAATTTAACCATTAGATAATATCATCATTCTGAATACAAATATAATATTCATTTTATCTAAATAATTTTATAATTATGTGAATTTTCTCTTTTAAAATGACAAACGACATTTATTTAAAATTTTGGGTTTCTTTAACAATAACAATTTTCAAACCATTATAAAAAGTACATTTAACTTAATAAAAATAATAAGATCATTAGTATTTAATAAAAATAATTTAATAACAATATTTTACCAAAATATTATTTATGACAAAAAATCATTAATTCATCAAAATAAATTCCTTAATTAAATTTGAATATTACCCTAAAAAACAATTTGGGTTTTATTATATAAAAATAGAAATCATTTATAAAGTAATAATAAATGGATGAAAGTGGATTAATTATTCTATAAAAAATAATTTTCATAATAATGTTTATAGGGTCCTTATACATACCCATTTAATACACCAACGTGAACCGTAAACGTACGGTGCATAACAATGATAATTTCTTAGGGTGGTTCGACAAAGATGGATTGGGCCATGATCTTGATGAGATCGAAATTATACTATAAATAGTTTCACTCATGATTATGTTGTTGGATATCATCCTAGGCTTTTTTAAAGGAAATTCCCAATGAGTGTATATCCCTCAAAAGCTATAATAATTAAGATTTACAGGGTATGATCCTGTTGGTCGAGGCCACCACATCCTTTGACTATTGCAATTTCATTTCTTAAAACCCTATATTTGTATTAATCATGTGACCACTACTAAATGGATATATTATCAATGTCAATGTTGGTTAACAATATTTTAAATTTGATAGGATATAAAACCAAATAAGTGCACGTAAGTGACCTGTCATGATAGTTGTATCACTGAGAGTTGTAGGGGTTGTATCAGTGATACTTTTTTTATTTTATGTTTCCCTAAAAATGAAATAACCATCAAATCCTATTAAATATATCATTCCCTATTGAAAAAAATTCAATCAAACAACAATAAGAACACTGAATATGGTAATCAATAGAATAAGTTGTAATCTTATATCTACTCCTTGTAAATCAATCCAGCAAAACTTATGCAAACATCACAATACAGAAACCTATAATCTCCTTAAAAATATTGAACTTCTCCCTCTTCCCCCATGAATATTACATTATTGAACATCAAGTGTAATTTATTTCTCATATTTTATAGGTGACCCAATAATGATTTGAATGGGAATCCTGAAAACATTCCCGCTCAACCAATTTTTTTGAATTTTCATGTATCCATGAATTTTGAGTGAATTTATGACTTTTTCAACCCTTATCAACACTCCTAGTTTATTCTTAAGCCATATAAAATCTTATAAAGACTTAATATCTCTTCAAAATTCCATAAAAAACGAAAATATTATTTCAATTTCAAAATTAATTTTGTAACTAAAATCATCAGGATGAATCATTATCATCTCTAATATGATGGTATTTGAAGAAATTGATAAAACCATTTCAGAACACATCATTGTTATTATTTAATATTAATAATATAATACACATTAGCTTCATTATCTTAATATTTATATCTTTGGTATTTTTTTCATACTGAAAACCAATACCTTCGGCTATCACAGTTGTCACAAATCTTCCAAGACTTTAAGATTCGTGTTCTTCATTTGAAAACATGTTCAACCATATTAAATGGTTTACTATATTGTTGATAGGTATTTATCATTTCATTTCTCATAAGCTTAAACTCAATTCATTTAGTATAATTTTCTTTGAAAAAAGTTATTCCTTTGATGAATACGATGGTAGGCCAAATACATGTTAACAACTTCAACTTTACCATCTTACTTCTATTCCAATGTTGTGCTTGTTTCATGACATCCTTCATGAATTAGAATACAATAGATAATAGCTTCACCATCATTTAATTTCTAATTGAATGTATTGTAACTTCCAAATAAATTCCTTCCTTTCTTATCATCCTTAATATGATGGACATGAATACGATCATCATGATTTCAATCTGGATGAACATTACTTACGACATCATTTTTATATTTCCATCTAGATCTAATCAATATGAATATGATTGACAACATCTATTTCACTACCTCTTTCATTCATCATGATTTTGAAATTATTTTGTTGAATATTTTAGATTTATGGGAACTTGAAGACCATTAAAGCATCATCACATTTAAATCATTATCATGCAGACAATGATTCTCTAACATTATAATAAAACCATTCATACTGGATTCATGGTGAATCTAATAATCATTTACTTCCAGCGAGATTATTCCTCAATACTATAGAAATTATGAAGAATTATGAGTATGAGTCCTCAAAAATGATGGTAAGTTTGATTTTCAACAAATAAAAAGTTATGTGATTTTTCTTCTCATCTAAAACATCCTTGACAATAAAATAAAGTACATGAAAATGAAAACCTTCCTCATCAGCTAGGACCTAAAAATATCCCCCTTTTGATTATGTTATCAATGAAGATTCATAAATCATTGAACGCTTTATCCTCAAGAAATGGATTACTTATCATCAATTATAAGACTACATTATCTAACTCATTGTAGGAAATAATAATTATTAACAATAAACCCATGACTTCCAAAAGAAGTGATTTTGAAAACATCCTTAGCCATTATATTCATCAGCCTTTATTTCTAAACGTCTTCACCTTTCCTGGAATACAAAAACATATTTTACTACAACCACTCGAACAAATATTTATAATATCACATACACATAAAATTATTAATTCACATCATACCCAAAAATCCCCCTATTTAAATGCATCTGTATGGATATATTTTAGAAACTAGTACCCCCTTGAAAAAACTGTCCAAAGGTGAGATAAGAGAGGAGAAAACACATAACTTATCTTTGATAAGAAAAATGTTAGAAACCCATGATCAATAACAATTTTAAAAATTATTTCTTCAGTAAATAATTTTTGAAAATGTTAGCAACTTGTTATGATGTAGGAACATACCCTAACTTCAATTAATTCTTCTCCACATGCACTTCGATGAAATAATATTTGATATCACATGTTTTGAACAAGAATTTTGACCTAGATTCCTAGTAATATTTGTTGTACATTGATGATCGCAATCGAATATCAAGTATAACATCAATTCAACAATTTAATCTTTTAATTTAGTTTTCAACAACTTATATTAGGTAGAATGTTTATTAACATCAATATACACATCTTTATCCATGTTAAGAGTTACTAAAATATTTTTCATTGAATTCCAAATAACAAAACTCTTTCATAGAAAAAAAATACTTCACTAGATGTGGACCTTATATCAAAAATATTTCCTTCCTAATCAGCATCTTAATAACAAAATAATATACATTCTTAGAGTTCATACCTAATTCTGAAATATTTTGTTCCATTTATGTATCTAAGAATTTTTTTTCATAAAAGTAAATTTTCTTATTTAAGAAAACTCTAAAATCCTATACATTAGGTAACAACATAAACAATTACAAGTCTTAAGGAAGTAAAATACAAAAAATCTTCCAATCACTTTTCAAAATTATTTATAATATGCATCATAATGTTCTTTATCGTTAAAAAATATTTCCCATTAAAATGTGTATGGGAGAATGTCTTTAGTTTTCCATTCCAAAACTTCATTAGAAGCTCCTTAGCATAATTTTCATTAGAATGAAATATGTGTTTCTTCTTTTTTTAAAATTTATATCCTAGGAAAGTATTTCAGTACCCCTGTCAGTGTCATTTCATAAAGATGATTCATTCACTTAGAAAAATTTGTATAACTTCTTTCATTATTCCCATTAAATATAATATCACCAATAAAAACTAGTAAGATGAAAGAATACTCTTAAATTTTTTTGATATAAATATTGAAATAAACTATTCATTTCATAAAACACACTATCCTTAAAAAAGTATCCAATTTGGCATACCATGCCCTCAGATATTATTTCAGATCATACAAGGAATTCCTCAATCATTAAACATAAATTTTATATTTACCAATGATGTGGCCTTAAGAACACATGTTTTGCAACATCTTGTTAATTAATTTTTATCAATTTAATTATTTATTTTATATAATTTCACTAAATAATAGAACTTTAGTATTTTTATTATAAATTTATTTATTTAATCAATTTTTATAATAATTTATGTATTCTATGATATAAATTTGTTAATTTAAATTTTACTTTATTTTATGAGTCTCATAACTTTTTATTTAGTTTATTGTTTTAGTCTGCATATCTGATAAATTAATATTAATTTAATAAATGATTAAATATAATTTTGTACAATAAATAATATAGTTTTTATTTATATTTTCTTTTATTAAATATTAATTAATTTAATGTCGCTAAATCAATTTTTAGCCGTATTTTAACAATTTAACATTTATAAATTTAATTTTAGTAACTTACTACTTTTGTTAAATTAATTTCCTTAAATAACTTAAGTTTATAATAAAGAAATAATTAACTTGTTACATCAATAATTTAGTTTGTTTTAGTATCTATTTTATATAATTTAACTTTGTTTTTTAATTATTTTAATTTAATATTAAATTTTAATAATTTAATTTTTTCTCAATTCAATTTTTAGTATATTAGTAATTTAAGTTATGCGAAATGAAGTTATTAATAATAAATTAAGAATAATTGGTTTTATAAATTTATTAAAGTTTATCTTTTGAATTAATTTACAACTATTTTAATTAAGTTTTAGTTTTTATTAATTATTATGTTCTTATTTAGGTTTTAATTTAATTTATTTTCTCTGTTTATTTTGCAGTGTCTCGGTGTCACAACAACTGTTTCATTTTATGGTGCCCCCACACATCATTTCCATTTTACGATGGGACCATAACCATTACCACCACACACTGTTTCTCTATTCTTTCATGGTCCCAATGTATTCTCCTGGTACTATTTCCCTGCCATTGTAACCTCTCCTTCTACCTGTTCATTTATTTATGATGACACCATAACACCACCTTTAATATCTCACCGCTATCAATTTCCCTTGGAATAGTGTAATTTCATCCAGTTTACTGTCTCAGCGTCGTGCTCATACCACCACCGCTACTTGAACACATCTTTTCTCAGTAGGATCCCTTGACACTGTTTCATTCACGGTGGCACTGATCTAGAAAAAAACCTCTCATCACCGGTGGCACCATGACTCTCTTCCACTGCAACTCATTATGACACTTTACATCCTTCTACCCATGGTAAAATCCACCAGTGAATCACAATATCACATGGATTCAACCCAATAAAATGAGATTTAAATAGTTTGGAACAAATCAATATCACATGGATTCAACTCATCCTATATCACCGAATCGAATCTCCGTTGAGGTTAATCTGAGTTATTCTATGTGCGTGAAGATGATAGGAGGGTTTGGATCCAAGCCACTATTGTGATCCAATCACACCATCACCTATATTTTCACCCCCATCACTGAAGAAGAAGCCGCAAAAGCTTACGACAAGAGATGGCTTCTTCATTCGAGTTGTGAGAAGCCGAGTCCAGGTATTTCCATCATTGAAGGTTTTCGAGCTCCCCTAATCGAGTGAAGTTAGTTAGATCTGGAGAATATGACTGGAAATGGAGATTTGAAGATGATGACCAGATTAGTTGAGGACCATTGCACCAGTTGAGGAATGGTCGATGCTGATCAATGATATGTTTTGACCAGATCTGTGGAGAGTCGTGTTTGGAACCCCACCATTGATACCGAGGCTGAGGTCTTGTTACAGATAACTTCGATCTTTGTTACCGCTGGACATACTCGTTTCTAAAGTAGGGAGCTACGAACCAGGGGATTTTCCAGCGAGGAGAAGGGTCCAAAAAAGAAGATCCCCCCTGTAGCACCATGATTTGAAGGGGGGGAGATAAGCTTAATTAATAAATAAAAAAACAACAAATAAACAAATAAATAATATAATAATAGAAATGTTCATAATTAATAAATTTTTAATAATCTAATAAATAAAATATTACACTAATTAAATTATCTAATTAAAATAATTTGTAATTTGATTAAACTTTTATAAATTAATTAATAGTAGTCCAATTTAAGAATTAAATTAATTTATTTTAACTAATTATTAATTATAATTATATTAAAAAAATAAATTAATGAATGAAAAAAAAATTAAACCAAACATAATAATTGTATTAATGTTTTATTATTAATTTAATAATCATAATATTAATATTAAATCTAGTAAATAATAATAATCAACTTGATATTTTATTATGTTAACTTTTGTTAAATTTTTAACGAGTATTATAAAATTAATATAATAATTAACTTTCATTCATTCTTTACATTTTTATTATATTTTTATAGGTTCATTAAATGTACGTGTATACGTCTAGATTTAGAAAACTAACTCAGCGGGAGCTAGTTATGTGGGAAATGATAGTGCGATGTGCCTGTCGTGAAAAAACGCACGTGTGCGGTGAAATAGGAAAGAAAGAGTCCACGTTGTTGGAAGTGACTAGTGACATGCGGAATATGACAGTTGATATTTAAAGCAAAGCCGCATCAAAATTAAAGGGAGAGATACTCATTTGAACTCTGATTCATTATTCCATGATCACATCCATCTGAGAGCCGATCAAGACTATGATTTGGACTCCTAGGAGCACCACTGGACATGAGCAAGGGACCAAAGAGCCTGAGAGGTGAGTAGTATTTGGGGAGTTCTTCTTCCTTCTGTCCATAATTTTTTTACTCTTTTCATGGATGTTTTTTACTTATTTTATCATTATTATCATAGGTTAATATTTTCTTGGCTTTGGAATTCAATTCTTCTAGTTTTTCTTTAGAACTTCTTCAATTACTTTATATTTTTCTGAATCATCATCTATCAGTGAGATTGAATTATGATTCTCTGTTTAGTTGATTCACCACTCAATTTATTTCAAAATTAATAATTCAAGTTCAACTAGTGAGGTTGTTATTGAATGCATATTTCAGAACATTAATGTCATTAAATTTGTAAATTTATGGCAAGTTTATTTCCAAATTTATTCTTTTTCAAAATTCATAGATGTTCTGTTAGGTTTTGTTGTGGCGAACTCCAAAAATTAATTTTCTACCCGTTGAATTTCTTGGTGAGGGGGATTCATCAGCATGCTTTTGAGGAGTGACTCAATAAAAGTTGTCAAGAAGTCATTTATTTTGGCCAGTAGATTATATTCCCAGAGTGAATTTTGTTTCCTGGAGCTCATTTTTCTGTGATTTAGAATGTTAGTTTTCTATAATACATTAGTTTCATAGTACTTAGTATAAATTTTAGTTTCATTTTCGAAATTATTGTTTCCTCATCCTGGTTCCACATCACCATATAAATAAAACATATAAAAAGTAAGAAGATGTTTTTCCCAATGCTGACAACAGTGGATTTTATTAAAAACAATACCTTAGAATTCACTCACCTGCCTTCTCTATGGATCTACCCTACACCACTACGCTAGTGTAGGTTAATACATTTAATTGTGATGGTTGTGACGATCTCTGACATATTCAAAATTTTCATCGTTTCCAGGGAAGGAATGCGCTGAGTGTTCAATGTTTTAGAATATCTTAACAAATAGAAAAAAATAAAAATAATGATATAAAAATAATCTCTTGTAAAGAATTTTTTTTAACTAGAACCTAATATTTTTGTTGTTTTTGAAAAACCTGCTTGACTGTGAACTATTGTGTGTTTAATGTCACTTGTTTTTAGTTTAAAAATTGATTGTTTAGAAGGAAAAAACTTTTTCACTAGACCTTACTATATATGTTGTGACAGTTATGGACACACTTCCTGACAATGTTTTTACAACCAACCACAAGAGGATGTTTATATTGAAGAAGATGAAATTTTTGAATCTAATCCTTAATTCCTAGATAAACATGAATTAATTGAAACTAAACTGGATGTTAGGGAAAATAATTGGAACACCTAGTTTAACCAAACCCAATAAATTCAACATAGATATTCTCAAGTGCATGATCGAATAATGAGAATATTAGAAAACATTATTTTGGAATTACTACCAAGTGTTAAATAAAAAGAAGAATTTGGAGAAAAAGATAAAGAAAATGTTTATAAAAGATTAGAAAATCAAGTGGAAGAGGAAAGTGACTGTGAAACTGGACAAGAAACCATTTACTTTTAAAACTCCGAATTTGTTGCACCAAATCTAGAAATAACCAAATCACTAAAAAAAGAACACAACATTCAAAATCCAATAAAAACATTAATAGAGTTGAGTTGGACAATTTTGAAACTAAATTAAAACATATTGAAAAAGATTTCTTAGTTCTTTTCATCGTTCCTTATTTGGAGAAAAATCACTGTTTTAGAAATTTTGAGAATGAAGTCACTCGGGTTGAATTCAAAATTGAAACTGAAAACATGAATGTAAAAAAACATCACCCAATTTTTCTAATTTTGTGAAAAATGTGGTTGAACTTGATATTGGGTATAATCTGGATAAGAAAATTAAACTGGGTAAAATGGAATCTGAAATTTTTGAACTTAAATTGAAAACTTCCCTTCCATATTTTGAACCTGTAAACCTAATAAATTCTGAAATGATCTTGGATGATGAGGATGAGGGAATGATATTTGATGATAGACTAACTGATAAGTTTTCATTTCCCTATTCTCATAGTAATTTCTTTTCAAAAAAATTTCTCTTTGAAATTGAAAACAGTGTTGTTATATCTGGGGTGAAATGTTTAAATTTGAAGAATCTTGAATATAAATTTATTGATGCTGAATTTAACATTACTTCTCTGGATTTAAAATTTTTTCAACATTCAAATGACATGGTTTTAGAAAGTGATCCTTTTGAAATTGAACTTGAAAGAGAGGTTGAAACACACTAGATGATGGTTGTAGAATTGATTTGATAGAAGCAGTAGATGTTCAATGTGAGTTAATAGTTGAGGATCTTTTGGAAGATATTTAAAACATTGTTAAACATGAATCTGTTTGTGATAAAATAAATTCTCTTCTTGGTCTCTCACGTAAATATTAAAATGTGAAGGGTGGTGAGCCTTTTCATGATACTGATAGTAGTCTAAATGAGGAATCATACTTGTGTTCCATTGTCCATGATTTAGTTCAACACCTAATTTAATGTCCTCTTTAACCTGCTAATCATAATTTTCCTATTTTCACCCTTGAGTGTGAATCTGTTAGTGATGAAGTTGAATAAGATAGCTCTGAAGACATTGTCATACCCTTTTAAGAATCTTATACATTTCTTACACTTCCTAAAATTGTTAATATTGTCAAATCTAAAATAATTATAGAGGTTGATAGCACCATGTCCATTATTTCTAATGGGTGTTGTTTGGGGATTTTTATAAACTATGAGAGTTTTGTTGTGTATAGATTGGGATCCCAAAATTTTCATTGTTAGTTTAAAAATATTTGGGCCAAACACATGTGGTTGTTCCTATTAAGGAAACTACATCCAACTAGTGACTACAGTTAGTATCTAGCTGAGTCTGGCTGGGGACTTTAAACAAAGCACTGCATAGGAGGCAACCCAAGGTTTTTCTTTTTTTTCAATAAAGAATTGTAATTAAATGAAGTATAACTGAAGACTATAAAATCAATTCTTCATGAGAGTCAACCCATGCCCCTTATTTGATTTCATTTGTGTACTGTTTTGTACTGAATAAAGTGATGCTTTGTTTTCTCATAGCTACTATATCGCTACTGGATTTTTGTTCATAGGTTTATTTATTTATGTTTTGAGGATGCTGCTGGTATCATGAAAGTAGTGGAATTACCATGATCCTTTTTGGACAAGAAATTAGTCAGAAAAGTACATCAACTTTCTACATTTATTTCTACTCCTTTTTTTGCTAAAAAAATATACCCACTAAAAAATTCGGTCTGTATTATAAAATTATACTATAAGTGTTTTGAAAATTCGATTGCATGATTTCAACTATAATAAAAATATGTTTCATGTATTTCATAAAAAATATTCTCTATATGTTGTCGCTTTAAAATAATTTTTGTTTACTTAAATATTTTTGTTGCATGTTTATTGCCACTACAAAAGTCTGTTTTTATTAAAAAAATATGTATGTTCCTATTGATGTGAACTAAAATTCACTGTTTAAAACCCATTAACTGCAAGAAATTAAGTGTGTGTGTGTGTGGGGGGGGGGTACATGTTTGCTGGTATATGTGTTTTTCATTAGAACCAACTAGTATAAAGGGTGTTGAACATGAATCTTTATTCTATATTGAACACTCATTTGAATCATACATTGTTAAAATGATTACACCCAATTAATTGTGCACCCACACTTTATATTTTACTTTTGAGATATGTTGAAAATATCTGTCACTAAACTTAAATGATAATGCATGTACTTTCCAATGAACCTGGTTTTTATTTATTCCTTGTGGTAGAATTTTTTTTTGAACTTTAATGTGACCATTATACATGTTATAAATCTACTAAATTCAATTTCTTTAAACATTAATTGTTTAATTTTTATTCTCCACTTTGAAAGTCAAATTTGGGGAAAATTTTGGGATTTAAGTGTGGGGGAGGGGGTCAATTCTTGATTTTTCTAAACTGTGCTTAATTGAGAGCCCATCAATTCCCACTACAATTCAAAATTTCTTATAAAAATGGTTACTTATTTTTCAAAATGCATGTGTATTTTTTGTTTTAAACTATACTAAATTGAGTCTTGCCTTAGGAAAAGTACTTTTATTTGTAGTTAATAATTGATTTGAATCTGAAATTAGTGATAATGGATGATTAGTTAGTGGTCAATCTTAGCTATTTGATGGAAATTTGGTTTAGGATCTATTTTTGTAAGTGATTTGGGTTACATGTTTGTGGAATTATGATCATAATCATTGGAACTGGAAGTTTTATTTTGATTCTTAGGAATTTTGTTTCTTTAAATAATGAAATGGAATCATCTTAACGAGCCAATTTAAATTTTTTCCATAGAAACCTTTTGAAACTGGCGTAATTTGGGCAATTGGGATCCCACGGTGAGTCTCTAAGACCCTAGATTCTCGGTGTGTTTCTGTTTACTTGAATCCCTCTGCACACTTCGACTAAGTGCATTCCACAGTGCTTGGCACGTGATACATGGAATAGTAAAAATGAATTCAAGTGTTTAGGGTCAAAAATGAGTTCATTAAGGTGAGGGGAATGATGAACTCTAAATGAAGAATAGGTCAACTTGTTTATATGAGAGTCATTCAGGTTGTTTCATTGAAGGGATTCATAAAAAATATATTTATTTTTGGAACCTCGGTGAAAATGTCAAAGTATAATGTTTCTACTATTAAGTTCTTAATTCCACAGAAATTTTACCTCTTATCACTCTTGGACTTTGGACTTGTGCCTAAATTGTTGTTAGTCACTAAGCAGTATCACATATGAGGCATGAAACTATCATTTCTTGTTGATTCATTGCTCTCTTGAATACATTTGAGTATTTTTTATAAGTAATATTCATTTGATCAATTTATTAGCTAATAATATTGAGATGTTACTGTCCTTTGTTTCAATTTGGTGGACATGTTACATTTTGAGAAAAATCATTAATACCACACTCTTGTTTTCAATGATAATAAAACATGGGATTGTTTTAGGACAAACAATGTTTAAGTGTGGGGGAATTTTATGTGGCCTTAAAAAAACATGTTTTTCCACATATTTTTAATTATTTTTTTATCAATTTAATTATTTATTTTAATACTTTTAACTAAATAATGGAAGTTTTGTATTTTTATTATTAAATTTTACATTTAATCAATTTTTATAATAATTTATGTATTCTAAGATTTAAATTTGTAAATTTATGTTTTACATTATTTTCCGAGTCGAATAAATATTTATTTAGTTTGTTGTTTTAGTCTACATATCTGATAAATTAACATTAATTTAATAACGGATTACATCTGATTTTGTACAATAAATAATATAGTTTTGATTTATCTTTTCATGTATTAAATATTAAATTTTTTTAAAGTACATAGTTCAATTTTTAGCATTCTTTTAACAATTTAACATTTATAAATTTAATTTTAGTAACTTACAGATTTTGATAAATTAATTTCATTAAATAACTTAAGTATATAATAACAAAATAATTAACTTGTTATATCAATAATTTAGTTTGTTTTAGAATCTATTTAATATAATTTAACTTTGTTTTATAATTATTTTAATGTAATATTAACTTTTAATAATTTAATTGTTTCTGAATTCAATTTTTAGTATATTAATAATTTTAGTTAGGTGAATTTAAGTCATTAATAATTTAACTTAGGTTTAATTGGTTTTATAAATTTATTAAATATTATATTGTAAATTATTTTTCAATTGTTTCAATTAAGTTTTATTTTTTATTAATTATTTTTCTCTTATTTAAGTTTTAATTTATTTTATTTTCTCTATTTAGTTTACAGCGTCACACCGTCACAGTAACTGTTTCATTTTATGGTGCCACCACGCACCGTTTCCATTTCACGGTGGCACCATAACCATTACCACCATGCACTGTTTCCCCATACTTTCATGGTCTCACCATATTCTCCTAGTACCATTTCCCTGCCATCGTAACCTCTCCTGCTACAGGTTCACATATTTATGGTGATACCATAACTCCACCTTTACTGTCTCACTGCTACCACTTTCCCTTTGTACTGTATAATTTCCTCTAATTTACTGTCTCAATGTCGCGCTCATACAACCACCTCTACATGAACACACCATTTCTCAGCTGGATCCCTTGACACTGTTTCATTCACGGTGGCACTGATCTAGAAAAAAACCTCTCATCACCGGTGGCACCGTGACTCTCTTCCACTGAAACTCATCTTGCCACATTACATCTGTATACACATGGTGAATTCCAGCTGTGAATCAAAATATCACATGGATTCAAGCCAATCAAATGATATATAAATAGTTTGCAACAAATCAACATCACATGGATTCAACTCAACCTGTCTCCCCGAATTGCTTCTCGGTGGAGGTTAATCTGATGATTTTTTATACACCATGATGATAGGAAGGTTTGTATCCAAGCCGCTATAACAATCTAATCACACCATTGCCTATATTTGTGCCACCCATCGTTGTAGAAGAAGCCACAGAATCATACGACTAGAGATGGGTTCTTCATCTGAGTTGTTAGAATCGGGGTGCAGGTATTTCCATCATTGAAGGTTTTCGAGCTCCCATAATCGAGCAATGACTAGTTAGATTTGCAGAATACGACTAGAAATGAATATTTTAAGATGATGACCGGATTAGTTGAGGACCATTACCCCAGTTGAGGAATGGTCGATGTCGAGCAATGACCTGTTTTGACAAAATCTGTGAAGAGTCATGTTCGGAACACCACCATTGATTTTGATGCTGAGGTCTTGTTATGCATAACTTCGATCTTCTTTGTCATTGGACCTGCTCATTGTCGAAGCATGGAGGTGCGAAAAAGGGGCTTCACTGGTGCGGAGAAGGGTTCGAAGAAGAATATACCCCCGGTAGCGCTGTGATTTGAGGGGGGGAGATAAGAATAATTGATAAATAAAAAACAACATATAAACAAATAAAAAATATAATAATAAAATGTCCATAATTAATAAATGGTTAATAATTAATTAACTAAAATATTACACTAATAAAATTATCTGATTAAACTAACTTGTAATTTTATTTAACTTTTACAATGTAATTAATAGTTGTCTAATTTATGAATTAAATTATGATATGTTAACTAATTATTAAAAATACTTATATTAATACAATAAATTAATGAATGAAAATAAATTAAAAAAACATAATCATTTTATTAACTTTTTATTAATAATTTCATAATCATGCCTAATAATAATTCTAGTAAATAATAATTATCTACTTGAGATTTTTATTAAGATAACAAAAGTTAAATTTTTAACGAGTATTATAACATTAATCTAATAATTAACATTCTTCTTTATTTGATTTTTAATTAAACATGTGTAGGTTCATTCAAGGGATGTGTATACATCCAGATTCACACAACTAACTCAGTGGGAGTTAGTTACGTGGGAAATGATAGTGCGACATGCCAGTCACGAAAAAATGAACGTGTGCGGTGAAGTAGGAAAATACAGTCCAAGTTGTTGGAAGAGAGTGGTGACATGTGGAAGATGACAATTGATATTTAAAGTAGAGAAATAGCATAATTAAAGGGCAAGACATGCATTCAGACTCTGATTCGTCATTCCATGATCACATCCATCCTTGAGCAGATCAAGACACTGATTTGGACTCCTAGGAGGAGCCCTAGAGATGTGTAAGGGACCAAGGAGCCCGAGAGCAGAGAAGTATTTGGGGAGTTCTTCTTCCCTCTATCCTTAATTTTTGTACTCTGTTATTTGATGTTTTCACTTCATTTATCAAGATGATCAGAGGTTAATATTTTCATATCTATGGAATTCAATTCTTCTGGTTTATCTTTATAACTTCTTCAATTACTTTACATTTTTCAGAATCATCATCTATCAGTGAGATTGAATTATGATTATCAATTCAGTTGATTCACCTTATCAATTGATTTCAATATTAATAATTCAATTTCTATTGGAAATCTTGTTTTTGAATGCATATTTCAGAACATTAATGTCATTATCTTTAGAAATTTATATCATGTTTATTTCCAAATTTAATCTTTTTCAGACTTATTAGTAGTTCGGTTAAGTTTTGGTGTGGAGAACTCCAAAACGTAATTTTTTCCTGTTGAATTTCTTGGTGAGGGGGATTCATCCACATGTTTTCTAGGAGTGATTCAATAAAAGTTGTGAAGATTTCAATTATTTTAACCAGTAGATTATATTTCCAGAGTGTCTTTTGTTGATTTGAGCTCAATTTTCATTGCATTAAAATGATAGTTTTATATAATACTTTATTTTGATAGTACTTTGTATATATTTTAGTATCTTTGTAGAAAATATTGTTTCCTCATCCTGTTTCAACATCATCATATAAATAAAAAATTATAAAAAGTAAAAAGATGTTTTCCTCACTACAGATAGTAGTAGAGTTTAGTAAAAATAAAACTTTAGAATTTACTCACCTACCTTCTCTGTGGATCAACAATGCACCATTATTCTAGTATAGGTTAATAAATGTAATTTTTAGGTTCGTGATGACCTCTGACTTGTTCAACCAACAATAAATGAATAAAGGTATTCAATGTAAAGTTCCAGAACAAGATCACTATTTAAGAATGATGATTTAATATCCATTTAAAAGATCTTGTAACCTTGTGGTTCATAAATAGGAGGAATGATTTTGATAGTTTATAATATTTCCACTAGATTATATGTTTCATAAAAATCAACACCTTTAATTTTTGAATACCATTTGCGAACAAATGTTCCTTGATCCTTATCACTCCACCTTGTATATTCACATTGATATGAAAAATACCCTTTGTTCCACTAATTCATTTATTTTCTGGATTGGGTATGATTTCCCATGTATCATTCATTTCAATCTGATCAAATGCTTCTTTCATATATTGAACCCATTCAATATGCTCAAAAGCTTCATTCACATCATTCGGCTCCAATTATGAATTCAAAGAAATATGTGTAATAATATTTGTTGTTATTCATCTTTAAATCTTATAATATTGAACCCCAATTATATTATAATGTTCTATTTTCTTCCTTAGTATAGGGTGATATTTTTATGTATCTTCTTCATCATTGAAGATAACTTAGTTTTATTCTTCTCTTTGAGTAGGATTAAATTTTTTTTGTATCTTAATGAAAAAAATTCAAAACATTCCTACTGAACCTTCTTTTCTGAATGTATATATTTTTCTTATTTATTTCATTTTCAATTAATTTCACGTCAACAGAATCAAAAAATATTCTCGTTTATTTGTTAAAACATATGTATACACTTCTTTCGGAAGCATATCAATGAAATATTACATCGGTTCCATTATGTTCAATTATTCCACTATTTCCAACATTATTCATTATAATACATGGACTAATGAAAATACAAAAGTGTTTCAAACCTAGGAATTCCAATAAAAATTTAATATGGGTTCATATCTGAATTAGGACTATTGAAACAGAGGTTTTGAATGTATACTATTGTGATAATGGCTTGCCTCCAATAGTAATGAGAAAAACCCTGTTCAAGTAACAATGTTCTTCCACTTTCCACAAACATTATATTATTTCTTTCAGAAAATCTATTTCTAGGAGTGTATGGGGAACTATATTCATTCTGAATTCCTTGATTCTCCAGATAAATTTAACACTCTTCACTTCTATATTCACCTCCATTGTTAGTTCACAACTTCTTCACTGAATGCTCGCATTCATTTTATTATTTCCTTCTCATACTTTTAAACATTTTCAAAGCATCTGATTTATTTTTCATATACATGACACAAGTAATGTGAATAAAATCATTACATAATGTGTTAATGTAGTTATATCCATTTTTTGATTATTTTTTATTGGCCCATAGATATTAGAATGAATTATCTCCTTGGTTTAGTTTGATCAAATTCCAATATTCATACACATTATGTTTATAATCTATTATTTAATTAAAATAGTACAACACCAATCAATTCTTCATGGGAAATGTGGAATGTATTGGACACTACCTATCTTTGAAAATTTCTTCACTTTTATTTGGAACATGTGTCCCAACCATTTATGAAAAAAATTTATTTTCTTTCACCATTCTCAAGTAACAATAGTTTTGAATTTCACCAACATGAAATAAATTCCATTTTAAATGTTGGAGTCTTGTAACTATCAATCCATCATCGTCACATTTTAAGAAATATTCTCTTATAAAGATACCTTTGTTACCATCATCACACGATTTTGAAACACCTAATAAATTGTGTTTCTGCCCATCAACATACAAAGATTTCTTGGATTTCAACTATTTTTTTCCTAGTGATGGATAAACCAACACATTTCATTCCTGGAGATTCATAATTTCCAAATGTCAATGTTACTTCATTAAAATATTTCACATTCATCAAAAACAATAAATCACTAATAATATGTGAATAAACCTCACTATCAATAATCTAATTACATTTTCCTTTTGTAGCTTTCAATGAAGTATTAATAAAAAAATATTTTTATTATTTATTTATTTTCTTCACTTTTGGATTCTGAGAATTACTAATAATTTTTTTGTGCCAGTTAAAATAAAAGATAGTCCTATGGAATATGACCTAGTGGTTCACATCGTTCAAAAATTGTTTCCATGTGTTGTAACCTAATCTAAATTATTAAACCATCATTCTAGGATTTCTTTGAATCATTCATTCAAGGCTTATTATTTTGAGAGGATTAAATCCCACTAAACCTCTAACTTTTATAACAAATTGAATTGAAGTAATATTTTTGTTAAAACAACTAATTTTTCCTATATTTCCAAATCCATCAGAATACTAGCTGTATCCATTAAAATAGTATTTTTCTCTCAGAATATTTTAGTGAATATGTTTCTAAGAATCTATATTGTCTTTCTTATCTGAGCAAGTAACCTTCATCTTATCAATAAGAATATACCTTTTATTTTTATCCTTATCAAAATTAGAAGTATTATAAATATTTTTGGACCTAGAATTATTTGAAACATTTTCAGACTCTTGGTATTTTGAAACTTATAAATTCCCAAATTTGTTGGTCATGTAACAATACATAAAATTCATTTCATTCATATATTCAGAAACAATTACATAATTATTCTCGTGCTATAAATATGCCTTTTTTTGATCCTTAAAAGGTTTCTCTTTTAGAGTACTCTCCCCAACATCAGAGATTGATTTTTCTAAAAAATATATATATTTGTATACGTAATGTTTTTATTGGAAAAGTTCGTACTCTTCTTTTTATTCATGTAGCTTCACATCAAGACTCTCATTACAATTCTTTTATTCCTCAAGTGATTTCTAAAAGATATAAATATCTAACATAAGGATTACATTCTCATTTGAGACACATTTCTAATTGTTTCTTGATGATATTTCACTATCCAATTCTTTGTATTTATTCTCAGTCCTTATAATATTTCTCAAAAATTCATTCTACTCATCTTTCAAATAAATTTAATGTTGAGTTTTTTCTTATGAACCACTTCTTCCAAAAACTTCACCATTAAATATCTCAATAAAATTATTGTCAATAATATACAGAATATATTTTTCAAATTCAGCATTACTTCCTTCTTTTTTATTCATCTTCAGATAATAAAATTCTTCTTTTGTAATTAAATAATTATCTATTTTTCCCAATGGAATACAATTTTCCATTATATCCCTATTTCATTCATGGTATTTTTGTCTTTATTGCTTCTTCATCACTATCGTATTCTTTATTTATTTGAGGAAAAGTAGTTGTAATTTTACAAATAATAGCATATTCAAAACAATTCAAGGGATGTTTCCCTTGTATTTCCTTTTACCTATATTCATAATGATAAAAAACAAGGGTAAAATTTCATAAAGGTATTTATATACCTCATTATCAGAATTAGATTCACCAGATTCATCTTCAATAAGAATATTCTTTGAATTTTATTTCCTTACATACTTGAAATGTATTTCTAAATCACATTTAATTTTTTTTTCATAGATGTCTCCCTTATCATTTAATAAGTGATGAGAGTTATATGAAAATCATTTAGATATAATGTTTTTGGATCTATGTATTCTAATTAAGAATCCTTTTCATCAAACATGTTGGGAGGAATTCTCAAGATCAACTCAAAAACTATAGAATCTTCCAACTTTTCACCAACACATCTGATAGAATTGACAATATCATTCACCCTGGTAAAGTAGACTCTAATAGATTCATATTCACCCATTTTCAAATCATTATACTTCAATATCTTGTTCAATTATTTTTCTTTCTTAACTTATATATTTCCTTTTCATATATTTTTCAATTTATCCCACATATAATTGGATATGGAAACACCTTTCACCCTTATGAATTTACATTTAGAGTGTGATAATAATTAACAATTTTTTCCCCTTACATCATTCTCATGATTCATCAGATCAATAGATGTGAGAAGAACATTATAATCAATAGGAGGAAACCCATATGTTGAATATTCAAGAATATCATATCTAATATAAAAAATACAAGGAAACATTCCATCTTTCTAGATACGATAAATTTTTCCATCAAAAACCACAATACCTTTACTATTCAGTCAAACTAAATTCTCTATGATATTATCTTCAAAGAACCAGTAATGAATATGTGAAGATAAACTCACTCTAATACCAATTGTAAGGGCCCAGTTAGGACAATTTTATTTATGAGAGGGTAAGAGGTGAATAAATGATATTATCTTATTTTATGTTTCATTGAAAATTAAACAACCTTTAACTTATACTATTTATTTAATTACCTACTGAATGAAATTCAGTCACACATCCACAGGAACACAAGATGTTCACTATTAAATAAGAATATTTATTTTCGTGGTATAGTTTTGAAATGATACAATACCACCCATCCACTAGAAAAAAATCATTTTGTGTGGAATAAAATGATTTTTACATGACCTTACAATCATGTAGCATTGTGAAAACAATCCAATGGAGTGTGTGCTCCATCTAAAACAAATGTTGTAATGAAAACATTAAGTAACAAAACATGTTACCTGTGCTTATTTTTAAACTTCTAAAAATGTAATATTTGGAAAAAAAATATTATTTTCTTACCCAAAGGTTGGAAAGAACAACATGGGCTTTGATATTAAACTCAATACGATTTCCCAATTTGATTTTCATAGTCTTATTCATTCAATATGATTCCACAATGTAGAAAATATATCATTTCTATAATAAGATTGAGTCAATTAAAAACACATAATTCTCCATCTAAAAAACCCAATACTGATATCCCATTCAGATTATACAGCCTGATATAATTGACAAAACAAATTTGATGACAATTAGAATACGATAATCAAATAAATATGATGATCAAGTAAATACATCAAAATATTTTCTCTATTCCTTCTACTTCAATTCATCGTAACATCTTCAACACAATATAATATGAAAACTTAATCTCTACCTTAAAATACAGAGGTTCTCTCTCTTCTACTATGAACATCATATTATTGTACATCAACAATGATATACTTCTATATATTAATAGGTTACCCAACAATGGTTTGTGTGGGAATGCTAAAAAGTTTCCCACTCAACTATATTTTCTAAAATTGCATTTATCCTTGAATTTCAGGAGCATTTATGATTTATTCAACCATTCATAACTATTCTTGTTTCTTCTAGATCCATTTGGAATTCTCTATAGACTTCAACTCTCATATAAAATTCTATAAAAATGAAACTTTTACTTCATTTCCCATATTGAATTTTTCATTCAGTTTATAAGGTTTAATAAGTATCAACTCCAATATGATTGTCTTTGACCCAATTGATTAAAAAATTTCAAAACACACTTGAATTCTTCTTTTCTCAGCTAAATATAAAACCTTTCCGGTTAATTTTCAAAATATTTATATATTTTGTCATTTAGTCTCACTAAAAACTAGTACCTTTTGTTTTTCACATTTGTCATAAAGCCTCAAACCCTTCACGATTCAAGATCTACCTTTGACTACACATTCAATAATATTAAGTGGTTGAATATATTGTTTAACGATCTATGTCATTCTAATTTTCATTGGCTTCAACTCAACTCCTTTACCATCGGACTTGTAAAAAAAGTATGCTTTTGATGAATAAAATGGTAAGACAAATATGATGGACCAATGTCCACAACATCAACATCAGAAACATCTTTCAGTTCCAAACATTTTATTGTATCATAACATCTTTCATGACATTGACTACATTTGAAAACAGCATCAACATCATCTTATTTTCACTGTAATTTATTGTAACTTCCCAATACATTCCTTTGTTTCCTTTTCAACCAAAATACAATTGACATGAATATGATCAGCATGACTATGATTAGGATGAAAAATGATCTTGATCATATCCTTTTGCTATCCATCTAGATCTGATTAATATGAATATGATGGGAAGAATATATTTCACTATCCATTTCATTCATCAAGCATGCATCACTTATTTATTGAATACTTGTGATTTATGAGGACTCTAACATCAGAAAAGCATCCTCACATTTAAATCATAGAAATTACACCTCTGATTATCCACAGTTACAATCAAACCATGCATACCATATTTAGGGTGAATCCAAAGATCATTCAATTAAAAAAATATTCTTCCCCAATTCTGTTAGACTTTCAAGGATTGTGAGTAAAATTCCTCAAATATGATGGTTATTTTGAATTTTTAAAAAATACAATGTGATTTGATTTAACAATCATCTTAAAATAAAATAATAATTGATGAAAATACATGAAAATGATAACCTTACTCATCATCTTGTTCCTAATAGTAAAGGTGTTTTCTATAAACATAATAAATAATAGTAAATTTAAATAAATGAAATGGGGAATTTTATTTATAATAGTTCAGTGCATTAAAATATTTTCCCCATTAGATATTTCAACCACAAAATTTTTGTTTCCCAAACTAATATTGATGAGGGTAACTCTATTTCAGAACATCATCTTATTCCAATGACAATTCTTTAAACTTGCGGTTTCTCTACATCACTTTGAAAAGGTGTGTTGACTTATTTCCTGGAACATTGTCTCTAGGATCAATGATTTTCACTAGATTATATTCATAGAAAAGGACATTATACAATATTACCACCTCTAGATAGAGTACATGTGAGGGGTCTGGAATTTAATTTGTTAGGAGGGATACATGGAATACATTAGGTGCTTGAGATAAGTTATGTGGGAGTGATATAAGATATACAACCACTCTGATGTGATCAAGGATATCAATGGGGATGATGTATTGTGAAATAAAATTTCTTATTATCCAAAATATAATTAAATTTTTTCATGGAAATACGTAGAGGAAAACTATGTCTATAACATCAAACTATAGGTCTCAATAAAGATTGTCATCATAGATCTTATATCGTCACTATGCATCCTTGATGGGTTACTGAATGATCATAACCTTCTCCACCATTTACATGACCATTTTAGGACCTTGTAGTTTTCATTCCTAAACTACATCCCAACAGATTGGATTTCTTCACCTCTTCCCATAAAGGGATTCGTATGGAGAAATTTGGATGATCAAGTTGAAATTATTTTTTAAGGGAACTAGAAAATAGAAATATATTGTTCCCATCCTACATTGATGTCAATTGAGAATGATCCCAACATGTCCTAAGGTTTCTAGATACTCTGATCAAATTTTCCATTAGTTTTATAGTGATAAGACGTGTTGAAGTTAAACTCAGTATTCAGAGCATGTTATAGATTCTTCCTAAACATAAAGGTAAATCTTGGATCTCAATCAGATACAATAGATAGTTGGGTTCCATGTAGCCTCACCGCTTCTCTAAAATATATCCTTAAACGTTGATTGAGTGAGAAATCCTTTTGAATATCATTGAAGTTCATAGTCTTTGTGATATAATAAACAACAACCCATATATCAGTATTATATCTTGATGTCTTTGGAAGACCAGTGACAAATTCCATATTGAATTTTTTCCATTTTTATCTAGTATTGGGTAATGGATGCATCATCCCCATGGATTTTTTCTTTTCAAATATCACCTTCTGACATACAATACATCATGATGAATATTATGTGGTCTCATTATACATATTTTTTCACCAATATTGTTCTCAAATATCACAATACATCTTTTTGTTTCCTGGGTTAATGGAGAAGTTTGAGCTATGTGCACCATCCATCAGCTCCTTGAACTAAGGATTGGATGGTACACATAGTCTTGACCCAAATATCACAACTTTTTCATCATTAAAATTTAACATCAAGGATTTCCTTTTTTTATAGTTTCCACATTATTCTAAATTCCTACATCATATCTCTATGAATCCTTCATTTTTTCTATATGGGACATTTGAGTAATAATTTTGGAAAGGATTGGTGTTGTTCATTCCTTTATGATTCCCATGCCCATCTTTTTCAAATCATTGAAGAAAAAATTCCAATAAATTCTCATCAATAATAGAATTCTTGGATCCTTTATACATATAGAATCCTTAACTTTATTATCTTTACCAAGATGTAAGTGTATTAAGTAGTCATATTACATGATCATATTTAACAATCTTAGTTGGGTCATATTCATCTCTTTCTATGCGAATATATATTTCAAACTTTGTTTATCAGTATATATTTCAAAATTCTCCCCAAAAAGATAAGTCCAACATATTTTCAAAGAGATAATTAGTACAACCAAATCTAAATAATGAATTAGGTAGTTCTTATCGTGAAAATTCAACTACCATCAAGAATAGGCTATCACCTTTTATATTTTCATTAACACGCATCACAATCCTTTCTTCATAGAATCAATGAATACCACAGAAAATTATCATCTTGTGGGTACTGTGCGTACATGTGAATTTATGATCCACCTTTTCAAATCCTTGAATATCTCTTCACATTCATAATTCCATGAAATCATGACTTTCCTAAAAGTTACCATTATTAGTGGGTCATAAAAACATGATAAATGTCTCACAAATCAGAGATAATACATATATAATCGATGAAAAATACATATATCAATCACATATGTTGGCCTCATCCATACTACAATTGATTATGTCATTGAAGATTCCAAATATATACCATTTATATTGATTATATTACCAATTAATAAGAGTTACATAAACGAGAAATAAAATTTGTTGTACTTATAAATATTCTTCTTTCATAAGATATTTATTACAGGCTTAAATGCACATCATGCTCCTACATGGTTTTGTGGAAAATTATAAGTACATATATTAAGACAAAACAATATTTTTCAAGGATGTATATGAAGAATATATTAATTAAGGCCATGAAGACTACAAGATAAATAGTGCATCAAAATGGAATTACTATTAACTCACAGTGACCAATCCTTGTAATAAAAGAAGTCTCAGGGACATCCTTCCTCTTAACCCTAACTTGGAAATACCCTGACTGCATATCCACCATGGAGAAGTATTGCGATCTACATAGCTAATCAAACTTGTTGTCATTCTGAGTTAGAATATACTTTTTTTATCATAAACCTATTAGGCTCCCTATAATCAATGAAAAAGTCAATTGACCCATACTTATTCATGATTAATATGATTGGTGAACCCCATGGTGAAGCACTTGATCATATGAACTCTTTATGTAGATTCTTTTGTAGTTGATTCTTCATAACACCATGTTTAGAAAAATACATTCTATATTTAGTCTTGGATAACTATAACTTGATGGGTATAAGGTCTATGGAAAATTAAACTATAGACTAGAAGGATGACAAAAAATTCCATAGGAAGGACATCAGCGTATTCCCTCACAATAGGCATGTCATATAGGATGATTCATTTGTTAGACTCAATCATTTGATCTAGATAAACATGGTATTAGGTGAATAATTTCTAACACTATGATGTAGGTGATAAATAATATTAATACTTCTCCTTTCATTGGTACAAAATCAGGGGTCGATTCACGATATAGAGAGTGATATTCTTCTCATGGAAATTTATGTTGGATTTATATAGGGAAAACCAATCCATGCCCAAAATTTCATAAAATTACACCAAAGGAAATATTAAATGGTTCAATAAGAATTTCAATCCACAAATTGAGATATGGGAGAATTATATACTTGGGACTCAATAATTTCCCCATTTTCATTTTCTGTGATAAGTCCATTTCAAAACATTGTAGTTGTGTTTGAATAGTTCGACTATAATTTTGTGATATGAAGGAATGTGTATAACTATAATCGAAATTACATTCAATATCCTTAAATGAATAACTAGAATTCATATCACAAATTCATTTTTTGGATCCACCTTAGTGGTTGGGATGGTAATCACTCACCCTTGCTCTATTGGAGGTTTTTAGTTGTCTCTAAATTCCCTTATATTCGAGAAGTGATGTAAAAAGTTCCCTAGTTCACTGTAGTTTAAGAAATGAAAAATGTGTTGAGGGTTTGATAGATCATTACTTTCCTATATTTAGTTGGCATATTTCTCATGTTGATAGTCGTTAGGAACCTAAAGCATTTCCACATTCCCCTTATGAAATTTACTGGGTGCTTCATTCCACACCTTTGGCATGTGGGGTCTTGAAAATTCTTTTCATCATTAGAATTATCCACAGAACAACCAATATTAAGCTCTAAATTCTACTTCTTATCCCCATTATACCCTTGAGACTCATGGATATCTATTTCAAATTTCAGGACACATATGATATTTCCTCAAAGCGATCAAAGTCTTGAATAATTAAAGCTTTTATTAGACTATGTTATATACCACCAAAGAAGTGACCAACCATGAATTCAGGTGTAGTTACAACAAAAAAGGATTACCATGAATGTCTTTTGATTATTTCCTCATACATTCTGATAGATTCATCATATTTATGGTTGAGGGAAATGAAATCCCTTTCCATTTTAAGTTTGTTAGTGTTAGAAAAATATTTATCAAAAAACATTTTATGGAATTCCTTCCACCCAATTTCGTTGACATCTTCCTTAGGATTTGTATTCTTGATCAATTTCCACCACTAATCATATTTTCAATCTATGTGATAAACAAAAATTAGAACCTTCTCTATTTTAGAACATTGAAGGATGGATAATATCTTTTCCATGAAGTTGAACCATTGTTCCATGATCATGGGATCCAATAATCCTTTTAAATTTGGAGTCCTATGTCACAAACATGACTCAATTGTAGACTATTTTTTCCTAGAGGTATTTGGTCCCTCCTCATGATCCTTGTTTCTATTCAAAACAAGATTTAGCTAAGATAGAATTAACAAAAAAAATTCAATTCCTACTCCCATCAGGTTGCGAATTTCATTGTGGATGTCATGACATTTCCCATCGCATTGTTTGTTTACCCAATTCATACTATTTCCAGCCTTTGTCCAGAATAAATGGAAAATTAGGGGTGAATATTTTTAAACTATTAAACACCTAAATGGGAATATAATGACATTGAATTGATAAATTATAATATCCATATATTTCATAACTTATGAATTTCCATGATTAAATCTATGTTATCCATGATATATTTCCTAACATATATTAATATGGGATTTTTATTATTCCATTAATAATGGTTAATAATAATATTTTGAATTTACCAAAACATATCGATAGGGAGTGTCAAACCTGGTGTTCAATATGGCAATTTTTTGTGTACTAAGATACACCGAGTAAGGCCCAATGCTCCTTTTTGGAGTTTTTACCCCTATGAACATCTGTTCTTGAACGACATCCACATGAAGTATCTATAATCAGATGTAATTACATGATAAACTATTTAATCTATTCATACAAAAATATAGGGATGTTTTCTTATACATAGTCTTATCACATTTTCATTCCCTATAGTGATGTAATAAAATTACTAAACCTTTCCTCTGATACCAACTATAGCAACCCTACCCATTACTACATGTTAAACCGCGATTTATTATATAAGATTAAAATTTTTATTACTATAAAGTTAAATAAGTTTACCATATTAGAGAATTAGGTACATATCATAGAATCTTGAATATTGGATGCAACAACATTATTTAAAATTCACTTAAAAATATTCTAAAATTCCATGTCTTTTAAAACTATATGAGATAACTTGGGTATATACATTGGAATGGGGTGAGCTATAAATCGTATTAAGGTAATAAGCACAGAATAAGGTAATACATGTAATTCGATAAGAAAATAAAGTAGTAATAAAAGGATTGAGAACCATACACCTAAATAATAAGGCATTATATAAAATGATAATCATAAAAGAACTATGTGAAATGTGGCAACATCTTTAGAAACTACTTCCAAAACATAGGTCAAAGATAAATTCCAAGATATAATGATGGAAAATTCACCAAAAATAAATCATGTTTATTATATATCAAAATATTAAATCTAATGGGACTAAATATTATCCAATTCATTGGACACTATAGGAAATAAGATCTATACCAACAGTTTTGGGAAAACCGTTGGTATAGTTCACTTATATGGACCTATACCAATGGTTTGGCCAAAACTGTTGGTATAGGTTACTAATTTGGACATATACCAGTAGTTTGGGGAAATCTGTTGGTATATGTCACTTATATAGACCTCTGCCAATGATTTTGGCCAAACCATTGGTATACGTCCATAATAGAGACCCTATACCAACGGTTTGTCCAAAAATGTTGGTAAAGGTCCCAAAATAATAGAATCTATACCAACGGTTCTCAAAACCGTTGGTATAGGTCTATACTAACGGTTTTGTGAACTCTTGGTATAGTTACATATATTTTACATTGAATCTTCTTATAGAGAATATTAAATAAATCAAAATTTAAAATATTTATGATAATACATATATATATTTATGAAATTATGTTCATAAAAGGAAAGTTAGGTTGGTGGTTAGGTCGTTCAATCATCAACTCTAGGTATTCTGATAAAAGCCCCCCCAAATGATTCTTTTTTGAAATACATATACATAAGATTTTATAGAACTGTTGGTATATATTTTTCATATTACTTATAGTAAAGGTTTTCAAAACCGTTGGTACAGGTCTATACCGACCGTTTTGGGAAAACTGTTGGTATAGACCTCTCCCCACTGTTTACTTGGCCACGGTTCTCCAAACCATTGGTATATGATATACCAATGTTTGGAATGCCTATAACAACAGTTTAAAACCATTGGTATAGGGTATGTTTTAACTAGTGGGATCCCTATATATATTGGGGGCACCCATCGCATTTATTTCATTATCATGCTTATCTGTGCCACATAGATCATACACCATGTATTTGTTCGTCAAAATATTTTATTCAATGATCAAGGATTGTGGAATAAATACATGTAATTTCATTTTAAACTATTTATAAATTTATAATTGTTAACAGAAATTATAATAAATGGTTAGGGTATCAACTACAAAAGAAATTTGGCATGGAAAAAAACATGGTGAAATTTAAGCAGTATAATGACATCACATAAAAATTCATAAAATGTGTTGATGAGAGAAAAAGAGGTATCTAATAATTTTTACATGAAAAGGGAAGAAATTAATGAATAAAAAGATATATACCATCATTATTAATTGTAACTCTAATGAAAAAAATAATAATGAAACTTGAATAAATAAGATAATCCAATGATCCTTTACTAAAGTTTCGCATGGTAATAGGTGTAAATAAACGTTCATAGGATGGGTTATAGTGAGAGAAAGGGGTATATCATTATTTATAAATTAAATGTAATGTAATGGGTTATATTAAAACACAAAAAAACAACCAATAATTGAAACTGATAATCATAACATAAAAGAGGTTCTTGATTGGAAATGAGAAGATAGAAATCCCCTACATGAGTGTGTCACTACAAATGCTTGGAAGGGGATTATTGAGAGATTTGAGGTGCCTTGATAAGTTTAAAGAGAGTTTAGGTTTGATTATGGATGATATTTGAGTATTTTTATAGAAGATAAATGGGATATATTCTAGGTTTATATAGGAAAAATTGGGGATTTCATTATTATTTCTGAAACATTTGTTTCAGAATCTATAAATGAATAACAAAAAACACAAACCTTGCATTGATTTTATAAAATGGTTTCTTCAAAATGGAAGTGTTTTTAATTGTTTTATAATTCCAAGGCTTTTAAATAATAAAATAATACCCCTTATTATGTGGAAGTGAGTTATGCTATTAAATAAATTATTTTAAAACCTTAAAATATATTACATGTTGTGGAGGATTCATAATGGATTAATAATATTAATAAACAACTAAAATAAAATTATTTTAAATATCAAAATATATTTTGTTATTTATAACTTTTATACTATTTATTACATCACTTTTGGGTCATTATGTTGTCATAATACACAAAGTATATTTATAGAGTATTTAATTGTTTCCCAAAAATTCATCTATCATAGAAAATTATTAATAATTAAAAATTAGATAATTTAAACATTATGATTAAAAAATATTATTAATTTTATACAAATCAATTTTTAAATTTTTTGAATTTTAACTTTTAAAATAGTAACAAACATATATTGAAAATGGATGGGTTTTTTTGACAATAATATTTTTCGAACCCTAAAAAAAGTTACATTTGAGTTTATAAAAATAATATGATCAGTTATATTTAATAAAATTATTTAATATTAATATTTTATTAATGTATTATTTATTTCAAAAATATATTAATTTGTAAAGATAAATTATTTAATTAAATTTAAATATTATGCAAAATAGTTTTTTTATTTTATTATATGAAATTGAAATCATCTACAAAATAGAAATGATAGAATGAAAATACATTCAATATTTTATAAAAAATAATTCTTATACTCATCATTCTATGTCAACAATATATATTAATTTAATACACCAGTGAACCTCGTAAGAGTGAGGTGTGCAATAGTGATACATTCATGGGGTGGTTCAACAAACGTGGTTGGTCGTGATCTCTAAGAGATTCAAAATATATTGTAAATGGTTTTATTAGGCTTAATTTATCTTATATAATAATAGGATTAGTCACAGAAAAATCCCAGTGATGTTATATCAATTATGGGATTTGGTAAATGGGATTCATAGGTTATGATCCTACTACTCGAGGCCATAAATTCCTTTTTATGTGTCTATTAGATGTGTTAAAATCCTGTATTTATACTAATCATGTAATAAATATTAAATGAATATATTATCAATGTTAAAAAAAATTAATATTATTTTAAATATGATTGGATATAAAACCAATTAATTACACATGTTATATATAACTATAATACATAATAAGACATTTAATAAAATCAAATGGTGGAGTTTATTTATAACAGTTCGAGTTGTTATAGCTAGAGCCTCCAATATATATTTTGAAATAATGAATTGAATATATTATAGTTAATATTGGTTGAATATTTTTAGTCCCTTTATTATGAGCTTGTATGTATGCGTGTAAAGGAAAACATAGTAGCTGATGTGTTGATCTGGAAATCATAATAATAGCTCATACACGAAGCTAGTGATGACTAGAAATTGATGGTAGTGAAATTTGTGTTTTATATAGAGTTTCATGAGAGTCATAACCACTCTACACTTAAAAAATTAAAAGTTACCTCTACACTCATTGATAGGGTAATATGGATCCAGTGTTTAGATCTTGATGGTCTAGTTCTCTGGGATAGTATTGTTGGTGAGGAATCACCTCCAGATTGGTCATTTTACAAATATGATGTCTGGAATATACATGGGAGTTTTTAGATTAAAATAAATATGAGAGAGGAACTGATTTGAGAGTCCCATGATTCTTAGTGGGTAGTTTATCCAAGAATCTCAAAGATTGATTCAGATACGTGACATTTCTGTTGGTGTCCTATGATGATACATTAGATAACAAGATTTATCACCATGTGTTCTGGCTGAAAATAGGTGAAGGCTGAACACTAGTAGCGTGTTGGCTTGTTATAGACATTACTAGTATTAAAATGAAAATGAGAAGATGTTTCTATGGATTTTTCAGTCAGCATACTAAGGTATTCTTGAGAAAGAAATGTAGTTTTGGTAGTCATGGATTGACTGTAAAATGTAGCCCACTTAATTCCTTTTAGAGAGACTTTATCAGTTGATTAGATAAGAAGAATGTATGTTTGTGATATCATATGATTACATGGAGTCCCTCATACAATCATTTTATATAGAAATTATAATTTAACATTGATGTTATGGATGTTTTTTAAGTAGGATATGGGTACATAGGTGATTTTATGAACATCATTTCATCCTCATACAAATGAAAATTTGGAATGGATGATACAAGTGTTATATGACATGATATGAGCATGTTTCTCTAATTTCGGCGGTTTTTTAGAGAAGCATATCCCTCTCATTGATTTTTATTATAATAATATATTTCATGTGATGATTCAGATGGCTCTTTATGAGGCCTTCTATGGTAGACCTTTCAACTCACCCTTGTGCTGGTGAGAGGTAGGATAGGTAGTGTTACAAGGTCCTCCTCACACATAGGAGACTTAAGGGTAGGTTCTACTTATCAGATAGCATATACCTATAACACATTCTAGATATAAATATTATTCTCATATTTGTCGACTAAATTAAGTGTTTTAGGCCGAGGATTTGGTTTTCCAATGGGTATTACTCATCCTAGGGAATTGATGTACTTTGAGGAAAATAATAAAATGACTATTTTTTTCAAAGTCATTAGATATTTTGGAGATATTTGGTCTGGTATCCTATCGATCTATATTAACTCATAGGTAATTCATCATGCATGATGCCTTCCACATTTCACTTCATTGATGATATCATGAATACCCATCTCTTATTTTTTATCCTGAGACACTTGAGTTAGATGACAATCATCATTTATGGAGTGTCCTATACACGTCATTGACTAAAGCACGAAGGATCTATAGGCCAGTCTTTACCTTTAATATGAGTGATATTTAAGATCATATGTGTACTAGAAAAGGCTTGGAAATAGGAGGATGATGTACGTACGAAGTGTCCAAATTTGTTTTGAAAAAGTGTTTGTCTTCTCTTGGAAGGTGAACTCAAGGATTAGTTTCTTTTAGGGGGGAAGAAAGTGAGGATCCAGGTGTCCACATTGGTATGGAATATTTAAATTTCCATATAATTCATTTTTGAGCCTTTTATGGATTCATAATGAGTTTATTAAGGTTTTAATGGGTGTTCACAGCTTGTTTGAAGCTTAAAACCCCGAATAGTAGAAAAAAGGACTATGCTTCATGGTTAATAGAAACCATGAGAGATAGTCCATATGGTTTCCCTATTAATTCGAGGTCTAGAAATAGGGCTCTAAAAGTCTTCATGGTTTAATGAAATCTTGTGGATGTGGGGGGGGGGATGCCCGCACAAGTATCTCAGAAAAATGTAGTTGAGGTTATAGAACAGTTTCACACTGTTAGTCAAACCATGGGCATGAAACTATGGAGGGTCCCTCCTTAAGTAGTGGGAGGAACATGGTTGGAACACAGTTTGCCAAACCATGTGGAAAAACCATGTGACCCCTAATTTTTATAGTAAAATTAACATAATTATCTCAATGATTTATAAATTACCCCCTTTACTCAATTTTCATTTCAAGTGATGGGAGGGCCTTCGTAATACTGCATGATGCCATAAAGCACATTGGTTCTTAATCTAGTTTTTTATTAAAAGTCTATTTATCTCATTTGATTCATCATTTTAATTACTCTAAATTTTTTTCTCATTTCATCATTCTTCTTTCAATTGATGATGCTATTTAGATGTAGTCTCATATGCCATATTTTTATGGTGTTGAACTTTTCCTTGGATTTATTTCAATGATGTCCAAACTAAAATATTATATTGGACGAGGAGAGTCATATGAGATTAATGTGGATATTATATGACTCATCCCTCGTGTCTCGAAGTTTTATAACATTTAATTGTATTTTTTCACATGCAGATTTCGTTAGGCGTTGCCTATTTAGTTCATATGCCTTTCTTATATTCATCATGACCATATTCTAGATCCCTTTCTATAATTGATCATCATTTATTTGGAGATTGTAACCTCAATTCTATCCACCCCAATAAGGGTGTTTCTTTAATATTACCTAGCATACCCATATGGGTTTACCTGACACTTTTTGGGTTTATTGATTGAACCTTTTAATGGGAATCCATCTTAAACTAAACGAATTATGAATTGTAATTTACTATTAAAAGTATAATACCAGTTGACCCTTCTACAATATTTGTTTGAAATTAATTAATGAATCTTTGAAATGTAAATGGAATGTATACTATATATATCAAATGTCCTAGTCAAATGGAATTAAATGGAATGGTTTAATGTCATTATCAAACCTTTTAATTATTATGAAAGGTGAAGGAATGAACAAAAAAAATGAATATGTAAATGAAAAAGTTTATTTCATGTCTATATTACACCCTTCCATGTTTTATAGAAGTAATCAGCGTGAAACTAAAAAATTATTAATAAATTAATGTGATAATAAATTAATTCCCTTATCAGCCTTTCCACTTAGTATGGAAGGTAGGGTAATGAAAAAATTGGCTTTTTAAATGGAATGATTAATACATGGAGTAATTAAATATTGAATCAATTATATGTATTATATTGAATATGGGAATGTTTATCGTTATAGGAGTGGTCAGACTTGAGACAACTTTGGATTCTTGTGGGAATTCCTTGAGCAGTCATGGATTATATTCTAATTAAAATATCCAGTTTCTAAAGGAGACACCCACATTTTTTCCTTTCCCTTGTATACTACTGTTTCCCAGAAATGTAATCATAGGATCCATTCATTATTTTTTATATATTAGGATTCATTGGATACCCTCCTTGGATTCAGATTGACGTGTTGAACATGAGGCACCATTGATACACCCATTTTTCTGGTGATATATTATCCCATTTTACTATGAATGAGATCCATGGAATCAGTTAAAATCATTTTACAGTGGAAGACCTTGGGTTTCACCCCTTAGATTACACTTGGACCCCCTTATATCCATGCTACATATTTTTTATGTGTTGAACTGAACTCTATGGCTATGGATGTATTGGTTATTAACACGGATCATTATACTATTATCATCATTAAAATATTCCTTCTTATAACTCATGTCCTTTATTATTATTATTATCATTTTAGGTGTATATTTCTGTTATATATCACAAGATTCATTTTTACAAAGTCGGAAAATATGTAATTTAATACATGATAAGACATTACTAGGTATAGATAAACTGGGAATCAGTGTATTTAAATTACCATACCATGTTTAATTAAATTTATATACCTTCTCACTATTTCATTTTATATTTCATAGGCTAGATATTATAGACGTTGTTTTTGGTGACCTACTATGATTTATCGCACACCCTATCCAGGCTGCTGATGGTACCCAAGAAGATTATATGTATGTTGGTGTTGACAAGAGGAGGCATACTCCTTTGGAAACATGATCTTGATATCATGAATTAGGATGGTTCTTGGAAGATGATGACCTAGTCGACACTCAGGATGCTTGGATAATTTTTTATTTAATTCTTCTTGTTCTATATATCATGTATTTATAGCTGATATATATATATATATATATATATAAGTTTTCTAGTTTTATAGAGACATTACATACATGATAATCATATTTTTTATATTGATTTAGTTTACAGTTATTAGTTTATTATTGTTTATTAGATGTTATCTCTACATATACTATGACAGGTCACTGGCCCAATTATTATAGTGTCTATTCTCACTCTTCCATCGGTTTGTATTTTTCTTTTGAAATTTATCTAGTATTATTCAAAATACACTATGATACACTCTAGTAATTAGATCACAGTCTAGCCAAGGACACACCCTATGAGTTCCCCACCCTTCGGTAGAATCTATCATACATGGAGACACACATGAAGCCATGTGTCCAACCATGCTCAATGCACCTCTGTGTGGCACCCAAGACTCAAACCTCGTAATATTTATACCTATTAGTGATACCTTTTGTAGAAGTATTACAACACTGTCCCTAATGCTTTAATGGATTTGAACTCTGGTATTTTTTCCAAGGAACTTCACCTAGTTTCTTGAATATTTTCTATTTTATATTTTCCCATGCCTCTCTCCTTCATAGTATATTATTGATTCATACCACATGTGTGATCTTTCAATAACACCTACATCCTACACATATCTCTCTTTTACTGAGTCATATGAACATTAAACACTTACTTGGTTTTATATGGGATTCATGAAATAATTCTAGTCTAACCCAACACTGCCTCACCCACACCATTCATAATATTCCCAAGCTGGGGAAATGGGAAATGTGACTATAATGTTAGAAGATCCTTACTACTATGATATAATTATTCCCATTTCAAAGTGAATAGTATATACACCTTTCATCAAAAGTATAGAGACGCTAAAATATCATACATGGATATTATATCTTTTTAAATGAAAATTAATTACATTGAATATAAAAATCCCTGGTGACCATAATATTTTAGTTCCATAAGAATCTTGGAACATGATCATCATCTCGGTTGAAATATCATTAATGTCTCAAAAAAAGATCTTCCCATTTAGTTCACTACATATACATACCCTGCATAAAACACTTATTCAAAACATGGGAAAAGGAAACATAAGAAAGGGTGATCTCATAATCTATGTAAGGGTAAAAAAGAGATATAAATCTATGAAGATATGAAATCTTATGATATGTATAAGGGTAAGTGATAATTTTTATAACAAAAGAATTTTATTCTGAATGTATCATAGATCATAAACATGATTCATTGAATAAAAATTAGAAGTTTATATGAAAAGATTAAAAGGGGAATCAAATAACATGACACATGAGAGGAACAAATTCGCATAAAACATAGGTTTCTGGCATAAACATAGGTATAGAAAATAATATATAAAGGATACCCACAAAGACATTAATAACATGTTAGGCATGGGTTGATAAAATGTGTACCTACATTGGGCTTGGGAGGACCTCTAGTGTACCCACTTTCTAGCATCAGGTGACCACCAATTTATCCTTGTTTTAGGAAACTAACCCTCATGGGTGGGACACACTACCATCCATAGAGGTAGCTCATTCCTCGTGGTAGAATGGTTTCACTCCCCAATCCATTATAGTGGAAACAGTCCTTTACTAAACATAGTTCACTCATCATTACAATCTTATCTTATTATATAGGGTTCACTCCCCATTCCATCCATGTCTATTTTTTGAGATATATAAATATTTACCCAATTCATTCGAGGGAGATATAGGTCAAAACCAACACATCATAAAAACCATATTTATGTGTTCCACAATATCATTAACATTCATCATATCATAATTAAATCAAAGGTGTTTCATAAAAAAAATATTATATTAAAGCCTATGAAAAATAGGTTTCATAACCATCAAAATAAACCCAAGTTAAAATAAGTGGGTTTCATAAGAATAATATCACGGTATAACCTATAGTAGAGAAAAACGTTTTATAAACATAAAAAAAATCAATAAAATTAACCATATAGATAAATAATAATAATGACATCATAGGATGATATCCATAATAAGACATAGGTAACATCAAAATATGTAATGATATATGGAAAATTATTTTGACTATTTAAAACATTCCTTCAGGAAAATAATCCATCCAACTTGATTTTTTTAACACATAAAACATATTGAAAATAATATTATTCGAAAATAATGATGAAAACATATAAAGAAAGGTTTTTAAATCATTTGAAACAAATTTTAAGCATAAATGATTTTTGTAATCATTTTTGTAGAAAATATCCATTTAATTGTATAATGTTTTATTTTAAAATCATTTAAAACAAATTTTAAAACATAAAAAAATTTCAGAATCCTTTTCCTTGAAAACTACATAAAAGATAATTTAAAAAATATGGAATCATTTTTTAGAAACCATTTTTTGGATAAAAACATAATTTCAACCGATGAAAGAAATGAACTTTTATTTTATTAAAACATTTTATTAATTATTTTAAGTACCAATGAGTGAAAAATGGTACAATTAAATGAATATACAATGAATAACTATAGGATAATAAATGTTAGGAGAATTATTGGGATATTTACCACGAGGTATAAACATTGGAGACATAATCATAAAAAATCCTAATTAATGATGATATTGAAACATAAAATCATTAGCACCTTGGTAACATTGAATCATAAGAACCATGAAGGAATAAAATTAAATGTAACATAATCTATCTTGTATATAAAAAAATTCATGAAATTACATGTTAAAGCAGTTATATATAAACCTCAAAAAAGAATATAGGTTCATAACATAACATATGTTTCAAATAGGGCTAATTTAGAAATAAATCACTTACCGATTTGGTAACTTTTGAACTGTAGACTACATGAAAAATATATAATCCAATAAATATGTATATACAAATAATTTTTTGTAGAAGCATTTAAAAATAAATGTGAGACTAGATTTCACCTTAAATTATGTCTTGACATCCATCATATTCATTAGAACGTCTTATATTATAAATATGATTTTATTATACATATATTAATGACTCATAATTATATAAATAATACCATATATAATTTTATTATGTAATTTTATTACCCATTTATTAATAATTCCTTCTAAAAAGTAAACTTCAGGTAATAACCACTTAGTTTTTCTTTTATGTTTGGCTTATTATTTTTTGGTCCTTTTAATATGGTCAGTGTTTCATCATATAATTAATGTATAAAATGATTTAAATATCATAAGTGTTTATTTTATATGTATTTATAGTAATCCATTACATTTACTGATAGGAAATGAGATACACCGTTCATGGAGATAGTAGGTTATACATACGTATGAACATTGCTTCAATATTTTTTTATCATTCTTAATGAATGAAATGTAAATGATATATATATATATAATCATTCTAGAAGAATTTTTATAATATATATAAAATATTTTTATTAAACACATCATTACTACTTTCTATGTAAATCATCAAATAATCACATCGCTTCACGTGGCGGTAGTCTACCATGAACACGAACGATGTTGTTGTATTCCCACAAAAGGAAAATCAAGAAGGTATCTGTGACATAATAATTTTAAATGTATAATAAAATCATAAAAATCATAAAAATCATATATAAACTATAAAAATACCATTATTCCCATCATTTAACGTTGTTAATAAAACATAATGACATGGGTTTGTGAAGTGGTAGTCCCCCGTATACACGGATGATAATTCTGTATCCCATTTGATTGGAGTGTATGTGGTTGTAGGTTTATAAACATAATAAAAAAAACATTTTATTAAATTAAATATACTGATTTTATTATATAATCATGGTATAAAAATAATTTATGATGGTGAGAAATATATAATATGAAAATTATCATTAAAGAAGATTACCTCTTCTTCATATATCTTCCTTAGGATTTCATTAAAGCCTTCCAAGGTTGGATTTATGAAAAAAATAAGGATTATATGATAAGATTATGTAATTTGGTATGTGATTTGGGAATATATTGGTCATGAGAAATGGATTGATAGGTTTGAATATGTGGGGAGAGTGAGTACCATTTTATTGTTGAAGAGATGTCACATTTTCAAAAATACGCAAATGTAATCACTAATGGGAGGTCTACCTTACCCCATGTGGATCAAATATTTATTAATAATGGAGTGTAGGTATGAATTTTTATATAAAAACTTCCACCACATAAAATAAACACAATTTTTTTTATCAAATTATTCTTTAGTCCTCAAGTTTACTCAATTTTATCCATATAGTTTTTTCTAAGGAAACTATTATATTTCTATTGTCCTAGTTAATTTATCATTTAAGAATAATATTAAAAAATAGTTATTATATAAATTATAAGTAATTATTATTAATAAAAAATCCAACCCATTAAATCAAATCAAATAGTATGTGTGAAATTATTTTTATTATAATACAATGTAATGCACAAAATCATGTTTTAACGTTAACTATATTAATTAATTTTAACAGTTTTTACTAATAATTATGCTAAAAAAATTAGTCAATCTAATTATAAAATATAAATTATTTTTATTCCAAATATAGAATCCATTTTTAAAAATTCGACTCATATAAAGTACCTAAGTTAATTTAATATTGATCCCAAATATTCAATGAGAAACTGTGTTTTTAAAGTTGAAATATTCAAATGTTTTTAATGTTTTTTTATCCAATTTAAATATAAAATTTATTCAAATGACCTAAATTGGATTGATAGATGATTATACTTGAGGATATAAAGGTAACACCTAACCAAGTTAAAAACTCCATGAGATCATCCATCCTTGTTAGAACTCATTTGAGAGATAGAATTCATCGGGAACAACTCTACGATTCAGGATGGTACATCCAAGAGAACATGTTCTATTGGGAATAACTCACTAGGTCCAACTATAGTTCTCAAAACTAGAATCCCTATTACTTCTTAGTTCCTCCTTGAACATGGGAATAAAAACCCAAGTGGAGTGTCTTGACCCTCACCACCACACACAGTTGAGGGAGAACTAGTCCCGAATATTTATCACATGCATCTTCTCCTACGAGAGAGAATGGAGGGACCTTCACCTCACCAATTCCATTAATCTGAGGGAGTAATATCTCCTAACCAACATAATAATCCTCCTTTATGGCTATATGAAGTGGACCACACCTTATTATTCCAAGGGAGAATTAAATCCTAACTCGGTATCACATATAACATGTGGAGGGGACCACTCCTTGAAACTATACTCAACATTCAAGGGATCCGAAAATCTTATAGATGATTCTCTCTCTCTGCCGTTGCATTAATACTTTGGGGAAATACTATGTTGATGGGGACCCACACCTTGGTATGATAGAGGTGTACCACATAAATGATAGATTTTCCTCACCCTGATATGATATGTAAGTACAAATTTTTTAATAGAGGAACCACACCTTGAATAATATGGGACAACCACTCTATGCATATAGGACCCACTCCCTGCTATGACTATGGAGTGCCAATATACCAGCACTATCACTGTAGGGTACCCATATCATGACATGAAAGTGGAGTACGATCCCCAGGCTAGAGAACATGCTCCCTATTATGATAGGAGAGTACCAACTCTACCAGAATGAGACATACATAGGACTCACACCCCCAGAATGAAAGAAGAGTTATGATCCCAATGATAGAGGCCCCACACCGTAACATGATATGATAGTACCCACTCTATCTATATGACACATATAGAGGATTCATTCCCTAACACAGTAAAGGATTACCAACTCCATGGATAGAGGACCCACACCATGGAATGAAAGAGGAGGACCTATTCTTTATGTCCAATGAGTGTGGAGGAACCACACCCTTGAATGATAGGGGAGTTCTACCTCTGACTATATGAACAATATGGGGAACCCATTCCTTGGTCCAAAAGTGGAGTAAAATCCCGAAGAAAACTACCACATGGGTAGAGAACTCACACCCAGAACTTGGGGAGTCCCATCTCTACAAAATTAGAGATGTAAGGGAAACTTGTTCCCTTATACTATGGGGTAAAAGTACCAGTCCCATCGTATGTCTATAAGAACCACACTTATCTACAACATATAAAATAAACAAATAAAATTACTGTCATGATTATGATACCTCAACTTGTAAAACCTTCATGGGTAGGGGATTCGTACCCTGATATTATAGGGGAGCACTGTTGTACTAGCCAAAAGACTATACGAGACCCACATCCTAAGGTGATAGGGAATGGTAATGACCCCGGAGTAAAACTAGTGACCCACCTTGATCACTACACAATATTAATCACCACTAATACAACATAACAATAAAATAATGACACATTTTTCCTCTCATGACACGATACCAGTGACTATCTTGTTCAACAATAAAAACTTCTCAAGATAGGATACTCAAATGTATGGAACTTTGTTCTAGAGAAGAAGACACACAAGACAGAATATCTCAAAGAGGATCCCAAGGAAAGTACATGGCATGCACCTCTATCCACAAGGCATGTGAACCTACCTGAGTACCTATTTTTGTCTCCTTTTTCACGTATTTTCTTTCCATTTATTCCTACAAAGCATGTACATCCTTTACAAGGTGTGTCATGCCTCACTTGGGTCCCATTCCATTTTATACATCCAAATGGATCAACTAGCAGTTTCTCTAACAGGTCATGGACCACATAAAAAAATTCATGTCCTGTATATAATAAAATTTATCCATAATGTTTTCTCATTCCAGTTTTCGGCACCCCCATCCAGTGTACCTTGTCCATGTGGTTTTACACGACCATGTACTATCACATGACTACCCAAGCAAAGCCCTCTGGCCGCTCGACATTGGGTCACTACCTGATGTTTAATAATGATACATAGCATTTAGTCTCCATAATTCATCTTTCTCTAATAGGTAAAACACCCAACATGTACCACTAGTTTATAAAGTGTGTAAATGGGAATTCTGATAGGTATTTTCATGAAAGTCACATGATTCACTATGGTTTCCCTCAAAACCTTCACATCAACCTACTAGGGATCTCTAGAAATCATAATGGGGATCTAGAACCTCAAAAAATGTATAAAAATGGGGATAGAGAATAAAAATAAAATCTACCAACCTCTATAGTGAAATGATGAAGTGTCAGGAGTAAAATGATACTCAGATCATGCTGCTCCTTGATCTGAGGATGATTAGTGCAAGGAATAGAGATTAGTAGCACCTCATAAAATTGATTCGGACTTAGATCATCCATCAGACAAAGGAAAATATGAGATTTGATACTTCACCTTGTTTATTGAAAACTAAGTTGGTGGGGGAGGGGGTTTAATTGATTTAATTATTATTAAATCGATTAACTCCTTTTTAACACCTCGCCGCCAAATCACATTTGGTTAAACACCCAACAATGAAATTTTTTTTGGTTGTACCTAGGATAAACATTTTTTTATGAAATCAAATGATGTATAATAATTCTAGTTTAAGACTCTAATCATGGGTTATTTCACTTTTCAAAATAAATTATTCACGTCCACAACAATGTGTATTTAATATGTTTAAAATATACAGGACCATGGTCTCTGGGGCCCTAGAATCCCATAAAGAATTAGTCCCCAACTCAAGAAATATTGTTTGTAAAATTAAAATAGATTATTGGTAAAAAAATTGAGTCATTAAATTCTCCACACATTAAGGATTTTCATTCTAAAAAAATTGAAATCCGAGGAACAAAAAGATGAAACTATATTTTCCACTAGATATACTACACCAAAGAGCTCTCCAAGGGTTCCCATGCTGATTATAAGCACAAAATCATGGGCCCCACGATGGCCAAACCACATCCACGTCCATATGCATATAGTTCATCAACATGAAATTAGTCTAACATGTCTCCACAGATGTAATATATAGAAAAACACAAATCACCACAGTCTATCTGCAGTCATCTGGTCTATCTGTACACCACCTCGCTAACCTAAAAAAGATATCTAGGTAACCCAAAATTTCACATCTACCCCTATATGAACTACACCAAAACCCCATGAAGCATATTTCATTAAAGTTTGATGATGAGCATGTGAGGGTACTAACAAACAAAACAGGGCATCCCATGAGTAAACACTGGGTATTATCAGGCCCTTCATTTCTGAACCTCAAGCCACAACATAACTCACCAAACTATAAACAATGGAATACTTACTAGTGGAATATGTGTTCAGTGTGGATAGTATAGAAGAAACCCAAAACATGGAAACATCCTAGTGTCTCTCTCCTCTAATACCAAACCATTCTATAATAGGATTTCCGTACACTATGGATGCCAAGCGTAAAGGTCAATAAGGAAAGATAAATTTGAAATGCAATGACATACTCTGACACTCCATTTCAAAACCCTACCCAAACACAGAAGTCTATGGAACTCTTCCAACACACCATGAAACTATCCACTTTGTATAGAAATAAACATACCATGCATATTTAATCACATTACAGAATCTCATCTCAGTGGATAAATAATCCATCTTTCTCATGAACCCAAATCTATGTCAAAAAAACACCCATAAAGGGTTATACCAAAGCCAAGAACCATCCTAGTTAAAACATTAGAAATAAGTACAAATAGAAGAGTACCTCACAATAGTGTCTAATAATTAATTCTATAGAAAATATAAAGAGAACATAGCATACCTCTATTTATCCTCAGAGAATTTTTTCTAAAGGACTCTACAGATTGTTGCTATACATTCCCCCATCATCAATATCCCTAAGCATGATATGGGTCACATTATAGTGGTGGTGGAAACACATTGACCTGACTTCCACCTCCTACTGTTCTCCAAAATCCTCATCAACATTTCCATTTTTCCTAACTCCCTACTCCAAACAACGCCTCTTCCAAAAAGATCCATCAACCATCCATACCTAAAAATTATAAAGGGTTATATAATCTCTATATTATTTTCCCCGACCATCACATGAATAAAGAGTCCTTACCTATGTCTGAACTAATCCTTAGAATGAATCCAACACTACAGGACCTCATACTTGATCCTGGGAATGGGTATGCTTCCTACACCGTGGTCTTTTCATCTTCCTTTTACCAAACATAGAAGATGCCTCAACCTCATGGACACCACGAATGATGAAATCTACCCATCCATCCTCTATGAAGATCTCTACTACCATAGCTTGGTCCAGTACCCCCACATATGTGGGAAGGCATAAAGAAACTGCACCTTCCAAGAGATATATACGGTTTCCCTTTTGAATGTTATGATCTTTGAAGAATGGATCTGAAACCTTATCCTAGGAGTTTCATGAAATATTAGTGAACCTCGTTGAGTACTCTTCTATAGTCAAGCTACCCCGAAGAAGCCACAAAATATTCTGGATACACACTAATCTCTATATGAAGGGGTAAAACCCTTACCTAATTGTATGATAAAAGTCAACCAATGTGAGTGTCACGTCATCATGGGAATATTTCACTTGAATCCACCATCACTTGTCTAAAACCTACATAAGGATCCCAGTAAGCAACACCATCAGATTGAGAGGTGTCCTCAGAATGTGAAAAATATTGATTCCCTCGATCCAGGGATGAGATACCTTAGGGCCTAGATCACCCTAATACCTCACATGTCGTTGCCTATAGAACCTATGAAATTCACTGTGCTTTCACACATCCTAATTCTGAACTGCTAACACAAACCATAATTAAACGGGATCATATCAACTAGATAACCACCTGAAGGTAACGCCTCAAGAATAGTTTCATGCATGAAGCCTCATCATGTGGTGGATCATCAACACAATCACACCATGAAACCCATTATGGTTCTTTTTGTGGTGTCGTACTAAAACAGAATCATGGCATGCCATAATCCAAGAGTATATTTAGTGAGATGACTCAAGAAGGAAAAGGAACTCACAACCAATTTCTATATGAGTCACCTACCATTATTTCCTTGTGAGAATTTTCATAATGTACCAATTCAAAAAAGGTTATCAGAGTCCTAGTGATTGGATATGTCAGTTTCATTACCAACACCGATGATTTTATCATGTGAACTGAACTCAAAATACCCTAACACTATCTCTATAAAACCCAAACTAAACTCATAAAACTATGGTACAAAAGTGAAACACGCTTCGATAACATGTTGTAATGACTCATCCAAAAGGTTCCCAAGAAGAAACTCCCAAATTATACTTCCAATAGGATTGGGGATAGAAACTAGAACGGATGAGGAATATCATACAATTGAGAGGCCTTTTTCTAAAGTACCAGTACACACGCACCAACAAACACCTCCCTGAAATTGTGCATACATATAAAATGATGGAAACTAAAATGAATGCATGCAACTATCGAAAACCAAATTACACTAGAAGTACCAAAAGTATAAAAGGAAAAAACATACACCCAAAAAGAACTATTAAAGTATCCATAATGGTCATATACAGGGGATCACTATCAAAGAAAAAGACCAGAATGATCCTTGACCCATATCTAGTAAACACATTGACCATTCCAGCTCATTAAGCTTAGCCTACATCTTGTCCTCTAGGGAATCCGTCAAAAAATCCTATGGTCTGCACAAGACACAACACATGAGGTAAAATACCATGCATGGTTGAGTATAAAAACACTATGTAGGAACTGTAATAATATAAAAGAAAATGGAGAAACAAAAAGGACATAGTTTGCTCGACCTATCTAGAGGTATCCCAATCGAGTGAGAAAATCCATCTCAAACCATCATTGTCTACACATGACTATTCTGCTCATTACACAAGGTGTGACATCCTATGTATGTGACAAAATTGCAAGGAAACCTTGAATCTCCCAGATATACACATCTCAAAATCCATGTCTCAAATGGTTTCGACCTCAGAGACAGCTACATGATTCTAGTTGAGGATCTAATTGTAACACCCAACCAGGAGAACACACTCCAGGATCTCATCTATCCAAGATGGAACAATTCCAAGAGATGAAATCCATCAAAAAAATATTTTATTCCCAATTTTTTCTCTAATAAGAAACACTCCACTGGGAATAAGTCACTTGGTAAAAATCTAGTTCCTTGCACCAAAGGAAATGTTAATGAAAACGTACCCCCAAGACATGGTCATATGAACTCGAGTGGGGATTCCTAACCCTCACTGCTATGTATAGTTGAGGGAGAAATGTTTTAGACTATACATTGCATGCATCCTCTCAAATGAGAGAGAATAGAGGAAAAAACACCTCACCATTACCTTGTAATTGAGGAATTAATTTCTCTTAACTAACACGTGAAACCTATGTCACTCTAGTATGTAGTGTCAAACACCTAAATCAATTAAGGGACCACTAACTCCTTAACATGAATCACACATAACTGGTCGTGGGACCCACTCCAAAAAACTATACTCAACAGTAAAGGGAGCTCTAACTCTGATGAAGGTATCACTCTCTGCTGCTACTCAATTGGGTGAGCGTATTTCTCTATAGATTAGGAGATGCACCCTCATACGATAGTAGAATACCACACAATGGATAGAGGACCCTCACCCTGATATGAAATGGGAGTTTAACTCCATAGAAAAATGACCAACACAATGGTCCAACATTGGAGTACAACTCTATGGCTTGAGGACTCACACCTTGGTATGGAATGGGAGTACCACTCTACTAGCATGATCACCATGGGGGACCCATACGCTTTCATTTTAGGGGAGTATCTACCCTAGGATAGATATCCCACTCCCTGTTACGATATGGTAGAAACAAATCATCATAAATAACACGTATAGATGACCCATACCCCAAAACTATAGGGGTGTTCCAACCCCAAGGATAGACGACTGTCACCCAAATATGATAAGGGATTACCCACTGAATATATATGTCACATATGGAGAACATAATCCTTAAAATAATAGGGTATTACTAAATCTATGGATTTAGGACCCACACCATTCTATGATAGGGGAGTACCAATTATATATCACTAATGAGTATGGAGGGGCCTCACCGTGTAATGATAGGGGATCATTGTATCCAACTATATGAGCAATATAGTGAACCCATTATCAGGTCTTATAGGAGATTAACATCCCTAACAGAACTACAACATGGGTAGAAAACCCTCAACCATGATGTGGGGAGTCCTGTGCCAACCAAATTTGCAATTTACGGGAATCCCACACCAGAATTACATAAGGGAATACTAGTACCAACAACTCTCTCTAAGAACCACACTGATCTACATCATCAACCAAGTGTCACTGAAAGGGGAACCATGATTAACATATATTATATTCTAACACTTCCATGGGTAGGGGAATCACACCTCGATACAACAAAGGGACACCTCTCTATCATCCTAAAGAGTCTTCAGGACTCACATCATAACTTGATAGGGAAGGGTACCATCCTCAATGTAAAACTAGTTATCTGCTATGATCACTATCCAATGTTAAGAAAACGTACTATATTTATATTCTCAAATAGCACCACATTATAACTCTTATCCCACTATGGAGACCACCATCACATTCTATATACAAAAGTGCTTAAGAGAGGCTACTCACATGACTAAATCACAGTTCGAAATATGGAAATACACAAGTAAAATATATCATGAAGATCTAAAAAAGTGACACAGCATGAACTGGGATCCACACAGTATACGAACCTAGACAATAACCTAGATGTGTCCCCATGTTTTCATGGATTTTCCATCCATGTAGTACTACATGGTGTGTACAACCCGGAAACTGTGTGTCTTTTCTCACCCGACCCCCATGTGGTGTCCTTCCTTTACACAGACTGAAAATCCACATATTTGACACAACATAGAACCCATTTTACATGGAGTGTCCAGGATAAATATCCACTTGACCATGTCATTTTCTTATGTCCAATAATAGAACCCCATTCCAGTGTAGTTTGTTCATGTGGTTACACACAACCCTCTACTAACACACATATACCCTGACTATCTCTTCTATACACATAATATGGGTTCAATACAAGATGTGTACCCCTGATACACAATGTGTAGTCCCTAAAAGTTATTTTACAATAATGTAAAGATCACATGAAAATTCAATCGAGTTTACACGTTATGCAAATTGGGATTTCAACAGGAATTTCCTTGCTAGTCATCTGATTCACCACAGTTTCCCCCGAAACCTGAAGATCAACCTAGAAGGAATATATATCAATTTAAATAGAGATGTAAACTATGAATAAATGCATAAAAATGTTATTAATACTAAATAAAAAATCCTCCTAACTCAATAGAAAAAATCAAAAGCTTTGGTTTTAGAATAATGGACGGATCATGCTGCTCCTCGATCTGATCATAATCAACATCTTGAATCGAGATCGACCTCATGTCATCAATTTTATTAGGCCTCAAATCATTCATCATCCATAGGTTTAGGGGAGTGTAAGACTCATCCTTATTTCATGTGCACAAAAGGGGTTGAGTAGATGGTTTAATTGATTTAATTTTTATTAAATCAATTATGTCCCTTTTAACACCTTGCTACCAGCTCACCTATGGTTGAACATTTGATGCTGACAAATTTTATATCAAAATTGGGATAAATATATAACTATGAACTCAAATACTTCTCATAATTCTGTTCTAATACTCCTCTCATGAGTTATTACATGTTTTAAGAGGAACTGTATGCGTGTGTGACACAATATATTTAATATTTTTTAAATTACCATATTGTTGTACTCCGGACCTTAGAATCTTGTGTCAACACAACACCCGGCTTCAAAGATATTCTTGATTATATTCCAAAGTCTTACTAGTCAAAATATGAGATATAAATAATTTCATTTTAATATAAATTCTCCATAGAATTTGAAAAATTATTTTTTATAAAAATATAATATTTAAGTTCAAATTTGGATTTATTCACACGTCTTGTCTAGAAAACTGTTGTGATTAATTTTAAACCTTTTATTGAATATATAATATATATTTAATTTAAATCATTATATTAATGTTATTTAGTGAATTTTTTTATATAAAACACACTTTTGAATATAAATATTGTTTTTTGGGAAAATATTTCATTTTATTTTAAAAAGGGGTTTATTTTTATGTCTAATTAATAGGCCACAAAATAAATTATTATATAATAATGTTAATACCATATTTTCATAATTTATTTAATATTATTCTTACCTTTAATTAAAATAAATAGTTGATTAATATCATACTAAATAATAATATTTAAATTGTATGTCATTTTTGGTTAAAAATTGATATTACATGTAATGCAATATAAAATAATAATTTTGTGTAACAGAATTTAAAATTAGAATATCACATAACAAAAATAAAAAATAATTGTTTTATGAATCCTATAATATCAAAAAGAGTAAATATAATTCAAAAAAATCACAAAATCTCAAGGATTCAAATCGTACCCCCTTGAAATGAATTTCTCCATTAATATTTGTCTCAGTTATCAAACGTTTAACATTTTAAAATTACTTCATAGAATACCATATCGTAAAAAATAATAATATTTTTTTGAAGACAAATAAAATGTTTATAACATAATGGTTACCCATATTAACTCATGAATAGTATTCCAAATAAGAGAATATAGGTTGAAAATGATGAAAAGAACACGAAAGAAAAGAATAAATAAATATAGAGAGAGATGATGATCACTAATAAAAATAAATCGGGTGGTGTAGAGAAATTTGACAACAAAAAAACCATAATTTTTTTATGATTTAATAGAAAATTATCTTCATATAAAATGATGGTACAAGGATAATTTTTTTCTAAGATAATTTTCCTAATGTTAATGAATTTTTAAATAAACATATTTTCCTACTTGATTTAATATTATTTCATAAGAATGATCTCATCCATCAGTTGGTCCTTGATCATTTCCTACTATATCTCATACTTGAAAAAATAATGTTTATTTTTTATGTATGAAATATTAATGGATCATAATATCTATAAATAGAAATATAATCCATTCAATATATATTTAGTTAACAGAAAAAAAATATTTATAAAAGGTTATCCAATATGCATTAATTTTTTATGATGAAGTAATATATTAATCACTAAACCCTCTGTCAATGTTAAACATAAACACTTTCATAAATGATTAACCATATAAACCTACTGAATTATTAAAATCCAATACATTAGAAATAAGTTTTATTTTTTCCAAAATGAACTTATTGTAAATTCTCATATACTATAAAGTGTCTCTTTATTTTCACAAACCAATTATGGGAATACCATTATCATGTATTATCTTAAATCATGGTAATAAACCGAATAACCCTAATACCATATTTAAAACATGAATTTTTTTTATATCTTAAATAAAACATAGATTTTTGGTTTATTTTATTAAATCCAAAAATGTTTTAAAATCAATTAATTATTGAATAAACCACCTTTTCAAAAAATATTTTACTAGTTCCCTGATATAAATTACTATAATATTTAATAATTCAAATTCAACATCAATTTATCCCAATAAAACTATATCAACATCCATAAACTTATATGTTTTATAGTCTCGTAATCAAAATATCACTCGACCATTAATCTGTTTTTTATCCCATCAGTAACATTTAACATATTCTAGAAAATACTCAATCAAAATAATCTTTAAACAATCATTATATATATAAATATTCATATTACATAATTCTTGAGTTACAAAACATTAAAAAATAAATTATTTTCTTCATCTGTAAGACATAACTAGGATTTATCTTATTATTCATTAGCACATACTTCCTTTTATAACTAATCTATAGTCTCTTCATCATCAATAGAAAACCCATTACTCAGTCATTCATTTTTATTCACTTCATGAGATTTCCCTGTAAGAAAATTTTTATAATTCCCATTCATTCCACATTTAAAAGATTTCACATTCAATGGTAACATAGGAATACCATTATTCTCATCCAATGTGTTGTCCTAATATTTCATTTTTCATTTGAAATTACTTGAATTATATATTTATTTTCTACACTGAAAACACCTTCCCATCCCTATGAGGCATTCAAATTGGTGCTACTTCCCTAATCCTCAACATATATGAAACTAAATATTTTTTATTCTATGGTTACCATTAACTGATCTATCAAAAATCTATTTTATTCTATTTTTCATTGATTCTAATAGTTGGTTATTATACATGTTGTTTATCATGGTCCATGAAAACTAAATAAGCATAATACAAACATCCCTTACTTTAGTTATCATCCTATTTGGCTACCCATCAGAAAACAATCTATCACATTCATTATTATCTCATGTACTTTCGATTCCCCCCATTGACTAAAATCAAGTGAATATTGTGGGAAACACTAATCATTGTGAAAAAACACATAATCTTGAAATTCACTTATTGAATGTGAAAATCATGACACCAACATCTTTATTCCTAGAAACATTATAATTATCCAAGGTTTTTCAAATTCATTTCTATTTAAATCCTTTATGATAGTTTGTAAATAGTCTCGTAATTTTCAAATCATATGCCTCAGGAGTGTCAAAATAGATATGCAACAATACCCATTCTCATACACTAGTTCCCCATTGAGTCTATCCCAACATAGTGTTTTTAGGGTTATTAACTCTATTTATATCTATGATAGAGCTACATCAACAAATAGTATCTATATAGGGATATAATTTCTTATAAACAACTAACTATATCCTTAACCAAAATTCTAGAAAAGTTTCATATACATCAATGAAACCTTACATTTATCCTTCGCGATATTACAATACATTTATTTAAAATATCCCTATGGGTATCAATAAATTGTTCACATCCTATCATCCAAAGGATAATAAAAAATTTCTTTTGGTACCAACTATAGCGACCCATGATTCTCATGCATGGATATAACATAATTTTATATGAATATTCATCAAATTTAACAAAAACATGACTGGAGATCATAATAGTTTAGTTCCATTACAAACTTATAAAAAACTATTATACTATTTTGAAATATATTCAATATTTCCGAAAAACATCTTCCTATTTATTACTATTAATAGACAAATCCTTCCAAAATATTTTCTGCATACAATGGGGAAAAGAAACATAAAAGTGGGTGATCTCAGATAATAAATAATGGTAAAAATTTGAGATCAAAATATATTATTAGATAAAATATTTATATATTTAAAAGGGTATATGATAATGATAATATCATACAAATTTCATACCCATCCTATAATAGATCATAAACACATGTCGTAGTCTAAATACTGGAAGTTCATTAATCATGAATCATTAGGGAATTAAAGAACACGATCCTTGAGGGAAAAAATTGGCATAAAACGTAGGTTTTTGGCATACACTTAAGAAAAATAAAATACTATGATAATACTACCCTGAAAAACATTCATAAAATTTTAGTCTTGGGATAACTACCTTAGTATTTGATTTGGGATTAGGATGACCTCCCACATCACATATTTTAGGATTTGGATGACCACATGTGCACCCTTAATTTGGGATGCTACACTACTAGGGCAAGACACTCCATAATCAACAGTGGTAGAAAATTACTCATAGTGGAATGGGTTCACTCCTCAATTCTTTATAGTTGGAAGCCCTTTGAGGAACAGAGAACATATCATTGCATTCCTACCATACTATATCAGGTTGACTTCCCATTCGAGAAATTTCTATCTAATAAGATATATAAATATGTACATAATGAATTTGACAAAGATATATATCCCACTCATCACGTACTCTAAACTATATTCATTTCTTCCAAAAGATCCTAAACCTTCGTTATATCATAACCCATGTATGGAAATGGGTTTAATTCACATTTCATTTTATCATAATCTATGAAAGATAACAATATTTCATAATAATAAAAACATAACCTATAGAAAAATAATTTGGGGTTATAAAAATCGTTTCATGTTATGAACCATGGAAGGTAAATGGGTTTCATAAACATCTTGTCATTATAAACAAAAACCATTCAGAAAAATAATATTTATGGGACCCTTACATCCTATCCCCAGTAATGCATATGTAATATCAAAAGAAGAAATATTAGATAGAACATGATTTTGATTATTTAAAACATTTCTTTAGGGAAATATGATTTCAACATTGAAAAAATATTTTTTTAAAATCAGACATTTTAAAAAACCTTTTCTTCGAGACAAACCTTGAAAAATTATAAAGGAAGCTTTGAAAATAATTAAAAACAATTTTTCATCAAAAGATAATTTTGATATAATTTTCATTGATATTAACCATTGATAATTTTAACTGAATGTTTAAAAATCAATTCAAATTCTTTTTTAAACATAAAACATTTTAAAAAATTATATTCCAAGAAAAAAACATAAAAGGTGATTGGAAACAGTTTTGATTATTTCTAGAAAACATGGTTGTGGAAGAAAATAGATTTCTGACCGAAGAGGGAAATATAGTTTGATTTTATTAAGAAAAAATATTAATTATCCTATGAATATAAGAGTGAAAAATTGTACCATTACAAGAATAATTCATGAATATCCATAGTATAATAAAATTTTGTTGGGGAAATTTATAGGTAGATCATGAGATTTCAACATTAGATACTAAATAAAAAACAATCCCAATAAATGATAAGATTGTAACATAAAATATTTAACACATTGTTAAATATTAATCCTAATAACTATGAGGGAGTATAACTAAATGGAACATAAAATACCATTAATACAAATAAATTCAAGATATTATATGTATAAGGGGTTATACTTACAGCTCTTGGAGAAATATATATAGAGACCCGGCCTTTTCTTACATTACTATTACATTATTTCAAAGATAAACAACATAATAGTATTACACATGGAGGATCCATAGGTTTAGTTTCTTGGGAAAACTAGGACTACACATAACAAGTACAACATCAAGCATAAACATTCATTTAATTTCTTCTTCTATATCTTCTTAGTAGCACTTGTCCTCTCCTTAGTACATAGAGCCACTTGAGGATATACATCAAAAGGGGTGATCTAAAATCCCAGTAAGAGGATATATAAGAAAAATACATCATGGGGTGAGCATAATCATGGCATAGGAAAAAGATCATGAACATGAGAGGAGCATAAACAATAAACTTGAAATGTGGAAATGTGTAAAAATGAAACATCATGTCTTAGTGGTTAACTACCACACATACTTGTGAACAAATCTAGCATCTTGTTCACACATCATTTCACATTTACTCATGAGATTCATCACTTTACACAATTCATTGGAGCGCTATATAATTCCAGGCGCACCCGTCACATTTAAACATTCATATTGTGCTATATAATTCCGGGCACACCCATCACATCATAACATTATCATTATCATGCTTGCCACATAGAACACATATAAAAAATATACATAAATAACCTGTAACATCCCAATTAAGTAATGAATAATAGATATTTTTATCTATGTCTTTTAATGAATTAGATAGTGTTTTAGATTCTTAAAATGAAAATAAATCCAATCTTAAGCATGGAATACACTAATATTCTTAAAAGATTGTTTTACTGCCTTATGATGGAAAACCCTTTTTGATTCTATCTTTTGACAATTTTATAAGCTATGTTTGTCAAAATAAACTTATTATTTATGATTGGGACATCAAAATTTACATTGTGTGAATTTTTGGTATTTTTTTGACAATGTTCATTTTTTAATGAATAGTGATAAATACTGCATTTTACATCAAAACTGCTTTTTAATCTAATTTATTTATATGATTAGATTATATTTTGAATATGTTTTTAAGTGAAATTAGAATATATTTTTACCATTTAATCCATTGGTGGTCATTGGAATCAATTTCACTTTGAAATTGGACTTAAACTGGTGTCAATCTTTTGATACTTATTGTTTCATAAAAACACGCTATTTGCTCTGACAGCGGGAATTAATTATTAAATTAATTAATGTGACTTATATGTTTTGAATTTTGTAAAATAGACTTCATTTTTGAATTTGGAATATCGAATATATCTTAGAGTGAATTTTTGGTAATTTTCTGAAAAACTTCAATTTTTGATGAATAGTGAAACCACTAAGTGGTACTTATAAAAACTGATTTTCCGTTTAAATGAAATTTTGCCATCATTGTGGTTTTAATTTCAAAAATCCGACATACATGGTTGTCATTATGTAGTAAAATGTGGTTCAATGGGATTAAAATAATTTTTTGGTGAATAGTAACTTATTATGTTTTTAATCGCGATCAGTGGTAATTAGTGTAGTTTAAGGTAAAAATAATGCTTTAATAAAATGAAATGAGCTTAACACATGTTCTACCCTCATTGTTTGTGTCATGGTCGACCAGGAAAATCCATGGGTCAACTTGGGGACCCCAGGGAGCCACTTTGGATGGGAAATGACATAAATAACTTTTTATTTAATGTAAAAGTAAAAATGATACAAACATAATATGTTTTACGAAAACAATTTTTACATGGGGTAATAAAGATCCGATTTTTGATTATAAATAGTCATTGGAAAGCTAAAACGATTTCCTACATCATAATAGTTTTTTTATAATTTTTAGACTTTAAATAAATTAAATTATTTATGACATCATGATGATGCAGCGATGACCTCATTATTTTACGATTTAAATAAAATGGAAAGATAATGTAATATCTAAAACCTAAACATGTCCAAAACCTATTGGATGGGAATATTTAGAAGCCTTATCATCTTATATTCGAAATATATCAATGTGGGACCTTAGAAATTCGAAGCACTTTTGGAAATAAAATAATAGTTTAATGATTTTCAAAAGTGCCCCTCCTCTCCTCTTATAAAAGGCCCCCACCTCTACCTCATTTCACACACTCCTCAAGCCTTTGGCTCGGCCAACTCCTTCCCATTTACTCTCTCCACAACCCTATCCACATCCTAGAGGATTACCGTTGGGCATAATCCTTTCAAAGTAAGCCTTTAGGCTCAAATCAAAAGGAGTTACACTTTTAAAGGTAATTCATTCTCTCATGTTCATTTGTTTTATTTTACTTCTACAACCCCCTAAACTATTTTTATTTACTTCTTTTGTAACAAAAACAGTATCTTCAATATACTAATATGTTTTTATAAGATTTATTCGAGCTACACTCTCATACAACTACATCAAATGGTTAAAGAACATACGGTTTCCGTGGATGGCGAAATTCTGCCTCCCGAAACGATGATTGTTCAATACTCATTTAACACCTTCAAAGGTGGCCATTATGATGTCACTATTTTTATATATGATATATAATATGTTTATTCTTTCCTTAAGCTTCTGTATTTTTCATTTATGGCATACCATTATTGTTTCCATTATGGGTAAACACGATATCTTCATTTTAGGAAGTGCGGACTACCGCCCCCTGAAAGTGATTTTATTCGTTAATACCATATGTGGGATGTGTAAAGGATAAAGTTAATGATATTATATATTTTATTATACTGGAATTATAATATACTCTTATATCATTATGATTCCATTCCAGAAAATATGAAATAGAAATGGAAGTAGCGTTCATGCATACGTACGGCTTACCGTCTCCATGAATGGTGCATTTCATTTCTTACCTCTAAATGTGATGTAATATTATAAATACATATATATGATGAATATATATGATATATATGTTATCCAAATCATTAATATCATTCTGGGTATAACGAACCTTTGACCAAATTAACAACATGTATGTGTAAGAAGTCTATTTTTGACTTAAGAACCAAATACCGGGAAAATGAACATTATTAACTTAAATGATTACATGATGTTCATAACATGGTATAAAAGAAATAATGAACTTGAAAAAGGTTCTTAAGAAAGTAGAGATTAAATCAAATTTATTATTCAGGAGATTAAAGAACGGTTGGGTCAAGTAAGATACGAGGTATGGGACTTCGTCTCAATCTCCTTTCATTGAGGCATATTTTATTTTATACACAACTTTCTTTTATATGGTGTATAAACCCCTTTTACATTTACATTTATTAAAAAGGAATAATTTTTATACGAAACGTTTACTAAACGACAAAAGGGAATGTTTTTGTCGTACGTATGCGGCAACAACGACTTCTCCGCCGTCGTGACCGTTATTTGAGTTTCGGCTTCCTCTGCAAGCCATACCTTCTTTTTAAAAGAAAAATCAATACAATGTTTTACTTTTAATTTATTTTTGTATTGAAAATGGTTTTCATAATGATTTTATATCAATGTGTTGTATTGATATCTTGTGATTGAATGGTGGAAATGTTATGTTTCCATTATGCATGTTTTATGTGATACGATTATGTTGAGGTTCTTGGGCATTATTATGAAAACGGTTGGTTCCGTGATAAACTAAGGGCTGTTGAGCCCGATATAGCTCTCCAATGCATTGGGTAACGCGAAGGAGTGAAACTTTATGGTTTCTCCGAAGAGATTTAGGGAATATACTGTGATGGGTATTCCAAACGTAACCAAGAGGGTTACTCCCTATGTAAGAATGTTATGAATGCCTCAAGTTACCTTAATGTCTTATGATTTCAATGATTTACTCATGATTTGATGAGGTATGTAAATGTGATTATTTTTTATGGGTAAATTATGATTTCACTCTTATGTATATATGTACCCATGTTTGCTTTCCATGTTTTTATAACCCATACTGAGATTTTTATGCTCATCCCATGTTTTTTTTGAAATGATTTTCACAGGTCAAGGGAAAGGTACATGATATGATGATAGTGTCAAGGAAGTGTCAAGAAAGAATCCATGTTTTATTTTAAATATGTTTCCAACGATGGGAATGAAGAATACTATCTTTATGTAACCACTTTGCTTATATGTGGAATGTAATGCAAGTTTTATGATCTAATTCTCTAAAACTCTAAACCCGAAAAGATCCTCAATGTGTAATCGGGTAATAACTCAAGATTAAGTAAGGTTTAAGGCTGGGGCCTTATAGTTGGTATCAATGGTCGATTTAGATAACTTTAGGAGTTAGAATTCTATGAAATGATTATCCAAAAGTTTTTTTTGGACAAATTGAAATGATATAGCATTTAAAGATTACCATGTTGCTTCATCTAAGACATGTTTGTTCAGAATGGTTTTCTACAGAGGAAATAGGGAAGCAGTGCTAGGAAGGCATACAGTAGGAAATAACCTTCCGAATCAGCATCCAGAAATGGTTGGAATTGGAACTGAACAGTTTGTTGCAGTAATGGCGTAGTTGACTCAGGCTATAAATGGTGGTGGTATCCATGCACGAGATCATCCAGATCAATCGCAGAGGAACATGTCAATAGTGGAACATTTCATGAGGCAACATCCCTCATCATTCAGAGGATCATCTGACCTTGTGTTAGCTGAAGGGTGGATTAAAGCACTGGAGAAGATTTTCGATGTCATGGGGTGTTCAGATGATAAAAAGGTTAGTCTTGCCATTTACCGTTTGGAGGGCGAGGCAGATCAGTGGTGGTCGATGGTTAAAAATATCAGGGATGCTAATAAGATTGATTCTCTCGACTGGGATGAATTCAAAGGTATGTTTCTTGAAAAGTATTTTCCTAAGGCTGTTCGACATAGGATGGAGAATGAATTCTTGGAATTGAGGCAAGCGGAAGACTCAGTGGCTACCTATGAAGAAAGGTTCACTCGATTGGCAAGGTATGCTCCAAATTTTATCCAAGACCTTGATAGTAAAATCAATCGTTTTTACTTAGGATTAAAGCCAAAATATCGAAGGGCATTATCTTCTCGTGAGTTTAAAAGTTATGAAAAGCTTGTTCTATGTGCAGAGAAGGTGGAAATGGAGTTTGCCGACGATCAAGTGTTCTATAACAACCAACAGAAGAAGAGACCGAGGTGGCAGGAGAAAGGTAAGAATTCTTCAAAAAAGTCTGATGGTAAGAAAACTAAATTTCCAGTTTGTGATAAATGTGGCAAAAGGCATGCTGGGGAATGTCTTCTGAATTCTGGAAAGTGCTACCGATTTGGTAATATGGGACATAAGGCTCGTGATTGCACTGAAAAGGATCAAGGTGAAGGTAAGACCAAATTTGATTTACAGTTAGTGAAATGTTTTAAGTGAAATGAGATGGGTCACTATGCAAACGAGTGTCCGACAAAGAGCTTGAGTGATGGGAAGCAGTTAGACTACAAGCATAAAGGGGTGGTGAAATCCTTTGAAACTACTTCAGCAGATTTCGGGCCATCAAATGAAGTTGTATCAGCTCCAGGGAGCTTAGTATTTTTCAAAGATTGACTTGAGATCGGGGTACCATCAGCTGAAGGTAATGGAGGCAGATGTTCTGAAGACTACATTCCATACAAGATATGGCCATTATGAATTTGTTGTAATGCCTTTTGGGCTAACCAATGAACCTGCTGTATTCATGGACTTAATGAATAAAATTTTCCATGAGTTCTTGGATAAGTTTGTGGTGGTTTTCATTGATGATATTTTTGTGTTTTCTAAAAGTAAAGAGGAGCATGAGAGACATTTAAGGGTTATCTTGAAAACCTTAACAGAAAAGAAACTATATAGAAAATTCAGCAAGTGTGAGTTTTGGTTGCAACAAATTTCTTTCCTTGGTCACATTGTTTCTAAAGATGGGATAACCGTTGATCCTGCAAAAACAAAAGTTGTTGAAGAATGGCCAAGATCCACAAATGTAACTGAGATTCGTAGCTTCCTTGGTTTGGTTGGCTATTACCGAAGGTTTGTTATAAATTTTTCACGGTTATCTAGTCCAATGACTAAGCTAACTAGGAAGGGTGTTAAGTTTATCTGGACAAAAGAATGTGATGATTGTTTTCTGGAATTGAAAAAAAGATTGGTGAATGCTCCAGTTTTGGCACTACCTTCCAGGAATGGTGAGTTTGTTATCTACAGTGCTGCTTCATTAAAAGGACTTGGTTGCGTCCTAATGCAGAATGATCAGGTAATTGATTATGCTTCACGACAGTTGAAAACTCATGAGGTAAATTACCCTACACATGATTTGGAATTAGCTGCTGTTGTTTTTTGCTTTAAAAATTTGGAGGCATCATTTGTATGGGGTAATGTGTGAAATATATACCGATCACAAAAGTTTAAAGTATATATTAACTCAGAAAGAATTGAACTTGAGAGAAAGGAGATGGCTAGAATTAATCAAGGATTATTATTGTACAATTCATTACCATTCGGGAAAAGAAAATAAAGTGGCTGATGCTTTGAGTCGAAAAAGTAATGCTTCATTAGAAATGTTGCGTTTGGAATGTGATACATTGGTTAAGGATTTGATGAACTTTGGTATAGGAGTTGTTGGTGCAGGAAGTTCTTCTATTTTGTTTCAGGTATCAGTGAGATCATCTCTATCAGATAGAATCAAGCAAGCAGAGAAGCAAGACAGTGAGTTGCAGAAAAAGGTAGAGCTGGTTCAGAAAGGTAAGTTTCTTGAATTCAACATTGATAATGGTTTTGTTTTGATATTTGGTAAGAGATTGTGTGTGCCTTGTTATTCAAATTTGAAGAGAGAGTTGTTATGTGATGCTCGTAGTTCTTCATTTTCAGTTCATCCTGGCAGTACTAAGATGTATAGAGATCTGCGGGAGTATTACTGATGGGATGGAATGAAAAGAGATATTGCTGATTTTACTGTGAAGTGTTTGACTTGTCAGTAGGTTAAAGCAGAGCGACAGTTACCGAAAGGGATGCTTCAGCCTTTACCAGTGCCGGAGTGGAGATGGGAGAATTTATCCGTGGACTTTGTTGTGGGATTATCGAAGACATCTCGAGGTAATAATGCAATCTGGGTTATTGTTGATCACTTGACTAAATCTGCTCATTTCCTTGCTATACGAGATACTTTTTTCCTAGATCAACTTTCCCGTTTGTATCTTAAAGAGATAGTCAGGTTACATGGAGTTCCTCTCTCCATTGTATCTGATCGTGATCCCATGTTCACTTCTAACTTTTGGAAAGGCCTTCAAAAGTCCTTGGGTACTGTCTTAAATTTTAGTACAACTTTTCATCCCCAATCAGATGGGAAGTCAGAACAAAAAATTCAGACATTGGAGGATATGCTACGATCTTGTTCTATGGATTATCAGGGAAGTTGGGACCAACATCTTTCTTTGGTTGAATTATCATATAATAACACTTTTCATTCCAGTATACAGATGGCACTATTTCAGGCATTATATGGGAAGCGGTATCGAACTCTAGCTTTCTGGGATGAAGTGGGTGAAATGAAGTTTATGGGACCAGAATTGGTAGAAGAGTTGGTAGAAAACGTTCAGATGATTCAGAAGCACATGAGAACAGCTCAGAGCAGGAAGAAGAGTTATGCGTACAATAGGAGGAAGGATCTCTCTTTTGAGGTAGGTGATCATGTTTTTCTCAAAGTATCACCATGGAAAAGTGTTATAAGATTTGGAAAGAAAGGAAAGATGAGTCCAAGGTTCATTGGACCATATGAAATTCTGGAGAGAGTTGGATCAGTTGCATACTGAGTGGCTTTACCTCCGAGTTTATCTCAGGTACACAATGTTTTTCATGTTTTGATGTTGAGAAAGTACATGCCAGATCCATCTCATGTTTTGAGTCCAGAGGTAGTTCAGCTGGAAGAGAACCTATCTTATGAGGAACAACCGGTCCAGATTCATGACCACAGGGAGCAAGTGTTACGGAATAAGGTGATTAATCAGGTGAAGGTTTTGTGGAAAAACCACATGATGGAAGAGGCAACATGGGAATCTGAAAATGCAATGAGGGATAAGTACCCCCATTTATTCGATAAGTAAATAAATTGTGGGGATGAAATTTTCTAAAGGGGGAAGGATGTAACATCCCAAGTAATTAATGAATAATAGATATTTTTGTCTATGTCTATTAGTGAATTAGATAGTGTTTTAGAGGCTTAAAATGAAACAAATCCAATCTTAAGCATGGAATACACTAATATTCTTAAAAGATTGTTTTACTGCCTTATGATGGAAAACCCTTTTTGAATCTATCTTTTGACAATTTTATAAGCTATGTTTGTCAAAATAAACTTATTATTTATGATTGGGACATCAAAATTTACTTTTTGTGAATTTTTGTAATTTTTCTGACAATGTTCATTTTTTTAATGAATAGTGAAAAATACTGCATTTTACATCAAAACTGCTTTTTAATCTAATTTATTTATATGATTATATTATCTTTTGAATTGGTTTTGAAGTGAAATTAGAATATATTTTTACCATTTATTCCAATGGTGGTCATTAGATTCAATTTCACTTTGAAATTGGACTTAAACTGGTGTCAATCTTTTGATACTTATTGTTTCATAAAAACACGCTATTTTCTCTGACAGCGAGAATTAATTATTAAATTAATTAATGTGACTTATATGTTTTTAATTTTGTAAAATAGACTTCATTTTTTAATTCGGAATATCGAATATAGCTTAGAGTGAATTTTTGGTAATTTTCTGAAAAACTTCAATTTTTGATGAATAGTGAAACCACTAAGTCGTACTTATAAAAACTGATTTTCCGTTTAAATGAAATTTTGCCATCATTGTGTTTTGAGTTTCAAAAATCCAACATACATGGTTGTCATTAGGATGTAAAATGTGGTTCAATGGGATTAAAATAATTTTTTGGTCAATAGTAACTTATTAAGTTTTTAATCGAGATTAGTGGTAATTAGTGTAGTTTAAGGTAAAAATAATGCTTTAGTAAAATTATATGAGCTTGACACATGTATTACCCTCATTGGTTGTGTCATTTCCGACCAATACAAGCCATGTGTCAACTTGGGGACCCCATGAAGCCACGTTGGTTGGGAAATGACATAAATAACTTTTTATTTAATGTAAAAGTAAAAATGACACAAACATAATATGTTTTACGAAAACAATTTTTACATGGGGTTATAAAGACCAGATTTTTGATTATAAATAGTCATTGGAAAGATAAAAATATTTAATCCATCGTAGTATTTGTTTTATAATTTTTAGAATTTATATAAAGTAAAGTATTTATGACATCATGATGATGCAGCGATGACCTCATTATTTAAAGATTTAAATAAAATGGAAAGATAAGGTAATATCTAAAACCTAAACATGTCCAAAACCTAATGGATGGAAATATTTCAATGACTTATCATCTTATCTTCAAAATATATCAATTTGGGACCTTAGAAATTCGAAACACTTTTGAAAATAAAATAATAGTTTCATGATTTCCAAAAGTGCCCCTCCTCTCCTCTTATAAAAGGCCCCCACCTCTACCTCATTTCACTCACGCCTAAAGCCTTTGGCTAGGCCAACCCCTGCCCATTTAATCTCTACACATCCCTCTCCTCATCCTAGAGGATTCCCTTTGGGCAGAACCCTTTCAAAGTAATCCTTTAGGCTCAAATCAAAAGGAGTTAAACTTTTAAAGGTAATTCATTCTCTCATGTTCATTTGTTTTATTTTACTTCTCCAACCCCATAAACTCTTTTTATTTACTTCTTTTGTAACAACACCAGTATCTAAAATATAATATGATGTTTTTATAAGATTTATTTGAGATACACTCTCACACAACTACATGAAATGGTTAAAGAACATACGGTTTCCGTGGATGGTGAAATTCTGCCTCCCGAAACGATGATTGTTCAATACTCATTTAAAACCTTAAAAGGTGGCCATTACGATGTCACTATTTTTATATATTATATATAATATGTTTATTCTTTCCTTAAGCTTCTGTATTTTAAATTTATGGCATACCATTTTTTTTCCATTATGGGTAAACACGATATCTTCATTTTAGGAAGTGCAGACTACCGCCCCCTGAAAGTGATTTGATTCGTTAATATCATATGTGGGATGTGTAAAGGATAAAGATAATGATATTATATATGTTATTATACTGGAATTATAATATACTCTTATATAATTATGATTCCATTCCAGAAAATACGAAATAGAAATGAAAGTAGCGTTCATGCATACGTACGGCTTACCGTCTCCATGAACGGTGCATTTCATTTCTTACCTCTAAATGTGATGTTATATTATAAATAAATATATATGATGAATATATATGATATATATGTTATCCAAATCATTAATATCATTCTGGATATAATGAATCTTTGAGCAAATTAACAATATGTAAGTGTAAGAAGTCTATTTTTGACTTAAGAACCAAATATCGGCAAAATGAACATTATTAACTTAAATGATTACATGATGTTCATAACATGGTATAAAAGGAATAAGGAACTTGAAAAAGGTTCTTAATCAAGTAGAGATTAACTCAAATTTATTATTCAGGAGATTAAAGAACGGTCGGGTCAAGTCGAATATGAGGTATGGGACTTCGTCTCAATCTCCTTTCATTAAGGCATATTTTAATTTATACACAACTTTCTTTTATACGGTGTATAAACCCCTTTTACTTTTATGTTTATTCAAAATGAATCTTTTTTATACCAAGAATTAACTAAACGAAAAAAGGGAATGTTTTTATCGTACGTATGCGGAGACAACGACTTCTCTGCCGTCGTGACCGTTATTTGAGTTTCGGCTTCCTCTACAAGCCATACCTTCTTTTTAAAAGAAAATAAATACCATGTTTTACTTATATTTTATTTTTGTATTGAAAATGGTTTTCATAATGATTTTATATCAATGTGTTGTATTGATATCTTGTGATTGAAAGGTGGAAATGTTATGTTTCCTTTATGCATGTTTTATGTGATACAATTATGTTGAGGTTCTTGGGCATTATTATGAAAACGGTTGGTTCCGTGATAAACTAAGGGAGTGTGAGCCCGATATAGCTCTCCAATGCATTGGGTAACATGAAGGAGTGAAACGTTAAGGTTTCTCAGAAGAGATTTAAGGAATATACTGTGATGGGTATTCCAAACGTAACCAAGAGGGTTACTCCCTACATAAGAATGTTATGAATGCCTCAAGTTACCTTTATGTCTTATGATTTCAATGATTTACTCATGATTTGGGGAGGTATGTTAATGTGCTTATGTTTTATGGGTAATGTATGATTTAAATATTATGTATATATGTACCCATGTTTCCTTTCCATGTTTTTATAACCCATACTGAGCTTTTTATGCTCATCCCAAGTTTTTTTAAATGATTTTCACATGTCAAGGGAAAGGTACGTGATATGATGATAGTGTCAAGGAAGTGTCAAGAAAGAATCCATGTTTTATTTTAAATATGTTTCCATTGATGGGAATGAATAATACTATCTTTATGTAACCACTTTGCTTATATGTGGAATGTAATGCAAGTTTTATGATCTAATTCTCTAAAACTCTAAACCCGAAAAGATCCTCAATGTGTAATCTTGTAATAACTCAAGATTAAGTAAGGTTTAAGGCTAGGGCCTTATATAACCCATGGAATGTAATGGGTTTCATCTCATAGTAACACATTCATAAGCTTTGGGTTCCCAAAAGAAAGAGGGAACTACATACTTGATACAAGAACCATCAACCTTGAATGAGAGGTAAAAGGCGAGATCTTGAAAGAAGAGTTCTTTTGGAAAAAATTTTGAAGGACATAAAAACCAGTGACAAACATTTATATCCCAGAAAAGTAATTTAAATGACGAACAAATGATCTTTGAGGAGTAACCATATCAAAAATTGAGTGAATGAGGGAGAACCCGAAAGAAGAAAATTGGGTTTGAGATTTCCCCTTACCTTGTACTTGAATGCCTCCTTCTATTTAATGTCCTGTATAATGACATTATATTAATTAATTAGAAATTCCAGAACCTTTTATAAATTAATTGGGTTCATTCTGGTTTCATTATGTAATATTATGTTCCTTTGGATGACTTATAGAGTTTAAAAACCTTGATCGGGGATGTTCGTTTTCATAGTTTTCTTGAACGGTCCACTTGTATTCTTAAATTGATGTCTGGGTAGATCATGTGTAAACATCCTGAACTGATATTACATGTTTTTTATGATATTACAGAAACATTAATGATTTCATAATGATTTATAATATATCCATGTGGACGAATCATTAGATAAGAATTAAATGAATATTATTTGGGTTAATTTGAGCGGTTTTTGGATCACAACGAACTCGTTTTAACATTTAACATAGTAATATGGCCATAGGTTATTTACAGAACAAAAAATAGAACATAATACATATAAAATATTCTATTTCAACCATAAAAATGGTTTCATGACCAGATTTAAAGGTAGAAATGGAAAAAAAGAGCTTGTCGTTTTTGAAGGTGATAAATTAACACCTTATGAACAACGTTCTCTTAAATAAAATAAAAGGAAGAAGTAAAGGGGGTGGGGTAATATAATATCCCATTAGAATCATAAAAATACAATATATGTATTTTACTGGAGTTAAAAAACAATTTTTATGAGTATAGGTGGGGAGAGATCAAGAATGGAAATTGAACTTGAAAGGAAATTAAAGGAGAAGAGAGAGAGAAATTACCTTTAGAATCCTCCTCTTGAGAACCTCCTTAAGGGCCTATGCATGGTCCTTTGATGAGACCAGGAGCTCTTGGACTTGGGGGAGAGTCTAGGGAAGGTGTTTGGGCAGAGTTTAGAGAAGTCTTGGAGCTTGAGAGCTGTGAGGAAAAAAGAGAGTGAAGGGTGGCTTTTATAATGGAGGGGAGACAGGTTTCCTTAATATAAAATTGATTAGTTTATTAATTTCACCTAAGAAAAGGAATAGAGAGTCTTGGATGACCAATAATAGTAATTTTATAATGTAATACCGAACCAAGTGGGCTTACATCAGCAGAACATCATCAATGACTCAATTAATACATTATTTAGCTTTTATTGTGAATTATCGGATTCCACTATTCATAAAAGTTCAAGTATCTCAGAAAATCCCAAAAATTTACCCCAAACATTTTTCAACGTGTAGAACCCAAAAATAAAGTCCATTTTTCAAAAATAATTTTCTAAATATTATTAATTTAATATTTAAATAAAATCATAATTTACATAAAAAAAGTTTTTTAAGATTAAAACTGATTTTATAGTTATTTCAAAAATTACGTAGGGTCTTATAAAATTTTCTAATAACTATTAGACATTGTTCCATTAATTTATAAATACATTACAGGAAAATAAATATTCTTCTAAATTAATTAATTAATTATAATTAATTATTTATGACTTATAAAATAACAAAAACGTTTACTAAGGTCAAATTGTCACTTTCTAAGATGTCTAAATTTTATTTTATTATTCATAGGTAATGTTACTCTTATTTACTATTCATAAGGGTCATATTAATATTCATAAGGGTATGTTACTATTCATAAGGGTAGGTTACTATTCACCAAAAGTTATTTTTGTTTCATTAGACTCCAAAAACTATCTTGAACACAACCGTGTATGTTGGATTTTTAAAACTCGAAACAATTGGGTGAAAAAATTATGTTTAAAGGTCACTTATCACTTAGTAGTTCATTATTTTGTGTTTTTATGACATAAATATAATAAGGAAATTTTCCATTGAAATACATTGGGTCGTTAAATTATTCCCCCCTTAAGAAATTTCACCCCTGAAATTTCACTTTGCACAAATAGGTGAGGGTACTTATCCTTCATTTCCCATTCTAGTTCCCAAGTTGCTTCCTCAAACTTATGGTTCTTCCACAACACTTTGACAAGGCGGGTTGTCTTGTTTGTAGAACCTTATCACTTCGGTCCAAAAATTTTACTGGCTGCTCCTCATAGGAGAGATCATCTTCCTACAATACAACCTATGAGTTTAGTACATGTGAGGGGTCTGGTATTTACTTCCTTAGTAGTGATATGTGAAACACATCATGAACTTGATCCATATTCGGTGGAAGTGCCAGACGATAGGCCATAGCTCATATACGATCAAGGATCTCAAAGGGGCCAATGTACCTTGGTCTTAGCTTCCCTTTCTTCCCAAATCTCATGACTCTCTTCCATGGAGATATTCGAAGGAAGACTTTATCTCCAATATCGAACTCCAAGTCCCTTCGACAGTTGTCCGCATAGCTCTTTTTCCGACTATGAGCAGCTTTGATGTAGTTTCTGGATGACTTGGACCTTCTCTGTCATCTCTTGAACAAGATTGGGACCAAATAGGTTCCGTTCTCCAACTTCATCCCAACAGGTTGGAGTTCTACATCGCTTCCCATTAAGAGCTTCATACAGAGCCATCTGAATACTCGAGTGGAAGCTATTGTTGTATGAGAACTCAACCAATGGGAGGTTCTGATCCCAACCACCTATGAATTCAAGAGACCAGTCTCTTAGAATATCTTCAAGCGTCCAAATAGTCCTTTCAGACTGGCCATCAGTTTGGGGGTGATAGGCCATGCTAAAATTTAATTCAATACTCAAAGCATGTTGAAGGCTCCTCCAGAATTTAGATGTGATCCATGGATCATGGTCAGAGACAATCAAGAGTGGAACACTATGAAATCTCACTACTTCCTTCACATATATCCTTGCAAGTTGTTCAAGTGAGAGGTCTTCCCGAATAGCGATAAAATGGGAAGTCTTGATGAGTCGATCAACCACAACACATATCACATTATTTCCCTTTGACGTCTTCGGGAGACCTATGACAAAGTCCATAGTAACATTTTCCCATTTCCACATGGGTATAGGCAATGGATGCATCATACCTTTGGACTTTTTTCGCTTAGCTTTAACATGCTGACATGCCACGGACCTTGATATATATTCTGGAATCTCCTTCTTCAAGTTATCCCACCAGAAGTGTTCTCGGAGATCACGATACATCTTGGTACTTCCAGAATGGATAGAGAAAGTTGAGCTATGTGCATTATCCAATAGATCCTTCTTTATCATGGGTGATGAAGGCACACAAATCCGCATTCCAAACCGAATCACACCGTCATCGTCGATATGGAACTCGTATAGGTTCCCTTCCTTTACTGCATTCACCCTATTTTGTATCTCCACATCATCCCTTTGTGCTTACTTAATCTTCTCTTGGATGGACGGCTGTGCAATCATTTGGGCAAGGTAGGATGTATCCCCTGCCCTTATGATTTCTAAATCCATTATTTTCATATCCAAGAAGATAAGGTCTTTCACAATCCTCAACATGGATAGAGTAGAAGGTTCTTTTCTACTTAGAGCATCAGCTACCTTGTTCGCCTTCCTAGGATGATAGTGGATAGAGCAATCGTAATGCTTGATTATATCTAACCATCTCCTTTGATGCATGTTGAGCTACTTTTGTGTGAATATATACTTTAGGCACTTGTGGTCGGTGTATATGTCACACTTCTCGCCATATAGGTAGTGCCGCCAGATTTTCAAGGTAAAAATCATGGATGCCATCTCTAGATAATGAGTCGGGTAGTTCTGCTCATGGATCTTCAACTGTCATGAGGCATAGGCTATCACATTATAATTTTGCATGAGTAAACAACCCAAACCTTTATTTGATGCATCACAGTATATCAAAAAACTTTCTCCACTTTTCGGTAGTGTGAGTACAAGTGAAGTGATCAGCATTCTCTTTAGCTCCTTGAAGCTTCCCTCACATTCTTCTGTCCATACATACATTACCCCTTTTCTTGTTAACTTAGTTAGCGGGATTGACAGTCGTGAGAAGTTTCTCAAAAAACGTCAATAGTACCCAGCTAATCCATGAAATCTATGGATTTCTGTGACACTAGAGGGCCTGGGCAATTCCTCAATCACCTTTGTCTTTGAAGCGTCCACAGAAATTCCCTAGCTTATGATCACATGTCCCAAGAACGTGACTTGATTAATCCAAAAGTCACACTTTATAAACTTGGCGTACAACTTATCCTTTCTCAATATCACCAACACAAGTCTTAGATGTTCTTCATGTTCCTCCTTGCTCTTGGAGTAGATGAGAATATCATCAATAAAAACTACCAAAAATTTGTCGAGGTAATGTCTAAAGACTATATTCATCAAATCCATGGAGTTTTCAGGGGCATTAGTAAGTCCAAAGGGCATCCCCAAAAACTCATAGTGCCCATACCTTGTACGGAAGGCAGTCTCTTGAATATTTTCCTTCTTCACCATTACTTGATGATATCCAGAATGAAGATCCACCTTTCAGAAGTATTGATATCCACTTAACTAATCAAACAAGTCATCAATCCTTGGTAGAGGATACTTGTTCTTTATGGTGATCTTGTTGAGTTCCCGATAATCGATACACAACTTCATGGTTCCATCCTTCTTCTTCAAAAAGAGCACTCGTGCACCCCAAGGAGATGCACTACGGCGTATGAACCCTTTATCCAGATGCTCTTACAGCTTCTTCTTTAACTCCTCCAGTTTGATAGGAGCCATCCTATAGGGCCACGTCGATATAGGAGTAGCTCCGGGTATGAGTTCAATTGAGAACTCTACCCCACGATCCGGGGGATTTCCGGGTAACTCTTTGGGAAATACATCATTTTATTCCCTTACGATGGGAATTTCCTCAAGGTTGGAACTTTCCTTCGACTCAACCATTTGCGCGAGGTATTCTTCTTCATAGGGAATCAACACCCAAACCATTGAAGGATTTCTCAAAGGAGATTCATGATCTTCCTTGCATTTGTAGAGGATCATGGGATGGTTTGGAATATGAAAATATATTTCCTTTTCCCGATAGTTGATATGTGCTCTATATAACGAGATCCAATCCATTCCCATTATTGCGTCAAATTCCACCAAGGGATGTATTACGAGATTTTCTGGAAGAATCTTCCCACATACGTCAACAGGAGAAGATTCAAACACTTGGGTTGCAATGATTGCACCACTTGGTGTTTTTATAGATATCTCTACGTCAAGGTTTCGGGGCTTCGATTCTATAGTTCTAGAAAACTTTCAAGATATAAAGGAATGCATAAAACCCAAATCAAACAATACTTTTTCCATTCTTGAGTGAATAGTATGTGTACCTTGTACAACTTCATTATCATGATCCACCTCCGCAGTAGTGATGGAATAAGATTTCCCTTGTTACTTTTTCATTGGTGGTTGTTGGCATTGATTACCCTCGAGAGCTCGAGGTTTAGTGCACTGGTTTGAATAGTGCCCTAGCTCCCTACAGTTGTAGCAGTGAACCACAAGTGGTTCTCTCCTATCATTGGCTACATTATCCTTCCTTTTCATGTCTTTTCGACACTCTTGAGCTTGGTATCCTTCTTTCCCACACTAAAATCATTTCACCGTACCTTTGAGGCAGTTCCCATGGTGCAACTTCCCAAATTTTTGGCATGTGGGTCGTTGATTTTTCTTCTAACCTTTGTCACTAGATCCACCAGCTTGAAACTCCATCTTTATTTTCTTATCACCATAGCCATGGGACCATTCTCCAAACTCCATCTCCACTTTGATAGAACACTGAACAACTTCTTCATAACTCCCAAAGTCTCGAATTTCAAGAGCCTTTCGATGATGTGGTTTTAATCCACTAAAGAATCTATCAATTTTGCTATCATTATTGATAACAAAACTCGATGCATACCTTGCGAGCCTTGTGAAATTTTCTTTATAGGTTGTGATAGATTCTCATTAGTTTTTCTTGATCTCTATGAATTCTCTCTCCATCTTCGTGTGAAGAGTTCATGGGAAGTACTTATTAAGAAACATTATCTTAAAGTATTCCCATTCTATCTCTTCAATTTCCTCCCTTGGCTTGGTCTTCTTAATCAAAGCTCACCACTGATCAGCTTCTCCATCTAGAAGATAAACGGCTAGAGTCACCTTCTCTGTCTCAGAAAAGTGAAGAACAGAAAAGATCTTCTCCATGGAGTTGACCCACTATTCCACAAATAGTGGATCAGAAGATCCACAAAATGTCTTTGGTCATTGCCGCATAAAACATTCGATAGCTAGTTTCTCCCTCTTTGGTGAAGGAGGAAGTTCCCAATTATTATGGTTATTATTCATAACCCGAGATAATTGGGTAAGCATCACCATGAAGTTTTGAACTCCACCTCCAAATTCATTGGGGATGTCGTTCGGGCAATCGTTGCATTGGCCCTCACAAGAGTTGTTGGCCTGATTTCTCCTGGTTCCAACCATTTTCTAAAATCGAAAAGGTTAGAACAAAACATAAGTAAACAATTCATGAATAACTTATTAATTTAAACAATTATACCAAAAATATAAAATATGGGATCCCTAGGTAAATATTCTTTTGTACATATTTGTACTTATTCTTATGCTAGAGGTTTTCTCAAGGGTTTACTAATCCTAATTCCCAAATTAACTAATCCTTACCTCTGATACCAAATATAGAGACCCGGCATTTTCTTACATTAATATTACATCATTTAAAAGATATAAAACATAATAGTATTACACATGGAGGACCCAGAGGTTTAGTGTCTTGGAAAAACTAGGACTACACATAACAAGTACAACATCAAGCATAAACATTCATTTAATTTCTTCTTCTATAGCTTCTTACTAGCACTTGTCCTCTCCTTAGTACATGTAGCCACCTGAGGATATACATCAAAAGGGGTGAGCTAAAATCCCAGAAAAAGGATAGATAAGAACAATACATCATGGGGTGAGCATAATCATGACATAGGCAAAAGATAATGAACATGAGAGGAGCATAAACAATAAACTTGAAATGTGGCAATGCATAAAAATGAAACATCATGTATTAGTGGTTAAATACCACACATACTTGTGAACAAAGCTAGAATCTTTTTCACACATCATTTCAAATTTACTCATGAGATTCATCACTTTACCCAATGCATTGGAGTTCTATATAATTCCAAGCGCACCTTTCGCATCTAAACATTCATATTGTGCTATATAATTCTGGGCGTACCTATCACATCATAACATTATTATTATCATGCTTTCCACATAGAAAACACATCAAACATGTAAATAAATAACCAATGGAATGGAATGGGTTTCATCTCATAATAACACATTGATAAGAATTGGGTTCCAAAAAGAAAGAGGGAACAACATACTTGATACAAGAACCATCAACCTTAAATGAGAGGTAAAAGGTGAGATCTTGAAAGAAGAGTTGTTTTGGAAAACATTTTGATGGACATAAAAACCAGTGACAAACATGTATATCCCAGAAATGTAAAGGAAATGATGAAAAATGATCTTTTAGGAGTAACCATATCAAAAATGGAGTGAAAGTGGGAGAACCCGAAAGAAAAAAATTGGGTTTGAAATTTCCCCTTACCTTGTACTCGAATGCCTCCTTCTCTTTAATGTCCTATATAATGACATTATATTCATTAATTATAAAGTACAGAACCTTTTATACATTAATAGGGTTCATTCTGGTTTTATTATGTTATATTATGTTCCATTGGGTGACTTATAGAGATTAAAAACATTGATCGGGGATGATCGTTTTCATTGTTTTCTTGAACGGTCCACTTGTATTCTTAAATTGATGTTTGGGTAGATCATGGGAAAACATACATAACTGATATTACATGTTATTAATGATATTACAGAAGCTTTAATGATATTATAACGAGTTATATTAGATCCATGTGGACGAATCATTAGATAAGAATTAAATGAAGATTATTTGGGTTAATTTGACCGGTTTTTGGATCACAACGAACTCGTTTTAACATTTAACATAGTAATATAGCCATAGGTTATTTCTGGAACATAAAATAGAAAACTATACTTATAAAATATTCTGGTTCAACAATAAAAATGGTTTCATGACCAGATATGAAGGTAGAAATGGAAAAAGAGAGCATGTCATTTTTGAAGGTGATAAATTAACACCTCATGAACAACATTCTCTTAAATAAAATAAAAGGAAGAGAAAAAGGGGGGTGTGGTGATATAATATCCCATTAGAATCATAAAAATACAGTATATTTATAATAATGGTGTTAAAATAGAATTTGTATGAGTATAGGCGGGGAGTGATCAAGAAAGGAACTTGAACTTGAAAGGAAATTAAAGGAGAAGAGAGAGAGAAATTACCTTTAGAATCCTCCTCTTGAGAACCTCCTTAAGGGCCTAAGCATGGTCTTTTGATGAGACTAGGAGCTCTTGAACGTGGGGGAGAGGCTAGGGAAGGTGTTTGGGCAGAGTTTAGAGAAGGCTTGGAGCTTGAGAGGTGTGAGGAAAAGAGGGAGTGAAGGGTGGCTTTTATAGTGGAGGGGAAAGGGGTTTCCTTAATATAAAATTGATTAGATTATTAATATCACCTAAGACAAGGAATAGTGAGTCTTGGATAACCAATAATATTAATTTTATAATGTAATCCCGAACCAAGTGGGATTAAATCAGCATAACATCATCGATGACTCAGTTAATACATTATTTAGCTTTTATTGTGAATTATCAGATTCCACTATTCATAAAAAATTCAAGTATCTCAGAAAATCACAAAAAGTCACCCCTACCATTTTTTGATGTGTAGAATCCAAAAATGAAGTCAATTTTTTAAAAATAATTTTCTAAATATTATTAATTTTATATTTAAATAAAATCATAATTTACATTAAAAAAACTTTTTGAAGATTAAAACCGATTTTATAGTTCTTTCAAATATTACGTAGGGTCTTATAAAATTATCTAAAAACTAATACACATTTATTCATTAATTTTGGAATACATTACAGAAATGTAAATATTATTTTAAATTAATTAATTAATTATAATTAATTATTTATGACTTATAAAATACCAAAAACGTTTACTAAGGTCAAATTGTCACTTTCTAAGATGTCTAATTTTTTTTATTATTCATAGGTAATGTTACTCTTATTTACTATTCATAAGGGTCATATTACTATTCATAAGGTTAGGTTACTATTCATAAGGTTAGGTTACTATTCACCATTTTTTTGTTTCTTTGGACTCCAAAAACTATCTTTAACACAACTGTGTATGTCATATTTTTAAAATTCCAAACATAGGGGTGACAACATTATTTTTAAAGGTCACTTATCACTTAGTAGTTCATTATTTTGTGTTTTTATGACATAAATATAAGAAGGTCATTTTCCATTGAAATACATTGGGTCTTTACAATATAGGTGTATAACCTAATGTACGTGTCAAGAAAAACAATTAGGAAATAAATCCCTTCCTGATTTGACAACATCAGAACCATAAACCCCATGGAATATAGATACTCAGATAGATATTTAAAAACAATAATTTTATTTATAAGAATCATAAATTATACCACATAATAGAAACATGTTATGAACGTAGAATTTGTATAAGAACAAGTTAAAAGTGAGATGAAAATCCCTTAATAATTGAGTTTCTTTTGAATCATGAAATACATTAAATAACAACATTAACTATAAATTTCAATATTATTAAATAAGTTAAATCCATTATATAAAATTTCATAAGGAAATATATACACCTCAAAAAAGAAACGAGTGGTGAATATGACATAAGTCTCACAGAAATTACTGTGAGACTAAAAATACTTTTTCCTTAAGCCCTGACCTCTGTCACAATTATTCAAACCTCATGCATAAAAAATAAATGTTTTTTATAGATATATTAAATTATAATACTCTTATATATCATTCCTAATGCTATTTTCTTATGACCATTTAGTACCCATTTATTAACAATTCTATTTTAATGTTACAAGTTGTGAAATAACCTATTTTTTTGTATATGTTTTGACTAGTTATTTTGTGTCCAATACATAGATCATTTTTTAATCATCTACATATTGTAAAACAGTGTCTAAATATCATATATATTAATTATATGTTTTTTAGATTAATTCTTATAATTTAGTGATAGGAAATAAAATACACCATTCATGTAGAGAGTAAGCTGTATTTACACACAAATAATGTTTCCATTTTCGTAACGCATTTAATGAAAGAAAAGTAATATATATATATATTATAATTAAAATATAATTTATATTTCATCTATATAAGATATTTTTATTAATACCATCTTTAATACATTCTATGTGAAGCTAAAAAGAATCACATCTCTTCACAAGGCTGTAGTTCGCCGTGCAAACGAACGACATTATCGTATTTCCAAAAAAATGAAGAGCATAAATAAAAGTTTTATATAATAAAAAAAATAAAAAAATAAAATCATAAATATCATACATACATATATATATAACATATAAACTAAAAATCCATCATTACTCCCTACCGTAAGAGATGGTAAATGGAAAATGAACAACATCAGTTCGTGAGGGGGTAATCCACTGTAATCACATATGATGATTTCATAACCCATTTTATGGAAGTTTGTGGGGTTGTAGGTAGTAACCTTAAAATAAAAATATCTAAATATATGTAATATTACGGCGTTATTATATAATCTTGGAATAAAAATAATTGAACAATGTGGAAAATGAAATAAAATTTAAAGGCTAGTTGAAGAACATTACGCCTTCATTGGGAATCCTTTTTTATGTTTTCACTAAATTTTTCCTAGGTTATTTTATTTCTGAAAATAAGTATTATATGATGATATTGATTAAATTTTAAAGTTATGGTGTTTGATATTTGTTTCATAAAATGGATTAATAGGTTTGAAGAAGTGGGGAGAGTGATTCCCCTTTTATAGTTAAGGGTTAGCATTTTCGGAAATTCCAAAAATTATTCACTATTAAAAGGCGTCCCCTACCTCATTGGCAGAACAAAATTGACTAATAATTAATGGTAGTTAATTTTTAGTAGATAAAACCCTCAAAAATAAAAAATAAAAACATATTTCTATCATGTTATTCCTTACTCGTTAAGTTAACTCAATTCTATCCTTATAGTTTTTACCATGTTAACTTGTATCTTTTTATATACCTCTCTAATTTATCCTTTAATTTCAGGATTAAAAGAGATTTATTATATAATATAAACCTAATGACTCTAAATTCCAAATATAATTAATTAATAAAAAAATCATATTTGTGTCCAAAATGAATTTTAATACAAGTGCATGTAATGCGCACAACCTCGTTTTAACCGTAATTACATTAATTAATTTTAACCATTTTTAAAGGTATGGTAAAAAATATGTTAAAATTAGTATATAAAGTAAATTACTCTTATTAAAAATATTAAATAATTTTTTATATAAAACTCACATATGTGGCAGAATTTAATATAATATTTACCCTAGATAAGTGATTAGAAAGCAGGGTTTTAATATAGAAATGTTTTGAGTTATATAATTTTTTTATATCAAATTTCAATATTAAATTTATTAAAATGAACTAAATTAAATTAATAGATTTATAATTGTACAACTTATACTTTATAACACATTTAAAATATAATTTAACTGTATAATTAATTTTGGATAAAAGATAGTTTTCCATTAAAATTTCATATTTTTCACTATCAAAAAATGATTTTATTCACAAAACAAATGACCTAGAATAATTTTATATTAAAATTTAAAAAATATTTATATTTTATCCAATTAAATTTCAAAAAAAGTAAAAAATTATTTTTCAAATAACTGTGCCATAAAAAGGTGACAAAAACCTTTTTATAATAATACAATTTTTAAGCATCAAATTGGATTTATTTTTATCCCTTTTCTAGAAAAAATATAAGTTTAATTTTTAAATTATTATTTAATATATAATTTATATTCCATTAAAATCATTAAAAAAAGTTATTTGGTTAATTTATCGATATAAAACACACTTGTGTGCATAAAAATTGTTTTCTAGAAAACGTATAACATTTATTGTCAAAATAGTTTTATTTTCATTTATAATTAATTAGTCACCAAATAATTTATCATATAAACATGTGTATAGAATAATTTCATAAATTTTTAAGTCTTATTTATTGTCTCTATTCAAATAGATTTTTTGTAACTATAAAATAAAACAATAATAGATAACTAGTATGGATGTTTTGTTTAAACTTTGTGTTTGGTGTAATGAAATCTAAACTGAGAATTGGGAGTATAAAAATACAAACACATTATTGTGTGTAACTCAAGATAAAATAATTCATTCCTGAAAAATAAAATATAAAAAGTATAAAAAAAATCCTTAAACATTTACATAATCTTGAATGAAAAGAATAATTCACCTGGATGAACTTTTTAGGTTTAGAGTTTTAGATAATTAGGCCATAACTATTACATTACATATCAAAAATTAAAATGTAGACACTTCTACTCAGTTTCAATTTTTGTTATAAAATAAAAAATATTGAAGAAAAAGATCCATGTCAATTTTCATGTTTTAGACATCATGACATTTCCATGATCCCAACCTTGACACTTTTCATCTTTATGTCCTATGAAAAACATTTCAAAAAACATGGGATGAGCATAAAAGGCTCAGTAAGGGTTCTAAAACAATGGAAGAAAAAATTTGTTCATCAATACATACAAGTCAATGAATTCAGAATTTTCAATCTTTAACATACCACAAAAGATCATATGTTTTATAAATTACACAAGGATATTATAAATCATAAAGGTATCTTGTGCAATACATAACATACATACATTGTAGATTTGAAAGCTAAGTGGGGAGTAACATTTGGAATAACCATCATAGTATATTCCCAAAATATCTTAGTAGAAACATTAACATTTACCCCCTTCATGTTACCAAATTCATTGGAGAGCTATCTTGGGATCACCTGCCCTAGGTTTATCATGGAACCACCTATATACGTAAACAATGCCCAAAAACCATAACATATTCATAACACATAAAACAAACATAAAGGAAAGATAACATTTCCACATTTCAATCACAATATATCATTTCAAGGTATTTAAATAATCAATACATTCTCAAAACCATTTTCAATACCAAAATATGTAAAAGGAGTATATGGTATTTATTTTCCTTTTAAAAACACTACGGCTTGTAGAGGAAGCCAAATATCAAATAATGCTCACAGCGGCAGAAAGGCCGTTGTCACCGCATACATTAAAAAAACATTCCCATATTCATTTAGTAAAATGCTACGTAGAAAAAGATACCCTTTAAATTATATAAAAATTCAAATTATTTTATACACCATATAAAAGCATGTCACGTATAAATCAAAATATGCCTCAATTAAAGGAGATTTAGACGAAGTCCCTATCCTCGTGTCTGACATGACTCATTCATTCGTTATTGTCCAGCATAATAATATAAAGTTAATTTATACATTCTTAAGAACCTTTTTCATGTTTATTAATATATTTATATCACTTATTTCTATGTTATAAATATTATTTAGTCACTTTGTTAATAATAGTCGTTTTATTGATATTTGGTACTTGATAAAAAATGAATTTCTTATAATTACAAGTTGTTCATGTGTTCAAAAGTGCATTATCTCTAGAATGATATTCATGATTTAGATATCATATATATAATATATGTCCAGTATATATATTTATTTATAATAGTACATAGCATTTGGAGAGAAGAAATGAAATGCACTGTTCATAGAGATGGTAAGTCGTCCGTACGCATAAATGCTAATTTTATTTCTATTTCATATTTAATGTGATGAACACTTAATGATACATAAGCATATAATAATTGTAGTATAATATCATATATATTATTTCAGTAACTCCATCATTTATAAATTCTACGTATGGCATGAATGAGTAATATCACTTTGAGGGGGTAGTAGTTTGCACTTCCTCAAATGAAATTATCATGTTTACCTATTATGGAAACCATAAAGGTATTCTATAATTGAAAAATACTTATGTATAGATACAATATAAATATAATATATAACACATATACATAATGTTACCTCATAAATGCCACTATGATAGGAGGTTGGAGATATTTGAACGATCATCGTTTCGTGTGGCAGTAGTTTTTCGTCCATCGAAACAGTATGTTCATATCCATTAGATGGAGGTGTGTGGAAGTGTAGTTCTAATAAATCTTATAAAAACAACCTAGTATAATAAAGATACTGGTGATGTTATAAAATGAAGGAATAAAGAGAGTTTATGGGGTTTGAGAAGTACAATAAAAGAAAATAACATAAGAAAGGACATAACCTTTAAATCGGATATCTCCCTTTGGTTTGAACCAAAAGGTTTAATTGAATTTACTTATGCCTATGGGAAGGATTATAGTAGGAATAGAGGGATGTATGGAGTTTAATTGGGTATTTTTTGGCTGAGACATGGGGCTCGAGATGTGTGAGTAATGGGTTATAGTTGATGACTTTTTATAAGGGGTGGAGGGGCTCTTTAGGAATGTTTAAAAATAATATTTTTTTATATAATTATTTTCGGTTTATAAAGGTATAAAAATTGTTTATTTAGAATATAAGATGACTATTGTTCAAAATAAAATCATCCAATAATAATTTTACTGGTTTTGGACAGTTATTTAAATTTTATAACCTCATTTATTTAAATCATTTATTAATAAGATAATCACAGCATCATCATTATCTCATAAATAATTTTATTTATTTGATGTCTAAAAAATATAAATAAAATACCATGATGTAGAAAATAATTTTAGATTTGAAATTAATATTTATATTCGAAAAGATAACTTATATATCCTCATGTAAAAATTGATTTACTAAACGATATATGTTTATGTAATTTTTGTCTTTACTTTAAATTAATTAATATAAAGTGTCATTATCACTCTTAAGTAGCTTCATAGGGTCCCAAAATAAACAAATGGGTGACCATGGTCAGAAATGTATCATAAAATAGGATTATGAAACATGTTAGGGTAATTTAATATTATTATTATAATATTTTTTTAACCTTATTTACCATATTTACCCTTTAACTATGGTAAAAAATATATTTTCTGAAGTAAATATTCATAATGTCTAAATATAAAAGTTTCCTATTTATAAAATTTGGACAACAAAATTTCAAATATTGATTCAATTTTTCCAAATTCAAAACACATTATTGGTATAAAATAATTTAAAATTAATTCCCATTGTCAAAACAAAAAGTGTGTTTTTAAGAAATAATAACTACCAAAAGATTCACACTTGTTTATATCCAATTTCAATGTGAAATTTCTTATAATAAACAAAATTTTATTAAATTGTAAAAATATAATCTAATTAAACATTAAAACCTATTAAAAATATAATTAAACCGTATAAATAAATTAGATTAAAAGGCAGTTTTGAAATAAAATACAGTATTTTCACTATACATTAAAAAATGAACATTATCAGAAAAATACCAAAATTTCAATATAAGTAAATTTTTATGACCTGATTCTGTAGAGGAATTTTATTTTGACAAATATTTCATGTAAAAGTTACGAAAACAATATTTAAATAGGGTTCTCCATCAAAAGGTTGTAAATCGACATTTTAAAGAATATTAGAGTATTTGTACTTAAAATTGGATTCATTAACATTTTAAGCCTCTAAATTGTATTGGATAAATGTAAAAAAATTTAATAAACATGTGGAATCATATTTTAGATCTTTATTTTCATTATTTCTAATAAAATAGTTAGGAATTAAATTCCATTTACAATAAAAATATTATCATATTATTTTTTGGTATAACTCAAGGTTGTGTGCAATGTAAGATTTCAAAGAAACCCGTTTTTGCGTGATAGGTTCACCATCGATAATAACATCCCCTTTATAGTATAATTAATCTTTAATTCACAAATATTAATAAATAATAAAATATCTTACACTTTATTTACCTGGGATGTTACATCTTTCCCCCCTTTTTGGAAATTTTATCCTCACAATTTTATTCACTTATAAAATTAATAGGGGTATTTATCCCTCATAGAATTTTTAGATTCCAACATTTCCTATTCAACCATATTGTTTTTCAATAAAACCATTACCTAATGAATTATGTTATTATGCAACAATTTCCTTCTTTAGTCAATAATCTGGACTAGTTGTTCCTCATAAGAGAGATTTTATCCCAAATGTACTACTTTTGGTTTCAAAACATGATATGATTCTAGAAAATAATTTCTCAACGTTGAAACATGAAAGCATTATGTATCTCAGATAAACATGGAGGTAAATCTAATCTATACCCAAATGATCCAACTTTCTCAAGGATTTCATAAGGTCTAATGAACTATAGACTCAACTTTCCCTTATTACCAAAACGCATCACACTTTTCCATTGGGAAACATTGAGAAAGACATGATCATCAACCTCGAATGAAATATCCTAACTCTAGTATTCTGCATAATTTTTCAGCCTACTCTGAGCTGTTCCCATGTGCTTCTAAGTCAACTGAACATTTTCTACCATCTCTTCTACCAATTCCAGTCCCATCAACTTCCTTTCACCTACTTCATCCAAAAAATCTAGAGTTTGACACTACTTCCCATATAATACCTCAAATGGATCCATATTTATACTGGAATGAAAACTATTATTATAAGAAAATTCAACCAAAGAAAGATGTTGGTCCCAACTTCCCTAGTAATCCATTGAGAACACACATAACATTTATTCCAAGGTCTTAATTGTTCATTTTGAATGCCCATCTGATTGAGGATGAAAAGATTTACTAAAATTTAGTTCAGTACACAAAAACTTTTAAAGACCATTCCAAAAGTTAGAAGTAATCTTGGGATCACGATTAGATATAATGGATAGGGTAACACCATGTAACCAGACAATCTCTTTAACATACAACTGAGAAAGTTGATCTAATGACAATGTATCTCGAATAGGAAGGAAATGAGAAGATTTAGTCAATAAGTCAACAGATACCCAAATTGCGTTATTACCTCGAGACGTCTTTGTTAATCCCACAACGATTTCCATGGATATATTTTCCCATCTTTACTTTGGCACTGGTAAAGGTTGAAGCATCTCTTTTGGTAACTGTCGGTCTGCTTTAACCTACCGACATGTCAAACCCTTCACAGTAAAATCAATAGAATATCTTTTCGTCACTTCCCAACAGTAATACTTTAGAAGATCTCCGTACATCATAGTATAGCCATGATGAACTGAAAACAGAGAACTTTGAGCTTTACATTAAAACTGCTTATTCAACTATGAATCAAAACGTACACAAAATCTCTTCCCAAACCTAAAAACACAATCTTAATCAATGTTAAATTCAGGTAACAGAAGATTCTAAACCAACTCTACCTTTTTTTCATTTCAGTGTCTTCCTTTTACGATTTCATAATTCTCTATGCTAGGGATGATTTCACTAACACTAGAAACAAAACAGAAAAATTTTCTACACCAAAAACATCTATGACAAATCTCATGAAATCATTAATCAAATGATATTGTTCCAAATGTAACAAAGTTAATGTAGCATTACATATTCAACTCATATCATTATTAACTTTATTTTCCTTTTTCATGATGGTAATGAATCATGAAATCATAATCCTTGATTAATTATAGACATCTCCTCTATCTTATGTTCAATTATTTCTCAGTGAATATAAACTTAAAACTTTTGTGGTTGGCATATATTTCACATTTTACTCCATACAGATGATGCCACCAAATTTATAAATAAAAAACAACAACATCAAATTCCAAATCATGTGTAGGGTAATTTATCTCATGCGGTTTCAACTAACATGAAGCATAAGCAATTACCTGATCATTATGTATTAGGACACAACCATGCCCTTTCAACGAAGCATCACTGTAGATAAAAAACTCATGATTTCTAGAATATAGTGCCAAAAATAGAGCATTCACTAATCCCTTTTCAATTCCTGAAAACAATCATCACATTCTTTTTTCTAGATGAACTTAACATATTTTTGAGGTAACTTAGTCATTGGGTGAGATAAATGTGAAACATTTTCAACAAACCTCTGGTAATAACAAGAAAAACCAAGGAAAATATGGATCTCGGTAATATTTTTGGGTCTTGACCATTCTTCAATAACTTTTCTTTCAACAGGATCAACTATTGTGTAATTTTTTGAAATAATGTGACCAAGGAATGAAATTTATAGTAACCAAAAATTACACTTTCTGAATTTATCATACAATTTATTTTCTTTTAAGGTTTGAAATACAACCCTTAAATGACTTTCATGTTATTATTTACTTTTGGAATAAACCAAAATATCACCAATGAACACAACCACAACCTTATTCAAGAACTCATAGAAAATTATATTCATAAGATCTAGGAATATAGTTGGTGCATTGGTTAATGGAAAAAGCATAACCAGAAATTCATAATGGCCATATCTAGTACGAAACATGGTCTTTGGAATGTCTGCTTCTATTAATTTCAACTGATTGTACCCTCACCTCAAGTCAATCTTCAAAGAATACCGAGCTCCTTGGTGCTGATGAAACAAATCATTAATATGAGGCAAAGGATAATTTTTCTTAACAGTGATGTTATTTATGGCTCTATAATCAATGAAAATTCTCATTGAACCATATTTCTTTTTAACAAACAATGAAAGATACCCCCATGAGGATGTTCTAGGTCGAATGAAACCTTTATCTAATAACTCCTGCAATTGATTCTCTAACCCTAAAAGTTCAATTTGAGCAATTCGATAAGGAGTTTTTGAAATTGGCTTAGCATTAGACGCTAAGTCAATAGTAAATTCAACTTCTCGATCTCGTATTGTACCATGAAACTCGTCAGGAAAAACATAAACATACTCATTTACCACTACCACATCATTAATATAAATAGTTCCTTTGTTTTCAATAATATATGCATGGTAACATTGATTTCTATATTTTACTAGTTTCTCAACTTCCTGATATGTTATCAAAAGTAAGGGTTCACTCTTGTACACAAACAGAAATTATTTTTAAAAAGAAAAATATTTATATATGCTGTTAATTTTAGCATGAAAAATGGAATGTCGATCCATACCCCAAAGAATATGAAACTCTACTAAAGGAAAAACAATAAGGTTTGTAGGTAGATTCTTTCCACACATAAGAACATGAAGGTTGTTATAATTTATTTTTGTCTCAACATATCCTCCTACGGTTTTTACCATAAGTTCAGGATTGAAATTATGAGATGAAATTACCAATTTACAAGAAAACTTCTTAGAAATGAATGAGTGTGTAGACCCTTAATCAGACAACACATTGTCATTAATCTTAATAAACAATAGTGTACCTGATACTACTTCATTCGATGGCCCAACAACTGTTGAAGTAGTTACAAAGGATTTCAAAACCCCTTTCTTCTTCTGGTCCGACTGTTTTCCATCAGTTGAGTTCTTTGTTGGGCACTCATTCACATAATGACCCATTTCATTGAACTTAAAACAGTTTATTGACTATAAATCAGATTGTGTCTTACCATTACCATGATATTTTTCAGTGTAATTATTTGCCTTATATCCCATTTTACCACATCGGTAACACTTACTAGAATTCAAAAGACATTCACCAACGTGATTTTTACCAAAATTTTCACAAACTTTAAACTTATGTTTCTTACCATCAAAAATATTTTGAAGAGTTCTTCACTTTCATCTACCACCGTGTCCTCTTATTCTATTCTTTTTCAAAGAAAACTTGATCATCAGCAAACACCATTTCCATATTCTCTACACATATAATTTTTTTTTCATAACTTTTGAACTCACGAGAAGCTAAATATTTTCAAAAAATTGGCATTAATCCTGAGAAAACACAATTGATTTTACTATCATGATATCATATGAAGTTTGGATCACACCTTGCCAATCAATTGAATTCTTCTTCATAATTATCCACTAAGTCATCTTCCTGCCGCAATTCCAATAATTTTTTTCCATAATAAGAACAACCACCTTAGGTAAATATTTCTATGGAAACATACCTTTGAATTAATCCCAATCAAGAGGATCAATCTACTCATTAAATAAATAATTCACATTGAGGATATTTTCAGGTATAGAGTTTTAGGGAATTCAGCCAAAACTGTTACATTACATCTCAAAAAGTACATATTAGACACTTCTACTAAGTTTCCATTTTTTTGTGAAATAAAAACACTTGAAGAAAAGAGACAAGTCTATTTCCATGTTTCAGACAACATGAATTTTCTTTGATCCCATCCTTAAACATATTTATCATTAATTCCTGTAAAAACCATTTCATAAAAACCTAGGATGATCATGAAAATCGTGGTAAGGGTTATACAATAAGGAAAGAAAAAATTAGACCATTAATACATACAAGTTAATGAAATCAAAATTTTCAATCATTAACATAACACACAAGATCATAAGTTTTATAAATAACACATGGAAATCATAAATCATAATGGTAACATGTGGTTTACAAAACATACTTACATTCTAGCTTTAAAAACTACGTAGGGAGTTACATTTGGAATACCCATCACATTATATTACATAAATCACTTAGGAGAAACATTAACATTTTCCTCGGTCACGTTTTCCAATACCTTGGAGAGCTATCTCGGGCTCTCCCACCCTAGGTTTTTCAAGGTACAACCCGTATACATAAAAAAATCCCAAGAACCATAACATATTCATAACACATAAAACAAACATAAAAAAAAGATAAAATTTACACATTTCAGTAACAATATATCATTTCAAGATATTAAAATAATCTATCCATTATCAAAACCATTTTCGATACCAAAATGTATAAAGAGATTATATGGTATGTATTTTCCTTTTAAAAACACTATGGCTTGTAGAGGAAGCCAAATATCAAATAATACCTGCGGTAGTGGAAAGGTCGTTGTCACCGTGTTTGTTAAAAAGAAAAATTCCCTTTGTTGTTTAGTAAAAAAACATGTATAAAAACATTCCCTTTCAGTGAAATGAAAATTAAAATGGTTTTATACACCGTAATATTCTTCAATGAAAGGAGATTGAGATGAAGTCCCTTACCTCATGTCAAACATGAATCTTTCATTCTTTAATGTAACACCCCGAGATTTTAAGAGAATTATTATTAATTTCTTTGATATCTTATGTTGTATGCTACACCTAGATTATCTTGTGATATATGCAACACTGTATTTACATGTAGTATATGAAACAATATTCTTGGCATGCTTTACAAGAAAGAGCAACCTTCCTTGATAGCTTTCATTTTATGCAATACCGAGTTTCATTAAACGACGATATGTTATTTAAATATTATATAAACTAGTCGTTAGGAATAATAATAAACACTTTTTAAAATTTTAAAAATTTTATCTTTCAAAATGGACTTTATTTTTGGATTCGGAAAATAGAAATTAGAGTACGGTGAATTTTTGGTATTTTTCTGAAAACATTCAATTTTGGATGAATAGTGAAATCACTGAGTTATTGGTTAAAACTGACTTTTAAATTAAATAATAATTTATTTTATTTAAATTTATTTTAGGTCAAAATAGACACATAATATCCATATAAGTTCAATTTAATTCATTGGATATGTTTTATAATAATTTTAGATATATAAACATTTTATTGAACTTTTTACTTTCTTTTACCCACCTTCTAAGAGCATTTACAAATTTAAATAAAACTAAAATTTACGGCATCAGTGAGTTGAATTTAAAAAATCTAAGAGTCACAGTTGATATCAGTAATTAGAATGTGGTTCAATGAGATGAATTTTTTTTTGAATGGAAACTTTTAACTTTTATTTTCCACGGTTAAAAGTAAACAGGGTAATTAAGGGTAAAAATGATATTATTATTACCCTAACCCTTGACCTAATTCTATTGGATAAGTGTAATTGGACAAAAAAACCTAATGAATAATATATCACCCTTTAGGTCCACATAGATTAGATTAGGACATTTATTATTATTTTATTTATAGAAGAGTTAAAATAGTTAAAATCAATGTTTAATAACTAAAACATTTTTATATAGGGTTATACATGAGATAAATTCAACTATAAATATTCATTATAAAGATAAATTTATTTCATACATAATGTTATTTTATTTATATTTTTTTAGAAATTAAATATTTTAATTTATTTATGACGCAATGATGATACAGTAATTACCTTATTAATGAAATATTAACATAATTGATATTATAAATACCTAAGTAAATGTAATATGAGACTTTTTATGAATTACACTAATTTTATAGGTTAATAAAAACATATTAGGGTTGGTGACATGAATATTTTTCCAAGTAATAAGGTTAAAATGGTATCCTAAAAGAAGACACAGTAAAAGTTAAATTATTTAACTTAGAGTTAAATCTAGATGATAAGGTTAAAATGGTATCCTAAACTTGTCCAAAACATGTTGGTTGAGAGTATTTCAACCCATCCTCACCCTATCCTCTAAATAAGTAACTTTGGAGCCATTATAAACCGAATATGAATTTATTATAAAATAATATTTTATGTTTTTCCTATGGTTCCCCTCACCCATCTTATAAAAGGGCACTCCCCCTTCTCACTAATTCACACCTCCAAAGCCATTTGGCTCAGCCAAAACCTACCAAAATACCCTCTCAACTGTCCTACCTTCATCCTAGAGTCCTTACATTAGTCAGACAGTTAACCTAAGGATCCCTTTTGATCAAATCAAAAGGAAGAACCTGAAGAAGATTTAAATATCTCACCACATATTTCAAGTTCCTTTCTTCTTCCACATCCTACTTATTTGTTGTTTCCATTATAAAATAATAAATCTAGTATCTTATATATACTGTGAAGTTATTATAAAAATTTTACAACCATATCATGTCACGCCCCATCCTCGAGACCCGTGCCGTGACTACCCCAAGCCCGCCTTCCAAAGGCCAGGGGCTGGCGACAAGCACCAAGGCATAAATCCCGACAAAAGGGGAAGGAATTGCTTTTATAAGTAAACAAACACCACAAAGTAAGCCAGATGAATTAACACTATGTAAAAACAGGGTACAATAGGAAGTGTGGAAAAGTAAGTGGGCCAGGATACAAACCCAAACTGTAAGTAAAGTAAAATTTGAAAGAAAGTACAACAATTGAAAAGTAAAGCAGCAACGTCGAGACATCCACCAGAAATCCCACCTGAAGGGTGGGTACAGATAGTCTCCTTAGCTCCTCGGGTCCAACCACCCGCTCCGTGTATGTCCCGCCCAGTGGTCCACCTCCAGGTACCATCTTCCTCCACAAGCCTTAACCACGATCAGCGTTGTCCATCGTCTGCATCCAACACAATGTCGTGCGGGCATAGCCCATGCAGGGGTGAGTATACACTACTCAGTAGGGACCCCGAGACCCCGAAGGTCTCCCAGAATCCACAATGGATCATCCAAGAAGGAAAGATACAATCACGAAGTAAAATCCAACACTACTTTGGTATATGCCCATACATATACCTATGTCATCAATTCCAGTTTAGCTCCAACATCCGAGCCCATGTTCGATCAAGTCCACACAGGATAGTACAACCCAATCCACACATGAATGCACAAACCAATCCACATAGGAAAGTAGGTCATTCTAATCGAAAATATTGATTGAATAGTCAAGACTCAGCTCACATAGGTATACTTCTTCGTAAGGTGATAGCGATGATCAGATGAAACCACTGATTCATCTAAGCTGGGACCCACATAGGATACTAGACCAGCTAGGATGTTGGACCCACATACGATACTAGACCAGCCACTCTGTCGGACCCATGTAGGATACAAGTACAGTGTCAGATACTGCCGGACCCACGTAGGATACAAGAACAGTAGTACTGCTCGACTCACGTAGGATACAAGAACAGTAGTCATCGCCATCAAACCCACGTGGGATTTCAGTATGGTCATATCGCTGCTGAACCCACGGAGGATTTTAGTGCAGTCGTCGTTGCTGCCGAACCCATGGACGATTTCGTTGCAGTTGTCATCATCGTCGCAGTCGCAGCCAGCTCTGGGGTTTCCGCACACAACATGCTCGTTTCTGGGAGGGTCTGCTCCACGAGCCAAGGGTCGATAAATCAACTGACACATAGTCCAGAGTTGATGTATCCCAAAGTTCTGTCTCGTTGATAGGAACTCAACACAAAAGACGTCGCGTCAATCGGACGCCCGGTCTGAGAGTTGTTGGTTTTTTCGTCCCAGGGGCACGGTTGGTTTTTAATTCAAAACCAACCCGACTGTACTCTAACTGCATCCAAACCTCAAGCGGAGTAAGCCCAAAGGTCCGTCTCACAAAGAGTAATCCAAGAAAATCGACAACACGTCGATCAGATGTCCGGATATCATGTTATAAGCATTTCCGCTCCGAGGGCCCGGTTGGTTTCATGTTCGAACCAACCCAGCCGTACCCAATGTTCTCTAAAACCTTGAGTGTAATATACCTAAATGACTTTATTGATCCATAGATCGCATCAAAACTAACGGTGCGTCGATCGGAGGTCCGTAGCCCATGTTATAAGCATTTAAACAAACCTATCCGGTTTTGGGGGGTTTTGGGCCCAGACCGACCAGGCCCGAGGCCCCCTGGGTCGGCCTGAACCGGGTATACCCAACCCGGGTCCGGGTCCAGCCCATCAGGGCGCGACCCAGCGCGGGGGGCCCGACTCGGCGAGGGCACCGCGCGCCACGCGAGCGCGGAAGGGGGGAGCCACAACCCCTTCAGACTGAACGATGGACCCACAAGGGGGGTCCACCCTATAGCGTGACCGGGGTTCAAACCCCCGATTTTTCAGTTCTGGCCTGCCGTAACGGCTGGACCGCACACCACGCGGGACTGGATGGTCCCTCCCTCCTTGCGCCGGTGGCCGGTAGTTCGAGTAGCCACTCCCTGCTCCACCGTGGCCAAAGGTCGCAGCCTTGGTCAGACCGGGGCGGCGCGATGGTGCCAGGCCCCTCCACCGCAGCCCGCCCCGGCTGCGGTCCTTCGTGGTTTCCTGGCGCCACGCGACGGTGCCGCGCCCCTCCACTGCGACCCGACTCTGGCCGCGACTTCTTTCATCCTCAACGACACGGCCGGACGGCGCTGCGCTCCCTCCCTGCGTTCCTCCTTGTTTCTGTGCGGTGCTGTTGCACCACGCTCCCTTTCTTCAAGCCGCAATAAGAACAACATCAAAGGGGGAGGAGGGTCGGCCGTGTTCGTGTGGTCCAAGCTCCTCCCGTTAAATTGATAACTGGCGGCCCAAAAAATTTAACGAAGTACGCAAGGGAAAAATCACGAAAAAACTAACCCCCTACTTTAAATAAGTCATCGAACGAGGATCGTTGCGGAAAAAGGACATCGTGGAAGACGGAGTCGCGGATCGAGGCTCCGTAAGCGTCGTCGGTGTTCTCCCGATGAAGGATGCAACGCATCGTCATTCTTCGAAGAAGGTGTCTCTCACCAAATGCGGAGAGGAGAGGAGATGGCATGATGATTCCCTTGTGGTGACAGAATTCATTTCCATAGACTCAGCATTCTTTTCATTCTTCGATGATGAAGAAGATGTTCTTCAAGAGCACAAGATTCCTCTCCTTGTATCCGCACAACGAATCAACCCCCCCCCCCCAATAAAATAAGACATTGTCTTATTTTATTAACACACACGCAAGCCAACATTAAATTTGAAAATCCAAAGATCTCCTTCAATTAATTTACTTAATTGAAGAGCATTTAATATTAACATTTAATTTTTGAGGTTTGACTTTCCATTAAATTTTGGGTGTGGGTGAGTTACAAATTAAATGCACGAGAGGGAGGTTAAATGGAAATGAAGGGGTGGGGCTCGTGTGGGAACCACTTAAAAAATATCCTACCTAGTGGATTTAGGAAGTAGTGGGCCCCACTCCAACATCCAAGCATAGGTTAAAACTACCTAGAATAGAAAATACAAATTTGTGCCACATATTTTTATTTTATTCATTAGTTAACCCATTTATTAAATAACCTCACCCGAGAAGATGCAACTCCAGAAAAGGTGTTCCAATGAAATTTCTGGTGCTGTGATTCCATCGGTGCCCTTAGATTTCGATTCCGAGCACCAGTTTAATTGTTTGGAAAACATGCTTGTTCATTTACTGAACGTACCCGAGCTAAACTTAAGAAATTGATCCTGGGCACACCAGGCCTTGGAATTAGGTGCAGTCAGAAACTGCGTACTCGTAAAACCCCAAAGAAAATTAAAAAAAAAATTTCCCTTGAAATTTACGGGTCATTAAATTACTCCCACCTCAGGGCTTTACATCTCTATAAAGATACATAACAAACTAGGGAAACAAATGAGGGTACTGAGCACGCATCTGAGCCTCCCGCTGCCAAGTGCTCTCCTGGAGGTTCTCGTGCTGCCACCTGATGCACACTAGAGGAATCGACTGCCCATGTAGGACCCACTTCTATCGATCCTCGGTCACCACCGATACCTCCATAAAAGTCTCCCCATCATCAATGTACATCTCCCCATGGTCGATGAAATTAATCAGGTCGTGCACGTACCACCTTAGCTAAGATACGTGAAATCCATCGTGCACCCGGTGCAACTGAGGTGGTAGAGCCAGGCGATAAGCCACCTCACCAATCCTACTGAGAACTTGGAATAGTCCGATAAAGCGCAGAGATAACTTTCCATCCCGGCCAAATCTCTATAATCCACATAGAGGTGAGACCCACAAGAAGACGTGGTTTCAATCATCAAACTATGGTGGTCTCTACCTCCTATCAGTATAAGACTTCTGTCGGCTCTGGGCTGTCCTCATTCACTCCTAGATGACATGGACCTTCTCTATCATGCCCTGTACCATCTCCCGTCCCACAAGTGCTAAATCTCATGAGTCTGTCCATCACATAGGTGACTTGCAAGGACTGCCGTACAATGCCTCGTATGGTGCCATCCCGATGGTGGAGTGGTAGCTGTTGTTGTACACAAACTCCCCCAAGGGTAGGTGATCCTCAAAGCTGCGACCAAAGTTGAGGACACATGAACAGAGCATGTCCTAGAGTGTCTGGATGGTTCTCTCTGTCTGACCACCCGTCTGAGGGTGAAAGGCGGTGCTCAGACGTAGCTGCGTCCCGAATGCTTCCTGTAACCCCTTCCAATGCCAGAAAGTGAAGCGAGCATCTCGATCAGAGACGATGGATGATGGGACATGATGAATCTGTATGATCTCCTGAACGTAGAGGCGTCCCAAACTCTCTGCTGAGCCCTGCTCTCTGATGGTTAAGAACTGGGCTGACTTGGTGAGTCGATCGACAATCACCCAAATAGAGTCATGACCTCTGGAAGTGCGTGTATGTCCAGTCACGAAATCCATATATATCCCATCCCACTTCCTCTTTAGGACATCCAAGGGTTGTACCAAGCCTGCTAGTACCTGGTGCTCCACCTTCACCTACTGGCAGATGAGGCGCCGAGAAACGAACTCTGCCATAGCCTTCTCCATACCTGGCCACCAGTGCTGCCGTCTAAGATCCTGGTACATCTTAGCCACTCCTGGATGTACCGCTGTAGGGGAGGTGTGCAACTCTATCATAACCTCCTCTTGTAAAACAGCTGGTACCATGGCATGTCATCTGAAAAGGATGACATGCTCTCCTCCCAGAGAAAAACCATCAGGTGCATGTCCTGTGGAATTCTGTGCACGTCACGTCTTACAGTCAGCGACCCCATGCTATGCCTCTCTGACCCGCTGCAGTAGTGGAGGACTGACTGTGAGTGACTAAATAAAGGATTATCCATCTCTACCCATGAAGGATATCTGCAAAGCAGCAAGCTGCTCTGTCACCTCCCCATGTAGCTGAATGCCCATCCTCTTACAGAGAGTATCGGATACTACGTTCCCCTTTCCAAGAGTATAGACTATCTTAAAGTCATAGTCTGGGAGGAACGTGAGCCATCACTGTTGTCTTAGGTTCAGGTCCTTTTGAGATAATATGTACATGAGACTCTAGTGGCTAGAGTAGACTGTAAAGCACTCACCCATCATATAGTGTCACCACATTTTCAGAGCGAATATCACTACTGCCAACTCCAGGTCATGAGTCCCGTAGTTCTGATCATGCTACCTCAACTTTTGTGATCCATAGGTGATCACTGACCACTCCTGCATCAGGGAACACCTGAGTCCGGTCCCTGATGCATTGTAGCAGACAACCTACCCTACTCCCTCCACTAGTAGCCTCAATATAGGTGTGCTGGTAAATCTCTGTATCAGCTCCTAGAAGCTCTACTGACATCTATCTGACCACACGAAGTGTTTCCCCTTATTCATAAAAGCTAAATGTGGTGCTGAAACTTGGGAGATGTCTGGAACAAATATCTGGTAGTACCCAGCTAGCCCAAAGAAACTCCACACCTCCGTCATGCTCCTGGGTGGCTCCCAAGCTAGCACTGCCTCGATCATCGCAGGATCCACCGCAACTACCGCCTCAGAGATGATGTGTCCCATGAATTGGACCTCATGTAACAAGAACTGACACTTAGAGATCTTACCATAAAGCTGGTGCTCTCAGAGCATGTCCACTACAACCCGCATGTGGTAGGCATGCCCCTCCTTGGTGGTCGAGTATATGAAAATGTCGTCGATAAAGACCATGACAAATCGGTCGAGGTAAGGCTGAAAGATCGTGTTCATGAGACTCATGAACACTTCTGAAGCATTGGTTATGCCGAAAGGCATAACAAAGAACTCATACTGGCCATACAGACATCTGAAGGCCGTCTTTAGCACATCCCCATCCCGAACTCTGAGCTGATGATAGACTGACCTGAGGTCTATCTTCAAGAACCACCGTGCTCCCTTGAGCTGATCGAAGAGGTCGTCAATCCTTGGTAGCAAATACTTGTTCTTCACGTTCACCTGATTCAGGCAACGATAATCAACACAAAGTCGCAAGCTCCTGTCCACCTTCTTGGCGAACAAAATCGGGGATGCTGAGGGTGAAACACTAGGTCGAATGAATCCCTTGCCCTATAAGTCCTCCAACTCTACCCGTAGCAATCAAAGCTCAGTGGGAGACATCCAATTTTCTGGAGTGGATATCAAGGCTGTCCTACAGTACATGTCAATGTAAAGGTCTACCTCTTTGTGAGGAGTTAGTCCTGGAACGTCGTCAGGGAAAACTTCCGCATATTGATCCACCACTGTAGGAAAACTATGACTCCGCACGTCAACTACTCCTATGATGAGGCTATCCAACTGATGAGTTATCGGTTGTCCTCTCCTTTGCATGAGTCCATACTGTGCTGCTAAGGGTCCCTTCTAATCGGTGAAGGTGAACCTGCTCTCATCGGATCAAACACACCACACCTTAAACCTAATACAGTCGATCTGAGCGTGGACTTTAGATAACCAATCCATGACCAAGATGACGTTGTAAGGAATCGACGCTGCTACAAGAAGATCCAAACCAAAGATCTCACCTCCTAGAGTAATCTCACACTATCGGCGCCAGTGCATAATCATCGAGTCTTCTCCCGTAGGAGTCTCTAGCGGTAAGGATCGAGCCAACGGCTCTGTTGGAATATCCGAGCTTCAAACAAGGGAAACAACAATGAATGAATGACTTGCTCCTGTGTCTATAGGAACAGAAGAAAGGTTAGATTAGACATAGATAGTACCTCAAATCATGTCTGGTGAGCGGTGGTCATAGGCCTCCGCTGCCTGAAGCTGAGCCTGTCTCTGCCCGCCAGCTCCTAGTGGTTGGGGTGGACCTCGTGGTGGTGGTGGTAAAGCCTCAAAGCGTCGCCCACCACCTGCTACTCGGCCAACTCATCTTCCTCATCAGACTTCTCCCAGATAACCGCCACGGTTGACCCTCTACCTCTGACTGGGTGGCCCCTCAACTATCTGTTGCTCCTCTGTATGGCGGGTCGGGCAGTTACAAGCCATGTGGCCCAGCTCGCTGCATGCATAGCACTCTCTACTCCTCGGAAGGCTGGCTCTGCGCTGTGTGCCCTGCACCTCTGAGCCAGTGTCCTAATGTTGTCTGCCTGCTGGTATGGTCCTCTTGGACCCCTGTGATGTCCGTCGACTACCAGCTGCAGAAGACTCTGCTACGTGCCGCCCTTCGGTAGGTCTCGCTGTTGGAGTTGGCTCACCAAGAAATCTCTCTATGAGAAGGGCTCGCTCTAGTACTCCTTCCTATGAGGGAATGCAGCGGGAGACCATCGATGAATTGATCTCATGCCTCAGCCCCTGCTCGAAGGTCCGAGCCCAGAAGAATGGGTCTCGTACTATGTACGTCGAATAGCGCGAGAGATCTATAAATCACACCGAGTACAGGGCTACCGTCATGTTGCCCTGCCACAGCTGTAGTAACTCCTGGATGTGCACTACACGAAGGGTGGATGGGATGAAATCTGAGCGGAAGAGGCTCTCAAAGTTCTTCCAGATAAGAGATGCCTCATCGTGCACCTGGAGCATCAAGTTCAACCATCTTCCTACTGTCGCGTGCAGGAGGCTCACTGCAAGGATGACCATGAGGTCAGCTGGTGTCCCCACTAGAAACTATAGCCTCCAGCAAATCCTTGGCTACCTGAGGGTCCATCTCCCCGTAGAACCTGGGCGGTCTCTGTTTCTGAAACTCGTGCAGTGAACTAAGGTGACGTGCACTCTCAGTGGTTGGGTCTGGTGGCATCGGTGGTTTGGTGGGTAGAGTTACCGCCGGTGCCTCCACAGAAAAAGGGCCCTGCACCGAGGCCTTGTCGCTCGGTGGGCTGTCGTCTCGCACAAAGTTCGTAACCCTAGCTGGATGCTATCATAGGGCCATCCTGAAATGAAACAGGATCTCCACGGTCAAAACAGTATACTTGATGAGCTGACACAATGTAATGACAAAGAAATTTTTTGAAACACACATGCAAACAATGTTTTTGTGCACTGAGTCGGAAATCAGTAGTTAGGGTCCTAGTTTATGGATACGTCGGCCGCCACACCAACACTGAACAACCTAGAATGATAACCACACTCAATATCCTTAACACTATTTCTTCACATAGAATAAAGATCAGTGTCCTGAGTTTTGCGGTAGAACCGAACTCCTCTGATACCAATTTGTCACGACCCGTCCTTAGGTCCTGTGCCGTGACTACCCCAAGCACGCCTTCCAAAGGCCAAGGGCTGGAGAGTAGCACCAAGGCATAAATCACAACAAAAAGGAGAAGGCATTTCCTTTATAAGTAAAAAAACACCACAGAGTAAGCCAGCTGAAGTAAACACTAAGTAAAAATAGGGTACAATAGTAAGTGCAGAAAAGTAAGTGGGCCAGGATACAAACCGAAACTGAAACTAAAGTAAAATTGTAAAGAAATTACATCAACTAAAAATTAAAGTAGTATCATCGAGCCGTCCACCAGAAATACCACCTGAAGGGTGGGTACAGATAGTGTCCTCAGCTCCTCGGGTCCATCCGTCCGCTCCGTGTACGTCCCGCCCAGTTGTCCACCTCCAGGTACCATCTTGCTCCACAAGCCTCAACCACGATATGCGTTGTCCATCGTCTGCATATAACACTACATATTGCAGGCATAGCCCGTGTAGGGGTGGGTATACGCTACTCAGTAGGGACCCCGAGACCCTGATGGTCTCCTATAATCCACAATGGATAATCCACAAAGGAAAGATACAATCACAATGTATCATCCAACACTACTTATGTATATGCCCATACATATACCAAAGTCATCAAATCTATTTTGGCTCTATAATCCAATCCCAAGTTCGATCATGTCCACACAGGATAGTACAACCCAATCCACACAGGAAAGCACAACCCAATACACATAGGAAAGCAGTTCAGTCAAATCGAAGATATTGATTGAATAGTCAAGACTCCCCTCACACTGGTATACTTCTTCGTAAGGTGATAGAGATTATCAGATGAAGCCACTGATTCATCTAAAATGAGACCCACAAAGGATACTAGACCATCTAGTTTGTCGGACCCACGTAGGATACTAGAGTAGCAACTCTGTCGGAACCACGTAGGATACAGGTATAGAGTCAGATACTGTCGGACCCACATAGGATACAAGAAAATTAGTACTGCCAGACCCACATAGGATACAAGAATAGTAGTCATCACCATCAAAACCACGGAGGATTTCAGTACGGTCATCATCGCTACTGAACCCACGGAGGATTTCAGTGCAGTCGTTGTCACTGCCGAACCCACGGAGGATTTGAGTGCAGTCGTCATCGTCGTCGCAGTCGCAGCCAGCTCTTGGGTTTCCGCACACAACATGCTCATTTCCGAGATGGTCTTCTCCACTATCCAAGGGTTGATACATCAATTGACATGTATTCCAGACTTGATATATCCCAAAGTTCCTTCTCGTCGATAGGAATTCAACAAGACAGACGGCGCGTCAATCAGACGCCCGGTCTGAGAGTTATTGGCTTTTTCGTCCCAGGGGTCCGGTTGGTTTTGAAGTCAAAACCAACCCGACCATACTCCAAATACATCCAATCCTCAAGAAGAGTAAGAAAAAAGGTCTTTCTCACTAATATAAATTCAACAAAGTCGACGACACATCAATCAGACGTCCGGAGGTCAAGTTATAAGTGTTTCCGCTCTGAGGGCCCGTTTGGTTTCGGGTTCGAACCAACCCGGCCATACCCAAAGTTTCCCGAAAACTTGAGTGTAATATATCAAAAATACCGTCTTGATCCAAGGATCTCACCGCAACTGATGGTGCGTCGATTGGACATCCGTAGCCCATGTTACCTGCATTTAAACGAACCTGTCCGGTTTTGGGGGGGTTTTGGGCCCGAACCGACTCGGCCGAAGAACCCCTGTGACGACCCGAATGGGTTGAACCAACCCGAGTCCAGGTCCAGCCCATCAGGGCATGGCGTGGCTCGGCCTAGCCGGTGTGGCCCAGCCCAGTGTGGGCGGCCCGGCCCGGTGAGGGCGCCGCGCGCCGTGTGAGCGCGGAAGGGGGGAGCCGCCACCCCTGCAGACCGAACGCCGGACCCACGGGGGGTTCTGCCCTGCCGCGTGACCGGGGATCAAACCCCTCGTTTTCTAGTTCTATCCTGCTGTAATGGCCGGCCAGCACACCACGCAGGACTGGTTGGTCCCGCCATACTTGTGCCGGCGGCAGGCGGTTCAAGCCACCACTCCCTGTTCTGCCGCAACCAAAGGCCGTAGCCTCGGTCCGACCAGCACGACGCGACGGTGCTGCGCCACTCCGATGCGGCCTGACTCTGGCGCGGCTTCATTCAGCCTCAATGGCATGGCACGACGGCGCCGCGTGCCCCCACCACGTTCCTCCTTGTTTCCGCGCGTTGTTGTTGCACCACGCTGCCGTGCGAGCCGCAACAAGAACAAAATCAACGGGGGAGGAGGGTCAGCCATGTTTGTGCGGTCCGACCTCCTCCAGTTAAATTGATAATAGGTTGCCCAAAAAATTTAATGAATAAAGCAAGGGAAAAATCACAAAAAAAACCAAACCCCTACTTCGAATAAGTCGTCGAACGAGGATCACTGCAGAAAATCGACATAGCGAAAGACAGTGTCACGGATCGAGGCTCCATAAGTGTCATCGGTGTTTGCCCGATGAAGGATGTGGCGCGTCATCATTCTCTAAAGAAGGCATCTCTAACCGACTACGGATAAGAGAGTAGTTGGAATGACAATTCCCTTGCGGTGACAGAGTTCTTCACCGTATACTCGACGTTCGTCGCGTTCTTCGACAAGGAAGAAGATGTTCTTCAAGAGCGCAAGAGTCTTCTCCTTGTTTATGCACAACAAATAAACCCCCAATAAAATAAGACAATGTCTTATTTTATTAACACACACGCAAGACAATATTAAATTTGAAAATAAAAAGACCTCCTTTAATTAATTGACTTAATTGAAGAGCGTTTAATATTCACATTTAATTTTTGAGGGCTGACATTCCATTAAATTTGGTGTGTGGGTGAGTTACAAATTAAATGCATGAGAGGGAGGATAAATGGAAACGAAGGGGTGGGGATCGTGTGGGACCCACTTCAATAATATCCTACCTAGTGGAGTTAGGAAGTAGTGGGCCCTACTCCAACATCCAAGCATAGGATAAAACTACTTAGAATAGAAAAAAAAAGTGTGCCACAAATTTTTATTTCATTCTTTAGTTAACCCATTTATTTAATAACCTCACCCGAGCAAACGCAACACCATAAAAGGTGTTCCTAATCAATTACCAGTGCTGTGATTCCATCGGTGCCCTCATATTTCGATTCCGAGTACCGGTTAAAAAGTTATCAAAACCCGCTCGTTCGTTCACTGAACGTACCCAAGCTAAATTTCGGAAATTGATTCTGGGCATACTGGGACATGGAATCTGGTGCCGTCAGAAACTGCGTACATGTAAAATCCCAAATAAAATTATGAAAATAAATTCCCTTCAAAATTAAGGGTCTTTACGTATCAGTTATTTTATCCATCCTATGAATGAAAAAGTCACCACACGTGCGTACGTATGGCTTACCGTCTCCACGTTGTGGTGTAGTTTGTTATTCAAACATTTCATCATTTAGATGGTTATAATAATGAGTATAAATGATATAAAAAATTAATATAACCTTATTTTGATTCTGTATATATGATATAACATCCAATTATATACGATTTTAATATCAAAATAATGATATTTTCGCTCGTGCGTACGTACGGACTACCATCTCCACGAACGCGATGAGATTCATTTTCCATAATTAACCATGAATGTATGATTATAAAGTATATATAATAAATATTCATTAAATATATTACATAATAATTACACTGGATTTATGTAAATATATGTTTCATTTATTTAATTTCATTCAATTTAACTAGGAAACGAAAACAACGTTCATGCGTACGTACGACCTACCATCTCCATGAATGGTGTATTTCATTCCATTTATTGATCTATAATATATATTTATATGCTTAATATATATTATATATAAATAATGTTTTACATTCTATAATTATGTAAATCAAGATATAAGTTATAATATCACGAACAACAAGTCGAAACACGTACGATAAATGAAACGATTTTACCCAAAACTCTACTTTAACATGGAATTTACAAAAGAACAGGTAATATAATGTCATAAGTGTATCATATATGATATCATAAATATTATTATGGTTATTTTACAAGTTAATAATATGTTTAAACCCACTATACAGAAGTCGTGGACACATACAAAATAAATTGGACATAAGGGAAGGGATAATTTTTCAAATATCATTTTTATCCGAGATTGCTTATACGTAAGTATTTACTGGGGTTATATTTTTCATCCATGTCCATAAAAATGATTTTCATAAATTTTTTAATATTATTACATGTATGTTTAAAGTCAATTTTACTCAACTTTGACTTTTACATTGTGTTATGGAATAAATTTTTTTTTACCACAAGAGGAACTTTTTTACTTTTGTGGAAAAAGTACAAAGACAATGTTTTTTAGCTTATACGGCTTGAATTAATTTTTACGTTATCATAATGACTTATTTCAATGAATCATTATCTAAAAAAGTTCATGAATATTTTCAACAAAATCCTTTTCTTTTAAAATTTCAGGAAATTTTTTGAAAAGAAAATGATTTTGAAGAAGAAAGGATATTTTCCTCAAGAATACATTTCAAGTGTTTTGTCCAAACTATATTCCATCAAAGATGAAATTATTTTGTATGATTATGTTTCAAGTATAATGTCTCTATTATTTACATGGTTTTATACTTCTTTTGATGAAATGATATTCAATTGTTTTATAGGTATTATGTTAGGATGGGATGATGATTATGAAACCCATTTTATTCATTGGGTTATGATGAATGATTTATGTATATTTGGTGGAACAAGTAAGAATGATTTCATTATGAGATGGGTGGGACCTATATCTCCCTCAAATTCATTGGGTAAAGATTTATATCTCATGAGATAGACATGGCAGGAATGGAAAGTGAATCTGATTCTGTAATACAAGGCAGGAATGGAAAGTAAACCCGGTTCAGTAATGGAATTTGTCCACTATGATGGTCTTGGCAGCAATTCCCTGGATACTATGGAAATCAGAACATGTTCTTAATGGTTTCCACAATTACATGGTTTATTCCCATGATATTTTATCATGATTGATGTTCTATTATGATCTATTCCTTACATACTACCATGTTTTATGTCATTGCTCAAGATTTTGATGTTTAAACTTTATGTTCATGTTTTTAAGAAAAATGGATATGGTTTGTTTTATTTTTTCCGTGATTACCCTTACTGCTAATTTCAGCTCATCCTTTATATGTGATCTTTTCCCTAGTATATAAAGAAACGTTTTAGGTAATAAAACAAGATGGGAAGATCTTTATGGGAGATGTTGATGATCTTTTCCCCATAAATAGAAGAATATGTTCTGAGTTTCCAAAGACAATAAACTATTACGGTCCTTGGGTGTCTTTTTTTTGTATTAAGTATTATGAAAAACTAATGTAATGTCCATGTACGTCAATTGTAGGTCTCTATAGTTGGTATCCAAGGAAAGGTTTAGTTAACCTTTGTAAACTAGGATGTGAAAAAATTAGTGAAATCCCAAGAGATATTTCTAAGGTAGGTCTAGGGATGTCTCTATGGTTTTGTATAAGTATAGGTTATAGTCCTAGAATTACGGTAACGATCATAGAAATAAACCTAAGATCTTTGAGATTGAATGTAATACCCTTGATTATGTTGTTTTCATAGTATGTTTTTTTCCTCTCATGCTATTCTTTTTGGTTTTTGATGATGAATGGAACCCGAATGAACTGTGTTGATCAATGCAATGGACGATGCAATGATTTTCCTCCTGAAAAAACCAATGTTATGGGAGATGGAGTGAAAAATGTTATTGTTATACTTAAAAAATCTATGAATAATTCTAGAATTCCAAATGAGCAGAGAAGGGAAAAATATTCTATTGAGTCCTTCATGAGGAAAAATCCCCCTTCTTTCAGTGTGTCTTTCGATGCACTTATTGCTGAACAATGGATCAGTTCTGTTGAAAAGATATTTTCCATACTTTGCTGTTTAGAGCATGAAACGTCATTTTATTTTTTTACCATTTAGAGGTGAAGCAGACCAGTGGTGGACTCTAATTAAGAATACAAGGCCCCAAGATGAAATTTAATCCATGGAATGGGATGAGTTCAGGGACATTTTTTTCAATAATTACATCCCTCATATTCATCGAAAAAATTTGGAAATGGAGTTCCTTGAGCATAAGTAAAAGGATGATGAATATATTGGTATATTCGAGCCAAATTTTACAAGGCTTGCAAGGTATGCATCTGGCATTATCATCCAACCTGAAAGTAAAGTTGATCGATTCTTTAGTGTCTTAAAACCATGCCTTAAAAAGGAATTAGATATAAGAGACTTCAATAGCTATGAAGAAATTGTGTGTTGTGCTATCAAGGTAGAACTACAAATTGGTGTTACATATCCATCTCATGGTTTTGACAATAAACGAAAGATCGAGTTCAAGGAAAAATCTCAAAACTATGGTGAAAAGAAGGCAAATGTTTCGTTGTGCTAAAAGTGTGGAAAGAAGCATGGTGGAGATTGTCTTAAAGGGACTAGAAAATTTTTTAAGTGTGGAAAAGAAGGTCATCGAGCAGTTTAGTGCTGAAGTAATGGGAAAAAGGTATCCAATGATTTGAATAAGGAAAAGACTATAGAGAACACACCACCGACACTTCAATGCTTCAAGTGCAAGGAAATGGAGAATTATGCTAACTAATTCCCTAATCCAAGAATAATGAAGATCAACATGAACAACATCTCAATGAAAAGGAAAAAAGGGAAGTCACATGCGATCACTATAGGCGATGTTGAATAAGAAAATGAACTGGTGGAATGATTAAGTGTTTATGTAATGGGATTACAAAATAGTGTTGGGGAATCTCATTTTTAGTATCATGGAATATTGGAATATCTATGTATTGGTTTGTTTTGGTTTTCAATAATTATATAGTACCGGTAACCATGAAAAGTGATTGAAATTTTTTTGGAAAGAAGATGATATGCGTATAATGAAGGGATAAAGAGATAATGAAATTTTTGATAGTATTAATGAGCTTATGACTGATATAAGGACAAAGTTATATCACAGTAATAGTATATAGAAATTTTAGGAATTTGTTATGTGGAAATATTTATGGTTTGACAACATTCTTGTTTTCACTAAGGTTAAATGGGTAGTTCTTTTTCAGGAGAATACATGATTATGGGATTCACATGTTTGGAATGTGACCAACATTTTATATCTTATGATATATGGTAGATAACTGATGGTATTGACATGCTTGAACAATATAGTAATTGTTTTCTTTATACTATGAGATTGGACATAAGCATTTTGGATATGCCTAAAGATTGGAATGGATTAAGTTAGACATTAGATAGTATTATTTAAGGCTAGAACATTGTGGTATTATTTATGAAATATTATAATAGCATAGTTTTATAAAAAGTAAAACCCATAGGATGGGCGACAACCCATATCGTCGCACAAGGATTCGGGAATCGAACCTACAACCGAAGTGCGACCGTACTTTCTCGCCTACAACTAGCTTACAAAATGTCCCTAGTTAGTAGGAATTAGTTTTATTTTATTAAGCGGTATGATAGATGAAGTATAAGTCCATTATAGGAACTATATAGGATTAATATCACCATAGATGGACTTATGTATATTTAATTAATTTTTCTAACCATTGTTTTAGACAGATGGAATGACCTATCATTCAATCTCATGATCTACTAACACTACACGAATGAAAAATTCAACTTCATTTCTTTATGAGATCAAGTGGAAATTGTTCAAGGAATGAACAACAGTGACATTGTACCAAAATCAATAAAGTATTTCTTCTAATTCCTATTTTTTCAACTTTAGGGAAATGATTTTGAAAACCAAAAACATTGTCCTAGATGGTACCTTAGATCATCAAAAATTTATGGCTTTGTTATTGTTGACATTTTTATAGCCATGTTCTCTACCACTCTCCATTAGAACATGATGGTTATATTATTCTTCCATATCCATATTTTCACCTATGATCTTCTATGTAGAAACCCAGTGATGAGTTAATTTGTGTAATCATTACGTTTCATAAATTAGTTTTTAAAATTATGTTTTATTATTCTTTTTTATGATGTGGGTTTCATTGAATGGAACTTTCAAGTAGTAAAACATTTATAACCCTGACGAATTTTGAGGGAAAAATTCATTTTAAGGGGGGTATAATGTTACATATTGAGATTTTATGAGAAATATTTTTAATTTCTTTGATGTCTTGTGTTATAGGCTACACCAAGATTATATTGCACTATACGCAACAACGTATTAGATTGTAGTATACACAACACTATTCATGGCTTGCGTTACACGCAAGGGCAACCTTCCTCGATAACTTGCATTGTACACAATACCGAGTTTCACTAAACAACGATATGTTATTAAAATATTATATAAACAAGCCGTTATGAATATTAATACATAATTTTTAAAATTTTAAAAATTTTATCTTTCAAAATTAACTTCATTTTTGTATTCAGAATATCAAAATTAGCCTAGGGTGATTTTTTGGTATTTATCTGAAAACATTCAATTTTTGATGAATAGTGAAAATGCTAAGTTATTGTTTAAAACCAACATTTTATTTAAATAATAATTTATTTTATTTAAATTTATTTTAGGTCAAAATAGATACATAATAACTATATAAGTTAAATGAAATTTATTGAAGACATTTTAAAATAATTTTAGATATATAAAAATAATATGGAACTATTTACCATCTTTTACACACCTCCTAGGAGCATTTGAAAATTTACATAAAACATAATTTTACAGCTTTTTTGAGTTTCATCTAAAAAATCTGACAGACACAGTTGATATCCGAATTTAAAATGTGGATCAATGAGATGAAATTTTTTTTTGGTGAATAGTAACTTTTAACTTTTATTTACCACAATTATAAGTAAACATTGTAATTAATGGTAAAAATGAAATTATTATTACCCTAACACATGTACTAATTATATTTCATAAGTGTAATTCAACCAAAAAAATTAGGAATAAAATATTACCCTTTAGGTCCACATGGATTAGATTAGGACATTTATTATTATTATATTTAAAGAAGAGTTAAAATTGTTAAAATCAAAGTTTAATAACTAAAACATTTTTAGTATAGTGTTATACATAAGATACTATTGACTATAAATATTAATTAGAAAGCTAAAAATATTTCCTACATATTTTTAGTTTATTTATATTTTTTTAGACATCAAATAATTTAATTTATTTATGACATAATAATGATGCAGTAATTAACTTATTAATGAAATATTAACATAATTGATATTGTAAATACCCAAATAAATTTAATTTGAGACTTTTTTTAATTGGACTAATTTTATAGGTTAATAAAAACATATTAGGGTTGGTTAGATGAATTTTATTTGAAGTAATAATGCGGTTATGAATTTAGAAAAAGCAAAATACCAAATAGTGTCAAAATTGACATAAAAGAGTTCTGAAAACAAATATTATATTATTAATTGATATAATGGTCTTTAAAACATAAAGATCAGTCAAAATACTTATATAATAATATATATGACATTAAATAACCAATTGGGGTTTGATTGGGAGTTAATAGTAAGCTAATTAACCATATACTGTAAGAATATAGAAAGACACAGTAAAAGTTAAATTCTTTAACTTAGAGTTAAATCTAGATGATAAGGTTAAAATGTTAAACTAAACTGGTCTAAAACCTATTTTTTGAGATGATTTAAACCCATACCTACCCTATACTCTAAATAATTCACTTTGGAGCCATTATAAACCGAATATAAATTTATTGTAAAATAATTTTTTAAGTTTTCCCTAAGGTTCCCCTCACCCCTCTTATAAAAGGGCACTCACCATTATCTTTAATTCACCCCTACAAAGCCATATTTCTCGGCCAAAACCTGACCAAATACCCTATAAACTATCCTACATTCATCCTAGGGGAATTTATTTAGTCATAAATCCATCCTATGGATCCATTTTGATCAAATCAAAAGGAAGAACCCAAAGAAGAGGTAAATATCTCACCACCTATTTCAAGTTCCTTTCTTCTTCCACTTCCTCTGTATTTGTTGTTTCCATTCTAAAATAATAAATCCAGTATCTTATATATAAATTGATGTTATTATAAAAATTTTACAACCATATTATTTATTTTGTCCATCCTATGAATGAAAAAGTCACCCCACGTGCGTACGTACGGCTTGTCGTCTCCACATCGTGGTGCAGTTTGTTATTCAATCATTTAATCATTTGGATGGGTATAATAATGAGTATAAATGATATAAATAATAAATATAAAATTATTATGATTCTGTATATATTATATACCATCCAGTTATATATGTTTTTAATATTAAAAAATGATATTGTTGCTCGTGCGTACGTATAGACTACCGTCTCCACGAACGCGATGAGATTCATTTTCCATAATTAACCATTCAGGTATGATTATGAAGTATATATAATAAATAATCATGAATTGTATTAAATAATAATTATACAGTATTTATGTACATATATGTTTCATTTACATAATTTCATTCAATCCAATAAGGAAACGAAAACAACCTTCATGCGTACGTACGGCCTCCAGTCTCCATGAACGGTGTACTTCATTCCATTTATCGATCTATCATATATATTTATATGATGAATATATATTATATATAAATCATTTTTTACATTCTATAGGTAATTAAATAACGATAAAAGTAATAATATCATCAACAAAAAGTCGAAACACATACGATAAATGAAACGATTTTACCGAAAACGTTGCTTTAATATGGAATTTACAAAAGAACGGGTAATATAAAGTCATAGGTGAATCATATATTATATCATAAATATTATTATGGTTATGTTAAAAGTTAATAATATGTTTAAACCCACTATACAGGAGTCTTGGACACATATGGAAGAAATTGGACATAAGGAAAGTGATAATTTTTCAAATCTCTTTTTTATCTGAGATTGCTTATACGTAAGTATTTACTGGGGTTATATTTTTCATCCATGTCCATAAAAAGGATTTTCATAAAATTTTTAATATTATTCCACATATGTTTAAAGTCATGTTTACCCATCTTTTACATTTACATTTTTTTTATGAAAGGAATCTTTAATTTTTTTACCAAACGAGGAACCTTTTGACTTTTCTGGAAAAAGTATGAAGAGAATGTTTTTTTAACTTATTTGGCATGAATGGATTTTTATGGTTTCATAATGAATTATTTCAATGAATATTTCTATACAAAATTTCATTATTATTTTTAAAAAAAAACTTTTCCATTAAAATTTCATGAAATTTTGTGCAAAGAAATTTATTTTGATGAAGAAAATATATTTTCCTCAAGTATACATTTCTAATTTTTTGTAAAAAAAAATTTCCATCAAAGAAGAAATTATTTAGTATGATTATGTTTCATGTATAGTGTCTCTATTATTTCCATGGTTTGATTCTTCTTGTGATGAAATGATATCCATTTGTTTTATTTGTATTATGTTATGATGGGATGATGTTTATAAAACCCATTTTATTCTTTGGGTTATGATGAATGATTTATGTTTACATAGTGGCAGAAGTAAGAATGATTTCATTGTGAGATGGGTGGGACCTGTATCTCCCTCCAATGAATTGGGTAAAGTTTATATGTCATGAGATAAACATGGCTGGAACATCAAGTGAGCCTGGTACAGTAATACAGGGTTGGAATGACAATTAAACCCGATTCATTAATGAAATTTCTCCACAATGATGGTCTTAGAAGCAATTCATTGGATACTATGGAAATCAGAACATTGGCTTAATGTTTTCCACAATTACATGTTTTATTCCCATGATATTTTATCATGATTGATGTTCTATTATGATCTATTTCTTACGTACTACGATGTTTTATGTCATTGCTCAAGATTTTGATGATTAAACATTATGTTCATGTTTTTACGTTCAAATGTATATGGTTTGTTTTATTTTCTCCATGATTACCCTTACTGAGAATTTGAGCTCACCATTTATATGTTTTTTTTCCTCCGGATATAATGAATTTTTTTAGGTAAGAAAAAAAAGGGAAGTTCATTATGGGAGATGTTGAAGATATTTTCACCATGATTAGAAGATTATGCACTGAGTTTCCAAAGACACTAAACAATTATGGTCCTTGGGTGTCTATTTTTTTTATGTATTAAGTATTCCTAAAAATTAATGTAATGTCCATGTACGTCAAGTGTGGGTCATTAATTTTAATCTCCTAAATAATAACCTAAAGTTAATTTATACTTGCTTAAGAACCTTTTTAAAGTTTATAATTCTTTTTATATGACTTAATTGAATGTTATAAATATTAGGTAATCATTATAGTTAATGTTGGACTCACCTGTTTTGATAATCCCAAATCATGTTTTAATATGGATTATAATATATTAAGTCAGTCGTTATTCTTTTTAATCAACATATACAATTATATTATTATCAACAATGTATATTCTTAAGACTAATGACTTTGCTGGATCAACTTACAGTTCATATTTATATAAATAAAAGTTCACTGTTAAAGGCTACTGGTAAGTTCCTTCTTCTCAAAGTCACTGTTATAGCTTTCTATTACTCTAAGTCACTGATGCTAGAAGAACACTATTGAATATTTATAGTCATTTCTGGAAGCTACTGGTACAAAGTTACTGTCACAAGGTCATTGCTATGACAAGGCTTCTGTTAGAAGTCCACTGTCAGACTCCTTCTCAAGTATTCTGTTGATAAAAACACTATTCAAGTCTGCAGTTGGAATAGTTATAGTTGATGTTGTTAGATGATACAGAACTATCGATTAAAAGCATACTTTTAAAGGTCTATTGTTGAGCCTACCGATGGTGTTTACTGATAAAGAGCCACTCTTACAAAGAGTAAACATCTACCATTACAAGACATCCACTAAGCACAAAGTTCACCGTTACAAGTCTACATTCAAAGACCCTACCGGTGAAGTTCACAGTTGAATAATATACCGATGAAGTCCACAGTTGAAAAGACCAAAGTTGAATTCTACTGTGTGACATGCATCTGCTACCAGTCAAATGATATTATATTCTTCTCTTTACCAATTTTTTATTAATAATATTATAACGGTCATGTCTAGACAAATTAATACATCTGACATTATTTAATTTCATTTGCATGGATATCAGGAAATAGTACGATGTACGAGGAAGACCACATGTTGGTGAAGCATCTTTCCTGCCGGCCCCTGCTGAACGAAATCAAAAATGATGAACTGGAAGAGAGAACATATATATATATATAAGAAATATTTCTTTTTAGAGACAAGTGACCGACATATGCATAAAAAAACAAGAGAAGTGGCATTGAGATATTGAATATACAGAGAACACTCATAAGATAGAATCATACACAATACGAAGTAGAATCCTCAATCTCTCATTCAGAATAACATAGATATTTAATAGGATCAATTGAAAGAATCTTTTTTCAAGCTATTTGGTGTGATGAAAAGAGATTAACATCCAAGAAGCTGATCATATCTACATCTGGAAGTCATAACCTGAATGTTCTGACACCTTGTTTTAGAGTCAACATGTAGAGAAGGACCAAAACTTCATCTCATTCATTCTAACGAGTCTAGAGCTGACATGTCAAGACATCAGAGCATTCTAAACTCATTCCCACTATTTTTAACTCTAATGTGTTTTGATACTTTACATTTGTGAGCAGTGTGTCTGTTACACACACTAACTCTTGTACGTGAACTGAGGGATACTGAAAATCCCCATTCTAAACATTATTTATTTTTGTTTACCACGTACAACTGTGGAAGAATCCTGGTGTGGCTTGTAATTTTATTTTCCCACGTAGAACTGTGGTAGAGGTTGAAAAACCTGGATAGTTTGTGAAAGCTATTGTATATCCCGATACAGGTTGTGTATCACTTTAATATAATATCTTGGTGGCAAGTGATCACCAAATGGAGAAGTCTAGGTATTTTCTTAAGACTTATCATCTTGTTTAAATTGTTGTGTTCCCATTTCATTACTCTATGTTATTTCTATCTGCAGTGCTTATATTAGATAAAAACATAAATCTGTTTTTACATTCACTCTGATAGTTAGATCTGGGTAGTGTGTATATCTGACCTGTTTAGTAAACTTGTTTCAAAATAGGAATTATTTCTCATACTGACTCTACTGAGGAGTAACAAACCTTTGAGAAACATGTTGAACAATAGATCACTTATATCTCTACTGCCTTAATTAACTCAGCGGTTTTAATTTGGGGGATTTAAAATAAACAACATTTTAACAAAAAATTTAAATTGGTACTCAATTCACCCCCCCTCTTGTGTATCCACTCTGACCATCATTTGGTATCAGAGGCAACATTCTTATTTATAAATGGTTTTCAAACCCTCTTCTTTTCAAAATGTGATTTTAGTTTTATCTTAAAGATCATAAATTTCTGTTAGTCTTAAATTTTCTCTCTGTAATATCTCTTCAAAAATCTAGTTATGGACAATTGAATAGAAGGTGTTTCTACTAACATGCCACCTTTCTTTAATGGTGTGAATTATTCTAAATGTAAAATTAAAAGGAAAATTCATTTGGAAAGTATTGGTTTTGATATTTGGTCTGCTATAGAATCAGAATATGAAATTCCCAAAACTGCTAGATCTACCAGGGATGATATTACTAAGTCTAACTATAATAATAACTGTAAAGCTATGATTGCCCTTTACTACTCTTTAGGGGATGAGGAATTTAACTGAATTTCTACATGCAAAACAGATCATGAAATCTGGGACACCTTGGTTGTTTTTCAAGAAGGAACAACCAATGTGAAGAAAATGAGATTAAATACTTATACTATTAAATATGATAATTTTAAGATGATAATTGATGAACCCATTACTGATATGTATCTTTGTTTTAATGAGATTGTCAATGCCATGAGTTCACTGGGAAAAGCTGTTCCAGAAAAGGAGAAGATCTTGAGAATATTGAGATGTTTTCCTGAGATATGGAGATGCACTTTCGTATCTATCCGAGAGTCATGTAACATCAACAAGCTACCAGTTAAGGAGTTTATTGGTAAACTAATGATGTATGAAGATTAATTGAAGGTGAATAAAGAAGAAGATGATGAACCCAAAATAAAATTTGTAGCATTCAAGTCTACTGCTTTAAAGAGAAAAGACAAGGAGAAAATACATGTATCTACTGAAAGTTCAGCTAGTGAAAATTCAGATTCAGACAGTGATGAATAAATGGATCAAAAATCCAATATATTTAAGAAGTTCTATAGGAAGAATAAGTTTTTTAGAAAGCCAAACTACAAATGTAAATATGATCAACAAGGTAAGTGGAAGAAGGATTGGAAGAAATCTGACAAGGAAGATGATATAGTCTTCTATGAATGCAAATGGAAAGGAAAAATCAAGGCTGACTATCCAAAGTTAAAATTCAAGAAGAAATATGATTATAAGGACAAGAAGTATAAGAAAGACTTTCATGAAACTAGGAGTGCTTTGGAAGGCAACACAAGTGACTCAGAAGCCACTGTCTCTAAAAAGAATCATGCCAACATGTGCTTCATGACTAACATATCCGAGGTACATGTTTCCTATATTCTTAATGATTATTATTCTGGAAATAATAGTTATTCAGATAATGATGAAAATATGTCTAAGGATGAACTGTTTGAATATTTCAATATACTGGAAGATACAAGCAATGAACTAAAAGATAAATATAAATCATTGAAGAAACAACATGCCTTGACTAGTAAAATTAAAACAGATATATGTGTAGAAAAAGAAAAGAATGATCAACTGTTGAAAGAGAATAGTTAGCTCAAATTATATAATGAACAATTAAAAAAAGATATTGAGAAATTGACTTCTGGTAGGGATACCTTGACATAGTTTCTAGGAATTCATATTGCTCCAAAATATACAACTGGTCTAGGATATCAGCCTGGACAGAGACACATTAGCAAAACAAAATTTGTTCTAAAATCTGGACAGTTCATTGCTAACTCTGGAAAATATTTTGAGAAACAATTTTTTAAAGGACCGAACAATGTATTTATATCTCAAAATATGTTTGTTGATTTTTATAAAACCTATAAAGAAAATATGGGTTCCCAAAGTTATATTGGCTAACCTTACTAGACCCAAGAAGATCTAGGTACCAAAATTATCCTATGTTTAATCTATTTTGTAGGGAAGTTTCTTAAGGAGTTACTGTAATACCCTATGGTATTTGGACAGTTGATGTTCAAGACATATGACATGAGACTATTCTTTCTTTAAGGGTCTAATTAAAGTTGATGGTGGGCATTTCACCTTTGGTGACAATGCAAAAGGAAAAATCATCGGCTTAGGCCAGATTGAAAACCCTGATACAATATTAATTTATAAAGTACTTTTTGTTGATGGGTAAAAGTATAATTTAATTAACATATCTCAGTTATGTGATGATGGACTTAATGTTAAATTTGAGAATGATTCATGCAATGTTTTTAATTCAAAAAATGATTTCATTCTGACTGCATATAGAAATAAGAATGTGTATGCTGTTGATTTAAAATCTTTAGCAAAACAAAATGTTTCTTGCTTAAATGCTTTTCATAAAGAATCTTGGTTGTGGCAAAGAATATTAGGACATTGTAATGTTTACTCACTTAGGAAGCTATCTAAGAAATTTTTAGTTAGAGACCTACCTAAATTAGAGTTCCCAACTGATAAAGTGTGTAATATCTGTCAAAAGGGAAAACAACACAATTTTTCTTTCAAACCAAAGAATAAAGTTTCAACTTGTCAACTACTTGAGTTGGTTCACATGGAATTGTTTGGACCATCAATAGTTTCAAGAATAAATGGGAAGCACTATGTTTATGTTCATGTAGATGACTTTTCTAGGTATACTTGGGTATACTTTCTAGCTCACAAAATTGATGTTTGTTCCCACTTTGTCAAATATTCTATGTCTGTATAAAACCATAGTGGACTTAAGATTAAAACTCTAAGAAGTGATCATGGCCATGAGTTTGAGAATCAAGAGTTTGAATCCTACTGCTCGCACAATGGCTATAGTCACAACTTTTCAGCCCCTAGGACACCCCAACAAAATGGAGTTGTAGAAAGAAGAAATAGGACCCTTCAAGAATTTGCATGAACTATGCTTAATGAGTATGACATACCTATTTATTTTTGGGCTGAAGCTGTAAATACATCTTGTTACATTATCAATAGAGTTTTAATTAGGCCTATTCTAAAAAGGAACCCTTATGAACTCTAGAATAATAGGAAGCCTAAGGTTAATTACTTTAGTGTTTTTGGTTGCAAAGTCTTTATTCTTAATACTAAAGATAATCTTGACAAATTTTCTCCCAAAAGTGATGAAGGAATTTTTCTTAGTTATTCTGTTTCAAGTAAAGCCTATAGAGTATTCAATAAGAAAACCAAATGTTTGGAAGAATCAGTTCATATCAAATTCGATGAGACTGATCCACATGAGCCTAAAGCTTCTCTTGAAAATCATGTGGAAGATTTATCAAATTTGAACATTAATGATAAAAATAGTGAATCCCTTGTAAAAGTATCCAGTTCTGGAAATTTTCCAGAATCTTCACCTGCTGATTTTGAAACAACAGACAACTCTAATGAATCTAGTTTAACCCTTCTTAGAGGTACTAGGACTCTTAATAATCATCCTCTCGATGCTGTTGTAGGTGAATTGAATAGAGGAACACAAACTAGAGCTTCTCTAAGAAACCAGGTTGAACATCAATCTTTTCTTCCATAGCTTAAACCCAAAAATATTAATGATTCTATCAATGATGAATTTTGGGTAATGGATATGCAGGAAGAACTGAATCAGTTCTAAAGGAAAAAAGTTTGGGAATTAGTGGAAAGACCCAAGGACACCTTAACCATAGGCACTAAATGGGTGTTTAGGAACAATGTAGATGAGTCTGGTAATATAGTTAGAAATAAATCTAGGCTAGTTGCACATGGATATAGTCAAGAAGAAGGAATAGATTATGAGTAGACTTTTTCACCTGTAGCTAGACTAGAAGCCCTTAGGATACTACTTGCCTATGCAGCTCATCTAAATTTAAAAATTTATCAAATGGATGTTAAAAGTGCTTTTCTAAATGGGTACATGGTTGAGGATGTGTTTGTTGAACAACCCTGGCTTTAAAAATCCCCATTTCTCCAATCATGTTTTAAAACAATCTAAAGATTTGTATGGATTAAAACAAGCTCCAAGAGCATGGTATGATAGGCTCAGCTCATTTCTTATTTCAAAAGGTTTTACCAAAGGGATAGCTGATCCTACTCTTTTCATTAAATGGATTTCTAAATATATTCTGATAGTACAAATTTATGTGGATGATATTATTTTTGGATATTATAAAAGTTCATTATGTGTTTATTTTTCAAAAATAATGAATAATGATTTTGAAATGAGTTTAATGGGAGAACTCAAATTTTTCCTTGGATTTCAGATCTTTCAAAATAAAAATGGAATTTGTTTTGAATCAAAGTAAATATATTAAGGATCTTTTAAAACGTTTTTCTTTGGATGGTAGTCAAGTTAGTGACACACCTATGAGTACCACCTGTATGTTGGATACAGATAATGCTAGAGAACCAGTGGATTAAACCAACTACAGAGGTATGATAGGAAGTCCACTCTATCTTACAGCTAGTAGACCTGACATCATGTTTAGTGTCTGCATGTGTGCTCCCTTTCAAGACAATCCAAAAGAGTCTCATTTATCTATTGTTAAAAGAATTTTTAAATATCTCAAACATACTCCCAACTTAGGATTATTTTATCCAAAAGTAAAATCATTTGATTTAACGAGTTATTCTGATGCTGATTTTGTCGGTTGCAAGTAAGATAGAAAAACCACCTTTGGGACATGTCACATTTTAGGCAAGTCACTAGTATCTTGGTGTATCAAGAAGAGGAATTCTATTGCATTATCTACTTCTGAAGCTGAGTACATAGCTTCTAGTAGTTGTTGTGCTCAAATTCTGTGGATGGCACACACTTTACTACAGTATGGATATCAATTCAAACATGTCTCTATAAAGTGTGACAATACAAGTGCTATTAACATTTCTAAAAATCCATTATCACATTCTAGGACAAAGCATATCGATGTGAGACATTCACTACTAGAAGAACAGGTATTTGCGACGGGGAATTTGCGACGGGGGCCCGTCGCAAATAGCCCATTGCTGAAAACGGCGTCACAACAACACTTATTTGCGACGGGCCCGTCGCTAAAGCCGTTTTTTGCGACGGTCATTCTCCCCGTCGCAAATAGTACTCCGTATTTTTGTAAAAAACTTTTAAAATAGTTTTTGCGACGGGCCCATCGCAAATACCTTTTGCGACGGGACCCGTCGCAAAAACCATTTTAAAAAAAAAATAAAAAACTATTAATAATACTAGTATTTGCGACGAGCATAGTATCCCGTCGCAAAAACTATTTTTAAAAAAAAATAAAAAACAATTAATAATACTAGTATTTGTGACGGGCATAGTATCCCGTCGAAAATACTATAAAAAAAATAAAAAAACTAAAATATTAATAAATTATTTTCATTAATATAATAATAGAATTATAATTCACAAATAAAAATAATAAATTATTAATAAATTATTTTAATTAATATAATAATAATAGAATTATAATTCAAAAATAAAAAATTATAGAATATTAATAAATGATTTAATTAATATAATAATATTAGAATTATAATTCCTAAATAAAAAAATATTAATAATTTATTTTAAATAATATAAAAATAATAGAATTATTTTACATTCAAATATTAAAATAATTCAAGTATTACAAAAAATATAATTAAATTCTAATATTATAAAATTTTAATATATATATATAATTTAATATTATAATATATAAATAATATTATTATTCATATTGATATTGTTATTTAAAAATATAATATTATTAATATTTTATAATGAGACAGAAACTACGAATAGAAAAATAATAATAATTTGATTTCACAAATTTTATAACATAAGTACAATCTCTAATCTGAAGGAGGGGGGGGGGAGGTGGGGGATCTGCAGATGGTGGTGGAGGAAACTCCATCCCTAAAGCATGATTGAGTCAGCGCATGTACTCCATCTGCTCCTGATGTTGCTGCTGCCACCGACTCGCCTGCTCCTCGTACAGCTGCTGCTGGCGTCGACGCTCCACCTCATGTTGTTGACGCATCTGCTCCTCCTCCTGTCAGAGACTCTCTATCTGTGCAGTCTGAGATCGCAACTGATCCTCATACTGTGTAGTAGAAGAAGATGCACGAGCTCCTCTCGAGCTGGACGCCGACATCGCAGCACTGCCATAATAATCTTGGGGAGTCAGTCGAGAGCTGATACCAACTACCCGGCCCTTCTCGAAGGCATACTGGGTGGCCTGCATCCATGCCGCTTCATCAAACTGACGGGCAGTGGCCTGATATGATGACTCGGCCAGACTCTCAGGCCGGGCCTGTGACACTGCGGCCTAATATGACTCCTATAGTTGCAATTTAAAATTAAAATTGTGAATATATTATATGCAGTTAATTTTTAAACTTGAAAACAAATAATACTGACCACGATGTGATGCTGACAATCACCTCTGAGCTCCCCAGTAGCAGGATCACTATACATCCTCCGATATACGTCGTACTCTGTAATATCGGGGTGCTTGACATCCAATAAGAATAAAAAATAAACTGTTAATATTTATAGTTATATAAAATATTTATAAATAATGTACGTACCAGATGCTGTCTATGAGTACTGAAAGAACGACTCCCAGCTCGATAAGTCACCTCCTGTCTCCCCCGATTCTGCCTCCCCACCGATGATCTCCTCTGAAAGGCACCACTCAACCAGTGCGCACATAATCCATCCCATACATGGGATGAAATATACTCTGGTCGGTGTGCTCTACATGACTCGTCAAAATCTGACACTCCTGCTTTCTTCATCGAAGCTTTTCTTAAATTGTGCAAAAACTGACGAAGGCGATCATGCATGGCCACCTCCCATGCCTCGTGGATGGCGTCACGCATGGTATCCTCGATCGGATACCATAAACCCTACAAATAAATCAAAATATCAAGTTAGAAATGAAATAATTTTCAAAATAAAAATTATTTATTTACGTACGTACCAACCAATGGCCGAACATGGCCTGCTGCACATCAATGGGAATCTGCTCCCATGTGGTCCACGGCTGAGAGAAATAGTTGCGCAAAATAGTGCTGCCATGTCCGACTGCTATATGCGGAAAACTGAAAAAATAATAAACATTTATTATGTGAATAGATTAATGAAATATTAGTCAAATCCACAGGTTATCACACAGGTTATCACACCTCCGTGTGTGTGGATCAAACCCAAGACGTGGACGTCACTCGGGGATGGGGTCAGGAATCATCTATCGTGCAAGACCGCGCCCCCTCCACGTACTCCCTAGAGCTCCTGCAGGCTGAGGGTCATCTATCAGCAACTCATCCGCATCGAAAGTCAGGTCAGCATCCACCAACACACGAAATGTGGCGTCGTCCATCTGAAACAGAAAATATTAATGTTAGCAAATAATTGATAATTACTATTATATATACATATATACATATTATGATTGTATATAAGTACCATGAAATGCTATCAGTGTTCATCTTCATCATCATCTTCATATATGTCAATGTCATCTTCATATTCCTCCTCAACATCATCGATATCCATTCGAGTTACAGTTGCTTCATCTCTTACCATTTCAAATTCATATGTGACATCATTAACATCATCGTCATCACCAACTCTTAAATGTGGGGTGTCGTCATTGATACTCATGTCTCTTTGTAAAAAAGATTGATTTTGAGTACTCTCTTGAAAAACATCAATTCTTTGCACATCAGTGAAAGCACATTCACTTTGACTAAACTGATTGTCTCAAATTTTGATTTTTATTACACTCCACCAATCAGTCAATTCTCTTGATGTTTCACGGTACTTTGCATAATAAACTTGATATGCCTGTTGAGCCAATAAGAATGGTTCATTTACTGCGAGAACACTTTTACATTTAATATCGATGATTCCATGAGTCGGATGAACACGCACGCCTCTCTCTGTATCCAACCACCGACATTTGAACATGGTTATGTAATGTTGTCCAAGATAACAGAGTTCAATGATTTCATCAAGTATGCCATAAAAGTCAACTTCATTTTCTCGATGATGAGATCCTCTCAAGCTAACTCCACTGTTCATTGTTTTTTTCGATTCCCCATATGCATGTGTGTGGAATCGAAATCCATTCACCACATATGCATTATAAGTTTTAACAAGTTTGGAAGGTCGGTTACTCAATACACACAGCCGTTTGTCAATTTTATCAGCATGTCAAGACACCTGAAATTTTTTGAAATAATTATCAATATAGTAAACTATACATTGAATGAGTTTCTAAAAGATAAAGAATTTATGTTACCAGTGTTTGAAACCACTGAGAGAAATTTTTCAGTCGATGTTCTTCGAGAGAAGCTGCTGTAATTTGTGGAATTTGTTTCTTGATATGATTATCATACAACATATAAAAACCAAAGTTATTTACTGTAACATAAATGATACAATAAGTGATATAAACACTTACAGTACAACTGATGTCATCTCTTCACAGTTGACCAGACCATTCGTATGAGCTCTCAGATGTTCATCATCTGAAAGCCAGCATTCATAAACTCCAACGAAACCAAGCTCTGAGCGGTTGAAAATAGATAATTGATTGTCGATTTCATCAATATTCCTCTCGTTCGGTCCCATTCGGTTGTGTTTTGAAGGATACTCAGATTCAAAATAATGGGAGCAGAAAAAAGATATTTCCTCTTGCAAATAAGCTTCTGCAATAGATCCTTCAACAGATGCTTTGTTACGTACTTTTCTTTTCAATTTTTTCATGCATCTTTCAAATGGGTACATCCATAGAAACTGTACTGGACCTCCACATTTGGCTTCATATGGCAAATGTAACATCAAATGTTCCATTGAGTCGAAGAAAGACGATGGAAATATATTTTCCAGTTTATATATAATTACAACAACATCTTTTTCAAGTTTTCCTAGAGCATCATAATATGCCGTAGCCGCACAAATTTCCCGAAAAAAATGAGACATGTCTGTTATGGAACCCCAAATCACAGAATTCAACAGACCTCTTAATCCAATGGGTAGAAGTCTCTCCATTATAACATGACAATCATGACTTTTTAATCCAGTAATATGACCATTCTTTACACATATACCCATATTAGAAGCACAGCCATCTGGAAGTCTCAAATCTGCAATCCACTGACAAAATAATAAACAGTTTTCTTTAGAAAGTGTATAAGCTGCTTTTGGTTTCAGTAACCTTTCTGTTCTGACATTCTCAAATAGTTCCAATTCTGGACGCCTGCAAATTTGGGCAAGATCTAAACGTGCATTTACATTGTATTTGCTCTTTCTTGGCGTATCCAAAACTGTATGAAACAAATTATCAAAACAGTTCTTCTCAATATGCATGACATCTAACATGTGTCGGACCAACGGATCAGACCAATTTGGAAAATCCCAAAATATGCTACGTTTAATCCAATTGTGTTCTTTCCCAAAACCAGAAATTTTTTGTTGGTTTATTGTGGGACCAAAAGTGATGGGGGGTAATGAAAATACAACTGATTTTAACTCCAAACCTGATAGCATTTTTGGAGGTCCATCCCTTTCAGTTGTTCCTTTTCTGAAATGAGATCTATTTCTGCGAAAAGGATGATAAGCTGGAAGAAATCTGCGATGACATTCAAAATAACAAGGTTTCTTTCCATGAATGAGCATAAAAGCTTTGTTCTCTCCCATACAGTAAGGACATGATTTCTGACCATGGGTACTCCATCCAGATAACATCCCATAAGCCGGGAAGTCACTTATTGTCCACATCAATGCTGCTCTCAGTATGAAATTCTGTTTCATTGCAACATCATATGTACTGACACCAGTACTCCACAATAAATTTAATTCATCAATCAGTGGCTTCAAATAAACATCAATATTTTTCTTCGGATGTCCTGGAATTAGTAAAGTCAAAAAGATATATAGCTCCTTCATCAACATCCATGGAGGTAAATTGTACGGAGTTAAAAAAACAGGCCAACATGAATATTGACTACCATAAGATCCAAACGGTCAGAAACCATCAGTGGAAAGGCCCAGCCGAACATTTCTAGCTTCTAAAGAAAAGGATGGATGCACTCTATCAAAATGTTTCCATGAATCACCATCGGCTGGATGATTCATGCTTTTATCGGTTGAAATATTCTCTTTATGCCATGACATCATTGTCGCTGTATTCTTAGAAATGAATAAACGCTGAAGTCTGGATGTAAGCGGAAAATATCTCAACTGTTTTACAGGAATCAAACCAGACTTCCCGTGTTGCCCTTCTTTATATCTTAGTTTCCCACATGTAGGACAATTATCCAACGACTCATTTTCCCCAGAATATAAAATGCAGTCATTTGAACATGCATGAATCTTCTGACAAGTAAGTCCAAAATTTCGAACCAGCCTCTTACTCCCATAGTAATTTGCAGGTAAAGCATTTCCTTCGGGTAACAGTGTTTTCAGCAAAGAAAATATCTGGTCAAAACAGGTGTTTGACATTCCGTTATCTGATTTGATAGGCATAAATTTTGCAACTGCTTCTAATTTGCTCATCTTGCAGCCAGGATATAATGCATCCTCAGCAGATTTCAACAACTCATAAAATTCAGACGGTGCCAACTCGGGATTTGAAGCTATATCAGCCGGAGTTTCTGTATGTTGAACACATGAACCTGCAACATCATGTACCAAATCTTGAAACCGGGATGGATCCGGAATCAAGTTGGTATCACCTACTCTGGAACTGCGTTCACCGTGTTGATACCAAAAAATATAATCTGGTTGAAAACCAAAATGCAAGAGAAGTTTTCCCACTTTGTCAAACGTGTCAAACGTTCTCAATGCACATTTTCTGCAAGGGCGTTTTATTTTTCCTTCTGAAACAAATTCTGAATTTGATGCCGTAAATGATATAAAGGTCTCCACACCCTCAACATATACTGGATTTAAACCAGAACCGTTTGGATTTCTACGTTGATTTATCCATATGCGGTCACCTAATAATGATTGTTGATGACCTCGTTGTTCCATATTTCTCTATAAAATATAAAAGCATTAATGGTTTTGAATAATTTGTTAGAAACAACACTCAAGTAAAGATTGAATATATTGAGAATAAAGAAAAACATGTTACAAATATTGATAATTATTACTAATTATTGTTAATTAATACTAATTATTGGTAATTAATACTAACTATTGGTAATTATTACTAATTATTGTTAATTATTACTAATTATTGGTAATTATTACTAATTATTGGTAATTATTACTAATTATTGGTAATTATTACTAATTATTGGTAATTATTACTAATTATTGGTAATTATTACTAATTATTGGTAAATATTACTAATTATTGGTAATTAATACCAATTATTGGTAATTAATACCAATTATTGGTAATTAATACCAATTATTGGTAATTAATACTAATTATTGGTAATTAATACTAATTATTGGTAATAAATACTAATTATTGGTAATTATTGATAATTATTGTTAATTATTGATAATTATTGCTAATTATTGGTAATTATTGCTAATTATTGGTAATTATTGCTAATTATTACTAATTATTACTAATTATTGGTAATTATTACTAATTATTGGTAATTATTACTAATTATTGGTAATTAATACTAATTATTGGTAATTAATACTAATTATTACTAATTATTGTTAATTATTACTAATTATTACTAATTATTGGTAATTATTGTTAATTATTACTAATTATTGGTAATTAGTACTAATTATTGGTAATTATTACGAATTATTGGTAATTATTACTAATTATTACTAATTATTACTAATTATTACTAATTATTGGTAATTATTACTAATTATTGGTAATTATTAATAATTATTGGTAATTATTCATAATTATTGGTAATTATTACTAATTATTGGTAATTATTACTAATTATTATTAATTATTGGTAATTATTACTAATTATTGGTAATTAATACTAATTATTGGTAATTAATACTAATTATTGGTAATTAATACTAATTATTGGTAATTAATACTAATTATTGGTAATTAATACTAATTATTGGTAATTAATACTAATTATTACTAATTATTGGTAATTATTGATAATTATTACTACTTATTGGTAATTATTGATAATTATTACTAATTATTGGTAATTATTACTAATTATTGGTAATTATTACTAATTATTGGTAATTATTACTAATTATTGGTAATTATTACTAATTATTGGTAATTATTGCTAATTATTGGTAATTATTACTAATTTTTGGTAATTATTACTAATTATTGGTAAGTATTACTAATTATTCCTAATTATTGATAATTAATGGTAATTGTTCCAAATTATTGTTAATTATTACTAATTATTGGTAATTATTACTAATTATTGGTAAAAAATACTAATAATTGGTAATAAATACTAATTATTGGTAATTAATACTAATTATTGGTAATTATTGGTAATTATTGTTAATTATTGGTAATTAGTACTAATTATTGGCAATTTTTGCTAATTATTACTAATTATTGGTAATTATTACTAATTATTGGTAATTATTACTAATTATTGGTAATTAATACTAGTTATTACTAATTATTACTAATTATTACTAATTATTACTAATTATTGGTAATTATTGTTAATTATTACTAATTATTGGTAATTATTACTAATTATTGGTAATTATTACTAATTATTGGTAATTATTACTAATTATTGGTAATTATTCTTAATTATTACTAATTATTAATAATTATTACTAATTATTGGTAATTATTATTAATTATTACCAATTATTACTAATTATTGGAAATTATTATTAATTATTACCAATTATTGGTAATTATTGATAATTATTACTAATCATTGGTAATTATTGGTAATTATTGGTAAATATTGGTAAATATTGGTAATTATTGATAAATATTGGTAATTATTGGTAATTATTGGTAATTATTACTAATTATTGGTAATTATTACTAATTATTGGTAATTAATACTAATTATTACTAATTATTACTAATTATTGGTAATTATTCCCAATTTTTACTAATTATTACTAATTATTACTAATTATTACTAATTATTACCAATTATTGGCAATTATTACTAATTATTACTAATTATTACTAATTATTACTAATTATTGGTAATTATTACTAATTATTACTAATTATTACTAATTATTAGTAATTATTACGAATTATTACTAATTATTGGTAATTATTCCTAATTATTACTAATTATTACTATTTACTGGTAAGTATTGGTAATTATTGGTAATTATTCCTAATTATTGGTAATTATTACTAATTATAGGTAATTATTACTAATTATTGATAATTATTACTAATTATTGGTAATATTTACTAATTATTGGTAATTAATACTAATTATTGGTAATTAATACTAATTATTGGTAATTAATACTAATTATTGGTAATTAATACTAATTATTACTAATTATTGGTAATTATTGATAATTATTACTACTTATTGGTAATTATTACTAATTATTGGTAATTATTACTAATTATTGGTAATTATTACTAATTATTGGTAATTATTACTAATTATTCCTAATTATTGATAATTATTGGTAATTGTTCCTAATTATTAGTAATTAAATGAATAATTACAAATTATTAAGAATAATTACCAATAATTACAAATAATAACATTATTAGTATATTTTATTATTAATATTAAAATAATATAATTTTCTAATTTATATACAAGTCTCCTTTCATCTGTGCGTTTTCTATCTCCACATACAAATAATACATGTGAAGACAGCAAACACACAGATGAAAAGAGAACTGTATATATATAAAATATTATATTATTTTAATATTAATAATAAAATAGACTAATAATGTAATAATGTTATTATCTCTAATTATTGGTATTTATTACTAATTATTAATATTTATTCTTAATTATTACTAATTATTACTAATTATTCCTAATTACCATTAACTATGAACAATACTAATAATTTAAATTTATTAAGTAATAAAACAATATAAACATAATTAAATTACAACTAATTAAGAATAATTGAAACTAATAAAAAATTATAAAATAAATATTAAATTAAATTGAACATAAATACCTTGAAAATTGATCTGCTCTGATCGTTCTTCAAAATTTTAATATCAGCTCCGGAGAAAAAATTAAACTGAAGAAAAACTGAACATTAGAAATATAACTTTGAGGGAAGAAGAAGATGGAATTTGAAAATGTTTTGAAAAAAAACGGATGGGGGTATTTATAGGTTAGATTATTTGTGACGGGTCCATTTGGGACGGGATTCCCGTCACAAATAATATTATTTGCGACGGGTCCCGTCGCAAATACCTTAGCCAACATTTATTACGGTCAACGGGTAAATAGTTATTTGCGACAGGTCCCGTCGCAAATAACCACCTGCCGACATACTATTTGCGACGGGGGAATATTCCCATCGCAAATACCTTTTTCCGCCGCCGGTTATTTGCGACGGGAATATTCCCCCGTCGCAAATAGTTTTCCCGCGATTTGGCGCGCAACGCGCGCCAGTTCTTTTGCGACGGGGAAAGCAATCCCGTCGCAAAAGCCTACTTATTTGCGACGGGTAAATACCCCGGTCGCAAATAAGTTTTTAACAGGACTATTTGCGATGGGATCTATTCCCGTCGCAAATAACCCGTCGCAATTGCTCATTTTTCCCGTAGTGATTACTTTTTGAGGGATCATTATCAAAAGGGTGATATCACTCTTGAATTCATTGGCACTGAACATCAATTGGCTAATATATTCACAGAGCCTTTGAATCCTGAGAGGTTAAATTACACCAAACATGAGTTAGGTATGATTAATTTCAGCACAGTTAGACCTCATAGTCAGACCTCAAAGTCGAACCTCACAGTAAGACCTCAAAGTCGAACCTCACTGTTAGACCTCACAGTCGAACGTCACAGTTAGACCTCACAGTCGAACCTCATAGTGATACCTCACAGTTAGACCTCAAAGTCGAACCACACAGTTAGACCTCACAGTCGAACCTCACAGTTAGACCTCAGAGTCGAACCTTACTGTTATACCTCACTGTTGCACCACACCGGTGTACCTCACTGATACATATCACTGTTGAATACCTCGTTGTTTGTCTTTATTTGTAGGAATTCGAACCGTTTTTATTTCTTTTTATTTTATTTTATAACCCCTAAATGATAAATTCAAAGGCAACGAACATATCTCAATCCACCTTCCTCTCTCAATCTCAAACCTTGCTCTTGAAATTCCTAATTTGTAACCCTTTACCTGAGCCCTCAAACCTATATCAATATCCATGGCCAGAACAAAGCGATCCCCCGACTTTCAATGAGGATGCGCCAAGGCCTAATAAAACTCGGGCTGAATCCAGTGGCACCAGAAACACCCCGTCGGGACCTGTAAACCCGCATATAACCAAAAGAAAAATCTTTGATGAGAAGGAGCTAAGTGAAGAATGGCTGCTGTCGGGAAAGTCATTAGTACTGAAAGTACTAGATGCCCAAGGATGGACCGAATGCTTTTCCAACAACAATAGACCTTACTGTTTGAATCTTGTGAAAGAATTCAATGAATATCTAACATTCGAAGAGGAGGAGGATGTGCATAAGCTAATGTCCAGAGTAAATGTCAATGAAGTTAGCATCTCGTCTGCTGAGTGGGATGCTTGTTTGAGAGTTCCTCATGAAGGAATATATGACTACTACTCTAGAGTGGCTCCTCCAGATATTGTAGTTTCTGAGTTTGAAAAAGATATTGAAGAAGTGACAGGAGATGGAAAATCAAGAAGGATCATTGCATCTAAGATGAATGGAGAATGCAAGCTTTTATTCAAATTCATTCAGCATGTACTTAGTCCGAGGAGAGGGGACCTTGCAGTACTAAAGTACCAAGACATATTCCTGATGTGCTTACTAAAGCATGGAAGGAAGATTAACCTATGTAGGTTACAGATGGCACAATTGGAGGATATGACCAAGGCAAGCTCAAAGTCCATTGTGTTATTCCATGCCAAGCTTATTTCAGTTATGATAAGGGTAAAAGGTGTGGCTGGAAATCAAGTAGAGATGATAGTGTCCAAGAACAATGTCTGTACCTCCAAGGTTATTTTAAAATTCAGGAATATTAGCTGCAATCCCTGGAAGAAGGCATGGGTGAATGATGAAGGAAAGGTGTATGAAAAGTAATACCCCAATACTCATCCAACTAGGCCAAAAGACAAAAGTGATCCAGGCCTGAATACTAATGATCCAGAACTAGTTTATTCTGATGAGGAGGAGGCCTATGGAGCTATGGACCCTCAAAGAGAGAGCACCCCCATTGATGATGGGAGTGATCCTAATTTACCTCACAGTCCTCTAAGGACAGTAGCCTTTGGAGCAGCTAGCCCTCCAAAAGAACTACCAAGGAGAGAGATTGTTCTAAAGGACAGTGATACTGAGACCACTAAAGAAGAAGGAGAATAAGAATATTAGAATGTTGTCAAGGACACCACTGAAGGGGATGAGGCTACAGAGTCAGATCATTGTGCTCATGAATAAAAGGAGTTTGTTGCTGAAGTAGATGATGAGGATAATGAAGAATAAGAGCTCAGTTTGAGCCCTCTGATAGATAGTACAGTCAAGATAGTTCCTGATTAGGAAGCAGGAGTGGAATCTACTGCCATTGATGAGTGATTCATTGATGACTCAGAAAAGGATAGGACTCACCATACTGTGGAACTATCATAGAAAATGGTTGTTTCATCTGGTGAATTTGGAGAAGAAGTTGTGGAGTTACCTCGAGCAGAACAGTTAGAGGAGATTCCTCAAGAGAATTCTCTAAGTGAGGGGGAGCATCTTGGTTCAGTGTCTGTGCTATATGACATCGAAGGTTGGTCATCAGAGCCAGGATATATGGTTCTTGGACTCAATTATGGAGATTCTAATGAGGAAGACCATCCCCAAAGGGAGTCTATTATCCTACCAATTGTGGCTGATAATTTGGAAACCAAAGAGGACCTTGAGTCCATAAAGGCTGAAATGAAAGAAGTACTGAGAGAATCAGTGGCATATTTAAAGAATATCCTTGTTGAAGAGATGAGGAGTGTGGAGAAATCCCTGGTCATATCTCTGGGATGTGTTGTGTCTAGTCCAGTGAAGGAAATGATAGATGAAGATAAAGTATACCATACTCAAATTGAGAGCTGGATAGGAGCTGTGGTTCCTCTAAGACAATTGATTGCTTCTTTTACTACCATGAACAGTTCTCAAACCCAAGTTAATGATGATATTTGATATATCAAAGATGTAGTCAAGTAGTTTTTAGAAGTATTTGAGGCCTTTAAGACATCAGTAAATGAACATTATAACAGTCAAGATGCAGTTGTTCAGAAGGTGGTTAGCAGTTTGACTCAATCTTTCAAAGAGACAATAGCTTTCTCGGTCAAACCCCTTCCCTCATCCAGCTCCACTATGAACATTGACCAGATCAGAACATTCATCCAGGAAGAGTTTTCTAAGGCCAATACCAGAGGCACCTCTGATAATCAGATACTTGCTACCACTAGGGAAGTCAGCAGTTTTGTTTGTGACCACCTACGGGAAGCTACTGCTTCTCCAGAGGCCGTTAAGAATAAGGTGGATGCTTACCTTGAGAAGGTATATACCAAGCATCAAATGACCAAACACTTCAAGATCTTGATAGAGAATATGATGCTACCTCCAGTGACTCAGGCATTTAGGGAGCAGGTCAGCATGCTGAGAGAATTGGCCCCTGCTTTGGATAGGTTTTTGGAGAATAAAGACGATTTCTTATCTACTATCGAAAGAGGAGGATGCATCATTATGGATTTCAGAAACCTTCTTCTATCCTTTCTCCATGAAGACTGCACCCCTATCATCATCCCTCTTTCCTTACCTGCATATCAACCAAGTGTTTCTTCTTCCATCATGTCTCCTGCTGAAGCTATCAGAAGCCTTACTCCACTGATCCCTAGCAATCTACCCACTACAGACCCACTGGAGCTTCTGTTGCTGCCCCTCCAGTCATTCCTACAGCCATTCCTAAAACAGCTGATCCACCAGCTCATTCTCTATCTTCTTCTTCCAATGGGAAAGAACCCCTACCTACGGATGCTATGGATTGAGACTGTTTATGTCTTTTGATAGGGACTTTGTATTATTTTTCATCATGTAATGTACTGAATTATTAATATAATCCTTCTCAATTTTCTCTCATGTGTACTTCTTTTTGCTAATCACAAAGTAGGAGAAATATTGTGCTAATTTGAGATATATTGTGCCAATTTAAGAAACATTGTGCTAATTCTAGACTAATCATATGATTGGGGAGACATATGATACTATGCTACGATGATACTATGTTGAAACTTATCTGTATTTCTCTCTGATATCATATAATAATATTTTCTGGTTTTACACTTTTATTAATCTCTGATACTTATCTGTAATACATACTAACATAATTTGTGATTATCAAATAGGGGGAGATTGTTACACTCACCTATTTTGATAATACCAAATCATGATTAAATATTGATTATAATATATTAAGTCAGTCATTAATATTTTTAATCCACATATACAATTATCTTATTATCAATAATGTATATTCTTAAGACTCATGACATTGATGAATCAACCTGCAGTTCATATTTATCTAAATATATGTTCACTATTAAAGGCTATTGGTTAGAGCCTCCTGCTCAAAGTCACTGTTATAGATTTCTATTACTCTAAGTCACTGATTCTAGAAGGTCACTGTTGAAGATTTACAGTCACTACTGGAAGCTACCTGTACAAAGTTACTGTCACAAGGTCATTTCTATGACAAGGCTTCTGTTAGAAGTCCACTGTCAGACTCCTTCTCAATATTTCTATAGAGAACTTCACTGTTCAAGTCTGCAGTCGGAAAGGATACAGTTGAAGTAGTCATATGTTATAGAACTATTTATTAAAAGCATACTGTTAAAGGTCTACTATTGAGCCTACCGATATAGTTTACTGATAAGGAGCCACTATTACAAAGAGTAAAGATCTACCGTTACAAGACATCTAGTAAGAACAAAGTTCACCGTTATAAGTCTACAGTCAAAGATCCTACCGGTGAATCTCACAGTTGAATAATCTACTGATGAAGTCCGCAGTTGAAAAGACCACAGTTGATGTATACCGTGTGACATGCATCTGCTACCAGTCAAATGATATTCTATTATTCTTTTTACCAATTTTTTATTAATACTATTATAATAGTCATGTCTAGACAAATTAATACATATGACATTATTTAATGTCATTTGCAGGGATTTCAGGAAACAGTACGATGTACGAGGAAGACCACATGTGGGTGAAGCATCTTTCCTGTCGGCCCCTGCTGAACCAAATCAAAAAGGCTAAACTGGAAGCGAGAACATTTATATATATACATATGAGAAAGATTTCTTTTTAGATCAATGTGACCGACATATTCATACAAAAACAAGAGAAGTGGAAAGGAGATATTGAATATACAGAGAACACTCATAAGATAGAATATTACACAATCTGAAGAAGAATCCTCAAGCTCTCATTCAAAATAACATCGAGCTTCAAGAGGATCAATTGAAAGAATCTTTTTCAAGCTATCTTGGTGTTCTGCATAGAGCTTAACATCCAAGAGGCTGATCATCTCTACATCTGGAAGTCATAACCTGATTGTTGCGACACTCTGTTTTCGAGTCAACATGCAGAGAAGGACCAAAACTTCATCTCATTCATTCCAACGAGTGCAGAGCTAATCTGTCAACACATCAGAGAAATCTAAACTCATTCCCACTATTTTTAGCTCTACTCTATTTTGATACATTACATTTGTGTGCAGTGTGTATGTTACACACACTGACTCTTGTACTTGAATTAAGGGATACTGAAAATCCCCATTTTAAAATTTATTTATTTTTGTTTCCCAAGTACAACTGTGGAAGAAGCCTAGTGTGGCTAGGAAGTTTATTTGCCCATGTAGAACTGTGGTAGAGGTCGAAAAACCTAGACAGTTTGTGAAAGCTGTTGTAAAGCCCGATACAGGCTGTGTATTACTTTAATATAATTTCTTGGTGGTAGGTGATCACCAAGTGTAGAGGACTAGGTCTTGTCTTAAGAATGAACCTCTTGTTTAAATTGTTGTGTTCCAATTTCATTACTCTCTGTTATTTCTATCCGTTGTCTATACATTAGAAAAAATATAAATATGTTTTTACATTCACTCTGATAGCTAGTTCTGCTTAGTGTGTATATCTGAGTTGTTTAGTTATCTTGTTTCAAAAGTGGAATTAGTTCTCATACTGACTCTACTGAGGAGTAATCAACCTTTGAGAAATCTGTTGAACAATAGATCACATATATCTCTACTGCCTTAATTAATTGGGCCGTTTTAATTTCGGGTATTTTTAATAAACACTATTTTAACATAAATTTTAAATTGGTAGTCAATTCACCCCCCTCTTGAATATCCCCTCCGACCAACATTTAATAACGGTTGTTTTGTTGATATTTGGTACTTGAGTAAAAAATGAGCTTCTTATAATTACAAGTTGTTCATGTGGTAAAATTTACACTATCTCTAAAATGATATTAATTATTTATATATCATATATATCATATATTATATATATATATATATCTGTGTATGTATTTATAATAATACATAACATTTGGGGATAAGAAATGACATGCACCGTAATGGAGACGGTAGGACGTACGTACTCATGAATGCTACATTCATTTCTGTATAATATATAATTGAATGATAAATTAATGATACATAGATATATTATAATTTTAGTATTATATCATATATATAATTTCAGTAACTCCATCCTTTATACGTTTTACACATGTCATGAACGAGTCTTATCACTTTGAGGGGGTGGTAGTCCACACTTCCTCAAATGAATCACGTTTACCAATTATGGAATCCATAAAAATATGTATATAAATAAATAATACAGAAGTTTAAGAACAATATAAATATAATATATATCACATATGAATATAGTTCCATCATAATGGCCACCATGGGAGGCGGTTAGAGATATTTGAACAATCATTGTTTCGTGAGGTAGTAGTTCACTGTCAAGAGATACAATATGTTCTTATACATTAGATGGAGGTGGGGAGAAGTGTAGTACGAATAAATCTCATAAAAAGCCTTTTATATTGAGTATACATGTGTTGTTATAAAATAATGGAATAAATAGAGTTTATGGGCTTGGAGAAGTAAAATATAATAAAAGAACTTAAGAGAAGATGTTACATTTAAATTAGGTATCTCCTTTTGGTTTGAACCAAAAGGTTTACTTGAATTTCCATCTGACTAAGCGAAGGCTTCTAGGAGGAATATAGGGATGAAGGGAGATTAATTGGAAAGATGATGTATGATACAAGGGGTTTTAGAGGTGTGGGTAATGGGTTAGAGGTGATGGCTATTTATAAGGGGGAGGACGGCCTCTTTAAGAAAGATTGAAAATATTATTTTATTATATATTGATATTCAGTTTATAAAGTTCAAAAACTCATTTAATTCGAATATAAGATTAATCTTGTTAGAAATAAAATCATTCAACAAAAATTGGAATGGTTTTGTAACGTTTTTTAAATTTTATAGTCTCATATATTTTAATCATTTATTAATAAAGTAATCATTACATCATCATTGTGTCATAAATAATTTTATTTATTTAATGTATAATAATTATAAATAAAATACCATGATTTAGGAAATAGTTTTAGATTTCAAATTAATATTTATATTCTAAGATATAACATATAAAACCCCATGTAAAAATAGATATACTAAAAGATATTTGTTTATGTAATATTTTTCATTACTTTTTATTAATTAATATAAAGTGTCGTTGTCAATCTTAAGTGGCTCCATGGGGTCCCAAAATTTACCCAAAGAAGCAAACGGTCGGACATGTATCATACGATATGATTAGGACACATGTTAGTGCAATTTAATGTTATTAAAATAACCCTTTTTACCCTTATTTAATATATTTACCCTTTAACCATGGTAAATAAAATTTTTAAGGAAGTAACTATTCATATTGTCTAAAAATAAAAGTTAAATATTTACACAATTTGGAACTCCAGATTCTAAATATCGATTACAGTTTTCCAAATTCAAAATACATAATTGGAAGAAATTAATTTAAAATTATTTTCCCTTGTCAAAATGAAAAAAAATGTTTTTACAAAATAATAACTTTCAATTGAATGACACTTGTTTATGTCTAATTTTAAAGAGAAATTACATACAATGACCAATATTGGATTAAATGGAAAAAATATAATCTAATTACACTGTAAAAGAAACTAAAAGGATAATCTAACAAAATAAATAAATTAGAATAAATGGATGTTTTGAAATAAAATACAGTTTTTAACTGTTCATTAAAAAATGAACATTAACAGAAAAATCCCAAAATTTAATCCAAATATAATTTTAATGCCCCAATTTTAGATAATAATTTTATTTTGTCAAATATAACCTATAAAAGTGAAAAATACTAGAATTGAAGAGGATTCTTCATCAAAAGGCAGTAAATCGACCTTCTAAAGAATATTTGAGTTTTGTACTTAAAATTGGATTCATTCAAATTTTAGCCCTCTTACATTTATTGGAAAAATGTAAAAATATTTAATAAACATGTTTAATAATATTTTATTTAGTTCTATTAATTCCTTATAATACAAAATATTGGCGTTAACTAACATTTTAAATTATAATATTATTATATTATTTTTCGGTATAACTCAACATTGTATGCGACGTAATATTTCAAAGAATCCCATTGTTTCATGTCAGGTGTGCCATCGATTATAACATAATTGTTGAAGTAAAATTAATATTTAATTCTAAATTATTAATAAATATGAAAATTTATGACTTATAATTTACCTGGGATGATACAAAAATGATTAAATATAATTGAAAACAAATTCAAAAAATATTGCGGTGTTCCAAACAATGATATTGAAGAGATTACTAAAGTCAAAATCACATATAATAAAGTTGATATCCTATATTATCCAACATAAACAATATTTGCAAGGAAATATTTTATATTAGACTACCTATAAATTATAATTATACCATTAAATGTATCCAAGAATGAAACGATCCAATGGTGGGTATTAAACATCATCTTCAATTTTATACCGGATTCTGGGAAATTCCTCTGCAAGTGATGCTTTGAGGGAGTCCTAAGACACCCATCATTATACCAAAGGTAAATCGAGGACCTATGTTGTTCATTAGTCAAGATAGAATCTCTTACATCAAATATATAGATGTGGAAAATTATATGTATCAATGATGAATTATTACATGGATTTCATAATAAAATTACATGATTGTTAGATACATTCCAATTTCATCCATCAATCCCCAAAACATTTATACACAAAAAATACTATTTATCATTTTTCATATGGGGATTAGATGTTATGGGGTCATATCCCATAGCTATATTTATATAGTTCATGTATATCCTTACAATCATTAGTTTCATATCCATATCGGGGAAGGCTATATCCCTCAAGGAAGTGAGAACAAAGGCTATTAAAAACATCTTTAAGACTCATGTTTTTACTATATTTGGAACCACACACAATATACTGATAGAAAACTAAAACAATTCCTTCAACTGTGAGATTAAACACATTTATGAAGAACATAATATCCAGTCTAACAATTTACCTCACTACAATGTAGAAGTAAACTGATAGATATAATATTTCTATAACAGCCTATCCAATTTCCTTCATAAGATATTGGAAAATAAAGAGATGTCTTGGATTTAAATAATATTATATACTATTTGGTCTTACAAAACCTCATCTCATACATCTACATGAGTGACCCCATATTCAATCACATGGATTTCCGATAATGTCTTTCCAATAATGTTTAATCTCCCATCACTCACAAAAATATGTATATTTATTTCTCTAAATATTGGAAATAATTGATACGAAGGGATGAATTTCATTGACTTGATGTGATGATTTTGTTCACATTTCATAAAATAGTGATTCCATGGTATAGAGTTGAAAACATATTTAAAAACAATGTTACTTTATTCTAATTCATGTAATTTCAATCCATGATAGCCATGATAACCCCCATGATACTCGAGAAGTTGCCTTAATGCTTGAACCAAAATGGGAGGGACCTTTCACCAAACATAAGGACTACTACAACAAATCTTATTCAATGATCATGAATCTTAGATATTATATAATCCATCCCCCAAAAAAATATTCTTATGCAATAAATTTATAATTGGATGATGGTTTCAAAAAATTACTAGTTTTAAAACAAAAAAACACATATCAAGTAATTCTAAATTGCATGGATTTAAACTATAGTGTTTGATGTTCAAAATTAGTGGTGTTAAATTACATAGAAATTTCCCATTATTCATAATTTGAAAACCTCTTGACACAGATCCCCATCAAATGTCCTTAAACTATAGAATATCTGAATCTTTTTCATGTTTCATTAAACAATATGCAATATGGACCACCATAAAAGTACATTAAAATTTTGCAGGGATGGACTATTTTTATGATAATTTTTTATTACATGGTAGTCATTTATTTTTGGGAATTATAAATGAATTTTCTCTTACTAAATTTATCAATTTTCATGGATAATAGAACACACATACCATATTGAAGAAATAAATGTGGATTGATTACTTTGATTGATGGATACTTAGTGACGTACAGACTACTAGATATGGTTGGAAGTTAAATTCTAATTTCCACACTAGTTTTTTCATGATACTATAAGACTAATTCTATTAATTATAGGATTTATCTCTTATGATAACACCAAAATAAAGTTTTTTTATTTCTATAATGATCTAGATTATAATATAACATATTAAATTAATATTTATGTCATATGAACATAAATTGACGAACACCTATGTCTATATTTCATGATATTAATCTCTACTAAATATGTTCTACCACACATAAACTTAATATAATTATATTTATCAATTCTATAATATAATTCTTTGTTAAATATGATCCAGATCTATACATGAACCTTTATCACATGGTTCGTTATCAAAAACCCTAAGCTAAAATAAATTGTTTCCTCCACACTACAATCCATATAGTATTACAACAAACATCAATAAATATGGTCTAACATTCGTGATCTAAAATTTATTAGGAGGGTCTACTCTTAATAACCTAGATGAATAATTCCCCTATTATAAGAGATAAATGTACATAGGTGAATTTTCCCTTTATATGGTGATACAATGGTTATAGTTATACTTTCCAACTAAAATTTTATAGTTTACATAACCAGTGACCATAAATTTACCACATTATAAAAATTATATGTGGATTGATTCCATCAAACTCAAGATATATATTATTTCCATGTTCACCCATCCAAGACCAAAGGAAATATTAATCAAATATTAATCTCTCCTAGATTAGGGAAATCTTATTCAAATTATGTAATTACATAAGAAACTATACTATAGGATAAGATATCTTTTTAAGAACTATATGTAGCCAAATTCAAGATAATATGGGATACACAATAATAATTTTCTCTCAGATATATGACCCAAACAGATGTTAATTTTTGACATATTCTCCTACTTTGGTGGTGTGACCATTTTAAATTCACATCAGATTATCATCATTATCTTTCATTAGAGAATACAAAAATTTATATACCATTCTCAAATGTATGAGTTAGGTCTATACATTAAGGTCATATATTTATGAACTATGCCTGTCATGACTAATTTCATCATAACATATATATTAATATATGAATTTCTTATCTTATGACTAGTTGAAAATAACTATAAAACATCCCACTTTATATTCATTTTTGATCCGTAACAAATTTACTTGACACCAAGACAATATTAAATCATATTTTTTCATGATCCAAATCTATGCAAAGAGACACCCACATAAATATTTTGATTATAATGGTCATAAAATACATGGAATTAAGTCTTTTTAACTTGATATAAAACTATGTCAAATATTTTTCATCCATAATGAATTGAAACAATTTATTATGGTTTATCCCTTAGGAAATTAAGCTACTCAATGTTGTATATTTCTTGGGGATTCAAGTCATAGGTCCTCATTTTACATAATATAGTGACTAATGTAATTTAATACCCCATTATGTGAATGATATCACCTTAATATAGACTTTTCATGCTTTAAGGATGACATGAATACACTTACATTTTCAAATATAGGTGTCTTGGTTCACAAACCGACAAATTGAATAATTCCCCATCATTTATTAGAACAATGTGTGGACTGATTCCGATTATTTTAGGATACATAGTGATTCCTATATCTACTATAATGTACCCATACATGTATTAAAATAAAAATCTCAAATATGACTATGTATTTGGTCCACTTTTATCATGTACAGTTTCTATTCATAGGTTCAACATTATGATAAATCAATTCTTCCGTATATATGTGATACATCTATTTGAATCAAATTATATAATGGATTTTTTCATATAGAAATAAACTACATGGATCGTGAATCATTTTAAAATGATGTTAAATTATATGATAAATATTTTATACTTCATAAAATTAAATAACTCAATGTGATATATTTTATACAACCCAAAATTTCTATATGCGGGAAGAATCCAGGAAAGGGTACCTGATATATATATTTTATCCATAATACTATCCTTGGATAAAGTGTTCCCATCCTTAGGAACTAAATAATTTTACATTATCTTCCAATATTTTTATCAGGTCTTCAACACAGTCTGTCAACTATGGTTCCCTTTACACAAGACTGGGGATCTTGTTTTAGGTATATTCTTAGAGAATAGTTTAGTTCAATTTCTATACTAGAACCAAACTTCCCCCTAAATATAAGATATATCCATGTTGGGACCATATTATATCATAACAATGTGTATATTTATTCCTATTATTTTTTGGATATATAGTGGCATCTGAGCCATATATTTTGGACCCATATAAGAACCATCATTCATATCTATTCAATTAATTGTCCATAAACAACCAAATTTTGATTAGTTAATGTCTTTTATATTCTAACAACCTCTTGAAAATTCATTACACATACCACAATTCATGTTTTCTATGTCTCAAATTCTCATAATAAATTAATGCCTATTGGTAACACATTTATTGTATTCTATGGAAAACTATTGATTGATAATATTCATGTTTTCATATTTTGTAATACCAACAAAAGAAATATTCTTTTTTAGTATAAGATTATCAAATCCTAATAAAACATGGATTTTTCATTATTAACCTCTCATTCAAAAAATTGTATGAAATTATCCTCGCAATAATTGTTATGCCTCGTACTCTATATTCACATACCACAGATAATGAGTTACATTATATTTATTCCCCTTTCAAATATTTTTAGGTATTTTTATCTCTGTATCCTCATAATAGTTTTCATATAGCACCCCAATGATACGAAATAATCACTATGAACATAAATAGAAAGAACACATCCTTAATAGTGTAGCCATTAGCATTGGGATCCTCATTAAAATTGAGATTTCACCCTTTCCTTTTCCATATATGTTAACTCTATATTTTTTCACAATTATGTGACCTTAAAACTATACCATTGTTTGTTAAATAACTGTGATATTAAACTCTGTGTACACAATTTTAGATGTTTTGATGTAGTGATGGACATTTTAACTTATGTTTAATTTTTTATTTTACCCTATTGTAAAGACCATCTCACCTTTTTTCACTAGATCACCATGAACATAAACAACATTTATCCTCTCACTGATAATTATTTTCATAAAAATGGGTTAACAATTTCCAATAGGGTTTTCGTTTCCCATTATCTGCTAACTATATCACTTTTCTAGTCCCAACACTATGAAAATAATTAATTTGTTTAACCTTCCAATATGGTTCATGTTGAAATGATAGTACTCATACATTTTTGGGATTATCTCACCATTGATATTTAGACTATATCACTATTTACTCCAAACTATATGACCATAAACACCAACATATTTTTGGCCAATTTTATATGACCTTAAACTCAAGCTCTTAGTGGTCAAAATTATATAATATATAAATTGTAAATGAAGGGTAAAATTTTCATGTCAACAACCTACATAATACATCATGAAAAAATGAATTTTCTCACATAATAATCCATTTCATTCTATTATATAGGAAAACTATAAGGTGTTATAAAAAATGACACAAATATTATAAGACCCCCTATATGGATCTAGAAATATCCATGTTGTTCTCTCTGGATACACTGGATTAGAAAAAGGTGGAGTATAACCACTATCTTTTTATTATTATTATACATTCATGTAATTTGACATTGTGACCTTTCACCCTAATGATGTGTTCCATACAAGGGTACATAACTATTAAAGAACTAAAAGTATTATTCTATATCATTTCCCCTATAATAATTGTTCACTCCATATGTTTTTGAATCCCCAAATATGTTTAATTTTCTAGAGGTAATTAGTTAATACATATCAATGGGACATATTTTCCTTGTTTAATTTTTTCCACCATAATTGGTAATTACATCTAGATTAATCTGTGTATTTAGTGGATAATACCCTAATCTATACATGACCAAAACAAATCACAAAAAAAACCTATATTTGAATATGGTAAATGGGAATCCCATATAAAACTATTTAATACCATATTTTCCCAATTCATATGTATCAAATTATTATTTATACATCCTAGAATATTTATGTTCATGTGTAATTGAATAAATTGGATGTTACAAAATTGTGAATATTACCAATTTTCATGTAAAGAGTGTGGAATCATGGTCTTGAACATCAATGAGACTCTACTTCATGACCCTAAACAAAATAACATCATGGTTTGACCCCCATAACCTTATATTGTTTTTATCCACCCATGATATGGTCTGTAATAGAAATAATATCATCTATTATAGTTAGGATTTTCCATTATCATATCGGAAAAAAAAATCTCGTCCTTTTTAAATGAAATTTTACCATTAACATCATTAAAATTTATTTTAATAAATGAAACTCAAAACTATGTGAATTTTTTTCAAAGATTTACATATTGTTAGAGGACCCCACTCATTCATATTGGGTCAACTGTAACTCCTTGTCAGATATAAAATCTCACCCTTCATTTTTAGTCTATAATATCTAATTATAATCATCCATAATATTAGGTATAAGAATAATGGGACTAAACTACATGAATAATACTATCAGTTTGTTATACTATTTTTAATGATATATTGATTCATGATGATTTTTATATCCCATTATAGTTGAATACAAACTCACATTGTAGTTAAGTTAACCATCCTAAAATACAAGCTAATTTCATCTAGATTTTATTAACTTCAACATCCCAAGGAAGAAGACATGGTACTCACCAAGATGAAAACCAAAAAAAGTTATTGTAGAAAATAATTGAGCCTATTCTCATTAATAACTCCCCTCATATAACCAAGTCTATAATTATCATTTGATAATTGAAAAATGATAAAACATATCTCGTTATAAAATAGTATTTTTTTGTTTTGAAAAAAAGATGTGTTTCTTCATACTAGGCCTCCCCCATCTGAGGTATTAGATAAATTTTTGGATAAAAAATAAATGTAAATATTTTGGGGCCCACCATATGTCTATTTAAAAAGTTAATATATAATCTCTATGTCCCTCTACCTAGTAAATAATTAATGAAATCTTCTATTAGCCTAATATATCAGTCTAGATCGCCCACATCAAATACGTGAGGCGGTAAGGTCATGGTTCCAAATCCCTCATGAAAATTGGAATCCATATTCCAATTCCCATGTTAGTGAAATCTATAATTTTGGATCACTTTACTTCAATATTCAAAAACAAAACACTAGTGTTCTGTGTTGTGGAAATTTAACTATATAAAACATATCTATTTCCTTCCATAATATATTTATAGGAATATATAATATTCCATATTCGTGTTGGATAAATCTTATTTATGCTGAGAGTATATATGCCTATATATCATACCTACCTATATCAATCCATGAGAACACATTCGGGAGAAATCCCCCTATGAATCAAATATCATGGAAACATGATTTAGATAATCAATTCCATTAAATTTTAATGTGTATTGAAGGTATTATGACCTTACACTTTATTAGTGTAACATATTATCTCATATTGATACATAATGAAATAAGAATTTTGGAGAAAAAAACTATTCTAATGCTAATAAATACCATTTTCATTAACTTGATGGAATAGGAGAAGTATTATACCTTCCAAAAATAAGAATACATTACATTACAAGATTACCTATCTAGAAATTTTCATCCAATAATTTAATGTTCTATAATTATCTAAATTTTATCCAAACAAGATGTCTATATAGCCAAAAACTACTCACATGGGCATAATATTTCCACCATAGTCATCAAATCTGATACTCTAGTCTTGGAATCCTTGATAAAACATTTGAACTCTAATAACTTTCTTTCAGTATAATTTAGTTTTCATTGGGGAGATTCACTAAAGTATCAATTTAAAATGTTTAACATTATTTCCCATCCATATTCTCCTCATTGTGAGATACTTCTTGAATATTTTTTTCCTGAGGATTAGAAGAATGTGCTACTAATTCCACATTAGAGAGAAACAGTAGGAAAACTTGTTCATTCTCCCATGCTCTGATGATCTCCTTTAAAGTTGGATAAATTGTTCCACAATCGAACCAACCATATCATAGAAATGTGAATATATGGATAAATGTTTTTCCCTTATACTTATATCCTCTATAGGGGTCTTGTTGACTAGATTATATATATTCTTATATGTGTGATTCCATGTGATATATTAAATTTCTAAGGATTCTTGGAATGTCTAAATGTTTTTAAAAGAGACCGATATATATTTTTAGAAAAATGCACTCATATAAATAATCATTCCATCCCCCATTGAAACTTTTTGTTCCAAGATAGTTTGAAACTATATGTTATCAAGAAAAGGGAGAATGGTTATGTTGGATCTTAAATTAGTGTCTGAAAATCCAGTTGGGGTGAAATATATGATATGAGAGGTATGTATTTGTTAGCCAGTGGGTATTGGATTTCATATAAGTAATTTCAGAAACTCTCCTAATTACACTAAATAAATGACATATCACATTTCTTCCATTCCCACTAATGGAGTCACCAAGGAATTATATAGAGTGTCTAGTTCTTTATTGGTCATGAAAATAGCTTTAGTCATCGATGCTACACCATTTTATGGAACCATGTGAGTATTATCAAATCCTATTATAGTTTGGATCACCAAAAGATCCTAGAACATCTCCATAATGATTACCTTGTCGGTGTATTGTATAATACTATAAGGGTGAGGAAACTCTTTAGGTGAATTCTTAGGGACTTATTCATGAATTTAAAATATCTCCCCACAATCCAGTTCACGAACGTCTCATCATTCCACATGAAGAGATGAGATGGTCCTAGTTTCTCACCAATTAATTAATCTGGAATAGTTTACTACAAATAGTGTAGTGTAAGATAAAAATTAAATATTATATATATGTGTAATGAAAATTTTAAGATATCATGGGAAACAAAAACTCATGTCCATGTAACTATTTATTTAAATATAATAATAAAGAATGATAGGAGTGATCATTAGTTCTGGAAAAAGATATCTTCTGATCTGGAAACAAATTTGAGAATGTCAATATATTTTGTCAATGAATAATGAGCTAGAATGATAGTTTAATGTGTAACGTTTTCTCTCAATAGTCATACCTAAACCATTAAACCTTCGACTAATAGGGATGATTTGGGAACTCACTATCGAAAATACATCCAACATAAGAGTGATAGATTTTTTTATATAAGGTGGATTTCTACTAAAATATTACATTATGAAATATTCTAATCCTTTTTAAAACAAATTCCTCGTAGAGAAGTGATCACAAGATAAGAAAATCATGGTTTTATTATTTTAATAAAACCACATTAATGTAGGGGACAAATTATATTGTTAACATCTCTCACACGTGAGACTATGTTTATTATGATTCATAAATTCAACCGATAACAAATAAAGTATAAAGGGGTATCTAGTATCATCTTTATAAAAAAGGGAAATAGGTGTGGGAAGAGGAATGATTTTTCAATATCTCTAGCTCCCATATAATATTTTCACTCGATGATGCATCATTTTCCTCTAGTGTAGTTAATCCCATAAAACTATAGGTGATTATCGATGTACTCTTGTGAATTGATGTGAACATTCATCGTCGAAATTACTCTATAACAATTGGAAAATAGTGGTTTTTAGGTATAGAATGATGATCCAAGGTACCTTCCATTATGTGAATGTCACAATCTTATATCATTAGATTCTATAATGTTTTGCCATTCATCATCAATGGATCAGTTATTCCCCACTTATATTGTTCCCCAATTACTCTTGTCATTCAGCTACCTCATTACTAAAATCTATTTATCAGTATAATATATTAACATATATATGACATACAAGTAGTTTAAAAACTCAATGGGGTTGTTCTTAATGTTAATGATGGTATGGACCACTAAGTTTTCCATTTGAGGAGTGTTGAATTCACATCATTGGGCAGTCAATAGTCCCTTCACATTGGTATCCTACAACCACCACCCAATATGAATTGTATATCTTCTAGAAACTACTAGTATAATGTGTCATTAGATTACCCATCCACCCTCTTAGCATTGAGAAGTACACACAATCCTTTTTCTTAAAATGTTTTTAACCTTATCATCTTCTTCTAGGGAATCTTCACACTATATTCATCCATACTATCCTAGATCCATATTTTTATGAGTCATTCTTCTATAATGAAGTTGTTGGGAAGCCTATGGGTGAGATTTCTCTTATGACTTTTGGGATTTCCCAACTTCACATTTTTTGTGGGAATTCATTTTTTATATTGCTATCTTAAAATGGATGATGATTCCACTAGTCAAGGAACACTAGACCCAAATATATTTTTTAGAGATGTTGAAGTCTACGATTGATTTTACCCTATAGTTAATAAAACATGCATTTAGAGAGGTAAAACTAATCTCAAAATACATTTTTTATCGGCTATCACAATCCACAACTTTCTCTCCACCATTTGTTTTTTCCACTTCCTGAAATCCATCAATGGTTCCACCACATGGTTCAGGACATACTAAAATTGAATCATTAAGGTGAATTGAATTTAAAATCCTCAAAATTCATTGTAGTGAATCTAAGTTACCAAAATATAATCCCTCATGGAATTTTTTTATGACATAGGATCACAATAACTACTTTCATAAAATAGGATTGTGTTGATAGGAGGAGAATTGTTGGTAAAAAAGTTATTCATAAAGTTTAGGAATAAAAGTTCCATAAAATTATTGGTCCTCAATGGTAATATTATAATATTAGACACATCTTTGATCTCCTAATGGGCCGATGGTATTTTTATATTTTATTATAGATAATCCCCCATTTAAGGGTTGAAGGGGAACCCGTACAAAACCCATAGGACCAAGGCACAAATCCCGACATGACCTGCAATACATGACCTGAAGGCCCAAAGGCATACTATGCCCATACATGACCCGTATGGACAACCGACTAGAAATAAACCTCCCCAGCGTCTTGCATCATTGGTCGCCTTAGCTCCCCACCTTGCATTGTTGATCGGCTAACATTTCCCCGTACAATGTTGCACAGTGCCTGGTCCCGATGGAAGCCGCCATACCCTCTCATTCTTCCAATCCGGTTAGCTCTGCATCTGGTGGCTACTACTCCTACTGCTATGATCCTCTTTTGGGTCCTGTTCTGTGTGTAATGGGAAACTCCATGGTCTACGTGACCCGAATGCCCTGTGGCCCGAAGGTCAATGATGACCCGAAGGCCCTAGAGATCCGTAGGCCCAAACAGGTGGCCTGAAGGCCCAAATCAGGTGAATAGTTCCAACTGCTACAATACCGAATAGTAACTGCTACAGTACTACTACAGTGGCTGCTATAGTAACCCAGAAATTCTCCTCCACTCAGTTTTGAACTCGGGTCTCTTGGATACCAAGCAGGGGCCCATACCACTCGGATACGGGCTCATTGTCTTTTCTATATCTAGACACATCTTTGATAAAAATAAGAATTAAATACCATGGTATTTTCAACTCCCTAATGACATTGTAGGAGTTTAAATTCATTAGTATCCTTCCTCAAATTACTTGATAAGTCCCCAAAATTTGAATTGAAGGCTTTCCATTGTAATTGTGATATTGAAATATGGGGAGCTACAATAAAACTAGCACTACAATATATAAGGTCTCCCCCACCGCTAGTTTTGAAACTATTACAAAAAAACTAATTATTATTCCACTATGAAATCCATGAACTATGAAAAGTTAGATATGGATACCCATTACTAGGAATATGGAAATCCATTTATTGGGTGGAAAATTTTAATTTATGAAAAAACCCAATTTTCATATAGGCAACATTCCAACTCTTGGTAATTTTGACACTGGTCCCTTTACTTTTTCATTGAGGTACATCTTGCCGGGATTTTTTAAAATGTACCAATTCCTAGTTAGAGTATGAATATTTTTACCTTGGTCTCCATACTGATATACATCCACAGGTTGGTCTACTTTTTCATGGTGGTCGTGACTTCTCTTATTGGTGTCCAAACTAATGAGTTTGTTTGGTAAATATTCCTAAGATATTCCTTCATGGGGAAAAATACACTATACATTCCTCAAATAATGGGTACCCTATATACCATGTAGATATTACACTATTTGATTCTAGCTTCTCTATATACCGGGTGAAAAATATTGGGTTGTGTGATCTAATTTCTGAATAGTTCCAGGATAAGTTTTGAGATATCATATATGCACATTGATGATATCCAGTTGGAATAATAGATTTAAAATTATTTCTTTCATCGTTAAACTCTATGAATTTCAAAAAACCTAATACACCCACTACTTCCTAGTATTTCCAAATCCCAATGGACAAAATTTCTAATATTACTCAAATTCTTTGAGATGGTTCATGTATAACTGCTGTGAAATTGAAGAAAAATAGTTTTTATAAGGATAATGTGTATATGAATTGTTTTCTATAGTAGCCATGGGGTGATTCCTTATATACACTAGGATAACATATACATGTTAGATATACATAGTCTTTGAGGATATTTTGACACTCCCAATGTGGGTGTATCCTGCAAACCACAATCTTTGAAGGCTTGAATAAGTTCTTGGGACAACCCTTCCTACTAAAATAGCATGGTAATAGAAAGGTATAAATTTGTATTTTGGGAAATATTTTTGTTTCTTCAATAAAATTCTAAAATGGGATGTAAAATTAGTTTCACATCATTATGGGTAGCCTCTCCCAACATCCTCAACTATCTATTTGACCGGAGCATCAAAATTAGCATCCCAACCAATAATAAAAGTATAATACATTTCATGTAAATGGAAATTCAACCAATTTCAAAAAGATGAATATAAGGTTAACATGAAAATAACCCAAAGGAAATGTAGAAATTCATAATATAAGCGATGAAAAAATTTGGAAAAATAAAATTTTCAATGAGGTAGATTCACCCAAGCCCTTAGCCTGGGGTTTTTTTTTTCAATCAGCATATTTACCCCTTTTTACCTAAGAAAACATCCATTATATGATTGGATGTTCCAATATCAATGCATTGAGGCCATGGGAAATGTTAATAGTGTCATACATACCATAGTTATCATGAAGGAAAATAGTGAGCAACAATCACACAAAAAAGCTATATCAAGTGGTTCTAATGTGAGGTAACTGATGTGGTCACCAATTATTTATAGATGATCATTGTTATTCCCCCAAGTTATAGAATGTGTCAATTTTACTAAAAAGTAAAATTCATAGTGTGTTTCCCCTAAAATATTGAAAATAATACTTATTAAATCCATCATTTATTTAGAGTCACATATAACTAAGAATTCGACCATCATCATACTGATACTAACCAATTCTGAAGGGTGTATTTTTTGGTAGTCATTTTTAAAAATTATTGAATCCTTGATCATAATGCTCAAATGTTTATCATATCAATTATTTTTTCCCTGACACTTCTAGTTCCATGACTGTATGTACAATTATCCTTTTCCAGGGATTCCTACACACTTAATTTTTATTCATGTATCCCACTTGTGAGATCCTACCATTAGTCTCACCTCCTACGTGGAACTGACTTGTATAGAATCACATACATGAACTAACATCCACACGTAGTAGTTTCTCACTATTAAAACAATTAACCTATAAATAGACCCATAGGGTTTGTTAATTAATTTTTTTGACAATTAAAGTGGGAAACCATTAGTGAATATATACCCATGTTCCCTATTATCTAAACCCCTATTAAAAAGAGTAAAAAACCTAAAACGTTTGGTAAATGAATAAATATTTTGGTAACTATATAGCCTAAATGATTATGATAGTAAGAACTTCAATGAGGACAAAATATTCCCCAGCAATATAAAACTACGATGAAGGTCTACATCATGAGTATTTCCACCAGGGTTCCTTTCATCAGGTATAAATAGAATGATTAATAATAAGAGAAACCTTAACTACTTGATCTATAATAGGTAGACTAGTTAGATTTATCTATCTACCAAGGGTGGGGCACTTCACCCTATCCCTATACTAAGGGAAACCCTTACCCAATACTACTGTTAGATATAAGTCATAATAATCCCTCCAAACATGGGAGATATTTTATTCATGATTTTTACAAGTATGACGCATGAAAATTATACTATCCAACTCATACAAAAGGAAACATATCATTCACCTATGATATATGGTTGAACACTCAATTCCTTGATCCTTCTAGATGAGTTTTTTATTTCCTGAGTCCTCTTCCATGACCACTAAAGATACATAACCAAGCTATGTACACAATTTTTCATCACATTTATCATGTATTCCCGTGATAGAAGAAATCTGTTTAATTTCACTCCCAAATAAATTGGACACTCGAGTGAGTCACGTTAATGTACTCCCTTCATAATAAGGTTTACTACTGGAAAGATACAAGTGAGAACTCCAATTGATTATGCTTAACATATCAACCACCCCCTTATAAATAATTATATCATCTTATTCACAAGGTTAATTCCTTTACTCCCTTATATATTATAGATATGGAGAAATTTCCTCCTTCTTAGTGTAATTAGAAAGTGACTACCTTCAATCGAGTCACTAACCGGGCCAGGTATCTCTATGTTGCATATGTTTTATCCCTACACATATCTTTGCACACCCACTCTTCTCTATGGGATTATAATAAATAAGCCAAAACCTCATTAACTTCTGAAAATGTCCCACATGTGTCTATTACTCCATCATTTTCCCTATACCAGTTTCCAATAGGTAGATGAATATGTTGAACTTTAGTCCAGTGCCATCCTAAATCAATCAGTTCCTCATTAGTTATCTCATCCCTAAATCTATTAATGAGTTATTCAAATAATTTTTACTAATGTTTAATCCCAAAATCATCATCATAGGGTCCCATACATAGTGAAATCCTACTCAAAGGGAAATATTCAAAGGGAGTTATCCTACTCAAAGGTATATATTACCTATAATCCATTCTACTCAAAGAGACACATTCTTTTTGATCCATCATAATCGAATAGTTATATTTACAATGATCCACTATATACTATATAGTTTATTTATTAAATTGAGGTATGGACATTAATGGGTCATCCCAATGTATAATACCTAATCAATATTCTATTCTATACTATTTAACAACTCATAAAACCTTTACCAATGACATTAAAATATAAAGACAAATCCAAACTGCCTGACTTTAAACTGCATAATAAACATACGTAAAAAATGAAGTTAAACTACATAGAATAGTCCTTCCATATGACATGGAAATATAAAACATAATCCTAATATGATTTTATTCCTATAAACTGTGATACATAGTAAACCTTTTGAGGTTCAACTCCAATATATCATTAGTTATGGATTCAATATTTTAAAATTACCCACATTAGTCAATATCACATGAACATAAAAGGAAAACTATATATCATTAATAGGTACTGATAGAGATAATATTTTCATTATTTTTCATGTGTTTTTTAATGATTTAAACCCTTCTAATAAATCAATTTGAGCTTATTTTTATCTTTTTAGTGTTTTGGTGAACTATGGGTATAATTATGAAAACTGGTTAATTCTGGATATTTATCCATTTTATAGAGCATCTATTTTCTACAAAAAACTATTAAAATTTTGATCAAAATTGTGTGATTCCTATTATGGGAATTCCTTACTCATGGGAATGAAATTTAATTTACGTACCAATGTACAATTAAATACACAATGGCCCAGAAAAATTCAGCAGGTGGAAAAAGTTTATTGTTGACAGAATGGACCCCACCTTAATGAGTGTGTAATATCTCAATGTACATATGTAAAAATGATGTGATTCTAGTTGGATGAGCAATTGGATTTTGATATGGATTCTTATATTGAATTTCATGACAGAATTAGGTTATTAAGGATTAATTTCAATTATTTCAAATGGAGGAAGATGAAGAGTTTCCTTGAGAGGAAAATTTATCAATTAGTAATTACAGAAAAACATTTTGGAAACATATCCAAATCTTATGATATTTTGAGGGAACATGAACAAGAGATATGGGAAAAAACATTTATGTAGAAAAATTCCCATGATTCTGCCATTTAATATGCGAAAATGACTCAAAATTTTAGGGAAATAATTTTGGAGGTAATTTTTCTTCTCAACGAGCCTATAAAAATAGTATTCACTTCAATTCAAAGGGGTTGAAGATGGTTCAGGAGGGGATATGCTAGAGGATTTAATTATTTAAGTTCTTTGTATTTTCTCTTGTTTCTTTTTCTAAGTTTCATAATGATTTATTCTTCACCTTTCAGCTCTATTAACCTTCACATGGAGGGGTAAAGATTTTGAGTGATCAAGGAAGGGGGAGTTTCAATTTTTCAATGTTGGAGTTTTGATCTTAAATTTGAAACCCTATTTTTATTTTGAATGATATTATTCTCAATGTTTCCCAGTTCTCTTAATGAAATTGTGTTTTGGTTTTTTGTCTTCATCATTGATATATTTGGCTGAAAACTTTAGTCTCCCTTCTCCTAGTGCAATTAGTATCGATTGAGAAAACTATGTTATGTGGTGATTGCCTAGCGATCGTTACCACATGTGCGGAACTACTGAATTTTTTATAGATTTATAAGCATAAAATATTCCCTATATGGACTTGCCTTAGTTTTTAGGAATTTTTTATTAACTTCCATCCACCTATGAGTGAATTTCATTTCATTATTAATCTAAGGGTGGTTGATAAATCGATCGAGGAGTATTTAACTTATCCTTAAATAATAAGATAGGGGGAACAATATTCATTAATATCATGACATTGAAAAAGGGGATCCTACCTTGACCCCATAACTCAATTTATATATTAGTGTTCACCCTTTATTTTTTATTTCTTAATTTGTTTTTTTAACTCAAACAATTTCCAAAACAACCACTTCTTCTTTCTTTAATTTACGTGACAAACATAGTTGTTGTGGACTCATATCTAGTGGCAGCCTAGGTTAACCACTTTACTACATTTTAACTTAGTTAATCTTTTTTTTCACACTCAATGATAGTCACGTGTCAAAACATGGCATTGTTGCCTGGGAGGCTGTGCCAAAAATCCTTTAGTGAATATTTGATTGTTTTCAAATTTAATAAAATATAAAATAATATTTTTCCATGATGTTATCAAATAATTATTATTTTTAATTCATGAAAAATTATACATGAGTGAAAAAATTAGTTATTGAATCAACTTGGACTCCAGATGATAGTGTTTCTCCTATTTCTAAACAGATCAAGGGAGCTCAAATTGAAATCATCAAGGATAATGAATTCAAGGGTCTCATTGAGGTCCTTAAAGAAAAACATGAATACATAGTATTAGAGGGATTATCCTTAGAATTAATTTTATTCCATGAGTATTCTCATGAATTTTTTCATGAAATGGTTAAGGTGAAACAAGAAGTGGAAATTCGAACAAAATATCAATTTCATGGACATCGGGAAGAAATAAATGACCTAAAGAGAAAAATGGAATAGATAATTGAATATGTTCACACATCCCAAGATAAACCCAAACCTAAACAGGAGACATTAGTGGAAAAGGATTCCACGATCATCTTTGTTATTGAAGAACATAGGGAGTCCATGATGGAATTAAAAGAAGATACATTTGGACTAACTTAACCATTGTTGAACAAGATTAATGAAGAATATTTTCACTATGAAGTACATACAAAAGATCAACAAGATCTGAATGAATTCTGGAATGAGTGAGAAGAACAACTTAATACTACAGTTCCTCTTTAATGTATAATATCCAACATCATTGAAGGAATACACCACCAATATGGTCGAATTTAAAGTGATTATTGAGGAATCTTACTACCTACCTCAATATAGAGAAACTCAAATCCACGAGGAACTTCCCACTAAAGAAGAAATTGAAGCTGAGAAAACTCATGGGGGTGATCCTTTCATGAACTAATTATATTATAATATTATTGAAAGAGAACTGAGTATTATCTCCCATTTCTAAAAATTTTCAGATTCATCCAACTATTTTATTTCATTGGTGGATGAGTAAGAAAAAGAATATGCACCTAATTAGGAATATATAGAGCTTGTATAATATGTTGATAGTTTGTAGGATGAAGGTAAAAAGAAGATCCAAGTGGACTTTACTAAGGAAAAAAAATGCAAGATGTTTTCTTTGAAAGGGAAGAGTTTGATATTGACACTTCATTATTTATCATTGATTAAATAGAATTATATTCCGACCTTCCCCTTTATTATTCCATTGATGCAATATACCTTAAGAAAGAACTGAATAATGAAGAAGTTTTGAAAGTGGAAACCATGAAAGATTATGACACATTTATTGTCCTACACCACCATGAATGTTGTATCTTATAGTCCTATGGGTGGATTTGTTATACTATACCAACAGATTCTTCAATAAAAATGATGAGGTTCATGATGTAATGAAAACGTTATGTTGGTTCATCATAATGAAACTCCACCCACCATCATATTTGGGATAACAAATTGGAACTGCCCATCTGGAGGCCGTCAAAACCTAGGTCCCACGTGGGGGATGAAACCAATATCTATCCTTTTTTCATCCTATTTCCATTTTTGTTTCTTTCAATAAATTTCATATGTTTTATTTTTTTCTTTTTCATGCAGGTTTTTAGTGTGAACACTTAGGAGATTAACTTAATGTTTCACTACCAATAATTATAGTTGTACCACTCCTTTACACTTTCTTGATCTAGTGATTCATTTTAAAATCTTCTTACTTGTTAAATCCACTTGAATGGATTGAGGATGCTACACAATTTAATTTTGGTACTATGAACCTTTTTATTTTATGATATTCATTTGAAGTTTGTTTTTCATAAAATAAAATAAAAAGATGTTTGTTTTTAACTTTTTGTGTGTTTATTTCATAATTATTGTGTGTTTTTTGAAACTTTTGAGCTGAAATGATTATAATTTACCTTTCGGAAAATGATGTCATTATGTGAACCCATTTATTATTTGAAACTAATCATAAATTAATACTAGAAATGGCTTTGTTTCATGTTTAATTCTTTGGGAATTTCATGAATATATCTTTGATTTTTTAATCCCATGCCACATTTCACTGTCTTTCTCTTTGAAATCACATTCTTATATATCTTCTAAACCCTTTTTTCATATTTTTTTCATTCACCTCACTTCTTGAGAGAACTATACCATGATTGTTTTAACCATAATTTGATTTATTCCTTTAAAAAAATGATAGACTATGGTACATGTGTTTAAAATATTGAAGAAATTTTTTGGTTTTAAAGACTAAATTTTATGAGAATATTTTTCATTCAGTCCTACATTGTACATTTAATCCTTGTATCACTTAGAAGGTATGAAAAACTTATTAGGTTAGCCACATTACAAGCCAAGTTTCCCTATCCAACCTGATCTTGAAGTGATATAACATGATCTAGTTGAACATAAGTATAGGGTAAGAACTCTTGTGTTGTGATACCTCATTTGGTGAATCTTTTTGTGGAGAAACAAATGTTTAAAATATTTGTGTGCTTCTAGAAAATTCATTCCGTTGAAATATGTGCCTTTTTTGGATATTCTACATGAGGATGAAAACTCATCCTTTTCTGGAGCATTCAAAAAAAATCATGTTCGGGAAGATTGAAAATTTTGTTGCTAAAATTCTATGAAATTCTAACATTCCTATAGTTTTCATGATGATAGATCTGAATTTCTACTAAGGGGGCTGAGGAGGATACCATTCATGATTGAAAATTAGAATTCTGTAATTTTGCAAAAAAAAATGTGAAGCTCTCTTCATTCAGACTCAGAATGTTTCACATAAAAATCTTATTAACTGAATGCCATAGAACAAACCTACAAGGTCCTCATGATAAAAATATGTCATTAACTCACATCGAGTGGAGAAGTAGGATCTTTTCAAACCTATGGCGACCCTTGCATTGGTTTTGATGACAAAAACATTGTTCAAAATTGATATTTGTGAGATGAAAGAAAATATGTGTGAGGTAGGTTTCTTGTTTTCATGGGAGAAGAACTTAAAAGGAAAAATATTGAATTATATGGATTTATTAATTGGAAAATTTTTTATTAGGAATGATATCATTTGGCTTCTTGGTATGTAATTGGCGGATCTCATGTGTTTCAAATTTTCTTTGATTTCATTTTCATTTTTACTTGCGAGGGAGTCCACATTCTAAGTGTGGGGGAATTAATAAAGATAATATCTTAATTATTTTTCACGAATTTTTCAATTATTTAACCCCTTCCTATTAATCAAATTGATCATATTTGTATCATTTTAGTGTTTTGGTGAATTATGGGCTGAATTGTGAAAATTGGATAAATCTAGATATCTATAAATTTTAAAGAGCTTCAATTTTTTTGTCATAACTATTACATTTTTTTATCAAAATTGAGTGATACAATTTTTTAGGATTTCTTTGCTCATGAGAATAAACTTTTTTGTATGGACCAAATTCCACTTCGATAGACAATGGCCCAACCAAATTAATCAAGTGGAAAACATTTGCTGGATGATAGAATATACACAACCATAATGAATATGGGTGATCTCAGCCTACATATTTCCAAATGAGGTTATTCCAGTTGGAGAATAAATAGGTCTCTGATATCAATTCATAAATTAAATTTAATGAAAAAATTTGGTCATTAAGGTGTTTTATCAATGAGTCTAGAAATAGGAAGTTGAAGTGTCTCCTCGAGCAAAAAAAGTTCTCATCAGTAATTACATCATAACATTTTTGAAATGTGTCCAAATATTCTGAGATGTTGAGGGAGCATGAACATGATAAAGGGGAATAGAATTAATGAAGACAAAATCCTGATATTATACTATTTACTATTCTAAAAGAACTCAATCTTTCAGGGTACTAATTTTAGAGGGAAATTTTCTACTCCAAAAGCCTATAAATAAGAGTATTCACTTCAATTCAAAGGGGTTGAAGAAGGTGAAAGAGAGGATATGATGGATAATTTATTTATTTCATTTTTTTGTATTTTCCCTTTTTTATTTTTCTTTATTTCATAATTCTATCTTCTGCCCCATTCAACTCTATTACCCTTCACATGGAGGGGTAACAAATTTGAGTGATTGAGGAAGGGGGATTTTCACTTTTGTAATGTCAGAGTTTTGTGCATAAATTTAAATCCCTCTTTTTCGACTGAATGATATCGATTCTCAGTGTTTTATAGTTATCTTAATGTCACCTTGTTTTAGGTTTGGTATATTCATTATTAAAATCATTGGTTGAAGACTTTTACTCTCCCTCCACCTAGTGTAATTTTTATCGATCGAGCAAATTGTTGTAGGTGGTGAGATTCAAGCAATCATTGGCACGTGTGTGGAACTACATAACTTTTAATAGATTTATATGGAGAAAAAATTTCCAATCGAGAATTTAATTAGTTGGTTAGGATTTTTTTGTGAACTTCAATCCACCGAGGAGTAAATTCCATTTTTTTCTTCAACCATGGGTGATAGATAACTCGATCGACGATTCTTTCATTTATCATTCAATTAGAAGATAGGGGGAATAATATTTATTACTATGATGACATTGCAAAAGTGGATCCTACTGTGACCCTATCACTCTTTTCATCTATTAATGTTCAACCTATTTTTTTATTGCTTGATTTATTTTTTTACTCAAAAAATTTCAAAACGGCCTTTTTCTCTCTCTTTATTTTATGTGAAAAATGTATTTGTTATGCACTATTCTCTTAATAAAACTTAGGTTAACCACATTACTAAATTTTAACAGAGGTAATATTTGGTTTTTCACACCAATGACAGGAATGAGTCAAAAATTGGCACCATTCATAGGGAGGCTCTCCCAACAATAAAATTATAAATATTTGACTCTTTCCAATTTGAAAAAAACATAAAAAATATATTTTTCCATGATGTTCTCTAATTATTATTTCTTTAATTCATGGAACAATAATAAAGTAGTGAAATATCTAATTATTAGATCACCTTTTTCTATAGAGGATTGTGTTTCTATCTTCGATAAACAGATTTTGGGAGATTGAATCAAAATAACAAATGAAGAAAAATTAAAGGATCTCATTAAAAACCATAAATAAAACATTGAATACTTAGTATTGGAGATATTGGATGAATAATTAATTGGAATCCAAGAGTATTTTCTATAATTTTTTCAATAAATGTTCGAGGTGAAACAAGAAGAAGAAATTCAAACAAAAGATCAATTGTAAGGAATTCAGGAAGAAATATAGGACCCAGAGAGAAAAACGGAATGTCTAATTGAATATGTTCACACATCTGAAGAGAAACTCTAACCTAAACATGAGCCATTAGTGGAAGTGGATTCCCTTCTCATTATTGATGTTAAATAACTTAGGGATACATTTATGGAATTAAAAAAATATCAATTTGGCCATTCTCAACCATTGAAGAAGATGATTACTGATGAAAATATTCATTATGAAGTACATATAGAATATCAACATGATCTGTATTACTTCTGGAATGAGTGTGAGGAACAAATTAATCCTGCAGTTACTCATGATGTAGAATATCCCCCATCATTTAAGGAATACACCACCAACATGGTGGAATTTGAAGAGAATATTAAGGATCTTAACTACCAAACACAATCTAGAGAAACACTATTCTACGAGGCACTTCCCACTAAAAGAAAACATTATGTTTAGAAAAATCAGTAAGATGATCTTATCATGAACTCATTATCCTCTAATTTTATTGAAACCGAATTGAGTATTACCTCCCATTGATTCAAATTTTCAGATACATCCAACAATTTTTTTGCCTTGGAGGACGAGGAAGAAAAAGAAGTTTCACCTAATGAGGAACATATAGAGGTCCTTGAACATGTTGATTGTTTTTTGTAGGATGTTCAAGTGGAGATCCATGTGGATTTTACTAAGGAAAAAGAGACACATGATTATTACACTTAAAGGGAATAATTTGAAATAGATACTTCATGATATATGCCTGTTCAAATAAAATTACATTCTGACTATCCCTTTTAATTATTATTTTGATGTAGCATATCATAAGAAAGAACTAGATAATGAAGAAGTTGTGAAAGTGGAAATCATGAAATGGGAGGAGTCATTAATTGTCCTACCGCCACCAAGAAAGTTGAATCTCATTATCCCAAGGGTGGATTTGGTGTACTGTACCCATGGAGTCCTAAAAAAACGATGAAGTGTAGGATGTAAAGAATAAATTTTGATGGTTTATCAAAAAGAATCTCCACAAACCAGAAAATTTGGGATAAGAAACTGGAACTCCCAATCTGGAGGTAGTCAAAACCTAGGGCCAACATGGGGGATTAAAACAAGATCTATCCTTCTATTCTCATCCTATTTATATTTTTGTTTCTTTTAATAAATTTCAAAAATTTTCTTTTGTTATTTTTCTTGAATGTTTTTAGTGTGCAACAGTTAGGATATTAACTCAATGTTGCACTACCAACAAGGTAGTTTGTACCTGTCCTTTACAGTTTCTTGCTGTAGTGATTCATTTTAAAATCAATTTACAAGTTTAATACACTTGAATCACCAATGAAAAAAAACATTTTTTTGTGGTTATTTTTTACGTGGGATTTTGGAGGACGTTATTATAAGAGACATTATAAACATTTTTTTACATCAGTTATTTTAAAACTGACATAAAAACTAAAAATACGAAGCGTTATTCATGTCAGTTCCTCAAAAACCGATATAGAAAACTATTTATAGTCGTGTTTTATTATGATAGTTTTTAAATAAATGAAGCGGTGTATAATTTTTCAAGTATATAACAGACGTAATAAAATGTGCCTTTGAAGCGTTAATAATGTTAGTTATTTTCATAACCGACAAAAAAACTAGTCTTCCAAGCATTTATTCACGTCGGTTAAATAATAACCGATGTAAAAAACTATTCCATTCCATTTTATTATTTCAGTTAGGAAATATCCAATGTAAAAACCCATTCCCATGAATTTTTTAAGTCTGTTTTTAAATAACTGACATTAATACACATTACCATGCATTTATTACATCAGTTATAAAAATAACCGATGTAAACACCAATTTCTTTTTATAAAATCATTCAACCACAACTATTACCTACCAAAGAAAGACTAAAACAGACCAAAAATCAGACCAAAACTAAACCACACCCACCCTACTAGAAATCATTCCCACACCCCTGGACACCCACCCCACAGGACACCAACCACACCCCTGGACTGCCCCCACCCTCCTAGATAGTCCCCTACCTTCTGGACCTCCCTACCTCTCTCCTAGACACCCTATCATCCCCCTAGACACCCTGGACACCCACACCAACTGGATAGCCCTCCGACACCCCAGGAAGACCCCACCCTTGGGCACCCCCACACCCCTAGACACCCCCTGTATAGACCCCCACCCTCTTGGACAGACCCCCACTCCCCTGGACAACCCTTCCACCATCATAGACACCCTATCACCCACATGGACACCTTAGACACCCACACCCCACTGGAAAACCCTCCCACACCCTTGGAACCCACCATTAGACACACCACACCGCTGGACACCCCATGGACAGTCTCCCACTCCCCTAGACAACCCTCCCACCCTCAAGACACCCTCCCTCCCCCATAGAAACCATCGACACCCCCACCCCACTGAACAAACCTCCCACACACCTGGAAACCCCACCCCAGTAATCACTCCCACACCCCTAAACACCCCCTGGACAGCCCCCACCCTCCTGGATAACCCCCACCCTCCTAGATAACCCCCACCCCCTAGATATCCCTCCCACACCCCTAGAAATCCCCATCCCCTGGACACCCCCCACACCCCTGGAATCCCCAAGATAGCCCCCACCCTTCTGGACATCCCCCACTCCCCTGGACAGCCCTCCCACCCTCCTGGACACCCTCCCACTGCTATGGATATCCTAGACCCCCACCCCACTGGAAAGCCCTCCCACACACCTGGAAAACCCCCACTCCACAAGACACCCCCACACCACTAGAAACCCCCTAGATAGCCCCCACCCACCTTGACAAACCCACCCACTGGACAACCCTCCCACCCTACTGGACACCCCCACCTCCATGGATGCCCTGGACACCCCCACACCCCTGGACAACCCTCCAACACCCCTAAAACCCCCACCCCTGGACACCCACATACACCCCTAGACACCCCTGGATATCCCCCACTCCCCTGGACATCCCTCCCACCCTGTTGGACACCCTCCCACCCCCACCCCACTGGAAATCCCTCCCACAACCCTAAAACCCCCACCCCAATAGACACACCCCACACCCCTGGAAACCCCATGGAAAGCCCCCCACTCCCCTGACCAGCCCTCCCATCCTCCTAGACACCCTACCACCCCTATAAACACCCTGTACACCCCTCCACTGGACTTCCCTCCCACACCCTTGAAACCCCCTACCCACTAGACACCCCTCACACCCCTGGACACCCCCTAGATATCCCCCACCATATTGGGTAACCCCCACCACCTAGACATCCCTCCCACCCTCATGGACACCCCCACCCCGCATGGACACCCTGGACACCCCCACACCCATGGAAAACCCTCCCATACCCCTAGAAACCCCCTTCCACCCATGGACATCCCCACACCCCTAGACACCCCTTGGACAACCCCACACTTCTGGACATCCCCCACTCCCCTGGACAACCCTCCCACACTCCTAGACACCCTCCCACCCCCATGGACACCCTGGACAACCCCACCCCCTCGACAACCCTCCCACACCCATGGAAATCACCACCTCACTAGACACCCCCACACCCCTGGACACCCACTAGATAATAATCCATTCTAGAAAAACCATCAGAACTAGACCAAAACATGAAGTAGAGAAGAATTAATCATTCACATATATAAAATTCATAACATACAATGTCAACTAAAAACCCTAAATCCAACCAAAATGACTACCAAATACACAATTATAATGACAACATTCAAAATTACATTTTACACTACAAACAAAATAAAAACCAATCAAACCTGTAAAAAAATTAGACCATTCCACTTGTAAGTGTTTAAATAATTTAGAGGTCTAGGGTTTAGGGTCATCAAATAGATACAAAATAAAAGGATATTATTTAACATTTATAATTAATAAATGAAATGAAATATTATGGAAAATTTAAAAATGAAATCCTACCCGGTCAAAGTTCCCAATTGTTCCAGTTGTAATTATTTCATACATAAATATTAACATATAATATACGCATTTGACGACCCCTTTTTATTCATGAAAAATATTTTTAATGATTGTAAATTCAATGTATTATTTTTATGTAATACATTGAAAAATACAAATTATAAATGGATATTTACCTATACTTTTACATATTTGGTCTTGGAACTCCTTTTCTTTGTATTTTTTCGAATGTAGACCCATCCCCTGTTAGAATATAATATGAATGAGATAAATTTAAAATCCATTATAATATATACAAATATTAAGAAATTAAAACACACTTCTCCAATATATTCTTAAAACATTACCACACATCACGATGGACAAAGAATGTCCAATAAAGTGTTTACTCCCTTGGAAAATAACTCTTAACATCTAATGATCACTGATAAAAGAAAATTTAAGGTTAGTAGTTTTATATGTTAAAAGATAATGAACTCTTATCTAGATATATGTTTCATACCTCCCACAAATCCTCATCATCTCACACTATGTGATTATATTATGTTCAAATCTTTTATCAATATAAAGCATTTTTTGTTCCTCGTCCAGTGCATGTGCTTCATGGGAAATCTGATGAGGGTCCATGAATCCATATACATATGTTTTCTCATACTTTTAACACATGTTATAAAGATACCTAATATAAAATAGACATAAGTATACATTTTTAATAAATACAACACCGGTAAAAGTTGTTATGATTTACATGAAGAAAATTTTCACCACCTTGATGCCCAACTTATCCCCAGTAACATGCTCTAGGATATCATTTTTCATAATCCCCACATTTATTGCACATAGAAAAATATGAGATTACATTGGAAACTCATAATGATCCTCCAACAAATTTGAATATCTTGACAATCTGTCAAGACTAATAGAATATATATCTCATGTCACAGCCATTTTTCATTGTTGTTGTCTATACAGTATTTCATTACCATTTAAGTATACTTATAACAATAAATAGAAAAATATATTAGTTTTAAAATGAAAAAACAACTTTAAAAAATATAAATTAGATGACATAACATACATACTTCTATGGTAATGAGTCACAGAAGTCTAGATAGCCAAACTAAATAGTGGCTGATACTTTGTCCAACGATCATCACCTCATATGTAGGTAATGGTAGTCGATCTGATCTATCTATAATATCTTCTATAGTGACCCTATGATTCTCTATCTCTAACTTTTGATGATGAACTGTATCTACTATATATTATACGATCCCTTATGCAACTATATATTGGTCAGGATCATCAACATACAACTCGAAATAAGTAGGAAGCTGTAGTGGAAAATTAGGATAAAAAATTGGGTCCATAGGTTGAGGCGGGGGAGTAGGAGCTACTAGTGGAGGTGGAGGATAAATAATGAGGTCTGTCGGGGGAGGTGAAGGAGTGGGACCTACAGTCTGAAATTGTTTTTTCATGTCTGCAAACATAGTATGTTCCAATGCTCTAATATTTTTTTACCATCGTCGCACTAATATTATTAACTTCAGCCTACAAGGATTCTAGTTTTTTTATAAACACCCTCACTAGAAGAAGCTGGGGAACATGACAACAATTTTCTTACTGATACACCCATCGGATATCCCCGTACACGACTGGGGTGTCTGGGCTTTCCCAATGCTGTAGATAAAATATCTTTTGTCCCAGTAGCTGTAAATACCCCATGTGAGCTCTCCCACTCAAGATAATATTGTATTAATTAATTGGACATTTCATTAATGATTCAAATTATATAAAGAAAATAATTAACTGAAATAAATAAAATAAATAACATACAATCCTCTCACCTATAATTCACAATTCTTCTGAAAGATATTTCCCCTTTATTTCCATCGGAGCTCTCTTCCATTTTTCATGTCTAGATGAAGGGGATGAATGGGAAACCTCTCTAGAGGTTGAAGACTCATCTATCAGTTTTTTTAATTTTCCGACCATCATTTTTTCTTCCTATATTGTATACCCTCACCAAGATAAACTATGAGGGAATAATTTTTTAGATTGGATCTCTTGATGAGATTTCCTTGTCTGATGTAAATTAAGAATAATAAATCATTAACAAAATATTAATAAGTTCATTTATAAAATAAATATTATAAAACTATACATTTACCTTACCAAAAATGAATCTTTTCTTCTACTTTCAAGAAACAGTCTCCATGTATCTTCATCTATGAAAGGATATATATGACATGGATTTTCATGACTCCTTTGACAAAAAATGAAATCAGATTTGAGGGTTAATTTGAAATCCCTCCATATCCTAGAAACCATCGATAATAATTTCTTCGTGGCTCCTCCAGTGTTAGTAATATCAAATGTCATATGATAAAAAAGAGGTAAAACATATTGTACTAGAAAAATTTAAATAATAGGAAAAAAATATCAAAATATCTTACCCAAATAATCTCCCACAACCGGGATATTATCGCTTTGTCCACACATCTCCAATTATCATACAAAATTCTTACTTTTCTCTTACCCTGAGTTGATATAATACATTTAAAATATTTTTCATTTGGACCTCTAAGAATGTCATTCCCATAAAACTCAATGAGTATCCTCTTGTCTTGGGTACATGCAAGTGATAATTTTGGTAAATGTGTGCACCCACATTAACTAACTCTTGAACTCTTCTTTGTCATTATGGGAGCACATGAGGAAGATTGGGGAAGATCAAGAGGGTTTTGTGAATGTTCCTCCCTAGAGGTATGATCATTATGCTCATCTCCAAAATCATGTGGTTGATCAACTGATCAATATGTCATTATCCTTCCAATCAAGAAAAAAATTTATTAGTTCACAAATATACAAATTCAAATATTACAATACTAATGTAAATATAAAATGGAAAATTGAACTAATATATGTAATAGTAAACGTGGTTAATATAGTAAGAATGTTAAACAATGGTAATGATGGTATACATGGTAAACATGGAAGTGTGAATTTAATTCAAAAAAATCAGTAAATATATATGTTACATAAAGTTAAACTATAGTAAACTATGGAAAACTAAGGTAGAAATGGTAAACATGGTAAACATGGTAATCATGGTAAACATGGTAAACATGGTAAACATAGTAGACATGGTAAACATAGTAGACATGGTAAACATGGTAAACATGGTAAACATAGTAAACATGGTAAACATGGTAAAGTAATATTTATTCAACAAATATAAGTTAAATATAATTTACATAACGGTAAACAAGATAAAATAAACAAATAAATATTAAAATAAACAAAAACTTCTACTTATTTTTTTAATACTCATTTTCATAATGAAATAAATTATAATATCTAACATTTTATGAAAATAATAAATGTAAAAAATAAATAATCATATGTTACCAGTAATATTAAGAATTCACAAATGGATTGTTTTCCCAAATTCCTTCATCATGATCGTTCCATATGGAACAAACCATGTCTTCAATATGATCATCATTATGTTCTGATAATATTTCCATGTAAGTAGGGATCTCGCATAAATCTCCACCTTCATCAAGTTGATCTTCACCAGTATATTGATTTTCCCTTTTAAAACAATAGTCCACTATATATCTAATTGATCAAATTCAAAGAAAATATGTTTTTCATGTATTTCCATTATAAAAGTATCTGTTGTTTCTTCTAATCTATTCAAATTAATAATTTTCATTCCAAATTTATCGTGTCTGACACTACTTATACAAATAAACCATTTGAAGTTACCAATAATAACTTTAAATTTAAATTAATCAACCTCCCATATTTCTTCAATGACTCTATAATAGGCACTTAATGTAGAAATTGGGTTTTGTCTTTATAAATCAAAAAATCCATTGATTCTGAAAACACCAATACACCACTACTCTGAACTTCACTTCTGTTGTCCTGAGCATTCATATGAAATGTATAGCCATTAATTTCATAACCGGACCATGTCAACACATTTAAACATGGACCACACACTAACCATATTAATGCCTTTGATACATCTGATCGTCTAAGAATGGACTTTTTAAACCATGAAAAAAATGTTTTGTTGTGCTAATTCAAAATCCACATTTCTTTATTCTTGGGATGACATTGTTTCAACTCATTAATATGAAATGTGATATATGGTTGTGCATTAACTATGTTATTTAAGATGTATAATTCTAACTTATTCATCTATTCAGCTGACAACGATTTAACATTCAAGCCACAAATCCCCTTTTCTCATTATTAACTCATTCATGGTGAGATGGAGGAAAACCTATGTAGTCCACCATTGCCAAGTAGATCATACCAAGCTCCACAACCTCCTCAGAAATATACTTTTCAATAATAGAGGTTTCAGGTCGATATGGATTCTTAACATACACCTTCAATATATTCATATAACTTTCAAAAGGATATATCCAATGAAGATATACCGGTCCATAGTGGTTTATTTCTCGAACAAGATGAATCGTTAAATTCATCATTATATCAAAAAAATATAGGTAAATAAATTTCCAATTGAAAATGTATATAAATTTCATCCATTTCCAAAATGTTCAAAGAATCCACATCAATCACTTTATTACAAAATGAATTCATAAAATAATACAACATCATTATAACCTTTCTAAATCGGATGGGAAATAATCCACATAATGAAACAGGTAGAAGTTGATGCAGCATGACGTGACAATCATGATATTTCATACCTATCAAAATCAAATCATTCAAATAGACAGTTTTTTTTTACATTTGAGGAATATTCTTGAGGATCTTTAATATCATGAAGACACTTAGAAAATATAATTTGCTACCTATTGGATAATGTATGACAAGTCGAGGAATAAATGTTCATCTTCTATTAGTAGTGGGAGAAAAATCTAAACATATTCCCATTTGATAGTAAGTCTAATATTGAATTCAACCCATCTTTTTCCTTTCCATTAATATCTAAAAATGTTCCAATCAAACTTTCACAGATATTCTTATCCACCTGAATGAAAACAATATTACGTTTAGCTTCATGACATCTCAAATATGGTAGCTCAAAAAATATAGACCTTTTCTTCTAAATATGTCTATCGTTACCAGATTTATGTGTCTTTCCCAACGTCACATCATGGTTTTCCACCCTATGAAAATACACATCAGGGGATAAAGGTTTTATAGAAATATAAAATTCTTGTGATTCATTGAATTCCTTTCTAGTATTTTATAAGAGTGGTCCATTTGCAAAAACATTTGATGAACCATGTACAATATTTCCCTCCCATGATGCAATTAACAAAATGGAGTTTGTTGTTCTCAAATTAGACCAGCTTTATTCCCCTTAACATTTTATCTTGAAAAATTTCCATATGTTGGGTTGTTATTTATAGTGAACATAAGCACTGTATGAAGTTGAAAATATTCCATTTTATAAGAATAATACACCCTAATACCATACTCCCAAAAATGTTTCAAATCATCAATCAATGGTGACAAGAAAACATCAATATCATTTCCTTGTTGCTTCAAAGAAGAGATCATTATACTCTACATGACATACTTATGCTTCATAAAAACTTCAGAATAAGAGGTTATAAATTACCAATAAAATAGGATACCAATTATTTGTGATACTGAGGGTTCATTATGGATTCATTAAATCTACGCACAAACCTATTCGAAGATTTCTAATTTCATTTAAAAATATAGGATATTGGTCATCAATTTTCTTCCATCATGGAAAATCAGATGGATGATGTATTTTTCCATCACATATTTGTTCATCAGCATGCCATCTTAACCTTTTTGAATCTTGTTAATTAGAAAATAAACATTTCAAACAATTAATTATAAGATGATACCAAAAAATATTTGAAGGGATATTTTTAATCTCTACACCAGCCTATGATTTTCCTTTAAACATATAACGTGATGTCCCATATTCAGGAAACTCTGAAAGAAATTCTTAGTCATTCCTATATATCATACAATCATTCAGACAGACACATATTTTCTTGTATCTCAATCCCATCAGGCATTATATTTTCTTTGCCTTATAATCTGAATATGGAAGATTGTTGTCTTTTAAAATAATGTCTTTCAACAATTGTAGAAGCTCTGTAAAACTTCTGTCACTCCATCCATGTTTTTCCTTCATGTTAATAAATCTCAACACCACTAAAAAAACTATAAAATCCATAAAACAAGGATACATTGGTTTTTCAGCATCACCATATAGACACACAACTGTCGGTTCTATCTCAATTTGTTCTGCTATAATTTCACGAATTATTTCTTCAATTCCATCATAGTTACCATATTATAAATCATCATCATTAGTAGATCTAAAATTCTATCAAGTATCACCATGGAAAATCCAAGGGCTATAAATCTGATTAAAACCATGACAAATCATATGATCTTTGATCTGTCTACATCTCAACTTCTTCATATTCAAACATTTCAAGCATGGACAAAAAATGGCACTACATGGAACATTTCATTTGGTAATTTTCAAAAAGGCATCAACACCTTCCCCATATTAATTTTTCATTCGATGTACCGTAATCCAACTTCAACTCATTATTACCTATAAAAAATGTCAAAATTTTAAATCATTTTAGGATAATAAAAATATATATTTATATGAAAAATATCATAATTTGAATGTAAAATAATTTTTTGATATAAAAAAAATATATGCGTACTTGAAAACAAATATGCATGAAAATGATTTTAAAAAGAAAATATAGTTAGATATAACGGTTTTAAATTCATCTTGAATCCTTTCTTCTTAAGGTGCACAAATAATACATCATCATGCTACGGGATACCAAATTCACCCTTCCTTAAAAAATAAATATGATGTATAAATATTAAAATATTTATACATTCACTACAGAAAATTACATATATCCCAAAGATTTGAAACCATTTGGATAGCCCCTGAAACTGTTGGGATAGAATACCCCAATGGTTTCACACACCATTGGTATGATGGTTGTTGGAATATCTCTATACCAACGATTCTACAAGAACTTTTTTTATAGACTACAGAAAGTTTAAATATTCCAACAGTTTCAATGAAACTGTTGGGATATATATATACCAAGGGGGTTTCCAAGGGGCTAGAGGATGTCCAAGGGGTGGGGGCTATCCAAGGGGGTAGGGTCCATCCACGGGGGTAGGCGCTGTCTCGGGTGTCCAAGGGGGTATTGGGTGTCTAGGGGGTGGGGGCCTATCCCGGGGGGTGTCCATGAGGGTGGGGGTGTCCAGGGGGTGGGGGAGTGGTGTCTAGAGGGGTGTGTGAGGGGTTGTACAACCCCATACCACATTGGACATCACCCCACCCCCTTTGACACCCCAGGACACCACCACCCCGGGACATCCCCCACCCCCTAAATAGAACCCCAACCCCTTTGGACATCCCCCACCCCCTATAAACCCCCACCCCCTGTACAACCCTACCCCCTTGGACATCCCCCTCACCCATGGAAACCACCCCCACCCCTGGAAACCCCCACCCCCTGGACACCACCCCCACTGCTACCCCCTTGGACACCTCCTAGACACCCCACCCCCTCAATAACCCCCTCATCCACTGGACACCACCCCCACACCTTGGACACCCCTACCCACTTGGAAATCCCCCCCACCCCTGGACACCGCCCCCACCCCTACCTAATTGGACACCCCACACCCCCCTAGACACCACACTCCTCTAGACATCCCACTCTCCCCTAGAACCCACCCACCCCCGGACACCCCCACCCCCTTGTAAAGCCCCCTTCACACACCTGGACACCACCCCCACCCCTTGGACAGCCCCCACCCACGGAACATCCCCCAACTCCTCTAGACAGCCCAACCCCCGGGACAGCCCCACCCCCTGGACAGCCCCACCCCCTGGACAACCCCCTCACCACCCTGGACACCCCTCCCCCTAGACACCCTATTTCCTCTGTAAATGGGGATGACCTCATTAATTTATGTTTCAAACATTCCGAACAGTTTCTAATGGGATTGTTCATAGAACCGAAAACATCGAATGATTCTATATCCATTTGGACATTATTTCTAAAGGTAGGTTCTCACTAGTTATGAACCAATGAGGCTTAGAGTTTTCATTGGTCGAGATGATGGGAGGTCGGACTCATCACACCCTTTTTGGGGGGAATTATTGTCTTCTCTGGGAATCTCTTTACAGATTTAAGTTATGTTCGTGAATACTTATTACAATACCAAGTATGAAAATGATCTTTCTTTTAGATCTCACAATCAATAATTTGATATGTAGGAAATTTAGAAAATATTTTATATGCATTCGAGGTTCTTTTTCGATAGAGAATCATCTGTATTTGTTAAATATTATTAGTCAATGGTATCCTTCAATAAATAAAAGCCTCTTGGTCATTATGATGACCATACTGGTTTTAAATCCACACAGTGGGGCACTTGAAGTTTATTGTCATTTAGAAGGACATGGATTATTTTAGAGTTGGGATCATACCCGCAGATGGGCTACCAACATATCCTTTGTTTAGAAAAGGAATCTGAACCCACGTAGTTCGAGTACAGAAGTATAGGGTTTATGCATTCTTGATGGCTCAAGGAAAGATTTCATAATTACTTTTACACTCTATGCTCACGTGAGTCATGCTAGGTGTGAGAAACAATAGGTATTGGTAAAACCAGACAATTGTTCCATGAAAGATGCAATTATAAGAAATGACGTGAGGCTTATATATGTATGACTACCAAGATAGATGAATATTAGGATTTAATTCAGGGAAGAAACCTAGGAACAAGGTCCACAAATGTATATGTACTTTATGGAGATTTGGATACTCTATCTTGGGGTTTACTCCTGAGGAAGATGCTCAAATTAAGAGGGGACTTTCTGTTGGGTTTTACTCCTGAGAAGGAATCCCAAATAAAAAGTAAATTAAGACTAGTTAAGAGAAATTATGACTGGGAATAATTACTAAGAAGGTGGCCCAGGTTAAAGGATTTGAGAACTGGGGCTTATTCTTGAGAAGGAGGACCAGGTTAAAGGATTTGAGAACTGGGGCTTACTCCTATGGAGGAGGCACAAGTTAAAGGGACTTATAACTTGGGGCGTACTCCTAATGAGGATGCCCAAATTAACGAGGAACTTTAACTTATGATTATTACTTACTCTTGAAGAGGATAAATAAATTAAAGGATTTGGTGACTGGGGCTTACTCTTAAAAAGGAATCCCAATTTAGGGGACTTGGATCTTACTCCTAAAGAGGATGCCCACATTTGGAATTTTGAGATTGGGACTTACTCATTAGGAGGAGGCCCATTTAGATAAATTATGACTGAGGCTTTCTCCTGAAAAGGAGGTCTAGGTTAAATGAATATCTCATCATTAAAGGATGAGGTTGAATGAATGAAATCTCCAACCTTAGTGATATAAATATTTGTAAATCACTAGGTTTTGAGAGATGTTCCACATATTTCCTTTCAGATAAAGAATCCAACAAATAAATCATCCCATAAATGGATTTGTAAAGTGTTTTGATGGCATAATATTGAAGAGGATAGGTGGATTATAATAAGAGAGGTGAAATAGGTAGGAGGGGCACCCAAAAAGAAGGTGGCGCGCAAGTCCTGCATGGGCGCGCATGTCCGGGTCGTGCAAGTATACTTGTGCGACACATGGGTACTTGTGCAATGGTTAACCCTTAGGGTAATACTTGGTCGAGACATGGCTCAAGGCCTTAGTATTATCCCTAGAGACTTCTAGAAGAGGGGTGCACAAGTTCTATGGAAGGGGTAAGGTGGCGTGAAGTGTGACCATTTCCCTTAAGGGCTGGCCACTTAGGTGCACAAGTGTTGATGAGTTTCAACACTTAGGCCTTACTCGCCTTATTTAGATCTCCCATTCTAGGTAAGAAATTACCTTATAAGTGTTCAGATGATTTGGGAAGAGACTAGGGTGCCGGGAGCTCAAATCTTAGTTTATGGAATTTTTCGTCCACGAAATGGGGGGCCCAGCGGGGGTATTTATAGGCCGGTGAAGACCATGGGCGAAATTCAAGTAGGGCGCGTGCAATTCACCTGTGTGACCATTGGGCAGCGTGAAAGTATACTTGTGCGACCTTGGTGGAAATTGCACGACCCATGGGCATTTGATTATTTTTTCATGCCTTTGTCAATTTTTGATGTTTCTTCAATGGATGAATCTCTTTGGACTATGGTATTTCACTTTTTCAGTCATTAGAATTTGTGATGGAAAGGAGCGTTAAAAAAATCCCCCCCCCCCTAAGAGTTGCATTTGAATGAAATGAGGATGTGACTCTAAGGTAAAGAAGAAAACCAAGGAACATGCAGCGCTCAAGTGTTGAGAATGCAAATGGCGGCGTGCAAAGGTGAGTCGTGCAGGCTTCAACATGAAAGTGTGCGGACTTTACTATATATAGGCGTTCATTCCTCATGAAAATAAACCAGTTTCAAAGATTCCTGCTCTTGCCACACAAATTTCCTTCATCACGCAAGTGTCCTATTTTCCGCGGGTTCTTTGTGTCGCGATGCTGCAGAGGTATTTGGACTTTCACGGTGATACATGCGCTCCACAACTTTCACGATGCTCTTATACTTGTGCGCCAACTTTGGGACTTGAGCACCTTAATGACTTAGCCATTTTTCAATTTTCTTCACAAATTTTATGAAAAATAATCTTACATAAAAGTTAATTATTCGACCATTGTGCAGATTAAATGGCTCCCAGGTGAATCAAAATGGCTGAGGAATGGGCTAGCAAGCGAATTGAAGATATGATGAGGATCATTGGCCAGGATTATTATGATATCTACGACATAATTCTCCTGGATTTGGCTATGTACCTAAAGAAGTATCATCTTTATTTCCTATAAATCATCTATCTACCGTTGTATGGCTACGGTCATCTACGAGAAGTTACCATTCCAGATGCCAAGAATTGTATGCCCAAGATTCAACTGCACTGTTACTCCTCTATTTTGGTTATGCTATGCATTAAGAGTAGAAACAATGGTGTGAACATTCAAAAATTTTCTCCATGCCATTCCCATGTAAAAATGAAAATGGAAAACCACGGGCTGATATGTTTTCCGTTACTGGTTGATGGAGAGAAGACTATCATGACATTAGAAACAATATCAGAAAAGAGTACTCTCTCCAAATGTATCTTTACTTCCAATGCTCCATTCGAAAATCCATGTATCCATATTCCAAGTCTCTTGGATGGAAATAGAGTCACTTTTTGATCAACAGAAATCATTCTCTAACTGCACTCAAGAACATTCTTTTACAATTCTTACAATAACACCTGGTATCACTACATCTCTTCTTCTATCCAGTTGAATGAATGAATTCCAGGTGGTTTCTGATGAAGCTCGAGATGTTGTAAATCAAATGAAGAGTTATGTTGAAAGCCTCTTGTAATTACTAAAAAATATAAGAGACTCCAGTCTGTGGATGTCCTTATAACATTATTACATCAATGAAGAATACTTTCATCTTCCATCATTTGTTCTTGTATTCTTTGATACCTGCTTAAAATTTTACCTAAGACAATGGGCATAGTAAGCATAGTTTGATTCTTTCTAGGATTATTATAAATAACACAACAAAATTTGAATCATTTTCTTTCTCAATATTACATAAAAACATACAAGATGTATGTTTAGTGAGATGGAACTTGACTTTTGTTCAGAGTTCCTTTATCTTTTGTGAGCAGTTTAAAGTCATGCACATTGGACATAAACAAATCTAATGTTTAATGTTGAAATATATTTGACCAAATGGATTTAATCAATTCTTTGATAATTTATCTGAAGACATGTTACTATGTTCATGTATGAGGGAAAATATGTAAACGATGACTTAATAAATTTTTAATCGGAGAAATGATAAGAAAAATGGCTAAAAAGGCATTATAAGAAGTTGTTCCTAGGAATGAAGTTACCACTATTTAACAAACCCATTAGGGGGTTGAATTATGCATGGACAACTAAGGGCATTGACTGCATAGTTAAATAATAGCATCTTTTGGGTGTCAAGTCTGTTATGTGGACTGTTTATACAAGGCTGCCTAAGGGAACATGCTGGACAGTCAGGCAAAAGAACTCTAAAAAATTTACCTTTCTACTGCTAAAAAGCCAGTGGAAGTTTATGGGGATTCAAATTTTCCAAAGCATAGAGTTTGCTGTGTGGAGAGAGTTACTTGAATATGGAAAAGATATTTCCAAACAGGATTGTCTAAGAACTGGATGAATATCACTCCTACAAAGTTCTTACCCAAATGTAGGGAAGGGAAATATAAACCATAGACTTGAATACTTGCAGATCATGATAAATATCATGAGACAAATATATTAAGGATGGATATTTTTTTTTGCGGATCCATACATATTGTCATTAAGAAAACTAAGGACAAAAGATGTTTTCTTCCCGAGAATGAATTTACCATTATTTAACAAACCAATTAGTGGGTTGAATTATGCAGGGCCACCTAAGGGCATTGGCTGCATAGTAAAATAATAGTATCTTTTGGCTAACAAGTCTGTTATGTAGACTACTTATATAAGGCCGCCTAAGGGCACGTGCTGTATAGTCAGGCAAAATAACACTCAGAAATTGGACATTTCATGACTAGAAGTCCAGAAAAGGGTTATGATGATCTAAAAATATTTAAGGTTTGGATTATGAAACATAAAAACCGGTATTTTCCAATGTTTGTAGAGATACATAGATCAATGCTAACCATAATGATGTTGTGGCTGGGTCCTGAATTGAAATTTTGGACTTCACTACGTATCCCAAAAGGATGGGAATCAAGCCATATATAGTTCTTGAAATATAGCTTAATGTCATGTGGGACGAAAGAATGGGAGATCATAGTTTATAGTTATCGAACTCAAAACATAATAATGAATACACAGTGTGTGTTTTCATAGGGACTTTTCACCCATGGGACTGAAAGTAAAATTTGGGGTTTGGCCCAAATACTTGGGGCTAGATTCAAGGGATTCTCTAACGTTCCTACGTATCCCATAAGGATGTAAATCATGCCGAATGTATTGATAGTGATACCCTATGTACAGATTTTTCTCCTACAAGTGAAGGGTGAAGGGGGGACTTTAGTACAATGATGGTTTGAACCAAGATAAAAGGTTCAAGAATTTCCATGTATGCACAGATTCTTTGGAATATAACATGATTAAAGATCAATGTAAATAATGATTCCCTCTCAGGTGAGGGTGTCAAATAATGTTGTATTTTATTGTCGTACATGACAAAAGTGTTGTACAGTTTAACGTCATGTAGTAAGGACAAAGGTGAGCCAATGTAAAAATATTGGTTCTGGGGGTTTCTTCACGAATCAATATCATATGAGACGGAGGTGAATAGATGTGAAGAGATTAGTTTTGGGCTTGAACCTCAGATGGTTTCCTACGTACCCAACCTAGAAGGTAAGGATCAAAGTCCGCAGAGTTAAATTAAATAATGAATTAGTGATCAAGTTGTTCTTGGGGACAATGACCTAAAAAACTGTTTTGGGACATACACATGGTTAGCGGCCCAGAGAGGGTGTTATGGTTGAATTTTACTCTAAGCTCACGTGAGACATAATCTGTGTGAGAAACAAGAGGTTGCAACAACCTTAACGATGCACAATTTAACGTCATGTAGGACATATGAAGGGACTATGCAGTTTAAAGTCTTGCAGTGATGACTATTTGTGCTGAACAGTTTAATGTAATGTAGTAGCGAAAAAATACAGTTTAACATCATGTAGGACATATTAAGGGACATTATTCAGTTTTACATCATGTTGGACAAATATAGGGACACTGTTTAACGTCATGTTTGACATAAGGGTGTTGTACAGTTTAGAATCTCGTATCTAAGATGATGAGGAAACTACAGTTTAACATAATGTTGGACGAAAGGGGGATTGCACAGTTTAATGTCATGCAGTGAGGACAAAAGAGGACACAGTTTAACATCATGTTGTACGTATTAGGGAATTTTTCCAACATTTTAATGTCTTTCTGGATGAGAGAACGTTTTAACATCATGTGGGATGATGGTACAAACAGTCTAATGTCATATGCATAGACCAGGGATTATACAGTTTAACGTCTTTCTGGACATAAGGGTCTTTTGTATAGTTTAGCATCATGTATCCAGGACGTCACAGTTTAATGTCATGTTGGACAAGGGTGAAAATAGTATAAGGTCATATGCATGGACTGTTAATGCTACAATTTAATGTCTTACTGGACAATACTGAAGTTTAATGTCATGTTGGATGAAAGAGTATTTGTGTTACACTAAATACTTCATCAGAAATATTGCATTGGTTGGAGTAGTGATGAGTTCTCCATCCATTGAGATTAAATAATATGCTCCATTGAAGTATACCTAATGTATTGAATAAGGTCCATCCAATTTTGGTTCCAGCTTGGGATGTTTCTTTCCTCGTATTAATCGATTTCTGAGAACCAATACCTATTCTCTCTGAACGAATGAATGGAGATGAACTTTTTTTTGAAATCTCATGATATTCGATTCTGATAGACTTCCATGTGGTGCAAGGTGAACAATATTTTCTCATCTAACTATTCCAATTCATCCAATCGCTTTTGAGATTGTTCATCTGTAGATGACTGATCACAAATGGATACTATGAGCAAAGCTAAGTAAACCTCAATGGACGAGAATACTCCCATTGCACATACCAATGAATATGTAGTTGATCACGTTGCAATACGGGTGGTGGTTCGATAAAACCATAAAGGATGAAAGAGTTTATCAGGCTAGGATTTCTTATCTTTATCCACCATCTTTTGTAGTATATTTGAAAGAGTCTTGTTGAAAGCTTCTATCTGGCCATTTGCTGCTACATGATACTGACAGGAATGAATGGATTTAATGTTGTATTATTGATACAACTTCCTCACCTCAGATGAATAGAAGTTGGTTCCGTTTTCTGTCAATAGGGTATGAGGCACACAAAATATGGTAATGATGTTAGACTTGATGAAGCTAAAAATGCATTTAGAACTGAATTTTTTTAGGGGTATTGCCTCTGCCCATTTGGAAAAGAAGTCAGTAGCAGTAAGAATGTACTTAAACTGCTTGGATGTAGCCGAAGGATAAGGTCCCACTATATCCATTCCCCATGTGGAATATGGCCACGAGTATTTAGCTATATGAAGCAACTCTGGGGGTTGATGAATGAAGTTTACATGTACTTGGCAAGAATGACACTTCATTGTGAAATCAACACAATCTGGTATCATTGAAGGAAAAAAGTATCCAAGCCTTCGAATTTCATCAGATAGTCTATGTCAAGACTAATGGGAACCACAGAATCCTGCATATACTTCTTTCATAAAATCCATTGTCTCTTGACCATCAATTCATCTGAATTGAATTCCATCAAAACCACTTTTGTAGAGAAATTTTCCAAGGTGATTAGGGCTTTCATAAAGAGTAAAATTGACCACACGTCTCCGGACATGTCCTTTCCCAGCTCTATCAGGTGGAATTATTCAATTTTAAAGGTATTCCCTAATAGGTGTCATCTATCCAATAGTATGACCATACGGTTCAGGAATGGGACTAATTTCATTGATTTCCTCTGTTCTGGTAAGAACATAAGGTGAAATTGCATGACGGTGGGCAATACTGATGGTTGTCTCATCCCAATTTGGATCTGCCAGAGCTGTTACTATATTATCCAGTGCATCATCATTGGCATTTTTGGATCGCGGGACATAATAAAATTTCGGTTTTCTAGGAAATTCCGCCATTAAATCTCTGACGTAATCATACAAACGGATTAGTTCTTCTTTTCTAATTTTGTAATCACCATTGACTTGTTGGATTACCAGGTCTGAATCACCTTTCACCTTTATGTGATTCACTTGTTTTTGATGTGCCAACTCTAATCCTACGATAAGATCTTGGTATTCTGCTTCATTATTTGTACCACCTCCCAACAATGAGAAGGAATACGGTAGCACTCCCTTTTCTGGGGAAATGAGTACAATTCCTAACCCAACTTAGTTGAATTTAGCATTTTCCATTTTTCTCCCTATTGGACTTATGGAAGTTCCATCAAAGTGCATTTTCCATTTTTTAAGACTATCTTGAATAATGAATACTTCCTCATCAGGAAGTTCAATATCTGGAGATGTATATTCTACTGAAGGATGTTCAGCAATGAAATCAGCCCAAGATTGGCCCTTTATTGCCTTTTGTGAAACATATTGAATATCAAATTGCTGCAAAATAACTACCCACCATTCCAGATGTCCTGTAAGCATTAGACGACTAAGGGTTATTGTGAGATACCAATTGGACCTCGTGATGTTGTAGGTAATGTCTCAACCTCTGAACTGCAAAGATTATTGCCAGGCATCACTTCTCAATATTTGAATACTGGGTTTCTACTTCAAGCATAGTCCGACTGAGATAGTAAAGGATGTTCTCATTCCCAGCATCATTCTTCTGATCAAGAAAGGCAACCAATGATCACTCTAGAGCTATCACATAAGGGATAAGTGGTCTTCCTTCAACAGGTGGCATTAACACCAGTGGAATCAATAGATACTTCTTGAGAATAACGAATGCTTCTTGAAAATTTTCAAACCACTTGTAAGTGACTCCCTTGTTCATCAATTTGGTGAAGGGTAAACTTTTTTCCTACTGAATTGGAAATGAAACACTGAATATAGGATATGTGTCCTTAAAGTCCTCTCATTTCTTTCAAATTTTTAGGAGGTGGCATACAAAGGATTTACTTTGTCTTCTCAGGATCGACCTCGATACCATGATGGCGTAAAACAAAGTTGATAAATTTCCATGAGGTAACTCCAAAAGAACATTTTATGGGGTTCATCTTCAAATTATGTTGCCGATGTTTGAGGAATATGATTTCCAAATCAGCTAAGTGATTAGAACGTTGTTTGGATTTAACAACCAAATCGTCTGTATAACATTTAACAAACTTCCCTAAAAGGGTTTGAAGATACGATGCATGGAACGTTGATATGTTGTGCATGTATTCTTCAGTCCAAAGGGCATTACTGGATAGTAAAACACACCCTGCGGGGCTTTGAAAGCTGTAGATTCCTCATCTTCTGTAGCCATTCAAATTTGATTATATCCAGAATATCCATCCATGAAGTAATGTGCTTCATAGCTAGCTGTTGCATCAATTAAGTGTTCTGTAATTGGTTCTATAAAATCTTCCTTAGGACAATGCCGATTAAGATATCTAGAATCAATGAAATCTATAATTTTCCCATTCTTCTTTTTCAATGGGACAATATTAGCCAACCATTTTGGATATTGAAATTCTATGACAATGTTAGCTTTGATAAGATAATCTACATTAGCTTCAATTTTGGAAGCATATGTTGGGTGTGTTCTTCTAGTGGCTTGTTTGAATCCACGATGTTCTTCTGGGAAACCCAAACGATGAGTGGAAACTTCCAGATCAAGCCCCGATATCTCTGTATAGTTCCAATAAAATATATCTCTATTTTTCTTTTAAAAGGAAATATACACCTCTTTCTCTTCAAGAGTCATGGCCGCACTAATTAATGTGGGGTGTGGATCTTATTTTGTACCCAGATTTATTTCACTATGTTCATCCACAGTGGTAGAGATACCCTCTTCAAATACTAGAGGAGCATCCCTAAGACCATCCTCTTCTTCTTCAACATGTGTTATTTCTTCTGTTTCTACTTTCATAGTGGATGAAGAATCATAATTTCTATGATCATAATAGATGTTAAAATTTGAACATCTTGAAGAAGAAGCTTCCATTTCTGACCCTATTGATAATGAAGGGTCTTCCTTTGGTAATATATAGGAGATAATGGATTGGTAATCGACATCATCATTCACCTTTGACATTTCTATAACTTCTTCTGGACTGATTGGAGAAGTATAGACTTGCTGAAGTTCAAGGGATGAAATGAAGAAATCTCTATTTGAGATTTCATCATTGCTTGGTGGATCACCACTTTCACCCATGTTGTCTCACTTGATTTCCGTAATAGACATTATGGAAGTTTTTATAAGAGTATTTTGATTTGGCTACATCCTATCAATTTGACGGATATAAAACACATAATCTATATTCACATGTGTAAATGGGTTTACTAGAATATTTTCCAAACCATATACAGCATTAACTTTGGTAATTTCCCTTATTGTGGATTTCTCATTTCCGTTCATGTGATAGAATTATGCCTCAATGTATTGAGATTCACATGTCTTGAACGGGGACTTATCACTATAAAAAGTCCCAATTTGACCATTGAAACAATATTTGAGACATTGATGGTATGATGAAGGGATAGCGACATGTTGATGTAGCCAGGGTCGTCCAAGAAAGATGTTGAAGGCAGAGTCTTGATCAATAAACATGAAATATGAATTGGATACTAGATCTCCAAACTATGTTCTGAGTGTAATCTCACCCATTGTTTCTTGTTCATTTTTATCATATCCTTGTAACATCAAAGTAGAAGGAGCTAAATCAGATTCTGTGAGGTCCAATCGAAAAAGTGTATGAATGGCGATGAGGTTGACTCTTGAACCATTATCAATGAAGACTCTTCTGACATCTACACCATTGAACATTCTAGATAAGTACAATGGTCTAATATGTCCATGCACGACAACATATTCATCTTCATTTGTGAAATATATCACTACATGGAATTCTGCAGGATTATTCTCAACATGACAGGCTTCAGCCGCAACAATTTTAGTCTCAAACTCTTGAGGTCTTGACAAAGACTAAATGAGTGCCTCAAGAAGATCCTTTGATAAATTCAAGGCATCCAGAATTGATAACTTGTCCGGTACATGGGCCAAGTGTTTCAATACATCATACTTTTAATCCAAAGGTCTGTGTTTCCCAACATGAACATATGGTTTCGCAGGTGCCATAGAAGTTGATCCTTTGGAAGTTGACGTATCTTGTATTGGGATAGGAGTTGGTAACATTCTTGGATTTGGAATATTAGACCGATTAGGTTTATTTACTTGCTGAGAGGAAGAAGGTGGAACCTACAACTGATCATCTAGAATAACTGTGTGAGGACCGAATCTGCCTTGTGTAGAAGAAGTTGCTTGTTCTTGTTGAGCTCGTTGAAGGGCTCTGCCACGAGTTTCTACTGCATACACAGTTCTGGCATGGTAGAATTAGAATAGTGGCGTCTGAATAATCCATGTCTTCCCCTATACCCAGAGCCTCTAGAACTCCCTCTGATTCCTCTGCTTGATACAAGGAATTCAGGTTCATCAAAATCAAAACTTCGACTAGTATGTGGGTCTGTTACGTGAATCATATTAACAGAACCAAAAATAAACTCATTGTTCGATTAAGAATCTACGTGATTATCCAATTTAGGTTGTGCCTTTTTGTAGTATAGTGCCCATTTCTTCAAAGTAGATGGAATAAAATCTTCCATAGTCAAAGAAAATTTGGGCTTTGACACTATCTCATATTCTTCTGATTGTTCCTCTTTCTTTGAATTATGCAATTTCTTCGAGGATTTTCCCCCTGATTAAGAGGGTTTTACTGTGGCATTCATTGTAAAAGACACAATTGGTTTCTTCAATTGCGTTCACAGAATGGCATGAGTTGGTTGATTGTTTTTCTGACCATCCAGTCATTATATTTTTGCACATTTTTGTTCTTGAATTCTTTCCACTCACCCTATTCATCTGGATTCGTAGAAGTTACACATACTACCTGAGCGGAAGAACCTTTCAACTTGACTTGTCCCAAGTCCACAATTTTTTGGAGGAGGTCTTTGAAGAAAAAACACTCTTGAATGGGATGCCCCAACATCTGATGAAATGGTCAATACTTGGGATAGTCTTCATCTCATTCATTTTTCGGCATTTTGGGCCTTGGCAATTGAACCAAATTATTTTCCAGAGTCGAAATGAAGTAACCAAGAAATTTTTCATTTCATAAAGAGTAAATTTTTCGATTTAAATCCTCAATTTTTTTTCGCCAATGATCTCTTTGATCATATTGACGAAATGGACATTGTTGTTGACATTTAGGATGTGGAGCCCTTCGAGAGTATGAAGGTCTTGAAGTAGAAGCAGGTACAGGTGCTTGTTTATGCAGAACTGTAGCAGTCTCTTCTTTACCCATTCTCCTTCCTGGAGCTGATCGAATTACATGAGCTTTATCATTAGTCTTTATAAGGGAGTCTTCAATCTGTTGAGAAATTGAAGTAAGTTCTCGAAACCCTCCCATGTATTTCATTGGGATCAATGGTGTGCGAAAATCATCACACAAATTTTCCACACTAATTAGCAACAATTATTCTTGAGGTAGTGCTATGATCAAGGAATAGGTTAATCCCTTCCAGTGAGCAATGAAATCTAAAACCCTTTAATTCTCCCTTTGATTACAATTTGAATGATCAAAAACTGTTGTATTTGGAAAAGATGAGCTTAATTGAAGAAGAAATTGTCAACAAAGATCCTCCCACCCTGTAATTGATTGGGATTTCAAGCTTGTATACTAGAAAAAGCAGGCCCTTGTAATGACTGTACAAAACACCTGAGATTAACTGCTTCTTGTTGCTGAGGGGTTCCCATCATAGAATCTCAATGAGAAAAAAAATGTGTTATGTGTTGCTCTGGGTCTCCCGAACTATTAAATATTGGGAATGTGGTACTTGCAAAATTTGATGGGGGGAATTGCGTCTACCTATTCAGGGTAAGTTCTCTTCTCTAGTTGAACCGGTGCACGCATTCCTTCCATATCTTCCAACTGAGCTGTTAATGATTCAATGGAAGTCATTAACTTTTTAGAAACATTAGGTTGAGATTGGTGCAATAACTGGAGCTTGGATAGGTGTGGATACTGGTACCAAAACTGAGGATAACACCACCAGTTGTTGTTGTTCCATACCCACAGGTAAAGACCAGTGAGGGTGTACTGGAAAAGGAGGACACTCTTGATCCATCTCAGTAGCTGCAAAAAATTCCCTTGGCTGAATGACTTTAGCATGCTTGGGAGGATGATTTCATTGAAGTAGTTCTGCATTCAACATCCTTAATTCCGTCATCTCTTCTTCTTTTTGTGCGAATCTTTGCTCTAGTGAGAGAGATTTGCCTTCTCCAGAGGAAGGGTATGTAACCTAATTAGTCCCTTTTCCTTTGTTGGACGCCTTTTGGAGAGGGGGATGTTGGTTATTTGAAGGAATACTCAGATTCTGGGTAATCCTTTGATTTTGTGTACGCACACCTTCTTCATTTATGGCTGGGCATACAAATTCATTAGCAGGAACCTCTTCATCTGATCATTCTAATTGAGCCTCATCTGGGGGATAAACAACTATGACATTTATGACATTGATTGATGAATAATGCATTTCATCCCTTATATCGACATTTTTGCGATATTGCCTTCTTCCATTTCATTATTGAGACATTTCCTTTTGCTGATTTAATCCCTCAAGAACTTCATGATGAACCATAATTTGGGGGGAATATCTTGATAATTTGGATCTTCGTTCCTCTCGATGCTTCTTCCCTAGTCGAGAGAAAACTGGCTTTCTCTGAGGAAGAGATTGAGGATTTAAAAAAGTCTCCAGTTTGGTGGACTGGTGCTGGTCCTGCTGTTTCTGCTCAACTCGTCAAATCCTATTTGTTGATTTTGAGGGTTGGGATAAAAGAGTCCCCAGTCTGGAAAGCTGGGGTGGCTCTTGAGTTTCTATATTTGAGACCTTCATTAATGATCTCAAGATCTTATGGACTTTAGTCTAGAGGTTTGATGGATGCATTAACCTGCATCCACTTTTATCACTCGGCTCAAAAGACAATTGGATGATTTCTGACACTTCTGTCACTTGGTGATGTGATTTCTCCAAATGAGGGGCCTGTTCAATATTCTCATTTTCTTGATGTATGAGTAATTCAAAAACTCATTCTCTGTATGATTGTTTTTCAGAATAACTAGTTGAGGCCGGTTCTTGAGCGAGCCTTTGATTACAAAAAAATCCCATTGGCTATGGCCGACCATGGGCAATAACATTGCATGAGACCATTTTTGGCGGGCTTTGCTGACTGGAGAGTACAGTGAAATGTAGTGCTACATTACTAACCCATCCCCTGATATTAATACTAGATGGGGAATTGGTAATTAACTGGCACAACCTTCTCAGTTCGCCATGGCATGAACGTTGAAGGGCTCTCTGCTGCTTTTCAGTCTTCGGATATCGAGAAACCGAGAGAAATTACAATCAATTTGCAGTTGTAACCCTTATATTATCTTGAAATGATTTTCATATTCATCATAAGATAATATTTTATCTTTCAACTGACAATGATTTTTCCATATGTTAAGACGAATATCATGAATTCCATTTTCCATTATTATCTCTGGAATGTCATACTGAGAATCATCCAAAGGCCAAAACATAACTACCACTTCAACATTCTCCAGTTTTTTTCTCATACTCAGTACTTCCTCTCTATCCATCAATAATGTTTCTTCTACCTGATTAGAAAAGATATGGTGCTTCCTTGTTTCTTTATCGGATTCAACATGATTGGTAGAGAATTCAAAGATCAATCTATAAGATGCATGACTTAGGGGTTGTTCGGAGAATGAAATCCACACAAGGCTATCATCTGATTGAGAAATTGTATCACCTAATAATTGTAATGCATAAGACATAACTGGATTCACATTTCTAGGTGCCTGAAGTTAAGAGGACTTTCTCATCACTACAGCTTCCATTGGATCATTTTCTAGGCAATGTGCATTATTACTGCGGAGATGAATTTCACAGCTATATTCATCATCATGGGGAGGACCAACATGATGGGTTATGAAAAAAGATGAATCATTTTTCTCCCGGGTCTTCTGGCCACAGAGAGGGTTCTTGTGGATCTCATCTAAAGATGAAAATTCAAGATCGACTGAATTTTCATGAAGCAAGAATTCTTGATAAAGTGTCTGATGTAGACCTTCAGAATTAACGTCCTGACTATTGGGAAATGAGAGATTAGAATCTTGAGCTGCAACATATAATTGTCTAAGTGCCTCAAAACTACAGCATCAAGTAAGAAATTATTTCAGATTGGCCCTTTATTTCTTGACTGTGCTGGGAAGGTCTTTTTTTAGATTTCTTCTTACTCACTTTAGGAACTACTTGTTGACAAAAGTGGTCATTATGGGAAGGTGTATGTGCTTGATCAGGAGAAATGATCAGGTTAGGCTGATTATCTCCACTCAAATCAGGTGTATGATCCTGAATTGGTTGTCCGTATGATATGGGGGAATATTTCCCACAACCCTCTTGGACTAGAATAGAGGTGAGTGTCTGTTCCGGAGTGAAATTTTGATGAGTTACTCCACTGGTAGGGATAGATTTGTGTGTCTTTCCCTGAGATGCTACTGAAGTTGTTATAATATCCTGGCAGGCATCCAGAATATGAGTAGGGATTTTCTTCTACTCTTTCACCATTTACAGAATGTTCTTGGTGACTTCAGCGGCCGGAATGAGGATATATGTCCATTCCGTGATTAGAGTAGGTGTATGTGCCTGCTCCTTTCCTCATTTTCCTATCAGTGAATTCTAAAAGTACTCATGTGTGGGGGCAGAGAGTTGAGTCTGCCTCATGTTTTTCATCGGAGCATTCCGGATGACTTCTCTAAATGCTACAAAATGAGACTATTGGTAGGTATGATCAATAATAGAAGGTGTATGTGCCTGCTGATTGCACTCCGCCGAATGTGGTTGACGAGCTTCCATCAATACTGACAGACGAGGCTGCTGGCAGGATTGATGAGTGTAAGCAAGTGTATGTGCCTGTTTACCAGTTGTCAACACATTGGGTTGGAGGGCTCCATCATATATAGTCAAAAGAGCCTACTGACTAGCCGATGATTTATAAACATGTGTATGTTCCAGTCTATAGTAATCCGCCAGAATTGTCTGGTGGGATTGGCATGCTGCTGCCAGACAAGTCTACTGGACCGCGGAAAAATAGACGGGTGTGTGTGCCCGCTCGTTGCTTCCCACCAAGTTAGGTTGGTGGACTTCTCCGGAAACAGCATAGATAAGAACCTACTCACTGTTAACCAGTTGTCACCTCTGGTGGTTCATCTTGCCTGCTCAGGTTCGAGGAACCTTAGCCAAACGCCTGGAGATGACACCCTCATTATGTTGAGGTCATATTTCCGCACGAGTCTGGCAGGGATTGTTGGTGGGAGCCCTCAGGAAGAACTCTTGTTTCCTTGAATTAAGGCCCTAAGTGGCCTTCTCATTTACATCCTCAGAATACGGGAGTTAATGGTGATTGCGTTATGGGGATAATGACCCGAAATGGTTGGAGACGGTGGTTAGCACCGCCTGCTTCTTGATTGTTGGTCGTCACTTTCTGGATGACCAGGGTGAATTGTTCACATGGAGGGCTTGTCGAGTAGCCTCCAGAGTTGGAATAGTACCGTTTAGATGGTACTCTTTAACTAGCGCATTTGATACCTAGAGTTGAAGACACTGAGTAGGTGATGTCTCTCTCAGAGAGGATGATGATCCAGCAGGAGTAGCAGCAGATGCATTCACAGAAGAGGTTTTCATAACAGATGCATTCACAGACGTGAACATAAGAAAAACCATTCTTGTAATGCAGAAGATCTTGGAAAAGAGTGCTTTTTTGATATAACAAACATAATCAAGATTCGTATGGCTGCTACATCTTTTGGATGAGCATATATGTTATTGATTGCTTTGTTGGCCCTATCATTGAGTTTTAAATAGGGGCCTAACAAATAAGTAAAACATCATTTTAACTTGGGTAAGGATTCATGTCAGGTTCACCATTTTTTGTTTCCTCTAGAAATGGGGACGAAATCATTGATTTATGGTTCAAACATTCCAAACGGTTTCTAACTAGTTTTTTCGTAGAACCGGAAAAATCCAATGATTATATATCAATTTGGACCTACTTTCCAAAGATAGGTTCTCACTAGTTATGAACCGATGAGGCTTATGAATTTTCATTGGTCGAGAGGATGGGAGGTCGGACACACCACACCCTTTTTGGGGGGAATTATTGTCTACTCTGGGACTCTCTTTTTAGATTTAAGTTATGTTCGTTAATCCTTATTACATTACCAAGTATGAAAATGAGCATTCCTTTAGATATGACAATCAATGATTTTTTATATAGGAAATTTAGAAAATATTTTATATGTATTCGAGGTTCTTCATTGATAGAAAATCATCTGTATTTGTTAGAGATTCTTAGTCAATGGTATCCTTCAATACATAAAAGTATCTTGGTCATTATGATGACCATACTGGTTTTAATGCTACTCAGTGGGGTACTTGAAGTTTATTGTAATTTAGAAAGAAATGGATTATTTTAGAGTTGGGATCATTCCTGCAGATGGGATACCTAGGTATCCTTTGTTTGGGAAAGGAATCAGAACCTACGCAGTTCGAGTAAAGAAGTATAGGGTTTATGCATGGTTGATGGATCAAGGAAAGATGTCATAATTACTTTTACACTCTAAGCTCATGTGATTCATGCTCGGTGTGAGAAACAAGAGGTATTGGTAAAACTAGACAATTGTGCCATGAAAGATGCAATTATATGAAATGATGTGGGGATTATGTATGTATTACTACCTAGATAGATGAATATTAGGATGTACTTTAGGGAAGAAACCCGTGAACAAGGTCCACAAAGGTATATGTACTTTATGGAGATTAGGATACACTAACTTGGGGCTTACTCCAGAGGAAGATTCCCAAATTAGGAGGGGACTTATGGTTGGGTTTTACACCATAGAAGGAAGCCCAAATCAAAAGTAAATTAAGACTAGTTAAGAGAAATTATGACTGGGGCTGATTCCTAAGAAGGAGTCCCAGGTTAAAGGATTTGAGAACTGGGGATTATTCTTGAGATGGAGGCCCAGGTAAAAGGATTTGAGAACTGGGGCTAATTCCTGAGATGGAGGCCCAGGTTAAAATATTTGAGAACTGGGGCTTACTCTTAAGGAGGAGGCCAATGTTAAAGGGACTTATAAATTGGGGCTTACTTCTAAGGAGGATGCCCAGATTAAAGGGGATCTTTAACATATGATTTGGACTTAAACTTGAAGTGGATTCCTAGATTAATGGATTTGGAGACTGGGGCTTACTCCTGAAAAGGAAGCCCAGGTTAGGGGACTTAGATCTTACTCCTAATGTGGATGCCCACATTTCGAATATTTAGATTGGGACTTACTCTTTAGGAGGAGGCCCATTTAGAGAAATTACGACTGGGGCTTACTCCTGAAAAGAAGGCCCAGGTTAAAGGAATCTATTAACTTTTAAGGATAAGGTTGAATGGATGAAATATCTAACCTTAGTTATATAATGATTTGTAAATCACTAGGTTTTGAGAGATGTTCCACAGAATTTCTTTCAGATAAGGAATCCAACAAGGGAATCATTCCATGAATGGATTTGGAGAGGGTTTTGAAGGCTTAATCATGAAGAGGATAGGTGGATAGGCATAAGAGAGGTGAAATAGGCAGGAGGGGAACCCAAAAATAAGGTGGCGCGCAAGTCTTGCGTGGGTGTGCAACTCCTAATCACGCAAGTATACTTGCACGACACATGGGTACTTGCAAGATGGTTAAACCTTAGGGTAATACATGGGTGAGACTTTGCTCAAGCCTTGAGTATTATCCCTAGAGGCTTCTAGAAGTGGGGTGCGCAAGTTCTATGGAAGGGGTAATGCGGCGCGCAAGTGTGGCCATTTCCCATAAGGGCTGGCCACTTAGGCGCGCAAGTGTTGACAAGATTCAACACTTAGGTATTAATCCCCCTCTTTAGATCTTCCGTTCTTGGTAATAAATTACCTTATAAGTGTTCAGAAGATTTGAGAAGAGACTACAGCACCGGGAGCTCAAATCTGAGTTTCTGGAATTTTTTGTCCCTAAAATGGGGGGCACACTGGGGGTATTTATAGACTGGTGAAGACCCTGGGCGAAATTCAAGGAGGTCATGAATGTCACCTGAACGACCAGTGCGCGGCGCGCAAGCATACTTGTGAGACCATAGTGGAACATGCACAACCTAAGGGCATTTGATTCGTTGTTCATGACTTTGTCAATTTTTGACGTTTTTTCAAAGGATGAATCAATTTAGACTAATGTATTTCCCTTTTCAGTCATTAGACTTTGTGACGGAATGGAGTGTCATCACAACCCCACCCCCTTGAAAATACCCCTCACCCCCGTGACACCACCCCCACCCCTTTTACACCCCCTAGACGCCACCAGCCCCTTGGACAGACCCCAACCCCTAGATAGGCCATAACCCCTCTAGACAACCCCCACCCCTGGACACCCCCATACATTTGGAAACCCCCCTCACCCCCTAGACACCACCCCCACCGCCTTGGACATCCACCACCCCTGGAAACCCCCCCCCCCCACCCCCACTGGATATCCCCCACCCATGGACACCCCATACCCCCTTGGACAACCCACTCACCCCCATAGACACCACCCACCCCCCTAGACACCCCCACCCACTGGACACCACACCACCACTACCCCCTTGTACACCCCCTCGACACCCCCACCCCTTTAGATAGCCCCATCACCCCATTGACACCCCCAACCCTAGACACCCTACCCCATTGGAATTCCCCCTCACCCCCTGGACACCACCCCAACCACTTGGACAGCTCTGGACACCACCACCCCCTTGGACAGCCCTCCACCCCGCTGAACAGCCCCCAACCCATGGACAGCCCCCAAACCGTTTGGACATCCACCAACCCTCTGGACAGTCCCCACCCCCTAGACGTCCCCCCTAACCCTCTAGACATCCCCCACCCCTAGACAGCCCCCACTCCTCTGGAAAGCCCCCACCCATAGACAACAACCACCCCTCTGGACAACCCCCACCCCCTAGACACCCCCACCCCCCTTGGACACACCCATCCCTCTTGGATAGCCCCAACACCCCATGGACACCACCCCCTGGGCACCCCCACCCCCCTAGATAGCCCCCACCCCCTGGACACCCCCACCCACTTAGACAACTCCCACTCCATTGGAAACCCCCTGTACGCTCACACACAAATGACTGAACACACAAAGATTGTAAACTTGCATGATATCACTTCCATGGTTTGTATTAATAGAAAATAACAAGCATAACATAAATGAAAACATTGAAACTTACTATGATATAAAGAACAATGATAGAAAAATAACACATCAAAAAATTAGATTATGGCATCGTGAAAAATAAAAACTGAAATCGAGTCGTGTGAGGCTTACTTGAGTGTTGTGCGTCGACCTGATATATTTGGATATAATATAGAAGATTAATGATTTTGGAAAAATGAGGCTGGAGGAAATAACATTGAAGAATATTTTCTATGTTTTTTACACAAGAGACACGAGTCATAGGTCCCCTGATCAAAGAAAATAGAATGACTGAATACGGGGTGTGATAAATCATTTAAAAGCTTTATCACGTCGGTTATTTAATAACTAAAATGATAATATATTTTTTTTGTTTATAAAATCGGTTATTTAAAAACCAATGTAGAAAATAATTTATCACGTTAGTTATTTTATAACTGACGTTATAAATGGCACTTTATCACGTTGGTTCTTTTGATAACTGATGTGATAAATTTCCGAGATATCCTTTATCACGTCAGTTATTTTATAACTGAGGTGATAATGTTAAAATATTAGATAGTCATGTGATTTTAGTCCTTTTAAGTTAAAATTATTCATTGATACAACATTATTGATATTTGATGAATACCCCTGTAAAACCTTTACACTATTATGTAAAAGAAAAAAATTGTAATTTTTCCTCTATAGATAGAGTGTAAACTGATAGAGGAATAAAAGTAGACCTTTTATCCTTCATCGGTGCGCACTATTCCCTTATCTCCATTTAAATCTCAAATATCCTATCCTTGATTCCATATTTAAATTTTTCTAGGATCGTTTATTTACATTCCAATAACACTATAAAATACAATGTTTTCCTACATGGACGACATCAAAAAATTTAAAACCTACAAACAATTCCAATATTATATTTCAATGAAAAATGATCTCTTCTTCCAACCTGATTATGAATGATTTTTCAAATTTTTTTACCAAAAATATTTTCATTCTTTTTTACTTTTTTGTACAGTTGATCACCCATTGATGGAGATGTTGTTATACATTGTTCGATATTTCCATAGAATGATGTCATACATGATAAATATTTATTTAGTCGAGGTAAAAATTACTAATGTCCTAAAAAGTCATCGAGCAACATTTCAATTGAACCATGGGTGTTATTTTTTCACAAATGGGACACCAAAACAATCATTTAATGTTATAGCATGATAAATTTTCATAAGCAAGGATGTCATTTATTTTTCCATACAACCTGGAAACCATTATAAATTATTCAGGTCTAAGAGCTTCATACATTTTACCACATGTATCCTTCATCAATTTCATTTATATGATCAATGGTGAAAAATAAACATCAATATAATAACATGTTCCTTTTGCTCAATATAAAATCAGAGACAATATAATGTATTCAGGCTTCAAGCATAGCCATGGAGGAATGTTATAATTTACCAACATGACAAGCCATGTACTATGAAAACCACCGTATAGAAAAAAAATATTTATTCCTTCTATAGATAACACATGATAAATATTTTTATCAGCTCAACTCCAAATTCAGGAAACTCATAATCAATTTTCTGACACTGTTGAGAATTTTATGGATGACATATGTTCACATATTTAATTCTTGTATCTACATTCCATGTTAATTATATTACAACTTCTTAAAATCAATATAGTCTTCTAAATCATTCAATGATAGGAAAGTAGAATAGAAATTTTGAAGGACAGGATTAATTTTTCTCATATCAATCTATTCTACACTTAGATCATTTTATGAGTGATTCAAGGTCTTTGAAAATAACTATAGAATCATTTAGAAAAGAATGTACCTTTTTATTGGCCATTCCCACTAGATGTTAAATTGGTTTAGCATCATATGTTTAGAAAGCTATATTGTTTTTTTGGTAGCATATATTTTAGAAGACCATGTTGTTCTGTAAAGCTAGTGTCACCCCATACACTGAGAGCATTTTAATTGTATAACATCAGTACAACTGAAAATTTGGTGTATTTAGTACAACCATTATACAATGGTTTCTTATAAATACTATTTAACTCCCCAAACAACTATGGATAATCGTGATGTCTATTTTTAATTCCCATTTTCATTTCACCCATGTGATATCCATCATATTTTACAAAGTTCATCATATCTTGTGATTCCTAAATTATAGTATCATCCCAACAAATTTCCATATCATGTTTTCTCATGTTTAGTCCAACATTTACATATCTAATCTATTCCGTGATAGAGAAAATGTTTTTACAGCTCTTCCAGATTAATATTTCCTGAATACAAATAATGTAAACTTGGACATGATATTTTATGAAGGTCTTCTACATGATCTCTTGGAATCTAGATGTACTATTTAACTCTATATTTATATTCATTTATAAAATCATTTGAATGAATCCATTTTTTGTTCATATCTATCCTATTGGTTTAATTAAATATTAATTTGATATAATATATAAATAAATACATATAATATTCTCATTATGAAATTTGAATGTCATGAAAAATTATAATAAGGGAAACTCAATAATTGATTGTTCCAAATAATTTCTTTATGTAGAAGATAATGGGTATTTTAACATAACAAAATAATTAATCCTCATAAAAAAATTATTAAATACCATATACAATTGAAAATATAATATAGGAAATCAATAAGTAATAAAAAACTCTAATATAGTAGATAAAAATAATATACTCTCATTCAACCAATTAGAAGATATAACAATTTATTGGGAAAAGTGATGATAAAGCCTAATGAATTATTTCATTTAAATTTTTGGAATATAAATATTTGACAATATCTAAAGACTCATGGGATGTCATATCACCACACTATCCCATCCTATGGAAATAAATGGTACTCCAACTGCATTTAAAAATAGCATTTACTAATGGATGACACGAATTATATATTCACATCATAAGAATATAAATTATTCTAATTCTATAAAATGGTAATAATATTTATAAATTAACAATGGTGATGTATTAATTAAAACAAGATCTAAGATTGTGTTATTTAAGGTTATATATATATTATTAAATAAACATTGATTTAAAAAATGAGGAATAGATCATAGTCATTACATAAAAAAATAATTTTATGGGTAGAATGATAGTTTTTATCAATGTGAATAGCATAATATTTTTTGGTCCATGTGGTGGATAATGATAATAATTTTATAAATTAATGATGGACAATGATTGAATGTTCATTATTTGTGTCTTGATATTATGCTTAGTTTATAGGTGACTCATAGAATCAATTGTATATTTATTTCCCAATCTATGTATGTGAGGGATGTTTTTATAGATTAGAAAAGGAATATTAAAAACACTTGTTGACACCCATTGAATATTGAATAAATTTTTAAAATGATTTTGGTGTAATTTCAATCTATATCATGGACAGTGGATGATTTGTTATATGATTAATTTTTATAGTAAAAATGTTTTCCATAATATTTCTATACATGTAATATAGCTTGGTATCAATGTGATTCCATGGAAATCCAGTTATTATTAGTTTAATAAAAAAATTAAAAGGGGATAAATGCTTGATAATATATATATACTAGAAAGATATTATACTGTATTATAGTGGAATATTAGTCTCAATAAAAGTATTATAACTAGAATATGGTAATTAAAAATGGACATTGTTTTTTGTAAGTTATTGAGAGAGGGGGTAGAGGATGATGATGAATAATTATAATGTAGTAGAATATAATAGATAGAATAATGGTAAAATAATTTACATATTATAGTTAAAAGGAGTTATAATTTTTTTTGGATTAATCTAAAGAGGGAGAAAAACTAAATATTCTTTAAAAGTGTAGAGTTATATGAAGTTATAATATTGTGAAAAGGTACAACACATTTAACAATAGATGAAGTTTACAACCCAATACCAAGACAACCATATATAAAAATCTTGAGCAGGATCATGATAGTGTCTGAGGGACATTCTCGATCCCCCATGGGATAGAAAAAAGAATAAGAGAATGAAAAATAATACAGTGGGAATGATTTGGCCCAAAAACTAGTATAATTGTTATAATAATAATTTTAATAAAATCTTCCATAATGAATCCATACATTGGATTCACACACCACCCCATATAAGTAGAAAAACGACATTGTGAATTAGTATAATATAAAACAAATTCCTTAACCAAACTTCAACTCCCTCACATAAAAAAAATCTGCTATTTTAATTTCTAAAATTTCACTTTAATAAAATACATTTGATAAAATAAAAAATGGAAAATATGTATAATAGCATTAGGTGATCAATTTAGGAACTGAAAATAAAATAATACATCCAACTGAACTCCACGTGACTCCATGTGTCACCATAAATTCCAGGAATAATAAACTATCCACGAGAGATCAAGAGTTGAATCAAAATTGGAAAGTGTGAAAATGTGAAGGCCTGCCTTACTTGTATACAATCACGAGACCACATATAATGACATTATCAAAAAATAAATAAAAAATGAAACAAAAAATAAGCATGAATATCGAAAGGCCTACTTTTCTAGGTTGAAATAAATATAAAACCCTCTTCAGAATCTAAAATATCAATCGAACAATAGATTTTAGACGAGATTTTCAAGAGGCAGTCGAATGGTGTGATTCGAGGTTAGAATAACTGACGAAAAGCACATGATGTGTGTGGAATTAGTGGAAAGCTTATGATATTGTGTAAGGTTCACAAATGATTTGGGAATTTTAATTGTATTAGGAAAATTTTATTAGTGTTGACAAATACGTGCAGATAAAGATCCCTTTTATCCAATCATATTTCAAAAACTCTGATAAACAGACTCTTTTTCATCACATTTTTACCACTAATAATTGAAGGTCTTTATCAACACTGAAAATTCACTAATAAAATAAATATTTATTAGGGCTAAAATTATAGCACTATTGATGCCTCATCTTTATCAGTGTGAAAAAGACCGAATTAAGATGCCTTTATCGGTGATTTTTTTACTTAAAGTGCTGTTAAAGGATTTATAATTATCATTATAAATAAAAATTGAAAATATTTATTTATACTTAATAAATATATATAAATATAAATATCGTAGATATATTCTATTTTAAATATATTTATTATAATTTTAATGTTAATTATTTATATATATAAAAATATTTTTTAAAAAATAATAATTATATAATTACAGTTATAAATATATCATTAATATATATAAATATGGTAAAAATATTAATCATTTAAGTAAATTTTTTATAAATATAATAATTATTTAAATATATTTAAATATTTATTTATAATTATATAAATACATTATAATAAAATGTTTATTTATTATTATTATTATTATATAATTGTATTAATATAGTAAATGTACATTTAGAAATATATTTATTTTAAAATATTTTTTTTAACTTTTTTAACATTATTAATGAATATCTAATTTTAAATCTATAAATATATAAAAAATGAATTCTATTGAATAAATTAAGAATTCACACACATTAACAATATTGAAAAAATTGATAAGTTATATGTTTGTGCATTGTATATAAAAATGCATTAATTATTTATATGTGAAATCAATATGACACTAATTTGATCTATGTGAAAACAAAAATCAAATGATATTCAATTATATGTCGAGAACTATGAATTTAGTAAATATTTTTAATTGATCATATTTTTTAATTATTAAAAATTATTCAAAAAATATATGACTTTTTAAAGTAAAGCACATAAATATTTTGTAATATATAAATCATATATATACACATTAGTATTTATCTATGTATTTAATACATAAAATTTAATAAATTTAATTATCATAATTACATAATTAATAAAATATTTAATATTTAAAAATTTATAGATAGTTTATTTATTTTTATCAATAATTATTTAATCAATAAAATTTGAATTTTTTTATTACACTTGTTTTTTAATTTTTTTTACATAATTGTTTTATTTTATTTATTCGGACTCTTATTATCACAAAAAATAAAGTACTGATAATGGGAACCTTTATGAGTGTTAAAAATAAAGAACTGATAAATAGTACCATTTATTAATTCTAAAAATAATCCCGTGATAAAGGATACCCTTTATCAGTGCTAAAAATAAAGCACTAATAATGGTTCCATTTTTCATCACCAAAAAAACTAACAAAAGATTAAATTTATTATCGTTTTTTTTACCGCTGATTAATATGCCATTTATTAGTAATTTTTTTGTATTGCAATTAAATACCAATACTGTTAAACATGGTTTTTGTAGTAGTGTTTTAGGATGGACACCATTGAGTTGGAGGCACAAAATAATTAGTTATAAGAGAATTTGGACAAGGCTTTTATATGCCTAAGTTATTCACTATGGGTAGATCCAATCCTCTTCATCAAGGATAAGGATGGATCACTGCACCTCTATATTTATTGTCAGGAGGTCAAAAAAATCATAATAATGAACGAATATCCCCTGCCATAGATATATTTTTTGTTCAATAAACTATGTGGGTCCAAGTATTTTCTTTTATAGGACCTTCAGTTGGGATATCGCGAATTAAAGGTGTTAATGGAAGACATTCCAAAGAAATTTTTTTGAACAAGGTAGAAAACTATGCGTTCAATGTGATTCCTTTTGAACTCACTAATTGTCCATACATTATCATGGACATAGTGAATTTTTAATTTATAGATTAATTTGAGAAATGTATCATAGTCTTTATAGATGATATTATTATATACACCAAAATCGAGGAGGAACACAAGGAGAATTTGAATAATGTGCTAAAGTATTTTTCAAATGAGAAACTATATGAAAATACTAATAAATTAGAATTCAGGATGGAGGATGTACCATTATTAGAGAATGTTATCTCCATCAAAAGAAAATAAATGTACCCTTCTAAAATAATGGAAATTGAGGAGTGGCCCATAGAATTATCTATAATGGAGATCCAATGTTTCCATGGTCTAGCTGGGTATTATCGGTGATTTTTGAGTAAATTATTGATATTTTAAAACCCAATAATGAAATTTACTCAGACGGGAGTAAAGATTTTAAAGAAAAGTGAATGAGATGATTGCTTCAAAGAGTTTTAAAAGATGCCTCTCACTGCACCAGTACATACACTACCAAAAAATGGAACTCATTATTTATAATACAATTATTCAACAAATTGATAAGGTTGTGTACTAATTTGAACCAATAAAATGAAAGCCCATGCCTCAAATAAATAAAATTTTTATGAAAAAACTATCCCAAACATTATCTAGGGTTAGCGACTATGATATTCACACTGAAAATTTTGCGGCATTGTCTTTATGGGGAGAAGTGTGAGATATATACTGATAAAAAGAGCCTCAAATATATATTCACAAAAAATGATCTTAATATTCACCAACAATAATTGTTTGAGATAATCAAGGATTATATATACTGAATTCACTATCATCGAGGAAATGAAAATAAAGTGCTACAATCTCAATGTAAAATATATCCTATAAAATTATCAATGATTAGAATTGAGAAGGATCTAATCTTCTTAATCATGAAAAGTATTATCATTGGAATTAGAAAGAAAGGTACATTATCATTCTTATAACAAATGATTTCTCAAAAATCTTTTATGGAGAAGATAAAGGATGATCATAGAAATGATTTGGAAATTCAGAAGAAGGGGGATGATATAAGAATGTGGAAATCCTTAGTGTTAAATATTAACAAGGAATGAGCTGTAAAATTTTGGTCATGAAAATGTGTACGGTCCGATCTAGAGATTACGAAAGATATTATGAAATATGAAAATATCTAAACCTTCCCTATTATCATAGGGAGAACAACGATGTATTGTGGTATCAAAGAGAACTACTGATGGGACATATGAAGAAGGATGTCACTGAATATACATCAATGTTTCTCGTAAGTCAGTAGATAAATGTTGAAACTGAAAATTATAATTGGATGATGAAACCATTACCCAAAACTACATGAAATTCGGAAAAGTCTCAATTGAATATTCCACTATACTTAAGAAGGCATTAAGAAGAAATATTCCTATGTGGGTTATTCTAGATCATCATATAAAGACTTATCACTTAATTTCATTTTAAGAGGACTTATAACTGAACCAAATTTCATGGATATACAACAGATAAGTGGTGAGAATTCATTGAGTACCATTATTGATTATATCCAACTGTAATCTGTAATTTTCCTCCATGTTCTAGAAAAGTATCCAACATGCTCTAAATACTGAGATAAACTTCAATACTATTTATCACCCACAAACCAATGTCCAATCTATGAAGACATTTCATACACAAGGATACATGTTGAGAGAATTTTTAATCGACCTAAAATAAGGATTGTATTAATATATTCCACTAATAAATTTCTCTTACAACTATATTTTACAATTTAATATTCAAAAGGATCAATAATAAGACATTTATTGAAAAAGACATAGAACACCTACATTCATTGACTAATTTGGTGAACATAAGATGATGAGACCTGAGATGGTTAAGGAAATTATAGAAAATGTGATGATCATCCAACAACATATCTAGGAATCCAATGTCTAGAAAAGGATCTATAAAGAAAATCGATGACATTACTTAGTGTTTCAGGTTAGTGATAAGGTATTACTCCACATGTCTCCATTGATGAGAGTCATGGGATTTTGGAAGAAAATAATGATAACTATTAGGTACATAAATACATTAATGATTCCTAATCGAGTCAGAGTTTTTTGGATTTAAACTATATCTTCCACCAGCCATGTCTCAAGTATATGATTTATTCTATATATCCATGATGAGAAATAAATATAAGATCCTTCATTTGTATTGAACTCCCAGGTGGTACAACTGAAAAATCATCTCTTCTATGTGGAGAAACCGATTAATTTCTTTGACCCTAGAGATATTGTTCTATGATTTATAACCACTCATCTGGTGAAGGTACATTGGAGAAACCATAGTTATGATTATCTGATATAGAAACCATAAGAATCAATGATGAAAAAATACCCTATATTGTTTTCACATAGTATGAAAAATGAAATACTGAGGGTGAAATTTCATAAGGGGGAAGAATGCAACGTCCCAATAATTTATCAAAGGATTTTCCATTCTTAAAATTATGTCACACACCCCATAAATCACATAGTGAACGTAATAAAAAAATTATCATCATAAATTAATAATGTTACATTATTTAAGAAAATAAACAAATAATAATTCAAAAATAATATAGTGGGATAATAAATTTTAAAACAGATAAGAAATGGTAAAATTTAGATATGCTCAATCCACAATAATAAACCCACAAACAAAAAATGATATAGAAATAAAACATAGTGTTAATAATTAAATATTAATGTTTGTGTGGAAATTATATATGCAACCTTATTGAAATTAGTAGTGAATGAAGAATTAATGAAATTAAAAGTATTTATTGAAATTAAGGAAATTATATGACAATTATAAATCTGACCATTGTAATAGAAATATGATAGTTTGGAGTAACAATATAGCCATTAGGAAAAAACCTCACAAATAAATTTTAAAAATAAAATTAGGTATCTTATAAATAAGCATATGACATATTTATATCATGATATTAGTATACAATGTTTATAAAAATGATTAATTTGGTGTTGGTATTTTTTCAAAACATAAATGATTATTTATAATTTTATAATTCATATAATTATTTAAAATAAACCATATTTTTATAAAATTTCTTTTGAAATTTATATTATGTTCTATTTTAATTATAGTATCATTTTAGATGATCTTAATTATTTTTTAGTGGGTCAAAATAATCAATTATAATATTAAAATCTTTATTTTTCGAAGAAATGATGATTCTATTTAAGAATGAAATTTCTCACCTTTATTAAATAATATTCATCAAATAGATTATATTTTACAAATATAAACATTAATAAATGGTTATGGTGAATATTTGGGATTATTCTCAAATAGTTGATTTTTGTGAGTAGTGAAATACATTAATTTATTGTATTTAACATTGTAAGCCAAATACATGATTTTTTGAGTAATTGATAATGAAAGATCCCTTTGTTTCAAAAAAATAAAAATTACTTACTATATGTATTCATTTGAATCAATAAAATTGTTTTCTTGATCCAAAATAATAAACTAATGAAAATAATAATCAAAACACCCCTCTCCTCCACCTATAAAAACCACCCCTCATGAACCCTTCTCCTCACACATTTTAAGACTTATATATTTTCTTTATTTTTTCAAATAACCATATAAATAATATTACTCACCTTCAAGAATATATGGTCTCAAAAAAATATTAATTCCATGTTCTTTAATAGGCCATTCAAGGAGGATATATTCAAGAGGTACGTTTCTCAAACCATCTATTTTTATTTCATCTCTCTTTATACTTTCTCATCACCTCAATAATCAATATAAAAATAATAAATCCTAATTCATGTATATAAAATAATTATATATTTCTTACGTAATATATTTTATCAATACCTTTTCTCATCTTCTATTATTCAATAGAACTTATCTAGTGTCTAAATTATAGCGGTTACTATCACCGTGGATAATGAGTTTTTCACTTTACTAACTTAAATAATATTCATAAATACATTATAATGGGTAAACTAGATTTGAATATATATATATATATATTATATCATTTTTCATTTTTATTTAACTAATATATATTCATAATATAAAATAAAATTAAACTAGTTGATTATAATATAAAAAGTGCCAAAATAAAAAAAATTCATTACCAGTTAATCAAATGAATCATTATCATACAAAAATCCAAAATTACATATGAGAAAATTTTAAGATGTTTAACTAAAATAGTACCATTTAATCACACTTTTGGAGAATTATTCCCATTTTACAAGAAAATCAATATTTGTATACATGTAAATCAACCATGAAACCCTGAAAATGAATACTCTCGGAATGATGAAATTAAACATTATAACTCATTGAAATAGACATAAATGAACAAAATAAAATAAAATAATATGAGATAAATACAAAATATGTTTTGAATTTATTGACAAGAGAATCAAATTTTACTATCCAAGACATATATATCACCTGTGTAATTCATTTTGAACTATGGTAAGGGATCTCTCTAAATCAACATATTTTTGACATCAGGTTACTCTTTCTCTCTCTTTACCCCAATGTATTAATTAAATATTATTATATAATGGTCCTAAATCCTATTTATATGTTCCAAAAATATGTATATAGATCAATTAATTCTTATTTTATGGGTAAATATAAGTTTTCAAAGGTCATGTTCTCAATTCCCCTCATTAAAAAAAAAACAAATCAAAGAGAAGTTCTTTGTTTCTTAACCATTTTCAAGTAGTGTACATAAAATCATTTAATCCCCCAATATTATTATAAAATATTTATTTTTATCATAAAAAGTTCATTATTTCATTTTTTATCCATTTAAAATTATTATTCGTTGACCATTATTATAAAATCATTAAACGTTTCCCAAAAAATAGGCATAGTTAGCAATTCTTAACATTACATAACCACTATTTTTCATGTTTTAACTTTAATTGAAAATAATTATAACTGATATATTATTATCATTCCATTGTGAAGTCCCAAAAATGTTTAATATACCTCCTTTCATTTATACCATTATTATACGCCCTTTGATTTTTCCTTATCACATAAGTTTGATACCCATTTATTTTCATTAATAAGTCCTATGTTTATTAATTATTTTTTACTATTTATATATAATATATATTAATGAACATGTTATTATAGGGTAAATTAGATTTAAATCTCATGAATTGGTTAATATTTAGTCTCATTTATTGTCATGTATGTGATTAGGGAGAAAAATTAATACACTATGGGACATTTTACACCATGTGGTATAGTATTGGGTGATAGCATTAACCATTGTTTATATACAGTTATATATTTCATTCACATTAAAATATTTCAGTGATTTTATGATTCCATGTTCTATTATTATTATTCAATATTTTAATTATCCTTTCCTTTAATGTTATCATGTTATGCCTTTTTAACTCACATGTTATCTTTCATTCCCTTGTTTACTCCCCTAATAGTATTTTTAGATTATCCATTTTCTTATAGATTTCCTAGGTAATCTAATAGTGTTATAATTTCTTAGAGGAAGTTAGTAGGTCATTATGAATATTACTAAAATGATGTTTTATTCTTGTATCACATTTCATTATTTTGCACCATATTATTTAGATATGTTACATTTTTGGATTCTTAATATTTATTTCAAGGATAAGTATTATTAAAATAATTTTATAATATTTATAAAAGGATATTTTTTCTATATTTTTAATTTCTTAAAGGGGATTTACGCATTTTTTGCACAATAATGAACAGTGATTATAAATATCTTAGGGTTATTATATTAATTGGTTTATTTTTACTACTTCGTAATTTATTTTAATGCATATAACGGTATCATGGAATGTTGTATTTAAAATTACTTAATAATTTTTTTAGTATATACTGATATTTGTGTTAAATCTAGATTGGTCACTAGTTTTTTAAAATTTCCTATATATATATTTTCACAATTTCATGTTTATTTTTTTCACCTTTGAAAAAAATTCTTGTACATCACTAAAAGCAAGGAAACTTTAGAATTTATTTTTCTATAACCATATGGAATCTTATAGTAGTAATATAGTGGATGCATCAAAAACAATTGATCGATGATTACATAGGAAAATGATTTCTGAAATTTTCAATCACCCCGTGGTTTGATAATTCTTTTTATTGAATTTATAAATCTCTTTTAACTGAATTGTATTTCTTTTTTATTCCACATCATTTTTCAATAATGGGTACATTTATTAGTTTAATGTGTATATGGGGGATGTTTCTTAAATAAGATAATTTTTTTATAAATGAAATCCATAAAAAAGAATTTTAAATCTTCGTATTTGTGCATTTTAATGTATCACATAATTATTTTCCAATGAGTGGTAAATTTTCAAAACATTTATGACCGCGATGCATCTTTTATGTGATCAGTATTTTTCACCTATTGGATTTAATTGGGTAAATAATTTTGTATTCCTTTTTGAAAAAATTTCTGTCATTAATATTTATACAAAATATTATTCACTAATAATTTCCAATAAAAATTATAATTTGAATTTTACTCATAATATATACATATAAATGGATTGTAAAATGAAAATCATAATCTTGCATGAACTCTTTATTCTTTACCTTTTTAGTCTTTCATCATTACTTTTTTGATAAAATATTTATTCCAAAATTTTTTTTTCACTCCAACCCATATAGAAGAGTGTATATTAATATTATATTCATAAAATATGTGAGTATAATTTCCAATATGAGAAGTCAATTTTTTACATTTATTTGGTTGAAAATTGATGTTTTTTAAATTCTTCATAAAATTTTCAATTTAATTTATTTTTTGAAAACACAAAATAAATTTAACTGAAGAAATAGAATTCAAGAGGTAGTTGGTAATTTAATCTTAATAAAATCCACAGGGGAATCATTATAAAAATAAATTCTTTGTGTAATGTTTGTTTTCCCATTTTGATATTTATTTTCTATTGTTGAATTTGAAAATATTATTGATTTTAATTTTTTTTGATAAATTTTTTGAAATTTGATGTTTAATTCATTTTGGTATATTTTTCAACATCATATATTATAGAAAACTATATTTCAATTATATATATTAGGTTTTTAATTTAATAATTTTATATTTTTTTCAATGTTTTGTTGATATGATTAAACTTTTATCATTATATTAGAATATGTCTTTAATTGTATCATTTTGGTTTTCCAATTTATTAATGGTTGAAAAAGAAAAATATTATAATCCATTATAATTATTATATTTATTCTTAAATTAACATAATTCAACCTTTCATTTTTTAATCATTTTATGTTTTTTTAAAAATTAATTTTACTCCTTTATTTTAATCACAGTGTTTAATAATTGTTTCTTTATTTTTTTATAAAAATTTAATTTATAATTGATTAAATATTTTTTTATTTTTTATTTTTCTTAATTTAATTTTTAAGTAATAATATGATTTATTTATTAGGAGAGGTACCACAAGTCACTCTTTTAGTAATTATACCAACTAAAAAGACATATTCCATGTGATCATGAAAAAATAGTTTAGACAACTACAAGGCAGATAGTAATTGACCACTTGAAGTGGATGTGTGGAAACACAAAATTCATTCATGTGACTTTATACAACATAATTTTTAACAAAATGTTGAATCCATGGGCACTTATGTGATTTCACCTATGGAATCCCTTTAACCACTCGATCATTTTCCCTGATTATATAATGAAACTTCACATTATTATAATAATATAATAAAAACATATAACATGCGGGGTCATAAAATTATTATAAGGTGAATTGACCCTACTATTTATATTAATAAAATATAGGGAGATCTCATTCCGACCACAAAATGAGAGTCTGACCTAATATTTATAAAAATTCAGGTGATTGTAGATGTGTCTATGGTTTTACAAAGGATAATTAGATAAACTATACATAAGAGACTTTAATGTTAACTAAATGATAAATGAAACTAGGAAATCAAGTTTATATATTTTGAAGATTCCTGAAGGTAAGAAATTTCAACTTGTCATTAATGACTGACCAAGTTGAAACATGTTGAACTGCAATTCTAGAGGTGAAGCTGGTTGGAGGAAATTTGTGGGACTCATCCAAATTTTATGTTCCTAAAAATAGAAAATGTTGGAATCTAGGGATGATATAGATGATATTATTTTGAGCTAATGTTCATGCACCTGATTGTCTATATTAAAAATTCTAATCCATATTTGAGTTTCTCTATTGTGAAAATTAGATGTTTGAGCCTCTGTTTTGTTTCATTACTATTCTTGATAGATGTGGATGATTTTTATTTTCTAGGAAAGTGTGTGTAACACCCATAGATTTTATGAAAAATATTCTTTTTAATTTAATTAATGTCTTTTGGTGTAAGCTACACCAAAAGGAGCTTGCACAACACGCATCCTTGACTTGCCTTTCATTACACGGAGTCACGACCTTCCTCGATATCGTGTGTAGTACGCAATACCGAGTTTCACTAACCAACGATATGCTATTAAAATATTATAAAAACTAGCCGTTATGAATAGTAATAACCACATTTTAAAATTTTAGAAATTTTATCTCTCAAAATGGACTTCATTTTTGGATTTCGATTATCAAATTTTGCCTAAGATGAAATTTTGGTACTTTTTAGATAACTTTAATATTATAATGAATAGTGAAAATTACTAAATTTTAATTAAAAACAACTTTTTTAATCAAAATAATTAATAGTGATAAATTATGAATTTGAGTAGTTTTATAGTATATTAGAATATATTTTTACCATTTAATACAATTTTGGTAATTGGACATAATTTCCCAATTAAACCGAACATAAACAAGTATCAATATTTTGATAGTTATTATATCTTAAAAACACGCTTTTTGTTTTGACAACTGGAATTAATTTTAAATTAATTTCTACCACTTCTGTGTTTTGAATTTGGAAAAATGGATTCCATATTTGGAATCAGTATGTTTCAATTGTGTAAATAGGTAACTTTTATTTTTAGACATTTTGAATAATTATTTCGGTAAATATTTTATTTACCATGGTTAAAGGGTAAATCCGGTAAATAAGGGTTAAAAAATAATATTATAATAATAATACAATTACCCTAAAACGTGTGATAACCTTATTGGTTGATACATGTTTGAACATGGGCATCTTTGGGTCAATTTTGGGACCCCATGGTGCCACTTGTAAGTGATAGGGACACTTTATTTTAATTAAGTTAAAATGAATACAAAAATGACACAAGAATATATATTTTAGAAACAAATTTTTTATATAAGGTTATATATTTTGGATTATAGATTTAAAATATTCATTATAAATCTAAAATGATTTCCTACATAATAATATTTTATTTATAATTTTTAGACATTAAATAATGTAATTTATATATGACACAATGATGATGCAATAATTACCATAATAGTAAACAATTAACATAATTGATATTATAAATACCGAAATAAATATAATTTGAGAATTTTAATGAATTACACTAATTTTATAGGTTAATAGGACATGTTAGTAATGATTTAATTAACTTTGTTCTATGTAATAATTCTATTATAAGTTCCACAAAAATCAACTATTGAATAGTGTCGAAATTGACATAAAATAGTTTTTAAAACAAATATTATATTATTGATTGTTATTTTATTTCTAAAAATATAAGGGTCGGACACGATACTTATATCAAGATAGGTGTATCATTAATGTACCACATGGGGGTCTCTTGGATGTATATGATATTTTTATTAACTATATAATAAAAAAATCAAAGTGACATGGTAAATGTCAATCTAATTAACTAAGAGTTAAAACTAAAAGATAAGGTTAATATAATGACCTAAACTTGTCGAAATTCTATTGGATAAGAGTATTTAGACCCATCCCCACCGTAGCTTCGAAATAAATCAATTTGGATCTATTTGAAACCGAATTTGGATTTATTATAAAATAATATTTTTAGTTATTCCAAAGGTGCCCCTCTCCTCCCTTATAAAAGGGCACCTCCTCCCCCTCTTCCTCACACCACTTTGAGGCTTAATGATCGGCCAAACCCTGCCCAATTCTCTTATCCACTTCCCTAGAAACATCCTAGAGGTCCTGGTCTTCTTAATAGACGAATTTTAGTGCCCTAAGAAGAGGACTCAATGAGGCGCTTCAAAGAAGAGGTAATGTCCGTTACCGATTCTTTCAACATTATTTCTTCTTCCACTTCTTCTTATTAGGTTGTTTCCTTATGAAGTAATAACATAAGTATCAATCATATACTGATATGTTATTATAAGTATTAAGAAACCCTATTTCACCATCTATCCATCCTACGGAAAATGAAATCACCCACGTGCGTACGTACGGAATACCGTCTCCACGCCGTGGTGTAATCGATTTTCCACAACCAAAATAGTTTGATGGGTATAATGGTGTAAATAATAACTATATATGATTATTTTAAAGTGATATTGATTCTGATATAGTATAAATACACTCCAATAAAGTCCCACTATCATGAAAATGATATCATCGCTTGTGCGTACGTACGGACTACCGTCTCCACGATGCGATGAGATTCATTCTCCACGTTAACCATTCATGAATGATTATAAAGTATATATAATAAGTAATAATGAAATATATGACATAATAATTATACTAGATTTATGTGTATATATATGTATGTCATCTACTTAATTCCATTCAACTCAATAAGGAAACGAAAATAGTGTTCATACGTACGTACGACATACCGTCTCCATGAATGGTGTTTTTCGTTCCATTTACTGATTTATTATATATATGTATATTCTGAATATATATTATATATAAATCATGTTTTATATTCTGGAATTATTGAATCATGATCTAAGTAATCATATTAATAATTACAAGTCAAAACACGGATGACAAATGAAACAATTTTACCCAAAACGCTATTTAACATGGAATTTACAAAAGAACGGGTAATATAAAGTCATAAGTGAACCCTATATGATATCATAACAATGAGTATGATTCTGGAATAAGTCAATGAAATTATTTAAATCATTATACAGGATGTTCGGACACTTACGAAGTAAATCGGACCTAAGGTAAGGGAAAATATCACAATCTCATTTTATCTGAGATTGTTTATACTTTGGCATTTACTGGGGTGTATTTTATCATTCACATCCATGATTCCTCAATATGTAATATTGTTTCCATCCAACTACAATTGTTTATGTCCAATTTTACCCTTCAGTGAGTTTTTAGTAAATGATATAAAAGGAATATTTTGTCGTTTTTCGTATGAGGCACTTTTTGACTTTTCCGACAAAAGTACGGGAAGAGTGTTTTTTAACTTATACGGAATGAATGGATTTTTTAAAAATTATTTCCAATAATCTTACATTACAAGTTTTCTTGTTTATTTTTAATAAACTTCATTTAGTTTAAAATTGTATGACATGTTAAGAAAGGAAAATGTTTTTGAAGTAGAAAGGATATTTTCCTCAAGAATGGAGTTCAAGTGTTTTTTTCCAAATTATTTTCCATATAAGATAATATAGGGTTCTATTTCTATACCAATTATTACATTGATTTGATTATGTTGTGATGGAATTATTTTTATGAATTCATATATCTTATATGAATTGTTTTATGATGTCATGTTGTTTAAAATTCCCATTTTTATTACATGGGTTATGCAATGGTGTATGATTTATGATTTTGTGGCACACATAATAATGGTATCATTATGATATGGGTGGGATCTATATCTCCCACCAATGCATTTGGTAAAGATTTTATATCTCATGAGATAATCATGGTTGGAACGGTAGTTTAAACCGGTTTAGTGAAACAGGACTGAAATGAAGAATGAACTCGGTTCAGAAATGGACTTTGTCCACTAAGATAGTCTTGGAAATGAGTCTTAACTAATAAGAAATGATTCTCTATGATTATTTTTGTATGCCACAAAGTTTCATGTTTTAAGTTATGATTAATGGGATTACATTTCACTACTATGATTTATCCCATGTTATGATATTATGAATGTTTTTCAGGTTATGATTTCCAAAAATGTTATGTTCTTATAAATATGATGAGATTTATATTTCTTATGTTTACCCTTACTGAGAATTTGAGCTCACCCTTTTATGTTTCCTTTTCCCCAGGATATAAAGAAAGGTTTTAGGTAAGAAAAAAAGGGAAGATCTTTATGGGAGAGGTTGAAGATCTTTCACCAAGATTAGAAGATTATATTCAGAGTTTCCAAAGACACTAAACTATTACGGTCCTTGTGTGTGTGTTTTTGTAATATACTATGTGTTCCGCAAAATTAATGTAATTTCCATGTACGTCACGATTATGGTCTCTACAGTTGGTATCAGAGGAAAGGTTTAGTCAACCTTTGGAAACTAGGATGAGAGAAATTTAGTGAGATCCCTAGAGATATTTCTAAGGTTTTCCTAGGGATTTCCCTAAGGTTAAGTATAAGTATATGTTATATTACTAGAATTACGGTAACCCAAGATGTTAGATATTGAAGGTACTCCTCCTTTATTGTGTTGTTTTCCCTAGCATTATTTTTGCCTCTCAAACTGTTTTTTTTGGGATTTCGACGATGGCTGGAACCCGAAGGAACCGTGCTGATCAATGTAATGGACAATGAAATGATTGTCCTCCTAAAAAACAAATGTTATGGGAGATGGAGTGAAAAATATTATTGTTATACTTACACAAGCTATGAATCATTCTGGACTTCCAAATGAGCAGAGAAGGGAACGATATTCTATTGAGTCCTTCATGAGGCAACGTCCACCTTCTTTCAGTGGGTCTTCTGATCCACTTGTTGCTGAACAATGGATCAATACTACTGAAAAGATATTTTATGTTCTTCAGTGTTCTGAACATGATAAAGTCATCTTAGTAGTGTATCGTTTGGAAGCTGATGCTGATCAATGGTGGAATCTTATCGAGAATATGAGGCTAAGAGATGATATTGATTCTATGGAATGGGGCAAGTTCAAGAACTTATTTTTCCATAAGTACTTCCCTCATATTCTTCGAAAAAAGATGGAGAAGGAGTTTCTTGAACTAAATCAAAAGGATGATGAATCTGTTGGTATATACGAAGTGAAATTTACAAGGCTTGAAAGGTATGCATCTGGATTTATCATCCATCTTGAAAGTAAAGTTGATCGAATCTTCAGTGGCTTAAAACCAAATCTTTGAAGGGCATTAGATATAAGAGACTTCAGTAGCTATGAAGAAATTGTGCGTTGTGCTATCAAGGTAGATATGGATGTTGGTGTTACATATACAACTCATAGTTTTGAAAAGAAATGAATGATGGAGTTCAAGGAGAAATATCAGAATAATGATGAAAAGAAGATGAATGTTTCCTTATACTCAAAGTGTGGAAAGAAGCATGGTGGAGATTGTCTTAAAGGGACAAGTAAATGTTTCAAATGTGGTAAGGATGGTCATCGGGCACTTGAATGCCGCAATGATGGGAAGAAGATGTCTAATGATGAAAAAAAGGAAGGGATACACAGAATGAACCTACTACACTTCAATAGTTCAAGTGCAAGGAAATGGGGCATTATGCTAATAAATTCCCTAATCCATGGTTTAGTGATGATCGACATGAGCAACCACTTAAGGAAAAGGACAAAGGGAAGTCACATGCGATCACCATGGGCGATGTTGAATATGACAACGATGTGGTGGAATGACTAAGTGTTTATGCAATGGGATTCCAAAATAATGTTGTATACAGTATCGTGGAATATTGGAATATTTATGTATTGGTCTGTTGTGGTATTCCATAATTTTATGGTACCGGTAACCATTGAAAGTGATTGAGATATTTTTCGAAAAAAAGTTGATATGCGCATAACGAAGGGATAAGGAAAAAATGAAATTTTTGACAGTACTCATGAGCTCATGATTGATATAAGGAATAATTGATATCATGGTTTGAGTATATAAAATTTTGAGGATTTTGGTATGTGGAAAGAGTTATCTTTTAAAAACATTCATGATTTCAATATGGTTCAATGTGTATTCATTTTTTTTCAAGAGAATACCTGATTAAGGCCTTTGAATGATTGGAATGTGACCAACAAGACATATCTCATGATATATGGGGATCAACAATGGTACTAACGTGCTAGTTGTATGAACTCTTTGGTAATCGTTTTCACTATAATATGAGATTAGACAGCATTATTTTGGATAAGCATAAAGATTGGAATGGATTAGGTTGGACATAAGTTAGTATTGTCTAAGGATAGAAGTTTTTTTCGATATTATTTATGGTATGTTATAGTAATTTAGTTTTATAAAAAGGACAACTTGCAAGATGGGCGACATCCCATCGCGTCGGACAAGGCTGTGGGAATCGAACCCACAACCGAAGTGCGACTGGCCTTTATCGCCTACCACTAGCCTACATGAAGTCCCTGTTTAGTAGAAACTAGTTTTATTATATTAATCAGTATGATATATGAAATATATCTCAATTTTAGGAACCATATATGATTAATCTCACTATAGATGGACTTATGTATTTTTTGATAACTTTTATAACATTTTGTTTGAGATGGATGGAATGACCCATCATTCTATCACATGATCAGCTAACACATCACGAATGAAAAATTAAACTTCATTTCTTTAATAGATGAAGTGGAAATTGGCCAAAGAACGACCAACTGTGTGACTATACCAAAATCACGAAAGTATTTCTTCTAATTCCAATTTCATCAACTTTAGGGAAATGATCTTGAAAACAAAAATTTTTTTCCTAGTGCTCTCATATCTGATGAATCAGATGATACCTTAGATCATCACAAATTTATGGCTTTGTGATTGATGTATTTTCCTTATCCATGTTCTCTACCACTCTCTATCCGAACATGATGGTTAGATTTCTCTTCCATATCCATAATTTTACCTATATGGAAACCCAATGGTTAGTTTATTTGGTTAACCATTACGTTTCATACATTTGTTTCAAAAGATTGGTTTCTCTATTCCTTTTTATGATGTGGGTTTCTATTAAAGAAACTTTCGAATAGTAAACCATTTATAACCCCGACGAATTTCGAGGGAGAAATTTATTTTAAGGGGGGTAGAATGTAACACCCTGAGATTTTATGAAAAATATTATTTTTAATTTCATTAATGTCTTCTGGTGTATGCTACACCAAAATGATCTTTTACAACACACATCCTTGACTTGCCTTGCATTACGCGAAATCGCGACCTTCCTCAATAGCGTTTGTAGTACGCAATACCGAGTTTCACTAAACAACGATATGCTATTAAAATATTATAAAAACTAGCCGTTATGAATAGTAATAACCACATTTTAAAATTTTAGAAATTTTACCTCTCAAAATCGACTTCATTTTTGGATTCGGAGTATCGAATTTAGCCTAAGGTGAAATTTTGGTACTTTTCGGATAACTTTCATATTTTGATGAATAGTGAAAATTACTAAATTTTACTTAAAAACAACTTTTTTAATAAAAATAATTAATAGTGATAAATTATGAATTTGAGTGGTTTTAAAGTATATTAAGAATATATTTTTACCATTTAATACAATGTTGGTCATTGGACATAATTTTCCAATTAAACCAAACATAAACAAGTATCAATCTTTTGATAATTATTATATCTTAAAAACACGCTTTTTATTTTGACAGCGGGAATTAATTTTAAATTAATTTCTTCCGCTTCTGTGTTTTGAATTTTGAAAAATGGATTCCATATTTGGAATCAGGATGTTTCAATTTTGTAAATAGGTATCTTTTATTTTTAGACATTTTGAATAATTACTTCGGTAAATATTTTATTTACCACGGTTAAAGGGTAAATCCGGTAAATAATGGTTAAAAAATAATATTATAATAATACAGAAATTACCCTAAAACCTGTTAAAACCTTATTGGTTGATACATTTTCGACCATGGGCATATTTGGGTCAATTTTGGGACCCCTTGGTGCAACTTGTTAGTGGTAGGGACACTTTATTTTAATTAAGTTAAAATGAATACAAAAATGACACAAGCATATATCCTTTAGAAAAAAAAATTTTACATAGGGTTATATATGTTTTATTTTTGATTGAAAATATTAATTAGAAAGATAAAAAGATTTCCAACATAATGATATTTTATTTATAATTTTTAGACATTAAATAATGTAATTTATTTATGACACAATGATGATGCAGTAATTACCATAATAGTGAAAAATTAACATTATTGATATTATAAATACCCAAATAAATATAATATGAGACTTTTAATGAATTACACTAATTTTATAGGTTAATAGGACATGTTATTAATGATTTAATTAACTTTTTTCGAAGTAATAATTATGTTATGAGTATCACAAAAATCAACTATTGAATAGTGTCAAAATTGACATAAAATAGTTTTTAAAACAAATATTATATTATTGATTGTTATTTTATTACTAAAAATCTAATGTTCGGCCAAGATACTTATATCAATATATTTGTATCATTAATGGACCACTTATGGGTCTCTTGGATGTATATGGTATGTTTATTAACTATATAATATAAAAATACAAAGTGACATGTTAAATGTCAATCTAATTAACTAAGATTTAAAACTAAATGATAAGGTTAGTATAATGACCTAAACATGTCTAAATTCTATTTTATTAGAGGCTTTCGACCCATCCCCACATTAGATTAGAAATAATTCAATTTGGAGCTATTTAAAACTGTATTTGGCTTTATAATAAAATAATATTTTTAGTTATTCCAAAGGCGCCCCTCTCCTTTTCTTATAAAAGGGAACCTCCTCCCCCTCTTCCTCACACCACTTTGAGCTTTCAAGCTCAGCCAAACCCTGCCCAATTCTCTTATACACTTCCCTAGAAACATCCTAGAGGTCCTGGTCTTCTTCAAAGACCAATTTTAGTGCCCTAATAAGAGGACTCAAAGAGGTGCTTCAAAGAAGTGGTAATGTCCCTTACCGATTCTTTCAACATTATTTCATCTTCCACTTCTTTTTCATAGGTTGTTTCATTATGAAGTAATAACATCAGTATCAATAATATAATGATATGTTATTATATGTATGAAACAACCCTATTTCACCATCTATCCATCCTACGGAAAATGAAATCACCGCGCGTGCGTACGTACGGAATACCGTCTCCACGCCGTGGTGTAATCTATTTTCCACCACCACCTTACTTGGATGGGTATAATGGTGTAAATAATAAATATATATTATTATTTTAAAGTGAAATTGATTGTGAAATAGTATACATACACTCCAATACAGTCCCACGATCATGAGAATGATATCATCGCTCGTGCGTACGTACGGACTACCGTCTCCACGACACGATGAGATTCATTCTCCACGTTAACCATTCATGAATGATTATAATGTATATATAATATGTAATCATAAAATATATGAAATAATAATGATATTGGATTTATGTGTATATATATGTATGTCATCTACTTAATTCCATTCAACTCAATAATGAAACGAAAACGAGTGTTCATGCGTACGTACAACCTACCGTCTCCATGAAAGGTGTATTTCTTTCCATTTACTGATTTATAATATATATGTATATTCTGAATATATATTATATATAAATAATGTTTTATATTCTGTAATTATTTAATCATGATCTATGTAATCATATGAATATTTAAAAGTCAAAACACGAATGACAAATGAAACAATTTTTCCCAAAACACTCTTTAACATGGAATTTAAAAAAGAACGGGTAATATAAAGTCATAAGTGAACCATATATGATATCATAACAATGAGTATGATTCTGGAATAAGTCAATGAAATTATTTAAATCATTATACAGGATGTTCGGACACTTACGAAGCAAATCAGACCTAAGGTAAGGGAAAATATCACAATCTCATTTTATTCGAGACTGTTTATACTTTGGTATTTACTGGGGTGTATTTTATCATCCACATCCATGATTCCTCAATATGTAATATTTTTTCCATCCACATAAAATTTTTTAAATCCAATTTTACCATTCGGTGAGTTTTTAGTAAAAGATATAAAAGGAATCTTTTGACGTTTTTCTTACGAGGTACTTTTTGACTTTTCAGACAAAAGTACAGGAAAAATGTTTTTTAAACTTATACGGCATGAATGGATTTTTAAAAAATTACTTCCAAGAAGCTTACTTTACAAGTTTTCATGTTTATTTTTAATCAACTTCTTTTAGTTTTAAATTGTATGACATGTTAAGAAAGGAAAATGTTTTTGAAGTAGAAAGGATATTTTCCTCAAGAATGGAGTTCAAGTGTTTTTTTCAAAATTATTTTCCATCTAAGATAATATAGGGTTCTATTTCTATCCCTATTATTACATTTATTTGATTATGTTGTGATGGAATTATTTTTATGAATTCCTTTATCCTATATGAATTGTTTTATGATGTCATGTTGTTTAAGATTCTCATTTTTATTACATGGGTTATGCAATGATGTATGATTTATGATTTTGTGGCACACATAAGAATGGTATCATTATGAGATGGGTGGGACCTATATCTCCCTCAAATGCATTGGGTAAAGATTTTATATCTCATGAGATAAACATGGCTAGAACGGTAGGTTAAACCGGTTCTATGAAACAGGACTGAAACGAGGAATGAACTCAGTTCAGAAATGGACTTTGTCCACTAAGATAGTCTTGGCAATGAGTCCTGACTAATAAGAAATGATTCTATATGATTAGGTGTGTACGCCACAAAGTTTCATGTTTTATGTTATGATTATTGGGATTACATTTCACTACTATGATTTATCCCATGTTATGATATTATGATCTGTTTTGTAGGTTATGATTTCCAAAAAATGTTATGTTCTTATGAATATGATGTGATTGATATTTCTTTTGTTTACCCTTACTGATAATTTGAGCTCACACTTTTATGTTTTCTTTTCCCCAGGTTATAAATAAAAGTTTAAGGTAAGAAAAAAAGGGAAGATATTTATGGGAGATGTTGAAGATCTTTCACCACGATGAGAAGATTATATTCCGAGTTTCCAAAAACACTAAACTATTACGGTCCTTGTGTGTGTGTTTTTGTAATGTACTATGTTTTCCGTAAAAGTAATGTAATGTCCATGTATGTAAAGCTTAGGGTCTCTACAGGGTGGCCCTTCTTGAAATAATATTATATAATTTTTTTCCGTAGATAATAAGAAGAAAAACTGAATTAGATAACAAGAGTTTCACTAATGAACCATGAACCTGGAGGGTTGATGCTGATTCATACATGAACTCTAACAGAATCTTGGAATGAGAATCAAATATTTTTCATCTTTTTTTTAAAATTTTCTTGTTTTATCATTACTCATATATCCCAAAAAAAAATTACGGTTGAAAATTTATTGATATATGGTTTTTAAAAATTATTTATTGGAACACGAAATATGGTATTTGCAAAAAATGAGTTTTCAGGATGTTGAGTTCTGATATAGACAATATATGGAACTAGGATTGACCAAAGTTTAGTTGAACGTTTTGTAAAAAATATTTAATCTATTGAATTAGGAATTTGATGATCCTTTCCTATAAAAAATAAGCTATGGAAGAAATTATCATATGTAACAATTCAACAAAAATAAAACTTAAAATATCAGATGTACGTGATAGAGTGAAATGATAGAAGAAGAAAACTAATTTTGTTATATTAAATATTTTTAATCATTGTTGATTTAGGATTCATATGATGCATGTTGATGATAATTTTATGGTTTTTTTGGCAATCTGGGGAAAATCATTGGATGCCTTGTTATGTAGGATCTTTGTAATGAAGAATTTATCCTATGAAATGTTAGAATTCTATTGCAGGAGATAAAACTAATCCAAGAAGGTTGATTTTTGAGATTTCTAGATGATCATATAAGGTTTTTTTATAATATATATATTATATTTAGTGAGGTACATTTGGGTGTGTCATGGTACTAGAAGAGTGAAAATATTTCCATATTCAAATCACAAAATAGTAAAATGAAGGAAACACTAGAAGCTTCAATCAGGAAAATGTAACTGTGAATGAAATCCTAATTGCTAGATATACAATTTCCAAGAATATGTTCAACATTAACACACTTGAGGGTGATCCACCATACCTTTAGTAGTCAGGACTACAAAGAACAAGATATTCATGAGACAATATAAGTTTTATTGTTAGATATTTCATAAGGATATGCTCTTTCTTGACTAGTTTTCATTTCACTTCCTTCATGATATCTAATGCATGTTCCTACTATGTGTAACTAAATAGATTATTTGATTATGTATAAAATTATTTGAAATAATAAAATATATTCAATTTTTTTAATAATATTCTTCTTTGAAATTTATATTTGTCGTTCTCTTAATTTTTGGTTATTTTTATATATTCACATTACATAAGAACTAATGGGTGATTGTAGTGAATTATTGAACCATTTATCATCAACCAATATTCAAAAAATTCGAATTGTTATATTTATATAATAAAAATAATTAAAAGATTAATTTTATATTTTATATTTAGTGATCAATAAAAATAAAGTTCACCATTCAATGAATTGTCACAGAATCATGAGCTTAGTAAATCTTCCCTTATTATCTATGTGCTATATAATTGTATTTATCTTGATTAGGTTGAGAGAATGATTTTAACCATCTCTAAATCATCTATAATCCCCAATATCTTCAAATTTACTTTCTCAATCTCAATTTTTTTTCTCCTTGTATTTCCTTCACACATACTCTTTCATTTGTAATTCTCACATTATTTCTTTTTGTTTTTTGTTTCAATTTAACCATTTTGGTGAATCATTTTCAAACCATCCTTCCATGTATATGTGATACTCATAATAACCACAATAAAATTATTTATAATTATTAGAACAATTAATTTGACTCAATACTTTTCTACAACATAACACTTCCTTAATGGACCCATTAATGATTTTGTTTTCAGCAGTCTATTTAGCTTATCATTAGAGGGATTATTTGTTTTATGGAACTAATAATTCATTAATATAATCTTTCATGATGATTTATCTATTGGAATATATGAATCATGATGGTATTTTATTTTTAGGGATTACCATTGGAATGTCAATAACTGTATTCCAAGAGGGTCTGATTCATTCATAGCTACTTGGGAGTCTCTCAATCAAATAACCCCTAATATTCATGAATAAGTATCCTATAGGTATGATTGTATCATCGAATCAATAATTGTTTAAAATTATGTTATTTTTGATATAAATTATTTCCAATATATTTTATTGGTATTTTATTGAGATTAGGGTAATAATTACTTGAGTTATAGGATGGGGTTTCCCTTGAGGATGAGGTAAAGTATCCCATAGTTATGTGAGATGATGATTTTCCTAATTCACAGTCTCTACTGAAGAGACTTGAATTTATTAATTTTTGGGTATGTATTCTAGTGATATTCAAGTGATGTTTTCCCTTCACTAATATTCTTTATTATATGATTATTTTTCTTCAGTTTGAGATAATATAGAGTAAGGTAAGAGCATAATGGGTCATACTTTAATATAATATTCACTTTCTCAAGTCACATGGTCAATACCATAGATTTAGAAACATATGGTTTAACATCACTAAGGAATATTTATTATTTAATTATAGATAGTGTGATTTCATTGATAAGACCACAAAGTTCCATATTTCTTCATGTTCAAGGTATTTTTCGATTTGAAAATCCTATATGGATGCCTTATAAGTTTATGAGAAGTGGAAATCATGATAGGTTTTACATACCTCATTAATAATTGATACATAGAGAAAAATATTGATGATATTCATTTCCAAAACCATTTTATTTGTATATTGGGAAAAATTTATTCAAAAAGTTAGTAAAATTCATTAATTATATCAATGTATATACAAAAAAGTGCACACATACTACTCATAATAAATAATATTCCAGGCTTTAGAAAGGGAAGTAAGGTTTGTTCACCATTATTGTGATTAAATCAACATAATGTAAAATATCTCCTCATTAAATTATTAATATTGATTGATATGGTGGTTATATTTTCTCAGTAAATTATAATATAGGTGAGGCATTTACACATCCTAAAAATATTGATGTATTCAGAATTAATGATTGAATTAATTTATGTATATGATTGATATCCCAACAATCACTAAATTCATCCACATATAATCTGAATAAATCTAAACCTTTCAATATGGGTAACTCACTAGATATAAAAACAATATTATTAGGTAGTATTTTTTAATGTAAAATGATATGATTTCTCAATAAATATCCAAATAATCATGATTGTGGAGCTTTAATGATGAGATTGTGGATAGTTAGCATATTGGTGTTGTCCCCTTATAGGATGACAACGAGATATCCCACGAAAGTGATTTATGTATTCAAAGTATATCTAGATATTATAGTGTTTTTAACACATCTCAATCGTCTTATAGTTACCTTGTGCGTAAAATTGCTAACAATAATATAGGAACATTTTCATAAGAAGTTCATTCTTAGACCTCTGTGAATATATATTTCAAATCACATGATAAGTGAATAAATTCCCCCATTTTGTGTAGATAAGACCATGAATAATAGTATATTATCTAGGGGTATGATATAATATAACTAATATCTTTTCCTTTCTCCATATTCAGTTTGAAAAATATATAAGAGTTATAGACATCGATTCTAGATACTTATCCCATGACAGATAATGTTTATAGAGAGTAACCGCCAACATGGAATTCCTAGAACACTTTGAAGTTGTACGTATGTGTTGGGTGGAAGTATACCCATGGGGAGGACCTACGTGTGTGTTGACATCCTATAAGAGAATTAGATTCTTATGATGGCCTTTTATTTGTGCCTAATTACTTACTAGGTCTTTAGTCCCATGATAAACTTAAACCACCTTTTAATTATAATATGAATAGGTATAACACCACATTATTTTATGGAATATATCATAATATATAAAAATAATTAATTTGATAGTTTATGTTGCAAAAAAAACTATGATATACAATGAAATAGTAATTGGACCATTGGAATAGTAATCTGACCATTAAAAATAGATATCAGAACAATTGAATAGTAACCTGACATATGAATGTTTAAATAAAATTTAAGTCTCTTATAAATTAATATATTATATAATTAAAAAATTTAAAAAGTAAATAAATGTATTAAAAAGGTTAAATAAAGTGTTGTTATTTATATGAAATATAAATATATATTTATAATTTTATAATTAATATAACAATTAAAAACAATTTTTTCCATAAAATAGATTCATAAATAAATATTTTGTTATCTTATAACTATATTATTATTTTATGAGACGATAATTTATTTCTCAATGTTCCATCAAATGGGTAATAATTTTAAAATCAGTATTTCTTGAATAAATTATTATTTAATTTAAAAATTAAATTTATCATATTTAGAAAATTATTTTTAAAAAATAGAGACCATTTTTAATTCTATATTAAAAATTTATAGGGTGGATTATTTTTTATTTTTCAAAAATAGTTGAATTTCTGGTGATTAATAAAATACGTTAATTTAAATATTAGCTAAATAAAATAATTATTGATTCATAGAAGATGTATGGCTGGCGTAAACCCCATTAATTTAGAATCACATACACTTGATTCAATAATTACTCACAAGAATCCAAAAAATTCATAGTCATGAGCCAAAATAATAAACTAAAAAATAAAATATTCAAAAACACCCCTCTCCTCAACTATAAATACCACCCCTCCCCACCACTTCTCCTCAAACATTTTAATCCTTGAAGAATGTCCTATTTTAGTGCAATCCTAGTACGAAGTATCTCCCCCACATCTAGGAGCCCTTTTATCCCCGAAATACCAATCCCAAACCACTTAATGTGGTTATCAAGGAGAATAATTCAAGATGTAAAATATTATTTCATACATGTTTAAAAGTATACAAGTGAACCAATCATTAAAACGAAGGAAACAAACACTCCTGAATGATAAAATTGAATTTTATAACTCATAAAAGTGGTTATAAATAAACTGAATAAAATAATACAAAATCATATACATTTTTAATATCATCTTAATTAAATTATTAATGAATCTAATTTCATTATCCCTCATATTAAGTACAAGTGAGGAACACCGTCAAACATTAAGTAACAAATTCTCCAAAAAATATCCATTTTCTATCCAAGTTATACTTTCTCTCTCATTACCCAATTATAACTATTTTCTATTTTTATATAATTTTTCTACATTCTAGGTATATTTTCCAAACCCATGTATCCAAATAATTTTAAGTTCCTTTGATAGTGAATTATATGTTTTATATGGTCCCCTTTTCATTCCCTCTTTATAATGAAGCCTAGTTTAAGGGAGCATTCCATGTTCTAACACATTTTCATGTACACTCCACAATCAGTTTCAATCCACCAATATTTTTCCATAATCCCCTTTTATATAATGAAAATCTATCCTAGCTAACTTCTAGTTTTATGAATACAATTATTCCGTTGTCTATTATTAATACTCTTATATTTCCCCTCAAACCGAATTAAAGAAGCTATTTTTTAATGTTTATTAAATACTATTTTTATATTTTATCATTTCATTTGGACATCATTTATCATTATATATACATATTTTAAATTACGAAATTTTAAATTTGTTTAAAATCTAGTCTTTCAAGGAGACCATTATGATATCTTCATTGGTTGTGCCTTTTTCATACTTACTTCTTATATATTATGTGTGTGTGTGATTCCAATTTATTTATTATCATTATTCATTAAATATTTCAATTAATATCCATATTTATTATATCATGGATATGATTATAGTCTAATCCATATACAATTTTTACAAATGGTGTTTCCTTTGAATGTTGTTAAACTAGGGAAATAATGATAAATCCATATTTTCTACTCAATACATATATTTTGATAAATCATATTGTTAAAAAAATTAAATCTATGTTTGGAGAATAATTTGGAAGCATACTGATGGGTGGGGTCTGAAATTATATATATCCTATATGTATCGACATGTCTTGTGATACATAAGAGTTGGTGACAAACCCTTCATTTTTGTTTCTATGAAGAATCAAATGAGTTTCTATCCATAGACTAAAACTATCTTGATGGTATAATGGTTCATGTTTCTGATACATGAAGTACAATAAATAATAATTTTCATAATTTAGTATTAAATTATTACTTTTGAAAAGATTTATCACAATGAAAAAAATTTATGGTTTCATTTTCATTCTATTTTTACTGTTGCAATGTCTTTTTCAGATTATTTTACATTTTCATAATAACTATTTTTATTGACTTTGCTTAAATTATTTTTGTTTCATATAATCCTTATTGAGAATTTTGTTCCAGAATTAATTATTTCCATCCCTAGGATTTGAATATGAAGCCATTGAATAAGCTAAAATGAGTTTATTTTATTTTTCTATCATTTATGATTAATTTCCAATGATTTAAGGGAACCATGTATATATTTAGTTCTTCAAGACTACTAAAATGATATATTATTGGTGATGTGATCTTGTGTATCTATCACATTTTAATAAAATAACAACCATCTATATGATACTAGGGTTGTGGTAATTATAGTTTGTATGAGAGAATGTTTAGTTGAAACCTTGTGAACTAGTTGTTAAATTAGTAGGAGAATTATAATATTTCCTTATAAAAAATTATTACGATCAATACTCATTATGATTATGAGCTCACATAACGTGTCCCATTATATACATATATCCCACAATAGATAGAAAATAATCTACACATGCAAAAAATGTTGGGATTGCATCACTGAGAACTTTAAGAGTGTTAATGTCGATATTGAGAAGATCACGTCCATATTAGGACATATTACTTAGGTTGTGATGTATGAAAATAATAAATCTATGTTGGATAATTTTATGTATCAGAATCCCCCATATTTTAGTGGGAATACTAATATATTAGAAGCTATGTGTTGGATCATATTACTTAAAATGATATATATATCATTTTGATGCAATTAAAATTGTAAAGTAGTTCTGGAAATATATAGCCTTAAGGGAGATGCTGATCAATGGTGGTATTTGATCCAGAATATAAAAGAGGAATACTGTATAGAATAAACTAATTGGTGAACTTTTAATGAAGAATTATTTGAAAAATTTTTCCCTCATGAGAAATGAAAAAAAATAAAGAGAATATTACTTACCACAATGAAATTTGAATAAAAGAGTGTTGTAGAGTATGAGTCCACCTTTATACGACTATCCAGGTATTGTATAGAATAAATATGTGGTTTGGAACACTATATTGATAATTTATGTAAAGTTCATAAATCTTGTATCCAAAGGACACTGGATTCACAAACATTTTCATCATATGATGAAATATTATTAAATTCCAACCTAATAGAGATAGATTTTTCAAGATCATATATGTTCAAGGGAAATAAAGAGTATATGATGATTTTTATTAAATATGGATAAGGTAGATCATCAAATAATAAGATGTAAATGAATGAATTTCCATATGTTTGAAAATTATTGAAATAATCATCCAAGTAAATGCATGAAAGGCATACGAGTTTGTTATATGTGTGGATAAATGTTTCATTGAGCTAATGATTGCAATGTAAATAAAAAAATAAATGTCTTTAAATGATTAATCTATTATACAATAGGATATTTTTCAAAAAAAATTCATAAGTATCGAGGAAATCTACAACAAAAGATGCCAAAAGTAGATGGCTAAGCCTATGTGATCAAAACTACAAAATTAGAAGTACCCAATAATGTGATACTAGGTACAATAATATAATCATAAAATTTTTCCAATGTTTTTTTGATTCTTGATCAACTCACTCTTTTATTTCTATCCAATTTTCTAAAAAACTTATATATTTTCCTTTTTATTAAATAATGGTGTTATCATCTAAACCCCTAAGGGAAGCCTCATATAAAAAAACATGTGTTAGGTAATTCCCATTATGGAATATTAATTTTATTTATTTTCTGAACTTATCATCATAAATATGGTTGAATTTGACCAAATAATTGGTATATAATTACTTATAAATATGATGTGATAATTTTTTTCAAGAAGAAGGAAATTACGATTTGTGGAGAAGATGTATAATCCATTATCATTAGAGTTGAAACTTCATCTTATAATTCTTATGTAGATCCACCCCATTAGCACTATTGAATTAAATTATTAGGGAGGAAGAGATCACATAACCTATGGATGAATAAAATTATCTTTAAATTCTGTATGTACCAATTATATAGGAATAATTTCTTGTATTCTTTCACGAATTACCTAGAAACCCCCTAAGCATGAAGTTTAGTTTATCATATGATCTAATCACTTATTCAAGACCAATATCAAATAATCCTTATTGAATGGAATATATGGAATTAGTGGATCTAAAAAATAAATTAGAATAGTTGAGTAAGATGGTATTTATTATCCCTAGAGTTTCCTCATGGTGATTTGTTGTTTAATTTGTTCAAAAGAAAGATGCATCCTTGAGGTTATGCATTGACTATATAGAAATCAATGCTATTAAAATAATTAAAAATTATAATCTTCTTCACATTGATAGTTTATTTGATCAAATTCATGGAGCTCAATTTTATAAAACATTGACATTTATTATGTGTATCATCAGTTGCTAGTAAATTAGAAAGATATTTTGAACATAACATTTCAGAAATGGTATGGACATTATGAGTTCATAGTAATTCTATTTGTATTTACTAATGAACCCTCTATTTTAAGGTATATAATAAACACAGTATTAATTTAATATCGTGAAGATATTATTGTGTTATTCATTAGGGATATTGTGGTGTATTATAAAAGATATAAATTCCATTAAAACCACTTCTAGATTATTCTTGAGACTCTTACAAATAAAGGGCTCTATGGTAAAATTAGAAACTGATAATTCTGGATTCATGATATTTTTTTCTTGGCCAGATTGTCTCTAAGGATGAAATCTCAGTTGATCATACAAAAACAAGTGAAATCCATGAACTGACTACACCAGTGAACATAAATAACACACATAGTTTCATTTTTTATTGGGTTGATATCTGTGTTTATTTCAAAAAATTTCCCGATTAGCTAACCAATTAACCAATACCACACATAAGGTGGTTCAGTTCATATGGTCATAAGAATGTGTAGAATGTTTCAAATAATTTAATAGAATATTATTCAGTGCTCATATTTTTAATCTACCATTTTTAAATGATGGGTTTGTGATATAAATTGATACATATAAGAAATGAATTGGTTGTTTCCTTATAAAATTTCGTAAATTTATTGAATATACATCATTGATGTTTAATATTCAAGAAACTATTTAACCAACTCATGATCTTGAGTTAGAATCCATAATATTTTCATTGAAGATATGGATAAATTATCTTAATGGGGAAATTTTTGAGTTATATACAGATCTCGAGAGTCCAAAATATATATTTTCCTAGAAATAACTCAACATGAGGAAAAAAAATGTCTTGATTTTCTCAATGATAATGATTTCTCAATACACTACCACCTAGGGAAGGGAAATTTGGTAGAAAATTATTTATGAAGGAAATATCATGAACTTCTAATCCAAATGATGATTGGGAGAGATATTATATTCATGGTCTTATTAAAGATAGATATTATAATTTTTAAGGATATGAAAACATGACTTATTTTTCAAATGATTGCTAAACCATATTTATCAGAGAAGATAAAATGATGTCAATATGATGATGAATGTTTTCAAAAACAAATTAATATGATTATGGATGGATTATTGAAATACTTCATGTATAAGGATAGAATAATGAAATTTGTAAAGAGGTTATGTGTTCCATCAATACCAAATATCAAAAGGGAAATATTAGATGATTCTCATTGCTAAAACCTTTATACAAACCATTGTAGTACTAAGATGTATAAAGATGTGAAGGGATATTTTTTTCAGATAATATGAAGTTGAATTTTTTTAATTATGTGTCAACATGACTTGTTTTTCAATAAGTAATGGCCATAAGGCTGTATCCTAGAGGATTCATGAAACATATTCATATTACCATGTGTAAGTGGGATAATGTTACAATAGATTTATTCCGTGTATTACCAAATAATATGAAAATGAATAATGAAATAGGGATTTTTGTTGATCACCTCAAAAAATATGAACATTTTATTTCGATAAGATATGATTTTCCAAATGAGATCCTAGACAAAATATAAATTATTAGAGTTTTAAGACATCATTGTGAAACTCAATCGCTTTGGTCTGATCGATATCCCTATTCCACATCAATATTCTAGGGGCGTATTATGAAGGATTTGGATACTGTTCTTTTCTTGTGTACTGCTTATTACCCTTAAACTGATGGATTTTCTGAATGAACTATTGAAACTTTGTACTACAAGTTGAGATCATGTTCAATTGACATTCATGGCAAGTGGGATCATTATTTAACATTGTAGAATTTTTTTTACAATAGTACTCCCCATTCTAGTTTTCAAATGGAACCATATGAATAATTATATGGTAAGATATTTCAAAGTATAATTTGTTGGGATGAGGATGGTGTGAGGAAAAATATAGTCACAAAACATATTGAAGAGACAACTCCAATGATAATGTCAATTCATGATAACATTAGAGAAAATAAATGTAGGAAAAAGTGTTATTCATATATCCATAGAAAGGATATATAATTTCATATAGTAGATCATGTATTTATATAAGTATCTCTATGAATGTGTGTTATAATATATTGTAATAAATGAAAACTGATACCCAAGTATATCAGAAATTTTAGAATTTTGTAAGGAATTGTAACTACAGATTACATTTTTTGAATTCTTCGATGTCTCCCCAATGTTCATGATATATTATATATATCATTTTTAAAAAGTGTATAAAAGACCCAATGAACATACTCAACTACAATGAAATAGAACTAGAACCTGGATTTTATTATTGCGAAAACTATACCAAGATTTTTTACGTGGGAGAGAAAGTATTCAGAAATCAGACAACTCGACATATAATTTTTTTTGGAAAGACCCTAAAATAGAAGAAGCAACATGTGAACCTAAGGATGTTATGAAGAAGAACAACCCACATCTATTTAGAAGGTAGTATTCATGAAACATTTTTAGGATAAAATTTCCAAAGGAGGGAAGAATACAACACCCAAATTTCATATGGCATGTATCTTATTAAATAAATTCACTTCATTAGATTGTTTACAACATACAAAAAAAATGTTATGTACAAATGAATAGTAATATGGCACGTTGAATAGTAATGTTTCCTTTAGGATTAGTAATTAGAACTATAAAATAGTAACCATACACATGAAATTATAAATAAAATTTATTTATTGTATGAATGAAAATATTATATATCTATGTCATAGAATATGTAGATAAAAGTATTAAAAATGATAAATTAAATGCTAGTATTTCTGTGAAATATAAATGTATATTCAAAATTTTATAACTAATATAATTATTTAAAAGAAATTTTATTTTCACAATTTATATTCTTAAAATAAAATTTTCTTTCCTTATGATTATAAGATAATATTATTTGAGCTTAATAAGTTTTTCAAAGTGTCATAAAATCAATTATAATTTTAAAATTAGTGTCTTTTGAATAAATGAGTATTTTAATTAAAAATTAAAAATTCATATTTATAAAATCATTTTTCAAAAATAGTGTATGTTTTTAAATTCTACATCTAAAAATATGGTAAGGTTAAATATTAGGGATTTTTCTAAAATAGATGAATTGGTTGGTGAATAGTAAGATACGATAATTTATAGTATTAGATAAATAAAAGAATTATTGTGTCATAGATGAGTGTGGATGATGTAATCAAAATTATTTCAAAGTAAAATTTACTGGATACTATAATTAGTCAGATGAATCATAATTATTCATTTTACTCATCCAAAATAATAATATAATTAATAAAATAATCAAAAACACCCCTCTCATACACTATAAATCCTACCCCTCACCACCACTTCTCCTCACACATTATAATATTTGAATAATGTCAAATTATTTACCTATACTCTTACTAACACTCTTTTAAACATCTAGGATCCTTTTAAATCTCTAAAAGACTAATTTCAAACCCCTTAAAAAAGTTTTAAAGGAGAATAATTCAAGAGGTAAAATCCTCTATCATTTAACATTATATTTCTATTAATTTATTTTATTTTATTATACTATCCATATATCCTATATAAAAATTTTTATGATAACTATAGTATCTTATATATAATATAATTTTATTATTTTAACATAATATCCCTCACCAAACCTTTAATCCTTTCTATTTTATTCTAAAAATGAAAATATCATTTGAGAGGTGTCGATTCACCACATCTAGGGACGATGAGTTAATTTTTTCTAATACAGCCTTAAAGGATGGTCATAAAAACATTATACCAAAAGACTAGATAGCAGGAAATCCCACTCAAAGAAAAATTTTCTTAATAAAAAAACAATGAAATCAAAATGGATGAAACATGGAATCAGCAAAAACACATGTACACATCACCACACGCATCAGTAGTAACCAAGCCACAACAGAAGGTTTGAGTAACAAAAGACCATAAATAACAAGACTCCTCAATAGAACGCTTGGATAAAGAATCATCAACATGATTTCCTACCTATAAACATGAGTGAAAACCAAACAAACCTGCATTACAATCTGAAGACAGTCATCCCTGGAAGAAAGCATCCTTCAAGGGACATTCCTTGAGCGATTTCTAATAATATCAACCGCCAAAAGAGAATCAGAATCCATCCATATATTCATCCAACCATGAAAAGAGGCATACCAGATATCCGTAATCACATCCCATAATTCCCCCTCAATCTCCAGGTAATTCCCTAAAAAGTGGAGGAATCAACCTTTAACAAAACCCATATAAGGGCGAAAAACACCACCACAACCCAAAGGCCCTGGTGCACCTGGAGCCGCTCCATCCACATTAACTTTCATGCACCGAGAGATCAGTGGAATCAACCAGATATGTTTCAGCATAATCGGTTTCTTACATATAACAGAAACAACCAAAGATCTTAAAACAACCAGATCTGAAAACTTATTTCACATGACTCTAATTCGAGCTCGTGTAGAAGCAAAAACACCAATATGAAACTCCCGAAAACCAACAGAATTTGGTGCAACTGAGTTCTCAAAGACAAGATCATTATAGGACCTCATAAAACCATTATAAAGGTTAATGTTTTTAAAAAAATCTATATTACAACTTTTTCAGTATTATAGAACTTGTATCTATACAAAATATTAATTAATAAAACAAGACAAGTTCACGATGATCGAAAAATGTGAAAATAATCTTAGCAGTTATCATTCATGATTTGTCTAATGAATCATCATCATATATGGAAAAAAATGAAATATAAATACATTGAATAATATGGATGTTCATTAATAGCATATAAATTCAATTTTGGAAAACTATTCCTATTTCACATGATATTTCATACATGTATAACAGTGAAGCAATCATGAAAACTAATGAAACGAACACTCTCATACAATGATTTTGAATCTTTTAAATCATCAGAATGACCATAAATGAACTTAATTAAATAATTATAAATGAAATAAATTTGGAATAAAATATGAATAAAATTAATAATGAAAATAATTTCATTATCCAGGATATTATGAATAAGTGAAAAACACATTCGGACATAAGGTTTGTTATTCTCCATGAATATCTATTTTTCATTAAGGGTACTCATTCGTTGTGTTTATCTGAATTTAATTATTATTTAATTTCATATATCTCTTATATATTCTATTTATATTTCTTGAACTCATGTATCTATATTTTTTATCTTCAATTGATAAAGAATTACATGATTTATAGGGTTCTATTTTCAATCTTTCACGATAAACGAACCAAATTTAAGGGAATTTTTTAATTTATTTACAATTTTCATGTAAAATACATTATATATTATACAAAAAAACCTTTTCTCAAAAGTAACCATTTATTTCATGAAAATATATATTAGTTCATTCCTAATTTTAGTCAAACAATTCTGACTTTTCCATTTTAGCGAGTCTTTAATATTGTTCCTTTAACATCACTAAATAATTTCTTTTATAAAGACTCCTAAACACTATTATTACATATATTCATTAAATATGGACATATTTTATTGTGATACATTCATTTTTTTACTTATTAATGAAAAAAATTGATTAAAATCCACTCATTCATGGAATCAATTATGATATTCCATTTGGTTTTGCCTTATTGACACTTAATCCTTGCACGTGGTGTATGTATGCTACCCTTTTATTTATGATTATCATTCATTGATTTTTTCATTATGTATCCTTATTTCTTGTATGATGGATATCATTATTTTCTTAGACATATACCATTTTTACAAAGAGTGTATTCTTTTAATGTCATTTAACTTGGAAATATTGATAAATTCACATTTTCTACACAATATGAATATTTTGTCAAGTCATATTGTTCATGAATTAAATATACATCTGAAGAGTGCTTTGTAACATAGTGATGGGTGGGTTACAATATTATGTAGCCTTTATATGCATCAAAAGGTCTCATGAAACAATATAGTTGGTGAAAACACATTCTCAATTGATTCTAAGAAGAATTAGATAGGTTTCTACCCACATACTTAAACTGCATTTATGGTATAATGTTTTATATTCAAGATACATGACATCAAATAATGAATCATGTTTATCATCCAGTATTCATTTATTAATTTCCAAGATAATTTGATTATGCAAAAATCAATGTCTTCACTTTCATTCTCAGTGTATTTATGGAAAATGTTTTTTCTGATTATTGACCTTGCCATAATGAATTTTTCGTATTGGCATCTCTTCAATGATTTTTATTTCCTATAAATCATAGTAAGAATTTTATCTCACTAATTTATATTTTTCCTCCTCATATTGTAAAGATGAAACCTCTGAATAAGATAAAAGAAGTTGTTTATCTTATTTTTTTATGTTATGTGTTTAATTTACTATGTAATAAGGGAACCTTGTATGTATATAGCTCTTCAATACTACTAATCTGATTGATCCTTGGTGATGTGATATCTTGAAACTATTTCATTATAATAAAATGACCCCTAACTCTAAAATACTGCATTCAGAGTTATAATAATAGGAGGGTGCGACATAATTACTGTAGTTATAACGACCCATACTTTACATACATTGTTAATACTTCAAAATTGAAGCATACTTATTACAACATATAACAAAACCATGAAAGGACTGTATAGGTATAGTGTCTTTAGAAACTGGGAAACATAAACAACTGGTTCATAAAGCGTCTACACTGTCTCCCATTTATTTCATCATATCTATAGTCCATTTTGGCATATCTTACTTAATAACCTTCTTCCTGACCTGGGGAAAGAAAACATACAAAAGGGTGAGCTCAAATGCTCAATAAGGGTAAACAAAAGAAATATCAATCACATCGTATACACAAGCACATAACTTTTGGAAATATTATCCTGGAAAAGAGATCATAATTTCATAACATGGGATAAATCATGGCAGTGAAATGTAATCACAATAATCATAACTTAAAACATGAAACTTTGTGGCATACACACATAATCATAGAGAATCATTTCTTGTTAGTCAAGACTCATTTCCAATACTATCTTAGTGGACAAAGCCTCTTTTTGAACCGAGTCACCCTCGTTTCAGTCCTGTTTCACTGAACCGGTATAACCTACCGTTCCAACCATGTCAATCTCATGAGATATAAAATCTTTACCCAATTCATTGGAGGGAGATATAGGTCCCACCCATCTCATAATGATACCATTCTTATGTGTGCCACAAAATCATAAACAATACATCATAGCATAACCCATGTAATAAAAATGGGAATCATTAAACATCATGAAATCATAAAACAATTCATATAAGATAAAAGAATTCATAAAAAATATTTCTATCACAAAATAATCAAATCCATGTAATGATATGGATTGAAACAGAACCCTTTATTTTCTTAGATGGAAAATAATTTTGATAAAACACTTGAACTCCCTTCTTGAGGAAAATATCCTTTCTACTTCAAAAACATTTTCCTTTCTTAACATGTCATACAATTTTAAAGTGAAAGAAGTTGATTAAAAATAAACTTGAAAACTTTTAAAGGAAGAATCTTGGAAATAATGTTTTAAAAATCCATTCATGCCGTATAAGTTAAAAAAAACATTCTTCTCGTACTTTTGTCGGAAAAGTCAAAAAAGTACCTCGTACGAAAAATGACAAAATATTCCTTTCATATCTTTTACAAAAAACTTACCGAAGGGTAAAATTGGATATAAAAAATTGTAGAAGGATGGAAATAATATTACATATTGAGGGAAAATGGATGTGGAGGATAAAATACACCCCAGTAATTACCAATGTAAAAACAATCTCGGATAAAAGTGAGATTGTGATATTTCCCTTACCTTAGGTCCAACTTGCTTTGTAAGTGTCCAATACTCTGGTATAATGATTTATATAATGTTATTTACTTATTCCAGAATCATACTTATTTATATGATATCATATATGGTCATATTATTAGCTTCTTAGTATTAATATTTCATTGATACTTGTTATTTGGGTGTTTATAACTTTTGTTCTTATGTGTGTTTGGTCGAATAAAATCTTATTCTATTCTTTAGGTTATAGATACATCATTTCCAGAATGTTATTAGTGTAATATATATCATATTCATTCATTCAATTCATTTATATAATCATTATGAAATTAAGATCATGTAGAACGAGTCGCATCACATCGTGGAGATGGTATTCCGTACGTACGCACGAGTGATGATATCGTTCCTATGATCGTGGAATTGTATTGGAGTATATGAATACTATTTCAGAATCAATATTTCTTTATAATAGTCATATATGGTTATTATTTAAACCATTATACCCATCCAAGTAAGGTGGTGGTGAAAAATAGATTACACCACGGCGTGGAGCGGTATTCCGTACGTACGCAGGCGCGGTGATTTCTTTTTCCGTAGGATGGATTGATGGTGAAATAGGGTTGTTTCATACTTATAATAACATATCAGTATATGAGTGATACTGATTTTATTAATTCATAATGAAACAAATAAAGAAGAAGAAGTGGAAGAAGAAATAAAGATGAAAGAATTGGTAACGGACATTACCTCTTCTTTGAAATGCTTCTTTGAGACCTTCTTTTAGGGCACTACAATTGGTCTTTAAAGAATACCAGAACCTCTAGGATGTCTCTAGGGAAGTGTAGAGGAGAATGTGGCAGGGGTTGGCCGAGCATGAAGGCTCCAAGTGGTGTGAGGAAGAGGGGGAGGATGTGTCCTTTTATAAGGGAGGAGAGGGGCACCTTTGGAATAACTAAAACTATTATTTTATTATAAAGTCAAGTTCGGTTTTAAATAGCTCAAAATTGATATATTTCGAAGCTAAAGTGGTTATGGGTCTAAATAATCTCATCCTATAGAATTTAGACAAGTTTAGGTTCCTATTTTAACCTTATCATTTAGATTTAACATTAAGTTAAATAATTTTACTTTTACCATGTCTTCTTGTGTTCTTATAATATAAGGTTAATAAAATTAATATAAGCAGCCAAAAGAACCCCAAGTTGTTTATTATTATTATATATAACCTTATCTAAGTCATTTGGCTGAACCATAGATTTTTAGGAATAAAATAACAATTACCAATATAATATTTGTTTTAAAAAATATTTTATGTCAATTTTGACACTATTTAGTAATTGATTTATGTGAAAAACATAACAGAATTATTAGTTCGAACCAAGTTAATTAAATCAATACTAACATGTCATATTAACCTAGAAAATTAGTGGGATTCATAAAAAGTCTCAAATTATCATTAATTTTGGTGTTTATAACATCAATTTTTTCAATATTTTATTAATAAGATAATTACTGCATCATCGTTGTGTCATAAATAAATTAAATTATATAATGTCTAAAAATTACAAATAAAATACCATTATTTAGGAAATCGTTTTAGATTTCTAATTAATATTTATAGTCGAATTTATCTTATGTATAACCCCATATTAAAAATTATTTACTTATTAAACTTTGATTTTAACTATTTTAACCCTTCATTAAATAAATTAATAATAAATGTCCTAATCTAATCCAAGTGGGCCTAAATGGTCATATTTTATTCCTAAGTTTGTTTTTGGTCGAATTAAACTTATCCAATTGAATTAGAACATTTGTTAGGGTAATAATAATATCATCTTTACCCTTAATTACCCTATTTACTTTTTACCATGGTAAAAAAAGTAAAAAGGTAATATTCACCAAAAAATATTTTCATCTCATTGAACCACATTTTAGTCCTTGATATTAACCATGTCTCTCGTATTTTCGAAATTCCACTCACAGAAGCGGTAAAATTAAGTTTTAAGAAAAATTCAGTTTTTTAACTACCACTTAGTGGTTTCACTATTCATCAAAAATTGAAAGTTTTCATAAAAATACCAAAATTTCACCCTAGGCTAATTTCGGTATTCAGAATCTAAAAATGAAGTCCATTTTGAAAAATAAAATTTATAAAATTTCAAAAAGTGGTTATTACTATTCATAACGGCTAGTTTTAATAATATTTTAATAGCATATCATTGTTTAGTGAAACTCGGTATTGCGTACGATGCACGCTATCGAGGAAGGTCGCGATTTCGTGTAAAGAAAGCCAAGAAAATGTTGTGTAGAAAAAGATTCCTTTGATGATTTATATAACATAAAAGTCTCGGGGTGTTACATTCTACCCCCTTAAAATAAATTTCTCCCTCGAAATTCGTCACTTTGTAACAAACAGATGAGGATACCTCTCCCTCATCATATCCTCAAGTTCCCATGTAGCTTCTTATAATTGGTGGTTCCTCCATAAAATTTTCACCAATCGAGTGGTCTTGTTTCGTAGGACTTTTTCGCTACAATCCAGAATCTCTATCGGTTGTTCTTCATAAGAAAGATCTTGCTCCAGCGGTACAACTTCTGAGCTGAGTACATATGAAGGATCAGGTATGTACTTTCTCAGGAGAGATACATGGAACACATCGTGAACTTGAGAGAGATTCGGTGGAAGCGCCAATCGGTAAGCTACCTTCCCTGTACGATCCAGTATTTCGAAAGGACAGATATATCTAGGGCTCAAATTCCCCTTCTTTCCAAATCTCATAACCCTCTTCCAGAGAGATATTCGTAAGAACACTTTATCGCCCACTTCAAACTCTAGGTCTTTTCTTCGGCTGTCAACATAACTTTTCTGTCGACTCTGAGCTGCTCTAATGTGTTGTTGAATAGATCTAACCTTTTCTTCCATTTCATCAACGAGATCAGGTCCAAATAGCTTTCTTTTCCCAACTTCATCCCAGCAAGTTGGAGTCCTGTATTTCTTTCCATAGAGAGCTTCATAAGGAGCCATTTGAATACTGGAGTGAAAGAAATTATTATAAGAAAATTCCACCAAAGGTAGGTGTTGATCCCAACCTCCTTTGAAATCCAGAGAGCAAGCTCTCAACATATCTTCTAGGGTTTGAATTGTTCTCTCAGACTGACAGTCTATCTGAGGATGATAAGCAGTGCTGAAACTCAACTCTGTATCCATAGTATGCTGAAGACTTCGCCAGAACTTTGAGGTAAATCTCTGATCCTGATCAGATATAATAGAAAGTGGTACTCCATGCAATCTTACCACTTCCTTTACATATATCCTGGCTAGCTGATCCAGAGAGAAATCCTCTCTAATAGCAATGAAGTGTGTAGAGTTTGTGAGACGATCAACTATGACCCAGATAGCATTATTGCCTTTGGATGTTTTAGGAAGTCCTGTGACAAAGTCCATAGTAATGTTTTCCCATTTCCATTCGGGTATGGGTAACAGTTGTAACATCCCCTTAGACTTCTGTCTCTCAGCTTTAAATTTTTGACAAACCAAGCATCGAGAGACATATTCAGCAACATCTCTTTTCATGCCATTCCACCAGAAGTACTCTTTCAGGTCCCTATACATCTTCGTGCTTCCAGGATTAATTGAGAATGAAGAACTATGAGTCTCATCCAGTAGCTCCTTCTTTAATTCGGGGATGGGAGGAACACAATCCCAATTCCTGAACTTTATTATCCCATCACAATCAAGGTTGAACTGATGAACATTTCTCACCTTCTTTTGTAACTCGACATCTTCTTTCTGTGCCTCTTTAATCATCACATGTATAGATCGTTGAACATTCATTGGATAAAGAAAAGATTTTTCCCCTTCCATTATAATTCCAAGATCCATCCTTTTTAAATCCATAAATATTGGATATTTTGTGATCCTCATCATGGATAAACTAGCATGGTCTTGTCGACTTAATGCATCTGCCACCTTGTTTGCTTTCCCAAGGTGGTAATGGATTGAGCAGTCCTAATCCTTAATCAGCTCCAACCATCTTCTTTGATGCATATTTAGCTCCTTTTGTGTGAAAATATACTTTAACCTTTTATGATCAGTATAAATATCACACCTTTCACCATAAAGGTAATGCCTCGAAATCTTTAATGCAATGATTACCGCAGCTAACTCCAACTCATGTGTTGGGTAATTTTGTCATGGATTTTCAACTGTCGTGAGGGATAAGCTATCACCCTATCATTTTGCATAAGAACACACCCCAATCCCTTCTTATATGCATCACTATAGATCACAAACCTTTCTCCACTACAAGGCATTGTGAGCACAGGTGAACTGGATAACCTTCTTTTCAACTCCTTGAAATTCTCTTCACATTCTTCCATCCAGACAAACATAACTCCTTTCCGAGTCAACATGGTGAGTGGATTAGATAATCGTGAAAAATCTTTCACAAAACGTCGATAATATCCAGCCAAACCAAGAAAACTTTGGATCTCAGTTACTGTTGTTGGTCTCGACCATCTTTTGATAACCTCTGTTTTTGCTGGATCCACAGATATCCCCTCTTTTGAGATTTTGTGACCCAAAAATTCAACTTTTTGAAGCCAAAATTCACACTTGGTAAATTTGGCATAAAGATTCTCCTTTCTCAGGGTCTTAAATATAATTCTCAAGTGATCTTCATGTTCTTACTTGCTCTTTGAATAGAGAAGAATATCGTCTATAAAGACTACCACAATTTGATCAATATAGTCTCTAAAGACTCTATTCATCAGATCCATGAAGATAGAAGGAGCATTAGTAAGACAAAATGGCATCACTATAAATTCCTAGTTTCCATACCTTGTACGGAAAGCCGTCTTTGGTATATCCTCCCTTTTGACCCTTAATTGATGATACCCTGAACAAAGATCAATCTTGGAAAAGTATTGAGCTCCGCGTAGTTGGTCAAATAGGTCATCAATGCGCGGGAGAGGATATTTGTTCTTGATAGTGATCTTGTTAAGTTCTCGATAATCAATGTAGAGTCTCACTGATCCATCTTTATTCTTAACAAATAGAACAGGTGCTCGCCAAGGTGACGCACTAGGGTGTATGAATCCTTTATCAAGATTCTCTTGGAGTTGCTTCTTCAATTCCTGCAACTCAATTGGGGCCATTCTATAAGGTGTCTTTGAAATAGGCAAAGCACCCGGTACGAGTTCTATTGAAAACTCAACTTCACGATTTGGTGGAAGACCCTGTAATTCCTCCGGAAAGACATCATCAAATTCCCGTACAATGAGAATATTCTTAATCGTGAGTTTCTCACCAACCATTTGAGATAAATAACCTTCATTTAGTGGAATCAAGACCCATAAGATAGAATAACTTTCCACTGGAAGGTTATGTTCATTCTTGCATTGATAGACGATCATAGATTGATCTGTAATATGAAATGTGACATCCCTTCTTTGGCAATTGATATGAGCTACATATAAAGAAAGCCAATCCATGCAAAGAATCACATCAAATTCCACTATAGGAAGGATCACAAGTTTTGCAGGAAGCACTTTCCCAAAAACTTCAATCGGAGAAGAATTATAAACTTTTGATGCGACTGTTGTACCATTAGGTGTTGTCACAGCTAACTCAACATCTAATTGTTGAGGTAATACGGTGATACCCTTAGAAAATTCTTCTGAAATAAAATAGTGGTTGGATCCAGAATCAAATAAAACATTTGATTCTTTAGAGTGGATGGTAAGTGTACCTTTCACCACATCGTTATCGTACTCCACATCGCTGATAGAAATTGCATGTGACTTTCCTTTGTCTTTAGCATTAAGAGTTTATTGACGTCGACCATCATCATCAACCCTTGGATTAGGGCATTTATTGGCATAATTCCCGATCTCCTTGCACTTGAAACATTGATGTGTAGTAGGTTCATTCTGTGTATCACTTCCTTTTTTTGCATCATTAGACATATTCTTCCCATCATCGCGGCATTGAAATGCCCGATGACCTTCCTTTCTACATTTGAAACATTTACTTGTCCCTTTAAGACAACTCCCTCCATGTTTCATTCCACACTTTGCGCATAAGGGAAAGCTCATCTTCTTTTCAGTGTGCTCTTTAGATTTTCTTTTGAATTCCATTTTTCTTCTTCTTGTCAAACCCATATGAATGATGGGTTACTCTAATCTCCATCTCAACTTTAAGAGAACATCGAACGATTTCTTCGTAGCTATTGAAGTCCCTTATGGCTAACGCCCTTCGAAGACTTGGTTTTAAGCCACTAAATAATCGATCGATCTTACTCTCAGGTTGGATAATAATACCAGAAGCGTACCTTGAAAGTCTTATAAAATTTTCTTCATAGGTACCAACAGATTCATCATCCTTTTGCTTTTGTCCAGGAAACTCATTCTCCATCTTTGTTCGGAGAATACGTGGGAAGTACTTATTGAAAAATAAGTTCTTGAACTCGTCCCATTCCATGGACTCAATTTCATCCCTTTGCCTCGTATTCTTAATAAGATTCAACCATTGATCAGCATCTCCTTCCAAACGATACACTGCTAGGACGACTTTATCATGTTCAGAACATTAAAGAACTGAAAATATCTTTTCAGTAGTACTAATCCATTGTTCAGCAACTAACGGATCAGTAGACCCACTGAATGAAGGTGGACACTGCCTCATGAAGGATTCAACAGAATGTTGCTCCTTCCTTTACTCGTTTGGAAGTCCTGCATGATTCGTAGTTTGAGAATGTTGTGCGAGCATGGCTACAATATTTTGCATTCCACCTCCCATAACGTTTGGTTGCTCAGGGGGACAATCATTGCTTTTCCCGTCACATTCCGCATTAACACGGTTCCTTCGGGTTCCGGCCATTGACTAAAACCACAAAGAAGAGTGTGAGCAACACTAATTATAATAGGAAAACCACATAATCATGAATAAAATTTCACACATAAGGTCTTATCCTAGGTTATTCATGTACATTTTTAAAACACTAAGATTGTGTTCTATTCTTAGACATATCCTTAGGGTTCTTACTAAGGATTTCACATCCTAGTTTCCAATGGTTGACTATACCTTTCCTCTAATACCAACTATAACGACCCATACATTACATACATTGTTAATACTTCAAAATTGAAGCATACTTATTATAACATATAACAAAACCACGAAAGTACCGTGTAGGTATAGTGTCTTTAGAAACTGGGAAACATAAACAAATGGTTCACAAAGCGTCTACACTGTCTCCCATTTATTTCATCATATTTATAGTCCCTTTTGGCATATCATACTTAATAACCTTCTTCCTGACCTGGGGAAAGAAAACTTACAAAAGGGTGAGCTCAAATACTCAGTAAGGGTAAACAAAAGAAATATCAATCACATAGTATACACAAGAAGATAACTTTTGGAAATCTTAACCTGCAAAAGAGATCATAATTTCATAACATGGGATAAATCATGGCAGTGAAATGTAATCACAATAATCATAACATAAAACATGAAACTTTGTGGCATACACACATAATCATAGAGAATCATTTCTTGTTATTCAAGACTCATTGCCAAGACTATCTTAGTGGACAAAGTCCCTTTCTGAACTGAGTCACCCTCGTTTCAGTCCTGTTTCACTGAACCGATATAACCTACCGTTCCAACCATGTCTATCTCATGAGATATAAAATCTTTACCCAATGCATTGGAGGGAGATATAGGTCCCACCCATCTCATAATGATAACATTCTTATGTGTGCCACAAAATCAAAAACAATACATCATAGCATAACCCATGTAATAAAAATGGGAATCTTTGAACATAATGACACCATACAACAATTCATATAAGATAAAAGAATTCATAAAAAATATTTCCATCACAACATAATAAAATCCATGTAATAATAGGGATAGAAACAGAACCCTTTATTATCTTAGATGGAAAATAATTTTGATAAAACACCTGAACTCCATTCTTGAGGAAAATATCCTTTCTACTTCAAAAACATTTTCCTTTCTTAACATGTCATACAATTTTATACTAAATGAAGTTGATTAAAAATAAACTTGAAAACTTGTAAAGGATGCTTCTTGGAAATAATGTTTTCAAAATCCATTCATGTCGTATAAGTTTAAAAAAACATTCTTCTCGTACTTTTGTCGAAAAAGTCAAAAAAGTACCTCGTATGAAAAACGACAAAAGATTCCTTTCATATCTTTTACAAAAAACATACAGAAGGGTAAAATTGGATACAAACTATTGTATAAGGATGGAAATAATATTACATATTGAGGGAACATGGATGTGGATGATAAAATACACCCCAGTAATTACCAAAGTAAAAACAATCTCGGATAAAAGTGAGATTGTGATATTTCCGTTACCTTAGGCCCGACTTTCTTTGTAAGTGTCCAAACCTCCTGTATAATTATTTAAATAATGTTATTGACTTATTCCAGAATCATACTTATTTTTATGATATAATATATGGTCATATTCTTAGCTTCTTAGTAGTAATATTTCATTGCAACTTGTTATTTTGGTGTTTAAAACTTTTGTTCTTATGCGTGTTTTGTCGAATAAATTCTTATTCTTTTCTTTAGGTTATAGATACCTCATTTCCAGAATGGTATTAGTGTAATATATATCATATTCATTCATTAAATTCATTTATATAATCATTAGGAAATGAAGATCATGTAGAACGAGTCGCACCACATCGTGGAGACGGTATTCCGTACGTACGCACGATTGATGATATCGTTCCTATGATCGTGGAATTGTATTGGAGTATATGTATACTATTTCAGAATCAATATCTCTTTATTATAGTCATATATGGTCATTATTTGCACCATTATACCCATCCATGTAAGGTGGTGGTGGAAAATAGATTACACCACGGCGTGGAGACGGTATTCCGTACGTACGCACACGCAGTGATTTCTGTTTCCGTAGGATGGATAGATGGTGAAATAGGGTTGTTTCATACATATAATAACATATCAGTATATGAGTGATACTGATGTTATTACTTCATAATGAAACAACTAAAGAAGAAGAAGTGGAAGAAGAAATAAAGATGAAAGAATCGGTAACAGACATTACCTCTTCTTTGAAGTGCTTCTTTGAGACCTTCTTTTAGGGCACTAAAATTGGTCTTTGAAGAAGACCAGAACCTCTAGGATGTCTCTAGGGAAGTGGAGAGGAGAAGGTGGCAGGGGTTGGCCGATCTTGAAGGCTCCAAGTGGTGTGAGGAAGAGGGGGAGGAGGTGTCCTTCTATAAGGGAGGAGAGGAGCACCTTTGGAATAACTAAAACTATTATTTTGTTATAAAGTCAAGTTCGGTTTTAAATAGCTCCAAATTGATATATTTCGAAGATAAGGTGTGGATGGGTCTAAATACTCTCATACAATAGAATTTAGAAAAGGTTAGGTTCCTATTTTAACCTTATCATTTAGATTTAACATTAAGTTAAATAATTTTACTTTTACCATGTCTTCTTGTGTTCTTATACTATAAGGTTAATAAAATTACTATAAGCAGCCAAACGAACCCCAAGTTGTTTATTATTAATATATATAACCTTATCTATGTCATTTTGCCGAACCTTAGATTTTTAGGAATAAAATAACAATTACCAATATAATATTTGTTTTAAAAACTCTTTTATGTCAATTTTGACACTATTTAGTAATTGATTTTTGTGAAAAACATAACAGAATTATTAGTTCGAACCAAGTTAATTAAATCAATACTAACATGTCATATTAACCGGAAAAATTAGTGGGATTCATAAAAAGTCTCAAATTACATTTATTTTAATGTTTATAACATCAATTATGTCAATATTTCATTAATACGATAATTACTACATCATCATTGTGTCATAAATAAATTAAATTATTTAATGTCTAAAAAATACAAATAAAATACCATTATGTAGGAAATATTTTTAGATTTATAATGAATATTTATAGTCGAATTTATTTTATGTATAACCCCATATTAAAAATTATTTACTTATTAAACGTTGATTTTAACTATTTTAACCCTTCTTTAAATAAATTAATAATAAATGTCCTAATCTAATCCAAGTGGTCCTAAATGGTCATATTTTATTCCTAAGTTTGTTTTTGGTCGAATTACACTTATCCAATAGAATTAGGAAATGTGTTAGGGTAATAATAATATCATCATTACCCTTAATTACCCTATTTACTTTTTACCGTGGAAAAAAAGTAAAAAGTTACTATTCACCAAAAATTATTTTCATCTCATTGAACCACATTTTAGTCCTTGATATTAACCGTGTCTCTCGGATTTTCAAAATTCCACTCACAGAAGTGGTAAAATGAAGTTTTATGAAAAAAATTAGTTTTTTAACTACCACTTAGTGGTTTCACTATTCATCAAAAATTGAAAGTTTTCAGAAAAATACCAAAATTTCACCCTAGGATAATTTCAGTATTCCGAATCCAAAAATGAAGTCCATTCTGAAAAATAAAATTTATAAAATTTCAAAAAGTGGTTATTACTATTCATAACGACTAGTTTTAATAATATTTTAATAGCATATCGTTGTTTAGTGAAACTCGGTATTGCGTACGACGCACGCTATCGAGGAAGGTCGCGATTTCGTGTAAAGCAAGCCAAGCATGTGTTGTGTAGAAAAAGATTTCTTTGATGATTTATATAACTAAAAGTCTCGGGTGTTACAGTAGTAGTATGTGAATCATCTTCATTGTCGATGGTTGAGTTAAGATAGACGAAATTAGATATACTCCATTATTTCTTATTTTGGTTTACCAAAGTTAAATCATCTCCAATGAATTCAGAGGTATGAAGGATGTCAATGTGAAAGTAGTGATCTGAATGGGTAGGATCCCTATTTGTTGAATCTATGGTTGTTGGAAGGGTACACCTAATACCAACCATCTGACTCCTCTTGATATGATGAGAATTTTTTGTTTCACATGGTAGAAAAAAACTATAACGAGCCACAATTTTCTTACATTTTTATTATAAAACAATAATAATAATATAATACAGAATAAAGATATTTAAAATATTTTAAAAACTAGGTTAATATATGAATTATACATAATAAAACATAAAAATACATTAAATAATTTATCAATTCACTCCAAAAATCTCTAATTTTATCTATAGTACATTCCAATACCTAAGGGAACACATCATTAAAACGGTGGCATAAAATACAAGTGGAGGAATACAAGAAGAGTAATGTGAAATATTACACAATATAGAACATGAGTGGAAAAAATTACTATCATCAAAACAATAGAAAAGTTTCATCATTATAATAATTATTGAATCATTTTAAATATTGATGGAATATGGAATATACATAATAATTATACATCATAACATAGTTCTAAAACACCAAACCTAAATTTTTAACAAATCAAGGATCATTATAATGCATATCATAAGTGTAAAAATCGTACCATTATAATTATGAACAAGTATAACATGATATTCATGAATAATACATATAATCTAATGAGATATATCACATTTAATAATGAATTAAGGGGATATATAATTCTATTCCCACACATTATATCATATATTATTATAATTATTCTTGATATATGAAAATAATAAATATATAAATCATAGACATGAAATAACCCCATGAAAAAGAAGGTGATTTATAAATGTTTTGTGTATCATATCTTAGTAAATAACCATAAAAATTTATAAGAAATGAATAAATATTTTTGAATTTAAAATATTAACATAAAATGATCGTAGGACATGTAGAAAAGAATGAACAATTAAAGAAGATTTAATGTGTTATTTTTTAATATAATGACCTATATCATTAATTATAAAAGTGTCTATGAAAGAATCTTTATGTTGTAGACAAATTCATATCCTAAGGGACAAAAAGGGTAATAAGATTGAGATGAAAAATTAAAATTATTTGGGAACAATCCACACTAGGAATAAAGGGATTTATTTGATAATCCCAAAATTAATGAGTTAGATTCGTGAATCACCTTACCTTAGATCCATGTTTATTTCATCTTTATTACACCTTTTAAATAATAATAATTTATTTATTAAAAATTAATCGATTAATCAAATATGTTGACGTTTTTTAATAAATATGTTATAGTCATTGAATTTTATTTTTTAGTTTTCTTTATTAATGGTGAAATGTTTTTCTGTAATGTTTTCTTTAATATATAATGTCTTATTTCCATTTCACAATTTTTTTACTAATATTTAATATTTTTTAAAATTAACTCAAATATCATTAATTACATATTGTGATACACATATATATAAAAAATTATTTATTATAACCAAACATAAAAGAAATGATAGGTAGATATTTTCAACATCCTTATAGGGGGTAAATCAACTATTAATGATATATTATCCAAAGAGGAGGTGATAAATGTAGGAGATATTTAATATACTTATATTATGTTATTAACATAATAATGTAATTTTTCATCATTATTTTTATTTGTTTTCTATTAGAATATAATATGAGGTTTGTGTAAGAGAATAGGAAAGTAAGAGGAAAAGATTATGCAATCTTACCCCCTTAGTCTTGTTCTGTTACTATGACCCTTAACTACATGAATAATGAGAGTAATATTACATCGGTGTGTAACATATGATTATAGGAGGAATAATATAGTGTATTTGGGCTGTGGATGGAATTTTTTAATTTTAATAGAATTAGATTTCCATGGGATTGGTGATGATGTTTTTATACTTGAGGATACATGTAATTTTGGGAACAAATATTCAAGAGACTGTAATTCCAAATATAAGAACTATAGTAGTGATATTTTTGATATTATTAATAATATATGAACAAAATATAATTATTTTATGTCCTTTAAACAATTTTTCTCATGAATGTATTTACTGATTCAAACAGAATGTATAAAATTAAAAAATTATTTCTTAGTTGAATACTATTTATTTTTAGGATATAAAAATTGTATTTATAGTTTTATAAAATAATTTTATGGTTTTTAAAATAATTAATTGTGTAAATTATTATTATGGTCTATATAACCAATTTCAAAATTATTAATTCATTACTACATCAGTACTATGTTGTAAAACATGCTTTATTTAAAAACATTTTATTTTTTACTATTCACTAAAACAGTGATGTGTATTAGAAAATTATTGAAAATTCAAGAATAAATTTTTTTAACATTTTTATTCAATAAATAAAAATTGTTTTGTCAAAATATTTTTTTAAAAGGGGTAATTTTTTTTATAAATAGAAAAATAATAGGTTTATAAAAAATACATTTTTTAAAAATTACACTTACACCTTATTTGAGATTTTAATCATGATATATAATTTATGTCCCACCCTAGCGTTCATTTGAATAAATTATTTTGGTTATATAGTTTTTTTCTTTAGATTTTCCATTTAAATTTGGAGGATCCAGATTGAATTTTTGTGTTTTGGGATATCACACAGTTTGTGGTCATGGTTAAGGGGAAACTATGCAAACCCCTGATACAAAGTCCCATTTTAGTTCATTTTCCACTTGCATAGTTTTCTTGAATGAGTATCACATTGTAATATTAAAACCATGTGGATCCAAGGTGTAATTACATCAGTATTGAAGATTCCCTCAATGTGGGGAAATGCTTTGAGCATGATTAGACCAAATTGTGTATGAAGCATTCACATAGATCTTCAAATTTTGACAAAACCAAACCATATGTTTGGTGCATTATTTTCAATAATTTGTGGTCAAACCATGTGTGTGTTCTATGATTCTTGAAATGGATGCATAATTGGATTGTAGTTTTCTAAACCATGTCCGTTAATCATGAGCAATACTTAGATTCATTAAATATGACTTTTTTATATTTTACATGTTAAATTTTATCTATTTTCCCCCCAATTGTATCATAAAATTCAAGGGATCCCCTAAATTCTCTTTCACTCTTGAAAAATCCATCAAATAGTGATTGCATGTTGTTTATTCAAGCATTGTGGCTATGTTCACAAGGCAATATCCTTATTTCTTATTCCACTTCATTTATATTATATATTCTTCTAGTTTCCTCCTTTGTCTTGGTTACTATGGTTAAAATTTGGGTTTCATTGGTTTTAATTTGGGTTTTTTTACTTTTTAAGGATTTCCATGAGTGTTTGTACCTATCTAGACTTTCTTGGAGTCATTTCATGTTTCCATTATCCAAGAACTCACAATTTGATCTTGGTTCTATTATGAATTGGCCTTTAAACATAATGAATCATTGATATTTTGACATTAGTTACATGTTGTTGTTCTAATTTTTTATTTATAATTATTATAATAATTATTTGAAATTAAATATGTGATTTTATCATGTTATTGAATTGCATGAAATTGTTTTATTAAGCTTCCCACACCAAATGCTTGGCAAAACGCTCAGTTAGCCTATGTAAATGTGACATTATTTTTTAATGGTTATTTAAGATTCTAAAATGATTTTATAATGGTTCTTGTATTTAAATTTTTTTTTATCCTTTTATAAATGTTTAATAACCACAATAACATGTGATACCAAGCTTTCAATATTGAAAATGGGATTTTTTAGGAAAACTCTCCTTAGGATGTATTAATATCTATAGTTAATGATAAATGGAATGGTAGGTTTTATGAATGGGACTCCATATTAATTTGATTTATGAAAGGAAAAGAGATTTCCCATGATGGGATTTGGGCATGATTCTTGGTTATTTGGTTTAGGAGGATTCTTGGGTTTATCATGTATATGTTAGATTGTTTAGATTTGTTTGCATCACCCCATTTAAGAAATACAATTAGAACCTAGCCTATCTATTAGAATATATAATACTGTTCGTAACACTTGTATATGATTACAATATGGATAATGTTCCCTTTGTATGGACACATTGTGTTGTGGGGATGATTCCCCTTGGTTAGTCCCGATAGGGTATGATTGAGCGTAGGGGTTCTTTGATAGCATGAAGTACACCAAAAGGATTGACCAAGTTATAGTATGTTATAGTATTTCATGTAACACCTTTGGATTTTTTGAATGAATTTTTTAGAATTAATATAAGTTTTCAATATTACGTGTTTCATGCAACAGTATCTTTGGCTTCTTTTATATAAAATCACTAAGTTTTACTTGGATTTCAAACAACAAAAATTTAATATTGAACTATATACAATAATTAAATTAGATTTCAATACACAAAATTATATGTTTAGATTACTTTGTACACAATTCTGAGCTCTTTCTATATACTTTGTTACACCAAAGGATTTGTTTTATCGAAATATAATATATATTTAATTTTTTTACCAAATGGCTATTACAGTTACAACCTATTAATTAGAATGGAATTAACAAATAATATTAACTAAATTTTGATAATATTATATACACATTGATATAATATAAATCCATTAGTTTTCAATTAGTTATTAATTAATGTAATATCTATTTAAAAAAAATGTAATTCATGTTCTATGAAAATAATTTTTCCATGTACAAACAGAATTTTTTCTCAAGAAATTAAACCCAAAAAAATTGATGAATATTTTTAATATATATATATATATATTAAATTCAATAAATTTATTTTAAACTCTTCTAATATATTTGATTTATATAAGATAAGAATAATTCGAATTTTCTAAAAAAAATCTGTTTTGTTCAAAAGGGAAATTTTTCTGAAATTTAAAGGAACATATATAATAAATATAATTTTTAAAATTATATATTTTCTAATTTATAAAATAAATTAATTTTATTTAAGTCGAATATAAATATTTAATTTCAAAAATATTTGGTATTTTTAAAAAAGTTACATTTTTTGATGAATATTGATAAAACACTAAATTTTAATTATAACCCAATTTTTTATCTAATTTATTAATACAGTTAAATTATATTTAAAATTAGTTTTATTGTATAATTAGAACAAATTTTCAACAATAAATTTAATTTAGGTCACGAGAAAAATTGTAAATATGAAATTGGATATAATTACATAGAAAACTTTTGACCCTTTTAGTTAAGAAACCTTCTTCTCCATCATGTATAAAAGATTAATTTTAAATTAATTTATAGAACTTATATTTTATTCATTTAAAAAAATATATTGATGTTTTGAAATAAACATTATTTATAAGCACTATTTAGTAAAAAGTATTTTTTTGACTAACAATAGTAGTGAAAACAATAAAATTAATAACAATGACTAAGGTAAAAACAAATATACTTAGTGGTTAATATTTAACTTATGTTAAAAAATAACCTAGAATCATGTTATAAAACCATTGGATGAATATAAATAGAATATGTCTTCAATTGTTTTAAATTTTTTCCATTTTTAGGACATATTATGAAAAGGATACCTCTTAATCGTGTTTACCTCTATATATTTTTAGGAATTCCACTCTTCCACAATAGAAAGGAATTCTCTCCCTCTCTTATTTTCACATATAAATACCTTTGTATTGTAAAATACATGAAAAAATATTCTCCTAAATTCCCTCCCCTAATTCATTATGTCTCTATTTTGGAATAAATCCATCCAAGGAAGCCTTTGGTGAACCTCAAAAGGGGTTACCCAAAGAAGAAGGTTACACTCTTCAACAAGAAACATTGTTTTATCTCTTCCTCCACCCCTCAACTATTATAATTACATGATTAAATAATAACCTCCACATACTCAATATAGTTATTATTTTATTCTATTTTTATTGTGTACACCTACACAGACGTCCATCAAATGGGATATGCAATCATCGTTCACGTGTACAACGAACTACAACTTCATGAACTGATGTCATTTGTTATTCAATTTCCACCCTTAAAGGTTGTAAATAATGATTTTATTTATGTTTTTATATGATATATATGATATATATTATTTATTATGATACTTAAATACTTATGTAAGAAATAATTTCTTGCTTTCTAGTTTTTGAAAACATGATAACTTCGTTTGGGGGCGTGTGGACTACCACCTTCTCAAAGAAATGTGATTCATTCTTTGTTAACATGGAATTTATTAAAGACAAGATTATTAAAATATATGATATATATGAATAAATAATTCCAAAAATATTTATATATATATAATTATATTTCATTTACATTATTAATTTCAATTAAATTATAAAATAAAACAACTTTCATGTATACGTACAACCAACTGTCTCCATGAACGGTGTATTTCATTTCATATTATTATATTTAATAGATTATTATTAAGATTTATATTTATAATATATATGATATTTATGTCAATTTTTACGATTTTGAAATATGTAAATCATGATCTATGTAAGTGGATCTTGAATAACAAGTCAAAACATATATGGAAAACAAAGTTGTTATTATGCGAAAAAATAATTTCAACATGAAATTGGTAAAAGAAGTGTAATATAGAGTCATAATAATATAATTTATTGTGTGATATAAAATAATATTTTTATTGGTTTGATATATAATAAAATATATTTATTATACAAAAGGTTTTAAAATATACATGGAAAGTCAATAATTAAGGTAAGGGAATTTCATTTCACATTCTTATATTCATGAGATACATTCCGTATTCACCACCCATTTATTTATTGTGGGTTATATACTGTAATATGACATTTTATATCATGTAATAACTTTAATACATGATATTCTATTTTTTAATTGATATTATTCTTTCATGGGGATGCCGATTTAAAAGTTACTCATGTAGTAAAGAGATTTCGAGTTCCATTTTTATTTCAGCGATACTTATGAATTATTTACCAATACATTATTTTTTGTGGTGTAGATACTTCACATGAATGTATTTAACTGTTATAATACTTAAATTTATGTGTATTTACATATCAATTTTTTGATATCCATTTCATCAGGTTTTATTATCCAGATGTTTCTAAATCAGAAAGGTAATTTTGTCCCAATTTTCCTTCTTTGAGACACATGTTTTTCTATGCACCTATTTTATTCTATGAGGTATATATACATGAAAATTAATATGTCATATCCTGAAAATTATTCTTCTAATGATAGTATAATATTTATTTAATTTTTCCTCTCATCGGTATTATGATTCAATGTTACTAAATTGGTATGAGTTTATTTATACAATCACAGCATTTAACAAGATTTTTTATGATTATAATTTCATTTATAAAATATTATGATACATCTCTCAAGAAATATGTTTAATATTATTATATAATATTGATTCATGATACCTTTATGTTATCTTACAAAATTTTCAGTACTTTTTACTTAATATACTTAATATCTTTTTAAAAAAATGTGACATTATTTCTCTATTCTATGTGAAATCTATTTTCCGTATAAATGATTATTTCAAATATTTAAATTAAAAATGTTATAATATTACCCTTATATAATTACCTTAAATATTATACATTTTTATCTTTTAAAAAATTTATTAAAAAATAAATACTCTTGTCATTTTCTAATCAAGACACTTTTTTATACATTTTATGTAAAAAAATTAACGATCGATATATATAGATTTTACCACTGTTATAACCATCATTTCCATAAGGATTCATTTTCACGTACAGAAGGTTATTTTTAATGAATTTTTTTTATAAATATTTTTTAAATTATTTGTTTTTAATTTTGTTTTCAAATAAAAAAGGTTTAAAAATTTATTCATTATTTAATTATAGGTTTTCAATGTATTTTCAAAGAAAGATGATTTCAAAAATTATCATGATTTCATTATATGGTTTTAATTTATATTCAAATAACAATGTTTTCAAAAAAAAATCCATATTTATATATATGTTTTCAACGTATTTTCACTGAAATATGTATATACAATCTTTATAATTTATTACTGAAATTTTCAATGAAAAAAGTTTTCAATTTGCTTTATGTTTTAAAAATTATATATAAAATTGGAAAATATATTCTCATCATAATATGTTTCATGAGAAATTTCAATGATTTATTTATAAATGAATTATTTGTAAAAGTATTTTATGAAATGGATTTTAAAGCAATGGTATTTTTCTTTAATAAATTTTCCAAGTGATATTTCAAAATATTTTCAATATATGATTACATCCATCAAAATAGTTTTGGGTTTACTCGGGATATAATCCAAGTAAAACATTATTATAATTTAATTTAATGGTTTATGTTTAAGATAAAAAGTTATTTCTAAAACACTTTTATCATCAACATGTTATATTATTTTGCAACCCATATCTTTTCATGGGTTGTTAATTAATGAATTGATTATGTAACCTATATCTTTTCCACATTTTCTGATATGAAGATATGTTTTTAATACCCATTTAATTTCATGGTTTATGATATAATGTTAATAAATCCAAGCTATTTTTATCATCTGTGATAAGATGAAGGTTTAGTTATATTTTGTAAAATGTATTTATGATTTTATTATATGAAATATGGGACCGATATATCCCTCTAATGCATTAAGTAAATAATTATTTTCATATGATAATTATGGGAAACATGTCGATTGTCTTGATCCACTATTTGAGGATCGAAAAAAATGATCCACTATAGGAAGAAAGAGAATCCCGATCCACTATGGGATGAAATTTTATCCTGATCCAATTTATGAATAGACTATTATTGGGGATGGTGGTGTGTCCCTATTAGTAGTTTTAGTCACCATTATGTGCCCTAAAATGTTTAGGAAAATATCCTTGACTTATAGGGAATGATATTACATGTATATGTTTCTAGAACAATTACTTATCTTATTATGATATTATGATATCATGGATAATTTCCTCGGTTCACTTATTATTCATGTATTATGAACATCCAATATTTATTCCATGAATTATGTTAATGATATTTGATTTGCAGGGTGTAATATTATAATATAATAATCATGTTCTCATATACTCATGATAATGAATATTCATACATATCTACCATGTTTTCCCTTTCTAGGCTCTTGATCTCACTCATTCTGAATTACCCTTTCACTATGTTATAAAGAATGTATTTCTGTAGGATTAATAAAAGTGGAATATATTAATGGGATACTTTTGAGATTATTCACCATTATAGAAGATATTATTCATTATTTATAAAAAACTAAACTATTATCATCCACATGCGTATACTTTTGTAATTTATTGAATATTCATTTAAAATGATTTATTATCTATGTATGTTAATCCTTAGGCCTCTATAGTTGGTATTAAAGGAAATGATTAGTTAAAAATTTCAAACATGGATGAGAAAACTATAGTGACATCCCTAGGGATATTTCCAATTATATGTCTTAGGATTTTTCTAAGGACACGACTATGTTGTCATATATTTAAATTAATATCTAATAAATTAGACATGTTATCAGTGATTTTATGCTTATTTGGTTTTAAACAATGATAATTGATGCTCACACTAATATTTATAGTTTTATTCAATGGAGAGTACCATAAAGAACCTGGTAAATGATGATTGAGGCAAAATAGTTTCTAATGCAAAGTCAAATGGGATGATCACATGAGTGAAGGGAATTATAATCAAGTGTAATTATTTTTCAAGGAAAATTTTAACAACATTTACCTAAATCAAAACTGAGACTCACCAATGAACATATGGGAATTGTTTTTATGGAATTCAGGTAATCAAGACCATAAAGGCAAGAATATTTAGTATCATTTGTGTCAAGAATATTGGAAGAAATAAACATGTGAATTTTTCATGGGAACATAAAGATGTTTTGAATATAGAAAATAAGAAAAAAAATAATGTAATTGAAAAGGGAAAAAAATTAGTTAACCCACTGAATGAAATTAAAATTTTAAATATGGTATAATAGATAATTTAATGATTTTAATATATAATTTGTGGGAATTCTAAAAAGTGATGTCCTAAGTATAAATCTTCCAAATAGATTTAGGAAGGTATTACATGTAATGGTTATGTTTCTTATAATGATGATAATACATATGAAATGTAATAAGAAGGAGATATTAAGTAATATGTTGAAGTAACCTTGTTAATTAATTAAGGATAAAGTGAAAAAATCGTTGTTTTTATGTATTTGTATTCATGAATTATAAATTGAGAAATATAAATGGATTGTTTAGTTTGTTTTTTCATTAAGGATTTATATGAATACGTTGAATATTTTTGATGGACTAGAAATGAGATTTAATATAATAGTGTTATTCATGGGAAACTCATGATTAATGTATAAACAATGATTAAAATGTTCATAATGTTAAGAAAATGATGTCTGGATAAGGTAAATTTTATGGTACTGATTACCTTAGAACTGACTAAGGGTTTGGTGAAAATGTTTTTCTTTCTACCATGGATGGAGTTTATAACATTTTTGGATTGATGGAATAGTACCAGTAAAGATTGGATTAATAAAACATGCATGTCTTTAGTAATAATAAATTGTAATTCAGGTATTACCATGTTTCAAGAGAATAAATAATTATAGTATTTAGATGATTAAAATGTAACAAATAAGAGATACTTTATGATATACAAGTGATTAATGCTAAACAGTTTTTTAGAAATTTACTTACCTTGTATCTAATTTTTTTAGTTTTTTCTTTTAGAACCATTATAAGGTTATCCTTTTATAGAATTTTTATGTTAAAAAATAGATGAGGTTTTATGGATTAATGTATTATCTCACCATATAAGGATTTATGATTATTGGATAACTACTAGAATACATTTTTTCATTAGTAGATATGGAATTTCCTATCATTCTATTTATGGATAATATGATCTTCTAATTATTTTGGAATGAAAAATTTACCTTCATTTACAGGAATAATAAATGAAGTGGAAATTGATTATGCTACAATTGTGGGTGACTTAGTACTAATATTATGTGTGTATATTTCATCATGAATATTCTTTGACTTTATAAAAAAGGTTGTTGAAATAAAAAGTTGTCCTATTATCATCATTTTGATGATTTTAATGACCTTTTCAGGCTTCTTTGGGTTATGGATTTTTTGTCATTAACTTTATCCAAATCATTTTTTCTATCACTCTACATAAGAACATGATAGTTATATTTGTCTTTCATTTACATGTTTTCAATTTCCTCTTTTGTTATCCAATGTGGTAACCTATTTACGTGTTACTTTGGGAAACTGTTATGTCTCTAACATTCCATTATTAATGGATGTTTTGTCATTTATTATTATGATGTGTTTTTATATGAAAAAATACATGTATTAAACCATTTATAAACAAGATTTATTTAGTGTGATAAATTCAATTTATGGGGGGTATAATTTAATACCCAAATATTTTATGAATTATTTTTTTCAAACTAATTTAATATTTTCATTATTATTCATTTGATGAAACTCTGAATATAACTTCTCTTATATGAAAGATCTAAGTTTTTATTACATTTGAATGTTCAAAAATTTATGCATGCACTACACCCAATAATTATATTCGATTAAGGAACAAGAAATAAAAAAATTTATCTTGTGTTATACATAATTTTGAGTTCCTTCAATCGATTACATTACATGTAAGGCTATGTTTTACTAAAATATAATGTACTATTATTATTGTTACTAAAATACTATTATAGTTTACACCTATACATTGGAATGGATGTTACTAGTAATATTAACTAAATTGAGAAAATATAATTTACAAATGTATATAATGTTAATCCCTTAACAATCAACTAGTTATAAATGAAAGCAGAAACTATTTGAAAATAATGACATTCTTATTCAAAGGACACTATTTTTCCATGTAAGAAAACAATTTTAACTCAATAAATTAAAAAAAACACTTATCTTATTTTTTAAAAATAAGTATATATATTATAAATTATATTACTTTTTTACACTCATCAAATAAATTTTATATGAATAATTTAATAATAAATCCAATATTTGGTGAATAAAAAGAAGTATTTTTCTTAAAGGTAATTTTGTCACCTTTTAATGACAAAACAATTTTAAATCTAATTATTTAATAGTTATATAATTATTATTTCAATAATTAAACATATTTGTTTAGATTAATATAAAAATTTATAGTGGATGATCATTTGGTGCTTTTATGAGAGATGATTTTTTTGATGAATAGTAATAAAATTGAATTTTAATTGAAAACTAATATTTTATCAAATTTAGTTATATAGATAAATTATATTTTGAATAAGTTTTAAATAATTAATTTTTCATTTATATAATAGTAAATAAAATTTAGTTTATTTTAATAAATTTCACATTCAAATTGGATAAAAACATTTGACTCTTTTTAGCATTTTTCATAAAATTCCGGCTTTCTTGTCACGTCTCAGAGTTTAATTTTAAATTAATTCTTGACACCTGTGTGTTGTTAATTTTGAAAAAAGTATTCAATATTTTGAATAAAAATAATATATAATGAATTGAAATGTCAATTTTTTTTACCAAACATATTTTTGAATGTTATTAAAATTAACTTAAATGATTATGTAAAACAAGTTTATTTAGTGGTTAAACATTAACATAAGTGAAAAAATAAGCTAGGAACGCGTAAAAAAATCGAATTGGTGGAAATATTTAGACAATATCTTCCCCTTTCTATAAATATTACCATTATTGGATACCCATGATATAATTGATACCTACCAATAGTGTTTTCAATTTTTATATTTTCAAGAATGTCACTCATTCTGGAATACAAAAAGGCACTCACCCACTAAATTATTCACACCTCTCAAGGATTTTGTCTCATCCAAACCATACAAAAATAAACTCTAAAAGATAATACATAAATCTTATAAGCCTACCTTTATGAAAAAAATCCAATCATAGAATCTTTCCTGTGAAAATGAAAAGGAATTTACCAAAGAAGAAAGTAATAACCTTCAATAAGAACTTTTGTTTTATCTCATTCGACACCCCTCAATTCATATTATTAAATGCTTTTATAATATACTCATAAACATAATATAATTATATTTTGTTATGATATGTGTTCAACCTAAAATCACACATAATTCCATAAAATGCGAAAGGAAATCATCATCCCTATGTATGAAAGACTACCGCCTCGTAAACCAATATCATTCTTTCTCCCATTGGAACCTTTAAAGGTTGGAAATAATGATTTCATTTATATTTTTATATTATATATATAATATTTATGATGTGTTTATGCATATATGATAATTATATAACTCATAAATTCATAATTTCTATCATTTTAAAAAAATATAACAACATATCCCTACATACAGCACATACACCACTCTTAAACATGGTCATTCGAGTCCTTCCACATTTTGTACCACCAGTTACCCAGAAGAAATGTGGTACCCACCCTGGGTATAAGGCCCCAGCCTTAAACCTTACTTAATATTGAATTAAATGAGTTATTCACAATGATGATCTTTTGAGGTTTAGAGTTTTAGAGAATTGGGACATAACTATTACATCTCAAAAGATTACAAAGCAGTCTCTTCTACTAAATTTCCATAAAATAAAAAAAAACTCTTAAAAAGAAACATGTCTAGTTTCATGTTTTAGGTAGCATGAATTTCCCTTGATCCCATCCTTGACCCTATTCCACGCTAAGTCCTGTGAAAAACATTTCAAAAACTTGGGATGAGCATAAAAACTCAGTAAGGGATACACAAAGAATAAAAACTATTAGTTTATCAAAACAAAAAGTAAACCATGTATACTTTATCAAGGTAATACTTTTCACCTTTATGAAGTAGTAAAAACTCTTCACTGAATAAAATATCTTTACTTACCTTTTTGTAACCAAAGGATTACCATAAAACCCATATAAAGAACACATAACATATATAATGGTAACTTGGGACATAGACATACTTAAGTGGAATAACCATACGGTCGACTCCCACACATATCACTTAATGGAATAGCCATACGGCCAATTTCCATACATACATAATGGAATAGACATACGGCCAACTTCCATACCCAATGCATTGGAGGTTATAATGTAACCACCCATCCTGTTATTCACGGCACCACCCGTCATATGGTTTATAACGTAACCACCCATTAAAATGTCCAAGTACCAGTATAAAATCATAAAACATAAAACCAATATAAAGGAATGATAACATTTCCACATTTCAATCACAATATATCATAAATATATTGACATAATAGAATCCTTTATCAAAACCATTTTCAATACCATATTACATAAAAGAGTATATGGTATTTATTTTATTTTAAAAACATTACGGCTTGTTGAGGAAGCCAAAGACCAAATAATACTCGCGGCGGCGGAAAAGGGTCGTTGTCACCGCGTACGTTAAAAAAAACATTCCTTTTTGTCATTTAGTAAAACGCTTCATAGAAAAAGATTCCTTTTGTATAAAAGTAAAAGTCAAAGGGGTTTATACACCATATAAAAGAAAGTTGTGTGTAAAATGAAATATGCCTCAATGAAAGGAGATTGAGACGAAGTCCCTTAAAAAGACGGTATCCTTGGTTTAAAGATAAATCAATTACATAATTATGTGTGACAAATGAATACACTAAATATAAGTGGATATTATGTGTAAAATAATCAAAGGTCATTCACACATATTCAAAGGATGACATATTCAATAACAACATGTTGAACCCAAAGAAATCGAAATTTGGTTAAGAAGTTCCCTTGACAGCCTAACGGCGTCACATCAAAATGAGTTGATGAGAGATTAAAAAAAAGGGTATCTCATCACTTGGACATAAACTTTAAATCAATAAGGATATATTAGAACATATCCCAACATAACAAATATGTAAATTAAAAGACCCAACAAAAGAAGCCTTTTAAAAAGAGGCGGGTGAAAGGTTCCCTTACCGACTTGGGTAACTTTCAAAAAGTACACCCCATTGAAGAAGTGTCATTAAATGAATATATAAATACCCATAAATGGAATTATATTACAAAAGGAGTGTAATATTGGGAAGTACATAAACCACTCAATGCAAATTGTGGCAAATGTAGCATAAATCTCACGGGAATAAAAGTGAGATAAAAAATCTCTTACGAAAACTCGGCAGCCTAACAGCGCCACTTAAAACTTCCAAAATGGATTGATGAGAGGAAATAGGGTCTCTCATCACATCAACATACTGTTTACAGAATTAGGAATATAAAATAACATTCCCCAACATAAAAAATAGGAGCTTAAAAGAAGTGACATAAAGGAGAGTACTTTAAAAGAAAGAGAGAGGTTAGATCTCTTACGAAAATTCGGCAGCCTATCGGCGCCACTCAAAACTTCCAAAATGGATTGATGAGAGAGAATAGGTTCTCTCATCACATGAACATAAAAATTACAGTAAGATTAATAGAAAAGAACATCCCAATAACAATAAAGATTAGCTTTAAAAGGAATGACATAAAAGAGTGTACTTAAAAAGAAAGAGAGGAGTAGGATCCCTTACCTCAGGTCCGACTTGATTCGATCATTATTTAACGTCCTGAATAATAAACTTGAGTTAATTTATATTTGCTTAAGAACCTTTTTCATGTTCATTATTCCTTTTATATCACTTATTTCCATGTTATAAACATTATGTAATCATTTAAGTTAATAATGTTTGTTTTGCCGATATTTGGTTCTTAAGTCGAAAGTGGACTTCTTACAATTACATGTTGTTCGTGTGGTAAAAAGTTCATTATATACAGAATGACATTCCTGATCTGGATATCATATATATCATTTATATCCAGCATATACATGTACTTATAATATTACATAATCATTTAGAGGTAAGAAATGAAATGCACCATTCATGGAGACGGTAAGCCGTACGTACGCATGAACGCTACTTTCATTTCTTTCTCATATTAATGGAATTAAAATTAAATGAGAGTTATGTATATTTTAATTCCAGAATTATATTCATCATTTATATGTATCATTAATTATATATATCCATTATATACATATACTTTTAATAGTACATTACATTTGGGGATAAGAAATGAAATGCACCGTTCCTGGAGACGGTAAGACATACGTACGCATGAATGGTACTTTCATTTCTATATCATACTTTAATGGAAAGAAATAATAATGATATAGAGGTATATTATAATTCCAGTATAACATCATATATAATAACTTTAAATCCATCCTTTACACGTCCCACATATGGCATTAACGAATCACATCTCTTTGAGGGGGCGGTAGTCCGCACTTCCTTAAATGAAGATATCGTGTTTACCCATAATGGAAACCATAATGGTATGACCAAAATGAAAAATACAGAAGCTTAAAGAAAAAAAATAAACATATTATATATCATATATAAAAATAGTGACATCATAATGGCCACCCTTGAAGGTGTTAAATGAGTATTGAACAATCATCGTTTCGGGAGGCAGAATTTCTCCATCCACGGAAACCGTATGTTCTTTAACCATTTGATGTAGTTTTGTGAGAGTTTAGCTCGAATAAATCTTATAAAAACATCCGAGTATATTGAAGATACTGTTGTTTTTACAAAATAAGTAAATAAAAAGAGTTTAGAGGGTTGGAGAAGCAAAATAAAACAAATGAACAAGAGAGAATGAATTACCTTTAAAAGTGTAACTCCTTTTTATTTGAGCCTAAGGCTTCCTTCAAAAGGATTCTGCCTAAAGTGAATCCTCTAGGATGAGTAGAGGGATGTGGATAGAGTAAATGGGCAGGGGTTGTCCGAGCAAAAGGCTTGAGGAGTGTGTGTAATGAGGTAGAGGTGGGGGGCGTTTTATAAGAGGAGAGGAGGGGCACTTTTGGAAAGTAAAGAAATATTACTTTATTTGAAAATTTGTTTCGGTTTTAAAACGTCCCACATTGATATAATTCGTGGATAAGGTGATAAGGGTTCTAAATACACTCATCCAATTGGTTTTGGACATGTGTAATTCTTAGAGTTTACATTATCTTTCCATTTTATTTAAATCTTCAAATAATGATGTCATCACTGGATGATTATTATGTCATAAATAATTTAATTTATTTAATGTCTAAAAATTATAAAAAAAAATACTATGATGTAGGAAATATTTTTAGCTTTCGAATGACTATTTATAATCAAACATCTGATCTTTATATCCCCATGTAAAAATTGTTTTCGTATAACATATTATGTTTGTGTCATTTTTACTTTTACATTAAATAAAAAGTTATTTATGTCATTTTCCAACCAAAGTGTCTCCATGGGGTCCCCAAGTTGAGCCATGGCTTGTCTTGGTCTCCCGTGACACAACCAATGAGGGTATGACATGTTTCAAGCTCATCTTATTTTATTAAAGCATTATTTTTACCTTAAACTACACTAATTACCACTAATCGCGATTAAGAACTTAATAAGTTACTATTCAACAAAAAATTATTATAATCTCATTGAACCACATTTTACTTCTTAATGACAAACATGTATGTCAGATTTTTTAAATTCAAAACACAATGATGGCAAAATTTCATTTAAATGGAAATTCAGTTTTTATAAGTACCACTTTGTGGTTTCACTATTCATCAAAAATTGAAGTTTTTTCAGAAAATTACCAAAAATTCACCCTAAGCGATATTTGATATTATGAATTCAAAAATGAAGTCTATTTTACAAAATTAAAAATATATAAGTCGCATTAATTAATTTAATAATTGATTCCCGCTGTCAGAGCAAATAGCGTGTTTTTATGAAACAATAAGTATCAAAAGATTGACACTAGTTTAAGTCCGATTTCAAAGTGAAATTAATTCCAACGACCACTATTAGATTTAATGGTAAAAATATTTTCTAATTTCACTTTAAAAGAAATTCAAAATATAATCTTATCATATAAATAAATTAGATTAAAAGGAGGTTTTGAATTAAAAAACAACATTTTACACTATTCATTAAAAAAATGAACTTTATCAGAAAGATACCAAAAATTTACAGAAAGTAAATTTTGATGTCCCGATTCTCAAGAAGAGTTTTATTTGGTCCAATAGAATGTATAAGAGTGAACAAAACTATATTTAATGATGGTTCAACATCCAAAGGTGATAAGTGAACCTTTAGTGAAAACTAGAGCATATACACCTAAAATTAAATTCTTTCCGTATTTTAAGCCATTATATTTTATTGGATAAATGTAAAAACATTTAAAAACATATATAATCATATTTTAGTCATTTCTATCCATTCCTGCCAATACAACGGCTACATGTTAACTACCATTTAAAATAATATTATTTTATTATTAGAGTGCAACGTAAGATTCCCAAGAAACTTGTTGTTGCGTATTGGGTACGCCATCGGGCATAGCATAACCTTTAAAGTCATATTAATATTTTATTCACAAATTTGGATAAATAAAAAAATGTCATATTCTTTATTTACCTGGGGTGTTACATCCTTCCCCCCTTTTGGGAATTGTGTCCTCACAATTTTTAAAATTGAGCTTAGAAACATCCTTGAAAGTCCCACATCGGAAGAAGAGTCGGTAAAACAATCACTTTAAAATAAAGAAAGATAAGTACAAAGGTCACCCGAGTTAACCCATACTAGGATTACAATTATGAAAACATGGACATGGAGGAGAAAACATAGGGTCATGTTCTGATGGAGAGTGATAGAAAACATGTTTAGGAGAAAGTTAACCATGAGAGAATCACAAACTTGTGATGGGTTAAACGGTATTCGATTCACCAGTAGGAAAAGTTAATAGACAACATTTTTGTTTTAAGTTACTTTTTATTGAGGAATTTATTCATAAGGAAACATAATCACTTATCATGTTGACTCTCAACTTTTATTATATTCCTTACACAAACTCATATTTTTTTTCAAAAGATGAGTATTTAGGGAGACATGTTCGCATTAAGAGTACCATAATCAACTTCTAGAGAATCACCTAATCCACAAAAGATAACTATATACATCCCATGTCTTTAGGCTTTAACCAAAACCAAAACCAAAAAGATTAGTACAAGATCAGATAACCCAGAAAAGGATAACCCATTAGAAAGAAAATCTATTCTTAATCACCAAAATTTGTCCAACAAAACCCAAAGTTCAACGAGGACCATCCGATAAGCAATTTGTCCATAAAATTCTTCAAAGTAAACCAATCTAAGATTGAAACCCAAACATTTGAAGGATTTAGTCACATAGTCTTCCAATTTAAATCGTAACATATATCTCAAAACAAAATCAGTTTCTCTTAAAGTCTCACATTGAAAAGTAATTATCCTAATCACATATCCTCCATGATAGGTTAATCATTTTCATAAATAACCCAAAATAAACTTACTCTTAATTCATAAAATCATATAACTAAAAAGAATCATTCAAACTAACCAGGGACTTCACGTAGTCCAGTGGTAGGCAATAAATACCAGTCGCACTTTGGTCGTGGGTTCGATTCCCGCAGCTTTGTCCGACGCGACGGGTAGTCACACGGTCTGCGTGTTGTCCTTTTTCCAAAACTATATAATTCTTAAAACATTCCCCAAAATGAGATAAAATCTTCAAAGATGATCATAACATATTTTAACCTCATGTTTATCTCATGCCTTTCATTTTCCATCATAACATATAATGACCCATAATTACCTCAAAAGTAAGGATCATATAAACCCTAATGGTTACCTTAATAATTATTACCTGAATTTCCACATCGAGTTGGCCATCTCGTACATGATGCATTAGAGAACTCACCACGGTTGAAGTGGTTGATCATGACTCCTTGATAGTTGGTTTAGAACAACCATGAGATTCTTCATTGAATCCCCCATCTCATCTAGTCTCTTAATCAGAGAACCACCACAGTTTCCTTCAAACCCATTGTCACTTTGGTGCCTGCTAGATCCAGCCATTTACTAAAACCAAAAAGGTCTGTGTGAGTATATCAACAAATCCATCAAGTACCAATGAGGAAGATAAACACTAAGATATACTTACTCATTCACTTTATCTAAAACTAGGGATCTTTCTGAAATCCTAACCATTATGGTAATGTCACTTACGCTTAAAGAATACCCTAACCTCTAAAGTTATCTAAACCGACCATTGATACCAACTATAAGGCCCCAGCATTAAACCTTACTTAATATTGAATTAAATGAGTAATTCACGTTGAGGAGCTTTTCAGGTTTAGTGTTTTAGAGAATTAGGACATAACTGTTAAATCTAAAAAGATTACAAAGTAATCTATTCTACTAAATTTCCATAAAATAAAATGAACTCTTAAAACGAAACATGTCTAGTTTCATGTTTTAGGTAGCATGACTTTACCTTGATCCCATCCTTGACCTTATTCCACGCTAAGTCCTGTGAAAAACATTTCAAAAACTTGGGATGAGTATAAAAACTCAGTAAGGGATACACAAATAATAAAAACTGTTAGTTTATCAAAACAAAAAGTAAACCATGTATACTTTATCAAGGTAATACTTTTCACCTTTATGAACTAGTAAAAACTCTTCACTGAATAAAATATCATTACTTACCTTTTTGTAACCAAAGGATTACCATAAAACCCATATAAAGAACACATAACATATATAATGGTAACTTGGGACATAAACATACTTATGTGGAATAACCATACGGTCGACTCCCACACATATCACTTAATGGAATATCCATACGGCCAATTTCCATACATACTTAATGGAATAGCCATACGGCCAACTTCCATACCCAATGCATTGGAGGTTATAACGTAACCACCCGTCCTGGTATTCACGGAACCACCCGTCTTATAGTTTATAACGTAACCACCCGTTAAAATGTCCAAGTACCAATATAAAATCATAAAACATAAAACCAATATAAAGGAATGATAACATTTCCACATTTCAATCACAATATATCATAAATATATTGACATAATAGAATCCTTTATCAAAACCATTTTCAATACCAAATTAAATAAAAGAGTATATGGTATTTATTTTATTTTAAAAACATTACGGCTTGTTGAGGAAGCCAAAGAACAAATAATACTCGCGGTGGCGGAAAAGGGTCGTTGTCACCGCGTACGTTAAAAAAAACATTACTTTTTGTCATTTAGTAAAACGCTTTGTAGAAAAAGATTCATTTTGTATAAAAGTAAAAGTCAAATGGGTTTATACACGGTATAAAAGAAAGTTGTGTATAAAACGAAATATGCCTCAATGAAAGGAGATTGAGACGAAGTCCCTTACAAAGACGATATCCTTGGTTTAAAGATAAATCAATTACATAATTATGTTTGACAAATGAATACACTAAATATAAGTGGATATTAAGTGTAAAATAATCAATGTTCATTCAAACATATTCAAAGGATTACATATTCAATAACAACATGTTGAACCCAAAGAAATCAAAATTGGGTTAAGAAGTTCCCTTGACAGCCTAACGGCGTCACATCAAAATGAGTTGATGAGAGATTAAAAAAAGGGTATCTCATCACTTGGACATAAAATTTACATCAATAAGGATATATGAGAACATATCCCAACATAACAAATATGTAAATTAAAAGACCCAACAAAATATGTCTTCTAAAATGATGAAGGTGAAAGGTTCCCTTATCGACTTGGGTAACTTTCAAAAATTACACCCAATTGAGGAAGTTTCATAAAATTAATATGTAAATACCCATAAATGGAATTATATTACAAAAGGAGTGTAATAGTGGGCAGTACATAAACCACTCAATGGAAATTGTGGAAAAAGTAGCATAAATCTCATGGGAATAAAAGTGAGATGAAAAATCTCTTACGAAAACTCGGCAGCCTAACGACACCACTTAAAACTTCCAAAATGGTTTGATGAGAGGAAATAGGGTCTCTCATCACATCAACATACTGTTTACAGAATGAGGAATATAAAAGAACATCCCCCAACATAACAAATAGGAGCTTAAAAGAAGTGACATAAAGGAGAGTACTTTAAAAGAAAGAGAGAGGTTAGATCTCTTACAAAAATTCGACAGCCTATCGGCGCCACTCAAAACATCCAAAATGGATTGATGAGAGAGAATAGGTTCTCTCATCACATGAACATAAAAATTACAGTAAGATTAATATAAAATAACATCCCAATAAAAATAAATATGAGCTTTAAAAGGAATGACAAAAAAGAGTGTACTTTAAAATAAAGAGAGGAGTTGGATCCCTTACCTCGGGTCTGACTTGACTCGATCGTTCTTTAACGTCCTGAATAATAAACTTGAGTTAATTTCTATTTTCTTAAGAACCTTTTTCATGTTCATTATTCCTTTTATATCACTTATTTCCATGTTATAAACATTATGTAATCATTTAAGTTAATAATGTTTGTTTTGTCGATATTTGGTTCTTAAGTCGAAAGTGGACTTCTTACAATTACATGTTGTTCGTGTGGTCAAAGGTTCTTTATACCCAGAATGACATTCCTGATTTGGATATCATATATATCATTTATATCCAGCATATACATGTACTTATAATATTACATAATCATTTAGAGGTAAGAAATGAAATGCACCATTCATGGAGACGGTAAGCCGTACGTACGCATGAACGCTACTTTCATTTCTTTCTCATATTAATGGAATTAAAATTAAATGAGAGGTATTTATATTTTAATTCCAGAATTATATTCATCATGTATATGTATCATTAATTATATATATCCATTATATACATATACTTTTAATAGTACATTACATTTGGGGATAAGAAATGAAATGCACCGTTCATGGAGACGGTAAGCCGTACGTACGCATGAACGCTAATTTCATTTCTATCTCATACTTTAATGGAAAGAAATAATAATGATATAGAGGTATATTATAATTCCAGTATAACATCATATATAATAACATTAAATCCATCCTTTACATGTCCCACATATGGCATTAACGAATCACATCACTTTGAGGGGGCGGTAGTCCGCACTTCCTTAAATGAAGATATCGTGTTTACCCATAATGGAAACCATAAAGGTATGCCCAAAATGAAAAATAAAGAAGCTTAAAGAAAAAAATAAACATATTATATATAATATATAAAAATAGTGACATCATAATGGCCACCCTTGAAGGTGTTAAATGAGTATTGAACAATCATCCTTTCGGGAGGCAGAGTTTCGACATCCACGGAAACCGTATGTTCTTTAACCATTTGATGTAGTTGTGTGAGAGTGTAGCTCGAATAAATCATATAAAAAAATCCTAGTATATTGAAGATACTGGTGTTGTTACAAAAGAAGTAAATAAAAAGAGTTTAGAGGGTTGGAGAAGAAAAATAAAACAAATGGACAAGAGAGAATGAATTACCTTTAAAAGTGTAACTCCTTTTGATTTGAGCCTAAAGGCTTCTTTCGAAATGATTCTGCCCAAAGGGAATCCTCTAGGATGAGGAGAGGGATGTGGAGAGAGTAAATGGTCAGGGGTTGGCCGAGCCAAAGGCTTGAGGAGTGTGTGAAATGAGGTAGAGGTGGGGGCCTTTTATAAGAGGAGAGGAGGGGCACTTTTGGAAAGTAAAGAAATATTACTTTATTTGAATTTTTTTTCGGTTTTAAAAGGTCTCACATTGATATAATTCGTGTATAAGGTGATAAGGGTTCGAAATACACTCATACAATTTGTTTTGGACATTGGTAGTTCATAGATTTTACATTATCTTTCCATTTTATTTAAATCTTCAAATAATGATGTCATCACTGCATCATAATTATGTCATAAATAATTTTATTTATTTAATGTCCTAAAATTATAAAAAAATACTATGATGTAGGAAATATTTTTATCTTTCCAATGACTATTTATAATAAAAAATATGATCTTTACAACCCCATGTAAAAAATGTTTTCGTAAAACATATTATGTTTGTGTCATTTTTACTGTTACATTAAATAAAAAGTTATTTATGTCATTTCCCAACCTAAGTGTCCCCATGGGGTCCCCAAGTTGACCCATGTCTTTTCTTTGTCTTCCATGACACAACCAATGAGGGTATGACATGTGTCAAGCTCATCTTATTTTATTAAAGCATTATTTTTACCTTAAACTACACTAATTACCACTAATCGCGATTAAGAACTTAATAAGTTACTATTCACCAAAAAAATATTATAATCTCATTGAACCACATTTTACTTCTTAATGACAACCATGTATGTCGGATTTTTGATATTCAAAACACAATGATGGAAAAATTTCATTTAAACGGAAAATCAGTCTTTATAAGTACCACTTAGTGGTTTCACTATTCATCAAAAATTTAAGTTTTTCAGAAAATTACCAAAAATTCACCCTAAGCTATATTTGATATTACGAATTCAAAAATGAAGACTATTTTACAAAATTAAAAATATATAAGTCACATTAATTAAGTTAATAATTGATTCCCGCTGTCAGAGAAAATAGCGTGTTTTTATGAAACAATAAGTATCAAAAGATTGACACTAGTTTTAGTCCGATTTCAAAGTGAAATTAATTCCAACGACCACTATTGGATTTAATGGTAAAAATATTTTCTAATTTCACTTTAAAACCAATTCAAAAGATAATCTAATCATATAAATAAAATAGATTAAAAATAGGTTATGAATTAAAATACAACATTTTACACTATTCATTAAAAATGAACTTTATCGGAAAGATACCAAAAATTTACACAAAGTAAATTTTGATGTCCCAACTCTGAAGAAGAGTTTTATTTGGTCCAATAGAATGTATAAGTGTGAACAAAACTATATTTAACGACGGATCGCCATCAAAAGGTGATAAGTGAACCTTTAGTGAAAACTAGGGCATATACGCCTAAAATTGAATTCTTTCCGTATTTTAAGCCTTTATATTTTATTGGATAAATGTAAAAACATTTAAAAACATATATAATCATATTTTAGTCATTTCTATCCATTCCCTCCAATACAACGGCTACATGTTAACTACCATTTAAAATAATATTATTTTATTATTAGAGTGCAACATAAGATTCCCAAGAAACTCGTTGTTGCGTATTGGGTACGCCATCGGGCATAGCATACCCTTTAAAGTCATATTAATATTTTATTCACTAATTTGGATAAATAAGAAAATGTAATATTCTTTATTTACCTGGGGTGTTACACAGGGTCCCACCCATTATCATGAAATGATCATCAGATTAATGAATACCCCCACCAGACAAAAAAAATTCTTTTTATTTTTCTTTTTCCACACTCGCACATTCCCTAATAAAATTTCCAAATTATCTCCCATCCAGATCACTACTCCCAGCCAAGAACACATAACTATGGATTTCTAATCAGGTAGGCTCTCACAATAAAAGGTTCAACTTTTGGTAATGTTTCATGTCATTTATTTTTCAAAGCCTTCAAATTTTTAGGGGTTTACATTCTCCCCCTTTAGAGAATAAAATCATAGTTTTGAACCCCACAACTCAACCTAATAAGTTCAACCATATATAAGGCTACGTTATTACTTTGATACAAATTCCACAACTGGGCCACACTGAATGAACAAACACTTATCCTAAACATGGACGGATGGTCTTGTCCCACCAAGCACCAACGGTTTCCCCATAGACGCATGGTTTGCACCTTGGTTCCCACCCATGTTCCTGAAAAGGTCAAATGTCAAATGATTTTCCCCCCAGACATAATACCTTTTCTTTTTAGTTCACTTTTACCTTACTAGTACACATACTAGGAAACTTCCTAGATGTTCACCCATCCTTATAACTACACCAACATAAGTATGCTTGATTATAGATTTATAATTAGTTAGCCACCCAAAAATAAAGGTGCACGTTATTGAAATGAGTCATATCATTTATCTTTTTAACCCTTTATCATTATGTGGTTTTAGAAAGATGATAGCATCATTTTTGGACATGTGGAATACCTCCACCTAAAGGAGATGTGATTCCTTCGCACATTACATGGAATGTTTTTAGAATGGTTTTAGTAAACATATATTATATATTTGACATAATAATTCTATTGGAATGATAATATATATATATACATATTTCATTTTATTTCATTATTTTTGTACGATGATAAAAAAATGAACATTCATCTATACGGATTGTCGACCATCTCATGGAAAGGTGTACTCTGTGTCATATTTCAATATTTTAGAAATATAACACAATAATCAACAAATCCTAGAACCAATGCCTTAATTTTTTAAATCATAAATGATACAATATTAGAATCCTAATGGACTAAACTATTTAACAGTTTTGGAAACTGAGATTACATACAAGAAACTGATATTACATTTATAATAGAAATAAATCATAACAAAAATAAATTCACCTCATCATTCAAGCTCATTCAAAAGATTCATAATAATATCCCTGGGAATGGGAAAAAACTATGGTGGGACCAAATTATTCATAAGGGTGAGTAAAAGATAATTAATAATGAACCAATAATAATAATTCAGCATGGATAGGTAAATAACTGTGAACACCTTCCATTTAAATAAGTAGATAAGTCATAATGAATATGGAATGGTAAATAAATAAAACCCATGACATATAACTGATAATCAAATTAAAGTATATATTTTATCATAAAAAATATATTTTACAATAAAAATTATAACTAAAATATCAATGAAGGAAATTCATAATTATTGGAAGAAATGTCAAAGGCACATGAAAACCTGTTTCGTCATGACCTTTCATATGAAAATTTAAATATTGGTGTAAAAACCCATTAAAATTTTCCAAAATATTTTATTCATGAAAACCTATTGATGAATATAGTGGATATATAATGTCTGACCTCCACCCATCATTATATTTCCAAATCATTCATGATATCGAGTAATCGATTAAATTAAAACAATATGCCTTATCAAATATCTGTCTTGAATAAAGGAGACATATTTATCAATATTTCCACAAAAAATTAAATTAATATAAAAAAAATGATATGTAAAAATGGAATTTTGTTTAGGAAAAAAAAATATCTTTCACCCAAGAATGTTTATATTAAATCAATTTTTAAATAAAACATTATAATAATAATGTGATTGTTTCAAGAAGAAGTAAACAATAAAAACAAGTTATATTACAATGATAAAATTTTCTAATTAGTAAGTTGTATGATAAAACCTATTTGCAACACCCCAGGATTCCACAATAAGTTACATTTTACATAAATTAAATATCATGTGTTGTATAATACACCAAGATAATCTAGCGCTACACACAACACTGTCTTAGCTTTCGCTAACGCAACACCGATTTCGAGGGAACCATGGCCTATAAAACTAGTAGTTTAAAAATAAGGTACATATAGTATTAAACAAATTTTAAATTTCATATACCCATTATAATTTTATTATTCATATTATGTGTTTTAGAGACATAATAAAAGGGAAAATTCTATTTTTCAGATAAAAGAATTATATTTTAAAAAATGATGTTTTTATGCCTTTTAATAGAGAACAAATTTAAAATCCAATATTTGACACTTTTATATATTAATTCTAACAAAATTATATTATTATATAGAATTGGGAGCTATAAAATTTGTTTGGATAAAATTTTATTGTTTTTCTGATAGAATTCAGATTTTAATGTGTATTTAAAAATACTACATTTAAATTCAAAATATCTTTTACATCTAACTTATTTATATTTATATATTATCAATTAAGATAGTTTTATATAATAATTAGATTAATTTATTATAATTGTATATTATTTAATTCATTTTAAGTTATTTCACATTGAAATTTGATATTAACACATATCAATCTTTTGATGGATTTTTACTTTTAAAAACATGTTTTTTCATGTTGACAACCGTAATTAATTTTAAATAAATTACTCCAACATATATGTATTAAATCAAGAAAAATGGATTCCATATTCATAATCATTATGTCCAAATTATGTTAATAGGATAATTTTATTTTTGGGAATTATGAATAGTATCTTTACTAATTATTTTTATTTACCACATTTAAAGGGTAAATTCATTGAATAAAGTTATAAAAATAATATAATAATATAAAAACACCATAAAAAATGTATTAATCTTATTTAATGATTCATAACTGACCAAAAAAGTATTTATTCTGAATTTCATGGCATTTGGGTGCCACATGGGTGTCATAATGACCTCTTATAATTTTTTCTGTGAAAAGGGAAATATAACATAAACATGCATATCTTAAATATGTTTTTTAATTTATTTTATATAAATGATCTATTTGGATATAAATAGTCATTACAAAGATAAAAAATATTTTCTACTTCATGGTATTTTATTTATAATTTTTAATAAATAATTAAATTTATTTATTTATGACATAACGATGATGTGTTGATTACATTATTAATGACATATTCAAATAAATGATATTATAGATATTAATATAAATTTAATTTGAAAATTTTTATGCCTTAAAAAAATTTTATGGATTATTATGAAATATTACCATTATGTTAATTCATTTTGTTCAATGCAATCATGTTTTATGACATTATGAAAAGTCAATTACAAAATAGTGTGAAATGTGTCATAAATGAATTTTTAAAACAAACACCATTTCTTAAATGATATAATTGCAATAAAAATGTATGATTTTGACAAATGAAATTCATACTGTAAAAAATGTCATTAATAATCAAATGGAGGTTCACTTAGAATTTTAGGGATGAATTCACGAAATCTTGTGTCAACATAGCTCATCTTTATGAAAGAATCTTAAAGGGATGCCCTGACTCAGAGGTAAATTATATTCCCTAGATTATATTTAGGGAGAGGGATTCCAATCAGATCAAACTATTTTTCAACAAATAAATTATTTATTTTGGTGTTTTATCCTACGAGGGTTCATAGTTTACCCTTAAAAGTTTTTTTTAAAAAAAAATTAATGTTGGATGTATAGTATAAACATACAAAAAGACATGGTAAGATTTAACATATTTACCTGAGGGAAAAATCCATAAGATATGGTAAACTTCATGACATAAAATTTTGTAAAACCAATTTTTTAAGAGGATTTCTACCCAAAATCATTTTATCCTTGACACGAATCACATTTCATCCCTTCTAAATTGATAATTAATTTAGAATACATTAATATTTCAAGACTTTCAGAATGTGGCCCTCACCTCTCATATAAAAGGGAACATCACATTATCTTTTATTTACACATCAAAAACACTTTTTCTCAGCCAAAACCTATGAAAAATTCCACCCAAAATCCCTCAATTGATCCTATATGCCACCCTTTGGATATAAAACCAACTTATGGAGACTTATTGTTCAAATCAAATGGAGACACCCAAAGAATTGGTAATCATTTTATATATGTTTTAAATATCATTCCTTATTTTAAATCCAATTATTATGATTCTACCATTCTAAAATATTAACATCAGAATATAATATATTTTGATATTTTTATGATTATTGGACAAATATATTCATTCTTTTACCCATCTTTTGAAATACAATTTCACCATGCGTGAGTACGTGCGGCTTATCATCTCCACTCCATGGTGTAAACTGTTTTTCATCTATACTTTATTTAGATGGGTATAATGATGAAATTAAATGAATAAAAAAATAAAAAAATGTTATTATTTCTTTAAAATTCATATTTTATCCAATTCCAAATTATTTAACAATTAATGATATGATATTGTCACTTGTGTGTACGTACAACTTACAGTCTACATGATGTGATGAGATTCATATTCCATGTTCACCATCAAACAATGATTATAAAAATATAAATTAACAATATGTATGAAATATATGAGATAATAATTCTATTTTAATAATATATATGTGTAAATATATGACATTCAATTACATTCACTCAATATGACAGGAAAATGGATGCAGCATTCATGTATACGTACAACGTACCGTCTCCATGAACAGTGTATTCCATTATATATATCTATATATTATATAGTTTTATTATGAATATATATAATATTTAAATCATGATTCCATGTTCTATGTAATATTATCCAGATTAAAATGTCAAAAAACATGTGATAAAGAAAACGATTATTACACACGATTTTGAATTAACATGGAATTATCAATAAAAAAGAAATATAAAGTCATAAACCAATAATTTATGATATCATAAATATTATTATGATTCTGTTACAAGTTAATAATATGTTAAAAACCATTATATAGAAGTTTTAGACACATACAGAGAGTATCAGACTTATGTTAAGGGTTAATTTCACAATCTCATTATTAGTCGATGATGTTTATCTATAAGTATTTACGGGGTCATATTTATTATCAATATCCATGTTTTCACAATCTATATAATATTTTCTAAAGTCATTTAAACTAATTTTTGAATTTTTATAAATGTTTTGAAATTAATCTTTCTGTTGTTTTCCAAACAAGGTACTTTATGAGTATTTCAAACCAATTATAGAAAATAATGTTCATTTACCTTATACGATATGAGAATATTTTTCCACCATTATGCCACCTCAACCTTTTGAATTCTCCCTTAAAATATTATGAACTTACATTCAAAATAATTATTTTCTTTTATATTTCTTCATATTTTAAAAGATTTTAAAATAAAAAACGTATATTTCTATCAAAAAGTATAAATGAGTTTTTCAGATTTTTTTCATCAATTTCAACAACTTTTGTTAGATTTGAGGATTAATTGAGGTTAATTTACTGAAGTTTTTATGATATTTTTTACCATAAATGGTCTATTTTTATACCATTCACAGTTTATGGTTAATTTATTAACATTTAATATGTCTGTATTGATATTGATATTTATGTTATATTTTACCATTTTCATACGAGGAATTTATTGGAATTTGTAAGCGATAGGTGGGGCCCACTACAACCAATTGATTCATTAATTGGTCTAATGAGACAAAATAGTGTTCGGGAGAAAGGCCTTGATAGAATATTTGTTTATAGTATTGGAACGAGGCCTTGAAATAGTGGTTATGATGTCTTTCATTATTCATTCCCTCATTATGTGATTGGTTATTGATTTTAATAGTGATTATTTGACTATTAAAATATCTATGTAAATGATTAAACAAAATTATTTGATTTATTCTTACCATATAATGTTGAAGATAATGTCTTATAATTATTGTTTTTTTGTACCATTCCAAAAATGTTTATTCTTAATTGTGATAACTGTGGATATATGGTTTATACTTTCTAAGCACTTAAGTTAACCCCTTTCTTTGTTTTATTTTCCCAGGATACCAAGAATGGTTTTTTGATTGATATGTTGGGTTAATATAGGGGAATAATGACGTTTTCAAAGAATTATATATGTTGTAGTTTATGTTTTTAATTATAATGTATGGTTGATGAATGTAATCAATTTTCCAAGACATTTAAACAGGTCGGTCCTTCGAAACATGATTTCTTGTATCATGACAATGTGTTAATACGATACACTGGCAATGGGATTCTGGGGTATGGGTGTTACAATAGGTATCAGAAAAAGTTTAGAAACAACCCTAGAAATTATATTTAGAAAACATGGATGATAAAACATAACCCTATGAATGGAATTTGAGGATAAGTCTTTGTATAGGATATCATCCTTTATATTTGGTAATGGATAACCATGTTTAATCCTATGTACATATTGATTGATATGAAATGGAATCATTTAGAGATACATTAAATTATTATTCATGACTATATAACTATGATTAGTGTTTTTCACTTTGTTCTTTGACTTTTGGTCAATGGTTTGAATTAGAAAAGTTATACAGGTATAAGTTATACTGCTGATAATTAGATGTTACAAAAGAGAAATAAGATGAATCGGCTATTATGGTTGAATATGTGTAAGCTTAATTAATGGTTGTAGAGATAAGTGGAATGATAATAGTTATTATTTATATGGGTTAATGAAATATTACATCAATCGTTCTATGTTCATAAGATTCATGAGATATATAAAGGTTTTACTACAGTACGATTTCATTATGGATTTCAGATTATATGGTACCGAGTGAAGTGACATAGGTTGAAGATCAACATTATGAAAAATATATGGTTAAGGAAAAGATAACCCTCAATATGTTACTGATACTATGATAATGATTTGTTAATAAATATACTATTGATTTTGGTAAATTATTTGGATATTATTGACTACTTTGGAACAAATTAATTGTTTGTTAATTCCATCATTATCAAGAGTTTACAACATTTTTTGATTTAAAGAGTATATCTAATATTCTATGTGTTATGTAAGTAATAATGAAGAATGAGCATATTAAAATATGGTTTTATGGTAATTTATGTTTTATCCATGATTTACTAGAATACATGATGAATGTATTCACATATTTGTTATGTGACAACAAAAATATTTGTATAATGTTTTGTTAACATCATTATATTTTTTTGGCCAGTGTAATTGGACAGAATTAATTTTGATAAGCTTAAAGGTTGGAATTGATTAAGTTGTACATTTTATAGTATTTTTTATGAATATAAAATTTCTTAGGCTTTTTTTCTATAATTTTTTATTAATATTGTTTTAAGAAAAAGACAACCCGCAGGTTGGGTGACAACCGGTCGCATCAGAAAAGGCTGGGAGAATCAAACCAACAACCAAAGTGTGAGAAGGCTTTATCACCTACCACTAGCCAATAGGAAGTCCCTGGTTGGGATAACATTGTTTTATTCATTTTAATGGTGTGATTTTAATGTTTTTAACCTTATATGATTAAGATAAATAGAATATTTTTTGAGTGTTATTATCTTTTGAAGATAAAGATGAGTTTGTGGTGGTAATTAGTTAAAAGATCAAATAGTACATATCATGTAAGTATATTTCATTATTTTTTTATACATAATGTAAATTAATTCTTTAACTCTACTTAAACCAAAAAAATTTTCCTAGTACATTCTTTTATGATGAATCAAATGGCCCCATAGACCATCACTGATTTATTCAATTATAGATGATCACCTTTTTCCTAATTAGGTTTTCTATCCCTCTAAATAAAAACATGATATTTAGTTTTCTCTTCCATATATATATTTTCCTATATGGAATCTGAATATATGATATCTTAGCTATCCTTTTTACGTCCATGTCTCTATTTTAATGTTGAATTTTTATCAACAAAATTTCTGATTTGGGATTGCAAAAATGGATTTTGAATAATCAAAACATAATTCCCAAACTAAATTTTAAAATTGAAATAATGAAATTTTTTAAAGAGGGGGAGAATCACATACTTCAATATTCAATGTTATGTTTTTTAGATTAAATCAATTTTTTCTATTGTATGCTACTCCTAGTTAACATTGTGCTACATATAACAATATCTTAGCTTGCGCTACAGACAACACTGAGTTCAGCCACACCATGAGATATCAAAATAGCCATTTAATAAAGTCATTATGAATATTATTAAACAAATTTTTAATTTTATATACCACATATAATTTTTGAATTCATCTTATTTTTTTAGACATAATATAAGGGCAAATTTTAATTTTCATATAAAAGAATTATTTTTCTAAAAATGAATTTTCAATCCTTTTAATGAAGAAAACATTTTAAATCCATCATTTTACAAAAATATATACCAAATTTGAAAAAAAATAAACTCTTATTTAGAATTAGCACAAAAAACTTTATTTTGGATAAAATTGTTTTGTTTTTCTGATAACATTAATAATTTAATGAATAGTGAAAAATGCTTCATTTTATTCAAAATTGATTTTTCATCTATTTTATTTATATTGAAATATTATCCTTTTAGCACGTTTTTAAGTATAATTAAATTATTTTTATATAATTTAATATAATTTAACTCATTCGATGTAATTTCACATTGATATTTTATATAATCACATATCAACATTTTGATAGTTTTTTACTTTTGAAAACTCATTTTCTCAATTTAAAAATAGGAATTATTGTTAAATAAATTAATACAAAATCTATGTTTTAAATCATAAAAAATGTATTCCATATTTTTAATTATTGCTTCCAAATTTTGTTAAGAGGGTATATTTATTTTAGGGCATTATGAATAGTAATTTCAGTCATTATTTTTATTTACAATAGTTAAATGGTAATTTTGTTGAATAAAGGAAAAAATTAATATTATAATAATGTAAAAATACCCTAACAGATGCCATAGTATTTTGGAATGAGTCATAGGAGACCAAAAAAATACTTAAGCATAATATTTGGAATTTGGGTTCCACGTGGGTATTATAATGACCTTTTATAATTTAAAATTTAATGAAAAGGGAAATATTACATATACACGTGTCTCTTAACTAAAACAATTTTATTTTGGTTTATATAAATGAAATATTCAAATATAATTAGTCTTTTAAAATATATAAATATTTCATAGACTGTGGAGTTATATTTTTAATTTTTATACATTAAATAAACAACATTATTTTTTCACACAAAGATGATGCATTTATTATTTTATTAATTAAATATTAAAATAAATCTTTTTATAACTATTATACTAAATGTAATTTGAAGCTTTTTATACCATACAATAATTTTATGGATTTTTATAACATTTTATATTTTATGTAATACATTTTGTTTAAAGCAATCATGTTTTTATGAATTGAAAAAAATCAATTACTAAATAGTGTCAAAATCAACATTATTGAATTTCTAAAACAAACACTATTTTATAAAATAATATAATAATCATCAAAATATAAAATTCATACAAATGAATTATATTGTGTTAAAAATGTCATTAATGATCCACCTGATAATCACTTTTCATTTTATAGTAACTGTATTAACCGTATAATATAAAAATACAAGAAAACATTTTAAGAGTTACTTTATTTTACTAAGGGTAAAAGCCCTATGATAAGGTTAAATTCAGGACCTAAACTTGTATAGAACCTATTGGTTGTGATGGTTTAGACCAATAATCATCTTATACATGAAGAAAACAACTTTTTATCCATTATAAATCTATTGTTAATTTATAATAAATTAATACTTCAAGACTTTCATAAAGTGCCCCTCACCTTTCTTAAAAAAAGAACTTCTCTTATCTTTTATTAACACCTCCATATCCCTTGATATTGGACAAATACTACACAAATATCATACCATTTTACATAAATTATTTTTAGAGGCAACCCTTTGGTCATAAGTCAATATTAATTAGTCCTTTTGTTCAAATCAAAAGGAAGCACCAGAATAAGATGAAATCGTTTTCCCCTTCATTCAATGTTATTTTCTAATTTGAATTCCTCTTACTAATTTGTTACCATGATAAAATAATAACTCCAGAATATAATATATTCTAATATTTATTTATTATTATGGTTCAACTATATTTCTACCTTTACCCATCCAATGAAAAACAATATCATTATCCATGCATATGTATGACTTGTCGTCTACACACTATGGTGCAAACTGTTTTTCATATAAACTTCATTTAGATTGGTATAATGATGAAAATAAATGACTTAAATAATAAACATAACATGATATTATTTTCGTAAAATTAATATTCAATCCAATTACATACTATTTAACCTTTAATGAAATCATATCGTTGCTCATACATACGTACGGATTACCATCTCCACGATGCGATGAGATGCATCTTCAACATTCACCATCCAAGAATGATTATAAAAATATATATTATTAATAATTATTAAATATATGGAATAATAATCATACTGGAATAATATATATATGTGGGTTAAAAAATATGTCATTCACTTACTTCCACTCAATATGATAAAAAATTGGAAACATCGTTCATCTGTATGTACAACCTACCGTCTCCATGAACAGTGTATTCCATTTCATATATCAATCTATTATAAATTTTTATACTGAATATATATGATAAATAAATCATTTTATCATGATCTATGTAATATTATTATGAATAAAATTTCCAAACACATGCGGTAAAGAAAGCGATTATTACACGAAACGTTACATTAACATGGAATTGTTAATAAATGAGCAATATAAAGTCATAAACCAATCATATATGATATCAAAAATATTATTATGAACCTTGAACAGGTTAATAAAATGTTAAAAACCATTATATATGTGTTTTGGACACATATGAATAGTATCTAACTTATGGTAATGGTTGATTTCACAATCTCATTATTACTCGAGTTTGTTTATATATAAGTATTTAATTGGATATTTTATTATCCATGTTTATTTTTACAGTCTCTCTAAAATAGATTAAAGCATGTTTTACCCATTTTTTAATTTTTATAAAATGATTTGAACGGAATATTTCTATCATTTTCTAATCAAGGTACATTGGGACCATTCTAAAAAAGATAAGGATAGAATATATTTTTACCGTATACAGCGTGAGCGGATTTTCCGTCGTTATGTCAACATAACATTATGAATCTTCCCTTACTAGAATAAAATTTTATTATTAAAATAAATATTTTATTTTATAATTGTATGGATTTTAATAAATTTCAATGTAAAAAATTAATATTTCTATAAAAAGGTTTTAATTATTTAGTTAGATTATTTTCACCTATGTCAACATCCTTTTTTGGATTTTATGATAAACTGAGGATGATTTTCATGAAGTTTTATGATGTTTTGAAAATGAATATTCTATTTTCCCAACATAATTTGAATATGGTTAAAGTATTAACATTTCATATTCCTATTTAAATACGAATGTTTTGGTTATGTTTCACCCTTTTCGTATGAATAATGTATTGGACATAGTATGTGTCGAGCGACAACCGTTCAAGCCCCTTGATTTATCAATAGATCTCGTGAGAGAAACTAGTGTCTTAGTATAAGGAATTAACAGAATATTCATGTATGGTCTTTTAATGAGGCATTCATGTAGTGGTTATGATGTTCTACATTATCTTTTTCCCTCATTATGATATTAGTTATTGATTTTACATGTAATTATTCCACTAGTATAATATCCATGTGAATGTTTAAATGGAATTATTTGATTTATTATTTCCTTATTCTGTTGAAGATATTGTTTTAAAATGATTATATTTTAGCTTAGTACCTTCTTATAAAGGTTTATTCTTAATAGTGATAGCTTCTTCTACATTTTTTATCCTTATTGAGCATCTGAGCTCACCCATTTTGTATGTTTTATGTTCCCAATATGCTAAAAGAGTTTTATGATAGATATGTAGGGTTAATCAAGGTGAATAATGGTGTTATCAAAGTATTTTATATAATGTATTGAAGTTTTGGAATTTTAATGTAAGGTTGATGAATGTAATCAATTTTCAATTACAATTAAACTAATTGGTCCTTCGGGACATGATTCCTTTTATCATTCCAATTTATAAAAATAATCTACTAGCTCCAGGATTATTGGGTCTGGGTGATGTAATAGTTGTTATATAATTTAAATTTAATATTAAAATACAATGATTTGTGGTATAATAATTATCATAAAATAAAAAGGGGAAGTATATACACATTAAAGTTTATGGGATCACAACAAAAAATAAGTCTCAATGGATTTCTAATTGAGAAGAAATCTCTCTTACTTGGGATTTATTTTTAATTTAAAGTCCATTAAACTCTATGATAATTTTTTTATGAAGGTTATTAAATTATACCAAACCATAATTATATTTATAATATGATATATTAATTTCTATAAAATTTTATTACTCATTTGTTCTCAAACCTTCCATTAGTTTCACTATTTCTGGTGTTAATTTCCCTTTTTCGAGTATGTTTTGACTTGTTGCATGTTGTTCCTATTTATAAGGTAATTGTTTAATAATAAAAATAATTTAAATTATGATGTCAAAATAATATATATTTATGATTTATTTATTTATTATAATCCTTAAAATCTGCAGATTGAAAATGAAATGCACCGTTCATGGGGATGATAGACCGTACATACACATGAACGCTATATCAATTTCATTATCACATTGAAATAATGAAGAGTAAAATAAATATATATATATATACGATAACTCCATTATAACATTTATTTCATATAATTAAAATATTTTTATTCAATCCGTCCTGAATAAATTTCGTTTATAGTTTGAAAGAATCACATCGCTTTGAGGATGCAATAGTCCACACATCCACAAAATTTGTTACAATATTAAAATAATTGGAGTGAATAAAGGTATGTGTTATATCAAAATTAAAAAATAAAAAAGAATTTAGAAATATTATACATATCATATATGAACTATAAGTACATCATTATTCTCGGTGTGTAGTAAGGCCCATTTTCATGTACTATTTTACTCTCAAATTAGGCTTTCCACAACATTTTGGATTTTTTTCCACTATGTAAATCTATTCCAGAACCACATCTACATGTATTATCAAAAAATTTATATATTACTATAATGAACCACATAATATCTACCCTATAAAAATTTTAGTATATTCTACTCTTCTTTTCCACTAATTATATCATAGGTTTATGTTCTTTAATATAATTTCTCTAAATATAGTTACCAATGTTACTGATAAATGATATATGATAACAATTGTAACGCCCAATCCCTAGAATCCCAAAGTTGGTGCATTACTTTATTACATTGGCATAGATACAAGCTTCGTATCCCAATAAAATAAAAAAAATTAGTAGTTTTGGATAACCATATTACATTCAGCAAAAGAATATTTTATTCTGAATAAATAAATAGCTCAACATCTTTGAAACACATTCAATGTATTCTTTTTCATAACCCGTGGAAGGTAAAAATAATTAGTGTGAGCTAAAATTAATAGAAATATTAACTTATTTAGAATAAATAATTGTTCAAAAAGAAAAAATAAATATGGTAAATTAAGTAATTGAGATAATATTCCATTTTAATAAATATATAAGGAATAATCAATACGGCGAGGAAAATTACAGAAATGTGTGCCGTAATGTTAGTAAATTGAGAAAAAAATGTGTCCATATATTTTATCCTTTGAATATATCATGGATAATAATTTTTATAAATGAAATATATATGATTTAAATTCCTAATTATTTAATTTCTACATGAAAACCTATATCTTCATGGCCATTCATCAACGGTTTAAATCTACAGGCAGAAACTTATTTAAGCAGACTTATATATTTTTCTTATGAGAACCTATCGATTCATTGAGGGGATATATATATTCAGGGAATGATAATTAATTTCTTATCCAAATCATTCCTTATATTCACTAATATATTCAACTAATAAAAAATATTTTTCATCATTGAATATCACCATTGAATAAAGGATACATATTGATCAATATTCCTCGATAAAATAAAAAAAATAATGTAAGCATTATATGTAAAAATGATATATATTTTAGGAAATAATACAATCCATCACCCAATAATGTGATTATTTTAGGAAATATCAAATGAAAATTCATTACAACAATGTTATTGTCTCAAGATAAAGTTATCAGTCACAATAGAAAGTGTGATTTAAAAGAAAACATTTACAACTTATTAATTCTCACGCAACACCCCTTGGGCAAGAAAATTAAATGTGAAACTTAAAATTCCATGATTTATGATATAATCCTGATATTAAAATAATACTGTACATTATATACACCCCATTAATTGGAATTGTTGCACAATTATAAATAAGATTCAATGGAATGTAAATTGACACAAAATCCCTTACCCTGCATTTCTATTTGAGTGAACATCAATTAAAATCATATATAGTGGTTTTAATCAAGATATTGTCTTATAAAATAACAAAACAAATATTTATTACATCATATATTAACTTCTCGTAATATCTTATTACTCATTTCTTACCACCTTTCATTATTTTTACTATTTCAGATGATAATTATCTTCTTTTTCAAGTATGTTTTGGATTTTTTCTTAGCGTTTATAATAATTAGACACAATTTAATAATCTTCAGAATATAAATAATGATTTAAATATATTATATATTGATTATATATTCATTTTCAAAAGTCCAATAATGGTATATTTGAAATTAAATTCATCGTTCTTAGAGACAATAGGTCGTACGAATGCATGAACGCTAATTCATTTAATTTTTGTGTTGAAAGGATGAAAATTAAATGATATATTTCTTTATTATAATTACAGTACCATATTTCTATCATATATTTCACTTATTTTTATTAAATCCATGCCTTATACATTCTATGTGAAGTGTGAAAGAGTCACTTCGATTTGATGAGGTGATAGTCTAGATGCCCACAAATGATGTTATCATATTCAAACAAATATATTTCAAAAAGTTATGTGCCATAAATAAATTAAAAATGAATTAATATATTATAAATAAAATAGATATCATATATAAACTCTAAATTCTTCATTATTCCATCCTTGAAAGTGGTAAATGAAAGAATGAATGACATCAGTTCGTGGGGTGGAAGTCCACCATATAAACAAATGATGATTTCATATCTCATTTTATGGATGTGTGTGATAGTGTATGATGAAATATTAGAATAAAAAAATATCATTATATATATGATGCTACTTTTATTATATAATAATGATATAAATATAATTTAAGGGGTGGCAATGTAACTGAATAAAAAGTTATCGTTGGAAAACATTACATATTTTTTGGGTAACTCCTTTTGGTGCATACAAAAAGTCTTAAATGGTTTTATTTCTACCCAATATAATGATTTTAGGATTATTTTATGAATTATGGTTTTTATTATATAAAAATTTTGGGGAACCAATGGAATCTAGAGGTCTAAAAAGTGCGAGGGGTGAGTTCTTTTTACATAGGACGAGGAGTGGCATTTCTGTGAATTTCATGAAAAAGGAATTCTACCCATGATTTCACTATGTACATTTTCCACAATAATAGTCCATATTTGATCCAAGGGAGTATAGGGTATAAATATTAACATCAAATTTATTTTTAAAAGTTTATAAATTTTTTGGGCCTTATGTTTAAGGTTCTTTCCTTTGTGAAGCCAATTTTTCTATTAATCACTGTAATTAATATTAATCAGTTTAACTTATATTTTTATTAAAATATAATATATTTTTATTATAAATTAATAAAATAATTCCAATTATTAATCAATTTTTCAAACTTCCATTCACAAAAGTGGGAAAATTATTATAAAATTAATCTCGTAGACAGGACAGAAAATCATGGTTTTAAAGTAAACATGATCAAATGATTTCTTTGTTTTATTTACAATTTCAAAGTGAATATAATTATAATTACCTAAATTTTATTAATTGGTGTATAATTTATATTATTTTACTTTAAAACCAATTTAAAATATAATTTATCCTTATTAATAAATTAGACAAAGAGGCAGTTTTCAGTTAAAATTCACATTTTTTCATTATTCATCAAAAAATAAAACATCAAAGGAAAATAAAAATAGTTAAACCTAATCAAATTTAGGCATGTAAAGTTTAAAAAATTATGTTTAATTTTCCATATTAAATATATAATGTTTCAAAATTCATATTTATTTTATGCTCTGCATTAAAAGGTTGTAAATTTTCCATTAAATAAATTTTTAATGTGTAGAACATTATTTATTCATATCTTATGTCTAAAAAATATATTGGATCAATATAAAAAATATTATATTGATTATATATTATATATATATTTAATTAATATAATTTTTTAATAATGAATAATTTAGTCTTTTATGATAAAAAGTCCTTGGAATATAAAAAAAGTTTTTATATAAAATAAATCCCTTTATATTAATTTTTTTCTATATTAATTTATAATTAAATGGTAACCCAATAATTAAAATATGTATTTCCATAATTTATTTATTATTATTTTTATCCAAAATTTAACTAATGTGATATAGTTTTAATTTTAATTGTATTCAGTAATATTCGTTCTTCCGTATAACCCATGAAATCGTAAAACATTTTTTCTTGAAATGAAAGAAAAAATAAATATTAATTTCATTGGAATATATATAATAGGTTAAATATACATAAAATATAAATTTTATTATAATTTTTTGGGTTATTATTTTCCCTTACGCGCTTGGTAAATTATTTTATACACAATATTAAATAATATGTCCCCATTTTATAATTTTGAGGTATCACAATAGATAATTAAAAATATTTACATAACGAATATATATGATATCTAAATCATGTTTTACAATCATGATATAATTAAATCACAATTTAAGTAAAAGTATCCAGAATAAAAATTGATAACTTTTACAAAAAACAAAGTGGTTATTAGATGAAATGGAACTTTAACATCAAATTATTAATAAACGGTTAATATAAAGTCACAATAAAATCATATATGGAATTATATATAATCATATGATTATTTGGTAGATGTATAATACACTTTTTTATAGTGGAGTTTTCGACATTTACAACGAAATTGAATACATAAGGTAATGTAATTTTATCACACTTCCTTATATTTGTGAGATACATTACATATTCAACACAGATTTATTTGATGTAGTGTATATAATTACCTTATAAATTTTATATCATCAATAAACATTAATCAATGATATTAGAAGCTTCAACTCATTTTTATTATTTCATGGGAATCATGATTCAAAATTTACTCAAGTAGTGGGGGTATTTAAAGTCATACTTTTTATACTACGAGACATATAAATCATTCACCACTCGTTTAATTTGTGTGATATACATACTAAACATGAATTTATACTTTAATTATTATACATCGATTTTTGTGTATTTACATATCTATTTTATTATCACCTTTTTCTGGGGGTTTTATGATTCTAATGTTTTCAAATCATCTAGGTAAGTCTTTCACAAATTTCTTCCTTTGAGATACAAGTTTTCTATGAACCTATATTCTTATATGAGGTTTATATACATCCACTTTGACATTTAATATCATGAACCTTATTTTTTTCTTGATTTATTAATATTTAATTCAAGTTATTATATAAGGGTAATTATGATTCAATGTTACCGATGTGGTATTGGTTTATTGCTATAATATCATCATTTATCAGGATTGTTTAGGATAATTCATACATTGAGGAAATATTATAATACATGTATCAGGAAATATCATTATTTTTTTATAATACGGTTAATCATGATTTCTTTAGGTAATGGTACCATTTTTCATTTTGTTTTGTTCTTATGATAATTAAGATAATGTTTAAAAAAAATACTACAATATATATCTCTTCTCCTCAAAATCCATTTTCCTTAAAAAATAGATTTTCTAAAATAAAAATTAAACATTTATAATGAATAAAATTTATATTTAAAATAAATTTGTACCAATGCTTCAACATTTTACAAATGGTATTAAAAGAATATCCTACTAATTTTTTGATCAAAGAACTTTTCTATACATTTTATGATACAAAAACAATTACCAAGAAGTACGAATTTACCAACCCTCAAGACCATAATTTAATTTATTCTTATTTTTAATTTTTATAATGTTAATTTTAATAATTTTTTTATAATATTATAGGAATCAAAATTTTTAATGTGTTTTTCAAATAAAAAGGGTCTATTTTTTTAATTCAATCATTATTTATAGGTTTCAATGTTTTTCAAAGAAAACATGTTTCAAAATTTTTCAAGATTTATTTCTAATTTTGAAAATAATTTTTCAATAAAAAGGGTTTTAAAATGTTTTTAATCTTACATTATAAGTTTTCAATGTATTTTCAAATAAAAATGAGTTCAAATATTTTTTAATCAATCATTATAAATTTTCAATTCCATTTTCAAATGAAAATGTTTTCAAAATGATGTATATTTTAAAAAAATCTATGTGGGAAAGATAATCTCCTTAAGAAATGGTTTATGTAAAATTTGAAATAAATAATTATAAGTAAAATTATTTTGGAATTTTTTTAGGAAAAATAATTTCAAGGGATACTTTAAATAAGAAACACTCCATGTGATCATTAAAAATACTTATCTATCTAAGATGAAATCCTTTGAAATATATTATGATTTACTAGGGATAATATATAAGGAAACCGGTCTTTTTATATATTTTAAGGGTTTATGTTTTATTTTAAAACTTGTTTGTGAAACATGAATCTCTTTCACGAGATATGAATTTGACAACTACTTATTTTCATGAGTAATGATTTGATGAAATGGTTATGAAACATGTCCTTTTTCCCTAGATTATGATTTGATTACATGTTTATGATACCAATTTCATTTCATGTGTTATGATATTATGTTTATGAAGCCTATATGTTTTATGGGTTATGACATGATGAAATTATTATTATCTTGTGGATCATGTATGTATGATTATAATATGTGAGGGTGGTACCTATATCTACCTCTAATACATTGGGTGATGATTTATATCTCAGGAGATAATGATAAAAAACATGTTTGTGGGAATGATCTACTATGGGAAGAAGGGAAAACCCGACCCACTATTTAATGAAGGGGAAACCCAATCTATAATGGGAAGATGATTTATCATTATCAGCTATAAAGAAAGTGTTGTGACTTGGGATCGTGGAGGGTCTCACCCTGTAGGTGTAGTCCTCGTGAAGTGTTGTGATAGGTTTGAAAAATTTATCACTGAATTATAGGGAATGATATTAAATGTTTATGTTTATTCCATAATTTAATGTCTTATTCCCATCCTCTTCTGTCATAGATTATTCCATTGATTCCCTTATGATTCATCTCTTATATATTACCAATATTTATGCCATAAATTTTCATTATCATATTATATATTCATGGAATGATTTTCTAATGTTATGATCATATTCTAAAACCCTTATACTCATTATTAGGCTTACATATCTCACTAGTTTATCATTTATGAGCATCTGTGTATTCCCATTCTTATATTTCCTTCTCTATGATATAAAGAAATATTTTATGTAGGAGTAATAAAAGGGGATAAAAATTATAGGAGACTTCAGAGGTATTTTAAAAAGTCATAATATATGATTCCATGTTTCCAACGACACTAAATTATTATTATCATCGATATTTTAATTTTGTTATGTTATGAATATTCATCTAAAATGATGTAATATCCATGTATGTTATGACTAAATCACTATATTTCCATAAGATCCTTCTTATTCGCATATACACTAAAACTCATTTATCTATGATGGATAATTAGGGTGCCTCATCTAGTATGGTTTCATTGGTTTTTATTTCTATTTACCCTCATGTGTTTCTATGTCTATTTTTTCATTATCTGTGTTTATCCTTTATGAAATTATTTGAATGGTTTTTTAAAAAAAATTCATGAAATGTGATTTGAATTTTTATTCACCCCCTTTATCTATAACTTTTTACTGTTTTAGAAATTAACAACATCTCAGTATATGAAAAAAATTGTTTTAATTAAGGATGGAAGGGAAAATGATTTTTTTTAAAAAGAAATGGTTTAAAAAACAATTTTTATATTGTATTTCAAACGTGTATTTATTGAATCATTGTTTAGAAGATATTAATAGGGAATAGTTCACATTAGCATGAATTTTGAGTTTTAACACTCACTCATATAAATTATATATTTTTTCCTTAGGTTTAGGTTTTATATTGGTTTTCATTTTGGTGGTGTAATGGTTGGTTTTGGTTTTTGGTATGATTAGTGGGTTCCCACAGAGATTGGATTATTCATCAGGGTTGGTTTAGTTTGATTTTTAGTTTTTTCTTGTTGTTCCAATTGTTTTTTTATATTCACAGAAACTATTCCAAATTTATCCCATTGATGCCCTTGGTTATTGTCACCAACACAGGGAAATCGAGACTGTGCTAGAGGGTTTTCACTGGTTGGATCATGTTACTAGTACTGGGTTTAACCATGTTGGTTTGTGAAAAAATTGCAATCATAGAACATGTTATTTAGAGGAACCATCTTTCAGAGATTCCATTTTTATTTGGGTTTGGAAGGTAGAAATAATAGTATTATTATAACTTTGGGTGTATGTATAGGGACTTTTTGGACAACACGTTGTGTGTCAAGCTTTGAGGTACCATTGGATGTTAGGGTTTTTGTTTTTATCTTGATTTTATTTATCATTATTATTCATAGTACTCCTTGAATTTGGTTTATGATTTTAATTTTATTTTGATTTTGTTAAATTATTTTTACGTTTTTTTATGTTTATGTAATGAAACAAGAGCTTGGAATATGGTTTCATGTGATCCCACATAGATGGGAAAGCCTTGTTGTACTGGGGATGTGGTCCAGAAGAACTCTATATTTTAGGGGTGTGATTGACATATCGACACCAACCATATGGACAAGTTAACCATTGGAACTAATCCTCTCTAGGAATGTATTTTATGTTATTCCTAATTTTAAAAATGTCATGAAAATGTTTTTTTTAAATTATCTATAACATATTTCAATTTGTAGAGTTTTAATTTAAAAAAAAGATATATTAAGTTTTCAACTTTATTTAAATAAATGCATAGAAAATTGGTTTTTTAATCACTATGTTTTTTGATAAAAGGGTTTTTAAAAATGGATTCATTCATCATTTTCAATTATAAAATATGCTATGAAATACATTAAATAGTTTATTGAAGATTGTTTTAAAATCATAACTTTTTTTAATTGTAAAATGGTTTCATTTCTTGACGGTATTGAATATATTTTTTATAGAATGAAATGGCATGGAGTGTGGACATTGAAAATGTTTTTCAAAATGGTTTTGGGAATGAATTTTGTAGATGTGTTTTCTAAATATGTGAGTTGGTTTATTTTTAGGGTATGTGATTAATTATTATGAGTTCATGATGATGAGTTGGTTTTAATTATGTTTTTTGCATCCTTTTTATTTATAGAACAACCTCACTAAAAATTGAATGGAAATTCGAGGTTAAGATATGGGTGGTTCATTGGTAATGTACCCTCTATATGATTAACCTAAATACATACTCTATGTCTTTTAGATGTTGGACCCTCCATTATTTTATGATTAGATGGATCCTTTTTTGGTAGAATATTTGATTCAAAAATTTGAATATATATTAGTTTTCTTTGAGTAGCATGAATCTATGGAAATGAATTTTTCCACTTTTACACTTTAATGTTTGAGTTGGAAGTGTTGGATGTCGATATTTTTGACCAATATTTGGGAATAATTTGTATAATAATTCATAAAGGCATCGTTCATTCTAAAATACTACTCTGAGACCCCAAATGTGATAAAATTTGTAGAGAGGTTATATTTTGAACTAGAATATTTGTTCATGTTAGAGTTCGACTACCATTTCGGGGATATGGTTCCCCATCTCTAAGAGTTAGCCCATGATGATTTTATGAAAGCTCAAAATTTTGAGAAATTGATTTCTATTGAACTTCAGTAGAGGGTGTTATAAAAAAACATTATATATATTTTGAGAGGTTTTTCACTAGTGGAAAAATATTTTTAAAAATTATGACTTTTTGCGTATTGGACTGAAGTGGCTTTCACTTGTGTGTTATTTTATAGTTTAGTAATTCTGGGATTTATTATGGTTGTTCAAATTTGGATGTTTGGTTTTTCATTAGTGTCTTTATCAGGTACATGGTTAGCTTTAAAATGTTGGGGAGTCCACCATAGCCTCCTAATATTGTTAAATCAATCCACTTTTTCATTGTTTTATTTTATCATCATTTTCCCTTGATAAGTATTCAGGTGATTACCTAATGAGATGTATGGATCTGAGTTAACCATCTCCTTTAGAAACTTTTTGTCTCTTATGGCCAGCCTGATGGTTGTGGTGATGGTAAAAGGTTTTTCTTATGACTTAGGACCTGTATAGTTCTTTGATAATTGGATTGAGTTTTTTATATTATTCTAGATAGGGATTACTGTCATGTCTTTAGGGGGGAAAGGTGTTCTTTTTATTGAGGAGTATAATCGTTTGAGTTTGTGAACATTATACATTTACCTAATCACATTGAAAAATTGAATCTTTGTTGGGGTAGAAAACACAATTATTGGGATAATTGTCACACCCTTGTGTTCATTTGTCTCTCCTATTTTGGTTTATCTTATTATCATTGTATTTTTTGTTGGATTTGGGAGCCTTTAGATCAAATTATAGAGTTTTATGATGGTTTTCTTCTATTTCATAGTCTGTACGAATTATTAAGGGTAAACCATTGGACCACCTAATGACGAGTCCCTTTAAATTTTATTTTCCTCTTGAATGGCATGTGTTGAACATGATGTTCACAACAAGATTCAAATTGTGCATAAACAAGGAGTAAATGTGTGAGTATTACAATGTCCCAAGATGAGGATGCATGAGTTGGTAAGGGTTAGTTCAAACCAGGTGTAAATCTGTACAAGGGTTAACAATTTGTGACAAAACTAAACCACATGGTTGTGTATGGTCTTCCAAACCATATTGAAAACTTTTATGGTTGTCCTAGGATTATAGTAAAGGATGTACGTATAGCACACAATTTTCAAATCTATGCACCCATATTGTGAGTAGTTCCTAGATTCTTTAAAAATGGGGTTTTACTATTTTCTCTATATGATGTTAACACAAAAACCTCTTTATTCTACCAATTAGATCATGTTCCCTTAGGGTAACCCTAACGTATTCACTAAACCTTACACCTTGTTCTAATTGTGATTAAGAGTGGTTTTATCACGATTTTGGGAATCTTTCCCATGGTAATCTCTTCCATTATTTTTCAAATTCATTATTCTTCCATTTTACTCTTTTTTCCTATTTATACATGGTTCTATGGGTCTAAGGTTCATGTTTTTATTGATTTATAGTTTGGGGTTTTTCTTATTAAGCTCCTCCTTATGCGTTATTTCTTATTTTCACTATCTTGTAGTCTGTTAGAATTAATATCATCCATGCTCTCATGGTTTGAAGTAGGTTCCCTTATGAATCATCCATTGAAAATCAAGATTCATTATTTTTTGGACTTTCACACAATTTTTTATAATAAGTAGTGATTTATAATTTTTATAATATTTATTTGATATGAATTAAAGTGAATTTATATTAGTATAGAATTATATGAAATTCTTTTATTAATCTTATCACAAATACGGGTTGAAAAAATTCCAAGTTAACCTTTATAGATGTGTTTTTAATTTTCTAATTGAGATTTAGAATTCCCAAATTCATTTATAATGGGTTTTTATTTAGAAATGGAGTTTATAATTCTATTTGGAAATTTTTTTTCACTCAAAGAACACATGAGCCCTCATTATCACTTATAAAAATGGATTTCCTTCTGATAAGTCTCTTTTGGGTGTATATATCTCCTTGTTCATAGCTAAAGATAATAGGAGGTCCTTATAATGAGAATCCCCTTGTAAATTGATGGATGAATGGAATGGGGATATCTCTTTGGGTGATTCATTGTTGTGTGGATTATGTGGTGGTTTTATTATCATGTATATGATCGATGGGTTGGCTTTGTTTGGGTTACTCCTTTTTAGAAATAAAATAGGAACCTATAATAGTTAGATGAATATCCATGAATGTTGGATGAAATTGTTTTGGATTATGATCTGGCTAGATGTCCCATATTATGGACCTACTCCACCTTGAGGTGATGCCCCGTAGATTGGCCAGGTCGGTTTTGAAAGTGTATTTATGATTTTTTATTTAATTAGGGGAACCAAAATGAAGGATCAAGTTGCAATATTATCTATAGTATCCCCAAAGATACTAGGTGTTCACTTATAAAGTGGAACTCTATTTTCTATGTTGGATAATTAAGGTACCTTATATTGTATGGTTTCATAATTATTTCCTTCCATTTCCCTTCATATGGTTTTATCTCTGTTCTTTTTCCTTAGAAGAATTCATTATTTGTAAATCTAAATGTATTTTTGTTGTTAAAAGTATTCGTGAAATTAATTTTGAATGATTATTAACCCCCCATGTCACCCATTTTCCCTTTATTTTAAAAATAGTAAACCTCTCAATGTATAAATACTCTATTTTAAATAGTGTGGGAAACAGGCCATAGTTAAAAAAAGAAATTTGTGAAAAATCAGTGTTCACATTGTATTTCAAAAATATATTTAGTAAATCTTTTTTAATTGAAATGAAATTCAGATATTTTAATTAGAAATTATTATTTAATTTAAATACTCACACTTATAATTTCATTCTTATAATAATCTTTATGTGTAGGTTAAATCTTGTTTTCCAACATCATGTAATGATATTGGGTTTTGGGTTTGGTGGGTGAACAATAGGGTCATATAGGGTTTCATTTGGTCATTAGGTTAAGTTTAGATTTAGATTTAGTTATATCCCTCTGTTCCATGGTTTTTAGGGGAGAAATCCTTCCCAAGATCCCTCATTGATTTCATTAGTGCTTCTCACAACCCCAGGGTGACCAGGGATCCACCTCAGGGATGTCATGTGCCAGCTCAGGTGATTGGGTCAAGGTTTATTCTGGTTGATTTATGATAATTTATGAAATTATAATATATCAATTTTCTTATATTATTCATTGTATTTTTTTTGTTCAAATGTTACTATTTTGAGGAAAATTTACCATTCCAACAATCATGTTACTATTCATAATTATCATATTACTATTCCAATAGTCTTATCACATTTTTTTGGATCAAATTAACTTATATACAGACATCTTAATTATTTTATAAACCAATCAACTCATTTACACCAAAGGATAAATATTCTTCATTTCTAAATTGATGATTTTATTATTTTTTGTTTGTTAAATTTTTATAGTATTTTCAAGACTGTGATAATTCAATTGGATAAATATAATAAATTTTTTTATAATATTATAATTAATTCTCTACCAATTGATTTTTTTTCAATTCATTTGAATATATGTTCTCTAGAAAACTTATATTCACAATTTATTAAATAATGAACCATGTGGTGCATGTGGATTATATTATACTATGTTAATAAATATATAGTATACAATTTTATTATAAGGTAAATTTAAATTTATAATATTTTGGGTAGTAACATTATTCCCCCCTATGGAAACGTTTTCCCTAAAATTTCATGTCATATCTTCATTTAGGGTACTTTTATTTATTTTCATCCATATAATCCCTTGTTTATTCCTTATACATGAGATTATTCCAAAGCACATTGAGAAGATTAATTTTTGTATTTAGTATAACGATTTATTTATGTACAACATATTTACAAGAAGCCCCTCATAATGGAGTTCATGTTCAATTTATACCACTTATGGATTCAGTACATATGAGGGATCATGTATATATATATCCTTGGGAGAGATGCATGGAATAAATCATGAACCAAAAAAAAATTTATGGAAGAGAATGTTGATAGAACAAAAATGCTATACGATCATGGATGTAAATGGGGACAACATATTTAGGGATGATGTTTCCCTTATTTTTGAACTACACGAATCTCTTTGGCTGTAATATTCAAAGGACAAAATTTTCCCCATATTCAAACTCAAATTCCCTTTAATTATTTTCAATATAGATAATTTTCAGCTATGATAATGTTTAATGTGTTATTGAATGAATTGAAAGTTGTTTTTTATCTCTTGTATAAATTAAATTCTAATAAGATTTTGTTCAAAAACTTCATCCCATGATATCATTTTTATAAAATAAATTACATATATAGATTTATATGATTCCATTTGAATATTTTAGTGGAATTTTTTGTTTTATTATAGCTCTATAAAATAAATATATTTTTCCCACCATCATCTAATTTTCATTAAAAATATCTCTAATTTTCATTATGAATATAAATATATCATTCATATTTTTCTTTAGTCTGGGGTTGATATTCCACAGTAATGTTCAATTAATTATTCATATAATATTTAACACTTCTTCCAAATTTAGAGGAAAACTGTGGAACACAATCATGTCCAACCAAAATTGGTTCTTTATAGAGCCTCACCACCAATTATATATATATATATATCATGGTATATTGTTAATGTGAGAAATTTTCTAAAATAATGATAAATATGGTAGTCATGGAGAGTCAATCCACAATAACCAACATTTTATTTATTCATTTGGATGTCTTCAAGTGACATGTGATAAATTACATTGTGATGTTTTCTCATTTCAATAATAGTATAGATAATGGTTACATAATCCAGTTGTAATTTTATCAATATACTTTAAGTTACTAAAATACCAAGAATATTTAGGTGTTCATATAAATCATCATATATTATGGTACCCCTAGGGTGGATAAAGAAAGATGAAGTATTTGAGTTATTCAAAATATTATTCTTTATATTAGGTGATAATGACACACATAGTCTATATGAAAACCAATTAGAAATACCTTTTTCTATGTTTAATTCATTAATCGACCCTTCATTTTCTCTTATCACTTTCTATTGATACATCAACTCATTCTCTATACATCATTGATCTAATATTTGATATATAGTTGGAAACTAATTTGGTAAAAGTAGGATATCTTCATGTCTTTAAAAAAATTTAGATCCTTATTTATCATATTTAGGAACATAAATTCTTTCTCACTACTAATCATGGTTAATGTCATATATTATTTATTTCTAAGAGAATTTGATACAATACTCACCTTTCAAGGATTATAGTAAATTGAATGGTCATAGTTTTTGATTAAATATAACAATATTAATTAATATATGTTTATATCCTTTTTTATATGTATATTACATTTCTTATTGGTATTAATGTCACACTTCTCTCCGAAGAAATAATTTTTTAAAATATTCAACATTTAAATAATAGTTTGTAACTACAAATCATTAATACAATTGTTTCTCTCATGGATTATGAATTTTAATGAGTTATAGTATATCAATTTATCATTTTTAATGAGTAGAAATCCCAATAACATTTATAATCATTTTAATAGATCACAAACCCTTACCTACTAGTGGATATTGTGACTAATAGTGTAGTGATTGGGATCTTATTGATCTCCCATAATAATTCATAACATTCTTCTTTCCATACATACATTACTACTTTTTGTGATAATTTTGTTAGTCGGATAGATTATAATGATATGATTCTAAAACAATTTCAGAAATACCAAGCTTATCCAAGAATTTTATGGATCTCTGTGACACTTGACAGTTTGGGATATCCTCAACCACCTTTATGCAATGAATATTTTTCTTATAGATTAGTCTTTTTAATGTTTTTATACATATCTAAGTTTATAATTATATTCAGCATGATTTTACGTTGTCTTTAGATTCCACAATTATTATATTTTTAATATTAACATATTTTAATTCATTTTCCTTAAAAAAATTATTTTACAACTTTTCCCATTATAAAAAACCTCAGGAAGGAAATTTGAGACAATGATTAATTATATAACCAATAAAAAATAATTATATTTTTATAACAACGGTATATCTGTTGGTAAAAGTTCATTTTATGTTGGTAAAATGTTTCAGCGACCAAAATTGTGCTTTCACTAAATTTTTGGTAAAATCTAGTTCGCTAAATTTTATCGTGATAGATAAAATAGTTTTGTTGAAATTATAACAACACAAACAACTAATATATATTTTGGTTAAAATTTAGAGAAACAAATTCATATGGAAGATTTATCTGTTGATAATAATGTTACCAACATTTATCTTTCTATTGGTAATATTATTAACAATATTATAATTAATATAGGCAATTAATATTTATTTGAAAATTATTTTCTAGATTAAATATTCTGAGTGGTTATTCTAATATTTGTGGCTAAAAATTTATATTATATTTTTTAGTATATCAACATTTAATATTTTTATTATATACTAGTTTGAAAATTTGTTTATATGAAACTCCAACAAAGTGATGATTTTTGTTAAAAAACATGTTCAAACATTATTCAAAAACATGTTTATCTGCAATCTATTTCCCTCATACATCGAGTGTCACTATCCCGATTCACACTGGCGACATGATCCATGCATGTAAGAAACTCTCCATCCTTGCTAGTCTATTTTATTTCACTATACATGTGAATAGAAGTAGACATTAGTAAAATGGTTGTATTTATTAGGGTTCATAATGCATGTCTCTTTCTATGATTATGTTATAGGTCCCCTTTCTCACATAAGTACTTGTAGATATGATCAAATGTCTGTGTGATAGTTTTCATTATCGTTGTTCATCACTTGTAAATAAGTCCTCTTTCATACACATGTAAATGGAAGTGATTCATCCTCCATCTCATCTAGAAACAAAAAGAAGAGCATATAAATTTTCAAATAGTTAAAACTCATGTTCATTTTAAAGAATTAATATAGAAATCTCAAATAGGTTCTATAAAGATAATATAGAAATAATTATGAATCAATGAAATCATAACAAGATCACGAAAATAGTGTTTATTAGTCTAATCAGGTTTATTGGTTTAGGTACATTTCAAAATTGTAATTTTATAACATGGTGAAAAATAATTCATGGGAGGAAGGAACATCTACATGCATTTTTTAGTGATAACCTCATGGGATCTTCAATTTATTTATGCGACCAAAATCATCTTCTGGTCATGCAATCATAGTTCCTCTGTGTGGGTGGTGGTGGTACAGTATACAACACATGTGATGCAACCAACTCTGATAATGACATCAAGAGGGTCCCAAAATACTAGAATCTATTCCGGACACAACATCCAGCCAAATAATCGATATCAAGTCTATCAGGATAAACATGCATCAAAAAAATATCAACCACTCCACCTCTAAAAATGAGAATAAATAAAGGTGTGTTTGTTTTTAGAAAATGTATAATAGTGATTCACTTTGAAGAATCCATGAATTAGTTAATGGTTTTGAACAGGGTAAAATGTTTAACATAGAAACACTTTAAATAATCTATGAATTGTGAAATTGGAAATAGGTTCTAATTGGGCAATGGGAAATGGGTAATGGGTATGAACTGGGTGATGAGAATACCTGAGCGATCACAATAGGAAATGAGAAATGGGAAATGGGCATGAACTAGATGATGTGAAATAGGAATACATTATCTTACTAGAAACTGGATCATTAATTGGTGTATTGATGCTTAAAACATGGATGAAGTCACATGTACATGAATATGTTGAGATTGGTTCACACCTATCATCATCCATTTACCAAAAAACACAATTTATGGGAAGTGAAAGACCCAAAATATCGATTAACCATGAACAGAGAAGAAAATTCTAATAACATAGAATATTTTTTTTCACAAACAATTGGGACATAAAAGTAGTGAAAAAGCTTACCCATCATGGAAGATGCCAAAATGGTCACGTTAAAAAATACCATCGAGTGACAATAATAAAAGAATTATCTAAATAGTGGAAACAACCATAAGATAGTCTAACTACAGATAAAAAATAAAAAGATAATTCATTAGCTGAACACAACAATAATATATAACCAATGACCACAATAACTTCTATAACACAAAATATAAAAATAAACTGTGATCATAATTGAAAAATGACTAGAACTAGTGAAACTAAATTTTTTGATCTATTAGATTCAATTATCAACATTTTTATATGTGCCTCGTAATGAAAAATTACCAAACTTATAATGAATAAATTAAATATTGTAAATTTTCTATAGTTTTTATTTACAAAACATTCCAAATAATGTTTACAACACTTGACTGAGTCTGAAATATTCCAAATTTTCTTTACTTTCACATTCAAAATAATAACCCTTAACAAATTATTATATTCAATGGTTTTTAAACACCACATAAATTCTTCAATATAATGTTTTCAGTAATATTTCAACATTAACTCCCCATGAACTCAACAAACACTTACGGTTGAACATACAAGGGTGAGATGAAATCTGGTAGGCATTCTATAATTGGTATGATATCTAATGTTGTGCAATTACAAGTGAAAACAGATCTGATGACGGGGATTAAAGACTGTATGAATAGATAGAAATTAGTTTTGAAATTGAAACAACATATATGTAGAATATGAAGACAAAATGGATTATCATATTATATCTTATATTACAGAATATGAAGCACTAAATAAATTCTCAATGTAGTTAATGAATGAGGTAATTGGAGTTCATTTAGTCACTAAATCAATGAGAATAAAAATACTTAAATAACACCGTTCAATAAATACAAGTCATTATTTATACACTAAATGGATAATCTATTTTATTATTCATGTAAGAGGTTACATGAGAATTGAAAAAATTGTGTATTGAATAACGAAATTACTAACAAAATATTAGGAACCTATTCTGGTCAAAAAAAAGAATGGAAAATCATTCACAATAAAGTAAAATTGAGTCTCTTTTTGAATCAATTCATAACAAATGACTAGTAAACTGAGAATCATTTGGAAAAACAATAAACAAAAATGTTGAGGTGATTCTTCTATTTATATTTGAACAGTGGAAATAATTTTTTTTATTCAAACTACTATAGTGAGCGGTAGACAACCAATATATCAATAAGAAATTTGGAAACAATTATGTAGAAATAGTTTCTATAGTAATTTAATGGAATTGTAGGATAAGAATAAATCATAAATACTTGTATTAGTGAACACTTATAATAAAAAGTTTGGAAAAAGTTGTTGGAAATTGTTTCATGTAAAAGAGATTGAAACGAAAATAATAGAAGCATGTTAATTTTCTACATGAATTTAAAATTTCACGAATATTGTTGTTACATATAAAAATACATTGATATCTGGAAATGTTTTGTTGTTCTTATGATAATATTAGTGGAGTTTAATAAGCACTAACAATCGATGTAGTTTTCAGTTTAATGAGTTGGGAAGATAACACATGTGTTGACTTGAAGAATAAGGGCATTAATAAACGATTATGTAATCATTGATTATGTTATGTGTATACAAGTACATAGTTTCTTCCATTGAACTGAAGATGAAGAACATGGATAACCAAATAGATGCACATTATATATGTATAATGTAAAGAAGTATGGAATTTTTATTGAATACATCAGCTCAATTTGAGAATTTCCATAAATGGAGTGTATGGATTGAACATTAATTGTGTAGCATTCAGGATTGTAGTAACAAGTAAAAGTTCTACAAGACACCACATGAAAAAAATAAGAGAATAATTATTATGTTGTATGATATTTCTACTCATAAATGAAACATTGATATTAGTGAAAGCTTAGTAGTAATTCATTTCACAGGAACCAATTGTATCACTAAAATAGTGTTTGGGTGTGATTTGTCAGTCAAGAACACGTTTTTTCAATAAAATCATCTTAGAGTGTTTAAATTATAGTTAAAACACTGAAATCATTTATGATATGAAAAATAAGAACATTCAAATAATGTGTAAAGAGCATTCATGTTGAGAAAAATATGTAAATTAAATAGTCTTTTAGTCTCTATAATAATTTTCATCCTTTTACATGTACTTCCTGTCATGTTTTTATTGGCTGATATTGATGTAGTTGGACAACAACATCTTGAAAAATACTTAATTAGGAGTAAATGAAAAATTAGTGTCACAAAATTATATGCAATGATTATCTAAAATATTTCTATGTGATGGATAAAATATTAATTGAAATAAATATTAGTAAACTATAATTTAAAAAAATATAATTAGTTGAATTTACATAAAATGATAACCAAGATAATAGATAAAAACTATTAATTTTTAGAACAGACATAATATCAGGAAAATTTTAAATAATGTTGAAAATTTCTACAGAAAGTTGATAGTTAATTTTTCTAAATTAATTTATGCTGATTATTTTTTTATGATTATTATGGAAACTAATAGTCTATTAAAAAGGATAGGGGAGCATTCTGGAATTTAGGGAGTTCAATGCATGGTTGATATCCCAGTAGGAAGACAATATCTGAGAAATTGGGATTTTTATTCATTATTTTGTCATCACACCCACAGTTACATTAATCCTAAAGTAAAAACCCACTCTATCTATGTCAGTTTCAATTACCAATACATAACCATAACCAAAGTGCTTTATTATGTGTGATTCTAGTGAGCATCAAAAACCATATTTCCAATGATAAAGTAAATAAATCCATAAATCTGGGGCATACGAAAACCAGAAAGACAAATATATACTTACCCATGTAATTTTACTTGGTCATTATAATTAATTTATTGATGATAGGTTATTCAATGTGGATAGTATTCCATGAATTATTTTAATGTAATGGTTGTCAATATCTAACATCAGTGAAGAGGGAGTGTATTCATGCAAATGATTTAAGAAATACAAATAATAGGGCACATGTAATGGCATTGGATGGTTACATAGAAATTTGTAGATTAATTAATAACCATTTCATATTCATTGAAGTGACATTCAATAAGAGAGTGAATTACCGAAACACTTAATTTTTAGTGACAAACTTCCCCAGATCATGATTTCTAATTTTGATTAAAAATAAATTACCAACCATTTTAATGTATTTCATTGATGTTTTCATCATGTACTATATCAAATATTCAATTATATTTTTTCAATTCTCAATATACTACAATTATGAATAGGAATACACATTGATATAACCATATTCAAAACTAATTGTTAAAGCATAAATTTAGACAACATTGTTTATCCAATTCACAATAGAATTTTATTTATCTAATCAGATATCAATTTTTATGTATTTTATATAGTTTTTTATTTACATTCATAAAATTTTTCTTGATAATATGAGACAAAAAATCCTTACTTATATATTCTATTCAATTTTCAATTAATTACTCAATGGTAAACAAAAATAGTTCTCATTCAAAATAACTTTTGTTAAATTGTATTTTATTAATTAAAACAAATTTCTTATTTATATAAATCCCAATTGTCATATTTTAATGATCACCTTAATTGGAAATATGTCTAATATCTCCACATAAATAAGAATAAATTTATTCTAATTTCTATGATGACTAGATATCAACTCTTCTATGAGTTTCGTATTATATTTTTCTTTCTCATATTATTTCACAAATGGAATATATCTTTCTTATAAAATTTATATGATTTATTATAGGGTTTTGTTTTGAAAATTATCTTTTAAAAATTTGGCTAAGATGACATATACTTCAGCGTATATGTTTTTTCTCATTCGTCGAACTAGAATAACATGCTTTTTAGTGCTTTAAATTTTGATTAGAATACCAATTCTTCTTTCTCATAATGTAACAACATTTTCACCCATAGGTTTTTTATTATAAAAGTACATTTCATTAAAATTTCATGAATTCCATCATCACACATATAGATGACACATAAATGACTATTTTTATACCCATCAAAAAATAAACTCATTGTATTTTAATTATGATTGTGATGACTCTAATATTTTTAAAATGTAACAGAAAAAAGCCAGTGAACATCCATAATGAAATTAAAATGCTCATTAATATTTTAATCTCTAATCATGTGGGATGAACAATGAATATCTAAAATTAGTGGGTATTACAAACTTTTACATTGAGTGTAGTTTCAAGAACAAGAAGCTTCCTAGATTTTATTCTTATATTAGGGTTTTTGGCCTCAAATGATTATTAAAATTATTTTATTAGAATAGTTAAATACTATTTGGCATACTAGTATGATAATATATTACAAATGTTTCTCCAATGTGATGAAATATTTTTTTAATGGACACAAATAAATTATTCTCTTTAATAACTATCTCTATTTCATAAGTGTTTCTTATCTTCACATATAGACTCCCCCTATATTAATTCCATATGTATCTTCTAGAGAAATACATATCTAACTTAATAATCATAGGCTATGTGTCTATAAACTTCACAACACCAAAAATTTCCCTTGAATCTATCTTTCTATAATGATAAACGAATTTTATCTAGATGTAATTGTTTTCTATCTATATGGAAAATTGGTATTATATTGATCTATTTTTCAGGAAATAATATTTATGTGATTTTAATCATTATTTTATTAATGTAGTGATCAGTTTCAATAAATTTTATTAATCCATGATTTCATAGAAACAATTAATAATCATAACATTTTAAATAAAACAGTTTTAGTTACTTTTACATTTATTAAAAAAATGATACTTACTTCTTCATTAAACCAAAAATCTCGCATTATTATGGTTATTCATCCCTAAAATCAATTAAATTATCAAAAACATCATTAACTTCCATCAATGTATTTTCAATATCATGCCACCTTTACTGGATTTCATTTCATTCCTTCTTTATAATGCAGTAATCATCTAGAATTCCAAAACCCTAAACATACAACCCATTTTCCCATGTACCCCACTTCAAGTCATTCCTATCCTTCAAAGTCTAATAACCATTGGACCCAAGGTTAACATGAATTAGGGGCGCAGTCAACCTAACTTAATGCATCTTTGTGCCCCATTCACCATGATCATTACGTGGGTAGGAATTCACCCAACAAACCTAGTCACCCAAAATACATTTCTATAACCCATCACTTACTTTAAAACCCCTAAAATATTATATCACTAGGTTTCATTCAGGGAATCCATATGTATATAACAAATCAATTCTGATTACATTCAATTCCCCTTTAAATCATATATTCCCTCGATAAAATTTAATTAACATGTTATTATCCTTAGTAGATTGGGACCCTCGAGTACAATCAATCATTTATCCCCATGATAATTAGGAACTCTCTTCTCAGGGAACCTGTGGGATAACTTCTTGCTCATGATACTAATCTTGATAGCTTTAACCATATTAGAAATGTTTTCATAAATTCTATCAAACACATGGTTTCTACCCAATAAGCCAAATATATAATTGGCCTCCAACCTTTTGTATGTACAAACCAATAAAGTGGCTCCCATGCGTCTGTCCTGAAATAATCAGTTTCTAGGTTCCATTCACCTAAAATACATTCCATTGGACTTTAAAATGCTCAAAATTGGTCCTTGATGAATGAACATAAAAGAAATATCAATGAACATTCTTTGAGGACCTTAAAAGGAACTACTATAGTACCTATTTAATGAATTTTAATGGTCCTAAATTCCTCGTTAAATGATTAAAAAATACACGGATTACGATTCCATTCAAAGGGATACACAATAATCCCTTTTTGGTAGCTCAATCCCAACCCCAAAACCCTTACCAACTACTTGTATTATGATGCAATCTATGGTTCATGAAAGTACGACACTAAAGCATAACACAGTAAATCAATGATGGAAAATGTAGAGTACATTTGTTATATATATATGGAAATCCTCTTATACATAAAATATTTTTCAGGTTTTCTATGAGAACGTTTTGTTAGCTAATGTAACATATCCATTTGAATGGAGTTATTCTAGAAATATTCAGAACTGGATAATGGTGAAAAAGTGTATCCAAGAACATCCAAAATCAATGGAAAATGGAAATGGATGGTAATTATCTTTTTGAATAACGGATGTACAAAATGAGTAAATAAATTGTGCGTTATTAACATTATCCATGAGTTAGAACAACCAAGGATTTTTTAAAGGCTTCATAGTATTCATTAGAATGATAAATAAGTGTAATATAGTTGGGTTTTAGTTATCACTGGGGATAAAATGTTAAGGTGGTGAATGATCATAGCATCTATCGATATCCTTTCCGGAGCATAAGGTCATCCATGATGACTGTAAGGTAGTGAAAAAGGATAAACTGTCTAATCATATCTATTTATAGATAAGTTGGTTCAACTATTCAAATATCTAGAATTATCTTGATATATTTTACTTTTACTTCTTAATCTATTTCTAATAAAAGTTGATCTATTTCTCTAGTGTCATATGAAAGTCTGAACCATGTAAATTTTTTTGTTTTTTATATGGTTATTTTATATCCTTTTTTCATATTCTTATGTTTGAGTGCTTGATTGTTTTATTAGATCATGTAAATTTAGATGATGATGTTGGGGAGTTGCTACCTCCTCTGGATTTTGAAATCTGGTTTCATCAATTTTTTAACATCTTTATCTTATTCAATAGGTGAGGTTCTATAAAGAGAGTTTCATAACATCGTAGTTTAAACACAAAATATAGTATCAATGCTTATCATAGAAGGGGAAAAATAGTGAGGTTATTGCCTTTTATATTTTCTATTAATGTGGGATATTACTATCTCAAAAGTAATGGTATTGAAAGATGACATTGTCTGTGATGGAAACATCAATAGATTAAATTTTAGATTCATGAAGATGTAGATTAATGATTATCTATTTTAATAATATTTGGGGTATCTTTTTAAGGGGGTTAAACTGAAATCAATGGATATGTATGAAAAAAGAATTGAAAATGTTGGAATAATGTATGATATTAGGAAATCTATCAAATTACTTATCCATATAGCTATATTTTTATCACTAGTTAGAGTGTGTAAATGAAATATAGCCTCAACAATAAACTAAAAAAATCATAACATCTTGATGTAAAATTAGATAAAGAAACATGGGGGAAAATCCAATGATGTCCCTTATTGTTCCTTATGGTTAATCACTATATTTCTATGATAGGTGAAAAAAATGTAAAATTATGAAAATATAATTGATACGTAGAAGTGATGAGGCCTAATGAAAATAATTAGAGTGACTCGAGAGGGAAAAACATAAAACATTGTTCATTGTAATTTTACTGAAACCCTGGTTTCTATTCAATTTAAACACTGATTACCCAAGATTTCAGGGGCTTAAAACCTGAACTGAAAAGTGAATATATGATAAGAGTCTCAATCATAGACTAATTTATTTAGAAATGGTTTTATGTCGATGCTTCTCCTAACATCTCATATTTTTAGTTTAATGTGGAAAAAATTAATCGATTGTCAGTATACGGGGGGGGGGGGCTTAGGTGATAGTACAGATTCGAGTGGGGTGTGATTGGGGGTCTAGTCAATGATGATGATGGGTTTGTGAGTGCTGGCAGAGATCACCGGGGAGGGGGTGCTAGAAGGTAATGAAGTGAGTAAAAGGGAGGTGCGGTGAAGACATGGGGATTGGTGATATGTTTTTCATTTATTTATAGTTTATATTTATTTTTTCCATTTATTATTTATAATTTCTAAAATAAAATTATTATAAAATGTATTCAAATATAATTTTCATTATATCTATAGTCTAATTTATATTGGATAAAGTTTTATATTTTTTCAAAATATATTCAATATTTTATTGTAAATAAACCATAATTTTGTATTATTTACTTAGATAATGGTCTTATGATCATTTTATTTAATAACAATATACTTTTTTTAAATAGTTAATTAAATGTAAAAATCATTTCTGTTTTTAAAATATTTTTTTATTTAATAAATAATATATAAGGATTTTTATGTTGGAAAAAATTATTTGTAATAAGGATTGATAATAAAATATTGATTTGTTTGTAAAAAAATAGTCGGTATTAATATGATAATGTTACAAATAAAATAGTTGGTAAAAAAAATGTCATCGTATTATACATTGATAACGACAAGAGTATATGTCAATAAAAATTAATTTTGGTACTAAAATTTAATACTAATAAAATTTAATATAAGTTTGAATTGATCATTTTTCCTACATATATATTATCTTTTAGTAAATTTTTGTTGGTATAAGTAACTTTTTTTTGTAGCAAACATAATTTTCACCCTAGGTACGACTTAAGGTTGGTCAGTGTTGGACATTCTGTTTGAGGTGACTATTGGAAGGTGCATTTAATAAATTAAATAATTTAATTATATTTTTTAATTCAATTACCTATCTAAATTACCTCAATATAAATATCCCATTATTTAAAATCTCTAGAGTTAGGTGCATAACCATGAGGGTCTAGAGAGAAATAGGGAAAAATTCTACATCGGTAGATTTGGTTTGGATAACGACGATGAACAAATCAAGGTGGATCTAGATGTAGGCAATTAATTCACCTGACCCCCCATAATGCCAATAAATATGGTCTTATCCATTTTTTCATCCTTAACCATGACTAATATCATTATTTATATGATTCCATCATATTTTACATTTTAATAATTTATTTAATTTTCATTTTATTTGATATATGATATCTTGATCTTCACATGGTCTATATCTTATTTTGGTTTTATTAATCTAATTAAAATACATCACCGGTCATTATAACACCAATGGATTCCCCATTTATGTGATCTTTGGAATGGAATGATTTTAAACTTATAGATTTACTTGGTTTTTTTCATTTACCCCCACTTTTCTTTATGCCATTCATCATTAGACAATGAGGTGATCATTTGACATTTATAGAGATTATTCGAGAATGATCAAACCCCTAGATTCGTGTTTGTTACTTGAATAATGTGTAGATCAATAATTTACGGATTGATCAATGTGTGTTGTAGGATGTGAGTGATGATTCTGGGATTTGAGATCCAGAGTGGTGATAGAAGCATCAATGTGTCATAGATGGGAAATCAAACATCCGATTTCAGGCCATTTGAGGCCATAAATCAATGTATGGTGGTGGTTCCTATAATTTTTGTTTATTAAATAGGATAAATGAGCTTGAAGTATGGTGGATAAAGAAGATCTAGGACCCATTTAATGAATTATATTTCTATGAACTCCCAAACACACATTATTTATTCTGAATAGCGTATGTTATATAGTCCTCTAGTTGCAGCTGCTAGCTTTTAGGTTGAGATCAATATCAAATGTTGTGTTTGTATATATACATTCCGTGTGACCTAATACTACTGGTTAAGAGTTTAGTCTTAAATTATTTAGGCACACACACATCTAGGTACACATGCATGAACATAGTACACTGTCATGACCATGTACTTAGAAATGACAAGGATTCCTAATCACGAATATATACATGGGAACATACCGATGCACATGGGAGTCAGCTGAAATATCATGGTGAGGGTATTGGTGACTGAGACACACTATATAAAACCATCTCACACTATGTTTTGTGAGAATTCATTTCATGGATTTTTTATGGGAAAAAATTTATAGGCAATGAGTTGTGGTAACATTCCACAGGGCCCCGCATACACATCATTTAATTATCATAGTAACTTATACCATTCATATACCATTCTTCATATCTTATAATTTAATCCATGATCGTCCTATCCTATGTTTTTTACACCAATAATGATATGTTAACCTTTTGTGTAATATGAGATACAAAGTGAGGTGTTCTGAGTATGAAACTTTTTCAGGAAAAAATTGATGATGGAAGTGATTGGGGGAAGTATCATCAATGTGATGTCAAGTTCAGCACTCCCCAATATCACTATGTAGAAATTCACCCATTCACGTTACAGTGTATGAGTTTTTACCTCCAATAAAATAGAGTAGGGTATGAGTCCTCTATCTATGAATTGGTACTCCCTCAACCTCATGCTCCTGATGGGAGAGGGTTATCCACTAGGGTTGTGTCTCTCTCAGTTAAGGATCATGGAGGCGAAGTGAATCCCATCTTCAAATATTATTAATAAGATTTAAATGGTTCTATATATTGATGATATAATTTTGGAGTCACTGGAAGACTTGTTATATTTTGTTTGGTTGTGGATATGGGGTTCCCCTTTCTTTCATGTTGGGGTTTCATTATGAGAGTATATTTCAATCATATTTTAAACCACCTCATTATTTGGGTTGAGATGATTCATATTGTATCATTTTATAGACCCTTTTTGGTTTTCAAGGATTCATATTAGATATGTATATATTTACCCCTATATGTTCTTTCCCAAAATGATTCATTTCTTATGAAGAAAACATGAAGATCAATGGTTACATTATAGGTTTATAGTTATAAGTTGGGGCATTGACCACATAAAATGGATAGACTGGGAGATTAGGATCAACGATTTATTCAATATTCCTTTTATTTTAGTTTTAGTTATGTTTGAACTCTATTTCTTATTAGTAATATATTTTTATCCATTATGATTTTTCTTATACTTTTGTACACACATATATTCCTCAGATACTATTTCATGCTTTGTCATACTCTAGATTTTGTGGTATTGTATAAATCCAATTCATTTTTTCATGGAGGATGATGTGAGTATATGTAATGTTATATAATAAAAAGGCATCCAATTTAGGTTACGATGTATCTACAATTTTCATTGTCCCCAAGCCTATTATACATAGGCTTGGGCTTGTTACACTCATCCTTCTTCTATCTAGGAAAGGCCCACTGGGTTGTGCCCTGATAGAGAATTATGAGAGAAGTTCATCCTCATGTTTATTTTAGGGTGGGAAACATGGTGAATATTGGTTGGGAAGTCAAGAAAATAGGGTTAGAGTGCATCAATTTTGGTTTTTAGACCAGATGATCCAATTTTGGGGTAGCAGCCAATATATTCACTCACAAAGATTTTGACCATATACATGTAACTCCATCATATTAGGACATCGGTTTTAAGGAATAAATGATATATGCAGCATAAAAGATATTGTCCTTTTACCTTCATTCATCAGTTAGATACCCACACACAGACATATATATATCTGTGTGTGTGTGGGTGTGTGTGGTCATCTAAGCATGATACGTCTAGATCACATTCATTATGACATCCTGATAAATTATATCAAGGCTACTGGGATATGATCTTGATGAAAATCAATTGAGTGAGGAAGTAAAAGTTCTTGGGTCATTTCAAGATAATTTTTCTTTGTGTGGGTGGTGAGCAATGGCCCTATCCGTTGGGTAACAATTAGATTCAATAGATAAGGTTGATGATTCACCCGTGTTAAGATTACTACATATGTTATAGAATTAGAGACCACTGAGGTTTATTGGAGGTCTATATCAAAATGAATCATAGGATGGGATTTAGTTGGTAGTCTGCATCTCCATGAATTTTTAGACACGAAGAGATCAGATTGTTATTGTTGTGGATTTCCCTATTCAAAGGGTAAAAAGGCTCTAGTAGAGTCCAGTTATGTAGATCAACCATGAGACAATTCTATGATACTAAGAAAAAAAAACTATTTAATGATGAGTAATACCCCCCAATTATTATTTTTTTGGATTTATGATCATTATAAAGTATTTGAAGGTGATTTTATTATTATATAGTTTTTAGTGAGGTTCAATGACCTAACACATTTCTCCCTATACATGGAATGTGATGATTTCTTACCGGAACAAAATTTTTTGAAGGGTCTCTGTAGAGAAATTCATGCATGAATAGTCTCTTTGTGCCTTCTGACCTATTGTATATTCTAGAGAGTGTTCTAGTGAGTAAAAAATTCCTAGCATTTGGATGTTGAGAGGCTAAGTATAGAATTTGAGATCATGTGGATAAGTCAGCTACAATATCTATTAGGTATTAGATGTTGAGTCATTAATATGTAACAGCCCAAGATTTCATAAACAAAATATTCTTTTTTATTTCATTAATGTCTTGTGTTTTACGCTACACCAAAAGGAGATTGCACAACACGTATCCTTGAATTGCCTTTCATTACACGCAATCGCGACCTTCCTAGATAGCATGTGTAGCACAAAATAACATGTTTTACTAAACAACGATATGCCATTAAAATATTTTTAAAACTAGCCGTTATGAATAGTAATAACCATCTTTTAAAATTTTAAAAATTTTATCTCTCAAAATGGACTTCATTTTTAGATTTGGAGTTATAAATTTAGCCTAAGGTGAAATTTTGGTAATTTTCGGATAACTTTCATATTCTGATGAATAGTGAAAATTACTAAATTATAATTAAAAATAACTTTTTTAATTGAAATAATTAATAGTGATAAATTATTAATTTGAGTGGTTTTAAAGTATATTTAGAATATATTTTTACAATTTCATACAATGTTGGTCATTGGATGTAATTTCACATTTAAACCAGTCATAAACAAATGTCAATCTTTTGATAGTTATTATCTCTTAAGAACACACTATTTGTTTTGACGACGGGAATTAATTTTTAAATTAATTAATGCAACAGATATGTTTTGAATTTGATAAAATAGACATCATTTTTGAATTCATAATATCAAATATAGCTTAGATCTAATTTTTGCTATTTTTCTGGAAACATTCCTTTTTTGATGAATAGTGAAACCACTAAGTGGTAGTTAAAAAAACTGAATTTTTCATAAAACTTAATTCTACCGCTTCTGTGAGTGGAATTTTGAAAATTCTAGAGACACGGTTGATGTCAGTAAGTGAAATTTGGTTCAATGAGATGAAAATAATTTTTGGTGAATAGTAAATTTTTACTTTTTTTCCCACGGTTAAAAGTAAATAGGGTAATTAAGGGTCCAAATGATATTATTATTACCCTAACACATGTCCTAATTCTATTGGACAAGTGGAATTCGACAAAAAACAACCTTAGTAATAAAATATGACCATTTAGGCCCACTTGTATTAGATTAGGACATTTATTATTAATTTATTTAAAGAAGGGTTAAAATAGTTAAAATCAATGTTTAATAAGTAAATAATTTTTAATATGGGGTTATACATAAGATAAATTCGACTATAAATATTCATTAGAAATCTAAAAATATTTCCTACATAATGGTATTTTATTTGTAATTTTTAGACCTTACATAATTTAATTTATTTATGACACAACGATGATGCAGTAATTATCTTATTAATGAAATATTGACATAATTGATGTTATAAATACCCAAATAAATATAATTTGAGACTTTTTATTAATTAAAATAATTTTATAGGTTAATATGAAATGTTAGGATTGATCTAATTAACTTTTTTCGATGTAATCATTCCTTTATGAGTTTAAAAAAATCAACTATTGAATAATGTCAAAAATGACATAAAATAGTTTTTAAAACAAATATTATATTATTAATTTGTATTTTATTCCGAAATATCAAAGGATAGGCCAAATGACATATATAAGGTTATATATATTAATAAAACACAACTTGGGGGTCGCTTGGATGTATATGGTAAGTTTATTAACTATATAATATAAAAATACAAAGTGACATGGTAAATGTCAATCTAATTAACTAAGAGTAAAAACTAAAAGATAAGGTTAATATAATGACCTAAACTTGTCTAAATTATATTGGATGAGATTATTTCGACCCATATCCACCTTATCTTCTAAATAACTCAATTTGGAGCTATTAAAAACCGAACTTGACTTTATAATAAAATAATATTTTTAGTTATTCCAAAGGTACCCCTCTCCTCCCTTATAAAAGGGCACCTCCTCCCCCTCTTCCTCACACCACATTGAGCCTTCAAGCTCAGCCAACCCCTGACAATTTCTTCTCTCCACTTCCCTAGAAACATCCTAGAGGTTCTGGTCTTCTTCAATGAGCTATTTTAGTGCCCTAAAAGGAGGTCTCAAAGAAGCACTTCAAAGAAGAGGTAATGTCCGTTATCAATTCTTCCATCTTTATTTCTTCTTCCACTTATTCTTCTTTAGTTGTTTCATTATGAAGTAATAACATCATTATCACTCATATACTGATATGTTATTATAAGTATGAAACAACCCTATTTCACCATCTATCCATCCTACAGAAAAAGAAATCACTGCGCGTGCGTACGTACGGAATACCGTCTCCACGCCGTGGTGTAATCTATTTTCCACCACCACCTTATTTGGATGGGTATAATGGTGTAAATAATGACTATATAAGACTATTATAAAGTGATAATGATTCTGAAATAGTATTCATACACTCCAATACAATTCCACGATCATAGCAACGATATCATCACTCGTGCGTACGTACGAAATACCGTCTCCACGATGTGATGCGACTCGTTCTACATGATCATCATTTCATAATGATTATATAAATGAATTGAATGAATGAATATGATACATATTACACTAATAGAATTCTGGATATTAGGTATATATAACCTTAAGAGAAGAATAAGAATCTATTCGACAAACACACATAAGAACAAAAAGTAATAAACACACGAATAACAAGTAGTAATGAAATATTACTAATAATAAGCTAAGAATATGACCATATATGATATCATAAAAATAAGTATGATTATGTAATAGGTCAGTAACATTATTTAAATCATTATACAGGAGGTTTGGACACGTACAAAGCATATCAGACCAAAGGTAAGGGAAATATCACAATCTCATTTTTTATCCGAGATTGTTTATACTTTTGAATTTACTGGGGTGTATTTTATCATCCATATCCATGTTTCCCCAATATGTAATATTTATATCCTTATACAATAGTTTATATCCAATTTTACCCTTCTTGGAGTTTTTAGTAAAAGATATGAAAGGAATCTTTTTGTCGTTTCTCATATGAGGTACTTTTTGACTTTTCCGACAAAAGTATGAAGAATGTTTTTTTTAACTTATACGGCATAACTGGATTTTTAAAACATTATATCCAAGAATCTTACTTTACAAGTTTTCAAGTTTATTTTTAATCAACTTATTTTAGTTTATAATTGTACGACATGTTAAGAAAGGAAAAAAAAATTTGAACCAGAAAGGATATTTTCCTCAAGAATGGAGTTCAAGTGTTCTATCAAAATTATTTTCCATCTAAGATAAAATAGGGTTCTATTTATATTCATATTATTATAATTATTTGATAATGTTGTGATGGAAATATTTTTATGAATTACTTTATCTTATATGAATTTTTCTATGATGTCATGATGTTTAAGATTCCCATTTTTATTACATGGGTTATGCTATGATGTATGGTTTTCTGATTTTGTGGAACACATAATAATGGTATCATTAAGAGATGGGAGGGACCTATATATCCCTCCAATTCATTGGGTAAAGATTTTATATCTCATGAGATAGACATGGCCGGAATGGTAGGTTATACCGGTTCAGTGAAACAGGACTGAAACGAGGGTGACTCGGTTCAGAAATGGACTTTGTCCACTAAGATAGTCTTGGCAATGAGTCTTGACTAATAAGATATGATTCTCTATGATTATGTGTGTATGACACAATGTTTCAATGTTTTAGTTATGATTATTGGGATTTCATTTCACTATTATGATTTATCCCATGTTATGAAATTATGCTCTCTTTTGCAGGTTACGATTTCCAAAATGTTATGTTCTTATGAAAATGTTGTGATTGATATTTCTTTTGTCTACCCTTACTAAGCATTTGAGCTCACCCTTTTATGTTTTCTTTTCCCCAGGATATAAAGAATGGTTTTAGGTAAAAAAGGGAAGATCTTTATGGGAGATGTTGAAGATCTTTCAGCGCGATTAGAAGATTATATTTCAAGTTCCCAAAGACACAAAACTATTACGATCCTTGTGTGTGTGTTTTTGTTATGTACTAACTATTCTGCAAAAGTAATGTAATGTCCATGTACGTCATGCTTCGGGTCTCTACAGTTGGTATCAGAGGAAAGGTTTAGTCAACCTTTGTAAACTAGGATGCAAAAACGTTAGTGAGATCCCTAGAGATATTTCTAAGGTATGTCTAGGGATGTCCCTAAGGACAAGTATACGTATAGGATACAGTCCTAGAACTATGGTAAAGATCATAGAATTTAACCTAAGATGTTAGATATTGATGATACTCCCCCTTTATTATGTTGTTTTCCCTAGCATGATTTTTGCCTTTCTCACTATTATTTTTGGGTTTCAGACGATGGCTGGAACTCGAAGGAACCGTGTTGATCAATGCAATGGACAATGCAATGATTGCCCTCCTGAACAAACAAATGTTATGGGAGATGGACTGCAAAATAATATTGCTATACTTACACAAGCTATGAATAATTCTAGACTTCCAAATGAGCAGAGAAGGGAACAATATTCTATTGAGTCTTTCATGAGGCAACGTCCACATTCTTTCTGTGGGTCTTTTGATCTACTTGTTGCTGAACAATGGATCAGCACTACTGAAAAGATATTTTCTGTTCTTCAATGTTCTGAACATGATAAAGTCATCTTAGCAGTATATCATTTGGAAGGTGAAGCTGATCAATGGTGTAATCTTATAAAGAATACGAGGCAAAGAGATGAAATTGATTCCATGGAATGGGACGAGTTCAGGAACTTATTTTTCAATAAGTACTTCCCTCGTATTCTTCAAACAAAGATGGAGAAGGAGTTTCTTGAGCTAAAGCAAAAGGATGATGAATCTGTTGGTATATACAAAGCGAATTTTCAATGCTTGCAAGGTATGGATATGGATTTATCATCCAACCTGAAAGTAAAGTTGATCGATTCTTCAGTGGCTTAAAACCAAATCTTCGAAAGGCATTCGCTATAAGAGAATTTAGTAGCTATGACGAAATTGGGCGTTGTGCTATCATGGTAGAAATGGAAGTTTGTGTTACTTATCCATCTCATAGTTTAGACAAGTAATGAAAGATGGAGTTCAAGGAGAAATCTCAGAATAATGGTGAAAAGAAGATGAATGTTTCCTTATGCTCAAAGTGTGGAAAGAAGCATGGTGGAGATTGTCTTAAAGGAACAAGTAAATGTTTCAAATATGGAACGGAAGGTCATCGGGCATTTGAATGCCACAATGATGGGAAGAAGATATCTAATGATGCAAACAAAGGAAGGGATACACAGAATGAACCAACAACACTTCAATGCTTCAACTGCAAGGAAATGGGGCATTATGCTCATAAATGCCATAATCCAAGGGTTAATGATGATCGACGTGAGCAACCACTTTAGAAAAGGACAAAGGGAAGTCACATGCGATCACCATTGGCGATGTTGAATATGACAACGATGTGGTGGAATGATTAAGTGTTTATGTAATGGGATTCTAGAATAATGTTGTATATAGTATCGTGGAATATTGGAATATTTATGTATTGGTCTATTGTGGTTTTCAATAATTTTATGGTACCGGTAACCATGGAAAGTGATTGAGATATTTTTGGAAAAAAAGATAATATGCGTATAATGAAGGGAAAACGAGAAAATGAAATATTTGACAGTATTCATGAGCTCATGATTGATATAAGGACTAAGTGATATCATGGTTTGAGTATATAGAATTTTGAGGATTTTGGTATGTGGAAAGAGTTAACTTTTGATAGCATTCATGATTTCACTAAGGTGTAATGGGTATTTATTTTTCAAGAGAATACATCATTAAGGTATTCACATGATTGGAATGTGACCAACAAGATATATGGGGGATAAATGATGGTATTCAGATGCTTGGTTGACGACATTTCAAGTTATCGTTTTCTTTATACTATGAGCTTGGACCGATGTATTTTAGATAAGCCTAAAGATTGTATTGGATTATGTTAACCATAAGTTAGTATTGTTTAAGGATATAACTTTTTTTATATTATTTATGTGATGTTATAGTAATGTAGTTTTAAAAAAAGGACAACCTGCAGATGGGTGACAGCCCATCGCGTCAGAAAAGGATGTGGGAATCGAACCCACAACCGAAGTGCGACTGGCCTTTATCGCCTACCACTGGCCTACAGGAAGTCCCTGTTTAATAGACACTAGTTTTATTATATTAATCGGTATGATATATGAAGTATAAGTCCATTTTAGGAACTATATATGATTAATCTCACTATAGATGGACTTATGTATTTTTTTGATAACTTTTCTAACCTTTTGTTTGAGGCAGATGGAATGACCCATCATTCTAACACATGATCTTCTAACACATCAAGAAAGACAAATTCAACTTCATTTCTTTAAGAGATGAAGTGGAAATTGTCCAATGAATAAGAAACAGTGAGACTATACCAAAATCACGAAAGTATTTCTTCTAATTTCATCAACTTTAGGGAAATGATCTTGAAAACCAAAAATGTTGTCCTAGTGCTCCTATATCTGATGAATCAGATGGTACCTTAGATCGTCAAAAATTTATGTCTTTGTGATTACTGGCTTTTCCATAGCCATGTTCTCTACCACTCTCGATCAGAACATGATGGTTAGAATTCTCTTCCATATCCATATTTTCACAAATGTGGAAACCCAGTGATAAGTTTATTTGGGTAACCATTACGTTTCATACTTTTGTTTTTAAAGATTGGTTTTGGTATTCCTTTTTACAATGTGGGTTTCTATTAAAGAAACTTTAGAATAGTAAACCATTTATAACCCTGACGAATTTCGAGGGCGAAATTTATTTTAAGGGGGGTAGAATGTAAGAGCCTGAGATTTTTTAAAAAAATATTCTTTTTAATTTCATTAATGTCTTGTGTTGTACGCTACACCAAAAGGAGCTTGCACAACACGCATCATTTACTTTCCTTTAATTACACGCAATCGCGACCTTCCTCGATAGCGTGTGTACCACGCAAAAACGAGTTTCACTAAACAACGATATGCTATTAAAATATTATTAAAACTATCCGTTATGAATAGTAATAACGACCTTTTAAAATTTTAGAAATTTTAGCTCTCAAAATGGACTTCATTTTTGGATTCGGAGTATCGAATTTAGCCTAAGGTGAAATTTTGGTACTTTTCAGATAACTTTCATATTCTGATGAATAGTGAAAATTACTAAATTATAATTAAAAACAAATTTTTTAATTGAAATAATTAATAGTGATAAATTATTAATTTGAGTGGTTTTAAAGTAAATTTAGAATATATTTTTACAATTTCATACAATTTTGGTCATTGGATGTAATTTCACATTTAAACCAGTCATAAACAAGTGTCAATCTTTTAATAGTTCTTATCTCTTAAGAACACGCTATTTGTTTTGACGACGGGAATTAATTTTTAAATAAATTAATGCAACTGATATGTTTTCAGTTTGATAAAATAGACATCATTTTTGAATTCATAATATCAAATATAGCTTAGATCTAATTTTTGGTATTTTTCTGGAAACTTTCATTTTTTGATGAATAGTGAAACCACTAAGTGGTAGTTAAAAAAACTGAATTTTTCATAAAACTTAATTTTACCACTTCTGTGAGTGGAATTTAGGAAATCCGAGAGACACGGTTGATGTTAGTAAGTAAAATGTGGTTCAATGTGATGAAAATAATTTTTTAGTGAATAGTAACTTTTTACTTTTTTTACCACGGTTAAAAGTAAATAGGGTAATTAAGGGTAAAAATGATATTATTATTACCCTAACACATGTCCTAATTCTATTGGACAAGTGTAATGCGACCAAAAATAATCTTAGGAATAAAATATGACCATTTAGGCCCACATGGATTATATTAGGACATTTATTATTAATTTATTTAAAGAAGGGTTAAAATAGTTAAAATCAAAGTTTAATAAGTCAATCATTTTTAATATGGGGTTATACATAAGATAAATTCAACTATAAATATTAATTAGAAATCTAAAAAGATTTCCTACATAATGGTATTGTATTTGTAATTTTTAAACATTAAATAGTTTAATTTATTTATGACACAACGATGATACAATAATTATCTTATTAATGAAATATTGACATAATTGATGTTATAAATACCCAAATAAATATAATTTGAGACTCTTTATGAATTAAAATAATTTTATAGGTTAATATGACATGTTAGGAATGTTTTAATTAACTTTTTCGATGTAATTATTCTGTTATGAGTTTCAACAAAATCAACTATTGAATAGTGTCAAAAATGACATAAAATAGTTTTTAAAACAAATATTATAGTATTAATTGTTATTTTATTCCTTAAAATATAAGGATCGGCCAAATGACTTATATAAGGTTATATATATTAATAAAACACAACTTGGGTGTCTCTTGGATGTATATGGTATGTTTATTAAATATATAATATAAAAATACAAAGTGACATGGTAAATGTCAATCTAATTAACTAAGAGTAAAAACAAAAAGATAAGGTTAATATAATGACCTAAACTTGTCTAAATTGTATTGGATGAGAGGATTTTGACCCATCCCCACCTTATCTTCGAAATAACTCAATTTGGAGCTATTTAAAACCGAACTTGACTTTATAATAAAATAATATTTTTAGTTATTCCAAAGGTACCCCCTCTCCTCCCTTATAAAAGGGCACCTCCTCCCCTCTTCCTCACACCACTTTGAGCCTTCATGCTCGGCCGAACCCTACCAATTTCTTCTCTCTACTTCCCTAGAAACATCTTAGAGGTTCTGGTTATCTTCAGAGACCTATTTTAGTGCCCTAAAAGGAGGTCTCAAAAAAGCACTTCAAAGAAGAGGTAATGTCCGTTACCAATTCTTTCATCTTTATTTCTTCTTCCACTTCTTCTTATTTAGTGGTTTCATTATGAAGTAATAACATCAGTATCACTCATATACTTATATGTTATTATAAGTATGAAACAACCCTATTTCACCATCTATCCATCTACGAAAAAAGAAATCACCGCGCGTGCGTACGTACGGAATACCGTCTCCACGCCGTGGTGTAATCTATTTTCCACCACCACCTTATTTGGATGGGAATAATGGTGTAAATAATGACTATATATGATAATTATAAAGTGATACTGATTCTGAAATATTATACATACACTCCAATACAATTCCACGATCATAGGAACGATATCATCACTCGTGCGTACGTACGGAATACCGTCTCCACGATGTGATGCTACTCCTTCTACATGATTTTCATTTCATAATGATTATATAAATAAATTGAATTAATTAATATTATATATATTACAGTAATACCATTCTGGAAATGAGGTATCTTTAACCTAAAGATAAGAATAAGAATCTATTCGACAAACACGCATAAGAACAAAAAGTAATAAACACCCGAATAACAAGTAGTAATGAAATATTACTAACAATAAGCTAAGAATATGACCGTATATGATATAATAAAAATAAGTATGATTCTTTAATATGTCAATAACATTATTTAAATCATTATACAGGAGTTTCGGACACGTACAAAGCATATCGGACCAAAGGTAAGGGAAATGTCACAATCTCATTTTTTATCCGAGATTGTTTATACTTTTGAATTTACTGGGGTGTATTTTATCATCCACATCCATGTTTCCTCAATATGTAATATTTATATCCTTATAAAATATTTTATATCCAATTTTACCCTACGTTGAGTATTTAGTAAAAGATATGAAAGGAATCCTTTTGTCGTTTCTCATACGAGGTACTTTTTGACTTTTCCGACAAAAGTACGAAGAATGTTTTTTTAACTTATATGGAATGAATGGTTTTTTAAAAAATTATTTCCAAGAAGCTTATTTTAAAAGTTTTCAAGTTTATTTTTAATCAACTTCTTTTAGTTTATAATTGTACGACATGTTAAGAAAGGAAAAGTGTTTTTTAACCAGAAAGGATATTTTCCTCAAGAATGGAGTTCACGTGTTTTATCAAAATTATTTTCCATCTAAGATAAAATAGGGTTCTGTTTCTATCCCTATTATTATATTTATTTGATAATGTTGTGATGAAATTATTTTTATGAATTCATTTATCTTATATGAATTGTTCTAAGATGTCACGATGTTTAAGATTCCCATTTTTATTACATGGGTTATGCTATGATGTATGGTTTTCTGATTTTGTGGCACACATAAGAATAGTATCATTAAGAGATGGGTGGGACCTATATCTCCCTCCAATTCATTGGGTAAAGATTTTATATCTCATGAGATAGACATGGCCGGAATGGTAGGTTATACCAGTTTAGTGAAACAGGACTGAAACGAGGGTGACTCGGTTCAGAAATGGACTTTGTCCACTAAGATAGTCTTGGTAATGAGTCTTGACTAATAAGATATGATTCACTATGATTACCTGTGTATGCCATAATGTTTCATGTTTTCAGTTATGATTATTGGGATTTCATTTCACTACTATGATTTATCCCATGTTATGAAATTATGCTCTCTTTTGCAGGTTAAGATTTCCAAAATGTTATGTTTTTATGAAAAAGTTTTGATTGATATTTCTTTTGTTTACCCTTACTGAGCATTTGAGCTCACCCTTTTATGTTTTCTTTTCCCCAAGATATAAATAAAGGATTTATGTAATAAAAGGGAAGATCTTTATGGGAGATGTTGATGATCATTCACCACGATTAGAAGATTATATTCCGTGTTTCCAAAGACACTAAACTATTACGATCCTTGTGTGTGTGTGTTTTTTTATTTACTAAGTATTAAGAAAAATTAATGTAATGTCCATGTACGTCAAGCTTCCGGTCTCTACATAATAGGTGTATCTTGATGATTCTCAGACTCAATTTCATGAATCTATAGCTTTTGGATCACATAGTGGATCCAACTAGATAGGTGAGGAAAGATGTTACCCTTGTGATTGGTGGGGTTTCATGGGACCTGATTTCAAAAACATTCATGATGAGAAAAATAAGAAGACGGTGGATGGACCACCATTGTTGAGGCATGTCATGATCCAGGATACCCCACACATGGTTAGGGTACACATAAGAGAGTAAGTGCTAGAAGATGAGTAGGTGGAGCTCCTACGGGAGGAGCTACTAGTGGAGGGTGATGCTATAATCTACTTCCACCACCACTAGTTGGTGTACCATGCTAGGATCATGGATTTATAGGTCATGACTATGGGTAACTGCATGCTCTGGGGGGTTATGACCAATCTATATAAGATAAGATTTGAGGTATGATATGTGTCTTTTATTCCCCTTCCCCAGAACTAGTTGACATAAGCATTAGTCATTCATTCATCTCATAATCCCTTGAGTAAGTGATAAAACATCTAGTTGATGCTTTTTCGTAGTATCTAGTATTATAGGTTCCTAGAGTTTGTGATTAATTGATATTTTATATCTTCCAAGAGTGAATTCTAAAAATATATGGAGAGTCTTTATCAAAGGACATATTTGTCATCATTATAAAATATTACAATTTTATATTAGTAATGAACTGATTTTCTAAGGTGTGTTACCATATTGATTATCATAGAAGATGAGTTAGATGAATTTAGACAGATGGTAAAAGATTCCCCTTTCTAGGATAGAGTGAAAACATGTATTACAGAGTGGTCCTTACAATAAGTATGTTTCAACTAATCAACCTTCATTTTGATAGCACAACCCTTGGAATACTGAGATCTTCATTCATATAGATTCCATCAGTATTAGAAGACTATTCATTCATCATTCTCAATAACGTTCTTGGACAACCTCTAAGTCAGTGGATGGTTTTATTTATTGGAATGCACCACATGACAACATTTATAACTTTTTTGGAATATCATATAACCCCTTCCATGATTCTAGAGCTACGGATGTAGTTTGAGGGCCTTTTAGATAATGGTTTATCAGACATAGTGTTTCTCACTAAGTAGATGTAATTTTGTTTCTAAAAAAGTTCGATGAGATTTGGAGGTGTTGTATTGATTATTATATCATGAAACAGATAAAGGAATAATATATACCCATTTTAGATGATTTTTGTCTTCATTAACTAGTTAGGAGTATCATTTTTGTTCTTGATTATCGATATATGGTTCAAGTGACACCATTTTATGGTTATTGAGGATAACATTCCAAACATGACATTCTGATGTCACCAGGAACAGTATGCGTTCCTAGTGATTCCAATCGATGTGGAGAATTCTTTCACTATGATTATGTCCCTTATGAACTACATCATCCAGTAATACAGGGATTGATTTATTGTTATATGTATTTATAAAATGGTCATTTACTCAAAATCAGAGGAGCTATATGATGAAAATTTTAAGATGTTCTTAGTGTTTGTATGAGTGAAACATCAATATTGTAGACTCTTGAAGGTCTAGTTTTGGTCTTACCAGGTTTCTTTTTTGGAAATGTCATTTCCATGAATGGTTTGACTCGATGGATATTGATGTGGTTCTTGAATTAGAACAAACTAGGAACATGGCATCAGGGAAGTGTTTTATTGTCGTGGTGGGGTACTACATGAAGTCTTTGACATACTACATTGGGATTGTATCTCCTTTGACTGATCTGATATGGAATGTGATGCCATTTATGTGGACTGATCAGTGTTAGTGAGCCATTATGTATATAAGGATGAGGTTGGCCAGTTATCCTATGTTGTGACTACTAGATAAAGGCATTTAAAGATAGTTTTTTATGATTTAGGATCTCTCCTTGAATACATGTTGATGTAGAGGAAAAAAATGGCCGCGTATGGGTTGAAGAATTTGAGATCACATAAGAATAACTATGTGATTCATGGCCTAGAGTTGGAAGAGACAATATTTTCTGTATATATGTGGAAGAACTATCTTCTAGGTTGGCATTATATTGTTTAATCAGACCACCATAGTTTCAGGTATATCTTCACCTAGAGAGATATTAACCCGATATAGATGTGATGGTTGGAGTTCTGATAGGATTATGAAATAAATATAGTCTATACTGATGGGATGGGTAATGTGGTGGTAGATTAACTTATAAGGAAGTATCATTGTCTTGTGGTGGAGGATATATATGAGAAGTTGGATTCGTTGTATCTCACCATAATCGAGGATATTGGTGATATTTTTATTCTATCAATGATGGAGAAGCCTCCTCTTATTCATCACATGAGAGAGGATTAGTTTGGAGACATAAACTATAAGGCTCTGCATGACATGATATCTTTATGATATGCAGAAAATTTATTTTATAAGGTATAGGAGCATGCCCTCCAATTCTAGGGATGGATGATAGTTCATGTGAATTTTATGATAGGTGGTGTTTGGAGAGTTTCCCACTCCCTACATGGTTTTACATCCCATTTTCAAAATGATGTACTTAGGACCTTAGTGGTTGTTTTTTAGACCACCATAAATTAGGGGGTATCAACATTTTTCTTTTGGTGTGTCTAACGTAAATAGGTAATGACTAATGGCTAGGGTTTTGGAATGTTTTGTATAGAATCAGGATATCCTAAAGTGGACTGGGATGATATATCCATGGATTGTGTGATAGGGATTCCATAGATAGTGAGGGGCTATACTGATGTCTGGGTAATTATGGACCATATTACTAAGTTGGAAAAGTTTTTTATCCATTGGTATAATAGTATGTTTGAATTTATAGGGATGTCATACCTATGTTATATCATCTAACATCATGGGGTACCCTCAATGATCATCTTCGACCATGATGCTCAGTTTATTTCATTGTTGTGGAGGGGACTATAGGTGGATTTCTGATTTGGTTACTTATGAACATTGTGTTTCACCCCATGATGGATATATAGAACAAGTTGGATATCTAGGTATTGGAAGATATGCTGAGGTCCTATGTGTTATAATTCATCTAGAGCAATTAAAATCACTTTCTATTGATAATGTTTGCTTATAATAACATATATCACTCCACGTTCGACATGTCCCCTTTTGAGTTCCTATACGAGACACCATAAAGGTTACTCTAATACTAGTTTAATATTGATGAAACAACTATTTTTTTGATATAGATGTTTCATGTGATGATGAATAAGGATTAGGTGATCGTTGAGTGTATTAGGATAGGATGTGGGAGAAAAATAATATTATAGAGATCAATATCATAGGCCCTTGGTGTTCATGTAGGGAGACAATGTTTTTCTGTGAGACTCTCGATGAAAAGTATTGTGGAGGTTTGTCAAAGGAAACTAGCTATCCATAAGTTTCATTTATCCATTCGAGATAACAATAAGATTTTTGAAGGTTATTTACCACATATATTTTCCCACGTAGTTGGACTCAGTTCATGAAATTTTCCATGTTCCATATCTCATAACATACTTGCATGATCATACAAAAATTATTGAAAAGGGAGAGATAAAAATCAAGTTTGGAGAATAATTCATGGATCACCTAGTGGAAACCGAGGATTGGAAGTAAAGGATCCATATTGGTTGAACAATAAAATTGGTTCATGTGTTTGGATGAACGATAGCATATAGGAGAGATCAAAGGATAAATATATTCAAATGTAGACTTAGTACCCCCACCATTTTATATCTGGTTCTTTTTAGGGTGGAAATCCATAAAGAAGGGGAGAATGTGTTGAAAGTGGTTTTTATAGTAGTCTTTTGAATATTTATATGTATATATCTAGATTTATCCTCATAGTCGGTGTAGTGATTGGTTGTATTAGGACACCAGAATTAATAAATTAAAAAAATTAATATATTTTAATGCATTAATGTGAACTATTTTTGTTCAAATGGGATTCATATTTTCAGAGACAACAAATAGAAAACATGATACCACAATTGATTCTAAAACATATGGTTTTCCCTAGGTGAATCCAAAGGTCACTCAACATCAGTCATTCAATGGGTGGTGACTATTAGGGGTGTGTTTAATAAAATAAATAATTTTTTTTATTTAAATTAAATGAAACATATTATTTACCTCTAGATAAATACCCCATCAATGAAAATATATATGGTTATCCCCATAACCCTAAGAGGATATAGGGGGGATCATTCCATGTTTCTGGATCAGGATTTAAGAAATATGATTATCTAATAGAGGTGGATTAGGAGGGAGGATGTGAACATAACATACCTTATTCATCATTAGAGAATGCACTCATCACTAATGATCAATCCTTAATTGCGGTTGGACTCATTATTCATGTATTTATTCCCTATTTTATTATAATGATGGTTTTAACTATATAATTTATTTTAAATGGTATTTATTTATCTTCACATTAGTCTTACTGAAATTTTGTTTTATAAATTTCATTAAACTCCCTTTTTTCCCTTTATTTAATAATTGGATACCCCGTCTAGATGAACATTGCCCAATAATGCTTTTCAAATGATTTATTTATTTTTGGGATAATTACTCTCTACTAGTGCCTTCTACAGGCCCGGTTGTTCATTAGGTGCTAAGGTCTGGGCCCTTCATTCCGGGCTCAGGGTTTGTAGAAGGAAAGGGATGCAGATCACCGAGGTGGAGTCTGATTCAGAGGAGTTCGTCATGAAACTTCATGGCAGTCATGGAATACCATGGGAGATGGTCTACCTTATCCGGAGATTCAAGTCTGAGACCGACCAAGGGAGGATCCTTCACTATAGCTGGAGGGAATCCAACTTTGCGGCCAACATGCTTGCTCAGTTATGTAGGCTGGAGGAAACGTTTTTGATCTTTAACATCCTACACTCGTTACCCCTTGAGTGTGTCAGTGTGGTGCAAGGGGATGCCCTGGGCCTGCATTTCATTCAGCCTCCTTGAGGCCTTACTTCCCTTTTTTTATTTAACACAAATTAATAAAAATAATAACTTTCAAGCATTGGTTCTCCATGAGATCATGGTTAAACATTTCTATGGAATGTTTGAGCACGATCGAGCAACCAGGTTTGTGAAAGCTTCATGAATGAAATATGGAACAAAAGTTTCTGAATGTATTGATTTTTATTGTTATATTAAAGTAATTATCCATGGATTCTTGATCCATAGAAGCAGTAGATGTGTGATAAGTTCTAGTGAGGTAAATCAAAATCCTAATTTCTAGCCAATGGTGGCTGAAAATATGTGGCTGGTAGTCATTACAATAAATTTTGTTGATTTTGGAGGTTGAATAGTCTTAAAATTTGGCAAAATATTGGATATGTGATCCATATGATGAATATTGGTTTCTACAAAAAAAACAATAGACACAACATGTAGTCCATATGGTATAGAATGTGTAGTCCCTATGCTATGAAAACTAGTGTTTCAGGTGAGAAAAAACTGACATGACATGTATGTCGATATACATGGCACATGACATAGTGAGGAATAATAAAAATGTACTTTGGTAGTACACAGTCATGTAAATGAATAGGCACAAATGAATAGCCAGAGTACATAGGCATGACCATGTACTGGGACACGAACACGATACTCGGACATGAACATGCACACGATCATGGGATGATAAATCTTGAATGTACTCGATATGTACATACACACAGTGTAAAACTAGTATATTCCATGTTTTGTGACATTTACTTCTATGCTATGTCTAGGGGATATCAAACCTGGGTGAATAGGTGAGGTCACACATTAGGAGCCCCCATTTACATGTCATGTATGGATCCCTATAACATCTACCTTCTGTATTACTTCATCAGAACTGGGGTTTCTGTCCATGAGTATACAATACTATTTTTCCCCATATAAATTTTTTTATCCTTCACTATGGTATACGATATATAAAGTGATGTGTTACGACCATTATGATTTTTAGGCAATTTTTGGTGATGTTAGTTATCAGGGAAAGAACATTAGAATGATGTTGGGGTCAGTACACCCCCATCACACAGTAGAGATCTCCATCCAGACTCATTAAATATATAGATTGTGTAATACCCTATAATATAGTAGGATGAAGTTCATAAATTCACTAGGAGGTACTCCCCCATATTTATGCTAAGGTGAGGATTGGCTCCTCTACCCTGGTTGTGGCTCCCTCAGTTGTGGAGCAAAATGATGATTTCCATTCCTCTCTACATATATTATTTTTATGGTTTTCATGATACTAGTAATTATAGATGGAATTTTGGTGTTGTAGGAAAACTCATTATGCTGAGCCAGAAAGTTGAGATGGTGATCCCATTTCTCTCTCACTTAGGTTCTTTTATGAGCATATATTTATAATATATTTTCTTTTCGCTCTTGTTATGGGTTGATCTAAATGTATTTATGTATTTATATTTCAACATTTGTGGTTTTTATGGAATCATAAAAGGTATGTATATACTCACCCCTGATTGGGATTTTTTGGCATGTTTCTTGTCTTTTTAAGATGACATACAAATCTAAGGTGAAATTGGTAGAGCATAGTGACACTAGGGTGCATTGACGGCATACAGTGGTCAGACTGGGAGATCAAAAGCTTCCATCTCTAGAGGATTACATTATTCCAGTTATTGTCAAGTTAGAAATCCATTTTTGGTTTGGCATGTATTTTTACCCTTTTCACATTTTCATAAAATATCATACGCTCAAATATTCAATTGAGGTTATTGTTTTCATAATTATACTATATATGTTGTAGTTTTTATTTATCATGTAAACTTTATCATTGAGATAGTTTATTGTTTTCTTATAGGTACACTAGGAAAAGGAATCCAATTTTATTTATGACTTGTCGATGATTTCTATAGCCTCTAAACTATTGAATGATGGCTTGGGGTTGTGACACTCTTCATTCCACAAGCCAAGTACCCCTAATTGTTTAGGTCATGATATTATTTTGTTAGATATGTTCATTATTGGTTTAGTGTTGGAGTTGGACCAATGAATAGTATTGGTTGGAATACAAGGAAATGTTGATTGAGTGTATCAAGTGTTAATTTTAAGAAAAGTAATTTAGTGTTGATGTGGATGACAAAATATCTATTTAATATGAATCTTAATAATAGTTTTATTCACCTTTATAAAGGAAGGTATGGTTCTATGATATTCCATATATATTTTTATTATATTATCTATTTTTTTCAATCATAGTGCTAAATCCATTAGAAATTTCCACCAAAATATCCATGACTACTATAATAAAAATTGGCATTGTGTTAGTACAAACAAAAGTAGGGGTTTTATCTCCAGTAACTATTCTTCCAGTAGATCCTATCACATTAAAAATTGGATTGGTTTGGTTAAAAAAATATCCCTATAGAATAATTGGGTGATACATTATCTAATGTGAGAGTTAGAATTGACAACTATGATAACATTGTGAACATAATTATGGGAAGGATCAAAAATTAGAAAACTCCCTTTCTCTCCTCTGTGGGACAAATTACATTTGTTAATAGTGACTTTTATTAATTCCATATGGTTTTTATTTGTATATCGAACTACCAAGTTGGTGATTGAAAACATTCAAAGGCTTCTCAATTATTTCATATGGGATTCAAACATTGAAGGGAATCATCATTGGAGAAGTTGTTCTAGACTGGCAAGAAATTCATAATTGGGGGGGGGGGGGGTCAAACATAAAGGATAAGATGCTATGGCAAGAAAATTCATGGGATTATCTTTAGTATATCAATATCATGATGAAATACGTGGAGTTCCCTTTCATTTTATTTATAGCTTCACTGGTTTTTACCTCTTGAATAAATTTCAGATACATCTCCCTCTAATTCTAGAGAATTATCCTCGTATATCTAGGCATGGTGATATTTATTACTATAAACACAATTGTTTTGGATCCTTATTTTCCTTGCAAATATGTTCATTCTTGGAAATCTGTATTAGAAAGGCTCGCACTCATCCCTAGTTCACTAATGTAGTGCTAAATGAGGAATAAAAGGATGTTTTGTGTATCACATATTTTTCTATAAATACTAATATCTATTATATTACTTCTTTTTCAACATGGAATTTTTATTTCTCTTAATTTTCATGATATGTTTCATCCAATAGAATATTATACGAATTATGTTTAGTTGAATTGGATGTAATTATTTTTCAAAGAAATAAAATTTCCCATTTTAGTGAATTCATAATTTTGTTATTCCATGAGATTAAAATATTCAAGACATCATTATCCCTATTTCATTGAAATACAAGTGTTTCGTTAATTATAAATCTTAAACGGTTTTGCATCTATTTTGTAAATGCGATAATTATGTCCATTTGTGGGTGCATGTTTCTATATTTACTGATTTTAATGTATTTTTGAGTTACATGGATGAATTTATATAGAAATGATAGAATTTTTAGTCTAGGGATTGTATGTAATCCAATATGTGGACACGTCTCATCGTTTCTTGTTATTGTACTATATGGTAAACAGGGAAAACAATATTTCATTAGATATTTTTGGCTTAAAATCTAGTTTATCAGTTGTATATTCAAGTATCTTTCCTATTTGATTGGGTGGAAGTGTATAGAGGTAAAAAAATTTATAATTATACACTTTTTTGTCTAGATTTTCGACTGTGGTTACTCTTCCATGGTGAAGGTCTCCTACTATTTCAGTTTTTTGGAATCCCCCTTCTGATAAGAAAATATTTAATGTAGACATTTCATTTGAGAAAGGGATCATGCGAGGTGTCCGTGTTTCTTGTGATGATCAAGGATATGTTTTTTTCTTTCTTAGTGGATGGTTCTTTAGTGGTGGAAGAGGAATTGGAGAAGCTTTAGTAGATAAAAATTTGTAATGTAAGAGCTATCAATAGATCTGAAATTGAATAGGATTCTACTATAGTTTTCAATCCCTTTAAAAGTATTTTTTTCTTGTCCTTGGATAATTACATAACCCATTCATAATTTTAGGGATCTAAATCACCCTAACATTAGGGATCATCACACATGGTGTGAGGGTAATATGTCGTTAGACCTCTTTGATTCCAAAGTTTACAAATATGATAGGTTTATAATTTTTTATAGTAATTTATCTATTACTATTTGTTTATTAATGATTTTTTGAGTGGATTAATTTTTACTTCACAATTTTTGGACAATATGAACTTATTTTTGTATATCTACCTTTATTTTGTTTTATGTTTTTATGCCTCATTCAATAATAAAATATTTTAAATTTCAGTAATGGGCCATATCCTGAAGTGTCTCCTCTAGGTGAGAAAGGATCAGTTCCCCCACTTATTTAGATGATTATTGTATTAAAATTGTAGGCTTAAATTGTGAAATGGAATATCATTCTATGATAGTTCCACCATTAGAGGCTGGAGAGGTTTTACAATAAGATATACCCATAAGTGGTAGAGGATTGACATAAGTTGGTTGTTTTGGTCTTTTGGATTATTCAAAAACTGACCGATCCAATGTATGGGAATGAATACAAAATTTTTATTCAGTAAAGGGGATACTGGTCGAATCTCGTGATGTAGAACTATAATTAGATTCCACAAACATGACCAAACATTGAGAAAATATTTCATGATGAGTATTACCCCTCATTCTTATGATTCATGTAGATTTAGATTTTATAAAGGTGTTACAAGGTGACTTGATAGTTCTAGAGTACAATTCATGATCAATTTAACTCACAAATTAACCCCTGAACATGGTGAGAGATGGTTTCTTCCAAGAATGGAAGTTTGAGTAGGGTCTTAAGAAATACATTCAGGTCTATTTTGTCTTCCTATGCCTTACAACCTATGAAGTATTTCTATAATGTGATCTGGTGAGTAAGGAATTCAAATAAGGGAGATGATGAGTGGTTGGTGCTGGTGGTGGACATCATGGGGCTTATTTTTTTATAGTATCTATCATATGTAAAACATCGTGGTCTAGAAAATGGCGGAATTCCCATTCCTGAACACAAACACTTGTATATGTGTCTCAAGGATGAAATTGAGGATCCACCAAATCATGTGAGGGTTACTATTATGATTATGATGTGACGGGTCAAATGGAACATTATTTCACATCCTTTCAAGCTGAGTAGGATATGAATATGGTGGAAAGACCATTATGTTATAGGAATTATCTTGATCAGGGGTCTTCAAGGCATGATCTAGGTGGTCCCTATGGAGGCGGTGCTTTATAGGAGTTGGGGAGTTAAACCATTGGAGAATCAGACACTTCAAAATTTTGGATTTATTTTCTTTGTAGTGGAAAGTATAAATATATTCAATAAGAATTTTATAGTACTACCAACGAAGTAGTAGATGTACTTTTTCATTGAACCTCTCCATATATCACAAAAATATCTTCACTGTCATTGAGAGGACTAGATTAGGATATATCTAACACTAAGATGGGGGGTGAATCAGTGTTGAGGAATTTTTAAACCAATTTATACTTTTTACCCATGTACCTATTGATCTATTAGGATATTAATTATATTATTCTCTTTTACATGTCGAATTCAATAATAGAATGATGTAAAAATATAAAAATGATATTTTTTCATGGTTCACTACTCAATAAGAGCTGCTACATCCTTACCGTGAATGAGAATGGCTAGTGCATGGATTATCTACTATAATTTGATATTATGTTACAGTGGGTTGACTAGTAAAACAATCAACTATTTCATGTGTCACCCTACACTTGGAGGAGGGAAGGAGATAATTTCTTCCCATTGTGAGTCCCTACACTTAGAGAGGGAAGGGAAATTGTCGTTCGCCTTAAACTAGTGATAACCTAGTTCAACTTGCAGCCTCTAGAAGGTTCTTTATACATTCTATGGATAAATTATTCATCCTTTGTAAAAGGTAGGTTATTCTCTTGGTCTTATTTATTGATGTTCACTTGATTACATGCAAATCTGTAGGCAAGAAATTCTACCTTCATTTATCTCTTCTTCTTGTGTGAAAAACCAACTACACTACCTCTTTCTCGGTGCAATAACCAACTGCACTATTCTTATTCTCTCATCTTCTCTAGTGGAACATCTAACTGCACTAGAAAATCTTGTCACTTTAGGTCTAGAATCACATAAACCAATGTTATTGTCCAGGGCTTGAAGATCGGTTCACATAGCATCATCTGAATTAGTGCTTCTCTCTTGTTAATGAATCAATGTGATCACACATCTAGCATATTTATTGAACCTACTCTTCCCTTTAATTATTATTCTTCTTTACCCACATGGAAATGATTAATATGGTTATTATAGTTATGTGTCCTCATGTATGCATGTGAATTCATGCATACTTTTATAAACCTCTTCTCCTTCTAGTGTGAGAACCCTGATGGGTGTGAATTATTAAGCACACACACAACCTCTTCCTTTCCCTTCTTTTATTATTCCCTTCATCACATTGAACTTGGTTTGTATTACTTTACATCATACACATAAGTGAATGTGTAAAATGTGTGCTCTTCTTCAAAACCGAAAGGGTATAACCCTTCATTTATGAAAACACCTTCTTCAAGGCCTCAAGCTTCTTCAAACAATGCACATATTTACATTAGCAGTGTACTTCCCCATCTGGGTGAACCAAAAATCAAACCCCTAAAATAAGTTGTATATAGGTGAAAAGAAGAGGGTGATTACCATTTGGAAGGCCTTGAGATTCACGGTTGTTCTTCTTGCAAAAGGTGCATGGTTATTTCCCTTCACAGAGAACAACAAGGGTGCGGTTTTACTAGTTGTGTACCTGTGAGAACTTCCTCTGGAAACACAGAAATGGTTTTTAGAAAAAATATTGGGTTTTTATTTGGTGTTGTATCTTCAAAATTTTGTTTGAGGGACAATAGAACCAAATTATGGCTTGCAGGAACTATTATTTGCAGAATAGAAAGCTTGTGGGACTCTTAGTTTCTCTTCATGAAATGGTTCACAGGAAGAAGCTCTGTTTTCCTGAAACAAAAGCTCTTAAATATATGGAAGTAGTAACCTCTCTCCTATTGTATCCTCTCCTTTTATAGACAAGGATCACTTCTTCACCTGTGTTCAAATCTCTCTTATGAATCGGCTGGGATCCACACATTTAATAACTGAGATCTTTGGCTCATTAAAACATTCAACCCATATTTGAAATACACCAAGATTTGTGGATATTTAGTTTTCAATAAACGGATCCTTTCTTGATAATGTTCATGCATTTTATATTTTCATGTATCTCATTTTTATATCATGCATGAATAAGGCTGGCCTCTAGAACTTTATTTTCCTTAGTTGAAGCTTCTTCATCGAGATTACACAATCATGCAAGATGAAGATTATATGCATGGTCTTAGTTCAATCACAAGGAACATCTTCACTGGATAAAGATCATACATAGTAGTGTGTCATTATTCGCAATGAGATAAGTGTTGCCGATGGGTAATAGTGATCTTGAGGGGTCGTATACGATGGTTCATGATGGATTGAATGTCGCTGAAGGATCAGATGAACTTGGTTTAAATTCACGCGGCGTAAGATCAGTTGTGCGGCAGAGATTTGGATGATTGAATAGAAAACTAATCGGAATGTCGACCAAGATGTGGGATGCGATGAGTGGGTGATATTACATCCTAGTTTTGAAAATTTTGTCCCACATCAATATAGAGATGTTGGAGAGGCGCAACATATCAATCAAGACATCTCAGTATCAGTACAAAATTCTCATCTCCCCTTACGGTGCCTCCCCATGCCAATTCTCTATGGGAGCACTCTTAACACCATTTCTTCCACCTCGGAGTGCACTGCTAGTGCCCATTATTCACTCTCCACATGGTTTAATCACCGTTCACGCACCTGCGGGATTATACATGGTCTGCACGCCATGTCCCTATTGTAGGGATAGCCTTGAGGCTTCCTTTGGGAATGATTGACCCTTGGGTCCTGCATGTTCTTGAGGTTGAATACCTCGGATGGACATGAATGTTTGGCCTATTATTCATTATCCACATAAACATTACTAGTGTAACCTTGCATGGACACCAGAGAACATAAATCACACGCATGGATACCACTTTCAAATCAAAGATCATTCCACTCCCTTCTTTTCTTATTCTTCAAACATAATGCTCAATATTTTCTTTTTTATGACCACTATTAGAATTATAATCTTCAAGACTCATCCGATTCAATCATAATGTATGGAATAAATTTTGTGAGTGATGTGTTCTCATATAAACACATGCCTTCTTCCTTGAATATCATCACAATAAATTGTCTGATTTCCATTCACTATTTCACTTAGGAGGGTTTCTTTATGAATCCTTGAAATTAATTGACCTCATTGAATACAAATAAAACTCAATTACTAAAGTGGTCCCAACAATCTCCCCTTATGTATTCATCTGAAATACCCAACCTTTTTCAAATAATTGAATGTTTCAATGTGAGTATTCAATTATTTCTCTCTCCTAAACATTCATTTCACTTCTCTCCCACTTATTGAAAAGAAATACAAAGATAATGGTAGAGTGGGTATCATTCAATACATAATAACTATGCCATAAATCATTTAACTCTAAATCTACTTGAGTAATGATACGTGTAGAAAACAAGAAGATTTGATTTAGACAAAAAAACTGTCCATTACCCACTAAATATGAAACCTCATGAGATGAGAACTCATGTACATGTCTTCAAGGGTTTTACACTTGCATTACATGAATTGAATAATATGTATGATATGAGATAATCAACCTGATACTCATTCATTCTCTCCAATAATAGGATAAAAAACTTTCAAGTCCAATTGGAAGGATAAGTGGATTTGGGAAACATTCACTTTTCATGTCACTGATTAACATTGTTACTCCACCTTTATAGAATGATCATTATATTGTGTATCCAAAGATGTGGGATTTAGAAATAACATACCTCTTACAATGATATTATCTTATGAATATTTGAATTTTATACCAAATTATGTTGATACTCATTGAAATAATGACTATAGCAGCTTCTTCATGTGTCTCCCCATCAGGGGAACACGTCTCATCACTGAATCCCAATTTCAACTCTTGAGATCTATCCTCACATTCAATTACCTATATGATAAGAACAAAAACAACACCCAAATATTTAAGGTAATAAGGTGGATCCTTTTTGCACCATCAATGTGAAAACAAGGTTAAGATGATTTTCTCACCCCAGATTCTCCATTCTTCACACACCCACTACTAATATTCAATGATGATTTTGATTGTGTGGACCTCACTATTTTTTCCATATCTTTGTGTGTGGGTCTTCTATATTGAAGGGTTTTAAAAGCACTAGAATATCATGGTGAAACAATAATCATCATGATGAATTCATTTTGGGATAGTGTAAATTTGAAGCATCTTCTAACAGTGTGACCATCTTTCTTGCACCTCACACACTAAACTTTTTTGCCTTTATGTAGAATGTTTTTTTGTTTTTAGAATCACTCATAGCCTGTTCATCTTTCATTGATCTCATTCTTTCCAAATTATCTAGCCAAACCCCAAATATATCATTAGGTACTACGGAATAAATATTAGATATTCTACATGGCATCTTCTGAGTGCAATCCTTATTAGTAGTTCTTTTGGATGCACTACCCTTCTACTTCCTTGATTTAGAATCCAATGAATATACGTATTTCCTTATTAAAAACTTATTTGGAGAAATTTTTTTTCACATTATTCATCAAATTTCTTCCCAAGGATGGGTATTCATTCTTACCTAGCTTCTATGGTTGTCTTTTCTTACCAGATTTTGGTACCTGTTGAAATGAACATGTGATATTCATGTGACCACTCCTATTGCCTACATCATAGACGTTATCTAACATTCCAAATATGTCTGCAGTATATAGATGAATCTGGATCTGTGGATGTTGTTTCTTCTTATCTGGATTTCTCCCCCTTGATATTGGATTTCATTTTGCTTTTACATTTAATGTATTTTATCAATAATCCACTACCTAATACCCAATTCTATTACACACCATCATTGACCAACAAACATTGACTTCTTGCCATATTCTTCATAAGGTTGATGAATCTTTTTCATGGTATGAAGTGACTTCTGTGGGGATCTATCTTCCTCACTCTTTCCCCTATCCACCATATACATGTTTTCAGGTTTCATCTCACTTTTCTTCTTCCATACATGATTAGAATTGTTTTCCAAACCTGCACTTTTTGTATAAATAGTTTTTTAAACATGAGTACATGTTTGTATGGATGGTAACTTATTTGCAGATACTTGTGATGGATCAATGAGTAAAGTCATGATCTATCAATTAAATTTTGGAGGTATTTTGATTGTACAATACTTTAGTGAGCATATAGTACTAGTAGCAACTGTTTCCTTATTTTATAAAGACTCAATATGGGTCTTCCCAAGATTGGTCATCTTAGCTTCCAATTCTTGACTTCCCATATTGAGGATGTAACGACCCAATTATTTTAATAAAAATTTCCTTCTTATAAATATGCCATAAGTCACATCATAATGAACTAATAAGTGATAAGTGGCCTTTAAACATATGTTGGTCACTTCTGTGTTTGTAATTTTTTAAATCTGACATACACAGTTGTGTTCAAGATGTTTTTTGCAGTCCGATAAGAAAACATAATTTTTGTTGAATAGTAAAAAACCATTATGAATAGTAACATACCATTATGAATAGTGATATATCCTAAAGAATAATAACCTAACCTATGATAGTATAAAAATAATATTCAAGTTGGATGTACAATATACATATATTTTAGAATAAGTTCACGAGTGTTTTAATACTAGTTTTTGATAATAAATTACGATTTTAATTAAATATTATAATAATAATATTTAGAAAACTATTTTTGAAAAATGGAATTTATTCTGTTATTCTAAACATCAAAAATTGTTCAGGGTGGAATTTTGTGATTTTTCTGAAATACATGAGATTTTGATGAATAGTAAAATACAGTAATTTACCATATATATACATTATAAGATAAATAGACTATTCCTATCATCATGGCTGATGTCACCACCCATGGTTTGAATTAGCATGACCCATTTACTATTATTGGTGATGTAATTCTTACTAATCCTTGTATTGGGAAGAAATATTATATTAATGATTATAATATTATGAAATCCCTCCTCTCCCCCACTATAAAACCCCCACATTCACTCCTTCTTCGCTCTACTCCTCTGAAGCCTTGTTCCTTGCCATTATTCTGCCACAATATCTCCCCAAGGTCCTCCCCAACGTCAAAAAGCTATCAGACTCTTCAAAATACCAAAACATCTCCCTTTAAGAGGTTCTCAAAGGAGTAAGTCTCAAGAGGTAAATTCCTCTTCCCAATTTCTTCTTTTCTTTTAAGTTCTTTTCCTTTTTATTTATTTCCTCCCCTCCCTTATCCATAATAGTATGATAAATCCAGTAAAATACATGTACTAGAATGTACTCATTCTAGTGTTATATTTCATTATCTTCTCTACTTTCCCTAACCTTTTATTTAAAATAAATGAAATCACCGTTTGAGATGTGCTAATTTAGCACATTCAAGGACAACAATTTATCAATTTATATTATTATATTTAATTATTGTAATGAAACCATTTGTGTTATGGTTGAACCAGATTATTATATATGTGATATATCCTATTTTTTGTTCTGTAACCCTTTTGTACAATTGGAATTATGTTATAAAGAAAAAAACATTCTTTGTAATCAAATCCACCGATTAAGAAAAACGGTTATCACTATGGTTATATATATAAAAATTAAAATTCACTCTAAGTAAACTATATAAAATTAAAACCATGTAATCTCATGGATATGAGCTAAATAATATATGTTCAATTCTGGACAACCACTTTCATTTGGAATATAATCTAAACATGAATATAAGAGAACTGATCCTTTAAAGCCAAGAAAACAAACGAGCACGAACAATTAAATTGTACCATGTAACTAATCAAAAATACTTTCAATGAACTAAAAAGGGATAAAATAAATAAATTTAATATAGAAGGGGTTCTAGAATTATTAATTATTAAGCCTAATTTGTTTATTCATTTCATTAATAAGATGTGGAGAACACCAACAGGATTAAGGTAAGGGGTCCATCCCTTTTTACTCTTAATCAAGATTGTTCTCTATGCTATACCTTTTTTGTGTAAAACAAAGTGATGGGGTATGTTTATACACCTTCCCCATACCGTTATAATATTTTATATGTGATGAGAAACCCCTTATATCTCTAATAAATATCACTTAGTTACACCAGATACTATGCCAATAAACCACGATAGATTCTACCTGAACATCCTTTATTCCTTCAGGTTGCTCTATATTTATTTTTAACACAATGTTGTTGTTGTTTTTTTAGTATAACATTAACATTCTGTTTATATGTTACAAACTAATGTTCCAAGATCCATCTATCATTCTTTTTCATGTATATACATTCTTTTATGTGAACCTCTCTTCAATACTTCCCAATAAGCACACTCGTTTTAAAGGAACATCCCGAAAAATTACACAATTTCCTGAGCACTCTATATTATATTTTAAGACACCATTATCTATTAAATTTCTTTTTTTATTTTAAAAACCTTCTTGGTTCAATTCTGGTTTTATATAAAATAATGTCTTCTTTTGTATTTTCAAAGCATTATAGCATTTTGCATAAAATCGCACAAAAATGTCTTAATGCTAATGTTTATAAAAAAAATTTCTCATATGTTGTCACTTATGTTTGACACCAATAACCAAGTTATATGCCTATTTTACCCTATGAAAGTCCATGTATTTTATAATTCTTTCCTTACATGGACACTTTTATGATACACCCATTGGTTATGATTTATGTCATGATTGTGGTACCAAATTCTTTCCATGGGTACCCTTACGTTTTTTTGTTGTTGATTATGTATGATTGTATATGTGGTAAGAATATTTATGTTGAAATAATATTAATGAAAATTTTGAGATGGGTGCACCCATATAGATCTACAATGCATTGGGTAAGGTTATGTCTCATGAGATGCGATTTGAAACAGGATTGGCCGTTAGCCTTAACTCGTAATAAAATGGGAAACGAGATTAGCAGTTAGCCTTGACCCATAATAAAGATATGATTTATGATTCTACCACATTTATGTGATCCAATGTTTATATGATCCCATTCTTATATTAAAAGATTTTATGAGTTTCATGCTTTGGATATCAGTATGTCATGCCTCCTAACTCATTTTCATGAGATGTCTCTTTATGTTCATTCCCTTAATGGGATTTTTAGCTCATCCCTTTGTTCATGTGTTCCCTAGGGTAACCTATGAAAATGTATGGGCTCAAAGGAAGTTATAATGTCTTTATAGAGATTAAATAAAGTTGTTTTTTGCCCCATGTTTTATGTTATATGTACCTAGTGTTCCAAGACACTCAACATAACGATCCTTGGCTTGTACTCTAACGATTAATTATGATTAAAATCATGAAATGTTTTATATAAAAGTCTTGGGTCGGTATAGTTGGTATCAGAGGATGGTGTAGTTATTTTTGGAGATTAGGAAGAGAGCACTGTAGTGGGATCCTTAAGGATGAGCCTATTTATAAGAAAACAGTCCAAAATTTTGGTGAGTATAGAGTAAGTGTCTTATCAAGAAAATGCATCACTGTCTGGATACGATCAGGGATAGGCAGCTCTGGCATAAATGTATCTTGGGGTAAAACCTGAAAACACCACTTTGAGCTAGAATCAAACTAAAACTGGTGCACAATAACGGGTCTTGTTGCACTCTTGGTTATGACACTCCTGAGGGATATGCTTTAGTATATTCACGATCTTAGTACAAACCATTATTAAGGGAAAAAAAGAATCCCATAAGAGTATAAGTTATGAAATAGATCGAGGATAACATAGATATAAACCTAAGGAATCACAAGTCAGGATATACTTCTTCTTTATAAGTTCATACTTTAATGTTCAAATTTTCGTTTTATGCTATATAGATTAGTATTCAAGACCTCTAATTATACGTACTTTTACTTAGTTAGTGGCCGGAAATAGAAGAACCTATTCCAACAGCCAATGTGATAGGCAATGTGATGATTGCCCTAATGGCATGCCTGATGTGATGAAAGCGGGTGCTCAAAAATTTATGGTAGTACTTGATCAGCTAGATCGAGTAATGAATAATAACATAAATCAATTGGAAAGTCTCCCTCCTCCATGTAAAGTTCATGTTTCCATAGAGTCCTTCATGTGACAAAGGCCTCCAATGTTTAGCGGGTCTTCTGATACACTCTTTACAGAACAATGGATTAACTCCGTTGAAAATATTTTCTCTGTCCTCCAATTCTTGGAAGAAGAGAAAGTTGTATTGACAGTCTATCGTTTTGATGGGGAAGCTGATCAGTGGTGGACACTGATCAAGAATACAACTTCCCAAGAGGAAATTGATTCCATAGAATGGGAGAAATTCAAGTGAATGTTTTTCAACAAATATTTTCCTCGAACCCTCATTCTCATGATGGAAAGAGAGTTCCTTGGACTCATGAAAAAGGAAGATGAGTCAATCGGGGCATATGAAGAGAACATTACAAGGCTTTCAAGGTACGCCTCTGGCTTTGTCATGAACATCGAAAGTAAGGTGGGTCACATCTTTAGCGGACCAAAGCTGAGTCTACGAAAATTGTGGGCGATTCGAGACTTAGACAGCTATGAGTATATTGTCTGTTGGGCCATCATGGTTGAAATTGAGATTGGAGACTCTCAATAGTCTCATGGGCCTAGTGAAAAGAAGTAGAAAATGGAGAACAACTTGTGTGGTTCATCAAACAATTCCTATGATGGAAAGAAGCCTCACTTTTCCCTTTGTAAATTTGTGGGAAGAAGCATCTTGGTGACTGTCTCAAGGGAAACAAGAATTGCTACAAATGCGGAATGTTTGGTCATCTTGTCACCAACTGCCGAAGGGATATGAAAAATCCTACTAATGTTAAAGAAGAAAGGAATGTTCAGATCAACACTAAGCCTGCAGTGCAGTGTTATAACTGCTAGGATCTTGGTCATTATGCGAACAATTTCCCTAAGCTGAGGGTTGTCGGAGGCAATTAGTAGCAACCTCCAAGGAAAAAAGGAAGGGATTATGCTATAACTACTACTGAGGTGGAGCCAGAAAATGATGTGGTGAGAGGTACACTTGTTATTCATTCACGAGTAGAGAAATTAATTCTTGAATTCAATGTAATTAATTCTTGAATTCAATTCTAATTTCTAATTTTAAGTTGGATCGTGTGTTAATTAAATAAGACAAGGTCTTATTTAATTAAGATGTTGTTTTGGTGGTGGGATAGGATTTTGGGAAGGGATTTGCTCTAACCCTTGAATAACATCTTCTTCCTCATCGAAGAACGCGATGAACACCTATCCTTCGATGAAGAACTCCGTCACTGCAAAGGGGAGTTTATCGTACCATCTTCTTACCACTCCACATCCAGTGAGAGACACCATCCTCAGAGATCGACGATGTGATGCCGATGATTCTCTTCTCCGCGACGCCAATGATCCACTTTCCGTAATGCTTACGGAGTCTCCTTCCACAACGTCCCTTTCCACGACAAACCTCATTCAACAAAAATGCTTGAGGTAAGGGATTTATTGTTTTTGTTCGTGAATACTTCCATCACTGTTCTTCATTTTCAAATTAGACCGCCTGTTATCGCAATAACGGGAGGAGGTCGGACCGCACGAACACGACCGACTCCCCTCCCCCCCTTGATCCATGATTTTCTTGTGGCACGGGCAAGGAAGCGTGGTGCCATTGCAGCACACGAAAATAATAAAGAATGGGTGGAGAAGCACGACATTGTCGCGCTGCGCAGTTGAAGTCGAAAAAAGCGGCAACGTCGTCGTGCCGCGTCGGAGAACCTCGAAGAGTCCGCGACCTTTGTCCGTGGTGGAGCAGGAGGGTGGGACCCCCGCGGTCCCACAGATGTAGCAACCGGCCAGCTTCCAAGAATTCGGGGGTCGTAACCCATAGATGGCCGAAGGAGCGGCCCCCACCTGGGGGCCGCGGTTACACAAACAGGGGGGCAGTGACCCCCCCCCCCCCCCCCACCCCTTCCGCTAGGCCATTTCGGCCGAACCGCCTGGCCACGCCAGCCAGGCCGAGCACGCCAGGCCAGGCCATGCCCTAATGGTCCGGACCCAGACCCGGGTCGGGTCACCCCGGTTCGGGCCGACCCAGGGGTATCGGGCCGGGTCGGACCGGGCCCGAACCCCCTATTTTTAGATCTCTTTCGGTCTTTTGCCCATAACTTGGGCTACAACCCTCCAATCGATGCACTGTCAGCTGCGATGCAATCCTTGGATCGAGAAGGTCGTTTTGGTATATTAAACTCAACGTTTCGGAGAACTTTGGGTTCGAACGGGTTGGTTCGAACACGAAACCAATCGGGCCCTCGGAGCGGAAATGCTTATAACTTGAGCTCCAGACGTCTGATTGACGTGTCATCGACTTTGATGGATTCCTCTTAGTGAGATGGACCTTTTGGCTTACTCTTCTCGAGGTGTGGACACAGTTGGAGTATGGTCGGATTGGTTTTGACTTAAAAACCAACTGGGCCCCTAGGATGAAAAAGCCAATAACTCTCAAACCTGACATCCAATTGATGCGCTGTCTGTGTCGTTGAGTTCCTGTTGACGATTTAGAACTTTTGGATACATCAACACTGGAATTCGTATCAGTTGATGTATCCTCCCCTCAACTCATGGAGTAGACCCTCCTCGAACGAGCTTAATGTGTCGGGGAAACCGTAGAGTTGGCTGCGACTGCGATTATAATGATGATAGTACGGGAATCCTCCGTGGGTTCCAAGTTGACGACTACTGCACTCAGCGATCCTCAATGGATCAGTGCTTACCAATCCTATGTGGATCAGATCCTGTGTGGGTCAGCGCTCAGCGGTCCTGTGTGGGCCAGCGCATACTGATCCTGTGTGGGTTAGATCCGATGTGGGTCATTGCGGGGGTTAATAATATATCGATCCTATGTGGGTCATTGTGGGGGTTAGTACCTATCGATCCCATGTGGGTCCGACGGCTTGGATGAATCAGTGGCTACATCTGATCATCTCTATCATCTTACGAATAAGTATACCTATTTGAGCTGAGTCTTGACTTTCAATCTTTATCTTCGATAAGATTGACTTGATATCCTGTGTGGATTACGATATGATTCCTGTGTGGATTGGGTTATGTTTTCTTGTGTGGAGTGGGTTGTACTTGGGCTCAGATGTTTGAGTCGAATTGGAATTGATGACTTATGTATATGTATGGGAATATACCTAAGTTGTGTTGGATGTTACTTCGTGATTGTATCTTTCCTTTGTGGATTATCCTTTGTGGATTATCGGGGACCTACATGGGTCTCGGGGTCCCTACTGAATAGCTTATACTCACCCCTGCATGGGCTATGCCCACACTATATTGTGTTGGATTTAGACGACGGATAACACTGATCATGGTGGAGGCTTGTGGAGAAAGTTGGTATATGGAGGTGGACCACTCGGTGGGACGTACACGGAGCGGAAAGCTGGACCCGTGGAGCTGAGGAGGCTATATGTACCCACCATTCATGTGGGACTTCTAGTGGATGGATCGACGTTGCGGCTATAGTTACAGTTGCTGTACTTTCTTTCCAGTTGTACATTACATTCAGTTTGGGTTTGTACCCGGGCCCACTTACATTTCCACACTCGCTATTGTATCTAGTTTTACTTAGTGTTTACTCTACTTACTTACTCTGTGGTGTTTGTTTACATTACAAAGGCAATGCCTTCCCCTTTTTGTCGGGATTTTACGCCTTGGTGCTAGTCGTCAGCCCCTGACCTATGGGAGGCGGGCTTGGGGTAGTCACGACACGAGCCCTGAGGACGGGTCGTGACAAATTGGTATCAGAGGAGTTCGGTTCTACCGCAGAACTCTGTAATTTGATCTTTTTCTATGTGAAGCAATAATCATAAGAGTATTGAGTGTGGTTATCAGTCCAGGGAGTCCAGTGTTGGTGCGGCAGCCGATGTATCTATACACCAGGACCCTGACTTCTGATTTCTGACTTAGTACACGAAAACATTTATTGCATGTGTGTTTCAAGATTTTCATTGTGATTACATTGTTTCAGCTCACCAAGTATACTGTATTAACCGTGGCACACCTGTTTCTTTTCAGGATTCCCCTATGATGGCACCCAGCTAGGGTTCCTAGTTTTGTACGTGATGACAGCCCACTGAGCGATGAGGCCTCGGTGTAGGGCCCAATTACTGCGGAGGCACCGGCGGTACCACTACTCGTCGAGCCACCTATGCTACCAACCCCAGCCGCTGAGAGTGCACATCGCCTTGGTGCACTGCACGAGTTTCAGCGTTAGAGACTGCCCAGGTTCCACAGGAGATAGACCCTCAGGCAGTCGAGGATTGGCTGGAGGCGGCTGTGCAAGTTTTTAGGTTAGTGGGGACACCAGCTAACCTCATGGTGATCCTCGTAGTGAGCCTCCTGCATGCATCAGCAGGAAGATGGAGGAGCTTGATGCTCCAGGTGCACGACAAGGCATCACTCCTCTGGACGGTCTTTGAGAGCCTCTTCCGCTCGTATTTTTTCCCAACCACCCTCTGTGCAGTGTGCATCCATGAGCTTCTACAACTACGATAGAGAAGCATGATGGTCACCCAGTACTTGGCGAGATTTACCGATCTCTCACGTTATTCGACGGACATGGTATGGGACCCATTCTTCCAGGCCCGGACCTTCGAGCAGGGATTGAGGAATGAGATCAGGGCATCGCTGATCTCCCTCAGCATTCTGACCTAGGCAGGGGTATTGGAGAGAGCCCTTCTCATCGAGAGATTTCTTACTAAGCCTACACCAGCAGAGAGACCTACCGCAGGGCGGCATGTTGTAGAGTCCTATGAAGCTGGCAATCGACGGATGACACATGGGTCCAGGTGGACCATACCCTCAGGCAGACGACCTCAGGAAACTGGTTTAGAAGTGTGGGGCACATAGCGCAGAGCCAGTCTTTCGAGAGGCAGATAGTGCTATGCATGCGGCGGTCAGGGCAACATGGCTCGTGACTGCCTGACCCGTCGTGCAGAGGAGCAGCAGACTATTGAGGGACCACACAGGCAGAGGCAAGGGTCGACTATGGCAGTCCACTGGGAGTAGGCAGACGAGGCAGAGGATCTGGCTGAGAAACAGGTGGTGGGAGACGCTTTGAGGCTCTACCACCACCACCACCACCAGGAGGCCCATCCCGACCACATGGAGCTGGCGGGCAGAGGCAGGCACGGCTTCAGGCAGCGGAGGCCAACGACCACAGTGTGCCCGAGATGATTCGACGTACAATCTGTGTCTACTCCACCCTTTCTGCAGTTCTTATAGACACAGGAGTGAGTCATTATTTCATTGCCACTACCCTTGTTCGGAGCTCCGAGATTCCAACAGAGCGGTTGGATCGATCCTTACTGCTAGAGACTCCTATGGGAGCAGACTCGATGATTACACACTGGTTCTAGCAGTGTGAGCTTACTCTAGGAGGCGAGAACTTCAGCTGGGAACTTCTTGTAGCAGCGTCGAGGCCTTACGACATCATCTTGGGCATGGATTAGTTATCTACAGTCCATGCTCAGATCAACTGCATTAGGCACAAGGTGCGATGTGTTCATTCCGATGGGAGTAGGTTCACCATCACCAGCGAGAAGGGACCCTTTCCAGCATAGGATGGACTCACTTAGAGGAGAGGAAAACCCATCACTCATTAGTTTCTAGCCTCATACTAGGATCAGTTGACATGTGGAGTCCAAGCTGAGCTGCTATAGTGGATCAGTATGTAGGCGTTTTCCCTAACAACGTTCCCGGACTACCTCCTCGCAGAGAGGTAGAATTTTATTTTGACCTGTACCCAGGGATAGCCCCGATATCCACTCCCGCATATCAGATGGACCCCGCTGATCTTCGAGAGCTACAGGTACAGTTTGGTAACTTGAAGGGGAAGGGATTCATCCGATCCAGTGTTTTATCCTGGGCTTCCCCGATTTTGTTCGCCAAGAAGGCAGACGGGAGCTTGCGACTGTGTGTCGATTACCGTCGCCTGAACCAGGTGACCGTGAGAAACAAGTATCCACTACCGAGGATTGACGACCTCTTAGATCAGCTCAAGGGAGCACAGTGTTTCTCAAAGATAGAACTCAGTTCAGGCTATCATCAGCTCAGAGTTCGAGATGAGGACGTGCAGAAGACGGCCTTCAGATGTCGGTATGGCCACTATGAGTTGTTGGATATGCCTTTCGGCGTACCCAATGCTCCAGAAGTGTTCATGGGCCTCGTGAACAGGATATTTCAGCCTTACCTCGATCGATATTTCATGGTATTCATCGACGACATATTGATATACTCGACGACTGAGGAGGAGCACGCCAACAACTTGTGGGTTGTACTGGACACACTCCGAGAGAACCAGCTTTACGATAAGCTGTCGAAGTGTCAGTTCTGGTTACATGAGGTCCACTTCATGGGACACGTCTTCTCGGAGATGGGAGTTGTGGTGGATCCTATGATGATCAAGGCAGTGCTAGCTTGGGAGCCACCCACGAGTGTGACAGAGGTGCGGAGTTTCTTGGGACTAGCTGAGTACTACCAGAGATTTGTGCTAGTCTTTTCCAGAGTTTCGGAACCACTCTACGCTTTGTCAAAGAATGGGAAACCCTTTGTGTGGTCAGAAAGATGTCAGCAGAGCTTCCAAGAGCTGATACAGTGATTGACCAGCACACCTATATTGAGGCTACCGGAGGAGGGAATTGGGTATGTAGTCTACTGCGATGCATCAGGGATCAGACTCTGATGTGTCGTGATGCAGGAGTGGGCATTGATCGCCTATGGATCACATCAGTTGAGGCAACATGAGAAAAACTATGCTACCCATGACCTGGAGTTTGCAGCAGTGGTATGAACTATGAAGATGTAGCGACACTATCTGATTGGAGAGCGCTTTACTGTCTATTCTGATCACCAGAGTCTTAGGTACATCTTCTCGTAGAAGGACCTAAACCTAAGATAGTGGCGATGGATCGAGTTCTTCCAGGACTATGACATTGAGATAATCTATACTGCTGGAAATGGGAACATAGTAGCCGATGCTCTCAATAGGAGGACGGTCATTCAGCTACTTAGGGAGGCAATATAGCAACTAGCCTCGTTGCAGATATCCTTCATGGATAGTGATGGAGCGGCCTTTCTACAATCACTCACAGTCACTCCTCCAATTCTACAGTGGGTCAAAGAGGCACAACATGGGGACATTGACTGTGAGATGCGGCGTGCACAGATATCCTCAGGACATCCACCTGCTGGATTCTCTGTTGGAGGAGAGCACGTCATCCTTTTCAGAGGACGTACCATGGTACCAGCTGCTTTACGGGAGGAGGTGATGAGGGAGTTCCACACTTCCCCTTTAGCGGTATATCCAAGAGTGGCGAAGATGTACGAGGACCTCAGACGAGAGCACTGGTGGCCATGTATAAATAAGGCTATAGAAGAGTTCTTTTCTCGATGCCTCACCTTCCAGCAGGTGAAGGCGGAGCACCAGGTACCAGCAGGCTTGGTACAGCCCTTGGAGGTCCCGGAGTGGAAGTGGGATGGGATATCTATGGACTTAGTGACTGGACATCCATGCACTTCCAGAGGTCACGACTCTATTTGGGTAATTGTCGAATGACTCACCAAGTCGGCCCACTTCTTACCAATTAGAGAGCAGGGCTCAGTGGAGATCTTGGGATGCCTCTACATTCAAGAGATCATATGGCTTCATGGTTTGACATCATCTATCGTCCCTGATCGAGATGCAAACTTTACTTCCCGGATTTGGAAGGGGTTGCAGGAGGCATTTGGGATGCATCTACGTCTAAGCACCGCCTTTCACCCTCAGACGGATGGTCAGACAGAGAGGACCATTCAGACTCTCAAGCACATGCTCCGCGCATGTGTCCTCGACTTTGGTCATAGCTGTGAGGACCACCTACCCTTGGTGGAGTTCACATACAACAATAGCTACCACTCAACCATCGGGATGGCACCATACGAGGCATTGTACGGCCGACCATGCAGATCACCGCTGTGCTGGACAGACCCTGGGGAGTCAGCAGTTGTGGGATCAGATATGGTCGAGGCCATGATGGAGAATGTACAGGTCATCCAGGAGAGGATGAGGGCAGCTCATACCTGGTAGAAGTATTATGCTGACAGGAGGCGGAGACCACTATAGTTTGAGGATGGCGACTACGTATTTTTACGGGTTTAACCTCGACATGGATTACAGAGATTTGGCCGAGGCGGAAAGTTTTCTCCGCTATTCATCGGACCATTCCAGGTCCTCAACAGGATTGGAAAGGTTGCTTATCTCCTGGCTCTACCACCTCAGTTGCACCGGGTGCATGACTTCTTCCATGTATCTCAACTGAGGAGATACGTGCACGACCCGACGCATATCATTGACCATGGGGAGCTGGACATTGATGATGGGGCGACTTTTGGCAAGGTGCTAGTGGAGATCGAGGATCGACATGAGTGGGTCTATGTGGATGGTCGATTCTTCTAGTGCGCATCAGGTGGCAGCATGGGAACTTCCAGGAGAGAACTTGGTAGTGGGAGGCTAAGATGCGTGCACAGTACCCACATTTGTTTCTATAGTTTACGATGTATCATTACGGGGATGTAAAGCCCTGAGGTGGGAGTAGTGTAAAGACCCATAAAATTCAAGGGAAATTTTTTCTTAATTTTATTTGGGATTTTACAGAATGTTGTTTCTGAGGACAACTGATTCCAAGGCCCGTTGTGCCCAGAATCATTTTCCGAAGTTTTTCTCGGGTACATTCAGTGAACGAATGAGCAGGATTTCCTAACATTTGAACCGGTGCTCAGAATCAAATTCCAACAGAACCAATGGAATCGCAGCACCTGTAATTTCTAAGGAACACCTTTTCCGAAGTTGTGTTTGCTCGGGTGTGGTTATTAAAATTTTGGGTTAAGTGAAGAATAAAATAAAATGGTGCAACCAATTTTTTTATTTTTTATTTAAAGTATTTTAACCTAAGCTAAGTGGTTGGAGTGGGACCCACTATATCCTACTCCACTAGGTAGGATATTTATGGTGTGGGGACCACATGAGCCCCACCTATTCAACTTCCTCAAACCCCATATTTTAATTACGTAACGTACCCGCACCCTCGTTAATTGAAAAGTCAACTCATTAATAGATTAACTTATTCAAAGTAATTAATTCTTGAATTCAATTCAAATTTCAAATTTTAAGTTGGCTTGTGTGTTAATTAAATAAGACATGGTCTTATTTCATTATGTCATTGTTTTTGTTATGGGAGAGGATATTGGGAGAGGATTTTCTCTAACTCTTGAAGAACATATTCTTCCTCATCGAAGAACGCGAAGAACACCGAGCCTTCGACGAAGAACTCTGTCACCACAAAGGGGAGTTAGTCATACCATCTTTTTTCCCAATCCGCAGCCGGTGAGAGATGCCATCCTCGGAGATCGACGATGCGACGCTGACAATTCTCTTCTCCATGATGCCGGTGATCCTCCTTCTGCGAGGCTTACAGAGACTCCTTCCGTGACATCCCTTTCGGTAACAGACCTCGTTGGACGACAACGCTTGAGGTAGGGGATTTTTTGTTTTAGTTCATGAATACTTCTGTCGTTGTTCTTCGTTTTCAAATTCGACCGCCTGTTATTGCAATAACAGGAGGAGGTCGGACCGCATGAACATGCCAGACTCCCCTCCCCCCTAGATGCTTGATTTTGTTGTGGCATGAGCAAGGCAGCGCGATGCCGTTGCACCGTGCGGAAATAATAAAGAATTGGTGGAGAAGCGCGGTGCCATCACGCAGTGTCGTTGAAGTCGAACAAATCCGCGGCGTCGTCGCACCGCTCCAGATAAACTCAAAGAGGCAGCGGCCAAAGCGGGGTCGTGGCGGAGGGGTGCAACGCCGTCGCGCCGTGCTGGTCGGACCAAGGTCGTGGCCTTTGGCCGCGGCGAAGCAGGAAGCGACGGCCGACATCCTACTTCCGGTGCCGAAGCAGGATGGAAGGACCCTGGACATCCTATAACAGCAGCAACCGGCCGGTCGGCTTCCAAGAAGCCGGGGGTCATAACCCCCGGCTGGCCGAAGGAGCGGCCCCCCACATGGGGGCTGCAGTTACACAAACGGGGGGGGGGGGGGGGGGGGGGTGTAGTGAGCCCCCCCTTCCGCTCGCCCGTTTCGGTCGAGCTGCCTGACCACGCGGGCCAGGCCGAGGGCGCCAGGCCAGGCCGCGCCCAGGGGGTTCGGGGCCGCGACCGGAACAGGGTCGTGGAAGAGGGGTTCGGGCCGACCCAGGGGGTATCGGGCTGGGTTGGACCGGGCCCGAACCCCCTATTTTTGGATCTCTTTCGGTCTTTTTCCCATACCATGGGCTACAGACGTCCGATCGACGCACCATCAGCTGCGATGTGATCCTTGGATTGAAGCGTTCATTTCAGTATATTACACTAAAGGTTTCGGAGAACATTGTGTTTGGATGGTTTGGTTCGAACACGAAACCAATCGGGCCCTCGGAGTGAAAACAATTATAACATGAGCTCTGGATGTCTGATTGAAATGCCATCGACATTGATGGATTTCTCTTAGTGAAATAGACCTTTTAGATTACTCCACTCGAGGTTTGGATGCAGTTGGAGTACAATCGGATTGTTTTTGACTTAAAAACCAATCGGGCCCCTGGGATGAAAAAGCCATTAACTCTAAGACCTAGCATCCAATTGACGCGCTGTCTGTGTCGTTGAGTCCCTGTTGACGATACATAACTTTTGGATACATCAACTCCGAACTTCCTATCATTTGATGTATCATCCCCTCGGCTCGTGGAGCGGATCCTCCCCGAACGTTCTTGCTTTGTGCGGAAACCGTAGAGCTGGCTACGACTGCGACGACGATGAAGACAGTACATGAATCCTCCGTGGTTTTGACAGCAACGACTACAACACTCAGCGATCCTCTATGGATCAGTGCTTACTGATCCTGTGTGGATCAGATCTTGTGTGGGTCAGCGCTCAGCGGTCCTGTGTGGGCCAGCGCATACCGATCCTATGTGGTTCATTGCGGGGGTTAGTACCTATCGATCCTGTGTGGGTCCGATGGCTTAGATGAATCAGTGGCTACATCTGATCATCTCTATCGTCTTACGAAGAGGTATACCTATGTGATATGGGTCTTGACTTTCAATCTTTATCATCGATAAGAATGATTTGATATACTGTGTGGATTACGTTATGCTTCCTGGGTGGATTGGGTTATGTTTTCCTGTGTGGACTGGGTTGTTCATGGGCTCAGATGTTGGAGCCGAACCCGAATTGATGACGTAGGTATATGTATGGGCATATACCTAAGTAGTGTCAGATGTTACTTTGTGATTGTATCTTTCATTTTTGGATTATCCTTGGTGGATTCTGGGAGACCTTCGGGGGTCTCGAGGTCCCTACTGAGTAGCTTATATTCACCCCTTCATGAGCTATGCCCGCACTACGTTGTGTTGGATGCAGATGACGGACACCACTGATCGTGGTGGAGGCTTGTGGAGAAAGTCGGTACATGGAGGTGGACCACTGGGCGGGACGTACACGGAGCAGACGACTGAACCAGTGGAGCTGAGGAGGCTATCTGTACCCACCCTTCAGGTGGGACTTCCAGTGGACGGATCGATGTTGCGACTTTACTTTTAGTTGTTGTACTTTGTTTCCAATTGTACTTTACTTTTCTTTTGGGTTTGTATTCTGGACCACTTACTTTTCCTCACTCGCTATTGTATCCAGTTTTACTTAGTGTTTACTCTGCTTGCTTACTCTGTGGTGTTTGATTATTTTACAAAGGCAATGCCTTCCCCTTTTTGTCGGGATTTTATGCCTTGGTGCTAGTCGTCAGCCCAAGCCTATGGGAGGTGGGCTTGGGGTAGTCACGACACGAGCCCCAAGGACAGGTCGTGATAGACACGGAAGGGAGTAATGTTTTTCTGGACAAAGGAATGTGAAGACTGTTTCAAGGAGTTGAAAAAGAGGCTTATCACTACATCAGTACTCACACTCCCTTCATGTGAAGAACTCTTTGTGGTGTATAGTGATGCTTCTAAGAAATTCATAGGCTGTGTGCTAATTCAAAATGATAAAGTGATAGCCTATGACTTAAGGCAGCTGAAAATCCATGAGTAAAACTATCCCACGCATGATCTGGAGATGCGGTTGTGATCATTGAAATGAAAATTTGGCGGCATTATCTCTATGGGAAAAATGTTAGATATATATTGACCAGAAGATTCTCAAATATATATTCACACAAAAAGAGATTAATATGTGCCAGTGAAGATGTATAGAGATCATAAAGGATTATGAATGCTCAATCCACTACCATCCCATTAAGACAAACAAGGTGGTAGATACTCTAAGTAGAAAAGATCTGGCATCTTTCTCAATGATGATAATTGAAATGGGTCCGATAATCTTAGATTTGAAAAGGACGGACATGGGAATCATTAAGGGAGGAACATCATCAATCCTTTCCAAAAATATTTCTCAACCATCTCTCTTGGAGAAAATAAAAGATTCTCAAAGAAAGGATGTGGAAATTATGAAAAGTGTGGAAGTTGTTAAAAATGGGAAATCCTCCGATATCAAAATTAATGAGGAAGGATTTGTAAGATTTGGGACACGATTATGTGTACCATATAATATAAGGATAAAGAAGGATATATTGAATTATTCACATAGCTTGACCTTCTCTATCCATCCTGGGAGTACCAAAATGTACCATGATCTTCGAGAACACTTCAGGTGGGATAACATGAAGAAGAAGATTGCAGAATATATATCAAGGTGCTTAGTATGCCAACAAGTTAAAGCTGAGAAACAAAAGTCCAATGGCATGATTCAACCATTTCCTATACCCTTGTGGAAATGGGAAAATGTTACTATGGACTTTTTCACGGGTCTCCCGAAGACGTCAAAGTGAAATAATGCGATATGGGTTGTTGTTGACCGACTCACCAAGACATCCCAATTCATCGCTATTCGGGAAGATATCTCACTTGAATAACATGAAAAGATATATGTGAAAAAAGTGGTGAGACTACACGGTGTTCCACTCTCAATTGTCTTTGATAGTGATCCAAGGATTACATCTAAATTTTGGAGGAGCCTTCAATATTCTTTGAGTAATGAATTAAATTTCAGCATGGCCAATCACCCCCAAACTGTTGGCCAGTCTGAAGGAACTATTCAGACTCTTGAAGATATGATTAGAGCCTAATCTCTATAATTCAATGGTGGATGGGATCAGAATCTCCCATTCCTTGAGTACTCATAAAAAAATAGCTTCCACTAGAGTATTCAGATGGCTCTATATGAAGCTCTATATGGAAAGCGATGTAGAACTCCAACTTGTTGGGATGAAGTTGATAAAGGAAAGCTACTTGGACCCAATCATGTTCAAGAGATGAAAGAGAAGGTTCAAGTCATTTAGAAACACATCAATGCATCTCAATGTTGTAAAAAGAGCTATGATGAAAACTGTCGAAGGGACTTGGAGTTCGACATTGGAGATAAAGTCTTCCTTTGAATATCTCCATGGAAGAGATTCGTGTGATTCGGGAAGAAAGGGAATCTAATCACAAGGTATATTGGCCCCTTTGAGATCCTTTATCGCATAAGAGCCATGGCCTATCAGCTTGCACTTCCACTGAACATGGATCGAGTTCATGATGTCTTTCATGTCTCCCTCTTAAGGAAGTACATGCCAGACCCTTCACATGTACTCTCTTCAGAGGTGGTATAGTTGGAGGACGATATCTTTTTTGAGGAGAAACCCATGATGTTCTTGAATCTTAGAGACAATGTTATAAGCAACAAGAAAAATCATCTGGTCAAGGTACTATGGTGAAACCATAAGTATGAAGAGGCAACATGGGAACTGGAGAAGTCAATGAAGTAAATGTACCCATATATGTTTTTGGCCTAGAATGTAAAATGAAATTTCGAGGGAAAAATTTCATAATGGGGAGAAGTATGTAATGACCCAATGCTTAAAATAGAAATTACCTTCTTATAAATATACCATAAATCACAACATAATGGAAAAATAACTGATAAGTGACCTTTAAACATAAGTTTTTTACTTCTGTGTTTGCAATTTTGAAAATCTGACATACACGGTTGTGTTCAAGATGTTTTTTGGAGTCCAATAAGAAAAACACAATTTTTGTTGAATAGTAACCTACCATAATGAATAGTAACATACACATATTAATAGTGATATACCCTAATGAATATTATCATCATCTGTGATGGTATAAAAATAATATTCATTTTGGAAGTATGATATACATAAATTTTAGAATGAGTTAATGAGTGTTTTAAAACATGTTTTTGTTAAAAAAATATGATTTTAATTAAATAATAAAATAATAATATTTAGAAAATTCTTTTTGAAAAATGGACTTCATTTTTTGGATTCTACACATAGAAAAATGGTAAGGGTGGAATTTTGGGGTTTTTCTGAAATATTGGAAATTTTGATGAATAGTAAAATACCATAATTTAATGTATATATTCATTATAAGAAAAATAGACTAATTCTAGCATCATAGCTTATGTCACCACGCATGGTTCGAATTCACATAACCAATTTAAAATTCTTGGTTATGTAATACTTACTATTCTTTCTCTTGGGAAGAAATAATAAATTAATGATTATAATATAATGATATCCCTCCTCTCCTCCACTATAAAAATCCCCCTTCGCCCCCTCTTCGCTCCACTCCTCTCAAGCCTTGTGCCTTTCCATTATTCTACACAAATCTCTCCCTAAGGTCCTTCCCCATGTCCAAAAGCTCTCATCCTCCTCAAAATTCCAAAAGCTCTCCCCTTATGAGGTTCTCAAAGGAGGAAGTCTCAAGAGGTAAATTCTTCTTCACAATTTCTTCTTTTCTTTTATGCTCTTTTCTTTTTATTTCATTCCTCATCTCCCATCACCATAATAGTATGATAAATTCAGTAACATAAATGTACTATAATTTCCTCATTCTAGTGGTATATTTTATTATCTTCTCTCCTTTCCCCACACATTTATTTGAAAGAAATGACAGCACCGTTTGAAATGTGCTAATTTAGCACATTCAAAGACAACAATTTATCAATTTCTATTATTATCATTAATTATGGTCATGAAACCATTTTTGTTATGGTTGAACCAGATTATTATATGTGTAATATATCCTATTTTTGGTTCTGTAACCCTTTGGTAAAAATGGAAAAAAGTTATAATAAAACAAATTCTTTTTAATCAAATCCACCGATTAACAAAAACGTTTATCACTATTGTAATATATATAAAAATTAGACGTCACTCTAAGTAACATAAATAAAATTAATACAATTTAATATCCTGGATATGAAATAAATAATATAACTTTAATTCTGGACAACCACTTTCATCTATCATATAATCCAAACATGAATATAAGTGGACCGATCTTTTACAACCATGTAAACAAACGAGCCCGAACAATTAAATTAAAACTTATAACTAATCAAAAAGGCATTGAATGAACAAAAAAGTGTTATAATAATTAAATTCAATATAGAAGAGGTTCTGGAATTATTAATTAATAATCCTAATTTTTTTTATTTAGGCCATTAATAACAAGTGAAGAACACCAACAGAATTAAGGTAAGGGATCCTCCCCTTTTTACTCTTTGTTAGGATTTTTCTCAATGTTATGACTTTTTGTGTAAATCCAAGTGATGGGGTATGTTTATACACCATCCCCATACTTACGTAATGTTTTATATGTGACTATTATCCCATTAACTCTCTCATTAAGCCCTCTTAGTTACATCTGATACCATGCCAATAAACCATGATGGATTCTACCCGAACTTCCTTTATTCCTTAGGGTTTCACTATATTTCATTTTAACAAAATCTTGTTTCCTTTTATTTTATGTATAACATTAGAATACTCTTTATATGATCTAAAAACATGTTCTAGGATCCATATCTCATTCTATTTCACGGATATACATGCTTTCAAGTGAATCTCTTTTCAATAATTCCCAATAAGAACACTCATTTTAACGGAACTTCCCGAACATTTACCCAATTTCAAGTTCACTATATCTTCTATTTTAAGACACCATTATATTTTAAAATTATGTGTTTTTATTATGAAAAAATTCTTGGTTCAATTCTGGTTTTATATAAAATAATGTCTTATTTACTATTTTAAAAGCTCTATAGTATTTTCATTAAAACCGCACTAAAATGTTTTAATGCTCATGTTTCTAAAATACATTTGTCATATGTTGTCACTTATGTTTGACACCACATTCCATGTTATATTTCTATATTACCCTATTATTTTCCATGTCTTTTCTAATTCATTCCTTATATGGACACTTTTATGATACACCCATTGGTTATGATTTAGGCCATGATTGTGGTACCCAATTCTTTCCATGGGTACCCTTTTGTTTGTGTATGGATGATTATGTATGATTGTATATGTGGTAAGAATATTTATGTGGAAAGAATATTAATAAAAATGTTTAGATGGGTGTTCCATGATAGTTCTCCAATTCATTTGGAAACGTTAAGTCTCATGAGATGCATTGTGAAACCGTATTGGCGGTTTCCCTTGACCCGTACTAAAATGGGAAACGAGATTGGAGGTTAGACTTGACCCATACTAAAGATATCATTTATGATTCTTCCACATTTATATGATTCCATGTTTATATGATCCAATTCTTATATTAAATGATTTTATGAGTTTCATGATTTGGATATCATTATGTCATGCCCCCCAACTCATGTGCTTGAGATGTATCTTTATGTACATTCCCTTATTGGGATTTTTAGATCATCCTTTTGTTCATGTGTTCCCCAGGGTACCCTATGTATATGTATGGGCTCAAAGGAAGTTAGAAGCTATTTATGGTGATTAAATAATGATGTTTTTCCCCCAGGTTTTATGTTATATGTACCTAGTATTCCAAGACACTGGACTTAACGATCCATGGCTTGTATATTGATGATTAATTAATATTAAAATCGTGAAATGTTTTATGTAAAAGGCTCAGTTCACTATAGAGGATGACTTCCTAGTATTCAATCATTTTCATCATCTCTTCAAAAGATTTATGTAATCATTCAACTTCATATTCATGCATATTTTCTTTGTTTTGTAACAAGAGTCTTGTTAATTGATCTATTTGGAGTCTTCCTCAAAATATAACTTCATGACATCATTTCCATTTTTCAGATCATATTCAAGTGCATGGATCATCTATTCCAGAGTCTTATTGGCTCCCTCATTTTCTTCATCATCATTGAGCCACTTTGAATAACTTACTTCCAATACCCTCTTTATTGTTTAAAAATATTCAATCTTTCCGGAGAGATTTGAACATTCAAAAATGTTTGCTTGTATGTATTTCTCCAAAACATTAGTTTCTTCTTCCAGATGAGGGATATTTTGCTGCATGCATCAAAATACTCTACAAAACTGGGATGTACTTTCTTCAAGAATACAATATAGAATCATTCATAATCCATCAACATATAATTCTTTAGATGTTTTAGATTGATCATCACCACTTGTGCTATCATTTTCATCATGAGAATAACTTCCAAATATATTAACATGTACCTCTTTGTAAGTTGAGGTTGGAAGGTTATTCATCTTCTTGATGGGGTCTTTATCCACCTTCTCATTAATTTCCATGTCTGGTATGTCTTCAACGTCATCCAGATATACAGAACCAGATGTTTATTATTCTTTAGATATGAGGGACTTCATCTTAAACATTATCTTGTCCTTATTTTTCTTATTCATTATGGTGTTGGTAGATATAGCTCCCATTTAGAGATAACTGAATATTAACTAAAAGATCACTGCATTGGTATCTCAGTAATGAAAATAATTTCTTCAAAAGAAAATAACTTCACTGTAGAGAGTCCAATAGATATAAAACCCACTTTGATACCAATTGAGAGGAACAATTTGGGATATACCTAACACGGAGGGGGGGGGGGGTGAATCAATGTTTGGTACTTTTTAAAGAAATTCCAAATTTTTATCCTAGTACCTCATGATCTATTAGGATCATGATTCTCTTATTCTATTTTACAAGTCACATGAAATAATATGTAGTAGGAAAAATATGCAGACGATATTTTTACATGGTTCATTACTCAATAAGAGCAGCCACATCTGTGCCATGCGTGGGAATGACCAGTGCATGGATTCTCCACTATAATGTGGTATGCTGTAATATTGGGTTGAATAGGAAAACAATCCACTAGTTAGTGTGGATCCCTACACTGGGAGGATGGAATGAGATAATCACTTCTGAGTGTGAGTCTCTACACTCATATGGGGAATAGAAATAATCCTTCTTCTTGAACTGGTGATAACTTAGTCTAACTTGTAGCCCATAGATTTTTATTTATACTACCAATGGAGATAGTCTTATTCGTCCTTCAAAGTTAGGTTTCACTCTTGGTCTTCTTTAGTGCTCTTCACTTTATTACTTGCAATGTAGTAGGGAATAAATTTTCCCTTCTTCTATATCTTCTTCTTGAGTGAGAAACCAACTGCAAAACCTCTTTTTCAGTTCAATAACCAACTACACTTTTCTTATTCTCTATGATTCTCTACTGAAAAATCCAACTGCACTATAACTTATTCTCTATTCTTGGCTATAATCACATACACCAATGTGATTGTTTAGTAATTTAAGATCAACTTACATGGAATATGAATTAGTTCTTCTCTCTTGTTCATAAATGCATGTGATCATGTATATAACCTATTGGCTGAACCTTCTCTTCAATTTATTTCTTCATATTCATTATGCACATGTAGTTAATTATTTTTGTTCATTTATTTCGGTGTCTTCACATAAGCATGTGCATGCATGCATACATGCATGCACCTCTTCTCCTTCTAGTGTGAGATCTCTATGGGTGTGATTAATTACGCACACACTGCCTATTCCTTTCCCTTATTTTTCTTATTCTATTCTTTAAATTTCACTTGTTTTAGATGTCTTTACATCAAACACATGAGTTTATTTGTTGAATGTGGGATCTTCTTCAAACCCGAATGGGTTTAACTCTTTATTTATAAAAAATCCTTCTTCAAGGCAACGAGCTTCTTCAAAAAATGCACATAGGTTCATGAGAAACATACCAACCCATCCTTCATCACCAAAACTGAAACCCCATCAAATAATGAAATTACGGTTAAAACATGAGGGTGTTGAACTTTGGGATTGTCACGAGATTCATGGTTCTTCCACATGCATAAGTAGCACAGTTCAATCCCTTCATAGAGAACAACAAGGGTGTAGTTCCACATGTTGTGTACCAATGGTAACTTCCTCACAAAACACATCGAGGGTTTTTTAAAAACCTATAGAGTGGTCTCAGGTTTTGGTTTCTTGAAAAGATGCTAAACGGTTCGTAACACCTATCGAAGGATTGTAGGAACTCTTCTTCACAAAGTAAAAATCTTGCAGGACTATTTTGCGAAATGGTGCAGAGGGAGATGCTCTGTTTTTTAAAACATGATCTCACAAATATACAGGAGAAACAACATCTATTGTATTTGGTATTCTCTTTTTATAGGGGAGTATCACTTCTTCGTCTGTATTCAATTCTCTTGTATCAATCGTCCGAGATCAACTCTTTGAATAACCAAGATCTTTGGTTCTTTAAAACATTTAAACTGAATTTGAGATAATCCAAGATTTGTGGATTTTTTATTTTCAAACATGAGATACATTCTTGTACACATGCATTCATTTGATATTTTCATGTATCTCATTTTTATATCATGGTTGAATCCATATGGCATTTGAAAATCCATTTCCCTCAGCCGAAGATTCTTCATCGAGATATCTCATGCATGTAAGATGAAGATTGCATGCATAGTCTCAGTTCAAACATGAGAAACTTCATTGATATCTAAGGATCATCCATGGTGGTTGGTCATAATCCTCATTGAGAGCAGTTTTTCAGTTATTAGCAGCGGTGTCGAAAGGCTGAAGACGATAGCACGAGATGGGTCAAATTTCATGGAAGGATCAGATGACCCTAGTTCAAACACAACCGGTCCAAGATTAGATGAGCAGTGAAGATTTGGGTGATTGAATAACGCAGCTGATTAGATGGTTGACCGAGATGTGGGATGAGATGAGTAGCTATGATTACATCTGTGTTTCTAAAATGTTTTCCCACATCGAAACAGTGATTAAATAGAGCCGCCATTTATCAATCATGTCATATCAGCAATGGTAAATAATTCTTCTCTCCTCTCTCTAGTGCCACCCCACACCGGTTCTCTGCATGCCCGCTCTTATCACCCACTCTACTTCCTCTAGGAACGCTCCTAGTGCCCACTATGAACTCATCACATAGGTTTACCACCATGTGCTCACCTACAGGCTTAAACAAGTCCGGCACACCCAATCCCTCTTGTGGGACTGCCATTGAGGATTCCCTCCGACAATGTTGACCCACATGTCCCGCATATGCCTAAGGTTGAAGTCCTTGACTGGCCTTGCTTGGCTGGCCTATTTTTTTAGGTAGCCACATAAAAAATTCTATTACAACCTTGTATGACCAACATAAAACAGAAATCACCTGCATTTCTACCACATTCAAATTCCAAGCTCATGCCACTCCCATATTTTATTCTTCATAAAATGTAAAACGAAATATTTTTTCGCATGATCCCTATTTTAATTATAATCTTCAAGCCTCCTCTGATTCATGAATATTGTATGAAATCATTTTATTGAGTGATGTGTTCTCTTAGAAATGCATGCATTCTTCTTTGAGGATCATCACAAACAATCATCTGATTTCCAGTCTCCGTTTTACTTAGGAGAGTGTCTTTTACAATCATTGAAATTCATTGACCATATTGACAACAAATAAAACTAAATTACTAAAATTTCCCCAGTTGGCATATCACATGTCCTCTATTATACTCTGAGGGATCCGTGTAAAATTAGAGGTTCCTCCTGAGAAGGGAGATATCTAACCCAATGTTTCCAAATATTTAGATCATTTTTGGTTTATGAAAAAATGTATTCAGCATGGTTGAGAATTTTCATTTATTTTCATTCCAGATCAAAATAATGATAAAGAATAAGTACACCTTTATGAATATTAATGACCTCTTTGACTAGTTGAGAGGCATGAGTTGGTTCTCAATGGTCAATCTCAGGTGTAGCTACCCACAGATGAGGGTCCACAAGGATGATATTTTGAAGATATACATATGTTGTAGTTACTAACCCTAGGAGTTTCTGTTGATGGATTTAGGTGTGATAAATTACCTTAATATTTTTATGGATCTTATGAACTACGTCTTCTAAACATAATTGTGAAAATATATGATTGAAATCATTGATGAAGTACTCATATACATAGAAAAAAATAGTATCATTATGAAAATTTAAGGATGGTTCTACACTTACTACAACAACCTAAGCTATATGATAAGAAATGGACATGCCCGTTTTGGATCCAAATGGTATTCTTTTTGGAGAATGGCATTTATGAGGAAGGTTTAGCTATGGACTGGTAAATAATGTTGTATTTTCGAATTAGGATCTAAAAAATAGTGTATTAATGGTGTAGAGATTTAATTTCTTGGTTTAGATACAACAAGTGCATTATAGTATATATATTCATAATTTCATCCCCTTAGACAAACATGAAACAGAAAGGGATGCTGTTCTTCAAGAAAAAGAAAAGTTAGAGAGCCTTCATGGGGTTTAGGATGAGGATGACAAGTTTTCTTATGTTAATATTAAAAGAATAGATAATTGTTAATGTGGGGTTTTTCAATGCCTCATAAGATGGAATTTTTTGTATATTGATGTAGAGATATAGAGTGATCATATATGGTTCGATGTAGTGGAGAACAAATGATAAGAACTATGAGACTGACAAACTAGACTTTGCAGTAGTAATCATTTGTCTAACTATGTGTAAACACTATATTTTAAGAGAATATATTGTTGTTTACATATAAAACCAGACAATCATTTATATATTTACAGAGATAGATCTTAACATAAGAGAAAGGCACTTGATGGAGTTCTTATAGTACTATGAATTTGTGATATTCTATACATCCGGGATGGAAATCGAGGTGTGGATTTTATTAGGAGAATGTTCCATTCTCACTTTATGGATTAGGATTATGAAAAATCGGCTTCATTGTAGCTGACTATGATGTTGTATGGGGATGTATTTTTTTTATTAGTTGTTGCTGGTGTCTCATATTCTTTATTAGTATGTGAGATAGGCTCAACTAAAAGACATATCCAGTGAGATTATACATGAGTAGATATCCAAAATTGATACACGATATGAATTTTATTAATGATGAGATCATTCTATAATTAAATGTGGCTTGATTGTTGTTTTGGTCATGTTGAGAGAGGAGTTGTTGGGGAAGATTCAACATTCCCATTTTTGGTAAATTATGGTGTCAAACAGATGAAAAAGGCCCTTAAACTACATATTTGGTGGGATGGTGTTTTGTAGAATTTCATTGATCTTATATCTTTGTGTCTCACAATCCAACATTTAATGAATGGAAAATAGGTTTTTGAAGGTTTGAAACAACATCCTATGACCCCGTAATGGAAATGAGGCATCATATACATGTAAATTATGTTAGGGATGCAATGGGTTGAGCAGGACCAAGATAAAATTTTGGTGAAATTTGACCAACTTAACAAGTCATCGCACATTAATACTACCTGTGGGTGGATTTTGGATGATAGTCATAGGAATTTGTATTTGAATTATATTTTCCAACTTCATGGGGTACCCGAGGAGATTATCTTTAACCTTTATTCTCTGTTTACATCATAGTTATCGATGTGAATAAAGGAGGATTTTGGGAACCAGTTGTAGATGAACTCAGTATTTTACACCTAGAGAGGTGGCTAGAATAAGAGGACTATACATATGATAAAAGATATATTGATGAATTATGAGTTGGAATTTTTTCAAAACTAGGTGGATCACTTAAAATTGTTAGAGTTTGTTTTTCATAATTGCTATCACTTTACTATAAACATATAACCTTTTGATTCCCTACAAAAAATACCTTAAAGGTCACACTTATACTCATCTTATATTAAATAATCATATATTATTTGGCTAGAGGTGGTGTAGGAGATCACAGATACTGTTGATGTAATACACAATAATATGAAGATAGCTTTGAGTAGGTATAAATTTTATGCAGAGGGACACTGTAGGCCCTATTATTTCGAGTAGGGATACCATGTTTTTTTAAGTCTCCCCATGATAATAGTTATAATGGTTTTTCTTGGGAGGCATGCTATGCCCAAGGATCCTTAGACCATTCAAGATGCTATGGATGGTGGATGATATTTCCTTCTACTTAACCTTGTCCCCATATTTAGATCATGTTAATGTATTATTCTATCAGTCATAATTGAGGATATATGTGAATGATTTGATGTATCTTATTGACTTGGAAAAGCTACAAATAGGTGATGGAGACACCCTAGAAAAGTAACCTGCAGAAACAGATGATCGATATGATATGATCCTTCTATGTGGTAATATCCCTTTGGTTCACATAATTTTTCATAATGAGAGTATGAAACATAGATACTAGGAGAATGGGATTCAAATTCAAACTTAGTACATTAAATTGTTTTTCGTAGATTCTGCTTTTTTGGATGAAATGATTTGAAGGTGGTGTGAATTTAAGGAATATATTTTTTATGGATTTTCACATTAAATGTTAATGTGTATATAATTAGATTTATTGTCAAAGTCAGTTTGGTGTCTCAGTGTCTTGGGGCCCCATATTTAATATACTAAAAATAATAATATATTTTAATGCATGGGCACAAAATTTTTTGGTTTAAATGTATTTACTATTCCTTGATACCTTGGATAGTAATTCTAAGACCATGGTTGATTTTAAAAGATGAGGCTTACATTAGAATCTACCTAAGGTTGACTGGTATCATGCATTTCATTAGTGGTGACCATTTTTGGGTGCATTTCATCAAATAAATTAATACCTCAATTATTTTAAGTATATAAACTAACTTATTTCCCTTTATATAAATATACTATTATGGAAAATATCTATGGTGAGCAGCATAACTATTTCACATTATATAAGAGGAGGGAATCATTCATCATTGGGGAATTAGGATCGACGAATGGCGATGATCGTATAGAGGAGTATTGATAGTTTGATAATGAAAACATCAAACATTCTCTATTATTGGAAAACACACTTTTCACTAATAATCAAAACCTAATAAATGTAAGAGTCATTGTTTTTGTATTATCAACCTTTTTTATATTATAGGAGTGGATTTAATTATCTACTTTTTTGGTATGTGATTTATAAATCACCGCATGATCCACGGTTCATTTTGGATTTATTAATTCAATAAAAAACCATAATTCCGATTTCTATAAAACATGGATACCCCATTTTTGTGATTTTTGATTGATATATTATAACTAATGATGGACTGAATTGGTTTATGTTAACTTCTCCCCACTATTTTTTATGTTTTTCATTGTTGTTCCACTAGGATACAACTTGAAATTCCTATGGATGGCTCAAGTGTGAATGAACCATATAATTAATGGAACATATAAAAATTAAGTATGTATTAATGATTTGTGGAAGGATTGAGGTATGTTGAATGATTCAGATGATTCAATGTGGAATCAAAATTTGGAGTAGTGGTGGATACATGATGGGTTCTTGTGTAGGAAATCAGACTCCTGGTTTCTAGGCATCAGATGCCAGAAATAGAAAGATAATAGTGGTTCCTAGAATTTTTATGAATTAATTAGGTCAAAAATCTCAAAAAATGGAAGAAATAGAAGTTCAAGAACCTCGTGAAAAGGGGTTTATATGAAAAATCTGACTACATTTCATATACTCTTATGGCTATAGTTTCAAGAGTTTTATGTTGGAAAAATATCACACACCATATTTGTTTACATACAGGTTGTGTGACCCAGTACTGGTGGCTCAACATGTACATCAAGAGTACATTGGAAATGTCACATCCATATACATGGGAATTCCTAGGGTATACAGACATTGAATTTTAATATGATACAACGATGATACCTGGGCACAACCATGTACATGGGTTAGAGATGATGTATATACGAATGGTTCAAAAAATCAAGGTTAGTCCTCGTGTGGATAAGAAACAGTATGTACATCTAGTAAACATCATTCATTGTGACATGGAAATCCAAGACACTTATAAGGGATAAATTTCCTAGGGTATGAGGTGAGGTCATACACAATGTGACCTCCTGCACATCTCCTAGTACCCTTTAAATCTAGTATATTCTTAATCGAAACATGGATTTTGGTTTGATATGTTCCAATATTGAGTGTTTATCCACATAGAAATTTATAGTGGTATTTTTGTTGCATAAAAGATATAAAGTGAGGTGTTACAAGCATGATTATCTTTTATGAGATTCTTGATGATGGTAGTGATTATGGAAGTATCATCAGAGTGATAGTAGGGTTGTTACTCCTCCCTCACACCGGGGAATACGTTCACATAGTCTATACTTAGGTGGATTTGGAACTTCACTATACATTAGTAGAGTTAAAGTCATCTATCTATAAAGTGGTACCCCCCTTCTTTGAGCTCCAATGAAGAACGGGTCCTAAACAATGATTGTTGATCCCTAAGTTGTGTATAGATATAATTATGTGTGTTATTCTCATAATATATTCATGAAAATTTTAAAATTATTTCAAGAATAGTATATGGAATTTTAGTGATTCATTTAGACTGTTTGTAAATAGATACTTGGTGGAGAAGGAGATACCGTTTCTCTATTATTTGGGATTCTTTTTGAGAAAATATGTGTATTGTGATTTCATTTCCATCTTGATATGTGTTGATTTTATTTCTATGGTATCATTCCATTTCTCCATTTCTGTTTTCAAGGAATCAATTTTTATTCATACAATCACCCTTTATAGGTATTTTCGATCACATTTAATGTTTTATGATGATGACTGAAAGATCACTGGCTACATCAGTTGATCATAGTGATACTTGGGTTCACTGGTCAAGTTTGGTGGTCAGACATGGAGATTCGGAGGAAAGATCTCTTCATTTTACATTTATTCTAATTGTAGTCATATGGGTACTCTATTTCAAGTTTTTAATATGTTTCCCCATTTACCCATTGTATTATACTATCATACTCTAATATACTCCATATAATTTATTAAATTTATTTTTTATACTCTAGATGTAATAAAATTTTAATATTCATATTCAATTTTTTCTAGTGATTGTTTTGTGCTTTTATACAGTTACATTAGGTAAAGGCCCCCCATTTTATTTTTTTACATCTTGAAACATTTTTTCAAACTCTTTGAAGATTATATATGGGTTTTAGTTTGTCACACTTGGCCTAATAGTAGATAGTTTTCCCCCAATTATTTGGTTTACAATAATTAATATTTATGGGGTTTAAAAATATTTCATCACTAGTTTCCATATTCTCCATTAAGGTGACTTGATTCATCTAAAAGTCACACTTATTGAACTTATCATACAACATATCCTTCCTAGAATTCTTCACCAAAATAAACAGATTCTCAAAAAGTTCATCCTTTATATTAAGTAGATGATAATTTCGTATATAAATACTACCAAATATTTTTTATGGTTGTCCATAAAGAGACTATCCATAATGACTATGATATTTTTAATAGAATTATTAAGTCTGAATGGAATCACTATTAAGTAATAGTGTCCATATCATATATAGAAAGCTATATTTCAATATATTATTTCTCTAACTTTTGATGATGATATTCATAATGAGGACATACCATGAAAAATTTATGATCTCCCCAAAGTTGACCATAAAAGTCATCAATCCATTGTATTGAATAATGTTTCTTTATAGTGATCTTTTTGAGCTCTTGGTGATTGATTCACTTCCCCATGTATCTATCATTTTTTTTGAAAAAGAGAATCCATTCACCCTAAAGTGATAAATATGGTACTATTAATAATTTATCCAAATTTATCTTTTATGTAATTACTTAAATATTATAGTCATATTAGGTTAAACCTATAAGGACTTTTAGAGATATGGTTGGCTCTATATATGAGTTCTATTGAAAAAACTACCTCAATATATGGAGAAAGAATAAATAAATATTTATAAAATATCCCACCACACTCCTTATAAATGGGAATTTATTTATGATTTATTATTTATTTTGACAAACTAATTTGTTCATTATATTTTTCATTATAGGGTATCAATACCCAAAGCATTGAAGGATTATCTAAAAAATATTCATAGTCTTCATTGAATTTACATATGATTATTGGATAGTTTAGGTTATATAATGACATTTTCAATTATGAATTGTTTATATAAACTCTATATAATGAGATATGATCAATGATTTATATTGTCTCTGATTTTACCAAAGGAAGTATTATAAGAATCAATCGTATAATATTTACATATATTCTAACTAGAGAAGAATCCAACCCTTGAGTTATAATGATTTAACTATTTGGTGTTTCCATATATATATATTTATATTTATATATATATATAATTCTAGATAATATGTAGGTTATTAAATTTTTATTTTAAAAATTCAAGTTATAAATTAATGTGAGTAATTATAATTACAAAATTTTACTATTATTGTGTGAAAAATAAATATATCATATCATGCTTCATTTTAAGGATCCACTATAGTGGTAGAGATTTCAAATTCTTTCCCTTACTCCCATATATTTGGAATTTGATAAAGTTGATTTTCCTAAAATATACTTGGATTGATTCACTAAATTTCATAGTGTTTTTTATCATTACTATTGATACATTGAACCATGGATGGAGCATTGGGAATTACCTTCTTTTCCTCATTCATGTTGGATGTCTTTTTAGTTATATTCCATACTCATGTGCATGATGTAATTATTGATCACACCTATATAATTTCATCAGTTATAAGAGTCAATTTTCATGATTCTTATTTACATATAATTAACATATTGGTAATTGGATTTTGTTTCTCTTTTATCATTCTTGTCTGAAACTTTAATCTACATCCTTATTTTAATACCTCCATATCCATGGGGCCATTATCATAACTCTATCTAATCTTTTAGAGTACATAAAACTACTTCTACATAGGTCCCAAATTAATTAATAACCATATAATTTCATAAATATGATTTTAATACAATAAATATTCTATCAATTTTTTTTATCAATATTGATATAAAAATCGAAGACATTCCTTGAATATCATGTGAAATTTTCCATGTACGGTGATATATTTTCACTATTTTTTTCATATTATTTGGATGTTTTATATTTATTTTTTTTTTCAGGGATTTCAATAGAAACACTAATTAATAAATATCTTCATAATTTTTTCCCACTCTAATACCTTTAATTCATTATTTTGTTACTTATTCATGATCATTTCACCCTATTAATCATTTTTTATATTTAAATGAAAACAACTAGAGTAGGATTCCCTATTTATGAATAATTATTAAAAGAAAATATATTTCCCATGGAGTTTACCCACTCTTCTATGTAATGTATTTATTCATATCTTCTAAATGTATATGGCCTTTTTCATAAGAAATACTCAATAGCTAATTTATTAGTTTTTAGGGCAAGGGAAATCTTTTACAATATTCATGTGATTCTTTAGATCCTGAACATCAAGGCAAGGACCACCATGAGTTTTTAAAAATAACATCCCATTGTGTTGAGAATCTCATTCCGAAAATCATGTAATTATGTCTCAATGTGGTGGTTTCTTCTGGAATCTCATGATTCCCACCATTTTTTAAAATATGAAAATATAAAACAAGACGTATTTCAATAAAAAATTAATAATTAATTTATTTTCATGTGAAATACAATTGTAATGTCACCTATAATCTTATCCATATTTTTTTCTAGGGTATCATTCACTAACATACTTTCCAATCATAGTTTATTGGGTCATATACGTCATTATTTTCAAATGTTATCATAAATAATTATATTAGATATATATATATATATATCATAATGATTTAAAAAAAATGGTCAATCAAATAAAATCCTCATAGAGCGTCAAAGCTGTTTTTCACCTTTCACACTTTCTATACATTGGTTGATACAATTAATGTAACATCCCAAATAAGTAATGAATAATAGATATTTTTACCTATGTCTATTAATGATTAAGATAGTGTTATAGAGGCTTAAAATGAAAATAAATACAATCTTATGCATGGAATACACTAATATTCTTACAAGATTGTTTTACTACCTTTTGATGGCAAACCATTTTTGAATCTATATTTTGACAATTTTATAAACTATTTTTGTCAAAATAAACTTATTCTTTATGATTGGGACATCAAAATTTACTTTGTGTGAATTTTTGGTATTTTTCTGACAATGTTCATTTTTTAATGAATGGTGAAAAATACTGCATTTTACATTAAAACTGCTTTTTAATCTAATTTATTTATATGATTAGATTATCTTTTGAATTGTTCTTAATGTGTAATATGAATATATTTTTACCATTTTAACCAATGGTGGTCATTGGAATCAATTTCACCTTGAAATTAGACTTAAACTGGTGTCAATCTTTTGATACTTATTGTTTTGTAAAAACACGCTATTTGCTATGGAAGCGGGAATTAATTGTTAAATTAATTAATTTGACTTATATGTATTGAATTTTGTAAAATAGACTTCATTTTTGAATTCAGAATATCAAATATAGCTTAGGTTTAATTTTTGGTAATTTTCTGAAAATCTCCAATTTTTGATGAATAGTGAAACCACTAAGTGGTACTTATAAAGACAGATTTTCCGTTTAAATGAAATTTTGCCATCATTGTGTTTTGAATTTTTAAAATCCGACATAAATGGTTTTCATTAAGAAGTAAAATGTGGTTCAATGAGTTTAAAATAATTTTTTTGGTGAATAGTAACTTATTATGTTTTTAATCGCGATTAGTGGTAATTAGTGTAGTTTAAGGTATAAATAATGATTTAATGTAACACCCCGAGCTTCCACGATACGCTTCTCATTCAATAATGCAATAGCTTGCATTGTACGCAACTTCGAGTTCTAAAACATCGCGACAAATCAAAGTAGCCGTTATGAATAGTAATAACCACTTTTTAAAATTATAGAGATTTTATATTTCAAAATGGACTTCATTTTTGTATTCCTGATATTTAAATTAGCCTATGTTGAATTTTTTGTAATTTTCTGAGAACTTCAAAATTTTTATGAATAGTGAAAAATACTTAAAACAACTTTTTTAATAAAAATAATTTATAGTGATAAATTATAATATTTGGTGGTTTTAAAGTATAATTAGAATATATTTTTACCATTTTATCCAATGGTGGTCATTAGAATTAATTTAACATTGAAATTGGACATAAACAATTGCCAATCTTTTGATATAAATTGTTTCTAAAAAACACGCTATTTGTTGTGACAGCGGGAATTAATTATAAAATTAATTAATGCAACTAATATGTTTGGAATTTTGTAAAATAGACATCATTTTTGAATTCGGAATATCAATTATAGCTTAGGGTGAAATTTTGGCCTTATTCTGAAAAACTTCAATTTTTGATGAATAGTGAAACCACTAAGTGGTTGTTAAATAACTGATTTTTCGTTTAAATGAAATATTACCACTTCTGTGATTTGATTTTCAAAAATCCGACATACATGGTTGTCATTAAGAAGTAAAATGTGGTTCAATGGGATAAAAATAATTTTTTGGTGAATAGTAACTTATTAAGTTCTTAATCGCGATTAGTGGTAATTAGGGTAGTTTAAGGTATAAATAATACTTTAATAATATTAAATGACCTAGACACATGTCCCAACCTCATTGGTTGTGTCATGGCCGACCAAGACAAGCCATGGCCTAACTTGGGGACCCCATGGATCCACTTTTGTTGGGAAATAACATAAATTACTTTTTATTTAATGTTAAAGTGAAAATGACACTAACATAAAGTGTTTTACTAAAACAATTTTTAAGTAGGGTTACACAAGTCCAAATTTTGATTATAAATAGTCATTGGAAAGATAAAAAGATTTCCTATATCATAGTATTTTTTTTATAATTTTTAGACATTAAATAAATTTAATTATTTATGACATAATAATGATGCAGCGATGACATCATTATTTGACGATTTAAATAAAATGGAAAGATAATATAAAATCTATGAACTACACATGGCCAAAACCAATTGGATGAGTGGATTTAGATGCCTTATCACCTTATCCACGAATTATATCAATGTGGGACCTTTTAAAACCGAAACACATTTTCAAATAATGTAACATTTCATTACTTTCCAAAAGTGCCCCTCCTCTCCACTTATAAAAGGCCCCCACCTCTCCCACCTTATTCACACCATCAAGCCATTTGGCTCGGCCAACCTCTGCCCAAATACTCTCCCAACATTCCTCCATTACTCCTAGAATCCTCACTTTGGGCAGAACTCTTCCCAAGGAAGCCTTTGGCTAAAATCAAAAAGAGTTACCCGATTTTGAGGTAATGTCTTTTACAATGTTGTTTTGTTTTATTTTTCTTCTCCAACCCCCTAAACTCTTTTTATTCATTTCTTTTGTAACAACACCAGTATCCTCAATATACTAGGATGTTGTTATAAGAAGGATTCGAGCTACACTTACACACACCTACATCTAATGGTTAAAGAACATACGGTTTCTGTGGATGGCGAATTTCTGCCTCACGAAGCGATGATTGTTCAACACTCATATAACACCTTCAAAGGTGGCCATTAAGATGTCACTATTTTTATATATGATATATAATATGTTTTTGTTTTACTTATGCTTCTGTATTTCTCATTTATGGCATACTTTATGATTTCCATTATGGGTAAAACGCGATAATTTCATTTTAGGAAGTGCGGACTACCGCCCCCTCAAAGTGATTTGAATCGTAAATGCCATATGTGGGATGTATAAAGGATGGAGTAAATGGTATTATACACTATATTATACTGGAATTATATTATACATTTATATCATTATGATTTACTTCCATTAAATATGAAATTGAAATGAAAGTAGCGTTCATGCGTACGTACGACTTACCGTCTCCATGAACGGTGCATTTCATTTCTTACCTCTAAATGTTACGTAATATTATAAATGAATGTATATACTGTATATATGATATATATGATATCTACATCATGAATATAATTCCGGATATAATGGATATTTCACCACATGAACAACTTGTAATTATAAGAAGTTTATTTTTGACTCAAGTACCAAAGATCGACAAAACGACCGTTATTAACTTAAATAATTACATAATGTTCATATCATTGTAATAAGTGATATAATAAGGATAATGAAATTGAAAATGGTTCTTAATAAGGTATATATTAACTCTAGTTTATTATTCAGGAGGTTAAAGAACGGTTGAGTCAAGTCAGACACGAGGTAAGGGAACTTCTTAACCCAATTTTCGTTCTTTGGGTTAATATCCTACTTTCAAATTATGTCATGATATTATTATGTCATATCCTGTATTTGTACATTATTTATGTGTACTTGTAGTGAATACACATAATAGATCTATTTTATTTTAAAAATGCTCTTTTTAAGGGAATTTCTTAACCCAACTTCCATTCTTTGGGTTAATCTCCTACTTTCAAATTATGTCATGATATTATTATTTCTTATTTTGTATTTTTTATGTGTACCTATATTTAATACACATAATAGATATATTTTATTTTAAAAAAGATCTTTTTAAGGACTTCATCTCAATCTCCTTTCATTGAGGCATATTTGGTTTTATACACAACTTTCTTTTATATGGTGTATAAACCCCTTTGAATTTTACATTTATTCAAAAGGAATCTTTTTTATACGAAGCGTTTTACTAAACGACAAAAAGGGAATGTTTTTCTTTACGTACTTATACGGCGACAACTACTTCTCCACCGCCGTGACCATTATTTGAGTTTCGGCTTCATCTACAAGCCATCACTTTTTTTTAATGAAAAATAAATACAAAGTTTTAACTTTCCTTTATTTTGGTTTTGAAAATGGTTTTGAAAGCGTTTTTATTATATCAATGTGTTGTATTGATATCTTGTGATTGAAATGTGGAAATGTTATGTTTTCTTTATGCATGTTTTATGTGATACGATTATGTTATGGTTTATGATATGTTTAAACCTATTCATATGAGGAATGCATTGGACTTAATAAGTGACGGGTGGAGCCCGCTATAGCTCCTCGATGCATCGGCAGGTCTCATGAGACAAACTAGTGTCTTGGCACAAGGCCTTGACAAAATCTTATTTGTAGTCTTGGCACGAGGCCTTGGCTATGTGGTTATGATAGTCTGGCATTATGCATTCCATCATTATGAAAGTGGTTATTGATATTACATGTGATTATTCGACCAGTAGAATATCCATGTGAAGAAGTAAATGGCATTATCTCATTTTACTTTTGCCATATTATGTTGAAGTTCATGTTTAAGAGGCTTTTGTTTTAGTTATACATTGCCTTAAATGTTAATGTTTATTTATGAAAGCTTCCGCATTATTGTTATCCTTACTGAGCATTTGAGCTCACCCCTTTCAATGTTTAAAAATTTTCCAGGTTGTGAAGAAGTATTTTATGACTGACTTGCAAGAATAATCAGTGAAGATATGAGTGTGGACTATGAAGACCATGTTTTTTTGTAGTTTGTTTAATTTTGATGTAATGAAAGACTTATGAATGTATCTAGTGTTTCCAAGGCTACTAAACTAATCGGTCTTTCGAGACTTGATCTTTTGGGATCATGCCAATGTTACGAAGTAATGCACCGGCTCTGGGTAGCTGGGGTCGGGGCGTTACAGGAGCCCGCTATAGCTCCTCGATGCATCGGCAGGTCTCATGAGACAAACTAGTGTCTTGGCACAAGGCCTTGACAAAATCTTATTTGTAGTCTTGGCACGAGGCCTTGGCTATGTGGTTATGATAGTCTGGCATTATGCATTCCATCATTATGAAAGTGGTTATTGATATTACATGTGATTATTCGACCAGTAGAATATCCATGTGAAGAAGTAAATGGCATTATCTCATTTTACTTTTGCCATATTATGTTGAAGTTCATGTTTAAGAGGCTTTTGTTTTAGTTATACATTGCCTTAAATGTTAATGTTTATTTATGAAAGCTTCCGCATTATTGTTATCCTTACTGAGCATTTGAGCTCACCCCTTTCAATGTTTAAAAATTTTCCAGGTTGTGAAGAAGTATTTTATGACTGACTTGCAAGAATAATCAGTGAAGATATGAGTGTGGACTATGAAGACCATGTTTTTTTGTAGTTTGTTTAATTTTGATGTAATGAAAGACTTATGAATGTATCTAGTGTTTCCAAGGCTACTAAACTAATCGGTCTTTCGAGACTTGATCTTTTGGGATCATGCCAATGTTACGAAGTAATGCACCGGCTCTGGGTAGCTGGGGTCGGGGCGTTACAGTTGGTATCAGAGGCAGTTTAGTACTAACCTTGGAAGCTAGATGTAGATAAACTCTGATTAGAACGCATAGCCCAAAGATAGGCTTCGAGGATTAGTATAGAAGAACTTCCTAGAATTTTGGTATTATGGAGATGATATGAGTTTTCCGAGCAATACATCCCTGTCTGGATACGAGCAGGTAGAGGCGGCTCTGGCACAGATGTACCTAGGGGTAAAACCCGAAAACACCGCTTTGAGCTAGACTCGAACGGGAACTGGTGCACGACAACGGGCCTTGCTGCACTCTTGGTTACGACACTCCCGGGGGATACGCTTAGGATAATTCTCATTTTACTTACAAACCACTATGAAGGGTTATGAGTACATACTTCCTCAAAGAAAACATTTCTTTTTATGATTATGGATTATATCCATAAATAGTTCAATTTATGTAAAGTGTTTTACAAGTATGGAATTATGTATTTTGATTCATAAACTAACCTAGTTTATGCCGTTGTATAGAAATGGCGCCCAGTAGAAGGAATGTGAACTCCAGCGGTACGTATGATCCAAAGAGTAAGAAGGATAGTATCTTTCACGGTATTAAGCCAACATTTCGAAGGGAAATAGTCTCCCATGTGTTCTCAACATATGAAGAAATAGTATCATGTGTTAATAGGATAAGTAAAGAATTCTCTGAGTCCTATGGCTTTGAAGCGAAGCAAGAGATGAAAGGGATGGAAGAGAGAATGATGGATAAAGGGATGAGGGGAAAGAAGAATTTTCCAATATGTGGTAATTGTGGGAAGAAACATCATGGAACTTGCCTAAAGGGAATGGGAGTTTGTTATAAGTGTAGAGAAAAAGGACACAAAGTGCATGACTGCAAGGGTAAGAAAATGGTTTCAAATATACAATGCTTCTTCTGCAAGGATTGGGGACACTACGCAAACCAATGTCCAAATCATCAGAGCATGCCCCAAATGATGTTATTGGATAATAATCAAGTTATGATACTACCACAGATGAGGAGTAATGATTAGAGTTCTTATGTTGTTATTAAAGATTTTTTTTAATTTGAGTGTTGTATCAATGATGTACTGGTTATAATAATTATTGAGTATATAAGGATTGTACTGCAGTACTATTTCATCAAGGACTTGAGATTGTGTGGAACCAAGAAAAGTGACTCCACAGTAGGTTAAATTTTTGGAAAATATATGGTTGAGAGAAAGATAAACCATAATATGGTTTTGATGCTGAGATTGTGATTTTGGAATAAGACGTGATTGATTTGGATAAATTATATTGGATATACTTAACTTCCTTGAAACTGATTGATGTTTTGTATACATTTTTGGATAGAAGGAGTATATCTAGTATTCTATAAGGAATAAGGGATCATGGTAATTCAGTATGTTTAAAAAGAATACATGATGAAGGTGCTCACATGTTGTTACGTGGGATAAAGGATCTTCATTATGTTTACCTTCCTTATAAAATTTGGACTGTGAGTTGGACAGATGTATTTTGGATAACTATTAAGGTTGGAATGGATTAAGTTGAACCATGGATAGTATTGTTTAAGGTTAAAAAATTTATGAAGATTATTTTTGGAATATTATGATACTATAGTTTTAGGAAAAGGACAACCTGCAGGGTGGGGCATAACCCGTCGCGTCGGACAAAGCTGCAGGAATCGAACCCACAATCATAGTGCGACAGGACTTTATTTCCTACCACTAGCCTACAGGAAGTCCCCGGTTATTACAAAATAATTTTACTAATCTAAATGGTATGTGTTAACATTTGGAACCTTATACAATTAGGATAAGTATAATATTTTTGAGTTCTATTATCTTTTGAGTGAAAGATGAGTTGAAGGTTGAAACTCTAATGTCAAACACATATATATACCTATCTCTTATTCAATGAATAAATTAATTCTTAAACTTTAGTAAAGGGATATTAAAACAAAAAAAAATGTGTTATCCTAATAACTTATGTTTTGTTGAACTGATGATATTTTAAATCAACATAGATTGAAGGCTTTGAGGCCCTCAATTTGACAGTTGATTGTGATTGATGACCTCAATCAATCCCTACAAATATTTACGTTTTTCCTCAAATTATATGTCTCTAATTGCCACCAATGTTCTCCTTATCGAGATCATGATTTGGTGGTGACTTTCTTATTTCCATTTCCCTCTTATTAAGACTAAATTCTATTAACCTTATTTCCGATGTGGGTTTTCCACAAAGGTATTTTCTATTTTCAACCTTTTATTTTCCAAGAAAAATTTCAAATTGCGAGGACGCAATTTATTGAAGGAGGGGAGAATGTAACACCCCGAGCTTCCACGATACGCTTCTCATTCAATAATGCAATAGCTTGCATTGTACGCAACTTCGAGTTCTAAAACATCGCGACAAATCAAAGTAGCCGTTATGAATAGTAATAACCACTTTTTAAAATTATAGAGATTTTATATTTCAAAATGGACTTCATTTTTGTATTCCTAATATTGAAATTAGCCTATGTTGAATTTTTTGTAATTTTCTGAGAACTTCAAAATTTTTATGAATAGTGAAAAATACTTAAAACAACTTTTTTAATAAAAATAATTTATAGTGATAAATTATAATATTTGGTGGTTTTAAAGTATAATTAGAATATATTTTTACCATTTTATCCAATGGTGGTCATTAGAATTAATTTAACATTGAAATTGGACATAAACAATTGCCAATCTTTTGATATAAATTGTTTCTAAAAAACACGCTATTTGTTGTGACAGCGGGAATTAATTATAAAATTAATTAATGCAACTAATATGTTTGGAATTTTGTAAAATAGACATCATTTTTGAATTCGGAATATCAATTATAGCTTAGGGTGAAATTTTGGCCTTATTCTGAAAAACTTCAATTTTTGATGAATAGTGAAACCACTAAGTGGTTGTTAAATAACTGATTTTTCGTTTAAATGAAATATTACCACTTCTGTGATTTGATTTTCAAAAATCCGACATACATGGTTGTCATTAAGAAGTAAAATGTGGTTCAATGGGATAAAAATAATTTTTTGGTGAATAGTAACTTATTAAGTTCTTAATCGCGATTACTGGTAATTAGGGTAGTTTAAGGTATAAATAATACTTTAATAATATTAAATGACCTAGACACATGTCCCAACCTCATTGGTTGTGTCATGGCCGACCAAGACAAGCCATGGCCTAACTTGGGGACCCCATGGATCCACTTTTGTTGGGAAATAACATAAATTACTTTTTATTTAATGTTAAAGTGAAAATGACACTAACATAAAGTGTTTTACTAAAACAATTTTTAAGTAGGGTTACACAAGTCCAAATTTTGATTATAAATAGTCATTGGAAAGATAAAAAGATTTCCTATATCATAGTATTTTTTTTATAATTTTTAGACATTAAATAAATTTAATTATTTATGACATAATAATGATGCAGCGATGACATCATTATTTGACGATTTAATTAAAATGGAAAGATAATATAAAATCTATGAACTACACATGGCCAAAACCAATTGGATGAGTGGATTTAGATGCCTTATCACCTTATCCACGAATTATATCAATGTGGGACCTTTTAAAACCGAAACACATTTTCAAATAATGTAACATTTCATTACTTTCCAAAAGTGCCCCTCCTCTCCACTTATAAAAGGCCCCCACCTCTCCCACCTTATTCACACCATCAAGCCATTTGGCTCGGCCAACCTCTGCCCAAATACTCTCCCAACATTCCTCCCTTACTCCTAGAATCCTCACTTTGGGCAGAACTCTTCCCAAGGAAGCCTTTGGCTAAAATCAAAAAGAGTTACCCGATTTTGAGGTAATGTCTTTTACAATGTTGTTTTGTTTTATTTTTCTTCTCCAACCCCCTAAACTCTTTTTATTCATTTCTTTTGTAACAACACCAGTATCCTAAATATACTAGGATGTTGTTATAAGAAGGATTCGAGCTACACTTACACACACCTACATCTAATGGTTAAAGAACATACGGTTTCTGTGGATGGCGAATTTCTGCCTCACGAAGCGATGATTGTTCAACACTCATATAACACCTTCAAAGGTGGCCATTAAGATGTCACTATTTTTATATATGATATATAATATGTTTTTGTTTTACTTATGCTTCTGTATTTCTCATTTATGGCATACTTTATGATTTCCATTATGGGTAAAACGCGATAATTTCATTTTAGGAAGTGCGGACTACCGCCCCCTCAAAGTGATTTGAATCGTAAATGCCATATGTGGGATGTATAAAGGATGGAGTAAATGGTATTATACACTATATTATACTGGAATTATATTATACATTTATATCATTATGATTTACTTCCATTAAATATGAAATTGAAATGAAAGTAGCGTTCATGCGTACGTACGACTTACCGTCTCCATGAACGGTGCATTTCATTTCTTACCTCTAAATGTTACGTAATATTATAAATGAATGTATATACTGTATATATGATATATATGATATCTACATCATGAATATAATTCCGGATATAATGGATATTTCACCACATGAACAACTTGTAATTATAAGAAGTTTATTTTTGACTCAAGTACCAAAGATCGACAAAACGACCGTTATTAACTTAAATAATTACATAATGTTCATATCATTGTAATAAGTGATATAATAAGGATAATGAAATTGAAAATGGTTCTTAATAAGGTATATATTAACTCTAGTTTATTATTCAGGAGGTTAAAGAACGGTTGAGTCAAGTCAGACACGAGGTAAGGGAACTTCTTAACCCAATTTTCGTTCTTTGGGTTAATATCCTACTTTCAAATTATGTCATGATATTATTATGTCATATCCTGTATTTGTACATTATTTATGTGTACTTGTAGTGAATACACATAATAGATCTATTTTATTTTAAAAATGCTCTTTTTAAGGGAATTTCTTAACCCAACTTCCATTCTTTGGGTTAATCTCCTACTTTCAAATTATGTCATGATATTATTATTTCTTATTTTGTATTTTTTATGTGTACCTATATTTAATACACATAATAGATATATTTTATTTTAAAAAAGATCTTTTTAAGGACTTCATCTCAATCTCCTTTCATTGAGGCATATTTGGTTTTATACACAACTTTCTTTTATATGGTGTATAAACCCCTTTGAATTTTACATTTATTCAAAAGGAATCTTTTTTATACGAAGCGTTTTACTAAACGACAAAAAGGGAATGTTTTTCTTTACGTACTTATACGGCGACAACTACTTCTCCACCGCCGTGACCATTATTTGAGTTTCGGCTTCATCTACAAGCCATCACTTTTTTTTAATGAAAAATAAATACAAAGTTTTAACTTTCCTTTATTTTGGTTTTGAAAATGGTTTTGAAAGCGTTTTTATTATATCAATGTGTTGTATTGATATCTTGTGATTGAAATGTGGAAATGTTATGTTTTCTTTATGCATGTTTTATGTGATACGATTATGTTATGGTTTATGATATGTTTAAACCTATTCATATGAGGAATGCATTGGACTTAATAAGTGACGGGTGGAGCCCGCTATAGCTCCTCGATGCATCGGCAGGTCTCATGAGACAAACTAGTGTCTTGGCACAAGGCCTTGACAAAATCTTATTTGTAGTCTTGGCACGAGGCCTTGGCTATGTGGTTATGATAGTCTGGCATTATGCATTCCATCATTATGAAAGTGGTTATTGATATTACATGTGATTATTCGACCAGTAGAATATCCATGTGAAGAAGTAAATGGCATTATCTCATTTTACTTTTGCCATATTATGTTGAAGTTCATGTTTAAGAGGCTTTTGTTTTAGTTATACATTGCCTTAAATGTTAATGTTTATTTATGAAAGCTTCCGCATTATTGTTATCCTTACTGAGCATTTGAGCTCACCCCTTTCAATGTTTAAAAATTTTCCAGGTTGTGAAGAAGTATTTTATGACTGACTTGCAAGAATAATCAGTGAAGATATGAGTGTGGACTATGAAGACCATGTTTTTTTGTAGTTTGTTTAATTTTGATGTAATGAAAGACTTATGAATGTATCTAGTGTTTCCAAGGCTACTAAACTAATCGGTCTTTCGAGACTTGATCTTTTGGGATCATGCCAATGTTACAAAGTAATGCACCGGCTCTGGGTAGCTGGGGTCGGGGCGTTACAGGAGCCCGCTATAGCTCCTCGATGCATCGGCAGGTCTCATGAGACAAACTAGTGTCTTGGCACAAGGCCTTGACAAAATCTTATTTGTAGTCTTGGCACGAGGCCTTGGCTATGTGGTTATGATAGTCTGGCATTATGCATTCCATCATTATGAAAGTGGTTATTGATATTACATGTGATTATTCGACCAGTAGAATATCCATGTGAAGAAGTAAATGGCATTATCTCATTTTACTTTTGCCATATTATGTTGAAGTTCATGTTTAAGAGGCTTTTGTTTTAGTTATACATTGCCTTAAATGTTAATGTTTATTTATGAAAGCTTCCGCATTATTGTTATCCTTACTGAGCATTTGAGCTCACCCCTTTCAATGTTTAAAAATTTTCCAGGTTGTGAAGAAGTATTTTATGACTGACTTGCAAGAATAATCAGTGAAGATATGAGTGTGGACTATGAAGACCATGTTTTTTTGTAGTTTGTTTAATTTTGATGTAATGAAAGACTTATGAATGTATCTAGTGTTTCCAAGGCTACTAAACTAATCGGTCTTTCGAGACTTGATCTTTTGGGATCATGCCAATGTTACGAAGTAATGCACCGGCTCTGGGTAGCTGGGGTCGGGGCGTTACAGTTGGTATCAGAGGCAGTTTAGTACTAACCTTGGAAGCTAGATGTAGATAAACTCTGATTAGAACGCATAGCCCAAAGATAGGCTTCGAGGATTAGTATAGAAGAACTTCCTAGAATTTTGGTATTATAGAGATGATATGAGTTTTCCGAGCAATACATCCCTGTCTGGATACGAGCAGGTAGAGGCGGCTCTGGCACAGATGTACCTAGGGGTAAAACCCGAAAACACCGCTTTGAGCTAGACTCGAACGGGAACTGGTGCACGACAACGGGCCTTGCTGCACTCTTGGTTACGACACTCCCGGGGGATACGCTTAGGATAATTCTCATTTTACTTACAAACCACTATGAAGGGTTATGAGTACATACTTCCTCAAAGAAAACATTTCTTTTTATGATTATGGATTATATCCATAAATAGTTCAATTTATGTAAAGTGTTTTACAAGTATGGAATTATGTATTTTGATTCATAAACTAACCTAGTTTATGCCGTTGTATAGAAATGGCGCCCAGTAGAAGGAATGTGAACTCCAGCGGTACGTATGATCCAAAGAGTAAGAAGGATAGTATCTTTCACGGTATTAAGCCAACATTTCGAAGGGAAATAGTCTCCCATGTGTTCTCAACATATGAAGAAATAGTATCATGTGTTAATAGGATAAGTAAAGAATTCTCTGAGTCCTATGGCTTTGAAGCGAAGCAAGAGATGAAAGGGATGGAAGAGAGAATGATGGATAAAGGGATGAGGGGAAAGAAGAATTTTCCAATATGTGGTAATTGTGGGAAGAAACATCATGGAACTTGCCTAAAGGGAATGGGAGTTTGTTATAAGTGTAGAGAAAAAGGACACAAAGTGCGTGACTGCAAGGGTAAGAAAATGGTTTCAAATGTACAATGCTTCTTCTGCAAGGATTGGGGACACTACGCAAACCAATGTCCAAATCATCAGAGCATGCCCCAAATGATGTTATTGGATAATAATCAAGTTATGATACTACCACAGATGAGGAGTAATGATTAGAGTTCTTATGTTGTTATTAAAGATTTTTTTTAATTTGAGTGTTGTATCAATGATGTACTGGTTATAATAATTATGGAGTATATAAGGATTGTACTGCAGTACTATTTCATCAAGGACTTGAGATTGTGTGGAACCAAGAAAAGTGACTCCACAGTAGGTTAAATTTTTGGAAAATATATGGTTGAGAGAAAGATAAACCATAATATGGTTTTGATGCTGAGATTGTGATTTTGGAATAAGACGTGATTGATTTGGATAAATTATATTGGATATACTTAACTTCCTTGAAACTGATTGATGTTTTGTATACATTTTTGGATAGAAGGAGTATATCTAGTATTCTATAAGGAATAAGGGATCATGGTAATTCAGTATGTTTAAAAAGAATACATGATGAAGGTGCTCACATGTTGTTACGTGGGATAAAGGATCTTCATTATGTTTACCTTCCTTATAAAATTTGGACTGTGAGTTGGACAGATGTATTTTGGATAACTATTAAGGTTGGAATGGATTAAGTTGAACCATGGATAGTATTGTTTAAGGTTAAAAAATTTATGAAGATTATTTTTGGAATATTATGATACTATAGTTTTAGGAAAAGGACAACCTGCAGGGTGGGGCATAACCCGTCGCGTCGGACAAAGCTGCAGGAATCGAACCCACAATCATAGTGCGACAGGCCTTTATTTCCTACCACTAGCCTACAGGAAGTCCCCGGTTATTACAAAATAATTTTACTAATCTAAATGGTATGTGTTAACATTTGGAACCTTATACAATTAGGATAAGTATAATATTTTTGAGTTCTATTATCTTTTGAGTGAAAGATGAGTTGAAGGTTGAAACTCTAATGTCAAACACATATATATACCTATCTCTTATTCAATGAATAAATTAATTCTTAAACTTTAGTAAAGGGATATTAAAACAAAAAAAAATGTGTTATCCTAATAACTTATGTTTTGTTGAACTGATGATATTTTAAATCAACATAGATTGAAGGCTTTGAGGCCCTCAATTTGACAGTTGATTGTGATTGATGACCTCAATCAATCCCTACAAATATTTACGTTTTTCCTCAAATTATATGTCTCTAATTGCCACCAATGTTCTCCTTATCGAGATCATGATTTGGTGGTGACTTTCTTATTTCCATTTCCCTCTTATTAAGACTAAATTCTATTAACCTTATTTCCGATGTGGGTTTTCCACAAAGGTATTTTCTATTTTCAACCTTTTATTTTCCAAGAAAAATTTCAAATTGCGAGGACGCAATTTATTGAAGGAGGGGAGAATGTAACACCCCGAGCTTCCACGATACGCTTCTCATTCAATAATGCAATAACTTGCATTGTACGCAACTTCGAGTTCTAAAACATCGCGACAAATCAAAGTAGCCGTTATGAATAGTAATAACCACTTTTTAAAATTATAGAGATTTTATATTTCAAAATGGACTTCATTTTTGTATTCCTAATATTGAAATTAGCCTATGTTGAATTTTTTGTAATTTTCTGAGAACTTCAAAATTTTTATGAATAGTGAAAAATACTTAAAACAACTTTTTTAATAAAAATAATTTATAGTGATAAATTATAATATTTGGTGGTTTTAAAGTATAATTAGAATATATTTTTACCATTTTATCCAATGGTGGTCATTGTAATTAATTTAACATTGAAATTGGACATAAACAATTGCCAATCTTTTGATATAAATTGTTTCTAAAAAACACGCTATTTGTTGTGACAGCGGGAATTAATTATAAAATTAATTAATGCAACTAATATGTTTGGAATTTTGTAAAATAGACATCATTTTTGAATTCGGAATATCAATTATAGCTTAGGGTGAAATTTTGGCCTTATTCTGAAAAACTTCAATTTTTGATGAATAGTGAAACCACTAAGTGGTTGTTAAATAACTGATTTTTCGTTTAAATGAAATATTACCACTTCTGTGATTTGATTTTCAAAAATCCGACATACATGGTTGTCATTAAGAAGTAAAATGTGGTTCAATGGGATAAAAATAATTTTTTGGTGAATAGTAACTTATTAAGTTCTTAATCGCGATTAGTGGTAATTAGGGTAGTTTAAGGTATAAATAATACTTTAATAATATTAAATGACCTAGACACATGTCCCAACCTCATTGGTTGTGTCATGGCCGACCAAGACAAGCCATGGCCTAACTTGGGGACCCCATGGATCCACTTTTGTTGGGAAATAACATAAATTACTTTTTATTTAATGTTAAAGTGAAAATGACACTAACATAAAGTGTTTTACTAAAACAATTTTTAAGTAGGGTTACACAAGTCCAAATTTTGATTATAAATAGTCATTGGAAAGATAAAAAGATTTCCTATATCATAGTATTTTTTTTATAATTTTTAGACATTAAATAAATTTAATTATTTATGACATAATAATGATGCAGCGATGACATCATTATTTGACGATTTAAATAAAATGGAAAGATAATATAAAATCTATGAACTACACATGGCCAAAACCAATTGGATGAGTGGATTTAGATGCCTTATCACCTTATCCACGAATTATATCAATGTGGGACCTTTTAAAACCGAAACACATTTTCAAATAATGTAACATTTCATTACTTTCCAAAAGTGCCCCTCCTCTCCACTTATAAAAGGCCCCCACCTCTCCCACCTTATTCACACCATCAAGCCATTTGGCTCGGCCAAACTCTGCCCAAATACTCTCCCAACATTCCTCCCTTACTCCTAGAATCCTCACTTTGGGCAGAACTCTTCCCAAGGAAGCCTTTGGCTCAAATCAAAAAGAGTTACCCGATTTTGAGGTAATGTCTTTTACAATGTTGTTTTGTTTTATTTTTCTTCTCCAACCCCCTAAACTCTTTTTATTCATTTCTTTTGTAACAACACCAGTATCCTCAATATACTAGGATGTTGTTATAAGAAGGATTCGAGCTACACTTACACACACCTACATCTAATGGTTAAAGAACATACGGTTTCTGTGGATGGCGAATTTCTGCCTCACGAAGCGATGATTGTTCAACACTCATATAACACCTTCAAAGGTGGCCATTAAGATGTCACTATTTTTATATATGATATATAATATGTTTTTGTTTTACTTATGCTTCTGTATTTCTCATTTATGGCATACTTTATGATTTCCATTATGGGTAAAACGCGATAATTTCATTTTAGGAAGTGCGGACTACCGCCCCCTCAAAGTGATTTGAATCGTAAATGCCATATGTGGGATGTATAAAGGATGGAGTAAATGGTATTATACACTATATTATACTGGAATTATATTATACATTTATATCATTATGATTTACTTCCATTAAATATGAAATTCAAATGAAAGTAGCGTTCATGCGTACGTACGGCTTACCGTCTCCATGAACGGTGCATTTCATTTCTTACCTCTAAATGTTACGTAATATTATAAATGAATGTATATACTGTATATATGATATATATGATATCTACATCATGAATATAATTCCGGATATAATGGATATTTCACCACATGAACAACTTGTAATTATAAGAAGTTTATTTTTGACTCAAGTACCAAAGATCGACAAAACGACCGTTATTAACTTAAATAATTACATAATGTTCATATCATTGTAATAAGTGATATAATAAGGATAATGAAATTGAAAATGGTTCTTAATAAGGTATATATTAACTCTAGTTTATTATTCAGGAGGTTAAAGAACGGTTGAGTCAAGTCAGACACGAGGTAAGGGAACTTCTTAACCCAATTTTCGTTCTTTGGGTTAATATCCTACTTTCAAATTATGTCATGATATTATTATGTCATATCCTGTATTTGTACATTATTTATGTGTACTTGTAGTGAATACACATAATAGATCTATTTTATTTTAAAAATGCTCTTTTTAAGGGAATTTCTTAACCCAACTTCCATTCTTTGGGTTAATCTCCTACTTTCAAATTATGTCATGATATTATTATTTCTTATTTTGTATTTTTTATGTGTACCTATATTTAATACACATAATAGATATATTTTATTTTAAAAAAGATCTTTTTAAGGACTTCATCTCAATCTCCTTTCATTGAGGCATATTTGGTTTTATACACAACTTTCTTTTATATGGTGTATAAACCCCTTTGAATTTTACATTTATTCAAAAGGAATCTTTTTTATACGAAGCGTTTTACTAAACGACAAAAAGGGAATGTTTTTCTTTACGTACTTATACGGCGACAACTACTTCTCCACCGCCGTGACCATTATTTGAGTTTCGGCTTCATCTACAAGCCATCACTTTTTTTTAATGAAAAATAAATACAAAGTTTTAACTTTCCTTTATTTTGGTTTTGAAAATGGTTTTGAAAGCGTTTTTATTATATCAATGTGTTGTATTGATATCTTGTGATTGAAATGTGGAAATGTTATGTTTTCTTTATGCATGTTTTATGTGATACGATTATGTTATGGTTTATGATATGTTTAAACCTATTCATATGAGGAATGCATTGGACTTAATAAGTGACGGGTGGAGCCCGCTATAGCTCCTCGATGCATCGGCAGGTCTCATGAGACAAACTAGTGTCTTGGCACAAGGCCTTGACAAAATCTTATTTGTAGTCTTGGCACGAGGCCTTGGCTATGTGGTTATGATAGTCTGGCATTATGCATTCCATCATTATGAAAGTGGTTATTGATATTACATGTGATTATTCGACCAGTAGAATATCCATGTGAAGAAGTAAATGGCATTATCTCATTTTACTTTTGCCATATTATGTTGAAGTTCATGTTTAAGAGGCTTTTGTTTTAGTTATACATTGCCTTAAATGTTAATGTTTATTTATGAAAGCTTCCGCATTATTGTTATCCTTACTGAGCATTTGAGCTCACCCCTTTCAATGTTTAAAAATTTTCCAGGTTGTGAAGAAGTATTTTATGACTGACTTGCAAGAATAATCAGTGAAGATATGAGTGTGGACTATGAAGACCATGTTTTTTTGTAGTTTGTTTAATTTTGATGTAATGAAAGACTTATGAATGTATCTAGTGTTTCCAAGGCTACTAAACTAATCGGTCTTTCGAGACTTGATCTTTTGGGATCATGCCAATGTTACGAAGTAATGCACCGGCTCTGGGTAGCTGGGGTCGGGGCGTTACATTTAATAATATGAAATGACCTAGAAACATGTCCAAACCTTATTGGTTGTGTCATGGCCGACCAAGACAAGCCATGGGTCAACTTGGGGACCCCATGGAGACATTTTGGTTGGGAAATGACATAAATAACTTTTTATTTAATGTAAAAGTAAAAATGACACAAACATAATATATTTTACAACAACAATTTTTACATGGGCTTAAAAAGATCATATTTTTGATTATAAATAGTAATTGGAAAGATAAAAAGATTTCCTACATCATAGTATTTTTTTATAATTTTTAGACATTAAATAAATTAAATTATTTATGACATAATAATGATGCAGTGATGACATCATTATTTGACGATTTAAATAAAATGGAAAGACAATGTAAAATCTATAAACTACACATGGCCAAAACCAATTTGATGAGTGGATTTAGAACCCTTATCACCTTATCCACGAATTATATCAATGTCGGACCTTTTAAAACTGATACACATTTTCAAATAAAGTAATATTTCTTTACTTTTCAAAAGTGCCCCTCCTCTCCTCTTATAAAAGGCCCCCACCTCTACCTCATTTCAAACACTTCTGAAGCCTTTGGCTCGGCCAACCCCTGCCCATTTACTCTCTCCACATCCCTCTCCTCATCCTAGAGGATTATCATTGGACAGAATCCTTTCAAAGGAAGCCTTTAGGCTCAAATCAAAAGGAGTTACACTTTTAAAGGTAATTCATTCTCTCATGTTCATTTGTTTTATTTTGCTTCTCCAACCCCCTAAACTCTATTTATTTACTTCTTTTGTAACAACACCAGTATATTAAACATACTAGGATGTTGTTATAAGGTTTATTTGAGCTAAACTCTCACACAACTACAACAAATGGTTAAAGAACATACGGTTTCTGTGGATGGTGAAATTCTGCCTCCCGAAATGATGATTGTTCAATACTCATTTAACACCTTCAAAGGTTGCCATTATGATGTCACTATTTTTTTATATGATATATGATATGTTTATTTTTTCCTTAAGCTTCTGTTTTTTTCATTTTGGGCATACCTTTATGGTTTCCATTATGGGTAAACACGATATCTTCATTTTAGGAAGTGTGGACTACCGCCCCCTGAAAGTGATTTGATTCGTTAATACCATATGTGGGATGTGTAAAGGATAAAGTTAATGATATTATATATGTTATTATACTGTAATTATAATATAATCTTATATAATTATGATTCCATTCCAAAAAAAAATACGAAATAGAAATGGAAGTAGCGTTCATGCGTACGTACGGCTTACCGTCTCCATGAACGGTGCATTTCTTTTCTTACCTCTAAATGTGATGTAATATTATAAATACATGTATATGATGAATATATATGATGTATATGTTATCCAAATCATTAATATCATTCTGGATATAATGAACCGTTGACCAAATTAATAACTTGTAAGTGTAAGAAGTCTATTTTTGACTTAAGAACCAAATACCGACAAAATGAACATTATTAACTTAAATGATTACATGATGTCCATAACATGGTATAAAAGGAATAATGAACTTGAAAAATTTTCTTAAGCAAGTAGAGATTAACTCATGTTTATTATTCAGGAGATTAAAGAACGGTCGGGTCAAGTCGGATACGAGGTATGGGACTTCGTCTCAATCTCCTTTCATTGAGGAATATTTTGTTTTATACACAACTTTCTTTTATACGATGTATAAACCCATTTGACTTTTACGTTTATTCAAAAGGAATATTTTTTATACGAATAGTTTACTAAACGAAAAAACGGAATGTTTTTGTCGTACGTATGCGGTGACAACGACTTCTCCGCCGCCGTGACCGTTATTTGAGTTTCGGCTTCCTCTACAAGACATACCTTCTTTTTTAAAAGAAAAATAAATACCATGTTTTACTTTTCTTTTATTTTGGTATGGAAAATGGTTTTAACAATGCTTTTGTGTTGTATTGATATCTTGTGATTGAAATGTGGAAATGTTATGTTTCCTTTATGCATGTTTTATGTGATACGATTATGTTATGGTTCTTGGGCATTATTATGAAGACAGGTGGATCCGTGATAAACTAAGGGCGGGTGAGCCTGATATAGCTCTCCAATGCATTGGGTAACGCGAAGGAGTGAAACGTTATGGTTTATACGAAGAGATTTAGGGAATATACTGTGATGGGTATTTCAAACATAACCAAGAGGGTTACTCCTTACGTAAGAATGTTATGAATGCCTCAAGTTACCTTTATGACTTATGATTTCTATGATTTATTCGTGATTTTATGAGGTATGTTAAAGTGCCTATGTTTTATGGGTAAAGTATGATTTCATTTTTATGTATATATGAACTCATGTTTATTTTCCATGTTTTTTTTATAACCCATACTGAGTTTTTATGGTCATCCCATGTTTTTGAAATTTTTTTCACAGGTCAAGGGAAAGGTACATGATAAGATGATATAGGCAAGGATGTGTCAATAAATAATCCATGTTTTATTTTAAATGTGTTTCCATTGATGGGAATGAAGAATACTATCTTTATGTAACCACTTTGTTTATATGTGGAATGTAATGCATGTTTTATGATCTAATTCTCTAAAACTCTAAACCCGAAAAGATCCTCAATGTGTAATCTTGTAATAACTCAATATTAAGTAAGGTTTAAGGCTGGGGCCTTATAGTTGGTATCAAAGGTCGGTTTAGATAACTTTTGGAGTTAGAATTCTATTAAATGATTATCCATTTTTTTTGAAATGATATAGCATTTAAAGATTACCATGTTGCTTCATCTAAGACATGTTTGTTCAGAATGGTTTTCCACAGAGGAAACAGGGAAGCAGTGCTAGGAAGGCATACAGAAGGAAATAACCTTCCGAATCAGCATCCAGAAATGGTCGGAATTGGAACTGAACAGTTTGTTGCAGTAATGGCACAGTTGACTCAAGCGATAAATGGCAGTGGTATCCATGCACGAGATCAGCCAGATCAACCGCAGAGGAACATGTCAGTGGTGGAACATTTCATGAGGCAACATCCACCATCATTCGGAGGATCATCTGACCCTGTGCTAGCTGAAGGGTGGATTAAAGCACTGGAGAATATTTTTGATGTCATGGGGTGATCAGACAATCAAAAGGTTAGTCTTTCTATTTACCGTTTGGAGGGTGAAGCAGATCAGTGGTGGTCTATGGTTAAAAATATCAGGGACGCCGATGAGATTGATGCTCTTGACTTGGATGAATTCAAAGGTATGTTTATTGAGAAGTATTTTCCTAAGGCTGTTAGACTTAGGATGGAAAAGCAATTCTTGGAATTGAGGCAAGAGGAAGACTCAGTGGCTGCCTATGAAGAAAGGTTCACTCGATTGGCAAGGCATGCTCCAAATTTTATCCGGGACCTTGATAGTAAAATCAATCATTTTTACTCAGGATTAAATCCAAAATATCGAAGGGCATTAGCTTCTCGTGAGTTTAAATGTTATGAAAAGCTTGTTCGATGTACTGAGAAGGTGGAAATGGAGTTTTCCGATGACCAAGTGTTCTATAAAAACCAGCAGAAGAAGAGACCGAGGTGGCAGAAGAATGGTAAGAATTCTACAAAAAAGTCTGATGGTAAGAGAACTAAGTTTCCAGTTTGTGATTAATGTGGCAAAAGGCATGCTGGGGAATGTCTTCTGAATTTTGGGAAGTGCTACCGATGTGGTAAGATGAGACATAAGGCTCGTGATTTCACTGAAAAGGATCAAGGTGAAGGTAAGAACAAATTTGATTTGTAGTTAGTGAAATGTTATAAGTGCAATGAGATGGGTCACTATGCAAACGAGTGTCCGACAAGGAGCTTGAGTGATGGGAAGCAGTTAGACTACAAGCAGAAAGGGGTGGTGAAATCCTTTGCAACTACTTCAGCAGATGTCGGGCCATCAAATGAAGTTGTATCAGGTACTTTGTTTGTTTTTTCAGATTATGCCAGTGTGTTGTTTGATTCGGGGTCTACACATTATTTCATCTCTGAAACCTTTTCTAGTAAAATGGGAATACCATCTCAAGAAATGACTCCTGAACTTTTGGTAAAAACAACTGGGGGAATGTTGAGGCAAAAAGAATTTTTAAGAATCTTCCTATCCTTATCTGTGGAAAGAACCTACTTGAAAACCTTATTGTTCTACCTCTAGTAGTGTTTGATGTTATCCTGGGTATGGATTGGCTCTCTATTTACCATGCTAAGATTGACTGTAGAGCTAAAGATGTTTCTTTTCAGAAAGAATTTCAGTTTGTTTACAAGAATGAACCCTTACTTTTGATAACATATCAAGAGGCCGAGAAACTTGTAAAAGATGTAAATGAATGTTACCTTGCACACGTCGTTGAAAATAAAGGAACTGTTCAGATTAATGATGTGCCAGTGGTAAATGAGTATCCTGATGTTTTTCCTGATGAGTTGCCTGGAATAATACCAGATCAGGATGTTGAGTTTACTGTTGACTTAGTTCCTGATGCTAAGCAAATTTCAAATCCCCCTTATCAAATGGCACAAATTGAACTTTTAGAGTTGAAGGAGCAATTGCATGATTTATTAGAGAAAGGTTTCATTAGACCTAGAACATCACCATGGGGTGCTCCTGTTTTATTTGTTAAAAAGAAAGATGGTTCTATGAGACTTTGCATTGATTATAGAGCCTTGAATAATATCACTATTAAGAACAAATATCCTTTGCCTCATATCGATGATTTGTTTGATCTGCTCCAGGGAGCTCAGTTTTTTTCAAAGATTGAATTGAGATCGGGGTACCGTCAGCTGAAGGTAAAGGAGGCAGATATTCTGAAGACCGCGTTCCGTACGAGATATGGCCATTATGAATTTGTAGTAATGCCTTTTGGGCTAACCAATGAACCTGCTATATTCATGGACTTAATGAATAGAGTTTTCCATGAGTTCCTGGATAAGTTTGTGGTGGTTTTCATTGATGATATTTTGGTGTTTTCTAAAAGTAAAGAGGAGCATGAAAAACATTTAAGGGTTATCTTGCAAACCTTAAAAGAAAAGAAACTGTATGGAAAATTCAGCAAGTGTGAGTTTTGGTGGCAACAAATTTCCTTCCTTGGTCACATTGTTTCTAAATATGGAATAACTGTTGATCCTGCAAAAACAAAAGTTGTGGAAGAATGGCCAAGACCCACAAATGTAACCGAGATTCATAGCTTCCTTGGTTTGGCGGGCTATTACCGAAAGTTTGTTAGAAATTTTTCACGGTTATCTAGTCCAATGACTAAGCTAACTCGGAAGGGTGTTAAGTATATTTGGAAAAAAGAAGGTGATGATTGTTTTCAGGAATTGAATAGAAGATTGGTGAATGCTCCAGTTTTGGCACTACCTTCCAGGAATGGTGAGCTTGTTATATACAGTGATGCTTCATTGAAAGGACTTGGTTGCGTCCTAATGCAGAATGATCAGGTAATTGCTTACGCTTCACGACAGTTGAAAACTCATGAGGTAAATTACCCTACACATGATTTGAAACTAGCTGCTGTTGTTTTTGCTTTAAAAATTTAGAGGCATCATTTTTATGGAGTAAAGTGTGAAATATATACCGATCACAAAAGTTTAATGTATATATTTACTCAGAAAGAGTTAAACATGAGACAAAGGATATGACTGGAATTAATCAAGGATTATGATTGTACAATTCATTACCATCTGGGAAAAGCAAATAAAGTGGCTGATGCTTTGAGTCGAAAAAGTAATGCTTCATTAACAATGTTGCGTTTGGAACGTGATCATTTGGTTAAGGATTTGAAGAACTTTGGCATAGAAGTTGTTGGTGCATGAAGTCCTTCTGTTTTGTTTCAGGTATCAGTGAGATCTTCTCTATCAGATAGAATCAAGCAAGCACAGAAGCAAGATAGTGAGTTGTAGAAAAAGGTGGAGCTGGTTCAGAAAGGTAAGTTGCCTGAATTCAACATTGATAATGATTGTGTTTTGAAATTTGGGAAGAGATTGTGTGTGCCTTGTGATTCACAGTTGAAGAGAGAGTTGTTATGTGAAGCTCATAGTTCTCCGTTTTCAGTTCATCCAGGCAGTACTAAGATGTATAGAGATCTACGGGAGTATTACTGGTGGGATGGAATGAAAAGAGATATTGCTGATTTTACTGTGAAGTGTTTGACTTGTCAGCAGGTTAAAGCAGAACGGCAGTTACCGAAAGGGATGCTTCAGCCTTTACCAGTGCCAGAGTGGAAATGGGAGAATATATCCATGGACTATGTTGTTGGCTTACCAAAGACATCTCGAGGTAATAATGCAATCTGGGTTATTGTTGATCGCTTGACTAAATCTGCTCATTTCGTTGCTATACGAGATACTTTCTCTATTGATCAACTTTCCCGTTTGTATCTTAATGAGGTAGTCAGGTTACATGGAGTTCCTCTCTCCATTGTATCGGATCGTGATCCCAGGTTTACTTCTAACTTTTGGAAAGGCCTTCAGAAGTCGTTGGGTACTGAATTAAATTTTAGTACAGCTTTTCATCCTCAATCAGATGGGCAGTCAGAACGAACAATTCAGACATTGGAGGATATGCTACGAGCTTGTTCTATGGATTATCAGGGAAGTTGGGACCAACATCTTTCTTTGGTTGAATTTTCATATAATAACAGTTTTTATTCCAGTATACAGATGGCACCATTTTAGGCATTATATGGGAAGCGGTGTCGAACTCCAGCTTTCTGGGTTGAAGTGGGTGAAAGGAAGTTGATGAGACTAGAATTGGTAGAAGAGATGGCAGAAAAAGTTCAGCTGATTCAGAAACACATGAGAACAGCTCAGAGCAGGCAGAATAGTTATGCGGATAACCGGATGAAGGATCTATCTTTCGAGGTAGGTGATCATGTTTTTCTCAAGGTTTCTCCTTGGAAAAGTGTGATGAGATTTGGTAAGAAAGGAAAGTTGAGTCCAAGGTTCATTGGACCATACGAAATTCTGGAGAGAGTTGGATCAGTTGCATACCGAGTGGCTTTACCTCCGAGTTTATCTCAGGTACACAATGTTTTTCACATTTCGATGTTGAGAAAGTATATGCCAGATCCATCTCATGTTTTGAGTCCAGAGGTAGTTCAGCTGGAAGAGAACCTATCTTATGAGGAACAACCGGTCCAGATTTTTGACCACAGGGAGAAAGTGTTACAGAATAAGGTGATTCACCAGGTAAAGGTTTTGTGGAAAAACCACATGATTGAAGAGGCAACATGGGAATCTGAAAATGCAATGAGAGATAAGTACCCCCATTTATTCGATAAGTAAATAAATTGCGGGGACGCAATTTTCTAAAGGGGGGAAGGATGTAACATCCCAAATAAGTAATTAATAATAGATATTTTTATCTATGTCTACTAATGATTAAGATAGTGTTATAGAGGCTTAAAATGAAAATAAATACAATCTTATGCATGGAATACACTAATATTCTTACAAGATTGTTTTACTGCCTTTTGATGGCAAACCATTTTTGAATCTATATTTTGACAATTTTATAAACTATGTTTGTCAAAATAAACTTATTCTTTATGATTGGGACATCAAAATTTATTTTGTGTGAATTTTTGGTATTTTTCTGACAATGTTCATTTTGTAATGAATAGTGAAAAGTACTGCATTTTACATTAAAACCGCTTTTTAATCTAATTTATTTATATGATTAGATTATCTTTTGAATTGTTCTTAATGTGTAATATGAATATATTTTTACCATTTTATCCAATTGTGGTCATTGGAATCAATTTCACTTTGATATTAGACTTAAACTGGTGTCAATCTTTTGATACTTTTTGTTTTGTAAAAACACGCTATTTGCTCTGGCAGCGGGAATTAATTATCAAATTAATTAATTTGACTTATATGTATTGAATTTTGTAAAATAGACTTCATTTTTTGAATTCGGAATATCAAATATAGCTTAGGGTGAATTTTTGGTAATTTTCTGAAAAACTCCAATTTTTGATGAATAGTGAAACCACTAAGTGGTACTTATAAAGACTAATTTTCCGTTTAAATGAAATTTTTCCATCATTTTGTTTTGAATTTTTAAAATCCGACATACATGGTTGTCATTAAGAAGTAAAATGTGGTTCAATGAGATTAAAATAATTTTTTGGTGAATAGTAACTTATTAAGTTTTTAATCGCGATTAGTGGTAATTAGTGTAGTTTAAGGTATAAATAATGCTTTAATAATATGAAATGAGCTAGACACATGTCCCAAACTTATTGGTTGTGTCATGGCCGACAAATAAAAGCCATGGGTCAACTTGGGGACCCCATGAAGACATTTTTGTTGGGAAATGACATAAATAACTTTTTATTTAATGTAAAAGTAAAAATGACACAAACATAATATGTTTTACAAAAATAATTTTTACATGGGCTTATAAAGATCAGATTTTTGATTATAAATAGTCATTGGAAAGATAAAAAGATTTCCTACATCATAGTATTTTTTTTTATAATTTTTAAGCATTAAATAAATTAAATTATTTATGACATAATAATGATGCAGTGATGACATCATTATTTGACGATTTCAATAAAATGGAAAGACAATGTAAAATCTATGAACTACACATGGCCAAAACCAATTGGATGAGTGGAGTTCGAACCCTTATCACCTTATCCACGAATTATATCAATGTGGGACGTTTTAAAACCGAAACACATTTTCAAATAAAGTAATATTTCTTTACTTTTCAAAAGTGCCCCTCCTCTCCTCTTATAAAAGGCCCCCACCTCTACCTCATTTCACACACTACTAAAGCCTTTGACTCGGCCAACCCCTGCCCATTTACTCTCTCCACATCCCTCTCCTCATCCTAGAGGATTCTATTTGGACAGAATCCTTTCAAAGGAAGCCTTTAGGCTCCAATCAAAAGGAGTTACACTTTTAAAGGTAATTCATTCTCTCATGTTCATTTGTTTTATTTTGCTTCTCCAACCCCATAAACTCTTTTTATTTACTTATTTTGTAACAAAATCAGTATATTCAATATACTAGGATGTTGTTATAAGATTTATTTGAGCTACACTCTCACACAACTACATCAAATGGTTAAAGAACATACGGTTCCCGTGGATGGCGAAATTCTGCCTCCCGAAACGATGATTGTTCAATACTCATTTAACACCTTAAAAGGGGGCCATTATGATGTCACTATTTTTTTATATGATATATGATATTTTTATGTTTTCCTTAAGCTTCTGTGTTTTTCATTTTGGGCATACATTTATGGTTTCCATTATGGGTAAACACGATATCTTCATTTTAGAAAGTGCGGACTACCGCCCCCTGAAAGTGATTTGATTCGTTAATACCATATGTGGGATGTGTAAAGGATAAAGTTAATGATATTATATATGTTATTATACTGGAATTATAATATACTCTTATATAATTATGATTCCATTCCAAAAAAAAATACGAAATAGAAATGGAAGTAGCGTTCATGCGTACGTACGGCTTACCGTCTCCATGAACGGTGCATTTCATTTCTTACCTCTAAATGTGATGTAATATTATAAATACATGTATATGATGAATATATATGATGTATATATTATCCAAATTATTAATATCATTCTGGATATAATGAACCTTTGACCAAATTTACAACATGTAAGTGTAAGAAGTCTATTTTTGACTTAAGAACCAAATACCGACAAAATGAAAATTATTAACTTAAATGATTACATGATGTCCATAACATGGTATAAAAGGAATAATGAACTTGAAAAAGGTTCTTAAGAAAGTAGAGATTAACTCAAGTTTATTATTCAGGAGATTAAAGAACGGTCGGGTCAAGTCGGATACGAGGTATGGGACTTCGTCTCAATCTCCTTTCATTGAGGCATATTTTGTTTTATACACAACTTTCTTTTATTCGGTGTATAAAACCCGTTGAATTTTACATTTATTCAAAAGTAATCTTTTTTATACGAAGCGTTTACTAAACGAAAAAAGGGAATGTTTTTGTCGTACGTATGCGGCGACAACGACTTCTCCGCCGTCGTGACCGTTATTTGAGTTTCAGCTTCCTCTACAAGCCATACCTTCTTTTTTAAAAGAAAAATAAATACCATGTTTTACTTTTCTTTTATTTTGGTATGGAAAATGGTTTTCACAATGTTTTTGTGTTTTATTGATATCTTGTGATTGAAATGTGGAAATGTTATGTTTCCTTTATGCATGTTTTATGTGATATGATTATGTTATGGTTCTTGGGCATTATTATGAAGACGGGTGGTTCCGTGATAAACTAAGGGCGGGTGAGCCCGATATAGCTCTCCAATGCATTGGGTAACGCGAAGGAGTGAAACGTTAAGGTTTCTCTGAAGAGATTTAGGGAATATACTGTGATGGGTATTCCAAACATAACCAAGAGTGTTACTCCCTACGTAAGAATGTTATGAATGCCTCAAGTTACCTTTATGTCTTATGATTTCTATGATTTATTCATGATTTTATGAGGTATGTTAAAGTTCCTATGTTTTATGGGTAAAGTATGATTTCATTCTTATGTATATATGAACTCATGGTTCCTTTCCATGTTTTTTTATAACCCATACTGAGTTTTTATTATCATCCCATGTTTTTGAAATGTTTTTCACAGGTCAAGGGAAAGGTACATGATAAGATGATAGAGTCAAGGATGTGTCAAGAAATAATCCATGTTTTGTTTTAAATGTCTTTCCATTGATGGGAATGAAGAATACTATCTTTATGTAACCACATAGTTTATATGTGGAATGTAATGCATATTTCATGATCTAATTCTCTAAAACTCTAATCACGAAAAGATCCTCAATGTGTAATCTTGTAATAACTCAAGATTAAGTAAGGTTTAAGGCTGGGGCCTTATAGTTAACACCCAAAAAATATTTTTAGGGTAATAAAACCTATATTATTTTATGCTAAAACCTGCATCTAATTTGTTTGTATCCATACAATGATTTCTTTCCTAGGAAACCATATACATTATAATTTGTGACGATTTTAGGATATATATCTATATTTAAGATTTTCACTAAATATTTTACTAACATTTTCTTGTCTTGTTTCCTAAATTCACTAAACCATTCTTTTAAATAATAAATAGTGACCCTATATTTTGATACATGGTTATTGTGTAATTTTTAGGACAGATTTTATAATAGTTATACATTCAAAAATTGAAATGTTTCTGTACCATATGTGAATTAAATTCATACATCAATTAGAGATAGTAAAGAAATTAAATCAAATAAATCTTTCTTCATTGTAATCCTTAAATCCATCATTCTATCCATATTATGTATAACCACCTTATGAAATAGATCACAAAAAGGATTACCTAAAATCCCACTAAGGGTAGAAATAACATGGATGTACATGTGAGATGAATCAATATAGAATATGATTGAACATATTTGTCATAATTATATCATACAAAAAGGTATATCATCCTATGAAAGAATTAATAATTCTTAAAATGAATGAAATGTGTCATATTCATAACAATCAAACATCACAAAAAATTGGTCAAATACCTTAGATACATTATGAAAATTAGGTTAATGCATAACATAGGTGTTCAAATCATAACATCAAAATTTTGAAAAATCATAGGATCATATTCACATACATTAAAAATAACTCTATGGGAAATTTCACATTAATCATTTAATTTGAAGGATATATAATTGTATCCTACCCATCACATCATAAATTCACATAATCATGAATTCATGATGTAAATTTAAAAAATATAGCAATAGTTTTCATTAAAAATATCGAGGGAAGAAATTAATTTCACACACGCAATGTAAAGAATTTGTTGATGAATATTTTGTTAGATTAAAAAGATAATAAGTGAAAAAATATATTTTAACACTTAATATTTTCAAAAAAGGATTATATGTTATAGTGGGGACAATATATAACTCAATAAGATTAAATTATATGTTTTTTAAAATAAATTCTTTATGAACAAAATTAAAATAGAATTTAAATCATCTCTATAATATATTCTAATACATATCTCATGGATATAAATATGGTTAAAATAGTGAAAAAATATAAAAGTATTTTTGAAGAATAAACATAGAAAATAAATATTTATTAGAAACAAACCCACTAGAAAAATAGTAAAGATCGACAATCCTATCACTTTACATCCCGATTTATTTACATAACCTTTGACTCCATATATAATAAACTTATATTTAATAAAGATGATTTAGAAAATTAATTATATTTATTTTTTAGTTAATAAATTATACCTAATAAATTATATTTGTTAATTTTCAATATTTTTTGTGAAATTTTTTGAAATAATGTTTTGTTTAAAATATATCTCTATTATTGAAATAAATTTTTTTGTTTTATTAGAATTTATTAATTACTGAATTTAACAAAAATATTAAACATTCATGTTTTAATTGATTTATATATTATTAATAAATAATTAATAATAGTTATAATGTTGGGGATAATTATATACTTATTAATTTCTTTATAGGCGGTTAAAAAAATATTAACATGACATTTTCAAAAAGTCAGTGAGAGAGGTGTATGATATATATACAAAACATATAGTAGGTTATAATATTAACATTATGATATTATTATATTTAATTATATTTATCTGTTTTTTGATAGAATGTAATGGGAGGTGAAAAAGAAAATTGAAGGAAAATATGAAAGAATATTACATACTTCATTGTCTTGTACCATTTATATGACCCTTATCTCGTTGAATGAATTGAAATATATGACTCCATATTGTCCAAAATGATGATATGATCATATGGGATAGAATTTAGGATATTAATTTTCTTTATGAAGTGCAAGTGAAGTGTCCTTCCATTGTAAGAGATATATGGTATTTGAACTTCATGAGAGGATTATATTGGGATCAAATATTGAATAAAATGTAATACCAATTATAGCATCCCGACTTTTTATAACATAACTTTCATTCCATTACACGAAACTGAGGATCGTTAAGGTTTAGTGTCTTGGAAACAAGGAACATAAAACATGAAACAAAAAAAAACATTCTTCTTAAACACTTGAAAGGCTTCTCCTCATGTTCACCCTAGGCTCATTACTGCATCTCATAACCTGGGGACATACATCAAAAGGAAGGGTTAGCAGAAGGCCCAGTAAGGGAAACAAGTGAAACATTTTACATATGAACTTGAGATACATCAATAAAGTCATGAAAAGAACTTTAAGGCATGAAAATGAAATCATGAGGCATATCATAATAAAAATAAAACTTTTTCATAACTTGAAGATGTGGCTACATAATTTAACATAGACAATCATGAACATATCACCAAGGTCCATCCCCAAGGTGTCATTTTAAAATTACCAAGGTTATTCACCAAGGTATCGTGAAACTTGTAATCTCTAGTGGTTACATCATTACCCAATGCATTGGAGCGCAATCAGGGCGCACCCTTAAATTTGCCTTTATTATCATGTGAGCCACATATATCATCATCAAACATTTCATAAATAACCCACATATCATAAAATAAATGGGTTTCATTTCATAATCATAACGTTTTAAAAACTGCTTTAAAGACATGATCTTTACGTCAGTTTAATCCCATGGAAAGGGAAAGCGGGTCTCATGTATGTAAATCCCAGAATTTAAAATGGAACATTTTGATATATATGTGAATACCCTTGTAGAAATAAGAGCTTTTAGTATTCACTTTATAACATAAAATAATTTTTGAGAAAAGAGAGAGGCATTTTGAGGGGAAATTTCTGCAGCATAACGGCTAAGTTTCGGGGTTTTAGAAAACATTGAAATGAGAGGGGACATGGGTCACCCTCTCATAAATGATCCATAAAACAGTAGGGTGAAAGAATAAGAAGGACATATGGACATGGTAATGAAATTTTAGGGACATACCATTTGAAATGAAAAACATGGAAGGAAAAAAAAATTAGATTTCTCTTATGAAAATTCGGCAGCCTTACGGCGTCACTTAACTTCAAAAGAAAATGATTTGACAAGATCAAATAGGGTCCCTCATAATATGATCATAAGAGATCAGTATGATAGATATAGAGATAATTCCCCAACATAACAAAAAGGAACTTGAAAGAATTGACATGAAAGTAGAACTTCAAAACGAGAAGGGTGAAGAACCACTTAAAAATTCGGCAGCCTAACGGCGCCACTTAAAACATCAAAATACTGAATTGAAGATATAAAATGGGGTCTCTCATAATATGAACATAAGAGTCCAGTATGATATATATAGAGATCATACCCCAATATAACAAAAAGTAACTTGAAATAATTGACATGAAAGTAGAACTTCAAAACGAGAAGGGTGAAGAACCACTTAAAAATTCGGCAGCCTAACGACGCCACTTAAAACATCAAAATACTGAATTGAAGAGATCAAATGGGGTCTCTCATCATATGAACATAAGAGTCCAGTATGATATATATAGAGATCATACCCCAATATAACAAAAAGGAACTTGAAATAATTGACATGAAAGTAGAACTTCAAAACGAGAAGGGTGAAGAACCACATAAAAATTCGGCAGCCTAACGGCGCCACTTAAAACATCAAAATACTCAATTGAAGCGATCAAATGGGGTCTCTCATCATATGATCATAAAAGATCAGTATGATAATTTAGAGATCATACCCCAACATAATAAAAAGGAACATGAAAGACTTGAATGAAAATAGAACTTGAAAACAAGGAAGGTGAAAGAATCCCTTAAAAATTCGGCAGCCTAACGGTGCCACTTAAACATTCTTAAAACGAATTGATGAGAGCAAGGGGGGGGGTCTCTCATAATATGAAAATAAAATAGGCAGTAGGATGAATATAAAAGAACATCCTCCAACATAAGAACATGGAGTATAAAAGAAATGACATAAAAGAGATTACTTGAAAAGAAAGAGAGGGGTCGGATCCCTTACCTTAAAATGTAACTCTTAAACCTCAAAGGTTGGGACCTTGAGGGCTTGGGGGCACCTTGGGAGGACTCCTTGGGAGGTAATGAGACCAGAAATTCGTTGGGAATGAGTGGGGAGTCGAATGGATGAGAGGAGGGCTTGGTATTTATAGGGAAAGTGAGGTGACAAGGCATTAATGGCCAAGGGACACCTCACATGTACTTTTCTCAAACCCATGTGCTCTCCCTTGTCATTTATCATGGAGTTAGGCCACATGGGGCCCCCAAAACAATAATTCATCACCCTTGGCCGGCCAACCCTCAAAAGATCTCATGACATCATCATGAAACCGTTATGATGTCATTAAACATACCGAAACCCTAAAACTGTATTTTTACTATTCACTGAAAATTCAACTTTCTCAGAAAAATCCCAAAATTTCACATTAACCAAATATCAATGCTCTGATTTCAAAAAATGAAATCCATTTTATAAAAATAATTTTCTAAATATTTTTAATTTAATTTTTAAATAAAAACACTATTCATCGAAAATTCATTTTTTCAGAAAAAACCCCAAAAATTACCATAACATAATATCAATGCTCTGAGTTCAAAAATAAAGTCATTTTTATAAAAATAATTTTCTAATTATTTTTAGTTAAATTTTTAATTAAAAAACACTATTCGCCCGAAAAAACTAAAACTTGAATAATAATTAATGAAACCGTTATTTTACTATTTTATTGAATCACATTACTTAATCAAGGTGCCTAGATTATATTAAAACTTTCTTTAAGTGAGATTACTAATCCATTTGGTCATATTACTAATCCTAATCATAAAATCACTATTCATAATTTACTATTCATCAAAAATTAAGTTGATCTTATTAGACTCTAAATTTAGTACTGAACATAATTGCAGAAGACCATTTTTTGAAAATCATTACACATTTTTAATTATTTAGGGTTTACATAAACATATTTAAAATATCCTTTTTCTAAAATTCATCAAAAATATGCATACTATATTTATCCGGTCATTTCAAAATTCATAAACTTCATCATAAGAAGAAATCCCAATTTTTATTTAAAACAAGGATTACACAAGGTAGTTACGGTCTCGTTACATAACCCCTTATAATACCAGCATAGGACCTAAGAGTAAGGTGTGCTAGGGTGATAGAAGCTTGGGGCGGCTCAGTCAACATTGCCCGAGTAGTAATTTCTATCAGTTTGAACTTCTCACGAAGGTGATTCCGTTCCAGCTTCACATGATGAAGTTCGGCTTGGATTTGATCCAGAGCAAAGCCCAGTGGTGCTACCTCCTTCCCAAGCTCTGTTAGATGGGCTTCGATCGGTCCAAGACTACTAGGTGAGGCCATCGAATCTTCTTTCTATAATAATTAACCAAGATTACTTATATCAAAACATTTTGTTCACAGTGGTCATATTGACCAATGGTTATATAATAGTCAAAACCCACTGATCTCATTTTAATTATAATCATGTTTATCAAATAAAACGTTTTTGTTGAGTATAACAATAACACATAAAATTGGGAAACAAAATTTATTTAAAAAATTTCGGGTCGTTACAATCTTCCCCCCTTAAGAAATTGCGTCCTCGCAATTTTAAAATTGGGTTTTGAAATTTCATTGAAAGTCCCACATCGGAAAAGGAGTCAGTAAAACTATTACTTTAAAATAAAGAAAGGGAAGTACAAAGGTCACCTGAGTTAACCCACACTAGGGTTCCATTTAGGAAAACATGGACATGGAGGAGAAAACAAAGGGTCAAGTTCTGAGGGAGAGTGATAGAGAACATGATTAGGAGAAAGTTAACCATGAGAAAATCCCAAACTTATGATGTGTGTAAACGGTCTTTGATTACCTAGTAGGAAACGTAAACCAACAACATTTTTGTTTTACGTTTCTTTTCATAATTTTGTGGATTTCATTTACTACATAGAACAAAAACATAAGAAAATATACCTACCTTCAAGTAGAGTTTCATCCTTTAACAAGTCCCTACCAACACTAATATTTTCTCCAAATGATGAGAATTCAAAAACACTTGGTCTCATAAAAGCACAAGAATCATCTTCTATAGAATCACATAATCTACAAAAGATTAACTATCTATTTCTTCTATCTTTAAACATTATCCAAAAAACAGAAAGGTTAAGGTAAAACAACTCTTCAAAAAGAAAGAATCCCATAGGAATGGAAACTACTTTGAAATCATCAAAGTTCCATGGTACTACCCAAAGTTCATCATAGACCATTCCATAAATAACGGTCCTTAAAATTCCTCAAAACAAACCAAACTAAGATTGAAACCCAAATACAAGAAGGATTTGATATCATAGTCTTCCAAAACAACTTCATTGTTCATCTCCAGACAACATCAACCACTCCTAACATCTTATAAAAAAGTATCTAACCTAAACATATTTTACCCAAGATAGGTTAGTCATTCCCATAAGTAACCTAAATTACTATATGTTCACCTTAAATTCATCGATTCTTCAAAATATAAGTCAACCTTACTCCTCAATGAAAATACCGTAGTAATCTATTTACCTCGATCAAATATGGTTCCCAAAATAATGAACGTCTTCCAAAATAATAATCATATTTTAATCCCCTAATCATCTCTGTCATCTTAATACGGCAATCGTAGCATTTCCTATCACATTGTTGTTGAGACATGTTCTTCTATTTCCCTCCATTAACTAAGAAAAGAAACTATAATTAGGGGCTTATTTACTTAGCTAATAATCATGAAAAGGAAAATTTAAACATAAAAGGATAAACATTTAGAATAAAAGTATATCCTAACTTGTGATCCCCTAGGTTCCAATCTAGGTTATCCATGATCATATATTCTTATGTGAATCCTTATTTTGTTTTATCCTTGTTCCTTTAATAATGGTTCATACTAAGCTTATGAATTTACCAAAGCATATCCCTCGGGAGTGTCGTAACCAAGAGTGCAGCAAGGCCCGTTGTCGTGTACCAGTTCCCGTTCGAGTCTAGCTCAAAGCGGTGTTTTCGGGTTTTACCCCTATGTACATCTGTGCTAGAGCCACCTCTACCAGCTCGTATCCAGACAGGGATGTATTTGCTTGGAAACCCCTTACTCAATACTCACCAAAATACCAAGAAGATTTCCTATATTAAACTTTTCTATAGGGTTCCTCCTAGAGTTTTCATATCCTAATTTCCACAAATAACTAAACCATCCTTTGATACCAACTATAGCATCCCGTCTTTTTATAACATAACTTTCATTCCATTACACGAAACTGAGGATCTTTAAGGTTTAGTGTCTTGGAAACAAGGAACATAAAACATGAAACAAAAAAAACATTCTTCTTAAACACTTGAAAGGCTTCTCCTCATGTTCAACCTAGGCTCATTACTGCATCTCATAACCCGGGGACATACATCAAAAGGAAGGGTGAGCAGAAGGCCCAGTAAGGGAAACAAGTGAAACATTTTACATATGAACTTGAGATACATCAATAAGGTCATGAAAAGAACTTTAAGGCATGAAAATGAAATCTTGAGGAATATCATAATAAAAATAAAACTTTTTCATAACTTGAAGATGTGGCTACATCATTTAACATAGACAATCATGAACATATCACCAAGGTCCATCCCCAAGGTGTCATTTTAAAATTACCAAGGTTATTCACCAAGGTATCGTGAAAATTGTAATCTCTAGTGGTTACATCATTACCTAATGCATTGGAGCGCTATCAGGGCGCACCATTAAATTTGCCTTTATTATCATGTGACCCACATATATCATCATCAAACATTTCATAAATAACCCACATATCATAAAATAAATGGGTTTCATTTCATAATCATAACGTTTTAAAAACTGCTTTAAAGACATGATCTTTACGTCACTTTAAACCCATGGAAAGGGAAAGCGGGTCTCATGTATGTAAATCCCAGAATTTAAAATGGAAAATTTTGATATATATGTGAATACCCTTGTAGAAATAAGATCTTTGAGTATTCACTTTATAACATAAAATAATTTTTGAGAAAACAGAGAGGCATTTTGAGGGGAAATTTCTGCAGCATAACGGCTAAGTTTCGGGGTTTTAGAAAACATTGAAATGAGAGGGGACATGGGTCACCCTCTCATAAATGATCCATAAAACAGTAGGGTGAAAGAATAAGAAGGACATATGGACATGGTAATGAAATTTTAGGGACATACCATTTGAAATGAAAAACATGGAAGGAAAAAAAAATTAGATTTCTCTTATGAAAATTCGGCAGCCTTACGGCGTCACTTAACTTCAAAAGAAAATGATTTGACAAGATCAAATAGGGTCCCTCATAATATGATCATAAGAGATCAGTATGATAGATATAGAGATAATTCCCCAACATAACAAAAAGGAACTTGAAAGAATTGACATGAAAGTAGAACTTCAAAACGAGAAGGGTGAAGAACCACTTAAAAATTCGGCAGCCTAACGGCGCCACTTAAAACATCAAAATACTGAATTGAAGAGATATAATGGGGTATCTCATAATATGAACATAAGAGTACAGTATGATATATATAGAGATCATACCCCAATATAACAAAAAGGAACTTGAAATAATTGACATGAAAGTAGAACTTCAAAACGAGAAGGGTGAAGAACCACTTAAAAATTCGGCAGCCTAACGGCGCCACTTAAAACATCAAAATACTGAATTGAAGAGATCAAATGGGGTCTCTCATCATATGAACATAAGAGTCCAGTATGATATATATAGAGATCATACCCCAATATAACAAAAAGGAACTTGAAATAATTGACATGAAAGTAGAACTTCAAAACGAGAAGGGTGAAGAACCACTTAAAAATTCGGCAGCCTAACGGCGCCACTTAAAACTTCAAAATACTGAATTGAAGCGATCAAATGGGGTCTCTCATCATATGATCATAAAAGATCAGTATGATAATTTAGAGATCATACCCCAACATAATAAAAAGGAACATGAAAGACTTGAATGAAAATAGAACTTGAAAACAAGGAAGGTGAAAGAATCCCTTAAAAATTCGGCAGCCTAACGGCGCCACTTAAACATTCTTAAAACGAATTGATGAGAGCAAGGGGGGGGGGGTCTCTCATCATATGAACATGAAATAGGCAGTAGGATGAATATAAAAGAACATCCTCCATCATAAGAACATGGAGTATAAAAGAAATGACATAATAGAGATTACTTGAAAAGAAAGAGAGGGGTCGGATCCCTTACCTTAAAATGTAACTCTTAAACCTCAAAGGTTGGGACCTTGAGGGCTTGGGGGAACCTTGGGAGGACTCCTTGGGAGGTAATGAGACCAGAAATTCGTTGTGAATGAGTGGGGAGTCGAATGGATGAGAGGAGGGCTTGGTATTTATAGGGAAAGTGAGGGGACAAGGCATTAATGGCCAAGGGACACCTCACATGTACTTTTCTCAAACCCATGTGCTCTCCCTTGTCATTTATCATGGAGTTAGGCCACATGGGCCCCCCAAAACAATAATTCATCACCCTTGGCCGGCCAACCCTCAAAAGATCTCATGACATCATCATGAAACCGTTATGATGTCATTAAACATACCGAAACCCTAAAACTGTATTTTTACTATTCACTCAAAATTCAACTTTCTCAGAAAAATCCCAAAATTTCACATTAACCAAATATCAATGCTCTGATTTCAAAAAATGAAATCCATTTTATAAAAATAATTTTCTAAATATTTTTAATTTAATTTTTAAATTAAAACACTATTCATCGAAAATTCATTTTTTCAGAAAAAACCCCAAAAATTACCATAACATAATATCAATGCTGTGAGTTAAAAAATAAAGTCATTTTTATAAAAATAATTTTCTAATTATTTTTAGTTAAATTTTTAATTAAAAAACACTATTCACCCGAAAAAACTAATACTTGAATAATAATTAATGAAACCGTTATTTAACTATTTTATTGAATCACATTACTTAATCAAGGTGGCAAGATTATTTTAAAACTTTCTTTAAGTGAGATTACTAATCCATTTGGTCATATTACTAATCCTAATCATAAAATCACTATTCATAATTTACTATTCATCAAAAATTAAGTTGATCTTATTAGACTCTAAATTTAGTACTGAACATAATTGCAGAAGACCATTTTTTGAAAATCATTACAAATTTTTAATTATTTAGGGTTTACATAAACATATTTAAAATATCCTTTTTCTAAAATTCATCAAAAATATGCATACTATATTTATCCGGTCATTTCAAAATTCATAAACTTCATCATAAGAAGAAATCCCAATTTTTATTTAAAACAAGGATTACACAAGGTAGTTACGGTCTCGTTACATAACCCCTTATAATACCAGCATAGGACCTAAGAGTAAGGTGTGCTAGGGTGATAGAAGCTTGGGGCGGCTCAGTCAACATTGCCCGAGTAGTAATTTCTATCAGTTTGAACTTCTCACGAAGGTGATTCCGTTCCAGCTTCACATGATGAAGTTCGGCTTGGATTTGATCCAGAGCAAAGCCCAGTGGTGCTACCTCCTTCCCAAGCTCTGTTAGATGGGCTTCGATCGGTCCAAGACTACTAGGTGAGGCCATCAAATCTTCTTTCTATAATAATTAACCAAGATTACTTATATCAAAACATTTTGTTCACAGCGGTCATATTGACCGATGGTTATATAATAGTCAAAACCCACTGATCTCATTTTAATTATAATCATGTTTATCAAATAAAACATTTTTGTTGAGTATAACAATAACACATAAAATTGGGAAAGAAAATTTATTTAAAAAATTTCGGGTCGTTACACCAATAGGAAAACATGATATACTAATATTTTTGACGCCATGAATCATATAATAATTAAACATAATGATTTTAGTACTTATAAAGAATTCCACCAAAGAATTTTTCAATTTAATAAAATATAATGGAGAAAAATAAAAAATATCTCTTTAATAGAATACATTATATTTTTAGGGTTGAAAAAATAAATATTATGGAATGGAAATTAAATTTTACTCTTCTAAAAAGATAATTTATCTTATTAAATTATTTTTGTATTGAGATGAATAATATAATATTTATTAATCCATTATAACGTCATTGATATGACATAAATGAAGTGGTATTTCTAAAAAAATATTTCTATTATTTATTTAAAAAATGATTTTTGTTAGAAAATTATCAAAAATACACCCTTTGAAAAATTGATTTTAATAACTCTAAAAATTAAATTAAATTTTCTAAAATAATTTTATAACATCGGTAATTTTAAATTTTAATACTTTTTTTTGACCAGTTACAGTTTCTCAAAATTACACTTGTGCCTTCTTTGAGTTTTTAATGTCGATATTTATTGATTAAAATATTATTTTTTATGATTTCATAAATAATTAATGATAAATATTATTTATAGGGAACTTGAGTATTTTGATGTCAAATTACTATCCCAAAAGCTATGATAGTTTTTATAACTATCATAATTCTTTTCAAATGATAAAATTATATTTCCAGTGGTCATATTACCCTTAATTACTACTTATTAATTTATCCATTAATCATTAAACTCAAACACTCTCAAGTTTCTAATAAATCTATTTCTGAAATTGTGATTTGAGTTTATTTTTTTGTTCATTAGTTTGATAATTATAGGCTATCAAAAAGTTATAAAATTTTATCCTAATTATTTTCTATTTAGTAATTGTAATATTTTAAATGTTTATTATTATAGTAATTCTATTTATTTTTTTCATTTAATAAATTAAATCATTATTGGTTTCATTTGTTATTCTATTTTATATTCCAAAATATGGAAAACACTTGTTTATTCATAATTATTTTTCTATTTATAAAATTTTTCTTCATTTTCGAGACACCCCATATTATTGTATGTAATGATAGGGGCCACCTACCCCATCCTTTTCCTCCATCATGGAGTGGGCCTCCATTAAATTTCTATTGTTATATTATCTTATATCATTACCTGGGTTGGAATCACCCCATGTAATTTATACCACTACACCAGTGTTCTAACTATTTGGTAGAGGATGCACTGTTTTAGATATAGTTTACATTAATACCATATAAATTTTTTAATTTCTACAGGGATATTGTTTTTCCTATATGAGATATTCAAGCAGTTATTATTAGTTATTGAGTGAATCATTCATGTTTTGGACCCCTATATTACCATAGGTGAATGTGACCTCATTATTCCCCCAACAGATGAAATTATGTATCTCTATGAACCACAAACAAATACCCATTACTATAACATTATAATTGAATATGAAAATTAAATCCATCCACATTATTGGTGATGGATATCTTGATGGAATCACCATTTTGCTCACATTTACATATTAATTATATCCCAGACTGAATTTACAGAGGTGTATTTCCATTGAAATTTATTAATAATCCTATGAAAACCTAAAACTAAAACAAGGATAATGGATGACTTAATCATATCATGAAGGATATTATTGTATAGTATGTGACTTGATATTTATTTTCAAATTTATTTTCGAAATCCATCCTCAAAAAAATATTGTTTTGTTTTACATATCCTTCCATAGTGATTTGGAGAATATATATTCATGACAGATTGATAAATAATAAATGCATTTGGAATAAAAATATTTAAATGTAAATAATATCATAAGAATGAATTTTATACATTCCACATGATATTAATGACCAGTCTATATTAAAACATATAGTTAGTATCTATTCAATTCAATATCATCCAATGATGCAAATACTATACTATGTTATTGTGATTGGAGGAAACATGAAGAGAACATTAGGACACATTATTGTTTCATTCAATTTTAGAAGGATTAATTGTATATGAGGATTTTAGTTCTCAAGGTGGTCATAAAGGGTTAGATTAGAATTTAGTTCTACCAAAAATGGATTGTGGGTATTATTGGACATTAGGTATCCAAGGATGACTTAATTGAATGATTGAGTTTATGTTTAACTAAAATGACCCAATAGTGCAATGGGATTTATGGTTTCCCATTTGAAAATAGGGGTGCATTTCAATTTAAGGCCTACAAGGAATATATATGTGTACACTAGAGTTTCATTCCATTCAATAATGATTAAGGGTGTGATGGGATTTAAGTTATCCAAGGAGGAATTATGGTTACATTGGGATTTAATTTATCATGAGAGTATATATAGTCCCACTAATATTTTTGGTCTCCCCAGAGAATGTTATATTATGACTGCATTTATTAACTTCCATGAATAAATTAGGTTTAATTTGGAATTAAGGTCTTTCTAGAGGACATAATGGTATGGTTGGACTTATGGGCTTTGAGGAGGAATTAAGGTCCAATGAAGGCCTGTGTGTATGTTGGGATTTCTGATCACCTATGAGGACTTTCAGTTATATTTAAGTATATGGACTTCAATTAGGTCATAACGGTATATTTTGATAAAAGGCTCCTATGAAAGACTTCATGTATCGTAGGAGGACTAATAGGTATTCTAAACATTTATATTATCTTATTAGTATTATGGTAATTTCATTATTTTTGGTTTCTTGTAAGGAATTAATAGTTTTAATGTGCTGTCAATTATGACGTGGTTGATACTATTCATATGAGAAGTTTTGCATATGTCATATTTAAGGGAATACCAACAATCATATTTTAGTACCATTTCATGATACATTTCTAACCTTGTATGGTTTTATGATAAGCAATATAGTGGTACCATTTATTGTTGAGTAGTCATAATCGATGAAGTTTATTTTAGAGTTAGGTGTCTAGGACCATTGTGTCTTATAATTTTAGTTCACATGGCGTGGAACACTTCCATGAAGTTTGATTTTATGATGAATAGACTACTAGTTGAAAGGTACCTAATAATTGTTTTTGATATGACACTTACTTATGAGGGGCCTAATCATGTTTATCTAAAAATATGGGATATTTATGGTCATTTTGGGGATTACACCTCATTCTAGGCCTATGAGGTCTCCAGTTCTTTTTTAAACTCAAGTATGGGAATAAAGGGATCACCTTAGATTGTTACACCATCTATGTGTCTTCTTATAAAACTAGGTAACTAAGCATATGGGTGGAATAATGAATGCACATGAGGTTCCAAAAAGTGGAAGAAAATTATGGTTTAAAATAGGTAGAGACCATATAATGGTGAATATATATACACTTTATGTTGATGATTTCTTTGGATATTATATAATAAAAGGAACTTTTCATCTAGGTGATAGGAGAGGGAAAATGAGGCATGGGGAATATATAGAAGCAATAAACACTACAAGTAACTAGTAGCCACACTAGTCATGAAATAGTGTATACTAGATACGATAACAAACTATCCACATATCAATGAGTCCTCATTATAAAGGTTTTATAGAATTAATCTCCCCATAAGACCCTATATGGAGATATGGATTCAATATAGGTTATTTGTTAATGGTGGTGGTGTCTACATCATCAAATTAGTGTGAAACCTATTTATGTATTAATGGTTTTTGAGTGTTAATCACATTAAGAGGGAATGCAATGAGGTATAAATTTTTTTATAGTATAACAATAGGAACATATAGACCATTTTTAATTGAAAAACATTATTCTTAGGATTTGGGGTGCATGAAAACAGAGGTGTACAATAAATGAAAAAAAATTAAGGGATATTTTTTCTACAATAAGTATGATCAAGAAGGTGTCCTTTAAAGGACATGTGTTTTACACATGTCTGAACACTGTGATTCATAGATTTACAATGATATCAACATCAGATATGTTAATTTTAAATATTATTCGCAGTATATTATAATGGGGTTATAGGATGTGTGTTTTATTAATTATGGCCATTAGTTGGGGAGTATTAGAAATCTGCTAAGTTAATTTTTTCTCAAGGTGAATTATTTATCATGATTTTACACCTATAGAGTATAGACATGCACAATTTAGGAATGTTCCCTCAAATACTATCTAATGGTCTTACATAAGGGAATAAGAGTAAATTTTAAAGGACATTATTATTCATAGAGATGTAATGTAGCTCTAACATCTCTCTAAAACATGAACCACACACCGTTTTGTGATCTTCTAAAATTATTGTAATCATAGACTACTAATCGGTAAGTCCAAAGGGTTCTATGGTTTTGGATAGATTAGGGGTGTTGTGAGTTGCAAATCTTCCATGTTATAAAGTTGGATTAAAGTGTTTTTATGGATGTTTGTGGTTAATTCCAAATGAAATGGAGGGTCATTAGTTCACGCATGCCACTCTTGAACTTTTATGTTATATTCATGTAACATATTATTTCAAAATCATCCAAATTATCATAGGTATTATCCAAACATCATGTTCACATCCATACTGATTAATGGTTCCTTATTTGGGACATTAAAAACTATCTCCCATAAACATTAAATTTTTCTAAATGAAAATTTATTTTAATGATAAATTTACAATTTAAAAATTATTTCGTAGAATTATTTATCTGATTTTTTTTCTTATGATATATAAAATCTATTGTTTCATGACTATTTTTCATGTTTTAACACATTATTTTTGAGAATGTGCTGACCATTTACATTTACATTTTTTTAATAAATAAACTTTATATTATAAAATTTAATTGACAAAAATTTTTTATTTATTAGGTATCAAAAGAGGCATTAATTTTATAAATATGCATTTAATTTAAATGCACAAAGAATAATGTAATAGTTAATTTTAAAACCAAACATTAGTAATTTAAATGTTTGTTTAATTTAAATTAATAATGTGTTGATAATTACTTGGTTATTATACCAACCATTAATTATATAGATTATTAATTTTAAAAACTATCCCATTGATCCATTATTAAATCATATGACTCATACCATTTATTTCATAAATAAATTACCTATTAGGTATAATGTTCCCAATTTTTTAAACCATGTTATTTTTAGTATGTCAACATGAGTGAAATAATATATAGAGATGAGTGTGTATATGATGTTATTGTAACAGGTGAAATTAAATAAATTTTTTGTTATGGATTATATGTGGTTTTAGCAGGTTACATTAACTAATATAAATATTTTATCTCCTTTACATCTTTTTTTTTCTCATGTAATTTCTTGATTTTGTGATTATTTTGTATAGTTTTGGGTTGGATGCTCTATATAATTCCATACCATCTTATTTGTAATTACATGGATATTTTATATGAAATTATCATAAACATATGTTATCTCTATGATTATAATATTAATGATAAATATATATAATTATATAAATGTGGGTAGGTGTTCGTATTATAGAAAAGAAAAATGTGACTGGTTTCCTCAAAATGTACTTCCCTTAATGAAATTCATTAATATATTTGAATATCATTACAAAAAAATAGTAATCATATTGTTGGTATAATTCAAGGTGTTTTTATTTTACAATGTAGTAGAAACAAAAATATAATTTTTCTAATTATTAAATTTCATTAAAACTATTATTTAACAAGGATAGATTTTAAAAAATGTGTAGTTGGGTAAATGTGTCATTATTTTTTATTTACCATATTCCATTATGTATATATATATGTATATATATTTTTATTATTATTAAAAAATAATGTATTAAATTCTGTAATATACTTTTTCATGATTTATATAATTATTAATATAATATACATGTTGTTTCAACACATTTTTCTATATTAAACATAGTTAAGGCTTTTTATTGAGTTTATATAGGTCTCATAAATCATATATTATGATTAATATATAATTTTTTTATATACCTTTGATTTAAAAATATTTATAAAAATATAATAAAGTTAGAAATATATCAATAATAATGTTCTTTATTTTATTATATTTTATTATAAATTTGAAAATGATAGGGGGTTGGGTAAACTACATAGAAAAATGGCCAAAAACATTTCCCATTATATTTAAGTATGTATATATATTTTGAAAATTATTATGTTACCCAAAAGTTATATTTTGATGGTAAATGGAGTACCATTAAATTCCTTTTGAAATAGAAATTTATTTGGAATATGCCACAACATTCACTAATTGTTTTTTAGATGAGATATTATAAACCCTGATATTTCAATATATAATTATCCTCTAAAATATTTTATCTTTGATAGTTTAAATTTCATTAAATCAGCATGACATATTGACATAATTTTTTTTTACAATAAAATACTGTAATTAATTATGATAAAAGAATTTATTTTTATGTTTTGAAAAACAAATTTATGTATTATAATGTTAATAACAAATGAGATATTTTTAAAATTGTTCAATGTGAAAAAGTTTATTTTTTAAAGAAATAATTTTCAAGTGTTGTTTATTTTAATAAATTATTAAATTTGTTTTGGATTTCAATGTGCCAAATAATTAATTAATTGTAACATAATTATAAATTTTTTTCAAATAGGATAAAAATAACCTGATTTTTAAAAAGATAAATTTTCTATAAAATTATATTTCCATTTCTATTTTTTTTCATTTGAAATGTTATTCCATAAATTTTTGTATATTAAATTTGAATAGATGAACTTATTTTTTAGATTCACCATTTCAAAGTTATATTTGGGAGAACTTTTATGATTATTTGGTAATTGTTTATTTTATAGTTATGTGTAATAAAATGAAAATTTTACAAACACAATAACATTTATCTAAATATCATGATACAATAAAGACATGATTTTTTATAAAAAAAATTAAATAAAAAAATATATTTAATTAATAATATATTTCTATTAAAAATATAAATATTAACCAAATAATTTTTTTTTTTCATTTTTATAAATCAATGTAATGTCTTTATGAGAATACTTTTTTTAGATATTCTATTTTAATTAATTATTAACAAGAACCGTTATCATTTTCATCTAATTTTAAATTTATATATGTTATCTTTTATGGAACACAACATAATTAATTACATTGGATTCAAATTTATTTCTGATGTTTTATAAAATATTTTTTACCATTAAAAATGAATTTTTCTAAAATTGGATTCTATTGCGCACTACAAACTTAGATTAAAATTAATATTTACCAAATATTGGGATTATATATTAAACAATGGATTTCATTTTTTGGATCTAAATCTTATGATTTGGTAATTACTTCAATTTAGTTTTTATATGTAGTGAATAGTAACTATAGAAAATGTTTGTTACTATGGTAATGGATAAACGGGTTAATATGGATTTTAAACTAAGAAATAAGTTTTAAAATACCTCTAAATCATATAAAAATGTGATACATGGATTGTATTTAAACCTCAAATTTTCCTATCTTTTTTATTGGAAAAAATTAGTGCTAGTTCTTAATTTTTACAATGCATACACTCCCCTAATATATGAAAGGACTATTGACTCATCACTCATATAAATTCACACAGAAACCACTTAAATCCGCCCAAATACAACCAAATACCATCCGAAAACCCTTATCCATGACTTATATTACTTTTTATTTCATAATTTAACATCCAAGGAGCCTTAATGTTTTTTAAAAGGTGATTATCCATGGAAGAGATATATGTTCATAGAATGAATTTTCAGGTTTCATTCATCTTTAAACTTCACAATATCATCTAGAATAATATTCATAGAATTAGATAAGTATCTATGATATATATAAATTTGTTTATTTTAATTTTACAACAACTATATATCTCATTTCAATAGTATATAAATTGAAAACATTTCTTATGAGTATGTGCAGGCATCCACCTATATCAGGCGAATCATTTATTTCTTCACTTCATATAACTGAAAGTTATATAGATAGATTTATTGAATTTATATAATTTTTATTATATTAATATTATTTATAATGATAAATGAGAATACAATTTATATTCCTTATATCTATATGAATATAGATACACCACTGATGTGTATGTGTAGACTACCATCTTCATGATGTGATTTAATTCAATTTTCATCACCACCTCACAGGGATTGTTATATATATGTAATTAATGAATAAATATGAAATTTATGAAATGAGTAATTTTCTTTAAAAAAAAATCATTATCATGCTTATTTTATTTCGAAACACTGAAAAATGTGGAAAACAACCATTTGTACATGTAGACTACTCCCTCCATGAATGATGTATTTAAAACTGAGCATGATGGATTGAAATTATCTTCCTAAAATAAATGCACATGAATATTACAAAATAACCTATTTTTCCTATTTTCCATCAAAATGGTAAAAATATTCATCCAAATCACTTTTAAAACATAAAGAAAACACTTTCAAAAATAATTTTATAAAAGATAAAATTAAAATTAAAAACAAACATTTACCTATATTATTTTAGAAGCATTCACAAACCCCTTTTCAAAACATTTTAAAAGTTACCCATAAAGTAAACAAGGAAGAAATAACAAAAACATGAACCAATATGTCACGTCACAAGAAAAGGGTTAACAAAAAACATGTATATAGGTGGAAATATTTATAACAAGGCGTTCTAGAAGGAAAAAAAGGATTAATCCCCTATAAGGATCTTAAATTGGAACATACTATAATTAGATATAACTAATATGCTATAATAAATTATATCTATTGTGACTTAAATAACTATGGGTTCTCAAATCCATAATTGTGTATAAGAAATGTTCGATTCTTTTTTGATCTTCTCAGAAACATGATTCCAAGGGATCAATTGGTCCCTTGGGAAATAAGCTCTCTCTAAGATTTCTCAAATCCATAGAAAACATACCCACCATAGGCTATATTAACCTCATATACAACATTACTTAACAAGTTTACAACTATTTTCAATGATTCAAACTCTTATGTCACGTAGCATGATTTTCACGGTCTCTCATGAAAATTAATATGGAGGTGATAAAAAATAAACTATCACATATTTTTAATATAAATAAGTAAAAATAAATTACTCTTCAGTAGAAACAACCTCATAATAAAAATCCCTATCCACATCTAAAAATATTAAGCATATAAATATGTATTCATAAATGACATCCTCTCAATGGAAACCATGCGACAATTAGAATATCCAAAATCACTTGGGGATAAAGAGGATGTAACAATTTTTATGAGTACTATTTCAGTCATCAAATTAAAATTGGTCAATTTTGTTTGAAAGTTATCCTAAATTATAACCAAACTCACACTATTTCCATATTTTCCCAATATAATCCTTGTACTAAATTATAATAAAACACATTAAATCCCAAATTAGAGAAAATAATTCCCTTAAAAATATATTTTAGGATATTCTAAAAAACAAATGTTTTTGAAAACATTATTCACCTGGGATAACACACATGCATTAAAAAGTATCAACTCGTTTAAATAATTTCTTATGAATAAAAAATAAAAAATTATTTATTTGAAAATCAATTGAATCAATTAATTGATTTATAAACCACAAGATACTTTTTGAAACCAATTATTAAACCAAATACATCATTTAAAATCAACTTGGAACATTTTAAAAAATGTTGGTAAGAAATATAGTTATATAAAATATAAAAACAACTTTAAATTAATAATTCTCCATCAATGATAATCCATATATGCATAATTTGAATTAAAAACCATTAAATACCATCAACAATTTAATGTAATATTATATAATGAGATAATTAAGAAACAAATACCTATGTTGAATAGAAAAAATTCCATAAGTAATCACATATGATACTGAGTAGTTTAAAAAGCCACGAGGTTCCCTCTATAACCCCAACATGTGAAAATCCCCATGATTCTTAAAAATATATATACCCTGATATAGGAAAACAAAGACATTAGGATTACTGAGTGGAACTACAAATAACTAGAAATAGGAAACCCAATATAATAATTGTATTAAAGGGACATAGCATGGTGAAATCCATGTGAAACCAATAAGAGGATCAACAATATTGGGGAAGGATGATATGAAAATATTGAGGGAGATTTAATTAGTAGGTTGAATAAGTGGGAGAAATAAAAGTGGTCGTGATTGTTATAAAAGTGTGGGGGGAAATGGAAAATTACACTTTTAATGAACTTAGGTTGGACACACACATTAGTTGCATGATTTACCAAACTATTCCACAATATAGAATAGAGAAATTCGTTGACCAAATCCACTCATATGGTTCTCCAAGGATGTTACAAGGTTGGAAAAATAGTGAACCAATAGTGTATAATGACACTATCAAAATATATACCATATTTGCATGATTATCTCACAGTTTATAAAACTGTGTGCAGTCTATGATCCCTCTCCCTTATATATCAATGGTCTTGAAATGTTTTCACTAGGATTTGAATGGTTTGGACTAAACTATGAGCTACCCAAATTGACTAACCCTTCTAGATAAAATTGAACTAAAAATTCATCTATGTAATGGTAACATTACAGTTTTCTATAAATTGTCCATAAAACTAGTTCATATAAGGAATGGTTAAGAATTTGGTGAATTCTAGAAGAAAACTCTACAAAACATTGAAAGACAACCAACACAACCTAAAATAATATTAAATAATCAAATTTTTTTTGGGTTGGTATCAAATTTCATTCCACATTATCACAATCTTCTTTAATAACATCTCAATTAAAAATACGGGAAAACTGAAGATTATTTCTAATACAAACACTCGTGATACAAAAAATCATCAAATATCTTCAAAATTACTCAAAGAAAACGAAGAATCCTCATGAAAAACCAGTCAAAAAATGATCAAAATGAATATCATTGATAGTAGAAGCCTATTATAGGTCTTTCAATATTATATAATTGATATATATTAACTACTAAAAAACCTGCATTTGGCAGTGCTAGAATTTATCGGCACTAGAACAGAATTCTTATAAATGGAATATTTATCAGTACTAAAGAATGTGATGATAAATTTATTATCTTTCTAGTGCCATTATTTAATAATATTAAAGGACACCTTTATATGCACTTTATTTTTAGCATTGATAAATATTTCTATCATTACTTTTTTTTAATTCTATGAAATTTTTAAATAAATAAAATGAACTAATTTATTAAATAATGAAATAAAAGATGATTTTATAAAAAAATATAAAAAATTTTATTGTTTAAAAGATTTTAGATAAGAAATATTAAATTGATTACACATAATTAAATATTTAAAATTTTATTAATTAGATAATTTATTATTTGTTGTTATTAAATGGTATAAATTAATAATATAGATACATATTAATATATATAAATATGATTTATATATTAAAAAATATTTATGCAGTTTACATTAAATACGTATATATTTATTGAATATTGGTTTATAATTAATAATTAATATAAATTAAAAATATTAACTAATTGCATAGTATATGATCTATAATTTAATGTCATTTGATTTTTCAATTTAACATAGATCAAATATGTGTTACATTGATTTAAAAAATATGTAAATAATGAATTTCTATATATAATGCACACATATAAAGCAGATCGATTTTTTCTATATTATTAAAGTGTACTTATTCTTAATTTATTAAATTTAACTCATTTTAAACAAATATACATGCACATAAAATTAGACATACATTAATAATGATAAAAATAGATTTTTCTAAAATATTTAAATAAATATATATATATATATAAATTTACTATGTTTTTACAATTATATATTTATAATTATAAATAAATAAATGTTTTTCAAAAGTATAAATTTAATTATAAATAAATAATTATATATATTAAAATAATTCTTAAATATATATTGAAATTTCTTAAATAATAAATATATTTACTCTATTTATAAATATTTATTAAATATTTATATATGTGTGTATAATTATATAAATATATATAATGATATAAATATTAATTTTTAAAAAATTATTTCTAGGATTATTAAAAAATATTATAAAATTATAATAATATATTTAAGAAGGAATATATTTACTATAAATATATTTATTATGTATATATAAATAATTAAAATTTTATTATTTATACTTATAATTATAAATCCTTTATCAACACATTTTCCACACTGATAAAGATGACGCTTCATTAGAACTTAAAAACTGTTGATGAAATTAACATTTCTCAATGGAATAACTTTAGCAATGATAATGATTTATTTCATCAGTGATCTTCTAACATTAATAAAGACCAACCATTGTTAGTGCTAAAAAATAATTGATAGAGAGTCCTATTATAAAGGTATATGTAATAGGTGCAGATAAAAGGACTATATATCACCTCATACTTGGAGGCGCTGATAAAAGTGTCCCGATAAAATGAATAAACCCAATCCATTTGCGAAGACATCGATATTTTAGAAACATTCCATGCAAGACACTTGCTGCTGGTGTTCCTCCTCGTTGAATCAAGCCTTGAATCACACAACTCGACTGCCTCACGAATATCTCATTTAATATTCAGTGTTCAACTGATGTTAGGGTTTCCGAAGAGGGTTTTATATTCTCTTAAACCTGGAGAGGAAATTCTTCCAATTTTCAATATGTAATTTTTATTTAGGTTATAATTTTTTCATTGAATATGTCATTATTTTTGAACCATGGATTTTATACTAGGGAGGTAGGCCTTTCGATTTTCTGAGTTTCCAATTTGGATTCAACACTTGATCGCTCATGGATAGTTTATTGTTTCTGGACTCAATGGTGGAAGATTGAGTCACATGGTGTTTAGTTTGTTGTTTAATTTTTTTTTAAATATCCCAAATTGATCACCCAATTCTATAATAAATTTTTTTCATTCATTATTTTGTCAATGGTATTCCATACTTGAGAAATATTAGAAATTGAAACTGTGGATTTTCTTTTTTAGGGAGTTGAAGGTAGGTTAAGATATTTTTTTATATCATACTGATTAATATCTTCTTTTTTCTATATATCTTTGATGTTATCAGAATCCAATGCATGGATCATGGTAGTTTTGATTAATTTTAATTTATATGAGTTTTATTTATTCTTTGTGCTAAATAATTCCCACTTTGTTGACTTTCATGCCCTGGTGCTTATTGTTAGTCTGAGGGTGATCAATAATGTCCATTTCACAATAAAATGTTTAAGCTCAGGTGTTTGATATTTGGTTTCCAGGGGTTTGTTTTGGAAACAATATCTATCATTAAATTTTTTGTATATTTACACATTAACCCAGCTTCTGATGTCTCTACACTTGTTTAAAAATATATTTTATTTTTACCCACTTTAAATTAATCAATCAATATTTATAATTACTCTTAATAATAATATATGAATTATTATACCTTGATTCTATATATTATTTTCCAAATACATTATAAATTTTCATCATCATCATACATCCCCTGTATGAATAATTTATAAAGAAATTTCATTTTGAGATTACCCCTTTCGTGTTATACAACTGTATTAAGACATATATACAACTATAATACATTAATATATCTACTAAGAAATGTAGATTTTCAATAATTTCACACCCTTTTGAGTATTTATTTGAATAATAAAATGTGGATTTCAATGTAAACACTTTGATACCGAGCTATATGAGATATAGAAAAATAGTTTGACAGTATGTTTTACTTTTAAGGAAGGTGGCATATAATGAATCCCCCACACTCCATTATATAGATTGACATTCCATTCACCAAATTTGAAAATTTTATTCAATTTTTAATAGGTGTCAACATGAGTCTTTGATCTTCTAAATGAAATTTATAAATCACATCCCTCGCATACAAGGATTTGGAAAAAAAATTCCCATGAATTCCATGAATCACCTTTAATCTCAAGATAATATCAAATCACTAATCATCAACATTTAAACATTGGTAATTGTAAATATATAAATTTATTATCATCTTTAATCTCATAGACATCTAAATATTAGTTCATCTACATTGATTTACACTTTCAATATATCCATATGATTATTTCATATATAATTATTTTGATCAATTCATCAAATTTTAAATAATACTTCTTTAATGATTCAACAATCCATTAATACAAATCTCTTAGTTCCTGTTTCAATTCATACATATTGATTGGGAATTTAAAAATATTATTAGCTTATTAAAAAAATGATAAAACTATTTGTTTGTTTTATGTACACTACCTATTCATGTAATCCACTAGTAAATGATGATTTTAAATCCATTTAGAGTGCCTTGAATTTCCTTGGGATGGGTCGGTGTTGTTATATGAAACCCTAATAATTTTGAGATGTTTTCAATTATAGATATACTAATGATTTTATATTTATTAATTCCATATCTTTCTAAATTTATTATTCAAATAATTTTTTATATCTTCCTGTTAATTGACTGATTGTATACTATTCTTGTTTATCATATATTATTTTCTGATTAACACTTATATTCATATATTATGTATTCATTTTTTAGTTGAATAATCAAATATTTGATGTTGAGTAATTATTTTCGTAAATTCAATTACCCTTTTTCGTCAAAATAGTGGAATTAATTGAGAGTTTCCTTTATTATAATTTTCTATAACATTCACTTATGATAATGAATATCTTATGTGTAATTATTTATATATTGCATAAAATTAATATTTTATCAACCGAATATGATGGATATTAACTGAAAATGGATTCATGAAAATCATTTGAGAAATAAATATGAATACAGTTGTAAATAGTTTATCTCGTTTTCAAGAGATAATGTTTATGACCATTAAAAAATCCTATATCTATGATAATGGTTTTGGTATTCAATAAAATTTGGTTTGAAAGAGTTGGATGAACATTTTATTTGTAAATAAATAGTTCAAAGCTATAATTTTATGAATAAATAGATTAAAAAAACTAATGTTTACATCGATTGGGATGATACTACAGTTTACGAATCATTTTATATGAATACCTTCACAAAATATAACGGATATCAAATGGAATAAATGAAAACATTTATTAAAGATGACCATCATGATTATCCAATGATGTTTCAGGAGTTAAATAGTTTTTTGAATAAACCATTGTATACTAGCTATACTAAATACACAAAATTATCATCTATATTGAGGGTATATAATTTGAGAGCTGGTAATGGATGGAGTGACAACATCTTTATAGAACAACATGGTCTTATGAAAGATAAGCTTCCCGAAGAAAATAAATTCCATGCTAAAAATATGATTCTAAATGAATTTTATGTTCAATGGGAATAATATCTAAAAAATACATGATTTTACAAATAATTTTATATTGTTTCAAAAATACCATGAATCACTCATAAAATGACCTACCATTGGCGGATATCAATATAATATAAATGAATCATGACATTCAAAATATGTCTAGTACTTCCTTATCATTAGATTGTTTAAAAGACTATATGGATGTTAGAAAACCCTGGAGAAATAAAAATGACATACAGTTATATGAATTAAACATGGGAACCAATGTCATCTAGCATATTCTTCTTAATGGAAGAAAATTATTATGAGTTTCCTAAATTTGGAGATTAACTGAGAATATTTTGTGATGCGTTTACAGAACATGGAATAAATACTATTGGTTTATAGAGTATTACAAACAATTCATGTCCCATCATGTTGGTAATCAATACATTTTCACCATGTTTATTCATGAAGCATAAATTCATTATGTTGTCTCTACTTATATATGTACCAAATAAACCCGTAATGATATTGATGTCTATTTAGATCCATTTATTGAAGTTCTAAAATTGTTGTGGGATAAAAGTGTTATAATGTATGATTCACATCAAAGTGAAGAACACAAATTGAGGGCCATGTTGTACGGAATGATAAATGACTTCCACTCTTATTTAAATTTATATGATACAACATTAAATTTATGTTGTGTATCCAATTTATTAAAAAGCACATACTTAGTAAGGATGAAAAATTCCCCGATGACTATTTTCTAGAACACCAATTTTTTTACTCTTACAACATAAATAAAAATCCAAGATTACACCATTTTATTGGAAAATCAAGAAATATACAAAAAAATCTCTAGAAATGGGTGATAAACTGTAAAAAAAATTAAAAAATATTGCTAGTGTTTTCATTAAAACATATTAAAAAATCTTTAAAAAATCATGTTGGAATATGATATCAATTCTCATTGAATTACCATATTTGAATTATTTGTATGTAATAAATATTTCATGAATATAAAAAATTGATTTTATAGTGTTTTTGTAATGTAAATAAATATTCTTGGAAAGTCAAAAGATGTAATCAAGGCTTGGTTGGACTTGATTGAAATTGGGAAGATAGAAGAGTTGGCGCCAATGAATGGTAAAAGTCAGAATTTTCATCCTGTAGCTACTTACACTCTAACCATATATTTTTTTCACTTTTACATTTCATTACTAGTGTAAAATCATTATTGGGGAAATCATTAAATATAAATAATATTGTCTCAACCTGACACACTACGTGATGAGTATGACTCCATATACCTCTTTCTTTTTAAAATTAACATTAATTTTAGTAAAAAATAAAACTGACATGCTCAATATCTAGCTAACATATTTATATTGTTTTGATAATTTAACAAAATGAATCATAATTCATTTTTAAAATGTAAGAATCAACCACACATCAATCTATTACACGATGTTCCCAATATGAATCAATGTGTCCATTATTAGTTAAAAATTGACATTTGACATTAAAAAGTTTCACTCACTATGAAAAATAGTGAACACACTAGGATTTTCATGATAATTTTTTATATTTATCCCTAAATCATGTTTGATGTATATGAATCTATCTCACAGGAAATAGATACCTAATGTGATCCGGATGACTCAATGTGCATGCTTCAAGTAAGAAAATGAAATTTTAGTAACAAAGATGCATGACAAACTCAAAACATAGAAAACACAAACATATCATTTTAATAAATTTTTACATTGATCCATCTGTGATTTGATTCCACTCCTCAAACCTACATAGAGTGAGACCAGTTTGTCTCTAATTGCATATTATTATTTAAAATTGACATCATTATTTTTGAAAATGGACACAGAACTACTAAACAAGAGAACAAATTCTAATTGTTTAATTACATTAGGAAAATGATCCATATGTTAGTTGAGAAGTTTAGTAATCTGCGGAACAGCAATCTGATACAAAATCTGATCGGTATGAATCAAAGTACGTGTTTCACTTTATAATTGACATGTGTTTAAAATAAATAAGTGATGTACTAAAAATAAACAAAACAAATTCATATTTGTTTTAAGAATTAGTAAAACTATCCTAACATCATTTAGAACATGTAGGATTTAGTTCCACCAAAATTTGACCCATGGTGTGACCAATATGACTCAATGTGAGTCTACTTATTTAGGATTGTATTCAATTTTAGTAAATATTCTAATTAACCAACTCAAAACTATGAAAAAAATAAAAGTTGATTAAATACTTTATAAAACATATCCATGAGTCTTGTTTGACAAATATAAATCATCCAAACCTCAATCTGATACACAGTATGATTGGTATCATTCAAAGTGTGTGTTTCAATTTTAAAATTCTTTTTTTAAAGAAAAGTGATGTACTCAAAACCAAGAAAACACATTTATATTGTTTGAATACATAGAAAAATGGCCCAGATTTCATTTGGGACTTCTATAAATCAGTTCCACCTCAATCTAATATACAATGCGACTAGTATGAATCAATTTTCATCTTTATATTTAACATTTTCAGAAATTTTAGTAAAATCGATGCCTATCCTACTAAAAACTAATCTAAAAAATTAATATTATTTTGATACTTTACAAAAACGATCCATAAGTTATTTTTTACATGTAAGATTCATCCAAAACTAAATTTGATACATGATGTTCCCGGATTGACTCAGTTTGTCCGTTATCTGATTAAAATTGACATTTTAGTTCAAAAAATGTCACTCACTAAAAACCGATCAAACACACTTGGATATTATTGATAATTTAGGAAAACAATTCATAAGTAGTTTTTTTCATGTATGAGTCCATTTCACATCAAACAAATACATGATGTGATCAGAATGATTCAAAAGTGCATTTTTCCAGTTTGAAATCAAATTTTAGTAAAAAAAAAACTGATATTGTCAAAACTAAAAAAACATTCAAGTTATTTTTATACGTTATGAAAACTATAAAAAAATTATTTGAGATGTGATGGTATTATTCGAACCTCAATATGATGTAGAGTATGACCAATATAACTCTATGTGTGTCTTTTTATTTAAAAATGACAACAATTTTAGTAAAATCAACTGTATCTATTAATTTATTTAATTATATTATTACTAACATAAGAATTGTTTTCATATATAGGGTTTGTTCCTTATCTCAAGTATGGGTGGTTTGTTCAAAAATTTCAAGAGTCGGGCTCAGATTAAAAGTTAATGGATCATTTATGTATTTGAAGATATGTAAAAAATATTAAAATGTATTTTTATAAAACAATGTTGGAAATATCTAAAATATAGTTTTTTTATTTTGTTTGTGTTGTAAATTTAATTTCATTTGTATCAAGTATTTCTATTTGTTTATACTGATATATAGTTTTTTTTGATGATGTGCCATTTGACCATATCACAATTGTGATGTAGTGTCCTATTACAACACACTATATTTTTTCCCTTTATCAGTTCATTTTAAAGTCATGTTATAATAAACCATTATCAGTACTTTTATTAGTACTAAAAAGTACCACTTTATTAGTGATTTTTCAGTACTGATAACGGACCTGGACTTTTAATCATTCTCATGTTTTCAATGATTTTCTAGATCTGAGAATGGTCATTTCAAGTGCTGTAAAATGCTAGTTTTGATGTTCTGATTGATGGAAAAACATAAAAATTATTTTCCATAAAATAGTATGATTTCATTAAACAACCATGATTCCAAAATTACCGAATGGAATTTATAACACTACACTAGAAAAATACTACCATAAGGAACTAACATAAACTACTAAAGGAAGGAACTAAAACTCATAATGTCTTGAAGGAACAAAAATATTGATCACTAAACCCACTGTCTCCCAAAATGATGCACCATTAAAACCCAAAACAATTGTTATTGTGAAATGAATTGAATCTAACCTTAAGTAAATTACATGTTTATAAGGGATCAAAAAACAAAACCTATGTAATATTTTAACATGGAGATAATATGAAGTCCATCTAAATGATATCCATGGACCAACCTAAAAAAACACCCAGGTATCCATGAAAGTACCATGGGTTTTCCGAATGAAAAAAACCCTAAACGTGGTCTATCCCATGAAAGGAATGACAAAAATCAACACATAATGAGGCACACACATTTTACAACAAACAAAATCTCATAATGAGTCACCGAAGAAAACACCAACAAGGCATTCCATGATCTACAAATATAGGAAACTAGATAAGTATAAACACAAAAAATGTTACATCATCTAAAAAAGACATAACCAAGGAACCGAAGGATTCCCAAAGAAATAGACACTACACCATTTTTAATCATATTGATGTTCGATAAAATAAATTCACCATGATAGACCTCACACATGAGTCTCAAAGGAAATAGAACCAGATATGTCTAACTATCAAACCAAGGCTCGTAAACTAAGACACATGGATTATATAATTTATATTAGGACCTTCTCCACCAACATGAGTATTAATAATTCCAATTAACACTAAATTGTGTAGAATCCAACACATTCCAATCCATTCAATGCATGGAAAGTTCTAATACCAGAATGAGGATCAAGCCTAATACAAACACTTTACATCCACAATATACCTACTGAGAGGATAACATCATCCCATGAAAGGCATGTACTAAAGCTGAACCCATATCCAAAATCATATCATGTAGTCCCAAAAACACATGAGGGAAAAATAAAATAATACATTTTTCTAAAACAGATAAATCTATTTTAAAAAAGCTATTTCAAAAGAATAGTTCTCATAAAAATGCTCACCAAAACAGAAATTTTAAAACCATAGAACCATTAAATTTGAACCCTCTTTCTCTATAATTAAAATAGAAACCAATTTGAATTTTTACACCCAAGACCAACCCGACATGGTCAATTTAAAATTCTTCTAAAACTATTTAAAAAAAATACAATTAATGTTAAAATAAGGACATTCTTATTTGTTTCGTGATAAAAACTAACATTAAATTTGAAATAATGATAAATAAATCAACTATTTTAAATGAATTACATTTGTAAAAACACAAAATCCATAAACTTTTGTTTTTAATTATTCAGACTCCCCTAAAATTGGAATATTTCATTTTGAAATACTATGTCTACTTAATTATAAAATCAATCACACATAAAATACATTATAAATTTCAAAAAGAAAAAATTGTTTCAAAATATTTTATATATTAATTATAATTTTAATAACAATAGTTAAATCTTTTTTCCACATATAAAGACTTTTATATCTTAAAATCATGTTTTTCACACAAAAAAATCATTTTTCATCACATGTTAAATCACATAAACAATGTAATAAAACAATCCATAACCCAAATACAATAAAACTATTCCAACCAATATTAGTACTAGTATTAGATCATTTAAATTTCTCAAAAAACATAAATATATACGAGAGTCATGGGGTATTAATAGAAAAATAATACAAGATGAAAAGCCTTTCCTGATATGGAGACATGGTAGGTAACTACATTCATATCATTCGATGGTCCCTACAATGAATCATGCATCATGTGTTTTGTTTCAATATTGATGTTTAGAAAATACAATAGATCATTACTTTTTTGATCCACATTTAATTGTCCAACTCAAATAAAAATCAGGATCCATTATAAAAACATAATCGATTCCATTGATAATCCAAGAACCACCCTCATATGTATAAAAACATAACAGAAAAACCACATCAAATTAAACCACAAAATCAAATAACTAAAATCCTAACAACTTATGCCAACTCAAGGCTTGAGGTAAAAAAGGGATCATGGATCTCTCCAAAAAAAATATATACAATTTATTTAAATATAGAAATGAAAAATTTATTTTTAAATATAGTATAATGTTATACATTTTTAAAATCATTTATATAATGAAACTTACAACATGTTAATGTGTAGTTATAACTGATTTATCTTGTTTATTTTAAATGAAAACTATCACTTGGAGAAAAAATTTCCTATGAAAAAACCAATTTCAAAAATCATATTTTTAAGATACCATTTTAAAACATTCTCATAAAAATATATTTTTAGATAAATTACTTTCAAGGAAAAAAAAGTCTCAAATATTAGAAAAGTTTCCTAAATTATCAATGAAATACTATTTTCACACAAAGCATGTAAAGACATCCTATAACCATGTTTTAGAAATACACAAATTCTAGAGTTTCAATTCAGCACATTTTTCACATTACCATGAATATAATCCAAATAATATTGGAGAAAAACATATTGACATTTACATCACACTACATAAAAATTTGATGTTAGAAAATAATAATTGAAGGCAAAAAAACACATTCACCTTTTTTATTTCATAATTTTTTTTTTCAAAACACATTATAAATCACTTTAAAATTAAACTATAATGTTAAATTAGGAAATAATTTAATGAGAACCTACTATGTTATGCCCCATGTCAAGGGTAACAAACGACAAGTACATAGGTCCCAAAAAATAATATAAGAAGTAGTAGATGCAATTGAAATCAATGGAATATCCCCAAAATAATCCTAAATAAAATCTTAGCTTCATGGGATCTAATCAATGGGATCTAATCATTGTGTTCTAGGTTTTATTAAATAAATCTAGGATTACTAATGACCATATGTGCCAACAAAATACTGAAGTCTCTCTCATTCATCAAAGGGGACACCCATCTATGATCCCACTCAGTCCCTTAAAATAAATCCACATTATAACACCCTATGATAATAAAGGCTTAAAATGATAGATGTTACTACCAATACAAAAAACTGATACTTTCTTTTTATGAGTCTACATAATTAGAATTTCATAGTTAAGAATGATTTTTCTAGTTTATTTTTAGGGTGGGTTTACTCCATGAGCGTTTCATAAGGTTTATATTTGTGAGGAAAAATAATAATGAAATAACATACATGTTCTTATGAGGATATTCCTTAGTATGCTATGTGAAACTAGTGGGTGATAGGATTTCATGTGGAAGGATATAAACCATGTTATTGTTACAGTAATATAAGGTTATATTTCTATGTTCATGGTCCTATGAGTTTACGTCTAGAAAAAGTTTCCAATGACCAAACCCATCCTGAAATATAGAGGTACTTCTTGGGTTGGATGTGTAAGGTCCACAATAGGGAACTGTGATTCAAGGGCGGGGTGGGGGGGGGGAGATTGAAACCCAAATTTTAACTTAACACATGAATGGATAAAATTTATTAACGATGTTAGAAAGGTGCACTTTCTTTTTTGGGTGTTACCTAATTAGAACTCAAATGCTAAGTGAGATGATCCTATAGTAGTGTCAATATGGGTGAACTCTCGGTGAGTTCTCTAGGGTGTGTGTGAGTGAAAAAAAATTACATTGATAGAATATTTGTTAAAAGGTGTGTATAGTCATTAGTATGATATGTGATCCCAGTTGGTAATATCATGTGGTGTTCTAGGAATGAAACCAATGTATTATGGGATAAGTATGGGACTAGATAACTAGGTTATTGGTCATAGAAGGTCAGGTTGTGATACTCTCTATAGGATTTCTCTGTCTTATTTGGGTCATCCACTCTATGGGATCTCTCATTACTAATGAAAATGTCCCTCAAAAAGTTATAAACATTGATTAGGGAGTTAAATACCTCATCCACCTACCCCGATCACCCATGTCTCCCATAAAATATCCAAATAAGGTGAGGACAAATAAAATAATTACATGTGTCACATATAAACCATTTGAAACTAATAACGCCTCACATCATACACTGTCTCAAGTAATATCCCCAACGACATAAAATAATATGTATCATGTAAGGATGTAACATATAGGAATACCCCTCATGAGATCATAATCGACCATGATGATAAAAACACACGGGGCTCATGCGATTCTCACGACTTTTATGTAAAATCCATTTTCTGTAAAATTCCAAATGGGATTTTTCATTTCATATCATTATTGGAAGGAAATTCCCCACTCAAATTACTTCAAGCTCATGCTAATATACTATTCGGATTAAATTATATTAAAATATATTGAATCCTAAATTGGAAATCACACCTCCATTGAAAAAACCTTTAAAAATATTCAGTGATAATAATGAGTTTTGAAACTTCATTAACATGGTTCAACAAACCCCCTTTTAAATGAAACAACCCTTTTATATCATTTTATATTCTTTGATGAACTCAAAGTGTTGTTTTAAAATTCAATTTTTGTAAAGATCAAAATTAAATACCATATGTTAGTGCTTGAAACCACTTTTAAATCCATATACATCCATTTCTATATATTTTTTCATTTTCATGAACACATGAAAGAATATTCTATACCGAAGGTTAAACCTATTTAAAATCAATTTTATCTTTTTATTGGTTATAAATATATATGTTTATATAAGGAATGAAAAACCATTAAAAAACAATCAATAATTTAATTTCATGTGATATAGAGTTATAATAATGAAACACCTACATTAGTTGAATGATCAACAAGTTGGAAGCCATAACATAAGAGGGAGACTACTTCAATACGTCTTGGAATTTCTTCTGAAACCAATTACTAGGGAATGTTCGAAGACATTTACTGATCTCAATAAAAAATTCATCCAACACAAATGTTTTGGTTTATAGGAGTAATAATAAATAAAATGGAAGATGGAATATATTAGTGTATGTGGTTTTGAGGGACATTCCCTAGATAAATTAACCTAAAAACTTGTAATATGACCATAAATATGGATAGATGAATGTTGGATACTGTAATAGGATCGGTTCTAGGTCCATTAGATGGGATAGAGGAAGAAAGTATGATAAGAGTGATAAAATTGAGTGGGGGTAAATTGGGAAACTCAAATTCTAATGAATCTAAGAAGGTCCCATGATTTAGCCTCATGGTTTACCATTATAATATACATCCATGCATAGGCCTAAACGAAGACAAAAACCACATACAAAATTCAACTATGAATTTTTTATAACTAGATAAATCATGTGTGAATTATTCCAATTGGAAATGCAAAAAGGAATATCATATTAATAATTTTATTTAATGATTTTTAAGCAATGAAAATTCATGAACCATCACCGTTATATACCAATGGTCCTACTTGGTTTCCCATAGGATCAATATGGTTTTTCCAAAACTATATGTTACCCATGAAAACTCACTGTGGAAAAAAAATTATATACGATTCATGTAATGAATTAAAACTGGTCTGGAGACTCCACCCCCTAACAACCACCCTAAACCCCAAATACCCTATCACCACAACCAATATTGTGGGCCACCATGACCAATAAAATTTAATAGAAAATTATGATAGTTACATGTAACCACTTGGTTTCATAAATATCATACATAAAAACAATACACAAAAAGAATGCTCTAGTATTTCTAGAATTCAAACTTAAACATCTTGAAAACACGAATTGACTACCAATATCACATAAAATGACATTAAATAATTAACAAAATTTCATGGGGGTGTCATAGACATATTAAATAATGATTACAATTTAACATAATATTTTATTTAGTTCATGTAATTTATATAACCATGTCACGTTCTATCATTCAATGTAATTTATTTCCATATTACAAAATCCATAAAAGTTTCTATTCTAATATCACTTTTAATCAATATTATTAATAATGGAATATCATTTAGGTGAATTATATGTTAATTATATTATAAACCAAAATTATTTTCTTGTAAAATTATGGGGATTCAATTAATTGTTAAATTTCTCTTTTCATTAGTACTCCAAAATGCTAAAACAGTGTTTTTAAGGAAATTTGAACATATTTATCCATTTTGGAATGAACTTTTTGTAACATATCTAGTAAATAAAGGATATGATATTTTCATATTTATTAATATTTATGAAGTAAATATTAATTTTACTTTAAAAGGTTTTTCTATGTTCGATGGTGTACCCGATACACAACAACGATTATCTTTGAAATCACACATTTCACACAATGTTGGGTCATACTAAAAAATAATTATAAAATATTATTTTAAATGATAGTTAACACCTAACCCTTGTATTTTCGAGAATGAACAATGCTAACTAATATATTATTATACATGTTTGTTAAATGTTTTTAAATTTGTCTAATAAAAATTAGATGTATAAAATGTGAATAATCTAATTTTAAGCATAAATACTCAAATATTCTTTAGAAGGTCGATTTATAGTCTTTTGATGGTGTCCGTACTTTAAATATATTTTTGGATACTTTTTATATGTTCTATTTGACAAAATAATTTTTTTTAGAATTAGAAAATCAAAATAATCTTTGGGTAAATTTTAGGTATTTTTATTATAAAATTTATTTTTTAATGAATAGTGAAAAATACTGTATTTTAATTCTAAACTACGTTTTCATATAATTTAGTAATATAGATAGATTTTTTTTATTGGTTTTAAGGTGTAATTATATTATATTTTTACCATTTAATCCAATTTTGTTCATTGTAAGTAATTTTAATTTGAAATTGTACAGAAACAAGTATCAATCTTTTGATAGTTATTATTTCTTAAAAACACGCTTATTTGGTTTGGCAACATGAATTAATTTTAAATTAACTAATGGATTTTTTTTAATTTTGTAAAATAGTCATCATTTGTGGAATCATAATATCAAATATAGCTTATGCATAATTTTTAGTATTTATTTTGAAAACCTTCAGTTTTTGTTGAATTGTAAAAACAATGAGTAGTAGTTATAAATGGACTCTTTCCTTTAAAAAAAAATTTAGCTCTACTGTGAATTGAATTTTGAAATTATGACATACATAGTTGTTATTAATAAGTAAAATGTGGTTCAATAAGATGAATATAATTTTTTGTGAATAGTAACTTTTGACTATTATTATAGTGGTTACAGGTAAATTGGGTAATTTGAGGTAAATATAATATTATAATAATATAAACATAACATAACACCTATACTAACTTTATTGGAAGAGTAATGGAAGACCAAGCCAATCCTTGGGTAAACAATTTGGCATTTGAAACCATTTGGGTAAGAAAATGACATTAATAAGTTTTTATTTAAAGTAAAAATAAAAATATTATAATCAAGTATTGTTTTGATAAAACAATTTTATTGTGGGTTATATAATTGATATATTTAACTATAAATATTATTTATAAAGTTTAAAATATTTCCTACATCATGGTATTATTTATATAAATTTTAGATATCAAATTAATAAAATTATTTACGGCACAATAATGATGTAGTGTTTATCTCATTAATGAATGATTTAAATAAATAATATTATAAGAATTAAACGAATATCCAAAACCTTTACAATTATTATTAGATAATTTTATTTATAAAAACAGTATTCTTATATTTGAATTTAATATTTTTTTTGAATTTTAGAAACCGAAAATCATTATATAATATAATAATATTTTCAATCACTTCAAAAGAGCCCATCTTCCCCTTATAAAAAACCCTCACCTATAACCCATACCCACACCTATAAAGACCCTTGGCTCATCCAAAATCATCTATAATAATCTCTCAAGATCCCTCTCTTTCACCTAGAATCCTTAACATAGGCAGAAACAACTCCATGACATCTATTTGTTTCAAACCAAAAGGAGTTACCCAATTTAAAGATAACATATTTTCTTCATATATTTATATTATTTTACTTTACCATCCCCCTAAACTATTTTTATGACATTATTTTATGAAAACAGTTAAATCCCCAATATACTATGTTATTGTTATGATAAGTAATCAAGAAACACATACACACAACTCTATCTAATGAGTAAAGTACACACTGTTTCTGTAGACGACAAACTACTGCCTCACAAAATGATAATTGTTCTATCTTCTCATACCACCGCCTATAGTGGCCATTAATATGGAACTGTATTTACATGTGATATATATTATATTTATATTGTCTCTATAATTCTATATTTTTCATTTATATCATACCTTCACGGTTTCCATTATTGGTAAACGTGATAATTTCATTTAAAGAAGTGCGGACTACTGCCTCTTCAAAGTGATATGACTCATTCAGGCCATATGTGGAACTTTTAAAGGATGAAGTTACAGATATTATATATGATATTATACTTAAAATATAATATACATTCGTTTCATTATGTTTTCATTCCACTAAATATGAAATAGAAATTAAATTAGCATTCAGGTATACGTACGACTTACCATTTCCAGGAATGGTGCATTTCATTTCATACCTCCAAATGTTATGTAATAGTATAAATATATATATATATAGGATATATATGATATATATGATATCTAAATTATGAATATCATTTTGGATATAACGGACTTTTGACCACACTGACAACTTCTAATTATAAGGAGTTCGTTTTTTACTCAAGTACCAAATATCGGCAAAAAAACCATTATTAACATAAAAGATTACATAATGTTTATAACATGGTAAAAGTGAAATAAAAGGGAAAAATGAAAAGGGTTCTTAAGAATGTATAAATTAACTTAAATTAATTATTTAGGAGATTAATGAATGAACGGGTCTAGTCAGACATGAGTTATGGGACTTCGTTTAAATCTCCTTTCATGGAGGCATATTTTGATTTATAAACAACATTATTTTATATGATGTATAAAACCCTTTGAATTTTCATTTCATTCAAAGGAAATATTTGTATACGAAGTGTTTTAATAAATGAAAAAAGTAATGTTTTTATCGTACATGGTGACAATGACGTTTCCGCCACCGCGAGTATTATTTGATCTTTGGCTTCCTTAACAAGCGATAGTGTTTTTTAGGAAAATAAATACCATATACCATTTTTACGTATTTTAGTATTGAAAATGGTTTTGAAAAAGAATTGATTATTTCAATATCTTTAAATGACATATAGTCATTGAAATGTGTAAATGATATCTTTCCTTTAAGATTGTTTTATGTGTTATGCATATGATATGGTTCTTAGGAATTTTTTACATACACGGGTGGTTTGGTGATAAACCTGGGGCAGGTGAGCCTGATATAGCTCTCCTATGATCTGGTTAATGTGACGAAGGTAAACTTGAAATTTTATCCTAAATTATTTAGGGAATATACTGTGATGGGTATTTCAAATGTAACTCCCTATATAGCTGTGATAGCTACAATGTAAGTATGATATGGATGAAAAAAATACACATTTATGGTATAGGATTTCTATGAGTTATTCATAAATATTATGATTTCATGAGGTATGATAAAGAGCTAATGTTATGTATGTTTTGATGAAATTATTTTTTTCATTATTTGTTTTATAACCCTTACTAATATTTTTATGCTCATTCAAAGTTTTAAAATATTTTTCACAGGACTTAATGATGAATAGGGTCAAGAATGAGGTCAAGGAAAAGAGATGTCATCTAAAACATGGAACTAGACACATATATTTTTTTTACAAGTTTTTATTTTTTGAAAAAATGGAAACTGAGTTTATGTGTCTACATTGTGGTTATTGATATGTAATGTAATAGTTATGCCCTAATTTTTTAAAACTCTAAACCTGAAATGATACTTGGTGAATTATTCATTTAATTAACGATTATGTAAGGCTTTATGGTTAGTTCCTTATTATTTTTTCCTATATATACATATTTTTTATTCTATAATGTTCTTAGATATACATAAATTGTAACACCACAACCCAATTAATGGGTTGGATCCGAAGTTCCACATGGCCCTATATGCAGCACCCCATACTCTAGTAGTCAACAACTAGCAGCAATGGTCTAATGTAAAACCATAGGGAGGAAATAAATTCAATAAGAGTGATCAATAATCGATAAATAACAAAAAAAATGTAATTATAAATATCATATTACACTGTTTCATATAAAATACCAAACATATATTCATGAATATATTAAAAATAAACTCAATAATCAAAACTGAATACATAACACTGATCCCCAACTAGGATGATCACTTTAAAAAGTTATAATGAAATTAAAGTAAAAAATGAAAATGTACCAAAATCTAAGCCTTACCTTATCCCAAAATCCCTAAAAATAGTGATTTATCACACCCCATTGACAAAACCTTCGCCTAAAATAATCCAATAACTTTGATAAGCGAGGGATGATCGGGTACACAAGTGTCATGGACTCCCAAAAATGGTGTGGTTTTAACTCAACAGTGAACCAACAAGGTGGTATAGTACCTAACCATTAAATTTTTGTGTATTTTCCAATGATATTATTGAAATAATGTAAACAAGAATTAAATAAACCACCCATGGAAAACATATAGCCACAAATGAACATGTAAGAAACAAATACTTTTATGTTGAGAGGCCTTGCACTTAACAATCTACATTGAACCCTAAACACACATACTTTGACTCCATACAAGAAAGAGCACCATCCAACCATGTCTAAGACATACCCCCTTGATGGGATATCCAAAAAAATTGTTTGAAACAACATATTGGAAGGGATATCCCATGTAATTACAAATCGATATATAATAAATCAATCTTAGGTCGATAATCTATATTGATAACCATGTATGGTAAACTATAGAAGACAGAGGAAAAATAACTTGAAATACATAGATACAAGATGATAGATCAATCATTCCATCATGCTAATAATTATTCATATTCATTATAAAACCCCATGTTAAAATGTAAATATATGTTTAATGGGCATTCGAATAAAAATGTGACCAATATCAAGCATGGTATCGTAGGAACTAGGTCACATGTAGCATAAAAACAGACTCAAATGTATCCATATAATCCATGTAACTTATTAGTAATCAAGACTCATCCATTAACACCTGACATCAATCCAATGAACATGGGTTCATTATCTCCCTTTTATATTTTTTGAATTATATTTGGCAAGTATCCTTTAATTCGTTAATACCTACACCTCGTTAATGAATAACATTTAATATGATGTTTATAATAGGATTATGAAGATACAAACATTCAATAAAATAAGAAATCATCATATCACCTGATAAAAACCATGAATAATACCATTTAATAGATTACCTGGGAACACCATCCTCACAACGGTGGAAACACCAAACCAATAAAAGCGTAGTGAATGTTTCCGTGTTTTCCACGGCTATTCAGTCTACATCGATCACAACATGGATTCAATCATTCCTAAATATTCCAAATTTTTAATTATAACTATAATGAAATCAATTAAAATTCATGTTTATTGATAATAACTCAATAGATAATTTAATATATGTACATTGGAACCACTCGAAGAATTTTACCAAGAGATGTACGTTATGCACAAAATATTTTTCAATGGAATTTGACAACTCCTGACACACTCTAATTAATAATATAGAAAAAGGACCCAAATAAATTACATTACAAGATGTTCAGTTCAACTAAATTAAATTGAATAAAATATAATACAGAACAAAGGGTCATAAATTTATTGTAATGGTCAGAAATAGAATGTCCTGATGATCATGAGAAATCCTTTATCCTAACTGATCAAAATCCACATCATTATCAAAAAATTCAACCATGATCTGGTGATATTTTCACAAAATTATTTATTCAGAAATAATCCAATGATTAATAAATGAAAAAGATAACTGAAGAAAATATGGTTCAATTATAGTTGGGAAACAACAAGTTCATAAGAGATAACACATTCGAAGAGGATTCATAAATAATGAAACACACAATAACCCACCACCAGACATGGAAGAAGAAGGCCATAATAAATAAATAATGACATATCTTACATGAAGCTACCAATATATCTCACGTATATCCACAGTGGATCATGATGAATTCCATATTGAATGATAAAAGGATGAAATGATTGAATTTACCTCAAACATTTGATCATGGGAGGTCAAACTGAAGGTGTATAATGGGATACAAATACAAAAGGATGCCAATTTAAAACCTTCCCATAATACACCACCAGACAGCCCTTGGGTCCCCAGACACTCGGTGAGTCCTGGTAAATAGTTGGTCTAATAACTGAAACTCTTGATAGGGATTGGAAGTAATTGAATACTTGACATCTTCTGGTTTCCACCATAGAAATAATTAAATATTTAAACATCCACCATGATTTTTTACAAATCAAAAACACCACATCAACGTGGTTAAACATGAATCATCTTATATCGTATAATAATTCACTAAAAGTGTCACCCACTTAGTGAAAAGATAATTTTCCCTATTCAAAACCATTAAAAACTGGGTAATTAAAATCTACCCCACAAAACCATTAACTATTGATATATAAATGTTGCATGTGAATCACGTCTCTTAATATTCCATGATCACCATTTACATATTGTTATCTACATTCTATACCAAAAGTAAAACTCAACACCATAATGTCTCAAAAACTCTTAAATTTCCATCATGATCTTTTATTATTTCCCTGAGAAGGAACATCATAATCTAAACCAAAATATATATAGTGTCCTACATTGTGGCCAATTTCACTACATCTTCCCAACAGGAAACAATATTGAGTCTCTGACTGATTCCTCCTAAAATATCATGGTTCTCCCCACCATATTAATATTCATATGAAATAAGACTCTATTATTCTAATGAAACACTTGGTGTGGTTTAGGTCCATTATGACAAATTAAATTCAAAAAATGGGTCAATAGATAATTCCAAAACATCATACCTAGTTCTGACCTAAACCAATTTGTCTCTAATAACCAAACACAAACCAAATAAGATGTAATTTTCGGAAATTACAAGGAATTTTAATAAATAACCAATTCATACATTACATCAGGAGATCAATGTGGTTAAGAACTAGTATATTTAAATTCATGCAGAAACACCAATCCCTACACTTATGGTTATCTCCCAAAAAACATTCAAGTCCAAAATAACTCACACTCCAATTACCCAATTATCATGAGGAGCTTATGAATATATGATCTATTAAATAGGTTAATAATCCTCAACAAACTAGGATTAATAATCAATGTAAATATATTTATTTTTTCACCAATCACTTGAACTAGCCATAAGGCTCTCACCCATGCCCCAAAGGAACAATGATCTAACTCCCTCTAGTTTCAAATTACACCATGTCTGATTCACATAATTAGTCTCTTTCTAGTTCTACTATTAAATAAATAAACAAAAATTCTTAAAAAAAAATCTATGGTTCATTACACATCGGTATAATGGATTCACCACAACTATCTATTTTCAATTTTAACACAAAACCTAGAACCCGTCCCATGAGGGGGTAATTGAACAATGAATATATCAATACTAACCACCACAAGAATATAATTACTCTTTCTTAATGATACATTATATGATTTAATGGTTTATGAATATTCAATAATAAAATATAATTACTAAACTTGATCGTCCATTCATACTCTATTACCATGAAAACACAATGAAATTCACATACATAGATTTCCTAGAACATAGTGTACTATATTTGATGATCCCTTCTCTATATATTTTTTCTCCATCGTCCTAATTATATGTTATAACTACATAACCAAATGGGTCTTATACCTCTATGTAATCTGCCACACCAAACCCTGACAATTCCAATAGTGAGATACTCAAATGCCTCACATAATGATATATTGATCCTTTTCTAACTCTATCTTACACCATTGACACATTACTATATAAATAAACCTCTAGGTATCTAGGTCCTATTAGATTCTTCCAAAACATGTGAGTTTCTAATAGCATGGTTGATCTATATTGAATTAATTTTTAACCTCTATCACCAAATCCTATTTGTTCTTCCATAGAAATAGAAGCATATCCAATATTTATATCACCACCCAATACACTGGACTACATTAACCATCCAATAACCACATCCTGAATTCTCATGAATCATTTATTTCTAATGTCTCCTAATAATAACAATATTTACACTAAAAAATGTGATATCCTTATTATTTATAGACCTAAAAGTTATAATAAGACACCTTTTTAGTTGTCCAGATATTTTAAGCTGCTAGATCCACCAAACCAAGGGACTCTCAGTGCTCGTATTAAGAAAATTAATCTCTTTGATTCCAAGATTCTTTATGAACCACCTATTACAATGTTGTAAGGTCATTACATTGAGCATAACCCCAGATCTTACCCTCCTAGGTATGACCAACCAGGATCATCGCACAAAATTAAATGATAGTTCTATTATGAAATAATAGGCTTGGAATCCCCTAGTGAAGATCATTATTCCACAATAATCAAATAGATCAATAAACCAACCTTGAATCCTGTGTACTAGTACTCAAGGTTCCCTATTCCCTAAGTCTGTAATACCATTTTCATAAAATTACAGTAATCATTCCTAAGGATAGTCACATTCATAGAAAATTACCATCAATGAATTCCAACTAATGGATCCAACCTCGTCTATAACTTCACATTATGATATTCTCACTTGTGTTAGTCCCATGTAGCATGAATAAACAACTCATTAATAACTGGAGTCCAATCCTTAAGGCCAAAAGGCCTTCCTCCTAACCCTATGATGGCTTTAGTATGGTTAAAAACTCACCAAATAGAATCTATATATGTATTCACATATAAATCATGAAATATTTTCTCATATACAAAGAACATTGAGTTGATATATATTTTAGGTTTCCTTAAATAGAATTCCATTGGAGGATAGATGGATTACCCATGATATGCTGCAGTTGGAAGTATAACTTACCAAACATAAATAATGGATACTTACACCATATTGTTTATTATTATAATTAATTTATGAAAATGACTTAACAGGGAACATTACACCAATCATGTATAAATGGAGTTCATCATAATCATGACCATTCTTGAGGTGAATCACACTATATCCTCAAATGAACTACATTCAAAAGAAGACTTGTATAAGATTTTAACAAAAATAATATCTTCCACAAATCATTTATGCCAATAGAATAAGAGTCTATGACAGTACGAAGATGTGACCTCCATTTTCAATAAAATCACATACATGTAGCATATATGTCATAAAAAACTATGTTCCACACATAATACATGTGAAGCATACTACAGATTCAGTTTGGATTCAAATCCATCTAAAATCAAAAAAACCTCAAAATAGACATGTTTCACATAGAGTGAAATCATTTAACCTTAAGAACTCAAAAAATAACATTATATAGGAATATTAGATGAATGTAGAACCCATGCCCCAAAATTCATAAAATAAAAACAAAAATTTGATACCGTTTCTTTAACACCATGACACAAATTACTGAGTTCAATCGAGTGTTTCACATGAACTCAAGAAATCCTCTCCATATTCCATTAGATTTCTACTATTAGTGAGGGTATCAATTGAATCCATGAGGATAATATAAACTCAATCATAACTAAAAATAACTGAAAAATAACCACAAATGTAAAAATAAATAAAAGGTACACAGTTAGCAAAAACATGTAAATTATATTAATTAATACAAAAACTATAGAATAAATAGTAAAAACTAAATACATGGCACTAATCACCCACTGGGCTGATAAAATAATAAAGGTATAAATAAATAAAAGTACAAAGAAGCTCTCTAAACAGATATAAGACTCGCCTTATTATAGTGTAAAGAATCATGTTCATCTATCCAGACCACCGCTAAATCCTACACTCATGTCTGACCTATATGTGAAATGAGTTGGGGAAACATAGTTACACATGTGAAATGGCTACAAAATCAGGGTGTGTTAATGACTCAGTAGAGAACCACCAACATGATCTAGTACCTAACTAATAAAATTCTTTGTATGAAGATGTAATAATATCATAAAAAAAATAAAATAAATAAACTAAAAAAATAAAATATAATCACCTATGAAATTATAATAAATAAACCCAAATATACTGAGATTTCATGCCCTTAAGAACCACCACAAACCCTTATCTGACTCCTTGCTAAGATGAGAATAAATTAGTAATGATTGTCACATAAACCCTTAATGGGATATCCCAAAAAACATGTTTTATATAGAAAATTGAGATTATATGATATATATATATATATATCTTTTCCAATAAATTTCATTTCTTCTATATAATACGATACATGTTACACCGAGTTTAGACAAACCATGATATACTATAAAAATATATTTGTTTATATTGATAGTTATTACATATATATTGTATTGGAGAGTATGAGTAGGATAAATTAAATTATGAGAAATGTATTGTTATATATATATATAAATAAAATTGATTAATTTTTTATCAATTGATTCTAGATGAAAATAAAAATAATTTGAAATGAAATTTTTTTTTCTGAAAAATAGCTTTTAGGTGTACAATATGTTTTTATCAAAGTAAAATAAATTAATTAATCATGTTAAATGATTTGAATGAAAATTTTATATTATATATTAAATTATATTTCATAATACTCATGTAATATTTATGTAGGAATGATATAAGAATATATATACATCATTAGTCTTAAATTTGATTTTATGAAAAACGGTTTTCTTCACATTTGTACACTTATTTTAAAATAAATTTCAACCACTTATTTATATTTAATCGTGGAAATGGATTCCATATTCACATTTAATTGGATAAAATTTTTTAAAATTGGTAAATTTTATTTTTTCATTAGGAATTGTAACATTGATTTTTTTATCACCTCAATAAGGGTAAAACGGGAATTAAATGGTTAAAACATTGGGTCAAGGATTTAAAAATAAACTAAATCATAAATTTATCCTAAATTATGATTTCCTTTCATTAATTTACATCCTATTATCTAATATGTGGAATGTTTTTAATTATTTTATTGAGTATAAACATTAGATTAATTTATGGAATGAGTAAATAAAAAATAGCACTCGAATTTAGTATCTCTCAATTTTTACATAAGGATGTGAAGATGATTTGTTATGTTATAAATATTTATTTGAAATATAGGTTAAAATTTTATCCTAAAATATTTATTAATTAATGTTTTTGATTATATAATTATCATAAATTCTTACACAACACCGAAATATTATTAATTTAATAAATTAGAAAACAAAATTAATCATTTTAAAAATATTAATGAAATACAATCTAAGTGAATTATTTTAATATTAAAATTTGATTTTGAATTAAAATATTAGATATTTTTAATGGTTTATATTATATTATATTTTCTGTTATGTTTCCTTTAAAATAAATTTAAATTAATAGTGTAAAAAATGTAATTAATTAGATTTTATGATAAATAAAATTTTATCAAATATTTTATATATCATAAAAATATTTCAAGAAAACAAGTAGGATAATAAATGGTAAAAAAATTAGTCCCTTATAAATTTATGGGGTTTTTTTATCATATAGATAAACATGTAACCCTTTAAAATTGATCTAGATGTTACCATAAGAATGGAAAAAAATTGTTACTTAAGGGGTTAATAAAACATTTAAGATTTAAAATTACATGAAAATATTTTTATATTCTACCATATGATGGTATTTATTCCTTGTAACCTTTTTATTCAAATATCCATCCATTTGGATTCATTTTTCATGAGAATAACTTAACTAAATTCTAATAAATTTTGTAATTCCAAGTGTGACCTTTCCCTCCCTTCTAAAAGGGAGCCCCTTATCTCTTTTCATTAGAACATTTTTAGCCATCAATCCTAATAAAAACCTAAAATAACCCCGCAACCAATATACCAATTCTAGAGGTTTTGTTCTGCCAAAATATAATATATAGAGTAATTAGTAGGAAATATATAAGAGTTCATTCAATGAAGAGCTAATAACCTTAATTGATCACTTTCTTTTACTTATTCGTATACTATATCTAAAACTAAGGTATTAATTACAAAATAATTACTTTAGAATCATTATTATACTAAATTAATTGTATATTCATGTATTTAAGGAATAGAGTCCTTAGAAAATACCTTGACTAGTTTTTAGCAGTCATTATAGAGGATATTATTATATATTCAAATAGAATGTATTATCATGTATATTACTTCAATATTATATTAAAAACCATATATAAATACAAAATACATGTACAATTGAACAAGGTTATATTTTTGCTCCAAAATGTTTGATTTGTGTGTCTATTTATTTCAAGAGATGGTATATCTATGGATCGATAAAAGGAAACATTTATTCATATTTGGCCCATAACAACACCTATTGTTGAGATTTATATTTTTCTTTGATTTATTGGATGTTAATGATGACTTTTGGATAATTTTATATGGATAAATATTTAACTCACCATGTTATCTCAGAAGGGAGAGAAATTAATTTGGATAGATGAATGTGACGAATATTTCAAGGAACTGAAGATAATGTTTGTAATCATACCTCTTCTAACCCTTACCTAAAGTAAAGAGGGGTTTTTTGTTATATATTTATACATAGAATAAGAGACTATGATGTGTCCAAATTTATAATTATATTGTGATAGATTTTTCCTCAGACAAGTTAAAGGATCATGAAAGAAATGATCTAACTAAAAAATTAGAGTTTGTTGTGGTATGTTTTATAATAAATATACAAATGAATAAAATTTATGGAGAAAGGTGTGATATATATACTGATAAAAAATATTTAAAGTATATATTCACTTATAATGATATGAATATATTCCAAATAATATTGATTTATTTTATTAAATGATTATTATTTTATATTAAATTACCACCATGAGAAAGAGAACAAGGTTGTTGATACCTTAAGTAAGAAGGATGATATTATATTATCTATAATTAGAATAACAAGATCCCTTATATATGTATTTTCTAAATATATATCTAAAAATATTGATGTTTTGAGAAAAATATTATATTATTCAAATGAGTGTTCAGCCATCTATCTATGTCAGGATTAAATATGTAAATAAAGATGCTATAGAACCATAGAAGTTGCTCATAAATTTTCCTATGTTAAACACCAATTATAATTGGATGATATGTCTCTTGAATCCTATATTTGTTCCATCTATTCCAAATTTTAATAATGAGCTATTCGTTGAGGCACTTAGTTCGACAACCTATATCCATCCCAATCCTGAATCGATATATAGATGTCTGAATGTTTATATATATTGGAACTAAATGAAGTGTGATATTGTAGAGTATCTATCTTGGTTCTTGATATGTCATCATGTTAAGGATAAGAGAAATAATTAAAATGGGTTGTAACCACCATTACCTTTAATAAAATTAAAATAGTAAATAAACTGTATGTATTTTTTCTTTAGAATATTGTAAATATATAAAGGTCATAATCAAATTTAAGTTGTAATCGATAGACATAAATATCCCTAACACACCATTTATTTCAAGAATGATTTCTTTATTTAATATTTTATATGAATATAAATTAAATTAGTTGTAAGGATTCGTGTAATACCATGTTTTAATATAACAGACTAGGATATGAGTTTTACAATGATGTTCTAGTGAAGTCTTTAGGATTCTCGAGCTATAGTGTTTAGTTTTCGTACAAAATATCATCCTTATAATGATGTAAAATCTTATAGAAGCATTAAAACCCTAGAGGATATAATGAGATATTTTTCTATGGGTTTAAATGTTCTTTAGGATCAACACCATACAATAGTGAATTTTTCTTTCAATAATAACATTCATTTGATCATTTTTTATTGATCATTACAAAGCTAACTATAAAAACAAGTATAGAACAAAAATAATATAGGATGATGTTATAGAACGAAATTTCTAATGACCTAAGATAACTATGAAAATGATAGATAAAGTCAAATATATTCGACAATATATCAAGCTAGCTCTGAGTAGATATACATATTATGCTAATAATCATCAGTGATATATAGAATTTAAAGTTTGTGAGCATGAATTTTTATGAATTTTTACTTAGAATAAGATTATTAGATTCATAAATAAAGGAAAGATTAGCCCTGAGTGCATTCCCCCATTCAGGATTCTTTATCTAGTTTGAATGAAAACTTATTACATTTCAATTCCACTGAACCTCTCTTATGTTCAGGATGTCTTTCTTTTATATCTCCTGAGTATATTCATAACTGATCCTTCATATATACTGAACTCATATTTCAAAAGACTTGTAGATGATCTTTAATATGAAGAAAATTTGGTTAAAATCATGGATCACAGAGATAAATTATTGTAGAAAATACTCACATTATTAATTTTCTCTAGATGAATCATAAATTCATAGAAGATGATTTTCAACAAAAGGAGGTGACGAAACATAAATATCTTCATTTTTTAATATTACAGTGATATAGTTTCAAAGGGGAAATACATATTAAAGGGGTGGGGTATAATATAACACCCTATGATATTATGGAATATATTTATTTTCGAATAGAATTATTTTCTTCGATATATTGTGATATATAAAACCCCAAAATTAATTAAATCCTCCTATACAAAAAATATTTTGTTATTTAATTTGACAGTTATCACCAATCTGTTAAATTTATCTATATGAATATGATGAACTAATGTATCAAAAATATATCATTTACATACATATAAAATGAATTCATTGGTTATTAATTGTTTAGAAATGAATATAAAAGGCATCTTAAAGTAAACAGAATGTTTTTTCCTCAAATATATATTTTTATGCATGTATTTCATTTTTATCGTAATCATTTAAATTAATCATAATTGATTATTCAATTTAATTAAATTTATAATTTATATATTCTGATTTTTTAAAATTCATCTAATATTTTTTCTAGTCATGCGATACAAATATATATCTACTTTTTCGCTTAAAAAGTTTTGTTTCTAACAAACAATTTTCGTTGAATTTTACATAACTATTTGAAAATTATTTTATAAAAATTGTTAAAATTAAATCCTGAAAATTAGAGTCTATATTTAAAATAATGAGGATTAAATTTGATAAATTGGTCTATTTTAATTTTTGTATTTATAAATTTTAAACTTGGTAAAAAAATTATTATAATGGTCAAATGGGTAAAAAAGTGTTAACAACTTTAGTTAAGGATTTTAAATTCCTCTAAAACCATCCAGTATCCTACTTATATAGTATATTTGGGCCATTTAATTTTTATTCTCTAATATATTGAAACATTTTTTCATGTGGTTCTTTATAATGAACTTTATATTAATTTATGGGATTAATAAATACAAAATGTCACCATCTTGATTTTAATATCTCTAAAATTTAGACGGGAGAATAAATAATGGATAAGTTTGGTTCTAAATTTTTAATTGAAAAATATTATTATTATAATTTTTTCATTTATAAATTTTAGTGAGTTAATAATTTTTTTAAATGCTTAAGTTATGCTAATATAATATTTAGTTAGTTACTAAAAATATAAATAAATTGATTTTAAAAATATTAAAATTAATAAAATTTGAGTTAATTCTTATAATAATTATATTATTTAAATTATTTTTAATATATTAGAGTTTTTGGAAAAAATTATATTTTAATTCCTATATTTTCATGTCTTCTACAAAGTCATATTAAATGAATATAAACAAAAATGACATTAATGAGCTTTTATGTTTTCAAATATTTGATTAAATTTTATAAAAATAGTAAAAATATTGAAAAATAAATTTAATATATGAAATTGTATAATAGTTTATCTTTTGTCCAATTATGAGAATGTTTTTACTATTTAAGTAAAATTATAATATTTTAAAGTAGAAATTGTTTATCGCATGGTTAGTGATAAAAATGGTTAATGAAGGGTTCAATATAAATGATAAGGATTTAAATTCCAAAAAAACAAATCAAAATTTATGTAGTTGAGGATATTTAAAAATTATACACTTTTAATTTGAATACATATCTATTTGAAGTATTTTTTTAATGAATTAATTTTATTATAATCTTTATTTGTAATTTCAAGTGTTTCTTTTACCTCCCTTATAAATGGAAACCTCTCATGTACTTCATTTAAACATCTTTAAGATATAAATATCATAAAAACATGATAAAATTACAACAAAAAATCCATACCCTTGTTATTAGGATATATTATTCCAGAAATACAGGCCCAATGACCTTAAGAGGTGATCCAAAGGAGTTCCTTCAGAAAATTTGCAATATCCTTAATCGATTACTTACATATCCTTTATACCTACATCTATTCTAGAAATATGGTATTAATCATAATGTAATAAATTAATTATCATAAATATAAAAGAATTTTATTTATATTATGAAACGACCATTATCCACAATATTTTCCATCAAAGGAAAAATGATAACATCGCTCATACGTATGTGTGGACTACCACCATCAAAGAAAAAATGTGATTCATTTTTTTAGTTCCTCACAACATGGATAAAAATAAGGAGAATTTAATAAATATATATGATACATATGATATAATAATTATTCTTTAAATGTCAAATATTATTTATAATAATAATATATTTTTTCTTGAATATTAATGGAATATTTATTTTAACTTACAAGGGATGAATAAAATTTATCACAATAATTAATACTAAATTTTTTGAATATTAATTGTTTTGTTTAAAATATAAATTTCAATGAAATATTTTTCCTTAATATTTGTAATTTTATATATTTTAATACAATATATAAAAATGAAATTTTCCTTTTCCTCACAAAAATATTAAATTTATATTTTAAAAAAAAGTTTAATCAATGATACTATAATTTGATATTAGTTATGATGTAATAATAATTTGATCCAATGATAAAATATTTATTCTTTTTCTAGATGGTTCACAGTTATGATGATGAAATATCAATGCATCCCATTTTTATTTATATAGATTATGTTAAGATAAATGTTTTTATAATCTTATACCATATATATGAATGGGTTTATTATTATGTGATAGGTGGGATTGGAATCATATATCTATATAATATATTATGTAAATAAAAATTTTATAGGTGCTCAAATGTTTAATTATATGTTATCCTAAGACTGAAATAAGAGGCTAAATGAATGGTTATCCCTTGTTTGAAACAATATAGTACATAGTTGGTTATCCCAATCCAGTAGAAGGTACAAAGGTGGTTATCCTATGAAAAAATTGTTATGAATGTCTTGGTGAGTTGAATTCACATTAAATTTTTATGATTATAATTTTTTCAAACAATATGACACTATTTAATGACATTATCTTATGACAATGTTATATTTTCATAGATCTTATTCATTAATTCCATTATGATTCATATCATATGAGATGACAAGATTTGTTGCCTGATTCAGTATTATGACCTATGATATATTTGTTATGATTTATATTATTAATATAATTTTCACATACCATTATGATAAGTATATGTTTATGTGATCTTTGATATCTAACTTCTTTATCCTTACTTAGCATATAATATCACTATCTCTTATGATTCCATTTCTTATGTTATGAAAAAGGTCATTTTGAAAGATATGTCTATGAAACGTGACAGTATTGTAAAACTATGTGGGATATAATGTTGAACTCTTCAGAAATAGTTATATATGTGTCCAAGATTCCAAAGATACTAATCTACTATGGTTATGAAATAAATCATAATTTTATGTAATGAATATTCATATATTAAGTTGAAACATCTATGTATGAAAATTTTGGGTTTGTATTTTTTAGTCATCCAACTGTAAGGGATATCACATGTACATGTAAATCAATATATAACACATTTCTCTCAAGTGGATAGTTTAAAAGTAATACTTATTATCTACTATTTTAGAGTGGGGAAACAACACATGAAATATATATATACTAACTAAAAGACAAAACATCACAATATATAATGAAAGGGTAATATCACTAATAATTATAAATGTGAGGTACATCAAATATACTTTTCATGGGGCTACACACACACATGTGATCAATATCAATGATAGAATAATTGTAACATGGTCTCCGGTAACATAATGACACACCTAATGGGATTTATATAGTCTTTTACACTCATTAGAGATCAATCCCCAACAACCAGTGGCCAAAATCAATCCAGTTCACAAGGGTATATAATAGACCTTGGATCTTTGTTCAATAACATTTGAAATTGTACATTTAATTAGTTAGGACTTGTGCCAATTTAAGTAAGATGTTTTACATGAAATTGGGAAAAAATCTAAAGGGTTCATTATAACAATGTGTAAATCCCCATATCATAATATAATAACCATGATTAAAATGATATGGTAGAGTACATTGTATCACTTACTATAATGTGGAGCCATCATGTGACCAAGAAATACCGAACTAATTTTCAATGTTTTAGGAGTTAATTCATCCTCTATTTTGAACTAAATTTTTGTAATCATATATGGGTATTCCAAAATAATTTATTTTTACCAGATTATAATTATTTAAAAGTTTTCATGAAACTTATTTCTAAGTGATAAATTCTAACTAACTAATTTCTTACTATGTATAACCACCTAGAATGAACCATGAATAACCTCCCATGGAATGTCCATAAAATTCATGATACATAAATCAAGGAAAAATAAATATTTTGTCAAATAAACAATTATATTTTAATATAATTAAATTATATCCTCTCAATCAATTTCACCAAGAAGGGTTCTTTAGTGGAAACATCATCCAAAAACTTTTGGCCACACTAAACACCATCATAATTATATAATGATAAAAATCCCAAAATAATTTCCATGATATAATGGCCAACTATACTGAATTAAATAAAATACCCAAAAATAGAAGATAAAGGTACAAAACTTTAAAAAAAGAGAACCATGGTACATGTTCTTCATCCCAGGACATCATCTGGAAATTATGATCCAAAGACCAACTATTTTTAGACAATTCCATCTTAATTCTGGGTAATTTTCATCAAATTATTTAATAGAGAACTATAAAATGAAAAATAAATGATCAAGATTACCAAAGAGATTTAGATTAAAAAAGAATAGACAATGTGATGAATTTTTTAGCCTAATACTTAGTAAGAGGAATCATCGACGATGAACAACCGAATGATCCCCAACACTTTAGGAATGAGTCCCTGATCAATGAATAATTGAAGATATATTATCGAATCACCAATCTATGCCTCCTAGATCCACCAATTATCATAGAAAAATCATTGATGGATGTGAATAGGTGGAGAACACTGAATGAACCGAAAAATCTCAATAGTGCGATGTTAATATTGAGGGGGATCTATGTCTAAAATACTAAAAGGATGAAGATATGAAATCTTCACAAATCACCCCACTATCTAGCTGGTTGGGGTCCATTGATGTAACGATGGGCCACTGAAACCTTGGTTAAGGATCAATGGACGTCTAATGCATCAAGATAGATATTTGGACTACTTCCCATCCCATAGGTTAAGAAGTGCAAGCATCCATAACCCTGATTAAAATGGGATTAATCCCCCAAAAACCAGAGATTTAAACACCCACCAATAATTTGTTTAGTCCCAAAAAAATATTTAAGATGATTAAACATGAATAATCTTGGTTAATCATGGGATTCTCTATGTGTGTCATCCACTAAGTGATTTTTTTAATTTCATTTTAAAATTCACAACCCATAATGAAAATTTTCATTACATAAATGATCTTCTAAGGTCAAAATCAGTCGACATTGAATTTCTATTTAAAATTTTTAAATTAATATTTTGATTGATTTTTTAATTTTCATTTATTTATCACTTTATAAAGGTTTGATTTGAAAAAAAATATTTTCATAACTTCAATTTACTATTTCTATTGTCGGTATTCATTTAAAATATACATTAAAATTTTAAAGGGATTTTAAATAAATTCCTACTCAAATTATTTTATAATTTTTTTGTAATTTTTAAATGTTAAAAAATAAGAGGTTATTATTTTCTTCTAATATTTGAAATGTAGTTTCATTTTTCTATGGATATGATTATATTCCACTTTATATTTTATAAAATAATAATCTTTTAATAGAGTCCAAATTTTAAAAATACAAAAAAACAATTTTTTAAATAATTTTTGGAATATTTTTACAATATTATCTCAAGTGATTTATTAAATCATTTTCCAAAAAATAATTTTTTTTTATAAATCAGTTTTAAAATTTTTTCATCCCTTTTCCCAAATTATTTGATGAAATGATTTTATTGAACACCATTATTTATGAAGAATTTATGTGATCCTTTAAGACCATGTTCTATATTATCTTCTATGTTTTCTATATATTCTATTGTATATTCATAAAAATATTTATATTATTAAATTTATTTTAAACATCATATTTTTTTATAAAATGAAAATTTTGTAGTTTAATAAAAAATATAGATCATTTTTAAGGTTTAAATATTTTAAATTTTTAAGAATTTTATTTTTATTTGGATGACTATTGAAATATAATAAAATTAGATTTTTCTCTGGGTAAATATTGACATTCTATATTATATGATTTAATACCGATATTTGTTTATTGTTAATTAATTTTTATTACCAATTTTATTTTTCATTCAATTTATAAATAATGGAATGGATATTTTTAATTCAAAGGTGGGACAACAAATTATATAGTCCCTTAATGCTTTGGTAGGTATCATGAGACAAAAAAGGGGTTTCATAATGTGTATGCTAGAACATAAAATGAAATATAACATTGTTGAGAGGCCTTGATGGAATGTAAAATTTCTTATGTTTTATCCATGATGATATATAAAATTTCATCATTGATATTCCCTATAGAAATGAAATCTGTATTGGTTAAGGCCTTCATGTTGAGGTTTAATTATATGTAATTATGCATACCGTCTTTATGAAATGTGTCAGCATTATCCATGTGATTACTAAACTAATATTGTCCATGGATAATTTTATTTATCATTTTTTTATTCAATGGAAATAAATTATTATCCACAAAACTATATTTTATTTTCATTATGTATTCATAAAATATTATATTGTACATATTCATTTATTGAATGTTTGAGTGCACCGTTTATTATGTTTCTACTTTAGATGTTTATGATGAAGGGTAATGTGTATAATATATATATAAGGGTGTCATGTGTAGAGAATTTTGTGATAAATGATAAATTATTATTATTAAATAACAATTTTTGGGTATAATGATGATTGTTTCTAATGAATAATAAATACATGAGTCTTATTACGTAGATTTTTTTCTTAATACTATAAAAATATAAACGTAAAAAAAGTATAGGGTATATAAGTGACTATATCATTTATTTGATTTCGTAATTATGGATGGTGAACATTTGGTCACTTGAGTAGGATTCCATGAAAATATATAAAGAAAATGTTTTTTACCCTATAAATGGGACTATGTGTTAATGTTACATTTCATTATTTTTAGTGCAGGCTATTTTTGTATCTCTTTAAAATCGTGTGAAAATAATTCTTTTCTAATGTTTACCATTGACAAAAATGTCGAACCATCTTATATGTTATTTTTTATTAGAATAATTTTAAATAATTCCATGGATTTTCATTGAAATTATGAAACCCCTTATTCTTGGAATTTTAATATTTTAGGATTTATAAAAAATAAATCTATGTGTACAAAATTATGATAATGTGGTTTTATTTTAATTATTATTATTTTTATCTTCCAGACTACATTTTCTTACAAATGCATGTTTTATTTTAGAGAATTCATATTTGTAAATTTTTTAAAAAGTAAATTTCATAGTTTCTATATAATATAATTTTAAAAGAGTTTTGAATTTGATTTATTATTCTATATTTTACATTATCTTATTTTTTAAAAAATGTTATTTTTTATGTTTCTCAACTATTTTCCATTTTAATTATAAAAAATACATTCCATTATTGTATTGTATTTGTAACATCCTCAACCTAAGAGCCACTAAACCAGTGCCCAGGGATGGTTCATCCCTTTACCTCAAGCACACCTCCACATACGCTAGAGGTTCTAGCAAGCAGTGACGATCAAATAAGACACATGGACAGACTATACCATATTTACCAGAGTAATCCACAATATAAAATAAATAAATAATGGAAATGAAACGTGATAACCATAGAACATGCATACCCAACCAATTCACAAATTGGGTAAAGTACAGAACCAAAAAACAAATATTTCATGTCATGATAACTATTCCAATGTTCAAGAAAAACCCCAAATAATGAAAAAAATGAATCCCAAATATAGGCCCTAAATCCATTCCCAAATTATCATCCATGCAGATACCATGTCCAACTCAAATCCCTAGCATAGAACCTTTTTCCCTATCCTGACATGAAATCGTGAAATTCACTCAGGTACCTAATGACGGCCCAAGAAAGGTGTGTGTAAAACTCAGAAGGATACTACCAACAGTGTCTAAAAAATATATAGTCTAATATATATAGTTCATGCAACAAAAATGGATAATAATAGAGAAAGTAATTTTAGGTTCTATTAGTTCACACTTTTTTACAAAAATCATTTCTAACTTTTATTCAAAGTGGATTACATATACCATTTTATTCACATAATTCATTTGAATCACGTGTTCAATAGATTTGGAATATTCATAAAATTTCAATGTATCAAGGAGGGCGAGTCATGATCCCTACCATACTACTGGTTAACACACCAAAAAATATACAATACATTAACATTGAAGCCTCAGTCTAGGTGGTATCATCAAATAATGCCATTAGGAGAATAAAAAACCACCCCTAACCTACCTCATGAATTGTGGGGTGGAGTTTAGATCCTCATTCAAACTCAACCCTTGGGCATAAATCCTGTAACGTCCCTATTCCGAGAGCCTCCCAGAGGTGCCCCGTATCCGGTTGGTCACATGGCCTCAACCGCATTTCCCCGAATGCCAGAGGCTACCGACTAACAGCGAGGGCTTAGGTGTGATATTGGGGAAACTATACCCTCATTGGTAGAGTACACACCAGAATAGAAACAATAAACAATAGCAGAAGTAGTAATCAATCCATACATAATTGAACAGTGGATGAAAAAATATGATAAATAACAGGAGCATATATATATATGATGCATGATACATATCTCTTGGAAAACAGCCAAACAAGTCACAATGATGGAAATACAAATAGTACTAAAATAAGTACAAATGAAAGAATAACATCTCCTCAGCATCACAAGCCTATGCTTGGTCCCATGCTCTCCAGCTCCACAGCAAGTTAAGTACTTGAAGTCAAATGGCGCTTTCCCTTTTCTATACCTACTACAAGATTGTCTGTTTAGTCCCAAATAGCATGACCCAAATAGGGTGTGAAACTATATCGCAGTAGGCGACCACTTGAATATTTGTGCCTAACAGTCAGTGAACATATGGAAGGTATAAGTAGAGAAAATAGTAAATAGGAACATGCTGAACCATAAACCATCCATAGTTTCAAATTCAAGGAATAGCTAACAAACAACAAAGCACAACAGGTAAACATCTGGATGTACTCCCGACTATTCCCTCTGGCCCTACCTAACTAGTACCGAAATCCCTCTTGGCAGTGCACTTATCCTATACCCTCTGGTTTGGTCATACATAATTGTAAACAATCTCCGAGGAATCACACACAGTCAACACTTCTTATAGTATAGGGTAGTCTGGAACTCTCTGAAGAAGTTCGCACAATCAATTCCCCTTATAGCCCCAAGGTCATGGACTTTATGAGGAAGCACACTTGGTAAATTACCCTCATAGCCCAGGTCGTCAATAGACTCTCTGAGGAATCTCACATAGTCAATGCCTCCAATAGCCTATGGTAATCTGGTGATTCAGACAAACCAAGAAGAGACTCTCCGAGGAAGCTCACACGGTCTATCCTAGTATAGTCTAATGTAGTCATGGAGTCTCTCTAAGAAAGATATCACGGTCTATCCCCTTTTGACCAAAGTAATCCTAGGCTCTCTGAGGATGCTCACTCTGTCAATCCACATGTAGCTTAAATCTCAAGGAATATTTGAGGAAGCTCACTCGGTCTATCCCCTTATTGTCTACTACACCCGGTTCTCACAGCCCTGTGTAGGATAACATCATAACAGTATAATATGACCAAATTAAACATACATAACTACCTGTATAAACAGTTCTACAACATAAAAATCAAGTTAGAAAACATTTCTCTGTCCTACTACAATAGGCATGGAAACAAACAAACCATCCAAGGTAAAACATGACCAAACAGTAATAACAGTACATGCATGGGTAGAACCTCCAAAGCATAGCAGTTCAACCATATTCATATTCATCATCTTTTATACATGAATACTATCTTGGAAGGCATAAAACAAGGGTAAAATGGTAAACACACAATACCCCGTTCAAGGGTATTGGTGGAATTTGCACATAATATTCAAGGACATTTAATGGAAAGGGACAAACCACCTACCTTGGTGCTAGGAGATAAAAATACTTGAACCTCGATAATTGATTCTCCATGTAACATCGTAGATCTAGGAAAATGGCCAAAACATTCAACCCACGATATCATAGAAAATAATAGGAATTTGAATACATGACTCAAGAAGAATGAAGATCTTTCCATTGTGGTTCAAACGCAATCGATGACGGTCGATTTGTAGAACATACGGAGGCTCGGGGGCTCGAAGGAGTATCAGTGCCGTACGGTTCCTCTCAGCTAAACGAGACCTAGAAGAAGAATCTTCTGTGGGTTAGGTGTGAACCCAGTGTGTTTAATGGAAAAAAAGTACACAACATGTACTTTTGGAGTACACGACATGTACTCGCCTTTTCTGTACCCCGCTTTAAGCAGCCTCTACATCACCCCACACAGCCGTGTGTGTGGTTAGAACACGGCCAACACACAGACTCTTGAAAAAACAATGTACATTGCGTGTACTCATAAAGTACATGACGTGTACTTGAAGAATTTCTAGAAACCTTCTTTTTTCTCAAAAACTTGAGAAAAAGTAAAACATAACTGAAAGGAAGATCTGGGTTCTTACAAAGCCTCATGTCAATACTGGGGATTATGAAGGCATGTTAACATTTTTATTTATCCATTCAATACACACATAGCATGTTGTAACCAAACACAACCAATATAAATGGTAACCAAAAACCATAACAAACATCATGAGAAGTAATATCATGCCAGATTCTATTAAAACATTTTGCAATAACATTACATAACTATTTATCCCATTCCACATTTATGATTTAAAAAAAACTAAGCATATTCACTAATTCTTATGCATTAAACCATTTAATATAATATATAATTCCCTTATGAAATTCCATTTATCTTATTCACCAATTTACAAGCCATTCCCAATTGAACATGATCACCAATTTATATTCACTAATACTAGTAGGCATTTTAAAATAATTCCCAAGCTATTTTACAAAATTTTAATTAACCTAATTAATCCATATTCATTCCATTCCAAACAAATACTTATGGAATTATAAATATTAGTACCAAATATACATATACAATATTAGTCCAAAAATTACACAACCATCATGTTCATTTTTGGATCAACATAGAAAAAAATAAAATTTCAAACTAAATATTTTATTTACCGAGGTTCGGGAGGGTTGGTGCACCAGAGGGGTGGCCAAAAATTTATCAAATCATCCTCATGACAATTGGGAAACAAGAACATAATATCTTATGCACAAATACATTTGAAAACATTATGATATAACTTTTAGACCACCTCCCTCAAATCTATTTATGAAGACACTATTAATTTTAGCTTCATATCCATATCCAATCACCATTTTAATTACCTACCTAGGTTCCTCTAGAAAAAATATTGTTTTAGAGATTTGGAAGAATTTGGGGGAAACTGAAAACCTTAATCCAAAAAATAGAATCAAGGGATGCATTATACTTACCTGGAGCTTTGATCTAGCTTCAAAAAACATGGAATCTAATGATAATGGACCTTTAGATTATTGGGTCATCCAAATTAATCTCTAGATTTTAAATGGAGTAAATACAGGTGAAAGTCACGTAGTAACATTGGAATCCTATATTGGGAATTTTGTAATTTATTTAACTTTAATGGGGCATGTAGTTTTCCTGCACGATTTAGAAAACAGTGACAAAAACCATACACAAGACAGTACGTAATGGAACCTTAGTCATAGGGTTACCTTGGTAGGCCCACATGGTTTAACAACCATAATCTAACCATGCAAATTTCCACATTCCATGATCGCATTGTTTAGCATAACCCTTGCACGGTTTGCACTGACTGTGCATAAACAATGAAACATGCCCATAAAGGCAAGTTTTTCTATTTTTTTCACATCCCAAATTCTTGAGAAACCACTAAGCCTCCCCATCATCATGGAAACATTAATTTAACCATTAAATGAGAAACTTAAATTTAATAATAACAAAAAACATACCTCTTGTAAAACCATGATCTTATAACCCCAACCTTATAAATTCTCATCCTCACGCTACTCTCCCATGAAGCTTTGAACATCAAAAGTAAAGAGATTCGACCATTGAGCCCATACATAATTCTCCCACTACCATGTTTTTCCCTTTTATTACAATGATACTAATAAACAATAATTACTTGTACAATATTTCCCTACATGACCTTTCACTATGATCCATAGTATAAATACTATTTAAAGGACCCATCATCCTCATTCTTAATATCCTCAACATAGATCATGTGATAATAATTAGGGATACACTAGTGAAGCTTTGAGACATGAAAACATTGTTCACACCACAAATATCATTGTGGGAAATCCAATTGGTATGCCATTGGTGTGATCTAATCCACAATTTCAAATAACCCCACATGCCTAAGTGGAGAATTACCATATTTTTAAATCTTATAGTAAACCAACCTTGCAAACATTTGAAGAAACACATGATCAACCACAAAAAACACAATTGGTCAATCATGATTTTCTATATATGATTTGATCATACTCTGATCCATATTCATAAATTTATTGATCATCTAAATCTATTATGACATCTCCTAAATGAGACTCAACCCCCACAAATCCTATTCTCCAGCCTCTAACCAAAATAATAGACATCTAAATGTCTCACATATAGTTCCTCAAATGGTTCCCTTTGAAATTTAGCTTGAAAAATATTATTGTAGAAAAAATAAACAAGTTAATAGTGATTTTATTCTAACCAACTGAAATTTAGGCCATAAGCCCCCCACATGTCCTCTAACAAATTAATGGTTCACTCAAATTTCTCGCCTATTTGTGGGTGCAATAACATACACAAGAACACCAAGGTAGCATGAACCTTCTGTTTCCCCTTCCAAAAGCATGATTTAAAATGAGGTTCATGATCCAAAACTATAGTAAGTGGTATCTCATGAAACCACACTATCTCCCAAACATATAACTCTGCCAAATGGTAATGGTTAATGTTTCATGAATCAATATGAAATGATCCCACATCGTCAAATGATCCACAATTACCCATATTGCATCATTCAACCATGAAATCCTCAAAAGTACAACTACCAAGCCAATCATTATGTCGTCCCATTTCTAATCTTGAATGGACATTGCATTGAACAAACCACCTGGTTTTTGATGCTCGACATTCACATGCTGACAGGTAAGGCATCATTACATAAAAACTGAAATTTTCTTCTTTATCTAGGGCCTCTAATTATACCTATATGTATCATGATACAATTTGTTCAAACTAGAATTCACCACCCACATAGATTCATAGAAATAATCCATCTACTTTTCCCCACAAACATGTTGAAAGAATGAAACGATGACAAACATACATGTTCCCATCACCCCTAGAGTCACACAATATGGTTGCTCGACACCTTTTACTCTTTCCTTGATATGAAAACATTCTGGTTCATGTATCTCGCTCTCCAAGACCTAGATACAGACTCAATTACTATGGATGTATTTATTACCTTCCATATCCCATCATATACCTCTAGATGCATTTTAGAAAAAAAATCCATAATCGTCCTCTTAGAACTAGACTCATGAACTGCGTTCCTTGAGATTTCCAACTCAATGCACCAACAACACTATATCCCCATCCAGATGTGTTGACCATATCAATGTCAAGATTCTTTATATACTCAACCCATATCCACAACCTCATATTCAAATTTCACTGAGAAAATATACACTTAAGGATATTTATAATTGGTATACATAGTGAATATCTCTCATAATCATGTAGTGCCTCCAAAAATTTATGGAATAAACAACTACAACCATCTTGAGATAATGAGTGTGGTATGTTTGTTCATGAAACCTCAAATAATGTGAACTATACACAAGGAACCAATAATCTGGTATCAATACATCTCCAGGACCAACACTAGAAACATCAGAAACCAAGATATACCCCTTGTCCGATATAGTTATGATTAGAACTAGTGTAATATTAAACCAGTTATTTATCTATTAGAAAAAATCCTCACATGATCAAGACCATTCAAAACTCACACACTTCATAGTCAAACCAAAAGGGGGAAATGGAAATTGAAATAAGTATTTAATAATACTCTTTTAATAACAAGGAAAAACAAGAAAACTGCATTCATCAGAATTATTATTAGGATACCCCCAAGACTAAACTCCATGCAATTTTTTTCATCTACTGATATGAATTATTGTGAGATAACAAGGGCCATGGAATTAAATATATTAATATAATTATGTCCTCTGGATATCTTGGAGTATGGTCTGTTCCCTCTTAGAGTACACTAGATGTATTCAAGATATTTGGCATGATTGTATTGATTGTTATATAATTCCCATATGTCATCAACAATAAAAACTACAAAATCATACAAATAAGGTTGAATGATTTGATTCATTAGATCTAGGATCACTTTTGATCCATTATTCAACCTAAATGAAATCCCCAAAAACTCATACAACCTATATCGTCGCCTAAAATTAGTCTACAGTTTATGAAAATGTAATACACTCAGCTAGTGATACACTAAATTGAGATCAATCATTTAAAAAACTGAAACACTTCCCAACTGGTTAAACATATCATATATTTGATGATGAGGGTATCAGGTCATAACCATAATTGTATTATACTTTTTATAATCAATGCATAACCTCAATTATCTGCTATCAATCTTGGAAAACAACCCTAGAGATCCCAAAAGTGAAGTGATAGGATGAATAAACCCCTTGATCCCTAGTTCCTGCAACTAAATGTTAAGTACCAAGCATTAATCTGGTGTCATTTTATATAGCAGAATTGGAATTGGATCTTCCCTAGTAAAAAATTCTATTGTTATCTCCTAATCTAACTTATGAGAGATAAGGAGACACATCCTAGAACTGATCCACCATAAGATGAAATACATAATACTCAACTCCCTTATCATCATGCCTTAAACAAAACACATGATTTGTGAGTGAAACCAACTACTGAAAAAATTTACAAGACTGACATTCCCTAACATCGCATTCCCCATGAAAAATATATATGTCCCATTCACGAGAAATAAAAGTTACCCCTTGATAGTAATAGTTGATATGATCATTATACAACACCCTCAAATACATTCCCAAACTAATTTCAAAACCTAACATATTGAAGATGAAAAACTACCACATGAAATGGTACCCACCGACCTCCTGAGAACAACCCTTACATTGTCTAGTATCTTTATCTTAAACCACCAGTAGTGTGTCAGTAGACATAACCACACACAGATAGAGACACACACACACACATTCTACTAATAGGCCCAACACAACTAAAAATGTGAATATATAAAACAATGTGAGTTGCATGTGTAAAAAAGCACTAAAAATTATGGAAACTAAAAGGATCATACCTCGAACAGTCGATGGTAAAACCTCACCACTTCTAGGTGTAAAATGAACCATGTGAAACTGAGCCCCTTCTCTACCCAAGACCTCATCAATAATTCCTTGAACTCCACCACTACGTAGATATGGGAGCTCTCTCCATGGAGTACCATGTCCTCTGCCTCTAATAGTATGACCCGTTGAACTCCAAATACATTATTGATCAAGGGTAACTAACCCCCGACCCCTTATCAACATCGTCCTAAAGACTCTATCTATTCCCAATTGATGAGGATTGTCATAGAATGTGTATACATTCCTCATCATTCGACACGAACAACACTCAACTATTGGTTGGGGACACTTATATTGCATGTTTCCTAGCCTTCCACACTTATAACAGAAAACTTGATCTCCACAATGAGAGGATAACATTATCTTCTAACTACTCTGTGCACTTTTACCCTGATAAAAGATTCCTAAATGATTTTTTCTTCCCTCAGAGGCCACACCACTCACCCATCCGACATTTTCAATAAGTCCACTACCAGAATCCCCATTAAGGTTCCCTTGTGATATGATGTCTTGATCCTCAACAATCCTTTTAAAATAGATTATATTCACTTAATACTAGATCTTCTAACTCATCCCATCATGGAATAATTTTTCCCACTACTATATAGACTACTTCTATCACAAGAATAAATCATCACAAATTAGTGAATAAATAGAATAGCCTATCATATACATTTCTCTTTAGGTAAGACTCCTAAAATTTACTACCTTATCTTACATCATGGTCTTTATATTGAAATTCATTAGAAACATTTTCGAAAAATATTTCAATATAAATTATTCAGCCTCTTCATCCTACACCAAGATGTACCACAAATGGTTTTCCTCAGCTCTAAACATATATGCCACTAACATAACTACCTTTTTATAAGGAGTGTCCATGTAATGCCCTAACACATGTTACCCAGAGTCAGTTAATTATTTCAAAAAATTGGAAAGATCACAAAAGATCAATTCGCGAATGAACGATTAGTTTAGTAGCCTTAGAGATTCTAGATACATTCATAATTTTTACATTATATTATAAAATGAAAAAATAAAACAACATAGTCTCCATAGGCCACACTCATATCAATTATACTATACCTACAGGTCAATCATAATATAAATCTCCGCATCCTGGAAAAAATAAAACATAGAAAACGGTTATATCATATTCCCATTAAGGATAACAATATAGTGGAAACATTCATAAATATGAATAAAATTTTAAGGCAATGTAAGACTAAAACAAAAGACTTTTAAACCCGATCATCAGCATAAAATTGAAAAGATAAAATCAAATAATTCCATTTACTTATACACATGGATATTATACTTTCCAAATAATCACATGCAATATCAATAGCCAATTTCATAATCATGGAATGCATAATGCTAGAATTTATAACCACATAGTCAAGGACTTGTGCCAAGACTAAAAATAAGATTTTGTCAAGGACTTGTGCCAAGACACTAGTTTGTCACAGGAGACCTACCGATGCATCGAGGATCTATAGCGAGCTCCACCCATCACTTAGTAATTCCAATGTATTTCTCATATGAAAAGGTTTAAACATAACATAAACATTTGTATTAAAACTAGCATACGAAATGTCAATATATTATCCACAAATAGAGAATGGTGTAAATATAATAGATCCATAGTAAAAAATATCATACAACCTTCAATACTATATGGATGAATTTTATCATAATAAATAAACATCAAAAAAGCTTAACATCCATGAAAGGATGTTGACATAGAATAAATCAAAACCTTTTTTAGAGAAATATCAATTTCTATATTGAAATCATTTAAAAGTGATATAATTATAAAAAGAAGCATTTATTTTGAAAATATTCTTAAAATATTGTATGGGAATCTTAAATGATGTTATAATGGTGGAAAATAGCTACACCTGCTGTATAAGATAAAAAATATTCTTACCATAATTTTTTTGAAAAGGTCATAAGGTACCTTGTTTTGAAAATGATGGAAAGATTCCTTTCAAACCATTTTATAAAAAGTAAAAAAATGGTATAAATGACTTTAACCAATAGTCTATTAAATAGTAAAAAAAAATTGGATTACATTTTAAAGAAACATGGATGTGGATGATAAAGATGTCCCATTAGATACTTACATAAAAACATCCTAAAATAATAAAGAGATTGCGAAATTAACCCTTAACTTGTACTTTTCCTTAGTTGAGGGTACATAAAAATCATATATAATAGTGAAATAATTGTTATTATACTATACTATAACAATATAAATTAATATGATATCATATATGATCTTATAATATTGCTTTGTTAATGATATTTTTATAATATCATCATTTCAGGTATTAACTGATTCGTTTTTCTTTATATGACTGGTTACGTAAGGCATGTTTGTTATGGATAAGATGTATTTGATTCATATAAAAATGGTATTATGTCCATAAAAATTATTTTTATTCATTATTATAAAAATTATTCTGGAATGATTATGATGGAGAATGAATCTCATCATGTTCGTGGAGACGGTAATCCGTACGTACGCACGAGTGACAATGTCATTCTTTTGATATTAAAATCGTATATAATTAGAAGGTATATCATATATACAGAATCACTATCATGTTATATTTATTATTTCCATTATTTATAGTCATTATTATACCCATTCAAATAATGAAGTGTTTGAATAACAAACTACACCACGACGTGGAGACAGTAATCCGTACATTTGCACGTATTGTGACTTTTTCATTTTTAGGATTGATAGAATAATGAATAAGGTTGTACCATTTTTATAATAACATACCAATATATATAATATATTAGATTTATTATTTTAGAATGGAATCAAAGAAGAGATAGGAAGTGGAAGAAGAAAAAACATGAAATGGGTGATGAAATATTTACCTCTTCTTTAGGTTCTTTCTTATTATTTGATCAAAAGGTCTCCATATGTTGGCTTTATGACTAAAAAAGGCCTCTAGGAAGAAGGGAGGATAGTTGGGAGAATATTTGAGCAGGGGTTGGCCGAGAAAAATGTGTTTTAAGGTGTGAATTTGAGAGAAGGGGAGGTAATTTTTTATACGAGAGGTGAGGGTCACTTTAGGAAAAGCTTGCAATATTATTTTACAATACAATCATTTTCGTTTTCTAATGACATAAATAATAATTCGTTAAAGGATAAAGCATGGATGGGTCAAAAATCTCTCAACTAATAGGTTTTAAACAGGTTTAGGTCATGATATTAACCTTATTTTTCAGATTTAACTCTTAGTTAAATAGTTTGACATTTACCATGTCTCATTGTATTTTTATATTATATGGTTAATAAACATACTATAAAATTTCAAGCGAACCGGAAGTTGTTCATTAATGAAATATATAATATTATTTAAGCCCTTTGGCTGCACCTTAGATTATTAGGAATATAAGACCAATTAATAATATAATATATGTTTTAAAAACTCTTTTATGTCAATTTTTACAATACTTGGTATTTTGTTTTTGTTAAATTCATAACAGAATTATTACATCGAAAAAAATTCATCGAATCAACCCTATAATGCAATATTATCCTAGAGACTTAATTTAATTCATAAAATGTCTATAATAAGATTTATTTTAACATTTATAATATCAATTATTTTAATCATTCGTTAGTAAGGTAATTACTACATCACCATTGTGTCATAAATAAATTTAATTATTTAATTTCATCAAATTATAAATAAAATACCATTATGTAGTAAATATTTTTAGATTTATAATAAATATTAATATTAGAATTTATCTTATTTATAACCCCATATTAAAAATGATTTATTTATTAAATATTGATTAACTCATTTAACTATTCATAAAATAAAATAATAATAAACGTCCTAATATATTCCAAGTGGAACTAAAGGATCATATTTTATTCTTAAGTTTTTTCTTCATTGAATGAAACTTATCCAGTATAATTAGTACATGTGTTAGGGTAATCAAAATATCATTTTTACCCTTACCTTCTCTATTTAATTTTAGCCATGGTAAATAAAATTAAAACATTAATATTCCTCAAAAATTATTTTCATCTTATTGAACAAAATTTTTCTTTTTGATATCAATAGTGTATCTAGGATTTTTAAAATTCCACTCCCAGAAGCGGTAAAATTATGTTTTTTTCAAATTATCAAATGCTCTTATAAGGTGGGTAAAAGAAAGTGAAAAGTTTAATAAAATTTTATATATATAATATTATTACAAAATGACTCCAATGAATTACATTGAAAATATATAGGTATTATGTATCTATTTAGACCTAAAATAAATTTAAATAAAATAAATAATTAATTAAAAAATCGGTTTTAAATAATAACGCAATGTTTTTCACTATTCATAAAAAATTGAATGTCATCAGAAAAATTTGAAAAATTAACCTTAAGAAAATTTCGATATTCAGAATCCAAAAATGATGTCCATTTTTAAGGATAATATTTATAAAATTTCAAAAATTGGGTATTACTATTCACAATGGCTAGTTTGATTGGTCGCGGTGCATTAAAATCTCAAAGTTGCGCACAATTCAAGCTATTGCATTAATCAAAGAGAAACATAACATGGAAGCATGGGGTGTTACATTTGTCCCTCCAAATAATTTCATCCTCGAAATTTCTATAATACTACCGCATAGAAAAATTTGGGTGGTTCTTCATCATAAGTTCCTATGGTTCCCACATTTCCTCATCTATCTTATGGTTTCACCATAGAATATTTAGCATACGAGTCATCCGGTTTCATAGCACTTTTTCTCTTATATCATAAATTATGACAGGCTCTTCACAATAAGACATATTAGGTCCCTATTCAATTTCCTCATATGTGAGTACAAGCATTGGGTTAGGTTTGTATTTTTTCAACAGTGGTATATGGAACACATCATGAACTTTGGAGAGACTTGGAGGAATTTCCAAATGATAACCTACATCTCCAATTCATTCTAGAATTTCAAAAGGTCCGATATACCTGGGACTCAATTGTCCTTTCACTTGGTAAATCTTCTATTATAGAAAGAAAATGTGCTGACTTGGTAAGATGACCAATAATGACACATATTGCACCATTCCTTCTAGGATTCTTTGGTATTCCCATGACAAAGTCCATTGTAAAATCATCCCATTTACACTCATGTATGGGAAGAGGTCGGATGACTCTTCCAGGCTGTTTCCTTCCATCTTTCTCTTGTTGAAAAACCATACATCTTGACACAAAATCAGCAATTTCCCTCTTCATGTTGTCCCACCAAAAATATTCCATCATATCTCTATACATCATGGTGCTACCAAGGTGTATAGAGAAATAGGAGATTTTAGAATCATCTTACAATTCTATTTTTTGATCCGGTATATTGGGAACAGAATGTATCTTCCTAAATTTCAAAATCACATCTTCATATATGAAGTAACTCAATCTCCCATCATTCACAGCTTTAATCTTCTTTTGAAACTCCTCATCATCCGCCTAAGAACTTTTTATCCTTTCTAGTAAAGATGGTTTGAAAACAATTTGAAAAGGTTTTGATGTTTCACCTAACATGATTTCTCCCATACCCATTTACACTAGATCCATGAAAATAGGATCCATTTCAACTCTCATATTGTAAAAAACTCCATGATCCTTTCTGCTCAAAGAATATGATACCTTATTTTCCTTCACCTGGTGGTTGTGTGTTGGGTAATCATATTCCTTGATTAGTTCAAGCCATATCTTTTTCCTCATGTTGATTTATATTTGTGAGAAAATATATTTCAAACTCTTTTGATCAGAATAATTCTCACATTTTTGACCATAGAGATAGTGTCTACATATTTTAGAGCAAATATTATAACTTTTAACTCATGATCATGAGTATGATAGTTTTTTTCAGGAATTTGTTGCTGTCGTGATACATAGGAAATAACTCTATCATTCTACATAAGGACACAACCACGTCATTTCATTGAAGAATCATTGTAAATAATAAACCCATCTTTCCCTAATGGTACAGTAGATATAGAAGCATTTACTAATCTTCTCATCATTTAATCAAAACATTTTTTCACTCTTTTTTTCAAACCAATGTGACACCTTTATGTGTGAGTTAGGTTAATGGGTTAGCCAATCGAACAAATTTCTGAAAAAAATGCTGATAATAATGTTCTAAATCTATAAAACTGCATACCTCAGTTATACTTGTTGATGATGTCCATTCATTGATTTCCTTGGTCTTTGAAGGATCAATAGATAGTCCATCCTTAGAGACAATATGGAAATGAAATGAAATCTCTTTAAACCAGAATTCACACTTGCTAAACATCCCATATAATTCATTTCTTTTAAGGTTTTTCAGACTGGTGCGCAAGTGATTTTCATGATATTCATATATTTTTTAGTATATTGGATATCATCAATAAATACAAGTACAAAGTCATTAAGATATTACTTGAAAACTTTTTTCATTAGATCCATGAAAATAGAGGGTGTGTTAATCACTCCAAAAGGCATTACTGTAAACCTGTAATGCCCGTACCTGGTTTGAAATTCAGTTTTAGAAATTTCATACTTCTTCACAGACAACTGATGATATCCAGATCAAAGGGAAATATTTGAAAAATATTAAGCTCCATGCAGTTGGTTGAATAAATAATTAATGTGCGGTAGGGGATACATGTTCCTTATTATTATAGAATTTATCTCCATGTAGTCAATGCACAACCTTATAGATCCGTCATTCTTCTAACAAAAATTACAAGGCTCCCCATGGAGAAACACTAGGGTGAATAAATCTTTTATTTCTCAATTACTCTAGTTGTTTCTTTATTTCCACTAATCCCACAGAGGCCATTCTATAAATGGTCTTCGATATGGGCCTTGAACTAGGAATTAAATCAATGGAAAACTCAATTTCTCATTCTGAAGGATTTCCATGTAAATCCTCTAGAAATACATCAACATATTCTTGGACAATAGGTACATCCTCTATTCGAACATTATTTTTCTCACCCATAGTTATTTCATTCTATTCTACCCTAATAATTGAATTTAGTATTGCTACAAGGGGTTAAACCAGATAATAATTAGGTGGTGACATGTATGCTATATTGATAAGAAACTCCTTATCATCATAAAAAAATTTAACATCCTTTATCTCATAATAAATTTTCTCATAATGGTCTGAAATATAATCCATTCCGAGGATTATATCAAATTCAATCGTGGGTATGACGATGAGATCAAACGATAAAGAATATTTATATTCTCTAATGGGAACTGATTTACAAAAAAAATGTTGCGATGGTACTTCACATAGATGTTTTTATTGATAACTCCCTTGTTATGTCAAATTGGAAATGTATAATTTTCTTAGCAAACTAGGAAGATATGATGAAATGTGATGATTCAAAATCAAATAATTTATTTTCTAAACATGAAGAAACAATTAAATTACCTTCCAACACATCATTTAGAGCATCAACCTCAGTAGTAGATATAGCATATTCGTGGCCTTGATCCCTTCGCATTTTTTGAGGTAAGTTCTATTGGTGCTTAGGACATTTAGTTGAATAATGGCCCTTATAGCTACAATTTTATAATTCAACAGCCTCGTTCTTCCACTTGTAATCACTAGATTGGTGACCTTTTTCACCACACTTGTAACAGACTCCCATTCCCTTCATGAATGTACCAGGGAGTTTCTTCCCACATTTTTTGCATGATGGATATTCAAATTTTCCCTTCATCCCATTATTTCCATTTCCAGAGTGTTCAAAAGATCTCCACTTCTCTTACTTTTGTTTAAAGTTGTACGACTTCAATAATTATTTTTGTTATCTTGATAGAACACGAGACAATATCTTTGTATGATGAGATGGATTGTGAGACTAATTCTCAATGAATAAATGGATTTAACACATCAAAGAATCAATCAATATTACTCCTTGGGTTACATATATAATCTGTTTCATTCCTTTCTAACCATGTGAAGTTATCATCATATTTTGTGACATTCTCATCCTCTTTTTGTGTCAGACTTAGAAATTACATTTCCATATCCACTCGATGGTCATAAGCAATGTATTTTAATAATAAAATATCTTTAAACACCCTCTATTCCATATTTTAAAATTCATCATCTTCTTTTGTATTTTGAATCAATGACCACCGTTGATCTGCGTATCCCGTGAGGCGATAAAATGCCATGAAAACTTTTTCCCATTTTCTACTCCACAATGCATGTAATATTTTCTCTATAAAATTTATCCATTTCTCAGATAATAATGGATTTTTACTCCCATTTAATGTTTGTGGTTGTTTCTTCATGAAGTGGTCTAACATTGATACTCTCTTTGGTGGATTAGGGTGCTCTATACGTGTAAGGTTATTATTCATAACCTGAGTGAGTTATCCCAGTATGGTGACAAGCTGACCAGCACCAGTTGCTTCACCAGATCCCCTATAATTATCTTGAGAAGGAAATAAATCCCAACATGGATTATCAGCATTGATATGGTTTCCATTCATTCCACTATGATCCATTTCTAAACAATCACATACACAAGATTAGTTTTTGAATAACAATACATAATTCCAAACATGTAAAACACTTAACAGAAATTGAACAATTTATGGATATAATCCACAATCATGAAAATGAATTCTTTGAGGAATTATATACTCATAATCCCTTCATAATTGTTTTTAAATAAAATGAGATTTAACCTAAGCATATCCCACGAGAGTGTCATAACCCAAAGTGCAGCAAGGCCTGTTATCGTGCACTAGTTCCCATTCGATTATATCTCTTAGCGGGGTTTTTGGGTTTTACCCCTAGGTACATCTGTGCGAGAGACTCCTCTACCAGATTGTATCCAGATAGAGTTGTATTTCTTGGAAAACTCACAAAATCTCTACAGTACCAAAATTATTGGAAGTTCTTCTATACTAATCCCCAATTCTTTCTTAGAGTAATGTTCTCTAATCAGAGTTTTTCTAAATCTAGTGTCCATGGTTTTCACTAAACATCTTCTTATACCAACTGTAACCCCTAACCATAGTTACACAAAGTAGGTGCATTGTTACATAACAGTGGCATGATCACAAAATATCATTTCTCAAAGGATAATTATTTTAGTAGCATTGTAAATACTATATACATTTATAAGAATTAAATTACATTATAAAATGAAAAAATACAACAACATAGTCTTTAAAGGAAATAATCCTATCCCTTATACTATTACAACACCTCTGTCATAATATACTCTATTGGATCCTAGGAAAAATAAAATATAGAAAGTGTTGGGCTCATATACTCAGTAAGAATATAAATATAGCTGAAACATTCATAAATAGGAATTATCATTTAATGAAATGTAAGAATAAAACAAAATCTTTTTAAACTTAATCATCAGCTTAATATGGAAAAGATAAAATCAAATAATTCAATTTATATATTTACATGGATATTCTACTAGTCGAATATTCACATGTAATATCAATAGCCACTTTCATAATGATGGAATGAATAATTCCAGACTTCATAACCACATAGTGATATAATTTTTATTAAATCATACAGGAACTATATAAAATAATATGACATCATATATGATCTTCTAATATTTTTTATGATATTTTAGTAGTATCATCATTTCGGGTGTTAACTGATTCGTTTTTCTTTATATGCTTGGTTACGTAAGCCATTTTTGTTATACATAATATTTATTTGATTCAAATTTCCTTAATGATATTATGTTCAAAAAAAATATTTCTAATCATAAAATTAGAATTATTCTTGAATGATTTCGATGGGGAACGAATCTCATCACGTTCGTGGAGACTATAATCCATACGCACGCACAATGGACAATATCAAATTTTTATATTAAAATCATTTATACATGGATGGTATATCATATATAAATAATATTTATCATGTTATATTTATTATTCATGTCATATAGACTCATTATTATATCTATCTAAATAATGAAGTGTTTGAATAACAAATTACACCATGACGTGGAGACAGTAATCCGTACGTACGCACGTATGGTGACTTTGTCATTTATAAGATTGATAAAATAATGAATATGGTTGTACCAGGTTTATAATAACATCAAAGAATATAAAATATATTATAATTATTATTTAAGAATGGAAACAACAAATAAAGAGGAAGTGGAAGAAGAAAATACCTTGAAAGAGGTGATGAAATATTTACCTCTTCTTTGGGTTCTTCCTTTTGATTTGATCAAAAGAGCTTCTTAAGTTGGATTTATGACTAAACAAAGGCCTCTATGATAATGATAGGATAGTTGAGAGTATATTTGGATATGGTTTGGCCTATCCAAATTGATTTTAAGGTTTTAATTTGAGATAAGGGGAGGTTCCCTTTTATAAGAGAGGTGAGGGTCACTTTAGGAAAAGCTTGAAATATTATTTTATAATAAAAGGATTATAGGTTTTTAATGGATCAAAAATAGATTATATAAAGTATAAGGAGGGGATGGGTCGAAAATATCTCAACCAATAGGTTTTATACTTTATTAGGTCATCATATTACCCTTATCCGTTTGATTTTACTCTTAGTTATATAATTTGACATTTACCATGTCTCTTTGTATTTTAATATTATATGGGTAATAAACATAATATAAACATCCAATAGAACCTCAAGTGGTTCATTAATTGCATATATAATATTATTTAGGCCTTTTGGCAGAAAAATATATTTTTATTAATATAATACCAATTAATAATATAATATTTGTTTTAAAAACTCTTTTATGTAAATTTTGACACAATTTGGTAATTTGTTTTTTTTAATTCATAACTACATTAGTATGTAGAAAAAAAATTCATTTATTCAACTCTAACAAGTATTATTAACCTTGAAAATTAATTTAATTCATTAAAAGTCTATAATTATATTTATTTATAAATTTTAAATATCAATTATTTTAATCTTTCATTAATAAGGTAATTACTTCTTCATCATTGTGTCATAAATAAATTTAATTATTTAATGTCTAAAAATTATAAATAAAATACCATTATAGAGGAAATATTTTTATATTTCTAATAATTATTTATAGCTGAATTTATCTTATATATTACCCAATATTAAAAATTGTTTTTTATTAAGCATTGATGTTAACTGTTTTAACTCTTCTATTAAAATAATAATAATAAATGTCCGAATCTAATTCAAGTGAACCTAAAGGATCATATTTTATTCATAAGGTTTTTTGGTCGAATTACAGTAATCCAATAGAATTAGGGAATGTGTTAGGGTATTAATAATATCATTTTTACACTTAATTACCATATTTACTTTTAACAGTGGTAAATAAAAGTAAAAAGTTACGATTCAGAAAAAATTATTTTCAACTTATTGAACAACATTTTTTACTAATATCAGCCCTGTCTCTCAGATTTTTGAAATTTCACTCATAGAAGTGTTAAAATTTAGTTTTATGAAAATTTACAAATGCTCCTTCGATGTGGGTAAAAGACGGTGAAAATTTCAATAAAATTTAATATATCAAATATTATTAAAAAAATGCCTAATGAAATACATTGAACATATATAGTTATTATGTATCTATTTTTACCAAAAATAAATTTATATAAAATAAATAAATATTTTAAAAAAAATAGGTTTTATACAATAACGCATTGTTTTTCACTACTCATTAAAAATTTAATTTTTTCAAAAAAATACCAAAATATCACCCTATTCTTATTTCAATATTCCAAATCCAAAAATGAAGTCCAATTTTAATGATAAAATTTATAAAATTTTAAAAAGTTGGTATTACTATTCATAATGACTAGTTTGATTGGTCACGGTGTGTTAGAATCTCGATGTTGCGTACAATGCGAGCTATTGCATTATTCAAATGGAAATGTACCATGGATGCTTGGGGTGTTATAGTCCAAATGATAAGGAATATTATATATAGACACAATCCAGAACATCGATGCCTTGGGTACCCCATCTCAGATAAATGTTGAATAGTGTTATAGCTGACACACCCGAATCAGATCAAACATGCTCGGGACAATCTACCCTAGGTCACAATATATCATTTTCATGAAGAGATCATGGTTCTAATGAAATTTTCATCTCTATTATCCGGGATCCCCTGATTCACATTATCCACTACATGAGGGGTCATTTTTGTCAACATCCCCTTACTTCCAATTGGTACCTGATATCATGGTGGAATTTATCTGCAATTCCAAACACAATATTTATAACACCTAACATAATGATTCCAAGTTTCCATAAAATAATTCTCTATACTAGTCATAAAAAATATATTTATCACACATACCATTCTAAAGGTTACTATCATATCAAAAATACTACACTAGAGCATCAATTATATGGGTCATGCTTAACATGTGTAAACCAACTAATGTTTTCATTATCCTCCTAATATGCACCCTTTCAAAAACCATTTCCATACACATAACATATCATTTTCATAGACACATTTTTTAATTCACTTTTTTTTATAATAAACGATTTCAACTTACCATTTACCCTTAAGTTAGAAGAACTCTCTAACTAAAATTTAACATTTATCTACTTTTACCAATTTTCATCATTTTATTAGACATCATTTTCATTAAATTTTCATGGAATTAAAATTCATTATACCCTCCAGGGCTCACACACCCATCACTTGCATTCCTTTATTAATGAAAGACATTCATTTACATTGGTGCCTATGATAAATAATGAATAAAAAATCTGTAGTTTGCACAACCACAATCCAAAAATATCAAATATAGTAAAATCATGCAAAAAGTGCATCACCAACTAGTAAAATATCATCAAATTTAATAAGTCACATAACGAACAACCATTACCTCCTAGATTAATCAATTTTCCCTCATAAATGGGATAGTTACTCCCAAGAACAAGCTCATTACTAAGACCAGTCATGTTCTTATTTTCTACCTACCATAAAAATAGTAAATCCATAGAGAAGAACCCTATGATAACACTCTGTAACATCCCTGATATAGGAACCACTAAACCAGTGTAATGGGCCAGGTCACCACATGACCATAAGCATGACACCCCTTATGCCAAGGCTTTTTGACTATTAATGAGGGTCTAAAAATCCTTGTAGGTAGACTGCACCCTCTTTACTAGAGTAATCCACAATAGATTTTGAATAAATAATAGAAAAAAAATTATTACCAAATAATATGCATATCAATAAAATTCCCAAACTGGATAGATGCCTACAACCAAATAATAAATATGACATGTCATGCTTACTGTGCCAAAGTGTAGAAAAAACTGAAAATAAAGGCAAACAATTAAATCCCCAAAACATGTTCCAACTCTATTTTTGTATCACCATCCTTGCATTTCCTAAGTCAAACTCAACTACCGTGAATAAGGATTTCACCTTATCATGAACTGAAAACTTGAATTCTTTTAGGTCTCCCAACGGAGGTCTGAGTAGGGTGTGACTACGACTCAGTATAACACAACGAAATATGTATACAAAATATCTTGTCCAATAGATAGTACATGAATACAAAAATAAATTATAATATTATAATAATTTAACTTAGGATCTATTACTTCAAAATTTTTTACTTCAACAATTTCTAACGTTGTTTACAACTCTATTACTTATACCATTTCACACAACTAATACATTTTCCTCACATGATCCTTATAATAGGCATATCCATCAACTTTAAATGCATCAAGGAGGTTGAGTCAGGTTACCTGCCTTACATGGGGTGAATAAAAAACAATGTATACCACACACTTACCCAGATACCTCGGTCGAGGTGGTCTTATCAAATTCAATCAGTGGGGAATATAACTCTGTTCCCTTCCATAATCCATGCATTTTGTGGTGGTGTTTAGATCCTCATTAAATCTTCAATGATGTTCATTGATCCTCATTTCCATACCCCGCAGTATAAAGACATGTGCACATGATTATTTATATATTAATTATAGACATACCATATTTAAACCTAAACACAACCAACAAAAATGGAAACCACAAACCAGAACAAACATCAAGGTAATTAATATAATTCCATAATACATTAACACATTCTCCAATTACATTAAAATACTTATTAGCCCCATTTCTCTTTTCTGATTCCTAAATACCGTTGAATTTTCACTAATTCCCAGTCATTAACACAATTAACATTATCAGAAATTCAATTAAAAAAATAAAATTAATATATCTTGCAATTTAGAAGCCATTTCTAATTTAACTGGTTCAACACTTTATAGGCACTAATATTCTTAGAAATTTTAACAAAATTCACGATTCATTTGAATCAATCTCAATTAACCAAATTAATTTAATTCCAATGCTAATAAACCCCTTAAGACATTATGAATCTTTATACCAACTATACATATCCATTATATTAATCATAAAATTACCCAAACATCATGTTAATTTTGGGCACTTTGGATGAAAAATACTATTTCATAATTAAAACTTTTCTATTACCCAAGTTAGTGAAGATCAATGCACCCCATGGTGGGACATAAATTGGTCAAATCATCTTTAATGCATACCTTGAGTATCATGAGGGGAAAATTTTTTCATTTGGGCACCCATTTTAATCAATTTCACTAACATTACTAAAACAAATAAATTGGAAACAAGAACAAAATATCATATGAATAAAACCTTATAAAAACTATGGGATGTAACTTATATACCCCTACCTATGATCTAATGAAGAACACACTGTTAATAATATCCTTATATTGTGATCCAAATGCCCTTTGATGTCCCCACTAAGGATGAACTGGAAAACAGGGTTTTAGAGATTAAAAAGAATATGCAAGAAACTAATAACCCTAATCCAGAAAAGAGATGCATGGGATGCATTAGAGTTACCCAGAGCTTTGATCAACATCCAATTGTGCTCCAAATGTCCTATAATCGAAAGAGAATATCCCTTTGAAATAATTTATCATTTAAGTTTGTCACAAGGCATTCAAGGGAGTAAATGGGGGATATAATAGGTTATGACCATAAGAATCCCGAAGGGGAAATTTTGTTTAAAAAAAAATTCAACATTAATGGGAAGCACCATTTTCTAACACAGTTTTTTAAACAATTCACAAAACATTTGAATAATACTTTATAAGGGTATGTGGGTCACAAGGTTTCCAATGGAGACCCAAAATGTTTTACATCCATGAAATAGCTATGTTGAATGACAATATCAAAGACCACACCGTTTGGCCTTCCCATCTCACATTTTCAACTAATCATGAAGAAACATGACACATTCACAAAATGGAACATTTTTTCTTTTCAATCACATCCTAAAACTTTAGAGAACCCCTAAGCCTCCTCCTGATATCCTTTCAAATATGGGGATTTATCCATAGTCTCAAACTCACATTTTCAACATCACAGGTAATCTGCTCACTATTTTGAAAAGATATAGATGTAAATTTCCAATCATTAGAAATTTTAATTTTTTTCTTTTCTTTTCTCGTTAGTAAATCTTTTCTGTTTTCTCTTTAAAAAACATTTCCTAAAACATGACTTAAGAAAAACCATTACCATACAGCTTTCATTTCTAACGAATTTATTTTCTCTTTCATGTATATGATATTTATTACTATGCCTATATTATACATCATTTCTATTATTGATTAAATATACAACCATTCTCTATATGACTTGACACTTTATTCTCCATAAAACATATTATGGGTGTTTCCCAAGAAATGTAGATCATTTATTTAACAATGAAAATATTATCCATCCTTATATTTTTTACTTCTATGTGGATTCATATTTCATACTAATATAGGTGAATTATGTTTTGTGGAAATATTTACATTTTATATTATATGATTAAATACAAATATTTATTTATTTTTTAGGAATATTGACTATGAAAATTATTTCCCATTCAAAATATGAGGAATGTGTTGGATATGAGTATGTTATGGGTGGGGTAAAAAACTACATATCCCCTTAAGGCATCACTATATATCAATATACAACCAATAATGGGAACCACTTGGTGTATGCTACCTCATATAATATAATATGTATTGGTTGAGTGGATAGAATGGTATGATAAAATTCTCAGTTGAGAGGCATTTTTGATAAGTATAATTTATACTCTATGAGGCCTAGATGATATTAAATTTATCTTGAATGAGAACATTATATCAAGATTTAAATAAATGAAATTATTCATTCCATCATTTTGAAATTAGTTACTATTTTCTATTTGTGTACCACATTGATATTATCCATGAATTAATTTCATGGTCGAGTTTTTTATTACATGGAATATGTTTTTATTCTTAGCTCTTAAATATCATTTGTGGATTATGTATTAATGATAGATTTTGTTGTATTCTTTCCCTGTCTGAGAATTTGTCAAAATTTTACCTTAATTTTCCATTTTCCCAAGTTATAATGAAATGTATAACATATGACATAAATATATATTTATCATGTTTAGATAATTTATCATGAAATGTTGATGGAATATAATGGAATATTAAAATCAAGGTAAAATGAAAAAATTATTTTTAAATTGGGAAGTCATTAGTCACATTAAATAGATATTTTTATTAATACTATAAATATCTAAACCTAAAATTACATCATATATGTAGGTTATTAAATAACTTATTAGATATTAAAATTATGGAAGCTCATAATTGTTTTTCATTTGTTGGTATAAAATCTAATTTATAAATATTATTTTTTATCACTAGATTCATGTGTATAGGTCTACGATTATATGGACCTAATTTGGGATTGAATATAATATCCTGTATATTTTATTTATAGAAAATTGAAACTCAATAAAGTTATTCCATGGGAACCATTTTACTATTACAATATATAAATATTATCCAATGATGGATATGGTAATAATTGATGTATGGTTTCCTCTATTTTAAATTTTAATCTTTTATTATGGATGGTTTAGATTATATTTCCATTGGAGTTATAAATTATCTTAATGAATTGATGACATTTTTTTATTCATGATTTTTTATATTGAGATGTTTTTATAATAAATTGATTAATTAATATAGGTTTAAATCCCATTTAAAATATTTCTATCAAACAATTAATCATTATATGTTTTAGTTTAGATCATTGATATTGTATACTAGGTATTTTATTCACACTATACACATGAACCATAGTGGACATATAACTTCATTTTTATTCATATTTTTTATGGATAGGTATAAAATTTTTATTTTGAATACATAATGGATTTATAAAATATTGATTTATTGTTGGATGTTTCAGTCTCCTTATTGTGTTAGAGCATGTGAGGCTTGGATTAACAATGAATTGTTTGGACACATTATTTATCTTATATGGATTTTGTTCATATATATTGGTTTTGTTTATTAATATGTTATATATGATTTAAGTAAGGGATATTATAATTAAATTTTTATCATATATATATATTACAATATATTTTGATTATACAAATATTGGAACCCACTGGTGAACATGATTAAATTTTGAAAACATATGACATGTGGAAAGGACGTGTTGTAATTTTAGTTTAATATTGAGTATAAAAACATCATTATGTAAAGTGGTTTAATTTTTAACTAAAAAAATATGGATTATTATTTTTGGTTGTAATCTCCTGGTGATTTATGGCAATTTATGGAGTTTTAAGTAGTCTAAAATGGGTTATCATAAGAACACAGATGAGTAATTAATTTATGATATTTAAGGTGCAAGTATTCCATTTGTTTGATTGAATACTTCCTTGGTGGGGAACAAAATATAAAACCATTGGAATTGAAATTTAGTTGAAAATAAAATAAATTTACCCAGGCTTAATAAATCTGAGGAAATAATTTTTAAAATTTGGTTTTGTAATAAGTAAGAACCAAATCATGTATTGATTATATTAAATTTATGGATCCTTTAAATAATGATAAAACTATGTTATATATATATATATAAAATCTTATCTATGACATAATTTCTAGTTTATACTATCCAACTTCATTTTTGAAACTATCAAGTAACCAATAAAGAAATGTATTTTCCCAGTTCTCCCATAATGAATTAGGAATAATAATTATATGTTGAATGATGCATGAGAATCTAGGAAAAAATAATAGAATATATTGTAAATATACCACTAAAACCCATCCTATACACATTCCACATGGAATATGTGGTTGCCTTTACAAATCAGATAATGTCAATAAGTACACCCCTATATTCATTATGTATCAATCATTTTCTATTAAAAACTTATGAAAAGTAAATAATTTTATCATATTTCAGGTTTTAGGATTATTTAGAGTGAACCTTTATTAGTTTTTATATTGAATATACTATTGATGTTGTTTAATCCAAAAAACTATCTACGATTATAATATATCAATTTTTTTATTATAGGGTGATATAATTTAATGGGTAAGGTTTCATGATATGTAATAGTTAACCAATGTTTCATAATGGGATGATATAATATTTATGAATTCATAAGAAATAATATTAAAATATTTTTTAATGCCTAGATTGTTTAACTATACTAAGGAAATTTTTTTATCTTAAAAGAAATATGATGATGCTAATGGGATAAAAAATTGTTCACAATGTACCAATGAAATTTTATTAGTGAAATAGAGAAAGGGTATTGAATTAATGTTACCTTAACTATAAAATTTCTAAAAAATTAATCCTTTGTTAAATATTAATTCTTAAATATAATAAAATATTTATCTCAATCTCAAATATATATTGAATTTTAAACATATTCCTAAAGAATAAATACTTTTTTAAAGTTCTCCCCTAACGAAGTTTAATATTTTATTTTCAGTTTTGGGGAAGCCCAAGACACATGTGACTCTATAATTTTTCAAATTGAATATAATGATTTGAAATTGTATCATCTTTATGAAAATAATATTTCCAAACACCTTGTCTCATAGAAAATTTTATATTATTCCAAAAACATTATGATGATTCAAACACATTGATTGATAAATATTATCATAGAACTATGAAATTACATAGCATCAATAAATACAAACTTTTTCACACATAAAGAGTTCCATCAATAAAAATTTACATTTGAACTCGTGATTATAGTAAAAATAAAAATGTATTAGAATAATAAAGATGAATACTCTCTCTACATTTACAAATATAATTGTTCGTAATAAATTTTTTTAATAATAATTTCTTGTAATATTTATTGATCATAGTTTACACATTTTTAGTAAAATATTAAGTGGATAATTTTATAAATTTAATTTGGGAAACACCATGTATTTTTTATAGAGATCATTATTTTAAATTCTAATCTAATATTATTCTGTAAAATTATATCACGTATGTCATTAAGAAATAAAAATATGTTTTAATTTAAACATCGATGATACTAATTTGAATATATTCTCAGATCCCCCACAATTTCCATTCATTTGTATCACCATTTTATGATCATTGTTAAAAATTTAATAAAACACCCCAAGTGATGTAAATTATTATTATATAGAATCGTGATTAATGTATTTTTTTATTTTTTATTCATATAAAATCATTTGAGGATTAATTTATGTAATTGGAATACTTCATTTGATCAATGGTATATATTTATATTTTATACAAAATATTTAAAACTTACAAATCTTATGAGTGTAGAAATCAATATCAAATAGCCTTATAAACTCCTAAAACAATCACACATATATTGTTGACATTATTTCAAACATCTTAGACTAGTTATATATCAATATATATCATACAAAAAAAGTTAAAAATTCAACTAAAACATGAGATACATGTTATACCTCAAAAAACTACTAATAAGAGATGTAAAAATTTAATAAAATACAATTTATAAAGAGGAATATTCAATATCATATACGTCCCCATTTAATATTACATTAATCTCCTCAAATTATCCAAAAAACATAGAAAAGGTATTCCAAAATTATATTGAAAACATGTAAAATTATTATTCCACAATTTTCTTATTTTATTAATCTCTCACTTTGTATTAATTTTAAAACTAAATAACTATGATAACTGACATATATTAATAACCATATATAATTTAAAATTTAAATATTAAAACCGCAATTTTTTTTAAAATAAGGGTTTAAATAAAATTATATCCTTCTATGAAAAGAAGTGTTTCTCTGGTGAAATTTTTATGATCCTCGTTAATTAATTGAGTGATATAAACATAAAACTTATCCTTTTAAAAAAATTATCTATGAGGTTACTGAAGATCAATAAAAATTAATATTATATCATTTCACCCAAATATTAATTTAATATAAAAATAAATCAAATATTATGACCTAAATAATCAATGTATTTAGGTAATATAAAGATTAAAAAATAATTTTACAGTAACTTCAATATGTACTGAAAATAATTTTCATATATGGGAAAATTCTAGACATATTATACATAATATTCCTATTTATATAATTGGAAATAGAAAAAATGGAAGGGTGATCAAAGATGCTCATTAATGGTAGACATGAATTTCGTCAATTGAATATTATCATTAATTATAATATAATCATGTTGACAAGAAAACATTGTTAATGTACATGAATTGATTACAACGAAATCATAAGAAATTTAACATGTATCATAAATCATAGATCAATACACAAGTCTTTATACAAAATATCAAACAAGATTCATGAATCGATTATATATGATCATGACATAAGAAAAATGTGTATCATATGAATATATCATAAATATGAGCATGGAACAAAAAACAAGTTAAATCATATGGTAATTTAAAATATAAAGTTCTAGATCATCCCATTATTCATAATATAGTATTCTTATACGAACTCCCAATATAACTTATATGTATTTTTCTTACAACCCTTGTATCCTAGGGTTTGGACTATCCACCTGTGTACACTAGATCCAACGGTGATAACTGCTTCACTATATTGATCGAAGTATTTATAATATATTTCCCTTAAATTTGATGGATATAACAAACCCACCCATGCAATATTAATAATATATACATATATGATCCACCAGAGTTTGAAGTCATTCCTAATTATGTCCTATATTAATTGAAACATTAAAAAACTAAAATTATTAGAAACCTGCATAAATATTTTCTATATTCTTTATTGAGGAAGAAGTTGAATTGTATAATTTTTGAGTATTATTTAAATTAATTTTAAATAGATGTCATATACATTTACAATAATGTCAAAATTTACATTAAAATATTAAAAGAAAAATTTTAAATTTTTGAAGGATTATATTTTAAATTATTTTTTAAAAAAGAAAAATTGACCATAGTTTGTAATACCATTAATAATTGGATAATAATATTCTTGATGAAAACTAAAATGGATGATATGAAAATATGAAGTATTGAAAACATTTACCAAGAAGACACCTTTAAAATTTCATAAAGAAGGTAAATGTTAGTGGAAAACACCGATACAGATTAATTAAAATGATTTTTATTAATTAAAATAAATAAAAATCAATTTATAAGAAACATTAGATTTCATAGAAGAAGATAAATGTGCTTCTAAAAAGAAAATAAATAATATATGTAAGGAATGGAATGATTCTTAACTGAAATGAATAAGTAACATCCGTTTCTCTCGAACGCATCACATTGAGTGAATTATTAAACAAATGTGATGGTAAATATTAATAAAATATATATAATAATCATGAATTACAAAATTATTAGAGAATAATTATAGCTTAATATATAAATATCTGTCAAATTTATCATATGGGAATATAGTCATAAAAATTCCAAATTAAAAATAATATTTAGAAGAAAACACAAACATTTTATTCCCAAATTTTATATAAGATCTCCAACATCTTATATTAAAAACATAAATAAATCATTTTATTATTTAAAATCCTTATTTATATAGATTAATATTTTTTATTATTTAATTATTGTAAAAAATTATGAATACATTAGTTAGTTGTTGTTTATTTTTTTCCAGAGATGTAAATAATTATGATAATTTGGTATATGTTTTGTAATGGAAAAAGCAGTCTATGGTTATTGATAGGAAAATTAAAGGTCCTATAATATAAATGGTATTATTTTTTATTTCAACACTTTATGTATTTCTAGGAAAATTTCATCGAAATTATGGTTATGGTTTGCAATAATGTATCTATGAAAGACATTTTGTGTGTTATTTAGTGATAACCATGAGTTACATTATGAAAATAGTTTTTTATATCATCCTTTAATAACCAAATTGATGAAATATTATAATACTAAATTTCATAATTTTATATTATTAAGACTCTTATGAATTTTTTTATGGAGATATTAATGAGGGGATGACATCATTCGTGTGAGTGGTTAAACCAACCAATACAATAATGTTCTATACGAACGAATGAGAAATTTTATGATGTTTTATAATAGTAATATCACATTCATAAAATCTTTAAGGTGTTAAAATGGAATAACGGAAAGACATAACATGGTATATTAATAGAGTATATATGAATTTAAATTAAAATAACAATGAAGAACTTGTATCCTATTTTAGAAAAATCTCACCTTCTCATAATGATTTCCCTTGAATTAAAGACTTAATACTTAATCTAGTGACCAAATGATATTAAAGTTGAAGTGGAATAAATGAGAGGTAAAAATTGTTTCTATTAAGGAATAAATTTTGAGGTATATAGTGTTTGGATGTGGGTGTAATTGTTAATTTTTTATATGTGAAAATGTGGGAAGCCTCCTTGGAAACTTTTGATAAGATAGGGGTAAATGTGGAATAATATCGTAGTTAGGTAGGATTTTTGGGGTTGTTTTAGTGAGACATGTGGGTATGAATTTTCTACGATTTTTTAATAATTTCAAGGTGTCTTGTTAAATTTAAAAAAAATCTAATGGATATTACCACTTTTAAAAATATAATCTTATAATAAATTTTTACGATGGAAATTATATTGTTTAATAATAATATAAAATGAAAATAATTACCCAATTTCAACATGATTATTTTTATTTTCGAATCCAATTATTGTAACTGAACTCATAAAAATAATAAAATTAAATTTAAAATTAAAGAAAACGTTAATAGGGAACATTTGTTTTTATAGAAAAAAATAATTTTAAATAATAACAAATTTTCAACATATTTCTTATAAATGAAAACATAAAATATTGGTAATAAATTGTTCATAAATTAAAAATTTATAATAGATTCATTATATGAATTTTAAAATTTCAATTTACAATGATAAAATTACACCATATGTAAAAAACTAAAATTGATTACAAAATAACTATTTTACATTGGTGTCTAATATTTATCTTAGTAACTTATTTGTATGTAAAATATATAAGTGACTATAAATACAAATGAAAATATCATTAGTAAAAATATTTAAATCATATCATTGTTTTAAATTTATTAATGGGGAATATAAAACATAATATAACCCCCATAATATATTTTTTTTCAAAAATAATATATTTTAAACATAAAATGAATTTATTCTTGTGAATTTTTTTGTAATATATATTTTATAATTAACAAATTATTATCTTATATATATTATCAAAACATATAATAAATATAAATCATTAAATTAATAAAATAATATATGCGACATTAAAAATAGTTCTTTAAGTAATATAACTTTTATTTTATATAATCTTCCCCAAATACCATTACAATTAATTATTTATTTTCTAAAAAAATGATACATTATCATTACATTTATATTAGAATCATTAATTTAATTTTTTGAACATATAGACTCATTTTTTAACAATAATGATATGTGACTCATAAAAATATTGTTATAAATTGAAATTTGAATTAAATATTTAAATTTTTTGTTAAATATTTATATTTTGTGAATTTTATTATTTTAAATATGTTATTAATAATATAAATATTCAATATACCTATCATATATTTCTATATCATCAAAATTATTTTCAAATAACCATATTTCATACCGCCACATTTCCCATTGAAATGGATATATAACCATCAATATTATATATAAATTAATTCCCTTATTACCTCTTAACTCTTATATATCACTTCAATTGATTTCAACTCTAATTTAATCACATGATCTCATGTTTTTTGATGTTCATTCACATTTTGATTAAGCCACCGACTTGTTCCTCACGTCTAGAGATGCCTTTGGGAGGAGACTCGCTAATCACAGTTACACCGATGGTGTGACCTGACCCTTGAGGTGAGAGTTTCAGTTGGAACCTCTTGGTGGCAGCGTCGAGGCCTTACGACGCTAGTTTGTGTATGAACTGGATATCAACAATTCAAACTCATATTGACAATATTTGGGAAAAAGGTTTTGTTTTTTCTATATTGTTGAAATGTGGTTTTCCTAGGATAGAGAAAAGGAAACCCATGTAGCACATGAATGACACATGCATAGGAGGGTGCAACTGATTATTCATTGGTCAGCCAGAATAACCCTTGTGTCAGCAGGAGTTATGAGTTTTTAGTTCCAAATATGAGTGTCGGAGCATGGGCTCATATTTTTAAAATATGTTTCCCAGATTACCTCCCCAAAGGTAGAGGGAGGTCTACTTTCCCTAGGTACTACCAAATATTTTTACCCGACATCCCCAGGGTAGCGACACCCTTGTCCACTTTGAGGGAAAAGGGGGAGCCTTTCATGTGGATTTAGATGTTCCAGCATGGATTTCAGGTGCTGAGACAGATATTGAAAAGTAGAACTACGCTACCCATGACCTAGAGTTTTTAGTACTGGTATTTTCACTGAATGTGTTGTGGAATTACTTGATGGGTGAACGTTTTACAGTCTACTCTGACCACAAGAGTCTTTGGTATATCTTCTCTATGTAGGACCTGAACCTGAAACAAATGAATTTGGTTTATGTTTCTCTAGTAGTTGAATTCTAGATAGTATATACTCTTGGGAAGGGGAACATTGTAAGAGATGAAACCAGTGGGAGATCTGGTATACAACTTCTTGGTGAGGTGATGGAGCCATTGGCTGCTTTACAGATATCCTTTGTGGACCAAGACAAATCATTTTATCATCAGTCTCTCACAGTCACTCTCTACATCTTCATTGAGTCAAGGATGCGCAGTGTGGGGACACTGATTTTGAGGCTCGACGTGTTTAGATATCCTTAGGGCATGCACCTGATGGATTTTATGATGTTGGGGAGCACGTCAACCTCTTTAGAGGACGTACCATGGTACTAGGACCTTCAGCGCCAGTACTGGTGGCCAGGGATGAAGAAAGTTGTGGATGATTTTGTATCAAGATTCCTCACTTGTTAGCAAGTGAAAACTGCTCAGATTCAGCATATTTCTTATGCTGACAGGAGATGGAGACCTCTGGAGTTCGGGGATTGTGACAATGTTTTTTACAGGTCTCAACTCGATGAGGTTTGCAGAGATTTGGCTGGGGCGGAAAGTTATCTTCAAGGTTCATTAGACCCTTTTAGGTCCTCAGTAGAGTTGGTGAGCTATCTGACCACCTAGCACTTCCCCCTCAGTTCCAGTGGGTGGAAGAAGTCTTCCACATATTCCAGCTAAGGATATACGTTCATGAAACATCCCATGTCATCCACCACAGTGAGCTGGACATCAAGGATGGGGTGTCGTTTTTTGGAGGATCTAGTAGAGATTAAGGATCAAAAAAAGATAGTCCTTCATGGGTGATCAATACTTTTGGTGACTGTGCATTGGCATATCAGGAATCTCCAGGAGAGCCCATGGGAGCGGGAGACTAAGATTTGTGCTCAGTACCTCCACTATTTTCCATGTTTTGTTAATGTGTCATTCGAGTATGTAAATCCCTAAGAGGGAGAATGTAATGTCCCAGAAATTACATAATTTTTTAATTAAATGGAATTATTATGAGACCACGAAATTTGACTGCACATGATTCCGAGGCTTGGAGAGCCTAGAATGACCCGTCAATGTTTTTCTTACGCTTATGTTAGAGCACATAAACAGTTTTTATTAAAAAGTGGAATAAAATATAAACTGTTTCCTGTATCAGAAATGTGCGGGGACCATTGCATTCAAAATGGTGGGTTTACCCTAAGTGCGACTTATATTTGGTCAGTGCGAGCCTCCATTTAGAAAACCCCAAAAAGGCATAATCATAAATAAAATAATTAAATAAATTATTTTATTTTTCAAATGCTTATATCATACAAATGGAAATTCAGATTGAAAATCTGAGACAACCATTTTACTCGTGATGGTATTATTTATTTAGGAAGATAATAACTTTGTCTGGTGGGGGACACAAGTGAACGTTAGTTGTTGGCCATAAATAAAATAATTAAGTGACAAATATTTTATTGTAAAATACATAACTTTTAAATGGTAACTCGAATTAGAAATCCAAGAGTTCTATTTGGATCTTTGGGGCATTTTCACCTAACGAGAGCCTAGCCTTAACCAGCACAGGTCGAGGGTGACTGATAATATTCTCCAAACTATTTTTCGAGTACATTCAGTAAACACGTGAGTGGCGTTTTCAAACATTTGAACCAATGATCATATTAAAAATCCAAAGACACCATTTAAGGAGCAGCTTCTAGATGGTCTTAATGGAGGTTTAATCTCAATAGTAGTTGGATGAGAGAAGAATTTGGTTTTTTCATTTTTCATGGAAGATTAAATAAAATAAATATATTTTATTTTATATATCCTCCCATTTATCCTTTTAATTCATGGTGGTGGGGACCACCAGGAATCACCTTTAATATGAGGAAACCCATGGAATTATCCCAAGTTAATGAACCAAAAATATATTGATCTACTAATTAATTAAGTGGATACTTTCCTCTTAGTTCGGGGGATCATTGCCAAAGGGGAGATTTTGGGGAGAGCATTTGGGTGGGCCTTTTGGAGATATTTTTGGAGTTTTTGGTTGGTGGAAGAACATCCTCCAATGAAGAAATTCCTCTGAATCAAGAATGAGGATGACACACGTGCTTAGATAGGGCGTGTGGTGCGGGAGAAATGAAGGTCGAAATCTTCATCTCCTTCCTCACAATATCTTCAACGAACATAATGATATGGGGTTTATTTTTAAGTATGATAAATATCTATTTGTGGAATCCCCATATTATTGATTCTCAGCAATGATGTCCAAACAAACACGACCATCAATCTCAACATATACCATTATCTTTTTATTTATTTCTTCGCACGTTCTTCGTGCAATCTTAGACGCCTAATATTTATTGGCTCTAAAAAACAGTTTTTTACTGAGCGCGATTTATGGACATGAAGCCCTCGACGCAAGGATTGAAAATATGTGATCATTTTAAATTTCGTTCTTGGAACATAGCCATAATGGATCGTGGAAGGAGGCGTCCAATATTTATTGTCATTGGAAACACAATATTCTTTTGAGCGTGACATATGGAGGCGGAGCCCCCGACCTAAGGATCACGAATTTGTGATCATTTTATTTTTTGGGTTTAGAATGAAGATGCAGTGGGCCATGGAATAAGAAATGTGATGGTTCAATTTCAATGAGTAATTAGGGCACGACTCCAAGCGGGGTAGACAATGTGACGTGCTGAAACGGTCGAGCGGGGGTAGTGAGGACAAAGGGTTCGGCTGGTGCGGGTCCGGTGAGGTGGTCAATAGATGAATGGGTGACAGATGCGCCGATATATGGTTATAGCGAGTGAGGTCAGAGGTGGAGGATCTAGCGGATTTAGTGGTTGGGTTTGGTGGTAGAATAGGCGTGAATTTGGGGAGAAAAAAACATAAAGGAGTTATATTGGACAGAGAAAGGGTTGAAATTTAATGAAATAAAATTAAAAGAGAAATAAATAATGAAGGAGTTAATTGATGGTTGTGTGGTGTGCATGAGGGATTTGGTAGATTGAACATGAGTTTTTGAATTGAAGAAAAAAACTGCAATATGAAAATAATAATAATATAATAATGTTATTTTTATTTTTGATGGAAAACCCATTTTTCAATTGTAACATATCTGTGTGCCCTCAGTTTCAAAAACAACCAACATTTGTTTGACCCTAATTTCGATAGGGAAATTATGAGTCTTATATTGGATGTCTTTTTTAGGTTTTTGTATTAGGTACCCGAAATGCTCAAATAATAATAATATATTATTATTATTAAATCTTCGACCCTATATAACTCTTGCATGCAATGTATGATTGACTTACCGTCAGTGGTGATGTGATTCTATCAATAAGATTGTCTATTTAAGTCTAATGTTGAATATTAAATTCGGGTTTGTGGCTCAGTTCCATGAAACACCAATAATATTATTAATATTATTATTTTGGGGTCTTTTATTCGACATTTCTCCTTCATTCGATGTAGAAATGTAGAACGGTCTGCGGAACCAGATACCATGGATCAATATGGTTATTTTTTGTATACACCACTTATATTTTGGATTACGTTGAGATATGTCTAGGTTGGATTGAAAACTAATCCAATCGGGGCCTCAGAACTAAAAGGCCAATATCTTACAGAACGGGCATCCGATCGACACACCGTCTGTTGCATTGAGAACAATTTTACGTGGCGGTCTATTGAGATACTTCTTTTTGTAACTTCATGGTAGTTGGTCTATTTGACCAGTTTCTTGAGGAGCGGATCCTCCCGGAATCAAGAAAGCTTTGTGCGGGAACATTGTAGCTAGTTGATAACATAGGTATATGTATCGGAATATACATAAGTTGGACTATCAGTTGTTTTCATGATTTTTGGTTTATCCTTCATGGATTTTAAGATACCATTAGGGGGTCTTAGGGTTCCTAATGAGTATGTTTATAATCAACCATGCATGGGATATTCCCATACCTAGTGAATGAGAATGAGTATTAATTTATATAATAGAATAATCAGTTTATTATATTAATAATTATGTTTATATAATATAATTAATGTTGAGAATGTTTTTTTATGAATAGTGGAGATGAGATTTAAATAAAAATAATAAATAAGAACTTGTTAACTTCTTTTTTGAAATCACTCCTTGTGAATAATTCCCTTCATAATGAAGCAATTAGGCATTATTCATATGAACAGGAAATTGAGAAAAAAATAAAATGATTCAAGGAGAATTAAAATAGTCAGGGATTGAAGAGTAACTAGATGAAATATATTCCTTTGAAGTGTAAGGATGTGATATTATTTTATATTTGGAAATGTGAGACATATCCTGGGTATCTAATGTTAGGAAATGGGTAATGATAAAATCACAAAAGAGTTATGTAATTCATGTGATGAAATACTATTGAGGCAAGTGGGTTTAAAATTACCATTTGTGAAAGGTATTATGGAATGTTTATGTGATAAGTTAATATAGAAAAGTTTGAGGAATACATGATTACCCATTTTACCCTAATTAACAAAGATTGAATATTTTCATTAGAAATTATGTTATTACTAAAAATATAAGATTATCATCATTAACATTTTTTGTTGATTATGATTTTCAATTCCATTTATTCTAAATAAATTTATTTATATTATAGAATGATATTTTAATTTATAATATATGATATACATAGGAAACTATTTTTTTAGAAAAAATTGAATTTTAATTGTTCTTATTATTATTTATTATATTTTAATAATTACATATTTTTTATCATTGTGTTTACTCATTGAAATAATATATTAAAACCATCATTTAAAAGTGATGATTTATTTTGTTATGATAAAAATATGTAATACTAATAAAAATAGAATTCTTTGAAATATTAGTTGTATATTGGTACCTAATATTTATCTATGTAAAAAAATTTACGTTAAAAAATATAGATACTAATAAATTTAGATATAAGAAATAAAAATATGAATATAGTTCTATTATAATAAAATTTTAATATTGAAAAATTATTTTTAATAAAGGTAATTTTTTTGAAAAAATAGAAAAAATGTGCTAGTATGCATAAAATGAATTTTTTATAATGAATTTACTTATATGAAATATTACATGAATGTTATTTTATTTTATTTTTTATATTATAAAAATATTTAATTAAAATATTATATTTTTGTAAATAATTTTAAAATACAGTACACATTAAAAAAAGACCATTGAAAAATACCAATTTTAAATTTAAAAATATTCACCATATACACATTAAATTAATTATTTACATTAATAAATATGAATTTATCTACCGACATATATAAAAGTATTTAATTTAAATTTTCATATTCATTTAATATATCTCAGAAAGTAATAATATATGATGCATAGAACTATTTTTATAAATAAATATTTTAAATAAATGTTATGTTTTGGTCTAATTATTATTATTTTATTTCATTATTTTTTATTTTCCATTAACAGTACACAACTTTGGTATACCTTTCCGATTTATATATCAAACAAACATATTTAAAATGATCATATTTCCTTTTTATAATGACAATATAACCCCTCCCAAACCACATAAATTAATTCCATTATTATCTCTTAAATCATACTTCTTGATAACATATATTTTTTAGATTTCATTACATGTTATATCCTTTCATGTTATTATTTCTCACTGTTTGGTTAGTTCTACTAATTGCAATCCTCAATGCTGAATATGATACAAGATATTTTCTAGTTATAAAGATATAAATATTTTTCATCTATTATCGAATTTTAATTTGTTACCTTTTAATGGGTGTAATCATCCATGATATGTAATACACGCATTCACATACCTTCAATGTAATTTTTCAATATAAATAAATAATGGATTTTTTGTTATATTTTTATCTTATATTAATAAATTAAAAATCAACTCAAATAATTTTGTATGAATTGAAAACATCCATAACAATTATAGGGATATAATCTGAGAAATGGAAATGAGGATAAATAAATGGGGTTCTATAAGATATATATTTCATGATAAAATATATTATCATTTAATATGAGTTATACCTCTTCCCTTTATCAATATTATGTAATTTAATTTGATTCTAATTAAGAATAACATATGTTATATAGAACTGATAAAAATTCATTTTCACTCATAGTTATTAAAAACTAACATTTGAAATGATTTTTTTTTTAATTTTATTTATTATAAATCAATACTAAAAATTTATTGTTAAATTCTATACCCAATATTAGAAATATAATATTTAATATCAATATGCTTTGACTTTGAGTGTTTCAATGGGGTCATTAGTGAGTATATTTTTATTTGAGTGTCAAAATAGATTCTAAATAGGTTCATAAAAAACATTTAGATATTATATATTATCTTTTATCCAAATTAATTTTAAAATTTCTAATATAGGAGCCACTTACTCAAATTTTATATTAGTTAATGATATTGAGTTTTCATTCATGTATTTCTAACTCACACATATATATCTTCAATAAGAAATGTATGAGCTTATAACATTTTTAGGTCAAAACTAATTCCATCATGGTCAACACTGATATATAGAATCAAAATAATATTCTAGACACTTGGTTACCATAGACCAAATTTCAGAATTACATTATAAAATATATGTATTATTATTGTTTTCTTATTGTGTGATACATTATCATCACATTACAACCTTTAAAACTCATTATTATTAGTAATTATACCCAAAACATACTTTCTCAAAATTCATCAATTTTTATTGGTGTTGTATATTCTAACATACATACTGATGATATATAATCCAAATACCTATAGTTATTTTTAATGATATAATAAAATAAAAACATTTCCCTGTATGACATATAATCTAATAAAATTTATTATTTCATTAGGAATATGCATCCCAAAAGGTGAAATTATTTATTTTATGTTCTAAACCAGTACAATCATTTTCACCTTTAATAATTAAACCAACAATATAAATAATAACATTAAATATTCCTCTTTTCATATATTTTAATTATGATTTTTTTTAAACATATCTTTAGTGAAACTTATATCTATTAATAAATACTATGACACAATATATTATTTAAATATTTATAAAGATTACATTAATTTAAAACTTTTGTATCACATAATAATGTATAAAACCCATGGAATATTTATTAAAATAATATTTTTTAAAATATTCTTTTATGAAATAAAATTTAAAATCTATTTTATAAACATTATAATTCCTTTAGTTTAAATACCAACAAATTTGATAATTATTTAATTTCATATAATAGATGAAATGTTTTCATCAAAATAAATGTCTAAAACAATAAAGTATCCTTTACACACTATTGTTTCTTTGTTCCAAGAAAAACAACCTTATCATTGAGATTATTTCTAAAAATTGTCTTTGTTTCAATAAAATTAATTCATTTTGGTCTTGGGTTGAAAGCTCAGTTTTCATTATTTCTCAATCAACTTAACTCTAAATGTATACCAACAACACATTACTTTTGTTTAATAACTTATTTTACATGATATAGTCCTGTTTTAGATGTATAATAATTTTTTTTATTTAATCATAATCTTTATTTTTAGGTTTTCATAGTAAATTCATGATTTATAATTGAATTTTCTACTACAATATGTTCCTACACCACAATAAAATTCTATTCTTCATAATTAGCTAAATCATAATTATCACTAGTATATTATAAATAAATGTAATTAGAATTTTGTCTATATACACCTACATTTTTACTCATCTACTAATAATTAATCATCTCACAATTCGTGGATTGTTCAATTATATCTTAATGAAAATAAATTTAAATGGTTTTGTACTTGAATAATATTACATCATATAATTCTATAATATTAAATATCATATCACTTCATCATTAGTAACATCTTTACTCTAATGAATAACCTTGAAAATTATTTCATAAAAATATAATTATTTTTTCCTAGACTCTGACATTTCATTACGATCGAAAAAGGACTATCAAACTTATTAAAATATTTAATTAATGATTTATTAGAGCGACATATCTCATATGATATTATATTTTTTTCTATATAAAATGATTTTTATTTTATATAGTCTATTGAAATTGGTTCTATTCAAAATAAATTTGACGGTATGAATTTATTCACAATAGGTAATCAATTTTTAACATAGATATTAATCTATAAATGTTCATCTTCAATTTTATATGGTGTTTATACTGTGCTATAAACCTTTATAAATCCAATTATATAGATATAGAGCTCTGATGAAATGATTTTATTCTACCATCCATTATCACTCATTATCTTCTTGATGAAGAATAACTTATTTTTTACAACACAACTTATCAAAATGTTAAAATTCCAAACCAAATTATAATTTTTATTTGATAATATTACTATGGAAATTCTGGTAAAATAATACAAATATATAATTATATAAATATAAAAAAATTCAAATATTTCCCAATACACATTATAAACAATATAAAATTAATTTTGTTTTTCTTATAAATATTATTTATACTCTATCCAGATTTACTTTTATTATCCTCCACCTAAAGACTCACAAAAAAATATTCTCTGTAATTATATTCTGTAAGTTCTCACAGTGATTATTATTTATAAATATTTATCATAAATATTTGATCAATATGAATAATAATTTTATGAGATTATATTTTATCATATTTATAGATATACATAAGATGAAACAAGCACATTGAAAATATTTAATAAATTGTCTATTTTTTTCAAAATTACTAATAATTGTTATCTCATTCATGTTCTTAATAATGGGATTATTTTTCCTAATAACATAATTTTTTTTATCAAAACACAATTATCCGTCATTTAAAATTTTATTAATAATCCAATAAATATAAGTAACATTGTAGATATAATATTCTACACTTTCATCCCCATAATACTAACCACATTTGTTTTCAATGTTTTATCATTGAAAATGTAATTTAACCACCATTATAATAATAAATATTATAAAAAATCATTATGGAACCAGTCTTGTGAGAAAAAAACCATGTTATGTATTTTTTAGCATATCATTTCTCATTTCTTTAATTGAATCCTTGTAAACAAATTAAATCAAATAATTTTTTATTCTCTGTGTTTTATCAACATAAAATTCTTTTTCTAGATATTTGTCAATTATTTTAAAAAAAATTATTATAAAATTAAATTTATGGTCACATATTCAAATAATGTCTTTTAAATATTCAAATTTTTATTTTTATATATTTAGAAAATAATTATTTTCACAACATTTTTCCACTTTGTATCTTTTACCATCTTTATTTTGTGAATTCCTCTCAATTGTTTTTTTATAAATGATAATGACATGTTATAAAAAATAATGTAATATTTATGTACATAAAAGCCACAAAAAATTATTCTTTGAAAATATTCATTTTACAAATTTATAAGAGATTTTTTAAGTAATAAATGCATGATTTAAAATGAATATTCAATATATTGTATGTTTACCTTATGGGGAAATAATAATATTATGATCCCTATAATCATATATATATATACACAACATTCATGTGTTTTATTAACCCATATAATACCATAAGATGTTTTTGGTCCTTTACTATTAGTTAAATTTTACATAGAAACTATTACATTTTTTTGGTAGTTTTCACCTTTTTCATTGGGCCAACAGATTATGTAACTTTTTATGATACAAATTTTAATTCTACAAAATTATAATACTCACCCCTTATCTTCATGAATGTGTATTATTCGTCAATAAATCCTCATAAAAAATTATTGAACTATTTTTATTTTATATTAGGGTTTTCACTATAATTTTTAATAATTTTACTAATATATGCATTTTATATATTTAGATTATTTCATTATTAAATGTATTCAAAATATTTAATATGTAAATCTTCATCATTTTATAATTTATATTAGAATACATTGTCAGTATTATCATCACTCTATTAACCTTATAATTATATATTGAAAAGGGTTGATGTTTTTATTTCAATATGTTTTAGGTATATATTTTTTAATATTCATCAAATCAACTTCAACATTATTTTGATTTTAGAAAATTTGAAATTATGTGCTTCCTTGTAACCTACAATTCATTTTATTATTCTTTGAAAATATAATATCTATAATCCTCTTCTTTACTCAATAGACTTATTCACTTACTTCATGATAAATTCTTGTAATACTGAAATAATTTTATTCCACTTTTGAATTTATAACCTTTACTAAATATAATTTTTTGAATTTATTTTTAATTATATTTAGTATAATCACACATTTTATTTTATAAGTCCATTATAATGATCTTATGAAACTAAAATTATATGATTTTTAAGGTAGTTTAACTATTTTTTAACCTTTTCAATTTGTATGTTCTTTTGTGTTAATATAAATAAATTCACATATTCCTCATCATGTTCATATTTAGCTAAAATGTTTATTTATTTTGTAATCGAGATTAATTTGTATAATGGATTTGAATGTAATATATTTACCCATATTTTTCATCATTTTATAAATATAGGTATTCCTCATTTTGTATAAAAAATTTTAATATTTAATTTATAAAATCAATTCAAATATTATATTCAAATGGTGATATCATGGAATAAAGTAGATATAAGACTATTTTAGGTCACTTTGGAAAATGTTACAATCCTATAATGTTTTTTAAATGATTTAAATATTACATTGCCTTCATTAACACATAATTAATCATTTTTGGGAACACCAAACATTGTTATAATTTTAAATCTTGATCTGAAAATCTATTATATGAGTTCATTCACTTTAACATTTCCTTTATATGTATTTTAATGTTATTCCTAGGTTTCTATATAATTTTCTTGTATAATATATTAAATAAATAACATTTAAAATAAATTGAAATGTAAATATTCTTTATAGTGCCATTATTCTCAACAGTTTGGTTATTAACATGTCTCATAGTAAATCTAGTCATAATACAAGTTAAAAAGTTATATAATAAAAAATTATTTAGCCAAGAGATAAGAGACTGGTAAGAATCGTTTTTATACATCATTGATTGTTATCTCTATAAAAATTACATAAGCATTTAGTGTAATTAGTGTAATAATTTTTTAATCACAATATTCAATGTATCCTTTATGCTGGAAGATTATTTCAATGATATTAATTGAGGAAACCATGAAACATGTAAAATAATAATAATATAGGGGTTACATAGCTTATATGATTAGTGAATACACCTATGGGTGAATCATGTGTGGCTAAATTTTAGCAAATTTCATAGAATATTTTTTATATTTTACACAACCATTATTTTTTGAACCTATGTTATCAATTATGATATAGATGTTTATGACTAATTTATTTAATATAATAAAACTATATGATATGTTAGAATGAAATAAATATATGAACTCCATATATTTTTATGTGTCACCCCATAATAGGAGTAGGTATTCATTGTTGGTATTGAGGTCCTATGATATAAAAATTTTCTTCTAATATCCACTGTATAATTTTAAATTTATTGGTTAAGAATTATTCTCTAATCTAATCTGTTGTTATCTATATATTAAAACATAGGAATAAATCACATTTAGAATGTGGGTAGTTTTATGTCTAACCTAAATAAAAAATCCTATTAGATTTGTATTCTACATCCCAATAGTGGTCAACTCTTTAAATATACTCACAATAATATAATAGTCTTCCACTAATTGATTCATCTAATGTATTGATGTGGTGCTACACACTTATTCTTTTACATGTACCATTACGTGTTCCTTCTTATACATATTCTAACATATCCAAAATAATTTTCATGTACTCTTTTTTAATCCCTAGTCTTTGATTCAGTAGCACAATACATTAAAAGAATCAAACTTTCATCACATACTTAACCAAATTCATCAAACTTATTCAATTAATGAATTCAAATAACCCTAACCACGTTAGTTTATTATTTTTCTCTGATATACTATATATATTTCATTACATTATAGTATCTAGTTCAACAACTTTTCTTTATTTGGCACATCAAAAGTAAATGATAAACTGTCTTCTTATATTATTCCTACCCCCTCCAATTCTACTACTCATCTTATTAATTTTACATTAAAAATTATTTTTTCAAAATTTGTTGTTCATAAAATAGATATTTAAATTCTATGATCATCATAATTCATTCAAAATTCTTCTAGACAATTTTTAACTAATATTTATAATAAAAACATTATCCTATTTCAAATATGTAAATTCAAATTTCCCTTAAATACCAGCCATGTTCTTCTCCCTCAATTCTTTCAACAATTTGGGAATCTTATCGTATTTTATGTATTTTATAAATCATAGTATATTCATTTATTAAGTTTTCTAGAATATATCTACAGTATTTAATTCATTTTATTTTTCCCTCTATTTTTTATGATATCATATATAAATTATTATGTATAACAATTCCTTTCTGGAATTGAATACTAAATCAGTAGATTGAATCAAAACCTTTTTCTATGATTTTTTATTTCAAGACTATACGATCACATAGAAATTCATATTTTAAATTTTTTAGAATAAATTATTATGATTATTCTTAGATGATATATTAAAAAAACATACAGAGTTTTAACCATTATAAACATAACAACCTTATGATGATAAACCATATGAAGACCAACCTGATGGATCGAGGTATCACAACCTAACAATGGATTCAAAAACTAATAATTTTCAAATATTATAATGATCATTTGAGATAGATTACGAGGTTGTGAACCTTATAATTTCCATAACTCAAATACAGAAAATGTGTTACATAGTATATATAATAGGTTATATATTTAGTTCCATGGCACATTTCACAAATCATAAAAAATTTGTTAAACATGCACCATAATATTTTTACATTCACAATAAATTATAAAATTATAATAATCATCATTTGAAAATATCTCAATAATTTTATTCCATTAATTTATGTCAAACACATATAGAAAAATATATTTTATATTATCTTATTAATTAATGTGTATAAGAATTATAAAATTTATCATTGAAATATATTATCAATTAATTATTTTGTTAAATTTAAAAGAGGTTCTAAAAAATTACATATATAGTAAATAAATATCATACATTATACTTTGATCTATAATCATATAATAAATATTTAATTTCCTCATAATATTATCTTACATAACATTATTTTCTAGAAAAAAATTCGGTATCACTGTATAATTCCTTCAAATCATCAAATATACTTTCAATTAATTCATTAAATTATATAATTATTCATCTCCAAATAATAATGAATTTCTATATGAAGTTTTATTCTACATCAGATCAAGACACTTTAACAAGAATCCTCAATAATCTACCCAAACCATATAGATTAATTTCAACAAATTTTAGGAAATATTAGAATATTTGATATATTCATAAACTATGATTCTAATGAAATTTAAAATAGATAAACTCCCCTTTTAGAAAAACAAATTAGTCACACTATACTTATAATTTTTTTTCCTTTGGATCACACTTTATTAATCCTCATCCATATGATTCCAATCCCTGATAAAAGTGTATTTCTTGATTAGAGAACATTGGATGGTTCTATACACCAGAATAATATTTATTCCAAGGCACCATGGGTTATCTCAAATCATTGTCATTAAATAATTCCATACATGATATTATAAAAAATCTAAATAGCCATATTTTATATAATATCATAATAGTTTTATATATGGTATTCAGTTTCCATAATCACAACTCTTAAATCACCAGTTTAATATATAACTCATATTCCCCATTCTATATCAAAATGTAATACAAAGTATATGAAAAAACTAAGGAGTGTATTATTAATTTTGATGAACAACACTACAATCATCAGAATTAATTATACTATTTACTAAAATATATTCCAATATGAATAAAAAAATTAATTTTTCTTATTATTCACCAATATTAATGTAACTCAACATCTTGAATGATCAAATTTTCCAACATTAGAATAGATACTAAAACCATAATGGTAAGATACATCACCTCATGGAGTTATTACTCATTTCAGTGAGAAAATAATCTTAACCTAACATCATCATATAGTTTTATTTCATTGAATATATATATTTAGAAAAATATAACCAATAATTTAAAATTTCATAATTATAGTAAATAAATATCCCCCTTGATAATTATTATCAAGACTCACATCAATCTGAAGTCAATTTTTTTCTACACCTCATTGAAAAAAATGTGAATGTAAAGGTATTGAGGTGTGTAGCGGATGATGGTGGTCCATGGATTTAAAATTTATCATCACTGAAGTGATGTAACAATTCATATATAATAATATGATCCTCAGTAATGGTTTTTGGAACTCACAAGAATTATTTTATGTAGAAAAATAAAAACTAAAAAAAATTCATTATCTGATCTGGTGGTGTATTAAACTGTAAATTTTAGTTGGTGATCGTTTCTCAATAGATCTCTGGATGAATCCCTCTTGAACATACACACATAGTCTATGAATCCATGTTCTCTACATTCTTCAAATTCATGTTACTAGAGTATATTTTAGAAGGATACTTTGGTGTCACAGTGATCACTTCGACCCTTTCCGTTGGACTAATCAAATGTGTATATGATGAGTCACTGGAAGAGACAAATTATCTCTTTGATTCATGAGGAGTGATAATATAAAATTATAATTATGTTAATTGAAATTTGAATTATCCTCACATCATAATTATATAGTGGGAGGATAAAAATACCTGAAAGGCTTCCCTAGCCTCCAGAAATAAAACACCAACTAAATAAGCATTAAATATATAATCCTGAAAAACAAACTGTGACATAAAAATTATTTATATTTTATAAAATATATCTAATATATATTAAATATATTACCCGATAAAACATATTCATTAACAAGACTTTTAACTATTTCTAATATTGAATGAACCATGAATATCAAAATAATTTTCATCTGTAGAGCATTTTTATTATATTCTCATAATATTTTGTGTATAATTTTGTTAATTAAATTCAACCTAATTTTTATTTACTTGAAAAATAATAAATTTATTTATTCATCGGTAATCTACAATACATTCACAACCCTTATACCCTATGGTGAGGCCCACCATGTCCTATTTAACTAATAACTAGAAAATGGAAAGTTTTGGAATATGCTACAATGTGTGTAACTCATTGAACATATCTTTATTGGGGTGAATAGTATTAACAAAACAAGAGTGGAGTCTAGAAACCCATCAAGGTACCTAAAGGCCTAATGAATTTTCATTGAAATGACCACCATCCCTTAAGCATGCACTGTGTGGTAGAATCACTTTACATTTAGATATATCATAATGTTGGACAGACACATGTGTTATCATCCATAATTTATTTAATATTTTTAATCAAACTGGATGGACGTACCTCTGACTAACATGGTCAACTATGTATGAAGGTAAAACCATCCTAATCATCAACTCCCAAGAAATTACCTCCTTAAAAATGATGTGAAAAATTATATCTTGATCAATCATCTTATCAGATACCACCAAAGATGCACCCTAAACAATCAACCTCACAATGAATTCATTTCCGTAGTTTTTTTCAATTCATAAAATAATTAAATCAAATTGAAACCAATGATAGTGATATTATGTCTTGTGACCCACACAAATATTTGTAGATAGGTATAACAAATGACACCTAAAAAATATGTGGTGTTCCTATAGATGTGCATATACTTATCATCTCTCCGACCATAGATCACCTAGTTTGATCTTCATGAGAATAAATATCAATTATTAAAATCCCCTAGCACATGATATTCAGAAATTAAATATATCTAGTAATTATTATATATCTAGACATTATGAAATATATTTTAGATTAATGGCATATTATCTCAAGGATCTCTCTATAGCCTAGGATCTTCTATAACTTTTCAATGTGAGAAATAATATATGGATATTAACATTGAATTTTGGGATTAAAAATTTATACACTATTATTGAAAGTGTATATCATTAATATCTCACATTACAAATGGAATATTAATTATATGGTTCTATTTAGTTAGTTTTACGAAACCTACTATTACAACACTCCCACTATAACTAGAGACAACATTGTAACTATCATTGTTATCTCTCACGTTATAAAGATCATGATTTTTCTCTGTCATTTCATTAGTTGACATGCCTTCTATGTCTCCTATGTGTGTTAGTTATACTATGTGTGACCACCCCCAATTGAGAATGAATTCTAAATTGATGTAATCCTCAAGTGCAATCCTTTCATCTACTATCATAACCTGAAATATAATATAGTAAAAGTAAAATAAATAACAACATGTTAAAACATTACATACAAGGTGAGATTATAAGAAACAGAAAAAATGTTGTGTTTTGTTAAAACAATTCTTCTTAGCTACCTCATTAGATTAAACATTCTCTATATTTTAAGATATGTCTACAACCATCTTGCATGATCATGTATCACTCATTGTGTTAGTATTAATTTGATATTTAATCATATTTATCTATATAATACTAGCTTCCCCCACACTAAAAACTTATATCATTTCCTTTCTACATACTATGTACATATCCTTTATACTTCCTAAAGTACAGTCACATAGTTCTGAAGTCTTCTCGTGCAACTCTACAAGATTATTCTGATATTTGACCACTATAGTATATATAATGTCAATATCATCTCGTATACGTATCTGTTCATATGTGATTGATTGATCATTACAAAATATGGAACTCAACTCATTAATTTAGTCTCCTATAAACACGAATATCCTCAAAGAGTGTTTAATTCCATCACACTGTAGTATTAATTCTCACTCAAATTGTATAAATTTTTTTTCTCAACACCTTTTCGATATTTTTAAGATAGAATAGGTCCAATAAATCATTATATAAACCTCATTCGATCTTATTCCCTAAAACATCTGATGTCACTTTAAGATAATCTAGAGAGAGTTACTTTCATTCTGGTCTTAAATAACTAAAACATAACAAATTCTATATGTTACCAAAAAAATTCAATTAGAAAATAATGGTCCACCAATATTCTATAGTAGATAAATGGAAATGATTCATTCCAAATGAAGAATAAATATTCTTTTTTATTAAAATAATTCTTTTTTATATTTTAGAAAATTTGTCCAAATATTGGAATTATATGATGTCATTATCCCATTTTGGTTTTTTCATATTGACACCTTTCATGAATGGTTTTATTGACCTAAAATTATCAATAAATTGTTTATAGTAATTAGATCCAAAAAGTATAATTATAATGGATTTATGAATAACAGTTTTATATATCAAATGGAGACTTATTAGTACCATTTTTAATTAATTCATGTATAGTCTCTCTTGAATACCCACTACAATATTTAAAATAATAAGTTGTTATACTGTGATACATGGAATCTATTATTGAATTTTTACCTATCTTTTCAATTTTATCAAATTTTAATATACTTTATTACTTTTGGGAATTTTTATTCACAATAAACAAAATATCATCAACCATGGTAAATATAAAACCATCACTAAGGTTTTAACATTCCTAAGCATTATGTGCCTCTCAACCATTCCCTATCCAGACACAATTGGGGAACATGTTTCTATGACAAATACTTATTCTCTTTATCATCAACCAAAACCATGATAATCTCTCTCCCATTATCTCAATTAGATGTGTAAACACTTTTATATATGTGTATTCTATCAATTTATTATAAAATTTTTATCATATTAACTTTAGTAATATCCAAGGAAACATTTAGGGTAATTATATTAGATGCACATTGTGTTTCTCTTGACGCATGTAGTTTTTATGCTAACAAACTCATTTAATCTAAACTCATGTACTTATGAAAAAATGGATTTTGATCATAATATTTATCATCTGATATCCATTATTCATTTCTAGTTTTCATATAGTTATGGGATACTGCTTCTATTGGAAAATCATGTCTATAATGTTTGAGTTTTAAAATTTATTAAAATTTTACATATATCATGGATATAATGTATATAATGAAATGTGTATTTAGGAATTTCTCCAATATACATTTTTTTTATAAATTTTAATATGTTTGACACATCATTAGTACTCTTTAATAGAATCATAGTTTTTACGTGGATGAGGTAATTTTCATCTAGGAATTAATCCACACTATATTATATTGATCGGTGAATTATTGGTCATTATTTTATTCAGAAATAAAAACAAATAAAATCATATCTTCTAACCATTTTAATGACATACATCACTTCAAAATTTCATAAAACTCCTAATGGAATATAATAGTATAGATGAATATACCTTTATCTTCTTCTAGGAATACATCATTCTCTTTTGCTGAATAAATTACAAAGGTTTTTTGGATTAACTTTACTTATAAAGGTATCTTTTTACAAAAATAAGTACATTATTATGTCAATTATATATTAGGTTTTTATCACTAATGATTCTAATACTATACTAGGTATATTCTAGATAACAATTTAGTTTTTCATGAAAATATAGTGTCTTTTAAAAAAACGGTATATAAGTCAAACATATTATATTCATTACGTGTTTCCCATCAGTCAAATATAAATTAAATATTGGTTATGTATTAAAAACCATAAACAAAATTCATTCATGGACTCGAATAATAAATAAATATTTAAAAAATACATAGGAGAAATAATTTGTGTTACTTTTCAAAAGATCAACTTGAAGAAATATTCTTTTCAATATATAAGTTATGTTCTTCTCATTTCTAATATAAAAACCACATATTCACAGGCACCTAGAGAATGTGTCTATCTATAAAAAATGAATCTTTATTTGGTTAGTATTTTTAAATAGACATATGTAGTGTAAATGCTGTATTTAATCTCCAAGAAATAAAACTAATACATCAATTACAATTGATTAATATAATTCAATAAGAAGATATTACATTCTGCTTCAATATAGTTCATTAAATTTAAACATAAAAATATTTATTTCATGACATATGATGAAAATAACCTCATGTTTAATAAATAATTCTTTATAAGATGTTATTAAAGTGACTTGGATGTCACACATTATATTGGCCTTTAAGCCTTGTCTTTCCACTTGTTCACCATAATTATTATAGAATATACTTTATTTAAGTTTTTTTTACTTAGAGAACCTTACCAAAAAGGTAATTTCGTTTTTTTACCCATTCTATTATTTTTATTGTTAAAAAAATCGACAAATAGGGGGAAAATGAATATATAATGGGATCCATTGAAGTATAGTTATCCATATTTTAATTTATACATCTCGAGTTTAATCATCACCTATTCATATCTCTACTTATCTATCTCTTTCCATGCTTCTTATATGTGAAACAACATTAAATATCATCCATATCCAGATGTGGAATAAATAAATCACATTATACATTGATGATAGAATTATGAAAAAAACATCATATGCATCATACACGAGTCTCCTATATGCATTGTTACACCATCAGTTATTGAAGTGGATTAATAGGTATATGGGACTCTTTCACCATAAATTTTCAATATCATACTATAGTGCTCAATCACATGTACTACTATTTAAGAGATCATGCCATACATGGAATTGAATTTATAAAATATTATAAAAAAATTATCATATGATATTACTTTCTATTTTATAAAAACTAAAATCTATAATGATAGTAATTTTATATTTATTACTAATTAGAAATTACATATTTTTTAAATATTTAAATTTCCCCCACTATTTTACTAAAATCTAAGAAACATTTATAATAGAATTGGAAAAATCTATTGATTTGACATTCTAGTTACAAGGATCCTTGAAATTGTAACTCATAGTCTACAAGATATGGCCATGCCACTACTCTTAGTGTTCATGGTAGATGATTTGATGGATAACCACATTACTCACAAATCCTAGATCTATAGAGTGAATTCCAAGCTTCTAAAATGATAAAAATGATTTACTCAACTGTTATCGCTGAAGTAGACAAATGATAATTATGGATTCAACTTCACTATTGAATTTTTTAAGTTAACCAACTGTTTTTTGAATGAATCTCCTATAGTAGTAAGAACCCTTAAAATGGAAGATCCAACAATTTAGATACCTTTTTGTTTTTATATTTTACAGTAGAAGGAATTTGATGTATGACTTGTTTGAATTTTTTAATAATTTTCAACGAATGTAATCCATTCATATTAATATACTTATTCTACATTGTAATGCTCATAACTGGATATTAATAGAAAAAATATTCCTTACTACATTATGGATTTTACTATTTAAAATTTATGTCGTTCCTAATGTCATTAAAATACATAATATAATAAACAATTTCATAATGTAAATAAAAATACCTAACTATTCTTGAGAATGTGAAATTGGTTGATCTATTTAATCTTAATGGATCAATCGTGACATATGTGAAGCATACAGGAGTCATATGTTGTCTCATGATGATATTTATCCATGACCATTGTGTCTATTTTTCATCTGGATTTCTTGTCCACTTGGGATGGTTCGTGACTTAAAAAATTATACTCATAGTAAAAAAATACTCACATGTAGGTGAAATAAATATGGGTGTGAAAAATATAGACAACTCAATTTTTTCTAGGGAAAAACCCATATACATATTGAATGAGAAAAAAATAATTATGCAGAAACCATCTCATTTAATTACATTTATTACATGAAATTAAATAAATAACACATACAAATATAAGGTTGACCAATGATCAAGACCAGTTTATTGGTAAAAATAAAAATGTAATTAAAAAAAATTAATAAACTTACCTATAAGGGATTTAAAATAAATTAAATATATTATTACATTTGAAATAATTTATCCAAATAAGCTATTTTTTCCTATAGTATTTCAATTTTAATATGAAAAGATTAATTAATTAATTAGTTTAATTTTGAACTAAATTACTATATTTATATAATTATATGTTATATATAATTTTTTAGAAAATTATTAATTAATTTAATTTAATACTAAAATTAAGTTAACATACTACTAGAATTCTGATCACATTAATATTTAATTGGGTCCCCAAACCCCATGCACAGCTAATGTGGTTTGGTCCAGTAGTACGTAGGCCTATTCGAGACTGGGCTTACCCCGTGAAGGGGTATTATAGGCTGGGAATATCCACCTTGACCCATTACCGATCAAGCATATTCACATCACCCCATTATGGGGAGGGTTCAGTCACTCGAGACCCATGTGAAGAATCATACTCAGCAAAAAAATAAGGGGTTTCCTTAGTAGGGGTGCAGAAGAGGCCTCCGTAGTGATGAAAAATGAAGGTGGCTTTAATAAAAGATGAATTTGGACCGGTCAGGAGAAGAAAATGGTTGGGGGGACCAGCGGCCAGTGGCAATGGTTTTTGAGCTAGGGGTGCTCTGGCGATGGGGATCTCATACTGGTGGGATTAACATAGGTCACCACCATTGAAATACAGTTGAGTGATTCAACCATGCATCCCTAGAGACCTCAAAAAAGTGGTGGTGTAGTCACAATGTGTTGGTGGCACAGACGTCAACACATAATGGTGATGTAGCTCTCGACCCCATTAGATCTGGCCGAAGAAGCTGTTTGTCACATTTATGATTCTAGGAGTTCCTAAGGTTGGAATCCAAGTATTTTATTAAATCCCTATGGGAGGATTAACTAGAATTTAATCTATTATGATATATGGTAGTTCATTCCAAGTTTGTTGGATATATATGTGGTTGGAAGGAGAGGTTTTCCATGGAGGAGAAAGTTCCACATGCCTCAACCTTTTTTAGTGGATTTCTTCATATTCCTTCCCCAGATTAGTCAAAAAAAAAATGTTATATTATTAATAAATCATGCTTCCCTCATTTTATAATTTATAAAAATTCTATTTTTTTGGGTTTTTTTGTAAGGATTTATGTACATGTGGGAACAAAAATGTCCACCCCTATTTAATATGAATTTTTTTTCAAAACTATATGGTCTATTAAATTTTGGTTATTCCACTCTATTCTAAACAACATTTCATATGATGGTGAAGTTATGGATTAATCAAAAATAATATTATTGACATAGGGTCTACCTCAAAATACTTCAGTTCATCAAAATTCATTTTAAAATTAAACATATTTGAAATGAAAACATAAGACATATAAATATATTGTATTCTAATATAAATACCTAAAAACCACAAATTATTTATAATAAAAATTTGAAACGGCCAAAACATTGACATCTAAAATCATGTCAACATTTGGAATTTTTTCATTTTGATGAAATATTAACACTTTACATAATTTGATTTAAATGAATATCTTATTGGTTCATAAAATTCACACGAATCCATTCATACCAATTTATGTTTCCAGGCCATACATTTGAATCCATTGACTTGAGGAATTAAAATTTCTATCACTGAAGAAAAAAATGTTTCCATTTATGAACACACCATCCATAATATAGGGTGGAGGATCTCATGTGAATTATTTAATGAAAATAATATTAAAACTGATAAAATACCTTCTAGGATTCAGAGGTGTGTTTGACATTTGATTTGCTACAGTGATCGCTTCTCAAAATATATGAAGATAAACCCCTCTGGAGAATCTACAAATTCTCTAAGAATATTTTGATTCGACATTAATCAAATTATGTGTGTTATAATAGAGATATGAGAAATACTTCATCATCAAAATGATAACCTCAATCTATCCATTAAATCCATCAAATTTTCCTTGGAGGGTTCACTCGGTGAGAGACTCTTTCTCTCTTTAATTTGAGAGAAGATAGAATATCTCATTCCAAATGATTGAATATCCATTATAGTGAGTTTATCCTCCTACTTATATATTTGGAGAACCGAAATACTCAAAAGGGTTACCCTACCCACATAAATAATACTCCCCATTAATAAAAATTAAATTAATAATTATGAAGAACTAACTATTTCATAAATATTTTTTATATTTAATTTCATACTTTTAATATATATTTAATATATTAAATGATAATATTGACTTATTAAAATGACTCATAATTCTTTCTAATATTAAAAAAACCATGAATATTAAAATAATAGTCATTTGAAAAATATTTTTTTTCTATATTTGATAAATAACTCACATATACTTTTTTTAAATAAATTAAAACCAATTATTATACAATAAAATAATAAAATATATAAATATTTATTATTGATCATCAATACTTAGAAAACCCTCAGACCACATGGTAGAACCCTCCATGTCATAATTTTCAATTCACTAGAATATGGATGATTCATGGATACACTATTGTGTGTGACCCTTTAGAACCTTATCTTGATAGAATTTAATAGTATCCACATACCCAAAGTGGAATCTAGAAACACATCACATATCATAAATACATAAGAAATAGTAATAGATAATACAAACCATCCTTTTAACATCACTATGTAATATAATATTCTGTATTTAGTTATCTAATAAAATAGGATTCACTATTATGTCATCACCAATTATTTCTGTATAATTCACATATCTAACTAGGTGAAATTTCCCTTGACTACATTTTCCTATGACATATGAAGGTACTATCATCTAGATCAACTAGTCCTGGGATATTACTTCACCAAATCAGAATATAATTTCTCTATCTTGGTAATTCAACCAATGACATACCCCTAATGACACACCAAACACCAGATACCTCACTATGACTTCATTAGCATGTTTTTTCCTTGAACCAAGCTATGCGATAAAGTTAAATTTTTTTGATAGTGATATCCAGTTAGAAGTCTAATACACATTTACATAGATATGAACAACTAATAACACATTAAACATGTGGTGTTCCTATTGTAGATTCTATCATCATGATCTAACCCAATATATATAACCATGTGTTAAAATCATGAGAATACTTCCAATACTTATTATCCCCACCATCAGAATGTTAGACATCAACTGTGACAAATCAGTATGTTGTATCTAGACCATATTATATATATTTAAGATCAATTTAATTTTATCTTGATGTTATAGTAATATTCTATAGTTTTATATATTATTTTTAAAGATACCTTAACCTTTTATTTAATTACTATTACATCATTTTTATGGATAAAAACAGAATCTAGATCCAAATATATGATCTAAAGATATATTATCTATGGTAAATTAGGCTCAAAAATTTAATTTACTTAATAAAAATAAAACATTATTTGATTGATACATATCTATCATCTTAGTGGCCCTCATGTTCTTTTTAGTTCATGTTATCAAATAAAGATTTATATCAAATAAAGGAATGATATAAAAGCTAATTAGGAGGAGGAATAAGGGACATAAATAAATATAAAATGGATGGGAATAATTATCATTATCATTTCTTAATCATAGGATCATCATCAAAATCATGTGGGAAACATTTCGTAAAGTCATGTATAATAGAAATGCCTAAAATTGAAACATCATTTCATAGTGGTCAAAAACCACGCATAGTAATGAACAAAGCTAGCACCATGTTCACACATAACATAAGTGAATAATCATAAAATCCTCTTAATGAACATAGATAACATAATTTTCATGAATAATACACATTATCCCATGAGATACATCACATTAACCAATAGTTTTTATTGCTATATAAATATATTCCCACCTATGCAATTATAATATTTAAAAATAATGAATGCCACGTATAACATATAATAGTCATGGTCATTAAATAAACCATAGAAAGGAATGGATATCATTAGGATTTCATAAATAAATAATTCATCAGTAATCCATTTTGGTTCTAAAATAAAAAATTGAAATCATACATGGATCTAAAACAACTTAATTTTTTTAGTGTACAAGAACCATTTCAAGAGAAATAAGATATGATGCTTTTTTTGTAATTGAAGTCACATAAAAAAAGTTTATTTTCATACAAAACATTTTACCATGGTATAAACATGGATATCCTTGAAATTAAATGGAAATCAAAATTTAAGGAAATAATATAAAACATCATACCATGGAAGAGATTATAATCTAAGAAAGAAATTGTATTTGAGAATCCCATAAGCATAATTCCCACTTTATTTCGTCCCATTTTCACCTCCTGAATTATAAACATATATTTATTAAAAAGAATATCCAGAAGTGAATTATTTTCATTTTTACCAATATTTATCATTTATATCCATTTAATTATATTTATTAGTTTACATGGTCATAGGGTAGTCTTCTTGATATCATTTTTTACAACAAATTTTTTTAATTTTCCACAATTATTCAATTTTGTTAAAAGTAATTGATACAATATTTCAATTAATTAAAGATTATTATAGAATATATAATTACATTTCTGTAAAATTTTATGTAGTTCATTATATTAATTCATGATGAAAGTTATATGTGCTGATAATTATAATAGATTAAAATCAATAAAATAATGTTAAACTAATTCCCAATTAATCTTTTAGGGTTTTTATATGGGTGGTGAAAATAATTCTGATAATAAAAAATGTTTGAAGAGTTAATAAAAAATTTTTTAATCCTCGGTGTAGCTTATATTTCAAGACACAGAAATTATATTGATCTGTGAAGTGGGATTACTCTAAAATGTCTATACTAATTATAATGTGAGTGATAAGAAGGATTATGGTTGTGTTTAGTATTTTGTATGTGTGGGATGAGTGGGTTTTCAAGGGGAGAGTGTAACACCCCGAGATTTTATGAAAAATATTATTTTTAATTTCATTAATTTCTTATTTTGTACACTACACCAAAAGATGCTTGTACGACATGCATCCCTAACTTGGCTTGCACTACACGCAATCACAACCTTCCATGAAAGTGTTTGTTGTACACGATACCAAGTTTCGCTAAACAACGATATGTTATATAAACTCGCCGTTATGAATAGTAATACCCACTTTTTGAAATTTTATAAATTTTATCATTCAAAATGAACTTAATTTTTTGATTTAGAATATCGAAATTAGCTTAGGGTGAATTTTTGTTATTTTGTTGGAAACTTTTAATTTTTGATAAATAGTAAAAACACTGGGTTACTATTCAAAAACCGACTTTTTATTTAAATAATCATTTATATTAGTTAAATTTATTTTAGGTCAAAATTGATACATAATACCAATATAAGTTCAATTTAAGTCATTGGAGTAAATTTATAATAATTTTAAATATATAAAAAGTTTATTGAATTTTTCACTGTCTTTTACCCACCTCCTAGGAGAATTTTCAAATTCACATAAAACATAATTTTACTACTTCTGTGAGTGGAATTTTGAAAATATGAGAGACATGGTTAATGTCAAGGACTAAAATGTGGTTCAATGAGATGAAAATAATTTTTGATGAATAGTAACATTTTACTTTTTTTACCATGGTTAAAATTAGATAGGGTAATTAAGGATAAAAATGATATAATTATTACACTAAAACATGTCTTAATTCTATTGGATAAGTGTAATTCGACCAAAAATAACCTTAGGAATAAAATATGGCCATTTAGGACCACATGGATTAGATTAGGACATTTATTATTAATTTATTTAAGGAAGGGTTAAAATAGTTAAAATCAAGGTTTAATAACTAAATCATTTTTAATATAGGTTTATACATAAGATAAATTCGACTATAAATATTCATTATGAAGATAAAAATATTTCCTACATAATGGTATTTTATATATTATATTTAGACATTAAATAATTTAATTTATTTATGACACAATGATGATGCAGTAATTATCTTATTAGTGAAATATTGACATAATTAATGTTGTAAATACCCAAATAAATGTAATTTGAGACTTTTTATGAATTCCACTAATTTTCTAGGTTAATATGACAAGTTAATATTGATTTATGTAACGTTTTTATAACTAATAATGCTGTTATTATTTTCACGAAAATCAAATATCAAATAGTGTCAAAATTGACATAAAATATATTTTAAAACAAATATTATATTATTAATTTTTATTTAATTCCTAAAAATCAAAGGTTCGTCCAAATGACTTAGATAAGGTTATATATATTAATAATAATCATCTTGGGGATCGTTTGGCTCTTTATAGTATGTTTATAATCCTTATTGTGTAAGAAAACAAGAAGAAACGGTAAAAGTTAAATTATCTAACTTAAAGTTAAATCTAAATGATAAGGTTAAAATAGAAACCTAAATTTGTCTAAATTATATTGGATGAGATTATTTAGACCCATCCCAACCTTAGATTATAAATAACTCAATTTGGAGCTATTAAAAACTGAATATGACTTTATAATAAAATAATGTTTTTAGTTATTGCAAAGGTGCCCCTCTCCTCCCTAATAAAAGGGAACTCCCTCCCTCTCATCCTCACACCATTTTGAGCTTTGATGCTCGTCCAAAACCTACCAAATTCTCTTCTCCACTTCCCTATAAACATCCTAGAGGTCCTGGTATTTTTCAAAGAACAATTTTAGTCCCCTAAAAGGAGGTCTCAAAGAGGCGCTTCAATGAAGAGGTAATGTCCGTTAACGATTCTTTCAACATTATTTCTTCTTCCACTTCGTCTTCTTTAGTTGTTTCATTATGATGTAATAACATCAGTTTCACTCATATACTGATATTTTATAGTAAACATGAAACAACCCTATTTCACCATCTATCCATCCTATGGAAAACGAAATCACCGCACGTGCGTACGTACAGAATATCATCTCTACGCTGTGGTGTAATCTATTTTCCCCCACCACCTTACATGGATGGGTATAATGGTGTAAATAAATAACTATATATGGTTATTTTAAAGTGATATTTATTTTTTAATATTATACATACACTTCAATACAATTCCACAATCATGGGAATGATATCATCGCTCGTGCGTACGTACGGACTACCGTCACCACGAATGAGATGCGATTCATTTTCCATGATTAACCATTCAAAATTTATTATAAAGTATATATAATGAATGATAAAAAAAATATATGACATAATTAAGATACTAGATTTATGTATAAATATATATATATATATCATCTACATAATTCCATTCAATTCAAAAAGGAAACGAAAACAGCGTTCATGTGTACGTATGGAGTACCGTCTCCATGAACGGTGTATTTCTTTCCATTTATCGATATATTATATATCTGTATATTCTGAATATATATTATATATAAATCATGTTTTACATTCTGGATATAAGTCATCATGATCTATGTAAACATATTAATAATTACAAGTTAAAATACGAACGACAAATGAAACGATTTTACCCAAAATGCTACTTTAACATGAATTCACAAAAGAATAGGTAATATAAAGTCATAAGTGAACCATATATGATATAATATCAATGAATATGATTCTTTAATAAGTCAATGAAATTATTTAATTCATTATACATAAGGTTTGGATACGTATGAAGCATATCAGACCTAAGATAAGGGGTAATTTTGCAAATCTCATTTTTATCCGAGATTGCTTATTCGTAAGTATTTACTGGGGTTATTGAAATTGTCCTTGTACATGTTTTATAAAAGTGTTTTCGTGTATGTATAAAGTCATTTTCACTGATTTTTGACTTTTACTACATGGTATCTAAGGAATATTTCTTTTGATTACGTTACGAGGTATTTTTTTGACTTTTCTAGAAAAAGTACGAGAAGAATGTTTTTTTAAACTTATACAGCATGAAAGGATTTTTACGGTTTTATAAAGCCTTATTTTCATGAATCTTCCACCAAAATATTTCATGAATATTTTCAAAAAAATAATTTTCTTTTAAAAATGCATGACATTTTGTGAAAATAAAATGATTTTAAAGGAGAAAAGATATTTTCCACAAGAATTCATTTCTAGTGTTTTATCAAAACCATTTTCCATATAAAATGACATTGTTTCATATGTGTATGTTTTAAGTATAATTTCAGTATGATTTACATGGTTTCAATTTTTTTATTATGAAATGATATCCATTTCTTTTATATGGATTATGTGATGATGGGATGATGTTTATGAAACACATTCTATTCGTTGGGTTATTATAAATGATGCATATTTATTTTGTGGAAGAAGTAAGAATGATTTCATTATGAGATGGGTTGGACATATATATCCCTAAAATGCATTGGGTAATGATTTATATCTCATGAGATAAACATGGATGGAACAGTATGTTAATCCGATTCAGTGTTATAGGACTGAAACGAGGATTGAACTCGATTCAGAAAGGGACTTTGTCCACAAAGATGGTCTTGGCTGCAATGCCTTGGCAACTATGGAAATCATAACAAGTGCTGAATGGTTGCCACAATTACATGTTTCATTCCCATGCTATTTTATCATGATTGATGTTCCATTATGATATATGCCTTACGTAATTCCAAGATTTATGTCATTGCTCAAGGTTATAATGTTCAGATTTCATGTTCATGTTTTTTCTTTGAAATGTTTATGGATTATTTTATGTTCTCTATGTTTTCTCTTACTGAGAATTTGAGCTCACCATTTTTATGTTTTATTTTTCCCCAGGAAATAAAGAACAGTTTTAGGTAAGGAAATAGAAAGGGGAAGATCGTTATGGGATATGTTGAAGATCTTTCAACATGATTAGATGTTTATATTCCGAGTTTCCAAAGACACTAAACTATTACGGTCCTTGTGTGTCTCTTTTTGTTATGTATTAATTATTAAAAAAAAGTAATGTAATTTCTATTCCCATAATACTTTGGGTCTCTACAGAGAGTGTGTGGTTTTTTATACTTTTGAAGAGGCTTATTATTAGAATAAAATATAATACAAATAGAAAAACTATTAATAGGAGCAGTTTGAAAATATAAATCATATATAAATATAATCTAAAGGTATTTGTACATAAAACATCTTTATAATTCCAATTAACATAGTTTATTAAAAATTAATTTGTAAAGAGAGTACAATTGTTATTTTAAGGGTTTTTAATTGACATTACATTTTATAGAATGAATATTATGTTTTGGAATTTACGTTTAATTTATTTTAATAACTCAATTATGAAAATAATAATATCATGGAAGAAATTACTATTATAGAATGTGTTAGTTCATTATTAATCTTAAAAGGATTTAATTTAAGATACACCAGTTATGTGAACAGCTGTATTTTTACTATTCACTGAAAAATTGAAGTATTTCCTAAAATAAAAAATAAATCACCCTTGGAAAGTTTTACATTAATATTTAAAAAATGATAATAATTTTATCGAAATTAATTTATAATGTATGAAATATTATTTTTTAATAAAAAGTTATGAATATTTAAAAATATTTTCAAACAAAAGTTATTAAAATTTAGGTATAATTTTTTGAGTTTTTAATCATGATATTTATTTATTGGCCTTATAATATATATATTAATTTTATTCGATTATGATTAATATTATTTGTATCACAATTTAATATATTTAGGTAAAATAAATATTCCAATTGTCATGTTACTATTTCCAATGGTCTGTTACTATTTATAACATTCAGGTTAATATTCCAATGGTCACATTACAATTCCAAAAAAAAATTACCTCCAAAAAATACTTATAAATTCATTCATTCATTATTTAGATAAATTACATTCAAGGATCTATATTAAATTTTCTATAATGAATATTGGTTTAATAATATTTTATTTCATTTCTATAGTGTTAGCATGGAGGATGATGATTCTAGTAGATTGGGGTAATCAAATTATCTCATTTTTTTGTTGCTTTTTTATTTCTTATGTAATTTTAATATTTTGAATTTAAATAGTTTTTCGTGATAATTAATGTAAATGTAGATTCAGTAAGGTTCCCAGAAGAATTTTCCATTTCCCTATGTTTTGATAATCACATACACATTTTTATATGGAAATTTATTTATCTATAAGGAAAGATTTATCCTTACCCCTGGTCTTAAATGTATTATTTATCTTCTTCTCAAAATATGTCTTACCAATTTTTCAAAGTCCAAAATTCAGATACTTATAAAAAACATCCGAGTCTTGTAGTTCCTTCGACTCTGAATTCCCTAAAATCAAGAATCCTAATTCTTTTATATTCAAAATATGAATTCTCTAAAATCTTGACTCTGAAATATCTAAAATTCAGACTCTAAATTCACTAAAATTTAGAATCCAAATTCATTAATATTTAGACTCTGAATTCTCTAAAGTTCAAACTCTAAATTATCAGAAATCCAGACTCCAAATTCTCTTAATTTCAGACTCCGAATTCTCCTAAATTAAGATATGGAATTTTCTAAAATTCAGGATTTATATTATCTAAAATTTAGACTCAAATTTCCTCAAAATTCAAACTCCGAATTCCACAAAATTCATATTCCAAATATAGATTTTTCCAGAATCTGATGGTTTAGTGATTTATATTCAAAATTAAATATTTCCTTGATTTCAATTATTCTTATATGATTAAGCTATATTATTTTACTAACATATTGTTTCAATTTTATCAGATTTCAATTTCATAAACATGATATTAATTCCTTACATATTATTGGTTATTAAGAATGGTAATGTGTCTCACCTTATTCATATATAAAATGAGGTCTTATGATTTTTTACTAACTAACCGTTGGTTGAGTGACCTGTGTACATGTCCCTTCACGATTTATAGAAAAATATGACCATAGGAAGAGGGATCCGACCATTGGAATCCTTGCAGATAAATAGTATCTCATTTAAACAAGTACATCCACATCAATATAGATATTACATGTTGTGATATTGTGATGTGACTTCTAGAGAGAGGTATTCTCATGCATTGTGTTATTTTAGAACATCTTGTTCAATCGTGAACTATTTTTTCAGCTTAGTGCGATTCCAATTGTTGTTTTATATAATTGTGGGATTATGGGGGTAAGATGATAAAGATTCCATCTACCATACTGTTTGAGGAATTCCGGGGATAGGAAGATAATGATATTGAATACCTTAAAGATAGAGGGATTGTGGGGATAAAAAGATATCATCTAATATTCTTATAAAGGACTTACCCTATTGTGGGTAAGACAGACTTTCTCGAATGTATAAATCAAGGGATCATTATCCAAGGTTTTTGAATACCCATATCATTGAGTTAAAATAGTTTCTGTGTGTTTAAATGTTACTTTTTCATGTTTTTTTCACTTTATTTTTTTAATAATGAAATTATAACATTCTTATACTTTCTAATACTTGTATACTCTGATTAATATGATTCAATATAGTTTTAGGTAGAATCATTCCCAAAGATAAACCTTCGCATGATCTATTATGTATAACTTGTTTAAGGATAAGTTTCATATAATTGGACCTAGGCCTTTGCAATTAACCCTTTGAGCTATAACTAAAGAGTGTTTGTGAATTTTACTTCTTTAACATTTTTTAAAATTGATTTTCTTATTAATAAAAAACAAATTTTACAAACTACAATTCAAACCCGTCTATTAATTGATAATCTATATATTCTATTTTGATCCAACTATAAACATATTTATTAATAAAAGAAATTTATAATTGTTTTGTTGTGTGTATAATACAATATAGAATGTTATAATTCATTATTATTTCAACAGAAAATTACCATTTTAGAACATTTGGTTATAAGATCCTTATCCCCATTTAAAATGTCATCCCTAAACATTCAAATCATTTTATTAGTTGAGAATAGGTGAGGGTAATTCAACTTCATTGTTAACTCTATATCCAATGTCTCCTATTAAAACTTATGGTTTTTTGACAACACTATGACTCAGTGGGTCATCTTATTGTGAAAAATATTTTCTATATGGTCTAAGAACATAATCAGATTATATTCATATGAGAGGTCATTATTTAGTTTTCCCACCTCTAAATTCAGTACATTTGAGGGATTAGGTACATACATCCTTAAAAATGATACATTAAACTTTTTAGGAAAATAAGACATACTTGGTGGAAGTTAAATCTATTATGAAACTTCTCGTATATGATCAAGGATCTCAAATGGGGCATTGTAACTAGGGATCAATTTCCCTTTCATTCCAAACTACATAAATATATTCTATGTTGATATCCTCAGGAGAAATTTTTCACAAACTTAAATCTCAAAGACACATTAATGGTTGTTAGCATAGATCTCCAACTACCTCTTTGTATATTTTATATGTTATTAAATGGATTGAACAGTCTCTGTCACCACTTTTACAAGATGAGGTCCACATTGATTTCATTTGCCAACATCATCCCAAAAAGTTAGAGTTATATATCGTTTCCCATGTAGATATCCATACAAATACATTCTAATACATGATTCGATGTCGTCTGTATATGATAACTCAAAAAATAGAAGATTATCACCCCATCTATATTTTAATTAAATTGAGTAGTCCCTTAACAGTTCCTCGAGTACCTTAATATTCTTTTCAAGTTAGACAAAATTTTGGGAATGATAGGTTGTACAAAAATTCAACTCTGTACTCAAATCATGTTGTAGATTTCTCCAAATAGTAGATGTAGAACTTGGATCCCAATCATAGATGATCTAATGTATTACCCAATGAACCCTCAACACATCCTTAAAATATATGATGGCAAGTAATTCGGGGAATATCTCTTCTGGAATATCAATGATGTGGGTAGTCTTGGTGAGTTCGTCTACCACAAAAAATATCACATTATTTCATTTTTTTGTCTTCGGGAGACTAGAGATAATTTCTATCATGATTTCTCCCATTTACACATGGTTATAGGCGATGGTTGCATCATCCACATTGAAATATATAACAACTATTTATCCCGATGACATACTACGCACCATGATATATAATTCTCAATATCCTTCTTCATATTGTCCCAATATATGTTTTATATAAATCATAATACATTTTTTACATTTTAGATAGAGAGATAAAGTTGAGTAACATGAACTATCTAATATATCATTATTTATGTTAGGTGATGAAGGAACCAAAATCCTCATTCGAAAATAAATCACACCATCATCATCATTGTTATAGTACGGTAGATTCCCTGATATTATTTCATTCACCATATGGTTTAGCTCCCTATAATCGCTTTTTCATCCTTGATCTTCTATTAGATCGATGGTTTAGAAATCATTTTGGTATGACTATCTGTATTCCCTACCATTATGATTTCCGGATTCATCTATTGTATATCCTTGAGGTAATGGTCTTTCTCAATATGTATCATGTATAAATTATCATGTTATTACCTTCTAAGATAATTATTTACCTTGTTTCCCTTTCCAAAATAGTAGTGAATATAGAAATTATTTTCTCTGATTATCTATATCTTCTTTTATTAATGATGATCTCCTTATATGTGAATATATAAGTTATACTCTTATAGTTAGTATATATGTCAAAATTATCACTATATAGGTAGTGAATCCAATTATTTATAGTGAAGACCAAATATTTTAACTCTAGAACATGTGTTAGATACATATACTCATGGATTTTAACCACTGTGAGTCATATTCTATCCCTTGGTCATTCTTCATGAGTACACAACCCAATAATTTCTCTAAATCATTTGGGTATAACAAAAAATATTCTACAATAATTGTTAATGTGAGTACAAGTGTAGTGATTAACCTCTTCTTGGGATCCTTTATTATTTCTTAACATTCTTATATCTCGCTATACATTACCCTTTTCTATGGTATCTTACCTAGCAGGCTAGAAAATAATGATAATTGTCTCACAAAATATTGGTAGTACCCTACTAATCCATGACAAATATGACTTTAGATAACATTAGTGGGTGTATTCCATTAATAAACCACATTTATCTTTGATGGGTCATAATAAATTCCATTAGTTGTGTTATCATTCTGTAAAAATGTGATGTGATGCATCAAAAAGTGACACTTATTGAACATAGAATACATTTTATCCATTCTAAATGTCACTGTCACAATACTTATATTCTATTCATGTTTCTCCATACTCTTGGAGTAAATGATAATATCTTAGTTGAACACTAGATAAAATTTGGTAGGTTATTATCTAAAGATTATATTCATAAAATAAATGAATATTGATGAATAATTAGTATGTGTGTAGGGGATTAAAATGAAATCATAGTCACATACCATGTATAGAAAGGAGTTTAGGAGATATCTTTCATATTCACCATCAGTTTTTGAATTATGAAATGAAGTTATACCTTAAAAAACTATTGATATCCATATATTTGATATAACATGAAATTAATCATAGACATTAGATACATATTTTTTATTGTGATACTATTGAGAGCCTAGTAACCGACATGCAAGAAAATTTATCCCTTCTTTTTCTCTACAAAGGGAATTGGAACATTTAAAGGTGATTCACTTGAGCATATGAACCCTTTGTCAAAATTCTTTTGTAGAATATTCTTTAACTCTTCTGGTTTAATTTGTTTATTCATGTATGGGAATTTGGAGATCAGAGTTTCTATGGGTATGATCTCTATTGATAACTGTACCTATTGATTGGGAGGGGGGTCCATGTAATTCATTAGAAAATACATCAGTGTATTCACTGAGAATAATAATTTCCTAAAAGTTGATACCTTCTGTGAATCAACTATTTGGGAAAGTTATGCTTTATCATAGGGTATAAAAATTCATACCAGTGTGGGTTTTCCAAATGAGATTCATGATCATTCATGAATTTGTAGAGGATAATTGGATGGTTTGTAATATTAAAAAAATCCCTTTGATGTGTGCTCAATATAATGTTGGAAAATACCTGCTCAGTATATTTTCAAATTCCACCATGGAATGGATAAATATATTCTCTAGAATATTCTTCCCACATACTATAATAAGTGTAAATTCTAACACTTGTGTTGTAATTACATAACAACTATGTGTTTTTATAGATATATCACCTTCAGGTTATCAGGGATCTGATTCAGTAGTTCTAGAAATATTATCTAATAAAAGTAAATGTGTAGAATAAGAATCAAAAAACCTTTATCCATTATGTATGGAATCAGAAGTGAACCTTTTACAAAATAATATTTGTACCCCACTTTATAATTGGTGATGGAATAATCTTTCACTAATCCCATGTGTTATTATGGGTTTTCAATGCAGATGACTCTCAAGTACTCATTGTTTAGTGGACTATCTTACATACTTCAGTTGATCCATAAAACTAAAGAATTGAACAATTTGTTGTGAATTAGGAGAATCATTCCTTTCCTAAATCATGCTAGTCATCTTCGTCATGTATCTTATAAATTAAGTAGTTTAGTTGAATTCACCGCATACATGAATCACTTTCCTATCACATTAATGAAATTTTCTATATGTGTCTTCCTACATTTTTTTCATGTTGGTACATGTTTTTTTTTTCAAATTTTTCATATGACCCACCAACATCAAAATCCATTATTCTATTATTATCACAATGTCCAAAGGTCTAATCCACATTCTCTATCTCTATCATTAGATCAATGAAACCCAATTTACTATATCTCACAAAATTTAAAATATCTAGATCCTTTTGAAGGTGTGGTTATAAAGCACTAAATAATCTATATATTTTTCTATCATTTTATTGAAAAAAATACAAATGGGTACCTTATAATACGTGTTATATTTTCCTCATAAGTAGTCATATGTTCAACTTTATTTTACTTTAGCTCTACAAATTATAACCCCATCATTGTTTGAAGTGTTCAAGGTATATATATGTTAAGAATAATTTCCTTAATGTCATCCCACTCCATTTCTTCTATTTAATCATACGACTTGGTGTTATTTATCAATTACCACTTGTGATTGGATTCAACATATAAATGATAGACGGACAAAGTCACGCTCTCCTTTTTAGAAGTGTCGAGCAGAAAAATACCTTCCTTATTATGTTAACTCACTATCCCACAATAAATGGATTTGGAGATCCAATAAATATTGGTAGTTTTTTTAATATAAAATAATAAATGTCTAGTTGATACTACTTGGGTGAAGGCATATGTTTCACATGGTTTAGGTAATTTTTAATTCCTTGAGACAACATGGTATGAATTTACATGATGTTTTATGCTGCACCTCCCATGGAATCAGTGATTTCATTGAGGAAATAATTTCATTTTACCTCACAAAATTTTTTGGACAGTTTTTAACTAGTTATACCATGTTCTCTTTCTTACATGTAATCACCTAAGGATATACATCAATGAAATGGGGGAACTAAAATCTAGTTCAAAGGAAGAATTGCTATCATGAATCAATAAAAAATGGGTAATAAAAATAAATTTCACTATTTCTTAATAATGGGATCATCATCAATATCTAGATATAATAGAATGAAATTTGGAAATTCATTAAAATGAAACAACATGTTGTAGTGGTCAAATACCACACGTAGTTATGAATACAGATAGTATTCTGTTCACACATAAAATATGTACATAATCATAAAATAATATTTTTCAGAAAAATCTATAATAATGTTCATGTATAATTAAAATTACATCATAAGATACATCAAACTATCGAATTAATTATGGGGAAATTTATTTGGTCCCATTATTTACATCATAATATTTAAAAAATCATTCAGGCTATAAAAATAATATAACAACCATATTAATGAAATAACCTAGGGTAAAGAATGTATTTCATAATGATTTAATAATGAATACAGTAATTAATAACACAATTTAATTACAAAATGAATAATGGAAATCATACTTGGACCTAAAACATCATTATTCTTTAGTGGACAAGAATCATTTCATAAAGAGTAAAATTTGATGTTTTGGAAATTGTAGTCACTTTGAAAAAGAGACATTCCATAGAAAACCATTTTATAATGTTGAAACAAGGCTATTTTCAAAAGGAAAGGTAAAATTCCTTCTTTGTACATAATATTATCATCCATTCCATGGAAGAGAGGATATCCTAAATAAGGAAATTGGGTCTGAGAATCCCCTTACATTAATTCACAATTTATTTCACTACTTCTAGGCCTCCCAACTAATCAAAATAATTTCTTAAAAAATTGATCCAATAGTTATTTATTATATTTTATAAATTATTTGTTAATTGAATTCATTATAATATATTTCATAACATCATTCATTATGGGGAAATCATTTTCATATCATGTTTAATATAAAAATTTATGGTTTTTCATTGATTTTCCAATTTGTTAAATGTAATCTATACCTTAATATAATTAATTATATATTATTATAATAAATGTATTTAAATTTATATATATTTTATAAAATTCATAATATCTATTCATTATTATGGTTATAAATTTTGAAATGGAAATGTCTCTAGAAGAGGCCTTCCAACATTTTTTTGGGATAATGTCGTGATAATAGGAAAGGGTAGTTTAAAATTTGTATATATATTAGAAATATGATACTTATAGTAGGATAAAATAATTAATGTAATGTTAAAATAATTTAATATTAATATTTTAAGGTTTTTAAAGGGATGGTGAAAAAAGAGAATAATAAAAAGAGAGAGGGGATAATGGAAACTTACTTAATACTCTTCATAGCTTCTTTTGTACGTCACTAAAAAACCCTTGATGTTTAGATTTGAATTACCACTAATGTCCCTAAGGATTATAAATGGATAAAGATGAGTTATTTTGGAAGATTTTTGGCTTTGGGAAGTTTGGTATGATTATTTTTTCAAGGGGAGGGAGTGGGACTATTTATACTTGAGGAGAGGGTTATTTCTAGAATAACTTGTTTAATAGTATAATATATCAATGGTAAAACATGTAATAGTGATTTTTTGACCAAATAAATCATTTAAAAAAAGTATATAATGTTTTGAGGACTTTAATCATATTTATAATTAAAATTTAATTATTTCATTAAAAATAAAAGTGGAGATGAAAAAACAGATTATTTTAAGAGTTATTTTTGACATTATGATTGGGAAAATTCTTTTTAGCATTGAAATTTAAGATTATTTTATTTTTATGACTCATAAAGGAAATTAAATTTATCATGTATGAAAATTATGATTTAAAATTGATTAGTTTTTTATTAAATATTTAGTAATGTAATTTAAGATACAGTAGTTATGTGAAAAATTAATTTTTAGTATTCAGTAGAAAATTAAATTATTTCATTAAATTGGGAAAAAAATACCCTTGTAAAATTTCAAAATTTTGATTTTAGAAATGAGATGAATCTCAAAAAAATAAATTCATAGAAGAGGTAATTTTTATTTTCAATATTAAAAATATAATTTTTATAAAATATTTGAAATACAGTTTATTAATATTGGCAATATATTTTGGTGAGCTTTTAATCATGAATTTTTTTATGGAATTAAAATATTTATATTTACTTAAATTGATCATGGTAAATATAATTTCTGTAAAATTTTCATAACTATTAGTAAAATTATTATTCTAACAAACATATTACTATTTACAATGGTCAGGTTACTTATTTATTGTTCACATTACTATTCTAAAAGTCAGATTACATCTTATTAATACATGAAAATTCATTTATTCATTACTAAAATCAATTAATATAAAGGATACACAATTCCATAATCTATAATGTTTTTTTGGTTACTAATATTTTTTACCTTTTAGATAGTACGGGTAGTGTGGGTGATGATTATAATAGACTTGGTTGATCCATATTCTACCACTTCAGTTTTCAATTTTAATATTTTTCTAGTTTTAATGTTTTTATTTTTAATTGGATTTGTTTCCAATTAATGTATCAGTATTTATTTTAAAAAAATTTAGTTTCATTATATTTATAATACTATAAAATATATAATTACACAAATTTATTTCAAGAGAAAATTATAATTTGTTAACTGTAGGTTGTAACAATTTTGATATGAAAAAATATTTATAAAGATAACATTAAATAGTATATGTTTAAATGTATACTCTATATTGGTAATTGTACATCATGTATATCTCACTGTACTGATAAAATATTAATTGAAATGTTATAGTTAGTTGGTTTTAGGGAAACCAATATTATAATATAATGTAAAGGAACCATTCTATGAAATTGATTCATACTGTAAGATAATAATCAAAATAATTTTATGATAAAATTTTTAGGGTTACTAAAAAATATATATAAATCAAGAAAATACATTATATATTTTCATTATTCTCCCATTTATTATAATATCCTTTGGAATCCATTGTTATCCATATATATTTTAGAGGAACATCTTCAACCTTTTATTATCCTAAATTATTTTTTTCATCATATAAAGAATATATCTATTTTTTTCAATTCCACATCAATTAATTTTATGCTAATTAAATTTTGAAATCATAGTGTTGAAAAAAATAATGGTCAATTTAGATAATAGTGCTATTTTATAATTATAACTTATGTAATACTAACTTATCATCATCTAGAATTTGTTAACTTATATAATGTAAAATATATTTATTAATAAATTTTAACAAATATAAAACTTTTAAAAATACATAAACACCGCTTAAGTATTAGGATTAATAAAAAAATTATTTTAACCATAACCACATATTAATCAAAAAATAATATTTATCTCATAAAATAGTAGGAAAAAGTGATTATTATTCACCAAAGGTCATTACATTAATGTATTTTAATATTTTCATATTTAACCATATAATTTCAATATTATTTGTAGCTTCACCTTATTGATATCATTCCATCAATGATATATATCAAATGACCATCAACCCAGATGTTATTATTCCCGTAAATACATTAAAAATAATCTTCTGGGGCCATATGTAGTATCACTAGAGGAATGATTGATACTATATTGACTAAAATATGATGATTTCCACTATAAGACGTTTGTAATTAAATACAGAATAATTTTGATTTCTAATTTCTCCTTTATGAGATTAATAGGCTTGATATTTACCTCCTAACCTAAAAAATATTTCCCTTCCCTATTTAAGACATTGGGTCCCTTCATGACACTTTAATCCTTGAATTTAAAAACAGGTTCATATTTAAAAATCATGAATGTATATCATTATTTATCTTTCTTTATAGATGGAAAACTATTAATCACATTATTAAATGGAGAAATTTAATATTCTACTACATGATCCATATTTATAGACTCTATATACTTATCAGACTACATTATCAAACATACTATAGGCATAGGATCTGTCTTTTTCATGTGTATTAACTCCCTTTTTACATCATCTTTATTGAAATCGGGTGTCACTGATGGTTTTCTTATGTTCATAAATAGTTTCCCTTATTCATGATTCTCTTTCAATAATTATTTTATTTTATGCTATGATATTTTTGACCTTGTAGAAATCACTTGAAAAATATTCAATTTGCCTTTATTTGGAAACACATTTTTTATATCTCCAGGTATTTTATTAATTAGACAAATCCATCTATTACATTCTCTTATTAATTATCATAGTATCTTAAGAATTATTCTGTTTATTATTATATTAATGAAATATCTGAAAAAAACCATAATATGTATTTTCTAAATATAATATAATTACTTCTTCCATCTATTTTCTTTAACATTTGAATTTTTTATTTCTACATGGCAGTAATTGGTTAAAAATATTTATTTCTTTTTATACTTATAAAATATTATATAATTTTTTATTATATTTTATTTATTCTATGTTCATTCGTAACATAATTTTTAGATTTGTGTTGAATTGGTATCTACCAGTACACCTCTCCACTGTGACAACTTTTGTGGCATCATTCATTTACGTATTCATGATATTAAAATTGGTTTCTAATAGATAAATTCATCTTCTTTTTTGATTTTTTACCAACATCTATTTTTAAAATATCATTTATACTCCCCCAATGCATTCAATAACGTGGTTTCATCACTTCACTATTTTTTAAAAAATTATGATGTAACATATCCTCTAGCAGCATAAACATTATGAAATAAATCTCATCCAATTTCCATAGCATACAATGAGAATAGGTTTTACTAGTTGATGTTTTTATTATAAATCATTCTAATTTTAATATGTATTTTTATATCTAGGATTTTTATTCATTCTCATTATCAAATCTGATTATATGGTGGGGTCTTCAATATTTTGTCTCACCCGGATCTCCGTAGATTTTTTTTAAACCTTTAGAAGTTGATAAAAATGTATTAGTACTGACATAATTTCAAATAATGGGTTGCAATACTCTATGATATTATAATGGATAAATTGTTTTATTAATTTAATGTATTTTTTCAAAACTAATTGTTATTTTAAGATGTAATACTCCAATAAAATTTTTTCAATGAAATTTATATTTTTTAGGATGAATATTTTATTATCTTTATTTCAATCCAAAATATATGAATTTTATTCATAGTTAATACTTATTTTCATTAATGGAATCATCCATTTTTAAAATTCCTTTTTCAATTACATAATATTATCATCATGTACATAGAATCTCTCTGGGAATTATGTATTTCCATAATCATTTTATATTAATCCTCAAATTGTGCCACTTGGAATCTATTTAGTTACTATGTAGATCATTTAGTGATGTGAACCATTCTATAATAATATTCTTCCCAAAAAAATCCACTCCAATTTAAATGCATTTAGATATATTTTTACATATCATTGTAATATATTATTCTTCTTATTTGAAACAAACATTGTGGGCCTGATGCATATAACAACCATTTTATCTAGTGCATCATCTATTTTATTTGTTTATCATTCCATATATTATTTTCCAAGATATATCCCTTTTTATTTAATGAAAATATATAACAACATTAATAGGAATAATTTTATGATAATTCTTGATTTGAATATATAAATGACTGAGTGACTCAGTAGACACATATTCAATACAACATAAAATATATTAATCAAAATAATAATTCACCTCAAATTTAATATATGGAATACGAATTTTTAATTTTTAGAAGTGGTGTAATAAATTATATATAAAATTAATTCTATATGATTTGGCCTCTCTTTTCATCATTTTTTTCAGAGTCTTAGATGTGTATTTTAATTCAGATTCAACATCAATGGAGACTATGTTCACTATCCCAGGCACATATAAAAACAACTAACATTTAACTTAAAATATTACAAAAATAAATCTTTAATATTTCAAGTAATATAAATTCATTAATATTAAACCTTAATTAAGTACAAATTATATATTTAATTCGATCAATGTAAAGACTTAAGACAAAGGGGTGCATCACCTTTGTCTGATTTCATACAAAATTAATAAACCACTTCTAATTTTTTTCCCATATATATTTTGAACCTATGTTTCTAGTTATGATATAGGTAGATATACATTTTTTTCCCAATATACTAATAACACTAGTTATATGGGGAAGAAAAAATATATGCACAAGGTATGTTTATAAGGTTCACTAATTAGTATGAGTGACTAGCCTTATCTTTGTTTGAGGTCATCCAAAACATCGATTTTGAACGTATATCCATCACATAATTACATGTATTATGATTAGGGATTATCCAATAACATGATGTGGGGTTCTGTACATTTAATAAGGGATTTCAGAATCACCTAGTACTATTGGGTAAAATTTATCTTCCCCCAAAGACCTTTTCAATTTAATATTTATATAGACTCCCCAAACTGCTTAAATTTTCAATGATCCTTATAATAAAATAAGAATCATCTACCAATTGAAAATTTGAATTATTATTATTTTTTCATCATAGGTATAATACATTCAGAATTCTATGTTACTTTTTCTTACTCTTTTGATAAATGTAAATCAGTGAGTATTCACTCTGTATTATTCCTCAATATTTTTCATTAACGACACTATATATCATAGGAAATGATATACATTTCTATATTACATAATATAAGTCAAAAATGATAAATAAGAAAAACCAAATATACTTCATCACATCATCATCTTCTAGTTATTGTTTACTCTAATGATCATTAATCATAAAAAAGTATCACCTTCTTTCATTTCTATTCTTTTTGGTATAATAAAGTTTTTGGATAACTTTACTTTTCTATTATGCATACTCCTCAAATATTTTTTCTTCTCTTATTATTCTTCTTTATTTATTTTATTTTTATCAAATATTATTTCAAAAATATAATTATGTATTTTCAATGATCATAATGCATTATTCATAATTTTATTAAACAATTATCAATTAATTTATACCATTTTTTATTTCACAAAATTTATAATATTTAAATTCTAAATTCCCTTCAATATCTTCCATGGTATTATAGTTCAATTATTCTATTAATCATACCATCCTATTCTATTTAAATTTATCCATTAATATTTATATAATCATCCTTTCAAAATACTTCATGAAATCCAGTGCAGTCTATTTGATTTAATTTAATAAAAAAATCATGATTAATGAATAAAACATAATAACGAAACATATTATTTTTAAATTATTCATCCCCAATGTTGGTACATAAATCCTTCATATTTATGATTACATTTGGGTCAAAATTCTTTAAACAATATTATTAAGTTAAAAAAATGTGTTGTTTTTTCCATAACACATTGAGAATTAAAACACATATCCCCTACATTTATAATAGGGTTTTGATATATTTATAATGATTTAAAAAATTTAAAATCAGATTTACAAATATATATAAATATTAAACATAAAAAATAGATAATCTTATCACATCATACGTTTTATCACCTTAATAGAAAATAAAATATCTTTATCATGATGAAATCTAATTGCCTTTGTAGTCTTCTAAATGAATCATAACATTCCATATTCTCAAAAATTGTTCTACAACAAATATTATCATATATTAATTTTAATGATTTATCTACTTTTCCTGTTTATTTTCATAAAATATAACATGAATAGATTATAAATTTAAATTTCAAAAAATAAATGATTTTTTGTATTCTACAATATTAATTTGAATATTAAAATATATTCTCCCATTAAATACACAGAAATATATTAATGTATTTTATTTAAAACACTAATTTATATATATTCTTGTATACAAATGTATTTTTTATTATTTAAATCCCAATTAAATTATGGTTTCAAAAAAATTAAAATTGTCCAATAAAATCACACATATTTTTATTATGTTGAATGTGGTTTAGTTTTATATAACCTCATTTTTTTTATTTGAATGATTTATATTAATCATATGTGTAACTAGAGAATATCAATTGAATATTACTTAGAATATGATATCACATATGTGTTCTTTGTAATTTAATCCTCAATCTTATGTGGCTTCAAATTGATTTTACATTTACATAAAAAAATCTAATTATATTATACATAGAAATATTAAGTTTGAGTTAAAACATCTATAACGATTTAAGTATTTATATTAATCAAAATATTTGGATAAAATATTAACTTGGTCATACATGAAAAGGTAAATCTCAGAAACCCCCATACCTAATTTTTGTTAATTCCATTACATTCATATGTTAATAGTTATCCTCATTGGATTGACATAAATTTATTAAAATATTATTTTTTTAACATATTAATGTCTAAAAACATTATAAAAGTATTCTTGAAATTATAAATACCCCAAAGAATTCCCTATACCACCAATTACAGTAGTATTTTAGATCATTGTGATAAATAAATGTAATTGATCTCATAATGTTTCTTCCCAATGGTTTTCAAATTGATGGTTTAATTATTAGTTTTTTTCATAAAATTTTGAACATGATTTAAATTTTATATTTACATTCAGGGTATTAGTGAAGATGATTATTGGTAGATTTTTTATAAAAAATTTGGAATTCTAAATGTTGATTATGATAATAAATTACCTTTAAAAAAACTTCTTAGATGGTTTTATTTGTATTCCATACTGGTTTTTTTATTTTAGTGATAAAATTATAGTTTTGAAGTACCTAGAGTTGTTATATATGTAAGTATAACACTATTACATGCTTTTAGAGGATATAAAAGTGGAATATGTTTTTTAATAAATCAAGAGATCATTTATTTATTTCAACCCAAATATTGAGAGTTTCCCCTAGAAATCTGAAAAAAAATTTAGACCCCCTTAATGAAAATTGTCTTTATGAATCTGTGGTCATTTAATTTTTCATTATTTTAAACCTTATAATTTAGTAAAAAAATAAAGAAAGTTACATTTTTAGTTTCTTGTGTACAAGGTTATAATTATTTCTATCCCTCTCTCACACTCTCTCACGCTATTATAGTAATAGGATAATTGACTACACTTATCTCAAAAAGGGTGTTGTTGGATTAGTCATGTTTTTTTGATGTTCATTATTTTGGGAAATAATTTTAGTGATTGATCATTTCATGCACTTTTTATACATGTTAAAAAAATAATTCATGAATATAATGTGATATTTTTTTATGTTTCTAGGATATTTTAATTTTTTTATAGATGGATGAATTGTATTTTCTAGTGGTGGCATTGAGATATATGATTAGGTATATATATTTCAATATTTCATATTCCATGAAAAATGTGAATGTATAAGATTATATTTTTTTATTATAATAAAAATTTATATCCTTTTAGGTTTTTCTTATTACATATAGATTGTAATTTTTATAGTAATGTACTTATTGACGTGTTAAAAAAAATTCTTCAGGATTATAGATGTTTATTTATTATGTAACATAGGTTAGTAAAATAAAAAAAAATTGTTTTCATGAGAGATGTTATAATGGATTATAATTATATTTTTTATGATGATTATTTAGCGATTTAATTATAATAAAATTTTACATTTTCCGGTGTTAATTCATCATATACATTATTTTATTTGGTTCATATAATTTTTTTTACTAATTTTTTCATTCAAATAATTTATTTATGTTAATTATATTACTAATTTATTATATTTTTATGTATGTTATATCCCCATAGTGAATTGGTGATGTTAATATTACATTTTTTAGGATAACTCCTCAAATTATATATATAATCCCACTAGGAGTTAGTTATAATCCCCACGATTATATGAAATAGATATATAATTGTACATATGGCCTTGTATATGACCAATGTATTGTCTTTAATATACTAGAATTAAAAGTTATTTTTATATCCCTACGTTACTGGATTTATTCATTTTAATGAATAAAAACCTATTTAGAAAATAAATCATACATGATAAGAATCCAAATAACAAAACATGAGTCACTGATAATATAATATTACACCAATAGGTTACGAAACTATATATTACTTTCAATGGATTATTACATAAATATAAGGATGAAATACATTAAATGTTCAACAAATAAAATTTTATAGTAATTAAAAAATATTAATATCATTATAACATGAATATATTATAGATAATTTTTCATGGAAACCCCTTAGAAGAGATGGCTCTTGATTCTCCTGGTTTTCACTCTCCCCATGCTAGGGCTCCACGGCGCCACCGTCCTCTGCCTCCTTCAGCGGTGCTTTGGCGAGGTCGACAAACCCTCGATGATGATGATCCTTGGATGCTGATGATGAGCGTTTGTTGATTGGTAGGTTTTGGCATCTACTTTTTGAAGAGGAAGGGTTTGGAGGTTTTGGAGACCCTGTCCATTAAGCTCAGATCTGGTTCTCAATTGAGTCGGCTAACGAATTCGTGTGACAGCTATTGGAAGATGACAGCTCAGATCTATTATTCAAGATGGAGGCTTTGGTCTGGCTCAGATGCGGCACTTCGAATCAGATTTTCTTTTTCATATGGCACTTCTTGGTGGTCTCTTGGATCGGCGGAGGAGACGTCGCAGGGGTGGGTCGAGTTGGTGCATGTGGTTCAGGACGATTCTATCTTTCCACAGCTTTTGAGGATCAGATGTTGGAGGTTCTCGTATGTTGTCTCTCCTACGGTTCTGGCCGATTATACTACAGGTTTTCTTCGGTGTTGTTGTGTGCTGGTCCATTTGGTGGTGAATAGGTTATTTTCTGGATTTTATGGATTGAATTATATGCTTTACAAGTTTTTCTGCTTTGTGGCTATGGATGGTTTGGATGGGAACCGCTTTTGGTGTTGGTTCTTGATGTTGGGGCGCTGGATAATGTGGATTGGTTCCAGAATTGTTTGCTGTGGTATGTTGGATGCGGGCACAACTCTCTTTGTAGGTGTGAATGATTTTGCTGGGTTTCGGAAACATCAGTGATGGATAATGCTTGCTGGGAGGCTGGGATGCAAGGAAGCTATTGGTCTGGGGCATGGGCGATGGTGGTCATGTGTGGCTGGTTGTTCTATATGTCGTATGCTGAATGTGGGTGTGGCTGTTCATGGATTTCTTTCCTTTTAATGGGAGTTGGTTGGTGCCAATTACTGGTTGCTGGATGCTTTTGGTTTGGAAGTAATGGTTGCTGGTTGTTGATCTGCTGGTTATTTGCCGCTGCTTTCAATGGGGATTGGAGGTGGTGGGTGATGGAAGACTTCTATGGCTGTGTTTTTTGGAATTGGTGTTGGTGGCTATGTGACGTTGGATACTGGTGGTTCTGTGATGTTGGATGCTCGCGGTTCTGGATGCTGGTTGCTGCTTGGATGGGAGGTGCTGAAGCTGTGGTTTATGGTTGTGATGTTGCTGGATGTGGATTGCTGTTTGAGTTTGGATGCTGGTCGTTGGTTAGCTGTGAGCTGTTGGATGTGGATTTCTTTTTGAGTTTGGATGTTGTTTGTTGGTTAGCTGTGAGCTTCTGGATGCTGGTTGACGCGGTATGATGGTGGTGGCTGCTTTGTTTTGCTTGTTTTCTCTTTTTTGTTCTTGAAATTTCTTTTTTTGGGTCTTTTGTCTTGGGTCGTCAAGTGTTTTTGGGTGTGGGTCAAATGACCCCTCCCCTCCCTTGTCTTTTGTGTCTCTTTTTTATTTTTAATAAATTTTGGGGGGTCGGGAATAGCCCGACACTCGCATCTTCTTTTCCCTATAGATATTTTTCACCAATGAGTAAAACTGTTAGTAGAACAACCTATAATGAGAAAAACCATCCTAAATGAAGAAAACAATTTATATATTAATTTATAAAAACTATTGGAATAAAAAAAAATTAAGATATACTTTTGTGTATTTATTTAATATAATTAAGGTAATAAAAGTATTGTTTCATTTATAGTGGGGGTACTTAGTAGTTGGGTTTAATATGAGTACACATATTATTAGATAGAAATAAAATTTATATAGATGATAAATCTGATGTTTATTTATGAATATGTTTTTTTTATTTCAGAAAAAAATATTTTCAAATAAATAAGTTATTTTTTTAATATGATAAAATGATATCAATATATGTTTAAGAATACCAATTATTTTAATGAAAACAATTTCATAAAGAATAATTTTTTATAAAATATTTTTTTTAAATAACTACTTAAATAAAATGGAATAATAAAATTATTGAAATTACAAGTATTATAAATAAATAACATTCCAAATATAGTTTATCAATTATAATGAATAATAATTAAACAATTCATAGTAATATAAGTAAATTTTATTTAAAAAAATATTTTCATAATATATTATTTATGTTCATTACATTTAAATTTCACTTATTGAGTGTAATAAATTTATGTATTTATTCATAATATATCTATAAAAAGGATTTTTAATTATAATTAATTTGTTTGAAAATGTAATGAAATAATTTAATTTTACAATGAAATAATTATTTCAATGGATTTTTTTCTCAATATATTATATATTTTTATCATAATAATTTGAATAATCAGTATAAATGAATTATTTAAATGAAAATATAGTATAAATATATAAATATAAATTTTCATCAATTTATTTTTTATTTTGTTACAAGTAATAAGATATTTTTTTATATTTAATATAATTTTATCAAAGCTCTTTGATTTGTTCAAAATTTTCATTCAAAAGTGATTGTTATTCTTTTATAGTTGTTTAATTTTTTTTAAAATCGTAATTTATATTTTTATCTCTATTCTAATATTTGGTAGTATAAATAACATCCATTATTATAAAAAACATTATAACAATGTGAAAGATAGTCACTATTGTAAATACATAAATAACATAAAATTTTTTAAAAAAGAATCAATGTCATTATATTTCAAAAAATGTTATTTAATTATTCTTTTATGATAGCAATAGGTAGCTATATGGTCCATTTTCCATTTTTAACTAATTTTCAACAACTATCATTGAATGGAGACATTATTTTTTACATAAAGAATGAGCATTTACAAAAATGATTCCATTTCTCACAATAAAAAGTATCATAATCTATAAATAAAAATAAACATGTTTTATGAAGAATACACAATATATTATCCCCCTAATAACAATGTCCCATGATTGGTATACTATAACAACCCTACTTTTTTACTACACACTTAAACATGATTTATTACATAAAATATTCACTTAAAAAAACATAGATTATCTATAGGTATATTGTCTTTGGGGATTAGGAACACTACATATGAAATTAAAATATAAAACACACAACATATTTATTAAAAACATCCTTTAAAAAACCACAACATTCACTCGTACTTAGCACTGAATGGGATAACCTAAAGATATACATGTAAAAAGGGTGAGCTATAAAGGTCAGTAATAGAGTAATAAAGGCATAACATGAAGAATTCAATACATGATATGAAATAGGAAAATCAATGGAGCATAAACGTACATGAACATAAAGTCATGATATAACATGTTTATCATAACATGGAAATGTGCCAACAACACATAACATAGAATTAGCATGAACCGAGGCTCATTGCACATGGATCATGAGTAAAACCTAATTGAAATTGAATTATATTGATTAAATAATCATTTCACATGAATTATCATGAGTAAATATTTTTTACACTTGACGTATCATGATACTAATCTTTACCCAGTGCATTGGAGTGCTATTACGGTGCACCATTTTTAAACATTTCAGTTCATGCAAAACTGTGCCACATAGATCATAAAACATGGATTTAGTAAACAAAATCACTTATTAAATGATAAAATTATTTTTAGTTCATACATAAAACCATATAATGAATAAGTAAATCTTCATAAAGGTGAATACCCTTGATAGAGAAATGGGTATGGTATTCACTACATAATTACTTTGGCTTGTAAAAACGTCGTGTAGTTTCTGCCACAAAACGGTGTGACATAAGGATTCATATGAGAAAAAATGGGTTTCTCATCATATTTAAATGAAATGGATAGTAATGGGTTCATGTATATACATTTCCCAACATAATAAATGGAATTGGGATTCATAATACAATATAATTTCTTGAACGTAAATTATGAGAAAGAAATTCCTCATGGAATTTTGGCATGGTAACAGGTGTAAATGAGACACATTAATGAGAGAGAAATGTGTCTCTAATAATTAAAACATAAATAGGGATGTATGGGGCAGATTTGAAACCATACTACATAATTAATAATTGAAAATAAAAGGGATTAACCATATTAAGAAACATGGATAAAATGGGAAATTATGGAATCCCTTACTTGGATGTATGATCCCAAAGGCATCGGAGTGTATTGATAGATGCTTATTGGAAGCTTGGGTAAGATTGGGAGGACTCTAAAGATATGATTTAAGGGGTTGTAAGAAAAATAAAGGCTTTGAGTGATGAGTTAGTGGGAGCATGGGTGGGTTTATATAGGAAGGGAAAATCAATTCTTTATTATTTACTTTTGGGACACCACACATTAAAATAATCAAAACCACAAACCAGCCCATAGTTCTTTCTCATGGGTTTTCCAAAGGGGATTTGAAACAATATTCTATATTTCTAATGCCCTATATTTTTAAAATTATAAGGTTTTTTTATGTGAATGTGAGTCACACTCTTAAGGAAATCAATTTAGAAAGTTAACATGTTATATAAGTCTTAGAGGGTCCACTGAGACTTTGTAAAAAAATGAAAACAAACCCAAAATCACATTATTCAAATGTTAAAACATATATTGAAATAAAATCATGTTTATTGTATTTTATTACATCACAATTAGGTCATTATGATGTCATAAATCACATTATTTATTTAAACGATATTTAATTTCTTCCCAAAAATTCTGATGTCTTAAAAAATTATGAAAAATTCACTGATGGATAATTTCGATGTCCTGATTCGAAAAATAATATTAATATTATCCAAATAATGTTCTAAATATGTCAATTTTCACTTTTAATATAAATGATGTCTTTTATTGATAATTAATGGGTTTTGACAAAAACATCATTCAAACCTTAATAAAAATTACAATTGTATTCATACAAAATATATGACCTTTTATAATTAAAATATTATTTAAATAAAAAATACATTAATTTATCAAAATAGATTCATTAGTTAAATATTAAATAAAAATACTTTTTGTGCATTATTTTTTTCTAAGTTAAAATAAAAAATTGAATATATATTCATTATTATATACAAAAATAACGCACATATTCATAGTGCTAAGGTCTCATTACATAACCCCTTATAACACCTAAATAAGACCTAAGGGTATGGTGTGTTATGATAACAAACTCTTGGGTGGCTCGTATAACATCGCTAGGGTGGTAATCTCTATCAAGTTTCACTTTTCCCAGAGGCGGTTCTGCTCGAGCATAATGTTTTGAAGCGTGGCTTGAGATTGGTCAAGAGAAAAGGGTAATGACTTCACCTCCATTTCAAGCTATGGAACATGGGCTTTGTAAGGGGAATTTATACTGTATTAGTCCATCGCTTCCTTTTTCAGAGTAAATTGGATTTGTTAAAGACCTATAATTATACTAATCATGTGATCATTGTTAGAAATCTATACTAGAAATGTTAACAATTCTTAATGGAATTTTTAAATCCAAAAACATAAAACCATGGAAGTGATTATTTTATATAACCATTTTTCATAATAATACATTTAATTTGATCAAGATGAATTTTTAGTAATGAATGTTTGGATTATTACAATCATCCCCACTTAAAAATATTTCACCCTCGAAATTCCATTTTCCCATTGTAAATTAGATTTCGTTAACTTTTCTTCATCATTTCCCCTGATTCCCATTGATGAATAATTATACTTTTGGTTTCCCCACAACACCTTGATGATAATAATTGTTTTATTTAATAGAACTTTTTATTTATGATCTAATATCTTCGCTAGTTTATCCTCATTAGAAAGATCATTCTAAAATTTTACTACCTATGAAAAGAGTACATGTGATGGGTCGGGTATATACTTCCATAAGAGGGATACATTTAAGAAATCATGTACTTTCTCCATGGTGAATGAATATGCTAGTGGATAGGGCATAGCCCCAACACGATCAAGAATATCGTAGGGTCTGATGCACCCTAGAATTTACTTTCATTTCATTTCAAACCACATTAGCTTCTTCCACATAGATATGTGTAGAAATACCATATACCCAACGTTGAAATCAAGATCTCGTCATTGGTTATCTACATAACTATTCTATCAAAATTGGTCTCCCGTGATATGCTTGTTAATATTTTTAACCTTCACAACCATTTCCTAAGTCATTTTAGGTACTATAAGCTTACACTCATAGACTTCAACCTAACACGCCGTGGTTTGGCACCTTTTCCCATAAAAGGCATCATATGGTGACATTTAGATACTCGGGTGGAAACTGTTATTGTAGGAGAATTTAACCAGTGCAAGATGTTAGTCTCATACTCCTTTGAAGTCCATAGAACATGATCACAATATATCTTATGGTTTCTAGATTGATTGATCATATTAGACATCAGTTTGAGGATGACTGGACATTCTGAAGTTCAGTTCACTCCTCAGATCATGTTGTAGAATTTTCCAGAACATCAAGGTGAATCTCAAATCATGATCGGAAACAATAGATATTTGAAATCCATGAAAACTTACTACTTATTTGATGTAAATAAATGCAACATGATGCAATGATAAGTCCCCTTAAATCATGATAAAGTTAGTTTTCTTCGTAAGATTATCCACAAAAAACCATATAGAATTGTATCCCATGGATGTCCTTGGAAGTCCATTGACAAAGTCCTTGGTAATATAGTAACACATCCATGTTTGTATTGGTAGTGGTTGTATCACCCCCAATATAATTTTTCCTCTCATCCTTCACATGCTGACATACCAGGAACATTGATGAATATTCTATATTCCCACTTTTCATATTGTCCCACATAATTTTTTCCCAAGATATCGATACATATTTGTACTCCCCAGGTGAATAGAGAAGGATGAGCTATGTGCATCCTTTAGATGCTCTGTATTTATCTCTTGATTAGATGGTACACATAATAGTGACCTAAACCTCACAAATCCATTTTTCTCAACCACAAAATCCGTGGATTTCCCATTTCTAATGGATTCCATACTTTTCATAATTTCCACATCATTTCTTGGAGAAACCATTATTTATACATTTTCAATGGTTAAACAATCAGTTGATAAATGATTGATGATGTTCCTACCTTAATGATTCCCATGTCCATCCTCTACTAATCAAATAATATTTGATCTTTTTCAATTTTCATCATTGATAAAGATGTAAGATCCATTCTCTATAGGCATCTGCCACCTTGTTTGCATTACTGGGATAGTAGTTGATTGCGAAGTCATAATCCTTGATGAGCTCTATCCATATTATCCAGCGCATATTAATCACTTTAGTGTGAATATATTTTTTAGGATCTTGTGATTAGTATATAACTCACAGTTCTCCCCATAGAGTGAATTCTGAATGATTTTCAATGAAATGATCACAACTGACAACTCCAGATCATGCATGGGATATATTTTCTCATTGATTTTCAGCTTCCTTGAGTCTTAGTCTATCACATTATCATTCTGTATCAACACAGAACTCATGAATGTTTTTGATGCATCACTGGATACCACAAAAAGTTCTACACTTGTGGGTAATGTGAGCATGGGCATAGTGATAAGAATCATTTTCAACTCCTTGAATCTATTTTCACCTTCATTACTCCAAGTAAACCTTACTCCGTTATGACTTATCTTTGTAAGGGGGTTGAAGAATATTGATAAATTTCTCACAAATCTGAGATAATATCTTGCTAAACCCAAGAAGCTATACATATCCATTTCTGATTATGGAATCGACCATCACTCAATAGCAGTTATCTTGTAGGTATCCATAAATAACCCATTGCTTGTGGTTTTATGACCCAATAATGAGACCTCCTTCAAGAAGAACTAAAACTTGTTGTGCATTTCATAGAGATTCTCCTTCCAAAAGGTCTCTAGTAAAGTTCTTAGATTCCTCTTATGATCATCCTTGGTTTTGGATTATTTTAGAAAGTCATCTATAAAGACTACAACAAAATTGTTGAGGTAATCTCTAAAGACTCTATTCATCAAGTCCACGAATATTTCTGAATCCTTAGTTAGTCCGAAAGGCATTACTATGAATTCATAGTTCTCTTATCTCATACAAAAAAGTATTCTTGGGGATATCCACATTCATTATCCTTATATAATAATATCTCAACCGAAAATCTACCTTGGAGAAGTATTGTTCTCTAGGTAGATGATAAAAATATCCATCAATTCATAGAAGAGGATACTTTTTCATTACCATGATTTTGTTAAGTTCACGATAATTTATGGAAAGTCACATTGACCCATCCTTATTCTTGACGAAGTGGACTGGAGCACCCCATGGTGAAGAACTTGGGTGTAATCCCTTTATCTAGAATCTCTTGTAGTTTTTTCTTAATCTCCCCAATCTCCACAACTTCCATTCTATATGGAGTATTGGATATTGGAAACACACTGGGTATACGGTCAATTGAGAATTCATGATCTCTTCTCATAGAAATACCTACAAATTCCTTGGGAAGCACTTTAGAAAATTCCATCACAACAGGCATTTCTTCAAGGATGGTTACCTCCTTGGACTTAATCAATTGTTCCAAATATGCATTCTCATAGGGAAGTAATATCCATGATTGAGATTATGGTTCTAAATAAGATTCATCTTTCTCCTTTCTCTTGTATATAATCAGGGGGTTGATTCTCCATATGGATATTTATTTTACTCACATGGAAATTTATGTTGGCTCTATATAAGGAAAGACAATCCATTCTAATAATTGAATCAAATTCCACCAGAGGTATTATGATGAAGTTCGCAAGGAATTTCAATCAACAAATTATGACCGGGGAGGAGTTATATTCATGGGATGCAATTATTTCCCAATTTTTCATATTCGTTGAAAACTTTACTTTGATGATTTTTGGTGGTGTTTGTATTATTATAATAATCATTCATAATATAAAAAAATGTGTAGAACCAAATTCAAAAATTATGTTCACTATTCTTGAATGAATAACTAGAATACAAATCACTACTTTGTTGTTGGGTTTCACTTTGGAAATAGTGATTGTAAAATCTCTCCCTTTCTGTCTTGGAGGTTGTTGGTTGCCATAGAAAACCCTTGGATTAGGACACTGATTAGAAAGGTTCCCTTGTTCTTAGTAGTTGAAGTAACAAATAATGAACTAAGAGTCTAGCATATTGTTCCTCTCCTCTGTTTTAGCCACAAGTTTCTGTTGTCGATAGTTAATAGCTAGGTTCCCTTTTCTTCCACACCTAAAGCATTTCATCCACCCCTTCAGGTAGTTTACATGGTTATTTTTCACACCATTGGCAAGTGGGGTGATGGATTTTCTCATAACCGTTTTATTTATCCATTAGACTACCAGAATTGAAGTCCAACTTACGCTTCTTATCCCCATTTTACCCCTAAGATTATTTGATCTTTATTTTGACCTTGACAGCACATCAGACAATTTCTCCATAACTATGGAAGTCACGGAATGCCTGGCTTTTTGAAGGGTATGTTTCAGCCCACCAAAGAAGCGGCCAACCTTGCATTCGAGGGTAATAAAAAATCCATAGGCATATCTAGAAAGACTTATGATGTTTTCCATATACACTCTGACGGATTCATCATTTTTTTGACGGAAAAGAAGTCCATTTTCCATATTATGTCATAGGGTGTGAGGATATCATATATCGAAAAACTTTTTTTTTCGTAAATCCTTCCATTTCCATGCCTCTCTCTCTTCCTAAGGCTTCATATTTTTTTAACAATGTCCACCATTTATTGGATTCACCAACCATATGATAAGCATCCAAAATAACCTTCTCTTGTTTGGAACATTGAAGGAAGGAGAATATATTTTCAATGGAGTTGATACATTGTTTGGTGATTGATGGATCAGATGAGCCATTAAAAGTATGAGGCCTTTTTCTTATTATGCTCTCGATAGAGACTTGTACTTTCATGGGGGGGGATTGAATGTTCCTCTTTAAAAATGTTTCCATTCAATGCTTTATTTAACTAAGAGTGTATCACGAGAATGAATGTGATTCCTTATCCCATATTATTTGTAATCTCATTAGAACAATTATCATATTGGTCTTGGCATCGGTTGTTAGCCTGAGTCCTCCAATTACCATCCATTGGCTAGAATAAAACGAAATTTAGGGGTAACAAATAAAGGGTAAATAATGGATAGAATCGATGACTTATAAAATTATTTTATTTCCATAACTAATGAATCAATAGGCTTCAATATATGTTTTCCACGATCTACATTCAAATATATATTCATAGGGGAATTTTTTTAATTCCCTTAATAACAGTTCATACTATTCCTGTTAATTTACCAAAGCATATACCTCAAATGCTTCATAACTTAGAGTGTAGCAAGGCCCATTTTCGTGTACCAGGATACCTCGGGTTAAGCCCAAAACTCCTTGTCATAGATTTCACACGTAGGTACATATGTTCCAGATCCAAAACTACCTGGTCGTATCCATAAAGGGATGTATTTTCTTGATAAACTACATACTCAATACTCACCACAATTTTGGGATGTTTTTATTTTACTTAGTCTTTTATTTAAGGCTTCATTAGGGTTTTCTAATCCAAATCAAAAAAGTAACTAAACCTATCCTCTAATACCAGCAATAACAACCCATATTTTTATTAGACACATAAATAAGATTTATTACATAAACTCTTCAAATGATAAATCATGGAAGATCAAGTGGTCTAGTGTATTTGGGTCTTATCGAAATTACACATAAAATTTAAAAAATTAAACACATAACATCATTATTGAAAACATATTTTATATAACCCCGACATTATCTTGTACTTAGCATTTCATGGGATAACAAGATGACATACATGTGATAAGTGTGAGATATAAAGCTCAGTAAGGGAGTAAACAAGGCATAACATGAAGAATACAATACGTGTTAGTGAATAGGAATATCAATGGAGCATAAATTAACAAGAACCTAAAGGTGTGATATAGCATGATTATCATAACATGGAAATGTGGAAAAAAACACTTAACATGGAATTAGTATGATCCAAGGCTCATTGCACTTGTAGCATGAGAGAACCCTCATTTAACTTCCATTATCATGATTAAATTCTCATTTCACATTAATTTTAATTATTAAATCCTCAATTAACTTGACATATCATGATACTAATCTTTACCCAATGCATTGACGTGCTATCAGAGCACACCCTACTTAAGCATTTCATTTATTGCATAAGTGTGTCACATGGATAATAAACATGGATTCATTAAACATCATATTTTATTACAAGATAAAAGAATGTGAAATTCATACATTAAAATTTATAATAAATAGGTAAATTTTCATAAATAATGATACCCTTGATAGAGAAATGGGCATGATATTCAGTACACAATGACTTTGGCTTGAAAAAATGCAGTGCAGTTTTGGAAGCATAACTTCGTGACATATTAATTAATAAAAATGGTTAATAAGAGATTAAAGGGTTGTTTAATCATATGTATATGAAATTGTAATTAAGGGGTTCATTTAAATATATTTCAAAAACTTAATAAATTGAATTTGGACTCATAATAAAAAAGAATTGTTTGAATGTAAATGAGGAGATAGAAATTTCTTATAGAATTTTTGCATGGTAATAGGTGTCATGGGAGGCATTAATGACATAATAATGTCTCTCACATGATTCAAACATAAATAGGGATGTATGGCGGTGGTTATAAACTATACCCCATCATTTATAATTGAAAATAAAAGGTTATCACAAAATTATGAAACTTGGATAAAATGAGGAAGGAAGGAATCCCTTACTTGGAAGTGTGATCCCAAAGGCTTGGGAGAGGCTTGAGATGGCCTTCATGGGAGATTTTGGAGCTTTGGGAGGATTATAGAAATATAATGGCAGAGGATGGACTAACTGCAATGGCTTTGAGTGAAGTGGAAGTTTTAAAATGTGAGGGTTTATATAGGAAAAAAGATGGAATTCTTTATTATTTATGTTTGGGACACCACGGATTAAATTAATCCAAACCACAAACCATCACATGGTTATTCCCATGGTTTTAAATAAGGGTAGTTGAAAACAATATTTTATAAGGCCAATGGCCGAACATCTTAAAATAATAGGGCTTCTTATATGAAAGTGAGTCACAATCTCATGGAAAATAATTTAAAAAGCTAAAATGTTTTATATGTAATGGGGGGTCCACTAAGGATTTGTAAAATAAATAAAAAAACAACCTAAAATTTAAAACATTTAATGCTAAAAAATATATTTTCTGAAATAATGTTTATATTATTTTATTACATCACTCTTAGATCATTATGATGTTATAAAAAATTATATATTTAAACAGAATTTAATTTCTACCCAAAAATTCAACTGTCTTAAAAAATTATGAAAAATACAGCATTGGATAATTTTGATGTCCTGATTCCAAAAATAATATAAAATTTATGCAAATTATTTTTTAAATATCTGAATTTTCACTTTAAAAAAACTCACATTTATCAAAAATTCAGTTGTTTTGACAAAAACAACATTGAAACCATAATAAAAATTAAAATTGTATTAATACAAAATTATATGATCATTTATACATAATAAAAATCAATTTAATTAAAATATTATTTAATTCAAAAATCCATTAATTTATCAATATATATTTTTTAGATAAATTAACTAAAAATACTATATGTGATTTAAATACTATTTACAAAGTAACAATAATAATAAAGATGAATATTATTTATTATATTCAATAATAATATTCATAATCATATTTATATGGTCTTGTTACAAAACACATTATAACACGCTCATAAGACTGAAGGTTAAGGTGTGTGATGGTGACAAACTCTTGGGGTGCCTCTGATAACATGGCACACATGGTAATCTTTATCAATATGCACTTCTCTTATAGGTGGTTATGCTGGATCATAACGTGTTGAATCTAGGCTTGGGATTGTTAAAGAGAGATGCCCAATGATGCTATCTCATCTTGGGCTTGGTAAAGAGCGAAGACCAATGACGACACCTCTATTCAAAGCACCGACAAATGGGCTTTCAGACGGGTCATGTTTACTGGATGAGGCCAACTCTTCCTTTGTCTATGTAAATTGGATTTATTAAAGCTATATAATTATACAAATCATGTGATCATTGTTCAATGGAAATATTTTCAAATGTAACAATTTATAACAGTATTTTTAGGTCTAATAGCATAAAACCAAGGATGGTTATATTTTATATAAACATTTTCCATAATAAGATATTTAATTAAATCAAGATGAAGTTTCATTAATGAATGTTTGGGTCAATACATATCCTCTATGTTTTCCCAAAATTGTTCTATAATAAATTATACATTATTGAATTATGTTAATCAATTTCACAGTTTTTTAAATCCTTCCACTTGTTATGTATTTTAAATAATTATTTTATTTAATATATTATTATGAGAAATTAAATAAACAAACAACCTGATATAATGAAATTTTTGTGGTCTGTAACTATAATATCCACCCATATTCCATTCCACAGCCACACTATTTGTGTTTGGTGTTTTTTTGAATTTATTCCCAGGGATATCATAACATCATCCATGAAGTTGATACTAAGATAAATTGTTTTTCTATGATATTCATTAGAATAATTGTTCATATTATTTACAATCAGACTAAATAAAAGTAATAATGACAAATTATTTAAATATATTTTTTCCTTTGATTATGTATTATGTGTTTGATAACATTCTCTACATAGAACAATTAACTAAAATGAAACTATAATACGGTAAAAATATTAAAAATGAATATGAGTAATGAATTTTTAAATAAAATTAATATATATTATTATATATGGGGTAATTTTGTTATAAATTTAATTAAAGAATAATTTTGTTAAAGAATCTATCTACTTATATGCTATAATTTTTTATTAAATATAATTAAATATTTTATTTTTAAATAATCATTTAAATAAAATATAACATTTATTTGTTACTTCTTTCTTTTTTAGTGTTTTATATAATTCAATTATAAAACAAATTGTTGTTTAAAATGAAATTTTCCTATAAAAATACATTCTAATTACATTATTTGATTTCATTTGATAGTTAATAATAAACATTCAAGATATTTAATTTGAAAAAATATCAATATTGTATTTGTAATATCAGTATTAGTTTATGATAAAATTTTTGTATTTTTCTAAAAAAATTAGGTAAATTGTAATGACACAACGATTCAAAATTAAATTATATTTTCATTACTACGTTCCTTATAAAGAAATATAGTTATAGAAACACTTATATTCATTTAAATGTATATTTCAGACTGTTACAAAATAGAGACATAATATATCTATTAGACATTACATACCATTAAACATCTTAACTTATTCTATCATAGTCATTTTGTACCAACTGCTAATATTAGTACACGTTAAGGATTTTGAAAAATATATAATTAATATAGAAGGAACAAGAAACATCCTCGATCAGTACAATCATACCCTATAAATCCCATTTATTAGTGATTACATGGGAGATGGAATCACTAGGAATTTCCTATGTCTAATACTGAGCAATGATTCAATAACTATCAATTGTGTGAACCCATTTGTTAGAGAATTTATGTTAAGAGATTACCACTAAACTGATGTTCTACAAAACACAATAATAAATTACTATAATCACACTCCTTATTCATAGGGTGTATACTGGTGTAATATGGGTTATGTATATAATCTTTATCAATCTGAATTTTAATTTTTTCTCTCAAAGTAGTATTTTATTGATTCAATTTCATTATTACTTAATATAAAAACGATTTTGAAAAAAAAACATATTATTATGACTAAACCAAAGTAGTATATTTATGAAATATATAATTTCAATTAAAATTAACATTTTTATAAATTAATAATTATATAAATAAAATTTATTTTAATGAAATAGTATTATTAATTTTTAAAAATTTAAATATATATTTGAGAATAGAATTTAGTTAATTTTAATATAATTTCTAGAAGGGTAACAACAATGTTGCTATTTTAAAAACTAATAATTCACAATAAATAAATATTTTATTTAAATGTGGAATTTTTATAATTAATAAATTTAATTAGTAAAATAAAATATTATTCTTTGTAATAGATATATTAAAATAATCTACTTGAGAATTTTTTAATTGTTTTTGAGATAAACAAATTTTTTGGGTAAAATCTAAGTACTCTGTAAATATAATGATTGTATTAGGACATAATATTAACCCAAAAGTGGTCTAAAAATATTATAAATGGTACAACTAAATAAAAAATTAATTTCACTTTAATATAATCTTTCATATGTTATTTGATTGATTTTACAAACTAATAAGGAATCCTCCAAAACGTATATTATATTTTATGATGTCAATAAAAATTCATTATGAATATGACTGACTTAAAGATCATGTATGTTATTATGATAATGAATTAATTTCATAACCTAATAAAATATTATAATAAACATCTCATTTGTTGAAACCAAGAAAAAAAACCCTAGAAATCTATGTGGTATTTATTATTTTATCAGTTACAGTCCAAAACCCATGTCTAGAAATTTATAAAGAACTCCAATACATTTTTCTATAAATATCCACACTAAAACAAATTACTCATCCCTATAAACTATTTAGGCATGAATTTTATCTCACTATAATAGTTTTCAGTTTGACATGTTTTTAATGAATAACATTACATTCCTTATTATTCACAAGCAATGTGAGAGGAACTTTCACATAGATTAAGCCCTTTTATGAACATTTTTTTACACCCAATATGTCTCTAGAATTATTCAGTGATTTTCAAAGCCATTATATTGTTATGTAAATACCTATCATCCTTTAAAACTAAGTGTGTTCACCTAGGGTAACCTTTAATTCATTTATTGGAGACTTATATATATGTAACATAGACTCCTTATTTCTGGGATTAAAATTGATAAAATATATTCTTATTATAATGACCCATAATTTTCATACATAGATATTACATCTTATTATATGAATATTTATTATATCATATAATGATCCACTTATTAATTATATTAGTATACTATATTGGGAAACATAGGTTTATAATTTAAATACATCATCTACAACTCTGTTCATTATAAATAGATCGCTTGTAATATATATTATATATAATATGTTTCTTCATAACCTAGGGAAAGAAAACACAAGAAAAGATGTGCTCAGAAGCCCAATAAGTGTAAAAGATAGATATATTAATATTCATATAAACATTACATGAAAATATGGGTAAAATATCATGATAATAACATTTTATAAACACACCGTACAGATTATAGATCATAATGATGATTAAACGTGTAAATATTGGAAATTACTAAGACATGAATAATAAAGGAATAAAAGAACAAGTTATATGATAGAAAAATATATAGGGACATAAAACACCCTAAGAGGGGAGGGGTGAGTCAATGGGTTAATTTTTTCTTTTCAAGTGAAAGATCTTATTACGACTTTAGTGTGAACATGTAAACCCTATCCAATGGAATTGTATTATTATTAACCATCCACATGTATAGTAAAAACATAATAGTTTTACATGGTTCACCACTATGGTCTAGTAATATGAGAATACACTGAAATTATATCATTAATTCCAAAATAAAAAAAGCATAAATAGTTATTTTGGTCTAAAAAATATCATACATAATCACTCTATTCCAAACATGTTTCAATTATAAAAATTTTTAGTGTTGACACATTGCCTCCCCCAGAACACTTATGATGACTCTACCTAGAGCAATAAATTATGTAAAGTCTTACTCATTTATATAACATTATGGTTGTAAAAATAGTTTAATAATTTTATTCTTCATCCTTATTAATCATGAAACTCTTCTTACATTGTTGTACAAAACTGATGCACATGAAATCCCTATTCACATAAACAATATGTTCAACACTACTATTTGTGATGTTTTAATCCTTCATTAAACCCACATTGTGTTTCAATGAAAATACAGTGTTTTTGAATTGAAACAATCATGTGAATCACCAATCAATAACAAAGATAATATCCCTCATAAATCTAACTACCTTCTGGATGATCAAAGCCTTTACGGATCACATGTTTCCACGAAACACCTAGTCTCCATGAAACTCTCTATTATGAAAATACTTACCATCAATCAAAACTAAACAAGTATTGTTGTGACTCTCAATCTATTTTTTCAGATTTATGAAGCACTCATATTTTAGGAATTTATAATAATTCATCCTTTTAAAAAATTATCTTCCTCTTAAATTATATATGTGTGGAAGACTATTTATATACATAGCCTTTCATGAACAACCAATCTCCCAGTGGAATTTTTGTATGAATCAAAATTCATGTTCAATACAATACTTATGTTAAACAATATCCATTTATGTTTAACCCATTTGAGAAGATTCTCTTATTTTTGATGATTTACCAACATCCCATCATGCACATGTGAAAAATCTTATAGTCATGGAGATCTTTGTATTTCCATCATGCGTTCTCAATGCTCCTCACCTTTATGAAGATCAACCTTCCAGAAACATTGCCTTCAAAAATATCATTCCTTTACCATATAAGAGATCATTCACTTATAACAATACACATTTATTGAAGCATTCCCTTTACTCCTGATTTTGTGCTCCAAATATTTGGAAACATTAAAAAATAACGCCACCATCAACATAGAATCCATCTTCAACATAATACCACATTTGGAAAAAATCATGGATAAAACCTAGGGTGAATTTATAATAAACATAAAATACACTCTATTTATATTAATGAAAATAATTGGTTCCTATGATCACCCTCTTGACAATATATATGTAATTTAAATAAAGCACCCACCTCTATCAAAATCAAAACATGCAAGAATAAACTCATCCAACAATCTATGTCTACATGGGAAATTCTAAGTGCCTAAGAAAAGAGTCAAAAATATGGATTTAATTCCCCCTGGAACAACCAACCAATCCTAAAATCGAATGAATTAAAATTAGTTTCACTTATCTCCCCCATCTGATATAATCCCAAAGAACATGTAAATGTAATATTAGTGATAAAAACCATTACCTATACTATATCTAACATATAGACCTATAACACAACCTAAAATAGGTTTAAATAGTGAGCAAAAATGTGAAGAGGGGACCAAATGTAGCTTCCTCAGGCACTGGTTGGTGGTTCAACATTGGGTTTGAACTGTTTTTTCTTGAACATTTATTATTCCAAGGGCTCTATCTAGATATTTTCCAATTGGTCATTATTTTTAAAATTATCTACATTAGTCACATATTATTCAGAATTTTCTATTTTTATGTTATATCTGATATTAATATGTTTAGTATGATAGTGATGAAATATATTCTTCATACGATTGATCGTTCTCTTGTTTGCACAAAAACCACCATCAGCTACTTCACCTCATCAAAATTATATGTGAGTGTTTTCTTAATCGTCAATAGCTGAGTGAATGGATTTTTTTGTATAAATATACTCTACATTAGCCAAACTAATAGGACTTCTTTCTTATTTATTTCTCAACCACATAGAAATTTTATTCTAATAATCTAATCTCCACCACTTTGGAACTTTCTATCCACCAAATCTCTAGCCAAATTAGTGTAAATAATATCGATAATTCATTATAACTTCAATCAAAAAAGTATAAGACACAATTGATTGTACCTTAAAAATATATAATTATTTCTTTAACGACTCAAAAATGATATTCCATCAAATTAAGTTAGAAGGGAGGAACTAATCTTGTTAAAAGATTCTATATGTCTATGTTTCTATTATTTATAATAAGATTCCAATGATCCTACTGTACAAGGATAGATCCATATAATTCCAATCCTAATGATTTTCACATTTTTTCCAGCCGTAATCGGTGTCGACATTTTTTTGGATCCATTCATCTTGAATTAATTCAGAAATTCTATTGAATATTTATTAAAAAAAAGTGATTTTGTAATCTTTATTTTAAATATTCTATAACCCCAAAAGGATTTTACAACACCATTAAATGAATTTAAAATTCACATTTCATGTGATCAGTAAATTTTTTAACTGATCACAATCTTATTCTTTAAAAAATTACATCATACACACACACAAGAGCAAAACATTTCTCTTTATGAGAATTACTAGCATAATGATTATGGTTGACCCCTCCCATCTAAAATTATATCTTTTTATGATATGCATCCAAAAGTTAATATGATGCTTTTAGTGGCTAGTTTAGACCATATAGATCCATCATTAATTTACAAACCTTTGTTTGGTCATTTCCACTTAGAGACCCCATTGATAGTTCAATATAAACTTCTTCTTCTTTAAAAACCCTATTTATAAATTTTTTTGTGACATACATTTTATAAACATTTTATACACTTTGAATTTTAATGGCATGGAAAATCCTGATCGACTATAGTCTAACAATTAAAGAAATAGTTTCTTTAAAATCAATGCCTAAAATTAGTGCATATCATTTATAAACAAATAGTTTGTTGTTTGTGATCATATTTATTTGATCAAGAATTATTTTTTAGGATCAAAATTTTTCCAATAACATTGTTTATTTTGGGTCTGTTAACAAGATCCCATATCTAGTTATTTTTTGTATGACCCAGTTCTTCATTCATGTTCTTACGCTATGATTTATCATTCTCTAATTATTCAAATGAATTTGGATCTACAATTAATCAGAAGGAAAAATTTTATTTATTAATTATTGTCAATATATATTTAGGTGTGGTGCAGTCCCCAATGATATTGTGTCGATCAATTTATTTACTATTATTTCCCTTGGAGGTTTTGATGATTTTTCTTCATAAAAGGTTCTTCATCTCATTATTATTTTGAATTACCATCATTTTTTGATACCAGAATGTATTCAATGTATTACACTCTTTTCTCATTTAAGCCTTCCCCTATCAAAATTATAATTATTTTCTAATATTAATTTTAATTTATGAGATCCCTTAGGTGTTTAGGGTTTTATCCTCAATTATATTAACATAATTTCTTTCCATAATCCTTATAAGATTATTATTTTATAATTTTAGTATTTAATGAACATTGAATATCCAAGAAATATTCCCCCATCAACAACATCACCATACGTTCCTTGATTTCCATATTTATATCAAAAGAAACATTTACCTCATACAAAATGAAAATAATTAAAATATTTATTCCTTCTATACCATATATCATATGATTTCCTACTCTCCACTATCAAAATACAATTTTGATTTTAGTGTACACTACAATATGAATAGCATTATTCTAGTAATGATGAGAAAAAATGACTCTCAATTTGAAGAGTTATAACCATATTTTGAATCATTCAATTTTTTATGTTCAACAACCCCATTTTTTGAGGGGTTCTCACTAAAGATACCTCATACTTTGTAACATTTTTTTCATGATAATTGTTATATTAAATATATGTGTATTCTATTCCATTGTCAAATAAAAATTCTTGATTGTGTGACCAATTTTATTATTTGTGATTTGATGAAAACTCTTCGTGAAATCAAGCACCTAATTGTTCCTATGCATAAACATAAAAAATTCCATTATATTATAATCATAAATAAAATGAATCAATCGATTATACCTATTTTCACTATCCACATTAATAAGACCACATAATTTTTTGTGGATGACATCAAGAAGATTTAATGGCCTTTTTCTCTTTAGTAGATATAAACTCCCAACCATCATTAATTTTATGCGTGCATCATATGTATTTTTTATCATGCATTAGATTAGTAATGTCAAAATACATCTTAATAATATATATGTATTCCATTATTTATTGATTTATTTTTCTTATCATTTGATGACACAATTTGTTTTATTCTTCAATTATTATGTAAAAATTATTGTATTTACTCTCAACGTGTTATAAAATACCATTTGGTCTTCATCCTTTCCTGATATAATTACTAGTAATTCATTTTATTTACTATCCATTTAGATTCATGTTCACTACTATTACTAAGTAAGTGAGTTGAATCAGACACATAATATTGTGATGATATCCATATACCAAGAAAACATTAGTTTTCTATAACACATTATGTTCTTGTTGTATATTGATAATACCTTTGATCCTTAAAGCACCTTCATTTCTGAATTTCACTATTCCATTAACTCTTTTCTTACCATTATTCAAAATATCTACATTTCATGTCATGGGAGATGATAATCGATTTTCAGGAAACTAGGTTCTACAACTCTTCGAAGATTCGAGATATATTTCTATATATTATTCTCTTCTTTCCATGAGATACTTAGTTAATTTGATGTTAAAAATGGACTCTCCACTATCTTTTCAATATTCAAGGATTATTCATACTCATATAATTCTTCTAGAGGAGAATATATATTTTCAATAGTAACTCTTTTAGGTTGATCGGTACAGACTTCTCTCTAATTTTGATAGGTATTGTTCTAGTCATTCCTTGATTTAATATTAATAACATTATGGCTATTGTTAGAATATATAAAACAATATCCATATAATTTATTTCTTCTAAATTATAGAATATATGGTCTCATTCACCTTTGATTACTTCCAAGAACATATCCATTTAGATAACTGAATTCATATTCATTGTAATACATGGTATGGACCATAAATCCACATGATTTAAATCTCATTAGTGTAAATATCATCTAAATTCCGATCCTCCACCTTCCACATTATTTTTTATTGTAATTTGATTGACTATCATCTCTAGATGCATGCAGAATATTTTAATCTATCTTTTATATATTGATTGAATTTTTCATTGTTGGGACATTATCACGCTTTGTAAATTATTAATAATTTTTATTCCCAATACTTTTTATCTTCTTATTTCTAGCCTTTTATGTTTCTACATCACATAAAATTCCAAATTTTCACATAAATGTGGTTCCCTGATAGTTCAATGAATTTTCTACTCAATCATAACCCCATATACCTCTTTCAAATAGTTCTGTATATGGAAATATTTCAAACTATAGATTTTTCTTGAAATACCTTAATTTTGAATCAGATTATACTTTAATTTTTAATTCCACAACATCCACTTCATGTACCTCAAATATCTTAATCTTTTCCTCTACTCTCCATGTAAGGCCATTGATAAATTTTTCTATCTCCTAAATCCTATTTTTATATTCCACAACCTTTTTTCAAATTATAAGTGTTATTAAGTGTTCATATTCATCTAATTTCATTTGATAAATTTATATTTAAATATAATCCATATAATATGATGAATATGTCAAATATCTCCTATCAATCTATTTTTCTTTCATTTAATGTCACGATCATTAAGAAAAACCTCAGGTTCCACCATGATTTAAAATAAAAAAATTATCTAATTATCGTAATATTTTATATGTTCCCCCTTTAAACTATACCAATCTTGGATTCTTCAGGTTTATATTTAAAATATTGTTATACATCCTACAAAACATCATTATAATCTTGTTATTATTTGTATATGATGAAAAATTATCTCTAATTTATTTCATGAAATGAATTATCCCCTATTATGGAACATCTTCTGAAACTTATACATGAATTCTACTTCAATATATATATCATTAAATTGTGTGTTCATAAAGTATCATTTTTCCATAATTTACACCACAAAATATGTCTAAGGTAGTATTTCATTAAAATACCCATTTTCCTCTCTTGAATTTTCTAGCAATAAGAGAATGAAATTCATCAAGAAATTCATCACTATAATCACTTCATATCAAAATATAAATTTTATCCATGAAATTCAATTGCATTTTCTTTCTCAAATTATTGTTTCTAATATTTTTACACTCATTCCATAATCCACTAGACTGCATAGAAGATCAACAAGAAAAATTTTATAGATATTATCTTTCTTCAAGGACTGACACTATTGGATTGTATATAGGTTGAAAAAATACCACATTCTTATTTAGAATTTAAATATCATTAATATATTAACCATCTCCTTGAATATCTCCAATTTTTTTTTTGTAATTTGGTTATTGAAAAAATTATCATTTTCATAAGGAAGTATTTTCATAACATCAATGTTATTGTAAAAAACAAGGAATTTGTCCTCCTTCACTTTGTTATAAACATCATAAATTTTTTATAGTTATTCCATCAGTGAGTTGGATTATTTAAAACATACCAACATAAAATATATTTGATCATATAGAGTTTTAGTAATAGAATTTTGTGTTTTGGAATGTGTATATAGCATTTTCATCTCTATATCTATCATGGAATGACCTATTGCATCACTGACCTGAATACCTTGAGCTATGTAAATAATAAAATCCATCACAAGGGATCATAGATGATATTCCATAATATTATTAAAAATAAATAAAATCCTTTCATAAAAAAATTTGGACTCCCCTAACATGCACTAAATTCCACTTTTAAACAAATAAGGACAAATTTAACACCAAAACCCATACCATTTTATACCACTTTAAGGACCCTAGAACACCCTGATAAGGGATGGATAAATAATGGTGTCAAATTTTTTGTTTTTAAGTATTTTTATCTTGTTCTCATATCGGTAGGAACTTGAAAACCCTATCTGATAGAATAATATTGTTCTTTAACATTCACATGCAGAGAGACAACACAATAGTTGTACTAGGTTCACCACTGAGGGTTATTGTATGAAGCATACTCTGATAGTGTGTTATCCATAACGTAATAAACTATAAACTACTAGTAAATTTTTATTATAGAATATTAGACACAATCAATTTTTTATATGCACACTACCATTACGAGATGTTTTAAGGATAACACACTGCCTCCCTCAGAACAATTTTAATGAATCCCCCTAGCTCACTGACTTGGGTGAACTATTAATCAATTTAAATAATTTAAGGTCACCTTAGAATATCAAAAAACTAAGTCATTCTCCCTGATTAAAATAAGAATCTTCTTTAAATATAGTATTTAGTTGAATCATATGAAATCATTTTTCACTTTAACTAGACGTTTAACACTATAATTCCCGAATATTCAAGCCTCCACCAATTAACATTTATGTTTCAAAGAAAATATACAATTTATAAACCTATACACATTCATGATGCTCTAATACATTTTGAAGCTCACATCTTTTTTGAAAAAAAAGCATTGGGGAAGCTCAAAGCCTTCATGAAATAAAATTCATCACAAAACTCCCAGTTTTTATAAAGAACGCTTTTATGAAAATACTACTACGTTAGTTAGAGATAAAGAATTATTTCATTATGATTAAGCTCAGAATACAATCCTGATTCAAAATTAATTTATCCTTTAATAATTTTGAATAATTTATAATTTTATCAAATTATATTCATGTCAAATGAAGTGTGTGTGGTCTCCTATACACATACTCTAACCTTTGCGGACCTCCAAGCTACTAATGTACTTTTTTTGATATTCTGAAAATAAATATGTACATTATTTAAATTTAAATATAATATAACAATTTTTTTTCACTATTAATAAAAAAACATTTAAATAAATTCAAAAAAACAAAATATATGTTGATTTTGAAATTTTCATTCCAAAATTAATTTTATTTTTTCATGTAAATATTCCAAAATTTAAAAAATGTTATTTTAATTATTTTCTATCAAAATGATATAAAAACCATTTAAAGGAAGAATTTTTTTAAATAATTTAAATACCTTACTAAAAAAATATATACTTTATCTAATATTTATATATTTTTAAAAATTTGTTCCTATTATTAATAATGCTAATTTAATATATAGTTTTTAATGGTATACCATATTTTAGTTTAGTTGGACTTGGGGTTGCGTGTATTACGAAGAATCAAAAAAAATTAGAAAAGAAGTATATCATGAAATTTTGAGGATCTAATCTAAGGTGGTATGATATATGTGGAATTGAATAGAATATGAATATCATTAATGTGATATATGGGGATAAAAATATATATCCTTCCAATTCATTTGGTAATGTTTTAATGTCATGATATACCATGCATAGTTCACAATCAGCCAACCTAAGTGCACTATGTTATTATGTATCGACAATTATAATTGAATTATGATTAGGATGTAATTTTTTATGTCGGTGATATATTTATATAATTACTTGATGCTATCATTTTTTATTCAATGATCATGAATATGATTCACCTAATTAATTTCATTATATTTCCCCCATTAAATCACATGTAATTATTTACATAATGTCGGGCCATTTTTATTTCCTTAATGAGCTTTATAGATAACCCTATTATTATGATTATCCCCAAGTTATATAATTTAGTATTAAAAAATTGATTTAATTTAAGGGAATTTTAATGTTTTATATACGCATTTCCTATTATTGTGATATATACATAAATATCAAAATACAATAGGCCTCTCAATGATGTATGATTGTATTATGTTTATCATAATTAAATAGGTCAATAAATAATATTAATAAAACCCATGAGTTGTCACATTTGGTATTAGAAAATGATTTAGTTATTTTTTAGGTTTATGACTAGTTGAATTTTATTAAAACCATAGGGATAAGAGAAAAAATTTAAAAAATTCCACAATTTCAGTAATGTATAGAGTATATGACATTGAGTAAATACAGACATATATAGATACTATAAATTAGATGTGTCTTCAATATAGATGTAACTTGGGGAAATAACATAGAAAGTGATCATTGGGTATTAACTCGACATATACCTGATTTATGATTAAGAGTTATAATATTAAACACATGTCCAAAATATCTTAAGAGATATTTTTTGTTTAATCAAAAGTTTTTTACCATCAATTATATAGGGGAAAAATACTCATGAAAATAAATTTTATGAAATAGGTCGTGGGTAACTCATATTGATACTTAGAACATCATAAATCATTAAATACATATAATTTGTGGGTTATCTCTTCAACTTTAATAGTTTACATTCTAGATTTTTTATATATTGAAATTTAACTTCCATAAATCTATTTTGGGGGAATAAAATGATTAAAACCATCATAAAATATTGAAAGAATTTGTTATCAAATATTTATGAACTTTAAATATCCTATGTGACTATCGTTCTACAAATTATTTTGTATCAGGTATATTTTTGTAGATTTGTTAAAACACCACATCAAATAATGGACATTGTGTTATGTATGAAAATAGAAAATGGTTAAATTATCTCATTCACATCATATAATCACCCCTATATATATTGGTTGGTTAAATTTCCTAGAGAACCTTGTGATGATCCCTCTATAGAAATTCAATGAAATTCATGGTGTGGATATGATTTAATTGAAAATATTCAATCAAAATTTGTGGGAGAATTTATTCATCATATATCATGAGTCAACAGGTTCTCCAAGCATGATCGTTTCCGGGCCACACCATAGTTGGTGAAGGATTTCGCACTACCCATTCCCCCATTGGTAGAGGATGGTACTCTGCCACCTCTTCCGGGTGTGTGACCACCACGCTTCATTTCATTCCTTAACCCTTAGTCATTACTTCATTTTCCTTCGATTTGCTAAGACCTAAGGTTTTTGAATGGTTTAATGTGATCCTGTAACATTCGATCTCAACATTGCAGTTCAAAAATGCAACCTTACAGCAGAATATGACATTAACTGCATGTTTTAAAAATCATCATGTAGTAGTGGATTCCTTTTATCAGTAGATTTTATTATCAATAGGTCCATAAAAGGGTGTTTGGCTTATATATTATTGGAACATCTTGATCCGATTTGAATATGAGGATGATCTAATTATCACCTAGTCGAGTGGGCCTCGTGCCAGTGGAGGTGATCATTTTTTATTTTTCATGTGGCCCTACAATTTTCATATGAATAGGGATTATTAAAAAATGGTTGTATGGGTTTGATTTCCAAATAACCCTCTCCCTTTTCAAAACACTATTATCTTTAAAATTCTTGGTAAATTTGAAGGAAAATACCTATGTTCAGATCATAAAAATAACGTTGTATTCCCTCTGATTTCCCTGCATGTTTGTGTCGAAGATGATGTTGATAAGGATCATGTTGGATTGTTTTTTATTACTATGGGTGAGGAGTTATGATATAGGGAATTGTTTGTGTTTTAGTCCTAATTTTAGTTTTGTTCATTGTGCATATTATTGGGTTAGAGTGTTAAGGATTACCACTCTAGGGGGCCAATGTTTTTGGGGGCTGGAGATCCAGTGACTTGATCCTCGGCTAAACATCATGTTTGCAAGGCACTAAATGTCTATTTCAATATATCAGGTAAATTAGGTGGAGGTTCGTTACACAAGGATGATAGGGATGTGGTTCTGAATAAATTGAATGATGCAAAGGGAATGATACAAGATAGGGTTCCATCATCCAATCCAAAGGTATTGGATATTTTTAACAGACTGAGGAAAGATCTAAATGGTCTTACAGATAGTGATACATAGAACAAAGATGATATTGGACACGTTCAGAACAATTCTACATTTAGATAGGTTTTGTTGGATGTGGGTAATATTGCTTTGACTTGGGTGGGAGGCAGGGATGAGAAGGCTACTAGAGAGGGACTGCCATAAATGATTGGTCACTCCTTCCCAGACAATGTGGCTTCATTTTCTAAGGACTTAATGTTGGGAAGTGGTGATGTGTCCATGAAGGGATTTCATGGGTACATCCAGGATATATCTCCTCAATAAAAATCTGGGAAAACAAGGGGTTCTAACCCAATGACCCGGACTTTGGTTAAACTAGGCATTAGTTTTGATGTGAATGAAGTAGATTGATTGAATATAAATCATTCAGACATGTTCTAGGACAATAGTGAGGTCTGTGGTATGGATTCCATCAAAGATGGAATTTTTTTTCTATAGATGAGCCTCGGAGCCTAAAGGGTAACAAGAGGTAGATCAAAAAAGGGAATTAACACTTCTCTTTACCACATCCAATTGAGATGTGATCATACAAGAATTTAAATGTTACGATGATGGACATTGAGTTCATTTTCTAGATGAAGTTAGGTGTTGTGGGTGATCAATCATTGGATATACTCTTGAGTTTAGAAGAAGTCATCAATCAAGTTATACTTCTCATTCCTTTTGATGATGAAGCGTCAAATTGATTGGGAGGTAACTACGGGTGACTCTTAGTGAAGAGAAATACACACTGATGGGGAAAATTGATCTGATTTTCATTGGGGGATGGAAAAATTAGAATATCAGCTTGGAGGAGTACGTCCAATAATGAGATAATCTATACTTGGATTATGAAGTAATGATAATGGATGAACTAAAAACTCAAGTATCCTAAATATCCTGGATATTGTTTATGGAGACTAGCTCTGTTAGAATTTAATTGTCTTTTAATTGTTATGTCATCATTTTTTGTGGTTAAAAGTTTGGGGTCTCAATTTTCCCTTAAAACTGTTTCAAATAATAAAAATTTAATTTTTAGTCATTATTATGAATCAAAATATAATTCTACACATGTTTAATATAACATCATGGAACCAGGATGCTTATAATACAAACAATTGATCATATATAAAACTTAATTAAATAAATTACTAAAACATTTGCACCCAAATATAAGACACACCACCTATCGGTCCCCAAATTCAAGTGAGATATAGTTATAGAAAATAAAACATGGGACTTATCTCAACATGTACCAGTATCAAGTGAGGGCTTCTTGTGTACCCAACTTCCATTGACACCTGAGTAGGGTTTGCGTAAAAATTAGTTGGAAATTACTAACACTTTTTAGTACCTATGTAGTAAATATTGTGCTTGTTTATGTGATAGTATAATCATACATAAAATATAAAATACATAAAGTAAATAAGAATTCAAAACACTCACAAATTCACATGTAAACAAAAACACCCATTTTTTAGAGAACATGTTTTTACCAAGATACAAGAAACCTCATTCACACATTCATTTAATCATTTCCACAAGGATAAAAGGTGTGAACATTGGAAGAGATAAAGACATTTCATTAAGGCTTTGAACATTTTACTAAGTACAAACAGCTATCTGATGAACATGTTACTCGACATCCACAAGGCATTGAGTTCAATGTCTTCCTATAAAGTTGAATGGTGAAAATGCCACTTTGTATCCATAAGGAATCGATTCATATTGGGATACAAATCTCACATATCTTACTTACATCATAAATAAGGGAAAAAATTAATCTATGTCCTTCATTTTTCATTTCACATTGATTGTATACCATGTCTATGACTTGTGTCTGGACACAAGGCTATCACACCCCAAATGATACAACCACATGTAAGGCAATAAGGCTATCACTACCCTATCCCATGTACATGTCATTAATCATAACAATAAAATATCATATTAATTCCTATTATGAGGGAAAATAATATCATAACCGTCCACCTTTTATATATACTAATGTTATAAACTCCATGGTTTGGTTAGTACACACAACAAGGTAGATCAAAATAGGGGTATAGAATAACATGTCACCATGATCAGTTAACCAAAATAAAAAATATATGGGATGATAATAAAAAATAGAATAAATAGATATATATAAATATTAATGGAATCAAGCCTTACATATGGGTCTAATGGGATACACCCACAACTATATGCAACTTATTCATAAAACATAGTCTCACATGCTATAAATGAAAACACATGTGATAAATACATAAAATACGGTTTAATGGGATACAAACACACACTAAGTTGTGATTAACACATATCACATGGTCCCAAGGGCTACACATGAACACAAGTGTGACAAATTCATCAAACATGGACCCACAAGCTACACAAACATGTGATAAGTACATTAAACAAGACCTCATTGGATCTAGGTCCAATATATAATAACCACACACCTAATGGGAAACCATATAATAGAAGGAACTCATTTTCAATCAATATTTGGCCATTTTTCGCTAGCATCAATCCAGTAAAAACATATCCATCATTGACATAAGAATATTGTTTAGTTTTACTGGGAATGATGCCATAAATTTGTTAAGTATTATATTTTATTAGACTACTTACGAATTAAATGTAATTAATAAAACAATTTTGAATTAGGGGTCATTTTCCTAAATGGTATACCCTAAAAAATCATTCCAATAACCATGAATAAAACCATAGTTTAGATTATAAAAAACCTGTAACATCAATATTGATCCGAATCTTTTTGATGAAAATCCCAACAACATGTATGAGTCGTTTATGACCATTTAGCCTTTATCAATATACATTATGTTATACTCAGGTAAAAAATTTAAAATCCAATTAATTTTGAGTGAATTAAGATTAATATAAAGATTTTAATGAAACTCGCATTCAATAGAAAAATGCATTCTTTTAGAACTACATTTTAGGTTTTATGGTCTCACATGAACCATAATTGACCACCAATAGAATGATTTTACCATTCATCCAACATTGAATGAGGAAACATACCTATCCAATGATGATGATAAATTATTTAATTTAATATAATTATTTGGGACCTTATGAATAATTAAACAAAGTGATGTTCCATAGATGTAATGATATTCAATAGTGTTTCACCACCCCTATCATACTCCTGATTCTAAGATAGAAAAAATATCTAAATTAGTTCCATTTTATAATGGAATGTTTTTCTTAATTCATTAAATACCATATATGTAACACCAATGGATATATATTAATTAAATATATAAATAACAATATACATTCATCGCTATGTGGAATCCTTTAGCCATGATAATCGAAATCCCCATCATTATGAGATAATTTAACCATGGATTGATGGAATTAGAATCTATTATATATTCAAGATCATGCGTTGAATCAATATATTATTATTAAAGGATGATAATTCAATGATTATTGAGGAATAATAGGATAATAATGTTATATAATTACAAAGAAGAATCATTCTAAATGATGAAAAACAATGATCAACTACTGTGTGAGAAAGGAATGATCCATGATCAGTGAATAATTATGGATAAAACCTAGATTCACCAATAGATGTCACATAGAAACATATTTTAGTGTTGGGATCTCATGTATGGATCATTGGATGATAACATTCTAGAATAGTTCGCAATATTTAATTAATGGAACATAATCATGAGGGGGGTTCTGTGTCTAAAAAGATATTTCAGCCCCGTATCAATGTTTTTTCCACATTCCCCAATGACTATCCCATCAATGATCATCGACTTTTCAAAGATACATCGACCACCTAGTTTAGGATCATTGGTTGGATGTTGAGTACTACTGGGTTAGAGATCTACTGACCAATCCATTGGGTATAATGTGGGGTAACCAGATAGTTGGTGGTTGCGGCAGTGACCCTAGTAGCTTTGAGGCACCACTAATATCTTGGTCCTTGAGTTGAATACTAATCCATCATGAAACTATAGAAATACCACATTAATATTTTCAAATATGAATAATTCTAATTTAATGCACAATTTTATAAAATACCAATTCACCATATGAAAATATTAAACTTACAATAAAAATCATTACACATAATAATATCCCATAATATCATTTTTCATCAAATAGAAGTTGTTGTAGAAAATTTATCTCTTCTCTTAATTAGAAATGATAATTATTGATAAATATTTTTATATAATATATCCTTGAATAAAAATTTACCAACTCAAGACTACACTCATACTTGAATTCCCATCACAGCCTTACCAACTGACTCTAATGAGAACATTATAAGCCAATCCAAAGGCTCATTGTCCCCAGACATCGATACCGTGATTACCGAAGCTATTGAACACGACACATTATGGGGCCGTTTACCGATTAATCAAAAATAATCCCCAGTAAATATTAATATAAATATTTAAGATTATTTGAGTATGATAACATCACACCAAGTATTGTTTATTTTATAATTCCATATGTATCAGAATACGAGAATTATTTATTGATAACAGAACCTCAATTATGGTTTGATGCAATCCAAGATGTCTATCTGTACCAAAAAACATGAACAAGAAACAAAACCTTAAATGGACATGACTATTTCAAAAAAAAAGAAGTGATAACTTATTTGATAATCTCTATGATGTTCCAACCCACCACATTTAGGCTAGGATGGATACACAAACTAACATAATTTCTGATGGGTACCTATAAACATATATGTCCTAAAAAATGATACATGAAGAAAATAGTCACAATTCATTAACCATTAAATGAATTGTAATGTTGATCCACCATTCATAGTAAACTATAAACTAAATTTGAAGGAAATTCCCTGGTCGATTCACCAACTACTTTCACCAGCCATGAGGCTCTCAACTGTGCACAAAAGCACTTATGGTTTGACTCACTCTTAGTCTGTAAGGATTTTCTCCCAATTCAAAAGACAAATTATATTATCTATGTAATATTATACAAACATAAAATATAATTTATTTATCATAGAACAAGATACTCTCATTTTTCAAACACATTAGTCTTTGAGAGTTACCATTACCTTCCAGTTATTAGTGTTACAAAAAATGTAAAAGCCTCCCCACAAGATAATTCATTTCTCATGTGACCATATTGATTCTCCCCCTATAAGAGTATTCTGTATATAACCATAAAACAATTATAATCATCTACTAAACCTATAAAAAGTTAATATCTAAAAAATCACCAAGCACGATAATCCCTTCAAAACATATTACAACGATAAAATTCGTGGACCGTTCATATAGATAACCATGGGTAACATACATGGATATTTAGTAAAATTACATAAATATTTAGAAAATTACAAAAAAAATTCAAAGGACCATAATAGTTTACTTCATTTTGAAACAAGCAAAAATCATCTAACTTGGTAAAATATCTTCAACATTTCCAGCCAAGATCATACCCTTTAGTAGTACTACTTAAAACCATTATTTCTAACATGTGGAAAGAAAATATATGAATGGGGTGAGATCAGATTGTAAGTAATGTTTAATAATGAAAAAATGAATGAATAAACCTATGAAAAGTCTATGAGAACGCGATCATTATATTAAAATATCATACCATGCATATCAATGATGTTAAACTTGAATTCTGGCGTAAATATTTACAGTTCATAAGACATGAATCATATTGGACATAAATAATAATAAATCAATCCTGAACCATAATATCAAATCACATAATTATGGAACCATATTAAATTTATATATCCATTTCATGTGTCCAATAAAACTACCAATACCACTAAAATAGTTGATCAATAAACATATGTTTCCCGTTGTGGTTTAGGACACACCTATTTCCAATTGTGGACTAGGACAGACATATTTACCATTAATAATTAGGACACAAAGGTTTCCAATTTTGGTTCAAGAACATTGAATTGTTTCCCATTATTATCTCATGAGATATAGATCTTTAACCAATTCATTTGAGAGATATATAGGTCCCACTAATTTCATAATGAAATCATTCTTACATGTGCCAAAATTAATTCATCACACCATGACCTATAAAAAGAGATGGGTTTAATAAACATATTATCATTTCCCATGAAATGAAATTGGAATCATAAATATTAAATAATATAATAACAAATAGAAAATAAATAGGTTTCATAATCATTTCATCCTAGAAAACCCCATTAATGAAATTGGGTTTATAATCATTTATCATGGAATATTTCATTGAATAGAAACTGGTTTCATATACTTCAATCCCTAAAACCATAGAAAATTCATAAAATTAATTTGAATGGTATATTGGGATTATCTCCCTATTAAATAATAAACTACAACCAAGGATTCCATTTTATATAAAGAAGGATTTTGAAATACTGCATCGAACATAAATTTTCATTGAAAATCACTTTTTAAAACATTTAATCGTTTTAAAAACAATTTCTATGAAACCACATTGAAAACATATAAAGGAATAATGAAAAATATTTTCATTCATTTTTCAAGGAAAATAATTTTTATGCATTGATTTTTTTTTAAATAGAACATTTCCAGACCATTTTCATTGAAAATAACATCAGAAGACATATAAATAAGCTTTAATGAATTTTGAATACCATTTTCCATGAAATTATATAAAAGAAGTTTGAAAAAATATATAATATTTTTTAAAAATAATTTGAAAATAGGTAAAATTATCTTGTATTTTATGGAAATTATTTTATTTTATAATTACATTTTTTAAAACATATAAAGGAAGCCTTGAAAATCATGTAAATCGTTATATAATTGTAAAACATATTTTGAAAGCCCTTTTTTGAAAACTAATTTAAAATCAAAAAAATTATATATTATTTGTGAAATAGTTTCTTCACGAAATAAAATTGTAATATTACAATATAATAATCAAGGGACTGAATTTCATGATGGAGGGTAAGTACATATATGTTGAAAATTTTTTCACCTTAAATTTTAAAAAACTGCCTTGATTGGAATAGGAGAAAAAGATTAATTTCATTATTTTTTTAAAAAATGGTAAAATATGGGTAAAAATTTCTTTTGAAGATCATTGTTTATTAGTAAATAAAATTAATTAATTTATAGAAAAAATTGTTCAAAAGAACATTTATTTCTAATCAAATAGATAAATAAAGTCTAATTTCCATAATTCATTTAAGTATAACCATTAGTACCAAAGATTGTAAAAAATGTACCATTACTGGGATATAAAATGAACAACCTAAGGATAATAAAATTCCGGAGATTTATTGATATATGGATCATATTTATTAATCAATGGAATCATAATTATGAAAAAATCCTAATAAAAAATTGGTTGTAGTAGTAATATATCTCCACTTTGGTAATAATAAATCATAATAAAATAGAAATTATAACATTCAAAAAGATTAAAATAACATTACTATAATAAGAGGCAACATATAACATGTCAATGAAATTATATAAACATCATATTAAAAAATAGGCTCAATACATGTTTTGTGTATCAATGATCCATCTTTGAGAAAAAATTACATTACAGATTTGGTAAAAATTAAAATATAATACACATGAAAGAAAAATCATAAAATTTATATGTAAATACCTATAAATTTATGTATAATAATCCTGAAATTAATCCATGGGATCTATATAGACCACATATAATAAATAAAAGTTGATCATGGATTGCGTCTCATTGAAAATACATGTGAGACATGAAAATTTATGCTCTAAGTGTTGACTTTATTTTTGCACATTAAAAATGAATGTACAATAAATATATGTTTAATATAAATATACCAATGACCAATAATATTATATTTAATACCATATATTTTTTATTACATTATATTACAGTTTTATTAATAACTCAATGTTAATGTTACATTTTTGGAAGTATCCACTTTGTTTTTCATATATGTTTTTTCTTTTTTACTCATGATCCTGATTATTATATCATGATTTACATATTTACAGAATGATAAATGTATATAAATATAATATATATATTTATTATATATAAATTTATAATAATCAATAAATTATATAAATATAAAATGGAATACAACATTCTTGGAGACTGTAATCCATATGTACGCACGAACAATGTTACCGTTTTATTGTTGTAATTAATGATATAATGTAAATGTTATATAAGTATATATATTCATTAAATTTGATTTATTATGTCATATATATAATATAATTTCACATAATTGATCAAAAATATGTTCGATGTAATGTGTGAATGAATCATATTGCTTTGAGGTAATGGTAGTCCACACATCCATAAATGAATTTATAGTATTTACACAACATAGAATGCATGAAGGTTCATTTTATATAATAATTAAATAAGAAAAAATAAATCATAAATATAAAACAGCCACACCCACACACACCCACACACACACACACACATATATATATGTATATAAAATAAAAAAATTCCCACATAATTCCAAACCATGAGAGGAGTTTAGGAAAATACAAACAATATTGTTCCGTGAGGGGGTAGTTCGCCGTATACAAGAACAAAAAGTTTGTTACATGTTAGATGGAATTGTATGGAAGTGTATGGAAAACCCACCTAATAAACAAATATCAGTATATTTGGTATAATTATTTGATTATATAGTAATTTACTAAAAATAATTTAGGTGGTGGAGAATGAAAAAAAAATAAACGGAGCTTGAAGAACGATATTACCTATTCACTGGATAACTCTTATTGGTTTTATCCAATGGGAATAATTGGTTGGATTTATTCCCCAATGTATTATTCAAGGATAATTATATATAATTTGGGGTGTTATTTGATCAGATTATCTGGGATACATATGTTTTTATAGGTGTGAATATGTGGGAGGGGTGAGTGCCTTTTTATATTGAAGGAGTGACATTCTTGAAATTTTCTTAAAAGGGAATTCCACCCACATTTTTCCAATGACTTGCGGATCCATTAATCATAAAGATTATATCAAAGGTAGTATAGGGTATAAATTAGAATATTAAATTTATTTTGAATATGTTTATAGGCCATTTTGAAAATTAAGTATAATGTTTAGTATTATGTTGGGAAAATTTCTCTCTTAATTGTTTTAATTATTTATAACCACTTTCACCAATAATTTATTGTAAAAAAATAGATGAACTTTTTGAAAAATAAAATTTATTATAATTTAAAAAATGAATCAATTAGTCCATGATATAGACATATAAGTGGTAGAAATAAATACAAAATTAATCCCACATATATGATGACAAAATTGGTTTTTAAATTCAAAATGATTAAATGTTTTTAATGTTTTTAAATACAATTTCTATGTGAAATTATTGACAGTGAAATTAAATGTAATAATAAAAATAAAATTAATTTATTTTAACATAAAAACTAATAAAAATATAATATATTCTTACAAATAATTTTGATGGAAAAGAAGACTTAAATTAAATACATCATTTTCAATTATTAATAGGAATGAAAACGTCTGTAGAAAAAAATCAAAAATTTACCCAAAGAAAATTTTTATATTCTAATTAAAAAAAAGAATTTTATTTTTCCAATAAAAATTTGAATGTTTTTAAATATTATATTTATAAATGGTTCTACATTAAAAGGTTGTAATATTATCTTTTAGAAAAATACAACTTTTTATTCATGAGATTGGATTTGTCTCTATCTTATACATATCAAATCAATTAAATGAGTGAAAAAATATTTATTAAATATATAATATAAAGATTTTATAGAAATACTTAATCAAAATTTTTTGTTTAATTTATTTAAAAATAAATTATATTTTTATATAGAATAATATCATTCAAGGAAATGTAATTTCAATATTTTTAAATAGTTACTAAGTTTACTTACATTTTTTGATAATGAAATGATTTATTATATATTTATAATTTTAAATTATATTTTCATAATTTATTTAATCTTTTGCATAACAAAATTTCTAATATATACTTTCTACCTATAGTAATATTTTAGTAATCCAGTTAGAAATACATTTTAGTTCGGTAAAAATCATCTTTGAGTGTAACACATTCTATTGAAGGGACGTAATATTGTGTGTAATAAAATGAAATGTTTTTTTCATGTAATAAAATATAATCTATTTGTTTTGTGTGGAATAATTTTAAAATGGTTTTTCATATAATTCAAAACAAACATAGTTCTTTTATAAATAATAACTATATTCACTTTTGTGTGAATTGAAAATATAAAAAATATTAGATTAATTAGAAAAAATGTAATAAAAAATGATTGGGTGTTATAGTATACCACCATTAAAATTAATTTCTCCTTCATAATTATTCATGGTTTTCAATAATTTAATACTTGAATGTTTTTTTAATATAAAACAATATCATAAAATTGAATACTAATACATAATTTTGAAAATAATAGAAAGGAACATAACAGTTATCCAGAGTAACATAGAACTAGGTTTCTATATAGTGAATCATAGTAGTAAATTTAAAACCTGGACATAGAATAGAAATCTAAATATCATGTTTTTATGTAGATTTATTGAAAACATGGTTAGGATAATGTTTAAAATAACAAATAAATAACCAAATAGGAATAAAAGGATATTGATATCTTCAAAAATGAATACTACATGATTTAATTTTATTACAACACCATTATTCCTAATCTTGATGAATTTTCACGAATATAAATGCATACAAAATTTCAAGAATTCCTTACCCTTTGTTGTAACTTGATAAACTTAAACTTCATCTCTTATTACTATAAATGAAGGCGTTTCATCCCTTCATAGAGAATTACTAGAATGATAGGTTGTTAAATATGTCATTTTCACCCCAAAAAGGTCATCATAAGTTATAAAATATGAATATATAATTACATGTAAATATATTACATTAATTTCTAAAACCTCATCAGATATTTAACATATACTATTCCATAAATTTTTTTCCTCATAACCCTTCAAAAATATAAATCACCGTTTGTTCCTTAAATATTCTCTTTTATAATATCAAAATAGTTTTTATTTGAAAACCAGGTTCATAGATTCAGTAATATAATATTAAATGTGATTTTATTATTCCAAAATCCATGTAGATGGATATAATCACACGAAACATCACTGAAATCTAAACAAAGAGATTTTCATATGGATTATTCATACAAAATCAAACATGAACTACCTAGTAAGGGGGATAATTGTTTGCTAATTATCATGATTTACATCATCCATTGTGATTGAATAGGATTGCCGATTTTATTTTTTTCCTCAATGGTTTTTGTGGTTTATCATTCATATTAGCCCTTAGATTTGGGAATTCATTCAGATTATGTCGAAAATCCTTGCCGTTGAAATAATTGTATGTGGGTGGTATGTTTGTTGGAATTATTTTATCCTCCATTACATTAACCATACAATTAATTATTATTATAAATTCAACAATTTTTTGAAATTCTATTTAGCATTTAATGATCACCATATTCTATTCAAGAAATTCAACTTATTCTTATTACCACATTCCTGGTATACATATGTCTAGAATTTATTTCTTCTATTTGAGTTTCCAGGAGATTCAACCATCTTTTTCATATCAAAACAAAATGAATTGTGGGAATTTCCAATTTACATTTACAACATTAGTTATCGTCAAATAACTTTTTATCAATACAATATCATCTTATAGTCAAGGCCTTTTGAATACTTTGATTGAATCCACCATAGAATAAATTGATCTTTTATTTCAAGGATGATTATCAAAAAAATACCTTGAAAGTCATGTATAAATAACTTCATAGGTAACAATAGATTCATAGTCATTTTTATTTAACTCAATAAAATATATCACCATATTTGTTTATAGAATATAAGGGAAGTGCATACTCAAAAATATCCCATTAAATTCATCACATTCCAATAATTTAATTTGTTTTTGTTCCCCAGTGTTCTAAATATGAGCCAATCATTGATCTGCATCGCCATCTAATTGATACGAAGAAAAACTGGTTATTTTATGATCTGAGAACTAAATTATGTGACACATATTATCACTATTACAAATTCCTTACTCATATATTGGTGTGTTAGTGGAACTACAAAATGATGGTGGTATTTTCCTAATGAAGGATACAATAAAACATTATTTCCTTCTTTTTTTGTTTGTAAGGTCACTATGATTCATATCTTGAGAATTTTATTGGAGCATATCAATAATAATTTTAACTACACATCCCATATCATTTGGGTTTTCAGAAGGAAAATCATCCAATGTTATATTGCATTCATCATTGAGATGATTCTTTTATGTTCAATCCATTGACTAAAACTGTAAAGTGTAATGTGATTTGACATTTCATATAAGAAAACCACATAATCATGAAAAATATTTTATATGATGTCTAACTTATAACATATTTTTTTAAATATATGACACCATAGGATTCTTCATAGATATACCACTAGACATTTCTATAGAAATACTCCTAGATTTCTCACTGAGGATCTCTTATCCTAGTTTCAAAAGATTTACCATACCATTTCTTTGAAACCAACTATAGTGACCCATTATTAATATACATGGATATTACATCATTTCAGATGAATATTAACCACATTAATAGTTTATATTCCCATCTAATGTAACTGTTTAGTGTATCTAGAAACATGGAACAAATATTATAACATGTTTAAAGATATGAAATGTATCAAATAATTATTATCCCCTTTATAACTTCTACATAAAACCATTAATCATATCTTCGAGGAAGGAAGAATAAGAAATGGGTTATCTTAGATGATTAGCAAGGGTGAACTGAGAGATATGTAAAATTAAATATTAGCATAAATGTATGAGAATGTGCTTATGAAATTACGAGAATATACCATGCATATTAAAGATTATAAACATAAATCATAGAATAATGATTGTATGGTCAAATGAAATTAATCATAAGGGTTATATATCATCATAAATTATTCATTAACTATAATATCATGCCATATAATTTTTGTACCTTCATAAATATATAAAATTATTTCCTACATCAAGGTTAACTACCAAGACAATCAACATAGTGGATCAAGACACAAATATTTCTTATAGTTGATTGAGAAGGACTTCATTCCAATTTTGGATCAAGAGAAACATATTTCATATTTTTGATGAGTACACACATGATTTATATTGTGGGTAAATCCCTTCATTTTGATTCCAATCAGTGACTAATGAGATATAATTCTTTACCCAATGCATTGGTGAGAGATATAGTTTATAGTATCTCATAATGAAATAATACACTTGATCGCCACAATAAAATTATGTTATCATTACCTATAAAAAGATAGGGGTCAAATAGAAATTATATCATAACCCATGAAATAAAAAGGGTAAAATAAACATTTAATCATATCATAACCTATGGAAAATATATTGGTTTCATAATCATTTAATCCTATAATAACCTATGAAAGGAAGTGGGTTTATTAATAATTTATCATGGTATAACCCTTTGAACAGAAACATGTTTCATAAATATCATGAAATAAAAACATATACCATTAATAGGAATAATAAGAATTGTATACATGGATCATATCCCTATTAAATCATTATTATAACCAATGATATCATCTTATATGGATAATAATTTTGAATGATCACATAAAAAATATATTTATTTGGAAATAAATTTTTAGAATAGATAACATTGGTAAAATAAACTTCCTTGCGACCATAATGAGTATATATAATGGAATAATTAAAAATATTTAAAACAATTATTGATTAAAATATCATTTATTCATTCAAAACAAAAATTTAAAACATAAATAATTTTGAAGACTATTTTCCACAAATATAATATAGAAAATTTATAAACAAGAATAAAAACATTTGGAAATCCTTTTTACATGAAAATTTATGAAAGATGAATAAATTTTTTTGAAAAAAAAATTCCTTCGTAATACTTTGAAAACATGTAATAGATTCTTTAACATCAATTAAATCTTTTCCTTGAAAACAAGATTTTTAAAACATAGAAATGATTCTTTGAAAATCATTTAAAAACATGCTAACAATAAAAAAAATTTAAATCCATTTTCATTAAAAAAATATTTTAAAATAGACATTTTTACCGAATATGAGGAAAAAATTTCATTAAAAATTATATTTTTATTTTTACAAAGGTTGAATTGAGGTAATTATGGTCACAACAGTGGCTATGTTCATATATGATGAATATTCCTTTTATAGCTTAATAATTTACATAAGTGAATTGATGAGAAAATGAAAAAAAATTAATTTTAAAATAATATAAATTTTATAATTCCGTAAAAAAGGCCTTAAATTTTTTTCTGAAAATATTAAATAATTTTTGAAATCATTATTAGAAAACCCTATTTTAAATGAATACTTATTTTGGACCAAAAGGAGAAAAAAATTAATTTTTTTTAAAAACGTTTTCTTAATTATCATAAGAAAAAAATAGTGAAAAATGATACCATTACCTAGATTTAAAAATAATTAATAAAAGTGAATATATTTTAGGAAATTAAATGAGATATTGATCATAATATTTCTTCAATTGAAGGAAAATCATAGACAATATCAATAAGTGATTAGATTCTAATAATAAATCATTTCTATAATAGTAACTTTTAATCATTATAAAATATAAAAACTAACACTAAATTAAGATTAAAAACTCATGAAAAGAATTAAATTCATAAAATTAGATTAAATTTTTTATATATATACATTAATAAAAAATATAGGTTCACTACATTGAATGTGTCTCAAAGAAGTAAAATTAAGACAAAATAACTTTACCGAATTGGTAGCATTTGAAATATAAACCACATGAAATAAATATCATAAGTTTTATTTAAATTACCATATATTTATGTGTAATAATAATATAATACATCGAATTAAAGTATACACTCCACAAATAATAAATATAATGTGAACATGGCTTATGTCTCATGAAAAATAATAGTGAAACGAGAAAAACAATACATTAAGTCTTGAATTATTCTCTGCACATGATCAAAACTCCTGTATAGTAAATCTATGTTTATTATATGTATACCATAGAACCATATTATGATATAAAGTGCCCCTTATTATTTTTTATCACAATATATTAATTTTTTATAAAAAAACACCATGTTAATGTTCTTGTTTTGGTTAATATCTTCCTTGTTTTTTGTATATGTTTTTGCATGTTATTTTTTATCCTTTTAAATATATAATGATTCAATTATTTATATAATGTAAAATATAATATAATTTTTTTATATACAGTATATATGTATTTACATTAATATATAGGATATAAAAATATGAAATGGAATACACCATTCCTGGAGACAGTGGGCCGTTTGTACGTATGAATGTCATTTCTATTTTATATTCATATTAAAAGTAATTAAGTAAATGAAATAATTGTATATATTTATAAATAATATATTTACAATTTAATTATTTTTACATATAAATCATTTAGTTTCACTAAACCCATACATAATACATTTTATGTATAGTGTTAACAAATCACGACACTTTGAGAAGGCGACAGTCCACACGTTCACAAATGAAGTTATCATATTTATACAAAATGGAAGCCATGAATGTATGTTTTATATAAAAATTTAATAATCATAAATACATCTTAAATATCATATATATATATATATATCATATAAAAACATATATTGCATCATAATTACCAACCATGATTGGTGGTATTGGTGAAATGAACAACGTCATTTCAGGATTTGCAAGTTCACCATACACATGAACAATACGTTTCTTACCAATTAGATGGTTGTGAGTGTATGTGTAGTATAAAAAACATTAATAAAATTACATCATTATATTTAGTAAAATTAATACATTATATAATAATGGGATAATAATAATTTATGTGGTGGAGAGATAAAATAAAACCAAACATCTTGAGGAAAGACATTACCTCTTCTTTGGGTAACTTCATTTTTTCGGCACCAAAGGGATCCATTTGATAGATTTATCCTGAAAATGATAATTATAGAAATTTGGGAGGTATTTTGGGGTTTTATTTATTATATTTTTTGTTGATTCAAATGTCTGTATAGGTGTGAATAACATGGAGTGATGCAAGTCTTCTTATAAGGGACTTTTAGAATTATCGTAAATATTTTAAAACAAAATTCCACCAATGATTCTACCATGTAATGAGGAATATAGAATCCCATAAACTCTATAAACGTGACTTTGTGTTCTATATATTAACGAAAAATGAATTTTGGTCTTTTTTCTAAGTGATTTTGGGAATTATGTTTAAGGTCAACTACATTCATAGGCTATATATTGTCATAATCGTTGTAATTAATTTTTATCACATTTCCTAATATTTTTGGAAAAAATCTAATTTGAACTTATTAAACATAATTTATTATGGTTATTAACAATATTAAATATATTATTACCAATTAAAATCACATAAGTGGGTGAAATTACTATAAAATAATCCTACAGATGGGAGGAAAAAGTTGGTTTTTAAGGTAAAAATGTACAAATGGTTATGTAATGGCCTAGGTTGTTGGAGGTCCATTAATTTGCAAAACTCTAATGCTTGAGGTGTTCTGGGTGGTCTGGGAGGCCATCCCAACTTCTCGGTGAAGTTTGACTCCTAGTGGGCCTACCAGTAGCCTTAGCCTACCGGTAGCAGGCCTACTGGTAGCCTTAGCCTACCGGTAGCAGGCCTACCAGTAGGTCAAGCTACCGATAGGTTGCGGCTACCAATATACCAAGATACCGGTAGCTCTCGACTACCGGTGGCTTCACCCTACCGATAGCTCGGCTACCTGTCTTTGTCAGCCACCGGTAGCCGAGAGCTACCGGTCGCTCTAGCCTACCCCCATGGGTTTTCCAGTAGCGCCTCCTTTTTGTGCAAATTGGGTTTTAAACCCAATTTTGACCAATTTATGCCTATTTTAAAGCCCATTAACTCTAATTAATGGGGTTGGTGTCTGTTTTTTTATTCTACCCCTAAAGGAGAGGACCTATTAAATGATGTGTGGGGCCGCGTGGTCAACCTATGACCCCACTCCTTACGCGGTTTCACGTTCCTATCTCAATAGTCCCTGACCCGTATAAACTAAAGGGTCCTCCCTGAGTTTCCGTTTGATCGATCATGCTCCAATCTATTTGTCTAATCATCCTTTAATTCTTGAGGTCACCCCCTTGCAATTTGTGCAACTACAATTCCAGTTCCTGGCACGTCAAGAGAAGCTTCTATCCCATTGATCAATTAGGTAGGGTTTCACCATCAACTCTCCTTTCTGTGTATCTTGCGGGTTTTGAGTCAATAAGGTTTTCTTTATGACTTTTCCATTCCTTCATGTTTTTAAAATCACAAACACCTTATCTTTAAGGAATATTTCTTTTATAAGGAAAATCACTTTTATAAGGAAAATTACTTTTATAACGAAAATTGCTTTTATAAGGAAAGTTGTTTTTATAAGGAATATCGCTTTTGTAAGAAAAATTATCCTTATCATATTTTCATTATCTATATCCATATATTTCTTAAGTATAAGAATCAAATTCATTTCTATATTCTCGGAATCATTTAAAACATTGATATGAAGCATTCTATTTGAGGCTCTGAATTCTGGATGAGAACTGTAATGAAGTTCCACTCCGAATTCAGGATACGAACTCTAATATAGTTCTACTATGGATTCTGGATACGAACTCTCATGAAGTTCAACATCGAAATCTAATGACGAATCCTAATTATGAATTCTCATTACAAATTCTGATGATGAATTCCCATTCCGATTTATTATTCAAAATTCACCTATTAAATAGAATCTGATCATCTTTGCTTTATACACTCAGAATTTATTTAGACTCCTAATATTACTTTTGGTTAGACTCTGAACATTCATCTTACTTACACTTTTATAATTTGTCTACGCTTTGAAATTTTGTTTACACTCCGAACCTTCACTCCGAACTTTTTAGTTAGACTTAGAACGATGTCGTACATTCTGTTACACTTGCTTTGTTATAAAACGATGTCGTCTATTCTGTTATAAACTAACCGTTGGTTAAGATACACATGTATAGGTCCCTCTGATATTTAAGGAAAATATGACCGTTGGAAAGGAGACTGACCTCACCTATAAATAGGATCTCATTTGAAAGATCTTACAACAACGATGACATAGATGTTGATTGATTTAGAGGCCACACGCTGCTAAGGTGATTTCTAGATAGAGAAAGCTTTTCATGGATTGTTTGTACTGAACCGCTTGTTCAGTTTTTTCTTCGTGTCACTTCGAATGTTGGTGATTACATTCGAGGACTTCCGGGGATAGGAAGACTGAGCTGCCGACTACATTGAAGTTCGAGGTATTTTTGCTGAGGAAGATAGAAGTTCCAACTACCTTGATGTTGAAGGCTTGTGGGGATAGCAAGACAGATATCCTGATATTCGTATCGAGGGTTTACCCTGTGTGGGAAAGACAGAGCTGCTTGAATGTATAATTCATGGGACCTTTATCCATGGTTGTTGGATACAATTCTCTTTGGGTTAAAAGACTTATATATTGTTACTTGTAGTTTTACTACATGTTTGTTTACACTGCACATTGTATTGTATGGAAAGTATAACTTTCTTATAATTACCTATATGTACTCTGTTTCATTAAGATTCAATACACTATAAGGTAGAATCTCATTTTGTAATCTTTAGTAAAGTTTCAATTTCCGGATCCATATTTCTGGAACCTACTTTCGGAATCCCTTTTTCAATTTTAAGAAAGTACATAGAACTTGAAGTTTATAACTTCATTTCTTATTCCGATTTTTCAATCGGTGTTAGAGGTGTTGTGAAATTTCTTAGTTTAACATTGTTAAACATATCTCTTTCCTTTGTTAAAGGAAATTTTTAAAGTGTACAATTCACCCCCCCTCTTGTATATTGAGCATCTACATCATTATTTCGATCCTACAATTGGTATCAGAGGAGTTCTCTGAAATACTTATACTCACGTTTAGGGTTTTCTTGGTTTTTTTCACTGTTCTTAATACCTGCTTAGATAGTACATTGCCATTCTATACTTTATCATTCTGAACATGTCATTCCAAAATTTCTCATTCCGAACATTGTCATTCCGAACTTTGTGATTACAAACTTCTTTTTACTAACAAGTTTGTGTGCCAAAGGTTATTTTATGTATGCCAGGAGTCAATGTTGGTTCCATTGATAATCTAAATCCTACAAGACCACCAATCATTGATGGTAATGACTATGAGTACTAGAGATATCGAAGGAAGACTTTTATTATCAATACTAGAGTGGATAACTTTGTTATTCTTACCTTTGATTATGAAATTCCTAATAAGGAAGTTAGAACATTCACTAACCACAAAAAAAAAAGAGTATCAACTCAATTAAAGGGTACACAATACCTTACTTTGTTCAATGACTAGCAATATATATAGCCAAATTTTTTCTTCTGAACCAGCTATTTATATCTGGAAGAAGTTAGAGGTTACACACTTTGGAACATCTAAAGTGATTGAGACTAGGAGAGCTATGCTTAGAGCTAAATATCATTGCTTCAGTTTTCCTTATGGTGAACCAATTTGTAAAGTTCAACAGATGTTTATGTCTATAGTAAACAAATTTCAATATATGGGAGAGAAAGGTTTAGATGATGAAGCCCTTGTGGATAAGATAATTGATATTATGCCCAATGAGTGGGAATCCAAAAGAACTGCTATAGATGAGAACAGGAAGGTCACTCAAATTTCTCATGATGAGTTATTCGGAACTCTTCTCCAACACGAAACTAGAATGAAGAGAGATGTTGAAAACATCAAAATGAAGAATGGAAATGGTACTGAAGCTTTTACGACAACATCAAATAAAATGAATGCTAAGACTCCTGAGAGAGTAACCAGATCCAAGTCTAAGAAAGTTATTCTCCAATCCAAATCTAGTGATAGTGAAGTCTCAGAAAATGAGTTAAGAAATCATGCTCGAAGGATGAACAAGATAGCTGGCCAAAGAAGTTTCTAATCCAAGTATAAGAAAAAGGAAAGGAAATATAGGAAAGATAGATAAGTCACATGTTATGAATGCAAGAGAGCTGGGCATATTAGACCAAATTTTCCTTTTCATAAAAATAAAGAAAGGAAGGAAATGCAATCAGACAGGATCAGAAATAAGTATTATAAAACCAAAGCTAAGAAAGTATTGAATGCTAATGACACCTGGCATGCTAGTGGTGGTGACTCTTCAGAATAATCTCTTGATTATGAATCTTCAGGACAGAAGAATCTTGGCCTTATAGCCAAACTACCTATTGAAAATCATTGTTTTATGGATAAGGTACGAAATGCTGAATCATTGACCAATGTATCTCTAAATCCTAATGATAGTAAGTATTATAACTCTTCTGATGAAGATAGTACTTCACCTACCTATGAAGAAGTCACTAGGTTTACTGAAATTCTTGAGATTGAGAATTATAAACTCAATAAGAATCTTAATAAGGCAAACTCTATGTATTCTATTCTTATGAAAGAAATATCATATTTTTGAATGATCTTGATAGGAAAAATGATGATTTTGAAAGTATTTCAAGAAATCTTGAGGAAGTATGGTCTGAGAGGAAAAAAATTTCTAAAGAGTTAGAAAAAGTAATTTCTAAGAAAAATGTTTTCGAGCCTAGATCTAGTTATAAAACTAATAATTTTGAGGATAAAAACATGGTTATAAAACTCAAGTCCGATATTTTTTCCTTAAATAAGAGTTTATCAAACATTACCCAAGGTAAGGAAATTTTTTATAAAATGTATTCTCAAATATGACTTTTAAGAAATAAATCTGGATTTGGTTATACCCATGCAAAACCAATTTTTAGTAACAATTATTTTGTTCCTCAAAGTGCCCCATTTAGTACTAAGTGTCAATGTGGTGGTCACTTGGTAAATAATTGTTCCTTAAACAAAACCCAATCTCTAGGATTTCATAAATCCTATTTTTCTAAGAAGATGTGGGTACCTAAAATTTTGTTTTCTGGAAATCTCGGATCCAAACATGTTTGGATTCCGAAAGTCTAATTCTCATCTTGATTTCAGGAAAATAAAGAGAGTACCAGCAGCAACACATAGTACATAGATAGTGGATGTTCCCGGCACATGACCGGTAACAAAAGTTATTTGGAATGATTATCAAAATGAAAGGAGGAAAGGTAACATTCAGAGGTAACTATAAGGGAGAGATTGGTGGTATTGGTAATATTGTTCTTCTAGGTAAAACCTTGATTTCAAATGTTCTTTTTTTAAGGATCTTAAGAAAAACCTCATTAGCATAAGTATGTTATGTGATGAAGGGTACCTTGTGAATTTTAGGAATGATAAGTGATTGTTATACAATTCCAAGGAAGAATTTATTCTCTCAGCCAATAGGCAAGAGAATGTTTACACCATAAATTTTGAAGACCTTAGGAGCCAAGATTTTCCTTGCCTAAGTGAAATGCAAGATCAGTCCTGGTTATGGAATAGAAGAGTAGGTCTCAGTATCCTTAGAAACTTATGTAAACTCTATAAGAAGAAACTAGTTAAGGATCTACCAGAGCTTTGATTTGATTCTTCTAATTTTTTTGATCCTTGTCAATATGGAATGCAACAAAAATCGAGTTTTAAATCAATTAGTGAAGTCTCAACAAATGATGCATTACAGTTAGTGCACATGTATCTTTTTTGTCCAACACAAACTGGAAGTATTGGAGTCAAATACTATGTGCTTGTTCTAGTTGATGATTACACAAGATTTACATGGGTTTATTTTCTAGCAAAGAAGTCTGAAGCATTTTCTTATCTCAAAAGTTTTAGAGCTCAAGTTAAAAATGAGAAAAACCTTCCATTGATAACTATTCATAGTGATCATGGAGGAGAATTCCAAAATTCTGATTTTGAAACTTTTTGTAGTAGAAAAGGTATTACTCACAATTTTTCATCACCTAGAACTCCTCAACAGAACGTTGTAGTTGAGGGAAGAAATAGAATTCTTTAAGAGATAACTAGAACCATGTTGAGTGAATATTCTATATCTAGAAATTTCTGGGCTGAAGCTGTAAGTACTGCTTGTTATAAAACAAATCGATTTTTAATTAGACCTTTTCTTAATAAAACTCCTTATGAGTTATGGAATGGAAGAAAATACAGACTATTTTACTTCAAGGTTTTTTGTTGAAATGTATTCATTTTGAATACTAAAGATAACTTACATAAATTGACACCAAAATCCGATGAAGGAATTTTCTTAGGTTATTCCCCAACTTCTAATGCTTATAGAGTTTTTAATAAAAATAATTGAACTGTTGAAGAAATAGTACATGTAAAATATGATGAGTCTGATCCTTTTGTTTTTAAACCATCCCAATCCTCATCCTCTGATGTGTTTTCAAAAACTAATTATCAACCTTTGATAGAAGATCTTTCTGATAAGGAAAATGTTCAAGAAGATACTTCTGAAACATTTACCCCAGAAGACTTTCTACCCTATATTGATGAACAGGGTTTTCAAAACCCAATTCATGTGCTTCTTATGAATTATCCCAGTGATAGTATCATTGGTGATTTAAATCAACCAGTAAGGACTATAAGTTCCTTAAAAAATGAAGTATAACATCTAGAATTTCTTTCCCAATGAGAACCAAAAATCACTAATGAAGCTTTAGGTGATGATGATTGGATCAAATCCATGCAAGATGAACTAAATGAATTTGAGTGGAATAAAGTCTAGACTTTGGTTGAAATACCTAAGGAAACTTCTGTTATTTGAGTAAAGTGGGTCTTCAGAAACAAATGTGATGAAAATGGATTCATAGTAAGAAATAATGCTAGACTCTTTGCTAAAGGCTATAATCAGCAAGAGGGAATAGACTATGAAGAAATCTATGCTCTAGTATCTAGACTTGAATCTATCCGTATTCTACTTGCGTTTGCAACATTCTTTAATTTTAAACCATTTCAAATTGATGTGAAATGTGATTTTCTTAACGGTTATGTCCGAGAGGAAGTTTTTGTTGAACAACCTCCTGGATTTGAAGATACAAAACATCCTGATCATGTTTTTAGACCTACCAATGATCTATATGGTCTTAATAAAGCCCCACGAGTATGGTATGATAGACTCACTAGATTTTTGATTCAAAATAACAATGTTAAGGGGAATGAAGATCCAACTCTTTTTATAATGAAAGATAAGAAAAATGTTTTTATTGTTCAAATTTATGTTGATGACATCATATTTGGTTCAACTCAGCAATCATTAACCGACTCTTTTGCAAGTGTAATGAAATCTTATTTTGAAATTGGAATGATGGGTGAGTTAACTTTTTTTCTTTGGTTTTCAAATTTCTCAAAAACTAGATGGAATCAGTATATCTCAACATAAGTTTATTAAATATCATCTCAAAAAGTATGGTTATGACAACACTATGAGTATAAGTACTCCCATTGGTACCTCATACTCTTTAGATCTTGATGAATCTGGGAAACCATTAGATAAAACATCTTTTAGAGGTATGATAGGATGTTTACTTTACTTAACATCTAGTCGACCAGACATAATGTTCTCAGTATGCTTATGTGAAAGATATAAATCCAATCCTAAGGAATCTCACTTAAAGACAGAAAAATGAATTTTTCGCTACCTTAATGAAACCATGGATCTAGGATTATTTTATACTTCTGGAAATGATTTTGTTCTAAAAAGATTTTCTGATGCTGACTTTTGTGGATGTTGAATGTATAGAAAAAGTACATCTTGAACCTATCATTTCTTAGGTGATTCACTATTTTCTGGGTGTTGCAAGAAGCAATATTCTGTAGCACATTCCACTGATGAAGCCAAATATGTAGCAGATGGAAGTTTTTGTGCTCAAGTATTTTGGATGCAACACACACTCACAGAACATGGCTTGAGTTTTACTAAAACTCAAATTTTGTGTGATAACACAAGTGCCATTGCCCTAAGTAAAAACCCTACACAACACTCAAGTTCAAAACACATAGATATTAGGCATCAATTTCTTAGGGATCACACACTAAAAGGAGATATTATTCTTCTATTTATCGGAATGCAAAATCAACTTGATAATATTTTCAAAAAATCATTGCCTTCTGATAGATTTGAATGCATTTAACAAATGTTAGGAATGATAACCGTAAGGTAATCTTTCATAATTAACTTTCTATTGAAAAAGACACCTTACATTAATAAACTCCTTTTCATAGGGGGAGTACATTTGATTGATATAGTAACTAAATTATTTTTCCAAGTTAGTTTTCAAACTTTTCGGAACTAACATTTTCGGAATGGGAATTTATAGAACCAAAATTTTCTAGAATGGATATTTTCATATAGAATACTTCTGGAATGGAAATTTCTGTATTGAAAACTTCCGAAATGGAAAATTTTGTACTGGTGTTTCCATAACGAGATTTTTGTATCGGGACTTTCATAATGAGCTTTTCGTATTCAAAATTTTATAATGAAATTTTCATGCTGAAAATCTTATAATGAATTTTTTGTTTTGATCATTCTCTTAGTAATGGGTTTTCCATACTAAGTATGTATCTCGTAGTGAGTTTTGTGGACTATTTTTTTCATAATAAATTTGTTTTTCTATTTTCTCTTCAAAAATAATGTTACCCATTACGAATAATCCTCCTAAGCCAATCCGAAATGTATGATTTCCTTAATCAAGTTTTCGTAATCATAATTTAATTGCTAATATTTTCTTATATTTTTTTTTTCAGTTTATAACTTTTCTTAAATACTTGTTTTAATAAAAACCTTAAAAGATTGGATTCAAGTTTTCTTGAGAATTTGTTTTCAATTGTCAGATCTGATCTCAGCTCTTTTCAACAGTTTGATCAACCGAGGAAGATGAACCGACATTTTGTTGCCTATATAAAGGAGACCCAAATGGTTGTACCACATCAGTTTTTCATGCTCCAGCATCCTGAAGCTCTGTCTCTCTGTTTTAAGGCTATTCCGATCTTCATCTTTATCCGTTCCGAACTTCTCAAAAATCTTCAGATCCGAATGTCTGTGGAAGCAGCTTCTCAAGACATGTCTTCCACTAAGTCGATTTCCAAGTGGTTAGTATATAGAGAAAGGATGGTTCATCCTGATTTCTTCAAAAAATATGATTCTCTTATATCTATGAACATTAAGCATAATAGATGGGAAGATGTTGCTGTGTCTAAACCTGGAAATCAAGATGAAGTTTATTCAGAGTTACTTGTAGAGTTCTGTGAGACAGTTTCATTATTTAAGGAATATGGCAGGGAGAAATTTTTGTTTAAGTATTATGGAAAGATTTATAAGCTTTCTTATGTTAAGGAAAATAGCTTGGTAGGGCTTACCTATGAAGGAGAAGGAGAGTTCATCTCTAATGTTTTAACAGATTCAAAAGGAAGCTTCAACAAGGAAAAAGAATTGGAAACTCTCGGACTATCAGATGACAAGGCTCCGAATATTTCTACTCTATCTACGAATTTTCGGATTCTAGAATTATGGGTACAAGGCTTTATCTTACCAAGAAAGGGTGACAAAGACAGTTTGAAGAAGGGAGAGATCTATATTCTAGATTTTCTGATAAATATAAGGAAGTTTAATCCGATGAAACACATTCTTATTACCATTGAGAATGTTAAGAAAGGGAATCTGAGAGCTCATATCATAATGTATCCATCAATCATCTCAAATTTAATAGTTCGGTTCCTTGATTCTTTCAATGAGGCTTGCAATTCTCAGCCAATAGTTTGAAGAATTTTGTTGGTGAGTGATGGTACCCTAAAAAGGATGGATGTTGCTTTCAACAAGAAGACTGGTGAGTTATTTGATATGCCAAATCAAGAATAAGTGGTTCTGAAAGGTGCTGAACCTGAATCTTCTTAGCCAGTGAAGAAGAGAAAGCTGAAAGAAGTTGAAGTTGATGTAGGGAATCCCAAATCTAAGTAAGTTCATTCCGCACCTCCAAAACCGAATAAGAATAAAGCTTATCCTGATGAGGTAGTTGCTAAGTGGAGGGAAATAAAAGAGAAGAGAGTGCAAGGGGAGCCTTAGTTTGGCTTGGACCCTACGGAGGCTAAGTCCTTGAAGGAAAAAACAACGGATGATCTAGAAAAACAAATGAAAGAAAATAAGCTTAAAAAGAATATGTCTAAAGCTAAGGTAGTTCAGACTTTGTTGAAATTTAATGAGATGGTCTTGAAAAACATTCCCGTTCTGAGATATTTTTCTTTGGAATTTCTACCTGAGACTCCAGGAAGAAACTATGTCACTCCGGAGAAGGAAAAAGCAAAGCATGTTGAGTAAGTTGAGAAGATAGAGCAAGTGGAAGAGGAAGAAGCAGTTGCTAAAGGTAGTGGTGAGACCAGAGATGTTTTGAAGCAAGTAGACAATTATAAGGGGACACCTTCGGAACATTTGTCACTTCAAACTTCAAAAGCTGAGTCTTCTATGTTAGTCACTCTAGGGAAGGATGAGGAGAAAGGAGAACAAGTAGTAGCTTATCACGCGGAAGAAGAACAAATTCTACATAATATTTCACAAATGAATAATGTAGAGGATGGTGCTCAAAAAGTTATTGATAATGATGAAAATGTTGTTCAAGTGTATGACAGTGAAAAGAGAACTCCGGAACGCGACTCCATTCCGAAAGAGGACAAGGGAAAGCAACTCATTGTTGATACCCCGAGCTCGGTGGCTGTAAAATAAGTTGGTAGTTATTCAATGAGAAATCTTGAGCAAATTGAAGAAGAAAATTCTCGAAGAAAAGTCTCGGATTTGGAGTCATCTTCGTTAGGGCATGACTTTGTTGTTCAGTCATTAAAGAAGTTGGTGGGTTCCATTCCGACCTTCTCAAGTGTTGATTCACGATTCCAGATGCTTCAACATTCTTTGAATCAGAAAACAGACTATGTATCCATGGTTATGGACAAATGTGTTGAGATGGTGGCTCAGTTCAAAACTTTTTTTGTCGGCTATGAAGCCCACAAAAGGTTTTGTAAGATAAGGACTAGTTAGTCGAGGAAAACTGTAGAAGAGATGAGGCTCTTTGATGAATTCCAAGATAATGTTAAGGATGCTTTTGAGACAGAAGACTAGAAGCTAAATGAACGTACTTCTTCCTTTGAATAAAATTTTATAGATGAGAAGAATTCCTGGATTCAAGAAGACAGAGATCTGAATGGGAAGGTGAATTCTGTTGCTCAAAACTATAGGTATGAAAGGGATCATCGGATTGAGTTTGAAGAGAAGTTGTTAAAGCAATAACAAATCTTGAAGGCTCAGAAATAATAGCTTAAAGCCCAGGAAGAAAAGATTGAAGCTCGAAATTCAAGAATACTTGTGTTAGAGAAGAAAGCCGAGGAAGACCATAAAGAATTGAAGAAGAAAAAGACTATTCTTAAGGGTCTCATGGAGAAGGAAAACATATCCAAAATAGACAAATCTGATCTTTTGTTGCATCTTAACTTTCTTGTTTTTGAACTTTTAAACATAATGAAAATTGTGCTTGCTCGTCACATTTTTTGTTGCTACTAATGTTTCATGAATATTGTTATATTTTCCATTCCCTCGAATTATTTTTGAAAATCAAAAAGGGGGATAAGGAAAAGAACCCTAATAAAGGGGGAAAAGGAAAAAGAATCTTAACAAATGGTGAGAATGAAAAAGAACTCTAATAGAGTTTATCTAAGGGGGAGTTTTTCATTAAAAATACATTCTTATTCTTAATGAAATATCATTCCGGAAATCTAGAATATGATACTTTGAGTTTCAAAGCCTAAGGGGGAGTTAGTCGTATTCATCAACATCGATAAACAAAGGGAGATAAGCCTTAATGTTTTCTTTCTTATTTGACATTCTTTTTCGTAAGGATGTTTGTTATTTCCAAAACGGGGGAGATTGTTGAGTCAATAAGGTTTTCCTTATGACTTTTCCATTCCTTCATGTTTTTAAAATCAGAAACACCTTATCTCTATGGAAAATCGCTTTTATAAGGAAAATCGCTTTTATAAGGAAATTCACTTTTTTTTGGAAAATCACTTTTATAAAGAAAATTTATTTTATAAGGAAAATTGCTTTTATAGGGAATGTTGGTTTTATAAGGAATATCTCTTTTGTAAGAAAATTTATCCTTATCATATTTTCATTATCTATATCCATATATTTTTTAAGTATATGAATCAGAGTTATTTCTATATTCTCGGAATCGTTTAAAACTTTGATATGAAGCATTATGTTTTAGGCTCCGAATTCTGGATGAGAACTGTAATGAAGTTCCACTCAGAATTCCGGATAGGAACTCTGATATTGTTCTACTCTGAATTCTAGATACGAACTCTCATAATGTTATACATCGAAATCTTATGACGAATATTGATTACGAATTCTCATTACGAATTCTGATGACGAATTCTTATTCCGAATTCTTATTCTGAATTCACCTATTAAACAGAATATGATCATCTTTGCTTTATACACTCTAAATTTATTTAGACTCTGAATATTATTTTTTGTTAAACTCCGAACATTAATTTTACTTACACTTTTATGATTTTTTTACTCATTGACATTTTGTTTACACTCTAAACCTTCATTCCGAACTTTTTAGTTAGACTTAAAACGATGTCGTACATTCTGTTACACTTTCATTGTTATGAAACTATGACGTCTGTTCTATTATTAAATAACCGTTTGTTAAGTTACACGTGTACATGTCCCTCCAATCTTTAAGGAAAATATGACCGTTGGAAAGGAGGCCGACCTCGCCTATAAATAGGAGCTCAATTGAAAGAGCTCACAACAAAGATGACATATAAGTTCATCGATCTAGAGACCACACACTGCTAAGGTGATTTCTAGAGAGAGAATTCTTTTCGTGCCTTGTGCGTACTGAACCTCTTGTTAATTTTTTTCTTCATGCGACTCCAAATATTGGTGATTACATTCGAGGAATTCTGGGGATTTGAAGACAGTGGTGTCGACTACCTTGAAGTTCGAGGGATTTCTTGTTGAGGAAGACAGAGGTTCCAACTACCTTGAAGTTGAGGGATTGCGGGGATATCAAGACAGAGATTCTGATATTCATATCGAGGGCTTACACTGGTGTGGGTAAGACATACTTGCTTGAAAGTATACATCAAGGGACATTTATCCAAGGTTATTGGATACCCTTCTCTTTGGGTTAAAAGACTTATATCTTGTTACTTATAGTTTTACAACTTGTTTGTTTTTGCTGCACATTGTATTGTAAGGAATGTATAACTTTCTTATACATCCCTACTTGTACTCTGTTTCATTTAGATTCTATACTCTTTAAGGTTGAATCTCATATTGTAATCTTTAGTTATGTTTCAATTTCCAGATCCATATTTTCCGAACCTACTTTCGGAATCCCTTTCTAGTTTTAAGCAAGTACATAGAACCTGAAGTTTTTAACTTCATTTCTTATTCCGATTATTCAATTGGTGTTAGAGGTGTTTTGAATTTTCTTAGTTTAACAAGGTTAAACATATCTCTTTCCATTGTTAAAGGATATTTTTAAAGTGTACAATTCACCCACCCTCTTGTATATTGAGCATCTACATCATTATTTCGACCCTACAGCGTGGTGGGTATGCTTTTGCTTCTATATAATTGGATTAACCAAACCTTAATGAAGATAATAAACTGATTCTAAGAATGAATGGGGAGGGGTGTGATCGATGATGCTGCATTGTTTTATGATCTTCATGGATTGACTTCTGAATTGTGCGGGCTTATGCCTACTGGAAATCATGGACGTTGGTGGTCTTTCTCTTTACACTAATAAACCCTTACTCTGTGTGATGTTTAAATGGATTGTATTGTGGTTGTGAAACCATTCCTTGTAAAGGAACATGGTTAATTACGTAAATCCAGCTAAATAAATTTAAAGCACCAAGATCAACCCTTTTCTTTGATAACCCTAGTTAAAGTACAGTGGAATTGGAATCATGGAGTGTGTTAAAACATTTAAATCAGAAAATACCAGCATGGGCCTGCTTTGCATTAGTGGTGGTGGTTTCGTTGTTTTTCATTCATGACCTATTGCTAGGTGATGTGGGTGGGGATGGGATCCCGTGTTATTGTGATATCGATGATTGTATATTTGAGGTCGGGTGGTTACCTTGATTATATCACGAATTGGTGTGGGATCCTCTATTGTTGAGAACTCATTGCATCTTGGGGACATAGGGCTGTATCTTAGGGTTTTCATTGGTTCCATTACTTCTAGGGGTCCCACTTATCCCTTCGTTGTTGTGACTTTACAAGAGAACCGGGTGTGGATGTTTATGATGATGTTGGATTGTACTCTTTCCTTGCCTTGGGCTTATGGTTTCTAGTTGCCTAAGTAGGTGCAGAAACTTATTTAATCATTATTACTGAACATGAAACAAGGATGGGAAAATGGGTTATGGTTTGGTGTGAGTTGTGACCTAGTCATGGGTGTTTTTGTGTTCTTTAGGCTGGTAGAAGAAAAACCTATATTTGGGTGAGTGCTTGTTACCTATACATATAGTTGTAGTTTTGTGTTTCTTATTCGTGCCCCACTCAAGTTGAGAACTTAGTGCCGAACACCCCCATTTCATGGGGAGGGTGTTTTTCCCAACACTACTATTAGTGGCTGGTTATTAGCTCCTTTATGATCCCTTTCCCGGATAGCCCAAGTATCTTCGGGCAGGCTGTGATGGCCTGAGGTCCATTATTATCCCACGAATCTTTGGTCGGGGTGGTTACGATGGTTTGCCCAGGTGTGTGTGGGCAGGTGGTTTCCCAAGTATCTCTGGGATGAGGCCCATGTGTCTTCAGGCGTGGCAACGGTTGTTCGGTCCTAGGTGTTTGCAGGCATGGTTACGTGTGACAGTTGTGGACCAGGTGTCTGTGGGTGGGTTAGTGGTTGTGGACCAGGTGTTTGCGGACGGGGTTTGGCAGTGGGACTGCGTGAGTTTGGGGCCCAGTTGTCTGCGAGTGGGGTGTGGTAGTGGGACTACGGTGTGAATGGAGGGATTGGTTCGATGCAGAGGATGTCTTTAATAGCCAGTGGGAATGTGGCGTGAGGTACCCAAACATCAATGTGCTATTACTATACATTACGTGACTTGCGTTATTTGGGGAGTGTGCCTTGGTGAGGAATGGGTTATTAGTTTCCATGCTAGGTGTTTGGTTTTCTCTTTTTCCATGGGGCATTTGAATGTCTCTCCACTTTTTCATGAGTGTCTTTGGTTTTCCCTACTGAGTACACTTATATGCTCACCCTACGTATATAAACCGCTTTCATGTTTCTAGTAGGACTTCGGGGATCCCGCGGGACCATACTAGCGTGGACCTTTTGGACAGTTGTTGTTGTTATTTTTTCCATTCTTGGTACTTTACCTTGTAGTCTCCTTTTACTTGAGGCATTTACTTTTTAACATGTATATGGGAATGGTTTACTTTTGGTTTTACATTTACGTCCAGATTTGGTGTTGTTGGGATTGCTATCTTACCTCCCGATCCTATTAAAAAAAGGGAAATGCCTTCCATTTAGTGTGTGATCATATACACTTGGTGCTAGTCGCCACTCCGGGACCTATTGTAGGCGGGTCTTGGGGGTCATTATCTCTCCATCAACTTAAAGAAGGATGGGCCTGACAATCTGCTGACCTTTCCCTCCATTTGGTGAAGGTGGGTCTTTATAGGTTACATGGTTTTTATATCTAATTTATAAGTAAAATTGATTCCAATTACATAAATATATTAATTGGAATAAAATTTATCTAATTAAATTTTATAATCACAAAAAATAATATTTTACTATATGAATAATTAAGATAAAAAGCAGTTTTGATTTAAAATTTACTGTTATTCACTATTTAAATGAAAACAATTTCTGAAAAATAACAAAACCCCAAAAAATGAAAATTTAAATATTATTATTCAAAAATAATATCTATTTCAAAAAATAATAATTAAAAAATGGTCAAAAATTATATTTTAAATTTGTTATTCTTTACAAGGTGGTAAAATTACCTTTTAGAATTACATAATTTTTTATTTATAAAATTGGATTTATAGTTATCTTATACCAATAAAATCGAATGAATTAGGGTAAAAAATATTGATTAAATATATAATTTATATATTTTATCAAAATCATTAATGAACAATGGGTTTTTTAATTAATTTATATTAAATAGTGTTCTCACAAAAAATTTGTATTCTTATAGAAGCAATTTGTTAATTTATCAAATTGGTCTTATATTAACTTATAATAATTGATAAGAAATGTATTAATTTTGTATACATGTATAAATAATATTTTTAAAATATAGATAATTTTATTAATAAATTTTTTCCCAATAGATTAGTGGATGCTATAACAATATTTTATTAATCATGTTAATCCTATATTATAGTTATGTTAAACTCAGCCATGAGTGTAAACCAAGATATAAAAGGGACTCATTATTGTTTGTAATTTAGGAAGAACATACCATAAAGATCAGGAGATAGGAGAGCATTCTCCTAATTAAATATATTAAAAAAAAGATAATGTACAATGAGCAGCATCCGAGAGTCGTTCTATAAAGATGAGTATAAACCTCACCACCACGATCGGCCTGAACAAGGATATTACAATAGTATGGTAAAGAAGGGGACCAACTGGAATTCACATCCACAATTTCTCTCTTGGAGAGATCATCCGCCACTTGATTGGCCTCACGATAAACATGTAGAAAATCAAGAGAGAGTGAGTCTGTAAGTCCGAGGAATTCCACCCAAGATGGTATCATTCTCCATGGCACATTCCTTGGAATATATCTAAGGATTTTGACTACAACAGACTAGTCTGACTCAATCCATAAGTCATGTCGGCCATAGTGTACGGAATACCTTATCGCCTTAATCATATCCCAATGCTCCGCCTCAATTGCAAATGCATTGGAAAAAAAAATTGGAAGAACCATCCTTTAACGAACCCGCATTGAGTGCGGAAGACACCACCATATCTAGAAGGACCAGGTGCACCAGAAGTCACCCCATAAACATTCACCTTCAACCATAAAATGATGGGTGGAATGCATCAAAAATGTTTCATCATAAAGGGTTTCTTCGCCCTGCCAATGACAACAAGGGACCTCAACAAGACAAGGTCATAAACATCATTCCTCATAGTTCTGGTTTGGATGTTAGAAGCATCTCGGAGTGCACAATGTATCCCTTGTACACTATCATGAAAAAATGTGGAAGAGCTATTAAGAGTAAGGCATTTAGTGCCTTCCATATAAAGGAATGAAAACTGGCCATAACTGCAAGGAGGAGGGAATGAAACTACTGACTACAATCAGTCTTGCAGGCGGCTTCTAGCATCCCCTCAATCGACTGGGAAAGAAGAAATCAGTGAAATATCTTGTTCACATTGGTCCAAAACATGGAAGAAAAGTTATATGAGACAAAAATATGAATGGATGTTTCATCAGCCTATAGGCAAAACATTAAGACTGAGGCTAGGTTGATTCCAGTCCACTGAAGCATGACTTGTAATGGAAGTCTCCTTCTCTAGATTTTCCAGATTAACAGTGAGGAGGATAGGGGTATGAAGGGGGTGGATACGTCTATGACCCAAGATAAAGGCTTTGATGAAGAACCACACAAGGGTCTATAGAATTCCCTTGTAGTAAACATGCCATTCAGATTTTGCATCCAATCCAGTGTGTCATGATCAATATAATAGATCTTTTGATTTCCATGCCAACATGGTTTGGCAGCATGCTGTTAATGGTTGAATTTGCCTAGAAAATTAGCAATGTATGTCTCCTTTAGAAGTGGATTTATAGAAAAATCAACACAGATAATTTTAGAAAACCAGAGAGTAGTCCAGAAATGGGGAGGGGAATCCTTGGACCCAAACCATTTTGAGCACATAATGAGGTATGTATAGGCCTTCTTGATAGCAGGCCAGACATATGAGCAGAGATAACTAGAATACTCACTATACAACATTCCAACAAGCCTATTTCAATGAAAGTCAATGTATTCATTTGATATTGAAATAGATTCCAAGTGAACATGTTGATTAGGGTGTCATTGAATAATCAGATATCTTTGACACCCAATATACACATGTTGATAGGTTAGATGAATTATTTCCATACAACAATGACTAGCTTTAAATCATGAATCTAACTAGTCCAAATAAAAATCTTGATTCTGATATTTATCTCTTTAATAAAGGTGTTGGGCCATCTATATAATGAAAAAGAGTAAATAAACATCGATGTGATCCCTGAATTGACCAAACAAATCCTCCCTTCTTGAGACATGTTTTTCCTTTCCAATTTTCTAACTCATTTGTTATTTTCAGAGACATATTATCCCAATTAAACCATTTGACTCTTCCCTAGAAAATAGGTACACCACGGTAAGTGAAGGGAAGCACACCCCTCTTGAGACCAAGTTTCAGAGCCACTCTACCTTGCCTCAATGTGGTAAATTCTCCACTAAACATTACTGACGATTTCACCCAATTAAGTACCTGACCTGCAATCTCCTCATAATGTGAAAAGATTCCCTAAATACAAGAGATGGTTCTTTTATAAAAAATTAAAGATTTTCATATATCAAAAATTATTTTATTTTGATTTTATAAAAAACTCTATCCAATGTTGTGTAAAGTGAAAAATATCAGAAATATTAAATTAATTAATAAATAATAATATTTCCAAAAATATCATGGTGGTAAATCACATTCCTGGATTACTCTAAATGAATTCTATTATATTAAATGGTATATTTATCAATGCAAGGAACTCTTTAAATAAATATACATTGGTCATGAAATCATCCCTAGATGGTCTCATCCCCTCATCTATCCCACTAGACATCACTACCACATTTATACTAGATGAATGAATTATGTTGAGCACACAACATTACCCTGTTCCATTACCTATTTCATATTCTTATGTGAAAAAAATACGAATAGATCCTCCTATAGATAAAGATCCATGTGAGCTTAATAACAAACACACCTTTTATTATCTTTACGGGTGTCCCTAAAATAAAAACATCAGTGACCTACCACTACTACCTCTTCCATTCTCAACCACATAACTAGAATAATTATCAATTCTATGTTCACCACCCCGACCTACATATTTAATCGACAGATTAAATAAACAAACTATGGACACTTACACATTAATGATTATATATCAAGGAACAATATCACATCTCCTTAATTAAACATTGTTCTTTTCTCCATGATTCATAGACCACTAGTATTGGATACACACTTTCTGTTATAGTTGTTCATGTACTATAGGGTACCACAACCACTAAAAATGAACAACCACAATTCTCTACTTTATAAAAGACATATAATTGTTATCAATATTCATTACACCATACTCATTACATGGTTTTCATGTCATGTCTTTGAGCACCCCTGGTGATCCAACCCTTTTATATTGGAACATTGTGGATCTTCACCTAAAATAAAATTAGATCTTCATTACAAAATAACATGTCAGGAAAACCATAATCCCACCCATAATGTTATAGGCATTTAAACAGGCCAAAACCATCATTATATCATGAAATGTAACACTAAAGTTTATTTATAATCTCAAGATACAAGAAAAATTAAAATACCTTCTTCTATTCACTTCAAAGGAAAAAAATATCGACATTTATTTCTTTCATTGAAAACATACCCTAATTCCTTGAACAATACTATTACTTCAAAACGAATATCTATAACTGGGGCACCATTATTCAATATGAGAAACTAGATCACTAGTATGTAGGGTCAGATTTCTAATGCCAAACAATCGTACACATAACCTATAAAATGTTTCACAAGGGTCACAACTCATGAGTATCATCTACATACATATAAATATATATGTTATTATGTTTTAGAACATTGACTAACTTTTTAGTGGATAATATATTTTTGTTTTGTTAATCTTATTTCCACACTACGCATCATGGATAAATCCTTGTAGGTTATAGTCAATAATTTAATTAATTGAACCCATATTATATTCACTAAAACAATATTTCTTAATTGAGTAAATTAAAACCATACCATTATATAGAAAGGTAAATATTACTATCTATGTATAGAGGGACTACATCAATGTCACTGTCATCATGCCTATCGGCAACACTATGCAACATCAGCATACCATAGTCTCACAAAACCAGCCATCAGAAATAAACATACACATATGTTCAGCTGAATAGTATGATGTAAAAACACATATGTTAAAACAGAAATAATGTTATTCATAAAAAATTTATTGAGTCTTCCATCATATCTATAATCAATCAAAATAATATTACATTTTAGAATAATCATATGTGAGTATTTGAAGCCTCTTGTTGAGATGACCAAGATTCAAATCTATATGAAGTAAAAACCACAATTTCCTTGTAGATCACATTAGATTAAATTTTATAACCATAATAGTAAAAACAAATAACAGCAATCCCATGCCCTAGTTACCAGGTCTTCCCTAAATAAATGTGTTTGAGATAAAAAAGGCATGTTTTTTTCAAAATATTTGATATCTTCCTATGTAACCCATCTACCAAATCCCCAAAATAGGGAACCAAGAAAGGCTATGATACCATTTTATAACATGCAGAAATGAATCATAGGGTCTGAGAATGAGTTCTATACAACATCAAAAACATATCCCTATATTCCAATGGATGCTTCCTAGTAGGGACAACCTTAATAAAGTAAAGGGGATACTATTACTTCAATCAGTTAACATAATTAAAAATAAATAACCATTCATATAAACATTATACAATAATATTTCATATAATCTAATAATACTTCCATATGTAGTGAATGAAATCAGAAACTATAGATTTGAATAATCATACAGTAAAACATGATGAAGCTTGACCCCTAACCCTATAAAAGATATACATTTTGAAAATGATAAAATAACATAGATTCTCTCACTAGACTCCATTCCAATACTCACCCAAGTATTCCTAATAATATCGAGATATCTTACTAGATGATAACAAAAATGTCATATTCCTAACCTAAACCAACATCATTTGAGGTATTAAGAGTACCGAAGTTCCATGGATCCCCGATCAGGGTGTGGATACATCTTAGTATGGAACCACCAATTTAGTCTAGTACCTAACAAGAAAATATAGTGTACATAAATGAGATAATATTTTTAATAAATAATTATAATTTTTATAAACAATTTAGTTATAATAAATAATCACTACAGAAAACGTAAATACCAAAAAAAACTACATTGATTTGTGCTTACAAAGATACCAAAAAACCCTATTCGTACATGCATCAAATATGCACATTAAGGATAATAAAAATATTTTAGTATGTGATCATGATCCTTCTTCGAGGATAATAAACATTTTAATCGAGCTACAAGTATGATTAGTGAACATGTTTCTTGGAATATAAAGTGAATTGAGTTCTAGATTGGCCCATAAAGACAACTGGTTAACATGATACTCAGTATGCAGAAGCCATCAAGTCAGAACAACATATAAAGATAACATATCATTATTCCATAAAATTCTAGGCTAAAAATATGTCATAATCCATAGAATTCATAGTTTAATCCTCAAGTACATTATGCCTTATTTTTACCTTAGGTTGGGCCTCAACGCTATCTCACAGCAATGGTTCTACCTTGGGTATGGCCATAAATTCATCATGCATCTACCCAAAGTATAAGTACCACATTATTAATGACTAATATCATTAACACACCCCACTCTATGCTATAAACATACCATCACCGTACACCAATTTTTATTTCAATAATAAAAACCTCAAATGGAATGGTGGTTGTATACAATGGGGAAGATCAAAATAAGGTAATATATTAATAAGACAATAACACTGTTGTATAGAAACATGCATGTACATGTGATCATAATTAATCACAGTATAATAAGATACATATAAACATTCATGGAATCAAGATTCATATATGGATATAATTGGCTACACATGCACTAACATGTAAACAACAAAACATAAACGGTCTCATAGGATACACACACAATGAAATTTGACCGATACAACAAACATGGTGTCATGATCTAAAAAAGCACATTAATGTGATAAATATATAAAACATAGTATCTAGAACACACATAAACACATGTAATAAATTCATCAAACAAGGTTTCATAGGCTACACACACATATTCATGTTATTAATACAACAAACATGTCCTCATTAGATCTATATATGATGTTGCATAATCATACATCCAAGGGGGGCCATGTAATCAGAGGTACCCATTATTGACAATTCCCCATTAATTGGTGTCCAACACCAAGATAATGCACAAGAGTCCATTGAGGCCCTTGGCATTTTATTCAGTTACATTGGGATTTGTTCCTTTAACTAATTACGACATAGATCCCATTATTCTAACTAAAAAATACATGTAATTCTTGACTCAATTATATATTATATTTTTCACCTAATGTGGGGAACATCAAATCACATGCCAATAACCATGACTAATCACATATGGGGGAGTACAGTGGACCATATACCATAGAAAAGAACCAAGACCCAATTAGGAAAATAACAACTACTTATATAAGTCATCCATGTATATTCAGTCCCCGTCAATTACCATGATTTTATACTCAGGTAAATGAATTAAAAATTAATTTATTATAACATAATTAAATAAAATTAAATAATAAAAAAGAAAACCCACATTCATTGGTGAAATAACTACTTTCTATAACACTTAATGAGTTCCCATACGAAGCAAGAATTTTGACCAACCAACCCTGGATGGTTCGTAATTAACATCCATCTTCATAATGGGTAAAAACCCAATAGGATGATAATGAGACAATGTTAATTTTAATATATTTAATTGAAACATTTAGAATAATTAAAACAAATAATGTAAATGAGCTAAAATAACTTTAAAAGGAGTTTATCCACTTTCAGCACACTTCTCATTCTAATATGATAAAATCCTCATTTCAATTCCATGGTATAATGGAAAGTTGAACCCAAAATGACAAAAAACTATAAATTGAACACCTATAGACACACCTTCATCAAAAACCCCATTAATGTTACACATTCATCATCATGGAAAATTGTATATCCATGTTTATCAAAATACCTCTCATTATCAAACAATTCTATAAAGAAACTTTTGAATTATCATCCATTATCTCATTATGCTCCTGAAAATAATAAATTTATAATTATTTGGTTCAAGAATGAAGATAAATAAAACATACCTGATATATAAAATGATAATAATTTATAATAAATAACATCATTAATCATCTATTATGAACAACACAATGATCAAACACTACTAGTGGAAGGAAGGTGCAAAGATTGATGATGAATGAATGATCAATATTGGATTCATTAATGGATATCACATTGTTCTATAAAACATTAATGACTCTAATATAGAATGTAGAGGAAGATGAAATTTAGGAATACTCTTTAAAATGATGTAGAATATATTTAAAATAAGTGGGGGACTCAAAGTCCAAAAATATAAACCCTCCCTTTATTAATGTTTGTCCAGCGCACCCAACCAGCTATCTAGTCCGGGTCCACCAAAAACTCTTACACGCTAACCATCTATTTAGTGAATATTATTATGAATCAAGTATACAGGTTACACCAACAACTAGAAAGTGGATACAATAGTAGCACCATATGTTTTGAGTCTCCCCTACTAATGTTTAATGAATTAAATCAACATCTCAAATTTCATTATTGTATTAAGACACATGATTATGATTTTCAATGAAGAAAAATTCTTTTTTAACACCCATTTTTCTAGATGATACATCAACCGGATGAAGATTTCAAACTTCCACCATAAAATCAAGGCATGAAATGACTTGATTAGTTACATGTTTGTACTTAGATGTGTATGATTGGGAATAATAATAACAATAATGGATATTATTTCCTTATTAGAATGTTTAACTAGAAATAATGATTCATACAAAGGAATAGTTCATCTTCGATGACATGCACATTTTCATAGAATATGGTAATGTTTTTCTTAAAGATTGTTCTAGTCTTTATAATAATTGATTTATTTTTTTATCATTGAAACATAGACCTATATATTTTACGATATCCAATATTTTATATATAATTGTAAATATTTATTGTCAATAACTGAAGAATCAACTACCAATGAATATAGATAAAAGGGCTTATACGCCTAAGTGCTTCACATGTGGGGTGAATTAGTCAATTTCATCATGAATAAGGATAGCTAAATACACATCTATATTGATTATTGATAGCTCAAATAGATTACAATAAAAAAATATCCTCTATCATTGATTGATGACATGTTTGATTAGCAATTTAGTGACCAGTAATTATCTATGGTGGATATTTTGTTTGGATATTAATATGTTAAGATAAAGAGGGTGGATATGATCAATACATAAATTCTTATAAGTTATGAAAAATTTTTGTTCATATTTATTCCATTTTAAATCATTAAAAATACATTTATCATCATGGAGATAATCAATAGAGTCTGAAGCCAAAACCTTTTCAAATATGTTGTAGTCTTGATAGGTTATATTCTTATCTAAGATCTTCATATTCTTCACCAAATATTTATGAGGCACCCCTATCAAGGAAATGGATTCACATCATCATTGTCTTTATTCATGTAAATATATTGTATTAAATATTTTTTATTTCCATTTTTCATGTTGATAGGTTTTTAAATATACCATTTAGATCATTTCATTGCCATGTAATTATAGACCCCCTTTGGCACTAATTAACCCCTTCTATGAACCTTTCTGTAAACCCATTATGGTGCCAAAATTATGATGTGACATACCATAAAATTTTCTTTATTGTGAATACCATCAACTATTCCACACAAGGGAATTCACCTAGATGTAGATATCCATAACTGATTGGGTAATTCTATGTATGCAATTTAGGATCCCAAATTTGGGGGATAATGTTTTTAATCACATTATTATGTTGTATGATATACGTGGCACAAAAATGCATATACATAATATGAATGTGACTGGTGGGATAAAAATTTTATAGACCACCAATGCATTGGGTACTATTTTTATATAATGAGATACTTGTTATCATTCATGGGGTGATATCCTAAGAACACTAGGTTAATATTATTCTTTGGTTATCCTTGACATTAGATTATGGTGTCATGTTTTATATTGTTTACGCATCACTATAATTCTAAGATGTCATAATCTCTTTTATGATTTGATGTTTATGATTATTATTTTTACTATTATTTTAACAATGTTATTTCCACATGAATAAAATTTACTTATTTACATAATTTAATTCATTTATTATTATTTTGTATAGATTTATATCCCTACCCATTCATATTTACATTTCTGTTTATCCTATGTAGTTTAAAAGATCAATGGAGGTTTATTCTATGTTAATGTGTATTTTTTTAAAAAATTATCCATATTTCATGTTACTTTGATACGTATCATATTATACAATGAAACAAGAAATATAGTATTTTTTTATTGTGTCATAAGTTTTGTATTTTAAGATAAATTTATAGCACTATTATAAATATCAAAAATTGTAATATATTTCTAATTATAACACATTGGCTAAAAATTATATAATAAGGGCCATTATACTTTCATTCATAAAGAACAAAAAATCTTAGTTAATGAATAGTTACCATTGTAAAAGTACAAAGGGTAAATGTTAAAAATAAAATGGAATGGAGTTAAAAAGATGGTAAAAACATTTTATGGGAATTGGTGGTTGAGGTCTATATCAACCTTATATCTTACCAACTCAATTATTTATCAATTTTGGATCCAGTTTCATTGACTATTACTTAAATATATATAAATGATTTTTGGTATTTACCAGTAGGCCACCTCTTTCCACTTATAAAGAGGGAACTCTTCTACCACACTACCCTTCACAACACAACCCACATAGTTAAGTCCAATCACTATCAATACACTCACCATAGTTAATATTTATATTCAATATGCTCTCATACTCTCAAAATACTATCTTTATAAGTAATATACACCTTCAGAAATGTGATAATCTATTATGTGAGGTATATATTTATAGCCACTCCATTCTCATTTCTATTTCCTTCTGTTGACTTATTCTTTCTCAAATTCCACCAAAACATCTTAAAATGATAAAATAAATATCATTTGTACATTTTTATGATATTATATTGATGGTATAAAAATTATTCATATTTTACTTTTCCATTAATATAAATTAAACTACTATTCGTTCATGGTGCATCCTATCACTTCCACAATCAAACAAATTTTTTCCATAACTCCATTACAATAATGGTATAAATAGAAAATTTATTTTTTATGAATGATAAAACTAAAATAATTTTTTATTCTTAAATTATAAATATTATTACTCATTATATATGTTCCATTTAAAATTTAATAATCATCCATGTGTACATGTTGAAAACCACCTCAATGCAATAATTCATATGGATTTTTATTTTCCGAATTTATATAAAAGTATTTTCATGATAATTATATTAATATATAAGTTTTATTTTAATGAAATTATAATTTTTTTGGATTGAAAATATTAGGAAATCTTCTAACAATGTGAAAAATAAATACAATGGTAAATTCAATAGTCCAAAAGACCATTTTAAGAGAAAATGTATTTCTTCAAACTATAAAATAAATTCAAATAGATTATTATATTCTTATCAATATTTAAATTTTTAATAATTAACAAAAATAAAAACTAAATTACGATCATTATACTTATCATGTTTTGATATTGCAACTAAATTGTTAGGATTATTATTTTTCATTGATTTATGGATTATTTTAATTTAAGTATAAATGATAGGTTTTATCTATATAGAGGCACCTAAAGAAATCCTGGAGTTTTAAAGATTGTTTAGGCTTAGATTAGTGACCAATGGTGTTGTTATTTAATGAATCATTCTTAGAAACATGGTTGTTTCATGGTTAGTACTGGCCATCCATATCAACCAAGCACTCTATAAAGGGAGGATCATAGTTTATAATACTATAAAAAATAAGACACATGGCTTTTTGAAACCTGTAATAACAAGTATAGGTAAGCTTTATGGAGATTTAATTTTTTCAATAACCAAGAATATAAACCATGGGAGGTGAGGGTTCATGGATAGTTCCCAAAACTGGTTGGAATATTATTTATATAACCGTACAATAAAACAATGAAACCTATTAAAAACCCTTCAAATTACTATTTTACCACTATTACACCATAGTCCAATTTCTTTTCTCCTTCTCCCTAAAATTAAAAAAATCCAAAATATGAAATATAACCCTCTTATAATTAAATTATTTATTATGAATCCTATATCTAAAATCAGTTTCTATCCCTATAATATGTGTTTGAACCCCCATAATTAGTTTTTAATTCCCCTAAATTCCATACCTTTTTTAATTTCTATATAGGATTGTATTTCCATTTGACCTTATATACCTGATTGTTTAAGATTTTTTTTCATTTTCTCTATTCTTTATCATTCTTTAAAACATTTAATATAGATACTGGATGGGGAGTCCACTAATGAGTTAATATCGTTAGTATAATACTATTTACTAAATGTATAGTTGTTTATAATTTGTTTATGTTGTTCAATATGTTGGGATTTGCACACATTTTTTCTGAAATGTGAAAAACCAAAAAATTATTTTTTAGACTATGAATTTGATGATATTTAGTCCCTTTAACATGTTTAGAGACTAAATACCTCATCCCAAAACTCCCTTTAGGGTGGGTTTTATGGAATTAAAATGATTAACTGTTCATTATTTATAATTGAACAAACACTTGGTTGTGTTGATGTTGGAAATTTCTTGTGGAATCCATAAATTAATTAATTTAATAATAGTATGGAATATATATTCAAAAGTCCATTTTTATCACTTGTATGTGAATTGAATAATGAATATAATAATAATTAATTATAAATTGTAATGGTTATTTATCAGGTATAATGATTAATAATTAAAATTAAGGTACATTCTATTTTTTTATGTGGGATATATTAAAGGAGTTGTCTGAATGGAAAAAAACATATATTACGTAGTTACTCCTTTGAGTACTCATAAGATGCCACCCTGACTTATTGATGAGACCCCTAAGATAGATTCCACACTAGGGTCTGGCTATGGTATTATTTTTGTGAATTCATTAATATATCAAAGAAGATTAACCTTTATTTATGAAAAAATCGATGTTCGGGATAATATCATTGCATTCATCTTGATTTTACTAGACACATTATTCCTTGGATTACCTCATTGGGATCGAAATAATTCATAGAATATACTAAAAATGGTCATGTTCAATTGTATAATATAAAAATCATTATGATTGAATTTGAAGGATTTATCCTTTGTATTATAATTAGACCCCTATATCCATGCTTCATTATTTTTACTATATGTTATATTAACCTCCTAAGGTCAAGGATTACATTATTCAAATTAACCCTACAATATTATATTATAATGATTTTTTAAATACTTTCCTTCTTTCTTAAGATGAACATATGTGATCTTCTGTTCATAGACATCTACTTTAGTTCATAGTGTCTATGGTCGGCTAGGTACTCTTTGAGGAACCTTAGATCAATGTGTTTTACTATCTATTCAATATTTTTTTTCATACCAATAGAATATGTTAATATTATATTCATTGGATTAATTTATATTAGACACCTATAGAGGTGGCCTAATGTGTTTCACTCACACCCTGTTTGTTCCACCGATTGGTATATTGAAAGTCTTATTTTATGTAGTTAATGATAATTGAATGTTACTAGTTATAGATGATTGATTTATTTTATATAGGATCATGTTTGTATATGATTGATCTCATGATTAGGGTGCTCCTTGAGAGAGTTTTTTGGTGTTTTAGTTCCATTAGTTATACATATACTATTTTTATATCAACTTCCTCACATTAAAGTTTTCATAGTATTTTGTTTAGAAATAATAACATTTTTATGGGATAACATTTTCTGATTATTGTTCATTATTAAAATCTAGAATTATTATTTTTATTTTTCATTATATTTCTTCAACCGATTATTTTATTATTTACTATTCTGATCCACTCTAATATACGACATATAGTCTACCAACCATAACACCAATGTCCCTTACTACAAGTAGTTAGCATCTAGAATATGGGGAGGAATGTATGAGCTTATGTGGATAGGAATATTTGGTTACTTATTTGTGGACAATATCTAGGACTTCACAATATAAATTATTATCATCTATTAATTATGGTATGTTTTTGTTTGTGTTGGTATAAGCATATAATTGAACAAAGATATAAATTTATATCATGGATGAATATGGTAATTTAATATATGTTAGTATATGGTATAAAAAATAAAATAATGTGATTTATTTTGTTATGAAATGGTAATATAAAATGTTTACACATAATTTAAGAAAGCACACTTCGTTCAATAAGAATATTTAGAAAAATTTATCGCCAAATCCATCTTTAAATATCATGAAAAAAACTACCATGGTTGAAATTGTGTCATTATAAATATTAATAAAACACTAATTAAAATAACGTATATGATATGTGATTGATTAATATTTGATTTAGATTCAGTATCAACACAGTTATTACGAAACTAGTTCAAAATGATCAAGTTTACTCCTAGATGATATTGGAAATAGATAATAAATAACTAGTATACATGTATAGAATAATTATAATTTATATTTATAAATGGTAATAAATACATAAATTTGTTTAAGTAGGTGATTAATATTGTCACATTTTTTATACATGAAGTTAGATACAATGTTGATATAGAAGGAATTTTGGTAAGGGGATCTTTGTCTCAAATTTAATTTCACCTGACATATTTAAAAAGGAAAAAATATTACATCAATATGGTTTCATTAATACATAATCAATCTTTCTTACAATTGTAATTGGGGTGTAATAGATATATCTTATCCCTTATTGATTTTTTTTCAATCAAAAGATACTAATGTTGAAAGGGTTTTTGATTAGAATGTTACCCAACCCATTTTAGATTTCATCTCATCCACCATTCATTCTGGAATGTCATAATATTAAATACCAATCTAAATTTTAATGATGTAATTAATACCCATTTCATTCTTATACAATACATTATTCTGGATGTTAGAAACCTCACATTCATTAATGGTTTTCATTTCATTAGGACATGATTGGTATATTCCGTAAAATATAAGGGGTTTTTCATAACGCTACCTCATTTTTGGAATTATAATTTTTTCCTTGATATTAATCATTCATTTCACATGATATTTTCAATTTCAATATTGTTAAATAATTTTGGATTCAAATCATCCTTATTGATGAATTCCATTCCTTCTGAAAAAAACTATTTGATGAATAAATCAAATTTTATTGTCACGAACCAACCTGGGTCGACCCTGAACCGATCACCCGAGTCGGCCCGCGACCTCGCCCAAAGGGCGTTCCCGATCCCCACGGGCTAGAAACTAGTACCGGGCATCAAAAGTAAACAGGTGGGAAGAATTTGGCCAAATTGAAAAATAAATTAAGCAGTGGAAATAAATAGAACAAATGCAAAAAAAAAGATCAACCAACAACGGCACTAACCTGACCACGACTAAAACTCCATGTGACCCCTTGGGAAACCTTCCAATACCACAACCAACATCGATCAAGTGAACAACTGAATTTGGAACCTGAAACAGAACTAAAAACAAGAAAAAACTATAGGAGTGAGTATTAAAACACAGTAGGTAGGCCCGACTAATTCAATTCCCAATGCACATACCAATAAATAAAGAATTTATCAATTCCAGGTTTGAACTAAATTCTATAAAATATGGTTTCCACACCCTTTAATTTCTAAAACAAGTAACGGTCCATTTGCCTTTTTAATTTAGAACAAGTTTAATGTTGAATGAAACCAGTGCATTTAATTTTTAAAACATTTTGCGATCAATCTAGAAATAAAAACATTAGTTGTTATTCAAAAGGATGATCACACACAACACACACTACGGGCAATGGTAAAGGTGGCACACATGGGTCAGAAACCGAACTCGACCTCTCAATCATCTGCCACACACAAAAAAACACTAAAAGAAACATTGGTCGAACCTAGGAGATCGTGAAAAATCCAGAACATACTATACATCTGACTCATCCTAAAGGCATGCCCTAACTTGATGACATCATAACGCCCCTACCACTACCCGGCATAGCACTGCATGGCCTAACCGAAGGGCCCAATCCCCATAGCAGCAATAAATCAGTATTCCCCTATTATGGGGCCACTATCCAGTGCGTATTCTAAACTAGTGCAACAATTATTCTCAGAAAATTCACTCAATATGCCAGGTTCCCATGTAAACACATACAATAAAAAGGGGTACGTCTACAATGTAAATCAATTAGGCACGATGCAAAAACATCACATAAAGCTCACGCAATCAACACATACAGAAGATCACCCCTGAATGGGTTTTCCAAAACAATTTTTTCTATTAAAGTGCAAAATAGGCCTTCCCAAATTTTAAAAGAAAACCTCATTTCTTAGAAAACCCAAAACACTTGTTCAGAAGAAATCACTTATCATTAAAACTAGAAGTACATTTGGAATTCCGTGAATTATGTTTAAAGGCCAAATGTGCATTCTTTTAATATTAGGTGTCCGCTTGTCAAGAAAATGTTTCATGTGTTTGGTATAAAATAAACAGCTATTTTAGCACCAAATAATCATATAAGAATTAATTATAATATATTATTTACAATTTATTAAAATTAATAAAACATCAAGCAATTAATAAATTCTAAATCCAAAGGTAAGTGCAGTGGGGGACCTTCCTTGGATCGATGTCCAAACACAAGGGAACGACAAGCCTCGCAAAGACGTACAAACACGTTCACACCGACCATCACATGACCGTGGAAGAATCTTGTCAACACGCTGTAACCGCAAAGGTAACTACAATACATAATCACGAACATAAAGAATCCAAAAAAAAACAAACAACGGAAAAGAACCAAATCAACATAATTTAAAAATATACCTGCATCATTCACACTATTTAATAAACCACTTTAAAAATAAAAAAACCATTTCCAAAAAGTAACTCATAGCCCACAAACCCAAAACTCATCCAAAAAACGCATTTCTGATCAAACTCACACCCAAAAACATGCAGCAATGCTCAACGCACTTGGAACTAGGGTGGAAAAAAATGGTACCAACCCGAAACTGATACGAATCTTCGTTCTCACCTCAACCACACCCTTGCGGGTCAAGAACAAATTATAAAAATGGTAAATGGAATGCAAATACTCAAAACCAAACTCCAAAATGATTTAATAAGATAACTAAGGTTTCCAAGGAGGTGCGAATAATGTTTGAGAGAAATTGAAAGCGTTCAAGTTCCAAGGAATTAATTAGGAAGGAAAAAATTGGGTTTGCATACCTCAAACCAAGAACGGACGCATTAACGCTTCAGCGGAAGGACAACCTCTCGCGTACCAATCGCACACCTAAAACAATGAGTAAAATGTGCAAATCAACACCCAAGGTGTTGGGACTTGGACAAAATAAATAAATTAAAACACCAAAAATGTAGAAAATAAAAAAACCCAACCACAAAAAGAACACCCAAAACTATTTTCACAAAACTAACACTTTCCTTAAAACCACATCCAACTACCCACATAATTTAAAGAACAGAAAACAACCCCTTCAAAACCATAGAACCCCTTTCAAAAACATTTTACACATTAAACAAGTCCTAGCATGGGTAAACCAAACATGTCGAACTATGTTCACAAATAGACAACCACCATCACACCATAATTGACGCCAAACATTTAATGAAAACACCCAATTTCCAATTACTGAAAAAATAGCATTTAAAATAAATACTACAAGTTGTAAGACTCTAAACCTTGCACATAATGAACCTTAAAAATCTTGATTTCACAAACACAAACAAATTGCAAAAAGATACAACAGGATTAACAAGGTGTCAAAGTGGTTCCAGCTTAAAAAAACACCACACGATGGAACGGAAAAAAATACCAGAGCGGGGAAGGGGTTCGGGGACTACTAGAGCAAGTGCAAGGAGGTGGCTCGGGGTGGCGGTCCGTGCTGTAAGTCGGGGAGAAGGGGCGCTGCTAGGATTAGGTGCAGCCGTCGGGTGCATTATAAGACTAGCGAGGCATGGGGGGCATAGGTGGGTCTTTGGGTCGCTACAGATGAGCGGGATCATGGGAGGGCCGCAGATATGAGAGTTTCTTTGCTGGAGGTAGGCGTTGCGGGCGGCTGGACAGTGGATCAGAGGTAGAATCGTCGGCCGGTGCAGTAGGAGGAAGGTGTAGCACAGGGGGGATAGAAGGCGGCTGTTGGCCGATGAAGGTGAGAGATGTACAGTGATGTAGGGACAGGGATGGCGCACGACGGGGCGACGCTGTGCAGGCCGCGTGACAATGGTAGCCAACCTGGTGGAAGGGGGGCAGAGTCGCAGACATGCAGGGAGGCGAGGGCCTGGGTAGGAGGGGGCTTGCGGCACCAAATATAGACGGGAAAGGGGGAGAAAATGGGGAGGGTTAGGGTTTCATAAAAAAAACCCATTCTATTATATTATTAATAATAATAGTAGTATTAATAACATTAAAATTAATAATAATAACTGAATAGTGTTAATAATAGAAATACAAATAATACTAATAATAATAACAATGATAGTGATAATGGCTACATAATATTATTATTATTAACAAAAATTATTTTTAAAACATAAGTTATTTAATTATAAAAATACGAAAACTAGATATTCGCACGCTCATCGCATGGATAAGAAAACACGCACGCAAATTGCGCACCTCTACGCAGTCCGCTTGGGCCCCCACACAAGCACATGGGGCAACCGCACGGTCATTTCTAACCACGCGGTGCCCGTGCACGGGTCTAAAACCAAGTAAAAAAATTATACGATGAAGATTTTAATCCGGGTCCTAGCCCGGACCTTGGCGCGAGAACTCAGGGCCAAGAAATAATAAAATATAAATAATTTAAGAAGTCTGGGTGTGACAATTCTCCCCACCACAGACACTTTCTGCCCCCAGAAAGTCACCAAGCTGAACGATGGACCAATCAAGAATCCATGCCAAAATATAACTAAAAGAAACCACAACATAAGAGAATGGGATAACACGAGAAGGTTCTCCCCACCAAAATAACCCTAATAGTGTGGAAATTTTAGCACTCAATCATACCAACTCGTGAAGGGGGTCGACGCGGGAACTCCCAACCGATCCAGACTAAACTCTATAGCTCGAGTGAAACAACACCTCCGCCAAAACATGTAACTCCCAACTCAGACCAAAGAAAGACCAAACACTAGAGAAAAACCTCAGAACATAACTTAACCCAAGAAGTAAACTTGAGCATTACCACCAATGTCAATATTTCCATAGGCACTTACACCTCCAAATGAACACAGTCGGATTTAGATTAACCCATACAAGGTTCAAACACAAACTTAAAGAAAAACATACGATTCAGAGAATCATAATTCAGAAAAACTAGACTGTTTGGATTACAATGAACACTTTTGTCCCAACTTCATGATTAAACAATGGACCTACAACAATTCCCAAAACATTAGCAGTGTAAGCATGATAACTAAAGGACTTTAAATGTGTCATTAGAATCACGGAACACCCAAACCCAAACTGTGGCTTCACACCCCCATCAACTTCTGACTGCGCGCGAGCTTCACCCCAAGACCTGTGGTTAGGGCTCTGATGGTTGAAGCATCTCCTGCCTCACAGTCAGGCACTGGAATCTTCTAGTCACAGTGTTTTCCCCAGGCGACACATCCTGCAAAGCTTCTCTAGATGATCCAGACACCTGCAACGATGGCACGTCTTCGGAGGGGTGTGACATGGTGGCTCATATGCCCTAAACTTCCGTACTAACTGTACACCATTAAACTGTCCGACGAACTGGTTGTTTGAGCCACTGAAAGAAAATCATTAGAAAAAAATTTACTTGACACACTCTGCTCGTCATGTGAGGGACCTTCATAAGCAACTGGATACAGTGGATTGCCAACTGTTGTGCTCCGGAGACCAACTCAGCTAAGAACAACTCATGCACCAACTTCTCAAAAGTGATGCTCCCAAAAAGGGAGGACTTGATTCTTGATCTCTGGAAAAAGACCCCTGATGTAGGGAGAAGTCTTCATCCAGTCCTGAAACACTACCCCTGGAAAAAAATAGACTCATGATCCTTGAAATGTTCAACATACACTTTCACCGTCTACCGACCATGTTGAACAGACATGAGCTCTTTCATTTTCTTCGTATTGACCTCCACAAGTATAAACCATTTAACGAATACGACTTTAAAAACATACCACATCGTCCCAACATGCAGTAATGGCGGGGCGAACAACTCATACTTGTCCAGAGCTGGACCATTGAACAAACCCAGGACAGCATGAACTCTAACAGTTTTGGGAGTTCCCAATACCCTGAAGACGTTCTTGGCCTCTTCAAGCAACTCCATTTTCTCTAACATACTCCAATCACCCTGAAGGACAGAAAACGTCCGAGAAAGTCCAAAAACTGGGCATGAGTCATCAAAATTCTGGGGACCATTCTGGGCGGAATTTCTGAACAAGATATATAAAAAAAAGCTGAAACCAATATCAATCTAAAAAAAATCAAAGAAAGTGGCTTCACCCAAGAAAAAAAACTCAAAAGAAACAAACAACCACAAACACAACCCAAAATTCCCTGTCCAAAATTCCCATTTCATTTTAGATTCCAAAACCACTTTTTTTTCTTTTTGATTTCAAAACTGCATTCTCTCAAGACCACTCCCCCAAATACCAAATACACTTTTCAAACCATAATCACTATTCAAAATAATTTTCCTCTTTAAAATCAAATTTAGAAAAAGGGGTCAAGCCTTTAATTTCAAACAGACCTTGGTAATCTCATGAACCATTGCACACATCTTCATCCACTTTCTTTCATACACACCAACATGCACTTTCCACGCATCCTCGGGTACCTGAGGTTTCACCCCAAACCATTCTCAACCACTTCCCATGCAAACAACGGTTTTCCAAACTAAAGGCTTTCAGTTATAAAACCCATTTCATAAATTTAATTTCTTTTAAAAGAAATCATTCCCATTTTCAAAATCCCTTTTTAATTTCCAAAAACACACTTACACCAACTAGAACAAAAATGAAACTCAAGTTACATCAAACCACCGGAGTGAGGGACTAGAGGTCACATTTAACACGACGACATGGTAGTGGGTCAGGCCCCAAGTAAGCGTCAACAACTTGGAGGAATTCAAACCGTGTACCCGGACTCTACATGGGTCACTAGTCCTTGTGAGATCACGATGTAACATTGGTTTTCCTCCGTTTTCATCCCTCAATCAAAAAAAAACCAGAATGAAACAAAGACTCAATTCCCAGACTATCCCTGGTGACTCGAGGGCGGAACGGGTGAGGGTTCATGACATCCTTCCCATAGCTACCTCTCGAGTCTTGACACAGCTGATCTCTGTCTACCAGACACCCCAAATAACAAGAACCTGCCTCTGGTACCATTTTGTCACAAACCATCCTGGGTCGACCCTTAACCGGTAACTCGAGCCTACCCGCAACATGGCCTGAAGGGCGTTCCCGATCCCCACGGGCTGGCAACTACTGTCGGGCATCAAAAGTAAATAGGTGGGAATGTTTTGGCCAAAAATAAAATAAATTAAGCAACATAAATAAATGGAAGAAATTAAAAAAAATTATGTGCAACCAACAATGCCACTAACCTGACCACGACTAAAACTCCACCTAACCCCTTGGGTCACCTTCCAATACCACAACCGACATCGCTCAAGCGATCAACTGAATCTGGAACCTGCAACAGAACTAAAAAAAATAAAACACAATAGGCGTGAGTATTAAAACTCGGTAGGTATGCTCGACTAATTCAATTCCCAACGCACATACTAATAAATAATGAATTTATAAATTCCAGGTTTGAACTAAATTATATAAAATATGGTTTCCACACACATTCATTTCTAGAACAAGTAACAGTCCATTTCCCTTTTTATTTTAGAGGAAGTTTAATGTTGAAATAAATAGGTGCATTTCATTTTTTAAACATTTTGCGAACAATTTAGAAATCCAAACTGTAGTTGTTAGTCAAAAGGAGAATCTCACACAACACACACTAAGGGAAATGGTAAAAGTGGAAAACATGGGTCAGCAACTGAACTCGACCTCTCAATCGTTTGCCACAGACAAATAAACACTAAAGGAAACATGGGTCGAACCTAGGAGATTGTGAACAATCCCGAACATACTATACATCTGACTCATCCTGAAGGCATGCCCTAACTCGATGACGTCATAACGTCCAAAATATTACCCGAAATAACCCTGTATGGCCTAACCGAGGGGATCAATCCCCATAGCATTAATAAGTCAGTATTACCATGCTATGGGGCCACTAGCCAGTGCGTATTCTAAACTAGTGCACCAATCGTTCTTAGAAAATTTACTCAATATGCCAGGTTCCCATGTCAACACAAACAATAAAAATGGGTGCGTCCACAATGTAAATCAATCAGTCATGATGCACAAACATCACATAAATCTCACACAATCAACTCACAAAAAACATGACCCCTGAATGGGTTTTCCAAAATAATTTATTCTATTAAAGTGCCAAACGGGTCTTCACAAATTTTAAAACAAAACCTCATTTCTCGAGTAAACCCAAAAAACTTGTTCAGAAGAAATCACTTATCATTAAAACTAGAAGTACATTTTAAATTCTGTGAATTATGTTTAAAGGAAAAATGAGCATTCTTTCAATAATGGGTGTCCGCTCGTCAAGAAAATGTTTCAATTGTTCGGTATAAAAGAAAAAGCTCTTTTCGCTCCAAATAATCATATAAAAATTAATTATATTATATTATTTCCAATTTATTAAAATTAATAAAACATCAAGCAATTAATTAATTCTAAATCTAAAGGTAAGTGTAGTTGGGGACCTACCTCAACTCACTATCCAAACACAATGGTGCGACACGCCTCGCACAGACGTACAAACACGCGCACACCGACCATCGCAGGACCGTGGAAGAATCCTGTCAATGCGTTGCAACAAAAAGGTAACTAAAATACATAAACACGAACATAAATAATCCAAACCAACAAACAACGCAAAAGAACCACCTCAACATACTATCAAAATATACCTGCATAATTCGCATTATTTAATAATCCACTTTAAAATTTAAAAAAAGGATTTCCAAAAAGTAACTCATAGCCCACACACCCAAAAATCATTTAAAAACGCATATCTAATCAAACGCAGACCCAAAAACACGCAGAAATGCTCAACACACATGGAACCAAGGAGGGAAAAAAATGATGCCTACCCGAAACCGATGCACATCTTCATTCGCACCTCAACTGCACCCTTGCGGGTCAAGAACATATTATAAGCATGGAAAATCGAATACAAAGACTCAAAACCAAACTCCAAAACGATGTAATAAGATAACTATGGTTTCCACGGAGGTATGAATAATGTTTGAGAGAAATTTAAAGCGTGAACGTGCCAATGATTTAATTAGGAAGGGAATAATTGGGTTCGCCTACCTCAAACCAAGCACAGACGCAGTAATGCATTAGCGGAAGTACAACCTCCCGCGTACCAATCACACACCTAAAACAACGAGGCAAACGTGCGAATCAACACCCAAGGTGTTGGGATTAGGCGAATCTAAAAAAAAATTAAAATATCAAAAAGGTAGAAAATAAAAACACCAACCACTAAAACAACACCCAAAACTATTTTCACAAAACTACCACTTTCATTAAAACCACAACCAACTACCCACGTAATTTAAGGAACGTAAAACAGCCCCTTTGAAACCATAGAACCCATTTCCAAATCATTTTACACATTAAAAAAGTCCTAGCATTAGTAAGCCAAACATGTCGAACCATGTTCACAAATAGACAACCACCATTACACCATAATTGACGCCAAACATTTAATGAAACCCCCCAATTTCCAATAAGAGAAAAAATAGCATTTAAAATAAACACTATAAGTTCTAAGACTCTAAGCCTTTCACATAATGAACCTTCAAAATCTAGATTTCACAAACCAAAACAAATTTCAAAAAGATACAACAAGATTAACAAGGTGTCAAAGTGGTTCAAACATAAAAAAACACCACACGATGGAATGAAAAAAAATACCAGAGTGGGGAAGGGGTTCGTGGCCTATTAAAGCTGGCGTAGGGAGGTGGCTCGGGGTGGCGGTTCGTGCTGCAGGTCGGGGAGATGGGGCGCCACTAGGAGTAGGTGCAGCCGTCGGGTGCGTCACAAGTCTAGCGAGGTATGGAGGGCGTAGCTGGGTCTTCGGGTCGTTGTAGATGAGCGGGAGCATGGGTGGGCCGTGGATATGAGAGTTGCTTTGACGGAGGTAGGCATTGCGGGCGACTGGACGGTGGATCATAGGTAAAATTACCGGCCGGTGCAGTAGGAGGAAGGTGTAGCGCAGGGGGGCTGGAAGGCGGCTATTGGCCGATGAAGGTGAGAGCTGGACAGTGATGAAGGGACAGGGAGGGCGCACGACGGGGCGGCACTATGCAGGCCGCGTGACAAATGCAGACAACCTGGAGGAAGGGGGTGGAGTCACAGATGTGTAGGGAGGCGAGGGCCTGGGTATGAGGGGGCTTGCGGCACCAAATAGAGACGGGGAAGGGGGAGAAAACGGGTAGGGTTAGGGTTTCTTAAAAAATTCATTCTATAATAATAATAGTAATATTAATAATAATAACAGAAAAATGTTAATAATAATAATACAAACAATACTACTAATAATAAAAATGATAATGATAATAGCAACATAATATTATTATTATTAACAAACATTATTTTTAAAACATAAGTTATTTTATTATCAAAATACGAAAACTAGAGACCTGTACGCTCGTCGCATGGATAAAAAAACACGCACGCAAATTGTGCACCTCTATGCAGTCCGCTTGGGCACCCGCACAAGCACATGGGGCGACCGCATGGTCATTTCTAACCACGTGGTGCCCGTGCATGGATCTGAATCCCATTAAAAAAATTAAACAATGAATATTTTAATCCGGGACCTAGCCCGGACCTTGGCGCGAGAACTCAGGGCCATGAATTAATAAAATATAAATAATTTAAGAAGTCCAGGTGTGACAATTATAAAGTGGATATTAATCACCAATGTCTACGTTTTCCTCTTCAATAAAATATTTCCCCATAATATTAGTATTACAAATAATGTTTTATTTCTATATCATTTATAATTATCCAAACACCATTTCAAAAAATTAATTTTGATTGGTTAATATAATTTGACTTTTCAATAAAGGTATTTCCAATAATATTAAAACAATTTCCCACCCTAATTCCTAATTTTGTAATTTTTATTTCACTCCACACTTCCTCAATATATATTATTATTTGATTTTAAAGGATCCATTATTTATGTATATTTTTATTAAAATTCTAAATCATTGAATTCAAGCTTTGTTACATGATGAGATTTTTAATGAGGGACATCATGAACTATAGTGTATATTATGGGAGACAATAACATTATAAGATAATATATCACCACAAGACCATAAAATATATTTTCATTTAAATAAATTCCGTATCTCTAATAGCATTTGTTGCATGCATCTCCTGGTTTAAATAAACATTACCATGATTAAGTAGTTGTAATGTTATTGGGTATGAACATATACATATAAATTAGGGAAATAAAATGGTATACAGGTGTATAAAATAAAATCAATGGTTATATTTTATTTATAAATAAAATAATTTTAATTTGGTGGAAAAATGTTTTCTAAAATATAGTATTTTTTTAAATGGTGGTTTTGCCACGCTTTTCAAAGATAATGAAGTATTCATATTTATCACTTTTAGAATTTTTTTGTTAAAAAAATACTTCAAATTTTAAATATAAATTTCTAAAATATATATATTTTTATTTTTTATAATTTTCTAAAAATATTAATTTTTTATGAATAGTGAACATACTACTTTTTTTGAAAACTGCCTTTTCATATAAATTATTTTAAACAATAAATTATATTTTATTCATTAAAATTAAAAATAGTTCAATAATTTAGATAATTGGAATGAATTTCATGTTTAATTTTTTTAAAAAAAAATCAAATAATGGAATATGTTTCAATGGAAAACCTATGGTTTTAATGCGTCTACATGTTAAATTTTAATTAAATTATGGAACAGATTTGAATTAAATTTATAATAATGGATTTAAATTTTTAATATTCATAAATTAAATTATATAAAAATATGAACATAAATTTTACCGTTTTAAATATTGAAAATAGTAAAAATTAATTACACAGTTTAAGGTTAAAACCATTTTACAAGGGGATTAAACTAAGATGATAAGGGTGAAAAAAGATTTAAAGCTTATCCAAATCATATTTTATTTCCATATTGTGGCCTTATAAAATCTATGTTTGTATAATTACACATTTTTTGGTCCTTTTGGTATTTTCATAACAAGGGTACACATTATTCTATTCAAATAATTCAATGCTTTCCTCCCCCACATAAAAGTTCACCTTGTATCCTATCCTCGTCACACTTACAACACCCCATTTTATAACCACAACATTACTTAATACATTTTTATTCCTTTAAAAACTTCAAATATTCCTTTGGTTTTTCCATAAATCAATCATAGGATTGATCATGATGCAACCCTAAAGACGTTATTTAAAGAATATGTTACACTCTTAAATAAGTGTTTTTGTTTTTTTATATTATAAACGCATTCAAATGTTAATAAATTTTGATTATATAATAACAAAATTATATATCATATAATTATTTTTTATTATATAATATTAATAACCTATATCCATCTCTATTTCCATATCATGTAAAAGGAAACCATTTCTCATGTGTACGAAGTTCTACTTCCTCATGAAACATTATAATTGATTTTCCATTACCACCATTAATGGTTTGATATGATGATGTATTTAACATACTTTTAGGTTATTTATTAAATTAATATACCTATAAAATATTAATATAACATAAAACTTCTTATCTTCAAACCTATTTGGAAACCATAATTCTACTAACGTGTACAGTAAACTACCTCCTTGTGAACCAAGGTGATGTGTTTATCCAATTTCCATTTCACATGGATGGTAACAAAAAATTATTAAATTAATATATATTAAAATTTTAACATAATTATATAATTGATAATTATTATCTCACATATACATTCTTACAATCTATTTCATTTAAAATATTCTAATATCACTAACGTGTATGGTGGACTACAGCCTCACAAAGCGATGTGACACAATTTTCCCTAATCCTTCACATAAAAGGTAATATGATTAAATTAAGTTAATATAATTTATGTTTAATAAATAATAATAAATATTTTAAATTTTAATATATTATTTACTTTCATTTTGTTACTTACAAAATGAAAAAATGTAAAAAAAATTCAAGCGTACTTACGACCTACCATCTCCAAGAGCATTGTAATCTATTTTTTATCCCTAAAATTTGTAGAGTACTATAAAAACATATATAACAAATATATTATATTTTTTTATGGTTAAAATTATATATTTTATGAAAACTTGTTTATATTATAAAGACCCAAATTTCGAAAACCTATCACACATGGAAAATAGATAAATTATCACCCAAGATACTGATTTTATCAAACAATTGTCAACAAATGGGTTATAAAAGACTATAAATAAATAATATATCATATAATATATATGATTATGGTAATATTAGAGATTAACAATAAATATATAATTATTATAAAATAATTTCAGACCCATATAATTAATTTTGGAAAAGTTGTAGGGGATTTTATCTCAATTTTCACTCTATTAAGACTTCTTTGATATTATGCACAGATCTATTTTAATATGGTGTTCATACAATCCAGTTAATATCATTTTATTTGAATTTTATGTTTCTACTAAATATAAGTATTATTTATATCATGTATATGGTTATGTTTTAATTGGTACACCATTTCTATATACAAAGATTAATTTGAATGTAATTCTATTAACTAAAAAATATATTTATACTCACATTATTTAATCAATATGAATATTTTATAAAATGGAATAGTATTTATGAATAAAATGTATTACTCTTTATGTAAGGAATTTTTTTGAAATTTAGTAATGTGTGGGGACCATAATTTTATAGCCCATTGATTCGTCATCAAAACTCAAAAGGCAAATATATTGGTTGAATTAGATGGGTTTCACACATAGATATAAAATTTCATGTGAAATATATATAATGGATGTTTATGATGTCCAAACATTTTCATTCCCCCATTATGAGATCAGTTATTAATGTCAATGTAAATATTTTAACAGTTATAATATCTTTATATGTGTTTCAAACCCATGTGACTATTAATATGGTCTTTTTTGTTCATCCTTAATAACTCTATATTATACTCATGTTATTATTTAAAGGTAATGTTTTTCAATTATTTACCATTCCATATATGTTAAACTTATTTATTGATTATATATTTTTCATTATGCATACCATTATTAAGAATTTTATATCACCCTTTCTTTTGTTTTATTTTATTTAGGATACCCAGAAATGTTTTATGATTGATATTCAAAGATATGATAAGGGTAATAATGGTGTTATAAATGAAAAATCATTTATTTTTATTTTATATTTTTACGTTATAATGTAAATTTGAAGTATGTATGCAGTTTACATAGATTACTATACTATTCTATCATTGGATATTTCATATCGTTTATCTAGAACAAATTTAATAAACTAAACACAAGATCCATGATTAGAAATAATTGGTAATTATAGTTCATATCATAAAATTTTTATTAGCAAACATGTGAACTATATTTTGGAAAAAGTATATTTGGGAATATAACTCAATTAATTACATGAGGATAAGTTTTGGTATATAATAACATACAAAGGTTTTTTATGGTGTAGATTTTTTGGTTTCTATTGATATACAACATAGTTTAGAAAATATAAGTTGAAATAGTTCAGTAAAATATATTCCTAGGGGTAATAAATCAAAAAATCGTGCATCTGGAATGACTCAATTGGTAAATATTACATGATAATGGGCCTTACTATGAATCAGGTTTGACAGTCTTGGGGGATATGATTGAATTAATTAAATTTTTCTTAATAAACTATTATGAATTATATGAAAATCTTTTTTTATTTTAATATTTTCTTAAAGAAACCATGTTTAGTATTATGATATTATCTAGGAATAAAATTTTCAATATATCTTACGTGTTTCACTAGTTTTTGGATTATAAATTCCGTTTCATAATGTTTTGATATAAACTAAGGTATTCAATTATTTGGAAATTGTTTCTAGTGTATGTAAGGGAAAAAAATTAACAAACCGCATATTGGTATTCCTACCCAGGAAAAGGTAATTATTCTAGAGATGGATATTCAGGTAAAACTGATTAAATGATAACCAAATTGGGGAATATATATCAGGTTATAAGAAAAAACATTTCCCTTATAGAGAGTCCTACAGAATCCCTTCATGTTGTACCAATGTAAGAAAATTTTATGCATCAACGACCTGAATAATTTTGTGGGATTTAAAATAAATATTTAGCTAATAAATTGATATGTTCCTTAAATAAGATATTTCTCGCTTTTGGAAGTAATAAATGGAAGAAATTGTTCATGGGTGTTTATCATCTCTCTGGATATTCAAATCCATGATGGTCATTGATTCAAAAAACTATGGATGAATAAGAAATAAAAATCATAGAATGGAAGAATTTTAAGGTAGAGTTCTTGTAAATTTTTCATTCCCATGAACAATTAGTGGATTTAGAGAAACAAATTCCTTGCATAAAACTAATTAAATATATAAATGTTTCTATATTTGAATCCTAGTTTACAATGTTAGTGGGATAGGATATATAATATATACATTCCAAAAAATAAAATTGAACATTTCCCTGATTGGGAAAAGTCATTAAATGGTAAATAGTCTCCCATCATATATGGAAACAATTTCATGCTATATCAATATAGAGAAATAATTATCCAAATATTATGCTTTAAAATGGAAGAAAGAGGTTAAGATGATGATATATAAAAAGATAGATACCTGGAAACTTGGGAAAAAGATTCCCCCCATGTGATAATTGTATTAATAAGCACCTTAGTACATTTATAAATAGAAATGACGTTTTATATTATTAAGTATAGAAATACCCACATGTATGTGATTCCCAGGGAAAGAAATAAGTTTCCAATTTTCAATTCTTTAACTATGCGAATATGGTGAACTATGCTAATGAATATCCAATGTATCTAGGGAATACACCTCAATAGGAACCATGAGATCAAGGTCAACAATAATTTGTTAATATAGAGGATTTGGAATGATTAAAGATCTTGTGTATTTAGATTAATGAATAAGGTTTTAAAACTAATTTACCAATGATATTTTCATTATATGAATCATGAAAAGTATAAGTATTATACTAGAATAGAATTTTTATAATGATCTCAAAGAATGTGTTTAATAAAACCTAGAAAAATTATTACATGTAATTTTTTCTAAAACACATGATTTATAGAAGATAACCCATAAAATGTTTTTTATGATGATATAATAATTAAAAATATATATTTACTGGAGAGTAATTGTTATCATAGAATTTTTTAGTGATATTATTTTACATTTTTTCATTATTATTATTCACAACAAGTTTGGATTTATGTAATATATTAGACAATATAAAATTTTAATGTTTAAATCATATATGATATCATTAATGTTTTTATATATTCCAAGTTATTCACATATTTTTTATCAGACATTAAGAGCTACATTATGTTTTACTAAAAATCAATGTTGATTTAGTGGTATTTCTTTTAAATTTTTTGACATCAAATTTGTTCAAATATATTTTTGATGATTATTATGGTTTAATGTTTATTAAATGAATTAAAATTGAATTTTTGGAGTTTTTTCTAAGGTATTATGAATTACCATATTATTGGAAAACTCGGGTTAAACATTTTGGTATTTGAATAAAATCTATAGATAGGAGGAATGGATTTTCATTCATTATATGATCCACGAAAATGTAATTGTAGTTATTTAGTCATAAAAAAATATATTTTATAGATTAATTAGATAGAGTATGAAATGATGTAGGAATTGAATAATGAAAAAAGTGGGTGAAATTTTTTCTATGAAAAATAAAATTATCATGTGATTGTATTTTCTCAAGTTACCATTCATGATTTTAATGAAACTCATCACCTATAAAAAACTATCTTGAAACAAAATTTTGTCCTAATAACATTGTTTTTTATGAAACGATTACCCCATAAATCATAAAAATTATGGATATTGAATCTTTTAATTTTCTATATTATTCAATTTATTGTGTTAAATGATCTCAATCACCCTTCAAATTTTTTTGTTCTTTTCTTCCATGTCCATATTTTCACATCTCTTCAATGTTTTCATAATAAAAAAACAAGAAATTTTGAAATCCATTCGAAATTAAAAAATCATTTTATATTATTTAATGGTAAATATTATTTAACCAATTTTATGATTATGTTTTCAATTAAATTTATTTTCATATTTCAAAACCATGATCATTAAAATGAATATGATATTTCTGAGAGGAAGTTAATTAATGGAGGGAGAGTGTAACACCTCATAATTTGGAAATAAGACCATCATGTTCAGTAGATTATATGAAACAAAAACACATATTATAAAAGAATTTAAAACCATGATACATAATGATATGTTTATTTTTAAATAAATTAAATTTCATAGATGTCTTGAGATACACACAACACTATGATAAAATGAAACACAATCCTGTATATAAATATTATTATTTTCACAACCATTATATCATAGACATTAAATTGGAGGGTATGGATATTAATAACTAAAGTATTAAAAATATATATTTTACACACTTATAAAATAAATTCCATGGATAAATTGTTTTTATAAAAAAATAACAACCATTTGGAAAACAAATGTTTCCTGAAATACCGTATTTTTTAAACGAAGTTTTAGTCACGATTTCTGTACATAATTTAAAAATAATAATTACAAATTTTAGATACACTAATCTTAATCTTAAAATTTGGTTATTTAAAAAAATTTCAAAATTATCTTTGGGTTAATTTTTAAAAAAAATCGGTACAAATTAAATTGTTTTTATAATGAAAGCATCTCATTATTATTTTATTTTTTTCATAAAATAATTTAAAAATTATATTTTTTTATAAATTTATTTTACTGTAAAGTTAGATCAATTATATTTCAATTTAAAAAAGTTAATTCATTTTAATCAATTTCATAATGAATATTGAATGAAAACCTTTTTAATCTATTGAAGGATATTAATTGGAAAAATTGCTTTCTCAACATGTATGTGGGTTTAATTTAAAATTCAGTTATTCCACTTATATGTATTGAATTTATAAAAAAATGATTCAATATTTGGAACAACCATAATTTATATTATATGATAAGTTTATAACAAACATTTACCCAAATTAAGATTGAAAATAGATGAAATTAATTACCATGGTAAAGGTTAATACAAGTTTATCGGAGGTTAAATGAAGAGTATAAAGGTTAAAAATGAACTGTATATTTTAATTATAAAAAAATTATAAAATTATTTAGACCCTATAAACTATGATGTTTATTAAGGACCAATTTTTAATCCTTGATTCATGTTAAAAACATAGTTTCACTTAAATCTTTTAAAAATTACATACATATACTCTTCTCCACATATAAAAGGTAATCCCATCTTCCATACTATTAATGCTTCCAAAATCATTTGGATAAGAAAATACCTACCCTAATTACATTATTAATAAAATACCAACATATTATAGAAATTTTATTTGTAATTATGTCATTATACAAAGGATATTTTTCAAATAAATATAGTTCATCTAGGGAAGCGACAATGATCTTAAATTTGCGTTTTTATTTTTTTTTTCATATTTAACCTCCTTAGAATAATATTAATTGATCATAATGTTATAAAACCATTTTATAACCTATATTAAGATGATATTATTTTTTAAATAACCAATATATGTATACAGTCCCATAAAGTGGAAAACAAAACCATCAATCCTTTTTACGAAAAATTACCACCATGAAATCAATGTAATTAATTTTATATAACCACCTTTAACAGTTTGACACAATGACAAATATTAGATATTTGTATAATATTTATGAAATTAAAAAGATGAATTTTAATATTACTTCAATATTTTACCTTCCAACCCATTGGAAAAGAATAACATCACTCATGTTTAGAGCGGAATATTGCCTCGTGAACTTATGTGATGTGTTTTTATAATTTCCATTTTCTTAGATGGTAACTAGTATATATTAAATGTATATATATAAGATATTTTTCACATAATTATGCCTTTATATTTATTATATCCTATATAAATTCATACATTCCATTTGGTTTAAAATATGATAATGATGCCCGTGGGTACGGCGGACTACCGCATTGTGAAGTGATGTTAAGTTTTTCCACTAACGGTTTACATGGAAGGTAAAGTTGAAAATTTTAATTATTAAATATGATATATAAGGGAAAATTATGACTCTAATAAATGTCAAATATTATTTATGTTCCTCTCATTCCATCAATCAATAAAAAACAAAAAACAATGTTCATTGGTACATATGGTCCACCTTCACCATGAACGATGCATTCCAATTTCAATCCCCAAAATTTATTGATTTATATAAACTAATATAAAATAAATATATATTATATTAATATCACGGTATAAATTATGGAGATTATTTAACCATTTTAATATTAAAAAATACTAAAATTATTGAACCAAAACATACATAAAAAACAAATCAATTATCACTCAAAATATATATTTTAACAAATAATTTTTAATAAATTGGTGATAAAATATTATTAGTAAATAATTTAGGGTATGAGATATATGAATATGGTTCCATAATAGATTTATAATAAACCTATATTGATTATATATGAGTTTCATAATCATATGATGGATGTAAAAAAAATTGTAAGGTATTTCATCTCAATTTCCACCACCTTAGGACTTATTTGAAATTATGCACATATTTCTTTTCATGTGCTGTATAAAAATCCCTATTGGGTAAATATTTGATTAAAATTTAAATTTATACTAATTATTCCATGTTCATTGTATTATGGTTATGATTTTTTTTAATTAATATTCCATTTTTTCATATGGTGTTTAAATTGAAAAATATTTAATTAACAAGTGAAATATTGATTAATATGTATTCATTAATGAATATAGATATTTTATTATAATACATATTTATCATAAATTAAATATATTTTTCAATATATGAATAATTTTTTGACATGTAGTTGCATGTTCATCATATAATATTATATCCCCATGATTCCTTGATTAGATTCATGATAGAAATCAGTTTACCAAATCAAATGTGTTTCATTCCATAGGTATAAAATTTTATTCGAGAGATTTTGAAATTATTCATATGATATAAAAAATTATGTATTAACTCATTATTAGATCACCTATAGAGTTCATTTTATTAATATTTTTGTTGAAATATCAATGCATATGTTTCAAGATCATGTGATTATATATGGATTTATTTGATTGTCCAATATTCATGACATATTATGCTCATGTTATTTTTTAAAAGGAATGATATTATATTATTTACAAATAAATATTGATTATTCATATTTATTAATTATTGATTCCATTGTAATAATACCCTTACATAGCATTTCAATTCACCCCTTTCTTATGTTTTATTTTCCCCAGGAATCCATGATGTGTTTTGGGATTGATAGGAAATGATTTTCTAAGGGGGATAATGGAATTTTGAAAGAGAACACATTTCAGAATTATGACGTTAAAATACAATTTTAATTTATTTTCTATATGTATTTTTCCATTAATATTTTAATTTTTCATTTATATTCCCTAAAATACTATGGAGGGTGTAAGGGAATGATTCAAACTCTTTTTAGCATAGAATCCACACACAGATCGAATCAGAATATGTTTCAAAAGGTATCATGGATGATCTCATTATAGCTCTACTCGGTCTTCTTTTTCACAAATTCCTTTTCCATCATTGTGCATCTCAAAAACAACCTACATGAGAATTATTTATTCTCATATATTAATATGATATGAGTATAAACATTGATTAGGTTGTCAAAGACGTAGAGACCCTAGAGTTTTACAATTTGTTAAGCCCTCTCTTGGAAGATTTATCAAGAAGGGTCATATTACATATATTTTTTATAACCATGATCCTATTTAATAAGGAACAAATATTTATAAATTAGATATCATTTCATGGGTATTAACTCCAAATGGATATAAAATGTATATATTTAATGATGTAGTCATAAAAACTCACTTGCTGATTTAGTTGTTTTGAAATTAGAGATAGGTTTTTGGTTTTGTATAAATAGATAAAGAAATTATTTGTATTAAATTTTTTTGGCAACAGTTTTAATATAAAAAATTGAAAAAATAATTTATGTTTTGTTTTGGTGTTGGTTTTTCATAGAATCTATGTCGAAAATATCATACAATATGGTTTATGATGTCTGTTTTCATAATAACTGATACCATAAATAATAATAAAAAATTAGTGTTAGTTTTTTTTGAAAATAGACATCATAATACAAAAAAAATTATTGGTGTCACATTTATTTAAAAACTGATGATATAATTAAAAAAAATTGCATTAGTTTCTCTTAAAACTGATGCTAAAAAATTTAAAAAAATATCAACATCCATTTTCTCAAAATAGATGCTGAAAAGATAAATTTAATGGATATAAGATCAGGAAAACCACAATTTTTGAGAATTCTCAAACCCTATTTTCGATTCACAACCTCCCTAATGACAACCTAGTGATCCTAATGTTGTTTCTTGATTATTTTATTCTATATTTGTAATCATATAATGATCTGGGCCTCGATTTATTATTTTTTGTCACAATTTCATCATCTATGGAAGTATTTATCTTCAAAAAATGATTTCTGATAGACCATCATCTGTAGTTTTATTTCCATTCATTATCCATGTTTAAAAGTCATTTTTACATGCATTTTTATTAGGTAATGTAGTGTTTGATCTACCAACAAATTTGAGGTAGCATGTCAAAATTATTCATCCATTTTCATTGGTGAAATATGAATTTTGTAATTTTTTTATAATTTTGATGTTAAATTATTTATTATTTTGTTATATTTTGGATTTATTGTTTCAAATATTTGAGCGTGGTTGTCTATTATTTATAAATGTTGTTCTAATTTTTTTTTATTTTGATAATTATTTTATTTGATAAAATTATTAAATGGTCGTGATAATATATATGGATTAATGTTTTTTTAAAGCAATGATATGTAAAATATATTTCTTTCATAATTTTTTGACATTGTGATGTCTATTAAATAATGATTACTGTTTTCATGAAACAACTATGATAATGTGGTTGAATATTATCAATTATTATGAGATGATGGGAGATGTTATTGATATATATACTCTTAATTACATTAGATAACTAAGGTTAAGAAGATGTTAGTCAGAAAATTACGATGAATACATATGAATTTGTAATAGGAAATATTGAAAAAAAGAGGTAGTTGAATAAATTTACATAAATGGGGTTGTTTGAATTAGAATTTCTGTTTTTTTTATATTTTCATAATAATGAATATTTGAATAGTGGGAATGGAATGTTGAAATGTTCATGTGAATTGATAAATAATATTATGATAATTGTTGAGGGGTTTTCAATTTGATGTTATATATATAGATGGTAAATTATATTTTTGACATGGTTATTTAATCATTGATATGATATTATGATTAAGATATAATTGGATAACGAAATTTCCCAAATATCACTACATTATAAATTATTGATGTAATTATTATCGTTTATCACAATGATGTAATATTTTGATATTTATGTGATGTGAAGGAATGTTTTATTCCTAGAGGGATGTTTTATTCCCTATTGGTGATGTTTTGAGAACTGAGAGTTTATAATTTTTTATAAGTAATATTCTTTATTAAATGATTGAATCAAAATTTTCATATACGAATTAATATTTTGTCATTTATAAAATAAATAGCTTAATATATGTGGTGTGTGAATCATACATATAGTCACAAAATCGCGATTTTATACAAGTAGGTTAGTTTTTATATTATTCATAATAATATATAATGAATGCAATTTTATTACCAATAAATTTTATTGAATCTGTGTTTTTAATTTAACTATTTATGTATATATATTTAAATGTTTATATGTTTTCATATATTCATAGATCATATTTTGATTTACTGTATTAAAGGGATCATAATTGTATAAATTTATAAAGATCCACTAGTCAATATGATAAATGAGTTGATAAATTCTTTTAATTTTCTAAATGAAATATTGAAAACATAGATTTTCTTTTATATCCATGTGTGAAGTGTTTGAGTATAAAAAATATAATCTTCATAGAAATCACGGATTATCTCATTTTCTACTGTTTTTCCCATTATTATATATGTTGGATTGGTAATGGTGAAAGATCAAAAAAATAAACATATAATGTCGATAAAAATATTCATAATGAGGAAGAGGAACGTATTGAAGAATTAATTAATGATATAGGTATTGAAACCATTGAAAAACATCATCTTTTGAAATTTTTTTTATGTTTAGGGTTAAATCCTTAATTTTTTATTTAAAGCAAATACCTTTTTAGACTAGGTAGAGGGTGACCCATTACATGTCCTGAAGACCCAAGGACATGTGGCCTGAATACAAGTCTTGAATGCCCATTTTTTTGCCCAAAGGACCCCTCAGTGAATAGTACTACTGCAGTACCCGCGCTGCTACAATTCCAACTATAGTAACTTGAGAATTCACCCGTGCCTGGATTTCATCCTGGGTCTTCTGGATGCTAAGCAGGAGCCTGTACCACTAGGGTAAAAGCTTGTTGGCCACATCAACATTTGAATTATGGTATGTAGATTCTGAGAAACAATTATCCCCATGATGTAGTAAATATATAGTGTTATCAATATTTTTGATATTTGTTATCTTGATAGTTTGAAATGGATGGAGTGAAAATGTTTCTCCAACCTAGTTGAAAATTTAGAAGAGAAACATCCCGAAAGTAACAGGCTTCCGGATTCCAAATTCGAGGCGAAGAAAACATGATTCCCAACTTGATTGGGGTTTAAAAATATAAATTATTTCCCCAATTATTTTGTGTTTTACAGGAATAAATATTAATATTTATCATGTTTTCCTATTAGTGAGACATCACAATATAAGATGGATGAAAAAGTAAACTCAGATTTATTTTTTGATACTGACATCTAACCTCAGAAATAATCATTTTATTAATTATAATGATATTATCTAATAATTACTTGATAGAATTTTTATAATTCTACATTGGTTCGTTATTATGTACCAAAATCAAAGTGCATCTTAAACAATTTAGTAACTTCAAATAATTACTCGTTTGAAGCATGTATTTGAAAATTAAATTGACACTAAAAAGGATATGATGGAATTATGATGAGAGAATATTTGATGGTATCTTACATCACCATAATAATTCACTAGAGTGGAAAATATTTGAAAAACTATTTCATGATTTTCGAAGTAATGTTAGAAATATCAGAATGGGCTTGTGTAATGATGGAATGAATCCATATCGGAGATTATTTATCCAATAGAGATGGTAGCCTGTTTTGTTCGAATTTAACAAAATTTCCCAACATATATGTATGAATAAAAAATAATTAATGATGAGATTAAATATTTCTAGAACAAAACAGTAAGTAAATGTTACTGATATTTATCTTTCACCATCAATTGACGATTTAAAACTAGTATGGAAGACAAGTGTTAATATTTTTTATGAATACAAGAAAGTTTATTTTTTTTCAGGAATTGATAATTTTTATATAAACGAGTTTCTTATATATCGAAACGTATCTGGATACTGTTTTAGGGAACATATTTCATGTCTAATTTGTGAATAGGAGACTTCATATTATCAATTGATGAATTTAAAAAGACAATGTAAATGGGACTTCCATGTTTTCTGAAAATTGGTCATTGTTATAATGTATGGAAATAAAATTTAATGGTTAACCATAATACAATCTTCCAACATGAAAATTTTTAATTGATGAATATTATGACAGGGTGAAAAATATTGATTCGAAATATAGAAGGAAAATAAGTTGTTGTCTTCAAAAATATATTTAGAAGAAATAGTCCATCTTTTTTGAACTAACATATTAGAGATTTTTTAAGATTGAACATAACATCAATGTAATGATAGTTAATAAAAATATGTCTGAAAGATTTATTAAAAATACATTAGATATAAAAGGGATGAAAAAATATTTATTGAATGATTGAATGGGCTTGATTTCAATGGGAATACGTATGTTGTTAGTCTCCACTAAGAATGAGAATGTCATATATTAACATATGGATTGTCACACATTAAGACAGATTGAGATTTTGATTTTTTTTTCAATGCCACTGTGGTAATAATGTCCCCAATCATTATTATTCAAATGTGAATAAATTTGTGTAATTGATGGATTGTTAAATAATAGTTATAAAATCTCAGGACGATCATCTATTGATGCAACAGCCCATACCAGTCACACTGCGTGGTGTATTTTCGGTAACTGTTATAAAGACTATATTCAGGTTATGTAATTTTTTCAAATACATTTTTGAAAATTAATTTATTCAAATTTTTTAAATGTGTTAGAAAATGAGGTTTCTTTTATTCTTGGACAACTTGAAATGTTTTTACAACCTATGTTTTTTGATATAATGGGTTATATGTTAATTCATTGGGTGTATGAGATAGGAATATGTGGGAATGTATATTTAGGATAAACTTATCCTTATGAAATATAATCAAAAATTTTAAAGTTATATGTTAAAAATTCGTAAAGATGAAAGGCGTCAATTATTAAAAAAAATATATATCGAAAGATTTTATTGAGTTCTATACTAATTTTTTGCATAAAGTGGAGCATATTGGTCTCCATATATCATGACATATGAAAGTTGATGTTTATGTTATTGGTATTTAATACATAAATCAATATTTCATTCCACGTGATGCAGGAACATTTATATATTTCTAAAAACATAAATTTTTTCTAATGAAATATATCATCACATATTGTAGAATTAATGTTACGATATAAAAAAGAATTTCAAAAGTAGTTAATGATTGAGCATAAAGGGAAATTAGTTTCATGGTTTAAATATAAATTCATCACAGATATTTCTACAATATATACATTGAAATGGATGGAAGGGGGACCATCTCATAATGTGATCTCTTGGTATTGTTTTGATATTAATGGAAACAAATTTTTAACAAAGGAGATGGATGACAAGAGTACTATTCAAAATAGTGGAGTAGTGGTCATCGATTATGCCCAGTATTTGTCGATTGAAAAAGATAAAACCCAATTTCTACAACATCTCTATATCATGGAGTTCAGGAATACATATGGGAAATTGATTATATTAAATTTTGGGTCACTGTGTTTTAGTGTAATTGGGTTGAGAATAAAAGTGGTGTGAAACAATATGAATATGTGATTAAACTTATTGATTTGAAATGCTTTTGTTACAATGGGGAACCATTTATCATGGACACACATGAGAATAAAATATTTTATGTCATTTATACATCAAATGACAAGTTTTCAATGATTTTTCATGGGATGGGAATTCATTTTACCGATGAGGATGATGATGGTCATACTGATTTATGTGAGGGTTCCTCGTCAATTATAAGAATTCTTGATAATAATGACTATAATGTAGATATAGTTCTTGAATTTAAAAGTGATAATGTTAAAGGGGTATGGGAAAACACTAAATTACTCTTCTAAGCAATCAGAAATTATTTACATTATATTTATTTTTTAAAATTCTCATGTGTAAAAATTATATTATTGAATAACTATTGGATATTTTATTGTATATATATATATATTATTTATTTTAATTTTTGTGTTTAATTTTTATATTCCACGGATATGGTTAAACATTTTTCCATTTTTATATTAGAAATAAATTATTATATTTTGGTTCAATTTATGCATATTAGAACACATCTTTATATTTTGATATTTAAAAATTTAAATTTTCTATCTTTATAGAAGTAATGATTTTATATAATAGTTCACATTGTATATTTTCATATTTAGGAATCATAACATCATTATTTTATAAACTCACAAAAGTTTGATACTTTTTTTACCTATATAATTATGTTTTTTTTATTTTCTAATTAACAACTTCTCTAACTATATTTACATAAAAATTAATTTCATTAAATTTTCTTGTTATGATGATAGATATATATACAAATATAAAAGAACATCTATCGATGTATTTTTATTTCTTCCTATTACTAAATATTCTATAACATAATTTTTTTAATGAAATATATCTTTGAATTGACAAAAAATAATTTCAGTACTACTGATGAGACTTTAGTGGGGGAGTCTTATACCTTTTATATTCAGAAATCAAATTCTCATGTTCGTAAATTTGTAATTACACATTTATTAAAACTCTCAATTACTTATAGTGACAAGAGATTACATAAAATTTTTGATTATATTAATAAATTAACTGGCCCAAATGAAACACCTTTTTCAGTTATATCAACATGAAACACCATTGGAGGACTATAATTTTATATCATGATCAAATGTATGATGATAAGGTGGAGATAGATCAGAGTTGGGAGGTCATAAAGGTAAAATATCACAATTGATTTATATTATAACCGTTCAAATATTAAATATTTCAAATGACTAATATTTATGTTCTTCAATTAAAGAAGACATTCAATTTTGATGATTCAAAAGCAGTAAAAAAAAGATGTCTCACTTTATTGATAGTTTGATATAAATAATTAAAAAGAAGGTTAATAAAAATTACGTTTTTTTGAATGAGACAAAATTAAATCACATGGCTCAGGTATCCAACTGTAGATGAAGATACATGAAAAAAAAATTTCCACCTAAAAATATGAAATATTTTATGTATGATAATTATATTATACTATATTGGAAAATTTCTCTTATATGTACTTATTTCCTTATTATTGTACTTTCTATATAATAGGCCTCGAGGAAATCCCATCAAGGCATCCAATTTCGGAATTTATACCCTATTATTTTATATCATGGAGGGTTTCATTAATTAGAGAAAAAGTGGATTGATGAAAAAATTAAAGCACTAAGTGCTCACTCCACTAGTGGTTCTAATGAGGTCTAATCCAGTCACCCTATTCTACCCACCCACAATGAAAAATGGAAATGTGCGAGAATAAATAAAATGAGAAGTATATTATAGAGAAATCTATGAAAGTAGTTGAAGGAATTATTATGTAAATAATTATAATTTTTCTTGAATTTTTGTAATTTTTAAATATAAAACAATAATATACCATTTTCATTTTTCATTTCAGGATGATATTGAAGAGAAATTGACATGTATAACTTTTATACTTGAGGGTAGCATGGAAATTCTATCCACTACATTAGGAAATCCAGAACACCCCAACTGTAGAAGAGGATATGACCCGGGTGTTAGTATTTACAATGTTTTTTTAAAATCAATATAATTAATCAAGAAACCTAGAAATAAACTCCCTAAAAGATAATATAAATGATATGAAATAGTATATGAGAAATCAAATTCAGGTAGCTGTGGAGCTGCCTATTTCTGATTATTTGACATGACAGACACAATCTAGGCAACCCACTTAGTCAGACCAACCTGCTCGACCCGCCTACTCATATAATCCTCATCATTGTTTGGATCCACCCTTATACGGTATGTATTATTAAAGAGATCATAATGTATATACTGTAGAATTCAGAGTCACTCATTTTTGGGGGATTCTATACATCACCTACCAATTCTTATGGGCCAACATAAATTGTTGATAAATTATATTACTGATCCTACTACACTACTAGAAACCCCTGACATTTAATGATACCAGATAAGGGGATTGTATAGGTCATTTATCACATTTTACATATATATTTATTCATTATATATTAGTATGAGGTATTAATTTTTTTAAATATTATTTATATTTGATTGAAAGTTACTTATAATTATTTCTAACAATTAACTAATATAAGAGAATCTAAAATCCAAAGAGATTATGAAAAGGAAAGAAAAGGTTCAGAAATACAAAACTATAGATACATTAGATATTTATGATGGGATAGAAATATTTTCTCAATTTTCTTATAAATTATATAATATCTATGTGTTTTGGATATTTATCAATATACATGGAAGATATTATCCATTTACTATATTAAAAAAAGTTATCTAGGATCTAATTAATATTGTATAGATCAGTATGCCTATGTAGCAGTTTTTTTCAATTATTTAAAATTACATTTCTGTTTTTACTTTTTTACATAAATATGGTTTAAAGTGAATAACTATATTATTTTTTAATTGGAAATCTATAGACACTAACTATTAAAACTGAAAAAACATGTGTTTATGGTTTTATCAATCTACAATCCATTTCAACAATTTTGAAAAATGTGTAGTGAAAAAAGGGTGGAATATATATGTGAGAGGTTAAGAATAATGAATATAGGTTTTTGGTTTGTTTTTATTTCATTTTGGTTAACAACCAAAATATAACAATGCATTAATGTTCATTATAATGTCATTATATGTGAATACTTTTATTGTAGGGGAAATTGGATGATAGGTGTATCCTGCGTAAGTTAAAAGATAGTATATTGGGTTTTCTCTTAATTAGGGGGTGTTCATATAAAATAATCCACCATATTAGAAATATATGTTTATTTTATTTCTATAAGATCGTTATTTTTAATACTAATTTTTATACTAGTATTATTAGTTGATATATATGAAAATATAGGTAAAATAAAAACATTAACACATATCACATGTCTATAGAATTTCCAAATGCAATAAAATATGTGAAACTAAAGGTGATTATATTTTTATATTAGAAATTATTTTGATATATATATATATATATGTGTGTGTGTTTTTCTGTTTTTGTGTGTGTATTGGTTTTCATTATCAAGTTAATATTTTATTAAATATCATGTCTTCATAAATAAATACATGCCTAATGTGGTTATTATGTTCTACGATAGACGTATGATATACTCCCAAATAGTGTAATGAAAGGTTTTAAAAAATATAATCATTTTGTTTATTTTATATGTTCATTCATAGTAATTTTTTGATCTTATATTTTCCATGGTTATTTTATATTTTCAGTGATATCAATTGTTACATGAAAGATGAACATGAAATTATTCGATATTTATTTGAAAACTATTTGTTAACTATGATTACGATTTAATTAATGTATATTTTTATGTTTATGATTAGTATTATATTTTCCTAATGAAAACTGTTCAATTTTTTTATAATAGGTGTTTGAAAATAATATTATCAAACAAATGATTCAGCAATAACCAATAATGACAATTTTGTAAATATCATCTATTTGTTTTTTACAACTCCATCATAATATAGTGGTATAGATAATTTATTATTAACTTCATAAAATGTTATATGTTTATTATTTTTTTAGTTACTGATATATTCTATTTGATGGATGTATACTATTTTTCTATTATAGAGATTCTTATATTTTATAGTGTATAATTTTTATATTTTATATTATTTTTAACATTTAGAGTCCATTTTTATAAAAAATAATAGTGAATCTTTTTTATAAATTAGATAATCTTTTGGAAATTGTTTTAATGAAAACTGAAAATAAAATCTATTTTCAACATCAGTTTATATATGAAACTAATACCAAAAATTTGAACCGATGTTTTTTTGTGGGTTCTTAAATAAACATATATCAAAAATGATTAATTTTCAGAATTTCATCATCGTTTTTTAAATAACCATATGTGGAAAACCATGATTTTAATGTAACCTTTGTAGATTTCAGTTAAAAATAATTAACTCAAAAAACCTGATGTTAAATATTTTTTTTCACAAGTGATTGATGTGGTTTGGGGATTTATGGACTGGAAAATTACTTCTCTGGGAAGATTCTGTATTCAGGTTTTCTTATACTCTAATAATATCATGGTATGTGCATTTAGCTTTGGATTCATTGTTATGGGGACTAGAATTTTAATAATCTAGAAATTAGAATCCAATTTTCAGCATTTAAATCTGTGTAGTACATAGTATCATATATGGATTCACATCTACAGGATCAAATGGTTATAATATCATGCTTTAATTCTTTGGGATATCACCACTTCAATGGGTAACCCAGTCAGGATAGAGAGAGAAATGGATGACCCAATATTTAGAAACATTTCTATATTCTTTATGGATGAGTATATGGATGCTACATTGGTTGATGATGTTGTCATCTCCATAAGGGATGATAATATTAAATTGGAGATCCTCTTTGAAAGTAAACTGATATTTTTTAGGGATAGATATTTATATTGGACATGTTTCATTCAAATTAAAAATATCTATTAGTTGTAGCTTCTGCAATGTCAAGGGGAATGATGAGAACTATTGTAGAAGGGCTACTGATAAGTGGAATGCTAATAAACCCTCTTCCCTCAGAATAATTCATTTGTGATGGATATCAAGTTTGATAAAGTGATAGTTGGTGACCCCATTCCACATATTCCATTGGTATAAATTACACTACTCATTAAGGGTAGGTTCCTGAAATTATTTGCAGAACAGTTTCTATTGTTGGTATTTTGTGGATTGAATAAGATACTAAAGAATTAAATATTCACTAATTATTATACCCTATAGTTGTTGTTGGCATGATTGTTTCCTACAAAAAGGAGGAATATTAATACATTTTCATTTAATTATAGTTTCACCAGATGATAGCAAGGATGATAAGACTTTTGGTGGATCTTATATTCACCCTATATTTGATTCTCTACAATATACTAATGTTTTTTCTTCCCATTTTCTTTGGCCTAATGTGAAAGAGAATAAGGATGATCCTATTCAGGATCCATTTATTTAAGTTTTTAATCAACCTTCACAGAGTCTGGGAGAAGAGAAGTTTCTTGTAAACCATTAATAGGATTCCGGTTTCTCCATATCAGTTAATGAAACCCCTATGATAGAGTCACCTAAGATGATATTTTTGGGATATGTTAAAATGGTAAAAAAAAATCACGATTGATAATTTATAAAGACTGGATAAATTGATGGATGGATCTGGAGATTCCATAAAAGATTCCATAGGATTCCATGAATTCTCTAAAAAAATCTAAAAAGTCACATGAAGAGGGTGGTGTTTCAATTGAGAATGATACATCCTTTTTCAAACATGCAATATAGGATTCACAAGGAATACTCTAAGAGAATTTCCTCATGATTGATGAATCCCAACACGAGACAATGACCTATTAGCCTAATATAGAATAACCTTTTCTTAGGTTACCTTTATAAAATATTCCAAGATAAAGAGACTTCATGTCACATCTATTTGAAGGGAACATTCTTCCAATAAGTCCACCCCTATCAGTCATACCGTTTGGCCTAATGACTATAAAGTTTCCCCCCAAATTCCTCATATGACCCCTTTAAAAAGGTTGATTAATTCAATGATAAAAGGAATATCAAAGGGAAATGAAAAGGGAATGGAAAAAAGGAATATTGGATCTTGAAAAAAATTAAAGGACTCAAACTATAGGTATGTCAACCCTTAATAAATGATGATACTATTATGAAATTTTCAAGGTCATGGGAAACCTACAACATTCATTGCCCTAACACACTTCATTATGACTAAAAAACCGTTGATGATTGGTATTTAAGAACCAAAAATGATGTTTATAAATTGTAATTCCTTCATGTGGGACACTTTGGTTACTTATTTGCCTCAAAAAAATTTGAATAGTGTGAATATGAAATAATAATTGTACCAAATATTGATAGTAACTATCATCATCCTTTCATCAAAATTCAACATGGTGTTGTGGTTGACATTAGTATTCATGGATCTATTTTCCATATATTTTATATATTTCTTTGACTATAATCACAAAAGAAGAGATTTATGGCTTGATATGGAAACTATTTATGAATATATGAGTAATTGATGGATTTGTTTTGGTTATTTTAATACATTACTTATAAATGATGGAATAATTATTACTCATTTCAACAGGATTGAAGTCATTGATTTTTCTTCTTGTACTGGTAGATAATAATTGGTTGATGTTACCATTGTGTGTAGTGACTACATATGGAGTTTGTACAATATTAATTGGAATAAATATATCAAAATTGAAAGGTTTATTTTGCAAATAGATGAAGGGAATAATTATTATAATAGTTCTGGTCTCATTCCACCGAAGTGATACTCTAACCATTGCCTAATTCATATGGACATTTTCCCTAGAAATATAAGATCCACACATATTCCTTTCAATTAAAACCACTGGTGACATTGTTGGACTATATGTATATATATTGTATCAAATTCATGTAAAATTGAATACCTTGGAATCCCACATATTTTTATTTCAAGAAATATTAATAATGTTAAAACAACGGTTTGATAATAGATAAATGCATCAATCTACAATTTTGAAAAGGATATTATGGTTGTTGAACAATATCTTATTCAATGTCAAAATGAAACTAAATATAAGGATAAAATTTCTAGAAATTTGATTAAATCCCTGTTTGTCCATATGGACCCTCTCTCTCTTCAAGAAAGACTATCACATAATCAATATATGTTGAAATGGATTAAAGAGGAGACAGATATTTCATGTTCTTTTATTGCATCTATCGAGAGAATATAATCCAAATATGATTCACATACCATAAAATTAATGGCTCTCTTTTGAGATCTAATATTGAGATCCAAAATTTATTTTTTAATTACTTTGAAAAATTATATTTAGAAAGAGGATAATAATTTATGTATTAAATTATTGATAGAATCAAATCCATGATTGAAACTCAACAAAAGAGTATGTTAATTGAGGATCCATATGAGAATAAAATATAGGTTAATATTTTCTCCCTGGACATTGATATTGTGGTAGGAACTCATGGGGCTTCCAAAAACGTCTTTATATTCAACTTGGATATTGTTTATTAAGATTATATTAGTGTTGTGGGAAAATTATTCAATCATTCTTCTATTACTTATATTGAAAATTCCATTTTCATTTACTATATTACAAAAAACTAAATGCCTTGGATATTAAGGACATGATACCAATATCCATTAAAATTACTCTTTCATATATTATTTGTAAAATCATTTCATCAAGAGTGGGGATTATTTCTAGAGGTTTTATAACCCCTAATCAGTCTGTGTTTGTCCCTAGAAGGTTAATTTAAAAGATTCGTTTCTCTACCTATGAATGTTCCAACACTAGGAAGAAGAAGGACAAGGATAAAATATTTTCTCTATTGCTTGAAATCTCCATGTCCATTGATATTATTAAGGATTTTTTATCTTTCCTATTCCCAGACACTTCCATCAATTTTTTTAGTTCCATTTTCATGAGTTCTAGACTCTCCATTATCATCAATGGACCCCACTTAGGTTACTTCCGATGGTCCATTGATGTCGTACATGGGGATTACCTCTATGGGTTTCTCTTTTATTTGGATGAAGACTACTATCTCCTGGAATGTTCTATAATGAAATCATCTATAATCAATGTAATTCCTTCATATGGTTGAGAATATTCATATTGATGTCACTCATGTCTATAAAAAGGCCAACCAGTATTTCGATACTCTATCCAGGAGAGTAATTATAGAAGTTGCCTCGAGATATTCATTTGTTTCCCCTAATTTAGGTGATTGACTATTTGATCAATATTATTGTATTATTTTACACTTTATCCTTTAAAAACAACATGTTCTTATCACTTTTTCTATTTTATAATTTTTTTAGGAATAGGAACGCCTGACTCATAATCATATTTTCTCATCGTTTTCCATTTCTACGAAATTATTTGTTCATTTTGGATATGATTTATTTTTATATAGTTCCAATGTATCAATGAAACCATTGGATATAGGCTACTAGATTTTTGGTCATTACACTATTTCATAAAATTTATTTTACATCAAAACCATAATTTTTCCACTTATAAAAATATTAAAAATGATTTATAGACACTGTATTATATTTACGTTAAAAAATTTCATTTAATATTAATAAGTATTTAAAAAAATGGATTTTTGATTAATCATTAAACCACTAATAAATATTCTTGTATTTTCCATTTGATGAATTAATCTCATTGTGTCATATGAATCCTATTATTTATCACATTGTAAATATTATAGTTAACATTTTATAGTAATAATGACGTTTTAATATATAAAAATTTCATAAAAGCATTCATTTAATATGTTTTGAAAAAATAGTGAAAATTTATTTTATATAAAGATTATGATCATGTTTTTTGTAAATAATATAGAAAGTGATATTTTCAACGGATAATTATGAATTGATGAATTTTTTAATTTTTTATTTTATGGAAGGCATATTGAATTACTTAATATGATGTGTAGGGTGGACTTGGATTTTATAGCCCTTTAATTCATTTGGTAAATCATTATATAACAAGAGATGTTGAGTATGGAATTAGGGTGTGAAACTAATACAATATGGTATTTTTAACACCATTTGTTGATTTCCATAAGAGTAAACCTTGACATATGCTAATAATTTCATGCATTATGTTGTGTTCAAAAACATTTAGATACCAAGAACGGTTGATATCAATTTAATTACACTGAATCCTCATGCTATTATTGTTGTCTAATTAATCATGTGTTATTTGGTATGAATTCATAATTTTATGTTCATGGTTCTTGTTTATTTTCTCATACCCAAATTTGTATCATATGATCACCTCATGGTCATTGATTTATATCTTGTAAAGTATCCAAATTGAGCATTTGAGATCACCCATTCTTATATTTCCATTTCGCCAGGTAATAATGGAATATAATACAAGTTTCATGACTACAATATTGTCTTTTTCACATAATTTTTGTGAGAAGTTTTACACTTTTTTATGTATGAAATGAGCCCTTATATAGTTTATAAAGTTCCCACTAGTTAAAAAAATTCGGTAATGTTAGCTATTTTTTCCATGATTCTATAAAATACCAAACCAAAAAATATCTCATATTTAAATAGATAGGAATGTTTTCATCAAATCATGTAATTTAATGATCACATTTTTAGGCCCTCATAGTTGGTATCACAGTTTGTTTTATACAATTTTAGTATATAATATGTTTGATTGATAATTTAAGGGTTGATGAAAAAAATATTGATAATAATTTATAGATTATATACAATCATTTACATTAGATGAGGAAATATTAAATATTTTCCTAATTGGGATGAGGAAACATTATCTAAAACCATCCCTTATGTATTGAGTATCATTTTGAAATATTGTAATGTTATGAGTACTAGTTTTTCCTAGTGATATCATCCTATTCTACATACTAAAAATAGATGCATGCACGATAACATATTAATTTAAGGAAAATAGCAAAAAATAGGTTTGTTGAGTATTATCATGAACTTTAAATTGTGTATGATATAGATTCCACACGATAGGTCATGAGCTGTTCCCCATTGAATGTGATGTGACAACCCCAATACTACCTTCTATAGGCTAGGGGCTGGTATCTAGTACTAGATATACATATCCCAAAAAGAGAATACACTACCTTTTAACTCTATACACACACAGACATGGAATTCTTCATAAAGAAAACCATGAAGGAAAAAAATTTCAACCACCACAAAATACCACCACTAAGAGTAAAATGTGTAAAATCAAAGTTGTGGGTCTAGAATACAAGCCTAAGATCCCAAAAAGTAAACATTAATATCGATGTATACCCTAATGACTCAACCTGTATGGTAGTGGTAGGTAAGCCTGAATATGTAGTGGTTTTCCCCTTATGATTCTGCCTCATTGAGCTCTACTGAGTCCCCAACCAGCAAAGTATGTAACAGAGCGTCGGTCGTCCACACAAGTCACAACACGTGTGGGTGAATCCCATGTATGTGTGAGTATAAAGAACTTAATAAAGACCCTGACACCCCCTATGGCCTCTCAGAAATATCCAAGGGAAAAATACCACACTAGAATATACCAAAAAGGAAACACCACAAAGAAAGATCTCAATTTCATATAACAATGTAAAAGACAAATCACACTAGGTAAAACATAAGTGTATGAGTAAAGATGATTGGTCATAATGATGGATAATATTATTCTATTTAGAGTCACTACTATGGATTCACATAGGCTCTCTTTTTTGCTAATACACAAAAGGACTCTTTGTTGCTGATCCACAACAGGTATCTCTAGAGTTGATCTTTGACGGTTCTCACTAATACTGATCCATGAATGGTCTCTCTCATTCTGATTTTTTAGTGGGTCTCTCTCATGTTGATCCATTAAGGTTCACTCATTATTTTTTATATAAAATCCATCCACTCGATTTCCACACCTACTACATTTGATTCAGGGAGGATCATATCATAAATACATCGGTTGTACGTCAACTACAGGAAGTCTCAGATAGAGAAACCCAAAGGACCATCTCATCGTAATTGTCCCAATGAAATTGATGGTTCATCTAATAGACACTAGGTCTGTAAGATATTTGATTTTTTTTGTAAAAATGGACATGTTTTATTCACGTATGATCCAACATATTTGTATACCAACTTCCAAAAAAACACATGTAGAGTATCTCAGAAGAACCACATCGTAACAAGAATCCTTGTGTCGTAGACGGTGCGCCAATCGGATGCCAGGTCTATTAGTTACAAGCATTTTAGTGTAACAAGGTTCGATTGGGTTTGGGTTGCGTCTGTCCCGATCGAACTGACCCGAATGACTAGACACGGATTAGGTATAGAATTGGGCTATAACCAGATTTGGTCATTCGTGGGATCAACCTGTTGGGTTGCGGGTCTGGTCTGATGACTTTTCGTTGCCTGTAGAGGAGGCACAACTTCTCAAGCCTGGACGCAGCTTTGCCGTGTATGGTTTGTCCCCCAGTGGCGTCGGCTGGTTCCACCTACCCTCGTAACCCATCTACATATCGAACGGATCTCGATCATCCAGACATAGATCTACTGTGTCTGTTTTGTCCAGCACGGCTGACTGAGCGGTCGACAAGTCCTCTCACCCACGGTCGACGGACTTTGTACAATCAGATCACCCTAGCGGCCTGTACATGGGAGGCCCCTCCACTCGACACCAGTCAGCACCGCACTTCCACACTGCTTCAGTGCACTAATGGGTGCGATTACTCCCTCTGCCCATAGGCACTGCTGTCACGATCCTCTGACGGAAGTTATTTTTGTAGGCCACCAGAGATTCCCTTGTGGTTCATTTCTCGAACCGCCTGCACCTACGCAACCCTAGGGATTCGACTTTCACTAAGATTTTCTGAAACATTTTTTCTCACCATTTTGATAAAGCATCAATGAATAATGCATAAGGTAGAGGGGTTAATGCCTTGTTCTTGTCATCATGCACCCTCCAAATTAGAATTTTAAAATAGGAGAGATTTGGGATCACAGTTCTATAAATCTATCAAAAATATCCATGCACAACTCCATTGAAAAAACCCTCTCAAAAAAACCCCAATCTGCAGATCATCCTATCCATGGGATGATATTTGTTCATTGTTTTAGAATAAATAATGGAGAATTCATGAACAAATAAATAATTACTTAGATTCGGATCTGTGGGAGGCTATAGGTGGTGATATAAGTCATCATCACCCCATGATCCACTGTCGTTCTTCACTATTTCTCAATTCCTATATCCAATATCGTTCTGCACAAGATTTGGCACCGCACTCCGATACTCTAGCATTCGTTATTTTGGAGGGTTTCTCCAATGCTCGTTGTTATTCTTTTGAGAGAAATTCCACCATAGGTTCTTCAGAGAGTTTCCATTGCTTAATTTTTAACCCTATAATGTGTTACTTTAATGAAATTAAAAAATTCATAGTGTTTCTATTATGCTGAAACATTGCATCGTTACCCCATTTCATTAATGAAATAATGTAGTGGTTACGCATGCACAACAAGACATTAATGATCCTAAAGTAATGGGTCTCGTCGTCGACTCATCTCCGTTCCAAAACGTCATCGACCACTTCATAATGATTTGAATGAAAATAAAATAAATTTTTATAAGTTATTTTTTTATTTTCTAAAATGTCCTAAAATTATCATTTCCATACGACACTAATTGGCCAAAAGTTGGGCTTTTCTAGGAAAATCATTGTGTCCTGAGTTCAATAGTACCCAAATATTTTGGATCTGAGCATTGGTATATATGTTAGAAAGACTACATCAAATCTTTACTTAAGTGAACTAAATAATGGTTCAAAATTAAATTCTAGGCACGCAGGTCCTCGGAATCACATGTCGTATCAGTGATTGATATCCGTGTAATTCAATATAATTTAAAAAAAATTCAAGGAAAGTCCATGACACTACACTATGCACACAGTTTGACACTATAAGAGGATATGTTTTTGTAAATCATATTCTCTTTACAAACCATCATGAAGGGATTCATTCCCATGTAATTATAAGGTATTCTGTGAAGAAAATTTAGAAACCTAAGCATAATGTAATATATGAAAAATGATGTTTTTTATCTGGAAAAAAGTTTGATATTGGATGAAGTAAATGGGTTTTAGGTTAGTATTGTATTATCATAATATAATACATCTTGTGGTTATATTATACAATTTTTCGTTATGATAAATGTGTAATAATATTAACTGGTCACTATTCATGTTAACCCCATTTGTGGGAAAATACATAGATTAACTAAATGAACAACCCATTGAAATGGTAGTTGGTGTGAAAAACCATATGATTATGACAAAAAAAAATTTATTGAGTATTGTTAATAATTTGAACATATTATAATTCTAAATCACACCAAATAAAAGAGGGATGTAGTCACATAGAAGTTCTTGTGTCACAAAAAATGATGGAAATAAGATTCAATTCCCTAAAAATCAAAAAAAAAAGTATAGAATGAGAGGGAATATTTCATTAAAATTATTGTTAGATTCTACAATTATGGAGATAATTCCCATCAAACTCAAAAGTATGATGGAAAGAGGGAAGATACCAAAAACCAGTTTCTAAATTTGTAATGAAACTGGACACTATGAATAGAAATTACCTTATATGTCGTCTAATAAGTGAAATAGGTTCCAAAATCCTCTTAGAATACAAGAAAATGAAAATTCATGTTAAAATATTTATATAGATGTTTAATGTGATTTTTCATTATATAATTTCACATATCTTATGTTGTGCATGTTTTAACCAATTTGAAATTAATTTTAAATAAAAAAATATCTAGTATAATTATTATATCCATAATATAATAATATTCTTTAAAATTTATAGATGTTACTTCTTCTATATTTATCTCTTCATAATTTAATAATATTATATTAATATTGGACCATTATTTTTTCTAAATGGCTCAATGTAAATTTTATATAGTTAAATACCCCTTCATATCCGAAATAAAACAGTTATACAATTATATTGTATGAATAATTATGAAATACCTATAGAATTTAGTGACATTTTATGAGTTTTAAAATTTTATGTTTTTAATTTTTTATTTTTGGGAGAATTTAATGACCTGGGTTTCTATATATTTTTTATTTCAATTTAGTTAAATATGTTTTATAGCTTCATCCAATGAAACCACCAAACTAAAAATATACAATTATATTTTTATACTGTGATAACCTATCTGATTAATTAGAATTAATGAATTTGAGTAATAATACTAAATAATATATAAATATATATATACGGTATTTTAGAAAAAAAATAATTAATTAATAATCATGTTTAAAAATCTATTTTTTTTATACTGAGTAATTTTTTATAAAATAAATATAATTCTATTTTTTTAATTACTATTTAAATAGAAGATGTTATTGATTCATTAATTATAGAATTATTATATTTATATATAAAATATAAATATGGTTAAAAATATTTTACAATGTAATTTTCATATAAAACTATTTTAAATTTTATTTAATGATTTTATTATGGTTAAGAAGTTATATAAATTGAATTTAAGAAAATAAAATTATGTTTAGTATTTTTAATTTTGACAATTTATTAATGACATTTATTCAAAGACATTATTACTATATAAGATCGAATAAAATATTAACCTAAATTTTTTTTGCAATGAATATTTTTTTGGGAGTGATTTATAATTTTGGGGATTTTATTGGACTAATTTAGAAACCCATATTTTCCATTTCAGAACATAACATACATTGTTCAAAAAACAAAACATAACGCATTATAAATTTTATAATTTAAAATTATTTTTATAACTTTTAAAAATTTAAAAAAAATAAATGAATTTAAATTACTTGATTAATATGTCTAAATTATATAGTAATGAAAATTTTATTTTTTGAAGAAAATTTTAATTTTTCATTTTGTAAAAACCAGAAACCATGGTAAAAGATAAAATGGTAAATGATAAAAACCTATTGGTAATGATTTTAACACATTTGTCAATGGGATTTTGAGTAATGTATTTATTATATATTTTTATCAATCCATTATTTGTCAATTTTTGGCCAACTTGTATGAAAAACAATATCATTAATACACCTTAATTCAAAATTTATTACATAATGATAATTTTTATACAACGTAAAAAGTTCATGATGTATAGTATATAATTTAAATTAAACACCTATATCATTAATATGAATTTTAGGTATAAAAAAATTATTTAGAATAATAATAAAATATTCCCTTATATTGCTTTGACCTTCTAAAAATGTAATTTATAACAAGGGAATGAACAAGAGAAAGGGGTGAGCTATAAATCAATGTAAGGGAATTTAAAAACAAAACATAAAGTTAAATAGTCAATTTCTACAAATATTCATATCATGGTAACATAATAGGTGTTATAATCATAATCCTGGATAACGGGGCATGATATAACATGATAACATAAATATAGCATATGTATGTTGCAACAAAAGGACACAAGATATCATAAGAATAAGGCAAGGATAGACAGTAATAAAAGAATTGTGTTCATAGAATAACCTATCATTAACCATTCATGTAATCCCCTGAGAAAAATAATTATTAAATGCATTAGATGGATATATAATTCAGATCCACCTTGACACTTTCATATCATCTACATGTATATATCCCACATTGGTAATATAGAAAAAGGATGTGTTTATTAAAATTTAACCCCATTATTTAGGATTTTGGGTTAAATACATGAATATAAATAGTAAATTATTGATAGGTAAAACTAGGGGAGAACCCTTGAATGTAAACAGAATCAGGTATTTTCTACAAAACGCTTTTAATGGAACCCCGTAGGGTAATTTCAGCAGCATAATAGGTGCATGTAATGATTTATATAAGGGGTGAATGAGAGTCAAAGGGGTATGTAAATTATATTATAATCATAATTATATGAATTTTGATGTGTAAAAACATATCCAAAGATGAAATTTTTTAAATCAAAAGTGAAGACATGATGATAGTTATGGAATAAAGTGGAGAATGAGAGGATCCCTTACATTGGGGGGGCTTCTAAAAGATTGGGATGAGATTTTTAAGAGCATGGGGGAACCTTAAAAGGGATATATAGTGGTAATGCCATATTAAATTTATCCTTTATGAATTTTTAATGAATATTAATGGAATATTTGTGCCTATTTATAAAGAAAATGAATGGGTAATTCTTCATTAATTTCAAATCATAGGTCATAAAATATTTATGATTAATTAATTCAAACCACAAACCATATCAAGATTTTCCCCATGGATTCATCCAAAAAAGTAGTGTATTTCACTATTATTATAAAATATGTCACACATAAAAGAATACACCGAGTGATGTGGAAGTGAGTCATAGTTATAATGAATTCCTTTTAAAACATAATATATAATATATGTATTTGAGGATTCATTAATGTCTTCTAAAATCAAAAAAATAACATAAAAACTAAATTATTATGAATGTTAAATATATATAGCGTCATGGATACCTTTTCTGTAATATATTACATAACTTTTGAGTCATTATGATGTCATAATACACACAGTATATTTACACCATATTAAATATTTACCCTAAAATTTAAATGTCTCTGAAATTTTTGAAAAATTCACTATTGTATATTTTTTATGTTTTTTTTCAAAATTTATACATATATTATAAAAATAATTATATAAATATATGAATGTATTATATTAAATATAAAACCCATATTTGTTAATAAAAATTGGGTTTTATGACAGAAATATTTTTTTAACCCTTATAGATATTACCAATTATTACATTAAAATATATTTTTATTTATATCTTATATCAAATATTTATTAATAATAGTTTGTTAAAATATAATTTATCTAAAAATTTATATATGTCAAAAAATAGAGGTCTTGAACGGGACTATATATTTCCAAAAAATATAATTTTTTCCCCTTATCAAAATATTATTATTATGAAACATACAATTTAATAATTATAATGTAATAACAGTTACAAATAATAATTAAAAAAAATTATAAATTTGGACATTTACTGTTTAGATACATAAAATTTTATTACACCCATAAATTCCATAATGGTAATATGTGTGATGGTGAGATTAAAATGGGGATATTTAGACAAAATGAGATAGGGAATGATTTCAATGAACATTAAATTTTACTTTAATCTATTTATATCGTTCATTATTTATGAAATATAAGATTTTTATTGGTCAGTGGGAAATTCCAGGGATGTTATATCCCTCAGAATATCTGATAATTAGACTTCATATGGTATTACCCTACTTGTCGATGTTGTATCTTTATTTGTGTATGTCAATTGGATTTATCATAAACCTTAATATATAAAAATCATACAATCTTTTTATAATTACTATATTAATAACACCTATTATTATTAATGGAAATTTAAATATTATTGTATATAACTTATAATTGTATGAAATAACCAAAATAATCCATGTTTTTTCTATAATTTATTTAATAAGTCATTTATTCCGTTGAAAATGGAATTTAATTTTTAAATATTTGGGTCATTACACTATTCCCCCTTAAATAATCTATCCATTCAAGTTTTCATTTAATATATTAAAATAGATGAGGCTAATTATGCTTCATCACCTATTTCAGTTTCCATGTTTCTTCATCAAACGTGTGTTTATACCAAAACACTATGAGTTGGCGTGTTTTCTTTTTTCATAAGAAATAATTTCCATTATTTAAGGTCTCAACTCTCTACTCCTCATATGATAGAACATTATCCGATTACACTAATTATGGATTCAACACATATGTGAAATTTGGTATATACATCCTCAAGAGGGACCCAAGGAAAACATAATGTACTTGAGATTAGTTATGTGGTATTTCTAGATGATAGGTCACTTCTACCATGTGACAAAGGATATCAAAGTGAAAATGAATATAGGAATAGGGTTACCAATATTTCATAACCTCTTGAATTTATTCCTTGATGATATGACTTGGAACACATTATCTCTGACCATAAAATCTATGTTATATTGATGATTGAATGAATAGATTTTTTGTCACAATTTTTTTAATATGATGTTGATTGTTTTAATCCTTTCTTTAATTTATTTTATAATATTGGATCCCATTAGTTTAAACTCCCCAACATCATTGCTTCATGATTGAGGCTAACACCTCTTCCCATACCCAACCTTATTATTTTCCATTTTAATTCTATAATAGAATCATTAGTTATATTATAAAAATATAATTAAAATGGGTGGGTCACAAATTACATGTAAATACATTAAACCTAGCCTCTGTATATCCTTCAATTTTTAAATGTATCTTTCAGAAAAATCATCTGTTTGGGGGTGATAAGTTGTGCTAAAGATAATTTATGTTTCCCAAGATTGAATATGGGTTCTAAAAAACCTCAATGAAAACATAAGTTATTGACAAAAAACAATATGGAGTTGGAATCCATGCATCCTTAACACATTATTTATGTATATTTTAGAGAGTTGGTCAAGAGAAAAATATTACATGATAGCGTGAAATTTACTGACATTATATGGTGATCAACTACAACATATATATATATATATTTAATTTAGGTGTCCTAGGTACATATATAATGAAATCCATGTTTATGTATTCCATTTTCATTTATAGTATGGGAAATGGTTACATCATACCATTGGACTTAGGTCACTATTCCTTAACTAGTTTATATACAATGTATCAAGATACAAATTTTGTAATCTACCTCGTCATGTTTTCCTAAAATATGTTTTACATCAAAAATGTATTCAAATTAGTGATTCATGTATCAATATAGAAGGATGATCTATAAACATAATATTGAAGATCCCTCTTTAGTTAGGGTTTTTATGGGACACATATTTGGGTTCAAAACCTAATAAAATCGTCTTGATCAATGTTGGAATATAGAATATTGATTAACATTTTCTATATCACTTCATCATGTTTTAGGACTCCATGATACAATTAAAAGTATATGAATGAGAAGTTATTTGAAAATGGTAGCATGAGTATCCTTTTATATTTTCAAAATCCATGATGATTCTATTCCTTTCAAATCACATCATGTATATGGTTGAGGGATCATTTCTACGTAGAGAATCTGCCACTTTGTTTTCCTTCCCAGGATAGTAATTGATTGAATAATCATAATCCATGATTAGCTATGATTACTAAAGTGGGAACATATTATGATCGTGTTGATTGAATATAAACTTGTGAGTTTTATGATCCAAATTTATGTCACACATTTCTCTTGATATGTAATTTCAAAAAATATTCAATGAAAATACCATTTTAGTAAATTCAATATCATTTTTTGGGTATTTAATCTCATAGATCATTAAATTTTTTGAGGGATAATATATCAATTTTTATCTTAAAAGAGTACACAACCTCATATCTTTATGGATTCGTCATTGAGGATCACAAATCACTACCCGCTAGTGGGTAATGTGAACACTTGTGTAATGATTAGGCACTTATTTAACTCTTTATAGAGCACTCCATATTCATCATTTTAGACAAAATTGAAAATATTCCATATATATTTGGTTAGTGTGATTGAAAACTATGATATGCTTCTAAAAAATTGACTGAAATACCCTAATAATCCAAGGAAACAATGAATTTCCATCATATATGACAGTCTAGGATTTCATTTGATTAAATAGTTTTTTAAGAATCCACATATATCACATTTGTTTGTGAAAACATACCCCAATAAAGTAATTTCATCGAACTAAAACTCAAATTTAATATACTGTAGATAAATCATTTCCTTGCACGAGGTATTCTTATTATAACATAAATGTTCCTCAGGTTATTCCTTTTTTTAGAGTACATAATAAAATAATCTGTAATAAATACCAAAAATTTGTCACGGTCATGCATAAAGTATCTATTAATTATGCTCATTAATATTTATGTATCATTACTACGTCCAAATGAAATCACTATAAACAAGAAGTGATCTTATCTATTATAAATGTTACAATTTGGGAATCTAGTTACATCACATTTACTTGATAATATCCTCAATATAGATCCATCAGAGAGAGGTACATGGCTATGCATAGATGATCGAACAAATATTCATTCTATAGAAGAGGATACGTGTTCTTTATCATGATCTTTTTGATCTCATGATATTCAATGCAGAGGCATATTGGCCCATATTTCTTCTTGATAAAGAGGTCGGTGCACCTCATGGTGAAGTTATTAATCATAAAAACCATTAAATAATATTCTCCTTTAATTTATTCTTCACCTATTAATGTTCAACAACAACCTTTAGATATAGAGTCTTGGATATTGTAAAACCTAATGTTATGAGCTTTAATGAGAAATCAACCTCATTAATTGGAGTAAAAATATATAATTATTTGGGCAACACATCATAGAATTCCATTACAATGGAAATGTCATCAAGGATTATCTTCTCTCCATAATTACTCATTTCATCAAGATAATCTATGCTGAATGTAAATAATATCTTTTCATTACAGGTGGTACCATTGAGGATTAATAGTCCTTAGTGAGATTTTATTGTTCTGTGGTGAGATTCTTAATAAAATGAATCCCCATAAAAATCATTTTTTTCTATTAAAAAATACTACTAATGTTAATTGTGAACCTTAACTGAATCAAAGTGGATAAATTTCAAACAAAAAAACCACAAAACAATAAATATCAATACATACCAATGTAAAAAAATATGAAATAAAAAAATAATGTAACAAACTATTAGCCACCATGTCTCCATCTTTCATGTCAAAAGTTCAAAATTTAAAATCATCATTGAATGTAATTTCAGAGACACACCATGAATCCTCAATTCCACATTAACCAAAGCAATGACATGTTAGATCTTTGAGTGCCCACATCGTTAGTTTCGTCATTGCTTGACTGACATCTTTATCACATCACCGTTGACCATATCATTTTCTTCCTCTACTGCATGTGTCACCATCATTGCCAACACATTTAACCAACTGAATAAGATCCCACATTTCATAAAAAATAGGACTCACCACTAATGATAAATTCAATTAAAAAACAAAAATCATCAACGTTTGAGAACCATCATATCCACTAAAAAATATTTATTTCACTCGTGCTTCCTATAGACTGCTATATTCTAAAACAACACATCCTAGAAACTACATCATGATCACCCCAAAAGACTAAATATGAATGAAGAATTGGACCAGGCCGTTCGAGTAGAATTTGAGCGGAAGAATGCCTCATTGAAGAATCGCACCAGAGACTATATCGACCACAACCAGGAAAAAAAATTTTAAGAAAATCACCATTCCACCAAACAATCACTGGACCACCACCATAGAACCAATATTCCACATAGAAAAAACCTAAAACAAGGTAGATCCAAAACAAAAATAAACGTAAGGAATGAAAAAAAAGACACAATAGAAAGATTCAGAGTATAATGCCTTCAACCCTACAACTCACACCCTACCAAACATCCTTAAATCAACATAATTGTAGACTATAAATGGGGTCATTCATAGTGTGTTAGGAAATAAGTGTAGATAATGAGCACTGATGGTTAATATCCAACTAAGGTAGCCTCATCCTAAGGCACCACCTATAGCCTTAATCACTAGAGTGACATCGAGTAAAATCAATTGGGGTGGGGAGGAGTTTATGACAGTTCCATAAAAAAGATATAGTTAACAATGTATAATGATGGATGGGAAAGAGAGGGGATGATAAAGGGGAAAGAAAAATCACTTTGGATAAGGGACAGTCACTACACGGGTCTGGTGAGAGGAAGCGAGATGTAGATACGGGAAGAAACCGTGTCATGAGGTAAAAATAGGAGACCCGAATTGGGGGTAGTCGTTGCCTTTAATATAAAGACTGATTTTTTTGCCTCGTAAATTTGTTTTGGATCTATTAAATAAAATCCAAACCATATATATAAAAGTATCTAATTCTACTATGGGAGGTATCATGTGGGTTTTTGGGAAATTTAGAGAAAAAAATAGATATGTGATGAGTTTAGATATTGTGATAAATCTATTGAACCATTTTCAATCATAATAAATAGATAAACATTAATAATTTTTGGTGGTGTTTAAATAGTTATAATAAACATTCATGATCTGAAATAATTTATAGAACCATTGATGTGTTGGAATTATAATGTTGATAAATGGAAAATAATATTTAATTCCAATATTCTATTATAATTCTTCTCATTTACATTATAAAAATAGTGTTATTGATATAAATTTTAAAACTATTAAAATAAATAAATGGGAAACCATGAAAATTGAATGGATAACTCATGATTGACTTGTATTTATTAACTCATTAATTTATAGGATACTATTTTTTCATTCCATGAACTATTTATTAATATAGAAGCATATGGTAATTTTACTGCATTCATAATATTTCATAAAGAGATTGTAAATTTATTAATATTTATCACCTGGGAGTTTCAAAATATGTGTTCAATAAGACACATTTTTATAACATTGGTGAAAATATATAAAAACACAATGTTCCCTTTTCATGGTTGTTACCCCATAGTTAAAACAAATCTAGACCCATATCCACATGTAGTATCCATAAAAGAATGTATTTTCTTAGAAAAAAATGAAACTATAATAGTTAGAAACATTGGTATATTTTACAATGTTTATTCTTATCCTTATAGTATTCAGTATAGTTTTATAATCATAATCCAACAAAAATAATTGGACATTTCTCTGGTAAAAAACATATTGTCAGTACTCAATAATTCATGATTTATTATATAAAGATACACTTAATATGATCCCATAAGATCATGGGTCCTATAATATTTGGTAAATTATATATATATATATATAATTAAATAGATTCTTGTGTATAGAACCATTATTTAAAAAAAACCTTGAATCATGGCCTTATATTCATTGGATATTATAAAAATGCTTGGGAAAACCTAAGGACGTACATAATAAAACGATGAACTATTAATCCCAGTAAGGGAATGAATAAACTGAAAATATGTTAAACAAGTACATGTGAACCAAGATGAATATCAAGGTATCATAAGATGTGTGAGAAATAAAATATTAAAAAATGATGCATGATATTTCATGATACCATAAATTCAACATAATAATTTGGATATAACACAAAACATGACATCATAAACATATGTGAAGGATAAATTCTAAGGAAATATTGAAAAGTGTTCTTAGGATGACATGTCATTCTCCATATATTTTATCTCATGAGATAAAAAATTACCTAATTAATTTGAGGGATATATAATTATGGGTCCACCTGTAACATTTATATCATGTACATGATTAAGGGTTCAACATAGCACATAAAACATAAAGATATAATTAATAAATTTTATCCCTAATATTAATGATATTGGGTTACATAAATTAATGTCCGAATTCAATTAAATATATTTACATCTAGGTTAATACTCTTTAGTGTAAATGGATAAGGGTATTCATTACCGATATTCTTAGCATAGAAAATCGAATGATAATTTAAGCAATATAATAAGAGTAAATAAAATATCAATAAGTTTTTAATGAGAGTTAAAGGGGTTCATTATTTCATAGTAATTATAATTATTGTAATAGTTATGTGAAAAAACAAATCCAAACATTAAATATTTCAAATCAAAAATAATTCTATACAGACAGTGCATGACTAAAGTGAATGAGAGGATCCCTTACATTGACAGGATTTTTCTAAAACAAGGAGATAATATTATTAAGTGATTTGAGACGCCCCGGTTGGTTTCTAGAGAGGGAAAGTGAGGGTAAATTTTTTCTCGAATAGTTTTGTGTGAAGTGGAATGGGGTTTGGGGTGCATTTATATTGAAAAAAAGAGAAGGAAATTCGGTATTTACAATAAAACCTAGGTTTTGGACTCTATATGATAAATTAATCCCAATATTATCCTAACCTTATTTATTCTTATATTTTCAATCATATAGAAGTGGATTTAATTATGATATTAGTCTACAGACTGAAATTCTTTAATATAATACCCATAGTGCTGTTGAAGTGATTCATTTCGATTTTTTTAAACTCAAAATAAAATAGTGTTTTTGAATATTTATTAAGGCTTTATAAAATGAAATAATTAAAAATAAAAAAAAAATATTTAAACGGTAAATATATATTTGGACATGGATACCTTTTATATCATATATTACTTCATATTTGGTCATTATGATTTCATAATATATACTATATATTTATATTGTATAAAATATTTAGTAATAAATTCTATTATCTATTAAAAATTTGATAATTAAACAATTTGAAATTTTCAATATAGTTATTTAAAATATAATAGTTATTTTTTAATTATATATATATATATGATGTTATTTTATATAAAATGTCCATATTTATTTAAAGTAACTATTTTTGACAATAATTTTTTGGCCCCTATATATATTACATTTGACATAACAAAATTATATTATAATTTATATTTAAAAGATATTATTTAAAAATATTATTTTATTAAAATATAATATGTTTAAAAAATTATTGAATTCAACAAAATTTGGTATTGATTAATAAAACATATATCATTAAAATAAAATTTATTTTTCTTCATTTAAAAATATAAATGTTATCCAAATTATTATTTAATAATTATTGAGTGATAAAAATAAGTATAATAGTTTTAAAAAATATACAAATTTATACTATTATATTATTACTACATAGACTTGTTTTACACTGGATAATTCATTAAGGGGAAGGTTAACAATTGTGAGATTCCCATGGGGTGGTTCAATGAACATGATTAGAAACATGATCCTGATGAAATTGAACAACTCCTATAAACTACTTTAATTTTTCTTTAGTTATTAAATATTGGGTTGGGCATTGACAAAGAAAAATTTTAGAGATGTTATCTCCCTTAGTGGCTCTGATAAATTGGCATTATAGGGTATGATCCTACTGTTCATGTCCATCTATTAATTTGATTATGTAAATAATATTTATCACAACCCTAAGTATATAGTAATCCTATGATCATTATATAAATAATATATTATCAACTATTGTGATTACTAACATTTTTTTAAATATGTAATTATTTAACTTATAATGATCCAAAATAACAAATTAGTTCATGGGTTTTCTATAATTTATTTAAACGGGAATTTATTACATTAAAAAATGTAACATAAACTAAAAAAAAATAGGTTTATAAAAATAAAATTTATTGTGACTTCCAATATTTTAAATGTTTTAGGTATTTTAAAAAATGATATCATTTTTAACTTATAAATGGGGAAATTCTCTACTCACATTCCCTCAAATTGAAACCCATATTGTTCTTCTAAAACACTCTTCAATATTTTCATATACATTACTATTCACCTTTAATATGTTCCATCCTTCTCAAAAGACCATCCCTAAAATACATAACCTCATTCAGAATAGAGGCAATTGAAGAAGTGAGATATATTTTTAATGCTCCATTATAGTTTTTTCATGTGAATATAAAAATTCATAAATCACTTTATAACATATTAAAATGATAACATAAATATAATTAGTAAAATATTATGATATTATAATGATAGTAAAATAATGTACTATAATAAATATATATTTTTCTGGTGAAAATTTAACTTTTATAGAATATTTTTTTTGATCCAGACACTGAGCGAGCTCGTGATTCATAGTTTTTAAAAGGTTTGATATTGATATGACAGAAATGATAAATATATAATATAAATCATGAATATTTTTTTTATGTAATGTAATAAATGTTGAATAATTCATTAGATTATAAAAATATTATTTTCATTTAATCCATAAAGCAAAATTTACCCTATGACCAAAAAAATGTTTTCCAATATAAGGTGGTAGGATTTAAACTACTAAAAAAATGGGCAAGAGAAGCGCATCCCTTTTATCAGTTCTAAAATAAACATAGATAAAGGCCACCCTTTATCAGTGCTAATAAAGGGGTCCCCTTTATTAGTGCTATTTTTAGTAACGCTGATAAAGGAGAGATTTATCATTGTTTTTTCCTACCAGTGATAAATTTTATGTTTCAAAAAATATCATGAAAAATAAATTATTGTTATATAAGTATATTTATATTGATATAAATATAATATATATTATTTAGAAAATGTTTTAGATACGTATAAATAGACTATTACATTAAAAATATTAGAAATTTAGGTAAAATGGATTTAAAATGTTTTTAAAATATTATTAATAAATAATTTTAAAATTATTAATGATTAAATAACATTTAATAACAATTTTATGACAAAAAAATCAAAACACTTAATAAAATATCTAAAACAAGTTGAAAATGTAACTCAAACTTCAAACATCCATAACTTTTGATTTGATTTTCTGTTTGAGCTCTAAAACAAATCAAATCAAAGCCTATGACGAGATTTACGTGCTAGTGACCTACGAAAAGCTTCAGTCACAATATTCAATTCCAAAAAATACTAAAAGTCCTCAAAAACTGAATTTTTAATCGGGATACCCTGATTTGTTATCATTAAAACAAGTATAACATCTGGTATGTATGTCCGTTAGGCTTGTACCACATATCATATTGAAGATTATTTCATTTTCTTCTATTTGACTAGTTGTGTTGTTGAAACAGGCTTATGGATTATATATTATGGTCGTTTTAAGATTCAATGGATTTTCAAATGTACATATATATGTATTAATTCATAAATATATATGTCTGTTTGTGTTTGTGTGTGTGTGTGTGTGTGTGTTGTATATATGTATGTATGTAATTATTTATTTAACTATAATCATAACTAAAAAATATATTTCATAAATGTATTTTAAACTAATTTTATAAGTATATATTAACAAAAAAATAAATATACGGATAAAAAATTATAAATAAATAAATAAATAAATGTATATATATATATATATATATTAATATACGAATGAATATATATATACTAATATATGAATATATATATTTATATTAATATGAATCTATAAAAATATATGAATAAATAAAACTATATATATATAAATATATATATATATATATATCTTTAAATATAGAATGAAATGAAATGGCTTAGTGGTAAAGGTGGATCTGCGGAAGGGGGGAGGTCATGGGTTCGAGTTCGGGTGGAAGAAAAGGGGTGCGCATGTGTGGGGATGCGCGAGAAAGGAAGTGTGCGGGGGAGTGTGAGGGGGGTCCGCCTAGCACTGTTAAAGGGGTTCTCAAGTGTTGTTAAAAGCTCCCCCCATATTATGAAATTCTTTTTTAATATTTATTTAATTTTTAGGACATTTATGAGCCCTAAAAAACCGCTGATAAAGGGGTTTTTTTAGTGAATTTTTAGAAATTTTATGTGTGGAATTTATCAATGATTTTTGGAGCTCTGATAAAAGGGACATAGTAAATCAGCACTGAGCATTAAAGCGCTTTTTTCCCACTGTTAAAGCCCATTTTGAGCACTGATAAAGCATATTTTTGTAGTTTTGTTATGTGGTCATTGAGGGAATATTAAGTATTAAATTAATTAATTAATTTATATTTATTTATTTACCTTATCATTTCATCCTATTATATATTTCATCAAATATTAAAGACCTTGGGTCAGTTTCATAACCCAATAGATTTCATAGGTGGGCATGAAATATATCTTCAAGAAAGAAAAAGGATTGATAAACATGATGGATTCCCAATGGTTTATATTAACTAATACAATTTTTGGATGTCATAAAAAATGGTGAAATTGAACCATTATTAATCAACGATTGATTGACACACATGGTAGGTCATTTTTTTGATTTATTCCTGTTTTTATCCCATGTTGAATGTGAGTTAATCATTATGATAAATTGATGCATGGATCAATGGTTGATTTGAGGGTATTTTTTTATATTCATACAATATTTTGAATTGATTTCTATTTAGAGCCTCTATATTCCACTTCAGTATTCACCTTATGACAATGAATCGAGGGTGAACCAAACAATTTATGTGGTTAATTCTTCATGTTTATATTCTGTGTTTTTCTCTCCCCTTTGCTCATATATTCACCATCAGCAATCACATTGGCCAGTGGTCTAGAAAATATCCTCTAAATAATCCCAATAGAACCATTCTTTCAAACACTGGATTGTTACCATATGTCCAAGATGAATATCAACAACACCTTTAAAGTACAAAGTGATGATATATATTCTGGAAATGATTGGGGCTTATGATTCAGATCAATGTATGAGGCAGTTGCATGGTGTGATGGGAGGTGTTCCCCAAGTAGGTTTTATGGATGAATCCATCCATTAGTGTTGAGGTAGACACATTACACCAGATTTGGGATCTACAATTGATCTTTTTATAGATCTAGAAATAGCAGCGAAAATTATAAATCCTTGTTAATAACCTTGGGTTTCAAGAAAAATTCATACTACATGGAATATAGTATAATGAAATAAATCCATGCAGTACACTGGATTAGAGGATATGGTTTCATAGAAATTAAATATAACATTCTATGTGGACCCACAACAAGCCATTTGACTCTTTGTAGTTGGATTGGCATGCACCTTATGGGTACATGTGCATTGATCTAGAAATAATTATAGGGATAAAAATAGTACACATGCATGTCCCATTACTCAAACATGGTCATGTACCTGAGCACAATAGTTGTACATGATCATGACCCGATGACAAATGAACAAAACCAGAGTAAATGAACTCAGAAAGCAACACATACTAGTTTTCCACCTGACCAGTACACACTATGATTCATAAAAGGGCATGCCATGTATATGGAGAAAGACATTATTTGTGAGAAAAATATATGTTCTTATGAAAAAGTAATATGATACATGTCGTGTAATCTCATTACAAGACACATTCTTTTCCCAGTACAGTATGAGGCCTTTTATCACATTAGTATCAACCAATTTTTTTATGGGGTGTTCCCTCTACTCATCCCATTAATGGTATAGTGAGGAAACACTTATGGGATAAGGGAAGTTATCCCCTCTATAAGATCATTGTTATAGAGTTTTTTAGTAATCCCTCTATGTAACCTAGAGTGAGATCCCATTACATATTCCCTAGGTTTAGTTTGATGAATTTGAATGGCTAAAAAACTTATGTTTTTATCCTCTACATATATGGTTAATAATGTTAGTGTTTTTGTATTAACTCATGGATCTCAGAGTGATCCAGTTCCTTTGTATCAAAATATTCACCATTTTAACATATATTTCATCCTGGTGGGTTATCAAAAGAACAATTTACCAGTGGAGATCCATAAGTATTATCAGAATTATTGGGTGAATTATACAAGGAAACCATTACGATGAAATATAATGTTGAGTCCTAGGCTGGGAGTGTTATTATGACCTTAAAATGGGACATAGAGTCCCTATTGCATATATATGGGTTAATTTTCTAAATATTATGTTCATATTCTGATTGAAATACCTTTGTGATGACAAGATGAATACCCTCTTGACAATTTATGTTTATTGATTTCAGGATGTTCTAATGGGTATTGTAAAACTCACCCCATAATGGGATATTATCACACATGTCATCTATTTTTCGTATGAAAAGCCTTACAATGATGTCATATGTAATCTAGGAGGGTTGGAAGGTAAAATATTTTCCATGATAAACCAAGATTCATATTAGGTGTTTCATTTTCACAAATTCTCCTCCTTCAAACATGATGGATGTCTTTGATAGTTTATTTGTCCTGTATTTGGACCATTATACATTACAAAACAAATTTCCACACTTTAATTGATAGATATATATGTATGCATGTATTTTTTTATTTTAATTTACCTTTTGAAATTGTATTGTTATTTGTAGATGTGTGAATGTATACATGTACCTTAGAGTTTGGCTTCCTATGTGTGTGATAATCCTACTCAAGAATTGTAAAAAATTCATGTCCTATTAGAGGTGGGATGGGGTTTTCACAATTAGAATACAGACGTCTACATGGGCCATACATGGTATTAGAGGTGGGTTGGGGTTGTCACAATTAGATTACCGACATCTACATGGGCCCTACATGGTATGGTCAAGATAGAGTTTTATCAAACAATTATTTATCTCAGGACTATGGTTTTTCAATATTTTCATTCTATGGGGTTTTTTTGGAAATTTGGGAGAGTGTGTGGATGTTTTTTCATCTTTGGGCTCTAAGGAAAATGTATCTGGTGTTAGTGTTGAAGATGACGTATCCATTCACCCAGACACTCATACCCTATATTTCGAATTGAAACATGTATACACTGGTTATAGGGAAAACATTTATACATTCCAGATATAGGAATTATTTATAGTGTATATGACCTTCATGAGTCATTTCCCTAGATTTATTCTTGAATGTGGAAATTATTTTTTCATTAGGATGAATGAACAATGATTTTTATTATGACTTCCATAGTAGGATCATGAGTATGATCCACCTAGTGAAAAGGATTATTTTTTGGGACCTTTTCAATAAGTGGTACCTCCGGGTGGGTATCCTGTCATCCCAGAACCCAATGAGAAGCAGGATGCAGTGATAGTACATGAACATGAGGCATCGATGTTGAGAATTATTCTTGACATTAGGAGGTAGTGACTCCATGTGTTTTGGATTGATCCATACACCCATGACATTATAGAGTATATTTAGGAATTCATGAAAGTTTTTAATCGTGATAGGAATCCTCCATTCGATATGGTCATCCTAGAATCAAGCCTTCTTCATGGTTTAGTGGGTAAATGGTAGAGTTTAGTGACTCTATATTATTATGAAATTAATATTTATCAAATAGTGTTTTATAATTTTATAATAGATGAGTTCCCACTTGCTACGTTGTATGAAATTCAAATTAAGGAGATTCTATAGCATTATCATGGTACAATGATATTAGTTGAGTATACATTGAGGTTTATTAATATCTAATCCTACACTATAGATAAGGATCGAGATTTTTTTACTAAGTATGAACGTTTAAGAAGGGTATCAAAAGTAATATCCTTGATACTTTGATACCTCATTGCATTCATACCTTTACAAGGGTTCTATAATGTAATTTTTTTAGTATAGACATTTGTAGCAAAGAAGTTCGAATAATTGGATATGGAAGAGGGAAAACAATAGATGAGAATTCATAAGATTTAATCAGATGATATAAATAGTGATATGGGAGTATGAGATTTTTTTAGTGATGATATCAGGATAGAGGCATTAATGTTCAGGAATCATAGGATGGTTTTAGTTAGCCTATAGGGAGGTTGTTTTACTCTTGTGAAGTTCAAGGATATCTTGTGTGGATTTATCCATCCCAACTTCAAGTTAATATAGAGATAGTTGATAGACCAACTGGGAAAATATAGTTTCTAGTAATAGTAGTAATATGGGATGGAATAATTGGTAGAGGATCAATGTGACTAATAGGGGTGGCACATAGTTTGACATGTTTCCACCACCACCCCCATGTGGTCCATGTTTGGCTTAGGGAGATAGTGGAATGGGGTGAGAAATATTGTAGACAATGTATTACTATGAACAAGAGCCTCATGGGATGATTATATGTCAAATAGAAGAATTTTATACCTATTATTTTGTAAATATAAAGAGATAATTTGTCCAATATTTTCTTTCTACATACCTATATCAAGATTTGGAGAATCAAACTGAGCCATTTTCTTGACCATTGTGTTTGTATACTCATTCTTGAGGGGATTCACTAATCAGAAACTTCTAAAAATATTTTGATCACAATGTTATAGATGCGATATTTTTATGGGATCTTTTTGTATGATCGATGTGGCCTTATTATTTCATTTTATGTATGGGATGACTATTTGATAGTTCAATAAATGATTAAGTGTATTTGGTGGAGGATGTGGTGTGTTCACGGTGATGGAAAGATTCATCAATTTATTAGTGAGATGAAGACTTAAAAATATAATAGTAGACACAAAAACAATATGATAGAACTTATTACTCACTAGTTTTCTAGTATTACCCTTGTAGAAATATATTCTTTAAACTATCATCTTCCAATAGTGGATGAAGAGTATGAGTACATCATTAGTTATGATGTTTTGTGATCATGTACACATTTAGAGATATAATTAAAAATATAATATCACATAGTCACTACCCCAATATCCTCTCTATCATATCATATTTTTCCTATTAATATTCATTATCTTAATGTTTTGTTTGAAAATTTTTAGATGAAGGGATTTTACACAGGTAGTGTTTCGCCCTTGGGAGCCCAACTTTTGTTTTCTAAGAATGAGAATATATAATGATCAAGGATTTACATACTTGTATATTACATATTTTAAAATGAATTTTAATTAAATTACACAAACAATATCCCAATTACTAGAATAATTTAGAGCTATGGGAAAAATAGACCAAAAACATCTAGCCTGGTGAAATATCTTCAATGTTTCCCATAAATTTCTTCCCCTTTAGTACCTCTAAATAAAATCTTTCTTCATAACATATTGAAAGGGAACATATGTAAAGGGTCATCTCAAATTCTTAGTAAGGGAAAACACGGATAATATAAATATATTATCTTATGAATGCATATGATATGGAATATGGGGATGTGTTTATGGGGAAATATCATTCCCAACCTGTCATGGATCAAAAACATGATTCATAGCATAAGATAATGACATTTCAACAAAAATGAATCATAAGAGTGAGACTTAATAATAACTCCATAATGAGATATAATTGCAATTAAAAATTGTGTTTGATTTCATCATTAGTATATAAAACCGTTTCATATGTTAAGGATAATTATTGTGGCTCTCAGATCAGGCATTATACATTTTTTCCACTAACAGATTTTGCACATCGACTTGTTTACAATCCCAGATCAAGAACATCATCTAGTTTATCTTAACTATCTTATGATATATAATTCATTAACTAATATATTTGTGGGATATATCGGTACCACCATTCACAAAATTAAAACTATATATATTTGTGCCACAATACCATTTATTATTCACCATCTCAGAACCCATGTAAAAAATTGAGTTTTATAAACACATCATTATAACACAACTCATTGAAAAGAAATAGGCTTCATAAATATCATGTCATAATATAACTAAACTATTCATAGAAAGCATAATAATGGTATTCATGGGTCATATACTCATTAAATGATAAGACACATATAATAATGTCACCTTATATGGAAAAATGAATTTTTAGAATGACTACCTGAAATAAATTTGTAGGACAATATCCTATCCTTAATAAAATATTTTTTACAAGACACTCAATTATAAAGGAATACATTTTTAATTAAAAGAAACTTTTTTATTTTAAAATAATATTTAAATAATTATTTGTTCATGGTATCACAAAACTCCATTAATTAATTAAATTTTAAAAAAAACATACCTTCTATATAGTTTTATGAGAAATGTCACAAAGAGTCTTATTTAGTAAATGAAAATAAATATTCCTTCCAGACCATTAAATAAAAAGTGAAACATGGGTAAAAATAAATATAAATATTAATAATATAATTTTAAACAAAATTTAATCATAATTAGAAAACATGTTCATGGAAGATAAACATTCTTCAATGGAGACTTAAACAAGAAAATTCTAGAATGTGGTTGAGATTGTGAAATAAAATCTTACGACATTATAATCATTTTAATTGTATGCCCAATGAAAAAATGGTGTATATGGATGTGTAAATACCATATTATTCAGGATAATACTCATAAAATACTTTCATGGTATGTATATTTACCACACAAAAGAAACAATTAGTGTATAAGGCATATGTCCTATAGAAATAATAGTTATAAAAATTCATTTTTCTCAAGTATCACATTTCCTTGTACACATCCAAACCACACATATATTAAATATAGACTTATTATAAATCTATTCCATAAACATATATCAGTAATACATTATATTATTTTTTATTACATCTTTTCAACTGTTTATTAATAATTAAAATAACTCCTTAGGGTGATACCTTATTCCTTTTCCAAGAATTTGTAGGTTTATCTGTCACAATCCTTATAAATTTAACCTTGTATAATCATTGAAAAAATCATTATTCTATTATTTTTAAAATATATATTAAAATATTCATCATAATTAACACTAATGTGAAATATTGATAAAAAAGAATAACATCGCAACATGGAGATGATAAGTGGTATGTACGAACGAGTGATGTTCACATTTACAAATTTACTTTGTTGAAAAAATATTGATATTAAATTATCATTAAATAATTATAATTATGAAATAAACATTTTATATAAGCATTAAAACCATCATAATTCCCATTAATTGTATATAGTGGTGAAAAATAACTTTTACTGTTAAGTGGAGATAGTAAGCTATACAAACACATGAGTGAAAAATTCAGTTAATTATTGACGGGAAAAGATCTATATTATGGTGTATTAATAATATTAATAATAAAATTTCATAATATTTATTATTCATAATTTATTATTTTATGATATATATCACATATTTTTATGAGTAATTGAATTTTATAAAAAGATAGATATAGGTTAGAGGGATTACAACATCTTTGAAACGAATCCTTTAGATCTCACATAAAGGATGCTAGATTTTGTCCTTTTGGAATAAAATAACCCCCATATTCTATATAAGAGAGTGTAAAAGATCATTATTCATTTATTTTTTGATCTATAAGATTCAATGTTATTAAATAAAGTAAGGAATTATTATCTTTTTTATTATTGAGGTTACGAGATATTTTGGATTTTCTCAAAATATTAATTTATAATAAATTAATTTAGCATTTAATGCCTAAAAATGGAAATAAAAATAATGAAAATTTAATAATTTGCTTTAATCCCATAATCCAATTAAATAATGAGTGGTTTTTGTTACATTTTAAACTTTAACATTTTGATTAACCCTTAGTTAGCCTATAAAATTTTTAACTATGATAAAAAAATTGTTATATGTAAAAGTTCAAAGTTTTACTTATATAGAGTAAATTTAACAATAAGTTGTCTGTTTAGGATATTTTAGATCATAAAATATCCTATTTATCCTTATTTTGTATTTTTATGATTTTAGTTATTTTTATAAAACATTATTTTCCTGAAATTCTATAATCCAAAAGTTTTACGCAACTCATTAAATCGTAATTATGAAAATAAATACGAAATAAAACTTTGAAAAAAATTCGTTAATACACCCTTAATATTTCATATTAAATTATAAAATTTTTGTTTCACTTTTTTAATTATAATCATATTTTTTTATTATTTATAATATCACTTAACTGTTATTTCCATCTATTGAATAATTACTGAACCATCATTGTGTAGGTATTTATGATAGTAATTTATTCACAGAAAAATAAAAATAAAATAACTTGATATGGATAAAAAAATTTATCTTTCATAATAATATTTATTTCATAATTTTATACTTTTTAAATACTATATTAATGATATTAATCATATTAAATTAGCATGTGTGACATTTTTTCACTCCCATTAAATTTTATAATATCTAAATCATTGTCATAGATAGGTTCCCATTAAATAATTAGATTATCATCCTTAAGTGTTCTGTGTTGAATATAATTCATGTTAGAAATTTTGTACAATTATTTGCGTCATTTTATAATCATTATGAATTCATTTTTAACCTAAATTACCTAATTTATCATTTACCACGGTAACAAAAATTACCAAGCCTTTTATTAATATTTTTAAAAATAAAACGGACATATTTAATAAATTTTGACCATATTATTAAGAATATTGAATAAATTTTCCAAAAGTTGAAACACCTAAGTGGATAAAATTAATTTAAAATTATTCACAGAGGGGGTGAGAAAAAAAAATTTAATGTGAAATTATTCAATACATTAAAATGTTCTATATCCATATTTAATGTCAAATTGATTAAAATTACATAACATGGATTTTGTGTTATAAAAATAATATAGTAATAATTTTAAAATAATTAAAAATATAATTTTACACTATAAATTATTTAGATGAAAATTTTGTTTTCAATTAAAATTCATAATTTTTCACATTTCATCAAAACCTAAAATGTATCATAAAAATACCATAAATAAAAATGAACTAAAAATTAATATTATAATATTATATAATAAGTTTTTTTTAAATATAATTTATAAAACTCATTGAAATTAGATTTTGAACAAGTTCCCCATCAAAAGGTGACAAAAATATCTTTTTAGAGAAATACATCTTTTATGCGTAAAATTGGATTTGTTCATATATCATGTTTGAAAAACATATATGATTACTATTAAAAATTATATTTAGTACATATTTTATTAATATAGTCCAAAAGTTGTTTTTTATCTATTTGTATAAAACACAATTGTGGACATTTAAATTTTTCTTTAGAAAACATTTTCTTTTATTTAAAAATTGGGTTTTATTTTCCTTTATATTAATTAGTCACCAATAAATTAATTATTTATAAATTTATAAACCATATTTACATAATAAAATTAAACATTTTTATACCAACAATTATAAATAATATGTTATTATTTATTTTTCTAAATAATTTCAACAATATAATGATGTTTTATAAAAGCTTAGTGTTTCATGTTATGTAAGGTAAATCAGTGTTTCATGTAACAAAAAAAATCAACAAAAAAAATATTTTCAAAAAAATATTTCGTATAAATCATGAATCGTGACATTTTACCCCCCTTAAAATAAAATTTCCCCTATAAAATCCTTGAGGACAATAATGTTTTAACATATGAATGTTACATTCAAAGAAACCCTCATCCTAAAAATGAATACTAAAAATACCTTAAAAAATAATGATGGAAACATAATTTTTTCCAAAATTAGCACATAACTAGGTTTATACAAGGGATAACGTATGTGGTATGTTAGATCATAGACTTAGATATGAAATCTATCTATGACGATCTAATGAACAATGACAACGATATTTTTAAATATAATGTAAATGAACAAACAAACATTGGCCAAATAACTCTGGAAAAGGCCATTTATATCATAAAAAATGATGATAATAGGATAACCCTTTATTTAAGAGTCCATTGAGATGACATAATTACTTTATTTCATCTTATATTTACACCCTCACTCTATGTTTGTGACTTGATCAATTTTATCTTTATATCTTTCTCCAAGATAAGATGAAGTTGAAATTTTAGTGTCTAAAGAACTCATGGATCATTAGATCCATTATTGTTTGATAAGTAATTCATTATATATCTATTTATCGTCATAAAAATATGTTTAGAACCTGTTATCTAGTATCATTAATCTTCATATTATAAAACATTAGTCCAAAAAACCGAATTTAAACCTAAACATGTTCATAAATAGTTACACTGATGAACCTTCCAAAAGGTCAAAATACAAAAATCTCAAGAGATGGTCACTAAATATATCATTAATCCCTAAATAAAATAACATTTATCTCAAAATTAACACACTAACTTGTGAATACCATTATCATTTATTCTCTTTAAACATGGTAAAAACCTAAGTTTCCATAAAACCTAAGTTAAACATTATTGATTTAAAAAATTAACTCTTTACATGTACCATAAATCCAAAATTTATAAATGATAAATCCATGAAATCCCAAAACATATTGTTATCTTATATTTCATAAGGCCATCAGTACTCTCCCATTTAATTAATCGTAATCAAAAGTATCATTAGTTCATTATCCCAATATCATAAACATATTAAGGTATACCCTTCCAATTATATATTATTATCCAAAAATATCACCTCACCACCACAATTTCTTTTCATGGTTACTAGTAACATTAAAAGTATTCCTTCAAATCCTTTTGAAAAAACTCTAATGGACCAATCCATTTAGGTTTTATTATTATAAAATACCATAATATTACTTTTATAACATTATTATTGAATTCAAATACAGAAACATCTATTATTGCACCACCTTGATGTTGTAATCCACATCTCAAAAAGTGATATCATGTGATTTCTCCTTTTACATGGCCTTAAGAGGATGGTAATGTCGATCATCATCACTAACCCTAGTATTTGGGCACTGGTTAAAAAAAGTACATTTTCCTTTACACTTAAATTACTAAAGTGTGGGTGGTTCGTTAGTTGGAATCCAATTTTCACCCATTTCATTTGTCAAATTATTCATATCCCTTTGACATTCATGAACTTTATAACCTAAAATTAAAAATTTAAATAACCTAATTGTTCTAGTAAAACTCATCCCTTGACATTTCTTCCCCCATTTTGGGCATGTATATGGTTGGAATGTTTCCACTATGTGACTTATTCATGTTTTCTTGACTCACAGTCAATCTTTTCTAATCAAAACAACTAGAATGTTTGGTATCTCTAATCTAAATTACCACATTGAATAAAAATTGTACATTTTTTTCATATATATAGAATTTTATTATGGATTAATTAATAAAGATACTTGGTTTCAATCAAATAATGAAATTACCAATCTTACATTATGATTGGATAATAATACCATAAGTGTATTTCAAAAGCCTTGTAATCTATTCCCTCATAATTAACAATGAATTCTTCATTTTTTTGATTTATTTCAATGAACTCTTTTTATATTCTTTATGAATAAGATGAGGAATTTTATTATTGAAAAACAATTTCTATAACTCACCTTCTATGGATGCAATTTCATCCCATTGCCTCTAATTCCAAATAAGATTCAACCATTTATCTTCTTCACCATCCAAACAATAGGTAGCCAAAAATGTTTTCTCATGCTTTCAAAATTGGAGAACCAAATGAATCTTCTCAGTGGTATTGATCGATTTGTTAAAAACTATAGAATTAGAAGTCATAATTAAAGAAGGTGGACACTACCTTATGATGGAACCAATAGAGTGTTATTACTTCCTCTGGTCATTTGAAATTCCAGAATGATTCATATCTTGAAAATAATATTTGAGCAAAGAACAAAGGGTTTTCATACATTCTATCATAACGTTCAGTTTCTAGGGAGGAAAATCATTATATTGAACATTGTATTAAAAATTAACATGGTTCTTTTAGGTTTCATCAATTGACTAAAACACGAAATCATAGTGTGAGAAACGCTAATCAAAGTGGTAGATCCATATAATCAATGGACATTACCAATAAAACCTGAGACTATAATACACTTGTTTTATTCCTAGTTTATTCATGATCATTATGAAAACTATAAGATTATAACCTTTACATATCATTATTATTAGGTATCTTGTTAAGGGTTTCTCATTTTTGGTTCAAATGGTTGACTAAAATTTGTCTCTAACACCAACTATAATGACCCAAGATATTAATACATGTATATTACACTTTTTATGATGAATATTTACTACAGTAAACAAACATAAGCTCGAGGAACAAAATAACAAAGTTCCATTGCAATCATAGAAAACATACATATAGTATGGACTAATGTCTTTAATATATACCACATGTATCTTCCCTTTTAGTATCTCTACATAAATATTTTTTTATAACATGTGGAATGGAAACATAAGGAAAGGGCTATCTCAGATACTCAGTAAAGGTAAACATGGAAGATATCAATTATTTATCTTATGAAAATGTATGATATGGAATACGGTTGTGTGATTATGATAAAAACTCATACCCAACATATCATGGATCCTAAATATGAGTCATGACATAAAACAATAACATTTCAATATATATGAATCATTAGAATGATGCTTTTTCAGAACTCTATCATAAGACATAACGTCAATTACTATGTGTGTGTGGAATATAAATAAGTATAAGAGACAATTTTCTTTGTAAAGTATAACAATCAATGTACTTATATAATTCTTTATCACATTTTTATCCTAGAGGATCAATCACATCTACATATTTCTAATCACAATTCATGATCATCTACTTGCTACCGATCACAAGTCAAGAACATCGACTTTCCCCCTAAATATATCATAATTTATAATTCATTAGACAATGAATTGGGGAGAGATAGAGGTCCTACCCATCACTTAATTAAAATAATATATATTTTTTCCATAGTAAAATATATCATTCAAAACAATAAAACCCTTGTAGAGAAATAAGTGTCCTAAAAGAATCATCATTACATAACTCTTGGATAAATAGGTTTCATAAATATAAAGGCATTTTAAGCATAAAAAATTATAATATAGTATAATTATGGTATCCTTTTCTAATATCTATAGTAAATCATATGTTCCATCAAATAATTCAATCATATAGGGAAAATAATTTTTTTAAAAGATAACTTGAAACAAATCTTGATGAAAATATGATTTCATTTTGGAAATAAATGTTTAAATAGAATTTCAATTATAATGGTAGATATTTTCTTTAAAAATAAAATATTAAGCTTTTATAGTATTTTTAAAAGAATTATGAGTTTCTTTTGGTAAAAAGGTCAATTCATTTCATACATGTTATCAAAGAATCCCATTTGAATATTTTTTTTCTAAAAAGTGATAAAAAACCTTGTTTGAAAGAAAAAAACAAATTCCATTTAAAAAGAGTGGTAAGAATAATACATGGGTAAAAATAACATTTAATATTAATTAGAATATAATATGAACCTTTTTGAAAATATTTTTAGATTTTTTTTGAAATCATGGACTTGAAAGTTTAATATTGCACAGTAGAAACATAAAACAAATAATCTTGAATGGTAACGAGATTGTGAAATAATAACTTACTAATATATAATATTTGAATCTTATTCCCCATGAAGGAAAAAATTATATGGATATGAAATTACCATAATTATTATGATAAGACTCATAAAATACATAATTACATAATTTATACAACAAAGAGATGAAATAAGTAATTTTAAAGGAATGGGTCCAATATAAATAAATGTGAGACAAAAATCACCTACCTTAAGTCTCGTCTTTCCATGTTTATAAAACCTCTATTATATCAAATATGTATTCATTATAAATTTTTTACCTATTGTTTTTTGAATTATTCTTTATATTACTTGTTTATAACATCTTATAAACATTTTATTAATAATTAAAATCAATGTTCTAGGTGATACATGATTCATTTTAAAGTGTGTTTCAAATTCAAAAAACCTGATCCTAATACATTTATAATGGTATCATCATTTAATGAATCATAATTATGTAATATATCTCATATATATGCCTAGATTTTAGAATTATTACCACCAAGATGAAATATATATGAAAATTGAATCACATAGAATTATGGAGATGGTAAAACATACATACGCATGAGAGACGCAATAATTTCCCAAAATCTGGTGTGATAAATTTTTTGATATGATATTATCATTATAGAAGTATAATTATGTCATAAATATCATATATAACCATTAAAACCATAATAGTAACCATTCATAATTGGTGGTGATAGAAAATAAGATGCATCACTACATGTAGATGGTAAGTCATATGTACGCAGAAGTGATACATTCACTTATTTTTTACATTGGGAATGGGGATTTATAATGTTGTGTTCATAATAATAATAAAATTTAATCATATATATAATGAATAATTTTTTATTTTATGATATATATATATATATATATTACATATTACATGTGGTATTTAAGAGTATAACCATAGAGTTATCAGTTAGAGTGATTACCTCTTCATCAAAACTACTCCTTTAGATATCCTCTATAAAACTATAATGTTCGTCATTAGGGGAAAAAATTCCATAATGTTTATAGGGAAGTTTATAATATAATATTTCAGTGTATTCATGATATAATATATTTAATGTGGTGAAATTAATTAAGGGATGAGGTTTCCTTTTGTAATTGAGGTCAAGGGAACATTTTGTGTTCCTAAAATGATTAAATTATAAGAAATTAATTTATCCTTAAAAATGCCTCCAAATGGAGTGTAATTAGAATAAAATATAACATAATTTTGTAATAAGATCAAAAACATTTATTTATAGATGTTTTTGGGTTATTTTAAGACATATAATTTTTATTGACCCCTAGTTAACCTAATTTAATTTTAACTATAGTAACAATATTTTCGATGTTAAATGTGTTAGAGTTTAACTTATAAGGGATAAATTGAACCAAAAATTTAAAATTTATTACATTTTAAACCATGATTTTTCCATTTTTCATTAATTATTATTTTTATGTTTCTGAAACAATTTAATAAAATATTATTTTCTTGATATATCATAAGTGTCAATTTTGACACTATTCATACCATTAACATTATGAAAAAAATAAAAAATGATAACATTGAAAAAAATAATTTAATAAACAAATAATATGTCATATGAACCAATTTTTTTAATATCCACAATTAATACCTATTATATTTACTTTATTTTTTTATATAACTATAAATTGCACTTTTTAATTTAATAATTACTGAATCGTCATTATGTACTTATTTTTGATAATATTTAATAACCAAAAGATAAAAAAAGAATTATATAGATATTTTTTCGCATTAATAATAATAATAATTCTCTATTTTTTCTAAAATTTATCCTCATATGAAAAATATTTCACTTATTTATAACAAGTGTGTGATATTTGGTCATATCCATTGATTTTAATGATATCCATGTAATTTTATGGGCCAGTTTTCCATTAAATAATTAATTTTCAAATCATAGTGTCACAGGTCGAATAAAATTCATCCTAAAAAAATTGATCAATTTTTAGGGTCATTTTATAAGTCTTATCACATTATATGTAAACTAAATTACTTAATTTACCCTTCACCGTGGTACACACAAATTTCCAGTGTTAATATTAATATTTTTTCAATATAAAAGGGTCATATTTATAAATTTCTAACTTATGATTCAAAATATGTAATCCATTTTTCAAAATTCATAACACATCATTGGATAAAATTATTTTGAAATTAATCTTTTAGTCTGGGATAGAAATTGAATTTTTAAATAGAAAAAATTATAAACATGGAAATATTTTTATATCTATATTAAATGTAAAAATTATTCAAATTTCCAAATTTGGATTAAATTATATAAATTTTAACAAATTAGACTTATAAACATATAAAAAATATAATTTTAAACTGTAAATTATTTTGATGATAAATCTATTTTCAATGAAAATTCATTATTTTTCACAATTCATCTAAACATGAAACTTATGGGTAAAATACCTAAAATCCAGTAAAAGTGATTTTTTGTATTTAAATTTTAATGAATATGTATTCTTGTGAAATATAATTTATAAAATTATCAATAACTAGATTTAAAATAAGTGCTCCATCAAAAGGCAGGAAAACCTTAATTTATAAAAATTCATCTTTTATGCATAAAATATAATTTATTTTATATCTTGTCTACAAACTATATAATATTATTGTTAGGAGTTATATTAAAATTATTATATATTGATATAATCCCATAATAGAGATTTTTTTAATTGGTATAAAACTCACTTGTGCATATTTAAATTGTTTTTCAAATAAAATGCATTTTATTTTAAAAAAAATTAATTTATTTTATAATTAATTAGTCACCAAATAATTAAATATATATATTTATAACATAAATTTTTCATAATTAAGTTAGTATTTTTCATACCAATCATTATAATATATATTTTATAATTCTCTTGTTTAAATAAATTCAATTATAAAATGACGTTTCAAAAAAACCCAGAATTGTGTGTAACACAATCTATGTCATTGTTCCATGTAATGAAATACATCAATGAAACCAAGTTATTTTAAATATATATAGTTAATATAATTATGGAACTACTACAGGATGGGAGTTTAAAGTTTTGTGTGGTGAATTGTCACCAAAACTGGGTGAATATGAAGAATAATTATTCACTACTAAGGGTCGCATACCTCCTCTACTAGTTAAGAGGGTAAAGATTTTTCGTGCATATTGAACTATGATTAGCTTATCACAATATCATAGTACAATATGAGGATAAACTAAAGGCGGAATTAGTATGTCACTACAATCATTATGATTACATAGTGATTCATTTTAGATTTTTTGAAACCCTATAATTATTTAGGGGACTCATGAACACTATATATGAAGAATTATTAAATAGGGTTATTGTAATATTCATCGATGAATTATTAGTTTTCTCGGAATTTGAGAAGGAGAACACACTATAATAGAGTGTAGTCAAGGCCAATCTTCGAGATCAACATCTTCATTGGTTTCTCTAAATTTTTCAATTTTGTATTTTATTGGTTTACAATTTCAGATAGGTCATCTAGATAGAGGATGTGACAGTGGATCCGGTGATGGTTGATGAAGTGATATATTGAGATCCACTAAAGTGTGTGATGCACGTGTAAATCTGTTATTGGATATAGGGATACTGCATGATATTTATAATAAAATTCTTCTAGATACCTGCACCCTTGAAAACATTTATGTGTAATGGATATCATTAATATATATGGATAGAATACATTTGGTTTTAAAAATGTTCAGATTGATCTTATTGAGTTCCCCGATTTTGAGACTATGAGGGTAGGGTTTTGAGTATAGAGTGTTTGGAAGTTCTTCCAAAACTAGTCTCAGTATTTTATGATTTATAGGTTGGTTATGATCACTTATGTGTATTGAAATCTCATACAACATGATCAGAACCACATGATCCATGGTCTAGATATGGGATTGGTAGTCTTTTCCCTGAATATGTGGAGACACTAACTCATGGGTTAGTGGTTTATCATCTATTCATACCATAATAATTTAATAATATATTTTCATCGAAGTATCCAAAAATTATACAAGGTAAATGGATATAACTCATCCATGATTATGACATTGGGGTATTTTTTACATTGGGAAGAAGAACGGAGTGGCCGATTCTCATAGTGGGAGAACTTGTTCACAATTCATGAGCATGGGTTCAGAGTAGTTAGCTTAATTTTATTTGTCCTTAGTAGAAGTGGATTGTGTATTGTTCTTCTTATATATGGTTGATACCCCTTCTAATTATATAGTGTTTTAGGGATCCTCATCTTGTACATACTAAAAATTTTATATTTTATAGATAAATATAACATTGACATTATCTAGATGGATTCTCTATTGTTGGGTAGAACACCATCCCTTACTTAGGATGGAAAATGGTACCGACGATGATGCATGATGTGGTTAAAATTTAGGTTTATATATATCTTTTATAGGCAAATCCGGGTGTGGTAATGATGTACCAGGACCATCAATGTTATTTTGGGTGGAATGGACGAAGAAGGGTGTAACAGAGTATATCTCTTCATGTCTCGCATGATTTTATGTGATGTTTGAGCTATAGTTATCAGGCGATTTTTCTCATCCCCATGAATTTTCAGTGTGTATGTGAAAAGTAATATATAGAGACGTCTTGATGAGGCTCCAAAATAAAACCTAATATAAATGATATTACATGGGAGATTTTAGAGAGATTCATCAATCCCTTCCACTTTCTAGCTATCTAAGAGAAGAGTGTATTAGTGATATTGGGACACCATAACATTAATTTGATAGTAAAACATCCTGGAATTCCCTTCATCATAATTTTATAATATGATTCTCACATCACATCAGGTTTATGGATAGGATTATAGGAGGGATTTTGGGGATAATAGCATTTGGGCACAACATTTCACACCCAGGCTGATATCTAGACTAAGAAGACCATTCTTGTTATGGAGATTATATTGTGGGATTTATTATTGGAATTTTTCAACAGGATAGAGGATCACATACCCTTATTTTATTTTACATAAAACAATCTCCACTATTCTACCATTGGTATTGAATCATTTTAGGTATTTTTTGGGAGACCCTATGGACCAAAACTATTTTTTACTGATCTAGATGTGTCAACCCTCATGGACCCAGAGTTGGTGAATTTGATTATAAGTCGGTTGTAAATTATCTAGGATAAGAAAATGACATCCTCGAGACATCAAAATTCATACCCAGATAGACAATAGAGGCCTCTAGAGTTCTAGGATGTAGACCATGTGTTCATGAATGTCTCACCTCAGTGTGGATTGCAGGGATTTTTCTATGGTATAATGTTATCTATGATATTCGTTGTCCCTTTTCAAGATATGGTGTAGGGTTTCTAAGGTGGAGTATAACATAGCTCAACCGCCATAATTAGACCTGTTAAATGACACCATCCATTTGTTTCAGTTGATGTGGTACGTGTAGAACCAATCACATTTTATTAACTGGGTAGAGTTGGACAGAAATGATGAAACGAAAATTTCCTAGTAGCTGATATAGATTGAGGATCAGACATAGATGATCTTTTATAGGTGAGTGATTACCTTAGTGTTTCTACGATGGTATTCCCAGAATCCATAGGATATCACTTGTCGGATAGAGGTCTAGATGAACGCTTAGTAAAATCATATTTTTAGATGTTTTTTTTAGATTAAAATCCCTAATATGAAAATAATATAATAACTCTATTTTTTCCTAGTAATACAATAACTTATTTTATGGAATTTGTTTGGAGCCTGGGGCTAAGGTAGTGTATTATTTAGAGGCCCATGGAAGATTGGGATTGATATAATTAAAATATTAAATATATTATATCATGGTTTAATTTTTTTAAAATAATAATCAAATAAAGCCCAATGTGAGTATTATATTATAAATAAACGACTTCTATTGATTACGGGAGGTGGGATTTACCCTATCTACGATATAATCCTGACCGACATTAGGTAATTGGTTATAGTGTGGTTATGGATGGAATATTAAATTTTTAATTAATATTTAAATAAATTAATCAATTACATTTATAACATACAACCGTCATATTTAATTACAGTAATGATAAATTTATAGGATTGGGTGTATAACCCTATAGATTTTAGATGAGATTGTGGAGTAGAACCTGCAAAATGGTAACAGATCGAGGATAATGACCGATTTCCAAAAGATCGTCTTCACCAATGGAAGTCATTGATCCAACCAATTATGATTACACATAACCATTCCTCATTAGTGATTGATCTGAAAAAGTGGTATTGAATTTTATTTATTTATACTCATCCACATTTTATTATAACATGTAAAATGCGATTTAATACTTCTAACAATATATATTCACAAATCGATGGTTGATTCATGAGGTTTTTTTATCTTTATAAAATATTAGGAATTGGTTTATTTATTATTCCATGAAAGTACAAATCATTTTTCACCCTACAGTAATTAATTTTCTCTAACCTAAAGATTCACTGAGGCTCATTCCTCATGATTATCTTTTATGATTTTCTCCCCCTTTTATTCACACATTCATTAAAAAAAATCTATCTTGGTAGTGCTTTAGTGAATAAATTGTAATTGATCATTGTGAAACTATTCCATGGAATACCTATTTGATAATTCCCATTACATTTAGAGATAGATGGAACATTTTTATTAATGGGTGATGAAAAATGAATAGCAATGGATCATGTTTTGTTCTTTATAGGTATGTAAATAGAATAAGAATTTTGCAATGACATGAAATCTTCGACAATGCCGGTGTTCTCAATAAAATCAGAGATATATATAATATCTTGAAAAAGATACATTTTAAGGGGAGGAATATATTTATTCTCTTTTTAAACATGTTGGTTTTTAAAAAATGTATACTACACTGGGTTTAGTTTGAAGGACACAAAAAATATAGTACAATGGATATGGTGGATAGGGTATCCTGGAAATAAATTATCCCATGCTAGATAGACTATCCATGCACTCTGTGACCCATGGCTAGAATCTTGGTGAGTACCCTATGGGTATAGAAGAATTCACAGGGATTGGAACATGGCTATGACCAAAAAAAATTGATACAGATTATTAATCGGATATGACCAATTTAATAGGAATTAATATAGTATACGAGGTCAAACCAATGATTATAATCACAACCAGATTACACTAACATGAGCTAGTGTTACAATACAAGTGATGGTTAGACCACTACACACCATGTTTCTTAAAAAGACATTACATTTTTGTGGATAAATACATTATATGTGATATGTATAAAAACAAGAAGATCTATGTAAGACAATAGAATCTATGTACTCGTAGTACATATAGTATACCATTCCAAGTTCATTTTGAGGAATTCATTCTCATTAGTGTGGACCAATTTTCTTACAATGCATTGAATTAGTCCTTCCCCATAAAGGGAAAATGAAGAATCACTTACCAAATGATGAGTTTAAACCACCCATTGGGAATATTCTCATATAGAGTTTTAGTAATTCCTCTTTGTAGCCTAAGGTGGGATCCTCTATTATCTTCCCTAGGTGGGGTTTGAGGAATCAACCTTACGAACTGAACAATGTTTTTATCACCTAAGTATAGGGTTAATATCGATAGGGTATTGAATATCTATTATGTTTTTGGGTGTGATCCAAAATTTTTCTATAAATATATTTATATTCCAATTACATAGTTATCATGTAATGACCAAAAGAACATGACATATATAATTAGTAACATCCTAGATATCACACTCATATATTGGGTTTTCCATGTTGAGGGAAACATTGAAATATTGAGAAACATCATAGGATGTGAGTGCTATTGTGACCTTATATTGGGAATTATTGTACATCTCACACATATATAGGTTACTATTATTATTATTATGTATCATATTTTGAGTTTTATACTAATCTTATGATGAGCTAACTACCATCTAGATGATTTATGTTTTTAAGATTAGGGAGTCCTAACAGGAATTCTTGTATTCACCACTACATGCACTCTGTGCAAAAAATCATTGTATTATGAAAAAAATTCCATTTGATGGTGTCATTTGTGTACCAAGAGTATGTGGATCATATTTTGGGATATATACAAAATGATTCATTAAATGTTCTTCATTTCACAAAATTCCAATTCATTTAGTATGTTTTACTTTCCATACATTTTAGGTGGTCTTGTTTACATACTTTTATAATATTCCAAACTTTCTCATTTTTTGATTGTGGGATATATATTCATGCCTATGTTTGGTTTTTATCATACTTTACCTTTCAACATTGTATAGAAGTATCCATGTCTGTGATATTCAAACATATAACTTGTTGCCAGACCCAAGCCTATCATTGTATAGATTTGGGTGTCACAATCGGCTTACATCCATCCATGTTGGACCATGTGGTTCATTCCATGTTATTAAACACATTTAACATTTCATTTAATAAAAATTAAACCATTATTCATACATTTTCTACACTACCAACAACACAGTGCATCATATTTTTTTCTTCATGCCATTACATGTCGGTAAGTAATAGGGAATTTAATATATATAATTCTAATATTTATGAAATATTTTATATTCGAAAATCATTAATAATATTTCTTAGTTTCATCATTACATGGGAAAAAATCATCCCTACATATGTGTGGACTACTACCTCCATGGAACATGTCATTTCAATTTTCATTTTAATCATCTCCTAACATGGATGGTCATGAAAATAATATTAATTTTAATATTAGAAATAAAAATTTTAGTTTATCTAGTGTTATCCTTTAATAGTGATTTCTTCAAACACATTGAAAGGTGGAATTTATTAGTTCTTAAAAGAAATGAAATGGATTCATTTATGATGTCAGGAAAAAACTACTAAAAATGGTACCTTTTATTTGCTCTAAAAAAATATAGCACTGGTAAAAGTTCCCTTTTTCACATCTTATATTTACAAAAGATAATTATAAACATTATTGGTGATGAAAATAACTAATACAGTGTGCTTTTCACTGTGATAAAAAATCAATAACAAAGGGATCCTTTTATAAAATGAAAAAAATCATTAACAAATGCCATCCTTTATGAACACTTTTATTTCAACTTTGATAAAATGAAACCTTAATCAGTGTTTTTTATCTATGATAAAATGTAAATTTCAAAATTTATATATGTATTATTAAATTAATATATTAATTTATAAATAATGTTTTTTTATAAATATAATATATTTAATTAAATAAGGAAAAATATGCATTTACCATTACTATATATTATATTTTTTGAAAATGGTTTAAATTTTTTTTAAAAAATATTAATTAATAAATTGAAAATAATTATCCAGTAATATTCATTTAATGATGGTTTGATGAAATGATAAGTCAATAGACTAATGAATAATCTATGATTAGTTGAAAACATGACATAATGTTCAAACAACCATATATATGGATATGGGTGTCAATTTGCGCTATATCAGACAACAAATTGAATCCTGTGAAGATATCTAATCAGTGTTGACTGGTGGACCCCATATGCAATTTGTTTTAGGTATGAAATGGCCCATAAGACCGATAAAAAATGTTTCTTAGTTTGGATACCATAAATTAATAATATTTTATGGGATTTAATCTTCATTTAAGATGAGATTATTATACTTCTCTAGTTGATACTAATTTTATTCTTACCACTTACATTCTTATAGATATTATAGTATTCAAATTGTATTTTTTTGAAAAAAAAATTATTTATAATTAATCATATTAATGATTAATTATATTAATATATAATTAATAAATTGTAAAAATATATATCTAATTATAATTTTCATAAATAAATATTTTTAAATATATAAACCATACAAAATTAAATATATATTACTCATTTTGTATTAAATAAAAAATTATCCATTTTATTTACTTTATAAAAATATATTAGTATATATATACAGCAATTAAAGTACTATTTATATAAAAATATTTGGGTGACTATAAATAAATATATATTTATGTGTATATAATAATATTGTAAAGAAATACACATATGAAAATATTTGCGTGTGAATGTGTCAAATAGAATTGTGAATATGTGTGTGTAAATATATGTTCTTATGTGCGTGTATGTATTATGTAAATACCTCATATATAAATGAATATTTATTAATTTTTCATTATCATTAAATAGTGTTTATAATATAATTTACATTATATTTTTATAATCACATTATAAAAAACAGTTAACTAAACATACTATTATATGTAAATATGTATAATATATATGTATATATATATATGTATATAAATATATATGTATGGTATAAATTTTTTTTCATTATTTATGACGTATGAAAATATTTTTATATTTTATTTAAAAATGATTATATATATCATATGGAGTTAATTATAATCTATTTTATTTATACAATATCATACCATTTTATTTAAATTATTTAATATTTGAATATTCATGTATACTTATAAAAATGTATATATAATGATTATATATACATTTGAGTGTGTATGAATGAAAAATATTTATATTTATTTTTCAATATATGCATATAAATATATAATATATAACATATAATATATAATATATTAAAATAAATATATTTATATTTAACAAACACAAATAAATATTTTATAAATTTATTTAAAAATAATTGTATAAATATATGAATAAAAAAATTAATTATATATATATATATATATTAATTTCATATTATGTATATTATAACAAGCTTAGTGGAGTGGAAAATACATTCAAATTTCACAGTGGAGGTCCATGGTAAAATCTAGCTATGCATGCAGGTTAAGAGGAAATGTGGCAGCTGAAAACAACTAAAAAAGGGCCCCCCCAGCGAAAAAAGAAGAGGGGATGGGGTTTCATGGGTTCTATGTAGGGGTTGGGGTAAGGTGGATGAAAAATTCTGAAAAGGGGAAAATATCAAAGGTTGAAATGGTGGGTTGGACTCAAAATTTTAATTTTCTTAATCAATTTTTATTAGATCTAAAAAATGATGAAAAATGTGGCCTTATTTATTTTGTAGTGCTGATAAAGGGCCACATCATCGACATGTTTTAGCATTGATAATGGTCAGATTTTAAAAATTCTTAGAAGAAGACTGCTTGTTTAGTGCTGATAAAGCTAATTAATATAAAATTTAAAATCACTATCTAAGGAAATGAATAAAATTATTTTTATATTATTATGGTTAGAAAACTAAAATTATAGATCCTATTAATAGAGTGACCAATAAACAACGATTGATAAATCAACAGTCTAAAAGACCAATCTATGAGAAAAAAAATGATGTATTCATACAATAAAATAACATCAAATAGGGTATATTTAGTTTTTAATCCATCCAATTCTAATAAATCACAAGAACAAGAACCAAACATGATCATTATGCATATAGTATATTGATATTACAACAAAATATCTGCATAATATTATTTTAATTATGGTATGTTTATGTTTGGATTGGTTGAACCACCTACTTGAACAATTACAAAAATTTATATCATCAATGGCGATGGGAATTTAATATCCTATAATATATGATTTAAAAATGTAAAGAAATTTTTTATAGAATTTTTATAATAATATTCAACTCATTATTTAATAAAACACCATTCTTTCACTAAGAATCATAAAAACATGATTACCACCAAATTTATCGATATATATATTATGAAATATACTCAAAAATAATTAAGAAATAAATATTAAAATAATTATAAGTCATTTATTCAGGTACTTGGTATGATCTATAAATGATTAACATTGAGAAAATAATGAATAACAACACCATTAGTACTAAAGTAGTCAAAAATGATCATGATTACTCACATATGATAACAAAAATATATATTATTTGATGAAATTTAATGTGAATTTTTTTTGTAAATGATTTTAATAAAATATAATATATATTATAATGGTTCTTAAATAGGTGATTGACATAGTTGATTTTGTAATATATGAGGTTTGAGAGAATTTCGACTAAACATGAATTGAAGTTAGTCGTTCATAGTTTCAAATTTAATTTTATGATACATATTTTTTATTATGAACTATAATACATTTTATATATTTGGTTACTACCTAATAAATATTTTTGAAGGATCATACATTACTTCACCATTACATCTTCAATTTCTATAGTTGGAGGTTTTTAGTGGAGGTTCATAGTGTTTTCAAAGGAAGATGGAGGTGCAATAAAGCTGATGTTTGGAATACACAATGGTTATTCCTTATATGGTGTAAAATTATGGTTCTGAACATGTGTATCGTACTGGTCAAAAGCATGTAAATTGGTTAAGGGGGAATCTGTGAGACGGATTACACATCATGTAATTGTAATTTATTATTTATTTTATATAAAATCCAATGTAATTAGTTTTTTATTTATTGTATTAAACCTTAAGAAAACAAAGCATTATACACTATGTAATAGTTACGCGATGTGAACCTACCATGATTTGATGTTTTCTTTTCTTTTCCAAGATAAACATCCAATCACTCAGTAATATCTCTTTATCTCTCTCTCTCTCTCTCCCTTATATTTTCTATAATCCATAGGCACCCTAAGAGGATATTATACCCCCTTCCATTGACATTAGTTCATTGTTCTTCCAGATCCCCATTGGAGATTCGTGGAGAGTTATTCTTTTTACCCATTGGGTGTCTTTTAATTTTATCTTGGTGATTTAGAGATGAAATATTGTTATTTTTGGGTTCTGAGTTAGTCTCTGTTTTTATTATATTTTTGTGTAGTGTTAGTAGATCTACATGTTCACAAGTGTGGTTGTGGTTTGTGGACATTTCTTATTCTCACTATAGTGTATATAATGTTGAAAAAGCTTCTCAGAAGTAGAGAATTCATTGTTTTCATTGTTGTGTATCATATGGTAGGGGTATGCTATTATTCATATTTTGACAATGGTTGTGCTTCATTAGTCAAAGACTAATATTTGGAAATTTTAAATTGATGGGAAAATTATTTAATGACTCAGATGTTTTTATAGAATTGATATTATTTTGATATGACAAATTGAATGGGATTTATTCCCCAATGAAAATTGTTGAAATCAGGGTCTTTGTTTTCACTATATGATATGTGATGTGAAAAATTATATTGTTGTGATTGTTTGATATCACCATAAAATGGAACATTAGCTCGAAAACCTTATTTTATTAATGAAATGGGTGAACTATGAAATGTATTTCTTAAAACCCCCAAAAAATAAATGGTAATGTTATAAAATCTCCTTTTTAAAATATTTAATATGATATTGGTATATTTTGATATGTGGTCTCACTTTTGGGAGAACTATGTATTTTTGCTATGTGATGTGGGGAAGGTGGGTGAGATGTGTCAATTCATTATGGGGCATTATAGAGGTTGTTGGTCCATGATTTTAGGGGGGTGAGGTTGTCATTATGTGGCAGTGATTTGGGAAGTAGAGATGACGGTGTTATCAGAATGATAATATGTTTATGCTGTGTTGTTTCCTTGTGCAATATTCCCATGTAGTGATGGAATAATTATTTTGTAAATATATTTGGATACATGTGGGGATTTTTTTGGTTAATTAAATTAAAATTGATATTGAAGAAGTAACTACAAATAAGTATTGTAAAATGTGGATGATTAATATAAATAAAAATAACTTAATGGATTATGGGAATTAGAAAAAATTTCAAATGTGGATTGTGTGGTGTTATAAATTTAGATGTTGTATAAAAAGTGATTAATTCATGATTTGGTTAGTGTTTGTTTGGGAACTTATATGTTGTGATTGTATGTGGATATTTGTATATACATGTCTATTCCTTGATATTTCTATATGGACCCCACAAACATCAACCACAATGTCCCAAGACCCATATAGTCGCATTGGAGGTGTTTTCACTAAAATCTATTAGCGGGAACGACAAGTGTTTACCCACTCATTCCCAATATCTCTTCTAGGAGTGGTATGTAATGAAAATGGTTTGATACTCAGAGGTCTGATAGTGAACTAGATGGTGGTTGTTTTATCACAAGTGTCTTTAAGTGAGATTTTATGTGGTCGTGCATTTGGGGTAGTGGGACCCCAGATTTTTGGGTGAGATGTGTTGTATCCCATGGGTATAAAGAAGGTATGAGTTTGGTTGAGGTGGATTATAGTGGTGGTGATAAATGGTAGGATGAGGTAATTAGGTTGATGCCTTACATGATTGTGATACCCTAATAATCTATTTATTGTTGTGGATTTATTGTGGCCTAAGTGTTTTTTTTGGAAATTTGTAATGTGATTGTGCTTGTGGGATAGTGTGGTATTTAGAAAAGATGTGAGTGGAGAACAAACAAAAATGGGGTGTGTGAGAGAGGCATACAATTAGGAACGTGGTGTGGGGTACCCATTATTGATATGATTTTTTTCATATTCTATAACGACCCATACTTTATATACATTGTTAATACTTCAAAATTGAAGCATACTTATTACAACATATAACAAAACCAAGAAAGGACCGTATAGGTATAGTGTCTTTAGAAACTGAGAAACATAAACAACTGGATCATAAAGCATCTACTTTGCCTCCCATTTATTTCATCATATCTAGAGTCCCTTTTTGGCATATTCTACTTAATAACATTCTTCCGGACCTGGGGAAATAAAACATACAAAAGGGTGAGCTCAAATGCTCACTAAGGGTAAACAAAAGAAATATCAATCACATCATATACATAAGCACATAACTTTTGGAAATCTTATCCTGCAAAAGAGATCATAATTTCATAACATGGGATAAATCATGGCAGTGAAATGTAATAACAATAATCATAACATAAAACATGAAACTTTGTGGCATACACACATAATCATAGAGAATCATTTCTTGTTACTCAAGACTCATTGCCAAGACTATATTAGTGGACAAAGTCCCTTTCTGAACTGAGTCACCCTCGTTTCAGTCCTGTTTCACTGAACCGGTATAACCTACCGTTCCAGCCATGTCTATCTCATGGGATTTAAAATCTCTACCCAATGCATTGGAGGGAGATATAGGTCCCATCCATCTCATAATGATGCCATTCTTATGTGTGCCACAAAATCAGAAGTCATACATAAATGCATAACCCATGTAATAAAAATGGGAATCTTAAACATCGTGACATCATAAAACAAATAATATAAGATAAAGGAATTCATAAAAATAATTCCATCACAACATAATCAAATCAATGTAATAATAGGGATAAAAACAGAACCCTTTATTATCTTAGATGGAAAATAATTTTAATAAAACACTTGAACTTCATTCTTGAGGAAAATATCCTTTCTACACTAAAAACACATTTCCTTTATTAACATGTCATACAATTATAAACTAAATGAAGTTGATTAAAAATAAACTTGAAAACTTGTAAAATATTCTTCTTGGAAATAATGTTTTAAAAATCCATTCATATCGTATAAGTTAAAAAAACATTCTTCTCGTACTTTTGTCGGAAAAGTCAAGAAGTACCTCGTACGAAAAACGACAAAAGATTCCTTTTATATCCTTTACTAAAAACTCACTGAAGGGTAAAATTTGATTTAAACAATTGTAGGTGGATGTATATAATATTACATATTGAGTAAACATGGATGTGGATGATAAAATACACCCTATTAAATACCAAAGTATAAACAATTTCGGATAAAAATGAGATTGTGATATTTCCATTACCATAGGTCCATTTTTCTTCGTAAGTGCCCGAACCTCTTGTATAATGATTTAAATAATGTTATTGACTTATTCCAGAATGATACTTATTTTTATGATATCATATATGGTCATATTCTTATCTTATTAGTAGTAATATTTCATTGCTAATTGTTATTCGGGTGTTTATGACTTTTTGTTCTTATGCGTGTTTTGTCGAATAAATTCTTATTCTTCTCTTTAGGTTATAGATACCTCATTTCAAGAATGGTATTAGTGTAATATATATCATATTCATTCATTAAATTCATTTATGTAATCATTATGAAATGAATATCATGTAGAACGAGTCGCATCACATCGTGGAGACGGTATTCCGTACGTACGCATGGGTGATGATATTGTTCCTATGATCGTGGAATTGTATTGGAGTGTATGTATACTCTTTCATAATCAGTATTACTTTATAATAGTAATATATAGACATTATTTACACCATTATACCTATCCAAGTAAGGTGGTGGTTGAAAATAGATTACACCACGGCGTGGAGACGGTATTCCGTACGTACGCACGCGCGGTTATTTGTTTTTCCGTAGGATGGATAGATGGTGAAATAGGTTTGTTTCATATTTATAATAACATATCAGTATATGAGTGATACTGATGTTATTAATTCATAATGAAACAACTAAAGAAGAAGAAGTGGAAGAAGAAATAAAGACGAAAGAATCGGTAACGGACATTACCTCTTCTTTGAAGTGCTTCTTTGAGACCTTCTTTTAGGGCACTAAAATTGGACTTTGAAGAAGACCAGGACCTCTAGTATGTCTCTAGGGAATTGTAGAGGAGTAATGGGAAGGGGTTGGCCGAGCTTGAAGACTCAAAGTGGTGTGAGGAAGAGGGAGAGGAGGTGCCCTTTTATAAGGGATGAGAGGGGCACCTTTGGGAAAACTAAAAATATTATTTTATTATAAAGTCAAGATTGGTTTTAAATAGCTCCAAATTGATATATTTATAAGCTAAGGTGGGGATGGGTCTAAATCCTCTCATATAATAGAATTTAGACAAGTTTATGTTACTATTTTAAACTTATCATTTAGATTTAACATTAAGTTAAATAATTTTACTTTTACCGTGTCTTCTTGTGTTCTTATACTATAAGGTTAATAAACTTACTATAAGTAGCCAAACGAACCCGAAGTTGTTTATTATTAATATATATAACCTCATATATGTCATTTGGCCGAACCTTAGATTTTTAATAATAAAATAACAATTACTAATATAATATTTCTTTCAAAAACTATTTTATGTCAATTTTGACACTATTTAGTAATTGATTATTGTGAAAATCATAACATAATGATTAGTTCGAACAAAGTTAATTAAATCAATACTAACATGTAATATTAACCTATAAAATTAGTGGAATTCATTAAAAGTCTCAAATTACATTTATTTTGGTGTTTATAACATTAATTGTGTGAATATTTCATTAATAAGATAATTACTTCATCATCTTTCTGTCATAAATAAATTAAATTATATAATGTCTAAAATTACAAATAAAATACCATTATGTAGGAAATCTTTTTATATTTCTAATGAATATATATAGTCGAATTTATCTTGTGTATATCCCCTTATTAAAAATTATTTACTTATTAAACATTTATTTTAACTATTTTAACCCTTCTTTAAATAAATTAATAATAAATGTCCTAATCTAATCCAATTGGGACTAAATGGTCATATTTTATTCATAAGTTTGTTTTTGGTCGAATTACACGTGTCCAATAGAATTAGGACATGTGTTAGGGTAATAATAATATCATCATTACACTTAATTACCCTATTTACTTTTAACCGTGGTAAAAAATGTAAAAAGTTACTATTCACCAAAAAAATATTTTCATCTCATTGAACAACATTTTACATACTGACATCAACCGTGTCTCTCAGATTTTTGAAATTCCACTCCCAGAAGCGGTAAAATTATGTTTTATGAAAAATTCAGTTTTTTAACTACCACTTAGTGGTTTCACTATTCATCAAAAATTGAATGTTTTCAAAAAAATACAAAAATTTCACCCTAGGCTAATTTTGATATTCCGAATCCAGAAATGAAGTCCATTTTGAAAAATAAAATTTGAAAAAGTGGTTATTACTATTCATAACGGCTAGTTTTAATAATATTTTAATAGCATATCGTTGTTTAGTTAAACTCGGTATTGCGTACGACGCAAGCTATCGAGGAAGGTCGTGATTTCGTGTAAAGAAAGCCAAGAAAGTATTGTGTAGAAAAAGATTTCTTTGATGATTTATATAACATAAAAGTATAGGGTGTTACATTCTACCCCCCTTAAAACGAATTTCGCCCTCGAAATTCGTCACTTTGTAACAAATAGGTGAGGATACCTCTCCCTCATCATATCCTCAAGCTCTCATGTTGCTTCTTCTACTTGGTGGTTCCTCCATAAAACTTTCACCAATCGAGTGGTCTTGTTTCGTAGGAATTTTTCGCTACGATCCAAAATCTCTACCGGTTGTTCTTCATAAGAAAGATCTTGCTCCATCGATACAACTTCTGAGCTGAGTACATGTGAAGGATCAGTTATTTACTTTCTCAGGAGAGATACATGGAACACATCGTGAACTTGAGAGAGATTCGGTGGAAGCGCCAATTGGTAAGCTACCTTCCCAACACGATCCAGTATTTCGAAAGGACCGATATATCTAGGGCTCAACTTCCCCTTCTTCCCAAATTTCATAACCCTCTTCCAGGGAGATATTCGTAAGAACACATTATCACCCGGTTTAAACTCTAGGTATTTTCTTCGGTTGTCGGCATAACTTTTCTATCGACTCTGAGTTGCTCTAATGTGTTGTTGAATAGATCTGACCTTTTCTGCCATTTCATCAACGAGATCAGGTCCTGATAGTTCTCTTTCCACAACTTCATCCCAGCATGTTGGAGTCCTACATTTCTTTGCAAAGAGAGCTTCATAAGGAGCCATCTGAATACTGTAGTGAAAGCTATTATTATAAGAAAATTCCACCAAAGGTAGTTGTTGATCCCAACAACCTTTGAAATCCATAGAGCAATCTCTCAACATATCTTCTAGAGTTTGAATTGTTCTCTCAGACCGACCATCTGTCTGAGGATGATAAAAAGTGATGAAACTCAACTCTGTATCCAGAGTATGCTGAAGTATTCGCCAGAACTTCGAGGTAAATCTCGGATCCCGATCAGATATAATAGAAAGTGGTACTCCATGCAATATTACAACATCCTTTACATATATCCTGGCTAGCTGATCCAGAGAGAAATCCTCTCTAATAGCAATGAAGTGTTCAGACATTGTAAGACGATCAACTATGACCCAGATAGAATTATTGCCTTTGGATGTTTTAGGAAGTCCTATGACAAAGTCCATAGTGATTATTTCCCATTTCCATTCGGGTATGGGTAATGGTTGTAACATCCCCTTAGACTTCTGTCTCTCAACTTTAACTTGTTGACAAACCAAGCATCGAGAGACATATTCAGCAACATCTCTTTTCATGCCATCCCACCAGAAGTACTCTTTCAGGTCCCTATACATCTTTGTGCTTCCAGGATGAATAGAGAATGATGAACTATGAGCCTCATCCAGCCGCTCCATCTTTAATTCGGGGATCGGAGGAACACAAACCCGATTTCTGAACTTTATTATCCCACCATAATGAAGGTTGAATTCAGGAACATTTCTCACCTTCTTTTGTAACTCAACATCTTCTTTCTGTGCCTCTTTAATCTTCACATGTATAGATGGTTGAACATTCATTTGAGAAAGAGAAGATTTTTCCCCTTTCATTATAATTCCAAGATCCATCCTTTATAAATCCATAAATATTGGATCTTTTGTGATCCTCATCATGGATAAACTAGCATGGTCTTGTCGACTTAATGCATCTGCCACCAAGTTTGCTTTCCCAGGGTGGTAATGGATTGAGCAGTCATAATCCTCAATCAGCTCCAACCATCTTCATTGGTGCATATTCAGATCCTTTTGTGTGAAAATATACTTTAATCTTTTATGATCAGTATAAATATCACACCTTTCTTCATAAAGGCAATGCCTCCAAATCTTTAATGAAAAGATTACCACAACTAACTCCAAATCATGAGTTGGGTAATTTTGCTCATGTATTTTCAACTGTCGTGAGGCATAAGTTATCACCATATCATTTTGCATAAGAACACACCCCAATCCCTTCTTGGATGCATCACTGTAGATCACAAACCTTTCTCCACTACAAGGCAGTGTGAGCACAGGTGCACTGGATAACCTTCTTTTCAACTCCTTGAAATTCTCTTCACATTCCTCTGTCCAAACAAACATAACGCCTTTTCGAGTCAACTTGGTGAGTGGATTAGGTAATCGTGAAAAATCAATCACAAAATATCGATAATATCCAGCCAAACCAAGAAAACTTCGGATCTTAGTGACTGTTTTTGGTCTAGACCATCTTTCCATAACCTCTGTTTTTATTGGATCCACAGAAATCCTCTCTTTTGAGATTATGTGACCCAAAAATGAAACTTTCTGAAGATAAACTTCACACTTGGTAAATTTGGCATAAAGATTATCCTTTCTCAGGGTCTTAAATATAATTCTCAAGTGATCTTCATGTTCTTCCTTTCTCTTTGAATAGACAAGAATATCGTCTATAAAGGCTACCACAAATTGATCAAGATAGTCTCTAAAGACTCTATTCATCAGATCCATGAAGATAGCAGGGGCATTAGTAAGACCAAATGGAATCACTATAAATTCATAGTGTCCATACCTTGTACGGAAAGTCGTCTTTGGTATATCCTCCCATTTGAACATTAATTGATGATACCCTGAACGAAGATCAATCTTTGAAAAGTATTGAGCTCCGCACAGTTGTTCAAATAGGTCATCAATGCATGAGAGAGGATATTTGTTCTTGACAATGATCTTATAAAGTTCTCGATAATCAATGCAGAGTCTCATTGATCCATCTTTCTTCTTAACAAACAGAACAGGTGCTCCCCAAGGTGACGCACTAGGGAATATGAACCCCTTATCCAGAATCTCTTGGTGTTGCTTCTTCAATTCCTGCAACTCAATTGGGGCCATTATATAAGGTGTCTTTGAAATAGGTAAAGCACCCGGTAGGAGTTCTATTGAAAACTCAACTTCACGATTCGGTGGAAGACCCAGTAATTCCTCCAGAAAGACATCATCAAACTCCCATACATTGGGCATATTCTTAATCGTGAGTTTCTCACCAACAATTTTAGATAAATAACCTTCATTTAGTGGAATCAATACCCATAAATTGGAAGAAATTTCCACGGGAAGGTTATGTTCATCCTTGAATCTATAGAAGATCATAGATTGATCTGGAATATGAAATGTGACTTCCCTTCTTTGGAAATTGATATGAGCTCCATGTAGAGAAAACAAATCCATTCCAAGAATCTCATCAAATTCCACTATATGATAGATCAAAATATTTTCATGAAGCAATTTCCCACAATCTTCAATCGGAGATGAATTATAATCTTTTGATGCAACTGTTGTACCATTAGGTGTTGTCACAACTAACTCATCATCTAATTGTTGAGGTAATACGGTGATACCCTTATAAAATTCTTCAGAAATAAAGGATTGGTTGGATCCAGAATCAAATAAAACATTTTCTACTTTAGAGTGGATGGTATGTGTACCTTTCACCACATTGTTATCGTACTCCACATTGCTGATAGAAATTGCATGTGACTTTCCTTGTCTTTAGCCTTAAGTGTTTGTTGACGTCGACCATCATCATCAACCCTTGGATTAAGGAATTTATTGGCATAATGTCCCATCACCTTTCACTTGAAACATTGAAGTGTAGTAGGTTCATTCTGTGTATCCCTTCCTTTTTTTGCATCATTAGACATCTTCTTCCCATCATCGTGGCAGTCAAATGCCCGATGACCTTCCTTTCCACATTTGAATCATTTAATTGTCCCTTTAAGACAATTCCATCCATGTTTCTTTCCGCACTTTGAGAATAAGGGAAAGCTCATCTTCTTTTCAGTGTTCTCTTTAGATTTTCCTTTGAATTCCATTTTCCTCTTCTTATCAAACCCATATGACTGATGGGTTACTCCAATCTCCATCTCAAATTTGAGAGCACATCGAACAATTTCCTCGTAGCTATTGAAGTCCCTTATGGCTAAGGCCATTTGAAGACTTGGTTTTAAGCCACTAATGAATCGATCGATCTTACATTCAGGTTGGATAATAATACCAGAAGCGTACCTTGCAAGTCTTGTAAAATTTTCTTCATAGGTACCAACAGATTCATCATCCTTTTTCTTCAGTTCAAGAAACTGTTTCTCCATCTTTGTTCGGAGAATACGAGGGAAGTACTTATTGAAAAATAAGTTCTTGAACTCATCCCATTCTATGGACTCAATTTCAACCCTTTGCCTCATATTATTAATAAGATTCCACCATTGATCTGCATCACCTTCCAAACGATACAATGCTAAGATGATTTTATCATGCTCATAACATTGAAGAACGGAAAATATCTTTTCAGTAGTACTAATCCATTGTTTAGCAACTAATGGATCAGTAGACCCGCTGAATGAACGTGGACGCTGTCTCATGAAGGATTTAACAGAATGTTGGTCCTTCCTTTGTTCGTTTGGATGTCCTGCATGATTCATAGCTTGAGAAAGTTGTGTGAGCATGGCTACAAGATTTTCCATTCCATCTCCCATAATGTTTGGTTGCTCAGGGGGACAATCATTGCATTGCCCGTCGCATTCCGTATTAACACGGTTCCTTCAGGTTCCAGCCATTGACTAAAACCAAGAAGAATAGTGTGAGCAACACTAATTATAATAGGAAAACCACATAATCAAGAATAAAATTTCACACTTAAGGTCTCATCCTAGGTTATTTATGGCTATTTCTAAAACACTAAGATTGTGTTCTATGCTTAGACTTATCCTTAGGGTTCTTACTAAGGCTTTCACATCCTAGTTTCCAAAGGATGACTATACATTTCCTCTAATACCAACTATAACGACCCAAACATTACATACATTGTTAATAATTAAAAATTGAAGCATACTTATTACAACATATAACAAAATAAAGAAAGTGTTGTATAGGTATAGTGTCTTTAGAAACTGGGAATCATAAACAACTAGATCATAAAGAATCTACATTTCCTTTCATTTATTTCATCATATCTAGAGTCCCTTTTTGGCATATTCTACTTAATAACCTTCTTCCTGAACTGGGGAAATAAAAAAAATGGTGAGCTCAAATGCCCAGTAAGGGTAATCAAAAGAAATATCAATCACATCATATACATAAGCACATAACTTTAGGAAATCTTAACCAGGAAAAGAGATCATAATTTAATAACATGGGATAAATCATGGCAGTGAAATGTAATCCCAATTATCATAACTTAAAACATGAAACTTTGTGGAATACACACATAATCATAGATAATCATTTCTTGTTGGTCAAGACTCACTGCCAAGACTATCTTAGTGGACAAAGTCCCTTTCTAAACCGAGTCACCCTCATTTCAGTCCTGTTTCACTGAATCGGTATAACCTACCGTTCCATCCATGTCTATCTAATGAGATATAAAATCTTTACCCAATTCATTGGAGGGAGATATAGTTCCCACCCATCTCAAAATGATACCATTCTTATGTGTGCCACAAAATCATAAATCATACATCATTTCATAACCCATGTAATAAAAATTGGAATCTTAAACATTGTGACATCATACAACAAATCATATAAGATAAAGGAATTCATAAAAATAATTCCATCTCAAAATAATCAAATCAATGTAATAATAGGGATAAAAATAGAACCCTTTATTATCTTAGATTGAAAATAATTTTGATAAAAAACTTGAACTTCATTCTTGAGGAAAATATCTTTTCTACTTCAAAAACACTTTTCCTTTCTTAACATGTCATACAATTATAAAATAAAAGATGTTGATAAAAAATAAACATGAAAATTTGTAAAGGATGATTCTTGGAAATAATGTATTAAAAATCCATTCATGTCGTATAAGTTAAAAAAACATTCTTCTCGTACTTTTGTCGGAAAAGTCAAAAAGTACCTCGTATGAAAAACGAAAAAAGATTCCTTTCATATCCTTTACTAAAAACTAACCGAAGGGTAAAATTGGATTTAAACAATTGTAGGTGGATGGAAATAATATTACATGTTGAGGAAACATGGATGTGGATGATAAAATACACCCCAGTAAATACCAAAGTATAAACAATCTCGAATAAAAATGAGATTGTGATATTTCCCTTACCCTAGGACTATTTTGCTTCGTAAGTGTCCGAACCTCCTTTATAATGATTCAAATAATGTTATTGACTTATTAAAAAATCATACTTATTTTTATGATAACATATATTGTCATATTATTATATTCTTAGTAGTAATATTTCATTGCTACTTGTTATTTGAGTGTTTATAACTTTTTGTTCTTATGCGTGTTTTGTCGAATAAATTCTTATTCTTCACTATAGGTTATAGATACCTCATTTCCAGAATGTTATTAGTGTAATATATATCGTATTCATTCATTAAATTCATTTATATAATCATTATGAAATGAAGATCTTGTAGAACGAGTCGCATCACATCGTGGAGACGGTATTCCGTACGTACGCACGAGTGATGATATCGTTCCAATGATCGTGGAATTGTATTGGAGTGTATGTATACTATTTCAGAATCAGTATTACCTTATAATAGTCATATATTGACATTATTTACACCATTATACCCATCCAAGTAAGGTGGTGGTGGAAAATAGATTACACCACGGCGTGGAGACGGTATTCCGTACGTACGCACGCACAATGATTTCTTTTTCCGTAGGATGGATATATGGTGAAATAGGGTTGTTTCATACTTATAATAACATATCAGTATATGAGTGATACTGATGTTATTACTTCATAATGAAACAACTAAATAAGAAGAAGTGGAAGAAGAAATAATGATGAAAGAATAGGTAACAGACATTACCTCTTCTTTGAAGTGCTTCTTTGAGACCTTCTTTTAAGGCACTAAAATTGGTCTTTGAAGAAGTCCAGGACCTCTAGGATGTCTCTAGGGAAGTGGAGAAAAGGAATTATCAGGGTTTTGCAGAGCTTGAAGGCTCAAAGTGGTGTGAGGAAGAGGGGGAGGATGTGCCCTTTTATAAGGGAGGAGAGGGGCACCTTTGGGAAATCTAAAAATATTATTTTATTATAAATTCATGTTTGGTTTTAAATAGATCCAAATTGATATATTTCAAAGATAAGGTGGGGAGGGCTCGAAATACTCTCATCCAATAGAACTTAGACAAGTTTAGGTTCATATTTTAACCTTATCATTTAGATTTATCATTAAGTTAAATAATTTTACTTTTACCGTGTCTTCTTGTGTTCTTATACTATAAGGTTAATAAACATACTATAAGCAGCCAAAAGAACCCCAAGTAGTTTATTATTAATATATATAACCTTATCTAAGTCATTTGGCTGAACCTTAGATTTTTAGTAATAAAATAACAATACTAATATAATTTGTTTTTTATAAACTATTTTATGTAAATTTTGACACTATTTAGTAATTGATTTTTGTGAAAATCATAATAGAATGATCAGTTCAAACAAAGTAAATTAAATAAATACTAACATGTAATATTAACCAATTAATTTAGAGGAATTCATAAAAAGTCTCAAATTACATTTATTTTGGTGTTTATAACATTAATTATGTCAATATTTCATTAATAAGATAATTACTGCATCATCTTTGTGTCCTAAATAAATTAAATTATTTAATGTCTAAAAATTACAAATAAAATACCATTATGTAGTAAATCTTATTATATTTCTAATGAATATTTATAGTCGAATTTATCTTATGTATATCCCCATATTAAAAATTATTTACTTATTAAACTTTGATTTTAATTATTTTAACCCTTCTTTAAATAAATTAATAATAAATGTCCTAATATAATACAAGTGGGCCTAAATGGTCATATTTTATTCCTAAGTTTGTTTTTGGTCGAATTAAACTTGTCCAATAGAATTAGGACATGTGTTAGGGTAATAATAATATCATCTTTACCCTTAATTACCCTATTTACTTTTAACCGTGGTAAAAAAAGTAAAAAGTTACTATTCACCAAAAAAATTATTTTCATCTCATTGAACCAAATTTTACATACTCACATCAACCGTGTCTATCGGATTTTTGAAATTCCACTCACAGAAGCGGTAAAATTGCGTTTTATGAAAAATTCAGTTTTTGAACTACCACTTAGTGGTTTCACTATTCATCAAAAATTGAATGTTTTCAGAAAAACACCAAAATTTCACCCTAGGATAATTTCGATATTCCGAATCCAAAAATGAATTCCATTTTCAAAAATAAAATTTATAAAATTTCCAAAAGTGGTTATTACTATTCATAACGGCTAGTTTTAATAATAATTTAACACCATATCGTTGTTTACTGATACTCGGTATTGCGTACGACGCAAGCTATCGAGGAAGGTCGTGATTTCGTGTAAAGCAAGCCAAGCATGTGTTGTGTAGAAAATGATTCCTTTGATGATTTATATAACATAAAAGTCTCGGGTGTTAATTATTCTATCACGTGGACTGCATTATTTGATGAGCTCACAATATAAAGGTTTAGATTAGTTTGTATACCCGTATATGTTTTGTTTGGTTTTTTTTTTCTCATGGGTGAATTAGTATTATTATTTCAAATGATTAGGTGAGACTTTAGTTTTACAACTATGTAGACATGTATGATCACCCTATATAAAAAAAATAGATTTTTTGGATTCTAGTCAGATGAGAAGGACATTGGTTAAGAATACTAGCTAAAAACATTGAATAGATATTATGCCACTACATTATATTTTCCTTTGGGTAATTACATTATAGATATTTATCAATATTTATTTTATTTATACATGAATGAGGGATGGGTTTGGTTTCTTTTATATTATTACATGGAGTTATTTTTGTTTTATTTATATTATCTCCTGATATTATAATATTATAGAGGGTAATGCCTCCCATTTAATGAATTTTTTTATACACTTTGACCTAGTTTCTAACCCGGGTCCTACTATAAGAAATAATTTGGGGAAATTATCTCTCTCATATCTCTCTGGTCTCATTGGGGGAGGATTTCATGAGAGAGTTGTATAAAATATAATATTTAGAGATAATTTAGAGTTTGTAGTTAGGAACATTTATGACTATATGAGTTCGTAGGGAAATAGTTCTAGTTGATAATTTTTACGATCATAAGTTAGGGATACCATCTTGAACACTATATGTTAGTCCCCCCATGATAAATTACATAGACTCTGAGCTAATTAAAGGACCATTTTTGGTTGACCTATTTGGAAGGTAGAAATAGAGGAGAGGTATATGCATCAATATGACTGATATTATTTTGTTAATTGGATTTTTTGTGAATGATAAAATTAATTAAAATGCTTCCAATTGAAATTCTATACTATCAGGATTAGGAAATTCTTATTTTAATATGTTTATAGATATTGTTCTTTTTGTGTGTGTCGATGACGTAGTTGAGATTTAACATATTGAACTTTATAAATCACTATACGGTTGATTAATTAGTAGAGGATGAGGCTTGTCTAATGGCGTTGCATGAATTTTAGTGTCAATCTTTGAAGATTTATTTGGGAATTGTTTTATATATAATGACTAAGACTGGGATAAAGGAGGTCGAGATCAATTTTAATTTGATCCTAGACCCTATGAGATATTGGGTCTCTTGGGAGATCAACTAATTGTGGGAAGTTTCACTAGTGGTGGATGATTTAAAATGTTGAGAGGATTGAGGAATATGTTTCATGGGTTGACTTTTAAAAAGAGTTAGTGGAAGAGTACCTTTGACTGACCGTGAAGGTAGTAAATAAATAGGATATTCTTTATCATAAATATTATAGTATGTTACTTCTTGTGTTTAGAATCATTTTCAAATACATTTTACATTTTAACAGTAAATTTTTCATGGATAGGAGTTTCATAAATGTCTTCTTGAGAAGGCACTCCATCGTTCTATGTAGTACGAAATTAATCCTTTTAAGTTGTCAAATAATATGATGGTTTAGATGTTGGTTGAGGAGTCTGAGCAAATGCACCCACGATGATGATTATAGTGAGAGGGGATACAAAAGGGTTTATTGAGTATAATATTTTTCATTATAAGGTATAAGGCACTAATAAAATTGAGTATTTTACCAATGGGAAGTGGAGCTCTGCAGAATTATATTCTAGACTTCTAGGCCCAGTGGTTTGATAGCATTTCTTGAGGCATTTCTACCAGTTTGTTTCTGGTGTTGGGTTTCTGGAAATCACCCATACCAGTGCCCAATGGTTTCATGATTTTAGTATAGTGTAGGTGGACATGTGTTTTCCTTCTGTATAGTAAGTTTCTAGTGAGACTACTCCAATTTTATGGGTATTATGATTTTTTTAAATTAATGGAAATTTTATATGTATAGATTTACCTCCTGATGATTCACATGTTCATTGACCTTGAACTGATTCCAGATATAGAAGTGGTCAATAACAGAGAGGTAGAGGATATGGTTGTGTCCAATTTAACGTAGTGGAGGTGGAAGGACTAGAGAGTCTAGATATCATCCGATTTATAATTATTTTTTTTATTACCATAATTTTTTCCTTGTTTAATTATAATGTTTCAAACTCCTTTTTTCACCCATTGTATCCCATTATTTTGGACTATCTTTAAGGATTATTTTTGTTACCGTAGTGGTGAATACACAATTGGGAGGCCAAATAAGATTTTTTTATGTGTTCTGAGTGTGGAGACTATTGATGAGGGGATATAAGCCCTCTTGGGTTATTTTCTGTATATATTTTCACTGATAATATGTTATCTTGTTTAATGACTAGCTGTATTTCATATGTTCTATTATCATATTATTCTAGAAGATATTATTTTTCTCATATTTAGAGGACCAACATGTTGTTTTCATTGTTGAGTAAGGTCTTTAGGTGGTCTGTTGTGTTTGTATCTCCCTGCTTCTTTGTTGGATCAGTTGTCTATGGAATCAATAGAGGCTTGAATGGATGAAATTCTTGCCATAGTTGGAGAGTTTTTTCATGTTTTTCTTGAGGAGGTTTTGAGACTACCGCCTTTATTTGATGTTGATTTCCTGATATAATTGCGTCCTAGTGATTCTATGATTTCTATTACTCTTTATCGGGCGATATATTCTGAGTTTTCGTAGATAAGGATTTAGATTGATGATATAATACATGGGGGTTTCATCCATCTATATCTGTAATTGTGGGGTGTAGTAGTGTTTTTTCAAAGAAGGAATATGGTAGTATGAGGTTTTGTATAGACTACCAGAGGATCAATCAATTGATGGTTAGGAAATTTTACCATATTTTGATGATAGACATGCTTTTTGACTAGTTGAGATGGGCAATTTTGTATTCTAAGATTCATCTACTACCTGGATATCACATGCTGAGGGAGATGGAGGGTGATACCCTGAAGAATTCTGTCAGATATAGGAATTAGCAAATTCAAGTTTGTAGTAATGTAATTCATTGTTACAAATTCACCAACCATGTTCATGGGGAATATGAAATCCATTTTACATGTGTTGTTGGACTAGTTCTTCATTATTCAACGGTGATAACTTGATCTACTCATAGTTGGACGAGAAGTAAATAAATCATATCAAATCTATTTTTCATGTTTCTCAATGCCACCATCATTATGAGATGTTTTCCAATTATGATCACTAGACATGAGAGGTTCACATTTCCATAGGAATGTGGTGTCTCATTAGGCTGTGGAAGTGGGATCGTCAAATGTAAAAATAGTTTTTTCATGGGTAGCTCTCAATAACATAGTAGAGGTTCACATTTTTCCTAGTCTTAAAGGATTTTATGATATGGTTGTGATTTATTTCCCATGATATTAATCCTTGTTGAACATGTTTACAAGGAAACACTTGTCTTTTGTGTGAAATTATCAGTTCCATGAAACATTAAGTTACCTAATGTGGAAGCTGGTATGTTCTCCAGTGCTTCATATTCTTTAGGAGGTGATGTTTATGGTGTTTCTAGATGATCCTATGTGATTTTGGGATGAATATTGTGAATTATATTATAGTGACATATTATGGGTATAGGAAGTTACATCCTCATGTGCATAACTATTCCACCCATGAACTGAAGTTGGAAGTAGTGATTTTGGAATTGATGTTATGGGGACATTACCACATTGGGGAGCAATTTTTGGTCTTAATGAATAATAAGAGCTTGAGGTATACCTTTTCATAGAATTATATTAAGTTAAAGAAGTTTATTTATTTGGCGTTTATTTATGATTATTAATTTGATATATCCTAAACCTTGGAAAAAATGAATGTTGTGGATGAATTGATGGATGGAACTTTTGTAAGGATGGTGTTCAAGAGTTCGATGGTGTCTATACATAAATGGATGATTTTATAAAATTTAAATTTGATTCATGGTTGGATGGTGGTAGTGTATTTTTTTTAAATAATGGTGTAGTCTTTTCTAATACAACTGGTGATTGAGTCTCAATGTGGAGACTCAGAGGTAGAGGTGATGAATGCTCTTGTTTCCCATTATGACTCTATAGAGGGATGTTCTTTGTATGGTTGGAACCAGATGTTGTTTCATGGGATGATTAATATTCTATTTTTTATGTCTGAGGGTTATATTTTTGAGTTTTATGTCACTAATTTTGATTTCTTCCAAGTAATAATAATATTGTATGGTGGTTTTATGATTTTATTTCGGTAGCCTAGGATGAAACGAGGAGTGGATGATTTTTGGGAAGTGTTTAATTTATTAGTAGGTAAATGCTGATAATCATGATCCTAGAGGATTGTTGTAGAATTTGAAAGTTCATAAATTTCAATGAGATGACATTTTTATGTATTTCAACATAAGGTTACCGTGAGATCATGTAGCTTGTGAGGCTCTCTGGGTGATCATGGATCAGTTAATGAAATCGGCCCATATCTTAGCAATAAAAGATTTAGGTGAAGTGGATTTTTTGGATAATAGTTGTGTGGATGATTTTTTCTGGTTTCATAGTGGTATGAGGTATATTTTTTTATATTGGGACACACATTTTTTCAAATGACCCCTTAGAGTCTTACTATATGCTTCTTTCACATAGATATGGATCATTTTTTTCTACACACTTAGACAAATGGGTAGATGAGGCTTGGGGATAAAATACTTATTAGTCCCAATATGGTACAGAGCATAACAATGAAATTTTATCTTGTTTATGAGAGGGTAATCTTTGGACATGATAGGCATGTTTTATGTCGATCATTGGAGGTGTACCTTGGAGTTTGAGAAAGAGGACAACATGTTCCTAAAGGATTCCCTTAACATGGGAACAAGTGTTTTAACTGGGGGAGTAATCATTATCCCTAAATTATTGGTCCCTTTTAGATAATTTAACATGTCACTAAGGTTTTTTATTGGTCGGTGGTAAAAACAATGTATAGAGAGGATCCCTAAAATATTCCATGTTTCTTATCTTTGTCGTTAAGTTAATGACGACTACCATTTCATTGAATATTGGGAGTTGGATATTGAGGATGGCATGATGTTTCTGTAGCATCACATAAAAATATGGTATTTTCAATTTAAGTAACTACGTTGGCATAAAATTAATTTTGTTTATTGTATTTGGAGGCATGGTGGTACAGAGGAAATTACATAGAAGAGATAGACGTAGATGTGGGCCTAGTACTCGATGTGTTTTTTTTGAGTTTTTCATTTCACTATTTTTCATGTGATGTGATATTTGAGACAATATTGTTTTATCTTATTTAAAATTTTACTTGATGTATAATGTGTGATAAATTTCCAACATATGAAGTGAGGAGGTCTGGATTGCTAATTTATATGAATTATTCAATAATGCGATTAAACCCACGTAGGTGAGTCAGTGCGGCCATGAGTGGATAGTTTCGTGACATGGAGGATGAAATTTCCAGATTCATATTTCTAGGGTAGTGTGTTAAGTATATATTATTGTTGTTGTTTTTAATGTATGGATGTTGGATTGATATGTAGGGATGTGGTCTCTTGGTTTAACAAGTTTTAATGGTGGAAAATTGGTGACATGATGAGATCTTTTAGAGTAATCTCATGGGTTGGTTGTTTGGAAACCATTACGTCTTTAATTGGGTTTTGTAATATGAAGGGAGAGAATCATTTTATTGGTATTTTATTTAAGGGCCCATATATTCCGTAAATATTAAATTTCATTGTTTAGTTTTTCTTGTTTCTTAGGGTATTGTTTATGTTTTTATTGGTATATATAGGTTCAATACAGAAACTACACAGAATATATTACATGTATTGTTTACACAAAGTGAAATGGTGGTTCACAACTTATTGTGGCTATCTGGATCATGAATTATAAAAAGGAAAATGGGTAATCCTTGAGATAGATTATGCATTGTGTAGGTGGAATGAAGGATGTGTAATAAATAAAGTCCACGAAAATTTATTTGTCAATAAATGTTTGAAATCATTTGAAACATGAGGATTACTGGTCATCTAATGGTAACATGACCTCAAATATGTGGTATAATAGGTTTTAATTACTTTTTCTAGACAAAATTTCTTTCATTAGGATCCATATACTTCTCTCTATCATTTTATAAAATCTCTAGGTTCCCTAATAAGAACTTCTAGACCTCTTCCTACTTCTTTAGATTAGTGGTTCTGGTGGATCCCCATTGGTGATACATAATGAGTTCTTCTTCTTTTAATTGTTTTATTTTTTTAATCATAGGGATTAGCTTTAGTTATTTTTTGGTGTGTTATTTGGGATGTTTTTTTTATGATTTATGGGTTTAGTTTAAAATGAACCATGGTTTTTGAAGTGCGGTTTTCATTTTCAGATGCATCTTCTTCACCCTATAGTGTACAATGAGTTGTCAAAGATTTGTTAAGGTAGAGAGTCCCTCATTTATATTTATTTTTTATAATGAGGGAAGTGATAACTATTGTTCACATATGGGTTATGGTTTTAATGGTGAAACGACATATAAATAATTTGACAAATAAAATTAATGTGTATAATGGAAATGATTCACATGTTTTTACGGCTTTGATATTATTGTGAAACAATTGATTGTACTGATGACCCACAAAATTTGGTTTCAGTTTTGGATTTGGATTGAGATAGATGATATGTTATGTGATGAATTCATTTTTTTGATTAATTTATATCACCCAAAAATAGAAATTTGAATAGGCACTTATATTTGGATAATTAAATAGTTGTAAAAGTATTATGTGATATAGGATAATTCCCCTATAAAAAATTAAAATGTGAGACACTTTTGAAAGGAAATAAAATTATATTCATTTGTCATTATGTGTGTCTATGATTATTGGAAGTTGATATGTTTTTTCAATGTAATGTGGGTCTGATGGGTGATATGTGTCCATGATTTTGGGGAGGAGAGGTGGTGGTTTTTTTACCATGATTTTTGGGTGACGAGGTGGTGGATGATTGGAAGTGATTTTGGGGAGATGACGTGGTGGTTGTCTGGATGTTATTTTGGGGTAGTTAGGTAGTTTTTTTTCGATGTTATTTTGGAATATTGAGGTGATTGTGTGATATAAATGATGAGATTCATGTGATGTATCATTTCATTGTGCTAGATTATTGGGCATTGATTGAATAAATAATTATTTAACAATGTTTGAAATGGATAGCTATGGGTTTGTTATATTGGATAGAAATATCTAATGAACCAATAAATTATGGCCTTTGTGGTTAAATGTGGATAACTCATAATAATGAAAATAATTTTCATGGTCATGGGAATATGTTGTAAATTTTAAATTTCCCTTATGGATTAAGTGTTGTTATTAAATTAAAGGTATAAACAAAAGTGATGATGTTGTGAGTTGGTCAGTGATTTTTCATGAACCCATGTGATAGGATTGTGATCGGATATATGAATATTATTTTATATTCTATGGGATTTCTATAATCACCCCACCCATGTCGAGAACTATGTTCTGACACAATCATAGTCACAATAGAGGTGTTTTTCCTGACAACTGGTTCGTAGAAAGGATGGATTGTTACCCTCTCATACCCACTCCCTCATTTATGTAAGGTATTTATTTAATAGGATGTGATGTATAATGGTATTCCATTATAATTTATGGTTATTTCTAAAAACCTATTTTATTTTTTATATATTTTATGTTCTCGTGCTTGTGGGGTGGTGACTGATGTGTCTTTGGGAAGGATGTGATATAGATTGGGTATCAACGGACAAGATGAGATTGGATACAATGGATTATAGTGGGGTCATTCATGGTAAAAAGAGGGAATGCAGTCAATTTCCATCATGTTCATGATACTATATAGCTCTTGTTATGGTGGTAGATGTGTTGTTGCCCAGGTGTTTTCATATGATATGTGATGTGACCAGTCTTATGGGGTGTTGTGGTGTTTAGATGAGATGGGAGTTCCAGGATGTATGTCACAGGGGTTTGAGAGCAGTATACCAATTGGACTGCGGTACGAGATACCCAGTATCGATATTATTCTTTTTATATTATTTTAAATGGAATGTTTTATTTAGTTACCATTACATGGTGTGGTTTTGGATTGGTTAGTATACTTGTAAAGGTGTTGTTTGGTTCTGTTTTCTCACGGATTCATTAGTATGTTTCTTTCTCACACGAGCATGAGACTTTGGTTTTCTTGCTGAGTATACTCATATGTTCAACATACATATATAAACTAATTTTTACTTTTTTACGGTTGATTATTTTAACCATAATGGACCATACAAATTTGGACCAATTGATAAATGTTGTGTCGCTGCTTTTAATTTTCTATTGGGTACATACTTTTGAGACTATTATCTATGTCATTTATATTTATATGAGATTATTGGATGGTTTTGAATTCTTATATATTGTTCCATTAATTTATTTTTGTATAATCTATCCTATCTCTTAGTAGTATATTATTATACATAAAAAATACTCACATTTCATTATATTTTTCATAACCTCAGTTCTAGTTTCAAACCTATGGCCTACTTGAAGATATAACTAGGTGAATTTATCTTTCTCCCATCATTGTGTTATATAAAGAGGTATGGGGTCATTAATATGTCTCTTAAAAACACAAGGGTCATAGGGAGACATATCATGTACATTCATTAAATGAAATTCAATTAAAATGATACCAACAATGAATGGGGTATTGATTAAAATGTTACTCAACCCATAAGTTTTATATCTCAATCACCCTTCATTGAGGTATGTTCTATTATTACACAGCAAAGAAATATTAAACTATTTAAAAAATACCCCATTAATTATAATATTTATCATTACTTTTAATCTTGGAAAAATCGATTTTATTCATGCACGTCCCTTCTTAGGACTATATTTGATAGATTCCATAAAATATAAGGGTGTTTTCATAACATGAACTACATTTTAGAGTTATAATGATTTTCTAGATATTCTTCTCTCCTTTCACTAGGTTTTTCTTTCATATCATCTTTATTCATGAATTCTATTCCTCTCAAAAAAATAATGTTGTAAATAAGATATATCCTATAAAATGATGAATTTTCATCAATGTGAATGTTTTTATCTTCTATAGAATATATTTCATTAATATTTTGAAAACAATTATTTCTTTTATTTCTTATTACATTCATACTTTTACATTGACCGCATCATTAAAATAATTTTTATTGGTTATTAAAATAGTGTTATAATATAAACATAATTTCAATAATAATAAAATGTTCTTCATCCCTATATCATAATAATTTTGGTTTACATTCCACTTAAAAATTATAATGATAAAACTTTATTGAATTTTCAAGGAGTCATTTTTAGCTTTTCTTATAAAAATTTTAAAACTATTTATAATAATTCAATTCACCATTTCAAAAAAGTACTTCTGGAAGAAACCCCAAATGGCGTCTTTATTAAAATCATTAAAAATAATTTATAAAAACAATTATTTTCATTATATTAATTATTTAATTTTCATAAACAAGATTATTTAACTTCACTGGATTTATGATTCATTATTTCTCATCTAATTGGAATTTTAGTCTATTTATTTTAACAAATTCATCTCCTTTTTATCATATAACTCAGATTCGTGGTCTCTTCTTTTAGGATATCATTATAGTTATCTAATAATAAAGGTATTTTTATTTATTTCAACCTACTATTATGATATATAAGATATGTTTTGAGGATATCATCCCCGTTATTTTAATATATAGATTACTAGAATGTTTTATGAAAATTATTATGAATCCCGTTCCCTTATTTGGTAATTAACGCTTTGAAGAAATTTTTAATCGTTTATTAAATGTTAAGAATATTTGTGAACATAATATTATAGGACTTCTAGGCCAGAAAATATACATCACACCAATGCATTAGGTAAATATTTATATCTCATGATATGTTATATATTATATTTTGGATTAATCATATTATTCAATGGGACTTCCATCACTATGTAATGATGGTCATGGGATTCGAAAATTTAGTAATGTAAATGATTTCATAGATTATGTAGATAACTCAAATTTATGATTATAAGATCCTTTTATATTAGTTTTTTATAATAAATCTAGGTGATAAGATTCGTAGCTCATTACCCATGTGTTAATGTGCATGGATTCTATATTTTATATTAAAATTAAATTCTGTAATTCTATTACCCATACATTTAAATTATGTGTAGTTTTGATCTTTGTGGCTCATTCCTTATGTTTTTCTTTACTAATTATTTTGGCCCACCCGTTATAATAATACCTTTCTCCCCCTATAAAGATTGAATTCAATATGTGTGTTATGTTTAGAATATTATCTTTTGTATAATTTTTTTTGTTGATATTAAAGACATTTTATAGATTAAATGGTTGATAATATAGTGGAAAAAATGAATATTAATTAATAAAAACGTGGATATTATTAGTTAATTATTTATGTTTATTATCTAAATTTGAACACATATAATATCATTGGAATATGTTGTAATGAATTTTTTTAAATTTCATGTAATATGATAGCCCTATACTCAAGAAATCATACAATGGGTGGTTACTTTCAAAAGAAATTAAATCATCAAAATAAATTTTTAATAGAAAGAACTTTTTTATCATTTTGGTAAATGAAAAATGAAAAAATATTCCCATGAATAAGTATGCCTATCATGACTAGAAATATTAATATTTTATTGAATATTTAAGAATCATTCATATTAGAACAGGTAGTGTAAAAAATATTATCTTAATTTTTCATTTCGGCAATGGACAATAATAGCTTGAGTGAACATTAAGGTACAAATATTGATGTTAGAAAAATGTAAGAACCATAATTCACTGGCTCTTTATTACCATATCTCAGATTTCCAATTTCATATTTTCATGAAAATATTTTTCTTTTTCTCAATTAACAAATAAGTTTTATCTAGAAAAGAAATTTCATTTAATTCATTTTAACAGATTATCGTAGAAAATTTGAAACCATCTTACTATTAATAAACATCTGGTAATCATCCTTATTTTAACTAACAAAACATTTTAGACTCAGTCAAAACTCCTTAAAAATGTATTCTAGTTCGATGATAAATAGAATGATTTATATTATCTAATAAATTATATTATATAATAAACCATAAAAATATGAAAATTTTGAATTATCAATATATACATTATATATTTGTCATTATAAATTCATATTCTATATTTTTCTTTAATAAAATGATGATATATAAGTAGGTTATAATCATAAATCATTACATAATATATTTTACTCAACCAAATTCATAATACGAAATAAGAACTTTATCTCCACTTAAGAATGTAATATGTTTCTCTTTATAAAATATCCCACACTTAAGAAAATTATACAGTCCCCTAGGATTCATAATATGATTTCTATAATATTGAATGTAACAGTTTCACTGAATATTCTAAAATTCCCATATAGAGTATGATTCATAGTAGAACATAATAGATTCTTCCTTTCATGATATAGTGAAAATTATATAATTTTATATACTTCATATACATAAGAGATTACTCTGATAAGTAATATATTTTAATCTTCTAAAATCCCACAATGGGATATACATAATATAATTTTAACTCTGTTGTAATTGTTATCGTTTCACACTTTAGAATATTATTATAAGGATTTATATGTATCATGTATTTTTCAATAGAAAATAATATATAAAAATACGTATATAAAAAATTTATCAACTTAGAATAATAATAACAGTGTATAATATCAAAATATTGAAAATATTATCAATATTTTAACAAATTACTTGTCAATCGCCAAAGTAAGATTCATTTGTAAAACATACAGGGAAATTTTTGATCATTAAAATTCTTTATATATTTAGATATATTATAACATCATCAATTTTTATGAAAAAATTAAATTTTTTATGAAGAAAATATATAAAATATTAATAGGTAAATTTATCGATAATTTTTTTAAATATAAATATAATAGAGACAAAAATAATAAGAATTCAGTTATGTTTAATTTTATCAGATTATTTTTAACTCTTTATGTGATATCAAAAATAAATTTGATATTGTGGATTGAAAGATTTAATATATCACACTAGAATAATAAGAAATGATAATATAATAATTTAATGAATATCAATAATAGAATCAATTAGTATTAAATGAGTAATAAAAGAAATGATGTGATAATAAAAACTATGTATGAAAAAAGTGTAAATAGTCTAAGAAAATCTACGCATACGTCTTAGAGTGAGTAATACTAGATTCTTTATAGATTTTATCATTAATATATAAGTATATGTTAAAGGGGATTAGAGAAATTACCTAAATCTCCAATTCTATGGATTTTCTTAGTAAATTTCAACTTAACTAACATAATATCTTCTTTTTGTTCTCCAGTTCATTTAAATTTATATTTCAATGAATAATTGAAGTAAATAGTCAAATTTGATAGTGAAGATTCATATGTATATGCATTTTTAATTAACTCAGTTGGATAATTTTCCACAAACTACTCCTAATAAGATGAAGAAGATCGAAAAAATATTTCATAATATTTATCCAGTAGAAGAAATTTTTTTTGAGATGTATCCAAAATCCTTTTCCTATAATCAATCAAATATAGAGATTTCACAAACATGTGAAATAACTGAACAATTTAATATTTGAAAAAATTCAAAAAAAATTAACATCCATAAATTATTTAATATTAATAATGATATTTGATTTTAGTTGTATTATCTTTAATTAAAGATTACAAAAGTAAGAAATTAAAAATCTCCAACCGAGAATTAATAAAAATTATTGTTGTGGTATTAGGTTTCATCTATTTATATGTTAAAACTACAACCCCATTTCATAAAAAATATTATATATACATTTCTAGCTTTAATAATATATTTTTCATAATATTTTTTAGACATTGTTCGAAACAATTCATTAAAAGTATCTAAAATCATTGTTGGTCCAGTATCAAAAATAAACAATTTTCATTGAAAATAATTTCCCATTCCATTAATAGTTATTAAAAACAATGATAAAATTTATCATTTTCAACCAGACTATCCTTTAATGATAATACTTTATTCTCAATATAATAAACTAATTCGAACCATGATAATTCAATGCTTTTTAAACACTTCTTCCAATATTTTTGTTGTACTCATTACTCAAGTAATTTAATAATTCATCAACTCATGAAAAGTCTCCAATGATGTTTTATCCTAATTTAACGAATGACCTATATCTTAAAAAAACATAAATATTATGAAATAATATTCTCTTCATTTTTTACCTCTTTATTAACTTTTTTTGATTATGATGAATCGTTTCACTGAATATGTTCTAAATCATTCATAAAATCACTAAAATCATATCAAATCTCTTCTAGTTCATAAAAATAAATATTAGAAAACTCTTTATATTTAATTTATTCTAAATATAATTTTGAAATATAATATTATTTCTATATTATAATTTTTATTTTATGTATTTTGGTTCATAATTTATTTCATTTTATGTCTCCCTTCATCTAATTGAAGTCATAAAATGCTTCAGTATAAAAATACTGAACATTTTCATCAATAGTAAAGATCAAATGATTTAATTTGATTTTATTTATTGTGAAATAATCCATTTTTTGTTATACATTCACAATAAAATTATCAAAATTTCATTACTAAATTATTTTTCACTAGTTTCAACTTTTTATTGTTCAATCTATTTTATTGTACACTCAATTACTCCAAATTATTGAACCTCAACCACAGTAATTATTGAGACTTGATCATTACATACCAAAAATCCATTTCATTTAAGATTAGTATTTAATAAATTAAATAATAATAAATTCTTTAGGATTATAAGGATTTGGTGTCTTTAGAGTCATGAAACATAATCAATATATTTCTAAAATGATCTTCAAAATCTCTCATAATGATCTTCATTTTTGTACTATTTTAAACATATCATAACCAAAACCTCCTATCATAACCTAGGGAAAAAATTATAATGTGTGAGATAAAATTCTAAGTAAGGGTTATAATGGGATATATCATTCATAAGAAATCATAAAATATTTATAAGGGCTTGTTATCATAATCAAGTGCATGTTCCTAACATAATAGATTCATACAAAGAAAATATTAGATCAGAAACTAAAAAATCATGTTGCATGTAGATGAATGACCAATAAAGGTTTCATATCATTAATCAAAATTTAATATTCATGAAATAACCATGTGGTATCAGAATCTAGGGAAATAATAATCAATCAAACAAAGATAATTTCATTCATGTCCATGCATAATCTTGTAGGCATAGCAAGAATTATATCCCATTCATGGATGAAAATTTTAAAATATCAATTCATAATCATGTTCATGCATAATATTTTGAGATATCAAGAACAAATAGCATACAAACATCAAAATATGAAAAAATATATTTGAAATATTATAAAAATTCATCATCTTTTGATAGATCAATATCATATTACACAGTGCATTGGAGGGATATAATAGAACACCAAAAAAATAATTTTAGTCTATTAAAATGTATCACATCAAAATACAAAAATATTCATCATTAAATCATAGGATAAACAAAGGAAAATATTGTAGGATTCTTGAAGATTTCATCAACACAATCAATAATTGTCTAGAAATGAATAAGGATGGTATAATTCGATCATATCCTCAGTAAAAATTAATTAGCATCAATAGATGTTATAATAGATGAAAAACATTATTAAAATATCAATGAAATATTTTTCTATAAAGAAAATTTTTTCATGTTGATGTGACCAGTTTAAAATAAAAAAATACAGAAAATATTAAATAATTTTTTTAAACAGACATTGAAAAATAGTCTTCAAATCATTTAGTACACTTGATGGTAAAAAATTCTATTCATGCCGTAATCGTTAATTAGCCAAATTTTTCATCATACCTCTCACAAAACGTAACATGTTTAGGGAAAACATATTCCAAATATACCTTTTTATATAAATTCAAAAATAGTACAAATGAATTTAACAATAATTGGGTAATGGTAAAAAACATTCTTGAAATCATGGATATGGAGGAAAAAGATTCCTAACTAAAGGGGTAAGAAAGACTATATTTTAGAAAATTATTGATATTTTTAAGTACTATAGATAGGGAAATGGTACATTCAAATGAAAATTCCATGAATAATGACAAGATATTAAAATATATTTGGTTTAAATATTAATATTTATATAATTACCTTTAATGGAAATTTATAATTGATAATTTTAAAATGACATAATATTGTAACATAAATCCAATAACACTTCAGTAATATAGAAATAATAATCTCATAAAATGATAAAATTATATGGATTTTTGAATCACCATATATTTTATTAAAATAATCATAATATATATTCTTTGAGATTCTATACAACACATAATATAAAAAAGTTGTGGATATGGAATATGTCTCACAAAAATATATGTGAGAAGAGAAATATGATTACTTCAAGAATCATATTACATAGTATAAATTATAAACTCTTGTATAATAAATATAAATTTTTTATGAATACTATTTATGAACCATAATCATATAAATTTTAACACATGTAATTTACTAATAAAAATTTGTGAATCATTTGTCAATAATTCATTATTAAAATCACTAATCTTGGTGGTAATTGATTGATTTCCAATCATGTTTTGGTTCAATTGTTCTGGTCCATGTATATTGATTAGGGTTCCATAATATCTTTAATTTTAATCATATATTGAATAGAATATATAATAATTATATTATATTTTATAACTATTCATATAAATCAGCAATGAACATTTAATTACATCACTTTATGGATGTTATAGTCCTTACACATGCAAGAGTGATTTTTACACATTTTGATAGTTAAAAATATAAATACTAAATGATAATGAACCATCACATAAATATGTTAATATAAAAAATATCATATATATATTCATAAAAATATCATTATAACCATAAATTTAAGAGGGCAATGAAAAATGAAACACATTTTTTAGTGGAGGTGGTAGTCTACATGCATGCATGAAAAATGATTCCTTTTACAGTTGGATGAAAAATAGTTTGATAATGGTTTTTTATTCATTATAATATTGATTAAATATCTTGATGATACATATGTTATTATTTTAGAATACATAACATAGGGATATAGTTGGTATAAGTGGAAACAAAAATAAAAGTAGTCAACTATGATCTATAACACATTATTGTAAAACAATTTTTTTCCTATCCCATAATCCTTGATAGCATAATATTTTGAAGTAGAAAAAGTTATAAGGAATGGGGAAGGAATATAGTATGGTAATGAATTAGGTTTTTTCGAATATATATGTATTATACATTTTTTATAATCGAAGAGAAGAGGTTTCCTTTTATATGTAATGGAATGGACATAATTGAAATTACATAAGTTATTAAAAAAAAATATATACAAATATATGTTTACACTAGGGAAAATGTTACACACACTTTTATGTGATAATACTAAAAAACCCAATGGATCAGTTGTGAGAACAACCATCTCATAGAGGCCATGGACTTGGAATGAGAGATGGGCTTGTTTGTGTCGTGAACCAAAACGTCCTCAACCTCGATTGAATCATTCCAAGTGTGATCCCCAACTTAATCATATCAAAGATCCACATTCCCCATGAGAATCAAATTCAGAGATCCTCTATAGGACTAGGTCATCATAACAAAACTATGTGATAATTGATTCCTGTCGAAATAGGATATGTAAGATAACTCTTAATGGTTTAAAATTGACACCATAAATCAACCTTACATCTCTATAAAACATATTAATAGAAGATTCATATCTAACCATGAATCCTTTATTCTTTTAGATTCCTTATGCTTCTTCAACATAATTCTCACACTATACATAGACTAGGAACCTTTTTCATAATATTCCTTTCCACATGACTCTAAATTACATGATTTGGTCCTTATCACTTGAACATAAAAGGTATGGTGTGTCCTGTTATGCGTAAGAAAACTACATGGGTCCTGATTCCATTCATAAGAATATATTAGAATCCCTACATATGGGTATGATCACAATACCAAAACAATCACAATCTCCATGAATGATTACAATCCCCAGATCACCACAATATGTGGCTCAAAACGAACATCATAATAATAATGAAAAAAGAATATTAAATTAGTATATAAGAGGGTACCAGGGATGTAGAACCTTAGATACATACATATATTCGCCATTAATGAAAAACCATAGATATATACATATAATAATAAATTCCATAAATTCAAATAAGATATTGTTAATTCTAGGGTGGCCTACGTCATTATTGTAAATTAATAACGGAATCACGAATATATAATAATTCTATAAGAGAATGTAAGAGTTTGAAAAAATTTCCCCAAACACATTTTATAAGCCTAACTTCCCATCCTCTAACCAAATTTGAGTTTCTATGTATAATTTTTACATTCTATCAATAAGAAACTGCCATTGGGAACTTGTTCGATGAGTCATTATAGGTATGAGAAGCGATGAGTATTTTTTGTTTCATCAATAATCCCCATTGGAAACCACCCAAAAGTATATGACGGCATGTTCCTAATTAAAGGGTTGTTCCACCAACACCATGAAATTATATCTCAACACCAAGTAAAATTTTGGGATGAACAAAAATGGTGAACAAAATGTGAATCCTTAAGCAAGATAATGGTGTGACCCACCTATCAATCCACTTTATATCTGAAGATTAAATAGGACCAAAGATGAAAATCCATTGGGAATCTGTTTGGATAATGAAAAACTACTCTTATGGGGTTATCCTGCTTCTTTTTTTCACCACTATTCACGAAAATTTGAATAATACCTAACATAAATCCAAATTTTTTCACACCAACTCCTAGTGATGTATTACTCAACTCCCATTACTATTGTGTCTTCATCCATGAAGAGGAAGTTATCTCCAACCAAATATCTTCAACTATGGGTCATAAATGCTATACTCTTAGAGTAAAATCAAAGTGGTAGTATCCCCAATCTAGACGATTCTTAATAGGCCCTCCAACATGAAAATACTAACCACTAATCCAATCCGGGAAGTCCGAGGGTCTAGAAAATTATGGAACCCATCTAAATCTCCAACCATTTCTGGAGTTTATCCTCAATACACAATAATCAATTATAATTCATCTAATGTAGGTTGATCAAGATGCCACATAAAAACTCATCGAGAATAAATAGGGGTCTTTTTAATTGGCCATTTCCAATAGTTTCCATCAGTAGTGTCCTATGGTAGTGAACTCTTAACATGATGAGGGTGACATCCTCTATTTTTCATACCAGTTTATCATGAACCATGAATGAAGGAATGCCTAATATGGGTGGAAACTGTTAAATAGAGAACATCTCCACACCCCATTCCATTCTAGATAACCCTACCAACCAAATATTGTGGGAAACCGTGAGTAGGAATAAACACCTTACCCCACAAATCAACTCTTCCGGCAGACTCATCTAGTGATCATAGGAGAAGACAAAAAATATATTATGGTAAAAGTGACTTGTTTAATACATATGAAAACTCCTAGAAATCCTACAATCAAAAGTCGATGAGAAACCATGAGAAGGGATAAACATCGTCCCACATTGACTAAGCCTTATACATGCCTTTTCTGATAGTTTTCAATGTTGATGACTAGTCACGATTGGTATAAAATATCAAGCATACACACACACTTTCCAACATTTATTATGAAAATGTATCATCTCAAAGCATCTGGAGAATTCAGTCATAATTTACTAACACAAAAAGGGGAATATCCAAATCTATTCCCCCACAACCATGTACATTCATTATTGACTATATGAAAATGGTGGTTAAGAGTAGGCACAAATCCTTTCTGCAGACCTGGAATTGTCATATATTTTTATTCTAGTTTTTTATGTCACAAAAATAACCTAAAACTATTAAAATTACAAGCAAAAATTTATTCCCACATCCTAGAGATCTTGTAATATATTATAATGGTTATTAAAATAATTTCAATGGGATAACAGACAAATCTACCACACAAATGGGGTGACTCATTAGTATGTAACTCTAGAATAGACACCCACCTATGATCCCATGTAGTAGGGTTTTATGGCCTTCCCCCCATTGTATATAATCAACTGAATATGTGTGATAATCCTATTTGAACTTGTGGTAATTGGACTATTCCAATGGAAACTCCTTTGTAAGAACAAATCCCAACCCATGAAAACCACTTTTAAAAGAATGTTCCCCAACCTCTCATAAGAATACACACACAAAAACCATCCCCAAAGACAAACAAGAAAATAAATAGTCAATCTATGATCCCACTATACTTAATGTCGTAGTTATTGAATCACTATGATGTTTATATTTGGTACCTCAGGATCATAGTCTACCAGTAATGAGTTAGAAGAAGAATACCATTCATTTTGAAGGTCCTCCCCAAACACTAAATCCTGATGGGTTACTTCCTATTTATAATATGATTGATCTCAAGAACCAATCTCCTAATTAGACTCATGGAATCCCTACATATAGGAATAAGATCAAATAGAAAGAGGGTATTCTCCATGTTATAGTTCACCATTTTATTCCACCCCATTATGGTATTCTCAATGAATGTTATCTCCAAATCTCTGTTTCATCTGATCAAACGTGTCTTCCCATGGGTGATTTGGCGGTGAAAAGTTCCTCCTACTATGACATAATTTAGAAAAAATTCCAATCATATCTAATTTCTTGTCATTGAACTATTAAATAATTTCTCATTCAGAATATATCTAATGGTGAAAATAATTCTCTATGCCACCATTGTATCACCTTCCATCCAATATGATATATGAAACCCCTACAAGTCATGTTTTTTATGATAATGTTGTATAGAATCATCCACATTGGTCAGACTATGTTGATAAACCTCCTGAAAAAAGAAGAAGAAAACATGGTGAACATGAGGAAATAGTTGACTAATGATAATGTACTAGTCATGTTATATCCTTTAGACACTCCTCAATAATGCTTTCCAAAGGTGTTGTCAAAATATTGTGTTCATGAAATCAACCAAAATATTTGGGAACACTATTCATCTCATAAGAGATTAGTTATTACCATATAAAGTCTCTATTTCACGTCAAGGTAATATAAGTGATGAAATTACAAATTTACATGGAATATATGTTGGATGAAAGACATCACAAATTCATTAAATAGTAAGGATCGCTTTACCACGTGTGCTTCAGTTCATTAAATGAATTTGGTAAGCTGATTATAGATACACCACCCCGTTTTATTGTCCAATGATGGGGTGAACATGGAGAATTGTGTTTCACAATTCTCCCCAATCCAAAAATCCACCCAAAGATGTCATCCTGCAATGTCATAGATCTATGAGGACATTAACAAATAAAATATATTCATAATCGATGATCCAATTAAGAAAACAAAACTCAACCAACTCTCTCTATTGTTATGCTAGTTGATAGAAGGATTTTAAAAGACTCTTGTACTAGATATCTGACTATAAAGATAATTCCTTTAATTTAAGAGAATTAAGTCATTAGATAACACACTTTTCGTTGATAGCCTAATGGTATTGTGAAGAACATGGATCATGTGTAACCCAAATGATACACCAATCTCATGTCTGAACATGAATCTATATGTTCTGAAAGGGTTCCTCAATTGGGGAAGCTATAGAAAACCAAGATAATCCCTGAGTCGTATGGCATGAGGATTTTTAACCCGACCATAGAATTTAGAAAACTGTGCCTGTTGAGCTGTGAAAGTGGAAAGGGAATTATCCTAACACTTAGGGATGTGGTTTTTTACCTCAACAACCACCTCTTTATAATGAGTAATTATTCTACCAAATAGGGAGAAATCCTCAAAATGTATCCTCCCAGTTTTCCCATCCCACGATCTTGTATCCTCAGTAGGGAAACACGTGACTAGACTCTATTGAGATTCCCATCGAATTACTATCCACCTAATGGGTCCATGGGAAATAGGGAATGAGAGGGAAATTAATTCTAGAGGTCATAGAAAATATATTCTAATAAAAACGCTAAAAAATAACTATAGATTAATATGAAATAGTGAATATCATTAGAACTACCCCTATAGGCCCTCTTGAGAACAAGACCAATATCGATGAGTTAGAGGAGGAAGTTTGTGTTCACAATAAAGTCCTTAAAAATTAATTAAAAGACATATATATACCCAAAATTATTATCTCTCCCTAAATTTGGGAGTCCCCTCAACCACATTATCATTACCCCCTTGAAGAGTATCCATAATAGAAAAATGGGTAAAAATAAAGTTACACATTACCCACATCATGAAGAGATTGAACCCCTCAAACTTGAGATAAGTTTTCTCATTAAGAGGTATAAATGAATGAATTTATAAGAATAAATTCAAAAAAACTCTAATATATAATTTCTATTAGATATGTTCTACAAGAATATCCTCAAATCTCACTCTTTATTGGTGTACCACAACAAAGATGGTTCACCGCAGTAAACAATGTGGATCAATAAAACCTTCTCAACGTGGGATAAATGTGAACAATATACATGGATCCAAAAATAGTAGATCTAGAGTTATATAAATTTAATAAACAACCTGAATCATTTTAGATATTTCCTTTCAGACATACCTTTATAGGTGATCCACAGAATATACTTGTAGGGCTGCAGATGTTGGCCCTACCTACTACTGCCCATATTCTTGCATCTGTTCAACATGAAAATTCCTTAAATGATAATGAATACTATTGTGTGGAAATTTAATTTCATGTATGCTATAGAGAAAAGGCCTATGATTGTAAAATATGAAAATATTCCTTCTCTTTAATGTTTTTATCTGACTCTTCCCCTACAGAACATTGTAAACCCTATATTTCCAATTGTCAATGGCACATGGTACACTGAGAAGCATCTGAAACATTTCATTTACTACTATTATTCTTTGATAAGGAATACTAAATTGAAATATTCAGTGAAACCCATGTTCTTCCTTTTATCCCAATAGTAAACATTATTTTAATGGTATACTTGTTTACCAAATTGATTCTTTACAAGGGGATGATTTCCATTAAAAGTTTCATTTCCAACTCTACTTGAAATCATCAAATACAATATTCCACTACCTATAATAATAAAAATGTTGTTATAATGGGAGGGTCTCAGACTTTATTTCTTATTGGATTGGGTTTACAAACTACCAAAATCTACAACAATTCCTGGAATATTTTTTCCCATTTGTATAAGAATTTTTTCGATGATTTTCTCACAACAATCATATATGTGAAATAAAATAGAGGGTTTCAGGGCCTTTCCACAATTCCACAAAGTGGGGAATAATATATAACATAAAACAAGTGTATGTCATGAGTATTTTAATAATATCAATAAGTACTTTAAAGAATATTATTTCACTATTTCACTTAATGAGGCCTCTAAAATTGCTTTAGATTCAACACCAACAACATATTGTGTGATCCCCCCTCTTGAGCATCATTAAACATTACCACCTCATTATGAAGATCAAATATATAAGGGAATAAAATATTTTTAGGAGATGAATAATAAGGTATATTATATTTTATATAACCACGTCCATGACCACTTCATCATATCATTGGAGAAAAGAATGATCATGTTTCCAAATATAGTGAAGACAATAAAGTACGGTGATGATGATATCCCTACCTATTTCCCCTAAAATAGAAAATTTCTTCATAAATCCTAGCAATGTTATTATTTTATATGAGTCATTAAAATCATGGTGGAATCTATGAATGTTAATCTAGAAATCCACCTGCTCACGTGGCATTTCTTTTTTGCCACCGACCTAGATGAGGGGAATGAATGGAAACAAGTTAGAAAAAGGGGTACATATAATTTTAGTGACTATATGGTCTGAAATAAAATAAATTATACTCGTGATATCTTCTATTTGTAGCTTATGAAACAAATTGTTCCCTCGCCTACATCTTCTATGACATAGTTGATTCATTCAGTGTCACCATTCTCTAAAGGATAGTCTTTGAAAAAAATTTGGATGAATAGTATGCATATGCATGAAGATGAACCATCACCAATTCAAAAAATTTCTTTAACATTAATTTTATTAATTCTTAAAGCCCCATAACCATGTGAATCAACCCATCATATGTTAAAATAAGAGGGGAACCACCAGAAGTAATATTTATTAGACAAGGATTTGATATTTGGTTCCATTATTGTTATTAAATTAGTGGATCCCTCCCCAGATGATGAGTGAAACTACGAACCTAAATACCCAAAATTAAATTGGATTATAAGAGGAAGAGTCTGATAGTGTATAGGATATAAGGGAATAAGTGTTAATTCTAGGAGTTACTACTCTAAATGCATCATTTCATGAAAAATTTAGGTCACTAAAAATCGTAGGATATATCTCCAATGAGATCGGTGATAGCAAGAATATCCCCCACACTTTCCAGGTAATTCCCTAACAAAATAATCATGGAATGTCGACAAGAGTGGATTCCATGACTTAATTAGCCATGAAGTGAAGTTATACCGAGTTGAAATAATCCACCAATGGAATATGCACCTTTAAATCATATTCCAATTGGTGGTCTTTCCACATCCAATAAATTAGTTCCCAAATTGTATGTGAAATAGAATCCTATTGTCAAGGGGTGTAGAGAATTAGACTAGAAGTATGAAATACAAAAATATTTTTCCCTGGTGAAATCCATGTTTACAATCTTGGATTCCCTGAGTCTATGAATAGACCTCCATTATAACACCCCAAGCTTCTATGGTACGCTTCTCTTTCAGTAATGCAATAGCTTGCATTATACGCAAGTTCGAGATTCTAACACACCGCGACCAATCAAAGTAGACATTATGAATAGTAATACACACGTTTTGAAATTATTTAAATTTTATATTTCAAAATAGAGTTCATTATTTTCTTCTAAATATCGAAATTATCCAAAGTTGATTTTTTTTAATTTTCTGGGAACATCCAATTTTCTATGAATACTAAAAATACTTAAAAACAAATTTTTTATTCAAAATAATTTATAGTGATAAGTTATAATATTGATTTGTTTTAAAATATAATTAGAATATATTTTTATCATTTTATCCAATGGTGGTCATTTAAATTATTTTCACTTTGAAATTGGACATAAACAATTTTCGATCTTTTGAATGAAATTATTTTTTAAAAACACTCTATTTGTTTTAACAGGGTAATTAATTATAAAATTAATTAATGAAACATAAATGTTTGGAATATTGTAAAATAGAAATAATTTTTGTATTCATAATATCAATTATATCTTAGGGTGAATTTTTTGTATTGTTCTGAAAACATCGATTTTTGATGAATAGTGAAACTAGTAAGTGGTAGTTGAAAAACTGATTTTTCATTTAAATGAAACATTACCACTTCTGTGATTTGATTTTCAAAAATCCAACATACATGGTTGTAATTAGGAAGTAAAATATCGCTCAATGGGATTAAATTTTTTTTTGGTGAACAGTAACTTTTAAGTTTAATTAATCATGATTAAAGGTAATTAGGGAAATTTAAGATAAAAATGATATTAAAAAAATATGAAAATACACTTAAACATGTCCGACAGTTATGGGATTAGTCATGGACGACCAATAAAATCCATGGGTCAACTTGGGGACCCCATGGAGCCACTTGGGAATGAAAATGACATTAATAATTTTTTATTTAAAGTAAAAATAAAATTGTCACAAACATGTGTTGTTTTACTAAAACAATTATTACATGGGGTTATATACGTTATAATTTCAACTATAAATATTAAATGGAAATCTAAAAATATTTCCTACATCATTATATTTTTTAAATATTTTTTGAAATTAAATAAATTAAATTTTTTATGACACCATGATGATGCAGTGATTACCTCATTAATTAATGATTTAAATAAAATGAAAAGATAATGAAAAATATAACACAAAAAACTTGTCAAAATCCAATTGGATGAGTATATTTCGAACCCTCATCACCTTTTACTCGAAATATATAAGTGTGGGACCTTTAAAATCCGAAACTCATTATATAATAATGTAACATTTCATGACTTTCCATGAGTGCCCCTCCTCTCCTCTTTTAAAAGGCCCCCACCACTACCACCTTATTCATACCTTCCAAGCCATTTGGCTTGGCCATCCTCTGCCAAAATACTCTCTCAACTTCCCTATATTACTCCTAGAAGCCTCACATTGTGCAGCAGTCTTCCCAAAGAAAGCCTTTGGCTCAAATCAAAAAGAGTAACCCGATTTTAAGGTAATGTCTTCTCTTATGTTCTTTTGTTTTATTTTGCTTCTCCGACCCTTTAAACTCTTTTTATTCCTTTCTTTTGTAAAAACAAAAGTATTTTCAATATACTAGGATGTTGTTATGATATGGACTCGAGCTACACTTACACACACCTCCGTCTAATGGTTCAAGAACATATTGTTTCTGTGGATGGAGAATTACTGCCTCACAAAACAATGAATGTTCTATCTTCTACTACCACCTCTCAAGGTGTCCATTATGATGGAAATATATTTATTTATGATATATATTATATTTATTTCATCTATATGCTTCTGTATTTTACATTTAAATCATAACTTTATGTTTTTAATGTTGTGAAAATGCGATAATTTCCTCTAAGTGTGGACTACCGCCCCCTCAGGTGATGTGACTCGTTCATGCAAATAATGGAATGTATAAAAAATGAATATAATGAACTTCTGTGACCTATATAACATATATATTATCCTATAATTATAATATATATATATATATCATTTTGTTTTAATTCCATTAAATATGAAATAGAAATGAATGTAGCGTTCATGCGTACGTACGGCTTACCGTCTCCATGAACGGTGCATTTCATTTTTTCCTCTAAATGTTATGTAATATAATAAAGGAAAGTATATACAAGATATATATGATATATATGATATCAAAATCACGAATATAATTCTATAGATAATGGATATTTTACCACATGAACAAATTTTAATTATAAGAAGTTTATCGTTGACTCAAGTACCAAAGATCGACAAAACGAACGTTATTAACTTAAATGACTACATAATTTTAATAAAATGGTAATAAGTGATATAAAAAGTATAATTAAATTTACAAAGGTTCTTAATCAAGTATAAATTAAATCTACTTTATTTTTCAGTAGGTTAAAGAACGATCGAGTCAAGCCGGACACGAGGTAAGGGAACTTCTTTACCCAATTTCCGTTCATTGGGTTAATCTCCTACTTTCAAATTATGTCATGATATTATTATTCCATATCTTGTATTATTACTTTATTTATGCGTACATATAGTGAATACACAAAATAGATCTATTTTATTTAAAAAATTATCTTTTAAGGGACTTCGCCTCAATCTTCTTTCATTGAGGCATATTTTGTTTTAATACAAGACTTTCTTTTATAAGGTGTACAAACCCCTTTGACTTTTAATTTTATTTAAAATGAATATTTTTTACGAAACATTTTACTAAATGACAAAAGGGAATTTTCTTTTTTGTCGTACATATGTAGCAACAATGACTTCTTCACCTCCGTGACCATTATTTGAGTTTCGGCTTCCTCTAGAAGCCATAACATTTTTTTTAAATGAAAAATAAAAACCATGTTTTAATTTTCATTTATTTTGATATTGAAACTGATTTTGATAATGTTTTGTTATAACAATGTGTTGTATTAATATCATGTGATTTAAATGTGGAAATGTTATGTTTCCTTTATTCATTTTTTATGTGGTACTATTATGTTATGGATTGTGATATATTTAAATCTATTTATATGAGGAATGTATTGGACTTAATGAGTGACGGGTGGAGCCCCCTATAGCTCCAGGATGAATCAGAAGGTCTCATGAGACAAACTAGTGTCTTGGCACGAGGCCTTGACAAAATATAATTTGTATTATTGGAACGAGGCCTTGGCTAGGTGGTTATGATAGTCCGGAATTATGCATTCCATCATTATGAAAGTGGTTATTGATATTGTATGTGATTATTCGACCATTAGAATATCCATGTGAATAAGTAAATGGAATTATATAATTTTACTTTTTCCATATTATGTTGATGTTCAAGTTTAAAAGGATTTTGTTTTAGTTATAAATTTCCTTAAATGTTTAAGTTTATTTATGAAAACATCCACTATATTGTTATCCTTACTGAGCATCTGATCTCACCCCTTTCAATGTTTTATTTTTCCCAGGATGTGAAGAAATATTTATTGACTGACCTGCAGGGATAGTCTGAAGGGGATATGGGAGTAGAATATGGAGACTATGTTATTCTAGTTTTCCACTTTATGATGTAATGTACCATTTTTGAATGTATCTAGTGTTTCTAAGGCTACTAAACTAACCGGTCTTTCGAGACATTATCTTTTGTGATCATACCAATATTATTCAATATTGCACCGAATCTGGATAACTTGAGTCGGGGCATTACAGTTGGTATCAAAGGCAGTTTAGTACAAACCTTGGAAGATAAATTTAGATAAACTATGATTAGATCACATATCCCAATGAAAGAATTTGAGGATTAGTATAGAATAACTTTCTAAAATTTTGGTATTATAGAGATTTTGTGAGTTTTCCGAGAAATATATCCATGTCTGTATACGAGTAGGTAGAGGCAGCTCTAGAATAGATGTAACTAGGGGTGAAACCCGAAAACACCTCTTTGAGCTAAACTCAAATGGGAACTGGTGCATGACAACGAGCCTTGCTGCACTCTTGGTTACGATACTCCCAGGGGATATGCTTAGGATAATTCTCATTTTTTTACAAACCATTATGAAAGTTTTATGAGTATATACTTTCTCAAAAAACTTTTTTTATGATTATGGATTATATCCATAAAACATTCAATTTAAATTATGTATTTTACATGTTTGGAATTATTCATTTCAATTCATAAACTAACCTAGTTTATGCCATTGTATAGAAATAGCACCCAGTAGAAAGAATGTGAACTACACCAATATGTATGATCCAAAGAGTAAGAAGGATCATATCTTTCAGAGTATTACTCCAAAATTTAGAAGGTAAATAGTCACCCAGGTGTTCTCAACATATGAAGAAATAGTATCATGTGTTAATAAGATAATCAAAGAATTCTCTAAGTCTTATGGCTTTTAAGGGAATCAAGAGAAGAAATGGATGGAATAGAGAATGATGGATAAATAGACGAGATAAAAGAAGAATTTTCCAATATGTGATAATAGTGGGAAAAAACACCATGGAACTTGCCGGAAGGGAATGGGAGTTTGTTATAAGTGTTGAGAAAAAGGACACCAAGTGCATGACTGGAAGGGTTAGAAAATGGTTTCAAATGTACAATGCTTCATCTGCAAGGATTGGGGACACAATGCAAACCAATGTGAAAATAATCAGAGTATGCCCCAAATGATGTTATTGGATAATAATCAAGTTATTATACTACCATTGATGAGGAGGAATGATTAGAGTTCTTATGTTGTTATTAAAAATGATTGTCATTTGAGTGTTGTATCAATGATGTAATGGTTATAATAATTATAGAGTATATAAGGATTGTACTGCAATAGTATTTCATCAAGGACATGAGATTTTGTGGAACCATGAAAAGTGACTCCATAGAAGGTTAAATTTTTGGAAAATATATGGTTGAGATAAAGATAAACCATAATATGGTACTAATACCGAGATAGTGATTTTGGAATAATACATTATTGATTTGGATAAATTATACTGGATATTCATAACTTCCTTTAAACTGATTACTGATTTGTATACATTTGTGGATAGAAGGAGTATATCTAGAATTATATGAGGAATAAGGGATCCTGAATGTAACCAATACGGATTTATGGTAATTTAGGATGTTTTAGTGTTTTAAAAGAATACATGATGAAGGTGTTCACATGTTTTTAGGTGGGAAAAAGGATCTTCATTGTGTTTAACTTCTTTATAAAATATTAACTGTGAGTTGGGAAGAAGTATTTTGGATAACTATATAGGTTGGAATGGATTATGTTGAACTTTTTATAGTATTTTTTATGGTTAAAACATTTATGAAGATTATTTTTGGAATATTATAATACTATAGTTATAGGAAAAGGACAACCTGTAGGTTGGGGGATAACCCGCCGCGTCAGACAAATATCTAGGAATCGAACCCACAACTATAGTGTGACATGCCTTTATTATCTACCACTAGCCTACATGAAGTACCTGGTATTTATAAAACAGTTTTCCTAATCTAAATGGTATGTGGTAATATTTTGGACCTTATACAATTAGGATAAATACAATATTTTTTAGTTTTGTTACCATTTGGAGTGAAAGATGGGTTTGTGGTAAAAATTTATTAAAGAATGAAATTCCACATGACAAGTAAGTATATTTCCTTACGTTCTTAGTAAATCTCATAAATAAATTCCTCAAAATTATGAATGGTAACTTAAAAAATACGTTATTGGTTAACTCTTCTAACTGGGGATTCAATGACCGTTTACCCAATCACTAGTTTGTGATTTTCATGTGGTTAACTTTATCCTAATATTTTTTTCTATAACTCTCCATAAGACCTTGATGGTTTGTTTTTCCTCCATATCCATATTTTCATAGAATCATAGTATGGGATATCTCGGGTGACCTTTGTACTTCTCTTTCTTTCTATTAAAGTTGTATTTTTATTAACCCTATTTACGATGTGGGTTTTCCACTAAGATATTTTCTATTTTTAACCTTTTATTTTCAAAGAGAATTTTAAAACTGCAAGGATTCAATTTATTGAAGGTGGGGAGAATGTAACACCCCAAGATTCCATGGTATGCTTGTCTTTCAATAATGCGATAGCTTGCATTATATGCAAGTTCGAGATTCTAACACACCGCGACCAATCAAAGTAGCCGTTATGAATAGTAATACCAAATTTTTGAAATTATATAAATTTTATATTTCAAAATAGACTTCATTTTTGTATTCAGAATATCGAAATTATCCTAATTTGAATTTTTTATAATTTTCTGGGAACATCCGATTTGCTATGAATAGTAAAAATACTTAAAAATAGCTTTTTTAATAAAAATAATTTATAGTGATATGTTATACTATTGAGTGGTTTTAAAGTGTAATTAGAATATATTTTTACCATTTTATCTAATTGTGGTCATTAAAATTAATTTCACATTGAATTTGGAAATAAACAATTGTCAATCTTTTGATTGATATTGTTTCTTAAAACCACGCTATTTGTTTTGACAGTGGGTATTATTTATAATATTAATTAATGAAACTTATATGTTTGTAATTTTGAAAAATATACACAATTTTTTAATTCATAATATCAATTATATCTTAGGGTTATTTTTTGGTATTGTTCTGAAAAACATCGATTTTTGATGAATAGTGAAACCACTAAGTGGTAGTTAAAAAACTGATTTTTCGTTTACATGAAACATTACCACTTATTTGATTTCATTTTAAAAAATCAGACATAATTGGTTGTCATTAGGATGTAAAATATGGTTCAATGGGATTAAAATAACTATCTGGTGAATAGTAACTTTTAAGTTTAATTAATCACGATTAAAGGTAATTAGTGAAATTTAAGGTAAAAATGATATTATAAAAATATTAAAATACCCATAAACATTTACTACCATTATTGGAAGAGTCATGGCTGATCAAAAAAATCTATTGGTCATCATGGGGACCTCATGGAGCCACTTGTGTAAGAAAATGACATTAATAACTTTTTATTTAAAGTAATTATAAAATTTTCACAAACATGTGTTGTTTTACGAAAACAATTATTACATGGGGTTATATAAGTTAACATTTCGACTATAAATATTAATTTTAAATATAATAATATTTCCTACATCATTATATATTTTTTATAATTTTTAGACATTTAATAAATTATATTTTTTATGACACCATGATGATGCAGCGATTACCTCAGTAATTAACGATTTAAATAAAATGAAAATATAATGTAAAATCTAAGACATACACATGTCAAAAACCTATTGGATGAGTATATTTCTAACCCTTATCACCTAAGCCTAGATTTATATAAGTGTGTGACCTTTAATATCCGAAACTCATTATATAATAAAGTAACATTTCATGACTTTCCAAGAGTGCCCCTCCCCTTCTCTTATAAAAGGCCCCCACCACTACCACCTTTTTCACACCTTCCAAGCCATTTGGCTTAGCCAAACTCTTCCCAAATACTCTATCAACTTAAATATCTTACTCATATAAGCCTCAATTTGGGCAGAAGTCTTCCCAGGGATGCCTTTGGATCAAATCAAAAAGAGTTTCTTGATTTTAAGGTAATGTCTTCTCTTATATTCTTTTGTTTTATTTTTCTTCTCCAACCCTTTATACTCTTTTTATTACTTTCTTTTGTAACAATACCAGTATCTTAAATATACTAGGATGTTTTTATTTCAATTATTCTAGCTACTTTTACACACACCTCTGTCTAATGGATAAAGAACATACTGTTTCCGTGGATGGAGAATTACTGCCTCACGAAACAATGATTGTTCTATCTTCTCCTACCACCTCTCATGGCGGCCATTATGATGGAAATATATTTATTTATGATATATATTAAATTTAATTCCTCTCTATTCTTGTGTTTTTTACATTTAAATCACAACTTTACGCTTTTCATTATGTGCAAATGCGATAATTTCATTTGAAGAAGTGTGGACTACCGCCCCCTCAAGTGATTTGACTCGTTCATGCAATACATGGAATGTATAAAGAATGAAATTAATGAAATTATGTGACCTATATAAAGTATATATTATAATATAATTATAATATATATATATATATATCATTTAGTTTTAATTCCATTAAATATGAAATATAAATGAATGTACCGTTCATGCGTACATACAGCTTACTTTCTCCATGAATGGTGCATTTCATTTCTTACCTCTAAATGTTATTTTATATTATAAAGGCAACAATATAATATATATATATGATATATATGATATCATAATCATGAATATAATTCTGGAGATAATTTATATATTACCACATGAACAACTTTTAATTATAAGAAGTTTATCGTTGACTCAAGTACCAAAGATCGACAAAAAGATCGTTATTAACATAAATGACTACATAATTTTCATAACATGGTAATAAGTGATAAAAAAGGGATAATTAACTTGAAAAAGGTTTTTAATAATGTATAATTTAAATCTAGTTTATTATTCAGGAGGTTAAAGAACGATTGAGTCAAGTCAGACAAGAGGTAAGGGAACTTCTTAACCCAATATCCGTTCTTTGGGTTAATCTCCTACTTTCAAATTATGTCATGATATTATAATTTCATATCTTGTATTTGTACATTATTTATGATTAATTATAGTGAATACACTTAATAGATCTATTTTATTTAAAAAATTATCTTTGTAAGGGACTTCGTCTCAATCTTCTTTCGTTGAGACATATTTTGTTTTAATACAAGACTTTATTTTATATGATGTATAAACCCCTTTGAATTTTAATTTTATTCCAAATGAATCTTTTTATAAGAAACTTTTTACTAAACAACAAAAGGGAATGTTTTATTTTGTCATTTGTATGCAGTGACAGTGTCTTTTCTACCTCCATGACCATTATTTGATTTTCGGCTTCCTCTACAAGCCATAACATTTTTTAAATGAAAAATAATAACCAAGTTTTATTTGTAATTTATTTTGGCGTCGAAAATGGGTTTCATAATGTTTTATTATATCAATGTGTTGTATTGATATCTTGTGATTGAAATGTGGAAATCTTATGTTTCATTTATGCATGTTTTATGAGATACGATTATGTTACGGTTTATGATATGTTTAAACCTGTTCATATAAGGAATGAATTGGACTTAATAAGTGACGGTTGGTGCCTTCTATAGCTCCTCGATGCATCGGCAGGTCTCATGAGACAAACTAGTGTCTTGGCATGAGGCCTTGACAAAATATTATTTTTAGTCTTGGCACGAGGACTTGGGTACATGGTTATGATAGTTTGGCATTATGCATTCCATCATTATGAAAGTGGTTATTGATATTGGATGTGATTATTCGACCAGCTGAATATCCATGTCAATAAGTAAATGGCGTTATCTCATTTTACTTTTTCCATATTATATTGAAGTTCAAGTTTAAAAGGCTTTTGTTTTAGTTATACATTTTAAGAAATGTTTATATTTATTTATGAAGTATTACACTATATTTTTATCCTTACTAAGCATCTAAGATCACCCCTTTCAATGTTAGATTTTTCCCAGGATGTGAAGAAATATTTTATGACTGACCTGTAGGGATAGTCTGAAGGGGATATGGGAGTGGAATATGGAGACTATGTTATTGTTGTTTTTCACTTTATGATGTAATGTACAATTTATGAATGTATTTAGTGTTTACAAGGCTAATAAAATAATCTATTTTTCGAGACATGATCTTTTGTGATCATACCAATGTTACATAATAATGCACTGACTCTAGGTAAATGGGGTTGGGGCTTTACATCCATGAAGCGCTGGTAGAGGACTTATTCTGACCACATGAATTTGATGTCGATGATTTTGTTTCCAAGGTATATTCTTCAATGAATTATTTTTCAGAATGATACAGTATCATTTCTTTTATACACCAGGACCAATACACCATCATAATGGGACACCTCAACGCTTTCTATATATCCAAAAAGATAAATGAAATTGATTTTTATTGATCCTTCATTGAAAATAACTCAATATTTAACCTCATTTAGGTTCAAAAAAATCATTAGATGGGTTACAATGAGTCTCAATTTTATCCCAATTATCTAACACTATGGGGTTATGAAAATAAAGAGAAAAATACTCTTCCCAAAATTAAACTCAAGACCTAGTTCAGTGATCTCATATCTGACCCATAATTCATGGTTATTCTATAATATATGGCCCATAACCCTCCCTTTGGAATGATCTGTTCGTATCAACATGTGACTATTCCCAGAACATACAACCAATGCCTCAAATATGACATCAATTATAAAATTGGGACATTGTGTGGTGACGAAGACCCATTTAATTCATATGAATTAGAATAAACTGATGTTGTATTTTAACGAGAGGGATGGAAAATAACCCATGCCTATTTATGTATCAATAATCAAGGCATTGAATGGTCTGGATATGATCTAATCTAATCTCTTAAATCATCATAGTGAATAGTATGTTCTTCCATCATTCAAATTGATGATGTGGGTCTAGATTTGAACACTTGTTCAGTGACTTCCATTCCATCAATAATGATAAATTAATCAGACCAAACTCGATAAGTCACTAAATCTCCATTAATTGATGAAAAAATGATTGAGAATGGACTCATACCTTTACATGGGATTAAAAAATTCACCATATTATCATCTAGGTTTGAGGAAGTTTCCTTCTCCTCTAAAGGACATAATATTAACTCCTCCCTAGACATCATGGTATATTATTTATGACCCAATTCCCCTAAGAGTAATTTATAATTTGATGAGGAGAGTCATGAGGAATAAGTATGGGAGGAAGTCCTCAAGAGATACAATATATCATTTTAGAAAGCTGCATATACCATCATTGAAGATATCTATCATATAAAAATGTGTATATATAAAGATCCATGACCCATATTGATCAGTGTATCCATAAATTTTGTACAACTAGATATAAAAACCTCATTAAAGAATAAAAATGGGGACGTGTTCACTAATAATTATATTGAGATAACAAGCCTTCATTCTGAGGTGACCACCAATCGCATAGGGTTTGTAAATTACCATTTGGGATATTAATTTGAATCTAGAAGGAAACGCCAAACTCATTCCAACAAAACTGATGCTGATTTGGATAATATTATCCATGCGAAATTAATTTGTGAAGAATAGTATCCAAAAATGGTTTCTAACAACATATTTCTAAATATGAAGAATGGGGAAATCAGGGTTTGTAGTGACTGATGATATATAAACCAGCACTATTTGGAATTTAATTACATGATTGAAAATATAGAGATAATAATTGATGGAATGAATGGTTATCAATCCATATCCTTCGTGTATGTATATTTAGAGTAAAATAATAGAGATGGATCTATAATATGATGAATCTTCCACCATTATGTCCCCCATGGGGTATTATGTTATTGAGTAATGACCATTGGATTGAAGAATGTTGTGCCACATAACAACGATCCATGCATCTCATCTTAAAAACATTCACAGTAAAATATGTAAAATGCTACATTGATGATATATTGGATATGACCTAAAATAATTCTGAGCACCTTACTAATCTAGAAACCATTTTTAACAAAATAAAATAACAGAGAATGAATAATAACCCATAGAATTATGATTTTTGGGTAACATTGAGAAACTTTATCAGCTTCATAGTATGCTGTCATGGTATCAAATTCCACCCTCAGAAAATAAAGCCTCTCCTTATCATGTTTACTCCTAAAATCCATAAAGAGTTAAGAGGAATTCAAGGATACATTTCCTATATATAAATCATCAAATCCAACCTAATAGGAATATGATTTCACTTTACCAAATTTATGAATAAATGGTTCATATATCAGTGAACATATTATTTTTAGGAATCATTCAATAGTATCAAGAATTATCACTTGATCCCATTACTGCTAATGCAACCCATTGAGGTAAATCCACACATTAAATATTTATGGACCTATATAGATCACAATGCGCATTCCATGTTCAGAATAACAATGATATGAACGAAAAGAAATAATATTTTCAAACTCTATCAATTCTCTACACTATGAATAATAATTTGTATACCCAAAATTGATATATGATGATAATATCTACAGTATAGAAACTAATGAACTACTTGAATTATCACTAGATCCATTTGGTCACTTTTAATAACCACTAAAATGAATCATCATCCATCCAAATGTAATAAAAAAATTTCCTTCATTGGTTGTTATCATGAAGTAGTTAAAAATATATTTTATCATTCATAAAGTAATGAAATGACTTGTTTTTGAATAATTTATTAATGAATTCCCACAAAAAGAAACAACATCATTTAATATTGAATTAAATTGTGAATAGATTTTTTAAATTCAACCTATCCCATAAAAACATGAAATTTACATTTAGGGGACCTCCAAGGGCCTAAAAAATACTACAATGGAAGAACATAATCTCAAAAAAATTTGGTCTTGGATTGTTTTTATATCTCCAAAAAAATAAATCTCTCCATACACTTTCCTGTTATCATAAGGTTATACAAATAATGATGTAAAAAATAATGCCCTCATTTTAATCATAGATATTACACTCTAAATATTAGTGGGTAAAGTAGTGTTGACAAGAAATAAAAATATGGTATTCAAATAGATCAATGAGGATTATGATATCAAAAAATAAGATTTAACTCCCTACATGACTATATAAAAAGGTTAATGGAAGAATTACCCTTAGATACAATAATGAATCACATTGCATGGACATAGATTGGTTAGGAAGACTAATTAGTGATTTCTTTCATCACATTGGTCGATCCAAAAAAGTATGAAATAGTCACAATCATTGTAAATCATCCAAGGATATCACATTTTGTCCATGTGAGAAATTAATAAATCAAAAAAACAATGTCCCCAAACTATATTGTTTAAACATAGGTAGATGATAACCATTCTTAAATACATTGAAAAAAGATTACTCCTATCAGAACATGATTCAAAATATAAAATTATAAGATGATAAATTAATTTAGTTCTATATGATGGACAAATCATCAAAATGTACTCTACAAGAGGGGATGTGATGGGGCCTTTCTTAGGTGCATTGAAGGAAAATAGACCACTACTATAATGAACTAAGTATACATTATATCATATAGTCCCTACTTGTTAGGGTTAAATGTTTCTCATTAAATCCCATTGCTACAATACTAATAGCCAAATATGACACATGATTTCCCAAAATATAGAAAAAAGTGTATCTTCGGCCAAGTGCATGCCAACATCAGCCATATACCCACAAAGTTTCTATAAAGAGCCAATAATCCTAGGAATTTTCTATATGGGGAATGGATGTTGTAGGGAAATACACTCTAACTAAGATTAAATAGTTAAAATAAATCGTAATGGATTAAAAATTCTTATCTATATGGAATGTGGAAGTAACCATTAATGATGTTGAGGAAAAATGCATTGTCAACTTTGTGAAAGATTATACCAATGAAGGAATTAGGTTCCCTTCATACAATATTGTCATAAAATGACTCTAATTTATATTCTAGTTAGTTGTATATTATGTATTACGGTTATAAAAAAATCTAACCACTCATAGTCTAATCATTTAACAAATAGCATATACATTAATTACTCTAACAAAACCCTATGGAAAATACACTAAAGGATGGTGGAAAATGGTGAAAATTCATTAACTAGCAAGATATTTCATTTATTACCGTATTACCAAACCCATAATAGCCCCTCAAAGCCTGATACCCCGTCTTAAATTATCTACAAAACTAAACAATTCCAAAAAAATATGGCCAAGTTTTTATTTCTCTATATTTTCATCTATGATAAAATATTCATTGATGAGAAATACCAAAAATGACTGGATGAGTAGGAGAGACTTGATGAGAGATGACTTCACACCTTGATTCATTTGGAGGTAAATCCAAATCTTATAGTGTGAGATTCTAACAAAAGTCCCACCTAATCTCATTCCTCTTTAGAGAAATATTATTAGTCATTCGGAAACAGATGATAACATGAACGATGCCTACAAATCTTGAGGTTAAGCGGGGGGAACCTTATTTGATATTCAAGGTCAACTCTAACAGATCATATTCTTTGATCTCAATTAATGGAGGGCTCATTACAACACAGACCAATGAAATGTTTCTCAAGAAGTAATTATTCTGTCAAAAGAGAGATATGTTCCAACTTCATAGTTATAAAATACATAGTCAGTCATTGTTTAATGACCGCAATAGTTGTGACATATCATCCACATTTCATGTTTCTATATAGAATAAAACCAATATCTTTGTTTCAAGATATAAAATTCTGTAACATGATGAACCTATAAAAATAACCTAAAAAGAAACACAATGTCATCTTAGCAGTTTTTTGTTAAAATTCACATCATCATATAGTTCATGATATAAGACATTATACTAAATTTCAAAAAGTCTTAGTCATAGGATGTTACAATATATAACAACATTCTTTCCACATGACATAAAACTACTTGGTTCACATCCCTTCTGTATGACATAAAACTAAATAAAATTTCCATATATTTTTAATCATATGGTAACCATTAATGTTGGTACCCCATCACACCATTTATTCATGAACTATTTTTTATTTATTCTCATCCACAAAAGATATGTAGTGATTTATATATCCTAATTATGGATCTAGACACAATAGAAATTCCCCCAAGTGTATGGTTCATACATTCACATTAAACCATTGTTCTGAACTATATATATTAGTAATATTCTACATAGATATTATGTGACACTTAGACCTTATTTTTTGGACCTATAATTCGTTATATAAAATAATAATTTCCCATCTTTTTGGCATAGAAACATAATTTATGTGAATAACTATTTTCAATAAATACAAATAACTTTATTACCATTCTAATGATATATGTGGTGATGATTGATCATTCATCCTAGGCCCAACTAAAACACAGAAAAATACCTGTAACACCCCAGGTAAATAAAGAATATGAAATTTTCATATTTATCCATATTTGTGAATAAAATATTAATATGACTTTAAAGGGGACACTATGCTCGATGGCGTACCCAACACGCAACAACGGGTTTCTTGGGAATCTTACGTTGTGCTCTAATAATAAAATAACATTATTTTAAATGGTAGTTAACATGTAGCCGTTGTGTTGGCGGGAATGGATAGAAATGACTAAAATATGATTATACATTTTTTTAAATGTTTTTACATTTATCCAATAAAAGATAAAGGCTTAAAATACGGAAAAAATTAAATTTTAGGCGAATATGCACTAGTTTTCACTAAAGGTTCACTTATCGCTTTCTGATAGAACACCATCATTAAATATAGTTTTTTTCACTCTTATACATTCTATTGGACCAAATGAAACTCTTCTTAAGAATCAGGACATCAAAATTTACTTTGTGTAAATTTTTGGTATCTTTCCGATAAAGTTCATTTTTTTAATGAATAGTGTAAAATGTTGTATTTTAGTTCAAAACCACTTTTAATCTAATTTATATATATGATTAGATTATCATTTTAATTGGTTTTAATGTGAAATTAGAATATATTTTTACCATTAAATCCAATAGTGGTCGTTGGAATTAATTTCACTTTGAAATCAAACTTAAACTAGTGTCAATCTTTTGATACTTATTGTTTCATAAAAAAACGCTATTTGCTTTTACAGTGAGAATTAATTATTAAATTAATTAATGTGACTTATATGTTTTAAATTTTGTAAAATATACTTCATTTTTGAATTCGGAATATTAAATATATATTAGGGTGAATATTTGGGCTTTTTCTGAAAAACTTCAATTTTTTATGAATAGTGAAACCACTAAGTGGTACTTATAAAAATTGATTTTTCCGTTTAAATGAAATTTTGCCTTCTTTGTGTTTTGAATTTCAAAAATCCGATATACATGGTTGTCATTAAGAAGTAAAATGTGGTTCAATGGGATAAAAATAATTTTTTGGTGAATAGTAACTTATTAAGTTTTTAATCGCCATTAGAGGTAATTAGTGTAGTTTATGGTAAGAATAATGTTTTAATAAAATGAAATGACATACACACATATCCTACCCTCATTGTAAGTGTCATGGCCGACCAAGACAAACCATTTGCCAACTTGGGGACCCCATGGAGCCACTTTATATGGAAAATGACATAAATATCTTTTTATTTAATGTTAAAGTAAAAATGACAGAAACATGAAATGTTTTACTAAAACAATTTTTACAAGGGGTTATACAAGTCACATGTTTTACTATAAAAAGTCATTGGAAAGCTAAAAAGAATTCCGACATCATAGTAATTGTTTTATAATTTTTAGACATTAAATAATTTAAATTATTTATGACATCATGATGATGCAGCGATGACCTCATTATTTAACGATTTAAATAAAATGTAAAGATAATGTAATATCTAAGACCTAAACATGTAAAAAACCTATTTGATGAGTGTATTTCAAAACCTTATCACCGTATCCTTGATATAAATCAATGTGGGACCTTTAAAATCCGAAACTCTTTTGAAAATAAAGTAATATTTTGTAACGTTACAAGAGTGCCTCTACTCTCCTCTTATAAAAGGCCCCCACCACTACCTCCTTACCCACACTCCCAACGCCTTTGGCTCGTCCAACCCCTACCCATTTTGTCTCTCCACTTCCCTATATTAGTCCTTGAACCCTTAATTTTTGCAGAAGTCTTCCCAAGGAAGCCTTTGAGCTCAAACCAAAGGGAGTTACCCGATTTTAAGGTAATGTCTTCACTTGTGTCCTTTTGTTTTATTTTGCTTCTACAACCCCCAAAACACTTTTTATTAATTTATTTTGTAAAAAACCCAGTATCTTAAATATACTAGTATTTTTTTATAATAAGTATTCGAGCTACACTTACACACACCTACATCTAATGGTTAAAGAACATACTGTTTCTGTGGATGGAGAATTTCTGCCTCCCGAAACGATGATTGTTCAACATTCTTATAACACCTTCAAATGAGGCCATTAAGATGACACTATATTTATATTTGATATCCAATATGTTTATGTTTTACTTAGTCTTCTGTATTAATCATTTATGGCGTACCTTTATGGTTTCCATTATGGGTAAATGCGATATCTTCATTTAAGGAAGTGCGGACTACAGCCCCCTCAAAGTGATTTGATTTTTTAATACCATATGTGGTACGTATAATGGATTTATTTAATGATATTATATATGATAACATACTGTAATTAAAATAATATTATGTATCATTATGTTTTAATTCCATTAAATATGAAATAGAAATGGAATTAGCGTTCATGCGTACGTACGGCTTACCGTCTCCATGAACGATACATTTCATTTCTTATATCAAAATGTTATGTAATATTATAAGTACATATATATAATGGATATATATGTAATATATTACATATAAATTATGGATATCATTATTTAATTATAAAAAATATATATATGTATCTCTCATTTTGTTTTAATTCCATTAATATGACAAAAAATGAAAGTAGCGTTCATGCGTACGTACGACCTACCGTCTCCATGAACGATGCTTTTCGTTTCTTTTCTTCAAATGATATGGAATAGTATAAAATGAATATTTACTGGATATATATGATATTTTAATCATTAATAATATTCTATAAATTATTTACATATAACTATATGGGCAATCTTTTTTCAAACAAGTTCATTTTTGACTCATGTACCAAACATCGGCAAAAACGTCTGATATGAACAAACATTATTAAAAAATTATTATAACAATATAATATGTGATATGAACTGAATAAGAATATCTAAAGGAGGTAATTAGGAAATTATTAATTTACCAATGTTTATTATTCAGGAATATAAATAAACGAACAAGACAAGTTGGACTTGAGGTAAGGGATCCTACACCTCTCTTTCTTTATAAGTACACTCTTTTATTTCATTCCTTTTAAGCTCATATGTCTTATGATTGGGATGTTCTTTTATATTACTCATACTGTACTTATTAAGTTCATATGATGAGAGACACTATTTCCTCTCATTTATCCAATTTGAATGTTTTGAGTGGCACCGTCAAGCTGCCGAATTTTTGTAAGAGATCTAACCTCTCTCTTTCTTTTTAAGTCCTCTCCTTTATGTCACTTATTTTAAGCTCCTCTTTGTTATGTTGGGGGATGTTATTTTACATTACTATTTATATAAAAATTATGTTAATATGATGAGATACCCTATTTTATCTCATCAATCCATTTTTTTATGTTTTATGTGGCGTCGTTAGGCTGTCGAGTTTTCGTAAGAGATTTTTCATCTCACTTTTATTCCCGTGAGATTTATGCTAAATTTGCCACAATTTCATTTGAGTGGTGTATGTACTACCCATTATTTTACTCATTGTGTAATATACTTTCTTTTATGAGTATTTACATCAATTTTTTATTGTCTTTCTTTCCCGAGGTGTATGTTTCGAAAGATACCCATGTCGGTAAGAGAACCTTTCACCCTCCTCTTTTTAAAAGACTTATTTTGTTGGGTCTTTTAACTTACATATTGTTATGTTGGGATATGTTCTCATATATACTTATTGATGTAAATTTTATGTCCATGTGATGAGATACACTTTTATTTATCTCTCATCAACTCATTTTGATGTGACGCTGTTAGGCTGTCAAGGGAACTTCTTAACCCAATTTCGATTTCATTGGGTTTAACATGTAGTTATTGAATATGTCATCATTTTAATATGTGTGAATGACCTTTGATTATTTTAAACTTAATATCCACTTATATTTGGTGTATTATTTTGTCACACATAATTATGTAACTGATTTATCCTTAAACCAAGGATATCGTCTTTTTAAGGGACTTCGTATCAATCTCCTTTCATTGAGGCATATTCTGTTTTATACACAACCTTCTTTTATATGGTGTATAAACCCCTTTGACATTTATGTTTATTAAAAAGGAATATTTTTTATACGAAGTGTTTATTAAACGACAAAAGGGATTTTTTTTTCATACGTATGCGGTGACAATGACTTCTCCGCCATCGTGACCATTATTTGAGTTTCAGATTCCTCTACAAGTCATACCTTCATTTTAAAAGAAAAATAAATACCATTTTTTACTTTTCTATTATTTTGGTATTGAAAATGGTTTTCATAATGTTTTTTATATCAATGCGTTGTATTGATATCTTGTGATTGAAAGGTGGAAATGTTATGTTTCCTTTATGCATGTTTTATTTGATACGATTATGTTGAGGTTCTTGGGCATTATTATGAAGACGGGTGGTTCCGTGATAATCTAAGGGTGAGTGAGCCCGATATATCTCTATAATATATTGGGTAATGCGAAGGAGTGAAATGGTAGTGTTTCTTCGAAGAGATTTAGGGAATATACTGTGATGGGTATTCCAAACGTAACCATGAGGGTTACTCCCTACGTTAGAATGTTATGAATGCCTCAAGTTACCTTTTATGTCTTATGATTTATATGATTTATTCATGATTTTATGAGGTATGTTAAAGTGCCTATGTTTTATGGGAAAAGTATGATTTCATTCTTATGTATATATGTACTCATGTTTCCTTTCCATATTTTTATAACCCTTACTGAGCTTTTTATGCTCATACCATGTTTTTGAAATGTTTTTAATAGGTCAAGGGAAAGGTACATGATGTGATTATAGTGTCAAGGATGTGTCAAGAAAGAATCCATGTTTTATTGGAAATATGTTTCTATTGATGGGAAGAATGAATACTGTGTTTTATGTAACCACTTTGTTTAAATGTGGAATGTAATGCAAGTTTCATGATCTAATTCTCTAAAACTCTAAACCTAAAAAGATGCTCAATGTGTAATCTTGTAATAACTCATGATTAAGCAAGGTTTAAGGCTGGGGCCTTATAATACCCCTCTTAATATATGGTCCAAATCTGCACATGGAACCATTCAAAAACAGTGTATGAATTGATTGTCATTATAAAGAGATATCTAGTGACACATGGATAATACATCCAATCCCATCCACCATAGAACCTAAATCCCACTATCCATACCATTTATTAGTGTAATAAACATTTAAAACTTATTTTTACACAACAAGAATAAATTCAATGGGATTAGATCCTTTGGTAAATAAGTTCCATGTACGAGTGAGGCACATCAATTCACAATTGGGTAATCATGTTACTGATTGTAAGAAGATAAAAAGCACATTATATTTCATTTACCTAATTAATTAAAACAACATGGTTAATTAATATCTATATATGGCTTGATTCTCATTCCCATGAGATACATAATCACACCCAAATCTGACATCTAGGTCCAATAACAATTTAAGAAATTACCCCACTCTAAATTGTAATATTAATATATACATAGGTGGATCTAATATAGTTTCACACCCCATGCCCGATCACAAATTAAAAAAACCCTCTCTCCACTCATGAATGTAATTTTATTAAAAAATACATTGTATAACTATGTGCGGATAAATTAATTCTATAAATAGATATGAAGTGATTCGTGGACCATATAACCTATCCCAATCACAACATTCATTTTTTAAATCTACCCACCTTCATCCTTTCTTCATTTCAATAAACCACAGTGCTGATGTCCTCTCTACATGACATTAAATTATATGGTTCCCCAAGAAACATGTGTGGATTGATTCTCATCCCAAGAGATATGTGGTGATGAATATACCTAAAATCCAAGTACCATTCATGGGGTATAAAAAAATTCCACTCTCTTACACACAAACAATGATCAATGTAGGAGATCTTAATTCGGGACCCTAATTTGGGTGTCCACTAAGGAAACAAAGATACCCCCTCTTACATATGAGACAGATTTAGGCAAGAGAATCTACTATTTATGGAAATATAAATCAATATTATACCTTTTTTACTTGTAAATATCTATTCCACATGTCATAAGCTTAATCATGGAGTCCTTTGGATCTTCAAAATCAACCTATAGCTACCAGCAGTGGATTGTCTGATTACTGATACCTCCATTTTCTGACCTTTTTGTAACACTCACTAGTAATTTATTCATAATTCCCCCACATAAAGGGCCTTTTATATAAATAATTACACTCTATGACTATGTTGTAACACGCCACATTTTTATATTCATAAAGTCACCCAAAAATGGGATTTTCAACCTGTGATACATTTAATCTTTTGTAGATGGCTCTTCTATCATTGTAAGCCTTGATGATATTATTTTGTAACCCAGAATTCGAATTCATTCCATGTTCATCACACAAATATAATTCTCATATCATTTCACTTGATCAGATTATGGCCAAGACCATTTTTTCATGTATCACCCCACATGTCTAATGTATGAAAAAACTATTGTGGTTGGGTAGGCCTCATATTACTCATTATTTGCATAATACTATTGTCATAGTACTATGGATTTCAACAAAAATCTACTTAACTCCCTCATTGAATGAAATTAAAATGAACAATAATTCCATAAAAAGTACATTAAATTATATGGATTTCTAGATATATGTATGGCTTGATTCTCATTCAAATGAGATTCGTAATGATGCTTGAGTCATGTCTTTTTGATGAATCTAATTAAAATACCCCATATTTTATAATTTCTATGTCAGAGTTGCATAGGAAATCAAATTTTCCAATTATTGTATAATTTGTACTAGAAATTATCCTCCCATACTCCAAAACAATCCCTATGAAAACCAAACTATGTATATGGGGAAATCCAAATCTATATATACATTTCTCGGCCAACAACAATGGAATATCATAATTCATGAGAAGTTTTTTTCCTAACTATGCAGTAACACGCCCCAATAATATTTTCATAAATTATCCCACCAATAGGTCCTATCAACCTTAGGATTCCACAATTTGTATAAGCAATAACATTACCCAATTAGATTTTCATATATTCTCCAACAAAATATGTTTTTCAACCAGTGGTAAATTATTACCTAAGAAATACCTCCTCCATCACAATAAGACCTTTTTCCCTATATCACTATTTGGATCTGAGGCCCTCATACTATATCCTATTTCATTCATCCATCATACATAAATATGATAGCATATTCTTACAAATATTACCAATAATAATATAATCATCAATCATTATGTTAGATATAATGAAATTAAATTGAATCCCTCAATGTCCTTTTCATGAAAATAAAATGAATAATAAAATTTCATAGTTATAAGAAATAAATCATCACATCAACATCATCATTATAATATGTAAAATTATATTTTTCATTTCATGGTCATATGACATTAAAACTGTATAATACATCAATCCATTTTCATAAAGGGGTATTCATTCTAAAATCATTCCCATAATATAATCTCCTTCACATAAGAAAAATTCATGTTTTATAATTTCCAAATGTTAGTCAAATTCCTTAATAGATACTCTCATCACTCTCATACACCTTCCATTGGACAACCACACTTCACAATTTTGTGAAGTGTGAATCTCTATAAATTTCATTTGGTCCTAAGCAATAAAATGTCTGAATTCTAAAGGATTCCTTTGTCTGACTTTGAAATAAAATTCCCCAGCTGGATCAATATATTTTTCCCTCCCACGAGGACTATTATCCATAAGACACAACTATTTGAATATTCATTAACACACACTATTTGTCTTTTCATAATGTCACCCACAAAATAATTTTTTCTACTACCATCATATTATTCTCCAGAGAGACCTAATATATTCCCCTAAGCCCTAAAAATATTGTTACTGAAACCAATTTTTGAATTTGGTTTGTAAATATTCCTAACATAGATGTATCATATCATCATTTATATTTAAAAATTATATAATTCATGGCTCAAAATTCACTATTTTGAATTAGAAAAATGAAGAAAAATTATTTTCCAACAATAATTGTTTGGGTAATCATTCCAAAACTCATGATCAATGTATTTGAACATAAAACACAAAGGGAAATTTTCCGAAATTCATGAATTTAAACTACCCATAAAAAGAGATAAAAATATTGGTTAGATGAAGACCCATATATATATATCAATGGAAAAAAGTCGATAGTAGGTTTTCTAGACCCATGGCCTTTACTGTTTAGGAAATAAATGAGAAATGAAAAATATAAAAGTCAAAAAACATGTTTGGATGAAAATATGAATATTGAGGATTAGAAATGATAAAAGTATCTCAATTTAATTTTTAGTTCATATTAGACTTTCAAAAAATGTTTGGTGATGACATAATAAAATTATAGTGCTGCACATATAACCCTAGAAACAGTCAAAACACACGAACATGGCCCTATGGATTGGGAATAAATTAGAATGCCCCCACTGTTGAGATAGATCCAAATCCAACCAAATGGGGTTGGAATTCAACAAATTATTCTATTATTACCTTATAATCAGATTCTTCTCACTACAAAAGAATGTAATTTAAATATGGGGTGGATTTTTTGTAAAACATGAAATGAATTCCAGGAACTTTTCCTTATTAATTTTTAGAAAATAGAATGGCATAGTGATGGGAACCTCGCTTTGAGAGTAGGATATGTATATAGAAAAATAGATGGGGTTATATGTATTGAGAACAGCAATTTCCTAGACCTAAAAGGATAATTTCCCATTGACACAATCGATTTTTCAAGCGGGTCAATGATAATGGGAAAGGGACGAGAAAAAAGTGCTAGAACCCAAATATGGATGTTATCCTATTTAAGGGTTTGGGAAACACACACCCCCCCTGATAAGAAGTAGCAGGTCTTCCTCGGTGGTCTTGGGATCAGTAACCATCTGCTAAAATTGGACAGCTTAGGCCATGCACAAACCGACATGAATGTGTAGCCACCCCTACTTGAAGAACATGAACACACCACCCAAACACACCAAAATGATTATGTGGCTCCTATAGGCGGTACTGAAGGACCTTATACCCTTGTATAGTTAACATTCACTGGGTAAATAGGCATTTTCCTGGTGTGCCCTACGTTCTTTGACCAGGGTCCCTTATTTTTGTATAAATCAGAACCAAGGGCTTCTCAATTTTATATTAGAAAAACTGAAAGAATCCTTTATTCCCTAGTCGCAGAGCCCATACACCTAGGTCTTCAAAAAACCCTTAGGTATGTATACATATCCTAATATAAGATGGAATTATGGGGGATAGTGATATTCAAGTCCCTCTATGGTCTGAAACTAAAGACACATTTGGGGGGGACCTCTTTCCCCTAGTATGGAACCACCTATTTAGACGCCCCATCCATAACCTGAGACATCTACGAGACACTTCTAGGGGAACATGAAGATACCCTTACGGAAAAAAGTAAGGCCTCGCCGAATTTATGTCACCCTGGATGACCATAATCCACAGTACATCCACATCACACATGCATACCGCCTATATGAATCAATTCTAGCTCCTCCCAAGACCTAGATGAATCACATAAACTTTTAAATCCAAGAGTTATGTGAGCCTACTGTAATACCTTGTTCAATCAACCAAATAGAATGGATATCTTATGTTTGGATCCCATGTCCACGGGGGACAAAATTAAAGCCTCCACCAAAGCATCCGAACATGAAAGGCCATGGTAAGAGAAACACCAGCGCATCCTCCATTCAGATAAGCATTCCTATAGTTAGCAGTGTCATGTAATTATCCAAACTGTCATGTAGGGTCCTTAGAGTGCATGAAGATGTTCATTCCTTCAATCACAAGGACCCTAACCCAGGAGATTTTTTAGGGATATTATTGTCTTAGATTTTATGGCTTGGACCATGAACTTCCATATTTATCTCAATGATCAAGAACATCCAGTTCCATGCGGGAGAAGTTTGGATAACACATTATTATCCATTTAAGGATTAGTTCATTATCCTCCAATCTTATCTATAACTATTATTAAGAGAATACATTTTGGAGTAATCCAATATCATTTATTTCAGGACCTCTCATACTTCATTCCATCGTCTTCTCCAGGACCATGGGTTGTATCTAGATGGGTGTATAGACATGACTATCTAGAAAAAATGATGGGAGGGATCGAGAACATCAAAGCAAGATCTTTGTCCATATATACATATGTCTTCTCATCATTCCCCAATGGACAATGAAGATTGTATAGTTCTCCAAATATACCTATTCCTCGGGTTTATCACACCAAGAATGACTCATGTGGCCTTCGAGGATGACATTGATTATGAAAAATGCTAGATCCCCAACAATTGGGAAAAATTCCTTGTGGATTACCCAACCAAAAATGTGTATCATATATTTTATATGCCCCAAACATGTCACCATAAAACCAAACTAGGTTTACTTTCATTGCTGTAATCTCTGACCTGAAGGAATTGTCTTATATGGCGTAAGTCGTCAAATCACTCCATGATCTTCAAGGTCTAGTGTTCTCAATGTATCAAACTATAAAGAAATCATGTTTGGAATAAGCCCCAAAAAAATCCACCCTCAATGAAATCATTCCATGTGTAATCCCAAACTTATTACTATCTGAAGCCCACATTACCATCTAATATAAACTTTTAGAGGACCTTCATATTCCTATTTCCACACATCAGAACAATGTGGGATTTGATTCCCATCCAAATTGTATATGTAGGAATCCTCCCTAAGGTCCAAAAAAAACACAAAAAAATAAGAAATAATTCCCTATGGGACATATTACTTTTAGGGTTCCATATTACATGGGATTCTATATTCCTTAAGGGTTCTTGGGTCCACATCATCATATCTCCCACACCAAAAATTGTCGAGGAACATTTCATCTATATGTCCTTGCCACATGACTCTGAACTAAATGGTTTGGTCTTTATGAGATGCCCTTATAAAGTATGACGTGTCTTGTTAAGAGGAACCAAATTACGTGGTTTCATATTAAATCATGATGGATAATGTGGAATCCTATCTTATGGGTCTGATACCGATATCAAAACAAATCCCATCTCCCTTTGATAGTGATAAAGGTCAGAGTGACCTACTAGGTAGCCCAAAACTAGCATCATAATAAAAAAGAAAAAGAAAAATCTATTTAGTACTCAATAGGGTACAATTTATGGATATCCTTAAATCAATATAGATTTATCCCATCAATAATGAACATAATATACACACAGATGATTACAAATTACATACATGTTAGTAATTGATTATTAATTCTAGGTTGACCCTAGATAACCTTGGTAATTAATGTAGTATTTTATAACGTATCATTAATCTATAAAAGTTTCTCGAATTAGGTAAAAATCCCTCAAAAATGATGTGATGATCTAGACAGCCCGTCCTTTTGACCAATGTGAGTTCTTAAGTGTCATTTTCCAAATCTCCCAAAAAGTGCCTACTATTGGAATATAGGCCACGATTCATTATATATATGAGAACTATTGGGAGATTCTAGATCAATGAATAAACCTCATTGGAAATCACCCTAATGTAACATTGGCATATGTGTCTAACACAGATTTTGTTCTACCTACACAAAAAACACCATCCCAACCCCATTTGTTATTCAAGGATAAAACAATATATATATATCATCATAATTTAAAATTGATCCAAGTAAACACAAATTATAATACAAGACGTACAATAGTATAAATAAACTCATCCAATCATATTTCAACATGTTGTTTATACATATTAATACTTATATTCTAATTAATCACATGAACACACTTTTTAGGAAAATAAAAGATTAAGAGTAAAAATTCATTAACATTTAAATCATGTAAAAAGTTTTTTTTCTTTCGATATTTTAGTTAGTTAATAAAAACCAATAAATTTATAATATTAGATCAATACAAAACTTAATGGAACCTTTCATCCATACAATTAAATGAAAAGACCCAAAAATAGTATTTTGTTTGAATAAAATACAAAGTATAATAAAAAAGTCAATTTTGTATACCAAAATTCAGAATAATGTTTTAAATTACATTATATAACTAAATTAAAATATATATGGATAGAAAAATTGTTTTAAAATTTATTATGTCCTTCATAAAAAATAATAAATTCATAAAAGATATAGTTTTTGATAAATCTATACATTTACAATTCATCCAAAAATAAAATATCTTAGAATGATCTATAAAATTTAATCAGAAGAATGTGATATTTTGAATCTATAAATTATTACCTTTTATTCTAATAAAATTCTTCAAATGATGAAGGAATTAATTATAATATATGTATACAAAATGAATTATAAACCATTTTGATGAAAATGTATATTCAATTTTTGAACTAACATTACTAAAAAATGAGTACTAATCTATTTTGAATCAATCAATGCATTTTAATTTTATAAAACCATTATAAATTATTTATTAATATTTTTATTCTAATCCATAACCTAAATTTTAACAGTTATGTTACAATTGTGAAATTTGAATAATAATATTTTAATTTTATATTGTAATTCTGTTAAAGCTATGTGTCAAATGGTAAAATGTAATTAGAGAGAAAAAAAGTATCTAAAGAGAAATATATTATAAAATATTATAACATTAAATTCTATACAATTATTAGAAATTTTCACTTATTATTCTATCACTACGCTATAAATTACTGAGGATACTTCCACTTCAATACAAGATCAATTCCACACGTTGGTCCCCCAAATTTATCATTTTTCCACGAAATATTTACTAGGAGAGTGGAAATATTACAACATAATTAAAATCATTGAACAATAATTAACACATGTTTAACCTTATAATAGTGATTTTTTTCATATTTTTATGATCTCTGAGATTATTAAATGCAATTTATTTTGTAGGTACTTTGATAGGATTGATAAATGAAACACATTATGATCTTGAGAGATATTCAGTTGAAGCACTATAAAATATGGAACTATCTGGATACAATTAATAATTTTACTAGGATAAATATATCTTGGGCACAAATTTCCATTATTTCTAAATAACATAATAATATACCAATGATAAAATAATAAAAATAAATTTTCAAAATATTTTAACTATATATATCATATATTATTGTAAAAATAAAATTTATATCAACTATGAACTTCCTACATGTTATATTGAATGAAACTAACATCCACTAATCAGATTTTGCAGGTCCCAATATTGTATTTCCCCAACTTCAACTCAAATAAATACTATTATACACTACAAATCATAGTGGAATTCATAACGATCTTTATGAATGATCTAGTAAAATATATTATTTTACAATACTCAACTAATGAATGGTTATGATGATAAAAAACATTATAGTAAAATTAAAAACATCTGTAAATATATTTATGGTTTTTGATGGTATTATCAGATTGACAACATTTCTAATGATGGTATTTCATTCTAGAGTTTAAATCAATTTTATATTATATTACTTTGAGGTAATCCTTAAATCCCAATCAAAAAATATAATGTGGTACTCCATAAAACCTTATAAATTCTTTAATAAAATATATTTAATATGATTAAGAGACAAATAATGTTTTATTACATCAAAATGTAAGAAATTTTTTTGTTCAACTACAACCCAAATATCACTATAAACATTAAATTATTTGGCGAGTAAGATAATGAAATATATTGTAATATTTTACAATTTAGACTCTTTTTTGGGTAATAGTTGAAACATTCCCTTATAATTCATTCCCTCAAACATAACATTCTGAAATACCAAGAACCCTGATCCATACTCTCCAATATCTCTTCTAATATTATACAACCATAAATACTCTTTTATATCACTATACATCATTGAAATTTCAGGATGAATAATAAATGAAGAAATTTTTTATTCATTAAATAACACATTCTTCAATTATTTTGCTGATATTAAACATACGATGTTCCTGAACTGTATCATTTCATATCAATCATGGTTGACCATATTAACATTTCTCAGCTTCTTCTATGGTTCAACATCATATACTTCACTAATTTAGTCTTCACATGGATGGATAGTTTAGTATTAATATAGAAAATATATAATATGACATCACTTATCATGATTTCAAGGTCTATATTCTATAAATATATAATTATTAGATCCATTTCAATAATAAAATGGAAATCATAAATGATCCTTACAATCATATGACCATCCACCTTATTCTTACTTATAGAGTGGTAGTGTGTTGAGTGGTCATATTCATTAATCAATATCAACCATATTCGTTGGAGAATATTCAACTCTTTATTTTTTAATATATTTTTCTATATGTTATTATCCATATATATATAAAAATTAACCATAAAGGTGAGCCTATTTTATTAATGGAAATATTCCTACATAATATTCAAAATAATTTTTTGGGTAATTTTTTTTATTGAATTTTCATTAGCTTGATGAAAAACCTATCACCATATCATTCTACCTGAGAAATTAACCAAATATCTTGTTTGATTAATAATTATATACCACACACCCTTATCCACTACATGTAAATTTTATAATAGGTTCCCTTACCATCCTTTTTTCAGTTCCATGAATTTTTCTTCACAGTAATCAATCCATTAAAATATATATCTCATCATGTTCGGCTTGGTAGTTGTATTACTTATCGCTGAAAAATTCAGAAAAAGGAGAATATTATCTATCAATCATAATGAAAATATAGATAACTATTTCTATTTTTTGTCTCGGGAATTTTTTAGTAACATCCTTCTTTGAAGGATCTAATGATATACCCATATATGAGACTATATTACCGATAATTAAATCTTTTTTATCCACACTCCAATCTTAGAAGATATGTTTTAAAATTCCTCCTTCCTCATGGTCTCTAACAAAATATTCAAATGTCCTTTAAGATCAAACTTTCATTTAGAATATATAAGTATTATATTTATAAATACTAAAAAAATGACCAATTTAATATCTTACATCTCTATTGATTATTTCCAATTATATTAAATGGGAATTGAAAAGTCTAAATATCATCAATATAAATTACTTATGATCATACCTTATATGGTGGGTTTTTATTTTCATTTAATCCCCATTGAACATCAATGGATGATATCATAAATATTTTTCAATTATATAAACATGTTCATCTATTTATAGTTGATCCTAAAAGTTATAAATATGTGGCAGAGGATACCAGTTTTTAAAAACAATCTTGAGAAATTCATGATAATAAATAAAAATATTAATTGAACCATATTTATTCTTAAAAAAGATAAGGTGAACCCCATGGTGATTCCAATAAGGAATATGAATACATTTTCCTGATTAACCCAGACAGTCTTATTTTAATTACTATAGATCAAAGAGACTATTCTATATGGATGCATTGAAATAGGATTATCACATTTTTGAGTTCTCTAAAAACTCATCTTCCTAATTTTTGGTTATACAATGAATGTATTTTGGAATTAAATTATCATAATATTTAATAATTGACATATCCTAAGTGTTGAGCTCCTCCCCAACCATTTCTGATAAATATATTTATGAATAAGTAGTTATAACAGTACCATAAAGTTAATTCACATTGGAGGTTATGTTTATCCTCACGCTGATAGTCAATCATAGGATGATTCGGAATATAAAATGTGAGTTACCTTCTTTAGAAATTAATATGGGATTTATATATATAAATATAATTCATCCCAGCAACCATTAATACTCAATTAGAGAGAGCATCCAATTATTATAAAGATCACATTCCCAAAAAAAGTCAATTAGAGATGAGCTATAATCTTGATATGAAATCATAATGTCATTATGGTTTTTGAATAACAACTCAGTATATAATCAATTTTTTGGTTATGTTATAGTGTTATAAAATTAACCAGATATAAGAGAGTAAATATTTATAGAATAAACAAATGGATTTTTTAGTTATATATTATATGGTATGTGTACTTTTCACCGTGTATTTCTCCTAACCCACTTAAGTAGTGATAGATAAGGGTTTCCTATAACATTTTCCTTAGTGGGTTTTTGAGCCCTCCCATCATCATTAACTACTAGATTAGGGAATTTATTTTCATAGTTACAAATATCCTTCGATCTTAAAAATTAAACATATTTTTTGGAATTAAAATTTTCTTCTATTTAATTTTATATATTTTTCATCCACCATTTAAAATTAATTGCTATATATCTAGTCATTCAAAAAATTAATAATTTTCGTTTTCCTTTTATAAAATTTCTTGAGTCCTCTGAGACACATTTTTGGAATGTAGGTTGCTGGAAGTTTGTTCATTTAATATATATATATATATATTTACATGAATCTCAATAATTTTATTACTTTCACTAAAACCATAAGAATAATTGGATTTACCACTCCCAATTGATTCCATTAGAGTATATTTAATGATTTATTCATAGTTATCCAATTCAATTATAGATATTTATTTTAAATACTTTGTATCATGATGAAGAAAATTGATCAATTCTACTGATATGGCTGATTATAAAGACCATAAAAATCCTTGAAAAAAATGTAATGTTTTCATTTTAGGTACTAATGTATTCATCATCCATCCATTTAATCTCCCAAATATCCCTTTCTATCATAGCATGAAATTTTTTAAGAATGTTAGTATTGTTAAACACACTTTTTATGTCCTCCCATTCAATGTATATTGTTTCATCCTCTTGCATTATGATCAAGATAAGAGTCCACCATTGCCTGTATTCAGCTTCCTAGTGATAGAATACTATGAAATAATTTTCATGGACTAAGTAATGTAGAATAAAAATTATATTTTATATTTCACTAATTTTTTGTATAGAAACTGTTGGATCACAATAAACAAAAAAATGAGGGTGAAATATTATGAATAAATGAAACAATGTAATTTTCCCTCCTCCCTATAATGTTTATAAGATTTACATGTTTTATATTATTTCACATATATTGAGATATTTGAGTGAGATTAGTAATAGAATATTTCATCCCATCTCCAAAAGAATTTTGTTTCTCATGTGGATGGTCATGGAAATGGTCATTATAATAATTAGTCAATAAACTAGTTTTCACTCCAATCATTGTATAAAAATAAAATTATAGTGTAAACAACCGGATATAATAATCAGAGTGAAAATTTAAAAATAAATGAAAATAATTGATAATATTTCACAAATCATGATACCTTATAATTATTCTAGAATACATTGTGTTTAACTTAGGCCACCCATAGTGATCATATATTCACATCCTTCTTAATGAATCATAATAAACAATTGAATTATCTTATTAACATCACTCGAGAGTCTCTATCCAGGTTTTTGTTTCATTACCACTCATCATGCATTGGTGATGACTAGGTTAATAAAAACCCTATCCATTTAGCCTTTTTATCTCTATTTGAATTAATGGGAGATACACATTAACATGATAGTATATAGATAGGGTTATATTTTTTAAGATAAGAAAAATAATTTCATTAAAATAACATAAAAAATTTTCTTACAATTATTTTTATCCTAATGGTCCTTAGAAAATTTTGAACATTATCATTTCTAAAAAACATAAACCATTATTTGATTCCAGATATAGTGACCCAATCATGTCATACATAAATATTTCATGATATCTGATGAATATTCAAAACATTTCAAAATAATACACGATGAAGGATCATAAAGTTTTATTTTATATTGAAACTATATTAAAAATAAAATTGTTTCTTATATTGGCCTTCAAATACCCAACATATATATTCATATTTGACCCCTTCTTGAAATATCATACATAGGAATTCCATTCAAAAATGTGGGAATGAAAACATAGTAACTAGTGAGACCAAATGTGTTGTATTTGTAAACATTGTTGATACCATTCATAAGAAATCATAATATAATCAGAATGAAATGTCAACATAATCAAGTGCATGTTATAAAATTTATATATTGATACCTATAATGAAAAATATTATAAACTCCAAAATCATGTCATTTCTAGAAGCATGGTCAATATGGGTTTCAAATAAGTAATCATCATTCAATTGTCATAAAAAAATTCATGAGGTATTATATTTATAAGAAAACATGATCTTGTGAACATAGAAAAATAAAATCATGTTTACTCAAATTCTTGTGAGTATATAAAAAAATTGATCATACTCATGCATAATAATGTGAAAAAATCCCTTCAAAATAATTTCCCCAATTTTTTTTGACAATAAATATAATAAATAATAATCTCACTTCAAAATGTGAAAAAATATATTCACAATAATTACCAAATTTGTCATCATTTTCCCTTGAGATGTCAATATCATTTAACATAGTGTATTAGAGCAGAATAAAAACCCAACCCTTTAAATAATCATATTTTATTCAAATGTAATATAAAATATCCTGAAAACATTTACCATTTACTTAAATATTAACCCACAGAAAATAGAATTCATAGAATCGTTATTTCATAAACATGATAAATAACCATTCAGGTAAAAAATATGGATGGTATCATTAGATAAAATCCCCATTAAAACATATTTAACATCAAAATATTTTATATTTGTTTCCAATTCATTCACTAGAGTGCATGCACATCATACACATTAGATTTTGATTCCTTTTATTCCCATGTTCTAAATGATAGTGTATTTTATCACTTCCATTAAAGATTTATTCTCTGTAATAGAAATGGGAAGATTGGATTATTTTTCCTCCTTCTAGGGATTTATCCTTGGAACTCTTAATTTAATCCGGGTCCCCCTAAAATATTTAGTCATGTTCATGGATGTCATTCATATATCCATATCTATGTTAATTTCAATTAATTATACAGAATTTTTCTCAACATGGAATCAATATAATGTTAAGAGAGTAGTCATGTTTAGAATATCTAGGCATGTCTAGATAATGGGTACATTTATCACTTATAAATAATCAAATTTGTAGGGCTTCTCAAATGAGGAATCCTAGGCATGAAACCCAAGGAATCCAATGTATATCCTGCTGTAAATGATTATAGGGGAATACATCTTCCAAGGGTTTTACCTTAGGCTTACCATGCTTATTTCATGGGATAATTTCATGGGGCATGTCCTATGTATATAATCTTTTGTAAATGGATCAGAATGTCCTATTGAGATGGATTGGGAAATAATTTTAATATCTTCTGTAGATGAGAAAAGTGTTAATACCTTTTGGGATATGGGCGGTTGATCAAAATTCACTATTTAGGTGGATCATGGAGGATATTCCCTTGCAGTGATGATTTCACACCTATTTTTACCAATGGATCATAATTCCCAATTGAGGTAGAACATGAGGAACATACCTAGGGGAAATATGTCACACTATATTTTATCAATGAAACAGAACATCTTATTTAAAATGATTCATCTGGTGTTTTTCTTAGAGTTTAGATGTCACCACTATGTTTACAGATATATTAGAATGTCATATTTATGTGAATTTGAATATCCATATCTTGGATGGAAGAGTACATAACTATTTTTACTAATGGTTAAAAACACTATATTATTTTGGATTTGGTAGGTTTGTCTCTATGAGGGAAGATGTCACACCTCAGTCGAGTAATATATCAGAACGCAGAATTGTGGATAATATGGTGGTGTGTCCCTTGGAGGAATGATGTAAAATCAATTTTTGTTGATGGATTCGAACACCCTATTGATGTGGATTTGGCGGTAATATTCCACTGATAGGTTTACTGATCGATAGAAATGACCTATTGAGGTATATCCTGAAGTTCATCACTAGGTGGGACGATCCCAAACCTAGGTTTTCAATGTTTAGGATTGAAGATCTAGGATGCATACTATATACCATATTTAGAGATAGGGATGAAACCTACAAAGTTAAATTCTTCAGTTTAATGTTGTTTGATAATACTGATTGGTGTAGTTTAATATCATCGGTGACTATAGTCATCTCGTAGAAGCATCACCTACAAGGAATGGTGTGAGACTCACACAGGTTAGCTTCATGAGGTGGAATTTAATCCAATTTTGGGGATGTAGATTTAATCGGATGTGAGTCATACACAAATAATCCTATTCATGATACATAGTAGAGGAGTTGTGGGGGCTATCCTATTCCAATCATACATGTGGAAACATGTGTTTATTATCAAATTAAGGCCACTATTTTATACCATATGGTGAGGATGTTGTTTTGGTGTTTAGAGTCATGTGAGTAGGAAGTGAATATTGGATTTATTACACCATGTATCTCATATGTGGATGGGGTCACTCCTCAAGGTGGCAATTTCACGGTGAGGGGAAAAACAGAAATAAAGATCCTTGACCAAGACAAGTGCAATATTTACATTAAAGATTTTAGCTATAGGGCTTATGTAACCACCACTCATGGACATCTTGGCATGGCATAGATTTTGAACTACATCAGGGGAATGGATATCATGAAACCTAATGATAGGTTTACCATGTTTAGAATAAAAATGAGAAAGGTTTCATATTATTAGAAGTAACGGGCAGGGTCAGGGCATAATCCACACTTAAGTTGAAGTGGGAGAACAAATGAGAGGATGGAAATGGTAACATATCAACTCAGGGTGCATCTGTGATGGTCCTAAAATGGTATGAATGCCCCGAGCACTTGACCATTGGGAAATGATGCCAGTTTAAGGGAGGCACCATTGTGAGTCCCAAGAGAGTTTCTTTGTGAAGCATGGGTCCTTGCAGGTGTGTCTCGTGAAGAAAAAGGGTTCCGTAGAGGTTACTAGTTTTTTGAATGGGTAGGATTAATGAAATAGAGTGACCATACCATTGTGTGATATCATGGTTCCAATGGGGTTGGATTAATGAAGGATAGAATCCTTGAAAATCCCCAAGTTCTTGAATGAGCGTTCTGCTTCCATGAAGGGCATTGTACTCTAATATAGGCATCGTATCATTGGGTGTAGGTTCTCAAAAAATCATGGGAGGGAGTTCATGATGATGAAAATCATTGTGGAGACATTTATCTTTCACTCACAAAGATAAAGATATTCAAAATCTCAGTATATTTATTAGAAGATTAAAGGCCATGAATCCCCAAAATTTCTTATTTACGGGGGGTTTCATATAATATAGTATTTAAGATGATTGGATACCTTCACAAATCTCCATCAGGTCTACCAGTGATAGGTCTCCACATGTAAAAATGATATTCAGATGATACCAATTAACATTCTTGCACTCATAATCTTCATGAGCTTTGGTAGTTCATAAAAGTGGGGAGATTTGCGAACCAAACACATTGATTTATTTTTGGGTTTTTTAAGATTAGATTGGATTTTAACAGGCCAGGTATTCCATAAATTCTCTAGTGCAACACATATTTTAGACACAAAAAATTATACTCCTCGTAATTAGAGGTGATGGGGAATATGAGGGTCAAAAAGTTTTGGAAATTTGAAGAATATTGGAAATTATTCCTTATTCATGAATCTATTTCATGGAATCCATTAGCAATGCGGATTTGGGATTCCTTTATGAGAACCCATTTTTGAGGCCCACGGTCGTATGCCTATAAATAGTGCACATGACCTTATAGGGTCTACAAGAATCTCGTGAAAAGAAAATATTGTGCTATATTTTATCGAATCACACATTATTCATGTGTTCTATGTTGTTTCTATACCCATCATTTGAAAATATCAAAATCCCTATGAGCTAGAGCTTGGATCAGTGCTATGTGAATAGTGTTCTATGAACAAGACCATGCCAAAAAACCACTGTGAACCCAAAATTTTCTAATCTATCCTCCATGAGTAGATCTTCATGAGCTATACTCGTATAAACTCATATGTATCATACTAACTGGCTGTTGAATATACCTACAATGTTACAACTCATCAAGAAGAAATGACTATCAATATCCTGACCAGTAAGAGAAGTTGGGGGGTCTTAGACAGTGACCCAATCATTTCACTACAAACAGATAATAAGATTAATAGAACACTATGAAAGAAGCTTAAATTTTATGGCTTTTGTATAATGGATAATGTATTCAACCCTAATGTGAGAATTGATGAACCATCAAAATAGTTTAGAAGATCAGATGGAATATACCAGTGGAACATGGCTGCTAGAGGAAACATATGGAACGATCGTGCACCCATTGTGGAAGAAACAATATGGTAGCATGAAAAAAATATCAATGGGGATATGTTATATGATGATACAAGCCCCCTCATAGTGTAAGACGATCCCCATGGAAGGTTTTGGGGATCCTCTCAGGGGATAGAGAAATAAATTCAATCAATAAAAGAACCGAAATTTTAGCGATGAATAAGAATTGGATATATTGGAATTCATGTTTTACATGAATTTGAGGCATAGATGATGTAAATAGTAATCTATGAGTGGGAATGCACTTATAAATTCAATTATACCGCCAATTGGACATTATATTGATGTTCCTGAGAAGGTTGTCTATAGGGACCAACACATTCTATATGGGTCATGGTGAGGATGCTATATTTATATGTGATCATCACTAGATCACTAGGATTCCAATTTGAGGGGTGATGGTAGAAAAATTCCTACCCATTTTGAATTTGTGCAGGGACTAATATGTTTTACTATCCATATATAATTAAAAATTGGATTTGGTGTGAGGGGCTATAGAAAAAAAAAATTGGGATAAAGAGCTTCATGTTCAAGTAAATATTCATCTATTTCGTAAAATATACAATTTATTGGATATATATAAGGACACACACATGACCATGACAATTGAATCAAGGAAAATGGAACCCAATCAAAAGGTACGTGGTGGAGATCCAGTAGTAGTGGTAGGGATAAAAAAATAAAGACAAAATCTATTGTTTTCAAGATGATGACTATATTTTCATGATTATTGGGTGATATATTATCCTATAGATGGAGGATTTCCTGGGTCTGCAATTGAGAGCCTTCATTATGGTGGTGATACTAGTGATGGTGAAGTGATTTAACTTGGATGTCCTTATATTGGTGAAGCTATCATGATCCTCTACCACATCATCCAAGGGTGGATTCTTCTCTCTGTGTGTGTACCCATCCACTTATTATATATTTTGTTTAATAGGAACATTGATGGATATGATTATCCAAATACCACATCACCTCCAAATAAAAACATCATTTCAATGATTTTGAACATCATAGGGAGTCGCCTACTCATGTTGGGATCTGTGGATGTGCTGGAAATGGTCTTGTTAATATATTAATTCATATTGCTCCAATTTACCTCCAAATAGGGATGATTACTGATGATGGAATGAGGACCACATAGTCATGATTTTATCACCTAACCTTTATGAGATTGGGTACTAGCTATAATAGTCAACTCAAACATAATATCTGAGACTTTGAACCTGTACTAGTTCACAAAGCCAGCTAAACACAAATCTATACACATATGTTCATCATTATTTTCATATTCAATCCTAGTTAAAATATATTACACATTCACATGAGAGGACGAGAAATGGTGGAAAAAGTTTCCCCACCAACTATTTCATACAAATTCATTTTTGAATATGTGCGATGATTGGAGAGTGGATATCCCATGAAGGTGATGAGGTACCAAACCACCCGCAATAATGAAAGAGTGGCTCTAAATCCTTCATGCTTAAGGTGAGTAGTGAATATAGTATTGAATGGAGGAAATATTATCCTCGTGGGTAGTGTTTTAGTTGCATGTACGACATTTAAAAGATAAAAATAGGAAGGATGTGGGTTAGAAGAAAAGAATCATTTCCAACACTACAAGGAAATTAGGCATGGGAAGAAGAAAAACTCTCTATGGCAGTCTTGAACGAATTTTTTTATACTGAGGGAAGAATTTCTGCCTTACAAGTATTCCCAATGACACAATATTTTATGATTCTTGGGTGATATGGGTAACTTCTGGTATATCAAAACTCATCAAGAGAAGTAGTTACATCTCAATAAAGAGTTAATATTCCTGACAAGTAAGGTTCACACCAGAGAGAACATATATGTGCCTGATGATGAGATGGAGAAACACATAAGAGAGATGGAGGTTATTTTCCACTATCGAGTCATGGTGCACCCTTTTACTACTACAGTGAAATTTTTGTTTGGGATGAAATACTCTATTATGATATCGACCAATGAGTTATATTCTTGTGTACCTCTCTAGAGGGACATGGATGGGTCCGAAGGGATTGTTTCCGACATGGAATCTCTTACAGAATAGGGTCCTATTGTCAACCAGGTAAATAAATTAACCCCATGTGATTTTGAAGCTACTAAACCACTATGAGTTTTTTCAAACTCTTCTTGTATGTTTTCATGGATAAGTGATAATGGAATTTTTGTAGGTTTATGAAAACCCTTAGTAAGAAGACGAGGGAACCACGAACAATGAATGGTGTGCTTAGGGGTCCTAGCTATTGTTGTGGCCATGGGTATCCAACCATCAGTCAAAGAGTCACCATTTACTGAGATTGAGATAACTAGTGGAGTTAATTTAAAATAAGGATTTCCAAGGAATATTATTTGGATTTTAGGGCTGGGAAATAAAATTTCTGTAAGCCTATTAAAATTTTCACTTTTTCCTTTAATACATTTTCTTCCAACACCTGACTAAAAGGAATTTAATTGTAATTTAAAACTACATTCTAGACTCATATTCCAGTATCAACATCCACATTAGAAATACTAGAGCTTGAGTATGTGAACGCTAATTCCTTCCTCTTAGAGAAAATGTTTGGGTAGGATGTAGTGGTTGATCCAACAATATAGGTCCTTCTAGAATAGACTGTATAAACAATTCCATTAACATAGGGGGTTGAGAGTGTTCTCATGGCAGGGCTGAATAAGGTATCTTCATTGATTGTTCCTGTTATAGAGGCCCAAAAAGAGGATGTTGTTTGAGATTAAGCCTCAATAGAAGAGGTGAAAATTATGTGAGTAGCTATAGTTTCTAGGAAGGATGCATTGGATGTGCCTACCCTGGAACTGCCATTTTTTAGCTATAAGAGATGAAAAGTGAATTGAGGAGGCATGATTTGTTCAACCAGTCAAGGAAATTAAGGAGGACACAATGGATGATCTTACCCTTGAAGAATCAACAGTAGTGACCACTAAAATAGATTTCAATATCAGTACATCATCAGAGGCAGACATCAATGATAGGTCAATAGTATCTTACTCATAGGTGACCCAATAGGATGTGGGGGATCCATCAGTAGATAAAGGGTCTAGTGGGTACTAATACACCATAGAGTCAGATTTTATCATTCCCAAGGACATTCTAATAGATGACCAACCTATAATGTCTGATATTTTTCTCCTTCAAATGATCCTTCACCACCTCAATTAATTGAATATTATGTTTTTTATGATGAGGAGGATAATAGGGTCCCTATTTTCAAGGAATGATTGTAATTTATAAACTTTCTCACCCACATACAAATGGTTGACCTTCCAAGCCGGGTTAGATCTATCTTCCACTAGATATTAAGTCTATGGAGTAATGGGGTGGACTTGAAATAACCGGCACTAACTAGCTTGAGAATTCTACATTGAGCGGGTGCACATCGAATGGTTGAATTTTTATATATACATGAATAATCAAAAGGATTAAGACTCTAAGAACTCCATTAAACTAAAGGGGATATTCCTCACCTTGAATTTCTACTGTAATAGCATGCATCCATGCCCACTTTTGGAGAAGATATCATCATTCATAAGAATGAACATTTCTAATAAGATGAGGATATGGTGGAACATTCCAATTTCCTAGTACATGAATGTCTGGAGAAACTAACCAGTTTTTGAAGGAGGCATGAATAAGACCATCCAAATGATGATGAAGTGGCAGAAATCCATGAATGGTGACAGAAAAACCTAGAGTCAACTCACTAGAGGCTGGATTATGATAAATGTTTTGTCACTTGGGTTGAACATTTTAGAAATTTTGTTAACTAGATTCTCCAATTTGGGTAATACCTATATGAATTTGGAATATTTTTTAAAAACATTAGCATCCATCAACATATTTCATTTTACATATTTTATTATCAAACATCAATCATACTTATGTGAAAAAAAATTAACCCATCATTAAACATGTTTTTATTCATTTATTCGTGTATGTTATGCTCGGTGTGATAAATATAAGATGAACATGTTTTTTCTCATCCATATGAAAGTTTTAGATATTTATATAACACTCTAGGTCTGAATTTTTTGACTAAACATAGGGATTTTTTTCCAAAAGATTTTATGGATAAAGAACATGGATCTCTAAAGAGTTGAATAGATTTTACAACATGTTCAATTCAATGAAAAAGGTAATGATGAAGGTGATTAATTCTATATAAACAATGGGGAATGAAGTACATAAATCATTATTCCTAATATATGGAACAAAATGCATGTGGCATGTTGATAGAAGATAACTATTGACCGTGTTTGAAAAACAACCTAAACATTCATTTATCTAGGTATGGAGACAAACACATCAAGGGTAATCCAATGAATGTTATTGAATCTTAGGAAATGTCCCATAATATCATCATAATTCATCCAGGGTGTCTTCCCATGATGGTAGGTGACAAATTGTATCTACTGATCATTATCTATGGGGGGGTGTAACTGTAACACCCCATGTAAATAAAGAATATGACATCTTTATATTTATCCATATTTGTGAATAAAATATTAATATTACTTTAAAGGGGATGCTATGCTCGATGGTGTACCCAATATGCAAGAACTAATTTCTTTGAAATCTTACGTTGCACTCTAATAATAAAATAATATTATTTAAAATGGTGGTTAACACCTAGCCATTGTAATGGTGGGAATGAACAGAACTAACGAAAAAATGATTATATATGTTTTTAAAATATTTTTACTCTTTACAATAAATGTTAGAGGATTAAGAATGCAAATGAATCCAGTTTTTAAGCGTAAACATTCTAATATTCTTTAAAAGGTCGATTAACTGCCTTTTGATGGAGAACCCCTTTTAAATACACTTTTTGAAAATTTTATAAGCTCTATTTTTCATAATAAACATATTATTTATGATTGGTACATTGAAATTTACCTTGGGTTAATTTTTGGTATTTTTCTGACAAAGTTCATTTTTCAATGAATAGTGAAAAATACTGCATTTTACATCAAATATGATTTTTCATATAATTTAATTAAATGGTTATATTATATTTTTATTTTGTTTTAAAGTGTAATTAAAATATATTTTTACCATGTAATTCAATGATGGTCATTGGGATTAATTTCACTTTGGAATTAGGCATAAACCAGTACTAATCTTTTCATAAATATTGTTTCAAAAAAACCCGCTATTTGTTTTGACAACGGGAAGTTTTTTTAAATTAATTATTAGAATTTATGTGTATGGAATTTGGTAAAATGGATTAAATATTTGGAATCAGAAGGTCCAAATTATGTAATTAATACTCTTTTGTTTTTGGACATTATGAATAGTAACGACGATAATTATCTTTAATTATCTTGATTAATGAGTAATCGGGTAGTTAAAGATAATAAGATAATATCATAATAATAAAAAAATGACCACAACATGTGTCCTAAGGCTACTAGTTGTCTCATGGCCGACAATGGGATGCCTTGTTCCAAGATTGGGGGCCCCATGGAATCACTTTCGTGAGAAAGTGACTTTTTATCTTTCTATTTTTAAAGATTGTTAAATGTAACAAAGAATGTATCATCTAAGTAAAATATTTTTAATTTTGTCTACATAAATTATTTTTTTGACTATAAATATTCATTGTAAATTTAAAAAGATTTATTACATCATATTATTTGTTTTTTAATTTTTAGACACTAAATAAATTAAATTATTTATGACATCATGATGATGCAGCAATGACCTCATTATTTAACGATTAAAATAAAATGGAATGATATTGTAAAATCTAAGACCTAGACATGTCAAAAACCTATTGGATGGGTGGATTTCAAACCCTTATCACCTTATCCTCTTAACACATCAATGTGGGTCCATTAAAATCTGATAATCATTTGAAAATAAAGTTACATTTTATACCTTTCGAAGAGTGCCCCACCCCTCCTCTTATAAAAGGCCCCCACCTCTACCTCCTTACCCACACTTCCAAATCCTTTGGCTCGGACAAACCCTGCCCATTCTGTCTCTACACATCAATCTCTAACTCCTTTAAGCCTCACTTTGGGCAGAAGTCTTCCCAAGGAAGCCTTTGAGCTCAAACCAAAGAGAGTTACCCGATTTTAAGGTAATGACTTCACTTGTGTTCTTTTGTTTTATTTTGCTTCTCCAACCCCCTAAACTATTTTTATTAATTTATTTTGTAAAAAATAAATTATCTTTAATATACAAGTATGTTTTTATAAGAAGAATTCAAGCTACAGTTACACACACCTACATCAAATGGTTTAAGAACGTACTATTTCTGTGGATGGGGAATTTCTGCCTCACGAAACGTTGATTGTTCAACACTCATATAGCACCTTAAAAGGTGGACATTAAGATGTAACTATATTTATATATGATATATAATATGTTTATGTTTCTTTATTTTTCTTTTGTGGAATACCTTTATTGATTCCATTGTGGGTAAACACGATAATTTCATTTTAGGAAGTGCGGACTACCGCCCCGTCAAAGTGATTTGATTCGTTAATTCCATATGTGGGATGTATAAAGGATGAATTTGAAGTTATTATATATGATTTATGTGAAATATAAATGATGAATAAAATTCTGTAATTAAAATATACATACCTCTCATTCGGTTTTAATTTCATTAATATGACATAGAAATGAAAGTAGCATTCATGCGTACGTACGACTTACCGTCTCCATGAATGGTGCATTTCATTTCTTACCTCTAAATGATTATGTAATATTATAAATACATGTATATTCTGGATATATATGAAATATTTGATAACCAAATCATTAATATAATTTTGGATATAATGAACATTTGACCACACGAACAACATGTAATTGTAAGATGTCCACTTTCGACTTAAGAACCAAATATCGGCAAAAAAACATTATTAACTTAAATGATTACATAATGTTTATAACATGGAAATAAGTGATATAAAAGGAATAATGAACTAGAAAAAGGTTCTTAATAAAGTGTAAATTAACTCAAGTTTATTATTCAAGACGTTAAAGAACAATTGAGTCAAGTCGGACTCGAGGTAAGGGATCCAACTCCTCTCTTTCTTTTTAAGTACACTCTTTTATGTCATTCCTTTTAAAGCTCATATTTCTTGTTATTGGGAAGTTATTTTATATTAATCTTACTGTAATTTTTATGTTCATATGATGAGAGACCCTATTCTCTCTCATCAATCCATTTTGGAAGTTTTGGGTGGTGTCGTTAGGCTGCCGAGTTTTTATAAGAGATTTTTCATCTCACTTTAATTACCGTGCGACTTATGCTACATTTGCCACAATTTCCTTTGAGTGGTGTATGTACTGACCATTATGTTACTCAATGTGTAATATTGTAGTAACTCAAGACTATGTATGGTTTAAGGCTGGGGCCTTATAGTTGGTATCAATGGCCCGTTTAGAAAACTTTAGAGGTTAGGGTATTCTTTAAGCATAAGTGACATTACCATAATGGTTATGATTTCAGAAAGAGTCCTAGTTTTAGATAAAGTGAACGAGTAAGTATATCTTAGTGTTTATATTACTCATTGTTACATGATGGTTTTGTTGATATACTCACACTGACCTTTTTGGTTTTAGTAAATGGCTGGATCTAGTAGGCACCAAAGTAATAGTGGATGTGAAGGAAACTGTGATAGTTTTTTTGAGCAAGAAACTGAATGATATGGGAGCTGCAATTAGAACTCTTGTGATTATCCTTGACCAACTATCTGGAGTCATGATTGACCACCTAAACCTTGGTGATTTCTCTAAGGCATCATATATGCGAGAAACAAATCCCTACGGAAATACAGGTAAAATCATAAAGGTATGTGGGTTCAAAAACCTATGTGTCAAAAATGTGGAAAGAAACACCTTGGAAAATGTTTCAAAGGGACAGAAATAGGCTATAGATGTGGAAATGAAAGTCATAAATCAAGAACCTTCCATGGAAAAATGAAGCATCTAGTTGACTCGAGGAAAGGGAAAGAAGTTCTTTTTGAGGGATCAATTGAATGTTTTAAATGTGGTGTGCATGGTCATTATGAAAACACATGTCCTATGAAGATGTTTTGTGAATGGGATCACCAAGATCGTACAAATGTTCATTTAACAATACCTAATTCCATTCCGATTGAGGATGAAGAAACTGAAAATGACCAATCAAAGGTATGGATTATTTCATAAGTATTCTTTTCCTATTTTGGAATCTTAGGATATGATTCATGATTTTGTTTGTAGGAAAGATGTATTTCAGAATAAGTTGGAAAGGAATGGTTAATGGGTCATGAATAATGTTGAATGAGTAAGATGTCAACATATAATGGCTTCAGGAGTTATGGTGAAATTCTTAAGAGTATTAAGTCTCTTTTGATGATGGGGTTACATTAGAAGAAATTTTATAGTATGTGTAACCCTGATGTATAATATATGAAAATTTTATTCAAGGAATAGTTATCTGTTCTTTTGTGGACATAGTTATAAAGAACCATTTGGGTTTATATGATCCTTACTTTTGAGGTAATTATGGGTTACTATATGTTATTATGGAAGAGAAAGGCTTGAGATAAAATTGACGTTAAATTATGTTATGGTTATTTTTGATGATTTTATATCTTTTTGGGGAATGATTTGAGAATTATATAGTTTTGGAAAAAAGACAACACGCAGACCCTGTGACAACCCGTCACGTCGGAAAAAGCTGCGGGAATCGAACCCACAACCAACGTGCAACTGGTATTTATCACCTACAACTAGACTACGTGAAGTCCCGGGTTAGTTTGACTGATTATTTTTAGTTTGATGATTTTATGAATTAAGAGTAAGTTGATTTTGGGTTATCTATGGATATTTATTAACCTATCATTGAGGATATGTTATTAGGTTAATTACTTTTCAATATGAGACATTAAGAGCAAATGATGTTGTTTGTAGATAAATTTTACGATTTAACTTGGAAGACTATGTGACTAAATCCTTCAAATATTTGGGTTTCAATCTTAGTTTGGTTTACATTGAATAATTTTATGGACAAATTGATTATAGAATGGTCCTCGTTGAACTTTCGGTTTTGTTGGACAAATTTTAGAGATTAAGAATAGATTTTCTTTTTATAAAGGGTTATCCTTTTCTGGATTATCTGATCTTGTACTAACCTTTTTGGGTTTAGTTTTGGTTAACGTATAAAGACATGGGAAGTATATAGTTCTCTTTTGTGGATTAGGTGATTCTCTAGAAGTTTATTATAGTACTCTTAATGTGAATAAGTCTTCCTAAATACTCGCCTTTTGGAGAAAATATGAGTTTGTGAAAGGAATATAATAAAAGTTGAAAGTAAACATGATAAGTGATTATGTTTCCTTATGAATAAATTCCGGAATAAAAAGTAACTTAAAACAAAAATGTTTTCTATTAAATTTTCCTACTGGGGAATTGAATATCGATAAACCCATCAGAAGTTTGTGATTTTCTTGTGGTTAAATTTCTCCTAAACATGTTTTCTATCACTCTCCATCAGAACATGACCCTTTGGTTTTTTCCTCCATGTCCATATTTTCATACTTGAAATCCTAGTATGGGTTAACTCGGGTGACCTTTGTACTTATCTTTATTTATTTATTTTAATGTGATTGTTTTACCGACTCTTGTTCCTATGTGGGACTTTCAAGGATGTTTCCAAGCCCAATTTTAAAATTGCGAGGACGCAATTCCCAAAAGGGGGGAAGGATGTAACACCCCAGGTAAATAAAGAATATGACATCTTCATATGTATCCATATTTTTGAATAAAATATTAATATTACTTTGAAGGGGATGCTAAGCTCGATGGTGTACCCAATACGCAACAACGAGTTTCTTGGGAATCCTACGTTGCACTCTAATAATAAAATAATATTATTTTAAATGGTAGTTAATGCCTAGCCATTGTAATGGAGGGAATGAACAGAACTAACTACAAAATTATAATATTTGTTTGTCAAATATTTTTACTCTTTACAATTAATGTTAGAGGATTAAAAATGAAAATGAATCCTGTTTTTAAGCGTAAACATTCAAATATTCTATAAAAGGTCGATTAACCGCCTTTTGATGGGGAACCCCTTTTAAATCCACTTTTTGACAATTTTATAAGATCTACTTTTTAAAATAAACATATTATTTATGATTGAGACATTGAAATTTACCTTGGGTTAATTTTTTGTATTTTTCTGACAATGTTCATTTTTCAATGAATAGTGAAAAATACTGCATTTTACATCAGAACCGCTTTTTCATATAATTTAATTATATGGTTATATTATCTTTTTAATTTGGTTTAAAGGTTAATTAGAATATATTTTTACCATTTAATTCAATTATGGTCATTGGGATTAATTTCACTTTGGAATTTGGCATAATCAAGTACCAAACTTTCAAAAATATTGATTAAAAAAAACTCGCTATTTGTTTTGACAACAGGAAGTTTTTCTAAATTAATTATTGAAATTTATGTGTTTGTAATTTGGTAAAATGGATTAAATATTTGGAATCAGAAGGTCCAAATTAGGTAATTAAGACTCTTTTGTTTTTGGACATTATGAATAGTAACGACGATAATTATCATTAATTATCTTGATTAATGAGTAATCGGGTAGTTAAAGATAATAAGATCATATCATAATAATAAAAAAATGACCACAACATGTGTCCTAAGGATACTGGTTGTCTCATGGCCGACCACGGGATTCCTTGTGCCAAACTTGGGGGCCCCATGGAATAACGTTTGTGAGAAAGTGACTTTTTATCTTTTTATTTTTAAAGAATGTTAAATGTAACAAAGAATGTATCACCTAAGTAAAATATTTCTACTATTGTCTACAAAAATGATCTATTGGACTATAAATATTCATTGGAATGCTAAAACTATTTCCTACATCATAGTATTTTTTTTATAATTTTTAGACTTTAAATAAATTATATTATTTATGACATCATGATAATGCATCAATGACCTCATTATTTAACGATTTAAATAAAATGGAATGATGATGTACTATATAAGACCTAAAGATGTCCAAAACCTATTGAATGGGTGGATTTCGAACCCTGATCACCTTATCCTCATAACACATCAATGTGGGACCATTAAAATCTGAAACTCATTTGAAAATAATGTTACATTTTATACCTTTCCAAGAGTGCCCCTCCTCTCCACTTATAAAAGGCCCCCACCTCTACCTCGTTACCCACACTTCTAAAGCCTTTGCCTCGGCCAACCCCTGCCCATTCAGTCTCTCCACATCCCTCTCTAACTCCTTTAATCCTCAATTTGGGCAGAAGTCTTCCCAAGGAAGCCTTTGAGCTCAAACAAGAGGGAGTTACCCGATTTTAAGGTAATGTCTTCACTTGTGTTCTTTTGTTTTATTTTTCTTCTCCAACCCCCTAAACTCTTTTTATTCATTTATTTTGTAAAAACTCAACTATCTTCAATATACTAGGATTTTTTTATAAGAAGCATTCGAGCTACAATTACACACACCTACATCAAATGGTTAAAGAACATACTGTTTCTATGGATGGAGAATTTCTGCCTCATGAAACGATGATTGTTCAACACTCATATTACAACATAAAAGGTGGCAATTAAGATGTCACTATATTTATATATGATATATAATATGTTTATGTTTCTGTATTTTTCTTTTGTGGCATACCTTTATGGTTTCCATTGTGGGTAAACATGATAATTTCATTTTAGGAAGTGCGGACTACCGCCCCCTCAAAGTGATTTGATTCGTTAATACCATATGTGGGATGTATAAAGGATGGATTTAAAGTTATTATATATGATTTATGTTACATATAAATGATAAATATAATTATGGAATTAAAATATACATACCTCTCATTTGGTTTTAATTTCATTAATATGACATAGAAATGAAAGTAGCGTTCACGCGTACGTACGATTTACCGTCTCCATGAACGGTGTATTTCATTTCTTACCTATAAATGATTATCCAATATTATAAATACATCTATATTCTGGATATATATGATATATATGATATCCAAATCATGAATATAAATCTGGATATAAATAACATTTGACCAGACGAACAACATGTAATTGTAAGATGTCCACTTTCGACTTAAGAACCAAATATCAACAAAACAAACATTATTAACTTAAATGATTACATAATGTTTATAACATGGAAATAAATGATATAAAAGGAATAATGAACTATAAAAAGGTTCTTAAAAAAGTGGAAATTAACTCAAGTTTATTATTCAGGACATTACAGAATGACCGAGTCAAGTCGGACCCGAGGTAAGGGATCCTACTCCTCTATTTTTTTAAGTACACTCTTTTATGTCATTCCTTTTAAATCTCATCTTTCTTATTATTGGGATGTTCTTTTATATTACTCTTACTGTAATTTTTATTTTCATACGATGAGATACCCTATTCTCTCTCATGAATCCATTTTGGACGTTTTGAGTGGCGTCGTTAGGCTGCCGAATTTTCGTAAGAGATATAACCTCTCTCTTTCTTTTTAAGTACTCTCCTTTATGTCACTTCTTTTAAGCACCTCTTTGTTGTGATGGGGGATGTTCTTTTATATTCCTCTTTCGGTACATTTTATTGTAATGTGATGAGATACCCTATTTCCTCTCATCAATCCATTTTGGATGTTTTAAGTGGCGTCATTAGGCTGCCGAGTTTTCGTAAGGGATTCATCATCTCACTTTTATTCCCGTGAGACTTATGCTACATTTTCCACAATTTCCTTTGAGTGGGGTATGTACTGACCATTGTTTTACTCAATGTGTAATCTTGTAGTAACTCAAGACTAAGTAAGGTTTAAGCCTGGGGCCTTATAGTAACACCCAGACCCCAGAATCCAGGAGCTAGTGCATTGTTTTAATACATTGGCTTGATTACTAGGAATCAAGTCCTTATGGGCCGATTAGTTTAGTAGTCCTAGAAGAAATATACATACTTAAGTTCAACATTACATCTTGAAAATAAAAACAACACTAATTTATTCCATTATAAACATCCAAGTTTCCAATATTATTCTTGCAAGTCACTCAAAACATACTTCTTCATATCCTGGGAAAATAAAACATGAGAAAGGGGTGAGCTCAGATGCTCAGTAAGAGTAAGAAATATAGCGGAAGAAAACATAAACATTTGGCATGGTAAATTTTTGAAAACACATGCCTTAATACATAATAAACATGATCACTTTATGGCAGGAATATGAGATGAGTAAATAATGTCATAATAAAACATAGTCATGGTTTTTCTACATGTCGAATAACCATATGAAATATCTATAACTATTCTCATAATGATGGAATGAATAATCCCAGACATTATGAAAATTTTTTCAAGGCCTTGGCCAAGACATCTAAAAATTATTAAGGCCTTGACCAAAACCATATAACAAAAATTCAGAAAGGCCTCGACGAATTCTACGTCTAATTGTTTCATTAGACCTATTGATGCATCGAGGAGCTACAGTGGGGTCCATCTTTCACATACTATGTCCAATTCATTCCTCATATGAAAAGGATGAAACATCATTAGAACATTTATATTAAAACTAGCATACGCAATGTCCACATTTTTAACACAACACATGAATGGTATAAAAATAACAGATCCACAGTCAAACATATCTCATTCAATACAATATGGAAGATCGTAATATAATAGATCAACCTCAATAAAAAATAATTATTGATATTGACATATATGAATATAATAATCAAAACTATTTGAGAGAAATGTACCCACTTTTCTTGAAAACATTTAAAAGTCTCACTATATATCAAGAAGCCCTTTAAAATAGATTTTTGAATCAATGTTTCCCAAACAACATTGAATCATTAAAAATGAATTTTAATTTTAAATCTTTAATATCCATTTATATAAATCCTTAAAATCATTTTTAAAACATGGACATTAATGAGAAAATTTAGAATAATAAATCATTAAATCATTTAAAATGAAATTTTAGTTAGAGTTCCTAACAAAAATTGAGACACTTTAATATAAAATAATTGAGGTAATAAAACAATTATAATATCATGAGTATAAAAGGATTCATGATATAATATGTCAAAGTATATTATATACACCATATAAAAATGAATTGGAATATAACATCAAAGAAGTCTCAAAGGAATGCAAATTGGGATGAAATAAATTATAAAGACTGTATCCTTAGGTTAAGGATAAATCAATGAAATAATATTGTGTGAAAAATATAAATACACTCAATATGATTGGATATTCAGTGTAAATCAATCAGATTACATTCACACATATTCTTGTAAAAACAACACCAATTAATTGAATGTTTTACTCAATAAATGGAGATTGAGTTAAAATTACTCTTATCAAGTTCATATTGATGACATGAGATATTATGAATAGAGTGAATGTGTGTATGAAATTCTTATCCACAATAAAAGGGATTGTAAATTACTCCACAAATAATAAATAGTGCTTCCACACATAATCATGGAGTTAAATAATCAATAAAGTATGCATAAAGCCCAATGGGTGGAAATTGAAATTAGAAATTCCCTCACCAATTTGGTATCTTATGAAACAGAAACCCCATAAAATAAGTATCATACAATGAAGATGTAAATACACATAAATTAATGTATATTTCTAAAATAATACAATCATGGGAAGTACATACTCCACACAAAAGGAAATAGTGGACAATATACCATAAATATCAATAGAATAACAGTGATATGAAAAACCCTTATATCATGATAATATATATCAAATTGAAGTACAAAATACAACACATGCAATAAATAAGTAGAGAATAATAGAAATCACCAAAAATTAAAAGTGAGATTAGAAACCCCTTACCTCAAGTCATACTTCTATTTTATGATACTTGTTCTTCTCGAAAAATAAACATGAGTTAATTTAAACTTGATTAAGAACATTTTTAACATTTATTATTCTTCATATATTACTTATTACCTTTATATAAAAAATTAGTTAATTATTTGAGTTCATATTGGATATTTTATCGATGTTCAGAACATGAGTAAAAATGAACTTGTTATATTTACAATTTTTCCATGTGGTAAAAATTACATTATAAACATAATGATATACATGATTTAGATATAATATATATGTATATTATATATCCATTAAATATATATGTATTTATAACAGTACATAACATTTGGAGGTAAGAAATGAAATCCACCATTTATGGAGACGGTAAGGCGTATGTACGCCTGAACGATACTTTAAATTCTATTTTGAATTTTAATATAATTAAAACATAATGATACATAGGTATATTATATTTCAATCAAAATATCATATATAATATCATTAAATTTATACTTTATATGTCCCACACATGTCATTAAATAGTCATATCCCTTTGAGGGGGTAGTAGTTCGCACTTCTTCAAATGAAATTATAGCTTTTTACTCATAATGGAAACCATAATGGTATGATATAAAAATAAAATACAGAACCAAAAAGAGTATATAAACATAATATATATCATATATAAATATAGTTCCTTTTTAATTGTCACCATGAGAGGTTGTAGGAGATAATCAAACAATCATCGTTTCATGAGGCGTTAGTTTTCCAACCATAGAAACAATATGTTCTTCACCAATTAGATGGAGGTGTGTGTAAGAAAAGTTTGAATATTTCTCATAAAAACATCCTACTATATTTATGGTACTGTTGTCTTTATAAAATAAAGTAATAAAAATAGTTTGCGGGGGTTGATGAATTAAAATAAAACAAATAAAAAGAAAATAATTTAAGATAAATCATTATCTTAAATTTTGATGACTTCTTTTGGTTTGAATCAAAAGGACTTCTTGGTGTGACTTATGCCTATGGTAAGGATTGTAGGTGTAAGAGTGGGATCATGGGAGCTTATTTGGGTAGGGTTCAGATGAGCCATGTGGCATGATAGGTGTGTGGAATGGGTTAGAAGTGGTGTCCTTTTATAAGAGGGGGGAGGGGATCTTTAGGAATGTGTGAAAATATTATTTCATTATATAGTGATATTCAGATTCTAAAGGTCAAAAAATAATTAAAGATGAAGGTAATATGACTTATGATTGATATAAAATCATCAAATAAGAATTTTACTAGTTTGGGATATAGTTTTAATTTTAATAATCTTGTTTATTTAAATCATTTATTAATGAGGTAAATACTACATCATTATTGTGTCGTAAATAATTTAATTTATTTGATGTCAAAAAATTATAAAAAATAATAATGTAGAAAATATTTTTAAATTTCCAATGAATATTTATATTCAAAATTATGACTTATATAACCCCGGGTAAAAAATTATTTATTAAATGATAATTTTTTATTTCATTTTTTCGTTTAGTTTATGTGAATTAAAATAAAGTGTCCTTATCATTCGTAAGTGGCTATATGGTGTCCCAAAATTGACCTGAGGATGTCCATGGTCGGCCATGACTCATGCAATAAGTTTAGTACAAGTGTTAATGTAATTTTGTATTATAATAATATTCATTTTATATTGAATTACCATATTTACCTTTAACCGTTGTAAATAAAAGTAGAATGTTATTATTCACCAAAAATTATTTTCATCTTATTGAACCAAATTTTACATAATAATAACAACCATGTATCTCTTACTTTTGATGTTTAACCCATAGAAGTGGTAAAATTTCATTTAAATAAAAAAATCATATTTTTAACTATTACATAGTAGTTTCACTATTCATTAAAAATTGATGTTTTTAAGAAAAATACCAAATATTCTGCCTAAGCTATATTTAATATTCCAAATTCAAAAATGATGTCTATTTTAACAAATTAAAAATATAGAATTTGTATTAATTAATTTAAAATTAATTCCATTTTTCAAAACAAATAGCGTGTTTTTAAGATACAATAACTATCAAAAGATTGACACTTATTTATGTATTTTTTCAAAGTGAAATTAATTCCAATGACCAAAATTGTTTTAAAGGGAAAAAATATAATCTAATTACACTTCAAAACCAATTTAATATTTAATAAATCCTTATTAATAAATTTTATTAAAAGGAATTTCTGAATAAAAAATACAGTATTTCTCACTATTCATAAAAAATGAATATTAATAGAAAAAATACCAAAATCTCATCCAACGAAAATTTTGACGTCCCGATTCAAAGGAAGAATTTTATTTTGTCAAATTGAATATGTAAAAGGGTCAAATATGATATTTAAAAAGGGTTCACTATTAAAATGTGGTAAATTTGATTTTTTTTTAAAAATACAATTTTTTTTTGAAAAATTGAATTTGTTCTTTTAATATGTCTAAGAAACACATAATACATATGTTAAAATTATATGTAGTATTTAAAATTAAAAATCTAGTTAATACTATTCATAACTTCTTTTGAACGACTAGTTTGCTAAATCATGGTGCGCTCGAACTCGGTGTTATGTGTAGCGCAAGAAATTGAATTTAAAGAAAAAAACTTACTATTAAATCATGGGGTGTTACATTCTCCCCTATTTCAATAAACTTCATCCTCTCAATTTGAAACTTTTCATTGAAAATAAATGGTTAAAAATAGAAAAATACCTTTGTGGAAAACCCACATCAGAAATTGGGTTATTAAAATTTAGTCTTAATAATAGGGAAAGGGAGATGAAAAAGTCACCACCAAATTATGATCACAATTAAGAGAACATTGGTTTCAATCAGAGACGCATAATTGGAGGAAACACGTAAATATTTATAGGTATTTATTGAGATCATTAATCACAAACAAGTGTAAAATTGAGGGCCTTAAATCCTTCAATCTTTGAAAATTTTAAATATCATTGGTTCAACAAAACATAAAGCCTTAGGATAAGTAATTTTTGGATTTAAGATCCCTTACCTAAAGTTTAATAATTAATTTAGTCATATAATAAGAAAGAAAAACTATTCTTGACAAGTCAAGCTTCATCCTTCAACAAATTCTTACCAAAAACTAATCTTTCACTTCAATTGATGTGTATTAAAGATGAATTGGTCACACCTGAAGCATTAGAACCAACTTATAGAGAATCAAATAAGCCACAATGGATGAACAATATATTTCCCTTTTTTCTAGAGATTAAAAAAACAAAAATGGTTAGTAAAAGTTCATATGATCCTAAAAGTATAATACTGTAGAGAAAGAAATATTAATCTTAATTTCTAAAATTAATCTAACAATACTGAAATTTCAATATATTCCATTGAATAAAAAATTTTCCAATTTTTTTTAATACAATCCAAATTAACATTGAATCCCAAAACTCAGAAGAATTTTCGTACATAGTCATCCACGTTAAATTGTATCTCCAAATAATATTGATTTTTCTTAAAGTCACGTACTTAAAAGTAGTTAGTCTAATCCGATATTTTCTCTGATAGGTTAATCATTTACATAAATAACTCAAATGTCTATAAATCCACAATAAAAACTTAGATAAAATACACAATTACACTTCAAAAGAAATCCAAAAATATTCTATTTTCTTTAGGCATATATTTTACCAAATAGAGAGAATGTTGTCCAAATTAACATTAATCACTTAATCACCAAATCATATTCCTATACTAATGATATCCATTTTATAATACATAAGATCCCAAATCAACTTATTATTGATCAGTAAAATCATTTAATTAAAAATAATTAGTCACACTATCCAGGGACTTCACATAGTCTAGTGGTAGGTGATAAATCCCAATCACACTATGGGTTTGGGTTTGATTACTTCAGCTTTGTCCAAAGCTACGTGTTGTCACATGGTCTACGTGTTGTCCTTTTTCATAAACTATATAATTTTATAATATTCCATAAAATGAGATATATTCCTCAAAGTATCTTTAACATAATTTCATCACAAATTTTATATCATACCTTGAATTTCCATCCCAAAATTTAATAAATTCTAATTTCCTCAAACTCAAAGATCATATAAAACCAAAAGTTTATTTATAACTATATTCATAAAAAAATAATTCTTCCCTAAATATCATTTTCACATGAAAAACTGCAGGGTTACAAATACAATAGAAAAGTCTTCAAAAGTAATCCCATTGACAAAGAACACTAATACTTTTTAAACATTTTGCCATCCATTTATTTCCACACATCTTCTTCCCTGACCAACATGATATTCTATAGAATTTGGAATCCACTCGAGTAATGGCCAGATCCTCTATATTAATGGAAAATTACTGTAAATGGATTCTGGGGGAAATTTTTACTTTCTTCCATAGTATTATTCATTTTTACATTGGCAATTCATTACTTTATGTCCTTCATTACCACACATTATGCATTTAATTGTTTCATTAAGACACCTTCCTAGGTGTCTCCTACTATATTTCCTGCATGATGGAAAATGAAGTTTCTTTTCTCCATGGTCTTCACTGCTAGAGATCTTATCATTAATCACTTTTATCTTCTGTGTTGAGTCCGATATTTGGTTAATATATATGTTGTTGATCATATTTTTGGAAAATGATTTGGCATGAACACAATATCTTTTCCACCTATCAACAATCCATTTCGTTGCTCATTTTCACTACTTCTCCCACCTTGTACATCATCTTCAATTTTACCATGACATCCTTGGAATCCAATCCTTGACTAACAGAAGAAGGCATAGTGTGTGTTATAAAATAATTTATAGACTACCGTAACACTATATTTATAATCTAAACCACCTTAGGATTAACCAAGGTTATTTATGTTCATCTTATATTAAAATCCATCAAATTTGTTTGTAAATAAAATTTTAATTATCCTATGCATATCCCATGAGAGTGTCATAACCAAGAGTTAATAAAGGCCCATTTTTGCATACACGGTTACCCTGGGTCAAGCCCGAAACTCCTTGTCAACATTTTCACTTATAGTTACATCTATTCCAGAGCCGTCTCTACCTGCTCATATCCAGACATAGATGTATTTCTTGGAATATACATAAAAACTATACACTTCAAAAATGTTAGGATGTTATTCTATACTAATACTAAAAGTCTATCTTAGGTTAATATTCTATACTCAGAGCTCATCTAAATCATATTTCCGTGTTTTGTACTAAACTTCCTCTGATACCAACTGTAACGCCCCGACCTAGAATCCAGGAGTTAGTTCTTTATTATAAAACATTTTTATGATTACAAGGAATCAAATCTCGAAGGACTGATTAGTTTATTAGTCTTTGAAACAAGATACATACTTATGTTCAACATTACAACCTTTTAAGAAATACAACTCTAATTTATTCCATTAGAAACATATAAGCTCCCAATATTATTCTTGAAATTCACTCAAAACTAATTCTTCATATCCTAGGAAAATGAAGAAAGAGAAACGGGAGATCTTAGATGCTTAGTAAGAGTAAGAAATACAACGAAAGATAACATATACATTAGGCATGCTGAATAATTGAAAACATAATCCTTAGAGAATTATAAACATGATCTTTTTATGGAAGGAATATGAGCTGAGTAAATAATGACATAATAAAAAATAATCATGGGTGTTCTAGTAGTAGAAAAACCACATAAAATATAAATAGATAATCTCGTAATGATGGAATTCATAATACTGGACATTCTGAAACATTTTGTGAAGGCCTCGACCAAGATGTCTAAATATGATTAAGGGATCATCCAAAACCATATATCTAAAATTGGGAAAGACCTTGGCAAATTTCACATCTAATTGTGTCATGTGACATATCAATGCATAGGGGAGCTATAGAGGTCTCCACCAATCACATACTAAGTCCAATTCATTACTCAAATGAAAAGGATGGAACATAATCTGAACATTTGTAATAAAACTAGCATACAATATGTCAATATTTTAACCACAAACTACGAATGTTATAAAAATAGCACAACCACAGTAAAAAATAACTCATTGAATACGATATAGAATATTGTATTATAAAAGATCAACCTCAATATGGGATAATGAAGGATATTGTAATAGATGAAAATAATCATCAAAATTATTTGAGAGAAATATCCCTCTCTTTATGAAAGCAATTAAAAATATCACTATTTATCAACAAGCTATTTAAAATAGATTTTTGAATCAAAGTGGCCCTTACCAAATTGAATATTTTAAAAGTAATTTTAATTTTAAAACATTAATTTCCATATAAATACATCCTCAAAACCATTTTTAAAACATGGGCATTAATGAGAAAGATTTAGATTAATAAATCATTAAAACAATTAAAAGTATATTTTAGTTAGTGTTCCTAACCAAAAGAGAGACACATGAATACAAATAATTGTGGTAATAAGTACATTATAATATCATGATATTAGTGGATGAATGATATACTATGTCAATGTACGTTATATACACCATATATAAGTGAAATTTCATATAACGAAAAAGAAGTTTCAATAGAGTGTAAATTGAGATGAAATATCATATAAAGACAGTATCTTTAGGTTAAGGATAAATCAACGAAATAATTATGTGTTAATATTATAAATATAGTCAATATTATTGAATATTTATGGTAAATTAGTCATAGTAAATTCCCACATATTCTTTAAAAATCAACACCAATGAATTGGATTTTTAACTTAATAAATGGAGATTAAGTTAAAATTTCTTTAATCAAGTTCATATCGATGAATTGAGAATTTATCAATGGAGTGATTATGTGTATCAAATGTATATCCATAGAAATTGGAGTGGTAATTACTACACAAATAATAAATTGTGATTCCACACATAATCATGGAGTAATATAATCAATGAATTATACGTAAATCCCAATGAGTGGAAATTGAAATCTGAAATTCCCTTACAGATTTGGTAACTTATGAAACATACACAACATGAAACAAGTATCATAAAAATAATATGTAAATAACCATAAATCAATGTATATTACAAAAAGAATACAATTATGGGCAGTAAATACTATAGAAAAAAGGAAATAGTGTCAAGTATTGCATGAATCTGACGAGAATAAAAGTGAGATGAAAAACCCTTACTTCGTTGTTATCATTCGAGTTGTAGGAATAGAAGTTAAAAACCACCCAATGAATCAAATAATAACATTATTATGAAGATAATCATGGTAATATATTTCAAAGTTTAGTGAAAAATACACCACATGCAATAAATAAGTGTCGAATAATGGAAATCTCACAGAATTAAAAGTGAGATAAGAAACCCCTTACCTAAAGTATGACTTGTCTTGCATGTTCCTTGTTCGTCCAGAATAATAAACATAAGTTAATATATACCTGATTAAGAATGTTTTTAAATTTTATTATTCATTTTATATCACTTTCTACTTTTCTATAAAAATTTCATAATATTTTGAGTTCAAATTGGATATTTTATCGATGTTCGAAACATGAGTAAAAAATGAACTTGTTATAATTAAAAATTTTCCATGTTGTAAATAGTCCATTATCTCTAAAATTATATAAATGATTTAGATATAATATATATAAATATATATTATATCCAGTATATATATTTATTTATAACATTAGATAATAATTGGAGAGAATAAATGAAATGCACCGTTCATGAAGACAATAAGCCATACGTATGCATGAACGCTACTTTCATTTATATTTTGTATTTTAATGGAATTAAAACATAATGATACATATTTATATTATAATTCCAGTATAATATAATATACAATATCACTATATACATACTTTATACATCCCATAAAAGTTATTAACGAGTCATATTAGTTTGAGAGGCGGTAGGCCACATTTTCCAAAATGAAATTACTACATTTTACCAACAATGGAAACCATGAAGGTATGATAAAAATGAAAACTAAAAAAGAAAAAAAGAAAACATTAAAATAATATATATCATATATAAATATAGTGACATCTTAATGGCCACCATGAGATGCGGTAGGAGATAATCGAACAATCAACATTTCGTGAGGCGTTAGTTTTCCAACAACAAAAATGTTTTTTTTCACCCATTTGATTGATGTGTGTGTAAGTGTAGTTTGAATACATCTCATAACAACATCATAGTATATTTAGGATAATAGTTTTGTTATAAAATAATGTAATACAAAGAGTTTAGGGGGGTTGGATAAGTAAAATAAAACAAAATAAAACAAAATAATTTAAGAGAAACTATTACCTTTATTTTGGGTAACTTCATTTGGATTGAACCAAAAGAACTTATTGAAGTGACTTATGCCTAATGTAACACTTCTAGGTGTATGATATGGGACGTGATAGATTATTTTTGAAGGGTTTGGAAGAGCTAAGGGGCTTGAGATGTGTGTGGAAGGGGTTATAAGTGGTATCCTTTTATAAGGGGGAGGAGGGGGTCTTTTGGAAAGTGTGAAAATATTATTTTATTATATAGTAATATTATGTTTCTAAAAGTAAAAAACTAATTACAATTAAATATAAGATGACTCATGGTCGAAATATAATTATCCAATATAATATGGACATGTTTTGGAAATTTTTTTAATATTAATAATCTTATTTATTTAAATCATTTATTAATGAGGTAAATATTACATCATTATTGTGTCATAAATAATTTGATTGATATAATGTCTAAACATTATAAAAAAATTAAATAATTTATGAAACTTTTTTATAATTCCAATTAATATTTATAGTCGATACGAGGACGTATATACCTCCATGTAAAATTTACTTAATAAAAGATATCAGTTTGTGCCATTTTTCCTGTTACATTAAATTAATTAAAATAAAGTGTCATTATCATTCAAAAGTTGCTACAAGGGGTCATAAAATTGACCCATGTATGTCCATAATTTTCCATGACTCATTCAATATTGTTTGGACTAGTGTTAAGGTAATTTTGTATTATTATAATATTCATTTTAGATTGAATTACCCTATTTACCTTTAACTGTGTTAAATAAAAGTCAAAAGTTAGTATTCACCAAAAACTATTTTCATATTATAGAAACACATTTTACATAAAAATAGAAACCATGTATCTAGGATTTTTTAAATTCAATTCAGATAAGTAGTTAAATTGTATTTAAATGAAAAAGTCGGATTTTTAACTACTACTTAGTGGTTTCACTATTTATCAAAAACTGATGTTTTTCAGAAAAATACCATAAATTCCGACTAATATATATTTTATATTATGAATTAAAAAATGATATCTATTTACCAAATTCAAATCATAGATGATGTATTAATTAATTTAAAATTAATTCTTGTTGTCAAATCAATTAGTGTGTTTTTGTGACACAATAACTATCCTACGATTGACACTTGATTATGTATAATTTCAATGTTAAATTAATTCCAACTACCAACATTGGATTAAAGGGTAAAAATATAATCTAATTACACTTAAAAAACAATTTAAATTTTTATCTATCCATATAAATAGATTATATTAAAAGGAAATTTCGAATTAAAATACTGTATTTCTCACTATTTAAAAAAATTGAATATTATTAGAAAAATTAAAAAATTTCATCCAAAGTAAATTTTTATGACTCTATTCTAAAGAATAATTCTATTTTGTCAAATTGAATATGTTAAAGGGTCAAATATTGAATTTAAAAAGAATTCTCCATTAAAATGTGGGAAAATTTAATTTTTTTTTTGAAAAATACATTTTTTTTCTAGAAAATTAAATTTGTTCTTTTAATACATCTATCATACTCATAATACATAATTTAAAATTATCTGGAGTATATAAAATTCAATATCTAGTTGATATTATTCATAACCGCTTTTGAATGGCAAGTTTGGTAAGTCGTGGTGTGCTGAAACTCAGATTTTCTTGCAGCGTAAGATATTTAATTTAATGAAAATAACTTACTATGATATATTGTGGTGTTATAGAGGGTTGGAACATAGTGGATGATTTGAATCAAAATAAAGTGATACAGAAATCATGGAGATTGAGTGATGAAATGTTCAAGTAGATTAAGACCCTATTATAATTATTCCACTTGACATGTAACACCTTAGAGTGGCATATTAGTGTTAAAAATGTCCCACTCATCTTACAGGGTGAGCATCGCCTATGATATCAAGTGATAGTCAATGAATACGAACGATGTGGAAGGTGACCATCACTGGAGGATAGGGGCCTCACCTGCGAAGTCTTAATATGCTTTATTGTTTTATATAATGCAATGGGTTTGAGAAACACAATGTTTAATGTCATATGATGAGGACGTCAGAGAAGAAGTTTAACATCATACAATACAGTCAATGAACACATATTTTAACATCATATGGTGAGGATGATGTATCATATAGTTAAACGTCATATTATTGTGATGTGTAAATAAACATAAATAATGTCCACCCAACCCTAGGGGCAGAGGTAATAAGAGAGTAGAATAATAGGGGCAATCCATATAGGATAATAAGAGGAATGAGAATCTTATACACATTTTTTTCAAGAATAAATAATTGGGAATGTGGCACACATAGTTTGAGATCATGATCATGGACCATTGGGGGAGATTATTATATAGGTATGTTTAGTGTGGAAGAGTAAAAACATGATGTTAATAAAGGGTCGTAGGACTATAATTCCACACACAAAAAATTCCCAAGAGTATGGATAGGTTGGTTAATGTAATGATTCTTAGACACATGATCATAGTTTATGTTTACAGCGTTCGTACTATAGGCGCCGTAAGGTATTTGGAATTACATGAATGAGTAATAGTCTGATGTGAATGATGGCCCAAGGGAGGCCCTATACAATGAAAAAAGAAATGGCATGTTTTATATAGTTTATGGTAATTATTCTTGCACCAAAATCCCCAACAAGAATGTGTGGTGTGGTATAGTTGAAATCACGACTTGAAATAAGTGACAAGAGACCCCAATTCTACACAAAACATTCCCAAAAACGAATTGCCCACATTTTAGAGTCATGATTTTTTTTGGATTCATAGTTTAAGGTCACAAAATATGGACTAAAAAATATTTCACATTCATAATTGATGGTTCATTAGGATTTAGTTTAAAGTAGCCGAGTTTGAACTATTTGAAATAATATTAAGGATATAATTATTGACCCATGGGATCTTATTTTACGGAAATGGAGTTCAGACCAATGTAAAATAAGTGTATATTGACTAGAGCACGGTCTCTTAGGGTATGGTCATTGAGTTTGGTCCAATGAACAATATTTTGAGGTCCAAATTCTTAGACCACTGGATCATAGATTGAGGTCATAGAATTCTGACCAACAGAAAATAATTTATGTTCATAATGATTGACTATGCTATCTTAGTTAAGGGTTATAGAATTTGGGTTTGTGGAAAATTATTTAAAGACATAATTCCTAGACCATGGGATCTTAGTTTAGGTTCATAGTGTTCAGAACAATGGAGAACTCATGGGTCTTAGCCATACATGGGGGAATATCCTCTCCAAAACCCAAATCTTGTGTGATCCATGCTCGATGTAAGAGACTATAAGCTGTATGGATTCCATGTGGAAGGTAGAATATAATGTGGGTAAAAAGTGATTGAAAAATTCCATGGGGGAGATTTAAACATTCATGATATGGATAGTAAAAGGGGAAACTTCAACGAATGGCTATCCACTTCCGACGATGTTCAAAACACTTGTTCTTTACAAGCATTTGTTAGATATGAGGTGAAAAAATATAGGATCAATCATTGATCGAGTTTTAAATTTGGGATATGCGATTTACGTTCATAAACCCCTAAATGTGCGAGCTCAAGATATTATATGACCTAGTTTGGAAGGAATAAATCATGTCTGGTAACATTTTTATATTTGGACGATGATGGTTATCTAAATTAGAGAAAGTTGAAAGAACCTATATAGAAATGGGGAATGTACCTAAGGGAATAATAGGTACCCAATGATTTATTCGTTATTATGCTTGAATAGGCTTTATGAATGTGTTGGTAGGTGATAATCAAGCTTCTATTGGATGGGAAAGACAAATAGGATATTCAATCGACGGAATGGACCTAAGATGATATATTTGGGAATCACTACACAACCCATAAGGATAGAAATCAAGCCATGCATTGTTTTGGGACATGAGGTTGTAAGATACCAATGTCGATAGGGTGATATACTATAAAGGAGGCTACCAAACTATCTCATAGTATGATTCATCATAGTATCTTATTTTATAATGTGTCATTCATATCATACTTATTATACAAGGCATCTATTTGTATATAGTGTATTTTCTATCATCACATTCTCATGGAACGATATATCACAAATTTATACGGGGTAAGGTATTAGGTTAACATCATGTGTTGAGGACATTGGGTTTGTTATTTTATATTTATAAAAATTAGAGTAAGGCTCTTACTAGTTTAAAGTCTCATATTTTGGACTTGAAGAGAATGTTGATGGTTTAAGGTCCCATAGATTTCACTAAGGGGATCGAGTTTCCCAATGAGGTCTTCATGTAATAAAAGAGTGATAATATGGTTTTAATTGAGATAATAGTCTATATGACACACACAACTCGACAAACCATAATCTGAGTGTTTGTCACAGAATTGGGTAAGGAAAAGACCAAATAGGATTAAACAATGGTAACTAATCCCATGATGAAGTTTATAGGTTTTACTGCATATCCCATGATGATGGGAATCAGGTCACAGGTAGTTCATGGACCTTTCCTGGTAGAAGGAAGAAGTTGGTAGGGTGAAATCTACAATGGATAGAATATTGAATCCTTCCATTTAAAGATATAAGTGATACTATCCCTATTTGAGGTAAGTATATAGTTTAACATATTTGTATAAGGAATTTTGAGGGGCTTGCGGATTGAGTTTCTCATTCATTACTCCCTCATATAGGATTACGAGGGAATCTCAGCTTGATAATAGGTATATGTAGATTAATGGGGTTTATAACAAAAAATGAGTCCCATGGGAAATTTTGGGGTGATAAACCATTTGTAATATAGGGTTTCATGATGAATCAACAGCTGGGATTAGTGATAATAAGTATAGGCATTACAACATATCCCATAATGATGGTAATCAATCCATGTGTAGTTCTAGAGTGTGGAAGATGTGTAGGATTACTGGATAACTAGGGATACAGAAATCCCAAGAAAATAATGTTGGAATTGACAGTGTTTAGGGTCATAGAGCTTCGACAAGGGCTTCTAGTTAGAGGGCATATAACTTGGAAAAATTTACGAATTGGTTAATTTCATAGTTCTTGGTCCATAGGGAGGAAATAGTTCAGGTTTTTCATGTAATGAAAAATACTAAAAACCTAACATGAAAGGAGGAAACGAGGCCATGCTCCACATTGAGTGATCCTGAAGACGACTACAGATAGTTTAATGTCACATGACCTAGATCGTGGTAACCTGTTTATTTTCCGGATTCATGGAATATGGAAAATAGTTTAACGTCATTAAACATGGACTATTTAATTGTTCATTTTAATGGTATTTTTGTGGCACTGAAGTAGTGGAATCTGATGTGAACGAATGGAATGTAGGCATGTGTGCAATAGACATAATAGGAAAAAATGACACATAGTTTATGGTTGTAATTATTATACCGTGGTGAATGAAAAAGGGTATAAAGTTTTAATCAAATGGAAATTAAGGTATAATGAAGTTGGTATCAAGGGTTTATATATGTAAAAAGAGGTAAAACACCAATGGTAAAGGATTTAAAGGGGATCTTATAGCACATTCATGCCTTGAGATGAGTATCAAACGTTTTAATTCCATGATGCTTGATTAATAAATGGGTCCAATGGGATGATGGTTTTATATATTTTTCGCTCGGAATATATAAATAATGTCTAAGAGTATCTGAATATCACATAAGGATGAGAATCAAGACAAACATATATTTTTTGAAAATGGTGTTGTATAAGACCAACACTAGTGGTGGAAATCCTCTATAGTGAGTCAATCAGAACATCCAATAGTTTCCATGGGTAATAACATGTTCAAGACATGTGATATAGTTATTAAACAACCCATACTTACTATACAAGGAATCCTGGTCTTCTTATTAGGTAGGACTTTATGGATCATCCCATATTTATAGCACGAGAAATCATAGTGTTATACGGTTTATATCATCTCTCATTAAGAGAGATGTAGTTTTAAATAGGGGATGATTGTATTTTAACCTAATACATTGAGTACATCATGATTTTTAGTTAAATTACATACAACTCATGTTATGGGTTCAATTAGTTTAAATTCAAAAATCCCAAATAATATGATCCTCAAATAGTTTATGATCATAATGATTAGACATTATGAATGGATTTTAAGGTCATGATTCATGGAATATGGGACTTCTTATAGTTAAATCTTATATGTCTTGGAACATTGTGAAACAATTATGGTCATGTGGCATGGACCTATTGAAAATAATTTATGGTCATAATTATTGGATCATAGATCCTCTCATTATGTACATCTTGAGAAACATTTAATTGGTGGGAGGTGTGATATACTCTTGGCCCAACATCATTGATAGACCATATGAATGTTGTAAGGTTCCATCCATTTGGCTTTCAATAAAAGAAGATATTTTATGGTCATAAATTCCATTCTAAGGGCTAGCACCATGTCACACTGTAGAATGAAGTGGAAAAGAAAATTCTTGTTGAATTCTTTTTTTCACCTTGTTCTAGTGGCTCTCTGATTGTGAATGTCCCGACAGTTATTATATTCGAGGGATTAATAATAAGTTATATAGAATTATTCTGTGCTATATGGATTTTTATGGTCATAGATAGTTGAGAATAAATAAAATAACTTATCCTTGATGGAAATGACATCTTTTCTTCCATGCATCCGAGAATATGGGGTCACCTGGGTGGAATTATGAGTCATTGTCTTATAGACTTTATGGGTATTTTGGGGATTTTCCAATATATTTTTCCTATCCCACTACTTTATTTTTTAAATTATAGAGGGTCTATCTAAATAACCCAATCATACTATTTTTATACCAAAGGAAGTGAGATTAATTTTTTAACTAGATACGGTACTTCTCATATAATTTCATCAACATGGAAGCCCTAATGTTGGTAACATTGTATATGAGAATAGCATGGATAAAACCAAACTTATGAATAATTTGGGATCTCATTAACTTGATCACATACCGGGACTTGAATACCATGATTGTATTCCCTTATTAAATCATATTCTATAATTCTGTTATATTAAAAATGAACTTAAAATAGAGATCTTGAACTAGAGGGTACAAACCCATGACATGTTGTCCCATACTAAAAATGGACAATAATATTTGGTGGAGTGGAAAAGATATATAAATCAATACATATGGTTTACATTGGCCTGAAATGTATGAAACCTCTTGGATGACAAGATGCATTTATGGACAATGATGGTATAAAAGTTGGTCAACCTCCAAATATGGTGGGTGGGCTTCAATCCTACTTGATGGTTGATATAGGACCTGACATGTACTTCTCAAATAACATAGGGGATATCATTACCTATATAAAATAGTGGATAATTTCATCAGAAATATGTTTTTTGAATTTCTACTTAAGGTCTGGCACACTCTGGATTATGATGCACACTACTCACCGAGGGATTCTCTCATGCTCAGCTCAGTCTAGAATGATAATTCCACGCTGGAGATACTCAATGAATGGATTTTTTTTGAAAATGTATTTTTTCATCTATGGATGATCCAAAGTGTCCATTAATAGAAGAACTGGTGGATATCTGGTTTAATTACTATCATTCATCATCATTTGAGATTAATGGGTCGATGACCAAGAAGTGTTCCCCAGGGATGATTTATTCATCATGGTCAAAGTTTGTGAGAGATGAGACTAACTTGGATAGGGTATCTTATTTACTAATTAGCGACCAAGGGACATGGTTTACATCTGGATGATAAAAACTTAGAAATTAAATGATGGGTGACCTCCAACAATGGACCAAGGTCTTGGTTTTTGATGATGTAGTTATGGTTGATTTGATTCATGATTAAATTAGAGTCTTCTTTCACTTGTAAGTGATGGAAATCAAAATCGAGAGCCAATTAGAGACCATTAATGATAACTTGATAATATTCACAGTTTTTTTGTAGCCTTCTGACAAAATGAATGAGTATGGAAGGAAGACCAATGAAAGAGTGATGAAGATAATCATATATCTCACTTTGTTGATCTAAATATTGTTTAGAATTATACCATTCGTTCAAAGAGATTCACCATTGAAAAAAATATTTTAAAATGGAATATCTTAATCAACTAGGATAATAAACTCATTCGGGAAACTGAAATATAGGCGAATTCCTTTAGGGAATGTATGAGTGGCCCGGAAATCATCCAGTTCTTTCCCTTGGACTTGTCTCTATGGAAGACATTTGATGTCAAACTACTGGAGGACCATTGGACTATGATACAATCTTCCATTCAACATTGATATATTTATAATATTTTTTAGTGTTCTACATATGAATCCAATAGTATCTCAATATGTTTCAAATAATATTGATACATAAGCTCTATGAAAACCTATGTGGGGAAGCAGTCCTTGATAGGGTTGTATCATTCCTCCAGGTCAAGGATCGTGTAACTAAAATTGTATTGACTATTTTCTCACCCTCATTGTATTTTTTTAGAGATAAATTCATTGAGTTACCATTATATGGAGGTCACAAGGAGAACCATTTCTTCCATGAGACATGTGGCCTTAGACCGAGAGGCTACAATAGTTACTACTTGTTGTTATTGAAAACAGGGTGTTATCATCATCTTAAAGGTAAATGGTACATTTCATCATGATAATTGATAAGGCCTTACACTTAGTATCCATATTTGTGAAAATTAAATTTATGAATGTTAAGTGGCCTTTGAGGCCCCATAGATCATAGAGGATTCTTAGGGGAGGAATCTAGCTGATGGCCTTGACCTTCTCTTGGTCAATATAAAATCCTCGATATCTTTCAACATTCCTGAGAAACATACTATATGTATCCCAAAACTCAAACATTGATGGATTCATCCTTATATGATTGGTTCATATAAATATGAACACATCCTAATGGTTGTTATATGGTCTAGACACTGAAAATTTTTTCCACCAGGTTTTTCAACATTTAATTCCACTAATGTCCTTAGTATTGGTTTGAAGATATGATGCATTGGCCACTGATAAAGGGATCCTGAAATCATTAGGAAAAAGGGAATCATCAAATAGAAAAAATTACATTGAGGATTCATAAATGTGGTCGGTTCATTATTATTATGGGCCATCCAAGTTATATTTTACACATAGTATCCATCCATGAAAGAGGGGTCCCATAACACTATGGTGGAATAGATCAATGTCTTTATCAGTGGACAAGAAATATCACCCTTCAGGTTATGTTGGATGATGTCCAAGATTTCAATATAGAATATGATCTTCCCATTATTCATCGTCATTAATATCGTGTTAGATATCTATATAGGGTACTAGACCTCCATAATGGTGTTTCATTTTATAATCTATCAATTTTGGCTTTAAGCATAACACCATATGAGGGATGAATATTTGTGGGAGGCATCTAGAACCTCTAATGTGTCACTGGGAGTCCAATATGTTGAAAGATGACATAATGTTCTTTAAATGGTATCTCTTTATATCTCTAGGAATAGACATCACAATTTTGATTCAAGAAGGCCACATACTACTACTACTACTCTTTTTGAGAGAGTGAAGCATTGATCAGCATCGACCATGGATCTACATAATTGTTAAGGTACATCTTAATTAAATCCTTAATAGTGGTGGAGAATACTACATCAAATGTAGTAGTATTGTCTTACATGTCCACTTATTAATATGCTATTAGAGATTCAGTTGGAGGGGGCCTCTATTCTAGGCCAACTAAATTAGGGGAATCAGAAGTGCCATGTCGGGTTGATGCAGAATCCTCGCTAAGAGGATCCCACACCACTGAGACTATAGATACATAAGTTTTCAATGGAATTTTTTATGGCCTTTGATCACGAGTTATATGGTTGATGTCTATGTAATGGAGGTGAGTCACCTTCTATATATCCATTCATTCCCATCAAAAGAAGTATAAAAGCTGTGAAATGGTGGACATAGGGAGAACGCGTAAGTACTTCACTATAATAGGGTCTTCCTATTTCACATGATCCAATACCATGTATGATTATTAGGTAATATACATATAATCTTTTTTCATATTGACACCAAACCCTTTTACTAGAGACAAAAATATCTCCCCAGTTCCAACATCATTGACACTAACCAATTAAATGGGATAAGGATGGTGTCACCCATGTTTTCCAATAGATTAAATATATTTGATATTAAAACTATTAGAGAATTGATGCACTCAATATAATTAATCAAAACATAATTACCCAATTTCTTATAGTTTTCATCATCCAGATTGCAGGCTTCACAAGAGTCGAAGGGTAGTGCATCACCCTATAACACACCAAATTGACCATTAAAGGACTATATGTGGAACTGGTTATTGAAGGTGGGTTGAAAATGTGAAAATAAATCTAGGGACTACCCAAACACATCTTTTAGGTAGTATCCTATGTTAGTAATATGATTACCGAGTCCTGAAAAACAATAACATTAAACAGCATTTTTAATAAATTAAACATTATATAAATAGGCTCACAAAGACCTTAATTGGTCTTGTCTATTTAGAGTGTTGGAAACATATTCACTTATACATTTGAAAGATAAATTTTTTCCCACATGTTACTTTAAGAAAATCACCCTTTTTAGAAATATCATAATAAATATATATTTACAACATGGGTAAGGAATCATATAATGGGACGTGATAAGATGCTCAGTAAGGGTAATAAATGGAGAAATGTAAGCATATGCCTGAGAATATGGGTTTGGGAACATGATCATAACATAAAAAGATCATGATTTCAACATCAAAGATCATAAACATGAATAACAGCATATATATTTGAATTTAATAAGATATTAATCAAATAGTAATAATGAAAATAATCCATGAAATAATAACATAGGAATAATATAGGGAATTTTGGATTGCATAAACATGGGATATCAATCCATATAAGTCAAGACACATAGCTTGAACTTATCAATGAACTTCATTGGATCTACATCTACTCAGAGGGACAAACCAACCTCCCTATTTAGATACCTTTCAATTTATGGGATTGGGTTTCCCCATTATCCAAGAGTGGATTAGGTTTCCCCGTATTCTAAATTTATGATGACTACAACAACTAAGAGAGTGACACCCTCATCCCTTGTTGGTTTCATTTCCTAGGAATGGATTGAGTTTCCCCATATTTTAACTTCATTGTGGCTACAAATACTGAATGGGACACTCAAACATCCATAGTTTTAGTACATTCCTTGTAAGGGATCGAGTTTCCCATCATCCTATAGTAGATATGGTTTCCCCATTTTCTATCTTTATGGTGACCACACCTATATGGTATGACCAACCACAATCCCCCATCATAGTGCTTTCCTTGTATGGGATTGGGTTTCCCAGTATTCAAATAGGGGATCAATCCTGTTGATTTGATTTACATAATTATCTAATGAGATATAAATCATTAACCAATTCATTGTAGGGAGATATATGCCCCACCCATCTCATTATAAAATCATTCATATAAGTTCCACTAAACCAAAACCTTTCATCTTATCCTGACCCATTAAAGTAGAATTATTTTAAAAACATCTTATCATTATACCATGAAATTAAATAAGTGAAAATAACATTTCATAAAATCATATCATATGAAAATAGATAAATTTCCTAATCATTTAATAAATGCATAACCAGTGAAAAGAAGTTGGTTTCAAATGAACATAACTCGTGGTATAGAAATGGGTGTAATAAGCATAATTACATCAAAAAATAAAACATTATAGATATAATATGAATGAAATAAACAGATAATTTTATATAAGGTCATGTTTAAAATTAATGTATGTTATAACATATGTAAAACAACTTGGAATGAAATTTTGAATAAATTTCTTGATGAAAAAACCCTTTCTTCTTTGAAAATTAAACATTAAAACATAAAAAAGTTTTAAAAATATTTTTATCAAAATAGAGGTGATAAATTTTAAATAAATATTAGAAATTATTTTTGAAACGTTTTTCTTTGAAAGATTATAAACAGATCTTAAGAAATATTGAAAACAATTTTCCACGAAGACATGTAAAAGAAGATTGAAATTCATTTGATAACCATTTATTTGAAAATACTTTGAAAACATAAAAATAAAGAATGGTATGTTTTTAAAAACATTTTTATTGAAAACAATTTAAAGGATACTAATTTTTTTTAAAAACCCATTTCCCTTGAAAGCATAAATTATTATTGAAAACATTTTGAAAACCATTATCCAAGGAAAACATAAAAAAAGATTGAAATTTTTTTAACCCCATTTAAATAAAAAAACATTAAAACAAAGAGTATACATAATATATGGAAATAAATTTCCTTAAAAAACATTGTAATATTGTAATGGAGGTTTAAAAGTAATGATGGTCATGACAGTGGGTAAATATAAACATGGTGGACATTCCATTTTCACCACAAAAATGATTAAAAATGTTCCTCTACCGGAAAATGAAGAGAAGATTAATTTTTAATAACGATTTTGATTAAATGGTAAAACTTGTGTTAAAAATTATTTTATTCATATATGCAGAATATTAAAATTAATTTGGATGCCTTTTAGAGAAAATTGTTTTTTAAGAACATAGATTTCAAACCAAAGATAAGGGTAATGTCTGACTTTCATAAAAAATATTCATAGTTATCAGAAATAATAAAGTGTATAAAATTGTAATAATATATTATATATCTGTAATAAATATAAAAGAATAAATATCTTGAATTTTATTTAGTTATAGATCACAATATTTCTTTAATTGTAACATAATCATAAACAATACCTATAAATAATGTGTTTTTTTCAATAAACTATTACCAAAGGGTAACATGGGATCATAATATCTATGTAAGAATATAAAATTAGATGAAGATTAAATTTAAATTAAAATAGAATAAGATTCATGATATTATATTTCAAATATGCATCAAAAATTAATTTACGTGCGTAACAAAATATATGACTCAAAGAAGAAAAACTGAGAGAAAACTATCTTAGAGATTTTGTAACTTATGAAAAATAAACCCCATGAGAGAATAATAATAAAATGGATATTTAAATACCCATAAATTTAATTAAAATATTAATATAATACATTTATGGTCTGTATGTACACCACAAAAAATAAAATTGTTCTTAATGAGGCATATATCTCACGGAAATAAAAAGTGAGTTGAAATCCCCTTACCATATATTTTGAATCTCACCGAACTAGTTAAAAACTCATATATAGTAAATATTATTTTTTTATAAATCTCATTAATAACTATATACATATATCTAATACCATATTCAGTTTTATTACGACTTTATATTACCCCATTGTAAAAAGATTTATTTTAAGCTTACGCTTTGGGTAATATTTCCATTATTGTGTCATAATTTGTAATATCATTCCCCCTGAACATCATATGATGAATTTAAACTATGATATTAATTTCATGTATATTAATTATATATTTATTATAATAATCTATAGAATACATGTGTATTAAATGGAATAAACTATTTATGGAGATGTCCGGTTGTACGTATCCATATATGCTCTTTCCATTTTCATGGCATACTGAAAGAAAGAATGTAAATTAAAATTATGTGTGTGTATATATATATTTGTATATAATAACATACAATTATCCTTATCTGGAAATATATATCATATTGGTTCACTAAAAATACCCCTAATACATTCCATGTAGTGTTTGAACAAATCACAACGTCTTGATGGAGTGGTAGTCCACACTTACTCAAACAAGATTATTGTATTTACACATGGTGAAAAGAATAAGGGTACATTATAATTAATAGTTATTGAATAATAAATAAATTTTTAACATCATATATATAATGTATAAAAATATGTATCATCAAAAAATTTACCATGGGAGGATGTAAATGAAAAATGAACAATCATCGATTCATGAAGCGGTAGTTCTCCATACATGTAAGGAGTATGTTCGTTACCAATTAGATGGAAATCTCTGTAATTTTTAGTAGAAAAAAATACTGTAAAAAAATAAAAGTAAATTTTGGATAATAATTTCTTCATACTCTAATTTAATAATTATATTTTAGGTAGTGGAGAATAGAAATAAAATAAATGAGCTTAAGAGAGGGTGTTACCTCTTAATTGGGTAACTTCTATTAGATTACACAAAAGGGTTACCTTAGAATTATTTATTCCAAAAGAGAGGATACAAGTAGGGAGGGAAATTTTGTGGTTAGTTTATAGTAAACATAATGGTTGAGAATATGTGTTTTTATAGGTGTGAGGATGTGGGAGATGTGGTAACATTTTATTGGTAAGGGAAAGGACACACATGGAATATTTTAAAACAAGTTAGGTGTAACAATGATTTTAAATTAAAATGATATTATAAAAGAAAAATCAATAATATAAGTCTTTTTTCTGAAATATTACCATATACATTGTTTTGAGAAGGTCATTGGGTCATTTTGTCCCTTCTGATTAATTTTTATTACATTTTTATTCTTAATTTAACTTTATTCATTATAAATATTTTTATTATTTAATCAAATAATTTTTTTCAAGAAGAAATTTTTACTATATAGAATATATAAATTATTCTTATTTCTAATATGGAATCCATTTTATCAAATTATCATCATATATATGGCCAAAATTAATTTATCATTAATCTCACAAATGGAACGATAATATATGTTTTTAATGTAAAAACATTATAATGGTTGTTATGGTTTTATATTCAATATCAATGTACAATTGTTTAAAATGACCAAAATTGAATTTATAGTTAAATATATTATTTTTTTAGTATTTTAATACAATTTCAAATATAAATTATCCTTAAAAATAAATTAGATGAAAAAGTAGTTTTTGAATTAAAATTCACTATTTTAATTATTCATTAAAAATTGAAACTTCTAAGAAAAGTACAAAATTTTTCTCTAACCTAATTTTTATCTCTATATTTAAACTATTTAGATAATTTTGACATATTAGATTTATTTATGTTACAAATTTTTTATTTAAATTAGGTTTTCCATTAATAGGTGGTAAAACAACTTTTATAAAATTATAGGTTTTTCTGGGTAATATTTAGAATATTATCATAATATGAATATAATATAAATTGGATGATTATAAAAAATATTTTTTTCAATAAATAATATATAAATTTAATTAATATCATTCAACAGTATTAATGAATTGAAATTATTAAGTTAAATCACCGTTTCCCATAAAAGAGTCTTTTTTGAAATCATTCTGTTTATATTCATATTGTTTTTATATTCAATTATAATTAATATGTAACCAATTAATTCAACTATGTTTATTAAAAATTTAGTAAATCATATAGTATTAAATTTAATTTCTATGTTATATCTTATTTAATAACAATATTTTAATAATTACTAATCATATGGTAACACTTGTTCTTGTGTGTTACACAAGTTATTGGGGAAAGTCAGTCTTTTATGTAATGTAAACTTAACATGATGATCGGTGTATGTTAAAAAGAAAATCTATGTTCAATGAAGTAAGTAATTACCTTGTTTTTTTATATAACACAATCCAAATATAGTTCATTAAAATAAATATAATATTTTTAGTATTTTGTGGAATGAAAAATATAAAAAAGAATAAATTAATTTGGAAAAAATAATTCACAATATCTCCGGGTGTTTGATGATACACCTTTATAATTATTTTCTACATCTAAATTCATCTAGGTTTTCAATGATTTAATACTTTATGTTCCTTTCATAGAAACACACATCATAAAAATTAATCCTAAAACATTTTTTGAAAAGGTAATGTCGGAATCATAATGGTTACCCAAAGAAACATATAACTAGTGTTATGTATAAGAGAAAATAGGTGGTAATTAAAAACATGGACTTGAAGGAAAAATATAAATATTCATTGGGAGTTTTTAGGTCACAAATTTTAGAAAATTGAATGATAAATGACAATTTCCGAGAGTCAAAATCATTAATATATGATGATTTAAAAGGTCATATGTTCAAAAAAATAGGTATTAGGATAACACATTTTTTATCATAGTGTTTACTTTTATTAATTATATTACTAATTAAGAATGCAATGAGTTATATATAATTTATAAGTTTCTATAAAAAAATCACTTTCACTGGCTTTTCATTTTTCTATTTCTAATTCATCCCTTTCATTATGAAATGGATTTCCTAAAATTAAAATTTGTGCCTCACCACTAAAATAACATTTTACCGGATCTGAAGGCCCGTAAAATGAATGAAATTTATAACAATTTATCATTAACAATCCTTAAAAAAATATGGATATTATATTATCATCGAAACATGAAGAGTAACACTAATATTTTATCATATATATTTATTCATCAAAAATCATTATACATTAATCTAGAAATTGAATAGGTGAAAGGTAGATGTGAAACTCGTATCATTCTTCAATAATGTGTTAATGAACTATATATATTCCATACATGACTGGTTGTAACCCACCACACATGAATACATTTTACAAAACCACAGTAATAAAATTTCCAAATATAATGGAAATCCTTGAAATAAGGTTAATAAATAAATATTCTTTAATCCATAGTTTTTAACATAATCCCATTACATAAATACTACCTCTAAATTGTATCTTAAACTTCTCATGAATGGTTAACCTTATAAGCCTTATAATATATAAAAATCCAAATAAGTATAAAAAGGTCATTAAATCATCTTATCATTGATACATCCATATATCCCAATGTATCTCTTGGTTGTTACGTTGAAAACTTGTGAATATGATAATTATATAATCTCATGAACCACATAAATGACGTGGGTTACCATTTACCCTTATTAAAATCATTCTTCTTTACTTATTCCAAAGAATATTGGATATATTCTTTAAATCCAAAAATATTTTGTATTCTCAATCTATTATATTATAAACGACTTTTCAACAAATAATTAATGGATTCCTAGGTAATCATTATCGTCTCATTTACTTTTACATTTACAAAATCTCATCATCCAAACATCATTATATCAACATAAGAATCATATTAAGCATTTCCTTCACTTAATAAATTAACACCTTTATATGAAATAATTTTTCTACCTCACCGGCACAATTTGAAAGATCCATTCAAATTATAATGTAATATATCTTAAAAATAATTATATATTTCATGATTCGTATAATATAATATTTGAGTTATATAACATATACACTTATATATTCCAAATTTATTCGTAAATCATTAATAATACTTCTTAAAAAAATTAATACATATTTCAATGAATATGAAATAAAAATCATTTCTTCGCATTTATCAAACACACCATAATCATTAATATCAATAATAATATTAGAACAAAACATATCTTTCATATTTAGTTTTTGGTCTTTTTATAATCAATAGAAAACTCATTACTATTATCACCTTTATGATTATATTTATGAGCCTTACACCTAGGCCACAGATTTCTGTAATGAAAATACATTCCATATTAATAGAAATTAATATTTGATAATAGATTACGGAGGCAAACATTCTCATACATTTCATTAACTAAACTCTTCATCTTTACCTTTGTAGTTACATTATTTGTGTCATTATTTTCCACAATCTAAACAAATTATTGTTCCTCTATTATTTTCACGTAGGTGAATCATTCAATGTTTCCTACACAAAGGAAACCAAATAATTATTCTTATATGGTCTCCATTGCCTAAATTATATGTAAAATCCTTCTATATTTTCATTGTCCAATCTTATAGTTGGATAAGGTACACTTTTTTATCAAGTTCCGTAAAAACTAATTAGGAATGAACACATCATATTTCACTCTAGTGGTCATTCCATTTTATTTCTCATCATCATAGTTTCTATCAAATTCTACATTAATCATGTTCCTTTTGATCCCCACCATTTTCTAAAACCAAAATTCATTTAGTATGAAGAAATCATCATAGTGAGAAATAATATAACCCTGAAAAGTAACTTCAAGGATGTCTAGGTGATGAAAAAAGTCCTTAATCAGTGACACCTTTGGTTTTTCCTAGGCTTTTCACAGTAATCTACTATTAAAATCCTTCATAATGGTTCATCAAGATATTTCAAATTTCAACAGAATATCCCTTGGGCATGTCAAACTAGGTGTGCAATGATGCCCATTGTCATGTTTATGATTTCCCCAATTGAGGCTCAATACAAATTATGAGAGTTATTACCAAAAGATACATATATTCTAGATTAATATCCACTTTTAGTATCCAAAAAAGTATTTATTTATATTAAACCAATCACTTTATCCTTTACAAAAAATCCCTAACATTATCTTAAATATTAGCTCTGTCTTAGACGTATCATTTTCTACATCCCAAGATATATCTTTAGAAATATCCCTTGGGATATCATTAATGTTTTCTCATTCTAGTTTTTAAAGGTTAACATATCCATAACTATGAGACATATACAATGTTCCAGTCCTAACATATATTAACATTACAAAACCATGTTGAAATACATTTGACGTTATATAAACAGATGCCCAAAGGCAATTATTGGTATAGTGCCAATGGAAACATTTAAACATAAACACTGGTACATTATCGAGATACATTATCTCCCACTAGGTTCATCAGTAATATATTCCTTCATATACACATCATGTATAATAAATATATTTATAACATAAGGATAGAAACAGAGGTTGATCCCAAATGCTAATGAATGGTAAAAAACGGAGACATGTAATCAAAAAAATGATCTTAATGTATGATATTCTGAGAATACAATTAAAATATCATACGATGAATATCATACATCATAAACATGAATAATTCCATAAATCATGTATGTTCACAAGACATGAATCACAATTAAATAATGTTTATAATCCATGAAACACAAACATAGGTATAAGACATGGAATTGTGGAATTGGTAAACATGTGATATCATTCTCTATATGAAAATATTCATTACTATATCTTGTTTATGAAATTCATGGTAACTGTATCTACTAGGAAAGACACACCACCATCCCAAGTCACAGTCCATTCCATGGAATGGACCTGTTTCCCTATATTTTTATAGTAGATCTAATTTCTTTATCTTCACAATTCACTATGACTACACCTACTAGGCATGACACAACATCGTTCACAGCCACAGTCATTTACTTATAAGGGATCGAGTTTCCCAATCATCTAACTACATGGTGACTACACCTACTAGGATGGAGACACAACTATCCCCATTTTTAGTCCTTTCCATGTAAGGGTTTAGGATTCCACATCTTCCCGTAGGGGATAGGGTATCCCCATATTCCAAAATCATAGTGATACGAACTACTGTGCATGCACACCACCATCCAAAATCACAAATATTTATTTGTAACAGATTTTGTTTCTCAATATTACCATAGTACATCACGCACATCTACATTATTCACATCATTATCTCATGAGAAATGAACTGTTACTCAATGAATTTGAGGGAGATATAGATCACAAACAGACTATAATAAAATAATTCATACATGTTCCACAAGATAAAAAACTATCATTATATCATGTCTCTAAAAATAGATGGTTTTTAAAAACATCGTATCAAAATCCCTTGAAATGAAATGGAGAACAACACTTTTTCATCACACCATAAGACATGGAAAAGATAAATGTTTCATAATAATTTCTATAATGTCAATACTATGAAAGGTATAAGATATTAGATGTATATAATGCATGGAAGTGAAATAGGTGTCATAATCATTAGTACATCCAAAATAAAACCTTTCATGAAATATTATTAGAGGATCTGTTGGATAAATTCCGATAAGTTCATTATTAACATAAAAAGTTGTCATATTAGATAGAAAATAACTTGGAAAGATATTTTGAAAATAATTCATAAGTAATAAAGAATTTTTATTTGAAAAAACATCATTAAAACATAAAAACTATTGGAAAAAATTACCATGAAAATATTACTAAAAACATATTCAAAATTATTTGAAAAAAATTTGAAAACTTTTTCTTTGAAAAAAATAAATATAGATTGAATCCTTGTTTAAAAAAATAATAATTTAAAACAAATAAATGAAGTATTAAAATGTTTTGAAGACAACATCATTGAAAAAAAAATTATATCATTTAAATATTTATTGTAAATTATTTAAAATCCATTTTAGTGAAATCAAAAGAATGATTCATGAAAATTGTTTGAAACCCATTTTCCATGAAAAAATAAAATAATATTGAAATCATTTTCAAAATCTATTTCACATTAAATCTTATAAAATGTTTTTGAAAGCATTTTGAAAACATTTTTCTTGAAAACCAATTTAAACCCATGAATTTACCAAATATTAGGAAATCAGTTTCAATAAAAATTAATTTATTATCTTGTAAAGGAAAAATCAATGAAATTACTGTCATGATAGGGGATAAATCCATATATTCTGATCATTCATTTTTCACATTATAAAGTTAAGAAAATTTCATCGGCCAGAAAAGGATATGAATATTTATTTATAAAAACTAATTTTTATAGTTAAAATATTGATAGAAATATCATTTAATGATATTATATGAATGTTTTTTTATTCTTTTATTCTTTTTGAAAACATGGGTTTGAAGGAACATAGATTTCTGACTAAAGATGTAGGTGAATTTGGACCTTCATAAAAAAATATTTGTAATAATAATTACCAAATAGTTGAAAAAATGTAATAATACATTAATATATATTGAATAAATTTAGGATAATAAATATAACAAACTATATTGATATATAGATCAAAATATTTCATAAATTTAAGTGTAATCATTAAAAATCCCGATAAATGATGGGATTGTTTAAATAAACTCTCACCACATTATTATGTTGGATCATACTCTAATTATAGGAAAATAAAACTACATTAAAAAAACCATTATTAATATAAGATGATTCATGATATTGTTTTTTATATTAACCTCCAAAATAATAATTTAGTTTCATTACAAAACTTATGTCTTAATGAAGTTAGATTGAGATAAAACTATTTTACAGATTTGTAACTTTTGAAAGATAAACCCCATGATTGAAATATCTTATAATGGATATGTAAATAGCCATAATTTTATGTATAATAGCCATATAATTCATTCATGAGTAGTATATACACCAAAAATATTATGTTTGTGGTGAATAAGGAATGTATCTCACGTAAATAAAAAGTGGTATGAAATCCCCTTACCATGTGTCTTTCATCTCATTGTACTCATTAAAACGTCATGTATAATGAATTTATATTAATTTTAAATATTATAATGAAAAATATTCTTATGTATAACACCATATATGGTTTTATTATGAATTTTTATTAACCTATTGGTAACAATTTCATTTTAATATTATGTTTTGGACAATTTTCACTTTATTTATTGTGTCTTAATATGTTATATCTTTGGTCATTTTACATATATGATGATTTGAAAAATTTAAACCATGATATAAATATCATTTATATTAACTATATGTTTATTATAATAATATATATAATATTGATGTTTGAAATGGAATACACTGCTCATGGAGACGGTAGGTCATTTGTACACATGAACGATTCATCTGTTTTATTGATGTATTGACATAAATAATGAAAATGGAATTTTTTTATATGTATTTTTTATATATTATCATTGAATTATAATTAATATGAAATATATATTTTAATGGTACCCTTAACATATGTTTAATATATTCTATTTAGTTTATTAATGAATCCCATCGCTTTGAGGGGCGGTAGTCCACACTTCCACAAATTAAATCATCTTATTTACATAAGATGGAAAGAATAAGAATATATTTTAGATAAAAATTTAAGAATCATAGAGACATTATAAATACCATATATATCATATATAAATATTTTTTCTTTCATATTTTCAATCATGATTCGTGGGAAAGGAAAAATGAACAATCATCATTTCGGGAGGTTGGAGTTCGCCGTACATGTAAACAGTATGTTTATTACCCATTATATGGAATTTGTGTATGTGTATATAAAACCCTTAAAATAACCGCATTACAGTATATTAAAGACAATTTGAGTATAAAATCATGGAATAAGTTGATTTTAGGGACTGATGAGTGGAAATAGAATATTGGATTTTGTGGGAGGGTGTGAACTCTTAATCGAGTAACACTTGGTTTTCACCAAAGAGATGACTTGGATGACTTTATACCCAAATGAAGGATTCAAAGAGTAAGGATGAGTTGTTGGAAAGTTTATTGAGATGATCTTGTTTGAGCTGATGTGTTTTGTGAGAGTTATGAGAGTGGTAGAGGTTGTGGCCTTTTATAGGGAAGGTAAAGGCTGAACTTTTCATTTTTGAAAACAAGTTTGGTGTACACATTTTTTACCTAAATGGTAATATAAAAAGAAAATAATAAATTATGTTTTATGGCTGCAATATGGCCTATAAATGTGTTTTGTACATGTTTTCATATCATTTGGGGCCTCAAGATTAAGGTTTATTTCATTATTAATCTAAATACAACTTTAATTGCTGTAATTAATTTTAATTACATAGAGTTACCTTTTTGAAAATATTACATTTCCCTAATTATAAATTATATATTTTTCTGATTCGAAATACGAAATCCATTGTACCAAATTGCTATATTAGAAGTTGATTAAATTAATTCAAAATTAATCCCACAAATAGGACAAAAATTTGGGATTTAGAAGTAAACAATTTTAAAAGTAATATATTTTCTTATATTAACATAAAATATTAAATTGGTTCTAATGAAAAAAATTATTAATTAATAAAAATATAATTTAATTAAACTTTTAATCGAATTTAAAATATAATTTTTCATTATAAATAAATTATAATAAACATTAAGTTTTATTAAAAAGTAAATTTTTTTTATGATTCATTTAAAAATTAAATCATCGTAGAAATGTAAATAAAATAACTAACATAATATTTATGTTTTTATTTCAAATATGATGTTTATTTTGAAATATAATATTTTTTAAAGATTCCAATGTTTTATTTCAAATAGGTTCTCCATTAGAAGGTGGTGAAACTACTCTTATAAAATTATTTGATTTTATGTGTAATATTTTGTCTTTTCTCATATTATGCAGATAAAATCAATTCTATGATTACAATTTTTTTTCTTTTGATATATATATATATATTATAAATTTAATTAATATTGTTCACTAGTAATAATGAAGTTACATTATTATGATAAATTTCATTCTTCAAATAAATAATTCTTTTAAATTATCAAACGTTTGTTTTAATTTGGTTTCTATTTTATTTTCTAATTTATATGTAACCAATGAATTCAACTATATATATTTATATGTAAGATAATCCTATAATATTAAATTTAAATGATATGTTATATATTATTAAATAATAGTATTCAAATAAATAATTATTATTTACTAATAGTTGGTCTTGAGTGTTATTCAAGCAATCAAAGAAAGTTATCCTTGCATGTAATGTAAAATAACCTCAATGTTCTATTGTGATAATAGAAATATTTATGTTGCATGTATTGAAAAATTAATTTGATTTTGCCTATAATAGATGTCAAACATTGGTTTTTAATATAAAATAAACAATTTTTATTGTTTTGTGAAATGAAAAATATCAATAACATTTAATTAATCCTTGAATGATAATTCTAAAAATACAGATGTGTTATAAGTACCATAAACTCAGTGATTGATATTAGTCCACTAGAATAAGTCTTCATCCAAACCATTCCACATGGTTTCTGCTCTATCTTTACATAACCCAAAATCATCTTGTTAAAGGGTGTTATATTATCTTTTTTAGGCCTAACATATAGAATATCCATGTTGAAATGATATTTATATTTGAACCAGGGAGTACCAGGTAGTGGTGAATGAGCTTGGCATTGAGATGTCCTGTGATGTAAGATGGATATATGTTCCCTTATAAGAGGATACCTGAATATTCCTAGAAAATGAGGTGATGGATTTTCATTCCATTTGTATCGCCTCTTATCCATAGTAATCCTCTACTATAGCTATTTATACGTCAAACCAGATATGAATTTTCAATGATTACACTACAGATTTTCATAGTTCCTTTGTCACGTAGAGGGCCTCAAGGATCGAAAGCTTCATTTTTTTCATCAATATGTTTCAACACATCATACATCTGCACGAGGGAAATATTTTCTACCTAGAATTAGTCAATCCTCAGAATGGGGCCTAACAAATGGTGTTGTTTGAAACATTGGGTAATCTATAGTGATGGAAATTTTATTATGGAGACAAGATAACTTAATCGTAACAACAATTGGTAGACTATATATTGGATGAGGTTGGGCTTTGGCTGGATCTGGTTGATCGTGATAGGCTCATGGAAGAGCTTTTTTATCATCTAACATGCTTGGATGTGAATGTATACCTAAAAATTTTGACTGAGAGAATATGGACTGCTGAGCTCTATGAAAAACACATTTATTAGTCATATTAGAATTAATGGTCTAGTTATCATGAGTGTTCTGATGGTTGGAACATCCTAATCCTTTTCTTTGATGGTTTTTTTAGCGACCCACTAGAGGTTTTCATGGAATTAATTACTATTAAGAATACTAAATTACTGTACAATATTGTAGTTTATTATGGTTTTAGACTTATTTCCATCATTAGTGACGTCACCCAATGTTAGGCAGACTGAAGGCACATTTCCCAACTCATGGGGCACGATGTCACCGAGAGTGAGATATGATTTCCCCATCTGTGGGGGACTCTAATCTGACATGTTCCATCAATTACTATTCATTCATGGAATCTAATTTTTTGACATGGATGTAGGAAATGTTTCTAAATGAGGAATGACAACCACTACATTTACATGCCTACCTTTGTGACAAATGATAACAGTGTGGGCATGGAAAACTGCATGTGATCTAAGCTATCAACATATTTCAACATCAGGTTACTAGAAGAGTACTTCTATATAGTAGAACCTTCACTATTTATATCAGGGTGATAATCAACACGTGACTTTTATTCCAGAACATCACCCAACATGAATAAATTATGAACCACATGGTCCTGGAGCCAATCTTTGAACATGAATCATTCGTTGATGGTATGTCTAAGGATTTTTTGGTATGAGAAATTACAAGCATGGACTCAAATGATATCCTGGTGGAAATTCTAACATATTTGAAGAATTAATATTCCCTTCGATTGTATGATGATGATATAGAATGGGTTTTATGAATCCCTGAAGGAATAGGTTCAGTTTCTTCTATCATGGAAGGGTGCTCTAGGAGCCTATTATTAAAGATGCGATGGAGACATATTATATTTTTTGAGATGCTCTTCTTACTGATATGGTTCTTGATGGATCTTTTCTGAGTGAGTATATTCTTGTTAGGGATATTTTTTTCAATAATTCTCATGAAAAGGAACCGAAAATGTTACCATCAATTGGGTATCAACATGAATAGTAGTTGAAGTCTCTTCTTTCACCAGTTTTATCACTGGAGTTGGAAGAGTAAGTGGTCATTATTATTGAATAGTATTCTACAATGATTCATCTAGATGCTAATTTTTTCTTGAAAAATCATGTAATTGTCATCGAATTTTCTGGGTTGATTAGGTAATGTACCGAATCACCCTTAACCTTACCCACACACATATAGAACAAATATTCCTGAGATAGCCCTCGTTCGAGGGAATATGTGAGTTCCTTCTACAAGAAAAAAATCTATGATTAAGTTATCGTGAAGTTATATTTTCATGATGATTTTAGTAGTTAATTCCTTAAATATTACATAGATGAACTGGTAATGGACCAATCTATTAAGATACTCCCAAGATGTAATGTACCATATGTGTTTCTTACTATAATGGATGGACATTGGCCTTACAAAGTCTAAACAAAACTCAAAATCTTGGTAGTATCTTCCTATTATAAGGATCTCAACATAGGTTCACAAATTGAAATAATATGAACCATTACTTAAATGGGTACCAAATTTGATTTAACGGGGTGATCCTTGGATTTTAATACTCAGAGGTGCTCAGCTGTTATTCACCCACACCAGGTATAGCATTTTTTTAGGAAGGATTTCCACATAATAGTTTTTATGGGCTTCTATGATAGTGGTCAGTGTATCTATCTAGTCATCTTGTTGTGTTCTTATGTCCACCAATTCATTAATAGTATCATAAAATCAAAGAATCTGTCTCCTCAACTTGGAGAGAAACTCATCATGGATACCGGGGTGGGTAATCACGATACTAAGGTGGGTTTGAGGCCTCAAAAATTGATTCCAATCAATTTTCATCATATTATCACTTGACATGATGCCTGAGGCCACTTATATCATGTGTACTTCCATGAACAAGGTGGGATGACTCCCCACTGGTTGAGAAATTGGGTCACTTAGGTCATTTCCATTTTCCCAGAACTGATCAACAATGAAATCAGTGATGAACCTTTTATAGTACTCAACCAAATGATGCAATTCAAGTATTGTTGGATTTGAAACAAATTTCAGAACAACCTAAAATTATCAGATGTATTGATATTTCCCTTCAAATTGTAGAGTTTTCGATAGGGATGAAATTCTTATTAAGTAGACTGAAGCCCAGTGGCTACCTCAACTAATGCATAGGGAAAATAATGAGAAGTTTTTCCTAGTGTTATACTAGACCATGATTTAGATCTTCTATATCATGAACAATGTCAGTTCACCTATTCCTCTAGAAATTTCGTATTTCATTGATAACCATGTTAAAAATTGTTGTAAAGAGATGGGATCCTTCTCATTCTGTAGATAGGATGGAGTACCTGAAGAAAAGTTTAAAATGGAGAGTTAATATTACCCCTATCCATTGATATTCACCTGAAGATTCACTTATTTCATGATCCAGCTAGGAATGGTGAAGCTCTTGAAACATCGTTGTTGAAGTGTCTAGAGATAGTCATGTGACCCATGGAACTATGGTACTATGAGAAATTTGATGTCAAACTTTCGACAAAGTTGGTTTTCCCCAAGGTACTTTCAGTTTCATTGATATTTCATCTCTAGATCTTGGAGGAATTGGAATGTATCCAAAAATTCATGTGGAAACACATAGCCTGACCAATGGTGAGGTCCCTAGGATATCGAATTATATATCTACGGTCATAAAACTGTCACTAAATACTGGTCAATGGACATAGCCTCCAAGAAGCTGTTTTTTTGGGGGAAGAGTTTTCGATTTGGTTGAAATAATTCCAAATTGAAGAAGAATGAGATTTATTTAGTGTAGCCAATGTATACCAGTTTTCTTACTAGTTTATTAGGATACAATTTACTACATGAGTCAAAAATTTACTACTTACTAGGATATCCCTCAATGTGGTTCCAACCTCATCATCACATCCTAGTAGGATGGGGTGTTCAACACATCCATGTGTACAAAGGATATGACACACATCTTTGGCCTAGAAGAATTATCAGAACATGAAGGAATCATCATAGACCTATAAATGTCACCGTTGTCTCAAGTGGAGATATATAGTAGTGATACTAATGGTGATGGAGACAGTTTTACTATGTTCCCATAGATGGTATGTAGAACTTCCTCCACATATAGGTACCTGTAGAGGGATACAAGGATACAATATACCTATGTTCTAGGATTTAAATACATTAGTGGTGGTATCCATCCTAGGACTCTAGAATCTGTGGTCAAGGATACACTATCGAGACATTAAAAACCTTGAAATCAGATATGCCAATGTGGTCAAAGAAGACTTCATGTATCCCAATGTTTTTCCTTTGATGGTAGGTATTATCCATCCCGCCCTGTGATGTTTCATCAAGGATAGTTATGTCTCTATCGTGGGAATGAACTCTATAATAGATATAAATAGAGGGGTGTTGACCTCCACCTGGATTGAAGTTAGAGTGGGTAGGAACACTTCTTTTACTTTCAAAAACAAAGGGAGGACCTCTATGTTCAATTTTGAATGAGTGGGGAGGACCACTAAATTTTTTTGGTAGCACGAGAAGAATCACTGTGATGAATACTGATGAAGTGGGGAAGAACTTGACTTTTTTTGTTGATAGAGTGAGGAGTATCTAAACTATGGTTGGTGGGAAAATGATGGGGTAAAACATACTGATTTTCGATGAAGTGATAATAACATACACTGTGGTTTGTTGAGATATGTGGATGACTTCCCTGTTCTCTAATAGGATTAATGGTAGGACCTCTATACTAGTTATTAAAATAGAATGTAGGAACACTACACTGGTTATCCTCATAGTTGGATGGACCATAATGACTATTAGTGGTTTTGGTGATTGAGATAGTCAACCCAGCCTACCTATGAGGTATCTAGGGTCACAATACTATTTAAACAATGATAGATCCATACTCATCTATCATAGTGATCTCAAGGGATACACATGTGGTGCAAGGGGACACAATATCCATAGAATATTACCCTTGTTGAGAATTATCCAGAATCTTCCCTTGACATCTACATCAGGTAATCTATACCGTGGTAGATAGAACATGTGTAAATTCCACATTATCTTTTTAATATAATTCTTTTCAGGGATGACGTTGATGAGGCTTCGTTTTCACTATCCTCATTATATACCGAGTCATTTTCATATCCGAAACAACTATAATTCCTACTATATCATCGGTAATGTGGATTGAGTCATCATATAGCTATGGGAAGATATTCCTAATGTTATTCAATATCATATTGTGGGATTTTTGTTCCCTACATATCCTTTAGGGACTACGGTGCCGATATTGATTAGATGTCTACAGGACATGGTGGGAAACATCCCTTATTGGAATGACCACCTCTTTCTCATATCCATGTAATAGGTTATTGATCACCCTACACTGTATTATTTTATAGGGTGATATGGGGTGTAGGTGCTCAGTAGCTGATGTCACGACAGAAGTTGTGGTAGAGGCATATTTTTGTACGGTTTCTGCAATAATATTTTTTATTGCACTGGTGCCTGTGGGCACTAGATAAATGGTAATACCATATGATGATTCCTATATGGTTTGGGGACTACTCAATCAGTAATGGTATAGTAATATCAAATATTGAGTCCCCAATATCATCCAATCTTCTGATGTATAGAAGAATCCACATTGATAATATTGCAGTTTGAGGATTCCCATTTCAAACTTCCCCAATACATATATGATTTTTATGGTGGCTCCCTATTTTCATAGTTGGGCTATGAACTAAATGTTTGAATCATTTGACATGTAAATCTATTGATTCCCCAAACTGTTTTAGTCCCCATTATTGAAGACAATAGTTTAACATTGATTTCACCATTTCGGTTTTTGACACTTTCACTAGGGAACCTATGCATATTTTTTGCTACATTTTGATGCAATGAAATCATAGTATCCACAGATAGAAATATTTCATCACTTTCATTGGATATTTCTAAACATTGATATGGGTTCTAATTTCCTCTTTCCATGTTTCCTTATTAGATCTCAACATCACGTCTGTGTCTCCCAAAAATATTACGTCATATTTGTGGAACTCAATCCCACATCCATCTCTATGTAGAGATATAATAATTACACTACTTCTATATCAGTAGAGAATAAACCCATGGTCAAGAGAATACTCATTTTTGGAATCTTTTGGAATGTATGTACATTTTTAAAATTGGTCACTTGTAAATATTCTTCATTGGAGGGCATCTTTTTTAATACATCGTAGGCATTGAAAACAAGAAATCTTATGTCAATCACACATCAATTGATCCCAAGGGAATAATTATTCAATTTATTTTTACCATAGTAATATAATACTTATTAAATGAGGTGGGTATTATTATTTAGGTGACAATTATAACATCATGTGTAGACTTTTAGAAATGTCATATTAATATGGTTCAAGTAGCATGATTAACATATTTTGGATAAGGGCATAGGGTAAAAATATTGTTTGGACATGGTGGTTGATCACAATTCTCTATTAAGATAGATCAAGGATGGTCTTCCATTAGTGTAAAGATGTCACAACTGATTATATATTTGGATCCAAATACCCTATTGAGGTGGAACTAGAGGTGTGTCCCATGGAGAGAAGATGTACCTTTTGAGTTTACATATTGATCATCACTCCATATTGAGGTGGATCTTCGAGGTGTGTTCATAGGAGTGAAGATGTCACACATGGGTTTTCCAATGGATCAGAACACCTTATTGAGTTTTATTTCAAGGGGACTTTTTTGGAGGGATGATGTCACATATGGGTTTATCGATGGATCATAATTTCTTATTGTGGTGGATCCATGATCTGGGTCTCAAGGAAAAAATATTTAATACATGGGACTATTAATAGACCATATCACACTATTGGGGTGGATCTAGAGGTGTTCAATTGATAGGGGATATGTCACACCTTGGATTACCAATAAATCAGAATTCCATATTCTAAATGATCTATAGGTGCATCCTTAGGAGGGAAGATGTGAATCTAGGGATTATAAATGGACAAAAATTCCCTATTGAGGTGGATCTAGATGTTCATCCCTAGAAGGGATGATGTTGAACATATGATTTCCATTTCAATGATGAACCATAGGAAAAAACCTCCATAATCTTTTGGGATATAGGGAACAAAACCCATGTATTTCAATATCACAGTTCACGGTCACCTAAGCGAACTGATCTACACATTTTAATTTCATGTAGTATGGACACTCATGTCATGAATGGAGAGTCAATGATGGATGATGTTGGTATTAAGTGTTGTAGATTCCTGAATTATAAGTTCATCCTATGATGGGAAAGGAGATTTCATCCCATGTGAGTACAATATACAGAATCTTGTGTTTATAGAATATGGTAGGAGGTGTGGGGGTTATCCCATTTCGATCAAACATGGGAAATCCTATATTTGTAACATAGCATAAGGCCACAATTTTACAATATGTAATAAATACGTTTATATATAGTTTATCTTCAAATCACTATTAAATAGAGGTATGTAGTTTTAGGTCATTTTTCATTGACGTGGATGGGTGAACTCATCAACAGAGCCATGTGAAGGTGATAGTAATATTCTGAATAAAAAACATTGACAAAGACATGTTTGCAGTTTCCTTCAATGTTTATATATCTAGGGATTACACAACCACCACTCATGTCCCTCTACGAAGGAAACAACATCTAAAATACAATGCAGGGGTATAAATCATGATACATGACATTAGGATACCTATTATTAGAAGAAAAATGTTTTAAGGCTCTTAGGATTAGATGAAACATGATGGGTAGTGGACTATGCCTCACTTGAGGTGAAGAAGGATGAAACTAGATTGGATAGAACTAGTCACACATGGACTTAGATTGTAGTCGAACCAGTCCCAGAATATTATGGACTTAGAGGCCTTGGAGAGGATCTTCCTGAATCTCAGGGCCTCAATAAAGGGGTGTCTCACAATGCTTATGGGGTTCGAATTGGTTAGGGGTTTCAAAAAATAATCTGATTTAAGAAACAAAGTAACCCTTCCTCATGATAACATATTGGTTCCTATGGGGTTGGATTCATGTTATATATATGTCTCAATAAGTCACAAGTGCATTATAGGGTGTTCTTCATATTTCAATTGAATAATCATTCGTGAAATGAATCCCCTCTTTGGATGGTGGTTCCCAAGAACTCAAGGGAGCGGTTTTTATGTTTAAAGGATACACTGGGGGTCCATTTTCACATTCACTCATTATGCGTAGGAGGTTCACTTACATGGGGTGTTTATAAGAAGTTTATAGGTAAAATGTTCCCCATAAAATTAGATTTATGGGGTTGGGGCTATTATTGGATGTCTACTTCCTGAATATTGGAGTACTTTTACATTAGTTATGATATTAGAGAATGATGGGGCACTTTGATTCAAAAGGACAATACATAAAGGTTATTGTAAACCCTCTATGTTGTTGTGATGTGCTTTGTGGTTCTAGATTGACTCTTTATGGAGTTTACCAGTAGGCCCTTGTGCACTCGACATATTTGTGATCATTAAAATTTCAAGAAGGTGGGGAGACTAATGAAAGATACACTTATATTAATTTTTTGTCCATTTATACTTGGAATGAATTTTATTTGACCTTTCATTTTTTGACTAATCAAAAAACACATTTTTTTCGGGATCAATAATCATAAATGTAAAATGAATTTAAAATATAACGGAAATATTTCTTTAGGAAAATAACTATTTCATATTAAAATAACTAAATTAAAATCGAAAAATTTACATAATATTATGTGAAGAATTTTGGTCAAATGAAAAAAACAATTATGTAGTGGATGGTTCAATGTACTATGTGGTCTTGATGAAGGTAAATTTTATTCACTTTATAATCAATTCAAATATATACTATTTTCCCACTATTGGTAAAATGTGTGTGGTCCAAAAAATGAAAAATAATATCTCGACATATTTTATATAAATTAAAATGTGGGTAAAAGTAAATTTTTTTAAAAAAATTATCTTTGAATAAAAGAATTATTGAAAAGTTTTTAGATAACATTGATATTAAAAAAATTTATAAAAAGAGGAAATAATGTATGTTTTTTATAACATTATATCAATCATTTTATGTACAAAATTGATAAAATTGGTAATATAACATTACAATTTCATGAATAATCATAAGACAATAATATTGATAGATTTTTATGGATAATATACATATAATTACATTAAATGTAAATTTATTATTGACAATCCCGAAAAGAAATATTATTTTGATATAAATCCTTTTACACTTTATTATTCAGTAGATAAACATAACATTAAAGGAAAAACCTGATATACATATATAAAACCACATGAAAATAAAAAAATTAATTCAAAAATTAATTCATCTGATTATATAAATTCCCCAAAAGGAACAATATTTGAATATATCCTATCTCTCAAATAAATAAAATTTGGATGAGGAAACCCCTTAACTGAAGTCTCGTATTGGTTTGTATGTATCAAAAACTACTATATAATACATATATATTTAATTTATATATACTATATTACTAATAATTATATATATCACCAAATATATGATTAAATTATTAAATTTTACCACCTATTTAATAATAATTAATAACTAAAATCACTATTTTGGGTGATAATTCCTTTGTTTTTATGAAAATTAATGTTCAAATGTGGCTGACCTTTTTCATTGATCAGTTTTTCATAATAGAAAAAATTATCATCCTTTCATTATGATCATATCTAATCATTATATAATATTTTAGAACTATTCAAATAAATTGGTGGTGAAAATTAATCACATCACTTCATGAAGACTACAGTCCATACATATGCCTAAGTGAAATTTCCAAATTTTGATGGATGGAAGGAAAGAAATATATTAAATAATTAAACATTTTAGAAACAAAAAAATATTGTAAATCTCATATATATTATGTAATTACATCATTATATCCATCAATATGAGTGGATAATTAATAATAAAACACTTAGCATTGTGGAGGTGGTAGTCCAAACGTACTCACAGGTGATGTTTTATGATCATAGAGGATGGAAAAGAGGTTGATAATTGTAGTTACATCATCATTATAAATAAAACGAATAATTAAAATAATTAATAAATTATTTTATAATGGATACTATATGTTTATAGGGGGTATAAGAAGAAATAATGTTGAAAGTACATTGTTAATAATTATACCTCTTCATTTAGAAACATCCTTAAGCTCACAATTTAAATTTTGGAAAAAAAGATATAAGATATAGGAAGGGAATCTATGATAGAATGACTATAGATATTGTATAATAAAAATCAGTGAGAATTTTGTATAATGGTGGAGAGAAGGTTCCCTTTTATATGTGAGGGAACGAAAACAATTGGAAATACATAAAAGATTAAATAATATACACAAAAAAACTATGTCATGTAAAACAAATGAACTCCTAGTTATATGATAAAATTCAAAGACTTTAAATAAACTAAAATAATTACATTTAGTATTGTTTTGGATAATGTTTCATCCATATATCCAGGTTATACCACTTTAAACCTATGTTAACCTTAATTTCGATATCATAAACTCTACATGTGATAACATAATTATATAAGAAAAAAAGAAAATCACCCACAATTATTTTATTTAAAAGAAAATAACTAAAATTTTGTAATAAATTTTATAATTTTAAATTTATATAGGTTTCAGAAATCAGTTATATTTTATGAATAGATAACTGATTAAAATTTTTTTTTGGTAAAATCCATGAAATAAGATTTAAAAAATATTAATTTGAAATCATGTAAAGAGTGGGATTATACAATTGAATTTTGATATAAAATAAAAAATGAAGGTTTTTATATTTTTTTATTAACAAAAAAATATTTTTTCAACCATACCATTAAATTAAATGACCAAAAAATTGTTTTAAATTTAAATATAATATATATTATTTTCACCAAAGTCATTCATGTGCTTCCAAATTCAAAATAATTCGTAAAAATTCATCTTATTAGTACTTTAAAATATAGTTTTTCATTATAATGGTTTAATGATTTATTAATTCATGGATACACTATATATATGTTGTAAAAGTTAAAAAAATTTAAAAGTTGGTATTTTTACTATTCATAAAAAATCATCAATTTTAGACAAAAAATTATCATTAAAATAAATTTGATATTCTAAATAAAAAAAGTGATAATAATTTACAATATTAAATTCATAAAAGTGGAATAAATAAATTTTAATGTACATGTATTAACTAAAATAATGATTTTTTTAAATAAAATTTATTTTTGAAGTATAAAATGAATTTACTGAATATTGAGTATATTTTTATTTTGTATAAATAAAATTAATTTATTTATTTAAATCCATTATAAATATTTTTTATAATTTTCTTATTCATATTCATTCCACTAATTCTTACATTTAGATTATAACAGTCACATTTGAATAAATATAATTTAATTTTATATCATAGTTTGCTTAAAACATAATATTTCATGTTAAGAAATATAATGAAGAATATAAATATATTTAAAGAAAAATATATCATAAACTCTTAGGATATTAAATTATAATGAATTATAATAATTTAACACTCCAAATTCATACACGTATATTAAAAACCAAGGATACATGTACTAAATCACATCGTTGGGTTCCAATATTGCTTCCTTAAATTTATAGTAATCCCATAAAAAATTACAACTTGAAAAATAAAGATGATTTTTTCACCATCCCCATCCATAGAAATCCCTGAATCCAAGAATGAAAGTCCCGTAGGGATTCCTTACCAAGCCGGAAACCCTCATTTCCCCATTGATATATGATCCGTCGATGTTGAGCTTCAAACTGATATTTGGTGGTAGCCACTTAACCCATCCTCCCCATTTGATGTGAATCAGACCTGCTGATGGAAGAATATTGTGGAGTGAGTTTTATCCTTCACCACCATGAAAGAGTTTCCCCAGCACTACAACCCTGGCTTGTGTTTGAATATGAATGGAGGAGGAAGAAATGGTATGGACTTCTCTCTCCCCGTTTCTTGCATCCCAAAGTGTCCAGCATATCGCAGCCAATGTTATTGCACGACATCTCCTCTCTATTTCCTTATCCTGTAACCATGGAACTAGTTTGAAAATGACTCATGCAATGTGCTCCCACTATATCTGATATTAATTCCAAAACCCATGAACCGCCAATGGCACCATTCCCATTATCCAGTCTCAAACAGATGCTCTGTGGATTCCAGTTGCGGGTTGCAACAGAAAAGACATCATGACACTATGCTAACCCCTTTCCATTGGATATTCTCATCCATCGGAAGATCCTGGTGACAAATGAACCAGATAAGGAAGTTGTGCATCGTGGGGATCTCCTTTCACACCAAAGATTCGTAGCAAGCTCATCCCTCTCACCTTGAGCACGAAATATGGTTATGTAGTCGCTGCTGGAGAGTTTACTGGAGGATGAACCTATGAAGCATCAGCATTACAGTTTTTTATCAAGGAGAATATTGTTTAAAATGCTTTTTTGATAATCATTATTTATTTCATCAATCAGGTCTAGTTGTTCTCTTGCTTCTTATTCGACTATTATTTATCTCTTTAATCTATAATTTCAACTGTTTTTTCATCATAATAGATACATTTCTAAATAGTATCTGACTTTATGTGTATTACATGTGAAGTATTATGTATATACTATTTTGGGAGGGATACATGGAACACATCATGAATAGTGGAGATATTTGGTATAGGATGCAAACGATAATTAATTTTCCTGATGCGATCAATAATTTTGAATCATAAAATATATATTTGTACTTACATTCTATTCTTTACAAATATTATTACATTCTTCTAATGATATTTTCATATAAATTTCTGTTCACCATCATTTAATAATAGATATCTCCAATTATTGTCAATGTAACATTCATATCAACAATGTGATACCATGATGTGATATTGAATGTTTCTAACCATATATAATATTTTCTCAGCTAGATTATCTCATAATATATTTCTTTCTCAGTCTTCATCCAATCCCATTTGAGTTCTACACTACCTATTATAGTGAGTTCTATTAAGAGACAAAGGAATGCTTGAGTTAATGCTATTTTTATAGAAAAAATGACTACTAATTGGTATTAATTTCCAACACACTAAAATGTATATAATATGAGAAGAATATATCATTAAGGATTAGGAAAATTCTATCAAATATTGAATAATTCAAATGATGATATTAAATTGTAATGTTTTACTCAATTTTCAATTCTAGTAGTTCACCTCTGGAGAGCATCATTGTATACCACAAATTATGAGTACATATAATAGAAAGTGATATTATATAAATACATACATATTTTATAATGTATATAATATAAATATTATGAAGAGTTAATATTCTATAATTACAATTATACATGAAAAATTTATAAGGTGATAAAAACCCAAATAGTATTTGTCCCCTTCTGAATTTTTGGGGAGTATGATAATGAAATCCATCAATTTTTGTGAAATTATCATTATTGTATGGATAATGGTTAGAACATTCACTTAGTCACCAATCTTCCCCTATTAAGGTAATAAAATATTAACCACCATGATACATAATATGTAATATCCTAATGCATTTTATCTCATTACAAATACTCATTAAGATGACTATACATATTTGTACTTCTAGGATTAATAGAGAATGATGAATCATAAACTTCATATAATAGCTCTTCTAGGTCTTGTATTTTATTTGGATTGAAATTTTTTCCTAACTTATACCATTCCTTCACAATCATGTTTTACGTCAACAACTTATCTCAACTTATTCTATAGTTCTACACCCTCCTTCTATGGCTCTTTAATCCTCACGTGGATGGGTGAACAAAAATACATTTGATAAATTCTTGATCTTCCTTATTTCCTTATAGTTTCACGTTATACATTTTTCAAATCCATAAATATTAGATCTATTTCAATCTAAATCATAGAAAAAAGTCACATGGACCTCTTCATACTTATCAACATCCACCTTTCTTTCTTTATAGGGTGGTAGTTTATTCAAAATGTCATATTGCTATGTTGATTCCATCCATATCATTTCATTCATATTCAACTATATATGTGTGAATATATACATCCTGATTTTATGATCTATATATTATAACACCTTTTAGAATAATGGAAATTCATCTATATCATTTATAGAAATATTAGTACTTGATGTTCCAAAAAATTAGTCAGTTAGTTTCATTAATGAATTTTCAATTGGTATGAGGAAAATGATATCACATATAATTATTCATGAGGTCACATCCAAATAAAGTATTCAATGTATTAATATAGATTGAATAACCTTTTCTACTATAGGTTATTGTTTTTAGAGGGGAATTGACCTACCATATTTTCAAATCCATGGAATTTCTCTCACATTAATCAGTCCATATAAACATATAACCCTTCCATTTAAACATGGTTATATATTATTTTATGAAAAATTATTCGAAATTAGTTGATAATATATTTTTCATAAAAGGAACTACATTTTTCGTGACCCCCATTGGAGTGAGTCATCGATCAGAAACTACTTTCTTTGAAGGACCTATCGATATATCAATGTCTATAATTATATAACCCTTGAATGAGATATTTTTTAGCCATTATTCACCATTGGTAAATTTTTTATATAATATATCCTTCGTCAGTGTCATTAACCGAATATTCACATAATATTCATGTTCATCCTTGAGGTTTGAATATATAATAATATCATCTCTAAATACTACCAAAAACTGGTCCTTTTAATCTTTAATGACCATATTCATTAAATCCACAAATATGGAAAGGGTATTTGTTTGTTCAAATAGAAATAATATAAACTCATAATAACCATATCTCATATAGAATGTTATTTTTGGTATATCTCTCTCATTGAACATCAATTAATGATATCAAAAATTATGTTCAATGATGTAAATGTATTGAGATATATTTAAATTATTAAAACAACTCATCCATATAGGGTATATGAATTGTTTTCTTCATAGTTACACTAGTAGACACCTAAAAATTAATGTTATTATTCATTGAAAAATATTTCATTTCCAAAAAATATATATACACCCCATAATGAAACACTTGATAATGTGAATACATTTTCATCATTATCCTATATTTTATTTATCAATTATCACAACTCAATTAATTCGAATCTATGTAGTTACATTTAAATATGTGTAGCACAATATATGAGTTCAATTGAAAATCAAACATTACTATTTTATGTATGAATATGAAATTATTTTTTAAATACATTTTTATAATTCCCAAAAAAATGCATATCATCAATATTTATTTCCACCATAACAATTTCTGTAAAATACTATTTATTAATAGGGTGAATGAACCATAAAATTGATATAATTCTCATGGGATGTTCTTGTCTATCTTCACACTAATAGACTATCATTATGTGATTCAGAATTTAGAATTTGATTTCAATTCCTTAGTAATTAGTATGGAATTTATATAGAGAAATAAAAAACATGTCCAAAATCATATATATTACAACTAGAGGGAGAATCACAAGATTTTCCAGAATCACATTCAAACAATATTATATTATAGTGCTGCTACAATCTTGGGATGATATCGTTAATCCATTAAAGGGTTTTACTACCAACTTAACATCAAATTTTGAATGTGGAGATTCCATAATATTAAAAAAATTATTAGATATAAATTAGTGGGTAGAAATATAATAATAAAATACATTTTATGTTCTAGAGTATATGGTTTTTGAAAATATCAAAACAACAATCTTTTGAACCACTTAATTAGTCATAGTAAAGCATTTACATTTTCCTTTGGATTAGGGGTTTGTTGAGGTATAGTATCCCTAATTATAATTTCAATTAAAAAATTTATTTTTATAGTGCCCAATCATATTGCATATAAAACACTAATCTTAAATGGTTGAATTCTCCTTCTCTAGTGTGGTATTTTATATCTTTTTTATCGTTATTGACAATCACTAGTGGATGGTCATCCCTTCTAGAACTGACCTTTTTTAATTCCTTTTATAAAATTTAATTACTTCTTTCCACTACATTTTTGGAATTTATAATGTTTAAATTTCATTCCTATAAGGGATTTACCATTATAATTTATATGAAGCCTTATTTTTATCCTATTTTCAATAAAATGTAAATGAATAATTTCATATGCCTTTTTTTATTTATACCATCATAGAACATTTAAAATATTCATAATAGTGATAGAAGACTCTTATGAATTACTCATTTCAAATTCATGTTTTAGGTTTCTAAATAATCTATCAAATTTTCGAAAAGTTTTATTAAAAATATAAAATAAATAATTGAAATTTTAAAATGTTTTCTATATAGTAATTAATAGATTCCTCATACTTCTATTTTAGATCTAGAAACCCCCTTTACATATTAGTTTGATGAGAAAGATGAAATTAATTATTGAAAACTACACTTTAAAACACGTCTCATTCTTTTTAGATTATTTTTACAACATCCTTATGTTCTTGATAAAAGTCATCCTTTGATCAACATCACTATCTATGTTATATACAAATAATAGAAAATTTATATAGTATTTAATTTTAGAATGTTAAGTATTTTTTACATTGAATTGATTGATTTATAAAAAACTATATTATCATAATACCCATAATCGGTGGGTGGATATTATTCTAAAATTATATACTATATGAATCTCAGCTCCATATACATTTATATTCTTATGAGGATAGTCATTAAAATTGTTATCACATTCTTTTCTTACAAAAATATTTCTATATATATCAATTTAATAAATTCAAAAAATATATAAGAATGAAGATACAATAATTATATTTTAGAATTATATATTCATGAAAATAATTAATTATATGTCTTATAATTTTACGCCTTATAATCAAACTATGTCATATTTGATCTAACCAAGGAACATCATATTCAAAATCATTTCAATTTCATCATATTAGTTTATAAATAAAATGTAAATTAACAAAAGAATGTCCATTGAGAGTGTCTATCCATGTGTCCAGTCATAGTTCCACTAATCATGAACTAGTGATGATCAAGTTATTATTAACTGTCCCCATTTAGAGATATTAAAGTTATTTTATAATGAGACACAACCACATACACTAACTAGTGTCCAATAAAGTATGTATTTTCCATGCAATCCTTTGTATTGAATTTACCATAACTTATGATATTCTCTTATATAGAGGATTATACAAAATATTCTCAATATATATCTAATTCTCATATAAAAATTGGGGAAAAAATCTATGATACTAACTATTGAATAAATAAAAAAATATATATAAATACTACATAATTATAGATGAATATGAAATGAAAATTAGAATAATAGATTTTCAATGACTCTAAATATTTTTATCATTGAAAACATGATATACAATAAAATTATTCATTAAATGGTCTTAAACATACCATAAAAATATCATCACATTAGTACTCTTATAGAATTATTATACTTTGATCCTCCCATAAAAACTTTGGGAAGGAAAATCTAGTAATGGTTGATCTTAGATACTCAATAAGCGTAAACACAAGACATATCAATCATATGAAATCATAATAAAATAACAAGAGTATGATAACATAATCATGTTAATAATATAAACATTAGATATTAATACCCGTAATGTGCCAGGATCTTTTAGGGATAAATCAATTGTTGATATTACAACTTACCAAGCCTTGTAGATCATTATTTCTACCCATATGTGGATTGAAATTTCTATATACATGTTATATGATATGGACACTCTTTTTTGGGTGAACAACCTGAATGGCGAGTACACCAGAAAGAACTACTACAAATATAGCCTTTATCAGTGCTAGAAAAGTACATTAACATTGCTAAAAAATGTAGTTATTTTAGGTGAAGATAACAGGGGGGGAGGGGGTCCTATTTATCATCACTTAGAAAAGCAATGATAAAAGTCCCTTTAATCAGCGCTCAAAAAAATCCTTCATAAAAGGGGTCCTTTATCAGCGCTTTGAAAAAGCGCTGATAAACGTAAAAAAAATTAACAAAATTAAATAATGTGCGGGGGGGTGGGGCTTTTGAAAGTGCTGGACACCCCCGCCCCCCCTTATCAGTGTTAGGAGGACCCTTAGCCTAACACTCTTCTCCCATGCGCGCCTTCACCTTTACCACTAATCCATTTTATTTTATTCTCTATTTAATGATATATCAATTTATATATATATATAGTTATATTTGTTAGTATATTAATATAGATTCATATTAATATACATATATTTAATTATATTAATAAATATATATTTATTAATATATTAGTATATATATATTCAAGCATATATTAATATATATTTATATTTATTTATATACATATTTATAGTTATAATATTTTGTCCATATATTTATGTGTATATTAATATATATATATATAAGATTATTTTTAAATACACTTATAAATTATTATTTTTATGTGTGTTCATAAATAAATAAATATTTACATAAATACATATATACAACACACACACACACAGACACACAGAGACACACCGACACACACTCACACAAACACACAGATATATATATATATCTATATGAATAAATACATATGTATGTGTATTTGAAAAGCCGAAGAATGTTAAAACGACCATAAATTCTAATCCAAAAGTCCATTTCTACTCCACAACTAGTTGAATCGAAGAAAATGAAACATTATTCGATATGATATGTTGTACAGGCCTAATGGACATCCAGATAAGAAGTCATACCTATTTGAATGTTAACAAATATGGTTATCCCGACTAAAAACTCATATTTGGAGGAATTATGGGAATTTTTGGCCCCGAAAAATGTGACAAGAGGTTTTATTGGGTAATTAGCATGAAGATCTCACCACAGGCTTCGATTTGATATGCTGTAGAACTCAAATAGACACCCGGATCAAATTTTATGGCTGTTTGAAGTTTCAATTACATTTTCAACTTATTTTAGATATTTTATCAATTTTTTAATTTTTTTTCTTCCAATTATTATTAAATTATTATTAATCGATGATAATTATAAAATTATTAATTAATAATTTTTTTGAAAATAATTTAATGTTGTTTTCACTAAATATATTATATGTTAAATTTAATAGTCTATTTATAGTAATCTAAATCATATTTAAAAAATATATATTAAATTTATATCAATATAAATATATGCATATAACAATATAATTTTTCATGAATTTTTTTTGAAACATAAAATTTATCAGTGCTAGAAAAAACTGCTGATAAATCCCCCCTTTATAGCACTACTAAAAAAGTGATGATAAATGGGGGGTGTTTATCATCGCTAAATAAAGCCCAGATATAGGGGCCTTAATCAGTGCTAGAAAATGTGCTAATAAAGGGTCACTTTTAACAGAGCTTTTTTTAGTGTAGCTAAATGTGCCCCATTATTAGCACTTTTGTGTAACGCTGATAAAGACCCTTCTTTATCAGTGCTTTTTTGTGCTGATAAAGGGTGGTACTGCGGAAACCCAGTTTTGTATTAGTGAATGATTGCTATAGAATACTTTGTGGCCCCATGGCCCCTCCACCATTAGGGATTTCTGGAATGTGAATGAATTTTTATCCCCTACTAATTTTTTATTGTTATGGATGATATAGAGGAAAAGAAACAATATAAAATACCTTATACATTCCACAAGGTGGAGCCTTTTCTCAGACTTTCTTTTCTACTTGAGAGAGGAGGAGTCGATGCCACATATATTTGTTAACTATTGCTTTAAAAAGAGTATTTGGTCCCCCGTGTAGGCTATTTTCAGTATTTATTAGAGCTCCATTCCATTGAAACTATGCTAAATAATGTTTACAGGTATGCAGGTAGCGAGCAGGTTCATTCCTTGCTTATCACTACCATTGTTTCTATAATTTACTATCTATTGAGGTCAAGGAATGATTTGATGTTCATCTGCCACAAACCATTATTCCATGACGCTATTATGGTTGTTCATCGGGCCATTCAATCTACTTTTCATGTTCAAACTATTACAATATATTATTATGTATCTAAATTTTTGTTCTTGAGGTCTATTAGTGTAATTGGCAGGTCAAATAAGCCTCTCATGGTGAAGTATATTTCATGGATTACACTATTCCCACAGTGTTTAAAGATCAACATTGATGGAGCTACATCGGGCTAACCTGGACCTGCTGGCTACGGAGGTGTCTTCCGCACATATCAGGGTCTGGGAAAGGAATGCTTCTTTCACTACATTGGAAATTCAAGATCTATTGATGCTGAATTATGGGAAATTATTAAATCTTTTACGTATGTTATCCATTATGGATTGAATGATCTATTGTTAGAATCAGATTCTTCTATTTCCTGTCCAGATTATGAAAATATGATCACGGAATGTGCCAGGGATGACGCTTCCAGTGAGGGAAAACTACCCTATACTTGCTAATAGAATCTACCCTAAAGTGAAACATTCTCTTCGTGATGCCAATAAAGTGGAATATGCCCTCTCAAAAAGAGATATTATGGCAGTTATCTCTATTTGGTCATTTAGAGCTCTAGAGTTTTGCAGTCATTTAGTCCATGCTAATTACTGGGGTATGGCTTTTACCTGCCTATATAAGGATGGTTTATAATGTCCTGTTTCACACTATTCTTTTTGTTTAATTTAATAGGGTCGGGTTTACCTGACCCTTGATCATTTTCGGTATATTCAAACCCATAAAATATTATACCATAAACTCCAAAATAAGTTCATATCTGAAATAATGATCAATGTGGGTGTCAAATAAGTAATCATCATTCAATAGTAATAACAATTCAACATGGTATCATAATAATAATAAATCATAATATTTTGAAAAAATATAATCAAAATAATTTTCATTAATAATCTTGTGATAATATCTAAAATATGATCATAATTACATATTAAATTTTGAAAAAATCCATTTAAAGCCATGCTCACATATAATATTGTGAGAATAGTGAGAAGTAATCATACTCACATATCAGAATATCAAAAAAAAATTCTAAATAATTTCCCCATTTATCATCATCATAACATGACATATAAATAAAAAAATTCCCAATTCATTTAAGGGATATAACAGACCTAACCATCACTATATAATAATACTTCCATATATTTTCCTTAGTATAGGAAAATCAATCAAATTTTTTCATAGCTTATAAAATGGAAAATAAAATATTTTACATCATGATTTTATCATCACAATAAACAAATATACAGTAAAAAAATATGGATTCTATTTTTTTGATCATATCATAAGTAAATTATAATTAACAGAAAAGGATTATTTCATAGAATAAAAGATCTATTAAAATCTCATTGGAATATTTGATTATGAAAATAAAAATATCAATTTAAATTCAGTAAATTAAAATATGAATTTTTTAAAATAATATAGAAACAAAATTCATTTAAAATAACTATAGAAACACATAAATTTGTTTTTTAATCATTTAGTGGTCATGATGGTGTGATAATCCATTCATTCCATTATTATTAATATAATTATTCATTTCACATAATTGGAAAAATTTAATGGTTTTATAATGAAAAAATAAATCCTTTTTAAAATATATAGAAATTAAAACATGAGAAAAAATGAAATTACAAAATCATTGGATCTGGTTAAAAATCATACTTTAAAATAATGTAGATCACAGTGATATGAAAATAACATGAATTAAGATAAAACTAAATCTATTTATTCTTAAAATAACCTCCCAATCATTTTAAGTACATAGGAGAAGAAAATAGTGATATAACTTGGAAATTAAATCAATGAACATTGGATAATAAAATATATTGTGTTTGAAGAAAAATATCTATATAGTTTCACAAAATATTAATTTATCATATACAATCTAAAAAATAAATGAGATTCTAATATAAATCCATTACACATTCTATAATCTAAGAATCCAAATGTCCATTAAGATAGAAAATTATATAGACTTATAAATTCATATAATTTACATAAAAATAACTATGAATTAATTTAATGGGAATTATATACAAAAAAATAATTAGTGAATATATCTTATGACTTCCAAAATAATGTCTTTAGAGACCACTTCACACCTCAAGTATAATATTTCTTCGTACATGTAAAATCATATAAAATAACAAATATATATTTATAATAAATTCATAATGTTACCATAATAATATATATTATACCATATATGATTCACCTATAATAGTTAGCAGCAGTTTTGTAACATTGTTTATTAAAATTACTATTTTAGTCGATAATTGATTCAATCTTACTGCATGGTATAGTTCATATGTTATAATACTTATACTATTATAAGTATTTCATTGTCTTTTTAATGTTAATAATTTAATTACTATCATATTAAATAGTTATATAATATTTTATAAATATTTATATAGATTTTTTTAAAAAATGAATAACATCACTTTGTGGGGAGAATAGTTCATACATATGCATGAATGATGTATCCTGTTATTAATTTAATGAACAAATGAAAATTAAAAAATAATTTTACATTACATAAATATAAATATAATATAAATATCATATATATTATGTTAACCAAAATTATAAACATTAATGTGAAGCAGTAATGAAAAATGAAATGTCTCGCTCTGTGGAGGTGGTAGTAAACACATTCTCATATGTGATGTCTAAATTTAATATATGATGGATGCGAGGTAGATAATGGTTTTTAATAATCCATAATAATGTTCATATATATTTAAATTATATAATTAACTACAACATAACACATACCAAAGTTATATATAAGTAAAAAAGAAGAAAAAATATTATATGTAACCAATTAAGAGTTATACCTTTTCATTCAGAAACCACCACTGGATCAATCCTTATGCCCAAAAAGGATTATATATAGAAAAACATATAAGATTCAAGATGTGGATAAGGATTATGGGATCATATTTATGATGTTAATTTCTTATATATTATGAAAAATATTAGTGTATATAATAGGATATAAGGTGATATTTTATATGTGAGTGAAAGACACAATTGGAGTTACTCAAAATATTAAATAATATATATCATACAAATTTCAATGGATCCAATTAATCCCAAATATAGATATAAGTTTTGAAATGGTCTATATAAAACCAACCAATTTCATTACAAATTTCTTGGACACAGTTTATACATTATCCTTTAGTTAAACAAGTTTAAACCCATCTTAACCTTAACCATGATAAATGACCCTTTTACAATATCATAATTTTGTGGCCAAAAATATAAGGGGACATATAACCAAATATCAAAATTCCATTTTTTAAATTTTATTCAATTTTGTTATATTGATTATATATCGATAGAAGAAATCACTTTTAATGTATTAACACAAAACACATTAGAATATTATTTTAAAAAAATACATGATTTATGAGTACAAAAAGTTTACATTAAGATAATGCTAAAATTTGTTTTCCTAATTTTTTTGGGTAATTTAATCACTAAATTAATCTACTTATAAATTTTGATATATAATAATTTTAATGTATCCTGTCACGACCCGCCCTCGGGGTCTGTGCCGTGACTACCCCAAGCCCGCCTTCCATAGGCCAGGGGCTGGCGACTAGCACCAAGGCGTAAATCCCGGTAAAAAGGGAAGGCATTGCCTTTGTAAAGTAAACAAACATCACAGAGTAAGCAAGCGGAAAGTAAACACTAAGAAAAAGAAGAGTACAACTGAAAGTGCGGAAAAGTAAATGGGCCAGAATACAAACCCAAACTGAAAGTAAAGTACAACTCAAAAAGGGAAAACAGCAACTGAAAAGTAAAAGCCGCTACACCGAGCTGTCCACTGGAAATCCCACCTGAAGGGTGGGTACGGATAGCTCCACTGCTCCACGGGTCCCGTCGTCCGCTCCGAGCACGTCCCGCCCAGTGGTCCACCTCCAGGTACCGTCCTGCTCTGCAAGCCTCAGCTAAGATCAACGCTGTCCGTCGTCTGCAACCAACACAACGTAGTGCGGGCAAAGCCCGTGCATGGGTGAGTATAAGCTACTTAGTAGGGACCCTGAGACCCCTGAAGGTCTCTCAAAATCCAAAAAGGATAAACCACGAAGAAAGGTACAATCACAAAGTAACAACCGACACTGCTTAGGTATATGCCCATACATATACCTAAGTCATCAATTTCAAATACGCTCGAACCTCCGAGCCCAAGTACAACTCAGTCCACACGGGAAAGTAAACGTATTCCACACAGGAAAGCAAAACGTAATCCACACAGGATAGCACAACACAATCCACACAGGAAAGCAACAGGATTCAGCTCACACAAGTATACTTCTTCGAAAGACGATAAAGATGATCTCTGATCCAGCTAAGTCGTCGGATCCACGAAGGATCGATAGGTAACTAACCCCCGCAAAAGACCCACACAGGATCGGGCCCACGTAGGACCTGTAGGCGCTGGTTCACACAGGACCGCTGAGCGCAAAGACCCACACAGGATCGGACCCACACAGGATCGGGCCCACACAGGACCTGTAGCACTGATCCACGTAGGATCACTGAGTGCTGATGTCTTCGTCATCGAATCCACACAGGATCTCTATACTGTCATCGTCGCAGTCACAGTAGCAGTAGCAGTAGCAGTAGTAGTCACAGTAACAGTCGTAGCCAGCACTAGGATTCCCGCACACAGCAAGCTCGTTCGGAGGGTCCGCTCCACGAGCCGAGAGGCTGAAACATCAACTGTCACAAAGTCCAGAGTTGATGTATCCAAAAGTTTGGTATCGTCAATAGGAACTCAACGCAACAGACGACGCGTCGATCGGACGCCCGGTCTGAGAGTTATTGGCATTTTCGTCCCCGGGGCCCAGTTGGTTTTTAAGGCAAAACCAACCCGACCGTACCCCACCTGTTTCCAAACCTCGGGCGGAGTATGCTAAAAGAACCGTCTCACTAAGAGGAACACAACAAAACTGACGGCACGTCAATCGGACGTCTGTAGCTCAAGATATGAGTGTTTCCGCTCCGAAGGTACGGTTGGTTTCGTGAACGAACCAACCCGGGCGAACTCAAAGTGTTCCGAAACTTTGAGTGCGATATACCGAAACGACCGTCTCGATCCAAGGATCGCGTTTCCGCAGACGGTTCGTCAATCGGAGGTTCGTGGCTCATGTTATGGCCAAAAGACCGAAACCGATTCGAAACGGGGGGTCCGGGTCCGGGCCGACCCGGCCCGACCCCCCCCCCCCCCTCGTGGGGGCCTGCTTGTTCGGAAACCGGGGGGCCACCTGCCCCCCTCAAGGAAACCGCCCCCCCAAATAAATGGGGGGGCTTTTGAGCTGCCGGGGGAATTAAATTCCCCCGGATTTTTGTCCATCCGGCCGGCCAGCTGGCCGGCCGGTTTTTCTCCAACGGGACCGGCAAACCAGTCCCCATTCCGGCTCCCGACGCCGGCGGCCCGGCCTCCGGTCTTCTCGTCCCGCCGCGGCCCGGAACCGGCCGCGGTGTTAGTCGTCCGGCGTGGTGCGATGGCACCGCGCCCCTACGCCGCGCCTTTGATTCCCCTTGACGCGGCGCGACGGCGTCGTGTTCTTGATGATTCTTCCACGGCGCGGCGCGACGGCGCCGCGCAATATAATCGAACGATTATCCGCGTGGTGCGACAGCACCACGCCACCTTGTTTCCACCCACAAGATAAACCAACAAGAACGGTGGAGGGGGTTCGGCCGTGTTCATGCGGTCCGGCCCCCACACGTTAAACAATAACACAAAATTATAATCCTCACGTTAGTCATGCTAGAACCACGAACAAGGATAATTAAATATACAATAACAACAACCCCTACCTTGAAAAAAATGACGGCGCACATCCTTTATCGGGGAGAAAGGCGTCGCGGCGTCGGACGTAGATTCCGTGGACTTCGGGGTGCGTCCGAGGAGAAAACGACTTCTCTTCACTTGTCGCTAAGACGAAGAAGAGAGGTACGTTGTCGTTGGCGATGATCACCATGGTCGGCGAAGGGAGTCCGAGGAGGAAGCGATGTTCCCTCTCGTTGACACGGAAGACGAAGAAGAGAGGAGTGGCGTTCTTCGTCAGAGCATGAGCGTTCTTCATCAAAGCTTGAGCGTTCTTTGTCAAAGTTTGAAGAAGAAGGAAAATCTCTCAAAAGCTCTCAAGATGGATAAAGAGTTCTAACCCAACAAAATAAGATAAGAGCTTATTTTATTCACAAACTTAACAAATGAATTTCAAAGGTTTGAAATTCAAAAAGGATAACTCCAAAATTAAATAACTATTGTCATGACATTTAAAGAGGGGTTAAGGGGGTTTGGGAGAAGATGAAAAGTTTAGGGTTCGTGTGGGCCCCACCACACTTAATCCTCTCAAGGGAGGTTACGTGGGTGTGGGTCTCACCCCTAACTTCCTTTGAGAGAAGTTAACTAACAAGTTTAAATAAAAATTTGTAATCCACAATTTTTATTTAACATATTCTAACTCCCAAAAAAACTAACTCTCATACCGAAATAAACGCAACCTTGGAAAAGGTCTCCTTAAGCGAATATCGGCGCTGCGAGTTCATCGGTGCCCTCGGATTTCAATTCCGAGCACCGGATCAAAAGATAGAAAAACCCGCTCGTTCGTTCACTGAACGTACCCGAGCCAAACTTCGGAAAATGATTCCGGGCACTCTGGGCCTCGGAAACAGGTGCCTTCAGAAACCGCGCTCTTGTAAAATTCCAAAGAAAATTAAGAAAAAAATTTCCCTTGAATTTTACGGGTCTTTACATTACTCCCACCTCAGGGCTTTACGTCCCTGTAAAGATACATCAAAAACTAGGGAAACAAATGAGGGTACTGAGCACGCATCTGAGCCTCCCGCTCCCATGTGCTCTCCTGGAGATTCCCGTGCTGCCATCTGATGAGCACAAGAGGAATCGATCGCCCACGCAGGACCCGATCCTGTCGATCCTCTATCTCCACCGGGACCTCCGTAAAAGTCTCCCCATCGTCAACGTCAAGCTCCCCATGGTCAATGATGTGCGTCGGGTCGTGCATGTATCTCCTCAGCTGAGACACGTGGAAGACGTCGTGCACCCGGTGCAACTGAGGTGGTAGAGCCAGGCGATAAGCCACCTCACCAATCCTGCTGAGGACCTGGAAGGGTCCGATGAAGTGCAGAGATAACATGCCACCTCGGCCAAATCTCCGAATACCACGTCGAGGTGAGACCCGCAAGAAGACGTGGTCGCCATCCTCGAACTCTAGTGTCCTATGCCTCCTGTCAGCATATGACTTCTGCCGGCTCTGAGCTGTCCTCATCCGCTCCTGGATGACCTGGACCTTCTCTGTCGTGGCCTGGACCATCTCCGGTCCCACAAGTGCTGACTCCCCAGGGTCTGTCCAGCAGAAAGGATATCTACAAGGTCGGCCGTACAATGCCTTGTACGATGCCATCCCGATAGTGGAGTGGTAGCTGTTGTTGTACGCAAACTCCACCAAGGGTAGGTGGTCCTCCCAGCTACGACCAAAGTCGAGGACACATGCGCGGAGCATGTCCTCGAGGGTCTGAATGGTCCACTCCGTCTGACCATCCGTCTAAGGGTGAAAGGCTGTGCTCAGACGTAGCTGCGTCCCGAACGCCTCCTGTAACCTCTTCGAAAGCCGGGAAGTAAAGCGGGAATCTCTATCAGAGACGATAGATGATGGCACACCGTGGAGCCGCACAATCTCTTGAACGTAGAGACGTCCCAAGCTCTCCACTGAGCCCTGCTCTCTGATGGGTAAGAAGTGTGCCGACTTGGTGAGTCGGTCAACAATCACCCAGATGGAGTCGTGACCTCTGGAAGTCCATGGAAGTCCAGTGACGAAGTCCATAGATATGCCGTCCCACTTCCACTCCGGAACCTCCAAGGGCTGTACCAAGCCTGCTGGTACCTGATGCTCTGCCTTCACCTGCTGGCAGGTGAGGCATCGAGAAACGAACTCAGCTACTGCCTTCTTCATGCCCAGCCACCAGTGCTGTCGTCTGAGGTCCTGGTACATCTTTCCCACTCCAAGATGTACCGCCAAAGGAGAAGTGCGAAACTATCTCAGCACTTCTTCTCGCAAAGCGACTGGTACCATGGTGCGTCCTCTGAAAAGGATGTCATGCTCTGCTCCAAGGGAGAAACCATCAGGTGCCTGTCCCGAGGATATCTGTGCACGACGTGCCTCACAGTCAGCGTCCCCACGCTGTGCCTCCCTGACTCGCTGTAGTAGTGGAGGAGTGACTGTGAGGGACTGAAGGAAGGCTGCTCCATCTCTATCCACGAAGGATATCTGCAAAGAGGCTAGCTGCTCCGTCGCCTCCTCATGTAGCTGAATGCCCGTCCTCCTTCTAAGGGCATCGGCTACTACGTTCCCCTTCCCAGGATTATATACTATCTCAAAGTCATAGTCCTGGAGGAACTCGAGCCATCGCCGCTGTCTCAGGTTCAGGTCCTACTGCGAGAAGATATACCTGAGACTCTGATGATCGGAAAAGACTGTAAAGCACTCGCCCATAAGATAGTGTCGCTATGTCTTCAGAGCGAAGACCACTGCTGCTAACTCCAGGTCATGGGTAGCATAGTTCTTCTCATACGGCCTCAACTGACGTGATCCATAGGCGATCAATGCCCGCTCCTGCATTAGAACACATCCGAGTCCGGTCCCTGATGCATCACAGTAGACTACGTACCCTACTCCCTCCTCAGGCAACCTCAAGATAGGTGCACTGGTCAATCTCTGTCTCAGCTCTTGGAAGCTCTGCTGACATCTGTCTGACCACACGAAGGGTTTTCCCTTCTTAGTCAAAGCTGTGAGTGGTACCGCAACTCTAGAGTAGTCCAGAAGGAATCTCTGATAGTATTCAGCTAGTCCCAAGAAACTCCGAACCTCAGTCACGCTCCTGGGTGGCTCCCATGCTAACACAGCCTCGATCTTCGCAGGATCCACTGCAACTCCCGCCTCAGAGATAACGTGTCCCAAGAAGTGGACCTCACGTATCCAGAACTGGCACTTCGAGAGATTACCATAAAGCTGGTGCTCTCGGAGTGTGTCTAGTAGAACTCGCAAGTGATAGGCGTGCTCCTCCTCAGTCGTAGAGTAAATCAGAATGTCGTCGATGAAGACCACGACAAACCGATCGAGGTATGGCTGAAAGATCCTGTTCATGAGAGCCATGAACACTGCTGGAGCATTGGTTACACCGAAAGGCCTAACCAAGAACTCATTGTGGCTATACCGACATCTGAAGGCCGTCTTCTACACATCCACGTCTCTGACTCTGAGCTGATGATAGCCTGACCTGAGGTCTATCTTCGAGAACCACCGTGCTCCCTTGAGCTGATCAAAGAGGTCATCAATCCTCGGTAGCGGATACTTGTTCCTCACTGTCACCTGGTTCAGGCGACGATAGTCAACACAAAGTCGCATGCTCCCGTCCACCTTCTTGGAGAACAATATCGGGGAAGCCCAGGGTGAAACACTGGGTCGAATCAACCCCTTGCCCTACAAGTCCTCCAACTGTACCCGTAGCTCTCGAAGCTCGGCGGGGTGCATCCGATATGATGGAGTGGATATCGGGGCTATCCCGGGGTACAAGTCAATATAAAAGTCTACCTATCTGCGAGGAGGTAGCCCTGGAACGTCGTCGGGAAAAACGTCCGCAAACTGATCCACCACTGCCGGAAAACCAGGACTTCGCACGTCAACTGCTCCAAGGATGAGGCTAGCTAACTGATGAGTGATGGGCTGTCCTCTCCTCCGTGGAAGTCAATCCTGTGCTGCTAAGGCTCCCTTCTCGCCGGTGAAGGTGAACTTGCTCCCGTTGGTGCGTACACATCGCACCTTGCGCCTAAAACAGTCAATCTGTGCATGGACCGTAGATAGCCAATCCATGCCCAAGATGACGTCGTAAGGCCTCGACGCTGCTACAAGAAGATCCCAGCCGAAGCTCTCGCCTCCTAGAGTAAGCTCACACTGCCGGCACCAGTGCGTAATCGTCGAGTCTGCTCCCGTAGGAGTCTCTAGCCTTAAGGATCGAGCCAACGGCTCTGTCGGAATCTCCGAGCTCCGAACAAGGGCATCAGCTATGAAAGAGTGACTCGATCCTGTGTCTATAACAACTGCAGCAAGGGTGGAATAGACATAGATAGTACCTCGAATCATCTCGGGTGTGCCGTGGTCGTAGTCCTCTGCTGCCTGGAGCTGTGCCTGTCTCTACCCGCCAGCTCGTTGTGGTCGGGGTGGACCTCTTGGTGGTGGTGGTGGCAGAGCCTCAAAGCGTCGCCCACCACCTGCTGCTCGGCCAGCTCCTCTACCTCGTCCGCCTCCTCCCTGCGGACCTCCATGGTCGACCCTCTTCCTCTGCCTCGGTGGTCCCTCAACCAACTACTGCTCCTCGGCACGGCGGGTCGGGCAGTCACGAGCCATGTGGCCCTGCCCGCCACACGAGTAGCACTGTCTGCCTCTCGAAAGACTGGCTCCGTGCTGTGTGCTCCGCACTGCTGAGCCAGTGTCCTGAGGTCGTCTGCCCGAAGGTCTGGTCTGCCTAGACCCCTGAGTCATCCGTCGACTACCTGCTGCAGATGACTCTGCCACGTGCCGCCCTACGGTGGGTCGCTGCACTGGTGTAGACTCAGCAAAGAAGCTCTCGATCAGAAGGGCCCGCTCCAGTACTCCTGTCTGAGTCGGTATGCTGAGGGAGATCAGAAATGCCCTGATCTCGTGTCTCAAACCCTGCTCGAAGGTCCGGGCCCAGAAGAATGGGTCCCGTACCATGTCGGTCGAGTAGCGCGAGAGATCGGTAAATCTCGCCGAGTACTGAGCGACCGTCATGCTGCCCTGCTGCAGCTGAAGAAGCTCTTGGATACGCACTGCCAGAAGGGTGGCTGGGACGAACTTCGAGTGGAAGAGGCTCTCAAAGTCCGTCCAAAGTAGTGATGCCTCATCGTGCACCTGGAGCATCAAGCTCCACCATCGTCCTGCTGCTGCGTGTAGTAGGCTCGCAGTGAGGATCACCATGAGGTCTGCTGGTGTCCTCACTAGCCTAAACACTCGTACCACTGCCTCCAGCCAGTCCTCTGCTGCCTGGGGATCCGTCTCCCCGTGTAACCTGGGTGTTCGCTGGCGCTGAAACTCATGCATTGCGCTGAGGCGACGTGCATCGTCAGCGGCTGGTGCTGGAAGCATCGGGGGCTCGACGGGTAGTGCTACCGCCGGTGCCACTGCTGACAAAGGGCCCTGCACCGAGGCCTCGTCGCTCGGTGGGCTGTCGTCACGCTCGACTCTCGGAACCCTAGCTGGCTGCCATCGTGGGGCCATCCTGAAAAGGAAACAGGTGTGCCACGGTCAGAACAGTATACTTGGTGAGCTGATATAAGTAATCACAAAGAAAACTAGAAACACACACACAATCAATGTTTTCTTGCATTAAGTCGGAAATCAGAAGTCATGGTCCTGGTGTACGGATACGTCAGCCGCCGCACCAACACTGGACTCCCTGGACTGATAACCACACTCAATACGCTAAACATTATTGCTTCACATAGAAAAGATCAGAGTTCGCGGTAGAACCGAACTCCTCTGATACCAATTTGTCACGACCCGCCCTCGGGGTCTGTGTCGTGACAACCCCAAGCCCGCCTTCCATAGGCCAGGGGCTGGCCACTAGCATCAAGGTGTAAATCCCGGTAAAAAGGGAAGGCATTGCCTTTGTAAAGTAAACAAACATCACAGAGTAAGCAAGAGGAATGTAAACACTAAGCAAAAGCAGAGTACAACTGAATGTGCGGAAAAGTAAATGGGCCAGAATACAAACCCAAACTGAAAGTAAAGTACAACTCAAAAAGGGAAAACAGCAACTGAAAAGTAAAAGCCGCTACACCGTGCTGTCCACTGGAAACCCCACCTGATGGGTGGGTACAGATAGCTCCACTGCTCCACGGGTCCTGCCGTCCGCTCCGAGCACGTCCCGCCCAGTGGTCCACCTCCAGGTACCGTCCTGCTCTGCAAGCCTCAGCTAAGATCAACGATGTCCATCGTCTGCAACCAACACAACGTAGTGCGGGCAAAGCCCGTGCAGGGGTGAGTATAAGCTACTCAGTAGGGACCCCGAGACCACTGAAGGTCTCTCAAAATCCACAAAGGATAAACCACGAAGAAAGGTACAATCACGAAGTAACAACCGACACTGCTTAGGTATATTCCCATACATATACCTAATTCATCAATTTCTAATACGCTCCAACCTCCGAGCCCAAGTACAACTCAGTCCACACAAGAAAGTAAACATATTCCACACAGGAAAGCAAAACGTAATCCACACAGGATAGCACAACAGAATCCACACAGGAAAGCAACATGATTCATCTCACACAGGTATACTTCTTCGAAAGACGATAAAGATGATCTCTGATCCATCTAAGTCGTCGGACCCACGAAGGATCGATAGGTAACTAACCCCCGCAAAAGACCCACATAGGATCGGGCCCACGTAGGACCTGTAGGCACTGGTTCACACAGAACCGCTGAGCGCAAAGACCCACACAGGATCGGACCCACACAGGATCGGGCCCACACAGGACCTGTAGCACTGATCCACGTAGGATCGCTGAGTGCTGAAGTCGTCGTCGTCGAATCCACAAAGGATCTCTGTACTGTCGTCGTCGCAGTCACAATAGCAGTAGCAGTAGCAGTAGTAGTCACAGTAACAGTCGCAGCCAGCACTAGGATTCCCGCACACAGCAAGCACGTTCGGAGGGTCCGCTTCACGAGCCGAGAGGCTGATACATCAACTGTCACAATGTCCAGAGTTGATGTATCCAAAAGTTCGGTATCGTCAACAGGAACTCAACGCAACAGATGGCGCGTCGATCGGACGCCCGGTCTGAGAGTTATTGGCATTTTCGTCCCCGGGGCCCGGTTGGTTTTTGAGGCAAAACCAACCCGACCGTACTCCACCTACGTCCAAACCTCGGGCGGAGTATTCCAAGAGAACCGTCTCACTAAGAGGAACACAACAAAACTAACGGCACGTCAATCGGACGTCCGTAGCTCAAGATATGAGCGTTTCCGCTCCGAAGGCCCGGTTGGTTTCGTGACCGAACCAACCCGGCCGAACTCAAAGTGTTTCAAAACATTGAGTGCAATATACCAAAACGACCTTCTCGATCCAAGGATCGCGTTTCCGCAGACGGTTCGTCAATCGGAGGTCTGTGGCTCCAGTTATGGCCAAAAGACCGAAAACGATTTGAAACGGGGGGTCCGGGTCCGAGCCGACCCGGCCCGACCCCCCCTGGGTCGGCCCGAACCTGGTCGACCCGAACCGGGTCATCCCGACCCGGGTCCGACCCGGCCCGGCCGGCCGGCCGGCGGCGCGGCGGCGCGGCGGCCTGGCGCCGCACGGAGGCAGCGCGCGGGGGGGCAAGGCCCCCCGCTTCTTGGATTGGCGGCGCGACAATCAGTCGTGCCCCTTTTTTTTCAAACGCCCCCCCCCCCCCTCGTGGGGGGCCTGCTTGTTCGGAAACCGGGGGGCCGCCTGCCCCCCTCAAGGAAACCGCCCCCCCAAATAAATGGGGGGGGGGGGGCTTTTGAGCTGCCGGGGGAATTAAATTCCCCCGGATTTTTGTCCATCCGGCCGGCCAGCTGGCCAGCTGGTTTTTCTCCAACGGGACCGGCAAACCGGTCCCCTTTCTGGCTCCCGACGCCGGCGGCCCGGCCGCCGGTCTTCTCGTCCCGCCACGGCCCTGAACCGGCCGCGGTGTTCGTCGTCCGGCGCGGTGCGACGGCACTGCGCCCATCCGCCGTGCCTTCGATTCCCCTTGACGCGGCACGACGGCGTCGCGTTCTTGATGATTCTTCCACGGCGCAGCGTGACGGCGCCGCGCAATATAATCGAACGATTATCCGCGTGGTGCGGCGGCACCACGCCACCTTGTTTCCACCCGCAAGATAAATCAACAAGAACGATGGAGGGGGTTCGGCCGTGTTCATGCGGTCCGGCCCCCTCACGTTAAACACTAACACAAAATTATAATCCTCACGTTAGTCATGCTAGAACCACGAACAAGCATAATTAAATAAACAATAACAACAACCCCTACCTTGAAAAAAATGACGTCGCACGTCGGTTATCGCGGAGAAAGGCGTCGCGGCGTCGGATGTAGATTCCGTGGACGTCGGGGTGCGTCCGAGGAGGAAACGACGTCTCTTCACTTGTCGCTAAGACGAAGAAGAGAGGTACGTTGTCGTTGGAGATGATCACCATGGTCGGCGAAGGGAGTCCGAGGAGGAAGCGGCGTTCCCTCTCGTTGACACGGAAGACGAAGAAGAGAGGAGTGGCGTTCTTCGTCGGAGCTTGAGCGTTCTTCGTCAAAGCTTGAGTGTTCTTCGTCAAAGTTTGAAGAAGAAGGAAAAGCTCTCAAAAGCTCTCGAGATGGATAAAGAGTTCTAACCCAACAAAATAAGATAAGAGCTTATTTTATTCACAAACCTAACAAATGAATTTCAAAGGTTTGAAATTCAAAAAGGATAACTCCAAAATTAAATAACTATTGTCCTGACATTTAAAGAGGGGTTAAGGGGGTTTGGGAGAAGATGAAAAGTTTAGGGTTCGTGTGGGCCCCACCACACTTAATCCTCTCAAGGGAGGTTAAGTGGGTGTGGGTCCCACCCCTAACTTCCTTTGAGAGAAGTTAACTAACAAGTTTAAATAAAAATTTGTAATCCACAATTTTTATTTAACTTATTCTAACTCCCAAAAAAAAACTAACTCTCATACCGAAATAAACGCAACCTCGGAAAAGGTCTCCTTAACCGAATAACGGCGCTGTGAGTTCATCGGTGCCCTCAGATTTCAATTCCGAGCACCGGATCAAAAGTTAGAAAAACTCGCTCGTTCGTTCACTGAACGTACCCAAGCCAAACTTCGGAAAATGATTCCGGGCACTCCGGACCTCGGAATCAGGTGCCGTCAGAAACCGCGCTCTTGTAAAATTCCAAGGAAAATTAAGAAAAAAAATTCCCTTGAATTTTACGGGTCTTTACATATCCTTTCAATGATACCATAAACTATAGAAACTCATACCTAGTTTTTAATTTGAATAAAATATAACTTATCTTCAAAAAATAAAATATTGACTTCCCAAATATAAAATAGGGATTTTAAATAAAATAATTCAATATATTTAAATATATTTGGTAATGAAAATGTTTCTAAATGTATCAATTCATGATTAATTCAGAAAATTTTTCATAAAAGTGATAATATTATAAAAATTTGTGGTGTTACTTTTCACAAAACAATAAACTATTCCAACACAATCCCAAAAGGTTCCCTATAATGAATTTTATTTGATGAATCCTAAAATGATATTTAATTTTTAAAAGTACTATTTTTAAAAGTTGAAAAATAGTTATAATATTTAATAAAAAATGATCTAAAAACTATTTTTATGAAAATTTATTTTTGAAGCATAAAATAATATTACTAAAAATTGAGTACATATTTATAATGAATAAAGAAATAAATTTTCATTATATAAAATATATATGCAAATTTTTTATGATGTGATTATTCTTATTTGTACCATTAATTTTAATGGTTAGGTTATAACAGTCACATTTAAATAATAATATTTTAATATTATAACACTATTCTCATAAATCTCAGTGATTCACAATAAGAACAAAATTGAACACTTAAAATATATTTAAACTAAAATATATCATAAAATATTGTGGTGGTATAGAAATAATTTTTTTTCAATGATTATAAATTTCCTAAAATAAGATCATGATCCTTCAATAATATGGTCAACCAATGGACTGACATGATTTTTTGTTAGCACTCTAGAATGTTAGTTAATGCCTTCATAATATCCCCCAAAGTTATGGAGGTAACTATAATTATTAATATTAAAATATTTTTTCACGCTAAGTTTTGTAATATTTTTTAGGGAATCTTAATCAAGGAAAACGAATTTTATTTAATCCAAAAACCCAAATGGTGTGAGATTTATGAAATCATAGGAGTTTAAATCATTCATTTATACATTTTTTACTAAAAAGAGTAATAATTACTTCAAATGGGTTATGTTTAACTTATTTACCCCAATGTATTATGATTCTAAACAATAAGAATGTATCATTGAAAATTAATATTATTCTCATTAAAAAAATTACATATATTGATAAATGTTTTTTTTTTCAAATTCTACATCTTATTTTGAAATTCCAATTTGAAATATTTAGAAATAACCATTTCCAATGGTTCCAAATCCCCCTTAAATATCCTTTAAACACTCAATGTCCCCAATTAAAAATACATAATACCAGATGGAATTATATCATAACCTCTAAGAATAAAATTATTGAATAGAAATCAACCTTCAAAGAAACACTTAAAACTATTTCTCTTTGACCAAAAGTCTTCAAAAAATATTTCCCATTCATTCTTAAAATATAACATTATTATTTTCAATAAATATATAATATATATTGATTTAAAAATTCCATCATTATTTCACAAAAGACAAATAATATTTTTAACATTAAAAAAGAAATCCCATCCTTAAAAACATATGTCCATTTTAACACCATGTTCATGTAATTCAACCAAAAATATTCAATAAAATTAATTGAAATGTATCCTCAATCCTTATTATAAGCTTTAAATTTCATCGTAATTCCAAAATGTCTATAATTTATTCTCTTTATATTTCCCATTATCAGTATAATGGTTGAATGATTGTATGGATAGTGTTTTCTAATTTATAAAAAAAATATTTTACAGGGGTACAATCGAATGGGTTTTTGGGACAAAATGATATGATTGGAATGATAAATAATTTTCGAAATTAATAATAATTGTAACTAATATGATATAATCTTCCAATGTATTTTATATTTAAATAATTGAATGAGTAAGTTACAGGATATAACTAAATACAATTATTACAAATAAAGAAAAATATTTTTAAAATATGGTTATATATCTATGAAAAAAAATTAACCTAATAATATAATTTATGAAAAATAAATGAAATTCCTTCCTGATATTATGAAATATATTTTCCAATAAATGAGTAATAAAAATTTCATTTAAATAATTTTCAAAAAAAATAAATTCTATATTAATAATTTTTTTCTATATCTCAAGAAATGATTCCCAGTGAAATAGTTCTTAGTTTAATAATTTATGACATGTTTTTTTTTCAAAATTATGATATTAATTTAAACTAATTTTATTATGAAATATTAATAATTAATACCAAATTAACTTAAGGTATGTTTTTTTCAAATCTTGTTTTCCATTACTACTAGATTTAATATATTCAACATAAACAATAAATAATGAAAAATAATTCTTTATCTTATAAGCCCAATCAAATAATGACTCTTCCAAAAAATTTCAGGTTCTAGAGGTACTCTTCTAATAAAACCTATATGCCCCAAAATATGGAATCAGAATTTGTAAAACAATCATCTCATGTGTTTTTTTTCAAAAATGAATGAAATACATGTATAACCATTTAAAATATCATAAAATACAATATATAGTTTTGAAATGATATTCTATTAGAAAAAATTATTTCAATGAAAAATATGCATTACAAATATAGTAATATATTTAATTAAATTAAGCTACACAAAAATACTAATTATTTTCTATTATAACATACTCTTAAATAATTTACCATCTTCATCCATGTAATGTGTAAAAATATAAATCAAATACATTTCATATAATTTATTATTTTCAAAAACATCCCTTTTATGTAATACAAGTAAATATTTAGATTTATTGGTAACAATCAAAAATTATTTTTGATGTGTGTGAAAAAATAAATTTACCATATGAATCACTATCATCTCCTAATCATAATGAATTAATTTTGAAAATTGATTATCAAAATTATGGTTTGTTGAATCATAAATCACATCTTCCCCATATATATGTATGATTAGAATATCCAAAACAAATTTTTTAATAATCTACGTTTTTAAAAGATAATACAATCATAATTTGATAAAATAAAAAGAATAATTCTTTCATAAAAAGTCCTAGGTGGTGGCTTAAGATAATAAAATGTTTTAGTAAAATGAAAATAATATTTCTAAAAAAATGTGATTTTTTAAACAATGAGGTTTCTCTGTATAAAATTAAACAATAAGATAACCATTATAATAATCCAATTTAACACAGATATAAAAAAGTTTTAAATTTATGTTAGATGTTTTAGATAGTATAATATTAATGGATTATATTATATTTATATGTTAATAGGTTTAATTATAATCTATAACCTCATCTTTATTATATCAATTATTATTAATCTCTCCTTATTCATAATAATCACTCATTTATAGTATTATTGTTTAATAGAAATCCATTTTGTATTATAAACAATATACACATAGGCTTATAACAAAATTTCAAAACCATGTTCCTTGTAATATTTTTTTAAACTTATTTCATATATAACACCAAATAATAATCACTAAATGCATCTTCTATTGTTTTACGTTTATATTGAGATATAAAATTATAAAATTAAGCAATTTTTTCAATACATAGTCTAATCTATACACCTTAATCTAAAAGTTGAATAAATGTATTTAAATGTTGGTTTATTATGATTAAATACATTTTAGTTACCATAATTTACTGTTAATTATTATCAAAAATTTAAGTAATTTTTTTTTGAAATTTTTTCTTATCATCATAATTTTTAGTGATAATTAGTCGATCATGTCTTAATATATTTAAGGAGATATAAATATTGTCAATATATTTTCATACCAAGTGGATTACAAACATTAAAATTAATATATATTTTTTCTTTTTATATAGTGACTTATTATTTAAATCCAAATAAGCATGAAAAGTTGATGAATATACCAGAAATATTACTTCAGAAATATTTTGATCATAAATACCAATACTTTCCTTGGATATTAACACATAAATTTTATATCAAAAAATAAGTATCCATATTTTTGTTTATTTATTTTATATAACAAATAGATTTTGACCTTATGATAGGGCTTTTTATAACTCTTTTTGTGAAAAGTTAGACTATTTTAATAGCTTCAACCAAAACCAGAGTTGGAATATTATATTCTCTTATAATAATTCAAGTATGTTTATTTAAAATTATTATTCCTTTTTTCAATATATACATATTTAGAGGTATTCTTGGAAAAGATAATTTTTTCACTATAATAAATTGAAAATAAAAGAATTAAATTAATTATTATTTAATAATTATTAATAGTGACATCTAAAAGAACCAATTTTGGAATTATTTTTATCCTGATAAATTTTTTAGAAAGTCATTAATATTGATTAACATTCTCTTTTTATCCCTAAAAAAGTAAACCCATGTAAATCAGTAAACATCATAAACCGTGGGAAAAAAATTCTTTAAACTAAGCCTTTAAATTATATATAGTCCATAAAATATGTGAATATGTTCCAAATATATACAATTAGTAGCCATAAAAAGTTATATAAAATAATAATTTTTCTTGTTCGGTTAGTATTCATCACATACCATCCTTTTATTAAACATTTTCTAATGAATACCATAAGTAATATAATTTTAAAAAATTAAAAAGATTATAAAATTCTAAAAACATTAAGTCACTAATTCAATATAAATAATTCTTTAATTTTATAATTCAAATAGTATACATTTTATATATATAATTAATTTTGATATATTATATTTCTTATATGTTTTATCAATATAATCAATATTTCTCAAAAAAATTAATTTTTCATCAATTTAATATACATAATAACAGTGTATATAAATAGTTATTATATTGTTATATATAATTTTACTAAATTCACTTGATTAATGATAAAATAATCTAGATTATATTGATATCAAAATGTAATTACCTTTCCATTATAATTATCAATAAATGTGACATGGACACTCTAACATATAGATATTTTTAAAAGAATAAAAATTCTTTCATTAGTGTAAAGGTCAAGCCAAAACGAGTTTTTCTTCCATTACAAACAACACAATATTCATATTTTGATACATATAACACTCAATTTGGATTACGTGTCACGTAACCTCGATATTACAATGTTCGATAGCGTATTGAACATGAAACAGGACGCTGAAATTACCTATGATATATATTACCATTATAACATTGACAGTAAATTGGTGGGTATGAATAGTTTCAAATACATTATGAATTATATATTTACATAAATTTATAACTCAATATAAATTATTGGTAAATGTGTTGTAAATTGTAAATAAATTTTTATTTAAGCTAATTTATAATTAAAAATATGTTTTCTTCAAAAATGATACATATATATTTTCTTGAAGAAATATTGTGACAAATTTTAAGAAATATTTGAATGATTATTTGATAAAATGTAATTATTTTTTAAAATTCAAATATCAATTTTTTTTCTGTGAATGTTTTTGACTTTTTAGAAAATATTGATTTTTTATTGAATAGTGAAATATACATATTTTTTAAAATTTTCATTCATTTTCAATTAATTATGTAATTTAAAAAGTAACAATACATTTTTAATATATTTTAAATAATAGTATATAGAATTTAATAACTTATAATCCAATTAATTTCATTGAAATAACTTTATTTTTGTTTTTTGTATATATCTATTTAATGGTTTTACTAAGAGTTTTCTAAAAACATGCTTAAAGAGAATAATGATTCTCCATTTTAATTTATTAAAATAATTTATATTTGGAACTTTTTGTAACTACAATTTATAGATAATATATTATTAAATAGTAAATTGTTTTCATACAGTTATTATTATATTTCATATAATTAATATAGAATGTTCTTTTGCTAAAAATACTCTTTATAAAAACTCATTGTCTCGCTACATCCGTGATATTAATATTAAAATAAAATTTTTCATTTGTCAGAATTTATTTTGAAAAAATATAATTAATATTTTGCAACAAAACAATTTATAATTTATAATTATTTAAACATAATTTTTTACTTTAATTTTGCGTGGAATCTGTTAAAATTAATCATAGTGATTAAGGTAAAAATGAGTTTACAATGGGATTAAACAAAAATTATAAGGGGAAAAACTACCTAAAAATATGTACAACACGCATAGGCTAGAAATATTTCAACCGTATAACCTTAGTAATAATTTTATGAGTTTTATGAAATTTGTCTGTGGAAGTGACATATATAAAATGTTACATAAATTAAAATACAAAAGGAACATTTTTTCATTTTGATTTATATATGGATTTGGGATATGGGGACAAGATAAGGTTCTTTGATAAATATAAGTTTTAAATATAGATGTTTATTTATATCACAATAATTTATTTTAATTTTCTATATATGAATTAATTTCATTAAATTATTAATAAACGCTAACGTAGTAATTATTTAGTTAATAATTTACTAAAATAAATGATTAAAAAATATAAATAATTAATTAAATTGAATGAATTATTTAATTTAAATAATTTTTAGACGAATATATCTTGTTATAAAGTGGGAGAATAATATATTATAATTTCATAATTTTCCTATTATTATTTTTTAATTCAAATTAAATTAATAATTTCAAAATAGACATTATTTTTATATTATAGTAAATGATACTTCATTAAATGATTTAAAATTATCCAAAATATATATTATGACATGGGATTTTTATATGTTGATTAATATAAAATATTTATTTTCATTGAACAATATATATTTTACAATGGCTATATTAACCATGAATATTGAAGAACTCGGTTAACAGGCTTAAGGATAAAAGGCTTCTTTTTCAAATAACATGTGCTTGTATTAAAATTCATGTCAAAAAGACATAGTAATTTTATTTTATAAATCATATTTAATACATATAATATGATCCTAAAAATTACAAAATCCAATTTACTTTAATTTAATTTTAATGGATAAATAACATTAGGTAGAAAACAACTTACGAAAATGAAAAACAAAAATAAAAAAAGAAACATATGAGTTAAGGAAAAAAAATGTTTAACACATATGTTTTTGTTTGTGATTTAGGTGTTAATAAAACATTTAATACCTTAAACACATTGTTTAAAAATATATAATCCACTTGAGGAATAATTTACCTCCCAATAGTGAATAATTCAAGGTATTTAAAAAAATGCCTCTTATCCTCAACAGTAAAAGGAAACTCACTCCCCTCACATCACTACACCAATAAAGCCATTTTATACCATCCAAATCCTAACCAAATAAACTCTAAAATTACATCATATCATATGATAACCACTTATTTTGGAATAAATCAAACCAATGAAAGAATTTTGTGCAATAATGGAGTTTCCTGATGAAGTGGCAATGTTCATCAACGAGCATATTTTTATTTATTTATCCATGTCACCAATTATTCTTATACCATGATGAGAAAATAAATAAAATATATTCCATAAATTATATTTTTTTTTGTTAATGGTATTTAATTAAAAAACCACTTCCATAAAATGGGTAAATAAATCATCATCAATGTGTACAATGTACAACTGTATCATGAAATGATGTCACTAATTTATTTTGTACCTCTTAACATGGTTGGGTATGATTGTGGAAATAAAGTTCATATATGATATTCATAAAATAAATATAAATAATTATTCATTATATCAAATATAAACTTTTTCATTCGATTACATAAGGGATGCGATAACATCGCTTGTGTGTTCATTAAACTGCCCCTTCATAATGTTGAATGATTTTTTCACATATAACACATTACATGGAATGTAATAAGGGTAAATATAATTATTATATATGATATTAAAGAAATATATTTGATATTAGTAACATATTTATAATTATATAAATATAATATATCATTTTATTTGTACCTTTTCAACTACTGAAAAAATGATAACGCCATTCATGGACTTCTGGGATACTACATTCTTAGAGAGATGTGAGACGTTTTTCACCACCATATCATAATAATGAAACATATAATTATATATAATAATACTATGTGATATTTATGATCATATTATCATTATATTAAATTAAAATATTACTTACCTTTGTTCCATAGTGATTGTTGAAAAACAAAAATGGTATTTATGCTTATATATGTTCTATCATCCCTACGATCGTATCATTAATTAATTTGTAAAAAGAATAATTAATTATGGGATAAAAAATTATAAATATATATAGATATTATAATTATTTAATTATTATTATTATGTAAATATTTAAATAGTTTACTCTTTGACCATAGTCTTCCCATATAAGTCTTTTTAACACACAAGATGAATATGATAAATACATTTAACGTAAAATAAATTGATTTAGTAATTGTATATAAAATTTTAATAAATTAAATAATATAAATAATAAACATAAAAAGGGATACCATGAAATTAAAAAAATAGATTTTTTTTCATTTAGGGAGATAAATTAACATGTGAGAAGTCAGAATCAAGGTAAAAAATTTCTCTTCTCACATATATTTTTCTCAAATATTTTTCATAATAAAAATATATTTTTGTTATGCGCTATCTATAATACCAATGAAATTATTGAATTATTATAATAAATTATTATATGGGGACTCTTATAATCATTTTATGATACCTCTAATTAATTAGGATTAATTTTTTTATGCTACCAAAGTGGAAATAGATTTTTGTCACAATTTTTTTTCATTGAGACTTATATCAATTTATAAAACATTTTTCTTTTATGAGTTCTATACAATATCAATTTTACATGTAATATCATGAATTTTTTGTTCTGTTGTTATATTATGTTTCATTTAATGTTATTCATTCTTGATGACTTTAATTAGAGTTACAATAATGGTAAGAGTTATTTGTGAGAATCTAATAATTTATCTAGATTATTTATGATTACACATAAAATGATGAGGTTCTATGATAAATTTACCAAGGAAAAAATTAATTTCATTATATTATAGTTATTAATAATATTTAAATGTTATTTTAATTTACTTAATACTTTGGTTCTTAATTTTTTTAGAAAATGTTTTTAGGGAAATGTGACATTATTTATCATTTTAATTGATTATTTTTTCTTCCATAGAAATGGTTTTAAAATATTATTTTCAAATAAAAAAAGATATTTTACTCAAGAAAAGTTTAAAATGATTTTTATAATATTCCCTTATAATCATAAATTTTTATTTAAATAATAATAATTTTATAAAATGTGAAGTGTTTTATACAAAGGCATTTTAATAATTAAAAGGTTTTCTTCCTCCAATCAATTTTAATGTCACTTTAATGAAATTTCAATTAATCAATTTTAAAAAATAAATTTTCTTCACTTATAATACAAAATGTATTTTTATAATGATAATATCATAATTGTTTCTTTGGATGGATTAAGATAGTTTCAATGAGACCGTTATGGAATCTATTTCTTCTTCTCTAGGTAATCATGTTTTAATGAGATTGTTACGGAAGTAATTTAAATTATAGAGGATTATAATATATCGTAGAGATTTAAAATAAAAATATTTCTTTTAATTTGGTTAACTGTTTTGTAAAATTACAATGGTTTTTCTATAATATTATGATGAAACCTCTATATACTTCACTGATGTTTTGGTTTATGAACATTATATACGATGGGTTCACTAAGATAATGTCGGGTGAGGCCATTATATCTTATATAATTGGTGCTATTAGATAATATTACAATGAACAGAGTTATTACTATGTTCTCTATAGGAATATATTAGATGTCGGTCATATGGTTATTCCAATTGTATGGGTTTTATAAGGGTTCAGTTATAGTTTTATAAGATGTTTCTCCAAGATACCAATATGTCTAATATATTATTTTTATGGTTGTATGGTATTTCATTTGATCATAATTTATATCACATGGATTATGATTATTAATTATTATGATTATTTACTATATCAAATCCTTATTTTATGATTTCATTTTTGATAGTCCATGTATTAATAGTAATGAATATTCATAAGTTATACTCATGAACTTTTATGTTATTATTATACCCTTATGCCCCGCTTATTCTCACTGATTCCATTAATTATTTAATTCTTATGTTTTCCCTTACAAAGAATTTTAACTTATCCTTATTTTTGTATATTATTTAAGGTTATAAAGATAGTGGTTGAACAAATTTGGTAAATAAATCATTTTATATGGATGAAAATGATGTCTAAATGAGAACATTTCTTTGTTATGTGGGATAAATGTTCATTTAAATCAATGGTAATTGTTTATGTATAATTTTTTCAAAATTATCTAAACATAAAATCCTAAAATTTCTTCATGAATATATAATTTTCATAATATTTTGTTTATGTTTTATGGTATAGATGAAAATAATTTATTTTAAAATTATTGGTATCAAATATAGAAATGAAATATTAAAAGTTTCAGCACCAGATCTGGTAGTGTGGGATCTATACTATTATAACCACCATCAACTATTGGAAATAAATTATATTATGGGAAATCTCCACTCATATTTCCTGAAAACACGTCATCCATGTATCTTTATCATTAAAATTCATGTTTATAATTCTATAATAAATTAGCAAACAGCCAATTTTTTGAGAAATAATTTCGTCTTTTTTATAGTAATGTTAGAAACTTTGGACTTTGGAGAAAAAAATATTAACATCTAAAAAAATTAATTTTACAAATTTGACATATCATTATAATTATAAAAATTATAAAAACCAAATAATAATGTATTTAAAAGAAACAAGAAAAAAAATAATTTATATTAATTTCTTGTTGATAACATTTAACTATGTACAAGAATTAAAATTTTCACCTCATAAAAAAAATTCTATATAGATGTCATTTTAATAATTTATTCTAATCCAATTTTTATTTTTATTTCTTTTATTATTTAAATGATTTTTTTGTGATAATACACCCTTATTTATAAAATTTTATATTAAATTTATTGGTTCAATATCATCTAATATTTCTCAAATTTTTTTATGGAATGTATTAGAACAAATAATGTAAAAAATTATTTATTTTTAATAAAAAATATGATTAAATAAAAAATTTATTTCACTATGGATAACAAAATAATATTTTATATGTTTTTTTATTCCTATATTAATAATTTTTATCTTAAAACATATAAATATCTTTTATAGTTCATTTAAAAAGAGTTTTCATATTTACAATTGGTATAGAAATAAAATTATGCCCTTTCATTCTAGGCTAAATACAAAAACAATAATTTTCAATTTTATTTTATTTTTTAACTTGAGATTCAAAATGAGAATCATAATGTTATTTTTTCAAATGACATAACATAGATTTAGTAGAACATATTTTCATATTAAAAAGGTAAATTTTCAATGAATATTCATTTAGGACATACTCTGTTCTTTATGCAATGTAACATCCTAAAAGACATAAGAAATATTTTTTAATTCATAAAATAACACATCCATTAATTTTATATAATTATTATTTAGTTTAATTAATGGAATTATTGAATCTAAATCTCTCCTTATTAAGAATATTAATAATCCTTGAAAACTGAGATTGTTCATCAATTAAATATGAACAAAATGATTACCATTTATTAGATGAAATAGATAATACCACATTAACATTTTCATAATAATTCTACGAGTTAACATAACGAGAATACATTTTTTAACTAATCCATGATCATTTCATATACCTTTCATTTAATCATCACAGAACATAAGAAACACAATCACAATTTTATTCTTTATGTATTTGAAATTTTTCTATTATCTGGATTCTATTTTCATACAACTCTAACTTACTGGTAAACTATATGAACTATTTAATCATAATCAGATTCTAGTACTATAACTCCCATGTAATAAAAACTATTCACAATTCCTATAATTCATCAAATTATTATAGTGATGTAATCTCTTTCAATCATTATGGATGTTCTAAAGTTATGTTTTAAAATGTTGTACATAAAATTAATGAAATTATGTATCCCTTCATAAGTAGATTCTATTGTCATCAACTTGTCATTAGTTATAGATCACTGATAAAATAATATAAACTCGTAAGATAAAAACCCAAAAAATTGATTACATTAATGGACTTAGACCTAAGATTAAATTTGACCCCCTATTATAGAATCTATAAATATGGATCTCCATGCTAAAAAATATATGTTTTAATAACCTTCATTTAGAATTTTAATCCTTTAATCATTAAATAAAATGTCGTTGATTTTAAACAGCAATGACCATCTCTATTAAGGAAGTGTTCACTAACCTTAAGCATTAATTATCTCCTACAAGTCATAGTTGTAAACTCAAACAGGTCTCTAAGAAAAAAACATAGAATTATAGGGAAATCAAAATACCGAGCTCTAATACAATTTATTATAATAATAAATAATTTTAATGAATCACAAGTGGTTTTAATTGTGTTATTAATTTTAACTGAAACAAAAAATGCGCATATAATTATGTAAGTTAGTATCTTATTATATTTAATATATTACTCATTGGAATGTTAAAAAATAAGGTGAGGGATATAAAACATCTCTATTGTGTGTTGATGCTACAATGTACTCAACCAATCAACTACCCCATCACATATTGTGTATCTTTTATTTTTTATTTTGATCATTTTCATAGGAATCCAAAAGAATTGTGCAATAAGCTATTAGTTGGTGTAAAAATTCAAGATTATTCCCTTGGACCCCATTACCGGTCTTATCCACATTCATTATTACCACTTTTTTTAAATATTAGAAATTTCTTATATAATAAAAGAAAATATATAAATAATTCTTTATCGTACAATCCATTATTGTAGATTTTAGAAATTGACATATGATTATATCTTATTGAGAATAAATATGTATCTGAATAGTTTTTCAATTAATATATAACTTAGAATAGTATAATTTCTCATGTTAATACAAAAAATATAAAAATATCATTTTTCATATTCCTTTTCACAATGATAAAATGTATTAAGGGGATAGAAATTTAGAAAGATCAAATTTATCAGTATTTTAAAATAAAATTCACCTGTTATATATTTTTTATCTTTTATTTCCTCTATATTACCTATAAATAATTTATTTATCCTCTTATAGTTGATAAATATATAATATTTTAGAAACAAATCAGAATAAAATTAGTTTACAAGATTATCCATTAAAAACGAATGAATCATACAATTAAAAAGACTGATTCTTAAGGATTTATTAAAAAATGAATTTTTTTATACTCTTCCATTCCTCTTTAAGAGATCTTATAGTTATATAATAATTAAGAATGATAAATTTTCTCTCTTAAATTAGCAACTACAGCTATCCATTGAAAATATCTGAATATTGAATTCTGAGAATATTTTCAATATATTTCCCATTAAGTATTCATATGTAAAATATTCATATTCACAAAAAACATAATGGAAATGATATTTACCAATTTTATGTGATCCAAAATATATTAAACTTGACCAACTTCTAAAACCTAATAAGAAATATAAATATAACTATATATGTATCATGCTTCACATTATATAATATAGAAAAATATATATAATATTCATGTTCTTGATGATACATAAGATAATGTGTTTATAGGAAATTTTAGAAACTGCATATATAAATCGATTCTTCCCAGAATAGAGGTTATTATTTTCACTTTAAAATTTTAGACTCTATAAGATTTATAATTTTTCCAATAGATTATATTCTACTATAAAATGTAATATATTTGACATCGTGATAATCTAATAAATAATGATACCAAAAAGAATATATTCACCACTATATTTATTATGTTTTCTAACTTAATATTTTCTTATAAGATTCATATGTAACATCATTTTTCACAGCCACGGAAATCCATACAATTTTATACTTTGAAAAAAAACTTCTAACATAGAAGAAAAAAACCATGTTATAATAATTATATATTAAATAAATATATCATAATATAAATAAATACCATGTAATCCATTCATGGTGTAGTCATTTGTAAAAGAAATTGATTTTTTTCATAATTCATAAACATGATGTTTTTCAACATATGATAGAATTTCTTCTTTGGATGTAATGAGTTATCATTCATGTTTTTTATTTATATATATCCTCTACCAAATAATTGTATTATTTATAAAATTATTATCAAATAATTAAAATACTTTTTATTTAGAAATAATGATATTATAAAAAATCACATCATAATTATACTCATCCATTTATTACAATATGATCTTATTTTGGTCTGGTTAACAACATAATTGGACGAAGATATAATTTTTTTATAAATGGTTATAAAAAATAATTTATTTATAATATATGATATGAATATGAAATCAATGTTTTATATATGTTTATTTAATTGTAATATTAACATTTAACTCATAATTGATATGCTATATTATGTTCTGTAAACACTACTAAAATAAGCTCAATACAGATTTCATCTTCAGAAATCATAATCCAAACACCCTTGGAATGAACATAAAATATCTTAATTAATCATAGAAATACCATTATATTTAATTTAATATTATTAATATGATTAACCCATAATCATGGAGCACTGATGGAGACCACCATACAAAATTAAAAAAACAAGATCAAATGATGATCAAAATTAACTAAAAATTAATAATAATTATGTATCAAATGAATATAAAATAATGATATTAAATTTAATTAATATGAATTTTATTTTTTTAATACATTAATAATGATGTTTATTATAATATATAGGAATATAGAGTTCTCCCGAACAAGAAGGAGTCTATAATAAGGGTGGTGGTTGCCTAAATATCATTTCTTTATTTTAACATTCTTTTTAGACTATCATCTTAGTTGATTGGTTTATTTTACCATATTATGGAATTATATTTTATTTTCATCTCGATTATTTTTAATTTTCACTTCATTATATTATAATACATTTTTATTGATTATTCCTTCAATAAATAATACATTGTAATAGATACTAAAAACATACTCCATTTTTTATGATCTATTTATTTTTATTAATATATTTTTATATAGTGTGCATGATACCCATATGAAATATTGATTTTGAACTATCCTTTTATTCATTGTATTTGATACTCCATCTACTTTTTTCACATAGATTTTGAAATACCTCATCCAATAACAATTTCAAAAGTGATTTTTCAAGATAACCACATTTCATTGAGTAATAAAAATTCAACATGACTCTGTTATTTTAAATATAATTATTTTTATAGAATTACAATATTATATTGTTCTTATATATTAATTCATTATAAATTTTATATATTTATAAATTTATTATTATTAATGGATAGAGAAATGATGTTTTAAAAGAAAACTCTCACATTCTAATTAATGTATTTTTCTTCAATATATATATTATTTCATACCACAAATTTTTTATTTTATCATTTTCAAGGATTAATATGTGTTATCATTAGAAATATTCATATTTTCCTCTATCGTAATTAAAATAGTGTAAGGGTGTCGATCCTTATATCCATTTCCTTTCCTAGTATTCAAGGATTGGTGGTCTTGGTGAGGATTTTGGGAGTGTCCCAGATTTTCTGGGATTATACTTATTCTAAAAAGATTCATCATGCCATAAAATAGTGTTTGGTACTATAATTTTAATATATGGGGTGATTAGTGTGTATAAATGTCGATTTATAGTCTTCCATGACCAAGGTAACATATGATTATCCATTTTAAATGTTTTTTTATTTGTATTTCCTCCAATAAGGAACATGTAGTAGGAACATACCAAATTAATGGTGTGGCATGATTCATGGAATCTTTGGTGATCATCTATCCAAAATGGGGATTTTTAGTTCATAAAGTCATGGTACTAGGCACGATTAAGGAAAAAGAACCATTTCCATAACACATGGACATATAAGATAGCCATGAGAAATATTGGAGAGACCATAATGACATGGAACATTTCATATTCTAGGTCATGGTGATAGTCAATATTAGTTTGTAAAATGCCTGTGTTTTTTGGATACGAGTGTAATAGATTTAGATATCCCTTTAATTGAGGGAACCATGAAATTATAGGGGATCATTACAATATAATGAGGTCATCAAGATATCCTATATAAATAGTGGGGTTTTCCTCCCCTATATAAGTTCATTTTCTTATTGTTCAATCATCATATAAATTAATGCAACAATCGTTACCTTTTATCATATTTATTATGGTTTCTAACCCCCTTTTTTCATTAAATATTTTTTTTATCAGATAAAAATATTCCCTTTTTCTCTTCCCCATATTCTAATATAATTATTTTGTGGGAGTATTGAAGAAAGGATTGGGTATTTTTTTAATATTTGTTCAATTTAGTGTTATGGGGGTTCTCTAGTGATGGGTTCTAGTTGATCTTCCTTGGGTTATGGTTGTGATTGATCTTCAATAGTCAATTATTGAAAAGTGAATGTAAAAAATTATTCTTCTAGTTAGAGGATCTATTACCTCTTCTTTATATTATGTAAAATCATGATTTTAAAATTAATTATCTCATTAGGTAAATGCGGAATTAATCCTAATGATGATTAAATTAGATTTTGGAAACAATTGGTTTTACGTTGTAGTGGGAACATGTATTTATTTCATGATAATTATTTTCCTCTTTTTATTCTACATAGATTATAATATATGTTTATTATATGGTTTATCATTTTATGCCTATATTTATATAATTCACATAAATATTGCATTCAATGATGACTAATTAATAAGTTTAAATGCTTATTTTGTAAATTATGTTCATTTTATGTGGATTGAAATAGAATTTAGGCCTGAAGAATGTTAAATTATCTCAGAGATATTGAGAGAAGAGGACATAGGTTTAGTATAGTTGTAAACCATCACAATTGAATCAATTAATTCAATATGTTAAATTATTTTTAGTTTTTTTGGGATAATTTTTTAGGGTCGAGCGAGACCATTTTCTTATAAAGGATAGATTCCTTTGTTATAGTTCTTATATTCTAGGTTGACTATTTTTTATTTACATACTACATACTATGGTTTATTTAGATGATGATCATTTTTATACGATGTGATGAGACGAAGGGAATGTTGATGGTGTTGCAAGAGTGGATAGAGTGGTGTAAGATTGGGGTAGATGTCAGTTCATGTGATAAATGGATGGATGTTGATGTTAATGGTGTTTTATGGGATATAAAATTACTAATGGAGTGCGTTAAATATAATATTTAAAAAAAATTATTGGGATTAAATCTTGGATTTTTATTCATTAATGAGTATTCTTTTAAGGGCATATGGTTAGGATTTTTTGTTTCTACATTCCTTTCCTAGATGAATAGTGTTGCAAGTTGTTCATGTTTCATGAATCATTCATGATAACTATTTATGAGTCTTAGAGTACCATGAATTATGAAATGATATTGAATTATTAATGTTTAAGACCATGGTGTTGGGGACTTTATGGAATTCCAAATTATGAATATCCTTGAGTAACTGTATATTATATTGGTTTGTGTATGGATGGCAAGGTAATTGGATACTATATAATGTAATGATAAATGTTTAAATGAATGAATTAAATAAATGGTGGTTTATTGAAGAGTTTAAGTACTGATAGGATATTTATTCCTAAACACTAATAGATAGTTGTTTGAGATCTAATATATGTTATTGATTAAATAGATAGATAGTTTCACATACTATTATTTTTACTAAATACCTATATTTTTTATGTTTTTTTAATTTTTCACCCAATCCCATCATCACATATTTCATTATTTACTCTCACCCAACAATCTATGGGCATGTGTTTTTAGTAAAATATATGTTTTTGAGGAATTTATGGATGACTAGACTAATTTCCCAACTAACTTATCATAGTAAAATTTTGTATTTTTATACATATTGGATACTTTTTCAAGATATGTTTATAGAGGGTTTAAATGTATTTTTCTTATTTAAAACACATGTATTTATGGATACAGTTTTATAAGAAATATTTTTGTTATATTGTGTAGGAGATATGATATATTGAGGTAAAATACATGAAATTTAGGTTGTGGTTTCTCCCAGAAACTACTTTGTTACTGTATTATTTTTTGGATGAAAAATAATTGATAATGTTTTTTAAAGGTTCATGATATTTTATGTTTTCCCAAATGTTTTTTGGAAGAATTTTTTATTTTGGGGATAGATGGATCAGGTCATCCATTGTTGAGGAATATTTGTAAAGATGTAGGGATGTAGAAGAACTGTAACTTCAATATTATATTATGTTGTATACTATATGATTACTTATATGGGGTTCTTGTTTATACATCCATAGTGAGGTTGGAAATATAACACACCACATTGGGTGATTATATAGATTAAATTGATTAGTCATCATCCATTTGTATTATTTCATAACATTTTCATTAGAGGATCTCGAAAGAATCATAGTAAGTTAACATGTATGATCACCTTATATATATATACAAAAATTTTCAGGTCTATAAGAGTTAGAGGAGGTTCAGGTTCGACATTATTAGTACATTTTTTTTATTTAGGATATTTTTGGGATTCAATGTCATTTTAGGGGATTTACTTATTTCAATTTTAATTCAATTAATTATTATTAAAATTTATCATATTAAAATAAATTTCGGATATTTAATTTATTTTTGATAATGTTTTAGTAGGGGAGTTCATCTTATCTCGAACTCCTCATGTTCACTATAGAGAGTATTTCCACTCATTTTCATGTATGATAATCCCTCGATGTCGCTAACTCAATTACTATTAGAGGTACAATTCTAGTGTAATTATCTCCACAAATTCATTTATGTCCTATTAGGTTAACTTTTGGGGGTTGGGGTCACGATATAGTTTTATTAAAAGTAATTTTTAGGGATATAATGGGTGAGGGAGGTATGAATGAGTGTGGATGTGTGTGCTGGTATGAATGAGGTATCAGTTTAAGCTAGTAAGTGATCTAAACAAGGACGGCTAGTTGGGGAACATATATTTATGTCTCCTTTTGATACAATGTGAAAAAATAATATTAACTAGGACAACATTGTTAATTGATAATGGTCATAGGTTAGGGACCATGGGAATGATCATGAACCATTAATATTTATGTCAGTTTTTTAAATTTTTATACCATAGGATTCTGTTGAACATTAATTAATTAATATTAAATATTATATATTTATGATTTATGATTCAACAGACGTCATTTATTTAGTATGTATGGATTCAGTTTGATGTCAACATTTTTTTTATGATGAATATGTTTATGAGGATATGTTATCAAATTGCTATGCTGTTTAGCTCAATGAAGATGCAATATAAAAGAGAAAACCCTATGATTTTAAGTGATATAGTATTAAATAGTATAAGATATATAATTTAGATTTAGTTAAATTGGATTGTTTGGATGATGATTTGAAAAAATTTTGATTTATTTTTTCTTGGATGGAAGATAGAACTTTTTTTGAAGTGATGATAATATGGTTGCAATCTAAGGAGTCATTGTCCTTTCAAATTTCCGGTCATAAGGATTTGATAGTTTCCTGGTAGAATATTTTAGACTAGATATGATCAAAGTTTATTTATTTTAATGAATGGGATGAATGTTTCTTGGGGGTTTTTACCCTATAAAAATAGATGTATATCATGTGGGAGATTTTTATTTATTCCATGAATCACAACTTATATGTTTCAGAGATATCTCAAGAAAATGAGAACATAGAAAAACAATATATAGGAGTCATTTCATCGAATGAAACAAATATAGGTTACCCAATTTATTTTTAAAACTTATGTCTATGTTGAGTCAAGAGTTGAAAATGTTTTGAGGATACTAGTCAATGTCATATTATCTCAAGAGGGGACCAATTAATATTCTCTATGTGGAAGAGCTAGAGTGTTGAGTTTTGTATTTTTAGGATGGAATGAATTTCTAGTTTTCATGGGTAGTTCCAAATCGTATTCTTCTCATTTAATTGGGTTTGGTTCCTCTCAAGACCATTATAGGGGATAAAACAGTTTTTTTCTAGTGGGGGAAGTGGTTATTAGTGGTGAGAGTGACTAACCTTTCTGAGAAGGTAGTGTGTAGCTGGTGGTGTACTTCATGTTTCCCTATTATAGTAGTACTAACTAAGGAAGTAATAGTAGATAGATCTTTCCATTGTCCAACATAGATGGATTAATGCATATAAAGGGTATCTATATGATTCTATTATTGCATAGGGAGAGCTGTGTTGACTTAATGGTGGCCTTAATGTTGTCCGGATAGGCCATGGAGAATGTCATAAATAGTTTCTAGATCTATAAATTTTATCACGAAGTGATCCAGACATCATTCCAAATTTTTATTCAATATTTTCTACTTTTGTGCATAACTTTTTTGAATATGTATCTACTCACTCCTTCATTTCACCATCCCTAGTGTATGGTATTGAACTTATATTTGGGATGCCTCCAGTTACCTTCTTATTGAAGACAATAGTTTTATGTTGTGTTTGTTTTTATTAAGTACATATAATATGTGAGACACAAATTGTGTTACCCACTCTAATAGATATTATTTAGTCTATTAAATACTACCATATTACATCATCCCATTAATAGAATTATTGTATATAATGATGTTTATGGTTGATTAATTCTGGAGGTAGACGGTGTTCTATGATGCTGGAAGAGATTCTATTTTGTTAGTTGGTATATCAGACCCTTAGATGGGCTAGGGGAGGGTCACATCACTTTCTTATGTGAAGTATGAGTTATTTCTCTGTTCATCAATGTTTAAATCAATGGTGTTCCATAAGGCCATGGTAGAGTATGATTATGTATTTCATAAATATATTGTTGAGTTACCCATTGATTAGTGATAAAATTTTCCATAATTCAATAATCAAGTGAATCCCCAACCACGATTTATACCTGTAGAATGGTTCATTCTGATTTTTAGGAGATACATATATATAGATCTATGATATCTTGTATGAATATTTTATTCTGAAAATCATTTCACTTTGTGGTTCACTAGTTTTATTTGAAAAAGGATAATGGTATTATTGGTCTCTATATTTATGATTGTCACCCGAATCAAGTGACAGTGAAGAATTTATACCATCATACATGAAATAATGATTTATTTTATAATATAGATAAATCTATTTTTTTTCTTGATAATAAATCTTTGAACGATATATCATAAGTTTTCAATAATGGATGTCGACATTCTGAAAGAATCTATTTTTTATAATGGTAATTTTGATTTCATTGAAATAACATTTAGTATCTTGAACATCCTGACTATGTTCATATAAATATTGAATTATCTAATATATGATTTTATTGAAAGATTAATATTGTTTTTTCATTGATGAAATCCTTATTTTATCAATGTTTTAGGAGGGGGTCATAGAGTATCTACTTGTCATTTTGGGAGTTTTCATTTCCAATAACAACCTAGAACGATATGGAAGTGTGAAATTTGGGCTTGTGATGTCTGTTTCATGGGGGAATTTCATGTCCCAACATGGAGTATCAAGGGATCCTTTAAAGATAAATATAGATTTTTCTTGGGAATACCCCATAAATGTTGTATATATGTGGAGTTTCCTTGGTCCTGAAGATATTATCGGAGGTTCATAACAAAATTCTCATAGATTACAAGAATATTACTACATCGATAAGTAAGGACCAGGTTATCTTATAGGATGAAAATTCATAAGAAGTTTTATTATATCTATTAGATTTGTTTGTTATCACCCCAGTTATTTATTATCAAAAAGAGGTAGTTTAGTTTTTAATTTTCAATGATGTATCATGCATTGGATTGGGTTGTGTTATAATATAACAGAAGGTTGTCATTTATAATGGGTCATGATAGTTATAAACTAGTGAATATGATTGTTACAACCTTGATCTTCAGTTAAAATAATCTACATTTTCCATGATATTGTAATGATAAGACCTCACCGATGTGTGATTTTTGGTTATCATAGATCATTAGAGACAAATATATATCTTATCCAAATATTAATTAAACATTAAAAAAGGATTTTGGATGGAATTATAATAGTAATATAAAATTCATATTTCAAATACATTCTGAACGTGAAATATTATATATCATGCCCTATGATTTATATCATGTTATCATGTCTTGAATGAGTCTACAGATTATTTGAGTGTGATGGAAGAGATCTCAGTGATTCATTGTTATATTATATATGTTAGGGGAAGAATATGCCTTATTCAGATATCATTATAGATATAATTGGGATGAATGGTTGAGGAATCCCATATGGAAAACATAAAGGAGAGTATTTATAGAGATACAATTATCTGTGGTGATACTCTTGGTGGACAGTATAAGAACAATAAACATCATGTTTTATTATAGGAGATAAATTTCATTCCATTATTTATGTGAAGTGGTTATTCATGTTTCCCATAGATCACCCATGATGGTATATATTGGAATGAAAATTATGTACCATTATTAGAGATGTGTGTTTTCTTTCCCTATGTTCAATAATGAATTTACAATATTTGACTACTACTGTTATGAATACCAGAAGGTGAGGGTAAAAAACTGTGTTTCATTTCATTTTCATCATCCGTTAAATGCTCCAAGTGTTTGTGGGATAAAATTTTGATAGACATCAAATAAATGTGAATCCTCAATACTATTGGTGATATGATTATATATGCAATATAGTAGTCAATTTTAAAATTTAAACTAAAATCTTACAGGCCAAGGGATCAATTTCAATGTAGGTCTTGTTGAGGCAGTACCTATAAGAGGTGGTGAAGATTTACAGAGTCCCATGGATGATAATCCATAACGAATAAGATTATTTCACCATCAGGGTGTGTGGTGGTCTTTAACATGGTTTTTTAATTCACTTGGAATCATTAATTATTTCTATCAAAAAATCGATGGTCACACAAAGAAGACCATATAGTCTCACTAGAAACTACTTCATGGGGTATATATATATATATATCTTTATTGTTAATGGGGGATGCACCTAACATTGTAAAATATTTCTTATAATAATATTATTCACTCCAATAATTTAACAGTAATATTAGGATAATTGAATGAGTGTCCTTTATATTTTCCCTTATGCAGGAATAGGGTAGGTGAGTTAGTATATTTTTATAAAACTGGAGTAAATTACAACATAGATAGTTCAGGTGATATAAAATAGGAACACAATGGAACAAGATCATTTGATGTCTTATGATAACTATAGGATGGAATATATAGTGTTCAATGTTGGAAATCATGTTTTATTGACGGTTACTCCACATCAGAGGTAGTGATGCATTGACCATTTGGGTAATCCTTCTCCAATGTTTTGAAGACATTAATGATTGGGGGGATGCTAGAGTGGTCCATAACAGTTATCCATTCCCTCACAGATGATCCGGATTCCTTATGAATTTTATGTGTTGTAGCTTCATCCCTACCTTCCTGATGATTCTCATATCATTTTTTATGGGTATATCAGTGTTGGCGATGATACTACCTTCAATAATTAGCCCATGGATATCTTGGAATTCCAAGAGAAGGTGTTGCATATAGATGATATTCCAATATTTCATGTCCAATGGAGACAATTTAGTGTGGAGGAGAGAACATTGGAATGTGATTTATGGATACATTTTCTATATCCTAAGAATTTTATTCTCCATCTTATATTATAATTTTCTAGTGATTTTTACTTTTATACAGTTTATGAAATGGTTCTATCTTTGACGATACCTTTATTCTGATATTCCTCTTTTTAAAAATGTATATCACCCATGCGAGTGTTTTATAGTTTTATTTCTTGATTATCTAAGTGATATGGTCTTTATCTAGTGATGGAGGGAATATTGAATGTTATCTAAGAGGGTGGATGTTCAGATAAAAATTTCTTTCCCTTCTCGCATGGTTGGATTTAAAATTCATGAAGGAGATAATTTTTAGTGACATGTTTAGGGTTAAGGGAAAAATCCTTGTAGCCCATTACATTTTAGTTTTATCTGTTTTTATTATAATAATGTAAGTAATACTAAGATGTATCATTTTCACGTATTATTAATATTCATCATAAAAATATTGGATAAATTTTTAATATAAATAAAAAAATATTTCTAACAAAACATTTTTCCCACATTTTATGGTTTTATTTTAAATCATTATTTTAAAAATATAGTATATGAATAGGGGAAAATTAATATAAATACTTTAAATCTATATATCAAAAACAGATAATTGATAAATTTTTTATTTTTCTGAAATGATTTATATTCCAATGAATAGTGAAAATACCCTTTTTATAATGTTTTCATAGTTTTCATTAGATAAATTATTTTAAAAAATCATTGTGATTACATTTTATACTAAATGTGACATAAGTATACATTATTTTTAAATAATTTAATTAATCCAACTTAAATCATATTAATATTTTTATTAATAAATTTTTAGGCTTAAAATGAAATCTTCTTAAAAATTATTTTTTATTATGTTTTTAGTTTTAATATAAAATTAATTTTAACAACTTCTAGAAATTAAATCTTGCTTATTTTTATATTTTTAATTATAAGCTACACATTTAGAATAAATTTCACATTGTAATTGTTGTAAATATTTTCCACATCAATAATGGTATATTGCGTAATAATTGTTAAAAATGATACGAGAATGGAGAAAATTGCTCATCAAAATTGCTTTTATTTTTATGGAATTATTATTTTTCAACCTATTAATTAAAATATTAAAATATTATATAATTTTTTCTAGTTTATTTAGTGTAATGTAATTATTATTTTTACTAAATATAAAAAAATTTAACCCTCTTTCTTCATATAAGAGTAATATTTTTGTGATAGTGATAAAGAAAATAAGTTAACTTATAAAAGAATATTGAAATGATAAATTATTTTTTATCATGGGAAATATATTTTTAAATTATGGTGACGAATAAATTGCATTATTTTCTAACAGAATACTGATATAGAGCTTGTGTAAGTAGTATAAAAATTAAGTAAATAATATTAAAAATACTGGAAATAATATTGTTTGAGTGTCTTTTAGAATCCCACAAGTTTATTAAATAATAATAACTAATACTATAATTCTAAATGGATTATATTATAATAACATCAATTTAATTTTGTTTTCAATGTAAAAATAAATGACTCCTTCCAGAAACTACATTAATACAATTTTATAAAATTAATTTTTTATTAAATAATCATATATTTATAAAAATATTTTTTCTAGAAAATATAGTTATATATTGAAAATAATATGATCCATAGATCATTTATATTCTAATTATTCTTATATTATAACTTATATGAATCTATTAGTGTATAAAACATTCAAATCATGGTATTTGACAAAATTGATAATTAGTGGTTAAAACAAAAAATAATTGTGGAAAAATATTTAGACTTGTGGAAATATTATATTAAGATTATGTCAATATGGAACCTTTGTTAAATGAAAAATAATATATATAAATATAATACTATAAGATATTCCAATAATTACCGTCTGCTCTATTATACAAGGGTACACCATCTCCTATTTTCTTCAAACATAAAAAGCCATCTATTTTTCTCAATATGTTCCCAAATATATTCCATAAATTCCTCAACATATCCTAAATGAAATTTTTTTGTCATAAAATAATCAAAGGATGTAATTAGTTATAAACCTAAAGAGGCTTTCCGAAGAAGAGAGATAGTTCTTAACCAAGAATTTTCATTTTATTTATCTGTTTATAATATTCCTAAACAATGATAAAATAAAAACATAATTACCATATATATAAATATTTTATTATGTTATTGGGAAATAATATATCCTTAAAATCTATTATTTAATAAAAGGACATCATTTTCGATAGCACGTATGACACACATCAACATGTTTAAAAGAACTGAGAAATATTATTATTTATATTTAAACATTATAATCTAGGAATTGAATTTACGTGTATTATTATGATTAAAAATATTATCAAACATATAAATATCATAATCTATAAAAACATGTCGATTATTTATTTATAAATAAGAACTCATATTTTAGAAAAGCAATTTTATGATTAAAAAAACAATTTCATCAAAAAAGGTTTTTCATTATTTTTTGGGAGAAAATATAATATGTAATTTTTAGAATATATATGAAATTTATTTAATAAATTGAAATAATTATTAAAATCATCATATTAGAATTAAAATACTGTAATATTTTTATAATTTTCAATAAAGTTTTAGTTTTTAGTGCATAGTGAACAAATTGATGTTTATTTTAAATAATATTATATTTTAAATTATTAAAAATTTAAAATTAAAATATGGATTAGTTTTAATACATAAATAATTTTTTATTTTTTAATTATTTGAAAAATATTTTATAACTTATTTTTATATTTTAATTTAGTAAATAAAAATATATACTACAAAGATGCATTTTTTAAACCACCTTTTCACATATTGTTGGTTTAATTCAGAATTTAATTATAAAAATAATATATTTTGAATTATGAAAATTCTATTTCATATATTTAATTATTAGGCCCAATTTTTTTTTAAATTTCATTTTTATGTTTGGACATTATGAATAGTATATTTTGTGAATTTTTTTGTGAGGTAAAGGCTCAATCGGTAAATTAAGGTAAAAAAATAAAATGGTAAGGACTAGATAATTACACTAACACTATAATAAATGTTATTTTTTGAGATTATTTCATCCATAATAATAATAAAATTTAATATATATCTTCAATTTATTTTTCCTGTATTTTTCATTTATATATTAGTTTTTTTAAAGAAAAGTGAAAAATGTTATTCTCGTTGTTTTATAATATTGAATTTTTTTACATAGATATAAATTTATGATATGTTAAGTTATAAATATTAACTTTAAAATTATATTATTTGATTTAATTACAGTAATTTATTAATTTTTATTCAATATATTATTGTTTTAAATGCTTATAAAACTGACACAGTGCTTGCACAAAAAGTAAAAAATTAATAAATTTATTTTAAAGAATATAAAAATAATATTTTCTTTGTGATTTTATATATTTCACAATTTTTGTCAAAAAAAATTAATAATATAGAGTTATTTTTTCATTTTATTATATTTAATGTTTTTTATTGTATTAAAACTAAAATTAAATGACTAGATCCAAAATTTTCGTTAATGTTATTTTATAATAAATAATATTATATTAAATGAATTCAATTTAATAAAAATATTATATTTCAAAAAAATAAAGGGATATGGTTTAGGATATTATCCGTTGTCTATTTTTTGGTATTTTTTTATTTTTTGGGACTATATTAACACCTTATGATTAAAAAACATTTACTTTTCTATAATTTTCAAAAGGGATAATGAAGGGATAAACCAAAACGGTACGAGAAAATGTGACCCCTAAATGTTAAAATATTATTATATGAGTGTATGTTGAATAATTGTACTATAATATTAAAATATTATCATTTTGGATCTATTTTGAAAACAAAATTAATATATAATAATTTCATAAGTTATGATATTCTATGATTTCCCTTCCCCTCTCTTATAAAAGAAAACATCCTATCCTCTTTTCATTAAACATAAAAATATTTGTGGTTTATAAAACACCTGAAAAAAACCTTAATAAAATCCAAAAACATGTTATATAGGTTTTATTATTGCAATAATACTAACAATATAGATCTTAAGGTGTAAATCATAAGAGGTTCTCTAATAAAGATGTATTGGTCTTAACCGAATGTTTTTGTTTAATTTCATATAAAAACTCCATAAAATATTACTTATTCATGATTAAATACTAAAATAATTACCTCCATTATATTCTTAATTTATTATGTTAATGTAGTCAACTATAGCCATCTCAAACTTCCTTCACATGTGAATGTAATTCATCATTCATGTGTATGGTAGACTACAGCCTAGAGAACCAATGAAATTTGGTTTCTATAAATACCTCTAAAGGATGATTATAACTGTTTAATTAATGTTTATATATGATATTCATGACACATTTATCATTCAAAAAGATTAATAAATCTGTTACCTTTTTTCATTCCATTTATTGAAAAATCATTGTGTCATTTTTGTGAACGTGTAGACTACCTCATCCATAAATCAATGTGAATAATTTGTAATAAATAAATTAGTTGAATGATATATATATATATATATAAAGAAATTATATAGTATTTGTGAAATAATTATCATTCTACAAAGGTAAAATAATAGTTACATTATTTTCATAATGATAGTTAAAAAATTAATCAATTATGCATGCGTACACACGACCAATCATTCCCATGATTATAACATCATTCATTTTTTTGACCATAATTTAATAATTTTTTTAAAAAATTAATTTAATTATAAGAATTATAATTTTTTATTGTTTTTTATTCTATAGATTTTTTAAAAACGAATCCTTCAACCATGGTCAATATGCTGAAGTCGATTTGAAATTATGAATCAAATGTCCTCAAAACACTCAAAGATGACGTACAAGAATAAGTAACTAAATATGCAACGGTAATTAATGAAAATTGATTAATTATAATATAATAATATTTTGAGTTGTTTAAATAACATAAATAATTTACTTAATTTTAATATATATTATTAAAATGATATACATAGAAATGGTTTGAGGTTATAGATTTTGACTAATTTTTTTTCCTTTAAGAATATTTTAATGTTATTCCCCTAATGAAAATTATGAGGTTAATATAAATCTCTTATATAATTTTATATCATGAACCCTTTATACTTCATCGTATGTTTTGTTGTAATTATACTTATTTTATAATAGGAAATTTTACATGAATGTTACCAAGTTGTAAGGGTTTTATAACTCAATTTAATTTTATTGGGTTATATCACTTATTCCATTATATTATTATTCCATGATTATTTATTAAATGATAATTATTTTATTTATGTTTTATTTACAATTGTATATTTTATATTAAATTTTTTTACCCATAATCTCTCAATTAATTTATTCACAATGAATTGTTATAATATTTGTATGAGTTATTCAACTCCAATTATATTTCATTGGGATATATGTTTTTGAAATGCACCAATCCTTTTTTATGTTATTCATATACATATCCCTTTACCTTTTATATCACAAATCTCTGTATTATCAGGTTATTTAATGTGTCATCTCATCTTATTTTTCATAAGGCAAATGAAAGAAAACCAACCGAATTAGAAAATTCTTTATTTTACAATATCTATTCATTCTAATATTATTTATTTTGATGGTTCACATGGAATAAATCCCATGATCTTGTTTTCTATAATCACTACTCTTTTATTATACACTGGTAATGAATGTGTCCCACATGTTAAATTTCTATTTCCTCCCTTATTGATTTAATGAACATCAATAATTTTTTTTGTAATTGATATATATATTTATTCTTTCTATATATCAAAAATATTTCCCTTCCATATCCATGTTTTATAAAAAAATCAAGAATAAAATATTCATAACATAAATTATTTCCAAAATATAATTTAATTTATCAATAAAATTCAAATAAAGAGTATTAAAAATAAATTTCTTCTTTTTTTATTTAATTGACTTTTGAATCACATTACAAATATGTTAGAAAAGAATGTTTAATTTTATCCTCAATAAAATTATTGGAATTTTCTAATAACATGTCTGTAATATGATTTGAAACATAATTTATATGATTCAGAGTTTATTTTAAAATTAAATAGGTATCATAATATATTATTTTTATTTAATTTTTAAAAATGAATTTCAAATTGAAAAAGGGTTATTTTCACATGAATTTTTGTCATGATCATTTAATGGTGTTTGTATTCATTAATTGATAAGAACGTTGATATTACATACATTTCATTTGGGATATTTTATAATGATAACATCCTTATAATTTCATTATATATATTAATATTGTTTCAAATATATTTCCATGCAAATATTTTCCTTTATTTGGTTTAATCATGTTATGAAATGAGTCCACTAATTTAGGTTGAATGATGAAATAGTCTTTTCCCACCATTTAAACCAATATTTAATGTTTGTTGTATCATATAAAAATTTATTTTTTCTTCAATGAAAATCCATTTTCCCTTATTTTGTGTTATTTATATGTTTAAATTGTAGATGAAAATAGAGTTTCGATATTCCTATGTTTTTTCATATGGGCTCAAATTAGTTTTCAAAAGTATTATGATGATTTATTTAAGATATAGTACATGATATTTATATATGAAAAATGGGTGATCCTGATATATCATATAAACCTGGTCGAGTTCACATTATATCAGAATAAAAATTGGTTATCGCAGTAAATCTTATATAATGTATTGGCTCTGTTATAATTGATAAATGTATTACGTTATGTTACTTATCATCTAAATGATGAATGAGTTAGTTAACTAGTGCAGTATATTCAATGGAATTAAATGTGATCCAATTATTTCTAATATAGGCTGAAAATGTGTTTTGAATATTATGTTATACGTTCATTGGAATAGTTTTATTTTATTTCTTTTCTAAATGGTTCCTTCGATTGAGTTTGACATCACGTGGATGGTTATTATTGAATCACATGACTCGTTTATTTGTTAGAATATTAATGAAATTTTTAATGATTTAGGATCAAGGAACTGTTTTTTAAGAATTATCTTATTTTATTCCCCGGATATTTTATAATGTCATCATATATATATTCTCATCTTAGTCTCTTTGATTAAGTTTAATTTTTAATTCCTATGACCTTAAAGATATTTTTCACTCACACTTTTTATTTCACTTGTCCCACATATTATAAATAATTGTGATAATTAATTTTATTCTATTATGCTTTCACATAAGAATAAATATTTGGGATATGTTGAAGAATTATTATGTAATATGAAAATCTTGGAACAGAGGGAAATTACTCTCGTTAATTCATGAGTGTGTTTTATGAAATAGTTAGAATAATTTTTTAAAACTCTAAACATATATTTTATTAGGGTATGTATTTGATCTGATATCTCCTTTTCATATTGTATTTTTTTATATAAAATATATTATCATATTTATCATTATAATGAATTTAAATTTAATATTATCATTTTTAGAATTGTATTGAGGAGTTATGTTCTGGGGACTTTTCAATAACCATATCATCATCAATAAAATGGGAAATAAATCTAACATATGATTGTGTAGAGAACTACAACTATATGAAATGATGTAAATTTTTTCCAACATCACCCATCAATGATGGTTAAATTATGAAATTAATATATATATATATATATATATATTACTAATTATATATTTATCATTATATAAAAGTAATTTATAATATATTTTCGTTGCTTTCCATCTATTGGAAAATTATAACATCGTTCCTGTATATGTGTGGACAGCCACCTCCAGGAAGCGATGTACATATTTTTTTCATCACCACATAGTGTGGTTGATACATATTTGTGTATTTAAATAAATTATATGGTATTTATAATATATGATCATTATTGAATGATAAAATAATAATTTACATTATCTAGTTATGATCCTTGAAAAAATCATATTGTACTAATACATTCACATGACCAATCATTTCAATGATTGTAATGTTTTTCATCTTTCATAACCATATTTAATAATTGTTTATAAAACTATAATTGATTTAAAAAAATTATATATGTATATTTCTTAATATTTTAGAAAATTATGCAAACTTTGACCACAAGCAACCTACCAAAGCAATTTTTTATCTATGAGTTCAATATCAACATAAAATCTCATAATAACATACTTTATTAGTAATTAAAAACAATATAGTTGTAATAAATTGGTAATAATAAACTCGTAAAAGTTTCTTAATAATCAAAACAATTAACATAACTTTATTTCTTGAATGATATTGACCATACATTAGGAGTAAGACTCAAGATAAGGGGTGCATTATTATAAAAAACATATTTAACTATTTTATTACATTAATTTATAGATATTTTAATTTCATATATATATATATATATTTATGAAATTATTTTATTAATGTATTTATATGAGAAATAGTGAATTTTAAATTTGACTTTTTTACATTAGTAGAAAGGTTATCAAGAAGTAACATTTTTATGAAATGTGTTGAATTTGTTTACAAAAAGAAAATAATATGTTTTATATTAATGTACACATAGTTAATGGATTTTCTAGCTATACTAACTATTATTTTAAGTCTTTGATTCCATTATAATATTCCATGTTTTCTATATAGAAGAATACACTACCCCTCTTTTTTTGGAATTATAGTTTTAAATGTAAGGATTTAATGGAAAATGATAAATCAATATCCGACTAGCATCCTATCCTGTAAATTTTCCCTATAAATATAATAATTCGTGTTTTACCATTTAGATTTAACATGGCATGGTCTTTAGCCCCTTATTATGTTGAAATTATAAAACATTCATGGTCTTCAATGAACAATTTCAATGATTCTTTTTCCTCTGCCTTTAAAAAATATGAAGAAGGTTATTAAATATTCGTGTTGATCAAAATATAAACAAATGGTCAACGACATAATTCATTTGGAAGAGGAACATTTCCAAATTCAGAATACAAATAAAAGCCCTAATTATTCTTCTGACACACAATAAGAAATCAATATTTCTACTAATTTTTTTCTCTACACAACTTTAAGGTTAACATTAGAATGAAAATATTCACAACTAAATGGCACAATAATGGTGACATAATTACTAAATAAAACAACTCCATTCACAAATCAAAGAAAGAGTGTAGGCCTCTCAACTTTTTAAGTGATGGAGACAACCTCAATGATATTTAAGAAGGTGTTTTTAATCATTTCATCTCTTATTTTGAAAATATACTCATTAGAAATGACGTTAATAATAACCTTTTTCTTGATGTAATTCTGGTTATGGGGAATGAATTGGATAACTCCGTTCATAATATCATCCCTCTTTATCATGAGATTAGACATAAGATATTTAGCTTAAATCGAGACAATTCTCATAGACCTCATGTTTTCAATAATGTTTTTATTAGTAATTTTTTGGATTTGATCCAATATGATGTTTGTAGATTAATAAGGGTATTTTTTCTCTAAGGGCGTGCTCCCTCATTATTTGAAGTTGCAATTTCTCACCCTAATACCTAAACTGGATAATGTTATTGATCTTCACCTATTGAAACCCAATTTTCCTACCAATTCTCATTAAAAGATCATTACTAATATTTTTGTAGACATAATATATTCTATCATCAAATAATTTATTCTTCGAACAAATTTGGCTTTGGTAAAGTAAGGTACATCAAATATTTATTTCCTCTTGCCTCAAAATGCACAATCCATTTGAATAAAAATAGTAGAGGTAAGAAGGTAGCCATAAAACATGACATTCTATAAGGACCCGACCTTAAAACATTACATAATCATGAATTAAATGAATAATTAAAATTGAGTATCTTTTCAGGATTAGAGTTTTAGAGAATTCGGAAATAACTATTATATCTCAAAGATTACAAAGTAGACACTTCTACTTAGTTTCCATTTCTTTTCATAAAAAAACTCTTAAAAAAGAAACATGACTAGTTCCATGTTTTAGACAGAATGTCATTCCTTGATCCAATACTTGAACCTATTCATCTTTATGTCCTGTGGAAAACATTTCAAAAACATGGGATGAGCATAAAAAGCTCAGTAATGGATACACAAATAAATAAAACTATTTGTTTTTGAAAACAACAAGTAAATCATGAATACATAATCATAAGTAATACTTTTCACCTTTATGAAATAGTAAATACTCTTCATTGAATAAAATTTCATTGATTACCCTTTTGTAACAAAAATTTCACCATAAAACCCATATAAAGAACACATAAAATATAAAGGAAACATGGGACATAAACATACTTAAATGAAATAACCATATGATCAACTTCCACACATGTCACAAAATGGAATAACCATACTACCAACTTCCATACCCAATGCATTTGAGGTTATAACGTTACCACCCATCCTAGATTTCATAGAACCACCCACCATTTGTTAAATCACGTAACCACCTGTCAAATTTCTAATTACCATTAAAAATCATAGAACATAAAACAAATATAATGGAACAAAAACATTTCCACATTTCAATCACAATACATCACTTAAATATATTGACATAACAAATCCATTATCAAAACCATTTTGAATAGAAAAATACATTAAATATTATATGTTGTTTATTCTCGTTTAAAAACATTACAGCTTGTTGAGGAATCCAAAGATCAAATAATACTTGTGGTGGCGGAAAGGTCATTGTCACCGTGTACCATAAAAGAAACATTCCTTTCTGTTGTTTAGTAAAACACTTCATAGGAAAATATTCCCTTTGAATAAAAAGAAAATTAAAAGGTGTTTATACATCATATTAATGAATTTATTTTGTTAAAACAAAATATTCCTCAATGAAAGGAGATTGAGACGGAGTCCCTTACAAATACAGTATCCTTTGATTAAGGATAAATCAATTACATAATTATGTGTCAAAAACAATAATACACACAATATTAATGGATATAAAGTGAAAAAAAAATCAGAGGAAATTCACACATATTCATAGTACAACATATTCATGAAGTACATGATTAACATAAAGGATTAAAAATGAGTTAAGAAGTTCCATTGGAAAAATTCAACATCTTAACGACGTCACTTTAAAATTCATAAAATGAGTTGATGAGAGAGAAAGTGTATCACAACACTTATACATAAAATTTACATCAATAAGGATATATAATAACATATCCAAACATAATAAGATGTAAATGAAAAGACACAACAAAAATACGTCTTTTAAAAAGAGGAGGGTGAAAGGTTCTCGTGCCGATTTGGTAACTTATGAAACATACTCCACATGAAATAAGGACCATAAAATGTAGTTGTAAATACCCATAAATGAAAGTATATTACAAAAGTGTAGATTAATGGGTATTACATAAACCACTCAAAGTAGATAGTGACAAATATATCATGAATCTCATGGGAATAAAAAGTGATATAAAAACCAATTACCTTGTTGTAATCAATCGAGTCGTATGACCAAAAGATAATAAACACCAAATAAACAAAATAAAACCATGAATATAAATAGAATAATTATATTATATACGACATGAATGTACAAAATACACCACATGAAACAAATTAGTGGTGAACAATGAAAATCTCATGGAATTAAAAGTGAGATATGAAATCCCTTACGATATTTCGGCAGCCCAACAACGCCACTTAAAACTTCCAAAAATGGATTGATAAGATCAAAATAGGGTCTCTCATCATATAAAAAAAATTACATGAAGAGGAATATAAAAGAACAACCCCAACATAAGAAATTATATCAAAAAAAAATTCATAAAAAAGTACTTAAAAAATAGAGAGGTATGATCCCTTAACTTAAGTCCGACTAGTCTTGTTCGTTTCGTTATATTCCTTTAAATCGGGTAACTCCTCTTAGTTTGTACCGAAAAGGTTTCTTAAAGAGATTTCGTCCTAATTTAAGGCATCTAGGATTAGTATAAGGATATTGGTAGATTATTTTAGTAGAGTTTGGACGATCCAATGGGCTTGGGGATTGTGAGAAAAGGGTAGGAAGTAGGATCTTTTTATAAGGGAGAGGAGTGTCTCTTTTGGAAATCCAGAAACTATTATTTTATTATATAATGATATTCAGTTTCTAAAGGCCTTGTAATCATTTAACTAGAATATAAGGTGTCCCATGTTATAAATAAAATCATCCAATAATAATTGGACAAGTGATGGATATTCATTTAATCTTTATCTCTTTATTTATTTAATTTATTCATTAATGATGTAAACACTGCATCATAATTGTGTCATAAATAATTTTATTTATATAATGTATAAAAATTATAAAAAAAACTATCATGATGTAGGAAATATTATTATATTTCTTATGAATAATTATATTCAAAAGGATAACTTGTATAACCCCATGTAAAAATTGTTTTAGTAAAATTATACATGTTTGTGACATTTTTATTTTTACATTAAATAAAATCTATTAATAACATTATCCTACCCAGGTGGCCCCATGGGGAACCAAAAATTGACCCATGGATTTTATGGGTCTTCCATGACTCATCCAATAAGGGTACGACATGTGTCAAGGTAATTTCATATTATTATAACATTATTTTCACCATAAATTACCCTAATTACCTCTAATCGCTCTTAATAAAACTCAAAAGCTACTATTAACCAAAAATTATTTTCACCCCATTGAACATTATTTTAATTACTAATGATAACCATGTATGTTGTATTTTTGAAATTCAAATCACAGAAGTGGTAAAATTTCATTTAAACGAAAAATCTATTTTTTTAACTACCACTTAGTGGTTTCACTATTCATCAAAAATTGATGTTTTTCAGAAAAATACCAAAAATTAATCCTAAGCTATATTTGATATTCCAAATTCAAAAATGATTTCCATTTTATTAAATTCAATACATATAATTTTGATTAATTAATTTTATAATTAATTCCCGTAATCAAAACAAAGAGCCTGTTTTTAAGAGACAATATCTATCAAAAGATTGACACTTGTTTATGTCCAATTTCAAAGTGAAATTAATTCCAATGAAAAACATTGGATTAAATGGTAAAATTTTATTCTAATTACACTTTAAAACCAATTAAAAAAATAATCCGACTATATAAATAAATTAGACTAAAAGGTGGTTTTGAATTAAAATACAACATTTTTCACTATTCATTAAAAATTAACTTTATCAGAAAAATACCAAAAACATACACAAATAAATTTTTATTTCTTGATTCTAAATAAGGATTTTATTTTGTCAAATTTAACATATAAAAGTGAAAATATGTAGATTTAAAAAAGGTTCTCCACCAAAAGGCGGTTAATCGACATTTTGAAGAATATTAGAATATTTATGCTTAAAATTGGATTCATTCTCATTTTAAGCCTCTATCATTAATTAGATAAATGTAAAATTATGTAACCCACATATATAATCATAGTTTAGTTAATTTTGTTCATTCCCTCCATTACAATGGCTAGGCATTAACTACCATTTAATATAATATTATTATATTATTAGTGTGCAATGTAAGATTTCAAAGAAACTCATTGTTGCATATTGGGTACGCATTCGAACATAGAATTATCTTTAAATTAATATTAATATTTTATTCACAAATATTAATAAATAAGAAATTTTCACATTCTTTATTTACCCGTGATGTTACATCCTTCCACATTTTGGGAATTGTATCCTCACAATTTTAAAATTGGGCTCGGAAACTTCATTGAACGTCCCACATCAGAAAAAGAGTCGGTAAAACTATCAATTCAAAAGAAATAATGAGAAGAACAAAGGTCACCCGAGTTAACCCATACTAGTATTCCATTTAGAAAAACATGGATATTGAAGAAAAAACAAAGGGTCATGTTCTGATGGTGAGTGATAGAAAACATGATTAGGAGAAAGTTATCCACCATAAAATCACAAACTTGGGATGGGTTAAATGATATTTGATTACCCAGTAGGAAAAGATAACAGACAACATTTTTGTTTTAAGTTACTTTTTAATGAGGAATTTATATATGAGTTTAACTAAATCATAAGGAAACATACTTACATTTCGTGTAGACTTTTATCTCTGACTAGATTTCATACACAAACTCATATTTTCTCCAAAAGATGAGTATTTAGGATGACTTCTTCACATTAGCAGTGCTATAATCAACTTCTTGAGAATCACCTAATCCAGAAAAGATGAAATATATATTTACCATGTCATTAGTCCTTAATTAAAAACAAAATTTTTAGTATGAGATCAGATAATACCCAAAAATAATAATCTTTTACAAAATAAAAACTACTATTAATCTCTAAAATTTGTCTAATAAAACCCAAAGTTCAACAAAGACCATTCAAAAAACTACTGTCCATAAAATTATTCCAAAGTAATCCAAAATAAGATTGAAACCCAAAAATCTAAAGGATTTAATCAGATAGTTTTCCATGGTAAATCATAACATTTATCTCCAAATAACATCAGTAACTCTTCAAGTCTGATACTAAAAAGTAATAAACCTAATCACATATCCTCCATGACAGGTTAATCATTTCCATAGATAACCCAAAATCAAAGTATTCTTGATTCATAAGACCATATAAATAAAAATAATTAGTCATAAAACTAGGGACTTAACGTAATTAAGTGTTAGGAGATAAATCTCTATCGCACTTCGGTTGTGGGTTTGATTCACACTGCTTTGTCCGACGCGACAGGTTCTCACACAGTCTGCGTGTTGTCCTTTATCCAAAACAATATAATTCTTAAATCATTCCCCAAAAAAAGAGATAAAGGATTAAAAAATAACCATAACATAAATAAACTTCATTTTTATCTCTTTCCTTTAATTTTCCATCATAACATATAGTAACCGATAATTACCTTAAAAGTAAGGATCATATACACCCTAATCGTTACTTTTATAATTATTACCTAAACATCCACATCGAGTTGGTTCTATCGTACGTGTGCATTAGAGAACTCACCAAGGTTCAAGTTGTTAATCATGACTCCTATTAGTTGGTTGGGAATAACCACAAGAGTTCGCATTACGGCTCCCATATCTTTCAGTTGTTCATTCAGAAAACCATAACAGTTTTCGTCACATCCACTCTTACTTAGGTGCCTACCAGATCCATCCACTTAATAAAACCAGAAAGGTCAGTCTGCGTATATCATTAGAATCATAATATGATATATTATGAGGAGGGTAAATACTAAGATATAATTATTCATGTTATCTTAAAATCCTTCACTTTTTCTAAAACAATGACTCTTTCTGAAATCCTATCCATTATGGTAATGTCACTTATTTTTAAAGAATACCCTAACTATAAAGTTATCTAAACCGACCTTTGATACCAACTATAAGGACCTGGACTAAAAACATTACATAATCATGAATTAAATGAATAATTCACATTAAGGATCTTTTCAGGTTTAGAGTTTTAGAGAATTAGGGCACAACTATTACATCTCAAAGATTACAAAGTAGACACTTCTACACAGTTTCCATTTTTATCATAAAATAAAAATTCTTAAAAAATAAACATGACTTGTTCCTTATTTTAGACAGAATGTATTTCCTTGATTCCATCCTTGACACTATTAATCATTATGTCATGTGGAAAACATTTCAAAAACATGGGATGAGCATAAAAATCACAATAAGGGATACACAAAGAAGGAAAACTGTTAGTTTTTCTTAAAAACATGTAAATCATCAATACTTCATCTTAAGAAATACTATTCACCTTTATGATGTTGTAAATACTCTTCATTGAATAAAAGATCATTTCTTTCCATTTTTATCCATAATAGCACCATAAAACCCATATAAAGAACACGTAACATATAATGGTAACATGGGACATAAACATACTTAAATGGAATAACCATATGGTCTACTTCCACACATGTCACTAAATGGAATAGCCAAATTGCCGAATTCCATACCCAATGCATTGGAGGTTATAACGTAACCACCAATCCTGGTTTTCACAGCACCATCCGTCATTTTGTTAGTCACGTAACCACCCTTCAAATGTTCAAGTACAATTAAAAAATCATAGCATATAAAACAAATATAAAGGAAAGAAAACATTTCAACATTTCAATCACAATATATCACATAAATATATTGACATAACAAATACATTATCAACACCATTATCAATACAGAAAAATATAAAATATTATACCGTATTTATTCTCTTTTAAAAACATTACATCTTGTTGATGAAGCCAAATATCAAATAATACATGCTTTGGCGGAGAGGTCGTGTCACCACGTACGTTAAAAGAAACATTCCTTTTTGTCGTTTAGTAAAACACTTCGTAGAAAAATATTCCCATTGAATGATATGAAATTACAAATGTGTTTATACAGCATATAAAAGAAAGTCTTTTATTAAAAAAAATATTTCTCTATGAAAGGAGATTGAGACGAAGTCCCTTACAAAGACGGTATCCTTTGATTAAGGATATATAAATTACCTAATTATGTGTGAAAATTAATAATACACCCAATATAAATGGATATTAAGTGAAAAACAATCTGATTTCATTCAAACATCTTCCTAGGACAATATATTCAATATGTACAAGATTAACCCAAAGAAATCAAATTGAGTTAAGAAGTTCTGTGGAAAAAAGTTGACAGCCTAACGACATCACTTTAAAATTCAGACAATAAGTTAATGAGAGAGAAAATGGTATCACATCAGTTGAACATAAAATTTACAACAATAAGGATATACAAGAACATATCCCAATATTATAATATGTAAATTAACATACATAACAATAATAAGTCTTTTAATAAGTGGAGGTTGAAAGGTTACCTTACTGATTTGGTAACATATGAATCATACTCCCCAGGAAAGAAGGACCATACAATGTTGTTGTAAATACCCATAAATGAAAGTATATTATTCAAATAGTAGAATAATGGTTAGTACTTACACCACTAAAAGGATATAATGACAAATATTATATGAGTCTCGTTGGAATAAAAGGAGAGATAAAAACCCCTTACCTTGTTGTAATCAATCGAGCCGTATGACCTAAAGATAATAAACACCAAATGAATCACATAAAACCATGAATATAAAAAGAATCATGATACTATATATGAAATTTCAGTACAAAATACACCACATGCAATAAATAAGTGGTGAAAAATGGAAATCTCACGGAATTAATAGTGAGATAAGAAGTCAATTACAAAATTTCAGCACCCTAACAACGCCAATTAAAACTTCCATAAATGGATTGAAGAGATAAAAAAGGATCTCTCGTTATATTAACATATAAAGTAAAGTAATAGGAATATAAAAGATCATCCCCCAACATAATAAAGAGGATATTAAAACAAATGACAAAAAAACTATATAAAAAAGAGAGGTAAGATCCTTTACCTCAAATCTGACTTGTCTTGTTCATTTCTCTATATTACGATAAATCTGGTAACTCCTCTTGGTTTTAACCAAATGGGTTTCTTGAAGAGGTTTCTGCCTATGTTAAGGAAACTAGGATGAATATAGGTATATTGGGAGATTATTTGATTTGACATTGGATGAGCCAAAGGGCTCAAGGAGTGTGAAAAATGGGTAGGAAGTGGGGTCTTTTTATAAGGGAGAGGAGGGGCTCTTTTGGAAATCATGAAACTATTATTTTATTATATAATGTGTTTCGGTTTCTAAAGGTCCATTAATCATTATATTCTATTATAAGGTGTCCCATGATCGAAATAAAATAATCCAATAAGAATTGGACAAGTGTTGGGTATTGTTTAACACTTTATCTTTTAATTTATTTAATTTATTCATTTATGATGTAAACACATCATCATCATTCTGTCATAAATAATTTTATTTATATCATGTCTAAAAATTATAAGAAAAATTACCATGATTAATGAAATATTTTTAGCTTCATAATGAATATTTATAATAAAAAAGATAACTTGTATAATGTAACATCTGAGGTAAATAAAGAATAAAACATTTTCATATTTATTAATATTATGAATTAAATATTAATATTTCTTTAAAGGGGTTTCTATGTTCGATAGCGTAGCTGATACGCAACAAAGAGTTTCTTTGAAATCTTACGTTGCACACTATTAATAAAATAATATGGTAGTTAACACGTAGCCATTGTATTGGCGGGAATAAATAGAAATAACTAAAATATGATTTTATATGTTTGTTAAATGTTTTTACATTTATCCAATAATGGATAAAAGATTAAAATATGAAAAGAATTCAATTTTAGGCATAGATACTCTAATTTTCACTAAAGGTCCACTTATCGCCTTTTGATGGAGAACCGTCATTAAATATAGATTTGTCTACCCTTATACATTATTTTTGACCGAATAATATTCATCTTTAGAACCGGGACATCAAAATTTACTCTGTGTAAATTTTTGGTATTTTTCCGATAAAGTTCATTTTTAATTAATAGTGAAAAATGTTGTATTTTAATTCAAAACCCCTTATTAATCTAATTTATTTATATGATTATATTATATTTTGATTTTTTGTAATGTTAAATTAGTATATATTTTTTCCATTTAATTCAATAGTGGTCGTTGGAATTAATTTGACTTTGAAATTGGACTTAAACTAGTGTCAATCTTTTGATATATATTGTTTCATAAAAACACGCTATTTGTCCGGACAACATGAATTAATTATTAAATTAGTTAATGTAACTTATATGTTATGAATTTTGTAAAATAGACATCATTTTTTAATTCGGAATATCAAATATATCTTAGAGTTATGTTTTGGTATTTTTCTGAAAAACTTCAATTTTTGATGAATAGTGAAACCACTAAGTGGTACTTAAAAAACTGATTTTTTTTAAATGAAATTTTACCAACTCTGTGTTTTTAATTTCAAAAATCCGACATACATTGTTTTCATTAAGAAGTAAAATGTGGTTCAATGGCATTAAAATAATTTTTGGTGAATAGTAACTTTTATGTTTTTAATCACGATTAGAGGTAATTAATATAATTTAAGGTAAAAATAATATTTTAATAATATGAAATGACCTTTTAACATATCCTACACTTATTGGATGTGTCATGGAAGACCAAGACAATCCATGGGTCAACTTGAGGACCCCATGGAGGCTCTTCAGTATGAAAATGACATTAATAACTATTTATTTAATGTTAAATTAAAAATGTCACAAACATGTGTTGTTTTAAAAAAAAATTAAATGGGGTTATACAAGTCATATGTTTGAATATAAATATTCAATTAAAAATATAAAAATATTTCCTACATCATGATATATTTTTTATAGTTTTTAGACATTAAATTAATTGAATTATTTATGACACTATGATGATGCCGTGATTACCTCATTATTTAACGATTTAAATAAAATGAATAGATAATGTAAAATCTAAGGCCTACACTTGTAAAAACCCTATTGGATTGGTGGATTTCGAAATCAAATCACCTTATCCTCGAAATATATAATTTTGGGACCTTTAAAATCTGAAAAACATTTTCTAATAAAGTAACCTTTTATAACATTACAAGAGTGCCCCTCCTCTCCTCTTATAAAAGGCCCCCACCTATACCACCTTACCCACACCTCTCAAGCCTTTGGATCGTCCAACCCCTACCCATTTTGTCTCTCCACATCCCTCTATTACTCCTAGAAGCCTCACTTTTGGCAGAAGTCTTTCCAAGGAAGCCATTCAGCTCAAATCAAAAAGAGTTACCCGTTTTAAAGGTAGTGTCTTCTCTTGTGTTCTTATGTTTTAATTTACTTCTCCAACCCCCTAAACTCTTTTAATTCCTTTATTTTGTAAAAACACCAGTGTCTTAAATATAGTAGTATATTATTATGAGAATTATTAGAGCTACACTTACACAAACCTTCATCTAATTGTTAAAGAGCTCACTATTTCCACTGATGGAGAATTTATGCCTCACGAAATGATGATTTTTCAATATTCTTCTAACACCTTCAATGGTGGACATTAAGATGAAACTATATTTATATATGATATATAATATGTTTATGTTTTCCTTATTCTTCTTTATTTTCATTTATTTCATACCTTTATGGATTCTATTATGGGTATACGAGATATCTTCATTTTAGAAAGTGTGGACTACCGCCCCCTCAAAGTGATTTGATTCATTATTTCCATATGTGGGACATATAAAGGACAGAGTGAATGATATTATATATGTAATTATACTGGAATTATAATATAATTTTATATCATTATGATTACATTCTGTAAAATACGAAATAGAAATGAAAGTAGCATTCATGCGTACGTACGGCTTGCTGTCTCCATGAACGGTGAATTTCATTTCTTACCTCTAAATGTTATGTAATATTATAAATGCATGTATATACTGGATATATATGATATATATGATATCTACATAATGAATATAACTCTGGATATAATGGATACATGAAAAAATTGTAATTATAAAGAGTTTATTTTTGACTCAAGTACCAATGATCTTTAAAACGACCGTTATTAACTTAAATAATTACATAGTGGTCATGAAATGGTAGTAAGTCATATAAAATAAAAAATGAACTTGAAAAAGGTTCATAAGAAAGTATAAATTTTCTCATATTTATTATTCAGGAGATTAAAGAGAAATCGTGTAACACCCCAAGTAAATAAAGAGTTTGACATTTTCACATTTATCCATATTTGTTAATAAAATATTAATATGATTTTAAAGGGGACACTATGCTCGATGGCGTACCCAACACGCAACAACGAGTTTCTTGGAAATCATACGTTGCACTCTAATAATAAAATAATATTATTTTAAATAGTAGTTAATGCCTATCCATTGTAATGGAGGGAATGAAGAGAACTAACTACAAAATGATTATATATGTTTATCAAATATTTTTACTTTTTACAATAAATGTTAGAGGATTAAAAATCCGAATGAATCCAATTTTAAGCGTAAAAATTCTAATATTCATTAAAAGGTCGATTAACCGCCTTTTGATTGCGAACCTCTTTTAAATACACTTTTTGAGAATTTTATATGTTATATTTGAAAAAATAAAATTCTTCTTTAGAATCGGGACATCAAAAATTACTTTGTGTTATTTTTTGGTATTTTTCCGAAAAAGTTCAATTTTTAATGAATATTGAAAAATGATGTATTTTAATTAGAAACCCCTTTTTAATCTAATATATTTATATGATTATATTATCTTTTGAATTGGGTTTAAAGTGAAATTATAATATATTTTTACCATTTAATCCAATAGTGGTCGTTGAAATTAATTTCACTTTGAAACCTGACTTAAACTAGTGTCAATCTTTTGATACATTTTGTTTCATAAAAACACGCTATTTGTTTTGAAAACGGGAATTAATTATTAAATTAATTAATGAAACTTATATGTTTTGAATTTTGTAAAATAGACATCATTTTTGAATTTGTAATATCAAATATATCTTAGGGTGAACTTTTGGTAATTTTCTAAAAAACATCAATTTTTTATGAATAATGAAACCACTAAGTGGTACTTATAAAAACTGATTTTCCGTTTAAATGAAATTTGTCCATCTTTGTGTTTTGAATTTTAAAAATCCAACATACATGGTTTTCATTAAGAAATAAAAAGTGGTTCAATGGGATTAAAATAATTTTTTGGTAAATAGTAACTTATTAAGTTTTTAATCGCGATTAGAGGTAATTAGTGTAGTTTAAGGGTTGAATAATGTTTTAATAAAATGAAATGACCTATACAAATGTCCTTCCCTCATTGGATGTGTCATGGCCGACCAAAAAAATCCATGGGTCAACTTGGGGACCCCATGGAGCCAATTTGGTTGGAAAATGACATAAATATCTTTTTATTTAATGTTCAAGTAAAAAATGACACAGACATGAAATGTTTAACTAAAACAATTTTTACATGGGGTTATACAAGTCATATTTTTTACTATAAAAATTCATTGGAATGATATAATGATTTTCTACATCATAGTATTTTTTTATAATTTTTAGACTCTAAATAAATTAAATTATTTATGACATAATGATGATGTAGTGATGACCTCATTATTTAACGATTTTAATAAAATGGAAAGATAATGTAAAATATAAGACCTAAAATGTCCAAAACCTGTTTTATGGGCGTATTTCGAACCCTTATCACCTTATCCTCGAAACACATCAATGTGGGACCATTAAAATCCGAAACTCATTCTAAAATAAAGTAAAATGTCTTTGCTTTCCAAGAGTGCCTCTCCCCTCCTCTTATAAAAGTCCCCCAGCTCTACCTCCTTACCCACACATCCAAAGCCTTTGTCTTGGCCAAAACCTACCCATTTTGTCTCTACAGATCCCTCTCTAACTCCTTGAAGCATCACATTGGGCAGAAGTCTTCCCAAGGAAGCCTTTCAGCACAAACCAAAGGGAGTTACCCGATTATAAGGTAATGTCTTCACTTGTGTCCTTTTGTTTTATTTTTCTTCTCCAACCCCCTAAACTCTTTTTATTAAGCTATTTTGTGACAAGTAAAGTATCTCCAATATACTAGAATTTTTTTATAAGAATGATTCAATCTAAACTTACACACACCTCCGTCTAATGGTTAAAGAACATTCTGGTTTCTGTGGTTGGCGATTTTCTGCCTCACGAAATGATGATTGTTCAATATGATTTTAACACCTTTAAAGGTGGACATTATGATGTCACTGTATTTATATATGATATATATGATATTTATATATACTATATGCTTCTGTATTTTATATTTATGCCATACCATTATTCTTTTAATGTTGTGTAAATGCGATAATTTCATATGAGGATGTGCGGACTACCGCCCCCTCAAGTGATGTGACTCGTACATGCAACACATGGAATGTATAAAGAATGATATTAATGAAAATATGTGACCTATATAACATATATATTATACTGGAATTATAATATATATATATATCATTTATTTTTAATTTTATTAATATGACAAAGAAAAAATGAAAGTATCATTCTTGCGTACGTACGGCCTACCGTCTCCATGAACGGTGCTTTTCTTTTTTAATCTCAAAATTATATGGAATAGTATATAATTAATATGTACTGGATATATATGATATTTTAATCATTAATGCTATTCTGGAAATTATTTACTTATAACTACATGGACAATCATTTTTCAAACAAGTTCATTTTTGACTCATGTATCAAACATCGGCAAAAACGTCTGATATGAACAAACATTATTAAAAAATTATTATAACATTATAATATGTGATATGAACTGAATAATAATATTTATAGTAGGTCTTTATGAAATTATAAATTGACAAAAGTTTGTTATTCAGTAATATAAAGAAATGAACAAGACAAGATGGACTTGAGGTAAGGGATCTGACTCCTCTCTTTCTTTTAAAGTACACTATTTTATGTCATTCCTTTTAAAAGATCATATTTCTTGTTATTGGGATATTAATTTAGATTAATCTTACTGTTATTTTTATGTTCATATGATGAGAGACCCTATTCTCTCTCATCAATCTATTTTGGATGTTTCGAGTGGCGCCGTTAGGCTGCCGAGTTTTCGTAAGAGATCTAACCTCTCTCTTTATTTTTAAGTACTCTTCTATATGTCAATTCTTTTAAGCTCATATGTGTTATGTTGTGGATGTTCTTTTATATTAATCTTTCTGTAAACTTTATGTTAGTATGATGAGAGACCCTATTTGATCTCATCAATCCATTTTGGATGTTTTATGTGGCACCGTTAGGCTGCGGAGTTTTCGTAAGGGATTTTTCATCTCACTTTTATTCCTGTGAGATTTATGCTACATTTGCCACAATTTCCTTTGAGTGGGGTACGTACTGCCCATTATTTTACTCATTGTGTAATATAATTTCATTTATGAGTATTTACATCAATGTTGTATTTTCCCTCTTTCATGGGGTGTATGTTTCGAAAGATACCCATGTCGGTAAGGGAACCTTTCACCCTCCTCTTTTTAAAAGACTTCCATTGTTATGTCTTTCAATTCACATACTATTATGTTGGGATATATTATTCTATATCCTTATTGATTTTAATTTTATGTCCACATGATGAGATACCCTTTTTATCTCTCATCAATTCATTTTCTGAATTTTGTAGTGACGCCGTTAGGCTATCAAATTTTTGCAACGGAACTTCTTAACCCAAATTTGATTCTTTGGGATAAACTTGAACTCCTTGAATATGTCTTTATATGAATATGTGGGAATAACCTAGGATTGTTTTACACTTAATAACCACTTATATTTGGTGTATTTGTTTGTCACACATAATTAGGTAATTTATTTATCCTTAAACCAATGATACCGCCTTTGTATGGGACTTCGTCTCAATCTCCTTTATTTGAGGAATATTTTGTTTTATACACAACCTTATTTTATAAGGTGTATAAACCCCTTTTAATTTTACGTTTAACCAAAAAGAATATTTTTTATACGAAGAATTTTACTAAATGACAAAAGTGAATGTTTTTGTCGTACGTATGCGGCGACAACGACTTCTCCGCCACCGTGACCATTATTTGAGTTTCGGCTTCATCTCCAAGGAATACCTTCTTTTAAAAGAAAAATAAATACCATGTTTTACTTTTCTTTTATTTTGGTATTGAAAATGGGTTTCATAATGTTTTAATATCAATGTGTTATATTGATATCTTCTTATTGAAAAGTGGAAATGTTATGTTTCCTTTATACATGTTTTATGTGAAAAGAATATGTTATGGTTCTTGGGAATTGTTATGAAGACGGGTGGTTCTGTGATAAACTAAGGTCGGGTGAGCCCGATATAGCTCTCCAATGCATTTGGTAATGCGAAGGAGTGAAACGTTAAGGTTTCTCCGAAGGGATGTAGGGAATATACTATGGTGGGTATTCCAAACGTAACTAAGAGGGTTACTCCCTACGTAAGAATGTTATGAATGCCTCAAGTAACCTTTTATGTCTTATGATTTCTATGATTTATTCATGATTTGATGAGGTATGTTAAAGTGCCTATGTTTTATGGGTAAAGTATGATTTCATTCTTATGTATATATGAACTCATGTTTCCTTTCCATATTTTTATATCCCTTACTGAGATTTTCCTGCTCATCCCAAATTTTTTGAAATGTATTTCACAGGTCAAGGGAAAGGTACATGATATGACGATAGTGTCAAGGAAGTGTCAAGAAAGAATCTATGTTTTATTTTAAATATGTTTCCGTTGATGGGAAAAAATGAATACTATCTTTATGTAACCAATTTGTTTAAATGTGGAATGTAATGAATGCTTTATGATCTAATTCTCTAAAACTCTAAACCAGAAAAGATCCTCAATGTGTAATCATGTATTAACTCAAGGTTTTGTAATGTTTAAGGCTGGGGCCTTATAGTTGGAATCAGAGGTCGGTTTAGATATCTTTAGAGGTTAAGGTATTTTCTAAGCATAAGTGACAGTACCATAATGGATAGAATTTTAGAAAGAGTCTTAGCTTTAGATAAAGTGAATGAGTAAGTATATCTTAGTGTTTACCTTCCTCATTAGTACATGATGGATTTGTTGATATACTCACACTGACATTTCTAGTTTTAGTGAATGGATGGATCTAGCAGGCACCAAAGAGACAACAAGTTTGAAGGAAACTGTGGTGGTTCTCTGATTAGGATACTAGATAAAATGGGGGATTCAATGAGGAAACTCGGGGTTGTTCTAAACCAACTATCAAGGATTCATGATAAACCACTTGAACCTTAGTATGTTCTGTAATGCATCATGTACAAGATGACCAATCGATGTGGAAGATCAGGTAATAATTATAAAGGTAACCATTAGTGTTTATATGATCCTTACATTTGAGGTAATTATGGGTTTTTATATGTTATGATGGAAAATGAAATGCATGAGATAAACGTGAGTTTAAAATATGTTATGATTAATGATTTTATCTCTTTTTGGGGAATGATTTGAGAATTATATGTTTTGGAAAAAGGACAACACGCAGACTGTGTGACAACTCGTCATGTCAGACAAAGCTGCGGGAATCGAACCCACAACCAAAGTGTGACTTGTATTTATCACTTACCACTGGACTACGTGAAGTCCCTGGTTATTTTGACTGATTCTTTTTAGTTACATGATTTTATGAATTAAGAGTAAGTTTATTTTGGGTTATCTATAGAAATGATTAAACTATCATGGAGGATATGTGATTATGTTGATTACTTTACAACTCGAGACATTAAGAGAAACTAATGTTGTTTGGAGATAAATGTTATGATTTAACTTGGAAGAAAATGTGACTAAATCCATTAAATATTTGGGTTTCAATCATAGATTGGTGTACTTTGAAGAATTTTATGGAAAAATTGTTTATTGAATGGTCCTCGTTGAACTTTGTGTTTTGTTGGGAAAATTTTGGAGATTAAGAATAGATTTTCTTTTTATAAAGGGTTATCCTTTTCAGGATTATATGATCTTGTACTAACCTTTTGGGCTTTGGTTTTGGTTAAAGTCTAAAGTCATGGGAAGTATATAGTTCTCTTTTTTGGATTAGTTGATCCTCTAGAAGTTTATTATAGTACTCTTAATGTGAACAGGTCTTCCTAAATACTCGTCTTTTGGAGAAAATTTGAGTTTGTGTGAGGAATCTAATAAAAGTTGAAAGTCAACATGATAAGTGATTATGTTTCCTTATGAATAAATTCCTCAATAAAAAGTAACATAAAACAAAAATGTTGTCTATTATCTTTTCCTACAGGGGAATCCAATACCTTTTATCCCATCATAAGTTTGTGATTTTCTTGTTGATAACATTCTCCTAAACATGTTTTCTATCACTCTCCATTAGAACATGACCCTATGTTTTCTCCTCCATGTCCATGTTTTCTTACATGGAATCCTATTATGGGTTAACTCGGGTGACCTCTGTACTTATATTTCATTATTTTAATGTGATTGATTTACCGACTCTTGTTCCGATGTGTGACTTTCAAGGATGTTTCCAAGCTCAATTTTAAAATTCCGAGGACGCAATTCCCAAAAGGGGGGAAGGATGTAACACCCCAGGTAAATAAAGAGTATGACATTTTCACATTTATCCATATTTGGTAATAAAATATTAATATGACTTTAAAGGGGACTTTATGCTTTATGGCGTACCCAACACGCAACAACGAGTTTTTTGGGAATCTTACGTTGCACTCTAATAATAAAATAATATTATTTTAAATAGTAGTTAACGCCTAGCCATTGTAATGGTGGGAATGAACAGAACTAACTACAAAATGATTATATATTTTTTTCAATTATTTTTACTTTTTACAAAAAAATGGTTAGAGGATTAAAAATGCGAATGAATCCAATTTTAAGCGTAAGCATTCTAATATTCATTAAAAGGTCGATTAACCGCCTTTTGATGGCGAACCTCTTTTAAATCCACATTTTGAAAATTTTATATGCTATATTTGACAAAATAAAATTCTTCTTTATAATTGGGACATCAAAATTTACTTTGTGTAAATTCTTGGTATTTTTTCGAAAAAGTTCAATTTTTAATGAATAGTGAAAAATGTTGTATTTTAAGTGAAAACATATTTTTAATCTAATTTATTTTTATGATTATATTAGATTTTTAATTGGTTTTAAAGTTAAATTAGAATATATTTTTACCATTTAATCCAATAGTGGTAATTGAATTAATTTCACTTTGAAATCTGACTTAAATTAGTGTCATTCTTTTGATACATTTTGTTTCATAAAAACACGCTATTTGTTTTGACAATGGGAATTAATTATTAAATTAATTAATGAAACTTATATGTTTTTAATTTTGTAAAATAGTCATCATTTTTGAATTATGAATATCAAATATAGCTTAGGGTGAACTTTTGGTAATTTTCTGAAAAACATCAATTTTTGATGAATAGTAAAACCACTAAGTGGTACTTATAAAAACTGATTTTCCATTTAAATGAAATTTTGCCATCTTTGTGTTTTGAATTTCAAAAATATAACATACATGGTTGTCATTAGGATGTAAAATTTGGTTCAATGGGATTAAAATAATTTTTTGGTGAATAGTAACTTATTAAGTTTTTAATCGCGATTAGAGGTAATTAGTGTAGTTTAAGGTAAGAATAATGTTTTAATAAAATGAAATGACCTAGACACATGGCCTACCCACATTGGATGTTTCATGGACTACTGAGACAATCCATTGTTCAACTTGGTCACACCATGTAGCCACTATGGTTGGAAAATGACATAAATATCTTTTTATTTAATGTTAAAGTAAAAATGACACAAACATGAGATGTTTAACTAAAAAAAATTTTACATGGGGTTATACAAGTCAGATATTTGTCTATAAATAGTCATCGGAAAAATAAAAAGATTTTCTACATCATAGTATTTTTTTTAATTTTTTAGACATTAAATAAATTAAATTATTTATGACATCATGTTGATGTAGTGATGACCTCATTATTTAACGATTTAAATAAAATGGAAAGATAATGTAAATTATAAGACCTAAACTTGTCCAAAACATATTGGATGGGTGTATTTCGAACCCTTATCACCTTATCCTAGAAACAAATCAATGTGGGACCATTAAAATCCGAAACGCATTCTAAAATAAAGTAACATTTATTTGCTTTCCAATAGTGCCCCTCCCCTCCTCTTATAAAAGGCCCCCACCTATACCTCCTTACCCACACTTCCAAAGCCTTTGGCTCGGCCAACCCATGCCCAGTGTTTCTCTCCACATCCATATCTAACTCCTTGAATCCTCACTTTGGGCAGAAGTCTTCACAGGGAAGCCTTTGAGCTCAAACCAAAGAGAGTTACTCGATTATAAGGTAATGTCTTCACTTGTGTCCTTTTGTTTTATTTTGCTTCTCCAACCCCTTAAACTCTTTGTATTCATATCTTTTCTAACAACTATACTATATTCAATATACTAGGATGTTTTTATAAGAATTATTCGAGCTACACTTACACACACCATCGTCTATTGGTTAAAGAAAATATTGTTTCTGTGGTTGGCAATTTTCTGCCTCACGAAACGATGATTGTTCAATATTCTTTTAACACCTTTAAAGGTGGCCATAATTATGTCACTGTATTTTATATATGATATATATTGTATTTATGTTTACTATATGCTTCTGTATTTTATATTTAAACCATAACTTTATTCTTTTCATGTTGTGTAAATGTGATAATTTCATATGAGGAAGTGTGGACTACCGCCCCCTCAAGTGATGTGACTCGTACATGCAATACACGGAATGTATAAAGAATGAAATTAATGAACATATGTGACCTATATAACATATATATTATACTGGAATTATAATATATATATATATATATCATTTATTTTTAATTCCATTAATATTACAAAGAAAAAATGAAAGTAGCGTTCATGCGTACGTACGACCTACCGTCTCCATGAACAGTGATTTTCCTTTTTTATCTCCAAATGATACGGAATAGTATAAAATGAATATGTACTGGATATATATGATATTTTTATCATTAATACTATTCTGGAAATTATTTACTTATAACTACATGGACAATCATTTTTCAAACAAGTTCATTTTTGACTCATGTACCAAAAATCAGCAAAAATGTCTGATATGAACTAACATTATTAAACAATTATTATAACATTATAATATGTTATATGAACTGAATTATAATCTTTATAGGATATCCTTAAGAAATTATAAATTGACCAAAGTTTATTATCCAGGAATATAACGAAACGAACAAGGCAAGTTGGACTTGAGGTAAGGGATCTGACTCCTCTCTTTCTTTTAAAGTACACTCTTTTATGTCATTTCTTTTAAAATATCATCTTTCATGTTATTGGGATATTATTTTATATTAATATTTATGTAATTTTTATGTTCATATGATGAGAGACCATATTCTCTCTCATCAATCCATTTTGGAAGTTTTGAGTGGCTCCGTTAGGCTGCCGAGTTTTCGTAAGAGATCTATCCTCTCTCTTTCTTTTTAAGTACTCTTCATTATGTCACTTATTTTAAGCTCCTCTTTGTTATGTTGGGGGATGTTATTTTATATTCCTATTTCTGTAAACTTTATGTTAGTATGATGAAAGACCCTATTTGATCTCATCAATCCATTTTGGAAGTTTTATGTGGCGTCGTTAGGCTACCGAGTTTTCGTAAGAGATTTTTCATATCACTTTTATTCCCTTGAGATTAATGCTACATTTGCCACAATTTCCTTTGATTGGTGTATGTACTTCCCATTATTTAACTTATTGTGTAATATACTAAAATTTATGAGTATTTACATCAATGTTTTATTGTCCCTCTTTCACGGGGTGTTTGTTTCGAAAGATACCCATGTCGGTAAGGGAACCTTTCACCCTCCTCTTTTTAAAAGACTTCCTTTGTTATGTCTTCTAATTCACATACTATTATGTTGAGATATGTTCTTCTATATCCTTATTTATTTTAATTTTATGTCCACGTGATGAGATACCCTTTTTATCTATCATCAACTCATTTTCTGAATTTTGTAGTGACATCGTTCGGCTGTAAATTTTTTGCAAGGGAACTTCTTAACCCAAATTTGATTCTCTGGGATAAACTTTTAATCCTTGAATATGTCGTTCTATGAATATGTGTGAATAAACTCTGATTGTTTTACACTTAATATCCACTTATATTTGGTGTATTTTTTTGTCACACATAATTAGGTAATTGATTTATCCTTAAACCAAGGATACTGTCTTTGTATGGGACTTCATATCAATCTCCTTTCATTGAGGCATATTTTGTTTTATACACAACCTTCTTTTATACGGTGTATAAACCCCTTTGACATTTACTTTTAACCAAAAGGATTTTTTTATACGAAGCATTTTACTAAACGAAAAAATGGAATGTTTTTGTCTTACGTATGCGGCGACAACGACTTCTCCACCGACGTGACCATTATTTGAGTTTCGGTTTCCTCTACAAGCCATACCTTCTTTTGAAAAGAAAAATAAATACCATGTTTTACTTTTCTTTTATTTTTGTATTTAATGTGGTTTACATAATGTTTTTATATCAATGTGTTGTATTGATATCTTGTTATTGAAAAGTGGAAATGTTATGTTTCCTATATGCATGTTTTATGTGATAATATTATGTTATGGTTCTTGGGAATTGTTATGAAAACGGGTGGTTCTGTGAAAAACTAAGGGAGGGTGAGCCCGATATAGCTCTCCAATGCATTGGGTAATGTGATGGAGTGAAAATTTAAGGTTTCTCCAATGAGATTTTGGGAATATACTGTGGTGGGTATTCCAAACCTAACCAAGAGGGTTACTCCCTACGTAAGAATGTTATGAATGCCTCAAGTTACCTTTTATGACTTATGATTTCTATGATTTATTCATGATTTGATGAGGTATGTTAAAGTGCCATTGTTTTATGGGTAATGTATGATTTAATTCTTATGTATATATGAACTCATGTTTCCTTTCCATATTTTTATATCCCTTACTAAGCTTTTTATGCTCATCCCAAGTTTTTTTGAAATGTTTTTCACAGGTCAAGGGAAAGGTACATGATATGATGATAGTGTCAAGGAAGTGTCAAGAAAGAATCTATGTTTTACTTTAAATATGTTTCCGTTGATGGGAATAAAATGAATACTATCTTTATGTAACCACTTTGTTTAAATGTGGAATGTAATGCATGTTTTATGATATAATTCTCTAAAAATATAAACCTGAAATGATCCTCAATGTTTAATCTTGTATTAACTAAACATTAAGTAAGGTTTAAGGCTGGGGCCTTATAAATCGAGTCACATCAGACACGAGGTAAGGAAATTCGTCTCAATCTCCATTCAGTGAGGCATATTTTGTTTTATACACAACTTTCTCTTATACGGTGTATAAACCCCTTTGACATTTAGGCTTACTCAAAAAGAATCTTTTTTTATACGAAGCGTTTTACTAAACGAAAAAAGGAATATTTTTTTGTCGTACGTATGCGGCGTCAATGACTTCTCCACCACCGTGACCATTATTTGAGTTTTGGCTTCCTCTACAAGCCATAACCTAACTTTTTTTTAAAATGAAAAATAAATACCATGTATTAATTTTCTTTTATTTTGGTATTGAAAATGGCTTTCAAAATGTTTTTATTATATCAAGGTGTTTTATTTATATCTTGTGATTGAAATGTAGAAATGTTATGTGTCCTTTATGCATGTTTTACGTGATACTATTATGTTATGGTTCTTGGGCATTGTTATGAAGACGGTAGGTTCCGTGATAAACTATGGGTAGGTGAGCCTGATAGATATCTCCAATGCATTGGGTAACGCGATGGAGATAAACGTTAAGGTTTCTCCGAAGAGATTTAGGGAATATACTGTGATGGGTATTCCATACGTAACCATGAGGGTTACTCCCTATGTAAGAATGTTATTAATGCCTCAAGTTACCTTTATGTCTTATGATTTCTATTATTTTTTCATGATTTGATGAGGTATATCAAAATGATTATGTTTTATGTGTAAAGTATTATTTCATACAAGGACTAATGTTTTCATTTCGTACTTTTATATCCCTTACTGAGTTTTTATGCTCATCCCATGTTTTTTAAATGTTTTTCACAGGACTTAATGTGGAATAGGGTCAAGGATGGGATCAAGGAAAAGTCATGCTATCTAAAATGTGGAACTAGACATGTTTCTTTTTATGAGTTTTTATTTTATGGAAACATAGTAGAAGTGTCTACTTTGTAATCTTTTGCGATGAAATAGTTATGTCCTAATGATCTAAAACTCTAAACCTAAAAAGATCCTCAATGTAATTTATTCAGTTAATTCAATATTAACTAAGGTTTAAGGTCTGGGCCTTATAGTTGGTATTAGAGGTCGGTTTAGATAACTTTAGGAGTTAGAATTCTATAAAATGGTTATCCAAAAATATTTTTTTTATGGTCAAATTGAAATGATATAGCATTTTAAGATTACCATGTTGCTTCATCTAAGACATGTTTGTTCAGGATGGTTTTCTGCAGAGGAAACAGGGAAGCAGTGCTAGGAAGGCATACAGAAGGAAATAACCTTCTGAATCAGCATCCTGAGATGGTCGGAATTGGAACTGAACATGTTTTTGTAGTAATGGTGCAGTTGACTCATGCAATAAACGGTGGTGTTATCCATGCACGAGATCATCTAGATAAACCACAGAGGAACATGTCAGTGGTAGAACATTTCATGAGGCAACATCCCACATCATTCGGAGGATCATCTGAACTAGTTCTAGTTGAAAGGTTGATTAAAGCACTAGAGAAGATTTTCGATGTCATGTGGTGTTCAGAAAATCCAAAGGTTAGTCTTGTTATTTACCGTTAGGAGGGTGAAGAAGATCAGTGGTGGTCGATGGTTAAAAATATCAGGGACACTGATGAGATTGATTCTCTTTACTGGGATGAATTCAAAGGTATATTTCATGAGAAGTATTTTACTAAGGCTATTAGACTTAGGATGGAAAAACAATTCCTAGAATTGAGGCAAGAGGAAGACACAGTGGCTGCCAATGAAGAAAGGATCACTCGATTGGAATGGAATGCTCCAAATTTTATCTGAGACCTTAATAGTAAAATCAATCATTTTTACTCAGGATTACAGCCAAAATATCGAAGGGATTTAAATTCTCGTGAGTTCAAAAGTTATGAAAAGATTGTTCGATGTGTTGAGAAGTTGGAAATGGAGTTTGACGATGATCAAGTGTTCTATAACAACCAGAAGAAGAAGAGACCAATGTGGCAGGAGAAAGGAATGAATTCTTCAAAAAGGTGTGATGGTAAGAAAACTAAGTTTCCAGTTTGTGATAAATGTGGTAAAAGGAATGCTGTGGAATGTCTTCTGAATTCTGGAAAGTGAAATCGATGTGGTAAGATGGGACATAAGGCTCCTGATTGCACTGAAAAAGATCAAGGTGACGGTAAGTCCAAATTTTATTTACAGTTAGTGAAATGTTTTAAGTGAAATGAGATGGGTCACTATGCAAACGAGTGTCCGAAAAAGAACTTGAGTGATGGGAAGCAGTTAGACAACAAGTAGAAAGGTTTGGAAAAATCTTTTGAAACTACTTCAGCAGATTTCGGGCCATCAAATGAAGTTGTATCAGGTACTTTGTTTGTTTTTTCAGATTATACTAGTGTGTTGTTTGATTCAGGGTCTACACATTCATTCATCTTTAAAACGTTTCTAGTTAAATGGGAATACCATCTCAAGAAATGACTGTTGAACATGTTATAAAAACACATGGGGTAAATGTTGAGGCAACAAGAATTTATACGAATCATCCTATCCTTATCCGTGGAAAGAACCTAATTGAAAACCTTATTGTTTTACATCTAGTAGTGTTTGATGTTATCATGGGTATGGATTGGCTCTCTATTTACCATGCTAAGATTGACTGTAGAGATAAAGAAATTTATTTTCAGAAATACTTTCAGTTTGTGTACAAGAATGAACCCTTACTGTTGATAACATATCAAGAGGCCGAGAAAATTGTAAAATATCGAAATGAATGTTACCTTGAACTTATCGTTGAAAGAAAGAGAACTGTTCAGATTAATGATATGCCCGTGTTAAATGAGTATCCTGATGTTATTCCTGATGAGTTTCCTAGAATAATACCAGATCAGGAAGTTGAATTTACTATTGACTTAGTTCCTCATGCTAATCCAATTTCAAAACCCCCTTATCGAATGGCTCAAACTGAACTTTTAGATTTGAAGGAGCAATTACAGGATTTATTAGAGAAAGGTTTCATTCGACCTAGCACATCACCATGGGGTGCTCCTATTTTATTTGTTAAAAAGAAAGATGGATCAATGAGACTTTTCATTGATTACAGAGCCTTGAATAACATCACTGTTAATAATAAATATCCCTTGCCTCATATCGATGATTTATTTGGTCAGCTCCGGGGAGCTTAGTTTTTTTTTTTCAAATATTTACCTGAGATCGGGGTACCAGTAGTAGAAGGTAAAGGAATCAGATATTCTGAAGACCGTGTTTTGTACAAGATATGGCCATTAAGAATTTTTAGTAAAGCCTTTTGGGATAACCAATGCACCTGCTATATTCATGGACCTTATGAATAGAATTTTCCATGAGTTCTTGGATAAGATCATGGTAGTTTTCATTGATGATATTTTGGTGTATTCTAAAAGTAAAGAGGAGCATGAAAGACATTTAAGGGTTATTTTTCAAACCATAAAAGAATATAAATTGTATGGGAAATTCAGAAAGTGTGAGTATTGGTTGCAACAAATTTCATTCCTTGGTCATATTGTTTCTATAGATGGAATAACTGTGGATCCTACAAAAAAAAGTTGTTGAAGAATGGTCAAGACCGACAAATGTAACCATGATACGTAGTATTATTGGTTTGGCAGGTTACTACCGAAGTTTTGATGAAAAAATTTCATGGTTATCTAGTCCAATGACTAAGCTAACTAGGAAGGGTGTTAAGATTATCTAGACAAAATAATGTGATGATTGTTTTCAGGAGTTGAAAAAAAGATTGGTGAATGCTCCAGTTTTGGCATTTCCTTCTGGTGTGTTTTTTATGTACTGTGATGCTTCGTTGAAGGGACTTGGATGTGTCCTTATGCATAATGATCAGGTAATTGCATATGCTTCACGTCAGTTGAAAACTCATGAGGTAAATTACCCTATACAATATTTGGAATGACCTGCTCTTGTTTTCTCTTTAAAAATATGGAGGCATCATTTGTATGGATTAAAGTGTGAAATATATACCGATAACAAATGTTTAAATTATATATTCACTTAGAAATAATTGAACATGAGACAGAGGATATGGATAGAATTAATCAAGGATTATGATTGTACAATTCATTACCATCCGGGAAATGAAAATAAAGTGGCTGATGATTTGAGTCGAAAAAGTAATGCTTCATTAAAAATGTTGTGCTTGAACGTGATCCTTTGGTTAAGGATTTGATGAAATTTGGCATAAAAGATGTTGGTGTAGGATGTATTTCTGTTTTGTTTCAGGTATCAATGAAATCTTCTCTATCAGAAAGAATCAAGAAAGCACAGAAGTAAGACAGTGAGTTGCAGAAAATGGTAGAGCTGGTTCAGAAGGTTAAGTTTCCTGAATTCAACATTGATAATGAATTTGTTTTGGGATTTGGGAAGAGATTGTGTGTGCCTTGTGATTCACAGTTGAAGAGAGAGTTGTTATGTGAATATCATAGTTCTCCATTTTCAGTTCAGACTGGAAATACTAAGATTTACCGAGATTTGCGAGAGTATTACAGGTGGGATGGAATTAAAAGAGATATTGTTGATTTAACTGTGATGTGTTTGACTTGTCAGAAGGTTAAAGCAGAGCGGAAGTTACAGAAAGGGATGATTTAGCCATTACCAGTGCTAGATTAGAAATGGGAAAATATATCTATTGAAATTGTTGTTGGATTACCGAAGACATCTCGAGGTAATAATGTAATCTGGGTTATTGTTGATCGCATGACTAAATCTTCTCATTTCCTTCCTATTCGAGATACTTTCTCTCTAGATCAACTTTCTCGATTGTATCTTAAAGAGATAGTAATGTTTCATGGAGTTCCCCTATTCATTGTATCTGATCGTGATCCCAGGTTTACTTATATCTTTTGGAAATGCCTTCAGAAGTCGTTGGGTACTGAATTAAATTTTAGTACAGCTTTTCATCCACAATTTGATGGGCAGTCAGAACGAAAAATTCAGAATTTGTAGGATATGATACTTGCTTGTTCGATGGATTATCAAGGAAGTTGGGACCAACTTTTTCTTTGGTTTAATTTTTATATAATAACAGTTTTCATTCCAGTATACAGATGGCACCGTTTGAGGCATTATATGGGAAGCGGTGTCGAACTCCAGCTTTTTTGGGATAAAGTGGGTGAAAGGAAGCTGATGGGACCATAATTGGTAGATGAGACGGTAGAAAAAGTTCATTTGATTCAGAAACACATGAGAACAGCTCAGAGCAGACAGAAAAGTTATGCAGACAACAGGAAGAAGGATCTATCTTTCGAGGTAGGTGATCATGTTTTTCTCAAAGTTTCACCGTGGAAAAGTGTGATGAAATTTGGTATAAAAGGAAAGCTGAGTCCAAGGTTTATTATACCATATGAAATTTTGGAGAGAGTTGGATCAGTTTCTTATCGAGTGGATTTACCTCCGAGTATATCTCAGGTACAAAATGTGTTTCATGTTTCGATGATGAGAATGTATATGCCAGATCCATCTCATGTTTTGAGCCCAGAGGTAGTTCAGTTGGAAGAGAATCTATCATATGAAGAACAACCAGTCCAGATTCTTGACCGAAGAGGGAAAGTATTGAAAAATAAGGTAATACACCAGGAAAAGGTTTTGTGGAAAAACTATATGGTTGAAGAGGCAAGGTGGAAATCTGAAAATGGTATGAGGGATAACTACCCCCACTTATTTTGATATGTGAATAAAATTGTGAGGACGCAATTCCCAAAAGAGGGGAAAGATGTAACATTTCAGGTAAATAAAGAATAAAACATTTTCATATTTATTAATAGTTATGAATTAATTATAAATTTTACTTTAACGGGGTTGCTATGTTCGATACCGTACCCGATACGCAACAAAGAGTTTCTTTGAAATCATACGTTGCACACTGGCAATAAAATAATATTATTTTAAATGGTAGTTAACACATAATCGTTGTATTGGAAGGAATGAATAGAAATAAATTAAATATGATTTTATATGTTTGTTAAATGTTTTTACATATATCCAACAAAGGATGAAGGATAAAAATATGAAAAGGATTCAATTTTAGGCAAATATACTCTAATTTTCACTAAAGGTCCACTTATCGCCTTTTGATGGAGAAAAATTATTAAATATAGTTTTGGATAATCTTATACATTCTTTTGAACCAAATAAAATTCTTCTTTAGAATCGGGACATCAAAAATTACTTTGTGTAAATTTTTGGTATTTTTCCGATAAAGTTAATTTTTTAACGAATAGTAAAAAATGTTGTATTTTAATTCAAAATCTCTTTTTAATATAATTTATTTATATGTTTAGATTATCTTTTGAACTGGTTTTGAATTTAAATTAGAATATATTTTTATCATTTTATCTAATAGTGGTTGTTGGAATTAATTTTACTTTGAAATTTGACTTAAACTACTGTCAATCTTTTGATATATATTGTTTCATAAAAACTAGCTATTTGTGTTGACAGTGAGAATTAATTATTAAATTAATTAATTTAACTTATATTTTTTGAATTTTTTAATATAGAAAACATTTTTGAATTCGTAATATCAAATATATCTTAGGGTGAAGTTTTTGTATGTTTCTAAAAAACTTCAATTTTTGATGAATAGTGAAACCACTAAGTGGTACTGTAAAAACTGATTAATTTTTTGTTTAAATGAAATTTTACCATATCTGTGGTTTTAATTTCAAAAATCTGACATACATGGTTGTCATTAATAAGTAAAATGATCTTCAATTGGAATAAAATAATTTTTGGTGAATAGTAGCTTTTATGTTTTAATCGCGATTAGAGGTATTTAGTATAATTTAAGGTAAAAATAATGTTTTAATAATATGAAATGACCTTAAAACATGTCCTACCCTTATTGGATGTGTTATGGCTGACCAAGACAATCCATGGGTAAACTTGAGGATCCCATGGAGCCACTTTGGTAAGAAAATGACATTAATAACTTTTTATTTAATGTTAAAATAAAAATGTTACAAACATGTGTTGTTTTACAAAAACAATTTTTAATTGGGGTTATAAAAGTCATAATTTTGACTATAAATATTCATTATAAATCTAAAAATATTTCCTACATCTTGATATTTTTTTTATAATTTTTAGACAGTAAATAAATTAAATTATTTATGACTACATGATGATGCAGTGATTACCACATTATTTAACAATTTAAATAAAATGAAATGTTAATGTCAAATCTAAGACCTACACTTGTCAAAAATATATTGGATGGGTGTATTTCGAACTCTAATCACCTTATCCTAAAAATATATAATTTTGGGATGTTTAATATTATAAAATAATTTTATAATAAAGTAACCTTTTATAACTTTCAGTGAGTGCCCCTCCTATCCTCTTATAAAAGCCCCCACCTCTACCACCTTACCCATACCTCTCAAGCCTTTGGCTCGGCCAACCCCTTACCATTTTGTATCTCCACATTTCTCTATAACTCTTGGAAGCCTCACTTTGGGTAGAATTCTTTCCAAGGAAGCCTTTGAACTCAAATCAAAAAGAGTTTCCCGTTTTAAAGGTAGCGTCTTCTCTTGTGTTCTTATGTTTTATTTCTCTTCTCCAACCCCATAAAATCTTTTTATTACTTTATTTTGTAACAACAAAAGTGTCTTAATTATACTTGGATTTTGTTATGATAAGGATTAGAGCTACACTTACTCACACCTTCATCTAATGGTTAAAGAGAATACTGTTTCTGTGGATGGTTAATTTCTGCCTCACGAAACGTTGATTGTTCAATATTCTGTTAACACCTTCAATGGTGGACATTAATATGACACTATATTTATATATGATATATAATATGTTTATGTTTTTTCTTAAGCTTCTTTATTTTTCATTAATGTAATACCTTTATGGCTTCCATTATGGGTATACGCGATATCTTCATTTTAGGAAGTGCGGACTACCGCCCCCTCCAAGTGATTTGATTCGTTAATTCCATATGTGGGACTTATAAAGGATTGAGTTAATGATATTATATATGAAATTATACTAGAATTAAAATATACCTTTATTTCATTATTATTCCATTCCATAAAATACAAAATAGAAATGAAAGTAGCGTTCATGCGAACGTACGACTAACCGTCTCCATGAATGGTGTATTTCATTTCTTACCTCTAAATGTTATTTAATATTATAAATGCATGTATATAATGGATATATATGATATATATGATATCTAAGTAATGAATATAACTCTGGATATAATGGATACCTTAACAACTTGTAATTATAAAGAGTTTATTTTTTACTGAAGTTCTAATGATCGTTAAAACATTCGTTGTTAACTAAAATAATTACATAGTGTTCATGACATGGTAATAAGTGATATAAAAGGAATAATGAACATGAAAAAGGTTCTTAAGAATTTTGAAATTAGCTCAAATTTATTATTCAAGAGATTAAGGAGCAATTGAGTCATGTCGGACATGAGTTAAGGGACTTCGTCTCAATCTCCATTCATTGAGGCATATTTTTTTTATACACAAATTTAATTTATATGTTTTATAAACCCCTTTGACTTTTTCGCTTATTAAAAAAGAATATTTTTTTATACGAAGTGTTTTACTAATCGACAAAAGGAATGTTTTTTTTCATACTTACGCGGCGACAACGACTTCTCCGCCACCGTGACCATTATTTGAGTATCGGCTTCCTCTACATGCCATAACCTAACTTTTTTTAAAATGAAAAATAAATACCATGTATTACTTTTCATTTATTTTGGTATTGAAAATGGTTTTCATAATGTTTTTATTATATCATTGTGTTTTATTGATATCTTGTGATTGAAATGTGGAAATGTTATGTTTCCTTTATACATGTTTTACGTGATAAGATTATGTTATGGTTCTTGGGCATTGTTATGATGACGAGTGGTTCCGTGATAATCTATGGGCGTTTGAGACTTATATAGCTCTCCAATGCATTGGGTAATGTGAAGGAGTTAAACATTAAGGTTTCTCCGAAGAGATTTAGGGAATATACTGTGATGGGTATTCCAAACGTAACCATGAAGTTTACTCCCTACTTAAGAATGTTATGAATGCCTGAAGTTACCTTAATGTCTTATGATTTCTATGATTTATTCATGATTTGATGAGGTATGTTAAAATGATTATGTTTTATGTGTAATGTATGATTTCATAGATGTAATAATGTTTTCATTTCGCACTTTTATGTCCCTTTCTGAGATTTTTATTCTCATCCCAAGTTTTTGAAATATTTTTCACAGGACATAATGTGGAATAGGGTCAAGGATGGGATCATGGAAGAGTCAGGCTATCTAAAACATGGAAATAGACATCTTTTTTTTTACGAGTTTTTATTTTTTGGAAACTTAGTACAAGTGTCTACTTTGTAATCTTTTGAGATGTAATAGTTATGTCCTAATTCTCTAAAAGTCTAAACCTGAAAAAATTCTCAATGTGAATTATTCATTTAAATCAATATTAAGTAAGGTTTATGGTTGGGGCCTTATATATAACCCATTGTCAAAATTGTTTTAGTAAAACAATACATGTTTGTGACATTTTTTTAACTTTAAATAAAAGGTATTAATAACATTATCATACACAAGGGGATTCATGGGGTCCCACAAAATGACCCATGTATTTTATTGTTCGGCCATGACTCATCCAATAAGAGTAGTACATGTTTCATTGTAATTTCATATTATTATAACATTATTTTTACCATAAATTACCCTAATTACCTCTAATTGTGGTTAATAAAACTCAAAAGTTACTATTCACCTAAATTATTTTCATCCCATTGAACCACATTTTACATACTAATGGTAACCATGTATGTCGCATATTCGAAATTCAAATCATAGAAGTGGTAAAATTTCATTTAAACGCAAAATCTGTTTTTTGACTACCACTCAGTGGTTTCAATATTCATCAAAAATTTATGCTTTTCAGAAAAATACCAAAAATTCATCCTAAGATATATTTCATATTCCAAATTAAAAAATGATGGCCATTTTACCTAATTAATACCATATAAGTTGCATTAATTAATTTTTTAATAAATTCTCGCTGTCAAATCAAATAGCGTGTTTTAAAAAAACAATATCTATCAAAAGATTGACACTTGATTATGTCCAATTTCAAATTGAAATTAATTCCAATGAACAAAATTGGATTAAATGGTAAAAATATATTATAATTACACATTAAAACAAATTAAAATGATAATTTGACCATATAAATAAATTAGACTAAAATGAGATTTTGAATTAAAATACAACATTTTTCACTATTCATTAAAAAATGAACTTTATCAGAAAAATACAAAAAACATACAGAAAGTAAATTATGATGTCTTTATTATAAAGAAGTATTTTATTTTGTCAAATATAACATATAAAAGTTACAATAAGTATATTTAAAAATGGTTTTCCCTCAAAAGGCGGTTAATCGACCTTTTAAAGAATATTAGAATATTTATTCTTAAAATTCGATTCATTATCATTTTAAGCCTCTGTCATTTATTAGATAAATGTAAAAATATTTAATGGACATATGTAATCATTTTGTAGTTAATTCTGTTCATTCCCTCCATTACAATGGCTAGGCATTAACTACCATTTAAAATAATATTATTATATTATTAGTGTGCAACATATGATTTCAAAGAAACTCGTTGTTGTGTATTGGATACACAATCCAACATAGAATTCTCTTTAATATAATATAAATATTTTATCCGCAAATATTAATAAATATTAAAATATCATATTCATTATTTACCTGGGATGTTACACATTCAGAATGCTTTTGATATAATTTCTTAGAGTTCTATTTTCACAGTTATATAGAGTGTTGTATTTAATGACTCATTCACGAATAGAATTAAAAAACATTTCAATTATGTTTTAGTAATTACAATTTTTAATGGATCCCTTATGGGTGTTGGTAAATTCTCCAATGGTGTCAGATAAGAAAAACCCCTCTCCTCAATACATTTCTCGATTGCAAAGGACTCTTTAAGAAGATTTCTCACTAAACTAGTGGATCAAAACAAGATTAAAAAGATAAATTTTTCAATAAATATGAATTCCCTAATCCATATATTATATATTGATTAAATTTTCCTTTTTTACATGTTGATAATAGAATTTTTAGTAAACTAAAAAATACAATTCTTTCTATATGAAGATGTTTCTGGACAAACCAACAGTTAGAGAAATAACTAAATATTTTTTGGAAATAAATTTATATCCAACAAAAAATATATATTATAAAATTTTTCAGAATTATAGAAGGGTCCCTCCACTTCACCTATCTTGGTGCTCCCATTATATCGGTTAGACCCAATTCTTGTTACATTTATATCATTTTTTTTCAAATTCTCCGCCAACTCTCATCATAGAAAGGTAAATATATCTCCATGGCTAGAAGGATCTATATTTTCAAGTCAATGATTATTTACAAAAATTTATAATCTATTATTGTTTGTAAATGGACTATAGGTCTATTAAATCTAATAAATGTTTCCATCATACACATTGGGAGGAGTGGGTGCACTGTTGAATGGAAGCCATTAACCATTCCATGGGCTAAATTTTGAAAGCTTTTGGATAAAGGTAGATTCGACATAAAAAATCTAAAATTCTTCAATGATGAATTACAAGAAATATTCACTTAGAGTCTCCTTCATAATAAATCTTCCTCCCTTTAATTCCACAAAAACATGTTTCTTGATAAATTATATAAAGGAAAGATAAATTATATGATCTCATCCATATATCCATCCATCGGGAATTCCATTTCCAACATCATGTATAACTCTAGATGGATGGTTAAAAAAGACTCTACCTTGAACTTCTGGATTTCCAATAGTATTGGTGCCCCTCTAATTTCAATGGTATCCCCTAATAAATCTCTTGAATTGAATAATAATACTATTAATGATATGTTAAGCTCTCAATACTCTAACTAACCTCACAATATTAATTATTTCATTGAAAATTATCCATTTTTCACCATTGATGATTTTTTAATTATAGAACATTATCATAATGGCATTCTTGACTAAAATGTTTTTTATGATAATATTTTTAAAAACTATGAAAATAATTTGAGTTGGCTAATTTTTTTAACAAATTATGTTTAAAGCTCTCTAGATTTAATCTTTTTTGGAAATTTTCACAGTAAAAAGACCCAACTGATACCTTACTTCAATCATTCGTGATAAAAATATGATCTAAATTTCGTTTTTGTCACCAAGAATGAGAAGAAATCATTCACCTGTTTCGTTATTATTCTACGACCTCTGACCATTGAAATTATGTCCTTGACCTTCTTGAGTGTTTATGGTTATTTACGACTCTATAAAATCTCAACTACATAATTATTTGGATATGAATAAATCCCACCAAATTAATAATCTCTTCATAAAAACAATAATTGAGCTAATAAATGTTGTATTTAATGATAGAAATTCTTATATTCATAGAAATTACTCAATTATTCTTAATATAGGTAAAATGTGACTTATAATTTCCATTCAGTAAGTTACCTATATTCAAATGGATATTTTAAGGGACACTATTAGAGACCTTGGGATTATCTGATGGCTTGGAGTGAAATGAATTTATCTACATCCTAGTTGCACTTTCAATGTATTCTAGAAATCTCTGCCACTTGAATGAATCAAATTTAATTTTGATGGCGCTTTTAAAGGTAACAAGGGACCCTCAGGTAATGGTTATATCTACAAAAACCACTATTGGAATACTCTAGACTGCCTCTATGGTAGTGGTTATGTTTCCTCTTCTATAGAATCTAAAACAATGATTTTAATTCATGTTGTATCTTTTAAAAATTATCTTGGCCGTCAACTATCTGGATTGAATGAAATTCAACAACCATTGTACATGCTATTTGGAAGAGATTTGTACACATTGCATGGACAGTTTAATATCATTGGATAGACAATATGCATTCTCTCAGAGACACCAATAATATTTTTACTCATACTTAATTTGAAGTGAACAAAGATGAAGGTGGCCTCAAAAATATGGGAGTCAATCATGACATTACATGGCGGAATAAAATATATTTTGACTTAATTTATCTTTTTGATATGGACTACAAAAATATTCTATCTTCTACGCTAACTTAATTTTTTATTTAGTTTTTTTCAATAAAATTGTGTTTTTGTCTTCAACCAAAACAACACCATTTTTTAAAAAAAGTGAGGTGTCCAAAAGGGATTTGTTTCCATCTAAGGATAAAAATAATTTTTTTTATTGAATTCATTTTATGGTTCAAAAATATTGTTTATAATAAAAAGTGAGCCTGATATATCTCATGATAATTGGTTGTCCTGATAAAGTTCATGATGATGGGTATGCCCATTGTAGCTCCCCAATTAATTGGGTACTGATAATCTTATACTGTCATTTGTTTTGGAAGTTAATCATAGTTTTTATTAAAAAATTTAAGGGTCATTGTAAGAGTTCCTATAAGGATTAAAGGGATACGATTTCCCACATTACCTCAAAGATGTCTCTGTGATTTATAATGACTTTTATTGCAAATAATTAGATTTCAAAAGGTATTCTATTTATATTTTGTTTTAGAGGAATTATTATTCACTCGGAGGATAAATAATAATAATTTTATGAAATAAATCTGGTTGGTTTTCCTGTTTTTTAATAAACCCTTTAATTATTAATTTTTCCATATTTTTTCATATAATTTTTTTAATAAAAAACTAGCGATGATAAACATGGTTTCATGTGATTGTAAGTAAATAAATGATCTCGATGATTATTTTGTTAAATTAAAAGACTTTTTATGATATCATTATATTAAAATAGACTAATGGGTTTATTTTTAAGCCCCTTACTGATATTTTTAGGAACTTACATGGTTTTTAAATTTTTTTAAAATATTATGAGGATGTTTGTTCAAAAAGAAGAATTGAAATTGGGAATCATGAATATTTATCATGAATATATTACAAGTATATTTTTAAATGTTTTGTATTTTTAAAAAAATTATACTAAGAGGTAGTGTCCACCATGTATTGTATTTGTTTTATGTTATATTTGTTACCAAATTATATAAAAAATTTAACATAAATATTTCTCAAAAATACAAGGCGCAATTGTTTCATGAAATAAATTTTTTTGTTCAATAATGATTATGTCCTTATAGTTGGTATCAAATTATAATTTAGATAATTTTTTATGTAAAGATAACGAAATAAAATACCCTTAAGAGATTCTAAATTATGGTTATCATGATATATAATTTGAATATTTTACATCATGAAAACTATCTCTATTCAAAATGGTTCTCTATAGAGGGAACATGGAAGAAGATGTGGGGATACACTAAGAGAATAAATCCTTCAAAATGGGAAACCCAAATTTGTTGGAATTCAAATAGATTATTTTTTTATTGTGATGGGATATTTGACATAGGAAATAAGTGGTGGTAGAATCCATCTGAGAAAGGGACCGCATTTTCCATAATGTAACATGTCTTTAGTTGATTATTTAATGAAAACACACCCTCTAGAATTTAGTAGATCGTAAATACTAGTGGTAGATTAAGGCTGCATTAAGACATTGGATAATATTCTCTATATCATATGTTACTTGGATCATCAAAATAAAACTCTTTATATTTTTTATTTTGAGGGTGAATCCATCAATTGATGGTTAATAGTTAAGAATATTAATGAAAGAGAAGATATTGACACAATGTAATGTGAATAATTTAAATATATTTTCCTTTAAAAATATTTTCCAAAGTCTATTAAACATAGGATAAAAAATCAAGGAATTGAGATAGAAGAAGGAAGATTTAGTGTTGATGTATAAATTAAAATTCACCCGATTGGAATGGTATTAATCAAATTTTATCTAGGATCTTTATAGTAAAATTAATTTGTTTTATTAATGATTAAATAAAAGATATCAAATGTAATTGTTTTGAATTTATATTTAATAGTAATTGAAAAAGATGTTGATGACTGGGAAGGTAGGAATTGAATTTATGGATGATCACGCATTTAATGAAAATAAACTAAAAAAAGGATCAGATGGAAAAAAATGGAGACAAACCCATCAATGAAATCTGGAGGTAAGAAAATAAAATATCCATCTTATGATATGTGTACTAAAAAGGGACAATGAAAATGAATATTGAAATCGGGGAAGTGATTATAATTTCAACTATTTTACATGTGAATATTGAATATAAATAAAATAATCATTCAAATAAATAAATATTGATTGTAAGATCATATAATTGAAAATATATGGTTAATTAAGTGTGTTGCAGTCCAAAGATAATAATGAAGGACAAAAATCATTAATATCATATAGTGATAGTTGTGGATGAATAATTTATGAGCACTTTAATAGAAGAAGTACAATTTTGTGATGTGTTTTGGGAAATATTACGTGTTTATTCAAAGTATGCTAATGTATTACTGGATTATATGTTTACACAACCCTTCATTTTCATAAAATTTTATGATAAATTTTAAATTTTACCTAAATAAATGAACCCAATGATTTTGGTAAATACATATGTGGAAAATATTACATCAATTAAAAATTAATCAGAATATTATTATTTTCATCTAGTTAAAGGATTTAACTATAGACCTTTTTATCATCCCCCTTATTGAGTTTTACGTTACTTTTTATATGGATTGGATTTATGTTTACCTTGCTAGGGTAGATTGCAGAGAACATGGTATTGTTCTTAAGAATGAGTTTACATTTTCTATATAATAATGAATTCATACCTTTAATAATATATAATGAAAAGGATAAAATGTTAAAATATGGAAATTAATGATATATTTATCATTTTGTTGAAAAAAGACATTTTTTTATATCAATGAATTCCAGGGAGGGAATAAATATTTAAATATATTTTCTAACAAGTGTCCTCAAATTATTCATAACATGGATGTTTATTTTACTATCAACATAGTTCTTGATTTTAATTATTTCCCAAAATAGTCCTTATAAAGTTGCTCAAAGAGACCCTTTGGATTTGAAAAAACATTCTAGAAGTATCTAGATAAGGGTTCCTTTCATCCTATAACATCAAAATGGGGTGATCCTATTTTATTTTGTAAAACAATATGGATAACATAGTGAGGGAACCATTAAATATATTTATATTAGATATTTTTTCTGAGCATTAACTACATTACACAGACAAATCCTTAAGTATCGTAAAATTATAATATATTTGGAAATATAGAAACATAAAAAAACATTCATAAGTATACTGAATAATATCTAACAATTTTATTCATAACTAACACCATTTTTATAAAAATCACACATTATAGATATCATCATTACATAAGGAATGTAAACAAAATAGTGGGTGAGATGATATGATCTTTAACTATAAAATGGGGATATACATAACCATAATTTTACTATAATTGTATTAGAACATGAAAATAACATAAGAAAACTATAAAGATTATAAAAAATATCAAAATATTTAGTCAAGCATACAAATTTACAGTTCACAAAACATGAATCATAAATTAATCAAAGAACATTATCTATTAGATCTTCAAACGGGCATAAGACCTTGACATTTGGAAGAACAAATTTATAGAAAATCATTTCCATAATAGTAATGTCTCATTGACTAGTATATCATAGTGTAATGGTTTCAACCAACAAACAAACAAAATACTCAAGGTTATGTTAACTCCTAAGACTATCGTAGTGTACGAAGTATCCTACTTAACTAGGTTCTCTGCCCTTTACAATCTTGTTTATCTCATGATATTTATTTCATTAACCAATGTATTCGAGGGAGATATAGTTCCCAAAAATCATATGATTAAAATCATAGAAACGTGTTCCAAAAAACTAAAAACCATTCATCACATTATATCCAATAAAAATAAATGGTTATTGTATGTATTTAATCAAAATATATCCCATAAAAAAATCAGTTTCCTATAAATTTCAACATAGTAAAACCCATGGAAAAGAAATGGGTTACAATTAAATTTTATCATAAAATTCACAATTGAAAAGTTATGATTTTCATAAACATATCATAATCGTAATCATAAACCATCTAGAGAATTAATAATGAAGGTGAAACCAAATCATTTCCCTATTAAAACATAAGATACACTAAATTTTGTTGTCTTTGATAAAAAATAAATTCCATAAAAAATCATTAAAAATATTTTTAAAGAAAATATCATTTAATTTTCAAATCACATATTTAAAATATAAAAACACCCAAAATATAAATAAAAATCTTTGAAAATATTATTTGAATCATATAATGTATAACTTAAAACATTTAGGGGTCCCAAATAATGTAAATTTTGTTCTTGAAGTACATTTGTAAAATAAATACTAATGCCACATTTTTTGTAAAAGTTAAAAAAATATCATAAAATGATATGAATATTACTTATAAATAATTTTTTAAAATGTAATACAATTGTATAAATTACATTAAATATTCATGGATATTTTATAAAAACATATTTAAAAAACTTGTTTAAATCATTATTATGAAATAAAAAACAATTTTGTCAAAATATATAATGAAATATAGTTTTTCTTAAACTAATTATTTTTAAATAGAGTGTACATAAATATTGAACAATTAGGGGAATACATTTATTATGATGACATAACATGAGTAGATGAAAATTAATGAGTTTCTTTATAGATGTATCGTAGTATTTCATCATCAAAAGCCCCATTAATGAACTAAAATAATTGAAACAAAAAATACCATGAAACAATAAATTCATGACATTACATGTCAAATGGGATATACATACACCTCATAAAAGTTGAAACATTCCAAATATAAAATGTTTCTCAAATAAGGAAAATTGAGCAAGAAACCCCTTACCTTATGTTTGAACATCCTTCATACACATTAAAAAGTCATGTAAAAATAATTTTTTTTTAAAAAAATGTATGGAACTATAATAATATTTATCATACCATATATTATTTAGATATGACTTTTTATTACCTATTCAACAATAAAAACATGTTAAAATCACGTTTCTCGTAATATATAATTTAATTTTGGGAATATTTTGGTTTTTAATTTTTTATCCTTTGACATTTATCATTCTTCCAAAATATTAAGGATATTAAAAAAATATAAATAACATATATATTAATTATATTTTTAATTACAGTTATCTATTATATTTAGGTGTATAATTTTTATTACATCGATCATGGAGGTGGTAGTTCACAATACACACAAGGGAGATTATTGTATCCCCGTGGAAAGGAAGATAAAAATGAATAATACAAAAAATTACTCTAAAATAATAATAATATGAGAAATATTATATATATAAAATATTCCCATCATTATATTGACATTTTAGAGGTGGTCATGGAAAAAATTGCAATGGTTTGCGAGGTGACATTCTGATATACACATGATCAATAGTTTCATTTTAGTTATGGGGAATGTAGAGAATTATATAGTCCAGTACATTAAAAAAATAAAAAATAATTATATTTAAGGTACTAATTTATTATTTTATAATTTTTATTATCATTTAAAAGATGTGGGAGGAAAAATAAAAACCACAATTTTAAGAATTATACCTATTCTTTGGAGATCCTCTTTATGTTTTTACCTACGAACTTATTCATATGGTTTAACAAAAAATTTATGCCTTTTATAATAATAATTGGGAATTAAATAAATTATTTGGTAATGTTTGGAAGAAAATAATTTTTTTTTTGTAAATTTTCTGAGAAGAGAAGAGTGGTGGGATTTTAAAATTTTGGGAGAGGACAAAAAATTAATTTTTTAAATGAAAAAGTGTACCCATATTTTTAGAATGACACAATAATAAAGTTATTATCCAATAATTTAGGTTATATTGGTTAAAATATCTATAAATTCGGTGTTTTACATGTTTCTACGACACTTTACCCCATATCTTTTTAGTTTAACCCATCGAAAAAATGTTTAATCCTAAATCAAATTAGATATTTTTTATTTTTTTAACTAGTAATTATGGTAAAAAATAATATGAAATTATTATATGACAATAATTATTCTATTTAAAAATACGTAATAATTTTTAAAAAAACTAATTCATATAAGTAGAAGAATTAAATTTAAAATTAAACCCATAGAAGGAATGAGAACGTGATTTTCAAAAGATAAAATATATTAAAGTCTAAAATGAATTTATATAAAAATTAAATATGTAATTAATTCTAATAACAAGAATTATTTTAATAATAAATTTTTTTGGTAATTTTTATTTTAAAAAAACTAAAAAAATATTAAGCTGATAAATTTTTTCATTAAAAAGGATGTTTAAAAAAAACAAATATTATTCATTGTTAAAAAAATTAATATTTTTTAGAAAACTTTAAAAACATGAACCAATGATAATTCTATATTGTTAAATCTAAAAAATAATTACATGTTTTCAGATAATATTCCAAATTTTTTACAGATTACATTTATTATTTCTTCTAAAAAATTGAAATTTTTTTGTGAACATATTATTTTCAAAACATATGAAGATTGTACAAAAAATTTATGTACAATAATTATCAATTTGTTTTCCTAATATAAAACCATTTTGAAAAATATTTTAAATTTGGTATTTAATATTTCTACGAATAAGTTTAATAGTTGGGTTATAATTACCTTATGAATCAGAAATATTAATATAATATTAAATTTCTTTAAACTCATCATTGAGTATAGAAAATGGTATCAAAGAAAATAAATATATTAATTTTCTGTCATAAAATATAAGGTTGTTACATTGTACCCCCCAATAAAATATATTTCACCCTAAAATTAATCATTATGATGTAAATTAATATAGATATTTCTACCTCATTACCTTATTATATTCTTAGCTGGCTTCCTCCAAATGCTGGTTTCACCAAAAAATAATTATAGTGTGAGTTGTCTTGTATAACATAAATTTATTTCTTTTTTGTAAGATTACCATCTGTTCTACCTCAGAAAAAATAATTTTTTTGAGGTATTTACAATGATTTTAATACAAGTGAATTGTTAGGTAGGTACATCCACAAGATAGAGACATGTAATACATTTTGAAATTAGCAGAGGTTTTGTGGAAGTACAACCTGATAGGATTATATCCTTATATGATCAATAATTTTAAAGGGATGATATAAATTGGTCCTGGTTTTCCCTTCATTACAAGTATTATTAAATTATTCATTGGAGAAATTCATAGAAACACTTTTTCAAAGACATAAAGTTCTAGATCCGAATGAATATTATTTGTGTATCCTTCCTACAAAATTTGTTCCCATATTAGGTTTTGTTGAATGAAACAAACCTTCTTTATAATTTCTTCACCTATCTCAAGACTCAATAGCTAAATTTATAAAATTTCATTCTAGAATGTAAGATCTCTATACTTCATTCAATAAATTTATTCATAATGAAAATTTCAATACACTTATAAAATTTATTTTTAAATTAAAACTAAACTATAGGAAGCTATTGATCCATGCAATATTTGAAATCTATAGAATAAGATCATAACATTACCTATTGGTTTTAAATTTTTTTCATTGACTGATCATCTTTTTGGGGATGATATAATGTGTTGAAACATATCTATTTATCAAGATCTTTTAGAAACATTAACTGAAACTTATTAGTAATCCACAGATCCTTATCAGAAACAATAGAATATGGTATTTCACAAAACCTTACCACATTATTAATGTATATCCAAAAAGATAATCCAAATAGAAATATTCTCCATTCGCAATGAAGATTTATGATTTATCAATGAGATTTAATATTTTATAATATTGCATTCTTCCCATTAGACATTTTAGGGAGTTTGAGGAAAATAAATCCATTTTAATGTTTTCCTATTGACATTATGGTATGGGTAATGGATGTAACATCCAGCAATTCTCTTATATCATATACCAAATATGATGACATAACAATAATTGAGATAAAAATTCTATTATATATCTTTTCATTCCATCAATAGTTACCCCAACCCCAATATCCTTGTACTAGTTTGGGATTTATTATATAGTTTTATGATAAAATGAATCATTTCACAAAAGAAGTGAATAGTTTAGTAGTATTGGTAAATTATATAAATACTTGAGTATGATATTTCATTTTAAAACAAAAATTACAACATAATATTTTATTAGAAAAATATTGCTTCTAGTACATCCTTGAAAATAATTCATATAATACATTATCGAATCCTTTGGAAATGAAAAAACATAATGAGATATAAAGTTCGCAATAATAGTAATGTATACTAGAATATATCATGAATCAATAAATATTAATCAATATAGTGAGGTAAATGGATGAACATACAAGAAAAGTCAACAATATATTGTTTATAATAATATAATAATACAAAATATATATTGAATGATAAAAAACAAAACACACATTCCATTTAAAAAATTACTATGATAACATGATAAGTCATAATCAATATGGATACCTAAATAACTAAAAACACATTATATTGAATAAATAAATGATAATAAAATGGATCTAGTGACATTATAATATTGAAAATATCATTGATCATATTAATAAGGAAATTCTCATTGAATTAAATGTGTTATTATTGGATGTCATTGGTATTTATATATGATACATATACCATAAGGACCATTAAAAAGACAGTTTAAAACTATTGGGAAGAAAATCATATGGTATAGCCAAATTATTTTATGTTAGATGAATGATTTTACTCATAAATAAAATAAATCACTAAGGGTAAACCTATAATAAGGACCCTCCCATTTCTACATATCTAAATCATTCATAATACATGAAATAATCTATTTTGTTTACCAATAATAGGCCAGACCAATAAATATTTATATTGATGAATGAAGATAGATAAGAAATATTACCACATTCAATAAAATAACATTATAAGTAAATAAACATCTGTAGAAACAAGATACAATGTATAAAATAATCATTTTAATCATAAATAACATAAATATTTACATGAAATATAATGGCTACAGATCACAAGAAAGTGAATATATCATGTAAATTCTAATGACTATGACATATGAATCAATAAAGATAATTTCAATAATTTTAATTTGCAAAATTATCATTAACCATACATATTAAGACTAAATATGTAATCAATACAACATATACCCCTTGGAGTAAGAATAAATTGTTTCCATAATTGATAATGAGAAATTAAATGACCATTAAAAAAATTATTGAGGAAAATATCCTTCTAATTAAATAATAATCATTCAACCTAAAATCTAAAATAACCTTTTCAAAATAATTTACCTTTGGAATTAATATTTGAATCATATAAAAACTTTTATTAAATTTTTGTGTTCACGATGTCTTGAAATTATATTTGTGCCATACACGATAAAACATAGGTTCCTTTCAGTTTCTCATAAAATAATAATTGGAATTTTTTTTTAAAATGACATGAAGGATAATTTAAAAATATTTTACAAAACATTACAAATTGGTAAAAAAGTCTTTAATAAATCAGTTTGATAATATTAAAAACATTTTTTTTTGTTTTAAAAAAAATTGTAAGGATATCATTTCGATTGTAGGGAGAAATAGATTTCTATTTTTGTACAAAACATTTATCGAAAATTTTATGTAAATGTGAATATAAAAGATAATTTTACATGACATAATCATGAATAAACAATGGAGAAGAAAATTAATTCATTTCTATAAAATTATAAAATAATCTCTTTTAACTAAACTTCAATAATAAATAGTCAGGATTAGAATGAGAATAAGAAAGAAACATGTACGATGATTATAATGTTTAATTGAGAATTAATAAAATAGTAAATGACATGTATCAAATATAAATACACATAAATCATGTGTAAATAAAACGTAATATAATAAAAATTCATTTCACGCATAATCTAAGAAAATCAAAGATGATGAAGAATTAATATATCCCAATGATTTGAAATTGAGTTATGTTATTCTTTATCACTTGGTAACTCTTATGTAAAATACCCTTAGAAGATATAAATTAAATAAAATCATTAAATACCATGAATTATTATGTAATCATTAAATTACATGTAAATGGGAATGTATATACAGAGTATAAAATAAGTTAGGTGAAAACATTACAATATAATTCAATGAATGGAAATTGAGATAAATTTCCTTACCTCATACTTTCTTTTTGTATAAAATTATCTAACCACTATTATAGTTGTTTTAAACATCATATAAACTTATAATAGAAAACTTTTAACAGTTATAATTGAATATTTAATCCTTTTATAATATCTTATAACCTTTACATTAATAATATTCCATTATTTTCATTATTTTGGGTGAATGTTTTCTTATTTTTTCAAGTGTGTTTCATTATAAATGATTTGGTTCTTTCACATTTTATACACCTATATCATATCGAAAATATTAATCAAGGAATAATTATCATATTTAATGATAAATTATACGTTTAATATATATCAATAAAAATGGTTTTGAGGAATAAATCAAGTTATGATCATGGAGATGGTAGGCCTTACATTGGCATGAGTAAATTATCCATTTTTCAATAATCATTATTGAATTATGTTAAGTAATATATTATCTTTATATAATGATAATGATATCCTAAATATAATATTATTGTAAGATCATGGGTTTTATTATGTACATATCTCTATTTTTTGGTTAATGTTGTTTCTTTCATTTTCGGATTAGAACCTAGGCTGGTCCATGGGCCGGTTGGGTTGTTTTGGGAAAAAGGGGAAATAGGAAGAAATCTATGATCAGGCTAGGTACACATCATGTACTTGGTCTACAACTCGTGTACTTTTAAAACAAAAGTGAATTGGTCCGTCACACCAAAGAGCTAGTCTGCCTCAAAAAATAATAAAAGGGATGTACAAGCAGTGTACTTTGCCATCATGTTGTGTACTTTCCCAAAGATGTTTTTTTATAAAAGATGATGTTGCTTAATATTTTGACAGACAAAATGGTTTTCTATCATTTTGAAACCCAAAACCCCTCAAAACTTGTTCTTCATATATTGAATCCATCTAGACTCCAATTCGAGTTTCGTCTATGACATTGGAACCACAACGGTAAGTAATTGATAAATTTTTAGTAATTGTTGATACTTCAGAACAATAACGGTGATATTTTGATTTAGGCTCATATTCCATAATATCCCATTCATCGTATGTTCTTCCGATTTAATCCGAACCAAGATGAATTAAGACTTGATACTAGATGGGTTGTCTACAACCCAGGCGAGGTAGGTGGTCTATACTTTCATTTGGATTTTCATGTGATTTTTTGATGTTTGACCTTTTCTTTGCCTGTCAGAGTTTCCATAAAAGCCTCATTTTGGAGTGAGTTTCTTGATATAGTTATAGTAGGACCTAGTGAGGATTCCTGATGGTTCCATTTTGGTGTTTTGTCACTTGTTATGTGATTAATGGTCACCCAAAGGGGTGTTTTTTAAAGAAATAACATGTTTTTGATATTTAAACCACCCAAGGGATTCTTTCTTGTTCTTTCCTAGTTATAGGAAGCATATAAATTCTTGGATAGCCTGAGTAGCATGTTTCGGAGATGTACTACCTCCTTTCTCAATAAATATCATTTTATTATCAATCTATTTTAATATTTTAGCATGTTCAATAGATAATATTAGTGGGTATACCTGTATGAAATGACTAATGGTGTGAAATATGAAATATTTGGGAAGGTAGTCCAATATTCCTATTTTGATAAATGGTTTTCATGGGTGGGTATAGTCATGTCTTGAGTAGGGTCGTGTGAATGGGTAAATGTACATGGAATGAATTTTTAATTTGAATGGGTTAATGAATGATGCTAAATATTCCATGGAAATCACTATATTGATCTAGAATGCAGCAGTGGATACCTTTGGTTGACTCTTCCCCATGGGTCCTGATTTTCTGAGATGCCTCGCGCCATTCTACCCCATGGATCTAGAATTCTTGGGCTCGTGTAGGAAATTTTATTTCCATGCTTCTAGGACCTCGACCAGTGCCAAAATCAGTTTCCACCACAGATGCCCATGGGACATGATGTGATGCCTTGGAAAAGATCTGTGGATCCAGCCCTCTATGGTTTTGAATTATTATATGAATTCCATGGTCTACGGACACCTTTCATCCCACCCTCATGGTCTTATCTTCACTATATAGTGTGGTCGTGGTATGCTACTCTTAACTTTATGGTGTGGCTATAGAATATTTTACTTCATTATACAGTGTTGTTGTGGTTTAGATGACTTCATTATACATCATGGTTTTGGTTACATTATATAGATGGATGTATGACATGGTTATGTGACAGGCTTGTTTAATTTTTCATAGCCTCCTTGTTTGGATATGACTCTCTTATGAATGTATCAATGAGGGATTTTTTATTTTACTTATTATAGAATATTTATTCCATGGGTATAAAAACTTACTTTGCTACTTATTTACACTTGATATCACTTTTGTAGAACTGATGAATGTAATGTATTGATCTGTTTGGTTTCCTACTAGGATGTTTTCCTCACAACTTGTTTGGGCCTCCTCGAGGTTCCAAACAAATAATAAGGTTGCAAATGATGGTTGGGGTAACCTCTATAGTATAGGTTATTTACTATGCCTTTGGATGAAGGGAGAAAAAGACCATGATAAGGATTCCAATGCTTATATTCCTTTTTGGATTTTTTTATTTTGGTCATACTTTTAATATATTTTATTTCCATGTACTATTATAGTGGTTTCCTAGATATCTATACCATCTGCATCATTTTGTATATAAGACAATTCTAGTTGTTGATATGTATTATTTTATTATCTTACATCAATTTTTTGCTTCTTATTTCAATTCCTCTATTTATTATATGTTTGACTTCAATTTTGATACTCTGGTAATGAGGGAATAGTCTCCCCACTTAATCACATAGGTCGTCACTGTTAGTCAGCAGCCTTTGTCTTTTGGGGAGATGTTCTTGAGGACCTATGTAAAACCGGACATAAGGCCCCATTGTGTGGAATCTATGTCAAATATGTTACATTTATTAATTTAACTATAATTATATATATTATATTTGTGGTGTGGTGATGAAAATAGATCCACTCTACTTCATGAATGCAGTAGTATATGTGTACAAGAAGGATGATTTCGTATTTCAAGTATTGAAATGGTATTAAATAAAATGATATATTATCTTTTAAATAAAGAAAATATATCATTAATATCACAGTTTTATTGTGTATATCACATATATTTATTTAAATTATCCTTATTACCCACCATATAAAGCATCATTGAAATACCAGTCACATCCCTTCATGAGACAGTTGTCCGACATACATAAGAGTGATGTTATCATATCCAATATGTATTGGAATTTAATGAAGATATATATTACACAATGAATCAATATGTATAATTATGTAATAAATATAATATATATAATTTTAATTCTTCATCATACCCAGCCTTGAGAGGTGGTAATAGGGAAAATAATGTCATCAATTTTTCAGGCGGTAGTTCACCACAGTCATTAGTGATGATTTCAAAACACATTTCATGGATTTAGAGATATTTATAGGTGATTACCCTAACTTAACAACATATAAGTATATGAATGATACTAATGTTATAATATAATAATGTTTTAATAATAATTTAGGGAGGTGGAGGAAGAATAAATTTAAAACATTTATTAAATAATGTTACCTCTTCTTTGGGTAACATCCTTATGTTTTTAGAAAAATATTTCATCTGATGGATTGATGCACAAAATAAGATATCTAGTATTATATGAGTTTATTTTTGATCTTATATGGGTAGTTATTTTTAAATAAAAATTTATTTAATGTGTAAATAATAGAGAATATGGGGTTTCTTTTTATAAGTTCGGTGAGTGGCATAATTGTATATTTTTGAATAAAAATGTGTATCCACATTTTCACTTATCCAAACAGTTCATAATATATTATTATTAAGACCCATACATGGTAGTGAATAAATATGTCCATAAAATATATTTTATAAAAACCATTATGTTTGTTTAACTTGTATATTGTTTGATTAACCCCTTAAAAATCCATTATTAGCATAACTGTGGTAATTATTATTTTTAACTATTAAAACTATTCAGTTATTTTAGGGAAGAAATATAAAATTATTAAAGAATATATATTATGATGATTCCAAATATGGTATCCTTACTATCAAATTACATTCACATAATATGAATACTTTTATTTTATTTTAATCCAACAGATATGATAAAAAAGTAGGGTTTCAGAGAGAAAATGTTATAAAGTTCACAATGTTTTTATAACAAAATTCAATATGAAAATGATTGTAATGAACCTAATTGGATTAATAGATTTATAATTTTAATAAAAATAAATTTTAAAAAAAATCAATAATATAATTTATCTTTATAAAGAATCTAAGTGAAAAGGAAATTATCAATTAAATTTTAGGTTTTATCACAATTAATGGAAAAAAAAAGGCAAGATTTAAGATAAATCGAAATAATTAAACCAACGAGAAATTTTATGTTATATTTTTTAAAAAAATAATATTATTACATAAAATAAATTATCAAGAAGAATAGAAAATAAATTTTAAATTATCTATGGAATGATTTACTAAACATTATTTTAGAAAAATATAGTTTTCAAGAAAACATTTCATTTTCTTATAAATAAGTCTTATTATATTTGTAATATATAAAGTTTTTTTAATACTTTTATTATTATTATTAATCATCACCAATTTAATGATTATTTTATAATTATACAAAATATTATGGTCTATTTTGGATGGGGTTACATGTTTTTCAAGCTATCGATGTGATTAAATTTAAATTAATATATTTCAAGGGTTGTTTATGATCCTTGTTCCACATCACATAAAATATAAAAAAATATTTTTATTTTAAAATATTAGGGTGTTACACCATCCCACTATAAATATTCATCAAAATATGTATAAATTTTCATACTTCTAAGTTGAATATGGAATAATGAAATATGAGCACCCACTAACAACTCATTATTAAAATCAAGTATGGGTGGGACAAATACATGACCACTGAACCTAATCACACCATCATAATCATGTTTAAATTAATAAAACCCCTTTCAAATTCTTCTATAGCCTAATTTCATCCTTTCTTATGTCCTTAATTTTCACTTGGATAGATGGTTGAACAATCATTTGGGAAAAATAATATTTTTCTCCATTAGGATTTCCAGATCGATCATTTGAAAATCATGAAGTATTAAATCTTTTTTTATCCTCATTATGGAAAATCTATCATGATATTTTCATATAAAATCATCAACCACCATTTTCACTACCCATGGGTGGAAATTTATTCAGAATCCAAAATAATTAAAATGTTCTAACCATCTCATCTGGTGCATGTTCAAATCCTTAGGTGTGAATATATACTTTAAAATTATATGATTAGTATATATATTACACATTTCCCCATAAAGATAATTACTTTATATCTTTATTTAATAAATAAATATATTTTACTTAAAATCATGAGTTACAAAAACATTATAATGATGCATCATATTTTGTTGGGCGGATGATATAACCATATCATTATTTATTTGAATGAACCCCAATCCCTTCTCGGATGCATAACTAAATATTACAAGCCCTTATCCATAATAAGGTAATGTATGTATAGGATAATTAAAATAAATCATTTGTTACAAGAAATTTAAAATCAAATTCATTTATCTAATGGACTAAGGATAACAATAATGTTAACTTGGTTGGAAGATTTGATATACATGATACATTTTTCTAAAAACCATCAATAATGTCCTTCCAAATAGGGAAAACATCAAATCATAATAACTATGATTGGTTGGGGAAACATGAAATGTAATCCAACATTTATTGATTCATAAATATACAATCTATTGAGATTATATTAAAAAAATTAATGATTTTTTTGATAAAATTCAGACATAGTAAATTATTCAAACAACTTCTCCATCCTCTGGGTCTTTGGTAAAATTATCAAGTTGACATCATGCACATCCACAATTTTTTAATAGATAATAATATTTTCTAAAAATAAAATCAATAACTGACCATGATGTTATATATAAACTATATTAAATAAATCTATAATTATACTGAGAGAATTACTAAAAAATGGAATCATTATATTCTCATGGTGTCCATACCTTGTAGGGATGGTTATCATGGGTATATCCACATTTTTGACACTATGATTATGATAGCATAATAATTGATTGTCATAAAAATGTATTAGTCTTCGTGTAGTTGATCAAAAAACTAATCAATATCGGTTATATGAGAATTATTACTGATTGCGATATTTTTTATCTCCTGATAATCAATAAAACGTTGAATAAATCCATATTTATTTTTAATAAAAATATTTGATGAACCCTAAGGTGAAAAACATTGTTTAATTAACTCCCTCTTTAGGTTTTATTGAATTATCTTCTCTAATTCTAGTAACACAATTTGGGCCATTCTATATAGAGTCTTTAAAATTACTGTTGTACTAGGTATGAGTTCTATTGAAAACTCAACTCTATGATTTGGTGGAAGACTATGAAACATTTCCTAAAATACATCAGCGAACACACACACAATTATAATATCATAGTTGATGAGTTTCTCCCCATCCATCTAAAATAAATTCCCTATTCGAAAAGTTAAAAAATCTCATATAGTTGATGTGGTTTCCATCAGAAGTACATATTTATCATAACATTATATAAAACCATATGTTTGTTTGAAATATAAAATGTGACTTCTCTTCCATGAAAATGTACGTTGGATTTATATAGTGAAAAACTATTGATGAACAAGATAAAATCAAATTCAACAAGGCAAAAAATTAAAAGATTTATTGGTAGAATATTTTCATAAACATGAACCACAGAGGGATCATATAATTTATATTTGATCATCAAATCATTATTATTTTCACTATTAATTTTACATCTAACCATATGGGTGGTATCTTGATACCCTTAGAAAAACATTCAGATATAAAATAAAGGGTATATCCATAGTCAATTATGATATATACTATTTGAGAATGAATATTTATGTGTAATTTTTACCACATCATTATCACACCCCTAATCATAAATATTTATCACATGATATTTTCCCTATCACTCAACAAAATATCTCACTTATATTGATCAACATCATTAACCTATAGATTTTGGAACTGGTTAGAATAGTTCACATAATCCTTTCATTTGAAACACATCAGTGTGGCTAGTGAATTATAAGGATATTTATCTCTATTACCATCAATAGTTAACTTAATTTCATTCCAATGAAATTTGATTTATCGATGAACATCCTTTCCACATTTAAAAAATTTACCAATCCCTTTAAGATAGATTAATTTATGTTTTCTTCCACTATTCAAGCATAAAGGTAATATCAACTTCTTTTATCTAAGGTTTTTTATGTTTACATTCATGTACATATTTTTTTATTACAAAAACCATAACGTTGTTTGGTAAATCAAATGTAAACATCATCCAAGATTTAACACCGAATTATTTATTCATATATACTGAAGTAACCTATGGATAACACACTTTATTATCGTAGTTTTAATTCATAGGGAATCCATTATCCTCTCCTTTAGGATATATGATAATTACATATTTCCATGTTGTCATTATTTTAAAATTTTCCTAATAGTTACCATTTAATTCCTCATATTTCTTCCTTAGATCACGGAATTCATTCCCCATTTTCATAAAAATAATTTGAGGGAATAAATTATTGAAAAATAATCACTAAAACACAACTCATTCAATCAAGTAAATTTAATCACACAACAAATATTCCTGATGAGATTAAACCATTGATATACTTCTACTTTTAAATGATAGTCAAACAAAATGACTTTTTCGTGATCCAAAAAATAGAGAAAATAAAATATATTTTAGTGTTACTGATCCAAATCTATGATACTAGAGGATTAGTGTAACCGCTAAATTATTGTAGATTTTTCCTCGTGAGGGAATCAATTTAATCATGTTCTATAAAGACCTGTAAAATTCAAGGGAAATTTTTTTTCTTAATTTTCTTTGGGATTTTACAAGAACGCAGTTTCTGACTTTACCTGATTCCGAATCCCGGTGAGCCCGGAATAAATTTCCGAAATATAGCTTGGGTATATTCACTGAACGAACGAGTGGGTTTTCTTAACTTTTGAACCGGTGCTCGGAATCAAAATATGAGGACACCGATGGACTTGCAGCGCCGTTAATTGATTAGGAACACCTTTCCCATAGTTGCGTTTGCTCGGGTGTGGTAATTAAATTTTGGGTTAAGTAAAGAATAAAATAAAATGGTGCAACCAATTTTATTTTTTTAGTAGATTAACCTAAGCTAAGTGGTTGAAGTGAGACCCAGATCCTAACTACTCCACTAAGTAGGATATTAGTGGGGTGGGGTCCACATGATCCCCACCCTTTCAACTTCCTCATCACTTATTAATAATGTTACCCACCTGCACCACCTTTAAATAAAGTGAACTCATTAATTGAGTAGGTTATTCAACATAATTAATTCTTGGATTCATTTTAATTTCAAATGAATTTTTGGCTTCTGTGTTAATTATATAAGACTAAGTCTTATTTTGTGAGAGGTTAGTTGGTGGTGCGAGAGGATTTGGAGAAGAAAGCTCTATGTTCCAAAGGAAGTTATTCCTCCTTGAAGAACGCGAAGAACACACTGTTACCAACAAAGAACTCCGACCTCTGATGAAGGACGATGGTGAGAGATGCCTTCCTCGGAGATCGACGACGCGACACCATGTACCAAGACACCAATGACCCTCTCCTTCTGCGAAGCCTTCTACCGTGATGTTCGAATTTCGCGACTCGACGACGTGCGATGTCAATTTCGAAGTAGGGGTTTGGATTTGTGTTCGTGATTATTCATTGTCATCCAACGTTAATTCCTTTAGCTGCTTGGTATCGTATTAATGGGAGGAGTTCGAACCGCACGAACATGGCCGACTCTCCTCCCCCTTCGATGTTGTGTTTGTCACGGCGTGAACAATGGTGCGTCGTGCAACGACACTGCGAGAAAATAAGAAGAATGAGGCGAAGAAGAGCGGCGCCATCGCGCCGCGCCGTTGAGGCCAAACGAAACTGTGGCCGGATTCGGGGCCGAGGAGGCTATTCGATGACTCTGCTGGTTGATTATTGTGCGCGGATTGACTGGCGATGACAGATGGGGCCGCAATGTCAATTTGAAGCCTCCGTAATGAAGGTTGGGTCCCGGGAGGTCTGTTGGCGAAGGTAGTGAAACAAATAGACCACCGGAGCACGTCCGGTGGTCCGTGGAAGGTGGCGGTGCGGGCGCACCGCCGGAATGGAACTGCCACTGTTGAGCCATGACGGCTGGCCAAACTGGAAAGGTTTAGCCGTTGCGGAGGCTGAGCGGCATGGCTTAATGCCGCACTGGTTTCTTCAACCGCGGGGGGTTGTAACCCCCCCCCCCCACACACACACATCACCCATTGGCCACGTGGGCGCCGCGCAAGCGCCAGGTCGGGCCTGGCCGAGCCACACCCAAGTGGGCCGGACCCGGACCCAGGTTGGGTCGGCCTGGATCGGGCTGCCTAGGGGGGTCTCGGGCCGAGTCGGACTAGGCCTGAACCCCCTATTTTCGGGAAGTTTTCATCCAAACGCCTGTAACATGGGCAACAGACACCCGATAGATGCACAGTCAGTTGTGATGAGATCCTTGGATCGAGATAGTCATTTCGGTATACTACACTCAGGGTTTCAGAGAACATTGTGTTGGTAAAAAATCCCTCAAGGTAACATTGCAGTATTTTGGGTTGATTGTGTTTGTTGACAAAAAAGGTTTCCATAGAGAATTGTCGAGTTCCCGAGAACCTGTTGAAAATCCTTGTCGACAATGAATGATGACAAAGGAAAGGACGATCTGGAGGCAGTACAAAAGAGCAGTACAAGGTGGCGCCGTTTCCCAGTGTTTTCCAAATTTTTGGGGTCCAAAATATAGAGTTTGGATGCATGGTTTGGAAATTGTGAAGACCAGAAGAATGAAGGAGGTGATTCTTTGCGATTACGACGAGCTTCACGAATGGTAGAGGCTGAAGCGCATCGCGGTGGTGAAGGGATTTTCAAGGGAGCTTCGCAGCGATGAAGGGCATTGCGAGGGAGCTTCGCGGCGAAGGCGGGAAGGAATTGACGGGATGCTCCGTGATTATGACGAGCTCTGCGAACGGAAAATTGTCATGGTGCTTCGCGATTTGGACAGAATTCCGGCAGAAACATCAGAGCTTCGCGATTTGAGATGACGTGGCATTGACTTCACGTGGAGTGTTTGAGGGTCAGTGGATTCGCCTATAAATAGAGGCTGACCCCTCGAGAGAAGCAGAGAGAAATTTCAGAGAAGACCATTTTCTCTTGATTTACGAAGGTGGTTCACAGAGCCGGTGTGCTTCGAGAAAGTGGAGCTTCACGGCAGCTATTGTAGCTCCGCGAGCTCCGCGTTGGCTTAGTAAGTTTGGCGAGGGATGTTGCTTTGCGACGGCTTGTGCTTCGCGAAAGTGCTTCGCGAAAGTGCTTCGTGAAAAGGCAAGAGCATCAGGAAGGCTTGATTGAGCTTCACGAAATTGGGAGCTTCACGAAGTAGGGTGCTTTGCGAAGGTGTTTTCAAAAAGAATTTCCCAGTGTTCGGAGGCAAAGATGTATTCATCAGTGGATAAAAGTTGGACTTCAATAGATCATCTATCAACAGTTGATGATTAATTATTTCATGCAAATGAAGAGACCTACATGTCTATAAACTGTGAGTGGATTCTCTTCTAGAGCAGTGAGCTTAGGAAGAGGAAGAAAGTGATCCTCTCCACCGGCAGTGAGCCAGAGAGAGAGAAACAGGGAGTGACCCTTGGTAAAGCAGTGAGTAGACCCTAAACATTGTAAGGGTAGTGAGCCTGGGCATAGAAGTGATTTAGACAGAACATTATAATCCACAACTAGTGATTTTTAGTGGAATTGGTACAAATAGAAACTTTTTGGTGTATGCTCCTTGGATGTATCCCTTTGTCGTGAACCAAGTAAAATTGTTGTGCCTTGCACATGCTTTACTTTCGGTTTACATTGTGCAACAGGAAAGAGAGAGAAGAGTGTTTTTCTTAATAGCGAAACAAGATCAAAACGGGCATTAATTTTAAATTATTCATACCCTGATTCCCCCCCCCCTCTCAAGGTATTTAGCCTTGTGGACCTAACACTTTGGGAACGGCCGGGTTGGTTCGATAACGAAACCAACCGGGCCCTCGGAGCGGAAATGATTATATCTCAAGCTCCAAATGTCTGATTGACGTTCCGTCAATTTTGATGGATTCCTCTTGATGATACAGAACTTTTTTCATACTTTTCCTATGATTTGGATGCAGCTGGCGTATGGCCAGGTTGGATTGTACCTGAAATCCAATCGGCCCCTAGAACAGAAAAGATGATAACATTCAGACCGGACGTCCATTTGACGAACCGTCAGTGGCGTTGGTGATCACGTTGAGAAACGGTCCCTATGAGTATACCCTATGAGAGTTCGGGTTCCAGTTGAGATACAGCCGGGTTGGTTCGCACATGAAACCAACCAGGCCCCTGGGACAGATAGGATAATAACTCAAAGACTGGGCACCTTGGAGGAGTCGGTCCTTTGAGATACTTCTTCGTGGGACTTTGAGATACTTGGAGTATCAACCAATAGGTCATGGAGTGGATCCTCATGGAGACGAGCATATGATATACGGAGACTATGTAGCCAGCTGAGACCTGACGACTGCTTGAATGACTCGATATGGAGTAAGTCAACTAGCCCAGTGGATGGAGCGCTACGTTGTTTGGGTGCAGACCCATGGCGGATAGAGCACTACTGTGTTTGGGTGCAGACCCGCGGTACTCGACTAGATAGTACCTCTACAGTCTATTAGGGGGGATGCACTACTGTGTTTTGGTGGTAGACCCCGGTGGGTTGCACTACTGTGTTTGGGTGGCTGACTAGCGGTGTAGAGACCCAAAGCTTGATGTACATGGACATTACATTACTTTTGCGGAATACTTAGTACATTACAAAAACACACACTCAAGGATCGTAATAGTTTAGTGTCTTTGGAAACTCAGAATATAATCTTCTAATCATGGTGAAAGATCTTCAACATCTCCCATAAAGATATTCCTTTTTTTACCTAAAACCCTTCTTTATATCTTGGGGAAAAGAAAACATAAAAGGCTGAGATCAAATGATCAGTAAGGGTAGACAAAAGAAATATCAATCACATCATATTCATAAGAATATAACATTTTGGAAATCTTAACCTGCAAAAGAGAGCAAAATTTCATAACATGTAATAAATCATAGTACTGAAATCAAATACCAATAATCATAACATAAAACATAAAACATTGTGGAATACACACATAATCATAGAGAATCATTTCTTGTTAGTCAAGACTCATTTCCAAGACTATCTTAGTGGACAAAGTCCCTTTCTGAACCGAGTCACCCTCGTTTCAGTCCTGTCTCACTGAACCGGTATAACCTACCTTTCCAGCCATGTCTATCTCATGAGATATAAAATCTTTACCCAATGCATTGGAGGGAGATATAGGTCCCACCCGTCTCATAATTATACCATTCTTATTTGTGCCACAAAATCATAAACCATACATCATAGAATAACCCCTGTAATAAAAATGGGATTCTTAAACAACATGACATCATAAAACAATTCATATAAGATAAAAGAATTCATAAAAATATTTCCATCACAACATAATCAAATCCATGTAATAATAGGGATAGAAACAGAACCCCTTATTATATTAGATGGAAAATAATTTTGATAAAACACTTGAACTCCATTCTTGAGGAAAATATCCTTTCTACTTCAAAAACACTTTTCCTTTCTTAACATGTCTTAAAATTTTAAACTAAAAGAAGTTGATTAAAACGAAACATGAAAACTCGTAAATGAATCTTCTTGGAAATAATGTTTTAAAAATCCATTCATGCCGTATAAGTTAAAAAAAATATTCTTCTCGTACTTTTGTCGGAAAAGTCAAAAAGTACCTCGTACGAAAAACGACAAAAGATTCCTTTCATATCTTTTAATAAAAACTCAAAGAAGGGTAAAATTGGAAATAAACTATTTTATAAGGATATAAATATTACATATTGAGGAAACATGTATGTGGATGATAAAATACACCCCAGTAAATACCAAAGTATAAACAATCTCGGATAAAAATGAGATTGTGATATTTCCCTTACCTTAGGTCCATTTTGCATCGTAAGTTTCCGAACCTCCTGTATAATGATTTAAATAATGTTATTGAATTATTCAAGAATCATACTTATTTTTATGATATCATATATGGTCATATTCTTAGCTTCTTAGTAGTAATATTTCATTACTACTTGTTATTCGGGTGTTTATAACTTTTTGTTCTTATGCGTGTTTTGTTGAATAAATTCTTATTCTTATCTTTAGGTTATAGATACATCATTTCCAGAATTGTATTAGTGTAATATATATCATATTCTTTCATTCAATTCATTTATATAATCATTATGAAATGATGATCATGTAGAACGAGTCGCATCACATCGTGGAGACAGTATTCCGTACGTACGCACGAGTGATGATATCATTCCTATGATCATGGAATTGTATTGAGTATATATGTATACTATTTCAGAATCAATATCAATTTATTATAGTCATATATGGTCATTATTTACACCATTATACCCATCCGTGTAAGGTGGTGGTGGAAAATAGATTACACCACGGCGTGGAGACGGTAATCTGTACGTACGCATGCGCGATGATTTCGTTTTCCGTAGGATGGATAGATTGTGAATTTGGATTGTTTCATACTTATAATAACATATCAGTATATGAGTGATACTGATGTTATTACTTCATAATGAAAAAACCTAAGAAGAAGAAGTGGAAGAAGAAATAAATGTGAAAGAATCGGTAACGGAAATTACCTCTTCTTTGAAGCGCCTTTTTGAGACCTCTTCTTAGGGCACTAAAATTGGTCTTTGAGGAAGACCAGAACCTATAGGATGTTTGTAGGGAAGTGGAGAAGAGAATTTGGCTGGGGTTGGCCGATCTTGAAGGCTAAATGTTGTGTGAGGAAGAGAGGGAGGAGGTGCCCTTTTATAAGGGAGTAGAGGGGCACCTTTGGAATTCTAAAAAATATTAATTTATAATAAATCTAACCCCACTTAAAAACCTTCCAAAATGACTCATATTCTAAGAATAGATGAGATAGGGTTGTAATATCATCAAAAAATCAAATTTATACATGTTTGGATCTTATTTTGAACCTTATCATTTTGATTTATCCTTATTTAATCTATTTAAGTTTATTTGTGGTAATAAAATTCTAAATATTAAATTATAACAAATAATTACTTATTTTTTGTTATTTTTCAATAATTGTTTACTTCATAGCATTATAGACCATATAAATTTAAATTTATAATTTTTAAATATTTTTGTGATTTTTAAACAATTTTATTATATGTTATTTTTATAAAATCACAATAGTGTCAATTTTGACACTATTCATTTATTTGAATTTAAAAAAACTATATACAGAAGATATGTTCAATATAAAAGCTTTAATATATTAAAAAAAATTCATATGTATCTATAAAATTATTGGATCACATTAAATAGTTCATATAATATTTATTTTATTATTTTTAAAACCATTTATATGGTTTATCTCTTAATAAAATAATTACTACATCATTTTTGTAGAATTATTTAATATACTTATTTGTTGTATAAAAATTTAAAATAAAATCATATGATGAAGATAAATATATTACCTTTCACAATAATACTTTTACTCGAATTTATCATCTTAAAATCACAATATTTAAATTGTTATATATATTAAATTATGAAGGTGACAACTTTTTCATCATTTAAAATAAAATAATATAAGTGTCATAATTGCTTGTATAAGACTCCAAATGGTCAATTATTCTACCATTAGATGATTATAGTTTACAGTTACATGACCAATATGTTTTGGTCAGGGTTTTGTGCCTTTTATGGTCACTATTAGTTTAATAAAAACTATATTCTTAATTTATCACTAGATAAATAATTTATGCATCACTATTGTGTCACAATTAATGATAATTATTTAATCCCAAAAAAATCTAGATAAATTCTCATGATGTAGATAATGTTTTTAGCTTTCTGGATACTATTAATGTTCTATGTTTTATGATGTTTGTTACTATGTTAAAATTATTATACTTATAAGATTTAAGAAAGTGACATGTTGTCACTTTCTTTGGTTTTAATAATAATTAAATTATTTTAATGGTCAAAAGTCCATAAAATGAATCTAATCCGACCCTTAGTTAATATGGGTTTACTTTTAGCCATAAAATAGAATTTTTTTCATGTGTTAGGGTAATTTTATAACATTATATTTACCCTTAATTACTCGATTTACCTTTAACTATGGTAAATAAAATTTACCATAGTTACTATTCATAATTCCAAAAAATAAAAAGTAGCCTATTAAAATAATTTGGACCCACTGATTCCAAATATGGAATCCATTTTTTAAAATTCAATACACAGAAGTTGCAGAAATTAAATTAAAATTAATCCCGTTGTCGATTAAAAACGGGTTTTTGTTTAAAACATTGCAAAAGATTGAATTGATTTAACCTATGAATTCAAGGTAAAATCAATGCTAATGACAGACATTATATTAAATGTTAAAAATATATTATATTTATACTTTAAAACCATTCAATATTATAATTTAACCACATAAGATATTATGATGAAAATAGTTGTTTTTAATTAAAATATAGCGTGTTTTTACTATTCATTAAAATATGAAAGTTATCGGAAAAATATCAAAACTTTATCTAATGTATATTTTTACATCCTGATTCAAAAGAAGAATTTTATTTTGTCAAATTGAACATATAAACATGTCAAAAACTAGATTTAAAGTGGGTGCGCCATCAAAAGGCGGCAAAACTGCATTTTTTGAAAAATACTTATTTTACCAGAAAAATTTATTTTGTTCTTATAACATGTTATAGAAAATGTGTAAGATGAATAATAATGTTATAAAATTCAAAATTTAGTTAATACTATTCATAATGGCTAGTTCATGACAATATTATAATAATATATCATTGTTTATTAAAACCCGGTATTGCGTACAACACACGCTATCGAGGAAGGTCGCGATTGCGTGTAATGCAAGCCAAGTCAGGGTTGCGTGTAGTACACAACTCCTTTGTTGTTGCGTATAACAGAATACAACCATATTGAATATATATATATATATATACACACTCAATGTTGCGTAGAATAACTTCTATCAAACGAACTTGAAATTATGTGTAACACGATCCAAGAATAGTGTTGCGTATACTGCAAGCTAATACGGTGTTGCGTATAACGCAAGGTAATCTTGGTGTATCGTACAACAGAAGACATTAATGAAATTAAAATAATATTTTTCATTAATTCTCTGGGTGTTACATTCTACCCCCCTTAAAATGAATTTCGCCCTCGAAATTTGTCGGGGATATAAATGGTTTACTATTTGAAAGTCTCTTTGATAGAAACCCACATCGTAAAAAGGAATACCAAAACTTATCTTTTAAAAACTAAAGTATAAAACATAATGGTTACCCAAGTCAACTAATCACTAGGTATCCACATAGGAGAACATAGATGAAAATATGGACATGGAAGAGAAATCTAACCATCATGTTCTGATGGAGAGTGGTAGAGGACATGGCTATGAAAAATCCAACAATCACAAAGCCATAAATTTGTGATGATCTAGGGTACCATCTGATTCATCGGATATAAGATCACTAGGACAACATTTTTGGTTTTCAATATCATTTCCCTAAAGTTGAAGAATTTGAATTAGAATAAATACTTACTTTATTTTGGTACAATCTCACTGTTGTTTGTGCCTTGAACAATTTCCACTTCATATCTTAAAGAAATGAAGTGTTAAAAGATCATGTGATAGAATGATGGGTCATTCTATATGTTTCAATCAAAAGGTTAGCAATAGTTATCAAATATTCATAAGTTCGTCTTTTGTGAGGTTGAACTTATACTTCATATATCATACCTCTTAATAAAATAAAACTAGTTTCTACTAACTAGGGACTTCATGTAGGCCAGTGGTAGGCGATAAAGGCCAGTCACACTTCGGTTGTGGGTTCGATTCCCACAGCCTTGTCCGATGCGATGGGTTGTCGCCCGTCCTGCAGGTTGTCCTTTTTCTAAAACTATATTACTATAGCATCCCATCAGTAATATCAAAAAAACTTTTATCCTTAAATAATACTAACTTATGTCCAACATAATCCATTCCAATCTTTAGGCTTATCCATTATACTTCAGTCCACTCTCATAATATAGTGAAAACGATTACCAGATTTTTAATACCATCATTGATCCCCATATATCATAAAATATGTCTTGTTGGTCACATTCCAAAAATTCAAAGTCCTTAATCTTGTACTCTCTTGAATACCCATTGAACCATAGTGAAAACATGAATGAAGTTAAAAGTTAACACCTTCCACATACCAAAATCCTCAAAATTCTATATACTCAAACCATGATATCACTTAGTCCTTACTTCAATCATGAGCTCATGAATACTGTCAAACATTTCATTTTCTCCTTATCCCTTCATTATGCGCATATCATCTGCTTTCCAAAATATTTGAATCACTTTTCATGGTTACCAGTACCTTAAAATTATCGAAAACCACAATAATACAAAAATATTCTAATAAACAATAAAAGTACCTCAACAATATTATTCTTGAATACCAATACATAAACACTTCAATCCATCCTCTTCAATTATTGTCCTGGAATAAGTCCTTCCATGATTTAGACGTAACTTTTTAGGTCAGGGCATTGAGTTGGGTAATGCCCATGTTCTCCACATATAATACATTGAACTCCATAACAGTCTGTCACTCTATGACCCTTTTCTCCACACAAATAACATCAGTCCCTCCATTTGAGGTATTCTTCAAGGTTCTTCTTCCCTTATTTAGAAATCTCAATCTTCTTTTCTTTATGCTGCTCAACATGCGAACATGCATAATAGTCTATCTTCCTCTTCTTTGATGAATTAGGTATACCACTAAATTTCACCTTGTTAATCATATATCGTGACGACTGATTCGTCATAATCACAATATCTTTCTCTCTAGGCATTACATAATTTTGTTGCCTATAGTCACCAATTTGTCCATTGGATTCAATGTTAACCGAATTCCGTCTGGTTCCCTCCATTAACTAAAACACAAAAAGAATTTTTTGAGAGGAAAAAATCATGCTAGAGAAAACAACATCGTAAAGGGGGATTACCCTCAATATATAACATCTTAGGTTAAATTCTATGATCGTTACCGTAGTTCTAAGACTATATCCTATACGTATACTTATCCTTAGGGACATCCCTAGACATACCTTAGAAATATCTATAGGGATCTCACTAAATTTCTCACATCCTAGTTTCCAAAGGTTGACTAAACCTTTCCTCTGATTCCAACTGTAGAGACCCGAAGCTTGACGTACATGGACATTACATTACTTTTGCAGAATACTTAGTACATTACAACACACATAAGGATCGTAATAGTTTAGTGTCTTTGGAAACTCGGAATATAATCTTCTAATCGTGGTGAAAGATCTTCAACATCTCCCATAAAGATCTTCCTTTTTTTTACCTAAAACCCTACTTTATATCTTGGGGAAAAGAAAACATAAAAGGGTGAGCTCAAATGCTCAGTAAGGGTAGACAAAAGAAATATCAATCACATCATATTCATAAGAATATAAAATTTTGGAAATATTAACCTGCAAAAGAGAGCAAAATTTCATAAAATGGAATAAATCATAGTAGTGAAATGAAATCCCAATGATCATAACTTAAAATATTAAACATTGTGGCATACACACATAATCTTATAGAATCATTTCTTGTTAGTCAAGATTCATTGACAAGACTATCTTAGTGGACAAAGTCCCTTTCTGAACTGAGTCACCCTCGTTTCAGTCCTGTTTCACTGAACCGGTATAACCAACCGTTCCAGCCATGTCTATCTCATGAGATATAAAATCTTCACCCAATGCATTGTAGGGAGATATGGGTCCCACCGGTCTCATAATGATACCATTCTTATGTGTGCCACAAAATCATAAACCATACATCATAGAATAACCCATGTAATAAAAATGGGATTCTTAAACAACATGACATCATAAAACAATTCAAATAGGATAAAGGAATTCATAAAAATATTTCCATCACAACATTATCAAATCCATGTAATAATAGGGATAGAAATAGAACCCTTTATTATCTTAGATGGAAAATAATTTTGATAAAACACTTGAACTTCATTCTTGAGGAAAATATCCTTTCTACTTCAAAAACACTTTTCCTTTCATAACATGTCTTAAAATTTTAAACTAAAATAAGTTTATTAAAACTAAACATGAAAAATTTTAAAGGAAGCTTCTTGGAAATAATGTTTTAAAAATCCATTCATGCCCTATAATTTAAAAAAACATTCTTCTCGTACTTTTGTCGGAAAAGTCAAAAAGTACCTCGTACGAAAAACGACAAAAGATTCCTTTCATATCTTTTATTAAAAACTCAAAGAAGGTTAAAATTGGATATAAACTATTGTATAAGGATATAAATATTACATATTGAGGAAACATGGATATGGATGATAAAATACACCCCAGTAAATACCAAATCATAAACAATATCGGATAAAAATGAGATTGTGATATTTCCCTTACCATAGGTCTGTTTTGCTTCGTAAGTGTCCGAACCTCCTGTATAGTGATTTAAATAATGTTATTGACTTATTCAAGAATCATAATTATTTTTATGATATCATATATGGCCATATTCTTAGCTTCATAGTAGTAATATTTCATTGCTACTTGTTTTTCAGGTGTTTATAACTTTTTGTTCTTATGCATGTTTTGTCGAATAAATTCTTATTCTTATCTTTAGGTTATAGATACCTAATTTACCGAATGTTATTAGTGTAATATATATCATATTCATTCATTCAATTCATTTATATAATCATTATGAAATGAAGATCATGTAGAACAATTCGCATCACTTCGTGGAGACAGTATTCCGTACGTACGCACAAGTGATGATATCATTCCTATGATCGTGGAATTGTATTGGAGTATATGTATACTATTTCAGATTCAATATCACTTTATAATAGTCATATATGGTCATTATTTACACCATTATACCCATCCAAGTAAGGTGGTGGTGGAAAATATATTACACCACGGCGTGGAGACGGTATTCCGTAAGTACGCACGAGCGGTGATTTCGTTTTCCGTAGGATGGATAGATAGTGAATTAGGATTGCTTCATACTTATAATAACATATTAGTATATGAGTGATACTGATGTTATTACTTCATAATGAAACAAACTAAGAAGAATATGTTGAAGAAGAAATAAAGGTGAAAGAATCGGTAACAGAAATTACCTCTTCTTTGAAGCGACTTTTTGAGACCTCCTCTTAGGGCACTAAAATTGGTCTTTGAGGAAGACCAGAACCTCTAGGATGTTTCTAGAGAAGTGGATAAGAGAATTTTGCAGGGTTTTTACGAGATTTAAGGCTCATAGTTGTCTGAGGAAGAGAGGGAGGAGGTGCCAATTTATAAGGGAGGAGAGGGGCACCTTTGGAATTCTTAAAAATATTAATTTATAATAAATCTAACCCCACTTAAAAACCTCAAAAAATGACTCATATTCGACGATTAGATGAGATAGGGTTGTAATATCATCATCCAATTAAATTTAGACATGTTTGGATCTTATTTTAAACCTTATCATTTTGATTTATCCTTATTTAATCTATTTCAGTTTATTTGTGGTAATAAAATTCTAAATTTTAAATTATAACAAATATTTACTTATTTTTTGTGAATTTTACATAATTGTTCACTTTATAGCATTATAGACCAAATAAATATAAATTTTTTATTTTTAAATATTTTTGTGATTTTTAAACAATTTTATAATATGTTATTTTTATAAAATAACAATAGTGTTAATTTTGTCACTATTCATTTATTTGATTTTAAATAAAATATATACAGAAGATATGTTCAAACTAAAAGCTTTAATATAATAATAAAAAGTCACATGTACCTATAAAATTAGTGTATCACATTAAATAGTTCATATAATATTTATTTTATTATTTTTAAAACCATTTATTTGGTTTATCTCTTAATAAAATAATTACTACATCATTTTTGTATAATTATTTAATATACTTATTTGTTGCATAAATATTTTAAAATAAAATCCTATGATGAAGATAAATATATTACCTTTCACAATAATACTTTTACTCGAATTTATCATCTTAAAATCACAATATTTAAATTGTTATATTTATTAAATTATGAAGGTGACAACTTTTGCATCATTTAAAATAAAATAATATAAGTGTCATAATTGATTGTATAAGACTACAAATGGTCAATTATTCGACCATTGGATGATTATAGTTTACATTTACATGACCAATATTTTTTGGTCAGGGTTTTGTGCCTTTTATGGTCACTATTAGTTTAATAAAAACTATATTCTTAATTTATCACTAGATAAATAATTTATGCATCACTATTGTGTCACAATTAATGATAATTATTTAATCCCAAAAAATTCTAGATAAATTCTGATGATGTAGATAATTTTTTTATCTTTCTGGAGACTATTAATGTTCTACGTTTTATGATGTTTATCACTATGTTAAAATTATTATACTTATATGATTTAAGAAAGTGACATATTGTCACTTTCTTTGGTTTTAATAATAATTAAATTATTTTCATGGTCTAAAGTCCATAAAATGAATATAATCCGGCCCTTAGTTGATATGGGTTTACTTTTATCCATCAAATAGAATTTTTTCATCTGTTAGGGTAATTTTATAACATTATATTTACCCTTAATTACTAGATTTACCATTAACTATGGTAAATAAAATTTACTGTAGTTACTATTCATAATTCCAAAAAATAAAAAGTAGCCTATTAAAATAATTTGGACCCACTGATTCAAAATATGGAATCCATTTTTTAAAATTCAATTCACAGAAGTTGCAGAAATTAAATTAAAATTAATCTCGTTGTGGAATAAAAACGGGGTTTTGTTTAAAACATTGCAAAAGATGAATTGATTTAACCTATGAATTCAAGGTAAAATCCATGCTAATGAAATACATTATATTATATGTTAAAAATATATTCTATTTATACTTTAAAACCATTAAATATTATAATTTAACCACATAAGATATTATGATGAAAATAGTTGTTTTTAATTAAAATATAGCGCGTTTTTACTATTCATTAAAATATGAAAGTTATCAGAAAAATATCAAAACTTTATCTAATGTAAATTTTTAAATCTTGATTCAAAAGAAGAATTTTATTTTGTCAAATTGAACATATAAACATGTCAAAAACGAGATTTAAAGTGTGTGCGCCATCAAAAAGCGGCAAAACTGCATTTTTTGAAAAATACTTATTTTACCCGAAAAATTTATTTTGTTCTTATACCATGTTCTAGAAAATGTGTAAGATGAATAATAATGTTATAAAATTCAAAATTTAGTTAATACTATTCATAATGGCTAGTTCATGACAATATTATAATAATATATCATTGTTTATTAAAACCCGGTATTGCGTACAACACACGCTATCGAGGAAGGTCGCGATTGCGTGTAATGCAAGCCAAGTCTGGGTTGCGTGTAGTACACAACTCCTTTGTTGTTGCGTATAACAGAATCCAACCATATTGAATATATATATATATATATATATATATACACTCAATGTTGCGTAGAATAACTTCTATCAAACGAACTTGAAATTGTGTGTAACACGATCCAAGAATAGTGTTGCGTATACTGCAAGCTAATACGGTGTTGCATATAACGCAAGGTAATCTTGGTGTATCGTACAACAGAAGACATTAATGAAATTAAAATAATATTTTTCATAAAATCTCGAGGTGTTACACACGGTACTCGACAGGATGAGTACCTCAGCAGTCTTAGGTTAGTGAGCAGTACCTCAGAGTCGGGACAGGATCACTGTACTCTCCAGAGATGGGGCTCTTTAGCAGTTACAGTTTCGATAATGAAAATCATGGTTTGAGCTGATTCTATGACCTTTGTGTTTACCTCATGATTTAGATGGGTCACTTGATAAATTACGTATATGTATGGGTATATACATGGGTAGTGGTTATCCGTTTATTTCATAACCTTTGTGTTTACCTCATGTTTGAGATGGGTTACATGATAACTTAGGTATTTTTTTGGGAATATACCTAAGTAGATGTTTTCTATTGAGATCTTTATTGTGGTTATCCTTGTTGGATTTATTGAGACCTAGAGGGTCTCGGGCTCCCTACTGGGTATCGTTATACTCCCCCCTGCACGAGATATGCCAGCACCTCATTGTGGTGGTTGCAGACGACAGAAATAACTGATTGTGGTTGAGGATTTTAAATCTAGACGGTACCTGGAGGTGGATCTCACGACGAGTCGGTACTCGAAGGTGGATCCCATGATGATTCGGTACCCGGAGGTGGATCTCACGACGAGTTGTTACCCAAAGGAGATGGATAGACGTGGAGTGCTGAGGAGGGCATCTATAACTACCCTTAAGGTAGGAATCCGGAGGATGATCTTGGAGCTTCTTGTAACCTTTTAGCTATTTTCCTTTTGGTTGTACTTTCGTTCAGTTGTGGCTGTACTTTTCAGTTGGGATTGTTTCCCGGCCCATTTACTTTTCAGTAATTTCTTTTTTACTTAGTGTATTTCTTCCGCTTGTACTCTGTGGAGTTTGTTTACTTTTATAAAGGCAATGCCTTCCCAGTTATCGGGATTTATGCCTTTGGTGCTAGTTTCCAGCCTCTGGACTATGGAAGGCGGGCTTGGGGTAGTCACGGCACAGGCCCCGAGGACGGGTCGTGACAAATTGGTATCCGAGGAGTTGGTTCTACCACAGAACATATAAATCTGATATTTTTTCTTTCTGTGAAGTGATAGTGTTAAGAGTACCGAGTGTGGTTTTCAGTTTAGGGATTCCAGTGCTGGTGTGGGCGGCTGACGTATCCATACACGAGGACCCTGACAACTGATTTCCGACTTTGTGCACGAAAACACTGATTGCATGTGTTTTTCCAGATGTTTTTAAAAGTCAGATCAAAAACGGTCATCTCATTAGGTATAATCGTTTGACCATGTCACGTTGTTTCATTTAGGATTCCTTTCACACAGATGACCAGCTAGAGCCCAGAGGGATGTGCGTACTGACATCCTGCCGAGTGATGAGGCTTTGGTATAGGGCCCTCTTTCATTTAAGGCAACAACGGAGGCACCAGCGGTACTACCATATGTTGGGCCACCGATTCAACCAGCCCCAGTAGTAGGCGATGCATGCCACTTGAGCGCGCTACATGTGTTCTAGCGCCAGAGGCTACCCAGGTTCCAGGGAGAGACGGACCCGCAGGTGGCTGAGGATTGGCTGGAGGCTATGGTTAGAGTCTTCAGGCTAGTGGGGACGCTAGTAGACTTAATGGCGATCTTTGATGCGAGCCTCCTTGAGGCAGTAGCTAAGAGATGGTGGAGCCACTTGTTCTAGTTTTTCAACGGGATGTCCTTCACATGGGGGGACTTTGAGACCTTCTTCTGGGTGGAGTTTATAGTAGTGTCTCTACACCCGGTGTGTGTTCAGGAGCTGCTGCCTTTGCCGCATGATTTTCCATTAGTAGCTGAGTCATCTATAGGCAGTAAAAAGATGATGGAGAGGTCCAAGAGGACCAAACCTACAGGTGGTCGACCTCATGACTTAGGATCAGTGGTGCAGGGCACTCGGGGTGGGGTAAGAGACAGGCGTGCCAAAAAACGGACAGTGTTACTCCTGCGGCAGGAAGGGTCACATGGCACGTGACTGTCCGACTCCCCGCACAGTTGAACCGCGGGTGTTGGAGGAGCCCCCGAGACAGAAGCAGTGGCGGGTGCTTGAGCAATAGTCGAGAAGTGTACATGGCAGTAGTGCTCCGGAGGCAGGCGGATTGGAGCAGAACTAGTGGATACCTTTTTGGTCTTCGTACTTCTAGTTCCATGTTGTGGTTATTGTTGTTGTGTGTTTTTGTACTATGATCTGCAATAATAAAAAGACACTTATCTTTGTGATGTTTTCTTTCCCGTCCTTTTGTTCAGTTGATATTGAGAGGTCCCGGTTAAAACTGTTGACTTGACCGTCACTTTCTAGATTTCTACTGGAGGAGACCCAGTGACCTAACACTGATGCCGACAGTGTGACTCGACCCTTGGAGGCGAGAGTGACGGTTGGATCTCTTGGTAGTAACACTGAGGCCTTACGACGTCATCCATGGAATGAATGCATCATTTATGTCATGATTGACTGTATTAGGAAATGGGCATGGTATATCCAGGGGATGAGACCTAGTTTCACTTTTCGGAAAAGAAGAAATCTTGGCAGCTCTTACAGATTATAGGAAAAGAAGGTGTAGATCATCCAGGAGTGGATGAAGACAGCACAGTGTAGTAAGAAACAGAAAACTAGTGCGAGTCTTAGAGACTCAGGCATGTTAAATGTTTCAAGAAGAGGATGCTTAAAGGAGAGATGAGTCTGTGAAGCAGCAGACGTGGAGGCAGAGCTAGGAGTGCAGCATGAGGTGGTGTACCTCTTAACATGCTACAACCACCCGCCTTAGTTGTCCCCTCTAGGCTCAGGGAGCTGGAGGGCAGAGGAAGAGTGAGACTGCATGCGGTCAAGGAGTGTGACCCAATGGCTCTAAAAATGATTCAAGGGATAGTCTGTGTCCACTACTAGCTGCTGTAGTAACAGACATCGATATAAATCATTCCTTACTTTCCCAAATCTTGTCCCATATCTAGAGTTTCTGGTAAGATGTAGACTTGACCTTCACGTCTGGAGATACCTTGGGAGAAGACTCGATAATAACACTTACACCGATAGTGTGGTCAGACCCTCAAGGTGAGAGTTTTGGTTGAAATCTCTTGGTTGAAGTGTCGAGCCCTTACGACGTTGGTTTGAGTATAGACTGGGCAATCACAGTTCATACAAAAATTGATGGTATTAGTCAAAATGTTTTTGGTCTAACTACAACGTCGGGCTGGGTTTTCCTTGGTCGGTGAAAAGGAAATCCAAGGTAGCACTGGATAAACTCATGCATATGAGGGTGCGACATATCACTCTTGAGTCGGTCAACCTTACCCTCGTGGCAGCGGGAGTTTTGAGTTTCAGTTCTAAACATGAATTGGAGACCTCTGGAATTTGAGGATTGTGACCACGTTTTCTTACGGGTCTCACCTCAACGAGGTCTATAGAGATATGGCCGAGGTGGAAAGTAACCTATGAGGTTTAGCGGACCTTGTCAAGTCCTCATCAGGGTTGGCGAGATGGCTTACCACTTGAACCATCCACCTTGTTTTCACTAGGTACACGACGACATCCATGTATCTCAACTGGCAAGATACGTGCTTGACCCTACGCATATCATCGACCATGGAGAGATGGATATTGGCGATGGGGTGAATTTTTCGGGTTTCCAGTAAAAGTAGAGAATCGACAGGTGCAGTCCTACGAGGATGGTCGATTCATCTTGTGCACATTCGTTGGCTGCACAGGAATCTCCAGGTGAGCACATGGGAGCAGAAGGCTCAGATGCGTGCTCAGTACCACTTTTGTATCCCTAGATTGTGTTAAAGCTTTACGAGGACGTAAAGCCCTGAGGTGGGAGTAATGTAAAGACTCGTAAAATTCAAGGGATTTTTTTTTCGTAATTTTCATTGGGATTTTACAATAACATAGTTTCTGACTGAACCTGATTCCGAGGGCCGGTGAGCCTAGAATAAATTTCTGATGTTTAGCTCGGGTAAATTCAGTGAACGAACGAGCAGGTTTTCCGAACTTTTGAACCAGTGCTCGGAATCGAAATCCGAGGATGCCGATGGAATCACAGCGCCGGTATTTTCTTAGGAACATCGTTCCTGGAGTTGTGTTTGCTGATGTGTGGTTATTAAATTTTGGGTTAAGTAAAGAATAAAATAAAATTGTTCAGTCAATTTTATTTTTATTTTTTGTAGTTTAACCTATGCTAAGTGGTTGAAGTGAGACCCACATTCTAACTACTCCACTAGGTAGGATATTAGTGGGGTGTGTCCTACACAAGCCCCACCCATTCAACATCCTCAACCCCTATTAATATTGAAACCCACCCGCACCGCCTTTAAATAAATTCAACTCATTAATTGAGTATGTTTTTTAATGTAATTAATTCTTGGATTCATTTGAATTTCAAATGAATTTTTATATTGTGAGTTAATTAAAAAAGACTAGGTTTTATTTCGTGAGAGGCTAGTTAGTGGTGTGAGAGGATTTGGAGATGAAGGTTCTATGTTCCAAAGGATGTTCTTCCTCTTTGAAGAACGCGAAGAACACACCATTGCCGACGAAGAACGCCGACCTCCGACGAAGGTGACAGTGAGAGATGCTTTCCTCGGAGATCGACTACGTGAAGCCAGGTTCCACGACCCCTACGACCCTCTCCCTCCACAACGCCTTATACCGTGATGTTCGACTTCCGCGACTCGAAGAAGTGCGATGTCAATTTCAATGTAGGGGATTGGATTTGTGTACTTGATTATTCATTGTCGTCCAATATCAATTCCTTTAGCCGCTAGGTATCCGATTAACGGGAGGAGGTCATACCACACGAACATGGCTGACTCTCCTCCCCCTTCGATGTAGTGTTTGTCACAGCATGAAAAAAAGCGTGCGGTGCAACGACACCGCGTGGAAACAAGAAGAATGTGGCGAAGAAGCGCGGCGCCGTCGCGCCGCACCATTGGGGCCAAACGAAACCGTGGCCGGAGTCGGGGCCGTGGAGGCGATTCAAAGAATCTGCTAGTTGATTGTTGTGCACGGATTGACAGGCGATGAAATATGGGGCCGCAAAGTCATTTTGAAGCCTCCGTAGTGAAGGTTGGGTCCCGGGAGAACCGTTGGAGAAGGCAGCGACCAAAACGGACCACCAGAGCGCGTCCGGTGGTCCTGGGAAGGCGGCGGTGGTGCCCCGACGGAACAGAACGGCCGCGACTGAGCCGTGGCGGCGGGCCAAACTAGAACGGCTTAGCTGTTCTGCAGGCTGAGTGGCGTGGTTTAAAGCTTCACCGGTTTCATCGACCGCAGGGGGTTGTAACCACCCTCCCCCCCCCACAGTCGGTCACCACGTGGGCGCCGCACCAGCGCCGGGCGAGGCCGCCATGGCTGGTTCGGGCTGCGCCGGCCGGGCCGGGCCGCGCCCTAGTGGGCCTGACCTGGACCTGGGAGTGGCGACCCTTTTCGGGCCGACCCAGGGGGTCTCAGGTCGGGTCGGACCGGGCCTGAACCCCCTGTTTTCGGGCAGTTTTCGTCCAAACACAAGTAACATGGGCTACAGACCTCCGATCAACAAACCGTCAGTTGCGATGCAATCCTTGGATCGAGGAGGTCATTTTGGTAAATTACACTCAGTTTTTAGGAGATCTTTGGGTACGGCCGGGTTGGTTTGATCACGAAACCAACCGAGCCCTCAGAGGGGAAACACTTATATCTCGAGCTCCGGACGTCCGATTGACGTGTCGTCAAATTTTTTGGATTCCTCTTGATTAGAAGGAACTTTTGGCATACTTCACCTGAGATTTGGATGTAGTTGGAGTATGGCTAGGTTGGATTTTACTCGAAATCCAACTAGGCCCCCAGAACTGAAAAGCTGATAACATTCAGACCGGACGTTTGTTTGAGGAACTTTCAGTGGTGTTGGTGATCACGTTGAGAATGGGTCCCTATGAATATAACCTATGATAGTTTGGGGTACAGTTGAGATACGGCCGAGTTGGTTCACACACGAATCCAACCAGGCCCCTGGGACAAAAAATCTAATAACTCACAGACAGAGTGTCTGATTGATGCGCCATCTGTTGTGTTGAGACCCCTATGACAAGTCCGTCTTTTGTGATACTTCTTCATGGGACTTTCAGATACATGGAGTATCGACCAGTAGCTCGTGGAGAGGATCCTCCCTGAGACGAGCGTACAGAGTACGGAGACCGTGTAGCCAGCTGAGACCTGACGACTGCTTGACTGACACGACTTGGAGTGAGTCTGCTAGCCTAGTGGGCAGAGCACTACTTTGTTTGGGTGCAGACCCATGGAGGATGGAGAACTACTATGTTTTGGTACATACCCACAGTACTCGACTGAAGAGTACCTCTGCAGGTTATTAGGGGGGATTCACTACTGTGTTTGGGTGGCAGACCCCGGCGGGTAGCACTACTGTGTTTGGGTGGCTTACCCACGGCAATCGAAAGGAGGAGTACCTCAGCAGTTTTAGGTTAGTGAGCAGTACCTCAGACTCATGACAGTATCACTATACTCTCCAGAGACGGGGCTCTTCAGTAGTTACAGTTTCGATAATGAAAATCCAGGTTTGAGCTGAGTCTATGACCTTTGTGTTTACCTCATGATTGAGATGGGTCACCTGATAACTTAGGTATATGTATGGAAATATACCTAGGTAGTGGTTATCCGTTGATTTCATAAACTTTATGATTACCTCATGATTGAGATGGGTTACTTGATAACTTATATATATGTATGGGATTGTACCTAAGTAGAGGTTATCTGTTGAGATCTTTCTTGTGGTTATCCTTGTTGGATTTAGTGAGACCTTGAGGGTCTCGGGGTCTCTACTGAGTATCGTTATACTCACCCCTGCACGGGCTATGCCTGCACCTCGTTGTGTTGGTTGCAGACGGCAGACATAACAGATCGTGGTTGAAGCTTGTAGAGCTGGACGGTACCTGGAGGTGGATCTCATGACGAGTCTGTACCCGGAGGTGGATCTCACGATGAGTTGGTACCCGGAGGAGATGGATAGAAGTGGAGTGCTAAGGAGGACATCTGTACCTACCCTTTAGGTAGGAACCCGAAGAACGATCTAGTAGCTGCTTGTCACCTTTCAGCTGTTGTCCTTTCTTGTGTACTTTTGTTCAGTTGTAGCTATACTTTTCAGTTGGTTTTGTATCCTAGCCCATTTACTTTTAGCACATTCTTTTGTACTTAGTGTATTTCTTCCGCTTGTACTCTGTGGAGTTTGTTTATTTTTATGAAGGCAATGCCTTCCCAGTTATCGGGATTTACGCCATTGGTGCTAGTCGCCAGCCCCTGGCCTAAGGAAGGCGGGCTTGGGGTAGTCACGGCACGGGCCCCGAGGATGGGTTGTGACATGTTCCCTCTTTTCATATTTAGAAGTTTATAATGATTGATAGATTGAGAATGATATGTGATAATAACAAGGATATTTTAATATCCAACTCCGTTAATATTCAATTTCATATGAGGAAAATAATTTAATTATCCACTAAATTCAGAATTAACATCTTCCCTTCAGGTTCCAAACATCAACTAAAATAAAAAAAGAGTCTATAGAAAAATAATCATAATAGGAAAACACATAGTCATAAAAAATAATATATAGGAAGTCTAAATAATTAAATCATCATGTAATACATGATGCAAATGGTTTAATCCATGTTAATAAATGGTAACTTTTTTTAAAAAGGGTTTTATAAGTGTATAGAGGAGAAATGAGGGATGACCTTTTATAATTGGGGAGAGGACACAGAACAAATTTTTAAAAAGAATGAAATATATAACCTAATTTTCCACATGGTAAAAGGAAAAAAGAGGGTTCATTATAGGATCTTATAGGATATGACGTATCGATATTAACATAAACTTGGTGTTTAAAAATTTTATTATCTATTTTACCCCATCACTTTTTTATTACCTGGTAAACCTCCTTTAACCTTAACCGCAATAAATAAATTTCTTAAAAATTCACTATTAAATATGGAAAAAATTATGTTGAAGTTATAATTTAATATTAATAATTTTTATTCAAAATATTGAATCCATTTTATAAAATTAAATTCAATGATTATCCAAAAATTAATTTAAAATAAAACCTTAAATCACTATGAAAGAGCGGTTTTCTCAAAGGGAATTTATTAAAATCTAAAATTGTTTCAATATTAAATATGTAATTATTTCCAATTAAATGTATTGGATTGGATAAAAAATAATTAAACAAAACTAACTTTTAAAAAAATTAAAACAAATTTTACCTCATAAAAACCATAAACGAAAATATAGATTTCAATAAAATCATGTATTTTTAATATTCATCAAATAATTATTGTTTATTTAAAATCCTTGTAATTCACTCTATGATAATTTTAACATATCTATTCCAAAAATTATTTTCATTTTAAAATTTTAATTTTCTAAAAAATTTGAAAATTAATTTTTTTATTAGTTCACAAAGCAAATAAAAGAATTTTTTAAGAGAAATTATTTTTTAATAATATAAAAAAAGATTCCAAATATTAAGTACATTGTAATAAATAGGATTATTAATATAATACCCTTATACATAATGTTTATTTTATTTATTCTGATGCATATCTCAACATTTAGCATCTATTTCATAATGACCATGTTAAATAGTAATGTTAATAGTATATTTTAGTTTATTAGATCACGATGTTGTGTGTAGTATAATCTATCTATGAAATTTAATTTATTTGATAAAAAAATACTTAAATCATACGGTGTTATCGTGAAATGATATTTTTCATTGATTATGGAGTACTAAATAACATTAATGTTTAAATCATGTATCCATTTCCTCATATTGTTGATTTGATTAATCATCATCATCGTCAAAATTTTTTATTCATGAAGAAAAATGGGAATGAAGAAAGAAGATGAAAAAAATAAGAGACAAGCAACATGCCACACGTGGACTAGGGGTTCTAATGTAATGTAAACCCAGAGCATCTCCCCTTATCAAATTAATACCCCCGGGTTCTATGAAATTGATCAAAGGGAGGCAAGTGATGTTGGAAACCAAGAAAACTATTAACACAAGATGATCCACAACTGTGTTCCCTTCCCTCCATGTGTGGCTCACCTTGACAATGTGGGAGAGGGTATGGTATTTTTTAACAGTGTAGGATATTGGCCAGAGTGTATGACCTTTACCATTCAAAGAATTATAAAAATTAAAGAATCAGTTTCTGCTTGAGTGATCACAATTTCTATCTATTTGAAAAGGGATAGTTTTGTAAGTAGAGCTTTGGCCTCTGCTTGATGCGAGGTTACCTGCCCAAAAAATTAGTGAATTCCATCATAACATTTCCATACATGTCTTGAACCACACCCCCTCTGCACAAATCACACAACAGACATGAACCGTCAGAGTTGAGCTTATAGCATGAGGACGGAGGAAGCCAACATATCTATTGCTGTAGGAATGGCACCTTCGAAGTGGGCTTCGTTACTTGCGTGCTACATGCACCAACACCCTATATTGGAAATTATTGACCTCGCCATCCATTCGATGTCTAAAAGATCCATCCAATGGATCCACCTGTCCAGAAAGGAAGTGTCACCTTGCACACCAGTGGAGAATTCCATGTGGGATCCATAGATTTAATAGACACTATGGGCCCAATAGATTTCTAAGAACTTGTGGATTGTGTTTTCATCCCACTAGTTGTGACAACAGTGGCCTCTAGAGGGAAAAATGATAACTGGATTTTGGACCCAATCATCCATAGCCAAAACATTATTTTTTATCCTCCATATATGAAAATTTTATCTGGAAGTGATCTTATTTCATCGAACAGTGGTGTTCCAGGTATGATGAGGGCCATACGAAACCAAGAGCCTATGATAATTCATGATAGATAAACGCCTAGAGGAGGATGCAGTGAATATTCATGTGTCTAGGTCAGAGTTAATACCAATTGAATAAAGGATCTCTTGTTGTTATGTGTCTAGTACAACCTTGATAAATGAGGGGTGGAGACTAGGTTGCTTTTAAGAGAAAAAGGAAGCTGGGAAACCTAGAAATCCAAGAACAGAGCCAATATAATTATTCCTTGAGAAGAGAGTATTTCCCTCCCTCACAATCCTATGGGAGTTCTATTTTAGGGTGTTGATGAGTGGGTAAATCTTGGAACATAATAGGGATACATTATCTCCAGTCTACTCCTCATTCCACACCCAGCTGTAGGACATGGACTTCCTCCTTAGGTTTTTCCCTTCGATTACATCACATGCCATTTTGGAATTCATGTCGTGCATCATTGAGCCAAGGATGATCACCTCAAAACCCATCTTAGATGGACTTTTCCAGTTATTCCGATAAAACCCTATGATGCTTCCCCTCAGAAAGATCATCCCATATTAAATAGTTCAAGATCTTATCAGCATCTCAATGTATTCTTTTAGGTACAGAAGTGGAGTACATTTCATGAATGGGAATGGATGAAAGTACAATATTAACCAGGGTAATCCACCCCCAAAATAAAGGAAATGGTTCTTCTAGTTGAGAACACTACCTATGGTCATTCTCAAAATATGATCAAAGTCTCTGATCATGAGTATCCCAAACAAAATTTGAGTTCTGAGGCAATAAATGAGAAATGACCCACAATGCATTACAATCCAGCCCCAATTAGAAGAAGCTCTGCTAGGAAGATGCTTGTTGAGTTGTAAATGATACTTTTGGCACTATTGAAAGAATTTCCACTCCAGTAACAATGTTACTCAATAATATTCATAATACCATTAATATAACTCCTTACACCATTGATGAAAATCAATGTGTCATCTGAAAACATCAAATTGGAAATTGGAGGAATGTTAAAAATCATGTGATAAGTGAGTAAGGCACAATTGGATAAACCCTTGTTAATGAGGAGGTTGTGAATGTCATTTCAAGAATAAAGATTCTAGAAGATATTGAGTCTCCATTCCTAATCCCTAAAATAGCCTTGAAAAAGACACGAGTCACCCTAGGAAGGATACAACAATACAAGAAGAGTTAAAGTATCTGAAAATGAGATCAAAGGCCTTATAAGAGAATCCCATCACTGAAAATACTCTGTTTATGAATCCCCACTCTATTCTGTCATAGGACTTATTAATATCGAATTTGATAGCCATGTTTGATGCATGAATAATTTTGTTAATATCTCTCAAAATTTCTTGATCCATTAAATTGACCCATTGAATTGAAAGTCCCTTAAAAATCCATGTTTTTCAATAGAAGTCAAATGAGGAAGGAGTTTGGAAAACCTTAAGTTGATTATACTATCCAGGATATTGTAGGTATAATAACACATGATCACCGGTATATAGTGTGATAGGTATTAGGGGTGTCTAAACATTGGTATGAGAACTAAGGTTATAGAAAAGGATACCCTCATAAGGCTACCACCCCGAATGTAATTCTGAACAGTAGTAGTGATATCATCCTTAACAATCTCCTAGGCATCTCTGTAAAGGGAGCCAAAGAATCCATTAGTGACAGGGGCGCTCTCCGGATTGAGAATCGCCATGGCCAAGTGAATTTCATAATAGTTCAGGATCCTTTTAAGACAAAAACATTCCCTATTAGAGACATATTTGACAACTACCTCACATATGGATGCATTGCCACTAGGAAGCCCCACGACCATCCTCGGGTTAGGTCTAGCCAAGAAATCCTTGCGGAATGAATGTTCCAGGCTTCCCACCATGTCTATATCATCTATGTATGTCCTGTCCTTGAGAATAATATTTTGTTTCATGGGGAAACCTTCTTTCTTTCATGAAATAATGGAATATTTCTGAGTTCATGTCACCCTCATGCGACCACTTTTTCCACAATCCTTCATGTTCCACATGTTCTTGTTTGAATATCATCTCCACCCATAAGTTCTTTCCGGTGGAGAGAGCTTCGAATAATGGGTCACTCCAACTCTCTTATAGACTTGATTCCAGACTTTTGATACAATGTTTAATTGTATCCATGTTCTGGTCTAGGTGAGGGAGATCCTCGTCCTAGGCCTTCAACCCAAATTTCAGCCGACATAGATTGTTGTGGACCACAATCCACGATTTCCCCTGAGTCAGTTCCCCCCACATCTCGTTGATGATTTTTTTTTCCATTGTTGTGTGCCTATTAGGGGTAGTATCTAAAAACCTATGAAGTCTCCAACCTGGGGGATAGTGAAACTAACAGTTTAGAGTGGTATGAAATTCCACAACAAGGATCTTGACCTTGGAATTTGGAAATAATGAGATGGAATTGATATTTTCAAGGCCATGATCAAGCCGGTTCCAACACCTTCGACCTCCTTTTTTGGTTTTCAATTTATATAAATATATTATTGTGGATTGGTTTATTGATATTATAATAATATATTCTAACATTTATGAGGATCACAAAATAATGAAACAAATTGTTTTAAAATCATTTATTGAGAAGAAACTATTTGGAAAATTTTGTAATTGTGAAATCTCATTGAATGTAATTTATTTCCTCATGTATATTTTTTATAAATATAGAATAACTATTTCCCCTAATAAAAATAATGTTGTTGTGGAAACAAAAATTTTTATAAATTTCATCGAGATTCATAGTTTTCTTGGATTACTGGGTTACATCTAGAGGGTTGTGGAAAACATTTATCATTCATCTTGTCCACTGACAATGTTAATCAAAAAAGGATTTAAATTCATTTGGATAAAATATTGTAATGATTTTTTCCATTAACTAAAAATAATGTTGGTGAATGCACTAGTTTTTTTCAATTCCATCTAAAAATGGGTATTTATCTTGTACAATAATTCTTCATTGAATTGAATTTATTGTGTTTTGATGCATAATGATCAGGTAATTTGTAATTCTTTGCATAAATTTAAACCCCATGAAAAATATTATGATACTCATGACCTAGAATTGAAATATATAGTTTTCTATTTAATAATATAAAGGAATATTTTATAACGTGTAAAATGAAAAATATATATTTGTCATTACTGTTTTAAGTATATATTTATATAGAAAGAGTTGAACATGAGACAATAGTGATTGATGGAATAGATAATGGATTATGACTATATGATTCAATAATGTCCTAGAAATGAAAATAAAGTCATTTATTATTTGATTTTTAATAATAATTAATCACTAACAATAATATATCTTGAACATGGTTGTTTGGTTAAATATGAGATGATTTTTGGAATAAAAACTGTACAGAAAGAAACTACATATATTTTGTTTCAGGATTCAGTATAAAAAAATTTATCAGGAAGGATTAAGAAATATCACAAGGAAGACAATATTTCTTAGTAAACGTAATATTATTTTTAAAATGGTAGAATTCCAAAATTTAATGTCCTTGATGAAAATGTTATAATATTTGGAATGATTTTATGTGTGTATTTGTTTCCTAGTTTAAGATATGATTTTAGAGTGAATGACATAGTTCCTTGTTTCCTATTCATCATCGGATAATTTATATATAATGATTATCTGTGAATAATTCAGGTGTCATGGAATTAAAAAATTCATTATTGAAATTACTAAGAAATGTTCTACTTCCAATAGGTTATAGAACCATAAAAATTACTAATAAGGATACATATAAATTTCTAGTGTACATCTAGAAATGTCAAAATATATCCCTGGATTCCAAAATTGGACTACCACATATTTATGTGTTAATAATGTGATTTGTGTTATTATTGGTATGTTAACTAAATCACCCCTTTTTATTCCCATTTTAGATTCTATGTATTTAGATCATTTTTCATAATTGTACCTGAAGGGTATGTTCAGGATACCTGGAGTTCCACACTCCATTAATTTTTATTATAATCTCATATTTATTCCTAATTTCACAAAAAGAAAATCAGATTTATTTGGGTGTGGAATTAAATTTTAGTATTACTTTTCAAACTCAATATGTTGAAAATTCTGAGTAAATTATATTCAACATAGTTAATACTCTTTTTTCTTGATTAATGTATTCACATATATGTTTAAATAACTATATTTAATTAACTAATTTTTTTAATAATAGTTTTCAATCTAGTATACATATGTAACATTTTGAGGATTTATATGAAATGTTTGGTGATTATTTTACTTTTTGGGATTAAATTGTTGAAAGGATGTCATTGTGTAACACCCCGAGATTTTTTGAAAAATATTCTTTTAATTTCATTAATGTCTTGTGTTGTATTCTACACCAAGATTACCTTGCGCTATACGCAACACCGTATTAGCTTGCAGTATACGCAACACTATTCTTGGACCGTGTTACACACAATTTTGATAATAGTTATTCTACGCAACATTGAGTATATATATATATATATATTAAATGTATAAATGAAATATGGTTGGATTCTGTTATATGAAACAACGAAGGATTCTTTCACAACACGCAACCCTAACATGGCTTGCATTACACGCAATCACGACCTTCCTCGATAGAGTGTGTAGTACGCAACACCAGGTTTTAATAAACAATGATATATTATTATAATATTGTCATGAACTAGCCGTTATGAATATTATTAACTAATTTTTGAATTTTATAACATTATTATTCATCTTACACATTTTCTAGAACATGGTATAAGAACAAAATAATTTTTTCGGGTAAAATAAGTATTTTTCATAAAATGCAGTTTTGCCGCCTTTTGATGGCGCACCCACATTAAATCTAGTTTTTGACATGTTTATATGTTCAATTTGACAAAATAAAATTCTTCTTTTGAATCAGGATGTAAAAATTTACATTAGATAACGTTTTGATATTTTCCCGATAACTTTCATATTTTAATGAATAGTAAAAGCACGCTATATTTTAATTAAAAAACAACTTTTTTCATCGTAATATCTTATGTGGATAAATTATAATATTGAAGGGTTTTAAAGTATAAATAGAATATATTTTTACCATTTAATATAATGAATGTCATTAGCATTGATTTTACCTTGAATTCGTTGGTTAAATCAATTCAATCTTTTGTAATGTTTTAAACAAAAACCCATTTTTATTCGACAATGGGATTAATTTTAATTTAATTTCTGCAACTTCTGTGTTTTGAATTTAAAAAAATTGATTCCATATTTGGAATCAGTGGGTCCAAATTATGTTAATAGGCTACTTTTAATTTTTGGGAATTATGAATAGTAACTACGGTAAATTTTATTTACCATAGTTAAAGGTAAATCGGGTAATTAAGGGTAAATATAATATTATAAAATTACCCTAACACGTGCCAAAAATCTATTTGATGGCTAAAAGTAAACCCATATCAACTAAGGGTCGGATTAGATTCATTTTATGGACTTTTGACCATGAAAATAATTTAATTATTATTAAAACAATGAAAGTGACAACATGTCACTCTCTTAAATCTTATAAGTATAATAATTTTAAATTAGTGATAAACATCATAAAATCTCGAACATGAATAGTCTCCAAAAATCTAAAAAAATAATCTACATCATGAGAATTTATTTAGAATTTTTTCGGATTAAATAATAATCATTAATTGTGACACAATAGGGATGGAGAAATTATTTATCTAGTTAAAAATCAAGAATATAGTATTTATTAAACTAATAGTGACCATAAAAGGCACAAAAACCTGACCAAAACTTATTGGTCATGTAAATGGAAACTATAATCATCCAATGGTCGAATATTTGACCATTTTGAGTCTTATAGAAGCTATTATGACACTTATATTATTTTATTTTAAATGATGCCAATGTTGTCACCTTCATAATTTAATAAATATAACAATTTAAATATTTTGATTTTAAGATGATATATTCGAGTAAAAGTATTATTGTGAAATTTAATATATTTATCTTCATCATAGGATTTTATTTTAAATTTTTATACAACAAATAAGTATATTAAATAATTATACAAAAATGATGTAGTAATTATTTTATTAAGAGATAAACCAAATAAATGGTTTTAAAAATAATAAAATAAATATTATATGAACTATTTAATGTGATACACTAATTTTATAGATACACATTACCTTTTATTAATATATTAATGCTTTTAGTTTGAACATATCTTCTGTATATATTTTATTTAAATTCAAATAAATGAATAGTGTCAAAATTGACACTATTGTTATTTTACAAAAATAACATATTATAAAATTGTTTAAAAATCACAAAAATATTTAAAAATTATATATTTTTATTTATATGGTCTATAATGTTATAAAGTAAACATGTATTTAAAATTCACAACAAATAAGTAATTATTTGTTATAATTTAAAATTTAGAATTTTATTACCACAAATAAACTTAAATAGATTAAATAAGGATAAATCAAAATGATAAGGTTTAAAATAAGATCCAAACATGTCTAAATTTGATTGTTTGATGAGATTACAACCCTATCTCATCTAATCTTCGAATATGAGTCATTTTTTGAGGTTTTTAAGTGGGGTTAGATTTATTATAAATTAATATTTTTAAGAATTCCTAAGGTTCCCCTCTCCTCCATTATAAAAGGGCACCTTCTCCCCCTCCTCCTCACACCAATTTGAGCACTCAAGATCGGACAAACCCTTCCAAAATCCATTCTCCACTTTTCTAGAAAAATCCTACAGGTCCTGGTCTTTTCAAAGACCAATCTTAGTTCCCTAAGTGAAGGATTCGAAGAAGCGTTTCAAAGAAGAGGTAATATCCATTACCGATCTTTTCAATTTCTTTCTTCTTCAACTTCTTCTTCTTTAGTTGTTTCATGATAAAGTAATAACATCAGTATTACTTACATACTGATATGTTATTATAAATATGAAACAACTCTAATTAACCTTCTATCCATCCTACGGGAAAAGGAAATCACCGCACGTGCGTACGTACGAAATACCGTCTCCATGTCGTGGTGTAATCTATTTTCTGCCACCACCTTAATTGGATGGGTATAATGGATTATGAGTAACTATATATGATTATTATAAAGTGATACTGATACTGAAATAGTATACATACACTTCAACACAATTCCACGACCATGGGAACGATATCATCGCTCGTGCGTACGTACGGACTACCGTCTCCACGACCCGATGAGATTCATTCTCAATGATTAACCATTCATGAATGACTATAAAGTATATATAATAAGTACTAATCAAATATATGACCTGATAATGATACTGGAATTATTTATATTTATATGTATGTCATCTACTTAATTCCATTCAATTCAATAAGGAAATGAAAACAGCGTTCATGCGTACGTACGGACTACCGTCTCCATGAACGGTGTATTTCTTTCCATTTACTGATTTATTATATATGTATATTCTGAATATATATATATAAATCATGTTTTATATTCTGGAATTAAGTAATCATGATCTAAGTAATCATATGAAAAATTACAAGTTAAAAACACGAACGACAAATGAGACGATTTTACCCAAAACGCTACATTAACATGAATTTACAAAAGAACGGGTAATATAAAGTCATAAGTGGACCATGTATGATATAAAAAAAGTGAATATGATTCTAGAATAAGTCAATAACATTATTTAAACCATTATACAGGAGCTTCGGACACATACAAAGCAAATCAGACCTATGGTAAGGGGAAATATCACAATCTCATTTTTATGCGAGATTGTTTATTCGTAAGTATTTACTGGGGTGTATTTTATCATCCACATCCATGTTTCATAAATATGTAATATTATTTACATCCACCTTCAATTGTTTAAATCCATTTTTACCCTTCAGTGAGTTTTTAGTAAAAGAAATGAAAGGAATCTTTTGTCATTTTTCGTACGAGGTACTTTTTGACTTTTCCGACAAAAGTACGAAGAATGTTTTTTTAACTTATACGGCATGAATGGATTTTTAAAACATTATTTCCACGAAACATCCTTTACAAGTTTTCATGTTTATTTTTAATCAACTTCTTTTATTTTAAAGTCGTATGACATGTTATGAAAGGAAAAAAAATTTTGAAGTAGAAAGGATATTTTCCTCAAGAATGGAGTTCAAGTATTTTATCAAAATTATTTTCCATATAATATAATAAAAGGGTTCTGTTTTTATCCGTATTATTACATTGGTTTGATTATGTTGTGATGGAAATATTTTTATCTTATATGAATTGTTTTATGATGTCATGTTGTTTAAGAACTCCATTTTTATTACATGGGTTACGCTATGATGTATGGTTTATGATTATGTGGCACACATAAGAATGGATTCATTATAAGATGGGTGGGACCTATATCTTTCTCCAATTCATTGGGTAAAGATTTCATATCTCATGAGATAGACATGGCTGGAATGGTAGGTTATACCGGTTCAGTAAAACAGGACTGAAACGAGGGTGACTCGATTCAGAAAGGGACTTTGTCCACTAAGATAGTCTTGGAAATGAGTCATGACTAACAAGAAATGATTCTCTATGATTATGTGTGTATGCCACAAATTTTAATGTTTTATGTTTTGCTTATTGGGTTTTCATTTCACTGCCATGATTTATCCCATGTTATGAAATTATGATCTTTTTTGCAGGTTAAGATTTCCAAAAGTTATGTGCTTGTGTATACGATGTGATTGATATTTCTTTTGTTTACCCTTACTGAGCATTTGAGCTCACCCTTTTATGTTCTCTTTTCCCCAGGATATAAAGAACGGTTTTAGGTAAAAAAAGAAAGGAAGATATTTATGGGAGATACTGAAGATCTTTCACCACGATTAGAAGTTTACGTTCTGAGTTTCCAAAGACAATAAACTATTACGATCCTTGTGTGTGTGTCTTTGTTATGTACTAAGTATTCCGCAAAAGTAATGTAATGTCTATGTAAGTCAAGCTTCGGGTATCTACAGTTGGTATTATAGGAAAGGTTTAGTCAACCTTTGGAAACTAGGATGCCAAAACGTTAGTGAGATCCCTAGAGATATTTCTAAGGCATGTCTATGGATGTCCCTAAGGATAAGTATACGTATATTATACAGTCCTATAACTAAGGTAATGATCATAGAATTTATCTTAAGATGTTAGATATTTAGGATACTCCCCATTTACTATGTTGTTTTCCCTAGCATGATTTTTGCCTCTCACACTATTCTTTTTGGGTTTTAGAAAATGGCTGGAAAAAGGATGATTCGCGACAATGAAGGATATGATGGACAATGGAATGATATTCTTCATGAGCAACCAAATGGAATGGGATTTGGAAGTCCAAACATAATTATTATGCCGAATCAGCAATATCATAATATGATTAATAAAGTAAAATTTGGTAAGTTTCCTGACTCGGCTAATAAGAGAAAGATGGAGTTTCATGATGATCATAGAGGAAATAAAGTTCAATTTCCCCTATGTAAATCATGTGTGAAGAGGCATCAAGGAGAATGTTTCAAAGGAACTAGAAGATGCTTTGGGTGTGGAAAAGAAGGACACAAAGCCAGAAAGGGCAAAGGAAAAGGTTCAGTCAACACCAGAGATGAGGATAATGGTATTTCTATGACATCAACAATGGTTAAATGTTTTAAATGTGGAATGTACGGGCATTATGCAAACCAATTCCCAAAGGTAAAGTCTCATGAAGAGAATCAGTATGGTCATATGTGTAGTATTTATGTTGATGATGATGAAGAGAGTACAAATGATATTTGAAATGACAGAATTGTTGAAGCTCGGTCAATGGTTTAAGAATGTAGTGGAATGATTGCATGTTTATCATGTGTAATGTTGTATAAGTAATCTCATGGTACTATGGAATAAAGAGAAATCTAAGGATTGTTACACGGTTGCCTTTCCTTGAGTTTTGAAAGTGTATGAATAATGTTACTAGTATCCATGAAAGGTTATTCAGATATTTTTGGAATGTAGATGATATGCGCATAATGAAGGGATAGGGAGAAAATTAAATGTTTGATAGTATTAATGAGCTCATGACTGATATAAGGGGAAGGTTATATCATGATTTGAGTATATCGAATTTTGAGGATTTTGGTATGTGGAAAGAGTTAACTTTTAATAGCACTCATGTTTTCAATAAGGTTCAATGGGTATTCAAGAGAGTACATGATTAAGGCCTTTGATTGTTTGGAATGTGACCAACAAGATATATCTTATGATATATAGGGATAAACGATGGTATTAAATCTCTAAGAGTGGACTGCAGTATTATGGATAAGCCTAAATATTGGAATGGATTGTGTTGGAATAAGTTAGTATCATTTGTTTTTCGATATTATTGATGGGATGTTATAGTAATATAGTTTTAGAAAAAGGACAACCCGCAGGACGGGCGACAGCCCATCGCGTCGGACATGGCTGTGGGAATAGAACCCACAACCGAAGTGCGACTGGCCTTTATCGCCTACCACTAGCCTACAGGAAGTCCCTGGTTAGTATAAACTAGTTTTATTTTATTAAGCGGTATGATATATGAAGTATAAGTTCATTTTTGGAACCATATACGATTAATCTAACCACAAGATGGACTTATAACTTTTGCTAACCTTTGTTTGAAAGAGATGGAATGACCCATCATTCTATCACATGATCTTCTAACACATCACGAATAACAAATTCAACTTCATTTCTTTAAGGGATGAAGTGGAAATTGTTCAATTCACGAACAACAGTGAGATTGTACCAAAATCAAGTAAGTATTTCTTCTAATTCAAATTTTTCAACTTTAGGGAAATGATATTGAAAACCAAAAATGTTGTCCTAGTGATCTTATATCTGATGAATCGGATGGTACCTTAGATCATCACAAATTTATGGCTTTGTGATTGCTAGCTTTTCCATAGCCATGTCCTCTACCACTCTCCATCAAAACATAACGGTTAGATTTTCTCTTCAATGTCCATATTTTCACCTATGTTCTCCTATGTTGATACGCAGTGATTAGTAAACTTGGGTAACCATGATGTTTTATACTTTAGTTTTTAAAGATAAGTTTTGGTATTCCTTTTTACGATGTGGGTTTCTATCAAAGAAACTTTCAAATAGTAAACCATTTATAACCCCGACGAATATCGAGGGTGAAATTCTTTTTCAGGGGGGTAGAGTGTAACACCCCGAAATTTTATGAAAAATATTCTTTTAATTTCATTAATGCCTTGTGTTTTATTCTACACCAAGATTACCTTGCGCTATACGCAACACCGTATTAGCTTGCAGTATACGCAACACTATTCTTGGACCGTGTTACACACAATTTTGATAATAGTTATTCTACGCAATATTGAGTATATATATATATATATATATTAAATGTATAAATGAAATATGGTTGGATTCTGTTATACGAAACAACGAAGGATTCTTTCACAACACACAACCCTGACTTGGCTTGCATTACACGCAATCGCGACCATCCTCGATAGCGTGTGTAGTACGCAATACCGGGTTTTAATAAACAATGATATATTATTATAATATTGTCATGAACTAGCCGTTATGAATAGTATTAACTAAATTTTGAATTTTATAACATTATTATTCATCTTACACATTTTCTAGAACATGGTATAAGAACAAAATAAATTTTTCGGGTAAAATAAGTATTTTTCATAAAATGCAGTTTTGCCAACTTTTGATGGCGCACCCACATTAAATCTAGTTTCTGACATGTTTATATGTTCAATTTGACAAAATAAAATTCTTCTTTTGAATCAGGATGTAAAAATTTACATTAGATAACGTTTTGATATTTTCCCGACAACTTTCATATTTTAATGAATAGTAAAAACACGCTATATTTTAATTAAAAAACAACTTTTTTCATCGTAATATCTTATGTGGTTAAATTATAATATTGAATGGTTTTAAAGTATAAATAGAATATATTTTTACCATTTAATATAATGAATGTCATTAGCATTGATTTTACCTTGAATTCGTAGGTTAAATCAATTCAATCTTTTGCAATGTTTTAAACAAAAACCCGTTTTTATTCGACAACGGGATTAATTTTAATTTAATTTCTGCAACTTCATTGTTTTGAATTTTAAAAAATGGATTCCATATTTGGAATCAGTGGGTCCAAATTATATTAATAGGCTACTTTTTATTTTTGGGAATTATGAATAGTAACTACGGTAAATTTTATTTACCATAGTTAAAGGTAAATCGGGTAATTAAGGGTAAATATAATATTATAAAATTACCCTAACACATGCCAAAATTCTATTTGATGGCTAAAAGTAAACCCATATCAACTAAGGGTCGGATTAGATTCATTTTATGGACTTTTGACCATGAAAATAATTAATTATTATTAAAACCAAAGAAAGTGACAACATATCACTCTCTTAAATCTTATAAGTATAATAATTTTAACTTAGTGATAAACATCATAAAATCTCGAACATGAATAGTCTCCAGAAATCTAACAAAATCATCTACATCCTGAGAATTTATTTAGAATTTTTTGGGATTAGATAATTATCATTAATTGTGACACAATAGTTATGCAGAAATTATTTATCTAGTGAAAAATCAAGAATATAGTTTTTATTAAACTAATAGTGACCATAAAAGGAACAAAACCATGACCAAAACTTATTGGTCATGTAAATGGAAACTCTAATCATCCAATGGTCGAATATTTTACCATTTAGAGTCTTATACAAGCTATTATGACACTTATATTATTTTATTTTAAATGATTCCAAAGTTTTCACCTTCATAATTTAATAAATATAACAATTTAAATATTGTGATTTTAAGATGATATATTCGATTAAAAGTATTATTGTGAAATTTAATATATTTATCTTCATCATAGTATTTTATTTTAAATTTTTATACAACAAATAAGTATATTAAATAATTATACAAAAATGATGTAGTAATTATTTTATTAAGAGATAAACCAAATAAATGGTTTTAAAAATAATAAAATAAATATTATATGAACTATTTAATGTGATACACTAATTTTATAGATACATATGACCTTTTATTAATATATTAAATCTTTTAGTTCGAACATATCTTTTGTATATATTTTATTTAAATTCAAATAAATGAATAGTGTCAAAATTGACACTATTGTTATTTTACAAAAATAACATATTATAAAATTGCTTAAAAATCACAAAAATATTTAAAAATTATATATTTATATTTATATGGTCTATAATGTTATAAATTAAACAAGTATGTAAAATTCACAACAAATAAGTAATTATTTGTTATAATTTAAAATTTAGAATTTTATTACCTCAAATAAACTTAAATAGATTAAATAAGGATAAATCAAAATGATAAGGTTTAAAATAAGATCCAAACATGTCTAAATTTGATTGGTTGATGATATTACAACCCTATCTCATCTAAGCTTAGAATATGAGTCATTTTTGGAGGTTTTTAAGTGGGGTTATATTTATTATAAATTAATATTTTTAAGAATTCCTAAGGTGCCCCTCTCCTTTCTTATAAAAGGGCACCTCCTCCCCCTCCTCCTCACACCAATTTGAGCACTCAAGCTCGGTCAACCCCTGCCAAAATCCCTTCTCCACTTTCCTAGAATAATCCTAGAGGTCCTGGGCTTCTTCAAAGACCAATCTTAGTTCCCTAAGTGAAGGATTCAAAGAAGCGTTTCAAAGAAGAGGTAATATCCATTACCGATCTTTTCAATTTCTTTCTTCTTCAACTTCTTCTTCTTTAGTTGTTTCATGATAAAGTAATAACATCAGTATTAATTACATACTAATATTTTATTTTAAATATGAAACAACTCTAATTAACCTTCTATCCATCCTACGGAAAAAGGAAATCACCGCGCGTGCGTACGTACAAAATATCGTCTCCACGCCGTGGTGTAATCTATTTTCCGCCACCACATTAATTGGATGGGTATAATGGTTTAATGAGTAACTATATATGATTATTATAAAGTGATATTGATACTGAAATAGTATTCATACACTTCAACACAATTCCACGACCATGGGAACGATATCATCGCTCGTGCGTACGTACGGACTACCGTCTCCACGACGCGATGAGATTCATTCTCAATGATTAACCATTCATGAGTGATTATAAAGTATATATAATAAGTACTAATGAAATATATTACCTGATAATGATACTGGAATTATTTATATTTATATGTATGTCATCTACTTAATTCCATTCAATTCAATAAGGAAACGAAAACAGCGTTCATGCGTACGTACGGACTACAGTCTCCATGAACAGTGTATTTATTTCCATTTACTGATTTATTATATATTTATATTCTGAATATATATATATAAATCATGTTTTATATTCTGGAATTATGTAATCATGATCTAAGTAATCATATGAATAATTACAAGTTAAAAACACGAACTACAAATGAGACGATTTTACCCAAAACGCTACTTTAACATGAATTTACAAAAGAACGGGTAATATAAAGTCATAAGTGGACCATGTATGATATAATAAAAATGAATATGATTCTGGAATAAGTCAATAACATTATTTAAACCATTATACCGGAGCATCGGACACGTACAAAGCAAATCAGACCTAAGGTAAGGGGAAATATCACAATCTCATTTTTATCCGAGATTGTTTATTCGTAAGTATTTACAGGGGTGTATTTTATCATACACATCCATGTTTCATAAATATGTAATATTATTTACATCCACCTACAATTGTTTAAATCCATTTTTACCCTTCGGTGAGTTTTTAGTAAAAGAAATGAAAGGAATCTTTTGTCGTTTTTCGTACGAGGTACTTTTTGACTTTTCCGACAAAAGTACGAAGAATGTTTTTTTAACGTATACGGCATGAATGGATTTTTAAAACATTATTTCCAAGAAACTTCCTTTACAAGTTTTCAAGTTTATTTTTAATCAACTTCTTTTATTTTAAAGTCGTATGACATGTTATGAAAGGAAAAATGTTTTTGAAGTAGAAAGGATATTTTCATCAAGAATGGAGTTCAAGTATTTTATCAAAATTATTTTCCATCTAAGATAATAAAAGGGTTCTGTTTTTATCCCTATTATTACATTGGTTTGATTATGTTGTGATGGAAATATTTTTATCTTATATGAATTGTTTTATGATGTCATGTTGTTTAAGAACTCCATTTTTATTACGTGGGTTACGCTATGATGTATGGTTTATGATTATGTGGCACGCATAAGAAAGGATTCATTATAAGATGGGTGGGACCTATATCTCCCTCCAATGCATTGGGTAATGATTTCATATCTCATGAGATAGACATGGCTGGAATGGTGGTTATACCGGTTCAGTAAAACAGGACTAAAACGAGGGTGACTCGATTCATAAAGGGACTTTTTCCACTAAGATAGTCATGGCAATGAGTCATGACTATCAATAAATGATTCTCTATGATTATGTGTGTATGCCACAAAGTTTAATGTTTTATGTTATGCTTATTGGGATTTCATTTCACTTCTATGATTTATCCCATGTTATGAAATTATGATCTCTTTTGCAGGTTAAGATTTCCAAAAGCTATGTGCTTGTGTATACGATGTGATTGATATTTCTTTTGTTTACACTTACTGAGCATTTGAGCTCACCCTTTTATGTTTTCTTTTCCCTAGGATATAAAGAAAGTATTTAGGTAAAAAAAGAAAGGAAGATCTTTATGGGAGATATTGAAGATCTTTCACCACGATTAGAAGTTTTCGTTCCGAGTTTCCAAAGACACTAAACTATTACGATCCTTGTGTGTGTGTCTTTGTTATGTACTAAGTATTCCGCAAAAGTAATGTAATGTCTATGTAAGTCAAGCTTCGGGTCTCTACATATTGGTTATAGAATTGGTAGTATATATAGCTAACAAGATTATGATAATTCAGTATTACATGAGGTTGGATGAATAGAGTCATGTATTTTAATAAGTTAACCTGAGGAAATATTGTAATGACCCAGAATTGTCAAGGAATTCTTTTTTCATAATTCTTTGAAATTTTATGAGCCTGTGGCTTCTATAGGCACTTGATTTCGAGGCCCGGTGTTCCCAGAATAAATTTCCATTTTTTTTATTCAGATACATTCAATAAATGTGCATATGAGTTTTTCAATATTTTGAACCGGTGCTCGGAATAGAAATCCGAAGACACTGATGAACTCGCAACGCTGGTATTCGCCTAAGGGGACCTTTTCTGTAGTTATGTTTTAAATGGAGGAGAAGTTAATTTTTGGGTTGTTAAAAAAAAACAAAAATATTTGTTAGATATTTTTTTTATTTGTGGAGGGTCGTTATTTCCTCCCTAGGGGAGATAGAGGTGGGGCCTACACCCACATAACCTCCCAGGAGAGGATATTTTTAGGGTGGGGCCCACACATGCCCTATACTTTTGACCTCCACATAACTCTCTTGAACTCCCCATTACTCCCCCCTTTATTAATTTCATTGACAACTCCCCCTAAATTAATTGTGATCTCTCCACCTTCCCTTCTCCCTTTAATTCTATGACAACACTTTAAATTAATGAATTGAAACACAATTAATTAATTAAAGTGGTTTGAAATTTGAATTACATGTGTTAATAAAATAATATCCTTGGATATTATTTTCATTTTGGGGCATTTGTTTTGTTGAGAGAATCTGGAGGAAACTATGGAGATATAGAGATTGTTTCCTTCTCTCAACGATGAACGAATCATCACCATCGGTCTTTGTCCATGCCAAAGGAGAAGAAGCCACCAGCGTGGAATGCCAACGATGATATGCCTTTCTTCCTCATCTCCGCAACCTATGAGGAGACTCCATTTCCTCCTCAGATGCACTCTGGCGTCCTCAACGAATCCTCTTCCCACGACATCGTCTTCTATGGCACCGATCACTGCAAACCTTAATTCGAGGTAGGGGGTTTGCTTAATTTATTTTAAATAAATTATTCCTTTGTTCTTCTTGTATACAATTGAACATCATTGGCTATATGATACTGCTTAACACGGATGGCGCGGGCCAAACGAACACCGCCCGATGCCCCTCCGTTGAACCATTTTATTTTTTGATGGCGACGGTGATGAAAAGGACGGTAGCCACGATTGAAGGCGGGGGTCTTGCACCGGCCGCATGATGAGGAATCGCGGCCCACAACCGCAGGCCGCTAGACCTAAAATAAAATGGCCGACTAAATCTAGACGGACGGAAGAGACAGCGATGCCATCCGGGAGGCTGCGCTGTGGAGGACCGCGACACAAATTCTGCGGGCCGCTTCCGTAGGTGATCTAGCGGGCACGCGGCTGGCTGGGCTGAGAAGAACCGTGGTGCTAGGAGGGTACCGCACTGGTCAAATTATAGCCCGGTCGTGCGGGGCTACTGCGCCATGATGGTCGGCCGACTATGACTGACTTATTTGGGAAGGCAACGCCACCAGTTCGGGCATCCGAGACCCCCCCCCCCCACTCAGACCGCTCAGCCTCCAGGCCTAGACGCTCGGCCTAAGAGTCGAGCTTCTCCGCATCCGGGTCGCGCCCTACCGGGTTGTGCCACACCCTACAGGGTCGGGCTGTGTCGTGCCGGTCCAGGCCGCACCCCGCCAGGTCGCGCGATTTATCGGGCCGGTCTGACCCTTTACCGGGTCAGACCCGCCAAAATCGGGATGACCCAACCCGTCAGCCCACTAGGCTTGACAGGTCGGGCCCATTTTTATGTAAAGGTGATTAACATGAAGACTGCGAGTCCGATCGACGTGCTATCTATGGCACTGGGTCTCTTGCGACGAGGCGGTCCATTTTCGATACTCTAATTAAGTTTTCGAGGACTTTGGAGAATGTTCAGGTTTGAAACAAGTGTATTTTTAACAGGGCCGATAGAACAGAAAATCCCATATCAATCAGATCGTTCGTCTAATTGATGTGATGTATGTCGCATTGAGTTCTTATTGACGAGACAGAACATTTGGATACATCAACTCTAGACATTGTGAGAATTTATGTATCGACCTCCCTTGGCTCGAAGAGCGTACCCTCCTGGAATCAAGCGTGCTGTGTGCGGGAACCCTAGAGGTTGCTGCGACTGTGATGACTACCATGCTGGGATCCTCTGTGGGTTCGATGACAATGAAGATTGTATGTTAATCCTCCGTGGGTTCGGTTATGATGATGATGTACATGGATCCTCCGTGTGTTTGGCAGTGATGACGACTGTACATGGATCCTTCGTGGGTTCCGCAATGACGACTACAGTACATGGATCGTCCATGGGTTCGGTAGCGACGATGACTGTACTTGGATCCTCCATGGGTTTGGTAGCAATGAATTCATTACTAGGATCATATGTGGGTGTGATAGAGGAGGTTATTCAGAGGCCACATCTAGTCATCTCCACCCCTCTTCGTGAGTAGTATACATGTGTGAGCTATGTCTTCACATTCAATCATTATCATTGATGTGATTGACTTCTTTCTTCTGTGGACGGGGTTGTGCATGGTCTCAAGAATTCGACCCGAACTGGACTGATGACTTAGGTATATATATGAGACTATACCTAAGTAGAGTTGGTTGATATTTCGTAATTGTATCATTTCTTTTGATATATCCTTTATTGATTCTGGGAGACCTTCGGGGGTCTCAGGGTCCCTACTGAGTAATGTTATACTCACCCCTACAAAGGCTATTCCCGCACTACGTTGTGTTGGATACAGAAGACAGACAACACTGATTGTTGTAGAGACTTTTGGATCTGAATGATAACCGGAGGTGGACCACTTGGCGTGACGTATACGGAGCGGACGAACTGATTTGAGGTTCTGAGGAGACTATCTGTACCCACCCTACAGGTGGGAATCACGGAGGAAGACTCTATGGTTATTGTTTTCATTAACTATAGTTGTACAAGATTTCCAGTCGTACTGTACTTTATGTTGGGTTTGTATTCTGGCCCATTTACCTTTCAGCACTTACTTTGTATTCAGTATTAATTTTTGATTACTTCAGCTTGCGTACATTGTTGTGTTTATTTACTATATAAATGAAATGGAATCCCTTTTATCAGGATTTATGCCATTAGTCCTAGTCGCCATCCCCTGGGCTATGGAAGGCGGGCTTAGGGTAGTCAGGGCACAGGCCCTGAGGATGGGTCATAAAAAATTGTTATCAGAGATATCAGTTCTATCGTAGAACATAGGACTCTGATCAATATTAATATGAAGCTATAATATTAAGAGTATTGAGTGTGGTTTTTAGTCCATGGAGTCTAGTGTTGGTTCGGTGGCTGACGTATCCATAAACCAGGATGATGACATCTGATTTCCGACTTAGAGCATAAAAAAATTGATTGCATGTGTGTTTCAAATGTTTTTTTTGTGATTACTTTGTGTCAGCTCACCAGGTATACTTTCTGACCATGGTGCACCTGTTTCATTTCAGGATAGCCCCACGGAGGTAGCTATTTAGGGTTCCGAGTCACGTGCGAGATGGTATCCCACCGAGCGATGAGGCCATAGTGTAGGGCCCCATCACAACGGAGGCACTAGCGCTACCACTACCAACAGGGCCAGCGATAACACAAGCCCCATCATCTGAGAGTGCGCGTTTACTGAGTGCGCTGCATGAGTTTCAGCGATAGAGGCCACCTAGTTTCTGTAGAGATACGGACCCTCAGGCAGCTGAGGATTCGATGGAGGCTATCGTCGGATTCTTCAGATTGGTAGGGACACTAGTTGATCTTATGGTGAACCATTCTATGATTCTCCTGCACGAAGTAGCAGGTATATGGTAAAGCCTAATTCTCCAGCTTCATGACAAGGAATCTCTACTTTGGAATAACTTTGAGAGTCTCTTCCACTCGGATATTGTTCCAGCCACCCTTCTTGTGGTGCGGATCCAGGACTTACATAATCAAAAGTAGGGAAGCATGAAAGTATCTCAGTACTCGACGAGATTTACCGACCTCTTGCACTACTCCACGGACATGGTATGGGACCCGTTCATTAGGGCCCAGACCTTTGAGTAGGGACTGATGCATGATATTAGGTATTCGATGATCTCCCTCACCATTCGAACACATGAAAGATTGCTGGAGAGAGCCCTTCTTGTTGAGAGATTTCTTGCTGAGCCGATGCCAGTAGTGAGACCCACAGTAGGGCGACACGTAGCAGAGTCTTCTGCACCCGCCAGTAGACAGATGTCGCAGAGGTCCAAGTAGACTAGTCCATCAGGTGGGAGACCTCAGGATACTGGTTCAGATGTGTGAGGCACACGAAATAGAGCCACCCATTCGAGGGGTAGGCAGTGCTATGCATGTGGCAGATAGGGTCACAAGGCTCAAGACTGCCCAACCCACCATGAAGACGAGTAACAGAACGTAGAGGGACCTCCGAGGTAGAGAATGAGGTTTGACCATGGAGGTCCACAGGGAGCAGGTGGACGTGGTATTGGAGCTGGCCGAGCAGGGGGTGGTGGACGACGCTTTGAGGCTCTACCACCACCACCACCAAGAGGTCCACCTCGACCACATGAAGCTAGCAGACAGAGGCAGGATCAGCTCCAGGTAGTGGAGGACTACGACCACAGTGCACCTAAGATGATTCGAGTTACTATCTGGGTCTACTCCACCATTACTGTAGTTCTTATAGACACAAGAGTGAGTCATTATTTTATTGCGGCTTCCCTTGTTTGGAGCTCGGAGATTATGACAGAGTCGTTGGCTCGATCCTTACGGCTAGATACTCCTATGGGAGAAGACTCGACGATTACACACTGGTGCTGACCATGTGAGATTACTCTTAGAGGCGAGAGCTTCGACTGTGATCTTCTTGTAGTGGCATCGAGGCCTTACGACATCATCTTGGGAATGGACTGGTTATCTTCATTCCATTCCAAAATCAACCTTATTAGGTGAAAAGTGCGGTCTGTCGGCACGGATGGTAAAAGGATCACCTTCACCGGTGAGAAGGGAGCCATAGAAGCACAATATGGACTTACTCATTTGAGAGGGCAGCTGATCACACATCAGTTGGATAGTATCATCCTCGGTGTAGTTGATGTGAGGAGTCTGAGTTTTCCTGATGTGGTGGATCAGTATGAAGACGTTTTTCCTAACGATGTTCCAGGAATAGCTCCTCATGGAGAGGTAGACTTCTACGTAGACATGTACCCTGGTACAACACCGATATCTACTCCAGCATATTGGATGGCTCATGATGAGCTTCGTGAGCTGTCCGTACAGCTGGAGGAGCTACATGGAAAGAGATTCATCTGACCCAGTGTTTCACCGAGGGCTTCTAAGATTTTATTTTCCAAGTAAGCAGATGGGATCTTACAACATTGTGTCGACTACAATCCCCTAAATCAGGTGACTGTAAAGAACAAGTACCCACTCCCGAGGATAGATGAACACTTTGATCATCTCAAGGGATCACGGTGGTTCTCGAAGATAGAACTCAGGTAAGGCTATCATCAGCTCAGAGTTTGAGATGAGGATATGTAGAAGACGGACTTCAGGTGTCTGTATGGCCACTAAGAATTCTTGGGTATGCCCTTCGTCATAACCAATGCTCCAGTACTGTTCAAGATTCTCATGAACAGAATCTTCTAGAATTACCTAGATCTCTTTGTCATATTCTTCATCGACGACATACTGATTTACTCGACTACTGAGGAGGAGCATTCCTACCACTAGCGGGTGGTACATGATACACTCCGAGAGCACCATCATTATGGGAATCACTTGAAGTTCTAGTTATGGATACGAGATGTATACTTCTTTGGAGTCGTCATCTCGTAGGTGGGAGTTGTAGTTGATCTGGAAAAGATCGAGGCAACACATTCATGTGAGCCACCTAGAAGCATGATGGAGGTGTAGAGCTTCCTCGGTCTGGCTGGGTACTATCGGAGATTTGTGCCAGACTTTTCTAGTGTTATAGCATAACATTCAGATTTGACGAAGAAGGGGAAACCTATCATGCGGTTAGATAGATGCTAGCAGATCTTTGAAAAGCTGAGACAGAGATTGTCCAGTGTTCCCATCTTGAGGCTACCAGAGGAGGGCGTTGGTTATGTAGTTTACTGCGACTCATCAGGGACTATAATCGGGTGTGTCCTGATGCATGAGTGAGTGTTGATCACATACAGTTCATGGTAGTTGAGAATGCATGAGCAGAAATACGCTTCCCATGAAAGGGAGTTAGCATTAATGGTCTTCTCCTTGAATATGTGGTGGCACTATCTGATGGGTGAGCACTTTACAGTCTACTCTGACCACCATATTCTCAGGTACATCTTTTTGCAGAAGGACCTGAACCTAAGACAATGGCGATGGCTCGAGTTCCTCCAGGACTATGACATCGAGATAGTCTATACTCCTGGGATGGGGAACGTAGTAGCAGATGATCTTTACAAGAGGTCAGGAATAAAACTACTAAGAGATGAAACAGAGAATCTAGCCACGTTGTAGATATCCATCATGGATAGAGATGGACCATCCTTTCTATAGTATCTCACAATCACTCCTCCACTACTTCAGCGGGTCAGGGAGGCACAACATGCGGACATTGACTGTGAGATGCGACATGTTAATATTTCCACAGGGCTGGAGCCTGATTCATTTTCTGAAGGAGTGGATAACGTCATCCACTTCAGGGGACGTACCATGGTACCCATTGAATTACAGGAGGATGTGCTATGGCATTTTCACATATCCCCTCTAGTGGTACATCCAAGAGTGGAGAATATGTACTAAGACCTTATATGACAGCACTAGTGGCTGACTATGAAGAAGGTTATAGTAGAATTCGTTTCACAATGCCTCACTTTTCAGCAAGTGAAGGTGGACCACTAGGTACCAGTAGGCTTGGTACAACCCTTAGAGGTCCCAGAGTGGAAGTGGGACGGGATATCAATGGATTTCTTGATGGGGCTTCCACATCCATCCAGAGGTCACGACTCTATCTGGGAGATCGTAGACCGACTCACCAAGTCGGCCCACTTCCTACTGATCATAGAGCAGGGATCAGTAGTGTTCTTGGGACGCCTCTACATTAATAAGATCATATGACTTCACGGTGTGCCATAGAATATCTTATCTAATTGAGATGCTCGATTCACATCTGGGATTTGGAAGGGGTTACGTGAGGCCTTCGGGACACAGCCTCGCTTGGGCACTGTTTTCCTTCCTCAGACGGATGGTCAGACTGAGAGGACCATTTAGACACTCGAGTAAATGTTGCATGAATGCGTCCTTGACGTTGGTCATAGGTGGGAGGATCACTTACCCTTGGTGATTTTTTCGTAAAACAACAGTTACCACCCCACCATCGGGATGGCACTATACGAGGCATTTTACAGCTCACCTTGCAGATCACCTCTATGCTGGACTGGCCCTAGGGAGTCAGCACTTGTAAGACCAGATATGGGTCAGGCTATGACAGAGAAGGTGCAGATCATCCAGGAGCAGATGAAGATGGTACAGAGAAGACAAAAGTCCCATTCTTATTGGAGACGGAGACCACTATAGTTCAAGGATGGCGACCATGTTTTCATATGGGTCTCACCTCGACAAGGTCTACGGTGATTTGGTCAGGGCGAAAACTTCTCTCCGTGTTTCATCGGACCTTTCTAGGTACTCAGCAGAGTAGGGGAGGTGGCATACTGCCTGTCCCTTCCACCTCAGTTTCACCAGGTGCATAACGTCCTCCACGTATCTCAGCTGAGAAGATACCAGCATGACCTAACCCACAACATCGATCATGGAGTGTTGGACATCAATGACAGAGCAATATTTGCGGAGGTTCTAGTGGAGGTCGAGGATCGACAGGATCAGGTCCTACATGGATGGTTGATACCTCTGGTGCGCATTTTCTGGTAGCACAGGAACCTCTATGAGATATCATGGGAGAGGGAGGCAGAAATGAAAGCTCAGTATCCCCTTTTGTTTTCCTTGTGTGTGTTGTTACATTACAGGGACTTAAATACCTGAGAAGAGAGTAATGTAAAGACCATAAATATTCAAAGAAATTCTTTTTCATAATTATTTGGAATTTTACGAGTCTGTGGATTCTGATAACACATGATTCTGAGGCCTGGTGTGCCTGGAAGCAATTTCCGAATTTTTTTGGGTACATTTAGTAAACGTGCGTATGGGTTTTTCTAACTTTTGAACTGGTGCTCGTAATTGAAATCCGAAGAAACCGATAAACTCGCAGTACCGATATTCACCTAAGGGGACCATTACCGTAGTTTCATTTTGATAGGAGGAGAAGTTAATTTTTGTGTTGTTAAAAAAAATTATGTGTTAGATATTTTTTTATTTGTGGAGGGTGGTTATTTCCTCCCAAGGGTAGTTAGAGGTGGGGCCAACACCAAAATAACCTCCCATGAGAGGATATTTGTGGGATGGGGCCTACATGTTCCCTAAACTCTTGAACTCCCCATATCTCTCTTGAACTCCCCATAACTCTCCCCTTCATTAATTTCTTTGACAAATCCCCCTAAATTAATTTTAATCACTCCACCTTCTCTTCTGCCTTTAATTCTATGACAACTATTTTAATTAATGAATTAAAAAAAAATTTATTAATGAAAGTGATTTGAAATTTGAATTACTTGGGTTAATAAAATAATATCCTTGGAAATTATTTTTATTTTGGAGATTTTGTTGTGTTGAGAGAATCTGGAGGAAGCTCTGGAGAAATAGAGACTGTGTCATTATCTCAACGGAGAACGAATCAACTCCATCGGTCTGCGGCCAAGAAAAAGGAGAAGAAGCCACCAGAAAGGAATTCCAATGATGATGTTCCATCCATCCACATATCCTTAATAAGTGAGGAGACTCTGTTTCCTCCTCGGACGCACTCCGACGTCACCAACGAATCCTCTTCCAATGAAGTCGTCTTCCGTGACGCCGACCACCGCGAACCTGAATTTGAGGTAGGGGGTTTGATTAATTTATTTTAAAATAACAATTCATTAATTCTTGTTGTATACATGTGAACATAATTGTCTATATGATACCTCCTAACAAGGAGGGCGCGAGATGAATGAACCCATCCCGACGACCCTCCGTTGAACCTTGTTCTTTTTCGATGGCGACGGTGACAGAAAGGACGTTGACGACAATTGAAGGCGGCGGCCATGTGCCACCAACATGCAGAGGAACCGTGGCCCGCAATAGTGGGCCGCTCGGTCGACAAAAAACAGGATGGCTAATGTCGGCCATACCGATGATACCGCAACGCCATAAGGGGCGCCGCACTACGGAGGACCGCGGCTCGCATTCTGCGGGCCGCTGTTGCCGGCGAACCGGCCGACAGGCGGCCAGTCGGGCTGAGAATAACCATGACTCCAGGAGGGCCCCACTCTAGACAAACGGTGGCCCTCCGATGCGGGCCCCTTGCACCGAGAAGGCAGACCGGTTTGGGCGTTGGTTTAGCCAGCTGGGGGCCACCCCACCTCGGACCACTCGACTAGCCGGCCAAGCCAAGACCAACCGAGCCTCGTCGTGCCAGGCAGGGCCGTACCCCTTCCAGCTAGGCCACATGATTCATCTGGATAGTCATAACCTTTCTATGGTCAGACCCACCACAACTAGGATGACCTAACCCATCAGCTCACTGGGCTTAACGGGACGTGCCTGTTTTTACTTAATGGTGAATAACTCGAAGACCACCCATCTGATCGACGCACCCTCTGCGGCACTGGGACCCTTGTGACACAGCGGTCCTTTTGCGATACTCTAAGTAATTTTTGGATGACTTTGGGGAATGTCCAAGTTAGAAACAAGAATATTTTTAACTGGGCCCATGGAATGAAAAAGCCAATATCTCTCAGATCGGGAGTCTGATTGACGCGTCGTCAGTCACGTTGAGTTCCAATTGATGAGACAGAACTTTGGGGTACATCAAATCTGGACATTGTGATAGTTTATGTTTCGACCCCCCTTGGCTCAAAAATCGGACCCTCCCGGAATCGAGTGTACTGTGTGCGATAACACTATTGTTTCCTATGACTATGACGACTACCGTGCTGTGATCCTCCATGGGTTTGACGACGATGATGAATGTACTTGGATCCTCTGTGAGTTCGGCAGCGATGACAACTGTACTTCGATCCTTCGTGGGTTCAGCATTGATGACGACTGGACATGGATCCTCTGTGGGATTGGTAGCAATGATTACTCTTCGTGGATCCACCGTGGGTTCGGAAATGGTGATGATAGTACTTCGATCCTCCATGGTTTTGACTACGATGACTTCTGTACTAGGATGCTACGTGGGATCAGTGGAGGAGATGATTCAAGGGCTACATCTAATCATCTCTACCCCTATTCGTGAGTATTATACATGTGTGAGCTGAGTAATGACGTTACAATCCTTATCATCGTTGTGATTGACTTCATTCTTGTGTGGATTGTGTTGTGCATGGGCTCAAGAATTGGAGTCCTACTGGATTGATGACTTAGTTATATGTATAGGCATATACCTAAGTAGTGTTGGTTGATACCTGGTGATTTTATCTTTTCTTGGGGTTTATCCATTGTGGATTCTGGGAGACCTTAGGGAGTCTCAGAGTCCCTGCTGTGTATTGTTATAATCACCCATGCATGGGTTATTCCCGCAATACGTTGTGTTGGATAAAGACTACAGACAACACTGTTGTGGTAGAGACTTGTGGAGCTGGACAGTACCGGGAGGTGGACCACTTGGAGTGACGTATACGGAGCGGACAGACGGATTTGAGGTGCTGAGGAGACAATTATTACCCATCCTTCATGTGGGAATTCTAGAGGATGACTCGATGGTTTCTGTATTACTTTACAACAGTTGTACTAGTTTTCCACTTGTACTATACTTTCAGTTGGGTTTGTATTCTGGACCATTTACCATTAATCACATACTTTTTATTATGTATTACATCACTCTTATATAAGCTTTCATACTCTATTGTGTTTATTTGCTATATAAAGGTAATATCTTCCCATTTATTAGGAGTTACGCATTTAGTGCTAGTAGCCATCCCATGGCCTATGGGAAGCGGGCTTGGGGTAGTCACGGCACGGTCCCTGAGGACGGGTCGTGAAAAACATCATTCTTTTGAGGTAGCTGATCATGTTTTCTTTAATAATTTCACCATGGAAAAGGGTAATTCATTTTCGTAGAAAAGGGAAGATGAAACTGTTGTTAATTGGCATGTTTTAAATAATAGATAAATTTGGACCAATTTCATACTGATCATCCTTGAATACCATTTTATAATTGGTACTCTATATATTTATATTTTTTATTACGAAAAAAATTTAAAATTAATCATATATTTTAATCCATGAAGAAGAATAGTTTGAAGAGAATATTTTCCTGTGAAAGACAAACTATTCATAATAATAACTATAAATATAAAGTGTTCAGAAATATGGCTATTTATTATGTTAAGATTTCAAGAAAACCCATATGGTTGAAAATTTTATGTGGGATTTTTAAAATGCTCTAAAGGAAAAATATCCATATTTGTTTATGTATTGAATACAATTGGGCGGATGCAATTTCAAAAAGTGAAAAATTGTGAAAACCTATTTTAAAATATGAGAAAAAAGAAGGTATTTTTCATATCAATTAATTATATTTTATAAATTTATTTACATTATAAGTAAATTATTTAATTTTTCATCCAAATGAAGAAAACAATACTTTTAAATAAACTGGTTGTTCATGTCTTATATAGTAATATATAAATATATTTATTTACAAATTTTAGAATATTAATTAAAAAAAATGGTATTAATTTTATATATCAACATACAATAATAGTCTTAGGTTAAAATTTTTATACTTTCATAAAAATATTGTTTTGTATTCAATAGTGAAAGGTACTGATATATATATATATATATAATTGTCCTTTAATTTAATTAATTAAATAATGTTAAAAGACAGATATGTTTTGAATTTTATCCCAAAATAACATTTTTATACTTTAGTATTATATTATCTTAATAATTATACTCTAACTATCATTATAACAGATTTCTCAAATATATACATTTTTCGTCATAAAAACACATTTTTCTAAACAATTTTCACTATCTTTACCATTACAATATTAAATTAAGTTTTTCAACTTATAAATATTTATTCTTGAAAAATAGATTCATTATTTTTAGTCCAAAAGTCAATTTGTTTTAAATATATCCCATTTTTTTTAATTGTGAACAGTAAACGTAGAAAATATTTTTCACCTCGGTAAGCATAAATTAGGTATTTCGGGTTAAATGTAATGTTATATGGACTTACACTATCTATAAAAACTTTAATTGTTTTATTAGATAAGTGTTTTACTAAAATTAATATTAAAAATTTAAATCTATTCTACTTTTTATTCACATGAATATAAATATAATATTTTTATTATTTTATGAAAATTTAATTTTAAAAATTTCACTATTTTGATTTTAATCTATAAAATATTTCTTGACAAGGATAGAAAAAAACTATTTTCAATTATAATTGTACAATATAAATATAATATTCATTAGTGGTAATTTATTTTTAATCATCATTTATAAAATAATAACCTAAACCTTATTTAACGAAGATATAGTGCTTGTACGAGCCTTGAAAAATCTTGTAATAAATATTAAAAAACGAATATTAAAAGTGTATGAGAAATTTTTAGAGAAACATGAATTTAATTAATAAAAATATCTTATTTGGGAATTTTTAATGGATTATATTATTATTCTAGTTATGTCATGCTCTTCACAATGTCAATTTATAAGAATAATACAGAAAATAGCATTAATTCTATTTTATAATAAAAAATATTTTATAATATACTTCAAATTCCCCCCACCCAATATTATCTCTAGAAAAGTGAATGGGACATTTTTAAAAGATTCACCCATGATCAATTTATGGGTAAATTTTATTTTATTGAAAATTTTATGAAACATTTTTTTAAATGATGGTATCATGGTAACAGGTGAAATGTTTAATAGTGGTTGAAACCAAAATATAAGGGTAAAACATTTTCTAGACATGTCCAAATTTAATTAAATTAGAGTAAATAAATTCATGCTTATACTACCTACATATTATATCAATTTGGATACATTTTAACTTTATAATTAATTTATACTCATTTATTTATTTATGAAATTATAAAAAATGCACCTCCCCACTCATATAGAAAGAATCTTTAAAGAATCATTTCCCCACAATTTATTAAGAAAATACCTTCTCTAATACCTTCATTACATCCCTCCCAAGTCTTAGATGACCATGATTTATCCTAAAAAAATTGGAAGGATTTAGTTATAAACCAAAAGAGGCTGTCTGAAGAAGAGGCATAATTATTAATTGAGAATTATCATTATATTTATTATATTTCATTATTAAAATATTCATAAAGAATGATTACATATTAAAATAATTATGTTTTATATACTGATATGTTATTATGTAAATTTCACAACCTATATCAATTTTATCTTAGATAATATGGTAAATGAATAAATCGTTATTCTGTACAATTGACTACAACCTCACAAAGAGATGTAATTTGATTTCCATCACCACTTATCATGAATGGTTATAATTATGGATTTAATATATATATATATATATAATGTATTATTGGAATATTTATCTATTTTTTTTCAATTAATGCTTCATATATTTTGTTACCATTCTATCTGTTGAAAATGATAACACCGTTCATGTATACATGTGGTATACCATCATCATGATGAAATGTGATTCTTTTTTCACCACCATTTCAAATTGATAATATATATAATATTATTTACAAAAATAATATTTTAGTTATCATATAATAATTATATTAAAAATCTAAACTATTACTGACATTATTTCTACCAATATAGTTGAAAAATGAAATGATTACTTAATTGTACGTATATCCTACCGTATCCATGATTATAATGCTGTTAATTTTTCATAACTATAATTCATGGTTAGTTTTAAAAGATTAATTTACTTATATAAATTATAGTTACGTCTTGATTATAATTCTAGATAAGATGGAATGGTGACCCCTTTGATCACTTTCAACCTAGGGAATTCATTTTTAAGAAATTATAAAAATAACATCAAAACATCTAAAATTAAAATAAATGACATTGTGATTTAATATTGCACAGTGAAAAGAAAATTAAAGGAAAAAAAATAGAATATTTTAATTAATAAAGTAAATAATTATAAATTTTTTATTATTCATTATTATAAATATGTATGTGATTAGTTAGACTAAATTTAAGGGGCTATTTATGTTAAAAATCATATTTAAATGTGTTAAATAATTATTTCCAAAAAAACTTTATGCTAGAAAAAATTCATAACATAATATTACGGATGTATTTATCGGTATACTAATCATAAAAAAGTTTATGAATTTCTTAAAATGGTTTCAAGAAGATTTTTTCCACAAAATTTTTTGGATTTCATTATAAAATGAAAAAAGAAATTTATACTATATCTTATACAGCTTCAACATCTTTTCCTACCATCATACCTATAATTTTTGGTTTTTTATTCCATTATAATATTCCATGTTTTATTCAAATAAATTCATTCCCCTCCCTTATTCTGTGAATTTTAGATTTTAAAATTATGTTTTTAAAGAAAGGGCTGATTCAATATCCAAAAATGATATATTTGTGTTTTTAAAAAGTAACTTTACAATTTTAATTATAGAAATAAAATCTTGTATGTTTTAAATACATTTTATGGTCCTTATAAAATCATTATGATTATGGGTTATATTGATATATATCATGATGATACGTGATCATGATATATCTCATGATGATGAGTAATCCCAATATAGATCTAAAATGCATAAGGTAATGATTATTTTACATATATAATAATTATGGATTTCATACTTAATGGTTATTAATAATTTAATTGTTCTTGAAAGTATTAATTGAGTTTAATTTCTTAAGGTACCTACATGAATTTTCTTTTCATTCTAGTCCATTTTTATGGAATTAATTTTATTTCAAAATGAAAGATAATGATCATTTGTTTCAAAAGAATCATTATTCTTTTAAATAGTTAGAAAGTATGTTTATATGAAAAATGAATTCATAGGATCTCATGTTTTATAAAAAACCATCCTAATTATGCTTTTTTCCTTCTTGTTTTCTAATAATATGATTTAGAAAAACATTTGGGGTAATGAAAATTTAATGTGAATGCAAATTATAATCTAAGATAGAAGTTTATTATGTTAATGGAAATCTCTTTTTATGATTTAATGGATTTAAAATGGACTAAATAGGATACTTTATATGAACCTTACTAATATTTTTTATCATTCAATTTTTTTAATACATCATTTTCCGATGAGTTTTATTAAATAACAAGGCATGATGAAAAATGTAATTAATTTGTCTTTAAAATAAATAAAATAGATTTTATAATGTTTATATTTATGGAAAAATGATACTGATTAGAAGTGGTCAATAAATATTTTATTATTTTATTGAATAACATATTATATAAATATACAAAACTCTAAACATAAAAAATATTCAAAATAAAATAATGTAAATTAATTTAGATATATGAAATTATTTGTCAAATAAATATATTATTTTTAGGGTACATTTAATTTTTTTTATATTCTTTCTTTCTTTTGGAGGATTTCCATGCATTTGGGTGGATGTGGTGGGTTTTCAAAATTTTGGCCAAAGAGTGATCCCATAACCAGATTTAAAAATATTTTTTTCATTTATAAGACCATCATTTTTCAAAATTTTCATCCATTAAAATCCTAAATAGCCTCTGCTGACCTATTAATACAACATTTTCAATTTGGACTCTTTAGGAGTCCATAATAATAGTCAACATAGGTTTTTATTTAAAGAATTGGGCCATCTCCGATGCACATTTCATGATTTTTTTAAATTTTAATTTAATAAAATATTCAATTTATTTTTATTTTTTTCGGATTTCATGTGTTACCCATGTCCAATGAACCAATATGTGTTCCCATTAGCTTTCCTCCCTTTTTCGAGCTCGTATGCATCACGAATTAGGGAAGAACATCATAAGGTTTCTCAAATCATCCAGAATTGAAGAGGTAACATATTTCTTTCATAACTCTTTGATATTTTACTATTTTCCCCATTATAGTTCGTACACGAAATTTTCTTCAATATTAGAACCACAATTTTGTTTTTGGGCTATTTAGAAATTCATCTACTATTGTATTTTGGGTGATTTCTTCAAGATCCCTCACGTAAGTGGTTCTCCTCCATTCTTCATTCAATTTTTTCAGGGCATCATTCGATTTTCATAGGATTTACTCAATTATAATAGATGTTCCTAATGTACATAAACATGGGGTTTTATCTAAGGGTTTGATTTTGTAATTATTGGTCTATTCTTTCTGTTTTAGGCTTTATATATGTCCCTTGTGGTGCGGTGGTGGTGCAGTTTGATTTTCACACAATGAATCAAAGGTTTTCAATATTTTGGTAGGTGATTCTATTGTGTATGAAATATTTTTGACATGGATGCTATGTTTATGATATATTCATGTTTATTAAAATATATTATTTCTGCAAAAATTAATTTTAGTGTTGTTTTTAATGAAAGTGAATTTTATGTGCCAATTTTAGGTGAAATTGGTGTTTTTATCATATAAATATTTTATTCGTTCATTTGGGTCACCCCTATAATTACCTATATTATTTTATTGAACATTATTAGGGATTAAAATCATGATTTTAATATTTATAATCATTGGTTGTTTCTAATAAATTTTAATTAAATGATGTTTGTGAAGCCAATGGACTTTAAGTGTCATATTTTTGTGAAAATGGGGGTTTTTAAGTGGTATCAATTGTGTATAGCTACTTTGTTGTTTTAAGTGACCAATAGATGTGTTTTTATATGATAAGTAATGTGTGTTGATTGCTGAATTTTTTTTATCACAAAAGGGGAAGCTCAAGTACCCAGGTGGGAAAATATATACAAGTATGACTAGTGAACCAGATGGGTTTTGATCATGTTTCAAAGATAAAATGGATAAAAAACTCTAACAAATCTATGTGGAAGATTTTTGGGGACCACTAGGATATGGGTATATTCCCTACTATGGGCTAGTTCATGGGGAGGTATTCTAACTTGGATACATTATACAGAGGTACAAGGTACATAGTGCCCGAGACTATCTAGTTGCCTATGGTTGTTCCCAGTTTTGGTGCTCATCTTATATGGGGAATTTAACATTGTATTAGGGTGTGATTATATTTAACTTAATTTGTCTCACATTTAATGTATAATTTTGTTAATATTCTTAATTTTTTTTATTATTATTTTCGATTGAAAGATGTATTACTTGGAATTTATCACCGCTTTATTTTATATATTATAACTATTTTATTTCTCACATTGTATTGAATACTATATGGATTCATTGGGTGGTATTTTATTGGTATTAGTCTCAAACCCTTCTTACATCCCATGGTTATAAGTATATATGAAAAAGTTTGACATAGGTAAAGGGAAAGCCTTAGGTGAAGGTGGTTTGAGTTGTTAGACCCCTATTATTGAGTTGTGTTGTGTAGAAGGCTCAGGGATGACCCCCATCTATCAGGTGGAGACATTTGGATTCCTTGATACCATATTTATTTGTATATTTTCCTCATTTAATATTTTTAAAATCCATGAATTCTGAACATAATTTTCTCAAACTTGTTTGGTATGAAAATTTCAGATCCATATTATTGATTGTTTTTAATGTTTTATGATTTCATACTCAAGTAAATCATTCCCAAACGAAACTTATTGATACATGTGCACTTTTTACAGCCCATGGTTATATGGAAATCCCTTAAGGTGTTGACATGGGTGGTATTTGGTGTCGGTAATAGTGACAACCAGATCTGGTAAGTAAGAAAATTGTATCAAATGTGGCTAAGGTTTTCATTTTATATTACTATTTTGGGATGTGTTGGGATAGATATGAGAATAGATTGTTGGGGCCTGATGGTTTGTTCGTGATTAGGGTGCATGGCCTACATCCCTTTTAGAAGACCTTGAGTCACCCGGGGACGTTGGAATTGCCTGATTGACTTCACTTCAAGGGGAGACATGTGGGATTAAGAACACACATGGATATCGGGCAGGGTAAAAGTAGTTGTTTATTTTATTATTGTAATGTGATTGGATTATTTATATTTGTTTTATTTGATTAAAATTTTTCAGAATTTTGATATTGGATATTGTTTTTGTGTCTGTTTCATTTTGTAGAAACATGCCTCCCCGGAGAGCTCCCATTCGACCATGGGAGGAAGCCGTAGAGTGTTCTAAAATGGAAATTAATCTAAGGCTAGTTGATGTCATGGTCCAAGTTGTCCAAGGACTAGGACAGGGACCAGATCCTATTACACCTCTTGTTAGAGTGGATGAGGCTGGTCCTAGAAAGTACAAGGCCCAAGATTTCATAAAAAATAAGCCTCCCACTATCTGAGGAAGCATAGAATACCAGGAAGCATAATAATGGATCGATAATATAGAGTGCATGTTCAGGTTCATAGATACACCTGAGGCGCTTAGGGTGAAGTGTTCCTCATTTCTATTGGAGGGTACCAGTCGTAGGTGGTGGGAATCTGTTCTTCAGACTGGGATGAATGAGCAGAAGTGCTTGGGAGATTTCCAGGATGTCTTCAATGAGCAATATAGCCCCGGGGACTTGGCATATGCTTGGTCCAGAGAGTTTATAGATCTTGTTCAGGGGAATCCTTCTATCAAGGAGTATATCTACTATTTTTCTGAGTTGGTTTCTTATTCCCTTAAAATCATCTCCAATGAGAAAGTGAATGCCCAGAGGTTTGAGAAAGGCTTGCGACCAGAGATATACTATTAGGTGTTCTTGTTTAATTTGAGGACCTATGATGAGGTCATTGAACAAGCGTACATGGAGGGGGTTGACCCAAATGAAAGGGATGGTTTCTCTAGATCAGTATCAGTAGTGGGAATTGGAATCTCTTCAGAGAAGAAAAAGAATTGCGAGGAACATTTGATGATAGGAGGTGGAGGTTTAGGCCACTCCTCCAGACACTTTTAATATGTAGCTTCTGAAGTGATATCAGTTGAGTGCCACCAGTGTAGGAAGCCTGGGAAAATCTGACCAGAATTCCCGCTTCCTCCAAATCATTGTTACCATTGTGGAGGTATAGGGAATTGGATGCTCTTCTTTGCGGTGGATTGTCCACTTCCGAGTGGGGAAAGGGAAATGGATTCAAGAGGTGTGCCACCATAGTATGATCCTTTAAGGACTGGGGGATATCTATATAGCGTCCATGGTGGTAGGGATGAGTAATCATCTTGGAAGATCTTGTTCAGTGCAAACCCACAGACTAGAAGTCATCCATAGGTAGAGTCCAAACATCTTCGTGCAATGGATTAGGCACCAGCAAGATCAAATGCAGGACATTGGACAATTAGAAGTACTGTTCTGATCGCATCTTCTATAGATGATTCTCTTCATGATACTGGTTCTTCTATTTAATTAATTTCTACCCTATTTATGGGCACACTAAATTTAGAAACAAAGTTTTTTTCTTTTTCTATGGAGTTGGTGATGCTGCCGGGAGAGAAGCAGCAGTGTCTCAGGTGCCCATTATGTGCACTCTCTATGTTAGGGATTCTGAAGGAGTTGTATGTTTTGGTGATAGATATGGAACTAATTGAAATAATACATGTCATATATTGGTTATTACACTTCCATTCACACATTGATTGCTACAGGAGGTGAGTGAGTTTCACAGAACCTGATAAGAGTCATAATGTTTTTTGTTGAGAATGCGATCCTTGGTCGGGTCACGTAGGACCTCTACACTCCGAGTTAGGATGTCATATATTTCAGTTACTGATGCTCGCACTAGAGTATTATGGTACATACACAAAAGGTTCACAACCATAAGTACTGAATGTGTTTACAATGTAATTCCCATATAATTGTTATTGTTTCCCCCCAGTGCGGGAAGTGGAGTTCTTGATTGACCTGGCACCTGGAACCAAGATGATATCCCATCCCTCTTATCAAATTGCCACACTGTGCGGAGGAAATTAAAGAGACAAATATAAGACTTAGAATCCAAATGATTCATTCACCCAAGCGTCTCTCCTTGGGCCTCTCTTGTGTTTTTCGCGAAAAAGGTGGATGGATCCTTCTGGTTGTGAAATGACTATCAGAAGTTAATCAAGGTAAAAATTAAGAAGAAATAACCACTTCCCAGAATAGATGATTTGTTCGATCAGTTGAAGTGGGAAAAGTGGTTATGATTAATAGAATTGTGTCTGGGATGTCATCAATATAGGGTGAAAGAGGAAGATATCAAAAAGACAACCTTCCAAAGTAGGTACGACCACATAGAGTATTTGGTCATGCCATTTAGATTGACCAATGCTCTAAAAGTCATTTTGGAAATCATGAACAAGCTATTCCATTAATATCTATATTCTTTCTTTACGGTGTTCGTGGATGATATCCTTGTATACTCTAGATCTGAGGAGGGGCACGAACTTCCCTTGGGGATCTTTTTGGGAACATTTAGGGATCATTGCCTCTATGAAATGTTTTCAATGTGCATATTCATGATCATGTATGTGAAATTTATAGGGCATGTGATCTTGGAGCAGGGGGTTTAAGTAGACCCTATGAAGATCAGTGCAGTTTTTTCTTGGGAGCAGTTGAAGTATGGGTTCAAGATCTAGAGTTTCCTTGTCCTGGCTAGTTAATATAGGCGATTCATTTTGGATTTCTCTCAACATTCTTCACTGATGACCACGCTCACCCAGAAAAGGGTGAATTTTTTATAGGGCCTAGAATGGCATAAATAATTTTAGGAGAAATTGTGGTTGTTGACTACTGCCCCCGTATTGTTTTTCCTGAGTCCAAGAATTCGTATGAGGTCTATTGTGATTATTCATGTATGGGACTTGGTTGTGTGCTTATTCATTATGATCACTTGGTGTCGTATGGCTCATTCAAACTCCAACAACACAAATATAATTACCCGACCCACCACTTGGAGATAGAAGCACTAATTCATGCTTTGAAGATCTAGAATGACTACATATTTGGGGATATGTTTTTGGTCTAATATGATCACAAATCATGTCCAATATCTTCTCACAGAAGGACATCGAATTAAGGGTGCATGGCTGGATTGAGTACTTGCAGGGGTTAGACATTGGCATTGTCTACACCAGTGGAAAGTATAATGTGGTGGTCGATGACTTGAGTAGAAGACTTTCAGTGCAAGATTTGAGGATGTCCAGTGATGAGTGTAATTTGATGGGACTCTTTTCATAAATACATGTGGGGACCAGGGAGCACCATGGAGGTGTGATCATGGTGAGTGTTCAGTAGAATCTTTCTGTTTTGGAGTTGATTTAGTGGGAATATCCTAGTGATGAGCTTTGTCAGCAGTCAAGGATGTTTCATCATGGTGGGGAGACGTCCTATGATTTTTCATCATCTCCCGAGGGCAACTTGTGCTTCAAGGGATGCTAATTAGGGCCATCATCCATTTAGAAGGTAGTGATGGAGGATAGCTAGCAGTTTTAGTGGGTAGTCCATCTGGGTTCCAACAATATGTATTATGATGTATATCGATAGTTCTGGTGGCCAGGTATACGATGGGACCTATCGTACATTGTTTCATGATACTCTACATGCTAGCAGGTGAATGTAGAGCATCAAAGGCTCTCATGTTTGCTTCATCCATTAGCTATTACTACTTTTAAGTGGGAAGAGGTTGCTGTGGAATCCATTGTTGGACTGCCTCGAATGCCTCAGGGTAATAATGCCATTTGGGTGGTGAATAATCGTCTGAACAAATCATTCCATATAATTCCGATCAAAGATACAACTAAAGTGAATGAGTTGGTCCATTTTTATCATTAGGAGGTGGTGAGACTCCATAGAGTTTCATTAGAAGTTGTGTCATATTGAGACCCCCACATTGCTTCTCGATTTTGGTATGGCCTTCAGTAGTCCTTGGGGACTCACATTAAGATGAGCATGAACTACCACCCTTAGATGGATGGTCAGACATAAGAGGCGAATTCTGATTTTGGAGGAAATTCTTTGTGCATGTGTCTTAGACTATAAGGATTCACGGGACAACAATTTGGGATTTTTTGTGTTTTATTATTATAATAGTCACCAATCCTCTATTAAAATGGATCATTTTTAAGAGATCTATGGTCGGCCATGTCGGTCCCCCCATGTCTTGTGCTATGGAAGGTAAGAACACACTATTGGGGAAGTCTCTAGTGCAGGAGATGTCTGGGAAGGTCAAGTTGATCTGGCATCAGTTATTGACATCTCAGAGTCACCATAATTGTTATTATAACCAGAGGGGTCGAGACCTAGAGTTTTCTGGGGGTGATAGAGTATTATTGAATGTGGCCCCTTGTATGGGCTATTGTCAATTGGGAAAGAAATGGATGATGACGTGGTGGTATACTAGACAATTTAAGATCAGCAAGCATATTGGCAAGGTGGGATACATTTTTTCCATACCTTATCATTTGAAATCCATCCATGACATCTTCCATGTCTCTATGTTGAATAAATACAACCTAGATCTATCCCATGTACATAATTGGGTGGAGTTGGATATTGAAACTGATATATCATTTATTGAGTGGCTGATGTGAATAGTGTGGATCTATGAAATGGTATATCGAGGAAAGTATATTAAATTGGTTTCGGGTTCTTTGATAACATGGTAATGATACACAGGAGACAAGGGTGTAGAATTCATGGGTTGAGAAAGTGTACCCATTCTTATTTTATAATCATGCTTCTATTTGAATTTCTATGACATAAAGTTTTCATCATGGGAAGAATTTTCACATACATAACTGATTTTAAATGTATTTTTTATTTAATTTCCATGATTTATTTTTTTCAGTGTTTCCCATGAATTTTGGTTAAAGTGGTGCGTTTTCGAAATTTAATCCAAACTGTGAGCCCATTTCCAGATTTTGAAATATATTTTTCTTCTTTTATAAATCCTTCATTTTTCAAAAATTTTCATCCATTAAAAAAAATGGAATCTTCTGAACTATTAACACCACCATGTCATTTTATACCCTTTATAAATTTGTAATAATGGTGGATTGTGTTTTTTAAGGAATTAGGCCATCTTAGAAACCAATTTAATGTTTTTTAAAAACAATATTTTTATTTAATAACGTATTATAATTTTATTAATTTTTGATGATTATAAGTGTCATATTGGCCCACTGAACCCATCCATGTTCCCATTATTATTCTCCCCTGTTTGGAGATGGTATGCATCGCAAATTAGGGCAGATCATCATAGGGGTTTTCAAATCATCCAAATTGGAAGAGGCAACTTCTTTCCTTTACAACTCTTTCAATTCGTACACTTTTACCCGATTCCAATTCCTACAAGACATAATCATCCTTATTCAAACCTAAATTACATTTTTGGATGTTTTTAAAATCATCTACTGGTGTATTTGTGGCTATTTCATCAAGATCCATCATGTAAGTGGGTCTCCTTCATTCTTCTTTCGATTTGATTAGGTTTTAATTGGATTTGCTAAGGGGTTTTCCATTATTTTTTATGTTCATAATGTATAGAATCATTGGTTTTAAACCAACGGTTTTATTTGTAATTTTTTGTTCTATTATTTTGGTTTTAGGCTTCATATAAGTCCCTTATAGTGCGACGATGGTGCGGTTTGATTTTCGCACAAAGATTCCAGGGTTTTCATTATTTGGGTAGGTGATTCCACTGTATATGAAATCCTTGTGACATAGATGACGTTCTTATGATATTTTAATATTTATTTCATTTTATTATTTTTTAAAAATTCGTTTTACCTATGTTTTTAATGAATGTGAAATTTGAGTTCTATTTTTAGTTTTAATTTGGGGTTTTTCATAAATTTTTTTAATTGTTCATTTTGAGATACCCTATAATTACCAAGATTATTTTATTGAAGTGTATTAGATATTTAAATCAATTTTTTGAATATTTATACTCTTTTTTTGTTCCTGTGAATGTTTGTTTAAATGGTTTTTCAGAATTTGAAAATCTTTTAGTCCCATGTTTGTGTGAAAATTGGGGTTTTTAAAAGATATAACTTATAGGTTCAGACGGGGCTTCCCGATAACTGAATATTTAGTATCATTGAATGGCGTTGAACTGATTTTTCTATTTTTATTACATATAATTGTTCCCATAGTGTGAAAATTGGATATTTAAAAGGGTTTTGGGTGCAAAACAATGTGAGATTTTGAGAAGTTGTTCTATTGAAAATCAAAATGGTTAGTTGTGTGTTTTAATTGGTATCAAATGTTTATATCTAATGTATTTCTTGTATGTTACTAGTAGTGGTGATGAAAATTAATCTGTGTTTCTTCCTAATGGTTTTTTAACATAAAAGTGGATGCTCGGGTACCTAGGTGGGCAGATATGTGCTAGTACGACTAGTGAACCAGATGGGTTTTTTCCTTGTTTCACTGAGAAAATGGAAAAAAAAGACTATAAATAAACTATGTGGATCATGTTTTAGGGAAACTAGGTTATGGGTATATTCTCTACTAGTGAATTTTTTATGGGAAAGCATTGATACTTGGATTATTTACACTAGGTTACGAGGTACATAGGGCCCGAGACTATCTAGTTTCCAAGGGGCGTTCGTTGTTTTGGTAGAAATATTATTTGTGGTATTTAACCTTGTATTAGGGTGCATTTAGATTTAAATTATAGTATCTCATAGATCATGTTTAATTGTGTTATCCTTCTGAATTTTTTTAAAAAAAACTATTTTCAATTGAATGATGCATTTCTTGGAATTTCTCACCAGTTTTCTTTACATAAAAAAACAGCTTGATTTTGCACCTTTTATTGCATACTCTTTGGAATATTTGGGAGGTATTGTCTTGTTATAAGGATAAAACCCTCCCTAAACAACTTGGGTGTATGTAGACTTGGTTATCTTTGACTTAGCTAAATAAAAATCCTCTGGTGAAGGCAGTTCGGGTTGTTAGTCCCCTCCTACTGTGCAATGTTGTGGAGATGGCTGGGTGGTGACGACCCCCTATCATGTGGATTCATTGTGGATTTCATGTTGATATATTTATTTTAGTTTTGACCAAATTTACTATATTTAATATGAATGTATTCAGAACTATATTTGTAAAAATGTTTTTGGAATGAAAATTTCATATTCGTATTATTGATTGGTTGTAATGTTTTATACTTTCAGACTCGATTAAATCATTACCAAAACATATTTATTGATATCGAGAACATTTTACAGCCTCTGGGGATAGGGGACCACCTTTGGGTCTTGTCATGGGTGGGATCTGGTGTTGTTAATAGTGGAGACAAGATCTGGTTCATGAAAATATGGGTTAAATAAGGATTAGGACAATATATTTGTGGTTTTGAGGAGGATATTATAAGTGTTTCTAGGGTCATGAGAGTGTTTTCGGCTTTTCAAAGGTCACATCAACCATGTATATGGTCTAGTCCTAGAAATGTTATTTTTTGAGTTGTTAGTTTTTATTTTCATTGAGGAAGGGGAGTTCCATGAACATGTAAATGACATATCGAGTCATTTAAAAGGGAGTTTTAGTTTGGAGTTCCTCATATGAGGTATTGTATGTGTAAGAATTCCTTGTAAAGGGTGTGGAAATAGGTATAAAATCATAGAAAATCTCTTATAAAAAATGGATGCAAGATCCCACCATGTGACAGTCTTATGTAGGCTAAGTAGAAAACCACCATGTTTATGGAAGAAGGGCATATAAGATACTCATATAAGACATCATTGGGAACCACCAAGGCTTCGAACATTCACTGATCTAGACCATGATGATTCTCAAACAAGATTTTTAAATTTCTAATTTCTGTGGATCTAGTAATGAATTATTATAATCTCTATTTGACCAAGGGAAACATAATTTAGTTAGAGGTCATTGTTCTATGGTAGACACTAATGATATCTCATCTATACATAGAGAGATCAATATTACATATTTTGATTAAATTTATTATACATAAATCATGGTCTAATTCCAGAATCCATTTGTGCCCTTTTTTCACCTCTTTTGTGGACTCTATACTATATGGATCACCGGATCATGTTATTTGGTTCATGGTATGATATTTAGATTTTATCTTCCTCATATAATTATCTTATTCTTTTTCAGGGAAAATATAAGTAATTTGAGGCCCTATTTCGGGGTGTTTTGGTATGGTTTGATGGTGTCTTGAATTTTACTAGTTTTATAAGATATTCATTAGGTTTCAGTAGAGGTTTATCTTTAACAGTCTAATATTTATAGGATAAAGATAATATTATTAATAGATTTATGGTATGAATAGGTTCTCCATTATTAAACTGAACTATTTAATTTATCATTTAATACCACATGGAGTAATAACAAAATTAATATTAATTAATTAGAAAGTAGATTAAATAAATATTTGGATTTAGTTTGTAAATATCATATGTGTTTATGCCATGATAAGTTTTTGCCTCTTATTTTTCTAGATAATTTGATATCAATATTTATGTTATGGGTTAACACATTTCTAATGAACATAAATCTTCTGATTATGGATAATTAATTAACAAAGGGGAATATTTATTTTTTAATTTCTATTCACTATAAATTTACGGAAATAAATGATATTCAAAAATCATGTTAAATTAATAAAATTTTTTGATAAAAATATCCTTTGGTGTATTGTGTTAGTATTATTTGATAAAGGATTATTTTAATATAATTTGGTAATTATATTGGGGTTTTAGGATAACCTTTTGAGGTCGATTGGACCCATTTACTAATGATGGTGGGATTCCATGGTTTTAGGGCCTACTTCACTATTGATTGATTGTTATTCTTTTCTACCTTCTATTATTTATCAAGGATGGGATTTTTTTTCTTTGTTATGGGTAGTGAGTCTTGGATATATGATGTTTTTATAGATTTTATAGGGATGCTTTATATTGTGTTAATTGTTATCTCCAATTATGTTGAGATGAATGGTGATGTACATGGTGGTGTTATGGATTAATCTAGGACTCATAGAGAAGGTTAAATCTATGATTTCCCATTATTTTATTTACTAAAAGGTGAGATTATGTATTGTCAGTGAGTCCAATTGAATTGAGGGATATACTTGTTTCTTATTCTAAATTTATTTTCCCACTACATGATGTTAATGTTTTTTTCATAATTTATAAATTTTTATGTAATATTATGATGATTTATATAGTAACTACAATTATGGAATGATAATGAATGATAAATGGTCTAACTTGAGCGGTCAACGACTTGATAGAATCATTAAGGATGATAATCCATAGGGAACCATGGATTGAGTTGGTTTATGCCTACAAATTCATTTTAATTGGTAATACATAATGTTATGAAGAATGTGTGAATGAAATAATTTTGGATATGTTTGTCCCCATATAGGATATTTAGTCATTAGTAGTAGAATATTAATGTCCAAGAGATGATAACAAATTTTTTGTCTGAGTATATGTAGTTAATTATAGTGTTCTTTGTTATATATAACTACATTCTACATGGTTTATTTATTTCATACTCGACCTCACCCATGTTTATAAGGATGATAGAATGTTGTGTACTATGTGATGGTTTTACCTAACATTTTGGTTCATGGTGATGGGATGGAAAACTACCTCATGTTTCCCCAATCTCTTCTTTTGATATTATTATTTATAGATATTCATAGTTGTTACATTTTCCTATATATGTTATTATATGGATATAATTAATATGGTTGATGAAAAAAAATTATCTTTGGATATATTATCATTATGATTATTATAGTTATTTTTATGGGAAATGATGGATTAATGTGTAATAAATGATGTATTTATTTTCGGGGCTACCAAATGCTTCTTGATTATTTTATAAAAAATGTGGATGATTTTCAATAGATTAAGTGATTTATGGGGTTTCTAGTGTTTTATGATTTTCCTGATGTTTTTTAGAAGACCTTTTAATTTTGGAGAGATATGACTTTGGAAGTGCACCACTAGAGAAGTGTTCTAAACTAGTGGGGATATGGTCCTGGGTACCATCAACATTTTATTAAATGGAATAATATGTGTTTAAATGCATGTGATAAATTAAGAGAGATCCATAATGAGACTAGTAACATAACATATCTGACTAGGTGATGAGTTAATTTCATTTATTTACCCACTGATATTTAGTATGCTTTCATCAATTTTACAAGAGAGGATCCCTTGAGGACCTTCATGTGTACACTTGTATAGTAAACATATATATATATATATATATATATATAGTTTTTCAGATCCATAGTTATGTTATGTTATGAGAATGGACATTACTAGACTGTGTATTTTTTAAGGATGTATTTGGACTAAAAAGTCACTATCAAGGAATTCAATGACAAACCATGTTGGGTTGACCAAACCATACAACCATGTTAACTTTTTCATGGTGGGGTAAAGCAATGAAATAGAACAAACATTTATATAAGGTAAAAATACACAGAAATAGATGACTATTTGGAATTAGAAAATATAACCATGTCCATAACATCCAAGATAATCAAGATAAACCTAAAGTAGGAATAGAGAAAGACCAACAATTCTCCATGTGAGAAATAGTCTTCTATAAACCGACCTGAACAGATGGAAAATACCAATGGGAAGCTGAAATACTACAATATTCTATTTCCTATACCTGTATATAACAATACACTATCTAAAACCACCAATGAGAGAAAGTAGGGCATGATCACAATGCCTAGTAGGATACCATGATAGTTTCTATAAATGTTCTAATATCCATAATGAAAAATTTATATCCATTAAAATAATATTTTTACTAATATTTATCTTATATCTAATTACTTGGTAAGTAATTTTCCTTTTTTTTCAGAAATTCATTTCATATTATCAATACATAAATATGATAGGTTTGAAAGATATAAATAGATTTTAATATCCATAAATCAATTGGTAATAAAGTATACACAAATCCATGAAATTAACATTCATTAGAAGCTAGGTGACAAAACCTCATCTAAAAATATGTGAGAAAAAATAAAGGGAAAAAATCAAGTGAAAAATAATCAAAAATTAAAAATAACATTGTATTTAACACTAGTATATGGGACAACGAGTTATAGATACTCAAGAAAATTAATACGATTAATAATCGATCAATAAAATATTCAGTCCTACCACAATTCTTCGACATCCAAATGTTCACCTCCTAGTGGAACCACACAACCCACGACTACAAAATTCCCTTTCATGATGGACCCATGTTCCCCAATGTTACAATTGTTAAAATAAAATTCAAAACCATGATCTCAATTTTTTAAAACATTTCTAATGAAAAGGAAATCATCAATGGTGTTTCAATTTTTTTACAAATCATGGAAATACATTATCAAGGAAAAACATTTTTGAAAAAAATTTTCATTCCAAGAAAATAATTATAACCACATATCAAATAATATAAATTAAAAACATAATGAGATTTAAAAATCATAAAAACAAAGTCATTTAATTTACCCATTATATAAAAAAACCTACCTCAAAATGGTATAATCCATGATTTCCTTGACAGTGGTTATTAAAAAACATGAGACTGACCATCAAAAGAAAAGAATGAAAAGAAACTGCAAAGGTTAAAACATATAAAAACTATCCAATAATTAATATGAACTAAACCAAAACTAATTAAATATAATCAAAGAATTTAATTACTAACCAAAAATAACACATGCCTAGATATTGACACAATAAACACTGTAATGTCTAGTCACTATGAAAATGACCCCAAATGATTGGACTTCTCCAAAATCACCACTAAAAGATTATATTTTTATAGGGAGAATGTATGAAAATGAATAAAATAAGAAATTGTCCATATGAAACCATAAAATCCCAACTCGTAATGATTACATGTTGTGTAATCCCGTTATATTACATGTAATCTACAATGCACAAGTATATTGATATACATGTCACATTTTTTTCATTTATAAAGTGTGATCCTAGTATATGATTTTTAAACCGTTAACACCATGAAAATAATTTATATAATATTTTATGAATTTAATAATCATAGTGTAACCCACATACAGAACATATAAATTCTTAGAAGACTATAGAAACTGGTAATTTTAGTAGAAAAACTCAAAAAGCACTCTTTTTCCTTTCTCTGAACATGAGAAGAACCCTACTAAATCTAAGAAACATTTATACCTTATATACATTAATTATTACAAACATAAATCTATATTATTCAGTTCATTTTACCAAAAAATGTACAATATCTCGGAGAATTTCCCAAACACACACAAAAAATAATAACAAACAAATAAAAATTAATTGGGGACCTAAAACGTATAATGGGGTGTTACAATAGCCTGACCTTAAAAAATTTATTCCCCCATAAGTCAATCATATTTCTATACACATATACATTTATGGCAGCTAAGGCCTCATCTATAATTTACTCTCCTGCACCTCATGGTTATCCTATTTATACTAACACAGTCCTTAGTGCAAAGACATCATTGTACCATGAAGTAGCTTCTATAGGTGATCAATAATATAAACTGGATGATCAAAAATTGTTGTTTTGGTCTCAAGATCAACATCCTACAACCTAATCACATGGGAATGTTCAACTATATAGCACCTTATAAGGGAAAAAAGAAACATTTATTCGATCAAAGTCAATGCGGATAGAAATTCTAATTGATGGGACACCTTTCACATACATCCAATGAAATCAAAGGGTCCCATGGACCTCTATGACAACATAACTTTCATACAAAACTGATACATACCAAGCTAAGTGATACTCTAATAAAATTATTATAACCAACAAAAAAATCTATCACTGAGGAATATTATCCCAGATAAGATTTATGATTAATATGTTTTGTGATCAATATCTTTAGGATCAACATCACCATCTACGTTGTCACCTTAGAATATCTCATCCCAAGTAAGAACCACTGTTCTAAATCCACCTAACACATGGTAGATCCACATATCCACCCATAAAAATACCCAAAGTTCACTATCCTTATAAAATCATGATAAATATTATAATATGAATACTATACCACATGAAAGTTCCTATCCATTGATCCTAAAAAATAAAAAACACAATCCCATAGAATGAAAATTCATTCTTAATATAATCTAATAACCCATCGACAGATGCAATAATTTCAAGAACCTATTCATAAACCTCTTTCCCCAGTCAAATACAACCATAGTTTGGGCAGTATGAAATATCATAATCTCTCAGACATACATGTACCCATATTTTCCACCTTAATCATCTCCTTGATAGGTAGAGAATTTGTCGATTCCATGATTTAAAAAATGTCCACAAAAATCACATCTTTCCAACTAATATTCAAATGATAATAACATTTAAATCCCTAAAAAACATCCAACGTCCATACATTAATGTGATTGTGATACAAAAATTCATAGGTCTCTATGGTTTTCCTTTAAATATCAAATAAGTAAGATATTATGATAGAAAATATGCAATCAACCCCCTCATTCCTAGACACTAACACCAATGTCTTCTGTCATGATACATTCATATTCACAGGGTTCGTTGACCAAAAAGACTAGTTTCCATTATTGTCAAGTCCTACCAAATCAAATTGAACAACCAACCCACCACATTAGCACAAAGGGCCACTAGGAGATCGATACCACTCACCCAAGGTCCCCCCACCATAATTGATTTCACTAAAGCATCGTAACTATACTTATATCACTTACTCGATACAAAATCTCTCATCCAGAGATCATTCATCTTCCATAAAATCCGAAAACACCTATCCAACAACCCGTTCAACTAGTATGAAAATCATAGAAAATAAAATCATCAAATTCCTATCTATAACTCATAAACTCATGGCATGTGTCATTAATTTTATTCCCAATGCATCAGCAAACAAATTTAATTTTCCTGGAGTGTACTAAAATGAATCATAAAATGTCCCAAGTTACTCAACCTAATGTCTCTATCACAAGTTTAGATACATCTGATAAAAAATATCATTCTTTCATGGATAATGAGAATACAGTATAAACCACTTCCCAATGATATAGTGACAACAAATTTTCAGTGAAATGAAAATTTATTCTAACTAAAGTTCATGGTCCAAGTAATTATTCTCCTGATGGAATAACTAGTGTGATCAATAGGCCACAACTTGTTTCCTATTCATCAAGATGCATCCAAAACCCATACTAGTGGTATAAAATACATCGTAATCCCAAAACCATTTCTCGAAGAATAAAAATTAGCCCTAAAGTTAACAACATATTTAGCTTGACAAATGATATCATAATTTTTCATTTCCATTTAGAATTTATAGCCTTATAGGTTAATCATGTCACATCATATGAAAATATAGATAAATCTAGAAAACCCTATGCGTAGTAACCTTCCGACCCCAAGAAGCACTATATATCAAACACAATTTTTTTATTATATGATAACAGAACATCTTGTCTCTTTTAAGGATCTACTAAGATCACCCCCACATATTTAATATTCCTAATTAATTTCACTTCTCGCATCTAAAGCTCACATTTAAATAGATACCAAAAAATAGATCTTAAAAAATGGTTCAAAGAAATATATGCATATGGTCCCTATGTTCCTCATATAACATGGTTTAAACCAAAATAACATTTATGAACACAACAATTAATGTGTCCATGAATATTATAAAGATCCAATTAATAAAGTCCATAAAAACCTATTGAGTGTCAGTTAGATATAAAAGAATAACTAGAAACTCAAAAAGAGTATATCAGATCCTAAATAATATATTCAGTATATACTCTTATTAGAACCTTATAAAGTTGTACCAAGACAACATGTCAATCTTAGAAAACCAATATGCCCATTAGAGATGGTCAATATGGTATTAAATAAAAGGAAATTATATTTTATTCATAATAGTCAATGAATTATTATTCTGATTTTAAATAAAAATTCAAAGGGTACCATATACATTCGTAGAAATGATATTTGCTGACTCCCACAGTTACACTGTAGGATGAATATATCCTTTAACAACTTACTCATCAACCTATATCATTTGTTACACCAACCTAGTAGGTAACATTCAGTAAGATAGGATAAAAATGTTCACCAAACTAGTGAGTTGGTTAATAGATAACATAACATTCTTTTGGGTGGTAAATCCAAAAATAACCTTCAATGACATTGGATTATTCACATACTACATTAGAATATAGAACCCCCAAATAATGTCCATTTTTATCATGAAACATCTTTAGAATCTGGCATGAGATTACACCATCATAATAAATAACATACCGTTCCCTTATGGATCTAGAGTCCCAATGAACCTAAAAAACATTAGTGAAAACTTCAGTACAAAATAAATGTACCTTGTAGCGATATATAACAACCCATATCTTTATTACATATTTAAACTAGAATTTATTACATAAACATGCACGTAATCCAACCTAGAAGATCGATAGTTCTAGTGTCTTTCTGGGGTAGAAACATTACATGAAAACATCATACATAAAAAGACAACATCTTTATTGAAAACATTATTTACATGACCACAACATTCCATCATACTAATAATTTCATAGAAAAACCTGAGGACATACATATGAAAAGGGTGATCTATAAAGCATCGTAAGGGAGTATACAAGGAATGACATAAAGATTATAATACATTATAGGAAATAGTAATATCAATGGGGAGCAAGTGAAAAAATAAAATAAAGTCATTATATTTCATTATTATCATAACATGGAGTTGTGGGAAAAACATTTAACATTATAATTGCATGAAAAAAGGCACATTCCACATGGAGCATGAGTAAAATCTCTTTGCTCATGAATTATAATGAGTAAACCCTAATTAAAGTTGAATTATAATGAGTAAGACCTCATCTCACAATGCATGTCATGATAATGTTATTTACCCAATGCATTGGAGCGCTATTAGGGTGCACCCCTCTTAATCATTTCATTTCATTCATAAGTGTGCCACTTAGATCATAAAACACAGATTCACTAAAAATAATAATTTATTCCATGAATAAGATATACGGAATACATAAATGTAACTGTTTAATCAACAAGATCATGTGGATAAACGTTAATAACATTGATAGGGAAACGGGTATGGTATTCACTTACACGGTGATTTTGGCATGGGAATTTTTGTGTAACTTCGGAACCAAAAAGATGTCAAATAGAAATCATAAAATGGGTTGATGAGAGAGAAATGGGTATCTAATTATTTATACCTGAAATTAAATGTAAGGGGGTAATAAAAAATAATATCCCATCATATATAATGGAATTAAGATTCATAATATAAATTAATTTATTTAATGTAAATGATGATAGAGAAACACCTTACAAAATTTCAGCAAGCTAACAGGTGTACATGGGAGGCATTAGTGAAAAAGAAAGGGGTTTTTCATCAGTCAAACATATTGAGCTTAGTATATGAGAGGTGAAAAATCATACCCCAACATTTTTAATTTAAAATAAAAAGGAATAAAATTATATAGAATCTTGGACATAAATAGAGAAGGAAGAAAAATAAGGATCCCGTACTTTGAAGTGTCATCCCATGGGCATAAGAGTTGCTTGAGAGAGGATTCATGGGAGCTTGGGGATCCAGGGGAGTATTTGAGAGAGATTAGGGAAGATTTTGGTTGAGATCCAAATGGTTTGAGTGAGGAGTAATAGGATATTGAGTGGGATTATATAAGAAATGAGAATGAATTATTTATTATTTTGGTTTTGGACACTACACATTAAAGTAATCAAACCCACAAACCATCCCATGGGGGTTTCCCCTAGTTATTTACAAAGAGGAATGGAGAAAATTATTTTATAGGTCCAATGGTATAACTTATAAAAATATTAGGCTTTCTTATGTGGAGGTGAGTCAGACTCTCATGTAAATCCTTTTAAAAAGATAAAATATTTTATATTTTATGGAAGGTCAACTAAGGAACCATAAAATTAATCAAAAAAATATTAAATCACATTATTTTAAATATAAAACATATATTGGGCAGAAAATATATTTTATAGTGTTTTATTACATCACTGTTGGGTAATTATGATGTCATAAAACACATTATATATTTAAATAGTATTTAATTTTTACCCAAAAATTCAACTGTCTTAAAAAATTATGAAAAATTCACTGTTAGATAATATTGATTTCATAAATCCAATCCTTATATTCATTTTTTTAAATAATTTTAAAAATAAATGTATTTTTACTTTTAAAATCAAAATTGACATTAATTAAAAAATTCATGGGTTTTAAAAACTACATCATTAAAACCTTAATAAAAATTACAATTGTATTCATAAAAAATTATTCATTAATTTATATTTAATAAAATATAGTATTGTTATGAAAATTTTATTAAAATATTATTTAATTAAAAATCCATTTATTTTAAAAAATATATATCTAAATTTATTATTATCTACAAATACTATTTTCCATTTCAAAACCATTAACCGAGTGACAGTAACAAAATGAATCTATAATATTTATACAGAAATAATGAACATGATCATAGTGGTAGGGTCTTATTACAGAACACATTATAACACAAGAATAAGACCTAATTGTGAGGTGCGTGATGGTGAAAGACTCTAGGGGTGGCTCAGATAACATCGATCGGGTGGTAATCTCTATTAACTTTCTATTATCCCTTAAGAAGTTCTGTTAAAGATTTACATGGTTAATCATGGATTGGGGTTGGTAAAGAATGAAACCTAGTGAAACTACCTTTTCCAACTCTGAAAAATGAGCATTGTATAGAGAAATTCAACTAGAAGAGGCCATCACATCATTTTTCTGTGTAAATTTGATTTGTTAAAGACCTGTATTTTTACTAATAATTTGATCACTATTCAAGGACTATATTAGTAATGGTAACTATTAATATTGGTAATTTAAAATAAAAAAACATAAAACCAATGAATTTATTATGTTTTATAAGTATAATTTTCATAATAAAATAAGTAATTGTATCAAAATGAATTTGATTTTATAAAATTTCGAGTCATTATAATTTCACCCCTGTAATTTTCTTTTCCATCAGTAAAGCACATATAGGAAACTATGCTTTATCACTTCCTACGATTCTCATGTTTCTTTTTCAATATTTTGGTTTCTCCACAACAATTGGATGAGGGGCATTGTCTTATTTTGTAAAACTTTTTCCCTATGATCTAAGATCTTCACCGGCTTCTCTTGATAAGAGATTTCATTCTTCAATGGTACCACCTCTAGACGAAGTATATGTGATGGTTTAGGTATGTATTCCTCAATATTGATACATGGAATAGATCGTGTACATGAGACATGTTTGGTGGGATTTATATTCAATATGACACTTCTCTAATGTGATCAAGGATTACTATGGCAGATGTACCTTGGAATAAGCTTTTCTTTCTTCCCAAATATCATAAATTTCTTCCACGGTGATATGTAGAGGAATTACATGTCTCAAATATCAAACTATAGTTCTCATTGATGATTTTCATCATAGATATTATGTCGACTATGAGCATATTTAATGTGCTACTGGATAGTGTTAAACATCTCCACCATTTTGTAGAACATTTCTATACCTAGGAATTCCCCAACTTCAACCCAACATGTTGGGGTTGTGCACCTCTTACCATAAAGGGATTCATAAGGATACATTTGGATGCTTGAGTGAAAACTATTACTGTAAGGGAACACAACAAGAGGAATATGTTGATCCTATCATCCTTTGAAGTCTATTGAGCATGATCAAATAATTTCTTAATGTGTTGGGATAGTCCACTCTGATTGGTCAGCTGTTAGAGGATAATAAGTCATATTAAAGTTCATCTTAATATTCAGAGCATGTTGGGGACTCTTCTAGAACATGTAGGTGAATATTGGATCTTGATCAGATACAATAAATAGTTTAACTTCAAGAATCCTTTCAACTTATCTAATGTATATCTGTTCCTGTTGATCAAATTAGAAATCCTACCAAATTGCAATACAGTGTATTGTCATTGTAAGGCGATCCACAAAAACCCAGATAGCATTGATTCCTTTGGATGTGTTCCAATGTCTGGTGACAAATCCCATGGTGATGTTCCCCCATTTCCATATTTGTATAGGTAATGGTTTCATAACCCCCTGAGACTTCTTCCTCTCAACATTCTCTTGATTACATACTAGGCAATTTGATGTATAATCAGCGATCTCCTTCTTCATGTTATCCCACCAATAATTCTCTTAGAAATCTCGATACATCTTCTTGTTTCCCAAGTGAATGGGAAAATTTTATCTATTTGCGTCATCCAAAATATCATTATTTAACTTAGGATTTTTGATACACATTGTCTTGACCCATATATTACAATTCCTTCTCCATTAATATTGAACAGTGAAGATTTTATTTTACTAATAGTTTCCACTTATGAATTTCTATATCATCCTTTTGACCATCCTTTATCCTTTCTAAAAGTGATGGTTGTACAATCATTTCTGAAAGGATTTTCAATGTTTTTTTATTTATTATTACCATGTCCATCTTCATCAAATCTACGATGTTTGGATCCTATTTAATTCTCCTCAATGATTGAATCACTGAGTCCTTTTTTCTTAGAGCATCTTTCCACATTTTTCACTTTCCCAGGGTGGTAATTGATTGAGCAGTCATAATATTTGATCACCTCTAACTGTCATCATTGGTGCATGTTCAACACTTTCTGTGAGAATATACAGATGATGATTTTTTGATCTGTTTATATTTCATATTTCTACTGAAATAGTCAATATAACCAAATTTTTTAAAAAATATTTCTTCAGCCAACTCCAGATCACGTGTTGGATAGTTTTTTCTCATGAACATTCAATTTTCATGAAGAACACGCAATGAATTATTCATTTTTCATAATCACATATCATAGGCCCTTCTACAAATAATTACTAAATACCCACAAAATGTTCTCCACTTGTGGATTCTGTGAGAACAAGCATAGTGATAAGCCTCAATTTCAAATCTGTGAATCTCTATTTTCATTCATCACACTGAGAAAACATGACTTGAATCTGAGTTAGCTTTCTCTGTTTTTTTTACAATCATGATAAATTTCTCACAATTCAGCGATAATATCCAACTAACCCAAAAATGATCTAAATATCCATCATTGATGTTGGCCTTTTGCAACTGTAAATTTCATTTTTCATAGAGGGATCCACATATATCCCATTTTTCTTGATGATATGACCCAAATTGAGACTTAATTAAACTATAACTCAAACTTTATGTAGTTTTAATTGAACTTATCCTTTCACAAGGTCTCTTGTACGATGCTTAGTTTCTCATCATGTTCCTCTTTGGATTTGGATTATATTAGAATATAGTCTATAAAGACTACAAAAAACTTGTCAATATAATCTATAAAGACTCTATTAATCATGTCCATGAATATTTTTTGAGAATTAGCGAGTCTAAAAGACATTACTATGAATTCATAGAGCCCATACCTTGTAAGAAAATTGTTTTCGTGTTATCCACCTTCATCACTCTTACATGGTAATAACCAAGACAATGTACCACCATGTAGAAGTATTTTACTCCACATATCTGATTGAACAAGTCATCAATTCATTGAATATGATACTTTCTCTTTATCGTGATTTTTTTGAGCTGGCGATAATCAATGAAAAGGCACATTTACCCATCCTTCTCCTTGACGAGTAAGACTAGTGCACCCCACGGTGAATCACTTGGTTGTATAAACACATAATATAGATTCTCTTATAGTTTTTTCTTTGTCTCCTTATGCTCCACAACCTCCAATCTATATTTGGATATTGGAAAATCTCCACAGTATAATATCAATCAAGAATTCAATATCTCTCTCTAAGAGGAAGTGCAGAAAATTCCTCAGGAACCACATCAAATAATTCCCTCACAATAGGAATGTCTTCTAGGATTTTTCATTCCATAGACTCAAACATTTGATAAGGATACACATGCTCTAAGTGAAATAATATTGGTGCAAGAGATGATGTTTCAAAATATGATTCGTCATACACCTTGAACATCTATAGAATCAGGGGTCAATTATATATACAAAAAGTGACTTAACACTTCGAGAAATTTATGTTGGATCTATATAGGGAATGAAATTCCATGCCATGTTTTGCATAAAATTCCACTAGATTGAGTATAATGTGGTTTTGGGGAGGTTTAATCTAGAAATTGTGACATTGGGGGACTTTTATTCATGGGATGCAGTGATTTCCCTATTTTCCATTCTCACCAACATCTATACATCCTTGATTTGTTGTGTTGTTGGGATTGTTCTAATAAACATTGGAGATATAAAATAATTCATAAAACTATAATAAAAAATTATGTTCCCTATTATTTAATGAATAACTATAGTTAATGTCACTACATCGTTGTTGGTGTTCAAATTGGTAGTAGTGATTGAAAAGGCTCTCCCTTTCTTCTGTGGAGGTATGGGGTTTCCTATGAAAACCCTTGTCTTAGTGAACTAGATTACAAAGTTCCCTGGTTATTTTAACTTGAAGCAATGAAGAATTCATTGAGATTCTAATGGAGAATTCCTCTTCTCTTTCACAACTACAGGTTTTTTCTGTCAGCAATTAATGGCTAGGTGACCTTCTCTTTCATAACTAAATAATTTCTTCATCCCCATTAGGTAGTTTATGGGTTTATTGTTTCCACATCTTTGGAATGTGGGTTGTGGAATTTCTTATCACAGTTTGATTTATCCATAGTAACACCAAAATTATAGTCCACTTTCTACATCGTATCCATATTATACAATTGAGATTCACTGATCTCCATTTCACCTTTGAGGGAATATCAAAAAATTTCTTAATTTCTATCAATGTCAATGATTTCTATGTATTTCTATAGTCTAGGTTCCAACTCACCAAATAAGACATCCACCTTTCATTTTGGGGAAATGACAAAATCGAAGGTTTATCGTGCAATACATGTTATGTTTTCATTGCACACTACTATGGATCTGTTGCCTCTTTTATTGATGGCATGGAAGTCCCTTTCCATCTTACATTGGAGGGTTTCATGGGAAATATTTATTGAATTTATTTTATTGAAGTCTTTCCATTACAGTACCATGATATCTTCCTCATGCTTCATATTTTTGATCAGTGTAAACCATTATTCAGAACACCCCCCATATGATAAGTAGATATAAGAACCTTCTCTTGTTCAGAACATTGAAGGATGGAGAATATCATAACAATGGAGTTGATCCATTGTTCAGGGACCAGGGGATCATCTGATCCATTAAAAGCAGGATGACTTTGTCTCATGATGCCCTAAATTGTAGCTTGTTCATTTTTAGGGGGGTCAGATGTTCCTGTTAACCAATGTATCTTGTCAAAACATGAGTTTACAATGTGATTATCTTGACAATGTTTTTGATTACCACTCCCATTCGATTAATAATCTCATTAGAATAGTCACCACATTGATCATCGCATCGGTTTTTAGCCCGAGACATGGTATTACCTGAAATTGGATGGATTAAAAATAATGTTAGGGATAACACATAAATAGGAATCTAATTACGAAAAGGGATAACATAAAAATTAAATTGATTTACATAACTTATGAATTTATAGGATTCAATATATGTCATCCAGGATATACTTCAAAATATATAATCATAGGTGCATTTGTTATTTCATTAATAATGTTTCATATTATGATTATTAATTTAAAAATTAATATACCTTGGGAGTGTCAAAACAGGAGCGAATCAAGCCCCATTTTTGTGCATCTATTCCTATTGAAGTCTGGATCAAATCATTATTTTCATGTTTTTCCTATATATATATTTGTGCCGGAGCCACCTATACTTGTTCATATCCAGAAAGGGATGTATTTTTTATGATAAAACACATACTCTATAATTAAAAATTTAGAGGTGTTTTCATAATAATTAGTCATATCCATAAGGCTTTCACTAAGGTTTTCTAATCCTAATCCAAAATTTAACTAAACCTATCATCTGATTCAAAAAATAACAACGATGCCTTATACTACACATTTAAACATTCTTTGTTACAAAATTTTTCACTTAATATAACAAAAATGATCATGATGTATAGTGTATTTTAGTCTTACAAACATTAAATGACAATTGAAGACATAAAAATAAAAAATTTATATAGAAACAATGTTTTACATGACCACAACATTCCTTCATACATAGCATTGCATGGGATAATCTGAGGACATATAAAAGATAAGGGTGAGCTATAATACTCAGTAAAGGAGTAGATAAGAAATAACATGAATAAAAAAATACCTTATCGGCAATAGTAATATAAATGTATCATAATAGGAACTTGAACATAAAGGCAAGATACAAAATGATAATCATAATGTGGTGATGCAGTGACAACATTTAACATGATATTAGCATGTGATAAGGATAATTTCACATAAATCATGAGTAAACCCCCATTGAACTTGAATTAGAATGATTAAAGACTAATTTCACTTGAATAAAATGAGTAAACCCTCATATCACATGGCTTATCATGATATTATTATTTATGCAATGCATTGGAGCGCTATTAGGGAATAACCTTCTTAATCACTTCATTTCATTACTAATTGCTCCACATAGATAATACAACATGGATTCCTTAAATATCATAATTTATTATATGAATAAGAGAAGTGGAATAAATAAATGTACGTCTTCAATCAACAAGTACATGTTCAAAAAGGTTAATTCCTTTGATAAAGAAATTGTATTGGTATTCACATACACAATGAATTTTACATGGAAATTTTGGTGTAACTTCAGCAGCACAACAACATCAAATGGAAATCGTAAAATGGTTTGATGAGAGATAAAGGTGTCTCTAATCATTTATAAAAAAATATAATGTAAGGGGGTAATGAATAATAAGATCCCAATTTATGTAATTTAATTTAGGTGCATAATATAAATGAATTTCTTGAATGTAAATTATGTGAGAGATACCCCTAACTAAATTTTGGCAAGGTAACAGGTGCAAATGGGAGACATTAATGAGAGGAAAAGGGGTCTCTAATCATTCAAAAAAGGTGTTTAGTATAAGGGAGGTGAAAAATCATACCCCACAATTTTCAATTGAAAATAAAAGGGTACAACAATATAAAGAAACATGGACATAAATAAGGATGGCCGGAAAATGAGGATCCCTTACATGGAAATGTGATCCTAAGGGCCTGAGAGAGGCTTGAGAGTGGCTTCATCAGAGCTTGGGGAACCTTGAGAAGATTTTATAGAGAGGATGGTGTAGGTTGTTCGAGCAATAAATGGTTTCTGTTAAGAGTAATAGGATATTAAGTGGGTTTATATAGGGAATGAGTATTAATTACTTATTATTTAGGTTTTGGGCGCTACACATTAAACTAATCAAACCCAGAAACTATACCATTGGGTTTTTCCATAGATTATTCCAATGTGGAATATAAAAAAGTATTTTATATGGAAAAATTTCTGAACTTATTAATATATTAGTCATTTATTTGTCATGTCGAGTCACACTCTCAACAAAACCATTTTAAAAAGTTAAAATATCATATAAGTCATAGAGGGTCCACTATGGAACCATAATGTTAATAAAAAAACAGAATATAACATTATTTTAAAGTGAAAAATTATATTAGCCAACTATATATTTTTAGTATTTTATTACGTCAGTATTGGGTCATTATGATGTCACAAAACACATTATATATTTAAATGGTATTTAATTTTTACCCAAAAATTCGACTATCTTGGAGAATTATAAAAAATTCACCGTTCGATAAAAATGAAATCCTGAGTTCAAAAATGATATTCATTTTATTTAATAATTTTCATAATATTTGAGTGTATAATTTTATAAAAAACCAAAATTAATTAAAAAATTCATGGGTTTTGACAAATACAGCTTTGAAACCTTAAAAAAATTACAATTTTATTCATAAAAGATTATACAATCATTTATATTTCATAAAATGCAATTTTATTATAATATATTATTAAAATATTATTTAATTCAAAAATCCAATAATTTAACAAAATATATTTCTTAATTAAATATTTACTACAAATACTTCTTCTTCTTTTAAAACCATTTACCAAGTATCAATATAAAAATAAAGGTATTTGCTTTATACAGAAATAATGAACATGATCATAGTGGTAGGGTCTTATTTCATAACCCATTTTACCACTGGAAAAAGACATAAGGGTAAGTTTTATGATAGTGTCAGACTCTTAGGGTGGCTCAGTTAACATCACTTGGGTGGTAATCTCTATTAACTTTTAATTATATTGTAAGCGATTCAGTTCAAGATTATCATGTTGAATCTCATCGTGGGATTGGTCAAGAAAGGATCCATCCCTATGACAATACCTCCTTTCCAAGCTCCGAAAAATGGGATTCATATGGAGAAAATCTATTGGATGAGGCAATCACTTCCATTGTATTAGTAAATTAGATTTTTTAATGCCCTATATTTATACTAATCATGTAATCACTAATCAATGACTATATTTGTAATGGTAACAATTAATAAAACTAATATTAAACCCAAAAACATTAAACCAATAAATTTCAAAAGTTATATATATATATATTTTACATAATAAGACAAACAATTAGATCAAGAGGAATTTCCATTAATAAAATTTGTCATCATTATAATTTTACCCAGGAAATTTGGTTTCCCGATAATAAAATAGATAAGGGTGACTATGATTCATCACTTCTTCTTATTACCATATTTCTTCTTCAAACTCGGGGTTTCTCTACAAGACATTGACTAGGGAAATTATCTTATTTTGTAGAATCTTTTCCCTACAATCTAATATCTTCAATATATTCCCTTCAAAAAAGAGGAAACTTTCTAATGGTACCACCTCAAGATTGAGTACATGTGATGGGTCAAGTATGTACTTTTTCAAGAGTGATACATAGAATACATCATGAACTTTATATTGGATTAGTGGGAGTTCTAGTCAATAGGGCTCTGCTCTAATGTGATCAAAGATCTCAAAATTGATGATGTAATTTGTAATATGTTTTTCATTCTTGTGAAATATCATATCTACCTTCCATTGTGATATGTGAATGAATACCATTTTTCCAATATCAAACTCTAGGTATCTTCGATGAATATCAGCAGAGTTCTTTTTTCAACTCTGAGCTACATTAATATACTGCTAGATGGTCTTAACATTCTCAACCATTTATTCGACGATTTCAATACCTTGTAGTTTTTGCTCCCCAACATCATCACAAAATGACAGTGTTGTGCACTACATCAACTAAAGGGCTTCATAATGATACATTTGGATTCTTGGTTGAAAAATGTTATTGTAAGAGAATTGAACCAAAGAAAGAGGTTGATGCTATCCTCCTTTGAAGTCCATTGAGAATTCTCTCAACATTTCCTCATGTGTTTTGAATGTCTTTTTAGATTAGTCACTAGTTTTTGGATAATAATATGTACTGGTGTTCAACATAGTATTCAGAGCATTTTGGATAGTCAACTAGAACATAAAGGTGAATCTTGGATCTTGATCAGATACAATAGATAGTGGAACTTCAAATAGGTTTTCCACTTCTCTAATGTATATATATTCTAGTTGATCCAATGAGAAGTCATGTCAAATTACTATGAGGTGTACAGTCTTTATAAGACGATACACAACATCCCATATAAGATTGTTTCCTTTGGATGTATTCATATGTCTGGGGACAAAGTCAATGGTGATAAACCTTCATTTCAATATTGGTATAGGTAATTTTTTCATTACCCCCAATATTTCTTCCACTAAACATTCACCTGATGATATACTAGGCACTCTGATGTATAATCAGAAGTCTCTTTCTTCATGTTGTCCCACAAGTAATTATATTGTAGATCCCATTATATTGTTTTGTTTCGTAAGTGAACAGAGAATTTGGAATTATTTTCATCATCAAAAAGATCATTATTTAACTCCGGATTTGATGGAACACATAGTCTTGCCCCATATCTCACAATTATACATTCTTAAAATTGAACTCCAAGGATTTCCCTTTTCTAATAGATTCCACTTTCTCTTGAAATCCGACATCATCCTTTTCTGCATACCTTAACAATTCCAAAAGAAATGGTTGAGAAATAACACATGAATTCATTGAAGATGTACCATTTTTTATGATTCCAATGTCCATATTCTCCAAATATAATAAGATTGGATCCTTTTCAAATCTCACCAATGTTTGAATCACTATTTCATTTCTACATAGAGCATCCACCACCTTGTTATCTTTCCCATGGTGATAATGGATTGTGCAATCATTTTCTTTGATTAGCTCTATCCATATTCATTGGAGCGTATTTAACTCTTTCTGTTTGAATACATACATGAGGATTTTGAGATCCGTGTATATTTCAAACTTCACCCCAAATAGGTAATATAGAAAAAAATTTAAAGTGACAATTACTACAGCCAACTCCATATCACGTGATGGATAGTTTTCCTCATGAACTTTTGATTCTCTTGTAGCATAAGAAGTTACACTGTCATTTTTCATAAACCCACAACCTAGAAATTTCATCGAAGAATAACTAAATACCAAAAAGAGTTCTCCAAATAAGGTTAGTGCTAGAATAAGCTTAGTGATAATCCTCTTTCTCAACTCCATGAAGCTTTATTCTCATTCATCACTCTATGAAAAGGTGAATCCCTTATGAGTTATCTTGGTAAAAGTGTTTGAAAATCGTGACAAATTTCTGAAAAATCGGTGATAATACCCAAAAAACCCAAGGAAGCTTCAAATATTCGTCAAAGATGTTGGCCTCTGGAATCCCTCAATTTAATTTTTCATAGAGGTATCCACATATATCCCATTGTGTTAGATGGTATGACCCAATAATGAGACTACATCCAACCTGAAATCACACTTGTTATTATTTTCATAGAGATTATCCTTTCACAAGGTCTTTCATTTGGGAATTAGTTTCTCCTCATTCTCCTCTATTGTTTTAGAGTAGATTTGAATATCATATATAAAGACTACCAAATAAATTTAAAGATAATCTATAATGACTCTGTTCTTAAATCCCATAAAGATTACTAAAGAATTAGTTAGTCTGAAATACATTAATACAAATTGATAGTGCCTGTATCATTTACAAAAACCAGTCTTGGGGTTATCCTCCATATTTATCCTTACATGGTAATATCCTGACCAAAGATCCACCATAGAGAAGTATTGTGGTCAACATAGTTTATTGAGAAAGTCATCAATTCGTGGTATATGATACTTTTTCTTTATCTAGATTTTTTAGTCTCACGATAATCAATGCAATGGAGAATTGAAACATCCTTCGCTTTGATAAAGAGGACTGGTGCACCACGTAGTAAAGCACATGGGAATTTAAACCCTTTATCAAGATTCTCTTATAATTTTTTCTTTTGATCCACCTTCTCTAAAACAACCATTGTATACATAGTTTTGGATATTGGAAAACCCCTTAGTATAAGAGAAATCACGAATTCAACATCTCTTCTAGGAGTAAGGTCAGAAAATTACTCGTGAAAAACATTAGAGAATTACCTCAAAATAGGTATGTCATGAAGGATGGTTGCTTCCATAAATAAAAACATATTATCCTGATAATAATGGTCACATGGTAGTCATATATATGCATGAGATTATAGTGTTAATAAATTTTCATCATCGTCCTTGAACTTCTATAAATTCGGGGGTCGATTCTCTTTTTTGAAAGTGATTTCCTACTATCAAAAATTTATGTTGTCTTTATATAGGGAATGAAAATACATGCCATTATTTGAATATAATTCCACTAGTCGGAGTATAACAACATTTTTGGGGAAGCTCAATCCTCAAATTATGACAGGGGAAGAGTTTTATTCCGAGGATGCAATGATTTTTCCATTTTACATTCACAAAGACATCACTACATCCATGGTTTGTGGTGTTGTTGGGATTGTTCTGTTAAAATTTCAAGATATATTACAATGGGTAGAACTATAATTAAAAATTTGTTCACTATTGTTTAATGAATAAAAAGTGCATGTGTCACTACTTCTTTGTCGGGGTACACATTGGTATTAGTGATGGAAAACTCTCTCCCTTGCTGCTATGGAGGTTGTTAGATGCCTCTGAAAACCCTTGGCTTAGAGAATGGGTTTGCAATGTGCCCTGTTTATTTTCAGTTGATGCATTGAACAATGCATTGAGATTCGAATGGAGAGTACCACTTCTCTATCAAAGTTGTTGGATTTTTCAGGTCATAAATTAATAGTCCAGTTCCCCTCTATTCCATACCTAAATCATTTCCTCTCCCCTTTCAAGAAATTAATACAATTCTTATGTCTGCACCATTGGAAAGTGGGGTTATGTAATTTCTTACATCAGTTGGATTTATACATCGGACCACTAGAATTAATTTATACATTCCGCCACTTATCAATTTAATACCCCTCAGATTCACTAGTCTCCATTTCGACTTTCAGGGCATTTCTGGAAATTTCCTCCTAGCTATCAGTGTCACAAATTTCTAGGGCGTTACGTAGGCCTCTTTTCATCCCACCAAAGAAGCAGCCAACCTTGCATTTAGTGGAAATGAGAACACCTAAGGTATACCATGAAATCCGTGTAATGGTTTTCTTTTATGCTCAGATGGATTGATCAACTTTTTCATGATGTAAAAGAATTAACTTTACATATTATGTTAGAGGGTGAATGAAAAATATTTATTGAAATTCATTTTCATGAAATCTTTCCCTTACAATGGATCATTCTCTATATCAGGCTTCGTATATTTTATCAATGTACACCATGGATCATCTTCACCCTAAATATGATAAGTATCCAGAATATCCTTCTCTTGTTTTGAACATTGAAGGATAGAGTAGATCATAACAATGTAGTTGATCCATTTTTCTGTGATTGAGAGATCATATGGTCCATTAAAATTAGGAGACCATTGTCTCATGATGCTCTCGATTTCATCTTGTTCATTATTAGGGGGAGGGGTTGGATGTTCTTCTTAACTAAAGTTTGTATTCAAAACATGAGTTAACTAATATATTATAATGGAAATGTTTTCTATTTCCACACCCATCGGATTTGGAATCTCATTAGAATAGTAATCACATTGATCTTCACATCGTTTGTTAGCCTGATTACTCTTATTACCAGAAATTGGATGGATTAAAACGGAATGTGAGGGGTAACACATAAAGGGGAATCCAAATACAAAAAAGGATAACAAATAAATTACATTTATTTCATTATCTTATGAATTTATAGGCTTAAATATATTTTATCCATGTTATATATTATAATATATATTCTCAGGTGACTTCTTTGTTCCCTTAATAATGGTTCATATTATGATTATGATTTTACTAAAGAATATCCCCATGGATTGTTTAACTAAGAGTCCAGCAATGCCTTTTTTTGTGCACGAGTTCTTATTCAAGTCTAGCTCATAGCAGTGCTTTTGGGGTTTACCCCAAGGTAAATCTGTGAAAAAGAAACCTCTACTTGTTCAAATCTACATATGGATATATTTTATTAGTAAAATAATTACTCTATACTTAAAAAAATGTTGGGATATTTTTATTATACGTATTCATATCCTAAGAATTTCACATGTGTTTTATAAGCATAATCCCAATGAAATCTAAACCTATCCTATGATACCAACTATCACAACCCTTATCTTTATTTCACATTTATGGATGCATTATTACATAAAACGTCACTTAATACAACCTAGAAGATCATGAGGTCTAGTTTATTATGGTCTTACCAAAATTAAATGATAATTGAAGACATAAAAATATAACATCTTTTTTGAAAACATCGGATACATGACCATAACATTCTTTGTACTAAGAATTACATGGGATAATGTGATGATATATATAAGAAAAATGTGATCTATAAATCCTAGTAAGGGATTAGATAAGGCATAACATGAAGAATATAATACATGTTAGGAAATATGCATATCAATGTAGCATATGAGAACCATGAACATAATGTCTTGATATAGGATGTTTTTCGTAACTAGGAGATGTGGAAACAACATTTAACACGATATAACAAGAGCCAAAGATCACTGCACATGGATCATGAAGAAACCCTAATTGGACTTGAATTTGCATGATTAATCCCTACATTCAATTGAATTAACATGAGTAGAACATCATTTCACAAGGATTATCGTGATAGTATTCTTTACCAAATGCATTTGTGCACTACTAGGGTAGCACCCTTCATAATCATTTCATTTCATGCATAAGTGTGACACATAGATCATACAATTTGGATTATTTAAAAATCATAATTTATTCCACGAATAAGAGATGTGGAATATATAAATGTTAAAACTCAATCAACATGTACATATGCATAATAGTGAATACACTTAATAATGAAATGGTTATGGTATTCACTTACACAATGACTTTGGCTTTTAAATTTCAATGTAACTTCAGAATGATAACGATGTCAAATAGAAATTGTAAAATGAGTTGATGAGAGGGAAAGGGATATCTATTAATATATACATGAAAAGGACAATAAGGGGGTCCTAGAACTTAATATCCCAATATATGTAATGGAATTTAGATGAATAACATAAAATAATTTCTTTATAGTAAATGAGTAGTGGGAAATCTCTTACAGAATTTGGGCATGCTAATGAGAGTACGTGGGAGAAATTAATGAGAGACAAAGGGGTCTATAATCATTAACAAATAAGGATTTCAGTATAGAGGAGGTTCAAAATAAAACACCAATAATTTGAATTGAAAATATATTGAATAACAATATAAGGAAACTTGGACATACATAATGTAGTATGGGATATGGGGATCACATAATTGGAAGTGTGATCTAAAGGTCCTAGGAAAGGCTTGGGAAATTATTATTGGGAGCTTGGGGAACCTTGGTAGGATTATAGATATAGGAGGGAAAATGCTTGTCAATCTCCAAATGGTTTCTGAGAAGTGGAATTGGATTTTGAGTTGGATTATATTGGAAATGAGAGAAAATTCATTATTATTTAGGTTTTGGTAACTACACATTAAACTAATCGAAACTACAAACAATCCTATTGATTTTTACCACAGTTTCTACCAAAGTGGAGTGGAAAAAAACTTCTTTTATAAGGCATATGGATGATCATATTATAATATTAGGCTTTCTTATGTGGACGTGAGACATAGTCTCAAGTAAATCATTTTAAAAAGATAAAATGTTTTATAAGTCAAGGAGGGTCCACTAAAAAAGAATTTAATTAATCAAACAAATATAAAATCACATTATTTTAAAGGTAAAAATTATATTGTCCAACTATATCTTGTATAGTATTTTATTTTATCACTCTTAAGTCATTATGATGTCACAAAACCCAATATATAGTTATTCAATATTTAATTTTTACCGAAAAATAAACTATCTTTGAAAATTATATAAACATAACTCCTATATAATTTTGACATCCTGAATAAAAAAATGATATCCATTTTATTTAAATAATGTTCTAAATAATTTAATTATTATTTATAGAATAAAAAACTACATTAATTAAAAAATTCATGTGTTTTTACAAATACAACTGTTAAACCTTAATAAAAAGTACAATTGTATTCATAAAAAAATATACACTCATTTATATTTAATAAAATGAAATTTTGTAATAATATATTATTAAAATATTATTTAACTAAAAAATCCATTAATTTATCAAACTATATTTCTTAATTGAATATTAATTACCCAAACTATTTGTTCTTTTAAAACCATTTACCAATTAATAATAATTAAATTAATGGATATTCTTCTTATAAAAATAATGCACCTGATCATAGTTTTAGGGTCCTTTTACAAAACCCATTATAACACGAGAATAACAGTTATGGATAAGGTTCCTGATGGTGATTTACTCTTGGGGTGTCTCAAATAACATCATTGGGGTGGTAATATATATTAACTTTAACATATCCTGTAGGTGGTTTTGTTCATGAATAACGTGCTGAAGATTGGCTTCAGCTTGGTCACGAAAAAATCCGACTATCGCTGCATCCTATTCGAGATTCGAGAAATGTGATTAGTATAGAGAAATTCTACTGGATGTGTCCATAACATCATTTTTATGAGTAAATTGGATTTTTAAAGCCCTATATTTATATTAATCATGTGATCACTATTCAACGACAATATTAGTAATGATAAGAATTCATAATGGTATTTTTAAATACAAAAACATAAAACCAAATAATTTCATATTTTTTATGAGTACATCTAACATAATAAGACATTTAATTAAATCTAAACAATTTTTCATAATAAAATTTTTGGTCGTTACACGATAATAGACAATTCAGTCCTTAACATTGATCATCCAATCCATTCTGATAATAATATTTATTATATAAATAACAAACTCCACGAATTACAGTTCCCCCTCAAAGTCACGTAACATCACATGACACATGAGACACTTGAAACCAAATTCAGACCTATTTTCAAAATTTATGGATTGATCCAACAAGTACTAAATAAGTTATTAATCCAAGTATAACATGTAAACTAAAATTGATTAAATCAAAAAATGAGTATCACATGTAGAAAAAAATATCACACCATATATGATGAAATAAATACCATACATATAATAGTTGTCATACCTGCATCATGTTCCTCTTATACATACCCTATTGATTAAATACATGTAATCTTTACCACATAAATACCCACATTAGCCTAAGGATTTTTCCCACCACTCTTAGAAACATTGATACGAACCTGTGAACCCTTCGTGATAGTGGTTTCTAACATACTACCTAAAGAAAACCTTTCACATGAATGATTCAGATTTCACGATAATCAGCAGTGATGAAAAGACTGTGTAGAATCTGTATATTTAGGATTGTTTTGACTAGACCACCCACCCTGATAAAAAACATTCTCCTGTTTTCTTGAAGATTCCCAAAAACAAATTTTAAATAGAGATAACCACCAACATGATTCCTTTTATTAATAGAAGATACACCCACCCTGACAAATTTTAGATCTAAATATCCACCAAAATAGTTTTTTTTAATATGTCTACCTTATCAAAATAAACATTTCTAACTACCTAAAAAATCTTCTATAGAACATGAGAATCAAGATCCAAATATTTTAAGACCTCAATCCTAACACAAATGTCAAATAATTTGATTAATCTTTAGTAAAAATATCTGAGCCAAGATGAAACAACATTGAAAAATTGGTATAGATTCCTCAAAAAGGTACTCTCCCCCTATTCCATCGTCATAAACATCCAGGTCTTGTCCATACATAACAACATACAGAAAAACATATAATTAAATATTTTCTTGAATGAATCTTGGGTATTATCTTCATGAAATGTAGATTTCACAATAGAGTCACACAAGTGCATACTAGAACCATTTAGGATGCATGTATACTAACCCACATTATAGTGCTCAAGAGTCATTAAGAAGTGGAAGATCATCCCAATATATAACACCCCAAGCTTCCACGGTATGCTTCTCTTTGAATAATATAGTAGCGTGTGTTGTACGCAACTTCGAGTTCTAACACACACCACAACCAATCAAACTAGCCGTTATGAATTGTAATACCCAATTTTTGAAATTTTAGACATTTTATCATTCAAAATGGACTTCATTTTTGGATTAAGAATATTGAAATTATCTTAGGGTGAATTTTTGGTACATTTCTGATAAATTTCATATTTTGAAGAATAGTGAAAATTACAAAATATTAATTAAAAAAACTTTTTTAATTGAGATAATTAATAGTGATAAATTATGAAATTGAGTGGTTTTAAAGTATATTTAGAATATATTTTTATTATTTAATACAATTATTGTCATTTGATTTAATTTTACATTTAAACCGGACATAAACTAGTGTCAATCTTTTGATAGTTATCATTCCATAAAAACACACTTTTTGTATTGACAATGGGAATTAGTTTTAAATTAATTATTTCAAATACTATGTTTTGATTTTAGAGAAATGGATTCCATATCTAGAATCATTAATTCCAAATTGTGTATATAGGTAACTTTTATTTTGAGACATTTTGAATAATTACTTCTGTAAATATTTTATTTACTATGGTTAAAGGGTAAAAAATTAATATTCTAATAATAATAAATTAACATAAAATGTGTCATAACCATATTTCTTGATACATGTCAGACCATGGGCATCTTTGGGTAGATTTTGGGACCCCATGGATCCACTTGTATGTGATAATGACACTTTATATAAATTAAGTTAAAGTAAATACAAAAATGAAAAAAGCATATATATTTTAGAAAAAAAATTACATAGGGTTATATATGTTATATTTTAAAATATAAATATTCACTATAAATATAAAAATATTTCCTACATAATTGTAGTTTATTTATAATTTTTAGACATTGAATAATTAAATTTATTTATGATTCAAAAATAATGAAGTATTTTCCTTATTAATCAATGGATCAAATAATTAGTTTTATAAATTATAAATTTAATATATTTTTAAATTTTTGAGGCCATCCACAAATTTTATTGGTTAATATGATACATTATAATTTTATAAATGATTTTTGTTTGAATTAATAATGTTGTTAAGACTTTATGAAAAATCAATTATTAAATAGTGTCAAAATTTACAAAAATGAATTTTTAAAACAAATATTATATTATTAATTGATATTATATTCTAGAATATCTAAAATTTTCCCAAAATACTTCTATAATGATAGGAGTATTACTAATGGACCACTTTGGGGTCACTTGAATGTATGTATTATGTTTATTATCTATATAATATAAAAATACAAAGAGACATGGTAAATGTCAAACTAATTATCCAAGAGTTAAAACAAAATGATAAGGTTAATAAAGTGACCCAAACCTATCTAAAACCTAATGTTTGAGTTGTTTGAGACTCATCCCCACCTTACCCAAAAAATATATTAGTTGGATCCATTATAAACCAAATATGGATTTTTTATAATATAATATTTTATGTTTTTTTAAGGTTCCCCGCACCCCTCTTATAAAAGGGAACTCCCCCTTCTCACTAATTAACACATTCAAAGCTTTTTGGATTATCCAAACACTACCCAAATATCCTCCCAACATCCTTCACATCAACCTAGAGGCCTTAGTTCGATCAGAAATCCAACCAAGGGATCCCTTTTTATCAAACCAAAAGGCAGAACCTGAGGAAGTGGTATTGTTTTCACCTCCCTCTTTCAAGTTGCGTTATTCATCAACTTATTATTTAGTTATTATTTCCATTATAAAATAATAACTCAGTATCTTATATATTCTGTGATGTTTTTATAAATATGGTACAACAATATTCATTATTCTATCCATAATTTGAATGACATGTCACCATACGTGTGTATTGACGACTTACCATCTCAATGTCGTGGTGTAATTGTTATTCAAAACATTATTATTTGGATGGGTATGAAAATGAGGTGTAATTGATGTAAATGATAAATAAAACATGATACTGATTCATTATATATGATATAATATCCAATTATATATTATTTTAATATCAAAATAATGATATTGTCGCTCATGCGTACGTAAGGACTACCGTCTCCACGAACGTGATGAGATTCATTCCCCATCATATCCATTCAATAATAGGTCTCATTTGACTATTAAAAAAAATTTATTGACTTGATATCATTATGGATATGAATAATATACAACTTATCAATATCAAACATGACTTATGTAATAAAACATATTGAAGAAAACAAGTAAGTTAACACCCAAAACGACGATAATACTAAGATATTATTAACAAAGCAATGTTAAAAGATCATATATGATATGATATTAACGTATATAATTCTTGTATAATTCAATAAAAATTATTTCACCATTATACATGCGGTTAATCTAACATCGACCAAGGAAAAGTACATGGTGAGGGTAAATTTCACAATCTCTTTATTATCTGAGGTTGTTTTTACGTTAGTATCTACTAGGACCCCCTTTACCATCTACATTCATGTTTCGTAAAAATATATTTCAAAACATTTATACTATTTACTAGAAAATGGGTTAAAGTTATTTATTCCTTTATGTGTTTTTAATGGAATCTTTCAGTCATTTTCCAAACATGGTACTTTTTGACGTTTTCGACAAATTTAAGGTAAGAATGTTTTTATTAACTTATTCTATGGGTGCAGATATTTTCCACTATTATATCATCATCAAAGCATTCCTTACAAGCTTATAAGAATATTTTCAAATAAATTTACTCTTTATAAATATGTGACTCTTAAATGATTTCAAAATAGAAGGAGATATTTCTTAAAAAACGGTCTTGATTTCATCTATGTCAAAATCCATTGATAGAATTTAAGTTTATTTGAAGTTGATTTATTATGATACAAAACTTCCATAATTAATTGAAGACTTTGTTATATGTTTGGATGTGGATGTGCTATTTTTATACCATTAATGGTTTATGGTCAAATTATTGACATTTCATATGCTATTTTAAATACTAATGTTTATGATATGTTTAAACTTTTTCATATGAGGAATGTATTGGACTTAGAATGTGACGGGTAGATCCCACTATGGATTCTTGATGCATCGGTAGGACTCATGAGACTACTAGACAGGAAATTGGCCACGACCCTTTCCCAATTTTGATATATGGTATTGGCTGAGGCCTTAATCATTTTTATACATCTTGGCTGAGGCCTTGACAAAATGTTGCAGAATGTCTGTCATTATACATTCCCTCATTATGAAAATAATATTTATGGTTCATGTGGTCATTATACTAATATAATACAAATGATTATGTTTTATTATGGCATTATTTACTCATCTCATATTTCTACCATAAATGTATTCTTGTTTTTTATTGGTAAAGGCATGTGGTTTCAATTATTCACCACACTTAATATTTATGTTATATTCTACTGTATTTCTTACCCTTACTGAGCATTTGATCTCACCCCTTTCTTATGTTTCATTTTCCCAGTATATGAAGAAGTTAGTTATGAGTGACCATCAAGCATAATCTAGGATGCTTGGATGTTTTTAATGAAATATTTTTGTGTTGTATATCTTTTCATGTTATAAAGTTGAACTTATGTATGAATCTCGTTTCCAATAATACTAAATGGATCGGTCCTTAGAGACATGATTTCTTTTTGATCATGCCAATGTTATGTAATAATGCACCGAATCTAGGTAACTGGGGTCGGGGGGTTACAGTTGGTATCAGAGAATGTTTAGTACAAACCATGGAGACTAGATTTAGATAAACTCTTATTAGAGAACATATCCCTAAGATAGACTTTGAGAATTATTATAGAAGAACTTTCTAGAATTTTGGTATTGTAGAGATTTTTTGAGTTTTCCGAAAAATACATCCCTTTCTGGATACGAGCAGGTAGAGGCGGCTGTAGCACAGATGTACCTAGGGGTAAAACCCAAAAACACCACTTTGAGTTAGACTCAAAAAAGAACTGGTTCACGACAACAGGCCTTGCTGCACTCTTCGTTACGACACTCCCGGGGGGATATTATTAGGATAATTATCATTTTCCTTACAAAACATTATGAAGGGTTTATGAGTATAAACTTCATCATTGAAATTTTTTTATGAATATGTATTATATCCATAAACTGTTCAAATTATGTTTAGTGTTTTAGAAGTTTGTAATTATATATTTCGATTCATAAACTAACCTAGTATATGCCATTCTTTAGAAATGGTGCCTAGTGGAAGGAATGGAAACTGTATCAATGCACACACTCTACGAAGGGATTTCCCTCTATCTCAAGATTATTATAGTGGATCTAGTGATGGAACTGGTGTGGATCAGCTAATCACCATATTTGGACAACTCACTCAGGTTATGAATAATAACCATACCCGTACAGAGCACCCAGATCCACCACGTGGAGGATCAATGTTAGATCGTTTCATGTGGCAACAACCACCAACATTCAATGGGAGTAAGAATCCATTAGTGGCTGAGCAATGGATAAATTCATTAGAGAAAATATTCCATGCTTTGGGGAGTAGAAAAAGGGAAAAATGTGTCATGGCAGTTTACTACCTTACTGGAGATGCTGATCAATGGTGGTTATTGATTCAAAACACAAAGGAGGATGATGTAGTATCAAATATGTAATGGAGGGTGTTCAAAGAGATTTTCATAGAAAAATACTTTCTTTGTGACCATCAAGCATATATGGAAAGGCAGTTTCTAAGTCTGAGACAAAAGGAGGATGAAAATGTCGCAAAGTATGAGGCTAAATTTACAATGGTAGTGAGGCATGATGCAGATTATATAAGTATCCCATGAAGTATTATTAATCATTTCATTTATGGTTTTAAACCATTTCTCCATCGAGCATTAGTATCACAATCCTTCTCATCATATGAAGATATTGTCTTGTGTGCTATCAAGACAGAAAATGAATTCTCTATGTCTTATGACTTTAATTCAACGAAAGAGAAGAAGAGATTTGTTGAACACTATGGGAAAGGAAATAAGAAAATATGGAAGAAGTGTTGAATTTAATTTCAACCTTGTGATAATTGTGGAAGGAAGCACCATGGTGCCTATCTAAAGGAAAAATAGTATGCTACAAATGTGCACAGAAAGTCCATATTGCTAGTGATTGTAAAGGGAAGAAATACTCTACCAATTTTCAATGCTACAATTGTAGGGATATGAGACAATATGAAAATGAATGTCCTAATAATCATGGAAACTTACCTCAGAAAAGGCCTAAGGGCCAAGGCCAAGCTTATACAATCACTACTGCTAAGGTTGAAGCCCTGAAAGATGTGGTGGCATGTAAATTAATGGTTTCCTCATGTTTAGAAAATGCTTTATTTGATTCTGGATCATCACATTTTTTCATATATTCCTATTTTGCAAAGAAAAAAAGTTATTTCCAATTTTATTTAACAAGGAATCTTTCAGTCAAAACTCTTAAGAGAAGTATCATTGCAATAATGTTTTGTGAATCATTCCCTATTAGAGAACATAAATGTTCTTTATCTGCTGATTTCATCATCATACCCATGATTTAATTTGATATAATCATCGGTATAGATTGGATTTTATACCATGATGTGAAGATTTATTATAAGAAGAGAGAGGTTATGATTTTTGGTGATAATGATTAAGAACACCTTATCTTTAGAGAAGAATATTCACCACCTGATTATTATCTAGATCCAACCCTAGTAGCTCAAATAAATTCAATTATTGGGGAGGAAGAGAATGAAATAACTATGAGTGAAGAAGAGAATGTTCAAATAGAGGATGTACCTATTGTGAAAGAATATATTGATGTGTTTCCAGAAAATTTACCTGGACATCCTCTAGAAGGAGAAATTGAGTTTCTATTGATTTAATTCTTGGTTCAAGTTTCATATCGAAGTCCTTTTATAGAATGACAACTATGGAATTAGTTGAACTAAATAAACAACTAGAGGAATTGAGTAATAAGGGATTTATTCACCCTAGTGTTTCTCCATGGGGATCCCCTATCATTTTTGTAAAGAAGAAAGATCGATCTATGAGGTTATGTATTGACTTTAGGGAAATCAGTGCTATAACAATAATGAAAAAGTATCCCCTACCTCAATTGATGATTTATTCGACCAATGGCATGGAGCTCAATACTTTTCAATGATTAACCTTAGATATGGATACCATCAGTTTTGTGTGAAGAATGAAAACATTCCGAAGACAGCATTTTGAATAAGGTACGAGAATTACGAGTTTATAGTAATTCCTTCTGGATTGACTAATGCACCCTATGTATTCATGGATCGAATGAATAGAGTTTTAAAGTAATATCTTGATGAATTTGTGGTGGTATTTATTGATGATATATTGGAATACTCAAAAATCTATGAAGATCATGAAAATCACTTGCACATTATCCTAAAGACTCTTAGAAGACATGAATTATATGGAATGTTTAGCAAGTGTGAATTCTGTATTCAAGATATTTCTTTTCTTGGACATGTAGTCTCCAAAGAAGGAATATTCGTTGATCCTTCTAAGACCAAGGAAATCCAAAAAATGGCGAGCACCAACAAGTACAACTGAACTACACAGTTTTATTAGTTTAGTTGGTTATTATTGGTGTTTTTTCTAGAACATTGCCCAATTGGATAACCTATTAATGAAGCTCACATGTAAAGAGGTTAAATTTGTTTGGACAAAAGATAGTGAAGAATGTTTTGATGAACTGAAGAGAAGATTAGTCAATGCTTATATATTGACTATACCATCAGGAAATTGTGAGTTTGTTATTTATAGTGATGCATCGAAGAAAGGACTTTGTTTTTTCATTTTTCAGAATGATAGTGTAATTTCCAATGCATCACGAAAACTAAAAATTCATGAGAAAAAATATCCTACACATGATCTTCAGTTATTAGCTGTTATCTATGCATTTAAGAAATAGAGACATTATCTCTATGGTAAAAAAGATTGATTTATACTGATCTCAAGATTTTGAAGTATATTTTATCACAGAACGAACTCAACATGTGTCAAAGGATATGGCTTGAACTACTCAAGGATTATGATTGAATAATACACTACCACCTAGGGATGGAAAATAAGGTGGAAGCTGCTTTGAGTAGAAAGGATCATGGAGTTTTGAACAAGAGGAGAGTCTATAAGGATCCTCTATATATGGATCGTTTAATGATGGATATGGGAATAACCATGGAAGGTGAAACATAAATTATTTTTCAGATGGGTACCAATCCATCATTACTCGAATGTATAAAGAGTTCTTAGACTGGTGATGAATTGTTTAAAAAGAATATTAATGTTGTGAATGATGGTAGATTGAGTGAATTATTTTATGAAGAGGAAATTTTGAAATTTGGGAAGAGACTTTGTGTTCCCAATATTCCTGATCTAAAAATAGAGTTGTTGGATGATGCTCATGGTTCCAATTTATATATATACCATGGGGCACCAAAATGTATAGAGATTTGAAAGAACATTTTTGGTGGGACAATATGAAGTGGGAGATTTTATAATTTGTGTCAATATGAATGGTTTATCAATAAGTGAAAGCTAGAAGGCAACAGCCTGGATGAGTATTGCAACCTCTTCCCATACCTGAGTAAAAATGGGATAATATTATGATGGACTATGTCATGGGACTACAAAAAACTCCTAGAAGGAACAATGCAATATGGGTCATTATTGATCGTCTTACCAAGTCAGCACATTTTTTTACTGTAAGGGAGGATTTACGTCTTGAACTTCTAGAAAGAAATTATATTAATGAAGTTTTGAGACATCATAGAGTACCGCAATCAATTGTTTCTGATCGTGATCCCCATATTACATTAAGATTCTGGAAGATCCTTCCAAAGGCCATGGATACTAAACTTCTTTTGAGAAATACCTACCACCATCAAACAGATGGAAAATCAGAATGGACTATTCAATCCTTAGAAAACATGTTGATATCCTTATAACATTACTTTCAGGGTATGTGGGATCAATATTTACCTCTGGTAGAATTTTCCTATAAAAATACCTTTCATTTTTGTATTTAGATGGCACCATATAAAGCGTTATATGGAAAGAGATGTCACAAACCAACCAGTTTGGATGATGTTGGTGGAAAAAACTTATAGGCCCAGATCTGGTATAGGAAATGATGGAAAAGGTTAAGGTAATCTAAAACCTAATCAATGCAGCTCAAAGTTGGCAGATGAGCTATGCTGATAACAGAAGGAAGGATTTGGAATTTCAGGTAGGAGATCATGTTTTCATGAAGGTATCTCCATGGAAGGGTGTGGTACGTTTTGGAAAGAAGGGAAAATTGAGTCCAATATTCATTAGACCATTCAAAATTCTAGAACAAATTGGGGCTATAGCTTACCATTTGGCAATGCCGCAAAATCACTCCCAAGTTCACGATGTGTTCTATGATCACTATTGACAAAATAAATGCCTAACCCAATGCATGTACTCACCTATGAGGAAGTAGAACTAAAACCTGATCTGTCTTATGGCGAATGGCCAGTCAAGATTATTGATACTAGAGAACAAGTGTTGACAAACCAGACGACTCATCTTGTAAAAGTTCTATGGAGAAACCATAAGATGGAAGAGGCAACATGGGAACCCGAGGAACTTAGGATAAAGAACCAACAGAGTCTTTTATGTAGTTGTATTCTAGAAATTTCGAGGACAAAATTATTTGAAGGAGCGGATAATGTAACACCCTAAGCTTCCACCGTACTCTTAATTTTGAATAATACAGTAGTGTGTGTTGTACGCAACTTCGAGTTCTAACACATACCACAACCAATCAAACTAGCTGTTATGAATAGTAATAAACACTTTTTGAAATTATATTCAATTTATCTTTCAAAATGGGCTTCATTTTTGGATTAAAAATATCAAAATTATCTTAGGGTGAATTTTTGGTACATTACTGATAACATTTATATTTTGATGAATAATGAAAATTACTAAATTATAATTTAAAAAAACTTTTTTAATTGAAATAATTAATAGTGATAAATTATGAATTTGAGTGGTATTAAAGTATATATATAATATATTATTACTATTTAATAAAATGTTGGTCATTGGATGTAATTTCACATTTAAACTAGAAATAAACAAGTGTCAATATTTTGATAGTTATTATTCCTTAAAAACACGCTTTTTGTTTTAACAACAGGAATTAATTTTAAATAAATTTCTGCCACTTCTGTGTTTTGAATTAAGAATAATGGATTCCATATTTATAATCATGAGATCCAAATTTTGTAAATAGGTAAATTTTATTTTTAGAAATATTGAATAATTATATCATTAAATATTTTATTTACCATGGTTAAAAGGAAAATCAGGTAATAAGGGTGGAAAATTATATTATAATAATATTCAATTACCCTAAAACATTTCCTATCCCTATTGGATAATATATTACCGACTATGGGAATCATTGGGTCGATTTTAGGACCCCATGGATCAACTTGTATGTGATAATGACACTTTTTATTAATTAAGTTATACTAAATACAAAAATGAGATAAGCATATATCTTTTAGAAAAGCAATTTTTACATAGGGTTATATATTTAATATTTTCGACTATACATACTCATTATAAAGGTAATAATATTTCCTACATAATGTTAATTTATTTATATTTTTTGTTCATTGAAAAATTAAATTTATTTATGACACAACAATGATGCATTATTTTCCTTATTAATGAATGAATCAAATAATTAGTATTATAAATGATAAAATAAATATAATTTGAAAGTTTTGATGCCATACACGAATTTTATTGGTTAATATGACATGTTATTATTTGTTAAATTAATTTGGTTTGAATTAATAAGGTTGTTAAGGCTTTACCAAAAATCTATTATTAAATAGTGTCAAAATTGAAATAAATGAGTTTTTTAAAACAAATATTATATTAATAATTGATATTCTATTCTTCAAATTCTATGGTTTGGCCAAATGACATATATAAAAATAGTTTTATCATTAATGTACTACATGGGGGTTGATTTAAAGTAAATAGTATGTTTATTAACTATATAATATAAAAATACAAAGAGACATGGTAAATTTCAAACTAATTAACTAAGAGTTAAAACTAAAAGATAAGGTTAATAAAGTGAACCAAAACTATCTAAAACCTATTGGATGAGTTGTTTTCGACCCATAACCACCTTATTTAATAATAAATATAAATCAAAACACATAAGTAAGCACCCTAAACGATGATAGTACTAAGATATTATTAACAAATCAATGTTAAAAGATCATATATGATATCCTATTAATTTATATGATTCTTGTATAATTTAATAACAATAATTTCACCATTATACATGAGGTTAACCTACCATAGACCAAGTAAAATTCTAAGGCAAGGGTAAATTTCACAATCTCTTTTTTATCTGAGGTTGTTTTTACATAAGTATCTAATGTGACCCCATTTATCATCTACAACCATGTTTCTTAAAAATATAGTTCATAAAATTTATACTATTTAGTAGACATTGGGTTAAATTCATTTATACCCTTATGTGTTTTGAAATAAATTATTCCGTCATTTTCCAAATAAGGTACTTTTTGACCTTTTCGATAAATTTAAGGTAAGAATGTTTTTTAGCTTATACGGCTGGAGCGACTATTTTCTAAAGTTATAACATCATCAAAGCTTTCCTTACAAGCTTCTAAGAATATTTTCAAATATATGATTTCTTTATAATTTTTTGAATCTTAAATGATTTCAAAATAAAAAGATATATTTATTTTAAAAGGGTCTTGATTTCATCTATGTCAACATCCTTTGATAGATTTTAAGATCATTTTAACTTGATTTACTATAATACAAAACATCCATATTATATTGAAGGATTTTTGATATGTTTTTCTATGAATGTGATATTTTTATACCATTCATGGTTTATGGTTAATGTATTGACATTTCATATTCTAGTTTTAATAAGAATGTTTATGATATGTTTAAACTTTTTCATATGAGAAATGTATTGGACTTAGTTTGTGACGGGTGGAGCCCGCTATAGTTCCTCGATGCATCTGTAGGTCTTATGAGACAACTAGACGTGGAATTGGTTGAGGCCCTTTCCCAATTTTAATATATGGTTTTGGCCAAGGCCATAATCATTTTTAGACATCTTGGCCAAGTCCCTGACAAAATGTTTCAAAATTTCAGGCATTATACATTCCCTCATTAAGTAAATAATATTGATGGTTCATGTGGTCATTCGAAGTGTAGAATACCAATGATTATGTTTTATTATGGCATTATTTATTTAGCTCATATTTCGTCCGTAAATGTATTTATGTTTATTATTGGTAAATGCATGTTCTTTCAATTATTCACCATGCTTAATATTTATGTTATCTTCCTCTGTATTGCTAACCCTTACTGAGCATTTGATCACACCCCTTTTTTATGTTTCATTTTCCTTGGATACGAAGAAGTTAGTTATGAGTGACCATCATGCATAATCTAGGATGCTTGGATGTTTCTAATGAAATATATGTGTGTTGTATTTCTTTTAAAGTTGTAAAGTTGAACTTATCTATGAATCTTGTTTCAAATAATACTAAACTAATCGGTCTTTCAAGACATGATTTCCTTGTGATCATGCCAATGTTATGTAATAATGCACCGACTCTGGGTAACTGGGGTCGAGGCGTTACACAATCCATTCAATAAACTTCTCATATTTTTGTGGTCTCTTATCACTATGAAATATGGTTTGATACTACTTAATGAAAATAGATCCATAATCTAAAACACATCAGGGATTTTTGACAGCCACATGACCCAGAGTCTAAATAGTGTATATAACTAGTTCAACCAAGGAATGTTCTACTAGAGGATTCACCTATAGAACATATTTCATAATATAGTCTATTGGATATGGAAGATCTTTACTCTAAATCATTTCTTAAAAATACATGAAAATAATAAATTAGATCCTGAGAACATTCCAAAATATTTGGACCACTTTCAAAAATAAAATCAATGATTTAAAATAATATATTTTAACGAAATTTATAATTGTTATAAAGAAATATATTTATAAAAATAATATGTCAATTTTAAAAAAATTAATACACAAATAATTAAAATTTCCTCAAACCCCATGATGAATGAATGTAAAAAATCCATGAACACCCATAGTAACTCAGTTTTAGTTACATATGTGAGATGGATGTGTCCTTTTATTCACACACTATACAAATTATTAGGGTCTTAACTCCTATTAACCGAAGAAACATTACTAAACTCATGTAATTTTAACACATTTAAGGCTCAAAAATCATTATGATACAAAATAATCATATAAAAACCCATGTAAACCAATGTATATACTCAGACCGACCATCATATGTTGTGGTAAAGCAAGAAAATTGAACAAGTAGCATATAAAATGAAAATTGACATACAACTAGAGTACTGTGTGGAAGAAAATGAGACAAAAATATTTATAAAATCCATAATAAATTATATAAACTGAATATTACTAATAAATTAAGACCATCAAGTCTCAATGTGACAAATATTCACCTCCAAACAAGCACATCCCAATGGAAATGATTAATGGAGAAGCTGACATGCTATAAGATTTTCATCCCTTTACCTATATCCTAAAATACAACATCAACAATTTAACTATTGAAATATTAGGGTATTAGAGTAATTTATATTATGATACCCCAATAGAGTCTATAAAATGTCTAATATTATGGATGGAATAGTTCTAGCTTTTAAATAGTAAATATTTATCATAAATCAAATTCATTTTTAAGTCATTATCCGTATGGTTTTCATAAACTCAATTCATATAAATTATAATAGAAATCTGAAAATAAGAATTGATATTAAAATTGAACCATAGAGATGCATCAAGAGCTCATAAATTAAACACATGCTCATGAAATAACCCATCAAAAAATGATTTGTGATATAACCACATATTAAAATATCGGATAAATAATCTATGATTAAAAAAATGATAAAATGACATAAATGTCAGTGAACCTCATATTGGGTCATAGACAATGGGAAAACTCATAGTCGACACTCATGAGCTTATGTTGGGAAAATGTTGGATCCATCCCGAATTGAGTTCATACACATTCCATTGATATCCAAAAGGATACCTCCTAGTTGTGCCACATACACCAAGGCTACACATGTCACCTTACCTACACAACCAAGGCTCCCAATGTTCCAATTGTCAAAATACTTTTCAAAAACATTCACACAATTTTACAAAAAAATTTAATAGCCTATCCGATTTATATAGGATTTTGAAATACCATTTTAAAATCTAGAAAATACACTTTCAAAGAAATATTGTTTTTGAAACAATCTTCTTTTACAATAAAACCATTATAAAGACATATAAAATTAAATCAATGAACAACCAAAATGAATTTACCTTGAATGAAATGAAATTAATTTCATTAATAAATTTTATAGAAACATCAACCTAAAAAATTTATAAACCCACTTACCTTCAATAAATATTACTAGAAACATTGATATCAGTGTTAGAACGACATGCTGAAATATGAAACTACAATGGATCATTAGAAAAAACTATTCGATAAAATATATGAAACAACCTCAACCGATGAAATGGCCATGACTAATGAAATTAGGCACCAGAACGAACACTGGCCTAGATAAATGCAAAAACCACAATAATCACTAATCACTGAATCAAATGATCTATATGGTTTCTAGGTCTCTAAAATTGTCAATGAGAGATTTTAGGGTGATAAGGAGAAGGGATGAAAATGAATTAAATATGAAATTAGACAATAAGTACCATAAAATTTTAACTTATGAAAATTTCATCAGGTGTAATACTATTACAAATCATGTAATCCATGAGATCAAGTACAATGAATAACTCATTTTGTATTCATTAAATATCATATTTTTTCAATTTCATGTTATTATCCTTGTACACAATGACTAAACCATTCACTCCCTAAATGTATTTCATAGAATCATCTACGAGATGAAAAAAATGTTTGGTGTCCCAGTTACATAGTGTAAAAATCATCGTTATACTATAGAAACAATATATATAACAATAGAAACTAAAAACCCAATTATGTTAAATTAACATAAACATTGGAAGAACTCTAATATGTTTTTACATTATTATACAAGAACACCATTAATTCAAATAAAGATAAATCCATGAATTTTAGCTTGTTTTCAGTAGAAAAGGTTATGTGTCCTTAAAAAACCACAATCACACCGTAATATGGATGATAATCAATATAATAAAACAATGAATGTCCTAAAACTAATATCATTGTGTTATAATTTCCAATTGGTACTTGACTTTTCTTTCATTTTTTTCAGTTATATGACAATTCATGGATATGTTGGGATTATTCATTAAATTTTGATCATGAGTAATTTGGTGGTTTCATTTTTTCTCCCACTGATCATGTTTTTCATAGTGTATAATTCATTTTATTTTTATGTGTGACATACCATCAGTTCTTGTATCAATCCAATGGACAACTAGTGCTTAAAATTAGAGATTATTATCTATCTACCATCTTTTATGAACTAGTAGGGGTACCTTTATGGAGAGGATTTCATGAAAATATGTTTTTTTTATCAATTTTGGTTTCTTAATATCATTTTAAATTGATTAAAAATTAATTTATTTCAACATTATTTTATTTATTATAAAATTAATTAATATATTGTATTTTCTTAGGTTATATGTTTTGGAAATACTTTATAATAAATATTTTTAATGTATTTAATTTATCATTTTTAAATTGATTTTGATTGTGGTATCACCTAAATTTTTAAAACAATGATACTAATACAAAATGGAATATTATTTTCATAATTTTCTTTTCATTTTCATCCATTAAATATATGATTTCCTTTGAAAATAAGATATATATATACTTTACAAAAAAACATTCATAAAAATACATTTATCTAAAATTGATTTATAAAAAATAGTTTAAAATGGAGTTATATTAGTAATATCTATAATTTCAAGGCTTAATAATATCTATGGTATTACATTCACAAATCCTAAAAAGATCTAATGTTCCTCTAACACAATTCTTAACGTTGTGGATACTACTTTATATTCAATCCTTTTAATATTAATTCAAGCATTTCTCCAAAAATATTAGTTTTCTTAAATTAGATATTATTTTGAAACAATTTTTTTATTCATTTTCAAAGCATTAATATATTAATGGTTATCTATATATAATATTTAGTCCTTAAATTCTTTTATCATTCCTTTATGACATCATTTAATAATGGTTAAATTTATACCAATTACTTTAAATTGTTAATAACTTATATTTCATTCTTCTAGTTTAATGGTTATTCACCGAGGTTTATATACAATATAAAATACCCTTTCTATACTCTATATATTACATTATATAATTTTTTTATATTATGGAAACTCTTTAATATAGTCATCGATTGTAAATCATTATATTTCTGTATTAATGATATAATATATATACTTTTTGAACATTTTGTGCCTTATGAATAAATTTATGTTTCCTATTTCTTGGTTTAATGATGTTGTTATATATTATTCATTTCATGTGGAACACATATATAGTTCATTATTTATTGACAAGTGATCTTAGAATATATATCCTTCCAATCTATTAGGTATCACTTTATATTTCATGAGATTAAATATATAAGGTAAGGGTGTGAACCCAATCCATGATGTTTGAGGTAAATGTGATCAAATCCAATCAACTATTTTTGTGTGCTCTTTCCACTATTTGGTGATGTTATTGGCAGTGAAACTTAACATAAAAATTTAATTTTTATGCTTAATTTTTTTCTATTTCCCTTTGTTATACATAATGGATCCTAATTATTGTATAATGTTTGCACATTCTTATTCCTTGTTTCTTATTTAATTATAATGTCCATATATTATGTTTAATGATTTAGGAACCATGTCTATTTGTAATGATTAATTAATGATATCTTCATGTACTTTGATTTTGTTCTCGTAAATACATGCTCATCTTATGAAATATTGTGATAATTTATTACCATATATTAATTTACTGATTATTATATATTAACATGATTTTTTATTATGTTTCCATTCCAACATAAATGAAATGGAACATTATGTGTAATATTGACATAAGGATAAACCCTATGGAGAAATTCGTGGTCCATGTTCAAAATTTATTATTAAATAAGATGTTCATGTATAAAATAAAATAACACACTAAGCCTTTTGGTATATGTAGAATGTTTTATAATATTATGATATGAATATTCAAGTATAGTATGTTTTTTCAATTGGTTAATCACATTTGGTATCCCATTTTGTGATTATTATATATTTACAATCAATGTATCTATGAGCATGGATGTGAGGGTCCATAGATTCGATTCATAGTATGATTTAGTTATTATTATGGATAAGGATACTATGAATTAATGGATGAAAAATAATTTATCCTAATATGAACTCAATGATTTATATGTTGAACTGATAGTGATATAATTGAATTGTGGTTATCATAGCTTGATCCAACAACGTTATATTTGAATAAAAAGGATCTCATGATGAAATTCAGGTCCCTTAAAAGATTACATGTGGTAATTTCTTGTTAATATTGATATTATAATTTAATCAAATTTTATTCAACATTTTTATATCAATTTTCTTATGTATATGGGAAAATGATAATGAAAATGAATCTATGAAATGCATGTATCTAAAACTAAAGAGTCTTATAAAAAACTATGGAAATTTTTTTACCCCAATGGGATGAACTAAATTAAAATTTCAATATATTTATATTATAATGAGAAATACTATTTTCCAATTATAATTCATTATACTATGGTTGATATATCGTTATAAATTATACTTCTAGTCATGTTTGATTTTTAAAATCTGTTATCATATTTATTAGTGATAGAAAATTAAAATATTCTTTGATGTTAGTTTTTTAAGGATTAAAGAATAGAACAGAACATATTTATATATTAATTATATATCCAAAACATTTTAGTTTTATTATTTTCAAAAATATATACATGGGTACAAAATAAAAAAATAGATCAAATTCATAACACTTTATTTACAGATAATATATCATTAAACCAGAAGTGTATGAAACCATTTTTTACATAGAATGGTTTATTAGAAACCAAAAATTATTACATAAAATTAATGTTCATGAATTGAAATGGGATAGAAATAAGAAATGTAAAATATATTTACAACATTAAAATCACTTGGATCATATACATTATTACATATTAATAGAGTCAAATTAAAACTACAATTTGATAAAATATCATCAATGTAGATTTACTTTTGGTAATTCCTAGATAAAAACATTAGAATGATATATGTGTAATCAGAAGTAAAAAATAAGTGAAATTATATAATTTAATTTGGGTAATGTAGTCATTATTTAACCATTATAATGAGTCATATTTTCATTAATTATAATATGAGTAAACCACTAATTAATTCCAAATTTCAGGTATATAATTGATCTTATTAATATCAATTTATATTTAATATATATATATATATATTCAGTATATATAATTAATTTTCAATAAAATAAATTATTTTGGATATGCATAGAAATATAATAATCAATTTGTGAAGGTATATTATGTTATAATAAAAACTTATTAATAAAATTTTCAATTTTGATAAGTTTATTACATTTAACAAATTTTCTTAATAAAATAAATTTATTAAATTTAATGAGGGTTTTTAATGAAAAAATTAATATTCAATAAATAATTAGTGAACTATTATGAATACTAATTTAATGGTTCATGGTTAAAATATATATTTTATTTTAAGGAATTATTTTTCATTTATATAATATATTTTTTACATGTTAAATTAAAAAAATTTATGAAATAACATTAATTTTACATGTTATATACATATAAACTAATATTTAAATTAATAATACTTAAAATATTTATTATTAATTGTTTATAAATAAGAGAAAAAGTTTTTAATGTTATAAACATATATTTAATTTAAAAAATGATTTTCTATATATTATTAAATATTTTTTCAATAAATTTAATTGATCAATAAGAAAGAATGATATTCATGAAATTTATTACATAATTATATAAACACAAAAATTGACATCCATTAAATTATTATTTCTTAATAAGGAAAAATATGAATTCATTTTTCAGATTGAAAATATATTTTCATAAAAAATATTTTTTATATATCATACATTTTAGTTATAAATAAAATTGTTTCATATTTTGAAAATTAATTTCACAGAATGGTGAAAATAAATTTAATAAATATATATAAATTTTTAATCAAAAATAACATCATATCGTTGAAAAAATATGATTTAGAGGTAAAATTGTGTTACCCTGATAATGGGTAAAATGATTCTAACTGCATTCTAAAAAAATATAACTCGATAACATATCAACTAAAAAGTATCCCATAACCATATTAATAGATAATTATAGTTATCCCTTACATATGTTTTATTATATAACCACTTTGAAACCACATTCCTTGATAAATGGCATTCCATTCACATTGATGAATGAATATTCTAAAATAATCAGCCAAATATATCATATAAATTAAATTTTAATTAAGAGACTAATCAAATAAATTTACTTAAGAGTAAATCTTAATATCTATAAAAATCATCTTCCTACCATTTCACAAACATTTTGGCATCTTACTGTCCAAATTAAATTTCCCTATTCAATAAAACCCTAGAATATTTCCAAGATAAGATATAATTTCATCATTGTATGTAATGCTTTCTTATAAAAAATATTCATTTATCATCATCCCATAAATTATCCTAGAAATTAATTCTCACATTAATAAAATATAAATATGTTTATTAGACTACTTTAATAATGACATTATAAAAAAATCACTTCATAATCACACTCATCCTTTAATTACAGCATCTTCTTCGTCGGGTCGGTTTAACCATCTACATGGATGATGCCCTAATATTGAAACATGGATGGGTTTGAAAAATAAATAAATTATGTTATGGGATATTAATGATATAATAATATTTTATTTATGGTTCTTTCATAGAAATCATAATATTTAACTCATTATTAATATTTTACAATATGCTCATTAACAATTACAAATAACAAGCTGATTATAGATTTTATCATTATAAATCATACCTAAAAGTATTATGGATTGATCTTTTAACATCATAATAAATCATGGAACTACTATTACAATACCTTTAGTATTGTATATATTATGAATTATTTAACATGGAATTATTATTGAGACTATAATATAGATATAAACAAGTAAGAGTTAAAACTACTATAAAAAAGTGATCGATATTAATAAATAAAGTAACAACTATGTGACATGTGAATATAAAATATAATTATCATGAAATCTAATATAAAATATTTGAATAATGAGTCTTATTTTTTATATATTATGCAAATGGAAAGTTGTAATACAAGGTAAGTTTTTTTATTTACTAAATCTCATTTCATTGAATATTATGTATTCATTAAATATGTAATCTAATTCTTGGTATATTCTAGGTAGAGACTCTACATTTTTGGTGTTATCATTTTTAATATTCTTGTGAATATTTTTACAAAAATGAACTAATACAGTGTCTGATTTCAAGGATTTGTGATAAATGGATTAATATGAAAAAAATATTAAATATATTTTTATTATGAAAACATAATTTTCATAAAAAAGTGTAATATCACATAAATGGATCCTCATATCAAAAATCAGTTACCATGGTTTAATCCGGAAAATATAGTTTACCATAAGAACTACCTGTTGTTTTTTAGTGCAATATTTTCTGATATGATAGTCGTTGGTTGGTTCATTAGAGAAATTAAATTATTTAATATAATGTTTGAGTAACCCAAACATAATTAACACACAAATGAAAGCATGGATGAGAAATATAATAAAGTCTTTTATTTTTTAATGGAGTGTTTAACTAAGTCATGACCTATATTATATCATTTTTGGATGCCTAGTAAATGAATCTGTAGGCAGTGCATTTAATGAGTGAATAAATGATTTATTTAATGAATTGTTTTGTTTTATGCGCAATGGTTAACATTATAAGGGTAATAATAGACCAATTTCTCTTAGGTTAGATGTACAATCCTTAAGGGAATCCAAGTCTCTTCATCCTTCATTCATTGGATAATTATGATGAAACATTAGATTAAAGAAGATTATGAGGCAATGAACTAAATGAAACCTATCAAATCATAAGAGAATGCATTCATCATCAACAATATTTCCATAATTGAGGTAAAACTTATCATTTTGGCGTTTTACAAAATATGGATTAAATTATTGAGCTAGTCAAGCATTTTTATTCGATCTAATATCTTCCAAAGTCTTTAAATTTTCACATGTATAGTCATAAATTTGTTTTCAATTGTTTTCTCACCCCAGGATCTGTATTCCTTATCGAGTGGCCAAGAACTATTGGGATCAATCTAAATACATTTATTATTTGATCTTTTACCCCAACGTTCTTTCATTTCTTCATCATTGGACCATAGGTTCACAATATGACTTTTCTAGAGGGGTAAAACTAAAAAAAAGCTCCCAAATTCTATATGGATGCACGAATGCCATAAAAATCAACAGTATGGAGAAGCATTGAAAAATGAGTGGGATAGTGTTTTATGAATAGTTTAGATCAACATCATAGGATTGTATTTTTCATGGGATGTGGTTCAGAATATGGACTATAATTTATGATTTCCCAATTGTTGTGTGGGAATTAAATTAAGTGTTTTTGGGATTTATTCCATATAGAGTCCATTCATAGAGTCTCATGGTAGAGGCTACTCAACATGAGTCTGAACAGTGGCTAGGATAGGATCATTGATGGGGTGGTTGTACATGATAAACACGGTAAGAATTATTAATAATTAATAATAATAATGGTGATGTGTTAATAAAATTTAAATATGGTTCTGTTATTATTGTTATACTAGATAATAATAATATTTTCCCATCAAAATGTGACTAGATAATAAATGATAAATTAGAATTTAATTTTGACAGACTGGATAGATAAATTTATATGAGATTACTATTTAAAATATATAATTTACTGAAATGAAGTGTGGGGGATTCTCCTGGGCATGGGAATTGGGCGTTTCAACTTCTATATTTTCTTTTATTATAATAAAATGATTGGAAATCATAGTAATTTATTATTCAAATTAAATTGATTGAAGAGATAAAATGGTGGGTCGTACATACAAATAATTTAGAGGCCGGATTTGGGAATGAAACCATTGATATAATGTTTGATGCTATTAATAATAATAATAATAAATAATGTGATATTATTATCATATATTTCGGAGTTCAAATCCATGTTTGGTCATAAAAACATCATACGAACTTTGAATGATGATACGTTAGTGAAAACATAATCCTATAATTGAGACGGTCATTTTAAGACCGATGTTGGATACAATTTTTTTTGAAATTGTGGCTTGAAACCACCAAATATCATTCAAGTGTGATATGATGAAATACGTCTTTTTCATTGGGCGGCTGATTGAGGAAAGTGAATAGCCTATCTCATGATTTTTTTTATTATGATCATAATGGTTGGATCCGTTTGTCCATCTAAGGAAAATAGAAGAGGCACATTATTGGTTTTATATTTTTCTCTTTGAACTGATGACAAGAATAATATATCCTTTAGGATCATGGCTGAGACGTACCATGTAGTACCCTTACACACCGTGTAGTACTACATGTCCAGAAAAATATGTGATGATAAAGACACTGCCCGATATAATATAGACTCCACATGTCATTTGGGTCTCTTAAATTTTGTATGCTACTTTATGAATCTTCAAGATTACATATACCATTCATTTGAAAATGGACTTTGGCCATCTTATATAATATTTTGAATGGTTTTTAATTATTACATGATGATCTATTAGTTTTAGCTTTTATGATATGATATGAATTTTTATGGTCATGACACTTAATGAGGAAACACCTATGGCCATAGAGATTGTTCATGATCAATAGTTACTCTTAAGGAGTGTTATCCTTCAACTAGGTTATGTAGTGCATCCTCAATATCTTATGAGTGGTACCCTGCAATTGGGAAATGTAACGGTTCCTCAACACCATTAAAGTAGAACCTTCCATGGGGCTAGGCATGGGTCCCTATAGAATCCAATGTAAAACAGTCAAACTAGGATAGGAATTGTTCCTTGATGTCCTATAGTTGAACCCTCTAGCTGGGCTAGGAAAGGGTCATAAACAACCCAAGGGGAACCCTCTAGAAACGCTGGGCATGGTCCTCTATTTTTACTTGACTGAAACCCCCCGATGGGGATTAGCATGTGTCCCCATCCATCAGAGTGGAAAACACGTATTTTACTAGGTAATGGGTCCTCCACATTGTTTTTTTGGCCCCACGACTATTCACCATAGTTTTGAGGCGTGGAACGACATAGACGACTACTTTAGGGGACCCGCATGGGATACTGGACATTGTTGATGGACATTTGGAACTATTGGGTACTCTTTTTTTTGTATGAGTTGTGAGATAGATATCCCATTAATATTATTTTGGATTCATTGAAAGGACATATGTATTTATCCATACTATGTATCAAAACCATGTATTTTTATACTCCCATTCCAGGAGAGGTGACGACATGTTGGGTATGACATGTGTCTTCCACTATTAGATTATCATGTCTTGATGAATCTACTCTACTTCAATCTGAATCAAAGTGTTGATGAGTAGTTTACATACTCACTATTTCAGGCCCCTTCTATTTGGATGAGGATAGATTCACTCTCTTTTGGGGTTTAGATGTACTCTTTCACTATACATTGTGATATCCACTATCTTTCTCTTTTATTGAATCTCATACCGCTCCCTCCTCGGCTTTTGATCCGTCATATTGGGTATGTATATACTCACCGTTCCATGGTGTTTTCCCTCACATATCATATATTATATTAATAACGGACTGTTGTACCCTGAATATAGAAGAAAACATTAATATTGGGGGCATAGAATATGTATGTTGGTTTTAGCTTAAGAATCATGAGTTGGGATCTCTTTCATCTATTTACATTTTAATATTTTTTACAGGTTGGGATACATTTCTACTAGGGAATGTATTTTTCAACTTTACTTTTCAGTTTACTCTATCATAATTTTTTATTTCCAAAGGTTCATGCATGCATGGGTTACTTTATATCATGGTCGTATCTTTTATTCATTCCATGTTCACTTTTTCATCGATATGGATGTGTATGTCTGTACAAGTACATAAGAAAAGTCCTACTAGAGTTAGTTATTCATTCAGTTTTTTTTACCACCCCTTTGACTATGGATGGGGGATTGGGGTTGTAGCGTCTTGAGCCCTGTCTTGGTCTAGGTCATGTTAGATTGGTATCAGAGGATGTTTATTCTACATGATATTGTTTTGAAATTTTTCCTTAAGTGTATTTCATGGGGTTTTTTAAAATAGTGCCAATGTTTCTCAAGTGAAACTCTCAAGATATGGAATCTAGTGATGGTTTAGTGGCTAATGATTCCATTCAACTAGACCATGACAACCTACTTGCCGAATAATCATTCTGAGACAATGGTTCTTGGGATTAATGGTAGATACATCAAATATGATTGAAACATTGAATGTATTTTATTATCTATCCCCCTATTATTGTTGTTATATATATATGTATATATATGTTTGTGTTTGTGTGTGTGTGAGTCTGTGTGTGTGTGTCTTCATTTATCTATGAGACATATAGATCAATTTTTAGATGCCTCTAGGAAGATATCCAGATAGGTTTTTGAATTAGATATCATGAAGAAAATCTATGATCGATGAGGCTATAGTTCATATTCTAGTGTACAAGATCATTCCCTTACGGGGGAAGGTAGTATAACCCCACTTGTTGATCATTATTTGGTCCTTGTATAGAATTATGGGGTTGTGTGAGGTATTAACACACACTATGAGTTCAATTCCATGAGGCAGATGAGTTTTTATGATGAGTCATTTCCCCAAGATATGGAGGTTTGGCTTGATTTGGAGATCCCTAATTTTAGACTAGTGTAGATCCAGACTGATCGGATGGTTCCACTCATTACTAGTTATCTTCATAGAGCAACAATAGGTTCTGGTGGAACTAGTAGATAAAGCACTCTTTTTAATCACACGTTGAATTTCCTAGAAAAAATATCACCTAGCTACCATGATTTATGTATAATTCTTATTCACGTTTTTGAGGTAATTCAAAATCCCATGTTCTTAATATCCTGCTAAGATGGGACCCCTTTCGATGGTGGTCCAAAGAACATGACTTCATAAGGATGACAGAAGGCATCATCAGAGCCCTATGTCGATATTTATCAATATATATTTATGTGAATGAGTAACTAGGTTAATTCCCACACAATGATTTTTTTAGATGTGAAGAATACTTTGTGGGAGATTCAGTCCCACCCAAACAATATAGTATCGAGGTGTGGTGTATGATTCCCTCTATCTTGTGTGTTTAGGTCCGTGTGATGTGTTGGTGTTTTCATACTGAGTGTTCGTTAAAACACATTTGAGCATTTGTTAAGACCTTTGTAAATCAGTAGTACCCTATGGGTCTTGGAATCAGTTTGTACACAAGACACTCAATAAGGACTTGATGTAGTTTGACATAACTTTAGACCCATGGTGAATAGGTATTCTTTCCCCACCAATATGAATTTTTGGGATATGAACTAAATAATGTGGTTGAGTTAGTTACACCCAAAGTGGATAGTGTAGAGTTATGGGGAACATGTTCTTTAGAGTGGTGAGTTTATAGAGAGGTTGTGCGATGAAGTGTTAGAACATGCCTTAAATGTTTTGGTGGAGTTTTTCAGAATTACCCTTTTTTATTATGATACCACTAGTGGGTGTAGAGGAAACTATAGTATGGGGTTATTCTCCTTCTAAGGGAGGTGAAGACACATGGGGTATTCCATGGGGTTTCTATGTCTATCATCTCATATATATATATATATATATATATATATATATATCAGTAAAACCACTTTCCTTGTTCATTAGTTTGCTTTAATCCTCAGTTTTAACATTGATGTAGTGACATACAATTATCTCTTACGGGCCAGGGCAGTTGAGACCCCATGAATATTACTACTTGATTAACTTACTAGAGCTAGAAGTGGTAGTCATGTCCTATTTAATGTGGAAGAACTCCCTTCTGGGTGTCATCAACAAAGAGATATATCTTAAGAAGATATTCATATAAAAATAAATAATGGATTTTATGAAGAAATAAAGAACATCATTCATTATTAGTGATATATGGTGATTTCAGTCACATTATGAGCGGAGATGATGAGGGAGCTTCACACTTATTCTTTGGATGTACATCCCGATTTAGGTAAGATGTATAAAAAATCAAGATGAGGGCTCAATAACCAAACCTTTTCTAAAAAAGATTACATTTATGGGATCAAAATATTGGATGATGGGAATAATATAGAGACTCTAGTTTTTTCTTGTAAGACATTAGAATATTATTAGGTGTATTTTTGTTTCCAGGAACTAAGACATAGTGAAATTATGAGGACTGTTGATCCCAGAATTAATTTTATAAGCATATTAAATGTATTTTTATTAAATTAAATTTGTTTTTTTAAGTATAATAGCTCATAAATAGTGTCTCGAATCAGAAATATGATACCGTGATTGAATATGAAATGTGCATTTTACCCTAGGTACAACATAAAGATGGTCGACACAAGATGTTCAGATAAGACATTCATTGGTGGGTGAATTGGATAATTTAAATTAAATTAAATAATTTATTTAATAATAGTAACTCAAATAAATAACAGACAATGTTTAGATGAAAAATATATTACCACTATTGTCTTCAGAAATCATATTTCACCAATGGTGTGACCTAATGTCTTTCGGGATGAGAAGTCTAGTAACGGTTTCTATTTGTGGTGGATTTAATGAACAAATAAATGAATTTAATAATCAATTAGTTTTTTTCTATGCAATAGATAACCATATAATATTTTTTCCATATCAATTTCTCCATCATTATCCACAGAGACCCATGGTCAATTCCTGTTCTCTTTCACCATTCTCTGTTGGAGAATTATAAGGAATCTTTCGATCAGAACATATCAAGATTTATGGAATGCATTGAGTCCTCTCAAATAATCGGCAAACACATTCTTCAACATCGATCGAACTATAATTGATGTAGGGATCATAAATTTAGTGTTTTATACCCTTTTTATAAAATTATTGATTATATCAATCATTTTTCTTTTATATGCTCCATTTTGCAGCCTTTTCATGTTCCCATGTACAGAAATTATTTTTTTATCAATTTTATTATAACTTTGGGATCCCCATTGTTGATCGACTATCCTAGAATTATTTCCCTCTATCCGTTAACCTTTATTCTTGGATTTTTTTCATTTATCTTTATTTTCTACATCATTGTAAAATAGGGTCACAATTCAGCTTTTACAGAGTGGGTTCATGTGTGATAGAACAATCCGATTCATTGTAATGGAATGAATAACATGCATATTGATGGATTGGGTATGAATCGTTGAATGAGCAAGATGATGTTTCATGAATGTATTAGATCGGAATCACTGGTGTGTGTTTGTGGTAGGAGGTGGTTTTGGATTTAGCTGATAATACCTGTTTTCCCAGTTGATGCACAATAACGACATGTGGTGTGTCTAGATTGATTCCGAGTGGAGTTCATGTGAAGAATCACATGTGGTAGGCTACTTAGTTTGAACAAGACTAGTGGATTGGCTTATATCACTAGTAGGGTGGCCTTATAAGGTCAACATCATGGGTATTAATAATAATAATTATTATTATTATTAATGGTTATCTGTTATTTAATCTCAAATGTGGTTTTTTATTATTAATATGATACTAAATAATTATAATAATTTTTTCATAAAAATGTGTAATTAGATAATAAAAATTAAATTTGATTTGAATTTTTAAAAACTAGATAGAAAAATTTAAATGATATTATATTTTTAAATAAATAATTTAATGAATATGAAGTGCAATGGGCACATCATCTGAGCGTGGGAATTATGGGTTGCAATTCTGCCCTATTTTTACTATGAATAATAAAAATTTTATAAATGATGGTGATTTATTATTCAAATTAAATATATGAATGAGACAAAATGGAGGGACACATGTACATCAATTATGGAGGGGGTATTTGTGTGTGAATTCATTAATATATGGTTTAAAGAAAATAAAAAAAAATAATAAAAAAATAATATTATTATTGGTTTTATATTTCAAACTCAAATATGATCATAAATTAATCATACGACCTCTGATATATGAAATGCTAGTGGAAGATTGACTTTGGAATTGAGAGATTCATTTTAGTATCGATGTTTGGTACCTTTTTGGGTCTTGTGGCTCGGTCCCATGAAAATAAATTTGAGCGTAATGTAGTAAAATACATCTTTTTTACCAGGATCTGATTAAAATATGTCAATAGACTATCTCAGTCATTATTTCCAATAAATCGTAATGGTGTGAACTATTTCTCTATCTGGGTTCATTTGATGAGTCATATTAATGAAAATATGTTTTTTCTTTGGACCAAGGTTGAGGTTCATGCTTCATTAGGATCATGGTCAAGACAAGTCTTGTAGTACCCTTACATGTCATTTAGTAGTACATGTCTTGAAATACATGTTATTGAAATCAAACATCTCGATAGTACTGGAGGACCACATGCCCTATGGGTCCCATAAATACTGGGTACTCTTTTATGAATCATTAATATTTCATATCTATTTCAATTGAATTTATATTTTGTCTTGTGAGTTCCCTATTCTGAGTTCTTTTCCATGTAAAATTCTATTTTTTTTAGTTGTGGCTTTCAAAATATTTTGGGAATTATTCTAGACATGAAACCTACTTAGGATACCCTAATGGTAGTAGCGATCATGCATGATCACTATAGACACATTCCAAGTGGTTCCCCTTAGCTGGGATGGGCAGCAGGACCATGATGCCTCCATAGCAGTACACTATATCTATACTGGGAAGTGGGTCATCAACACCGTTAGCGTGCAACCCTCTAGTCAGGCCAAACTTCGGTCCTCTACACACTTTTGAGTGGAACACTCTAGTCTGGATGAGAATGGGTCATCTATGACTACTAGAGTGGAACACTCCATCCATACTAGGAATAATTCCTTGTCCTTCTTAGTGGAAACCTTCTATTTTACTGAGGCATGTGTCCTCTACATAGAGTTTGTGGCCCCTTCAATTTGTGGAACATTGATCAGACATGGATTAACTTGGACTATTACTTCAGGGAAGAAGAATGGTATGCATGAAATCCTTGATGGTTTTTTTTGGAAATGTCGGCTGCTATTATTCTTGGTCTATGTTGTTAGATGGAGATCCCCTTACGTTTTATTTTGGTTTTATTTGAATGTGAATATATTTCAATCATTCTTTGTTATACACACCATGGAACGATACACTGTCCTTCTAGGAGAGGTGATGATGTTTGGGGTATGTCACATTCTATATGTGATTAGCTTCTCATGGTTGTATGAGTCTACTCTCCTGTTATAGGTGTCCAAGACTCAACCTATAGTTCATATACTCACTGTTTCAACCCTATTGTGTTTGGATGAGGTTAAAATCACTATCTTTATGGGGTTATCAATAAACTATCAATGTATGATGAGTTATACACTATCATTCTCTTCAATTTTATTTCTTATTAAACCCCTTCATATTTGGGGGAATCCTAATGGGGATATTTATAGTCAACCACGTATGGGGTTTTATTAAAGATATAATTCATTACCCAGATGACAGAAAGGTCAACCATTACTGTAAAAGATCTTTGGGGTACTGGGTTCTTGGATTGTCTATAGTTGTTGTAGCTACAGATTCAAGAGCTGGCCTCTCTTTCAGCTATTCATTTTTCTTAATTTATATTAGGGGGACACATTTTTGTTTTGGAATCTATTCTACCCTTTACTTTTTAGTTTACACTACCATTTTTTTGTTATTTCTAGAGTTTCAGGCATGATTTTATTACATTATAGTAGTGTTGCATCATGTATTGTTTCCCTCTATACATTTTCATTGAGATGGTTATGTATGTCGGTATACAGGTACATTAGAAGATACCTCTACATGTTGTTTATGACTTCATCACTTTTCTCCACCCATATCCTATGGAGGATTGCTAGTTGTAGTCGAAAATAGAGCCTCGACAAGGCTATGGATGGAAAATTCCACCCTATGATTATATTATATTTTACATCTTAATAAATTTACGTGGATTTTAATTTTATTTCCATAAAAATTTTAATTAATATTTACATAATGAAATATAATATTATAATAGTTTTTTTATAACAATTTACTTTCTTGGGGCCAAATTTTATATTATTAATGTAATTTTTTTATATTTCTTATATAATACATATTTCATTTTTATCACAATTTTATTTTTTATCCCTGAAATTTGATGAACCTATTATTTTTTTATATTTAGTTTTTAAATAAATCAAGCATTAACATAGTTGTGAGGGTTTTTGTTGACTCAATATCATTTCTAGGATTAATAATATTTTTTCATGATCATTGTTATCTTAAATAAAAACTAATTCATTCCATGAATATTTGAAATTTTACTTTTAATTTCCTTCTAAAGATATAACTGTTCTTTAGCCACTAAACCTTCGTGGTTGGTTGGGGTATAATTTTTTAAAGGAAATATCCCGGTTTTTAAAGAATTTTTTTTATCCCTGATATTTCATACCAAAAATGTTTCATTTTTTTGTAATGAATAATATGAATTATCATCTAGAAAATCATATTTTTATTTATTACAATTCTAAAACAAAAAATTAATAACTCTTTTATAAATTTTATTCCTTAAAAATACAAAAACAATAAAAAAATTATATTTCATTCTATTTTTTTTTATTTTTTTCTTTGGATTAATGATTTTTCTTTTTTATCATTATCCATTTTTAGGGTTCAACCTTTGCGGAAAGTTTTGAAAATATTTTTTTCATTTTATAATAACATAATGGTATTATTGATTTTATTTTCTATCAATAATTAGGTTATTAATTCTGGGTTTTTTTGGGTAATTAAATAAGAGCCTAATTATTGAAGAATCTATTTATTACTAAATAATTCATGATATACATAGATTAGAAAGATCAAGGACATTAATATAAATCATAATATATACAAACCTTTACATGTGTTGAATGTAATATTATTTTGAATATATACATTAACAGGGAAACTAATTCTTTAATGTGTTTTTATAATATTTTTTAAAAATTTAGTGAAAATTAAATTTGAATGAAAAATATGAAAATAATATTTAGTAAATTAAAAGAAATATGTGATGTTTAAAATCCATTAATGGTTGTGTGATCAGTATTTCAAATTTATACATGGTTGAATATAACTGTTATGAATTTTTTAGAAGTCAAAAATAAAGAAGAAATTAAATTTTAAGTGAAGGGTTATTAAATGATTCAAAATGAATAGTAATAATAAAATCACAAGGCTTTAGAATTATTTTCAAGTGTATAAAAAAATTTAGATAAATTAAAATGTTATAGGATGTCACATTATTCATAACAATGTGAATGAAGATTCTATTTGTTATACTTATGAATCTTTGATAAGTTTTTACTAATTATGTATTCAGAAGATTGTTTTTCCTCATACATGAAAAATTAATTATTCAATTTCATATGTAATATATTTTTCTACCATATAATTGGATAAATGTTAATGAAATTTTACTTAATTGTACACATGAAATTATGTTAGGTTAATGTATAATATATTTCTATAATTTTAGTCTATGATATTAGGAAATGTATGGATTGAATATGATATTTTTGATATGTAGTATATTTGTTGTGTAAGATACTGAAAATAAGAAATAGAATCAAGTCACAATGATACATGAAATATTATTAATGTTTTATATATTTTTATATGCTCAAACTATAATAACCTAATGATGTTAGATATATATATTATCATTTAGTCAATCATAATAAAAATTTAATGGGATTTTCGATGAATTATCTAATCACATGGAATATGTAATATTTTACAAAGATATGAATAATTTTGAAAATTTGCATGATCACGTTGATTTATAACATGTTTAATTTGATACATAATATTTTATGATTATTTTTAAGATAATTTGCTAATGAATAATATATTTTCTATATTTTTATAGAATATTTGGAAAAGGAAATTATCCTATTCCAAATATAATAATTTTTTAATCAAAAGAAGGGACAGATAAAAAATATTTATTATTAAATATATTTTAATTGGTAATAAATTGTGTGTATATTGAATCACTTCATGTTGTTATTTATTATATATAAATTTATTAAATAATGGAACTATTTTTTTAGAGTTATAAACATCCTATTTATTTATAGTGGAATTTCAATTTAATTTGACATAACTAAATAATCAAGATCTTTTTTTTCTATTAAATAATATGTAGACCCTCCATAGAATAAAACACAGTGATATTCTTTCACAAAGACATAGATTATGTTAACATTGATTTTTTTGAAAAAGACATGATCATGATATTTCAAAATACAGATTAGATTATTAAAGGAAGAAAATATAATAAGATAGATTTGAATGAAAATTTTGGAGAATATGGAATAAAAGTCTCGAAAGATGTAAGAATTAATTATGTAAATAATCATCATAATAATACTAAAAATATTTTAAAATTATTTTGATCGCTAATAAATAAATACAAGAATAAATGGAGGTTTCTATTATTGATATCCTGATATATAATTCTATCATATGAATACTCTGTGTGTCTTTGAAGAATAATAAGTTGCATATATTTTGTAGAAGATATTCTAGTTCATAGAAGTATAAATAAAATGAATAATTATAAGAAAAAATAAAAAGGAACCAAGCCCAATCCTACAATACTACAATTTTAAAAAATATAGTGAAGAAGATATAAGAGGAATAAATGAGAAGTTGAATATTAGGTGAGATATCAATATGAACTATTATTATTTGTTTGATATATCAAGTCATTTAAATTGATAAGATTTATGGTTTTGAAGACTATATGTTGTATAAGAGTTATTGAATACTGGTGATATAGATTCTGTGAATGATATTATTTCATTGTTATTATCAAGGGATAAGTCTCATGGAAATTTTTAGATTATAATAAGGTTGTTGAAGTCTCTCATTATGATATAATATTATATCACTTGATTTAGTAAAATCTAATATAACTTTAGTGATCTTTTTTAGCAGCGAATGCAACATAGTACACATGAATAATCTTGTATAATAAAAACAATGAATATATTATTTGAAATGTATTTCTAGTACGTATACATTGATTAGAAGATGATAAATCACCAAACCAACATTATCAATTATTAATATTAGTCAATATATTATGTATTAGTTTATACAAAACACTATAAATACAAAGTCACCCATGATGGGGAGGAACATTGAAACATACTTGTTACCAATTGTATTTTTTTTCCTGGAATATGGGTTTTGAGTCCCAGGTAATCATATTAAAATCTATTATTATATAAACCAATAAAAAATGCTTGAATACTAAGGGGGAAATATAAATGGGTAAAACTAATTTGACAAAATTTCAAATTGATCCCCCTATATTAGTTGATTGTTCATAGTCTTGGGAACCTCAAAAGTAATTCTTTTCACCACAAGGAATACAAAATTTAAGGTGACGTATAACATGTTTTTTATGACAATTTAATTAAAACAAAATGAAAACCTTTTGTTTATATCGCATCAATTTTTATCACATTCTTACCATGGTTAATTTTTATTGAATATGTATATATACCTATATTATTTGAAACACTATTTTTGGGGAAATATTTATTAATTTATAAAAAAATTTATCTTAATTCAATTTGAACATAAATTACCATTATTACAATATCATATAAGCCACATAAAATTACTTTCATAAATCATCTATAATTTATTGTCTTTCATGGAATGATATTTCTCCCATATAGATACTCATTTTTATTTCATCCTATGGATTATCATTAGGTTATTTTCCCATATATATATCTTTTTCAAGAATTTTATGATTTTATAATACATTTTGATTCATCACTCAGGATTCCATGTTACAATCATAATATCTGTGAGAGGGTTGATCGATTAATTCCATTATCACGAATTATCTAAATAATTATATAATGGGATCATTTATACTAATGAATTTATATTATTTATGCCCTATATGTCTCTATTATGAATAAATCATATTCATATATATATAACTATACATTTTAAATTGATTAGAGGAAACTATTAAAAGAATTGTGCACGGTTATGTTATATATAAGAAACCTATTATGAAAATGAAAAAATGTTAAGCCATATATTAAAATTTCTATTCCATTTTCCAATTTATTTTTGCATAATTTTTATTACATATATTGAATTTTATATGGACTATTCAGAGGGGTTAAAAATATTATGATGTTTTATCTTTTTATGTAATAAAAATATGTATGGTTTGTTATTATGTGACACTTGTGCCAGAAATTATATAGACATAAAATTCATTAGGAAATATTTTATATCAAATCAGATTACATGTATCAAAATAGGGATGGAATACAATCCATTATGTTTATGAAAATTGAGAGTGAACATGAAATACTATATTATGTTTCTATGTCCACTATTTGATGATGTTATTTTTGGTGATCCGTAAAAAAAATTTATTCATTATTTTGTTCCATATTACTATGTCATATTTAAAAATATTTATTATAGCCTCATGTAAACTCATTTATACTAATTCAGTAATATGTTTTTTTAAATGATGTATTTTTTGAATAAGGATTTATGGTCAATGTTTTATTATGAATGATTTCTTTATGATATTTTCAAGCATCTTTATTATGTTATCATATCCACATGATCATATTATGTTTGATAATGACCTTTGATTGGTAGATCATTTTTTAATTCTAATGAGAATCTAAGATTACACATTTATTTTTATTTATTTTCCCTTGGTAATGAATATAATGAATATATGGAATGTTTGATGAAGGACATCATTTGTGGATAATATTGTGGGAGATGATGAAAACATAATTTGAATAAGAAGTTCTTGTATCTAATCTCAAAATATATTAATCTTTTAGGGTAATATGGGTTTCATTCATATTATGATGATATTTATATTCATTTAATGATATGTTTATTTGTTTAGTTAGGTAGTATATGAATATATTAGAGTATATGCATAAGTTTTCTATTTATCAGTAGATATAGGAGCATGGTTTTATTGGAATTTAATGTTTTATGTGGTGTTAGGTTTTATCAATGTTGTATTAGAGATATATATTCTAAGAAAAAATTATTAGATATAGAATTAGGTGTTATAAATTTTTAGGAATGTTGGTAATCAATTATAGAGAAACTTGGGGAGAGACTATTTGTAATGTGAGAACAACAATACCATGTGGTTATTGATTTATTTCAATTGATTAAATATAATAATTTTATTAATGTGTGTACTTATTATATGTATATTTTGTTGTTGTATATAAATTTTAATATAAGTATATGATGTTAAATATATTAATACTATTGTGAAAGCAAAATTGTTATTGGATGAAATATAGAATGGATAGTTTAATAATATTCAGGAATGTTTTTATTGAAATTTTGTCATGCATTATGAATTATTTTTTTTATAAAATAATTAATTGTATAATTTCTTTTAAATTATGATAAAATAATCAATGGGTGTATAATTTTAAATGTTTTACATAATATTGGTCATAATTATGTGGACAAGTTAATAGACTTATGTATATGGGACATAAACAGATTTATATAACAAATATATAAACCCAAAAATGATACTAATAAAACAAAATTTTACTAGATTATGTATGGGTATTCATGATTTACAGATCATATATTCTATTTTGAACTTGATTTATATTATTAGAGACATTGTTATGATATATAAATATAAAAAATTTAATTAATTTTGTACTATATTCGGGTTGTTAAAGAATGATAATATTCATGATCAATAATTGATTATCTATAATTTTGGGATTGAAGATTTAATTACTCCAGTAAGGGTTTCGTTAAAAAAATTATATTTTTTTATTAATAATAATATATACAAAACATTTGATTGTTTTGGATTACTATATTTGATTTTTTCTCACAGTTTAGAGCATGTTAAATATTCATGATAAACTTAGTTATTAGTTTCTGATAATTCTTATATATTATCATTGAATTTTAGAAAATAATTTAGACTGCATAATAACCACTAATAATTCTTCTAGGTATCTGGATAATTGAATTTTAATTAGATACTCTTAATAGAGTATGTATTAAGAAAAATATATCAATATTTTAGAAAATTGGGATAGTCTAGTTATCTCCATTGTCCATGAATGTGATGTAATATATGAAGATGGAGGTGAAGACATCATAACTACCTACAAATAGAGAATCATGTGTTTCATATATAAAACTGAGAAGATTCATGTATATACCTTGTATAATCATTAGACCTAGAGTTTAATAGTGTTTAATATATAGACCCTATAGTGGTATGAAGAGTAAGTATGTATGAGATAAATATATTTTTGATAATAGGGTTAAGACTAGTCATATGCATGGAATATCCATGATATTTCACTACGTAATTAGTTTATAGGTGTATTTTTTTCATCCGCCATAATTGAGGACCTCAATATCCAATGATATTACATATATTAAACTGTGATAACTATTATTTCTGTGGTTGTTTAAATTATAGTCATTTAATGATATATATGGAATTATATTATTGAAAAAATACTAATTTCTTATTATTTACATAATGTAAATAAATTATATAATGAGGCATGTTCGATAAATGTTTCCAGAACTAGTACATGCCACCCCTGATATGGGCACTCGAGATGGCATGTGGAGATGCCTAAGAAGATTTCATGATACCATGTGAAAGGTAAAATTGTTAAAGTAATCAAATTGAACATAGTGGTAATGTTTTTTAATATAATTATAACCACTATAAATTAATGTTTTTTCAAATATTTAAACATGAATCATCCATAAGTTCTACATCCATAAAAATTAAATAATTACTTTCATAAATATGATAAAACAAGTAATGTATATAAAATAAATTAAAATACTACTCAATTTAATTTATAAAACTAAAAACATATTCTTATATAAGTTTTGCTGAGTTGGATGAAAAAATTATAAAATAATGTTAATAAAACACTCAATCTGATCCACACATGAAACCAAAATCCCCTATAAAACTCCAATATGAAAAATGATCCATGAGCGATCCAATAATGAACCTAAAATATAAATATATATTCGTTTTAACACTGATAGTATAAGCTATGATAAAATATTCACAGTAAGACTAAACATTAAATGTTACTACCTTTTCATGATATAATGAAGTAAAATCTACAATAATTGAAATTTCACAATTAGTTTTAAATCCAATAATAGTGCATTTTCCATTTATAATATTATGACATAAATAATAATTTATAGACATAATGAAAAATAATACTAAAGTAAAAAAATTAAGAAAAGTTGTTTTTTTGAAAACATTCCTTTAAATTATTCATATAATATAAAACAGAGGAAGGGATGAAATATATTTTATATGAAATGTAAATAGCCTAGTTATTTTAAAATACAAATTTGGTATAACGAAAGCAATGAAATATTATTATTAAGAACAATGGATGAAAAATAAAGATAAAGTAAATGTGAAATAAATTCTAGTCCATTATATTATATATAATGGAAATGTAATAAAAATAATAAAAAATTTACTAGTGATCATGGGAATTCCAATGATATTAGGGAGAATGTATGAAAATTCAAAAAAATATATTAAACTAATAAAATGTACCTATTTTAAATGAACCTTTTGAACACTATGTTTTTCCATACCTAGGATTATTGAGTAGGAAATTCCCAAATCAAAGTGAGATCAATAATAGAGTGTACTAGTTAATGTTTAATCTTATTTTAAGAAAACAGCTTCCTATTGAAATTTATCTATCTATTATTGGATCCCATGATATATAGAATAGTGATGGGTTAAATAATGCGAAAAAATGATGCTATATATATATGTGTGTGTATAAATGTAGAAAACGATAACCATACAAAAAAATTTACCCCCAATAATTCATAATTGATATATTTCCTTATTCATCAGGTATTAAAATTTAACAAACATTACATATATGAAGAAAAAAATTATTCAATTAAAACAATCAAGGAATGTATAATGACACAAGGGTGTATTTACACCATGAAAATGTACTTTTAAAAGCTCTAACTGTGCCTCATTATCCTCCATTAAAATTATCATTTATATGATAAAAATTAAATTTGTGTATTTATCGTTATATGTAATTCAAAACAATATCATAATTTGGAAATAATTTTTTTTAAACCGTGGATAACATTAGACATTATTTAGGCCTTGGAGAAGCCATTGTGATGATTATAAAAATTGATGTCTTAAAATCTATATATATAATTCAATGTGGAGATGTATAAAATATATGGTGTGTGGGCGTATACAAAAATATATTTACAATATATGTTTTAACTGAGTAACCCATTTACATATAATGAAAATAAAGTTATAATATAGTATATATTTAAGGAATTCAATAATCATTTATCATATTAAAAATTGATATAAAATATGGGAGATTAAACTATCAGGATATTTGAGTTCTATAATTTAAAGTCTTATACTAAGTAATAAAAATCTCAATTGAAATGTGAATTTTCTAGAACATCAAATATTAGATGAATGTTAACCAAAAGACTTTATTTATATCCTAATTATAAATTATCACAATGTATAATGTAAAATACTATCCCTATGTTCCTTGAAAATAGAGTGACAACAAATAATGAAGAAGAAAATAAGGAGAATAATGAGAGAATGAAAGGAGTATAGGAATACATAACATACCTTGAAGGAAACACAATTAAATGACATGTATAGAGACCAAAATCATATAGATGATGAGGATAAATGGGTCAGATTGATCTATATGTTTAATTTTTTGACTTTATGGGATAAAATACACAATGAGGGTCATAATAAATGGGGATAAAATTCTAATTCAATCAAAGAGGAATGTCACACTATTTTGTTTCATGTTTTTCAAAACCATGCTCCGATGATGTAGATGTAACTATAAACACATCAAAACTTCATGGTTTTGTGTAAAATGATAGGAAAACTATATGTTATCCAATAAAATTTGATTTTATAAAAATTATTGGACCTGAAAATCACTTTCATCAGGTTATTAAAGAATTTGTAGTATCCTTCTCTCCGAAAGAGATACTAAATATTTTCAAAATTTAATAAAAATGAAACATAAGACAAAATGGAAAACTCAATAAATCAATCAAAAAATATAATATAATTTAAAATAATGTTTCTGTTACCACAATCATAAAAACTATAATGTTTAATACCAGGAAAAATCAATATTAAATTTAGTTAATCAATATAATGGGTTGTATTGGACCTCCTTAGTCATTAATCAATTCTTATAACTTAGAAAAACAAAGGGCGCCACAAATAAAAATATTAGGATTCTAATTTAAATAACCTATATTCACCAATTAAACAGAATTTATCAAAAGAAAAACATTGAATTTCATAACTACTATCCACATAATTCTTCATCAGTGCAAAAATCCACAAAATCCTTTCAGTTAGATCACTAAATGAGTGAATGTAAATACAAATATGTTTTTTTCTCACCATATTATAATTCCTTTAAAAAATTTATTCCCTATGGATAGTCACCCACACTGAATCTAAATATACACCAATATGGGAAATTAGAAAAAAAATTAATATATAAATTTAAGAAATTTTTTTTTCAATCAAGAATTGATATCAATATAATCCATACTATATTTATATTTTATAAATTGACATATTTTATCAATATTGGAATTTAATTAATGAATTAGTAATTACATGAAAATATTACTTCTATATTTATCAATAAATCAATGTAAGTGTACATAATTTATAGAATTAAAATATTTACCTAGAAAAAATTTATAACTGAATTGTAATTGTAAAATAATACTTAATATGTTTTGATTTTAAAATAATAAATTTTATAATATTTTTTGAATTTATTATTTCTATTTTATTTGTTAAGAAATTTAAACAATATTTAAGAATTATAGTGGATTCAATTTGTTATGACATAAAAATTTATGAATTGAAATAAATATATAAATTCTAATAGCAATATACTATAGATTTATTAATATATATATATATAATATAATCATATTATTAAAAGAATCGACATTATAATTATATAATTAAGTAGTAATATATAATTTATAGAGGTAAAAATGTTATTTTAAATTATCAGAAAATGAAAATATAATAAAAAATATATGATCATTAAAATAATTTATAATGATAGTGTTTTGACATTCCAAGTTAAAATTTTTATTGAAGTGTTTTAAAAAATATATATAAATAAAAAAAAAATAAAGTTAGAAAATTAATGTATATATATATATTTGTGTGTGTGTGTATGTGAATATATGTATTTATATTATATTATGACTATACTTAAATCATTGTATGTTCAAAAAAAAATTAGTATTATAAAGAGTTTTAGGATTCCAATGATGATTAGGATGAAAAAATGATGAAGATATATATTTAAAATGGTATACATTCTTTTTAATTGCATATATATATATAATGTTAAATAAAATATTAATATATATATATATATTGATAAAATATTTAATATTATGTTAATAAATAAAATGGATTAATGAGAATGTAATGTATTAAATTTTATACATATATATACTTATGTATTGTTTATATATATATATATACTACTTAAAATTTTTTAAAAATTAAATATATAAAAATTGTGGGGGGGGTGTCATCACTCCTAGGCCATCACCCAAGCCATATAGCCTCTGACCACCAATCAACACTAAGTCATCAATGAACCACAATCATAGAACCATATAACCTTCATCCCACTATGAAGAGGCATAATAGAATGTATACGGTCATATAACTCAATTTCACGATATTTCTTAGTTATCCTATACAACGTGTCTCTAAATTGAATTGTGGCATGACCCTAAAGGGAATTCCTTGTCCATTTGGTATAGCAACTAGCACCCAATCATCTAATATTAAAAAGAGGGAATGATTGAAATCATAAGTGGGGTAATTCTTCCTATGAATATCAGTCCTAAAAGAGATGTATGACACAACATGGTCATCATGTACAAGCACACACTGCAAACATGTACCAAAAGACAATCAGTATACGCCATAGCCCTTATCAGGTTCCATCTATAAAAAGATAATATTTGGTGTCAGAAGCTGTTTTAATTCCTCAAAAGAGTCTTGCGATTTAACATTCGAAGAGAAATCTACTCTTTTATTAGTATGTGTAGTCGTTGGTGATACCATCTATTAGAAATCCATTAAAATAATATAATTGTATCGCAGAATATCTAATAGGAAATGTATTGTGAATATGTTATGTGAATCATAGAATAACAATAAAACCATCACCTTTTAAGGATTTCTCCAGTGTCCATTTTATGAAGTCATTTACCCAAAGAACATCACCTCATGAATCAAGAGAATTCTCCATGAGATATTTGTTAAAGGGATTGTATCTTCAATGATTCAAAATCCACATTCATAGGGTTACATTCTTAGGATATAATACCAAATAAACATGTACATCATCCATGAATACCACAACTAAAGTATCTTGACACGGGTTAAATATCATGTTCATAAAATCCATACACACTAAAGGATAATTAGATCATCTAGATGGAATCACAATGATTTCATAATTAATATACCCAAACTATAAAATAGTCTTCATGATATCTGACTCCCAGACCCTAATTTGATGACATTATGACTTAAAATTGTTATTTAGATACCACCATGATCCCTTTAAATGATCCAAAAAATATCAATATGGGATCAAGTGTACCTATACTTCATAGTTTTATGATTTAGCATTAGATAGAGCATTCAAAAATGAGGAGAACCATGTATATTATTGGAATAGAGCATAGGGGCTACAAATTATGGAACCCTGAGATAAATCAATCTCTTCTCTAATAGGTCATCCAACTAAACTAGTAACTATTTCATCAATGTAAGTGACATACATTCTGGTTTTGTGGAACAAGGATGAGTACCTTATATCATATCGATGGAGAATAGAACCTCCATCTATAGAGGATGATCGAATATTCTCTCAATAAAACCTCATGGAAATCTCAAAAAACCCAGGGACTGTTTAAAAGTGTTGACACAACATCTGGCTCAACTGTAATGGCAGAAACCAGACAAGTGAGATCTAGGACATATGGTCATGCATGATCGGACCCCGATCCCCACTCTACCTATGACACTTGTGAGACCCCATCAACATTTGAGATGGTAACAATAAATATCATCTTGAATAGTGACCATCCAATCAATTCAGGTGATAACATTGAAAATATATTGACCGAGAACTATGAAGTCCCATACCAACTCTACATTAGATACCAAATGAGAGAACAATGTATAATTGAACCCCAATACATTCTCTTACAAAGAGATTTTTCCGTTTCCATGAAAAAGGATATGAGCTTAATTGTATGTTTCCACACGTCCTTAAAATGGTTAAATAAAAACAAAATCATGGAAACTCATCCATATAGATATATTGTAATAAAATTTCCAATAAAAATAGTAAATCTCAGTATAGTTGATCATGCATCAACCTCAATCAATAACACATCAATAACAGGTAGGTAGTGCACTCGTGATACATGAGGCTAGAGGCGTTTTGACTAAAAATTTTCTAAATATACCACAATGGCCTTTGTATAATATGATAAAAACAATAGCAAGGTGTACACAAATACAAATTGATTATACATATTACATTAGTCATCAAAATAATTGTAGTTCTTCAAATGTTCAGGGTAATTATTTCAGGTGTGTCCAACCTCGCCACACCGAAAGAATGTAAAAGGTGGAATTATATTAATTATAGATAGAGTATAAGAAGTGAGCTAATTATAACCAAATACACCAATAATATAATATATAACTACTTTCCCTTCTTCCCATGTGTGCCTCTATAACCAACAGTAGGTAGAATAAATGTCTGAAGAAAGTCTATATTTCCTACCATATCTGTATTTTCCATCATATACACATCAAGTTTCTCAAAATAAGAGGAAATATTTAAAATATATACCTACGATCAGTTATATGAATGCAAAACTTGTATAAATTTGTGTGACTTTAACTAAACATTCATCAAACCATCTAAAAATGAACCTACTATATAAAATGGTTGGTGTACACTACCACAAAATTCTCTCCCTACTAAAAATTTTGGAACTCAAAAGGATTTTGTATAATCAATGATTCCATGATTACTCCTCTAAAAATATGGTCTTGAGTGCATTCCACACTAAACCTACCAACCAATTTTCCTGAAATATAATGTCCCACCACCACTTGATAAATTCTTTATGGTTAAATGTCTTGCACTTCACCTCAACAGATTCAGGTGTCTTAAAGAAGTAAAAGTCATGGTAATTTTTCTCCATACTATCCTCTTCCTCTAGAGGTTTTTTATCAACCCTAAAATATGATGTCTTGTGGTGTATTAACTGTTTCTCAATACTTGTATTCTCCAAATAATATTTGTGTCTCTTCATCTTGGTTCTGAATAGGAAACCAATTTTGATCCATGAGATGAACCGCCTGTCGGACATCCTAAATCATATTCAAAGAGGATTACAACATGGTTTATTTCCCACCGTAAAAACCTTAGGAATCCTTGATTGACATATTTGAGGAATGATTAAACATTACAATAACATATTAACACTATCAATCAAAGAAAAAAAAATTCAGTTTACTGCAAATTAATTTATGAATAAATTAACATCTATATTAAAACCAAACACAAGAGGCACACAAACCAACATTCCTTGGTTTCTTAAGGGTTGTATGTTTAGATCTATATAGAAACTCTCTCACACCATACCCCGTATTTACTGATAACAATATCTGTTATATACCAACCATTATTAGACAATAACACAAGAGGTTAAACATCCTTTCGTAATAATAAAAATTCACGACCTAATATAGATAACCCTTATAACTAAGATCTGAATCAATCAATGGACATACCCTAAAGACATTCTTGATCACCAAGTGTTAGAGACAAGTACACATGCATCTAAAAACAACAATAGGGAATTATTATTATCTCTTAAAAAAATTCATTTCATATATATACTAAAATATTACTAGAAAATAAAAACACAGTAACTTACTATTCAAATGGATGACACTAAACCAGAGGTAGAAAGTTAAAACCATCAGAAATATCTATAAAAAACTAAAATGGATAACTATAGCTATCAAAAACTACTCCATGTGATATGTGGGTACCATCCCACCATCTCACCATCTGTTACCCATAAAAAAAGACTTGAACCTCGTCGTTTCACAATCGAGCCATGTTATTTCCTACATCAAAAAAACATGGTCTACGCACCTCAATGAGAGTGTGAATGATGAGAGATAAATTAGATTAGTAGGATCCCGACCTTGTTTTACATAACAAGTATCAATAAAACAATCCATATAGTCTTATTTTTTTGAAACATTACATGATAAATACTTTCTCAATTTATTTCAGAAGCACGGTAAATATTTCCATTTCTCAAAATTTATTGACAAAATATAGATAATGCAGTTACAAAGAATATTTCAAATAAACTAATCTATATTTATAAAATCATGCATAATGTCATATAAAATCCAAAACAATATGAACCATGACCAATAGAGATCACTCCAATGATAACATAAGATGGGATTTGAAGGTCACGCACAAGGAATCACGATTAAGAATAGTGAAAACTTATTTCCCTAGATCCGAAGTATCTATGATATAGTGATAGAGGAACACCTCATAAAGTGAACCCCTTTTTAATGTCAATGTCATGTTCCAAGAGGTAATGTATCTAAGAGATATATAGAGAGAAAAACGTTAGAGTGTGAACCTACTATTGTGTCAATTGGATATGACCAATACTAAAACCTCCAACAAGGTACCCAAGGCCCTAATTTTATATGTTTAAAATAATTTAAAATGTATTATAAGATATAATAATAATATTAAAAATTAGAATATTTACAGAAATCATGCTTTTTAGACTAATTTTGAAAACCATTTCATAATTGAATGCAAAAGTATAATTCAATAAAAAAAATGAGTGGAATAAATGTTTTATCTAATATCCAATTACACATACATATTAAATAATTAATTGATCATACTAATTATAAATAAGAAAACAAGTTAAAAACACTAGAATTAAGGATTCATTGAATAAATACTACAGATAAAACCACCAACTTCAATCTCATGTTGCACTGCACCCACAATGGGATCCACAAAAAAATTAACACATAAGAATCCAAGATGATTCAATAAAAAAATATTCCCACAACATGAAATCATGAATCTAAATGAAATGGGTTCATAAAGAAGCTATGAAATCACATGCCTCAAGATAAAACATGATCTACACCCCACTCGACAAGAGTTGGCCTCCTAATGCCAATGCATAATAAGAACATCTGCTGGGGAACACATTATTATGGAACAAACATTAAAAAAGATCAACAATAATGGTCATCCAAAACTCAACCAAAAAGCTCATATAAGAACTCAAAATTCAAAACCCATGATCAGGGATCACTACCAATAAATAAGGCAGGGGAAGCACCTCGTTTTATCCATGGAAAGAAGAAATTGTTGATAATGGGGGGAGGGGGGTCCTTTATCAACACTTCATAAATGTACTGATATATGATTCCTTTATCAGCTCATTTTTAGCTCTGATGAAGGATTCATTTTTCGAAACTATATTTTGTGTTGATAATTTTTTTTAATAATTTATATTCAATAATAATGTTTATTTGGATACATTAACTAAAAAACACATGTTTATAAATAATATATTTTGTTAATAAATAAATAATATATATAATATATTAAAAAATTATTTCAATGATTATATTTAAATATACGTATATATATATATTATTATAGGATTATAAAAAAATATCATTAAATAATAAATATATATATTTTAGATTTTTCTGTATTTTTTTTTATTTTTTTGATTTATATGATTTATATGATTTATTTAATAGATGATTTGATTTATTATAATATTTTAGTTATTTTAGTTATTATCTTTATTATCTTTATGTTATTAATAATTAATATATATAAATATCTTTTTAAATATATATATATATATTTATATTAATTATTAAATATATATATTTATTTATTTATTTTAATTACTAAATATATATGTTCAAATTAATTTGGACAATAAATATATTGATCATGAATACAAATGTTACGTATCATAATGTTCATTTAAACATTACGCTCCTTATTATTATTCATGTTTTCCATTGATGGCTCATTTTTAATTTTTTATATTTACTAGGTATTTGATTAATTCATGATACCCAAGTATACTATTATGATCTAAAAAATACGTAAAAATTTTCATTAAATATATTTATATATTAAATATAAATATTATATTTATAATTATGAAATGATAGTTTTATATATGAATACATCTTAAATATATTTAATTGTTAGTATAATAATATTTAATATATATATATATATATATATTAAAAAGTATATAATTATAATAAAAAAACTATTATAATTATATAAATATATTTATATTTATATTTGTAATTATATAAAAATATTTATAAAAATATTCATTTACAGTCATAATTACTAATATAAATAACTATATATATGTAAATAATTATATAATTATAATAAATATATTTATTATATTACTTATATGGTTATAATATAATTATATAAATATATTTATAAATATATAGAAATATTTAGATTTATAATTCCTAAAAGAATATATATATTTATATTTATTTCAAAAATTAAAAAATATAATAAATATATTAATTGCATAAATTTATATACAAATATTTTAAAAAAAATTTAAATAGTTATAAATATAATTCTAAATAAATGTAGATATATTTATATAATAGAAAAATTTAATTAATAAATTTTCATATATTTATTAAATAATAAATATATTTTTTATAATTTAATAATTATTTAAATATATATATATATATATAATTACAACTATAAAGAAATATTTATTGTAACTCCCAAAGATTTTATAGTGTGTTATTTTCTTTAAATTCAATATCATGTGTTACACGCAACACCGAGTTCGAGCGCACCATGATTTACCAAACTAGCCGTTCAAAAGCGATTATGAAAAATATTAACTAATGTTGAACATTATATAATCCTTATAATTTTAAAATCCATATTATTTGTTTATTAGACTTTATGAAAAAGAAATTCATTTTTTTAAATAAAATAAGCATTTTTAAAAAAAATGTAATTTTACCGACTTTTAATGGAGAACCCCTTTTAAATCCATTATTTTGAATCTTTTATATATTAAATTTGACAAAATAAACTCCTTCTTTAGAATCAGAACATAAGAATTTAGCTTCATTAAATTTTTGGTGTTTTTCTGAAAACATTCATATTTGGGTGAATAGTGAAAAATACTATATTTTAACTGAAAACAACATTTTTAATAAAAATAATTTGTAGCATTAAATTATAAATTATAATGGTTTGGAATTATAAATAGATTATATTTTTACCATTTAATCTAATGTTATTCATTAGAAATAATTTCACTTTTAAATTGAACATAAACAAGTATCAATATTTTGTTAGTTATTATTTCTTAAAAACACGATTTTTGGTTTTTACAACATGAATTAATTTTAAATTAATAAATGAGACTTCTATTTTTTTAATTCATAATATCAAAATTATCTTAGGGTGAAATTTTGTCATTTTTCTCAAAACATTCAATTTTTGAATAATAGTGAAAAACACTGAGTTATTGGTAAAAACTGACATTTTATTTAAAAAATAATTTATTTTATATAAATTTATTCTAGGTAATAATAGATACATAATACCTATATATGTTCAATGTAATTAATTGGAATAATTTTATAATAAAATAAGATGTATAAAATTTTATTGAACATTTTACTGTCTTTTACCCACCACCTAGGAGCATTTTTAAATTCCCATAACACATAATTTTACAGCTTCTATTAGTGAAATTTCAAAAATCAGAGATACATGGTTGATATAAGTATTAAAAAGGTGGTTCAATAAGATGAAAATAATTTTTTGTAAAAAGTAACTTTTTACTTTTATTTATCATGGTTAAAAGTAAATTGGGTAATTAAGGGTAAAAATGATATCATAATTACCCCAACACTTGTCTAATTTCTATTGGATAAATTTATTTTGACCATAAAAAACTTTAGGAATGAAATATGATCTTTATGTCTGCTTGGATTAGATTAGGACATTTATTATTAGATTATTTAAAGAAGAGTTAAAAGAGTAAAAATGAATGTTTAATAACTAAACTATTTTTAATATAGGGTTATGCATAAGATAAATTATATTATAAATATTAACTAGAAAGATAAAAATATTTCATACATAAAAATATTTTATTTATAATTTTATGACATTAAATTATTTAATTTACTTATGACTCAATGATGACACAATAATTACTTTAATAATGATATATTAAAATACTTGATATTATAAATATCCAAATAAATGTAATTTGAGATTTTTAATAAATTAAAGTAATTTTCTAGGTTAATATTACATTTTATGGTTGATTAAATTTAGTTTGTTCGAAGTAAAAATGTATTTAAATATTTATCAAAAATCAATTATTAAATAATGTCAAAATTGTCAAAAATGGGTTTTTAAAACATATACAATATTATGGGTTGATATAATAATCCTAAAAAACAATGGATCGGCCAAAATACATATATAATGATAATTTTATCATTAATTAACCACTTTGGGCTCTCTTGGAAGTTTATAGTATGTTTATTAACCATATAATATAATAGTACAAAAAGACATGTTTAATGTTAAACTATTTATCTAAGAGTTAAATCTAAAATTCAAATTTAATATAGTGACCCAAACCTATATAAACTATATTTGTGAAGTGTTTTTCTACCCATCCCCTCCATATTCATTAAATAATTCATTTTGGATCCATTAGAAAACGAAAATGATTTTATTATAAAATAATATTTCAATCTTTTCCTATGGTGCCTTTCACTCCACTGATAAAAGGGCACTTCACCTTCTCTTAAATTCACACCATCAAATCCATTAGTCTCATCCAAACCATTCGAAAATAATCTCTCAAGATCCCCCTATTCCACATCGAAGACTTAACTTAGGCATAAGGCACATCAAGATGCCTTTTTTGTTCAAACCAAAGGATGTTATCCAAAATAAAGGTAACACTTTCTATTAAATTATTTTGTTTTATTTTACATATCCAGCCCACTGAACACTTTTTATTACATTATCTTATATCAAAAATAGTATACGCATTATACTATGATGTTTTTATGATATTTATTTGAACTACAGTTACAAACCCCTATATCTAATGGGTGAAAAACATTCTGTTTCTGTGAATGGAAAACTAACATCTCACGAAATGATGGTTGTTCGATTATCTTCTACTAACTCTCATGGTGGCCATTGAAATGAAACTGTATTTATATATGATATATATATATATATTATGTCTATGTTTTCTTTATGATTCTGTATTTTCAATTTATATCATTATTTTATGGTTTCTATTATGGGTAAAACGCGATAATTTAATTTGGGGAAGTGCGGACTACCACCCCCTAAACATGACACGACTTGTTAATGCCTTCTGTGATATGTATAAATAATGGAAATAATGATATAATATATTATATTATACTGAAATTATAATATACCAATGGATCATTATGTTATAATTAAATTAAAATACAAAATATAAATGAAATTAGCGTTCATGCGTACGTACGACTTACCGTATACATGAACAATACACTTCATTTCTTATATCCAAATTTTATGTACTGTTATAAATAGAGATATATATATATATATACTAGATATATAATATATATATATGATATCAAAATCATGTATATTATTATGGATATAATGGAATTTTGACCACATGGAAAAATTGTAATTATAACAAGTTCCTTTTTGACTCATGTTCATAACATCGATAAATTATCAAATATAAAATCAACTAATTAAATAAATGTTATAGAATGATAATAAGTGATATAAAAAGTGATAATAAACATGATAACTGTTCTTAATCAAGAATAAATTAACTTACGTTTATTATTCTGTAAGAAGAAGGAATATACAAGACAAGTCAGACTTGAGGTGAGGGGTTTCTTATCTCACTTTTAATTCTGTGAGATTTCCATTGTTCACCACTTATTTATTTCATGTGGTGTATTTTTTACTACCATTTGATATATATTATTATGATTCTATTTATATTCATGGTATTATGTGATTCATTTGGAGGTTATTAACTTTTGGTCATATGACTAAATTGATTACAACAATGTGAGCATTTTTCATCTCACTTTTTATTCCTGTGAGATTCATGCTATATTAGCCACTATTTCCTTTTGTGAGTCATGTGTACCATACAAGGTTGTATTTATGTTATAATTTACTTAAATTTATGGGTATTTAAATCTTTATTTTATGATCCTTATTTCAGGGGTTTAATGTTTCATAAGTTACCAAATTGGTAAGTGAATTTCAAATTTCAAATTCCGCTCTATGGGATTTACGTATACTTCATTGATTATTTTACTGCATGATTATGTGTGGAATCACAATTTATTATTAATGAAGTAATTTACACTCCCATTTGTGTATATATACTTTTGATACACATAATCACTCTATTTTATATTTCTAAATTCATTGATATAAACCTGATCTTAACTAAATTTCCATTCATTGAGTTAAACATCCCAGTCATTGGTATTGTTTTTACAAGAATATGATTGAATATCCTCTGAATTATCAACACTGAATATCTAATAATATTGAGTGTATCTATTTTTTCTCACATATTTATGTCATTTATTTATCTTTTACCTAATGATACATTCTTTATAAGGTATTTCAGAACAATTTACATTCCTTCAAAACTACTTTGTTGATTATGAACCAAATCAGTTTTATATGGTGTATATACTGCCCTTCGACATAGTATATAATAAAATCCTTTATTCACAAGATATGATAATGTTTTTATTACCACAATTATTTTTATTAAAGCGTCTCTCATTTGGTTATGAACGTTAACTAAAATATCATTTTAAATGTTTTAAACATCTATTCTTTTAAATTATTCTCATTAATGTCCATGTTTTAAAAATGGTTTAATGTTTTTATTTATATGTATATTAATTTTTTAAAATTAAAATTACCTTTGAATGTTTCAATGTGGTATGGGGGACATTTATTCAAAAATATATTTTTAAATGGCTTATTGACAAATTGTGTGACATTTAAATGTTTTCAAGAAAAAGGAGGATATTTCTCTCAAATAGTTTAAGTGATTATATTCATCTATGTGAATACCCATCATTTTTATCAAATGTGGTTAATCTGTTACAATAAAATCTTCCATATTGTATTGAATGAGTTATTTTTGACTGTTGATGTGCTATTTTTTTTACCATTCATGGTTTGTGGATAAAGTATTCATATTTCGTATAATAGTTTTTATACGAATTTATATGTTATGATTCAAAATTTTCATATGAGGAATGCATTGGGCTTAGTAAGTGACAGGTGGAGCTCTCTATATCTCTTCGATAAATCAGTTGGACTCACGAGAAAAACTAGTGTCTTTGCACAAGGGCCTGACAAAATCTTATCTCTAGTCTTTGAACGAGGACTTTACTATGTGATTATGATGTCAAACATTATGAATTACATCATTATGAGATTATATATTGTTATTTAATGTGGTTATTTGACTAGTAGAATACCCAGGACTATGTTTTATTAGGTCCTTATTTAGTCTGCTCAAATACTTCCATAATGTGTTCATGTTTATTAATTGTAAAGTCATGTGTTTTCGATTATTCACCTAACCTAATGTTTATGTTATCTTCTACTATATTTCTTAATCTTACTAAGCATTTGAGCTCACCCATTTCTCATGTTTCATTCTTCAAGGATATGCAGAAGTTAGTTAAGTGTCACTTCCAGGAATAATCATGGATTCGTGGATTTATCTAATGGAATAAATTAGTGTTGTTTATGTTTTTCAAGTTCTAGTGTTGAAATTATGTATATATCTTGTTTTCAAGAATACTAAACTGATCAGTACTTTGGGACATGATTCCTTGTAGTCGTGCTAATATATTAAAATAATGTACTGGCTCTGGTATTCTGGGGTCGGGGAGTTACAGTTGGCATGAGAGTAATTCTAGTACAAACCTTGAAAACTAAATTTAGATAAACATTGATTAGATCACATTACCCTAAGATAAACATTGAGGAATAGTGAATAAGAACTTAATAGAATCATGGTAATGTAGGGATTTTTTGTATTTTCCAAGAATTACATCCATGTCTTGAAAATAGAAGGTAGAGGAAGCTCTGGCACAGATGTACCTAGGAGTGAAAACTCTGAAAATGAGTTTTGGGCTTGACCCGGGGTATCCTGGTGCACAAAAACGGGCCTTGCTACACTATTGGTTACGACAATCCAAGGGATACAGTTAAGATAATTCAATTTTTCATTACAAACCTATTTGAAGGATTTAAATATATGATGATAATAAACAACCTTGGTTAATCCTTGTGTGTTTTAGATTGAAAATAAGGTGTGATGAAATTTTCTAAATAATTGTATAACTATTCTTACTCACCCAATACTTTCTGGTTTTAGTTAATGGGTGGATTCCAAGGATGTAATAGTAACATTGAACATGATGTATGAGGTGGGAACAGTGGTGTAAATAGAAATGAAATGGAATGATTATAGGCGTAAAAGATATAGTCTTTATGCAGAATCGGTTTTCGAAAAATATTATAAACAACATATATATTAACCAACTCCTGGACTCAACAAATAAGAGAAAACGGTGAATGATAAGAGCTCCAGTAGTGGAGACAATGGAGAGAAGAATGATAAATTTCTATCATTCCATAAATGTGGAAAGAGACACACATGAAATTGTACAATGGAACAAATAAATCCACTATGTGTGGGAAAGAAGGTCTTAATGTAAATAATTTCTGAGGAAAAATAATGATTACTATGGAAGAAAATAAAAATGATTATAAGAGTCCAATTACGGACATTTTTGTATATTTAAGGGACCTTGTCATCACCCAACTCAATGCCCTATTCTATATGATAACATCTTGGTCAAGGAATAACCTATGTGAAAATAAATGGATGGAGAAATGCTTAAAGGTATTAGTGATCTTTGTTGATGAGATTACATTGGAAGGCTTTTCTCTTGTTTTTGTAACCCTGCAGTTTGTTATGTGAAAATTATATTCAAGGAATAATTATCATTTTATGTGTATATAGTTATAAATAAACATTTGGGTTTATAATAATCTTGAATTTGATCCAATTACAAGTTATTAATTTTTGGGATGAAAATGTGAGGTAAGAGATAACATTGGTAGTTAAAATATGTTATGATTATTTTGAGGAATATATCTTATTTAGGGAATTTTATAAAATATATTTTTTGAAAAAGGACGACACGCAGACCGAATGTCAACCCATCGTGTCGAACAAATCTACAGGAATCGAACCCACAACCAATGTACGACTAGGATTTATCACCTACAACTAGACTACATGAAGTCCCTGGTTAATATGACTAATACTTTTAGTTAAATGATTTTATGGATCAAGAATATGTAATCTTTGGGAACTTATGATTTATCCTTAATATAGTAAAATGATTTTGTGATTAAGTGATAAATGTTATTTTGGAATATATTCTATCTTTTGGTATCACTATATGCCTAAGGAAAATAGAATTCTATGGGATTTCATTTGAGGAGTAATGGTGGGTTTTTATCTATTTTTTTTATTGTGTATTTATAGCGATTTGGGTTATTTATGGAAATGATTAACTTATCATAGAGAATACGTGATTAGGAAAATTACATTTAGGTATGTGAATTTAAGAGTACTAGATGTTATTTAGAGATACAATTTAACATGGAAAACTATGTAAGAAAATTTTTCTGAGTTTTGGGTTTTAATATTAGTTTGGATTATACTGAAATATTTTATAGAGAATTGTTTATTGAATGGTATTTTTTAAACTTTGGGTATTGTTGGTTTAATTTTAGAAATTATGATTAGTATTTCATGCTATAAGGGATTATCCTTTTGGGGGATCATCTAATCTTGTACTAACCATTTTGGTTTGGATTAATCTCTAATGACAAAGGAAATATATATTTTATCCTATATGGATCATGTGATTCTCGAGAAGTTGATTCTAGTGCTTCAAGTGTGACCAAGACATTTTGAATACTTATCATTTGGAAAAAGAGATGATTAAGTTGTAGGAATTTATAAAAGGATAAAATTATACTTAATAAGTAAGTATATCTCTTTAGTTTATTAGTCAATATCATAAATAAATTCCTCATCCATATGAAATTGAACAGAAAACAAAAAAATGTTGTCTATTTACTTTTCATAATTGAAAACTAATGACCGTTTATCCCATCACAAGATTGTGGTTTTATTGTCATTAACATTCTTCTGATATTGTTTTATATCACTCTCCATCAGAAAATGACACTTATTTTATCATCCATAACCATGTTTTCCTACCATAAATCCTTGTATGGGTTATCTCGGGTGACGTTTGTACTTCTCTTTCTTTCTTTTAAAGTGATAGTTTTATTAACTCCTTTTCTGATGTGGGACTTTTATGAATAACCCAAGCCCAATTTTAAAATTTCAATGACTCAATTTCGAATTTGGGGGAATAATGTAAAACCCCAAGAATTCATTGTATTTTATTTTCATTAAATTTAATAGCTTGCATTACACGCAACACTGAGTTCGAGCATGCCATAACTTACCAAACAAGCCATTCAAAAGCAGTTATGAATAGTATTAACTAAATTTTAATCATTATATCATCCTTATAATTTTATAATATATATTATGAGTTTATTAGACATAATGAAAAAACAAATTGATTTTTTCCCAATAAAAGAGCCATTTTTAAATAATTGCAATTTTACCACCTTTTAATGGTGAACCCTTTTTAAATCCAATATTTGAATCATTAGTATATTCATTGTAACAAAATAAAGTCCTTCTTTATAATTGGGACATAAGAATTTGGTTTCAATAAATTCTTGTGTTTTTCTGATAACATTCATATTTGGGTGAATAATGAAAAATACTATATTTTAACTGAAAACTACTTTTTTTAATCAAAATAATTTTTAGTGTTAAATTATACATTTTATATTATATAAGTATAAATAGATTATATTTTTACCATTTAATCTAATGTTATTCATTTGAAATAATTTGACATTGAAATTAATCATCAACAAGTATCAATCTTTCATTAGTTAATATTTCTTAAAAACATGCTTCTTGGTTTTGACAATGGAAATTGATTTAAAATTAAAAAATACAACATAAATTTTTTGAATTTGTTAAATCAAACGATATTTTTGAATTCAAAATACCAAAATTAGCTTCGGGGAAAATTTTGGCATTTTTCTGAAAACATTAAATTTGTGATGAATAGTGAAAACCACTAAGTTATTGGTTAAAAACGATTTTTTTTAAAATAAATATTTATCTTCCTTAAATTTATTTTAGTTCAAAATAGATAACAAATACCTATTTATGTTCAATATAACTCATTGGAGTCATTTTATAACAAAATCTTATTTATACAATTTTATTGAAATTTTTACCGTCTTTTACCCACCTCTAAAGAGCATTTTCAAATTTGCATAAAACATAATTTTACCGCATTTTTTAGAGGAATTTCAAAAATCAAAGATAAAATGTTGATATTAGTAAAAAAAATGTGGTTCAATAAGATGAAAATAATTTTTGGTCAATAGAATCTTTTTACTTTTATTTACCATGGTTAAAAGTAATTAGGGTAATTGAGGGTAAATATGATCACATAATTACCCAAAAAAATCCTAATTCTATTTGATAAGTGTAATTAAACAAATAACAACCTTAGTAATAACATATGATTCTTAAGGTCCACTTGGATTAGATTAGGACATTTATTATTATTTTATTTAAAAATGTGTTAAAAGAGTTAAAATCAAAGTTTAATAAATAAACCATTTTTAAAATAAGGTTATACATAAGATAAATTCGACTATAAATATTAAATAGAAAGCTAAAATAATTTATTACATAATGATATTTTATTTATAATTTTTATAAATTAAATATTAATTTATTTATGACACAATGTTGACACAGTAACTAACTTATTAATGAAATATTAAAACAATTTATGTTATAAATATCCAAATAAAAGTAACTTAAGACTATAAATAAATTAGAATAATTTTATCCGTTAATATGACAGGTTAGTGTTGATTAAATTTGTTTATTTAGAAGTAATAATGTATTTAGGTCTTTAAAAAATATAAATTATTAAATAATGTCAAAATCGACATAAATGATTTTTTAAAACAAATACAATATTATTGGTTGATGTAATAATCCTAAAAATATATGGTTTGGACAAAATACTTATATAATGACATGTGTATCATTAAATAACCATTTGGGGTTCTATTGGAAAATTATAGTAAGTTTATTAACCATATAATATAAAAATACAAAGTGACATGGTAAATGTCATACTATTTAACTAAGTGTTAAATATAAAAGATAAAGTTAATATAGTGACCCAAACCTATCTAAATTCAATTGGTTGAGTGGTTTCCGAACCATCCTCACATTATAATTTATATAATTATTTTTTGAGCCATTATAAACTGAAAATGATTTTATTTTAAAATAATATCTCAATCTTTTCGTATGGTGCCTCTCACTCCTCTTATAAAAGGGAACTTCCCCTTCTCCCGAATTCAAACCATCAAAGACATTAGGCTCATCCAAAACCTGCCGAAATAATAACTCAATATCCACCTCTTCCTCGTAGAAGCCTTAACTTAATAGGATGGTACTTCAATAAGTCCTTTCGGGTCAAACCAATGGAAGTTACCAAAATAAAATGTAACACTTTCTCTTAAATTCTTTTATTTTATTTTGATTTATTTTTCTTCTCTAACCCCCTAAAATCATTTTATTACATTTTTTATAACAAAACCAGTAACCAAAATATACTAGGATGTTTTTATGATATTTATTTGAACTACACTTACACACACCACCATCTATTGGGTGAAGAACATACTGTTTTTGTGAATAGAAAACTAAGGCCTCACGAAACGATGATTGTTCAATTATCTCCTACCTCATTGCATGTTGGCCATTAATATAGAACTGTATTTATATATTATATATATATATATATATTTTTTTTTTCTTTATTCTTTTGTATTTTCAATTTATATCACTATTTTATGGTTTCCATTATGGGAAAAATTCTGTAATTTTATTTGAGGAAGTGCGGACTACCGCCCCCTAAAAATGATATGACTCGTTAATTCCGTATGTGAGATAAATAAAGGATTGTAATAATGATATTATATATTATATTATACTGAAATTATAATATATCTATGTATAATTTTTTTTAATTCCCTCAAAATTAATAATAGAAATGAATATAGCATTCATGCGTACGTAAGGCTTACTGTCTCCATAAATGGTAAATTTCATTTCTTATCTCCAAATTTTATGTATTGATATAAATATATATATATTTATATATTGGATATATAATACATATATGATATCTAAATCAGTTATATCATTCTGGATATAATGTAATTTTGACTACCTGGAAAAATTGTAATTATAACAAGTTCATTTTTTACTCAAGTTCCGATCATCGTCAAAATATCAAATATGTACTCAAATAATTAACTAATTGTTATAGCGTAGTAATAAGTGATAAAAAAGGAATAATAAAATTGAAATTTTGTTTATTCAATTATAAATTATATTAAGTTGTTTATTCAGGAATAACAAGGAACATAAAAGACAATTCAGACTTAAGGTAAGGGGTTTCTTATCTCACTTTTAATTCTGTGAGATTTCCATTGTTCAGCACTTATGTATTGCATGTGGTGTATTGTGTACTGAAATTTGATATATATTATCATGATAATATTTATATTCATGGTATTCTGTGATTAATTTGGTGGTTATTAACTTTTTTAATACGACTTGATTGATTACAGTGAAGTAAGAGTTTTTCATCTCACTTTTTATTCCTGTAAGATTCATGCTATATTTGCCACTATTTCCATTTTTGTAGAATGTGTACTATCCGTGAGTGTATTCTTGTTATATTATAATTTAATTTATGGGTATTTAAATCCTCATTGTGTGATACTTATTTCATGGGTTGTATGTTTCATAAGTTACCAAATCTTTAATGGAATTTCATATTTAAATTTCCACTCAGTGGGCTTTATGCATTCATCATTGATTATTTGACTCCAAGATTATGCGTGGAATCACTATTTATTATTTATGTGGTAATTTTAACTCCCCTTTTGTGGATATTTATTTAATACACATAATCAGTCCATTGAAAATCTCTCAAGTCATTGATATAAACTTCATCTTAACTCAATTTTCATTCATTGAGTGAAACATTCTAGTAATTGCTATTGTTTTTAAAAGAATATGTGTGAATGTCCAATGATTTATTTACACATAATATCCAATAATATTGAGTTTATTTATATTTTTTACACATAGTTATGTAATTGATTTATCCTTTACATTAGTATACTATCTTTATAGTGAATTTCATCTAAATTTACATTCCTTTGAGACTTCTTTGTTGATTATGAACCAATTTACTTTTATATAGTATATATACACTATCCTTTGACATAGTATATGATGAAATATTTTATCCTCGAGATATTTTAATGATTATATTACCCCAATTATTTGTATTCAAGCATCTCTCAATAGGTTAGGAACTCTAAATAAAATATCATTTTAAATGTTTTAAAAATTTATTCTTCTAAATATTTCTCATTAATTTCCATGATTTAAAAATGGTTTAAATGATTTATTTATATGGAGATTAATGTTTTATAATTTAAATTCTTTTTAAATGTTTCAAAGTGGTGTGAGACAGTTTTTTTTAAAATCTATTTTTAAACAGCTTCTTGATAAATAGTGTGACTTTTAAAGGTTTTCTACAAAAGGGGGATATCACTCTCAAATAGTTTTGATGATTATTGTCATCTTTGTAATTATCCTTCATTATTATCGATTGAGGTTAATCTGTTACAATACAATCTTCTATATTGTATTAAATGAGTTATGTTTGACTGTGGATGTGATATTTCTATACCATTCATGGTTTGAGGATAAATTATTGACATTTCATATGGATATTTTAAGACGAATGTTTATGTTATGTTTCTAAATTTTCATATGAGGGATCCATTGGAATTATTAGGTGAAGGATGGAACCCACTATAGCTCCTTGATGCATCAGTAGGTCTCAGGAGAAAAACTAGTGTCTTGGAATAAGGCCTTGACAAAATCATTTTTTAGTCTTTCCACGAGGCCTTGAATATGTGGTTATAATGTTTGAAATTTTTCATTCAATAATTATGAGATTAGATATTGATATTTTATGTGGTTATTTGACTAGTAGAATACCGATGACTATTTTTTATTATGGTATTATTTACTCAACTCATATTCCATTAGTAATGTTTTCATGTTTAATAATTGTGAAGTCACGTGTTTTCAATTATTCACCATGCCTAATGATTATGTTATCTTCCGCTATATTGATTACTCTTACTAAGAGTTTGAGATCACCCCTTTCTCATGTTTTATTCTCCCAAGATATGAAGAATATAGTTAAGAGTGACTTGCAAGAATAATATTTGAAGCATGGATGGTTCTAATGGAATAAATTTGTATTGTTTTTGTTTTTATGTTTTAGTTTTGAACTTATGTATGTATGTTGTTTACAAGACAACTAAACTGATCGATCCTTCGGGACTTGATTCCTTTTAATCAGGACAATGTATTAAAATAATGCACCGGCTCCCAGATTTTAGGGTCGGGGTATTACATTTTTTAATATAATTTTTCATTACAAATAAATATATATTTATTCATTAGTTATAAATATAAATAAATATATATTTTTTAAATAGTTATTAATCTATATTTATTATATATGTTATTTTCATATAGAATTTTATATATAGTAAAATAAATATATAGAAATATTTTTAAATATATACAATTAATTATATTTATTGTTATAAGTAAGACATATATATTTAAATAATTATAAAATTACAATAAATATTAAAACTATAAATTATAAAAATTATTAAAAATAGGAAAATTATTTTCTAATAATTTTTTATTTATTCAAATAAATAAAAATATATATAGTCATTTATAATTATAATTATAAATAAATATATTCATATAATAAATAAATATATTCCTATAATAAATAAATATATAATCATATAAATAATTATAAAATAAGAATAAATATAGTCTTATATACCTATAATCTTATGAATATATATAATTAATAAATTAATTATATATATTCTAATATTATAAATATAACAAGTATATTTCTTATAATTTTACAATTATGAAAATAATAATTTTATAACTATAAATATTTTTTTTTATTTCTCGTTATAATTATAAATATATAAACATATATCATGTATATAAATTTATGGATATATTACTATACATAAATTATTATCGTAATATATTTATCAGCGCTAAAAAGCTATGATAAAGGTGTGTTTTATCAGCACTTTTTATTTTAGTTCTTATGAAAAATAGTTTTATTAGAGATTATTAGCTAGCGCTGATAAAAGGTACACTAGTTTACGTAAAAAAAATAGAACAGTCCCCTTCATTATCACACCCCTCAAGTTCTCATAGAAGCTGACTCCTGCGCTGCAACTCATCCTCATCATTCTACACCTCCTCCTCCTCCTCTCCCGCCACCTCTCCTCAACCGTGAACCACACCTCCACCTTGCTTCATCACCTACGACATTCTCCACACAACCATGCATATCCTATACCATTTTTCATGTGTCTCCTCTACCACTCTTGAAAATCATCCATCATGTGCCTCTACTCCTCTTTGCTCCACACCTCCATTGTGCGCCACACATTTTTCATGCGCCTCTCATCCATCATGAGCCTCTACTCTATCAGTGAGCTTTCTCCTATTTTTTATTTGTTACATCTTGTTCACATTTAATTATAGTTTTATATTGATGATGGAATATATATTTGATGGACTAAATGGACTACTAAAAATCATGTTCATTGGTGGTCCTAGTTTGCGCACTAAATGAATTTCATGTTGGTTGGTGTTCCTTTCATATCTTTTTCTTTGATTTTGTTAATCTAGGTTTTGAATTTGAAGTGTTCTGTACTAGATAATAGTTTAATTGATTTTTAATTATGTGGATTTATATCGTTAGGGGTTTAGTATTATATCACTTGTCATATTTATGTGTTCTCTATTATCATCAAAAAGTTTTAGCTTTGATTTTTCTTGAGTAAGGTAGGCATTTCTTTGGAAGTCCCTTGTTATATATGTTATAATTTACAAGGATTTTATTGAATGATTTATTATGAAATTATAATCCTATTCTATGATTTTTTTCGGTTTCAATTGGCTTGAAAATGTTTTAAAGATTTTTCATAGTCTTATGTTTCAGGCCAAGTGTTCAGTAAAAAGACTGAGAATTTTTTTTAAAGGAATTATAATATTTTTAATGATTGGTCATAATTATTTAATTTAATGTGAATATGACATATATTAAAGTCACGTTTTATAAAATCAATGTAATTTACATTCAAATTATTTAAATTTGTTTAAGGCCCTGACTCCCATCTTGGAATATGTGTTTTCAAAAGGATATTGAAGTTTAATAAAATAATTTTTAGCACATATTTCCTTCAAAAAAATGTTTGTATTATTTTAAAATTTTATTTATATAGAATGGTTGGGATTAGAAATTTGCATTCTAGAGAATTTTGATGAATAATATTTTTGGGAAAATTTAAATATTGTTCTCAAAGGTGTCAAAATGGATTGGATTCTCAAGAACATTTTTAAAATCCTAGTTGGTAATTTAATGGATGTTATTTTATAAATATGAGAGACCCTCAACTGAGCTCCATGAATTTTTTATTTATATTGTGTTCCATGAACTCATAGGGTATTATTTATATTTTCATTATTATTTTGAATCTTATAAAATATGTGAATGTGGTTTCTCATTTTGAGAACAAATGAGGTTGGGTGAAGTTAAATTTAAAACAATTGAAATTATATTTATTAAATGATCAATTTTTTTTCATTAGTTTCTCATATTCATAATGAAATTTCATGGTTGTATGAGGATACTATTATATATCTATATAAGTGAAATTTTTTTTGTGGAATGTGATACCTAGTGTAAGGACCCAATTAGATTGAGTGAGTTTCTATGATTTTTTAGTGTTAGTTGAATGTACTAGAAGGGACTAGGGATTCTTTTGATCCGCTATTCCTAATAGAGGCAAGTGGGTTCTATAGGACTACATGGAGATAAAAATTTAAATAGTATCGACCTAGGTACCTCAACTCTAGTTTAGTATCCAAATACATGAGTCTTATGAGGTTTCACATGCTGGTAAAATCATTCATAGGACACTTTACAGGATTTATTTTCATGGTTGGATTGTATTCCACTAATTTTTTTATTATATCGCAGCATCATTTGGTGATTTTTTGGATTATATTTCTTTGATTACATAGTGGATATGTATGATCATTATTTATCTTCGAGTGCGTATTTTATTACATTAAAATAGGTCGATTCAAATTAGTAAAATGTTTTATTTAAAAATAAAAAAAATTGGTATCTTTTTAAATGAGTTTTAAGAAAAATGTATTTAAATGTTGTTATTTAGGAATGATTATTTCATAAAATGATCTATAAGAAGGATAAACCATGATTTTACAAGTCCTATATGGTTTTAAAGGACCTCATTTAATTTTTGGATATGTTAATTTCAAATCATTATTCATCAGTGTTTTTATATTATAAAAGGGTGTTTGTTTGAAAATATGGATGTTAATTTTTTTAACACTTTTTTAATAATTCATGAAAAAAATATTTTATACCATATGTTCAAACTAGCACATTATGAACTATATTATAAAGGGATTCAAAGAGAATTATTTATGATATCATAAAATGATTTTTTATCTCAAGCCTTAAATATGAACTGATGGGTGGGAGTGTAAGATGCTCTTATATAACTTTTTTAGTTCCCTATTTTTTTTCTTCTTAATGATAATATTATTCCAGGGTTGGATAGTGGGATGTGATGAGTTACCAGGGTTCAATATTGTTTATTTTGGTGTTATTTTGGTTTTTATTCCCTTTTAACATTTCTTATAGGATGTTTTAGTAAGAAAGAGTTATGATTTTTTAAGGAATCAAGTGATTGGTCTAGAGTGGGTTTTTAATCACTACCATTTTTAACGACACATATGTTTCCACAGTCTTGTTATACTCCTTACACTGATATTCTAGATAACGCATGGTAGTAGATAAGACTCTATGTGATATTGTTGAGGATTATAAGATGATATTTGAATTATATGAGATAGGGAGGAGCTGATAACTTCAAATTTCCATCTAGGATAATTCCATTGAAATAGGCATGACATTATATGAAACATGATCTCAGTTTTTTAGATCTATATGAGTATTTAGATGTTTATGACTGATCCTTATATGATCATAATGGTTAATTGATGAGAACACCAATATTTTCCATAAATGAGTTGGGTAATGAGTATGGATTATATTTTTAAGCTATATAGATTCAGGATCTGAATAGTTTCATCCCATGATGGTCATATGGTTTCTTATTAGTATGTATAGTTAAGAAAACATAAGAGAAACTACCCAAATCATTTCCTATATTTAGAAATATTGTTTCTTTCTATTAGGTGTTATGGGGATACACTAAAAATAGGTGTTGGAGAAATGTGTTCAATGTACATTTTTTTTTGTTTTAAAATATTATTAGAATTATTTAAGCACTTTTTCATGAACATAGGTTTTCGGAAAATTGTATTTCAACTCTCCTAATTGGGTTTCATAATGGGGTGTGAATGTTTTTAATACATATGTAATGGTGGATTCATTTTAACAAGGGTTGTGTGATGCTTTATATAAAAAATTGTAAACTATAGAGGGTTTTAATTCATTTTAAATGACTATCATTATTAGTTAATGATGATTTCTTGAATTAATTATAAAAAATAATTAGGGTTTTGAAAAGACTGTTTGAAACTGTTTTGTTTATCTTAATGAAGGTTGTGTTATTTTAAAAAGGAATTTCTGTAAATGGTTAGTTTTTTTAATTGGATTTCAATAGTGTTTTTATAAATAGTTTTCAAGTGAGACACAAATTCTATAACTGTTTTTTGAAATGGTTGATTTTTAAATCAACTTTATGTCTATTTATTTTATTAAATATTAATATCACCTAATCTAATATGATGGATATGAATAAAGACTGGATGGATGCCAATCGTTTGACAAAAGAGTATGATTATGGAGTGAACGAGTTCTTCATGTGTGCAAAAGTTCATGCATCTGAAAATTTTTAAATCATTTTCCCATGCCAACACTATTGTCATAGAATATATCGAAGATATAAAAGTTGGAATAAACATGAGGAAAAAGATAATGTAGAAAACAGCTGGGATACCGGTCCATTTTATGGATAATCTAATATGATTGAAAGTGTGAAAAATGAAGAAGACCGTATCAAGGACATGATTATAGATGTTAATGGGGATGAAGATCCTATTGAGGTAATTAAAATGACAGTTTAAGATGATCTTCATTATTACCCAAAAAATTTGAGTAGTTGAAGAGTTTTGAAAAGACTCAATTTTATGGTCGTTGCACTAAATATAAAACATTGTCAGCTATACTAAAGCTGTATAATTTGAAATCAAGAAATAGATAGAGTGAATTATTTTTAATAGATTTAATTGCTTTCATGAATGACATGCTACCATAAGATAGTGAGCTCTCGATCCAAACATACGATGCCAAACGAATGCTATGTTCGATGTGTATAATCTCTATACTAATTTACACATAACCTAATGATTTTATACTATTTTTCAAAGAAAAAAATCAATTTGGGAAAGGTAAATTGTGATTCATATCAATACAGGAACTCTGAATCTGGTCCTATGAATGTTATCTGGCACTTTGCAATCATTCCAAGGTTTATGCGCTTGTATACAAATTTGGAGACTACAAGGATATTATCATGGAACACAGACAGAATATATAATGATGGGAAACTATTTCAGACGATAGACACTCCTTAGAGGAAGAGAATAAATCATGAGTATCCTGATTTTGGAAATGAGAAGAGAAACCTTCATCTTGCGTTATCTACAGATTAAGTGAATACTTTTAGGTTTCAAAGAAGCACTCAGATTACATGGAAAGTTATGTTGATAAATTATTACATTCCACCATATATATGCATAACATGAAAACACATCATGAAATCTATGCCTATATCATGACCTAACCTATCAGGTAATGATATTGATATTTATTTGGATACATTGATCAATGAATTGAAATTATTGTAGGATTCAGGTGTTACATTGTATTATGCTTATAGATATGAATATTTCGCATTGAGATCCATCTTCTATGGGATGATAAATGAATTTCTAAATTATGGAAAATTGTCCTGATAATGCATTAAAGAAAGTTATGGGTGTCATGTATGCGAATAAGGTAAACATGCAATTATGTTGAAACATTCATCTGAAACCACGTTTATACGACATCATAAATTTAAACCCTATTGACATAAGTACTGATCATGGATGACATCATTCGATGGAAGTTCATGATAACGTACAACTCCATATTCCCTTACTAGAAATCAATTATATAATAATATAAAATATGTGAACACTACATTTTGTAAACCATTTTTGAAAATCCTTAGTAGAAAAGTTAAAAAAAGAGAACAATTTTATTTTGAATTAACATAATGGAATTTTCTAAATGTCAAAAATATTCTTGATGTTATGTATGTTGAAAAAATATATGTGATAGTGTCATCAGCAGATCACTAAATGCACATGGGAATACAAAGGATGGAATTGAGGGTATGTTGGACATTATAGACATGGGAATATGAGAAGAATTGGCACTAGTGAGGGGAATGAATGATATTTTCATTCTCTAAATGCTTCAACTATTTCATGGAAAATTTGTTATCAGTTTTTCATTTTCTTGAATGACATAATTGTTTCTGATGGGTATTATATATAATATCAGGATCATCGTGTCAAAGTCCTATTTAATGTTAAATGGAATGAAATCACATTCCTTCCAAGTGTCGATGAAATATCTAATTCCTATAACTTTACATTTAATTTTCCCAATAATGTTCTTTATAAGTTAAATAACCTGTATTTAATCCTTAAAACAACATGTATCAAACTTATAGTCTCGATGAAATTACTACGTATTGAAAGAGGTATTGTCATCATACTATGTGAAATGTAAATATTCTTCCTGATGATATTATTTTATATTATTATTCATTTGATGGTTCACCTGGTGAGAGAAATTATACTATTTGGTCTAGTAATATATATAAATGGATATACCCCACTAAATGGTATATGAATATTCTAAAAGGGTATGTCAAAATAGAGTCTGGTGAGAGGGTTTTAGTATGGAGATATATATTGTTGAAAAAGTCATTGAATTCTATACAGAATACATGAATGCTGTTTAAGGCCTTGGTATACCGAAATCTCATCACAATAGTTAACTTGTGGGGGAAGACATTTCAGGATGATAGGTTTTCATAGTCAATATTGCAAATTGGTAGAAGACCCACCATTACATTTTTTATAAAATATTGTGGGTTGAACCATATGTCGAATTCCATAATGAAAATAATAGGAATTTGAGTCTATCACTGGCTGAGAGATGAAGATCAAATACACATAATCGATACATTATTAGATGGTTTTGTTACCATATATTTATGGAGTCAAATAAAAATCCAGACTAAATTTCAGAAGAACATCGATGGATAGTTGGAGGACATATTGTTTACGTATTATCTTATAATGCTTATGTATGTAAAGGTTAAACATTCTATACTAATGAATATGATGGAAAAATATCATAAATAATATACGAGTTACACTTGTGGCTAAAGAGATGTAGGTTTCCAGTGCTAACTATAGAAATACAATTTTTGCGAATATGTCATAGTCTGGCATCAACAAAAAATAATGGAAGTTGAATTATATGAACATTAAGTTTCAATTTTTCAATGAATTATGGTTGATAATATGAGTTATTTTAAAATACAAGAGTTGGGAATTGTGAAATTTGATTTTAGAAAAAAATGGAACGAAGAAGAACCATTTATTATAGAATCACAGGTAGTAGAAGAATTTTATGTTCTAGATCCCGCTAACTAAAACTGGTTAATTATTCCTTGACCCAAAAAAACCACTAAAGGGTTAGATTAAAATTCATTGCAGGAAGACACTCTCATTGGGATGTCTCAATAATTTCGTAGTTGTCCATATGTAGATAGAATTTTTTATGTGAGAGGAGACCACAGTGAAGGGTTTTGGATAGTCAATAGAGGGGTCAAATACTAACATCCTTTAAAAAAAGAGTTCAATAATCAGGTAATAATTGTTCGTAATATACATCATGAAACATTATGATATTGCATGTTCACTGCAACTATTATATAATCTTAATTAAATTTTTATCCCCTTAAATAGATAATGATTTTTTCAAGTGATGATGCTCTTAATCCAGGGGTACATCATGTCTCTCATCATGTACCTGCTTGTAGTGCAGCAGAGCAAAAAGTTTCTCAACTTGTTTCTACTTCTTATCCCAATGCAGCAGTACAATGACCATCTGCACATGTCGATGCTAGATCTTTGAAGGTGCATATTGATTATTTGTGAACTGAGATAATGGTAGGCACCAAAACACTGGTGACGTAAGAGAAACAGGAGAATTGAATTTTCACTATGTTATCAAAAATACATAAGGTTAAAGAGAAAGGCATCAAATACGAGGTTAGATGGAATAAGTGGGGCTAACATGTTATCCCCATCAAGGCCATGTTTATTAGTTACATTGGAGTTGGCACTCAGTAACGCTTCCTGATTGGTGTACAGTCGTGGAACCATGTTGTCCCTGGGCTTAAGACACTGATGTGGGGAGATATTACTATAAAATTATTATATATCATTTATTTAATTAACTAAAAAAATAAAATAACGAATCATTGACATACATTTCATCATCCTTTGTATAGAGAATTTTTTGTTGATGACTTGAACATGGAATTTGAAATATGGGAATATAGAAAGATTCATAGAGGCTTGTGGACAATTTTGAAAAAATGTTATCCTAAATAGGATAAAGGAAAAATAAACAATCACTCACCTCATTTTTATTAACACCTAATAACCCTTGCAATGTGGTATGTGTTTACCAGCCTTTATTAGGAGCGGTCATTTCAGGTGCATAATGATTGGTAATATTTTGTTTGGTGATACGTGTATTCACCACATTGATTAAAAGTATTTTATGTATGAAACAACAAATTAGTGCTCTAAATATGGAACAAGTGGAAAACCAGAATACCCCAACCATAAAGTAATCTTGGGTTATTATTCACTTCAAATAAATTGGTATGTATTTTAAATCAATCATAATACTTTTATGTGACATAAATGAACAATGTAATTATCTTACTCTATTTATGTGAAGTTTGATGGTTCCAATTAAAATGTCAATTCCATCCCAGGTCATGCACTATGGAAGGAGGCACATGTAAATAAATATGGGATACTAATAGCTAAAAACCCACAAAAATTGTTAGAAAAATGTGTAAGTATGACATAATACATATTTTTTTCATTAAATCGATATTATATAACAATGGTTAATTATTTTCATATATTTTCTATCTAAAATAGTCAAATGAATCAGCATAATCCTAAGCTGATGAAAACATACAATTAGTGGCCCTAAAGCATCTAGAGAATTATGGTTGCGTTAGAGTTATAGGTTTTGGGGTGACACCCTGAACATTTTATGGAAAAAACCATAGAAGGAAAAAAAATTGAAATGATGAGAGAATGAATAACTATCCTTTAATAAGATATGAAACTTTATATAGAGTTAATGGAAAATATTTTGGTGGGGAGAAACAATAAAAAAAACTCTAGAACAGCCATCACTTTAAGATCCTACCACACCCCCACTAGAATTGAGGGGAGAAATTCCCCGCAAAAACCTATCTTAGCTGAGGCAATCAATGTTATTAATGTTGTTTTTGTGAATTATAAATTATATTGACACTGATACATTTATTGTAATGATATTATAAAAAGTATAAAGGATTCTGATGTACATCTATCAACACCCTACCATCACCTTGTAGTGAGAGCTACACTGTTCAATATCCATAACGTCGAGCTACACAACAGAGCAACTCCAATAGGTCATGCCAAATTGATGATTAACATATATCATAAGCCAAGTGTCGAGCTACCTATTTGAATTGATGACGAATATAATCATATTATCGAACAAGATCATTGAACAATCATCCCATGGTCATCACAACTTTTAAAAACAATGTCTGACAAAGAGGTATTCATTTCTATTATTTTAAGATAATACATTAACATTTAAGAAAAAAAGGGTTGAACCGATGATTTTTATAAAATATGGACACAAGGAAGCAGGTAAAAAGAGAGTAAAACATAAAACCAACTCAAGGATCAACCATCCATCCAAAATGATATACCGAAGGCACCTTAAACCCACACATTCCATATCCACATTTATTGTTATTGCATAATCATGTGAATATGATGTTGAAATATGGAGTGGTTAACAAAATTATTTTATATGAAAATTTATATAGCGAGGATGATACATATTTCATAAGAATTGATAATTTTAGTGAAATACATTAGAAGGGTTGGTTAGGCAGTTGAGTTGTTAAAGTTTTCATGAGTTATGTTTTCATGAGATTAGTTTCCAAATGATTTTATACAATGATAAAAATGAATAAATACAATTCATTTTTTTTCATAGGGTTATATGTGAAATGTTTTTGAAAATATTTCTCGATGAAAAAAAAATTTGGACTCATTAGTCCTCATGTCACCTCTATAACACTAACAAATATAAAATCAAAGATAAAGGGTGGAAAAGTGGAATAATTGATCAATTGTTTTTTAAAAAATTATAGTTGATAGAATCTTCTTTAATACAAACAATAATGGGGTGAAACTGTAAAATTTTGTCATAACAAATATATTTGAATTTCATTCGTTACTTATTTTTATATATGTTTTTAGCTAGCATTGGATGCTAATTGAGGCAATTTGGATACCCCAATGAGTTATTTATTGGATTCAATGCATGGATATCCAAAAAAACAACAACAAATTATGGCATTTGTCAATTTTTAATACACATCATCAATCATTTTAGAACTAGAAATATAGTTATATAATTTATATAATATTTTTACTAGTATTCTATTATGATAGGGTAGTGCATCACTACCGCTTTCATCATGAAATGAGGCCAGAGGAAAAGGAGAAGAAACATCACATGTATTACAATTTGATAAATATTAGTGTATGAATAATAATATTTAACTATCCAAACACATATAAAAAATTAATTATTTTTTCCAATGATTCTGCATTCCCTGGAATAAACAAACAATAAATACTATGGTTATTATTTTGGTAAATGTATGAATGATATCAAATTACACGATCAAACTATCATCTCTAAAGAGGTATTTTCGAAGATAAGAACTATTTAATTTATAATACATATTAATCATTTGTGTGCTTATATTTTTTCAGTATTTCCATGATTGTAAAAAGGAGACATATTCAATAGATAAGACAGGTTTGTCTATAAATTAATGGAAAATATACTTGATGGAAGAATATACCAATATAGAATGATTATGTGACCATTCTAACTTAAAGTGTCTAATTTTATTTAAAATTATTAGTATTTTTAGTAAAAAGAAGAACAACCATATTGAAAACTATGAAAAAAAATTATTATTGTTTTTTAACATTAAGAAAACAATCCATACGTCATTTATGACATATATGAATCAACCAATCCTAAATCTGGCACATGGTGTGATTGTTATGACTTTATATGTCTATTTTTATAATAAATTAACAATACATTTTGAAAAAATAACATGTGACATACTGAAAAACATAGAAAAAAAAATTAATATTGTCTTCATACATTAGGAAAAGGATATATCAGTCATTTTTCATGTATTGGAGCCAAAAACAATTGAATTTGATGAACATTGTGTCCAATATGATTAAAAGTGTAAGTTCGTAGTTCAAAATGGACATTTTAGCTCAAAACGTTTCACTCACTAAAAACCATGAAAACTAACTCCGATTGTCTTATTAATTTATTAAAGTGATTTATATGTTCTTTGTGACATTCATGATGCATTCTGTTATTAAACCAACGCATGATGTGACCAGTATGACTCAAAATGCTTGTTTCCAGTTTGAAATGATATTTTAGTAAAAAAACACACCTAAAATACTAAAAACGAAGAAAACACGTTCAAATTGTTTTGATACATTATGTAATTTATCTATATGTCAATTGTGACATGTAATAATCAACTACACCTCAATCATATTCACAGTGCTACCAATATGACTCAAATATTATCTTTATATTCACAATTGACAATAATTATTGTAAAAAAACATAATTAGTATACTGAAAACTAAGGCAACGCATTCATAATATTTTTATCATTGATGAAAATTTATAATTGGGTCATTTGTGACATTTAAGAATCAACACCATCTTAATAAAGTGCCCGAGGTGACTGACATAAATCTAAATGTGTCTTTCCAACTAAAAATTTACATTAATTTAAGTAAAAATAACAACTACCATAATAAAAACCATGCAAACACATTTGATTGATTTGAAACATTATCATAGTTATACATGTGTTGTTTTTAATGTATATGAATCAACCACTCATAATTATAATGCACAATGTGATAGGGATGACTAAATGTGTCTCTTATCAGTTTGAAATTTAAATTATAGCGCAAAATCTTCCACTCAATAAAAAGAAAAAAACACTTCCCAATGGTCTTGATAATTTAGGAAAACGATTATTAAGGTAAATTATGATGTTTATGAAGGAGTATCACATTAAATTGATGTATGATATGACTGGTATGACACAAAAATGGTGTTTCTAGTTTCAAATGCTATTTTCGTAAAAAGACACAACTGAATTACTAAAAACTTAGAAAACACATTTAGAATTTTTTGATACCATAAAACAATGGACCATGAGTCATCTATGACATATAAGAATACACCACACCTTAATATGATGAACTATGAGATCAATATAAATCAAAATGTTTTTATATTTAAAAAATACATTAATTAAAGTAAAAACATCAATTGAGATATTATAAATTGAGAAAACACTTTCATACTGCATTGATACATTACGAAAATGATCCATGGGTATTTTTTGTCAAAAATGATCCATGTGTATCAATAATCCTCACCATAATCTGAAAAATAGTGTGACTAGTATGACTAAAATTGTTCATTATTATTATAGATTATCATTTAAGATCAAAACGTTTCACTCGCTAAAACCAAAGCAAAATCCCTCCGATAGTCATCATATTTTAGGAGAGTGGTTCGTATGTCCTTTGTGAGGTGTATGAAGTAGTATCACCTCAAACTGATTCCCAATGCAATCAGTATGACTCGGAGTAGGTGTTTCCAGTTTCAAATGATATTTTAGTAAAAAAACAAAATTGTCAAACTGAAAACCATGAAAATCCCATTTTGACTACATTGATTCATTATAACAACAATACCCATGTAATTTGTGATGTGTATGAATCAACCACCCCTCAATATGATGAACGATTTGACCGGTATAAATCCATGTATTTCATTTAAATTTTATTTAAATTTGAATAAAAAAGAAAAGACATTATCAAAACTAAGAAAACCCATTCATATTGTTTTTATATTTTAGGGAATTAATCCATAACTAATTTTTGATGAGTAAGAATCAATCACCGCTAAATATTATTTATGATGTTTCCTTTATAAGTCCTAATTCATCTTTGTTGTTAAAAATTTACATTTTATAAATGTATTCTTTTGTTAAATTTATTTCTCTATAGTATTACTAATATAATATATTGTTTCTTGTATATCTGGATCCTTTTTCATGAGTGTGGATGATTTTCATTGAAAATAATAATCTAGATGGACATTTAGTGAGGATGACAGATGTCAAAGGATGAAACAATAATTTTTTTACCTATTAGTTCGATTATTATAAATGTAATTTTATAAAAAAATTCTTAAAATGTATATAGCATTTTTTTGTCAACCCCAAGTGTGCATTTCATTTATCTTGTGTGGGTTGTTCAGGTGTTGATTTTGTTAGGTGGTGTGTGTTGTGTCGGTGTATCTACTTCTGGTGACTGTGATGTTATATAAAAAGAACACCAAATAAGTATAGGCCTTTATTAGTGGTAGTTTGAGCATTCATAAAGGCACAATTTATAAACATTATTATAAGCGCAGATCAATGCTCTATTTATCAGCACTAATTAAAGTGTTGATAATGTTAAATTTCATTAGTGATAAAAATATGGATGATAAAGGAATTATTTATCAGCACAAAAATAGAGTGGGTAAATGGGGGACTTTATACGTTCTTTATTTAGTGCTTCTAAAGAAACCCATTTAATAGTTCTTTTTAGCATTATTAAAGGGGATATCCATTGTCTTCTCTGACATTATCAACACTTTTCTAGAGATGTTAAAAGAATTTTCTAACAATGGTAAAAGCTTATTCTATAGTATTGGATAAGTAATTGAAGGAATTAATTAATGTTTTAACAATTTTGGAATGAAGTAAAATCCATTACTCATTACGATCCCCAAAATTCCATGATTGTGTGAAACATATTTCCAAAAAATTCCACTGATTCACCATTTATATTCCCCATTCCCAAAGTGGCTTTATTGGAACCTCTATGTGGTGAATGAAACACACTACGGTCAATACCTAACACTGTATCTAGGCATATTATCTTTTGTTTCAGCCTCCAAAATTCTTTTGGTGAGTCCTTCTAGCCATGTCACATAGAGTGACTACTAGCAGGCCATGTCCTAAACATCTCCCACTTTCAGAACAACGTCTATTACCATGGATGATAACAATCACCTTGGGGCGAAAAAACTTTTACCTCTAAATGGACTATCCCATTTTCCCATGAGTAAATAAAAATCAACCTCATTATGTCCCCAATACATTTCCAAAAATCCACAACCTAGAGGAAACGAACCCAATTAAAAAATTGGAATGTACATTAGTCCAAGGTGTTATACTCAACATGGGGAATGTGGGGGCATAAATGTTTTTATAGTCATAGAATATCATCAGAAATTAATGATTATTATCATTAAGGATCGTCTCATTGAATTATATATCATTACAATGAAGATAAGATGGCTTGGCTAGAGAAAAAGATAATGTCATAATGTTTAGGTGGTGTAACCATACTGGTTGGGGAGACACATAGGCATTGTGATGCATTGAAATGAATGAGGAGTAATTCGTGGATGGTTTGCCATTTTTGTGGATGAAGGAAACTAAATTCTCAAGGATGTTTTTAACATGGGAATCCAATATAGTTTTGTTGAATTGAAAATAGTTATATCTAGAAAATGTAAATTGTTCACCTAAAATGATATTGGAAATATTAATTCCTATGTACATGTCACATAAAAAAATATCAACAATAGTATGGACTAATATTATAATAATGAAAATGGCGATGGTTAAATAAATGTCTATTTAAAATGAGTAACTCTTCTTATGTTTTTTGGTAAAGAAATATTCAATAATTATAGTCGTGGAGAGAGATTTTGATATTAGAGGAAAAAATTTATAAGATCATCTTTGAGTGTGGATAGATGAAATAAAAAAAATTACTTAAAAATTATCCAGTTAGTTTCTAATAAGTGGAAGAACAATTTAAAATTATAAATTTTTATATACAATATTTTGAATTTTAAACAATTTTTAATGGGGAAACATGCATTGGAAATCCCCATTATAATATTTCCAAAAACCTATTCTAATAAGGAGAAAAATATTTTCAAAATTGGAGTTTAAAATATTTCTATACCATCTTTTATGGGAAGCATTTTAATATTTAAAACTATAAAATCCATGGAATCATTTATTTGTGTGGGGATAACATTTTCTAAAATAATGTTTATTTTATTAAATTTTGTAAAACATGAATTATAAGTAGAAAACTCTATCAAAATAATCATTCATTATGGAAAGATGTTTGAAAATTATCATTTTAAAAAATATATTTATTGGGAATGATGTTTTATTAATATTTTGATAACTATGTGTCTTATGAAAAATTAATTTCTAATATTTGGGGAATATAAGATTTATTTTTGATCAAAGTTTCCAAATAAAAAATCATACATCATAATTAATTTTAAAATTTTATTTTTAAAATTTAGGAATTCATGATCAAAATTTATAATATTGATATCACTCTTCTTAAACATTAAATATTTTTACCGTAGAAAATACATTTTGGAAAATAATGATATTTCTTGAATGGATTTCAACGGTGATTAAAATCATTTCCTATATGTTCTATCATTGAAATTATTTAAATATTTTTTAAGATTTTTTAAAAAATAAAAAAGGATAGTATTTTTATATAAAATATGGCATAAATGTATCATTACAGATGTTAGATGTTCTCTAAAATATAATTATTTTCTATTATAATTGTTACTTTTTATATACTTAAATTTTCATTTTTTTATTATTAGTTTGTTATGTTTATATATATCTATATATGTATAAATAAAGCACAATGTTTCTGCATAATTTTTGTTATATTCATGTATGTGACATTCAATCATATATAATATAAATTATAAGACCAATATGAATGACATTTTTAACATTTATGGAACATTTAACAAGTAGTCTAAAAAATAATTTACTAAACTTTTTTGAAAAAAAATAATTTATATGATTTCTAATCCAACAATATAAATCTTAATTTTTTTTCAATTACGTGGCTTCAAATGCCTATAAAATATAAAAAATATGACTAATATTAATGAAATTTTAATGATTGATTAACCATATAACATGTATTAGAAAATAAAATAATTTTTGTTTAAAAATGTTGATGAAAAAAATTATAATCATTCTAATCCACCTACTTGAAACATAAAAATGTTTCAAGTACCTGACTTTTCTATACTATAAAATATAAACTATATGGACATTAAGAATTATATTTTATACATTGATTAATTATAAAACAAGTAGTCGAAAATGAAATAATTTATTAAAAAGTATTGTTGAAAAATAAATTACATGCTTTCTAATCCACCATATTTAAACATAAAAAATGATTCATGTATGTGACTTTTCTAGCCTATAAAATTTAAACTATATAACCAATATGAATGAAATATTAATAATTTATTAAACATATAAGAAGATTTCAAATATTTAATTTTTATTTACATAGTTATTATAGTTTATATTTTTTAGGATTTCAAGGTCATGTAGGTGGCTAAGGATCCTCCTCGACAATACTTCTTTTCACTCTCACTTCTGAGTTAATTTTCATACTTTCCTTTCATTTTCATTTATTTATTATATTCATAAAAAAAATTCAACAAGTTTATAGATTTTTAGGTTATCTTTAAAATTTTATATCCATTTTTTTATACAGTATATTTTATACGCTTTTAATGTTATCTACATAAAATTTTATAATTATTCCTATGGTTCATGTAGTCTCCTTTGAATGTTGTAAATTATAAATTGTGGCTAATATATAATTAAAAACTGAAATAATGTATAAAAATATAAGAAATGATGATTGTCACAATAATATTTTCATTTAAATAGACATAAAACAAGATAAATGAACATGTTCAATAATATTTTATGTCTATGTTGAGAAGATTATATCCCACATAGTGCTCAGCGAATAGGACGTCCACATCGAGTTTGATGTGGAGTCTAATGGTATATAGAGGGATCACCCTTGATAAATGGAACATAGAATTTCACATCCTCCATATGTGTGTCAGTGGGAGGAGATTTCAAGTCATCTCGTACTGCCCTCTAGATCCATCTTCCATTAGGGTGGTAGAGAGACCATCCATCATCACAATGGAGAACCAATCCTACGATGGGTCAATACCCCCAATGATGCAATGGATCCTTACCCCAATGTTGTGATGGATCTAGACCCCATGGTTGTGATGGATCTGGACCCCAAGGATGCAACTGATTTGGACCAAAAGATAGAGAGAACTACATATATCTTGTCAAGAAAGACATGTCACATTCCACCTGAGGCCCATACTGAATCATAGGAGGCGGGACTACTAGATGGGTGGCCTCTACCTATGAAATAGGTTAGGCCTCATGTGAAACATGACTCTATCAATGTTTTCATGGTCGTGGATCCTCAACACCATCAGTTGCTGCATGATGTTCTTTCGGGGAATGAACCTTTTTTCTTCGGGAAGGATTCTCAAATATGCTCCCAGAAAACACACAAAAAAATGTCCTCATCACCATCGCTTCAGCATGGATGGATAACCGCCTAAATACCTCCTTCTACTTTTCATCACTCATGCATACAAGATTCTTTGTTTAGATTCCCTATAATGTTATTCAAAATGAATTATGGAATAGTTTAATAAACTATCTAACTGTAATTTATTGAATTACCATCCTCCACATCTCTTTGTTGTATCAGGTATGATAAAATAAAGACTTTATTGTATTCAATGTCTCATTCTCAACATAGTCTGAAATAAATAATTGATTCTTAGGTACAGACTGAGTTTAATATTCTACACATCTTCCCCAAAAGTTGAGAAATATACCATGTACTCATCCACATTCCTCCTCCTGCCCCAAAGTCAGCTTAATCCCATGAAACCGATCTGTCAGTCTCAGTTGCAATGGAATTAGATGAGAATAACAAAACCGGTTCATGACATTTCCTATATTATTCCACTCAATAATATGCATGTGAATAAGGGGGACTAGAACAATAAAATCCTAATGCCCAATAGTATAGTATGTAGGTAACTGGTCCAAAATACTCTAGAATGAATGCCATGAAATTTTAAATGACATGTGACCTTTGACAAAAAATCTTTCAACTAAAACCCAAAATTGATTCTGTTATTAAATTCTTTACACTGTGATTGATGGTATATACATACCTATTCAGGTAGTATATAATCTAACGATAGATGATATGCATTCAAATGGTGTCTCGAAACCACATTGAAATTGTGTCACTGACACCACCTGTAAAATACAACATTGATTTTGGAAAATAATTGGAAATTAAAGTCAATAACTTCTAGTCACATCAGAATCCAATAGAAATGAGTGATCATACCAGCTTCCACATGGAGCATCATAAAACACCTCCATATTGATTAGTGGACATGAATTCTAGGGGGCGTAATGCTTGGATGTGATCCCATGCCCACATCTGAATTTCGATGACGCATCCATCGAACTATGAGGTCCTTATAAGATATCCTACAAAATGATATGTATGTGCATTCCAAGAAGGATTATTCCCAACTTTATTTCCTAGCCTGATCAAAGACCACTAGTAGGGGTAGATAAATCATGTCCATGTGCATTCTCGAGTGACCAGTATATGTGGTCCCTCCAATGAGGTTTAATATATAATCACGGGCATATCACATTATAGTGCCCTCATTAGCATCACTGGGTAAATGTGGAATATGTGTCTCCAAACAAGGAATATATATTGATACTCCATCTATAGCCCTATTGTAGGACAATATGTCAATACCATATAATCACTGACCATGGTGTTTCAAAGATGAATGAGTGGGTCAAATAATGTTCCACCCATGGATTGAAAGACCTAGAATCATTGCCACATATTAGAGGGTTATGGTCATCACTTTCTCAGGGAGGTGGAATGCATGTGTCTCTGGTCTCCACCTCTCAGCAAGTGAAGAAAGCAGGTGATTTTCTACAAATTTGATATCAAATACGATAATTCCATAGAAGCCAACACAATACATGTATGGTCTAACTGCATGTGGAGGCTCCATGTGATGGAAATGGTGCACTCGACGCACCCTGATTGATTGATATGAACCACCCTCTAGAACGACCTAAGAAATATTGGTATATTGAGGAGTGAGTAGTATGCAATCATCCATATGCATATAAACAAATTTAATGAGTCATAAGTGTAAACAATAAATACAAAATTAAGGTCTGAATAATGTTATGAATTGTATAATGCAAGACATGACATTATTATTCACACTATTTAATGAAGTTATTTTTACAAAATAAATGGGCATGTCTTCATGATTTTCAAGGCATATTACTATTGTGTTGTTAAGATTTGATTTTACCTAGAAATGGGTTGTTATATGAAATGGTTTTATATTTTTATTTTTATAGACGATTTTTCATTGTTAGGCATATGTTTAATAGAAAATGGAGTGCTTTGTAATTTATATATGACTGTCCCCATGATAGTATGTTTACAGATTATTTTTTCAGAGTTATAGGTGATTCTGTAATAGTATCTGAACTTCAAGAAATAATTTGTTGGAAATGAACCGGAACGTAGGTGTAATAGTGAAAATGAAAATGGTACTAGAATAAACTCATTTTATCACCGCTTCCATTGTCAATCATCCTCATAAGTCATGGTTCCTTTCCAAAAAATTCTTTTTTGAAGATCAGTTATTGTAAAAAAATTAGAAATACTAACCTCTATAGTTGGTTGTGTACTATAACAAGATCATTTATCAATATTGTATTACTTCCCTGTAGTAGTACACATAAGTAAAACATGACTATATATTGAAAATGTTTTCTGATCATGATTCTTTTAGTGTAACTAATATTGAAAAACAGGGTTGATCATTCAATCATTATTATAATGAAATTTTATATCATCTTATTTTAGATTAGTATATGATAATATTATTTCATTATATAAATATTTGTTAAAATTGATGACACAATTTTTTTTCAAAAACCGAAGTAATGGGAACATGTGCATGGGTGTACAATTTATATTTTTGGTATTAGGATTTAGAGATTAATGTTTCATATATTGATTTTTGGGTCTAGGTTTTTGAATTTTTTTTGTTAGGTTTTATGGTTTATGTTTATGAATTATGGGTTAGGGTTTAGGTTTTATAGTTTAGGGTTTGGAATATTGATATTACAATATAGGTAAGATGTTTTTGGCCTTATTGTTCTTTTTTTTGGGTTTTTGGGTTTAGAAAACCAGGGGTCAAAAGGAATAGATAGAAAAAATATAATTTACAATATGAGAATCTCACAATGAACAAAATACATCATTATGGATACTATTATGATCTCAAACCAACAATTTTAGGGAATCATTTCTAGTTTTGACCATCTTGATGGAATATGGTACATCTCAAACTGTACCTTTTTTACTGAGGTCAGTCCATCTCATTCCGGATCCTGCTAGCCTTTAGCCTCCCATTGGGACACAACCGATTGTTGGCAGGTATCACTATATAATATTCTTCAATCATTGGGAAATAATGAAACTACCTAATAGGAATCCATGGTGCAACATAAATGTTTGCAATGGTTCCATCCCACACACATGATCAACATATGCATCTCATGATATGTTTAAAGAGGAACATGCTGCAATGGAATGTGTGCATCGAAATTGTATGTCCTGAATGTTTCTACATTGACATTGCCTCATTTCCAGTAATACCACCATTTTTTCACTGATTTGATTTGTGATGGGGACTAAATTCTCTAGAACATAAAATTTATTGTCTTCTCTTCGAATAGGAATACATGGTAACCATAAAATTTTTCATTATTCTTTCCAATCTCTCATTGAACGTATCTTATGTACCATATCCCCTACAATATTTTTTTTAATTCTACTTTTTTCTACCAACATAGTACATCATGCAACAATATAAGGTATCCTGAACTAGGGTAGTTATACATAGCTTGTGATGCCCTTTGAAGATACCACTGGTGAACTCCACAAAGATTGTGGTCATGTGTTCATACATATTCCCCTCGACATATGTCCATGCCCATTTTTATTTCGGAATCTACATCATATAATCATAAACATCTTGATTTTCCTGGAAAATATTTTGGAAATGTTATTCAAACTGCTGTTGATACGACTCATATGCTACATAAAATTGATGATATTTCAAAATATTCGATTTTATCATTACACTAAAATAGTAAAAAATAACTAATACAATGCCTACCAAGCCTCATGATTTCCTTCTACATAAGATCGTTGTAGAACATTTTTTGAAATTTGATAGTAATGTGACTAATTCAGAACCAATGTTGTGAATTTGGGTATCTATATGTATTAGGATCCAAATTGGTTGGCCCATTAATTTCGCGATGGAAATTAAATATCAATAAAACACCCCGAATGTTGGTGAAATGGTTAATGATTCATGCAAAAACACAACTATATGATTCATAGGTTTCATTATCTATAATGTTAGAGGAAAGCATAAGAGGTGAACGGTATCCATCTCAGGTAGCTGAAATACAAAATATGCCCTTGTATTTTTTGTAAAAAAATGTTCAGTCAGTATAAATGAACTATTTTTTGAAATGAAATGATTTGATATAGTGCAGGAATGCACAGAAAAACCGATGAAATTAAAAACGAAATGGATAAAGTTGGTTATAATGAGAAACAAGTTAGATCGTATCAATATAGAAGAAAATATTGTTATAATCCCTCAGTATGGCTAGAAATTGTGGCAACACCCAATATGAGTCCTACTAATAACTGTAGACCTCCACTATTTTCTTCTGATTTTCCATCTATGCCTCATTACATGAGATCATATAATCGAAGGTCTATTGTATACTCTCTTTAACAAGGAATATCAGAAAATTGTGGCATGTAAGAATCATCTCAACAATAATGGATGCCACAAATTTTGCATCCAATGAGGTATATTGTTTTTTTATGCTTGGATGAATGAATGTATAAGCAGCCTCAATCATTAAGACTCTAAAATCTATAAATGCAATGTCTAGAAATTCCCTCTATTGAAATATAAAATCATCCCAATACATTTCACATAGTACTAGATACTTACTATGGAAATATTAATGAAAATTATAGTTTTAGTGCCTCTCAATGTGAAATATCTTTTGAGTTTTTAATGCATATTTACATGAAAAATGCCTTACAATATATAAGGTTTTTTCTATCTCACTAAATCTATCTGGTATAAATATAGTGAACTCAGATGTCGGTGTGAGAACATTATTGTCGAATTCAGACACATTTTAATATATTCTGACCTAGTTGCAAATAGTTTTGGATGATTTATTGTTGTTCAATGATTTTGTATAACAAATACATGTCTTGAAACCTCTTCACTAGCATTTGTTGGTCCCTCCTCATCAGCACTTCTATCACCATCTATTTAGTCATCACACAATTCCTTATTGGAAGTTAGATTGAAATGTATATCTAAGAGATCATCTATGTTTTCTTCTTCTACATCATTTGGAATAAGCTCAATTTCATAGGCTGTTATATCTTCAAACACTCTTATAAGTCTATGTCTTCATACAACATAACATTGTTGTTGTAAAGTAGAAACCATAACATATAACTCCATCCTGGAATCATCTGACCATTCAGAAAATGAATCGATTGCTTTGACAGTATGCATTAGCAACCAATGGACAGTCTAGATGCCATAGTGTTTCTAAGAATTGAAAATTTCTATAGCTCATAAATATTGATCTCGTGACCAGGTCCCAAATTTTTGGGACTGTGAATGCACTATTAATGTTCACTTAGGTTACAAAATCATATATACAAACTATTTTTTTGGTTGTGTTCTATCAGAAGCTCCATGTAAAATCTGAATAACCTCCCCATAACAGTTATGCAGGAACACATGAATCTCAATGTAAAAAATATATCTTTAACAAAAATTATTAGAGTGTATGAAAAATTAACAAAGTTGGTTGACCATATAATATTTATTGGAATGTAATTTGAGGATTCATTTTTATACCATAAAATATTCTTGCAATGTTTCATTATATAAAATATTATTAGAATATAAGTCACAGAATGTTTTGGAAACCGAGGAAAAAAGTAGAGAAAACATAAAATTAGTTTATTTATCATTGAGAAATTGAAAATTATGATAATATGAAGTGACATTATGAAGGAAAAACACATTAATTAACCAAACAATTATTTATAACATACAATAAATTCATTCACATTTTTCAATAAAATTTGCTTTGGATGAAATGAGTCAAACATTAGATGAGTTATAATCCAACTTATTTTGTATTGATAGCATAATGAAATCTACTAATGGTATGTACTAAACATTATAATTTTCAAAATCATTCTACCACTCAATAACATATCATATATTATATCTTACCTGTCATTTAGAGGTCAAAATATTTTCAAAATTTCAATGTTATGTACATTTATTTTAAAAATGTTTTTGAGATTCCAATTAAAAATATTTTGAATGATACTTCATGTATGAAGTGAAAATCTTTTCATCACGTCCAAATTCTATTGAAAAATGTAAATGAAATAATTATACGTCACAAAGAATTCATGTGTTATTTGATGTGTTTTTCTTCTTCATTACACTTTAGATGATCATATGTATTGTTATATTATCATTATATGGATTCATTTTATGTCACGACCCATCCTCAGGGCCCGTGCCGTGACTAACCCAAGCCTGTCATCCATAGGCCAGGGGCTGGAGACTAGAATCAAAGGTGTAAATCCCAATAAAATGGAAGGAATTTCCTTCACAAAACGAAAGCACACACAAACAGAGTACAAGCAGAAGCGACACTAAGTAAAGCAGTTTAACAAATGTGATGAAAGTACAAGGGGCCAAAAATACAAGCCCAAAAGAAAGGTACAACTACAAAAGAATGTAAAGTACAACTCAAAGGACAATAGGTGAAAGGTGACAAGAAGCTCCTTGAATGTCCGCCGGGTTTCTACCTGGAGGGTAGGTACATATGTCCTCCTTAACACTCCACATCCATTCATCTCTTCCGGGTACTGACTCGTCGTGAAGTCCACCTCCAGGTACCGTCTCGTCGTGAATTCCACCTCCGGGTACCGCCTTGTCGTGAAGTCCACCTCCTGGTACCGTCTAGTTCTACAAGCCTCAACCGCGATCAGTGCTGTCCATCGTCGGCATCCAACACATCATGGTGCGGGCATAGCCCGTGAAGGGGTGAGTATAACGATAATCAATAGGGACCCCGAGACCCTCAAGGTCTCATTAAATCCAATAAGGATAACCAGAAATAATCATCTCAATAGAAAACCTTTACTTAGGTATATGGCCATACATATACCTATGTTATCAAGTAACTCACCTCAATCATGAGGAAAACACAAAGGTCATTGAATTAGCTCAAACCAGGATTTAAACATGATGTCGAAACCACAACTGCTAGTGAACTCCTACTCTGTCGAGCACAGTAGTCCTGTCATGACTCCGAGGTGCTACTCACTAACATTAGACTGCTGAAATACACCACCTGTCAAGTATTGTGGGCCTGCTGCTACAACCAAGAGCTTCCCACCATGGTTCTGCCACTACAACCAAGCGCAACCCCTCATATCCTACAGATGTACTCCTTCTGTCGAGTACTGCGGGTCCGCCGCTACAACCAAGCGCTCCTCCACTGCGGGTCTACCGCTACAACCAAGCGCACCCCACTGGGTTATCCGAATCACTCCAAGATGATCGATCAGCAGTAGTAAAGTCTCATACAGCTATTATGTCTCTGCACTCTGCTAGCTCATCACCGGTAGGGTCCGCTCCATGTGCTACTGGTTGATACTCCAAGTATCACAAGGTTCCACGAATTAGTATGATGAAAATATCGAAGTATGATGAATATCTTTTTGTCAATTCCCCATGTTCTTGATTCTCAAAAATAATGGTCAAACCAACACGTCCATCAATACACTCATATACCATGGCTTTTCAATTCCATTCTACGCGCATTCTTTGCCACACCAAATAATTAAGCACGCTGGAAACCCAATACTTCGTTGAGCGCGACATACGGACGCCGAGATCTTGACCCAAGGATCACAAAACCACTTTATTCTCTTATTTACGATTTAAATCGAACTCGGTATGGTGCACGGAAGGATTCCGTGGTGCAGGTGCAACGAGGGTTCCTACGGTCCAAGGCGATGGTTCAGTTGGGCGAGCAGGCGACTGAGGCGGCTAGTGCTGCGCGAGCAGGCGGTGCGACCGGAGCAAGATGTGTGCAAGGAGGAGGCACACCAGTTCCCAGTTCGTGAGGGCCATGTGAATTTTGGAGGAGAAGAAACCTGATGTTGGGGCACTAATTTTGGGAGAACAAATCATTAGAGGAATTTAGATTTGAGAGAGGAAGATGAAAAATAAATTAATGATGATATAAAATAAAGGAAAGGATTTGGGGGCGTGATTGGCATGAAGGATAGAGGAGGCGCTTGTGTGGGTGGTGTGTGGATTTTTGGTGCGTTAAGTTAAGAATTAAATTAAATTTAAAAATAATAATAATATAATAATGTTATTTTTATTTTTGTTGGGAAAACCGTATTTTGATGTTATCTTCTTCGTGCGACCTCGGTTTCACGAACCGTTAGTGGCAGTGTGACCCTAACTTCGAGACGGAATTTATGAGTCCAATATTGGATGTCCTTTGTGGGTTTTTGGTTCGGGTACCCGAAACGCACGTACATAATAGATTTAATATTATTATTAAATATTTGACCCGCCATAACTCATGCGTGTGACATAAGATTGACTCGCCGTCAGCGGCGATTGACACTATCTTTAAGACGTTCGATTCAAGTCTAATGTTGGATACTAAATTCTGGTTCGTGGCTCGGGCCCATGAAACACCGAATAATATTATTATTATTATTATTATGAGATCTTGTATCTGACATATCTCTCTCATAAGGTGTCGGTATGCAAACCGTTTGCGACGTTGCAACCCTGGAATTAAGACGAATGTTTGAAAACCAATTTTGGATATTTAAGTCAAGGTCGAGGTGCAGGCCCCACGAAGCCCGGTTCGCGCATAATGTGGTGAAATGCAATTTTTTCACCGGCTATCCGTTTTGGACCAATGGGTAGTCCATCTCGTGTGTTATTCCGTAGGGATCACAATGGTGTGACCGGTTTGGCTAACCTGTGTCTTTTGAAGTACGACTGGGTTGGATCGAACATGAATCCAACCGGGCCCTCGGTGCGGAAATGCGTATAACTTGATCTCCAGACGTCCGATTGATGTGTTGTCGACTATGTTGGATTCATCTTGTGGATACAGTTCTTTTGGTATACTTCACATGAGGTTTGGACGCAGTTGGAATATGGTCGGGTTGGATTGTAGGCGAAATCCAACCGGGCCCCTGGAACGAAAAAACCGATAACATTCATACCAGACGTCCGTTTGACGAACCGTCAGAGGCGTTGGTGATCACGTTGAGAAACGGTCCCTATGAGTATACCCTATGATAGTTCGGGGTATAGTTGAGATATGTCCGGGTTGGTTCGCACACGAAACCAACCGATCCCCTGGAACGAAAAGGCTAATAACTCACAGACCGGGCGTCCGATTGACCCGTCGTCTGTTGCGTTGAGACCACTATGACGAGGCGGTCCATTGAGATACTTCTTCATGGGGCTTTGTGATACTTGGAGTATCAACATGTAGCTAGTGGATCAGACCCTCCTGGAGACGAGCGTACGGAGTACGGAGACCGTGTAGTCGGCTAAGACCTGACAACATCATGACCGACTCGACTTAGAGTGAGTCGACTAGACCAGTGGACGGGGCACTACAATGATTGGGTGCTGACCTATTGAAGACGGAGCTCCTGGTTGCAGGAAGCAGACCTGCGGTACTTGACAGGAGAAGTACCTATGGAGGCTATTAGGGGGGATGCATTACTATGTTTGGGTGGCAGTCCCCGGCGGGAAGCACTACTGTGTTTGGGTGGCTGACCCGCAGTACTCGACAGGAGGAGTACCTCAGCAGTCTTAGGTTAGTTAGAAGTACCTCAGAGTCGTGACAGGATCACTGTGCTCGTCAGAGACAGGGCTCTTCAGTAGTTACGGTTTCGATAATGAAAAGCTCGGTTTGAGCTTAGTCTATGAACTTTGTGTTTACCTCATGATTGAGATGGGTCACATGGTAACTTAGGTTTATGTATTAGAATATACCTATTGTTGGGAAAAAATCCCTCAAGGTATCATTGAAGCATTTTTGAGGTGATTGTGTTTGTTGACAAAGTAGACATCTGAGTAGTGATTGTTGACAAAGCAAAACAAGGACATACAAATTTGTTGACAAAGAGGATTTCATGGTGGAATGTCGAGTTCAAGAGCTGAGGTCAACGATCCATGTTTGATTCAAGAACGTCGATAAAAGGAATGGATGATCTGGAGGCGGTACAAAAGAACAGATACAAGGTGGAGCCGTTTTCCACTGTTTGCCAAATTTTTGGGCCTGAAAATCGGCAAATGAAGAAAAGTGTTTTTGGCAAATGGACTTGCGCGCCATGAACTTGGTGTACAGAAAACTTGCGCGACATATGTTTTTCAAGATCAGAAGATCAAAATATGGCTATGGAAATAGGTTCGCGCAAGTTTGGGAGTTGGTCGCGCAAGTGTCTAAAAGGAGAGAAGACCTGTGCGCCGAGACTGGGTCGCGCAGGTGACTTGCGCGCAGTCGCGCAGGGTGGTCAATTTTACTATAAATACTAGACCACCCCTCCTCATTTTCCACCGAAGTTCAACTCAGAGCTCCCGTCGCGCAGGTCTGGTGGTCGCGCAAGTGGTGTGTGTGGTCACGCAGGTGGGACTTGCGCGCCAGAAGTTGAAGTTGTGCGCCGGTGTTAGAAGTTGTGCGCCAGTTGGAAGTTGGGCGCCAATATTGGTTTGGGCGTAAAAGGAAGAGAGTCCCGCAAGTTTGGAGTTGAGGAAGCATGAGTCGCGCAAGTGTCTGAGGAGAAATTACGCACCCTTTGTGACTTGCGCGCCGATACTTGCACGCCGAGGTTGACTTTCGCGCCAAGTAAGGTTTGTTCCAGCAGTGTTTTTCGGGCTGCATGGAAGCTGGAAGTTTGACCGATACCATCGGTGCAAAGAGATATTCATCTACGGGTGAAAGATGAACTTCAACAGAGCATCTACATACTAGAGAAGATGCATTCTTTCATGAAAATGAAGAGACCTACAGGTCTATAAACTGTGAGTGGATTCCCTTCCAGAGTAGTGAGCTTAGGAAGAGGAAGAAGGTGATCCTCTCCACCTGTAGTGAGCCAGAGAGAGTGAAACAGGGAGTGAACCTTGGGAAAGCAGTGAGATGACCCTAAACATTGTATAGGTAGTGATCCTGTGCATAGCAGTGATCTAGCCCGAACATTGTAATCCACATCTAGTGAAGTCTAGTGGAATTTGGTACGAACCGGCAACTTGTCGGCGTATGCTCCTTGGACGTATCCCTTAGCGGTGAACCAAGTAAAAATCTATGTGTCGGCTTGTTTACCTCCCTTCATTTCATTTGAAGCATCATCATCAGGAAAAGAAGAAAATATGTGATCATAATAACCACACAAGTGCAAACAAAGTGACCCTTGTAATAAAGAGGTCAAGATCCAGTGGGACAGGAAGAACTTTGAAAAAGAATATCCATACCCTGATTCACCCCCCCCCCTCTCAGGGTATATAGGCCCCTATTGGTCCTAACACCTATATAGTGGTTATCCGTTGATTTCATAACCTTTGTGTTTCCTCATGATTGAGGTGGGTTACTTGATAACTTATGTATAAGTATCGGCTTATACATAAGTAAGGGTTATCTATTGAGATTCTGGTTTGTGGTTATCCATGATGGATTTAGAGAGACCATGAGGGTCTCGGGGTCCCTATAGAGTATCGTTATACTCACCCCTGCACGGGCTATACCTGGACACAACAAGTTGGCACCTAGAGGAGATAGACGGATGGAAGGTTGGACGTGGAGTGCTGAGGAGGTAATTTGTACCTACCTTCAGGTAGGATCCGTGGTGGATGATCCAGGAGCTGTGTGACATCTTCCAACTACTTGTCTCTTCTATTGTACTTGCGTTCAGTTGTAGTTGTACTTTTAGTTGGGGTTGTATTATGGCCCATTTACTTTTCATCACTTTCTTTTGTACTTAGTGTACTGATTCTTCTTGTACTCTGTGGTGTTTTGTTTACTTTTATAAATGAAATGCCTTCCAAGTTGAGGCACCAGCGGAGGCACCAACGGTACTACCACCCATTGGGCCACTGATGCCACCAGCCCCAGTAGCAGAGAGTGAACGTTGCTTGAGCGCACTGCACAGGTTCCAGCGCCAGAGGCCATCTAGGTTTAGGGGAGAGACGAACCCGCAGGCGGCTGAGGATTGGCTGGAGGTTGTAGTGAGAGTCTTCAAACTATTAGGGACGCCAGCAGACTTCATGGTGATCATTGCTTCCAGCCTCCTTGAGACAGCAGCAGGCAGATGGTGGAGCCTGATGCTGTAGATGCATGACGAGGCGACACTTCTGTGGGCAGACTTTAAGAGCCTGTTCCAGGCCGAGTTTGTACCCGCCACCCTTCGATCGGTGCGTATTAAGGAGCTACTACATCTATAGAAGGGTAGCATGACGGTGGCGTAGTACTCAGTGAGATTCACAGACCTCTCGCGCTACTCCACAGATATGGTACGGGACCCATTCTTCAGGGCATGGACCCTCGAGCAGGGGGTCAGGTGAGAAATTATAGCTTCTTTTTTTTCTTTCAGCTGCTTGTCTTTTCTGTTGTACTTTCGTTCAGTTGTAGCTGCACTTTCGATTGGGTTGTATTCCGGCCCATTTACTTTTCAACACTTCTTTTGTACATTTTGTATTACTTCTGCTTGAACTCAGTGGTTTTTTGTTTACTTTCACAAAGGCAATACATTCCCAGTTATCATGATTGACGTCTTCGGTGCGAGTCGCCATCCCCTGGCCTATAGAAGGCGGGCTTGGGGTAGTCACGTAATGGGCCACGAGGATGGGTCGTGACAAATTGGTAGTCAATGACCATTATGTTTTCCTCATGATTGAGATGGGTTATGTGGTAACTTAGGTATATGTATGGTCATATACCTAAGTAATGGTTATCTGTTGAGATATTTATTTGTGGTTATACTTATTGGATTTAGTGAGACCTTGAGGGTCTTGGGGTCCCTACTGAGTATCGTTATAATCACCCCTGCACAGGCTATTCCCGCACCTTGTTGTGTTGGATGCAGACAACGGACATCACTGATCGTGGTTGAGGCTTGTAGAACTGGACGGTACCCGGAGGAGGACTTCATGACAAGACGGTACCCGGAGGTGGACTTCACGATGAGACGGTACCCGGTGGTGGACTACATGATGAGTCAGTACCCAGAGGAGACGGACGGATGTGGACTGGTGAGAAGTACACATGTACCTATCCTTCAGGTAGGAACCCAGTGGACATTCCAAAAGTTTCTTGTCACCTTTCAGTTATTATCCTTTGAGTTGTACATTACTTTCAATTGTAGTTGTACATTTCTTTTGGACTTCTATTTATGGCCCCTTATACTTTCATCATGTTTGATATACTACGTTACTTAGTGTAGCTTTTTCTTGTACTCATTTTGGGTGTTATTTCGTTTCATAAAGGCAATGCCTTCACTTTTATTGCAATTTACGCCTTTGGTGCTAGTCTCCAGCCCCTGGCCTATGGAAGGAATGCTTGGGGTAGTCACGGCACGAGCCCTGAGGAAGGGTCGTGACAAATTGGTATCAGAGGTGTCGGTTCTACCGCAGAACTCAGGACTTTGATCTTTCTATCATGTGAAGAAATAGTGTTAAAGGTACCGAGAGTGGTATTTAGTTTAGGGAGTCCAATGTTGGTACGGCGTCCGACGTATCCATACACTAGGACCCTGACTACTGATTTTCGAAATTGTGTACAAAAACACTGATTGCGTGTGTGTTTCCAAGAGTTTTAATGTATGATCAAACTAGGTCAGCTCACCAGGTATAAATCGTTGACCGTGTTGCATCTGTTCAGGATGTCTCCATGCAGAGAGTCAGTTGGAGTTCCAAGAGTGTACCCGATGATGACCAACCGAGTAGCGAGACTCTGGTGCATGGCCCTCTTTCTATGTTGGCACACATGGGTGGTGTACCAGTAGCACCACCACCTATTAGGTATATGTTTCCACCAGCTATTATAGTAGACGGTGCATGCCAGCAGAGTGTGTTTCACGAGTTCTAGAAGTAGAGGCCTCTGAGGTTATGAGGTGAGGCAGATTCCCAGACAGTAGAGGACTGGCTGGAGGCGATTGCTAGAGTTTTCTGCCGAGCTGAGACATCAGTAGAGTGGATGGTGGACTTGGATACTAGTGTTTTTTCTATTGAGTGACCATGAAGATGGTCCACATAGTGATGAGGCTTTGGTATGTGGACCAATGCCTGAGATAGTGCCTTCGAGTAGTGTGTCAGCTATACATCATTACCTGTTGGTCAGCAGTTACAACCGGCAGTACCGGTTGGTGACACATGTAGACTTACTACCTTACACGTGTTCCAACATCTGATACCCTCAAGTTCCGAGGCGAGCCCGACTCACAGGAGGCTGAGGAATGGCTTAAGGTGGTGGCTGAAAGTTTTCTAGAGCTTATACAGCTTTGGCAGGATGACATGTCGGTAGCTGAGAATTCATCAGGGCATACCAAACCATTCCTGGTACTCGATAAATACGATGCGATAGGTGCTTCCGTTCTCAGACTTCCGAGTGAGGTATATTTAAGGACATCCGAGTCAGCACCTTTTCTCTATGAATTCATACTTATGCTAGGGTGCTAGAAAGATCCTTTGTGTTTGAGAATTTTTTTGCTGAATGGATGCAGTCAGTGAAGGTTAGAAGTGGGAAAAAAAAGAAACTGGTGCCAGTCTCAGAGACCTGGGCATGTAAAAGTTTTCAAGTAGAGGAAGTCAAAAGGACAGATGAATCTACAAGGCGGAAGACTTGGTAGCAGAGCTAGGGGAGAAACATGGGGTGGTGAACATTTAGACATGTTGCAACTGCCGGCCTTTGTAATCCCCGCTAGGCTCCGGGAGCAGGAGGGAGGTGGAAAGAGTAGTTACAAGCGGTCAAGGAGTGCGACTGAAAGGCTCTAAGGATTATTCAAAGTACAGACTGTGTCTTCTACTAGCTTCCATAACAGAAAGACATTGATACAAATCATCCCCTTCCTTCCACTAAACTTGTCCCAGACCTAGAGTTTTCGGTTAAGCCGTTGACTTGATCCCCACGTCTGAAGATACCTTTGGGAGGAGACTTTATAATCACACTTACGCCGATGGTGTGATATGGCCCTTGAGACCAAAGATTCGGTTGGAACCTCTAGGTTGCAGCGTCGCGGCCTTACGACTTTATTTTGAGTATGGACTGGGCAATCACAGTTCATACAGAAATTGACGGTATTTGGAAAAAAGGTTGTGGTCTATCTAAAACATCGGGATAGGTTTTCCTTGGTCGGAGAAAAGGAAACCCCAGGCCGCATAGGATAAACTAATGGGAGGGTGTATCTGATCACTCTTGTGTCATCCAACCATACCCTCGTGGATATAAGAGTTTTGAGTTTCAGTTCTAATCCGGAAATGGAGGCCTATAGAGTTCGAGGATGGAGGCCACATTCTTATATGGGTCCCACCTCGACGAGGTTTACAGAGGTGTAGCTGAGGTGGTGAGTTATCTCTGAGGTCCAACATACCTTCTTAGGTCCTCAGCAGGGTAGGCAAGGTGGTTTACCGCTTGACCTTTCCACCTCTACTGCACTGGGAGCATGATGTCATCCACGTATCCCAGCTAAGGAAATACGTACATGACCTTCACACATCATCGACCATGGGGGGTTGGACGTTGATGACTGGGTGACATTCACCCAGGTTCTAGTGTAGAACGAGGATCAACAGGAGCGGGTCCAACGTGGATGATCAATTCTTCAGGTGCACTTTCACTGGTTGCATGGGAACCTCCAGGAGAGCACATGGGAGCAGAAGGATCAAATGCATGCTCAGTACCACATTTGATTACCTAGTTTCTGTTACATCTTTACGAGGACGTAAAGCCCTGAGGAGGGAGTAATGTAAAGTCCCGGAAATTTCAAGGAATTTTTTATTAGCTAAGTCAATGACCTTGGTGTTTTTCTTCATGATTGAGATTGGTTACTTGATAACTGAGGTATATGTATGGGCATATACCTAAGTAAAGGTTATATATTGAGATCTTTATTTGTGGTTATATTTATTGGATTTAGTGAGACCATGAGGGTCTTGGGGTCCCTATTGAGTATCGTTATACACACCCCTGCACGGGCTCGCCCACACCATGTTGTATTGGATGCAGACGACAGACATCACTGATCGTGGTTGAGGCTTGTAGAACTAGATGGTACCTGGAGGTGGAATTCACGACGAGACGGTACCCGGTGGGGGACTAAACGACGAGTCAGTACCCAAAAGTGACGGATGGATGTGGAGTGCTGAGGAGGACATATGTACCTACCCTTCATGTAGGAACAAAGCGGACATTCCAGGAGCTGCTTGTCACCTTTCATCTATTGTCCTTTGAGTTGTAATTTACTTTCTATTGTAGTTGTACCATTCTTTTGGGCTTGTATTTCCATCCCCTTGTACTTTCAGCACGTTTGTTATAGTACTTTACTTAGTGTAGCTTCTGATTGTACTCTGTTTTTGTGTGCTTTTGTTTTGTAATGGAAATGCCTTACCTTTTATTGGTATTTACGCCTTTGGTGCTAGTCGCCATCCCATGGCCTATGGAATGCGGGCATGGGGTAGTCACGAAACGGGTCCTAAGAACGGGTCGTGACAAATTGGTATCAGAGGAGTCGGTTCTACCGCAGAACATAGGACTCTGAACTTTCCTTCCTGTGGAGAAATTTTGTTAAGGGTGTCGAGTGTGGTCTTCAGTTTTGGGAGTCCAGTGTTGGTGCGACGACCGATGTATCCATACACCAGGACCATGACTACTGATTTCCGACATTGTGCAAGAAAACACTAAATGCGTATGTGTTTCCAAGAGTTTTATTGTCAGATCAAACCAGGTCAGCTCACCAGGTATAAATCATTGACCGTGTTTCATCTGTTCAGGATGTCTCCACGCAGACAGTCAGTTTGAGTTCCTAGAGAGTACTTGATGATGGCCCACCGAGCGATGAGACTCCAGTGCACAACCCTCTTTCTATGTTGGCACTCTCAGGTGGTGTACAAGAAGCACCACCACCTGTTACGAAGTAGTTTCCATGAGCTGTTCTAGTAGACGGTGCATGCTGGAAGAGCGCGTTGCACGAGTTCCAGCAGTAGAGGCCTCCGAGGTTACAAGGTGAGGCAGATTCCCAGACAGTAGAGGACTGGCTGGAGGCGATTGCTAGAGATTTCCGCCTAGCTGAGACATCCGTAGAGTGGATGGTGGAGTTTGCTACTAGTGTTTTTTTCTAGTGAGATACCATTAGGATGGTCCACATAGTGATGAGACTTCGGTATGTGGACCGATGCCTGAGATAGTGTCTTCAGGTAGTGTGTCAGCTATACTTCACTACCTCTTGGTCAACAGTTAGAACCGGAAGAACCGGTAGCTGACACATGAAGACTTATTGCCTTTTACGTGTTCCAACATTAGATACCCTCAAGTTCCGAGGTGAGTCCGACTCAAAGACGGCTGAGGATTGGCTTGAGGTGGTGGCTGAGAGTTTTCTAGAGCTTATACAGCTTCGGCAGGACAACAATTCGGTAGCTATGAATTCATCCGGGCGTACCACACCATTCATGGTACTCGATGAATAAGATGCGATCGGTTCTTCAGGGCTCAGACTTCCGAGTGAGGTATATTTAAGGACATTCGAGCCATCACCTTTTCTCTATTAATTCCTACCTATTCTAAGGTTCTAGAAATAACCTTTGTGGTTGATAATTTCTTTGCTGAATGGATGCTGTCTGTGAAGGTTAGCAGTGGGAAAGCAGGAAACTACTGCCAGTCTCGGAGACTTGGGCGTGTAAAATGTTTCAAGTAGAGGAAGTAAAAAGGGCAGATGAATCTGCAAGGCGGAAGACATGGAGGTAGAGCTAGGAGGACAGTATGGGGTGGTGAACATTTTCAAATGTTTCAACCACCAGCCTTTGTAATCCCCACTAGGCTCAGGGAGCTGGAGGGCAGGGGAACGAGTGGCTGCATGCAGTCAAGGAGTACGACCAAAATGCTCTAAGGATGATTTGAAGTATGGATTGTGTCTTCTACTAGATTCTGTAATAGCAATACATTGATATGAATCATCCCCTTCCTTCCACTAATCTTGTCCCAGACCTAGAGTTTCTGGTTAAGCCGTTTACTTGACCCTCACATCTGGAGATACCTTTGGGAGGAGACTCAATAATCACACTTATGCCGACGGTTTGATCTGGCCCTTGAGGTGAGAGTTTCGGTAGGAACCTCTTGGTGGAAGCATCGAGGCCTTATGACGTTAGTTTGTGTATGGACTGGGCAATCACAGTTCATACACAAATTGACGGTATTATGCAAAAAGGTTGTGGTCTATCTACAACGTTGGTATGGGTTTTCCTTGGTCGGAGGAAAGGAAACCCCAGGCAGCATAGTATAATCTCGTTGGAGGGTGTATCCGATCACTCTTGGGTAAGCCAACCTTAACCTCGTGGCTATAGGAGTTTTGATTTTTAGTTCTAATCAGGAAATGGAGGCCTCTAGAGTTCGAGGATGGCGACTACTTTCTTATATGGGTCCCACCTCGACAAGGTTTACAGAGATGTAGCCGAGGAGGCGAGTTATCTTCGAGGTCTGACAGACCTTTTTAGGTCCTCAGAAGTGTAACACCCCAGGTAAATAAGGAATATGACATTTTCATATTTATCCATATTTGTGAATAAATTATTAATATGACTTTAAAGGGGATTCTATGCTCGATGGCGTACCAAACACGCAACAACGAGTTTCTTGGGAATCTTACGTTGCACTCTAATAATAAAATAATATTATTTTAAATGGTAGTTAATATGTAGCCGTTGTATTGATAGGAATGGATAGAAATAACTAAAATATGATTATATATTTTTTTAAATGTTTTTACATTTATCCAATAAAAGATAATGTTATAAAATACGGAAAGAATTCAATTTTAGGCGTATATGCCCTTGTTTTCACTAAAGGTTCACTTATCGCCTTTTGATGGAGAACCGTCATTAAATATAGTTTTGTTAACTATTATACATCCTTCTGGACCAAATAATACTCTTCTTAAGAATTGGGACATCAAAATTTACTTTGTGTAAATTTTTGGTATCTTTCTGATAAAGTTCATTTTTAATGAATAGTGTAAAATGTTGTATTTTAATTCAAAACCTCTTTTTAATCTAATTTATTTATATGATTAGATTATCTTTTGAATTGGTTTTAAAGTGAAATTAGAATATATTTTTACCATTAAATCCAATATTGGTCGTTGGAATTAATTTCACTTTGAAATTAGGCTTAAACTAGTGCCAATCTTTTGATACTTATTAATTCATAAAAACACGCTATTTTCTCTGACAGCGGGAATTAATTATTAAATTAATTAATGTGACTTATATGTTTTGAATTTTGTAAAATAGACTTCATTTTTGAATTCGGAATATCAAATATAGCTTAGGTTTAATTTTTGGGATTTTTCTGAAAAACATCAATTTTTGATGAATAGTGAAACCACTAAGTGGTACTTATAAAAACTGATTTTTCCGTTTAAATGAAATTTTTCCATAATTGTGTTTTGAATTTAAAAAATCCGACATAAATTGTTTTCATTAACAAGTAAAATTTGGTTCAATGGGGTAAAAATAATTTTTTGGTGAATAGTAACTTATTAAGTTTTTAATCGCGATTAGAGGTAATTAGTGTAGTTTAAGGTAAAAATAATGATTTAATAATATGAAATGAACTTGAAACATGCCCTACCCTCATGTTTTGTGTCATGTCCGACCAAGACAAGACATGGGTCAACTTGGGGACCCCATGGATCCACTTTGGTTGGGAAATGACATAAATAACTTTTTATTTAATGTTAAAGTAAAAATGACACAAACTTGAGTTATTTTACGAAAACAATTTTTACATGGGTATATAAAAATCAGATTTTTGATATTAAATAGTCATTGGAAAGATAAAAAGATTTCCTACATCATATTAGTTTGTTTATAATTTTTATACTTTAAATATATTAAATTATTTATGACATCATGATGATCCAGTGATGACCTCATTAATGAACAGCTTAAATAAAATGAAACGATAATATAAAATCTAAGACCTACACTTGTACAAAAACTATTGTATGGAAATATTTCAAAGCCTTATCATCTTATCTTAGAAATATATCAATGTGGGACCATAGGAATTCGAAACACGTTTGAATATAAAATAATAGTTTCATGATTTCCAAAAGTGCCCCTCCTCTCCTCTTATAAAGGACCCCCACCTCTACGTCATTTCACACACTCCTCAAGCCTTTGGCTCGGCCATACCCTGGCCATTTAATCTCTCCACATCCCTATCCTCATCCTATAGGATTCCCTTTGGGAATAATCCTTTCAAAGGAAGCCATTAGGCTCAAATCAAAAGGAGTTACACTTTTAAAGGTAATTTATTCTCTCATGTTCATTTGTTTTATTTTGTTTCTCCAACCCCCTAAACTCTTTTTATTTACTTATTTTGTAACACAAACAGTATCTTAAATATACTAAGATGTTGTTATAAGATTTATTTGAGATACACTCTCACTCAACTACATCAAATGGTTAAATAACATACGGTTTCCGTGGATGGCGAAATTCTGCCTCCCGAAACGATGATTGTTCAATACTCATTTAACACCTTCAAAGGTGTCCATTATGATGTCACTATTTTTATATATGATATAATATATGTTTATGTTTTACTTAATCTTCTGTATTTTTCATTTGTGGCTTACTTTTATGGCTTCCATTATGGGTATATGCGATATCTTCATTTTAGGAAGCGCAGACTACCGCCCCCTCAAAGTGATGTGATTCGTTAATGCCATACGTGGGACATATAAAGGACGGATTTAATTTTATTATATATGATGTTATACTGGAATTATTATATACCTCTATATAATTATTATTTCTTTCCATTAGAGTATGATATAGAAATGAAAGTAGCGTTAATGCGTAAGTATGGCTTACCGTCTCCATGAACGGTGCATTTCATTTCTTATCCCCAAATGTAATGTACTATTATAAGTAAATGAATATAATGGATATATATGAGTAATTATACATCTAAATGATGAATATAGTTCTGGAATTAAAATATACATACCTATCATTTTGTTTTCATTCCATTAATATGACAAATAAATGAAAGTAGCGTTCATGCGTACGTACGGCTTACCGTCTCCATGAACGGTGCATTTCATTTCATACCTCTAAATGATTATGTGATATTATAAATACATGTATATTCTAGATATATATGATATATATGATATCCAAATCAGGAATTTCATTCTGGATATAAAGAACCTTGGACCACATGAACAACATGTAATTGTAAGAAGTCCACTTTTGACTTAAGAACCAAATATCGACAAAATAAACATTATTAACTTAAATGATTACATAATGTTTATTACATGTCAATAATTGATATAAAAGTAATAATGAACTTGTAAAAGGTTCTTAAGAAAGTATAAATTATCTCATGATTATTATTCAGGACGTTAAAAAACGATCGAGTCAAGTCAGACCCGAGGTAAGGGATCCTACACCTCTCTTTCTTTTTAAGTACTCTCCTTTATGTCACTTCTTTTAATCTCCTCTTTGTTATGATGGGGGATGTTATTTTATATTCCTCTTGCTACACATTTTATTGTAATGTGATGAGATGCCCTATTTGATCTCATCAATCCATTTTTGTAAGTTTTATGTGGCGCCATTAGGCTGCCGAGTTTTCGTAAGGGGTTTTTCATCTCACTTTTATTCCCGTGATATTTATGCTACATTTTCCACAATTTCCTTTGAGTGGTGTATGTACTGCCCATTATTCTACTCCTTGTGTAATATACTTTCGTTTATGAGTATTTACATCAATGATTTATTGTCCTTCTCTCATGGGGTGTATGTTTTGAAAGATACCCAAGTCGGCAAGGGAACCTTTCACCCTCCTCTTTTTTTAAAAGACTTTTTTTGTTGGGTCTTTTAATTTACAAATTGTTATGTTGGGATATGTTCTCATATATCCTTATTGATTTAAATTTTATGTCCAAGTGATGAGATACACTCTTTATCTCTCATCAACTCTTTTTGATGTGATGCCGTTAGGCTGTCAAGGGAACTTCTTAACCCAATTTCGATTTCTTTAGGTTCAACATGTAGTTATTGAATATGTCATCTTTTGAATATTTTTGAATGACCTTATATTGTTTTAAACTTAATATCCACTTATATTGGGTGTATTTATGTTTGTCACACATAATTTTGAGATTGAATTATCCTTAATTTATGGATACCTTCTTTATAAGGGAATTCATCACATTTGACATTTCTATTGAGACTTCATTGTTGTTATGCACCAATTCACTCTTATATGGTGTATATACTGTCCTTTGGGACATTATATAATGAATTCATTTATTCTCATGATATTATAAAGTTCTGACTAATTTTTGATCCTCAATTATTGTGTCTCTGATTTTGTTAAAAACACTTTAAATATAATATTGTTTTAAATGTTTTAATGATTTATTCTCATAAATGGTTCCCATTAATATCCATGTTTTCAAAATGGTTTTAAGGATTTATTTATATGGATATTAATGGTTTGAAATGTTAAAAGCTTCAAGGTGGTATGGGGAACTTTCCTTAAAAAATCTCTTTATTAAATGTTTTAAATTGTTTTGGAAATGGTTTCTTTTTGAATTGATTCATTATTTCAATATACTAAAATGTTATATTGTGATTGAAATGTGGAAATGTTATGTTTCCTTTATGCATGCTTTATGTGATACGTTTATGTTACGGTTCTTGGGAATTGTTATGTAAACAGGTGGTTCCGTGATAAACTAAGGGCGGGTGAGCCCGATATAGCTCTCCAATGCATTGGGTAATGCAAAGGAGTGAAACATTGTGGTTTCTCCGAAGAGATTTTGAAAATATACTGTGATGGGTATTCCAAAACGTAACAAAGAGGGTTACTCTCTACATAAGAATGTTATGAATGCCTCAAGTTACCTTTTATGTCTTATGATTTCTATGATTTATTCATGATTTGATATGCCTATGTTTTATGGGTAAAGTATGATTTCATTCTTATGTATACATGTACTCATGTTTTCTTTCCATATTTTTATATCCCTTACTGAGCTTTTTATGCTCATCCCAAGTTTTTGAAATGTTTTTCATAGGTCAAGGGAAGGGTACATGATGTGATGATAGTGTCAAGGATGTGTCAAGAAAGAATCCATGTTTTATTTTAAATATGTTTCCGTTGATGGGAAGAATGAATACTGTCTTCTATGTAACCACTTTGTTTAAATGTGGAATGTAATGCAAGTTTCATTATCTAATTCTCTAATACTCTAAACCTGAAAAGATCCTCAATGTGTAATCTTGTAATAACATAAGATTAAGTAAGGTTTAAGGCTGGGGCCTTATAAGCAGGGTAGGTGATGTGGTTTACCGCTTGACCATTCCACCTCAGTTGCACCGGTTGCACGATGTCATCCACGTATCTCAGCTAAGGAAATACGTACATGACCTTCACACATCATCGACCACGGGGGGTTGGACGTTGATGAAGGGGTAACATTCACAGAGGATCTAGTGGAGAATGAGGATCAATAAGAGATGGTCCTACAGGGATGATCGATTCCTCAGGTGCGCTTTCACTGGTAGCACGTGATCCTCCATGAGAGAACATTGGAGCGGATGTCTCAAATGCGTGCTCAATACAACATTTGTTTCCCGAGTTTGTGTTATAGAATTACGGGACGTAAATCTCTGAGGTGGGAGTAATGTAAAGACTCGGAAATATCATGGAATTTTTTTCCTTAATTTCTTTGGAATTTTACGAGTATGTGGTTCCTGACGGCACCTGATTCCAAGGCCTGGTGTGCTTGGAATCAATTTCCAAAGTATATCTCAGGTACGTTCAGTGAACGAAGGAGTGGGTTTTTCTATATTATGAACCGGTGCTCAGAATTGAAATTCGAGGGCACAAATGAACTCGCAACACCAGTAATTGCTTTGGGGGACCTTTGTCGTTGCTGCGTTTTGAGTGGGTTGAGGTTTAATAAATGGGGATTAGTTTAAAATGGATAAAATTTATTATGGACAAATTTATCCAAGGAAGGTGAATTTAATCCAACAAAGGGGGGGTTAGAGGTGAGGCCCACACCCAATTAACCTCCCATGGGTGGGATTATTGTGGTGGGACCCACACAAACCCCTAAATCCTCACATCCACATAACTCCCCTTGACCTCTTAAATCCTCCCTTGTTAATTTTGTGGAAACTTCGCTTCTTAAAGAGGAGCCTCTCTACATCCCAAAGTTAATGAGCCAACTAAGGGGATTTAATAACCATATTAATTATCTTTGTCACACCTCTTGACTTTTTGAATGGCATGGAGATCTTTTAAAATATCGTGGCTTAATGAAATATTCGCTTGGAAAATGTTTTGGGATAATTTGAGGAGAGCCTGTGTGTAAAGAAAGACGAGAGTTCCTCCTTCGTGAAGAAATTCATCCTCCCGTGAAGAACGACTCCCTCCCTCGACGAAGAACGGTTCTCCATTAATCGGATCTCCAATGAATGACATTCGAGCCAGATCGAAGGACTTTGGGGAAACAACGAACGCCATCGACCATTGTCATCCTTATCTCCTCCCTTGCGATGACGTCGACGAGCCAACGTTCAACCTCTCGTGATATTGTCAACAAACGAAAAATGACATGAGGTATGGGTTTTAAGTTAAAATTTAATGGATTAAATTTGTGCTCGCTTGGCGATGTTGATTTATTTAGGCCACCTGTTATCAAATTAATGGGAGGAGGTCGGACCACATGAACAGGGTCGTTCCTCCTCCCCCTTTGTTGATGTTCTTCGTTGTGGTTTGGGACAAAGGTGGCGCGGTGAAATGGCACCACACCGGGATGAGGAATTTCACCGCCGCAAAGGAGCGAGGTGTCATCACGCCGTGCCGTTGAGGCCGACAGGGGCCGCGGTGGGAGCAGGGTCGTGGCGGAGGGGCGCGGCGCCGTCACGCGGCCCCGATCGGACAAGGCTGCGGCTTAAAGATGTGTCAGTGCAAGGAGGGGCGGCAGGAACCTCCGGCCGTCGACACATCGGAGGGGCGGGACTGCGGGGGTCCGCGGCGACAGCACTGGCCAGCCAGCCGGGATTGCCGTTTCAGATGAACCGGGGGTCGTAACCCCCAGCTGGCCAAGAGGTGGGCCTCCCTCACGGGGGTCGTTTCTTCAATCAAGGGGGGAAGCACCCCCTCCACATCCTGCTCGGCCAAACGGCCGAGCCGCTGGCCACGCGGGCCGTGCCCCCACCAGACCAGAACCCACGCAGGGCCAGGCCGCGCCCTAATGGACTGGATCCGGACCCGGGTCGGGTCCACCAGGTTCAGGCCGACCCATGGGGTATCGGGCCGGGTCGGGCCGGGCCCGGACCCCTTATTCTCGGGCAGTTTCGTTCAAACGCTCATAACATGGGTTACAGACCTCAGATCGACACACTGTCAGTTGTGATAGGATCCTTAGATCGAGAAGGTCGTTTCAGTATATTACACTCAAGGTTTCTGAGAACTTGGGGTACGGCTGGGTTGGTTCGAACAAGAAACCAACCAGGCACTCGGAGCGAAAACACCTATAACTTGAGCTCCAGACGTCCAATTGACATGTCGTCGACATTGATGGGTTCCTCTTAGTGAGACAGACCTTTTGGATAACTCCTCTCTAGGATTGGACGCAGTTGAATTATGGATGGGTTGGATTATATCTGAAATCCAACCGGGCACCTAGAACGGAAAAGCCGTTAACTTTCAGACCGGACATCCGTTTGACGAACTGTCAACAACATTGGTGATCACGTTGAGAATGGTCCCTATGAGTATACCCTATGTGAGATCCGGGTATAGTTGAGATACGGTCGGTTTGGTTCGCACAGGAAAACAACTGGGCCCTTGGGACGAAAAAGACAAATAACTCACAGTCCAAACGTCCAATTGAGGCACCATCTGATGCGTTGAGACCCCTATGATGAGGCGGTCCTTTGAGATAATTCTTCATGGAACCTTGTGATACTTGGAGTATCGACCAGTAGGTCATGGAGTGGACCTTCCCAGTGAGGAGCTAGCAGAGTGCAGAGAACTAGTAGTTGGCTGAGACATGACGACTACTGATCGATCGTCTAGGAGTGATTCAGATATCCCAGTGGGGTGCGCTTGGTTGCAGCAGTAGACCCACGGCGGAGGAGCGGTTGGTTGTAGCGGCAGAACCATGGTACTAGACAGAAGGAGTAACTCTGTAGGCTATGTGGGGGTGCGCTTGGTTGTAGAGGCAGATCAATGGTGGGACGCGCTGGGTAGTAACAGCAGACCCACAGTACTCGACTGGTGGAGTACATCAGCAGTCTAAGGTTAGTGAGTAGCACCTCGGAGTCGTGACATGACTACTATTCTCGATATAGGAGGAGTTCTCCAGTAGTTGTGGTTTCGACATCATCTTAAAATCCTGGTTTGAGTTAAGACAATGACCTTTTTGTTTTCGTCATGATTGAGATTGGTTACTTGATAACTTAGGTATATGTATGGGAATATACCTAAGTAATGGTTATATGTTGGGACCATTATTTGTGGTTATCCTTATTGGATTTAGTGAGACCTTGAGGGTCTTGGGGTCCCTACTGAGTATCGTTATACTCACCCCTAAACGGGCTATGCCCACACCTTGTTGTGTTGGATGCAGACGACGGGCAACACTGATCGTGGTTGAGGCTTGTAGAACTGGATGGTACCCGGAGGTGGACTTTACGATGAGACAGTACCCAGAGGTGGACTTCACGATGAGATGGTACTCGGAGGTGGACTTCACGACGAGTCGGTACCCGGAGGAGACGGACGGATGTGGAGGGATGAGGAGGACATATGTACCTACCCATCTGGTAGGAACCCAGTGGAAATTCCAGGAGCTGCTTGTCACCTTTCAGTTGTTGTCCATTGAGTTGTACTTTACTTTCTATTGTAGTTGTACCTTTCTATTGGGATTGTATTTCCGGTGCCTTGTACTTTCAGCACGTTTGTTATACTACATTACTTAGTGTAGCTTCTACTTGTACTCTGTTTTTGCATGCTTTCAATTTCGTAAAGGCAATGCCTTCCCTTTTATTGGGATTTACGCTTTTGGTGCTAGTCACCAACCCCTGGCGTATTGAAGGCAGGCTTGGGGTAGTCACAACACAGTCCATGAGGACAAGTCGTGACATTTTAAATCCTATGATATTTATTAATTATTCTGCAATTAATAATTTTTAATAATAAATATTATTTCTAAAATATATAATCATAATGATACTAAAATTTTAAAACACTTTCTTATATCCTAAACCTTTATACTATGGTTTCAAAGATTAATTTTTACCATGTTAATCATTCGTTAATAACTAGTTCATCATTACTAATCAATCATTAGATATTAATTCTTCAATAAATTAATAATAGATTTGAAAAAACAAATAAAATAACACATGAATGTTTTACAACATAAAATAAATACCACCCTTTTTAAAATAAACATGGTTTGTATGATATGTGACAAACATCCGAGGTGAGGTAAAACCAAAATAATTTTTATTTGATATATTAATAAAATATTCTAAAAGCTTGTTCATAAATTATTTTTTACTACATATGTTGAGATGATGTTATTAAGCTTCCAAATAAAAATAAACTGGATTTTACATCACTTCGGAAGTCACACTGATCTCAACCAAACCATGTTTAATGGAAAAATGTTAAGGTATTTCTTATATGTTGTAAAACATTCATATGTAATTTAATGTGTTTATTCTTATACATTTATTTTTATATAATAATACTTTTAATTTTATCAATGATATCTATTATTAGCTTTCACCATTTAATTATATGTTATGTAGTAATTAATCTTTAATTAATCATTACTAATAAAAACTATTATCTCAATACTACATATTCATTATGATACTAAAATTTTAGAACATCTTGAAATATAAAAAAACTATATTAATGTTTCATAGTATATTGTTTACTAATAATTCACTCTTTAATCCCTAGTTAATCATTATGAAGTTAGTTTTTAATTATTTATTCTTTAATAAATAATCATATGATATTCATTAGTTAATTATAATTAATTAATCTTATGTATTAATATTTAACCCCAGGTTATCATTAATTAATCTATAATTATTCATTACTAATAATAAGTATTATTTATAAACTATATATAACTAATGAAAATAATTGATAAATTACATCTTTTTACCTAAAAAAAATAATTCAATTACTAATAATAACATTAATTATTTAATTAATTTTTACATCTCTATTTAATTATATACCATCATAATTATCATTTATCATTGATAAATATACTTATTTTATTTTTATTTCTTAGGTATTTTAGTAGTTTATAACGAAGATATCAATCATCTTGAGCATATGCCCAAGTAGTGTCAAACAATGATTACAGAAAGGCCTGTTGTCAGGCACCAGTTCATATTTGAGTCTAGATAAAATTTGTATTTTCGGGTCTTATACCAAGGTACATCTGTGCAACAAAAACATCCCTTTTTTGTATCTTGACATGGATTTTATTTCTTAGATAACAACATAATCATTATTCCACTAAAATTTCACAATACATTATCCTATGTTATTGTATTCGTTGTCTATAAAAAATCATTACTTAATCATTACTAATAAATATTATTATTCCAATATATATATAAGTAATTAAACTACCTAATACACAAAATATTTAGAACATCCTAAACTACATAAAAATGAAATATTTTGAACTATAAAGAAAGAAACAAATAAATAAATAACATCAAATTATATAATAAATAGCTCGATATGATGAGTCACATAAAAGCTTCTTCTTTTGCACAACCGACTCCACTGTAAGGGAAAATAATTTTTAAGAGAGAGAAGTAGTGGATTTAAATGATATGTGGGAAAATGATGTGTGTAAGGGGGATAAAATTTTATCGAGAGATTAGGGAATGGAGGTATCTGTAGTGCTGACATTCAAATCACCCATAGGTGAAAGGTGGCACTACCCTCCCACCGCATTTGATATGCCATCAACTCTGGCCAACGGTAGACTAGTAGATAGAAGGAGGAATCATTAATTCCACATTTGAGGAATATTTTTTAAAATAATTTTAACCTATGCTGATTATTTTTTTATTAAAAACATATTTAATAAAACTATGTTAAATTTATTCTGATTGACATCTGATATATTTCTGGAAAATCATTATTTAGTCCAAAAATTAATTTTAGATTCATAAAAATAATCAATAATGTATATTTGTGTGTGTGTGTGTTTTCATGTGTGTGTTTTGATAAAATATTTTACAAATAATTATTTCAATTTTTTTCAAATAAATAATGTATATATATATTACAATATATTTATATAGATATATATATATTTCAAAAGTAAAATAAATAAGTTTTTTGTAGAACCAGATCAATGAGTGTCGGTTTGAGGCGTCTATGTTCATATCAAGGTAATGGTTTAGAAATATTATTAATATTAAGTTATTGAGGAATATTTCTCTGTTAAATTTTTTTGGGGGCCATATTTGAAGAGAATTGATGAGATTCTTAATAATAGAGGCATTTTGATCTAATAATCCTATTGTATTGTTAGGTTTTTAATGTTTTTGATCTATGATTATTTATTGTTCATTACAAGAAATACATTTCATTGACTAATCTCATTTGATTTTTATATGAAATTTCTTGTAACAATATTTTTTTAGAGGTAGAAAAAAAATATTCATCCATTATCCTCAAAACTTGAAATTAAAAATCATCTTAGATAAATAAAATTTCAAGGACACATTTTTTTCTAGGGAGGATGTAATGTCCCATGTTTTAATATATACATTTTTGTATAGATTTTTCTTTCATTAATGATGTATATAATATTATACATAAAACAATATTTTTGTCTTACAAATTATTGTTGTAATAATAATATTATTTTTTTATAAGATACTAATTATTTAATACCATATATATTCATAAAGATAGTTAAATTAAATATGAAAGAGCATGAAAAATTACAATTAATGGTAAAATAAAATTTTCTATCTTCATATTACAAAATATTAACATTGGAAATATTATAATAATTTGTGAGATATATTTTCATTGTTAATAATATTAAACTATAAATCAAAATAATACAGAATTTAGTATACTATGATATTCAAAAATATAAATTTCAATAATAATAGAACCAAAATATATTAACAAATATATAACATAGGGTGCAATATAAAAGTAAATTATTAATAATTATGTAATTTTATTGTGAAACATTATTTATAGATGTCAATAAATATTATAGTATAATTAATAAGAATATTTAATGACAGAAATTATATGAAAATTAAATTAAATAATAAAGACAATGATTTGTAGTGGTAAGATATAAATTTTAGTAGAAGTGACTTAAATTAATTTAATAAACATAATAAATTTTTATAAATAATGTATAGACATATATATATATATATATATGATATTAGGGTTACACTAGAATCTATGAAAGATTAAAAAAATATTATAATATAAATAGTGTCCTCAGCCCAATGGTAATTATAATGAACATGAAATAAATGATTAATATATATATGTGAAATGGAATAAATTATTATTTAGTTAATGTAAATATATATATAATTTAGATTATATATATATATATTGATAAAATATTTATCATTATTTTTATAAATGGGTATGAATCATAATTTAAATTAATTAATTTTACACACACACACACATATGTATATATATATATTTTCTATAAAACATAAAAATTAATATTTATATCTATTATATAAAAAATGAATTAGGGAGAGGCTTTTTCATCCATGGGAACACGCCCAAGAAATTTAAACTTCACCACCACAAGAGACCTCCTAATTGATGACCAAAATCTACTGAACTACATTACCTTTATCCCACCATGTACATCACCACTGTCCAATAAGAGGTCATGTCACTCGATCTGGGGGGGGGGTAAATGTGTTGACTAGATGAGATTTATTAGGGTCTCAACAGAATGCCCTATTGAATTGGATGTAATAATGTGGATTATAAGATGGATGTGATGGAGAAAGATACCATCCCATAACGGAAGAAAAATCTCACTACACATGATCGAGAGACACAAAATCATTGTGCTTTAAGGATATAACCTATGGGTAGATTAGGAATGATTGGCCAGTTTTTTTGATACACGAGCCAAAATGAAAAAAAAACATCTGCACCATGGTAATACACCAGATAACATAGATGAAAAAATATTTTGATTCGGAGTAATGTAATTTTTGAGTTCAAATTTTTGGAGGGGAAATATTTTAGGTGTATATAATGAATAATGGATGTTGGATATAAAAATAGACCTTTAAAATGATATACTATGGTAGGGTTATTTTAAAATTTATATTAAATTATTTTAGTTGAAAGAGTAGGATATGAGGAGAGTGTGTGTTTTATAAAAGAACATTTGAGTGAACAATGATGAAACTTTTTGAAGATGCCATTGGTTAAATCTTGTCAGTTTCTAGAAAGGTGAAACTTATTTTCATAATATAATTTTATTTATGAAATATATTTAATATACAATGTTTATTAAATATAATTGTTTAAAAAAAATTATTTCTAAATTTATAAAATTCCACCTATAAGGGAATCATATTTTAAATAAATAAATAAATATATTTATTTATTTAGAAATATAATTTTATATGAAATTCATTAAAAAATTCAATGTTTCAAAAACAACCATTATATGGAAATCCTTTCGAAATCTTCTTTCATTGATTCCAGTCTTTTTTATTGTATAAAAACAACCTCTTGAATTTTTTTTAATATTTTGTATTATAAATTATAGACACCTTTATTTTATTTTAATCCATTTAGGCATGGATTATTTTTGAAACAATTGAAAATTTCCCACATTACCACTAACATGATAGGACCAATGAGTTTTCTGACATGAAGGATTATTATGAGCCTTTTTTATACACCGATGGAACACTAACATTGCATTACTAGAATAATTCAATGAAGAAATATAGTAAAACCTATTGATGCAAACACCATCCACCATAGACATAGAATACATCTATGTTACTTTAGTATAATTCCATTATACGATTTTGGGAATATAAGAATTATAATTCACCACAATAACTACTTATAAGTCTTCTTAAACTGAAACTGATTACCTTACCCCATTAATATATTAGGTTATATGAAAATAAAATACATTTTTCTAAAGTTTAGGACTAATTTTCCTATTGAAAAACATGTATCAAATTGAATCATCAAAGGTAAACTCAAGAAGATAGGGTGTTATGTCAATGTAATCATTATTGTACTTAAACACAAACCAATAAACCTATTAATGGAAATAAAACTATATTGTCTTTTCCACTATCATAGCCTTATAAAATTTATTTCAGATGACCCAGGGCATAAAATTATCCCCTTAAAGGTCCTCTCTTAGCATTCCCTGAACAATGGATTTCTACAACGTTAAACAAAAACCATCATACATAATGTGGTGGAAAATAAATTTAGGGTCTTAGAGAGCTCAAGAAGACCAAAGATCCTTTCAACACACTATAACCATCCATTTTCTTCACAAGGATATGATTAAACCTAAAATAGAGGAGGATTCCATTTCTAGAAATCTAGATGGAAATATATAGTTTGTAAAACATTAGACTCCACTTTTGAAAAATCACTATTATTATTTCCATAAAAAATCCATACTGACTTATTTGGGGGATAATCTATATTGCCTGAAAAACAAAAACTGAATAAAAATCATCCAAATAGAAGCCATTGATGACCATAAAAAACTATCAATATAAAATAACACTCCACAAAATTATATCAAAATAACATAAATAAAATTAAAATATTTTTTTAACTGTTTTAAATTATACAACCCATTTTTACATATGACATCATTACCATTTTAAATTGTTAAAATAAATTTACATTCTTTTTAAAATCATGATTCAATTTAAGAAAAATATATTCCATTTAAACACATTTTCAAATGACTGTTTACTAATTTAAAAAATGACAATTTCCATTTAAAAATCTTTTTATCCTTAAAAATCTCAACAAAATAAATAGATATATCTCATCATACCACCAAAAATTAAACGTATATTATGCAAGAAACAATCCATGAAAAACACAAATACATGATTTTGTGAACCAACAGTTATTTTTTTATATTATATCGAGATTTATACCATGTGATGTACTCGAGATCCATATAGTTTTATATAGCATGTGACCTCATAGTGTATAACCTATTCAAAATACATTTTTATCTACTAGAATATTTAAATCCTTCAAAAATTAGATATAGAATTAATATAATTTGAAAAAAATCATTAAATAATGAAAAATACCAAAAATAAATGGAATAATCTTAAAATACAAGAATCACAAGAAGAAAAATCTCATAACATATATTGAATAAAAAGAACAACCAACCCTATTAATATACCCCAGAACTAATTAAAGAAACCTCCCAATTCCAGACCTATAAAAAACCATTCCTTTGAAACTAAATATTTGTTACTAAAATCATTGAAAAAAATACCTTTATACCCAAAAACCATGTTCCATAATTTTTTCTTTCAATATTTTGTAAACACTAAAATAACTAATACTGTACTAACACCATTTTATGATAAACCTTTTTGGGACATTCCTGATCTTATCACCAAATATTTCCTCAGGAATAAATTATTGATCATTACTGATCCATACAAGATGACAACAATAACTAAGAGATTCAATGTGAAATGTATGGGAGTTATTTCACCCAATAATATAATTAAATAGTATAATTCTACTAATATTATGTAAAAAATTGTCTTTAATTTTGACTTCTAGGCATAATAAATAATTACAGTTATTTTTTAGCCAAACCAAATATGGAATATCAAATAAATAATCTTCAAACCAATTGTAATACATATAACTAAAAATGTTTCAAATATATGAGTGGATACCTCGGTTGATTCGACAATAATAAAAATGTAATCTAACAGTTAGCATGATCTCTATGTTACTCCATATGTCCCCATAATACCCTAATGTCAGAAACAATCGAAAAAAGACTTGATGACGTACATGGAACTGAAATTTATATTGGTGTGGTCATGAATCCTATTAGGTATGAAAAAATATACACCACATCCATAAAATTTTAATAAAATATCAAATTAATTATCGGTTGAAATACATTTTCCACCATAGATATTTACATTTAGTTTTGAAACCAACTATTATTTTATTCCCTTTTATACAATATGACATACACCATGATAATTGTACAATTAGAAGAGGGAATCTATAAAATAATAAATAATAAATGTTTCATTTACTGAAAAATAATTTCAATTTTTCTCATATATAAAAAGTATATAAATGTTTTTAAAAAAATTAATGATATGATTAACCACCAATTTATTTTGAATCAATAATGAGTACAATGGTAATAAATACCAATCATAATTATAATTAAGATGTAATAAACAATGATAAAAGATAATCTAAAATAATTTCAAATTTATAATCACAGAAATAATTTAAATGGAACCAATGTAATATAAACATGTACGAGAGATCTTAGGAATAACTAGGAACACAATATATAATATAGATTAATACTAAATAAGACTAATCTGAATCTGTATTGCCAATTCAATACAGCTTCCCCAAAATGGGTTTTATACTATGATTCCTTAATGATTGGAAAACTACACCAATAGAGTGAAATCTGTAATATGGGTTAATATATAGAGCATAATTCTATATCACTATAGCATGATCTATATAATTGTTTTCTAGTTAGTCATAGTTCCCCAATATATATAAAATAGAAGTGGGATAATTAGATAAAAAATGATATATATATATATATATATCTATCTATATAAACATGAAACATGAACCATTAAAAATCAACACCCTTGAGAATCTGTCCTAGATATAGCCAATTTTCCCCAAGAATTTCAATATAACAAACATGTATTATACCAAATAAAATATAATTATTTTAAAAAAATGGAAATGTGAACATTTAAAGGGTATATTTTCACATTTATGACCCCCAATGAAATTTACCTATAGGGGATCATTATCTAACTTCAAAATTAACTTTTATATGATATAATTTTAAATTGGGTAACATATTTTATAATTTTTTTAGATTAATATAAATATTTTGAAAGACCGTTTTTAAGAACATTAAACAACTTTAAAAATCACCTAAATGGTTTTAGAATTTATTGTGAAGATCAGAACACCTATTATAATTTCTAATACACTTATAAATTATTATCTAGGATCTACATCAATTATTGTTTGTGTAATGTAAGGTAATGTTATATTTATATTATGTATTTCCTTTAAAAATTTCTTATATGTTTTGAAATCAAGGGAAAACCTATTTTCTTTTCCAAATATTCCTAAAAGATGTTTTATGTTATAATTTTATAAATAAAACGTATAACTAATGAATAAATAAATCATGGATCAACAATTTAATGGCTAATATAAGGGGAAACATACAACATATCTTATGTAAATGTTTTAGATCTTCAAATACAAGATGGATGTGACATAGATTATAACAATAAAACCCTAATAATCAAGAATACATATTTATAAGGTCAATACCACTCCATTTGTTTGTTTTAGTGAGGTAAAAAACAATGAGATTCGATTAAAAAGTGTAGAAACATGAGGTTAAGTAAAGAATGTGATAAAAAGATTTTAGATTTAAAAAAATACTAATAAATCACATACAGAGTTATCAAAATCCAATGTCAGAGGAGGAGAAATGTCATGGAGATCTACCTCAAAGGCAGCACTAGAGTTTTAAAAAAACATAATGGTGTTAGATTTTTTATAAAAAACATGGATTAGAAAATATTTTTAAACCATTCAAGTGTCCCACACAATGGATTTATGATTTAATTTTTTTAACCATACAGCTCTTACTAGACACTCTTAGTCAGCCAAATGGTTTAGCTACCTACTTTGTAGAATAGTGTTACAATCATGAAAATAATGCGCCAAATTCTTTTAATCCCTCTTTATTGTTTCTATATATTTTTTTACAAACCATCTGAAATCCATTCACAAAAAAATGAATCATAAAATTTTAAAATGTATAACTACTTTGATAAAAAAACTAATGGAAATGATTAAAAATAACTAGAAAAATATTATATTTAGAAAAATAAATTTTTATGAAAGGCATAATTATATATGTAATTAATATATATTATTATTATATTTTCATGTGGAACTAATAAGTTATAATCAATATCTTTGTATTAGAGTTTATTTTTTATATGGTTTGAGGATGAAAAATGTTGTCACATAGTTATAAACTAGAATATTTACATCATAAATAGTGATTTGAGACCCTAATAGGCTATTTATCATTTTTATTATATAGATCAATGTGTTAAGGTCATCAATAATAGAGGGTGGTTCATCCTATCTAATACCTAAAATACTCTAAAATATATTTCATGATAATGAAATAAACTAGAACTTTATCTTTTTGAGATCATTTATAAATCAATTACTGACCAATGTTAGTCATAGGGTAATTTTAATGTAGTGGAAAATTTGAGTTGTATAGGTGTGAGTGGTCATATTTTTTATTGGAATGAGATAATTTTTAGTAAAAAAGAGTCTTGATTTCCCTACATCTTGTGAATTTTTTTTATTGAGAGGATTATCCAAAATTATAAAGATAAATAACAATAATGAAATCCATGGTCATATTTAAATTGTATCATGAATTGTATACGTGTTTTTAACCTGAAATCATAGTAGAATGTAGAGTGATCATGAATTATAATATTCTATGGATAACGATGTATATTTTATATGTTAACATATTATATATATTGAAATAGTTATACATATTGGATTATATTTACATAATGGTGATGAGACTATCTAAAGGTTTTTATTTTCATTGAAATATTTTTTTTGATTAAACAATGTGAACTAAGAAATAACTCAAATCACCAAATCATGTTACCATAAAAAAACATGTTGTAAAACAATTTCATATTTATGTTAATGAATAATAAAATCAATAATATAACATAAATGAAATTATTAGAATACTTTTATGGTTATTTATATTAATATATGATATTTCTATGTGATATCATAATTTTTTATTATTAATATTGTGAATAAAAAAAATTATCTTAATTTTGATTGTTAGAGTTAGTTGAGTAATAGAATAGTATCCCTTCAATGTTTCACAATTCATAGTTGGAATTATAATCATATTTTTTAGTTTTATGCATAATTTTGATGACATTATTATTGAATTGTACCACATTGTACAGGTGATCCCAAATAATTTGAAGATATAAATTCTAAGATTTATCAGGTCCACCTCAATATATAAAAAATGTTTCTAAATATAGGATAGGGTCAGTTATCAACTATATGGACAATATAAAATCAATTCCAGGATAATATAATGTCATATAAATAGAATTGAGACCAATTATAATAGAATATTTGAGTAAAAATTGAATTCTACTGTAGCATAGTTATATTATTTTATGTAAATTCTGTTTAATGATAAAAACAATTATGATAGATTTCTCTTCATGAAAATCAAAAAATTAAAAATCCTTCTGTGATTTATACTGGATATATAAATGGTGCTAATATAGAAAATCATAAGAAATCCATCCATGCTTCAATTGTCATTGGTCAGGCCCATGATCAGGAAGAATCAAAAACAAAATTATGTTGTTGAAATCTTTCAGCCAAATTTTTGTGAGGTCATAAAGAGAGTATCGCAAAATAATATGGATACTGATGAAGGTATTAGGAGAAATTAAAAAATACCATAATGATAAAAATTAACCTAATCAAACCTGACATCAGGTAGTTCCATGGAGTGATGTAAAAAATTTATGACACTGCCACTCATCCTAACAGATCATAAACATATTCCTCTGCACCTGAATCTTTGGATTCTGGAGACATTCTACAAAGATCCTGTAAGTATCACAATGAAGAATATAATAAATAATTTACATTATATCATGTTTTGGTAAAATAAAATAACTATATCTTCAGAAAACATGAATTCATTATAGATTTCTCCTCAATGTATAACTATTACGATATTTTATTCGATCATAAAAATATCCAAGGACGATTGAAATACGAGACATGTATTAAGGGTGATGTAGTTGAAAAGTTGTTTAAAATTGGAATAATTCATAATTCCAGAGGCGATTGGATAAAAAACTCATCAATTTGGATTTAGAAACATTTTTACGTTATTGTAACACTTTTCTATTTAGTTTAACACCATGTAACCATGAATTATCCTTAACCGTAATAACACACTTTTCAATCATTAAGGGTTATACATTTTCATCTAAGATAATAATTATCTCTCAAATGTACATGATATGACATTTTTTACCATATCTCATCCCCAAAAACTATTTTCAATATTTTATGTGTGTAAAATTACATAATATTATATTATATTGCATAAAATACCATTAATGATCTTTTACCACCTATTCAAATATTTTGATTTTAATGATATCATTATTGAAATGAAATTATAATATAACCCTTTAAAACAGAAATTATATGTTATAAATACATATAAAGATCACATAATAATATAATTCATCAATATTTTATTACTTTTAATATTCTTAAACTCATTGATCTATTGTTGTATTACTAGAAAAAATATTGTGATGGTGTTGCATAATCCTTTAATGTAATTATCAAATCAATTGAAAATAGAAATATATAACCATAATAAAAAAAATTAATTCCAATTACAAATATCCACTTAGATTTGATGTTTACAACTTATTTTCCTTATGAAAAAATACTCCAAATGTAATGGTTAAGAGTGTGATGTTTTTCTTTTACCATTTATTTAATATAATATAAATTTCACAATCAATGAGAAATACCACCATATTTCTCTATTTTTTAAACATTTATAATGGTCTGTTCCCTCCCAATCTATTATGATACCAGTTTCTGTTTTTTGAGGGATTTATAAGAGTCTCAGAGGTGTTTGGAGAATTTAGGTTGTAAAAAATATACAAGTAGGGGGATTATACATCACGTAAAATATTATCATGAAAAAATATTGGTTTCATGGATTTTATTTGGTGTTTCATGAAGTGAATTGTTTTATAGTATGAAAAATAAAATAAATTATAATTTTATGGGATTTTTGGATTATGTTTTACATGGGGTATTACACAACGTGAAATTGTATTACATGTCATGCCCTACCCCACTGTTGAAAACATTATGTTTTTTTTAAATACTCGGGTTGTCAATCCCCACAACTGTAGCATCACTTCCTTGAAACCAGATGTCCCAATGAAACCTCTTCAACATTTTGAGGATTACATCATCACAGATTGATTAATATCTTCCCTCATTCAATCCGTAGAGATTCATTATAAATATTAGGTATCTTATTCCATAATTAGTGTAGTTTCATTATGTTTTTTCTCTTTACCCACTTGATTCTTCTTCATATGTGATGGAGGATGATATCCCATGTTTCTAAATTGGATTATCTTCGGTTGTTGTTGTTGTGGTGGTTCCATGACAACCTATGATGGATTTAGATCTTACAGAAGAGATGATATTAGATCTATTACATGGCCCATTCATGAGTGTGGATCTTTGTCACACTTTTGAGGTACGATTTCCACTATTTTTCTTCATTTGTGAATTATGTGGGAGGGATATAATTTTCATCACTTATGGATCATTGTTATAACAGGATAATAAATTCTATGAATCAGTTAAATAAAATCTAATGCAGCGGGGGACTCTATATTCATGCCTCAACAGTTTGGATATCATGAATGTGATATTGTGAATTATACGAGCTTGATACCCCACAGAAAATCATTGTCGGTTCGGGCCCCTTTTCACACTAAAAAGGTTCCATGTTTTTTGGTTCATGTTGAACAATTACATATTGAAATTAGATAATTGCATATATTAAATTAAGGAATTGATTCCCCAAGATCATAAAAATCTTTAAAAACACCTGAATTCATCCTGTGGATTTAAATAAGGGATTTATTTCTAAATTCGGAATTGAGTGTTTCATTGGTACATGGGTTGATTTTTTTTGTGGGTTTTTTCTATTTCATAATGTACTTTGGTTGTTTTCCCAGTTGTGTGTTGTCGGATGTCTTGGGTGGTGTAATAGAATTTCATGTTGATAGATAGATTGACTGCAGAATGGATGTGAAGTGTTGTGTTGCAGGGTAGTGAAACGGGTTGTGAAGTAATGTATTATCTTTTGGGTTTGTATGTTGGGGTTGGTTGTTTGGGAACGTGACCTGAGTGACATGATATTCAAAGATAGTAGTGATTGGTATGGGTAATTATCCTAGAGTTTACCCATGAATTATATGCAGAACGATTCACCCTGTATATATAGATCTATATATGTTATACCATGAGTGGGTGTTAAACATGGTGAACATGAAAAAATGTGTCTTTAATAAGTATTCTCATAAACCATTTTTATCAGGCCATTCACTTTCTGAAATATTGTTTTCTTTGTATCTTGTGGCGAGTGGTGGTTCATGGTTTACTATATAGTGATGAACTATATAAATGGTATATTATAATTCCTGTAATGGATTGGGTTGGTTTGGACAATTGGATTAAAATGGTTAGATAAATTTTTTTGTAATGTCAATGGGTTTTTTCCCATCTTATGTGGTGTTGTGAATTTAGATATAACAATGATGTTTTCATTTTTTGAGTCGTTTGTGTGTTTGATAACCCATAGGATAGGAATGAGTGTTTAGTATCATATATTTATATACTTTTACTTTCCATTTGATTTATATATGCACCCCACCCTAGTTGAGCACTATGTAACGAACAACCCCGTCACCATGGGGGATTGTGTATTTCCAAAACACCCCGGTGGGAGGATGGATGGATCACCACAAACTCTTCCCTACTCCCTCATCTAGGTAGCGATAGACCAATATGTTTTAGTGTAGGTTGTGTTTTTTAGGTCCATGTATGTGATGTGAGTTTATCTTGCTATGTTTCTTTAGAATGAGTTGTGTAATTCTTTCCAAGGTGTCATTATGATTAGATGAGTTTTGTTCCCTAGGTGCTTGTGAGAAAAATATGATGTGTTTTGTGGCCCAAGTGTGTATGATTGGGATATGATGTGGTTTGTGGTCCATGTTTCTGTAGGTTTTATGTGATTTCATTTTAGTCCCAAGTGTCTGCGGGCGATATGTGGTGTGGATTGTGAGGCCTATGTGTGTATGAGAAGGTCGTGACATCGTACATTCAGAAGTGGTTGGATAATGAGATGGTTTTTCATTATGAAACACCGGATAATCTGTGGGAAAGTGATGTGGAGCTCTATATCATCGATTTTTATTATATTAGATTTCTTAAATTTTATTACATGGTGAGTGTGCGTTGGTGAGGTTGGGATGGTTTGTATACATGTTATTCCTTTTTTGGGTTTGTTGTTTTCTCATAGGGGGATTAGTATTATTCTTTCACATGTTCATGATATACATTGGTTTTCCTACTTTGTATAATTGAATTCTCACTCTATATATATGTAAACCTATTTCAGGTTTCTAGGAAGATTGTTTAGACCGTGCTAGACACTACAAGCTCATATCTTGACAGTTTTTGTATCTGTTCTTAGCATTACTTTTTGGTATTTTACATTGGATACATTATTTTATATTCTTCATTTATATTTTAAAACATGTATTTCAGATGGTTTTGGACACTCTTATATATTTCATGGATATTTTATATAGATAATCCATCATATATCAAGATAATGTTTTAATAAAGGGGAATTCCTACCATATTGTAATATATGTATAACATTGGTGCTAGTCTCCAACCAGGGTCCTACTGAAGGTATTACTCGGGTGGTCATTATCTCTATTTCTCCATTTCCACCCTAGGAGGGGTAACTTTGGTTGGAGGGAATCATGAAAACATGAATGAGGATTTATAAACTAAAATTACACAACATTATTAATGACTGTGATATATAAATTTCAATGCGAAATCCACATGTTTTAACTATATTTAACCAGATTTACCCCTATTGGGATCACAATGATTAATCATTATTAATATTCAATAAGAAGAAAATAAAAATAGACCTCTAAAAAAATATGAACCTCATTATTTAAAATATTATATCCACTTTGAAGATTTAATATATAAAAGTGGAAGAGATTTATTTTAATATAAATGTGTAGAACACAATGGAAAATAGATTTTTGGAAAATATGTTTCTAAGTGTAAAAATTATGTTATATCAATATCATGATTATTGATGATTAAAATGGAATTAATTAGATAGATATAAAAATAATTTATCATATGTTTATTTTAAAAAAACCGAAATATAATGTTATTTTTATAATACATTATTTGTTTAAAATAAATGACCATATTTGAAAAATCAACATTTCTTCACTATTTACAGAAAAATCAATCATTTTAGAAGAATAAAAAAATTTAACCCTAATTAAATTTTTATATAATCATTTGATAAATAAATTTAATTTTAAAAAAATATTCTTATAGTTGTAGAAATTAATTATAATTTCCACACATAAAATGATATTTTTAGAAAATGAATTTTTGAAACAAAAAATGTGTTTATTAAATACATAGTTCATATTTATGATATATTAATAAATAAATTTTAATTGAGTTGGAAAATTATAAATATATTAAGAAAATTTTACTCATATTTATACCCACCAATTCAATAACTTGGTTATAAAATTCACATTTAAATGAAAATAATTTTTTAATATAACAAAATTCAATTAATGATAAATGTTGCATGTTAAAAAAGATATTATTTTTATTTTTATTTTAAACTACATTTTGGCGTTTTAAATGAAACCAAATAAAAAATTTTTTTACACACAATTATATATTGTATATCAATGCTTTAATATTTTAGAATAACTTTATAGAAATCCCATATCATATAGATGGATAATTAAACTTCTTTTAAAAAGTAAATCTCAAAAAACACAGTGGTCACATAAAATATCAAATAAATATGTTTCCCATTTTATGATAACATTGTTGTGATATTAATATATATAAATATATGATAAAACTAAAATAAATGGGCACATATATATTGATAGAGTAAATGGTTATGAAAATGTTAATTCCCACATAAAATAATTTGATGAAGGAGAAAGAAAAACATAAATTCAATATAAATTAAAGAAAGAGGAAGATATTTTTTATTTTATAATGATTTTAATATGTTATTTAATGAATGATATACTAATTAATAAATCCATAAAATCAATTAAACATAAAAATTTGTATTATATGACATCTTACCATAAGTAAAACACCATATTTGTATATAGGGAATAATTATTCATCTTAACATAAAACACTTTATATATTATCAATATATTCATACTAGGTTTCTTGATTGAGAACTATATCCTAATTGTATCTATGGGTGGTTCTATATATATAGATAATATAAAGGATTAAATAGATATGGGATTAAATAAAGCATGAGTATATGATCAAAATATCCATTATCACATCTTAATGGATTTATACTTTAGTTATATTCATTTAATAAATGTGAACATTATCACATAGATTATTTTGAAATTGATTATATTGATTCATGAGGAATTAATTTTTGTAATACCCAATATATTTTTCATTTAAACACTATATGTTGATTGTTTTTCTTCATGCATTACACTCACATGCATGACGAAATTTCTATCCACACTTGAAACAACATCCATTTCCCTTCAAGAATGTACTACGGTGTTTATTTCTACTACTATAACATATTGGAAGTAATATCATTCATTTAATTTCCTTTACCTAATTTATGTTTTCATTAGGCTTATTCATACTCATCTTCTATTTATTACCATTGAAAAATATATTTAATATAGAATTATTTCTCTTACTAATGGTTAGGGATATTATATCACCTACACTGAATAAGTTCAAGTGATTAGTTCCCTATTGAGGATTTTGTAGTGTCCATAAATGAAATGAAAAATATTATTTACCATATTATATATTTAGTATACAACATACATATATAATCATGAAATGACTCCCTTATACTCAATTACAGTTTCCTTTTCCTTTTATCATATATAGATGAATCTTCTTTCAATATATGTTGTTTCTCATGATGAAAGTATTTTTACTTGAATATATCTTTAATATTCTTCCATTCCATTATCCTTATATCCTTTCCATATATGGAAGATGAAAAATTTTCTACCTTTTATGAGATTTATATAGTAGAAATATAATTCTAGAATAATATTATCAAATTCACATGTTCTTAAAGATAGAAATATATTTTCCACAGACTTGATTGACTATTTTGATATCAATGGATTTATAGTTCCACTAAATATTGGATGTTTTGGAAACATGATGTTGTCCAACATCAATGTATCATTATATGAAACATAGTATTTTATATGGGATATTTTATTTGTAATAACTTGAGCCAAATCCACCAATATAGTTATTAATTTTTTTCCCAACTCTAGATCAAACTATGTAATTATTTCATTTCACATAAGGGAAATACCAATATAGAATACATGCATTGATCTGGTTTTATTATTTCATATATGAAACAATTATAATCAATGGAATACACTAGATAAGGTATAAAAATTATGAATCATAATTCATAACATTGAAAGTATGGAGACACATAACATAAATTTTAATTTTATGAATAAATAATCTCAGAATAATATGCATTGTTTCTTTGGGAGGAATATTTAATCATAATATTTTTCCAAATACTTAATAATCAATTTTTGACTAAATATTGAAATTTATAAGTAATATCCACTAATAGTTTAAAACTATCTATGAAATGAGATCCCATTCACTATGAACCAAAATGATTGCCAATATATACTAAACCAACTATTTTCAAGGTTATTACCCCTATATTCATATGTGGAAAAATGACATCCACATATAGTATCATGAAAGGGAATTTTTTTTCTGGGAAACCGACATAATATAAATCTTTAAAAAAGTGTTATGACATTATTATATAAGTTAAGAAAAAATCAATATATTTTATATTATTATATTCTCTAATGTATGCTTTCATAAAACAATTTACCATTATTTTAAAAATATTTATCGAATACCAACTATATAAACTGAAAACTAGGAATTCAAAGTCTATTGGTCACTTTATTTCAATGACCCTAAATAAAAGAAATCACTTCCCATGGGATGAAATATTTTAGTAGTCTGGGTAAACTAAATACATACTTGAATATCATATTATATATGAAAAATTAAAATACCACATAGTAAATTATTTTAAAACATCATTATTCTCAGTAACATATCCATTATTATAAATAATTTTACACTTCATGATATGATTTATAATTCATACGTACGAATGGGTTGGGATAATATTAATAGATAGGGAATTCATACAATCTAATCTATCATATAATAAATAAGGTATGGATAATATGGTAGGATAAATAATTAAAAAAATTTCATATAAATAATTAAATTATTTTTATTCACATACATCAAACAAATAATAGTTCAACTAATCACATGTGATGAAATAAGTGATTCCATAATGATGGAATCCATAATTAATTTCTAATAAATTTCCAATGAGGCCTTATACTATGGCATCCTACATAAATGTTCAACGCCATGTAAAAATACAAAAACCATTATTTATTTTGATATATTGAAGGGATATGAATTTTTGTCCCCAAACAATCATTTAATAGGTCCAATGTATTTATCATATGAATAAAAATTAAAACATAATTCACATGACATAATAATCAGTAATTTTTCATATTTTAAGAACTATCATATCAAATGATAATAATTTCAATGGTTACAAGAATAATAAGAAAAAGTATAGAAAAATGTTGAATCATATCATTATATTATATATTTATTAATGAATAATATTATTTAAAGGAATTTTATATAGGAGAAAAAATTTTAAAATAATTATTGGAAATATTTGTGAAGAAAACTTCCTTTTAATTTTGAAATCTCTTATAAAAAATCTTAAAATTTCAATAACATTATAAAACAATTATATCTATAAATAAAGATGTAATACTGAAATGGATTATTAAAAATATTGAATGTAATTTATTTATGGAAATTTTATTCATTATAAGTATGTTAATAAAATATTCCTTTCATATTTTTGGTAAAATTTCAAAATTATATCATTTAGATAATGATAATAAGATTCCATTAAAGTATTTTTTATTAAAATTATAAAACAGATAATAAATAAAAAGCATATGTGAATTTAAAAAAATTTATAGAAAATATTTTAAAAAAACATTGTAATATAATAAAATCCTTACCGATTAAAGTGTAAATAAAACCATTCTTTTTAATAAAATTTTCATGGAAATTATAAGAAAAATATTTACAGACATATTTAAAATAATTGAGAATTCAATGAATTACAAGAGCATAAGTAAATATTTTTGTATTGTGATATAAAAATCATTTAATTTTTCAATGGAAACTTAAATCATAAGATTCTCCCACAAAGATGAGATAGTGAAAAGTACACCCTTATCATATGCCATAATTTCATCACACAGGTTTAAACCTCCATTATGACCAATATATATATATATTAGAAATTTATTATAGAACAATATTAATATATATAATTCCATTTTAGATTTACATATAACATTTTAAAACCCATATATTAGTAAATCATTATTAAAATCATTGTTTGAATGTGTTAACTATTTCATTTTTCTTGAATGTTTTGGTCCAATGATTCCAGTAATTGTGCATTAATGATAGATTCATAATCTATATAATTTTAATCATTATATACATGTTTTAACTATTATTCAATATAAATTTTAAAATCATCCAAAAAATGTATTTTTATAAAAAATTAATTACACCATTCATGGGGATGGTAGGTCATATATATACATGAAAGTAATTTTCATTTTCTAACAATAAGGAATGAAATTTAAATATTATCTAATCAGTTCCAAACCAAAATATTAATAAAAAATCTTATATATTTTTTTATATACAGATTATAGATATCCTTATTACAATCCATGTAATGAATGTATTAATGACTAATCAAATCATTTTCTGGACATTGTAGACTGTACATATGAATAAGAAAAATTATAGTATTTTAATTTATGGGAATGTAAGAAGGTGGATAAAATATTATAATTCTAGAACAATTTTTATTTCATAAATATCAAATAAATTCATTATTTCCACCATTATAACTGCACCGTGAAAAATTATGAAGAACATTGAATAAGACTGCTAGGTGTGGATACTTTGTCGTATGCACCCAAGAGTGTTGTCATATATTACCATAAAATATATAAATTGAGGTGAAATGGTTTTCCCATAGTTATAATAATATATTAGTTTATTTATGATATAGGTTTAATTATATTAGTATGGTTAAAAAATAATTAAAAGAAGTATAAGAGGAAATAAATTTGTAAGTGTTGGTAAAAATGATTACCTCCTCTTCATTAGACATCCTTTGGATCCATTTTTAAGGACCATGATTGTAATGATTTAACCAATAAAGGCCCACATATTTGAATATAAGATGATTGTGACACCACTTACCACAACCAATGGTCTTGTGGATATCTCTAATATACAATTACACATATCACACACATGACAGGGATTAGCATATTATACTTGTATGCACACCAATGTCAATAAATATTCATAAAATGAAAAAAATTAAGTTAAAATTGATACCAAAATACATTCATACATATACATACCTCATCATACTGTGAAAAAATTATTATAATGAATTAAAAGACAAATATAATCCCACCAAATAAGTAAAAAATATCTAATATACTATATAGATGAGGACTGATTTCAAATGAAACATTAATTATGAAACCACAATATTTCTAGCTCAACATTGCCTCACATGATCGTATAAATTCTTATAATATTTAAAAAATAATATAATATTTGTAATACATTTATGTATGGGATGTTCCCATACACCAGTGAGTATATACACACCTATAAGTACTCCCTGAAATCAGTAGGCATAAAGCATCAAGTGAGTAGTCATCTAATCTTTAAATACATTCCCATCTGAATATGAGACATAATTGTTATATCCTCAATATGATCAAGGTAGACACAATGTATCGAGGTAAAACCAAGACAATAATACCATTATAGGATTATTATCTAGTGTTTAAGGTAATACTTTTCAAGGAGAAATCACACCACGAGTCTTGCAAAAAAAATTGGTGTTATCTTAGGGGTCATGGCTATCGTGCCTCGCTATAATGAAGTATATGATATAACATTGAGGATATTAATACAAATAATGGTGATATCAGCAATAACATATGGTTTATACCTTACTGTACTTATATCGTCCCTCTAGGTGGGGGATCGACCACTCAGGTACATTTGTCAAGTGATTCTAGACCCTACCTAGGGAAGAACATAATGGTAGAGGATCACACCTCGGACCACATAGAGGGATTATTATCCTTATATAAGTATAATCTAAAAGAGGGGATAATATACTATGAATAAAAAATTATGCCTCACTGTACCCTCATATGGATGGAATATGGGATCACATGTAATAGAAAATTGTCTACCATTAAGATTATGAGTGCGTCAACCCATCATAGAGAATTTAGGTTGTGATTTTTGGATATACATGGAATATCATTAGTACTGTGGGTACTCCCATGTAATATAGCCCATGCTCATGTACACAGGGTCACTCCCATGTACTTTTTTCATGACTGTGTAACTGGCCATGGAAATGTACTGTTCCATGCCACTATACCAGGATATGTCTATGTAATTATACATTTCCAAGAACATGGTTAATCACAAGTACTCTAGATGTTACCATGTACATGGTTAAGCTCGTGTGCTCTAGATGTTCCCATGTACCTGTCTATGTCTAGGTACCTATCCAGGTCTATGATCCAAGTCGTACCCATGTACACTGGCTGCAACCATATACCAGACAATTTCCATGCGTATTTACCCAAGGGTAATATGTTCAGTTCTTCGTCATGGGTCACAAGATGTGTCATTGGTCCCTCGTAGTGTGTGACATTTTTTATTACCAATCCATCACAACGATGGGACTACATGGAATGTTTTCTTTGAACATTAAACAAAGTGTATTAAGATATTATAGAAAAATATAATTTCCACATAGAACCAATCATGATTCTACATCACCATTTACAACTGAAAATCTCACGTAAGGAACATGGATCAGACATAACTAAAAATTTATCGTCACTATTTTATAGATTATAGAAAACAATATTCATGCTAAATGTTTTACTTAGCACTGCATTGTTAGAACAAGTTATTTCTTGAAATGATAAATTCCAATATGATCCCAATCCCGTATATTTTATATAAACCAAAACATTTCCACTAATCCTAATCCCAGAACCATAGTAATGATCCATTGGACAATTGAGTAATTGTACAATGATCATCTACCATTTATTTTTCAAACTGCTGACCAAAGGAAATGACGAGGATGAATGAGGGAATAATAATGAGAGAAATAAAAAAATAAAGGATAAAACATGATTCTTTTTTAGTTGGGCCCAAATTTGTTTTCTTGGGAGTGATGAAAAAATAGGATATACTAGAATAAACAAATATCATTAATTCCTAATCATATGAAGAGAAACTCAAGAACTATAATCCACTAATCAATCCAAAAATTAGTTTTTTATGAAATAAAATAACTTTTTAGTTAGGTAAATAATTATATTGGATTAATCTAACCTAATAAAATAACCATTATAGAGTTTGGAGTGATCGAAAATAGGCAATGGTACTAAGTCTTTGTTGTTGGCAAGATACATGATCTTCTTTGGCGAAGAAGTATCATTGAAAAATTACTCTCCCATACTCAATCCTGTTATAATCATAAAAAATAACCTCCATGGACCTCTCATGATTTCAAGGGTAATACAGTAAATGCTAGGTTTTTTCTACAATTGGGAAGTTATAGAAGGATATTACACTCCAATGATTAACTAAATTATAAATAAAAAATATATATATTTTGTTATTTTCATTCATGAATACACTTAAACGAACCAACCTAAACAACTAAGGATTATATAATACCAAGTGAAAAAACATTCCAGATATACTAGTTGTATGATATTTCACACATGAGACTCTATAGAGTTAGTTCATTATTTCATAAAGAAAATCTGTTTGTTAAATATTGTGTTCAACATTTTCACTAAATAAATTTCAAGCATTTTGGGACCCCCATTCCCCACACTGACTCATCGCCTACCATCAAAAATATTATGATAAATTTTCCAATGTTTTTCAAGGAAAATAAGAGTCATTAAATTCTTAGTAGTTCAAGGATTTTCCTATCGAAAAGAAAAATCTTTCACAAAATTAGTATGATTACTAAGACCACATTTGGTTCTCCCACACAAATGTGCTCTCTGACTGATTCCCATGCTACCACCATACATGATCAAAGGGAATATCTCACCTATATTTGATCTTCTCATACTGATCCTTAATCTATTATGGGGGATCATTGAATGTAGTTCCACACTCAATATCCAACTCACCCAAGTCGATAAAATGTCAAATGTTCTGCACATACCTCTTGAACTTCGAAATAAACTAGAAATTATATACACTATCTAACTACAATGGCAGTGAAATGATATACTCCACCAAACCCACCCTATATATTATTTCTATGGGACCAGATAATCTCATTATTAACTTACTACCCAATCCAAATCTCCAAAATACCCACATAGGTGACTCCTTCAGGAACTCATGGCCTCCCTCACTAAACACAAAAGACATCCATCATCTGTTGCCATAAGACATATAAATGCTCAATAAAATCCTTATACACACATGGATGATCATCATATTCTCTATTATCAATCACATTAACATTGGGCCCATGTGTAAAAAATACCATGTATTGTTACAATAGTTTAGCGACCCATAGTTTCTCCCATACAATGACTTGAATGGTTCCATATTAATGACAAAGAGGAAAATATTTTTATATGTGAACTTCATAAAGGGTAGGTGATCCCCAAAACATTATACAATGTCCATCCCACTATCCCAAAGATTATAATCTGTATCATAAATGGCTTTCTCACTCTATCCATCAGTGTCGATGTGAAACCCCATGATTAAACGTTGCTATCTCCAAAAGGACTCCTCAAATATTTTCCATATTCATGATTTCAAGAAATAATCAGAGTTAGAAATGTTTTTTTTTGGAAATCCATTATGATGAACTATCTTCAACACATAAGGCTTCACTTGATCTCTATATATCTAATTTTTCTAATGGCTATGAAGTGGGACAATATAGTGAGTTGTTCTACAGTAACATAAATTAATACTTTTCTTGTAGATGATCATGGAAGCATTTTCATAAAATCAATTAAGATACAACACCAAATCCATGATGTCACATAAAGGGGTTGATGAAAACCAATTGTAACCTGGTTATCATCCATCACTTATTGACAATAGAGGTATAAATGAATAATCTCAGCTACACACATCATTATTCCTAACTATAAAAACTGACACAAGAGGTCCATGTACATATTCACCACTTTGGGATGATTTGTTATGGGTGTATATGTAACTCCATCAAATACTCCTATTAAATCCTCACAAATATGATCATTTATTCATTAAATAAAATAAACTACTTAACTACTTCAAAAAATACACTAAGATAACATGCAATGGATATCTGAACATGAATTATATCACAATAAATGTTTCCAATATGATCCTACATAACATTTAATAGAAGACAAAAGGTAAAAACATCTAATGGAGTTGAGATAAAATATCCCTATCTAATTTGTAAAACTAAATAATGTTCAGCTGCTCTAATGAGTCACTCAAAAACCAAGAAAATGATCTTCACCTGAGACATCTTCCACCACATTCCCCTTCACATGACTATTGTCTATCTAAAGATCATAATATTTGGGGAACTCTATCAACCTACTCTATATAATGTTAATATAATTTTGAAAAAACATGTACATGAGAAACTTTTGATTAAATTAGAGGATAGAATGAATATACATAATGTTATTTTACCACATCACCTTAGTTAAAACAGTCACTACTAACTCAAGATCATTATTCTTGTAGTTTTGGTCAAGGGGTCTCAACTATAGGAAAAAAATAAATTTTTCTACCTCTAAATTAGAAAAAATATTGAAAACAATCAACCAAAAACGTATAACAGTATATACTCATCATAATAATTTAAAATTCATAAAATTTATCGACTCATCAACCTCTGTTACAACTCCAGAAATCTTTGTGAGAACCATTCTGTCCACACAAAATTGTACCCCTTTTGGGTCAACATAGATAAGGGTTCCACAATCATCGTGAAATGGGGTAAAAATACTCTATAATATCATATTATCTTATTAAACATAAACCCCTCAATCACACCATTTGGTTGACCATAAACATGAAATTCCTCATCCTTCATAGGGTTTTATTAGTACTCCATCTTTTGATATTTCAATTTATAGGAACATGACTAGTGAAATACAAAGCTGAAATTTTCAGAGACTCATATAAATTTGGTTCTCTCTGGGTATGTCTAGGACCACCATCAGCTATCTCATGTGCTCCTCTTTTGATTCCTTATAAAAGAGGATATTTATGGTGAAGAATACCATGAACTAATCTATGAAGGAATGAGATATTTGGATTATGAGTCCCATAAACACTATATATATATCCAGCATTATGAAGGTAATAACAATGTACTCATAGTTACTGTAGAGACATCATAATTTCTAATTTTTTATATCCTCGTCTAAAAATGTACAACGGTGAAAATCTAATCGAATTAAAATCATTGAAATCATCTTCTACATATTAAAATGGTTGATGATTTGGTTGATTCATGGAACTAGATAATTATTAATTACAATAACCTTCATTTGAGGATTTTAATATAAATTAAACCGAAAGCACACATACTCCTTCTTAGAGAAAAAATCTGGGGCTTCCCAAGGGGAATCATTTGTTTAGACAAAGCCATTCATCTATAAAATCACATACTGAACTTAAAATTTACAAATTTTTATATGGGATATTAGATATTTAGCCCAAAATATCAGAGAAGTACCCAAGTTAATCTCTATATATAATTTAATATCTTTATTCAGATGTTATCCTAATAGATCCCTGAGAAACATTTCCTTATACTCCACCACCACAACAGAAAGCATTATGATCTAAAAATTTAGTAATACAAGGGAAATACTAGCTATTAATTATGTAATAAGTTTTATCCTCTTGTATAAATACCCATCCTGTTGTACCTTGGATTACTTATGAAAAAAATATTGTAAAATAATCTCTTCAATGTGGACACACTGAATACTACGTTTAAAATAGTAAAATTTTGTATCCAATCTAGATATGTAGTCCATGCTGAAAATGACATAATTAGGAATCAACATGGCCACAAAAATATTTCAATGGAATCTCCATCCTCTAAGAGTTATGTAACACTTTTGGTAGAAGTGTGGGATCACTGAATCCATTTTGGAATTATTATGCACGCGTAAGGGTTAGGGTAGAGTCTTGAAAGGAATTATGACAACCCTACATTTTATTACAACTTAAACATTCTTTATTACAAAAAACATCACTTGATACAACAGAGAAGACTGAGAGGTTTAGTGTCGTTGGAGATTAGGATCATTACATAAAAACATTAAACATGAAATACAACATATTTATTGAAAACATCCTTTGCATGACCACTACATTCCCTCGTACATAGCATTGCATGGGATAACCTGAAGACATGCATAGGAGAAAGGGTGAGTTATAAAGCCCAGTAAAGGAATACACATGGAATAACATGAGGAGTAAAATACATGTTAGAAATTAGGCATATCAATAGATCACAAGAGAAACATGAACATAAAGGCATGATAAAGCATGATAATCATAACATGGAAATGTGGCAACAACCCTTAACATGGAATTAGCATGAGCCAAGGCTCATTGCACATAGAGCAAGAGTAAATCCTCGCTGCACATAAAGAACAAGTAAAACCCAGTTTCACATGAATTAGGATGAGTAAACACTCTTTGCACATGACGTATCATGATACTATACTTTACCCAATTCATTAGAGCACTATAAGGGCGCACCATTCTTAAACATTTCATTTCAGGCATAAGTGTGCCACATGGTTCATAAAACATGGATTCAAAAAACATAATCATTTATTACATGAGAAAGGAAATTGGAAATCATACATTAAACTTTATAATCAATAAGGAAATTTGCATAATGTTGAATACCCTTGATGGATAAATGGGCATAGTATTCACTACACAATGACATTGGCTTAGAAAATCAGTGCGATTTCGACAGCGTAACAGCATGACATAAGAATTCATAAAAATGGTTGATGAGAGAGAAAGGGGTTACTCACCATATTTGCATGTAATGGAAAGTATGTAGGTCATATAGATACATGTACCAACAATTGTAATGGAATTTAGATTCATGATACAATAGTATTGCTTGAATGTAAATGCGGAGAGAGAAGTTCCTTTCGGAATTTCGGCATAGTAATGGGTGTACATGAGATGCATATAATGAGAGAGAAAGGGGTATACAATAATTCAAAATTATAGAGAGAAGTATTAGGGAGGTTCTAAACCATACCCAAATATTCATAATTGAAATTAAAAGGGAAAAACAACTTAAAGAAAATTGGACAAAAAAGAGAAATGATGAAAAACCCTTACTTGGAAGTAGGCTTCCAAAGGCTAGAGAGAGGCTTGTGAGAGGATTTTTGGGAACTTGGTCCACCTTGGGAGGATTTTAGAGAGATTAGGGAAGAGGAGTGACGAACTACAAAGGCCATGGGTGATGAGTAAGTAGGATCTTGGGTGGGTTTATAAAGGAAAGTTGAGGGAATTTTGTATTATTCAGGTTGGGGAACCCTTATATTAAATTAACCTAAACCACAAACCAAGCCATGGTCTTTCCCCATGGTTTTTGGAAAAGTGAATAGTAGAAAAATATTTTATAAGGACAAAGTCCAAACTTATTAAAATAATAGGGTTACTTAGGTGGAGGTGAGTCAAACTCCCATGGAAATTAATTTAAAAAGACAAGGTGTTTGATAAGTCTTGAGGGGTCCATTAATTCTTTGAAATGTAAGACAAATAAATACAAAATCAAATTATTTTAATGGTAAAACATATATTGGCCGATCATAAATATTATAGTATTTTATTACATCACTATTGGGTCTTTATGATGACATAAAACAAATTATATATTTAAACGGTATTTAATTTTTTCTAAAACATTTGACTGTCTCAGAAAATTATGAAAAATTCACCGTTGGATAATTTAGACATCCTGATTCCAAAAATAACATTTATTTTATCTAACTAATTTTATAAATATGTTAATTTTCACTTTTAAAATAAAAACCAACTTTTATCGAAAATTCACGGGTTTTGAAAAAAATGACATTCAAACCTTAATAAAAATTATAATTGCATTCATACAATTATATGATCATTTTTATATAATAAAATTAATCTAATTATAATAATAATATTTTATTAAAATATTATTTAAATCCATGATCCCTTAATTTAATAAAATATAATTTTTAATTAAATAATAACTAAAAACACCATTTGTACTTTTAAAACTATTTAAAATGTATCAATAATGACTAAAAATTATATTCATTATTATATACAAAAATAATGTACATGAACATATTACTATAGATTAGTTACATAACCCCTTAAAACAACAGCATAAGATCTAATGGTAAGGTGTTCGATGGTGACAGACTCTTGGGGTGGCTCAGAAAGCATCGCTCGAGTGGTAATTTCTATCAACTTCCACTTCTCCCGTAGACGGTCCCGTTCGAGCTTGACATGGTGATTCTCAGCTTGGGATTGGTCTAGATCGAATCCCAAGGATGGCACCTCTTTTCCGAGCTCCGATAAATGGGCTTCGTATGGGGTAATTCTACTGGATGAGGCCATCACATCCTTTTTCTAAGTAAAATTGGATGTGTTAAAGCCCTATATTTATACTAATCATGTGATCACTGTTCAAGGACCATATTAGCAATTGTCAAAATTCTTAACATAAAAACAATGGAGTTGACATTTTATAAAAAAAAAATATATAAAGGGACATTTAATGAGATCAAGAGGGATTTTCTATTAATGAAATTTGGGTCATTATAATATTCCCCCCTTAAGAAATTTCTCCCTAGAAATATTCCTTTTCCAACACTAAAATAGACGTGGGTAACTTAGATTCATTATTTCCTCCAATTCCCAAGTTGCTTCTTCAAACTTGTGGTTTCCCCACAACACCTTGACGAGGGGCATTATCTTATTTCATAAAACTTTTTCTCTATGATATAAGATCTTCACTGGTTGCTCCTTATAAGAAAGATCGTCTTCCAATTGTACCGCCTTAGAAGAGAGTACATGTGAAGGGTCTTATATGTAAATCATTAAGAGGGATATATGAAAGACATCATGTACTTTGGTCATAGTAGGCGGAAGTGCTAGTTGATAGGCCACAGCCCCAACATGATCAAGAATCTCGAAGGGACCGATGTACCTTAGACTTAGCTTACATTTCTTTCCAAACCTCATGACCTTCTTCCACGGAGATATGCATAGAAATACCATGTCTCCAACTTTAAAATGAAGGTCTCATCAACGATTATCTGCATAACTCTTCTGTCAAATTTGAGCTGCCTTGATATGCGGCTGAACGAGTTTCACCTTCTCCAACATTTCCTAGACCATTTCCGGTCCAAGAAGCCTACATTCTCTAACATCATCCCAACATGTCGGTGTTCTGCACATTTTCCCATACAAGGCTTCATATGGTTGCATTTGGATGCTTGAGTGGAAACTGTTATTATAAGAGAACTCAACCAGAGGAAGATGTTGATCTCATCCTCTTTTAACGTCCATTGAGCACGCTGTCAACATATCATCAAGTGTTTGGATAGTCCGCTCGGATTGGCCATCAGTTTGAGGATGATAGGCCATACTGATGTTCAGTTTAGTATTCAGATCATGTTGAAGACTCTTCCGAAACATAGAGGTGAATCTTGGATCTCAGTCAGACACAATAGATAGTGGTACTCCATGCAACCTCATTACTTCCCTGATATATATTCGTGCCTGTTGATCCAATGAAAAATCCTCCGGAAAAGCAATTAAGTTTGTAGTCTTTGTAAGAAGATCCACAACAACCCAGATTGAATTGTTGCCTTTAGATGTCCTTGGAAGTTCGGTGACAATGTCCATGGTTATGTTCTCCCATTTCCATTCTGGTATGATCAATGTTTGCATCATCCCCTTAGACTTCTGCATCTCTTCCTTCACTTGCTGAGACACCAGGCACTTTGATGTATATTCTGCGATCTCCTTCTTCATATTATCCAACCAAAAGTTTTCTCAGAGATCTTGATACATCTTTGTGCTCCCTGGGTGAATAGAGAAATTTGAACTATGTGCATCATCCAAAAGTTCCTTCTTCAGCTCCGGACATGAGGGAACACATAGACTTTTCCCAAACTTCACAATTCCTTCTTCATTAACATTAAACTCATAGGATTTACCATTTTCAATAGCTTCCACGTTTTCTTGAATTCCAACATCATCCATTTGAGCATCCTTTATCCTTTCCAAAAGAGACAGTTGAGAAATCATTTGTGAAAGGATTGATGATGTTCCCTTCTATATGATTCCCATTTCCAATTTCATCAACTCTAAGAAGATTGGATCCTTCTCAATTCTCATCATTGATAGAATCGCTGGATCCTTTCTACATAGGGAATATGCCACCTTGTCCTCTTTCCCAGGGTGGTAATGGATTGAACAATCATAATCCTTGATGAGCTCTATCCATCTTCTCTGGTGCATATTAGGCTCTTTTTGTGTGAATATATATTTAATACTCTTGTGGTCAGTATATATCTCACATTTATCCTGATAGAGATAATGCCGCCAGATTTTCAAGGCAAAGATCACCACTGCCAACTCCAAATTATGCATTAGATAGTTTCTCTCAATGATTTTCATCTACCTTGTGGCATAGGATATCACGTTATCATTTTCCATCAGCACACAACCTAAGCCCTTATTTGAAGCATCACTGAAAACCAAAAAATGTTCCCCACTTGTGGGTAAAGTGAGAATAGTCGTAGTGATAAGCCTCCTTTTCAACTCCTTGATGATTTATTCGCATTAATCACTCCATGAAAACATTACAACCTTTCGAGTTAGCTTGGTAAGAGGGTCGGAAAATCATGAGAAATTTATCACAAATCGTCAATAATATCCAGCTAACCCCACGAAGCTACGGATATCTGTTAACGATGTTGGCCTCGACCATCCCTCAATTGCATCTGTTTTGGATGGATACATAGATATCCCATTACTTGTGATGACATGGCCCAAGAATGAGACCTCCTTCAACCAGAAATCTCACTTTCTATACTTTTCATAGAGCTTCTCCTTGCGCAAAGTCTCTAGTATAGTTCTTAAATGCTCATCATGATCCTCCTTGGTTTTGGAGCATATTAGAATATCATCTATAAAGACTACCACAAATTTGTCTACGTAATCTATAAAGACTCTATTCATCAAGTCCATGAAGATTAATGGTGCATTGGTGAGTACAAAATGAATTACTATGAATTCATAGTGCCTATATCTTATACGAAAAAGAAGTCTTGGGGACATCTTCCTTCTTCACCCTTACTTAATAATATCCCGACCACAAATCTATCTTGGAGAAGTATTTTTCTCTACACAGCTGATCAAAAAATTCATCAATTCTTGGGAGAGGATACTTGTTCTTTATCGTGATATTGTTTTGTTCACGATAATCGATGCAAAGCCGCATTGACCCATCCGTCTTCTTGACGAAGAGGACTGGTGAACCCCATGGTGAAGCACTTGAGCGTATAAACCCTTTATCCAGATTCTCCTGTAGTTGTTTCTACAGCTCTTCAAGCTCTACATCAGCAATTCTATATGGAGTCTTGTATATTGTTAAAGACCCAGGTATAAGTTCAATTGAGAATTCAATATCTCTTCTAGGAGGAAGGCCAGGAAGTTCCTCAGGAAAAACTTCCGTGAATTCCTTCACAATAGGAATTTCATCAAGGATGGTTTCATCCATGGACTCAATCATCTGAGCCAGATACGCGTGATCATAGGGTAGTAATATACATCCTTGAGATGATGGAGAAAATGGAGATTCATCTTCCTCCTTACACTTGTAATGAATCGGGGTTCGATTCTCCATATGGACTGTAATTTCCCTCTCCCGACAATTTATGTTGGAAATATATATGGAAATCTAATCCATGCCATGAATTGCATAAAATTCCACCAGAGGGAGTATGATGAGGTTCTCCAAGAAATTCAATCAATATAATATAACATGGGAGGACTTATATTCGTGGGATGCAATGATTTCACCATTTTCCATACTCAACGACATCTTCACATCCATGATTTTTGGTGGTGCTGGGATTTTCTCTACTAAACTTTTGAGCTATAAAATAATGCATTGAACCTGAATCAAAAAGTACGTTCTCTATTTTGAATGAATAACCAGTGCACCTTTCACCACTTCATTGTCAGGGTACACTTTTTCAAAAGTGATGGAAAAAGATCTTTCTTTCTTCCTTGGAGGTTGTTGGTTGCCACCGAAAACCCCTGGATTAGGGCACTGATTTGCAAAATGACCGGGTTCTTTGCATTTGTAGCATTGAACAACATGTTGAGGTTCGAACGGAGCATTCCTCCCCTCTATCTCTACCGCGGGTCTTTCATGCTTGCAGTTAGTAGCTAGGTGCCCTTCCCTTCCACACCTGAATCATTTCCTCATCCCCTTAAGGAAATTTCTTGGGTGCTTCTTTCCGCACTATTGGCAAGTGGGGTGCTGGATCTTCTTAGCACCGTTGTAATTATTCATCGGTCCACCATTATTGAATTCCACCTTAGTATTCTTATCCCCATGATACACCTGTGATTCTCTGATCTCCATTTTGACCTTGAGGGCACATTAGACAATTTCCTCATAGCTGTTGAAGTCACCGATCACCAATTCTTTCCACAGGCTAGGTTTCAGCCCACCAAAGAAGCAGTCTACTTTGAATTTTAGGGTAACGAAAAAGCCAGAAGCGTATCGTGAAAGCCTTGTGAATTTTTTCCTCATACGCTCCAACATATTTTTCATCTTTTTTCTTGAGGGAATGGAAGTCCCATTCCATATTAAGCCGAAGGGTGAATGGAAAATAGTTATCGAAAAATATCTTCTGAAAATCCTTCCATTCAAACACCTCGATCTCTTCCTCCGGATTTCGATTTTTGATCAAAGTCCACCATTGATCATCTTCAACCTCCATAGGATAATCCTCCAAGAGAAATTTATCTTGTTCCGAATATTAAATGATGGAGAAGATCTTTTCAATGGAGTTGATCCATTGTTATCTGATTGTGGGATTAGATGATCCACAAAAAGTTTGAGGCCTTTGTCTCCTGAAGCTCTCGATAGTGACTTGTTCTTTCTTAGGGAGGTTGAACGTTCCTCTTGACCCGTGTTTCTATTCAAAACTTGAGTTATCTGAGAGAGAAGTGTGACAAAGTTCGCGATTCCCGCTCCCATTGGATTGGGTATCTAATTAGTACAATCATCACACTGATCTTCACACTGGTTGTTAGCCCGAGTCCTCTTGTTACTGGCCATTGGTTGGAATAAAAGGAAAGTTATGGGTAACACATAAAGGGTAATCCAAAGGCAAAAGTTGATTACTTATAAATAATGATTTAATTCCTTAACTCATGAGTCTATAGGATTCAATCAAGGCTTTTCATGATCCACTTTCCAACATATATTTTTGGGGGATTTTTTAATTCCCTTAATAAGGGTTCATACTAAGATTGTGAATTTACCAATGCATATACCCCAGGAGTGTCATAACCAAGAGTGCAGCAAGGCCCATTGTAGTGCACCAGTTCCCGTTCGAGTCTAGATCAAAGCGGTGTTTTCGGGGTTTTCCCCTAGGATACATATGTGCGAGATCCGCCTCTACCTGCTCGTATCCAGACATAGATGTATTTCCTTGATAACCCACTTACTCAATACTCACCAAAACATAGAGACGTTTTTATTGTACTTAGTCTTATATATAAGGCTTTACAAGGGTTTTCTAATCCTAATCCCAAAAATAAGAAAACCTATCCTTTGATACCAACTATGACAACCCTGCTTTTTATTACAACTTAAACATGCTTTATTACATAAAACTTCACGTGATTCAACAAAGAAGATCGAGAGGTTTAGTGTATTTTGGGATTTGGATCATTACATAAAAACTAAAAACATGAAATAAAACATCTTTATTGAAAACATCCTTTACATGACTTCTACATTCCCTCGTACTTAGCATTGCATGGGATAACCTGAGGACATTCATAGGAAAAAGGGTGAGCTATAAAGCAAAGTAAGAGAATACAGATGGAATAACATGAGAAGTACAATACATATTAGGCATTAGGCATATCAATAGAGAACAAGAGAAACATGAACATAAAGGCATGATAAAGCATGATAATCATAACATGGATATGTGGCAACAACACTTAACATGGAATTTTCATGAGCCAAGGCTCATTGAACATAGAGCATTAGCAAATCCTCATTGCACATAAATGATGAGTAAACCCTCATTGAACATGAATTAGCATGAGTAAACACTCATTTCACATGACGTATCATGATACTATACTTTACCCAATGCATTGGAGTGCTATTAGGGCGCACCCTTCTTAAACATTAGATTTCATGCATAAGTGTACCTAATGGATCATAAAACATAGATTCATAAAACATAATCATTTATTCCACAAGAAAGTAATGTGGAACTCAGAAATGAAACTTTATAATCAATATGTAAATGTGCATAATGGTTAATACCCTTGATGGATAAATGGGCATAGTATTCACTACACAATGACATTGGATTAGAAAATCGGTGTGATTTCGGCAACGTAACGACGTGACATAAGAATTCATAAAAATGGTTGATGGGAGAGAAAGGGGTTCCTCATCATATTTAAATGTAATGTAAAGTAAGTAGGTCATATAGATACAAGTCCCAACAATTTTAATGTAATTTTGATTCATGATACAAAACAATTGCTTGAATGTAAATGACGAGAGAGAAGTTCCTTTCGGAATTTCAGTATAGTAACGGGTGTACAAGAGATGCATCTAATGAGAGAGAAAGGGGTATCCCATAATTCAAACATAAAAAGTTAAGTATGATGGAGGTGTGAAACCATACCCCAAAATTCAAAATTTAAATTAAAAGGGCAAAACAACTTAATGAAAATTTGACAAAAAAAGAGAAAAGAAGAAAAACCCACACATGGAAGTGTGCTTCCCAAGGCTAGAGAGAGACTTGTGATAGGATTCTAGGGAACTTGGGTCACCGTGGGAGGATTCTAGAGAGAGTAAGGTTGATTTTGGACTAACTTCAAAGGATTTGAGTGAGGAGGAAGTGGGAGCATGGGTGGGTTTATATAGGAAAAGTGAGGGAATTATTTATTATTTAGGTTTGTTACACCTTATATTAAATTAACCCAAACCACAATCCGTCCCATGTTTTTTTACCATGGTTTTTGGAAAATGGAAGAGGAAAAAAATATTTTATAAAGCCAAAGTCCGAACTTCTTAAAATAATAGGGTTGCTTATGTGGAGGTGAGTCACACTCCCATGGAAATTTATTTAAAAAGACAAGGTGTTTAATAAGTCTTGAAGGGTCCATTAATGATTTGAAAAGTAAGCCAAATAAACCCAAAATCACATTATTTTAATTGGAAATGATATATTGGCCAAAATAAAGATTATTTTATTTTATTACATCAATATTGGGTCAATATGATGTCATAAAATATATTATATATTTAAACGGTATTTAATTTTTATTCAAACATTTGACTGTCTCAGATAATTATGAAAAAATCAACGTTGGATAATTTCAATGTCCTGATTACAAAAATAACATTAATTCTATATAGATAATTTTCTAAATATGTTAATTTTTTATTTTAAAATAAAACTGACATTTATCGAAAATTCACAGGTTTTGACAAAAATTGCTTTCAAACCGTAATAAAATTATAATTACATTCATACAATTATATGATCATTTATATATAATAAAATTAATCTAATAATAATAATAAAAACATTTTATTAAAATATTATTTAATACAAAAATACCTTAATTTAAAAAAATATATTTCTTAATTAAATAATAACTAAAAACACCATTTGTACTTTAAAAACTATTTACAATGTATCAATAATGACAAGAAATTATATTCATTATTATATAAAAAAATAACTTACATGAACATAGTACTATAGATTAGTTACATAACCCTTAAAACAGCCGCATAAGACCTAAGGGTAAGGTGTGCGATGTGACTACCTCTTGGGGTGGATTGGATAACATTGCTCGAGTGGTAATTTCTATGAACTTCCACTTCTCCCATAGACGGTCCCGTTTAAGCCAGATATGGTGAAGCTTAGCTTGGGCTTGGTCATGAGCGAAGCCCAACAACGCCACCTCTTTTCCGATCTCCGATAAATGGGCTTCGTATAGGGAAATTCTATGGGATGAGGCCATCACTTCTTTAGTTTAAGTAAAATTGGATGTGTTAAAGCCCTATATTTATACTAATCATGTGATCACTGTTCAACGGCTATATTAGCAACAAAAAAAATTCTTAACATAAAACCAAAGGATTTATATTTTTATAAAAATATTTTATATAAAAAGACATTTAATATGATCAATAGGGTTTTTCTATTAATGGATCTTTGGGTCATTATAGGAATATTATGATCTTAAATAAGGATTATATCAAGAAAAGTGGTATTCAGTGCCATGACTATCAGTATTGATGCTAAAGTAGTTAGGACACATATTATTCCTCTATGAAATTATGGATCCTCTAAGTTATATGCCTACACTGCCTATAGATTTAATCATCCCTGGACACTAATTCCTTTTCCAAGAGTCAAACACCACAGGTGGTGTTGGAAATTGATAAAATCATCTTCAACATCATTTTTTATCCCATATCCACTTCCACACCATTCACCATATATAAATATAAACTATAGAAACATTATATACATAGTAAATCTATAAAGAATATGTACATGAACTGTGTGAGGAGATATAAAATCCCAATAAGACCTTCGAATGATTAGTAAAATTACTCTCTAGACTGACTGGAACCATCATGGGAAACCCATAACATACCTAGATCCCTGAGTTAAATGTCTCTAAATGCTAAAAGAGTATCGCATACATGGTTACCACTAACTAAAGTAACTATCAGTGACTACTATAAAAAAATACATTCACCATCATAACTTTATTGAGTCATATGTCATAATTATGAATAAAAAGAGTTATCACACTTTCCCATATAATTGTATGGATACTACACATGATAGCATGATCTATGAATAATGTATTTCAAACCATATTAGTGTAGTATAATTATAGGATTAAATAACATGATGATTACTCTTCCGTAGTCATGAAACCCTACAATATCCCTAGAATATCTGGAATTCAAACTTCTCTTAATTTAGTTAGATACAAATATTCAATGAAAAGTCACATGAAATCAACCTAATAAAGATCCATTTGTTCATATATAACCATCACCCAAATATAATATCTTCATATAGTAAAAAGAATAAATCATTCCTCTGGGAAAACCATCTCAAATTGAAGAGTTTTAATAAGAAATAAAACCTATGTAATCCCCAAAATCCATCCCTCGTTTATTTAGTTGTTAGGAACACCCAATAATATAAGGGTTTATTATCAATGAAAATCATGATGTATTCTAATCCTATAAAAATCATCAGCAATAGGTGCAGTGTAACCTTCTATTAAATTGCTGGTGGTAAGACTAGTGAACCACCCAGAGGTACCACATACCCTATGAGACCCTATATTGAATCTTAATCACTAGGTTTATCATTCTCATGATCTTGTTGTGCAATACTAGATAGAATTTATTATGGTGTTATCATAACATAGATACGATGTACAATGGATAAAGAGTATATCTAGGGGAAAGAATTAATGTGTACATGGAAACCAAAATGAATTCTGATATAATCTACGTACAAAAGTTTTCCCTATAAAAACCTTTTATATAAACTAAGTTAAAATTCAGTTATTTAATTCATGGAAAGTGGTTACATCTGCTACCACACCAACACCAAATTATTTATCCTAAATTGTGTTCTTGAAGACATTTTATGCTATTGAACTAGTTCCTATATGAAACCTTATACCTAAAAAATTTCTAAACTCCAGTCCATGTATGACCTCCATTAAGACCAATTTGTTAGGACATAAACCACCAGGTCCCAATGGGATGGCAGTAAACCAATTGTTACCTCCTAATTCCACCTCTAATAAGCATGATTGTTTTTATAGGTGTTGTGTCCGCCTATCAAACATATTATAGGGTTTATCATATAGTACCTCCATGCACACATACATCACCAAATAACTATGTGATGATAATATGGAAAATAAAATAGATACTTAAAAGAATTCATAAATCTGTATTCCACATTAGTGTATGAAACATTTGTTGGATAGAATAAATCAAAAAATAAATTTCTTATAGAGTTGTAATAATTTTACAAACTACTCAAAAGGAGGGATTTATTTTTAGATGAAACACATGGTACATAATACAATTTTTCTACTGTAACAATGATCTTATATATCATGGTACACCTTGTACTTCATGAAATTGAATATCTTCTACACAAGACACGACCTATGTGGGAAGATCTATAAAAATTTATAGTATACACATACCCAATATGACTCCATGATATAAAAAATATAAATCATAAATAGAGTAGACATCTCTTCATCACAATGGAATATTAATCAGAATATGAGACATAAAACTAATAACCCAAATATAATAAGGATAAATTGTATGTTCCAAGTTAAAAGAATTATTATACTAAAAACCTATGATTTTTTGTGAAGATTCAAGGGAAATATCATTCAAGATAACTTACCCCATGAGTATGGAAAAATTGAAGAGGTTATCTCATAGTTAACGCCTTCCAATGCTCACTATTAATAATTACACACTAAAAATATAATTATATCAATATGTATATGAATGATATCACCCATGGACTATGGGGTACACCTAAACCTATGGAAAATTACTCTTTGTATAGGGGATTAAAATCTTGGGTATGTTGACCACATCATTCCTGACCCTCCCTAAGTAATTATTTATTTATAATGGATCAAAAACTAGGCTATGCTGAGGGATTCTTGACTCTATTTGAGATAACACCCATATAGGTGTCATATACAATGTGTAGGATGTGTTTCCTCAATATAAACTCATATGTATTAACCATGGGAAAAAAACATACCAAAGATACTTTACACTAATGTGAAAGAGGGCATCATCCTACTATAGTTAATGAACAAATATATATCTTATATACGTGGTTTTTTAATACCCCAGGTATTCTAATGTACCCATTCCCATGATCGTACACTTAATGAGGTTCTTTTGTACTTTTTCTATGTTTACATAGAATGACAATCCCATTTTACCTATACATTGGATATGTAACTAGTCATGTTATGTACTGTTGATGTGACCAAGTACCTGGATGTTTCTTTTACCATATACTCAGGGGTACACTCTGACTCACAAGTCATGGTCACATGGTTTTCGGCGAGTCACACATGGTGTGTGAAAGTTTATTTTTTTATGGTTAACTAACTACATCTAGTGGATTACAAAACATGTGTTCGTTAGACTATATTCTAGGTTTACCGTTATTACCTAGAAACCACTAGTTTCCATGAATCCCTCGGTTGGACACCACCACCTTATTTATACCAAACAACCCTCTCATGAAACATGGATCTATGTTGATAAAAGTATAATAAATGATATTTGATGTATTCTAACCTCCAACCTAGTAAAAAAATTATTCTCACATCAATATGACATCCAAACACATGTTTCACTAAAATGAGAACTCAAAATCTAATCCCAATTCTATTTCATCGCTATGAACCAAAAAATTTCCATTGATCCCAGTCATGATCCCACTACAATTATCAAATTCCAAAAGGACAGATTACACAATGATAATCTACCAAGTATTTATTAATCCATCAGCCAAAGGATACAATTATGATGAACATATGATGAACAATCAAGAAAAAAAAAATAAAAAACATGTGGAATGAAACTTAACCATTGATTTGTTTCATTTCAATCCATTTATGTGGGGGTGAAAACATAGATGGTAAACATGAAAAAACAAATATCATCAGCACATAAACCTAAGAAGTTAAACTCATCAACCATAATACAATAATTGATTTGTGAATTAATATTTTTGTTAATTAATTGATTTTCAACTTGTGTAAGAAAATAAAAGATATTGAACATTAAAAATACCCTACCTATATTTGGTAACAATTAGTATTGATTAATAGATCTACATCATTTTAATTTGTTAGATCCATGAACTCCGTTGTTGATGATGAGTCCATAAAAAATAAATATTGGATTATCAATCCCATTATCATCCGTAAAATATCCTCCATGGACCACTCAAGAAGGATATGGTTTGGTAGCTGACCCTAAGGTCTATATATAAATGGGGTCTTATAGAAGGAGATTGGATTAGAAACATTAAATAAACAAATAATTAATTAATAAAATTATTTTATTATTTTCACTAATAACTACACTTATATGTTCCACCCAATGATGACAAGGAATATGTCGCAAATAGGGTACGTTATGCATTCTATATTTAATAGCGGTCTCAGATTTAAAAGCAAAGACACTATTCCAGGGATATAAATATTTTCATAAAATATGTGTGTGTGATATGATATATTTAATGTTTTTATTAAATAAATACTAATCCTCTCCATGACTAAGAATCCTATATAGAATCAACAACAATCCTTAAAAAGGTTTCTTAAACATTCCAATGTTTTATTCAAAAAAGTATAGTGGATAAAATGTGGAATGGTATTTTATGAAGAATATCTAAATCATGGATAGTGAAGTTGAGATGTGAAACTTGTTGGTTTTGGGTGATCTATATTATTCAATGTAGTGTAAATAACAAACAGGAGGGGTTTTCTTTTATATGGTAGAGATTGGAGAATATTTTATTTTTTTAAAAAGTTAAAATATTATAATATTATATTTATTAAACAGTTCTTCAAAATTGGATTAATTTAATATTAAAAATTATTTAGGATTTAACTGAAGTCATTTTATTTGATTTAAATTTGATTTTAGTTTATATTAACACTTATCTATTTAGATTTACCCATGTTAAATGTTTTTATCCTTGACCATAGTAACAAATATTTAGTCTATTAATGGTTAAAAATGTAACTCTATGTTAACAATTACTTCCCAAAATTCTGAGGAATGAAATTATCAACCATGTATGACCCCATTTTACCCTTTTATTATAATTATTATTATAATTTTAAAATCATTTAATAATATATTATATAACATATAATACCATTCAACTTATTTTAAGAACTATTTAAAAAATTTTGACTTTAAATAAATCATGATTGGGATATAATTATAATATAAAACATTAATTCAAAAAATTATATATATATAATTTTTAGAACACAATAATTCATACTTATTTTGGAGTTTTTGATATATTTAATTTCATTTATATTAATTTTTAGTTACATAAAAAAACTGTAGTGACATTGCATAAACATTAAAAGAATTATTCAATCACTAAAAACAGAAAATAAATTACAATGATAAAAAAATTAATTATTATATTTGAAAAATAATAATAATTTAAGAACCAATCCTTTTATACTTATAAACAATATTATGAATATAAATTTCAACATATTTACATTGTGTATTTATTATTTTCATCAAATAATATAACTATCACAATCAAATACAAAAGGCCAAAAGTATCAATATTTTTGAAAAAAGGATGAGAAGTGTATATCTACACTCAGTAAACAGGTTAAAGATTTGTTTTAGAGACATTTCAATGTCTTATAAAGTTGTTTTGATCACTTTACCTATTTTACCATTATCATGGTGAAAAATATTTAATATGGTTAATATTCATAAGGACAAAAAATAAATGGCACATGATTAGAAAATTTAAACCCCATGATTTCAAATAGGGTATCCATTATTCATGATTAAATATTTATAAGAGTTAGAAGTCAATTTTCATATAAAATCATAAAACATAATAAAAACTACTATTTATATAAAAAAATTTCATCAAAAAAAATTTATATCAAAATCATGAATATTATTGATTAATATTGAATTAGTTATATTATTATAAATTAAATGGATAATATTTACCTTTAATACAATATATAAAATTCGGCGGGACTATTTAATTGCCTGAATTACGAAAAATAAATCATAGTATTTGAAAATTATGTATTTTTTCAGTACTCCCAAAAATACCAATCATTTTATAAGAATAAAAAAATCACCCAATGATAAATTTTATAAGATCATTTACCAATTTTTTTAATTTTAGAAAATATAAATTTCAATATTCGATTAATATAATTACAATTTCCACCCAATAAAATTATTAAAAAAATTCTTAAGAATATAATGACTTCTCAAAAAATTGATCACTTATTTCCTAAAAATTAATAAATACATTTGTATTGAATATGAACATTATAAATATATTTCATAATGACATAATAAATATTCATAACCACCAAATAAAAGTTTATTTCATAACAATACCATTTAAATAATAAAATTTTAATAATATATCTCAATTCACTAAATGACCCTGGTTGTGTGTTGTGAAAGCTATTAAATTTTTTTTGGAACTAAATTATCAGTGCGTTACACATGGTCTCAACTAGTCATCCCCGGAACACAATTTCTAAGGATTCATTTAAGAGAATGGTAAATGTCCCTAAATTAGTATTATATATTCCATAAAATTTTCCTTACAATATTTCTATTCTAATACTAACTTAACCATAATTATATGATAAAATTAGTATCATTATTATAATAATTTATCAATAAATTAGTTACACGAACATTATATATTCTTTACTATATACTTATTAAAAAATGATAGTTAATCGTGCAATGTGAGAACTTCAACCTCCATAAAGTATATTTTTTATTTTCATATTAATTTTATTTATTTTTCAAATATACATAAAATTTCTTTTACCAATATATAATCAATTATAGAATATCATTATTATTTTATTGTAGTGATATTATACACATCCTTATCATACTCACCCATGAAGATATATAGTCTTCATGTTTGGGTTTGTTTAACCACCTACATGGATAATTACTAATCATAGATTTATAAGTATAATAATTTTTTAATTCATGGTAGATACAAATCCAAATCCATTCCTTTTCATAATATTTTTTACATAATCTTTACCCCAATTATAGCGCTTTTTTAAAAACCCAATTTTCTTTTCGTTGAGTTTTGATCATCCTATTAGAGTTTAAAGCTATATAAATTATTAAAATTGATTATATAATGAATTTTTTTCTTATTTTTTATACTAATTATAATTTTTACAATATGAAACTCATTTTGGAAACATTTCTTACTTCATAGATAATGTTTCCTAAAATATATATTTATAACCCAAATTTCTTTTACATGAGTTTTATCATTTCATATCAATCTTATTTTTTCTATAAAAGGGTACTCCCATATTAATTTATTATTGAATTGTAATTATTCTACTTATAAGGGAGAAAATATATTTTTTATAAAAAATAATAATTATTTTCTATTTATAAAATGTGTGTTTTTAGATGCAAAATTTTCATTATATTAAAAACGAGATTTCCATTCATATTCATATTCATTGTCTTCCTCTAAAAATTTATCAAAGTGAAAAATTATATAATTTACAGGAAAATATATTATAGCTTTCATTTTAATTCTTTTTTCATGGTGTTTTCACCAAACCATGTGAAATAGCCTTTTGGAAGTGACTGATACCATAATCTTTTATTTTAATTCTATAAATGTTTTCAAAATTACTTTTTATGATTTAACATCCATTTAATTTTTTATTTTCAAAATGATATTACATAATATATATTATATTTAACTATTACTAAACTAATATATATTTATGGTTTTGGTGAATTAAATTATAGTACCAAAAAATATAATTCATGATACCTTCTATTCTAGATTAATTGAACTATTATGATAAATGGATCTTTTTTTGTACATGTCAAAATTATTTTTATTTTTAATTTAATACAACTATGTTATAATATTTTGATTCCATATAGCTTATTTACTTACAGGGGTTATGATCATGTTTTCATTTTTATTTATACATGGAAAAGCTTTTGAGTTTCATATGTTGTTATTTAAATATAGATGATTTTATTAATGTTTATTATTTATTGTTTGACCATTCATATATTATATATAGATGGGTTTTCATCATGTTTTCCAATATTAAGACAACTATATAACCATTATCATACAAGTTGTTAACATCTTATTTTATATAATTTTTTATAATATTTTCACATATAAATAATATTTTTTTTGTGATGTATTGACATTGTTTATAATTAATGATTTAAAAAATTGGTTTATTATGTTTTAAAAACATAAAGTTACTATTATATGGGTTATAATTTTTTTATTCATATAGGGCTTACTTAAGAAATGGAATTAAATTTCATTATGAATCATTTAGTATTCGAATTAGACATAAACAAATAATGAGTGGGGTATAATATTATATATCATATTATTGCATTGATAGGTTTGGATAGATAATGGAATGTTGGGTTTTTTGTATACCACACCATATTTTTATATAATTTCCTAAAATAAGGTCTTAAAATAATTGTTTTATTTCATGATTTATGAATTTTATCACTATGATATTACAAATTGTTATAATCCATGTTTTCATTTATTTTCATAGATACAACATGCTAAAAGTCACAATTAATTAAGGATTTATGATTATTAGTTAATACTTGAATTATATAGTATACATATTTATTCAATGATTTTGTTGAGTGTATATTTTCTTTTATGATAATTTTATACAACCTCGTCTTTTGGTTCCATTTCACTATATTATAGAGAATAGTATTGAATTTATTATTTAAAATATTATATCTCATGTGTAGAATATTTTTAGAGATGTTGGAATATAATTAATGATTATATAGTTGTTATATAGGGGATGAAATGTCCATTAGTCAAGAAATAGTTAATTTTTATTTATTTTTGCATTTTCCTAATTATTTATTGCACTAATTCTAAAATGTATTTGGATTTTTTGTAATGAAAATTATATTTATTTAAATTAATGAAAGGATAATTATGTCAATGAATATAATGTTGGTATAGATACCATTATGTAATGTATTTTTTTATGATAACATGATATGAATGTCCAGTTCTATGGAATCACACTTATTATCACATAAGGGGTTATTAAACATGGGAGGTTTGGATATATATTGAAGATTTTTTAATGGTTGGAAACTTAGGGTTGATAAAAATTTAAAAAGTATATATAATGATTAGGTATAGTATATGCATTAATGTTATGGTAGCATTTCACTTTTATTTGGGGATTAGAATATGAGGACTATAATGAAAAACCTTGTAATAATTATATGTTAGAATTTTATGTATAGTATGCCATCATGATGTTTCGGTAAAGTATATATTGAATGATAGTCTTATAAATTAAATTAATTTTTTGATAATATATATATATGAATGATTTAGAAAAGTTGTAAATAAAGATAATTAACCAAAAAGGGAAACTTGGGTATTTACTCGGTTTTCACCTAGTTCATGACAATAAGTTATAACTTACCACCTATTTTGACACTCGTGGGAGATATGAATTATTAAATAAAATTAAATTTCCAAATAATTATAAATTATTTGAGTATGATGTTATGTCATTTAGTTATTGGAAGTAAAATTTAAATTACAATTCCTAATATAGGATTGAAGGAAGAAAGTCACAAGTTGAACAAAAAGTATCATATGTTAAAAATCAAGGTGTCATAGGGGAATAAATATTAATATTTTATTTTTCGTATTGATATGTTTATATTATCATTACAATTTATGTTTCAGTTTTTCGTCTAATTATGTTAAGAAAATAACAATCATAAATGTATTTATCATATATCCACTATGTCTTAAAAATATACAATAGAGAATACTTAAATGGGTGATAATTTCATATTTTTATTATGATGAAAAATGATATTTTCCACTTTTAACCATACGTATTGAGGTGAATATTTTAAACAAATTTTAATCATGAAACTATTATCTAGTTTCATGAATTAGTGACATTTATCAATTATATTAATGTATATCATAAATGTTATGATGATTACATAAAACAGATAAGTATTCTGTTCACAATCCTTAATTTGAATTTGGGAAATATATATAAAACCATATTTATGAACATGATAGGTGAATTAATAACTATGAATTTTTGGACAACTATTTTATAACCCATAATTTATATATAAATAACAATTTGGTTTAATATTTAATTTAAGATGAGGTAAAAATGGGTTGATTACATTTTCTAAAAGTTAGTAATATAATATTGATAATATTGGAATTGATTATTGATTTATCAAAAAAGTGATTGATGATTTTTCTTGGGAATGTTTTTATCATTTATTTATAATGATATATGTTCACTTTTGTGACACCTTATGAACTGGTGGTAAGAAGAATTTCATATTTAATGATAGTTTTATCTTTTTTAAGAATTTACTATTTCACTGTGGTCAAATGTCATAGAGATTCATACGGTTTTGGAAAAAGTATTTTTTTAGAATGAAAAATTAGGGACTATACAAACATGAGTATATGAATGTATTAGAGATTATTTTTGTTTTAGGAAATATAATAAACCAATTATAACCTAATAGAGAAAGTTCGATGTAATATTAGAAGTTATATCCAAACAGATAAATAAGTTAATAATATTTTCACATGTATTCAATGTGGAGTATTAAAAGAATTTGGGAGGATGAAATTAATTTAGGGGGAATGTATAGCCCAAATATTTTAATATATTACAACCTTTAAATGATCCGAATTTTCTTAATATTGTACTCCACATGCAACACTAAACATAAATGAAACCATGATATATTTAGTTAAAATATAAATATTGATGAATTACTATTCAATATCTATTATTGAATTAAGTAGAATAAATTGTATTAATATATTTGTGAAATAAATCTATAATTAAAAATTGTAACATTTTTAAAACTGAAATTTTAATTAGATTAGATATGATTATTAATAAGAACATTTCATCTTTAAAAAATTACATTCATAAAAATAATCTTTCTTTCTCATATGAGTTATTATTTCAGAAATATATGATTAAAGATGCAAATTTATATTTTATAATAAAAATTGGTTAACAAAATTGTATTTATTAAAATATTTTAAATAGTATTCCCAATAGTTAATATTTTAAAATGTTAATTTCTAAAAAAAGAGTTTTTCCATTTTATTTTATGATATCAGGTAAACATCAAAGATATAATTTTTTAAATATAATGTTACCATAAAAAAAATATTTATAACAAAATTATTATCTGAATATGAATTTTTGGTATTTTTTTAAAAAAAAATTTATATAAATAATAAAAAAATATTTCTAAAAACTCTCAACATTATAACAAATGAATGAAACTAAATCTTTTTGAAACATTTTCTATAACAAATATATATTTAAAAATAAAAAATATCTATTAAAATACTATTTTGTTTTAAATAAACCAATTTTTATCATTTTACAAATAAAATAATATTTTATTCTAAAAGATTATAAATTCAAATATATTAAACATATAATTTTTTATCACATGTAGTAATTTAAAAAATAAATATGGACTTCATATAATTGATAGAGATGATAATAATATATAATATGATGGGTTTAAATTTTTTTTAAATATATAATTAATAAGGCTATAGTTATTTATTGTTATAATAATGAAAATGTAATTTTCAAGGAATAGTTTTATTAATATTGTGTATTTTTTTCTAATAAAATAAATTAATATATTTTATATCAAGTTAAACATAATTGGTAACCAATTATTAATAACATTAATGACACAATAAGGTTAAAAAACCATTTTTCTACAAAAAATGTTTTTTTATATATACAATGTTTTACAAAAAGGTATTTTTCAATTACATATCAATTTAATAATAATAAATGAATAATAAATTTGGGATTAATATAATAATTTTTTTTAAGGGTTTTCATTTTTATATTTTTATTGAAAAATTAATTACTTAATTAAAACCCATTTACCAAATTTAATGGAAAAAAGGTAAAACTAAAATCCTATGAAAAAATAATTTCATACATGTTTATGGAATGCATATAAATACATTATTCCTAATTTATTTACTTAAAATATTCCCAAAATTTATTATTTATAATTTATAGAGTCTTTTACTGTTTAATAATGCAATAATAGTATGGAAAATTAAAAGTGTTATTTCGAAAAAAAATTTCTCCACTTGTAAACGGGGTCACTTACACTATTCATGACAAACCCATTTCATAAAATTTGTTATTAATTATATGAAATTTTTTTCCTCATATATTCCTATATAATGTTAACAAGCCACTTTTTTCACTTTTTTAGCATAAGACCATCATTTCCAAGGTTACATTCAAGAGAATGATTAATGTTCCAAAGTGAGAATTACGAAATATATAATATTTTAATAATAACCATTTTCTTAAAAGACTACTCTTAATAGAGTAATATGGAAACCAAATTATATTTATCTTAATTTTGTGTTTTTATATTAATAGTAAATCATTTATTTATTCATCTACATTAACATCTAAAAATAAGAGATCATTTATCATTTGTTGTGTGGAATATCCTCGCTAATAATTAGAGTTTTTAATTTCTCATCTAAAATTTCATTATTTATTCTTATAATGTAAAATATTATTTATAGAATTATTAATATGAAGAATACCATTATTATTCTATTATAATAATATTATAATATTCCTTAACCATACTGAAGAATTGGAATACAACATCTTCATGTTTGAGTTTGACAAACCACTTAATTGAATAATGTTATATGTCTCTAACACAGATGAGTATTGGAGTTAAATTACGAATTATTTTATATGATAATAAAAATTAAATAGTTTTTATTTGATTTTAAATGGTTATATAAATATTTTAATTATTAATAAAATTTTAACTTTGATCACTAAAATTTCTAAAATAAGCCAACACCGATTCAAATTTCATGAAAAAATTAGAAAAAAATATAATAAATAAAAAGAATATGATAAAAATTGGTCTATAAGAACATAAATATATAATATTAAGGTTCATAATAAAGTATCTATATACATAATTTTATTATTCATGAAGTTAGGCGCATGTACACAGCGAATTTGGAACAAGGTTTGGTGTTTCATACCAAATTAATCTCTTAGAGACATATTAGGTATTTTGAAGCTAAATAAATATATACATGTATATGTTTTATATTATAGATATATTATACTAAATTAATTTTAAATCATTTAATTTTATGGTCAATAATATGACTTCTCTTTTAAGTGGATTTTATAAAAATGTTACTAAATCTGCATCAATTCTTTCTCTCAAACATTACTCCCTTGAGTCGTACTTCTATTATTCACATTTTTTATTTAATAGTGTATTTATATTCCATGTATTTAAAAAACCTTATATTTTATTCATTGCTTTAAAATTCTAATTAAAATTATTTTATCATCTTCCAATTTCTTTTTACTTTGTCGTTAAGCAATTTATAAGGCATATTAGAAACTCAATTTTCATTCCTTCAGGATTCATCATCCAATTGAAACTAAAAGTTTTGAACATTCCACTAATTGGATATATTATATTTTTTATATTTATTTTTTATGAATTTACATTTTAACCTCATTAATAAACTTTTAATCATATTTCATACTTTATGTATAATGTAACTCATAAGTAATATTGATTACTCAAATCTAGTTTTTTTATGTTATATTATTTCATGAAGAACAAATTTCTTACATGAATAGTTTATAAAAACATAATATATTTTTATATATTAATTTATCTACCAATAGTGTGAATAATATTGTGAAAAAAAATTCTATTTAGTTACTGTATTTACAATATTAATTTTGAACAACGTTAATTTTAAGGTATTATAAGTAGGGTTTCCATTCGCATTAAAATGTTTCTTCTTCCTCTAAATAATTCTTCAAGAATGTACATATTTATTTTCAGTTACATACTATTGAATATTAATTTTTATAAGTAATTTATTTTAATGAGTGTTCACTTCATCTTTAGTAAATGGCCTATAACATCAAATATTATGTCAATCATAAAAACTGATTCGAAGATATCATTTTTGATCTATCATCCATTTAAATTTATTATTTGGAAGGTATATACCTTTATTTTATTTGAATTTCACTATTTATAATCTAAAATTTATTTATATTCTCGTGGAATGAACTCGTGGTACAGAGAAATTCAATTTCTAATCAATTATTGGTTTTGTTATTCTATTTTTTTTTCAATTATTCATTTCATCTATTTATATATAATACTATACTTTTTTGGTAGACTATGATTATGTTATTTTGAAACCATAAAAATTATTATTATGGATATTTTATTATTATGTTATAAATTTTACATTCAAAGATAAAGGTCTTAGCATTTTGTCTTTTTTTCAAAAGTGATGATTATTGGAAAGTTAACTATGTATCATATTACAATTAAGCTTCATTATATAGTATTCTTGTTATCATTTTATTACATCATTGACATTAATATTTGTTCCTTACCCTAATTATTTTTACTCCTCATTTAACAACGTCCATACCTATAGATGTTAATCAAAAGAGACTATTAATTTATTGGTTGTATAAATAATAAAATTGTTGATGACTTTTTATTATTAACAGATATTTTTCAGGTATTAAAATTATATATTATTCATTATATGGGTAACCATGTTATTATTCATCAAGTAGTTACTAAATTAATGCATCCAATGTATTTAGGAATATAATGGAGAATTCATTGGAAAAAAATAAGGGATTGGTTGGTCCTGACAATATATATCACCTTGATGTCAAGAAATGTCTTAAGGAAAAAAAACATGGGATTTTTTTGAATAAATCACCCTATGTAGATATAATCCATTGGAATCCAGACATGAAAACATATTTTGATGTCAAAAGTTATGAACATTTTCAGTATAAAATCAATAATTAATTTTATCCACATTTTCATTTATTTTCATGGATTTGGCATGAACTATGTTATATTTTATTATAAAATTATGATGATTAGTTACATACCATAATATTTTTAATTGATAACACTATTATTTCTTAATTTTCATTTTTTATCTTACTAATCATTTGAACATAAACCTTATCATGTTTCCATTTCCAAAAGATATGTAGAAAAGTATTGCACGTTTTATGTCGAATCGAAAATATTTTGGGGATATTTTTGTGGAATATGTTAATGATAATTATGGATTATATAGTTTATATATAGAGGTTAATGATTTACATTAGTTGATAAATACATTAGATTTATAATTTTATGATTTTTACAAAGTATATAAATCTTCTATAAGGTATTAGAAATGTGTTTAATGCAAGGTTTTTCAAATACAATGTTATTATGGGATATTTATGTCCAAGGATCTACTGTTTAAATTAGTCCTTTTATGTAATGTATGTGTTTATGAGTACAAGATATGGGAGTGTGGTTCAAGGGCATCACATATGGAGGTTAGAAGAAGAATAAATAAAATATAATGTATTTCGAAAAAAAATTAATCCCTGGAATGTCATACATATAATTCACCAGGAGGGACCTTCCACATGTAAATTAGAAATTAATACTCAAAAAAGTGACAAAAAGGAATATATAAATATACAAAAATAATATTTAAAATGAAAAAACAAATATTATATCCATAATCCTTAAAATATAATTATTACTAATCATGTATAATATAGATTATAACCAATAAAGTTTATTATATATTGAGTCTCTACAATCAAAAAAGAACATGTACTGGACATGGGTTTAAATCATATTAGGGAACCACATATAGAGAACAAAATATATTTTATAACATTCCATGTAAATGTATTTATGAAAAAGTTATTCAATGATGGTCTACCCAATAGATTTAGATAGATATAAGAATCCCAAAAACTATAAATAATTTTGGCGAAGATATAATCATTTATCAAGGATGCTATTATTAGTAGGGGTAATTTAATAATTACAAGATTTCTCTTTAGGATCAAATATACTATAACCATCACCAGTTTTCTTAAAACACACAAACTGAATCTGAAATCCATGATAGTTAAACCATAATGTGTTACAAATATTTATTGAATGGAATTCTAAAAATAATATTCATTAGACCATTATAACTCAACATTAAATATATATATACAGATAATAACATCAATTCAAATATATCAATCATTATTAATATATGTTTTATGCTAATATAATACCTCTATAGTTTCCCACATTGGAATTAATCAAGAGAAAACGACTCTATGAAAATTGGCATGATCCATTATTTAATCTGATAATCTAAAAAACTATTGATATTGAAATATATCTATAAATTTCTTTATCAAATAAAATTTATGATAGTTTTAAATAAAATAATCACATGGAATGTAAATCCAATTATTGAAAATTTTGATAAAATCTTGTATGGGTAGTGTTTCTTAATCCTATAACACATCACTTGAATCAATCATCTTTTACACTGTCTATATAAGTTCTATAATCCATCTAATTTCACAAGGATTATAGTTTATAACCATTATGACAATATCAACATATATTTAATGTTATTATAAAATGATTTACTACCTCATTTTCAATGCATGAAACGTTATCAAGTCTCTTAGGACCAAACTCAAATCATTTCACTACATTTCAAATAATAATTGAATAACCTCTCCAAAGAATATATTTTCATATAGAATTTACCCGAATACACTATATGACTTAATAATTTAATAAAACCGACCACCAATACCACACATCATCATACTATAATATTTAACACTAACCCAATCTTTTCATGTTATTTCGTGATTCCACATAAGGCTCGTGACATAATTCCTTAAAATAGAATTATCATTTGAATAAATGGTGCATGAATCATATCATAATCATAAATATTATTTTATTTTCATGTAAAAATACAATATTTAATTATATACATATTATAATTTAAAAAATTTACATCCCCTCCCTGATAAAACAAACCACAAATAGATCAATATAATCTATTGGATACCTATTACTAGATTTATCTCAAAATGGTTGAATCCATGAAACAAGAAATTCTGAAAAAACATATAATTACACATATAAATAATCCATATTTTAATCCTATATATTATACACATGATATAACATCTATAGAATCAGTAAATATAACACTAATGTTCAAGGTAGATCATGTGGTCAATTTTAGTCGGGGGGGTGAATAATGGTTCCCATTTTAATTTTTTTTTATTTTTTAATCTCCCCTATTAATATTCAATCCTATAAATTTTCAATTTTATATATATCTTATTTTGAATTCCAAACACACACTTACACATGTAAAGTAGAAAATAATGAATATAAAACAACATGAAATACAACAAAAAGGTTAACTAATAACATAAGTATATAATAGTTATTTTATTTGTTTAGAATTTGAAATAAATATATCACCATTAATAATTATAATTATTTTAAAATGAAAGAAGCTATTATCTTAAAGTAAAAAAATATAAAGAATGTGAAGGTATCATCTTTAACACTTTAGAAGGTATCATTATAGAATTAATGTTATCCTATGATATAATCTATCTCCCAATATAACTATAGTGTCCCCACTAACATGGAGAAGATTTTATTTGATATATAAAATATTATATGGCCCTCAAAATTGATTCGATGGTAAATAATCTTATTCTTTTCTATAATGTAGCTATATCACAATATAAAAATATTCTTCCCCGATAAAAGGTTACCCATTTCAAATCTATCTTCTATTATATAAGAATGTGTGTAATAAATGATGTCTCAAATATCATATCATATAAAACTTATTCAATATTGGGATCATTATCATTTCTAAATCAGTTGTTTCATTTGTCATCATGTTCTTTGACATATAGATCATGGACATTCATTAACTGTTTCAGACCTACTTATATGTTATCTTCATATTCATTTTCCTCAATTCACTAAAATTTAATTAAATAATTACGCCACCTTTTATCGCTTTATAGAATATATAAAAATTACATAGTATGCCATATTGTAATATAACACACCAAATCATATTCTTTGGTTATTATTTTTCATTCAAAATTTAGATGTACAATATTTCCATACATTGAATATATATTATCCATAAATCTATATAGTGTTATATTATCAATAATCATAAATTTATCACTAAGAATAATCAAATCTGAATTTCAAAAAATATAATCTTATTCTCAACTAGTATTACAGAGATCTCTATATACTCATTTAATCCATGAATAACATATCAACCTTTTTTCATTCAAGAGGCTATACATCAATCTTCTTAAAAGCATTTATTAAATAAATATGTATTTTATACACATTGGGAGTATCTTTTTCATAAAATAATATCATATGATCTGTTGATTTTCTTTATTAATAGGATATGGCATCATAGATAAACATTTTTCCTTACATCTCATATTAATTATTCATTGGCGGAATCTTGTTTATTTAAAGTGATTTGGTATTTTATCATGATGTCATGAAAATAATCATCACATTATTATTAATCAATACCATTAGTTTTTATCAACAGTAACCGCTATATATCTCGTAAAGAGATATTATAAAATCTTATTCATTTCTATGTATTCCATTAATATTTTTCAAAACATGAGGTGATAATTATATATTCTTTTTTAACTATAATACTTTTATTGGAAATATAGATTCAATCATATGAACCATAGTGCATATTTTTATTATTATCTTATTCATAATCACTACCAATATATTTATTCACATTCCATATCATATCCAATTATAGGAATCATCAATACATGGGATCCCAAGGAAAACCTTGTATTATCTCTTTACTTTTAAATTATTAATTTTGTTAGATAATTTGTTTATTCCTCTTCAAACCAACCTACAATTACAATGAGAAAACTCATTAGTAGTAAATAAAATCATAACAATAAAATGGGATCAACAATATCAATTTTTGAATTATTTATGAATACCATTATCAACCAAACATCAAAATCAAGTCTACATGACTTCTTTAGATATCATTTTCTATATAACTTATTAGCGATAATTAAAAAATGTTAGTAATAATGGAAAATCCTAATAGTCTTAATATTAAATAATTTTTTAAATAATTATTCACTCAACATAATAAAATTGGATCCCCTTTAGTGAAGGATAATATCAGTTTTTTTTAAATAATAACATTTAAATTATGTTACAGTATATATACATGCAATATCTTGGTGATGAATGTAAGATTGATTATTGTAGATATAAACAAATTGATAAAACAATTAATTATGTGTAATGAATATAATTTATATTATCATGTGTTTTTCAAGTAAAAATTTATTTATGTTATTAATATAACACAATATTAAAAATAAAATAAAAAACATTCCATAACTTGGTTTTTTAGTTTTCAATCTATATTTCATATTTGTATGATATCACCCTCATGTATTCTATTTAATTAAATAACAATAGAATTGAAATATAATTTTATTAACTTAGTTTCAACCATGTCCAAAATTATATATTCACACACAATAGTGACATTATAGAAGCTATAATTATTATATCATCTTTAATAGATAATCCCCAATATCCATTTATCATAATTAGTGTTTTAAAATGAACTCTTAAATCACTTTAGTAAAACATAAAATATTGAAAATAAATATCACTATATCAATCAGATAATTTCATGATATATATCATATAGTATTTTACAATAATCACAACATTCAAAAAGTCATCCTTTTTCATACGTCACATTAAATTCATATTACAATGAACCATTATCAAAAAAATATTTTGGAATAAGGTGGGTGAACATATTAGTCTAATTTACAGAAAAATATTGACAGATAGTTTTTAACCCAAATGACATCCCAACTAATATTTAATTTTAATAATGATATCACTATTGAATTTACAAAAACTAATCTATATAGTGATCATGTTGTTCTTAAACTTTTTAGTATTATTAACTTATAAAACATCCTTTTTATCCTTTGATATAAAGGAACATGAATTTTTTTATGTTTTCACCATCATCTTTATAAATTGTATTTTGGTTGTCTAAATAATCATCCATTATTTTTAAACATGATGCGATTTATTTATTTTCCCAAATTGGTTCAATTAAAATCCCACTTTATTTTATGTTATCTCCAGCAATATTTATAATCATTTAAAGCGACTAATTTTTCACATTCCATATAATCACACTTCAAATACTTATTTCACACACCTAATAATGTTGAATATGTTCAAGATTGATTTTTTCCATTGATTGTAAAAAAAATCCATTCATCCTTGATATCCATGGAATGTTTTTAATGGATAATTATGTGGCCTTTTATCTTATAGTATAATCATCTATTTAATGTTCTACCATTATTTTCAAATATTATTCATGATTTTGTACTATTCTATGATTCCTACTATTGGTTCGTAACCAAATAAAGACTTTTTTACTAGTGTTTTCCATCGAACAATGGTGAATTTTTGTTCTTAAAATTTATGATTAATTCTTGGAAAATTAATACCATTTATAAATATAAAAATATCTACTTTTGATTAAAATTTGAATTTTATTTTCTGGAATATAAAATCTATTTTAAATCATATATTATTATTTTCATATGTTTTTCATATACAAAATATGATTTATTTTAAAACCATATTTACACAAACCCAGTCAAGTCCATCAAAATAATATAGATTGACTAATAGGATAAAATAAAATAAAATAATGGTTAAATCCCCAAAAACACCACCACTAAAAAATAAATAAGGATGTTTTTATTTTTAAGCATATCTAGAAAAATGTATTTAATTATTTTTTATAGAGAAAAAACCCATTAAATAAAATTTTATTTGAATGAATATTCATATGATAATTATCAAAACCACCCTTCGAAATAACTGGTGTATTTTTTTTCATTTTTATTCACCTATATATTCTCTATTTTGGAAGATTAATTTATTCTATAAAATAAACCATTATTAGAACAAAAATCAGTTTTGGGAATGTGTTTCCTATTTCATTAATGTTATTGAATATAGATCATTATAGGATATCACAACATTATTTTCATTAATAATGATTTTTTAGTGAACATAAAGTTTTGAAGACCTATAATGGAAGAACCCCTTTTCTCATCTATTTAGGTTGATTTGAAAAATGTTGGCTGAAAATTTAACTATTTGACTTCTAATTTAAGAAAATATATATTGATTATATTTTTTCATAGTCAAATGATCTTGCATTTTTTTAATCTCTCAAATTATAAATATTATTAAAAAATTTGCGTTTTAGTGGGAAGTCTCAAAGAATAACCAAACAAGAATAAATATTAAGTATTATAGGATATAATTAATTTATTCCCACAGAACATTTAAATGTTTATACAATGAATCATATATAATATCTATTAAATGAAAAACTTCATCATATATAAATCATATAATAAATGGTATTTTATTATTAATCCTATATTATCCAAGGAAATTATATATTATTATATTATTGTGTACCATTCATTAAAATCATAGATAAAAATATCAACTTGTTTAATAATCCATGTCGTTTTTCTATATTTTTTTATAAAATTATTCCTCCATATCATATATTATGTTGGAAAACTAATTTGAGCAATTGATATAGTCGGTATCTTCCAAAATCTCTACCTTAGAGTGCATATGTAGAACCATAAATGCTTTTGGGTTTCTTCCATATTCTCATAAGAAATAATAATTGAAAAATCATATTTTTTAATATTTGACATTGGGAATGGAATTTTTTTACCCTCTTCCCATAAATAAAATAATTTACCCATTAGGATTCGATCCACCCTTACTCAATCCAACTTAATGGTAGGATACATACTAGATAGTATCTTATTCAAATGATCGTCCCCTTATTAGGGAAGACGTCCTCTTCCTTGAATCTATACATATTTTTCTACAATATAATGATCACCATTGTAGATTATTAAAATAATCAGTTATATTTTTCAATTTATTATCTTTTTTATCATATTAGATCAATTAGACGATGTATATTTTTATCATTTTATGCACCTAATTTCTTAATACCATGATATTATGACTCAAGATCATAATTTACCAACAAACTCTAACAAATTCTGTATAACTCATGAATAAAATCCTTGTGTACCATTGCATGAATCATCTATATTTTCCCAACATATACATACATATCATTTTTTTATTCCCTATAAATTGGTTACTTCAGTGGTTACCATACTTCAAAATCATCATTTCCAATGAAATCATTACCTAATGTCTCAAAAATGGTGTCTGTGCTGGATTCCTCATCCTTCTACATGACATGAAATTTAGAACATGGATTTTTATCCCATACTTCATAGCTAATAAATATACCAAACAAATATATATTTCCATTTACATATTAAAAAGTAATAGTGTTATTAAGAAACATATTATAGGTGGAAGACAGTTAAAAATTAATTTTAATGTTGAATGATGAATAACAGTAGAACCAATATCCTAACAAGGGTGAAAAATCAATGGGTATGCATACCTTCCCAAAAAAGAAATAAAATGATATGAAACATGATTATATTATTGGGAAAAATTTCCATCCATATTATATGATCATATATGAGGGTTTTGGGGAGCCTTTCTATACATATTCCTTATAGGAAAGAGTATGATTTGACTCTATAAAACACATTCTTCTTAGTAAAATAGAAATATAACTATTATTGATTCACATATGATTATGTAAATAGTGTTAATAAAACATATATTCAATCTTATTTTCATTTTAAAGGTTGATCTATAAATTCATATACTTGACACTAGTAATCGATTCCTATTAATTGATCATATAATAAAATATTTCCTTAATCATGGATTTTAACCACATTTTTTGTCAATTATGAATATTAACCTAGGGAATACTTTTCATTATAATGTTATGATTATTATCCTTTATATCATAATATTATGTGAGAGGTTTTATATTTTGTAAATATTTATCCAGTCATTTCATTATAAAATATAATTTATTTACTAGCTATTATTTTAAATCATGTACATCAATATATATCCTAAATAAAAAAGTGAAACCATAAATGGTATATTTATTCATGAAAAATATAACTTTTGGTTAAGGATCATTAAACGAATCAATAAACTCATACACTTCATTTTCAATAACTAACAATTCCAAGAGACTATCCTCAAAATTAATACAAGAGAAACCACATTAATTACCTTAAATTACTATAAAACCATATTTTACCATTGATTAACTTCTCATTTAATTAGAATATTATTTATTTATATTCAATAGGGTTTTATCACAACACTATTATTTTTATATATCATATTTAAAAAATTAATATACTATAACTAAATTATAGAGATTCTAAAAAAATACACTTCTCATATAACTAATAGATTATAATAGAAATGAAAATATATCTTATTTGAGGAATATTATATTACATTTAATACCAATTTATAAGCCTACATGACCATACAATTACATGGATATGGGGGACTAATATGAACCTTTTACCGATTTAATATCTATTTTAGTTTCCACTAATAATATTCAAACATTTATTTCTTATAAGAAGTGTGGATCATATTATTCATTACCAACACACAACAAAAAGTGTAGATAAGTAAATATACAATATATAGTAAGAAATTTTGTTTATGGTTCAAAAAAGTGTGGGTATCTACTTTTTATTATGTTGTAGTTTAGTATAAGACACAAAATTTATCATTAATAAATCTAAATGAATTAGAAATGTGATAATATACCATATTAAACTCCACACATATTTGGGGTTACAAATGTATCGAACTTAACCATTTAGTTGGTATCATCATTAAGAAATGATTTCTTAAAACTGTAGTTATCTATTGATAGATCTGTAGTTTCTTAACTGGTTTGAAAAATATTATAATGTATCTAAAGTTTCTCCAGAGGGCCTCCTATTTAATTTATTAAACATTACCTTACTTCTTCTCTCTGATATCACTACACCAACATAAAAAAACTTATTCCACATCAATTGGTCTCTCGAATCAAATATATCTTTTTTATAGTAATATGTGATATCAATTTGTTTATTCACATATCCCTACAAGAATATATTATTCAAGATCAATATTAATGAAATTTATCTGAAAATATTATTTTTCACCATAACAATCATTGAGACATTGATTATAAAAAGTATAAAACTATTCACCACATTAATAAGTTTTCTCTTCATATTGTTCCTCAAAAACACATGATCTCTTTTCTATGATGTTATCAGATTATCTCAGACTCCCCCATCTCAAATAATAATAATTTTTCAATAGTATCTAGTATGAATTTATATATCTCCGACCAAAAATCTATTATTATAATTTTTTCTTTTAAGAGTAAAATTTAAATTATTTATATGAATAAAACATAAATATTCATTAAATATCATCCATTTTATTAGGATAATCATAATCATTTAATATGTCAATAGAACTCCCAGGTATTATCCAAATATATTCTCTGTCTCTATTGGTATTACTTGGATACCCATATTTTCATTTTATGAAAATGAATGATTTCATCATTTAATCTTTCAAGAGACTCAATATTTTCCTTTTATAAGTCTTCTAAATAATCTATATGAATTTAATCCATGATAGAGTAATATCATTAAAATTATATTTATTTAGTAATGAGAATGAAAACCTCTACAAAACACATTTTTATTTAATAAAAATATTCATTATTATTTTCTACAATCAGGAAAACTCAATGAATAATAATATTTTATAATGAATTCCATAAATTTATTAAATAATTAGTATCACAAAAAACCATTTATTTCTTAACTGATAACCCTTGTATATCACTCAAATAGAGATCACTAACATTTACATGTTAACATAAAAACCCTTATGTACTCATTTAAATCATTATAAAACTCTAAAATATTCTCTAATTAAATGATACATAGGTATATATATAAATAATATATTTACTCTAATGTATTACAATATAGATTACTATTTTTTAATGTTCTCAATCTACATCCTAGAGTATACTTTTGTATTAAAACGTGATAAACTTTAAAAATCATGTGGAAAACCTTTATATGTCATTGATATAGGTTGGTGACATGGGTGTGTAACATACATGATAATATATAATATTAATTTTATTATATTACATAGTAATGATTCATATATCGTTATTCTCATTATGATATTTCTTTTTCTACTATGGGTGTATTGATCATTTCAAGGATATTAATCTTGGAAATTATGATCTCCCACATTACTACAATGAGTTTGAATCATATAGGGACAGACTTTATGTTTTTCCATTAATCTCATTTAATTTTTTTATTTAGTCATAGGACGAAATATTATTCATCAAAATAAGAAATGTTTTTTATTTTTGTTATTGATAGAAAATTTTAAATAAATATTTATGCTCAAATAAATAATTTGATTAGAAGTATAATTATATTATTAATTAATATCATATTCTAAATAATTTAATAAATAACTTTATATAGATTAATTAATAATTTATTTCATTCTATGAATATTAAATTAAATATTTTATTCATTAAACTATAAATATAATATTTATAGAATTTTTGAATCGATAATATGTATCTATTTTTTATTCAAGAAGATAAAAAAGAATTATTTATTAAGAAATGCAGTAATTAATTATGGGTATATTATAAAAAAATATTTTATTCATCAAACCATGAATATATAATTTATTCAGGGATTCGGTAAATTTCATGTAGGATAACCTGACACGGTTGGTTTTCTGGAGAAAAATATAATTTTAAAAGATAGTATATAATTTTTTTTTGGATTCTGTAGGTTATGTAATTCCATTTAATAAAAGAATTATAATTTTATTTGAAATGTAATTGATTCATTATTTGATTAAAATATTTTTATTATCACATATGTATTTAATTAATTTTTAACCCTAACTATTGGTGTATAAATAAAAAATTATTATAATTATGAGAGATTCATTACTTCTGTCAAAATTCCCCTTCAAATAAATTTCAATAGAAATAAAAATTGAACATATTGTTTTATATAATGCTCAATAAATTCTTAGAACCTCATTCCATTTCCTTCAAGATGATGATATCCAGAAAAAATCCAACTACCCTGATTGGATAATGGTAGTGTTTATTGAAGATGTTAAATATTCTTGGTACCCTTACATTTGTGCTTGGTATAATATAGATAATGTTTTAAGATATATGATTCACATATGAACCCACACTAGTGGGTATCTACTTTGTTTCATCATCATAAATTAAAATAAAACCGTAGTGAATTAAGATTATCGACACCCGAATCAATGAATGAAATCTAAAAAATGGAATATTTTCAAAATATTGAATTAGTTATAAATTTACATTATAAATATATTCTCTCTAAGATGAAATGTTTTTTTCATTATTCAATAGAAAATTTTCGTTTCCATGATTGTCATCTTCTCATATTTATTTATGTATTTATCTAAATGAAGTTGTGTTGGCCATAGTACCAATAGGGTCATATATTGGGATATGATCCAATAATTGATATCAATATATTGATGATAAATTAATAATAATATAGTTATTATTAATCATTTACATTTTTAAATGTTTTTTTCTTTGAAAAAAAATAATTTTATAATATGATTATCGTGGTATTATTTTATTCTTTTTGTTTAGCACTCATCTAAATGAGATCCAATTAATAATTAAGGATGTACATTTGATAAAACCATTAGGAATCACTAAAGATTATATCAAAATATTAAATGACCTCATTATATTACACTAAAAGGTATGTTATATGTATCATAGTGTATTACACAATGATGAATTTTTTATTCTATTTCCCATTATCAAATAAATAAAATTTCTTATATTAAATACACTGATTTTGGTGTCTATAATATTCTCAAACATGGAATATCAAAATTCACATTGTGAAACATGGTAACACACCATGTATCCCATGTGTTTTCACAGTGAAAATTAATTTCAAAATATTCTTATTATATTAATTAAATGTCATATAAGGTATTATAACCATGTCATAAGGACTTTTTTCTACATGTTATTATTATACAAACTATAAAAAAACCATATTAACATTGAAAATTATAAATTTGTTTTTTTACTATATTAAACTCATAATTATTTTTTTGGTATTTTATTTCATGAAAATACATTCCATGTGATATGTTTTATATAATAATAAATTTATAGTTAAATTATGTGTAAATTACAAAAACAAATTATGTATTATCCTGTAGATAAATATTATTTACTCTATTTGTAATAATTTACTAGACAATGTATTGTTTTTATGTGTATAGTCATTTATAAAAAGTTCATGTTTTGAGATTATGTTAATAGTTTTGTATGGGGTATTTTTGTGTTTTAATTCTATGAAGTAAAAAATACACTAAGAAATTCGAATAAGTTCTCAATGTGTTTCATCCATTTACATAGGTGTAATTATTTTATAAAATTGTAAACTATGTTATTTAATTTTATTTATAAAAAATAATACATTATGGGTATCGACAAGATTGATCTGAAAAAGATTAATATAAAATGAATTAATCGATCCATCTAATTATTAATTGGATATATTCTTGCAAGGTATATATTAATAAAACAATGAATCGAAACAAATGTTAGATAGTTATTTTAAACATATATTCATTAAATATGTTGATGATCATGATCCTAGACTGACCTATGTATGTGTGTGGTTTATTTTAATTTAATTGTTTTTATTGTTTATAATAGTTATTATTAAATAAAAATGATGGGATCTCACAAAAACCTCCCTCTATTTTTTATAAAAGGTTGCATGGAAAATGTTTATTTTTTGTAAATTTCAATTATAGTTTACTTCACCTCTATATGTAGTTAATTTATTATATGTATGGAGCTCATAGAGATATATAGTTGGCTCCCGATGGAGAAAAGGTGAAAAATACTAAAGAGGTACTAATAACCTATTTTGAATGAAAAAACATAAGAACAAACTATTTAAATGAGAAATCATTATCATAATGTGAATGTATTAATTATTGTCTACTACATAAAAACATGTACTTAATTCTAAGTTTTATTACATATTTTTTAATTTTATTTCAATGAGAAGTATTCTTAATTTTATGGATTTCAGATGAACGTCACAAAAATAAATTGATCAATGTAAAGATATAGAATTAAAATAAAAGCACTATATATAGATATTTAATTCACACTTTGTTAATAAATTAATTTAAATAATTTAAAAAAATAAAATGACATATAAAAGAGATAAAATAAAAAATTATTATTAAAAAACCCTCAATAATATATTATATCAAACAAAAAATTTTATTACATTATTAAGAATGAAACTATAGAATAATGTTCTATCATGGCCATATTTCTAGATCATAATTTTATCAAGGAGTTGTTATTATTTTTTTGGGTTTAATTTACCATTATGTAATTGAATTTAATAGAAAATGTTTATGCCAAAAAATAAATGACTCTATTGAGGAAATTGATGCCAGAATATAGGTATTGGGGACTGCAATAAAAAAGATAAGGAACAATATGTATATAGTTAGAAATATTAAATATATAATACCTTGTTGTGATTATTTTGGATATATATTAGATCTTAAGGTGGGATATATATATCATTTATACTTGACAATCCAAATGATTATACATTCCCAATTGAATTTGGAGGTCCATTGAGATTTGATAAAATAGTTGGACAATTAATAAAATAATTAAATTCTTTCATCTAAATTATTTAATAAATTAAGGTACAACTATTATATTTTAATTGATATTGAAAAATTTCATATAATCTATGGAAAAAAAGTTTACATTCATTATGTTAGGATATTTTCTCATAGGAAATTTTTTTAGAATACCAATGATGACTTACATGATTTTACTATTATAAAATTTAAACAATGTATTGGAATCGCTATTTCTAATCTACCACTTTAATAAGAATGTAATAGTGTGAGGGATTCCCATAAAATATTCATGGAGGAATAATCTTATTCTATTTAAATAATATTATTAATGATGATATGACTATATGGTATTGTAACATATGGAAAATAATTCATACATCATGAAGTCTTGTCTTCTTGGTTAGAAAAGATAAAAGGAGTGACAATAGATAAATAAGATTTTCCCTACACTGAATTAGTGAGAAAAGTAATTCTATATTGCTACAGATCATTTCTTCATAATTATTATATATACTGATAAATTATATATATTATTCTGCCATTTTTATAACAATGTATAAATTAATATTATGTTACCAACTTCAAAACCAATTTTATCTTTATTCATAGAAAACTAGATAAAGTACTTAAGAATATTTTTAATTTTCTTCATAAAATAGATACATTTTAATATAATATATTTCTTTATCCCTTATTAATCGATAATTGAAATGGTTGTGAGACTATTGAAATTTTATATTTAATGTTTCCATTATGATGTGCTTCTAAATGAAAATTATGATTTGGGAATTAAATAAATAAAAGGATATTTTTTATTATGTGTTAAGAATGATCATTGGAAGAATAATTATTCTATAATAATATGAAATCAAAATATTCAACTTCATGTATATTCATCATTACATTTAAATTATTCATGTTAATTTTTTTGTGAAGCTTTCTTCATATATATGTATTTCAAATATAAGAACTAAGTATGTATTCAAATATTATAAAACCTATTTTCAATTAATAGTGGATATAAATAATTTTAAATCATATATCAATAAATAGAAGCACACATATTTTTCAATTCATAGTTGAATGATTCAAGATAAACTATTGATTTTTTAGTGTTGTATTTTATTTTTTAATATTATTTTCACTTACATGGAGATATTGTTTTGTTCTAGATATATATAGTTTTGTATTTTATACTAAAATAATATTTTAATAATTTTATATTACAAAAATATCAAACTATTATTTAGTGTTGAATATATATATATATATATATATATATATATATTTATATATATGTATATAAACATGACATAGTCACCTGATGGTGGGAAGATAATTCTTATTTAGGAAAACATTATATTAGTTGAGTTATTTATATTTAGAAAAGATGTATCAGTCTCAATTTATCTAAGATACATTGGATAATAACATATTACTTATCATATATTAGATAATGAATCATTTATAAATATTTTTTCCCAAATATAATTAAGAGTTAGAATATCAAGGGAAAATGAAAAATTATAATTCTATGTACAAATTTATATATTTTAATATATTAAATTAGAATATTTTAAAAATTATTAGAGAAGTAAATGAGGACACATAGTAATGGAAACAGATCAAAATAAATGTATTTTTGGAGAAAATATTATCTACATAATCAGTGATTATTTACATGTCGTGTAAAGGTACTCCTTAATAAAAATAGTTATTTAATTCAATATAGTGATGCTGTTTAAAGGAATATAAATGGTGATTCTTATATATTAAAATTATTATACCATTTACTGAAGTATTATTTTTGTATTTTTTCCATAAATAATGATATACCAACTGTATTGACTATGGAATATCATAAAAATATTTATATCTTATGAAAACATTTTCTCAATAAAATATGTATTTATTGAAAAAATAATTTTAGAATCTAGTTTTTTTACGCAAATTAATATCAAAAAAATATTTGATCTCAGTAAATTAACATTTAGCCATTGTGGATAATAAATTCAAGTATAGAGAAACTATGTTTACAAAACATAATCATATCTCTAAAATTATATTGGGATAATTCATAACGTATATTAGTTTAGGATGTGTATTAACAAGATTTTCCATTGAAAATTTGGACTTGACTAAGCTCAGTTGTATGAGTATATATAGAGACCCATATTAAATAGGAATTCATAATCAAAGAGGTTATTTATGTTCAACATCACTGTTGAAATACATAGTACTATTTCAAAAAAATGATACCTAATGTAGAGAAGTTAATGGGAACATGATAAAATTTACATGTATAGGTCAATTATTAATTGGATTATCTGTATCACTATTCATGGACTCCACATTTTAGATATTTCATTGAATTTATACTTCTAAAGATAAATATTGTGAAACTTGACATACATGTTATATTTTGGTACAAATAATTGTTAATTTATTAATTAGTGTTTTATTTTATGGGGAATACTATACATCAAAAATCATCAATAAAATATTATTGAATTATTATTGTTAATGAAATCTTATATGATCATCATATTGTTATACTGATTGTTAAGGCCACCCCAATTAGAATAATCTATAGGGATTATGTCTATATGATGTGATTAAATTGAAACCCTATAATATATGTAAATATGGAATAAATATAAACATTCAATGAAATCAGTAAATTCCAAAAATATATAAAAATTTTAAAAATTAATTTATTCATAACCCTTCGATAGTGATAAAATATTTTTATTTGGAAATGAAGTAGTTTTATGTTTCTCTAATAGTTTAGTGTGTTCACTATAAGAATTCATCCTAGATATATTGATAACATTTGAAAACAAATCTCATGTCGGGGTTGTCTTTCAGGACTGATGAATTAATAAATTCATGAATGTCAAAAAGTATGAAATAATTTATACAAAATAAGATTTAGAAACTCGATCCATAGTCTTTTGAAATTTTTTGATAGTAAATATATTGACAATTGGTTGAGAAATAAATAAAATATAACACAAGACTGATTTTTTTTGTCATATATTCTTTCATGTTGAACATGTGTGAAAACATGAAAATATTACTGAGATACAATAATTTTAAAATATTACATTCTAGGAATTTATCTCATAAACAATAATATATAATAATGTTTGATAATACTGATACATGATGCATTATATGTAAATATCCAATATATCCAATAAAACTACAAAAAATTGAATTTTAAATTCTTCAAAATTAATTGAAAATGTATAATTTCATGGGTTCCCAATTTCTAGTGAATTGGGAATACCGGTGATCATGGGAATTGAACACTTGAATCTATATTGATCAATTATATCAAGTATATTGTTAAATATAATATAATATAAAATAAATTTTTTTTATAGCATGTAGATTCCATATTTGTAATATAAAATTATGTCACATCATTCGATGTAGCATAACATGCGGTTTAAAAAATTAATATTGTAATTTTGTTTTATCCCATAAATAAGATTTCAATCATTAATATAATAAGAATTGAATACGGAATTGATCATGGTGTTTGGTTTTATATAAGGGAATAAGTGGTGGATACATGATATTATCACTTTTATAGGGATATTCAAAGGTATTGATTTCATGGTAAGAATATATTTTACGTAGTGATCGGATTATTCAGAACTTATCCTTGGATATGTGGTAGGCCTAGTAGCTATATAAATCTCATTAAAAGCATGGTTGTCATCAAATAAGTAATCAATCATTAGAAATTTCCTCCAGTGTCAGTGTGATTCTGTTGGAATTTCCCTGCTAAAACAAACTTCTTAATACATTAAATTACCTATAAAATCATGTATTTTAATATTAATAAATAAAATATCACATATATTTTATACATTTTCATGACATTAATATGATAATTTTAATGACTATATGTTCATTAAAATAATTATATATAGTTCCATTGTGTGACAAGAAATGTGATATCAAATGATGATATTCAAAAAAATATTTCTACGGTAATATAAAATTATTTGAAGAGACAAGATTTATAACTATTGTTAAGTGTGAGTAATCATATATTGATGACATTTATTCTCAATATTTTTCACATTCTATATATAAGACTATAAAGTATGATTACATAAATTCTAGTAGGAATTCAACAAGTATATGTGCCATTTGATATTCAAGACTAAAAGCATGTATAATGATCATTAGACATTAATAATATTATTAATTCTAGTCATAACTCATGTAGATTAATGTAATGACATTAAACAAGACGAAAAATGATCACATTGAATTTGGGTACATCATGAATGATATGTTGTTAAAAAATATGTTTTGTAAAGATTTGTCCATTTAATCTTAACAGATGTTTATTTATCAATAATTTGATAGAAATCGAACAATCTTATAATATTATGTGGTCATGGTATAAATATGATTCTATTTCAAATAGTTAATGAATTACATATAAATATTATAATTCAATGATATAGTTCATTGAAGGATAAAATTATGTGATTAGGGTGTTTTTTAAATCGAAATTTAAATAATGTTTTAAAATAAAATAGATTATCATATAAAAAATTTATTTAAGAATAATAAATAAAAAAAATAAATCTTAGATAAAATTAATCTATTACGTGTAGATGATTATAGTTTTATAGTTTTGTGAAAAAGATAATATTTTTATTACTAGTATATCATAGTGGCTATCTAGGTTCATCACATGTGAAAATCTTTCTAGTAAATCAATCGTTATTCGTAATTGTTTTTATTTTTTTATATTTATTGTTTTATAAAAAAAATTTGTTATGAAAAAATAACGCAATGAAAAATATAAATATAAAAAAAATGTCGATGAAATATAATTAAATTAATTTATGAGTTAAGGTCCTAGTTCTAGGAACTGGGAATCCAAGTTCCTTCATTATCCCTAATTTTTTTGACTAATTTGAATTTGATAATTAATTTATGACATCTAATTAATGATTATCTACTATTTACATTTTTTGTAAATTAATAAATTATTATATGATTTAATTTTCAAATTCTACTCCCCCAATTCCTATATTCATGTTTTATGACACACCTTAATTGAGAGTGTGGAACCTTCTATGACCCAACTCCATCATATTCTATTTCATCTATTGGATAAACACAACACCACTGTATGATGATATTTTTCTAACAGATATGGGGGTCTATTGAAGAATTAATTAATAGAAATAATTTTTGATTCTTATCATGGTAAAAAGATACATCCCTTATACACATAACCATCATTTGTCACAAAAACAAAAAAAAAATTAGTAATTTAGAGTCAAATAGTTCTGGAACACCATGAAACATCTCCCAAGACCATGAAACTGAAGTGTGACTTAACACATTATCTGTAAGAGAAAATTAAAGAGAGAGGTATGAGATTAATAGATTAAGACTAGAATAATGAAACACTTGAATAAATATATTGAATTACTATGTAATTAAAAATTAAATTAAACCAAAAAACCTAAATAGTAGTATCCAATATCCGTGCATAAGATCCATACCCTATAATGTGTGATATCGTTTATTCCCTATTTGTATCTTTTTATAGGATTAAAAAGTACCTGTAACAAACCATTTTTATCCTTCATTAATACCAACACTATATCCATCCCCTGAAAAATCCCAAAGGTGTTCCCTAACCCCATGGGCGGTATCATGTTCATGGGTAACAATAAATTTGGGTTGGGAACAATTTACCCAAGTAAGAAAGAAAAAAACCTTAAAAACAATCTATAAAAAGAATCAGAAATTTCAATGAGTAACAATAATTAAGAAAAATGAAGATATTAATACATGGTTTTAAATAAGGTTCAAGATGTCCAAACATAAATAAAAAATGTAGTAGGACATCTACAATGACTCCCCACTATAAGGGGTCATCATCCCTCGAGCTGTATCCACAACACCACACCATAATAGGGGTTTATCACCCAAACCGCCTTCACCTGATTCATTTCCATTACCTAATTTAAACATAAAAAGTCCATATACATCAATGGGGTGTATGTATAGTGTGATTGTATTCTCAATTGGATACGAAAAAAATATTCTAAATAGTATGCAATACAAGGTGAAAATGCAAGTAGTTTTAATAAGTAATGAAATGTGGTGATAAATTCAAAGAAATGCGATGTTTAATTGAAAATAGTTTTTTCAAAAAAATAAGTATTTTAACACAATTAAACATGAAATGTGAGCTTCTTTAAAGTACAGCCAAACACACCTTAATACAGGGGTAGTTACCACAAATAATTTGAGCACCAAAACCGGTAACACCCCTAGGCGAATAGATAGTCTCGGGCCCAATGAACCTCATACCTCGGTGTCAAGTATCCAAGTCACAATCCTTTCCCATGAACGATCTACTAGTAAGGGACATACCCATAAACTAGTGGTACCCAAAAATAATCTACATGTTTTAGTTATAGTTATCGTCATCAGTTTGCTCAGGGAAACATCGGCAACATCCATCCTTTTAACTAGCCGTACTAGTACATATCTACCCACCAAGGTACCAGGGATTCCCCTTTTGTTCTCAAAGAATAGGAGCAAGAAACATAAAATACCTTTCATATAAAAACAACAGAAATTGTCAAATATAAACAATACAATATCTATAAACATTTGACACCACATAAATCACACCACATAAAATTTATTTTACAATAGAACAACTTCCCAAAATCTAAAATAGTCTTTCACCCAAACCACTTTGAAAGATCGACATTGCACACAATGTGCACACTTATAAGTCACTAAAACAAAAATTTCAGTTCAATACCCTTCAATGAGACAAAAATTTTTGTTACGGGGAAACCCCATTAGACCAATAAGTAATATCTTTTAAAAACCCCCATTTTCACACAAGCATGGCACTTAAAGTCCATTAGCTTAAGAAAACCAATTTAAAAAAATTCGTATGAACAACCTAAGAGGGAAAATAATCAAAAAATGATCTTAATCTTTATTAATTTTGAATAAAATCAACTAGGTAATTAAATAGAAGCCTAAAATGAGCCAATAAAATATTTATATGAAAACCACAGAGTTATACTAAAAATTGCTACTTAACATTCACCTGATTTACAAAAACAACTAAACCCAATTTTTTTTAGAATTAATCAAAAGTAATAAACATAAAAATATCATAAAAATAGTGTCTCTATCAGAAATATTTCATCCACAATGGAATAACCTGCCAAAATAATGAAAACCCTTGAATCATTGTGTAAAAATCAAACCACACCACTACCTCACCACAATAGAATTATATCATGTCTAAAACCAAAAGAATAGAACCAGAAATCCAGATTCAAACCCTAGGATAAAAACACTAGTTTTTATAAAATTTTAAACTCAATGATTATGGAAGGAACATGAATGAAATTTAATGAAACCCTAATAAAATTTAATGATTAATGAAGGAGACCCAGTTACTTGGGGGATCTTGAGGAAATCTCCCCAAATACTGTAGTTTCTGAATTTAAAACATTCAAAAATAGAAATGAGGATAGAATAAGGATGGCGAGGTCATGTAGGAACTATAATGTGGGAAAATAGTAATAATTAAATGAGTTATGAATGAAATAAGATACCTTTTAAAATATGGATTATTTGTGAAACCCTATGAAGATCTTCCTTAATTTTTGATGCTTATGAGCTCAAAAGGGGAGGGGGAAGATAATTGGGGTTGGGATGGGTTCAGTGGTCTTGGCTGACACTTCTTATCACTGAAAAAAATAAAAATTGAATATGCTATTAAGAAAAAAATGTAAAACCTGAAATGGGCTTCTAAGCTAAACCAATTCCATCAGAAAAACCAAATCCACCTTTAGTATGGAATCATAAGGGGTCCAAATTGAAATGGTGGGGTTAATAGGTCAGGTTAGTCCATTTAAAAATTATAATGGATGAAAATTGTTGAAAAATCAAGGAGTTATAAAAGAAGAAAATTTTAATATTTAATATGGAAATGGGCTCATGGTTTGGCCCAAATTTCGACAACACAGAACTTCCACAAAAATTAAGGGAAACCCAAAAAACAAATAAATAATGGAAATTAAATGAAAAATACATTTAAAATATGTTATTTATGTGAAAATTATCCACACCAATGAATCATTTCATTCAGAAAATTTAACTTGATGCTTGATCAGAAAATAATAATGGGTACTCCTCGTCAACCAACGACTAATGCTCCCATGTCTCATGTGTATCATTCCCAAGATTAAAAATAATGAAAACCAATGAATGGAAATTCCCTAAAGCACATTTTATTGGATGTACACTTTTATAATAGGATGCTCAACAACAGATAAATTAGGCGTTTTATCTAACTCCTCCCAATTCAGTACATGGGATGGATATGGGTTGCATTTCATTAACAGGAAAACATGGAAGACATCATAGATTGATTTAAAATGATAATGTAAGTCCAACCTGTATTCCAAAATGTCAATATGATCAGGGATATCCGAAGGACCTACATAAATCATTGTCATCATCCCTTTCTTCCCCAATTTATGATGGCCTAAACGAGGGGCCACATTCAAGAATACCATGTCGCACAAAGAAAACTCAAAATCATTATGCCTTTGGTAATCATAAGATATATGCTGACTCTAATATATCAACAAATGATTATTAATCAACTTTACCTTCTCAGAAGGGTCCTTCCCCAGACACGGCCTTGGTAGTGAGATCTCGCGTACCTTATTCTAACATGGGGGGGTCGACAAGGATGACCATAGAGTGCCTCAAAAGTATCCATTCGAATCAATGATTGGTAATTGTTATTATAAGAAAAATAACCCAATCCCAAATGGATATCCCATGAACCTCCAAAATCCAGAACACATGCACGAAGCATGTCCACCAAAATCAGATTCACCCACTCTGTCGGACCATCTGTTTGAGGATGGTATGTCATGATCATCTTAATCGGAGACCCCAAGGGCTAATGAAGGACTCCCCAAACCCGAGAAGTGAATCAGAGGTCTATATTCGATATAACTTCTGAAGGAACACTATGGAGTGTCACCACCTCTCGAAGATACAAACAGCCTCAGTCATCCACATTAGCTATATCTATTTTCAGAATGATTTGGACTGATTTGGTCAGTTTATCAATCACCACCAAAATGAAATTATTACCCTGAGGTATATGAGATAATCAAATAATTAATTCAATGGAAATCTCGTCCCACTTCCATTTAGTAATGGGTAATGGATGGAGAGAACTGGAGGGCCTTTGATGCTCTAGTTTCACATGCTGGTATGTATAGCATATCAACACGATGTGTGCAATGTATCGTCTCATACCTGGACAGAAAACCTATCATGGAACATCATAAAACATCTTTTTGTCACCGTTAAGGACTTCCCACTGAGACTGGTGGCTATCATGCATCTCCACCTTACACCAAGATAATTCCACTACGAAATGACCCTTGAAGCACAAGATGCCCTCGGGGGATGACTACCAATCAGAGGATGTCTCCCCTACATGGAAAAAATTCCTAGACCACTGACAATGCTAAAACCTATGTTATTCCCACTGAATCAACTCCAAGAGAGGAGTCAACTGAATGCTCTCCAAGAACGCATCTCCATTTTTCTTCTTCGTCTTCATGTGAATCTGAGCAAAGAGTCCCATAAATTTCCACTCATCATTGGAATTTTTCAAATCACACACTAGAACTCTTCCTGTAAAGACATCAGCCACCACATTACCCTTTCCATGGGTAAATTCAATGTCAAAGTAGAACCCCTTCATGTAATTGATCTAGCGATGCTTCCTCTAGTTGATGTCCTTCTATGAGAAAATATATTCCATGATTTTGTTATTAGAGTAGACCACAAAATTCTCCTAAAAGAGATAGTGACACCAAGTCTTCCAATCAGGAATCACCAATGCGAACTCTATTTCATGGGTCAAGTAATTATTTTCATGTGTTCGGAGTTGGTGAGATCCATATGGCACCACATGATCATCCTACATAACCATGCACCCAATATCCATATTTGAAGTGTTGAAATACACCACATTCCCATTTCCAGCCTCTATAAAAATATTCACGGGGATGAAGAAAACCCTTGCTTCAAATCCTAGAGGGATGCCTACCATTTAGACGCCCATTCAAACATCACACCTTTCAGGGTGAGCATGGTCATCGGTAATGAAATATGAGAGAAATCATGAACAAATCACCAGTAATAACCATCAAGACGATGTAAACTCATGATCTCGAATAGATTCTCCTACTACTCCCATGACATAACTGCACTAATCATTTCTAGGCCCACTAAAACCCCCGGCTCCGAGATCACATGAACTAAAAATTCCTCCTCTCTAATATAGAAAGTGTATTTTATCAACGTTTCATAGAGGCGGTGATCCTATGAAGAGACCAAAATGATCCTCATGTTCTATTCATGTTCATATTTAGAGAAAGAGTATACTATAATTTCATCCAGGAACACCACAACGATGGTATAATGATTCTGATGGAACACTCTGTTCAAGAGTTCTATTAAGACTGTTGGAGGCTTGGTCAATTGGAAGGGCATGACCATGTACTTGAAATGGCCATAGCTGCTCTGGAATCCTTCCTTTGGGATATCTGCCTCTTTCACCCTGAGATGGTTGTATCCCGAATGAATGTTTAATTTTATGAAACACTTTTACCCCTTCAACTGATCAAACTATTCATCTATTTTGGGTAATGGTATTTTTTCCAAATTGTTACCTTATTCAGATTTAAATAGTCAATAAACAACCAAAGGGATCTATAATCCTTTTTTATAAACAACACAAGATCAGACCACTAAGATATTCTCAGAAGATTGAATCATTTGAATTCTAGGTGATCTAGTTATATCTTTACTTCCCTCGTCTCGATGATGGCCATACAATATAAGGAAAGAGAAATCTGGTTTATTCTCGACTATAGTTTCATTGAGAAATCCATCTCTCAGTCAAGCGTAAAACCTAAAAAAGCATCCGGGAATAATTCCATAAACTCATTCACTACATTAGGTACTGCAACACCAGTGGATAACCATCATTATCAAGCATGATCAATGATTACTGGAAGATAAAACATCCTATATCTATAACTGGATATCCTACCCGACCTAAACGAGGATCTAATTATCCACTAAAAACCTGAAGACTCCCATCAGGCATTATAAAACTCACTATCCTCCTATATCAATCGATGTGTGCTAGCCCATCCATTCTGAGTATTATGTCAAATAGTTCTATATCTAATAAGAAGAGGTCATATTTCATTATAATACCTTACACAAAGAATGTACATTATGGGCACCTGAGACCCTGTTCCTTATTCATTCCCAATGGTGTCACCGAATCCATCAAAAAATACAACAACCTAATTTGTATGTTCAGCGTCTTCATGCTACATCAGAATGTAGGAGGATTATTTTTCTGATACATGTTGGCATTTTCTATCTTTGGACCTGTCTCATCGTCCCTAATAGGAGCTATAATAGTAGTGGGTCCATCTAATAGTGGTTGGATAGCCCTAACCACATCCTCTATTGTCCTTTGATCAAGTGGTGAGGGATTTTTCTATTGGGATTCCCCCCCATTGGTGCATGTGAGCATTCTAGGGAGGCATTTTGTGAAAAAAAGGCAGCAGTCACAAGAGAAAAAAATCAGTACAAAGGGTCTGAATTTTTTTTCAATACAATCAAATATAACGAATTAATAAACATTAAAACAGTATAATAAACCATGACTTCCCCCTTGCCTAATGTCCACTTGTAGTCTGCATCCTACATGTCTCACCTGGAAGTGAAGTGAAAAAAACAATTCCATTGTACCATGGTGAATCAAGGATTTCCTAGAAAGCTACATGACAAGAACCATAATCATGTCCAAAGATCTGAGTCCCGATAGTCCAATCCCCATTCTAGACCAACCCTTCCAAAAATAATAATATTACCCACAAACATTAACCTCCTTTGATACCATTTTGTCACAAACCGGATCTGGTCACTGTTAATATTGACACCAAATACAACACATGAAAAGGCACAAAGGGAATTACCTATCCATTTGGAATAGAAATAGTTCCAGGGTATCGTTAAATTAGGTTTGGTAATGATTTACCCTTTTATGAAAGAATAAAACTGTAAAAACAATCAATATTATGATTATGAACATTTAATGCCAAAAAAGATTAAGAAAAAAATCAAAAAATGAAAACATGTTTTTAATTAATGTACAAGATGTCCAAACATAAATAAAAATAGCAATAGGACATCCATAATGTCTCCACATGACAAGGGGTCGTCACCCCCGAGCCATCTCCACATCACCGCACCACAGGAGGGGTCTAACAATCCTAACCACCTTCACCCAGGGCCTTTCCTTTACATAAGTCAAACATAAACAAATTTACATAAACTAATGGGAGTATGTAGGGTGTTAGCCTAATCCAAATTTGATACTGCCAAATGATTCCAAAGTGTATGCAATACAAGGTGAAAAATCAGAAAAATTTAATATTTAATGAAAAAGGGGTGATAAATTCAAAGAAATGTATCATTCAATTTAAAACAATTTTTAAACATAAAATTTGATAATGTTAACACAGTTAAAAATGAAATGTGTTCTAATATAAATTACAACCATGAAAACCCTAATATGTGGGTAAATACCACAAAAAATATGACCAACAAAACCAATAACACCGCTAGGAAACTAGATACTCTCGGGCCCTATGTACCTCATACCTTGATGTAATGTAACCACGTCACAATCTTTTCCCTCTAAAGAGAAACTAGTAGGGAACATACCCATAACCTAATGGCCCCAAAAATCATCCACATAGTTTAGTTAGAGTTGCAATTATCTGTTTCCTATGTGAAACATGGACAAAACCCATTCAGTTCACTAAACGAACTAGTACATATCAACCAACCTCGGTACTCGAGCTTCCCCTTTTAAGAAATAAATTTTTAAGAAAGCAACACACACTACATTTCATATAAAAACAACACTAATGGTCACATAAAAACAATACAGTATCAATCCACATTTAATACCACATAAAATAAACCAAAATACATTTTTATTTCCAATAAGAAAACATCTCAAAATCTCACATTGTTCTTCACGAAAAACTCTTTGAAATATATACTTTGCACACTATGTTAACAATTGTAAGTCACCAAAAAAATTACAGTTCAATACCCTTCAATGAAACCAAAAATTTATTTATGTATCAACCCTGCATGATCCCAAAATTTATATCTTTTAAAAACCCCCAATATTGACTCAAATGTGGCACTTAAAGTCCATTGGCTTTACAAACACAATATAAAAAACATTCACTTGAACAACCAAAGAATATAAATATTTAAAACATGATATTAACCCTTAATAAAGTTCAATAAAATATATTAGATAATTATAGGGTTTTCCCAAATGGACCAATAGAAGATTTATATGAAACAATTGCAATTTCCCCTAAAATTGACACTTAAAAATCACCGTCATTAAAAACACCACTAAAACAATTTTTTTGCAGCAATTATCATATTTAATATACATTAAAATATCATAAACATAGCATCTTGGTCAAAAATATTTCATACACAATGAAATCACCTACCCAAATAATGAAAACCCTTGAATCATTGTTCGAAAAATAAACCACACAACTGCAGCACCAGAAGAGACTTATATGTTGCATAAAACATAAATAATATGACATCAAATTCAGAATCAAAACATTTTTTCAAAACCCATGTTTTTGGACATTGCAAACCTCCAGGATAAGATAAGAAACCCTATGAAAATAAAATGAAACCCAAAGAACATTAAATGAAGAATGAATGGGACCCACTTTTTTGACGGATCTTGAAGACATATACCAAAATACAAGAGTGGATGTATTTGAAAACAGCAAAAAATACAAATCAGGTTTCAAAAAGAACGATTCGACCATATAGGAACTGGAATGAAGGGAAAATAGTAATAACAGAAAGAGTTATTAAGGAATGAAGTTACCTCTTCAAATATGGACAATTTGAGAAACCCTATGAAGTTATTCACAAATTATCAATACATGAGAGCTCAAATTATGGGGGGAAGATAGTGGTCGTGCAGATAGATTAAGGGGTCTCGAGTGAAAATTGGAATAATTGAAAAATAAAAAAATTTAATATGTTATTATGCAAACAAATTTTGTTTTTTTAAAACTGGAAATGGGCTTCTGGGCTGGCCCAATTACATAAATAAAAACCATAATCCTCTATTATTATGGATTATTAAAGGGTCCAAATTGAAATGGCGGTGTTAATAGTTCATTAGAGGCCATTTTAGAACATTAATTAATGAAAAATGTTGAAAAATTAATTATTTAAAGATGACATAAAATTTATTTTTAAATCTATAAATGGGATCATGGTTTCCCCCAAATTTCAAAAATGCACCACTTCCACCAAAATGCATGGAAAACCCCCAAAACAAGACGAATGTAAATTAAATGGAAAATAACATTAAAATAAGTTATGTATGTGACAATTCTCCCAACCTTGAAAACTTTCCATCAAGAAAGGAAACCTGATGCTTGATCGGAAAATAGGAACAAGTACACTTCCTCATCATATGACTTTTTATCCCATGTATCACAATTATCATTACCATTCTGAAAAATAACCTGATCCAATGAAATAGAATTTACCCAAATAAAATTTTCTTGGATGTCTACTATTCGCCGTGACTGCTCAACAAAAAATAAAACAGGCTCTATATCCTACTCCTCTAAATTCAGTACATGGTATGGTTTTGGGTTGTATTTCTTAAACTAGAATACATGGAATATGACATGGATGAATTTCAACTTATAAGTTAAGGTCATCTTATAGGAAACCTTTCCAATATTCTTGTTGATCTCAAAAGGTCTATCCTATCGTGGCATCTGCTTCCCTTGCATTCCCAATTGACGATTGACCAAAGGAGTGACCACATTCCAGAATACCTTATCGCCCATAGAAAACTCTTGATCGAGGAGCCTTTGTTGAGCATATGAATTATGGATAATCTAAGCTATAAATAAAGGGTGCCTCATGCTCTTGTCCTTCTAAGACGTATCCTCCACCAGAATCGGCCAAAGTAGTTTGGTCTCACCAACCTCATCCCAACACAGGGGGACCGACAAGGCCGACAATGTAGTGCCTCAAAAGGATCCATTCAAATCGAATATTGGTAAATATTATTATTATAATAGTTACCCAATCCAAAATGGCTATCACATGACACTCAAATATCCATAACACATGCACGAAGCATGTCCGGAAAAATCTAATTTTCCAGCTATGTTTGAACATCCGTTTGAGGATGGTAAGCCTTGATCATATTAATCCTAGACCCAAAGGATTTCAAAAGGGCGTCCCCAAACTAAGATGTAAATCGGGGGTCTCTTTACAAGATAACTACTAATGAAATTTCATGGATTCTAACCACCTTGTGAAGATACAAATAGCCCAACTCGTCCACTTTAGGTATATTCTGATTGGAATGAAGTGGGATGATTTGTTTAGACAATCAATCACTACCCAAATGGAATTATTACCCCGAGGTGTACAAGGTAATCCAATAATGATGTCAATGGTATCCTCATCCCACATCCATGTATTAATGGGTAATGGCTGGAGAAAACTGTAGGGTCTTCCATGATCTGATTTCACCAACTGGCATGTGTAGCGTCTCAACACGAAGTCTGTGATGTCTCATCTCCTACCGAGCCACCATAACTATAATCACATATCCTAATAAATCATGGTAGCACCCAGATGAATAGCCCACTAATAATAGTTCCTATCTTGCATCACCATTTTACATAGAGATAATGGCACTATGGAACAACCCATGAAGCACAAGATGTCATCGAGGGATGACAACCAACCAGAGTATGTCTCCCTACCATGGAAAAACATCCTCAGCTACTAACAAATCATATCATTAGGTTTTTTCTTGGTGAATCAACTGCATGAGAAAAGGATTCAACTGAATTATTTCCAAGAATGCACCCCCATTTTTCTTCTTCATCTCCACATGCATCTGAGAAAAGAGTCTTGTCAAATTCCACCCATCACTGGACTTCCTCAACGCATACATTGTAATTCATCATCTCAAGGTGTTGGCCACCCCATTACCTTTTTTTAGGGTATAGAAAATTTCCATGTCAAACCCCTTAATGTACTCGATCTAGTGACACTTCCTCATGTTATAGGACAATATTTTGGGATCAGATTAGATTACATAATTGTCCTCAAACATATAGTGATTCTATGACTATAAAGCATGAATCACCCCAAAAAAATATAAGTAGTGGGTCAGGTTATTATTTTCATGTGGTTGGAGTTGGCTAGATCCATATACCACAATGTGATTATCCTTCATAAGAATGCACCCATGACCCATAATTCATGTGCAAAAAACCACCAAATACCCCTTTTCATCCTCTGGAAAATTCATCATAGGGGTGATAGTAAACTTTTTCTTTAGCTACTCAAAGGTTTCCTGATCTTTTGGTCCCCATACAAACTCCACCAATTTCCAAGTGAGTGCGGTCATTGGTGATATAAGATGATTTAATTCCTGAAAAAATTGCTTATAATAACCAGTCAAGCTAGGGAAACTCTTAATCTCGGACACATTCGTCGGCTGCCCCCATGAAATAACTTCAATAATCTTCTTCAGTTCCACTAAACCCCCCTACTTCGTGATCACAATCCAATTAAAATTTACCTCCCTGATCAAGAAAGTTCACATTGTCAACTTTTTATAGAGGAGGTAATCCTACAAAGTTCCCAAAATGATCCTTATTTGATGTTTGTGTTCCTCTTCAAATAAAAAGTATACTAGGATGTCATCCACTTACACTACAAAAAATTAATATATATACTAATGGAACACATGATTTAGAGGATCCATAAAGATTGATGGATCATTGGTCGATCCAAAGGACATGACCATGTACTTGATGTTGACGTACATGATTTGGAAGGCTGTCTTCGGGATATCCTCCTCTTTCACCTAGAGATTGTGGTGTCCCGAATGAAATACTATTTTTTAGAACCACATGTACCCCATCAACTAATCAAACAAATAATATATTGCTCGAAAAGGATATTTGATCTTAATTGTTACTTTGTTCTTCTTTCGGTAGTCAATGCCCACTTGGAGGGATCTGTCTACCTATTTCAAGAACAACACAGGACCAGCCCAACGAGAGATGATCAGGAGACTGAATCCTATGGATTATAAGTCATCTAGGTATATCTTCAATTACCTCGGCATGATGTCGGAGCACTAAATATGTGGGATGACATATCATATGTCTTCAGTCCACCAGATCAATTGATATCTCAATATCATGCTTTGGGGGAAAACCTAAAAAAATCATCTGGGAATACTTTAGGAAACTCAATCACTAAATGGGGATGTGCACCTTCAGTGGAAAGACCATCATAGTCAAAAAGGGTGATGATAACTAGAATATTATACTTCCCAACTCTGGGAGTGGAGGTCCTACGTGACCTGACCAAGGATCTCATTCCCAACGAAAAACCAGATGACTCCCATCAGGTGTCGTGAAACTCACTAGCCACCTGAAGAAATATATTTGTTATTGGAAGTGTACTATAAAATACATTACAAGTATTATATCAAAAAATTACATATCTTAGACATAGATTTCCCTTTCCATCTTAATCCTTGACATAGAGAGCACACAGGGTGGGAACCTGAGACCCATTTCCATCTTTCTTCCCGGCGGCTTCACCAACTCCGTCAAAAATGACAACAACACGATTTGTAATTTCAGCGTGTTCACACTACCTCTAAATGTAGAAGGATTATTTTTTAGAAACACTGTGAAAATTTAATTCTTAGGACCAGTCTCATCTTCCCAAAAAGAATATTTAATAGAATAAATTCCATGTCATAGGGCTTGGACAGCCCGAACCACATCCTCTATTATCCTCTGATCATGTGGTGATGGATAACTCTCTCCGGATTCCCCCTGTGGGTGCAAGGGAGTATTCTGTGGCGACATGTTGTGAAAGAAGGCAATAGTTAGAAGAAAAAATCATTAAAAAAGATCTAAAAAATTCTATAAATATCATCTAATATAATGAACCCCAAAACAATACAATAATAATATAAACCACGACTTCACCCCCTCCTGAAGTCCATGTGTTGTCTACATCCTACACATCTCCCCTGGAAGTGAAGTAAGACAATCAATTCCATTGTACGATGGTGAATCGAGTTCTTCCAAAAGATTTGTGGGCCTAGAACCTGAATCATGAACATAACTACGTGTCATAACAGTCTTATATCATGTCTAGCCCGAATCATCCCAAAATTATAATATAACTCGAAAACATTAACCTCCATTGAAACCAATTTGTCACTAACTGGATCTGGTCACCACTAATACCAGAACTAAATAAATCACTTGAAAATTCCTTAATGGTGTTACCTATGCCTATATGGTATCAAAAGTTCTCAGGAATCAATAAATTAGGTTTGGTAAAGATTTACCCGAGTATTAAATAATAAAACATTAAAAACCACCGATAATTAGAATCTAAAATTTTCATGACAAACTAGAATTTAAAAAAAACAGAACCGAATACATGGTTTTAAATAAGGTATGATATGTCCAATAATAAATAAAAATAGCATCAAGACATCCACAATGACTCCTCACGACAATGTGATGTCCCCCTAGAGTCGTGTCTACAACACTGCACCGCATGTTGGATCTAACAACTCGGACCACCTTCAACTAAGGCATTACCTTCACCTGAGTCAAACATAATGATGTGTACATACACCCAAGGGGTTTACATATGGTTTTATCCTATGACAAATAGGATACCACCCATTTATTCCAAATAGTATTCAATATACGTTGAAAAAGAAAGTAGTTTTAATATGAAAATAAATGTTAAGATACAATACAAGAAATGAAACTTTCAATTGAAAATTGTTTATAAACCTAAAATTTCATATTGCGAACAAAAAAACATGAAATATGGGATAAAATAACATAAATCCATACACAAACTAATAAAATGGTAAATACCTCAAATATGATGAGCACCAAAACCAGCAACACCCCTAGAAAACTAGATAGTCTCGGGCCCTATATACCTCGTACCTTGGTGTAATGTATCCATGTCACAATCCTTTCCCATGAATGGGGACCTAGTAGGTAATATAACCATAATATATTGGTCCACATAAATCATCCAAATATTTTAGTTAGTTTTTTTGTTATCCGTTTTCTGGGTGAAATATGGACAAAACACATTGTGTTCACTAGTCGAACTCGTACATATTCGACCAACTAGGTACTCGGGCTTACCATTTTGTGCTCAACATATTTAAGAGAATAAGTCACATTACATTGCATATAAAAACACTACAACAGGTCACATAAAATTAATATAGTAGTTAAACCCATTTTATACAACTTAAAACACACCACAAAACATTTTCATTTTTAATAGATCAACTTCTAAAAATATGACAATGTATTTCACCCTAAACTCATCAAAATTCCCACACTAAACACTTTGTAAATGATTATAAATCTCCAAAACAAAAATTACCGTTCAATACCCTTCAATGAAACAAAATTATTTGTTATGGGGTAGCCCCATATGAACCTAGAAGTTATATCTTTTAAACCGCCCCCCAATTTCTGACAAACATTGAACTTAATGCAAATTAGTTTCACAAACAACATTTAAATAAACATTTTCAGGAACAAATAAAGAATATAAATATAAAAAACATTATTTTAGACCAAATTATGTTAAATAAAATTAAATTGGTAATTATATGGCAGACCCAAATAAATAAATAAATGCTTTATCTGAAAAAACATGAATTTCACCGAAAATTGGAACTTCAAATTCACTTAAATTACCAACACCACTAAAAAGAATTTTCAAAGAAATAACAAAATTTAGTAAACATGAATATATCATAAACACTGCTGATAGGTTACAAATAATTCATACACAATGGAATCACAGACAAAAACAATAAAAACCCTTGAATCTTGGAGCGAAAATCAAATCGCACCACTACCGCCCCACGCGGGACTTATATCGAGCCTAAAACCCGAACAATAGAGAATGAAATTTAGAATAAAATCATATGTTCAAAACCATAGTTTCTTTAAATTATGAATCTCAAGGATAAGGGATGAAACTATAATAAATTCAAATTAATCCCTAAGAAAATTGAAATAAGAAAGAAAGAGACCCACTTGCCTGATGGATTTTGACTAAATATCTCCAAATACACAAGTATATAAATTTAAAAATAGCCAAAAATTGAATTTACCATATAATAAGGAATATTAGGTAATTTTAGAATTGTAATGGGGGAAATAGTAATTATTGAATGAGTTATTAGGGAATGAATTTAACTCTTCAGATTTGGAAGATTTGATAAACCCTATGATATTCTTCCCTAATTCACATTGCATACGAGATTTAAAGAGGGGGAAAAGATAATAGGCATGTGGCGGGGTTAGTGTTCTTCAGTGACACTTGGAATCACGAAAAATTATAAAAAATTTAAATTGTTATTAAGTAATCAATTTTTTTATAAAAACTAGACATGGGATTCTAGGCTATCCCAATTCGTTAAATAAAAACCCAAATGAACCATTATTATGGATTCATAAAGGGTGTAAATTGAAATTTTGATGTTAATAGGTTTGGAGAGGCCATTAATAAAATGGTATGGATAAAAATGTGTTGAAATAAGGGATTTATAAAAGAAACAACAATTATTTTTAAATATGGAAATGAGCTCATGGTTTAGCACAAATTTTGAAAACTCCCCATTTCAACCAAAATGCATGGGACACCCTCAAAACAAAGAAAAATTGGAAATTAAATGAAAAATATATTTACAATAATTTATGTATGTGAAAGTACCCTTGGTACCCGAAATTTGTCATAATTAGTTATCAATCATCAAAGGATAATTTTAGCGTCATTTAAAATTAATGTTTTCAATGGTGTACAATCTCGTGTCTCTTTAGACTCTTTTATTATATAAATAGTGAATTCATTTAATGATTTATTTGATGATGAGAACCCAATGAATTATTTTATTCTTTAATTCATGTTCTTAAAGTTTTTAAGGAGTTTCATTGAATGATCTATATGTGTCATGTTATGACATAAAGTCATCTTCTCTTGGTTTATTTTTTATAATGTTTTGAATCATCACCCAATTAATTTTATGTAATTACCCTTAATTAAAAGTGTATTAAGTATATTTTCTGGTAATTTCAAGAATACTAATCCCCTATTCAGTTGATTTTTTAGTATTGTGCCCCACGCTTTGTCCATGACTTATCATTTTCACCGTCCATTTGTTTCATTATGAAATGTTCCCCTCTAATACTATTTTTCGTAAAATATTATAAGCTTCAATAAATCACAGTAATGAATAAATACCAACACGATTCACATCACAATGACCTAAAAATTTAATTAATATTCAAATAAAAATGATAAAATATATTTTTATCAATTAAAAACCACCTAAAACCTTCCTATTATTAGACATTCAATCTCAACAACATTAAAAATGAAATCTAATTATTCGAATTTTTAAATTCAAGAGACAAAAAAATAAAATATATTTAAATTTTAATTAAACATCAAAAAGTCACACAACATAATTCCCCCAACTTCCTAAATTTCATAGAAACAATGAAAATCATGAATTTTAATTTTCTCCTTTTGAAATAAAAATTTAGTTATTCATTCAATTTTAATATCTCAATTCATCATTAATTTTCACCAAAATCACAATCAACCCCAAAACGAACTATTTTTTTACTCAAAATTAAAGGAAACATATGTAATAAATCATTTATGAATCCTCAAGTACATTTATAATACCATATAAATGCATGTAACCTAACATCTTCACAACTTAAATATAGAAATAAAATTTAATCATAAAGACTTTTAATTTAGGTTGAAATGAATAGGAGGCATATGGATTATGTTAAATGAATAATATAAATCGAAAAAGTATGTTTGACTCTACCATTCTTCTTGATAAAAAAATATGTCCAATGAAAATAATATTGTAAAAATTTAATTTATTATCCCCAAATATAAAATTATCCACATGATAAATTATTGAATAATGAATAACTAAATTTTTTCATTATTAAAACTATTTTCAGGGGAAAAGTGAGAAACCATGGTTCAACAACAAATGCAAATCACCGAGCCGTTGAAAAAATGTTTAACCCACATATATTTAACCTCCCTAACCAGTTTCAATGAAATATTACTTACCTAGGTGTCTGGGTTGTACATTAAGATGTCTTTAGACTAAATTAATAACCTTTCTTAAGTCTGGATGTAAAAATCTATGTTGGTATTCCAGTTGTTTAATCCCCTTACTAACATCATGTCCTTTTTTGTAAATCTAAGAACTCTTCACAATATTAGGGACCACTCTAAAACCTCCTCAAATCATCCTATCTAGTTTTTCATAGGTATGATTAATTATTAGGTCATTCTCATCCATTATTTCATTCTAACTCATAAGAAGATCCAATAATTTTTAAACCAAATCACATTCCTCAAATTCGTTCCTCTTCCTGAAAGTATGTTTAGAAGATGGGTGGGTATCACTTTCCATCTACTTATCATTCATATTCTTCACTAAAAATGTATCTATTAGGAGAGAAAAATATGAATTCTTATTCATATTTTTTTTGTTTCCCCTCTGACTCTTACTCCAACTCCAAATAGGGAGCCTACCAACTTATACTTCATCCTCTGAATCACATGCAGACATGCTGACATAACCCTCACTAGCCTCAAAAATAGAATCCATCTTCCCAACCATGGAGCGATTGACTATTACCTTAATCACAGCTAGAACATTATTATCCAAATTTTCGAACCTAGTTCCCAGTGTCATAATTGTCATCACCCTTATGAGAATTATTCTGAATGAGGCATCACCCCCTAGAGAACTGAAATATATAAGATTGTCCTTTCTTTTCCCCGTAGTCCTTTTTGTCAGAACATTTCACTGGTTCAACATGAACACACCAACACCACATACAAGGTCCATATAGACTTTGGAAACTCTTCATTATGAGACTTATAAATAGTATTATTCCCACTACCACTGTGAGGGTCTATAGGGAGTAGGTGAAACATCACTCTTGCATCATTTGAAATATCATTGTTCCCACTACTACCATAAGTGTTATGTAGCAGGTGAACCACTACTTCAAATTCCTTATCCAAATATTAAGTCATATACTCCTATGTAACTTAAATATAACTTTGGGTAAGGTCTAGTTCGTCACTCGAATAAAGTAAAATAGTAGATATGAATGAATTTTCATCCCACGATTCACCTTTAAGAACCTTTTCCTTACGATACACACTCACATTCCCCAAGAAAATGTCAACAATACTGGATAAAGGATCCTTTCCATTGCCAACAACTTTTTAGAATCATGATTTCTTGAACCACCCTTGAAAGTCACTAGTTGAGGCCCCATACATTTAATAAAAAATAGAATACATACAATGATTTATAAACAAATTATTACCAGAAATGAAATTCTTGTACTACTGTGATCCATAAAAAATAATTATCCAATCATGAGATGTGTTTTTCCAGAAAATCAAGAGGGTTAATAGGGTGAAATAATACATTATTCTAGAAATTAAAACATAAATACCTACCTATGAGATTCCTAGGTATCATAATAATTAGAAGGTCCATGATAGATAAGGTAAGATTCTGGAAGCTCACCCAAACCCCTGCGAAAGGCGAGTCACACATAATATAGAAGTTATAAGTCCATCAGAAGAGGAATAAATGAGATCTGATATAGCTACAATGAGGGATACAAAAATATTCAACCAATTATTCATCTGATGTGAACCAGATCATAATATTCTTATTATAAAGTAGACATACAATATCCTTATCTTGAAAATCCTGGGTGTCAAAATACAAACCTGTCAAAGGTGTCCCCTGAAGTCTTTCTCTACATGAACCATGAAATCAATGCATTGTTTATGAGATATATAGTTATGTTCAAATCCACAATCAAAATAAGAATATTGGGTTATCTATTATATAGATCATGAACCTTTTGTCATATTGAGAATTTTGGAAAATGAGGATGTGAATAGGGTTTGGAGAATGGAGAAAATGGGGACACCCATCCCATGAAAGATGATGAAGGTCCTCCCCCAATGGAGGGGGAGGGAACAACAGATTTCCACCGCCATCACAGATTAAGAGAAGAGTCACTCCCCCCCATGTTCATTCCTTTATCCTTTCTAAATCCAACTCTATAAGGACATACCAAAAACTAGAACAACTCCCCAATGGGCACTAAAATACTTAATGAAAGAATCAAAGAAAAAACATACTCTGTTAATTTAATTTAATTTATTTATTTTATTTTATTCCTTTTTTAAATTTTTTACATAATATAAATATCATATCGACCACCAAATGACATAAGATCGAAAGATCATTTTTTTACAATGGTGATTTTTATAACCGAAATGCAGAATCCAATTTTTTTCTTTTTATATAATTTTAATAAAAAGGAGGTAATTAATAAAATACAATGTATGTTCACTTAGACTATCCCCAATTAATTAGAAAAAACTCTTGAAAATTACCATCATTTTATACATTATATTACACTATGTATGTGTAACCTATCGAGTTATGATCATGAACAACTCGATTCAATATCATATATGATACAACACATAGAGCTTAAGAGAGAAACTAAATAATATTAAAATATAAATGTTAAAAACTATTGGTGAGAATACTGGGAATGAACAGTATTAACATAATTATAAAAATATGGTTTTGAAATATATATATTGTTAATTATTTTGTTAATAATTAATCATAAATTATTGTAAAATACTTTTTAAAAGAAAGTCAATTTCTTTTCAGAATAACTATATAAATATGAACAATCATGGTTTATAAATAATAAAAGAACTCTTGTTGGATTATATTAAGGAAATATATATGTAATGTATTTAATATAGTGTTTAACAATCATTTTATGTGTTTTTTAAATTTGATATAATAACAAATCCTATTTTACAAATAGAAGAAGTGTTTTTCAATAACATACATTTTTTCGCCTTTTGATGGCGCACCTATTTCAAATCTTGTATTTTTACAATTAAAAGTTATATTTCACAAATAAACTTATCATATTTAATGGGGACATCAAATTTTACATTGGTTGATTTTTTTTTTAATTTTTATGACAAGATTTATTTTTTGATTAATAGTGAAACAATATTACATTTCAATTGAAAACTACATTTTCATCAAATTTATACATATTGTTAAAAAATATTTTTTAATTTTTAAACTATAATAAGATCAAATTTTTAACATTGAATCCACCTTTTGACATTGGAACTAATTTCACATTGAAATTAGATATAACAACTATTTGAATTTTGAACGTTTTACTTTAAAAACATTATTTTTTCCGTCAACATGATTAATATTTAATTTTTTATGCTAATTATATGTTTTGAATATATAAAAAAGTGGTTAATATTTGTAATAAGATGTTATAAATTGTTCAAATTTTTTTGAACATAATGAATAGTATCTTTAGTAACAGTTTGTATTACCATGGTTATGGGTAGTTCGAGTAATTAAAGGTAAAAATTATATTATAAAAATATTATATTACCCTAAATCATATAATAAAATTATTGGATGTGCGTTTTATGAAAAATAGAATCCCTATGTCTATTTTAGGTCTTATTTGATCCACCAGAGTCACATTAATGCATTTATTAAAATATATTTGATGAAAAGTAATTTCTATTACACTTTTGTTTTTTAACATATAATGCTTTTTTAAATGTGGTTATACATGGGATCTATTCAACTATAGATAATTTTTAAGACTGTAAAATTATTAACTAGATCATGGTTATATATTTATAATTTTTATAAAATAAATAACCAAATTAATTGATGATGTAATGATGAAGAATAATTGGTTGATTAATACAAAAATAAAATAAATGATTTTATAAATATTATAATACATGTAATTTGATATAATCAATATCATAAATTAATTATATATATTAATTTTTTTTTAAAATTTTTTTTTCAATTATATCATAATGTTATGATATTTGTAAAATGGTAAGAAATAAATATTTTCAAAATTAAAAAAAGTGTTATTTTAAAATAGAAAATATTTTATTAAAAGTTATAAAATTTACAAAAATCTAAAATTAGTCCAAATATTTTTAATATGACCTATAATTTCATTAATTACTCTTGTATTGATCTTTTATCATGTTATGACAATCATATTGACCCTCATATTGTAAATTACTTGATAAAATGGTAATAATGAAAATAGATATAACAAAAAGATATGTATAAATGAGATATAAAAACATGCATATTTTTCAATGAATGATTGGATTAAGACACATCCTTATCCTTTACTTGAACAAAAAATTTTGGGAAAAATTATAATAATGAAGTTATTTTTATGAATTCAATAATTGAAAAAATTCCAAGAGTGCCCCTCCTCTCTCCTATAAAAGGGTATCCATTATTCTACATTCATCATACCATAAATTTTTTTGGATTAGATAATTTCTATAAAAAATACTTTCCTAGAATCATTACCCACATTCTATTGACATTATTTTGAAAATAAAACACATTTTATAGTAGACGAGGCATTAATCAACAAGGATCATCTAATGAAGATATATCTTTTTTAATTAAGTGTTTCTATTTTATTTATTCCTCCACTTCATTAAAATATTATTCCACCATAATAAAATAATAATAAAAGTACCCAAAATTTAATGATATTTTATTATGTTAATATCATCACCTAAATTCAACTCAACATCCATCAAATGGAAAAAATATTATTCATTCATGCGTACGTGTAAACTATCCCCTCCATGAACCGATATAATTCATTTTCAATTTAAATCTCTAAAAAATTGTTGTTATAATGGAATTAATGTTTATATATGATAATCATGAAATATTTTTCATTATTAATGAATAATATTCCATTTATATTCTTTCCTTTTCATTAACAGAAAAATGATGATGTCATTTATGCATACGTGTGAACTATCACCCCCACGAAGTGATGCGACTCATTTCTGAAAACCACGTCAAATGTATGATATATATTAGTATATCTAAATTAATTATAAGAAATTATAATAATTCTATAATAATATAACACTCTCATATTTTCTTATAATCATCATTTAACATTGGAAATGTTACTCTTGAGTACACACAACTTACCTCCTCAATGATTTTAACATTGTTCATTTTTCATGACCATACATAAGTGGATTGTTTGAAAATTATAATTATTGAATAAAAATTAATATTATTTCATGATTATTATTAAGTATATGATAATTTTATTTTAACTATATAAATCATATCAAATCCATCCTGGAATAAAGTATAGAATAAAAACAAACCATCTAACATGAAATTTAATAATTAAAAATTTTATATATCAAGATTATAAGTAATATAAAAAGAGTAAAAATATTAAAAAGTTATAAATAATTTAAATAACCAGCCCATGATTTTAATTGATGAATATAAACAGTATACGTGATGAATTAGACTTATGGCAAGGGATATAATCTTAATATCCTTTCATTGAGATATATTTTGATATCATACACCACCTTCTTTTATAAAGTGTATAAAAAATACCTTAGAATATTAATTTAATTGAAAGGTTTTAAAAATAAATCTTTAAACACATATTTTTGACTTTTTTAGAAAATGTGAAAAGGATTTTTCTTTTTCAATGTATACAACGACACTAACTTCTCCACCTTCGAAAATTTTATTTGAAATTTGGATTCCTTTATATGACATAATATTTTTAAAATAAATAGAGATAAATTATTTCCTTTTATGTATATATTTATATGGAAAATGATTTAAAAAATGGATTTATTATTTCTATATCTTGAAATCATTTCATGTGATTTGAAATTGAATTTTATGATTGATATGATTTGAATTGAAATCATTTATGTGTTACGATTATATGATAGTACATGGACATTTGATAGGCGGTGACATGAGAAATCTTGGAATGGTGGTTATGTGATAATCCAAGGGCATGTGGTTATGTGATATCCTCAAATTCAATGGGTATACAATTTGGCCATAAATTAAGTCTATTTTTAAGAGTGACATGAATGGACGTCGACCTCATGGTCTTTCCATATATCTCTAATTATTTCCAATGTTTTATTTATTTTATTTTATATACATTAAATGGATTTTATACTAATATAATGATATAATAAAATTTTATTTAATGAGATTGCATTCAAAGGAATGGATTTTCTATATTTTATGGGTGAATGGTATTACTTTATGATAATGTTTTTATTGTATTTCATGTTTATCAATGGGATAATGATTTCTTCAATTTTTATATCCCTTATTGTGTTTTTTGTCCTCATATAAGGCTTAAAATAATTAATAGGTATTATGTTTTTTATTTTATAAATATATATCATGTTGAATTAGTTGAGTTGTGTCTCTAAAATAAGTCATGTTTTTATGGTGTTTCCTTATTTGGTAAAAGTAGATTCAATGTGTTTGAGTCCAATTTTAATTTCTGAGTATACTAAGTAAGTGTTTTTAATAATTATATAAAACTCCAAACTAAATAGATCTTCGAATATGAATTATAGATAAAAAAACACTAGAATATGTTATGTTTAAGGTCAGGACCTTACAATTGGTATGAGACAATGGTTTTGAAAACATTAGTGATTTGGATGTTTTCTAATAAGTTAGGGATAACATCACGAGTTTCAAAATTTAATGGATGATTATAAGTATAATGTCTTATAATATTTTTGGGGGTTTACTTAATGAAATTTTAATGTGACTAAAAGTATTTTTGAAGTCATTAACCATTGATGAAATTAAATTTAATTAGTTTTTAGGAAGATAAATGACACATATAAGATAAGAATTTATGTTAAAACATATTGTGGTTATTTTGAGGTATTAATCATGTTTTGGGAAATATAAAATTTTAGATAAATGGTAACCCATGAGAAGGGTGAAAACCCACCACATTCATTAAGTCCACAGGAATCTAACCCATAACTAAAAGGCACCATGGGTTCATCGCCTACCACTGATATATATAAAGTCCCTAATTAATAAGAATAATTCATTTTTAGTTAAATTAGAGTATGTATAAATAATATGTTGATTATTGGAACACATGTTTTATTGAATAGATAATCATGGTATTAGGAAATGATTTGGATAATATGTGATTAATGTGGTTTCTAATGACTTTATTATTTTGGGAATTATATATGATCAAAGTAAATAGAATATTATGGTATTTTATTTTTGGAATTAAAGTTGACTTATATTATAGAAAAATATATTTTTATATTTTGTAGTTTTGATTATTCAGGTTATTTATGGAAACCATTAACCTACCATTGAAAATATATGATTTGAAATTTTTTGTTTTGGTATGATAATTAAAGAATAATTAATGTTATTTAAAGATAAGTGTTAAAAATTATATTAGAATATTAAGTGATTAAATACTTTTGGTCTTTGGGTTGTAATCTTTGTTATAATATTTCTCTCGAATTTTATAGATAGTTATTTTTTGGGTTGTTAATGTTGAACATTGGGTAACACTTTTGAATTTTGGAGATTAATGTAGTTTTTCATCGTACACATGAATATTATATTTGTAGAATTATATTATATTAACCTAAAAATTATGGTTTTGGTTATTGTCATAACACAAGATAAATCTATAGGTAATATTTTTTTGGATTATATGATTCACTAGAAGATTACTCTAGTGCTTTAGGTGTGAAAAAGACATCATGAAAACTATTTATTTAGATAAAAAGATGATTTTATAGTGGAAAATGAATAAAGTATGGAAAGAAACTTTTAATGTAAGTATGTTTCTTTATTTTAGTAGTCTATGAGGTAAATGAACTCCATAACTCAATGACAATTATCTTAAAAACGTTATCCATTTACTTTTCATACTATATAATCAATGACCTTTTATCCAATCATATATATATATATGGGTGATTATTATCTTTATACTTACCATGTTTATTTCACCCTCCATTAGAATATGATCGTTAGTTTTATATTATGTTTCTATATTTATTTACATGGAATCCTAGTATGTGGTATCTTAAGTGACCATCAAACATTCCTTTCTTTTTAAGTGCATCTTTTGTTAATACTTCTTCCGGCATGGGATTTAACTAATTTTATTTAGAAAAGTTAATGCTTTTTATCGATACCAGGTTCAAAATGTTAGTATTAAATTTATAAAATATTATAGATAATTTAACAACCATATTTTTTATGGAAACACTATTGTCAATAGAGTACATGATACGCCATAACGAGCTGTAGAGAAATCTATATACATTTAAATGTTACTGTTCAATATTATTTGTTAGAATGATTATAATAAAAATTATTAACTAAATTAGGAAATATGGTTTATAAATTTATATGTATTTAATTATTTTGTGAACAATTAATAATAAATAAATGCAAAACAATTTTTATATTAAAAGGAAATGTTTTTCTGAAAGTGTATTTAAATGAGAATATGTTTATTTTATAGATTATAAAATCACTCATTTGGATTTTATTAATTAAACATATAAGTAATATATTCAATACACTGTATATAAATTATCATATGTGTTATATATATAGAATATAAGAACAAATCCAATTAAAAGATACAACACTTCTTTTCAAAAAATACAATTTTACCGGATATTGATGGTGTACCTATTTTAAATACATTTTCTACAAATTTTTTATGTTCTATTTGAAAAAATATAACTTTTCATAGGAATTGGGATAAAAAATATTAATTTTGTGATTTATTTGGTATTTTTATGATAAAATTCATTTTTTAAAGAATAATTAAAAATAATGATTTTTTATTGAAAACCAATTTTTCATAGAGTTTATTCATTGTGGTAAATAATATATTTGAACATGTTTTAATTATAACTATAAAAGTTTTTATAATTTAATCTTATAATTTAAATTGGAATTTTATTCACTTTGAAATTGGATATAATAATTTTGTGAACTTTTTCCCATTTCAGTTTTAGAACCTATTTTTCTTATTCCTTCACGAGATTCATTTTTCATTTTTTTCAATAAATTTTGTTTTTTGAATTTTGAAAAATGGATTCCATATTTTTAATCATAAGTATATAATTATATAAATAGTTCACTTATATTTTTGAACGTTATTAAATGAAATATTATTAAAAAAATTTATTACCACGATTAAGGGTAAATTTGGTAAATAAATGTAAATTTTTTATTATACAAATATAAAATTACCATACCACTTGTACTAATTTAATTTGGATGACTTTGTTACAACATATTTAATTCCTGGATCAATTTTAAGACGACTTTAATCATGTTTTATGACTATATATAGTTATAATACTATATTCAATGAAAATCAATTTTTGTTACACTTATATTTTTTAACAAATAAATTATTTTATATATGGTGTTATATAGGTGATATCTTTGATTATAAATATTATTTAGGAAGATAAAAATATTTATTAAATCATGGTAATCATTTTATAATATTTATAAATAAATATTTAAATTAAATAGTGGCAGAATGATGATGAAACTATTTCATAATTAATAAAAGAATAAAATAAATGATAGTAAATATATTATAATACAAATAAATTATTATAATTCAAGTTATAAACTATTATTATGAATGATATTGAAATTTTATTGATTTTTTTGAAAATTTTATTGATTATATCATGAATTTAGGATATTTTTAAAATGTCAAGTAATGAATAGTTTCTCAATTAAATCTAATTGTATTTGAAAATATAAAATATCTTATTTAATGATAAAAAATTTAAAAAATACCAGATTCATCAAATTATTATTAATTTGTCCTAAAATGTCATAAATAAATATTTTATTCAACATTTGGCATATTATGGTAATTATATTGACCCTCTAATTGAAAATTACATAATTAATCGGTAAGAGTTAAAAGGGTTAAAAAAATATAAGGACTAAAAAGACATTGAAAACTTTTGTAAATTAAATAAGAGGATCATACATTGACCAATCAACATCTTATATTGGAGAAAATATGTTTGGGCCAATATATATTTTAAAATTAGTTTATATTAATTTAATAATTTGATTAATTGTAATGGTATCCTTCCCCTATTCTATAAAATAGAAATCATTCTTCTCTTTTCTTCAAACCTTAAAACTTATTTTTTACGTCAATATCTACAAAATTAAATTCTTAGAATCCATGCCCATATTATTGAGAATTTATTTTAGGCATTACACAGTCCTTAAAGAACTTATGGTGTTAATCAAAGGAGATTAATTTATGAAGAGATATATTTTTTAATTTAGTGTTTCAATGTTATTTCATCTTCCACATACAAGAAATGTTATTACACTATGGTAAATTAATAACCAGAGTTTCCAAAATATACATATATGTCATTATGTTAATATCATCGTCTAAATCCATCTATACTTGTATCAAATGGTAATATAATTAATTGTTCGTGCGTACGTGTGAACTATCACCTCCCCGAACCGATACAGTTAGTTTTCAAATACCACATCTATATAATGGTAATAATGATTTAAATGTTGTTAAAATATTTTATTAATTAAATATCTAACATTATTAAAGAATAATATCCCATTTATGTTTTTACTTTTCTATTCACAAAAAATGATAACATTGTTTGTACATAAGTGTGAACTATAACCTCCACAATGTGATGCGATTCAATTTTCCAAACCATATAAAATGGGTGAAATATATATGTGTATATAAATTATTATTATGATATTATGATTTTTATGTCATAATAATATAATACATATATCCTTTCCATAATGATAATTGAAAAATAAAAATGTCACAGCTGCGTACGTATGGCTTAACAGATCCATGATTGCAACATTGTTCATTTTTCCCAAAAATACATAAATCGATTTGTTTAAAAGTATAATTGTCATATACACGTGATTATTATTTCATGAATACTATTCAAGATATTAAGGATATATTATTACAGTAGAGATCATATAAATGTCATCTTTTACTCAAGTATAGAAGAACATCAAAACATAGCACATGAAAATAAAAAAAATTAATAAAAATTGTAGTATGTCATATAAAATGCATAAACAATTTATAAACGATTCTATAGAATATAAATAATTTACTATGTAAATTATTGAGTATGATAAAGAACATAGGTAATGAATTAGAGTCGAGGTAACTAACTTCTTCTCAATATCCTTTCATTAATACATATTTTGATGTTATACACCCCCATCTTTTATGAGGTTTAAAAAACATTTGAAATTTAATTTAATTCAATGATTTTAAAATGATTCTTTATATTTGTAGGGTATTAATTTCATGAAAAATGAAAAAATGTAATGTTGATTTTTATCATATTTTATGACAACCAATTCTCTAACTCAATGAATGCAAGTTGATATTTAGCTTCATATACAAGAAATAATATTTTCAAAAGAAAAAGAAATCATTTATTCCTTTTTCAGGGTATTGTGATATTGAAAATTATTTTTAAAATATTATTATTTCAATATCTTGAAAATATTTCTCATGATTGCAAATGAAATTTGATGAGTAAGATGCTAAGAATTTAAATACATTGTGTATTACAAAAATATAATGGCACTAGGAAATTTTATGGGTGGTTATGCGATGAAAAAAATGATGGGTAGTTACATGATAAAACAAGTATTGGTGGTTATGTGATATCCTCCAACACAATGGTTCTGGAAGTAGACCATATGGTTATTGCATTTGAAAGAGTGTAATGAGTGGATGTCGATTGCATGGTTACTCTATTTAAGTACAATTATGTCCCAAGTTATCATTATGAATTATCTATTCTTTTTATAGATTTTGGTTAATATTATGATTTTATAAATGCTAATTAATGAGTTGATTTTCAAAGGAATGTATTTTCTTCTTGTTAGGGGAGAATTGATTTACTTTATTATAATGTTTTAATGGGTTTTAATATTTATCAAATGACTAAATGTTTACTCATTTTTATGTACCTTATTGATGTTTTCTTTCTCCTAACATGTTTTAAATTTATTTCACGGGTAATAATTTTTGTAACAACAAATATGATGTCATGATAAATGAATTTAAGATGCGTCTCAAAAATAAGTCACTATTTTTGTGGATTCCTTTGGTGGGAAAAGTCTATAATGATATTTAGAGTCCAATTGTAATTTAAGAGTTTAATATGTAATAGTTTTTCCCAATTCTCAAAATCTCTAAACTAAAACTATCATCGAATGTAAATTATAGTTCAGAAAAATATATTAAGATACATTTATTATCGTTTCCATATAGTATAACCTCTCCACCATACATAGTATTTTGAATGTATTACAAAATAGTATGAATTGGTTTGGAATATAAATAATAGTATTGAAATGAATCCCCTTTTGTATCATGGTCATATATGGAATCTATGGAAAAATAGGATTCGATTTCATGGTTTTTAAAATGATAACGCCTATGAAATTAAATTCCACAACCATCTTAAATTTGATTATATTCATTCATATAGTTGATATGTTTCCGAATATATCCTTGAGTTAAAACATGTATATGTCAGTAGTTAAAAATTATATAAAAAATTTGAAATATTGGATCATGAATTTTCTTTGGTATGAAAACATATGGTTTGAAATAATTACTCATGGAAATGAATAAAAAACAAAAAAATGAGAATCAATTTTAGAAAATCAAAAAACACAAAAACTATAATAAATTTCATCAATACAAATAAAGTCCACTAAAAAATTCATGATTTTAAATATTCATCAACTCAGGTATATCATTAATTATATATTCTTAAAAGTCATTCCTCAAATCCTGTCCAAAGTGAAAAATTAAAAATAATATCTTGATTACCCTCAAAATCTTATTTCTTGTAGATTTAAGTTAGAGTTTAAGAGTTCAATGTAGGGAATGATATTGTCTTTAAAATTAGGAAAACATATTAAAATTATTTGAGTGAAGTAAAAAAAATAGAAATTCCCAGAATATTTGAAATGATGATTTAAGTTATGATATGGAGGTTATGTATATATAGTTTAATTATGTAGAATTTTCTTAATGTGAATTCCCTATTAGGATGTGAATTCATTTTTACATCAGGAATTTCTTCTTTAAATTGAGTAGATTACATTTTCACATCATTAATTACATTTTTAGATGATCAATTTTATATAGTTTCATCAATTAGGTTCTAACTCTTATTCAATAGTTATGGGAATCAAAAAAATTACACATTAAATAAAAAGGACCATGATAATGATATTAAAATATATAGGGAAATATGGCTATGTCTAAATATATTACATAAAAAATTAATCAAAATTATATTTTATTAATAAAATTAATAAATAATAGTATATATATATAAATCATGGTATTATCCATCAATTCGGCCGTATGTATTGGCTGGCTCTAGTGGAACAATACATATTGTTGACAAAATTCTATTAGCGGGTTTAGTTTCTTGTATTTGAACCCCCGATTTATTATTTTTCCATCATGTAATGATTTTTTCTAATTGATGTAGACTCCATTCGAAGGTTAAAATAGATCCATTACATTTTAAAAGAGATATAACCAATGGCTAAATATTTGGATGTAGTATTATTCCCCCACCTCTTTGGTTTCCACTTATGAACATGTGTTTTCATTATCCATGGATTTCTCAAAATATGCCTCATGTATGGAATAATCAATCGGAGGTGTTATAATGTAAATTTATTTGAAGAAATATTATACTTGAAGATTAAACTAAAAATTATTGTCCTTCAATGCGTACAGTTTGATTCTAGGTATAATTGGGTAGCTCCACCTCGATTTCATCGTGCACTCCATCTAGTAAGTGTTTAATGTGTTGGGGGACCACCATATATTCCTAATCAATTATATCATCAATTTCATCATATTCCTCCAAATAAAAATAATATTTTTAAGATTATGAAAATATTAATCAGGGAGAGGTAATACTGAATTAAAATTTAATGAAATAAAATTAAATTCACTTTTGGTGAGGTGTGTCACACCCCGACGTGTGCATTTATTTTATTTTATGATTTCTTTGACTTTAAATTATATTTCTGCGGTTCGTGTTCAGTATCGGACCGGTTTTTTGAGTTTTTGCTAAAAAGTGCGCTTTCTGACGCGACGTCGTTGGGCGCGTGAGCGGAGCCTGTTCTGGAAACCCCGCTCGTCCCTGCCCGGTGTATTTTCGCATCCCGTTGTCTTTGGAAAATTTTAAATAGAGTCTTTATTTTTAAAACGCGCGTTAATTGTTGCGTCGTTAGAATTTTTAGTGCGTTAAGAATTAATTATCAATAAAATGATGCGAACACCGTTATTGTTTTTATTTTATTTTATTTTATTATTTTATCTCTATGATGTTTATTATTTGTTGTTGTTATTATTATTATTTTAATTTATTATTATTATGATTCTGATTTGTTTTGTTTAATTGTATTTTATTATTTTATTATTATTTTTTTTTCTTTTATCTTTTCTTTTCTTTTTTCCAACCCTAGTGGGCCGCACCCCCTTTATATATATACTCTTTTTTTCCTCCCCCGCGGGAGCCGCCACCCCCTCCCACTCTGTCTCTCTCCCTCTTCTCCTTTTTCTTTTTTTCATCCCCGCTCGCTTCTCCCTGGTGCGCCGTCCACAGGCCGCCGCCCCCGCTTGGTTCTCGACTCCCCTCTCCTCCCGGCTTCTCCCCGTTGCACTCTCTCTGTCCGCAGCCTCCGGCGACCACCGGTTCCGGCCCCGACCACCTCGCCCTCCAGCGGCCTTCCGGCGCCCCTGCAACGCCTCCTCCCGCCGAAGCCGCCCGACTTCTTTCTTCCCAGCATCACCTCCGGCACCCTGCTACCTGGCCTCGTCCGCAGCATCATCCGCAACACCCGCAGCACTTCGGCGCCCTCCCTCCTCTCCTTGCGCAACAACCCAGCCGCTCCCCTGTTGCATCCGTAGCGGACCAGCAGCCCCCCCCCCCCCCGGCATCCGTTTTCCTCCCCTTCTCAGAACCTGGTGCAGCGCACGACCCCCCCGACCTGCTCTCCTCTCTGTCCGCCGCACTCAGCCCAGCACCCTGCCTGCCCCGCACCTCCTTGCAGCAGCGCGCCCGATCCCCCTCAACAGCCGGCCGACCACCCTTGCACCCCTCGGCCGCCAATTCTTCCCCTTGGGTCGCAGTAGCACCGCGGTACTCAACTCACCCCAGCACTGCCGCACCGGGCTTTTCCGTTGCCGGAGCACCTCCTCCGGCCGAACCGCCGCCGTCCGGTCCCTGCATGAGCAGCACCCTCCAGCTCTCGGCCTTCCCTTTTTTCTTCCCCCTCTTCTTCTTCTCTTCTTCTCCTTCTCTTCTTCTTCTTCTTCTCTCCTTCTTCCTCTCCTTCTTCTTCTTCTTTTCTTTTTCCTCCTCTTCTTATTCTCTTCTTCTTCTTCTTTTCTTTCTCCTCCTTCTGCTCCGCCGCACAGGTCCGTTTCTTTTTAATTTTTTTAATCTATTTTAATTTAATTTGCTATTTCATTTTATTTAATGTAAATAACCTTTTTATTATAAAATTATGATTTATGTATGTTAGTATTGCTAATATTGTTATTATTATTATTATTATTAATTTTATTATTATCATTTTTATTTTCATTATTATTATTATTATTAATTTTATTATTATTATTATTATTATTATTATTATTAATTTTATTACTATTATTATTATTATCATTATTATTTCCATTATTGTTATTATTATTAATTTTATTCTTATTATTATTATTATTATTACTATTATTATTATTATTATTATTATTAGTGTTAATAGTATTAACATTATTTCGTAATTATTATTATCATTAATAATAATAATAATTATTATTATTATTAATGTTAATATTATTAATATTATTATAACTATTATTATTGTTATTAATGATGATATTATTAATATGATTATTGTTATTATCATTATTATTATTATTATTACTTTTATTATTACTATTATTTTTATCATCATCGTGTGGGTTTTAATCGATGGTGAGTTGTTATTTGATGGCTCAGGACTTTGAGGGCCTGCGCAGGGTGTTTCCGAGTGAGCGCCATCGTTGCACTTTGTTTCCGAGGTTCCGTCATCGCCGCGCTTTAGTTTCAAGGTGAGCGCTTCTTCCCGCCGCTTGGTTTCGAATGCTCTGGTGAGTTTTGGATGTGTCTGAGTCCTTGGCTTTGATTATGCAGAGTGTCGAACTTTATCACGTGGCTTCGGACACGCGTTTTGTCATCGCGCCTCGGTTCCAAAGTTGTTTTGTTGTCGCGCTTGGTTTTGAGGTAGGTCCCCTTTGCACTGCTTTTAAAATTTAAGTTATATCATTTCATGCTGTTTGCGCACCCTAATTGTTTAAAATCAACATTTTATTAATTTCAATAAATATAAGATAATATACGTCAATAAATTTTTAATATAAGACTGTTAATTTTTAAATGGTTATTTAATGTCAAAAGGAGCTGTTTATTTTATACACGACACATGAAACATCCTTTTGCGAGCGGACACCCAATAATGAAAGAATGCTCGTTTGGATTTTAAACATAATTCACGGAATATAAAATAGAGTTCTGGTTTAATGAGAAATGATTTCTTTTGAAGTGTGAACAAATACTTTGGTTCGTTTGAGAAATTTCCCGGTTGGCTCTTAAAGTTTATTTGGGAAAAGAAAATGGTTTGGTTTGGTTTATAAAAATATTGGCAACCTGTGAAGTAGTGTTTTGTCGGTTCTTTAAATAGTTTTAAACTGGTTTTGGTAGTGATTGTGAATTGTATTAAATGCCCGTTTGGCACTTTATGGAAAGCGATAAAAATGTTTCGATAAAAACCCTCTTAGGGCGACTCTCATGCCTTGGTTGAAATTGATTGTTTGGGAGGCCGCGCTTAGAGGCTCCCGGGTATTTGAGTAGTTAAAGGCAAGAGGTTGTCCAATGGAGTGGCTCGGGGAATGCCTGTTGTTCTTTATATATATAGATATATCTGATTGGATGCTCTGTTGGCATCGGTTGGCTCACCCCCTTTTTCTTATACACTTGAGACATGGGAATCTGGCATATTGAGAGAATATTCTAAGAACGATTGCTGCACTGGTAGGTTATGGTACTGACCAGTGGCCCATAATAGGTGGATATATTGGGTTTATTGCTATGGGATTTGCCCTCGACCTGCCTGTGAGTGGATGGTCGAGCGTGTTGTTCATTTTGATTTCATCGTGACATGTCAATAAAGATTATTTCTCATGTATTGGTGTCTTCTGGTTTATTCTCGATCTCCTAGGTTCACCCATGTCTATTCAGCTTTTGTAGCTTGCAGTAATGATTATGATGCTCACGTGTATACTTACATTGCCCCTGCTGTATGTTTTACTTTGTGCATTCTGGCATACTGTTTTCCTTGGAAACTGATAAATTTCTTTTTAATGGGTTTCTAAAAATTGTTTTTCAAATGGAAGTGTTTAATCCCTTTTGTTCAAATTTGAAAATTTAAACATCACTTTCCCCTTTTCCTGAAATGTCATTGGCACTAATGAAATGAACACGAATTTGGAAAATGGCTAAGGGCAATGGTTCGTACTTTGTTTTTAAGTAGAATATTATTAAAAACATACTTTTATAGATTTTAGTTCAAACTTGAAATGATGTTTCTTTTATTTTAAAGGTAGTGCATTGGGAATAGATATCGGGCTAGCCTACTGAGTTTTAATACTCACGCCTATAGTTCTTTTCTGTTTTTAGTGTTTGTGCAGGCTATAGTTTGAGTGTGCTCGCCTAGGGCGACGCTTGATCGTTGAGTCGGAGAGCGACCCGTGAGGTCGCACGGAGCTTGTTCGGACGTCGTGTTTGGTTAGTTTATTTCCTGTTTGTTCATGTTTAGTCACTTTGTTTAGTTTATCTTTTTCTGCGCTGCTCTGTTTTATCTTTGCATTCTTATTTATTTATATTGGGTGAAATCGTTCCCACAGTCTCTAATGATGCCCTGGCGCTGGTCGCCAGCCCGGGAGGATCGGGAACGCCTCTCGGGCCATGTCGCGGACCGGCTCGGGTGACCGGTTCAGGGTCGACCCGGGTTGGTTCGTGACAAGGTGGTTCAAATTCAATTTCTACTTTGGTGAAAATTATATCTTGGATTAAAATCATAATAGATGGAGGTAGATATCCATTCTCTTCAATACTATTTTTTAATTAAACATATATTTAATTTTATTCCCTATTGTCTATAGATATTTATAGTGGTGATGATGAGTCTACCTTTTAAACATGTATATCACAATTCATTTTATCATTTTTTTCATTAAATCCAAAATTTATATGAATCTTGTGGATTTCCAATCTACAAATTAGCATGTGAGTATTTATATTCACCCCCGACTATTAATTGAATTTATATATTTATATATATATATTTGGGAATTGGTACTTCATGTTAAATGGCCTCACTATTTTAAAATTCATTGTAAAAATATAGTATATCTAGTGGATCATCCTATTTTAGAATAAATTTTCAAATACCAACATTAAATGTATTGGATATATACACTAGTTATTGAATTATGTAACTAGTATGATGGAATTAATTTTTTATCAAATAAATTAATTCACCATCCATTCATAATTGGGCCTCCTCTGCAATTTCAATATATTTTTCATCATTTCACATGAGAGTTAGAAGCCTGTGAAGAATATTATATGTTTAAAAGAATCATGGAACACACACACACACACAAACACACACATCTATATTTAATAAATACATTTATATTTTAATGAAATAATAAAAATTATCTAGAAAATTCTAAAATAAATATTAGGGGAATTTATACTTACTACTTAAAAATAGTTCCATGTTTTGATTCACCTATTGTTGGGAGGTGCAAGAGAAAAAAAAATTTAGAACAAAACATTTTTTATGTATGTTCTATTAACTTATGTAGCCTTGTAGTTCAACAATCATTATTTCAATTTCATTTTTTTAGAATTTAATTTTATTAAGTTTTTGAAATTTGTTTTTCGGGTTTGGAAAATATAGTATAATGAAAAACTAATAAAAAATATATACTAAACGCAATGAAATAAAATTAGAAACAAATTTCATTGTATATATTAATTAGAAACATGTGTTCCATCATTATGATTAATATTTTGAATAAATAAAATTTCATAATTCACTTATGAAATCTCATTAATGATGTACTGTAAATTACATTAATTTATGTGATGTATTGTATACCTAGGATAATTATTTAGCACAATAATAACCTCTTACTTTAGTAATTAGGTTGCTCGGACACCTCAATTGAGTGTTTTTCACCATACAGGTCCCATCATTATAATAATCCATGTTTTATATTAGATAAAAAACTGAACTCTATAATATAAAGAGACATATACTAAAAAATCATTGGATTTATTTATAAATTAAAGAATATAATTTAGTTATATATTCATGTCATTTTAAAAATCCCCACACCCATATACATCAACATCATTGATCACATTATAAATAAAAAGTCTTATAAATTAAAATACAATAATTTTGGAATTTTATGAATCCTAAACCAAGGCCATGCCCTATGCTAATCACATACAATCATAAGAATATGAGATCACTATTAAAATATGATAGAGAGAAATAGATTGAGATTTATGATGAAAAAAGATGAATAGAAACCTAGAAATTCATTTACATTGAAAAATAAACAAAAAACATATTAAAATAAATAACATAAAAATACAGAGAAAAAATCTAGATGATATTTTTCAATCTCTTGTGGAAGCCTATTTATAGGCCTCTAAATCACCATGAGTTCCCAAATGGTTTAATAAAATTTTTATAATTTGTTTCTAGTCATTAATGTTGAATTGCACATTTTTTAGGAAATAAATACATCAAAGGCGTCCTCATTGGGTTCCCATAGGATCAATTCATGAAGTGAAAATTGATTTCATGTGAATAATTCTTCAAGGAAGGTAACATAAAGAACAATCTAACATATTTATTCATGTTCTAATATATTCAAATTTCTTTACCAATGTTGAATATATTTATTTCAATATGGAAAACGGTACTATACTCCTGGTGTGTTTTTTATGATTTTAATCTTCACCCCAATAATTTATAAGCCTCAACATTGTGAATAGTTTATTCTTAATTGGAATTATTCTTTTCAAATACATTAATCACTTATTACAAATGATTGTTATATTTCATGCCTTATGAAAGGCCCATGACTATTCCTTTATCACCATTTTCCATTTAAAAATGAAATCATCTCTATTAAGATCATTTTTATTTAAACATTGTATCTTACCATACATCTAAAAATTGATTAAAAAATAGTATGATTAATCATATTACGTTTAAAACCAATGTATCAAATAATCAATTATATATGTTATAAATTGTTCTATTTGTAGTAGAAATAAGATTACAAAAATTAAATGGGAAACTTTGATAATAGAGGTTAGAAATATCTCATGACTGATCCTTTATGTCTCCTTAACTAATCAATTCATGGGAAAATTATATTTATCCGTTAACATGTAATGTATTTTTGAAAAAAAGAAGGATTAAATCCATTTGTTTTAATGGTATCCAAGAAACAAATGAACAGTACAATATAATTGTTTTTATTACAGAAATTAAACCAAAAACTCCCACATTATAGGAGGTGCACACATGAATAAGAATATAAATAAGGGAAATGTTTTTTTAACAAAACCATAGAAAAACACTCACCTTTATATAAAATATATGAATAATATAAATGATCAAGAAACAAATAGAGAGATAGAGAATACATGAATAGTATACTTGTGAAATAAAATCAATCAATAAAAAGTATTAAAAAGATGATACAAAATAAATGACCAAAGATAATGAAGCCTGATTGCCTTTTTTGATATATAATAGATGCTCACTTAAACATATATTGATAGTGGTCACCATGAATCAATAATGGTTCATTTTGTGGGAATTAAACACCATCAATATTAAGATACACGCTTCTCTTGATGTCTATTAATTTCATTAATAGTTTTTAGAAGATCCAATGGGTTGGGAAAACATATCATTTAGCCATGTCAAATATTTTAGTCCAATAATAAATTATCTATTGACTTTTATATATTGAAGCCACCATATACCCTTACAATACCAAATTATTGAATTTGAGACTTTTATAGACATCATCACTTCTTATTCCACTATTTGTTATACACTAGCTATCATTGGGTAGTATGTGGGATACCATTAGAACTAATGGCTCTGTCTACTTTGACTGGATAAACAGTGTCCCACCATAGGGTAACTATAGGACATGATCCTTAGAAGGATTATTTTATTTATTATAATGACTTATAATTGGTCTTCAATCTAATATAAAATGTTATTTTCCTATGTGGATCTTCTATATGATAATCCAAACTTATTGTTACACCATATTCAATATAATATTAATGAACCCACACTCCTAAATCCAATTCTAAAAATAAAATATTTATTATTATTTCTTTTATAATTATAAATGTTGGAAAATTTTAGTAATCCAGAACATATAATATTATCTATTTTTTTAAATTAGTTACATTCAAAAAAACATTATAGGTATGATGTTTTTTGGAATTAGGACCCACACATAAATAAAAATACTTATCCCGTTAAGTAATCATTTTTACCATAAATTAATTTACATATAAATGATAACATTAAACACTCTGGGAAACATCGATATTTGGAACTCTATATTTATTATCATTTCCACTAATCATTACGACCTGTGAAATCCAAAATGATGATTAGAGAAAAAATATATGAGTAAGATACATACATACATACATATATATATATATTAATGAAAAGTATCTTGTTAGTCTCTTTCCATACCATTTGATATTATAAGTGTGTTTTTCGTCAACATAATAAAAATTGATATAGTATAATAATTTATCTACACATAAAATTAGATTATTGACCCAAATTTATTCGTAATACATATTATTTGAAAATTGAAATGAAAAATAAAAAAATGGATTCATAGAAACCATGACAATCTATGAATTTGTCTTTAAAAAACATACATTTTAATCATAAATGGAATAATCCTTCATTTTGACATGATATTATTATCATATCATTTAATATAAGAGTATTTACATGAAAATTAAAATTCAGGAATATTAAATTCACCTTACATCTATAGGTCTTCACTTTCATAGATCCCTTTCAAGTACCCCCACAAACTGAAAATCTACTTTAATTATTCCAAAATAATTATCTAGAGAATATAATCATTACCCAATTCATTTTGGACATATATCAGGCACACCTATCATAAAAAATTAAAAAATTACCATAAAAAATGAAATGTATAAAATGATTTTCTCTGTCAAAAATATCTTAAAAATATAACTTTTAATCCACAGATTGTAATCTTTATGATACTGATATATCCTAATCAATTGAAAACCCATTTATAAATATATATATATATATTTAGAAAAGATAATGTGTGGGGTTTTCTAAAAAAAAATATTGAGACATGTAATGGAATAGAAATATCAAATAATTGATATGGTGTATGAATATTTGTTTATGTCTTTTTCATTGATAAACATTGATTTTATATGCTGTAAATAAAATTCATCCAATTAAAAAATAATCATTTAAACGTACTTTATATGAATATAATGGAGAGGAAATGTTCCTTTTTTTTATTTTTTATAAAAATATTTATTTATTCATTAAACAATATGATAAATAGGAATGATATTATAAAAACAATTCATACATTTCAAAATTAGATATTAAGATAGAATATCTAATATCATGTCTCATACCAATCTACATATGTTCTTCAATTACTATATAATGAAAATATATTAATTATTCAATTTCATAAAAAAATATATTAAGTTATATATTCATAGCACAAAAAAATTAATTTATTACCTCGTCATGTGTATTTAGTAAATTGATTATTTTTATTTTGGGAATTTTGATGACATGCAGTTCATAATCCACAAAAAACATCGGTAGGATAAAAAATGTAGAAGGGGTAAATATTAAATCATATATAGAATAATAATAAGTAAATAATTATTATTTCATACATCAAATTCTATTTTCATTCCATCCATGAAAATCATTCACTTATAAAAATATAGTGTCTTGCGATGTAGATATTAGTGAAGTTTTTACTTTTTATTAGATGGGAAATAAGAAATAAATGAAATTATTACTTTTTTAGAGTCATTAGGATTCTGTATAAAAAAATTACATTAATAAAATCCATCCCTATTACCACTAATTAAGTATTTTTTTTTGAAAATTAATGTTTATATCTATGTGGAGATGGTAATAAGTATGTATTCAAGAGTAAGGATTCCATTTTTAATGATTGTAATTATATAAAGTCATAAGATATGAAATATTTAAATAATAAAATTTATATTCTCAATAACATATTTATACAATAAATACATTATATTATGTGTCCATGAAATACATTGAATACAAACAAAACACATATCCCTATAGAGGTTGAGGTTCAGACATATAATGGAATGGTGTTCTCATTCCTTATATGATGGAATTAGATATGAACAATTTTTTCCCATAAAATAATAATATATTATGATTTGTTACATATTTATTTTATTATAATTTAATGGTTTACAAATAATTTAAGGATGTAGAAGAACCAATAAATGGAAAATGGATGATTAGAATGATTACCTCCTCTTTGAAGAATGTGTTTTTGATCTCTCTTTAAGTACTAATGAATGATATTAAAAGATGAAAAAAACCTATATAATGTTTCTAGGGACATTAATAATAGGGTTTTTCATTGTTTTTTCACGATAACGGGCTCATGAAGTTTTAGGATTATAAGAGATGGACTGTCCTTATATAATATAAGAGGAAAAACCCATTAGATATTCATATCATATTTAATTAATATAAATTTAAATTTATGTTAAGGTGGAATATAATTGATTTTTTTAATCTATATGTTTCATAAAATTCTATATTCTCTTATAAAGTATATTTTAGATATGTTTAGTTGTTCATTTAAAAAAATGGATTTATTGGTTTTAAACCCCATTAACCCATTTTGTTATTACTAAAATATCAAAATTTTGTACACATTAGGGGTAATGAAATATAATATAAATGGAAAAGCGGTCAATATGTGGGAAATTATTGTTAGTATTGAAAATATACCAATAATTTGACTGATAAATTATTTTTATGTATTTAAAATCATTTAATTAAATATTATTTATCATAAAATACAATTAAAGTTATTTTTGAGATAATTAATTGAATTTAAATTAAAATATATTTCATGAACATAATTAGGTATCAATATATACTTTTATGAGATCAATAATACATTATATATAACTATATAATTTATATAACACCATAATTCAGACAAAATATATTACTTTTAATGGTATTAAAATCATTCAGTGGATTTTTTTACAGGTAACACAAGCATTGTATCGACATTGCGTAAGTATTTAAGGAAATTACAATATAAATGAAAATTAAAATTTTATTACCATTAATTTTTTTCATATTTAAAATAATAATTTATAATAATTTATAAGTTTTTTTCATCCTTGTAAAATTATATATACATTAAAAAATGAAACAAAACATTGGGAATTTCAAATTACTTAAAATAATATAAAGTTCATTATCAATGATAAATGGGAAATATATCAAATATATTTTTTAATATATAAATGAGAGGTATAATTTCACTCATCTAATGAAATTTATTTATACTTATGGATGATTTTTATTTTTTATTTCATAGTATTATCATTGTTCTACCTATTTTACAATTATAGCACTAATACCATTTTCACAAACGTTACTGATTATTGTGACTTAAGTAATAATGTCCGGTTTTTTTAAATTATCATTATAAAAATGGAATAAATTTATAAAATTAAATCACAATAAAGGAAGAAATTTATTTTAAACTAAACTCTTAACACAAAAATGGAAATAGTTTTATGGGAAAAACGTCATTTTTAATTATACAAATGATTATATACAAAAGAAAAACATAGTGTAAAATCCAATGAAATAAATTGTATAATATTTCATAAATGGTAATAAATGATTTTTTTAAAATATATTGATAATATAATTTTACTTTTTAAACACATTAAATGAAATATAATTTTTTTTTAAAAAATTATTCTTTCACAATTCAATGAAAAAATTATATTTTCAAAAATATCCGAAAATATAATCCTATGATAATTTTTATATTCCGATTTATGAAATTATATTTTGTTTTATAAAATGATATTTTGAAATGTATATTAAATGAATAATAATATTCTCTCAGAAAACCAATAATCCCCATTATTTATGAAAATTTATTATTTAAGAAAAAAATGTATTTTGAAAAAAATTAATTATCTTACAAATATTTAGTCAATATATTTTTATTGAGTACTAACATAATATTTATATTTCATAATTTATTTAGTCAAATTTATAGACATTATTTAAATTGATAGGTTTTAAGAGTGATATTAAATAATAATTTTTTTATTGTTAAACATCGCTATTTTGTTTCCTTTATAATAACCTACATATAATTCTTTCTAAAATAGAAATGTATTAAATTATACCCACAAAATAAATTTTAACCTCATTATTTAATATAATTTATAAAAAAAAGGGTTCAAAACATTTTGTTAACATCGATTCCATTTAGTTAAAAATAAAACATACGATCATGAATGGAAATAAATTATATTTTTTTATTATCATTATGAAAAACAAAAAAAGGATAATAAACCAACCTAATAAAAAATTGGGAAATAGTAATAGTAATGGCACCTATATTAATATATATTAAGGATCCCAAATAAAGATAACCTTATCCAGAAGAGAAAATTAAAAATTTTATAGGAGATCCATTTAAAGGATAACTTTATATAATTTTAAAATATAATATTACATGAATTCATCATAAATGATTATAAGATATTAATTCTTTTCCTTCAATATCTTTTACCCATAATCTAGGGATGGTTTTACCATCTTGTTATAGAATACGACAAAATATACTTGATTTCTTTATGTTTTATTAGCAACATTTCATCCTTTAGTGGAGTATCAGTCAATTTTTTCGTTTATAACATATATTATTAGTGTTATTAAATTTTTAAGATGATATTTTCATTTATAATGAACTAAAATAAACATATAATAAACCAATTGCTCAACAATTGGATAATAAGTTATTCATCATTCATTAGACATTATCTAAATCCAAAATAGATGCATAAATGTAATATAATATCCAATATTGAGAAATAATACATTAATATTAGAATATTAAATAATAAAACCCGAATATAAACATTAAAAATTCAACAAATTAATAACTATAAAAATATTCAAAATATTATCAACTATGTTTAAAACATAAAACATAGATTGGATTGACACACATAATTCCATGATCAATTTAACATTAATCTCAAAACGTCATTTTTCTCCCAAAAATGTGTATACCAAAAAATATATATTTCATATAAATGAAATAATCAAAATATTATAATCATATCCTAAATCACCATATATCCATAAGAAAAAAACAATAAAATATAATAAAAAACTTATTCCTCAAATAAAATCACAAATTTTAAAGAAGTAATTCTATTTAGAATATTCATATAAAAATCCCATGATAGTAAACGTAAAAAAATAACATTTTCCCCAATGTCACCAAATAAATATTAAATCACATGTCTATCTATGAAATAAATCATATGTTCCCAAAAAATATTAACCCAATATGTAAATTAATAAAAATAACCTCAACATAAAAGATCATATTACCCTAAATTGTTATCAATGCATTTAAATGAATTCCCAAAAAATAAAAAACCATTATTCCTCAAAAACTCTTTCTACTAAAACACATGTTAATCTTCTGATATAACTATACCTCAAACATTTAAAAATTTCAATAAATTTCTCCCAATGAATCTATAATCACAATAAAATACCATAACATAAATCCATATTGGTGTACAATGGATTTCAAACATATAATCAAATTAAACACACAACCCCATGGTGGAATACAGAAATCATGAGTTTATCACACATGAAAGCATCATAATACATAAACTAATCAAATAAATTATCAAATAAAAATTAAAAAAATCTATGAACCTATACTATTTGATATTGTTGTAAAAACATAATCCCCATATTTGGCGAATTGTATCAAATAATGGTATCTATATTTTAGCAATACAAAATATACATCAACAAAAATTAATATTAGTTCACCTAAATACCCATGGCAACTTATTTTTATATTATTTGGTAATTTAGATAAAGTCTTATATAAAAATACCCTCTTAATTATGTGATATTATATTCATAAAAAATGTTCATAAGAAAAAAACATTCATCATTTATGATAAAACACAATATATAGAATTAAAGAATTACTTTCATTGATTATCAACCATATGCCTTATGAAAAAATCACTCCAGAAAGTGGGACAATAAAAAAAGTAAGGGACATATTAAAACAAATAAAAGAAAGATTTTATTTCATTTTAAAACCAATAGATCATAAAATAGCGTTTACCTTTTATAAAAATAAACGTTGTATCGAATAATGGGTCACTTATATATTAAATAAAAATCAGTTCTTAATGTTTCACATAAAACACATTATTAAAAAATAGAAATCTAAAATTATAATAATTATGATAACATAAAAAATTGAATCTATAATTTTATTCTTATATTTCATATAGTAAAATATTTAAGGGGTGGGGGTAATTGAGTATTCAATAAACATTTATTGTAAAAAATGATTTATGAAAATTCCATTATTTTTTAAATTTTAGTTATTCAACGAATATAATAGGTATATATAATTTATTTAGTTTATAATATCATTAATTAATATGAGAAAAAAATAGTGAGAATAATAATATTATTATCCTAAATTTTTTAGATATTCTTATTACATCAAATGATTTGAATATCACATGTAAAAGTTAGACATCATGGTATAGATTACTAATAAAATAATTTAAGATAATTTGTTTTAAATAATGTATTAGAATCTTTAAACACATATAAGAATATAAAAATACATAATTTTTACTCTCATGATGAGTCCTAATCACCTCCCCTCAATAATAATCCACATCCAAGCATGTTTATCATAAAATATATGTATTATTCACAATTTGGATCATATATATATTGAAACAATGTAGTAGGATGTCAAAGATAATTAAAATAAACTTAGAAATCTTATTTTTGAGAACAAATTAGATGGAAAATATGTTAATATATCATCTTAATCTTCTATATTATGTATGAGTTTATTATTTAACATATATATTAATACATATGGAAGAATTACTTATTAATAATAACTAAGGGAAATAGAATTTAAATTAATTGGACAAAGAAAAAGGCTGTTGTGTATTTTTTCTATACGAAATGTATTCTCTTCTCAATTTATTCTTCTAGTTTAGATATGACACGAAAATATAGTAGGATATTCTCAAATAATTTTTTCATGTTTTCATGAAATTAGAGCATCATAATGTCTAGAATAGATAAGTTCATGTTTCCCAAGATCAGAAAAATACTTTTTTCTTATAATATTGGGAACTATAAAAAGAAATTTTCATCTAAAAATAGTGTTTTGAATAAAATAACAATGAATCCTCATACCTGACACGAATTCCTAGAGTGATACTTTAATTTGAAGAAGAATTTACTTCCTCAGTGAATGTGGTTGGAATATGTTATATTAAATTTTAATTCCTAAATATAGTTATAGAATCTTGATGTGTTCCATTTAATATAATCCATGGTAGCATAAAAAATTAGTGGCAAAAGTGATTGAATTTCTTCAGAATACGCATCTCTAAATTTATTAAAAATATTATTTTTATAGTACTTGTAAAAATTAATTATACAAGGCAAGGTAATTTAAACTAAAATTGTGGTCACATGAATTCCATATGGTATCTCCATTACGTGGGAAAATTCCTACTCTCCCATGTGGTCAATTCACTTCAAAATGGTATAGATCTTGTTACCATGGTATATACAACAATTTTTTAAAATACCAACAATGACATAAGGTCTCTTTGAATTCATCATCTGTTCAATTGGAATTAAACTTGGGGTTAGAGGAATATATGGTATGATTTTTCAAAAAAAATATCCAGTCTCATAAAATGACAATAGTGGTCACCTGTTGTCTCATGTTTTTGATTGAGGAGTTTGAGGATGTCCCTCCATGGTCAATAAAATGATATTATAGTTGACAAATTTTCATAGAGTTACATTAACCATTATATGAAATCGATGAAATTAGTGGTTGTTAATGTTCATTGGGATGTTCTCATCATGCTCGATTAGATGTTCATTAAATAATTCTATAATCCATGTTTTCTCCTTAGTACCATATGATATTTAATCGATATATATTCATCAATATGATTGATTAATTTAATTTCATTAGTTACTTTTACACATAAAATAATTCGTAATTTTTCTGAAAACAATTTATTTTATATTAAACATAGATTTGACTAGATACACATACATATTTTTTGTGATTACTAAAATGTGTTATTGTTATAATAATTCATTTATCTCCCCTTGTTGAAGACCACGCATCATTTAATGAATAACTATACACAATTCACCATGCAAATATATAAATAAAAAAATTTAATATATCATAAAATATGTTAATATGCAGAAATTCCATACATTAATCACACTTTTCGAATTATAAATAAGAATTCTGAAAATTTGAGCACATATAGGGGAATTGAAAATTGATAATTTTTTTTAATAAAAACAAATTTATTTAAATTAAAAAATTAATTAATATATAAATTCATATCATAATACCTAATAAGAATCATATTCAATAGATTTTGGGATGGTATACTGTTTAATAGGGTCTTTTCCATTGAAAATAAATTGAACTAAAAATTGTGTAGGGTGAGAAGTAGAAGAATATCTTGGAATTAAAATAGAATTTGAATCATTTATAATCTAATGAAGTTATTTATATATTCTATGTCAAAAATGTGCTATATTAGGTGTAATAGATAATGTAATGCAATATAGAAAATATTTATCCTTGGATACTAAATCTGATACTGATTCAAAGAAATAGATATAAGAAGAATAAATAAGAGTATAGGAAGAGTCATTGGTAAAAAACTAGATTATTGAAAACAGACATGTAGGGCTCTAATATCTTGGTATTGTTGGCCACAAATTTATTACCATTTTCAATTCATTGTAGTATGTCATCATTTTATGACATAAAATGATATAGTAAATGATTCATGATCAACAACATTTTCATACTAACATTAAAATCTTTAGCTAAAGGATAAATTTTTAGGACTGTGACTAATCATTCATACTAACTCTTCAAGTATACCTTCATATAAATCATATTTAGATAATACATTTTTATCCCTTTATTAAATCAAATCCATTGGAATTATTTATTTATTTTTCCATTACTATGTCATAATTCATCTCACAATGTTTAGAAAAGACCACATGAAATTTATTCCTTACATCCATAAAAATTCCAATGATACATTTTCTTTCATCATATAAATTTATTCTGATTGGATCATAATACATAGGAAAACATGCAAGAGGAGTAGAAGAATATGGTTAGGATAGACATGTGATTATAAAATGATACCTTATATCATTCTTAGGAAATGTATCTATGATATATATATTAAGAGCTTGAATTTATCATTATAATTTATCCATCTATGTTCTAGAACTCACAAGATCCTGATCTATATGATCATAGTAGAGTATAATATAATTTTGTATATGAGAAACCACAATCTAAATAGTATGTGAAAAATATTTCTATATTTAATTTTAATTATCATTACTGATGATAAGAATGTCTTCATTCCACATACCTATAATATAATTCACAAATGTGAAAAAATTAGGTGAGTTAATGAGCAATGTAGATGTAGTTAATCCAAATCCAGGTAGATCACTTACAACATAATGACATAAAGTAGAAGTATGGTTAGGTGTTGAGTTAATAAACACCAAATCTTATGCTATCAACATAGAACCGTTATTATATAATGTTTTATCCTATGGTTTTTAATTTTCATGAATTAAATCGTCTGATTCTTCAAGGAGTAGAATATTAGACCTATTAGTTGGATAAAATATTATACAACCTAAAAATATATTATATGAAATATTTTCTTGATATGGTTTTGATTTTTACCTATAAAAGACTATAATGAAAAATTTATCTTGAGACCATTAATAGAAGATAAAAATTGACATTTGCTTTTATAATAAGTGAATCAGGCCATGGTGTAATATGATTTGGAACATTGAAAATGTATTTTTGAAAATTTCCAATGGTCTTAAGTGGACTATCATTATTAAGATCATCTTTATCATCATTATCATTATAATTACCAAGAGTATATGGATATAATCTAAATAAAGGGATCTCAAAGGGAAGCATCTTATCTATGAGGATTTTAATCAAATATATAGGTACCCTATATTCAACACACAGATGTAATTTATGCAGCAATATTATCATCCTATTGACTCTCATAGTATTTGTGGTTTTGAAAAATAATAGACCATATTGTTTTATCAACCAATGTAGTTTCATCAATTCTACTATATATTTTTCCTCAATTAGAACATCTATATTATTTGAAGCATTTAAGCTATGAGATCATTTCATATTATCTTCATAATGTCTTTTAGCCTCATAAACTAATCTAGTAGTATCAAGAGATCTATTATAATTATGTGAGTAGTTTTATTCAACTATTTGGATAGGGTAAAAGTCTAAATATATGGTATCCCTTGGCCTTTTATGGATATTTATAAAATCAATGCACTCTTATATGGAAGCCTCATTTTCTAAAAGAATAATTTTCCAGGTTTCCAATTGATTTGTATTTATTTATATGTGCTTTAGTAAAAAAATCAATTAGAATTTATAAATTTTCATCACATATTTTAATTATTTTCTTCCGTTTTTTAGAGATGAAAGATACATTATGTATGGAAGAGTGTATAATCATTACTATATTTTAATAAACTATTCTATAGGTATAGTTATAAATATATAAATATCTTTATAAACCGTATAAACTTTAAAATATATAATGAATATGTATTAGTGATTAATAATGATGATATTAATCTTTCTAAGGACAACATTGGGATGTATAAACATTAGAAACCAACAACATTGTCAATTTAATTCATTAGACATAGGATATCAATAGTGTAGATCACCATTTAATTATACTAAATAATTTAAAATATCATAATGTGGAATTTATAAAAGTATAAAACTTTAGAAATAATCATACTCATCATGATGTTGTGCATTTAAGGTCTCATCCCAAAGAGTTGATGAAAAAAACATTAATTTTCATAATAAAAATTCCCAATGAGATTTAATTGAATATCCTAGACAAACAACATATTAAAATAAAAATAATTCACTAATAAATGATAAAAATTATTGTTACCTTCCATGAAACAATATATCCATTCTTTTCCAGGCACCACTATCTAAATTAGTGAATAACTTGGCCTAACCTAGTGAACATCTACATATTTTTTGAGGCGGAAATCATGTAAAAAATTGATGTGTCTTCTATAGTTATATATATAACTATTATTTTCATCCATATTTTGGAAGAATTAGAAACGTCAAGAGAATATTCCTTGGATATTTTCTACTCATAAATTAGATTCAAGTGTTCAATGGCTTGTATCTCGCTAAAAGATGTTTTAAAATTGTGTTTATCTTGAGGTGGAAGAGATCTCAATGATTTTGATTCTATTTTGGAATATTATAAACATTTATGTATAAATGTGCATTAAAACATATGAAAAATAAAAAAAATTACTTGAAATACATAATGCCAAAAAAATATAATGGATGAATTAATTGATTGAATATTTATTATAATAATAATTTATAATTATTTATTAATTGATAACATTTAAAATATAGATATCAAAATTTAAAAAATATAATTTAAAGATAGTTATAAATTTATAAATGATGATTTATATAATTTAAGGTCACATTATTCAATAATTTTTCAAAACATTCCATTGTTTGATGTTTTGTACAGTGTATCCAATAATGACATCTCCTTTTTGAAAATGATATATCAAGAAGTGATTTCATATTTAATTATTCTTTTCCCTACAATGGGATATAGGATTCATGGAAATTTCATTGGAAATTTTGTGCTCATGGTTTATTGGGACATTCATAAATTATTATCCATAGTATAGAATAGCGTTTTTCCTCTTTAGAATTTGATCACAATTACATTATATTGAGATGTTTTCAACATTAGTAGTAGAAAATGAAGAAAAATATTGTTTCCTAAAACACCCATCTATTAGAGTGTCATAAAACATGTTATATGATACATAGGTACTTTCTAAATCTTACATACATCCATAAAATTAATCCATAGAATATATAACTATATCAAAATCACATCTTGTAAAATATAGAGAACCAAAATTAGTATTATATTTAAGGAGTTTGGAAATTTTTTTAGCTTAAATTAACTATTATTCCAGGTGGTTTTATTGAAAATGTGGAAACATACACATACAAAATGTTATGTCATGTTTTCTAGATATCAGGTACTATATTCTCCCAATCATACAACTAAAATTATAATGATAGAATAGTTTCCTAGTATCATCAGGATCATTTATACAGTTGGAACTCAGTGGAGTATGACTTTGGTTTGTGGTATTGAATGGAAAAAAATTATAAGAAATTTTTTTGTTTTTAAATTGAATTAAAATAATCTAATAACAATTTTTAATGATTTTAAAACCTATAATAAATTTTGGTTCACCTATAATATTTCATTCTAATTCATTTTCCATTAAATTTAAAAATATGTACCTATAAAATATATTCAATAACCAAAAGTATTGTAACCAAAATATATCATTGAAACCAAATAATATTTTAAATGTATTTTTATAAAAAGGGTAGGATAATTTTTTTTAAACATTGGATACTAGAAAAGTGTTGAGACTATCATACCATGAATCATGATCCTTTTATAGACCATACTGTGCTTTTTTGTTTTAACATATGATTTTAAAAATGAGGAAATTAAAATAATTGGGATTGTTTTGGAAATCATAATCAAGAATATAAACATTAAATAAAGAAATCATGATATCCATTTGATATAATCTGAAATTTATATTTTCATTTATAGTAAAGTATTATTTTAATGGACTTATGTCTAGATATAGGAGCCAATGTTTCATCATATTTAATTCCTTCTTCATCACTATAACTAAATGAAACAAATCAATTTTTTTCTATGATAATATTTCTATATTCATCATCATTTTATACATATACCTATTTAGTTCCAATGGGAATATAGTATTTATCTCTATCAACTAGTTCCTATAAATTATTTTTATCAAATAGATTCAATATTTTCCACAGCTCCATCGCCCAATGTTTATCAATAATTTCATCATTATTGTTATTGTTTTTATGTTAGAAAATAATGAATTATGTTTAACCTATTTTATATGTTATATTATAGTTTTAGTTAATCTATTTAGATTACCAAAAACAATATCTAATGGAGGGAATGTATGTGTTATATGGTTTATTGGTATACTATTTTTATATATGTATACCACATTGTTCGGTTCCTCCAAATGATATTTTCTAGGATATTTTTAAATTAAATCAATAGTATGATCATGTGTTCTATAGGTGTTATCAATATTTAAATTGGACATGTCATGATCAAGGTTTTAAATGGAAAATAATGTATTATTGTTTTATTTAATCATTTTTGAGATGAATAGGCTCTACTACAATAATTTTTATTTTATTGATGGCTCTGATAACCTAATTAATATAGAAAAACTATGAGAAATTCCATCTTAGATCTTAGTTTGAAACATATATACATTATCCATTATATTAATAATATAAACATTATAGCAAATAATTTGAAATAATTTTCTATCAAATTTTACCAATTCTATAATACATATGATGTAATGATTAAATGGTGTTTAATCAAAACTATATTAATAAAAATTTAAGATTTATATATAGATGTTACCCATAAAATAAGGGTATGTCAAATTAAATATTAATTATTTGGGATATATCGTAAATATTAATATTCATTCCTTCAAACAACCCAATTATGATAAGGATTTTTAGGAGTATATAAATTATTATTATGCTAATTTTTTTTTGTATATGGATTCAAAATATTTATTTTCAAACTCAAATCCATGATTAATTCTAACACTCTTAATGGTATGTCTACAATGGTTCTCTAATATATTTTCATACTCTCAACACATATACAACCTTAACATATGCGAGTTAGAGAATATACCCAATTAAATTGTGAGTAGTAATCAACAATTACATAAGAAAGATGTTTTCATATTAAACCTTATATTTAGTATGCTTAGAAATCCATGTAAACTAGTTTTTGTAGTTGATAGGTAGATGCATAATTATATGGTTTGAAAAAAAATGCATCCCCTTTTGTTATGGATTTTGAATTATGTCTTTTGAGAAATCTAGCTTGTATAGATCCTTTAAAGAAATAATTTCTTTCTAACATTATAAGACTGTTTATATTATAGTTTCCTAGTATCTGGTTCTAAAACAAAGATGCATGATTGAAGGAATTTAAAAAAGACTAATTTTGAGTAAATATTGTGTTTAAATATGTTTTATAAACATTATCATTAAACAAGGTAAAATTCTATTTTAAGATTAGAATCATAGACCATAAAATAATTATTATCAAATATAAAATAGAAATCATCATCCTTGAATTTAGATACCATTAAATAATGGTTATTTAATCCATAAAAAATTAATATAAAAACAATATTTTGGATTTACCAAGTTGACCCAGGATTGTAATATTTCGTTTTTTATTTTCACAAAAATTAAAATCAGCCCCATTTTCTATTTTCTAATCCTGGAAGATTGGTAATTCCCTATATTTTGTATAGGACACCCAAAATTTGAATAATATAGTATTTTACTAGAGATTATCTTGTAGGTTTCCTGAAATCAATCAAATGAATCCTGATTTATTGACTGTATCTATTTGGGTCTAAAAATAAATGCAATTAATTATTTCGGTATGAACATACTTTTGACAGTATATTAAAATATTTAATAATAGAGTGAATCAATTTATAAAATGATATATTTTTTCTATATTGGTTTGTTCCATATTTATATGTTCTAGCTATATTATTTTCAACTAATTGATTTACATCTTTTGTGCTCATAATAAAATATATTTTAATGAGTTTTTTTTAAATCAATGTTGATAAAGAAAAACAAAGGATGGAATGTCTATAGGATCACTGCCCATAATTTTATTAATGGTTTTAGTTTTAATTTTTAATCAAAAAAAATTTTAATTTATCTTCCATTTTCATTAAATAAAATCATAGTTTTATTTGAGAAGTGGTTGGTTATTTTCCGTTTCAACAACATGATCATAATTAATAATGATATATTAATCATGTTCTTTTCTTGAATTGTAATACGTATATTTAAGATAAATAATTTTCTATTATAAAATAGATAAATTATCACAGACACATTCATTTAATGTATCATTTTAATTATTATTTTAAAATTTTTGAATATCATAAATATAAGAAATATAAATAGGAATAACAATTATTATCTCATATATTTTTTCTATAAAATATATATTATTCCTTTCATTGTTTTTTCATACATGAATTTGATTTCGAGGAGATATCCTAAAAATCACTCTAGGTGGACGTCATATCCTTTTTTGTGTTTCATTCATGTATCCTCATACTTTTTATTTAATTTGAACATCACAAATTCATCCTTGATATTAATTATTCTATTATACTCATAGTAGGTATATTCCAAACAACAACCTTCTGTATAACCCCTTTATTTTAATAAATTACTATGTACTTTTATTTCATGGATATATTTTTATTTATATAGAGTTTATTTCATCATAAGGTTAGATGGGTCATCTATTCATAATTGTTAGTGCTACTGTCACTTCTATTGGTTCCTTATTCTTCTATAAATTCATTGACTTTTCAATAAGATTCCATCAATGCAATTTACATTTTCATTTTAGTAATTTAATCATTAACATTATTCTATTACTAATACATAAATATATTTATTATTAATTATTTTGTTGGATATTTCTCAAATCGTATTATTCTAAAATGGATATAGTTGTATCTCTTCCACTATTTGATAAGTGTCCTTAAATTTTCTGCACACGTGAATATTCATAACTAGTTATTCCCGTTGAATTATTTATATTTGAAATCTAATAAAATGTATGATAATTTTTTGGAATTGGATCATTGATATTTAACATTAATATATCAAACATAATAGTATAATATTTCAATATAATTTAATTGACATTTGATGTGGCTTCATGACATATAAAAAAATTATCCCAAATTTCAAAAGTTATTTCTCATTAAAATATATTATTGAAAGAGGATAATTTTATTTGACCCTATAAATAATTAATTTCATAATAATTACAATCATATGAATCCTTGTTAGCATAGTTCTACTATACTCTAGTAGATTCAAAAATTTTATATTAATCATATATTATTCTTCATATTTCAAAATGTATAATTTCATGATGTATTGTATTTTTAGTATTCCATTGATCATAATTATTAACATTATTATATGAGAATTTTCAGTAGATATTACCCTATTTCAATTATTATTTATACTAAGAGAAAATTATTAATGAAATCAATTTTGATCTTTTGGGAGAAAACATGTTCACATTAAAAACTAGATAAAATTCGAATGAGTTGAAATAATATGATATCAAATGTATATTATTGTACATTAATCATGGGGGGGGGGGGTTATTTGAGTATATGATAAAAAATTATATTAAAAACATTTTATAGAAAAAAAGTAACCTTTTTTTAATTTACACTGCTAACTAATAAAATATTTATATATAATTAAATTCATTTAAATTACATCCTAGAAGATTCATCATGAAAATGGTTAAATATTATTATGATTATAAAAATATTTTTATATTACTATACTGACATCAAATAGAATTAATATAACTTTTACTATCAATCTATCAAAGAAAATTTTCATATGTATGGTCATTGTGGGAAAATATTATAAATTAATCTACAAATCATTTTAAGACAATGTTTTAAGAAATAATTCCAATTACAACTTATCATATATTTCCGCATACATTATTTACCTCAAAGTCAATGAGATTATTTTAATTATTTAAAAATTTAAGAACCATTTTTTATTTTTATAAAAATATAATTATATCATTTATATAGGTTGCTTCACTATATAAAATAGTTAATTAGTTATTTATGTTTATATCAAACATTTTATGTATGTTCTCTTCATAATCCTGAAAACTATATTGATTGTTGGAAAAATGTAATAGGGGTAATTTTTCATAAAATATAGACCAATAATAATAAAATAATTATCTTTTTAATCATAAAATTAAATTTGACACCTATCAATAAAAATGGGTCATGAAATACAATATATATTTACTCATGATGTGGTAGTCTTCATGTATAGGCCAACACTGATATTACTTTTTGTTTTATGGAAACTAGATAAATAAAATTATTTATTATCTTTATATAATCATTTAATTAATATATGAATAATATAAATTGTTAAAATCTATCCTATTAACTATACATTAGATGTGGTTTTAAAAAAATGATGTACTTATCTAAGTGGATATGGTAGTCTGTACGTGCACAAATACGATATTTTTATTTGTAACGATTATAAAAGTAAAAATGTAGATGGTATATTGAATTTATTGAATAAAAATTATTTCATAAATATAATATATTGACAAAATTAAATCATAATAAACATACATGAATGAAAATGATTAGAAATTAAACAAATGACATCATGGTGGTGGTGGGTCACATGTTTGTAGGAAAAATTGTTAATTTCCCTATTGGATGCCAAGTGAGATTATTTAGTTTATTGAGAAGAACATAATAAAAAAATTATATGTCATATAATAATTATATTATATGTTAATGTTTAGAACTAAATTAAAATAGGTACTCGATAAAATAAAATGAAAACACTCAGTTAAAACCATCAACTACCCCATTAAGAAACTTCATTGGATCTATCCATACATAACATATGGATTGAATTTTAAGAATAAAGGAACATATAAAATGTTTTTAATGATTTTTTTAAATAATTAATCATGTTTTAGAAATAATAAGTGGCCAATTAAGTGTGTGGTATAGAGGAGAGGATGGGTTCTTATATCAGATAAGAGAGTGGAACCCTTGTAATTATAAAATGTGTTAATTTAATAGACATTTATATACATTTTCAAATTGAATCCAATAAATATATTTAAAATACATGCCAATAATATGTCTACATAATCTCATACAATAAAATATATATATCATCAAGTGTGGTTTTAATCATTATCTCTTATATTTAACCACATCTTTATATTTTTAATGATTACCGTGATATCAGTGATTTTCCCTTTTTGGGGGTAAATATAGTTACTATAAAAGTAAAAATTTCCCATATGTTAACATATTTAGATTTTATAAATCATATCCAATTCAAATTTCCAATGATATTATTTTTATGAATAATAATTCTATTAATAAACCTAAAATAACATAAAATAGCATTAGAGTCGTTTTTAGGGCTATACAGAAATTTGAATTTTAAAAAATATAAACGTAATAATTTATTTTGAATGTAATATTTTAAACCATTCGTAATAAATTATAATTTTTCAAAACAATATCATGTATCACACAAACTAACCAAAAAAGTATTACTTGTATTATTTATAAAATAATATACATTGTTTTCCTACTATTTGTGCTAGTATTATGTTGATGGTGTGTAAGAATTTAAGGAAAATATTTCAATGTTAAAAGGAAATGATAAATTAACCTCATAAAAATTATTAATAAAAAATATTTCCTTTTAAAACAATTAAATAAAATTTCATATCTAGAATGTATTGTAGGTATTAAAATATACAAACAAACATTTTGACAATTTCATTTTTTTAGTATATTATTGTGGACTTTATAAAAAAATGGAAAAAATAATACATATTATGTAATATGTGATATATTAATAATAACTAAAATTCGTAAATGGTGTACATGAATTTGTATGATTAATTTTGAAGCCTTATATCATTGTCTTAACCTTATTCTATATGTTTTACCCTTAACATAAAGGAAAAATATGTACTAAGGATACTACTCATTATGAATAAAAATAAAGATGTCATAATTATAAAATATGAAAATAAAAATTTCTAGTCGGGATTAAATATTATCAAATTCAATCCTTATAGTTTTAATACATCAATTTTAATATTTAACACTCTAATCACGATGAAAAATATTTTTCCAGAAAATTGAACTTTTATGTATAAAAATAACTTTATATCATATTTAAACATAATTATTATTTTCCTGGATGAATTTTAATAATAATAAATAAAAATGAACTAATGATAATTTAAAATAATTTAAAATATATTGTCTCTTTTAAAATATTTGTATAGAAATGAGTTTTTTTATAAAATTTATATTGCTTAACAATCATTATTAAATAATTCATTTCGAAAAATCCAGAACATTTCATATAATGTTTATTTAGATATTAATATTTCAAAAAAAATATTTGTTAATAAAATATTTTCCAATAAAATATTAGAAACTATATATAATAATATTTCAAAAAAATAAAAAACAGCATTTCTGAAGAAACATTTCTATTGAAACATATAATGACATCACTAAAAGTTGATGTGTTATTTCCTATGAAATAATTTATAAATTAATATTTAGGTGGAGCTTTATATATATATTTATTACACAATGTAGTTACTACTTTTCATACCCTCTAATTCAATGAATATATTCTAATTGTTGTATAAAATATTAATATTTTTGTTCAATAAAGCTCTATGCTTCATTACATTAAATTGTAAATTTTTTTTTTAAAATCATGGGGAATTATAGGTTTTTTGAATAACATAGTTTAAAGATTTTAAAATACTATAAATAAAACACATTAACAATAATGGGTTGAAATACCTTAAGATAATATGATTATTAAATTTGTTTTGTTAAATAATCTTATCCATTTTGAGGATCAAAAACAATCATTTACGATTAAAATAAAATATAATAGTTATTGTAGAGGAAATATAAATATATAATAAATAAAATTTTCAAAATAAAAAATATTTAGAAATACCATTTATATGAAATAAAACCTCTCCCATTTGAAGGATGATCTATATCTTCCTCTAAAACTATTCAATTTCAAGTTAGATATTACCATTTAAAAATGTTACCATTTCATTCATGATATATACATTCAATTAATGATAAAGCTTCACTCAATTTTCATTAATCATTTCTCCCTTTAAACAATTTTTTATTATTAATATTATTTATTAAAATTTATATTTTACATTTACATTTTAATTGTCTTTATGCTTGTGTTTAAAAAAATAATTATAAACCAAAAATATTTGATATATAAGAGATAAGGATTGAAAATAATAATCGAAATGATTCTAAAAAATGTTTTTTATAAATTGAAGAAGTTTTTTTAAGAAAAAAATAAAAGGATATAAAAAATAATTGTGATATGATATGAGAAAACAAAGAAAATAAGATATATGAAAATGAATTATAATCCTTATATTCCAAACTCCACCATAGAAAAACTAAATCATTTTAAATAATTGTGTTTTTCAAATCTATTGTCCAATTATAGACGTATCATAATATATTGTTACATAATACCTTCTTTTTGAATGTGGCCTTTCAAAAGTGTGGTTGAATATGAATTTACTTTTGGTATGCATGCTGACCAATATTTTCAAGGATACCTATAACACATTAACTAAAATATGTAATCATAACAAGAAAATATTATAGTCAAAACAATAAAAGACTTCATTTCATCAACATAGTTATGGTTAAATAACTTCATAGAGCTTAATATTCCTCCTCAGTTGTTGAACGAATAATTTAATTTTGTGTTTTAATAATCTAAGGGAATAAAAAATTTCCTTGAAGGTTAAATTCCTCACATATCCATTTCTAATCTATCTAAAATCTTGAAAAAACATTATCAAAAAATTAGGAATGAATAAACATGGTCTATTTAAGATAAAAAACCATAATTTTAATGAAATTATAAAAAAACTCTTTTTAGGATCTTTTAATTACAATACATTAGGATTTTTTAAAATAACCACAATGGAAAAAACTATATATAATGTGTAATCTATTTGTCAAAAGCTAAATATGATTACATATTATAATTTTATCTTGTATTCTATATTTTTTTGGATTCATTCAATATTATCTCATAGTATGTACTTAGAGGTGTGCCAATTAAATTTTCATAATCTATTACAAAATATATGAAATGATGATTTGTGAATTTTATTTTCATCGAAAATGTTTCCTCTTCATTTTGATAAATTTTAAAAAAAATTACCCCATAAATAAAAATAATTTTAATTTAATTTATTATATTAATTTAATATTTCTTACAAAGAGAACTGTATTCATCCAAGATTACATCATCTATATATTTTTTAATGATTAAAATATCATTTTATGGATTTTTTAAAAATTATTTTGAATCAAATTTTCACATATTAAAACAAATAGATAAAATAGAAAATTTAATTACTATTACTATGACTAAAGGTAAATTGAAAAAATAACATATTTTTTATCTTCGAAATATATTCTAAAAATTGGGGTTTTTAATAATAGATTCTTTTTTAAAAATTTATATTAAAAATATGTACTGATAAAAAATATAAATTTTATATAAATTTTAAAAATATATAAATTTATATGAGATAAGAATTTCAATAATTAAATCTATTAAAGATATATTAAATTATTTAATTGTAATAAATTCTACCAAATTTATTATAGCCTGTGGCTATGAGTCAATATTTTTTGAATATGATGTTTCTTTATTAATATAACTTGTTTATGAAAAACTATTTTATATAAATAGAAAGATAAAGATTTGGTATTTTATAATGATTCCAAAATTTATTCCAATTTAATTGGGTTAACTATTTTTTAAAATAAATAACCCAATTTTCATTGTTAATATATTAATCATAGTTTTGGGGTTCTAGAAAAGAAAGAAGAGTTTGTTTTAAAATTTATTAAATATCGAACTTATTACATTAGTACCTTCTTAACGATCATCAAAAATATCTTCCATGAAATGGAATTGTGGTTTTTTAAGATTTATATAAGCACTAGAAGTTGATTCAATTTTTTTTGTTCGTGAGTATAATGTGGATCATTCTATGTAAAAGCATCATGTTTATCCGTAAAATCATTCAATTGTGATGAATGACTATAAATATTAACATCAAAATTGATATGAATGGAATATTCAATGATTTTTGTTCTTTTATGGTCGTATTAGTTGGATTCACATCTTATCCCATTCATAATAAATAATCCATCATCAAGGATTTCTTCCAAATTTACACTTGTTTTAATCATTTGTAAAAAAGATAACATTTTATTCCAAACACTTTTGAAAAAAATACAATTTTTTATATAGTTTCGAAAGGATATATATATTATTCTTTGAAAATAGGTGTTATGATAAAAATTTTTAATGATATAAATATTTGCATCGATTCATTCATCCCATATTTATTTTGGGATATAGAAAACATTCAATTTGATTCTTGGGATTTTATGAATAGATTAATTCCTCTTTTTAAAAAACCCATTATATTGGGTTATTCTTGGAGGAAAAAAGTATAATAACATACTTATAATGAATAACGGTCATCTTACACTATTTTATCTATTATCCTATATAATCAATTATAATGGAAACATCATTCTTTTATTTTTAATTTTTGACATTATTGGTAAATCTTTTGAAGACTTTGCAATAATAATTTTTTTGTAACAAACAAATGATCCAAGTTAATATTTTACAATCATCTATAATCAAAAAAAAATAGGATTTTCCTCTAATAATTTATAATTGAGTATGTTTATAAATATCACGGTAAACAAGATCAAAAAATTAATAACATTATTCTTCTTGTTTAGTTAACATGTTTTTTTATCACCATCTGTGTCAGAATGTTTGGGTATTCTTTTATCTATGAACTAAAATTATTATAAATCATGTACTAGAAGATTTCAATATATATAGATGAGTGTGTGTATGCTATAATAAAAATTCATTATATTCCAAATCCCTGGCTCACAATTTTAATTATAAAAAAAAAAATTTGTAAGGTATTTTAAATTGATAATATAAATATTTTAGAAATGATAATTGAAAAAAAAATTCCCATTTAAATTAAATACTTTTAATGAATCATTATTAATTTTATAAAAAGTTTATTATCAAGAACTTTTTTATTACAGGTAAAATTATATTTTAAACCACAAATGGATAAATAATATTTTATATATAGGGTATGTAGATAATTGAATGTATCAATACCGTTGATTTTATATAAAAATAATTTATCCATTATATTGCATGCTCAATCGAGATTTTTAGTGTAATTAATTTTGAATGATTCTCCAGAAAAGTTTTCAAAAAATCCAATATCCAAGTATCATTTATATTTTTGGGATTTACAATTGATATTTTTTTCTTATAAAATTATTAAATTAATCCTTTGGTATATAGATTTTGGTTAATCAAATTTTAGAAAATAATAATTTCGTTACCCAATTTTTTATTAATACTAATATTTATTTATGATATGGGTTAAAAGGTTTAAATGTTTTTATACTATATAAAGATTTTATATATTACATTCATATATTAAATTCACAATTTTATGATTGTAGTTACAAGTTTTTCATTGATAACCCTATTTTAGTAATGTATTCTTCTTAGAATAAATAACATTATTCAAAAACCAAATTACATAGTTTTTATATTCATTACAATTTAATCCATATATTTAAATTATACATTAATCAATATGGTGCATTTTCAAAATATAATTTTTAAGATCATCCATTTACAATTGTCACTCATTCCAATTTGGTAGATTAATATTTTTTTCAATAACACATGTTTTTTATTATAAGTATTGAATTTTCTTTAAGAAGATTATTATATTTATTTTTTATAATCATTATACATTTATTTATGTTAAGAAATCATTATTTATTTTTATCTTGAGTGTATTTTAGATCACCGTATATTTGGTGATTATATTAAAAAGTTGAAGAACATGAATTTGTTGAGGAAAAGGAAGAACAATTAGATGTAAATTTATTACTACAATAGTCTTCATCCAAGAAAAAGCCAATGATTCTATTTATCTACTCTCTTATGGTAAAGAAACAATAAATTAAACTCTGGGTTGAATCCTTTAATGATTACATATTATTATCATTCTCATTGTTTTTAATTTTTACCAAGGTAGTAAAAACCTTATGTTACACTTTTTTTTGTATTAAATTCTTGTTACTAATATTTTTTCCAATGATCATCATACTTTTGGGAATATTGGTTTGATTTATTTCATTTTAATAATAATTAAATCATCATGTATATAGGATTAATCCTATTACTATCATTATTGTAAATACGAATTTTATTAAATCAGTCTTATCTTTCTCTATGATTTCGTTGGTTTCATAATGTATTTTCCCTTAATTGTTATTTAATATATCATGATAGTTCTAATGAGATATTCAATTGGCATGTTAATTATATAAGTATATTATTGGATTGTTATTATGTTCAGTCCTAAAGTATATGGTATTAACCAACTAATATTACAAACCAGCATTTGTATAGAGAGTTTAGAAAAAATATATGATATTTCATTTTCTTTTTTAGATACAAGCATAGAAATATTAGTAATAAATTTATTAGAATTTATAATAAGTCATTAAAAATCTTTCATTTTCGAATCAGGTATCATATTATTGACATTATTATTTCTTATTATTTACTAAATTATACGATTCTACCTATTTAATGAGTTTTTTTTCATGTATAAATATGATTAAACTCATTTTTTCTAAAGCACAATATATGGATATTAAATCCTTAAAATTTAATTCAAAAGTTGAAAAAACAAATATTGTTTATTTTATCACATATAGTTGTATGGAAATTCATTTTAAATTTCCATAAAGGATAACAAATATTTCAATGATAGGTTGAAATATGTTTTTCTCACTAACTATAGTTGGAAACATCAAAATAACATTCATGACCTGGATATTTCCCTTTAAGAACAATGTGGGTTTAAAAAAAGATATTTTAGAAAGGTAAAACATCAAAATTTAATATTATTTATCAAAAATGTAAATTTGAATAAAAAATAAAAAAAAATTAAATGAAATCCCTCATTTGATAAAAATATTTGGTCACATATGAAAATAATGGTAGGGGGTAGGTGATATGTCTTTAGAAAATAGTTTTAATATGATGCTATAAATTATAATACATTTTAACAACAATTATTATTTTATGTATAAAAAATTAAATTAAATTTACCATTATATCAATTTAATCATTAATCTTAGAAGAAAATAAATTTCATAAAGAAAAAGAAACATGTTTATATAAGAGTTCAAAAATAGATCTAGAATTAGCCTTTATATCTCCTCGCCTCAGTAATACTTGTGAGGAATAAATTTCCCTATTAAAATTATTGGTAGTGAGGTATAACATGATAGATGAAATACCATGGATTATATTTAAAAAATAATCCAAATAAAAATTAAATCTTTTGGGTTTACCAAGATCCATGAAACTGAGAAATACTCAATCTAACATGGTGATCACTTAAAGAAGATGATGAAAAAAGGAAAGGGTTTGTTTCTACAACACCATTTCAAATAATTCAAACCACATTGGTAGAACTGATTAATATAGAATATTAAGATAGTGGGAGAGAGATTTTAGAAGAATAGCATTATGAAATACAATCATGGAAGTTAAAGGCTCAATGAGATAAGACAAAAGAAATATGATTGATAATGATATATCCTAATTGACTTTTCATAATTAGAAAATTATTTCCCAAAGAAAATATTATTTAAATGTGTATTTTGGAACAATCAATAACTATTTAGTTGAAATTTTTTATTTTTTGTGATTTATGTTTCACTTTGTGTCAACATATACCCTTCATAAGATCTATGGAGCCTGGTTTCATGTCATGCCATTAATGAGACAAGACAATGATTTTAGACCATAAATACATATTCCTTTAATATTATTGGTTGAAGAAACTGATAAAAAAATGATCCCACTAGAAATAAAAATGATTCCGCAAGTTATATGGATGATCCCACCAGCTAGTGGGTGACATTTTGGTAGACATCCCCACTATTTAACCAAACACCAGGTAGTCGGTGAGAATCTTGCAAAACGTTTTGGCTTTATTTATAGCCACCAGTTGGTTAATGAAACTAATATGGGTTCTTTAATTTATTCAACTTACTTTACCATTATTATCTTAATGTTAACTAGTTTTATTACACATTAACGGTATTAAATATTAGTGGCCTTACTTTCATTGAAAACGTCATTTGGTCCGATAACATTCTATAATAATTATTAACCACTAATACTAAAACACCCTCAAAACTAAGTCTAGAAATACCGTATGTGCTTTTAATGGAAACAAAATTATAGGTTCAACACTTGACATAGGTGTGTAACCCAATTGATGAGATATAATTAGAGAGAGGTTACACAATTCAATGATCATTAGTATGTGGCTCTTATAATTATGATATATATTCTTCCATTGTCGGTTCCTTGAATCATTTTTTGATAGAAAAGTTTAACATTAAAGAATATTATCTATTTCAACTGAGGATGAAATGAATAAGGTTATACCAGAAGAATTATCATTGATCCATATTAAATATTATTTTCATTTTGTTTTTGTAATAAATTTTATCCTTCAAAGTGATAAGTGAAATTTATTTAATATTTATTAATTATAAAAAATAGTTTTTTATTATATGAATAAACACTTATTTTATTTTTATCTTTTTTACCATAAATAAATAAAAAATTATTTCATAATTATAGAATATATTTTTTAATTATAGTACTTTAAAACAAATATTTAGTTCACTCTATAGAAAATATAATATTTTTAAAATCTTTAATATTAATCATTTGTTAGTTTATTGTTAATAAATAATTATTTATTAAGAAATAATTTATTTAATCACATTAATACTAAAAAAATTATTTTTATACCATAAATACAAAATTTATTTTAGAAATAAATAAAATTTAATGGGGAATTCATGAATATCTATTTTCTTACTGATTAATACGTATTTATTAAGAATTAAATAATATTTATCATTTTTTAGGATAGATCATTCCAAAATAATAAATTATTATTATTATTTTAAATGTCATAGTTTTAATTAAGGGTTTAATATATTAATATTTTAATTTTTTCAATTAAATAAAATGAAACCCAATCCATCGTTTTAGATATAGATAATTTAAAAATTTAAAATAATTGGATGTTGTGAAAAAAAAAATTTATTTCGTAGTGAATTATCTCTAAATGAATAATATTTCTTGGTATATTTTCATAAAATTAAAAGACTCAGCCTTCCTCCTTACATTCCTCTTGAGTTAAATATATTAAGAGAGAATCCCTCTATGGTTAAGGGATCATTGTATAAATATATGTAGTCATACAAGTTGATATATGTTTTCAATATAGCATCCTAAGTACCATTAGTAGCGATCCTTGTTCAAATGATCATATGCGGATCACTTCTTATGGGGGTGCTATTTATTTCCTTATCAATGTAATGAAAATACATTTGAATAGAAATAAAATTTTCATCACATGGATCGATGAAAGAACTAATGAAAAATAAATTTCTTTTGGTTGTTAAATTATTTATAAAATAATGTGAAAAAATAGATTTTTTCTTCGATCGAATGAAATATTTTGGTCAATGTTAATCATTAATATATGATTTGAAAAGAAAAAATAGTATTTTTTTATTTCCCTGGTAATTTATTCCACTATATATTGAACAAATATATATAATATATTTTTAGATAGTTCCCTATTATCATATCAACATTTTCCATTACTTCCAATTATAGATCATATCTATAATCATTAGATATATAACATGATTAATTATATCTATTTATTGATGAGAATAATTCACTCAAAATAATTTTATATTTTTATCATAACTTTCATCTTTATCTATAATATTAATATATAAAAAGACCACCAATAAAATAAATAACAAAAGGATTCTTAATTATGTGTCTTATAAATGAAATCTTAATGTAATATAATACTTTTACACCATATGATTCATTGATATATTTCTCAAAATACCATTACAAATTGATAGAAAACATAATCATTGATAATAAAAAAATCATCACAATGCATTTTTATCATCAATCATAATCCTGAAGGTCTATTTTGTGTCTAGGAAATGAAGCTAGTTCACACATTTCACTGATATTTTTTCCTCAAATGTTGCTATATTTTTTTTGAAAAAATAGTGTTATTCTACTTATAATATTAATATACCTTACATACATAATTGCATCATATTAAAACCTATTAGTCTCCATTGTGGTCACCTTTTCCCAAAAGCCCACACTCATATACCACGTCAAACACCAATCAAAATACTTAATATTTAATTTACAATGGAACACAAAACAAATTCTAATCATTGTTATATCACATAATATAGTTATTTTACTCATCTATGTTTCATTAAATTATAGATTAAATAGAAAATAAAATTATGGGGGTTTCCTTCAACATATGTATGATGATAAAAAATTAAAACAATAAATGGGTTTATCATTAAATTTCATATAAGTTTACAAATTTTTATATGTCTAACTAATGGAATTAGGGAAAATTATTTAGGAGGAATTTAATTTTAGAGTGGAATGTCATGAGAAATATGATGGGGTAAACGAAATGAGAAACATTGTGACGGTGTTTAAATGTTTTTTACTAAACCTTATAATAATTTTTTTTTTAAAATCGTATGAGTGACACCAAACAATGAATGACCCTCACTATTAACCCAATGGTTTACTATAATCTTATCTGGTGTCCACTAGTCATCCAAAATACAATCAAAGATTACTATACTCTGAAAATCCGTTAGGATAACTAGAGTGTTCCCCTTAGGTACCCTATGGTATATGATGCTATAAAAAACATTAGATATTCTATTAGTCATGAAAATACATAAAATTCCTTCAAAAACTCAAAATTAAAATAATTTAAAAAATGAAGAATTCATCATATCATTAATATTATTTATGAAAATTGAAAAATTAAATATTCCTTAAACTATTTTCATTACTATACAATTTTTATATATTCCACTGACCAAGTATGATGCAAGTCGTTATAAATTTCCAACACAATAAATATCATCCTTAAGATGAAAATTCATACATAATTTAATAATTAATCCATAAACTATGGTTTAATGACTAATATTATTCCCCTTTCCAAGTTAGATATTATTATTACATTAAAACTACTAATTCAAAAACATTAAATTTTCCAAAAAATATTATTTCCCCATTATAACAATAAATTTATTGATCAATAAAACCAACACCACCAATAGTTTTTACCATAAAAAATAATGTAAAAAAAGTTAGTGTTGATCCTCTATTTTTCATTCTTTATCCATAATCTCCATTTCCCCACACACTAAAATCTCACCTCCAAAAAATTATTCTGGTGCCTCATATGTAGTGATAGTAACAAATCATCTATCCACACACAATTGTGCGAATATTTGGTTTACTATTTGATACGAAAAAATATATACCAAATTACATATTTACGATATCATTTATTTTTATGTATCTCATTATATCACTAAATCAATCTATAATAAATATCCAATATATTTCTAGATTATATTTTTTAAATATGTAAAAAACATAATTTTAAATTCCAATACTGATTATGAACTGGTAATATTCATAGTAACTAGTTGGAATTAATTTTTTTAATCCCTCAAAACCCATGTTGTACCTCAATTATGTACCAATAAAATTTAAAATTTATAAAACAATAGATACACACAATATCCACATAATAAATATTTCACAATACTGAATGATTAATTGGATACACTCCAACACAACTTAATTCATATGATTTTCAAATTGAACTAAAATACTAGAGTACCAGTTATGGATTCTTGTTCTAGGATCATGGGACATTTTGTTTCAAAGAACCATTATCCCATAACAAAAAAAATATCTCATAATAACCAACATACAATAATAGAAAAATTAACTCATTAACATAAATAAATTAATAATCATAATAAAATTCATTAAATATAATATAATAAAAAAATTATTCATTGCATATCTAAAAATGATGATCTACAATAATATCCAATGAAAATATACTCTTATGAATACTAAATACTAATAAATATCCAAATATAATACTGGTAATAAACACCCTCAATTCCATTGGACTTAAAGAGTGAAAATGATTTATCTTATAATAGTTGAAACAATTTGAGGAATGCTTATTATTTAGTTGTGTTGAAGAAGGCCTATAAAAATTTAATGAAAATAGAATCTCTATAATTCCAACCAATAATCTCTCTCATCTATTGATATAAAAATCCACACCTCATAAACATCAATGTTATGTAACAACCTATCATTATCTTTAGTAATAAAATTAAAAAGTTTGAGATTGATTCTATTGAAAATGTTGAGAAATGTATGAAAAAATATGTTTCATCCCATATGATTGAACAAATAATTCCAAAAAATCACATATCAAGAATTCTATTTTAATTAACCTATTAAACTATGATATGTGCTATATTATAGAATACCCCCTCAAGATGATGTTCTATAATATTTTTAAACATTTAATTCTTTATTTATCATAGAAAAATCCATTCATAACAAACGATAATATAACTTAACATATAATAATTCATCCAACATTATTTTTAGATCATGGGTGTTTTTATATTCCATTTTTGTCACATAAAAATTATTTACTATGACATGCATATCTATATACCATTATGTACTAATATATTAAAAATGAAATTTCAATTTCTCTAATTATTTTTAAGTTTCATAAGAATCCATTACATAACAAAACATGGTAAAATAGATATTAGGACCCTACAGTTGACCAAAAACTCATCAACACAAAATTTAAAAATACATTTAAAATGGTTTTAATTACCCATAAAATCATTTTGTGGACTCATTTACCAATAAGTGTAAAAAATTAAAGAGAATTATCCATCACCACCAGATAATGAACCCCTAAAATTAATTTATTAAAAAATATCCTATGATAACAGGATCACTATTAAGATTATAATTATATAATTCAACATCATTTTTAGTGATAGATAATAATTTAATATAATTCCAGTCATCATATATGATATCTACACAGAATCCATATTCAACCACATGTAATAATATAACAATAATTCCAAAATAAAAAATACTTAATTTTTTCACACATGAAAATCATTTCCTTGTATACAGTATGGCTCATAAATTAGATAATACACATTCACCTATATTCTATGAATGTGATGAAAAAGTTACCAACACACCAAACTACACACAAAAATCTATAAAATAATTTTTATATTCTATGATTTCTCTACTAACAACCTCATCCATGAAATAAATATTTCAATTTCACTATCATGAGTAAATAAACTCTTCTCCACTAGATAATATTCTTGTAAAACATTTCATATTCCCACCCACGTGGGTTGTTATGATATCACATGTTCATAATGACTATATTATCAAAACCAAATAATACATTCCTAAAATAATCATATGGTTTAAAATTAATTTAACATTCACAAAATAAGTTATTAAACTAAATTTTTAATAAATTATTTTTAAAGTATTAAATAGAAAAACATCACATATATAATGATTCTAAAGATAATTTTCTTTTAATATGTCATTTTTCAAGAACAATTTATAAAAAAATTTATTGTTCAATCATTTGTGGTCATTTTTATTTATAATGAAAATAGAAATTATATATCTTCCATGTTTTTATGCCTCCTACTACCATGATCCATGGGTCCAAAAAATAATAATAAAAAATAATACTTAATAAAAAAATAATCTATAATATCCAATAGAATGAATATAAATCCGAAAAACGTATTAAAATGGTCCTTACACTATAAGATGATAATGAATATCTGTCTATATTTCTACCCCATGTTCCATTCATTCCCGTCACTTTATACAGTACTCTTAAATAAAAATTCAATTTGAAGTAATTTTTGATATAATTTTTCACTCTAACAGACCACCAAAATAGAACAATAGAAATTTCAAAACACTAAAAGTTAAAAGGATCACCACCCCATATATCCGATTATTCCTACAAGTAGGGATGTTATATGATTTAATTTTTTTAGTATTATGAAAATATCATGAGCATAAATTATAAAATTGATAATAAAAGCATTACATAAAATATAATATTGACGAAAATTTGAAATTATAATAACAATATAACAATAAAATTAATGTAAATGACATAATATAATATAATAATCCATGTAATTTGGAATATAAAAAACACTAATAGGGATCTACAACTGGGATGATCGAATAAATTTTTAGTCAAATTAAACAAAAAACATACATTGAAACTGTCGAAATGATTAAGACCCACCTTTTCCAAATCATCATAACCCATTAAAATTTGATCATAGTGATATAATATATAAAAAAATTTCCTTGGAATATATAATAGATATAGGGTCTTCACAAACACTATGGTGTACTTATTGATTGAATGTATGGAGACCATAATTGGCCCTATATGATAAGAAATAATATATTATTCTTGTATAATATATTAACATATGAATTAACTATAAAAAAATAAAAAATAATCAAGATAATTTATCATGTGTTATGAAGTCCACTATGATGGTTGACTATACACTCTTCATGGGATAATGGGAAAAACACAATTCATTAAAAATTTAGACCAATATTTCCACATGAAACTAATATATTATAAAAATCATGAGAATGAACATAATAATTAGATGGTACACTATGATGATGGTTGGTTTAGCTACCATGAGAAATAAAATAATACATTAAAGATTCCATGAGATCAACAATCATCTATCTGTTTATTATAATAAAAAACTATATAAAACCATATGAAATTGGTCAATCATGAATTTAGATTAATCATATATGAATAAAGATTGTATCTTGATATGTAGTCCACTCAAGACATAAAGAATTTCTCATGGTGGTTAACGGGAGAAGGGCCCCGTGAGTTTATTCCATTTTAATAATTTTCAAGAAATAAAATCCATGTGTAATATCATTGTCAATAGATGTGTCCTATAAAAAAATATCTAAATGAGAATAAATTTAAATAAATAATGATTTATTACCTAAATTATTATTAAAATAATCAAACAACAACAACAAAATTTCATAAATCATATCTAACATATAAAATTCTCTATACATTCAATTCTATAGTAAAATAACTTTCATAAATCAATATTGATGAATTTCACTATAACCATAATATGCAGTGAAATTTATATTTTCCGATAGGGGACAACCACTATAAAAATATGGATTCACATTTAATATTATGTTGATCTCCTAGTTAAATCATCAGACAAGGAAGATATTTTTATTTAATAAACACGTGAAAATACAAACTCTTAGTTACTACCAAAATCTTAGTTACAACTCTAATGGTTTTATTCTCAAAATTGTATCAAAATGTATAGATAATATAATAATAATAATAATTGTGATTCCATCACTGAATTAACCCATCTACCTACTCAACATGAGGAAACCTACCCAAACTGACAAAAAATACAACGAATCTCTCTAAGGGATTTATTTATGGACCCAATTTTACATTACAAATATAATTATGTATTTTAATATCATTCAATTAGTAACGCATTAATGATTACTATTTTTGATATTGTCATTAAACTTTTAGAAATAAATAGTCACAAATATAAACATATTGAAATGATATAAAAATTCGTGAAAGGATAATTTCAATAAATATCATAAAAATGATGCCAATTATATATTAATGAATGAAATAAAAAGACAGACAAGAAAATACTTCAAAAAATAAAACATAAAAGGATTAAATCTTTGTTATATCACTAATATACCCATGAATGTCTATCCATAATTTGTTTTATTTTTTAGAATCGTAGAAATTTTTTTAGGGATTATCACATTAAGAGAAATTTTATGATTTACGGAGACATATTAAATGGTGGATCCTAAAATAACATAAAACCAGTCGAATAATTTACTCAGTAGCATGAATTTCATATTAAATATATGAAATAAAAACCCTCTTAGTGCAACCCCAATCCTACCTAACTAGACACCCCATCTATTATACCTTATAACACTAAAATGTGTATAATACTTATTAATGATATAAATGGATTCCTATATTATTATTAGCAAAGGTATTTTATACAATATAATAAATTAATACATATATTTCTATGTGGAAGTAAAAGATTATAGAAAATTAAAAAATTGGTGTTTTTGATTTTTCATGTATAATACAATGAAATAAGAGTGGGGAACTTAGGACTTAACATAGAGACATGTAAAAAATCATAACTCAAATAGGGATCGATGATTAAACTATATATAAAGATATAAGAGCCTTTTACATATTAATGCGAAATTAAAAATAAGGTGTAATTATTTTATAAGAGAGAACAAGGGACCAATACACACACACACATATATATATATATATTTAAAATTAAAATAATTTAATGTTTAAATTCTACTTCTGATGAAACTATTTAGTCATTTTTCAAATGATATCTTGATCAGGGCCCATTAGCTTTCTCAAAGATCCCCTCATACACAAATTTACTTTATAAACCACATTGGGTTCTGGATGAGTCACAACTATGTAAATTATTGAATCTAATTTTTTTAGTATACTATCAACATTTTAGTTAATAACCTAATAAATTAAATTCCTATAAAAAACAAAATTCTCTAATAAAATTTATCTAAATAATTATGAATGCTTCATAAATAAAATAATAATATCTAAAACTAGCTGTCCTATTAATTTATTTCATTGAGTTCTCAGTTTTTGTAAATTTGATAGACTTGTAATGACATGATATGAAACAGGTTATAAAATGTGATGCTGCATTTATAGATATAAAAATTTAAAGTTTTTATAAAATTATGAATTATTTAATTATATTGAAACTATGATTAGTCAATTTAGTGTAATTTTATATAATTAATATTGTATTATTAATTTATTCATAGACTAAAAGTATATGTTGATGGAATATAAATTTTTTACCTTTGAAAAAATTGACTAAATAATATGTGTTATTATTAATTATTTATTTTTTATATTAGTTTTTTGTGATATTCTAGATGATTATATATACCTTCTATCATCATTATTATAATGATGATGATAAATTATTTTTGTTGTGGTTCTCATTCTATGGATTACAAATAGTTTTTAATATTTTTGATTTTGTGAAATATAATTATGTTCTATGAAATATAATACTCATAGGTGTATTGGTAGAGGGAAAGTATGATTCAAATTTTGACGAATATATACTAAAAATAATATTTTCAATAAAACATATGACTATACTGAACTATTTTTCTGGGTATTTGGGAGTGATGTAACATGATTTTATATAAAGCCTCTATTCAATGTTAATTGGATGATTCTAATCTAAATGAATTTGTTAAGGTGGTAATAAATATATTTGTAAACATATTTATAGAGTAATAGAAGACAATTTCCATGATTCATACCACTAAAGTCTCATTTTTGGACCATAACACATTAGGGTGTGATTTTTTATATTGGTGTAAAAATTAGTTTGTCTATGTTTTCACACAATTTTCACTAGCATTACATTATTAAAATTGTAACGTCCCGGATCCGAGTGCTACTCAACGAGTGCCCCGAACCCTATTGGTCACATGACCTCAAGCGCATTTCCTCAAATGCCAGAGGCTCCCAACTAGTAGCGAGGGCCCAGGATTGATAGTGGGGAAACTGGGCCTTCATTTGTCAAAGTGTAGCAAAACAAAATGGATAAATAATATACAACAGCAGAAGCAGTAAATAGTATTCAACTGAAATGTACAACTGAAGAATAGAGAACCAACAGTCATATATATTTATATATATCAAGATGTAGCATGTCACTATTTTATGAAAACAACCAGAAAAGGACACACTGCAATAAAATACAATACAACCCATGTACAAGGTAAAGGAATACAAAACAAAACAGTGAAACAAAATCCTAGAATCATCGCAAGACTAAACTTTGTCCCATGCTTTCTTAATCCTCTACAATAATCATTTACCTGTATAGAGGCCCTTTCCCCTGTCAACACCTCCAACAATGTAGTCTTTTTTGGTCCGAAGACATGACCCAAATTGGGTTTGTGAAATAAATCCCAGTAGTCACCCACCAAAGGCCCATTCCAAACTTTCAGTGAAAATTTTCAATGATAGCGTGAAGTAAAAGAATTCAATAAACTAAGTAGTAATCAAAAGTAACTAACTGTACAATCTATATTTACATTTTAATATTCACATAATCATTACAAGAAAGAGCTTTAACTTTGCAGGTATAAATTATGGAAATCACCTCGGTAAATATTTATGATACTACTATACAAAGACATTCAACCTAACTCTCAGGTAATCAGAGTCACAACCTGCAGGTAATTGCCCACATGCATAACAGAATTCCCCTCAGGTGTACGAAGTGTCACCTCAGGAACAAAATATACTACCCTCAGGAATAGAAGGAGTTTCCCTCAGGCTAAACAGAACACTTCCCTCAAGCTGAATAGAACCCATCCCTCATTCTAAATTGAACACTGCCCTCAAGCGGAAGTAACTGGGCCGACCCCGACATATAAGAATGAAATTATACACAGCATCTCAAGGCAATTAAACCTTGCTAAATTTTATGGTATACCCTCGGGTAAACTGGAGAAACATCTAAATAGAGGAACACACCCCCGGGGTCATCCTGGAACCAAGCAATGATCCCAAACATTGGGTTATAATTACATTAAAATACTTATACAATTCTAGGTATTTAATTTTTCAAGGCCTAAGCCATACAATACCCCATTCATGGGCATGTATCACAACAGTATAAAAATTCACCACAGAATTTGGAAATAAACATAAGACCACCTACCTTAATCTTCTCTGATGAGTATACGAGAATGAATCCTCTAGAAACGCCCATGAATGACGTAGATTTGTGAAATTCAAATGTGATCGGCAGAAGCAGAAACGGATTCCCGGTGCAGGATCTGCTGATCTCCGAATCTCTGGCCGTCCTCCTGATGTCCAACGATGTTCTAAGCTTTCTTTGTGAACAGAGGAGTCTACTGCCAATTTTATGAGAAAAATACATACTACACGATGTTCACTTTCCTTATTTAACTATTCCTCTCACAGCTACTTTATCCACCACCAAACTATTCATCTGTCGACATTAGAACACATCGTGTGTTTCCAAATACATGGCATGTTCTGTCGCTCAGCTGGCAGCCGCCTTCACCGCCTTACTATTCACCTACCAACTGACTACACGGTGTGTACATACCAACTACACGGCGTGTAGTCAGTTTTTACACCTTTCATTGCCGGTAGGGCTACACGCCCTGTGTACTCATCCAACAAGGCCAAAGTACACAACGTGTGGAAAATTACACGGTGTATACCCAATTTTTTTGGATTTTTCCCCATTTTCCTTATTTTCTCATAAACACCATTTGAAACGGGAAAAGAAGAAACATGTACCTCAAGAATAATAACTGGGTTCTTACAAAAATGATGATGTTATGTGGGTGTATTTTATAGCACACAAACTACCATTTTAGATTAAATGGTATTTTTTAGTACATTATATTATTGGATACTGATAGGATCATAGATTTCCCCTCCCAATGGAGTTATTTGTTTATAAAATGATGTAATATAGGGGAGAATATATATTCAAAAATTTATTTTTTGACTAATATATATTTTAAAAATATATTGAATTACTTTTAAATATTCTTATTATAATGGATGTTCTATGTAATTAATTAAACTAGTAAATGAATTAACAACATAGAAATTGTTTTTTTGAAAAAAATATTAAAATTTAATTTCATATGAATAAGGGAAAAATAAAGATAATTGAAATGAGTAATTTGAATAATAAATTGAATTGGATAACATCAACATCTTATAGCATAGACTAGTTTAATTTATATAGGGGTGAAGTATTCCCTTTGTTGTTCTATAACCATATTGGTTTTGTAATTAGTATACATGGATAGAAAAATTACATCCTTGATGGAATAAATAATGTTATTTAAAATAAAAGTCAATATTGAATTAAAATGTAGAATTGAATTTACACTCTAGCTAAAATATTTATTGCCCCTAATCAGTTAATTCCCCTAGCCTATGATGGAATAACCATAACAATCCATGTATAAGAGTGAACCCTTACTCTACCTTCATAGATAAATACATAAGGAAATATACCACTATAATAGAGTTTATTTTGAAAATATGTTGTGAAACGAATGTAAAAAAATTACAACTGATATTAGAATATAATTCATTGGTAATAAGAATAAATGTGATATAGTTAATGTTAAATAGATATAGATAATGGGGGAGTGAGACCACCAGTGAATGTTTTGGGAATGAATGATGGGTTTTTGGGATAATAAGAGTTTATTAGATCATGGAATATAGAAATTATATCCCAGTGGGTAATAATACACATGAATGGTTATTGAAATAGTTAGTAGGAAATAGAAGCTCAAATTATTATTTTATTGAATGGATTATAAACCCATAAAAATACATATCATTTGTTTACATATTTTAATTGATTAACTAAACATGATTTGGGGAAGAAATCATTCAATCTTGGGACATAATACTTATTTGTAAGCATGTGTAGTTTTTGATTTTCTATAATTTTTGGACATAATCACATGATCTCTCGATAAAATTATAAACTCTATATGTCTATTGTTATAGTTCATAGTCCATTTTTTTACTAGGGATGTTATCAATGACCCAAATATAGTGACCTAGATCCATGGTCAGCACATAACCCTATGAAAGTATACTTTTCATACATTATAAGTACTTCCCTTATATATAACCTAATCCAACACATACCTTATATATTTCCATTAATTATTTCACATGAGATTACTTTTTAGTCTAAAATATGATAAAAATATTCAATTATCACAGAATGTACATTTAAGTCATACAAATAATCCATTTTATACATTTTTATATTTATATATTTATTTGGAGGTTATTCAAAACATTATAGTCCACGTAATTAGATTTATTAAAATTTAAAAAACAGAAGCACTAAATTTTATGATATCTAAGGCCATAAAATATTGGGATTATATTTTTGGGTTTTTAACTAGTAGAGAACATCTAGTTATTTCTATTGAGACACATAGATCTTCTATTTTAATCGTTCCACGTAAACTAATTGTTTTTTTATGAGAATCAAATGTGTAGCCTAGAATAGTTTTTTGGTAGTTGAAGTACAAGGTAATACACCAATGAGTCTAATGATATAGAGTAAGAGTTTTAGGAATTCTTGATAATGATAACTCTATTTGAAAAAATAATAATTTATTGGTTAATTAATGGTTCACATTGTATCTATTTTACTATTATTTAAACTATAAATAGGTCATATATAATTATAAATTATAAAGGTAATATATTTACATTGGGAATATAATAAAAATAGATATTTTATTACAAGGATAATTATTTGTTTCATTTTATACAATATAGTTTTCTATTATAAATGATGTTCTTTTACATAATAATTTTGAGGTAACCAATTTTTTTGTAATAAATTCTAATGAGAGAATTGATCATCAACTGGGATTTTTATAATATGTATTATTATTTACCAGTTGGTTTAAATATAAATATGATCTATTTGGTTTCAAAATCCATTTCTTATTATTTTGAAAATGAGATACAATATTGAATTCTATAATTATCTACGGAATTGTTTCTTAAGAAAAATCTTCCCCAAGATTACAACATTGATGAAATATATGGAATAATATTTACTAATCTACTTTATGATTTAGAAGATATTACTTGTGGTTCAATATTAAAAATAGTGGTAATAATGATGAAGGTTTAATTCATTACCTATATTATTAATATTAATTTAGGTTGACTTTGATACTATCGTATTCCCGGTAATACATGTTGATGAACTTGTTGATTTTCTATCATTATATTTTTTATATTTTTTTAAAAATAATACTGTAGTGATCCTCTACTGATTCCTTTTCTAGGATAAAAAACATCTATAAGATAGACTAATTAATATAAGTGATATTGATTAATTTATGTGATACCATAATATTTTATGACATATTTACTACACATAGATTTTATGTGTTTGATTTTTTACATTACATGCCATACTGAGATTAAACGAACTATTATTCACTATTACAAAAATTGATTGTTATCACAAAGCCATTATATTGTATGGTATGAATATTTTAATATAATTTAGGAAGGATATGTATAAATTTTATCCTTAATAAATAAATATTTGATAATTCTTTTTAAATACATACTAAAATTGAAATTCTAAAATACTATCATTTTATTTTAGAAGTTAATTTTTTAAATGTATAATATTTTTCCATTTATCATGTATTTTTATTAATAATAATTTTTATTTTTATTAAATATAACTTTATTTAATGTAATAAATTATTCATTTTTCACACATTATATAACAGTAGTCATAGATTGAAGATAAAATCATTTGAGGGTAAAAGAGTTGATTTTCAGGAAACTATTATTATGTACTAAATTTATTATTTAAATCATAAATTGAAATAATATATATTTAGGAATGATTATAATTTAATTTTTATATCATATATTCAATACTAATAATCTAATTTTCTTCTAATGGTTTTTACGTTGAATGGAATTGAAATATAATCCTTTTTATACTAGAAATTCTTTTTTATAGATTGCGTTTAGGTGCTTTGGGCCAGAATATTAAAATAATTTATGAATTATTTAGAAAGTGAGTCATTTAAAATGGATTAAATATTTAGAATAAATATAATGAATATTAGGTTATAATTTAAACTTAGGTTTTTTTCATAATAAATAGTTACTATAGAAAAAACATTGATACTATGGTTAGAGATTAAAAGCATATTGAGGGAGTTACCCTAAGAGATAGTTTTTAAAATATGATAATGGATTTTCCTTAGTATACTTAGTTAATTATAATTTTACCATAAAATTATTTTATTTTATGATATGGTTTTTTAAACCTTATATATGTAATATACCTATTAAATAATTTATTTTCAAATATTTATATATTTCCAACCACCATAGTTATAAAAGGGAACCCCCTCTTACCACTTGTATACAAAACTAAGAGAAAAGTATCTCAATGAATTTATACCCAAATATTCAATAGAAATCATATTCTATGATGTGTAGGTTACGTTCTATCTAGAAGATCCGTCCATGAAAATGTAATTTGATTTTAAGTGGAAGATACCATAAAATTGTATATATGTCTATATTGACCATTAACATTTTTTTCTTCTTCAAATGCATCTAGACATTATATAAAATCATAAAATAAATCAATTAGTATTTTTTATATAATTATACTTTTTATGTTAATTTTATTGCTACCTCTTCTTCTTAATAATACATCACTTGATCATGTTGGGTTTTTTCAAGACTTATGTCACACCTCATATTATGCCATTGGTTTCTGACTTTCTATGACATTTTATAGAACATTGGGTGACCCATACCTTTATTAATAGATTTTAAAATATTATAAATAATTTGAAAAAACTAATAGGTAATCTATAAGGGATAAAGGGAAAAGTATTAAAATTTAAATAATAATTTCAACCACATAATGACATGTTGAATGTAATAATATTAAAATACTACAAAATAATTAAAGAATACTAAAATAATTGAACTTAAATACCATGTTGGTTAGTCCCCATGATCCATATAATTGTGTATGAAATTAATGAACACATGAGACCTTTCCATTGTTCATACCTATATCCAATAAATCTTCATTAGTACCAATAATGCCTAAACAGGGTGTGAGTAAAACTAGGTAATTCCCAAAACATGGTGTCCAATAATATGAAATTTTTATAATAAATACATAAAATAGTTAAATACATATAACATAAATTAATAAATTATCACTAGGTATCAATTAAATCTACCAATCATAAATCTCTAGTTTGATGTTGAGATAATCCAAACCAATTTTGGAATGATGTCAGTGTGACCCTAAGGATATCATTAAATCATGATATCTATAGAAATTACAATCCATTGGGATCCACTATTGGGTATCCCAAAAGTATCACAAATCTCACATATGTTAGAATCACATATGATCATATACCCTATAAGAATTTAAACATCGGTGGGAACAATCCCTATATGAATTATATGATGATTAGGAACATTCTATGTAATAAATATAGTAAATCTAGATAGAAACCCTATAATAATTTTAAAAATATGGGAATAATAACGTTAATTGTTTTACAAATACAAGAAATATCCCAATGAGAATTAAAATATAATTAGGATTAATATACTAAAAATTGAATATTCTAAGAAAACAAATATCATAATGAAGCACCAATAATATCAAACATGGTTATCAGATTCCATATTGATTAAAAATTCCATTAATATTTTTAAATTATTTATTATATTGTTTAAATATTCTGACAATTTTGTTATTCCAAAATTTGTGTAAGACAATCCCCTCATTAATGAGTACTAATTCATCACATTTCTAAAGGTAGGAACATTACTTTGGTGGGACCAAATATATTATCAATACGAATAGACCCAATGAGGTATATTGAAGATCCATTCATATGAATTTTTTAAAAGTGGAAGGTTATCATTTATTTATGGTCTTGAACATGGTGAGACATCAAAAGTTTAGTTGATTCAAATACTAGTAGAACCAAACAAGATATAGGGAGATAACATATACCACCAACCTCAAAAGTCGATTAGTCAATGTAAATCTTTAATGAATAAGATAGAATTGGGTTCCACATTACTTGTATTCTAGGAAAACAAATAAACATGTCAATATTAGATATCTTAACTTGATCTGGGATTGGTTGTCCTAAACTGGAGTTCATCTTAAGGGAAAACTAATGGATCAAGAGGGAGAAGAATGGCCAAGATATTTACCTCAATTCTATAGGTTTTAAAGTTCCATGATAAAATAAATAATTCACTGAAATTGAATTAAAAACACAAATAACACATGGGAGGGAAATATAATGAGTTCGAAAAATGATAAATAGAGTGTGATATAAGAAAAAAAAATTCATGATTGTAAAAATATCATTATGCAGACTCCCAATTCATGATATCAATTTAAAATTAACATCATCCATACTTGGGTAAACATGTATGAAAAATAAACGATTACGACATATTATATAGTAATTTTTTTTTGACTAAAACGATTTTCATGAAGAAAAAATTGAACCATTCAAGTCCTTAATGGGTTTCTGGGTGTTATCCAATAACAATTCACGTCCCGAAAAGACAATTAATGATTTGAATTTGTTTATAGTCATGCTCTATTTCCATTAAATTATTCTACCATAGAAGCTATCTGAAATGGTGTAAGGTCACAATTATCAAGGTATAAATAGATATAAAGAAAAATAATGCGGTTTTACCAAATATTTAAATAGGGACATTCCAGAAAATGTGATACTTCTTTCTCTCCAACATATAATAGCTCGTCTATGATATTTTATCCCAACCATCACTACGATGTTTCAATGAAAAACATTAAATTTTGTTTCACATACTATTATCCCTCTCCTTAGTCACATACTATAAATTACATTTCTTACACTACACTAAAACCATAGGAATTATCTCTACCCTATTATTCTTCACACTATGGTCCATGATACCTATCAGATTCTCTTATATGGATGCATCAAAATATATCTCGATGTAAAGAATTTATTTTACATCAGGGTAATCTCGATGATATATATTAATCTATAGAACATGAAACACATTATTCATGGATCCAACTAATTTTTGTTGGTAAAAATGGTAAATTACATAGACGAACCTTTCCATTATCTCAATTGATTCCAGAAAATTGCATATACCATCACCTATGACTAGATATAATGTTTTCCCTAAAAAAATGAGACATGATAAAAGAGATAACGAATAACATAGAACACTATAGGATTAATTTAGTGGTCAATGTAGTATTCTTACAAGACCTTCATGGTCATCAACTACATTCTGATCAACTAGACCCCTATATATGTCACTGACGCAAGACTCAGTCCAATGAATTATGAGTCACAAAAATCTAACAAAAAAATTGGTGATGAAAATAAATTATATACAAGGCATTAAAAGTTTTCATTAAGATAAAATATTAAATAAAATATTAATGGAAAAACCCACACGTTCGGGAATATACTCCAATAAACAACTAAAATCCAAAACATAGGCTTGAAATATACCCTCTATAATATGAATGGTTAGTTTAGATTGACAATAATCCTTTTGTGGATATGATACACAATAAAGAACTTGTGATATAATCCCATTTAAATGATCTTTAATAATCATATCATGAAATATGTATATTGATCAAAAATATTAATCCCTAAAACATTGTAAAAATTACCTATTTATCATAAATAAAAACTACCATGATCATCGATGGTGAAGGTCTCTCTGATTGGGATGAAGTGGGATACCATCATCTGTCAATCCATGATTTCCTATACTAGATCATTATAGTAAGATGACATAGGTAATCAAATCATTAAATCCATAGTGGTATTATTCCACTTTTATTCATGATTGGGAAGAGACTGCAATAACCCAACACTTCTTCTATTCATTTCATTATCATGGTTACATGTGAAACATCATTCCATACATCCCGTTATCACATTCATCATTTCTAGCCACTAGTACAACCTAGGAAGTTTACAATACAAATTTTTTATAAATTGATACACCATCAGTCTAGGTTCATGGTAATCTTAAATTAACATATCCCATAAATCCATGGGAACCCATAAAAGGTAATGTATAATAATAATCTTTTTGCTACTAGGAGACCACTTTGGTGGCTTCTCCCCACAAGTTAGGTTTTTTCATTGATACAATCCCACCAAATTAGGCATCTTCTCTCTCTTAATCCATCCCGAATGTGTTGGAATTACTATGGTTGACATCAGAGTCACTCATCGTAGAGTATTTTAATCATCCATATGATTATATACCAAATTTTACATTATCATCCACTTATCACAAATCTCACGAACTACCTCTTACAGTGTCTTCTAGATATGATAATCAATAGGGATGTTTCCCGATCATTGAGTGTATGGAAACTCAATGTAGAAAAACTATTGATACTTGAATAACGTTAAGTAATGAAGGATTAGGTCCAAATAATAAAATATTTACTTGAGTATCTTATGGTCCATGTAGAACACAAACCCCTCACCAAATATACAATCCACAAATATCTCATGGTAGGTTCCAATACACCCAAATTTATATTTTGAACAGTAAAATTCCACTCATGAGGTCTCAACTTTCTGGAGCTAAAATAAATAACCCAATAATTAAACATCAGAACTACTTTCAATCCATATTTGGATGAATTATAGTACAATTTATATTCCTTACCCATATAGGTAATTTAATGATCAGTGCTAATGCCATCATTTCTATCATTTTTGGCAAATCCCTTTCACAATCATTTTACCGAACTAACTGCACCACCTTTTGGGACAGCCTAATAATTGGAAATTACAATTGGGGGAAGCACTGGATAATGTTTTGGTAGTGTCATGGTGGATCATTATATCTTATAATCTCAAATTAATTCATGGAACTCTCCCAAGATACCATAGCTTTAAAATTATAAAGGTCCACTAACACCCTAGTTTCGTAGATAACATGACCCCGAAATTTAACATTCTCATTATAAAAAATACATTTGGATCACATGTTGTAAATAAAATTCTCCCTTATAGTACTTAAGATGATTTAAATATATTGGGAATGATCATATATATATTGGTAGTATACCAATATATCATCAATGTATTCCACTATGAAATGATCTAGGAAAGGATGAATGATCTGATTCTTATGGGCCATGAATATTGTTGGTCATTCATCAGAATTAAAAAAAATTCAAAAAACTCATTAATCTAGTATCTAAAAATAGACGTATTTTGGGGTATGTAAGACCTTAACAGCCTTAACATTTGTTAACCATACCTCATGTTGATCCTTTAGAAAATCTAGGCACCTATAATTTGATCAAAGATATCCTCGCTTTGAGTAAGGGGGTACTGGTTCTTGTTCATCTTCTAAATAAATACTTTATAATACACTATAAAGAGAAAGGCATAAATTTTTTATATATTTATAGGGGAACCTCACTAAGAGTTATGAGTTCATATGAATCCTTATAACTCTAAATCCTTATTATTGAATTTCATCTCAATTTTCTCTACTAGTTTCATCCTATATGTTGGGATAGAAAACATACCATATAACAAAAAAACATGATATAAAACTCAAGATACCTATTTTGTGGTAACATAGATAACACTTCATAAAAAACATCATAAAAATATAACACTATTGGAGGAAAATTTCGTGGATTTTGCTAACTATCATTCATAACGAATAATGCAAAATTGCCAATGAGACAAACAAATTTTCCCTGAATTTGTCCTCCATGACCATCCTAAAGATCCCATTATCCTTATTGGGAATAAAATACCTTTTATAGGGATATAAAGGAAGGAATCCTTGGATAACAGTATATATAATAATTGTATATAACTATCCAATCAATACATAGAATCAAATCCTAGGGTATAAAATTCAACACACATATCTCACAATCCAAATTTGTGTTACGCCCATAAAGATAACACCACTTGAAATTATTCATATACTTTGATCACACTCCCAATAGTCTATTAATGGTTATTATGCCATCCGTAATCCCCAAAACCTACCCCGATATATTAGAAAAATTAGTTAGATTCAAAGGAATGAGAATCTACAATATCAAACTAAATAAAGGAAGAGATAATTAACAAAATAATGATAAATATGATGGTAGAAGGACCTATATAATGACCGATTATTGATTTATACAATGAATAAATCCAAATTACCTTCCTATATTGGTTCCTACATTAATCTCATTCACTACATTGTTATATAGTACAACCACTCCTCGATCATCAAACCACATCCCCTACCCCATCCAAAATATCCAGTGGAACAATAGATAAATTGAAATTGTGGGGTAGCTAGATAATTTCCAAAAATTAAAACTTATATTCATCCCCTACAACTACTTTTTTGGTGTATGAAACTACAAAACCTCTATAGATAGGATATCTAAATACAAGTGAATCAGTCCATAACGGAGAAAAGTTATTGTTGGTGGTTGGGTGCAGCCTAGTCACATTGATATAATTACTTCATCCCATAGTATTTTGATAGAATTTAGCCCCCATATATTCTATACATACCAAATACATATAGATATATTTTAGACCAGTTCATCTTCTAATCGGAATAAGAGCTCCATGATCACCCAATATAGACTTCACTGTCGCTGCTTGGAACCTCCCTTAGGATCCCTTACATGATGGGTGATAGATTCATCATGTTTTTATGTTTATATGTGAACTAAATTCCAATATTATTTATATAATAGTTAAACTAATCATAGAAATAACTCTATATGGTTTATTATATACTACCAGTGATAGAGAAAAACAATGCAGGTCAATGTAGCATCCAACATAGTCAAAAACTAACAATCTATATTTTGTTAGGTGTATGAAATACCATGACCTATAATACCTCAACATATATATATACATATATATGTGTGTGTGTGTGTGTCTAATTAATTTTACATTTAATTAAATACAGGATAGGTCCTTTTTCTTCCCAATATTATCTAGGATACATCACCAGTTCTTGGATAGACCTCACTAAAATTATGTTGAAAGCATCACCATCTTCCTTGTGTGTGTCCCCAAACAGATGAAGATCATCAGTATGGAATGGATACAAAACTCAACTACCTAGAGATATTACCACTAGTAATCATAATAATTTTTCAAAACTAAAATACTATTTTAAATGTATATTTAAATTTCCCATTTTGTGTAGTCTACCTATCCATTAAAAAATGATCATTATAATGCTACTACGTATTTGGCCATCCACATGATTTTCCAGAGCAATGAGATATTCTAAATCCAAATTATTTGGAGTGTAATGATTAAAATTCACTTTAAAAAATGAATATAATTTAGAGGCATTTTCTATATATATGTCTCCATACAAGCCATTGGATATGGCATTCCCAGTAGGTCATCCTAAAATATTATAAAAATAGTAGAAAACGACTGGCTCATCATTAATAAGTATAGTGCTTAACAAGTGGATTGGAATGTCAAGAAACATTCTATAATTTTGTTTTTATAACATAGAAAACAAGTAATAGATTTTCATAAAATAATTTGGTTTATATGTCAGATGAAATAATGTTTTCCGTGGAATGAAATATTCATGACAACATATATCCCTTCTTTATTAACATGATGAAAACATAATCATATAATTTCATTCCATCCAATAAGAAAAATCATAATTATTAGTATAATTACACAAAGACTAAACCACCCAAAGTTATTTAACAAAAAAAATAAAATATGTGAATGGAGTGTAGAAAGATTCCATCATTGAGATCTGGGGGTTTCCCCCAAATATGGGTCTCCTATACACATGAATGAGATCATTTTAAAGACCCCTATAATCATATACTGATATCTAATTTTCACTAAATGTAATTTAATAAAAATGTAATGCGAAAGAAACAAATAATCTAACATCCTAGGCCTGTTACTCCGATATTTTACTAGGTGTGGGTTTACTAGTTATTATGAACAACACCCCATATACTAGAGTAAAATAACAATAATTTAGGATGTCTGGATCATAGTGGGGAGACTATACCTTTCGAAAATAGTGGAAAGCAACTAAAATATTATAAATAAAAAAGAGGTAAACTAAAAAGTATAATGAAAAAAAATTAGAAAATAATAATAATATTGACCTTGTAAAGACATGCTGAATGTATCTATATTGTTTTTTGAAAGTGACAAAAGTAAAATATAAAATAGACTCAATATTAATGACTCAAAAATCCTTATACATGAATCCCATGTGATTCTAATCCTATGGAACCAATTCATCCCTCAAGAAATCAAAAAACACAGGGCCCCTTTATCTTGCCTATACATGCATCCATGAAATATACTCGAGTAAAAATGGATCTTAGACATGGTATTATTAAAAATTAGTAAGAATTAACCCATGATGTCTATTCATATCCTAACATTATATTCAATTCATAAAATAGTAAAATAATATAGCATTAAATATTAATTAGCATTGGGAACCAAATAAACCAACAACCACCAAGGTTCTGGTTAATTCATAGGTTGGGGAAACCTATTTTGGTTAGATTTTGGGGTTTCTTTGAGCATATAGATATGTAATTCTAACAATAACTATACCCAAACTCCAAGACCCACCAGATGGAATAAATAAATTATCACAAACCACCCATAAGGGAGAACAAAATATGATAGCAAGACGTATATTCGTTTCAGTATATATGGGGATAATATGTATCATCATTATAACATAACTAGAAACATTCACTATAAGTGTCACAATATAGCAGGTAATAAGACACAAATGCATTTCATAAATATGAGAAAAAAAAATTAGGATAGATTATAAAATATTTCCAGAAGTCCTAAATTAATTAAAATATAATAATTAGTTATATCCAGAAAAAAGTAACGTTTCACGAAAACAATAACATTTCAAGCCGCCAGGAATATCAATCATTTCATTGCATTACCCATTGATTAAACATATCATCTATATATAAAAAACATTACATCCATTTGAAAAAAGTCTAAATATGATGTTATGATAATTTCAATGAAAATTAATACCCTCATCAACCAATTGAAATTCGTCATAATTTCAATGGTAGCAATAGCCCTCGGGTGTCAAAAAATCCAATCTAAAATTCAAAGGACCCAATATGATATTTATATGTTATAAGAATTTATATTTATCAAAAAATATTTTGGTACCATTTAGTTTAGTCCATTAATATAGTGTGACAAAACATTTTATTATGTTTTATATATTATTGAAACATTTAATTCCATAGCTGGTGACTTATACCACCTAAATAAAATTTAGAGACAATTAGTTATTTCCTCTATTACCATGTTTAATCTCAAATAAAATTTACATCCTTTTACCGAAAATAATTAAATATTTCAAAATAAGATATCAAATCATGATATGATTTGGTCATAATAATATTGTGCTGATCCCATGGGAAAACTAATGGATCTAGATGGATTAGTGGGAATGTGAGAATTAAAATCAATCTCTGGATCTCAATGAACCAAGATCTAAGGGGAAAACTTTTTGATAATGTGATAACCCCAAATCTTTCATGGGAGGGATAAGAAATTGGGAAAATAATTGAGAAGATGATATCTGAGAAAATATGGATATTAGGGATAAAATAACATCTTGTAAATGATATATTCACATTGTGAATTTATAATTCATTTCAAGAATACAATATTTTATATTATAGCTGAAAAAAGAAACATTGGAATTAAAAATAAAAAACTTTTATGCCTTGATTTATTTTCATGGGGTATTCTCCAATCAATTCATAACTTTTATTTGGTTTATAGGGGATTCCAAGAGTAAATAATTTCAGAAAAATACAATTCAGTGAAATAATTTTTTCTATATCCAGACTATTGTTTTCCCTTTTTATCACTAAAAATAATACTCACCTACCACGATGGATCAATTAAAAATGTTTAATCATAACTAAATATACTGAATGAGGTTTACATAAGAACATAAATTAGGATATACTCGAAATGGATGAGATCTTATAGTTATAGTGATATTTTATCTTATTTTCATTCATTAGAAAATAATAATGACTCTCATGTGTATGTCTAGACTAGTACATTGATGTTGTGATGAGATTCATTTTAAATTTTCAGTTGACAAGAATATTTATAATGATTGATTTAATGAATATATCGATATATATGAAATTAATATAATTTTTGAAATTTATGTTATTATTTAATATTCATTATTTTCATTCAATCAAATATAATATTTTTTCACTTTATGTGAAGCATTTCACCCCTTCAACTACATGAAAATAGAATAACCACCATACTATGTGGATACAATCTGTTAGAAAATAATTATTCCCAAATTCGGGAATTGGTTAGATCTCATGTGCATAAATAGATATCACTGATCGAAACCACTTTCATGAAGAATTTTCCAAAATTTATGGGTTTAATACAAATGGGGAAGAATATCATGTAGGTGGGATGCCCAAATAGGATAGTTTCACAACACTTATGAGTTACTAGGTATAAATTAACCATTTAATGATTTTTTATCTAAGGTAGGAGGATTATTTGAATACCACCTATATTGATTAGGGGTTGATTAATGTACCTGAATTTGTGTATAGTACCCCATAAGTTTCAAGATAGGGTCAAACCACCCCACTATCAGAGTGTTATATGATTGTTAGTCAAAAGTATCCCATATGGGAATGAGAAGGATGAAATTTTACTACCGTTATTGGAGTGATATAACCCTAATCACGCAATCCTTTTCTAAATGAAATAGTATATTTATTTAGGGGGTATATAGTGTTTCAGGGAGACCTAAAGGAGACAATATCAGTACACTTAGTATTTCCCATGTATATATGAACATTTCATGTTAAAAATCAATGCAACATTTTGATTATTCTTATTTCCATTTTATATATAAATAAATTTTATTATGGTAGGGTTGGTGGGTTGATGTATCCAATCATTAATGAATAAAGGAATTTATAGTGATTAGTACATGGGAAATTTGATTCAGAAGATGGTCCACACTTATTGGGAAAATAAAAAAGATGATTTATACCCTTAATATCATAGATGTATTTATTCATGTAGATAATAAATTAATATCATACAATTTTAAGAGTTGATCTTGATGTCATTGATAAGTTTGGATGGTGAAAAAACCTTGATTGAAATATTTTTAAGGAAATATTTTATATATATAATGAAACTATGGCTGGAAATCCTATATGGGAAGTGAACATGTTTATATCATTTCCAAGAATAGAGAAAATAAAGTTAAAATAGGGGAACCATCAATTGAGTAAAATTCATTTTCAATTCTTTAGAGATATTGTTTATAAACCATGGGTTGAACGTTTATGTAATCTAAGTTGGTTCAAGGTTTATTAAAGAAGTGATACAATTGATCTTGTAGTGTACATCAACTAAATAATCAACTATAAGTATCTTATACAACACATAACCTATAAATTTTATATGTATGTTTTTTCAATTTCCATAATAATTCCAAATAAATTCTAAAGAATTTTCAAGAAGATTTGATGAATTTTATGAGTAGATAATTTTGGTCATTGTTAAAGTATAGTGTTACGGTTTGAAAAAAAAATTCTTAGAAATTTCATGTTTTAGGTATTTCAATTACAACAATGGAAAATCCAATTCTAGAAGAATCCATTTATCACACATCATTCATATGAAAATATTTTCATATATGAATAATCTCATACAAGATTTCAACAAAATGACTAAATGATCAGATATAAATAAAATTTACACATTAGATTTTTATGAAACTATAGTGTTAATAATGATATATATTGCTGAATGAGACAAAATTGTTGAATTTATCACATACGGTATTTCAATGGAATATACAAAAGTTGTGTAGAAAAATTCAACAACATAAATAACTTCATACACAAATTCATGATAAAATACTACCATAGGTGAATTATTAGGGGAAAACCACGTATAAAATTTTCTGAGAAATGAATCACAATGTAATGGAATTATTTTCATTTATGAATATCATTAAGTGAACTTCATATTTAAATAATGGCTAATTTCTATTATATACGTAGTGATAATTATATGCATAAAAAGTCAATTATTTTGAAGAGTGATATAATTTTTTCAGATTCCTTTTTGTGCATTTGACTTTTGAACATCTAAAATCTTATTTAATCAGTTATCTAAGCCTATATCAAGGGATATCAATGAAATATCTTTGAATAATTTCTTATATGGTTAAATAAAATTTATCCTATTTTATAGAATAATAATAATGATGTTAAATTAGACAATATATGTTATTAAATGTTTAAAATCATTATGATATGGGTGTATTTTATTTTTAATGATGAAGTGATGGGTATCCATAGTTTATTATATTTCTATAATATATAGCTATATTTTTTAGTTTTCAAGATGAAATGAAATGTGTTCTAAATCATAAATATTTTTATTATGTTTTATGTAGAATTATTTTTTATTCAAAATGTGAAATTGAAGGAATTAATTTTAGGAATATGTAAATGTTTCTACTTTTTTTTATATGAATTTCTTGTTGTCCAACATATGAAATATGAGAAGAAGAATCTATGGGAGAAATGACTGATATATTGAGAAAATTGTAAGTGTATAAAATAGTTTTTTTCAAGATAAATGGGAAACAAAAATATAGAGAACTCATATAAATTTAATTGATTCAACATTCCAGATAAAATAGGAAAACGGGATTCATGATCATTTCACATAAAAATAGTTAAAAAATAAAAGGGGTTATGTACAATTTTTTTAGAAAATATAGGGGTACGAAATTAAATCGGTATTTTATATATTTTTAATATGGAAAATAATATTTTCTATGAACTCTGTAAAAACATGATGAATTGAGATAAACATTTACAGAAGATAAACATCATAATATCTGAACTAGAGAGTATTCATGAAAACACACTCATTGAAAAATAAACAGGGTATGATCCTATGAAAAATAATGTGGTCATCTTGGATTCAAAAAAACAACTAATAATAATGGACTCATATAACTTTAATTATGGAAAATGTTTTAGAATATAAGAATATAGTGTGAATTTAACCTTCTTTGAGGGTTCTCAAATATTTGTACTGATAATTTAAACTAATGAGAAGAGACATTTTTGGAAAAACATAGGAATAGATATCAGGAGGAAGCCAATGATTCTAACTTCCAAGCAATAATTATATTGTATAATATTATTGAAGAATATCTAGTGTTTAAAGTTGATGATTTTTATTTGAATAGAATCTATTATATTGGTGTAGAGGCATCTTGTATTGAATTTGTCATCTAAATCTATGAAGAAAAATTAATATAACAAATTACATTTATATATGTTTAGAATCCATATGAATTTCCTGACCACATATATGCATGAAGATTATAATATAACTCAATGAAAATATTCTGAAAAACCTGAGATAAATATAGAGTGACTCTATTAAAAAATTTATTGAGATCAATGAAATTTAAACAATGTGAGACATATTGATGATTTAAAAAACAAACCGGATTGCAACAAAAAATTAATTATAGTGGATAATATGTTTTTAGGGTGAATAATCCATAACCAAATGCTGTAATAATTTATTCATAGCAACGCAAGATTATTTTTTAATATTTAATTCTCTATTTCTAGTATAAATTTTATTTTTTATTGTTATATCATTAGTCAATTTAATTTTTCTAACCAGAAACCAAGGATTAATTATAAATGGTTTAAATGATTCAAAAATGTAATTTGAATAGTTAAAATGTGAATAAATAAAATGAGTGTGACAATATGAATAATATAATATAAAGTGGTTAGTATTTATATAAAATATATATTCTCAAACGAATAATGAAAGTTTTTGGTTCCAACCAAAATTAAATAGGCATAAAAATCTAGATAGATTCTATAAATAATAAAAAGATCAGTATTATTTGGAAGGTGAATGTTGTGTTGGATGTTTGGGAACATGGAAATTTTATGTTGGCATAAATGGTCATTATATAAATGTAGAAAAAGGACACATGTAATGCAGAGTAGAGTTTATGCTGATGATACACCTTCTATTTAAATATTAGATCAATAGATATGGTAAAATAAATATCAAAATAAAATATTTAAATATCATGAAAATTGTTATGAGGTGTAAATTTTGTTTTTAATTATTATATAAATCTATATTGTTACATTATTATGTATTACTGATTTATTGATGAAAATAAACAATCTCCAAAGTTGAAGAAGAAGGTAAATTAGACTTCCTTGTATACTTAGAAAATAAGGTCTGCTATTAAGAATGTAACTTCAGAGAGGAAAATGGTTATTGCTAAACATATTACCCTAAATCGTATAACGGAGAATATATAATTTTTTAGTTTTAGGTTAAATTTTACTAAACAAACTCCCAATCTGTGTCTGACTACTCTATTAGATATGATGAATGTTTTTGACGAAAATAGAAGACCATCAATGGTCCTAAGTGAAAAATCAGTTGTAATAGAGAAACATTACAAACTAAATAATTATGAGGATGATTCACAAAATATAGTGATCATATTTATATAATATCTATATGAATCATGAATATTGGATAAATCATTAAAAAATCACTATACTTTCTCTCATGTAAATAATTGTATTTTCACTAAGATAAAATATAATAATTAGAAAATTTTATTACAAAAAGTGGAAATATTTTTCAGACCTAAAGTATATGGAAGAGTAAATAAAACAAGACATATTAGAGATTCAATAGAAAATAAAATTAGTTTTATAGAGAAGAAAAAAATGAATGTTGCAACTAAGGTGTGGATGAATCAACCATTTTCACAAATCAACTATACATGGGATAAAATGAGGGAAGATTGAAGGTGAGGGTGTATATAAATCATAACTTTTGGGGGAAATAATAAAAGTAATAATCTTTAAGAGATATCAAATCTATTAAAATTATATAACTCTAGATTTTTTTTGATGAAAACCGATTTTTGGGGAATTATAATCTCATAATTACTTTATGGTTTTTATTATATTCAATAGTGGAGAGTGTTTTCCTTATTAAAACTATGGGGAACAATTTTTATTAAAATTTAATATATTGATAAATTTATAATGATGAGTGTAGTTTGATTAATTATTTTGAAAATTATATTTTTAGAGCCCCATAAAATAGAATAACTTTGTAGAAAGTAAATTGAGGAATGTTATGTTGTTCTTTTCTGTTTAGGTTTAGAAATTTTTATTCTATGATGGGGTTTTACCATGTTAAATTGATGTGACTAACTAATGGATCATTAATAATATTCATCTTTCTAAAACCTTCTCACATATTATTGAATTATAATGGGGGAATAAGTGGTATTTGAAACGGATGATATAAATCTTATATTAAGGGAGATAAAATTGTTCCTCCCATTAAACATATTATTATTTTAAGGGAGACAAATAGATATGTTCTATTGATAATTAATATTTATCAATGATGTTTCAAAGAATTTTTTTTTATAAAAATTCATAATGGGGATATTTAAATTTCATCTTTATTAATGATTTTTATGCATGTCAATTACTATCATAAATGGATGGGTGATGTATTGATGATTCCCCATTTATTGAATAAATAAATATCCCACAGTGAGTATATTGGAATGTTGATTGAGAATTGTTCTCTATATATTGGGAAGTGAAAAATATTGAGTAATATACCCTTGAATATCTATATAGATAGATTAAAGTGTGATTCCTATAAACATAATACAATTTAAAAAAATGATATTCATTTATATAAAAAGTGTAAATGTATAAGAAATCTTGTATTAAAAAATTTGAAAAAAATAATGTTGGATATTGATCATATGACATGAAATCCTATATAGATATAGAGAAATTGGTTAAATGATGTTAAAATATTCTAGGTGATAAATATATTATAGGGGACCCAACAGCGGAGTAAAAAATGTTCATTTATAAATACCGTGTTTATACACACCAGGTTTCTGGTTTTACAGAACAAGTATGGATCATGATTTATTTAAGAGGATATGCATCAGTTCAGGAATATGAATTTAATGAAATAATATTCCATTAGTATTTAATTTAAAAAAAACCAGATTATTTCATGTATATATGTATAGAATTAATAAAATAATTCAATATATTGTTAGATGATATTCATAGATGATTCTAAGGTCTTTATAAATTTATGAGAATAGCTAGAGGCTATGTGAAGAAAACTATTATGAAAATAAGTAATTATGGAAATTTCATATCTTATATATGAGAATTTTAGTTTAGGAAAATTATTTTTTATTTTCATACATTTACATGAAGTTATACATATAGATATATTCTTATACAATAACAGTTAGATACACACAAACCATACCCTATATGAATTTTTACCTTTCCAAATCATTCAATATTTTTTTTCATGATTTGTGTAAATGATTGAATCTACACATAGGTATAAAAATTGAGGTAGCTTAATTCCACTAGAAATTTATTTCCAAAGAATATAAAAAATTGATAAATACAAATTATTCTATGTAACCAAATTTATATCAACAGTCTTTAATGAAGAATCAAATATTTGAATTTATAGAATCTTGATATGAATTTAAAATTTTGATACATGAAGCCTCGTGTAATATATATTTTAAAATATCTGAATTTGTATTATAAAAATTAACATTCATGTAACCGATTTTCCCTTATATAATGGGTGAAAATTATTGAATTCTATAACTGTTCATTATAATGTGGAAATTAATATCTATGTGTTCATGTTCTGGGAATTTGAGATCATAACATTATTAATCATATCTATTAAATTATTATAGCATATATAAATGAATATAAAAGGATATAATTTTTATATATTCATTTGTGGATAAAATGAATATATTTTTTTGTCATGAATATTTAAGAGGATATTACTTCATAACCCAATTGAGCAACAAATCTAGATGTAGTTATCATATTGGTGTATTTAGGTTAGAATGATCAAGTAACAAGTAGTATTTGTTTTAAATAGGTATAAAAAATGTCTATGTTATTTTTATTTAATTTTATAAATCATAAATGAAACTAATTCTAGATAGTATCTTTTTATTGAATATTATATATACTAGTAATTATTATTCAGTGTTCAAATTTGAGTGGTAAAATTTGAGAAAAGAAGAATATGAACCTACTCGTATTTTAATTAAAAATTATAGTTGGATGCCTTATAAAATATTAGATTAAGAACATGAGAAATAAATGATGGATATATCATGGAAAAATGGTGGATATAGAATGATTTTTTTTCTTTGTGAAATTTAAAATTAATGGAACATTCACTCTCGTAAATTTACAAGTGATAATTGTTGTAGAAGAAAAAAGAATACTAAGATATTTATAATCCTACATTTTAAAAAGGTGATAAATAGTCGAGTATCGTCATGTATGATGAATCTGAATAAAATGTTGGGAAAAAGTCAAAAATATATATTCATTATTTTAAATATGGAAAGTAATTTTTTCCTTGACCTGCATACAATATTTAAAGAGATGAAGTGATCCCAATATGTATAAATGTTAATTGTTACAAGTGCATTTTTGAAGAGTTTTTAAGAAATAACCCACATATAAAATGAATAAGTGTATGATCATGTAAATATAATTATGATCCTCTCAGAATTAATTATGAAGGATAAAGAATGGATTTATGAAATATTCATGATTATAGAAGTTTGAAAAGATGAAAACTGAGCATGATTCTGACCAATTTTCACATTATAATATATTTTCCTCGAGAATCCTATTAAATGATATATTATTGTAATTCATGAATAGATAATTATATTGAGTTAGGTAACTATTTTTTATGAGTTTCACATTGTAACCATGTTGAAGATATTTCATGATGTTTATATGGCATTCAATGTTTTTCTTTTTAAGTTGATTTATATTTGTTACATTAGAATATAATAAGGCCTATAGAATATGATATCTACTTGTAAAAATAAAAAATAAGAAATATATATATTCGGACACCATAGAACCAATGTGACACAAGTTAAACATGGATATCATAGTGTGACTCAGTCATAACTATTTGAAGCTGTAGAAAAAAGTATTGTGTGATTATAAAAAATGAATTCCATTGAGAAATAATTATTGTAAAAACAATGACCTGATTTGGTTGGTAAACACCAACCATATGAGTAGAAATTTTATTATAATGGATAATTGTTTACTAGTTAGAACAACCAATGATTATATTGAGTAATTAATTATAACTAAACATACAATAATATTATGTGTATATCCATTTATTTTGATTAATACAAATTTTTTAGTATTTCAATGTATATAATAAATTAATTTAATTTTTCTAAATGGAAAATATGGTTAAAATTTCAATGGGAAAAGAGAATCATATAAGAAAATGGAATGTGTAAAAACATTTCAACACACAATTCACCCCCTCAGGTGTACGCATTAATAATATAATGAATCATAGAAAACATTACTTGTGTGTATGTGTAGGCTACCGTCCCCCAAAAGAGATGAAATTAATTTTTCATGATCAACTTGTATGATGGTTTATAAAAGATTATATAATTAAGTATGAAACATATAAAATTATTATGACACTAGAGATGAAGAAACCATAACCATGATCTATGGAACAAATTTTTTGAACAGAAACAAGTACAGAAAATAAACATATTTTCAACTAAATAATTATTTTAATAAAGGCTAGGTAATTTGAAATTAAAATACAATGATATATAAATTGTTATATATGAATACAATTCTGGAATATATATAATTTTTAATGATATTTGAATTCATATAATTCAAGATGCGACATGTAGTAAGGTTTTATGTTATAGACTCATTTATTTTTATGATTTTTTATATTAAATTACTATTGAGGGAAATTATATAATCCATAACATAAAAACATATTTATTTTCATGTAATATATTTTTTAATATAATTTACAAATATTTTAACAAATCCTATTCCTTTTAACATATAATGATTGAGTGAATTGTTTTATGATATGCTAATGATATTTATTACTTTTGGGTGTAGAAACTCTGTCCCCCAAACATGTCGTATTGAAAATTTATTACGAATGTTTCTATATGTACATAATTTTTTTATGAAAGAATAATTTTAAGATGATTTACTTTCATAATAAGTTATCAAATAGAATCTTTTCAAATTTTTAACATATGAAAAAAAATTATGTTCCAATAAAGATGGAAAGGAATGATCTCATTTAATGTATACTACATGAAAAACGTTTCCTAGAAACATTAATGCTTTTTATTATATTAATCCCTTATATGTTTTTATGGTTTTTTTGAAATACAATATTTTTCACAATATTCTATGAATATTTAGTTTTTCAAATATTATAATGGAGAATAATGTTTTCCCATGTTTTCAATGAAATTTTAAAACTAACATTAAATATATTTATCTTCTATATAAACAAGCTTTAATTTTAATTATAATAGAGCAAGGATACAATATTGTTTTACCATATACATTATTAATCTATATGATTTACGATGACAATGTTTTTAGGTGGATTCTATGAATCCTGTTTTTTCCAATTAGTTAATTATGTTATGATTATATCATAATGAAACCTATCACTATACAGATGTTATAAAATGCTGAAATGATGAATGATTTAATTATATAATCACAAAATTATTTTTTTCATTATGTTTGTCTGAGATTGAAATTTTATATCACTATAATGAATTGGGAAAATATTGAAATCTGATTAGATATAATTTTCAGGATGGGTAGTAAACCTATTTCAATGTGGTAATCTTTGTACTATAATATTATTTACGGTCCACCACAACTATGAAAATTATGGAATGCAGAGAGAAACCAATCCCTTATAAGATATATTCTTCTATGATATTGTCTGGAGTAAACCATGAATTATTAAATAATTAAAATGAGCAGTGAACACATTAAATTATTGGACTCTTTCAAAAATTATAGTCTGTGTAGTGAGAGTCAACTGAGGAAATGCTTATATATACTTATGTGTGTATCTAAATTATGTTTTATTATAACTATAAGTTCACTAGTATTATAAAATATTATTTATGATTCTATAATTTTTCTAGATTATTATTTTGGTTATGACAATTAATTTTTAATTGAATAAATATTATTAAACCTTTACTGATTATGATTGACATTCATAAGTTATGATCATGTTTTCATACACCAACGAGCCCCTACCCGAGTGGTAAGGGATCCGGCTTCAAATCCAAGAGACCCATGTTCAAAACTAGGTGGATGCTATTTTCCAGGTACGGTAGTAGTACTATTGTAGTACTCTAGTAGTTACTATTCGGTTCAATAGAACCCTGAACTATTCACCTGATTTGGGCCTTCGGGCCACTGTTTTGGGCCTACGGGTCTCAAGGTCCTTCGGGTTATCAAAGGACTTAGGGCATCAGGGCCTTCAGGTCGCATAGACCCTGGAGTATCCTAGTTCACACAGAACATCCCCTAGAATAGGATCAGAGCAACAAGAGTAGCTGCCACCAGAAGTAGAGCTTACCAGATAGGAAGAATAATAGGGTATGGTAGCCGCCATCGAGACCTGGCACCATTAATCATTGTATATGGAAATTCTAGTGGATCATAAATGCACGGTGGGGAGATAGGAGATCAATGATAAAAAAGCTAGGGAGGGGTAGTTCAAATGGGTTGGGCCTACGGGTCATTTATTGCACATGGTATGCCTCTAGGCCTTCGGGTGATGTATTGCAGGTCATTCAGGCCTTGATCCTTGGGCCTACGGGTTATGTACATGATACCCTTCAACCCTTAAAACCGGGATTATCCAAAATAAAATAAATACAATAAGGGCCTTGGGCCATTCGGGTTCAGGATTTCATACACTTATTGTAACACCCTGAGACTTTGTGTGAAATATTATTAATTTCATTGATGTATTGTGTTGTACGCTACACCAATATTATTTTTCACTATACACAACATCGTATTATCTTGAAGTATACACAACACTATTCTTGTCTTGTGTTATATGCACGATCAACCTCCCTTGATAGCTTGCGTTGTACGCAATACCGAGTTTCACTAAACAATGATATTTATTAAAATATTATATAATCTCACCGTTATGAATAGTAATAACCAAAATTTGAAATTTTATAAATTTTATCTTTCAAAATGGACTTCACTTTTTGATTCGGAATATTGAAATTAGCATATGGTGAATTTTTTGTATTATTCTGAAAACAATCAATTTTTTATGATTTTTGAAAACACCGAGTTTTTGGTTAAAACCCACATTTTATTTAAATATTAATTAATTTTATTTAAATTTATTTTAGGTCAAAATAGATATATAATACCTATATAATTTCAATGTAATTCATTGGATACATTTTATAATAATTTTGGATATATAAAAAATTTATTGAACTTTTTATGGTCTTTTACCCACCTCTTTGGAGCATTTACAAATTAACATAAAACATAATTTTACCACTTTTGTGAGTTGAATTTAAAAAAACTAAGAGACACGGTTGATATTAGTAAGTAAAATGTGTTTCAATGAGATGAAAATAAATTTGGTGAATAGTAACTTTTAACTTTTATTTACCACGGTTAAAAGTAAATAGGCTAATTAAGTGTAAAAATGATATTATTATTACCCTAAAACATGTCCTAATTCTATTGGATAAATGTAATTCGACCTAAAACAACCTTTGGAATAAAATATTACCCTTTAGGTCCACTTGTATTTGATTATGACATTTATTATTATTTTATTTAATGAAGAGTTAAAATAGTTAAAATCAATTTTTAATAATAAACACTTTTTATATAAGGTTATAAATAAGATAAATTCTACTGTAAATATGCATTATAAAGCTAAAAATATTTTCTACATAAAGTTATTTTATATATAGTTCTTAGACATTAAATAATATAATTTGTTTATGAAAAAATGATGATGCAGTAATTACCTTATTAATGAAATGTTAACACAATTGATATTATAAATACCCAAATAAAGGTAATTTGAGACTTTTTATGAATTTAACTGATTTTATAGGTTAATATAACATAATATGGTCGGTTATATGAATTTTTTTTTGACATAATAATTCTGTTCTGAAATTAGAAAAAACAAAATATTAAATATTGTCAAAATATTCATAAATTAGTTTTTTTAATATTATTTTATTAATTTATATTATACTCCTAAAAATCTATGGTTCATCCGAAAGACTTATATTATTATATATATGACATTAATGAACCAATTTGGGTTATTTTGGTAGTTTATTGTATTTTTATTAATCATATAGTGTAAGAATACAGGAAGACACGGTAAAAGTTAAATTATTTAACATAGAGTTCAATCTAAATGATATGTTTAAAATAGTAACATAAACACGTCTAAAACCTATTGTTTGAGATTATTTTGACACATCTAGACCCAATCCATTAAATAAGTAACTTTGTAGGCATTATATACCGAATATAAATTTATCATAAAATAATATTTTATGTTTTTACTAAGTTGCCCCTCGCCCCTCTTATAATATGGAACTCCACATTCTCTCTAATTCACACCATAAAAGCCATTTGGATTGGCCAAAACCTACCCATATACCCTATAAACTATCTTAACTTCATCCTACATGCCATACTTTTGTCATAAAGCCATCCCATGGATCGCAATGATCAAATAAAAAGGAAGAGCCCGAAAATGAGGTAAATATCTCACTACCTATTTCAAGTTTCTTTCAACATCCACTTCCTCCTTCTTTTTTCATTCAAAAATAAGTAATATAGTATCTTATATATACAATTATGATATTATAAAAATGGTACAACAATATTAGTTATATTATCCAATCTATGAATGAAAAAGTCACCACACATGCGTACGTATGGCTTACCGTCTCCACGTCATGCTGTAGTTTGTTATTCAAACATTTTATCTTTTGGATGGGTATAATAATAAGTATAAATGATATAAATAATAAATATAACATTATGATGATTCTGTATATTTGATATACCATACAATTATGAACAATTTTAATATCAAAATTATGATATTGTTGCTCGTGCGTACCTACGGACTACCGTCTCCACGAACGTGATGAGATTCATTTTACATAATTAACCATTCAAGTATGATTTTAAAGTATATATAATAAATAATCATAAAAGATATTAAATAAAAATTATATTGGATTTATGTACATATATGTTTCATTTACTTAATTCCTTTCAATTAAATGAGGAAACCCATTCATGAGTACGTACTGCCTACATTCTCCATGAACGGTGTATTTCATTCCATTTATCGATCATTCATATATATTTATATGATGAATATATATTATATAAAAATCATGTTTTATATTATGGAATTATGTAAATCATGATATAAGTAATAATATCAAGAAAAAAAAGTCGATACACATACGATAAATGAAACGATTTAACCCAAAATGATTCTTTAACATGGAATTTACAAAAGAACGAGTAATATAAAGTCATAAGTGAATCATATATGATATCATAAATATTATCATCGTTATGTTACAAGATAATGATATGTTTGAACCCACTATACAGGAGTTTGGGACACATATGGAAGAAATTGGACATAAGTTAAGGGATAATTTTTCAAATCTCTTTTTACCCATGATTGCTTATAAGTAAGTATTTACTAGGGTTATATTTTTCACCCATGTCCATAAAAATGTTTTTAATAATGTGTTTAATATTCTTAAATGTAGTTTAAACTAATTTTTACCCCTCTTTGAATGTTACATTGTATTGTGGATTGAATCATTCTTTTTTTACCATACAAGGTAGTTTTTGAATTTTCCGGCAAAAGAATAAGGAGAATGTTTTTTTAACTTATTCAGAGTGAATTTATTTTTACCGTTTCAAAACACAAAATTTTCATGAAGCTTCCTCTAAAATATTTAATTATTATTTTCAACAAAATCCTTTACTTTAATTGAATGTTATTTTATGAAGGGAAAATTATTTTGATGAAGAAAGGATATTTTCCTCAAGAATTCATTTCAAGTGTTTTGTCAAAACTATTTTCCATCTAAGATGAAATTATTTAGTATGATTATGTTTCAAGTATATTGCCTCTATTATTTCCATATTTTGATTCTACTAATGATGACATGATATCTATTTGTTTTATATGGATTATGTTATGATGGGATGATGTTTTTTAATCCCATTTTATTCTTTGGGTTATGATGAATGATTTATGTTTATTTTGTGGCACACGTAAGAATTATTTCATTATGAGATGGGTGGGACATATCTCTCCCTCCAATTCATTGTGTAAATACTTATATCACATTATATAGACATGGTTGGAACGTCAATTGAATCTGGTAATGTAATACAGGGCTGGAACGACAAGTAAACCTATTTTGGTAGTGGGCTATGTTAACTATGATGGTCTTGGAAACAATGACTTGGATACTATGGAAATCGTAACATGTGATTAATGGTTTCCACAATTAAATGCTTTATTCTCATGCTATTTTATCATGATTGATGTTCTATTAAGATCTATTCCTTACGTAATTTCATGTTCTATGTCATTGCTCACGATTTTGATGTCAAAAATTATGTTCATATTTTTAAGTTCAAATGTATATTGTTTGTTATATTTTCTACATGCTTACCCTTAATGAGCATTTGGGCTCACCCTTTATATGTTTTCTTTTCCCCGGGATATAATGAATGGTTTTAGGTAAGAAAGAAAAAGGGTATGCTCTTTATGGGAGATGATTAATATCTTTTCACCATTATTAGAGGATTATGTTGCGAGTTTCCAAAGACACTAAACTATTACTGTCCTTGGGTGTCTATTTTTGTTATGTATTAAGTATTATGCAAATTTAATGAAATGTCCATGTGCGTCAAGTGTGGGTCTCTACAGTTGGTATCAGAGTAAAGGTTTAGTTAACCATTGGAAACTAGGATGCAAAAACCTTAGTGATATCCCTAGAGATATTTCTACAGTATGTCTAGGGATGTCCATAAGCTTTAGTATAACTATTGGTTGCAGTCATATAATAATGTTCATGATCATGAATAACCTTTGATGAACTTATAGTGTCATGGATCAAATAATTTATGATATGTTAAACATCCCATAAGTGACTTTTTATGATTATGTGGTTCGTTGTTATATTTACTATTTCTTACAATATGGTTTCTTGTTTTAGTCACTGGACGGAATGAGAAGGAATTTAGATAACATTGATTCCAATGGAATAATTGGCGACCTTGATCAACAAAATTGTGTAATTCTTGGAGAGAAAGATATTGTGATTGTTCCAAATTAGTAATCACAATATATTATTAACAAGGTGAACATTAGTTGTATTCCTAAGTCATCCTATAAGATGAAGATGGGATTTTATGCATGTTCGATTGGTGAGGAACATAGAGGAAGGAATATTATGATTTCTACATATTAAGAAGAAGGGAAGAAAGAACCTTGAGGAATACCTCAAATAGATCGAAATATGTTATCTGTGGGGGGAAAAGGTTCATAGAGTGATAGACTGTCATGGAGTTCAATGTATTATCTATGGAGAACATGGGAGTTAACAAAATCAATGCCCTAACCTAAGAGGTTACATAAAAATTGATGAAGGTCATATTCCATTCCAATAATTGAGGAGGGTGGATTGACAGGATTTTGTATTGGAATTCATGAATAAAGTTTTTGAGGTACTTTTATGGTATATTGGAATATCTATGGTCCACTGTCGTTTTTAACAATTATTTGGTATCATTAACCATGAAAAGTGATTGAAATATTTTTGGAAATTAGATGATATGCACATAATGAATGGATAAGGATAAAATAATATGATTGATATTATTAATGAGATCAGGACTGATATAAGGAAAAGTGACATCATGGTTTGACTATAATGAATTTTTTGGATTTTGTTATGTGGAAAGAGTTAGCTTTTGACAGCATTTATGTTTTCAATAATGTTTTATGGTAATTAATGTTGCAAAATAATACGATATTAAGGTATTCACATGTTTGGAATGTGATCAATAAGATATATCTTATGATATATTGGGGATAAGTGATGGTATTCACATTCATGGTTATGACATTTCTAGTAATTGTTTTCCATATACTATGAGATTGGACAAAATTATTTTTTATACACCTAAACATTGGAATGGATTAAGTTAGACATTATATTGTATTGTTTAAAGCTTGAACATTCTGATATTATGATATTATAGTTTTTGAAAAAGGAAAACTCGTAGGATGGGCAACAACCCATTGCGTCGGACAATGTTACGGGAATCGAACCCACAACCGAAGTGCGACATCCATTTATCACCTACCATTGGCCTACATAAAGTCACTAGTTAGTAGATATTAGTTTTATTTTATATATTTATATGTTATATGATGTATCAGTCCATTTTATGAACTATATACAATTAATATCACCATAGATGGACTTTGGTATATTTAATAACTTTTTCTAACCTTTTGTTTCAGACATATGGAATGACCTATCATTATATCGCATGATTTGCTAACACTTCACGAATGACAAATTCAACTTCATTTCTTTAATATATGAAGTTGAAATTGTTCATGGAATGACCAATTTTGTGATTGTACCAAAATCAATAAACTATTTCTTCTAATTCAAATTTTTTTCAACTTTAGGGATATGATCTTGAAAATGACAAATGTTGTCCTAGTACCCTCATATCCGATGAATTAGATTATATCTTAGATCATCACAAATTTATGGCTTTGTGATTGTTGGATTTTTCAATTCCATGTTCTATACCACTCTCCATTAGAACATGATGGTTATATTTCTCTTCCATATCAATATTTTCACCTCTGTTCTACTCTGTGGAAACCCATTGAGGAGTTAATTAGGGTAACCGTTACATTTCATATATTAGTGTTTTAAAATTATGTTTTAGTATTCCATTTTACGATGTGGGTTTATATTAATGAAACCTTCAAGTAGTAAACCGTTTATAACCCTGACGAATATCAAGGGCGAAATTCATTTTAATGGTGGTAGAATGTAACATCCCGAGATTTTATGTGAAATATTATTAATTTCTTTGATGTCTTGTGTTGTATTCTACAAAAATACTTTATTACTCTATACAAAACATCGTATTATCTTGTAGTATATGCAAACCATTCTTTTCTTGTGTTACACACAAGAGAAACCTTCCTCAATAGCTTGCATTGTACGCAATACCCAGTTTCACTAAACAAGGATATGCTATTAAAATATAATATAAACTAGCACTTATGTGTAATAAATCCATCTGTTTGAAGTTTTATAAATTTTATCTTTCAAAATGGACTTCATTTTTGGATTTAGAATATTGAAATTAGTATAGGGTGATTTTTTGGTATTTTTCTGAAAACATTCAATTTTCTATTAATAGAGAAAACACTAAGTTATTGGTTAAAATTGACTTTTTATTTAAATAAAATTTTCTTTTATTTAAATTTATTTTAGGTCAAAATACATACATAATACCTATATAATTTCAATGTAATTCATTGGAGACATTTTATAATAATTTTAGTTATATAAAAATTTTATTGAAGTTTTTACCGTCTTTTACCCACCTTCTATGAGCATTTTCAAATTTACATATAACATAATTTTACCAGTTTTATGAGTTGAATTTCAAAAATATGACAGAAGCGATATATTTCAGTAAGTAAAATGTGGTACAATGAGATGAAAATATTTTTTGGTGATTAGTAACTTTTAACTTTTACTTACCACGGTTAAAAGTAAATAGGGTAATTAAGGGTAAAAATTATATTATTATTACCCAAAAACATGTGCTAATTCTATTGGATAAGTTTAATTAGACCTAAAACAACATTAGTAATAAAATGTTACCCTTTAGGTCCACTTGGATTAGATTAGGACATTTATTATTATTTTATTTAAAGAAGAGTTAAAAAATTTAAAATCAAAGTTTAATAACAAAATTTTTTTAACATTGGGATATAAGTAAGATAAACTAGACTATAAATATAAAAAATAAATATAAGAATATTTCTTACATATTTGTATTTTATTTATTTTTTATACATTAAATAATTTAATTTATTTATGACACAATGAAGATGCAGTAATTACCTTATTAATGAAATATTAACATAATTGATATAATAACTACAAATATAAATGTAATTTGATACTTTTAATGAATTAAATTAATTTTATAGGTCAATATATCATATTAGGGTTGGTTATATGAATTTTCATTGAAGTAATAATGCTTTTATAAATTTAGAAAAAACAAAATATCAAATAATGTCAAAATTGACATAAAAGAGTTTTCGAAACAAATATTTTATTATTAATTGATATTATTACCCAAAAAATACATGGTTCTACCAAAAGACATATATAATAATATATATGTAATTAATGAACTAACTGGGGTTCTATTTGAAGTTTATAATAAGTTTAGTAACCATATAGTGTAAGAATACAAAAAGACATGGTAGAAGATAAATTATTTAACTTAGAGTTAAATCGAAATGATAATTTTAAAATGGTAAACTGGACTTGTCTAAAACCTGTTTGTTGAGAGGATTTCAACACATCCCCAACCTAGCCACTAAATATGTAACTTTGGAGACATTATATACTGAATATGAATTTTTTATAAAATAATATTTTATGTTTTTCATAAGGTTCCCCTCACCCCACTTATAAAAGGGCACTCCCCATTCTCTCTAATTCACACCTTCAAATCCATTTGACTTAGAATAACCCTACCCAAATACCCTCTCAAATATAATACCTTCACCATATAGTCCTTACATTTGTTATAAATCCATCCTAAGGATCCCTTTTATCAAATCAAAAGGAAGAACCCGAAGAAGAGGTTAATATCTCACCACCTATTTCATGTTCCTTTCTACTTCCACTTCTTCCTTCTTTATTTTTTTCATTATAAAACAATAACTCCATTATATTCTACATACTTTGATGTTTTTATAAAAATTTTACAACCATATCAGTTTTTTATCAATCCTATGAATTGAAAAGTCACCACAAGTGTGTACGTACGGCTTACCATCTCCACGCCGTGGTGTAGTTTGTTGTTAAAAGATTTCATCATTTGTATGGGAATAATAATGAGTATAAATGATATAAATAATACATATAACATTATTATTATTATGTATATAATATATAACATCCAGTTATATATGATTTTAATATCAAAAGATTGATATTGTCGCTCATGCGTGCGTACGGACTACCTTCTCCAGGAACGTGATGAGATTCATTTTCAATAATTATCCATTCATGTATTATGATAAAGTATATATAATAAATAATCATGAAACATATTACATAATAATGATACTGTAATTGTCTACATATATGTTTCATTTACTTAATTCAATTAAATTCAATAAGGAAACGAAAACAACGTTCATATGTACGTACGACCTACAGTCTCCATGAACGATGTATATCATTCCATTTATTGATCTATCATATATATTTATATGATGAATATAATATATATATATATATATATATCATTTTTAAAATTTTTAAATTAATTAAATCAGGATATAAGTAATAATATCAATAACAAAAAGTCAAAACATGTATGAGAAATGAAATGATTTTACCCAAAATGATGCTTTAACAAGGAATTTACAAAAGAACGAGTAATATAATGTCATAAGTGAATCATATATGATATCATAAATATTATTATGGTTATGTTACAAGTAAATAATATGTTTAAAGCCACTATACAAGAGTATCAGACAAATATGGAAGAAATTGGACATAAGGTAAGGGATAATTTTTCAAATCTCATTTTTACCCATGATATCTTAAACGTAAGTATTTACTAGGGTCATATTTTTCATCCATTTCCATAAATATGTTTTACATATAGTGTTTAATATTATTCCATATATGTTTAAATTAATTTTTACCCCTATTTGACTTTTACATTGTGTTATGGAATGAATCATTCTTTTGTTTACCATACGAGAAACTTTTTGAATTTTTTTGGCAAAAGTACAAGGAGAATGTTTTTTACTTATATGGAGTGAACAGATTTTTATAGTTTCATAATTCCTAATTTTCATGTTTCTTACTCTACATTATTTCATGATTATTTTAAAAAAATTCATTTTCTTTTAAAATTGAATGGTATTTTATGAAAAGAATATGATTTTTAATAAGAAAGGATATTTTACTCATGAATTTATTTCAAGTGTTTTGTCATAACTATTTTCCATCTAAGATGACATTATTTAGTATGATTATGTTTCAAGTATAATTTATCTATTATTTCTATATTTTTATTCTTCTTATGATGAAATTATATACTTTCTTTAACATGGATTACGTTATGATGGGATGATGATAATGAACCCTATTTTATTCATTGGGTTTTGATGAATGATTTATGATTATTTTGTGGAACAAGTAATGATAATTTCATTATGTGAATGGTGGGACCTATATCTCCCTCCAATGCATTGGGTAATGATTTATATATCATGTGATAGACATGGATGGAATGGAAATTGAATCTGGTTCAGTAATACAAGGCTGGAACAGAAAGTAAACTCGGTTCAGTAATGGACTTTGTCAACAATAATGGTCTCGGAAACAATGCCTTGGCTACTATGGAAATCATAACATGTGCTTAATGGTTTCCACAATTACATGTTTTATTCCCAGGCTATTCTATCTTGAATATGTTCTATTATGATATATGCCTTACGTGCTGCCGTATTTTATGTCATTGCTCATGATTATGATGTTTAAACATTATGTTCATGTTTTTAAGTTCAAATGTATATGTTTTTTTGTTTTCTCCATTCATACACTTATTGAGCATTTTATCTCACCCATTATATGTTTTCTTTTCCACAAGATATAAAGAAATGTTTTAGGTAATAAAACAAAAGGGGAAGATCATAATGGAAGATATTTAAGAACTTTTCACCATTATTAGAAGATTATTTTAACATTTTCCAAAGACAATAAACTATTAAAGTCCTTGGGTGTCAATTTTTTATGTACTAAGTATTCCGAAAAAGTAATGAAATGTCCTTGTACGTCAAGTTTGGGTCTCTACACTTATTTTTATATTTTTCACACTTATCATTATTGATTGATATCTATTATTTTTACCATTATTGATCATCTAATAAATCCCATTATTATTTTTCATTTTACCTAGGTTATGATGAAATGTTTTTAATGAGGTTTATCTAAGAATCGTATTATGTTAGAAGAATATTATAGGAGATATAAAAGACCTTTCTTAAAAAATGATGATTACGTATCAATTATATAAATATGTTAAACCTTAATAGTTCATGGGTTTATATTATTACATGATGTTTTGAATATTAATATAAAATAATTTAATAATTATTTATGTAATTATTGGGACTCTTAATTGGGTATCAAATAAGGGTTTATTTATTTTAGATATCTAGATTTAACGAAATTGGAAAAACCAAGAGAAAATTTTAGGTATATGAATGAATATTAATGTTTTACTAATGTATAGATTATGTGCCTTCCTATAAATTAAATTACTATCCAAATACAAACATTAAGATCCATGCTTGGGAACATATACACCTAGGAGGAATAACTCTTAAAATATATGTTTGGTGTTAACTTGATCATAAAAAATAAAATGAGGAAGTGGCTTGCATTCAATATTATTTTGAAACTTAATAGACATATTATATGGTTAATAAACATTCTATTTATGATCAATTATTAAAAATGAAATCATATATTCTATGAAAAATATAATAAGAAATAGGGATTTTGGATGAACCTGAAGTGGCATTGATTAAATGATGGTACCATATTATCTGATATCATAAAAATTATTTTTAGAATAATATTATTTCTAAAATTAATAATTCAAGTTTGAAATTAAATCTAATATTTCTCATCTTCAGAAGGGTTTAAATAAATAATGGAAAAGATAAGTTTGTGACATTAGTACAATAATATTGAAATATCATATTTATTCCTAGTAAAATGAATTTTTTTACATCATGAAATATATTTATAAATATTGATTATATACACTATATTCATAATTTGAATTGTCAGTCAAAACTTATAGTGGTACGATGATATCATCATAGTTATATTGATCATCTTAAATAGAAGATTGGTCAAATATTATTCATGGAAATGTTTTTAGTCTAATTTTATTTTAATTAGATGTGTTTTTTGGCATAGATTTTCAATAATTATATTTATACCATATAAACTATCAAGGAAGGGAAGAAACATATGATATTTCATATAAGTATATTATTTTATATTGGTTTAATGAGGATTCTAATTTTTGAATAGAAATTACTTTCATCATACATGGATTATTACATATTCATGAGAGGTATATATCTCCAATGACTTGGGAGAAACTCAATATTTAATATATAAATACTTTTTAATAATATTCCAAAGTATTTTCTAAAAAAAATCATTCCCTTTCCCAAAATCATGAAGTTGAGTTTTCAGTAAAATTAAAAACTCATTATGTAATTATTACATATAATCCTAAAAAATACCTCATTGAGTTGCAATAATTGAATTATAAACTAAAAAAAATCAAAAATAATTTTACACTAAACTACAGAACCATGGTGTCCACCTATTGTTTTGAATGTGATAAAATATGCGTGACAACATCATTATATAAATTATCATGAATGTAAAAAAGATAACATTTATTAAAAAAAATATCCTCTACCCCATATATATTATATTTTTATCAATTTTATCATTGTAAATACTTTTATAAGATTGACCTTCATTTTTGATAACATTGATTGAATTACATAAAGGATTAAATATCCATAATTATATTTCATATGTGGTATAGAAAAAATTAATGTATATTGATACCATTTCGAATTATGAATCCCCATATTGTTTTGATGGATATAATGATAGTATTTATATATTACATTATACTTTTTTAGTCCTTATTGATAATTTTATTCTATATTCCATCATAAAGGATAAGAATGAATATTATTTTAGGGTTGGGTTAAATACCTTATAAAGGGATAATATGTTTGCCAAATTTTGTAAATGTGAATTCAGGTTATAGAGAGTATCGCTCATGGGATGTGTAATCGAAATAAAGGGTATATTAGTAAATTATTAAATGATAAAAGTTATTGAAAAGTATCAAAGACTGAAATAGTGATTGATATCCATAATTATCACGGGATGGATAGATAATATTGACAAATTTTGAGAAATTTCACATGGCTATAAAATACAACAAAGCATTTGACTTAGAATGGTCCAAAATTATATTGGAATTATTAATGCGAGTTAAAATTCATGGTGCTGAAGAGAGGGTTACTCATTGAACCTATGATAAAACTACCCTACCATGGATATGTTTTGATATCTATTTTGATGTATTTATGACATAGATAGGATGAAACCACATGTATAACGACACTGTGATATGTTATTCCTCTTGAAAATTGAAAATTCATTTGGTAAAATTACTTGAGAGATGACTTAGATATAGTAGTGGTATGTTTTTTTAAATACATATACGGATTATATTTATTGAATATGGTATGATATATACAATAATAATAAAATATTGATGTTTATTTTCATATAAAATGAGTTGAATATTCACCAATGTATATTGTTGGGGACAATGAGTTATTATGACTACATAATATATTATTAACATTGGATGGTGGACAAGGAGAAAGATGATCTAAATAATAAGGATAATGACAGCTTATCAATTATGGGTAAAAACATATCAAATACATATGGATTTGAAGAATATGGATCTTGTAATCTGAATGGTAGGGGATTGATTGTAACTATCATTTATGAATTTTCAACTATCTTAACATGTGACGATTAAAATGGCCATGAATTAAGATATAGAACTACATAATAAAGGTAAAGAGTGTTTAAGAGTATACACATTATTTTGATGGAATTATAAGTTTTAGGAAATAAGTATATTTTTTAATAATACAAGAATTTTTAATGAAGTTATTAGAAGATGGACAAAGTTCATCATTATCTATTCTTCAAAAAATTAAGATGTTTTTTACAGATTAGAAAGACTATTTATAATGTTAAATGACAAAAATCAATAACGTTTAGTATGTTTCTTAGTTTATGGATTTCCACTAGGTTTAAGATGTGAGATAGAAGTATAATGGGATTTTACTACCAATACCCTTACCAAAATTAAAAGGAAAAAATAATCATGCATTTCATCATTAAACTCCGCAATAAATCTAATAATATATATTCTATTTTTATTGTAGTTAATAAGAATTTTAATTCAACATATTTTATTAATATGATATGATATTTATATATCTATTGACATTATATGATATACATTTAAAATATCGAATCTCTTTTTGTGGATCCACAATCACTTCTCTATTATCAAGATCAATAGTTTACCTTGATGTTCATGAGAAGATGTTAGTATGATTTGAATATGTAGTTGAAGAATCAAACTTTATATCATCATTAAGAAGGTGGAAATTTTGATAGGTCCACTGAAATTATATAAATATGATATGATAATGTTTTATGAATTTCAATTGTGGTTAGGGTAAACACCTTAATCTTTTGAAATTTTATTAAAAAATATTTTCCATAAATTATTAAAATAGTTCCTTATGTAAATCCACATGGTAGGATGTGAAAAAATAAAAAACTCTAAGATTATTTGTATATAGAAATTTAATGATTCTTTAGAGAGATATGTAAAAGGAAGATTCTGTATGATCTGTTCAGTAGTCCATCAGATAAGCTCTAATTCACCATAATAATTATATATTCAAATTGTAAAAATATTGAAAGTTATAAGTTAGTGATAAGGAATTTTTTAGTCTATATCTTCAAAAAAGGTTTTTATATTTTTAAATATGGGAATTATAATATCAAGATATATCAAACACCTAGAAACCATGGACAATATTTAGATGGTTTTTTTTAGAGTATAACTTCAACTAAACCACTCTCAATTTCATGATGTATTACATTTAGTAAAATTAAAAATGTAAACACATGAACCAATGATTTAACTAAAATAACAATATTTTTTCCTACACACAATCAGTCTAATTTGGATCATCAAGAAGAGATATTAGATCTATGAAAGAATGTGATGTATAACAAGTCCACTTAAATTTTATGTGTTTCCAAGAATCACCAAAACATAGAGGTATATTGATAGGAATATGAATATGTGGTAAGGATAAGTTATCCTCATTTGTTTTCAACAAACTGTGGGAATTTTCAATGAAAATTATTAAAATTCAAACAAATGTAACTCCCTTTTTATGATATATTTGTTGTTAAATTTTCCATGGTGTTTTATATATTTAATTACATGAAATATTTATTTTAAATGAATGATGATACAATATTTTTAAAAGTTTCATTTATCACCTTTTCCCTAGATTTATAGGTATGTAAAATTAATGATTAATTACTAAGAAAAAATTCTCAATTTTAAATCATAAAAATAATATAACATTGTATTTAATGATTGGGTTTTGAAAGTAATTTTTTTGAAGATATATTGTATATTATGGAAAATATATTTTATTTATTATAGAAAAATGAATAAAAATTCATAAATTTATTAAGAATTTTCTATATGTGAAGATATAATAATTTTTTTATAATTAGATTTATTTTTATAAAAAAATTATTTATGAGAAAAACGATATATTATATTTATATATTAATGTTGTTACAAATGATAAATGATTATAAAATAGTTTTTATATCATTTATTCAATAAAATATATTCACATTATTAAAATGGTTTTTACTAGGGATGTATTGAGAATAAAAACCATTATGATTTTAAAAAAAATTTAATTTAGAAAATATTTTCCTCATTTTGTGGGAGGGTATAATAATTTATTTATACCACATATATAAGTTGAATAATTTAGTATGGGTTAATTATATTTAAAGTAAAAAATAAATATATTTTTATATGTTGAAAATATATTTTATCCATAAATAATATTATCCATTATAAGTCTCATGAATCTACTATGTGGTTTGAATATGTTAATGATGGGGATAAACAAAGATATAAGGATAATTTTTTAATAGATAACCAGGTTTTATTTTATCAGTTCATTGTATTTCTATCTCACCACATCTATCATATTAATGTTGGAATTCATGAACAACATAAATTTAGTAATACATATAATTTATATTAATTTCTCAATTATTTACTTGTTTTCCACCAACTTCAGTTATAAAAGGGGTTAACATATTCTTTCTTCTTTCATGCTAGTTCACTGAAATAACCAAATCAATAGATACCCCAACAATATTAAAACATAAATTTCCACATAATTTATGTTTCATTCATTGAAAAATTTCTATAAATTTATTTGTACGGTGTGTTTCAAAGGATGATACCCGGTGATGACCTAATATTTAGTATCAAAACATTACATGGATCTTTTATCATCAAAAATATAAAAATATTACCATGATGGAAATAATATGTTAAAAATACATAGATTTTTTTTTAATTTTATATACATTTTTTATCATTCCCATATGACGGAAAATTATATCATCTCTTGTGCATACTTTTAGGCTACCACCTCCATGAAGTGATGTGATTTGTTATTATTTTCATATTTACATAGTTGATAATATGGATATATTTAATGACATAAATGATTTTGGAATCACCCATTTTATTAAAAATAATATAAAATATATAAATATGGTGAATGGTGTCTTACAATAATACATTCCCCCATTCCATGAAAAAAAGAGAAAAACCCAATGATCATAGTCATTTTAGCAAGCATCGCAATAACCATTCCAATCAGATTCATAATCTAAAGGACCATGTGACCTAGTAACCATATTTGGATTCAGATATAAGTAGTATTTCACTATAATTTTTTTTCTAAGAATGAACATTTTTAAAAACTTCACCACCCACAATGTTTTTCTCTTTCCAGAAAGAATAACTATATATTGGTTTTTTTAGAAATCATCATATAAATCCTCCTAGTCTCCACAGATGCCATGTGTCACCCTTAAATAAGTAATTTCCTCCTGAAACATTAAATTATTTTTACCATCACTTATAGTTTATTTCCTGTTTAATGATGGACCAGAATCATGCTACTCTATTTTCGAATTCATATCACCCTTAGCTTGGGAGTTCACTCCATGCTCTTGAAACCAAACAAGGGCCAATCATGGCTCATATCAAGTCAATTTAGTCCCACATTCCACTATTTTAGGAACAAGAACACGTTTTTCAGTCATTACATCCACCCAAGGCTCTTGTAAATGTTCATGAGGAATCCATTCCATCTCTTGTGGAATACAAAAATCAATAAACCTTTTTTATTTTTCATTAGTTGTGTGACTTCCACCACAAAAAAAATCTTTTCATTCTGTATTATATGCCTCTTTAATTTCTATAATATATTTAATGAATTTTTCTTATATTTCTTATATTATCACAATTATTGAAATAATTATTATTATTTACATTTATTTATTTCTATTCATTGGAAAATTAAAACATTACTTATGTGTACTTATAGGCTACCATATCCACGAAGTGATGTACATAATTTTAAATCACCTACTTATACGAATGAATATAATAGTATTTTTCATACAAATTGTAATTTTAATGAATAATTTTAAATAGTTGGGTAATTTAAAATGATAAAGAAGTGATATATAGTTAGTTATGTATGAATTTGGTTATATAATATTTTTAGAAAAAATAAATATTTAATATATAAGAGTATTGAACATGTATGCCCCAATACATGTCTTATGGTAAGGGATTAGGACACAATCTAATTTCCTTTTGGGAATTTATATATTAACATAAAATTTATAAATAAAATTATTATTACATTTGAATTTAATTTCCAATTCTAAAAAGGTATATATTTAAATGTTTTCCATACGACTGACTTTTTAATTTTTATAAAACATTGAAAAGAATGTTATCTTTTCAAATATATAAGATCTATTGATTTTTCACACATAATGGTCAATATTTAATTCTACGATTCATTTAAAATGTTACATTTTTATTTAAAAGTAATATATTTTCTCCAATAATCATGTAATTTTATGTTTTTCATGATAAATAGGGAAATTTTATTTTCCCTAATTTCATTGAAATATCCATAAGCTTTTTTAGTGTTATTTTTCATCTATTTCAAAATAATTTGTATTTTAAATTTATTTATAGGGTTATTATATTATGATATCATACACATTATTTCATTGTATGTTTATGATGATGATGTTTTATGGATGATTTTATAAAATTCATTTTTTTAAGTATTTAATTTTGTTATGATGAAATAGTTTGGAAAAAAATTTCTTTTCCAAGGGTTATGCTATGATGAAACATTGTATGTTTTTAAGTTTATAAGGATACATGAAACATGTTTTAATTCATGGATTAATTTTCATGGTATTATATGACCCTCCAATGTATTAGGGAAATATTGAAAAATCATGTGATAATATGTGTTGGAATTGGGAGTGAACTGAATATTGTAAGGGACTAAGTCCACTATGATCGACTTGATAGTGATCCTAAGTGATGAAATAAAGGAATGGGGGGGGAAACCAATTAATAATATAAGTCATTCAACTATTATATTTATGATAGTGAACTATGAGTAATGAAATGTTTGGAATGGGGAGTGAACCCAATACACTATGATTATCCTTACAATGATAGTTGAATATGTAAATGGTTTCAAATGTATATATGTATTCCAAAAACATATAACATTATTTATGATATGTTGTAATGGATAAGGATAGATTATTTCTAATTATACATTATCTTTTCCTATTAAATTTCTTATGACAAATCATTACTCCATGATTCATTATTGAAGACCATTGACTGATTATATATGGCTTTCAGAAGTTATAATTAATTACTCATATAGTCATTATAGAATTATTACCACATAAGATTAATGAATTATATCTTATATATGCAGACATAATTTCCACCTATTCTCTCCAATTATTTTATTTCATTTTACCATGATTATCAATAATTATTATTAGTAGACTTTTTCAATGAAAGGTATAATGTGAGAAGAACACTGTGAGATATGTTTAATATATATTGTTAAATTACTTTTTTAATCAAGATTCCAAATACAATAATAATTTAGTATTTTGGGGCATGCATTTTTATGGTAGATATATTTCACTATATATATATATATTCCACATAATCATAAATTTATACATTAGGGATTAGAGTGTGATGGTTTAGGTATTTTTGAGTTTATTAATCCCCATAATATTTTTTATTTAGAGGTATTTTTTTATAATTCAAAGTAAATATTAGAAGAATTATAATTCCCCTCATGTGATAATTTTTGAATTCATAAAATATGTGATTATTTAGGAAAATATATAACCAAGAATAATATTTATATTTAATTTTCCTAAATAGTAAACCCTTTTATGTTTTGATTAATATATATGTAAGATATATGATTTGGAAATTCATAGATTCTAGGATATAATTATGAATTTTTTTTACTTATTATAAATTTATAAATTAAAAATTAACGTATACAATGATATAAAAATTATTACTAGGACCATAGATTTGGTTAAAGGTATGATATTGTGATTTAGTAATATCATTTTCATAGATATGTCCATATTCCTTGGTCTGTGGTGTTTATCATGGGTTTTAATTTCATTGCATGTTTATAATTATAGAATTATTGAATATATTTATTCTTTTTATAATAATTTTATATGTACTTTTCATATTTTTTTTAAAATATATATTTATTCAATTTAAATTAAAATGTATCTATTTATAAATATATTCTTTCATCTAAAATATTTGAAATGATATAATTATAAATTTTACTAGATAATATATATAATATTTTTGATACTCCTCATGTTTTTTGACTAGATTCATTCTTATTGTAGGTGGATAGGGAGGGGAACATATGAACATAATATCTAACCCAACATAAGATTGATCATTTTAACATTACATAAATACATTATTTGGTTAATATCCATTTAATATATCTTGTTAAACATTTATATAAATAATTAATTTATCCCCTAAAAATAAAATGAGATCAGTAAATAGTATATATTATTTAAAAATCCATGAATGGGTATTATTAATATTATTACCCTAATATATCAATGATCCCAACTTTTATGATTCCATAACTAAGGAGAAAAAATGGATGGAAAAGTTAAATAATCGGAGGAACCTCCATGGTTTTCCATTTCCCACTTATAAGGACCCTTAGGGAATTTATAAATTCTTCAACAAATAAAAATAAATCAATAATAAAATTTAAAATTTTCATATTAATTTTTTTACAATTAATTTTTCAATACGAAAAATAGACTTCATAAAAAAAATAATGTGAAATTATAATAGAAATGTGAATATTTTCACTTTATAGGTATCATCAATATTGTCTTGTTAAATTTTAATAGATCACTAATAATAAATCATATATATTTTTATCATTAGTAAGAAATTAAATAAAAAATGATTCATGAAAATATATAATGTTTATCAAATATCTTTATTTGTTCTTTAATGTTAAATGTTTACACTAAAATATTCATAAAAATAGAAAAATCTAAAAAAATGATGTCAATTATAGTTGGTTCATTTTTAAATTTATTAATGAAAAAAATTAATCCATATTAAAATTGAGTCACATTAATTAATAATTTATTATGTTTTTTGAAATTTGTCTAACTCAAAAGAATAAAATTGAAACCATACTAGGTTATAATGTTTACTTATGAATTTTCACCTATACACTAGAGGATGCACCATGTCACGAAATTATTTTCTTCTTAATGGGGACGGTATACACTCAATATCAAAATCATAAATTTATATTTAAAATTCAAATAAAAAAATATCCATAAAAATTACATATATATATTGTGGAATGGTGACCATATGAAAAAACAAATCTTATTTTACATCAAATAAAACCCATGCACATTATATAGAATTTATAAAAATCAAAATTTTCCTCTCTAGATTTAATATATACATGATTAAATTATAGAAAAAATTAATACAATTAATATGTAACATAGTCCTTTAAATTATCCTGACACCCTAAAATCCTCCCACTAGAGAACCTATTATCTAAGCACTACCCAAAATCCCCTTAAATTAGTAGTGTCTCAAGGAAATGCAACCCCTATTCCAAAATGATTTTTGTTTATAGAGTGATTAATAATTTCATAGAAAAACAAAAAAAATCCCTTAAAATATATTTTATTGTGTTTATATATATATGAGTACATGAAAAATTGGTTTTCGATAAGTCACAACACTTACCATAAAACACATAAGTCAATATATCATTTTTTTACCACAGAACTATGATGAATAACTATAATTAATTTATCTCAATGTTATTTTATTCCATTAGATATACAGGATGAAAATAAATAATGTACTTGATTTGTAATGGTACATCCATTGGTAATATCATAATGATGAAAAAACCATAGTCATTAATAACATAAATATGAAAAATGAGGTCGTCTATAGAGATTTAGGCCCCACAGTAAGGACATTGAGTAGTGCCAGTCTATCCTCCATCCATTATGATGAGGTATAGGTTTCTTTAGTAAAATTACATTTATCAAATTAGGATTTTTCATCAATTAAATGAAATTAGACATAAATATTATTTGACAATACAAAATTAGATATAATATGAGAGAAAATAAGGCGATGTAGAGAATAATTACCTGAGGAAGGGGTCTAGTTTGTCACTATAGAGATACTAAACCCTCTTTTTATAGATTATAATTAGTTAAAAATGACAAAGTGGAATCTATAAATAATATAATTTTGAGGAGATAAATTCCATATCTAAAAAAACATGCCATATCATATGAAATGTTGAAGAATAAAATCATAAAGACTCATGGTCATGCTCAAATATAATCTTTAACACCCCTTGGGCTAATCATATAGAAAATTAGCCATTAGGAATAAAATATATGAGGTTATACTATCTCCTGAAGTCCTACATCAACTATTATCTAACCTCATATGAGCCTAACAGACTAATTAGTCAAATATTGGGACACTTACCTATCGAATCATATGAAAAATGTAGGCATATTGGGTTACCGAGTTCCAAACAATCCAAAGTAAGATGTGAAAAAACATTGTACAACATCAAAAACATGGTCCCACACATAACATGAATAAGAAATTTATAAATAGAGGTTATATACATAGAAAATAAATAAATAACTATGTAATATCATATAAGATGAGCAATGTTGATCTTTGTGTTCTAATGTGTCACCCAACATTAACTAGACATTCTTTAATAAGTAATTAATATCTATAAAAATGAAACAACCCTAGAGAGGGACATTAGCCCCAAAAAAGGGTATCATTATCATTCCAATAGAAAATGTTTAAGATTTTGATTCTATGAATCAGCCCTATTAAATTATAATAATATATTAAGTAAAGGATCATGGGAATTAATATACATCCCAAATCAAAAAGAATTTATGTATCCTAGAATGGTAATCATAAGAATCACATCATCTATAATGATAGTTTATATCATAGGGATGTAATCCCAAGAATCTCATGTTCGATTGTGTATAATTTTGATTCATAAGTATCTCCAATATCATCATTAATAATTCTAGATCCAAGTTTACATATGAATATAATATATCTCCAAATGTATCATCATATATCTAAAAAATAATTATACACATATTCCAATATCATTAGGTATTATTCTAGATCCTATGAGTCATAATATATCTTGATAACATCACTTCTATCCCTCATATCATAGGTATGAAATAACATGAATCTATCATCAATAAAATTTAGATTCTATATAAGTAATATAATACCTTATAGAAAAAAAACCATAATTACATGATATATTACAATGTTTATCCTTGTTATTTTTACATGAAATTTTCATTTTAGAGTATTATAAAATTAATAAAATTAATTAAATAATAGTTTGTACACATTATCATAGTATACATTTTTTCTTAAAACCGAACACTTTGTTTACACACATCTTTTTTCCAAAAAAAAAATTTTCATTTAAGAGGATTAACCATAGTGTAAATATTGACATAGTTAAAATTTATACTAATTGTTACATCCTTTTAATATAATTTCATAATGTGGGATGAGAAAAATAAATCGTCTCAAGGGATGTAAAAATAAATTAATCTAAAAATTCATAAGAAAAACATGAAAACCAATGAGTACATTTACCTTAATCACAATAAAACATTGAGTACATAAATAAAACATTTCAACAAGTGAGATGATGTAATTTAAAAATTAAAATAGCAGATAACCAATATACTGTATTATAAAAACTATGAAGTCCTTAAGGGGAATATGTGAACTAAATAAAAAAATATTTTTTAATGAAATCATTCCACTTCTAATCCTGCATTTTCTAATGAAATAAAAATATTTCAATAAATACCTTTATAATATTGGGAACATATTGAATAATATTTATAATAAATGGAAATTTTTAACAATTGTTTTAATAACAGAATCTTATTTATTTTAATAAAAATAATATACAAAATTATTTCCCAGATTTATTACCATTGAAGACTATATCATTACCCAACACATTAGAGAGATATATCAGGATCAGACATCATCAAAAGAAATATCTAGATCATATATCAAAATAAATAATTATCAAGTAACATATCATAAAAAATAAAATATTTTACATTTCATCATATAATACTTGATAACCAATTGATACCCATTGTTAGAAACATATTCAAATTTAAAAAACGTAATGGGAAATAAAATTTTTAATTGAAAAATATGAAAGCTAGATAACTATTACAAGATAAGGAATAATATATTCTATAAAAAATGGTTTAAATTTATAGTAATAATTATAATTAATAAATAATTTTATTATAGAAAAAGGGGTCACATCATAAAATTTAAATAACATTTTTTTACATTAGAAAAAACATAATAGAATGTCCCAAATGGTAAACATTAAAAAGATTCATTTGTTGTTATTTTTAAATATTTTTTATGTGTGGTAAGATAATTATTCATAATCATTTATTTATAAATTTGAATAGACATGGATCAATTTGATTAAATGGATATTAGGGAAAATAGTGTAATGTAATTCTTTAAGACATGGTTTTAATGATAAATTCATTTCCTAGAGTGTAAAATCATATAATTTGAATATATTCCTCTAGATAAATAAAATTATATAATTTTTAAACTTTATTATGAACAATATTCATATTCATTCAATTATCATTGTTCCCAATATTCAATTTTTAATAATGATTTATTTTTGTAAAAATGGTTCAGTTCACATGGGGTGTTTTGAGGTTATTATGTTTATATCTGTTAAATAACATCAGTGTGTTGGTATTTGAAAAGGCTGATATTTTAAAATTAACTAATGAGTGATTATGACATAATAATTATAAAATATTTTTTATATAGCTTCTTTAATGAAACAAATTATTTTTTTCATAAAATGAATTTCATTCTTTCCTGGAAATGTTTTTTTATATGTATTTATGTACTGGATTATAATTTATTTATAAATACTGGAAATAAAGTAAATTATAATGTATATTAATGATATGAAATTATAAATAAGTATAAATATCTTATTAAATGATTTTTCCAAACATTTTTGTTCTTTATTAAGGCGTAGATGAAAATTGAATGGCATCGCTTCGAGGAGGTTGAATTCTACAAGTACACATGAACAATGTTATCATTTTCCAAGGGATAAAATAGTTATGGAGGTATGTGATATATTATAATTATAGAATAAAAATTATTTCATTAAAAACATGATTACATATTTTATCTAGAATTTTAATCATTCATATAATTATGTGATGAAAATTGAACCACATGACTTCCTGGACATGGTATTTCACACACATGAATGAGACATGTTTTAATTTAAAATAGGATAGAAAACAATATTCAAATGGGTTGTATCAGTATAATAATAACATTTATGTATATATAATATAATTATATATACATATATACATATATTGGATAACAAATATTTAAAGGAGTTAAATTAGTAAATTAAAATGAAATACTCAGTTATGTGTATCACACTACTTTTAGAACCCTAATTTTCCATAAAATATTATCCCTTTAGGATTAGAATTTTGGTAATACTAAAACCACATCGATATGAGGAGGATTGTAGGGGAGATATTATGGAATATATATATTGATGTAGATTCCTCAATAGTCATGTTTATGGGAGGATAGGAGGATCAATTTTATATGTGAGGGGAGTGACACACTTGTAATTATTCAATGATTCAAAGTAATTATAATAAAATATTGTGGTCATGTCATAGTGAAATAATTATGATTATAGGATAATGTGAGAAGAGTCTAAATACAATCATCCAATGTGAATTACGAAAATATATCATTTTTATCACATTGTTTCGCCTTAATTATCCTCATTTACCCTTTTAGTAAGGGAACATATTTTTACATTGGATACTATTCATATTTTCCAAGAAAAATAATTTTAAATCATTACTATATTTGAACCCCATACATCCAAATAAAAAATATAATTTCCCAGATTCAATTTTTTAGTTGAAGAAATTACATTTAATATATTGGTGAAAAACGTAATGGAAAATAACTTTTAAAAAATTGTGTTCTGAGCATAAAATTAATATATACCAAAAAATATAAGAATGATTCATATAAATTTTTTATTCCAAGTTTAATATAATTAATATCATATCACAATATAATATAAAAATGTAATTTTAAATTTTAAATACTTGATTTTAAAAAATTTGTAGTTTTACAAAAAATACCCATTTCCAACTATTTATTGAGAAATCAATCCTTTTAAAAAACCAACAAATTAACCCTAAGATTTATTTGAATTTTTTATTCCCAAAATAAAATAATTTATATCAAGTTAAATTCAAAAAATATCTGTTAATTAAAACCAAGTAATTCTTGGAATCCTAATTAAGTTAAATAAATAAATTCATTTTCTTAAATAAAGTGAATATATTTTTTAAACAATTATGTGCTAAATTTGTATCCAAAAACGAATAATATAAATAATAATTTAGACTTTTTCCTAGATTACCTGATTTTTCAAATTCACCCCCATAATAAATTTCATCTTCCAAATTGTAATCATTATATAAATAAGTGGGGGTACGTTTCCATTATAGATTTTTCTAATATAGTATGTGATAATGTATTATGTGTAGCTATCACACTAAAAGGTCTTATCAGTTCCTCCTATTATATGAACTAAGAAGTTCAATGACATATTTTTAAATATATGATATATATCTGGATGGTATTAATTATTGGACACAAATAATCCCAATTATCATGGGATGAGACTCATAGTCATTTGAGGTAACTTCCCATGGTCTATGAAATTGTTAATATCCAGTGTACGATATTATGTGAATGATACTCTCTAGTAGATAATACAAATTTTTATATGACATTGGATGTTCCTATAAGTGGAATTTTGTATTGATCCATAGACATTATGATTATTATTAATGAATATTATGGGTCGCATTCATCTATGTATTGATCAAAAATATGATGAGATATGTCCACGATATAGTAGGATATATTGGGTGTTTTCTGAGTAATGTTGAATTAATGAATAATGCAAGAAAGGATTTTACAGTTATATTCATTAATGTAAGTTGATATCTAAGGACCATTGAGTGAAATTTTATTACATAAGTATATCTTTGTTCACAATTTTCTATATGAATGTTCAATATCCATGGTGTTAAAATAATTGATTTAGAGCATATAAGTTGATGGCACTAAAATATAACCTTCTTGATTAGATATATATTGATACAATAATTATATTATATAGTAATCATTTGTATGATTTATTATGTTTCTCTAACACTAACTTCTTTCTCTATGCGTACCTTAACGAGTTGCAAGATGATAACCTTGGACATTAGGATGCTTCACCAAATGCCACTGAGAAAGTGGCCTTATTGCCCACACACTAAGTGTATCCAAAATCTCTATTAAATAATATATAAATATGTATTATTTAACAATTTGAAAAAATAGTATTCTTTTATGTGCATTAATTATGATTAATCATTTCTTGATAGAATGTTTTTCATCAACAGTTATTCTTGAGAATACAAAGACAGAAGAATATTTAATAAATATTTATTTTCTATATGATGAATATAATATTTTTTAATTTATTAGTAAATAACACAATGATATTTATTATATATATATATAGTCATTATTCAAGGCCACATAAATGTTTCGGAGTAATGTAAGACCAATATTAGTGGGCCGGAGTGAAATAATATGTACTAAATATTATAAAAAATAACAATATTAAATTTTAATTCACAAGTCAAAAATATATCAATAAATAATTATATTATTATATTTATATACACAGTCTACCATATAGGATTAAATAAAAAATAATGGGGACCTAGGAAATTATATATTTCTAACCTTTGTAATATATAAATAAAATTATATTATTTATTAAGAGGGGTATTTCATTTGTTTGACTATGCACAATGAATTTGTAGATTACTCTTGAGACCTAGAGATATCCCTTCTCCAATAACACTAAAAATAATAGAGATTAAACTTCATGACCACTCTCTTTCTAGTTATTTGAAATCCATCAGAATGATTTGGATCTAATTTTTGTTGATACCAAATCTAAACAATTCAACAGATATGATATTCTATACTGGAACAAAGGTCTCCTTACAAAAGTTTGTAGATATTTCAGGAATACATGTGGATCACCACTAAATGGAATATTCCTTGGATTCCGACAATGGAATGATGATAAAACAAAAAAAATCATACTCACAAACATGGAAAGTGTTATGAAAATTAGATTCGTTAATTAGTTATATTTGATATAAATCATATTTTATTATCCTCCATATTGTTTTGGTGCTTTATACATAGCCTATTTTATATTATTAATTTTTTTTGATCATGACATTTATCATCATGTAGAAATCAGATTGTTAATAGATCGTGAAAAACAGAAATGGTGGGGATGACCTATCATAGGATTTTGTTGCATCCAAAACCTATATCACCTAAATCATTCCCATATAATTGAATGTAAGGTTATGGATATTGAGACTGATACATCTATTTTAGTGAATTTATTTCATAATATTGATGACATAGATATGGTAGCACACAATGAAATTTTCCCTTGGTCTGGGTATTTTGGAAGTGTAGATGAGATAATTGTGGGATGTCGTAGAAAGATTTTTTTTATATAGAAGTGGATTTATACTTAGTCAGGTCCATATTCTTTATATGTTTTGATATAAAGAAAGTGATTAAGGTGTGTCGAATTATTATTCCCTCTTTGTCATAGTTACTCCTTAGATGAACCATTATTTTTCTATTTTGGGGTGTGTGAATATTAAGGGGTCGAAAGATAAAACTAAATCAATTTGAAACAATGTAGTATGGTCTACAGTTATTTTAACCATGAAATATCTATTTTCTATGACTATGAGGGGATACAGTTCCATCTCACAAATTTTTTGAAATATTTTGGAAAAATTTGTGACATGTCTAGTGAAGCATGCATGGTTTCCAGTGGTTATCAAGGGGTGTTTCATTGTAATTTTAATTCTACATCCCTCCAATGGAAACTATGCAGCCATGGAAAAAAATTTCTATTAGGGGAACACATTTAATGTGAAAAGTTATTTTAACCACGTGGTCTACCCATGAAAACCATGATGCCCCCTTATAAACTAAAATAGTGGGATTTTAACAATTTTTCCTTAGTATTTTTGAGTCCTAATGTCCCCAAAAACAAATTTTGGGTCATCATAACCATTACCCAATGATTTGTTTCTTTACCATTGTATTAAATGAATAATTCCTTCAATCTTGATGAATCACATTGAGGTATGTATCTTTTCTGATCTGTTATCCTCACTTCATTGTAGATCTATGCTAGATATCTTCTCCTCTCATCTTGTTATAACACAATTGTGTTTTAATGTTATATATAATGATTTTTATAGTGTATATCAATTGGTTTTTCTAGATCAAGGATTTTGAGGTCTCCATATACTCTTCCTAGGTTTTCATTTTCAAATGGATTTTGTTTTACCTCTATTATGAGCTAATTTTTTCTATAAAATGTGATAATATTATGAATTTCTTAACTTTATTGTAAAATTATATTGGTTTATTTATTTAATTTAATATATTTGTTTTTTTCAAAGTATTTCTTTGAAATAATCATATTTTTATTGGGTTTTTTATTTAGAAACATTCTTTTCACCATAATTGTCTGATTAAATGCTCAAATTATGGTATTAATTGAAAAATTATTTTTCTAACACCATAAAATATGGGATTGGATGGGAATTTTTTTAAAATTACGATCTTGTTTTTTGAAGGATTGGAAAAAACATGGATCATTAGAAACCGTGGGTTAATTGGGAAAGGAACATTGGTGACCATAGTGAGCATTAAACTAATTGGGGATTCATTGGAGATGTCGATGGAATATGGAATGAATCGATATTATATGGTACCATTATATGATTGTTTTGGATATTTTAATTCTAGTATGTACAATAATTGGGTAGGGCTTAATATAGTATGATTTATCCATGTTGATTTATTTATCATATGATGAATTTTTTCAGGCATTGTTATTCAGAAGGTTTCACATGTGGTAATAAAACATTTATTCAAATAATAAATTAATTTACAGATGTTTGTTTATATTCCTAACTTATATTGTACACATATTCATTCATATTTTATCAAATTAAATTTTCATATTCATGTAATCATATAAATTGAATGATTTTAAGAAAATCCAAGGGTAAATGATTTCAAAATATGTTTGGAATTATAAAAAATCCGTGTAAAACAATTTTCTAAGTTATACCTACTGAATTATTGATATTATAACTTCTATATATATTCTCATGGTATCTTACTAGGATTTATTCTCACGTCGTACATTCTCTATTAGGATATTGCATATATTTTATTTTAGGATTCTGCTAAAGGGACGAGCATCTTATATTTCGTTGGATTCTTTTTTTGTCACGACCATTAGTTAAGGATTGATAGAACGTGACAATAGATCACGTGAAGACTTATTTTTCTTCGGTTTTTATTCCTTTGGGTTTATCTGGATTGTCTCTCATTTTTTGGATCATGAATGAATATTTTTCTATATTGTTACACTTTGGATGAATGTCGTGTTCTGGTTATATTCCAAACTTGTTTTCTATTATCCTATTTTGCCTCACCACCATGATGAGACAACTATTATGGATGTTCTAGTTGACATGGTATGGATAGTTACAACATTAATGTAATATCACAATGATAAATAGTATAGTTCTTCCAATAAATATTTAATTAGTCTGAACCGAACACAATTAATCAATTATCATACACTAATAGATAATAATGTTCTTTTAGTGAAGAAACACTATAAATAAAAAATCCACATGTTTATCATGGGAAGGATATAAATAGAGAATTTACTAATATTTATTTCAGTTCCTGAGAGAATACATCAAATTCATTTTTCTAGATATAATTAAATATTTTAGCGTTAAACTGGTTAGTGATTTAGATAAATTAACAAAAAATTCATTATTGTAACCAACTACTATAAGAAAAAAATCTATTACTGCATCTATTATTTGGGTCTTTTAATTTATTATTCTAAATTAGTTTTATAAATATTTATAGTTATTATTTATTTTTATGAAAAATATTCGTATGAAATGAAGTCTGTTGCTGAAAAAATTAACGTTTAATAACTTTTACATTGAATTTAATTTTATATCTTTGTTTGAACAAAAATTGTGTGTTAACCATGTTCACCATAACATTTAAAATAAACTATAAATTTTTTAATAAAAACCCAATGAAATATTTAAAAATACAAATCGAAATCACAATTCATATTATCTAAAAATTAATGGGAGAATTTATTAATAAAAAAACAAAATACATATTGTGACTCTATGTATTATGTGTTGACGTAAAAAAATGGTTTTCCTATTTCAACTTCACTAGATGACAACCATACCTATGATTATACTATGAAAAATAAATAGAACCATGTATCAGTTCAATTAAATCCTTAATACTAGGAAATGAAATTTTTTTCTTAATATTGATGTTATTGAGTTGTCTTAAATCATTTATATATCTAATAAACCCAACATTATTTTTTTTAAATGAAATTGGAGAAACCCTGGGAGAAGTGTTAATGAAGAGGAAACTATTATTAGGAAGCTCTAATATCTAACTTCTCAATTATAAATATATATATACATTTATGAAATAAGTGGGGTTTGGAATTTTCTTATCATAAAAAATTATTTAAGTTTTAAACTCAACCACATAATTAAGAATAAAAAAGAAAAATCATCATGAAATAGACCAATATTTTCATTAAATATTTGAACATCACTTACTTCAATATTATAATTCATTTAAACAATAATTAAAATATAAAAATAACTCTCATATTTAGTTATTTTATCATATTTGTGAAATTTTATCAATTGTATGAACTCATTAACCTATATGAATTAATACTAGTATGAAAAAATTAATAATAAATCTTTAACTCTGAAATATATATTTGAAAGATAAAATAAAATCTTATCACTAACAAGATTGACATATAACTCTAAAATGGGAATATAATCATGGTTTTCTATAAAAATTCTTCAAAATATAATAAAAGGTTAGTTTCTATATTTTTTTCCCTTAATACTAAACTAGTATTGTTTACGAGTAGTCTTAACATCCTTTATTATGAGGGTATTACCATTCTGGTTAATAATTTCATAGATATAATAGAATTTGTGGATCATAAATAAAATAATACATTAAATATTATTAATAAATATGTAATATATGATGAAAAAATCATTTTATGACCCAATATCTATTATAGTAGTAGAATAATTATTCACCACAACATTATTCTCTAAAAACTGTTAATTCCCACGATTTGTTACTATATTTAGAAATGCATCATAATAATAACAAAACATAATTTAACTAATAAAACTAACTATTGGATTTCTATCTATATTTCCATTAATATAATGATTAAAATTGGATTCTATTCATTCGATATCTAAATAAAAAATCACACTACATTGGATCCATTTTTATGATCAAATTAAACATTCATTAAAAATACAATTTTCCTTTTTTGGAATATTTGGAGGGATTACCTCTAGATATATTTGTTTTTTTATTTTTATTTTTATTATAAACTTACTAATTTCGATGTTTTACATTATTTAAATACAATTTTAAAATATCCATATTCAAATTATAATCACAAAAAATATCCTCATAACATTTAACATTATGAGAGTCCAAAATTCTTCAAAAAATAGCATTTTCACTTGTATAGAAGGAATCAATTATATGATCATGGTCTTGAACATAATTCCTTTCATACTTATCCAGATAGCTAAATTTTGTATCAAAATCAGTCATTGAGTCTTCTTCAATTTTCTTCAACTCAAGAAATATTCATTGGATTCTTTGTAATATGACATTAAAAATATATTTCCCTTGAAAAAGTACATTAATTTACATTAAGACAAAGGAATCAATATTTTCTTTCTTAATTATTATTTTTAATTAAAGATCACCATCGAGTGACCACACCATCAAAATTATAAATAAAATGTGTTAATTATTCATGTTCTGTACATCCCATAACATAAAATAGCATTTGTAGTGCATTAATCCATACATCATATTTCACCATGTATGAAGATCCAATGATTTATAAGGGGGGTATTTTACATGAAATAATTCACTATAGGAATGTTCCTCTATAAATAATCTTGTCACCTTCAATCATGGGTGCCACTTTTAGTAGCTAATATCCATATATTTAACATTACCACAATCTGCTAAGTTCCAATATTTCTGGTATATTGATTCGGAAGGTTATAATCAACTTTATGTATTTTAATATCATTTTATATATTTCATATATAGAAAAGCATAATGAATAGACATGGATGAGATGAATCCACATGTAAATAATTAATGTTTTAATACATAAAATATAAACATAAATTATATTATCTGTATATTTTGTTTTAATATTTTCATATCCTTTATATATATCTATAATTTTTCTATCATTCCAACTATAATACATTATAATGTAATAAAAACCAATTTCTTCATTTATACTATTTGTTCCACATTTCTTCATTATTATGATTATTTTTAAAAATTTATTGAATTTAAAAAATTAAATACATAATTTGGTGGACACCTTAACATAATATAATTTTTAAAGGAAAATATTTTGTTTATTTTTACACATCTGAATTTTCAAAATAACAGTTTTCTCAGTTAATAAAATTTTATAATGTGTAAATATTACCATTTTTGAAATTTAAACTGATTTATAGATGTTTTGATAATCATTTGAACACCTGGTATAAGGAAATAACTAAATAAATGTCAAAATTTGGAATAATATCATTAATCTAGTGAAAAAATAAACCCCAAAGGACATTTAAATTTTTCAGAATAAAAAATATACCAGATAAATAAATTTTTTCAGAAAGTATGAATAAATAATAGAAAATTAATAACCATTAAGATCCATTATTAATCATAAAAAACCCTGTAAGGCATCATGTGGAATAGAGAAACCAACCAACATTAATCATTCTTCACATTATGTTGTCAAAAAATTACTATATTCCATTTATTGGAAGAATAATATAGGTAACATAAGTTATAACATTCATATCCTATTTTCAATAATTTTTATCAAAATTTAGAATATGTAAAGCCATAATAATTCTATATGGGAAACCCATGTGGTTATCTAACTCATTTTTGTCATTAAATGATCAAGTCATTCACATTTCAATGTATAACTATATCATCCTCACCTGCAGGTTGGCAGGCCAGCCCTATACCTCATTACCCATACAACACGTTTGATTTTAATTCAATGTTTCCCCTCTTGAAAATGATAGAGGCGATGTGGGATCTCTCGTCGACAATGGTGGAGGCGTAACCCTAATGGGGATTTCGGCATCCCCCCCTCCGCCACTTCTCGGTGTGAGGGGGAAGGACCCTCGGCCTGTTGATAGGCGTCACGATTTTACCCCTTTCACCAACCCTGATGTGATGCCGATATATCCTTTGATCTTTCTAGAGCCAAAGGTCTTGAGTCTTCGAGATGGTGCTCCTTCAGTACCCCTTTCATTGTCGGAGCTCACAGAGGTGGAGAGTCTGCCTAATCTGACTCTGATTGCACGTTTCAGGAGCGGTCGATCCTCGGTGGATGTTTTCGATTAGTTTGTCTTTGACCATTGGGGTCTTCTAGAACGGGCGGTTATTGGGCTTCTAGGTAGAAGGAAAATCATGGTGTGGTGTTCCTCGAAGGATGATCATGCTTCCGCTCTATCCATCGCTCCATGGAGATGCAGGGACTTTGGATTTAGTCTCAGGCAGTGGTGCCAGGATTTCTACTTCAACCGTGATTCCTCAATGGTTCCGATCTGGGTAAGTCTTCCACATCTTCCCCTCCCTTTTCAAAATTCGGCTATTTTGCGTTTACTGGGAAACATGGTGGGGAATTTCCTCTGTGTTGACTCATGAATTGATGCGGTTTGCCACCCGATAAACCCAAGAATGTGCGTAGAGGTGGATGTTTCGAAACCTCCAGTTAATCAAGTGTGGATTGAGGTTGGTGGACAGATCTGGTATCATCAACCGGTTGTTTTTGATCAGTGGATTGACTTCTTCTCTAATTGTTTTCGGATTGGGAATTTGGATAGTTTCTGTAGAAGCGGAAACAATAAGAGGACGTTTGGGTTGACAGGGAAGGAAGATGATCAGCAGCAGGTGTAGGATCTGCCGGACAATGGTAAGAGTTGTATAGGATCGGTTCAGCAGGGTCCTGCTAATTCTCTGCCAAATTGACACTTAGAAGATCTAGGGGATGATAGTGCTAATCAGGTAGTGAATATTGGACAGGGAACAGAAGCAGAAGAAATCCAAAGTGCTCTGACTGTGGGCGACTATGTTGTCCAGGCTCACGTATTACCTAGGATGGATCAGGAAAATGATGGGAAACTAATGGGGGTGATTCTGAACAACTCAAGGAGACACCAAATGATGTTAATAGGGTAATGAAAGCACTTTATGGATAGGGAACACATACAGATGTTATTCAAGGTGATTTGGTCATAAATTTTGTGGCCGGACAACAGCATGGTTCACTTGTGGTGGCAGAAAGTAGTGAACATGGTACTGCCAAGGGAAAGGAAACAAAGGTGATGGAAAATCCAAAAGTGAGTCAGGTCATTGGATGAATTATGAATGACTTAGGTAAGAGTAACAAGGCTGAAGTTGGTTGTGATGTGGAGTCACATGGCTACCCCCTACAAGAAGACCATGGTAATGGTCAATATGTGGAAATTATAGTTAATGAGGATATTTCAAGGGAAAAAAATGATGGCTATACTATTAATACTCACAATCGATTTGAAAATATGGTGAATCATGTTGAGCAAGGTAACGACTCTCTGTGCCTAGCTCCTAAGGATACAAATTTGTCATCTTCAGGTGACATGAGGCCATCACAAACCTCCTTGGAGATGTTGAAGGAACGAGGATGCCTTCATGGTTCCGCCATCTTAAATGGGAAATGGGGGGATGTGTCAAATCACGATAAAGAGAATGATTCACCTATAATCTCATTTAGTTATATCCTTATGAGTGGGAAGAAGGGATCCTCTGATAGGGAAGAGCATATGAATAATACAATCAAAAGAAGTCCAAGGAGAGATTACTTTAATGTGCCTAAAATGGTGTCGATGAGATTTGCCTTCAAAAAAGGTTGAGGGACTGCTATTGATGCTGGTAGGATAGATAACGGTAAACGTCCCTACAAAGAGATAAAATCTGTAGAATAGTTGAAACGGAAGGAACAATACATCCAACGCTTCAAACAGTATGAATCGTCAGAATGGGAATCTGCGGATGCTATTTCTATGTCAGACTATGGTGATGGTGAGGTTTATTGTTTTGATGTGATGTAGTTTTTCTTCTGCTAGACTTTGCCTCTTGTTATTCACCTTTACTTTTTATTAATAAATTTTGGGTATTAGGCGTTCCTATTCCGAACTTTCCTGGTAATGTAAAATATCTACTTTCTTGTGAATTATGAAAAATAAAAAACTACCAAAATGGAAGGAATATGAAATTATTTGGAAATTCATGTTATACTATGAAATAATCATATTAACAAATAAAATTTGTAATGGTATGATTTTTTTAGTCACATATATGAAAAAACACTATTTTCACATTGGTAAATAATTAAAAATTAGCCATATGATTAATGTATCAAATATTCAATTATAATAATTTTAAATGAAATTATGATGTTAATTTTAATGGCCATTACAAATATTTTTTACACAAATAGGTGCACTACTGAAACAATTTTTATTATCATTATTATTGAATATGCATAGTATAAAAGAATACATTATAACAATATTTGAAATAAAATTTTGGTTACTCGAGTCTCCTCCAATTTAATTTGTATTTATACCCTCCATGGTAATAAAATTATATTATTTTTTAACTTTCTATATAGTATTTTGAATTTTCAATCCATTTGGAATATTAATTTTATTCAATTTTTTATAATTTTTTATTTATGTAGGGAAATTTTAATGATCACAAATGATGTTTTGAGGGCGTTCAGTTTAAAACCTCAAAATAACATTAGTGTGTTGATCATGGTAAAATTATATATGGTTATTTTAACTCTGTAATATTGAACATGTAATAATAATCATACTTATAATATATATAAATATTCATTATAATACATGTAATACATTCTAGAAAAATGAACAACTCTATTACCAAGACAGCGTAGTCCATTTGTACGCATCATGACATTAAATTTTTTTCTAATCCCTTATATAAACTTAAATATAAAATTTTAAATTTATATATTCATTAATATTTTATATATTTAAAATTTATTCATTATTTCAATCATTATGACCCTCAATGGTTTATGGAGATTGAAAAATAATCACAACGATTCGTAGTGATTGTATTCCAAACATATGCATGAGGGAAATTATCATTTTTCAATAGATACTAATTATTAGTTGGTATGTGATATATTGTCCTTATATAATCATAATTATTTAAAACAATATAATATGTATTAATTGGTTCAACAATTATATCAATCAATCTAATTTGATGATGATAATCAAAACACATCACTTCAAAGAGGTGGTAGTCTACATGCACGCATAAGTGATTTTAATTCCAAAATGGATGGGGAAGGAGATAAAAAAGTCTATAGGAAAATAAAAATAAAATATCAGTATATGTTTGATATTAATGTTTTTTATAACTTCTAAATAAAATTTTATATAGTTTTATAAATAAATAAACATTAAACTTTTAGTTAAATGTTATACCTCTACTTTGGAGTCCTCTTTGGATTGCACATTATGCCTTCTAGGATTGGAATGTTATTGAAAACAAATTGATGTGGGGATGTATTTTAGGGAGAGTTTTTGGTAGTTATTGATAATTTATACTATTCTAACAATATTAGTATGGTATGATTGTGGTGAAATTTTATACATGAGCACATTTCACTAATTAGAATTAATATATGTGTTAAAATAATATTTATCCACTTCCATGGAAAAGCGCCTCTTAAAATTTTAATATTAAAATATATAGGGAAAAATGATCCAAATACTGATAGATCATAACAATTAAGATATGATTTTGGGGCCTTATCCTAATTTATTAACCATAATTATCTTGAATTTTTTTATTACGATGGTGACATATTTTTACTATGGTTAATATTCAAAATGAAGATAAAATGAAATTTACCACATTATTAAATATTAAACTAATGATTGAATATTTTGATTCCATTTATCAATATTAAATTCATATATGTTTCATAAATTAATCTTAATATTTGAGTTCAAAATGAAATGGAAATCATTTTTATGGAATATTATATTTTTAAGGAAAAAATTAACTCAAACAAATTCAAATATAATTTTTGTTCATATGGACATTTTTAGATTACCTTTAATAATATGAATACTATTTTACTATAAACTAAAATCCAAAATATAATTTTATTTCAAAATTATTTTATTTAATAAAAAAATTACAATTTCTAAAAAAAATAAGCATTTTCACTCATTATTAATATAATAATTTTATTAGAAGAATTATTAAATTCACCCTAAGTTAAGCTACATATTATTTTTTCAAAAGATTTGTTTTATTTTTGTAAAAATAAATTTATGATATAATTGAATTTATCTTCTATTAAAACCATTTAATTCATGGAAACATATTTAGTTAAATTAACATTTTCTCTTTTGATTTGTAATCATTTATAAAATTATTTACAAATATATAAAGAACAAATCCTTAAAATAATACATAGAAATAATTACTAATATTTATTTATAGGATACCCTATGTTTTCTTAGGTAACCCTTTGCAGTATTCATTATAAATATGGGGGCATCCATAAAACATGTGATATATCCAGATAATGATGAGGATAATAATAATAATACTAACATGTCTTGTAAACATACCCAAACTATCTCGTATAAATATATTTGTTCTCTCACTTGAACAACATATCACTATGGAAATATCCCTATTAGTATCCCAAATTCATTTATGTTTTTAAATTGTCACCCATAATCATCACTACCAAATCCCTTACAATCACTATCAAGGGTAATCTGATATGGGAAACCCACAATGGTCATATAGGAGATAAAAAGCTTTGAAACCCTATGTCGCATCCTTAATATATATCACATATATCGGGACAATCAAATAATTTAGATGGAATTATCTCTCACCATATCATCCTAGCCATTTTACATCCTCACTAGCCACAGAGGCCAGTCCACACGAACACTATGCTATAGAGATGGCATAATGCCCATCTAAATATCCATGTTACCCCATGATAGAACTCTCACCAAACATATTCAAAATATACCAATTGAATAAAAACCAAGGTTCTCAAAATACATGGTGAAAGAAGCATCAACCCCATTCGCATATCAACTTGTAATATGTAATTAGTTTATCTTAGGGGTCCCTAAAGGCATACATGGTCCAGAAAATCCAACCCATAATATTCATGTAATTGGTTATATTCAAGAAACCGATACTATGGTCCACTATATTCATTAAATTAACTTATGTTATCATTCAACTAGCTCTTTTTATCACAAGTCATACAACTCTAAAGACATACTCGACCATCAGATACCATTTACTTAAGATAATATTGTAGGATCAATCACAACCTCTATAAATCTGGTCACTGAATTCATGTGATTTTTTTTAAATAAAAAAATTATATTTAAATATTTTTTTCAATTAAAAGTGGTCAATCATCGATAGAGGAGTGATCACATATTATAGGTGCATGAAAAATTGTGAAACAAATATATAAATCTACAAAGGACCAAATATTTCAATTTTTTATTTATTCTATTTAAATTTGACGCCCAACCATGCGGTTTCCTGATACTTCCATACATTTATATTATGTAATTTTTGATAACTATTACATTAATGTCCTAAAAAATAATCCCTTGAACTATAATTGTATTCTTTTGTTGAATACTAGATTATAATCATATGATTTCATGAAAGATCATTAATATCGCCCACAATTTTTTTCACATATAGTACAATTATTATGAATACTATACGTAAAACTGATTCTCACAACATAGGGAGTAGAAACAGAGTGAATGGAATGATCAAAGTATCATATAGGGTAACCATTTAAGATATCAAGAAATGATAAATAGTTAGTATAAGAAAATCATAAGGATTATAAAACATGTTTATAACATCCAATAATCATAACTAATTTTTCAAAGAATATTAATAATTAATCATTTTATTAGGAATTATCATAATTTAATTCATAGGTAACACATTTTTTGAATCATTCGTAATCCATCATGAGGTATGACAACATATCTTAAGTATAATACATCTATTTCCGGAATACACATATGAATAAAAACCCATTTACATAGTCATGCCTCACTACAATGACTATCATTGTGGATTGTGATCTTTCATTACTACATCACTTCATTATTAAATGTTCACTACCAAGACTATCTTTAAAGACAAAATTCTTACTAAACTGGGTTCATTGCTTATTCATGTCCTTATTAACTAATGTAATTTGAATATATAATATATTCATTAGAGGGTTATAAAATTCGTGTCCTACCAATCACATAATAAAACCCTAATATTTTTTCTACAATATCATAAAACACTCCTCATTGAAACGTATTATAATAGCTGGAAATTAAACCTCATTCACAAATATTTTGTGACATCATCATTGAATAACCCTTGTAAAAGAGGCGGGTTTCAAAATGGTTTCTTTTTAACATAATTAAACCATGGGAATGAAACATGTTTAGTATTTCATTGTTAAATAATCATAATCATAATATACTAAGAGAATTAAATGGGTTGATATCATCATATCATTTCCTACATAAAATATATCAATCCTCAGTTGATATTAACATTTATTATAAATATATTTAAATGTTTATTAAAATGATTGTTTTTTGAGAAGGTGAGAATGTATAATTTAATTTTTGTAATATTAATTCTTAAAATTAATAGAATAGTTAGTAAACCCCATTAATTTAATATAAAATTGTCAAAAAATAAAGGAATCATTTGATAAAATAATGATAATGATGGTTGTCAAATCTATTCATTTCATATTTTTTCAAAGAAAAAAAAATTAATTTCATTACTTTTACGAAGTCATAAAGGTATGTATTGGAATAATTTCACAAAGATTCATTTTTATTTCTTTTTGATAATGAAACTTTGAAATAAATTAATGTATAATTAATAACTAAAATAATTTTTTATTAAATAAAATGTGCATGGAAAAAAAATTGTCGACGAAAGAGGGTAACATTTATTTAATATTATATTTTGGATCATTTTAGGGAATAAATAGTGTAAAAAGGAAATAATACATTAAAATAACAAAATAAATATAAGAGAATAAAATATATGGGTATTATAGGTTAATATAGATATAAATCTATAAATGAAATCATAAATACAAAAAATCATGGGAAAGGGGATTTTGAAATAAAACCTCACCTTATCATGAATCACGCTTCATACATGTTAAAATTTATTTTTTTGTGAATATATATGTATAAAAATATTTATAGTACCATATTTATAAATATATTACTTTATGTCATTTCATTATAATTTCAATTATCAATTTATTAATAATGTTTTCATTAAAATGAAAATTTGGGTAAAACTAGTCTTTTTTCAATGAATGTTTAGGCTTATAAGTTTTTTTGCTTTCATCATGGGCAAGGATTAATATGATAAATAATATTTAACATGAAATAAGAATCATATTTATTCATCTAATACACTTTTATAATCATACATATAAATTCTATATGAAAAAATAACTATAATACTATATGGATGTGGTAATCCACATGTATGCATGAGTGATGCTATTGTTTCCCAATGAATAGATATGTACGATGGTTGATAAGATAATATAATCATAGATTCATAATCATGTAAAATAGAAAATATATTAGAAATGTATTCATAAAAATAACCATTCAATATTTATTGTGATTGAAAATGAGTTGTATTGTTACGTAGAGGTGGTAGTACACACATACACCCAAGGGATACTTCAATTACTCATTTGATGGAAAAGAGTTTGAAAATGGTTGATCTAACATTATAATATAAATTCATTATACCTATAATATTAATTTAATTATTTTATATTAAATTCTATATATTCTGATGATGATGACGAATAAATGAAATTCAAGGTACTTAGTTTAGTGTTATACCTCTTCATTGAAAAACCTCATTTGTTTTAAACCCTGTGAAATGAATGGATAGTCTGATTATAATAAAATACCTTAATAAAATTAGGATAAACTTTAATAAATAATTATGGTAGGTTTTGAATGATATTTATGTATTTTTTGTGTGATTAAGAGAGTAAATGTTGTATCCTTTAATAACCAAAAGACAAGACCAACATGAAATTTGTTAAAATATTAAAAACTAATAAAATATGTCTCAATAAATATAGATGAAAAATATAAATGGATAAAATAGATTAATTATATGGTTGAAATTAGACTAAAATAAATAAAATCATATTTTTTTAGATATTTTATAATAAGCCACAGAGGTTAACCTCCCCGCTAACCATTTTAACAATATACATATTAACAAAATTTTAAAATTTTTTATATTTTTTTCACCAAAAATTAGGTTTAAAATAATCATTTATATTAATTAATATGAATCAAACTATTGAATCAATTTTAAAATTTTCAATTTCTATATTTGGAATATATTAATTATATAATATGTGTGAAAAATGAAACTTAAATTGATTGTAGAAAAAAGTGAATTTTAATGATGGAAACATAGATTAACATTTTTCTTCAATAATTAAAAAATATAAGATAAAAGCTAACATATTCAATGTAATATGTTATATAAAAAATTAATTTAAAAAATTGAAAAATAAATATTAAATTTATTTATTAAGATAAAAACACATTGTGTGCATAAAATATATATATATATATATATATTATAAAAACAACTTTTTTAAATTAGTGTGCCTTTATTCTAATTTTGTGAAAATTGAAATCCAATTAATAAATTTAATACATGTGTAAATAATAATTTTTCATAATTCTATACTTTTTCTTATACCATACTATCTAATGTATATGTGATAACTATCATATTAAATTATAACAATTCAATAGTATATTACAGTTATAAAAAAGTAAGTGTTGTGGGTAGAAAATGTTATTAAATAAATTAAATTTATTTAAAGAAAAATATATCATAGATTCTTAAGGTCTAAAATATTACACCATTATAGTAATTTATCATTTGAAACTAATTCACTTTGATAAGAAGTGGATGATAATTCTTCGACATCAAATAATTGGGTTCCTAAACAACTTTTTAATATTTATGGTTTCACCATAAAACTGGGACCATTTGACTGAAATTATTCAACACAACATGAAATCTTCAAAAAATAATCTCCAATGATTATTCCTCATATAATAAATCATTAGTTTATTGTATGACCCTTGATTTCATAAATTTGGGAAGTTCATGTATGCACTTTCTGAGTAGAGATACAAGGAACCCATCATGAAAATGATAGTGAATTGGTTGAAATCCTAATAAATAAAAAAATATCCTGATACGATCATCAATCTATAAGGGATTGTTATATCTAGGGATATTCAGTCCCTTATTTCTGCATAACAGAACTATTTTTCATAGAGATATTCATAGGATTATCTTCTCTTCAATTATGATTTTCATATCAGGATGATGATTGTCTTGATATCAACATTGTGCCACCTTGATATGCTAGAGAATGAATCTAACTTTATTTGTTTTTTTATTTTCTTATATAAATAAATTCCCATAATATTTTACCTTATAAATTCATCATAACATGTTTTATTTATACACATCCATGTATAGATGGATTCATAATGATCCATATAAATTCATGATTACATGTTTTTATTTTAAGAACATTCCACCAAATGAATGTGTTTATACAATCCAATTGAGAATACATAGAAAAATATCACATTATATCATATAGGGTATAAATGGTTATCTCTAACTTACCATATATCTAATATTTATATGTACTTCTGTGGTAAAACTCAATATTAAAATAACCCTGAAGGCTTCTCTCAAATTTAATACTAAACCATGAATCCCAATCATATACAATATTATGTGGTAATGCGTAAAATATTACCACATCCTCAATTTTTATACAATTGTGGGTTTTAAGGGAGATAAATCATTTAATAATAGTGAAATTTGAATATTTTATAAGGTGATTGAATACAAAAATAAATAAAATATTATTATCTGATGTTTTGGGGAGTCTGATGATACAATAAAGGTTACTGTTTTATATTTACATTCTATTATTTTTAGTGGATATAACATCCACTTATACATTTATTTCACAACCATAACCTTATGATATAATATTCATCGAGATATATACTCTACAATATACATTTTCATGTGACGCTAGTAGAAATGTAATTTAGATATATATACATATATGTAATTCTAGGAAGAATTTGTAATGATGAAATATGAAGTTCATCGAATTAACCATAATTTTTTATATTTATTAGAGACATATATAGTTCTTTAACTTTATCATTCCATCACAATAATGGATCAACTCTAAAAAATTTCTCACCTTCCCCAAAAGTCAAAAATCTTCTATCTACACAACAATATCCTAACATGGTTGAAGGGTGAAATATTTATAAGGGAAATATAGGATCTATAAGAATCTGGGTTTTTTTACGATGTAATGATCGTTTTAATTTTAGTTTAAGTGAATTTTTATGGCCTTACATGAATTCTTAACTTGATAATGGGTGTTATGGAGGTATTTGATTCTTTTTTAGAAGATGAAAACATGTTTTGGGATGAATATGGTCCCATGCATGATATGTACACAATGTGTGCATTGTTATGCCAAACCGTGTGAGGGGTCTGAAATCTTTAGGTCTCTGAATAGATAGAATCTACACTATTAGGACATTTTTATTCAAACCGTGCAGGGTAAGTTTTTGGATTTTCCCTCTTATGCATAGAGATGCACACAACTTTCGCATGGTTTGGGAAACTATGGGGGTCAACCGTTTGACCAATGTTGTGTGTTTTATTTAAATTTCAATTAAAATTAATTTTCCTTTTGAAAACCCAAAATGTGTTTTCTTATTCCATGCACAATATCTCACCCATGTCTTTCCCCATTGTCACATATCTTAGGTATTGAGGATAATTCATCATCTAAATTCTATTTTTATCACCGATAGTCTCTATGAATCCACAACAGTAATACCTAGATTCATTTTTAGTCGTTCTTGATTCTTCCAAACAGAAACTGTTCTATTTGGATTTAGGAACATATTCCCTAATAATTTGTTCATCATCTATTTTTCAAATTTATCCCTAACCAAATTGAATGAAGACTCTATACTAGAGGAGATTTCTACTACTGAGGCAGGGTAGGTGATCTATAGTTTCCTTAGAATTTTCATGTTTTTTAGAGCGTTCGTACTAAATGCCATTAGTTGGACCTTTCATTGAGGTATTTTTTTGAGCGATTATCCTTTAGAAGAAATATTTTGGCATATTGATGTTGACCATGGGTTCTAATTTGGTGTGTTTCCACCATTTCGCATTTCCAGGTCACGCATGGGGTGTGCCTTTTCGGTTTAGTTTCTATTTGAAAATTTAAACCACCCAAGTGGTTTTTGCTAATGTATTTTTAGTTAGAGGAAGCCCTTGGATGACTTGATTGCTTGAATATCTTGCTTAGGTGATGTACTGCCTCCTTTTATATTGAATATAATGTATGCTTATTCTATTTTGATAGCTTATTTTGAATGAAATGTGTTTATATGGGTGGGTATACCTATATGTAAATGAATAATGGCATGTAAATTATTCTAATGGGAGTGTAAGACAAATATTTTGATAAATTGTTGGAATGAGTGGGTATACTCATGTATTGTTCATGTTGATGTTAGTGGGTATACCCACATGATTAAGAATAGTTAAATTGATTTCATTCATGCTATAATGAATGGTTTTATAGATTCACTAAATTTCACTCCTTTAATATAGTATGACATAGTGGATGCCATGGGATGACTCTTCCCCTTTGGTCTTGATTCCATGGGATTCCTCAGGCCTTGCTACCACATAGGATATGTATTGATCAGGCTTATGTATGATATGTTATTTCCTATCACATAGGACCCCAACCAGTGCCTAAACTAGATTTCACTACGGATTCCCATGGTACTCGATGGGATGCCCTGGACTTATTCCTTGGATCCGACCCTCTATGGTCATGATATTTATTGCTTTGATGCCTTGGTTTGTTGGCAACTTAGATTTGGCTTTTAGGGTCTAAACTTCACTTTACAGTGTGGTCGTGGGATTACTAACATAAGTATATAGTGTGGATGTGGATTACTTGATACCGATGGCTGTATAGTGTGGATGTATGAAATTCTTGTTATTTTATTTATAAATGCCTTGTTAGGACTTATCTCTCTTTTTTTAGGTAGCCTTGAGGGTTGTTTAGTTTTACTTTGTGGTAGACTTATTCCATGGACATTCAAAATTGGTTCCCTATTTTTTACACTTCTATCACCATTTTAGAATTATTGTTATAATTGTATAGACCTTGGTGGTTTCCTACTGGGATGTTTATCTCACACCCAGTTTGGGCCTCCTTGGGGACCCAAATATATTATATGGTCCCAGGTTATGACAAGGAAAAGTTCCCTAGTATAGGTTGTTGATTGTGGAATTAGAGAAGAGGAGTGCATGGCCAAGTTGAGGCTTTCAATGCGGGGATACCTTTTGGGTCTTTTCTCTATTCTGGTTTAATTATATTGTATTGTATTACATTGTACTATTCTAGTTTCTTTCTAGATAATTGTACCATCATCATCATTTTTTATATGTTAAAATTTTGGTTCTTCATATGTATACATGTCTTGTCTACTTTCAATAGTTGACTTGTAATTTTTATTCCTCGATTTATTGTATCTTTGACTTCTACTAGGATACTATGGTAATGATGGAATAGTCTCCCCATGGAATCTCAAAGTCCCTTACTGATAGTCAGGAGGCTATGGAATTTGGGGATATGTGCTTGAGTCATAGTGACCAATCATGATTGGAGAAGTGTTTCAGGTGGCATCCAGGTTCGTGGCATTTCAATGCTGTATCAGAAGATTTTTCTATTTTGTTCTGACTTTTTGTTTAGTGACATTAGATAGGGATATGAAGGAAATTGAATTAGGTAATTAACTGTGCATGGGAGTATCTACCCCATGTATAGGGTAAATCCATGTTTCCTGTAAATGAGTTATTATTTTCAAGATTTTGACTAATATAGTTGATTTCATTTCATCATTGGGTGGCAAACTTGATTTCAGCAATTACTAATGATGCAGTTGTGGGTCTATTTCAGTTTCAACCTGAAGAGATGAGGGTGTGCCATTTCATAGATCCTGTAGACACTTCTTGAATCACATTCCATGCATTATTTAATGGCATCGTGGATGCATTAGATATTTCATGTTGTCGTGAGAGTTGATTTGATTGTTGTTCCTGATTTTGTGTTACTTGGGTGATGTATACAAAGGTGTGACATCATATTTCAATCCATAAGTAGTATGGGACCTTATGAATTTGGAAATGATACGCCGAAGAAATATAAATATTAAAATGATATTGTTACATGTATGGTTTGAATTGGATTTATGTTTTGGGTTCAGGAGGTGTTACGGGACCTCATGGATTCTTAGATTGGTAAACCATTGGTAAAATTTCTTGAATAACTAAAAGTGAAATGGAAATTGAAACATTAATGGTGAATACAGACTTGACCTAGAACCTAATTTTGAGTGGGAGGGATGAACAATTACCAGTATTTTGTTGGATATTCCCTATACAATTCTTAATATAAGAGCTGGTTGTGGGTTTGAATTGGATTCTAGGAGGGTTTTCACCGGTCCTACGCTTGCAATCATTATTCATTGATGTGTTTCTTTCATGAGGTGTGTGTTTTACATTGTTCAGACGTTCCATAATGATGAGCTTCAATGGTATGCAGATGTAGAGGTGATAACCATACATCAGTGATGGTGGGCCACATGAAATCGCATGATCCTGCTATTTTTCTAGGAGTGGAACCTGATGCTGTTTTGGACACAGGTGATGAGGCAGAATTTTGCAAGAGTTTCTTTTTCTATGTGAATACTTTCCAAGGAGCACTGCCACCATCATTGACTATGGCTGAGATGACACTAGTTTTCCAACATCAATTTCCTCCTACCTTTTTAGTATATAACAGACCACAAGTTGTAGAGTTGTGTATATAGACCACATTAGCGATTCTTGAGCATATGGAGATGCCTTCAAAGTGGATGGTCATTATCACTATATATATGCTATGTGGAGTGGAAAAGCGCTAGAGTGCCTTTCTGAACAAGGATGATGGGATATGTAATATGTGTTGGGTTGAATTCCAAACCATATTCTATGAGTGAGAAGAGAGAGATAGCGAGTTTATGCATCTAGAGCAAGGCGTGATGAGGTTATGAAATACTCAACACTCTTTACAGAGATGCATTGTTTTTCACTGATTTATCATGTTGATGAGATATTGAGGGAAGTCTCTTTGATGAAGGTCTAATATATGCTATCAAATCTCCAGTGAACTTTTTTAGGTTTCCTTCTATTACTAATATTGTGAATCTAGGGATGATTACCTAGTGGAACCTATGGGAAGTTGGGGGTATAGAACATGGGAGTGTTGTTCCTCGCCCGAGTGGATCTATGACTCCAGGAATGATGCACTGCTTTGAGTCTCCCCATGACATATGAAATAGACAGGTTGTGGGTGTAGGTGTCTTGTTTCTGTTTCATTAATGTGGTAGGTGAGGCCACATGAGAAATCATTTCAGCCACGACCCAATCGAGTGCTGGGAATTAAGCAGGAATGGGCACATGAAGCTATTTTTCAGGATCGTCCATTCACCTTTGAGTTTTATGGGGTCATCTCTGATGCTAGGTTTAGGAGTAAGGTATTCTTATCCATGTTAGGCTAGGTTCCAAAGAAGTATAGGACTGTCAGGATAGGGTAGTGGTTGTTGGGGATGTAGAATGTAGACACTAGGTTATTATAGGTTGTAATGTCTATCAACTCAGGGTACCGAGATATGGTAATTGGCTTATGCAATAGAAAATTATTATATAGTACAATATACCCAGTTGGAACCAGATCCTGGACCATCTATAGTGGGAGGTGCGATCTTAGTAGGTTCTACTATTGCATCTTCTTCTTTCAATAGAGTTTCCTCTCACAGTTTTATCTTTTCACAAGTAATAAAGACCCATTGTCTAGTTATTTTTCTTTATGTGGGAATTTTATTTCTATAAAAATCGTTATTATTAATAATAGGTGTTGTTTGATAGTGAATAGAGTGTCCCCATGTCGTCAAAGGTTATCACTTCATCTAGGTTCATTATGTCCTTGATTTGACAGGGTTTGTAGTCATTCATGTAATAGAATGGCTCATATATTATCGAGTGTACATTGATTATTATCGCCAGCAGGTGACTTCACATCACCATACGGTGAAGTTTATATTCAAAAGGGAGATTGGGATGTCTAGGTGATCAATGCTAGACCTGAGCATCATGGGATTGGTGGGATGAAAATCGAGATTGCTAGTGTGTTTTTTGATGATCATGAAGTGAGTCATGCAGGATTTCCCCCAATGGATGAGCGCTTCAAGGAAGCCTTTCCTAAAAAAGTTTCTTTTTTACCACCTGAGAGTGGTAGATTTATCCATTGAGATAGTTCCGAGAGTTGTTTCGATAACCATTCCTACTTACAATATGGCTACAACAGAGTTGTATGAGATCAAGAGATAGACAGAGGATTTGAAGGTGAAGGGGTTTATCATACCCAATACTTCTCCATGGGGTTCACTGATCTATATTCAATAAATGTGGGATGAAATGTAAGGCTATGTTTGTATTATTGAAAACTAAACTAGCTGACAGTTAAAAGGCTATTTTTTCCACGGATAGAAAACTTGTTTGATCAGCTTCAAGGAGATCAAGTTTTATCGAAATCAACTTGAGGTCAGGTTATCACCATGTTCGTTTTCGACTTGAAAACATACTTCATACATCCTTTCATAGTAGGAATTTTTTATACGAGTATCTGGTTACGTTTTTCACTCTCACGAACCCACCAGCAAATTTCATGGCACTGATGAACCAATTGTTCTATCCTTACTTGAATTCTTTTATGGATGTTTTCATGGATGATATCTTTGTGTATTCTCATAATTTAAATGACCATGCCAAAAATCATTAAATATTTTTAAATACACTGAGATAGAATCATTAATATGATAAGCTCACAATGTTCCACTTTTGGATGGATCAGTTTCACATTTTGGGGCACATAATCTCAGAGATTGGAGTGCCAGTGGACCTAGAGAATGTGAGAGCTTTATTTTCCTTGGAAAAACCCAATAATGTTTTTCACATATAGTGTTTCTTGTTGATATATAGTTACTAAATGCATTTTATACAAGGATTCATAACATTAAAATTGTTGTTGATGTGCTTGACTATGAAAGGTGTGATGTTTGTGGGGTCAGAATATTGTGAGATTGCATTTTAGGAGCTGAAAGGGAGGGTGAAATCAGCACCAATGCAGATACTACTAGAGTATGGCCAGAGTAACATTGTGTACTATGATTATTCAGGTATTGGTATGGGGGAAGTAATGATGTATGGTGTTCGAGAAGTTCTTTATGGGTCTTGAAAAATGAGGCCCCATGAGAGGAATTACCCTGTAAATGATCTCGAATTAGCTACAGTTTTTCATGTATTGTGATGTTGGAAGAACTATTTACTGGGAGAGAGTTTTGTGGTGTACATGGTTCAAAAAAGTCTCATGTATATCTTTACAGAACATAATACGAATTTGAGGTAGTGAAGGTAGGTGGAGTACCTAATTTCCTCTGACATCGATTTTGCATACGCACCTGATAAGGGAAATACATTATCTGATGAACTGAGCAGGAGGACTCACATACAAGAAACATGACAGTAGAGACTGAAATCTTATTGTGTTGTGTTCATAGATTCATCTCGTTGTGCATGAAAGATAGCAGAGGAATTTTATATCATCCTTGGCTATTACATATACCCTACTGAAAAGAATTAGGATGAGGAAGCTATCAGAATTATAAGTCTTAGTTCTACGGGAAGGTGTGACAGGTGAGGAACCTCCTCCATGTAGGTCAGTAGGAAATGATGTGATCTTGTGTATCCATGGGCATTTATGTGTTCTAGTGGATATATGAGAGGATTATATGTGATAGTTTAATTATTTAGCTTGGGAATTGCATCCCGGGGATACCATGATGTACTGTCAAATGAGACGTCAGTTCTGGTACTTGGGAATGAAGAGAGTGGTAGCTGGTATTGTTACGATGTGTTCAACATGTTAGTAGGTGAAGAAGGAACATCAGTGACCAACTGGGATTTTACTGCACTTACCAATCCTGTTGTGTAAATGGGATGACATCTTGATGGATTTCTGTATGGGTTGGATAAGGTTTTTTCATGGTATGGATGATGTTTTGGTTGTTGTAGACAACCATACAAAGGCCGTACACTTCTTTTTGATCAAAGAGACCTCCAATATTTATGATCTTTGAAATTTAAGCATCTGATAGGTGGTACAACTTCATGGGGTCTCATGCACTATATTGTCAGATAGGGATGTCGGCATTATGTCTTGTTTCATGCATGGTTTTCAGAGCAAATTGGGTACCCAGGTGATTTTGAGAACAGCATACCCCCCTTAGACTAATGTCCAGTCAAAATGTATGATATAGGTGCTATAGGATATACAGTGACCATGCGTCCTAGATTTAAGGGGCTTGTGGGAGAGCCACATTCCATGATTTTAGTTTGCCTACAATAAGGGTAATCAAGGGATGATACAACTGACACCTTTTAAGGCTATATACATTTCGTCATTATGTTCTCCCTTTTTCTAGCTAGAGGCTGGGGGAGCTTAACTAGGACCACATCTCATGTAGGAGACTTTTGAGTAGATCTAGTGGATTCATAAGAAGATGACAACCGCACACAGTTTCGTACAAAATAATACGCTGATCACCTCATACAACCTCTTGATTTTGAGGTCATGGATTGGGTTTTCTTTCATGTTTCACCGAGGGTACGACACCGGCAGATCATCGGATAGGGTAAACCTTCTCTGATATATTACATGATGTTTGAGATTCTAGAGAGAGTTATGGTGATTTCCTATCAATTGTTACTACCTCAAAGGTACTAAGCCTTTCCCGACATCTTCTACGTATCTCATATTTTCTTCAATCACTCAGACTTGTCTCTCATTTTTTAGCCCTAGGAGGATGATCATCAATTTTATTACTTCTTTGTGGAGCATTGGATGTGTATTATTGACATGCACAATAAGGTTCTTTGAGGCTAGCCAATTCCTCTTCTACTGGTGCTACAGAATCATATATGATTAAATGATGAGACATGGGAGAGGGAGGCTGATGTACATGCACAATGACTGAAGTTGTTCTCAGAAAAATCTTGACCATCCTTTGGGGACAAATTCATGGATGAATTTCTATAATGGGGGAGATTCTGAGAACAAAGGGGTTATTAAGAGGTAAATAACCTTTTTAAATTTATATACCTTTTTATGCCCATATGTGAATCCTTATCTTGTTCATAAGAGTTTTGGATGTGTATGGGGCTTGTTCGGTGGCCAGAACAATGTTTTGGACTTATAATGGTCTGACGAACCGTCTGCACAGGGCTTGCGCACAGTTATGCCAAAACATGCGAGGGGTCTGATAACTTTAGTATTTTGGATATTGTGGTTCCATGATATTACTACATGGTTAGTCAAACCATTCATGGGTAGACATGCAATTTAGACATCTTAGGTAGAGAGGTGTCCACATTTTCTTCACAATAAGGGAAACCATGCTGGTAAAACATGAAACCGATGCTATGTGTATTTTACACAATAATTAAATTTAAATTAATTTTCCTTTTTAAAACCCAAAATGAATTTTCTTTTTTCCTTTCATAATAGGTCTACCTTGGCTCTCCCATTTGTCACCTATCTATGGCTTTGATCCTGATTCATCATCCGACTTATGTTTCCATCGTCAGTCATCTCTATAGATAGACAACAGTAAGCCCTCTATTCCATTATAGTCATTCTTGATTCTTCGAAAAAATGACTGCACAATTTGGATTTAAGATCATATTCCCTAATAATCTATTCTTTGTCCATTCTTCAGATTTCACCAAAACATGGACTAATTATGACTCGATAATAAACGATTTATCTAGAACAGATTTGAGGTAGGTGGTCTATACTTTTTTTGGACTTTTATATTGTTTTTCAATCGTACAGCTGACATTCTATTCGTTGGACTCTCCGATGAGGTCTCATTTTATAGTTATTTACCATTAGTAGCTGTATTTGGGCCATGTGATGTTGACCATGGGTTCAGTTTGCATGTGTAGGCACCCATTCCTCATTTCGAGGTCACCCATGTGATGTTCCTTTTGGGTTTATCATCATTATGCCAGTTTAAATCACTCAATAGGTGTGTTCTAATTCTTTCCTTGTTAGCGGAATCCCATAGATGCCTTGATATATTGAATATCTTGTTTAAGAGATTTACATTCTCCTTGTATATTGAATATCATGTATGCCTTTTATATTTTGATAGATTCTCTTGAATGAAATGTGTTTATATGGGTGCATATACAAATATGAAAATTACTAAGGGGATGTAAATGATTTATATGGTAGGGTGGGAACATATGCTTTTGATAAATGGTTTTAATGTGTGGGAATACTCATAGATTGCTCTTGATGATGTTTGTGGGTATACGCACATGGTTAAGAATGATTAAATTGAATGCTTGAATGCTGTAATGAATGGTTTTTTAGATTAAATGGGCTACTCTCCTTGGATATGGAATGCGGTAGTGGACACCATGGGTTAACACTGTCCCTGGCGTCTTGATTCGATGGAATGCCTCAGGCCTTGCTACCCCATAGGATCCATCTTTCTTGGACTCGTGTAAAACATTATTTTGCTTTGATCCTAGGACCCCAACCAATGCCTAACCATGTTTCTAGCAGTGGTGCCCCTGGGGCTCAATGGTATTCCATGATCATGCTCATTGGATCTAGCCCTTCATGGTCAAGATAATTATTACATGGATTCCTTGGTTTTCTAAAACCTTTGATCCTTACCCTATAGTCTACAATTCACATTTCAGCATGGATGTGGTTTTAGTAAAATCACTATATAGCGTGACTATGGATTACTTGGTACACATGTATGTATGGTGTGGCCATGGGACATTCTTGTTTATTTGGTTTTAGCTACCCTGTTAGGAGCTGGCTCACTTTTACCTGTAGCCTTGAGGGCTATTCAGTTTTACTTTGTGGTATACCTATTTTATAAGAATACACACTTATTTACATTTCATTACACATGCTTGCACATTTTTAAAATTTATACAACAACTATATAGACATGGTTGGTTGCCTTATAGTATGTTTATCTCACATAGTATTTGTACCTCTTTTGGGTCCCAAATAGATTATATGGCTGTTAGTGATGATAGGGGAAAGCTTCCTGGTCTAGGTTATTGGTAGTTGCTTTAGAGAATAGGAGAATATAACCATAATGAGGCTTGCAATGTCGAGATAAATTTTTTTCTTTGGTGGATACATGTATTTTATTTTATTTTTATGTATTGTACTGGATCCTTTCTAGATAATTGTACCATTAGTATAAGTTTGTTTAAGTGATAAATTTTATTATTGATATGTATACCTGTATAATATGACATGTTATAGTTGACTGGTCATTTTGCTGATACTATTTAATGTATCTTTGAATATAACTGTTGTACTTGGGTAATGAGGGAATAGTCTCACTATTGAATCACCTAGGACCACACTGCTAGTTGGAAGCCTGTAGCATTTGGGGAGATGGGCTTTAGGAATTGTGACTATCTGAGCTTAGGCCACCATTTCAGGTGGCATCCGGGTCATGGACATTACATGATATATCCCCTTTTTGTGTGATTTCAAGATCCATACTCTGTGAATCTTTAAATATTGGATATCTATCAAACCAAAAAATGGGAGAACTAAAATTTCCTTACTGAATCAAAGCATTATCCACCTTGTTCACATTTTATGGGAATTACTGTATTGATTAACCATTATCATTAATAAAATCCAACAATATCTAATGAAATATATACATCTCTTTCTATGAGAATATATAATTCAATATTTTATGATAAATATATAAATATAAATTAACAATTCAATTTAATGATAATTATTCCATATTTTTATTGAAGAAATTAATACTATTAACTCCATGTAATTAGTTGTAATTTATTGACTTATTTTTCTATTAGCATGAGGCATAATCTATCACCATATTATTATAATTGAGGATAAATCCTATTTCATTTTTCATCGAATTTCAAATAAAAATAAACCCCTAATCCTCTATATTCTATGGTATGTATACATGCGTTGACCAGACATCTTTTAATCAACATTTAATATTCATTACTTTCATTTTTCCAAATTAACATGGAGTCCTTAAAAGTGAACATGGTGATTTTATTAGATACAGAAGATAAATATCACAAAAGGTGATGATATTTTCCGTAAAACCTAAGAACCAAATGGAACTTAGTTATTATGGTAGTTCTAGTGTATTACCAAAAAAATTGTACTTCGATTGATCAACAAATATAGAAACTCCACATATTATATAACACTATATTGAGATTATCAGTATCCAAAATTATCATTTGGTATGTTTATCATAGAAATTATCCTTAGGTTATTCAACACAATCCTAATTTTTTTTCATGCTCTTCCTTGGCCATCGAATATATAATAAAATCATATAAAAATAAAACCAAAAAATGACTAATAAAATTTATAAAGACTCAATTTATTAGATCCATGATGATATCAATTGAATTTGTAAGTCTAAATTGTGGCACTATAAATTAATAATCAATATACTAAAAAAAGTATCCATTTAATCCAAATTTATATTTTATATACTTGATGGACATATATAAACTAACATAAATTTTTTCATGAGTTGTGTGTATTATTTCAGGTGTGTTGTACCAATGAACCATTATCTTACTCAATATCATTTATAAAAACCTTTTAATAAAATTATATAGTAAGGGATTAAATTTATCTGATGCATTTATATATTCATTAACTGGTTGGGGAGTTCATTCACATGTTTAAATTCAATAATAAATGAGTAAAAAATAAATGACAGTCTCTTTTAGCATCTATAATATATTTCCATGGGATATATGTGTGTGTAGATTTTAGATTCTAATGTTTTGTTAATAATCACTAACTTATTTATCCATTTAATCTTCTTCTTTTAAATGTATACATACTAGCTTATCGTGGAACGAAGGCGAATTGGATCTAAATGTCAAAAGATTCATTTTTACCCATGGTTACACTGTGTAAGTGGGATGATTTTGTTTTGTATAATGTGATATCGATTAGAATTACTCAAACGAGGTTAATATTGATAATGTGGATCTTTGGTGTAAGTTACACTATATTTATAGGAGTTCTACAATTCATTAATTTATGAAATTTTATATTATCCTCCATTAAGATCCCCATACATATGTTTTTTCTCTATAATAGTTGATCTGGTAAATGTTACTAAAATCACATAAAACACATCAATAGTATAATTAGGGTCCATGATTATGTTTTATTAATATTTCATTAAAATAAAGAAGAATTTGTAAACAGAATTATATTTTTCAAGTATTCTAGAAATTTTGAAGATGATGTTTTTCCTTACAGATATGGACTATATAATCATAAATAAGGTCATAGTCTTAGACATAGATGACTTTTTTAGAATCATATGACCTTATAATTACAATTATAAGTCTACATAATATTCATATATTCATTCCTTTATGTAAAATGGGTTACCTAAATGTAATGTAGTTTTGTAATTTTATTTTGTAATGTATATGTAAAGGTCATACCTATATATAGATAAACTATATATGGGTAACCTATGGGTTACATTTTTGAAAATGGTATCTGTGAGGATTTTACCTCTATGTAGTAGTTCCAGGAGATCATATAAAGTTAAAACAAGATGCACCCTTCTGTAAAGTGTTCGTGTAAAAGGTAACATCATTAGCACCCTTATGCAGAATAAGATATTAAACGATAATATTTGTATTACGAATATAAAACATGTAATATTTAAGGTCCATAAATTTATCTGTAGAATTAAGATAAATCATGGAATTCTAAATGGATTATATTAGGTAAGAGGGAGTATATCCTTATGAAAAATATAGATCATATATTAGTGAAAATAAAAAATATTTTATAAATTGTTTATGAATTCTGTAATGAATTTATTGGTTTATTAATGTTTCTATAAATCATTATAAAATGTATTTTGGGATATTATAATTTTTAAATTGGTTATTGATTAATGAAATATAAAATTTTTATTATTAATAAAATATTCATGAGTAATATTTTCCACATATTAAATGTAAATATTTAAAATATCTTATTAAAAACTTATATACCATGATTTATGATCTCGTAATATAATTTTATATTTTTATATAAAAATCAATCATTTATAATGCTTAATAATATTTGAAATAAATAATAAATTAATTAATTATTTTTATATTATTACTTGTTCATAATTAACAATTTTAAATTTATTAAAATTAAAATGCAGCTTATTTTGCATTATTTAAAGCACATAATTTTTTTTAATATTTACTAGTATGATTAATTTTTATGAAATGATTAAATATTTGATATTTAAATATTTAAAAAAATATTAATGATATAAATTCAATTAAATTTGTTTTAGAGTTCATAAAAAATCATATATATATAAGGTAATTTCAACATTATTATAAATATGAAAGAGTTAATATAGAAATAAACCCAAAATATTTCTATTAATAATTATATAATGATCATGATATAATGAAAAATTATTCAAAATTTAATAACTATATTTTTATTTGAATTGTTCATAATTGTTTTTTCATGTTTAAAAATTTTAATTTTTATTTTATATAATATTTATTCAATTCTATAATTACGTATATTAGATTTTTAATATATTTTAATATTTTTATGCAATAAGCTAAGTATTAAAATTTTTTAACAGGACAATAATTTTTAAATAAAACTATTATAATAAATTTATTTTCTAAAAAAATTATAGATATTATGTGTTAGTGTTTTGATGAATTTTTTATTATATATGAGTAATGTATAGCCAATAAGAGTGACCTTGTGTTAGATTACCAACCAACCTATAAAATTATGCCATTCTAAGGATAATTTATGTCATTTCTTATATGTTACTCTGGGATTACTCATATAGAAAAATCTATTCCATTACATGATTTTATCATGTACCTTATTCATATGGTATATTCAAATATTTATGAATAGACTCCACTTCTAATTTTTGATGAGTAACAAAATGTTATGAGCTGTGTAAAGAGTTTAAAATAAATATGGTTTATAAATATTTATTAGGAGGAGGTAATTTGATTAAAAAATATTTTAATAAGATCCTTGTTACATTAAAATGAAATAAAATGATAAATGGTATTCATATTAAACTCACCGTTCAAATAGTAATTGTTAAATTCATTCCAAAGGAGCACATTTCGAGAACTCCATCATCCAACTTCTTTGGTCATGAAATATATTAGTGCTAAAGGATTAACATGAATAATTCATGGAAGGATAGGTGATACGAGAACCTCTATGAATATTACATGCTAATTATAGGTTCCCATAAACATTCATTAGTTTTAATTTTTTGTGTTTTTTAGGATACACTAACTAGGGGAACAAAATTTGATTACGTTAATGGAAGAATATATTTATGTTATTCTATATAATGGATTGGAAAAATGGTTTTCCACTCAACTATCGGTGATTTATATATGATATGATTCAATTGGATGATTAAAAATAACTAAGTGGTTAATTAAATGATAATGAAGCCCCATTTTTTATTGATATATTTATCATGGACTATTAATATATTTGATGAAAAAATTGGTAATCCTTTTAGTGGAAGCTAATTTAATAAAATTCATTATAGATTTGTTAATAATAAATGAAACTCATTTGATAAAAGATTATACATTACATAATATCATCATCTGCATCTTCAGTCTATAATTTTTATAAATCATTCATTTAAAGAATTGTAATATATGTATATCATAATGTAGATGAATTAAAGAACATTCATAAGTAAAATTGATGATTTAAGAAATTTTCTTACGAAAAATTCAGTTTTTTATAGCAATTAAATATATGGTAAACTGAATCCAAATACTTATAGAATAATATAATGACTCATTTATATTTTAATTGGAATTAGAAAAAAGATAATCAAATTAATATTATCCTCTACTCTGGTACGCAATATTATCGGTTATATCATTGATTTCTGTCTCTTATAATCAATATTTTAGGGTATGTAAAATGGTATTTAATATTATTGAATATTCTAAATAACCTTTTGAGACTAAATTTTTACATAAAACATTAGTTTTTATAGAGATAAATTCTTTTATTTTTAAAGATATATGATATCAAAAGAACGATTTAAAATTTTTATAAATATAATAAATTTTAGAAAATGAATAAAATAAAATTTTAGTGTTATATGGTTGTCTTTAATGTAATACAGTAAAGGCATTATTTCATTTTTGACTTGGATGATTGATATGTGGATATAATTTTCATAATAAGTTTATTTTTCCTCATTTATTTTTGAACAAATCTTGTAAAACTATTTTTTAAATGAAATTGGATGTCTATTTTTAATAAACACTAGTAATTATTTATTTAATACAATATCCTTATTTATGGGTATAAAAAAGTTTTTTATATGGTAGGGGAATTAATTCTTTTATTATCAATTGAAATATTTCAACAATATGATAACAATGAAATTATATTTACCCAATATTCTAAAAGTTTGTAGAATATAAAAAAACACATATTATTTTTTGTTTGTAATGTACTTGTATAAGTAGAAATTTTATATTGATGGTTAAACATGGAGGTGAAAATATAATTTATAACATAGAAAATGTTTATTCATTATGTTAATAATTGGCATTGAAAGCTAGGGTTATCAAAAAACAATTTAAGAAAAAAATATGATTTGATTACTAAATATATACCTACAATAATTTGTGAAACTATATGTAATGTTCATATCAAGTGTGCATGTTATTGAAATTAATTATTTTATTTTGAAAAAAATTTAATATTGAATGTATATTCTAAAAATTGATTAAAATATACATGAGTACAAAATCAATTTGATAATTGATTATTCTTATATTTTATATTCTTGATATGAAGTACATAGTTACTACATTAAGGATTTTCATGTAACAAAATTTATAAATCTCAAATTATTATTTTAACTGATGTACATCTTCATATTAATAATTTTGTATTATAATTAGATATTTCGATAACGATATTTTATTATAAAAAACAAGATATTATTAATTGTACAAACATGGTTTGGGATTCATTTGGTTCTATAACAGCTTCAGAGAATAAGATAAGGATAAAACATTTTATGAATGAAAATAAATTTTCCCATATATTGGTTAAAATATTTCTGAATTTATTCCAACCACCCATCGGTGGTATGTTGTTATTTTTAATATAATATATTACAAAAAATAGTATATTTTATATGATATGGAATGAATTTGTTATTTTTTATAAATTAATAATAAATGAAAATTATTTCTAAATTGAAAAGGGTTTTGTGTATTAGTAAAATATTTTGATGAAAATATAATGTATTTGTGGATATTAATAGTATGTCTTGAGTTAATAATGTGAAAAATAATGGATTTGAACAATCTAAATCTAATATAATTAATACCCTATGCAGGTTAGGATGCATTAGTAAATTATAATATAAATTGTTCAAATATTACAAGGAAATTCCTCATTGAATTAAATTATATCAATGATGATGATTATCTTAAATGGGTTTATATTGAGAAAAAAAGTCTACAACATATGATATTATGTTGTCAAGAAAAGAGGTTTGAATATTTTCTGGTATTTGAATAATTTTTAATAAAATTCCTAAATATCTTATTTATTCTGACTAGAATACATCATATATGATTCTAATAATGAGTTTAGTTTGAGGGGTATATAAGATGGTCCTCAAGAGATGTGAATGGAATTAAATATGAATATTTAATTTTAAAAATCCCATAATGTGTTGAAATCATATGGATTCGAGGGTTTCTTGTCATATATTACGTGCTTAACTAATTCAATGGATATATTTTTTAAATATTATAAAAGATTTGAAGAATATTAAAATTTATCATATTAGTTTGGAAGTTAATTTTTTATCTTTCTTTTATGCAGCATACGTAAATGGAAATATAGATACAATTCATATAGTGAAATGAAAATTTACCTATAAAATTCTGATTTTGTATTTATATAAAACTAATGTTTTTCATTGTGTATTATATGTTGTAGAGGAATTATAAGGTAATTAGGAGTAGTATTCTTCCATAGGGATACAAAATTGACACTTTAGGCAAAAAACAAAGAATATTATTTATTGTGTGTGTTATAAAACCTACCATATATACCACATGTTGTGTCATATAGATTTGTTTTTCATACAAGTGGATCATGGATCGTATTTTAGTCCCCATTACACGAGGTTAGAAAAAAAACTAGAATGGTAAACATCATAATTTAATACTATAACAACTGATACATTACATGAAAGGTTAACACATATTAATAAAAAAAATTAATCTTATATTAAAATAAAATAAATAAGGACTGTAAAGGCTTGGTTTCATTGGTAACATAATTATGTAAAAAAATTCATATGTTATCAACATCATCTCCCATGTTTTTATTCATAACTATAACCCCTTTTTGACATGTCATACTTAATTCCATTCATCATAACCTAGTATAGGTAAACATAAGAATGGGTGAGCTCTGATTTTTACTATGGGTAAAAAAGTGAGACATCTATGATCCCATAAAGATAACATGAGTATAAGGGTAATAGAATATGACAAATACAACAAAAACGTAACTATTTTTATCAAATAAAAAAACTATATCCAAGTCATAATGTTTGTTAGTCTATAAGACATGAATCATAAAGGAATCAAAGAAATTAATCCAATAGAGAACAACATATACATAAGATACACGTTTTTGGAATATATGTTAACATATAAAATCATTTATATAGTAGTACATATTCAATTAAAAGTATATAATAATTTAATTGTTTCACCCCCCCAACCATCGTTGCAATTAAGGTTCACATCCAAAACTATTTTAGTGGAAAATTCTCATTTATAAATTAGGTTAACTCCCCATTCAACTCCAATTTATCTAATGAAAAATCCATAAATACCTATTCATTTAAGGGATATATAATTAAATCCATTCTCATCACACAATGAAAATAATATATATATTTTTCACATTATCAAAAAAAATTCATCATACCACTACACATAAAAAACATTTGGTCTCATAAGAATTTCAACACAACATATCCCATAAAAAATAAAATAATTTATTAAATATACTTTCATCAAAATAATAAACCATCAAGATATTTAATGGAGATTATATTAGTGGATCATATCCTTCGTATATATTATGGATAATTATGGCGTGTTTTCATTAATGAATTTACATATCATTAAATTATCATCGTAAAATTTCATAAAGAATAATAAACATTCCAATTCGAAAATATATTTTTGAGAAATAAAAATATTCTTGTATATTAAAGAAATAATTTAATATTAAAATATCATTAATTTTATTAAATAAATAATCAAATCATTTACTCTTCATATATTTTGTAATTAATGTTCACATTATACATGCAGAAACAAATATTCTTTTAACATATTCAACAAAAATTCCAAACTCTCTAATATTATAATGTTACTAGTAGTTTCCTTCTAAATATATTTTTTGAAAATAAAAAATAATTAAAATTAATTTTTATAATAATATAATAATTATAAAATCATTTTTAAATCATTTTCATAAATTATTCTAAGTGATGATGATGGCTTTTTGACCGGTGGGAGAAATAAAGTCTTTTATCCTTATGAATCTTATTTTGGAATGATTAGTAAATAACGAAAAAATTAAATGAATAAAATTATTGTAAAAATAAATTAGAATACATTTAAAGAGATTATATAAATGTAGATATTAATATTTCATCATAATAAACCTAATCATATACAATCCTGACATTATATGATATTTTGATATAAAACCCTTACAACATTGGAAACATTTTACTAATAAGCCCCGTGAACAAAAGTTACATAGTTGGAAATCTAAATAAACATAAATTTTAAAATAATAATATTAATTTACAACCATCATTAGTAAAAGACACCACATAAAATAAACAACTGGTAAATATAAAATGTGTCTCATAGAAATAAAAATTAGATGAAAGTACATTATATTGTGTTTCAAGATACAATGTACACATTAAAAAATAATTTATAATAAATATAGATTAAATAAATATATATAATAATAATAATAATAATGAATATCATACCATATATTATTTAGTTATAACATTTTATCACTTATCTATTCACAATGTTTTATTAAAATAATTGTTCTGGGAAATAAATAGTACGTTTTTCATGTATGTTTTGGTACAGTGCTTTTTGGAACTTGTACAATGACTATGGTTTCATAATCACCATAATTAAAATTATGATATAATAATAATATTTATTCATTACATTTATATAAATATTCATCCATAATATATATATATATATAAACAAATTACAACATTTATTGAGATGGTAGGTTATAAGAATGCATTTACATTGATTTTATTTTCCTATTGAATGGATGGATAAAAATGTAATCAATTTTATAATAATCTAGAAGATTATTTATAAAATATTTATTTTATATCTACATAATTATTTCATTATTAGATTCAATGTTGATATAATATGAAAAAACAATTATATAACACTGTACTAGTGGTAGTCTACACGTACACCTAAAAGAACATATCATTCTAAAAATGATTAAAAAATTAAAAATATTAATTTTATATAATAATTACTGAAATATATTTATGTAATAAAAAGGATTAATAAAAATAAAATCCATCCTTCTATAGATCATCCATAGAGGTTATATAAATTGAGTTACATTTGTTTTTGAGATTATATTCATTCATTCATATGATCAATGATTTAGTTACCCATTTGACAGAAGACAAGATAAATATATATATAGGTTATAGAATTATCATCAAAAATATTTATATATGGGAGATAATGGTGTTATTATTTATTTATATTTGGATATTATTTTATGTTGGTGTGGAATAAAATAAAAAAAATGCATTTTTTAGAATTAGAACTCCTCTTTGGAGAAACACTTTAGGATTATACTAAAAGTTGTAATATGCGATTTTTATGATCATATAATAGACTCTATGTCATGGTAAATATATAAGGAATGTTTTTTTCAATTCCTAAGAAACCCAAAAGGTTTTTTATGTGTGTATATTGGGGGATAATAGATTTCCATTTTTATGTGGGTGAGGGAACCGACTTCGATATTTCCTAGACGAATCATAATATGATAAAGTTATATCAGAAATAAATGCTTTAATGGGTTAATAAATGATAAGGTGGTATAATATAAGTAATAAATATAGATATTAAAATGGAATTTTTTTAATTTAAATTTTCAAACGTAGCCATATAATTTGGTTTATCCACTTGTAAACTCATTTTAACCTTAACCAACATAAATAATTTTTAGTATTTTTAATATTAGTTGTGACCAAAAATAATTTTTGACTCAATACCTAAAATTTTATTTTATTTTTCAAATTATGGAATAATATTTATCAAATTCAATTAAATTAAGTGGACTAATTTAATTTAAGATTAAATCTGTAGTTACTATGAAAATTCAATTTCCAAAAGAAAAAGTTTTCTTAAATATTAAAAGTTACAATATCAAAATTCAACATAAAATTGAATAATTGATTTTAATTAGATTAATAATAACATATTTTATCAAATGTTACATTTAAAATACATTAAAATAGAACATGACTTTTTAAATTATTTACATGAAAATTAATTTTCAATAAATTTAAATAATGTAAAATATTATTCAAAAAATTAATATTTTCATAAAATTATCCAAATTTTACTCGATGATAATTATGAAATGATATTCAAAATATAGTTTTTACATGTATAAAATATTTATTTTAAAACAATATCATCAAAAATGATGAAACATATTTGTAGTAAAATTTATTTTTCAATCATATAACTGGATTTATTATTATACAATATTTATAAAAGATTTTAGATGAATTATCTAACCTTTGACTAAATACATAACAAATATTTTTCACTAAAATATTTCACCAATAGTTAATAATTTTTTTATTTAAGACAAAAAACATTTCAACCATAAATATAGTATTTTAAAAAAAAATTAATTTAAATTGATTTTATTCTCATTTTTATTCAATTAATAAGAAATTAATTTATTTTATTTACGTGTAATTTAGATAAATTTAATAATTTATTATGTTTTATTAATATAATTTGGTTTAATGGTGTTATAATTGTATACTATATTATAGATCATTAATACTCAGTGTTACTTCAAACCCCAGTTGTCGGTGATGGAAGACATATTTGAATAAAAATATTTAACAAAATATATGTTTTTTGTATAGTAACACCTTTAAAAATAACTTCAGGCTCAAAATTTCATCCCTATGATAGAAAACGATGAGTATTTTTATTTATCATCATTTCTTTAGGATCCCATGTAGCTTCCTCATATTTGAGGTTTAACTGTAAAACATTTACCAGGTGAGTGGTTTTGTTTTGTAAAAAAATTTATATAAATCAATAATATTTATTGGTTTTTTCACATAAGAGATATCCTAATATAGTTTTATGTCATTATAGTTTATTACTTGTGAAGTGTCATGTATATTGTTTCCATATTATAAATACAAGGAAAATATTTTAGACTTTAGAGAGGTTTAGTGGATGTTTACAGAGAGATTATATTCTATATAATATATTAGAAATCATGAAGGGAAAATATTCTATGGACTTATTATTCCTTTCATACCATATATCATAAACATATTCCATAGACAATGTCATAAAAACACAATGTCAATAAATAAAAATTCCATAATATTATAATAATTTTTAGAAAATCATTTCATTTGACTCTAATATTACTTGGTGTGATGATGAATTTATAATTGTATGACATTACTTCTTCTAGATTAGGTCCCGATAAATTTCCTTCTCTAACATCAGCTTAGTAAATTTGGCTTCTAAACATATACCCATATACGGATTTATTAATAGCCCTAATAAATGTTGAGTGAAATATATTTTTTAGGTTAACCTGATTAGAGGAAGTTGTTGATCCCAACCAAGATTGAAATAAAGAGAAACAAGAAGCAAAATATCCACTAGGGTTTAAATCATTATCACATATTAATAATCTTTATAAGGATGAAACAAAGTGATGAAAATAAACTCTATATCAATATCCAATTAATGACCTCTCCAAAATATTAAGGTGTACCTCATATCCTAATTTGATATAATAGAAAGTTGTACTTCATGGAACCGTACAAATTCATTAATATATATCATTAAAATATTATCCAGATAGAATTCTTGTCTTGTAGAAATGAATTGTGATTGGTTTTATAGTCATCAACTACAACCCAAATAACATTACATGCCGTATATTTTTGGGGCATCCGATGAAAAAATGAGTTATCATGTTTTCCCATTTTGAATATTGTAATAGAAATGGTTATATAAAAATTATAGATTCGTGTTTTTTACTTATAAGATGATAAAATATATAAATAATGATTTTCGGAACCATGCACCAAGAGGGGGTGTGATTCCATGACCAAGTTAGCTCTAATTAATTTCATAATATTATTATTTATATTTTTATATCATGTGTGAAATATTTTCATAAAATTATTATATATATCATATAGATTCCAATATTCAAAATCATATAGCACAGTTTAATATATAGTGCCGAGTGTACCTTAGTCATGCCCTAATGTTATTCGGTATTTTACATTCCAAAAAATGAGTTATTAGTGAGTTAATTAAGAGAATTAATTAACAAAATTAATTATTTAATTCATTTAACAAAACATATCTAATACCAATAATAAGTATCCTAATACAGATAATCTACAAGTATATCTTTATAACTCGTGTATTTTTTGAGAGGAGAATAAACCATTTTTCATTGGTATAAGGATATCATACAACAGTCAACAACTAAATCAATGTGAATCGATAGGAAGAGACACCAAAAGATATTCTCCACCATTTGAGAACACAATCATCACAATGTAAGGATCCATAATCAATATTGGACTTATTATTTTTTTGTTATATATAACTTTTTAATTAGATGACCCTAAATATTGAATATTCTTCTATTTCATTGGAATTTTGAATCCTAGCACAGACACCATTGTTGAATAAATTTATTATTAAATTTATTAGCTATTTTTATGATTGAATATAACCCTATATTTCTCATCTCTTAATCAGTTGATGAGAATTATTCAATAACAATGATTATCACACATTTAGTGTGATTTTACCCCAAATATTCATCATATTCTTCACCATTGGATAATGAGGTTATCATTAATAATTATCTAGAAGGTTTTAGAATTATTGAACCATCAATTTCATATAATGTTTGTTTGTGATGATAAGGTAGTCAATTTAAGTATGGACTGAGATTGATTTTGGGATAATAGTGATGAATCCCATGTATATGGTATCAGCTACTAAGTGGTAGTGATGTGAAGCGAATGAATAACTTATAAGAGATGATTGTATTATGAAAACATTGAATTATATCAACCAGAAGGCTGAAATTGTTGTCTTATAGAGTTATTTAGTGATTTCAGTTAGTTAGTAGTGGTGATTTTAAATGGATTATCTGTACCTCAAAACAAAATAAGGATTCATTTGGTTTGTGAAAAAACCTGACTACATGTCATATGTTCTGAAAACTACTTTCCACATAGTCCCATTATTGTGAAGGAATATTTCTGAAATGGGATAAATATAACACATGATGTGGAACGCCACTAGTTGTGTGACTCCATGTTTGTGGCCCGACATGTACTTCGGTTGTACACATATATAGAAATGACCATGGACATGCGATGTAGTTAATTAAGGATAGTGTACTTTGGAAAGGAAATGATATAATAAGAAGGCCCCTGGTTGCTGAGACACAACATTTAGTACCCATAAAATACATAAAATAATATTTCATAGGAACTATATGTTTTGGAAATTACATGAACTTTTAGATGAGAGGGAGAACAATCCGTACGAACCACATCTCATTCCCCTTGTGTCATGTGAATATTCTACATCCAATGCCACCTTCATTTTGACTCGGATTTTGGGCAACATGTAGCCTATATATATTTATTTAATATAAAATAACCATATAACATTCATAATTTAATACTATACCAACTCATACATTACATGAAAAGATATCATATATTAATAAAATATATTTCGTCTCATCTAAAAATAAAATAAATAAGGGCTGTAAAGGCTTGGTTTCATTGGTAACATAAATATGAAAAAAAATTCATTTGTTATCAACATCATCTTCCAATTTGTTGATCATAACTATAATCCCTTTTTTACATGTCATACTTAATTCCATTCTTCATAACCTAGTGTCAGTAAACATAAGAAAGGGTGAGCACAGATTTTTACTATGGGTAAAAAATTGAGAAATCTATGATCCCATAATTATAACATTAGTATAAGGGTAATATAATATGATAATTACAACTAAAACCATACCATTTTTATCAAATAAAAACACTAAATACAAGTCATAAAGTTTGTTAGTCTATAATACTTGAATCATAAAGGAATCAAAGAAATTAATCCATTAGAGAATAACATATACATAAGAGATAATTTTTTGGAATATAGGTTAGTATATAAAATCATTTCTATAGTAGTACATATTCAATTAAATGCATATAATAACTTAATTGTTTCACCCCCAACCATCATCGCAATCAAGGTTTACATCCAAGACTATTGTAGTGGAAAATTCTCATTACTAAATTAGGTTAACACCCCATTCAACTCCAATTTATCTCATGATAAATCGATCAATACATATTCATTTAAGGGAAATATAATTAAATCCTCTCTCATCACACAATGAAAATAATATATATTTTTTTCACAGTATCATAATTCATTCATCATAACACTAGCCATAAAAAACATTTGGTCTCATAAGCATTTCACTACACCATATCCCATGAAAAATAAATGAATTTATTCAATATAATGTCATCAAAATAATAAACCATCAAGAGATATTATGGAGATGATATTAGTGGATCATATCCTTCATATATATTATGAATAATTATGGGGTGTTTTAATTAATTAATTTACATAACATAAAATTATCATTAATAAATTTCATAAGAAAAATAAACATTCCAAATCGAAAATATATTTTTGAGAAATACAATAATTCTTGTATATTAAAGAAATAATTTAATATTAAAATATCCTTTATTTTCTTAAATAAATAATCAAATCATTTACTCTTTATATATTTTGTAATTAATGTTCACATTATACATACAAAAACAAATATTCTATTAAAATATTCAACAAAAATTCCAAACTTTCTAACTTTAGAATCTGACTAGTAGTTTCCTTTTAAATATATTTTTTGAAAAGAAAAAATAATTAAAATGAATTTTAATAATAATATAAGTTTTATAAAGTCAATTTTAACTCATTTTCATAAATTATTCTAAGGGATAATGATGATGTTTTGACCGGTGGTAGAAATAAAGACTACTATCTTTAAGAAACTTATTTTGGAATGATTGGTAAATAACGAAAAAATTAAATGATGAAAATATTTTTTAAAATTAAATTAGAATACATTTAAAGAGATTATATAAATGTAGATATTAATATTTCATCATAATAAACCTAATCATATACAATCCTGACATGCTATGATATTTTAATATAAAACCCTGAACACTTTGGTAACATTTTACTAATAATCCCCATGAACAAAAGTAATATAGTTTTGAATTTAAATAAAAATAAATTTCAAAATAATAATCTTAATTTACATCCATATTCAGTAAAAGACACCATATAAAATAACCAACTAGTAAAAATAGAATGTGTCTCATAGAAATACAAATTATTTTAAAGTACATTATTTGTGTTTGAACATACATTGTACACATTAAAAAATAATTTATAATAAATATATATTAAATATATATATTATAATAATAATAATACATATAATACCATATATTATTTACTTATAACATTTTATCCCTTATCTATTAACAATGTATAATTAAAATTATTGTTCTGGGAAATAAATATTTTCTTCTTCATGTATGTTTTGGTACGGTTCTTTTTGGAACATGTACAATGACCATGGTTTCATAATCACCATAATTAAAATTATGATATGATAATAATATTTATTCATTACATTTATATATATATTCATCCATAATATATATATATAAACAAATTACAACATTTATTGAGATGGTAGGTTATATGTATGCATTTACAATAATTTTATTTTCCTATTGAATGGAAAGATAGAAATGTAAAAAATATTAGAATAATATAGAATATTATTTATAATATATATATTTTATATCTACATAATTATTTCATTATTAGCATCAATTTTGAAATAATATGAAAAACTAATTATATCACATTATACTAGTGGTAGTCTACACGTACACCTAAAAGAACTTATCATTCTAAAAATGATTAAAAAATTAAAAATGTTAATGTTATATAATAATTACTGAAATATATTTATGTAATAAAAAGGATTCATAAAAATAAAATCCATCCTTATATTGATCATCCATATGAGGTTTTATAAATTGAGTTACATTTTTTTGTGATATTGTATTCATTCATTCACATGATCAATGATTTAGTTACCCATTTGATAGAAGAGAACATATATATATAGGTTATACAATTATCATTAAAAATATTTATATATAGAAGATAATGGTGTTATGGTTTATTTATATATGGATATTATTTTATGTTGTTGTAGAATAAATGAAACAAAAATTCATTTTTTAGAATTATAACTCCTATTTGGATAAACTCTTTAGGATTATACTAAAAGTTGTAATAGGATATTATTTGATCATATAATAGACTCTATGTCATGGTATAGATGTAAGGAATGTTTTTTTCAATTCCTGTAAACCCCAAAAGGTTTGTTAAGTGTATATATTAGGGGATAATAGATTTCCATTTTTATGTGGGTGAGGGAACGGACTTGGATATTTCCTAGACGAATCATAATATGACAACATCATATAAGAGCTAAATGCTTCCATGTGTTAATAAATGATATGGTGGGATAATATAAGTAACAAATATATATATTAAATTGGATTTTTTTTTTGAATTTAAATTTTCAGACGTAGACATATAATTTGGTTTATCCCCTTGTAAACTCTTTTTAACCTTAACCAAAATAAATAATTTTTAGTATTTTTACTATTAATTGTGACCAAAAATTATTTTTGACTTAATACCTAAAATTTATTTTCATTATTCAAATTAAGGAATAATATTTATCAAATTTAAATCAATTAAGTGGAATAATTTAATTTAATATTAAATCTGTAGTTACTATGAAAATGCAATTTCTAAAAGAATAAGTTTTTTTAACTATAAAAAGTTACAATATATAAATTCAACATCAAATTGAATAAATGAATTTATTTAGATTAATAATAACATATTTTATAAAATGTTACAATTAAAATACTTTAAAATAGAGGAGGAATTTTTAAATTCTTTACATGAAAATTCATTTTCAATAAATATAATTAATCTAAAATATTAATCAAAAAATTAATATTTTCATAAACGTTTCCTAAATTTACTCCATGATAATTATGAAATGTTATTCAAAATATAGTTTTGACATGTATAAAATATTTATTTTAAAATAATATCACCAAAAAAGGTGAAACAGATTTGTAGTAAAATGTATTTTTCAATCATAAAACTGGAATTATTATTATCCAATATTTATAAAAAATTTTAGATGAATTATGAAACCTTTTACTAAATATATAACCGATATGTTTCACTAAGATATTTAACCAATAGTTAATAATTTAATTATTTAAGACAAAACACTTTTCACCCATAAATATAGTCTTTAAATAAACTTTTAATTTCAAATTATTTTATTTTCATTTCTAATCAATTAATTAGAAATTAATTAATTTTATTTATGTGTCATGTACATAATTTTAAAAATTTATTATGTTAATTTAATAGCATTCAGTTTAATGGTGTAATAATTGTATACTATATTATATATCATTAATACTCAGTGTCACTTCAAACCCTAATTTTCGGTGATGGAAAACATATTTGAATAAATATATTTAATAAAATATATGGGTTTTTTATAGTAAACCCTTTAAAATTAACTTCAGGCTCATAATTTCATCACTATGATACAGAAAGATGAGTATTTTTATTTATCATCATTTCCTTAGGTTCCCATGTAGCTTCCTCATATTGGAGGTTTCAATATAAAACATTTACCAGGTGAGTGGTTTTGTTTTGTAAAAATTTTTCCATAAATCAATAATATTTATTGGTTTTTTCACATAAGAGAGATCCTAATCTAGTTTTATGTCCTTATAGTTTATTACATGTGAAGTATCATGTATATTATTTCCACATTATAAATACGATTAAAATATTTTGGACTTCAAAGTGGTTTAGTGGATGTTTCTAGAGAGATTATATTGTACCTACTATATTAGAAATCATGAAGGGAATATATTCTAGGGACTTATTATTCCTTTCATACCATATATCATAAACATGTTCCATGTATAATGTCATAGAAACACAGTGTCACTAAATTCAAATTCCATAATATTATAATAATTTTCATAAAATCATTTCATTTGACTATAATATTCCTTATTGTGATTTTGAATTTATAATTGTATAACATTACTTCATCTAGATTAAGTCACGATAAATTTCCTTCTGTAACATCACCTTAGTACATTTGGGTTCTAAATATATACCCATATAAGGATTTATTAGGAGACCTTATAAAGGTCGAGTGAAATATATTTTTTATGTTAACCTGATTAGAGGAAGTTGTTGATCCCAACCATGATTGAAATATAGAGAAACGAGAAGTAAAATTTCCTCTAGGGTTTAAATCATTATCACAGATTAACAATCTTTCTAAGGATGAAACAAAGTGATGAAAATAAACTCTATATCTATATCCAATTAATGACCTCTCCAAAATATTGAGGTGTACCTCATATCCTAATTTTATACAATAGAATGTAGAAATTCATGGAACCGTACAAATTCATTAATATATATCATTAAAATATTATCCAGATAGAATTATTGTCTTGTATAAATGAAGTGTGATTGGTTTTATAGTCATCAACTACAACCCAAATAAAATTACTTGCCCTATATTTTTGGGGTATCCGATGAAAAATGAGTTATCATGGTGTCCCATTTTGAATATTGTAATCAAAATGGTTATATAAAAATTATAGATTCGTGTTTCTTACTTATAAGATGATAAAATATATGAATAATGATTTTTGGAACCATGCACCAAGAGGGGGTGTGATTCCATGACCAAGTGAGATCTAATTAATTTCATAATATTATTATTTATATTTTAATATCATTTGTGAAATATTTTCATTATATATATATATATTATATAGATTCCCAAATTCAAAATCATATACCACAGTTGAATCTATAGTGCCGAGTTTACCTTAGTCATGCCCTAATTCTAGTCGGTATTGGACATTCCGAAAAATGAGTTATTAGTGAGAATATAAAGTGAATTAATTAATAAAATTAATTATTTAATTCATTTAACAAAACATACCTAATACAAATAATAAGTATCCTACTATAGATAATCTACAAGGATATTTTCATAACCTGTGTTTTTTTTTTGAAAGGAGAATAAACCATTCTTCATTAGTATAACGATATCATACAAAAATAAACAACTAAATCACTGTGAATCGATTAGAAGAGACACCAAAATATATTCACCATCATTTGAGAACACAATAATCACAATGTAAAGATCCATAATCGATATTGGACTTGTTATTTTTTTTGTTATATACCACTTTTTAATTAGGTGACCCTAAATATTGAATCTTCATCTATTTCATTCGAATTTTGAATCCTAGCATGGACACCATTGTTGAATAAATATATAATTCAATTTATTAGCTATTGTTATGAATGATTATAACCCCATATATCTCATCTCTTAATCAATTGATGAGAATTCTTCTATAAAAATGATCATCACCCATTTATTGTGATTTTACCCCCAATATTCATCATATTCTTCACCATTGGATAATGTGGTTATCGTACATTATTTTCTGGATGGTTTGAGAATTATTGAACCCTCAAATGAATATAATGTTTTATTGTGATGAGAAGACAGTCAATTTAAGTATGGACCAAGATTGATTTCGGGATAATAGTGATGAATCCCATGAATATGGTATCTAAAATTGAGTGGTAGTGATGTGAAGCGAACGAAGAACTTATATGTGATGATTGTATTATGAAAACATTGAATTATATCCACCAGAAGGATGAAATTGTTGACCTGCAGAGTTATTTAGTGATTTCAGGTAGTCAGTAGTGGTAATTTTAAATGGATTATCCGTATCTCAAAACAAAATTAGGATTCATTTAGTTTGTGAAAAAAGATGACTACATGTCATATGTTCTGAAAAGTACATGCCACATAGTCCCATTATTGTGAAGAAATATTTTTCAAATGGGATAAATATAACACATGATGTGGAACCCCACTAGCTGTGTGACTCTATGTTTGTGTCCCGACATGTACTTCTGTTGTACACATATATTTAAATGACCATGGACATGTGATGTAGTAAATTAAGGCGAGTGTACTTTGGAAAGTAAATGAGAGAATAATAAGGCCCCTAGTTGCTGATACACAACATTTAGTACCCATAAAATACATAAAATTATATATCATAGGAACTATATATTTTGGAAATGACATGAATTCATATATGACAATGAGAACAATCTGTACGAACCCCATCTCCTTCCCCATATGTCGTGATAATATTCTACATCCAATACCACCTTCATTTTGACTCGTATTTCAGGCATCATGTAGCCTATATATATTTATTTAATATAAAATAACTATATAACCATTGTTTTAGACTATAATGTGGGTATTGGGCACCCCTATATCCATGCTATGGAAAACAAATAGGTATAAGTATATTATACAAACATGTACCCACAGTTTTCCAAAACCTTGGGTATATGGTTTTTTGACCTATACCCACGGTATTTCAAAACTATGGGTAAAAAGTCAGATATACCCATGGTTTTGGAAAAAAACATGGGTATAGGTGTTTGTTTCAAGGCATATACCCACAATGTTGAAAAACCCGTGGGTATTGGGTTTTTTTCGAAAACCTATACACAAAGGTTTTTAATACCATGGGTATTTCATTTGTGTGTTATGGTAGAAAAAACCTGTTGGATAGAAAATAGTTTGGTTGGAAATCATATTCCCATGGTTTTCTATCCTATACCAACAGTTTGAATTAATATATTTATGTAGATACAAATAATATAATATATAAGTGGTGTAGATCTGTTGGTGAGTGTCAATCATTTATTTCTGATTGTTTCGAGATCGAATCTTGGTGACCATTTTTTTTCTAATATAATGTGCATGATTAATATATTAACATTAATGTAGATATATGTAATTGTAAGTGACATATCTCTATTAGTTATGTGCTAGATAGTTCTAGAGAATGATGCATGATTGAAATCCACCTACATTCATTTTCATAATATGACATGATATTAATATATTTATTAAAATATAGGTATAGTTTAATGTATTTTCCAAACATGAAGTGGTGTGGAACATCAAGTTAGAATAGATTAATGTAGTGGTCGCAGTTTCATCACCACTTAGTGCAATTTTTTTACTATTTACACCAATGGTTTTAAAAATGTGGGTAAAGTTATTTGTCAGTGTGGCAATGGGTAAGCGGATTTGACATAGTTGAAAAAAATCTATACCTACTATTTGGAAAACCGTGGGTATTGGATTTGGACTTATCCTGATGAATTGGTTTCCCATTGATCCCCAAACAAGGGGTATAACCAATAAAAATGGTTTTTGGGTCTATACCTGTAGTTTTTAAATTTGGGTGTAGGTCATTTTTTCAATAGTGTTTATTTTCCTCTTAGAAAATTATGGGGACATTCATAGTAAATGTAGAGGTACGATATGATATATTTCATGCATGATGATTCTTTGGTAACACTCGATGATAGATTTGAGCATGAATGATCTTCCGAGATAGAATAGAATGATACCCGCAAATAGAATTGGGTGTGGAACCTCAACCTATATAGTAGTACCCCCTAAAGAACATGTGCATGGGTCTTCTATCTATCTGTTCAGTGGTGACACTTAATAGAATAGTGTGTGGGTCCCCTATACACCTACTTAGAGTTACGTCCTAATAAAATATGTAATGGGCCATCTATCAACAAAGTTATACCCCATTGTAGTCTATTTCATGCATCTGCTATGTACCTACTATGTGATACCTTATTGGTGGACTACATTGTGGGTCCAATTAAAATTGATTAGATGCACCTAACAGAGTAGGTCATGGGCCCTTTACATATCCAGTTTTAACAACTTAATGATTATTTCATAGTTCCTCTATCTATCTACTAAGTGGTACCCTATAACACACTATTAAATTAGTTATCTACTATGAAATTGTTCCCTTAATTTTTTTGTGGAAAACTTGTCAATTTTAGTTCCTCCACACAGTTACCTCTTTAGAGAGACACACTAAATTATAGGAATCATTGATTGACCTTTTATTACTATTGGAAGATAATTTTCCTCAAATGGGGTGTGATATAGAGATATAATTTCCTCCTAATTTGTTTTATTTTATGACAATTTTATATATAAACAACTATTATTGTTGGCTTCATTTTCCCTCATTATTTGGGATTAAGATTTAAACTCTTATCACATCTCATATTTACAACACATTAGTTCCTAGTGTGTCTTATTATGTATGTATTTACAGAAACCATCATGATATTTTCCAAAATGATTCACATATTATTTTGATAAAGAATAGATCATTGATGATTTTAGAGGACCATAAGGATACCTTGGTTTATCTGACTATGTATGGTGGTTGGGGCTTATAGATTATGACCCAGGATATGGTAACATTTATTATCATTATATTTTTAGGTAGGGAGATCTGTTATTGTTGGAATTGTATATTTCCCCACTACATATTGGTTTTCACTATCACACCCTTTTGTACACCATAGTGGTTATTACATGTCTGGTTTCTACTTTATATGTTTTTGTATTGAAATATTATTACTATGAAATTCTATAGTTATATTTATTGGTGTCTTTTTATAGGTACCTTACATAAATTACGTCCATTTTAGTTATTAATTTAACCACAAATGGATAGACCATGGCATATAGAGGTGGGCTTGGGGTAGTTATGCATTTGTCTTCCACTAGCTAGATGGGACCCTATGGATCATGTCACTACATATTAGTATCAATGCATGTTCAACCCTGAGAATGTGTTTAGTATTTTTCCATTATGAGTACTTTTATAGATCTTAGGGAAATCGTAAAAAAGTGTCTCAAGTGTAGATTTCTGGCTAGGTTACCTTGTTTTGGTCTGTCAACAAGTCTAAGAATTTGCTATCACTCTTAATTATTTCTTGTCTACATAGAATACCAATACATTGGTTATAATAAAATTTGGTGCATACATCATAAATGATATGGTCCTTTTTATTTCCTTATTAATTCACCTCAAAACACACACAACCACACACACACACAGACACATACACATATATTAATCTAACCATGGTATGAGTTATTAAATATGTTGGATCCCTCCACAACAAAAACATTACAGGATACTAATTTATAATCATGAAGTCAATCTGATGAGTGTTGAGGCCTCAATTATGAGGTTATAACATGAGATATTTCCTCTATATGGGAAGGTAGATTCACGCCCATCATTCACGAAATATATTTTACCATCAAATTAGGATGATAATTCATTTATTCTTAATAAACCCCATGAGTATGAGTGTCAGTGAATGCTGAGGATCATTAGTGAGAAAAATCCCTAAGAATTTTAGGACAGAATTTACTCAACGAACTATGTTTTTAAGAATGTGTGGACCCCAAATGATCATATCGTTGTGTTGGAACCAAATATTTTCTAGAGAGATATTTGTCTCTAGAGGAACATAGAAACATTGAAAAATATCGAGGATCGCCTAAATTGAAATGTAAACCATAAAAAAGATTAAATATGGTTACTTATAAAAATAAAATTTTGAGAAGGATCTCTGCATAGAATCGATGTCCCAAGTTGTACACCTCTCCATTTCCACATATGCTATATTTTTTTCCCATGAACTGGTGATGGAGACAATCGTATCTAAGATAATCTATGAAGATGGATATGGCTGTGGATATCATAGGGTTTAGTGGTCTACAAAAAATATATGGTGATTTTTTGTAGGGTCATCACATATGTTATCTCCTTATGGTCGAACATAGTCATGTGTTCACATGGAACGTGGACTATGTAGGGGACTTATATAGCCCCAAGCAGGAAGATTCTATGAATTTAATGGGTTTGGTCACATGAAACATGAATACTTAAACTCACATTCTATGGAGGGTATATGAATAGTGGTTAAACATCCATTGATGAGGCAACTCTATGATCATAAATCTCTCACATGAGTTTAGGGCTACCCCAATGGAGGTATAGATGGATGAGGAGCAGGTGGGTAACCTAGAGGATGATTTTCTAGTATTAAATGATGTTATCAGCTACTTCCACCACCACCACCACCACCTTGATGCCCACTCCTAGCATAGGGAGTGTCTAGTGGGGATATGGGAAGCCATATGAAATTTAGGCATATGAACTATTAGTTAATTATATGATAAGGGATATAATCATTGATTATAATAATATTTATTCAGTACTAGTTGACAATGTTTTGATTCATTAATTCATCACCTTACTCTTTATGATAGAGATGGGGATCATAGTAAATAATTTATCCTAGTATAATTTTTTTCAATTTTATACAAGGGATACTTTTATGGTGTCATTTATCTATATGTATTGAGAGATAACTCTTAGTGGAGACAGTTTCTCAGGTGACCAATTGGTCATCACGATGATACCATATGACTTCATCATGGGTATGGACGTGTTTTCCATGATCCATGCCCAAAATTACCATCACCAGTGAAGAGTCATATTCTTCATATGGATGGGATGATATTATCTTTTGTGTGATTATGAGGGAGATATCATGAATGGTTGAGTGATGATTTTTAACATGAAACTAAAAACCATCACACATTTTTGGGAAAGATTATTACTTTCTATAAATTTCTCTTTAGAAATATATATTCATTCAATTAGGCGGGATTAAATGGAATTATTTTTTGATGATGTTTTGAGACTACCATTGAGGCGATACATGGATTGATTTCATCAACTTGAACCCTAGGACAACTATGCTATCTTTTGTTTCATATAGACATGCCCTTGCTAAGCTATGGGAGTTGATGATTCAGTTAGAAATACATCCATAGTATGGTTTTATCAGAAAGAATGTTTCCCCCTATACAAGATCTTTTTTAAAAATATTTGAATGATTGATTATAGTTTTTTATTGACTTTTGTTGACTAAAATCTTCCACAATGAATTATAATGATCTATTTTTAAGGAATTAAGTCCTCTTTGACCTATCGTGAGGTGAAATATAATTATATAAGCCCAATCTCGTGGCCAACTACCTATAGTTGATGGTTTGTGAGGATAGTATTCTAATTCTATAATTATGATGTTGATATAGACCCTATGAGTTTTGGGTGATTATATTATTTTCTAATAATGGCCCTACTATGTTTATGTCACTAAGGAACCAGAATTTCCCGTCGTACATGGACATTTTTTTTTCATCAATGATGAAATGGTCATCTACTCTACAATATAAGGAGGTATAAAAGATCACTTGAGGATAGTTACAAACCTACTCTAGGAGAAATAAATTTATCTAAAGCATTAAATGTTTATGTTATGGTTTCATGATGTTCACTTTATGGGGTATTCCATTTCTGAGGATGGAGTAGATTTGGGACTATTAAAGATAAATGAAGTTATTTCATATGATAAATCCAATGTAAGGTAATATAAGAAAACTTTTCCTGGGATGTATTGGTACAATAGAAGGTTCATTGAGGAATTATATAGGATTGCATCCCCTTTCTCCACCCAAACACAAAAATGGTAGATGATTAGCTATACAAAGTAGTTCTGAATATCCTTTGATTAATTGAGGATAAGTCTGGAATGTGATCCTATTTTGAGACTACCAAATAAGATCATGGAGTATGTGGTATATTTTGATTCCTCATAAGTAGGTCTCATTAGTTTTTTGATGTTGAATTAAGTATTTATCATATATGGGTAGATGTAGTTGAGTCCCCTTGTGAAGAACTATGAAATTCAGGAATTGGAGCCACCTGGGGTAGTCTTCACTATGATGATATGAAGGCACTATCTTCACAGAGATTTATTTGTTGTTTACACAAACAATTAAATTCACAGGTATGTATTTATGTAATGAAACATGAACAATAGATATAGGCTCTTCATGGAGTTCCTATAGGACTATGACTTTGATAATTTCTATACTCCTATGAATTGATACATGGTTACAGATTCCCATAGTTGGAAGTCCCATACTCACCTAACATACGAGGTATCTGAAAAATTAGATTCCATGGATCTTACCCTGGTAGAGGTGGAGTGTACTCCTTATGTTTAGTTGATGTTATTGAATCCTCATCTTCTTGAGTGTTTTTGGGAGGATCCTTTGGAAGACCTTGACTATGTTTTACTACGTAAATAGATAACCTCAATATATTCTTGAGATGGACTTTCTAAAGGATATAATTGGGTCATGAATTCTTAGGGATAGATAGTGGTTCCATTAATGATGCAAGATGTGTTTAGGTTGTAGTTTTACACTCCTCATTTAGGTTTACATCCCACCGTGTCAAAAACATACATAGACCATAAGAAATAAGTTTTTTGAATGAAATGTGGTGGTTCATGGGTGAGTAATTAGCCTGATTTCTCAAATTTCAGTAGGTGAATGATGATCACCAGGTTTTATGTAGTTAGTTTTATCCACCATAGATCATAGATTGTAAATATTATTAAATATATATAGATTTTGTGACACTTATTCCACAAATAGTGAGAATCCCTAATGATATCGGGTTGATTGATTAATAACATACTAGGTCGGTATAATTCCTTACTATCTAGGATCATAGATCAGTTGATATTTTGAGGTAGTTGTATTTATGGGTGATCTTACAACATCATTGGGTGACCTCAATGATTATATTCAACCATGATGTGTGGTTCAGGTCATTTTTGTGGAGAGGCATGCAGGAGGCATTCCACACCCGGATGATAATGACTATAGCTTTCACTCTAATATGGATGGGCCAAATAGGAATACTATTTAGTTAATGGAGTATATTATGATGGATTTCATGTTAAATTGTGTCCATCTATAATATTATCACTTAAAGATGGGAGATTTTTCTTATAATAATATACATCACGATATTATCAGTATGTCACCATTCATGGTCATGTACAAGAGACATGATAGGTCAAATATATGATGGAATGACAATGAAGAGGATTATCTTATCAAGCTATAGATTTTACATGTGATGATAGAGAAGTAAAAGGTGGTCCTTGATCAAATGTGGATATCCAATTGAAAGATGAAATAATATAATGATCAATGTTTAACACCCTCATAATTCAAATAGGGTGACCTTGTTTTCAAGAGAGTTGTCAAAGAATAGAATTTTCCGAGATTTTATTTCATGGATGTTTATCTTCAAGGTTTATTAGGCATTTGGTGATTGTGTAATGTGTTGGTGATTTTTATTTTTTTCATCCCATAACCCAAATGTTAGAGGGCTTTCATGAAATATTCCATATGTCGTTGCAGAGGAGATATATGATAGATCATGTTCACAGTGTTGACTTGGTAGAACAAGTCATCAAGGATGGATCCTCATTCAAAGAGAACTTGGTGGATATTGAGTATTGATAGAATATGATCTTACTGGTCAGACCATTCCACTGGTTCTTTTACTATAGTATCATGAGATCATGCATGAGAGATATTAGGAGTGGGAGAGATAGAAGAGGGCACAATATCCCCCACCCACCATTTTTCAGAGTTTTTAATTTTTATAGAATATATTAAATGAGATAATAATTTATGTATTCTATTTCCCAATTGTATGAATTTTAAAAATATTTATAAATAATATGTCAGCCGAGTTCTAAGATGGTGTGGGGTTCTTGTGGACTGAGGTTCCCAAATTTTTTTTAATGAAAATATAAATTATATTTTATATCATAAGCCAATTTTTAAAGAATTTTTTTTATAATCTTCTAAATAGAGTCTCAGACCAATAATCTATGACAATATATGAATCTGGACTATAGGGTTTACCTTGGGCATGACTGGATGTTGGTCGGTGCCAGAAATTTAGATAAAGTAGAAACTGGTGGGTATGTTAACTGAATTTTGTATATTTAATTAGTTACTTTAATACCAAATACATAATTACTTATATATGTTACTATGGATGGAGAATAATAGGGTTCTCCTCATAAACCGGGGATTATTCAGAGGAGGTTTCACAATTCTTCATTGGTGGATACTGATTAGATGATGATCATTTACCAGATGAAGGTGAATCGAGGTGTAGAGAAAGTATCAGATCGTCCCCATCATTGGAAAATGTGTTCAATACCAATGAATTATTCAATATTGAGGTATGTTACATACATATTTGGGGTTCCTCCATCATTTTAATTAATCAATCGTTAATAAAAAATCTTCTTTGATTTCATGGAATCCTCAAACCTTTTCATGATCCCTAATGATCAATAAATTACATGCTTAGTTTTTTACATATTTTTATGCCATGTTTCTCTATTTTAATTTAAAATCTTAATACCACTGATTAATGATGACTTTACTAAGATGATTTTTACTGGTGGTATGATTATTTTCCAACCACATCTCATCACCGTCATCATGATTTCACTATGATGTCATGTTTGGACTTTATCATGTGGGTTTGACAAAAATAAAACTGATAAATTCGTGGATGGTTCATGTGTAGTGAATGTAATTTTTATTTCAAGACGAATTATTAAATATTACACGATGTAGGTGATCAATCCGATGAATCTGAGATATAGGACTAAGTGATAGTGATAGGTAGTGCATGTGGTATCTGAAGGCTTTGAGTGAAAAAACATAAATAAAATTTAAATCAACCAGAAGGATGAAGTTGATAATAGGATGTGTTTTCCACTATTTTCATGGGGTAAACCGTTTACGTTTTGATTGATAATCTTTATCTAGAAAGTATATTATGATTAACCATGTTTTGTAAAAAAATCCAACAACATGCCTTTAATTCTGAAGAACAGACGTTGTGTAGTCTCCTGGATACATCAGTTGGGTTTTTTAGCTGAGTTAAATATAACATGTTGTGTAGGACTCGAACACATAATTTGACATTGTGATTATTACTTTATTTTTACTCTAGGAGTCCATGGACACTAAAAAATCTAGGAACATTCCATGTACTGGCATAAGGCTAGTGTGCACAAGTCCAACCAATAGACCGTGATATGGAATCAGGTGGCCTAAACATGTTGTGTATTACTATTATAAATGTTATAGTAATAAATATTAGGAAATCTATATTTCGATGATGACATGACCAGGAAGATGACTAGTACCATAGGTCACACAGACACTATCATGTGCCATTTACAATATGAGAATATTTTACATATCATATCTTTTTTATTTTGAGTTGGATGTTTCCCCCAGAGTAGACTATACTATGTTTTTTTTACACAGAATGAGAGGGTTTTATTCCTAGTGGATTTTGATATATGATGTGATATATTCCATTAATGATTCTTTATTATGTGAAGCATGATGATTGAAGTGATTTACTAGGATCATCATAGAGTGATCAGATTGTTACCCCAAAGCAAACAAGGGTCTGATTCCATAACATAATTATTGTTATCCCCGTAATGAATTAGGTATTAGGTCTTTATCTATCAAATTAGTGGAACCCACAAAAATTACTAGGGAATGGGACATCAATCTACTTTAGAAGTGGTACCCCATAAAATACTAGGGTGTGGGTACTATACCTACTAAGTGATACACCCTATGGACTAGTGAGTGGGTCCTCTATCTATATACTTATTTTTACCCCCTGACAGTGTAGGGTATTAGTTCACTTCCTAACAAGTTGTACCCAGCGAACAGAATAGGGTGTGAGCCCACAACCTAATGAGTGCGACCCCCTTACAGACTAGGGAATCAGTCATATATCAATCTACTTAGTCATAACCACTTAAAAATGAGGTAATGGTTCCTATAATTGGGTATTTTCCCCCCTCAATTATGAGGTAATGGGGTGTGGTATGGGTCGTCCACACTATTAATTCATTGGATAGATATGAGAGATATTGTGAATCATTAATTATCCTTTTGGAACTATAATTTTAATATATTACTTGGATGGGTTGTAAAATTGAGATCAAATTCCGCTCTTGATTGGGATTCATTTAGGATTACATAGATATCTATTATTGTAGATATTTTTTACCTCTTACATTATGGTATAGCGATGCACTTCTATCACATCTCCTAATTCCCCACCATCTAGTTTTAGGGGTGACCTAGAAGGAATGTATGTACTCACCACTATATGGTATTTTCCTACATCTACCATGTCTTATGCAGAAGAATTATATATCGATATTGATTTTCACAGAAAATAGTGATACCTAGGTGAATTTGACTCTCTACATTTTTTGAGGCACAATGATGTTGATCTGGGCTATCTTATTATTTTTTAAAAAATATATTATGTTCTGAAAATATATTCTGTTTAGGAATTTATTTTGTACACTTTATATATTATTTTTCACTATTTCCCTATTTTGTATTCCCTATAGGTTATTACATGAATTATTATGATCATGGATGATGTTTTATTTTATAATCATTCCTCTGCAATTCTGCATGAAGATGTTTGGGTGCATTCATATATTTAATTGAGGTAAAGACATAAAATTTTCTTAATTACATACATAAAATATATTCATCTCTTATACTATGGAACGATTATTGGGGTAGATGTGGCTTGGTCTTCCATCAGCCATACATGTCCTAGTGGGTCGGGTTATAACAACATACACATAGAATTTTCCTAGTTATCATTAACTTACTGGCACTCAATGAACTAATATACAAACTATACAATATCTATCTTCATTCCATCAAACTAGATATATTATTTCTTGTCTCTATACATTATTTTACTTCGATGATGAATATATAATTAAGAACATTGGGTTTCATACAATAGATCCTTTTTTAAATATTCTACGCTTGGAACACATACAAGATTCTGAAACATTATCATTCCATCACTGTTTAGTTTAAAAATTGGAATATCTATCACATTCTTCAATAGAACCACATATTCTGTATGTGACTCCAGAATATGCACTTTTATTAATGGTTGAGTACTCGTTTTAAATGATAATATGTATTCCCTTATACCATGTTATCTTGATATATCCTTTGAAATTTTATAAAAATTGGATCTTTTCTAGTCCCCATCAAATATAAGTTAACAGGATCGTTTCAACTCGATTCATCATCCACCTTGTTTTCCCCTATTATGTAATTGTATTGAGAATTAATTATCTTTAATATATTCTAATCATCTTCTCTGGAAGATATGAAACTCCTACTATGTGAATATATAATTTATAATTTTAAGGTGAATATATATATCAAATTTCACTATAAACATAATCCCTCCATATGATTAATTACATTAATTTAATAGAAAACTCCTGATCAAGAGTTGGGAAATATTTTTAATCAACCAGTAATTATATTAAGGTATATGATAACATAATATCATTCTACATAAGAATGAATCACAATCCATTATTTTTCGTATGAATATGGATTTGAAAACCTTATGCACTATATTGTTATTAAAGAACATGTTCACAGAATAAACATCTTTTTTGTATAATGAAATTATCATAACATTAATATATCTTAATGAACATTGCTCATTTCTATGTTTACAATGTGATTTGATGAGATAACCTTGAAATAATTTTTACCAAGTCTCTAATATCTATGAAAACAAAGAATTCCCCATATCACAGTGACCATATTTATTCTATGACAATATTCAATAATTTATATCTTTGGTGTGTCCATATATATACCCTCATGTTAGATTAAATGACCAAATATAAAACCCTTTGTAACAAAAATTCACACGTATTAAATTTTTATTATAGATTCCCCTTCCTTAAGGAATTTATTACAATATTTATGTGATATTAAAGCCCTTTCATTCTCCATTATTATATATGAATATCATAAATAATTACTACCAAATAATAGCTTAGGAAATCAATATTCACACTATATGATATATACATTATTATTATAGAGGAATTGGCAGGGCCAAATTTTATAACTATATAATTAGTTTGTACATAGCTTGTGTATAATTTTTTATTGGGTATATCATCCTTTTTGGACCTCAACTAATTATATCTAAAATTAATAATAGTCTCCTAAAATTATTTATCTATTTATATTTGATCATACAAGTCGTTAATACGTGTTATAGGAGAAATTTTCTTTATTTTGATATTTTAAAGTTCCCAATGATCAATGTAGAGTCAAATAAATCAATATTTATTCATTAAATAATGTAGTGGTTCATCCATATGTGACACACAAATCCTAATAAATATATTTTTATGATTATATTGGTATTTCATATTCAAATACTAAAACTCATTCTGGGACATTCTATATGTAGATTTTGAAAGATGTGTGAAACTAGTCATAATTTGTATTTGGAAGTATGCTTCATGATTAAATGGATAACTGGGTAGATCATTAATAATGACATAAACAATCTCCAGCACAATACTCATATCATTTATAATGAGTTTCTCTCCAACCATCTGAGATAAAAACCCTTATGAATTGTAATCAAGACCCATAAAATGGATATGATTTCCATCATAAGTTTATATTTATCATGAAATTGTTAGGTGATCGGTGGTTGGATTATTATATCATAAGTGATATACCACCATAAAAATTGATATGGGATATATTTAGGAAAATCCAATACATGCCTATGAAAACATCAATTCAACCATAGGGACTATAAAATTCATTATAGGAATAACATTCTCATAAACCTCAATTAGAGAATAATCATATACATAATATGAAATAATCAAACAAATATATGTTTTCATTAGAAATTCAACATCAAGTTAAAAAGGATAGGGATTGATATTCATTAATACATTTCTGAATATAAATAAATTCATACAACTAAATCGAATTTATATTATTTAATATTTGAGCACAAATATTACCAACTCAACTTATCTATTATATATTAAATCCCAAAAAAAAGAAAATATGGTTAACATGATCATCAACCATCATTGATTAGAGTGGTTAATTATAAATAATCATTCATTGGAAGTCTAAATAAATATTATACCATCCTAATTTATGATATTATAGGATTATACTAGTTCATTTAGGGCCACAGTCTATTTAAATCCTTCAAGATAGTGTGTAAATAGGTTATTAATTTCATATACATATCCCATGGATTGTTCAACAATGTTGTGTAGAAAGGACCATAGTCATTCACTAAGTGATGATTGAGTCAAATCCCAATACACCCTTTTCAGAGTTATTTCCCCTTAGTATAACTATTCTAAATCTAGATCCACTTATAGTATCTTGATATGGATGAATTTTTGTAGAAATAACTAACTCTATCCTTCACCAAAATGCTTAGCCATTATCTTATACATTTACATATCCACAGCATAACACCCCTAGAATTTTATAAAATAGATATTTTTTTAAATTTATTCTATGTCTCATGTTGTATGCTAAACAATTATAATATTTTCAAATACATAATTCCAGCACATATTGTAGTATACAAAACACTATTATTGCCTTGTGTTTTAATCAATATCAAGTTCTTTTGATATAATTTATTTCATGAAAGACTATGTTTAAGCGATTTTATAAATCAATAGAATCACACATGATATATTTTATTATGAAAATATAAAATTAATATATTTAATACATTATTTAAAACTCATCTTATATGATTTCTATACATGATATCAAAATAAATTCATTTTTCTAGATAAAACAAGTATTCTTTATATAATACAGTTTCATCACCTTTTGATATATCACCCATTTTAATATAGTCTTGAATCATTTATATGTTCTATTTGAAAAAATATATGTTGTATTTTGAAGTGGGATATAAAAATTTTTTTGTCGAATTTGTGATTTTTTTCTAATAAAATTCTTGTTTTGATGAATAATAAAAATACCCAAATTTTTAACTACGAATAATGTTTTCTACAAAATAATTAAAACGGTTAAATTATATTATTATATAATATTAATGTATAAATAGAATATTATTTTATCATTTTATATAGATTAGCTCATTTACATTTACATAACATTAAATTCATATATAAAACCATTCAATATTTTCAAATGTTTTCCCTTTTTAAAACCAATTTTTCATTCCGACAACAGGATTAATTTTAAATTAATTATAGAAACATATATGTTTTGATTTTTTAAAAAATGGATGACATATTTATAATAAGATGTTCTAAAATATTTAAATATATTTTTTTTACTTTTGTTCATTATGAATAGTAACTTCAGTAATTTTTATAAATAAATTAAAAGGGTAAATAGAGTAATTAAGGTTAAGAATAATATTATGATATTATAATTTAATTTTTCACAGTATCATTATATGATTAAATTTTCAACTAAAAAATTCTTTGGTCGAAATTGATTCTATTGGAAGCTAATTGAATGGGATTAAAACATTTATATTATTTTATTGAATGAAAAGTGAAATATGTCTCAATCAAATATTAATAATTAATTTATTTATAACATAAAGTTATTCATAAGATAAATTAGATTATAAATAAAAATATGAAATTTAAAATGTTTTTTTATATCAGGGTAATTAATTTATAAGTTTTAGGTAATAAATATTTATCTCGAATACTTATACTTTGACGATGTAAATATTAACTAATTGATGAAAAATAAATAATTTTTTTATTAAAATTATAATAACAATTAAAAGACCCTAAAACATGACCAAATATTATTGGTCATGTATATCCCTAAAATAATCATCCATGTGTTGAATTATTGGCTATTTAAAGCCTTACAGAAGAGATTGGGACACTTATATTATATTATTTGAAGTGATGTTAATATTGTCACATTCATAATTTAATAAGTATAATATATTTAATATTAAATATTCCAAATGAACAATTTAAACTAATTTTTTTTATAAAATATAGAACCATTATCTTCATCATAGTATTTTATTTCTAATATTTATTCAAAAAAAAGTATATTATGTAATTACACAAAATTGATGTTGTGATTATTTTATTAATTGAGATTGAAAATAAATGTCTTGAAACATATTAAAATAAATATAATTTTGTATAATTAATATATTAATTCAATTTTATATAATTAATTGACATTTTTGAAATATAATAAAACAGTTGCTTCCAAGTTAATTTGTCATCTTTTTATTTTTAAAATTCAACAAATTGAATAGTGTCAAAATGGAAACTATTGAATGTTTATCAAAATAATATTTTTTTAAACTATTTAAAAATAATATTTTTTTAAAAAAAATATATAATAATTATTATATGGTATAAAATAATATATTATGTTCATGTATTTCTTTATTGACATCAAATAAGTAAATAGATCATGCGTTTAAAATTGAACGATTTCTAACCTAGTTAAGAAATATTGAGAATAACTATATTATAATTGAAGTGATAATTTTTAAATTGACATAAAAACTTGATTAAAATTTATTAGTTTATGATATTAAAAACATATTTCATATCATACTCAAATTGGAAATATTTAGGTAGTTTTTTTATGCGATTAATTTATACTATATTAGAAAATTTAATATTTCCAAAGGTTCCCCTCGACTCAATTATAAAGGCGCACCTCTGCCATCACCACTTCACTTCATTTTGGACCATAAAGATCATCCATACCTTGACCTAATCCCTTTTAAACATACCTAGTTACATTATAGTGGTTCTGTGTTTCTTTAATAACCAACTCTAGTGCTCTAAGAGGAGATTTAGAGGAGGGATGTTAAAGAATATGTAATATCCTTTGCCGAATCATTGAAAATTCATTCTTGTTATACATACTCTTCATGAGTTTATTCATTATAAATAAAGAACTCTAGTATAAATGATATAATAATATGTTAGTAAAATAATGAAACACCCCTTTTACACCTTTTATCCATCCTATGAAAAATGAAATCACTACTCTTGTGTATGTACATCTTAGCGTCTTCACGTCGTTGTGTAATGTTTTTTTTACCACAAACATCTGTGGATATATGTAATGATGGATGTGATAAATAGGTATTGATATTATAAAATTATATTGATTATTAAATACTATACACCATCCACTTAAAAACCATTCACATTTATGGGAACGAAATCGTCGCTCGTGCGTACGAACTATTTACCGTCTCCAAAATGTGATGTCATTTGTTCTACATGATCATCATTAAATAATGATTATATAAATAAATTGATTGAGTAAAAATTATATATATAATACTCATATAATTATGTAAATGATATAACTATAACACAATAAGGATAACCAGAACGTATTCAACAAAACATGCATAAGAACATAAAGCAGTCAATACCCGAATAACGAGTCATAATGAAATGTTACTAACAAAAGGATGATAATATGATCATATATATCATTATAAATGTAACTATGAGACTGAAATAAGTCAATAACATTATTAAAATGATTATACATGAGGTTTAGAGGAATACGAATCATATCAGACCTAAGGTCTTGGATACTTTGTCAATATTATTATTATTCGAGATTGTTTACATGTAAGTATTTATGGAGGTATATTTATCATCCATATTGATGTTTTTTAATATTTTAATAAAATTATTTTCAATTCACTTATGTAATGACCCAATGTTTTAAATGGAAATTCCCTTCTTATAATTATCACATAAAATAACATGAAAACATAACATAATGAACTATTGAGTTATAAATGACAATTAAACATAAGGTTGCCACTTCTATGTTTTGAATATTGAAAATCCGACATACACGGTTGTGTTCAAGATGATTTTGGAGTCTAATGAAACAAATATTTTTTTTGGTGAATAGTGACCTACCCTTCTGAATAGTAACATACCCTTATGAATAGTAATATGAGCCTTATGAATAGTAAATCATCAATCATAAGAGTAAAATTACTTATGAATAATATAATAAATTTAGACATCATAGAAAGTGACAATTTGACCTTGGTAAATGTTTTGATCTTTTGTAAGTCATAAATAATTAATTATAATTAATTAATTAATTTAATAGAATATTTATTTCCATAAAATGTATTGAATAAATGTCTTATAATTTTTTTGATAATTTTATAAGACCAAACGTAATTTTTGAAAGCACTATAAATTCAGTTATAATTTTAAAAACCGATTTTTTATGTAAATTATGATTTTAGTTAGATATTAAATTAATAATCTTTTGAAAATTATTTTTGAAAAATGGACTTAATTTTTTGGATTCTACATGTAGAAAAATGGTTGGGGAAAATATTTGGTATTTTTCTGAAATACGTGAATTTTTTATGAATAGTTGAATCCGATAATTCACAATAAATGCTAAATAATGTATTAATTTGGTCATCGATGATGTTCTACTGATGTAATCCCACTTCGTTCTGGATTAAATTATTAACATACTATTATTGGACATCCAAGACTCTCTATTCCTTGTATTAGGTTAAAATTAATAATCTAATGAATTTTATATTAAGGAAACCCTCTCCCCTCCACTATAAAAGCCACCCTTCACACCCTCATTTCCTCACACCTCTCACGCTCCAAGCCTTCTCTAAACTCTACCCAAACACCTTCCCTACCCCCTCCCCTACTTCCATGAGCTTCTGGTCACGTCAAAATACAATGATTTGGCCCTTAAGGAGGTTCTCAAGAAGAGTATTCTAGAGGTAATTTCCCTCCCTCTTCTCCTTTATTTTCCTTTCATGTTCAAGATCATTAATTGATCTCTCCCCACCTATATTCCTCCAAATTGTGTTGCAACTCTATTAATATACAATTAATATAATTTTATGATTCTAATTGGATATTATATCATCCAACCCCCTTTCCCTATTCCTTGTATTTTATTAAAGAGAACGTTGTTCGTGATGTGTTAATTTATCACCTTCAAGAACAACATGCCTTCTTCTTCCATTTCTACCCTCATATCTGGTCATGAAACCATATTTGTGGTTCAACCAGGATATTTTATATGTATTATGTTCTATTTAATGTTTAGGAAATAAATTATGGCCATATTACTAAGTGAATAGTTAAAACAAGTTTGTTGTGATCCAAAAACCACTCAAATTAACCCAAATAATAATCATTAATTTCTTAGCTAACGATTCATCTACATGGATATTATTTGATCATTAAAACTCATGTAATATCATTAATAACATTTAATATAATTTTTGGTTGTTTACCGATGTTCTACCCAAATATCAATTTAAAAATACAAGTGAACCACCCAAGAAAATCCATAAAAACGAACATCCATGAACAATGTTTTTAAACTCTATAAGTCATCCAAAGGAACATAATATGAAATAATAAAAACAAAATGAACCCTGTTAATGTAAACATGGTTATAAAATTATAATTAATGAATATAATTTCATTATAAAGGACATTTAAGAGAAGGAAGCCTTTAGATACATGGTTATGGGAAATCTCGAACCCAATTTTATTCCTTTGGGTTCTCCCAATTTCACTCGATTTTTGATATGGTTACTCCTAAAAGATCATTTTTTCAGCATCTAATTTAATTTTCTGGGATATACATGTTTTTCAATGGTTTTTATGTCCATCAAAATGTTTTCCAAAAGACACTTCTTTTAAGAACACCCCCTTTTAATTCTCACTCAAAGTGAACGGATCTTGTAACATGTATGTTATACCCTCTTTCTTTTGGGAACCCAAAGCTTATGAATATTTTATTATGAGATGAAACCCATTACATTACATGGGTTCATTATGTTAATTTATGTTATATATTCATTGTGTCAAAAATGATAAATGATAATGTTATGATGTGATGGGTGTGCCCGGAATTATATAGCACAATGTGAATGTTTAAATGTGACGGGTGCAACCGAAATTATACAGCTCTCCAATGCTTTGGGTAAAGTGACTATTCTCATGAGTATATGATAAATTCTGTGTGAACAAGATGCTAGCTTGGTTCACAATTATTTGTGGTAGTTAACCACTATGACAAGATGTTTCATTTTATGCCATGCCACATTTCATGACTTTTATTTATGCTCCTCTCATGTTCGTGGTATTTTTACTATGTTATGACTAAGCTCACCCCATGCTATATATTACTTATATATCCACTTACTAGGATTCTAGATCACCCCTTTTTATGTATATCCTCAGGTGGCTACTTGTACTATGGAGAGGACAAGTTCCGATAAGAAGCTAGAGAAGATGAAATTAAATAAATGATTATGCTTGATGTTGTATTTGATATGTATGGTCCTAGTTTTACCAAGACACTAAACCTTTGGATCCCCTATGTGTAATACTATTATGTTTTTTATCTTTAAAATGATGTAATAGTAATGTAAGAAAAGATTGGGTCTCTATAGTTGGTATCAGAGGTATGGTTTAGTTAATTTGGGAATTAGGATTAGTGAACCCTATAGAAAACCTACAACATGAGACTAAGTACAAATATGCACACAAGAATATTTACCTAGGGATCCCATATGTTATTTTTTTGGTATAATTGTTTAAATGAATAAGTTATTCATGAATTGTTTAGTTATGAATTGTTATATCTTTTTCTATTTTAAAAAATCGTGGGAACCAGGAGAAATCAAGCCAAAAACTCTTGTGAGGGCCAATGCAACGATTGCCCGAACGACATCCCTAATGATTTCATAGGTGGAGTTCTAAAAATCATAGAGATTTTTACCCAATTATCTCAGGTTATGAATAATAACCATGATAATGGGGAACAACCTCCTTCACCGAAAATGGAGTGACTAGATATTGAATGTTTTATGTGGCAACAACCACCGATATTTTGTGGATCTTCTGATCCACTAGTTGCGGAACAGTGGGTCATCTCCATGGAGTATCACTTTTCTGGGCTTCAATGTTCTGAGATAGACAAGGTTAATCAAGTCATTTTCATCTTCATGATGAATCTGATCAATGGTGGGATTTGATTTAGAACACCAAGCCATGGGGGGAAATTGAAGAGATGGAATGGTAAGACATTAAGATAATGATTCTAAATAAGTATTTCCCAAGAACTCTTCACACGAAGATGAAGAGAGAATTCATAAATATCAAGATAAAAGAAGGAGAATCGGTCACAACCTATGAAGAAAAATTCACCAGGCTTGCAAGGTATGCTTTGGGTTTTGTTATCAACAATGATATCAAATTTGATAGATTCGTTAGTGGATTAAAACCACACCTTCGAAAGGTTCTTACAATTCAAGACATTGGGAGATATGAAGAAGTTGTTCAGAATGATCTCAAAGTAGAGATGGAGTTTTGCGAATGGTCCCATGGCTATGGGGATATGAAAAGGAATATAGAGTTTTAAGCCGGTGGATCTAATGATAAAGGTGGAAAGAAAACTCAACGACCCACATGCCAAAAATGTGGAAAGTTGCATCATGGGAACTGCCTCAATGGGACCTGGAAATACTTCATGTTTGGGAAAGAAGGACACCATGCACAAAACAGTCGAAAAGACACGAAAAGGAAGGAGAATGTAGCCGATGAAAGGAGAGAACCACTCCTGGTTCAATGCTTCAACTGTAAGGAGCTAGGGAACTATGCATACTAGTGCACTGAACCTCGAGTTCTCGAGGGTAATCAATGTCAGCAACCGCCAAAGCCAATGGAACAAGGGAAGGATTATGCCATCACTACTGTGGAGGTGAAGCATGATAATAAATTCGTACAAGGTACACTTCCTATTAACTCAAGAATGGAAAATGGATTATTTGATTCGGGTTCTATGCATTTCTTTATATCTTGCAAGTTTTCTAGAACTATAGAATTAAATACCTAAAACCTTGAAGTAGAGATATCTGAGAAAACCCCAAGTGGTACAATCATTGCAACCCAAGTGTTTGAATCTTCTGCTGTTGGCGTATGTGGGAAGATTATTCTGGAAAATCTTGTAATAATTCCCTTGTTGGAATTCAACTCTATAATGGGAATGGACTGGCTCTCGTCATATAGAGCGCATATCAAGTGTCATGAAAAGAAAATATCTTTTCATATTCCAAACCATCCCATGATCCTCTACAAATTCAAGGAAGTTCATGAATCTACTTTGAAAAATCCTTCAATGGTGTGGGTGTTGATTCCCTATGAAGAAGCATACCTCGCCAAAATGGTTGAGTCGAAGGAATGTTCCAACCTTGAGGAAATTCCCATCATGAGGGAATACAGTGATGTATTTCGCAATGAGTTACCCATAATTCCCCCATATCATGAGTTAGAGTTCTCAATTGAACTAATACCCGGAGATCCTCCTATCTCGAAGTTCCCCAATTGGATGGCTCCTATCGAACTGGAGGAGTTGAAGAAGGAGATGCAAGAACATCCGGAGAAAGGGTTCCTATGCCATAGTTTATCACCTTGGGGTGCACTAGTGCTCTTTGTGTAGAAGAAAGATGGAACAATGCAGCTATGTATTGATTATCGGGAACTCAACAATATCACCATAATGAACAAGTATCCTCTCCCAAGGATTGATGAATTGATCGATCAGTTAAGAGGAGCTACATACTTCACAAAGGTGGATCTTCGTTCTGGATATCATCAGTTATAGGTGAAGAATGAAGATATTCAGAGGACTGCCTTCCATACAAGTTATGGGCACAATGAGTTTTTTGTGATGCCCTTATAACATTCTCATTCCCGTGAAATCTTCATGGATTTGATGAATAGAGTCTTTATACATTACCTAGATAATTTCTGATAGTGTTTATCGATGATATTCTCATCTACCCCAAGATAAAGGAGGAACATGAAGAACATCTAAAACTTGTGTTGGTGACATTAAGAAAGGAGATATTGTATGCCACGTTTAGAAAGTGTGACTTTTGGATGTATCATGTCACGTTCTTGGGACATGTGATAACATGTGAGATAATTTCTGTGGATCCTTCAAAGACAAAGGCGATTGAGGAATGGACTAGGCCCTCTAGTGTCATAGAAATCCATAGTTTTCTTGGATTAGCTAGGTACTAGCAACGTTTTTTGAGAAACTTCTCACAATTGTCGAGCCCACTAACTAAGATAACATAGAAAGGGGTAAAGTATGTCTGGATGGAAGAATGTGAGGTAAGATTCAAGGAGCTAAAAAGAAGGCTCATCACTGCACCTGTACTCACAATACTAAAAAGTGGAAAAAGTTTTGTGATATACAGTGATGCTTAAACAAAAGGCATGGTTTGTGTACTCATGCAAAATGATAATGTGATAGCATATGCCTCATGACAGTTGAATATCCATGTGCAGAACTACCAGATACATGATCTAAATCTAGCAGTAGTGATTTTTGCCTTGAAATTCCGGCAGCACTACCTTTATGGTGTGAAGTGTGACATATACACCAACCACAAGAGCCTAAAGTATATATTCACAAAAAATGAGATCAACATGCTTCAAAAGTGATGGTTAGAGAAAATCAAGGATTACGATTTCTCTATTCAATATCATCCTGGAAAGACGAACAAGGTAGCTGATTCTCTAAGCAGAAAAGAACATGCTACTCTTTCCATGGTGCGGATTGAGAAAGACCATATCTTCTTGGATATGAAAACAATGGATTTGAAAATAATAATGGTATGGGATACATCCTACCTTGCCAAAATGATTGCGCAACCATCCATCCAGGAGAATATTAAGGATTCACAAAGGAATGATGAGGAGATACAAAAGAGGATGAATGTAGTAAAGGAAGGCACAAGAGTTCTTTATCGACGATGATGGTGTGATTCGGTTTGGAATGCGGCCTTGTGTGCCTTCAACACCTGAGATAAAGAAGGAGCTATTGGATAATGCACATAACTAAACTTTCTCTATCCATACTGGGAGTACCAAGATGTATCATGATCTCTGAGAACACTTCTGGTGGGATAACAAGAAGAAGGAGATTGAGGAATATATATCAAGGTGCTTGGTATGTCAGCTAGTTAAAGCTGAGTGACAAATATCCAAGGGTATGATGCAGCCATTACCTATACCGATGTGGAAATGGGAAAAGATTACTGTGAACTTTGTCACAGGTCTCCCGAAGATGTCAAAGGGAAATAATGCGATATGGGTTGTGGTTGATTGGCTCACCAAGACTGCCTATTTTATTGCAACATGGGATGACCTCTCGCTGGAACAAAATTCAAAGATATATGTGAAGGAAGTGGTGTGACTACACGGTGTTCTACTCTCAATTGTCTCTGACCGTGATCCATGGTATACATCTATGTTCAGGAGGATCCTTCAACATGCTTTGAGTATTGAATTAAATTTCAGCATGGCCTATCACCCCCAAACTGATGGCCAGTCTGAAAAGACTATTCAGACCCTTGAAGATATGCTGAGAGCCTTCTCTCTTTAATTCAATGGTGGTTGGGATCAGTATCTCCCATAGGTTGAGTTCTCATACAGAAATATCTTCCACTAGAGTGTTCAGATGGCTCCATATGAAGCTCTCTATGGGAAGTAGTGTAGAACTCCAACCTATTGGGTTGAAGTTGGAAAAATAAAGATGCTTGGACCCGATATTGTTCAAGAGATGATAGAGAAGGTTCAAGTCATCCAGAAACACTTAAAAGCTACTCAATGTCGCCAAAAGAGCTATGTTGTCAACCATCAAAGGGACTTAGAGTTCGATGATGGAGATAAAGTCTTCCTTAGAATTTTTCTAAGGAAGAGAGTCATGTGATTCGGGAAGAAAGGGAAACTAAGCCCATGGTATATAGACCCCTTTGAGATCCATGACCGCATAGGAGCCATGGACAATCATCTTGCACTTCCACCGAATATGGCTCATCTTCATGATGTGTTTCATGTATCACTACTGAGTAAGTACATACCAGAAACCTCACTTGTACTAAACATAGAGTTGGTGCAGCTGGAAGATGATCTATCCTATGAGGTGCAACCAGTAAAGATTCTAGATCAGATACATGAGGTTCTACACAATAAAACAACCCATCTTGTCAATGTGTTGTTGATGAACCATAAGTTTGAGGAAGAAACTTGGGAACTAGAAGAGGCAATGAAGGAGAATTACGCTCACCTGTTTGTGTAATGTGAAATTTTGGGGTGAAATTTCTTAAGGGGGGAAGAATGTAACGACCCAATTTTTTTCAATGGAAATTACCTTCTAATAATTATGGAATAAAATAACATTAAAAAAAATATAATGAACTAATAATTGATAATTGACCTTTAAACATAAGGTTTTCACTTCTATGTTTTGAATTTCGAAAATCCGACAAACACGGTTGTGTTCAATATGATATTTGGAGTCTAATGAATCAAAAATAATCTTTGGTGAATAGTGACATACCCTTATGAATAGTAACATAACCTTATGAATAGTAATATGAACCTTATGAATAGTAAATCATCCAACATAAGAGTAACATTACCTATGAATAATTAAATAAAATTTAGACATCTTAGAATGTGACAATTTGACCTTGGTAAACGTTTTGGTATTCTGTAAGTCATAAAAAATTATTTTTAATTAATTAATTAATTTTAAACTATATTTATTTTCATTAAATGTATTGAATAAATGTCTTATAATTTTTTGATAATTTTATAAGACCCTACGTAATTTTTGAAAGCACTATAAAATCAATTTTAATTTTAAAAACTGTTTTTAAGTAAATTATGATTTTAATTAAATATTAAATTAATAATATTTAAAAAATTATTTTTTAAAAATGGAATTAAATTTTTGATTATACATTCCAAAAAATGTTTGGGGTATAGTTTTGGGATTTTTCTGAAATAATTGAATTTTTGATGAATAGTTGAATCCGATAATTCACATTATATGCTAAATAATGTATTAATTGATTCATCGATGATGTTATACTAATGTAAGCCCACTTGGTTCGGGATTAAATAATAAAATTACTATTATTTGTCAACCAAGAATCATTATTCCTTGTCTTAGGGGGAATTAATAATCTAATGAATTTTATATTAAGGAAACCCCTCTCCCCTCCACTATAAAACCCACCCTTCACACCCTCATTTCCTCCCACCTCTCAAGCTATAAGCCATCACTAAACTCTACCCAAACACCTTCCGTATCCCCTACCCCACGTCCAAGAGCTGCTGGTCTCATCTAAAGGCCAAGCTTAGGCACTTAATAAGGTTCTCAAGAGGAGGATTCTAGAGGTAATTTCCCTCCCTCTTCTCCTTCAATTTCCTTTCATGTTCATGTTCATTAATTGATCTCTCCCCACCTATATTCATCCAAATTGTGTTGTAACTCCAATAATATACATATAATGTAATTTTATTATTCTAATTGGATATTATATCATCCAACCCCCTTTCCCTCTTTTTTTATTTTATTAAAGAGAACATTGTTCATGAGGTGTTAATTTATCACCTTCAAGAACAACATGCCTTCTTCTTCCATTTCTACCTTTAGATCTGGTCAAGAAACCGTTTTTGTGGTCGAAACAGGATATGTTACATGTATTATGTTTTATTTAATGTTCTGGAAATAACCTGTGGCCATATAACTAAGTGAAAAGTTAAAACAAGTTTGTTTTGATCCAAAAACCTCTCAAATTAACCCAAATAATCATCATTTAATTCTTAGATATCGATATATCCAAATGGATATAATTTTATCATTAAACATACTGTAATATCATTAATCACATATAATATCAGTTCTGGATGTTTAACCATGTTCTACACAAACATCAATTTAAAAATACAAGTGAGCCACCCAAGAAAATCCAAAAACAACGAACATCCCCGAACAATATTTTTAAACACTATAAGTCATCCAAAGGAACATAATATGACATAATGAAACTAGAATAAACCCTATTAATATACACATGGTATTTTATTTCTAATTAATGAATATAATGTCAGTATACAGGACATTAAAGGGAAGGAAGCATTCAGATAGAAGGTAAGGGGAAATCTCGAACCCAATTTTCTTCCATCGGGTTCTCCCGCTTTCACTAAATTTTTGATATTGATACTCCTAAATGATAATTTATTCATCATTTCCTTTACTCTTTGGGGATATACATGTTTTTCACTGGGTTTTATGTCCATAAAAATGATTTCCAAAAGATATCTTCTTTTAAGAACACCCCTTTTTACTTCTTACTCAAAGTGAATGGTTCTTGTAACATGTATGTTATTCCCTCTTTCATTTTGGAACCCAAAGCTTATAAATATGTTATTATGAGATGAAAATCATTCCTTTTCATGGGTTCATTATGTTAATTTATGTTATTAGTTCATTGTGTCATGAATGATAAATGATCATGTAATGATGTGATGGGTGCGCTCGGAATTATACATCGCTCCAATGCATTGGGTAAAGTGATCAATCTCATGAGTAAATGAGAAATGATGTGTGAACAAGATTCTATCTTGGTTCACAAGTACATGTTGTAGTTAACCACTAAGACATGATGTTTCATTTTTATGCATTCCAACAGTTCATGAATTTTATTTATGCTCCTCTCATGTTCATGATCTTTTTGCCTATGTTATGACTATGCTCACCCCCTGCTATATTATTCTTATATATCTTCTTACTAGGATTCTAGCTCAACTTTTTTATGTATATCCTCAGGTGGGTACATGAACTAAGGAGAGGATGAGTGCCAATAAGAAGTTAGAGAAGAAGAAATTAAATAAATGTTTATGCTTGATGTTGTATTTGTTATGTATGGTCCTAGTTTTCTGAAGACACTAAACCTTTAGATCCTCTATGCGTAATACTATAATGTTGTGGGGGTGATTTTAACACCCCCAAATGATAATGGGTTTAATTAATAAATTATATGACTCATGTCAAGAAGTTGCACCTTCTTTTTCGGGATCCCGTCTGATTTAAACTCCACAGTTAAGCATGCTTGGCCGAGAGTAGTGATCAGGATGGGTGACCTTCTGGGTAGTTACCCAGGGTGTGTGTGACTGAGGAAAAAAAACATTGGAAATGACATGTGTTGGCATGTGGGGACAATCATTAGTCATATGACCCGTTCCGACATGTGGGTGGACCCTGGTGTGGGCCCCATATGTCTGCGAGGCAACTGGTTGTACCTGGTAGGCCAGGACCCGATGGCCATGTTAAAGGATGGGTGGTTGTGCTGTCATTGGGACCCAATTGTAACATTTGGTATCAGAGGAGGAACCCAGCCTTAAGTGTGGTGCACTGCCTGGGTCGAGATGTAGGGCCCACAACGAGGGTGTTGTGCTCTAAAGGGGGGATGATTGTAAAACCCCCAAATGATAAAGGGTTAAATGACTATATGATATGACTCATGTCAACAAGGTGAACCTTCCATTTTGGGAGCCTTTCTGATTAGAACTCCATAGTTAAGTGTGCTTGGCCTGAAGTAGTGATCATGATGGATGTCCTTCTAGGAAGTTACCCAGGGTGTGTGTGAGTAAGGAAAACGCACACTAGAAAGGACATGTGTTGGCCTGTGGGGACAATCATAAGTTAGATGTCCTGTTCAGGCATGTGGGTGGACCTTGGAGTGGGTCCCATGTGTCTAGGGGGAAACTGGTGGTACGTGGTAGGCCAGGACCTGATGGCCGTGTTAAAGGAAGGGAGGATGTGCTATCACTGGGACCCAGTTCTCAAATTTATGTATTTTTATTGTCCTATTTACCAATTTTGACATTTTGTTACTTGATTTTGAATGAATCTTTCTTTGGATTTTGATATGAGGTATTTTTTGACTTTTCAGACAAAATTATAAGAATAATGTTTTTTAACATATACCACTAGAATATATTTTTACACTTTCATAACACATTATTTTAATATAGCTTCTTATAAGATCTCAGTCTTCCCTAGAGTTTTAATGGTTGTGTTTCCAGGTAATTTTGAGGTTGTTATGTAACATTATTTTTTAGTAGTGGATTTGGGAGAATTTGGGAGTACTTTTATGAAAAAATAACGGACCATGGGTTGTGCATGTTTTTCACATGATTTTCCCTAACCATGAACTTCTACATAGGAAACAATGTGTGCAAGATTATTTTATCCGAAAATCCTATTTGAAACCACCAGAACCACCAAGTCTTCTATATTTCGACAATAGCTCATGCCTGGAAAATTCCAGGTGTTCCCAGAGCCTTCTAATGGAATTAAAAGCTGATACGAACATTATTATTTGAGATTGAATGCACAGATTGAAGATACACTTTTTCTCATTTTGTGGATTTCATCTTTTTTCCTCTCCTTTTCATTCCACTATATTTACTTGAAATTTTAATTGATTATATCCACTGTTTCCATGAATCTATACATATGTTATTAGATCTAATTCTAGTATAGTGAATGTCGATCTCGATTTTCGAGATCTGGATACCTTTGATCATAATTTTTAGTTTAGGGATTTAGATTCGGAGATCATTTGATGAAATTGTGACACTCAGATTTTCGGGATTTCTAATAGGCTGACATCTGTAAATAGAATGAGGTAGGTGGTCCAAATATAACTCCCATAGTCAAGAATATGATATGTGAATGTGAGTTTATGGATTTCCTAGCATCCCGTGTTAATGTTTTACCAAAATTGGAGTAATTAGGAATCTGTAATTTTAGTTGTTATTTCCTTGGAAATTAATTAATAATTTAATCATGGGTTAACTATGTGAGGTTTCTCAAACGGATACTTGTTTTGTAGATTGGTTATGGGTTGAGATATTTTTATTAATATATCAAATTGATTGTGTTAAGATAATCATATCTACCCTGCATTTCCTTAAATTACTATTAAATCATTTAAAGATAATGAAAATAATAATATTATACATAGGGGAACAAATGATTTAGTGTCTTGGGAAAACTATGACCATACATAACAATTACAACATCAAGCATAAATATTTATTCATTTTCTTCTTCAATATCTTCTTAATGGCACTTAACCTCTCCTTAGTACATATAGGCACCTAAAGATATACATTAAAAAGGGTTGCGATAGAATCCCATTAAGGGGGAAGATTTGAAAAATATAACATGGGGTGAGCATAATCATAACATAGGCAAAAGATCATGAACATAATAGAAAGAATAAATATAATACTTGAAATGTGGCAATGCATAAAAATGAAACATCATGTCTTAGTGGTTAAATACCACACAAACTAGTGAAAAAATCTAGAATATTGTTCACATAATTTCACATTTAATCAGGATATTAATCACTTTACCCAGTGCATTGGAGTGCTATAAATCTGGGTGCACCCATCACATTGAAGCATTCATATTGCGCTATATAATTCCGGGCTCACCTATCACATCAAAATATTGTCATTATCATGCAAGACACATAGAAAATATATGAATAATGAACATAAATAACCCATGTAATGGAATGTATTTCATGTAAAAATAAACACATTCATAAACATTAGGTTCCAAAAATAATTAAGGAACAACATAATTGATCCAAGAACCATCAGCCTTGAATTTGAGGTAAAAGGTGAGTTCTTAAATGAAGAGTTCTTTTAGAAAACATTTTGTTTGACATAAACATCACTAAAGAAAATGTATATCCCAGAAAATGTAATATAATTATGAAAAAATAATAATTTTTAAGGAGTTACCATAGCAAATTTGGAGTGAAAGAGGGAGAACCCGATGAAAATTGGGTTCGAGATTTTCCCCTTGCCTTATATCTGAATGCTTCCTCCACTTTAATGTCAGGTATAATGACATTATATTATTTAATTAGAAACAAAAAACAATGTATAAATGAAATGGGTTCATTTTGGTTTCATTATGTTATTTTATGGTACTTTTTATGAGTTATAGGGTTTAAAACATTGTTCGGGAATGTTTGTTTTATGGTTTTTTAAGTGGTTCACTTGTATTCTTAAATTCATGTTCGGGTAGATCATGGGTAAATATAAAAAAATGATATTACATGTTATTAATTGAATTTCATAAGTTAAAAAAATCTTTTAATGAATTACATTTTATTCCTTATGGATGAATCATTAGATAAAAATTAAATGACGATTGTTTGAGTTAATTTGGGTGGTTTTTCGACCACAACAAACTTGTTTTGATTAATAATTTAGTTATATGTACATAAGTTAGAATCCAAACATTAAATAATAATTAATATATATAAAATATTCTATTTCAACAATAAAAATTGTTTCAGGACCAGATATTAAGGTAGAAATTAAAAAAGAAAACATGTCATTCTTGAAGGTGAAAGATTACCAACTTACAAATAACGTTTTATTTTCATAAAAAAAGAAGATGATAAAAGAGGTTAGTAGATATAATATCCGATTATTATAATAAGATTAATTTATATTTAAGATACTGGTGTTATGATGCCATATTTAAGAAGATAGGTGGCTATTGAATAAGAAAAGAACTTAAAATTAAAAGGGAATCAATAGACAACAGGGAGAGAAATTACCTCTTGAATCCCCCTCTTGAGATCTTCCTTATGTGGCCAATGCTTGGTCTTCTAAAGAGACCATATGCTATTGGACGTGTGGGAGGGGCTAGGGAAGATGCTTGGGTAGAGTTTAGTCAATTATTGAAGCTTGAGTGGTGTGACGAAACAAGGGTGTGAAGAGTGGTATTTATAGTGGAGGGGAGAGGGGTTTTCATAATATAAAATTCCTTAATTTATTATTCCTCCACAAGAAAAGGAATAGTGAGTATAAAATGACCATGAATAGTAATTTTATAATGTATTCCAAAACCAAGTGGGCTCACATAAGCATAAAATCACACATGACTCTATGATTAGCTTATTTAACATATTTTTTGTAAATTACTGTATTTCACTATTCATAAAAAATTCACGTATTCCAGAAAAATCCCAAATATTACCACAATGACTTTTTGACATGTAGAATCCAAAAATACAATCCATTTTTAAAATTTAATTTTCTAAATATGATTAATTCAATATTTAATTAAAATTATAATTTACATGAAATATACAGTTTTTAAAATTAAGACAAATTCTATAATGATTTCAAAAATTACATTAGGTCTTATAAAATTATCATAAATCATGAATAAAAATATTTGTTTATTTATGAACAAATTTTATGAAAATAAATTTTCTTTTAAATTAATTATTTATTCGTGACTTACAAAAATACAAAAATGTTTACTATAGTCAAATTGTCACTTTATAATATGCCTAAATTATATTTAATTATTCATGGCTAAGGATAATCATATTTTTGAAGATTTACAGTTCATAAGGGTAGTATAACTATTAATAATGGTAGCTTACTATTCATAGAAAATTATGTTGGATTTACCAGACTCCAAAAATCATCTTGAACACAACCTTGTATGTCGTATTTTCGAATTTCAAAACAGAAAAGTAAAAAAATTATGTTTAACGGTCACTTAGCACATATTAATTCATTATGTTGAGTTTTCATGTCATTTATTGATATAATTATAAGAAGGTAATTCCCATTGAAAAGTTTTGTGCCATGACATTTTCCCCCCCAAATGAAATCCCCCCCCCCCGAAATTTCTCTCTACACAAATAGGTAAGAGTACTTCTCCATTTCCTCCTATGGTTCCCAAGTAGCTTATTCACACTTATGGTTCCTCCACAAAACATTGACAAGGTTGGATATCTTGTTGCATATAACCTTATCTCTCCAGTCTAGAATCTCTATTGGCTGATCCTCGTAAGTGAAATCATCTTCCAGCTGTACCACTTTTGTGTTTAGTACATGTGAGGGACTAGGTATGTTCTTCCTCAGGAGTGATATGTGAAAAAATCACAAAACTAATCCATATTCGGTGGAAGTGAAAGTTGATAGGCCACAGATCCAATACAGTCAAGGATTTTAAAGGGGCCAATGTACCTTGGTCATAGCTTCCCTTTCATCCCGAATCGCATGCCTCTCTTCTATGGTGATATTTGGAGGAATACTTTATCCTCAACATTGAACTCCAAGTCCCTTAGATGGTTTTCAGCCTATCACTTTTGCTGACTACTAGAAAATTTGATGTGTTTCTAGATGACTTGAACCTTATCTGTCATCTCTTGCACATGATCGGGTCCAATTAGCATTATTTTTATAACTTCATCACAACAGGTTGGATTTTTACATCGCTTTACATACAGAGCATCATATGAAGCCATATGAGTACTCGAGTGGACGATATTTTTGATTGAGAACTCAACCAATGGGAGATGATGATCCCATCCACCTTTGAATTATAGAGAGAAGGCTCTTATCATATCATCAAGCGTCTAAATTTTACTTTTAGATTGTCTATAAGTTTTGGGGTGATAGGCCATGCTGAAATTTAATTCAATACTAAAAGCATGTTGAAGGCAGCTCTAGAATTTAGATGTGTAACTTGGATCACGGTCAAAGACAATGGAGAGTGGAACACCAGGCAGTCTCCCCACATCTATCACATATAGCTTTCCAATATAATCAAGAGATAGATCATCCCAAATAGAAATAAAATAGGTATTCCTGGTGCTTTGAACATCCAAAACCCATACCACATTATTTCTCTTTGACGTCTTCGGGAGACCCTCGAAAAATTCAATAGTGACATTTTCCCATTTCCACATGGGTATAGGCAATGACTGCATCAACCCATTTTAGTTTTTTCACTCCGCTTTAACTACTGACATACCAAGAACATAGAGATATATTATGTTATCTCCTTTTTCATGTCATCCCACATGAAGTGTTCTCAGAGATCATGATACCTCTTGGTGCTACCAGGATGGATAAAGAAAGTTGAGCTATGTGCATTGTACAATAGCTCCGTCTTTATCTCGGGTGATTAAGGAACACATAACCACGTTCCTAACCAAATAACACCATCTGCATCGATATGGAAGTCGTTTATCTTCCCTTTGTTTACTATATTCATCCTCTTTTTTATCTCCACATCATCCCTTTGTGCTTCATTAACCTTCTCTTGGATGGATGGTTGCACAATAATTTGGAAAAGGTAGGATGTATCATCTACCCTTATGATTTTTCAATTCATCCTTTGCATATCCATGAAGATTGGATCCTTCTCAATTAATAACATGGATAGAGTAGACGGTTAATTTGTTTTTAGAGTACCTGCTACCTTGTTTTCCTTTCTAGGATGATAGTTAATAAAGCAACCATAATCCATGATTAGATTTAACCATCACCTTTGACGCATGATGAGCTCATTTTTTATGAATATAAACTTTATCCTCTTTTGTCTTGTGTATATGTCACACTTCCCACCATAATGGTAGTGATTCCAAATTTTCAAGGAAAAAATCATTGCTACCAGCTCTAGATCATGTGTCTGGTAGTTCTACACATCGATCTCCAGCTATCGTGAGGCATAGGCTATCAAATTATAATTTTTCATGAGTAAAAAACCAAAGACATTCATCAAAGAATCATTGTATATCACAAAACATTCTACACTTTTTGTAGTGTCAGTACAGGTGCAGTGATTCACCTTCTCTTTTGATCCATGAAGCTTCCCTCACATTCTTCCGTCCAGACATACTTTACCCCTTTCCTTGTTAACTTAGTTAGCAGGATATACAATCATGAGGAGTTTATCACAAAATGTTTCTAGTACCAATCTAATCCAGGAAAAAAAATGGATTTATATGACACTGGATGGCCTGGTCCATTCCTCAATATCCTTTTTTTGAAGCATCCATAGAAATTACCTCACTTATGATCACATATCCCAAAAACATGACTTGCTTCATCAAAATGTCACACTTTCTAAACATCGCATACAACTTATCCTTTATTAATGTCGCCAACACAGCACTTATATGTTCTTCATGTCCCTACTTTCCCTTGGATTATATGATAATATCAGAAAAAAACACTACCACAAATTTTTTGATGTAATTTCTAAAGACTCTATTCATCAAACTAATGAAGATTGCAGGGGCATTTGTAATACTGATGGGAATAACCAGAAACACATAGTGCCCTTACCATTTTCCAAAGGTAGAATTCTGAATATATTCTTTCATGAGCTTTAGCTGATGATATCTAGAATGAATATCCACATTTGAGAAGTATTGATCTCCTCTTAACTGATTGAACAAGTCATCAATCCTTGAAAAGGATACTTGTTATTTATGGTGATCATGTTGAGTTCCAGATAATCTATACAAAACCACATTGTTGCATCCTTCTTCTTCACAAAGAGCACTGGTTCACCCAAAGGTGATGCACTAGGTCATATGAACCCTTTGTACAGATGCTCTTGTAGCTACTACATTATCTCCTCTAGTTCGATAGGATCCATCCTACATGGAGAATATGTTATAGGAATAGCTCTGGGTATGAGTTCAATTGAGAACTCTACCTCGCAATCCGGGGGAATTTCGGGTAACTCATTGGAAAATACATCACTGTATTCCCTCATAATGTGAATTTCGGAAAGGCTTGTACCTTCCTTTGACAAAAACATTTGGGAGAGGAATGATTCTTCATAGGACATCAACACCCACACCACAGAAGGATTTCTCAATGGAGATTCATGATCATCCTTGCATTTGAATAGGATCATGGGATGGTTTTGAATTTGAAATGATATTTTCTTTTCTCGATAGTTGATATGTGCTCTATATAATTAGAGGAATTCTATTCTCATTATACATCGAATTGAACCCAGGGAAGTATTAAAAAATTCGTTGGAAGAATCTTACCACATGAACTAACATGAGAAGAGTCAAACAATTGTGTTGAAATGATTTCACCACGTGGTGTTTTTACAGATATCGTTACTTCAGGGTTTTGTGGGTTCGAATCTATAGTTCTAGATAAATTTCATGATATAATGGAATGCATAGAACCAGAATCAAATAAGACTTTTTCTATTATTTAGTGAATAGGAATTATACCTTGTAAGAATTCATTATCTTTCTCCACTTCTATAGTAGTGATATATAAATCCTCCTCTTGATCCATTGACTTTGGTGGATTTTGATGATGATTACCCTCAAGAACAGAAGGTTTAGTTCACTAGAATGCACTGTGCTCTCGCTCTCTACAATTATTTCATTGAATCATGGGTGGTTCTACCCTTTCTTCATCTAAATTATCCTTCCATTTCATGTCTTTTTGACACTCTTTAGCATTGTGTCCTTCATTCCAACACTTGAAGCATTTCCATATCCCTTTGAGGTAGTTCCCATGTTGTAACATCAAACATTTACATCATGTGGGTCGTAGTTTTTTCCTCCCACATTTTTCCTTAGATCCACTGACTTGAAACTCCCTCTTTCATTTCTTATAACTATATCCATGAGACCATTATCTAAACTCCATATCCACTTTAAGATCACATCGAACAACTTCTTCATAACTCTTAATGTCTTGAATTGAAAGAGCCTTTCAAAGGTTTGGTTTTAATCCACTAAAGAATCTATCAATTTTCCTATCTTTGTTGATAACAAAACCTGAAACATACCTTGCAAGCCTGGTGAAATTCACTTCATAGGTTATGGTACATTATCCTTCTTTTTTCTTGATCTCTATGAATTCTATTTTCACCATTGTGCGAAGAGTTTTTTTGGAAATATTTATTAGGAAACATGATCTTAAAGTCCTCCCATTCTATCTATTCATTTCCACCCACGCCTTAGTGTTCTTAATCAAATCCCACCATTGAACAGCCTATCCATATAGATGATAAACGTCTAGAGTAACCTTCTCCATCTTAGAACAGTGAAGCACAAAAAAATGTCTCCTCCATGGAGTTGACTCACTACTATGAACCTAGAGGATCCTAAGATCCACTAAACTTCGTTGGTCATTGCCTCATAAAAAATTCATTATCTAGTTGACCCCTTTTTGGAGAAAGAGAATGTTCTCCATTATTATGGTAATTATTCATATCCTGATATAATTTGTTAAGCATATCTATGATGTTTTTAACTCCACATCCCAAAACATTGGGGAAGTTGTTCGGGAAATCGTTACATTGTCCCGTGCATGACTCGATGTCATGGTTTCTTCGGGTTCCCACCATATTATAAAATTAAAAAGGATAGATCAAAACATAATTCAATAGGTCACGAATAAATAACATATTCATTTGTACAATTTTTCATAATATAATAATATATGGGATCCATATGTAAAAATTCTTCTGTGGATGTTTGCAATTAGTCTCATGCCAGAGGTTTTCTCTACGGTTCACTAATCCTAATTCCCAAATTAACTAAAACCTTCCTCTAATACCAACTATAGAGACCCAGCCATTTCATACATTACTGTTAAATAATTTTAAAGATAAACAAAATAATATTATTACATATAGAGGATCCAACGGTGTAGTTTTTTGCGCAAACTAGAACCATACATAATAAATAAAAAATCGAGCATAAACATGTATTCAATTTCTCCTTCACTAGATTCTTACTGGCCCCTGACCTCCCATTAGTACATGTATTCACCTGATAATATACATCAAAATGGGTGAGCTAGAGGACCATTAAGGGGGCATATAGGAACAATATACCATGGGGTGAGAAAAATCATAACTTAGCCAAAGGATCATGAACATTAGAGGAAGCATAAATATAAGACATGAAATTTGGCAATACATAAAAATGAAACATACTACCTTAGTGGTTATCTAACACACATACTTCTAAACGAAGCTAGCATCTTGTTGACATCATTTCACATTTACTCATTAGATTCATCACATTAACCATTTTATTGGAGAACTATATAATTCAAGTGCTCCCGTCTCATTCAAACATTCATATTGAACTATAAAACCAACGAGCCCATCCCTGGGTGGTAAGGGCTCCTGCTTGTCATCCAAGAGACAGAGGTTGAAAACTGGATTCAGCCGAATTTTATGTACTGTAACAGTTACTGTTCAGTGCTATAGCAGCTAAAACTATTCACCTGATTTGGACCTTTGAGAAACCAGTTTGGGGTACGGGTCTCAAGGGCCTTCGGTCCATTAATGGCCACCATGCTACATGGCATTCAAGCCATTGATACCATAATTTATCCTAATTCACATAGAGTAGGCCCCAGAAGAGGATCAGAGAAACAATAATAGTACTCAATAGAAGTAGAGATAACCTAATTGTAAGAATGAGAGGATATGAAAACCGCCATCAAGACTAGGAACCATGCGGCTTTGTATAGGGAAATTCTATTCAATCATCAATTCAAGTTGCAGAGATAGGAAATTAATGATTCAAAATCTGGGGAGGGGATGTTCTAGTGGGATGGGCATACTGGTCATGTATGGGGCGTGGTATGCCTCTGGGCCTTCGGTTCATGTATTGCAAGTCATATCAGGAATTATTACTTGGGCATACAGGCCGTTTAAGGGTTCCCCTTCTACCATTAAAATGGATATTATCAATAATATAATACAAATAAGGGCTTCGGGCCATTTGGTCTATTGCGCGATATAATTCCAGGCACACCTGTCACATCATAAAATTATCATTATCATGAATGCCAGATAGTACATATATCAATAATTAACACAACTAACCCATGGAAAGAAATGGGTTTCATCTCATAAGAACACATTTATAATCTTTGGGTTCCCAAAATAAAGAGCGAACAACTTACTTGATACAAGAACAATCACCCATGAATGAGAGGTAAAAGGTGGTTCCATAAAACAAATTCTCTTTTGGAAAACATTTAGTTTCACATAAACTTCATAGGAAAACATTTATATCCTATAAAAGATAAGATAATTATGAAAAAATAATTTTTAAGGAGTGACCATAATAAATATTGAGTTAAATAGGGAGAACCAAAAGAATGAAAATTGGGTTTGAGATTTTACCCTTACCTTATATCCAAACACTTAGATCACTTTAATGTCTAATATAAGGAAATTATATTCCTTAATTAGAAACCAAAAAACCTTTTATAAATTAATGCCTTTCATTTTGGTTTCAATGTATTTTTTATGGGCTTTTTTATGACCATAGGGTTTAAAAACATTTTTTCGGGACTATTTGTTTTTGTGGTTTTCATAAGTGGTTCACTTGTAATATTAAATTGATGTTAGGGTAGAAGATGTGTATACATATAGAACTAATGTTACATGTTATTAATTATATTCCATAATTTAAAATTATATTATAATTAATTACATTTTATTCCATGTGGATGAATCATTAGGTAAAAATTAAATGATGACTGTTTGAGTTAATTTGGGCAATATTTCGACCACAACAAACTAATTTTGATTAATCATTTAGTAATATGTACATAAGAAAGTTCTAGAACATTAAATAGAACTTAATAAATATAAATTATTCGGTTTCACCAATTAAAATGGTTTCATGTCCAGATATGAGGGTAGAAATGAAAAAAAATGTCATTATTGAAGTTTATAGATTAACACCTTACGAACAACATTTTTTTATAAAATATAAATAACAAGATAATGGGGGTTAGATGACATAATATTATATTATAATCATAAAATTCCATTATATGTATGATACATTAGTTACCATACCATTTGGACAATGATAGGTGGTGGGAGAATAAGAAAAAACTTCAAATTGAAAGGGAATTAAAGGAGAAGGGGGAGAGAAATTACCTCTTGAATCATTCTCTTGAGATCCTCCTAAAGAGGCATACGATTGGTCTTTTGATGAGACCAGAATCTCTCGGACGTGGGGGAGGGTCTAGCAAAGATTCTTGGGTAGAGTGTAGATAAGCATTTATTCTTGAGAGGTGTGACGAAATGTGGGTGTGAAGGGTGGTATTTATATTGAGGGGAGAGGGGTTTTCTTAATATAAAATTCTAGAATTTATTATTTCTTGAAAAGACAAAGAATTGTGAGTTTTCCATGACCATGAAGATAAATTTTATAATTTAATCAATAACCAAGTAGTTTTATATCTATAGAACATAACACATGACTCTATAATTGGTTAATTTAAATTATTTTGTTTATAAATTACGGCATTTCACTATTCCTAAAAAAATCCTATTTTTCGGACAAATCCCAAAATTTCATGCCTAGAATTTTTTGATAGGTAGAATCCAAAAATGAAGTCCAAAGTTCAAAAATAATTTTCTTGATATGAATAATTTAATATTTAATTAATATCATAATTTACTAAAAAAATACAGTTTTTAAAATTAAAATACAATTTTATAATGCTTTAAAAAATTACATTCGGTCTTATAAAATTATCATAAATCAAGAATACATAGATTTTTTAATTTATGAACACATTTTATGAAAATAAAATTTCTTTGAAATGAGTTAATTATTTATAATTAATTATTTATGTCTTACAAAAATACCAAAACATTTACTATAGTCAAATTGTCCATTTCTAAGATGACATTATTTTATTTAATTATTCTTGGGTAAGGTTAAACTTTTTTTTGATGATTTTCTATTCATAATGGTCATATTACTATTTTTGTGTGTAGGTTACTATTCACAATAAATTAAGTTGGTTTTATTAGACCCCAAAATTCATCTTGAACACAACTGTGTATATTAGATTACTAAATTTATAATCCCTGAAGTGAAAACATATGTTTAAAGGTCACTTAGAACATAGTAGTTTATTATGTTGTGTTTTCATAGGATTTAATCACAAAATTATACGAAGGGAATTTTTATTCAAAAACATTGGGTTGTTATAACAATTATTTGGGGCACAATAATTATGAAATAATGTTTTTATATGTAAGATAACTAATTTTGAAAATTTATTATGTTCCATTATGTTGATCCAAGATAATTAATTCTGAGAAATAATTATGAGAGGTAGAGATTCGATATGGATATTTAATTGGGATGAATTAATAGTGGAATTAGAATTCTATTGATTGATTAATGAATTGATTATTTATTCCATGTTTTATGTGCTTAGTTAATTTTTTGGTTAACTAATGGCCTTTGAAATGCTTATTTAATCATTTTATTAATAATGAAATGATGAGGATAATTATTCAGAATTAAAGAATGATTAAATGGATGAGAATTTTGTGGCGCTAGACATGGAGTTCTAGACAGATTAGTAGTTTTGACATGGATGTGTATTTCTTCCACAATAGTTATCCATGCATGAGATTTTGGGGTTCTATGCATGACCACCTAAAACGAATAACATATAATGTTATGGAAATGGCAACCTACACTGCATGAGATTTTTGGGTGCCTGATATAACATTAAACACAAATTGATTGATAATAATGAATGATTATTAAAATGGTAAACATGAACTGAAACAGGGCCTAATGATGTGATTAAATATTATCTGACAATGTGATAATAGTTTAATTATGAATTGAATTTGTAGCTTAATAAAATAGTATACACCATCATTTTACTACACTTGTTTTAGACACCATTGGTGGTTGTTTACTAAGATGTACTCACACCCTCTCTATTCCGCCTGATCAGCATCTGGGTAAACCTTGGTGTTGGATGACTAGAAACTGTAAAGGCCCTAGGATAGGTTTTTGGTTGGGATCGGAGCATGGGAGTGAGAACCAGACGTGTTTCGGGACCATCTTGGAAGTTTTTTTTTGTATTTTAATTTTAGGTTCATTATAGTGACATGATAATTGCATTTTCATAGTATATTTTACCATTAATTTGTTTATTTTATATTCTTATTTTCATTATCTTATGAAATGGTGTTGTTCTTATTATTTATACACATCCTCACGTGGTTTTTTTGTTGGTATTTTATTCTGATAAAATAGTGTATTGTCTACTGATGATTGACTTACCTTACCCTCTCTACTTTTTATCACTCTCTGGCATATAGGGAGGTCCACATGAGGGAATGTGGCATATCGACAAGGCAAAGTTGATGATTTTTAATGATCTCATGCATGGGATTTTCAAATCCATTTATGAGATAAATATTATTACTCATGGTGGGATTAGTTTGATTGCAGTTTTTTGTTACAGATGAAAATTATTTCACATTCTGTTATTCAGTTGTAGTGTGATATGACATTTTTTCATTGTTTTTGAATTTTTATGGTCTAAAGAGAAATGTTAAATTATTCTTCATGCATTATTCTTGCAACATAGGGTTTTTGTGACATGCATCATCCTAGTCACTGAAGGGAAAACGAGTTTTGGATAATAAGTTGCTCTTGAACTGTTTTTCCTTATTGGAAATAGAAATAATGATGCAAAATGAGAAAAAAATGGGTGTCTATTGATATCCATGATTGATTATATGACTGTGATTAAATAAATAATTTTTTAATTAATTTATTTGACAAAATTATATTAATTAATGGTTAAGTTAAATAAAAATAATGTATGTACCCATATTAACCATTACCTTGAACTATGATTGTTAAGGGTAGCTATAAGGCATCGGTGTTGGTTGTGTGGAAAGAAAAAAAAGGTTAATGGACAAATTGAAACTTTTTTACATAGTTTCTCCTCTTCCATGAATGTTAAATTGTTGTGTTATGGGACCTAAGATGTCTCTTTGGCTTTGTAGAGATATTTCTCCATGACGCTTATTTATAGAGAGACAGAGGTGTATGGCCCGAAATGATCTTCCATATAGAGAGCATGACCAACCATTGGTGAAACCAAAGGAGGAAAGGAAATAGTTCTGAGATAAAATCACTCATGTCATTAAATTAAAGGATATAAGTGTAGGGTTGATTCTGAATAGCAAATTTGAGTTGAAAAGGGAGTTTCATATGAATCACCCTATTACATTTTACTAAAGGAGATGGACCTTTGAGAGCTGAATTATGGATTGAATCCATTGATATGATACATGACTATTTGGTGACTCTGGTTGGGATAAAGGATATGATGGCTTCTTATATGCTCAGGGTTCTGCAAAGCGCATGTGGGGCATTCAGGTACGATCTGGATAGACTGATGAGATGTTATGGAAGGAATTTATGGTGAAATTTTGGGATCACTTCTATCTAAAGCCACTAAGACTAGATAATGATTTAGAGTTTTTGAATATGACATAAATAAGTATGTCCATAATGTATTGTGTTGAATGTTTAATATATTTACAATGTTTTTCTCTAGCTTTGGGAGCAGAATAAGCTTCTTCAGAAAAATGATTTCAGGATGGAATTAGGTTTGTAATTGAGTACAATGTAAATATATTTAGGCTGAATAAATTCTCAAAAGTGTTTAATCAAGATCATTTTTCAGAGGGGAACCAAAAAGATGGTTCTAGTTCTAGGCTGGTAGTTGTCAACAGACAACCAAGGAGTGTGCCTTCCGAGAACAGAAAGTGCCATTACGAGAACCTCAGTCATGACATTGGTAAGAAAGGAGTGATGTTAAGAGAAACAGTTGAATAGGATCTCACTTTTATGGTTTTCCACTAGTGCGGTAGGCAGATACACTATAATACACATTTTCCTTGACCACCAGTGGAGTGAAAATTTTGTGGCAAGATGGGGCACCAATAGAAGTTCTTTAGGAAGCAGCAAAAAGTGGGTACATAGGGAGAAGATCCTCAGAGTTAGATTGTTAGAAGGGGGTCTTCTATACCATTCATGTCTAGAAGTTGGATATCTACAGGAAGAGGCAACATAGGTTTTGGACATGGTTCTTTAATATACGATTTCTCATATCATTAGAGTGGGGTTACTCAAGGGAGTTAGGTGATACCACATGGTAGAGAGGTAGGATAGTTACATGCATTTTAGCCAATATTTTTTGAGTGTGAGGTAGGTCTATCAATAGTGTGATGGTCAATTCTAGTTTCTTTTACTATAGATACTGGCTTGTTTGATATGGGTGACACTCATTCCATTATATCATCAAACCATGTTAGTGGTCTCATATTGGCATTGGATCCCATAAGTGGGGTGATGAATATCAATAGACTGTTGTGAACACTGTCTAGGGATATCTATTTATTAAAGGGATTATTGGTAGATATTGGATTGTATCATTTTAGTTGGGATATCTATGTCTTTGATATAATTAGCTTTGACTTGACTATGGGAATAGACTAGTTGTCACATACCAATCCCATATAGGTTGTTACTACAATATAGTGTTCTTTTTTATCTCATATGGGTGACCAGTATGTTCATCTTGGAGAATGGGATATCCACACAGGTTGAGATGAGCCAATTACTCTGCATTTAAGGGAGCTCACAACCCATGTTTCTAGTCTTTTCATAGATGATGGGAGTAGCAGGAAATACATTCGTTTACTAGTAGTAGAACTCTATTAGAATGTATTTCATGAATACATTTCAGGTTTTCCACCAAGGAGGGATGTGAAATTCACTATTGTGCTCATGTTGGGGGATTAATTGGAATCTATTAAACCATACATAGTGGCACTGATTGACCTTTAAGAGCTCAAAATTTAGGTTTAGGATTTCGAGGATTAATTGGTTATCTGTCCATGTACATTTATTTGTTATCACATGTATATTTTTCAATGAAGGATGACATGATTTCACCCTTTTTTATTATAAGATGTTGAATAAGATTACCTTGATGTACTAATATCCTCTTCTGACTATCCATTATTTTTTTAACCAACTAAAGGGGGCTTGTGTGTTCTCAAATATCGGTCATAGAATAGGGTTTCATCATATGATAGTTTGGAACATTGACAAAACAAGAACATATTTCAGATGCAGGTTTGAAATTAATGAGTTTGTTTTAATTCTGTTTGGGTTGAAAAATTATCTGACATAATTTATGGCCTTGGTGAAAAAATATTTCATCCGTACATAGATCAGTTTTTGGTGGTGTTTGTGGATGACATCATGGTGTACTCTATGAATCATGATGATCATTCCCAACATCTAGACATCTTCCGAGGTACTAAGAGAGCATCAAAAATATTCAAATCTATTTAAATTTATTTTCTGGGTTGACATGGTACATTTTTGGGGAATATCATCTCAGAAAAAGGTGTGTTAGTGGACACAAAAAAAGTACAACTAGTCATTTTTTGGGTGCATCCCAAGAATGGTTTTGATATCTAATGTTTTTTGTATTATTTATTTATTACAAGAGGGTAATCTAGGACCTTATCCAATTGGCCCAGAACATTCATGTTTGATAATGAAAGGGATAATGTGTTATTAGATAGAATCATGCACTAATGCATTTGAGGAGTTGAAGAAGCAATTTACATCAGCACCAATATTGATATTACCTATTTTGGGTGAGGATTACACAATGTATTGTCATGCTTCTAGGATCATACTCTGAGTTGTGTTGATGAAAGTGGATATAGTCCTGGCTTATGGGTCTCGATAGTTGAGGCCACATGAAAAAATTACACTACTCATGACCTCAACTTTGTAACAGTGGTTTGTTCTCTAATGTGTTGGTGACACTATCTTTTTGGTGAATTTTTTTTCCAGTTTTTTCTGATCAAAAAATATTTATGTATATATTATCATAGCATGACATGAATAATCAAAATCAATTATAGTTAAAATATATTAAATCCTCTTATTTGTAACTAGAATATACACCCCAATTGGGGAATTAAATTTTTAATTCAATTGGCAGAAAAATAGAGTCTCAGTTGATATATGACTCCAGTGGAATGTAGGAGATGATGACTTTACTGGCAGAAATTCATGTGGTAATTCATGAATGTTAGGAGAGGAATACTCTTGTTTCTGTAGAATTGGAGTATACATATTGGGATGAATAATGGGAATGTATTATAACAACCTTGAGTGTTCACATTATGGGAATGTGTTGAAGGTGGGGAGACACCTTCAAACTAGATAATCAATGGGGATGAGATCATAAATGTGAGAAATTGTGCTGTTGTGGATATGAGTATGTGAGAGGAACTCATGTGATAATTTCTTGCCTTAATTTTGGTGGTACATCATGGGGGGAAAATATGTACCATGACCTATGATTATATTTTTTTGGAAAGGTAGGAAAAAATAGGTAACAATGTTCATAACAAGATATTTCACATGTTAGTTGGTGAAGGAAAAGACTATAGTTTCATATCATGATTCGTGCATTAATTCCTTATTCTAGATGGGCTAAAAAAATGAATTGGTACACATGTATTGTTATATATGGAATTCCAGCCATAAAAAGATGTAAAATTAGAGCTTAACATATAGGTGTTTGAGGATACAATGAGAGCATGTGTGCTTAACATTGGAGGTTCATGAAAGAAGAACTTGTCTTTAGTGGTGTTTTCCTATAAGAACTATTATTAGGAAACTATACAGATAGAAATATATGAGGAACTTTATGTTAGACCTTATAGATAACTACTATGTTGGTTAGAGGTGGATGAGTCAGATCTCTTGGGAATGAGTCCTATTTTTGATACATCAAAGTAGGTGTAGTTGATTCAAAAACGTAATCCTATGGCTCAATTTTGGTAGAAGTAAAATGCTAATAGAATGAGATGGCCCATATATTTTACATAGGGTCATTTGGTATTCCATTGCGTGTCACATAGATTTCGTCACCATAAGAAATAGTGCAAGGGCAAGTTGGCACCGGAGTTTGTAGAACTGTTTCAGGTTAAGGCAGGCCAATGGAATAGCGATTATCCCTTCCCCAAAAAACCCTCTATATGAACAATGTTCTCAATTATTCACAACTATAGATGAATAAAACTCTCCCTTATAATATCATTTTTTTGGAATAGGTTTACCTTGATATAGAAGCATCCTTTGAGAAGCATCAGATACATGTGCTAGGTCACATTGAAAAAGTGTTATATAGGAAAAAAATTCTATTAGTTCATGTGTTATGGAAACATTGATGTTTTCAAGAGGAAACATTTAATGGGAAGCATACATGAGGAATCAATGGCCAAATATTTTTTTCTCAACATCATAGAAATTTTTGGTAGTGTAGCTCAGGGACGAGCTATTTTAAGGTTGGGAGATTGGAAGATCTCATCCTTCTATGGAGTCATATCCGACATGTTTGTAGGTAATTTTTGAGTGTTTTAAGTAACTTTATTTTTATTAGTATATTGATGTGCTTTTAGGTGAGGATTTATGAATAACTAAGAGACAATGAGATGTACATGGTTTGCACACGGTTTGAAAAATTGTGCGACTAGTCTGTGCCAAACATGAAAAACATGACCGAGAGGTATGAATGATTTGTTCACAGTTTTAAAAACCATTCGACCAAACCATGCAAACCATAAGAACATGAAAAAATAGGTCCACATGGTTGGTGCATGGTTTTCCCTAACTATGTGCTCTTACCCAGGAAACCATGCATATGTGGTTATATTATCTGGAATTACTTTTTAATACCACTTTATCCCTTAATAATCCTATATTTTGACCATATCATGGGCATAACAAATTGAAGGAGATCATAGATCCTTCTAAATGGATTAAAAGGTGATCCAAACATCATTTCCCAATATTTAAATATCTTATGGATGGTATTATCTCTTCTTTGTAAGTGGATTTCATCCCGTTGCTTTTCCAATTTTTATTTTATCATTCCGGAATATTTTCATGGAATATCACCGCTGTTTCCATGGATTTAACCATATAAGATCAGATATAGATCTATGATTGTGGATCCAGTTCATGACTTTCATGACATTGATGACATTGTTCTTATGTTTTGGTTTATTGATTTAGATTCAGATATCAATCGAAGACGTTGTACCGCTATGATTTTGGGGATTTCTGTTGGGAAAAAATCCATAAATAAACAAAGGTATGTTGTCTTAAATGAACTCCCATAGTCATGGATTTTATATCTGAATTTTTATTTATAGATTCACATCCTTCCCTTGATAATTTATTTCATAAATTGGAGTAATTAATATTGTTTAACTGACTTGTGATTTCCATGGTGATTAGTAGATAATAGAATCATAGAACAAATGTTGGGGGGTTGAACAAATAGATATTGTTTTTAGAGACTGTATAGGGGTTGAGATATTTAATTTCAGATATTTAATATATTGTGATAAGATAATTAATTGGTGGAAATTAATTTTAAAGGTATGTTTTTCTATATATGATAATTAATTATGAGAATTAATTATTTCACATGATGTTGATCCAAGATAATTAATTGTTTTAATGGATTATGAAATGTTTTGATATGATATGTATAATTAATGGTGAAGAATTTATTGTAGAATGAGAATTGTGTTGATTGATTAATTAATTGATGAATTAATTAATGGATTATGTTATTAGTTAATTCGTGAGTAAAATAATGTCATCTGAAATTTTTAAAAAATCATTGGATTAGTAATAGAATGATGTCACAAATTCTGGTCAATTAATCAATGATAAAATTGATAATAATGTTATGGTTATAGACATGGCGTTCTATAATGATTAAAATTTGGGACATGGTCTTATTGTTCCTCCATACTATTTATCCAATACATAGATTTTGGGTTTCTAGGCATGATGACCTATATAGAATGAGATATATAATGCTATGAATAGAGACCTACAATAAATGCAATTTTGGGGTTATTAACATGATGATCAGAACCAAATTAATGAAAATAATGAATAATGATTCAAAGGGAAGACATGAATAGAAACATGGCCTAATGTGATGATTTAAGATTAATTGATAATGTGATATTTTTTTAGTTATTATGTGTTTTTTTATTCTTATAACTGATTATACTATCTTTTGACTAGACTCATTTTAGACACTATTTTTGGTTGTCTAAGGATTTTAACCACGACCTTTTCAGGCCACCTAATCGGCAGCCGAGTAAACATTATTGTTGGTGGACTGAAAAATGGAAAGGCCCTGAGGTAGGTTGTTGTTAGGAATTTTACATGGATAAGGGAACCATACATGGTTAGAGATCCTCTTGTGAGTTTTTGGGTCTTTACTTTTTGTTGCATTATAGACACTTGATATATTAACTGTCATAGCATTTTTTAACTTTAGTTTACTATTATATTTTTTTATTTTTGAATATCATAGGACATGGTTTTGTTATGGTTATTTATATGATTCCTAACATTTTTTTTTCTTGTTTTCATCCATTTTTTTTATTATGATAAAAGAGGGTAGAGTATCACCAAGACTAACTTACCAGATCCTCGCTGCTAGTTGGGACCCTCTGGCGTATGAGGTGGTGCACTTTAGAGCATGTGTCCAACCCGCTCAGGGCACTGTTTAGTGGCACCAGGGACGTGAAATGACACCTCTTGTACTGGGTTTCAAGTTTATTTTATGTAAATTAGTTTCTTTCAAAATTTTATGGTGTTTTAAGAATATAATACATTTTTGAAATGAAAGGATATGTTCTTTAAAAAATATTTTCAAGTGTTTTATCAAAATTATTTTCCATATAGGATTTAAAATATGTTTCATGTATTCTATACCTATTATTCATATGGTTGGTTATGTTTTTTATGGAATTATATTTATGAAATACATTTGATTTAGATGGATTTTGTAATGATGAAACAATGTTTATTAAACCCATTTTATGCCTTGGGTTATGATATTATGAATGATTTATGTTTTTGTGGGACACATATGAATGGTTTTCATTAAGTCACGGGTTGGACCTAAATCTCCATTAAATGCATTGGACCAAGATTTATATGTCATTAGATAGACATGGCTGGAATGAAAAGTAAATCTGGTTCAGTAATATAGGGTAGGAACGACATGTGAACCAGGTTCAGTAATGGAGTTTCTCTACTATGACGGTCTTGGAAAAGATCATTGGCTAATATAGAAATCATTTTCAAAGATTATGTGTTTTCAACAATTACATGATTTATTCCAATTATATTTTATCATGGTACCTGTATAATTATGATTATTCTTTATAAACATCCAAAATTTATTTCATGACTTATGATAATGATATTGGAAATTTATGTTCATGTTATCAATTTCTTATTTTTATGGATGGTTTTATGTTCTTAATATTTACCATTACTATGAATTTGGCCTCACCCTTTTTAGGTTTTCTATTCCCCATGATATAAACAAAGGGTTTTGGTGGAAACTCTAATGGGGAAGATCTTAATGGGATATGTTGTTGATCTTTCCACATGATTGAAGATTGTGTTCCATGTTTCCAAAGAAACAAATCTAATATTGTTTGTGTGATTCTATTTGTGTAATATACTAATATTTCATGAAAATAAATTTAATTTTATTGTATGTCATTCTTGGGTCATTACAGTTGAGATCGTAGTAATGGTTTTAGTCAATATTTTGAAACATCGAAACGAAAATATTAGTGAGATCCCTAGGGATATTTTAAATATTTTTGTATAGGGATGTACCAAAGGGTCGGTATAACTATAAGTTATAGTCCTATAATTTTGGTATATATTATTAATATTCTATAAATAAACCAATATGTTATAGAATTAATGTACTCCCCATTGATTATTTATTCTTCCTAGTATGGTTTTTTGTTGTCATTCTATTTTATGGGTTTTAAATAATGGCTAGAACTGAAGGAACTGTGTTAATGATGAATGCATTGTGAAATTGAATGATTTTCTACTTTAACAAAAAATTGTTATGGGAACAAGAATAAATAATATTGTTCTATGAATAGAAATCATGATAGGCTTCGAAATGACAGAAGGTGTGGACAACATTCTCATGAATCCTTCCAAAGGAAATCTCAAGCATCATTTAGTGGAATGATTGATCCCCAAGTTCATTATAAATGGATTTGAGTCATTGAAAAGATATTTTTTATTCAATGCTATTTAGAATGTGAAAATGTTATGTTGGGAACATATTTCTTGGAATTTATATAGATTCTTTGTTGGAACTTCATAAATAATACTAGGAATAAAGATAATATTGAATACAAGGAATGGGACAAGTTCATGAACATAATGTTCAGTAAGTACCATCCTCATATTCTTATTACAAAAATGGATATTATAGGTTTTAATGTATCTCATGGATATTAAAATAAAATTAGTATAGAATTCAAGGGAAACACTGAAAATTATAGCGAAAAGAAGATTAAGTTTTTATTGTGCTCAATGTGTTTGAAATAGGGAGGATGTTATCTTAATGGGACATAAAAATGCGTTGTGTGTAGGAATTATGGTCATAAAGAATTTTACTATATAAATAATAGGAATAAATAAAAATCTCTAATGACAAAACGTCCTGAAATTTAGTGTTTAATGTTAAAAAAATGGGCATTATGCAAACCAATGCCCAAAAACAAGGGTTAATGATGATGATCGACTCACCAATATCTTATGTCAAAATGAAAAAGAATGTAACTTGTGATCAGTTTTGGAAATGTGGAATATGACAATGATGTTTTGGAATGATTGATTTTTTATGTAATACAATTCATGATAAATGTTGTCAATGTACATTTTGGGTGTTATTGAATAATGAAACATCCATGTATTAGTCTATTATAGTTATTTAATACGGGTTTTAGTGCATATAATGAATGATATAGATAAACATGAATAATTAATGACGTAATAAGTTGAAATATTTGGAAAAGACATGATTAAGGAAATGAAAACCCATAATATGAGAATGATGTTTAGATAATGATATTTAGATAATGATCTATTGGACATGGATAAGTAAATTGGACAGTAATGATTTCCTTAGAATCGATTAAAGATTGTTTAAAATTGGTTTATGCTATCATTGTTGATGTTTATTGACTTTTTTACACAAGAATTTGGAAACATGAAATTTTTTCGTAAGGATTTATCGTATATAGAATACTTGATTAAGGTATTTACATATCTGGAATGTGATAACCGATAATTTCTTTATGAGATATGATAGAGAATATTCAAGATGATCTAGTTCTCCTCTTTCTAATGCTATAGTTTTTATGTTTTCTGAAGGATTGTTTGGATATCCATTTATGGATAGTATAAGTTCAAATTAATATGAATTTTATATTATCTCACTATAGGTGGAGTTTTTCATATTTTATAACTGGTGATAATTTTTTTTTGTAAAAAAGGGAGAAGGAATATCCAATAATTATATTTATGGATTGCATGATCAAATCACACATCAGGAATTTAAAATTCAACAACATTTATTTGAATAATAACCAAAGGTGAAATTGTTCATGGAATGATGGGATGTGAGATTATACCGAAATCTAGTAAGTATATCTTCACAAATAAATTCTTTTACAGTAGGAAAAAGATATTATGTTATAAAAGGGTTTCCTATTATCAACATTTTTTATGATGTCAATGAAAAAATTCACGATTCTTAATTTTATGTTTTTTTAATTTTAATTTTCATTAGATCTCAACATTTCTTATGCTCAGTGATCTTTATCAATCTATATAATTATTTATCCATTTCCTCCATTCCCATCCATCTCATATGTTTTCATACGTATAGACATAAGTATGATTTACATTATGTAACTATTATATTCCTATTATTCAATATTAAGATGAATTTTTAGTCCTTTTTAGGATATGGATTTCTATGAAATAATCTTTCACATAATAAATCATTTAAAATACAAGAGGAATTTTTAAGGATAAATTAATTTTATTGGTGGTAGAATGTAAGTCCTCAAGAATTTTATAAAATAGTATTTTTTTAATTTCTTCAATACCATGTGTTGTACCCTAAAAAAATATAATCTTGTTCCATATGCATCACCAGCTCCACCTATTGTATAAACAACAATACTCATTGAATGTGTTACAAAAAATGTAAATTTCTTTTTGATAGAATTTATTTCACACAAAAATAATTTTATGGAAATTTATAAAATAATAAAAAACTCATAATTTATTTTTTTAATAAAATATAAATTTAATATATTATATATAATTAATAAAATTAATCTTATATGTTTTATAGTCATGAAATAAGAACAAATTCATTTTTTCATATTAAATAAGTATTTTTTTTAAATACAGTTCCACCACCTTTTAAGGGTGAAACCATTATTAAACTATTTGTTTACTCATTTATAAGTTATATTTCACCAAATAAACATCTCATTTTGGTGTGGGATATAAAAATTTACATTTGATAAAATTTGGATATTTTTCGCAGAAGATTCATGTTTTGATGTATTGTAAAAATACTGTAATTGTTAATTGAAAAGAAAATTTTCATCAAAATTATTTATAAGGTTAAAATATATTATTTAAATATTTTAAATTATCAATGGAATATTTTTATATTTAAATATTATTCAGGTCATTGAAATTAATTTTACATTAAATTCATATGAAAAAAAATTTCAATCATTTGAAATGTTTTATCTTTTAAAAACTTTTTTTTCAATCTGACAATATGATTAATGTTAAAATAGTTACTAAATTTTTATGTTTTGGATTATAAAAAAGACAAAATATTTGGAACCATTAGGACAAAATTATATAAATAATATAATTTTATTCTTTCTCATTATCAAAAGTAACTTCATTAATTTTTATTAATATTTTAAAAAGAAAAAATCAGGACATTAAGGGTAATAATAATATTATAAAACTTCTATAACAGTTGACATAATAACATTTAAAGAGTACGTTGCGACTTAAGTGATCCTGGGGTTGAAATGGTGTCCATTAGAACTCACTAGGATGACATTTTAACATCTATTTTTTTATTTAAAGAAATGTGAAAAAAGTCTCACTCTAACTTTAACAGTTAAATTATTCTGTACATATGGTTATATAGAAGAAAATAAAATTATAAATACTAATTTTAAAGATAAAATATTTTTCATTGTCACGATAAGTTATTAATAATTTTTACTAAATAAATAAATAGATTAAATACTTATTCTTTGAGGATGTAAAAATCAATTAATTAATGACAAATAAAAAAATAAAATTTATTAAAATTATAATATCCATTAAAAGACCAAAAACATGAACAAATATTATTTATTTAGTATATTTCGATCATAAGCATCGAGGAGTTTGAGTAAGTGACCATTTAGATCCTTATAGAGGGGTTGTTACACATTAATTATTTTATTTAATTTGATGTTATAGTTTTCAAATTTATAATTTAATATGTATAAAATTTTTAATATTAGATTTCGGGAAGATAAATTCAACTACTCATATTCTTAGGAAAAATAGAATATTATTATTTATCATAGTTTTGTATTTTTATTTTTATTTTACAAATACGTATATTAAATAATTATACAAATCAATGTAGTAAATATTTTATTAATGGAGGTTTTAAAAAATGTTATGAATTTTTTTAAAATATATATAGTATGGATAATAAATATATGAAATTAATTTTATAGATGGAATTGACAAATGTGAAAAATAAATTAGTTTTTTTGAAGTCAACTTGATATCATTAAATTTTTTAAAATCAATAAATTGAATACTATTATAATGGAAAATATTGAATTTTTTTGAAAATAATATTTTATATAATTATTTAAAAAGAATTTATTTTAAAAAAATATAGAATAAATAATATATGGTATAAAATGTTCTAAATATTACATGTATTGTAAGGACCCGACCCCAGTTTCCCAGAGTCGGTGTCCTATTTGATTACATTGGCATACATACAAGGAATATGAATCCTAATAGAAAAAGTGGTTTAGTATTATTTGAAACAAGATACATACAGAAGTTCAACATTATATATGGAAAGGAAAAATGCCAATAAATTATTCCACTAGAAACATCATGTCTCATAGATTATGCTTATATTTCATTCAAGATTTACATATTCATGTCCTAAGAAAATGAAACATAAGAAATGGGTTAGCTCAAATGCTCTGTAAGAGTAAACAATACAGTGGAATATTGCATAAACCTAAGACATGGTGAAAAATTGAAAACACATGCCTTTAATAATGAACATGAACACATTTTGGCAGAAATATGAGATGAGTAAATAATGCCATAATAAAACATAATTATGGATATTATAATAGTTGAATAACCCAATGAAATTAAAATTTTAGCATCAAAATGAGAGAATTTCATATTCCAGACATCACAACCATATCATCCAGGCCTCCTACTAGGACCATAAATATTAATTATTTCAAGGCCTCGTGCCAAGACCAAATATTTACCCCAATTATTTACGGACATTTAGGATGAAAAAATCAGGTCCATTTTTTAAAAATAATTTTCTATATATTATTAATTTAATATTTAATTAAAACCATAATTTATTCTAAAAACAAGAGTTTTAAAAATTTTGTTTACTTATTTTAAAGAATTTATATATAATACTTACACATGAATATTATTTATAGACAATCATAATTAAAGTTACTATTCATTAGAGTATTTCATTATTCATAGGATTATGTTAGTATTCATAAGGGTAGGTTACTATTCACCAAAAAATATGTTTTTTATTGGACTCTAAATAACATACTGATCGCAACTGTGTATGTCAGATTTTTGAGATTCACATCACACAATTGATAAAATTATTGTTTAAGGGTCACATATCACTTAGTATTTAAATTTTCTGTGATTTTATGTGATTATGACATACTTATAGGAATGGAATCTCCTTTAAAAAATTTTGTCCTTACATTCTCATCTCCTTACAAAAAATTAACCCTCGAAATTTCATTTTACAATCTAGGCCAAGAACAACTAGGGGTACTTTTCCTTCATTGATTCCTCCAGTTCCCAGTTTCCTTTTTGTACTTATGGTTTCACCATAGTACCTTGACAAGATGACTAGTCTTGTTGCGTAGAACATTTTCTCTGTGATCCAAGATTTCCACTGGCTTCTCCTCAATGGTAATATCATCCTCCAACTATACAACTTCTGAATAGAGTACATGTGAAGGGTCTGGTATATACTTCTATAATTGGGATACATGTAAGACATCATGTAATTACCACAAGGTAGGATGAAGTGCCAATAAATAGGCCACAACATCGACTCATTCAAGGATCACAAAGGGGAAATATACATGGGACATAAATTTCCTCTCTTCCCAAACCACATGACCTTATTCCATGGAGATATGCCTAGAAAAAATAGGCATCCAACTTTGAACTCATGGTCTCATTGACAATTATCTGTATAATTATTCTATTGACATTAGGCTTCCTTGATATGATGTTGATTGGTTTTGACATTTCATTCCATTTCTTAAACCAATTTAGGTCCTATCAGCATTCGCTCACCGACTTTATCCCAACACGTTGGTGTTCTACACCTTTTCCCATAAATGACTTCATTTGGTTCCATTCATATGCTCGAGTGGAAACCATTGTTGTATGAGAATTCAACCAGTGGAATATGTTGGTCTCATCCTCCTTTCAATCCCATAGAACATGATCTCAACATGTCTTCCAGTGTATAAATATTCCGCTCAATATTTCAATCAGTTTGAGGATGATAGGCCATACTGAAGTTCAGTTCAGTGCTTAATGCATGTTGGAGACTTTTCCAGAACATTGCGGTGAATCCTGGATCATGGTTAGAGACAATAGAGGGTGGTTCTACCTGAAGCATTACCACCTCTTTGATGTAAATCTGTGCAAGTTGATCCAATGACAAGTCCTCTCAAATAGCGATAAAGTGTGCTGTCTTTGTAAGAGGATCCACAATGACCAATATAGAATTGTTTCATCTAGATGTCTTTGGATTTCCAGTGACAAAGTCCAGGGTAATTTTCTCACACTTCTATGATGGTATGGGTAGTGGTTTCATCATCCCCTTATACTTCTGCTTCTTAGCCTTCACTTGTTGAAATACTTGGCAGTTTGATGTAGATTCAGGAATATCCCGTTTCATATTGTCCCACCAAATGTTTTCTTGGAGATCTCGATATATCTTTTTGCTACCAGGATGTATAGAGATATTCGAGCTATGAGAATCATCCATAATTCTCTCTTTAGCTCAGTAATAGCGGGAACACAAAGCCTCTTCCTGAATTTCAAAATTCCTCCTTCATATGCGAATTTAGTCAACTTCCCATCATTTATAAATTTTATTTTATTTTGAAACTCTCCATCATAAGATTGAGAAATTTTTATCCTCAACTATACAAAAGGTTGGTCAAATATTTAAAAAGGTGGTAATGTTCTCCCTTGTTAATTTCCAAATCCATCTTTACTAGATCCATGAACATAGGATCTCTATCAACTCTCATCTTGATCATAATTCCATGGTCCATTCTACTCAAATCATCTACTACATTATTTTCATTCCCTAGGTGATAGTGTATTGTAAAATAATAATCTTTGAGTAGATCAATCCACCTCCTTTGTATCATTTTGAGTTATTTCCATGAGAATATATACTTTAAACACTTATGATCTATATATATCTCACATTTTTCTCCATATAAGTAATGCCTCCGAATCATCAGAGCAAAGATTAGCACTAATAACTCAATATCATGTGTTGTATAGTTTTTTTCATGAATTAATAGTGTCATAGATTCATAATAAATCAATTTATCATTATGCATAAGTACACAACCAGTTCCTTTCTTTGATGCATCGCTATAGATCACAAAACCATCATTACCCGATGGTAGGGTTAGGATCCGAGTATTCAATAACATCCTTATCAATTCATCAAAACATTCTTAAAATTACCTTTTCTATATGAACTTAACTCCTTTTTGTGTGATCATTCTCATTGGGATGGCTAAATGGGTGATGTTCTTAACGAAACACGGATAATAACATGCTAAACCAATAAAACTATGTACCCCAGTTATGTTCGTTGGAGTAGAAAATTATTGCAAATCCTTTGTATTCGCATGATCTATAAATATTACATCCATATAGAAAATGTGGCTTAGAAAGGAAACTGATTGGAGACAGAAATCACACTTTCTAAACATCCCATATAATTTATTTCATCTAAGAATCTTTAGAATAGTGCACATGTTATTTTCATGATCTTCATGGATTATAGAGTATTCCATGATATCATCAATAAAAAACACTAAAATGTCAACAAGATATTACATTAAGACTATGTTCATGAGATACATGAAAATAGATGGTGCATTAGTTAGTGCAAAAGGAATTTCTAAAAACTCATTATGCTCGTACCTTGTTTGAAATGTTGTTTTTGGAATGTCTTCTTTCTTCAAAAGTAACTGATGATATCCAGATCATAGATAAATCTTTGAAAAATATTGGGCTACATGAATTTTATCAAATAAATCATCAATTCATGGTAGAGGATACTTATTATTTATTCTAATAGCATTGATTTCTTTATAATCAATGAACAGCCTCATGGATCTATCTATCTTCTTGACAAAGAGAACAGGGGCTCTCCCTGGAGAAACACTTGGTCGAATAAATCCTTTATCACTCAATTCCTCAAGTTTCTTCTTTATTTTCACTAACTCCAAAATGTCCATTCTATATGGGGACTTTGATATGGGCCTTGAACTAGGAATTATGTCAATTGAAAACACAATTTACTGCTATAGAAGAAGTCCAGGTAAATCCTCTAGAAATAAATAAATATATTCTTGTACAACAGGTACATATTCTATTTAAAAATTCTTTTCCTCACCCATAGTTATTTCATTCACATCCTCCCAATTAACTTAATTTAGTTGAGCTACAGGGGGTAGGTCTAGATGAGAATAAAATGGAGAGGATTTTTCTCTAAAGATAAGGGATTCAACACCATTGTCAAAGATTGTAACATTTTTCCTCTTTAAATAGATATTCGAATCATAAATTGATAGCCAACCATACCAAGAATTATATCATATTCAACCATTAGAATGATGATAAGGTTATAATCTAATGAATTTTTATGTGTCACGATGGGGACTAATCGACATGCCATTATTGCAATGATACATCCACTAGGAGTTTCGACTCATAACTCCTTCATTAAATTAAATTGCTCATATATAATTTTCTTGGAAAACTGGGAAGATTTAAATGAATGTGACGATACAGAATCAAATAAATTATTGGATATGTTTGGTGAGAATGTCAATGTACCTGCCACCACATCATGCAGAACTTCAACCTCTGCAGTTATGCTTGCATCTGCTCGGCCCTTCTCCCTTGTCCTTTTTTGTGGAATGTTTCCTTGAAATTTTGGAACATCATTATCATAGTTCCATGTCTTCCAACAATTATAGCATTGAACATTTTTAGCCTCCTTTCCATCACAATCACCAGTATGATATCATTTCTGTCCACACATAAAGCATACTATGTTTCCCATTAAGCTGGAACCAATGTGTTTCTTTCCGTAATTATCAAAAGGTGGAAATTAAACTCTCCCCTTCTTCCTTGTTTCCATGTTTCCATTCCAAGAGCTTTTGTTAGCCATCTTCTTCTCCTAATTTCCCTTAAAGTCCTATGATATAGGGAATTCTTTTCTATTTTGATAGAACATGAAACTATATCCCCTTATGATGATAAAAATTGGGATACCAGTGCTCTATTGAGGTATGGATTTAGGACATCAAAGAATCGGTCAATTTTTCTCCTTGGATTTCATATGTAGTCCAAAACATGTGTCTCTAACCTTGTAATGTTGGCATCATACTTGGCAACATTTTCATCCTCCTTCTACCTTAGATTCACGAATTTTCTTCCCATATCTTCTCACTACTCACGATGGAAATATTATTCTAAGAATATTTCGTTAAAATACCTCCATAACATCTCTTCTATCTATTCCTCCTCCTTTTTGTTTTGGAATAATGACCACCACTAATCCACAACTCCCAATAGATGATATACTTCTATGAAACCCTTTTCTATTTCATTAAATCCTAAAGTTTGAAATATCTTCTCAAGGGAACATATCCACTTTTCTGGCATGAACGGATTTATATTCCCACGGAATGATGGAGGATATTGTCACATAAAGCTATCCATCATGAATCCTCCATGTGGTGGATCTGAATGCTCCATACGGGTAAGGTAATTATTCATAATCTGAGTAAGTTGTCCCAGTATAGTTTTTATTTTCTCAGCACCAGTCACAACACCATATCCAACATCGTTATCTTGCATCAGAGGAAAATCCCTACAGGGGACACATCTACTCGTGCAGCTTCAATTCCTTATACTAGGTTCAATTTCCATATAATTTCATACACTAGATTAGGGTATTAATCATAATTTATACTCTAAATATAGAAAAATACAAAGCATAAATTGAATTTCTACGCATAGCTAACCTCTTAATCATAAACATGGTATATCTAAGGAATAATATACATTTATATACTTCATAATGTATTGTAAATAAAACTTGAATTATCCTAAGAATATCCCCAAAGAATGTAGTAACCAAGAGTGCAACAAGGCCCATTTTCATATACCAGGATACCCTGGGTCAAGCCCGAAACTCCTCGATGGAGCTTTCACTCCTAGGTATATTTGTGCTAGAGCCACCTCTACCTACATATATCCAGACATGAATTTATTTTAATGAACGATTCAAATAATCTATTCCTTACCAAAATACCATGATGTTCTTGTATGTTCATCCTTAATGACTATCTTAGGTACTTTTCCTAATATACGTTTTCTAAATCTAGTTTCCATGTTTTCTACTAAACTTCCTCTGATACCAACTGTATAGACCCAACCCCAGTTTCCCGAATTCTTTGCCTTCTTTGATAATATTGTCATACATAAAAGGAATATGAATCTATATGGACATATTAGTTTAGTATTATTGGAAACAATATACATACATAAGTTCAACTTTACATATGGAAAGGAAAAAACGACACTAAATTATTCCACTGGCAACATCATGTCTCCAAGATTATGCTTGCATATTATTCATAATTTACTTCTTCATGTCTTGGGAAAATGAATCATAAAAAAGGGGTGAGCTCAAATGCTCAAATAGTTTAATAAATATAGTGTACGATAGAATAAACATAAAAAATGTGAATAATTGAAAACACATGCCTTTAATAATGAAATTGAACACATTATGGAAGAAATATTAGCATAGTAAATAATAACATAATAAAACATAATAATTGTTATTCATATAGTAGAATAACCACATGAACTTGAAATTCTAGCATCAGAATTAGGGATGTGCATATTCCGGACATAATAACCATAACGTCCAGGCCCCGTGCTAGGACCATAAATAATCATTTTGTCAAATCCTTGTGCCAAGACCATAGTTTGTCTCATGAGACATACCAATGCATCGAGGGGTAGAACATGCCACACCTATCATATAATAATTCCAATTCATTCCACATATGATCGGGCATAACAATAAACAACATACACATTCGTATTGAAATTATCAGGTGAAATGTATCTAACTTACCCCAATCATTAAACATAAAACACTAACCATTCCAAGTAATATGGAGAGTGGCTTTAGGATAGTTCATCCACAACAGAGATAGTCATAAACTATTAAATAAAATATGGTAGATGAATTGCTAAATTATTAAACCCAATAACACATAAGAAACAACATGAGTGTTGTATAAAATTAAAATACTCTTATGAAATCATTTAGCAATCTTGAGATAAATATTCTTTTATTTTAAAATATGAGTTATTTTAGGAAAATATATGTATAAAAATAGATCTGAAGTAAGATAATTTTTTATTATAAAATTAGTGATTTTATAAATATAATGGTTTCCAAAAATATATTAGTGATTACGCTTGAAAATATGTAAGATGTTTAGATATTCCCTTGAATCATGTTTGTATTTTGAAATTTTTTTTGAAAGTTTTTTTAAAAAATTTAACTATCCATAAAATAAGGAAGGATTCTGGTTGGTGTACATATATATAATACCCAAATATAATTTATTGGTAGTAAATAAGAATAGATAACAATTTCACTGATGTAATTCGACAATAAAAATAACCTGAATGAAAATGGATGTTCTGGTGAAAAAAACCCTTACCTTAACTCTGAATGTGTTCCTCTCACGAACTTAAGCTCTTAGAATATGAAATTATAAATATTAAAAACTTATTTAAGAACCTATTAAACATGTATTAATTTTATCATAATTATTGTTTGTTCATTTATGATCTTATTGATAAGTTATTTTATTGAATTCCATCGTTTCGAAGTGTTCATTTTCTTTATTTTCTTCATCGGTTCACTTTATTTAAGTAACTGGAATTCTTCTAAATATCCAGAATTGAAATTATATATTATTTATGTACATAAATTGGTGTTATTGGTCATTTATATAACTTTGTTACATGGAATGTGGATGAAGTATTATATGGAACATTAATGATAATTGATTCGGTTAATTTGTGGGATTAGATTACAACAAACTCCCTTTTATTTGTAATATAATACCATTTGTACAAAGGGATTTCAGAATCATAAATATGTTATATTATATATAATAATCTGGTTCAATCATAACAGGAATAGCTTCATGACCATAATTAAGAAAGATAATAGAAATCGAAAGGCCATCGTCTTTGAATGTGGAAAATTGACACATCTCATATGGTGGTCGTGCTACTAGTATAAAAGAAGGTAAAAAGGAGGAGAAGATGATAACGTATTCCACTATCACGAAAAACATACTATACATATAAGGTAATGGATTCCCCAAGAAATGTGTATAAGGAGAGGTAATAGAAAAAGAAAACAAATGTACATGAAAGGAAAGAGAAGAATTGAAAAGATTTATTTAGTTCCTGAACCAAACTTCTTTGAGAACCTCCATAAGTTGAGTTTTTGGTATTTTTTTGTGACCAAGTCATATTGGATGTGGGGGAGGAGGTTGGGAAGGTATTTGGATAGAATTTAGATTTGGCACAAGGCATGAGATAAGTGAATGAAAGTGGAAGTGAGAGGGTGTTTTTATAGTAGAGGAGAGAGGGGATTTCTTATTATAAAATTAATTAATTTATTATATCTCCTCCGGACAAGTAATAGTAAGTATACCATAAACAAGAATAGTAATTTTGTCATGTGATTTTGATTCAAGTGAGCTTGCATCAGTTGTGATGTCATGAATAGTGAATTTCACTGATAATTTGTATATACGGTATTTTACCGTATTTCACTATTCATAAAAATTCAAGTATTTCAGAAAAATATCAAAATTTTACCCCAACCATTTATCGACGTGTAGAATCCAAAAATGATTGCCATTTTTCTAAAATAATTTTCTATATATTATTAATTTTATATTTAATTAAAATCAAAATTTATTCTAAAAATATGAGTTTTAAAACATTTTTTACTTATTTTAAAGCATCGATATATAGTACATACATTGGAAAATTATCTATATACTATCACAAGTAAGGTTACTATTAATTTGGGTATATCACTATTCATAATGGAATGTTTCTATTCATAAGGGTATGTTACTATTCACCAAAAAATAATTTTCTTCTTATTGAACTATAAATAACATACTGATCGCAATTGTGTATGTCAGATTTTTGAAATTTACATCACATAATTATAAAACATATGTTTTAAGGGTTTTGTAGAACATAGTAGTTAATTATGTTGTGATTTCATGTGATTATGACATATTTATAAGAATATAATCTCTATTAAAATAAATATTGGGTTGTTACATGTATGGTCTAATTGACATCATATGAGTAAATATTTCACCCATATAAAATTTAAATATTTGTTTCCCTAGTAAACTTATATATAATAACATAGTGTTAATTCAAAATATAATTTTTAAATTGACCTAAAAATTTCTCTAAAATATGTTGGATGATGATATTGATACCCTGTATCATCTAATATTATAAATTTGGACAGTTTAGTGGTTGTTTTATAGGCAATGATTTCATACCAAAATTAATATTTTAATGTTCTCCAAAATATCCTCTCACCTAAATTACAAAAGGGAACCTCTACCCTCACCACTTCACTTCATTTTGAGCCTTCATGCTCAACCATACCATAACAAATTCCCTTATAAGCATACATAGTTACATTATAGTTGTTTTTTCTTCTTCTATAATATCACGACCTATCCCCCGAGGCCCATGCTGTGACTACCCCAAGACGACCTTCTATAGGCTAGGGGATGGCGGCTAGAACCAATGGCGTAAATCCCTAAACCGAGAAGGGATTTCCATTATAACTATAAACACACGCAATAGAGCACACAGCTGGATACTAAACACTAAGTAAAAATGCATAACAAGAGAGTACTGAAAAGTAAAGGGGACTGGAAATAAAAGCCCATCTGTAAAGGACAAGTACAACTGAAAAGGAAAATATAGCTAAAAGGTGGAATGAATCTTCTGGATCATCCACCACAGATCCTACCTGAAGAGTAAGTATAGATAGCCTCATCAGTACTCCATGCTAGTCAGTCTCCACCGGGTACTGAATCGTCGTGAGGTCCACCTATGGGTACCGTCCAGTCATCTCAAACTCAGCCTCGGTCAGCGCTATCTCTCACCTGAATCCAACACAACGAGGTGCGGGAATATCCCATGTAGGGGTGAGTATAAAGATACTTAGTAGGGACCCCGAGACCCTCAATGTCTCAAAAAATATAACAAGGATAAACCACAAGGTATAAAATCAATGGGTTTCCATTACTTAGGTATATTCCCATACATATACCCACGTTATCGAGAAACCCATATCAATCATGAGGAAAAACACAAAAGTCACTCACTCAGCTCACACAGGTATACAACTTTTGTAGAGAGTTAATGATGATTAAATGTAATCACTAAATCATCTATTCTGTCGAACCCACACTGGATCCAAGAACAGAAATCATAATTGTCGAACCAACATAGGATCCAGGAAAAGTCATCAGTGTTGTTGAACCAACACAGGATCTAGGAACAAGGACCAGAAATTTCGAACCCTCACTGGATCCCGGAATAGTAGCCAAAGTTGTCGAACCGACACAATAACCAAGATTAGTGGCCATAACTATCAAACCCACACAGAATCCAGGAATAGTTGTTTGAGCTATCAAACCCACACAGGATCCAGGAACAATCGTTAGAGAGAAGCCGACCACATGGTTTCTACACGAAGCATGCTTGATTCTGGGAGGGTCCGCTCCTCAATCCATGTGTCGATATATCAACTACCATGAAGTCCCATGAAGAAGTATCCCAAATTTCCGCCACGTCATAGGGTTCTAATCACAATAGATGGTGCGCCAATCAGACGCCCGTTCTGTGAGTTATTAGTCTTTAGGTCTCAGGGTCCCGGATATAATCATGCTCAATCCAAACTGACCATATCATGACTATACACCGAACTCTAGTGGGGTATACACAAAGGGACTATTGTCTTCCAAGAACACCAACGCTGCTGAAGGTTCATCATATGGTCGTCCGGTGCCAATGATATGTCCAAAGAATGTAAAGGGGTCGGTTGTGGGCCATGATCTGGTCCAACCCTGTCAGACCGACCCGGTTGACCCAGGGTCTTTCCCGACCCATTTGGTGGTCCATCCTAGTAGGCTTCATCTAGCCTGTCAGGCCAAGCCTAGCAGGATGCAAGGGAAGTTCGTCCTAGAGCGTCGTGAAGGCGCGGCTTGGCGCGGCTCGACCTGGAGGGCGCAGCTGGGCCGGTTCAGCCAGGGTGCCGTGTGGGGGACTACGGGCCGGTTTGGAAGGTCGGGTGGCCGAGAGGTAGCTGGGCAGGGCGTGGTTAGGCGGGATGGTGGGCGGCCATTTCTGGTAGGGTGCGGCCAGCGCGGGCCGACGTGGTTCAGCTAGGGATCTGCCATGCATGCCAGTTTGGGTGGCCGGGAAAGGTGCGACCAGGAAGGCCGGTGGCCTGATGGTTCTAGCGAGGCCATGTGATTTGGCGGCTGAGATGCACGCGGACATAAGGGCCCCCTGCAGGGAGGCACATGTCCAGGTGGGCTGGCCGCTGGGAGGCGCTCGTCCAGGCATGCCGGCAGCCGGGAGGCGCGCGACCGGGAGGACCAAAGGCCAGAAGGCGGGCAGCGCGAGCCGACATCAGTGGGGTCGGGTGGCTCGGCCGAAGGACCGTTGATCGGCCAGGATCACCGGAGCGCCACGGGGGCAGCGTGGTTCACGGAGGCCTCAGATAGCATGGCCTTTATGGTCGCTTCCTTCATCCACTCATTGCTCATCGCCATGCTGAGAGTTAAACATTATCAAGATCGGCAGATGGGTTGGGCCATATTGGTTTGGCCCGCACCGTCCATGTTTTGGGTGATATCAATGTTGAGTCAATAAGTTTTACCTTACGAAATTTCCATTCCTTCTTACTTTGAAAATCACAAACACCTTATCTTTAGTAAATTTTCCTTTATAAGGAAAATCGCTTTTATAAGGAAAATCGCTTTTATAAGGAAAATTGCATTTATAAGGAAAACATCTTTTGTAAGAAAAATTATCCTTATCATATTTTCATCCATATATTTCTTAAGTATAAGATTCGGATTCATTTCTATATTCTCAGAATCATTTGAAACATTGATATGAAGCATTCTATTTTAGGTTCCGAATTCTGGATGAGAACCGTAATAAATATTGACTCTGAATTCCAGATGAGAACTGTAATAAAGTTTCATTCCGAATTCCAGATACGAACACTGATTAAGTTCTACTCCGATTTTTGGATACGAATTTTTATAATGTTCGACATAGAATTCTATTTACAAATTCTGATGTAAAATTCTCATTACGAATTCTGATGATGAATTCTCATTACGAATTCTGATGACAAATTCTCATTCCGTATTTACCTATTAAACAAAATCTGATTATCATTGTTTTATACACTCCAAATTTATTTAGACTCCGAAAATTATTTTTGGTTAGACTCCGAACTTTCATTTTTCTTATGCTTTTATATTTTGTCTCCTCTTTAATATTTATCTTACACTCCGAACCTTCATTCCGAATTTTCACTCCGAACATTTTAGTTAAGACTTAAAACAATGTCGTACATTCTGTTAAAACTTTTTTTGTTATAAAACGATGTCGTATATTCTGTTTTAAACTAACCGTTGGTTAAGTTAAACGTTTATAGGTCCCTCCAATTTTTAAGGGAAACCTGACCATTGGAAAGGAGGCCGACCTTGCCTATAAATAGGAGCTCATTTAAAAGAGCTCGGAACAGATGAATGACTTCTTCGACATTGTGCATACATACTGTTGAAGTGATTTCTAGATAGAGAGGCTCTTATTAACTCTCAAAGAGTCGTGCAACTCCAAATGTTGGTGATTACATTCGAGGACTTCCGGGGATAGGAAGACAGAGGATTCCAACACCTTGAAGTTGAGGGATTCCGTGCTGAGGAAGATAGAGGTTTCCAACTACCTTGATGTTGAGGGCTTGCGGGGATAGTAAAACAGAGACTCCAATCTTCGTATCGAGGGCTTACCCTGGTGTGGGTAAGACAGACTTGCTTGAAAGTATAAATCAAGTGACCATTATCCAAGGTTGTTGGATACCCTTCTCTTTGGGTTAAAAGACTTATATCTTGTTACTTGTAGTTTTACTTCTTGTTTCTTTCTGATGCATATTGTATTGTAAGGAAAGTATAACTTTCTTATACTTCATTAATTATACTCTGTTTCATTTAGATTCTATATGCTTTATGGTAGAATCTCATATTGTAATCTTTTGTTACGTTTCAATTACCGGAACCATATTTCTGGAACCTACTTTCGGAATCTCTTTCCAGTTTTAAGAAAGTTCATAGGAATAAAAGTTTATAATTTCATTCCTTATTCCATGTTTTCATTTGGTGTTAGAGGTGTTGTGAATTGGCTTGGATTAAATCTTGTAAAACTTCACCCTTTCCTTTGCTTAAGGAAAAAATTTTTATACGTAACTAATTTTAAAGGTTCCAAAGGAATTTTTAAAATATACAATTCACCCCTCCCCCTCTTGTATTTTGAGTATCTACATCATTATTTAGATCCTACAATTGGTATCAGGGGAGGTATCTGAAATACTCGTACTCACGTATATGTTTTTCTATTTCGAAATTTCCCATTCCGACTTTCTCAAGTATTGATTCAAGATGCCAGATGCTCCAACATGATTTAATCAGAAAACATACTCTGTATCTTGGTTATGGAAAAATGTGTTAAGATTGAGAATTAGTTAAAAACATTCTTTGTCGGCTATGAAGCCCACAAAAGATCATGTAAGTGGATGACTAGTTGGTCGAGGAAGACTGTAGAGGAAATGAGGCTCTTTGATGAATTCCAAGATAATGTGAAGGATGCCTTTGAAACAGAAGACATGAAGATAAATAAACATACTTCATCCTTTGAAGAAAAGCTGACAGATAAAAAGATCTTCCGGATTCAAGAAGTCAGAGATCTGAATGGGAAGCTAAATTCTGTTTCTCAAAACTAGAAGTATGAAAGGGATCATTGGATTGAGTTTGAAGAAAAGTTAAAGGCTCAGGATGAAAATATTAATGCTCGGGAAGAAAAGATTCAAGCCTAGGAAGAAAAGATTCAAGCTCAATGTGCAAGAATTTTTATGTTAGAAAAGCAAGCCGAGGAAACCATAAAGACTTGAAGAAGATAAAGACTATTCTTAAGGGTCTCATGGTGAAGGAAAAAGATCCAAAATAGAAATATCTGATCTTTTGTTGTATCTAAATTTCTTTGTTGTCGAGCTTTCAAACTTAATGAAAATTGTGCTTTCTCATTTATTTTGTTGTTGCTACTAATTTTTCAGGTACTTTGTTATATTTTCCATTCCATCGAATTCTTTTTGATAATCACAAAGGGGGATAAGGAAAAGAACCCTAATAAAGGGAAAAAGAATCTTATAAAAGGGTGAGAAAGAAAACAAACTCTTATAGAATTTATCTAAGGGGTAGTTTGTCATTAAAGAAGACATTCTTATTTGTAATGCAATATCATTCCGGAAATCTAGAATACGGTCCTTAGAGTTTCAAATCCTTAGAGGGAGTTAGTCGTATTCATCAATATCCTTAAAGCAAAGGGAGATAAACCTTAATGTTTTCTTTCTTCTTAGAACTGCTTTTTCGTAAGGATGTTTGTGCTTTCCAAAAAGGGGGAGATTGTTGAGTCAATAAGGAATACCTTATGAATTTTCCATTCCTTCATGTTTTGAAAATCACAACGACCTTATCATTAGGAAAATTTCTTTTATAAGGAAAATCTCTTTTATAAGGAAAATCACTTTTATAAGGAAAATTTCATTTATAAGGAAAACTTCTTTTGTAAGAAAAATTATCCTTATCATATTTTCATCCATATATTTATTAAGTATAAGATTTGGATTCATTTCTATATTGTAAGAATCATTTGAAACGTTGATATGAAGCATTCTGTTTTAGGTTCCAAATTCTGGATGAGAACCATAATGAATTTTGACTCTTAATTCCAGATGAGAACTTTAATAAAGATTCATTCCGAATTCCGTATAAAAACTCTGATTAAGTTCTACTCTGAATTCTGGATACGAATATTTAAAAAGTTCGACATCAAATTCTCTTTATGAATTCTGATGACGAATTCTCATTATGAATTCTGATGATGAATTCTCATTACGAATTATGATGACAAATTATCATTCCAAATATATATATTAAACAGAATCTGATTATCTTTGTTTTATACACTCAGAATTTATTTAGACTCCGAAAATTATTTTTGGTTAGACTCCGAACATTCATTTTGCTTATGCTTTTATATTTTGTCTACTCTTTAATATTTTTCTTACACTACGAACCTTCACTCCGAATTTTCACTCTGATCTTTTTAGTTAATACTTAAAACGATGTCGTACATTCTGTTAACAATTGTTTTGTTATAAAACGATGTCGTCTATTCTGTTTTAAACTAACCGTTGTTTAAGTTACACGTGTACAGGTCCCTCTGATTTTTAAGGAAAACATGACAGTTGGAAAGGAGGCCGACCTTGACTATAAATAGGAGCTCATTTGAAAGAGCTCGGAACAGAGGAATGACATCTTCTACATTGTGCATTCATGATGTTGAAGTGATTTCTAGAGAGATAGGATCTTATTAACTCTCAAAGCTTCATGAAACTCCGAATGATGGTGATTACACTCAAGGAATTCCAGGGATTGGATGACAGAGTTTTCTAACACCTTGAAGTTGAGGCCTTCCTTTCTGAGGAAGACAGAGGTTACCAACTACCTTGAAGTTGAGTTCTTGCGGGGATAGAAAGACAGAAACTCCATTCTTCATATCGTGGGCTTACCCTGGTGTGGGTATGATAGACTTGCTTGAAAGTATAAATCAAGGGACCTTTATCCAAGGTTGTTGGATACCCTTCTCTTTGGGTTAAAAGACTTATATCTTGTTACTTGTAGTTTTACTAATTGTTTATTTCCACTGCAAATTGTATTTTAAGGAAAGTATAACATTCATATACTTCCTTACATATACTCTATTTCATTTAGATTCTATATGCATTAAGGTATAATCTCATATTGTAATCTTTTGTTAAGTTTCAATTTCCGGTACCATATTTTCGGAACCTACGTTTGGAATCTCTTTGTAGTTTTAAGAAAGTTCATAGGACTTGATGTTTATAACATCCTTCCTTATTCCAAGTTTTCATTTGGTGTTAGAGGTGTTGTGAATTTACTTAGTTTAAATCTTGTTAAACATAGCCCTTTCCATTGCTTAAGGAAAACATTATTATACGTAACTAATTTTAATTCTTTCGAAGGAATTTTTAAATTATACAATTCACCCCCACCTCTTGTATTTTTAGCATCTACATCGTTATTTTGATCCTAAAATCAATTGGTTCATCAAAGATGTATGATGTAAAACAATTATTTTTCTTCCACACAATTGATTCTTTCTATCCATATGATAGAAAGATAAAATAATTAAAATAAAAAAGTAAACCCCCTACCTTTGGTCATCGATCATTGATGGAGTCACGGAAAGTAGATGAAGAAGTTTGTCATTCGTCCTGTCCGCCGCATGCTTTCCATCCTGAGCTGCATCGGCTCATGGAAGATTCTCCACGTTGGTAGGTGTCTGATGAAAATTTTGAAGAGGATCGGTTTTCTTCATCAGTGAAGCTTTCTTCATTAGTCGTTGGGATCTTTTCTCCCTATCTCCCCTCATCCCATGTTCCAACAAAATAAAAATGCCAACCAAAAGAAATATATCCCCAAAAACTAATATATTGTTTATTATTTTAGAATGTTGGATATAAAATTCAAATGGAGTATTAATTAATTGGCCCCACACAATTAATGTGTAGGATTAGGGAAAGTTGACACAAATTAATTAAGGGGGAGTTGAAGAGGCTTCCCAATATTAATTTGGATATTGAGAGTTTCTCCAAATTAATGGAGAGTTTCGAGGGGTTAAAATCCCGGGTGGTCCCCATCATAGTTAACATTAAGAGAAGGTTGGGTTTGGGTGGGCCCCATAACCATAAACTATCATTGATGGATAAGGTGTGCTGGTCCCACCTCCAACTTCCACGAGGAGGTTTTATACACTAAAAAATCACATGGTGGCTCAAATAAAATAATTTTCACTCGCTTTAATTTAATATTATTTTTCCATGGAAACTAAAAAACAAACTTTTATTCTCAAAAAACTGTCGTGGAGATAAAAGTATTCTTAAGCCAATACCGGTGATGCATGTTCAATGGTGCCCTCAGATTTCAATTCTGATCACTAGTTCCAATGTTATAAAATCCCACCCATACGTTTACTAAATGTACCAGAACAAAACCTCAGAAATTGATTTTGGGCTCACAGGGCCTCAGAATCATGCGCCATTAGATTTTGCAGACTCGTAAAGTTCCCATATATTTATCTTGGTCCCCAAAGGATATCTGTAATGTATCCAACTGCTCTATCAGATCGCCTAGTAGCTATATACCAGATCTCCTACTAAGTGCATATACTACAACATTACATTTCCTAGGAGTATAGACTATATCAAAGTCATAGCCCAGGCGGAACTCAATCCATCGCCACTATCTCAGTTGTGGGTCCTTATGAGAGAAGATATAACGGAGGCTCTGGTGGTTAGTGTAGACTATTAAACACTCGCCCATTAGATAGTGTTGCCACATCTTCAAGGAAAAGACCCCTGCTGCTAACTCCAGGTCATGGGTTGCATATTTATGCACATGTTGTCTCATCTGACGAGAACCATAAATGATTACTACATGCTCCTACATCAGGAAAAACCCGAGTCTCGTCCCTGATGTGTCACAGTAGACTACATACCATATGCCCACCTCTAGAAGCCTCTAGAAGGGGGCACTAGTCAGCATCAGCCTCAACTCCTGAAAGCTCTCACTAAATCTCTCCGACCACACAAAGGGTTGGCCCTTCTTCGCCAAGGTAGATAATGGTTCTTTAACATTAGATACATCTGGTACCAACCTTTGATAATAACTATCCAAACCTAGGAATCCACAAACCTCTGTCACACTCTTGTGTTTCTCCCCAGAAAGTACTGCCTCAATCTTCGTTGGATCCACTGCAACTCCAGCCTCCAAGATGACATGTCCCAAAAAGTGAACCTCTCGGATCTAGAACTTGAACTTCAAGAGCGTACCATAATCCCGGTGCTCTCGGAGTGTGTCCAGTACTACCTGAAAATCGTAGTCATGAACCTAATGAGTAGTCAAGTAGATCAAGACATTGTCAATGAAAACTAAGACAATGTGATCAAGGTATGGCTGGAAGATCCTATTTATGAGACCCATGAACACTACTAGAGAATTGGTTATGACGAAAGGAATAACCATGAACTCTTAGTGTCCATACCAACATATAAAGGACGTCTTATGCACATCCTTGTCTCAAAATCTGAGCTGGTGATAGCCTGATCTGATGTCTATATTTGAGAACCATCGTTCTCCCCTCAGCCGATCAAAGTGGTTGTCAATCCTCGATAGTGGGTACTTGTTCATTACAGTCACCTATTTGAGGCGATGGTAATATAAACAAATCCTCATGCTCCCATCCACCTTCTTGTTGAACAGATTTGGGGCTGACCAGGGAGAAACAATGGGTCGGATGAATCCCTTCCCCTGAAAGTCCTCCAGATATACCCATAGCTCGCGAATCATAGCGGGAGCCATCCGATATACTTGAAAAGATATTTGTTACTTCCTGAGTTATAGGTCAATGTAGGAGTCCACCATGCTACGAGGAGGTAGACCTGGGTCATCATTAGAGAAAACACTAGCGTACTGGTCCACCACTACAGGATAATTCAGACTCTTCACTTCAACTACTCCGAGGGTAAGGTAGGAAAACTGATGAGTGATCAGCTTCAACCTCCTCTAAGAAAGTCTGTTCTATGATGAAAAGTCTCCCTTCTCATCAGTGAAGGTAAACCTGGTCTCATCCGTGCATACACACCACGCATTGTGCCTAATATAGTCGATGTGAGCATGGACTATAGATAACTAGTCTGTAACCAATATGACGTCGTAAAGCCTCGATGCCACTATAAAGAGATCCGAGCCGAAGCTCTCTCCTCATAGAGTATGCTCACACTGTCGACACCACTGAATGATCTTCTAGTCTTCCCCCATAAGAGTCTCTAGCCGTAAGGATCGATCCAACAGCTCTGTCAGAATCACCAATCTCCGAACCAGGGTGGTGGCAACGAAAGAGTGACTGGAACCTGTGTCTATAAGAGCTGCAGCGAAGATGGAATAGACATAGATCGTATATCAAATCATCTTTGGAGCATTCGGATCGTAAACCTCAGCCACCTGGAGCAGATCTCTCCCATGTCCATCTACTCCCTACCGTTGGGGTTAACCTCCTAGTGGTGGTGGTGGTAACACCTTGCAACGTCGTCCACCTAAAACTACACTACCAACTCCTCTGCCACATAACCCTTGGTCGAACCTCTACCTTAGCATGGGATGTCCCTCAACTCCCTATTGATCATCCATACGGCGGTTCGGACAGTCACGAGCCATGTGACCATGCCCGCCGCATGTGAATCACTGCATTTTCCTCGAATTACTGGATCTGTCTCATGTTCCTCGCACAACGGAACCCAAGTCCTGAGGTTTTCCACCGGATGGTTTGCTCCTTTTATACCTCCACGACATCTATCTACTACCAGCTTTAGAAGATACCTCTCTGTGACGCCTGATGGCTTGTCTCACTACTGGTGACTGCTCAGTAAGGAAACTCTCCACTAAGAGATCTTTATCTAAAACTCCCACCTGTATCAGTATTCTATGGGAGATCATCAAAGACTTGATATCTTTTCCAAAGCCCCTGATTGATGGTCTGATCCTTGAAGAATGGGTACCACACCATATCTGTTGAGTAGCGCGAGTGGTCGGTGAACCTCACTGAGTATTGTGCCACCATCATGCTACCCAATTTTAGATGACATAGATCATGTATCATCACTACTCATAGGTTGGCTAGAAAAAACTACACCTAAAATAGGCTCTCATAGTCTTCCCAGAGTAGTGTCGCCTCATCATGGACCTAAAGCATCAAACTCCACCATCTTTCTGCTACTTCTTGAAGGATACTCGTGGAAAGGATCACCATAAGATTTTATGGTGTCCCAACAAGTCTAAAGACCCTCACCACAACCTCTATCAAATCCTCAGCTTCCTGTGGGACTATATCACCCCTGAACTTGGGAGACCTCTCGTGCTGGATCTCATGAAACATGCTCAAGAAGCGTTCACTCTCTGCTACTGGAACTGGTGGCATCGGTGGCCCAACAGGTAGTGGTACCGATGGTTCCTCTACTGCATTATAACCCTACACCAAGGCATTATCGCTCGGTGGGTTTCCATCTCGTACAAACCTAGAACCCTGGTAGTCTATCTCCGTGGAGGCATCATGTAATTTAACTGGTGTGCCATGATCAATAAGTTATAGCTGGTGTGCTGACTCAAAGAGATCAAAAAAATTGAAACACACACACAATCAGTGTTTTCGTGCGCTGAGTCGGAAATCAGAAGTCAGCGTCCTGGTTTATGGATACGTGACTACCCCGGGGCCCGGGACGTGACTACCCCATGCTCTCCTTCAATATTCCAGAGGCTGGGGACTAGAAAAAAGGTGTAAATAACTAAACTTGAAATTAATGTCCATTATAATTATAAACACACACAATAGAGCTTACAGCTGGATAATAAACACTAAGTAAAACTGTATAACAAGTGTGTACTGAAAAGTAAAGGGGGTCAGAAATACAAACCCAACTGTAATGTACAATTAAAACCAAAAAGGATAAAACTATTGAAATGTGGAATGCAGCTCTTGGATCTTCCACCACGGATCCTACCTGAAGGGTTTGTACAGATAGCCTCCTCAGTACTCCACATCATTCAGTTTCCACAATGTACCGACTCGTCATTAGGTCCACCTCCGGGTACCGTCCAGTCCTCATACACTCAGCCTCGGTCAACATTGTCCATCGTCTACATCCAACACCATGAGGTGTGGGCATAGCATATTCAAGGGTGATTATAATGATACTCAGTAGGGAACCTGAAAACCTCAAGGTCTCACAAAATCGAACAAGGATAAACCAAAAGGTATGAAATCAATGGATATACATTACTTTGGTATCTGCACATACATATTGCTAAGTTATCAAGTAACAAATCTCAATCATGGGGAAAAAAACAAAAGTCACTGACTCAGCTCACACATGTATACACATTTTTTAGCAAGTTAGTAATGATTAGATGTAATCAATAAATCAACTATTATATTGAACCCACATAGAATCTGGGAATAGAAATTAGAGCTTTTGGACCCACACAGGATCCAGGAACATTCGTCAGTGTTGTCGAACCCCCACAGGATCCAGGAACATCGGCCAGAACTGTCGAAACCTCACAATATCCAGGAATAGTAGTTTGAGCTGGGGAACCCACACAATATCCAATAACAGTGTCCAGAACTGTCGAACCCACAAAGGATCCAGGAATAGTAGTAAGAGCTGTCAAACCCACACAGGATCCAGGAACATTCGTCAGAGATCAGCCAACCACAAGGTTTCTACATGAAGTATGCTAGATTTCAGGAGGGTTCACTCCTCAAGCCATGTGTCAATATATCAACTACCATGAAGTCCCAAGAATAAGTATCCCAAAGGTCCTCCACGTCATATTGGTCTCATCACAATAGATGGTGCATCAATCAGATGCCCGGTCTATGAGTTATTAACCTTTTTGTCCCGGGGGCCCAGTTGGATTCATGCATGATTCAACCTAACTGTATCTCGACTATACCCCAAACTCCAGTGAGGTATACAAAAAGGGACAATCGCACTCCAAGAATACCAGCGCCGCTGAAGATTTTTCATATGGTCATCTGGTGCCAAGGATTTGTCCAAAGAATGTAAAGGGGTTGGTACTGTGCATGTGTTCGGTCCAACCCAATCGGACTGACCCGGTCTGACCCAAGGACTTTCCTGGCCCATTGGGTGGGCGTGCTTGTAAGGTTTGGCCCAAAACACTGGGACTAGCCTAGTAGCCCGCAAGGATTGTTTATCCTGGGCACGGGGCCAGCTCGGCCCAGAGCGTCGCGAAGGTGCGTCTTGGAACATCTTTGCTCGGAGGGTGCGACCTGGATAGCTAGGCCAGGGCGCTGCAAGGGGGACCGTAGAATGTTTTGGAAGGTCGGGCAGCCAGTTCGTGCTGGGCGTGGACAGTGCGGGCTAGCGCGGTTCAGGCAGGTGGCGGCTAGGCGGGCCGGTTCGGATAGGCGGGTAGAGTACAGCCAGGGGGGCCAACGAGCGGCCAATTTGTGTTCGGCCTGGCGATTCAGCGGCCGGGAGGCATGCGGCCAGGTAGGCGGATGAAGGAGAGGCAAGCGGGCGGGCGGGCTGGCAGCAAGGAGGTGCGCAACCATGCAGGTCGGCCACCGGGAGGTGCGAGACCATAGGTGTTTTACACCGGGAGGCATGAGGCCATGCTTGCCAATGGCTAAGAGACGAGTGGCATGGGCCGACAGCAGTGCAGCTGGGGTGGCTCCGCCGTAGGACCACGGTTTGGCCTGAAGTACAGGAGCACTGCAGGGTCGGCATAGTTCATAGAGATCGCGGGTAGAGCGGCCTTTTTTATCGCCGCCTTCGTTGCCTCGTTGCTTATAGTCATGCCGAATGTTAAACATGAACAAGATTAGAAGACAGATCGGGTAATGTTGGTTTGGCCCGCACCCTCCATGTTTAGGGTGGTATCAATCGGTTCATCAAAGATGTATGATGTAAAACAATTATTTTAAAACCACACAAAGAATTCTTTTGATCCGTAGGAGGGAATGAGAAAATGAATAAAATACATATGTAAACCCCCTACCTTTTTTCGTCGTTCGTTAAATAAGTCACGAAAATTAGATGAAGATGTTGGTTGTTCATCGCATCCACCGCACACATCCAATCCTGAGCTGTGTCATCTCGTGGAAGACACTACATGGCGGTAGGTGTCTAATGAGGTAGTTCAAATATGATCGACGTTCTTTATCGGTGGAGCATTCTTCGTTCTTCATTGGGAGGTTTTCTCCCAAGATCTCATCTCCCCAAGATCCACCAAATGAAAAATGTCAACCAAAACAAATATGTCCCCCAAAAATAATATATTTTCTATTTTTTTAGAATGTTGGATTTAAAATTCAAAATGGAGTACTAATTAATTGGCCCCACCCAATTAATGTGGAGGATTAGGGAACGGTCGCACAAATTAATTAAAGGGGACCTGAAGAGGCTCCCCTATATTAATTGGGATCTTGATAGATTGTCCACATTAATGGGGCGTTTCAAGGGGTTAAATGCACAGGTGGTCCCCACCACAATTTACATGAACAGAATGTTGGGTTCGGGGGGGGGGGGCCCACCACCATAACCTCTAATGGGAGGTTAACGTGTGGTGGTCGCACCTCCAACATCCAATAGGACCTTTTAACCACCTAACACTCAAATGGAGGCTCAAATAAAATAATGTGTCGCTCACATAATTTTATTATTATGTTTCCATTAAAACTAAAAAACAATCTTTTATTCTCGGCCAAATGCCGTTGCGGTGAAAGTCTTCTTAAGCGAAAACTATCGCATTGAGTTCATTGTTTCCCTCATATTTCAATTCCGAGTACCGGTTCAAAAGTTATAAAATCCCACTCATTCGTTTACTGAACATACCCTAAAAAAATGTCAGAAATTGATTATAGACACACCAGGCCTCTGAATCACACACCGTCAATTTCCACAGACTCGTAAAATATACATGTATTTATGAAAACTTTTTCCATGGAAATTCCGGGTCTTTAAATTTAATGACCAGTTCTAGTGCTCTAAGAAGAGATTAAGAAGTGGTGTATCAAAGAATATGTAACATTCTTTTCATATTTTTTCAGAATTCATTCTTTTAATACATTCACTTCTTGAGTTGATTAATTATAATGAAATAAATCAAGAAGAAAATATATACTATGATTTTATTATAATTATGAAACAACCACATTCCACCTTTTATCCATCTTGTAAAAAATTATACACCACATGTGTGTACGTACAACTTACAGTGTCCACGCCGTGTTGTATTCTAATTTTCACCACCACCTTACATTGATGTGTATGATGATTGATGATAAAACTATGTTTTAATATTATAAAATTATATTGATTCGGAAATATTATACACCATCTACTTAATTACTATTAAATAATTATCAAAAAAATATCGTCGCTCATGCGTACATTGGGCCTACCATTTCCACAATGCGATGTGATTCATTTTACATGATCTTAATTATAGAATGATAATATAAATTAATAGAATGAATAAATATCATGTATATTATAAAAATATAATATTATAATTGATATAACTATAACCTATAGAGTATAACCACGACTTATTTGACAAAACATGTCTATGAACATGAAGTAGTTAATACCCAAATAACCAGTATAAAAAAAAATTCCTAAAAAATAATTATAATATGACCATATACGACATCATTTAAATGAATACGATTCTTGAATAAGTGAATAAAATTATTTAAATAATTATACAAGATGTTTGGATACATATGAATCATATCGGACCTAAGCTATGTGGTAATTTTACTAACTCATTTTTTTGAGATTGTTTATACGTAAGTATGTATGTACATGTTTTCTAATATCTTTATAAAATGTTTCAAAATTTTACTATGTATTATTAAAATAATTTTTATCCATTTTGACATTTTACTATATGGTTTGAAAGGAATCATTATTTTTCTCAGATGATGTACTTTTTGACTTTCTAGAAAAAGTACGAGAAGAATGTTTTTTAACTTATACTACATGAATGGATTCTTATGCTTTCATAACTCCTTTTTTACATGAATCTTCTCTAAAAAAATTTCAATATTATTTTCAAATTGTATTATTTTACTTAAACATTTCATGGTTTTTTAATAAAAGAAAACGTTTTTAATTAACAAAGAATATGTTCCTTATGAATCAGTTTCTAGTGTTTTTTCAAAATTGTTTTCCATATAAGATTAAGTATATGTTTCATGTATACTATCCATATTATTCTTATGGTTGATTATATTTATGATGGAATTTTATTTATGAAATAAATTGTATTTGCATGTATTGTTTTTTGATGGAATGATGTTTTAGAAACATATTTTATTCCATGGGGTGTGATATGATGAATGATTTTTGTTTTTATGGGACACATATTTATGGTTTTAATTATGAGACCAGTTGGACATATGTCTCCATTAAATTTATTGGGTAAAAATTTCTATCATATATGAAATACAATGATAGAATGACAATTAAACATGATCCCATTATATAAGGAGAAAACAATTCGGGAACTCAGTTTTGTAATGGACTTGTTCTGCTATGATAGTCCTGAAAAAGAGACTCGGCTAATATGGAAACAATTTTCTCATGCCTAGTTTTTTCAACAATTCCATGTTTTATTGAAAGTATATTTTATCACAGATCAAATTTCATTATGATTATTGCTTACAAACAGCTAGGATTTGTTTCTTTATTCTAGTTTTTCATATTAATACTTTTATTTCATGTTATTATATTATAATGACTATGCATTATTTTATGTTCTCCATGTTTAAACATACTATGAATTTGATCTCACCCTTTTTAGGTTTTATTTTCCCGATGATATAAATAATTTTTTTAGGTTGTAAAACAAAATGGGAAGATCATTATGGTAGTTATTGAAAATCATTCAACAATTTAGAAGAATGTAATCCAAGTTTCAAAAGACCCTAAACTAATACACACATTGAGAATGTATTTTTGTAATGTATTATGTTTTCCACAAATGAAATTTAATTTCAATGTACATTAAGATTGGGTCTTTACCCTAAGCGTTCTCGATTATGATTTATCACCATAGTTCCCATAGATTAACAAAACCTTACCTATAAAACTTAATATTCCAAATGTTTTTTTAAAAATTCATTCCATCTTAATAGATGAATATTTATTTCACTTTATAAAATATACGTTAAAGTATAATTGAGGTCAAATTTCTTTTGAAATGTGTATAAATTAATAACTAGTTCCTAAGAAATATACATAATCTATTGAACAATTCATCATAAATAACACCCTTTATATACATATCATAGTATATTACATTATTTATAAACATAATTTTGGATATTAAATAAATAGTACAGTCTTATGATCAGTAAAAGTAATCACGGGAGATATCAATGATAAATTAAACACAACATAATAATAAGTGTATGAGAACATGATCATAAGATTCAATAACCACACCCTACATATCAAAAATCATAATCCAGATTCATATAATAATTATTGAAAGTTAATAAGACACTAATCATAAAGTAACCCTTGAACATGAAACATGAGATTATTACATTGACATATGATATAATTTTATTATTACTCATAAGAATAAAAAAACATTTTCTTTTTATTTCCTGGATATTTTTCATTGAAATCATAATGGAATGGGTTGAAACCAAAAACTATCAATGTATTATTGTTTTACTCCATGAAATACCATATTAGATACAGTTCCTTACTGAAGAAGGTTCACACCCAATTATAGTCATGTTTATAAAATGAGATATATGTCATTATCCAATGGAATATAGGGATATATAATTCTAGAACCAACTTCTATATAATTTAAATAATACATATGTGTGTCTCTAGATCATAAATGAATCAAAATTAAATAGTACATACAAAAAAATTCGGTTTTAAAATCATTTTATCATATCATACCCAATGGAACGAAAATGGGTTTCATAAGAGTAACCCATTGAAATGAATCCTTTTTCAGAAAAAAAAACCTTTCATCACAAACCCAAAACATATAGATAATGAATAATATTTGTACAATGATACAATATCCTTAATATATAACAATTCTAATCAAAGGGAATCCATCTTTGATGAATTGAAATACAATAAAATATCATTAAACAATTCTCAATGAAAAAACTATTTATACATTGAAATTTTCTTTTTAAAATCAATATTTTTCCTCATATTATAGAAAAAAATCACTTTTAAAATAACTTAAAAATTTTTATTTTAATCATTAAATCATTAATTTATAATGAAAGTGGGAAATAACATTAATGTAGTCCACATTAAAACTTAGATTCCATTGACATTTTATATAAAAAACCCAATTTTACATCATTTCCAAAACGAATATATGATTTATTTAATTTGAAGAAAAAATTAAATAATGTGGGAAACAATATTTTTCAATTATATAATATCATTGAAAATAATTACGCAAACAATTTTGGAAAAATTAACATGGAAGGTGAATGATTTTCAACTGAAAAGATTATTAATGTTAATTTTCTTTATGAAATTGATTTTGGTAAACATAGTTATTAAAGAGTGGAATATTAAAGGAAATAATATATTATTTAGAATTAATCAAAATAAAATAATATTTAATGGATAATCAATGGAATATAATAATATTTCATTATTGGAATCATGATGATAAGTAATCCCGATAAACAGTAAGATTATAAAATTAACCCTTACTGTTCTGATAATTTTAAAATCATATGCCACATGAAGGAATGGCCATATATAATTATTAAAATACCGTTACATTTAGTAGGAATAAAAATAAAATAAATTCATTTTACGTAAATGAAACTCATAAAATAGGAAGTATTTAATACAACATATGTCACACATTAGTAAAAGTGAGATGAAAACCCCTGATCTGAAGTCTTGGATTCCATCGTACAGATTAAACCTAATTTATGATAAATATAGGTTTATTATAAATATATTATAGACCTATAATAAGTTATATTATATCATATATGATCTACTTACAATGTTTTATCTACCATTTATTAAAAACTATTTATTTATATCACATTTTTTGGTGATAACTCTATTAGTTTTCAAAAATGATTTGTTCTCGCAGGATTGGTCATTATACATATATTATGGTTACATCATCCATTGTAATTTCATAATGATATAAATTTTTTTTTTCATTATATACATAATTATATTCATCAATAAATTATAAATATAATTATATAAATTAAACCATTCATGGAGAAGGTAGGTTATATGTACACATGAACCTTGATTACATTTTCATGAAAAATTGAATAAAATGATGATAAATACTAATTTTCATGTAAAAAATAATTTTTATAAAATATATATCTTATGTATTTATTAAATATATATTTATTAAAATTTATTTTATAATGGGATGAAAAATAAATGACATCGCTTTGTGGAGTTTATAGTCCACATATATGCACAAATGACATTATTATTATCCAATGGATTGGAAGGTAAGAAGTTAGATGTGATATTATAATTTAAAAAGTATAATTATTTCATAAATTTAATATATAAATTCTAAATCCAACATTATATCCATCCATGGGAGTTGTTTATTGAAAATATTTTACATCAGTTCATGTGTTTGTAGTCTTTCATACACACGATCATTGGTATCGTTAAAAATAGTATGTATAGTGTTCTCCAAAATTACATAATAAAATATAAGTATAATTGAAATATATAAGTTTTTATTTAAAAAAATTGAGAATATTTTTATCATTTAGAAGTAGAAATATAATGACGATATATATATTTATGAACTATATCTCTTCTTTTGAGAAACTTTTTAGGTTTATAACTAAAACCTTCCTAGGTTGGTTTTATGATCAAAACATGGATTTCATGTAATGGAGAGGGAATTAAGTAAGTTATTATTGAAATTTTTTCCTAATATAAATGTCTCATCATGTATTTATTGAAGATGATATGTCATATCTGTATATAAGTGGTGGAGTTAACCAGTATAGAAATTATATAAAATAATGAAAATTGATAAATGAATTTAAAAAAATTAATTGGAATGGACATATATTGAATTTGTTTCTTAGATAAGTGAAAAATATGGATATAAAAGATGATTTAAACATTATTTAATTTGAAATAATACACTTATAATTATGATTACCCCATGATAAATCCATTTTAACCTTACCAAGGGTTGTTAATTTTTAGTGCTTTTTCTATTTATTATGAAGGAAATTATGTTTGACATGTTACCTAATATTAATTGTGATGATAATAAATATATAAAACAATTTATAATATAATTATGACACAAATATCAAAATTTAATTTAATAATTATATCATCAATGTGATGAAAAGGTGGTTTTCTAATGAAAACATTTTCTTTAGTATAAAATGATTTAATTCAAAATTAAACAGGAAATTTTCTAAAATTTACAAAATTTGTTAAAAAATAATAAAAATCACTAATGTTTTATTAAAAAATTGTTTAAAATAAATTTAAATTTTAAAATTCAATAAATTAAATGAATGTTTTCAATTAAAGTCATCATTTTGTCACTATTTTTTGAATAAATAATCATTTAAAAAAAATTTAAAAATTATTTATAATATTAAATTGAAATGTTGATTTATGATATAATGAAAATTTATGAAATTAAATTTCAATAAATTAAATAAGAAGTTTAATATTATTTATCCAAATGGTGAAAAAATCTTTTTAGAGAAATATAGTTTTTAAGCATAAAACAAGATTTATTATTTTTCATTTTTTAAAAAAATTTTAGATGAATTTGAAAACAATTTATCAAAATATATCATATAAATATCGTTAAAATAATTCACCAACAGTTACTAATATTTTTTATAACGATAAGACCACATTGAGACTCATAAAAACAGTTATTCAAAAAAATTTCATGGACAATATTTTTATTTTCATTTCTATTTAATTGATAACAAATGAATTTATTTAATATATTTGTAAACCAAATAAATTTTTTAATTTATTTTTCTCTATTAATAACTGGAAATTTAATGATAATGATATAAATGTAAAAAATATTATGGTTTTTAAAAAATTATGTTGTTTGTAATGAAATGTATTGAAAATTTAAATTATTGGAATATATATATATTCCATAAAATCATGGAGTTTCATATATACATCAATTACTCAATTATTCATATTTACTTATCTAATACATGTTTTTTGGGTACTTTTTTAATAATTTATTTTGTTAGAGATTAATCGAGATGGGATTTCTTCTTATATATAATGAGTATTTCATTAGGGCCCTCGATTGGGATATATCATCAAAGTGTGATAATTTACTAAGTTAATATGTATAAATATATATGGATAATGTATATGTGATATTGTTATCAATAATTATAAATGATATTTTATTTATTCATCAATTTGTTTTGTCTATACTCTGAGAATCGAGAATAGATGGGTCATCGATATGGGTTTGACATGTTATGTGTACCGTGGTAATTAATGTGTTAGAAAAATGTAAAATATAATAATTAATGTTTTCATATAATTTTGACAGGTGGAACGTGGTGTTGGGATACATTTTTCTAATGAAGATCATGAAAGGCACCATAATTTCAAAAAATGCATTTACAATTTACAATATTTCCCCAATTCCAGACATATATAAGTATAAATTTTTATGTTTGTTTTCTAAATAAAAACGAACCATAGTGTCACACCATGTGGATGACTAAATAAGGATTTACATTTAACATAAGTACCTACTCAAAAGTTGTTTTAGGGTTTCTCATAAAGTGTTTTTTATGATTATTGATAAGTATTTTAATATGATTATATACAAGGTGAAGTTAATTATATTTTTCGAAAAAAGTTTTCAAAAATATCCAGTAGAGTTTTATATATTGTTCCACATATTATTGTATATAATATATTATCATGGGAAATAGAACAATGTATTTTATTCCTTAGTAGATGTGAGAAACAAAAGGAGATATCCCTAATCCAATAATTTTAACTGATATATTATTGGGTTATATTCCATATTTAATTGAAATCATTATTTTCATGCATTGGATATATTGCTCAATGTGTAGCATACCCTTGAACCATTATCAACCTGGTATATCATTTATAAAATAAATTTTATAGTATGAAACAATAAAATAACAAATACATTTGATGAATTTATATATTCACCAAATGGTCATGGTATTTATTATTTTGTTTTAATGCATGAATAAATTAGAATATTAGAAAATAGAATCCCGGATTGCTTATAAAATATACTTGTATATGAAGACAATGTTTGGGGATTTTTGATTCTAATGGATTTCCATTACTCCATGGAAGATTTACATCATTAATTGCTCTCAAATTTATATATATATACTAGAATAATATAAATAAGTGGTGAATCCCATTTAAATATTAGATGATTTAATTAAACCAATGGATGCACTATAAAAGTGAGATGCATTATTTTAAACATTATCACATTACTCAAAATATCAAAATTGAGATCAGTGTTTTTGTAGAGGATCTTATGTTTATGGTACACCATATTTACTTCGAATTTATACATTATTATTTTACAATGTTTTTTTGGCATCCCGCCTTTTTAATAAATAACATTTAATTACATTTTACCTACTGATGAGCATTAAACTCTAGTGTCTTGGAAATCAGGAACAACAAAACATGAATACAACATAGAACAATCTTCTAATCTACTTGTAAAGCATTATCATAAGCTCATCCTATGTACAATTACTGTCCTTTATATCATTCAAACATACATCAGAGGAAATGGTGAGAATAAGGCCCCGTAATGGTAAAGAAGAGAATCAGTGTACTTGGGATATCAATAAGAACATTAATAACAACATAAAGATATGATAAATGGAATTATAGGCATATAATAATGAAAATAACTTGAGACATAACTTGAATATGTGTATACAACATTTCATTTAGACATTCATTAACATATCACCAAGGTCCATCCCCAAGGTGTCATAAAAATTACCAAGGTTCTTCACCAAGGTATCATTAAACTTGTCACCTCTAGAGATTAAATCATTACCCAATGAATTAGAGAACTATCAAGGTTCACCCTTAATATGTATTTAATTTCATGAGATCCAAATTGATCATAATCAAACATTTCATAAATAACCCCTAGAGAATAAATGAAATGGGGTTCATTTCAAAATCGTGACGTTTTAAAATCTCTTAAAAATAAGATCGTTATATCATCTATAACCCATGGGAACAGAGTGATCATTATATGTATGTAAATTCCAAAATCATATATATCATATTTATATATTTATGAACACCCATAGAAACGAAATAGGTATGTGTATTCATATAAATAAATAAGGGGATTTCATGAGAGAAAGGGATCGAAATTTTGAGATTAAATTCTTGCAGCCTAACAGCTATATAACATAGATTTATAAAACATAGAAAATAGAGGGTACAAGGTTCATACGCTCAAAAATAATTCATAATAAATTATGGTTACTGAATACAATCATGGTATGGATATTTTATTTACATACCACATGAAAAGGAAACATGAAATAAAAGAGAAGATGTGATTTCTTTTACGAGAAATTCGGAAGCAGAACAGTGTCACATAAAAATTCCGAAAACTAATTGATGAGAGAAGAAAGGGTCTCTCATAATTTTTACAAGAAATGCGCAGTAATAAGAACATATAATAACATACCATCAACATAATGAAATGTAAAATATTAGACACAACATAATGAAGTCATGACTTAAAAGAGGAGGGTGAAAGAATCCCTTACATTGAAGAGTAACTTCGAAAGCATGATGGTCGGGACCTTGGGAGGCCTGAGGGCCCCTTGGGAGGAATCATTGGACAGTAAAGAGACCATAACTTAGTTGAGAAGGATTTGGAAATGAAAAAATTGAGGGAAAGTATTTGTATTTATTGGAGAAGTGGGGGACAAGTAATTAATGGCCAAGGGACACCTCATCGGTGGTATTGGAAAAACCATGGGCTTTCCCATGGTATTTTCCCATGGTATTGTCCACTTGGGAAAAATGACACCTTATCTTACTATTCATAAGTCTACCTGAAATATTACATAATTATTACTTCCATAATGATTTCATTAAACACTACAAACTAAAAACTGTATTTTCATTATTCACCGAAAATTCATTTTTTTTAGAAAAATCTCCAAAAATCACCTTATCCTAATATCGATTCTTTGAATTCAAAAATGAACTAAATTTTATAAATATAATATTCGTAATATTTTTAATTTAATTTTTAATTGAAAAAAACAATTCACCTGAAAAAAAACTAATACTTGACTAATAATTTCCGAAACGATTATTTACCTATATTACTGAATCACATTTCTTAATAAAGGTTCCTAAATTATATTAATACTTTCTTTAAGTGAGATTACTAATCCATTTGGTCACATTACTTATCCTAAGAGAAAAATCACTATTCCTAATTTACTATTCACAAAAAAATTGTTGATCTTATTAGATTATAAATTTTATACTAAACACATTTCTAGAATACCATTTTTTGAAAATCATTACACATCATTAACTATTTATGTTTTACATAAATATTTTAAAATATCCCATTTTTCCATAAATCATCAATATACGTCCAATATATATTCGAGCATCTGAAAAAAATACAAACTTCTCCCTAAAAAGAAATCACAACATTATTTATCTCAATGTATTACACAATGTTGCTACTCTCTCATTACATAGCCCCTTACAACCCCTGTGTAGGACCTATGTGTAAGGTGTGCTAAAGTGAGAGAATCTGAGGGTGGCACAGCCAACATTGCCCAGGTAGTGATTTTTATAAGCTTGAACTTCTCCCAAAAGCGATTACGCTCCAGATTTACATGATGATGTTCAGATTGGGTTTGGTTCAGAGAAAAGCCAAGTGGTGCTACCTATTTCCCATGTTTTTTCAGATGGGCTTCGATCAACCTAAGACTACTGGATCAGGCCATCGAGTCTTCTTTCCATATTAATTAAACAAGTCCACTTTTATTTAGAGACAACAATCACATCATTTAGTTTCAAACAGTCACATTGACAAACTGTTATATAACAATTGAATCCAAATGTTCTAATTTTAGTTATACTCACAACATTAATTAAAGAAAATATTTTCGGTTAGTATAAACTAAAATAACACATAAAAATAGGGACAAAAGCCATTCAAAATTTTTTGTCGTTACATTCTTTCCCCCATAAGAAATTTCATCCCCAAAATTTTAACTCGTATCCTCAGAAACGAATAGGTGTGGGTACTTCTGCCTCCTAGACTCCACTGGTTCCCACGTGGCTTATTTATATTTGTGGGTTCTCCACCTCTAGTATTAGTACATGTGAAGCATCAGGTATAGACATCCTCAAGAGGGATATGTGGAATACATCATGAACGTGTGCTAGATTTGGAGGAAGTGCAAGATGATAGGCCACTGTGCCCACGTGATGAAGTATTTCATATGGGGACAATGTACCTAGGGCAGAGCATCCCTTTCTTCCAAAACCTCATGACTCTCTTCCATGGTGAAATTAGAAGAATGACCTTATCACTGACATCAAACTCCATGTCCCTTCGATGGTTGTTGGCATAACTCTATTGATGACTCTAAGCAGACTTAATATCTTGGTGGATGGAATGGAATTTTTCTGTCATCTCTTTCACAAGATCTGGCCCAAGAAGCATTCTTTATCTAGCTTCATCCCATAAAGTTTGAGTTATAAATCACTTCCTATATATATCTTCATAGGGTTCTGTTTGAATCCTTGAGTAGAACTTGTTGTTGTAAGAGAACTAAACTAAAGTGAGATGTCGATCCCATCCACCCTTAAATTCCATTGAGCATGTTCTTTGCATTTCCTCAAGTGTTTGAATAGTTCTTTTAGAGTGTCCATCAGTTTGCGGGTGATTGGTCGTGCTGAAATTCAATTTAGTGCTCAGATATTATTAAAGACTTCTCCAGAATATTGATGTGAACCTTAGATCATGATCAGATACGATGGAAAGTGAAACTCCATGCATCCTTCCCACTTCCTTCACGTAAATCATGGCATGTTTATCAAGAGAGAAATCTTAATGCATACAGATAAAATGGCCAGTCTTGGTGACGGTCCACAATAACCCATATCACATTGTTTCCATTGTATTTTCTTGAAAGACCAGTGATTATTTCCATAGTGATATTTTCCCACTTTCATGCTGGTATGGGTAGTGGTTGCAATACCCCTTTAAGAATTTTTCTCTCTACCTTAACTTTCTGACATACTCGATACCTTGAATTTTAGTAAAAATTATCCCTTTCAATATTATCCCAGAAATAATGATCACTAGGGTCCCAATAAATTTTTGTGCTTCCAGGATGTATATAGAAATTAGAAAATTGATCGTTACCCATTATCTCCTTCTTTATTTCTGGAATAGATGGAACACATAGTCTTATACGAAATCCCCTTACACCTTCTTCATCAATATTGAACTGAAGAATCATTCCATCCTTTATAGCCTCAAACATCTCTAGTAATAAAGTATCTTCTTTCTGAGCCTTCTTGATCTTCTCTATTAATGACAGTTGAGAAATCATTAGGGTTAGGGTTTATGATGTCTCTTTCCTTATAATTACCATGTCAGGTTTTACTAGTTCAATGATCAAAGGATATTTTTGAATCCTCATAATCAAAATAACGACTAGGTCTTTCCATCTTAATGAATCAACAACTTTTTTTTGCACTTCTAGGGTGATAATGAATTGAACATTAATAGTCTTTAAGAAGTTCCATCCATCTCCTTTGTCTCATGTTAAATTAATTTTGTGTGAAAATATACTTCAAACATTGATGGTCTGTGTATATATCACATTTCTTCCCATACAGATAGTACCTCCATATATTCAAAGAAAAAACCACCCCAACCAGCTCGAAATCATGCGTAGGATTATTCTACTCATTAATCATCAGCCGCCGAGATGAATATGAAATGACCTTGTAATTTTGTCTAAGGATTCACCCCAACCCTTTTAGAGATGCATCACTAAAAATAACAAATCATTCTCCTCTTCGGGGTAGAATTAACACAGAAGCAGTAACCAATCTCTTCTTCAGCTCTTCGAAACATTCCTCACACTCTATTTTCCAGATTAAATTGACCCCTTTTCGAGTAAATTTTTTTAATGGATTTGAAAGACATGAAATATTTTTCAAAAACCATCTATAATATCCTACTAATCCATGAAAGCTATGAATATCAGTTATTGTTGTAGTTTAGGCCACTCCTCTACAACTTTTGTCATTTTAGGGTCAACTATGATTTCTTCATTGGTTACAATGTTCCCTAAGAAAGTGACTTTTTGTGACCATAAATCACATTTACTGAACTTTCCAAAAAGCCTATCCTTCCACAGATTTTTCAAAATAACACTTAGATGATCTTCATGCTCCTAATGACTTTTGGAATATATCAGAATATAATCAATATAAACTACCACAAAGTTTTAAAGGTAGTCCTTAAAGACTCTATAAATAAAATCCATAAAAAAATCAGGTGCATTAGTCAGTCTGAAGTGAATAACAACAAACTCATAATTTACATATCTTGATCAGAAGGAAGGTTTTGGAATATATTCTTTCTTCACCATCAATTGATGATAACCATATCAATGATCAATATTAGAGAAGAATTGAGCCCCACAAAGTAGGTCAAATAAGTTATCAATTTTTGGAAGAGGGTATTTGTTCTGCACTGTGATCCCATTCAGTTCTCTATAATCAATGCATAGCTGCATCGATTCATCCTTCTTCATCAAAAAGAGAAAATGTGCTCCGCAAAGAGACACACTTGGTCAGATAAACCCATTCTCCAAAAGATCATGGAGTTGTTTCATTAATTCCTCCATCTCCTCATTTTCCATCGTATATGGGGTCTTTGATATCAGTTGAGATCTAGGTATGAGTTCGATGGAGAACTCTACCTCTCTTTCTATGGGAGGTCCAGGAAACTCCTCTGGAAATAGATCAGCATATTCATGGACGATGGGGACATTTTCTATCATCAAACTCTCATCTCCTTCTTATTCACCGATATACTCCACAAAGAAGGATATATGGGGTTCATTTAGATAATGATGAGGTTGAGATATCTTTCCATGGAAGATATCTATAGGTTTTCCATTCAAGAATACTGATATTTCCTTGCTTCTGCAATTGATCATAGAATTATAATTTGAGACCCAGTCCATCCCTAGTATAATTTTGAATTAGAACCTGAGAATGACTACTACATTCACGAAAAGATTGTGGACACTAATGTAAATACTAGTTTTTCAAAACAATGTTGATGCTTGGATAGTCCTACCAGGATTATTGACTGAGAACCATACTTTTATCAATTTGGGGATGATTCTAAATTCCTTGTAAAACTTGGAGGAAATAAAGGAATTCGTAGAACCAGAACCAAACAAGGTACTTGCTATCATTGAGAAGGAAACAAGAGTACCTTCTAACACATCATTTGTAGAATAGACTTCATTTTCCTTGATAGCAAAATCACAGCCTTGATCCCATTTCCTTTGCTGAAGCTGATGCTGGTTCCCCTCCACAACCCTCAGATTTGGATACTGATTGGAAAATTGCCCCCGTTTTCCACACTTGAAGCATTGGACATCAGGTAGGGAATGCACCATCTTCCCCTTGTCGTTTGTGTTTGGATGTTGAGGTTTCACCTCACCATGACAATTCCTTGCAATGTGTCTATCTCTACCACAATTTTAGCACTTCCCTCTCCTGAGAAGGAATTTCCCCAGATGTTTCTTCCCACATTTATTACATGTGGGAAGGTGCACTTGATTTCCTCATCTTCTAAGCTTTAAATTCCTCCCTAAGCTGGGATCCATCGATATCTTGTTGTCGTTGGATTTATGAGACCACAGTGTCTCACCAAACTCTAGTTCGACATTCATCGCACTCTGCATGATCTCCTCGTAGCTAACGTAATCTTGATTGGATAGATTCTTCCCCAGATGAGGTCTCAGTCCACCAATGAATATATCAACATCACCATTTGGATCCACGACAAGTCTAGAGGTATATCGTGAATTCCCTTTGAAGTTCATCTCGTTTCTTCCCATAGATTAATTCTCCTTATGCTTTAGCTCGAGAAACTCCTTCTCCATTCTTGTTCTCAAGGAATGAGATAAATACTTACTAAAAAAGATCCCTCTAAACTTATCCCACTCTAAGCGATAGATAGCAAGGGTGACTGTCTCTTGCTCCGAACAATGTAGCATATAGAATATCTTATCTATAGAGTTGATCCATTTCTCTATAATCAATGGGTCAGTCGATCTACTGAAGGTTGGTGGTCGTTAGCGCATAAAAGACTCAAAAAATGTTTTCCCATCGTGGTGAGATCGGCCTCTCACCTTGATTCATGTTATTACTCATAAGTTGAGTCATTTGGATCATCATTTAGATGATTGTTTCTATTCCAGCTTCTATCGGAGGGTCGTCAGTGCATGGTCTATTGTGGTCACCAATTGCACGGTTCCTCCTATTTCCCTCCATTTTCTAAAAGAATATGATCTTAGTGAGAAACTTGTTTTATTTATGAATATTTTAACTATAACGAATTCTATGTCGTAAAAATTCATGCTTAAACAATTATATTTCTCTATAATTCCTTCATAATGATTTAAAAAAAGCATGTGATTAACCAAACATATCCCTCAGGAGTGTCGTAACCAAGAGTGTAGCAAGACCCATTGTTGTGCACCAGTTCCAGTTCATTTCTAGCTCAAAGCTGTGTTTTAAAGTTTTACCCCAGTGTACATATGTGCCCCATCCACCTATACCTGCTCGTATCCATACCAGGATGTATTTGTTTGATAAACCACTTACTAAATACTCACAAAAATCTCAGGATGATTTCCCTATATTTAAAATTTTCTATAGGGTTATTCATAATGTTTTCATAGACTAATTTACAAAAATAACTAATATAGCCTTTGATACCAAATGTGGCATCACACATTTTTTATACAAAACTTTTCATTACATTTTACATACAGAGGATCTTTAAAGTCTTGTGTCTTGGAAATCAGGAACAATAAAACATGGATACAACATAAAAAATATTATAATACACTTTTAAAGCATTATAATAAGATCATCCTATGAAAAATTACTTCCTTTCATATCCTGGACACATACATCAAAGGAAACGGTGAGCATAAGGCCTAGTAAGGGTAAACGAGGGAATCAGTGTACTTTTGATATCAATAAGATCATGAATGACAACATAAAGATATGAGAAATGGAAGTATAGATATAAAATAATGAATAGAACATGAAACATAACATGAATAAGTGGCTACAAAATTTTATTTATAAATTCATGAACATATCACCATGTTTCATCACCGTGGTTTCCTAAAAGTTACCAAGGCTTCGTTCAAATTGTCATCTCTAGAGATTAAATATTTTCCCAATGAATTAGAGCACTATCAGGGTACACCCATAATATACATTTACTTTCATATGATACAAATTGATCATAATCAATCATTTCATAAATAACCCATCGAGAATAAAAGAAATGGGTTTCATTTTAAAATTGTGATTTTTTAAAATCTCATAAAAAAAGGTCTTTATATCATTTATAACCCATGGAAAGGGAGTGAGGGTTATATGTATGTAAACTCTAGAATAAAATATATCATATTTATATATTTATGAACTCCCATTGAAATGAAATAGGTCTGTGTATTCACATAAATAAACAAGGGAATTTCTTGAGAGAAAGGGATAGGAATTTTTAGATGAAATTATTGTAGCCTAGAGGCTATATAACATGGATTTAGAAAAAATTGAAAAGAGAGGGTACAAGGGTAACCCACTCAAAAATAGTTCATAATACATTATAGGTACTTAATAATCTCATGTTATGGATATTTAAATGACATACGACATGAAAAGGAAACATGACAGAAAATAGAATATGCAATTTCTTTTACAAGAAATTCGGCAGCATAATGGCGTCACATAAAAATTCAGAAAGAAAATTAAGGAGAGATGAAAGGGTTATTCATAATTTTGATATAAAATGGGATGAAATAGAAACATATAAAAACATACCCCTGATATAGAGAGATGGAAAATATAAGACACAACATAAAGGAAGTGATGACTTCAATGAGGAAAGTGAAAGAATCCCTTACCTTAAAGTGTAACTTCGAAAAAATGATGGTCAGGACCTTGGGAGGCTTGAGGGCATCTTGGGAAAACACTTTGGGAGGTAAGGAGACCAGAACATTGTTGAGGAGATTTTTGAAATTAAAATAATGATGGAATATCTTGGTATTTGTAGGAGAAGTGAGGGGAGAAGTCATTAATGGCCAAGGGACAACTCATCGGTGGTATTGGCAAAACCATGGTCTTTCCGATGGTATTTTCCCATGGTATTAGCCACTTAGGAAACCTAATTAATTATATTATAATTCATAAGCCTAATGGAAAGATTAAATAATTATTACATCCTTAATAATGTCATGAAACACCCAAAACTAAAAACATTATTTTCACTATTCACTGAATATTCATTTATTCAGAAAAATCCCAAAAAATCACATTAACAAAATATCAATTCTATGGATTCAAAAATGATCTCTATTTTATAAAAATAATAATCTAAATATTTTTAATTTAATTTCCAATTAAAATAAACTATTCACCTGAAAAAACTAATACTTGACTAATAATTTTCAAATAGTTATTTACCTATTTTATTGAATCAAATTACTTAATCAATGTGCCTAAATTATATTAATAATTTCTATAAGTGAGATTATTATTCCATTTGGTAAAATTAATAATCATAAGCATAAAATCACAATTCATAAATTACTATTCAAAAAAATTATGTTGCTGTTATTAGAATTTAAATTTCATACTGAACACATTACCAGAAGACCATTTTTTGATAATCATTACACATAATTAATTATTTAATGTTTACATAAATAATTTATAATATAACCTTTTTCCAAAATTAATCAATATAAATCCTATATCTATTCAAACATCAGAAAAAAATACAAACATCTCCATTGCAAGAAATCACAACTTTATTTATCTCAATGCATTACACAAAGTTTCTACGGTATCGTTACATAACCCCTTATAACCACAGTATAGGACCTAAGTGTAAGGTGTGATCGGCTGAGAGAATCCAAGGGTGGCTCGACCAACATTTCCCGATAGTGATTTCTATAAGCTTAAACTTCTCTCGAAGGAGATTCCACTCCAGATTCACATGATTATTTTTGGCATGGGTTTAGTTCAGAGCAAAGCCCAGTGGTGAAACCTCCATCCCACGTTTCTTCAGATGGGCTTCGATTGGCCCGAGACTACTCAATGAGGCCATCAAATCTTCTTTCTATATTAATTATCTATGTTCACTTGTATTTAGAGACAACAATCACAACATTTATTTTCCAAAATTCATATTGACCAACGTTCATATAATAATTAAAAACCCAATGGTATCATTTTAATTATACTCACATCATTAGTTAAAGAATATAGTTTTTTGAGTATAAACTAAAATAATATACAAAATTAGGAAACAAAAATTCATTCAAAATTTCAGGTCATTAGAGTTTTATATTATATTTTATAGGCATCATCATACCATGATATTTAATCACTTCCTCATGTCTTAGAAAATGTTATCACACTAATTTAAAACCCTTTACGTACCTTATATGAATGATATCTATAATATATTCTACATATTTAACATAATTTCTTTATTCTAGACTAATGGTAAATCTTCCAAAAAAAATATTGAGATTTATTCAGATAGTGAATCAATTCATCAATATGTGGTAGAGGATACTTTTTATGGATAGTGATTTTGTTATGTTTTCCAAAATCATGGAAAATATGCATTGACCATTTTAGATTCTAAATAAAAACAACACATTCACCTTATGGGGAAATAGTAGGGAGTATGAATCCCATATTAATATTCTTTTGGAGTTCCATATTAAATTCATGTAAATCAAATGGGCCAATTCTATATAGATTATTTTAAATAGATGATACACTAGGTATGTATTCTATAATAAAAATAACCTCGTGATTCATGGGAATAATTAGAATGTATGCATGGCGTAGTTCTGTATAGTCCCAAAAAATAGTAATATATTTTTGGTTTGTTTCTCCCTACACATTTCGGATAAATATCCCCCATGAATAATTATAATGAACCATATAAAAAGAAACATCAATCGAATGATCATATTCATCCTCACACTAATAAAATATCATATATTGATACAAAATATCAGTTAAGATATCCTTTAATTGGGAATTAATATATTATATATATAGATAGATACAATATATAAACATAATCAAATCATATTCAACTAGGGTGATTAAAAATATTTTTTGGAAGCACAATCCAATAAACAACTATAAGAGAGTATATAAAGACTTCATATGACATCATCACATTAATATTATTATTCACTACTAACTCAATGTATAATCATTGATATGGTGACATTATAACCACATGACATTATTCATATTATAACAGTAGATAAATCCAAAATGAAATAATACATTTTTAATTATGTAGTTGATGGTATGTGTACCTTTCACTAATTCATTCCAATGAAAAACATTAGTAGTTGTTATCACACGAGAATTCCCTTAGTATCTAGAATTATGAGGTTTCTAACACCTTTTTTTTATTATTAACCAGAAATTAATTAAATTATTGGAATAATTTCCATAATCCCTGTAATAATATCATTTAATTGTGGATGAAAATTTTATTTTAACTTTTTCACTGTTCATTTCAATGGCTAGTCTATTCACATCACTTCAACATTATTTTTATTGATGAAAATATTTTTTATAATTAAAAAATTAATCATAATTTATATGGAAATTTACACCCTGATTCCTTCCACACTCCATCCATTATGTGAAATTTATTTTCATTCCTAAATGGGTCTTAATATTATAATTTTATAGATAATCCAACTTTATATTTTTATTCCAAGACCAAAGGGACACATAGAGTATTCAATTTCAAATTTATTCTTGAGATAATATATATATTTAATATTATATATTAATGTTTCTTAAATCATTTGAATTTTGGAGACATTCTCTTAATGTTGTAAAAATTAGAAACTTTTTCATTCATCATTGATGATAAAACTATGAGCATTCCTTTGATGTATATTGCAATTTTTAAATTGGTACTAATGGATTCTTTTTTACTTATTTTTTAGTTTATAAAATATAATATCGATTTTCATGCCAATTATTTTGGGAAAATAAAAATTTAAAAATAACTTCTTCAATTTACCATTGTCATGGTTGTAATTTATTCTAATTTCCACATAATATTGATAAAGTTACACTATCGATTATCGTTTCCTTCCAAACTACATAAGTCCAAAATAAACTATACTTGTTATATGAACTATAGAATAAATAATATTCATTTATTTAATCTAATCAATTGATAAATAATTATTTGATCATAGTAAATATATTAGTATGGTGTAACTTATTACATGAAATAACATGAATTGATTTGTTCCATCCATTTTCCGTTTAGAACACCAGTATGATTCATTTTATCATTTATAAATTGAGATATATGGAAGTGTATAACCTAATTATAACAAATCCAGGTTACCATTTCATATGTTTTTTCATGAGTATGGTAAAAATATTGACCATAATATTCATTTTTTATATGATTCCTCATAGTTACATCTATTCATTAAGAAGATAAATATTAACATGATAATTATAATCATATTGATTAATTATGAAATCATGAAAAATAATTCATATTAAATCAATATCATGCCACATTAATTTAAACAGATGACACCAATGGATTATCCTTCCTCATTTATAGTAATAATCTATTCATATCCGTCATAATTTTTTAGAACAGAAATTTTAATTAACCCAATGATATACACGTTAGAGTTCTTGTCCTTAGAACCAACTATTTGTACATTGATTATGTGAATATACACTTATAATATATTGTTAATTGTTCTTCATGAGTATAATATAAAAATTTCCTATGATATTTTTTGCATTAATAAGGTCAGGGAAGATTCCCTCTATGATGAGAACCTTAAAATCCCATAACAATATTCATAAATAATATTCTACATTTGCATGAAATACTATGATATGACACATAGTATTTAAACCATCATGTATGAGTACTCGTACGAAGACGAGAATCTCTCTCATGGAGTTCACACTTGGTAATCTCCAAGATGGGAGATTATGAGAATAGGCCCACCCGTAGTAATTCTTCATGTCATGTTGTCATCAGAAATTTCTATCTACGAGCCTGTGTAATAGTCCATAGAATAGAATATTATCATTAACTCATGTCATGACTCGTGCACTTAGATTTGCTGTTGAGAACCATCATGAAGATAGTTGGCGAGAAGTAGGGTACTTTGGGTGCATCACGAATGACATGTTGTTAATGGATATGTTGAGGAAGGATTTCTCCCAGCCATATTTATGTATGTAGATATCTTGGGCCATTTGACTTAAATAAAACTGCCTCTTAAATTCCATGGCCATGGTGTAATGACAAGTTTATTTCTGGAAGTCAAAGAATGGCATATCAAGCATATAGTTTTATGACACTGCCATGAAACCAGCTTGATGAGATATTAAGACAAAGTACTAAATTACATGGTAATCGTTCATATGATATGAAATGGAAATGCGACATCAACTTCTTTCTCTTATCTGCCTTGACCGGTTTCTAGACAATAATCTTGGACTTTAGGCAAGCCCACCTAATTACAATGAGAAAGAGGCCTAGAGGGTCACACAATAAGTGTATTCATGTATCTGAAGTAGAATAAAGATTATTCTTGTACATGGTTTAATAATTATTCAAGGATTCCTATATCGTTTTAATGTTGGAGGAAGAATAAAATAAAAACAAATACATGTCGTGTAATAATGATTACACACCATGTCATTTTTATTTTGAAAACAAGTAAAATCCATGTATTAATGATTACACACCATGTGGTTTTTATTTTGGAATGGAAATGAAAAACAATTACATGTCGTTTATTAATTATTACATGTCATTTAGTTTTTTATGAAAACAAGTAAATTCCTTGTATTAATGATTACAAGTCTTGTAGTTCTTTCTGTCAGGATTTTGAAGATATAATATTGTTTTATTAAAAGATATTTATTATAATCAGTATGGGCACTTGTTAAGGAATTAATTATTCGACATGAGGGTTTTCATTATGAGTTAATGAAATAAATAAAATTCACAATGCGTTTATTTATTGTCATAACTATGTAACCTCAACACCGATTATAATTATCCTTGCAACCCAAACACTTCTCCCCAATCATTGTGCACAAGAATTCTGGAGTATTCTCTCAAGACTGAAAGAACACCTTCCTATATGAATGCTCTCAGGACTGATAGAAACCCCCCTCCCTCGAATCATTACGAACTAAGGTGGACAATGCATGCAAAGGTTTTTCCACACTATAACTCAGAGAATACTTTGGAGATGTCCAGAGATACGTGGTACATTTATGGATCACCGCTAGAGGAAGTCTACACTTGGCTTCTGCGACGCAATGACGAGCCACATCAGGATGTGATTAGAAAAATAAATGAAGAAAGAATGCCCAAAAGTCACTTCTTGTCAATTAATTAAATTAATTATCAAAAACCTATGACGATCCTCATTTGTGGTTCGAAGGATATTATTATTCTTTGTCTATTTTTGTGATTCGATCTGTGGAGTCTGGCATTTATCATTGTATTGATCCTAGATTTATCATTTCTAATGACAAAAATCCCAATGGGAACATCCACCCATGAGCTTCTGCTGCGCCCGAAACATTCAAATGGTATTAGAGGAAGGTTACAACGTTGATTATAGTTATTTAATTTTCATTGATAATTTACGCATTTATATTGGATTCAATTCAAGATAAATCATTATATAAATCTGAACGATCATGATCTATTCTTCCCTATTCATTTCTAAATTCACATCATAGAAATGAATGTTTATTTTTAATATTGATTAAAATAAAAAAGAGGAACTCATCTGGAAGAGCTGCTCTTTCTATCTTTACAACAAAAGAATACACTGCGTGTAGTGACAACTACATATTATGTGCATAGGTTCAATGAAACGGTACTGGTCTACCAAACCAAGCAATGTGAATTGAGTATGCCTAAGTATTTATTATACCATGTTTACAAGAAATGAAGGGCACATGGAAACTGGAATACATGGCGGTCATGTTGAATCAACAATTTGTGTAGTCTGGTCCGACCTAGGTGAAACTGTGTACAAGGAAAAGCCGGGTACCGCATACATGGTATTTCTAGGCTGGTAACCGTGTAACAAGTAATTACACGCCATGTGAGAATAATCTATACGTTGTGTACTCCAAATTTTCCAAAGTACAGAGAACACACTGAAGCCCCGACGTGTATTTTGGATAAAGGGTGAAAATAAATACATGCCGTGTAATATATCCTACAGGACGTGTACTTTCCAAAAATGGAACTTCTCTGGGTTTCCTCCAAATTACCAAGACCCATACAAGAAATATAGATGAGAAAAATCTCAAGGAAATTCATAAAGGAATTTAAGATAAAGTATTTATTACTTATAAGATCATAATTAATTGAATTCATGCATGACTTATATTGAATAATAGAATGATTAAAAGAAATTGAATAGTAAAAATTCATAAATGTCATTGAATATTATGGATGACCATGAGCTGGACCAAAGTCACTTTGTGTCAGTATGGTTTGATTTAAATTTTTTTAATTTAAATTTTTTGTCCTGCGAGCCTTATTCCAATAATATGTAGGGACTGCATGCCCATGGTTTCATTAATGTAAACCCCATGTAATGGAGGATCTCTCAAGCCAGAGGAGATGGTTCAAAATCCAAAGATGAGGAGAAACCAACCTACGATGATACAAACATGGACCGGTGGGAGCTGAAAAACACAAACCATTGGGTTCAAGGTTTTTTTTTCGTAGTTTAGGATTAGTTTATAAAAACATCTAGATAAGCTATCCAATAGAAGCTCAGGATCATGCCATTATTTTTGATTTCTGAATGATTTAATGGATAATTTATTATATATTTGTTTTCATGATCACATAATAAATGAAATAAACAAGCATGAAAAGATGGAATAAAATTAAAACCAGACTATGCGTTAACATTATCAAAACATGGTTAATCACTTAAGCATGCATCAATTAATATAAACAAGAATGTGATAATGCAAAACTACACATAAAGAATAAAATCTCTTAAATACCATCTTAATTCAGACCAATCCTTTTGTTACTTGATTAAGGGAAAAACTCAATAAAACTATGTGTTTGACCATCCCATATTGGGACACATACTTTTATAAAGGAATCTCTTATGAATGATTCATATTGACTAAAAAAATTACATCAAGAGGAGTATCCCTTTCTATACTTGTTGAAAAATAGAGGCAAGAGTTGAGGAATTCCAATTCATGATTTTTGGATTAGGTAGTCCACTCAATAGATCAAGGATCTGTAAGCTCATAGTAGGAAAAGACATGCCTACATAAATACCTTCTAATAGCTTGACCAAACCATGTTGGGGTTATGAAAAGGGAAATATGCATCATTTCCACTAGAATTTCAAAGAAACTAGACATTCTGATTTCAATAGTGAGGGCCATTGCGACTTGAAAAATTAGTGAGAGACTTAATAAAATTTATTATTTCTCAGAAAATGTAATCAAGAAATTACTTATAAATCTGTTCTTTTATTTTGTAGAATCAATATGAAAAACACATCAACAACATTTTCTATACGATCAATTCTTGATAAAGACAATATCCATAAAGGTAGTAACTTTCAGGAATGTTCTAGTCTCCTTAGGGGTATCCTATGCCATGAAAAAATGGTTTACAAGATGGAGTCCTCACTTCATGATTTTCCAGCCCAAGGGGAGAGTGAATAATATTTCCTGGTCTATGATAAACATTTTAATGACACACTCGACATTCAATGTTTGATGTTATCATCATAGTCAAGTGAGCTCATGAAGTCTCAAGAAGACATGGATTCCCACAGCATGCTCGAGAACCTTTGTGGTCTATACCAGGAGAGAACAAGATAAGAACGGTTTGAGAACTCTAAGGCTCTATTTAAGATAAAGCATGGAGAGGGTGCCCCAGTTGGGAATCATTTATTCAAGCCCATTGGGTACATTGAGCACTTGGAGGTTCTGGGGTTTAAAATCCCCAATCAACTGGGTACCGATCTCATTCTTGAATCACTCCCCCAGAGCTTCTCTAAGATTGTTGTAAATTTCAATAGGAACAACGTTGATAAGTATCAATATGATGTTCCTATCATTTTTTGCCGAATAGACAATGATATGAAGCATGAAAAGACTTCTGTATTTATGGTGAATATATGTAAAGGGAAGGCGAAGAGCTTCATGCCCAAATATTTTTCAAGGCCTTCCAAGAAAAGGAATATAAAAGGGGAGGAAAAAGAACAAGAGGTTGTTTGTTTCGCATGTGGCATGAAGGGCCACAGGAATAAAAACTCACCTATACAAGGAAGAAAGGGGAAGCTTCAGGTGTGTTTTTTATAGAATGAAATAAATATTTTTATACTAATTGGGTATTAGATACTACATATGGTGCTCACATATTTATCCAAATACAGGAACCAAATAGATTCAAAAAGATTGACCAAGGTGAGGTGGATCAGCGAGCAGCCAACGGAGCCAGACTCGCTGCTTTAGCTATCAAATACTACTACATAACATTGCCAACTAGAATGATCATGGTGTTAAATGGTTGTTATTATGTTCCTTCTATTACTAAAAACATTATTTTAGTATCCATATAAGATACTGATGGATTCTTCTTCATGTTTGCAAATGAATATTTCTACTTTTATAAAGATACCGTTGTTTTTGGTAGGACACATTTATATAATGACCTTTAGGTGATAGACTACACAAACCAAGTAATGAAAATCGATGACAAAGATAATTCACATGACTCATACCACACCCAACTTTTTAATCATAAGTTAGGTCATGTTAATGAAAAGAAGTTGACAAATTTACATCGAGATGGGTATATAGATTCTTTCGAACTAAAACCACTTGGTGTATGTCATGCATGTCGACAAGGATAAATGACCAAAGCCCCATTTAGTGGGATAGGTTAAAGGGCTAAAGAGATTATATAATTTGTTCACAAAAATGTGTGTGGATCATTTTCAGTTAAGAAAGGGGTGGGTCATTGTACTTCATAACTTTTACTGATGATTTTAGTAGATATGGATATATTTACTTAATGAGGTATAAGTCATATTCTTCTGATCAGTTCAAATAATACAAGAATGAAGTTGAGAACCATCTTCGTATGAATATTATGAAACTCCACTCAGATAGTGGAGGATAATATCTAAATCAGGACTTAATTGATTTCATCTGGTAGTTCAGGATTCTATTTCAACGCCCTCCTCCTTACAAACCTCAGTGAAATTGTGTAAGTGAAAGGAGGAACCACACCCTGTTGTACATGGTGAGATAAATGAGGAGTCATGCGGGTCTTCTATTATCTTTTTGGGGATATTCATTACAAACAATAGCACACATAATAAAACAAGTACCAAAAAATAAGTATATGGTATTCCACACTAATTATTTAGTGGAAGAAAATCCATGTTATAAAATTTACATATGTGGGGTAGAAATGAATTTTTTAAGGCCTCTTCAGGTAACAATATTTCACCCCAAGTCACAAAGTGTATCTTTATAGGATATCCCATGGAAAAAGGGGATATTACCTTAAAAAACCTCAGATAAAAAGGTTATAGTGTCACTACAACCATATTCCTTGAGGGGGAGAACATATCCATAAGATATAGTGGGAGAGAGATAGACTTCGATGATGTCAGGGCTCAATATACATAGGAGTTGGTACCAGAACAGATTCCACAAAGCCCCATGGAAGAACGATCTGTTCCAGAAAGACAAGAACTGCGTAAGAGCCTGAGAGAGGTGAGAGAACCAGAACACTATGGTTTTCTTGTCACCGAGGATGGTGACTCATTAATGGTTGAAAATGACAATCCTCTAACCTACAAGGAAGCATTTGAAGGCACAAATGTTGACATGAGGCAAGAAGACATGAATTATGAAATGGATTCCATCTATCTATGCCAAGTCTGGATTTTGGTAGATCCTCCAGTTGATATAAATTCTATTGGTAATAATTGGTTATTCAAGAAGAAACTATACATGGAAGGACAAGTCAGCTCCTATAAGGCTTTACTGGTTGCAATAGGTTTTATACAACATCATGGAATTGACTATGATGAAACATTTTCACTAGTTGCAATGCTGAAATCTATCATAATCCTATTTGCTATTGTCGCTTTCCATGACTATGAAATTCTGAAAATGGATTCCAAAACAACATTCCTTAATAGGAACATCCCGAACGTTGTCTATATAACACAACCTAAAGGGTTTGTGACACCAAAGGATTCCAACAAGGTATTCAAGTTTCATAAATCCATTTATGGATTAAAGGATGCATCAAGGTCATGGAAAATTCATTTTGATGAAGCGATTATAGAATTTGTCTTTGTTAAGAACTAATGTGAGACTTGTGTCTACAAAAGGTTTAGTGGAAGTGCAGTCATTTTTCTAATAGTATATGTTGATGGCATGTTGCTAATTAGAAACGGAGTACCTGTCTTACAGTCTTTTAAGGCAGGGTTGGATAAATGATTCTCTATGAAAGACTTGGGTGAGGTGGAATATATTCTTGGGAGCAAGATCCATCATGATAGATCCAAGAGAAGTTGGGCCTGTATCAAATTATATTCATTGACAAGATACTAAGGATAATTAGTATGGAACCGTCCAAGAGGGGATTGTTGCCAGTGTCCCATGACAATCATCATTCTATGAAAATGTGTCCCCAGACACATGAGGAATGAAATAAAATGGCACGGGTCCCTTACGCATCTGCGATTGGGTCAGTCATGTATTTTATGCTATGTGCAAGGCTAGTTGTTGCGTACACATTAAGTGCGGTAGGAAGATATCAAGCTGATGTAGGAGACTGATATTGGATGGAAGTAAATACTATCCTTAAGTATATAAAGCATACTAAAGATATGTTCCTGGTTTATAGAGGAAATGAGGAACTCGTCATCAGAGGAAATGTAGATACTAGTTTCCAAACTGTTCTAGATTACATGAAGTTGCGGACTAGAAGCATATTCACTTTGAATGTAGGTGCAGTAAGCTTAAAGAGCTCAAAGAAGGTCTGGACACAGATTCCATAGTAGAGTCCGAGAATATCATAGCTTCTGAGGCAGCTAAAGAAGCAGTATGGATGTGAAGCGTCTTCCAAGATCTGGATTTATTACCAAGATGTAAAGATCATATAACACTCTATTCTGATAATATTGTTGTGGTGGAACTTGCAAAATATCCAAGATCACATTAGCAAAAAACAACATAATTTAGATGTATCATCTCTTCAGGTATTTTTATCAGAGAGGTGATGTTGCGGTGAGCAGTATTTCCACGGAAGACAATGTGGTGGAACACTTGACTAAAGCCTTGAATCAACAGAAACATTATCATCATATGAGGTCTAGTAGAAAAAAAGTCGCAAGAAATTGCCTCTAGTCCAAGTAGAAGTTTTTTGGAGTTGGTGTCCGGAGAAATAACTATTTTTAATTTGATTACGGGAACGTAAACTTATTATATATTGCACATTGTTCTGTGTGACTATAATATAATAATGTATTGGAATATTTGTAGCATTAATAAGGTCATGGCATATCCACTCTATGATGAGAACCTTAAAATACCATAAAATTATTCTTAAATAATGTCCTTCAGTTGGATGACATACTATGATAGAACACATAGATATACATATCATCAAGTGTGAGTTCTCTTAATAATACGCGAATCTCTCTCATGGATTTCACACTGGGTAATCTCCAAGATGGTAGATTATGAGAACAGACACACTAGTAGTATTTCTGAATGTCTTGGTGTCATCAGACAATTCAATCTACAAGCATGTGTAATGGTCCTTAAACTATAATATTAACATTAACTCATGTAATGACTCGCTCTCTTATGTTTGCTGATTAAATCTGTGAAAAATATTGTTGGAGGGAAGTACGGTACATTTGGTGCATCACGAATGGCATGATTTTAATGGAAAAATCGAGGAAGGATTTATGCTTTCAATATTTATGGAAGTAGATATCTCTGGCCGTCTGATTGAAATAAAACCGTCTCCCAAATTCCATGGCCATGATGTATAAACAAGTTTATTTCTGGAAGTCAATTAATAACAGAACAAGCAAATAGGTTTATGACACTTCCAGGAAAACTTCTTGATTAGATATTGAAACAAAGGGATTAAATTACACTGAAATAATTCTTATGAGGCGAAATGTAAATGCGGCGTCAACTTCTTTCTCTTGGGTGCCTTGACCCATTGATAGATATTAATCTTGGACTTTAGGCAAGCCTGCCTAATGCTAATGCGAAAGAGGCCTAGAGGGTCACACACAATGTGTACTCAAGTATCTCATGTTGAATGAAGATTATTCCCATACGTGGTTTAATAATTCTTAAAGGAAGCCTGAATAAATTTAATGTTTGGGGTAGAATAAAATGAAAACAAATACACACCGTGTATTAATGATTTCACGCCATGTAGTTTTTATTTTGAAAACAAGTACATCTAGTTTATTAATGATTACAAGTCGTGTAGTTTTCATTTTGGAAAGGAAATGAAAAATCATTACATGTCATGTAATAATGATTTCACACCATTTAGTTTTTTATGAAAAAGAAGTACACACCAAGTATTAATGATTACATGCTGTGTAGTTTTTCCAGTGGATATTTTGTGGATATAATATTATTTTATTAAATGATATTTATTATAATCAACATGGGTGCATGTCAAGGAATTAATTATTCGACATGGGGGTTTTCAATAAAATTTAATGAAATAAATAAAACATGTAACACATTTATTTATTGTCATATATTGATATCCTTAAACCAGATTATAAATATCCTTACAAACCCAACACTTTTCCCAAATCGTTGTGCACAAAAATTCTAGTGAATTCTCTCAAGACCGAAAGAACTCTTTCCTCTAAGAACTCTCTCATGACTGAGAGAGATCCCCCTATACAAGATCAAGATGATATAAGGTGAACACTGCAAGCAAATGTTTCTCTATGATACCACCCAAATAATCATTTGGATATGTCCAGAGAAACATTGTACACGTGTGGATCACCGGTAGAGGAATTCTACACTTGTCTTATTATGAAACAACATTGAGTCATATCAGAACGTGATCAGAAATACCAACATAGAAAGAACATCAAAAAAGGTACTTATTGTCAATTAAATAAATTAATTATAATCAATCTGTGATGATCCTCATTTGTGGTTCTGAGACTATTCTTTTTCTTTTTTTATTTCCATGATTCAATCCATGGAGTTTGGAGTTTATCATTGTATTAATCCTAGACTGGTCATATCTAATGAAAAAAAACCATGTGGGAACATCCACTCATGAGCTTCTACTATGAATGAATCCTTCAATAAACTAAGAGTGTTTAACTATATTTTTAATATTATAGCCAAGCATCCGAACTAGTAAATGATTGAGTTAATAACTAATAAATAGCTTCAGGAGTTGTTACCCCTATGTGCATATATTTCACAGTATTTTCAAATTTATAGTATATTGAGACAAATATATTTCCTAGAAAAATTACACATCTGTATTATTAATAACACTTCAGTATACTATCATATCCATTGATTTTCCCAAGGGATTTCATTTTCATTCACTAATACTAATATAAAAATATAACCCATCTATTATATCGAATGAGGTGAAACAAATCATATCATACATATATATAACATTGTTTTAGATTATTATTTAAAATTTCTCACAATAATACACACTCTAGAGCTATTTTTTTATTCATCAATAACATGAAGTGTAGACCACTTTAATCATGAAAAATCGTCACAATCCCCCAAAATTTTCTCGACTCATAATTATATTTTTAGACATAGTTTATATAAAATATTTATTCACATCATTATTAAAGGAATCATAAAAAATGTTTTTCTTTGATTTATAGAATAGGGAAAAAAATTAGACGTCATTTAATAAATATAATTGAGAGTAAGATAAAAATAATGTTATGGAAACATTATCATAAACTACAAAAAATCCACCCATTCAATGTTCATTAACCATAAATCATAGAATAATTATTTTTGATTAAGAAATACATAGTTTTTATGTGCATATAATAATCAATAGTCAAACATGATCCATGAGATCATATGATAAGAACAAGAAATATGTTTTTTGAAATACCCATATGCATGGAAAATGACTTCCTTGAATAAGGATCACTGCTAATGCAATGATAGTTGATTGGGTTGATTCTCCATCCCTTCATATCATTAGTCATGGTTCAATAAAATTGAATTTTTCTAGACAATGTCCTTGCTAAATTGGGATTGAACCCAATTCAATTTCTAGTTATCTTATTACATATCAATCATTACCAGATGTATTAGAGGTATATACAATCCCAGGGTCATCCATTACATAATGAAAACCAAATTTTTTTGTTCCATAAGATCAAAAAGAACCAATCACATCGTTATTTCACCATATCCTAAGAAGTGGAAAAGAAATATGTTTTATAAACATTTGAATATTTCATTATACAATAACCAGTAGAAAAAAATGCCCCAAAAAGTTTTCATCATTAAATAATTAAACAATGAGAAATAAACTGGTTCCGTACAATTATCCAGAAATAATAATCATCAGAAACCATGATAAAAATAATTTGGATGGTTTCATAAAATCAATTTCCCAATGCCAAAAAAAAATCTTAAAGGATATTGATAGAGAAAAAAAATGTAATAAAACATCATTCAAATATTTCATTGGAAACTATAATAAAATAATGTTTTATTTGTTTAAAATTTTAACCAAAAAAATATATATATTATGAAAATAAATTTCTTTGAAAAAAACTATTGAAATTTTTAAAATAATATTTATAGAATTCAACAGACCTGATAGAGTGATAATACATTCAACCCATACACATTAAAAGAAAACAATTGTTAAAAAATTGAATAATAAATCATAAATAACATGTGAAAAAATATTCATAAAAATTAATTTTTATTCATTTGTAAATAAATTACATGTTATTAAAAAAACCATTTAAAAAATTTAATTAAATTTTATAAACTTTTATAAATTTTTTGTGAATAGTACGGACATAGATGAAATATTTCATCAAACAATGAATAAATAAGGTCAACTTTTATTTAAAAACATATTCTCGATCACTTTATTTACCATAGATAGAAAAAGGATATATATAAATAAAAAATAAAATATGTAGGGATGAGAATAAAATATATTGTGTGTAAATTTTATGATATATATATTTCTCTAAATTAATTCATAAAAATTAAAAATCCTAAATAGGGAAATGATTATGAAATAAACCCATACATCACGATCTTAGTTGCTTCACGGTTGATAAAATATAATTTGTAATAATTATATACTAATTATGAATTTAATATAGATCCAAATTAATGAATAAATTTCTATGTTTCATTCCATTACAACAACCAATTATCCTTCTATACTCATTTTCTTCAATAAAATTATGATTAAGGGGAAAACTATTTTTTACCATGTATGTATCGATTAGACGGTTCCTATACCTTCATTATGGTCATGGTTTCTTAATATCAAAATTAATAATAACAAAAATATCATATTAATTAATCTTATACCATTTTATAATTATTCTTAAATATTAGTGATGAATAATGAATCACATTGTTTGGGTAATATATTAAAATAATTGAATAATAATTATTTCATAAATATCATATATGATAATATAATCTATATTAATAAAATTTAAGTAATTATGATGATGGAAAATTAATTATTTCACTACGCATAGTCTATAGTACACACAAATGCACAAGAGAAACTTTTTTTCACATTTGTTGTAAAAGAAGTGGAAAATGGATACTCCAAAATAATAATAATAATATTTTATATAAAATATATTTAATTGATAATTTTATAGCTGATAATAATTATTTATAAGATTTATATAACTATTTAATATTTAATTTAACCATTTTTTAGTTATAATTGATTATTTAGAACATTCCTTTCGGTTACACCATGCACCTTAAAAGGATTATATTATGATCAAAACATGAAATAAATTTCATGGGTAGGGTTATTAAAAATCTAATTTAATGGATATTGGTAGTGATAGAAGGATCATAATTCATAATGACTAGTGGATTGGATGTATCATTTTATATGGCATGGAAGGATAGAATTGGAATTATTCAAAATATGAAAATATAATGGTGACATACTCAAATGAAGTGGCTTAAAATTTAAATATAATAAAAGAAAAGATGGATGAGATATAAATATTATCAACCAATAAAATTCAATAATGTTTCTGTAATATCTAGAAACATATCTCTTATGATAAATTCATCCTTTAACAAATTTTATCACAAACCAAGGAAACAATGATTTATTAATTTTTAATCGTTATTATTATGATAATTCTAATTGAGTTTAATAAATTATATTCATCAGTATGATTATAAAAAAGGAATCAATTTTTAATATTTTATTCATTATTTGTGTTAGAAATTCATTTTAAAATAAGGTTGAAAATATGATGAAATATATTACAAAAAAATTAAATATTTACAAATAAAACATACGTTTACTTCATTCCATTACATTTTAAAACTATTAGATAAATGTTTAAATTTATAATTGAATATATTATATAAAAATAAAATAAAAACCATTTATCAAAATATATTAATTTAATTTTTTCGGATAAAATCCTATGGTTCACATAAAAATATTTTTTATAAATGCATCACTTTAACTTCTAGGAATATAATTATCATTTTACCAACTTAATTTCTGATGAACCCATTTTTTAATTTTTTAGATAATAAATTTTCATAATTTAGTTTAACGTAATGATAAATTCTAATCCACAAAATAAGAGATAATTGTCACATCAAATAGTTATAATTCAATTTTATATCAATGTTAGTTAGAACACAACGTGGTGTGTAAATAATGATATAAAATGAAATTAAATAAATTAAAAAAATGTATCATAATGTATAAGGGTATTATAGACCACTATCTCCATATATCACCTGTGTCTGAATGTCTACCATAAATTAATACGATTCCCTTTTCAAATTTATAAGACATAAATTAATTATATACTAAATTCTCAAGATTTTATACTTATTGTCTTATTGAATTTGAATATAAACAATTAGAATCAATTTCATGAATTTAAATGGATAAAATTTTAAAATACACTATTAAGCTAACTTAATAGAACAATTATAATTTATTGATTACAATTTATTCATATAAAAAAATAACTAATTATATGAATATATAAAAACTTATTTTAAAATTAATTAGTTAATTAATTTAAAAGTAATAACCAAATAATTATCCCTCCTTGGGATTTTTTTTCTATAATATCCTTATTTGAAAATGAGAAAAAATAACATTTTCCAATTTTTTAAGGAAAAATGCTATTACATCATAATGTTTTAAATGGAATAGAAAAAATATATTAGCAATACACATGCTTGTATTATAAGGGAAAGACATGTTTTAAATTTACACATGTCTATTGGTGATGGGTAAATAGTACCTTACCCGTACACATCTGTCTTCTAAAATATGGTATGCTAAAAATTTCCCTTATAGAACCAGCTATGTAAGGGTAAAATAAATTACACTTTTATTACCTTCTTTTTTTTGTACCACAGTATGAAAAAATAAATCTTTATATTATATATATATATATTGTATTTATTCATTATATTAAAATCCCAAAATACCTTAATAACAATATTGAAACTACAAAACAAACGAAAAATAACCTTTATTGAAATTAATCAGTTCTAAATATCAAAATTATTTCTCTCATCCAATTTAGAATAATTAAAATATGAAATATAAAATAACAAGTTTCATCTAAATGGGAATTAAATAAAATAAAAATAATCAAATTATATCATGAAAAATTATTAAATAATAAATGTAATCAACACACATTATGGTTGTTTCTACAAAATACAACATTGATAAATATGTTTTGTGACACATATCTTCCCTTAATGACTTCCCTCTTTGTCCAACCATACGATAAAGGTTATGGGCCTCTTTTGATGTGGATGAGCAAATTTAAAATATTTGGTTTCTAAAGAATCAATCTAATTTTTCGTTATAATATGATGAAACAAAACCCCATAATCATTGAGACATGTTATCACATATAATGTATTATATATATATATTATATTATGAATTAACAAATATTGGAAGCCATTCTCAATTAATTTATTTCTTAATGAATTATTAGTGTACAATAATTGTGATAAAAGGATTAAATGGTATAATTTCTCTAGTTTTGATCCATATATGGTACAAAAATGTTAGAAAATCATCTTATAAATTAATGAGTTCAATCTCAATAGACTCTAAAACATTTTTTTAATCATTGATCACCAAAAGAATATCTGAATGGTAAAAGAAATATTTTAATCACTATTATAATTAATGTGTCGAATAAGAGGATCACTCTCTAATATAAATAATATTCTAGGATAAAATCACATTATACCCTTATTGTATACTACATAGAACTCATTGTTCATAATTATTTTAATTTAAATAATATGTATATATAATGAAATATATATTTTTTATAGACCTACTGTTGAGAAAAAAAAATTGAACATTTATTATTATCTTAGTCAAAAATGAATCTAACTTCTGAATAGAAATTATTTTATTAATATATACCTGATATTATCAACACTCATAGATAAGTAAATTTTATTTCCTGAACAAGTAAAATTAAATGTATCCATACAATATTTAATATATCATTTATCATTAGATGCTAAAATTGGACATTAGTTATTTCAAATTTGAAATACAGAAATATTTTTATAACTATACATGAGAAATACATTCATTGATTATGTTAAATTTATATATAAATTAATTGGGGTTCTTGATAAACTTATGGTCGGGCACACTAAGTATCATTCTTAGGGGCATTAAGTAGATCATCCCAATGACAAATTTTAGCATCTAGAAACACAAAAAGTAACTCATATGTATATTAGTTAAATTCTAAAATGATAATAATACCATAACAATTAAAATTGTGTAATAGAATCCAATTTACAAGATATTAATAATCAATAAGGCCTTTTACTAGTGTCATCAACTAAATTTTTTAAAGTTTCATTATTTTACATCACTAATGTATATTTACCAATAAAAGATCATTGTCCATTGAAATAATCATGATGTTCTATAATAATCATTGTGAATTGAAAAAATTAACTTCTATAAAATAAAACATGTGATAAATCTATTCTATCATTTGTTAGAAGAAAAAATACAAATAAATATATGCCTAATATATGTTACTTTTCTATAGCTATATGTGATAACAATTTCTATTAATCCATCAAATTACTAACTCTTGATATTCATAAATAATAATATTAATTTATATTTACTATTAACGAAGAATATAGTTGGGAATACCAAATAAAAAATAAATTTTTGATTCCCTACTCTTGGGGAATGTTATGAAAACTCATTTTTTTAGACTACCAAGTGAAAAAATAATTATAATACGTCTCAATGTCTTATTATTCTACAACCCTTGATAGCATATAATTGCATTTTGGTGTACTTACTTGTGGACTATTCTTTTATTTAATAAATGGTTAGAGTCCTGACTCTGACTAACTTTCCTGGTATTTACAAAAACATATAAGATGATTTCATACAATTATAGAACAAATATTTATGAATATTATCAAGGAACATATTTTTTCTATTTATATTAGAGAAAACTATGACCTTTGTATGTTATTATTTCAGTTTTTATATTATAACTTAAATTTAAATGTAGTGTAATGTTCAATATATGATAAAATTTTTAGTAAAACTTATATAAAATGATTATTATAAAAATCAGATACAAATATTAGTAATTTATTTTTAACTAACTCTAATAAAATAGGACATGAACTGGAGATAAATACTAAAAACTCAACTAGTTACCCTCAAAAGACCAACATTTTCCAACTGAGTTAAGGATATAATTGTTGATCTGACCATGCTACATGTGGTTGACCAGCTTTATGGGGGATAATTTTTACAAGAAAATACATTCTGTGATGTTGTTATTAAGTAACTAATTTTCCCCTATATCAATCCTCACATTATAGATAATAACAGTATAAAAATTTCATAACAATGCCCATTAAATTTAGTATATTGGTAAAAAATTAGAATATTTAGTAAAATTATGTTAAAAAACATTATAAGATTCTTTAAATCTCATCACATACTTAGGTTCATGAATGTTTTGAATATACTGGTTGTAATATGATTTAACATTGTATATTACATTTTACATAGTTTTACTCTATATTATGATAATTAAATTATGTCTCATTTAATATCCAAAAAATAGACCTATATCTATTTTATTTGGTTCATAATTATAATAAAAACCCATTTCAGTTCATGGTATGGCATGACGGGTGTTCCCACTCCCCAAAGGATGGTGAAAATAAAATGGAAAACATGAGAAAACATTAGAAATGATTCATCCGAAAATAAATTGAAGTGAATTTTTTTCAATATAAACTATTATGATAACATTCAAATATAATGCATGATTTTTAAATAAAAATAGTAAATTAAAATATATAAGGAATAACAAAAAAGGCAATGTATTGCATCAACAACAAAATATCCATGTGATATTATAGAAAATATCACACCATTTCACCACTAATATACTGTACTAAACTAAAATTAATCCCACCACCACAATGAGGAGCCATTCCTTTTCCAATATATGATACAAAAAAGATACACAAACCTAAAGTTTTGTATATTGTTTGAGAAATCCATGATATATATAATTACACCTTGTGTTTCAAAACCATTATTTAATAAATAAAATAATTTTTCTCAATAATATAAAACAATGGAATGAAATTTTTCTTTAAATAATTTTCATAAAATATACAAATTCACCCTAATATTGTAGTCTTTAAAGAATTATTACTAAATAAATAATTTTATTTTCAATGAAAACATAATCAAACCATGTCTCCATGAATATATAAATCACTAATTTTAATAGGAGAACTATAGAAACTATACCCAATGTATATTAGGCCTAGGAAAGCTAATATCATCACAGATCAATGATAAAATGATTATGTGAACTAATGTTCCTTAATAATGTAATAAGTGTTGGTGGAATCACTAATAAATCAGAAGACTATATCATAACTATGGTCTGTTGGTGTTAGAGAATAAAACCATGCTCAGAAATTGTAAACTATTCTAGAATGTTTATACCTCATATACCTATTACATATAACCCAAGATCTGATGTTATATACTCCAAACATGGAGTCATTCACCTAAAAATATTAAAATACATGGAATATTTATATTTCCACAATGTTTAACACACAAGACTTTACATTCAGAATAAAAATAATTTCTAGGGAAAGTCACACATCAATAATCAAAGTTCCCAATTCAAAATAATGAATGATTTAATATCCATATTCATTATTAGTCATAAGTGGATATATAAATTTTATAAATAATCCCTATACATCACATTTCATGAATAAAAAATCATTTTCTTGACCAAATTTTAAATCCAACTTATTAGGTCATAGTGAGAATGGTTTGTAAATTTTTCTCTTTTTTTGGTACTACATATCTTCAACACCTGGTATATCTAAAAAATTAATGGAGCCCATAGAAATAAGAATAAAAATAAAGTTAATTCCAAGAAATATAAACCCCATATAAGGAATCATGAATTAATATTACAAAAAAACAATTAAGATAAGGAAAAGAATATATGAGTGAAATTACTGTATATACACAAAAAAAATTAGATCCATAATTTTAATTTTTTTTCATTCAATGGATCTAATATAAATCAAAATATATTGTGCCATTATTCATTTATCTGTCCATACTATCCATAGTATAAGGATTTTTCATTAAAACACTAAACAACTTCTTTATAGAACATTAATTTTATTGTTTATAGCATACAATGTTCTATGATAATACTATTAGATATGGGATGAAAAATACAAAATAATGGGTATAAGTTAACAAAGATGATAAATATAACTGATAATACACATTTCCAATTCACTTAGTGATCTCTAAAGGTATCACAGATATATGAGAAAACATTAACTACATAAAAACAAGAAAATTATAACATTTTTTTATTTATGTAACACTTTTAAGTAGTGTTGTTTAGACAACATAGAGCTTAGATGAATAAATATATAATATTAAAAGATTATTATCTAAATATTATCATTATAAAATATCAATTATTTTGATGGGTATGAGAAATAATGATCATATAAGGAGATATAATACTATATTTTTTTAATATATATATGAATCAAACATGTTTTTATTGACACTTTCATGAAAATTTATATAAAATATTTTGAAGGTAAAAGAGTTATTTATCATAATTTTTATAGATAACACTATTTTCAATTTAAGTATTTACAATATCCAATTTTTTCTAAATTTATGTTCAAATTTTATTGTTTTCAATTTTATTATTATGAATCCAATTAGTTTTATTTGAATCTACTATTGTCTTAACTTTTATATAAAAATTATTTTATATATATTTTTTCATTTTTTAGAACACCATTTTTCTCGTTTTTAGGTAAATTTTAATGGAAATTACTTCCAAAAATGTAACAAATCTAAATATAATTTATCCATTATTATAATCTTCATTTCTATTTTTCAAAATATGATAACATTATTTATGGTGATGATGAATTTTAACTAAGATAAATATTTTTCATCATAATAAAGGATAAATTTAGGTTACTGGGATTAAAAATATCATGAAATGGAATAAAAATGACCCTAAGATTTAATTATAACCACTTTTATGAGTTTAATTAGACCCCACATTTAAAATAATAGAAAAAAATATTATTTTCCTTTTTACATTGATAAATACCATTATATTATTTTTAGTAATGAATAATTCTAAAATGCCACATTCATGATTTTGGTATCTCTACGTTGTTTTAACAATTATAAAAGGTTCTTAAAATTTTATTAAAATGAATATTATTAAATTGAGTATATTTTTATGCCAATAATTTGTTTTAATATTTTAGTGATAAAATAATTACACTAAATTCTTCTGTATTAATGACACAATTAATGGGTAAGCTGCAAAATTATTATGTAAATATATTAATAACATACTACCTTATATTTTGGGGATAAATAATTCTGTTAAATTATTTTCATGTATATATATAACATATTTATTACGATATAGATTATTACATTTTAAATAAATTCTTTTTTTGATATTTTTAAAATTCAATTATGTTAGTAGCCATGAAATTGATGTTTTTGGTGTTCCAATTAAAATAATATATTATTAAATGATATAATAATTATAAAAATATTATATCTCACTAATTTAATTGGATATGGTATATCAAATAAACCATTATCCATTTACAAGTCATTTTTTCTTTTATTTTTAATTTCTTAAATCCTAAAGAGTAAAAAACATTATTATAGTGGAAAACATTAGAAGGGATAAGTAGAGTTTGAAACGAATAGATAACGGATAAAAATTAATATAAAATTTTTAACATTTTTTATTATATTTCTATTTTTATTTATCATTTCTTTATATTTTAAATATGTATATATATTTGAAACACTATCATTAAAAATAAGTTATTTTATTAAATTTTGAATTTCTAAGGGTACCTCTATCATATATTATATAAAGACACCACCCCTCCTCTCTTACTCTCACTTCATGAGCCATTAATCTCTGCCAATACAAACCCTAATAACTTCCAAAATTCAATTTCCACTTCTACTATATTATGGTCTTCACTTAAGACCATCATATGATGTGTTAATGTTTATTTCATACGAGTTATATAAAATAAGAGTTATGTATATTACCGGAATAATTAAAATATTATTTATTGTTATACATCATATACATATGTAATAAAAAATATAACAAAATAACACAAATATTACCAATTTTCTGAATTTTTATTATGATTATGGTATAATATTTTTCCGCCTCCTTTCCTTAAAATGGGAAATGAAAGTATTGATATGTTCAATGTGTGGAATACCTTCACAATATGGTGATATGATAAATTTTTCACAACCATATATCATGGTTGGTGATAGTGAAATATTTAATGAACATATGTTATATTTATGAAGTAATTATTATTATTTATTGGTGTTATATAACCTATCTTATAATCCTTTTAGCTATTAAAAAATTACAACGTCACTATTTATTATGTATGGGATACAACCTCTTTGAATTGATGTGATTAATGTTTATTGTATTCCATTCTTAAATGAATATATAAAGGTATTCAGTTTATAAAAATAAAAAATTATTTACTTTTTAATATTCTAGGTATTATGATACCATGAAAACTTTTATCGTAGTGTACCTTCCATTGTTTCTTTATGATTATGAATTGAACATCCTCAAAGCATCTGAGATAAAACTGAGTTATTTAATCAATATATAATATATAGAAATAAATAAAAGAATTTTGGGTAATTTAAGGATATATACATTGAAATGATTTTTTGATAATGTATATCATTAAAATATGTATATTTCAATAGAGATATAATACATACTTGGTCTGTTAGACTCAATGATTGTTTTTTCATATCTCAATTTCTTTTCATTTGGATATATTACTTATTCATTGTTTTTATTCCAATATTATGTTTGAAATAACCTTATATTGTTTTATATATAATTTTTTGGGCCAATATAAATTATTTAAAATTATATCTTAATTGATTAATTCTCACTTCAATGTTATAATCCTTGTAAGGATTTCTGATCTCATTTTTATTTCATTGAGACATATTCCATATGTACCACTTTTTATATTTCATGTGATGTGTATACTACTTATTTTATATGGTCTATAACATTTATATTTATATTCATGGCATTTTAATTTCCATTTTCATTTATTTGTTAGATGATTTGTATGATTACAAAGTTACAAAAACTATAATGGTTTATTCTAGAATCTATTCTATTTTTCTAAATTTTATATATTTAATTTTTAATTGATTGAAATTATAAGCCTATTATTTTCCAAACTCTAGATTAATATGATGGAGATTAATATATAAAATTAATATATTAGATTTTCATTTGGAGGGCCTTCTACAAGGTGTGAGTATAAACTCAGTCAATCACTATTAATGTGTTCTTGTCTTTCATACAAAATTATATCAGTGTATCCAGACATAAATAAAAACCATTAACTCGCATATAAAAATGAATTACTCACATCAAATGTAATCAACATTCCTATGAAAGCATTTACCTATGTCAGCCAATGCTAATATGGAATGATATGTCCATGATTTATCATACTGGTAGAACCCTTAGATCCCAAACCATTTCCATATACAAGTGACATGACACCACATGATTAACCATAATACATGCATCACATGTTTATTTAACATAAATACCATCAACATGACAAAAAAATATCGCAAGTACCTTGATATTTTATGTAACCAATCATCATTTTCATATGACCTTAATGTCCCATGGCACAACGACGTCCACCCTTCTATATATAATGTATCACAATTGGAATGACATCGTTTAATCCCAAGGTATGATGAGATCCTTCCTTCAATAATCATGGAAAACTAGAAAAAACATAAATGACTACCCTCAAACGCAAAAAGATGGTCTCACTAACTATAATCTATTGATTTTTTTGGTAATAACATCTACTACATCTTATAGTAAAAACCATCCCCTAATACTCTAAATAAATGGATTCCTCCTCCCACATTAATTAGTCAACACCACCTCACTTAGTTATTATCTTTGTTCAAGCCACTCCAATGACACTATCACATAATCATGGTGATTAAAAATAACCAACCATAGTAATTCGAAACAAAATAAACAAACCCCATAACCACATGAAAACCATTTCTATCAATGATGACATGAGAATCATTATCCTCTTGAAAATGACTATCTTATCACCCCAATTATGATTTCATACACAACAACATATATCATAATCCATGTCCAACATTATACCAATGAAACAATGTAATGACATCAGAAGTTAATTAGTTAATCAACTACAACATCATGACCTACACAATCATGAAACCGTATTTCACATATACCACTCCATAGCCTTCTCAAAAAATTCAATGTGACATGCACATGACCATTGAAATATCACAATAATAGTAAAGATACTTATGAGAAAAAAATTGATTAGAATTCTTTCAAAAATAAAACCTCAAGAACACATATTTAGATACACATCCCATACCATTATTATATACAAGTATAAATGTGTTAATGACCTCCATTATTCAAATATACTCTCACTAATAGAATATGAAACAATAGTCCAAGATGAATCATAAATAAAGGATGAATATGACCTACTCTATAGAAATAGTGTAATTATTATTAGAAGAAAATATTATTTCAAATGGTTAGATAAAATATAATAGATGTAATGGGGGTTGAAAACATACTTATAGAAACATAATGAACCTAACAACACTTGAATCAAAGGATGGGAAATGAAGATATGCCAAATCATAGAGGTGGAGTAGGTGGAGATCCACTATATGAATGTGGAAAACGAAATGGGAGAATAAAATTGGAGAGTAATGGTTAATGATGTAGAGGAAAAATTATTAACATCAACACATTAAATGAGCTGTATTTTTTGGCTACATGGTTTGGATAACCATGCACCTACCGTGTCATGCCACAATTAAAGGGGTAAACCCCTGTCATGGCTATGTGAGTGTTCTATCATATCTTGTGCAACCCAAGTCCCCCCTATGAAATTTACCATACGAGACTCACGTTGATTTATGAAATAAAATAATGGATTTTACTAAACATTATCTAGTTCAAAATGAACCATATGATTTCTCAAAAAGGGCTACACAACATTAATAAATAATCCGCATACCACAACTTTTAAAAATGATACTTTTGGGACCTACACTTACAAAACCAATCTTTATACTTGAGGTGCTCACATAGAATTAAAACCTATCCAAAAATACACATTATATTTCTCAACAATTTAGATTTATGTTCCAAATATCGAAATCCAAATTTTTTCATCCTCCAACAAATAAGATGATATTTAATTCAGAAATTCATTCCATTCAAAAACATGAGTTTTAATAATATCCCAACCATAGGATAACTAAACCAATAGAATAATTTAATAGATAGTGTATATCACCACACCTACACATCCCTACCACACTCACATCACATATCATCTGTCCTCATGGACCCTTACAAACCATATCATTGTTTGGTATCACATTTCACGTATTTAAAAATTGACCAGTTTGGGGTGGATAAGTAGAATTACACCAGGATAAAATATAAGGAAAATACTATTTAACCTATTGTTGAAAATTTGAACATATATCCCCTTCCTTTATCCTTGCCTACTCATATCAGAGTCATGACCAGATGATCCAGACAAAAAAGATCAAATATCAATATTATCAAGATCCACATACATTAGATAGATGACAATAATTCCACCAAGATACTATAAATAAAAAAGTTTTTATCCCATTTTTAACATTTAAAATTACATAATCCCTTTTTGAAAATTGAATGTTCCAGAAAACATTCATAATAACATACACATGTAACATAACCCTAGCTACCTACCATTATTCATAAACACACCCCTATTTTTATACCAAGTGAAGGGTCAAAATTAAAAAAACCCAATAACATCACACCCAATTGAACAACTCATGGATGATTTATATCAATTTTAATAACAAAAAACATAACATTAACTTTACAACCCTATAAACATTGTATATCCATTATACGTTTGTCTTTATAAACACAAGAAATTTTTCTTTTCCAGTTATTCCTTGATCATCTTCTCTAATATACAGAAACCTAGATAGCTTTTAAAAAAATAAAAACAAGAATATTTAATAAAATTTTAATCATCATGACTGAGGATCCATATATCTAGTGTAGTGGATGGGATGTTTACTAATCCTTGGATGCACCTCCCCATACACCAATGGCTTTCAACAGTTATCTATGGCATATTATATGATTATGGGGATACTATATTCTTTATAGATAATAATATTTTTCATATAATACCAAAACTATATAAGAAAATAAACTCATGAGAATAAATAAAAAAATGAAAATAATGATGAATAAGAAATAAATTCATATATTTCAGATAAAGTTTAGACATTCCATATCAGTTGTAAAAAATGAATGATCTCCTGAAGTTTGATCGGATATGTGAATATGAAAAATACCAAAAGGGTCTTCATCTCGATGGTGAATAACCCCAATTCTCTATCTTTTTTCAATTTTATAAACTTATATACCACTTTTCACTATGGACCAAATCATAATCCTCATCCGTTAACAAGTATCAATTATATAGAGTCTTTAAACATCATAAGGGTCTGAGGTATGGTGTGGGTACAATCTCAATAGGACATTACCAATATGTACATGTGCTACATCAATATCTACACTAGTGTATGAACATGTGAATATATAGTTTTAAATTATTGATAAAAATACATAAACCAAATAACATTTCCAAATCAATCACAATGATGAATTTTACTTCCTCATTCATTACAAATCAGGATCTATGTTAACATGATCTTATATATAGGTAGACACCTTGGTTCCACAAAAATTACCCTAAAACAATTCACCTATCTCTTCATGCCATCCCATAATACATGTGTCACTTATAGATTCAACTTACATCCCATCCAAAATACTAAATAATTTCGAAATCCCCTTGGAATAATTTTCAACCAATATCAATAGTAATATTATCTAGGCATCCTAAAGCACAGTGATCTCATTTCTCACATATATAATGACCCACCATCCGCTTAACTCCACGATGTTCCATATAATAACAAGAACAATCTTTCAAAAAATACTTCCCATCAACCCAAATATATATGAATATCTGTATCCACCAACAGATGGTTCTACTCATTATGAACTGAGGCTATCTAGGTTTATAACCTCTTCCAAAATTAATGTAAAAAAATTTAACAATGCTGATAAATATAAATAGGCTGACACCCACATCATATGGTAAAATAAACCCCACTTAGTAATTATATATGTGAAAATGACTACAAAATAACTATCATTAAATCATAGTGTTTGGAATTCACCAACCATAGATCATCCACACTGACCAAATAATGTCGTTTCCATATCTGTACCACTTCCCTCAAATGAGGCATGGTCATTACCATCCTCCAAAAAGTTGGGGTTAAATAACCTCATTTTTAATTGTCAAAAATATGTCATATATCTCAGTCCATGGAAATAACATTCACATTGAAACTATAAAATCATATCCAAATTTAATTAGTTTACCAAATGAAACATCATTTCCTACAATAAATATATAACATATTCAACATACACCAAGACTTAACCATCTCATCACATTTAAAGGGACACTAACTTTCCCATCATCATCTCAAAATAATAATCATATTTAAAATATGTAATTTAATTATAGGTAATTTTCCCATATAATTCCACATAAAGGTATTTTCATAAATATCCCATAGCATGAGTATATACATGGATAATTCTAGAAACCACCATTAGTATACCAGTATCTGCTCACTCATTGAATATTGTACTCTAATAAGATTTGAACCGAAAAGAAATTTTAAATAATTTTTCACTCTTTATAAGTAGGGTTAATAATATTATATGTCTATATAATTACAACTAGCAAGATTAAAGTTGAAATGAAGTATGTTTACTACAAACCTTACCCTTAGCTATCCTAGACAAATGAATACAATCAACTTAGAGCCTAAAAGAAGAAGATATGTTAAATACTAAAGGAGGAAGGAAAATAATACATAGAAAAAAGTAGGTACGTTATATAGGATAATAAAAAATGAATAAAAATGGAAATAATTTTATTTTAGTCCCATTAAATGAGCCACATATTTTGGATTTATGGGTTTGTGAATTGTATGCCAACAGTGTGGTGTCACTGTCCAAAGGGTTCAAACCCTCTCATAGAAATGCACATGGTTTTCCACTCCATTTTCATTATAATCAACTCATGTAAAATTTACTGTAGGTTTCTATCATTGTTTTATAGTCACCTAGCATGGTTTTTACTATTAATTCTCTACTTCAAAATGTGACAGATGATTTCCTCTGAAGGAAATATTATGTGAACAAACCACACACCTTGTCCAACACCATATGAAAAAATATTCTTCTTGGATCGATGATCCTCAAACACTTCCAACCCATAGAGAAGCTCATTAGTTATTAAACCCCATAGAAAAAATCATTATAGTGAAAAAATACAGATTTATGTTTCTATGCTAAAAATCAATATTTGTTCATCCACACAATAAAAAATTCAAATGTTTATAAAAATTTAATCTTGTTCATAAAATTTTTAGTTACATTATAATTCCAATCATTATTATCCATTGTATTATTTATGAAATCTAGTATCCACAGATATATTCATATTTTATAATATTATTTATATATAATATTTTATTATTTAATATCTCTACAACATTACTAATTCGTTATATATTCTATAATAGCTTCATTTGTGTATATTCCCATAAAAAGAATCTAGCATCACACATTATTAAATTTTCCTTTTCTTATGATACAAATAAAGTTTATATTAAATATTTGAGAGATATAATAGAATGAATAATAATGTTCTCACAATAATTTTAATAAAATATTTTTTATTTTTTATTTTTAATGGGAGAATAATTTATGAATATAGTTACAAAAGGCTACTTAACATATCTATCCATTAGGATGAGATCCACCGTACCTTGTACCATTATAGTAAATAACCACTAGATCTTGAATACTATACTTGTGGGAGATATATTTAGTATCATTGGATGTTTAGTAGTACCCTTGGTAATCATATTTAGGAAAATATATTTTAATGAACCTAACCTGATGATATATTTTAGTGGTGAAAACTTATTGGTTAATATCATTAATTTTTTTCAATGAAGATATTGAAAGATTTTCCTTAAAATAATATTCTTATATGATTAATATAATTTAGATGCGGCTATAGAAAATTGAAAACTGTGATAAAAACGTTGAAAAGGTATGATTTTTTATTAACATGATTGTCTATGATTCACGATGAGTATCCTTAAGACCAAACAACTACAAGAAAACTATTTAGGGATATGCTTGGGTTAATTAAAATTTTCCTCATGAACCATAATGACAAATGTGGTTATAGAAACTATTAAAACCTCATATATTCTGTTTTATTATTGCATAAATATTAATTTTCAAGGGTAAATAATCTTAAAGATAAAAATATGTTTAAAGGAATTATTAGTAATTTAATTTTTTTTGGAATGGGACTATAATATGATTAAGAATATTTTAGGAGATATTTTTAGAAATATGAAGCCTTTGATTAGTTTTTTTTAATTTTATTTAAGGGATAATGAAATTTTATTTTTTGGACATATGATTATTGTTATTGAAAACCATTAATCATATTATGATATTTGATGTTGTTGTAGTATTGGTTAATTTGGATAAATGATTAACTAATTTTTGGGACCATATTATTGTCATATATATTATAAAAAGGATGAAAAGTTATTTTTTGTCTAACTGATTAATGTTAATGTTGATAAAATTCATTATTTTTAAAACATTATTTGATTAAGGTTAAAAAATAATTTCTAATATGGTAATTTTATTGACGAATAATATTTTAGTAAATATATGTGAGCATATATGATTTGATTTCATATTTTTTATGATTATTTAATATATGAAAAACATTATAATATTCAAGATATTATATGATTAGGGAGTATAACATTTTGGTATTTGATTTTATTCATAATCAATGTTGTTTAGAGAAAAATGTTTATTTCATCAAAGAAACATATATGGTCAACTTTATCTGATTTTTCAGTTATCAACTTGGTTTGGAATATATTGATGAGATTTAACAGAATTTACCAATTGAATGATTTATGATAAACTAAAATTGTTATTGTTGAGGATTTAGTTATTAATTTATTTCTTTTTCATATACATTTTTATTAATATTCTTTATTTTCTCAACATATGATAAAAAGTGTGTTCTTTATAAATATTAGATTAATAAATTATTATCTTTTTATGGATATTATAATTCAACCAATGTCAATTTCATTAATATTTGAAATAAAAATTCATATTTAATATTGATTTCTTTAATTATGTGATGATATAAATGTCAAAGTTGATTGAAGAACAACTAGATAATGTAATTATTCTTATGAAATGGAATTAAATGTTATAATAATATTCTCTTTGGTTCTTTATCATTATTGTAAAACAATCTATAAAATCTTCTAAATAGATCATTAAATATAATCCATAAATTATTACATTCAGTTGGGCTTATTTTTCCCTTACAGATTAAAAGATTTTTAGTTAACATTAATTTTATCATGTTCTCTATCCCTATCAATTTTCTAGGATGTTATAATTATTATCCATGCCCATAATTTTAGTTTCATTAAAATTTATTCTTATTTGGTAACTTCATTTTCTTTTACTATACATTACCATTATATTTAACTTCTCCTATTTTCAAAATGATTTTTTATTTTAGATTTTTATATTATTAGATATCAATTAAATTATTTTTATATATTGAAACTATTTTATTAGAAGATCGTATGATTTATATTACATTTCCATGATTTGATTTAATGAGAAAATTTTAACCCCATTTTACAGAGATGATATATAATTTATAGCACATAGTTCATATACAAAATGATGAGTGTAAAATATAAATATTTTAGAAATAATTTTTTTAGAAAATATATTTGATACCATATGATATATGAAACACTATGTACAATATACTATTGAAATATTTGAATATACATATGACTATTATAACTATAAAATTATTTTAATAGGTATGAATAAGAACAACCATATAATAAAATATATGATGAAATATTTTACATAAAATAATGAGTAATCGCCCATAAATTTTTTAAAAATTGTTAAAAACATTATATATAATGTATTGAATGTAAAATTGATATTTTTCAAATACCCATTTTTATTTTCCTATTGTATTTTTATCTTATTAGAAAACAGTTATCATTATAACAAAATTACCATAATTAAGTAAATAAGTTATATATCATATTGGATTAAATAACATTAATTTAAATAATGTTATTAGGAAAATAATAATAATACGGTCATTTTATTATTCTACAATTGGTTTTCTTTGAAAACAATATTTTTTATAATATTTCAATTAATTTTTTCCAAAATAAAGAAGTTTACATTAAAGTAATTATATAATTTTTTTAATTCTAATATTAAAATTAACTTCTATTTATATTATAATATATTTATGAAAATATTGAATTTCGAGATAATAGCGAATATCCCGATTTTGTGGGGAATATTATTTTCCATTCATGTATATATGAAGTAAATTTTTTAATTGATTTTAAAAAATCATTATTTTATATTGATTTAACATAATGTAATAATTTTCATTAGAATCATCATTATTCTTAATTTTTGTGTTAAATCATTTTTAAATGAAAAATACATATTTTTTTAGGAAAACTATTTCAACTAATATTATGTGTTTATATTAAATATAACATCATTCACATATATAAACATAATTTGGTAAAATTGATTCCATATTTTTAAAATTATTTTTAATATTTAGTAAATAGTTAAACATAAGTTTTTGGCAATAATGAATTATAATGTGGGTAAAAATATTCTCAATACAATGATGAGTAAATTGGGAAATCTATGGGTTAAAACATCAATATATAGGATATGAAAACATCATAACACTACAATTAAATAATTTTTATGAGCATAATTAGACTAAACCTTACAGTTTTAATAAAATTGAATTTTGTGGTCATTTTTCCATGATAAATGCCTTTATATTATAATAAGAAAATGATATTTCCACAGTGTAACTATCATTCTTCTAATATCCCTAATTTGTTTTCACAATGATATAACATTCTTTGATATTTATAAAGGCTTATTATTAATATTTTTTTATGATTTAATTTAGTTTTTGTTTTTTGTGCAGATATAATTACATTAAATACTAAGGTAATGACAACATAGTTCCTAGGTATGCAATAGAGAAGTCAAATAAATTATTCAGATAACATAATGAGTATTTTTTTTGATGACATATGGTGTTACAAAAAAAATATAGATAATTATAATATATTATTAATATTTTATATGATTATATTTAAAATACAATACTATTGGGAATTGTTTTCACAAATTCAATTATATGAATAGTACAAAATAATTATCATTAATAGTATTTTATGTTAAATAATATTTTATTAAAGGATTAAAAATAAATAAGGAATCATATATTATAACATTGGAATAGGATATTCCATATCATATAACATATTTTAGACTTATGGGTCACTTTACGTTTTTTATTAACCTTCTGGGCCCATTAGAGTAGAAGACCTTATTATCATAGTAAATGTTAAAAGGGTTAATTTGATGTTCAATTAAGAAATAAGGGTTAATGAATCAACTAAACGTGTCTAGATTTTAATTAATGAGATTATTTATAATTATATTCACCATATAACCAAAACATATCAATTTCATACCATATTAACATGTCCATTATGTTATATCAATGTGTTAAGTAATTTAAATTATTCCCCCCTCATATCTTATATTAGGACACTACACATACTCTCTTACTCACATGTCCTGAGCCATGTATCACAACCATTACCTACCAAAATAAAATCATTGATTCCTTTTGTACTTCTTAGAAAATCAGGTTTTTTCTAAGACCATCCTTTGAATGATAACCATGAATTCCAATTAAGGTCACTTATAGAAGATGTTATCATCTTACGTGACTATTTCAATTTTTCTGTCAACATCCCCTGCGTATAAATTTATTATATAAATCCTATGATAATGAAATTATAATAATAAATATAATAAAATGTTATTATTTTTTTGGTACAACCACATTACACCAAATTTCATCACTTGGTAATGGAATATATCGCTTGTGCATATATGTGGAAAACTACCTCCACAATGAGATATTATTCACTTTCTATCACCATATTTAATGGTTTGTTTTTTTGATATATTTAATGAATATATATTATTTTCATGAAAAATTTATGAATCTATAGATATTAAATCTTATTTACCTTATTATGCTTCTACCAGTTAAAAAATATAATGTCTGTTGTGTGTATGTGTGGACTACCACTTCCACGTAGTTACATGATTCATTTTTAGTTTTTTACACTCATGGATAATTAAAAAAAATTATTAAATAAATAATTTTAATATTATTTCTAAATTTTAACATTACATATCATGGATCCATGACCCCATTTACATTGGTCGACCCACCATTGTTTTTCTACAATTATAAACTGAACATCCTCAAACCACTAAACATAAACTAAACTAATTTAAAATATATATATATATATTCATAAAAAAAATTAATATGGATAATAATAATAATTTAATACCCATATTTTTTTCAAGAATTTTTAATATTAATATATATTTATTATATAGATTATAATGTTTGTTTGTGGTGAGTTGATCTAAAGGTAAGGGATTTCTTAATTCAATGTCATTTCTTTGGTTCACATTCATTATTCACTGTCTATGATAAAACATCATTATCGATTTAATAAAGAATTATTATTTTTTCTTATACACACACTTATTTTATTCAAATATTCATATGTTAAACATAATCAATTCACTAATTATTTCTCAAATCATTATTATTATCTTTAAAGGGATATCTCAGCTAATATTTATTTATGAAGGCCAAATTTTATATTTACCAATGTTATCGTTCATTTAGATTATATACTAACCATTTTATGTGATATATACTAAAAATATTTATATTTATTTTATAAAATGTTTTATTGATACATTATTATTTTTTTTGGTTATCAGACAAAAGTAACAAAAGTAGTAAGTGTTTTTTCTATAATATCATTTTCAGGATTTTTTTAGATTAAATTCCAATTGAATTAAATAATATGGGAATTTTTATTTAAAATCCATATATTTTCTTATCCAATTTTAATCTATGGGCATTTCATGTTCATATTAATTTTACTCTGTTTTAATGTTAATACATTTGAAAGATTTATTTTTAATAAAATCTGATTTTTTTCTTCTTTAGTCAATGAATATTTTTTTCTTGTCCATGCTTTCTCAAAATGTTACAAGATATATATTATTTTAAATAAAAATATTTTTACTTTAATTTTCAACAATATTTAAATATATTTAACTTTTTAATAGGAAGTTTTTTATATTTTTTCATCTCTAACATTTTCATTTTCTTTAAAATGTTAAAATAATGTTTCTAAATTAAATTTTTTTTTCAAATTCCCACTAACATGAATACTATATTATTTTATAAATCATTTACATTTTCCCATTGTTCAATTTTACTAAAACTTTTTTTATAACATCATGGATATTTACAATTTTAATAAAGTCATTCCAAAGTAAAAAATGTTATTTTCCTCAAGAAGTGTTTCATTGAATTTTAAATGTATTTTTTTCATTGTAAACATCCATTGAGAAATAATATACATAACTATTGATATAAACTAATGATACGATCCAACATATTACTCTGGACATCATATGATCACGGCATTTTATTTCTTGTTTGGGGAAAAATATTGATATTTTGTATGCTACTATTCAAATATAGACATTTCTATTGATTATCTATTTTATTTATTTTCACACATTCTATACTATGAATGAATTGGACATATTAAGTGACATGTAAGAAAAAAAATATCTCCTCGATTAATTCATATTTCTCATGAGACAATATTTTTTGGGTATTTGGTTTATGTTTACCCAGTTATAAATTGTGTTTTGGAATGATGAAAAGTTGGTATATTTATTTTCATCACGGCATAAGGACATTTTGTTTTGATTATGTTGTCATAACTTATGAATTCCATCATTCAGAAACATATCACGACCCATATCCCAGGGCCTGTACCATGAATTCCCCAAGCCCGTCATCCATAGTCCAGGGGCTGGTGACTAGCACAGAAAGGTGTATTCCATATAACCAATAAGGCACTGCCTTTATAACCAGTAAATACACGCAACCATGCACACAACTAGATACGAACCCATGTAAACTATATAGAAAAAGAAGTTCTAAACTTAAAAAGGGGCCAAGATACAATCCCAACAGTAATAGTACAAGTACAACAAAAATAAAATAAAATTGAAGAAAAAGAAAGTTAGCTATTCGGTCGTTCTCCGAGGATCCTACATCAAGGGTTGGTACATATCGCCTTTTCAGCACTCCACATCTTCTCATCTCCTCTACGTACCGACATGCCATATATCCCACCTCTAGGCCCCGTTTAATCCTGGTACCCTCAGCCTCGATCAGTGATGTCTGTCGTCTACACCAAACACAATTGGGTGCGGGCATAACCCATGATGGGGTGAGTATAACGATACTCAGTAGGGCTCCCGTGAACCTGAAGGTCTCAAAAATTCATCCAAGGAAAAACCACATATCATAGAATCAACTGACAACCCTACATAGATATAGGTCCATACATATAACTAAGTTATCATGTAAACCCATCTCAATCACGAGGAAACACAAAGTAAAACTCAAAATACCAAATCTCAATAGTTCCACAAAATAAGGAATAACATGTAGGTAATTACCACATAGATACGCCACACATAAGAATACCACCAATGTATTACCACAAAGGAATGTACCACACAGATACAGAATCAGCTCACACAATGTATTTCTTTTTTACAGTAATATTAATTATAATATAGAACTACTAAATCTTCTTACTCTGTTAAGAGGCTCTTCTGCGGAACCACACATGATCACTCGGTGCTGACCCACATAGGATTGCTCGGTGTTGACCAATACAGGATATCACAATGCTGACCCACAAAGGATTTCTAGTTGCTGGCCCACACCAGATCGCTTGGTGATAACCCACATAGAGTCACTAGGTGCTGACCCACAGATGATCGCTCTCCATTCTTCACATAACAGCCAACTACTAGGTGTCTGCACTAGGCTAGCTTGTCTCTGGGAGGGTCCGCTCCTCCGGGCACTAGTAGATACTCCAAATGCCTCAAAGTCTCATGAATATGTGTCACAATGTACCGAAATGTCATTGGGGCCTCAACACAATATACAGTGCGTCAATCGGACTCCAAGTCTATGAGTTATTAGGATTTTAGTCTGGTGGGCCCGGTTGGATACATGCTTGATACAACCCAACTATACTCCAACATTATCCAAATACCATGTGGGGTATACTCAATGAGACTCTCTCAGTCTAGGGTTTCCAGTGCCGCTGACAGTTTGTCAAACAAATGTCAGGTGCTAATGTTATGGTCAAAAGAGGGTAAATGGGTCGAAGAGGACTGACCCAGCCCGACCTGGCATGGGCCAAACTGGATTGGGTCGACCGGTCCACTATGCGACCCGACCCTCGCTGGGAGGCTCGAAGTCCATGAGGTGCACGAGGGCCGCAGGGTGGCGCTAAGGACGTGGGGGTTGGGGAAGCAGGGGCCACGAGGGCGGCACGAGGCCACGGGGGCCGCGATGCTGCGGGGGGCCACGAGGGTGGCGGAAAGGCCGTGGGTCCACGGGGGTGGTGCAAACCAATGGTGGTGAGGCCACATGGTCGTGAGGGCGGTGAGACCAAGAGCGGCAGAGGTCACTGACAATGCAAGAACGTCGTGCAGTGGGGTCGCGGGAAATGGAGGCCACGTGGTGGCCGACGCCGCGGATGGTGTGAGGCTTTGGGGTGGTGGAAGTAATGTGGTGCCGCCAGTGTGTAGTCGCCTTCGTCACAGCCGATGATGTTCCAGTCACCAAATCTGTTCGTCACAGTGGCACAAAGTCGCCATCTTCCATCGCGAAGGATACATCATTCAAGAAGAACGACGGAGGGGTCGGGCCATGTTTTTTTGGCTTGCAACCTTCGCGTTAGAGCTTTAGCTAGCGACTCAATAAAAACATGAATAAATAACATCCAACTCTAGCCTCCTGCAATGATTATTCCCAAACCTACAAAACAAATCATCCACAGATCAACAATTTAGAGCAGTGATCCGCGTTCTTCGTATTAGAAGGGATTAACATGGAAATATATAAGCATTCACAACTAAACCCCTACCTTGATTGCTCTTTTATGTTGGATGGTGTGAATTCGGTGATGTCGGAGGTTCCCCGATCGTCAGTTCATTTTTGTCGAAGATGTTCCACATCTGCATGAGCGTTCTTCATTGGGGAGCATGTTCTTTGTTTGTGAATGTTTTTTTCGTTGGAGAGAATAATACACCCAACGGTTCTCCTCTCCCAAATCCACCAAAATGAAAAGTATCCAACATAATAGAATATTGGGTTTAATTTAATGATGGAACAAAATAGGTTGGATTAATTAATTAAAGGAGAGTTGGAATAATTAAATTAGGGAGTTGAGAGGTTTTTTTCTCCCATAATGAGGGGTTCAAGTGGTCCCAACCACCATGCTTTGAATTGGGGGTTTTACTAACTCGGTTGGTCCCCACAACCAAGAATTCATGTTGGGAGGTTTTAACCCCTCATGTTCCCCACCTCCATAGCCATAACATGGAAGGTTTATTAGAAATAAAATTGAAATCTTATTTTATTTTATTTTTCATTCCCACGAAAAACCCCAAAACTATCTTTCACCCTCAACCTACTGTGGTTGAGTTGAAGGTATCCTTAAGAGAATACTGGCACTATGAGTTCAACAATGTCCTTGTATGTCAATTCCAAGCACCAGTTCAAATGATACAAAAACCTTCTCGTACATTAACTAAACTTACTCGAAATATAGTTCAGAAATTCATTCTGGTCACACCAGGCCTCGGAATCATGCACCATCAGTTTTTGCATACTCGTAAAATATCCATATATTAAATAAAAAATTACATGGAATTTTTCAGTATTTACATTCTCCCCACCTCAGGTCTTTTCATCACCAAATGACACAAATCAATCTAAGAGATCAAGTGGGGGGTACTGAGCATGTATATGTGCCTCCCGCTCTCATGTGCTTTCTTGGAGGTTCTTGTGCCACCAATGAATGCGTACTAGGGGTATTGACCCCCAAAGTGGTCACACTCCTATAAATCCTCAATCTCTACTGGAACCTCCATAAAAGTCTTCCCATCGTAGACGTCCAGCTTGCCATGTTCGATAATGTGAGAAGGGTCACACACGTATCTCATCAGATGGTATACATGGAAGATGTCATGCACCTAGTGAAACTGAGGTGGAAGGTATAAGCGATAAGCCACCATTCCAACTCTGATGAGGACCTAAAAAGGTCTGATGAACCTCAGAGATATCTTGACGCATAGACCAAGTCTTCGTTAACCTCATTGGGGTGAGACCAGTAGAAAGACATGGTCACCATCCTAGAAATCTAGAGGTATCTGTCTCCTGTCAGCATATGACTTTTTCCTACTCTGTACAGTCTTCATCTGCTCCGGGATGATCTGCACTTTCTCTGTGGTAGCCCAAACCATCTCTGGTCTACCTAGTGCTGACTCCTTTGGGTCAGTCCTGCACAAAGGTGATCTGCAAGGTCTCTCGTAAAACACATCAAAAGGTCTCATCCTAATGGTGGAGTGCTAGCAGTTATTGTATGAATACTAAACCAAAGGCATGTGATCCTATAGTTGTGACCGAATTTGAGGACGCAAGCACGCATCATATCCTCGAGGGTCTGAATGGTCTGCTCAGTCTGGTAATCCATCTGAGGATTGAAGGCGGTGCTCAAAGAAAGTTGTGTCCCAAAAGCCTCCAAAAACCGCTTCCATAGACAGGAAGTAAAACGTTCATCATGATCGGAGACAATCATCGAAGGTACTCCATGTATTTATACAATCTCCGGCACCTAGAGGCATCCCAATCTCTCTACTAAACAATTCTATCTAATCCATACGAAGTGAGCCAACTTCATGAGTCGTTCGATGATCACCAAGATATAATCATGACCTATGAATGTACATGGAAATCATATCCCGAAGCCCATTAATATCCCATCACAATTACACTCTAGGACCAATAAAGGCTGAACCAATCCTACTGGTACATGATGCTCCACCTTCACATGCTGACAAGTGAGGCACCGAGAGGCAAACTCTAAAACTGATTTCTTCATTCCCTGCAAGTAGTTCTATCGTCAGAGATCCTGATACATCTTCTCCACTCCTGGATTTACAGGTAGAGTGGATGTGTAAAATTCCCTCAACACTTTTCCCTATCTGACACATGTACTATGGTACGTTCTATGAAAAGAATGATGTGCTCCCCACCTTCAGAAAATCCATCAGGTGCCTGACCTGTGGATATCTGAGCACATCAATCATCACAGTCAACGTCCCCACACTGCACCTCTCTATCTCTCTGAAGAATTGGGGGTGTTGATTGTATGAAATTGAAGAAATACGGATCTATCCCGATCCACAAAGGATATCTGCAATGCGGTCAGCTGCTTTGTCGCCTTGCCTAGTAGCTGTATACCAGCCCTCCTGTTGATTGAATCCACTATAACATTACCCATCCCAATAGTATAGACTATGTCAATGTCATATTCCTAGAGAAACTCAAGCCAAAATCGATGTCTCAGGTTCAAGTCCTTCCGAGAGAGGATATGCATGGGACTCTTTATGTCAGAGTACACTGTAAAATGTTCATCCATCAAGTAATGTCACCACATCTTCAATAATTGACCACTGCTTTAAACTCTGGGTCATGGGAAGTGTAGTGCTTATCATGCATTCTCAACTGTCGAGAACCATATGCGATCACTCATCGCTCTATTATTAGGACACATCCGAGTCCAGTCCCTGATGTGTTGTAGTAGACTACATACCCTACCAACTCCTCTAGAAGCCTAAAGATGGGTTCACTAGTCAGCCTCTTCCTCAACTCCTAAAAACTTCACTGGAATCTCTCTGATCACACGAAGGGATTCCCCTTTATTTTCAACTAAAATAAAGGTGCTGCAACACTTGAGAAATCATGCAAAAATCTCCGGTAGTATCTGGAAAAAACTAGGAAACACCCTTTCTCCGTCACACTCTTAGGTGGCTCCCAATAAAGTATCACCTCAATCATCACTGGATCCACTACAAATATAGCCTCCAAGATGACATGTCCCAAAAAGTGAACCTCTCGGATCTAGAACACGCACTTCAAGAGCTTACAATATAGCCGATGATCTTAGAGTGTGTCCAAAACAATATGAAAATTATATGCATGATCCTCCTAAGTAGTCATGTAGATCAAAATTTCAACAATGAATACCACCAAAAAGAGATCAAGGTATGCCTTAAAGATCCTGTTCATGAATCCTGTGAACACTGGTGAACTGTTTTTCATGCCGAATGGCATAACCAAGAACTCTTAATATCTCTACCGACATCTGAATTTTTTCTTTTTCACATCTTCATCTCGTACTGTGAGCTGAAAATAACCTGATCTATGGTCTATCTTCGAGAACCATTGTGCTCCATTCAGCTGATCAAAGAATTCATCTATCCTTAGAAGTGGGTACTTGTTCTTCATGGTTAACTGGATTAGGAGCTGATAGTCAACACAATGTCTCAAGCACCCATCCACTATCTTGGTGAACAAAATCGGGGCTGGCCAAGGAGAATCACTGGGCCGAATGAATCTCTTCACCTGCAAGTCCTTTAGCTTCACCTTCTTCGCATGAAGCTCCACAAGAGCCATCTGATCTTCTGTTGTAGATACTGGTGTCATCCTGGGGTATGAGTCAATGTAAAATTCCACCTCTATGTGAGGAGGTAGACCCGAAACACCATTAGGGAAAAGTTCCTTCTATTGGTCCACCACAATAGCATAACTTGGACTCTCCATATAAACTACTCTAAGGGTAATTCTAGCCAACTAATGAGTGATCAGTTTCACTCTACTTTGGGTGAGTCCATACTGTGTTTCATAGGCTCCCATCAATCTGGTGAAGGTAAACTTGGTCCCATCCATGCAGACACAACACACATTGTTCCTAATATATTCAATCATAGCATGGACTATAAATAACTTTTCCATACCCAAGATGAATTCATAAAGCCTCAATTCTGCTAATATGAGATCCCAGTCGAAGCTCTCTCCTCCTAGAGTATGCTCGCACTACCGTCACCAGTGCATAATTATCTAATCCCCTCCCACAGGGGTCTCTATTCCTGAGGATCAAGCCAACAACTCCGTCAGAATCTCTATGCTCCAAAAGACGATAGTGGCAATAAAATAATATCTAGGACATGTGTCTACAAGTAATGTAGTTAAGGTGGATCAGAGACATATAGTACCAGATATCATCTCCCGGCCACTGTGATCATAGGCCTCAACTGCCTGGAGATGAGATCACCCCTTCTTTCATACTCCTTGTGGTAGGGGTTGACTACCTGGTGGTGGTGGTAGTAACATCTCGAATCGTCTCCCACCGCCAGCTACACGACCAGCTCCTCTGCCATGTCCTCCTGCTCCCTGCAGAAATCCTCAGTCAAACCATTGTCTCTGCATGGGTGGACTTTTGACCATCTATTGATCATCTGTGTGGTGGTTTGGACTATCACAAGCCATGTGACCCTGTCCGCCACAGGCGTAACACTACCCACTCCTGGCATAACTGGATCTGCTTCAGGTTCCCCACACAACCGACCATCAATCCTATGATCATCCACCTAAAGTTCGAGTCCTCTTAGACCTCTGTGACATCTATCTGCTTCCAGCTATAAGAGAATCCTCTATGTGAGGACTGGTGGTGGGTCTTGCTGCTGGTGACTTCTCAACAAAGAAACTATCCACTAAGAGGTCTATCTCAAACATCCCCTCCTGCGTTGGGATAATAAACGAAATCATAGATGACCTTATCTCTCGCTTGAGAACCTGCTCAAAAGTCCAGTCCCAAAAGAATGGGTTCCCCACCATATCAGTTGTGTAGAATGAGTGGTCAGTGAACCTCATTGAGTATTGATCCACAGTCATGCTACCATACTACAGATGATGTATCTCTTAAATGTGCACTACATGAAGAGTCGCTGTAGAAAACTCTACCCAAAACAGGCTCTCAAAGTCTTCCCAAATAAGCGTCACCTCGATGTGAACCAGGAGAATAAAGATCCACCATCTGCCTATTGTAGTCTGTAGAAGGATGGCGGCAAAGATCACCATGTGACTGGATGGTGTCCCTAATAGTCGAATGACTCTCACCCTGGAGTCCTGCCAATCCACACCCGCCTATGGGTCTGCTCTCCCCTAAACCTGAGTGGCCTCTAGCACTTGAACTTTTACAACATGCTCAAGCAGCATGCACCCTCTTCTATTGGGGCTGGTGGAATTGGTGTCCCAATAGGTAATGGTAGCACTGGTGCCTCCACTGGTGGTTCTACTGGAAGAGGGCTATGCACCGAGTCCTTGTCGCTCGGTGTGCTATCAGTGTGTTCTACTCTCGGAACCCTAGCTGGATGTCTGTGTGGAGTACATCAGAAAAGAAAAAGGTGTGCCACGATCAATAAGTTTTACGTGTTGAGATGACCCAAAGAGATCACAAAGAAAACTCTTCAAAACCCACACTCAATCTGTGTTTTCGGGCACTGAGTTGGAAATCAGAAGTCAGGGTCCTTGTGTATTGATACGTCAACCACCGAACAAACACTGGATTCCCTAAACTGTTAACCAAACTCACTAAAATTAACACTAATTCAGTTAAAAAGTATCAGAGTCTTATGTTATGGGGTAGAATCGACTCCTCTGATACCAATTTGTCTCGACCCATCCCTTAGGGCCCGTGTTGTGGCTACCCCAACCTCACCTTCCATAGGGAAGGGTCTGGAGACTAGCACAGAAAGGTGTATACCCTATAACCAGAAATGCATTGCCTTTATAACCTATAAATACTCGAAACCAAGAAAACATCAAGATACAAACAGTAGTCTACTATATAGAAAAAAGAGTACTAGAATTAAAATGGTGTCAAAATAAAGCGCCATAGTATTAGTACAAGTACCAATGAAACACAATACAATTTTTGAAAAATAAAGGTAGCTAATGGGTCATCCTATGAGGATCCTACCATAAGGGTAGATAGAGATCACCTCCGCATCACTCCACATCCATTTGTCTCCTCATCGTACCGACAAGTCGTATGCTCCACCTTTGGGCCCCATCTAATCCTAGTACCCTCAGCCTCGACCAGTGATGTCTGTAGTCTCCACCAAACACAATAGGGTACATACATAGCCCGTGCAAGGGTGAGTATAATGATACACAGTAGGGACCCAGAGACCCTCAAGGTCTTACAAATTCCACCAAGGATACACAATATAGCATGGATTCAACTGACAACCCTTCCTAGGTGTATGCCCATACATATACCTATGTTATAAATTAAATCCATCTCATTCATGAAGAAACACCAAGTCTAACACAAAATCCCAAAGCCGAACTGTTCCACATATAATGGAATACCACGTAGATATGTAGCACATTAGTACACCACACAAAAAAACACCACCAAGGTATTACCAAAAAGGAATTTACCACACATGGACAGACTCATCTCACACAAGGTATTTATTAGGTACAATAGTAGAGATGATTAGATGTAACTATTGAATCATTTTACTCATTTAAAAGGCTTTGTTTCTGACCCAGAGAAGATCACTCGGGGAAAATCCACACATGATCGCTCGGTGCAGTCCCACACAGGATCGCTCAGTGCTGACCCACACAGGATCTATAGGTGCTGACCCACATAGGATCCCTATGTGTTTACCCACATAGGATCGATGGGTGATGACCCACAACGGATATTTCTTCATTCTTCATTTCACAACCAACTAATGGGTTCCCGCACTAGTGTTGCTCCTCTTCTGGATGGTCTTCTCTTCAAGAAACAGATCGATACTCTAACTTCCATGAAGTATCATGAATATGTATCTCAATGGACCGCCACATAATAGGGGTCTCAATGCAATAGACAGTTCATCAATCAGACACCTGATTTGTGAGTTATTAGCCTTTTAGTCACGAGGGTCCAGTTGTATTCATGCTCGATCCAGCCAGACTGTACTCCAAAATTATCAAAATACCTAGTGGGGAATACTCAATGCCACCATATCATTCCAAGTTTTCTAACGCCACTGATAGTTAATCAAATAGACATCTCGTTCCAATTTTATGACCAAAAGAGCGTAAATGGGTCGAAGTGGGTCTGGGTCCAGTCCAAACTGGTTCGACCGACCCGGCTTGACCCATACTGGACTGACCTGGTTTGGGTAGACCCACCCTGTGATGCGGCAGAGCACACTTGGAGGACTATCCCGCATTGGGAAGTCCCACCCAGTGGCCTGCCATGGGTGGCGCAGAGGCCGCGAGGGCCGCGATTGGTTGTGGGGTCCGCGTGGTAGCTCAAAGGCCGTGGGGGGGAGGGGGGTTGTGAGGGAGGCACGAGCCGGTGAGGTGGAGAGACCATGGGGCGGAGGAGGCCACAGATGGCGTGAATTCACGAGCGATAGAGGACGTGGGGTGGCGGTGGCCGCAGATGTCACGAGGCAGCAGACGGTGCGAGGCCGCGGGGGGCCGGGGGCCGCAGGGTGGCGTTGTCGCCTTCGTCCTGGCCGAAAATTTGTTGGTTGTTGCATCCGTTCATCGACATGGCACAAAGTTTCCTTCTTCCATTGTGAAGGATACACCATTCAAGAAGAACGAAGCCTGGGTCGGTAGATGTTTTTTTATCCTGCACCCTTCGCGTTAGAGTGGTAGCAAGATGCTCAACAATAACTTGAATGAAGTACGTAAAACACAAAATTCTTGCATTTATTATTCCGAAACCTAAAAAAGAAATCATTTTCATATCATCTAGTTAGAGAGTTGATCCGGGTTATTTGTTTCATAAGGTACGAACATGTGAATATATAATCATTCACAAATATACCCTCTACCTTGATTTCTCATTGACATTTGAAAGGTTTAAGTCTGTGATTTCGGCATTTCTCCGATCATTGGTTTTTTGTCTAAGACGTTCCTAGTCGGTGTGATCGTAATTCATTGGGGAGCGCGTTCTTCATTCGAGAATGCATTATTTTTTGGAGAGAGTAATCCCCATCTAGGTTCTCCTCTCCCAAATCCACCAAAATGAAAAGTATCCAACATAAAATAATGTGTTGATTAATTAAATATTGGCACAAAATAGGTTGGCTTAATTAATTAAAGGAGAGTTGGAATAATTAATGTATGGAGTTGGGAGGTTTTTTTCTCCCAAAATGAGGGGTTCGGGTGTTCCACACCACAATGATATGAATTTTTGGATTTTAGTAGCTCGGGACGTCCCCACCACAAAGCATTCAGGTTGGGAGGTATTAAACATTCATGGTCCCCACATCCATAGCCTTCACATGGGAGGTTTATTAGAAATAAAATAAATGTTTATTTTATTTTATTTTTTATTCCCACGAAAAATCCCAAAAAAAATATTTCACCCTCGACATACTGCAGTCGAGCTGATGGTCTCCTTAAGGGAATACATGCCTGGCGAGTTCAACGGTGTCCTTGGATTTCAATTCTCAGCACTGGTTCAAAAGTTACAAAAATCATCTCGTATGTCAACTGAACGTACCAGAAAAAAAAGTTTAGAAATTCATTCCTGGCAGACCGGGCCTCATAATCATGCGCCGTTAGTTTTTGCGGACTCGTAAAAATTCCATATTTAAAAAAAATTACATGGAATTTCTGGGTGCTTACAATACCATTTATTATTATCCATGTCATTATTTTCATTTCTATGTTGCCTATTGGTATATTGAATTTTTTGAAATTAGTTATATGACAGATTTAATTATTATTTATCTCTTCTATATTATTCATACATTACATAAATTTTGATATCATTTATTGTATTATTTTTCATACATAGAATCTAATGTCAATCAATACAATATTTTTCATCCCTAGGGCATGTAAGAAGGTGTCTATGAATTATTTTTGGGGAATTATAGAAGAAATAATAATATTCTAACATGTATGATAAATTTTTATTCATATTTTCAAATGTAATGTGATAACAAAGAATCAATATAGTCACCCAATTCTACTAAAATATTAAATAATTTTGGATGATCACCCATTTATCATTTGAAAAGGTTTTAAAATAAAAAACTGATCTACTTTTTTAGTTTCTTAGAAATAAACTACATCCCAAGACGATGGTGATCCAAGAGTGGAAAACATTTAAATAAACATAATAACGTACGTAATATTATATATTACCATGTTGTTGACAAATATAAGATAAATGTTGAATTTGGTCTATTTTTAGTCCTTGGTTAATCATGATAAATCTCGTGTACGAATTATAAATAATTCTTTTCCACATAAGAAAAATATTACCCACCTCATAACAATAATGATGTGACTTACATATTCCTGTACAAAAATTCTTAATGACATCCATTATAATAGATGAATCATATATTATGTTGTAATAAAATAAAACTACACTAAAATGGATACCCAAGGAACATATAAAGGCTATTATTCTAGTATGAATCATTCCATAATGGATCTGAACAGCTCACTCCACCATCCAATTTTTATGAATATGGTATGTTTTTTATAGTATAACAATAGATCCCTTAAAATCATACAGGGATTTTAGAAACTAAGAGGTAATCCAAGTTCCCATATGTTCAATAATATTATATATAACCCTATGAAATTTATTTATTTCATTACCATACATCTCTCCAAAATCCCCATCATTGGTGGTGTCTCAAATCATAATCAAATGAGAATTAATATTAATAAATCAATCACCTCCCATATATAAGTCTTACCTCTAGGTTTCCTTCATAACCCAACGTTAAATTAAATAGACACCTCATATAATTTATAAATGGCTATTGGGAGAGGATGAATCATGACTACATGATTTTCATTATTAGACCGAATTCACTGATAGATATAGAAACTAGACACAAAAATAGATATATTGAATTTCAGAATCCAAAATAACAAAAAAATAATCATGTCATAGAACATATTTTTTTATACCATGTTGGAATTATTGGTAATAAAAAAGAAAACATTCCATCATTCCTTCCCCATGGGTGAAGGAACAATAAATCTAATATTAAAAACAAGAATACCCTAAACAGAGAGAGACCATTCATAAATAGAATTAGAACTATATAAAGAGTATTACATACTATTGAAATCTTAACAATATTGTTTTTTTATGAAAAATAATCTTGGGAGGTGACATTGCCATCTCAGCAATAGCTATACCAATACATTCCATGTCAATTGTCACATCCAGGAGTATTCGAGTAATGTGTTTCTTAATATTCCAATCATCCATCGACCCATCATTTATTATATAAAATAATTCTACATAAATATTATAAAAACATATTTTCCTTTCATGGGTTATATAAAACCTAAAATATTAAATATTAATGATACTCTACTAATCATGATCTTTGCTATATCAGGTTCTTTTGACAAAAGATGCAACTGGAACTCCTATGGTGAGAATAAACTATTAACATCTCATGAATATTTATGATTTCTTAATATTTAGATCTTGTAAAATTTCTCCAAGATCAATATCATGGTAATATTATTTCTTTTTATGATGATGAATTTTTATAGAGTCGCCAACCACTACATCATATTCATGCATAAAAACATACCTAACTTACACTTGATGATTCACAAAACAACATATATCCCATTATGAAATATGTTAAAATAAAAAAAGGTGGTTAGGTTTTTAATTAAATTAATTGATCAAAAAATTATGGAAATAATAATCATATATTAATTTGAACCCTTCCATTTTATGTGTAGTAAATGAATATGAAATGTTCATTAAGACTTCTGAAAACCGTACATATTATCCTTACAAACCCCCAAGTCATTGAATTTGAAATCGATTACGTTGTCCTTCACAATAAATGACATCGTCCACCGTTTAAGGATCATTTGAAAAACCTATAATAAATCGAAAAATCCTATGAATTTTTTTTCTATCATATAAAAATTAAATTTCGAATCTATGGAGAAAATGATGTGATCCCTCTTGATTAAAAAACAATTTTATAATGATAATCATTCTCAAAAAAAAATTCAATACTATAATATCATATAGGAAAACCAAAACAGAGGATATAAGTTACTATTGGAAAATGAAATTCATTATGGACACAAAAACAGCTAGAAATTTACTCAGACTTAATAGTATTATATGATTTTCTATGTGTCCATACGTACACCTGAAGAAGGTATTTGGAATATCTAACTATATAACAATGAGTTAATGATATCTTGACCGAAGGTTTATTTTTGAGAACAAGATTTCTTTATTAAATTTATTTTAAATTTAAATGATATATGGAAAATTTTATATATTCTTAATCCTCATCTAATTACGATTCATAAAATTGACACAAAAATGAAGATTCTGATTAGCCTTTTTAGTGAAAAGGGTAATGGGTTCCCCATGATGATGTACTTAAATGAATGAATAAATTTTATTTTGAATCATATAACTGAAACATTACTTTAATAAATTCTTATAAATATATATAGTATTATGTAATAGTTATAGGTTCAGTTCTTGGAACTAAATTGATTGAGAACATAACTTCCCCATCAATAGGAAGTCTATAGAAATCCACAGAACATACATCAGTAAATTCCCTAATAACCAAAATAAAATCACAACTCACAAACTAATCTAAAATATAGATTAAAAAATAATAAATCAACATTCATATCTCATGAAAAATAGATTATGAACAACTATATCATGAATTCCCCCTGTGTAAATTACCAGAAAGTATGCCTAGAATGTAGTGAAATTAAACTTATGATGATATAAATCCATCCGTAATCAATTTAAAACCAAAAAAATCCATTACAATGACAAAATTAACGAGAAACATGTATAGAGACATAAAATCCAAATCTAGATTGACTTATAATGAATAAATATAAATATATGGACTATAAAAACCCAACTCCATTCCATGATTTTTCTTCAACTATATAATAAAGGCGATGAGTTCTGCTGGATGTTATTCAATATTCAATGTGGGTATTTAAAATAGATTTCAATGAAAAAATATCAAATGATGTTATATCATTTGAAAAATAAATAAATATAATACCTCCAATAATTATAGGTCCCACATAATATTTCACCAGAAACTCTTACACTATGTGTTATTTCACCATTCGTGAATATTTTGGTTGAAATGAAAAAGTCTATGATGCATCCAACTACATTATAAACCATTTTAAACCTAAAAATATGATTCCAAAATATATAGAATAAAAATTCAAACATGTGTTCTTTATTTTTCGTCGATATATCCAAGAGTTATTGATTTTAGGTGGTGCATGGAAATGTTTTTCATCCATATCATTCAACAATTATAGTGATTCAAGGGTTTAATTCTATTTTTTCAGATGTAGTTGTATAATTACACCTCTGGGAGCCACTTCCTTCACCTTAGTGTTCATCAAATAACATAATATTTTTAATAAAATATTTAGATAATGTAACACTATTTAGTAGAGGAATAATAAATATCCCTTGTATTATTTCTATGTAAATTTCTTCCATCAAATCATTGTTTTCATATTTTTCATAGGAGGTTATATTAAAAATATAGCCATGAGATTGAATATTTAGTATGAATTCCATCATAAACCCTTTGTCTTTAACTAATAACCCAATAACATCTCGGGAGTGAAATGGACCAGTTCAGTGATGGGGTGAGAATATTTCATTATAGTATGATCAACTTCTTAATGGTGTGGAACTCAATATATTTACCCATATTAAATTATTTAGGTAACAAATATAGAAAAAAATTGTGAAGTAAACCTTCATCTCTAAACCATTAAAATTTTTAACCCAAAATACATTTCCCCAACATATCCTTCAATGGACCATGAGTATATTGTTTCCACATTTCAATTTAAATGAATTAGGAATTTATTGGATGTTGAAAAGTTATTTGTTCTTATAAAACCATTACATTACAACTTATAGAACTATTTTTAATTATTAATATTGAAGATTCTATATAATAAATTATTGGTCTCCATATTTATCTCCCATTTTCCTTGTATTTAGTTCCTTAGCTTGAGGTGTTTTAGGAATTACAAACTAGTTAATAAAATAAAACCATCTCGATACAACTTTTATTGGATTCTAATATATATGAGGGTTTCATTATGGATCATTATACATGCCACCTACATGGACACTTTATGAATATTTAAGGGGGCATGATATTATGTCAATATAGTAGGGTAAAACAGAATAATTATTAGAAATATGAGTATGATTCATGATAATATAATCAATATATTGAAATTAAATTAATAAACAACATGATAGATATGTTTCCCAAAATTTAATTTTAAATAAATGTTTGTTTTGATGAGATATCGATAGAAAACAGATCATAAGCATCCCATTAATTCCTTATAATCTTATATATTGTTTACTAAAATTTCTCATTATAAAAATAGATCTGGTGAAAAAAATTATTTAATATAAAATTTTAATGAAAATAAATACTTCATCCCTAAATGACGCAACAAAGATGGCTTGTGCCAATTCCCACTAGCAATTCATGATACCTATGGGATGGTTAAATGTTCATGGGAAACAAGGTCTACCATTTGGTAATTATTATTAAAATAATGAACAAAAATTAAAAAAAAATGAAATTATAATATAATAAAAACATAAAAATACAATGTTAGACAAAAGAAGATAATATGTAAATGTAAATATAACATGAAAAACTAACCTTGTAAACTAGAGTATTTAATATAAAAGAAAATATATAACCAAATGAGATGAGTGAAAAAATCCCAACATGTCCCCGAAAAATTCCCTCACCAATATATCATGGATACATTCTATATCCATGAGAATCCCATGTTTTACACATGTTAAATAAAACAATATCTATACATATCAAAAAGAATGTTTAGCATGGGATAAAACAATAATTATATGATACCACCATGTATTTTAAAAGAAATCAATAATAAATAAAATATTGATGTTCTTTAGTAGAAAATAATGGAATAAAATATATATTTAGAAAGTTAAAAATTAAACATGAAAATCACACTTTCAATATAAGATGTAAAGTGTATGAAAAAGTATTCATAATCTCTATAAATAGTATTTAATTAATACATTTCTCAATGAATTTATATATAACAAATATTAATTTGATAACCATGAACAAAAGTCATTGGGAAGACATTATCTGGGTTAGTTAATATCCTCACACCTATATGATCTAATTGATTGTTTTGGAAGAATTATTATAATATAGTCCTCTGTATGTGGTAAATTCTATGATAAATAAAACCGCTTTAATAAATAAATATAGTTAGAGATATAGTGAAATGAAATTCTAGGTATCCATTAGAAATAATCACCTGATAATATCATTCTATAATTGTTCCTAAGTGCCTCATGTTCCCATTTTCCATATACAACACTTTGATGCTTTCATTTCAACAAAAAAACAAGCTTTGGGGGATCAACATTTAATATTAATATCATTTATAGGGAATATCAGACATCAATATTAAAATCAACAAATTAAAAAAAATCTATATCTCAAATATATTGCTATCATTTATTCTAAATTGGGGAATCTTTTTTCACAAATAATATGAAAAAATGATATTACATGAATAATTATTAATTCAGTCATCCAATTTAGAATAAAATTTAAATTTATCTAGCAAGCATGATATATAAAAAATGCATTCCATGAAATGACATAGTTAAAAAATTTGTATTTAGACAATTGAAGGGAATTGATGCCAAGAGGAAGATAAAAATTTTAATCCTCTAAAACATTAAAATATATTGATATACAATGATCCAGTAATCCCAAAAACATCAAAGATAACACAAAAACATTCCAATTAAATTTAAATATAAATTTATAGTGAACAAAGTAGATTATGTATTTCCATTAAATCATCACCATATATCTTATAAAATTAGAATAAGATAAAAAATCATATATCTATCCATAAAATCCCATACATGTACTTATAGACACATCAAACATAAAATATATATATAATTTATAAACAACATTGACGAATTGATTACTACACTAATTTGTCTGGAACCAATAACCACAAATCTATCAGAATCAATCTATGGAAGAGTTTGTATTTCCAACCTAAAAAGGGGAAAAATTTGAGTTCAGATACAATGTAGCATGTTGAAATTTTATGAAATATTTTTTAAAAGTAATTTTTTTTATAAATAGATTATTTTTAATACAAGACTATCATTAAATTATGAGTGATATACTACTAAATTATTATTATTTTATGTGATAAGTATGGAACATTAGACAGAATTTCATGTATAACAAGGAATGATTATATTTTTAAAAAATTATTTTATTAGAAATGTATAAAATTAATTCATGGTCTATTAATTGGTAGAAAAAGAAACTAAAAACATTTGAATGTAAAAATTTATGACTTTATGAACAATTGTATTTATATGTGTTATTAGTTTTAAATTTTATAAATTAAAATAAACATAATAAATAAATAATTTCAAATGTTATTATTATATTTTATATTCAATGAAATATTTTAAAATTTATATCATAGTTTTTATAAGAAATGAACGGAACATAATCTAAATTTTTTTCTTAAAAATTGATTTTGCTAAAAATCGATTTGTTGTGAATTTTTAATTTAATAAAAATGATATTTTAAATATTATAAGAATTGAAAATTTGTAAAATGGACCACACATTTTGAATAATACTAATCAATATATAATAATTTATGTTAAATTTTTGGTAATTATGGATAACATTGTTTTAATGATTTTCTATACCATTGTAAGAGGTTAAATGAGTGAAATGGTTAAAATTGTAACGATAAAGGATAATTGATGAGAAATGTCAAAATACTCTTGAAATAAAATATTTATATATTATCTTAGCTGATAATTTAATATGAGGCATTTTGGAGACATTTTCCTTCAAAATATAATAAAATATTATAATTCTTTGAAATATTCTAAATCTTTTATCAACTTTAATAATAATAGGACAACACATAAATTATTTTCTCCATGAATCATGATCCTCCTAGACCATATAATTACTACAAAACTTTATTCTATACATCCATCAATATTTCCTTGATTTTGTAATTTTATTATAGTAAAATAGTATCTATTCTTAAGGTGTATGAAAAATTCATTTTATCAAAGAATATTTTAATTTAAGCTATATTATGAAATATGAGGCTATGTCAGGGATTAAATTAAAATATAATTTATTTTGAGGATATTATATGGTAATTTTACATATATTATAAAAATAAGGATTTTAACCTTTAAAGGAAAACCATTTTCTTCACCTCTTATTATTAGTGTAATATTCAGAAATTTTTAAATTTTTATAACATTTCTACATAAAATGATCATGAAAATAGATTTAATTAAAATCTAGAGTTATTTCTTCGTTGGTCAACAAAATGTTTCACCCATACCAATGATACTAAAAAACTATTTTATAGATGTTTTTAAATATATATGATTTTTTAAATTACATTTTAAAATCAATTTAAATTAGTTTCCAATGATTAAAAGAAAATTTTAAAAGATTTTTTTTTGAACAATTTATTTTTAAAATTTTTTTTTGATGTTTGAAAAGAATGTTCTCTTTTAGAAAATAAGTTATAAAAATATATTAGAGTTTATATGTCCATTCATTTCATTATATCTTCTTTTAACATATTATATTTATATTTCTAAATGAAAATAGTTTCATAATATTATAATAATTTTTAATTAAAAAGGTTTTAAAAAATTGATACAAATCACATGTTTTTTAAGAAAGGATTAAATTTTTAAAATGAAAATTTAATATATTTTAAATTCCTATTTGTATTTATATATTTCACTAGGAATATATTTCTATGATTCTAGCACATTTTTTGGATAACATATTATGATGATATTATTAAGATGATTTCATGAAATTAAATTCAGTCCCACTAGTTAAATAAGTTGTAATGAAATAATGAATTATCATATGAGACCATAAACATCATTTCTCTATATTTATTAGGATTATGTGATGATATGTTTTTTATGGAACTATTTTATGTTTAAAAAGTAAAAGAATTCTAATATGATGAATGTTTTATGATCATAAGGAACACACATTTATATTTTTTAATATTTAGTGGTTGGGCCAAGAATTATATATTCTTAAAATCATTGTGTGAAGATCTATTATCGAGGAGAAATAAATTTTATGTATGAACCTAATTTTTTCTTAAAAGATTATTTAATGACCATGTTTCAAGTCTATAAGATTTTGGATGGACCTATTTTTAGGTCATTTTTTTATTTGAAGCCATTGTTTCATGTCTTTATATAATGGGTGAACCTGATACTTTTCTACATGTCCAAAAATTAATATTAATGTGGTTTTTACAGCTTAATATTTTTATGAAATATCTTAATGGTCAAGATTAATAATTTTTTACTCCACACTCGTATAATTTTTTTCTTATGTAATAAAAAATAATTATTCGAGTACTAATTGTTAGAGACATTTAATTTATTAGATGCGACATTCTTATGTTATGATTATTTTAACATTTCCTTATGTTCAAGTATGACCATGGATTTATATCACTTATGTTTAACCTTACTAGGAATTAAAGAACACCCTTTATTATGTTTTCATTCCCCAGGATTTGATGGTAGGTTCAAAGTATGATATGTCTAGAAGGATACTAATTTCAATAAAATATTTGGGAATTGTAAAGATCTTTTATAATATACAATCTAAATATATATCCACTCCAAATAAATTGAAATTTTATAGTTTGGGATGTGTATAATAATGTTATGTATTTAATATTCATTTAAATTTATGAAATATCTATATATGTTATTCTTAGTGGAATTTTTTGATATCATTGTGGTGGTTTTTTGGATATTAGGAATTAAAATATTTAGTGAATGTCAAAAGGAATATTAGATGTGAATGATATAATCCAAACATTTTGGTAAAGTATAAATTTTTTGTTTTACTAGAAAATTCACACCTTCAAAGATAAATGCAAGTTGATGCAACTACAAAAGAAAAAACCTCTCAGTAAAAATTCTGAAATGGGAATATTGGGTATCAAACTGATCATCCCAAGTGTTTGATGAGTTGAGATATGACTACAGAAATGGATAGAAACTAATCTGGAATTTGTTTGAGATAATTCAAATTATTTTTAATGACTATCAAGAAAGATAAAAATTGATGATCACCATATATGACCTAGGATAATCGTAAAGTGTTGTAGGTTGATAATAAGAATATATTATTTTAAAAATATATTGTCTTATGTTTATAAATATATTATTAATTAGTATGATATTTTTATATTTATTATTATATTTAGTTTTTTTTTTATTGAACAACTATAACAACAAGGTATCATCTTAATAGTAAATATGGATACCAAATCTATAAGAGTACTCATGTGAAACAAAATGGCTTGGGAGACGGGATGAAAAATCGTGTGACTATTATCACATAGCACTCTCAATATATGAGAAGTAATGTGGATCATGTTTATCTTAATAATTCACCTATAAGGGAGAACATACCATTTATTCCTTTATGGTAGAAACATCCTCTTTCCTTTTATGGGCCATTAGATCCACTAGTTTTAGAGAACTAGATTGATATTATTGATAAGATATTCTAAATTATACATTAATTGAACATTTAGAAAATATTCATAGAACTATATAGCTTGGAATTAAATGTTGATAAATGGTGTAATGTTATAAATAATTCAATAAAATAAGAATAAATAATGATTATTGAGATGGTATAGCTTAAGAGGTAATTTCCAATTATGTGTTTTCTGCAATCTCATTGTACAGAAATGGGGAGGTTCTTTATACATTTTAATTAAAAGTATCATAAAACCAATGGTACCTATGAATAAAAAGGTACATGTATTATTATATAATATTATATATTCTTAATTGAAATAAAAATAATTATCGAGTGATTAAATAGTGGGTTGAAACCAATTTTTTTAAATCATTATCCATAATTATCCTTATAATCTACAAACCAATTGATCAATGTTCCCAAAAAGTGGAAATTAAAGCAAGAGCCACTATTTGTAATGTTTTTAGGGTAAATAAATATTTTATGGTTTTTTAGGGTAATTCCAACGGTAAGTCACATGTATGGAAGAATATATTTCATCCTCCTTCAGGAAATTTTTTTAAGGAGCAGTCATGTAATTTAATAATGAGAATTATAATATTCTCTTTTTGTGGGAGGCCTATATATCTATTCATTTATTGTTTAAGTGATTTTATAGAAAATTCAACAAAATTAATATAGATAAATCTCAACTGAATACACAATCTAGAGTTTAGTGACTTATTTCTAAGTCGTTCTGGTGTTATTAAAAAAATTCTTAATATATGAGAAATTGATGATAATAATCATCTAATATATTTGAAGTCAATGGAAAAAGGGAATGGTTTATAAACCCTAACTGATGAAGTTGTTTAAAAGAGTTATGTGGTGTACGGTACCCATATAATCAAATATATAATTGAGAATGTATTATTTGATTTATATTCTACCCACTCATTTACATCTAATTAATTTCATAATATTATTTATCAACTATTTAAACAATATTTATTCGGTTATTACTGAAAAATAATAATGGTAAAATTATTGTGACTTATTTTTATAAATCATACCCAATATAATATTGTGATATTGATATTTATGAAAATTTGATTTTCCAACTAATTGTTTTTAAAAATATCTTTTTAATTGATTGGATCTTTCAACATCAATCCTATATCATTTCAATGGAAGTACAATTACAGTCTATATTAGAAATATACTTATGGTTGTCAATAACTGAGAAGATGAACCTGAAATACCAATCATAATTACATTGATTATATTTGTTTTAGTATATATACATGACCTATTCTTATCTTAAATGGATTGGGAGAAACTAAAATTTTAATGATTGAATATTTTTTAGGAATATATTGATGTCTTTCATGATTAAATCCATTTTCTTGAAATGGATTGTGAATTTTAGTTTTCTATAGAAATCATACCTGATGAAAAACCTATGTTAAAGATCCCATATTTAATTTCATTGATTGAATTGTATGAATAAATGTATTAAATCCAGGATAATCATGATATGTAATTCATTTAGCGTAGTTCTTCACCATGGGGTTAAAAATTAAATTTTTAATTATAATGACTTGTCAATTAATCTATAAATTAATTATTGAGAACATATCAATATCTTAATTATGATTAAAGTATTATCTACACCATATCAATGATTTATTTGATTAATTACATTAAGGTCAATTTTTTTATACGATTGATATTTTATCTAGATATCAACATATATGGTTTAATAATTATAATATACCTATTATTGATATTAGTATGAGGTATGATTATTAAAAATATACTGTAACTTCTTTTCGAACTACAAATTCTCTTGATGTCCTTATGAATATAAATAAATAGAGCCTTTATTTATTTCCAAGATTATGTTTTAGTATATAATGATAACATTTAAATATATTTGAAGATAAAATATGAGAATGAAGAACATTTTTAGTTTTTCATAAAGAAAATATGTAAAGAGTAGTTTTATTTTATATTTACCATATTTGAATTTTATATATAGAACATTTATTTCTTCTATCATATAATTTCACCTGAAGGTATATCAGTGATCCTTAAAATGTTTGTGTTATTAAAAAATGTCTCAAAACAACCACGATGACCGATATACATAGATTTCTTTGGTAGTCAGATTAATGCTAAGGCTTTTGGAGAAAATTTCCACTACATATAGATATAATAAATTTTTTTAGGGGATCCATGTTTTATTTGGAATGATTATTGTGGGGAGATTTTCAAGTAAATAAAAATATACTTTGTTGGTGCACCAATGTAACAAGAATAACCCCAACAACCTATAGTTGATGGTTATTTTATTATAATAAAATATACAGAAGAGATAAAATCACTAGGGTTATATCATTTTAGTATTATAGAATAAACTAGTTACATACATGGTTCCATTATTTAATTTTTCAATAAACATATAACATAAAAAAATCTTCTTATTACCAGTAATTCAATGATTTTACATTCCAAATCTAGGGAAGGAAAAAAAATAAAAGGATAATTCCAAACACTCAGTATGGGTTATATTAAACAATAATAAGTGAAATAAATTAAATAAGGAATAGAAACTATGGAATGTTAAATAATTTTAAAATAAATTTTCTTTATTACAGTGAGAATAAATATTTATCCATGGTATTTATTCATGATGAAAACTAAATAGAATTTTAAAAACTAAAAATGAATGAATAAAATTATTATTTATTAGAATTTATGAATCTGAAACATGAACAATTATACGATTAATATTGATTAATTCTGTGGGTTAAAACCCATATTATTCTATTTTGGAATGAACTTTAAGGGTTTTTGGTTGACAATTTTTTCTCATGATACATGATGATTCATCAAGGGGCTATTTATAACCAGGATCACTAAACACAACAACTCAAAAGCATTGTTAATAAATAGATTAAATTCAATATCATCACCATATGTAAAATGGTATACATATGACTCAATAATCATATCTATTATACAACAAATATGGATATATATTGAATGGTGATCACAAATAAAAGGGAAATATACATACAGAACACACATGGAATAAGTATTCCGAGGAAATATCATACTGGTTTCCATAAAATAACTTATTTAAATAATAAATTATCATTAACCAATGAAAATAGGATAGGTTGTGATAAATAATGGAAAAATTAATTAAAAACATTTGAAATGAGTGTTTAGGGAGAATTGTAAATGAAACATTTTAGTGTGGTTTAAGGAAAATATTAACGAGCATTTATAAAGAGAAATTACTAATCTTTTATATAAAACTAATAATGATCCAAGATAGGGTATCCTGATAAAATTATTTAATTTATAATGTTAGTGTGGTATTAAAACTAATTATTGATGTTACTCAAAAATGGGTAAGAAATTTTTATGTTCCCAGTAATCGGGTTTCTTTATCGGGAGGAATTGAAAAGAGAACCAAATATAACATGTATTACCCTACAAGATAAATATGGAATGATCTATATATATTAGATTGTAAAATATTCACCAAATTGATACAAATTAGGTAAAAATAAATAATAATTTCATTTTTTAAAGATATAGAAAGCATAACCCTAAGGTTAAATGGAGATTATAGAAGAATCCCCTACCTTATACATGAGAGTGTATTTCAGTTGATTTTAATGTCCCACATAAATAGATTAAGTCCATTAGTTAATTAATTAATAAAATTTTATACATTTAATTTAGTTACTATAATTTTATTAATTTTATTTATAGATATTTGTATGAGTTAAAAGATAGAATTTTATTATTCGGGAGCATTTGTTTCATTTGATTTCATGATTCGTTTACTTATATACATATATAAAAAATCATGTACAATGAAAATATTTCTAAACAATTGAAATAATATGTTATTAACTATATTATATTATAATAAATTGTTATATATTTTCTTCACTTATATTCTATTATAATGAATCATTGGATAAAACCATAGTAGTGAATGTTATTTTACTTTGGTGCATTTTCGATTATAAATAAATAGTTTTTTATTAGTTAATAACATGTATATATATAGGTTATATAACATTGTATGACTTATAATATGTATACTAAAATATTTTTTAATTGTAATAATGTTTTTAGAACCATAATTGAAAGGGGAAATTGAAGATGAAAATGTATCATCCTAGATGGTGGTAAATTGACTCATCACATGTGATATTGACATTTTTTATAAAAAAAAGAAAGAAGAGAAAGTGATTGATGATGTAATTTTCATAAAAAATTTAAATTATATATAATATAATGTATTTATATTTTATTTATGGATATATGAGTTTATTTAAGGATAATAAATGTAATTAAATTAGAAATGAAATTAAAGGAAACATAAAGCAATTTTATAACATGATTTTCATCTCTTTGGGAACATCTTTATGGGGTATTTGATTTGACTTTTGGTGATATAAAATTATCCAATATGTGGGGAAGAATCATGGGAACATTATCATGTTTTAATTTGAGAGTAATTATAACGTCTCAGAAATTCTGTATAATTTGTTTTATATGGAATTATTTGAATATCGTGAAATAGGATTACGCACGATTTCGAGGCCCAAAGTGCCCGAAATGATCCGTCAAATTTTTTTTAAACATAAATTAACACGCATAAGAATTTTGCCTAAAAAAATTCGAATAACTCTAAAATGGTTACTCAAATAAGAAATTTGAGGGCCCCCATGCACTCAGGATAGCAGGTTTACCATAGGTGAGAACTAAGTTTAGTTGGCGCTGGCCTCCTATGAAAAAACCCTAAAATGGCATTACAATAAATAAAATAATTAAATAAATTATTTTATTTTTCAAATTCTTATACTCAAAAATGGTAACTCAGATTAAAAATTCAATGCTATCACTGAACTCATGAGGGTATATGTTCTTTAGAAAGATACTAACATTGGTCGGCACATGCCATTAATTAAATGTTGTTTTTTTTCATAAAAAAATAACTATGTGACAATTATTTTATTGTAAAATCCATAATATTTTAATGGTAACTAAGACTCGAAATCTGAGAGTACCATTGGGTTTTTTTGTCAGTGTTTACCTTAGGACGTGCCTAACCAAAACCAGAACGAGTCGAGGGTGAATATTATTTAATTTCCGAACATTTTTTTGGGTATGTTCAGTAAATGCGCAAGCGGCATTTTGTAACATTTTAACTGGTGCTTAGAAATGAAATCCAAGTGCACCGTTGAATTCGTATTCCCATGATTATCATAAGGGATGATACAATTCGAACACTATAGGTCTGGAAAAAAAGTTATATTTTGAGACGTTTAAAAGAATAATAAAAATATCTTAGTTTATTTTTATTTTCATTTTTTCCTCCAACAGAAAAGTGGCAGCGTGGGACCAATGACATGTCAATCCAATTAAGGGAATGAACTTTCTTTATAAGTAATTTCAGCATTGTCGAATTAGGAAGTTTCCAAATTAATGGGCCTCCATTAATTCCAGAAACATTAGACACCCTCCCCCTCTCCTATTTATATGGAGTTTGGGGAGAGGTGATAGAATTCCTACACCGATAAATGAAGTTCTGAAAATGTGCAATGATGCATAACACTTGAATGATGGAGCAAGTACCAAAAGTCGGTCACGAATGAGTAACTGACACCCAAGCCTAGAATGAAAGCATCTTCCTGGAGTGACGAACGTCAATGTTCCCTTCAACGACTTTGTCTACTTCCTCGAACCACCTCCAATAGAAAAATTGTATTAGGGATTGTTGTTTAATTATTACATTCCCCGTTCATGACGTTCATATCAATTTAAGAATATTTATATTTTTCTCGATTCAAGAACAAATAAGCCTCTTTCTACCATTCCAACATGGAGGGAGCTGGACGAATGAACACGACATGACCTCTCTGCAGCCTTTTTGGTTTTTGACGCGTTCTTAATCTGTTCCCCAATGCAATGTATTTATTAGCACTAGTAATACAGAGTTTTACTAAGTGCGATATATGGCTGTGAATCCCTCAATGAAAGGATAACAAATATGCGATTGTTTAATTTTTCGAGAATAGAATGAAGCCACAATGCCTCGCGGAAGGAAGATGACAAAAATTTATTTATGTTGGAAATATAGAGTTTTTATGAGAATGACATATAGATATGAATCCCTCGATGCAAGGATCACAAATATGTGATCGTTTAATTTTACGGGCTTATAATGAATCTGTAATGGCTTGAGGAACGTGGGGGCGGCCGGCACCCGGTGGCCGTGAAGAAGGAAGGGTGGCATGTGTCCGCACCACCAGATGATGAGAAAAATGTGGCCCATTGGGCATAGTGAAGCATAGGTGGAGACGTGTTCATGGCCAACCACACAAATGGGAGGTGGGGGCGTGCGTCCGCGCCGCCAACCTACATGAGCCGCGACACGAGGCCATGGTGGCAATGGAGGGCAGTTATCCACCGGAGGTAGCACGACGCGTGACTGCACCTCGAAAGAGGGTCATCTGTCTGGCTTCCCAGTGGGTCGGGCTGTGCATACGAGATGGACCCAGGTCGGGCCAGGTCGACCCGAACCCGGTCAAACCGGGTCGGACTAGACCCAGACCAACATTGACCATTATCGTTCATTCATCCATATCATGAGATACAAGAATCCATATGATGAACTGTCCGTGGAACTGGAATCCTTGGGTCAAGAGGGACCTTTTGGTATACCCCTATTTAGTTTTAGATTATGCTGGGGAATGTCCAGGTAGGATCAAAATCGAATCCAACCAGACCTTCAGAACTAAAAGGCCAATAACTTACAGACTGAGTGTTCGATTGATGCTCCGTCTATTTCTTGAATACCCATATTAAGTGGATATAATTTGGGGATAATGTGTCATGGGAATTTGAGGTAGTTAGAGTATTGACTCGTGACATGAGGAGTTGACCATCCATGAAACAAGCAAACTTAATGCGGTAAATGTGTAGTTGGTTGAAATATGATATAGGGATCCTGTGTGGGTATGTGTTCGGGATCCTTTGTGGGTATGTGTTCAAGAGTATCACTTGTATTTTCTATAGGAATCCATGTGGGAACACTCTTGGAACCTATGTGGGTTTGTTGTACTAAGATCATGTGTGGGTATGAAGATATACTCGGATTCATTGTGGGTCAGTTGATGTACTAGGATCCTCTGTGGGTGTGATGATGTACTAGGATCCTCTATGGGTCTTATGGCTTACTAGGATCCTATTTGTGTTTGAATATGTACTAGGGTATTGTGTGGGTCTGATTATGTACTAGGATCTTGTGTGGGTCTGATGATGTACTATGATCTTGTGTGGGTCTGTTGATTTAGGATCTTATGTGGGTCTGCCTCTTAACAGACTGAGATGATTCAATAGTTATATCTAATCATCTTTACTACTAAACCAGAATTATACCTGGTGTGATTTGAGTCTTTCACTTTTTTGTATTATTCTCTGTGGCATACCTGTGTGGTAAAAACCTTTGTGGTGATACCATTGTGATATTCTTATGTGGGGCATACATGTGTGGTACTTAACTTCATGGTGATACCATTGTGGTATTCATTTGTGTGGTATACCTTTGTGGTAATGTTTCCTTCATGAAATAGATGTATTGTGGCCAATGATTTGGTCCTTGTGACTCCTCATGAATGAGATGGGTAATATTTGATAACATAGGTATATGTATGGGAATATACCTAAGTATAGTTGTCATTGGTTTACATGCTTTGTGGTTTATCCCTTGTGGATTTTATGATAACATCGAGAGTCTCGAGGTCCCTACTGAGTATCGTTATACTCACTCCTATACGAGCTTTTCCCACACCATGTTGTGTTTGGTACAGACAACATACAACACTGATCGGGGATGAGGGTACCCAGACTGGAAGATGCTCAGAGGTGGACATTACTTCGTGTCGGTACGCAGAGGAGACATGTGGATGTGGATAGCTGAGTACGAGATCTGTAGTTACCCTTCAAGTAGGAACCTTAGAGGATGACCCAGTAGTTATGATTTTATTTTGTCTGTTTTATTGTGTTTTCAGTTCTACTTGTCCCTTTATTGTTGGGATTGTATTCTGGCCCATCTTACATTAATCACTCTTTTTTCTATACATTTTACTTTTGTTTGTATTAATTTGTGTGCATGGTTGAGTTTGTTTAGAGGATATAAAGGAAATGCCTTCTTGGTTTTATGTGATATGCATTTCGGTTCTAGTCGCCAGCCCCTGGCCTATGGAACGCGGTCTTTGACGTGTCGTGGAAAATTGATATCAGAGGAGATCGGTTATACCAAGGAACTATGACTCAGATATTTTCTATGTTGAAATAGCATTATGTGTTTTGAGTATGGTTTTTAATTTTGGGAGTCCAGTGTGGGTGCGGCGGCAGATGTATCCATACCCCATGACCCGGAATTCTGATTTCTCACTCAGTGCATGAAAACATTGACTGCGTGTGTGTTTTGAAAAGTTTTCATTGTGATCTCTTTGATTCAGCACACCAAGTATAACTTATTGACCATGGCACACCTGTTTCTTTTTAGAATGCCACCATGTAGACAAGCGGCTAGGATTTGTGAGAGAGTACACAATGACAATCCAACGAGTGATGAGGCTCCGGTTTTGGGTCGTCTTATTGTGTTGGCACCTTCGGGTGGTGTGCGAACAGCACCACCACCCGTGAGGTTTCTGTTACCACAAGCTGCACTGGAAGACGGTGCACGCTGACCGAGTGGATTACACAACTTCCAGCGGCAGTGGCATCCGATGTTTTGAGGCAACTCAAATTCCTAGGAAGCTGAGGGCTGGTTGGATGTTGTGGCCAGAGATTTTCGCCTAATTGATACACCAGTAGAGAAGATGGTGATATCAGTTCTAGTCATTTCTAGTGAGTGACCATGAGGATGGTCCACATAGTTATGAGGCTTTGGTATGTGGACCATTTCCCAATATAGTACCTCCACGTAGTGTGTCTGCTATATCATTTCCCATTGGGTAGCAGATATAACTGGCGGTACCGGTAGAGGACACATTTAGGCTTAGTGCCTTACGCGAGTTTCATCATCAGATACCCCTCAGGTTCCAAGGTGATCCCAACTCAAAGGATGTTGGGGATTGGATGGAGGAGGTGGCTGAGTGTCACGACCCATTCTCGAGGCCCGTGCCGTGACTACCCCAAGCTCGCCTTCCATAGGCCAGGGGCTGGCGACTAGCACCAAGGCGTAAATCCCAGTAAAAAGGGAAGGCATTGCCTTTGTAATGTAAACAAGCACCACAGAGTAAGAAAGCGGAAAGGTAAACACTATGTAAAAACAGACTACAACTAAAAGTGCGGAAAAGTAAATGTGCCAGTATACAAACCCAAACTGAAAGTAAAGTACAACTCGAAAGGGAAAACAAAAACTGTAAAGTAAAAGCCACTACGCCGAGCTGTCCACTAGAAATCCCACCTGAAGGGTGGGTACAGATAGCTCTACTGCTCCTCGGGTCCCGCCGTCCGCTCCGAGCACGTCCTGCCCAGTGGTCCACCTCCATGTACCGTCCTGCTCTGCAAGCCTCAACCACGATCAACGCTGTCTGTCGTCTGCAACCAACACAACGTAGTGCGGGCATAGCCAGTGTAGGGGTGAGTATAAGCTACTTAGTAGGGACCCCGAGACCCCCGAAGGTCTCCAAAAATCCACAAAGGATAAACAACAAAGAAAGATACTATCACGAAGTAACAACCGACACCACTTAGGTATATGCCCATACATATACCTAAGTCATCAATTCCAATACGCTCCAATCTCCGAGCCCAAGTACAACTCAGTCCACACAAGAAAGTATGCGTATTCCACACAGGAAAGAAAAACGTAATCCACACAGGATAGCACAACACAATCCACACAGGATGGTAAATAGGATTCATCTCACACAGGTATACTTCTTCGAAGACTATAGAGATGATCACTGAACCATCTAAGTCGTCGGACCCACAAAGGATCGATAGGTACTAACCCCCGCAAAGACCCACACAGGATCGAACCCACATAGGATCGGTAGCACTGATCCACACAGGATCGCTGAGTGCTGTAGTAGTCATCGTCGAATCCACTACGGATCTCTGCACAGTCGTCGTCGCAGTCACAGATGCAGTCGCAGCCAGCTATATAGTTCCCGCACATAGCAAGCTCGTTCGGGAGGGTCCACTACACGAGCCGAGAGGCTGATACATCAACTATCACATATACCATAGTTGATGTATCCTAAAGTTATGTATCATCACCAGGAACACAACGCAACAGACGGTGCGTCAAACGGATGCCCGGTCTGAGAGTTATTGGCTTTTTTCGTCCCAGGGTCCCGGTTGGTTTTTAAGGAAAAACCAACCTGACCGTACTCCACCTACGTCCAAACCTCAGGAGGAGAGTCCCAAAAGATCCTTCTCACTAAGAGGAACTCAAAAAAGCTGACGGAACGTCATTCGGACGTCCGTAGCTCAAGATATGAGTGTTTCCGCTCCGAGGGCCCGGTTGGTTTCGTGTACGAACCAACCCGGCCGAACTAAATGTATTCCAAAACCTTGAGTACGATTTACCGAAACGACCATCTCGATCCAAGGATTGCATCGCCGCTAACGGCGCGTCGTTTGGAGGTATGTAGCCTGAGTTATGTGCATTTGAACCTAAACAGTTCGGTATCGGGGGTTTCGGGCCCGAGCTGACCCGGCCCGAGACCCCCCCGGCTGGCCCGAACTGGGTCGACCCACCCCGGATAGGGTCGGCCCGGCCTGGCGCGGCCCGGCCTGGCGCGGTTCGGCCGGCCCAGCTTGGTGCGGCCTGGCAGACCGGCTAGGCGCCTGTCCGGCTCAGCGCAGCGCGCTAGGCGCGCTGCCAGCTCGGCTTCGGCCCAGCTGATTGAAAAAATGGGGGGCGCCTTCCCCCCTTTGTAACCCCCCCCCCCTCATAATGGGGGGACGTTCAACTGGCCGGGGGAATTTAATTCCCCCGGCCTTCCCCAATTCCGGCTGGCCCAACCTGGCCGGTCGGCTCCTCCTCGACAGGACCGACAGTGGCCGGTCCCTTTCCGGCTCCGACACCGGCGGCCCGGCTGGCCGCCGGTCACCAAGCTCCACCGCGGCCCAGAACCGGCCGCGGACGTTGTCGTCCGGCGTGGTGCGACGGCACCGCACCCCTTCACCACGGCCCTGCTCCGGCCGCGGCGCCTTCGATTTCCTTTGACGCGGCACGATGGCGTCGCGTTCTTTCCACGGCGCGGCGCGACTGCGCCGCACAATATTTGTCGTGCGATTCTCATGTGGTGCGACAGCACCACGCCATCCCTTTCCATTCGCAAGGAAACAAACATGAACATAGGAGGGGGGTCGGCCGTGTTTGTGCGGTCTGGTCCCCCCTTTCGTTAAACGATAACATTTAGTCGTTTATCCTCGAAGTTCGACATGCTAGAATCAAGAACGGAAATAATTAAATAAAATAACAATAATCCCCTACCTCGGTTTCAAGAGTGGAGCACGTCAACAAGCCACGGAAGACAAGCGTCGCGGAGGTCGGGCGTCGCGGTAATCTTACGTCGATTTCGTTGACGTCGAGGTGCGTCCGAAGAGGTAACGTCGCTGGAGAAGCTTCATAAGTTGACGGAGAAAGCCCGAGGAGGAAGCAGCATCTCCTTTTGTTGACATGGGAAGAAGATCGAAAGAAGCGGTGTCGTCGATATTCGGAAACACACCGGCTGCGAAGAAAAGAGGAGACGACATGTCTTTCTCTTCTTATAGTGACGGCGTTCTTCGTCGGAGCCTAAGTGTTCTTCACGTTCTTCGTCAAGGTTGAAGAAGATGAAGAACGCTTATCAATCCTCTCAAGGTGTCAAAAGATACTAAACAAAATAAAAGAAGTATAAGACTTATTTTATTCACACAACCCAACCTCTTTGAATTTCAAAGGTTTGAAATTAAGTAACTCATCTAAATTAATAACACAAGTTGTCAAATTAATTAGAGTGGAGTTATTGGGGAATTTATGGGAAGTTGAAGAGTTAGGGCTTGTGTGGGCCCCACCACACTTAATCCTCTCAAAGGAGGTTATGTGGATGTGGGTACCACCTCTAACTCCCTTTAGGAGTAAATAACCAACATGTTAAAAATAAATTGTGTTCTACAATTTTATTTAACTTCTTCTAATTTCCCACAAAACTAACTTTCATCCTGTATAAAACACAACCTCGGAAAAGGTATTCTTAAGCGAATATCGGGGCTGCGAGTTCATCGGTGGCCTCAGAATTCGATTCCGGGCACTGGTTCAAAATATAGAAAAACCCGCTCATTCGTTCACTGAACGTACCCGATCCAAACTTCGGAAATTGATTTCGAGCACACCGGGCCTCAGAATCAGGTGCCGTCAGAAACCGCACTCTTGTAAAATTCTAAATAAAATTAAGAAAAAAATTCCCTTCAATTTTACGGGTCTTTAAATTACTCCCACCTCAGGGCTTTACGTCCTCATAAAGATACATCATAACTTGGGAAACAAATGAGGGTACTGAGCATGCATCTGAGCCTCCCGCTCCCAAGTGCTCTCCTGAAGATTCCTGTGCTGCCATCTAATGCGCACTAGAGGAATCGATCGTCCATGTAGGACCCACTCCTGTCGATCCTCGATCTCCACCGGAACCTCCGTAAAAGTCACCCCATTTTCAACATCATGCTCCCCATAGTCAATGATGTGCGTCAGGTCGTGCACGTATCTCCTCAGCTGAGATACGTGGAAGACGTCGTGCACCCGATGCAACTGAGGTGGTAGAGCCAGACGATAATCCACCTCGCCTATCCTGCTGAGGACCTGGAATGGTCCAACGAATCGTGGAGAAAACTTGCCAGCTTTGCCAAATCTCCGTATACAATGTCGAGGTGAGACCCGCAAGAAGACGTGGTCGCCATCCAAAAACTCTAGTGGCCTCCGCCTCCTGTCAGCATATGACTTCTTTCGACTTTGAGCTGTCCTCATCCGCTCCTGGATGACCTGGGCCTTCTCTGTCGTGGCCTGGACCATCTCCAGTCCCACAAGTGTTGACTCCCTAGGGTCTGTCCAGCACAGCGGTGATCTGCAAAGAGGCTAGCTGCTCCGTCGCCTCCTCAAGTAGCTGAATGCCTGTCCTCCTGCTGAGGGCATCGGCTACTATGTTCCCTTCCAAGGAGTATAGACTATCTCAAAGTCATAGTGCTGGAGGAACTCGAGCCATCGCCGCTGTCTCAGGTTCAGTTCCTTCTGTGAGAAGATATACCGGAGACTCTAGTGGTCAGAAAAGACTGTAAAGCGCTCGCCCATCAGATAGTGTCGCCACGTCTTCAGAGCGAAGACCACTGCTGCTAACTTCAGTTCATGGGTATCATAGTTCTGCTCATGCGGCCTCAAATGACATGATCCATTGGCGATCACCGCCCGCTCCAGCATCAGGACACATTCGAGTCCAGTCCCTGATGCATCGCAATAAACTATGTACCCTACTCCCTCCTCAAGAAACCTCAAGATAGGTGCGCTCGTCAATATCTGTCTCAGCTCCTGGAAACTCTGCATCCATCTGCCTTACCACACGAAGGGTTTCCCCTTCTTCGTCAAAGCTGAGAGTGGTGTCGAATCTCTATAGAAGTCTGGCACGAATCTCCAATAGTAACCGGCTAGTCCCAAGAAACTCCGATCCTCTGTCACACTCCTGGGTGGCTCCCAATCTAACACTGCCTCGATCTTCGTAGGATCCACTCCAACTCCCACCTCAAAGATGATGTGTCCCAAGTAGTGGACCTCACGTATCCAAAACTGGAACTTCGGGAGCTTACCATAAAGCTGGTGCTCTCGGAGTGTGTCTAGTACAACCCGTAAGTGGTAGGCGTGCTCCTCCTCAGTCGTCGAGTAAATCAGAATGTCGTCGATGAAGACCATGACAAACCGATCAAGGAATGGCTGAAAGATCCTATTCATGAGGGCCATGAACACTGATAGAGCATTGGTTACACCGAAGGGCATAACAAAGAACTCATAGTGGCCATACCGACATCTGAAGGCCGTTTTCTGCATGTCCTCGTCTCTAACTCTAAGCTGATGATAGCCTGACCTAAGGTCTGTCTTCGAGAACCACCGCACTCCCTTGAGATGATCAAAGAGGTCATCAATCCTCAGCAGCAGATACTTGTTCCTCACTGTCACCTAGTTCAGGTGAAGATAGTCGACAGAAAGTCGCAAGCTCCCGTCCTACTTCTTGGCGAACAAAATCGGGGAAGCCCAGGGTGAAACACTGGGTCGGATGAACCCCTTGCCCTGCAAGTCTTACAATTGTACCCGTAGCTATCGAAGCTCAGCGGGGCCATCCGATATGCTGGAGTGGATATCGGGGTTGTCCCGGGATATATATCAATGTAAAATTCGACCTCTCTGCGAGGAGGTAGTCCTGGAACGTCATCGGGAAAAACGTCCGCGTACTGATCCACCACTGCAGGAAAACTAGGACTCCGCACGTCAACTACTCCAAGAATGAGACTAGCCAACTGATGAGTGATGGGCTGTCCCATCCTCTGCGAGAGTCCATCCTGTGCTGCAAAGGCTCCCTTCTCGCCGGTGTAGGTGAACCTGCTCCTGTCGGTGCGTACACATCGCACCTTCGCCTAAAACAGTCAATCTGTGCATGGACCCTAGATAACAAGTCCATGCCCAAGATGACATCATAAGGCCTTGACGCTGCTACAAGAAGATCCCAGCCGAAGCTCCTGCCTCCTAGAGTAAGCTCACACTACCGGAACTAGTGCGTAATCGTCGAGTCTGCTCCCGTAGGAGTCTCTGGCCGTTAGGATCAAGCCAACAGCTCTGTCGGAATCGCCGAGCTCCGATCAAGGGCAGCAACTATGAAAGAGTGACTCGCTCCTGTGTCTATAAGTACTGGAGCAAGGGTGGAATAGACACAGATAGTACCTTGAATTATCTCGAGCACGCCGTGGTCGTAGGCATCTGCTGCCTGGAGCTGTGCATGTCTTTGCCCGCCAGCTCCCTGTGGTCGGGGTGGACCTCCTAGTGGTGGTGGTGGTAGAGACTCAAAGTGTCGCACACCACCTGCTGCTCGGCCAGCTCCTCTTCCTCATCCGCCTCCTCCCTGCGGACTACCACGGTCGAACCTCTGCCTCTGCCTCGGTGGTCCCTCAACCGTCTTCTGCTCCTTGGCACGACGGGTCGGGCAGTCACGAGCCATGTGGCCCAGCCCGCCGCACGAGTAACATTGTCTGCCTCTCAAAAGACTGACTTCGCGTTGTGTGACCTGCACTGCTGAGCCAATTTCCTGAGGTTGTCTTCCTGAGGGTCTGGTCTGCCTGGACCCCTGAGTCATCCGTCAACTGCCTACTACAGAAGACTATGCCACGTGTCGCCCTGCGGTGGGTCTCGGCGCTGGTGTAGACTCAGCAAGAAAGCTCTCGATCAAAAGGGCCTGCGAACTCTGATCTATTCTATGTGAAGAAATAATGTTTAGCGTATTGAGTGTGGTTATCGGTCCAGGGAGTCCAGTGTTGGTGCGGTGGCCGACGTATCCGTACACATGGACCCTGACTTCTGATATTTGACTTAATGCACGAAAACATTGATTGCGTGTGTGTTTCATGTTTTCTCTGTGATTACATTGTATCAGCTCACTAGGTATACTGTTCTGACCGTGGCGCACCTGTTTCCTTTTCAGGATGGCCCCATGACGGCATCCATCTAGGGTTCCGAGAGTCGAGCGTGACGAAAACCCACCAAGCGACGAGGCCTCAGTGCAGGGACTTTTAATGTGACAACTGGGTCCCAGTGACAGCACAGCCACCCCGCCTTAACATGGCCGTCGGGTCCTGGACCACCGAGTACCACCAGTTGCCCCCGCAGACACGTGGGGCCCACCCCAGGGTCCACCCATGTTCCCGAACGGGTCATCTGACTAATGATAGTCCCCACAGGGCAACACTTGTCTTTTCCAGTGTTCTTTGTCCGCACTCACACACACCCTGAGAAACATCCCAGGATGTCACCCATCCTGATCACTACTCCAGGTCAAACACGCTTAACTGTGGAGTTCTATTCAGACAGACTCCCGAAAAGGAAGGTGCACCTTGATGAAATGAGTCATATAATTTAGTCATTTAACCCTTTTATCATTTGGGGATGTTACAATCACCCCCTTTAGAGCAAAACGCCCTTGATGTGGGCCCTACATTTCAACCCAGGCAGTGCACCACACTTAAGGCTGGGTTCCTCCTCTAATACCAAATGTGACAACTGGGTCCCAGTGATAGCACAGCCACCCCGCCTTAACATGGCCTTCAGGTCCTGGACCACCAGGTACCACTAGTTGCCCCCGCAGACACTTGGGGCCCACCCAGGGTCCACCCACGTGCCCGAACGGGTCATCTGAATAATGATAGTCCCCACAGGCCAACACTTGTCCTTTCTAGTGTGCTTTGTCCTCACTCACACACACCCTAAGAAACTTCCCAGGAGGTCACCCATCCTGATCACTACTCCAGGTCAAGCACGATTTACTATGGAGTTCTAATCAGACAGGCTCCCGAAAAAGAAGGTGCACCTTGTTGACATGAGTCATATCATTTTGTCATTTAACCCTTTTATCATTTGGGTATGTTACACTGAGAGTTCTCTAGAGATTCTTTAGCTTCGGCATGATGACATGTTAGTAGCTGAGTATTAATCGAGGAATACCGACCATTCATGTTACTCGATTAATACGATATGATCAGTGCTTTAAGGCTTGAACATTAGAGTGAGGTGTGTTTAAGGACATACAATCCAACACTATTCCTCTATGCATTCCTACTTATGGTAGGGTGGTATTGAGAACCTTTTTGGTTGAATGTTCTTTGGCTGAGCGGATACAGTCAGTGAATATCAGTAGTAGGAAAGAAGGAAACTAGCGCCAGTCTCAAACACTAGGGCCTCTAAGATGTTACAGGAAGAAGATTTGATAGGGGCATATGAATCTATAGGGTAGAAGATGTGTAAGTATAGCTAGGAGAGCAGCATGAGGCGGGGTACAATTCTAAATTTCACAGCCACCCCTTGTTTGTGGACCCCATCAAGATCAGGGAACAGGAGGACATGGGAAGGGGGTTGCTACATGTGGTCGAAGAGTGTGACCCAGGGGATCTAGGAATGATTGTAGGTACGGTCTGTGTCTACTACTAACTACCAAATTTATAGACATAGGAACCTATCATTCATTATTTCTACAAATCTTGTTCTAGACCTAGTGTTTCCAGTTAAGTCGTTGACTTATCACTCACGTCTGTAGATACCTTTGGGAGGAGACTCAGTAATCACACATACATCGACGGTGTGATCTGACCATTGAGGAAAGAGTTTTGGTTGGAACATCTTGGTCGCAGCATCGAGGCCTTACGACGATAGTCTGGGTATCGGCTGGACATCCACAGTTCATTCTCATGTTGACTGGATTTGGAAAAAAGGTTCTGGTTTACCTACATCTTTGGAATGGGGTTTTCCTTGGTCGGTGAAGAAGGAAACCAGGGCAGTACAGGATAAAATCATGCGTAAGAGGGTGCAGCTGACCAATCTTGAGTTGGCCAGACTTACCCTCATGGCTGCAGGAGTATTGAGTTTTCAATTCCAAACAAGAGTGGCTTGGCATGGGGACATCATTTCAAAATATTTTTCCAAGAATACCCCCTGAAGGGAGAGGAACGTCTGCAATGGCTTGGTACTACCGAATATTTATACCTGACTTCTCCACGGTAGCGAAACCGTTGTAAGCTTTGACGAAAAAGGGAGAGTCGTTCCTGTGGATGGAGAAGTGTTAGAAAAGCTTTCAAGAGATGAGAAAAGGCCTGACATGTAGAAATATGCTACCCATGTCCTGGAGTTAGAAGTAGTTATCTTTGTGCTTAAGATGTGGGGATAATATTGGATGGGAGAACCTTTTGTAGTCTACTATGATCACAAGAGTTTGAGGTTTATATTATCTCAGAAGTACCTGAACATGAGACCGCGACATTAGCCTGAGTTCCTAAAGGACTATGTCTTCAAGATAGTCTATACTCCTGGGAATGGAATTTAGTAGCAGAGGCACTCAGCAGGAGGTCTGGTCTGCAGTTGGTGTGTAAATCTACAGAGCATCTAGCTGCGTTGCGGATATCCTTTATAGATATTGATGGAGCAGCATACCTCCAGCCTATGACAGTCACACCCTCACTCCTTCATCGAGTCTGGGAGGCACAACTTGGGGACACTGATGGTGAGGCTCGATGTGCTTAGATATCCTAATGGCAGACACCTAATAGATTTTTTGAAGGTGGGGAGCACGTCATCCTCTTCAGAGGACTTATCATGGTACCTGTAGAGCTACTCTAGGAGGTGTTGAGGGAGTTCTATACATCACCTATGGTGGTACATCCTACATTGGGGAAGATGTAACCAGGAATTCTGCGTCTATACTGGTGGTCCGAGATGAAGAAAGTAGTGGCCCATTTTTATCACCATTCCTTGCTTGTTAGCATGTGAAAACTGCTTAGAGCTGGCAGGGGAAATTTGCCAAGAGGAGGAGAAAGGCCATGTCCTCCTACCTCTCTTACCTTGATGACATTTTTAGAGTTTTGGCCGAGGTAGAAAGTTATCTCCAAGGTTCATTGGACCTTTCTAGATTCTCAACAGAGTGGCTGAGGTGGAATAATGTCTATTTCTTTCCCCACAAATGCGTTCTTGATCCATCGCACATTATCGACCATTGAGAGATGCACTTAGACGATGGGGAGACATTTACAGAGGATCCAATAGTGATTTAGGATTGAAAATAGGGGGTGCTTCATGGTCAATCTATTCCTATAGTGTGCAATCGTTGGTAGCACGAGAACCTTCAGAAGAGCACATGGGAGTGGGAGGCTCAGATTTGTGCTCAATACCCATGTCTGTTTTCTTAGTCTATGTTATGTAATTTGAGAACATAAATACCTAGGTGAGGAAAATGTAATTTCCTAGAAATTACCATTAATTTTTTTAAATGGAATTATTTCGAGACCGCAAAATCTGACGGCGTGCTATTCCGAGTCCCAGAGAACCCAAAATGATCCGTCAATGTTTTGTTGAAATTAAATTAACACATGTAAGATGTTTTCCTAAAAAAGTTGAATAACACATAAACGGTTTCCCGTATCAGAAATCTAAGGGAATCGTTGCTCTTATGATGGCAGGTTTCCCCTAGGCACGACCTATGTTGAGTCGGCGTAGGACTCCTGTGAGAAAACTCAACAAATTGAATAACCATAAAAAAATAAATAAAAAAATTATTTTATATTTCAAATGATTATAACTAACAAAACGTAACTCGGATTCAAAATCAAATACCACCACTGTACTCATGAGGGTATAATTTCATTACGCAAATAGTAACATTGTCTGGCACGGTCCACAATTAAAATTTTGTTTTTAGCCATAAATAAAAAAATTAAATGACTATTTTTTAATCTAAAATCCATAAATTTTATACTTTAAATGGATTGGAAACTCGAGAGTACCTCTGGTTCATTAGAGAGTGATTCACTCATGAATATCCTAACCTCAACTGGCGCGAGTTGAGGGTTCCTGTTAGTAAATTTCCGAACATTTTTTCAGGTACGTTTAGTAAAGGAATGAGCGGCATTTTGTAACTTTTTAACTGGTCCAAATAATTGAAATATGAGTTCACTATTGAATCTTCAGAGCAAGGATTTTCTTCATGGATTATTGACATCGACCGTAGTAGGTCGGTAGAAAAATTTAGATTTTGAGACTTTTAAAATAATAATAAAAGTAAGATAGTTTATTTTTAATTTCATTATTTTCCTCCAATGGAAAAATGACAACATGGGACCGACAACATGAAAATACAATTATTTTATTGACCTTTCCCTCTCAGTAACCGCCTCATTGGGGAATTAAGAAGGTTCTTATTTAATGGGCCTCCATTAATTCCACGAACATTTCACAACCTCCCCCTCTCTTATTTATATGGATATTGTGGAGAGGTGTCTGTATTGCCTCACCAAGAAACGATGTGCTAACAAATTTAAGTGACAAAAAACCCTTGGATGAAGAATCTGATACCAACGGGAGGTCACGAACGAGGAAATGACACCGGATCTCGGAACAGAAGCATCTAGCAGGAGCAATAAACACATGTATTTTCTTCAATGACTTCGTCAACTTCCTCGCACCACCTCCAATAGAAAAATCAAGGTATGGATTATTGTTTTTTATTCCTTTCTCCATTCTTAATGTTCATCTCTATTTAAAAAAATTTATATTTTTCTTGATTAATAAAAATAACCCACTTTCAACCCTTCTAACATAGTGGGTGTGGGACGAATGAACACAACCTGACCTCTCTGCAACCTTTGTGTTTTTTGACGAGTTCTTTATCCATTATCCAATGCCATATATGTATTTTCACTGGAAATAAAGAGGTTTTCTGAAATTATATATGGATGTGAATCCCTCGATCAAGGATCACAACTAACTGATTGTTTAATTTTTTGGTCTTAGAACGAAGCCAAAATGGCTCGCAGATGGACACAGACAAATATTTATTGGCACAGGGAATACAGAGTTTTGCTGAGTGCTATAAATGTACACAAATCCCTTGATGCAAGGATAAAAAATATTCAATAATTTAATTTTCAGGCTTAGAACGAATCAGAAATGGCTTTCAGAAGGAGGCAATATCCAGAACCCGGCCGGTCGTGAGAAAGGCAGGGTGGCACATGTATGTGCCCTCAGATGATGAGAAGGCTATGACCTGTCGGCCGCGACAGAGTTGAGGCAATGACCGGTGAATTGCTGGACACGTGAAGGGGAGGTGGTAGAGCGTGTCTGCATCGCGGGTGTGCAGGAGCCACAACACTAGGTTGTGATAGCGATGGAGGGCGGTCGGCCGATCATGTCGCTGGTGGTAGCACTATGCGCTACCGCTCTGTGGAAGAGGGGGGGTCGTCCGGCCAGCCGCAGGCTGCCCCAGTGGGCTGCCCATCATGGGCCGGGCAACACCGGTGGGTCGGTCTAGGTTTACCCGAAATGGGTTAGGTCACCCTAGGCCCGGTCGTTCCGAGTTGGGCCAATCGGGGCTGACCGGACCTAGACCAACTTCGACAATTTTCGTTTTTTCGGCTATATATTGAGCTACGAGCATCCGTTTGAAGAACCATCAGTATCGCCGAAAGGCTTCTGTCGAGAAAGACCATTTGGTAAAACCCATTTGATTTTTCATTTCTGTTGGGGTACAGATGGGTTGGAGCAGACACGAATCCAACTAGGCCCTCAGGACTAAAAGGACAATAACTTACAGACTGAGTGTCCAATTGACGCACCGTCTGTTATGTTGAGACCCATATTACATGGAAAGCCTTTAGGGATACTTCTTTGTGGGACTTCATGGAATTTGTAGTATCAAACCATGAATTGAGGAGTTGACCCTCCCCGAATCAAGAAAACTTAGTATTGGAACCATGTAGCGGGCTTAAATATGAGAAAGGGATCCCATGTGGGTCTATTCTTGGGATCCTTTGTGCATATGTATTCGAGAGTCCCACATTTATCCACTTTAGGAATCCACATGGGACCACTATAGGATCATATGTGGGTCTACTGTAGTAGGATTTTGTGTGGGTCTGAAGAAGTACTAGGATCCTGTATGGGTGTGATGATGTAATAGGATCATATGTCTCTCTAATGATGTACTATGATCATGTGTGGGTCCGATGATGTAGTAGGATTCTTTGTGGGTCTGTAGATGTACTAGGATCATGTGTGGGTCTGATAATGTTCTAGGATTCTGTGTGGGTATGATTACGTACTACGATCATGTGTGGATCTGATGATTTAGGATCTTACTTGGGTCTACCTCTTAATAGAGTAAGATGATTCAGTAGTAACATCTAATCAACTCTACTTTTTTACCTGAATTATAGCTTGTGTGAGCTGAGTCTTTACCTTTATGGTATTCTTCTGCGTGGCATACCTGTTTGGTCCATACCTTCCTGGTGATACCTTTGTGGTATTCTTCTGTGTGGCCTACCTATGTGGTACATACCTTCCTGGTGATACCTTTATGGTATTCATATCTGTGGCGTACCTGTGTGGTACTTACCTTCATGGTAATTTTTCCTTTTTAGAACAATTGTACTTTGACCAAGGAGTTGAGGCTTGTGTTTCTTCATGAATAAGATGGGTAGTATTTGATAACATAGGTATATGTATGGGCATATACCTATGTGGGGTTTTCACTGCATTATATGCTTTTTGGTTTATCCCTTTTGGATTTTTTAAGACCTAAAGATTCTCAGGGTCCCTACTGAGTATCGTTGTACTCACCACTGCATGGGATTAAACTGCACCTCATTGTGTTTGGTGCAAACGACAGAGAGCGTTGATCAAGGTTGATGGTACTATGATTGGACGTCGCTCGTTGGTATACCATACAACGTGTTGGTACACATATAAGATAGGCAGACATGGAGTGCTGAAGAGGCGATATGTACCTACCCTTTAAGTTGGAATCTCAGAGAACAACCTACTAGCTTTGTCTCTCTTTCTTCATTTGTATTGTGTTTTCAGTTGTACTTATACCTTTACTGTTGGGCTTTTATTCTGGCTCCTCTAAATTTCAGCACTCTTTTTTATATACAATTTACTTTAGTTTGTATCTTGTTGTGTGCTTGGTTGAGTGTGTTTATAGGATATAAAGACATTGCCTTCCCAGTTTTAGGGGATACAACATTTGGTGCTAGTTTCCATCCCCAGACCTTTGGAAGGATGGATTAGGGTAGTCACGACATGGGCCCCTGGGGACAGGTCATGATAATATTCAAGGCTTAATAGGTGTTATGAGAGGAGGTGGTGAGGCTTGTATATATATTGGCAGAACAAGGTGTTTTCTCTTTATTTTATTTGTTAGTTTATTAATTTTCTTAAATAATATGAATAGTTTGATAATTACCACTAAATATAATAAAACATTAAATGGTAGTATGATATTATGGCACTTACATGTAAAAGAACTCAATAAGTAGAGCATTTAATTTATAATGTACATATTGCATAAATTACTGTATTCTACTATTCACTAAAGAATCAAGTATTTTTGGGAATATCACAAAAACTCATCCTAACCATTTTTTGACAAGTAGAATTAAAAAATGAAATCATTTTTAGGAAAATTATTTTATATATATGATAAATAAATTATTTTAAATCATTATTTACTAGGAAAATAGGAATTTTAAAATACAACTGATTTTATAACACATTGAAAAATTAATTAATGTCTTATAAAATTATATTATAAACATAAGGCAACACAATATTAATTTCTGAATTCATTTTAGGAAAATCAATTTTCATTAAAATCATTTTATTTATTATAAAATTTAAAATAATCATGTAATTTTATTAAAAATATAAACAATTATTTAATAATTTCAAAAACATTTATTTATTTGTACCATGATATAATTTTATCATATTAGCATTTATATGATGTTGAAACATTATTTATTCCTTCACATTTGACATTGGTATCTATTAGTATAATTATTATTCCTAATGGTCATGTTAATATTTCAATGTTCAAGTTACTATTTCATTAATATGTGTTTGATAGATTCTATAAAAATAGCTTATTTAATTAATTAATCATTTTATAATATTTTTTGTGCTTTCTACATGTTTTTTTATTATAACTAGTATATGAATTTTTTTTTGGACATGTAATCTATCGGACAAACTATATTTTTTAATGTTATGCATATCATAAAATCATTAGGTTTTATAATTTCTGTGATTTGCAAGTCATGTCCTCAAATATTTTTAGGAATATTGTCTTCCAAATAGATGTGGGTGGTTATTATTAAAATCTTATTAGGGTTCCCACGTTGTATCTTCCATTTTATGGTTTTACAAAAAAAAAATTCTAATCAGTTTATCATATTTCTCAATATTTGCCTTCAACTATCATGAATATTGATAGTCTCTAAACAATAAGATAAATTTGGTGGTAGTTCTATATATTCATAGGTGTGTACATGTGTTTGGCATGTCATGTACATCTTTTACAATTATATTGGGAACACATCATGAAAATTGGAGATGCATAGTGGAATCGCTAATTAGTAAGATTTATATATGATTCCTTCTACAATTTTAAATGTTCTAATGTAACTAAGAATCATTTTACAATTCATAAAAATCCCAAACACCCCCTTCCATGTAGATTATTTTATAAAGACAAGATATCTCACTTGAAATTCAAAATTCTTTATCTAGTTATCATAATAACCTTATCTCATACTTTGAGCCACTTTTATATGAGCTGGAATAATACTTACCTTTAATATTGGATCATAAATAAGTTTTTGGCCTATAAGTTACCTCTCACTATCTTCCTCTGAAATATTTTATTTTTCGATATCTCTTTCCATGTAATACATCATTTTCTGTAATTTGAATACTAGAATAGTAACTATTGTTGTAGGAAAATTCATCTAACGTAAAATACTTGATTGAATAGTCCTTTCAGACTATATATTATTTTGAGGGTGATAAGTAGTACTTAAATTAAACTCAATATCCATCTCATTATGAAGTCTCTTCCTGAATTTTGATGTAAATATGGGTGTCTTAATCGACACAACTGATAGTGGTGCACCATAAATTCATAATTAATAATTAATATAGTGTTTGTATAGGCCCTCAAGAGGAAAATGATATCTTATAGTATAAAAATGTTTATTTATAATTATAATCAATAATAAATCATATGGCATAATTCTTATAAGGTGTCTTGGGTAGTCCAATGACAAAGCCCATCTCAATTTCATCCAAATTCCACCTAAGAATAGTTGGACAGTTCATGAATTCTCTACAATTATATCTATAAGAAATAATTTTTTGAATAACATGACACATTATCACATAGTCAATAATTTTCAACTAAATATTATCCCACTAATAATGTATATTCAGATCTCTATACATCTTTCCTTGACCAAGTTGTTTAGGTAAATTTAATAAATAAGCAACATATAATAGTTCCCTTCATAGATATTTTACTTATGTAACACATTGAATTTCTATAAATTTCATAATTCCATCATCATTCACGATGTAAACCTATCTTACATTGTTAATGACTAAAATTTTCTTTTGAAAAATCTCATCATCAGATTGATAAATTTTTATATTCTCTAGTAAAGATGGTTTATCAATTATTTGAGAAGGAGTGATGTTTCAATTTAGTCACCACTCTTCATATCACTATTTATGAAATCCATGAATATTGGGTCATTCTAAATCCTAATTTGTGTAATATGTCCATAATATTTCATGTATATTTCTTCTTTTTCCTTAATTGTATTTCCTATATGGTATTGTATTGAGAAATCATAATCATTGACAAGTTAGAGCCATCTCTTTTGACCCTTGTAGTGCTTATTCTATGTAAATATATTTCAAAAAAATCTTCTTATCCACATATATTTATATATCACTTGTTTCTCCATATAGATACTGTATCCATATCATCATATCAAATATTACAGCCGCTAACTCAATATCACAGTTAAGATAATGTTTTTCATGTTTATTAAACTCTCATGAGGCATATGCAATAAATAAATAATTTTTCATAAGGACACAACAAATTTCATTCTTTATGGAATCAATATATACCACAAATACATATATTACTATTGAAAGTGACAAAATTATATAATTAAACAATATTTTCATCAATTCTTCAGTAAAATTCTCTAAATCCTTTATGTCATGCAAGAATAACCAATTTATATGTGATCTGGTGTAATATTCTCTCTAATTATAAAAATTGTAATCAGAATGTCGATAGTAACCTACTAAACCAATTTAAATATGTACCTTGGTTATGTTTATTGGTGTATTCCATAATTGGATTGCCTTTTTTATTTAAGTATCAGGTGATATTCTATCCCTAGAGACCACATGCAAAGAAATAAAACTATTTAAATCTATTTTCAGACATTATAAACTTCCCATACAACTATTTTCATATAATATTCTTAATAAAAATAAATTTTTTTTGTCATGGTACTCATAGATTTTAGAGTACAAAAATATTTAATTAATAAATATGATAAGAAAACTATCATGATATTCCTTGAATACTCTATTCATTATATCCATGAAAATAGAAGGTGAATTAGTCATTCCAAATAGAATTACTATGAACTCATACTATCTATACCTTGTCCAAAAAGTTGTCTTTCTAGTTTCTTCCGTATTTACTCATAACTAATGAAACTAGGAATGTAGGTAAATCATTAAGAAATACTAAGATCCCTGAAGTCGGTCAAATAAATAATGAATTTAGGGAAGATGATACTTATTATTTATTGTAACATCACTGATTTCCCTATAGTTAATGAACATCCTCCAGGATCAATAATTATTCATAACAAACAGAATAGGGGTTACCTAAGTAGAGAAACTAGGGAGAATAAATCCATTATTACTCAAATATTCTAGTTATATTTTCATATAAACTAATTCCATAATATCTAATCTATAAAGAGTATTTGATATTGGTCTTACATTAGTGATTAGATCGATGTTAAATTCAACTTCCTACATTGGTGTGTTCCAAGGTTATTCCTCAAGAAATGCCTCAATATATTCCTTTAAAAAAGGTATAAACATAATTTTAAAATTAATTTCCTCACATATATATTTCATTTTCTCTTCCTCCTCATTAATATCATTTTGTAGATCTAATAGGGGTGGATCTAGATAATAATTAGATGTTGATGTTTCATCTCTAAAGATAAACATTCTTATATCTTCTTCCCAAATTAAAATTTCTATCTTCTTTCAATAAATTCTCTCTTAAATATATGAATGAATTCCCATTATTAGGATTATATCAATTTTAACCATATTTAAAATGATAAGATCAGTCAATAATGAACAAGTGTATGCCATAATGGGAACTTCCAGAATTATTTTTGTTGAAATGTGACTTCCCTTATGAGTTTTTACTGACTACTCACTTATTAAAAAAGGGAGATGTCTAATTATCTTGTAATATTATGAAAATATAAAATAGTATAATGATCAAGAATCAAATATATCATTTTTAGATTTGAATAGTTGATAAATGTAATTTCCCCTACATCATTTGGTACTTCTAATTTTGTTGTATTGGATGTATAATCCTTGTAATCTCCCCTTGGTGACTTCTATTGTAGATTTCCATGATTCAGGGTATATTGAATGGATCAATTCGCCACATCATTATAGTAAAAAAATTCAATATCATTGATTTTTTTCATCACCTTGAATTTATTTTCTCTAATATTCTTCTCTCCACACCTATGGCAATATCCCATGACTTTTATGATTTTCCCTTGATGATATGTTTTGTAATTTTCACATAATGAAAATAACATAATTCCCTTATTCTTATATGATGCTTCAAACTTTCACCTGGTTATTAGAAGACATCATCTTCTCTTAATTTCCCATGAACCAAATGAAGTGGGCAATAAGAAGGATTTTTTCAGAACCTCCTCAAGGAAGGGGAACAATTCCACAGTGGATGCTGTAGGTTTTTTCAAACATACCAGGAGACCGCGACAACAAAAAGACTACTAAAACATACCCAGTCCCCCTAGGACCTGGTCCTCTAATAAAGACAACCTTCTCTCAAAGGTCCGTGAAGGTGCTGGAAAGTAGGTGGGGGTTACCTCTAAAGAGGCTGGAACTCAGGTCAGTGGAGATCCAGAGTTGGCTACATCTAGGGGTGTTGACCCCCTACTTTTTGAAGAGGTACCATCTCCACAAGGGGAGGTTGAAGAGAAGTATAGGGACCAGCAAGAGGAATGACATATAATCTCTAAAGAAGTGAGTCGGGCGGAGGTATAAATTTCTCTAGGGCAGCAGTGTGAGGTGGGATTCCATGCTGACCTTCAAAATCAGATAGCATCAGTGCTGCATCACATGCACCTTCGTTTTCAGTCGGATGAAGAGATGGGGGAGCAGGTGCTAGATATCAACTCACATAAAGAAGTGATCAAACAAATGTTGGGAAGATCTCTTCATGTGGAAACCTCAAAGGGGTAAGGTAAATGGATTGATAGGTAGAACTGTATTTTGAAGAGAGGCGTAAACATGGGAAATATAAACATGGAGGAATTAATGAAATTCTAGTACAACTTGGCTAAACAATATGAAGACATCTTGAAGGATGATCCAGAATCCCAGGTAAATTCTATTCCATGGATACTGTTCCTGGAAATTGATTCCAATTGCCTCAAGCTTTTCTTCCAAAAAAGGTAGTAAATTTTTGTGGTTAAACTGTTTTTATGTTAGGGTTCTCACATTCCCCATTAAAAGTGTTTTGACAAATAAAAATGTCAATTGGATGGATATATGATGATTTTTTTCAAATTCTAGTACCCTTTAGAGATATGGATTAAGACATTTCAAAAAATATAACAACCTTTTCCTTCCATTCACAATAGTAACCTATAGAATACATTGATAATCATATGAAGGTATCTTTATAAATTTCAACACTATCTTTGTCGATTTCATTTAAGATAATAAATTTCATCGTTATTTTACTAATTTGTCACATGGGATGTATTTGTTTAATAATGTTTCCTTAAAAATTCATTATTATATGTATTCTATTCAATTTTCCTCCACACTATTCAAGATAAAAGTATAGTGTTGATCATCATCTATCTTGAGGAAATATAAAACAATTACTACATTTTTATTTTCATTACATCCCATTTCTAAAAATATATTTTCAAAGGACTTAATCTACTTCTCAGCTACCACTAATGTAGTATTATCACTAAATAATGGCGGATTATACCGAATGAATGAATATAACATAGGTGTACCATGTTTATTCACTATAAATTGTATAAGATGTTTTAATATGTTCATGATCTACTCATCTCCAATATTATCTATTTTTTTATGTTGAGAAGGGAAATCCCTACATTTTATGCAGGTACTGATTCTTTTCCTTATTTTAGGATCCATTTATAAAAAATGGAATAAAATAAATTATGTTCTAAATCATAATGCATAAATTGTAATAGAAAAACAGTTAACATAAATTGAAAATTTATTCATTTCTAATATCATAAACATGGTTCATTTTAAGAAATATTAACTTTTAAATCCTTCATAATGGTCTATAAAGTGAATATGAATATTTTACCCCAGGAGTGTAAAACCAGTTTAGTTTTAAGGCTCATTTTTGTGTATCCTGTTACATAGAGATTGGCTAGATGCACATTTTTAGAGTTTTTACCTCAAGGTACATCTGTGTGAGATATACATCTGCCTATAGTATAAAGGCATGGATGTATTTCTAGGAAGCACACAAAATCTGTACCCAACCAAAATTATAGGTTGTTATTATATTATTGTCTTTAAATTATTTCTTATAATTAAATTAATTTATATTGTTTCGATATAATCGAATGAACATGCACTTGATACAAATTGTTACAACCCTGACCCATGTATCATAGAGTTTGTGGTCATTTTATTATAATCAAATTGATACAAGAGAACACATCACCAAGGATAAATCAGTTTACATGTCTTAAAGAAACATGACACATCCATGATCCCCTAATTATAATCATAAATAAAATATCAATATAAAAAAACTCCAAATTGTCAATTGTTCGAAAATTTCACATTCACAACCTAGAGAAAGAATATAATAAAGTGGTGTGATCAAACACTCTGTAAAGGTCATGTGAAACAATTTTATGTGAAGTAAATTCAATAAGGAATATACATTATAGATGTTTTTATAATATTAGAAACACATGTGTTCCATACACTAAGAATAAAAATGCATACATAGATATTTTTCCAAAAGAAATCCTCAAGGAATGTAATAATAAAATAATGAATGATGAAAATGAATTTTTATTAGATATCATGAATGGAGAACATGAGAAATTATTCCAAAAAATATTGTTTATGTATGTGTGTAAAAATTGTATTATGTTATTTCGATACAAACACAATGGGTTTTTACAAACTATTTTGTCTCATGAGACATGTGGATCCCTCAAGTGGTTTTCTATAACTAGGACCCACCCATCATTAAAATTCCCAATAATTATTCATAATTATATTCAATTCAAGATCATCACCATATGTAAAAATGGTATATTTATAAGAAAATAATCATATAAATTATTTAAGAAATATTTATATTTACTGAATGATGGTCAGAAATAAAATAGACAAATACGCATAGACCACACACAAGGAATATATTATCAAACGTAAAATCATAATGGTTTCCATTATAGAATATATATAAATCAATAATGGATATTAATAAGTTAAAATTTGATTATATCATGATATTTGTTTTTCAAACTGAAGTGAAAAAAAATATAAATGTAGTGTTTATGAAACATTAGAAATGAAACATATTAGTGTGGTTTAGGGTAAATATGAAATGGAATTTAAAGAGGAAACGGTATAATAATTTATCTAAAACCATATATGAACACATATAGGTTTTCAAGATAATATATTTGATTTTAGTAGAATAATTATGTTTTAAAACTAAATATGTACAAAAAAATGGTTGCGAAATTTGGATGTTACCTTTAATCTGGCATGATTATTAGGAGGAATTGAAAACAGAACCTTATAAAACTTGTATTTCCCCATAAAATTAATATGAGATGATCTAGATAAATGATTTAAAAATATATACAATTAATTTAGAATAATTAATTAAAAATAAATAAAACATACATGACGGTAATGATAGGGAAAGCATAACCTGAATAAAAAATTTGAAATTGGGGAAGAATTGTTTACCTTATATTGGAAAGTGTTATGAACACGACCATAATTTATTAGATATAAAGATTAAATACCATAAAAAAATTAGGAATATTTTTGTCTTGATTATTTATTATAATTTTATTATATTCATTTATTTAATTTTTGATGAGTTATAAGAAACAATTTTCCTGATTGGGAGTGTCTTATTCCTTGGTTTTCATGATTAGCGTACTTGTATACATGTATGGAAAGGAATGTAAAATAAAAATAGTTCTAATGAAGTTAAATTATATGTTATAAATTAAAATATATAATATTATATTGATATATGTTTTAATGATGATTCATTAGATAAAATGTCAGTGATAAATGTTATTTTATATCGGTGAATTTTCGACTATCGTGAAATTTTTTGGTTGTATTAAATAATTTTATATATATTTATTTATTCCAAAAAATTATTTGAATTATAACAAGAGAAATAAAATATTATTTATGCATAATAATTTTTTTATTCCCCTTAATGAATAAGGTAGTGGAAAACAAAAAACACAACGTCCATGATGGTGGTAAATCAAGATATCACAGATAGTTTTTTTTAGAATAAATGATAATGAGATGGGGATTAATAATGGATATTAAAATAACATAATAAAATTATTTTATATATAATATAATAGCATTATAATTAATTTTTTTGGATAGAGTGTGCGACGGATTGAGAAAAAATGAAATGAAATTAAAAATAAAATAATGGAAAAAAAGAAAAGTTTACTTCTTCAATTTCTTTTCATTAAGAACCACTTTAAGGGGATTAGGATAGGTATTTTGGAGAGACCCATGGATCATATACTTATTGAAGAGACATGGGAAGAATATTTTCCAGTAAATGGATGTGATTTTAGTCTTAAGATGTTTGAGGAGAATAGGTTGTTAGGTGTGGTATTTATTGCATAGGAGAGAGGTTTTTTCTCATTATTTCATTCGTCATGTTATTATTTTTCCTCACGATAGTGGATAGTTAGAGAAATATAACAAATATATTATATTAATGAAGTTTATTTTGTGATTATGATTATTACATTATCAATGAATAATGAGATAGTGAATTTAATTTATAATGTATTTATAAGATAAATTACTCAATTTAACATTCAGAAAAATTCTTGTATTTCATACTAATACCTAAAAAATCCCTCAAACCAATTTTAGATGTTTATAATTAAAAAAATATTATATGAAAATTATTTTATAAAAATAATACATTTAATTATTAATGATAATCATTATTTACATGGAAAATACAAATTTTTAAATTATAACTCTATTTGTAACACTTTGCAAAATTAATTAAAGTTTAATAAAATATTATTATAATCATAAGAAAATAAATTATTTATTTTTGAATTTTTTTTAATGTAAATTTTCTTTTAAATAAATTTATTATATATTATTTTTAAAGTTAACATTTATTTTTATAAAAATTTACTATACATAATTTTAATTTATAAATCATTTTTTTACTTGTACTATGATAATATTATATAATATTTCCATTAATTAGATTTATAAATTTCGTTAATGTTTTGTAGGTGATGTTATAGTTATGTTTTCCTAAATACTTTTCCTAAGAGTCATGTAAATATTATAAAATTCAAGTGAGTATGTCATTAATATGTGTTCATTAATTTCTAGAAAAAATTTGTCGTTCATTCATTCTTCTTTTATCGATTTTTGTGTGGGTTCTATATGTGATTATATATGATTTATACAATATGATATAATTTTTTGTTCAATGTATGCTATCTAATTAATGGAATTAATTTCATATTATACATACCTTCAAATATTTGGGTGTTTTTTCATATAATTATAGTTCCTTATAGTGTAGGAGGGTTTGTGTTCTATAGTGATTCATTGAAAAATGGATTAGTGATCTTGTGGTTTTCACATGCTATTTTCAAACTAAATTTCATTTTTACTCTTTATAAATTTTAATGTCTTACTAGGAACATATCTCAATAAGAAAGGGTGGGATTATTACTATCCAAGAACATATTTAAATTTTTGTGTTATTTTAATCATTTTGAATAAAAATAGAGATGATGAATTTTTTTTCAACTTATTGAAAACATGGAGCGGAATGGAAATTAAAATTCATAGGCAAGAAATTCAAGAAATGTAAATTAGAATATACATGAATTCCAGTGACATCTAGTATAATTTACTTTTGATCTATAACATCTAATTTAATGATGAGGTTCAACATCATTCACGTATTCACCTTCCATTATTCTCATGTGTTTAAAAACACTAATATTCTTTAAATATAAATAAATGGACTATTAATTATATATATTCTACTAGTTTAATGGGATGAACATTACAAATTCAAGTGAACAAAATCACTCACACACCTGGTAGCAATAACTTACTACTCCTAAAATTGAACGGCATGAATCCAATCATATAAATTGTGGAAAAAATTAGAGGATCAATATGTTTGGAAATTTTTTGAGTAGTAAAATTGTGTCAAATAGATTATATAGTGTCAATATTCTCTTCCATACACAACTTTCACAATCAAACTAGAAAAATATACAAAATCTGTTTATAATTAAATTTGTGAATTCATCATTTTCATTGTGATTCAACTCTTGACCTCCCACAATGGGTGATCACTCATTGATCATTTAATTCTATATCATTAGGAAATCAAAAAGGTGAGAAACCCAATTAAAATGAGGGGGAGGGGATGAAAAACATAGTTAGTTTTAATGATGTCGGAAAAAAACATAATTAACAATGTTTTAAAAATATAGAAATAAATTTAAAGTTACTAACGTGAAATTATGAATGAATATATATGGAGAGTGATAATGTTATTTTTAGAGGGAATGTAAGGAATAATCATATTCCTCCTCACCATCTATGTTGAGGTTAAAATTTTTATTATTTAGATGGATTCCATATTCCCAGATTCGATGGTTGAGATCAATTATGTTAGAAGTTTCACTTCCCCTTTAAGTTTTATTTTCAGAGAATTATTGATACCCAACATTGTGAAGTAGTTTAATCAAATTGGTTTATAGAATAATGGTAATTATACAAAAATATTTGGAATTTTAAATGGGATAGGGCCAATATGATAGAACATTATCAAGGTACATAGGATTGTAGTAGAGGGTGGATCGTGTTTAAGTGTATTGTATATAATTATAGTGTTGTGGGATTTAGATGATACAATTCCTCCATAATTGAATAATATTATACCACAGTAGAGCAAGGATGTGTATCTTGATGGTGGTACAAGAATCCTATCATAATAAATAGAAATAGTGGCTCTTTGTTGTTTGGGAGTCTCAGTCAAGACCTGTTCATGGAGAATTGGGAGGGGGCTGACCATTAGAGAAGTATAAAAGAATTTTATGGAGGAAGTAGAAGTATGTGTGATTCACATGGTAATAATACTGACTGTTTCACAGTAGGGTGAATGTTGTAATGAGGTCTCATAGTGAGTAATATTCCGTCATGTAGTCATCTATTTTTTCCTCTATACAATTTATTGACACACTATCAACTAATGGAACTCCTAGTAGGGATACCAACCATGAGTATGTGGTGCTATATAGAGGGTAGGTGATTGTGAGAAATTTCCATTGTAACTTAAAGGAATGGTAAATATTTCTACCATATGATAGTAGGTTAATGAAGATTCATCACACAGTCATTACACACAATAAGAATTCAGAAATTGAATGTAATGATCACCTTTGGCCTTTGTAATTTTCCAAAATGAATATTTTAACATTTTTTCTTAGTGAAATATTTTATTATAGTCGATCTGCATCCAAATAATTCATAAAGTTAAAATTTAATTCAAATCATGGATCAAAAATTTATATCAAATGATATACATAACAATGAACAGAACATTTATATATAATTTCAAATTAAGCTCCAATTTTAAAAAGTTGATAAAATTTACTATTAACCTGGTAATTGGTATACAATGTGGGGTAGAATAATTTAAAAAATGTTATTAAATGTTGAAAATTAATTCTCATAGTACAACACACAATTTGAATATCAGACTTCCTCTCTATATTATCATTGAATTTCAATTTATTTTAATAGACATCCGTTCTTCATATATCTACATTTATATACAAAATAATAAGTAAACAACAGACTACCCACAATGAAAAATTATCATTCCACATATTTTATTCAGTACAAAACCTCAATTTAATTTAATAAATTATCTTTCAAGGATTGGATCAGATTAGATTTATGTGGAATTAGTGTTTTAACAATAATCACCTCCATTTTATCTAATTATTAAATATCATCAAGCCCAATTTCAATTTTCAACATTATTGATACAACCTAAATGAATTTGGTATAACTCAATTACTCATATTTGAAGGGATTAAATAACCCACCCATCTAAATGAAATCATATTAGTAAATGCATTTTAATCTATTTTTTCTCCATCCAGAATATTGTGAAATTTAATGTGCGTAGAACTTATTGAAATGGATTTATTTAATTAACCAAACACACACACGGTGCATTTTTCTCATCGATCCAATATGTGTTCCCAGTCTCCCATTAGTGTTACATGATTAACATAGTTATATAATTTTAATTTATATTATCTTTGTAAGGTGTTTTTTCTCACATGTTTCACGTTACATCACATTAAGTTCAACATTAATTTCAAATAATTCCATAAATTTTATTCAACATAAATATTTTCGATCACTTTCTATATCCTATTTTTGAGATAACAATTAAATAAATAATTGAAACACTCACTCAACATTTAAATAATATATTAAAATTATAAAACAAGGTAATTACTATAATCTACAATGATAATATGAAACAATGTTGTACAAAAATCATGTTCACGAAAAGATTGAAAAATAAAAATATAATACCGTAAAAAAGAATGTATTGTAATTGGGGACATAAAATCTTTTTTTTCTTTTAAAAATAAATGTTTTTATCATGAATTGTGTTTTTTATAGTTTTTTAATTATATATTTCGTAGATTCTTAGTAAAATAGTAAACATATTTAATTTATATTTTCTAGTGTAAATTTAAAACAAATTAAAATCAAAATAGATTGAGCCCTAACCCCACACTTTTTTCACCTCAAATTATATTTAAGTTTCAAAATAAGGCATGGAAATAATAAATTGTAAATACTAAAAATATAGAGATATAACTTATTGTTTTTTTAATGATTTGATATATCCCCTGGTGTTTTATAGATAGATTTGATCTAGCGTCCGTAGTGATATCATATTAGGGAAACTATAGATAGATAGATATAACATTTGTTTTTTTAAAACATTATAAATACAAAATCAAAAAGAAGGATGGAAAAGTAGGGTTTTTGGTTATTTATTCTTAGAGGGTATTTAGTTTTAGCTTCTATAGGTGGATATTATTTTGACTAACCTCAATCTTCATGGGTTATGATTTATCTGGAAATGAAAACCAGATGACAATTTTTTTTAAAACACATTAGATATACTTCATGATGGTTCCCATAAATAGAGTACTGCATGTTCTCGCCCATAGAAGTGTGAGGTAATTCATAAAATAGTAGTGAAATAATCATGTGTGTGGTCTCCATGGGTCGATCCATATCTTGAACTGAATATTATTCATTAGTTAGTGGATTATCCTCTTATGCTACTCCTGTAGATGAAAATAAAGGGGAATGAATAAGTGAATAAATATTTTTAAATTCATAACATGGATATACTAAATAAAAATAATCCCCTTAATATGAAAAAATTATATTATTTTATATTCATGAAAGAGCATAATGAATTAATCTAGTTTTGTTATGCCTCTGTCTGGTTGGTGTTTATATTGAGGTCGAGGAAGTATTGGTTTTACCAATAGTCCAAGGACTTTTTATTCTCCATAATCTTCAAATTTTTAAATATTATATATAAGTAATAATCCAATGTAATCCTCATCCATATCCTATTTCCCATCATTCTATGGAGGTTCATATTGAATTTTGTTTCAACTCTTGTATCTCTTCAAGTTTAATCTCACACACTTATTAATTTATATCATCCTATTGGATTGAAAAACATATCTTAAAAAAGTGAATTGATTAAAACCATATTGTAGATTAGAAAACATTTGGCCTCCAGAAAAATAATTAAAAGTATATTTTGATAGAATTTTTCTTTTAATAGTTACAAATTTATGCTTCTTTTTGTAATAAACATAATTTTGGATGTTGTAATCATGTGTGAAAATAGAAATATCCTATTATTTTAAATAATATCACTTTTCATTTAGAATATCTTCATAGGAAAATATCCATGGTTATAACTACTCGTATTAAAATTGATTTAGTTGCTCGATGATTTCTTGAAGGGTAGTGGTTACTAATGAATGAATATATTTTAATTCCTTAATACATTCTATATGTTCCTCCAAATATTAGTACACAATAAAATACCTCATCATAGCTGAGATGATATGAATTTATTCTACTGTAAATTATTCTTCAATTTGATGGTGACATGAAATGTGTTATTGGTGGTTATTGGGTTTTTTCATGTAGTACTATCTGTCCTCTCACACATTGATGTATACGAAAGGATGTTTTTGACGTTTCCATATACTATTCATCTCCTAGAATTCCTGTTGGATAATTAACTTGTAATATGGATTTATATATATTATGTAATTGTTTCATAGTGTTCTTTATCATAGTTTTTCATAATGAAAAATTAAGGGAAAATATATATAGAATAATAAAAAACATAATTAAATATTCATTAAAGATAGTGGTAACTCAATCATTGTCCCATGTAATGATGTATAGTTGATAAAAAAATTTCCATGGGGATTAGTCAAAAATATTTATAAATTTAATATTAATTTAGAGACATGGATGATCAGGGATATCTCTCAAGGATAATGTGTTTGTAATTTCACTATCCTAACACTTTAGTATTTTTATATGTTGTTTTATTTATTTTTAATTTTTTTAGAGATGATCAATGGTTTTTGTTTTTTTGTTGAATATAATCAAAAAAGGGAATGGAAATAAAAAATTATATATAATAAATACTTTAAATGAAAATGGAGTTACTGATGAATTCTAATAATATCTATCATAATATAGTTTTTTTAATAATATCATTCAATGACTAAGATCAATATAATTCAACTATATACCCTCTTCCTTTTTCATTTGAGTAAAATCAGTAATCATATCAATATATCCTTAAATATTTGGGTCATTCCACATATTATCCTAGGCGAAAGTGTAAGAAAATTCCCCAATAATGTGAAGAAAACCAGCCACACACTAGAAAAAAATCACATTTCATTCATCCTGCCAAACCACAAGACTCCAATCATAATTGGTGTGTCCAAATAAAATATAGAGAAATAATTGTACATTATTTATAAAAGTGTGATAGAGAAAAATGTATTTTGTGGTGACAATGACATCCTTCAAACTACTCTTCTAGTATTTCACCTAGATTCATATAAATGATATATTGAGAATTAAATGCATAAATTCACGATCATATATGAGATTCCCCTTTAAGCCACTAGAAATGTGTTACCAACCCATTATCATTGATAATGAAATCAATCATACATCATGGAGGTGAGAAAAATAATGTTGTTTAATAGGGAAAACATAATAACATTTAAGAATGAGTAAAATGAAACATTTAATTTAAAGTAGAGAAAGAAAAAAGTACATGGAAATATTCAACTCGGAACTGTTGATGCTAATTGATTCTATTGGTATATGGTATAAGATATTTATTGATATATGGTGAGTCAATGTCTTATTCCTCCTCACAGTCCTTGTTGAGGTGATCTATTTCCTCATGTAGAAACATGGTTCATGTCCAACTTTGAGGGTTGAGATTATTTATATCAAGAGTCTATCTCCCCCTATTAATAGTTTTTTAGAGTAGAATTGATATATTTCTTCATAGAACCTTGGAAAAATATTGTTTCCTAGAAATCTAGAAATTGGGCATGATAATCGTGTCTTGTTAGTGTAATATGTCTAGGGTCATCAAACAATAGGGAGACAGTCAGGCATTTGTTATAGGGTGGATCAAGTGGGGGTATTTTCTCCACCAAGGTGGTGTAGCAAGGCATCAATGGTTCATCTTTATCCATTGTGGCACACTATTCTACATAAAAGCTTGTAAAAGACATAAATCAATGATGGTGATTAACTCTTCTGGTCTACAAAGGCATGGTATAAGCATGATGTGTATGGAGTTTCAACTAGAATGGGTTCATGGATAATTGGGAGTGGGTAGAAGAAAAAAGAAGTGAAATGATGTGTTTGGGTGTAGGTGGTTGTATGGGTGCAGTGCACTATAGGAGTATATACCTTTTCACAGTATAGTTAATGGCATATATTGGAGTCACAGTAAATTTCATTTCACCACAAGACCATCAACTTCTCCTTTTCATAATTTATAAACATGTAGTTATCTTATAGAACTCGTGGTGTGTATACCTACGTTGTTTATGGGGTGTGACAAGGTGGATATGTCAAGATGAGAGGTGGTAATAGTACGTTAACTACATGTACACCATTCCAATTCATGTAAACATATGTTCATGAAGGTGAGAAACACAATCAACACTGAGGATAAAAATAATAACCATGGATTTCATGGTTACCCACAGCCTTTGTAATTTCCATCATGAAAACATGACATTTTTTAATGGTGTATTATTTCATTACAATTTAATCCCTCTAAAATAATATTAATATAAAAATTTTCCATTACATAATTTACACATAATTCATATCAATATTTTTACATATCATTATAAACTATATATAAAGATACTTCTTAATTAAATTACAATTTCATATTGTCAACCCAATTTATTATTTATCTTGTAATTAAGCTACAATGTGGGGTAATTTCAATGAGTCAAAGATAGTGAATGTTGAAAATTAAATATCTCATCAACTATTATTGATCCACACTCACAAATTATATGTTGATATATTATGCCCCTATCAAATAAAAAATTTAGTACTAATATAACTCGACTCGAGATTTAGAGACGGTGTGATAATTTTTTTCATTATATAATAGGATAAATTATATTTAGGTCTAATTCTATGATATATATATATCATAATAATAATAAATAAATGATGTATATATTAACATAGAAATCATTTAATACAAATTACATAATATGGTTGCAGTTTTTCAAATATGATGACCACTCAACATTACTGTATAGGGAAGGTGTAGAAGCATGATAGTTATCTATGATGGAAATAAATGATAGATTTTCCATTATAATGATTGAAATAGATTTAATATTTATGTACTTTTAGATTATAGATCATGAATTCATGAGAAAATAGTAAAGATCTTATCATTATTATATGAGTGTCCAACCATCCAAAAATGAGAGGATTTAGAAGGCGTAAGGGGAATATATGAAAAAAAGAATATAAATGATTACATAATAAACCATAATCATGTTGGAGTAATAATTTACTTTAACTAAGTATGTGTATCTTCAGTATCAGACACTAAGAAGGATCTATTGGATAAAGAAAATAGTTCTTAATTAAATATTCATCCAAGGAGTATGATTTATATAGAGATGTGAGAGAGTATTTCTTATACAGTAACATTAAATGGGATATTATAGAATATGTATCCAAATTCCTCAAATTTTATAAGGTTTATGGTGATTGATATAATTATAATGGTTTGTTACAACAATTACATATACCTTAATGGAATTTGGAAACCATAAAAATTTATTTTATTATACGAAACCACAGAACAAATAAATAGAATAATTTTATATATAGCTATATTTAAACACCTTTTTAGGTCAATACACAACACTCATATATTAGAATATTTCTCTATTAATAAACATACTCAAATATTCTTTAAAGAACTTCTCATATTACATTTAATTCCACTCTCAATAGTATTCTATTGGGATACATGGATATCATTGAAGTTCTATAGATGTATTTATTATTATATAGATAAAAAGTTGTGCTCTAATGTTTTTTATCATCCCATGATAGATGGTTAGTTTGATATTACTATTCAGACTCTATATAGCATTTATAAATTTTTTTAATGATTTCAACATTTTTTTGGATCAACCCCTTCCATTTGTGTAATTTTTTGGAAAATATGGATTTCAATCAAGCATCCAGATGTATTCTTTTTATTCCCTTTATGGAAGAAATTATGAATATAAAATTTATTAGGATATATTTTGTGATCGAAATATATTGGTAATTGATCTAGATATTTTCAAGGTAAAGAAAGAAATTTACATTCATCAAAAAATTGTTCTTCCTTGGAATCAAAAAAGGTTGTTCTCACAACTACCCGTGAGATGAAGGAATTAAATTTGATGAAAATTTATTTGTATGAATATATCCATTTAATAATATTATGCGATTTCAAAAATGTTAATTTTGGAACCAATATAAATATCATTCAATTCAAATTCATAATCATTTTATAATGGTTTATTATATGTCTCCACATCTACTGAATCTCTATCATGTTCTTGATGTGTTCCACGTATCCCTCATATAGATATACATATGATATTCTTCACATGTACAGAAATCAATGTTCAATCCATTGTGAAATGATCTTTCTTATGAGGAACAACTAGTTGATATTCATCATATATGATAGAATGTGTTTAGTAACTACACTAATCACATGTCAATGTTTTGTGGAGAAAAAATAATTTTAGGAAGTGATGTTGGATGTGGATGACCTGATAAGGGATATTTATCCTCTGTTTCTTCAATATAAATGATGTGATTTGGAGGAAAAAGTTACAATAATGGGATATAATGTAAAAACTTTAAATTATATAATATATTTATCTTGAAGTAATTTTTTTATTTTATTTCATACATTATTGGAATTATATAGATTAAAATTTTGTGATATAATATTGAATTATTCTTATTTAATAATATTATAACATGGCCATTATATTTTTTTGTAATGAATAATTAAAATATGTAATATTATTTTATATAAATTTTAAAATGAATTAATTGGATATCAAGTATCAAGACGATAAAATAAAATCATTTTTTATGTAAAAAATATATATTTTTATAATAATATGGTAGTATTCATGATTTTTTTATATTATCATATTAAATTAATCATTCATGATGTTGAATTAAAATGAATATTTATAAATTCCATAAAATATTTTCATATTTATTTTATTTTTTACATGCTAAATAATTAATGTAAAATCTTTTTTATGCCACAAAATTCATTATTATAGAATGTGTTTTTTGTGTTTTATTAAAATTAATTTCATCCTATTATAGAAATTTACTTATTTAAAATGAATGACATATTTATAATAAATATATTTAAAAATATATAATATGAAATACTTAATTTTTGGTCACTGTGATTTGTCACATTTGAAAAAATGTTTGTTACCATGATAAGAGTAAAAAAACATTAGAATGGATACAACAAAAATTATAACATAATAAAATGGCATAAAAATATCTTAAATCTTATTGGCTAATAATATGTCTACCCTCTTATACCTATTATTAATTAATGAGTCATTTTAGATCTATTTATATTGAATAATATATAATTATATGTCAATTTTTTAAAATATTCAATTTATGTATCCTCCCTCACATATAAATAAAAATTGAATAACCTCTTTTCTTCACACTTAAATAGTGTCCTATATCACAAAATCCCTACATAATAAATATTCTATCAACCATCTCCATGTTTTAAAGTCTTTATTTTTTTATAATTATGTAATATAAATTATTAATGTGTAAACTAAAGGTGGTTTCTCAATTAAGTTTAGGTTTCTACACATACGAAGTGGGATGAAATGTGTGATAAAGATATGTTTTATAATCTCATTTATAATTATATGTTCAGGGATAATATATGGGTAGTATCCTTAATATATCATATTTTTTAATATCATATGGTTATTCATGTATTTTTCATGTTATATTTCTAGTTCCCTCAAATTTGAACATAAAATTATTGGTAAAATGTTTCATGGAATGAATGACCTTATTTCCTCTTAGATCAAAAATAATTCTATGAAATGTTCATTATCTTTTAAATTTATCTTTTAAGAATTTTATACAAATAAAGAAAATTAATTTAATTGGACCTTTACATGGTCTTTTAATTTATTTATACTGTCTTTAAAAAAAATCTTTTTAGGGACATACATTAATAAGAAGACATTTTTTCTATTTTTAAAAAATTATAAATAATATTATCATTATATTTGATAAAATGAATTTATATTCCCACCATCAGAGTCATTATTTTTAAATAGACCATTATACGTTTATGTGGTTTGTTACAACAAAAATATTTATCTCAGTGTTATTTGTAGTTCATAGTTTATATGCTAGAAAAATAAAAGGTTATTATTGTTGCATTTTTAAATAAAGGTTCAAATGTTATTTAAAAGATATTTTCATCCATGAAAACATACTCTAATAAATTTTATGTTTCATGGATGATTTTATATTATGATTCCATCCAGTTTTCTAGATGACTTATTTTGATAATGATATTATGATGATTACATGAAATCAATTTATTTTTTAAATGTTATTTATGATATGATGAGATAATTGATTCTTCCATAATACCACAAAATTCTATTCTATATATTGATTATGATTATGTGAGGCTGATATTATTAGGAAATGCTTTTATTTTACATAGTTTATGCTATGATTGTTTATTAAATTTCAATTATATTAATTTGAAAATATATTTGGTTTTCATTCTGTGAAAGGTGGGTTTACAAGTAGATATCCATATAATAAATTGTGTAGAGATGGATACAATATGTAATGACTATTTTATGCTGTAATTTATATTTTTGTTCACAACATAATGAGTAGACATGATTTCAATAATATAGGATTATGTGTAAAACTCATTTTAGGTACATAATTTTTTGTGGGGGATCGAATTCGTGTATATATTATAATAAGTGAACCTATAAATATATATATATATCTTGAATCTTTTATTAGACTATGCGATTAAATGTTCCTATGTTTATGATATACTGTCATTGATCTTTATTGATTATTTATGATTCTACACTCTTATGAATTATTTAATTTTTTTATGATGAAGCCTTATTCCATGACACTTGATTAAGGATATTTAATTTATTATGTATTTGTTTCTTTTTTATTGTGTTATCACACTCTTATTGTAATTTAAGATCACTGATTAATATCTCCTATGATAAAACATACTGGTCACATGAAGCCACCGTTTCATATAACTTTGTTCCCAATGTTTTGATGAAATGATCTATGTATGATATATCTATAGGGGAAATAATATAAAAGACATTTTTTGATATATTAAATATCCTTTTGTAAAATATTAGTTTTATGTATATATTCACAAAATAAACTACAAAATTACATTTATATTGAATTCGTAATAGTTTCATATATTTTATATTATTCTAAAATGATTTTATATTAATGTACATTATGATCAGTTGTGTTATCCAAGGATGTAGGAGGAAAAATAAGGAAAACTATTTATTTATTATTTTTAAAAGAAATTTTTTATTAAATAAATAAACTCATGTGGTTTGGTTATAGGTTTGAGAAAATGTTTAACCTTTATATAAATTTTATTAATTCATTCAATTTGGTCCCATGTAATAAGTAATGGTCTACTAACTGTGAAAAAGAAAAATATTCATTAATCACACTAGACACATGGGTTTTGAGAATTCAAATGGTTTTTCCTAACAGTGTGAAAATAGTGAAACATTACACTCTCTCATGCCATCAGAATACAACTTGGTTATGTGGGAATCCTACAGGGTTACCCCAAACCATGTATAAGGCTTTCACCTAACCATAATAATCCAAAAACACCAACAAAAATTCTATAACCAATCGATAACTCATAAAAAGATATTTTGTATAAAATTAATGATGTATGTACCAAAAAGGGACCCTGAGATGTGATATGTATTCCCATTTCAATAATTTCAAATAAATAAACCTTTTTTTGTCCCCAAGAAATATTGGATACTTTTATTACTAGTATAAATTTTTCCCAGGAATCTTTTGGTATTTTCATTGAATGATTTTTGTTTAATTAAGATAAAGTATGTGTATATATAATGGAATGTGAAAATCTATTCAAACTTATACTCATTATTATATTGTTATTGTATCATAATAATACCATTTTATAGTGGAATAATTTTTGGGAATTGATATACTGTGGATGTTAATAACATGTACGCTATGAATTTTGACTTGGATTAAGAAACCCTATTATCAATGAAGTAAGATCAGGAAACCTAGAGCAATGGTTTCTACATAACTCATATTATATAAATTAACATTATTCATAACTATCAATAAGAATAATCACATGTTATCTATATATAATCAAATACCTCTGGATTGAAATATCTAGGGCAGGAACTAACATTATATTGATACCCAAGTACATAATAGATTGAAACATATATCCTATTATAATTATTCTTATTTAAATCATAAAATGGATCCTTTAAAATTATATATATAATTAAATTTTCTTGATTCCACTTACCATTATGGTCGTATTATATAGAAATCTCTTTTAGGGTATTATTAAAGGATAATAGTTTTGAAATCCAATATATAATAATATGTTCTTATAAAATACCTGATAAAAAATATTAATGAAATTCATGATGATTTCTCAGATTTTATCCTTCCATCATTGGGAATATACTCTCTATCAATATAATTTAAACAATACATTAATCATAATTGATTTATATTTCTAAATTAGACCATTTATGAATTATAACTCTTGAATACTTATAATTTTTTTTACATCATCTTGGGAAACTACAATAATGTGTAAATTGATTTTGGTACATTTAAACTATATTTAATTTTTTAACATGTCAATCCAAGCATATGTTACAAATATTACATTTAATAGGATTCATAATTCTTAAAAATTAATATATACCACACAAATTAGTGAATATAAAACCACCTATATGGTTTTAATATTTCTATAAAATAAATTTTCCTAGAAAAAGTCTTAAATTGAGAACATTTAATTTAAATTTTTCATATGACAACTTGTTCATCTAAATCAATTAAAAATCTAATGTTTATATTTCTTCAGTATCTAAAAAAATATTTACATTCATCGTAAAAATGATGTTGTTATGATTAATACTTTTATATCATGTGGATGTTAATGACCTTATTATATATAAGATACTTAATTTAGATTCACTATGAGTTTCTTTGGAAGTTCATTGCATGAAACGTCTTTATTATCAAATTATTCTTATCTGGAAACAGTAGGTTATGAAATTATTAAATCATATCATATCATAACTTATATTATACACATTAGTTCATTTAATTTTCATACGGTTTAGTTTTATGATATTATATTGTAAAAATGTTACTAATAAAAATACATATAAGACTACACATCGATCTACCATATTTTATAACCATCTGTATAATTTGAATAAGGTAATGTGAGTTTAGAAAAAAAAACCTTCACACTATATCTAATTATCTAGGAATAGTTAATTATGAAATTCCTCAAAAAAACACATCATAAAATCCTATATGTTTTACCATGTTTAATACATATATTTATTAATCAACAGAGAAATTTTTTATGGTATTATAATGAACAGTATATGAATTTATATCTAGATTTACACTGGAATAGATTATTTTATATAACATAATTGATTTTTATTTTTTTTTAATACGTATGGTTATTAAGGATTCTTTTTTAGTGCATTATTCATAAGTTTATTAATATAGGTATTATTTTATTGAAAATAATCTAATAACACTTTAGTTTAGAAAAATTTATAATATAATATGATATAAGTGATAAATAATTATCATTTTAAAATTAGACATGGGTATAATATTTAATATTTAATTATTATTTTCCTAATTGGATACCTAGGATTCAGGAATTACTGAAAACATAGTTAATAATGATGAAAAATAAAAAACAATTATTCCAAAAATGAAATAATGTATCTTAAGGTAAAATTGGACACTAAGATAATTATATTTTTTAAAATGTAATTGAAAATTAAAGTTCAAAATTAATCACAATTATCTATATATATGTAATTAAATTATATATTTAAGGACATTGGAATCACCCTTTTTATTACTTTTTATAATTCATCACTAAATCAAAAAATTTTGTGCTACGAAAACTGATATATGAAAAATAATTTCACATCTCATGGTTAATCTTAAATTAGGTTCTTAGATCTAATATGTGAATAAATTTTATTATTTTATTCACATGTTTTAAAATATAAAAATTACAATCAATTATGTATATAGTTCAAGTAGATGTAATATATAATTTTATCGTCAATAGGAATTCAATTCAAAATACCCATTCAACCCACATGTAAATAAAAAAAACCTCTTGCTTATTAAACTATCTATGAATATGTTTTCTCATTGAAATGGGATATAAAATATATATTAACATTGAGTCCATCATGATAATCTCCCCTAATACTTTTAATCTATACCATTTTATGGTTTGTGTATGTGAGTTCAATGTAACACATTTTTATCCAATGAGGCTTTGTCGAAATTTTCATGACCTATTAATCCATATATTAAATCTCCAAATATAGATAAATATAGATAAATCCGAATGTAAGTCTGATAATTATAATATTATTGGTATCTTTATTATCCTGATTGAGGCCCAAATATAAATAAATTCTCAATGTACTTCTATATATTGATGAAAATATTAGTAATTATATACCCTATTAAAATTTAAGCAATTATAATCTAGTGATTATTTTATTTTTGATAACTCTATGTTTTTATATCTGATAATATATTAGATGATATTTCGATGGATATACATTTGTGCGCTTATTTTGAAGTGTTTGTTTTCAAGAAATAACAGATATCTAGATAAAATAGACATATCGAGGATTGTTATATAACTCTAGAGGAATAATTCTCACCATCAATAGTTCTGGGAGGTGTCTGAATAGTAAGTGGGTACTATTTTCAAATCTTATGTTTTGTTGTACTATTTAGGTGCATGAGATTTTTTTACCACCCTCTGAAATATGATTCAGGGAGGACACGGTTTGTTTCTTTAGTGAGCATATTATTATTATGATTTCTATTTCAATTGATTATGGTAATTGAAAAATGGATTTTAATATTTCCATTTATTTCAATTTTATATTATGTTGTAAATTTTACTATATTTAACCCACTATATTTTAAAGATCCAATATACTCAATAATGGTTTCAGAATATCATGTCGTTTGGTAATTTTTTTTGAAACAATCAACATCCCCATTATAGTATCATAGATGAAGTCATGTAAATCCCTATAAAGGTGTATATATAGGTCTAAAATACCAACTATATTAAGTCATATGCCAATAATTTGTTGAGTGGACTAATTCTGAAATCCCGGATCGGTATTTCATTCAAACAAGTCTATTTTTTTCACTATGTATTCTGGTGGTGATCAACCCTTAATATGAACATGGTTATTTCAAACCATAACATAAGATACAATTTCTGTAATAATATGAATCTATCTAAAATAGGTTTGTATTTCCCCTATAATTATTGGTAGATTTCAATCCATGTAATGGATGGATTTTCGTATATAATATTTTATTTGTGGAATATTATTTTTTAAACATAAAGCAATAATTGTATATTAGTACATGCTTATAAATATTAATTAGATTTACATATTTAATAATCCATGTCCATTTTCAATATACATATATTTTTGTAATTGTAATTCAATCTATCATTTTTGTTAATTCATTTATCAATTTGATCATGATAAAGAATTTATAATCATAAATAATTAACCATACACCTATAACAAATAAAATAATCAATGTTAAATGATTGTAAGATTATCCTATAGATAATTTATCAATAAAAATATTAATAATCACTTGAACATGGGTAAAATTCAATGAATAGTATCTTGGATTGAATTCAAAATTTTCACACATAAATCAAGGTAACAAATTAGTTTGTTTGACCATGGAACTGAACATGTAGTCCCCCTACTTTCATTAGAACTATATTCATTACATAATATTTTACAAAAAAACATGTGGGGGTAACTGAATGATTCATAATGGGGGGATTACATAAAAAAATTATTAAAAACCATACAAAACATAATCGATGAGGGGATTCCACACATTCTATTTTTTTAATTAACTAATATAATTTTTTCAAAAATCATAAAATAATAACTAAATTAAATTATTCCAAGAACATGTTTTTTCTAATATCTGGACCATCCATGGATAAAACAAATACACATTTTTAAATTATATAAATATAACATCAATTCATTATTTAATTATAATTATATCACATCAATATTTCGTTAATTAATTATTTAATTAATTTTATAATATCTTAAAATACATGGAAATTTAAAATACTAGCTTTTTAAGAAAATTATATTAATTAAATAAGTACATATTGTGTACATAAAGGAAACATGAAGAGTACTTCAATTTTTAATTGTGAAATAATTCAGAAATAAATATTAATTAAACTATTTAAATATGGCATATATTTGTATTTAGAGAAAAATTAATTATATATATAAATTAATTAACATGTGTAAAATATATGAGGATTATAATAAAGATTAAATAAATTAATTACACTATATTTATTAAACAACCAATATGTGTATTAATAATACACAATGTATGAATTAATTACACAATGTGTGAATTAACTACACCATATGAGAATTAATTAATTACAACTAAAATGAATTAAATACACGATATTCTAAATGTTTAATTAAATTAAAATTCCATTCATTAAAAATTTAATTTGAAATAATTACACATCTAGTGTAAACTAATTACACATTATAAGATAATTAATTAACCATCACATGAATTTCACCACATGTGAATTAATTATATTTCTAATGTATCATCTATGTTAAATACCCCATGTGTCTATTAATGATTTCCCCTCACCATTTGCATTAAAAATTTGTGATCATATAAATTATATTACTCCCATGCCATGCACGTTAATTACAATGTTTATTGGATTTTAGTCCCACGTGTCATGTAATAGATATGTGATCCATTATTAACTATATATATTAAACTATTTTTACTATGAAAATGAGTAGACCACATGATATATATATCATATATAGGTCATGCAATATTTAATGTCACATGTCGGCCTAGATGATCAATATAAAGTGTGATTACCCTGACCAATACTATAAGAACTCGGAATATATTTCTAGGTATCGATCATTATTTTGGATTGTTTTTTAGGAAATGGAAGAATGGGAGAATTTCCTATGTAGACGCCATGTACTCTTGACTACACTCTATGTACCTGGTTACCGTGTGAATCCATATACTATCTGTTTAACGGCCGAGTACATTGTCGTGTGGGGGACATGGTAGGCCGCCTAAAATAGGGGCTAGTGGAGGCATGTACACAACATATACATTGAATAAACATTCCATATAATTTTCTTTTTTATTTGAATAATTAGACCGGGGTCATGTCCAATATCATGAATCATTTTATTCTTACATTGTCTCATACAACATAGTGATGTATGGAAAAAAATCTTTGAACTCTTCATGTTCCTCCATCCGATCTCCGATTGAGATGTCGCTAGGTGCGTTTGATTACCACCAGTGTGTTATGTCATTACCAAGATCCTCTCTTATTTATCTATTCTATCTTGTAATTTAGTCAAGGTTCAACTATTTTGACTTTTTTTTAGAACAACGATCTTCTTGGCTGATTCAAGGGCCGACATTCCGGATTTTTCATCGTACGACATCGGGGTTGGTGGTTTTGGACTTTCATTGGTTGTCTTTAGATCAAATATCTTTATGGTGTCGAATACCCTTGATTAGGGTATTTCATGTTTTGGAATTTAACCCTTTTGGAGGCCTACTGTGTTTTTTTTGTTTGATAAAGTGTTATTTATTTTGAATAAGGATTATTACCTTGATTATGGATGTGTTTCACATGTTTGTTTTGGTTATGGCCATTAAGTTTACAAGGCATGTTAGCATTCTTTGTTTCGATGACTATTTTTGTTAGGACGAATTTTATATTATTATGAGATGCATGTGTTTCCCATTATGAAAGTATTACCAAGGGGAATTGACTGAGAGTGCTTCCTGAAGTAGTGTCTTTTAATTAGGATTTTTTGAAAATTCAGTATTGACTGTGAGAGCTATCGTGGGTCATTGACCATAGGGTTTAGATTATGGTAGATACCCAAATGATTGATACTAATGATATGTTAGACCAAAATTAATTGACATTGAGAGAATCTAGAGGGTCATTATAATACAGAACAAGGGTTTATTGACCAAGAGAGCTACCTGGGTGGTCATTTAATTTTGATTAGTAATATGTGGGTCCATAAAGGATATATTGTGTGGGGCTTCCTAGAGGGTAATTAATATTATTGAATTTTGGATATGTGAAAATAGTGGGGATTATAATGTGATAAAATTCCCATATGGTTGCATTAAAATGTTTCAGTAAGTGTGACGAGTCTACTAAGCCAATGGACAAGCTCAGACTCTATCTCACTTGTTTTATTAGATAGTCTTCTGAGATGTCTGTTGTTTCTATTATTCAGGGGGTACCATGCCTAGGATAGATCTTGGTGTTATGTTATTCAAAATTTTTAATAATTATTAAATATTATTGAATTAAATTAAAAAACCATAGGATTTTTTACTTTTGAGTACTTCCTAGTTTATTTCATCATTTCTTCATATTCCCTCCATTACATATTCATGGATAGTTACACAAAGATCATTTGGTGGTTTACTACTGAGATTAGTATCACAAAATATATGTTTTATGATTTTAAACCCAAACCAATTACATGGTAGGATGTATAGATAATGGAAATATACCATATTCATCAGGTACATCATTTCTATTGTAGCTGGAGAGAAAGGGACCAAGGTGAGGCTTGCGATTCTAGAGAGTTTACTATTTTCTGTACTTTGGTTTCAGTATGGAATTTCCATCATTTATACTTGTTTGGTTTTTTTCCATGATTCATGTGAAAATAATCTCTTATATATATATATATATATGCTACTGCTGATTATTCTATCAGTATTATGATGTTTATATCTATTGTGTGGTATTACCAGGTCTGCTGATATTTACTATTTGATTCTGCTGTGCTAAAATTCCAATGAGGGAATAGTTTTCCCACTATCACACCCAAGTCACTAACTTCTAGTCACTAGCCTTTGGTATTTGGGGAAATGCTCTTGAGACCATGTGACCAACCGGGTTCAGGGCACCATTGGGTGCACCTGAAACTGGGATGTAAAAGAGTGGAATCAAATGATTTTCTTTCTCCTTTGTCTTAATATTTAAATAAAATAGATAGTTATATAAAGGAATTGGTAGTTTGTAATATGTTGTGCCTAGGAGTAGCTAACCCTTGTATAGTGAAATGCCATATTACCACATATATTGATGTTTTTCTGGTCTTTCATTGGTTACAGTTGATTTTATTTCACAGTTGGGTGACACACTTGATTTGTGCTATTGTTGTTTATATCATTGGGGTTCTAGTTCTATTGAAACTTGATAAGATTAGGTTATTCCATCTCATGCATCATATAGGATCTTTCTAGAGATCACATTTCATGCATTATTTTCATTCCATTTAGGGTGCATTACCTGTTAAATGATGTTGTGATAGATGCTTTTCAAGATATTCAGGATGTTTAGATAGATTCCGTGATAGAATAATTTATATTTTTGTAGGTTATTGTATTTTGTAAATTTTCATTAGTAGGGATGAAAATCTTGGGTCCCTAAGGTGTACGTTCCCCCATGAATTATAATTTTGTGGAAAATGTCTGATCTTTTGTTGATTTTTTTCATGTTATTAAATGAATAATAATTAAAAACATTGATTTGTGGGATTATGAGCTATCACGGGTTAGAATTTGTCATTCCATGGGGTAAATTTTATGTTTCTTTGTGGTTCCGGAGAATTTTCAGAGGCTTACTGTCTAGAAGCCCAGAAAACATGACGTGTGGTTTTAAGAACACATTCCATGTGTTATTATATTATCTAAGAAATAACATTGTTTAAGTACACACCGTGAACTACGCATTACAAAAAATGTAGTTCTTGAACGTGTGACTGACTGTGTGGGAAGAGATACAGGGTTGGGAATCTTTTGGTATAACACGTCGTGTCTATGTTGTACATGGCATGTTGTAAAGACCTTGTACTCAACCACGAGACTAATTGCATGGGTGGCTAAAATAATGGTTTTACACACCATTTCCCTTTCTTGAATGTTGTGAAGAGTCAACTGTGTTTATGACCTAGTAACTAATGACATGGTTGGTGAAAACAAAAGTGGTACACACCACGTGTTGGGTGAACACAACATGTAGTGTTACAGAGGATTAAACCTTATAGATTAGTAGTGTAGAAGAACATGTCAAGGAAGGAAAATAAAATTGTACACGATGTTTTTAGATTAACACATCGTGTGTAGGGGTGTTACATGACCATGTTGGAAGAGGTACATGACCTTGTTGAAACCAAAGGGAATACGTCCTATGGAGGATATACATGCCGTGTAACTTGATATTGAAAAACAAGAATTTTTTATTTCCATATTCCTTTATTAAAATTATAATTTTTCATCTTTAATAACCATGGAATGAGGTGTGTACTTGAAATTATAGAGTAATTCCACTGAGACATCCTCATGATGTATGCTAGGTGAAGGGCTATGGCTAGACACCAGAAAAGATAGATCCGGGACCACCAGAAGATCCCCTCATTGTATTTGTATTGAAACCAGCTGTTATATCAGCCACATGTGAAAATTCATAGTTACGTGTTGGATTTTTGAGGATGTTACATACCTTAGAGGGAGCATGACATCCTTCCCCTTCTATGGAAGAACTAATGCGAGTGTTCCAATAGCAGAACCCTCCCATTTTTTTATGTGATAGAGGACCATATGTTATAGATTCATGGTGGGAGTCTATGATTTTTATCATTGTGTATCTAGAGACACCTCCGGAGAGGAGGGTGAAGATCAAAATGTATATGTTACATGATTCTGCCATGATATGGTGGGATATTATCTCACAATAGGGATGTCATCTGGATTTGGCATGGGAAGAGATTCATAGTACCCTCTATGATTATTTCACTACTGAGACATTGAGGGCCAATTGATCCTAATAGTTTGTGAATTTGGACTTGGGTGCTCTTTCACTGATGGACTACTTGTCTCATTTTACAAAGCATCACACCTATTTTTTGTGGTGACGAGTTATCTTTGGGTACGATATTTTAGGATGGCCTCTGGAATAGCATATGATCTAAGTTGAATGTTTCTTTGAAGACATCGATGACAGATATAGTGAATATGTCAATTATTATCGAGTGAAATATGATGGAGTTGGGAGGTGTGAGCCAGGACGGTTCAACATCCTTGGCCGGTACTCCTTCAAATGATAGCTGTAATCACCCCAAGGAGCCTTCACACAAGGTTTTCATTATATAGATTGGTGGTATGCTACCATTTCATGATGATCGAACATACAATACCACATTTCTTGAAAGACCTAGTCAAGTAAAGATCTTGCAGCAAGACAGATCATTTTCAGCACTTTTGATGGTTTCTCTCTCCAACAGTGAGTGAAAGTGGTTTTTATGACTCCACATTCAGGATCAAGATCAACAATTTTCCTATAGTCTAGGAACTATTGTTCATCCGGAAGTTTATGATGATGATGAGTTTTTGGTCGTGGTAGCAACTCAACAATATTTCAGCAACAGGAGGGTGGATCAACTCAGTGTAGTCCTGTAGGGTTATAGGGCTGTGTTACAAAACAGAATTTTAAAGTGATGTAGACCCATCTGAGGAGGATACCATACCCTCTACGATAAGAGGTACAATTCTTTTTTTCTTTATTTTTATATTCTACTCATTTTGATATAGTGTCTCCCCATATTTCCAAATATATTGATCGTGTGGAGAGACTTGGTCCTTGTATATTTATCTATGAGGATGTTATGATGTTTGACACTCCATTAGAGATTAGGATGAATATTTTATTCTATTAAAAGGATTTCCCTCTTCATATTGGTCGGTGTCACTTCTTGCAAGACCTCTGTATCTTAGAGATGACATGCCTTTATGTCATTATTGAATTAGACTCGATGGTCTCTTTCCAAGCCATTTTTGACTGATATCGTATAAGGGGGAGTTTGACATCACCATAGAGATCTTATATTCTACATAAGGGTGAATGGGATGTCTAGGAGAGTAGAGATGGACTTGAAAATCATGTGAGAGAGTAATTACAGAATATATTTCTAGTTTGCCTCTGGATGACCAGGGGACATCACAGATGGATTTTCTCTAGTGGTTGATAATATTTGGAATGTTTTTACAGATGAATTTTCAGGTTTACTGCTATAGTTAGAGGTATATTTCTCTATTGATCTAGTTCACGGATTGGAACTAGTGCCCATTCTTCCATATGGGAAGGCTACACTGGAGTTACATGATATCAAGAAGTGGTTAGAGGAGTTGGAGGGAAAGGGTTTCATCTGACCCAGTACATCTCCTTATAGTTATACTATCCTTTTTTGAAGAACCGTACAATACCCTTACACTTTTTGTAGATTTTCAAAATTTCACCCATTTTTACAATTGAGAACCGATGTAATTTTCTAATGATTGATTATCTCTTTGATCTTCAATGAGGAGACTGGGAGTTCTCAAAATTTGACTAAAGATTCATTTATCATCTGTTTCACGTTATATTACGAGATATGCCTCTTACAACCGTTCATATTCAAAATGGTTTATATGAGTGTTTGATTTTTCTCTTCAGTCATACAAACGAAAAGGCAATTTTCATCGAACTAATGAACTGAGTGTTCCATCCTTACATGGATTATTTTTTTTCTCTCTCTGTGGTAGATATCATTTTGTATACTCACACTCAACCTGAGCATTCCACCCAACATGAGATCACATTGAGAATACTGAGAGCGAATCAGTTATATTCTATGCAATCACAGTGAAACTTTTGTATGGACCAGATTCTTTTCTTGGGTCATGTGTTCTCGGAGACCAGAGTTTCAGTAGATCTTGAGAAAGTGAGAGAAATAGTATTCTAGGAGCAGAAGAAGAAAGACTTTGAGGTACGTAGTTTTATGGGGATGGACAATGACAAAAAAACCATTATATAGGACTTATCATGCTTAGAATTACAACTATTGGGCCTGACTAAGAAGGGTGTGAAGTAGTTGTGGATAGATTCCGGTTATATATCTTTTCATGATCTGAAAGGGAGAATGAATTTCGATATGATACTAATTTTTTCAGAGCCGATAAAGAGTTACACTATTCCTTATGATTCCTTAGGTATCAGATTGGGAGTAATGCTTTTGTCGGGGGAGGAGGCATTGCATATTGGTCTCGTTTGTTGAGGCCACATGAGAGGACTTACCTATGACATGATCTCAAGATAGCTTTAGTTGTCCTTGCTTTGGGCTTTTGGAGACATTATTTTTTTTGTAGAGCATTTTGTGTTGTTCACTAACCAAAAAAGTCTCAAGTATTTACATACTCAATGTGATTTGAATATGATACAGTAAAGGTGGGTCTAGTATATTTAACATTTTGACCTTGATCTTTCATGCACACCTAGGATGGGAAATACAGTGGTATATCCGTTGAGAAGGAGGACTTAAATTCAGGTAGTTCAGGAGGCCAATAGTATAATTCCCCAGCCTTAAACCTTACTTAATCTTGATTCATTACAGGATTACACATTGAGGATCTTTTGAGGTTTCGAGTTTTAGAGAATTAGATCATAAAAGTTGCATTGCATTCCACATTTAAACAAAGTGGTTACATAAAATATAGTATTCATTTTTCCCATCAATGGAAACATATTTAAAATAAAACATGGATTCTTTCTTGACACTTCATTGACACTATCATCATATCATGTACCCTTCCCTTGACCTGTGAAAAACATTTCAAAAACATGGGATGAGTATAAAAAGCTCAGTAAGGGATATAAAAATATGGAAGGGAAACATGTGTACATGTAAACATAAGAATGAAATCATACATTACCCATAAAACATAATCACTTAAACATACCTCTTAAAATCATGAATAAATCATAGAAATCATAAGACATAAAGGTAACTTGAGGCATTCATTACATTCTTACGCAGGGAGTAACCCTTTTGGTTACGTTTAGAATACCCATCATAGTATATTCCCTAAATCTCTTCGGAGAAACCATAAAGTTTAACCCCTTCGCATTACCCAATGCATTGGAGAGCTATATCGGGCTCACCCTCCCTTAGTTTATCATGAAACGACCCGTCTTTATAATAATGCCCAAGAACCAAAACATAATCGTATCACATAAAAAATGCATAAAGGAAACATAACATTTTCACTTTGCAATCACAAGATATCAATACAACACACTGATATAAAAACATTATGAAAACCATTTTCAATACCAAAATAAAAAAAAAGTAAAACATGGTATTTATTTTTCTTTTAAAAAAAGGTATGGCTTGTAGAGGAAGCCGAAACTCCAATAATGGTCACGGTGGAGGAGAAGTCATTGTCTCCGAATACGTATGACAAAAACATTCCCTATTTTCGTTTAGTAATACTATTTGTATAAAAAATATTCCTTTTGGATAAACGTAAAAGTAAAAGGGGTTTATACACCGTATAAAAGAAGGTTGTGTAAAAAACAAAATATGCCTCAATGAAAGGAGATTGAAACGAAGTCCAATACAAAGACGATATCATTGGATTAAGGATAAATCAATTACATAATTATGTGTGACAAACTACTACACCAAATATAAGTGGATATTAAGTGTAAAACAATCATAGGTTATTCACACATATTCATAGAATGACATATTCAAGGAGTACAAGCTTATCCCAAAGAATCAAAATTGGGTTAATAAGTTCCCTTGCAAAAATTTGACAGCCTAACGACATCACTACAAAATTCAGAAAATGAGTTGATGAGAGATAAAAAGGGTATCTCATCACATGAAAATAAAATTTAAATCACTAAGGATATATAAGAATATATCCCAACATAATTTTATGTGAATTAAAATACATAACAAAAGAAGTCTTTTAAAAAGTGGAGGGTGAATAGTTCCCTTACCGACATGGGTGTCTTTCGAAACATACACCCCGTGAAAGAAAGACAATAAAACATTGATGTAAATACTCAAAAATGAAATTATATTTCACAATGATTAAAATAATGGTCAGTACATACACCAATCAAAGTAAATTGTGGAAAATGTAGCATAAATCTCACGAGAATAAAAGTGAGATGAAAATTCCCTTATGAAAACTCTGCAGCCTAACGGCGCCACATAAAACTTCCAAAAATGGATTGATCAGATCAAATAGGGTCTCTCATCATATTACAATAAAATTTACAGCATGAGGAATATAATAGAACATCCCCCATCATAACATAGAGGAGCTTAAAAGAAGTGACATAAAGTAGAGTACTTAAAAAGAAAGAGAGAGGTTAGATCTCTTACGAAAATTCAACAGCCTAATAACGCCACTCAAAATTTCCAAAATGGATTGATGAGAGAGAATAGGTGTAGAGACCCGTATCTTAACGTACATGGATATTACATTACATTTGCGGAATACTTAGTACATAACAAAAACACACACACAAGGATCGTAATAGTTTAGTGTCTTTGGAAACTCGGAACGTAATCTTCTAATCGTGGTGAAAGATCGTCAACATCTCCTATAAAGATCTTCCCTTTTTTTTACCTAAAACCATTATTTATATCCTGGGGAAAATAAAACATAAAAGGGTGAGCTCAAATGCTGAGTAAGGGTAAACAAAAGAAATATCATTCACATCGTATTCAAAAGAACATAACATTTTGGAAATCTTAACCTGCAAAAGAGAGCATAATTTCATAACATGGGATAAATCATGGCAGTGAAAGGTAATCACAATAATCATAACTTAAAACATGAAACTTTGTGGAATTCACACATAATCATAGAGAATCATTTCTTGTTAGTCAAGACTCATTGCCAAGACTATCTTAGTGGACAAAGTCCCTTTCTGAATCGAGTAACCCTCGTTTCAGTCCTGTTTCACTGAACCGGTATAACCTACCGTTCCAGCCCTGTCTATCTCATGAGATATAAAATCTTTACCCAATGCATTGGAGGGAGATATAGGTCCCACCCATCTGATAATGATACCATTCTTATGTGTGCCACAAAATCATAAATCATACATCATTTCATAACCCATGTAATAAAAATGGGATTCTTAAACAACATGACATCATAAAACCATTCATATAAGATAAAGGAATTTATAAACATAATTCCATCACAACATAGTCAAATAAATGTAAAAATATGGATAGAAACATAACCCTTTATTATCTTATATGGAAAATAATTTTGATAAAAACACTTGAAATGAATTCTTGAGGAAAATATCCTTTCTTCTTCAAAAATCAATTTCTTTTCACAAAACATCATGAAATTTTAAAATAAAGAGATTTTATTAAAAATAGTCATGAAACATTTTGGAGGAAGCTTCATGAAAATAAGGCTTTATAAAAAAGTAAAAATCCGTTCGTGCCGTTTAAGTTAAAAAAACATTCTTCGTACTTTTGTCGGAAAAGTCAAAAAGTACCTCGTACGAAAAATGACAAAAGATTCCTTTCATATCTTTTTCTAAAAACTCACCGAAGGGTAAAATTGGATTCTAAACAATTGTATGTGGATGGTAATAATATTACATATTGAGGAAACATGGATGTGGATGATAAAATACACCCCAGTAAATGCCAAAGTATAAACAATCTCGGATAAAAATGAGATTGTGATATTTCCCTTACCTTAGGTCCGATTTTCTTCGTATGTGTCCGAACCTCCTGTATAATGATTTAAATAATGTCATTGACTTATTACAGAATCATATTCATTGTTATGAAATCATATATGGTTCACTTATGACTTTATATTACCCGTTCTTTTGTAAATTCCATGTTAAAGAATCGTTTTCGGTAAAATCGTTTCATTTATCGTAGGTGTTTTGACTTGTTGTTCTTGACATTATTATTACTTATATCATGATTTACTTATTTTACAGAATATAAAATATTATTTATATATCATATATATTCATTATATATATATATATAATAGATAGATAAATGAAATGAAAAACAACATTCATGGAGACGGTAGTCCGTACGTACGCATGAACGCTGTTTTCGTTTCCTTATTGAAGTGAATGGAATTAAGTAGATAACATACATATAAATTTACATAAATACAGTATCATTATTATGTCATGTATTTAATTAGTACTTATTATATATACTTTATAATCATTCATGAATGGTTAATCATTGAGAATAAATCTCATCGCGTCGTGGAGACGGTATTCCGTACGTACGCACGCGCGGTGATTTCTTTTTCCGTAGGATGGATAGATTGTGAAATAGGGTTGTTTCATACTTATCATAACATATCAGTATATGAGTAATACTGATGTTATTACTTCATAATGAAACAACCTAAGAAGAAGAAGTGGAAGAAGAAATAAAGATGAATGAATTGGTAACGGTAATTACCTCTTCTTTGAAGCGCCTCTTTGAGACCTCCTCTTAGGGCACTAAAATTGGTCTTTGAGGAAGACCAGAACCTCTAGGATGTTTCTAGGGAAGTGGAGAAGAGATTTTGGCAGGGTTTGTACGAGCTTGAGTGTTCAAATTGGTGTGAGGAGGAGGGGGAGGAGGTGCCCTTTTATAAGGGAGGAGAGGGGCACCTTAGGAATTCTTAAAAATATTAATTTATAATAAATATAACCCCACTTAAAAACCTCCAAAAATGACTCATATTCTAAGATTAGATGAGATAGGGTTGTAATCTCATAAACCAATCAAATTTAGACATTTTTGGATCTTATTTTAAACCTTATCATTTTCATTTATCCTTATTTAATCTATTTAAGTTTATTTGTGGTAATAAAATTCTAAATTTTAAATTATAACAAATAATTACTTATTTGTTGTGAATTTTCCATAATTGTTTACTTTATAACATTATAGACCATATAAATTTAAATTTATAATTTTTAAATATTTTTGTGATTTTTAAACTATTTTATAATATGTTATTTTTATGAAATAACAATAGTGTCAATTTTGACACTATTCATTTATTTGAATTTAAATAAAATATATACAGAAGATATGTTCGAAATAAAAGATTTAATATATTAATAAAAGGTCATATGTATCTATAAAATTAGTGTATCACATTAAATAGTTCATATAATATTTATTTTATTATTTTAAAAACCTTTTCTTTGGTTTATCTCTTAATAAAATAATTACTACATCATTTTTGTAGAATTCTTTAATATACTTATTTGTTGCATAAAAATTTAAAATAAAATTCTATGGTGAAGATAAATATATTAGCTTTCCCAATAATACTTGTACTCGAATTTATCATCTTAAAATCACAATATTTAAATTGTTATATTTATTAAATTATGAAGGTGACAACTTTGGCATCATTTAAAATAAATTAATATAAGTGTCATAATTGATTGTATAAGACTCCAAATGGTCAAATATTCGACCATTGGATGCTTATGGTTTACCTTTACATGGCCAATAAGTTTTGGTTATTTATTTGTTCATTTTATGGTCACTATTAGTTTAATAAAAACAATATTCTTGATTTTTCACTAGATAAACAATTTCTGCATCACTATTGTGTCATAATTAATGATAATTATATAATACCTAAAAATTATAAATAAATTTATATGATGTAGATAATTTCATTATCTTTCTGGAGACTATTCATGTTCGAAGTTTCATGAAGTTTATCACTAAATTAAAATTAATATACTTATAAGATTTAAGAGAGTGACATGTTGTCACTTTCTTTGGTTTTAATAATAATTAAGTTATTTTCATGGACAAATGTCCATTAAATGATTCTAATCCGACCCTTAGGTGATATGGGTCGACTTTTAGTCATCCAATAGGATTTTGACATTTGTTAGGGTAATTTTAAAATATTATATTTACCCTTAATTACCCGATTTACCTTTAACTATAGTAAATAAATTTACCGTAGTTACTATTCATAATTCCCAAAAATAAAAAGTAGATTATTAACATAATTTGGACCCACTGATTCCAAATAGGGAATCCATTTTTCCAAATTTAATACACAAAATATGCAGAAATTAAATTAAAATTAATCCCGTTGTCGAAAGAAAACGGGTTTTTCTTTTAAACATTGCAAAAGATTGAATTGATTTAACCTACGAATTCAAGGTAAAATCAATGATAATGACATACATTATATTAAATGGTAAAAATAAATTCTATTTATACTTTAAAACCATTCAATATTATAATTTAACCACATAATATATTACGATGAAAAATGTTGTTTTTAATTAAAATATAGCGTGTTTTTACTATTCATTAAAATATGAAAGTTATCGTAAAAATATCAAAACATTATCTAATGTAAATTTTTATATCCTGATTCAAAAGAAGAATATTATTTTGTCAAATTGAACATATAAACATGTCAAAAACTATATTTAAAGTGGGTGCGCCATCAAAAGGCGGTAAAACTGCATTTTTTGAAAAATACTTATTTTACCCGAAAAATTTATTTTGTTCTTATACCATGTTCTAGAAATGTGTAAGATGAATAATAATGTTATAAAATTCAAAATTTAGTTAATACTATTCATAATGGCTAGTTCATGAAAATATTATAATAATATAACATTGTTTATTAAAACCCGGTATTGCGTACAACACACGCTATCGAGGAAGGTCGCGATTGCGTGTAATGCAAGCCAAGTCAGGGTTGCGTGTTGTGAAAGAATCCTTCGTTGTTTCTTATAACAGAATCCAACCATATTTCATTTATACATTTAATATATATATATATATTTTCAATGTTGCGTAGAATAACTATTATCAAAATTATGTGTAACACGGTCCAAGAATAGTGTTGCGTATACTGCAAGCTAATACAGTGTTGCGTATAGAGCAGGGTAATCTTGGTGTAGAATACAACACAAGACATTAATTAAATTAAAATAATATTTTTCATAAAATCTCGGGCTGTTACATTCTACCCCCCTTGAAATGAATTTCGCCCTCGAAATTCGTCGGGGTTATAAATGGTTTACTATTCAAAAGTTTCTTTAATAGAAACCCACATCGTAAAAAGGAATACCAAAACTTATCTTTAAAAACAAAAGTATGAAACGTAACGGTTACCCAAATAAACTAATCACTGGGTTTCCACATAGGTGAAAATATGGATATGGAAGAGTAATCTAATCATCACGTTCTGATGGAGAGTGGTAGAGAACATGGCTATGGAAAAGCTAGCAATCACAAAGCCATAAATTTGTGATGATCTAGGGTATCATCTGATTCATCGGATATAAGGGCACTAGGAAAACATTTTTGGTTTTCAAGATCATTTCCCTAAAGTTGAAAATTTGAATTAGAATAAATACATTCTTTATTTTGGTATAATCTCACTGTTGTTCATGCCTTGAACAATTTCCACTTTATCTCTTAAATAAATTAAGTTGAATTTGTTATTCGTGAAGTGTTAGCAGATCATGTGATAGAATGACGGGTCATTCCATCTGTCTCAAACAAAAGGTTAGAAAAAATTATATACATAAGTTGATCTATAGTCATATTAATCACATATGGTTCCTAAAATGGACTTATACTTCATATATCATACTGCTTAATATAATAAAACTAGTTTCTACTAAACAGGGACTTCCTGTAGGCCAGTGGTAGGTGATAAAGGCCAGTCGCACTTCGGTTGTGGGTTCGATTCCCACATCCTTGTCCGACGCGATGGGTTGTCACCCGTCCTGCAGGTTTTCCTTTTTCTAAAACTACATTACTATAACATCCCATCCATAATATCGAGAAAAAAAAACTTCTATCCTTAAACAATACTCACTTATGTCCAACATAATCCATTTCAATCTTTAGGCTTCTCCATAATACTGCAGTCCACTCTCATAACATAGTGAAAACGATTAACAGGGATTTAATACCATCGTTGATCCCCATATATCATAAGATATGTTTTGTTGGTCACATTCCAAACATTCAAAGTCCTTAATCATGTATTCTCTTGAATACCTTAGTTAAAACATGAATGCAGTTTAAAGTTAACACTTTTCACATACCAAAATCCTCAAAATTCTATATACTCAAACCATGATATCACTTAGTCCTTATATCCATCATGAGCTCATGAATACTGTTAAACATTTCGTTTTCTCGTTTTCCCTTCATTATGCGCATATCATCTTATTTCCCAAAATATCTGAATAACCTTTCATGGATACTGGTAGCATTAATCACAAACTTTCAAAACTCAAGGAAAGACAACAATGTAACAATCCTTAGATGTCTCTTTATTCCATAGTACCATGAGATTTCTTATACAACATTACACATGATAAACATGTAATCATTCCACTACATTCTTAAACCATTGACCGAGCATCAACAATTCTTTCTTCTCACACATCATTTGTAGTCTCTTCATCATCATCAACATAAATACTTCCCATATGACCATACTGATTATCTTCATGAGACTTTCCCTTAGGGCATTGGTTTGCATAATGCCCGTACATTCCACATTTAAAACATTTAACCATTGTTGAAGTGGTAGCAATACCATTATCCTCATCCCTGGTGTTAACTGAACCTTTTCCTTTGCTCTTTGTGTCCTTCTTTTCCACACCCAAAGCATCTTCCAGTTCCTTTGAAACATTCTCCTTGATGCCTCTTCCCACATGATTTACATAGGGGAAATTGAACTTTCTTTCCTCTATGATCATCATGAAACTCCATCTTTCTCTTATTAGTCGAGTCAGGAAACTTACCAAATTTTACTTTATTGATCATATTATGAGATTTCGGATTCAGCATAATAATGATGTTTGGACTTCCAAATCCCATTTCATTTGGTTGCTCATGAAAAATATCATTCCATTGTCCATCATATCCTCCATTATCGTGAATCATCTTGTTTCCAGCCATTTTCTAAAACCCAAAAAGAATAGTGTGAGAGGAAAAAATCATAATAAAGGGGGAGTAACTTAAATATCTAACATCTTTGGTTTAATCTAATATCGTTACCATAGTTCTAGGACTATATCCTATACGTATACTTATCCTTAGGGGAATCCCTAGACATACCTTATAAATATCTCTAGGGATCTCACTAACGTTTTCGCATCCTAGTTTCCAAAGGTTGACTAAACCTTTCCTCTGATACCAACTGTAGAGACCCGTATCTTAACGTACATGGATATTACATTACATTTGCGGAATACTTAGTACATAACAAAAACACACACACAAGGATCGTAATAGTTTAGTGTCTTTGGAAACTCGGAACGTAATCTTCTAATCGTGGTGAAAGATCTTCAACATCTCCTATAAAGATCTTCCCTTTTTTTACCTAAAACCTTTCTTTATATCCTGGGAAAAAGAAAACATAAAAGGGTGAGCTCAAATGCTCAGTAAGGGTAAACAAAAGAAATATCATTCACATCGTATTCATAAGAACATAACATTTTGGAAATCTTAACCTGCAAAAGAGAGCATAATTTCATAACATGGGATAAATCATGGCAGTGAAATGTAATCACAATAATCATAACATAAAACATGAAACTTTGTGGCATTCACACATAATCATAGAGAATCATTTCTTGTTAGTTAAGACTCATTTCCAAGACTATCTTAGTGGACAAAGTCCCTTTCTGAATCGAGTAACCCTCGTTTCAGTCCTGTTTCACGGAACCGGTATAACCTACCGTTCCAGCCCTGTCTATCTCATGAGATATAAAATCTTTACCCAATGCATTTGAGGGAGATATAGGTCCCACCCATCTGATAATTATACCATTCTTATGTGTGCCACAAAATCATAAATCATACATCATTTCATAACCCATGTAATAAAAATGGGATTCTTAAACAACATGACATCATAAAACCATTCATATAAGATAAAGGAATTTATAAACATAATTCCATCACAACATAGTAAAATAAATGTAAAAATATGGATAGAAACATAACCCTTTATTATCTTAGATGGAAAATAATTTTGATAAAACACTTGAAATGAATTCTTTAGGAAAATATCCTTTCTTCTTCAAAAATCAATTTCTTTTCACAAAACATCATGAAATTTTAAAATAAAGATATTTTATTAAAAATAGTCATGAAACATTTTGGAGGAAGCTTCATGAAAATAAGGCTTTATAAAAATGTAAAAATCCGTTCGTGCCGTTTAAGTTAAAAAAACATTCTTCGTACTTTTGTCGGAAAAGTCAAAAAGTACCTCGTACGAAAAACGACAAAAGATTCCTTTCATATCTTTTTCTAAAAACTCACCGAAGGGTAAAATTGGATTCTAAACAATTGTATGTGGATGGTAATAATATTACATATTGAGGAAACATGGATGTGGATGATAAAATACACCCCAGTAAATGCCAAAGTATAAACAATCTCGGATAAAAATGAGATTGTGATATTTCCCTTACCTTAGGTCCGATTTTCTTCGTATGTGTCCGAAAATCCTGTATAATGATTTAAATAATGTCATTGACTTATTACAGAATCATATTAATTGTTATGAAATCATATATGGTTCACTTATGACTTTATATTACCCGTTCTTTTGTAAATTCCATGTTAAAGAAGCGTTTTCGGTAAAATCGTTTCATTTATCGTAGGTGTTTTGACTTGTTGTTATTGACATTATTATTACTTATATCATGATTTACTTATTTAAAGAATATAAAATATGATTTATATAACATATATATTCAGTATATATATATATAATAGATAGATAAATGAAATGAAAAACACCGTTCATGGAGACGGTAGTCCGTACGTACGCATGAACGCTGTTTTCGTTTCCTTATTGAAGTGAATAAAATTAAGTAGATGACATAAATATAAATTTACATAAATCCAATATCATTATTATGTCATATATTTCATTAGTACTTATTATATATACTTTATAATCATTCATGAATGGTTAATCATTGAGAATGAATCTCATCGCGTCGTGGAGACGGTATTCCGTACGTACGCACGCGCGGTGATTTCTTTTTCCGTAGGATGGATAGATTGTGAAATAGGGTTGTTTCATACTTATCATAACATATCAGTATATGAGTAATACTGATGTTATTACTTCATAATGAAACAACCTAAGAAGAAGAAGTGGAAGAAGAAATAAAGATGAAAGAATTGGTAACGTAATTACCTCTTCTTTGAAGCGCCTCTTTGAGACCTCCTCTTAGGGCACTAAAATTGGTCTTTGAGGAAGACCAGAACCTCTAGGATGTTTCTAGGGAAGTGGAGTAGAGATTTTGTCAGGGTTTGGCCGAGCTTGAGTGCTCAAAGTGGTGTGAGGAGGAGGGGGAGGAGGTGCCCTTTTATAAGGGAGGAGAGGGGCACCTTAGGAATTCTTAAAAATATTAATTAATAATAAATCTAAACCCACTTAAAAACCTCCAAAAATGACTCATATTAGAAGATTAGATGAGATAGGGTTGTAATCTCATAAACCAATCAAATTTAGACAAGTTTGTATCTTATTTTAAACCTTATCATTTTCATTTATCCTTATTTAATCTATTTAAGTTTATTTGTGGTAATAAAATTCTAAATTTTAAATTATAACAAATAATTTCTTATTTGTTGTGAATTTTCCATAATTGTTTACTTTATAACATTATAGACCATATAAATTTAAATTTATAATTTTTAAATATTTTTGTGATTTTTAAACTATTTTATAATATGTTATTTTTATGAAATAACAATAGTGTCAATTTTGACACTATTCATTTATTTGAATTTAAATAAAATATATACAGAAGATATGTTCGAACTAAAAGCTTTAATATATTAATAAAAGGTCATATGTATCTATAAAATTAGTGGATCACATTAATTAGTTCATATAATATTTATTTTATTATTTTAAAAACCATTTATTTGGTTTATCTCTTAATAAAATAATTACTACATCATTTTTGTAGAATTCTTTAATATACTTATTTGTTGCATAAAAATTTAAAATAAAATTCTATGATGAAGATAAATATATTAGATTTCCCAATAATACTTGTACTAGAATTTATCATCTTAAAATAACAATATTTAAATTGTTATATTTATTAAATTATGAAGGTGAAAACATTGGCATCATTTAAAATAAAATAATATAAGTGTCATAATTGATTGTATAAGACTCCAAATGGTCAAATATTAGACCATTGGATGCTTATGGTTTACATTTACATGGCCAATTAGTTTTGGTTATGTATTTGTTCATTTTATGGTCACTATTAGTTTAATAAAAACAATATTCTTGATTTTTCACTAGATAAACAATTTCAGCATCACTATTGTGTCATAATTAATGATAATTATTTAATCCCTAAAAATTATAAATAAATTTATACGATGTAGATAATTTCATTAGATTTCTGGAGACTATTCATGTTCTAAGTTTCATGAAGTTTATCACTAAATTAAAATTAATATACTTATAAGATTTAAGAGAGTGACATGTTGTAACTTTCTTTGGTTTTAATAATAATTAAGTTATTTTCATGGAAAAATGTCCATTAAATGATTCTAATCCGACCCTTAGGTGATATGGGTCGACTTTTAGTCATACAATAGGATTTTTACATTTGTTAGGTTAATTTTAAAATATTATATTTACCCTTAATTACCCGATTTACCTTTAACTGTGGTAAATAAAATTTACCGTAGTTACTATTCATAATTCCCAAAAATAAAAAGTAGATTATTAACATAATTTGGACCCACTGATTCCAAATATGGAATACATTTTTCCAAATTCAATACACAAAAGATGCAGAAATTAAATTAAAATTAATCCCGTTGTCGTAAGAAAACGGGTTTTTCTTTAAAACATTGCAAAAGATTGAATTGATTTAACCTACGAATTCAAGGTAAAATCAATGATAATGACATACATTATATTTAATGGTAAAAATATATTCTATTTATACTTTAAAACCATTCAATATTATAATTTAACCACATAATATATTACGATGAAAAAATTTGTTTTTAATTAAAATATAGTGTGTTTTTACTATTCATTAAAATATGAAAGTTATCGGAAAAATATCAAAACTTTATCTAATGTAAATTTTTATATCATGATTCAAAAGAAGAATATTATTTTGTCAAATTGAACATATAAACATGTCAAAAACTATATTTAAAGTGGGTGCGCCATCAAAAGGCGGTAAAACTCCATTTTTTGAAAAATACTTATTTTACCCGAAAAATTTATTTTGTTCTTATACCATGTTCTAGAAATGTGTAAGATGAATAATAATGTTATAAAATTCAAAATTTAGTTAATACTATTCATAATGGCTAGTTCATGACAATATTATAATAATATAACATTGTTTATTAAAACCCGGTATTGCGTACAACACACGCTATCGGGGAAGGTCGCGATTGCATGTAATGCAAGCCAAGTCAGGGTTGCGTGTTGTGAAAGAATCCTTCGTTGTTTCGTATAACAGAATCCAACCATATTTCATTTATACATTTAATATATATATATATTTTCAATGTTGCGTATAATAACTATTATCAAAATTATGTGTAACACGGTCCATGAATAGTGTTGCGTATACTGCAAGCTAATACGGTGTTGCGTATAGAGCAGGGTAATCTTGGTGTAGAATACAACACAAGACATTAATTAAATTAAAATAATATTTTTCATAAAATCTCAGGCTGTTACAATAGGGTCTCTTATCATATGAACATAAAAATTACAGTAAGATTAATATAAAAGAACATCCCAACCAAAAGAAATATGAGCTTAAAAGGAATGATAAAAAGAGTGTACTTAAAAAGAAAGAGAGGAGTAGGATCCCTTACCTCGGGTCTGACTTGACTCGATCGTTATTTAACATCCTGAATGATAAACATGAGTTAATTTATAATTTCTTGATAACCTTTTTCAAGTTCATTATTCCTTTTATATCACTTATTTACATGTTATAAACATTATGTAATCATTTAAGTTAATAATGTTTGTTTTGTTGATATTTGGTTCTTACGCCGAAAGTGGACTTCTTACAATTACACAGTGTTCGTGTGGTCAAAGGTTCATTATATCCAGAATGATATTCATGATTTGGATATCATATATATAATATATATCCATAATATACATGTATTTATAATATTACATAATCATTTATTGGTAAGAAATGAAATGCACCGTTCATGGAGACTGTAAGCCGTACGTACGCATGAACGCTACATTCATTTCTATGTCATATTAATGGAAATAAAACTAAATGAGAGGTATGTATATTTTAATTCTAGAATTATATTAATCATTTATTTGTAACATAAATCATATATAATAACTTTAAATACATATTTTATACATCCCACATATGGCATTAACGAATCAAATCACATTGAGGGGGTGGTAGTCCGCACTTCCTAAAATGAAATTGTCGTGTTTACCCACAATGGAAACCATAAACGTATGCCACAAAAGAAAAATACAGAATATTAAGTAAAACATAAACATATTATATATCATATGTAAATATAGTGACATCTTAATGGCCAGATTTTAAGGTGTTATATGAGTTTTGAACAATCATCGTTTCGTGAGGCAGAAATTCGCCATCCACAGAAACAGTATGTTCTTTAACCATTTGATGTAGGTGTGTGTAAGTGTAGCTCGAATGATTATTATAAAAACATCCTATTATATTTATGATACTAGAGTTGTTACAAAAGAAATGAATAAAAAGAGTTTCGGGGGTTGGAGAATCAAAATAAAACAAAAGAACACAAGTGAAGACATTACCTTAAAATTGGGTAACTCTTTTTGATTTGAGCTCAAAGGCTTCCTCGAGAAGACTTCTGCCCAAAGTGAGGCTTTTAGGAGTAATAGAGGGATGTGGAGAGGCAAAATGAGTATGGGTTGGCCGAGAAAAATGCTTTGGATGTGTGGGTAAGGAGGTAGAGATGGGGGCCTTTATAAGAGGAGAGGAGGGGCACTCTTGGAAAGTAAAGAAATGGTACTTTATTTGTAAATGAGTTTTAGATTTAAAAGGTACCACATTGATATAATTCGAGGATAAGGTGATAAGGTTTCTAAATCCACCAATACAATAGGTTTTGGACATGTGTAGGTCATAGATTTTACATTATCTTTTCATTTTATTTAAATCCTTTATTAATGAGGTAATTGATGCATCATTATGATGTCATAAATAATTTTATTTATTTAATGTCTAAAAATTATAAAAAAATATCATTTTGTAAGAAATATTTTTGTCTTTCCAATTACTATTTATATTAAAATATCTTACTTGTATAACCCCATGTAAAATTGTTTTAGTAAAACAACTCATGTTTGTGTCATTTTTACTTTTACATTAAATAAAAAGTTATTTATGTCATCTCCAAACCAAAGTGGCTCCATGGGGTCCCCAAGTTGACCCATGGATTTTTTTGGTCGGAAATGACACATCCAATAAGGGTAGAACATATGTAAATCTCATCTCATATTATTAAAACATTATTTTTATCTTAAACTACACTAATTACCTCTATTCACGATTAAAAACATAAAAGTTACTATTCACCAAAAAATTATTTTAATTCCATTTAACCAAATTTTACTTCTTAATGACAACCATGTATGTCAGATTTTTGAAATTTAAAACACAGAGCTGGAAAAGTTTCATTTAAACGAAAAATCAGTTTCTTTAACTACCACTTAGTGGTTTCACTATTCATCAAAAATTGATGTTTTTCAGAAAAATACCAAAAATTCACCCTAAGATATATTTGATATTCTGAACTCAAAAATGATTTATACTTTAAAAAATTCAATAGATATAAGTTGAATTAATTAATTGAATAATTAATTCCTGCTGTCAAAACAAATAACGTGTTTTTAAGAAACAATATCTATTAAAAAATTGACACTAGTTTAAGTCCAATTTCAAATTGAAATTAATTCCAATGACCATTATTGGATTAAATGGAAAAAATATATTCTAATTTTACATTAAAAAAAATTCAAAAGATAATCTAATCATATAAATAAATTATATTAAAAAGAGGTTTTGAATTAAAATACAACATTTTTCACTATTCATAAAAAATGAACTTTATCGGAAAGAGACCAAAAATTTACAAAAAGTAAATTTTGATATCTAGATTCTATAGAAGAATGTTATTTTGTCAAATATAACACATAAAATTGTCAAAAATTGGATTTAAAAGAGGTTCGCCATCAAATGGCGGTTAATCGACCTTCTAAAGATTATTAGAAAGTTTACGCTTAAAATTGAATTCATTCACATTTTTAATCCACTAAAATTTATTGTAAAAAGTAAAAATATTTTACAAACATATATAATCATTTATTAGTTAGTTCTGTTCATTCCCTCCATTACAACGTCTAGGCATTAACTACCATTTAAGATAATATTATTTTATTATTATAGTGAAACGTAAGATTTCAAAGAAACTCGTTGTTGCATATTGGGTAAGCCATCAATCATAGTGTTCCCTTTAAATTAATATTAACATTTTATTCAAAAATAGGGATAAATATAAAAATTTCATATTATTTTTTTTGGGGTGTTACATCCTTCCCCCCTTTGGGGAATTTCGTCCTCACAATTTTAAAATTGGGCTCAGAAACTTCATTGAATGTCCCACATCAGAACAAGAGTCGGTAAAACAATCACTCTAAAATAACGAAAGAGGAGTACAGAGGTCACCCGAGTTAAACCATACTAGGATTCCATGTAAGCAAATATGGAAATGGAGGAAAAAAACAAATAGTCATGTTCTAATGGAGAGTGATAGTAAACATGTCTAGGAGAAAGTTAACCACAAGAAAATCACAAACTTGTGATGGGTTAAACGGTATTTGATTCCCCAATAGGAAATGTTAATATACAACATTCTTTTTTTAAGTTTCTTTTTATTGAGGAATTTATTAATAAGGAAACATAATCACTTATCATGTTGACTTCCAACATTTATTAGATTTCTTACACAAACTCATATTTTCTCAAAAAGACGAGTATTTAGGAAGACTTGTTCACAATAAGAGTACTATAATCAACTTCTAGAAAATCACCTAATCCACAAATGAGAACTATATATTTCCCATGTCTTTATACATTAACCCAAACCAAAACCAAAATGGTTAGTACAAGATCAGATAATCCAGACAAGGATAACCCTTTATAAAAAGAAAATCTATTCTTAATCTCCAAAATTTGTCCAACAAAACCCAAAGTTCAACGAGAACCATTTGATAAACAATTTGTCCCTAAAATTCTTCAAATTAAACCAAAATAATATTGAAACCCAAATATTTTAAGGATTTAGTCACATAGTCTTCCAAGGTACAAATTAACTTTTCTCTCCAAATAACATCAGTTGCTCTTAAATTCTCATATTGAAAAGTAATTAACCTAATCACATATCCTCGATGATAGGTTAATCATTTCCATAGATAACCCAAAAATAAACTTACACTTGATTCATAAAATCATCTAACTAAAAAGAATTAGTCAAACTAACTAGGGACTTCACGTAGTCCAGTGGTAGGTGATAAAAACCAGTCGCACTTTGGTTGTGGGTTCGATTTCGGCAGCTTTGTCCGACGCGACGGGTTGTCAAACGGTCGGCGTGTTTTCCATTTTCTAAAACTATATAATTATTAAAAAATTCCCCTAAACGAGATAAAATCTTCAAAAAATGATCATATCATATTTTAACCTCAAGTTTATCTCATGCCTTTCATTTTCCATCATAACATATAATAACCCACAATTACCTTAAAAGTAAGGGTCATATAAACTCTAATGGTTACCTTTATAATTATTACCTGAACATCCACATAGATTGGTCATCTCGTACGTGATGCATTACAGATCATACCAAGGTTCAAGTGTCTGATCATGACTCCTTGATAGTTGTTTTAGAACAACCACGAGTTTCCTCAATGAATCCCCCATTTTACCAAGTATGTTAATCAGAGAACCACCACAGTTTCCTTCAAACCTATTGTCTCTTTGGTGCTTGCTAGATCCATCAATTCACTAAAAACAGAAATGTCAGTGATAGTAAATCAACTGAACCATCATGTACTAATGAGGAAGGTAAAAACTAAGATATACTTACTCATTCACTTTATCTAAAACTAGGACTCTTTCTGAAATCCTAACCATTATGGTAATGTCACTTGTCCTTAGAGAATACCCTAACCTCTAAAGTTATCTAAACCGACCTTTGATGCCAACTATAAGGCCCCCACCTTAAACCTTACTTAATCTTGAGTTATTACAAGATTACACATTGAGGATCTTTTCAGGTTAAGAGTTTTAGAGAATTAGATCATAAAACTTGCATTACATTCCACATTTAAACAAAGTGGTTACATAAAAGATAGTATGAATTTTTCCCATCACCAGAAAAATATTTAAAATAAAACATGGATTCTTTCTTGACACTTCTTTGACACTATCATCATATCATGTACCCATCCCTTGACCTGTGAAAAACATTTCAAAAACATGGGATGAGCATAAAAATCTCAGTAAGGGGTATAAAAATATGAAAAGAAAACATGAGTACATGTATACATAAGAATGAAATCATACATTACCCAAAAAACATAATCACTTTAACATACCTCATAAAATCATGAATAAATGATAGAAATCATAAGACATAAAGGTAACTTAAGGCATTTATAACATTCTTATATAGGGAGTAACCCTCTTGGTTACGTTTGGAATACCCATCACAATATATTCCCTAAATCTCTTCGGAGAAACCTTAACGTTTAACCCCTTCGCGTTACCCAATGCATTGGAGAGCTATATCGGGCTCACCTTCCCTTAGTTTATCACGGAACCACCCATCTTCATAATAATGCCCAAGAACCAAAACATAATTTTATCACATAAAACATGTATAAAGAAAACATAACATTTCCACTTTTCAATAACAAGATATCAATAAAAAACATTGATATAAAAACATTATGAAATCCATTTTCAATAACAAAATAAATGAAAAGTAAAACATGGAATTTATTTTTCTTTTAAAAAAAGATTTGGCTTGTAGAGGAATCCGAAACTCAAATAATGGTCACGGCGGCGGAAAAGTCTTTGTCTCCGAATATGTACGACAAAAACATTCCCTTTTTTCATTTAGTAAAATGATTTGTATAAAAAATATTCCTTTTGGATAAACGTAAATGTCAAAAGGTTTTATACACCGTATAAAATAAGGTTGTGTATAAAAAAAATGCCTCAATAAAAGTAGATTGAGATGAGGTCCCATACAAAGACGGTATCCTTGGATTAAGGATAAATCAATTACATAATTATATGTGACTAACTAATACACCAAATATAAGTGGATATTAAGTGTAAAATAATTAAAGGTTATTCACACATATTCATAGAACGACATATTCATTGAGTACAAGCTTATCCCAAAGAATCCAAATTGGGTTAAGAAGTTCCCTTGCAAAAATTTGACAGCCTAACGACGTCACTAAAAAATTCAGAAAATGAGTTGATGAGAGATAAAAAGGGTATCTCATCACTTGGACATAAAATTTAAATCACTAAAGATATTGAAGATTATATCCCAAAATAATGTTATGTGAATTAATATACATCACAAAATAAGTCTTTTAAAAAGTTGAGGGTGAAAGGTTCCCTTACTGACATGGGTATCTTTCGAAACATACACCCCGTGAAAGAAGGACAATACAACAGTGATGTAAATACTCATAAATGAAAGTATATTACACAATGAGTAAAATAATGGTCAGTACATAAAACACTCAAATGAAATTGTGTAAAATTTATCATAAATCTCACGGGAATAAAAGTGAGATGAAAAATCCCTTATGAAAACTCGGCAGCCTAACGACGCCACTTAAAACGTCCAAAAATGGATTGATGAGATCAAATAGGGTCTATCATCATATTACAATAAAATTTACAGCAAGTGGAATATAAAATAACATCCCCCATAATAACAAAGTGGAGCTTAAATGAAGTGACATAAAGGAGATTACTTAAAAAGAAAGAGAGAGGTTAGATCTCTTACGAAAATTATGCAGCCTAACGACGCCACTCAAAACTTCCAAAATGGATTGATGAGAGAGAAGATGGTCTCTAATAATATGAACATAAAAATTATAGTATGATTAATATAAAAGAACATCCCAATCACAATAAAGATGAGCTTAAAAGGAATGACATAAAAGAGTGTACTTAAAAAGAAAGAGAGGAGTTAAATCCCTTACCTCAGGTCCGACATGACTCGATCGTTCTTTAACGTCCTGAATAATAAACTTGAGTTAATTTATACTTTCTTAAGAACCTTTTTAAAGATCATTATTCCTTTTATATCACTTATTTACATGTTATAAACGTTATTTAATCATTTAAGTTAATAATCTTTGTTTTGTCGATATTTGGTTCTTAAGTCGAAAGTGGACTTCTTACAATTACATGTTGTTCGTGTGGTCAAAGGTTCATTATAACCAAAATGATATTCACGATTTGGATATCATATATATCATATATATCCAGAATATACATGTATTTATAATATTACAAAATCATTTAGAGGTAAGAAATGAAATGCACCGTTCATGGAGACGGTAAGCCGTATGTACGCATGAACGCTACTTTCATTTCTACGTCATATTCATCAAATTAAAACTAAATGAGAGGTATGTATATTTTAATTCCGGAATTATATTCATAATTTATATGTAACATATATCATATATAATAACTTTAAATACATCCTTTATACATCCCACATATGGCATTAACGAATCAAATCACTTTGAGGGGGCGGTAGTCCGCACTTCCTAAAATGAAATTATCGTGTTTACCCACAATGGAAACCATAAAGGTATGCCAAAGAAAAAAATACAGAAGATTAAGTAAACCATAAAAATATTATATATCATATGTAAATATAGTGACATCTTAATGGCCACCATTTAAGGTGTTATATGAGTGTTGAACAATCATCGTCTCGTGAGGCAGAAATTCACCATCCACAGAAACAGTATGTTCTTTCACCATTTGATGTAGGTGTGTGTAAGTGTAGCTGTAATGTTTCTTATTAAAACATCCTAGTATATTTAAGATACTGTAGTTGTTACAAAAGAAATGAATGAAAAGAGTTTAGGTGGTTGGAGAAGCAAAATAAAACAAAATAACACAAGTGAAGACATTACCTTAAAATCGGGTTACTCTTTTTGATTTGAGCTCAAAGGCTTCCTTGGAAAGACATCTGCCCAAATTGAGTCTTCTAGAAGTAATAGAGGGATGTGGAGAGGCAAAATGGGGAGGTTTTGGCCGAGCCAAATACTTTGGAAGTGTGGTTAAGGAGGTAGAGGTGGGGGCCTTTTATAATAGGAGAGGAGGGGCACTCTTGGAATGTAACGAAATGTTACATTATTTGAAAATGAGTTTCAGATTTAAAAGGTCCAAAATTTATAGAATTCGGGGCTATGGTGATATGGTTTCGAAATCCACCAATAAAATAGGCATTTTACATGTGTAGGTCAAAGATTTTACATTATCTTTTCATTTTATTTAAATCCGTTATTAACAAGGTAAATGCTGCATCATTATTATTTCATAAATAATTTTATATATTTAATGTCAACAAATTATAAAAAAAATATCATTATGTAGGAAATCTTTTTATCTTTCCAATGAATATTTATAGTAAAAAATCTAGCTTGTATAACTCCTTCTAAAAATTGTTTTAGTAAAACAACTCATGTTTGTGTCATTTTTACTTTTACATTAAATAAAAAGTTATTTATGTCATTTCCGAAACAAAGTGGCTCCATGGGGTCCCCAAGATGACAAATGGATTTTATTGGTCGGCCATGACACATAAAATAAGGGTAGGACATGTGTCAAGCTCATCTCATATTATTATAACATTATTTTTACCTTAAACTACACTAATTACCTCTAATCGCGATTAAAAACATAAAAGTTACTATTCACCAAAAAATTATTTTAATTCCATTGAACCAAATTTTACTTCTTAATGAAAACCATGTATATTGGATTTTTGAAATTCAAAACACAGATCTTGCAATGTTTTATTTAAACGAAAAATCAGTTACTTTAACTACCACTTAGTGGTTTCACTATTCATCAAAAATTGATGTTTTTCATAAAAATAAAAAAAATTCACCCAAATATATATTTGATATTCCGAACTCAAAAATTATGTCTATTTTAAAAAATTCAAAACATATAAGTTTCATTAATTAATTTAATAATTAATTTCATGCTGTCAAAACAAATAGCGTGTTTTTAAGAAACAATATCTATTAAAAGATTGACACTAGTTTAAGTCCAATTTCAAATTGAAATTAATTCCAATGACCATTATTGGATTAAATGGTAAAAATATATTCTAATTTTACTTTAAAAACAATTCAAAATATAATCTAATCATATAAATAAATTAGATTAAAAATATGTTTTGAATTAAAATACAACAATTTTCACTATTCATAAAAAAAATGAACTTTATCGGAAAGATACCAAAAATTTACACAAAGTAAATATTGACGTCTCAATTATAAAGAAGAAATTTATTTTTTCAAATATATCACATATAATTGTCAAAAAGTGGATTTAAAGGAGTTTCACCATCAAAAGGCGGTTAATCGACCTTCTAAAGAATATTAGAATGTTTACGCTTAAAATTGTATTAATTCACATTTTTAATCCTCTAACATTTATTGTAAAAAGTAAAAATATTTGACAAACATATATAATCATTTTTTAGTTAGTTTTGTTCATTCCCTCCATTACAACGGCTAGGCATTAACTACCATTTCAGATAATATTATTTTATTATTATAGTGCAACGTAAGATTTCAAAGAAACTCATTGTTGCATATTTGTTAAGCCATCAAGCATAGCGTTCCCTTTAAATTAATATTAACATTTTATTCACAAATAGGGATAAATATAAAAATTTCACATTATTTATTTACCTGGGGTGTTATAAATAGTGATTGGAATCTTATGGATCTATTATATTAGAGTCATTTGGAGGTTCATGATAGACATAAGAAGATGTTTCTTTCTTCTATATTTGTTACCTCTCCTATAATGGATCGAGTGAAAATGAGACATCTATCTCTTTCAATAGGCCCAGTCCTATTGGTGAGTGTGTTAGGTAATGACCCAAATCCTGGGTAGACCATATGTGACAATGATATGCTATGTTTACATTGGTGTGTATGGGTGTTTTCAGACATTTGAAAAGGAAATGTTTCAAGATTTTCATCCTTCAGTTCAGGAATTCCTTCTTGGTGTCACCAAGATGTATCGAGATATACACTGTTATTATTAGTGTCTGGGTAAGAAGAGGGATATAGTTGGTTTTGTTATGAGATGTTCTACCTGTCAGTATATGAAGGAGGTGCCTCAGCGACCAACATGGATTTTATAGTTGCTACCCATTCTCGAGAGGAAGTGGAATGATGTTGTGATGGATTTTGTGATTGGTTTACTAATATCTCTTCGAGGGAATGATGTAGTTTGGTTTGTTGTTGGAAGACTCACGAAGGTAGTGCATTTCTTATTGTATAATCAAACCTTCATCATTTAATATATTGGAAGGCTATACATCTGAGATATTGTAACCTTTTATTGTGTTTCACAAAATATCATATCAAACAGGGATGCTCGATTTACATCTCTTGCCTAATATGGACTACAGAGGGATTTGGTAACATAGGTACGTCTGATTACAACAGAACATGCCTAGATAGATAGATAGTCTAATTTCACAATTCAATGTTTGGAGGACATGCTTTGATAATGCTTACTAGATTTTAGGGGCTCTTGGGAGACACACATACCTCTAGTGGATTTTTCTAGAACAACATTTTTTAGGAAATGATTCTGATGAAACCTTTTGATGCTTTTTATGGCAGGCCATGCAGATCATCCCTATGTTGGAAAAATGAAAGAGTTGTATCTATACAGGGACCTCTTATTTTCCAAGATACCACTGAACAGGTGTAGTTTATTCAGAAGAGGATGGATACAACATAGTGTCAGAAGAAATCTTATGATGTTCAATGGAGACGATCTCTAGGATTCAAGGCCGGATATCATGTTCTCTTACATGTCACACAGAGGATGGGTCATAGGAGGATTTGGAGACAATGAAAGATTTTATCAAGATACATTGGGTCAATTGAGGATTTGGATATAGTAATCCAGGTTGCCTATCAGTATCAGTTACCTCAAAGGTACCGAGATATGCATGAAATCATCCATGTTTCTCATCTACGATATTACTTTTCATACTCGTCTCATGATTTTCAACGAGAGGAGGTTGAGTTTGAGGGAGATGTATCCTTTAAAGAGAACCCTATTAAGATTTTGGATCATAGTAAATTTGTTCTCTGAGGTTGGTTTGTTCCTCCGGTATGGGTCCTATGGCAGCATGTGTAATTATTGGATGAGTCATGGGTGAGGGAGGCTGACGTATGATCACTGTGTCCTGAGTAGTTTTATGTTTCTTCCTAAACAAAATTTGAAAGGAAATTCATAGATGAATTCCTTTAAGGGGGAACTTTTTTAATAACTAGGATCATAGTTCTAGTTATGGACTTTTATTTTGGGTTGTTTCGATGAAAATGGAATATTGGAGAAATTTTGTACTTACACACTATGAACTCTTTTATATACATTGTGTACTCGGTTTCCGCATGTAGCCGTGTACTGGTAGTGTAACGGCTGAGTAAATTGCCATGTGGGAGACCTGGATGACTCCCTAAAGCTGGGGAATGTTGAGGCTTGTACACAGCATGTTTATTAAATGAAAATGCCATATAATTTTCTTTTCTATTGGATTTATGAGACTGGGGTCAAGTCTAATTTCCAAAAGCATCTTCTTCTTCTCATTGCTCGAAGTGGAGAGCAATGTATGGACAGAATTCATCGATTTCCTCCCATTATTTTGTCTGATCTCTTATTGAGACACCTTTAGTTGAGTTGTATTCCCTCCTGTGATTTCTCCTTTTACCTGAAGCCTGTCTTCCTGATTTCCCCTCTCTGAAAATGTTATTCAAGATTGAACGATTTTGTCCTTTTTGTATATCTATAACATTATAGGCCTAGTCAAGGTCAGATTTTCAAGAGTAATAATCATACAACATCGAGGTCGGTGTTTTGTGCATTTCTTAGGATGTATTTGGATTTTAAATGCATAATGTCTTGAATACCCATGTCTAGGGTATTTAATGTTATGTAATTTAACCCTATTTGATGACTTATATTTTTTTATACTGGAGATATGTTTATTGATTATAAATAATTTTCATTTCCTTATTATGGATGTTATTCCAATATATGATTTGGTTATGGTAGTTGGGTCTATAAATCATGTTATGTTACATTGTTTCCATGCCAAATGTTGTTAGAATAAAGTTGTTGTCGTTATGAAATGCATGTGATTCACATTATGAAAGAATGACCAGGGGTAATTTAATGGGAGAAATTCATAAAGTTGGATATATTAATTATGAATTTTTGTTAGGATTTACCATAGTTATTGACCGTGAGAGCTGTAGTGGGTCATTGACCAGAGGTGTTAGACTATGGGAGATACCCAGAGGGTTGTTATTAAGGAAATGTTGGGCCATATGGACTTGAATATGGGAGACGACATGGGGTCATTATAATTAAGACTGAGTGGTTATTGACTGAGAGAGCTACCCTGGTGGACTTTTGTTTTATATTAGTTCTATGTGGGACCAAAGTGGATAGACTCTATGAGCTATCCCAGAGGGTCATTATTATTATTGAATGGGTGTAATATGAAACAATAGGGGATTATATTATAAGAACATCACCTTATCATTCCATGTGAATGCTTGAATGATTTGGATGAGTCTTCCAAGTCAAATCACAAGCTTTGACTCAATCTCACTTGTTTTTTTAGATAGTCTTCTATGCCATCTGTTGTTACTATTGTATAGGGTTATACAGATCCTAGGATAGATTTCAAGGTTAGATTATTAATAATTGTGAAAAATTAATAAATATTAATAAATATAACTTAAAAAATATAGTATTTTTTACTTTTGAGTACTTCCTAGTTTATTTCTTCATTTTAGAATATTTCCTGCTATATATATTCACTGATAGTTAGGAACAGATCTTTTGGAGGTTGCTTACTGAGATTCATCTCACACCCTATTTGGGTCATGAGTTTGGATCCAAATAGATTACTCGGTTGCATGTATTGATAAGGGAAGTAACCCTTCTCAATCAGGTACATGATTACTATTGGAAATGGGGAGCATGGGACCATGATGAGGCTTGAGATGCTGTCGTGTTAACTGTTTTCTGTACATTGGTTTCATTACATTATTTCAAGAATTGTGAATTTTTTTCTATTTTCTTTGATTCTTATGAAAAGAATCATTTATTAATATATATATATATATCAAGTGTTTATTATATCAGTCTTATACTATTTACTTCGGTTGGGTGGTAATACTACTTCTTCTACTATTTACTATTGGTTTCTATTGTGTTACTCTTCCAATGAGGTCATATTTTACCCACTGTCACACCCAAGGCACTCTCTTCTAGTCACCAGCCTCTGAAATTAGGGGAAACGATCTTGAGTTCATGTGATCAACCAGGTTCGGGGAACCTTTGGGCGTCACCAAGAATGGGTACGTTACAAATACTCACACATCTGGTACTCAAAATAAAATAATTTTCATTAAATATTTCATACTAATAGTGGATTCCAAAAAAGAAATTTCCAATAATTACATAGAATTACATAAAAAAATTCAGTACATATATTCGAAATACCTTTTAGATTTAGAGAACTATTTAATGAATAAAAGTAAGAAACTGATAAATCTTAGGGTTTTCTCCCATTATTGACATTTTTTTACCTCTATATACCAATTATATAATAAAAAATACTTATTCTAAATATACAATAAAATATTCTGCCCAATATATTTTACTATACAGATCATGTTCACTATATTCATTCATAACCAAGGGAAATGAAAACATGAGAAGGTGTAAGCTCAAACACATTAAATTTCATGACCTCCCCCCTCTGAATGTACAACACTTATGTTACTAATGAAGGATCAGAGATAATGACTACCCAGAGTACAACCCCTAGTAGGCCCCATATTGGAGACCAACATCAAGGGTACAATAAATATCAAAAAAGGGAGGAAATACCTTCTATAATAATAAAATCTGGGTATAGGAAGAATCCAAAATAATAATTATCTGGTACATAAGTTATAAGCTAAACAAAAATCCTCCCAAAATTAATGTAATAATTAATTAGATATAGATAATTATATCCAAATTATTACTAAAAAGTAAATCTAATAATATGGCACAACAACAACTCTTTAGCCTATGTATGAAATGTCCAAGAAAGTCCACACATTCCTCATGGATACCAGAATAATATATATATATATATATATATGAAGATAGTAAAACTATACTAGAATGAGCTATACTAAAGTCTCCCATTATCATGTGAAAATGATAAAATGAATACCCCCATTGGAGAATAGTAAAACCAATAGCACCATTGCATGTCAAGTATCCAATCTCATACTCCTCAGGGCACAATAACCAAATAAACATAATCCAAACATAGTAACATCATAAGAAGAAAACAAATAAAGAGTACCCCATAACTCTTTCCCTATGGGGTTACACTCTGAAACCCCAAAGGAATGCGTATTGGTGATATTATATCTTCTATATAGTAAACCTCCCTTAACAAACCTAAGTGGTAAAATCATGCCAATAACCCCATGTTAAATTAAAAATTGCATCTCTCCCAAAAAATCTGAGTCCATCACATCTGATAACCTCTCTCTTGAAGACACGCAGGTTGTCTCATCACATGAAATATCATCCGAAGATAGAATGGAAATCAAATAACATAAAAACCACTTCCATTACCAGAATAGTATGGTTTTGTTAATATAATGAACATCAACCTTCTATCCCCCTCCAACCATGCTTGAATCCCACTATAACTGATGTCATAAATCATCCCCATATTTCCAAAATTTATTTTTTTCAATAATAACATGTTGATGTAGTCACCTTTTGAAAAAGAGATATGGAATGACAATGTATACCACCATCCATCCACACAACTAGAACATTGGAAAGATCCATAAAATATATGGGGTATGACACCTAGATCACATTATTGGTGGGGTGGATATAAAAGTCCAAGATAAATTCTAGTTATACACACACATATATATATATATTCTCAAGAAATACCAACATATGGGTATAAAATCAATGTACTAACCAACTCAGAAATTAAATATGAATCCTCCAAACACTTCTAATTTTACTTCCACCACTAAATGCACATTTGCATAAAATAATCCCTAACCAACATATCCTATTTTACATTTCAAAAACTTCCTCAAAATAATCCATTTTTTAGATTTTATTTTATTGAACAGTCCCAATATTGTAATTAAATTTTTATTATATAATCATCATTCATTTTGACCACATGGACAATTCTAATTAATTCATTCATTATACATTAATCCAATACCAATTGAAGTCATCATTCTCATATAATTACATTACATCCAAGGTAAATAATTGAAAACAACACTATAGAAGCAAATGACCAATAATCCTCTTTCAAACAATCCCATATCGCACCCTTTAATAGCCACAACCACGATCTGTATATCAATAATTTTCTGCATCCCCAATAAGATATTACTTTTGAACTTCTCATCAAATCGCCTCCATATACAACATATATAAATATCATCCACCTCCCATACCAACACATCACAACAGATAGACCCCAATTCTGAACCACAAAATACATTACATTTCACATCACATTAAAACATCATTTTTTATATTTATCAAGGGTATTATCATCACTTCCACTCTATTGTTTTATGGGAATTTTCTCACAGTCCATATTTTCCGTATTAAAACAATTTAATTACCATATATAAGTGGATATCCATTTATATTTAATGTGATAAAATATAACCACAACCTCACAATGTATAAAAATTCCATAAAAGATTTTTTTAGTGTGGAACCAAGTCCATAAAATCAAAATATCAATAATATAATAATATATAAAATCATACAATTTCAAACCTCATAACATTAAATTTCAATGTAACCATGTTTTAAATATTTACCGAATCAATTTAAAATATTTATATAAATAATATAAAAGGATTATAAACCCTATGACATTATATATTACATGAGAAAGATAGTCTTTTGTACCTAAAATGGATATTAATGATATCGTAGATAATGTTTTAATAAGTGGGAGTCCACCAATAATCACCCCAATGAATTATAACACTCTTGTAATCCTAGAACGCAACAACCACACCATTAAAATATGAAAATAATTTAAAAAAACAAAGATTTATCTTGATAGAAATGGTTTTTGGAAAAATAACTAGAAGACAAATAGCGGGAAAACTAGGAAATGGAACAAAGGAACTCACATAAACCAACATGAGTGGGTCTCGTGAGAATAACGATGAAATCTACTAAAAAGGGGATGAAAGACCACATTGTAATACACTTTTTTCACCAAATAAATTAGATAAATATTATAAATGTGATATTTTCTGAAGGGATTTATGAAATTATACCATTATATAAAAAATGAATTTGACATAGCTCTAGAACAACACTACAAACCTATAGAATATATAAGGGAATGTGGTTAATTACACCTCACTCTATTGCATCCCTACAGTTCAAAGTGATAGTGTGATCCATAGAAATATCAATGAACTAAATATATAAAATAGTGGATGACACCACATAGTAACCAATGACACTACACAGAAGACACCTAAAAACTAGTAAAAATAAAAGAAAGGGGTTTAGGCCTCAGTTTATTTTATTTAACGACAACCATAAAATATCCAAATCCCTCTAATCTGAAACTCAGTAAACTACGCGATAATAACTTCTCAAAAAAATCAATGGGTGAATTAGAAGTGTCACAAATACGACATCTAGTTGCCCTATACTTTACAAAAATTCCTCCTAAGACAAATAATAATAACTGACAACACCACACCAAGCTATACAATATAGTTACACCCATAGGTATATTTTTTTCTCATTTAAACTTTTTCTGGTCTATACTACCCTAAAATTTTCCTAGACACCTCCAATAGTAGAATACCAAAAAATTAATGGGACTAGAAGGTCTAGTATTATATATTATATATATTATAAACTATTCAATCCCTTACCAATACAACCAACCTGAAAATGGAAAAGATAAATATTTGCTCTGAAAACCAACTACAGGATATATCTCTCAAGGATCTATTCACAACCATGAATATGGTCAAACTAAATGAACTAAAAATGTCAATAATATTCCCCCAATTTTTCTCATATCCACAACACCAAACCAACATCTTGTCAATATTCTCATAGAATATTTAGAACAACTATCCCAATATCTACATATTCCAAGAAAAAGAATATAAAAAATACATAACTCAATAAAAACCACATAAATTAATGAATTATATATAATATATAAAAATACATTCCACATTGTGTGGAACTAACTCAACCACACCATTTAATAATTTCATAGTAAAACTTGTATTGAATTGGAATAATGTTTTCCCTTGTTCATATTCTTTATGTGTAAACACACATAAAATCACTTTGAAAAAAAAATGACACAATTTATTTTCAATTCGTGCATTGTCAACTAAAATGCAAAAAAAAGAGACAATTTCAAATCAATTCTAGGAACTCATTTAATTTTTTTGTATCTTGATCCCTTCTACCATCTTCCATTCCACCATGCTTCAACAATACATGAAACAATGAAATGAGATGTACCTGAAGAAAATATACCAAGATTTCTATATCTATACTGACAGATGCATCAAGGTGAAATTGTCTTTGATATCAAAATGGACCTAGTAAAAGACATGGTATTCATGATTAATATTTTGATGGGTTTGATAGATTTTGGATAAAATGCTAATCTAGTAAAATTATAATCGATGTTACAATACATAATCCTCCTTCCAAGCATACCACAAAAACATGAAAGGCATAAAAAACTATAGATAGAGCCCACTACCCCTTCCAAATCATCAATACCAATATCTAAGGGAGAATATTTGGAAGATTTGTCTCAAATCGTGAAACAAAAATGATCCATCCAGTGATCAAAAAAAATCTTTTATTCATATGTTTTTTATCTAATGATAAATAATATGAAACTTATTTTTCAAAATCTACCTCACATCAGGACCAATAACTAATTACTCTCCTTTCATGGAACAAAACAAATGATAATGACATGTACTCTGGTATAAAACGTAATACATGGCAATTCTAAAGGATGGGTGATGGATATATTTATAAGAAAAATCATTCAATGAAAAGGGTATTATAAAGAGACAATGATATAAAAGTTTATCCCTAAAACATTTCTTCCATCATCTATATAATCCACTCCATACTCCCATATTTATTTGGATATATAGCAGTTCAGAGATGTAAGTGAGATTCAATAGTATACAACATTCCCCTCTAGAGTCATGATGTAAAATGAGTATCTTATATGATATAATTAATATTCAAAATCTGTTAAACTACACCACATAATAAATGTACATCCTTTTTTAAACTTCCATTGTTCCGAGATACTGGATTTCTAATTAGTTTAGTTCATCAAAAAATCCACATTTACCTAGATAAATTCCCAGCCTCTCAAATCATTGAGAAACCAAGTGATTAAATCCATTGATATTTCATCTAATTAAATATTTGAAACATTATATGTGTGGAAAAAAAATATCCAGTAACATGATAAAATTAATTTACCTAATTGAAATCTAAGAAACGAGTAAAAAACTCTCCCACTTCTTAAATAATCTCGGGCCACAAAATCGAATCATCAAACAATGCCACATCTTATTCACACATTAGTGTAAAATGAAGGATCAATATGATACTCATAAAGTAATCCCTCATGCATATATATTGGAAAAATCATGTAACACACCATGGTTTTAAGAAATATTTTTATTCAATAAAATTTAATTTTCTCAATATCTTATGTTACATGGAACAACGAGTTTTGACAAATCATTTTATACTATTAACATTATTATTTAATAAAAACATTCATTTCCATAATATTAGAATATTATGTTTGAATTGGAATAAAAATATATAAAACATTTGGTATAATAGTTTCATATAATTATATAATATTGATAAAATATTAAAAATAATTTGTAATGCATTTATATGTTTTTAATAAACAATTTTCAAGGAATGTTTTTTTATTTTATATTTATGAACAAATAATAAAATTAAATTTTTATATAAAATAATTTGATTCAATTTTATAATCTATATGTAAATATTATATTTGAGTAAAATATTGAGAATTATCAGAAATTAATAATATTGTTTGAATGGTGAAAAATATTTATAGAAAAAAAATCGATTGAAATTCACATCATTATTTTTAGTTTAAGAATGTTTTGAATGAATGATTAGTTAAATTAAATGTTCAGTAATTGAATTTTGTTATTTTGAATCAATTTCAGATATAATTTTTATATTAAAACATTTTATAGATAATAAAATATTTTCTTCGAGAACTAACATTTTCATCAAATTAGCAAGTATTAATTTAAATTAAATTTTTCGCTTGTGTGAATTGATGTTGATAAAATGAGTTTTATATTTAGTATAATAATAACATATATGATATAATATGTTAAATTTTAATGTGTATAATTATATATCAGGAAAAATAATAATATATAATTTTTTTTTTCATGGTTAAAATAGGTTTTCATTGTTACGTACAGATGTTTTGTGATTAATTCCAAAAATTAAATGCACATTTATTTTAGAAATTGTATTTCATATTTATAATTTGTGGGAATAAATTATATATAATATTTTTTAAAGGGTAAATTACATAGGTAATTAAATATAAACTAGTGGCCTTGATGAAAAATAAAATGGTAAAAGTGAGTAAACAATTAGATTAATGAACAACATGATGGGAACACGTTTTTTGTGTGGTGATGTTATAGGTTCATGAAATAATATTTAAAATAAATTATTTAGAAATTATCTATGAACTTGTGATTATAAATAATTAACATTATTTAATAGTTTTTGGTTTTTAAAAATAATCCCACTCTTACAAAACTATAAATGGGAACTTTCTCCCCTCATTTAATCACACCACCTAAGACTTTTACTATATGAAAACCTAACAAAATCCATCAAAAAAATAATTATACACAATATTGTTATATTTTTAATACAAAAACAATACCTTTGGGCTATAATATGATATTAAAAATGATTTTTTTCTGATATAAGGTAGTTTCCTTTACAAAACTCATTTATTTTATAATTTTATTAACACATTCATTTGTGTCCTAATAAGTTCATTATTATTGTGTTTTTAAGAAAAACACCTTTTTTATCTCTTTAATAATAACATTTTTATTCAATTTAAATTACTTCTAGAAAACTAAAATAATAATTATAATATTATATATTTATTTTTTGAAGAAATGTTACACCATTATTAATTCTTTTTAAAAGATTAAATGGAATATTTTTGTTATTTTCTATTCAAAAACTATTTTTTAAAATTTGAAAGTAATATTTATATTATAATATAAGACATGAAACATATTTTATGATATAATCAACACTAATTTTTTTAAATCATTATTTAAAGGTTCCAAATGGTATTTTTCTTGAGAATGGTTTTTAAATGATTCATGAATATTTTTTTAATATGGTGACTGTTAAATAGAAAAATGTAATTTTCATCCATTAATGTCCCATTTTGTCTTTCATAATCAGTTTACATATAAGATAATATAATTTGATGATAGTCACTATTTATTGGGTATTTAAAACATGGAAACTGTTGTTATTCATTTATAGATAGTTTTCATTTTGCTAAAAATATTTTCATGAAACATGTTATTTTTCACATGAGTTTTTTATTTTGAATTGATGAAATGATTATAAAAAAAATTCCCTATTTTATTCTATAATGAAATTTTTATGAAATGCATTACTTTTCTAGGTCCAAATATGTTAAATTTTTTATGAACTTTCCTAACACGTATGTTTGATTTTAAATATCTAGATGGTGGGACTTATATTTCCCTTCAATTCATTGGTAAAATATTGATATCTCATGAGAATATCTAAAATGTAATATGGTGTAAACCTAGTTCATTAATATAATTTTTTTCTATTAATATCATTGTATTAAATGATGAATACTATTATGGTTTGTGGTGTAATAAAAAAACACTATGATAGTATTGGGATTGTAAAATGACTACTATGATCATTTTTTCCAAGTGATCCTAATAAAATATTGTTGTCTCATAAGGTAATATTTGACTAACAAAGAAATTATATTCTATTGGTATGTGTATAAAATGATTAAATTCCATATTTCAATTTTATTCTTTAATGGATCATGTTCTCCAATTCCTTTGTTAATTTTGTCTAATAAACTACCATGATTTTTCACAAGATTTATTTTTTTTGATCTATGATATTCGAGGTAAGTTTGTAAATTTTTTCACATTTTAACCAACCCTTATGGTCATATTATGTAAATATACAAAATTTCTACCCATACTGAGCATATCAAATGACCCCTTATCATGTATCCATTATTTAGGTTATGATGAAATAAATTCTGTTCCATTTGTCATAGTAGTTTTCAAAAAATGAAAAACATAGTAGAAGATGATATAGTTCACAAATTTTCCAATTAAATAAAAATCAATGTTCCCAAAGGAACTAGGAAAAAAAATTTCATTCTTGTACTGTTATATATTGTAATTAAAATTCATCTTTTAAGATGTTATATCCTAGTATGTGATGTATGGGTCAATATAGTGGGAGTAAGAGTGATATTTAGTTACTCATTCCAGCAAAGGATGCAGAAACATTATTTCTAATCCAAAGTATAATTATATGTATAATTTAGGGTATATTTGTTTTGTAATTTTGGTGAAAGAAATATTGAGTTATTTCAATGGAACTACCTCTAATACTAGATAATATATGTGGATGTGGCTCTAGTATAGTTTTATCTGGGGAAATAAATCAAAAAAGTGGACATTGAATTGGTATTGACCATCACCTGTTTGATGAAAATTGGCCTTGATGGACACCTAGTATGGAAACCCAGGGGTATATCTTTTGGAAATTGGAAAAACCATTATGAACTATTAAAAATGCATTGAAAATATGATGACCATGAACTAACTCGGTTAAAACTACCATTTGATAGATTATAATGAAGGTTTCATGGTTTACACATCTTATTCAAAAAATTTCTTGATTTAACACTCCGATCAAAGATAACCGATGTTCATTCTTACAATTTTTGTTATACAATGGGATTAATGTTAGAATGATAATGTTTATGTCATAATAGGTATTCTCAAATAATGAGAAACCTATTTAATTTTAGTTATATGAGTTCATGTCTATGATTAAATCTGTCTTGGGATGTCCATTATTAACCTCAATGATTAATTGAATAATTATAATATAAATACCCTACTAGAATGATTTCCATATCTCAATCCCATGATTATTCTTCTACATAAGTTATCTAGAATGTTTATCTTGTAAATCTTGTTATTCTCAGGTTTTTGAGTTTTATGATATCCTGATAGTGTATTAGAATTTTCATCATAAATACCCAAAAAAAAATGATTAAGGGAATTCACATATTCTATTTCAAATCAATTGATGATCATATGTTAGGGCAATGATTGATATGAAATTTCAATATAAATCACAATTACTTTATGGGTCTTGATTCGAATTTAAATGGGGTGAATATATCAAATTTTTTTGTGAAAACATTAAATTGATGATATTCCTATTATTTTGGAGCTTTCCATTAACTTTTTAGAAGATATTATAATTATTACACTGAAAAATAAAGGTGAGTTCTCAAAACAATTTAAACTTAGTGCAACACCTATTTCAAATAATAATTATAGAATTATGTCGATTCACTACAAAAAATGTGATGATTTTCTGTGGTTTATTCGTGGTGGTTCTAGTTAAATATTTGAAATAAATCCTATTAAAAAATTTATGATAGTTAAAGTATCTTAAATTTGCCAAGTATTTTTTTATTTTTTAAATTTCTAGTGGTTTCAATTAAACTGCCGCTGTATGTTTTTGAAAAATCATTATCCATCCCCCTCCTACGCTCCCACTGTTTGAACCCAACCCATTCTGCCACCTCCCCACAATCCTCCACTCTACTATATTGGGGTTACCTGGATCCCACAACCCCCTTCCCCCACCCATCTTACTCCTATCTCCTCTGTGGTAACCTCGAGCCTGCGAACCATGAACCCCGCTTCCCCCCCACGTCATCCACTCGGGTTGGCTCACTGGTGACACCAATCCCCATGACTCCCTCATTGGACTCAATTCCACTCTTTCTTAATGATGCAGCCACCCCCCCCCCTCGAGTTCTCTCTACCTGGCTTGGATACCCTCTTAAGTGGAAACACAAACACCTTAAATGTTGCATCATACTCACCATAATTTTATAATTGAGTTAAATTACAAGGACAATCAATGTTGATAAAAATAGAATAGATTTTTTTCATTGGATAGTAATAATATATTTAATTTTGGATTATAATATGGTATTCTGATTTTTATGTTAGTTGTTTTGCGTTATAATCATCATTAATTTTTGTTATGTTTTATTAAATAAAAATAAATAAATTCATTATGTTATTTATCAGTTATGAAATCCATATCATTGCAAATTTAGTGGTTTTTATTTAATATAAATGATTTACACTTTTACCTACTTTTATTAGTTCTTCTAATTATTGACAGTCACATAATTATGGCTATTTTCCAACCCATAAATAATTTTTGGTTTTTTCTGGGTCACATATGGTTTTATCCACAATATTGGAATGATTTCAAAAGATAAATGCTTTAAAATTTAGATATTACACCATACATAAATTTATCATAACACTTCATGTTTTATGAATTGGTTTTGAGTTATTTAGCATAAGAAAATATATATAATAATGATAGATTTTTTAAGTTTAATCTTTACATGCATTATAATCAATTATCATTTCTGGTGATTGTAACAACAAACATAGTTTCACTTATTTTATTTTAATTATAATGTTTCTTAATAAAATTAAATATTATAGTTAGTTTTATATTTGTTTACTAAAATGAATAATTTCTTATCTTTTTATTTAGAAATCACAATATTCATTATTCAAATTAATTTTAATGTCATATTTTTTATGATTATCTCAAACATAAAGAACACCTAATATTATGTTATGTAGATAGAGTTAATTTATATAATTCATGGAAAACATGAAGTCACAATAATCCAATTCAATATAATATAGATATATAGAGATGAACATTTTGGTTATGAATAACATATAGTGATATCCATGTCATGTATAAATTATATTCATATTTTTAAAAGGGTTGTCCTATTGTTAGATTCATTATGGGAAATTGTTTAAACATTGATCAATGTTGTTAACTTTTCAAGGTAATGTACCCTCCCCAAATAAAACATAGTTTTATAATACACAATTTTCATTTGACTTATTCATCCAATTAATCTATGTTTTTGAGAAATAATAATTTTTTCATTCATGTTTTTATATTTGGATTTTTAAGAAACAATTCATTATTTTATTCATCACATTTTCCCTTATAGTTGTTATGAAAGAGTTTCCGGATATGTTTTGCGATATTTTATTTTTACATTACTAGTATTATTAAGAATTTATATCATTATAAATAAATTTATATTGAGAAAACAATCCAATACCTATGGATTAATGTTAATTTTAATTTACGTCAAAATACATTGATATGCCAAGGGTTTGAAATAATTATTATATTATATAAATGATTACTGATCCGTGCATGGTAAAATAAAATGTTTGTTTCCTAATTATATATTCAATTTATGGTTGAATATAAACACATTATATGAGAATTTGATATTATAATTATTTCATTCTTTAAATTTATATTGGATTTGTCATGGTAAATCAATTGTTATGGAATTTCAAAAAAATATATAATAATGTCGAACAAATAAAAAGTGACCTGATAGAGAATAATTCCATTTGAAATTTGTAAAATTATGCTTTTGGATTTGCGGAATACAACGTTAAAGATTTCAATAGATAAAAAAACCATTTGTTGAACAAAAATATGTGATTCTTTCATATAACATCATGGGCCAAAAAATTTATTTCTGTTAATTATTTTAAGGAGGTTAGGAAGAAATGTATGAACGGTATGATAATTTTTAAATGTTTTCTTTCCAAAAAAAGGTATATCACATCAAGTGTATTTGTGGAATTACTAGAAAATAGTGTTCCTTGATTATAGAGTTGTCTCATGATTCATTTTCTTGAATATATGATCCCTGAGTCATTCTACGAGATGATGAATTCCGTAAAAATCATAGAATTTGTTATTCAATGATACGTTAAATCCACAGTGATTACATTATTTTTTGTGGATAATATTCTAATAAAGATTCAGGGGATATATCCTATTCAAGAATTTTATAGTTTATGAACAATAGTGAGAGTGAAAATAAATGAAACCCCCGGAAGAACAAAAAAACTCATACATTGTTAATATGTAACTTTCCTCTGAAACCACACATGAAAATATTATTCATGTCATCAAAGACTACTGACATCATAAACTGTAATTATAATGATATTAAAAATTACCTGATGATACACCCTACTGATTCAATGTCTTATAGTATGTTTGATTCTATATATGGAGCTTTTTATATGAATCAAAGGAATGTGAATTTCAGATTTTCTTCTGATGGTTTTATCCCTATTTTTATTTTAAGAACTAATTTTTGAATTTGGATAATCGATTTAATCCCCTATAATCTACCTTCATAAACATGTCTAAGAAGTCTTCTTTAATTATTTCTATGATTATTCCTAGAATTAAATTCTTGTAATTTGAATTGATGTATACCATCAACCACTAGTTAATGACTTTTGAAAATTGTGGGGTGACTGTATGAAAACATATGATGATTCGACTAGAAAAATATTACAGATTCATTCTTCTTTATTGTGGAAAATTAATGACCTTCCTAGAGTAGGAAATTTATCAAGTTAGAACACTTATACTAGTTTAAATTTTCCACTTTGTAATTTTTTGAATCTCAATGATTACATTATAGTGGAAAATGGTTTTTTATATTTCATTGTTGATTTCATGATACTTCTCATAAATTTAGGTTTCACTTAACATGATTCAATCAAGATATTGAAATGGGAAAGTCCCATAAGGTGTATCTGGTTCATAAATCAGTGGAAAATTAATTATTGTCAATGATGAACATGGAAAATTTCCTTAATTTTTTTAGAAAGGGGGAAGTGTACGAGGCACTGTAATCAAAGTAGTTCAAACACTAAAATGGAAAGAAAAGTGTATATTTTTTGAACATCTTCATTGGTATTATGATTTGATATTCCATATTCTTGACATAATTCATATTGATAATAATGTATTTAATGAAGTAATTTTTACATTTCGTAATGAGTAATCTAAATCAAATGATCACATTAACACTCCTAAATATTTGGAGTCCATGAATATAAATCATGGTTTCTAGGAAAATGATAATGGAATGCATCCTTCATATATTTTTATAGTGAAATGTTTTGAGAAATATTGATTATTTAAAATGTTAAATAATATGAAACTTCTATATGGATATTGTTGTAACATGTTTGGTGCATTGAATTAAAAAATTGAATGTTTCATGGATTCAAAATTCATGAGTCACATATTATAAGGGAGCGGTTTTTGTCTTTGGAATCATATAATAATTAACATAAAAATATAATTGTGGTTCTAGTTGTGTTTTTAGGTTTTGTAGAGAGCATTAGGGAAAACCTCAAAATGAATTTGATATTGATAAATTTTATGAAAAAATTATTTTGAAATTATTCATTTAGATATTTTATTTTTCACTTTATTGTTCACAGTCAAGATCCATTTTACTATTCATTTGGTTGAATAAGCTAATCTTGGTAGACCGGTACACTATCGATAGATATTTCCAACTGAGAGGAATGTTGATATTTTATTATATTCCTTGGTAAATTATATGTTATCAAATCAGTGTGTAATTCTTTTAATATGTTTCTTATTTTTGTTTATTAGGTAATTAGGTCATTTTAAATCATATGTGTGGAACAAAGCTTTACCATAATGATCTTTTTTAGAAGGTTATATAGATAAAGATTGATTTTCATAATATTGTAGGAATTTGGATTGGACATAGACTAGATTGAATCATATTGGACTTGTTGAGAAAACATCCATTAATTCTCTTTCTTAAAACAAATCATCGGTATTTAAAAATATTGGATGAAAAATCGGAAACTGGTCAAATATTACACTGACTGAATTGGAGTTTTTACATGCTCATCGATATTTATTACTCAATAGTGTTATTTAATATCTATTTATTGAATAATTTCAACTAAAACCAAATATTATATTAAGGTGTCTTTCTTCAAATGAGATATATCTAAAAAAATTATTAATAAGGATCTTTTCATATGGTTAATCCATAATTTTTGTATATACTCATATTCATATTATTGATGTGTAGTTATATTATCTACGTTATATGTAACAAATTATATCTTTCTTTTCTAGATATTTGATGATGGAAATTGAGCTGAAATATCAAAGGATTTGATGTTTTTGGCTAGAGGTCATCTATGATAGGTTAATATATTTGATTCCTACAATATTCATGGATTCACGTTTAATATAATTTATCATGAAGAAGACTTGAAAACTCAAAATGGAGGTGTATATACATTTTCTAAGGTGGGATATCATAAGATGAAAATTGATATAATTGAAGTAAAATATCATATACATTTTTAGTTATCATTTTCAAATGAATGTGGGTCAAAATTAATAGGGGTATAATTAAATATTAATCAAATTTTACTTTAATAAAAGTCTCTCTCTTGGTGGATGCACGTGGAAATTCATATAATGATCCATTTATCTTGGTTTCAAAAGTGAAGATGGATTATTATATGGATGATGAAGCACATGTGTTTTAGAAAAAAAAATTACACTTAAATAATGGAAACTTCTGTGATATGGCCAATAATGATCAATTGCTACTTTGTGAAATTGAACCTCATCAAACACAAAAAATTTAATAGTTTTTTCTGATAATATAGAGATGGTATAACTTTCTAGAGAGTGTAAAAATAAACGACATGTGAAATTGGATATTGATAATAATTATAATAATGAATATGATGATAATTGAGTGTATATATTAGAAATTAAATTATATTACAATGTCCAATTGATTATAGTGTCTTATATATATACATTGTTCTAGTTTTTTATATTATTTTGATAAAAGATTTTAGTTTTTCATTTTTTTAGATTCAAATACCTTATGTAATTGATATGTAGTATTTCAGAGAACAATTTTTTTTATGATTCTATAATAATTATTGGATGAATATTCCTATTGAAAATTTGGTATTTTATAGTTAATTAAAATTAATATTAATTTATTATTCGTGGATGAATAATTTTAGATACATGTGTAAATTTTTCAATATACTTATATAGTGTTATGTTTTTTCTTTTTTAGATTATTTTTCCATTTTTGATGTCCCCAACACAATTTCACACCCATGGACATCGAAATAACATATACAATATCCATAAAAAACTAAAATTACCTTTTTATATAGAAAACGCAAATTTCAATTTATACGAAACACATCCTGTTTTGGGTTGATTTGTGGTTAATTACTACACATCAAAAATAAATTATTGATCATTATCCATAATGATTGCATTATTTTCTGTGGATTATATTCTGATGAAGATTCATGGGAAATATTTCAGTCAAGAAATTTGAAGTTAATGAAAAATAGTGAGAGTGTAAATAAATGAAACCCCAGGAAGAACAATAAAGAAAATACTCCTACATTTTTAATATGTTACTTTCCTATAAAACCACACTTGAAAATATTATTCATGTCATCAAAGGATACAGACGCCATGAAGTGTAATTCGTAGGATATTAATAATGACCTCATGATACATCCTACTGAATCAATGTATTATATGATGTTTGATTCTATATATCCTGTTTTTTATATGAATAATAGGAATGTGAATTTCGAATTTTATTTTGATGGTTTTAACCCTTTTTTTATTTTAAGAACTAATTTTTGAATTTGGCCAGCCATTTTGATCCCCTATAATATACCGTCAAAAACATGTCTAAGAAGTCTTCTTTCATTATTTCTATGATTATTCCTAGAATTAAATTCATGGAAATTAAATTGATTTATTCCATCAACCTCTAGTTAATTACTTTTGAAATTTATGGGGTGAATGCATGAAAACATATGATGATTCTTCTAGAAAAATATTACAGATTAATTCTTCTTTAATGTGGAAAATTAGTTTCCTTCCTAGAGTAGGAAATTTATCAATATATAACACTCATACTAGTTTGGATTGTCCACTTTGTAATTTTTTTAATCTAAATGATTACCTTATAGTGGAAAATGTTTTTTATACTAAATTGTTGATATTGTGAAACATTTCTTAAATTTATGTTTTACATAACATGATTAAATCATGATATTGAAACGATAATGTCCCAAAATGATTATTTTGTTCATAAATAAATGAAAAATTAATTAATGCCAATGACGAAAAAAGAAAATTTCCTTACATTTTTTGAAGGGGGGAAGGGTACGAGGAACTGTAATCAAAGTAGTTCAAACACTAAAAAGGAAGGAAAAGTGTATATTGTTTTTAACTTCTTCATTGGTATTCTGATTTGATATTCTATATGCTTGAAATAATTCATATTGATAACAATGTCTTTAACGAAGTAATTTTTACATTTCTTAATGAGTAATCTAAATAAAATTATAACTTTATCACTCCTAAGTATTTGGAGTCCATGAATATAAATCATGGTTTCTAGAAAAATTTGATTGGAATGCATCCTTCAGATATTATTATTGTGAATTTTTTTTACATATATGGATTTTTAAAACTTTACGTAATGTGAAACATCTATATGGATATTGAAATAACATGGCAGGTCCATTGACTTAAAAAATCAAAAGTTGCATGGATTCAAAATTCAAGAGTCACATATTGTTAGGGAGTGGTTTTTTTCATTGGCTTCACATAATACATAACCTAAAAATATAATGGAGGTTCTATTTTTGTTTTGTAGCTTTTATAGAGAGATTTGTGGAAAACCTGAAAATTAATTTTATCATGATAAATTTTACGAAATATTGGTTTGTAATTAGTCATTTAGATATTTTATTTATCACATTATTATTAACATTCAGAATCCATTTGACTATTCATTTGGTTGATTAAGCTAATATTGGTGGACCAGTACACTATCGATAGATATATCCAATTGATAGGAAAGTTGATATTTTATTATATTCCTTGGTAAATTTGATGTTATCAAATAAATGTGTAATTTTGTTAATATGATTCTTATTTTTTTATTAGGTAATTAAATAATTTTAAATCATATGTGTGGAACAAATCTTCATAACAACGATATATTTTAGAAGGGTACATAGATGAAGACTGACTGGACTAATGTTGTAGGTATGTGGATTGGAAATAAACTAGATTCAATCATATTCGACATATTGAGAAAACATCCATTAATTCTCTTTCTTAAAACCAATCATTGGTATTTCAAAATATTCGATGATCAATAGGAATGTGGTCAAATTTTACAATAACTGAATTTGAGTTTTTACACGATCATAGGTATGTATTACTTAATAGTGTTTTTTAATATCTATGTATTGAATAATTTCAACTAAAAACAAATAGTAGACTAATGGGACTTTCTAGAAATGAGCTATATCTAAAAAATATATATTAATTGTAAAGACCGTAAAATTCAAGGGAAATTTTTTCTTAATTTTCTTTGGATTTTTACAAGAGCGCGGTTTCAGACGGCACCTGATTCCGAGGCCCGGAGTGCCCGGAATTAATTTCCGAAGTTTGGCTCGGGTACGTTCAGTGAACGAACGAGCGGGAATTCCTAACTTTTGATCCGGTGCTCGGAATTGAAATCCGAGGGCACCGATGAACTCGCAGTGCCGATTTTCGCTTAAAGAGACCCTTTCGGGAGTTGCGTATGTTGCGGGTTGAAAGTTAGTTTTGGGGATTAAAAGATAAGTAAAATAAAATTGTGTGTGAATTTTATTTTTATTCAAGGTGGTTAGACTCTCTCATGGGAAGTTGTTGGTGGGGCCCGCAACCACCCAACTTCCCATGTGTGGTTATGAGGGAGGTGGGGCCCACACGAACCCCCCACCTTTTCAAATTCCCTAACCCCTCTAAACCCCCTCTTTAATTTGTGACTCTCCCCTACATTAAAACTTGCCAACTTATCTTTCCATTTAATTTCTTGACAACTCAAGATTTTAATTAATGTAATAAATTCAACTTTTGAATTTTTGAAAGGTGGGCAAAGTGAAAATAAAATAAGGGTAGCTTATTTTATTTTGGGGGGTTGCTGTGTTGTGTGGAGATTTGAGAGAGGAAGAGTTCTACACTTTGAAGAACTTCTTTTTCCTCCTTGAAGAACGCGAAGAACCTTCGAACATCGACGAAGAACGCCACGTACTCGGGAATCGTCTTTCGCGACGCCATACCCGCGACACCGACGACGTCTTCTTCCGCGTCATCTTTTCCCGCGACGAAGTCGTCGTCAAAGAACTTCGAATCCTCGCTTCACGACATCGACGTCCTTCTTCCGTGACGCCGACCACCGCGACGCGTCTTCCGCGGGTCGTTGACGATCTTCGTTCTTGAAACCAGAGGTAGGGGATGATCTTTTTTGATTATTTTTCATTCCATTCTTGAATCGTGGATTTTAGCATGACTTAACGTGTGACTTTTTTTTTATTTAAGTTCCGTTTTTATTTCTTTAACGTGAGGGGGACCGGACCGCACGAACACGGCCGAATCCCCCTCCATCGTTCATGTTGATTCATGCGGGTGGAAGCAAGAGGCGTGGTGCCGTCGCACCACGCGGATGAACATGCTTTTGATTTCCGCAATACCGTCGCGCTTCGCCGAGGAGAGACTTCAAGACCGCGACGCCGACACGCCGCGTTGGGAGGATTCTTGGCACGGCGAAAGGGGCGCGGTGCCGTCGCACCGCGCCGGACGACGAACACCGCGGCCGGTTCCGGGCCGCGGTGAGACGAGGAGACCGCGGCCGGTTCCGGGCCGCGGCGGAAGGAAAGACCGGCGGCCGGGCCGCCGGCGTCGGAAGTCAAGGGCGGGACCGGAAATTCCGGTCCCGTTGGTAAAAACCGGCCGGCCAGCAGGCCGGCCGGATGTCATAAAAACCGGGGGTTTAAACCCCCGGCCGGTCCATCAAGACCCCCCTCTTAATGAGGGGGCGGTTCTTTTAAGGAGGGGGGGGCAAAGCCCCCCCCGGTTTTACTCAACCGGCCCCCATTTGCGGGGGCCGTTTTGTCTCAAACGGCGCGGCAAAGCCGCGCCGCCTTCGGAAGGGCGGGGGCTTAGCCCCCCGCGTGAGTCGCGGCCACCGCCGCCAGCGCGGTCCGCCGCCGCCAGCGCGGCCCGCCGCCGCCGCCCCGCGGCCCGCCGCCGCCACGCGGCCCGCCGCCGCCGCGCCACGCGGCCGCCGCCGCCGCGCGGCCCGCCGCCGCCACGCGGCCCGCCGCCGCCACGTGGCCCGCCGCCGCCGCCCGTCGCCGCCGTCCGCCGCCGTCGGCCGCCGCGCCGTCCAGAGGGGGGGGGTCGGGCCGGGTCGGCCCGGACCCGGACCCCCCGTTTCGGACCAGATTCGGTTTTTGGCTCATAACTTGAGCCTCGGACCTCCGAATGACGAACCGTCTGCGGCAACGCGATCCTTGGATCGAGACGGTCGTTTCGGTATATCGCACTCAAGGTTTCGGTTTACTTTGAGTTCGGCCGGGTTGGTTCGTTCACGAAACCAACCGGGCCTTCGGAGCGGAAACGCTCATATCTTGAGCTACGGACGTCTGATTGACGCGCCGTCAGTCGCGTAGTGTTCCTCTTAGTGAGACGGATCTTTTGGCATACTCCGCCCGAGGTTTGGACGCAGGTGGAGTACGGTCGGGTTGGTTTTGCCTTAAAAACCAACCGGGCCCCGGAGACAAAAATGCCAATAACTCTCGGACCAGGCGTCCGATCGACGCGCCGTCTGTTGCGTTGAGTTCCTGTTGACGATACGGAACTTTTGGATACATCAACTTCGGTCTTCGTGACAGTTGATGTATCAGCCTCTCGGCTCGTGGAGCGGACCCTCCGTACGAGCTTGCTGTGTGCGGGAACCCTAGTGCTGGCTGCGACTGTTCTACTGCTACGACTGCTACTGTGACTGCGACGACGACAGTACAGAGATCCTGTGTGGATTCAACGACGACAGTACAGAGATCCTGTGTGGATTCGACGACGACGACTACAGCACTCAGCGATCCTACGTGGATCAGTGCTACAGGTTCTGTGTGAGCCCGATCCTGTGTGGGTCCTTGCGCTCAGCGGTTCTGTGTGAGCCAGCGCCTACAGGTTCTGTGTGAGCCCGATCCTGTGTGGGTCTTCTGCGGGGGTTAGTTACCTATCGATCCTTCGTGGGTCCGACGACTTAGATGGATCAGTGATCATCTTTATCGTCCTTGAAGAAGTATACCTGTGTGAGCTGAATCCTGTTACTTTCCTTTGTGGAATACGTATACTTTCCTGCGTGGACTGAGTTATACTTGATCTCGGAGGTTGGAGCGTATTTGAATTGATGACTTAGGTATATGTATGGGCATATACCTAAGCAGTGTTGGTTGTTACTTCGTGATTGTACTTTGCTTCGTGATTTATCCTTTGTGGATTTTGAGAGACCTTCAGGGGTCTCGGGGTCCCTACTGAGTAGCTTATACTCACCCCTGCACGGGCTTCGCCCGCACTACGTTGTGTTGGTTGCAGACGACGGACAGCGTTGACCTTAGCTGAGGTTCGCGGAGCGGGACGGTACCCGGAGGTGGACCACTGGGCGGGACGAGCACGGAGCGGACGGTGGGACCCGTGGAGCAGAGGAGCTATCTGTACCCACCCTTCAGGTGGGATTTCCGGTGGACAGCTCGGAGTAGCGGCCTTTACTTTACAGTTGCTGTTTTTCCCTTTTCGAGTTGTACTTTACTTTCAGTTTGGGTTTGTATTCTGGCCCATTTACTTTTCCGCACTTTCAGTTGTTCTCTGCTTTCTTAGTGATTACCTTCCGCTTGTTTACTCTGTGGTGTGTGTTTTCTTTTCAAAGGCAATGCCTTCCCTTTTTACCGGGATTTACGCCTTGGTGCTAGTCGCCAGCCCCTGGCCTATGGAAGGCGGGCTTGGGGTAGTCACGGCTCGGACCCCGAGGGCGGGTCGTGACAAATTGGTATCAGAGGAGTTCGGTTCTACCGCGAACTCTGATCTTTTCTATGTGAAGCAATAATGTTTAGCGTATTGAGTGTGGTTATCAGTCCAGGGAGTCCAGTGTTGGTGCGGCGGCCGACGTATCCATACACCAGGACCCTGACGTCTGATTTCCGACTTAATGCACGAAAACATTGATTGCGTGTGTGTTTCAAAGTTTTCTTTGTGATTACTTATATCAGCTCACCAGGTATACTGTTCTAACCGTGGCGCACCTGTTTCCTTTTCAGGATGGCCCCACGACGGCAGCCAGCTAGGGTTCCGATGGTCGAGCGAGACGACAGCCCACCGAGCGACGAGGCTTCGGTGCAGGGCCCTTTTCCAGTAGTGGCACCGGCGGTAGCTTTACCCGCCGAGCCCCCGATGCTTCCAGCAGCAGCCGCTGACGATGCACGTCGCCTCAGCGCACTGCATGAGTTTCAGCGACAGCGACCGCCCAGGTTTCGCGGGGAGACGGATCCCCAGGCAGCAGAGGACTGGCTGGAGGCAGTGGTTCGAGTGTTTAGGCTAGTGAGGACACCAGCAGACCTCATGGTGATCCTCGCTGCGAGCCTACTACACGCAGCAGCAGGACGATGGTGGAGCTTGATGCTCCAGGTGCACGACGAGGCATCTCTACTCTGGACGGACTTCGAGAGCCTCTTCCGCTCTGAGTTCGTCCCGGCCACCCTTCGAGCGGTGCGCATCCAGGAGCTTCTACAGCTGCGGCAGGGCAGCATGACGGTCGCCCAGTACTCGGCGAGGTTTACCGATCTCTCGCGCTACTCGACCGACATGGTACGGGATCCATTCTTCCGGGCCCGGACCTTCGAGCAGGGTTTGAGACACGAGATCAGGGCATCGCTGATCTCCCTCAGCATACCGACTCAGACAGGAGTACTGGAGCGGGCTCTTCTGATCGAGAGCTTCCTTGCTGAGTCTACACCAGCACAGCGACCCACCGCAGGGCGGCACGTGGCAGAGTCATCTGCAGCAGGCAGTCGACGGATGACTCAGGGGTCCAGGCAGACCAGACCTTCAGGCCGACGATCTCAGGGCACTGGCTCAGCAGTGCGGGGCACACAGCGCGGAGCCAGTCTTCCGAGAGGCAGGCAGTGCTACTCGTGCGGCGGGCAGGGCCACATAGCTCGCGACTGCCCGACCCGCCGTGCCGAGGAGCAGCAGTCAGTTGATGGACCACCGAGGCAGAGGCAGAGGGTCGACCGTGGCGGTCCGCAGGGAGGAGGCGGACGAGGCAGAGGAGCTGGACGAGCAGCTGGTGGTGGCCGATGCTTTGAGGCTCTACCACCACCACCACCAGGAGGTCCACCCCGACCACAGGGAGATGGCGGGCAGCGACAGGCACAGCTCCAGGCAGCAGAGGCCTACGACCACGGCGCACCTGAGATGATTCGAGGTACTATCTGTGTCTATTCCACCCTTGCTGCAGTTCTTATAGACACAGGAGCGAGTCACTCTTTCATAGCCGCTGCCCTTGTTCGGAGCTCGGAGATTCCGACAGAGCCGTTGGCTCGATCCTTACGGCTAGAGACTCCTACGGGAGCAGACTCGACGATTACGCACTGGTGCCGGCAGTGTGAGCTTACTCTAGGAGGCGAGAGCTTCGGCTGGGATCTTCTTGTAGCAGCGTCGAGGCCTTACGACGTCATCTTGGGCATGGATTGGCTGTCTACGGTCCATGCTCAGATTGACTGTTTTAGGCGCAAGGTGCGATGTGTACGCACCGACGGGAGCAGGTTCACCTTCACCGGCGAGAAGGGAGCCTTAGCAGCACAGGATGGACTTCCGCGGAGGAGAGGACAGCCCATCACTCATCAGTTGGCTAGCCTTATCCTTGGAGCAGTTGACGTGCGGAGTCCTGGTTTTCCTGCAGTGGTGGATCAGTATGCGGACGTTTTTCCCGACGATGTTCCAGGGCTACCTCCTCGCAGAGAGGTAGACTTTTATATTGACTTGTACCCCGGGACAGCCCCGATATCCACTCCAGCATATCGGATGGCCCCCGCCGAGCTTCGAGAGCTACGGGTACAGTTGGAGGACTTGCAGGGCAAGGGATTCATCCGACCCAGTGTTTCACCCTGGGCTTCCCCGATATTGTTCGCCAAGAAGGCGGACGGAAGCTTGCGACTTTGTGTTGACTATCGTCGCCTGAACCAGGTGACAGTGAGGAACAAGTATCCGCTACCGAGGATTGATGACCTATTTGATCAGCTCAAGGGAGCACGGTGGTTCTCGAAGATAGACCTCCGGTCAGGCTATCATCAGCTCAGAGTCAGAGACGAGGATGTGCAGAAGACGGCCTTCAGATGTCGGTATGGCCACTATGAGTTCTTGGTTATGCCTTTCGGTGTAACCAATGCTCCAGCAGTGTTCATGGCTCTCATGAACAGGATCTTTCAGCCATACCTCGATCGGTTTGTCGTGGTCTTCATCGACGACATTCTGATTTACTCTACGACAGAGGAGGAGCACGCCTATCACTTGCGAGTTGTCCTTGACACACTCCGAGAGCACCAGCTTTATGGTAAGCTCTCGAAGTGCCAGTTCTGGATACGTGAGGTCCACTTTTTGGGACACGTTATCTCTGAGGCGGGAGTTGCAGTAGATCCCGCGAAGATTGAGGCTGTGTTAGCATGGGAGCCACCCAGGAGCGTGACTGAGGTTCGGAGTTTCTTGGGACTAGCTGGATACTATCGGAGATTCGTTCCAGACTTCTCCAGAGTTGCGGCATCACTCACGGCTTTGACGAAGAAGGGGAAACCCTTCGTGTGGACTGACAGATGTCAGCAGAGCTTCCAGGAGCTGAGACAGAGATTGACTAGCGCACCTATCTTGAGGTTGCCTGAGGAGGGAGTAGGGTACGTAGTCTACTGCGATGCATCAGGGACCGGACTCGGATGTGTTCTGATGCAGGAGCGGGCCGTGATCGCCTATGGATCACGTCAGTTGAGGCCGCATGAGCAGAACTACGCTACCCATGACCTGGAGTTAGCAGCAGTGGTCTTCGCTCTGAAGACATGGCGACACTATCTGATGGGCGAGCGCTTTACAGTCTTTTCCGATCATCAGAGTCTCAGGTATATCTTCTCGCAGAAGGATCTGAATCTGAGACAACGGCGATGGCTCGAGTTCCTCCAGGACTATGACTTTGAGATAGTCTATACTCCAGGGAAGGGGAACGTAGTAGCCGATGCCCTCAGCAGGAGGACGGGCATTCAGCTACTCGAGGAGGCGACGGAGCAGCTAGCCTCTTTGCAGATATCCTTCGTGGATAGAGATGGAGCAGCCTTTCTTCAGTCTCTCACAGTCACTCCTCCACTACTGCAGCGAGTCAGGGAGGCACAGCGCGGGGACGCTGACTGTGAGACACAGCGTGCACAGATATCCTCGGGACAGGCACCTGATGGTTTCTCCCTTGGAGCAGAGCACGACATCCTTTTCAGAGGACGTGCCTTGGTACCAGTCACATTGCGAGAGGAAGTGCTGAGGGAGTTTCACACTTCTCCTTTAGCAGTACATCCTGGAGTGGCGAAGATGTACCAGGACCTCAGACGACAGCATTGGTGGCCGGGCATGAAGAAGGCTGTAGCAGAGTTCGTTTCTCGATGCCTTACCTGTCAGCAGGTGAAGGCAGAGCATCAGGTACCAGCAGGCTTGGTACAGCCCTTGGGGGTTCCGGAGTGGAAGTGGGACGGCATATCTATGGACTTCGTGACTGGACTTCCACGCACTTCCAGAGGTCACGACTCCATCTGGGTGATTGTTGACCGACTCACCAAGTCGGCACACTTCTTACCCATCAGAGAGCAGGGCTCGGTGGAGAGCTTGGGACGTCTCTACGTTCAGGAGATTGTGCGGCTCCACGGCGTGCCATCATCTATCGTTTCCGATCGTGATGCCCGCTTTACTTCCCGGCTTTGGAAGGGGTTACAGGAGGCGTTCGGGACGCATCTACGTCTTAGCACAGCTTTTCGCCCTCAGACGGATGGTCAGACGGAGAGGACCATTCAGACTCTCGAGGACATGCTCCGCGCATGTGTCCTCGACTTTGGTCGTAGCTGGGAGGACCACCTACCCTTGGTGGAGTTCGCATACAACAACAGCTACCACTCCACCATCGGGATGGCACCGTACGAGGCGTTGTACGGCCGACCATGTAGATCTCCTTTGTGCTGGACAGACCCAGGGGAGTCAGCACTAGTGGGACCGGAGATGGTCCAGGCCACGACAGAGAAGGTCCAGGTCATCCAGGAGCGGATGAGGACAGCTCAGAGCCGGCGGAAGTCATATGCTGACAGGAGGCGGAGACCACTAGAGTTTGAGGATGGCGACCACGTCTTCTTGCGGGTCTCACCTCGACGTGGTATTCGGAGATTTGGCCGAGGCGGCAAGTTATCTCCGCGCTTCATCGGACCTTTTCAGATTCTCAGCAGGATTGGCGAGGTGGCTTATCGCCTGGCTCTACCACCTCAGTTGCACCGGGTGCACGACGTCTTTCACGTATCCCAGCTGAGGAGATACGTGCACGACCCGACGCACATCATTGACCATGGGGAGCTTGACGTTGACGATGGGGCGACTTTTACGGAGGTCCCGGTGGAGATAGAGGATCGACAGGAGCGGGTCCTACGTGGGCGATCGATTCCTCTTGTGCGCATCAGATGGCAGCACGGGAATCTCCAGGAGAGCACTTGGGAGCGGGAGGCTCAGATGCGTGCTCAGTACCCTCTTTTGTTCCCCTAGTTTTTGTTGTATCTTTACGGGGACGTAAAGCCCTGAGGTGGGAGTAATGTAAAGACCGTAAAATTCAAGGGAAATTTTTTCTTAATTTTCTTTGGATTTTTACAAGAGCGCGGTTTCAGACGGCACCTGATTCCGAGGCCCGGAGTGCCCGGAATTAATTTCCGAAGTTTGGCTCGGGTACGTTCAGTGAACGAACGAGCGGGAATTCCTAACTTTTGATCCGGTGCTCGGAATTGAAATCCGAGGGCACCGATGAACTCGCAGTGCCGATTTTCGCTTAAAGAGACCCTTTCGGGAGTTGCGTATGTTGCGGGTTGAAAGTTAGTTTTGGGGATTAAAAGATAAGTAAAATAAAATTGTGTGTGAATTTTATTTTTATTCAAGGTGGTTAGACTCTCTCATGGGAAGTTGTTGGTGGGGCCCGCAACCACCCAACTTCCCATGTGTGGTTATGAGGGAGGTGGGGCCCACACGAACCCCCCACCTTTTCAAATTCCCTAACCCCTCTAAACCCCCTCTTTAATTTGTGACTCTCCCCTACATTAAAACTTGCCAACTTATCTTTCCATTTAATTTCTTGACAACTCAAGATTTTAATTAATGTAATAAATTCAACTTTTGAATTTTTGAAAGGTGGGCAAAGTGAAAATAAAATAAGGGTAGCTTATTTTATTTTGGGGGGTTGCTGTGTTGTGTGGAGATTTGAGAGAGGAAGAGTTCTACACTTTGAAGAACTTCTTTTTCCTCCTTGAAGAACGCGAAGAACCTTCGAACATCGACGAAGAACGCCACGTACTCGGGAATCGTCTTTCGCGACGCCATACCCGCGACACCGACGACGTCTTCTTCCGCGTCATCTTTTCCCGCGACGAAGTCGTCGTCAAAGAACTTCGAATCCTCGCTTCACGACATCGACGTCCTTCTTCCGTGACGCCGACCACCGCGACGCGTCTTCCGCGGGTCGTTGACGATCTTCGTTCTTGAAACCAGAGGTAGGGGATGATCTTTTTTGATTATTTTTCATTCCATTCTTGAATCGTGGATTTTAGCATGACTTAACGTGTGACTTTTTTTTTATTTAAGTTCCGTTTTTATTTCTTTAACGTGAGGGGGACCGGACCGCACGAACACGGCCGAATCCCCCTCCATCGTTCATGTTGATTCATGCGGGTGGAAGCAAGAGGCGTGGTGCCGTCGCACCACGCGGATGAACATGCTTTTGATTTCCGCAATACCGTCGCGCTTCGCCGAGGAGAGACTTCAAGACCGCGACGCCGACACGCCGCGTTGGGAGGATTCTTGGCACGGCGAAAGGGGCGCGGTGCCGTCGCACCGCGCCGGACGACGAACACCGCGGCCGGTTCCGGGCCGCGGTGAGACGAGGAGACCGCGGCCGGTTCCGGGCCGCGGCGGAAGGAAAGACCGGCGGCCGGGCCGCCGGCGTCGGAAGTCAAGGGCGGGACCGGAAATTCCGGTCCCGTTGGTAAAAACCGGCCGGCCAGCAGGCCGGCCGGATGTCATAAAAACCGGGGGTTTAAACCCCCGGCCGGTCCATCAAGACCCCCCTCTTAATGAGGGGGCGGTTCTTTTAAGGAGGGGGGGGCAAAGCCCCCCCCGGTTTTACTCAACCGGCCCCCATTTGCGGGGGCCGTTTTGTCTCAAACGGCGCGGCAAAGCCGCGCCGCCTTCGGAAGGGCGGGGGCTTAGCCCCCCGCGTGAGTCGCGGCCACCGCCGCCAGCGCGGTCCGCCGCCGCCAGCGCGGCCCGCCGCCGCCGCCACGCGGCCCGCCGCCGCCACGCGGCCCGCCGCCGCCGCGCCACGCGGCCGCCGCCGCCACGCGGCCCGCCGCCGCCACGCGGCCCGCCGCCGCCACGTGGCCCGCCGCCGCCGCCCGCCGCCGCCGTCCGCCGCCGTCGGCCGCCGCGCCGTCCAGAGGGGGGGGGGTCGGGCCGGGTCGGCCCGGACCCGGACCCCCCGTTTCGGACCAGATTCGGTTTTTGGCTCATAACTTGAGCCTCGGACCTCCGAATGACGAACCGTCTGCGGCAACGCGATCCTTGGATCGAGACGGTCGTTTCGGTATATCGCACTCAAGGTTTCGGTTTACTTTGAGTTCGGCCGGGTTGGTTCGTTCACGAAACCAACCGGGCCTTCGGAGCGGAAACGCTCATATCTTGAGCTACGGACGTCTGATTGACGCGCCGTCAGTCGCGTAGTGTTCCTCTTAGTGAGACGGATCTTTTGGCATACTCCGCCCGAGGTTTGGACGCAGGTGGAGTACGGTCGGGTTGGTTTTGCCTTAAAAACCAACCGGGCCCCGGAGACAAAAATGCCAATAACTCTCGGACCAGGCGTCCGATCGACGCGCCGTCTGTTGCGTTGAGTTCCTGTTGACGATACGGAACTTTTGGATACATCAACTTCGGTCTTCGTGACAGTTGATGTATCAGCCTCTCGGCTCGTGGAGCGGACCCTCCGTACGAGCTTGCTGTGTGCGGGAACCCTAGTGCTGGCTGCGACTGTTCTACTGCTACGACTGCTACTGTGACTGCGACGACGACAGTACAGAGATCCTGTGTGGATTCAACGACGACAGTACAGAGATCCTGTGTGGATTCGACGACGACGACTACAGCACTCAGCGATCCTACGTGGATCAGTGCTACAGGTTCTGTGTGAGCCCGATCCTGTGTGGGTCCTTGCGCTCAGCGGTTCTGTGTGAGCCAGCGCCTACAGGTTCTGTGTGAGCCCGATCCTGTGTGGGTCTTCTGCGGGGGTTAGTTACCTATCGATCCTTCGTGGGTCCGACGACTTAGATGGATCAGTGATCATCTTTATCGTCCTTGAAGAAGTATACCTGTGTGAGCTGAATCCTGTTACTTTCCTTTGTGGAATACGTATACTTTCCTGCGTGGACTGAGTTATACTTGATCTCGGAGGTTGGAGCGTATTTGAATTGATGACTTAGGTATATGTATGGGCATATACCTAAGCAGTGTTGGTTGTTACTTCGTGATTGTACTTTGCTTCGTGATTTATCCTTTGTGGATTTTGAGAGACCTTCAGGGGTCTCGGGGTCCCTACTGAGTAGCTTATACTCACCCCTGCACGGGCTTCGCCCGCACTACGTTGTGTTGGTTGCAGACGACGGACAGCGTTGACCTTAGCTGAGGTTCGCGGAGCGGGACGGTACCCGGAGGTGGACCACTGGGCGGGACGAGCACGGAGCGGACGGTGGGACCCGTGGAGCAGAGGAGCTATCTGTACCCACCCTTCAGGTGGGATTTCCGGTGGACAGCTCGGAGTAGCGGCCTTTACTTTACAGTTGCTGTTTTTCCCTTTTCGAGTTGTACTTTACTTTCAGTTTGGGTTTGTATTCTGGCCCATTTACTTTTCCGCACTTTCAGTTGTTCTCTGCTTTCTTAGTGATTACCTTCCGCTTGTTTACTCTGTGGTGTGTGTTTTCTTTTCAAAGGCAATGCCTTCCCTTTTTACCGGGATTTACGCCTTGGTGCTAGTCGCCAGCCCCTGGCCTATGGAAGGCGGGCTTGGGGTAGTCACGGCTCGGACCCCGAGGGCGGGTCGTGACATTAATAAGGATAATTTTATATGGTTCATCCATCATTTTAGTAGATACTCATATTCATATTATTAATGTGTAGATATATTATCGACATTATATATAACTAATTATATCTTTTTTTTCTTGAAAATCGATGATGGAAATTGAACTGAAATATCAAATGATTTGATGTTTTTGTCTAGAGGTCATCTATGATAGGTTAAGATATTTGATTCATATAATATACATGGATTCACATTTAGTATAATTTATCATTAAGAAGACTTGAAAACTCAATATAGAGGTGTATATACATTTTCTGAGGTGGGATACAATAAGATGAAAATTTATATAATTAAAGTAAAATATCATTTACAGTTTTTATTATCATTTTCAAATGAATGTGTGTCAACATTGATAGGGTTATAATGAAATATTTATCACATTTTACTTCAATAAAAATCTCTCTCTTGATCGATACATGTTGGAATTCATAGAATGATCCATTTATCATGCCTTCAAAAGTGAAGATGGATTATTATATTGATGATTAAATACATGAGTTTTAGAGTGATTATTTACAATTAATGAAGGGAAAGTTATGTGACATGGTCAATAATGATCAATTTCCACATTGTGAAATTGGACCTCATCAAACACCAAATATTTAATTGTTTTGTCTGATAATATAGAGATGGTATAACATTCTAAAGAGAGTAAAAATAAAGGACACATGACAATAGATGTTGATAATAATTATGAAAATGAAGATGAAGATAATTGAATTTTTATATTAGTAATCAAATTATATTATAATTTCTAATTTGTTAGATTGTATTTTATATATACATTTTACTTTTTTTTTAATTTATTTTGAAAAAAGATTTTATTTGTCCATTTTTTTAGATTCAAATACCTTAACTATTTGATATGTAGTAATGACGAGAACAATTTTATTATATTTTTTGGAGGAATATTCCTATAGAAAATTCTGTCTTTGAAACATAATTAAAAGTAACATTAATTTAATATTCGTTGATGAATAAATTAAGATACATGATTAAATTTTTCAATATACTTATAATATCTTAAGTTTATTCCTTTTTTGATTATTTTTTCCTTTTTGATGTCCCCAACACAATTTCACATCCATGTACATCGAAATAACTCATACAATATCCATAAAAAAAGAAAGCTACATTTTTATATATAAAACAAAAATTTCAATTTATACGAAACACATCTTGTTATGGGTTGTTATCTGGTTAATTACTACACATCAAAAATAAATTATTGATCAATATCCATATTTTTTAAAATATTCCTTCTAAATTATGTAAGAATTTATGAAACTCCATTCCAAAAATAGGTTTTTCATGTTATGGTTGTAAACATATTTTCAGTGTAAAAAATAACAAAAAATTCTTGTGTCAATAAAAACTAGGAAAATACCTCATATTTAATTAAAATAATGGGGAAATAATCCTATAAGTAATTGAGAGATGTATTAACTTGTGCCACATCATTATGAATGATGTTTTTTATGGTAGGGCCATAAATAAGTTTTCTGTGTTTTAAAGCACTAAAAGATGCATGAAATAGTCCAAACAAGATAAACATTGTCGTATTGTCCAAAAATTATAGCGAAAACAATTATTATTTAATTTTTAATTTTATTAATTAACGAAACATCATTTCAAGTTAAAATTATTACCTTATAGTCGTAAACATGTTTAAATTATTTTAAAACACTAACTAATGCGTCGAACAATCAAAACAATAAAAATTAGGTTGAATTTTCATGAAATCATGGTAAAATGACCATATATTCAATTTTGAAATTTTTGAAATATTGAAATGTAATTCAGAATAATCGTTTTACCGTTATGGCTGTAAATGTTGTTTTACTCTGTGAAAACAAAGAAAAACATGTGTGGAACAGTAACAACCCTAGAAACCACCCTCAAATTGATTTCAAATAATTGAACAACAAAAAATTAGTTTTTTATAGAATTTAGACTTTCTATGTGAAAAAAATAATTAAATTTTTTTTATTAAATAAATTTAAACAACACCACACGTCAATTTAAAAATAAATTATAATGTTTACTTATTCTTATACAATTCCAAGGGTTGAATCTTATCATAAATAAACATGTTTGTATTTTCAATGTGTTTTTAATTATATATTATTTGTTCCATGTTATATTTTTTCCTGTTTTATTAAATAAATAACAAATCTGATGTGAATAATTCTTAATACATTTTGTGTTATTTCTCTTTCTTAATTATTTTCCTAAATGATCTGGTATTCATTATAGGTGGAAGATAATGATAGTAGGCTGAAGGATGATAATTCAAACCCATGAGATATTTTATTAGGCATTCATGAATGTTATTAGTTTATTTTTTATGTTAAAATTTTATCTATTATTCAATAACAATTTGGAATTTTTTTTGTTTAGTTTTATTTTTTACTTCATTTTTTGTTACAGCTAATGAGTTGGTGTGGACTGTTTTTGTTGATGAGATGATGTGGAGGTACAAAAATTTAGTGGATGTCATGAAGTCAATGTATATTTGGAGTGGGATGTTTTTGGACATATTTTATATGTATATATTTATGAGCAAGGTATTTGTTGATGTATGGGGTGAATAAGGCTTATGTTATGATAACTATAGATGTTTGAATCCTTATAGATGTGTGATGTATGAGTGATGGGTTTATCATATATTTATTTATTAGTTTATAAAATATATATTTTTTTATGTTTATAGTTATTTTATTAAATAATTCTTTTAAATAATAATTTATTTAGCATATTTTTTAACCGTAGAGAAAAATATATTTCTAACAATATTTATCAGAGGATTAAATTAATCGACACTAAAAAACAATAGATAAATGATTTTTAGTGGTTATATATTTATTATTATTATTGTTTGATATTTTTTTATTATATAAGTGCTGAAAATTAAACAATCAAATGACTAAAATGTTTTCCCAAAACATCACTAAAAAACTAAAATGAAATAAAATAAACTTCCCCTAATAAACTATAGACATTGAAATACACTACGATTTATAGAATTGCCACTAATCAATTAGGTGATTATTTAAACCTCTAGTCGATCACAAAATAATTACCACTAACCAACGTTTTTTAGTCATTGATTTTCATAGATTGGAGATGAAACTCTAAAAGACCCATTACAAAGGATTCATTTGGCCATGTTTGACAACTTATTCCACACCAATTCATTTTTTAAATAAGTTAGATAAATCAATGTTACTATGTGTTGATTATTTGAAAATGAACAAGAACATAACTAGAAAAATGAATCTTCTAACCCATATTGATCACTTGATTGATCATTTTTAGGGATCTCAATACATTTCCATGATTGACCATCATTATAGATATCATGAATTATTGGTCACCAAGGGGGATATACCCAAAAAAACATTATATAAAAGGAATGTACACTATGAATATATAGTGATTCCATTATTTTTTTACTAATTTACCCACTCTCTTTATGGTTTTAATGAAAATAGTTTATAGATATTGTAATGATCAGTTTGTTGTAGTATTTTTAGAAGATTTTATTATTTATGCAACGAAGATGGAATAGTATTGCGATAACATGATAATTTTACTATAGAACCAATAGAAGGAGAACATATAAGAAAAATATATGAATATTGAATGTTTGGAACAAAATATTTCTTTTCTGGGTCTTATGAATTCAATATACAGTATATATGTATATCAATCAATGAAGGCAGTTATTGAACATTGTCCTAGGCCAACCAATATGACTAGGATTTTGTATTTTTTTAGATTAATATAGACATATTTGAAGGTTTGTAAACATCATGTAATGAATATCTAATAAACTCCCATAGTTGACTCATAAGTGATCCATTTTCATTGTATAGATGAATGTAATGAAATTTATATCAAATTAATTAGAATGTTAGTCGGCCCATCTGTTCTAACTTTATCATGTAGTGGTAAATTTTTGTATTATATAGTGATTCATCAAATAAGGGATTGTAATTTGTTATTATGTACAAAAATACAGTGATATCTATGCCTCGTGATAATTTATGTTTAATGATAAAAATTACGAACTAATGATTTTGAGTTAGTAGGGGTAATCTTTTAATTAATAATTTAGAGACATCATCATTATTGAAAAAAGTTTAGTATGTATACTGATCGAAAAACTATAAGTTAAATATTAACTTATAAGGATATGGATATATTCTATGGAATATGGGTTAATATGATTAATTAGTATGTCCAATAAACACATTAAAACACAAAGAATGATAAAACATTGTCAAATATTTTTATTTGAAATTATAATGCAATATTATCCATGATAAGGATCACTCAAGATTCAATATTTATGGATTTTTGAATAATGGATCAATAAATCATTGTGTTATTGGAGAAATATTATCTCACCACAGTGAATGTTTGATGATCTATCCAAATGAAAATTAAATATTCAAAAAGTAAGATGTAGAGATGTAGATGAATGTAATAAAAGGTCATCAGTTTTGTATTGATTGTGATGTAATGATAAGGATAAGGAACCATGTTTGAGTCCCCTCAATATATTTTTTTAATGACATATTATAGTAGGATTATAGTTTTTCTTTAACTATTCATCCAATAAGTACAATGATGTATAGAAATTTTGATGAGTATTTCATGTGGGGTGGAATGACGAGATATATTTAAGGTTTTGTATAGAGATGATTTCTATGTCAACATGTATAGGATTAGTGAAAAAGGTATATGGTTATGTCACATCCATTACCAAGACCATAATATAAATTGGAATCATCTCTAAGGATTTTATCTTCCAAATCATCGAAAAATTCTGAATAGAATAATGATATTTGGGTTGTAATCCATTTTTATACAATGTCTTCCTACTTCATCAACATCAATATATATATATATATATATGATTTCTATAATCAACATTTTGTCTGTTTTAATTTTTATAGATTTCCAAATTCAATTGTATCTATTTAGTATGATAGGATTATGTTAAATTTAAGATAAATATAGTATCATACACATGATGTAGAGTTCATTTTCACCACATCAAATCATCCACAGAAGAATGTATATTTTTAAATACCAATTAAAACACTATCAGATATGTTGAGTTCTTGTGCAACAGATTTCATAGGTGGTTGGGATCAACACAATCCCCTATATGAGTTTTCATTCAATAATAGCACTCATATTTCTTCATAAAAATACCTATTTAAAAATATTTTTATAACTTTAACATGTTAGGATGAAGTTAGAGAAGGGATGATATTGGGACTTGATCTAGAAGATGATGTTTTAGAGGAGGATATATCCATTTTAAACATATAATTATAACACTAATTTCGATGAAACATTATGTCAAAAAAAATTATTGTGATCTAGAAGTTGATGTTGGTGAGAAGGTTTACCAAATATTTTCTCTATGGATGATATTAAATCTAATACATATGTATATCCTTCCCCTTAATATTACAGATCCTATGAGGATTGTATCTTATTCCATAGTGAATATTCTGAACTTGCTTTATTTTCAGAATGTGTTCAAAGTATCTCTCCCAATTAAGTACATACAAAATCCATCACATACACTAAACATAGAGGTCCTAACATTAGAAAATGATCATTCTGATGAGGAATTACAAATGATTATTCCTTATTATATAGATAAGTAGAATTGAAACAAGACCACTCACCTACTCAATGTTCTGTTGTGAAAAAACTAAGTTGTGGAAGCTACGTGGGAACATGATAATAAAACATTTCAATAGTATCCTCCATTTATTATAGATGTCATAGAAATTTGAGGATTAAATTCATTTTCAAGGGGTATCAATTAACACCATGTGATTTTATGAAACAATTCTTTTCAAATAAATTTCATTTATTCGATAGCTTTCATTACACACAATATTAGGTTTTAACAAACCATAATATACTATTAATATTATTATATAAAATTGTTTGTTATTACATAGCCATTAAATATTACATTATCAATAAGATTAATGAAATTATTTATTTATTAACATATTTAATTTTGAAGATGTCATACTGATAATATTGTACTTACTTTTTTGTAATGTTATTAAATGTTTCCAAAATACTATTTTCCCAAAAAAATGATTGAAGATTATTTTTAAACAATAAAGAAATGATATTATTTCAAGTACTATACATTTTTTAAAAAAATTACTTAAATTTTTTAATTTAAATTGGAATGAAATCTATGATTTAATTTGATAAAAGTTTTTGAGAATTTTAATTTTTTGATGGAATGTAATAAAAATGTTTTCTATTAAAACATTCATTTTAATTTAAAGAATTTACATGTTCTGTTTTATATTAATAATAATTTAATGTTAACATAATTCAATTTTATATTTATTATTAAATGTTTGGTAATTTGAATCAATTTCAAATTAAATATTTTTAATAAATCATTACAATCAACTTATCATATTTGAAAACTACTTCTTCACCAAGTATGTGGTTTTATTTAAACTAAATTTCTGTTTATTTGAAATTTAAAATTTTAAATAGATTCCATGATTTCTATAATTATAATTCATATTATTTATTATGGCCAAATAAACTTTGGTTGATAAAAATTAATAAAAATGATAAAAATTAATTACCGCATTATAGGGTAATACAAGGCCTTTCATTTTAGAAATGAATATGTTAAAATTAATTTTCAATACACAGAATATAAATATATAATAAATTCTATTAAATATTTTGAATTAGTGGACCCAAATTATCTTAAAATTTTCATTTTACTTTTATTAATAATTTTTATATTACAAAGTTAAATAAAAATACACTACTCACAGTGGTGAAAAATAATATTGTATATGTGAGTAAACATATAGATCTATTAAAATAAGTATAAAAATTATGTTCCATTATGGTATATTTGGGCATAAGTCATATCAAAATTATACTCAATTATTTTTGTAATTTTTTAGATACATCATTTGAGTGTTACTTTCCATTGTTTAATTTATTTGGGTAATTATAAAAATTGCATTCATCCTCAATTGTAAAATGGACCATTCTCCCTAAATTTATTTGAAAAAACTATGTTCTTGGTCTTGAAAACCACTTAATAAAAATTCTACCCAAAATTTTTATGCATTTTGTTTTTTCTTCACCCCTAGAGACGAGGTCTTGGGTCCTAAATAAGAGATCCAAAGGAGGTTAATCTATGGGATCATGATTATATTCACTAAAGTATATATTTTTAATTCTTCTCTTAACACATATACTAAGAGTTAGAATATAATTACAATTGTGTCTAAGATATACTGAAATGATATATTTTTATGTCATATCCAATATCTGTCACTACTTCCATGAAATGGGGAATGAATATGTCGATCATGTGTATGTGGGACTACCAATTCGTGAAATGATGTAATTAATCTTCCATAACCACATTTTATGGGTGGATATAATTATGTATTTAAATTATATATATTTTATTACAATCATAATAAATTTTTTTTTAATTTTTTTTTCACATATTTGTTTTTACATTCAATGCCATGGGAGTATGATAATTTCTCTTATGTGTACGGCAGACTACCACATCACAAGGTGATGTGATATGTTCTTCATATTAGAATTTCATTTTTATAACAGCTACTTTCAATTAAATAACCCTTATATTATTATTTTATGTCATTAAAGAATTATTCTGATTTTTGGGGGTGTATGGAATAATATTCGAATGTTTTACAGCTTTACTATGGGTTAATGAATGGTGCATTGTTAGGGGAAGTCATGAAAATTCCTCAATAAATCATGTGTAGTAAAACAGATGGATTTATTTTGGTTTATAGTTAGTGAGTATTGTTTCTTCAAACCATGATAGCTAACTGTGTGTGATTCCAGCTTCGGAATGAACTTGATAAGTCGTAAGTACATGGTTTGACTAACCAAGAGACTAAACATACCAATTTTAAAAACTAGATGCATAAAAGTTTAATCTTGGCTGTGATTATGTTTTAAATGATATTGTTCCCAAAACAGACCCTAACTAAGGAATTATTCATCTCAAAGGCTTTAGAGGATTCTCTTGGTTCATTGACGTTGATTTCTCATGGTAAGTTTTCATTCTAGGATGTTATTCATTGTTTTACCTAGATATAATTCTATTTATTACTTGTTTTCTTAGATCCATTTACACTATGGATAGATCTATGTTAGTTGATTCTAAATATGATTATGTTTTGTCTTTTTGTTTTTAGGTGACTAGATATAAAGAGGGTTATGCTGTTTTGATCTCTTTTTGGGATTTTTTCATGTCATTGTCATTTTTTCCACATTTTTTGACATTGGTGGATTCAATATCAAATCCTATATTTAGAATATGAAGGTTGAGATTAATGTTGATTAAATTTATTTAAATTGATGTGAAATTGTTTTGAAATGAAAAATATAATCCTTCTTTAGTGATCTCATGTATACTTTGGTGAAATATTTGAATTTTTGTCCAATGTTCGTTGATAATTGAATGAATAATGATGATTATAAAATAGATACTTGGTTTTTCTTGTGGAAAATGTTTTCATTAAAATGTTTTTTGAATTGAATTTTTTTTGGAATTGAAATGGAATTTCATTTGAAATGGTTTTTGATTTGAAATGGTGTTGACATTATTGTATTTTCAAAATAGTTTGGAAGACATAGTGGTGTGTGTATTTTTATTTCATTATTATTCCTAGTTAAAATATGACCTTGTGCTCAATGCCAAAATTTTAATAGAATATGGGATTTAATAACCTTGTGAAGACTTGGTTGATCAATGAGAATCAACTAATTTGTATGGAGATTTCATAATGAATCTTGATTGTGTGGATGTGCGGTTTGGAATTGGATATTCCAAATGGTCTGTGATGTCGATGTAAACACATTATTGGTTTATTTTCATGTAAAATGCTTTTATATGGAAAACTATTTTTATTAAATATAGTTTCTGTTTTGAGATAATTTTTTTTTAAATGTTTTACATAAAGAGGTTTATATAAATTTTCTAACTTGTTCAATCCTAGTGGAATGAGTAGGGAAATAAATTTTTTAAATCCTAAAACAATTCATTACTCACCCCTTATTTTTAACATTGGTGGGTTTTTAGATATTATTAATTGAGACCTGAAAAATAGTAATGTATCACACTTCTCTAGTGGTACTTAGGGATACTTGGGATGTTTTATGGAGAGGTGCATAAAGCAGGTTGGAGCTTTGGAGTTATGGTTGTCTCGTAGTTTGGTTGTTATGGTATTATTCTACTCTGCACTTGGTTTTCTTGTAGTCTTTTATTATGGTACTGTTGTATATTTTTATATGAATATAAATATTAATCATTTTTTTTGCCTTACATTTTAATCATTCATCATATAGTGCTTTATAAGGTTATCGGTTGGTTGTTTTATAGTTTTCTTTTAAAATAGAAAATTGTCCCCCACCTTTTAATGAAGCCATATACCTTTATTGTTAGCCTTTTGTATCATGGGGATGTCGCCAATAGTTACCTTACTTTTTCATAAATTATGACTACATAATATTAAAGATAAATAACATAAAATTATTACTCAACCAGGATAAAGAGGTGTAGTGTCTTGGAAAAATTAGTAACATACATAATATTTACAAAATAAAACATTTATTTAATTAATTTTCTCTAGATATTTATTGTCCCTTGAGTTCCCCATATTATAAGTATCCACCTGAGGAAATACATCAATGAATGGGACTATCTAAATGCCCAGTTAGAGGATAGATAAGAAAATGAATCATTATATCATTGAGTAATCATAATAATCATCAAAATATCCTCTCTATAATAATTAAGGGAAGAATAATATAATGGTATGGAATGTGGCAATGCATAAAAATGAAACATCTTGTTTTAGTAGTAAACTACAAAACATAATTATGAATAAAGATTGCATCATGTTTATAAATATTTAACTCTTTTCCTGAGATAAATCACTTTACCTAATGAACTGAAGATATATATAATTCTTTTCACACATTTCATATCATAAAGTTTTCATGAGATATATAATTATTATAATTCATTCCACATAATAACATTTATATTATCATGCATGCCACATAAAATTCATATCAATATTGAAAATAATATAACCCTTGGAAAGGGAAAGGATTCATTTTATACACCATAAATTCTTGAATAATATTTGGGGAATGATAAAGGAAATAAAATTCATGGTATATTACTCATTAATCCAGAGTGAAGAAGAAACAATCTCAATATAAGTAAAAAGTGTGTTCTTTAAAGGACATTTATTTTAGAAAAAAAAAATTTGTAATAAAATCATGTAGAAAATATTTATATACCATAAAATATAATATAATGTTTAATAAATTATATTTTTGGAACATCAATAGATTATCCATACTGAATATGGTGTGAAGGAGGGAAAACAGAAAGAAAACGAGTTGGATTCAAGAATTCTTCATACCTAATGTTTGAATGATATATCCACATTAATACCTTGTATAATAAAATTAAATACACCTATTAAAAAATAAATAACCATTTATTGATTTAATTTATTACTTATAGTTTTATTACATTCATTTATGGGATTTTAGATGAGTTATATATATTGATTTTATCATTTGGGAGTGTTCATATTTCTCAGTTTTCATGATCAGTTTACTTGTATCGATTAATGGATGTTTATGTTTAATGTGGACAAATATACATAATTTTTATTATATGAAACAATTTTTCTAAAATAATTTCAAATTATCTTATAAAGAGTTTCTTATATTGAATGAGAAGGAATCATTAGATTAAAATTCCACAATAAATGTTTGGGTTAATTTTTGTGGTTTTAAATCACAACAAACATGTTTTGTTTTATATTTTAGTATTATGTATATAAGTTATCTTAATAACATAAAAATGGTCATAAAATAAAAATTATAATATTTCATCAACCATTTCATGTTATTATTAGCATCGACGAATTTGTTAAAAGAAAATGGAAGTGCATCATCCACGATGTCGGTAAATTGAACATCACATGCCATGATTAAAATTTTAAAACAAAATTAGAGTGTGTGTGTGGAGTTTAATCATGGATATTCTATGAAAATTATCTAATTAAATTATATTTATCATAAAATATTTATCATTCAATGTTCATTAGGTTAGTTTATTATATAATACGAAAATAAAATAACCTAGAAATAATTAAATGAATGTAAAGAAGAACTTAAGCCTTGAATTTATACTCATTGAGAACCTCCTTATAGTAGAGGTTTTGGGATTTTGATGGGACCAAGGTATTTTTTAAATGGGGTAGAGGATATGGAAGATTATTAGGTAGATTATGAAAAAGTATCATTGATTTTTGTGTTTGAGGAGAAGAGTTGGTCAGGGGTGGTATTTATAGTGGAGGAGAGGGGTGTCTTCTCATTATTATATTCATTAGTTTATTATTTTCTAACATAAAAATGAATAGTAGGAGAATTATCACTAAAAAATAAAATAATGAAGGAATGATATATATATTTTTTTAAAATAATTAATTACTATATAAATTTTTTATTTAGATCATAATGTATATATACATTGAAATAACTTTCTTTTTTATTCACAAAATTTTCATGTATTTCATAAAAATCCCAAAAATTATCCTTATCCATTTTTTGACTTGTGGAGTTCAAAAATCAACTACATTTTATGGAAATTATTTTTTATATATGAGTAGTTTAATTTTTAATTAAAAAATCATTTACATGGAAAATACATATTTAAAAAATATTACTGATTTTATAACACTTCAAAAAATAACATAAGGTCTCCTAAAATTATCATATAAAAACAGAATTTTTGGAATTTGTTAAGGAAAATATATTTAATTTTAAATTATAACAATAATTTTTGAATTTTAATTAAATATTTATGATTTACAAAAATACAAAAAATTAATTTAAAAAATTTGATAGAATTTATTTACTTAAACTATTATATAATTATATCAAACATTAATTTATAAGATTACTAAATTTTATTAATACCTTAATCGATGAGGATATTATAAATTTGTGTAGATTACTATTAACAGGGGTCATATAACTATTCATATGGTCAAGTAAATATTTCATCGGTATTGTATCCTTTACTTCTAGAAATACCGTTTATTTCATTAATTCATCATTTATAAATATTTTATTTGGGTATCTATGGGATTTTATGGGATATATACTATATTAAACAACTAATATAAGGGATACATTCTATTGATAAAATATTGGGTCGTTAGATTTATCCCCCCATTGGAAATTTCCACCTAATAATTTTCTTTTTAGAAAAAATAGGTGAATGTACTTCTCCTTCATCACCTCATCTCATTCCCACGTTGCTTTTTTATACACATGGTTTCTCTAAAATACCTTCAAACAATGGGTTGTCTTGTTTTATAGAATTTTATCTCGCTAGTCATGAATTTTGACTGGTTGTTCCTCTTAATAGTGGTCATCATCTACTTTTACAATATTTGAGTTTAGTAAATGTGAGGTGTCTAGTATATCATTCTTCTAGATTGACACGTGTCACAAACTGAATATGGTCACCAAGAAAACCAGCACAAATACTAGCCCATGACAAGGATCGAAGGGCATTCCCTATCCCCATAGACTAGCACAAGTGTCTAAGTATTTTCAAAAATAGTTTCTGAATGATTTTCCCAAGATGGGATGCATAAAACTGAAAAAAACAATCAGTAAAAAGAATCATTAAATTCCTCCCAAACAAGTCTTAGTTAGAATTCTGAACTAAATGTAAGGTTTTAAAAATGAAATGTAAGGTTCAAAAAAATTAGAATCAAAACATCCCAAAGGCCTCCACGCGATAAGGGTTCATCACCCATGAGCTGTCTCTACAACATCGCACCACGGAAGAAACTAACAACCCAAACCACCATCTATAAAGGCATTTACCTTACCTATCTCAAACATAATGAATTATAATTACACCCAAAGGTGTAAGTATGGTTTGAGCATATTCCCAACAGGATACCACCCAAAGAATACATGTGACAAGCATTATATGAAAAAATATGGCACATGTTATATTCAAAGAATGGTGGAAATAATTTCTAAAGGTGTATCTTTTTGTTGAAAATAATATTCAATGTGGGTAACTTTAGAAATGGGTACATATAAATATAACATGTATACTTATAAATTTTCCATCCAAACACACCATAATCAAATGTTAAATTCCAAATAATCATTGAGAACACATCATGAGAACTACCCTAGTATCTAGTTTGTTTGGATCCCCAGGTACCACATATCTTGGTGTGAAAGTAGCCACAACGATATATGTTTTCGTGCATGAGCCACAGGTAGGAGAATCACTCATAACCGAGGTGTCCCCATCATCATCATCATAAGTTTTTTTAGTTTCTTCAATTTCAAACATTATATGTGAAACAAGGACAAAACCAATTTGGATGACTAACATTCTAGTACATGTCCGCCCACCTAGATACCCAGATTTCTCTATTTGTTGTAAAAAAAATCCCACATACTTCAAAATTCCATATAAAAATAAATATAATAGCTCTAGTAACACACACTGAAACTAGTTTCTAAACATGATTTTCAACATTTTTATAACTCAATAAATCACTATTAATTTCAATGAAATAATTTCACAAGTTATTACAAATGTTTTCACATAAAATCCATTTAAAAACCCTCGTTTGACACCAAATGAATACCAATATTTTCTCCAATGAATAATTTGAAGCACATAAAAATTTTATAAAGACATTCCATGAATTATAAAACAATAACAATTAGTAAAAAATGGAATGAACAAGTAAAACACCCATTTTCACACAAAAACATGGCACATAAAATTCAACCACATAATAATTGCAACCAAATATAGTTTTCTAACAAAGAATGAAATAAGAACATAATAGACATATAAATCCAAAAATATAACTCATTCCATAATTACTACTTGTTGAATCATCGACCAAATATGTTAAACCCCTCAAATCCTTTTGTGGAAGATTAGTCGTACCACTGATGTACAATAAGGGCGCAAAAACAAACATAAAACTAGAAATTTTCATAATAGATACAAAATACCCATAGGTCTTAATCCCAATATTTTGGACAATTAGGGCATCATGAAAATTGGTTGAAATAATAATGAAATGGGTTGAACTGGAGAGGAAACTCTCTTAATTGGGAAACAATGAAGAAATCACCACAAATACACTAGTAGTTGAATCTCCCAGTTTCTAAAACTAGACGGAAGGTTTTAATAAGGGTGAGGAGGTCATGTGGGGACTGAAATGGGGGGAAAAGTGTAAAAATTGAATGTTTTATGATAGAAAAAATTAAATTTTTATATCCAAACAATTTGAGGAACCATGATGAAGATTCTCCTAATCACTGATTAAGAAGAACTCCATAGATGGAACATGGAAAATGGAGGTGTGAATATGGTTTGTGGGATCATGTGAGATGTGGAATGGCTGAAAAATATTAATAAATGAATGAGATATAAAATAAATAAATTATTCATTTAAAAAAATAAATGTTATCACAAGTTGGAATAATTCCATAATAAATCCTCCAAATCTACACTAATTATGAGTTCCTAATAAGTTCAAAAGGTTTTGAGGGTTTTTATAGGTCCGGGAAGGAAACATGGGAATTAGAATAGATGAAAAATGTTAAAAATATGATGATTTATAAAAGAAATATTTTTTTATATTTTGAAATGGGCTCACGGTCTTGCCCAAATCATGATGTAACTACCCCTTTCTATAAAAAATGATTGGGAATCCCCCAGAAAAAAAGATTATAAATTAATGAAAACACCTTTAAAAGATGTCAGGGATGTTACAATACATGAAACACATAACAAACATGAGTCGTATTTGGTGGATGCCCAAGTTGATAGTCCATGACTCTTTTTCAACCAATGATATCATAGGAGACAATATACATTGGGCTTAGCTTCTCTTTCATTCAAAAACACAAGATTCTCCTCCCGTAATTTATTCTAATGAATAAATTCTCTCCAACAGCGAACTCTAATTCTCTATGACAGTTTTCTCCATATCGCATTTTCCATGTCCAAGAAAAAATGATATGTTTTTGGATGGATTAAAAATTATATAAAATCTCTTGCATAATATCATGTCCATGTAGATTTATTTCATAAACATTTTCCCAACAGGTTGTAATACAACACCTCTTTCTATAAAAAAACATTATATATATTAAGCTAAATACTCGAGTCGAATCTATTGTTGAATGTTAACTGAAACAATGATAGATGATTATCTCATCCACATTTGAATTATAATTAGAGTAATCCTATAATATCCTAGAGTGTTTTAAGAGTTTGTTTAGATTGGCCATCAGTTTGGGGATGATAGGCCATGATGAAATTTAATTCTATACTCAAATAATTTCGATGAATCCTCCATAATATAGATGTCAAACTAGCATCATGATCATATAAAATAGTGAGTAGAATCCTATGTAGTTTCACAAATTCTTAAACATATATCTTCTCATGTTTATCAAGCTGTAAATCTTCAATAATAAAGATAATGTGGGATGTATTAGTGAGTCAGTCCACCTCAACCCACATCACATAATTTCCTTTGGATTCCTTCAAGAGAAACGTAAAAAATTATATTAATAAATTCCTAAATTTACACTTGGGTAGAAGAAATCATTACATAATCCCTTTGGACTTGTGTCACATTGATTTAACTTGATGACATTACAAGAAACATTATATATACTCAAAAATATGCTTCTTCATATTATCACACCAGATGTTTTATCGAGGATCATGGTACATATTAGTAATCCCATGATTGATTGTTTATGTTGATCAAAGTGCATCATAAACTACCATTATATTTATCCCATGTAATGAAGGCACACAAAGCCTCATTCCAAACTGAATCAAACCATCATCATTGATTTGGAACTCTTACATATTCTCTTCATTTACTACATTCACCTACTTTTGAAACATTGAATCATCCCTTTCTAACTCCTTAATCTTCTATTAGATAAATTCTTGGGAAATAATGTGAGAACGTGTGGAAATATTACCTACTGTTATGATTTCGAAATCAATCCAATGAATATCTAATAAGATAGGGTCATTCTTGACTCACCTTATGGATATATTAATGGTTTTATTCCTTCTAATATCATTAGCAACATTGTTTTTCATCCCATTATGATAGTGAATATATAAATCATAATCCATGATTATATCTAACTATATCTATTATCTTAGGTTGAGATCCTTTATTTGAATATATACACAAGGATCATGTGATCAGTATATATATCACACATATCACCATATAGGTAGGGCCTCAATATTTTCTTGAAAAATATCATGGATGCTAACTACAAATCATGAATCATATTGTTATTCTCATGGATCATCAACATTCCCGAGGTTTAGGCTATCACATCTTCATTTTTCTTTAATAAAAACCTCAATCATTTCAAATATGAATCACTTCATATCCAAAACTTTTCTACACTTTTCTGTAATATGAGAATGGATGCAATGATCATCCTTCTCTTTAGATCTTTGATGCTTTCCATGCATTCTTCCATCCAAAAATATGTTTCCCCTTCCCTTGTTAACATTGTTAGTGGGCTATAAAATAATGTGAAATTTTTACAAAAAGGTTAGTAGTACATAGCTAATCCATGAAATCTAGAGATTTATATGATACAATAGTGTCTGGTCCATTCTTAAATAGCCTTTGTTTTTTGAGAGGACTATAGAAATTCCTTTACTTGTGATCACATTTTCCATGAATGTTACTTGTTGCATCCAAAACTCATACCGTAAAAACATATCATACAACATCTCTATAATTAATATGACCAAAACAAGTGTTATACATTCTTCATGTTTCTCCATACTCATATAGTATATGAGAATATCGTTGATAAACACTACTATAATTTATTTGATAGAAATTTCTAATGACTATATTCATCAAATACATGAATATTTTAAGGGAATTAAAAATGTCTAACAGAAAGCTGGAAATTCATTGTTCCAAAACCTTGTACAGATGGAAGTATTCTAAATATCATCCTTCGTCACCATTAGAAAATGATATCCTGAATAAAGGTCTACTTTGAAGAAGTACTAAGGTAATCATTGCTGATATAACAAGTAATAATTCCTTGGAAGATGATATATGTTATTTATGTTTATCTTGTTGAGTACCCTTAGTAAACAAACAGTTTCATTTCACTATCATTCTTCTTGAAAATAAGCACTATAGAATATCACGATAATGCACTATAGTATATGAACCCTTTTAAAAAATCCACTTACAAGTTCTTCTTTAACTCCGATTTTTTTATAGTATCTATCCAATAATGACACATAGAGATACGTGTATCTATGGGTACAAATTATATTAAGAACTCTATCTCGTGATCTAGGGGAAATCAAGGTAACTATTTAGTATATACATCAATGTATTCCCTCATTAAAGAAATTTCTAATAGGATGATACCTTCCTTTGACTCAACCATTTTAGAGAGGCAATCTTATTAAAAAGTAATCAACTCCCACTCCGTTGAATGATTTTCTAAAGGAGCTTCATGATCATCCTAGTATTTTTAGAGGATCATTGGATAACTCTAAATATAAATAGATTTTTCCTTTTCGTGATAGTTGACTTATGAACTATATAACGGGATCCCATACATCCACATTATAGGATCAGATTCCACCTATGGAATCATCATGAAATTTACTGGAATACTCATCCCACATATGAATATAAGAGAAGATTCCAACACATGGGTTGCAATGATTGCACCACAAGGTGTTTTTATGGATATCTCTTCTGAATGATTTCAAGGTTTCAAATAAATATTTATATAAAAATTTATAGATAGAATGTATTTCATAGATCTAGTTTAAATAAGATTTTTTGAATTCTTCTCTGAATAGAATATGTAACAAGTATGACATCATTTTATTTCTCCACATCCAATGTGTTTATTGCACTATCCTTCACTTGATCATTTAGATTTGGTTTCTTGGTAACAATGATTACCTATGAAGAATCAAGGTTTCATAAACTATCTTTCATAGTGAACTTTATACATATATTTTATGTATTTAACCATAGGTGGTTCTCCCTTTTATTCCAACACATTTTCCAGCCTCCACATGTATTTTTGACATTCATGTGATTGGTGTACTTGACTCCCACACTTGAGGCATTTACCAATCACATTGACACTATTCCCATGATGCTTGTTACCACATTTTTAACTTGTTGTTTGTTTAGTTGTATATCCACCTTTCTCACTAGATCCTCTTACATGAAACACCATATTTTGTTTCAAATCTCTATAGCCATGAGATCATTCTCCAAAACAAGTGTTATACATTCTTCATGTTTCTCCATACTCATATAGTATATGAGAATATCGTTGATAAAAACTACTACAATTTTTTTGATAGAAATTTCTAATGACTATATTCATCAAATACATGAAGATTTTAAGGGAATTAAAAATGTCTAACAGAAAGCTGGAAATTCATTGTTCCAAAACCTTGTATAGATGGAAGTATTCTAAATATCATCCTTCGTCACCATTAGAAAATGATATCCTGAATAAAGGTCTACTTTGAAGAAGTACTAAGGTAATCATTGCTGATATAACAAGTAATAATTCCTTGGAAGATGATATATGTTATTTTTGTTTATCATGTTGAGTACCTTAGTAAATAAACAATTGCATTTCCCTATCATTATTCTTGAAAATAAGCACTATAGAATATCACGATGATGCACTATAGTATATGAACCCTTTTAAAAAATCAACTTACAAGTTCTTCTTTAACTCCGATTGTTTTATAGTATCTATCCAATAGGGACACATAGAGATATGTGTATCTATGGGTACAAATTATATTAATAACTCTATCTCGTGATCTAGGGGAAATCAAGGTAACTATTTAGTATATACATCAATGTATTCCCTCATGAAAGAAATTTCCAATAGGATGATACCTTCCTTTGACTCAACCATTTTAGAGAGGCAATCTTATTAAAAAGTAATCAACTCCCACTCCGTTGAATGATTTTCTAATGGAGCTTCATGATCATCCTTGTATTTTTAGAGGATCATTGGATAACTATAAATATAAATCGATTTTTCCTTTTCCTTATAGTTGACATATGAACTATATAACGAGATCCCATACATCCACATTATAGGATCAGATTACACCTATGGAATCATCATGAAATTTACTGGAATACTCATCCCACATATGAATATAAGAGAAGATTCCAACACATGGGTTGCAATGATTGCACCACAAGGTGTTTTTATGGATATCTCTTCTGAATGATTTCAAGGTTTCAAATAAATATTTATATAAAAAGATATAGATAGAATGTATTTCATAGATCTAGTTTAAAAAAGATTATTTGAATTCTTCACTGAATAGAATGTGTAACAAGTATGACATCATTTTATTTCTCCACATCCAATGTGTTTATTGCACTATCCTTCACTTGATCATTTGGATTTGGTTTCTTGGTAACAATGATTACCTATGAAGAATCAAGGTTTCATAAACTATCTTTCATAGTGAACTTTATACATATATTTTATGTATTTAAACATAGGTGGTTCTCCCTTTTATTCCAACACATTTTCCAGCCTCCACATGTATTTTTGACATTCATGTGATTGGTGTACTTGACTCCCACACTTGAGGCATTTACCAATCACATTGACACTATTCCCATGATGCTTGTTACCACATTTTTAACTTGTTGTTTGTTTAGTTGTATATCCACCTTTCTCAGTAGATCATCTTACATGAAACACCATATTTTGTTTCAAATCTCTCTAGCCATGAGATCATTCTCCAAACCCCACCTCAAAATTGAGAGATTAGGAAAACAAATTCCAAACTCTAAATGTATCTAATTTCAAGAGCCTTTAAAAGTAGTGAATTTAAAACAATAATGAAGCTATTAATTTTTATATCACATTTGATAAAAATGATCAAAGAGTAAATTTCAATCCTTGTGAAATTTTCTTCATAGGATGTGATAGATTCATCTCTTTTTTATTATATATCTATGAATTATATCTTAATCCTTTTATGAAGATTTCATGGGAAATAATTGTTATGAAACATTATATTAATGTTTTCTCACTCAATATCATCAATTTATTCCTCTTTCGAGGTGTTATTAATCAATTAAAACCAATATATAGCCTCTTTATTTAAAATATAAATATCAAGAGTAGTATTTTAGGACTCATAATAGTGAATAAAAAAAAGATATTCTCCATTTAGTTGACCCACTAATCCAGGATTAGTAGATCATATGATATACTAAATATTGGTGTTCACTACAGCATAAAAGACAAAATATCAAGTTTCTCTTTTGTAGATGAAGTATAACATTCCAAATTATTCAGTTTATTGTACATATCTTAAGAAAACATGGTAATAATATCCCAGAAATTTCTATCTCCACCTCCCAAAGAATTAGATATATCATTCATCCAATCACTAAATTGTTATTCCCATTGGTTTTGGTAAGACATATCATGGTTCCAACCACCTTCTAAAAAAAATTGTATCAAAAAAAACATTAGTATTACAACATTCACTAAATCATGCTCTGATACCAAATATAGAAACCCATATTTTTCATAAATTACTAATACAACATTCTAATGTCAAAAAAAACAGAAAATAATTACACCAATTGGATCCAACAGTTTAGTACATTTGTAAAATTAGGAACTTACAAAATATTTACAAAATAAAACATTTATTTATTTATTTATTATCTGTATTCTAATAGGCACTTGAGTACTCAATAATACAAGTAGTCACCTGAGTATAAACATTAAAGAACGTTCTAATCTAAAATCCTAATTAGAGGAAAAATAAGAAAATGAATCAATGTATAGTGGGGTTAGAATATAAATCATACTAAAGAAATAATAATAATCATGGTAGGATTAATTAGATATAGGCATTGAATTTGGAAATTAATAAAAATGAAACATCAGGTTGTAGTGGTCAACTACCACACAGTCTTATGACCGATGATACAATTATTTTATTGTATATTTCTCTTTTTATCCTGAGATAAATCACATTTCCCAATTAATTGGAGTGCTATATAATTCCACCCTCACCCATCATAATATAGCATCTTCATAAACTATTTAATTATGGGCACACTAGTAACATCATAACATTTACATTATCAATCATGCCACATATAATTTATATGAATCTTGCACATAAAATAACCCCTAGAATAGAATGCGATTAATTTCATAAATCATAAATTAATGAAGATTATTTGAGATAGATAATTGAAATAATATTATTGGCATAATAATCGTCATGTTAGAGTATAGATGAAACTATCTCAAGAGAAGTAGATGGTCCTACTTTCAGAGGAAGCATTATTTTGGAAAAAAATGTGTTTATAATATACTCATGTATAAAAAATGTTTATTCCCATAATATTTAAGTGTATTATAATTAAATGATATTTAAGCAACATTAATGGATTATCCATACTAAAATGGGGTGACAGATGTAAATAGTAATGAAAAAGTGTTGGTTTAGAGAATTTCATCATACCTTATGTCTAAAAGAATTCTCCACATTAATATATTGTATAATAAAATTAAATACATCAATTAAAAATTGAAAAAAACCTTATACGTGAATTTTATTCATTATGGTTTTATTAATTTCGTTTATAGTATTTTGATAGTTATATATTTTAATTTTTTTCATTTGGAAGTGATTATATTTTTTAGTTTTCATTATCGATAACATATATACAAGAATGGTGGTTCGTGTAAAATGTGGATAAATATCTTTAATTTTTATTATATGTTATCATTTATCTACCAAATATATTGATGATATTATAATAAATTTTATTATATGGTATCAAGATGAATCATTATATAAATTTTTAAAAAATATTGTTTACGTTAACTTTGGAGGTTTTCAATCACAAAAAACTCATTTTTTAATCATATAGTATTATGTATATAATTAACCATAGAACCTAAATGTGGTTACAACATAAACTTTAAAAACATTATTCAACCATTAAATGTTTTTTTTACCATCCATGAGAGTGTTAATGGAAAATGAATGTGTATCATCCATGATGTCAGTAAATAGACACATCAATGGTGATGATTTCAATTTTAATAGAAGCGAGAGATAAAGAAGATTTTAACAATGAATATCCATTAACTTGATAACATTAAAGTATATTTCTAATAATATTGATATTTTTACATTTATATAATTGAATTTTAAGAGATAATATGAAAATAAAAGAACATGAAATGAAATTAAATGAAAATAAAGACAAACATACCCCCTTGAATTTCCCCTTATTGAGAACCTAATTATGGGATAGGTTTTGTTCTTTTCTTGAGACAATGAGATTGAAAACATGGGGTAGGTGATAGGGAAGATTGTTTGGTAGAATATGGAAAATGGTAGTAGTGTTTGAGGAGAAAAGGTGGTATTTCTTGTGGGGGATATGGGTGATTCTCATTATTATATTCTGTAGTTTATTATTTTGGATCACAAATATTAATAGTTTGGAAATTATCACTAAATATAACAAAATAACTACAGGGTTTTTGATATTGTGCTTCTTAAATCACCAATGACTCAAGAAATTTTGTATTTAGCTTATAATGTTTATATACTATAAATTACTATATTTTTACTATTGAAAAAATATTCATGTAATTCATAAAAATCTAAAAAATTAACTGTAAAAATATTTCTATGTATAAAATTCAAAATATAAACCGATTTTATAAAAAAAATTCTAAATATGGGTAATTTTATTTTTAATTAATATCATCATTTACATGGAAAATAATTATTTTAATATTAAAACTGATTTTATAAAACACAGAAAAATTATAAAAAGTCTCATAAAATTAACATTTAGTAATATTAAAATGAAATATTAATTTATTAAAATATTTTATGAGCATATATTTTCTTTTAAATTATTATATTAATCATAAAATTTTAATAAGTATTTTTTACATAAAAATTTCAAATTATTAAAAAATTATATTGCAATTATTTACATATTATGTGATGTAATTGTATCATACATTCATTTATAGGATTCCTATATTTTGTTTATTATCTAATGGGTGAGGTTACTATTCATTTGTTCAGTATACTATTCATATGTTCATATTATAATTCCTAAGGATATGTTACTATTTCATTAGTAATGGTTATATTATATATATAAATACATATTATATAATTAATTATTCATTTTTCATGTTTTTATTACGGTCTCTATGTGACTATATGTCATTTATACAATATGACATTATTATAATGAGGGATAAATTTCCCTGATAAATGTTAGGGTTGTTACATCTCTTACGGTCATATAATGTTCATCCATATTCTCAAGCCAATAAGGAGGAGAGGGATGTTACAAGTTGTATAATCTTATTCAGACCGTTCCAAAAAAGTACTCACCTATTCTTCTAATCTTGGAGTTGAAATTCAGTGTTGTCTATTAATTGTGTCTCGTTGGTAGAACATAGTTTGATTGTAAGAACATGAAATGTAGAGCATAAAAATATGTAGATGACATCATTAGGATGAACATTAATTTACTAGGGAGTTGTTTATATAAGTGTTTGGAGACATAGATATGAATTGGAATAAAATTTTTAGGGGTTTACCCTATGAGACGACCATGAAACGCATTGTAGAAATTAAATCACACTATGATTAAATTTTTCAATTTTAGTAATGATTTATTATCTGGTGTAAATTTTATTATTTTCATAAAATTTTAACATAGATTTCAAAGTAATTATTTTTAAACATATAATGGATTTTGAATATTGGAAATGGATTCATTTTCGAAAAAGATTCAAATTTTTTCAAAAAATTGTTGAAGATGATGTAATTGGAATTTTTTTAAGCAATGTTTTGATAGTATGATGTCATATAATTTCAAGTCTTTAAATACATATATTGATATAGATTAAGACAAAATGTTTTTTTAATCTTAAAATGGAACCCAGTAGGTATCGTAGGAATAAGATGGATGATGCAAATTATAATGTGGTCACTATTGAGCCACAAGTGAACCAACAGTTTTCTTATCGAATCATTCAATATTCACAAACCATAGAATCATTAGTACAACCAGATACTATATTTTTGATATCATTCAATTATAGAAAAATATTTAGTGGATGTATTGTTTTCCTTATGATAGGATGTGATACTGTAAAACAATGAGAAATTTGTAGAGGTATTCATATTCTCAAAGATGTCAAGAACATCATAATCCAACCACAAGATTTATTTACCCTTCCCTAAGACCCCAGAGAATTCGTGTAATTTTATAGAATGGTTATCTTATTAATTTGAATCAAGAGCTTGTGATACAAACTATATTATTCCACCATTGAAAATAAATTTCTCATCTTCATCACTCTAGTCATAGTTCTATAGGGTAGAGTTTTTTAGACACTTTGTAATTATTTCAAATGTTGTATTCTTCGATGGGAGGAGGGCATAAGAATCAGTGTCTTCAGTAGTATAGAGTGATCCATGGTGATTCTGATAATAACAAGATTCTTTAAAAATGTTAAATATCAATAATGAAACTAGGAGAAAAGTGTTGTGAGAAATAAATTATATGAATTTGAGTATGCTATCGTGGAAGATCAGTCTCAACTATTGATGGTGAGAGATACAATTATTTTGATTCATAACCCTATGCACTATTTTTTTGATACGGGATAATCTAACACCTTTATTACTTATCGTTCTGTTGATTTTCTGAGTTTAAAAGATTTTATGATTCCATATATACGATATCATAATTTGAATATTGTCCAAAAAGACAATCAACATATGGAATTTATTTATTTTCAATTACTTTTGATCGAGATTTTTTGATATGGGATACCACTATATTTGAGAAGGATGTCTATAATATAATCCTTGATATGGATTAGTTGAATATGTGTAAGAATAACATCATGTTTTATAGACACATGTTTTTAAAAATGGAGACTGTAATGAGCATCTCTCACATGGGGCCCAGAAAATAAGGTAAGTTTAATAGTCCTCCTATCACTAGTTGTTATAACAATGTCATACTAGTTGGGGGAATTGAATTTAGAATCTATGTAAAATATGGAGGATAATATTTTTCCAGTAGTGGTTGATTAGTTCCAAGATGCGTTTACTAAATATTACTTAGGGTTTACACATATGAGGGAAATTATTATGAGTGATCTCATACTAAGTACTGATAATATTTTTCTTCTATATTATAGAATAGAACCAAATGAAATAGGGGAATTGATGTTATAGTTAGAGGATATATAATGCAGTGGTTTTATCTAGCCTATAACATCTCAGTGGGCAGTGTCGGGAGTTTTTATAAAAAAGGTGGAGAAAATAAATGGATATGAGTAGATTATCATAATATTAACCATGTTAAGGTATATAATATGTGTAAAAGTTCAATAATTTCTGATTTATTCGATCAATTGATGGAAGATCATTGGGTATTGTAAATTGACTTGCGATCTGGATATCACCAATTATAGGTTTAGAAGGAGGATATTTAAAAGAAATCTTATAGGAGTAGATATGGAAATTAAAAATATGTGTTCATTCATTTCATTCTTATGAATTATCCATAGGTATTAATGGAATTGGTGAATCAAATATTTTAGATATATATGTATTCTTTTGTGGTCATGTTTTTCAATGACCTATTAGTGTATTGAAGGACAATGGATAACCATGTGAAACACATGCAATTGTGTTGAGAAATTTTAGGTATCATCATATGTATTATAAACTATCAATTTTACATTTTTGGATGAAAGGGGTTCATTTTATTGGCTATTTAATCTCTAAAAAATGTGTTTCTATTGATCCATAAAATACATAGGATTTTATCTCTTGGAAACCTCCAAACAATGTCATCAAGATAAAGATTTTCTATGGTCTATATTATTGTTATCGATGCTTTTTTAGTGAATTTTAATGACTCGGTTAACCTATGTATGCTTTGAAAACGAATAATGTATCAATCCTATATTATGAATAATTTATGAAAAATATTTAAGATCTTAACATTATTCTTACATCACTACCAATATTTATTTGTCCAGAACCAGGACAAGAGAATGTGGTATATTGCAATTCTTTGGGATCCAATTTGGGATGTGATTTTTTAAATGAATATAATATTGCTTCATATGGATGAATGTAGTAATAGGTGCCTATGATGAACTAAAAAACACTTTATTTGGTGCTAGATACTTTATTTTCTGCTTTGCAGAATAGGTGTCATTGCGTATTTAGTCATAAATTTATTGTGTTCACCGATCATAATAACTTGAAACATATTTTTTCACAGTGGTATTTGAATCAATGAAAAATAATTTGGATTTATTATTTCAAAATGATTGACCTTAACATGATTTATATTCATGGAAAACAAATTATGGATGATGCATCAAGCGTAAATTCATATGCACATGTGGAAAAGGAATCATCAAATGAGTGGTTCTTGGTTTCATTATTGACTGATTTTCACATGGAATATGAAGACCGTGGAGATGTTATAGACTTGATTCTTGTTTTTTTGTTCCTAATTTAGTGTAAATTGTTAAATAAGCACAGTCATCTAATTTGTAAATTGTATCTATGAGGTCAAAACTCAACGGTGCAGAGACATTTGAGGGATTGAGGCTAGATGGGAGTTTAGTGATTTTTTTCATAAATAATATGGTCATAAATTTGGATTTTAAGAGAAACATCTCTAGGAATACCACCAATCAAGATTGGAAGTTAATCCACAAATAAAAAATATGTACAACGCATTGAAAGAATAATTTTTGTGGGTCTGTATGAAAAGGAAGGTGGTTGTGTTTATTTCAAAATTCTTAACATGTTAGAAGGTTAATATAGAGAATCACCGACCAGCAGGTATGTTTTAGTCATTACCTATTCATGTTTGGAAATTGGAGAAGGTAGCTATGTAATTTGTAATAGGTCTACAAATAATGGTTTAGAAACACGATTCCATATGGGTGATAGTTGATCAACTAACAATGTTGGATCTTTTCATCCATATTAATGAATTTCATCCTATGGATAAAATATTAAATATCTAAATATCAAATATGGTAAATAGGAATGTCTTAAATGTATTGAACAAAAAAACATATTTTTCAGGTTCATGTCTTATTTATAGATATCCACAAAAAAATTCCATGAGACTCACATGTCTATGAGAATGGCGAACTTTCTCAAATGGATGGGAAATCCTATTGGAAGATAGAAACATTTGAAGACATGATGTGGATTTGTTTAATGGATTTAGGTGGATCTTGCTAATATCACATAACATTAGTTGAGTTCTCATATAACTACAATTATCAAGGCTTGATACATATGCCTCCTTGTGAATCATTGTATGGGAAAGATTTCTATTCTATACTTTGTTGGGTGAAAATAGGTGTGACTTCAATAGTTGAGCCATGCATCATTCAAACAAACAACATAAACGATTAAATTGATAATAAAATGGATGGAGATAAATTAGAGTAACCATAAATCACATGATGATCATCGTTGATATATGTTATCATTCAGGGTGAGTGGTCATGTGTTCTATAGGATATCTCCAAGGAATGGACATCGATTATTTTGGATGCATGAAATGATACCTCCTCGATACATTGGCCCATTTGAGAAACATGAATGGGTTGGTGATGTGTAATGTCATTAGATATTGCCACCATGGTTTAGATATATTCATAATTTGTATCATGTATCTCAGTTTAAGAAGTATCAAATTGATGCAGACAAATTCATTAGAATAGATCACATTAAATTGAATTCATATTCATTGTTAAGGCACATTCCATTGTAGAATATAGATAGGAAATGGAACATATTGTATTAAATATGCATTGTTATAGTATGATATTTTTCACAAGATGTAAAGATTCATGAAGAGACATGGATGTGGGAGAAAAAAATGAATTATCAATGGATAAAACTAATTCAGGACAGTGATGGTTTTCTAATTTATCACGATGTAAAGGATAATTGTAAGGAGAATATAGAACCCCCACCCTAGTTTCCTGTGTGTAACCCCTATTTTAATCATATTTTGTGTCTAAATAATTAGGGTGTTGTTTAGAATATTTTGGACTGATTTTGGGGATATTATTTTGGGTGAATAGATCATGTATGGTTAGTGGAAACAATGTAAATTCCCAAAGAAACTATTCATAATGTCATATAGGGATATGGTTAGGCATATGGTTAAAGAGAATTATTTTTCCAAAACCTTGTTTCTATATAGTAGAAATTGTACAAATATGTACATTGGGATTTGGCATTTTTTTTAACATGATTTGAAGACTGGTAATTCTAATGGTTTGATGTTACTCCTTGAAATAGTATCTAACACATGGTTAGGACACAAGTTTCCTAGCTATTCAACTAATATTTCATAGTTTAAAAAATAGATCCATCAAAAGTTGATTTAGGGTGAGATTTTGTTTAAACTTATCATTTTCCCACAAACCATCCCTAACTCTATAATTCTTAATCTCAAATGATATGAAGTCTTCTTACATTGATCTAAAGGTGATATGGAGGCCTATCTTGGTGCATTGAAGTCATGTTAATGCAGGAAGTCTTCATTAATGTCATTTTTCATAGTTTTACATAGATCTACATCTCCCTCCCTCTCATTTTCATAGATATACTACCACTGCAAATAGTTCTATGTTAGCAGATGACATCAATGATTAGATTTTTAATTGTTATAGTAAAAGGAATAGATATAAGGAGGTTCTTTAGATTTTTGACCCATTTTAGTGGAATTTTTTGTGTTATTCACCTTTTAATCATGGATTTATGAGTAAGGTGGAATCACTCTAGAATAAAATATTTTGAATAGGAAGGCTATGTTTCTTATTTATTATATTTCTTGAAATTGTTTATGGAATTTGTTTAAAAATAATTTTATAAACATTCTATAATGATAGTTTGTGGATATGGATGGAAATGTGGAATTATTTTGTAGTGTTATTTGAAAAATTATTTTAATTTTTTTTAAATTTGTTTAGGTAGATTTAGGGATAAAAGATTTCAATTCAAAGGTTGCTTTATTGAATCTTTTTTTGCTTCGAAATTTTTTTGACATTGAAATTGTTTTGGCATGGCTGTATTGTAATGGTTGATGGGCATACATAGTGGTTTATTTTAATATTTAATTATGAGGATATTTTTTATATGTTCTTTTCCGCATTACCAAATGCATCATGGAATGTGGTATTTCATTACCTTGTTAAAACATATTTTATTGATGATAAATAGTTTGTGAGTATGGAATTGTAATAATGAAGCCTGTATGTGTAGATGTGTGGTTTGGAATGAGATATTCCAAATGGTTTATGAAGTTCATTGGGAAAAATTATTTCTAATTTTCCTGAAAAACTATTTTGGTTTGGAAATACATTCTACTTAGAAATTGTTTTGGTTTTAAGATAAATTGTTTTTAAATATTTGATATAAATTTATTTATATAAAGATTATATCAATTTTATCCTAGTGACATGATTAGTAATTTCATTTGGGGAAATTATACTATATTTCATTACTCACCATTGGATTAGAACATTTTTGATTTTGAATATGTTGTTTACTGGAAAATGGGGAATGTTAATGTGTCATAATTACCTATTTGATCTTACTGATAAATTGTATGTTTTTTTGGAGTGGGTCATGGAGAAGGTTAGTGCTTTGGATTCATGGTTTTCTTTGACTCTTGTTGGTTCTTTTTCATTTTACTATGTACTTGGTTGTTTTGTAGTCTTCCAATGTGGTATTGTTGGGTAGTTTAATTTATCTATAAATTTCGTGATTTGAGTTGTGTTCCATTTTCACCATTAATCTTATGGGGGATTATTAGGTTATGGATTTTTTGGTAGGTTTTTTTAATATTAAATAAAAAATATAACCCCAAAAGTTAATAAATCCCTTGAAATTTATTTCCATCCTTTAGCATCTTTGGTATGTCAAGTAAGGCCAAGTAATGTTCCTACAACTTCTAAAGCTAATGAAGTGTAGAGGGATGTTACAACTTGGAAGGTAAAAAGTATATGTTTAACGAACATATATAATATATATGAAATAATTTATTTACTACAAAGATAATATATCAATTACTTTTATTTGGATATATGCACCGGGATAATGGAATCAACGTTCATGTGAACATACAACATACCATCTCTGAGAATGGTATAATTTATTTTCAATCTATAACTCTAATGAATTAATAGAAATAAAAATATTTTAAATATAAATTATCTTTTTATAATATTAATAATTCAATATATTATGGAACCATGGTCAATGTTAAATAGATAAAAATATCAATGGAAAAAAATCATGATAAACAAAGAAGTTATTACCTGATGGATTATTTTAACAAAAAATTGTTAATAATTGGAAAATAAATTGTAAACTGTAATAATATATGGTATATTATATATGATTATTTTTTTTGAATAGATTTATAAAAAACATATATTTATTATATATGATTCTCTAATGAAAAAGATGGAATTTGAGATTTACGTAATGAAAATTTTGTCCCAAATTTTATTCTTTATGAAATATGTCATCTTAATCACATATAATCATTTATGAATATTATATAAATCTCTATTATAGGTTATATAATGAATATATTTATTCTATTGATATTTATTGTTTAATTTAAAATTATTCTTTCACATGGACTATTATTTTAAAGAAAACCATGTGGTAAATGTTTTAGGGTACACTATCATCGTCTATCGAGATTGTTTATGATTTACCTTCCAGTGATAATATAATATGATATTCCTGTCAAGAGACTCATTATTTTTCCCATACATTAGTTATTTCTAGAAAATAATTTCTTTCCCCTATTGTTTTACTCCATTTATTTTCTCAATATTCAAAAATATTTTTTTTAAGAAATATCGACTATATTTATCTCCTCAATCGAAAAGCAATATTCTAAAATATCATTTTTTTTCTAAAAAAATATTTTAATGAATTTTTTTAAAATTACACAATGATTTTATTGAAATTTTTATCCATGTTTTATTTTTGTAAAGAAAATGTATTAAGAGTAATCATTTTGTCTTCTTCCAAATAAGGACTGTTTTTGAAAAAAATATAAAGGGAATATTCAGTTTATCTTGTAAGACATGAATAGTGTTTTACACCATCATGCAAACTGAATTATTTATAGATTACATGTTATGTTTTGAATATAAAATTCAAAAAAAGAAAGGTTTTCAAAAAAAATTCCTGATCAATTATTTTTAAAAAGTTTATTTTCAAATTGAAATTTTTATTTTCCTTAATAAATAATCCAAGTGAACTTTCAAAATAATATTTCATGTAATATGGTTTCCTTTCAGTTACACATTCATTATTAGGGATTTCAACCAAGGATAAAATTATTATTCTTTATCTGAATGGAATATATTTTTAATAAAAAAAATTTAATCAAACCAATTGAAATTTTCCTTGGGTATGTTGTGTAGAAATGATAAAATTCTTTTCAACATTCATTCATTTCCATAGGTTATGAAATGTTTAAATGTTTATGAATACTAATTCCATTCAAGCCATATGATATGATGAATGTTTTATAATATTTTGAAGCATACCAATATTATTTTAATTATGTTATGGGTGAGACATTATTATCCATCCAATTCATTGGGTAATGATTGATATCAAAGGAGGTAAATATAACATGAATTGGTAGTAAACCTAGTTCAATATTAGAATATTTTGACTATGAAATTCATGGAAGTGAACATTACTACTATGATGGTTTAGTGTATGAACTCATTCCACTATGGTAGTCTTGGGAGTGAAAATTTACTTCTATAATGGTTTGGGGAATGATCCCTTCCACTATGATTGTTCTGGATATGAATCCTTGTATACTATACAAATGATTTTATTTGCATAAGTGTATGCCACAATTTTATGTATTATGAAAATTTAATGATTCAATTGGACATGTTTTTTTATTCCATTATGATTAATTTATTATTAACTACCAATATTTATTCCATGCCATGAGTTTATGATCCTTAAAATCTAGTGTGTGTATCTATAAATATATTCTCTTATTATAATACCATTATAGTCATGTTATGTTGTTATCTCCCTTCTACACCAATAATGAGCATATAAGATCATGATTTAATATTTTTCTCTTCCCCTAGTTATTAAGGAAGGTATTATGTATGATATATCTATGAATGGTTCTATTTTTGTAAATCATAGTGGGAGATTATGTAGTCTACTTAAGAACCTATTTTTTATTTATACATTATTTAGAAGGACCTATACATAAATAATTATTACAAGGATCATTATTTTGTGTTATTAATATTCATCTTATATGATGTGATATTTATGTGTGGGATGTTTGGGTCAATATAAAACAAAATTTCCAAAAAAATACATATTCCACTAACAATCTTCTAACCAACACTATAGAGCATCTCTAAGGACATCACAATCACACATTACCTCACCCATTGTGTCTCACACACTAGAAATCCACCATCTCCAAATCAGAGGGGACTACACAATCATTTGTTACAGAAAATTTATACATATCGACCACCAATTCATCTAAATTAATTTCTATTAACTCAATCATCACTCGCCTAGTATTTGAAAACATATGAACAACATCATTCCATGATTTCCGTCTCAAAGTGTCAGCCAAAAAACTCCCCTTCATGCGGTTTAAGAGATCCCGATGTTATAATCCTATATAAAATCTATTCAACACTAATGTTATAGATTTTGATCATGAAGCTAAAATCTATAACTAAATCTCTTTTGATCCATGAATACTATAAATAACTCCTAATTTAGTTAATTAAACCATTTATTCATTGAAAACAAAATGGCTATAAGCTCCCGATCATGGGTGGACTTTTTTTTTGTATTTTTGGGAAATAACTAAAAAGACCTTAAGATATCTCTACATTTTTCATAATTAATAAACATCCAAAATATGTATGATAAACATAAAGAAACTCTATAAGCAACACCCATTACTATGGATACTAAATCCTTAGATATCTAATCAATTTCATGTTTTGTAGTCTAACGCTACTAAAAAGTTATCAGTTCAGATAAAATCATGGGCATTCTGGGTCAAGCATGTCTATAGGCCTTTAGTGATTGATAAATCAGACATGAACATTTATTAATGTATTTCAAGACCATGGATGTTAGAAACATCTTCCTAATTCTTAGGTATTTTCCAGAGAATAACAAACTCTCCCATAGATGGGACTATGACCACACCCTTATAAAGATACACATTCCGATGAAAATGAACCACTCATGTCCAAACAGAATTCAAGGATAACTATCAATAGATCTAGTAGAGTTAGAAATATTTCAAAATAGATCTATGATTATTGACTTACACCTCCTCTAAATTCCACTATATCAATATGTCATCCATTAATATGACTTTGAAATAGTCAAGTAATTCACTGGTCATTTAGTTCACAAGCCCAATTAAAGTATCTGATGTTTTCATGACATCAAATAACATGACGATGAACTAGATTCTCCAATACATGCATCTACGGGTATTATTTAGTCCATAATTCTCCTTCAACCTAAGCATGAAATATAAGGACAATTGATTGATCTTTGAAAATGAACTAACACTCTCTATTTGGATAAATAGATCTTATATTCTCAGAAGAGTATATCAATTATTGACCCTCTCCTAAATAAATATTGTTAGGTCTATAGTTAACTTCATTCTATCATTCACATTCTAAGTGAATAACATAGGACCACCCCATGTAGACACAATATACTATATAAAAACATTTTACATAATCCCAAATATCTAAATCATTATCTCCCATAAACAAATAGTTTCCATCTGGAATGAATCCACCCAAATTTGGTAAGTTATGGTCTTAAAGTCTACCACGAACTCAATATCCCATTGAGTGGTTACTATTACAACCTCTTTTATTGGACCATCTATAACTCCCCAAAGACACTAGAAACCACTACCATAATAGTGTCCACTGATTCCAAATATTACTCTCCCATTAATTAAATAAGATCCTATATATTTCTATTACCATAAAAGCTATTATAATACCAAATGAAAACCACATAGTGTTCACCAACATCTGATAACAAGAATATTTTTAGAACAATATCAGTAAATCACAAAAAATATTACTATTTCATGTTATCAATGAAAAAATATGTGTAACACCCCATGATATTTTAATTGATTTTATTATTGAATGAATGAAAGACTAGGTCTCTAAAAAACATCACATTGTTATAACCTAGCCAGTAATATTCATTATTCCACCTCTATGATTTAAATTTCAGAAGACTGACATATATGGTTGTGTAGGGTATGTTATTTAGATTCTGATATTGAAAACATTAATTTTTTTGAATAAAATCATATCTTTATCAATAGTGATATGAATATTAATTTGACCCTTATGAATATTAAATAATATTATTTTTTTATTTTGATAAGGTTATAATATAATGCAATCTTGATTAATCATTTAATGTGACATAAAATGAATTATAGTTTTCAAATTTTTAGTTTTTGAAAAAACTAAGATTTTATTTAAAAATAAAATTAACCATATTTAAAAAATTATTTTCAAAAAATGGAGTTCATTTTTTAATTCTACACATCAAAAAATAAATAGGGTTAATTTTTTGATTATTCTGAAATACTCGAATTTTTTATGAATAGTGATGTCTGATAATTTATTGTATATATACTTTATCAATTAAATTCACTATTCCATGAATTATGGATAATGTAGGCACAGTTGGTTCGTACTCACATAAACTTATTACTATTATGGGTCACATTAATCAACTATATTGATTGTCTTGAGGGAAATAAAAAAATAATAAATAAAATATTCAAAATTCACTCCTCTCATCAGATATAACACCCCAGTACCTCTTTTATTCACTCCAATAAAGAATTTTTACATTTATATGGTATCTCCATATACCCTTACAGAGACACTCCCAAAATCCATGAGTTGTTTGTCTTACTGAAAGACCAAAACCACTTCCCTTAAGGAGGATCTCTGGGAGGTTATTTCAAGAGGTAAAACATCTTTCTATTTCATTTAGTTTCATTTCAATTTATCTTATTTTTTATTATATCCAATTGGAAATTATACAATTGATCCTTATAACTCAATTATCATATATATTCTCTAATTATACTTTGATAATGAAATATCAATTATCAATATTCTTACTCTCTCTCTCTCTCTTTATTTTATATATGAAATCATTGTATGCGAGGTTCCAATTTACAGCCTTCATGGACGACGATGTTTCGTTCGTCCATTTCTCCAAATATTATGCTCATGAAACAATTTTTTTGGTTTTATAAGATTATAATATATGTATTATAACATACCTAAAATTAAAAATCCATAATATGTACATAATATTAAATCATATGACAGAACATGTTCCTAATAATAGAAATACAGCTAAAATAATCTATGTGATTATAATTAATATTTCATCTAATTATTTTTTCTAATTAAATGTAAAAAATTATATAATTGATCATTAATAACTTTATATATTAATAAATATATTCTAAATTCAATTATTGAGACTTCCATCCATTCAACAAGAATTTCATTACTTAAAAACAATTGAACCGATTATGAAAACCAAGGAATCAAACAAATTAGTACGACAATGTTCAATATTATAACATATCAATAAGGAAATAATGAACATAATAAAATCTTGATAAACTAAATAAATTTATAATAGTTTCTTAAATTAGATGTTATTAAGTATAATTTTATATTCCATGACATTATGTTCAAGAGCGGAACACATTCAGACTTAAGGTAAGGGTTTTCTAACCGAACCTCCATTTTCATTATAGTTACATTTGTTGTCTACTTAACCGAATAATATTATTATGTATTGTTATTTACTCCTTATAAATTCTTTTATGATTGTCTTATATATGTTTATAAACCATAATCCTACTTTTATATGTGGATTCACACATTTTAAAAGTGAGATTTCAAAATTCATTATAAAAAACAATATCATTTCAAGGGAATTTATCATATTCTTAACTAATTTTAAGGGCACTATATAATATGTTATTAGAAAACATTATCTTTATAAATTCACTAATTTTATAATGAAAATACTAATTGAATTTGATTTTGGTTTCGTAAAAATAATTTTCCAAAATAACTATTCTTTTCAAAGAAGAAGACTATTTATCTCACAAATTTCTCAATGATTTTATAAAACTGTTGTCATCTCTTTCAACTCTCATGTTAATAATTATGCATGATATCATCTGACTTAATAAATATAATTTTTTATGACTAGTTTTATTTTGGATATCCTATACAAAAAAAATTCACTAATTTCTTTTAATGTTTAGTGTTTAAGATCAATGTTCGAGGAAAGATAATTACATTCCATTTGTTTTTTACAATATCAATGTATATGTTACTTATGTTTATCCCCACTCATATGAGGAATGAACAAAAATTATTTTGTGATGGGTGGGGACCACTGTAGTACCACAATTAATTGGTAGGTTAAATTAGGAAAATAGAGGTGGACTTGGCTGAGGCCTTCCCCATTTTGAGACATGGTTTGGGCTAAAGCCTTAATCATTTTTAGACATATTGGACAACACCTTAAAAATATGTTTTAATATTTTTGGTATATTCATTTTCCACATTATGAAGCTATAAATTCACATATCATGTTGCTATTAGACTAGTACAATACCCTTTGTTATGGTTTATCATGGAAATGTTTATTGAGCTCATTTTCCTGCCATATTATGTTCATGTTTATTTTCAGAGGAATGTATTTTAGATTATTCACAATGCCTTTGTTTTATGTTTATGATATAATCCACTATAATTTTTAACAATATTTAGCATTTTATGACACCCAATTTGATGTTTTATTTCTTCCAAGATGATAACTGGTATACTATAACTAACTTGAACGGATAATCATAGAGTGGTGGATGTTCCGAATAGAATATATATGTTGTTATTACATTTCATGTTGTAATTATTTATGTATAATGTTCCCAATATACTAAACTAACCATTTATTTGAGATACATATTTCATGTAATCATTCTAATGAAATTTAATTAGACACCAGCTCTCGGTAACATGGGTTAGGTCTATATATTTATAATCAAAGTAAGTTTTTTAGAAAACAAGGAAACATGATTTAGAAAACTTAGATTATAGAAAAAACATATGATATTCATTGAGGATAAACCTTCAATAACATCCTAATATTTTGGTAAGGAATGGATTTTGTGGATATATCTAGAAAATACATACTAGTCTAGAAACTACAAGTGGACATGGTTATGGTATAGATGTACCATAGAGTGAAAATCCCCACAAGGATTTTCAGGCTTTCCTTGGGGTAACCTAGTACACGACAACAAGCCATACTACGCACCTGGATAGAATCAATTATGGGATTTTCTTAGTACAATTCATATTTTTTACAAGCCATTAAAAAGGATTTAAATGAAAATTTTACCTCAATGATACAATGTTTTTTATTATGGGATTATCCATTCGTAGGATTTCAATTTATGACTTCTATTTTTCTATGATATGATTATACAATATATTTCCTATCCTAATATAGTGTATTCCATATTTGTGAAATGGTACCTAGTGGATGAAATGGAATCCCCATGAAACATGTTTCCAATGTAAGGATTTCCAACTTTTAAAGATATTGATGTTGGATCTAGAGCTATGACTGGTGATGAGAATCTTATAACTATACTACAACAACTAACTTAGGTTATGAACAATAATATTACCCGTATGGGGTATCCTGATCCACAATGTAGAGATGCAATATTGGACCACATTATGAAACAACATTCTCTTTCATTTAATGGCACTACAACCCCATTTGTACCTTTGTAGTAGATGAGTTTACTAGAGAAGATATTTTTCACTTTGGGATGTAACAAAAGATAGAAGGTTGTTATGACAGATTATCGTCTATTGGGAGATGTAGATCAGTTGTGGCTGTGAATCCAAAACTCAAATGTGGAGGAAGAGATTGAATATATGGAATGCAGAGACTTTATAGAAATATTCTTAGAGAAATACTTTCTTCATGAACATCAAGAGGATATGGAAAAAAAGTTTCGAAAATTTAGGAAAAAGTAAGATGAAAATGTTACAATGTATCAATATAGAATCCAAAGGATAGAATGGAATACTTCAGACTACATATACAATCTAAGAAGAAAAATTGATTAATTTTTTGATGGAATGATGACATTTCTTCAACAAGCACTGGTCTCCCAAAATTTTTCATCATATGAGGATAATGTTTCATGTGTTATCAAAACCAAAAATGAATTATCTAAGTCTTATCAATATAATGGAAAGAAAGATAATAAGTGGGATTATGAAGACTCTAGAAAAATAAATAAGGAATTGTGAAAAAAGGGAAGAGTTAAATTTCCACCCTATGATAATTTTCGATGAAAAAACCCTTATTCCTGCTTTAATGGAAAAGGATTATACTATAAACGTACACAGAATGGTTATATTGCTGGTGGATGTAAGGGGACGAATGAGGCTATTAATTTTCAATGCTACAATTATCAGGATATGTGACACTAAAAATAATTTTTCATTGAGTCAATGAAACATTCCACAGAAAATTCCAATAGTGTAGGGATGATCTTTTCCGATCACAACCACTGATAATGATGTTTCTAACAGTATTTTGGCATGTAATTTAATCATTTCCACAGATATATCCAATACATTATGTGATTCTGGATCATTTCATTCATTCATATATTCCCAGTTTTCTAATAATATATGTTATTTCTGATTTTATTTTATAAGGAACTTTTTAGTCAATACTATTAAGGCATATATCATTACAACTAATTTTATTTAGGAAGTCCCCATTATGGAATATAAACATTATTTATATATTGATTTTATTATCATACCCTTGATTGAAATTGATATAATCTAATGTATGGATTTGTTTTTGAAACATAATGAAAATGTTTATTATAATATATAGTAGGTTACAGTTATTTATGATGATGCGGAATCCATTATTTTTAGGGCAGAAAGATAACCATCTGATTCTGATCTAGATCCACCCCCAGTAGCTCTACTAAATCCTATATTTCTTGAGGTAAGGATTGAAATAACTATGGATGAGTATGATAATGTTCAGATTTAGGATGTACCTACTGTGCATTTATATGTTTATGTGTTTTCCTCCGACTTACCTAGACATCCCCTAGAGCAAGAAATTTAGTTTTCCATTTACTTAATTTCTGATTCATGTTACATATCATAGACCGCTTATATAGTGGCCTCTGTGGAGTTAGTGGAACTGAAGAAACAAGTAGTGGAATTGAGTTATAAAGGATTAATTTTTTATAGTGTTTTTCCATGAGGGGCCCATGTTTTTTTCATTAAGAAGAAAGATGGATCTATGATTTTGTGCATTGACTAGATGGAGACCAATGCTATAACAATAATGAAAAATTATCCCCTACCACACATTAATGATTTATTTGATCAAAATCATGGATATAAATATTTTCTCAAAGATTTATCTTTGATCTGGATACCATCAGTCACTTGTGAAGAAAGAAGACATTCCAAAAAATAGAATTTCGAACCATGTACATGAATTATATTTTTATATTACTTCCTTTTGTACTAACTAATGAACCATATTTTTCATGGATATGTTGAATATAGTTTCAAGTAATACCTTGATGACATTATGGTGGTATTTATTTATGATATTTGAGTATACTCTAGAAGCAATGAGGATCATGAAAATATGTTGTGCACTGTTTTGAAGAATATTAAAAGAAAAATATTATATTGGATGTTTAGAATGTGTCAAATTTGTCAGGATTTAGTTTCCATCAGAGGGAACATTATCTCTAATGATGGAATATTTTTTGATCATACAAAGCCAAAGGTTGTGCAAGAATGGACTATTCCAACAAACATAATTGAGTAACATATTATAATTGTGTTAGTAGGTTTTTATCGGTGTTTTATTCAGAATATTTTTTTAGCCAGCCAAATGACCAAGCATAAATTTAAAGGGGTTATGTTCATATAGACAAAATAATGTGAGGGCTATTTGAGATACTTGAATAAGAGATTGGTGTATGCTCTGATCATAAATCTACCATCGAGGAATGATGGTTTTTAGATATATAGTGATTCCTCAAGGAAATGACTTGGTTGGGTCCTTATGAATGATGATAGAGTTATTTCCTACGCATGAAGGATGTTAAAATTCATGGAAAAAACCATCATACACATGATCTTGAGTTATCAACTATTATATTTTGTCTAATGATATGGATTAATTCTCTCTATAGAGAAAAATGTGAGATATATATGGATAACAAGAGTGTGAAGTATATATTATTGCAGAAAGAACTCAACATGCGGCAGAGGGGATGGCTCGAAATACTAATGGATCGGGATTTTACCATATAATACAACATAGGAATGGAAAACATCGTAGATGATGCATTGAGCATGAAGGATCATCTAGTTCAAAATAATATGAGAATTGGCAAGGATACTTTGTACATGGATCTAGTAAGGATGGGATAAGAATTTTCAAACATGGTGAAAAACATTACTTTTCCAATTGGTTTCCCAACCATCATTATTAGATATGATTAAAATCTCTCAACCTAATGATGGAAACCTTTAATAGAAAATCAATGTAGTGAATGATTTGAAATTGGCTAACATCATATGTGAAGATGGAATTATGAAATTTGGGAAGAGGATTTGGGTTCCCTCTATACCTGAGCTAAAAAGAGAGTTATTGGTTGATTCTCAAAACTCAAATTTATCAATACACTCTCGTAGCACTAAAATATATATAGATTTTAAAAAACATTTATGTTGGGAAACATGATGAGGTATATTACTGATTATTTTTCACAATGTTTAGTCTGTCAATAAGGGAAGGTAGAAAGACAACAACCAAGAAGAGTATTGTAACCTCTAATTATTATTATATGGAAATGGGATGACATAACCAAGGATTTTGACATTGGAATACCCAAAACTCAAATACACAATGATGCTATATAAGAAATTGTGGATTATCAAATGAAATCATTACATTTCCTCATATAAGGGAGGATTTTCCATGAGAGCGCCTTCTAATGATATATATGAATGAAGTTGTGAGAATTCATGGAGAACCACTCTCAATTATTTCTAATTGTGATCCATGTTTTGAAACGAAATTATGGAAAAGTCTTCAAGAATATTTGGATGTTGAGCTTCAATTGAGTACTGCTTTTCACCCACAAACTAATCGGAAATCATAAATGATGATCCAAACCATAGAGAAACTATTGAGATAATGTTAACTTCACTTTTAGGGTATGTGTGATAAATGTTTTACATTAATGGAGTATCCCTGAAAAAATAGTATCCTTTCTTATATTCAAATAGAACCATATGAATCATTCTATGGAAAGAGATTTCATGCACCCACAAGTTTGGATGAGTTTTGAGAAAGGAGTCATGTGGGTCCACAGCATGGGAAGTATACATTTGTGTATGTGAAGACTATTCAAGGCCATATAAAATTATCTCAAAACAAGAAAAAAAGGAATGCCATTAATTGAATGAAGGATTTTGAATTTTGAGTGGGATATCTTGTATTCCTAAAAGTATCTCCCTAGAAGGGTGTTATAAGATTTCATAATAATGGGAAAATGCAGCCAGGTTACAGAAGCCATTTTGAAATTCTAGCGAGAATTGAAGCTATTGCATATTTTTTGGCTATGACACATTACCTGTCTAATGTACATAATGTGTTCCAAGCCACATTGCTGAGGAAGTACGATCCATCCCCAACGCATGTCCTCACTTCTGAAGGTATAGAATCAGATCATGAACTATCATATTGTGAAGAGATTATCCAGATTCTGGACACTAAAGAACATGTGTTGAAGAATCAAATGACATGACTAGTAAAGATACATTGGAAAAATCCTAAAATCTAATAGGCAACATGCTATCCTATTGAGATGTTGTTAAATAACTACCCAAATCATTTTGTGAGGTATCATTTTGTTAATTTTCGAAGAATAAATTTTTCTAAGGAGGGGATAATTTAACAACCCCATATTTTGTAATTTAATTCACTTTTGAAAGCATGAAACACTAAGTCTCTACAAAAAACATATTTTTTATATCCAATATATTAAACATCATTTTTCCACCTCTGTAATTTGATTTTCATAAAACTATCATACACGTATGCATTCAGTAAAATATTTAAATTCTGATAAGAAACTTACTTTTCGGTGAATAGAAACATACCATTATGAAAAGTAATATAAAAAATAAAATGACCCTTATGAATAGTAAATAATAATAATATATTATTTTCTTCAGGTTATATGATAATGATATCTTGATTAATTTTTCAATGTGATATAAAACAAATTATAGATTAAAAATTGTTATTTTTATAATAAACTATGATTTAATATGAAAATTTAATTAATATTATTTTGAAAATTATGTACATTAGATAGTGTTAATTTTTGAATATTACATGTAGAAAAATGGTTTGGGTGAATTTGTTTTTGATTTTTATGAAATACTCGAAATTTTGATGAATAGTGACCTATAATAATTTACTGTATATATAAATTATCATTTTAATTGACTATATTTATACAAATGGATGATGTAATAATTCTTCGTTAGAACTAACTTGAACTTATTACTATTATGGGTCACATGAATCAACATTATTGGATTTCAGGAGGGAGATAATAAAATAATAAATAAAATATTAAAAATGCAGTCCTCTCCTCCACTATATCCCCCTACCCCCTATCGTCATAACTCATCTCAAGACTTGTGCCATGTCTATTTTTGACCCAAATACCCATAATTAGTAACTCCTCACATCTAGGAGCTCTTGGTATTTCCATGAGTATAAAACCCCTTTCCTTAAGGAGGTTCTCAAGGATGCTATTCCAAGAGGTAAAGAACCTTTTTTTCCTTTAGCTTATTTCAATTTATCATAATTTCTTATTATCTCCTAATATCATATGTACAATTGAACAATATAACTCTATTATAATAAATATACTATAATTATATCATGTCAATGTAATAACCATTTTCAATATTCGTACTCTCTCTCTCTCTCTTATATAAATGAAATCATCCTCCGTGAGGTTCTAATTTACATCCTTCGTGGATGACAGAGTTTTGTTCTTCAATTTCATGAACATTGTTGTAAATGGAACAATTTTTATAGTAGAACCAGAAACTAAAATATGTATTATATCCTACATAATATTCAAGATCCACTATATGATCTTAATAATAAATCATATGAAAAAACATGTTCATAATAATCAAAATACCAGTAAAATAATATAACTGGTTTCCATTAATATTTCTTCTAAGAATTTATCCTTATTCCATGTAATAAAACGATATAAATGAATATAAACACATATTTTTGTTCTTAAATAATTTTTAAATTAAATTATGGATATTTACATCCATTCCACATGAACTTCATTACTTGAAAACAAGTGAACCGATTATGAAAACCAAGGAAATGAATACTCTGGAACGATAGAATTCAATCTTATATCTTATAAATAATGACAAAATGAATTCAATAAAATTATTATCGACTAAATACATGTATAATAGGTTTATATTTATGTTATTAATATGTCTAATTACATATTCCAAGACCTTATGTTCAATAGTGGAACGCATTCAGACATAAGGTAAGGGTTTTCTACTAGAACCTCCACTTCCATTTGAGTTAATATTTTTATGTACATAGCCAAGTGATTTTATTATGTATTATTATTAAAACATCATAAATTAGGTTCATGTGTTCTATATATGTTTACCATACACATTATAACCTTATTTTATGGGCAGTCACATGTTTTTAAAGGTAACATTCAATATGCATTTGGAAATACAAGCCCATTTCCAGGGAACTTCTAAAATTCTTACCTAATTTCAAGGTAACTATATAATATGTTTTTAGAAAAGTTTATATTTCAAAAATCACCCATTTATTTATTAAAAAAATATCTTACTTAAATTATGGTTTTATAGAAATAATTTCCCAAAATAACTCTTCTTTTCAAAGTAAAGGAGCATTTATCTCAAGAATTACTCGATGATTTTATATTTGTCTCTTCATCTGTTTTAACACTCCTGTTGATTATTATGTATGATATCATCTACCATATTTAATTGAATTTTTTATGAATTTTTTATATTGGATGTTCTATCCTAAACCCATTCACTAATTTACTCTGAATGGTTAGTGTTTAAGCTTAATGTTTGAGGAATGTTTTTTAAATTTCACATGTTAGTTTCTATATGAATTTATAATTTTTTTTGTTTATCCATGCTCAAACGAAGAATGAATTAAACTTATTATATTACATGTGGGTCCCTAATATATCCCATTGATTCATAATTAGGTATCATGATACAAATATATGGGGACTTGGCCGAGGCCTTACCCATTTTGCGATATGGTTTAGGCTGAGGACTTGAGCATTTTTAGATGACTTACCGGATGCCATAAAATTATGTTTTAGAATGTCCGAAATAATAATTTCCCTCATTATGAATCTAGAAATCCATAGTTCATGTGGATATTTCGGCTAGTACAATACCCATGGTTAGGAATTTTATGGAAATTTTTACTCAGCTCATTTTTATTCCATATTATATTCATGTTTATTTTTAAATTCATGTGTTTTCAATTATTGAAAATTCTATTGGTTATGTTTATTATGCATTCTACACTATTGTTTACCCTTACTAATCATCTGAGCTCACACCATCATATGTTTCATATTTCACTGGACAACTATATGTATAATATGACTAACTCGTACGGATAATATTTGAGTGGACGATGTTCCCAATGGAACATATAGGTTGTTATTACATTTTATGTTATAATTATGTGTGTATCTTATTACCAACAAAACTAAAATGATCATTACTTTGAGTTACAACATTATTGATAATCCTTTCAATGTAATGAAATAAGGCACTGGCTCTAGGTAACTGGGGTATGGTATTTACAATATGAATTTATATGAAATAAGAACAGTTCCCGACATGAATCATGTGACACCATAATTAGTCTACAACACTAGTAAACATAAAACCTGATAGTCTTGTCACTTACTAGAATAGTAAACAATAGGGGAATGATAATAATACCTATATCTCGACTCATTGAATTAAATAGAGACACTTAACAAAATAATACAAATCTCCGGAATCAAAAAAATGATTAAACATGGGTAGAAAATAAGATAAGTGTATCAATAATGATCCCTTCAGTAGATAGTGATTCCTCCCACACATCACAAAACAGAAAAATCCAATATCCATACATCTCTGCTGATGGGATACTCCATGTCCATGTGCATGTCGGGTTCCCTGAATAAGATGAAAAACCTGGGGTTTCTCTCTACCTTCTATATCCCCTGTCGGTGGAGCATAAATTATCTTCCCTAATAAATAAAACAGTGTCATTGGGAATAGCTTATGTGATTGATGTTGAACATTTCCACAACCTCTATACTTATCTATAAATTCTACTCCACACTGATTATGATAATTTACAATGAACTTAAAGGAAGTAAATGTAGCCTAAAACTCTTCCAAAAATCATAGAAACCCCTAAACCCATAAGGCTGTAAATGAAGATGTTGTGTTTGACACCCCTTTAATGGAATCATATAATGTCTTGCTTCATATAAAAAACCATTGATAAATCTACTCCCCATGGGACTATGTTAGTTCCCCTCTCAATTTAAACCCTCTTGTGAGTACATATTATTGATCACATCTACCTTCTTCTAAACAACTAGATAGATCAAAAACATAAAGGGAGTACCTCTATTATGGATAAAAGGATGAAGTATCTCCTTGGAATGTAGAGTTCAAAACTCTTCATTAGAGAAATTATTAGTTAGAAATGAAATTGGTATTTGTAAAATAGTCCCCTCTCTTTCGTAGAAATTATCACATGAAAAAGACAGATAAGCTATAGCCTCTTCACTATATTCATGGTTGATGAAAGGAACTCTTCCCCGAACACTTTATAAAACTCTACCTCTGAATCATTTTCATCCTTTCTCTCATAATAAAAAAATTACACCACTATTTCATAGATCTGCTAATCTAAATAGTAACCAATGGCATTTAGTATTATATCGTCACCTAAACTAGACAAAAATTGGCCTCCAGGTCCCCCAAATATCGATCCATCTAAAAATTATAAATGATTCCCTTATAATTTCCCAAAACCTACCATTGAGGATAACACATTTTTTTTATCCTTTGATTATCCTCCTCAACTACATTAACATTATTTCAATCAACTAGATCATCCTGATGAACCTCTATATATTGAACCACACAAGGATTGTGACAAAGTGTTTTAAAAAAATGGGAAACAAATGATTTTTTATGTTATATGGTATTGAATTTTATAATGATCTATATAATTAATTTCAAATTCCTTAAAACTACCCAATTTAAACAATAAAAAAAGTCAAACAAGAATTATGTACCTATCCTACATGTCTACCCGGTACGTAGTTCCTCCTCACATGGTCATTTGTTAGTCATAGTTTCCTGACACCATATTTTGGGGGTCCTACAATCATGTTTCATAGCTAGTATTCCATTGCTCATATCCTCAATATAAAGAAAATTAAATCACTGAATTACCATCTCATTCAATCCTCATTATTCCAAAATAAAAACAATATTCAAACCCCTCAACCAACATCTCCAATTCAACATTGTTACATCCCTCCCTCCAATGGTACCCATCTAGGGATTACAATGATGGAAGATAGATAATACACCATTGAGTCGTACCTCCTGTATGCCCAATGTTGGTTACATTCATTGCAGATATGAAAAACATCACAAATTGGAGGCATTAAACTCTAAAATATTTTACATGGGGAGATTATAAATCAACCTCATAACGAAAAAATACTAGATATAATGAATGAAAACCAAAACCATACACCAATTCAAGTATACATTAATCAGAAACAAATAAAAATTTCTAAATTAATACCCAATATGAAATATAAGTCATTGAAAAATTAACAACTCTGTATCCCATGATATAAATTTCTAACACGGTATGATGTCCTGATGGAAAGAAGAAAATAATTTTTTAAATATGTATGGTGAGAATAAATGTATAGTGAGTATGTTTCTACCATATTCTCCCATGAACATGTTAAAAAAACATATCAATTCACCCATTAGAAAACAACTTAAACAATAACACTTATATAGGTCATCCAATTAATCTCCTCCTCACCAAGGCACCATCACCAAATAACCCAGGCCAACTATAATGAAATTATAAGAATCATATCAAGAATGGAAACCCCACATTTTATTAACTCAATATTTCTATTCTCAAAATCACACAACTTTACATCGAAATTGATATATCTCTTCCTTCTAATAACCCTTCCAAAACACCATAGGTCTGTCGCATCATTCAGAGGAAATCACATCAGAAACATCATTCCAGGAGACACATAGTCCATCACATCAGATCACATGTGATGAAAATATACATGGTCAATCACATTACATCAAAACCACTTCCATTACTAGAATAGTTGGGGTACCATAGACATAGAGTACATAATCCTCATTTCCACCACTTATCATGGATGAACCCAACCATAATGAATCTCACAAAACACCACCATATAAAAAAATTGACTTCTGGCCGTTAAAAACGTTGAATTTAATCATCTCTTTAATGATATAATGGTACAGGAGTAGCTATCCATTATTCCACGCCCTTGGGATGTTAAAAAACCCACCACCTCCTCCCAAATATATGAGAGTCGACATATAGTACTCAATGTAGCTTTGGTACATGTAACAATCACTTGGAAAATATAAAGTACATGTGTATACAGATACACATAATCCCAACATATAGTTCTGTAACCAATGAACTAACCAACTAAAAAATTCAGTAACAAACCTCACAAAAACACATCTTTCCCTACCACCTCAAAATGAAAAATGACTCACAATAAGCTACAATCCATATTTTATATTTCATATTTAATATTATTTCTTAATTATAGCCATTATATAAATTGAACATTAACATGAAATTTACATATTCGAGATCATTATTTAATTTTTAAAAATCAATTATTTAAATTAATAAAACTATTTTATTTAATTAATTCATCAGTAATTCGTCTCATTTTATTAAAATTACATTTTATATATAATTCCATTACAAAAAAGAAAACTACGATGACACAAAAATCATTAACAAAAAATATGACTTATCTATGATAAAAACCCTACAATATTCATATTTCATATTCCCAACCACTTTACATATCACATCTATTACCCGTATCATAATGTCCATATACTATATCCACTTCTCATCAATACGCCACGCCATAACACAACCACACATCATTTCCCCATACCAAACCCACATAACAATACTACATGACATAACAAAAAATTCCAACATATATTACCCTATAACAAAAAAATCACACATTTCACATCACATTCACACATAAAACTTCATATTTAGAGTGAGTCTTTTAAATCCCTCAACTACGTTATTTTAGATACATTCTCATAGAAGACATATTCTTCATGTGAAAGCAATTTAATGGTTATATATAAGTAGTTATAAATTTTAATTAAAAGAGAAAACAAATAGTAACACAAATAGGTTCCCATAATCAAAACTTCACAACCCTATAAAATTCAAAAATGAATACAATTTCTAGTTTGGTTTCAGCCCCTTATAATTACAATATTCAAAATTTCAAAACCTACTAAATATATTTTTTTCAAAACCATTGTCCTAGAATTTCAATTTAAAATTATAATTTATTTTTTCCAATGTCTATGAAAACCAAATTCCATAATTAAAACAGTAGTTCAACCCCTCCATTGTATCACACTTTATGGTTAAATAATAATCTCCTAGCTCAAATAATGATTTAGGATCTGTTGTGAATTTTTAGAATAAGAGGGATGGCACCACTAATCACCACAAGGAAAGAGAAAACTCTTACCATCCTAAAACAAGATAGTCATGCCATTTTCATATAAATAAAAATAAGAAAATTTATATTTATATTGATATAAACACTTTAAAAATGATAAAAATGAATTAATTTAACAGAAAACATAAAAAATTTTGAGAAGAACTTGCCTATGACAACACTTGTTGATCTACTAAAGGATGAAAATAATTAAAATAGGGTAAAAGGTTACATTGTATTGTAGTTGATTTACATGATAAATTAGGGATTATTGAAATAGGTATCATTTGTAATGAAATTTAAGAATTTATAAATTTCTTTGAATAGAATTCCAAAAAAATAATCATGGGACATGGAATAGATCTACTGAAAATAGTAAAGGCTATAACACATGACCCTACACCATTATAAAGACCTGATGGTTGAAGTTGTTCAATGATGGGTGGCCATATCAAAATCATATATCTAGAAATTAGGGAAATACATGATATAATATCATGGGACACTACATCCAAAAACTATAAAAACCAGCAAAAGGGACATAAATAGGTTACATTGAAGCTTATCTATACAACCCTAAAATGAATGAAGCCCAAAAATTCTACTTTTTCCCACTACCCAATTGCCAATTTTTGAATCTTATGTGATTCTATGATTATAAGATGCACAAAAACACATACATGTTCCTACTATGATGTATTCATCCATCCTATTATGCAATATCCAACCCTATTGTGCATCGCCATGATTCATTCGATAACTGCTTCGTTAGATGTAGTTTCCAACCAGATCCTCATTTTCCATTAAAAACAATTCCATTGTTACCCAATATAGATCCATTATTATAATTCCGATAATTAAATTCACTAGAAGGTATATTCCAATATAAATTATGTTAAAAAAATACAACGTATTCAATCAGGGAAATATATTATTGAATGAGTAAGTAATCATCAAAATTCTATAATAAAATGAAATGAATATTAGGTTATATCCATGAAAATAAAAAAATACATGTATGATAATTATTATAAAACCCATAATTTTGGAATACCAAGATCTGGGAAACAGCAAATTGTTTAAAGGACCTGTTAGAAGACATTTTACTAATTTGGGGAGAGGTACACATTGAAACCCGTGTTTTCTTATCTCATTGTACCTATTGATGAATCACCAGGCAATATAATGACATGAAAAATATATAACACATCAAAGATAAATGTATTCACCATAATAATAAATAATATTTTGAATTAAATTCTTTATGTAACCTATATTTGAAAAAATAGGTATCCATATAATTAAAACTATAGAAGGTAAATGTATATTCATCATGTGTTAGTTGTTAATAATAATGATGGATTTCAATAAGTCACCTATAAATAAATTAAAAAATATATATCTGGTTATAATTTAATATAAAGTTAATAAAATTTCATTTTATCACTATATAGGATAATTATTCTATGGTTATCTTAATGAATGAGTAACATGAGTATAATAGATCTAGTTAAAGAAGGTCACTGCTCAAAAAATATATAGTCAATATGTCTTTATCATCCATACCTGAATAAAAATATATTAAATGAAAATAAATATGTATATGTAAATAATATGGTTTACGTGATTAAAAATCATCCATATAAAGATATTTTATGATATTAAGATAAAAAAACCATATTTTAACAAATGAAAAATACAATTTTGTTTATATAGATGAAAAACAACATCTTAGAATAATGGTCAAATCATGCAAGCCAATATGGGTTCCGGATTTTTATAGATTTATATTGTTTCTTAAATCAACAAAAAGGTAAATATGTATTAGAAAACAAAATGTAAAACATGAACCCTTATGGGTTTTATCCTTTTGATGGTTAAAAGAGAAAATTGAAGTAAAAAAATTCATTTGGATGAGATTTTTTCCAGAAACACAAAATACGAAGTTACAGATCACTTAGAAATATATTTTTTAAAATTATTATGTGTAAAATAATTTAAAACCATTAAATTTAAAAATAAATTTAAAAAATAGGGCTTCAAAATATGACCTATGTTGAATAAATATGGATAAGAATTAAAAATATATATAAGTGAATTATAAAACCATTAATAAAATGTTGATTTTTCTTTCAAAAGACGAAGTGGAAAAAATAATATAAAACATCATTTATTAACAGATATTTTACCTATATATGTATAAAAATTTCTTGGTAAATATATATTAGGTTGTGAAAAAAAATCATGGAAGAATGAATTTCATTGTGAATAATATTATAACACAATGATATTTTTAGTATGGGTAAATCATTTTTGATAGAATATATTTAATTCAATGTTAATCAAATGATAGAATATAATATCTAGAGAAATTATGATATATTTTTTCTCTAAATAATTGAACCACTTTTAAATATTTCGAAGAATAAAACAACGAGTTTAAATGAAATTTGATAATCAATTAAAATATTATTATTTTTACATGACCATTTTAAACTAGACAATGTGTTGGAGGGAAATAAATAATACTAATAACATTATTAAAATTTTAGGGTTTACACATGCACAAAATAAATACAATTGTTATCAATTGATTATGAATAAATTATGAATCATTTTATTGTAAATAAAATGTTTTTCATAATGTAATTTCTTAAAAGGTGATTTAGTCACGCTATTCAAACATAATTTATAAAAAATTTGAATCAGTTATTGATATTTTATTTCAAAAAATAATATTCAATTTTGAAATAATGATAATATAATCATCTAATAGTTAATGTTTTGAATTTTTCAATACTGTTTCACTATTTGATTTCAAGCGATTAATGTAGATTTTTAATAAACACTTCCATTTCAAAAAAAATCATTTTAGATTATATTCTGAAGTCTTTTATATATATTTTTTTAAATTATATTAAAATAAATATAATTGTTGTATTTGTAATTAATTTGATGTTTAATTTTTATATTATAATAATCTATATTAACGATATGTTTCTATTTGAAATCCTACTTTTTTATCACATCTATGAATATAATTTTTATTTTATTTATGAACCTTCTATGAATTGGATTCTTAAAAAATGAATCCTTATTATTAAACATAATAATTTATATTATCTAGTGAGGTCAACCTTATTTTTTACCAAATTGAAATGTGAAAATATTGAATCATTTTTTACTATGGTTCTGGTAAAAATTGAAATTCCCACATGGTTAGGATAAGAATATAAGGTTGAAACTAACATAAAACCTTTTAAAAAATTTATTTTATTGAATATTTTTACCCTTATATTATCCCAAATTATATTTTAAGGTTATTTTTAATCGTCTTTCATGTTAATGGATTCAAAATTTTATATTCATTTGGGAATTTTCCATGTAATTTCCATGAGGGTTCCCTTTACCCACTTATAAAAGGGAACTCCCTCCATACACATATTCACACCTCCTAATGCCTTTGGATATACCCAAAAATTACAAAATATATACCTGAAATCCTTAATGAAATTATAGTTCTTTTATTACTCACAAAGACCAGCACTAGAATACGTCCACAAACATAAAAATTAGATAATTATGAATATTACTATAATTTTCATTAAGGATCTATTCGAGATTTTATATTTAGAAAATTAAGACATAACTCATACATTGTAACGCCCCCGCACTAGAACCTCAGATCATGTGACTTATTTTAATACATTGGCATGATTAAAAAGAATCAAATCCTAGTGGACCGAGAAGTTTATTATTTTTCATAAACCAGATACATACACTAGTTCAACATTACATATTGAATGTAAAAACATCGTAATATTTTTCATGGGAACATCCAAAACTCTGTGTTTATGCCTACATGTCTTTAAAAATAAATTCTAAAAGTCCTTAGATTGTGAAAAATAAGAAATGGGTGATCTCAGATGCTTAGTAAGGGTAATCAAAACAATGGATGATAATATAAAGATAAAAATTAGGTGTGGTGAATAACTAAAACACAATCCTTTTTATATAAATGTAAACACATTATGGTATGAATACGAGATAAGTAACTAATTCAACAATAAAACATAATCTTGGGTATTCTACTAGTCAAATAATCAAATGAAATATCAATACTATTTTCATAATTAGGTAAATCAATATGTCTGACATCATTACCATACCTTCACGTCCTCTATCCAATACCTTAAATAACAAATTTTTCAAGGCCTCATTCCATGACCTAGATTATATCAGTAGACCTACCAATGCATTGATTGGATATAGTAGGACCCAACCAACATATAATAAGTAAAATGCACGGTATCAATAGATGAAATGTTTTTAACTTCCCCAAGTCATTAAACAAAAACACTAACCCTTAATAATAAAATGTTGAAGGGTATCAAGATTGATCATCCACATTTAAACTAATATAAATCCCTTAAACAAAATATTTTATATATTATATAATTGTAGAAAATTCTCTATGTAATAAAAGTTTCACCAAAGGATTTAGAAACATATAAATATAGTTTTAAATGATGGCATTGAAAAATTCTTCAAGAAATAATCCTTAAACATTTGAAATTGTCTCATACCACCTTAAAAAATTCAAATCATAATCCCTAAGAATGTCAAGAGAATAAGTATACTCTATATATGATATAACAATGGTTAAAATTTATATTTAAGTGATAAAAATGAATATATCTCTTAAAATTTAATGTGAAATGGTGTAAATCCTTTTTTACTTTGAATAGAAGTGTACTTTTGGAAAATAAATTTTCATTGTGAAGAAATCAGATTTTTAAAATTTATATCCTAGGAAATAAAAGGTAAGGTTATTGAAATTATATATAATGAAAAAAATAATTTCTTATGATGGTGATATCAAATAAAAATAATTTTTAATGAATCTTTATAAATTACACCTTTATGTAGTGTTTAAGGAATTTTTTAAAGATATTTTAATGTGAAAATGAATGTTTTCGTTCAGTAAATATGAAATGATAAAATATATATTTTTAAATTTAAATTTTTTGTCTTCATAAGGATAAATATAACTTAAAAATATTATTGTGTGAATATTAAAATAGTAAAGAAATTGAGAAGGTCATTGAATCAAGCTTGTCTTTTGGGAAGACTTTTTGAAAGATCCTGTTAAAATAGATAACTACCCAAAAATTAATATATTATTATGGTTGGTAAAAAAATATAGAATATTCAAACAAAATTTATTAGGGTACATAAATATAAGTAATAATATCATTGAGGTGAGTAGAGAATAAGAACAACCCGAAAAAAAATTGAGGTCTACATAAAAAATACATAAAACATCGTAATCAATTGAATCGTATGCCCCAAAATTATTAATAATCAATGATAAATTTATTATCATGAAAATAGATAGATTCATGATATGAAACATCAATGGTAATTTTATGTAAACCACACACAAGTATTAGTAGTGAATCGGAAATATCTCAAAAAAATGGGAGTGACATAAAAAAACCCCTTACCATCTTCCTGCTGGTGTTTTTAATTGGGTATTAGTATCCCAGATAACCAAATTAAATTCATTAATTAATATTTATAGACCCTATTTAACATCTAATTGATTTATTATAAGATTATTAGGTTCATTCATTTCCTTTTTTATGGGATAAGATGTTCAATTTCACTATTCAGGTCGGTTTCATGATCATTATACTTATATACATGAATAGAGAATCATGTAAACTGAGGATTATTTTATATATTTTATGTTATTAGTGAACATACCTAATTTAAAGGTGTTTTAAATATCACTTGGTTACTTTTAGTGAAATTTATCATTATATAAATTATTTAATGATAACTGCTTGGGTTAATTGGCGGTTTTTTACCACCAAGAACTCATTTATCCCTATAAATCCAAACCATGTGTAAGAAAAGATTATTGAACCATATATGATACATAATACATATATTATATTCTAGATCAACAATTGTATTGGTTTCATGACTATAATCTAAGATGGTAATCGAAATTAAATTCTCACCGTCCTTAAATGTGGTAAATTAGCACATCTTGGACGATGTTTTCATTTTTTGTATAAAAAACGAGAAAGGAGATATTATGAATAATTATTAATTTTTCATGAATAATTTAAATTACATGTAATGTAATGGATTCATGAAAACATTTTTATTTATATAGGTTATGAAATAAAAATAATGGAACTCAAAATAAAAAGAAAAGTTGAAAAATTACTTACAAAATATTCGGTACACTAATGATATAGCTTAAAAAATCAAAAAATTTATTGATGTGAGAAAAACGGTTATATCGTCATTATTACCTAATATGGACCTTAATGGACGATATGTAATTACATATCACATCATTATAAAAATGATATTAAAAAGAATAACAGAAAATGAATGCTTGAAAAAGAGAAGGGTGGTATATTCCCTTACTTTGTTTGGTTACTCCTCAAATATGAATGTTGGGACCTTGGGGGCTTGAGGACACCATAGGAGGACTACTATGGAGGTAAAACTGATTGATAATAATGATTATTAGTTTTTAATGAATGAAAATGATGGAATGAGGGTGTATTTATATTAAATGTGAGTGAGTCGTTTATTATATTAATGGGACACCTCATTAGTTGTTTTTATAAAACCATGGGCCTGCCCGTGGTATTTTACCATGGTAATAGCCACATGGGAAACCATGTGTATTATTTTACTATCGAAAAGTAGACCCGATTTTTATTTTTATTATTATATCAATATGATGTCACTAAACATAAAAAAAATCAAAATTTTACTTTTATTAATCACAAACAATTCAACTATATGAGAAAATATCTCAAAAAATCAACCCAAATAATTTTAGATGTATATAATTCAACAAATATACCTATTTTTTGAAAATAATTTTCTAAATATTTTTAGTTTAATTTCTTTATAAATTGATATTTTTTTCTAGAAAAACATCTTTAAAACTATACCTCATTTTATAACACCTTGAGAAAATAGTCAAGGTTTCATAAAATTATCTTATAAACATAAAAAAATAATTCAACAATATATGATTATATTTTATGAAAATACATTTCAATTTTATATTTTAAAATTAATCATAAAATTATAATAAAACTATTTATGAAATTGTATAATATCAATACTTACCCAATGATCATTTTTTGAATAATAAGATGTCTAAATTGTATTTATACAGTCATGGGTGAAGTTTCTATGTTTGTGACAAATTTACAATTCATTACTACTCATAAGGGCATGTAACTATTCATAAGTGTATGTTACTATTCATAAGGTTATGTTATTACTCTATAAAAATTATGTTTGTATTATCAGACTCAAAATATCATACTTAACGCAATTGTGTTTGTCGGTTTTTTGAAATTACAATTATAAAAGTGGAAAAGTTATGTTTTTTGGTTGGGTTATATTAATATTTTGTTTCTTATAGACTAGTTGTTTCATGGATTCTATATTAAATATATTTTTAAATACATTCGATGTTAAATTATTCCGCCTCACAAAAATTTATTCCTCAAAAATTTAAATTGAACATAGAAAATAAATAGTTAATACTTGTAAATTAATTTGTGGAAAACCACTATTATAAATAGGGTTAATAAAATATCCTTCTAAAAAGTAGTTAAATGGAATGAGGTGGACACCTCCAAAATTATGCTTTCAAATGGGTTTACATTTACTGGAAGTAAAAACATGGACACGGAAGAAAAATATAACCTTTAAGTTCTTATGGAACGTGATAGAGAACATGTTTGGATGAATGTTGATAATTGAAACACTATAAACTAGTATAAAAAATTCGTCGATATTATCAAACATTATGATAATAATAAAACATTTTAATTATCAGTCATTTCCATGAGTATAGGAATTAATCCACTCTATAAGATTATAAGTATTAATTTCAAATTACCAACTCTTACATTTAATGCACATGGAACTATCTATAAATCATCACTTAGAAATGGTTTGATGATTTGGTGAAATAAAACATTATACTCTAAAAGATCATACAGTGATCAACTAATACCATTTCATAAGTGGCTAAAAAATGGAAAATAAGGATTCAACAATTTAGAACAAAGGTCATTAAATTTCCAAGATGAAAATATCATTAACAGTCAATCAACATGAAGCATCTCAAAATTTTCACATTCCAAATAAGTGAATACCTTCATCATGCATCTTATTAAAATATAGTAATAACACGAATTACTGTAAACTTTTTAATTATTCCATATTCCATAAGTATGATAAATGTTACTGGATATATTCCTTAAATCCAAAAGTGTTATAAAATCCATCGATGATAACACAAACCACTTCTCAACAAATCAATAATCAGTTCCAATGTAGTCAATACTTATTAGAATCAATCATTTATTCATCTTTATATCAACATAAGATAGATATTAAGGGTTCCCTTTCCCTAAATAACGTGTTTTTTAAGAATATTAACTTTCCACTGATTAAATTGTCATACTACCATTCAACTTATGGTTTCATATCTTTTATGAGATTGATTTTCAATAAAATCCACATATATTCCATAATTTTTATAATAAATATATTTCCAAAAAAATCATCAAATTTCATGATTATTAAGTATAAATATTAATCAATATACTCCATCTACGGTAGTATCATAACTCGATCATTTTAGAGAATCATAATTTAGGGTATATTCCTTTGATTCTTGGTACATTGATTCTAATAGTGTCCCATCTCTTTACAGTTCTCGTAATTTACATTAGAAACCTTTTTCTTACAATTGCAATCATGAAATTGGTGTCCTTTTTCTCCAAACTTATAACAAACTCTCATTTCCTTCAATCATTTACTAGGATGATTATTTCCAATGTTATCACATGTGGGATAAACCTACATTATTTTATTCCCATTATTCTTATTTTTCTCTACCATCCTCTTCCAATTTTTCTTCCCTTATCATCCATGGGACTCAAGAAATTATTTATATACCCTCTTAACACATGAAACTATTTCCCCATATGATAAGGATACATTGGAGACTATATTACTTTGAAATAATGGCATATGACCATTAGATACATGATCCCTCTTACTCTTTTCATCAGGTGCATTGGTGAAGCTCCCATGCCTTCTTTTATGAACGTTTTCTAATCAATTCCACATTATATATTCCCTCATAAAATTATGAACTCCTTATGATTGTAAACATGGTATGACACATAACATAAATTTATACATAGTAAATCCTTGAACTATATTATTTGTTTACTTTAGGGGTATAAATCCTTTATGTTGTATAGTAATCAAAATGTGGATTATCCAAACAATATCCCTAGTAAGTGTCAAACCAAGTGCCCAGTAAGGCCCATTATCACGTACCAGGATACACCAGGTCATGACCAAAACTCCTTGTAAGATTTTTCACTACTAGGAACATCTATTACGAAACTACATCAACTTTTAGTACCTCGATAAAAATTAATTTTCTAGAATGATCCACATAATCAATTCCTTATCAGAATACTAGGATGTTCTCATATGTTTATCCTCAATGAATATCTTAGGGATTTGGTCCATAATCTAATTTTTATAAATATATTTTCCATGTTTTCTACTAAATTTACTTTGATACCGACTATAACACCCCGACACCATATGCCTAGATCTGGGGCATTTTTTTAATAAATTATCATGATTTCAAGGAATCAGATCCCAATGTGCCGAGTAATTTATCAGTTTTGGAAATTCAGTTATATACATAGGTTCAACATTAAAACATGAATGTAAATATAACATTATTTATTTATTGAAAACATCCACAACTCTATGTTTATCCCTGCAAATCATTCATGATAAACTTATTCATGTTCTGGTAAAATGAAACATAATGAAGGGGTTAGCACAGATGCCCATAAAAAGGTAATGAACACATTGTAAGATAACATAAACATAAACATTAGGCATATTGAATAACTAAAACACATGGCTTTATAAATAAACCTAAACATATTACGATAGGAATAAGAGATGAATAAATAATTCCATAAAAACAGAATCATTGGTATTATACTATTTTAATAACCACATGACCTATCAATATTATTTTCATAATGAGGGAAATGCATTTTCTAGACATCATAACCATACCGTCAAGGTAATGAACCATATTTTTATAAATGGAAATCCATTCTTGTGACATAATGTATAATCACATTAGGAGACACAATGAAATGATACAAAATATTATCCAACCATTGAAAATAATTTTTACACTTTATTATTAGACATTCGGAAATCTGATATACACGGTTGCGATCAGTAAGATGTTTGGAGTCCAATATGAAAAACATACTTTTTTACTGAATAGTAACATACCCTTATGAATAGTTACATACCATTAAGAATATTAACCTACCCATATTAATACAAAATCTTCCAAACTTATAGAATCCTTACACATTAATCATTAAATAAAATTTAGGCATCTTATGAGTGACAATTTGGCCATAGTAAAAGTATTGGTCTTTTTGTAAGTCATAATTAATTAAATATAATTAATTTATTAAAATTAAAATTTATTTTCATAAAATAATTTAATGAAATAAATATTTTATGTCTCATGGTTTTAATATAATTTTAAATGTCATTATGTATTTTTGGAAAGAATTATAAACTTAGTTTTAATTTAAAAAACAATAAATTTCAAGTAAATTATGATTTTAAGTAAAAACTAAATTTATCATATTTAGATAATTGTTATAGAAAAATTGAATTAATGTTTTGATTCTACACAAAATATATAATGGTTAGGTTACATTTTTCTCATTTTTCTGAAATACATGATTTTTTGGTCAATAGTAAAATACATTAATTTATCGCATAAATGCGTTATAATTTAATCCCACTATTCCTGACATCACAAGTTATTTAAGAACCCAAATAATGAAATAAAATTACTTATATATTTTTATTTTTAATTTAATCATTATTATTTCCAATCTTGGTAGAAAATAAATAATTAATGATTAAAATACTAAGAAAACCCCACTTATCTCCACTATAAATACCACCCTTAACACCCTCATTTATCTATACCTATCATCCATCAATAAATTTCTAAAATATTCCCAAATGACTTCCCTAGACCCTAACCCACATCCAAGAGCTTCTGATCTCATTAAATGACCAACCATAGGTTCCAAATTAAGATCTCAATTGGAAGATACAAGAGGTAATTCCTCTATCTCTCTTTTCATTTATTTTCCTTTGGATTTCATGTTATTTTATTAATCTCTTACCACCAATCATCATTATCATTGTATAGTAACTATATTATATCACATATAATTGATAATATATCATCCTACCTCATACACATCATCTATTTATTTTAGGAAAGAAAACATAGTTCGTGAGTTGTTAATTAATCACCATCAAGAAAGAAATGTTATATTTTTTCCATTACCACGTTCTAATAAGTTTGTGAAACCATTTTTATGGCTGAATAAGATTATTTTATATGTATTACATCTTATCTAATGTTTTGGTATAAACTTATATACTTATTATAAGATTATTTAGAAAACAAGTTTGTTGTGGTCGAAAAACCACCCGAATTAGCCCAAACGATCATCATTAGATTTTATCTAATGATTCATACAAATGATATATAAAATAATTAATTGTAAGATAATTAAAACTACTGAGAAATAATTAATAACTTTAATTATCAGTTTCAAATGTTTATCCTTGTTTTACATGGACTTCCAATCATGAATACAAGTGAACCGTTCAAGAATCCCATAAAAAGAAACATTTTCCGAACATGGTATTTAAACCCTATAACTCATCCAAAGTCGCATAAAATAACATAATGAAACAATAATTAACCATATTAATGTACAAAATGTTCTGTAATTGTTAATTTATCAATATAACGTGGTTATACAAGACTTTAATGTGAAGAAATAGATCAGATACCAGGTAAGGGGAAATTCTCAAACCCAACATTCTTTTTTTGAGTTCTCCCTCTTTCACACAAATTATGGAATGTTATCTACTTAAAAATAAATTTTTAATAAAAATATTACCAATTTTGGAACATAAATATTTTCCACTATAGTTTTTTTCAAACAAATGTTCTCTAAAAATAACTCTTATTTCAAAACACACCTTTTTATTCTCACTCAAGGATGATGGTTATTATATCAAGTATTATATTCTCTATTTCTTTTAGGAACCAATTTTTTTTGATATTGTTCTTATGAAATGAAACCCATTCATTTCCATGGGACATTTTTGTTCATTTTCTATATATGTTCTATTTGGAATTCATGATAATGATAGTGTTATGATATGATGGGTGTGCCCAAAATTATATAGTGCTCCAATTAATTGGGTAAAGTGACGTATCTCATTAGTTAAAGTGAAATTATGCATGGAAAAAGATTCTATCATTATCAAAATAATGTTTTTTAACCAATAATATACTATCTTTAATTTTTTTTTCATTTTCTCATTTCAAGTCTTTTATTAATGATTCATCTCATGTCCATGATCATTTTCATATTTAATGATTATGCTCACAAATTGTTATATTGTCGTTATACACCCTATTACTAGGATTTTATCTCACTAATTTTTTATGTGTATCATCAGGTGAATATATTGACCAATGAGATTACAAGGGACAATAAGTGGCTGGAGAAGAATTAATAAACTATATGTTTATGCTTGATATTATAAATGTTATATTTGGTCTTAGATTTCCCAATACACTAAAACAATGGATCATCATGGTGTAATACTATTTCTTTAATCGTTATAATTATTCAATAATATTTTAAAGATAATTAGGGTAACTATATTTGGTATTATTGGAAAGGTTTAGTTAATTTTGGAAATAGGATTAGTGAGCCCTAGAAAAAGCCTCTACTATGAGACTAAGTACAAAAAATCATAAAACAATATTTACATAGGGATACAATAAGTAATTCATTGAGTGTAATTTTTTTTAAAAATGATGATGTTATTTAATAATGATTTGATGACATAAATTTTTTTTAACCATTTTTATTATAGAAAATAGAGGGAACCACATAAAACCAGGCCAAAGAACCGTTTGAGGTCTAATGCCATGATTGCCTAAATGAAATCCAAAGTGATTTGTAGTTTGAGTTAAAAACATCATAAATATCCTTACCCAACTATCTCATGTTAGGAAGAGCGACCAGAATATTGGGGAACATCCCACTTAACCAAAGAGGGAGCAGCTGGCTATCATGTTTTTTATGCCGCAATGACCACCGACATTTAGTGGATATTCTGATCCTCTAGAAGTGGAATAATGGTTCAACTCCATGTATATGATCTTTTTTATTCTTCACTATTCTGAGATGGATAGGGTGGCACTAGACATTTAGTTTATATATGGAGAGGTCGTTCAATAGTGGGATTTGATTATGAACACCAATACAAGGGAGGAAATTGTTGAGATGGAATGGGAAGATATTAAGATCAGGTTTCTTAATAAGTATTTCCCAAGAACTCTTCATATGAAGATAGAGTAAGAATTCATAGAGCTCATGAAATATAAAAGATAATCTGTCACAACATATAAAGTGAATTTTACAAGGCATTCCTGGTATGATTCAGGGTTTTTATCAATAATTATTGAAAAAATGGACGATTAATTAGTGGGTTAAGACCACACCTACCAAAGGATCTTGAAATTTTAGATGATGGGATTTATAAAGAATTTTTTGGTGTTCCATCGAAGCGGAGATGGAGTTTGGAGAATGGTCCCATGGTATGGTGATATGAAATGAAAGGCGGAGTCTCAAGCAGGAGGATGTAAAGATAAATGTTGGAAGAAAACTCAATGACCCACATGCCAAAAATGTGATATGTGGGATCATGGGAACTTCCTCAAATGGATAGGGAAATGATTCATGTTTGGAAATAAGCCCACTATGATCAATAGTGTTGAAAATTCATCAGAAGGATGGAAAAATTTAGTGTAAGGAATGGGATACCCACACATTGTTCAATTCTTTATTTTTGGGGAGTAAGGGATCTATGAAAGCTAGTGCACTAAACCTCATGTCATTGAGGGTAATCAGCGTCAACAGCCACCAAATCCAAAGGATCAAATGAAGGATTATCTCGGTGCTATGGTGGATGTAGAGACTGATAATGAAGTATTACAAGGTAAAATTCATATTTACTAAATAATGGAAAAAATCTTATTGGACTCTAGTTCTATGAATTCCATTATATCATTCATGTTTTATAGAACTATAAAATCAAATCCCCGAAACCTTGAAGTAGAGATATCTGAAAAAACACAAAGTGGGGAAATCATTTCTTCCCAAGTGTTGGACTATTCACTTATTGGCGTATGTTGGAAGATTCTTTCAGAAAATATCATAATACTTCCCATTGTGGAATTAGATGTAATAATGTGAATGGACTGGATATCGATATATTCGGAACATTTCAACTGTTGTGAAATGAAATATCCGTTAATATTTCGAACAATACCATGATCCTCTAAAAATACTGGAATGATCGTGAGACCCCTTTTAAAAATCCTTCAATAATGAGGGTGTTTGAACCCTATGAAAAAGCATACCTTGAACAAATGGTTGAGTTAAAATAAAGTTCAAACCATGTCAAAATTCCAATCGTGCGGGAATACAGTGACGTATTTCTTGAAGAGTTACATAGACTTACCATGGATCTTGAGATAGAGTTTTTAATAGAACTCATACACAGATCTACGCCTATCTAAATGTGTCACTATAGGAAGGATCATAGCTATCATAGGAGGTAAAGAAGTATCTATAAGAGAATTTTGACAAATGGTTAATACACCCTAGTAAATAACCTTGGTGTGGGCCGGTTCTCTTTGTGAAGAAGAATGATTGAAGAATTCGGTTGTGAATCGATTATCGGGAACTAAACAAAATCACTATAAATAATAGGTATCATATTCTAAGGATTTATTACTTGTTCGATCAGTTAAGAGGAGATCAATACATCTTATAGGTGGATATTCATTCTGGATATCATCAACTAATGGTAATGAAGGAATATATTCAAGCAGACTACCTTCCGAAATACATATGTACACTTTGAGTTTCAGGTGATTCCCTTCAGACATAATAATTCTCTTTCAGTCTTCATGGACTTGATGAATAGATTCATTAGAAATTACCTAGAAAAAATTTTGGTAGTTTTTTTTTATGATATTTTCATATAATCCAAGTTCATGGAGTAAAATTAAGAAGATATATGACTTGTGTTGGAGACACTAAGAAAGAATAATTTTTATGCCATGTTAACCAAGTTGGACTTTTGGATTAATAAAGTCACGTTCATGGTACATGTTATCAGAAATGAGTGAATTTCTCTAGACCCTTCAAAAACAAAGGCTATCGAGGAATGGCCATTTCCCTCTAGTGTCATCGAAATCTATAGTTTTCATAGATTAGTTGGGTACTACCAATGTATTGTGTGAAATTTATCATGATTGTCAAGCCGGCTAACTACGTTTACAAGGAAATGGGTAATGTATGTATGGATGGAGGAATGTGAGGGATGCTTCGAGGAACTAAAGATAAGGTTTTTCATTTCATAATTAAATACACTATATAAATTGGATAATGATTTGTGATATACAATGACGCATCAAAAAAATTTTTGGGTTTTTTACTCATGCAAAATGATTATGTGATAGCCTACACCTAACAGGAGTTGATGATCCATGAGCAGAACTACCCAAAATATGATCTTGAGATATAATCTTTTCTTTTTTCCATGAATATATAGTGACACAAACTTTATGTTGAGAAGTGTGAAATATTCACCAACCATAAGAGCCTAAAGTATGTATTCATACAAAAGGAGATAACCATGTGTTGAAGGATTTGGATAGAGATAATCCAGTATTATGATTGCTTATTCACTATCATCCTGGATAGGAGAAGAAGTTAGCTGATGCTCTAAGATGAAAATAACCTTCTACCATATCCATGTTATGGATTGAGAAGGACCATATCATATTGGATTTTCAAAGGATAGATTTGGAAATCAAAAAGGTAGCAGATACATCCTACCTTGACCAAATTATTGTGAAAACATCAATTGAAGAGATGAATAAGGAGGAAAAAAATATGGTATGGAGTTATAAATGAAGTTGAATACAGTAAAGGAAGAGAAGTTTCATGAGTTCCATATATATGATGATGGTGTAATTTGGTTTGGAATGCGGATTTGGGTGCCTTCATCACCAGGGATAAAGAATGATCGATTTTGCAATGCAAGATGCATAACATTCACTACCTATTCTGATAGAACCATGATGTACAGATATCTAAAAAAACACTTTTTGTGGGATATCATGAAGTAAGATATTATAGAATATATCTCATTGTTTTTAGTATGATTCCATCTGAAATCATAGTGGAAAAGTCTAAATGGATAATGAAACCATTTCCTATACCCGTGTGGAAATTGCTGAATGTCACCATGGAACATTCCATGGGTCTCCTGAAAATGACAAAGGGAAATAATGTGATACAGTTTGTTCATGACAAACTCACAAATAGTTGACATTTGATACATATTCATGAAGATCTCTCACTTGTACAACTTGAATGGATATATGTGAAATAAGATGTGATACTACATGGTGTTCCACTATTGATTGTCCCTAAACCTTATCCAATGATCTCATCTAAATTATGGAGAATACATCAACATGATTTGAGTACTAAACTACATTTCAGCATGGTCTATCCCCCCCCCCAAAAGATGGTCAATATGAAAGGACTATTCAGATGCTTGATGATATGTCACAATTCATCACTTAAGAGTTCTCATGTGGATATGATCAACATATACCATTGTTTTTGTTCCCATACAACAATAGCCTCAACTCAAGTATTCTTATGGCTTCATATGATGCTCTGTATGTAAAGCGATGTAGAACATCAACCTGTTGGGATGAACTTGGGTAAGGAATGAAAATTAGACCATATCCTATGAAATAGATGACATAAAAGGTTCGATTCATCTAGAAACACATCGAAGATGCTCATAGTCAGCTAAAGAGATATTAAAAAAATTGTCAAAGGGACTTGCATTTTGACATTGGAGATAAAGTCTTCCTTTTAAAATCACTTGGATAGAAAGTGAAGCTAATCCCAAGGTACACTGGTCCCTTTGAGATCCTTGAGAACACAGGATCTATGGCTTATTGGCATTCACTTCCACCAAATATATAACAAGGTCATGATGTTTTATATGCATCACTCCCGAGTATGTACATACCATATCCCTCACATATACTGAACTGGGAGGTGGTATAGTTGGAAGGTGATCTATCATATGAAGAGCATCCTGTGAAATTTATATATAGGAGAGATAAGATTCTACACAATAACAAAACCCAAATAGTAAAAGTCATGTGGAGGAACTATATGTTTGAAGAGGAAACATGAGAACTAGAGGAGGTGATAAAGGAAAAGTACCCTCACATGTTTATTTAAAAAAATAGGGGGAGAAATTTCATTAGGTTGGGGGATAATGTATTGACATAATGTTTTATAAAAGGAAATTCCTACTTATGACATAATTTATAATCATATTACAAGCCAAGATGTAATGATAATAAATACTATGTGACCATTAAACTTAAATTTACCACATTTGTATTTTTAATTTTCAAAATATGACATACACGGTTGTGATCAGTATGATGTTTGGAGTTTGATAGGACAAACATAAATTTATATTGAATAGCAATATACCATTTTGAATAGTAACCAACCGCTATGAATAGTAATATGACTCAAATAGATATTAATTCATCCAATATAAACGTAACCTTACCCATGAATGATTGAATAAAATTTAGTCATCTTATAAGTGACAATTTGATGCTATTAAAAGTATTTGTATTTTTCTAAGTCAAAAAAATAATTATAAATTATTAATTAAAATAAAAATACATTTTATTTAATTTTTTTACAAATTAAAAATTCTATATCTTCTATTTTTAAGATAATTTTACACCTCCTTATGTGATTTTTAAAAGCATTTAAAATCAGTTGTAATTATAAAAACTGTATTTCTCAAGTAAATTTTGATTTTAATTAAAAATTATATTAATCAGATTAAGAAATTCAATTACCAATTGTGGCCTTCATTTTGGATTATACACATCTTGAAATAGTTAGTGTGATTTTTTGGGATTTTTCTAAAAAACCTGAATTTTTTGGAGAATAGAAAAATACATGAACATACCATATAAACACAATATAATTAAAATCCACTATTCCTGACATCAAACGTGATGTAATCACCCAAATATAGAACAGAAATCCATTTTATAATGTTATTGTTCCTAGAATCATCACTATTTCTTATCTTTGTGGAAATTAATAAACCCATAATTAAAATATTTACAAAACCCCCCTCCCATCCACTATAAATACCACCCTTCAGACCCTCATTTCATCATACCTGTCAAGATTCATTACTTATATGAACTATTCCAAAACAACTTCAATAGACCCTCCCCCATGTCGAATAAAATATGGTCTAAATAAAATACCAAGCCTATGTTCCTTAAAGGGGATATCAAGAGGAATCTTCAAGAGGTAAATCCTCCATCTCTCCCTTTTCCTTTAATTTCATTTTGATTTCATGTTGTTTTATTTCTCTCTCAACATGTATACGCATCCAAATGGTATGGTAAATCCAGTATCTCACATATACTAGAGTTATATGATACTACTGGGATAATATATTATCCAACACCCTTCTCCTCTTACTTTTATTTTAGAAAAGAAATCATTGTTCGTGAGGTGTTAATTTATCACCTTCAAGAACAACATGTTTTATTTATCCATTACTACCATCAGATCTGGTCATGAAACCCTTTTGATCATTGATCCTGAATATTTTATATTTATTACATCCTATTGACGATTTTGGAACTAACTTACGAACATTTTAATAAATGATTAAACAAAACAAGTTCATTGTGGTCGAAAAACCACCTGAATTAACCCAAACCATCATCATTAAATTTTAACTAATAATTCCTCCACATGATATATAACATAAGTCATTTTAGGTTCATTTAATATCCTTTAATTTCATTAATAACATCAACAAATCAGTTATGTATGTTTTTCATTGTTCTACCATAACTTTAATTCATGAATATAAGTGAATCGTTTAAGAAAACCATAAAAATAGACATTCCCAAACAATGGATTTGAACACCATAACTCATCCAAAGGCTAATAAAATAACATAATGAGAAAATAATAAAAAATATTATTTTAAAAAATATCATTAATTTGTTAATCAATGAAACAAATGTTGTTATACCGGACATTAATGTGAAAAAAGCATTCAGATTCAAGGTAAGGGGAAACATTCGAACCCAACATTCTTTCTTCGAGTTCACCCTCCTTCCCTCCATTTTTTATATTTTCACTCATTAAAATTAATTTTTTCATCAATATCATTTAATATATGGGATATAATGTTTTCTAGATGAGTTTATGTCAAAAAAATATTTTCCAAATTAACTATTATTTTTGAAAACACACATTTTACTTCTCACACTAGGTGGATGGTTCTTGTAACAAGTATGTCATTCCCAGTTTCTTTTTGGAAACCAATGTTTTTGAAGGAGTTCTTATGAGATTAATCCCACTCATTTCTATGGTTCATTATTGTTCATTTTTTATATATTCTCATTATGACATGCATGATAAATATAGTATTATGATGTGATGGGTGCACCTGTAATAATACAGTGCTCTAATGCATTGGGTAATGTGATGAATTTCATGAGTTAATGTGAAATGATTTGTAAAAATTGTTCTATATATTTTCACACAATTTTCATGTAGTTATCCACTAAGACTATATATTTCATTTTTTACGAAATTATACATTTCAAGTCTTTTATTAATGATTCCTCTGATGTTTATGATCCCTTTCCTATGTTATGATTATGCTAACCCATTGTTTTGTTGTTATTATCTGCACTCTTACTAGAATTTTATCTCACCCATTTCATGATGTCTATCCTCAGGTGAATATATATAATTAGGATATTAGAAGGGACAATAAGAGAATTGAGAATAATTAAATAAATAAATGTCAATGATTTATGTTTTAAATGTTATGATTTCAAAAGTTTTACCATGAAACTACACCTCTGGATCTTCCTAGTGTAATACTATTATGTTATTTATCTTTACAATGATGTAATAGACATGTATAAAAAATTAGGGTCAATCTAATTGGTATCAGAAGAAAGGTTTAGTTAATTTTGCAATTAGGATTAGTTAATCCTATAGAAAATCACTAGTATGAGACTAAGTACAAATAAGCACACAAGAAGATTTACATAGGGATCCCATATGTCATGATTTTAGTGTCAGTTTTTTCAGAAATAAATAATTTATTTATATGTGACTCGATGGATGGTGATATTTTCTAACTTTTTCTATTTTAGAAAAAGGTTGGTACATTGAGAAACCAGTCCAACAACTCGTACGAGGGCCAATGAAATGATTCCTGAAATTACAAACCCAATGATTTTGGAGGTTGATTTCAAAACATCATAGAAAATCTTGCCCAAATATATCAGGTTATTATAAATTACCAGATTAATTGGTAATTCCCCTAACCAAAGAGGGAGTAGCTGGATATGGAGTGTTTTGAGTCAATGACCATCGATGTTTAGTAAATCATCTGATCCACTAATTGGGGTACTGTGAGTAAACTCCATGGAAAATATCATTTATGTGCTTCAATGTTATGATATGGAGAAGTTGAAACTTTAAATTTATTATCTATATGGAGAGGTCGATCGATGGCATGCTTTGTTTATGAACACCAAAACAAAGGAGGAAATTGAAGAGATGGAATGGGGTGACTTTAAGATCATGTTTCATAATAAGTATTTCCCACTAACTCTTTATGAAAATATGGAGAGAGAATTAATAGAGCTCATGAAAAAGGAAGGAGAATCTCTCCCAACCTAAAAAAGAAAATTTCACAAGGCTTTCATTATATGCTTCAGGTTTTTATCAGTAATGATAAAAAATGAAATATTCTTTAGTGGGTTAAAACCAAACCATCAAAAGGATCATGAAATTTATGAATTTTGGTGTTATAAAGAAGTAGTTTGGTGTAAACTCAAAGTAGAGATGGAGTTTGGATAATTTCCCCGTGGATATGGTGATAATTAACAAATGATGGAGTTTCAAGTCGATGGATATAACGATAAATGTGGGAAGAAGAATCAATGAGACACATTCCAGAAATGTGGGACATTGCATAATGGGAACTACCTCAAAGGGACAAGGAAATGAATCATGTGTGGGAATGATGTCATCCATTATCAACAGTGTAGAAAATACTTGAGAAGGTTGAAGAACGTAGTATAAGAAAGTGGATCCCCTCCCATGGTTCAATACTAAAATTTTATGGAGCAAGGGATCTATGAAAGACAGTGAACTAAACCTTGAGTACTTGAGGTTAATCAGTATCAATAGACACCAAATCCAAAGGAACAAAGGAAGGCTTATTCTATCACTATTGAGAAAGTGTAACAAGCTAACGTAGTCGTACAAGGTACACATCCTATTATACCGTGAATAGAAAAAGTCTTATTTTTTACTGGTTCTGCAAATTCTTTTATATCTATCAAGTTTTATAGAACTATATAATCAAAGCCATGAATCCTTGAAGTAGTTATATTAGTAAAAAAACAAGTCGTGAAATAATTACAGCCCATGTGTTTGAATCTTCTCTTATTGGTGTATGTATGAATATTCATCCAGTGAATCTCGTAATACATACAATGGTGGAATTTTTGGCTCTAATGGGAATGGATTGGATCTTGTTATTTAGAGCACATATCAACTGTCAGGAAACAGAAATATTATTTCAAATTCCAAACAATCCCATTGTTCTCTACAAATGCAAGGAAGAGCGTGACTCTACTTTGAAAATTACTTTAATGGTGTAGGTGTCAATACCCTATAAAGAAAAATACCTCACTCAAATAGTATAGTAAATGGAACGTTACAACCTTGTGGAAATGCCCATCGTGAGGGAATATGGTGTTGTATTTCTTGAAGATTTACCCATAATTCCCCTATATTATAACGTAGAGTTCTCAAAAGAACTGATATCCTAAGTTACTCCTATCTCAAAATGTACCAATAGGATTATTCCTATCGAACTGGAGGAGTTATATAAGAATCTGAATGTGAATTTGGAAAAAAGTTTTAAATTACCCAGTACATCAACATTGGGTGTGCCAGTGCTCATTGTGAAGATGAATTATGTAACAACGTGGTTGTGTACTAATTATTATGAACTCAACAAGGCTACCATAAATAAAAAGTTTCATCCTAAAATTATTTAAGACTTGTTTGATGTGTGATAAGGATCTCAATACTTCTCAATGGGGGATGTTCATTCTGGATATTATCAGCTAATGGTGAATAAAAAATATACTCAAATGATTGCCATCCATACAAGGTATGGGAACTATGTGTTTTTGGTGATGCACTTTGAACATACTAATGTCACAAAGGTTTTCATGTATTAGATTAATGGAGTCTTTTTTCATTACGTCGATAATAAGATAGAGGTATTTAATGAATGTATTCTCATTTAGTCTAAGACCAAGGGGAACTGTAACACCCCAGGTAAATAAAGAGTATGACATTTTCACATTTATCCATATTTGTGAATAAAATATTAATGTAACCTTAAAGGGGACGCTATGCTCGATGGAAGACCCAACACGCAACAACGAGTTTCTTGGGAATCTAATGTTGAACTCTAATAATAAACTAATATTATTTTAAATGGTAGTTAATGCCTAGCTGTTGTGATGGCAGGAATGAATAGAACTAACTACAAAATGATAATATATTTTTGTCAAATATTTTTACTTTTTACAATAAATGTTAGAGGATTAAAAATGCAAATGAATCCAATTTTAAGCGTAAATATTCCAATATTCTTTAAAAGGTCGATTAACAGCCTTTTGATGGAAAACCTCTTTTAAATCAACTTTTTGACAATTTTATGTGTTATATTTGACATAATAAAATTCTTCTTTGGAATCGGGACTTCATAATTTACTTTGTGTAAATTTTTGGTATTTTTCCAAAATAGTTCAATTTTTAATGAATAGTGAAAATGTTGTACTTAAATTCAAAACCACTTTTAATATAATTTATTTATATGATTAGATTATCTTTTGAATTTGATTTAAAGTTAAAATAGAATAAATTTTTACCATTTAATCAAATAGTGGTCGTTGGAGTTAATTTCACTTTGAAATCGGACTTAAACTAGTGTCAATCTTTTGATACATTTTGTTTCATAAAAACATGATATTTGTTTTGACAGAAGGAATTAATTATTAAATTAATTAATGAAAACTATATGTTTTAAATTTTGTAAAATAGACATAATTTTTGAATTCTGAATATCAAATATAGCTTAGGGTGAACATTGGGTAATTTTCTGGAAAACATTAATTTTTGATGAATAGTTAAACCACTAAGTGGTACTTATAAAAACTGATTTTCCATTTCAATGAAAATTTTCCACCTTTGTGTTTTGAATTTCAAAAATCCGACATACATGGTTGTCATTATGAAGTAAAATGTGTTTCAATGGGATTAGAATAATTTTTTGTGAATAGTAACTTATTAAGTTTTTAATCACGATTAGAGGTAATTAGTGTAGTTTAAGGTAAGAATAATGTTTTAATAAAATGAAATGACCTATACACATGTCCTACACTCCTTTTATGTGTCATGGCCGACCAAGAAAATCCATGGGTCAACTTGGGGACCCCATGGTGGCACTTTGGTTGGAAAATGACATAAATACATTTTTATTTAATGTTAATGTAAAAATGACACAAACATGAAATGTTTTACTAAAACAATTTTTACATGGGGATATAAAAGTCATATTTTTTACTATAAATATTCATTATAAATATAAAAAGATTTCCTAAATCATTATTTTTTTTATAATTTTTATATATTAAATGTATTAAATTATTTATGACATCATGATGATGGAGCGATTACCTCATTATTTAATGATTTAAATAAAATGGAATGATAATGTAAATTCTAAGACCTACACATGTCCAAAACCTATTGGATGGGTGGATTTCGAACCCTTATCACCTTAACCTTGAATGATATCAATTTGGGACCATTAAAACCCTAAAAGCATTCTAAAATAATGTAACATTTCTTTACTTTCCAAGAGTGCCCCTCCCCTCCTCTTATAAAAGGCCCCCACCTCTAACTCCTTATCCACACATCCAAAGCCCTTGGCTAGGCCATACCCTGCCCATTTTGTCTCTCCACATCCCTATATAACTCCTTGAAGCCTCAATTTGGTCATAACTCTTCCCAAGGAAGCCTGTGATCTCAAACCAAAGGGATTTACCCGATTTTAAGGTAATGACTTCACTTGTGTCCTTTTGTTTTATTTTTCTTCTCCAACCCCCTAAACTCTTTTTATTCATTTCTTTTGTAACAAATACAGTATCTTCAATATAATAGGATGTTTTTATAAGAGTTATTCTAGCTACACTAACACACACCTTCGTCTAATGGTTAAAGAACATACTGTTTCTGTGGTTGGCGATTTTCTGCCTCACGAAACGATGATTGTTCAATATTCATTTAACACCTTTAAAGGTGGCCATTATGATATCACTGTATTTTATATATGATATATATGGTATTTATGTTTACTATATTCTTCTTAATTTTATATTTACCATACCTTTATTCTTTTCATGTTGTGTAAATGCGATAATTTCATATGAGGAAGTGTGGACTACTACCCCCTCAAGTAATGTGACTCGTACATGCAATACATGGAATGTATAAAGAATGAAATTTATGATCATATGTGACCTATATAACATATATATTATAATGTAATTATAATATATATATATGTCATTTATTTTTAATTCCATTAATATGACACAGAAAAAATGAAAGTAGCGTTCAAGCGTATGTACGACCTACCGTCTCTATGAACGGTGCTTTTCGTTTTTTATCTCCAAATTATATGGAATAGTATAAAATGAATATTTACTGGATATATATGATATTTTAATCATTAGTACTATTCTGTAAATTATTTACTTATAACTACATTGGCAATCATTTTTCATACAAGTTCATTTTTGACTCATGTACCAAACATCGACAAAAACGTCTGATATAAACTAACATTATTAAACAATTATTATAACATTATAATATGTGATATGAACTGAATAATAATATTTAAATTAGGCCCTTAGGCAATTATAAATTGATCAAAGTTTATTATTCAGGAATATAAAGAAACGAACAAGACAAGTCGGACTTGAGGTAAGGGATCCTACTCCTCTCTTTCTTTTTAAGTACACTCTTTTATGTCATTCCTTTTAAATCTCATATTTCTTGTTATTGGGATATTATTTTATATTACTCTTACTTTAATATTTATCTTCATATGATTATAGACCCTATTCTCTCTCATAAATCCATTTTGGAAGTTTTGAGTGGCGTCGTTAGGCTGCCGAATTTTCATAAGAGATCTAACCTCTCTCATTCTTTTTAAGTACTCTCCTTTATGTCACTTCTTTTATGCTCCTATTTGTTATGTTGGGGGATGTTGTTTTATATTCCACTTTCTTTAAACTTTATTTTAATATGATGAGAGACCTTATTTGATCTCATCAATACATTTTTGTAAGTTTTTAGTGGCGCCCTTAGGCTGCCGAGTTTTCATAAGGGATTTATCCTCTCACTTTTATTCATGTGAGATTTATGATACATTTTCCACAATTTACTTTGAGTGTTGTATGTACTGCACATTACATTACTCATTGTATTATATACTTTCATTTATGATTATTTACATCAATGTTGTATTGTCCTTCTTTCACGGGGTGTATGTTTCGAAAGATACCCATGTCGGTAAGGGAACCTTTCACCCTCCTCTTTTTAAAAGACTTCTTTTGTTATGTCTTTTAATTCACATAATATTATGTTGGGATATGTTATTTTATATCCTTATTGTTTTAAATTTCATGTCCATGTGATTATATACCTTTTTTATCTATCATCAACTCATTTTTTTGTGACGACGTTAGGCTGTCAAGGGAACTTCTTAACCCAATTTCGATTTCTTTGGGTTCAACATGTAGTTTTTGAATATGTCATCCTTTGAATATGTATGAATGACCTTTGATTATTTTACACTCAATATTCACTTATATTGGGTGTATTTATATTTTTATAACATAATTATTAGATTTATTTATCCTTAATTTAAGGATACCATCTTTATAATGGATTTCATCTCAATTAACATTTCCATTGAGACTTCATTGTTGTTCAGCCCCAATTCACTCTTATATGGTGTATATACTATCATTTGGAATATTATATCATGAATCCCTTTATTCTCATGGTATTATAATGTTTTTATTAAATGTTATTTCTCAATTATTGTATTCAAGTGTCTCTCAATTGGTTAAAAACCCATTAACTAAAATATCATTTTGAATGTTTTAATGATTTAATCTTATAAATATTTATCATTAATATCCATGTTTTCAAAATGGTTTTAAGGATTTAGTTATATGAAAATTAATGGTTTAAAATGTTAAAATATTCAAAGTGGTATGGGACACTATGATTCAAAAATCTCTTTATTAAATGTTTTAAATGGTTTTGAAAATGGTTTTTAGAATGGATTCATTATTTCAGTATCTTAAAATGTTATATTGTTATTTCAATGTGGGAATGTTATCTTTCCTTTATGCTTAAGTTATGTGCTATGTTTATGATATGGTTCATGTGCATTATTATGAAGACAGGTGGTTCCGTGATAAACTAAGGGTGGGTGAGCCCGATATAGCTCTCCAATTTGTTGGGTAACGCGAAGGAGTGAAACGTTAAGGTTTCACCGAAGAGATTTAGGGAATATACTATGGTGGGTATTCCAAACGTAACCAAGAGGGTTACTCCCTACATAAGAATGTTATGAATGCATCATGTTTCCTTTTTGTCTTATGATTTCTATGATTTATTCATGATTTCATGAGGTATGTTAAAGTTCTTATGTTTTATGTGTAACGTATGATTTCATTGATTCTTACGTGTACTTGTACTCATGTTTCCTTTCCATATATTTTTATATCCCTTACTGAGCTCCTTATGCATATCCCACGTTTTTGAAATTCTTTTCACAGGTCAAGGGAAAGGTACATGATATGCTGATAGTGTCAAGGAAGTGCCAAGAAAAAATCCATGTTTTATTTTAAATATGTTTTCGTTGATGGGAAAAAAATGAATACTATTTTTATGTAACCAATTTGTTTAAATGTGGATTGTAATGCAGGTTTTATGATCTAATTATCTGAAACTCTAAACCTGAAAAGATCCTCAATGTGTAATCTTGTAATAACTCATGATTAAGTAAGGCTTAAGGCTGGGGCCTTATAGTTGGTATCAGAGGTCGGTTTAGATAACATTAGAGGTTAGGGTATTCTTTAATCATAAGTGACATTACCATAATGGTTAGGATTTCAGAAAGAGTCATAGTTTTTACATAAAGTGAATGAGTAAGTATATCTTCCTCATTAGTACTTGATGGTTTTTTTGATATACTCACACTGACATTTCTATTTTTAGTGAATTGATGGATCTTGCAGGCACCAAAGTGACAATAGGTTTGAAGGAAACTGTGGTGGTTCTTGGATTAAGAGACTGGATGAAATGGGGGATTCAATGAGGAAACTCATGGTTGTTCTAAACCAACTATCAAGGAGTCATGATCAACAACTTGAACCTTGGTATGTTCTATAATTAATCATGTACGAGATGACCAATCGATGTGGAAGTTTAGGTAATAATTATAAAGGTAACCATTAGGGTTTATATGATCCTTACTTTTGAGGTAATTATGTGTTATTATATGTTATGATGGAAAATGAAAGGCATGAGATAAACTTGAGGTTAAAATATTTTTTGATCATTTCTTTAATATTTTATCTCATTTTGGGTAATGTTTTAAGAATTATATAGTTTTGGAAAAAGGACCACACGCAGACTGTGTGACAACCCATCGCGTCGGACAAAGCTGCGGGAATCGAACCCACAACCAAAGTGCGACTGGTATTTATCACCTACCACAGGACTACGTGAAGTCCCTGGTTAGTATGACTTATTTTCATAGGTGACTTTATGAATTAATTGTAAGTTGATTTTGGGTTTTTTATGAAAATTATTAACCTATCATGGAAGATATGTGATTAGGTTAATTACTTTTCAATAAAAGACTTCAAGAGAAATTGATGTTGTTTGGAGATAAATGTTACGATTTAACATGGAAGACTATGTGAATAAATCCTGCAAATATTTGGGTTTCAATCTTAGTTTGGTTTACTTTGAAGAATTTTATGGACAAATTGTTTGTTGAATGGTCCTCATTGAACTTTGGGTTTTGTTGGACAAATATTAGAGATTAAGAAATGATTTTCTTTTTTATAAAGGGTTATCCTTTTCTGGATTATCTGATCTTGTACGAACTTTTTTGGTTTTGGTTTTCGTTAATGACTAAAGACATGGGAAGAATATAGTTCTCTTTTGTGGATTAGGTTATTCTCTAGAAGTTGATTATAGTACTCTTAATATGAACAAGTCTTCCTAAATACTTGTCTTTTGGAGAAAATATGAGTTTGTGTAAGGAATCTAATAAAAGTTGAAAGTCAACATGATAAGTGATTATGTTTCCTTATGATTAAATTCCTCAATAAAAAGTAACTTAAAACAAAAATGTTTTCAATTAACTTTTCCTATTGGGAAATCTAATACCGTTTAACCCATCACAAGTTTGTCATTTTCTTGTGGTTAACTTTTTCCTAAACATGTTTTCTATCACTCTCCATCAGAACATGACCCTATGTTTTCTCCTCCATGACCATGTTTTCCTACCTGGAATCCTAGTATGGGTTAACTCGGTTGACCTTTTTACTTATCTTTCTTTATTTTAATGTGATTGTTTTACTGACTCTTGTTCCGATGAGGGATTTTCAATGAAGTTTCCAAGCCCAATTTTAAAATTGTGAGGACGCAATTCCCAAAACGGTGGAAGGATGTAACACCACAGGTAAATAAAGAGTATGACATTTTCACATTTATCTATATTTGTGAATAAAATATTAATATAACTTTAAATGGGACACTATGCTCGATGGCATACCCAACACGCAACAACGAGTTTCTTGAGAATCATACGTTGCACTCTAATAATAAAATAATATTATTTTAAATGGTTGTTAACGCCTAACTATTGTGATGGGGGGAATGAATAGAAATAAATACAAAAATATTATATATTTTTGACAAATATTTTTACTTTTTACAATAAATGTTAGCAGATTAAAAAGGTGAATGAATCCAATTTTAAGTGTAAACATTTCAATATTCTTTAAAAGGTAGATTATTCACCTTTTGATGGAAAACCTCTTTTAAATCCACTTTTTGACAATTTTATGTGTTATATTTTACGAAATAAAATTCTTCTTTAGAATCGGGACATCAAAATTTACTTTGTGTAAATTTTTGGTATTTTTCCGAAAAAGTTCAATTTTTAATGAATAGTGAAAAATGTTGTATTTTAATTCAAAACCTCTTTTAATCTAATTTACTTATATGATTATATTTTCATTTGAATTTGTTTTAAATTGAAATTAAAATATATTTTTACCATTTAATCCAATAGTGGTCATTGGAATTAATTTCACTTAGAAATCGGACATAAACTAGTGTCAATCTTTTGATACATTTTGTTTCATAAAAACACGCTATTTGTTTTGACAGCGGAATTAATTATTAAATTTATTAATGCAACTTATATGTTTTGAATTTTGTAAAATAGAAATCATTTTTGAATTCATAATATCAAATATATCTTATGGTGAACTTTTGGTAATTTTCTAAAAAACTTTAATTTTTTTATGAATAGTGAAACCACTAAGTGGTACTTATAAAAACTGATTTTCCGTTTAAATGAAAATTTTCAACCTTGGTGTTTTGAATGTCAAAAATCCGACATATGTGGTTGTCATTAAGAAGTAAAATGTGGTTCAATGGGATTAGAATAATTTTTTGGTGAATAGTAACTTATTAAGTTTTTAATCACGATTAGAGGTAATTAGTGTAGATTAAGGTAAGAATAATGTTTTAATAAAATTAAATGACCTAGAAACATGTACTACCCTCATTGGATGTGTCATGTCCGACCAAGAAAATCCATGGGTCAACTTGGTGACCCCATGGATCCACTTTGGTTGTAAAATGACATAAATACCTTTTTAAATAATGTTAATGTAAAAATGACACAAACATGAGATGTTTTACTAAAAAAAATTTACATGGGGTTATACAAGTCATATTTTTGACTATAAATATTCATTATGAAGCTATAATATTTCCTACATCATGATAATTTTTTTATAATTTTTATACATTAAATATATTAAATTATTTATGACATCATGATGATGCAGCGATTTTCTCTTTATTTAACGATTTAACTAAAATGGAATGATAATGTAAATTATAAGACCTACACATGTCCAAAACCGATTGAATGGAAGGACTTAAAAACCTTATCACCTTACCCTCGAAACACATCAATTTGGGACCATTAAAATCCGAAATTTATTATAAAATAAAGTAATATTTCTTTACTTTCCAAGAGTGCCCCTACCCTCCTCTTATAAAAGGCCACCACCTCTACCTCCTTACAAACAATTCCAAAGCCTTTGGCTCGGCCATACCCTGGCCATTTTGTCTCTCCAAATCCCTATCTAACTCTTTAAAGCCTCACATTGGGCATAAGGCTTCCCAAGGAAGCCTTTGAGCTCAAACCAAAGGGAGTTACCCGATTTTAAGGTAATGTCTTCACTTGTGTCCTTTTGTTTTATTTTGCATCTCCAACCCCCTACACTCTTTTTATTAATTTTGTTTGTAACAACATCAGTATATTAAATATACTAGGATGTTTTTATAAGAATTATTCGAGATACAAATACACACACCTTCGTCTAATGGTTAGAGAACATACTGTTTCAGTGGTTGGCGATTTTTTGCCTCACGAAACGATGATTGTTCAATATTCTTTTAACACTTTTAAAGGTGGAAATTATGATGTCACTATATTTTATATATGATATATATGTTATTTATGTTTACTATATTCTTCTGTATTTTAAATTTACCATACCTTTATTCTTTTCGTGTTGTGTAAATGCGATAACTTCATATGAGGAAGTCTGGACTACCGCCCCCTCAAGTGATTGACTCGTACATGCAATACATGGAATGTATAAAGAATGAAATTAAGGATAATGTGTGACCTATATAAAATATATATTATACTGTAATTACAATATATATATATATCATTTATTTTTAATTCCATTAATATGACAAAGAAAAAATGAAAGTAGCGTTCATGCGTACGTATGGCCTACCGTCTCCATGAAGGGTGCTTTTTGTTTTTTATCTCCAAATGATATGGAATAGTATAAAATGAATATATACTGGATATATATGATATTTTAATCATTAATACTATTCTGTAAATTATTTACTTATAACTACATGGGAAATCATTTTTCAAACAAGTTCATTTTTTACTCATATACCAAACATCGGCAAAAACGTCTAATATAAACTAACATTATTAAACAATTATTATAACATTATAATATGTGATATGAACTGAATAATAATATCTAAAGGAGGTACTTAGGAAATTATAAATTGATCAATGTTTATTGTTCAGGAATATAAAGAAACAAACAAGACAAGTCGGACTTGAGGTAAGGGATCCCACTCCTCTCTTTCTTTTTAAGTACACTCTTTTATGTCATTCCTTTTAAAGCTCATCTTTCTTGTTATTGGGATATTATTTTATATTACTCTTACTGTAATTTTTATGTTCATATTATGAGAGACCCTATTCTCTCTCATCAATCCATTTTGGAAGTTTTCAGTGGTGCCGTTAGGCTGCCGAATTTTCGTAAGAGATCCAACCTCTCTCTTACTTTTTAAGTACTCTCCTTTATGTCACTTATTTTAAGCTCCTATTTTTTATGTTGGGGGATGTTATTTTATATTAATATTTCTCTAAACATTATTTTAATATGATTAGAGACCCTATTTGATCTCATAATTACATTTTTGTGAGTTTTAGGTGGCGTCGTTAGGCTGCCGACTTTTCATAAGGGATTTATCCTCTGACTTTTATTCATGTGAGATTTATGCTACATTTTCCACAATTTCCTTTGAGTGGTGTATTTACTTCCCATTATTTTACTCAATGTGTAATATAATTTCATTTATGAGTATTTATATCAATTTTGTATTGTCCTTTTTTCACGGGGTGTATGTTTCGAAAGATACCCATGTCGGTAAGGGAACCTTTCACCCTCATCTTTTTAAAATACTTCTTTTGTTATGTCTTTTAATTCACATAATATTATGTTGGGATATGTTGTTATATATCCTTATTGTTTTAAATTTTATGTCCATGTGATGAGATACCCTTTTTATCTCTCATCAACTCATTTTGATATGATGCCATTAGCCTTTCAAGGGAACTTCATAACCCACTTTTGATTTCTTTGGGTTCAACATGTAGTTATTTAATATGTCATCCTTTGAATATGTGTGAATGACCGTTGATTATTTTACACTCAATATGCACTTATATTGGGTGTATTTATATTTGTCACACATAACTATTAAATTGATTTATCCTTAATTTAATGATACCATCTTTATAATGGATTTCATCTCAATTTACATTTCCATTGAGACGTCATTGTTGTTATGCACCAATTCACTCTTATATGGTGTATATACTATCATTTGGAATATTATATCATCTATACCTTTATTCTAATGATATTATAAAGTTTTTATTAAATTTTATTTCTCAATTATTGTATTCAAGTGTCTCTCATTTGGTTAGAAATCCTTTAACTAAAATATCGTTTTAAATGTTTTAATGATTTAATATTATAAATATTTCTCATTAATATCCATGTTTTCAAAATGATTTTAATGATTTCTTTATATTGATATTAATTGTTTAAAATTTTAAAATATTCAAATTGGTATGGGACACTTTGATTCAAAAATATCTTTATTAAATGATTAAAATGGTTTTGAAAATGGTTTTTAGAATGGATTCATTATTTCAATATCTTAAAATGTTATATTGTTATTGAAATGTGGGAATTTTATCTTTCCTGTATGCTTAAGTTATGTGATATGTTTATGATATGGTTTTTGGGCATTATTATGAAGACGTTTGGTTCCGTGATAAACTATGGGCGGGTGAGCCCGATATATATCTCCAATGCATTGGGTAATGCTAATGAGTGAAACGTTAAGGTTTCTCCAAAGAGATTTAGGGAATATATTGTGGTGGGTATTCCAAACGTAACCAAGAATGTTACTCCCTACTTAAGAATGTTATGAATGCCTCAAGGTACCTTTATGTCTTATGACTTCTATGATTTATTCATGATTTGATGAGGTATGTTAATGTTCTTATGTTTTATGAGTAAAGTATGATTTCATTGATTCTTATGTGTACATATACTCATGTTTCCTTTCCATATATTTTTATATCCCTTACTAAGATTTTTATACTCATCCCAAGTTTATGAAATGTTTTTCACTGGTCAAGGGAAAGGTACATGATATGATGATAGTGTCAAGGAAGTGTCAAGAAAGAATCCATGTTTTATTTAAAATATGTTTCCGATGATGGGAAAAAATGAATACTCTTTTTATGTAACCACTTTGTTTAAATGTGGAATGTAATGAATGTTTTATGATCTAATTCTCTAAAACACTAAACCTAAAAAGATCCTCAATGTGTAATCTTGTAATAACTCAAGATTAAGGGAGGTTTAAGGCTGGGGCCTTATAGGAACATTATGAAAATCTATGACTTGTATTGGCGACAATGAGAAAGGATAATTTTTACCCCATGTTTAGCAAGTTTTACTTTTGGATGAATCATGTCATGTTCATGGGACATATGATCATAAGTGGGAATTTCTATGGACACTTAAAAAACAAAGGAGGTTGAGGAATGTACCAGGAACTCTAGTGTCATAGAAATATGTAGTTTTCATTGATTTCGTGGATACTATAGGTGTTTAGTTATAAATTTAACATGATTTTCAAGCCTAATATCTATGTTAACAAGGAAAGGTGTAACGTATGTCTCAATAGTGGAATGTGATGGATGATTCATGGAACTGAAGAGAAGGATGATCACTGCACTTGTACTCAAACTACCAAAAAGTGTATAATGATTTTTGAAATCCAATGAAATTAAAATAAATGATTGAGGTGTGTACTCATGAAAAATGATAATCTGGTTGCATACAGCTCATGAATGTGAAGATCCATGAGTAGAACTACTTGAAACAAGATCTTTAGCTGGAAACCTTGATTTTTCCATGAAAATATAGCAGAAATACATTTATGGAGAAAAGTGTGACATATACAATGACTACAAGATCCTAACGAATATTTTCACAAAATCGGAGCTCAACATGAATCAAAAGAGATTGTTAGATCTCATCAAGGATTATGATTTCCCTATAAACTACCATCTTGGAAAGGAGAACAATGAAGCTTATCCTATATGTAGAAAAGAACCTCCTAGTCTATATATGTTAGCTATTGAGAAAGATCATATCATCATGGAAATGCAGAGGATGGATTTGGAGATCATAAGAGTAGGGGATAAATCCTACCTTTCCCAAATTATTTTACAACCATCAATCCAAGAGATTATTAAGGAGACACAAAGGGATGATTTGGTATTACCAAATAAGGTGACTTAATTAATGGAAAGGAATTTACAAGTGTTCCATATCAATGATGATGGTGTGATTTTGTTTGGAATTCCACATTGTGTGACATCATAACTTAGGATAAAGAACGATTCATTGTACAATGCACATAACTCAACATTCTCTATCCATCATGGTATAACCAAGATGTACTACGATCTTCGAGAACACTTTTGGTGGGATAACATGAAAAAGGATATTGTGGAATATATCTCAATGTTCTTGTTATTTCATAAAGTGAAATAATTACAATTAATGTATAATGGGATGATGCAACTGTTGCCAATACCCATGTAAAAATTGTAGAATGTCACTATGGACATTGTTAGGGGTATTCAAAATATGTCAAAGGGAAATAATGAGATATTGATTATGGTTGAGTGACTCACCTAGAGTGTCCATTTTATCACTATTCATGAGATCATTCACTTCAAAAACCTGAAACGATATATGTGAAGGAAGTGGTGAAACTACATGATGTTCCACTCTCAATTATCTCTCATCATGATACAAGGATGACATTTAAATTCCAGACCATTATTCTACATGATATGTGTACTTTATTCACTTTTTGCACGACCTATCACCCCCAAACTAATGTCCAATTTTATAGGACTATTCAGACTCTCGAAGATATTCGTAGAGATTTCCCTTTAGAATTCAACAGTTGATGAGTTCCCCATCTCCTAATGGTTGAGTTCCCATAAAAACATATATTTCACTTCAGTATTCAGATGGCTCCATATGAAGAACTTAATGGAAAATAATGTATATTTGCAACTTGTTTTGACGGTGTTGGATAATGAAAGAAACATGGACCTAATACTATGAAAGAGATGACATAGAAGGTTCATGTAATCCAGAAACACATAAAAGGTGCTCAGAGTTAGCAAAGAGCCATTCTCACAACCGTTGAAGGGAAATGGAGTTCAACATTGGAGATAATGTATTCATTAAAATATAACCATGGATGAAAGTCATGCAGTTTAGATATAAATGGAATCTAATCCCAATGTCTATTGGCCCTTTTGATATCCTTGACCACATAAGAGCTATGGACTATCAGCTTGCACTTCCAATGAATGTGGCACAAGTTCCTGATGTGTTTCATGTATCACCCATGATGATGTACATAGCAAATCTTTCATATGTACAAAACCCATAGTTGGTACAACTGGATGATGATCTCTCTTTGGAGGAGCATCCAATAAAGATTCTTGAATAGATTGATAATGTTCTTTGAAAAAGACAATAGACCTATTCACATTCTTGGGGAGGAACTATAACTTTGTTGAATAAACAAGGGAACTAGATGAGTCAATAGAGGATATATACCCTAACATGTTTTTGTAAAATGAAATTTCATCGGTGATATATCATAAGGGGGAGAATGTAATGACCCAAAGTTTTATCAATGAAAATACCTTATTATTACTTATAGTACAATCATATTAAGAGATACAATGAAATTATTCTAAATAATATGTATCCATTAAAAAAAATTTCTACTTATATATTTTGAATATGAAAAATATAACATACATTGTTATGATCAGTACGATTTTTGGTGTCCAATAGGAAAAAATGTAATTTTTTTGTGAATAGTACTTACCCTTATTAATAGTTACATTGCCTTATGAATATTAATATGAATCTTATGATTAGTAATTATTTTAAAATAATAGTAACCTTTATCCATGAATGACTAAATAAAATTTAGACATATTATAAGTTACAATTTGGCCATAGTAAAAGTATTGGTATTTTTGAAATTTATAGATAATTAATTACAAATAAATAATTAAAATAAAAATATTTTTTTCTTAATATTTGATTCTAAATTAAATATTATATATATTCTTTTTTATGATAATTCTATAAGACCTTATATAATTTTTGAATTTATTATATAATCAGTTTTAATTTTAAAAATAGTATTTTTTATGTAAATTATGATTTCAATATAAAATTAAATTAATCATATTTAAAAAATTATTTGTTGAAAATTGTCTTCATTTTTGGATTCTACCAATTGAAAAATGGTTAGTGTAAATTTTAAGGATTTTTTAGAAATAAGTGACTTTGTGGTGAATAGTAAAATAAATTAATTTACTGTATGAATACATTATAATTTAAACCCACTATTACTGACCTGAAAAGTGATGAAAGAACCCAAATATTGAAATATCATGCCTTCTTTACTACTCCTTATCATGGAATAATCACTACTTCTTATCTTGTTGGAAATTAATAAACTAATTATTAAAATATTAATAAAACCCCTCTCCCCTCCCTTAAAAATACCCTCCTTCACACCCTCATTTTTCAAACCTCTCACGCTTCAGGACTTCTATAAACTCTATCCAAAAAACCCATTATCCCCTCCCCTAAATCCTGGATCTAATGGACTCATCAAAAGTCCAATCCTAGGTTCCTTAATTAATATCTCAAGAGGAATATCCCAGAGGTAATTCCTCTCTCTTTCTTTTCCTTCAACTTTCTTTCGATTTCATGTTATTTTCATAATATCTCCCCACCAATACTCATGAACATGGTATTGTAACTCCATTATCTCACACATAATGTAATTATATGATAATAATGTGATAGTATATCATCCAATCCCCTTATCCTCTTCTTTTTATTTTAGAAAAAAAATGTTTTTCGTGAGGTGTAAATTTCCCAACTTCAACAATGACATGTATTATTTTTTCTGTTATTGCCTTTAGATATGGAAATTAAACAATTTGTATAGTTGTACAATATTATTATCTATTTATTATATAATGTTTAATTTTTTGGATCTAACTTATGTACATATTTATAAATGATTAAACAATAAAAGTGGGTTGTGGTCAAAAATCCTCCAATATTAACCTAAATGAGCATCATTAAATTTTATCAAATAATTAATCCACGTGGTATATAAAACAACTCATTATATGATCAATTATACTCCAAGAATATCATTAATAAACTGAAGGATCAGGTCTAGATGTTTATCCATGTTCAACCTGAACTTCCATTCATGAATACAAGTGAACGATTCAAGAAAACCATAAAAACATACATTCTCAAATTAGGGATTTAGACCCGATAACTAATAAAAAGTCCCATATAATAAATTAATGAAACCATAATGAAACATATTAATGCACTAAAGTTTATTGAAATTTTCATTAATAAATATAATGTGGTTATTCATGACATTTAAGTGAACAATGAATTCAGATACAAGGTATGGGGAAATTCTCGAACCCAAAATTCTTTCTTCGGCTTTTCCATATTTCACTCCCTTTTTTGTATGGTCACTCCATAAAAATATTTTTTTCATCATTATCGTACCATTTGTAGGATATAAATATTTTACACTGTTGTTTATGTCCAACAAATGCTTTCCTAAAGAAATCTTCTTTTAAACACACCTTTTATGTCTCACTCAAGGTGAATGGTTCATGTAATAAGTGTGTTATTCTGACATTCATTTCGGTACTAAATTTTTATCCATTTGTTCTTCTGATATGAAACCCATACCATTATTTGGGTCATTTATTTAAATTTTTATATATGTTCTATGTTGGATGCATGATAATGATTGTGTTATGATGTAACAGGTGTGCCCGAAATTATACAATGCTCAAATGCATTGGGTGAAGTTATTAATCTCAAGAGTTAAAGTGAAATGATGTGTGAACAATATGATAGATTTGGGAGAATCTATTTGTTTCATTCAAACAATAAGAAATGATGTTTAATTTTTATTCATTTACACATTTCATATCTCTTATTAATTATTCCTCTCATGTCCATGATCCATTGCCTAGGTTATGATTATGATCACCAATTGTTATATTGTTCTTATCTACCATCATACTGGGCTTTTAGAACACACCATTTTTATGTATATCATCATGTGAAAATTTGTACTAATTAAATTACAAGAGACAATAAAATGATGGTGGAGAAGGAATTAAATAAATGTTTATTTGTGATGTTGTAAATGATAGGTTTGGTCTTAGTTTTCCCAATACACTAAACCTACACATCCTCACAGTGTAATACTATTATTATTTTTTATATTTATAGTCATGTAATTGTAATTTAATACAAGGTTGGGTCACTCTGTTCAGGGCCTCATGCCAATACCATAAATAACAATTTTTGTAAGTCCTCACGCAATTTCCTAGTCTGTCTCATGAGACATTCTGATGCATCGAGTGGCTATATCAGGACCCCCACATCACATAATATGTCCAATGCATTGTTATTATGAATAGGGATAAACATAAAAAACATATAAATTAATATTAAAACTAACATATGAAAAGTAAATAACATTACCCAATAATTAAGCATAAAAACTAACCATTCAGAGTAATATGGTGAATGGTATCAATATAGAACATACATATTCAAACTAATTTGAAACCCTTCAACAAAAGATTTTATAGATGATATCATCGATGATAAATCTCTATGACAAAATAGATTCATCAGAGTATGTTGATATAAACAATGATACTTTTAAATGATACCATTGAAAAATTCTTGAAGAAATAATCATTAATCATTCCAAAGTTTGTGATACCACATTGAAACATTCAAATCACAATATCCTAGAATATCATTTGAATAAGGTGACCCTTGTTATGATATAGAAAAGGGAATTGCATAAACCACAAGTAAGAAGTATGTTGTTAACTAGGAATATATTTCAAAATTGTTAAAGTGAGATGATAAAAATACTTTTTACATTAGAAAAAATATTTCTTTGGGAAAATCATTTATAATTTTAATGTAAGAAGATTATTAACATTTGTATCCTAGAAAATAAAATGGCATGTCATTGAGTTATATTTTGGGCTTAAATAAAGTCATAGTTAGGTCAAATCAATTCAAAATATGTTTCAAATAATCAGTACAAATAAAACATTAATGTAGTTTAAGGAATTATTTAAAGAGAATTTAAAGTGAAAATGCGTGTTTGCATTCATAAAACATTAAATATACCAAAATAGTTTTTTTAATTTTAAATGTGTGAATTTATAAATATAAATATGTATTAAAACATATTATATAGTGAGAATCAAAATAGGTATGAATCTGAGAAGTTCCATGAATCGAGATAGTATTTTAAGAAGAATTTTTGAATGATCTTTTTAAATTTTATAACTCCCCAAAAATGAATGTATGATTCTAGCTTGTACACATGCATAGAAAATACGTTAATCCTTGAAATCAGTTGAAATGTAATCCAAAAAAATAAAAATCATAAATTATACATTAATTATAATGAATATAAATATATTCATTATAAGAAACATCAATTATTAATATACAAAACACCATACACAATTATTAGTAGTGGATACATAATATTTCACAAAAATGTGAGTGAGATGAAGAAACCCATTACATTAAGTCCAATGGTATTTTTTATGTGGTCTTAGTTTCCTAGATAACCAAATTAAATTAATAAATTAATATATCCAGAAAAACTTATAAACGAAATTGATTTATTTTAACCTTATTAAGTTCATTAATGGCCTTTTTCATGGGTTAATATGATCAAGTTCATTGTTCGGGTCTGTTTGTTTGACGATCACTATACATATATACATGAAAAGATATTCATATTAAATGAGGATTGTTGTTTACAATTGAAGTTATTATTGAAAATCTAGATGGATACATGGTGGTAAATTTTATTTTTTTTACCTCGAGTGAAGAAGAAACATTAAGAAAATTACTTACTGATAACTGTCTAGGTCAATTGGCAGTTTTTGAACACCATGAACTAATTTTTAACATCAAATAAAAACCATTTGTCAATAAAGATTCCAAAACCATAAATTAGACATCGTAAATATATTATATTCTTGTTATACCGAAATAATGGTTTTATGATTAGAATTTATGTTAGTAATAGAAATTTAAATCCCATCGTCCTTGAATGTGGTAAATTTTCACATCTCGAATGGTGTTTCTCTTTTTAGCATAAAAGAATGGGAAATGATAGATGATGAATAACTAATAACTTATCATGAAAAAATTTATGTACATGTAAGATACGTATTTAATCAAAACATTTTGATGAAGGGATGTGATGAAGGAAAATGAAAGGAACTCATAGGAAAATAATCTTTGTAAAACCCCTTATGAATAATTTGGCAGCCGAAAGGCATTACTTAAGATTTCATGAAATTTATTGTGAATAGAAAAAGGGGTATCTAATCATTATTACATAATATAGAAATAATGTTGGGATATGTAATGACATATCTCATCATAATCCAAAAAAAATAAAAAATAATAACAAAAATTGAAATCTTGAAAAACTTAAATGTGGTAGATAAACTTACTTTGTAGAGTAACTGCTAAAACATTAATGTTTGGACCTTGGGGGGTTGAAGATACCTTGAAAAGACTCCTAGGGAAGTACAAATACCTAATATTATAGGATGATTAGTTTTTAATTAATGAAAACGAATAAATGATAGGATGATTATGGTAAATGAGAGGTATTTTTTAATAATTTCAAGGGACACCTCATTAGTGGTTTTCACTAAACCATGGGTGTCCCCATGGTATTTTCCCATAGTATTAGCCAATTTGAACACAATATTTAATATTTTAATCTTCATAATTCATCCATAATTTTATATTAATTATTTCATCATTATGATGTCATTAAACATAAAAAAAAATCAAAACTGTATTTTTACTCTTGACAAAAATTCACGTAGTTGATAGAATTCCCAAAAATTCACTCAAATTTTTTTTGATGTATATAATTTAAATATGATATCCATTTTTCTAAAATTAATTACTAAATATTTTTAATTTTAATTATATTTAATATTTTAATTTATTCATACAAATAAATTTAAAACTATAACTAGTTTTGTAAAACCTTTATAAATTAATCAAGATCCCATAAAATAATCTTATGAACATAAAGAATTAAAGTAATATGTTATGATTAAATTTTATGAAAATTAGTTTTCATTTAATATTTTAAATTAATCATAAAATATTAATTAAAATATTTATGACTGACAAAATACCAATATTATACTATCATCATTTTTTCACGTATAAGATGTCTAAATTGTATTTATACATTAATGGGAAAATATTATATATTTTTGGGATATTTATTATTCATTACTATTCATTAGAATTCATAAGGTTATGTTACTATTCATAAGGTTATGTTACAATTCATCAAATACTTTTTTTTCTTATCAGACTCTGAATATATTACTGAAAGAAACCTTGTATGTCATTATTTTGAAATTCAAATTTGGTAAGTGGAAAAATTATGTTTATTGGTTACATTATAAAAATATATGGTTTTGTATAGACTTAGTGTTTCATCCACTATATATTATATCTATTTTTAAATTATTGGGGAGTTAAATGCCTAAATACTAAAATATTGCAAAGTATAATCTTTTACTCAGTATTGAATTTTTTAAAAAAACAAAAAAATATTAAAAATAAAATCGGTTTCATTTAATGTTTAATGTTCCTAAATTTTCCTTGTTCCCATTCATGAAATTATTCTCTTTTAAATCTTGTGATTTTTTTTCAAAACATTGATGAGCATAAAAATCGTATTAAGGGATACACAGAGAAAAAAACAATTTTTCTTATGAAATCTTCTAAACCATGAATAGTGTATACTAAATTAAATTTTTTCACCTATATAAAGTAGTAAATATTCTCAATCAAATATAATATCATTTCATATGGTTTTTTTAATAAAAAATATTTTCATAAAACCCATAAAAAGCATAAATAACACATAACAGTTTCTTGGGAAAACATAATAATTAATTGGAATTACCATTCTATCAACTACCATACATATCTATCTTAAAAATTGAGTAACCATTCAACCCACATCCATCCCCAATGAATTTGAGGTAGTAATGTTTCCACCATCCTGGGTATTTGACTGAACCAAAAATCTCTATTTTATCGTGTAACCTCCCATCTTTGGTTTATCATGTAACCACACATCAAATGTTCATGATCAATTATATAATCATATCACATACCAATTTAAATTATCAACATCTAACTCATAAAATTCGATTTGAAATCACAAGAAATAATTTCATGATATTGAAATTTGCAATCCATTTACAATACCATTTTCAATAACAAAACACAAAAAATAGGAATAATGGATTTATTATTTTCATTTAAAAACATTATGTCTTATAGAGGAATAAAAATATGAAATTACAGTTATGGAGGTAGGGAAGTATTTTTCATCAAATTTATTAAATAAAATATTCATTTCCTTATTTTTTTGGATATAGTAATATGCATCATATAAAAAATTACTTTTTAAATCCTTTAAGTGAAATTAAACGTAAAAGGATTTTATTATACAAATTATAAAAGTACTTTGTGCATAACATCAACATATGAATAATTAAAAAGAGATTGAGATGAATTCACTTACCTAGAGTATCATTTATAACGTTTGTTCCATATTCTTCTTGAATAATAAACATAGGTTAATTTCAACTTGCTTATAAACATTTTATTGATTATTAGTCATTTTCTATCATTAATTACCATGTTATAATAATTAGTTAATTATTCGTGTTCATGTCAGATTTTTATGGATATTTGGTAACTGAGTCTAAAATGGACATGGTATGACTCCACTCTCTAATTTTGTTATAATTCCATCATCTCCAAAAAAATCATTAAATTATTATCATTTTTATAAATAAATTTTACTTTTAAATTATAACACCCCAAATAATTATAATATTTTATTCATAAATTAATTAATTTTTTTGAGTTTATTTCTTTTTACAAAACACCATGTTAATATTACTCTACACACAGTATTTAGTTGTCTTGTATTAAAAGCAATCCCATACTATACTGAACAACAACAAATAAATAAAATATATTTATTTAATTTAATATATAACCTAGTCATTAAATTAGTATTCATGAATAGTATTAACCAGAGTTTAAATTTTATATACAAAATATAATTTTAAAGTTTGACTTCTTGAATTTATATAAATGATATAAGGAATGATATAATCCTTTCGAATAAAAGAAGTATTTTTTTAAAAAATTGCATTTTCCCCCTTTTAATTGTGAAATTTTTTTAAATCTGATAATATATACTTTTACATATTAAATTATAGAACATAAAATTATTATTTATAATTAGAACATAATAATTTAGTTTGGGATGATTTTTTGGATTTTTCTAATAATTATCATATTTTAATGAATAGTTAAAAATATTGCATTTTAATTCAAAACTAGTTTTTCATCTAATTTACTTTTATAGTTATATTATACATATAATTTGGTTTAAAATATAATTATGTTATTTTTTTTATCATTTAATCCAATTAAAATCACTGGAATAAATTTCAATGTGAAATTAGATATAAAAAATTTAAAACTTTTGAACGTTTCACTTTAGACACCCTATTTTTTGTATTATATGAAGAATTCATTTTAAATCCAATTTTCCAAATTCGGTGAATTTAATAAGATAAAATGGATTAAATATTTGATATAATAATTTCTAAATCAGGTTTTAAGGTCAATTTCATTCTTTTGTCTAACAAAATTACAATGGTAAATTTTTTTATCATAATAAATATAAACTTTTGACAAAGGATAAAGTAAAAAAGATATAAAATAACATAAATAAAAACAAAAATATCTATTTGTGTTTGAAGGGTATTATCGTCCATAAAAATACTATAAAAATTAATTAAAATTCAATTTATCAAATTTAAATTCCACCAATATATGGTCGGATTATAAAATAAAATATTCAAACAAACAATCACTAGAACCCACATTTCTTCTAGTGTAAATACCACCTCTCCACCTCCCTATTTAGATACAAAAATATCTTTATATCCTAAAACATCTTACCAAACCTCTCATCCCCAGTATCTCAATGTCCAAGTTCTTATAGGATCACAAAAGTTTAAAATCCAAGTCCCTCAAGGAACTTATATGGGGGTGATATTCTAGTGGTAAATTTCGCAAAACACCTCTCTTTATTTCTTTTCTTTTTCTATATTCTTTTGACCTCATTCTACCATAAATTCAAGATAACGTCAGAATAATATATATATAATATAGTTTTATTATTCTAATTTAATATCACATATACATTTCATATATCACCTCCACTTATACATTTAATCAAAAAATTTGTCTATGTTGTGACGAATATTCGACTCGTTGAATATTTTTTTTGTTTATTTTCTATCACCTTCTTCTTAGATGATCTTTAAGCTATTTTCAAGTTAAATAATATGTTAATATTTACATTATATCATATTTCATATACATAAACTTTAGTATTAATCACTCCATCATAAATTCCATATTGTGGATGTAGGATAATATCATTTTTAGTAGTGTGGACAAAAACCACTCAAGGTGATGTGATTCATTCACACTATAGAAGGAATGTATTAAGGATAAATTTAATTAATATATGCCACATATATGAAATATATTTTATTTTATAATTATAATATAAAAACATATCATTCACATTTAATAATTTTAATATGGCAATGAAATAAATGTAGCGATCAAGCGTATGCACGACTTACCGTCGCTATGAACATTGAATTTTATTTATATCTCAATACATTAGAGATTATTATAAATACATATGTACTAAATATATAAGATAAATAATCCATGCTTTACATTATAGATATAATTAATTTGTTATCTATGTAAAATAATAATCAAATATCTTTTAAAAACATACTTGATAAAACTAGGAGATTTACACCAAAAATTGCTAAATAATAAATGTTTGAAAACAAATGGGTAATAATATATTATATAGAGATTATATATATTATTATAAACAAGATAATGTTTCAATAATAATTTATTAACACCATTCAAAATATCATATAGGAGGATAAATGATGATCCCCCAAAAAGGAATCACAAGTTAATGGGTAATTTCAAAATCTCTTTCTTATTTATGATTGTTTATACATACATATCTCATATAGAAATCTTTATCATCCATTTAAATGTTTCATGATAATTTCATTAAAAATATTATTAATATCTGTGATTTTTTTTAAAAAAAATTATTTTTAACAATGTTTTAATTTTTATATAACATTTTTAAGGAATCTTTCCCTAATTTTCAAAACAAGGACCATTATGACATTTTCCACAAAAGTAAGGAAAAATAATTCTTTTAACTTATGCAGTGTGAGTGGTTATTTCATCAATTAAGTAACTTTAAAATTTTAATGATTCCATTTCAATATTACAATGTTTCTTTTAAAATAACTTTTTTCTTTTATAATTTGGGGGATTTAAAAATTATTTCAATTTAAATATGGATACATTTACTATAGTTTATATAATTTTATTATATTATTTTCATCTATGTCAACATAATTTTTAAGATTTTATGCTAAATTTTGGTTGATTGGTTATGATAAAATCTTTCTTGTTGAATTGATTGTCATTGATATATTTTAATTTGGATGTTCTATTTTGATACCAATCGTGGTTTATGGTTAATGTATTAATGTTTCGTATTTTACTTTTACTATAAATGCCTACATTAAATTTTTATCCTTCTATAAGAGGATATAATTGGACATTTTTTTTAAAGAGTGGGGCCTGCTATTTCCACCCAATGCATCAGTCGGACTCATTGGAGACCCCAGATACTTTTCACAAGGCCTTGATAGTATGGTTATTTATTGTCATTTAATAATGATTTGTTGATATGGTCATGATGTTTGGAATTATGGATTCCATAATTATGATATAAGTTACTGGTATTACATATGATTATTCTACTATTAAAATATCCATGTGAACGTTTAAATAGAATTATTTGAATTATTATTTACATATAATTCTAAATATTATGTTTAAAAGTATTTTGTTTCTATTTTATACCTATTTCATAAAAGTTCATGTTTAATTGTGATATCTTCCTCTATATTGTACACTCGTACTAAGAATATTGATCAATCATTTCTTATCTTTATTTTTTCGATGATGCATAGATTTATATTGTGATTTACATGATGGGTTAATATTGGAGAATAATGAAATTCTAAATGCATTTTCCATGTTTTATTTATGTTTGGAATTGTAATGTAAGGATAATGTATTTAATATATTTTCCAATACTTCTAAACTAATCAGTCCTTTGGGATTTGATTCAATTGAATAATTTCAATGTATTAAAATAATACACCGACTCTATGCTTCTGGTGTCATGGTGTTACAATTGTTTTCAATTAATGTTTTGTAGAAACCATTGAAACTAGATTTTAAAAGCATAAATTATGGAAAACAACCTTAAAATTGACATTGTGGATACATATAGAATAGTGTCTTATAATTATGAAAATTTAGAGGTAATGTGGTAATTCCTTGAAAATAAATATTTATTTGGATACTACATGTGGTAGTGGGTTTTGAACAGATGTACATAGAAGTAATAACTCTAAAAATGTGTTTTGGGCCGAACATAAGGTAACCTAGTACACGAGAACGGGCCTTACTGCGCACCTAGTTTGACACTCTTGGGGGATATTCTTAAGATAAATCACATTTTCATTACAAACCATTATAAAATTTTTAAAGGTAAATATGTCCCCAAAGAAACCCTGTTTTGATTTTGAGATTATTTACACATAAATTCTCTATTTAGATTATGTGATTCACTAGTATCGTGATTATACATTACATTGTGATCTAATATAGGGTACACAATTATTTTGAAATGGAAACTTCTGAAAGGAATAAAAACTTTATTAATGCTCGTAATCCATGAAGGTATTTCTATACTATGCAGGATAATGATTGTGGAGTTGGTGATACAACTAGTGTTGACAGTTTATAACATCATTGGGACAACATATTCAGGTTATTAACAGTAACCTTACCCTTTTGGATCATCCAGACTGACAACATGGAGGGTCAATGTTAGACTACATCATGAGTAAACAACCCCAAACAATTAATGGGACTAAAAAATTATTTTTTATTTGAGAATTATATATGTTACTTTGAGATAATATTTCTTGCATTGCATTGTAATGAAAGGGATGAATTTGTTATGTAAGTATATCATCTATCAGAAGATGCAGATCAATGGGGGTAATTAAATATAAATAATAAATATGATTAAGAAGTATAAAAAATTAGATAGATTTAATTTAATGAACTATCATTATAAAAATAATTTCATCATGATCTATGAGCATATATGGAGAGGAAATTTTTTATTCTGAGGTAGGAGCATGAACTTGTTTCAATGTATGATACTAACGTCACAACTTTTCAAGGCATACTACAGACTACATACAGAACCCAAAAATTAATATTGATTTAATTGTTAATGGCTTAAAACCATTCCTCTTACGAGAACCTAACCCACAAACTTTCTCATTATTTGAATATAATAGTATCACATTCAAACAAGATAGAAATGTAATTCTATAAGTCTTATTACTTTAATGAATGGAATGAGTATAATAGAGTGGTGTATTGAGAGAAAAAATGGAAATAAGGATTTTACCATATGTGATAATTGTGGGATGAAACACCTCGATACTTGTCTAAATGGAATGGGATTTTTCTACTAGTGTAAAGAAAAATTCCACGGAGCTTGTGATTGTAAGGGAGTTAAAGAAGTTGTAAATTTGAACTTATATAATTGTAAAGATATGGGACATTATATAAATTATTGAAAAAGAATAAAGGAAATATAGCTAATATGAATAAAACGGATCAAGGTCACGATAAGGTGTTCACTATGGTCGAAGTGGAATAATTGATGTGTTTGTGCTCAATAATTATGTTATTATATTCTGGTTATAAGTATAATGTGATATATAAGGATTGTACTATAATAATTCTTCCTTAACGATTTGGGGGAATTAATTTTACAATTATTTTTTAGATGATAAAATATTTGGTATGTGTCAATAACAGGTACATTATTTTTTTTAGGAATATGATGTTATGATATATTTTGGAAAATTAGACACCCTTTTATACTATTAATATTGACAGAAGTATTTTTGAAAAATATTAAGGTAGTAATGGAGTAAGTTGAACATTGAATATTATGCTTCGATGTTAAAGTATGATTTATTGGCAACTTCGGGTATTTTTTTTTGTTTTGGTAAACATTTATAGGATTAAAGAGACCCTTGTGGGACATATGATTTATCAAAACTGTTTTAGGTGTAATCAAATTCATTTTGAACATTCATTTTCTAGTATAAGGTATTGAGTGAAAATAGTATAAAGAACAACCAAATGATTACATTATGTTTATAATATGTGTGACTTATAATTTTTCAGAGGGATAGGATATTGAAACAAACTAATAAATCATAGTAATTTTACAAATTTATCAAATGATACCTGAGATCATTTCATATTTAGAGCGTTGTGATTGTTAAATATTTCATCATCATGTTCTCTATCAAACTTTATCAGAAGATGATGGTTAGTTTTTTCTTTCATTAACATGTCTCTCTACATAGAGCCCTAGTACATGTTATATCTATTGAGATTTAAACATCTGCTATTTTATTTAAAATTGAGGGACTAATTAATCATATTTTTGATGTGGGATTTCAGAAAATATGTTTTAAAATTAGTGGTTATGAATCGTATTAATAGCATTATAAATTTTATACATTCAATATAATTTATATAATACATCTTATGTATTTGTAAGACATGTGATAAAACAAGATTTAATATTTTAGAATAAAATTAATATGTTTCAAAAAATGCAGTTATGCCCCATATTAATGGAGACCCTTTTTTATATCAAACATTTTACACTTTTTCATATTTTATTGAATAGTAAAGAATACAGTATTTTAATTAGAAACATCTTTTTCATCGAACATAATTTTACATATATATTATTCATTTCACGGGTCATAATGAATAACTAGATTATGTTTTAACCGTTAATTTAATTTTCATCATTGGAATCAATTTCAATGTGTTATCAGATATAAAAATGTTTCAACTTCAACTGTTTCACATTAAAAACCAAATTTTAGTCTTATACATGGAATTAATTTTAAATCCAATGTTCAAATTATATGAGTTAAATTACATAAAATGGATTCCATATTTTAAATCAGAATTCCCAAATTTGGTTTTAAGGTCAATTTCATTTTTAGGTATAAAAATATACCATGGTAAAAATATTATTTACCAATTTAAAAGTAAATCCTGACAATTGTTAATGTTAAAATTCAAATGATTAACATACAAAAAATACAACATTTCATTGTTGGTTTATGTTTGGATTGACCATAACTAGACTATAAGACATTAATTGGATGACAATGTTGTGTAATTTAGTTCCACCTTTCTATGGTTGGATTTTATAATAAAACAATAATATGAACCCACCTATCGTCATGTATAAATACCTCCTCTCCACCGCCATATATCCACCCAAAAAAAATCCTCAAATATCTTCCCAATCATCTAATAAAAACTTAAAACAATCCCAAGTGGTTATGGTATTAGTATAAGACCAAATTCAGGTCCCTCAAGGGTCTTTCAAAGAGGTTATATTCATGAAGTAATTTTCTCAAAGTACCTCTCGTAAATTATTTTCATTTTCTACATTCTCCTCACCTAATTTATCAATCAATGAATGATAAATTTAGATTCATTTATATACTAGTTTTTTATTTTTAAAACATAATATATAATATATATTTCACTTATCATATCATCTTATTCAAAGAAATGAAATTTTTTTCCACGTTATGCTGGTTAATCGAATCTGTTACAAATGTTTTTGTACTTTTTAAATTATATCCTTCATGTCTAGTTTGAAAAATATGTTTAATGATAAGTAATGTTTAAATATTTACATTATAACAAATTTCATATTTGGTAACTATTATTTTAAACATACATTCATGGTTTCCAAATTATTGATATAAAATAACATCATTTGTGGAAGTGTGGATGACCGTACACTCAAAGTAGTGTGATTCATTCATGCTATAAATATAATGTATATAGGATAATATTAATAAATTTATATATAATATATTACATGTGTATGATACTGGAATTATAATATACATATTTATCATTCACATTGCAATATTTTAATATGAAAAAAATGAAAGTACGGTTCTTGTATACTTACGACTTACCGTCTCCTTGAATGTTGCATTTCATTTCTGTCTCAAAACATTATAGATTATTATCAATTAAAATATACTCAATATATATGATAATTAATTAAAACTTGTCATTATAGAGATTAATATATCTTTATATAAGTACAATAAGTAAAAATAACAAGTCAAAACATACTTGATAAAACTAGGCAATTATCACCCGAAATAGTGAAATAATAAATGATTGGAAACACACGGGTAGTAAGATATTATAATAGAATAATATATAATATTATAAACGTTATTATGGTTCTATTATATGTTTTTAACACCATATAAACCATCATAATGGATGTTAATGTATGATCACCCAAAAATGAATCACACGGTAAGGGTTAATTGAAATCAATCATTCTTATCATATATTGTTTAAACATAAATATATATTGAGGCTTATTTTTCATCCATTTCCATGATTATAAAAATTCAAATAAAAATATTAGATCTATTAATTGAAAAAAAATGTAATTTTTAGCGATGTTTAACTTTTTACAAGATTTTTTGAAGGAATTTTTCAATCATTTACAAAACAATGTACTTTATGACATTTTCGGCAAAATTAAGGAAAGAACAACAATTTGAAATTATACCACACCAGTGGATATTTTCACCATCACGATGCCATAAAATTTTTAATCTTCTTTAAAAATCATAAAATATTATTTTTAAAAGAAAATATTTCTTTTATAATTGTGCATCTTTTAAATTATTTCAATGAAAAAATTGATTTTTTTCCAAAATTTTATTGATAATTTTATTATATTATTTTCATCAAGGTAAAAATAATTTGTTGTATTATATGATTAAATGAAATTAATTTATTATGATACAAACTTCCATATTTTATTGATGGTTTATTTTAAATTTTACTATGGATGTGCTTTTTTGATACAATTCATGGTTTATGGTTGATATATTAAATATTTCTCTAGTATTAATATGAATGTTTACGTTATATTTTACCTCTTTCAGAAAAGGAGTAAAATGGACATATTGAGTCACTGGTGGGATTTTCTATAGACATTAGATGCATTAATAGGCCTCATGAGTCAAACATGTGTCTTTGAATAAGGCTTTGGCTAAATGGTTATTTATGGTCTCGGAACATGGCCTTGACAATATGCTTTTGATGTCTGACATTATATATTTCCTCATTAGGAGAATGGTTTTTGATATTAAATGTGATTATTGGACAACTATAATATCCATGTGAATGTTTAAATGGAACTAATTTATTTATTATTTCTATATTACAAAGCCTATTATGCTTAAAAGTATTGTGTTTCAGATTTATACCTTACCTTAAATGTTTATGTTTATTTATGTCATCTTCCACTATATTTTTAACCATTGCTGAGCATGTGATCTCACCCAAATCTTTGGTTTTATTTTCCCATGATTCTAGTATCTGTATTATGATCTATATGCAGGGTTATTCTAGGAGAATAATTGCTTTCTCAATATATTGTCTATGTTGTATTTTATGTTTTGAATTGTAATGTATGGTTCAGGTATGCAATCTATTTTCCGAGAAAACTAAAATGAATGGTCCTTTAGGATTTGATTCCTTGTAATAATGCCAATATATTCAAAAATGTACCATCTACGAGCTTCAGGGTATGGGGTATTACATAAATCAATCCATTAATTTTTGGGATGAAAATTGAACAACATTGTATTCAATGAGGCGGTAGGTCGTACGTACAGATGAGTAATGTTTTTTATTTTACATTAATCATTATGGAAAGAAGGTAAGTATTTTTTTCACAATATTATGATCATGTCGTAATTAATATCATATTAATAATTTAAATATAATTATATATATCATACAAATGATGTAATTATTAAAAATGGGTCACATTGCTTTGTGGGGGTGATAGTTCGCACATACATATGAACGACAATATAATTTTTATGCACATAGAACATAAGAATATAATTAGTATATTATTATATCATAATGATTAATATTTCATTAATATCACATTTTGAAATTATCTCTATGACTATAACATTTCATATGGATGGTTAGGGAAAACAAATTAGATCGGTTTGTTGAGGTGATAATTCACACATCCACACGAATTTTAATTTTATCCCCATTTAATAGAATTAGAGAAGGATTTAGCTGATGATATTAAAATAATAACATATCAATATATTGAGGATACTATAATTATTCTTTCATCTTTTAATACGATGATTTTAAGGAAGTTAAAGAAGAAATAAAATTTAAATAATAAAATAAAAACATTAATATCCCATCAGATGATCACCATTCTTAACAACTTAATAGATCTAAGGAAAGTATTTCTGCATAAACTATGGATTTAATACTACAAGGATGAATTCTTGTAATGGTTTTGGGATAATATATGATGAACCAAATTTTTTGTTAATTTTATGGAATCAAGTGTAATGGGGTTTTTTTATAGGTGAGGGGTGGGGAGCCATTGGAATTATTAAAATAATTAAAATAATATAAATTTAATTTTTCTTCTAAATCGGTTCAAAATTATTTATTTTTTACATAGGATCCTGAGGGGACTAAATCCATTTATCAAATAAAAATTAGACATGTTTTGGATATTTTTCTCATCTTTAACATCATGTTTGAACCCTTTCAACTCTTACCATTTTATTTAGTAATTTACACATTGAGAGTTAAAATAATTAACAAATCATTAATAATAACATATTATTGATTCATTAATGAAACTTATCATCATATCACAACATTTGGAAAAATTATTATATTTTTAAAAAATTTATATCATTTATGTATATATTTTATATTTTATGTTATGAATTATGTAAATTTTGACACTATTAATTAAGTTACATTTATAATAAAGTATAAAAGCTTGAATATTTTGATTAAACTACACTAACATATCTATAACATGTCTAATTTATCCATTAATGTTTTGGTTTCCAAGAAATATTTAAGTTAAAATTTGAATTTATTATTATTACTATCATTTATTTGACTATTCCTTTAATAAACCTATGAATACACTATCCTTATGCCATTATTTTATTTATTTATTTATTTCCTAAAAATTATTAAAAAAATATAATGTAGTAGATAAATAAATTTTTTTCAATTAACTATTTATAGTTGAATAAATCACTTATATAACCCCATATTAAAATTATTTTAGTAATAAGAGTGATGTTTATGACAACTTTGTTTTTTTAATTTTAATAAAATGTTATAAATGTTATATTCACACCCAAGTGGCATCCAAAGGTCAATATTTCTGTTAGAGGAATTTAGTGGAAGATAATAACTCATTAAATTAGATTAGGAAAACTTTGACAATAATTTTAAAATATTATAATATAATTTTTACCTTTAATTACTCGATTTGCCTTTAACCGTGGTAAAAAAATACTAAACTTACTATTAAAAAAAATTAGTTTGACCCTATTCGATGAAAAGTTTCAAACTAATTACAAACATGTATATTCATTTTCCAAAATTCAACTCAAATTAGTTGGTAATTTAGGTTTAACACTAATCTAATTGATGGGTTTAGAGAACAAGTTTTAAAGTAAAAACATTCAAAGGTTTACATAGATTTAATATCCAATTTCAATTTGAAATTTCATCCAATTAACTACATTTGATTAGAAAATAAAAGAATAATATTATTATAATATAATCCCAATTAAAAGTATAATATAAAAATATAAAAAAATTAGACGAAATAGTAGTTTCGAATTAAAATATAGTATTAATAAAAAAATTATTTTTTCAGAAAAATACCAAAATTCAACAAAATTAAATTTTCATATCTTTTTTAAAAGAATAATTTTTTTTCAAATAGAACCTAAAAAAGTGTCCAAATGTTTATTTAAAAAATGATCTCCATGAATTGGTGGTAAAACTACCTTTAAATGTTTTTAGATATTTTTATGCTTAAAAATAGATTTATTTTTATTTTAAGAAAATAAAATTTATTAGAAAAATTTAAATTTTTTAATAAACATGGGTAATGATAATATAGATATATCTATTGAATCCATATATTACAACAAAAAGCTGAAAACTACCATTTAAAATAATTCTATTAATAAAATATAATTTTTTGGTATAACTCAGTCTTGTGTGAAATGTTAGATATTGGAGAATCCCATTATTGCATGTCAAGTTCACTATCTGTCACAAAGTCCTTATTGTGGTAAAATCACTATCAAATTCATATATATTGATAAATATAAAAGGGTAATATTCTATTCTCTACTAGGATGTCAAATCCTTCCCCCTTTTTTAAATTATTTCACCATAATTTTATAAACATACCAAATAAGTGGGGGTATTATTTCATCATAAAATCCCCATATTCCCATGTATCCCTTTAAACCATATCGTTTTTTTCACAAAATAATAACCTGATGAATCGATTTATTATGAAATAAATTCTCTCTATGGCTATGAATATGAACTGGTTGTTCCACAGAATAAATATTCTCTTAAAACTGAACTACTTCTAGATTCAAAACATGAGATAGATCTCGTATATACTTTTGTAACATTGAAAATTTTAAACAATTGTGTACCTGGGATAAATTCAGAGGTAATGCCAATTGTTGGGGTACTGATCCAACCTTATCAAAGGCTTCATAGGGTCCCATGAACCATTGAATCAGCTTCCCCTTTTTACCAAAACACATAACACATTTCAATGGAGAATCATTGAGAAATACATGATCACCTCCCTGAAGGAATGAACATTCTTCCAGTTATCTACATAACTTTTCTACCTGATATGTAGTGTCCTCATGTTTCTTTCAATCAGCCGAACATTTACTATTATTTCATCATCTAGTTATGGTCTCAAAAACATACATTAACATACTTAATCTATCAAAGGTAGAGTTTGACACCTTTTCCCATATAATTCCTAAAATTTTGTCATCAATATACTGGAATGAAAATTCTTATTATAAAAAAAATCAACCAAAAATATGTTGATCCCAAATTCCATGGTAATTTATTGAGCAAGCATGTAGCATTACCACCAATGTATGAATTTTTAATTTAGACTACTCATCTTATTTAGGATGAAACGCTATACAGAAATTTAATTCAGTAACCAAAGGCCTCTAAAGGAAATTCCAAAATATAGAATTTAACCTAGGATCACGGTCAGATAAATTAGAGAGCGGAACTCCTAATATCCTTTCTATCTCATTAATATACAACTGAGAATGTTGACCCAGAGATATATTATCGTGAATATGATGAAAATGATAATATTTTTTTAATCGATCAATAATAACATAAGTCTTTTTGTTACCTCCTGATGTCTTTCCTAATCACATTAGAAAATAAATTGATATATTTTGCAATTTCTACACTTGCAATGGAAAATGATGAAGCATCCCATTTAGTAATTGGGGCTATACATCAACCTGTTGAATCGTTAAACATCATAAGGTAAAGTAAACAACTCATATTTTCATTCCACCCCTCTAGTATTATTCTTAAAGGACTATGTACATCATTGTGTTTCCTGAATGAATAGAAAATTGAGAACTATGATCATCAAAAAACAAATATTTCATTAACTGTTAATCACATAGCACACATAATCTCTTCCCAAACGTCGAAACACAATCATTATCAATGTTAAATTTAGGAAACAACCCCTTATGAACCTATTATACCTTGTTCTAAAACTCATTATCTTCTATCTGTATTTGTTAAATTCTGTCTGATAGGGATGATTGTACTAACAATTGAAAAATACAGTGTACCTCCCTGCAATAACAACATTCAATACAAGATTAATCAATTAATTAACCAAAGAATAATGTTCCAAACAAATCATGTCTAGTTTTTCATTATTTTCGGACTTAATGCTTCGAACATTCTTTTTGATTGTAATGATTTGTAATGAATCATGAAATCATAATCCATAATTAATTCCAACCTCCTCCACATTATCATGTTCAATTCTATCTGAGTGAATATATACTTCAAACATTTTTCATCAGTATAAATTTCATACATTATGCAATATAAGTGATGCCACCAAGATTTTTAATGAAAAAACAATATCAGTTCATTCTAGATCATCTATATAGTAATTTATCAATTAATGGTTAAACTGGAATGGAGTATAATCAATTACCTTATCATTATTCATGAGGAAATAACCAATTACTTTCCATGAAGAATCACTACAGATAAAATTAACTATTCTGGGAAGGCACGGCCAAAACCGGACCACTTAACAATCATCATTTCTGTTACTTAAAGAAATCATGATTTTAGTTTTTTTATATGAATATAACTCCCTCACTTGATAACATAGTTAGTGGGAGAGATTACTGAGAAATGTTTTCAACAAAAATTTGATAATATCCCACTAATCTATGAAATCTACTAATCACTATATTGTTGGTAGGTCTTTTCCATTATTCAATAACTTTTGTTTTAGATGGTCTAAGGATTATTGTATCATATTAAACAATATGACCAAGGAATGTAATTTTTTGCAACAAAAAATCAATCTTACTAAAGATTCCATGTAATTTCATTCATTCTAATGTTTTTAAAATAATTCATATGTGACTATCATGTTCATTTTGTATTTTAGAATATAACAAAATATCATCTATAATCCCAATCGTAAACTGATAAAAATTGATGAATGTCACTATTCCTGATATTTATAAATATAATAGGTGTTTTAGATAACCCAAAGGGTGTAACTACAAACTCATAGCGACCATATCTCATTCGGTATGGTATCTTTGAAATTTCATCATCCTTCACCTTCATCTGAGGGTACACAAACCTCAAATCAATATTCCAAAATATTTCTAACCTCCGTAGAGATGATAAAAAAATCATTGATATGATGCAAAGGGACATTTTCTAAATGGTTATGTTTTTATTGGCTCGATAATCAATACAATGTCTTATATAACCATTTTTATTTTTCACAAAAAATAAGATCACCCCATGGTGAAATGCTAGGTCAAATAAAACCTTTATGCAGTAATATTGTAACTGTTTTTTCAATTCCACCAATTATAGATGATTTATTCTATAAGGGGTTTACAAAAACTCTTAGCATCAGGCACTAAATCAAGAGTAAATTCAACCTTAAAATCATGAACAATACACAGTAATTTATCATAAAAGACCTATGTGAATTCATTCTCTACTACAATGTGACTCATTAAAACTATTTATATATTTTCAACAAAAAGAGATAGATAATGTTTACTTGCATATTTAATCAATCACACATATTTTTTCTATGTTATCAATGGTATAAAATCATTGAATAAAAGTTTTTTTCTTTGAATACTATTTTTTAATGTTAAAAGGAAAGCCAATCCAAAACCAAAATGCTGTCAAATTACAATATGGGATGGTCCACAAAATTTTCACAAAATAACATCCCACTAATGATAATAAGAACATTCCCATAAATATTTATTTCTCAAATACATAAACCTAGAGAATGTACCAGTAGTTCAATATCACATTCATGGGGTGATATTTTAAATTTACATGCAATGGCCACTGAAATGAATGAATGTGAAGATCCTGACTCAAATATATTATTAGAATATTTTGAATAACTAGTATCATACCTATCACCACATCATTTAATGGTAAAACATCAATATTATTAAAAAATATTATTTTCCTTGCACTGTTCTATTTTAGATCTTGTCGTTTTTTCACCCAAGGTAGACATCATTTGACACATATTGTCACAATTACATAAATCATTGAAACAAAAATTTAATAAAACTGGATCTGCAATGATTTTTTGATCTTCTCCCTTAATGTCATGAGTAATATGACCAGTCCTATCCAAAAGGAAGAACAACCCAAAAATTGAGATATATTATCTAGGATTCTTTTTATCAAATTTCTCACAAGATGGACATTCAGTTTTCTTACATCCAAACTTCGTTGTTGAATTATTTCCAATTCATACAAACTAGATCAGTTCTTTTTATTTCTCTCGTGGAAAACATGGTTATCATAAAACTCCATTTCATCCTTCTAAGAACATCAGAATAATTTCTTATAGGTTTTTACCTATCAGGAATCTAATTCCCTTTTATATTTTGGATTTAATCTAGTGAAATACTGATTTATCTAACTATCAATATACCATAAAAAATTCGGGTTGTGCCTTGAAAGTGTTAAACATTTCTAGTGCATTAATCCATAGACACCACCATAATTTATTTGATGAGTAAACTAATCCATTACCTCAAAAAACTATTCAATTTAGATTTTAACCATCTCCAAATGCAGATTTGTATGGTTTTTTTATTCTATACACGTTCCCAACAGAATTCCCCAATTTTCTCTATAGAAAATCATTTTGGACAGACATATTTTAGATTAAGAGACATGGTATTAATTAAATTCTATTTCATTTCAATTTGACCTTAATGTAAATATAATTTATGAATATTCTATTAAAAATATCAGAACTCATAATGTTATCTAAACTAACCATTGATACAAATTATAATTCACATTCCTTAAACACTACATAATCAAGAATTTTAATTCATTTCACATCGTGGATCTATTCAAGTTTATATATTTAAAGAATTTTTCCATAACTCATACATAATAACTCACATATTAAAAAGTATACACTTATTCTAACTTTCTATTTTTTATAAAAACAATTTTTAAAAACAATAATCATGGTTTTGTTTCATGTTTTGGCATAATAAATTTCCCATTATCCTATCCTTGACTATATTCTCCTTAAAATCATGGGAAAAATTTTCAAGCCTTTATTTTAGCATAAAAATACAAGTATGGGATACAAAAAGAATGAAATATATTAGTCTTGAAAAAACAGGTAATCCATGAATAATTTTTCATAAAGTATTTTTTTCACCTCTTTAGAGCAGTAAATACTCTATGTTGAATATAGGCTCATATATTTTTATTTTTGCAAAAACGTATATTACCATAAAATGTATAACATGTCTATATAACACATAATGGTAAATTAGGACATAATCATACATAAAATGAATAACCACTTGGTCAACTTCCATACATATAACTCATAAAAAATAGAATGGCCACACGGATGACATCCATACCCAATAAATTGGGGGTTATAACATAAATACACATACTTAGTTTATTATGGAACCATCCATAATTATTTTATAACCTAAACTACCTTCAATTTTTTATCATGTGACCCCCATCAAATATTTATTTACAATTATATAATCATAAATCATTAAGGATTTAAATTATCAACATTTCACTCATAAGATTCCATTAATGACCAGAAGAAATTATTTCAAGATATTGAAATTGGTAATTCATTTTCAAAAACATTTTAAATAAAAAATAAAAAAATGTAATAATTAATTTCTTTTTCTTTTTGATACATTATTTATTATAGAGAAATCCAAATATCAATTTAAAGTTACACTGAATGTGATGCCATTGTCATCGTGTATGATAACGAAACAAATAATTTCATCAATTTTTAAATAATGTAATATTATTCATATAAATATATCCCGTTTAAAACCTATTTAACGAAATTAAAAGACAAATGGGTTGATTATACACCTTATAAAAGAAGGTGTTGTATAACATCAATATATACCTCAATTAAAGGAGATTTAGACGAGGTCCCTTATATTGAGTTTGATTTTTCACATATGCTAAATGTTCTTATGGAATACAAAATATAGGTTATTTTATACCTTCTTAGTAACCATTTAATTGTTTTATTCCATTTATATCAATATTTTCCAGGATATAATAATTAGTTAATTATGTGTGTTTTTTGAGGTTTTGTTGATATTTGGTATTTGAGTCGAAAATGAACATGGTTTGATGTCACTAGTCCACATGATCATAAATAAAAAATCTATAAAATAATATTCATGAAATTATTATCATTTTTAGACATAAATTAAACTTTTAAATCAAACCATTATCTGTGTTAATGAAAAATGATCAACATTGTATTCATAGAAACAGTAGGTCGCATGTACGCATGAGTAACATTATCCATTTTTCATTGACCGTTATAGAAATAACGTAATTATTATTTTCTCCTTATAGAATTATAGTAATTTTGAATTTATCATATTAATGTTTTAAATATACTTCAATATATCATAAAAGTGATTTAATGGATAAAAATGTGTAATATTGCTTTGTGGAGGTGATAGTTCACACGTACGCACGAATGATGATTTTACCTTCATGTTCTTGAAAATTAAGAACACATGGAATTTATTATTTTCTAATAATAATTATTATTTCAGGAATAAAAAATATGGACATTAATTGTATTATAATAACTAAAAATGATATATGGTTATGGAAAACGAAGTAGATCAGTTCGTGGAGGTCATGGTTCACACGTATACTCACACGATTTTTTCCTATCCCATTTAATTAATGTGGAGACAAAATTAAGTGTTGATATTAACATAATAACATCTAGATACATTGATTATATTTTAATTACTATTTCAATATGGAAGAATACGTTTTTATGGATTTTTAAGAATAACTAAAATTAAAATACTTAAATAAAAACAGTCACTTTCATTTAGATAATATCATCTCTTAAAACCATAACACCACTAAAGAGGGTGTTCTTCATAAAAAAGGATTCAATAATGTAGGTATGTATTTCAGTATGGTATTGGGTAGATATTGGTTAAACTAAATGGTTTTTAAAAATATGAAATATAGAAGAATGAGTTCCTTTTTATAAGAGAGGGGAGGGGATCCCTTGGAATTATTAATGGTATTAAATTAATATAAATTCAATTTATACTCCAAATAATACAAAATTATTCTTATAAGATATATTATGAAGATGATAATAAAAATATTCATAAAATAAAAAGGATATACCATTTTTATTTTTATTTTTAATCCATATATTTATGTTTTAACTCTTTTTACTATTACTCTTTTATTATATAATTTAAAATTTGAGTGTTAAAACAATTACCAAATTAGGAAAACAATCAACAAAAAGATTCATTAATGAGATTTCTAGACTTATCTAAACATTTTTACCCAATATTATATATTTATAATGTTTATATAATTTAATTACATATTTAATATTTTATGTTATGAAATATGCCATGATTGACACTATTAATTACATGTTTTATTTAAAAATAGTAATAACATGGTTACCTCATAAAAATTTAATTAAATAATCAGTAAAATAATTATTTAATCCATCAAATTCATAAATTTCATCAAATATTTAAATTTTATTTATTTTAATATATTTTATATCAATTATTTGATTCGTCCATTAATAAACATTTTACTACATCATTATTGTGTTGTTATTTAACTTAATTATTTATTTATGAAAAATAATAAATAAAGTATCAATATTTAAATAAAATATTTATCATTATAATGAATATTTATAGTATAATATATCACTTATAAAACCACATATTAAAATTATTTTAGTAATAAAAGGAATTTTTATGACATCATTATTTTTACATTAAATAAAATGTTATCCATTTCAAAGTCACCCCTATGTGGCATCAAATGCTCACAATTTCAACCCATGTATTCTCATATTATAAAAAAATCATTCAATATTATTAAAAACAATTATAGTTTTATTTTAAATATATATATTAATATTTTTACGTTTAATTACCTGATTTACCATTAATTGTGCTAAAATAATTTTAAAGTCATTAGTCACCAAAATTTATGTTGATCCAATTTATAAGGCTACAAAATTTAATGTTATATAATTTTGATTCAAATAAATAATTCATATTAAGTATATTTCTAATATTTATAACTTTAGGGAATTATTCTATAACACACACATAACAAAACTAATGAAATACAATGTGTACACTTCAAACAGTATCAATTTCTTTCATAAAACAAAAAAAAATTTAATGAAAAATGAATTATTTTAATTTTCAATCATCATTACATTTTTTAATCCCCCGAGACCCTATTATACCTTAAATCATATGAGATAAAATTTTAAACATTATATAAGAATTAAATATCCAAGTAAGGTATATCAAACTAGGAATTACACCCTTAGTCTATGAATAATTTAAACTCTTGAAAACATTATAAAAAATTCATAATTTTCACTCATAAAACATAATTTATTTATAATAACTCATGAAATCATAAGATTCCTGAAAAATTATAAAAAATAAAAAATTATAAAGGTTACTTGTGGAATCCATATTATATTTACATTAATGCTTTCACAGAAATATATGGAGTAACCTTGACGGTTACAATTGGAATAACCCTCATGATATATTTCATAAATATCATTGGATAAACCCTATCAATTAACTATTTATAATTACCTAATACGTTGGAGAGCTATAATGGTCTCACCTTCCCTAGGTTTTTTCCTGGAACCCCCATGTATACATAATTAATTCCCAAGAACCATAACATAATCATAAAACATTAACAAGCATAAAAGAAAAATAAAATTTCCAAATTGAAATAACAATATATATTTTCAAGATATTGGCATAATAATTACATCGTAAAAAACAATTTTCAATAATAATATACTATAAAAATTAATTTTATAATTATTTTCTTTTTAAAAACATTTTGGATTGTAATGGAGGCAAAAAATAAAATAACGGTCCCAGTGGTGGAAAAGGCTTTGTAGCTGTATATGTTAAAAAAATTCCATTTGTAGATTAATAATGAAAAATATTATTATAAGTTTTTTTTGAAATCCTTTTATTTAATTAAAAATTAAAATGGGTCAATTTTATACCTTATAAAAGAAGGTAAAGTATAAATAAAAATATTTTTCATTGAATGGAGATTGAGACATGATCCTTTACCTTGAGTCTGACTGCCCTCGTATGTTCTTTATATTATAGATTAATAAACTCATGTCAATTTATAATTTCTCTAGAAACATTTTCAACTTTATTATTCATTTTATATAGCTTATTACAATGTTATAAAAGTTACATATTTTTTTATGTTCATATTCAATGTTTTATCAATATTCGGTACATGATTCAAATATGAACTTCGTATGATGTCAATAATCCATGCGGTCATAATTTTATCATCTCTAGAATAATATAAATCACATTAAAATAATATTTATAAAATAATTATACATTTAAATAAAAAAATTTATTAATGGTATGAAAAATGAACATCGTTATAATAATGGAGACGGTAGGCCGTACGTACGTATGAAAAGAGTCTTATTTTTAAATTGATCATTAAGGAAATAAGTTAATTATAATGTTATCATTAAAGACTAATAATAATATAATTAGAAACATTATAATAATTTAAATATACTTTTTTATATTATACAAGTGTTGTGGGGATTAAAAAATATTCACATCACTAGGGGTGGTGATTGTTCACACATATGCACGAACGACATTATCATTTTTATGTGCATGGGATGTAAAACAAAATTGATATATTATTCTATTATAATGATAATAATATCCTTAATATCATGTAAAAACAATTATTCCATAATTATTACCCATCGTGAAAGATGGTAATGAAAAATGAAATGTCTGAGTTTGTGAGGTGGTAGCCCGCAGTACACAGGAACAAAAATTTCATTTACCATTTGATAAAATTGGAGATTAATTTAGATAATGATATTAATATAATAGCATATCAGTATATTTATCATAGTTTATTTATTATCAAATCATGGTTGGAAGAGATATGATGGAAGTGAGATAATAAATTAAATAGAAATGGTTAAAAAAGATTTATTTCACTCAAATGATCACCTTACTTTACACCATAGCACCTATAGTGAGGGTATTCTACAAACATTTTGAATTAATGAATATGTGTAGGGATTCTAGTATGTTTTTTATTCAGGTACATTCCATTTCAGAACATTATTTAAGTCCATGTAATATAGATGAATGAGTGTCTTTTTATTGGGGATGGGAGGTGCACACTTGGAATTAGCAAACATATTAAATTAATAAGAAATAAATTTATATTCTCAAATGGATCCAAGATGATTTATATATAATATAGATGAGTAGGGTATCAGATATAAACATCTAATTTTTTTGTAAATGTTTTTTTGTTTTTTAATCCTTCTATCTTTGTTTTAACCCCTTTAAACTCTAACAATTTTATCAAGTAAATTTCACTTTTAGAGTTAAATAAAAAATTATAACCAAAAAAAATAACAACCAATGAGTCATTAATGATATTTTATACTTATATAAACTATTTTACTGAATCATGTATTTTTATATATTTTATATAATTTAATTAGATATTTTTTTATTTAATGTTATTCATTTTCTTACTTTTGACACTATTCATACTTGACCTTTTCTAAAATATCATTACATTTAGATTACATAAAAATACAAAATTAAATATATTAAAACATTTAATATTCATAATAAATTTTTTATGGCATAAAATATTTTAAATTATATTTTTTTAATATTATTAGTATCATTATTTTATACTTTCTTTAATAAATTTTCAACCTCATCGTCATTGTGCCATAATTAAATTTATTTATTTATTTAATAAAAATTTAAAATAAGTTACATTGTCGTAGGTAATCATTTGATATTTCATTGTACTATTCATAGTCAAAGTTATCATTTACATAACCCCATACGTCTATTTTTTTTAAGGAAGAGACATATTTATAACATATTATACATTAATTAAATTTAATGTTATAAATATCATAGTAACACCCAAGTAGATTTCAAATGTCAAAAATTGGGACCAAGGTTGTAAATAGTATATACTAACTCATCCAACAAAATCGGTGTCACGACCCCCTTCCCACAAAGTGTAACCCTCCTGGGCCGGCAATGAGAGAAGGGAGATAATGACTCCCGAGTCCTGCCTCCAGTAGGCCTCGGGTTGGCGACTAGCACCGATGGTATAATAAACATACAAATGGGAGGCATTACCCTCTAAGAGAACACATGCAGAAAAGAGAGATAGAATAGACTCCAATCATCTCCAACTTAGAACTGAGATATAAAAGGAAACCAAGTACATATATGAAATGTCATGAAAAAGTACTACAACTGAAAGGGGAAACTAAAAGTACCCAAAAGAAGGTGAAACGGTAGCAGCGACAAGCCCGAACAGCTCCTCCTCTAAACACAAGCTAGTAGTAACCAGCTTGATCTCCAACCTGCTCCAGGTGACCTGAAAAACAATTTATATAGACATAGTGTGAGTATAACATTATACTCAGCAGGATCCTCCCCAAGCCTCTCGTGCAAAAGTAGAGAAAGCATCCTAAAGTCCAATGAACAACAAGTGAAACTAACCCGTTACCTAAACAGGTATACTAAGTTCCCAACCACACCATGGCCACTCTCACCAAGTAACGAATACAAGAATATAGAATATAGTAAATAATATCAAGGGTACCCCGCTACTACTTCCCCACTGGTTTGCCGCCTTGCCCCAACGACATACGTCCTGTGCATCTCTCTCCAAAGGCTTGCACGCAGACACCTGGGCGAAGCACCACACCATCCCCACAAGCAAAAGTAACCAGGTAAGTTCCGGAAGCCACCACAACCCGCATAACGTGTATCATACATCGGGTATTATACCTTAATCCATTCTAGCCCATACACCGAGTAGGGATTCTCAAGCCATCACAGCCTATACACGTTACACCTATAGTAGTCCATAGGATAATATATCCAGAATATATGTGTGTGAAATAACCACGAGCCATTACAGCCCTCTACACACATATATGGGTAAAACTAACCATTGTGCCTAACAGCACCAAGATCTACCAAGAGACGAGAGCGGGGTCAAAGGGGGTAGTCAGCCATTCAACCTCCCATCAGAATGTTGGGGAAAACACCCCCCACCCAGGGCTCAGAATCCCCAGGGTGTCAGTTCCCCTTACTGACAGGGTGGAGTAGCGTATAGAAACACAAAACGTACAGAATATATATGTAACTCACATCCACACTATAGGCATTACCTACTCTTATATACAACTGCAGCAAATGTCTCTCAGACTCCAGGCTGCTACTTCACATACTAGGTATCCTATAAGCACACAAACATTTGAAGAGCTTTATTATATTACTCCACTCACATTTTATATATTCCACATTATGTTAATTAATTCATCAAACATTAATTAAGAATGAACAATTCCACATTAAACTGAATTGGCATCACATTCAAAAATCAACTGCACCTTTTTAGATTCACATCTTCTTTAAATTCCAGCACCTCCATCCCCATGGATTGTCAACATATAATCAAACATTCATAATAGAGTTACTTTTCCACATTCCCAGGCATTCTAGAAAAGCATCCTATTCTACTAAACACAAAGGAGGCTCAACACGGTGAGTAGATGTACTACCTGTCGAGTCTTTTCCGCCTATAGAAAGAGCAAAAACCCATTCTCCCTCGAGAGGCTAAACACGGAAAGCACGTGGCATACCCCGCACGTCTTCACCCTTTTCAGAAGAAGGGCAAGCAAGACCAGCTGCCTTGAGCAGTGGGGAAAAACAAAATATATAAACATTCAAAGAACCCACAAAAATCCAACAACCACATACATCCCATTCCATCACCCTCGGTGTCCTCCCCGACACCCACATGCATAAACTGATGCATCTCGCCACTCTAGGAGTCATTTGCTACCACAACCACAAGGCCTCCAGGCCTCCACATATCACAACACCCATTCAGGCTCACATCACAACACAAGAAGTAGGAAAACAACAATCACCACCATGGCTCTTGACCCTTTAACAACAAGAGGGTAACTCAGAACCCTTTTAGAAATTCTCACACAATCTATTAATTAATCAATATTGAACTAGAAGATTAGTTACACGTAGGATCCAATTACGGGAGACCTAATCAGTAAGCTATCACAATTTAAATAACCATGCTTACTTCCCTAATTTTATTATCCTCAAATTAGAACAACTACAACAACATCAATAACCAGATTAATTTACATGCCTTTTTATCTTTAGCCAATTAATTCCAGCTTTACATTCATTATCAATTTCTATCATGAAAGAACAACAAACCAAAGAAAACATAGATATCAATCTAACTATAAAACAAGAGGCAAACCGTTATCACGGTATAAAGAAACATCATACGATCAACCAATTCTTTTAATCCGGTTCAAGTATTTAATTAGGTCAATTTCATTGTGATCCAAAGGACTAAATCATGCTAATTCTACGATTGCACGTACACAATTAGAGAAGCCATGAATACTGTACCTCGAAGAGTTCGTGACATCCTTTATCTACACAACAGGCCACAATCCTTCACTCGCGACAACTTATATGGAAGAATGATCAAAACAGCTTGGTTGCATCAAATAGAGCGGAACGGATCCGAGTAACGTTTGATTGTGAAACTCCTAAAGGAATGATTGAAAGGTTCTAACGTCTCGTAGATGAGAACAAGGAGGAAGAACAACGTTGAGTGATATCTTGTTCCTTTTAAAAAAATTAGAGAGGCGACGATTTAAGATCCGATTTATTCTCCATTAAAAACGGATTGCATTAACCCACGTGGTTTTACCATGTAAAAACATCCCGGCCTTAAGAATAATTAATATTGGATTTATGGCCTTTGAATTGGCCTTAAATTCCATAAAATAAGGATTCAAAATGCATTTTACGTCAAAGAAAACGTCAAAGGGGCGAAACTATTGGAAGCTGGAAACACTATTCACATACTCAAAATTTGGCAAAGGAATCAGTAGCTCTTAGGATTCTGGAAACACTATTCAAACGTGAAATTTGGCAATGGAAGGAATCGGTAGCTCTTAGGATTCTAGAAACACTGTTCAAACGTGAAATTTGGCAAAGGAATCGGTAGCTCTTAGGATTCTGGAAACACTGTTCAAACGTGAAATTTGGAAAAGGAATCGGCAGCTCTTAGGATTCTGGAAACACTGTTCACAGAACTAGAAATTTGGAAAAGTGTTAGCCGAGCTACTGCTAGACTGCGGCTACCTGTAGACCGAGGTATAGGTAGGCGGCGGTTACCAGTAGACCAAGCTAACGGTAGGCTGCGGCTACTAGTAGTGTAACACCCCAAGATTTCATAGTGTGTTATTTCTTCAAAATAATTCAATAACTTGCACTACACGCAACACCGAGTTCAAGCGCACCATGACTTACCAAACAAGCCGTTCAAAAAAGGTTATGAATATTATTAACTAAATTTTAAACTTTATATAATCCTTATAATTTTAGAATCCATATTATGAGTTTCTTAGACATAATGTAAGAACAAATTCATCTTCAGTATTGTAGTTTTACCAACTTTTAATAGTGAACCCTTTTTAAATAAAATATTTTAAACTTTTTGACTAAATGGGGACATCAAAAAATTTAAAATAAAACATCCCAAGCTTCCACGGTATGCTTTCCTTTGAATAAAACAGTAGCGTGTGTTGTACGCAACTTCGAGTTTTAACACACACCACAACCGATCAAACTAGCCGTTATGAATAGTAATACTTAATTTTTTGAAATTATATATTTCAAAATGGACTTCATTTTTGGATTCGGAATATCAAATTTAGCCTAAGGTGAAATTTTGGTACTTTTCGGATAACTTTCATATTTTGATGAATAGTAAAAATTACTAAATTTTAATTAAAAACAACTTTTTTTATCAAAATAATTAATAGTGATAAATTATGAATTTGAGTGGTTTTAAAGTATATTTAGAATATATTTTTACCATTTAATATAATTTTGGTCATTGGACATAATTTTACAATTAAACCGAACATAAACAAGTGTCAATCTTTTGATAGTTATTATCTCTTAAAAACACGCTTTTTGTTTTGACAGCGGGAATTAATTTTAAATTAATTTCCGCCACTTATGTGTTTTGAATTTAGAAAAATGGATTCCATATTTGGAATCAGGATGTCCAAATTGTGTAAATAGGTAACTTTTATTTTTAGACATTTTGAATAATTACTGTGGTAAATATTTTATTTACCATGGTTAAGGGTAAATCCGGTAAATAAGGGTTAAAAATAATATTATAATAATACCAAATTACCCTAAAACGTGTCCTAAACTTATTGGTGGAAACATAACCGACCATGAGCATCCTTGGGTCAATTTGGGGACCCCTTGGAGCCACTTGTATGTGGTAGGGACACTTTATATTAATAAAGTTAAAATGAAAATAAAAATGGCATAAGCTTACATATTTTAGAAGAACAATTTTTACATAGGGATATACATGTTGGATTTTCGATTATAAATATTCATTAGAAAGCTAAACAGATTTCCTACATAATGATATTTTATTTATAATTTTTAGACATCAAATAATTTAAATTATTAATGACACAATAATGATGCAATGTTTACCTCATTAATAAATCATTTAAATAAATAAGATTATAATGATTAATATATTATCTAAAACCTGTCCAATTCTTATTGGTTGATGTTATTTGGAATATGAGTCATCTTATCTTCGACCTCAATGATTTTTGGACCATTATAAACTGAATATAACTATATTATAAAGTAATACTTTCACTCTTTCCTAAAGAGCCCCTCTTCTCCCTTATAAAAGGAGACCACTTATACTCATTCCTCACACCTCTCAAGCCACTTGGCTCGTCCAAACGCTGAAAAACTAAGCTCCCCACATCCATATCCTCATCCTTGAAGCTTCCCCTTAGGCAGAAATCATTTCAAGAAGTCCTTTGGTTCCAACCAAAGTGAGTTACCTAAATTAAAGGTAACAATTTCTCTTAAATTATTTTCATTTATTTTGCTTCTCCAACCCCCAAACTCTTTTTATTTCCTTTCTTTTGTAACAACACCAGTATCCCCAATATACTAGGATGTTGTTATAAGAAGGATTCAAACTACACATACACACAACTCCATCTAATGGATGATGAACATAATGTTTCTGTGGATGGCAAACTAACGCCTCACGAAACGATGATTGTTCAAATACATCTTACCGCCTCTCATGGTGGCCATTATGATGGAACTGTAATTAAATATGATATTAATGACATATATTTTATATATAAGCTTCTTTAATTCCATTTTATTTCATATCCTTATTCGTTTCATGTTGTATATACATACGATAATTTTATTTGAGGAAGTGCGGACTACCGCCCCCTTAAAATGATATGACTCGTTCATACCACACATGGAACGTATAAAGGATGGTGTTAATGAACTTAAGTAACATATATAAAATATTATATTATACTGGAATAATAATATACCTATGTATCATTTGGATTCAATTCTTTTAAAATGAAAAATTAAATGGAAGTAGCGTTCGTGCGTACGTGCGGACTACCGTCTCCACGAACGCGATGAGATTCATTGTCCATAATATCCATTCAAGTATAATTATAATTTTATGATTTAAAAATAGTATCTAAGGACTTTATATCATTCTGGATATGAATAATATACATCCCATTAATAACGAATATGGCTCACATAACAAAGAATATAAAGTAAAATGAACCCGTTAACACCCGAAATGACGATAATTCTAAGATATTATTAACAAATCAATGTTAAAAGATCATATATGATATCATATTAAAGTAAATGATTCTTGTATTATTCAATAACAATTATTTCACCATTATACAGGAGGTAAACCTACCATCGACCAAGGAAAAATTACAAAGTAAGGGATTTTCTTATCTCACTTTCAATTCCGTGAGATTTCCATTGTTCACCACTTAATTATTGCATGTGATGTACTAACCATGATTGTATTCATTGTGTAATATAATTTAATTTATGGGTATTTACATCATCATGTTATGATACTTCTTTCATGGGTGTAGGTTTCGTAAGTTACCTAATCGATAAGGGAATTTGAGATTTCAATTTCCACTCATTTGGCTTTACACATATTTCATTGATTATATTACTCCAAGATTATGTGTGGAATCGCTATTCATTTGATTATGCCTTAATTTCCACTCCCCTTTCTGTGGATATACTTTTGATACACATAATCACTCCATTGATAAATTCTCAAGTGATTGGTAAGGGTTATTTCACAATCTCTTCATTATCCGAGGTTGTTTATACGTAATAATCTACTGGGATATCTTTATCATCCACATCCATGTTTCTTAAAAATGTATTTCAAAACATTTTTACTATTTACAAGAATATGGGTTAAAGTCATTTATACCCTTGTTTGACTTTTTATAAGAGGTTTATAAAGGAATCTTTCCGTCGTTTTCAAAACAAGGTCCTTTTTAACCTTTTCGACAGAATTGAGGTAAGAATGTTTTTTTTAACTTATACGGCGGGTGCGGTTATTTTACGCCGTTATAAAATCTTCAAAGCTTTCCTTACAAGCATATAATAATATTTTCCAAGAAAATGTTTCTTTTATATTTATTTGATTTTTAAATTATTTCAAAAGAGATATATTTCTCTCAAATATATGAAAATCCAGTGTAAATGTATACTTATTTAACGCAAGCTTAAAAATGTTTTCAGAAAACCCGACTCTCGAGTTTGGTAGACAGGAAGGGATTGGGAGTGGACCCATCATGGCCTGTAATTAATCGAGAAGTCTCAGAATTAGTTATTTTGTTTTCAGAAGCTTGCATATTGTTTTCAGAAAAACACTGGAGTATATTTTATCAATTTTAAACATAAGTATCTTCTAAAAAATTGCATCGGTAGGTCTCATGAGACAAACTAGTGTCTTGGCACAAGGCCTTGACAAAATCTTATTTGTAGTCTTGGCACGAGGCCTTGGATAAGTGGTTATGATAGTCTGGCATTATGCATTCCAACATTATGAAAGTGGATATTGATATTGCATGTGATCATTCGACTAGTAGAATATCCATGTGAGTATGTAAATGGCATTATTTCATTTTACCTTTGCCATTTTATGCTGAAGTTCAAGTTTAAAAGGCTTTTGTTTTAGTTATAAATTTCCTTAAGTGTTTATGCTTATTTATGAAATCTTATGCTATAATGTTATCCTTACTGAGCATCTGAGCTCACCCCTTTCAATGTTTTATTTTTCCCAGGATTATGAAGAAGTAATTTATGAATGACCTGCAGGGATAGTATGAGGGGATATGAAGACAAGATGTTTTTTTTATGATGTAATGTATAAAATTATGGATGTATCTAGTTATTCCAAGGCTACTAAACTAATCGATCTTTCGAGACTTGATCTTTCTCGTGATCATGCCAATGTAATGTAATAATGCACCGACTCTAGGTAACTAGGGTCGGGCCGTTACAGTTGGTATCAGAGAAAGTTTAGTACAAACCTTGGTAGCTAGATTTAGATAAACTCTGATTAGAGCACGTAGACCTAAGATGAACTTTGAGGATTAGTATAAAAGAACTTCCTAGAATTTTGGTATTGTAGAGATTTTGTGAGTTTTCTGAGCAATACATCCCTGTCTGGATACGAGCAGGTAGAGGCGGCTCTGGCACAGATGTACCTAGGGGTAAAACCCGAAAACACCGCTTTGAGCTAGACTCGAACGGGAACTGGTGCACGACAACGGGCCTTGCTGCACTCTTGGTTACGACACTACCGGGGGATATGCTTAGGATAATTTACATTTTCTTTACAAACTGATTTAAGTAATATATACATAAGATGAGAGTAAATGACCTTGGTTAATCCTAATATGTTTCAAATTGAGAATATGGTGACATTTTAATCTCTAAATGATTTTACGACTACTATTACTCACACAATGCTTTCTGGTTTTAGTCAATGGCTGGATTCCAAGGAAGTCATAGTGACTCTGAGAATGATGTACAAGGTGGGAACGGTGGTGGAAATGAGAAACAAAATGGAATGTTGATAGGCGTAAAAGATATCGTCTTTATGCCAAATCAGTTTTCCAAAAATATGATCAACAACATATATATTAACCAACTCCCAGACTCAACAAGGAAGAGAAAGGTGATAAATGATAAGATCTCCAGCAATGGAGACCATGGAGAAAAGAAAACTCAATTTTCATCATGCAGGAATTGTGGAAAGAGACACCCAGGAAAGTGTCTCAATGGGACAACGAAATGTTTTACGTGCGGGAAGGAAGGACATAAAGTGAAGAATTGCCGAAGAAAAATGAATAGTACTATGGAAGAAGATAAAAATGGTCCCAAGAGTCCATTTACAGTCATTTTCCGTAAATGTAGGGGACCTGGCCATTACCCGAGTGAATGTCCTATTTTATAGGATATTTTCTTGCTCAAAGAAGAAGCTATGCGGAAATAAATGGTTGGAGAAAAATTTAAAAAGTATTAGCACTCCTTGTTGATGGGTTTACTTTGGAATAATTTTCTCTTGTATTTGTAACCCCTCAGTTTGCCATGTGAGAATGATATTTGAGGAATAATTGTCTCTTCTCTTGTGGATATAGGTATAAATAACCATTTGGTTTTATATGATCATTGGGGTTTGAGAAAATGATAAGTTATTCTAATTTGGGATGAAAATGCAAAGTATGATATATCATTTGTGGTTAAATTATGTTATTTTGAAAAATTTATCTCATTTTGGTAATATTATAGAATATAGTTTTTGAAAAGGGACAACACGTAGACCGTGTGACAACCCGTCGCGTCGGACAAAGCAGTGGGAATCGAACCCACAACCAAAGTGCGATTGGGATTTATCGCCTACCACTGGACTACGTGAAGTCCCTGGTTAGTATGACTATTTTTTTTGTTAAATGATTTTATTGATCAATAATAAGATGATTTGGGTTCTTATGTCTTATCAAATGAATACCCTTGGTATAGGAAAATGATTTGGTGATTAAGTGATAAATGTTATTTTGGAAGATGTTCGTTTTGTTAGGAACACTATATGCCCAAGGAAAATAGAATACAATGAGGTTTCATTTGTAGAGTAATGGTGGATTTTTATCTACGTTTTTATTGTTGATTTATAGTGATTTGGGTTATTTATGGAAATGATTAACCTATAACAGAGAATATGTGATGATGTTAATTACTTTTAAGTATGTGACTTTAAGAGTATTTGATGTCATTTGGAGATACAATGTAACATGGGAGACTACATAATCAAATTCTTCTATGATTTGGGTTTCAATATTAGTTTGGATTATATTAAAGGTTTTTAAGGACAATTGGTTATTGAATGGTATCTATTTAACTTCGGGGTATTGTTGGTTTAATTTTAGAAATTAAGATTAGTGCATATTTATCTCAATGAATATCCTTTTGTGGGATCATTAGATCATTCACTAACCATTTTGGTTTTGATTAATCTTCAAAGACAATGTAAATATATGGTTTATCCTGCATGGATCATGTGATTCTATAGAAGTTTATTCTAGCTCTTCCAGTGTGACCAAGTCTTCTTGAATACTCATCGTTTAAAAAAATTGAGTTAGTGGTGGAAATTTATTAAAGAATGAAAATCTACTTAAAATTTAAGTATATCTCATAATGTTCTTAGTCAATATCATAAATGAATTCCTCTTCCTTATGTAATGTAACTTTAAAAAAAATGTTGTCCTAGATGGTACCTTAAATCATCACTAATTTATGGCTTTGGGATTGTTGGCCTTTTCATAGCCATGTTCTCTACCACTCTCCATCAGATAATTGATGGTTAGATTTCTCCTCCATATCCATATTTTCCTACATGGAACCCTAGTATGTGTTATTTTCGGTAATCTTCATACATTCCACTCTTTATTTTAAATAGAGGCCTCATTAATTCATTTTTCGATGTGGGATTTCTACTAAGATATTTTGAAATGTCAAAAATGTGTGATCCCAATACCCTATATTTTGTTGAACCGATGGTACTTCAAATCATCATAGATTGATGAGTTTAAGGACCTCAATTTTATACTTGTTTGTGATTGATGACCTCAACCACTACCTATAAATATTTACGTTTTTCCTCCAATTATATGTCTCTAATTGCCACCAATGTTCTCCTAATCGAGATCATAATTTGGTGGTGACCCTTTCATTTCTCTTTTCCTCATATTAAGACTAAATTTTAGTAAACCAATTTCCGATGTGGGTTTTCCCACAAATATATTTTCTATTTTCAACCTTTTATTTTCGAAGAACAATTTCAAATTGCGAGGACGCAATTTATTGAAGGAGGGGAGAATGTAACACCCCAAGATTTCATAGTGTGTTATTTCTTCAAAATAATTCAATAACTTGCACTACACGCAACACCGAGTTCAAGCGCACCATGACTTACCAAACAATCCGTTCAAAAAAGGTTATGAATATTATTAACTAAATTTTAAACTTTATATAATCCTTATAATTTTAGAATCCATATTATGAGTTTCTTAGACATAATGTAAGAACAAATTCATCTTCAGTATTGTAGTTTTACCAACTTTTAATAGTGAACCCTTTTTAAATAAAATATTTTAAACTTTTTGACTAAATGGGGACATCAAAAAATTTAAAATAAAACATCCCAAGCTTCCACGGTATGCTTTCCTTTGAATAAAACAGTAGCGTGTGTTGTACGCAACTTCGAGTTTTAACACACACCACAACCGATCAAACTAGCCGTTATGAATAGTAATACTTAATTTTTTGAAATTATATATTTCAAAATGGACTTCATTTTTGGATTCGGAATATCAAATTTAGCCTAAGGTGAAATTTTGGTACTTTTCGGATAACTTTCATATTTTGATGAATAGTAAAAATTACTAAATTTTAATTAAAAACAACTTTTTTAATCAAAATAATTAATAGTGATAAATTATGAATTTGAGTGGTTTTAAAGTATATTTAGAATTTATTTTTACCATTTAATATAATTTTGGTCATTGGACATAATTTTACAATTAAACCGAACATAAACAAGTGTCAATCTTTTGATAGTTATTATCTCTTAAAAACACGCTTTTTGTTTTGACAGCGGGAATTAATTTTAAATTAATTTCTGCCACTTCTGTGTTTTGAATTTAGAAAAATGGATTCCATATTTGGAATCAGGATGTCCAAATTGTGTAAATAGGTAACTTTTATTTTTAGACATTTTGAATAATTACTGTGGTAAATATTTTATTTACCATGGTTAAGGGTAAATCCGATAAATAAGGGTTAAAAAATAATATTATAATAATACAAAATTACCCTAAAACGTGTCCTAAACTTATTGGTGGACACATACCCAACCATGATCATCCTTGGGTAAATTTGGGTACCCCTTGGAGCCACTTGTATGTGGTAGGGACACTTTATATTAATAAAGTTAAAATAAAAATAAAAATGGCATAAGCTTACATATTTTAAATGAACAATTTTTACATAGGGTTATACATGTTGGATTTTCGATTATAAATATTCATTAGAAATCTAAACGGATTTCCTACATAATGATATTTTATTTATAATTTTTAGACATCAAATAATTTAAATTATTAATGACACAATAATGATGCAATGTTTACCTCATTAATAAATCATTTAAATAAATAAGATTATAATGATTAAAATATTATCTAAAACCTGTCCAATTCTTATTGGTTGATGTTATTTAGAATATGAGTCATCTTATCTTCGACCTCAATGATTTTTGGACCATTATAAACCGAATATAACTATATTATAAAGTAATACTTTCACTCTTTCCTAAAGAGCCCCTCTTCTCCTTTATAAAAGGAGACCACTTCTACTCATTCCTCACACCTCTCAAGCCACTTGGCTCGTCCAAATTCTGCCAAACTAAGCTCCCCACATCCCTATCCTCATCCTTGAAGCTTCCCCTTAGGCAGAAATCATTTCAAGAAGTCCTCTGGTTCCAACCAAAGTGAGTTACCTAAATTAAAGGTAACGATTTCTCTTAAATTATTTTCATTTATTTTGCTTCTCCAACCCCCAAACTATTTTTATTTCCATTATTTTGTAACAACACCAGTATCCACAATATACTAGGATGTTGTTATAAGAAGGATTCAAACTACACATACACACAACTCCATCTAATGGATGATGAACATAATGTTTCTGTGGATGGCAAACTAACGTCTCACGAAACGATGATTGTTCAAATACATCTTACCGCCTCTCATGGTGGCCATTATGATGGAACTGTAATTAAATATGATATTAATGACATATATTTTATATATAAGCTTCTGTAATTCCATTTTATTTAATATCCTTATTCGTTTCATGTTGTATATACATACGATAATTTTATTTGAGGAAGTGCGGACTACCGCCCCCTTAAAATGATATGACTCGTTCATACCACACATGGAACGTATAAAGGATGGTGTTAATGAACTTAAGTAACATATATAAAATATTATATTATACTGGAATAATAATATACCTATGTATCATTTGGATTCAATTCTTTTAAAATGAAAAATTAAATGGAAGTAGCGTTCGTGCGTACGTGCGGACTACCGTCTCCACGAACGCGATGAGATTCATTGTCCATAATATCCATTCAAGTATAATTATAATTTGATGATTTAAAAATAGTATCTAAGGACTTTATATCATTCTGGATATGAATAATATACATCCCATTAATAACGAATATGGCTCACATAACAAAGAATATAATGTAAAATGAACCCGTTAACACCCGAAATGACGATAATTCTAAGATATTATTAAAAAATCAAGGTTAAAAGATCATATATGATATCATATTAAAGTAAATGATTCTTGTATTATTCAATAACAATTATTTCACCATTATACAGGAGGTAAACCTACCATCGACCAAGGAAAAATTACAAAGTAAGGGATTTTCTTATCTCACTTTCAATTCCGTGAGATTTCCATTGTTCACCACTTAATTATTGCATGTGGTGTACTAACCATGATTGTATTCATTGTGTAATATACTTTAATTTATGGGTATTTACATCATCATGTTATGATACTTCTTTCATGGGTGTATGTTTCGTAAGTTACCTAATCGATAAGGGAATTTGAGATTTCAATTTCCACTCATTTGGCTTTACACATATTTCATTGATTATATTACTCCAAGATTATGTGTGGAATCGCTATTCATTTGATTATGCCTTAATTTCCACTCCCCTTTCTGTGGATATACTTTTGATACACATAATCACTCCATTGATAAATTCTCAAGTGATTGGTAAGGGTTATTTCACAATCTCTTCATTATCCGAGGTTGTTTATACGTAATAGTCTACTGGGATATCTTTATCATCCACATCCATGTTTCTTAAAAATGTATTTCAAAACATTTTTACTATTTACAAGAATATGGGTTAAAGTCATTTATACCCTTGTTTGACTTTTTATAAGAGGTTTATAAAGGAATCTTTCCATCGTTTTCAAAACAAGGTCCTTTTTAACCTTTTCGACAGAATTGAGGTATGAATGTTTTTTTTAACTTATACGGCGGGTGCAGTTATTTTACGTCGTTATAAAATCTTCAAAGCTTTCCTTACAAGCTTATAATAATATTTTCAAAGAAAAGGTTTCTTTTATATTTATTTGATTTTTAAATTATTTCAAAAGAGATATATTTCTCTCAAATATATGAAAATCCAGTGTAAATGTATACTTATTTAACGCAAGCTTAAAAATGCTTTCAGAAAACCCGACTCTCGAGTTTGGTAGACAGGAAGGGATTGGGAGTGGACCCATCATGGCCTGTAATTAATCGAGAAGTCTCAGAATTAGTTATTTTGTTTTCAGAAGCTTGCATATTGTTTTCAGAAAAACACTGGAGTATATTTTATCAATTTTAAATATAAGTATCTTCTAAAAAATTGCATCGGTAGGTCTCATGAGACAAACTAGTGTCTTGGCACAAGGACTTGACAAAATCTTATTTGTAGTCTTGGCACGAGGCCTTGGATAAGTGGTTATGATAGTCTGGCATTATGCATTCCATCATTATGAAAGTGGATATTGATATTGCATGTGATCATTCGACTAGTAGAATATCCATGTGAGTATGTAAATGGCATTATTTCATTTTACCTTTGACATTTTATGCTGAAGTTCAAGTTTAAAAGGCTTTTGTTTTAGTTATAAATTGCCTTAAGTGTTTATGCTTATTTATGAAATCTTATGCTATAATGTTATCCTTACTGAGCATCTGAGCTCACCCCTTTCAATGTTTTATTTTTCCCAGGATAATGAAAAAGTAATTTATGAATGACCTGCAGGGATAGTATGAGGGGATATGAAGACAAGATGTTTTTTTTATGATGTAATGTAAAAAATTATGGATGTATCTAGTTATTCCAAGGCTACTAAACTAATCGATCTTTCGAGACTTGATCTTTCTCGTGATCATGCCAATGTAATGTAATAATGCACCGACTCTAGGTAACTAGGGTCGGGGCGTTACAAGTAGACCAAGCTACTGGTAGGCTGCGGCTGGGGGATAAGTCACCTTGACCTCCCGGAACACCTCCAACACCACATTCTCACAAATTAGTAGAATGGAGAGGTCCGGGCCATTATATTAGATACCTCTCAAAACATTCTCGACCTCGAGAATTAAAAACCAACTCAGAGGAAAGGAGGGGTCCGAACTACCACCCCATAAGATACCTCTTAGGGGAAAACCACCATGAGTTGTTCGAAAGCTGGAACAAAACTACGACATCCGAGAATATGGAAACAAACAATCCATATCCAAACAATTCAATCATAACATCACAAAAAAGTTACATAAATAAAACATGAATGGCCTAACCATAAAGGAAACATCATTACATGAAAAGAGTTAAACATTAAACAACTCTGGGTACTGAGCACGTATCTGTGACTCACGCTCCCATGTAATCTCCTCCATGCCACCGTGTCGCCACAAGACACGAACTAAGGGGATAGAACGCCCACGAAACACCTTCTCCTTGCGGTCTTGGATATCCACAGGTCGATCCTCGAAGGTTGGATCATCATCAATATCGATCCCTCCCCAATCGATAACATGAGATTCATCATGAAGGTAACGACGGAGCTGTGATACATGGAAAATATCATGTATCCGACTCATCTAAGGGGGAAGTGCTACTTGATATGCCACAGCTCCAAAAAGATCTAACACCTTGAAAGGACCAACAAACTGGGGTGAAAGCTTACTTCCACGACCAAACCTTCGCTGCCCACGACGGGGAGTCACCTTTAGAAACACATGATCCCCAAAATTAAACTCTAAGGGTCTCCTTCTTTGATCAGCATATGATTTCTGATGATCCTGTGCTGTCTTCATCCTCTCAGGAATCACCTGAACCATCTCTGTTATATTTTGCACTAGTTCTGGTCCGAGAATTGCTGACTCTCCGACCCCAGTCCAGCAGAACAAAGAAAGGCATGGCCGGCCATACAAGTCTTCAAGCGCCATACCGATGGTAGAGTGAAAAATATTATTGTAAGCAAACTCTACCAAGGGTAAGTGCTTCATCCATGAACCTCCAAAATCAAGAACACAAGAGCACAATATGTCTTCAAGAGTCTGGATGGTTCACTCTGTCTGACCATCCGTTTGATGATGAAAAGCAGTTCTAAGGCACAGTTGAGAGCCAAAATCATGCTGGACACCTCTCTACACTCTGGAGGTAAAATGAGGATCTCGATCAGAAATGATCATCCTAGGTACTCCATGAAGCCTCACCACCTCCTCCAGATACTGTCTCGACAAAACCTCCACTGAGCTCGACTCCTTGATCGCTATGAAATGGGCCGACTTTGTTAAACGATCCACTGCCACCCATATAACATCATGTCCTCCCGGAGCTCGAGGTAAACCGGTAACGAAGTCCATTGAGATGTCCTCCCACTTCCACTGAGAAATCTCTAATTGCAGGAGAAGACCACCTGGAACACAGTGTTCGGGCTTCACCTTCTGGCAGACTAAACATCGAGACACACATTCTGCAACCATACGCTTCAGCCCAGGCCACCAAAACTGACTCCTCAAGGATCGGTACATCTTCGTCACACCAGGATGTACTGACAAGGGTGAACTATGGAACTCTCGAAGAACCGTCTCGCGCATCGCCAAGGGAACAAAAAGCCTACCATTATACAACACTCGGTGTTGTTCATCCTCCGACCAACCATCAGGGGCCTCACCACAAACAACTTTGTCTCTCCAAACTTCCACCTCTAGATCACCCAACTGAGACTCTTCCACCTTCTGCATCAGGGATGAATGCACCATCATCTGGAAAAGACAACCTCTACCCTCAACTTCTCCCATATCAAGATGCAAAGTTGATAGATCTTCCATCACTCTCCAGGAATCGCCAGATTCATGCACAACATCATTACGTGTCTTTCGGCATAGTGCTTCAGCTACAACATTCGCTTTTCCAGGTGTATATGATATTTAAAAGTCGTATTCCCGCAAGAACTCCATCCACCGACGCTGCCTCAAGTTCAAGTCACGTTGGGAGAAAACATACCTTAAACTCTTATGATCGGTGAAAACCACAAAGTGCTCACCAATGAGGTAATGTCTCCCCAACATTAGAGAAAACACCACGGCTGCCAACTCAAGATCATGGGTGGCATAGTTGAATTCATGGGGACGCAACTGCCGAGACCCATAAGAATCAACTGACCTCTGCTGCATGAGAACACAACCTAGCCCCAGATGTGAAGCATCACAGAAAACATCAAACTGGACTCCCTCTGCTGGAAGACAAAGGACTGGAGCACTTACCAACTTCTCCTTTAGATACTCAAAAGCTGTATGACACTGATCAGTCCATATGAACGCTTGATCCTTCCTGGTCAAAGCTGTCAGAGGAGTCGCAACTCGAGAGAAATTGGCTACAACCCTCCTATAATAGCCTGTGAGACCAAGGAAACTTCGCACCTCTGACACGGTCTTGGGGGCTTCCCAAGACACCACTGCTTCTATCTTCGACGGATCCATAGCTACTCCCTGTTGGGACACAACATGCCCTAGGAAACGAACTTCCCGAGACCATAACTCACACTTGGACAACTTCCCAAACAACTAATGTTGGTGAAGAACTCCCAAAACGGCTCGTAGATGTTATGAATTCTCTTCTTCAGATGTGGAGTACACAAGGATGTCATCGATGAAAACCACAACAAACTTGTCCAGGAATTCATGGAACACAGCATTCATCAACCCCATGAAAACAGCTGGAGCATTCGTCATGATGAATGGCATTACAACAAACTCATAATGCCCATGATGACAATGGAAATCAGTCTTTGGGATATCCTCATCCTTTACACGCATTTGATGATATCCTGACTGCAAGTCTATCTTTGAGAACCAACTTTCACCCTTCAGTTGATCAAATAAGTCATCAATCCGCAGGAGAGGATAGCCTTTCTTTATTTTCACTTTGTTTAATCAATGATAATCGACGCACAACCGCAAACTTCCATCAGCCTTTTTCACAAACAAAACTGGTGCACCCCAAGGTGACACACTTGTCCGAACAAAACCACACTGCAACATACCATCAAGCTGAATACGTAGCTCTCGTAACTCAGAAGGGGCCATCCTATATGGAGACATAGAGATAGGGGATGCTCCTGGCTATAGCTCGATCCCAAACTCGATCTCTCGTCGAGGGGGTAAGGATACAACCTCTCTTGGAAAGACTTAGGGTACTCCTCTAAGACCCTAGGAAATGCCAACTATTGAACCTCTGAAGAACTCAGCATCATCCCAGCCATCATGGATGATATGGATGAAACTCGCCTATGACTCATCCGAGGATCTCTCTCACCAAAAAACACCACTTTCTCTCCATCAGCATCAAGGAAAACGACCTTCTTCCAGTAGAAATCCACAACATCCTGCACCGAATACAACAAATCCATGCCGAGTATGACATCATATGGTTATATTCGCAAACAAAAGAAATCTCCCCAAGAGCGGTGTTGCCCCAACACTAGCTCACAGTATCTACATACTTCAAACAAGTAAGCTTGACCTCCAACTGGCATAGTCAACGCCAAGGGCACTGGAAGCCTCTCTACCTCAATTCCCAAAGCATGGACAAGGGTAGGTGAAATGAAGGAGTGTGTTGCTACTGAATCAAACAAGGCATACACCAAGGGAGAAAACATGCAAAGGGTACCTCGAACGACATCTGGTTCGCTTGGGGCTAGCAACGCTAGAGCATGGAGCTGACCACGACCTCCCCCATAGCCTCTCTGACCCTGATTACGACCACCAACATGGCCACGCTCTGCTCTCTCAGGACAGGAAGCGTCATGGGACTGTCCTTTGCCTGCTCCATCTACCCTCTGGTGATCTAAAACTAGTGCAACCTACTGCTGCTGCCTCTGCTAGAACTGCCTCAACAGAGGAACCTGGAGTGGAGTGCCCGGTGCACGATGACTGCTCTAAAAAGTCGGGCACTCCCGCTGCTGATGACCACGACCACCATAAGAAAAACAAGCGCCTGATCCCTTGGCATAGGCCTGAGAGTTGCTACCTCCAATGAAACGAGATGGGAAGGGCTGGGACCTACCCCAGGTGAATGGAAACTCTTCTGTCCTGAAAACTGGGAACCCCGGACCACAGCTCTGCTTCGTTAGGAATCATGACAATTCCCCTCTCTTGATGATCCAGTTCTGGCTAAAGTACTCTCAACAACCTCTGCCTTCGCCATCACCTCGAGATACGTCTTCAGCATAAATGGGGTGACCTGGCGCTGGATCTCTGGAAACAATGCCTCCCCGAAATGCCTCTCCCTGGCCTCATCATCTGGTAACAGGTCTGCAGCATATCGTAGAAGGTTCCTGGAACGGATTCCAAACTATTGAACACTGGAGCTCCCCTGTCGAAGGGTGAGAAGATCCTGGCGACTGGACACCTTCGCAGTCGATGAAAGAAACTCGACTCTAAACCTGTCTCGAAACTCCTCCCATGAGATTGCTGACTCCTTACGATCACCGAGGAACAAGAACCACCACTGCCTCGCTGCTCCACACAGCATCGTCACAACCAAGGACACCCGGTGTTCCTTCCGAGGACGAATTGAACTGAAGCCTATCTCGATCTCCTCCAACCAGTCTTCTGTGACTGCATCTGAAACGGAGCCCTCGTACTTCTGTAGAATCTGTCGCTGAAAATCTCAAAGTGTCTTCCTCCAAGTGTCATCGTCGTCAACATCTACTCAGCGGTGATCTGCTGGAACAGCCTGCTCGGCATCTTCTGCGCAAACCTGACGAGGACGTTGACCTGGAGCCATTCCTGTAAAATAACAACTGTTAGAACTCCTAAGCTTGGAATATAGAAGACTCAACATTAATTAATTAATTGTTTTGTTTTATTTATTTCAGGTTACCTATCCCAAGGTCTACCAATTCAAACACAGGCGCAAAGAATAATGATGCATGATCCTTTCCTAGGTCTCTACCCTGCAACCAGTATCACTTTGTTTAGTAGCCATCGTAAACATAAAGGTTCGTGCAACAGATCATAGGGGGCCCTGAACGCATATGTCTCTGCCAGTCTCCAGTGTTTACCCCACTTGTTAAACATGAATGACACCATTTCCCTACCACCCAATGCATCCTCACCTGTGCCTAACTCCAAACTCCATCCTATCCCTCAACCAGACCTCTGATACCACTCTGTCACGACCCCCTCCCAACAAAGTGTACCCCTCATGGGCCAGCAATGTGAGAAGGGAGATAATGACCCCCAAGTCCCGCCTCCAGTAGGCCCCGGGTTGGCGACTAGCACCGAGGGTATAACAAACATACAAATGGAAGGCATTACCCTCTAAGAGAACACATTCAGAAAAGAGAGATAGAATAGACTCCAATCAACTCCAACATAGAACTGAGATATAAAAGGAAACCAAGTACATATATGAAATGTCATGCAAAAGTACTACAACTAAAGGGGGAAACTAAAATTACCCAAAAGAAGGTGAAACGGCAGTAGCCACAAGCCCGAACAGCTCCTCCTCCAACCACAAGCTAGTAGTAACTTGCTTGATCTCCAACCTACTCTAGTTGACCTGAAAAACAGTTTATATAGACATAGGGTGAGTATAACATTATACTCAGTAGGATCCTCCCCAAGCCTCTCATGCAAAAGTAAGGAAATCATGCTAAAGTCCAGTGAACAACAAGTGAAACTAACTCGTTACCTAAACAGGTATACTAAGTTCCCAACCTCACCATGGCCACTCTCACGAAGTAATGAATACAAGAATATAGAATATAGTAAATAATATCAAGGGTACCCCGCTACTACTTCCCCACTGGTTTGCCGCCTTGCCCCAAAGACATACGTCCTGTGCATCTCTCTCCAAAAGCTTGCCCACAGACACCTAGGCGAAGCACCACACCATCCCCACAACGAAAAGTAACCAGGTAAGTTCTGGAATCCACCACAGCCCGCATAACGTGTATCATACATCGGGTATTATACCTTAAGCCATTATAGCCCATACACCGAGTAGGGATCCTCAAGCCATCACAACCTATACATGTTACATCTATAGTAGTCCATAGGATACTATATCCACAATATAAGTGTGTGAAATAACCACGAGCCATTACAGCCCTCTACATACATATATAGGTAAAACTAACCACTGTTCCTAACAGCACCAAGATCTACCAAGAGAATAGAGCGGGGTCAAAGGGGGTAATCAGCCATTCAAACTCCCATCAGAATGTTGGGGAAAACACCCCCCCCCCTAGGGATTACAATCCCCGGGGTGTCAGTTGCCCATACCGATAGGGTGGAGTAGCGTATAGAAACACAAAAAGTACAGAATATACATGTAACTCACATCCACACTATGGGCATTACCTACTCTTAGATACAACTGCAGCTAACGTCTCTCAGACTCCAGGCTACTACTTCAAAGACTAGGTATCCTATAAGCACACAAACATTTGAAGATCTATATTAGATTACTCCATTCTCATTTTATCAGTTCCGATGTACGTTAATTAATTATTTAAACATTAAATAAGAATTAACAATTTCACATTAAACGGAATTGGCATCACATTCAAAAATCAACTGCTCCTTTTTAGATTCACATCTCCTTTAAATTCCAGCACCTCCATCCCTGTGGATTATCACCATTTAATCAAACATTCATTATAGAGTTACTTTCCCACATTCCCAGGAATTATAGAAAGGCATCCTATGCTACTAAACACAAAGGAGTCTCAAAACGGTGAGTAGATGTACTACCCGTCGAGTATTTGCCTCCTATAGAAAGAGCACAGACCCATTCTCCCTCAAGAGGCTAAACACGGAAAGCACGTGGAATACCCCGCGCGTCTTCGCCTCCTTCAGAAGAAGGGCAAGCAAGACCAGCTGCCTTGAGCAGTGGGGAAAAAACAAAACAGATAAACATTCAAAGAACCCACAAGAATCCAACAACCACATCCATCCCATTCCATCACCCTCGGTGTCCTCCCCGACCCCCACATGCATAAACTGATGCATCTCGCCACTCTAGGCGTCATCCGCTACCACAAACACAAGGCCTCCAGGCCTCCACATATCACAACACCCATCCAAGATCACATCACAGCACAAGCAGTAGGAAAACAACAATCACCACCATGTCTCTTGAACCTTTAACAACAAGAGGGTAACTCAGAACCCTTTTAGAAATTCTCACACAATCTGTTCATTAATCCATATTGAACTAGAAGATTAGTTATTCGTAGGATCCAATTACGGGAGACCTAATGAGTAAGATATCACAATTTAAATAACCACGCTTACTTCCCTAATTTTATTATCCTCAAATTAGAACAACTTTAACAACAGCTATAACCAGATTAATTTACATGCCTCTTTATCTTTAGCCAATTAATTCCATCTTTACGTTCATTATCAATTTCTATCATGAACGAACAACAAATATAAGAAAACATAGATATCACTCTAACTAGAAAACATGAGACAAACCGTTTTCATGGTATAAAGCAACATCATACGATCAACTAATTCTTTTAATCAGGTTCAAGTATTTAATTTGGTCAATTTCATTGTGATCCAAAGGACTAAATCATGCTAATTCTATGATTGCACATACACAATTAGAGAAGCCATGAATCCTCTACCTCGAAGAGTTTTTGACGTCCTTTATCCACACAACAGGCCACAATCCTTCTCTCGCGACAACTTATATGGAAGAATGATTGACACATCTTGGTTGCATCAAACAGAGTGGAACGGATCCGAGTAACGTTTGATTGTGAAACTCCTATGGGAATGATTGCAAGGTTCTAAAGTCTCATAGATGAGAACCAGGAGGAAGAACAACGAAAAATGATATCTCGTTCCTTTTAAAAAATTAGAGAGGCGATGGTTTAAGATCCGATTTATTCTCCATTAAAAACGGATCGCATTAACCCACGCGGTTTGACCAAGTAAAAACATCCCGGCCTTAGGAATAATTAATATAGGATTTATAGCCTTTGAATCGGCCTTAAAGTCCTTAAAATAAGGTTTCAAAATGTATTTTATGTCAAAGAAAACGATAAAAGGGCGAAACTATTGGAAGCTGGAAACACTATTCACATACTCAAAATTTGGTAAAGGAAGGAATCAATAGCTCTTAGGATTCTGGAAGCACTGTTCAAACGTGAAATTTGGCAATGGAAGGAATCGGTAGCACTTAGGATTCTGGAAACACTGTTCAAACATGAAATTTGGCAAAAGAAGGAATCGGTAGCTCTTCGGATTCTGGAAACACTGTTCAAACGTGAAATTTGGTAAAGGAAGGAATCGGTAGCTCTTAGGATTCGGGAAACACTGTTCAAATGTGAAATTTGGAAAAGGAAGGAATCGGTAGCTCTTAGGATTCTAGAAACATTGTTCAAACGTGAAATTTGGCAATGGAAGGAATCAGTAGCTCTTAGGATTCTGGAAACATTGTTCAAACGTGCAATTTGGAAAAGAAAGGAATCGTTAGCTCTTAGGATTCTGGAAACACTGTTCACAGAACTAGAAATTTGGCAATGTGTTAGCCGAGCTACTGCTAGACTACGGCTACCGGTAGACCGAGGTACCGGTAGGCGGCGGCTACCGGTAGACCGAGCTACCAGTAGGTTGCGGCTACCGGTAGACCGAGCTACCGGTAGGCAGTGGCTACTGGTAGACCGAGCTACCGGTAGGCAGTGGCTACTGGTAGACCGAGATACCGTTAGGCGGCTACCGGTAGAATGAGCTACCAGTAGGCAGCGACTACCGGTAGACCAAGCTACCTGTAGAGCGAGCTGCCGGTAGGCTGCGGCTACCGGTAGACCGAGCTTCCGGTAGGCTCCGACTGGGGGATAAGTCACCTTGACCTCCCGAAACACCTCCAACACCACATTCTCACAAAGTAGTGGACTGGAGGGGTCCGGGCCATTATAATCAGGGCAAGTGTTATGCGTATTTAATAATATTAAAATATTATTTTTACCATTAATTACCTTATTGACCTTTAACTGTTGTGAATAAATTACAAAAGTTAACTTTCACCATAAATTATTTTGATCATATTAGAACAAATTTTTTCTAATGATTGAAACTTTGTGTTTCAATTATTTTTTAATATTATATTTTCAGATGTTGTGAAATTAGTTTTAATACTAATCCCATTAACAAATCGAGATAATGGGGGTTTAAATAAAACTTTCTAAAACTAACATAGATATTAAATTAATTTTTAATATGAAAATTATTACAATGAACTAAATTCGATTAAATAATACAGAAATATTCTAATTATACCTTTAATAAATATAAAATTACAATATAAAAATATAAATAAATTAGATGAAAAAATAGTTTTGAATTAAAATGCAGTATTTTTTCAGTATTGATTAAAATAAGAATGTAATTAAAAAAATACCCAAAATCATTCCAAAAAAATTTATGTACTTATTCAAAATAGTAAATCTATTTTTTCAATTAGAACTCATAAATCCCTTAAAAATATATTTAAAATTCTTTCTCCATCAAAATGTGGAAAAATTGCAATGGTTTTGACGAATAATACATTTATCTAAAAAATTGATTCTGTTCTTATATCGTGTATATATAATATATAACATAAATTATGAATAGTACACTAAATATTTTACATATATATTTCATTAATAAAATAAATCAAGAGGGATTTTATTATTTTATAATCTCAAATACATTAATTTCAATAGTACTTTTTCAAAAAAAATCAACCCTTATATTCAATTGGTATTTATTTAACTTCCAAATTTATTTCCAAAACACGGAATCATCATATAAGCATATGTAAACCATATTTTTCTAATTTAGTTGACATTTTTAATTAATTACATTCAAATGGCTATGTGATACCTACAAATTAAATTAATAATATTAATAATATATTATTTTTCGGTATAATTCATTCTTGGGTGCAATGTCAGATTTTGGAGAATCCCACTATTTTGTGTTGGGTATTCTATAAGAGATAGAATTATTTTTATTGTCAAATTACTATCTATTTCTTAAATATTATTAAATATGAAATTTATTCTCCATTAATTGAATGGGATGTTACATATTTCCCACATTTTAAAATTGAATCCTCACAATTTTAAATATGGTCTCTATAACAAGGGATTTACTTTTCAAAATTACTTTATTAAAATCCATCATCTGAAAAGTGTCAATAAAAATACACATGATTATAATTAATGTGAAGTACAAATGTCACCCATCATAACACATACTATGATTCCACGTAGGAAAATTATATATGAAAGAAAAAAGTAACCATCAAATTTTGATGTAGAGTGATAAAAAACATTGGCCGAAGAAAGATAATAATAAAAAAAACTATATATTTGTAATTGTTTAAGCAGTATTTGACTTCATAGTAGGAAAATTAAATAGAAAACATATATTTTAATATCCTTATCCTAATTTTTTGGAATGATATTTATATGTGGACTAAAATCATAAGGAATCGTACCAACATAAAAATCGTAGTTTCATATTTTAATCAATTTCCACCACATACACATATTTTATCTCCAAATGATGAGTATTCTAGATGAATCAGCTTATATAGAATCACCTAATCCAAAAATCTTATTTTCACATTTATCCTATCTTTAAACATTATCAAAAAAAGGTTATAATAACAATTAATTTAATTCCCCAAATATAAAAAAACCTTAAATGATTAATTACCACTTTAAATCTACAAAATTCAAAAGTAATTCCCAATGTACACCATAGTCCATTAAACAAATAACAATCCTTATAATATCATTAAAATGTGTCAACTAAGAATAAATCCCAAAAATTAAAAGGATTTATTCAAATAATATTCCAATATTATATTTATAATTTTACGCCAAATAACATCAACCCCTATTATTGTCTCATACCAAAAATGTAAATTCTAAAATCACATATTATCCAAGGTATACTAATGGTGTTCATAAATTACCAAAAAATCCTTAATTCTACAATAAAAACATAAATTCTTCAAAAAAATTCATCCATTACTCATAAAATAATATCTCATAATATTATATATTCCACGGGCCTATAGGTTTATCAAAATAGTTAATATCATTCAAAATTACATTTATCATTTAATGTCCAATTAATTTTACTTTACCAAGGATATAAATTTGATAAAACATATTTTCCCAAAATCAAATTATTCTTATTCCATAAAATAATTTAACTACGAATAAATTTTCATACTAACTGATGACTTCCCATATAGCAGTTGTAGATGATTAAGCCTTATCAAATTTCATTTTTCGGCCTGATTTTGACTTCCTTGTCCAATGAGACTTCATTTCACCCTTCCTATGTGTTTCCCTTTTAGTAAAATTATAAAATTTTATAACATCCAAAAATGTGATAAAATCATAAATAATTACCATAAGATGTGTTATCCTGACATTTTATCTCATTCCTTTCATTTTAAAACTGATAATGTAATAACCCATAAATACATAAAAATAAAATATTATATAAACCATAATGGTTATCCATACTTTTATAATTATTTCCACATAATAGAAGATAATTCATCACCAAAAAAATATTTTCACATAAAATACATCAGGGAAACAAATTCTAGAAAGAAGTATTCCAAAGTATTCCCATTATCAAAATTGAATTAAAAATTTTAGACATTACATTACCATACAGAATACTCTATCTCATGAATCATTTTTATATAGTATTTTTAATAATTCAGAATTCTTCTCCATCCTTCACCCAAAATTTTTTATATTATTAATTAATAATTATTTCTTAAAAAACTTGAATCTTTTCATATGAATATATAATGTAAAAACATGAGATAAGAAATAATATATATATTCTATATGACATTTTTAGTTTCCTCAACTTCAGTTGGAATGGAATTTAGTATTTATAATCATATATTTGTATTCTCTTCCTGCTCCCATTTACAAACATTCTTCATAGAACATTTATTTGCATAATGACCATACTCTCCTCATTTATAAAATTTAAGTGATAAATCAGAAATAACTTGTATCCCATTCATGGTATCAACCGAATTTGTACTTTTCCCTGTTAGGTTGTTGCATTAAAACCTTCATTAAACCATCTATAATAACTTCCTATACCAATAAAACAATTTCTTAGGGTTTTCTTTCCACATACTTGACACATATGACATTGAATATACATACCTTTATGATTATTACATAATCATCCACTAGTATTATGTTTTATATTATATTCTTCATTAAAAAACTCACCATGGTTCCATTGGTTATTCCTGACTAATGGCAGTTTTTCTAGAATAACAATGATAGTTATCACTATAGCTCCTATTTCATTTGGTTTCATATTCATATAACCACCTAATTTTTGACCACATTAATTGTTACTTTGGTGCAAGTTGGATCCATCCATTTACAAAAAAAAGTTGTTTGAGTATATTAATAAAATCATCAAATAATATCTTATTAGAAAGATAGTCAATAATATATTCTTATTCATATTATTAAAAACTCATTCAATTTATCGAAAATATCTTTGAATATTTCAATTATTCTAAATTTTTTTGTTAAATATAACTAATGACTTGTACTTAAATATCACCCAATCCTCTAATGATGTCTAAACCATCCATTCATACTAACTATTTGTCCCGAACTATTAAAAATCTATAATCATGAGTTAAATAAAGAATTCAAATTGAGGATATTTTCAAGTTGAGATCTTCATAAAATTAGTGCATAAATCATACATAACAAAACAAATAATACCAGGTGGATATTTCCAATAATATCCATTTATTTTTTAAAATAAACAGTTTTAAAATGTATCATGGTTTACATTCATGTTTAATCATCATAACTTTTCCATGATCCACCATTTTCTATATTCTCCATTAAATCCTTTGAAAAACATTTTAACACATTGGATAAACACAAAATGCTCAATAAGGGATATAATATAAGTATGGAAACCATTATTCTATTAGTATTTTAAACTCAATAAAAAATATAAATAATCTACTTATCACTCATAATACCTATATAAAATAAAATACATCATGAAATAATAATATTCCTCAAAAAAATTATAGAAATCCTAAATCATAAAAGTAACATTTTGAATACATATCAAAATTACATTATAGTTTTCACAGCTACATATGAAATAACCTTGATGGATGAATTTGGAATACCCATCATAGTATATTTCCTAAATATCATATGAGAATCCATATCATTTAACTATATATCATTATCCAATGTAGTAAAAAAATCACTTGCTCCTCACCCTCATTTTATTAGGGAACCACCTTTATACATAAGCAGTTCCCAACAACCATAACATAATCATAACACATTAATAAGTATAATCGGAAAATAAAACATCCATCTTGAAATCACAATATATCATTTCAAGATATTTAAATAATCAATCTATAATCAATACCATTTAAAAAAATACATGAAGAAGGAATTCAGAATTTATTTCTTTTAAAAATATTAAATCTTGTAGAGGAATCCATATATCCAATAATGGTCACAATAGAGGAAATTTTGTTTATGTTTAGCATAATAAAAAACATTTATTTTTACATTTATTAAAGTAAAATACTTCCTATAAAAATTATTTCTTTTAAAGACATTTTAATGAAATAAAAACTTAATGGGGTTAATTATACACCTTATAAAAGAATGTGGTGTATAACACCCAAATATGCTTCAACAAAATAAGATTGAGTCAAAGTCCATTACATTCAGTATAACTTGTCTCATACATTATTTATCTTCTGAAATAATATAATAAGATTAATTTATACTTTTTTTAGAATTTTTTATTGTTTTATTATTTCTTTTATATCACTTATTACCATCTTATAAAAAATATAAAACAAATTAAGATCATAATAGATCCTTTTTTCGATATTCAGTACTTCAGTCAAAAATTAAAATTATAGGTTTTCTGTATCAGTTGTGGTCATAATTCAATAATCATAAGAATAATATTCAACACATTATCATATATTTTAATAATTAAGTATTATTTAAATTAAAAGGTTTATTTATAGTATAAAAATGGTAATATTATAATCGTGGGGACGTCACTTCGTACGTATTCTTGAGTACTGTCTTCAATTTTCATTGATCATTTTAGAAAAGGTAATTACTATTTTAAAATTACAGAATGATAAATATATAATTATCCTCATAATAAAAATTTAAATATACTTTCCTTTATCATACAAGTGATATGGTGAATAAAAATGATTCACATTACTTTGTGGAGGTGGGACTTTACACATACGCACGAATGATATTATCATTTTTATGTGAATGGAATATAAGAAAATAATTGATATATTATTATATTATATTTATCAATATCTAATGTTGATCATTTAAAAATCATAACTCAATAATTATGATCAATCTTGGGATACTGTAATGAAAATTGAACAATATTGGTTTGTGATGCGGTAGTCTGCCATACACAAAAAAAAACTCATTTACCATTTGTTGTAATTGAAGATAGATTTAGGGGGTGATATTAATATAATAACGTCTTATTGTATTTACTATATTTTATTTATTATCTAATTATGGATGGATGAGATTTAAAGAAATTTAATAAGAAATAAAATAGTTACCCTTAAATAAGAACATTAACTTTCATTCAGATGATATCATATTTTAGACCTTAATACCTATAAAGAGGCTATTATTAATACAATAATTATTAAAAAATGTTGGTAGGGATTATAATAATGAATTTTAGTTGAAATATTAAGAACCAAATGGTTTTCTATGTCCGAGTAAAAGAGAGTAATGATTGTCTTTTATGGGAAATGGGAGGGGAACCCATGGAAGTGTCAAACATATGAAATTAATATATATATATATATTTGATTCTAAAGGGGTCTGTGTTAATTTTTTTAGAATATAGAATAATAAGTGGTATAAATATAAAAATTTAATAGAAATTATAAATGTTTTTAGTATTTTCATCAATCTTTATTGTTTTGTTTTATCCACTTTCAACTCTTATCATTTTATAAAGTAATTTATGATTTAAGAGTCAAAAAAATTAGTATAACAAGACAAAAAACTAGTGAAGGAGTAATTAATTATATTATAATTCATATAGAAAATATATGGTTGAATCTTATATTTTTATTAATTTTATATCATTTAATTAAATAATATGTTTTTTAAGTTATGAATTATGTAAATTTTGACACCACGCATACTTGAATTTTTTAAATATCATAAAAAATAAATTAAATTAATAATAACATGTCATATTAATCCAAAAAATTTATGGATGGTATCATATATGTTGAAAAATATTTATTTTAATATTATTAAAATAATTTATTCAATTCTTTCTTAAATAATTCTTTTACTACATCATCAATGAATCATAATTAAAGATAATTATTTAATCCCTAAAAAGTATATATAAATTACCATGTTGGAGATAATTTTTTAACTTTTTAATTACTACTCTTAGATGAAGATATCATTTACATAACCTCATATTTAAATAGTTTTTGTTAAGAGATAAATATTTATGACTTATTTGCCTTTAATTTAAATTAAATGTTATAAATGTCATAATCATAGCCACGTGGTATCCAAAGAACAAAATTTCATCCCATTGATGGTTATGTAAGATAATAACTCATCAAATAATATTAGGAAATGTGATAGGGAAATTTCATAATATTATAATATTTTTTATTCCATTAATTTCATGATTTAACTTTAACCACGGTAAATTAAATACTAAACATAATAATCTCCAAAACTTATTTTGATCCTATTGGGACAAATATTTCATAATAAGTACAATGATGTAAAACAATTTTTGAATTAAATTTATTGAAATTGATAAATTAGGTTTAACACTAATCCCATTGATGGATCTAGAAAATGAGTTTTTTTAGTAAAACGTTCAACAGTTCAAATAGTTTTCTATTAAATTATTATTTGAAAAATAATCTACTAAAATAAAATTTAATTAATAATAAAAACATCATATATTTATTCCTCAAAACCATGTAAATTTATAATCTACCTATATAAATATATTATATGAAAACGTAATTTTGAATTAAAATGAAATATTTTTTCTCTATTCTTTAATATATGAAAGCTAAAAAAAGAATGAAAATTTTAACTGAACTAAATTTTAATTTACCATGTCAATAGATAAGTTTATTTTTTCAAATAAAACATTAAAAGTGTCATATTAAATTTATAATGGGTTATACATAAATAGGTAACAAAACTAGATTTTTTTTAAAAAATAATTCTTATTTTCGAAAAAATGAATATGTATATATATCATTTGTATAAAAATTTTAATATGAATACTAATTATTGCATTAAATATATTACATAAACACACGATTAATGATTTTCATCAAGATTGGTTTTATTATTTTAAAAACTGACTTATTTTCATCTAAAAATATTCATTCATAAAAACACATCCTTTATATTCAATTGGTTTTTATTTAATTTACAACTTAATGTTGTAACAAATGATTATTTATATAAACATTCATAATCCATATTTTTATAATATAGATAGTATCATGCATTCCCACAATTATAATAGAAATGTGATAACTGTATATTAAAATAATAATATTAATAATATATTAATTTTCAGTATAACATTGTTTTGTATTCAACATAAGATTTCTGAGAAACCCATTTTTGTGTGTCAGATATTCCATCATACATATAATCCATTTTAAATACGAATTACTATATAATTAATAAATATTGATATATCGAAATTGTATTAATCTATAATTATCTAGGATGTTACATATTTTCTCTCTTATGGATATTGCATCCTCAAGTTTTTAATATTGGGATTGGTAACTAGGGTTTCAGTTTTAAAAAATAAATCATTGAAATATTCTTTTGGAAAAAGTGTCAATAAAACATCCAATTTAAAATAATGATAGAAAAGTAGAAAGATAACTTGAGATAACACAATCTATGATTCCATGTAAGAAAACATGGATATGGAAGAGAAAACAAACCATCAAGTTTTGATGGAGGGTGATATAAAATATTTTCAAGGAAAAGTTAACAATCACAAAGGCATAACTTTGTGATTGGTTAAACGTTCTTTGATTTCGCAGTAGTAAAATAAAATAAAAAAATATTTTTTTTATTATCATTTACATAAATTTTAGGAATCCTAATACTACATGCGCTATGATCATAATGATGAAATCATATTTGGAATTTTGATTTTAAATCACTAATCAATTTCCACCATAAAATCATCTTTTTCTCCAAACTATGTCTATTCAAAATGAATCAACTTCTATAGAATCACATAATCCACAAAAGATTGACCATCCATTTCTCCTCTATTAAAATATTAAAAAACTAACACTTTTGGATAAAAATTAATATAATTCCCCTAATATAATAAAAATTAAAGGAAGAATGACTACTTTTAGATAAAAAATTAAAAATTATACCCACACTCAAATATTGACCATTTAATGAAATACTATAACTAAAATTCATAAAAAATATTTTATGTAAGATTAAATCCAAAAAATCTTATGATTTTAATCAAATAATATTCTATGATAACTAATATCATTTGACACTAAATAACATCAATTACTCTTAATGTCTCATACCAAAAATTTAATTAACAAAATCACATATTCTCCAATATAGGTTAATAATTTCTATAAATAACATGTATCACAGTAATTCAATAAAATAAATCATATATTAATCCAAAATCAAAATCAACCATTACTACTCAAATAAAATATAATAGTAATCTATTTTAATTATGTGTATGGGGTTACAAAAATAGTGAACATCTCCTAAAATAAAATTTATCACTTACTATCCAATGCTTTTTCATATATCCATGATATCGATTACATAATACAGATGTTACCAAAATCAACTTATTCTCAATTCATTAAATCATTTAACTAAAAATGAAATTAAATACTTACAAGGGACTTCCCGTCGGCCAGTGGTAGGTAATAAAGCCTCATCACACTTCAGTTGTGGGTTTGATTTCTATAGCATTGTCTGACATGACGTGTTTTCGACCTTAATACAAGTTTTCCTTTCTCAAAAATTATATAATATTATAGAACTCCCAAAATGAAATTAAATCCTAAAAAATATCCATAAAATGTTTTTCCCTCATATTTTTTATCATACCATTCATTTTGCGACCCAAACATAAATAACCCATAATTACGTCAAAGTAAAAAATCATATAAACCCTATTGATTATACATAACATTGTAATTATGTCCATAAAAGAAAAGATAATTCTTCATCAAATAATATTTTCACAGAAAATTCTTCTACGATACAAATACATGATAAAAACCCTTTCCAAATTAATCCCATCATCAAAAAATAATTAATACTAAAAGATATTTTATCATCCTATAGACTATTGTAACTCTTTAATCCATTATATGTATAATTTATAATAATTCACTGTTATTCATGTTAATTTATACATTATTTTCCATGTTATTCCTTATTAATTATTTTCTACAGACATGAATATAAATCATGTCCTAATATTCAATAACGTCAAAACACGAGACAAGAAATATCCCAAAACATTCATAGGTCATTTTAAATTTTCTCATAATCAATTAAAAAGGGATTTGGTATTTCTAAACATATATTTTAATGGTTCTCATGATCCCATATGTGATACTTCATCATAGAAAAATGATTTCCATAATGGCTATACTCACAAGAATTAAAACATGTAATTGATAACTCTGAATGAACATATTTCTGTTTCCTATAGTCAAATGAACGAATCCTATTTCGATAACGTGTTTTATAATTATTACATTACTTACCACATCTATATTATGTTCACATTTCATTACAACATTTTTCATATTTGTCTATTTCTACATCCTCAAGACATATATCATTGAATATACTTATGTTTATTATTTTTACCTAAACTTCCATATGGATTCTTTTACCTATATATGTGGTATTATAAAACTCACCAATGTTCTAGTGGTTAATAATAAAGCCATAAACTTGGTTTATAATTTCAACGATAGTTTTCTTTGTAAGACTTATTTCATTCAGTTTCTTACTCATAGAACCACCGCATTGTTCTTCACATCTATTGGTTCCTGCTGGATCTAGCCATTTACTAAAACCAAAAAGGTTATTGTGAGTATATTAATAAAATCATTATATAATACCGTAGGGGGAAGATAATTACTATGATATATGTATTCATGTTATATAAAAATCATTAAATTTATTTAGAATAAATATGAATAATTCTATTAATCTAACAATTATGGATATATATATATATATATATATTATCTTATTCTAAAATACTAACCTAACAACTAAAGTTTTCTAAACCATCCTATGATACCAACTATAAGGCCCCAGAATTTAATGTTAGATAATATTCAGTTAAATTAAGAATACAAAATGAGAAACTTTTCAAGTTTGTAGATTTATAGAATTAGTCCATAACAATTATATATGAAATCAATAGAAAAAATATTGATACATAAATAAAATACCATTTCTTTCATAAAACATAAAATTTGAAAATGAAACATGTGTTCTTTCCATGATTAATCACCATAATATTTCATTGATCCTTCCTCAACTAAACTATCCATTAAAACCAATGAAAAACTTTTTAAAACATGGTATGACAACAAAAATCTCATCAAGTGACATAAAATATGGAATAAAACAATTAGTCTATGAATATTTTAAACTCGTGAATTTTTTTTCATGAAATAATAATATTCAATCCTAATACATAAGTTATTTTGCAAACCTGATGAAATTATTACATTCCTAAAACATTTTATATAAATGATAAATCATAAAGAAAACTTGTGGAATCCATATCATACATACAAATTAGCTTTCAAAACTATATAGGGAGTAAACGTCAGGATACCATTTTTAATAACCATCACAGAATATTCAATAAATATTTTATTAGAACCCATATTGATTATCAGAGAACAACCTGTATACATAAAAAATTCCCATGAACCATGAAATAATCATAACAAATTAACAAGAATAAAGGGAAAATAACATTTCAAAATTGAAATAACTAGATATAATTTCATGATATTAACATTATTGATCATTCAACAAAACTATTTTAAAAACCAAAATACATGAAAATTATTATGGTGTTTATTTTTCTTAAAAACAATTTCGACTTGAACAGGAATCCGAATATCAAATAATATTCATGGCGTCAAAAAATTCATTGTCGCAATATAAATTAAAAAAAAATTATTCTGTAATTTAAAAAAATATGAAAATGAAAAATATGAAATGATATGAATGAAATTAAAATTCAATGTGGTTTATAATAGACCCTATAAAAGAAGTTGGTTCATAACATAAAACTATTCTCCAATGAAACGAGATTGAGATGAAGTCAATTACCCTAGTTCTCACTTGTCCTATATGTTATTTAACATTAAGAATAACAAGCATGGGTTAATTTAGAATTTCATTATATCCTTTTTCAAGTTTATTATTCCCTTTATGTCACATATTACCATGTTATAAAAAATAAATAAATATTTAATTCAATATCAGATTATCTCTTGATATTCAGCACATGTGTCGAAAATGAACATATTATGATGTCAATATTCAATGTGGTCATAATTACATCATCACAAGAATAATATTCATGAAATAATAATAAATTATATAAATTAAATATACTATTAAATAAAACCATTTATATATTATTTGAAAAATGATAAATGATATAATCGTAGAGACAGTAGGTCGTACGTAGGTATAATTAACAATTTCATTTTTTGTTGATCATTATAGAAATAAGGTAATTTTTATTTTAAATTTCCATAATTATAATAATATACTTAATATAATAATAAAAATCTAAATATACTTATACATATCATACATGTAATTCGGGGAAGAAAAAATATTCACATCGCTTCATGGAGGTGACAATCCATGCATACACACGAACGACATTATCATTTTATGTGCACTAAAAATAAGACTATAATTTATATATTATTATATTATAATGATAAATATATCATTAAAAACATATAAAAACAAAAATTACATCATTATGACTAATATTTAAAAACAGAAAAGAAAAATGAACTATATCGGTTTGCGAGGCGATAGTCCACCTTACACACAAACACGAAGTTAATTTACCTTCTGATGAAATTGGAGATGGAATTATGTGATGATATTAATATAATAAAATATTATTATATAAAGAAAATAAGATTTCTTATGTCATAATTTAAGGAGTAAAATTTAAAGAATTTGAATAAGAAATAAAATAGAAACACTTAAATAAAATCATTACATTTACTTCCGATAATCACCTTTTTTATATCTTAACACCTCTATGGAAGGTGTTCTGCCTACACTAAATCATTATGAATTTTTGGAGAGATTATAGGAAGGGATAGGGGAATATATTGGGAGAACTAAAGGTTTTTGGAAGTGTATGTAATAGAGATAAAGGGGTGTCTTTTCATATGAAAAGGGAGGGGAACCTTTATTATTATTAAAATTCTTAAATTAATATATAGTCAATTTCGATCCAAATGAGTCTAAATTGATTTAGGTCAATTATACGATGTTGAAGGGTAGAAATATTATCATATAATGAATATTAGACAAGTTTCAGTATATTTTTAATCCATGTACATTTGTTTAAACACCTTATAACTCTTACCATTTTATCAAGTAATTTACACATTCAGAGTTGAAATAATAACCCTTACATGATAACTGAAAAATGAATGAATAATTAATGGAATTGGTATACATATATGAACTAATTGGAGGATTCTTGGATTTTTTATAATTTTTATATCATTTAATTAAATTTTTTATAATTTATGTTTTGAAGTGTGTCAATTTTTTCACTATTCATACTTTACTTTTTAAAAAAATCATAGAAAAATTATTAATTCAAAAAAAATACATTAATCTAAACCTATGATGTAATATTATTCAAAAAAATTCCCTGATGGTATCAAATATTTCAAATTATATTCATTTTAATATAATCAATACATTTATTTGATTCATTCTTTAATAAATCTATTACAACATCTTTATTGTGTCCTAATTAAATCTCATTATTTAATAACTAGAAATTAAATATAAATTTACATTTTTAGGAAATATTATTATAATTATATATAATATTCATATTTTAATGTAAAACATACATGACCGGGTTTTAAAATAGTTTAATTAAGAAGAGACATATTTATGACATTACATTACATTATGTTAAATGTTATAAATGACATAATCACACCCAAGTGGATTAAAAATGTAAAAATTTCTTCCCAATGAAGGTAATCATCCATAATAACTCATAAACTATGAAAACGTAATGTTTTAGGGTAATTTATTATATTCAAATATTATTTTACCTATATTTCCCCGATTTACTTTTAATGGTGGTAAATATAATACTAAAGTAATTAATAACCAAAAGATATTTTGATCCCATTTGTAAAATTTTTTCATAATTAGTAAAACTATGTATGTATTTGTTTGAGAATTCAATTAACAAATGTTTTTAAATTAGTTTTAACAGAAATCCTGTTGAAAAAACTTGGAAATTTTCTTTTTGTTAAAACAATCAAAAGATTACAGCGTTTTTCTATATATATATATTTAAAAAATAATCCAATGAAATAAATTGAATTAACTAGTAAATAAATCATATATTAATACCTAAAATCCATGTAAAAGGATAATCTAATAATATAAATAAATAGGACCAATTTTTTTTATTGAACATGCATTATTATTTCCATATTCATTAATATAAGAAAGTTATCATAAAAATACAAAAAATAATTGAAATTAAATTTTTATATAACAATTTAAAAGAAAAATATTAGTTTTCCAAATAGATCATATTAAATTTTCAATCACTTGATTTAATTTGTGTTCTCCACTAAAAGGTGAAAAAACTAGATTTTTTAAAAAATTATTTATTTGTCTGAAATATTGATTTTGTTCTTATATCATGGCTAGATAACATATAATATAAATTTTAAACATTAAATATAATATATTAAATATATAATTAATTAATTAATTACATAATGAGTGATTTTAATATTTAATAAACTCACTTTTTTACATTTAAGTATTTTTTTCAGGAAAATGCATTCTTTATATTCAAATGGTTTATATTTAATTACACGAATAATTTGGTAACCCATGAGTCTTTTATTAAAATTATTAAACCATATTTTTTAAATTCATTTAATATCATTCATTACCTCTATTATAATTTAAATTTGAAAAAAATAACATAATATAATAATAATAATAATAATATATTAATTTTCAGTATAACTCAATATTGGGTGAAACTTCAAATATTTTAGAAAACCATTATTGAATGTAAGGTATGCTGTCACCCATGGAGTCCCTATTAAAATGAAATTACTCTCTAATTCGTAAATATTAATAATCATTGAAAATTATTATTCTATATTTATCTAGGATGTAGTACTATGCGGCCACAATTTTCATACTAATTACAACCATTTATATCCATTTTCAAAAATTCAAGAAAAATTTGTTATTAAATTACTTTTAATCTAATTTTAGTTGATGGGTCATGAAATTAGGTTTTGGAAGAAAAGATTTCAAATAGATCTCATAGTTTTATTATCCCATTTATATTATATAATTTTTCATAAGAAAATTCATTGTATTAACTAATAAAAACATAGTTCAACTATACCATAAAACAACATAAAAGTATAACAGAAAATATAACTAAATTAGATGAAAATGAAACTTTGAATTAAAATTTAATATTTTATCAATTCATTAAAAAATGTATTGTATCAGAAAAAACTCACGAAGTGTAAGTATTGATGTCCTCCTTCAAAATAAGATGGTTATTTTTTAAATAGATCCTATGAAACAATCAAAATAAATATTTTAAAAATGTTTTCATCAATATAAGATAAAACTACCTTTAAAAGTTTTGTTATTTTTATATATATAATCATATTTATTCTAATATTATATCGATAAAATTTATTAGAGGAAAGTAATAATATTTAATAAACATTTGTAAAGATAATTTAGTTAGTTATATTCATTCCCACAAATATCATGACTAGAGGATAACTACCATTTAATATAATAATATTACTAATATATAATTTTTTCAGTATAACTCAATCATTGTGAAATGTAAGATTTCACAGAAACTCGCTGTTGGCCGTCGAGCATGGTATTTGATATATTATCCATATGAGGTTAAAATAAATATATAATTCATAAATATTAATAAAAATGAAAAATAATTGTCCCATATATACATTTAATGTTACACATAGAGTCATGAAGAGGATATCCAAATGAATTTTCACATATATAATATAATTATCTAAAGAAAGTCCATTCATTTAATTTCATAATTTTTAGAATTAAATTATTTTTTAAAACATATTATATCAAAAATAAAGCTCAAAAATATATAGAGATTATATTAATTTGATTTAATAGTATTTATTTATCTCCACTTTTATTAAATGTTAAATGAAATCACTGATCACTTGTACATTGGACTACCTCCTTGTCAACTAAGGTAGTTCATTTTCTATCACCACCATTTAAGGATGGATATAAATATGGGTATACCATATGTATATAATATTTACGATATTATTATGTTTATATAAATATAATATGACATATCCATTTTTATGTTGCATTCTATTTTAAATACAATAATGTAGCTTGTGAGTAAGTTAGACTGATGCTTGGTAAAGCGTTGTTGTTTATTTTTAACATATGGTTTTTATTAAATAAGATATGGAAGAAATTAATTAATTTATGTGATATATATGCGATTATAGTGATTATGGAAAATTAATATATCCCCTATTATTATACCCATTCAACCGTAAATAGAATAATATTGTCGCTCGAGCACATGTACATATATTGTCCCCAAAAAGTGGTATGATTCATTTTCCATAAACAACATAAAAAAAGTTTATAAAAATTGTTATATAGAGTAAATATGAAATTTATTACATTATAATCATTATATATATGGCACACAAACATGTATATATCATATAAACACGAACTTAATCCTCAGTAACAAGAAAACATGAAGAAATAAGGAAATTAACACTTGAAATAATGAAAATAATGAAATATTACTAATAAATGAGTGAAAAAATATAAAAATAGGAAGATATATAATATAAAAATATTATTATATTTATATAATATATTAATAACAAAATTAGAAACATTATACCTGAGATACATACATGTACGATGGAAACTAGACCAAAGGTATGGGTTTCATGTCTCACATTTACTTTTGTGTAGCATATCTATTATTCAGAATTTATTTCCATTTTTTTGGTATATATAATTAAACTTTTAATTTATTGAAAAACATATTCTTATCCTAAGAGTATTTATCTTTTCAATTTACGTCATTTATTTTATAAGGTTTCCAATTCAAAAGTTAAAAAATATGTTACGGTTTCTCTCACAATGTTATTATTATTTGACATTAATTATGTTTACATTTTTTATAGGAGAATAATTTTACTTATATACCTTAGAATAATTATATTTTATTTCCATATGGTTATTCATGTAATTTTTCATGTAATAATACAATTTTCTCCATTATATTGTACTAAAAATAATTTTTAAATTTTTTATAAAAATCAAACATTATTTCTCTCTTCAAATGGAAAATCATTTTCATCAACATTATTTTTACTCTAAAAACAAAAAAAAAATGTTTTTATATTTATTAAAATGATTTATAAAGGAATTTTTTTAATTTTAATTATAAAAAATGTTTTATTGTATTATTGTTTTCATTTTAAAAACAATTTTTTTTTTATTTTACTAAAAATATGAAAGGAATATTAATTTTAACATGTATGTCATCAACGAAATTTCAACCATAATGAAAAATAAATGTTTTTATTCTCATTATAATGGTTATGAAATTATATATTCAAGAATATTATTTTCAAAATATTATTTATCTTTATTTTAAATGTTATTTTTAGACTGAAAATGTTATTTTTCTTAAAAAATGATGTATAGATTTTTTGTTGTACGTATTTGGATCAATGAAATCAAAACAATATTTTATGTATGATATAGTAGGGATATGTTATTTTTTATATAATATTTAATATTTTTATAGATTTTTTATGATCATTCTAGATAGGGATTTATTTTTTCGTAATAGTCTCCATTTTTAATCTTGATAGTTTTTGACATTGTTTATATATTAAAAGTCAATATATAATTTTCAAATAATTGTTTTCAGTAATAATGTATATGTTGATTATGTGACACCAATTTCATAAGAGGGATTCCTTAGAATTATAATATGACTAGTAGAGCCTTCTTTGGTTCCCTGATGCATCAGTATGTCTCATGCGACAAACCAAATTGGGTTTTGGATGAGGTGTTAACTATTAGTTTATATGTCTTAGAACCTGGCACCAATGGTATGATTTATATATTTTACAGTATAAAATAAATAATTATTATTTTTGTTATTTATATACCATGAGATTATTTTAATATTTAAAATATCCATGTTAATGTTATTTGGGTCTTGTAATTACTATATAGTATTATTTCATCATCATTTATAACTGGAATATTATGCTCAAGTAATTAATTAAATATAATGTTTTTTTATATATTGTTCCATATAATCAATTCCTTATTTATTCACAGATTCTTATATACTATTACCCTTAGGGAACATTTAATCTCATAAATCTATTATATATTATTTTTTCAAAGATATGTGGAATAATTTTTGGATTGATATGCAGGAATATGATATGTGGGATAATGGGGCTGTAAAAGAAAAAACATCACAAATTTTACATTTTAAAATATATCGTGAATATTAGTATGTATCCATTTTGAATTGAATAGTAAAATATTTAGTCCTTTGGGATTTAATTATTTTTATCTTATTCCATTGAAATCACAAAAACACCAAATATGACCTACTAGGGACATAGTCATTATAGTTAGGATTATAGAATGTTTAGTAAAAACTATGGGAACTACATTAAGGAAAACCAAAAATAGGGACCATATCCTTATTGTAAACATGGAGGAGATGAATATAATAATATCATAATATTTTTTTAATAAATAGATTATATATTGTCTCCTATGAAATATAGCCTTTTATTAATATTAAAAGTGGTCATGGTTCTTGAACAAAATGTAGGAATGGGTAATAACACATGAAATTTAATAATAGGATAGACGCGATTGTCATATGGACTATGAAAATAGTTTATAATACACATATTTTTCGAAAATACTAGGGGATATTCTTTGGATAAGTCACATTCTCTTTATAAACCTTCTGATAGAGTTTAATATAATGACACCCCTAAAGGATCCTTGTTTGTGATTATGAGATTTATATGCATAATGTTTTCAATTTATGTCAACTATTTAACTATTTTATGGAGTATTGATTATATTTTTAATGTTATAGTCTAATCTATGGTATGAAATAGTACAAAAAACCATAGTGGATGAAATGTAAACTATGTCAACAAAATTTATCCAAAGAGTAGGAATGAAAATTTATTTTATGGGATTAAGGGAATATTTTAATGGAATATAGTATCAAGAAAATTATCAACATATGACGACATGATATAATTTCATATAAATTCAAATGAATCATTAAATACCTATTATTTATTTTATGAAAATCCTAGAATCCAATTAAGAATAATAAAAAAATTGATAAGGGGATTAAGGGAATGAAGTAATTTAAAAAGAGATAAAATTATGGATGGAAACACCTTGGTACATGTTTAAAAGGAAAATAATATACCCCATGTGTGGAAAAAAGTCTATCATGATCATGATTTAAATGGAATGAATGATTTTTCTAGAGTTAAATGATTCAACTTCAAGGATATATGTACTTGTAAAAATTAATTCCACAAGTTTCAAGGTAATATACCTGAAAAAAATCAAAAGTATCATGGAAAAGTTAATGCGGTTAATATAAACTATATAGAATGATTAAAGTTATTATGAATGATTTCAAGAATTATAATATATAGAATTTTATCAATGATATACTATTCATAAGAATAATGATATGTATTGGTATTGTACTTAAAGGATTTGATTTTAGATAATATGTTGAATGGTACCATTGACTAAGAAAAGTGACTCACTATCATATTGACCCCCATGGAAAACATATGATCATGGGATGATATTTATTAAAATTTTATTGATGTTGAGATTATAATGATAACCTTAGGGGATAATATTGGTGTATATGAACTTGTATAGAGGCTTGATGGTTTATAGAATCTTTTCTAGAGTTTTATTCTAGTATATGTTAATGGAATATATCTAATGATCCAAAATTTTATATTTGGATGCACACAAGTTTTCATTTTGTTATTATGGTGATCATGGTATTAAAATAGTTTTAATGTGACCTTAAGAGAAACCTTATATTACATTGGTAATATTATGGTAATTTAAATACATTTATTGAAAAAAAATTATACTTTGAGTTTGGAATTAGGTATTTTAGATTATTTTTTAGGATAACTATTAATTGAATGAATTCTATTGATCTTTGGGTGTTATTTTATTAATTTCACTATCAAATTATATCATAGAAAATATATTTAGACTAGTAGAATGACATTCCATTATAATATTGAGTTAATCATTTCTTAATTTTTAATTATAGTTCATTATGAATATAAAATAGTATTTGATATTCGTTTCGTGGACTAAGAGATGAATTTGGAATTGATCAATAAAAAAATAAATTATGCATCTAAAAGAGAAAAATTAAAAATAAGTGTATTTTTATATATTAGTAGTCTGTATTTAAAAATATTTCATCAACATGAGGGAAGGGATATTGAAACAAAATATCATCCTAATAAATTCATTTATGTTAATACAAATCTCTTTTAAATCCTCATTGATTTATGGTTTTAGGTCCTTCACTTTTCATTGATAATTCAATTTATTATGGCCAATGTCCTCTATCACTATATGTAATTATTTACACTTTTCATCCATGTCTATATCTTCACTTAACCCAATTGTTTTCCTACTTCAAATCCTTGTAATGTGTTATTCCAGATGACCTTTTTATTCCCATTTTCTCTTATTGAAGTGGATTTTAATTAACACTTTTAGATGATGGTTTTCAATGATTGTATTTTAATATATAAATACCCAAAAAATAGAGATCAAGATTAATGTTCGGGGACTCAATTTATCTCCGAGAGTAGAATATAAAACCACAATACATTTAAATTAGGAAGATCATGGTTGATGATGTCTATTGAAGAAAACATGAAACTAAAAAGAGAATATAAAATCCTTAAGCATTATGATCAAATTATGTTTAAATAGTTTTTTATCCATTATATCATGTGATGCATGAAATAGTGGGTTTAAATGAAACATGATGATGTATTAAAATATTATTATTTAAAGCTGACCATTAATTACTAGCTCTTAATTTGGATGGTACAAATAGTACTAACATTGTTATGAAAATTTTAGTATTTAAAAATTTATAAAATAAATTAATTGGATATCTAATAATAATAAATAAAATTAAAATAAATCTAATTTAAAACAAATATGTTCTAAATAATTCATTACTCTAAGAGTAAATTAAGTCATTCTTTGAAAGAATAATTTATAATTAATTTTTAAAAAATAGAAAATTTATTATTAAAAAAATCCATTTTTTAATTCAATGTATCTTAATTATCATAGTGTGAATTTATGGGATTTTCATAACTATTACATTTTTTATGAATAAGGAATAAATAGTTATTTACTATATACTTCCTTTTAGAATAAATTATTTATAATGTTTAGTTATATTTTGAATAGGTTTTAATGTAATTTTATTCAATTTTAATAAAATTTTACAAATTTATGTCCTTGTAATCAGTTTTATATTTCATATTGATTTTAATCCTTATATACTTGTGAAATTTTTATTTTTAAACCCCACATTTTCGTCATGGATGAGAGTATAATTTTATGTTCAATGCTACGAATTACGTGAATTGAATTTAGAAAAATGGATTCTATATTTAGAATAGGAATAATTTATATTATTTTAAATTTTTCCTCACAATATTTTGAAAAAAAATTATCATCATAAAAAATAAAAATTAATCACTCTGATTAAGGTATAAATATATTTTTCATGGCTGTTAAACATAGAATTTAAGAGTAAAAATGAACTAAAAATTTCTCAAATTGTTATTATTTAAAATATTTCAACTATATCTTGTCAGAAATCAAAAAAAATTATTGAATATTTTTTCATGTTACTGACATAATCATATTGGATTACTTTTTGAAATTTTCATATAATTTCCATGGGGATTACCATTCAAACTAATAAAATGGATCTCCCTCTCTTCATATATCCCAATATCTTAGTGAATTTTTCAAGACCAAAACCTAAAAAAATATCACCAAAACACACTTAGACATATTATACCACTACTGGATCTCCCAAATGATCCTATAAAGGGTGTTGAAGGGTATATCCAAAGAGGTTTCTCATAGATCAGTTAATTATCTTAATAATGAAATTTTATTATCATTCTTCTTCTTCCAACTTAAATTATGTATTAAAACAACCAATATAACATCACCATTATCTAATATATACTGTTATTTTATTTCTTTATGGAATTCATTTATATATATAAACTTCTTAAAAGGGGAAAACATCTATCATGTGTTTGGTAGACTACCACCTCATAAAGCCATACAGTCCATCTTCTATCACAACATTTAAATGATGGATATAATGATTAATAATCAAAATTATATTATATTTGTGATATCATTTTACTTATATAATTTCAATATCATATATAAATTTGTTTTTATTATTCCATTTTAAATATGTTTTTCCACTTGTGTGTAAGTTGGACTACTAGTTAGAGAAGAGAAGTGACTCATTTTTCAATTACATATTACATGAAATTTGATTAGGATAAAATAAATTAATATATATTATCTATATTATTTAATATTTATTCAATATAATTATTATATTACCCAATTTCTTACACTTTAACTCATTAAGGGAGTGATATCATCACTTGTGTGTACATACAACTAACAACGTGATGTGATACATATTCCATGTAAAACATTCAGAAACGGTTAAAAAAATTACTACTAATTAAATATGAATTTATTATATTTATTATGTTGTTTTGATTATATATATATGTTACATTTAAAAGAATTGTAACATTAATGAAAAAAATTTCAGGACAAAATAAGGTTACTAACAACCAAATCATTGAAAATAATGAAATATTAATTTAGATTGGGTAGTAAGAAAATTTAATAGAATAATATATGATATTATTAATATAATTATGGTTTTGTTATAGATTTGTGTATTATTAAAAGTTTTATATATATAGTACAAACATGTTTAACGAATATCAGACATTAGATAAGGGTTTATAGTCTCACTTTTACTACCGTGCATAATATTAGATATCCACCGCTTATTTCCTTTAGTGGTTTATTAACTAATACATTTATATGTTATATCTTGAATATATTAATATTTCTTCGAATTCACAATTTTATTTTATTTCATTTATTCTTGGGGATTACGATTCAAATGTTACCAAAGTGGTAAGGGTTTATTTCACAATATCATCATTATTCATGATATTTTTGGATGTTTTCTAAGGGAAAAATATTTAATATATATCATAAAATAATTATATGTTATTATCATATGGTTATTGAAGAATTTTTTCATGTAATAATACAATTTTCCCACACATTGGTAATTAAAATTGTTGAGAATTGTTTTTAAAAAAATACAACTCAATTTCTATCTTCGATAAAAAATCCATTTTCATTAATAGACATGTTTTATAAAAATATTTTAAAAAACGTTTTTTAAAATATGAAAAATGTTTTATTTAATAAATATCTATCCATTTTTTCATTTTTTTTTAAAGATAATTGGAATCACCAAGATGGTTTCAAAACAATACATATTTGGATTTTATCAAAAAATGAAAAAAAATTGTTTAAACTTGCATGGAAAGAAAAAAAATGTAAATAATAATGAAAAATAAATGTTTTAAATATTATTTTATATGTTTTAAAATTATATTTCCAATTTAATGTATTTCAAATTGTTTTTTGAACTTTTTATAAAAGGTCACTTTCAAAATGAAAGGTTTATTAGTCACAAAAAAATTTTAAGGACCTTTTTATGGTATTTATAATCATCAAGTACATCAATAATCTATTTTAATTAGGATCCACTAAAGATATATTATAATGATACAATTTTTATTATTTTAATAGATTATTTATGATCATTTTCATAAGGTATGTACAATGTTATTACCATTCACCATTTTTACTCTAGATGATTTATAATTATGTTTATTGATTAGGATATGTATTAATATTATGTGTGATACTTTTTAAATATGAATTTTTATGATAATTCTATTTCACCTATTTCAACATAGAATTTCGTCGGAAATGTTAAGTGAGAGGTGGGGACCACTATATCTCTTTGAATCATTTAATGTATTAATGAGACAATACAGATTTATCGTCCATTATTATTTTACTAATTTATCTCAATGTATTTGACCAAGGAATAGATGTTATATTCTAAATATCTGAAACAATTAATTCCCTCATTATTAGTTCATTTATTGTTATCCCTATATTTTATTTGATTTGATAAAATATACATAGTTCCCTTTTCAAGATCAATTTATTATTTATATAGAATTATTTTTCAAAAATTTCTTCCAACCATATTATGCTCATGTTATTGAATTTATCAAATTTGTTTTAGTTTTTAACCTTAACATATTGATTTTCCCTTATTTATTAATAACATATTTAATATGCATACCCTTACAGGGAATCTGATCACACCCATTTATTATGATTTATTTTTTTGAGAAAAAAAGGAAGTGTTTTATGATTTATATTCCAAAAAATATATGGGGAATATTGGTATTCTGAAAATATGTTGGGCATTTAATAATTTAAAATTTATTTTGTATTCAACTATGTAAATAATGTATAACGAATTATAAACTATTTAATATTTCAGAATGTGATTATTTTTCTTGTATTATAATATTGTAAATTAGACATTAATTATATAAACTATGGTTGTGGTCAATGAAAATATAACTAAATAAAATGAAAACTTCTTTCAATAGATATTGTCAAAAACATACTCTATATAGTAATAATTGTTTTAAAAAGAATAATTATGTTGTATAAATTATAATTCATATAAAACAAAAAAATTACCCCATAATATATTTAATTGATAAAATATTCCCAAATTTTAAGTCAATGTAGATGATAAAATCTAAATAATTGAAAATTGACTTACAAAAAATCATTTCAACTTCTATATGATTCAAGTGAAAATATATTTGAATAAAAATAAATCATATTGATTAGCAGTTTTGATTAATAAGAAAATTAATGGTACTTATATATCCCTAGGATATAAATAGAGTACTCATAGGAAAATTGATGTATAACAGAAACATTTCCCAATAAATTAATGTTTGGGAAAATAATCATTAATACTTGATTAGTTTATGAAAACCCCCTGAATATGGGTTCCTGAAATCTATCATCAAATATGATGACAAAATAAATAATCCATGATGTGAAATATTAAAGTGGTCGTGTATACACAACATAATACAAATTCTGTATATAATATAAATCATATAAAAATTGAATGAATTTGAGATGAAAAATCTTTCCACTATCTATATTCATTTCTTCCAACTACCAAAAATTATGAAGATTAAAATTAAGATTATTAGATATCTCTATATGATCCTTATTATTATATATTTAATTAAATATGAAAAACTTATCAATCATTTATATTTATTTATTATAATTTTTTTCTTCTGTTTTTGTGAAATTAGAATGGTTGTCTGTATATTTTATTAATATTAAAGATCAATGTAACTTCCTGACCGGGATTAACTTATCATACCCAAGTTGGTCATCTATATGACCTTTGTCATGCCTCCTCGTATGATAGTGTTCATTGACAAGTAGCGATGGTTTATTGTTGATAATGATCAGACTATACCCTATGTATCATAGTATTACCATTTTGGAAATAAATATATAATAACAGAATGATATAAACAATAACTAGAACAAAAAAATATCGCAATATGTCTAAAATGAGGAATAAAATATCTCATATGAAATAATATACATGTAATGATAAACATGTTCCATGTGTCAACAATATATTCCCAATATAAATAATGAAACTGAAAAATATCCAGAGGGTCCAAGTCTAGTTCCATCATTTATAGTCCATCCCACATCATTAATCTAACATAGGAACCCGAAAAATAACCTTTCATGCAACCAGGAAATCTATTTGGGTGATGGATTATGTTTCCCAAGTTAAGTGTGAGTAAAACGTTTTATCACCCCCAAATGGAATCAAAAATAATATCTCGCCAAAATAGTGTATGTAGTTGTATAATGAAATAAATATAATAAATTAACTAAATAGTTTACATTTATTTAGTAATTCGTTATTTATCCACAAAAACACTTTGGTTCCTTAGGACACCAAAACACTCAAAACATACATCACCTCAAGCCAAATTCTAAAATATAACACATATTCAATTCACATTTCATTATAATGCATGATATTTCATTATGTAGTTATTTTAAATTCTTTATAATGTCTTATTAGAAATAGAGTATAATGTTAATCTCATGGGTGTAGACCATCATGTCAATAATCTCACAATAAGTTAGAGTATAAAAACCCTTTCCACACCCCACGGGTATTTGAAGAATTAGTTCTGATCCCATACAATAATATTTTCTTGCATGCACCTGGAACACTTTGGGTATTTGGATCATCTATCTATGTCCCACACACGTATATCAATCAATATCATATATCACATGTATTATAATATCACGTGTATAACAATATCACATAACTCAATATTAACAAACATTAATCCTCTTGTGACATTTTACCATCATAATATTTCATCAATTAAATCATTAATTAATTAAATTGACTCCAGAAGTTCCATAATAACAATAATTTACAATAAATAATTCAACAATTAATTAATCCAATTCAATCGATTCCAATTTGTCATTTATTAATGACAAAATTTATTAATCATATTTCACAATCAATATAATCGATTAATTAACTCATTAAATAATTAAACCCATCAGTTAAATTAATTAAATCAACAAGTAACTAATCACATTCAATCAATTAAATAAAAAAAATCTCCATTAATTATTTCAACAATTAATTAGCCAATTTTGACCATCACAATATCACAATAATAATTTCAATAATGAGTTATTCTAATATAATCAATTCAATATCCGATAATTCAAAATCCATTAATTAATTAATTCATCAAATTAATCAATTAAAGTAATGAAAAAAATTGTTAGTCATTCAACAAAAAATCTACAATTACATTAACACAATTATATTGATCACTCTTGGGGAACTGACTCAGGCTTGAGTCCCACCAGGATTCGACATTGTTCATATTATGAATAGGATTAATCAATGACATTATCATATCCAAAGAATATGTATATCCATTTTTTGGTGAACCCATCATATTGGCAAGGAGTGGGAATTAATTAAAAAACATGTTTCTACTCCCCCAGGGGTTTGGTTAAGTGTTACCCACTGGTTGTACCCCTCACTCTTTGGGAGAATTGGCTATGCCTCATGTCCCGCCACACTCGGACATTGTCCATATTATGAATAGTGCAATTCAACCCCATATTCTTTGATTAGGAACTTGTATCTCCCTGGTTTTTCAGACATACGAAACGAGTAAAGTGGGGGACTCAATTGTCAACCACGTTTTATCCCCCATGGGTTTAGGCGACTAGTACCCATCGGTTGTGCCCCTCACCCTCTGGGGGAGTTGGCTTAGGCTCGAGTCCCTCCAGGCTCAAGCATTGTTTATATTATAATTTGAGATATTCAACACTATTTTTAATTCGGGAATGTATAACCCCTAGGTTTTCGGACCCACTATACGGGTAACTAGTGGATCTTAATTGATAACCATGTTTTCCCTTGAGGGTATTAGTTTAGTGATACCCGATCGTTGTACCCCTCATTATCTGGGGGAACAAGATCAGGCTCGAGTCCCTCTAGGCTCGAACATTGTTTATAAAATGAATAGTGTTATTCGATGCCACTTTCTTTGTTGAGGAATATTCATCTTCCTTGGTTGGTCAAACCACTATATGGTAAAGAATAGTACGTAATTTACAACCACATTTTGAGCCACCTGGGGTTCATTTGAGTGGTATCCACAGGTTATAACACTCACTCTCTGGGGGGACTATCTCAGGCTCGAGTCCCACCAGGCACAGACACTGTTCATCTTTTGAAAAGGTCTATTGAACAACATTTTGATTAGTTGGGGAACATTTATCTCCCTGGGTTGGAAGACCCACCATACGGTTAGATATGTAGACTAAATTTACAACCACATTTTTGCTTATGTTTTTTAGTCGAGTAGTACTTAGTTGTTATATCAATATATCTCTAAGGGAACTGTCTTAGTCTCAAGTCCAAAAAGGCTCAGACATTGTTTATATAATGAATAGTGATATTTGACACCATTTTTATAGCTTGGGAATGAGTATCTCCCATGATTGGTGGACCCATCATATGGGTAAATAGGGAGATATAATTTAGAATAATGTTGTGGATTCCACAAGGGTTCAGTCGAGTGGTAACTTCTAGTTGTACCCCACGATCTCTACTGGAACTCACTCTGGATTGAGTCCCTCTAGGCTCATACACTATTAATATTATGACTAGGGTTACTCAACACCATTTTATTAGCTATGGAATGTGTATCTATCTGGTTTAGATGAACCACCATATATTTAAAGAGGGGGTCCAAATTGAAAATCACATTTTTCACAAGATCTTACAACCCAGTTGTTGAGGACTCGACATGTGAATCGAAGATACCCAAGTTTAAATCCAGGAAGAGACATATTTGTGGTTTACTATATCTCCACTATATAAATAATTGTATCAGGTACTATTCGATATTATATTAGCCAGAATTATTCATTTTCTAGGTCTTTCAGGACACCAGTTCGATCATCTAGTCCTTCAAGGCCTTCACGCCACCCATGGACTTCGGGCTAGTTCGTATTTCAGGCCACCTCAAGGCTTTCAGACATCCTCAAGGCATTTGGACCACCTCATGTATTCTGGTCCCCTGGAAATAGTTATTCATGAACCAAACAGACTCTACAAGGAGGTGAATTAAATAAAGATTCAGAGAAGCCATATTTATCTGAGAAGATACAAACATATGTGGTTTAAATATAGGGTATGGTGTTACAATCGAGACCAGCATGTGCGTGAATGAGAATCCTAGTCGCACTACCATGTGAAGGTGGAGAGTTTATATCATGATGTAAAAGGTGGGGAGAAGTAGTTCGATGTAGTTATAGTATATATATTTCATCTAATACCTATAGTTCTTGTAAAATATATGCATATGGGACTTGTAAGGGTTCCCCCTCATCCATTGAATGGGGGTGGTCAAAAAATAATAATAAGAATTCTTTCAAGATATTCAGGAAATTTCAATCAAAATGAGAACCGTCAAACCTAGATCTAGATCCAATTATAATGGTATAAAGCATCCCTTCATAGAAATGGATATTAATATGAAACATTTTGGAAAACAATTGGGGAGATATTGACCTAATTTGAGTGGGTCATATCATTAATCCAATATTACTAACCAAATATTAGAGTTCCAAATCCTTAAAAAAAATTGGGGAGTCTCCAATGATGAGAGATAATTTATAGTCTCTAACTATGGCTGATTAGGGTTTATTATGGGGGCTCATAATTTTTAAAACTATTATTCCAGTTGATTAAAAACATGCACATGGTTTCAAGGCATGGTATAATGGTTTTGAAAACTTTATTCCTTAACATTGTGACTCTTCTTAAGGTGGTGGGGGGGATGTGCACAATTTCTCATAAGAGGGCACAGAATCTAAAAAATTATTGCTATCCCTAAACTCCTTCTCTATGAGGGGTTTAATGGTTTTGTTGGCTAGGGAACATAGTTTGGTAAAATCATGCACCAACTGTGAACTATAATTTATCCATCATTTTTTCTCAAATTTTTACAAACACACACCCATGTTAAAACCATATCAAAATGTACTCAAAATAAGGAAAAATAATACATGAAACTAAGATCGAGATATTTACGAAAAATATCATAATCTTACAATCATATATGATATTTTTATACTAAGATAATTAAATAATATATTACATATACAATAAATAATGAATTATATATTTATTTATAATACATTAGTATTTATGGTCCTATAGTGATCCGAAATATCGGTTTATATCATTATTCATTTAGGTTTACAAAACATCCTATACATGAACATGATATATCTCAATTACTGATTATTGTTAATTATTTTTATATTATAAATATAACAAATGAATTATGATATTATTTTTATTTTTTATGTCATTGAATTATAGTAGATTTGGTTAATATAGTGGAATAAAATCAATATTAAAAAATTAATCTTCTAGTTTATAGAGGAGTTAGTCTAAAATCTCATGATTCACATTCCTATTTTTTGATGGGGATTGAAATGAATATGTAAATGGGTTTCTATTAATATGATTAAAAATTAGTATAAAAATTATATTTAGGTTATTATATTATTAATTTAATAGTAGTTTTGAATGATAATGACTATGTTTAAAGTGTTAAGGACTAACTAATACATGGTTTGGGAAATTAAATATTCTATGGAAATCCATCATGGAAATGAATTTTTTGGAAAATGAACTGATACAATAGAGTTGAGAACAAGATAATGGTTTCTAGATGGAAAAAAAATGTTATAGTTTTAGAAACTAATTTAATAGAATGTGTGTTTCCTGGGAGGGTTGATGTGTATGTTTATATAAGTGAATTAAAGATAATCTTTGTGAATACCCATATACTTTTCAATGGTGTCTATTGACGTCCACAAAATGAGAATGGATAATTTTAGTATAAAATATATTCCGAAAAATACATATTAATTCTTGAAAAAAATATAAAGGAATGAGAACCATGGGTACATAAATATCTGGCACCTAGATCATTTGAATCTCGTGACCCCAAATAAACTATGCATTCCCGTGACCACATGAAGGTTATGCGTTCGAATTATACATTTAATGTGATATGATAATAATCATGAGAAATTGCTCATATGGTCAAATTTATCACATGAATTCATTATAAAATGTATTTTTAATTATACTATAATCTTTTAGATTATTTTATATGACCAAGTGGCATGTCAACCAATAGACTCATGATAATTTCTAACAGACCCTTATAAAATTAAATATTGAATAACAGGAAGCATTATGTGATGAAAGATGCATTGATTTTCACATCAAGGGATTATCTGTCACACATGACCAGTTCAATGATATTTCATGATTCCTAAATGTATAGTAGATATAGTGACATAAGATTTTATATATAAATATTACTCCAATTATATGAATATTAAATTCAATTCATAATCTAATTTAAGATGACCATAATAGTTTAGTTTCTTTGGATACTAGGAAAAAATATTCTTATTTCTTGAATGATCTTGGTAATCCCCCAAAATGATCTTCTCCCTTATTAATCCTCATAGGAATACCCATTATAAACATTCCTTTATTTCATATATAAGAAAACATAATAAAGGGTGATATCAGATTCTCATTATGGGTAAACATATGATAAATCAATTTGTGATCATATGGTATCATAAGAGAAACCTAACTCTATATGATCATAATCATATGTTAGTAATTTCATACCCAACCAATCATATATCATGATTATGAGACATGTCATAAATCAATATATTTTCAGAAAAATTACCTATAATAATAAAAAATAATTAAACACAAGATCATTTTATTAATTTGAGGAACCATAAAAAATGTTGAAAAAAATTTCGTATTACAATTATAACAGCCAATACAATCAACATTGTTGATCAAAAATCATCACTTATTTACCATTGTAGATCAGGATGAACCTATTACAATTATTTGATCATGGGACCCATATTTTACAAAGTTTATCAAGCCCATCCACTAGTTTCCCATTGTTATAAAATGGTAGATGATTTTTTAACCAATGAACTAGAAAGATATATAGGTATCACCCATATCTTAATGAAATCCTTAAATTTGTCTACCACAATATTATAAAACAGTCATCATATCATAACATCATGACCCATGTAAGTAATATAGGTTTCAATTGACAACGGTTCGGGAGGAACTATTTTGTCCAACAAAAGATAATTGATTTCATAATCAATTTTATGGAAGTGGATATTGTTGTAGGAAATTAACATAAAAACCATAAATATATATATAATAAATATATTTTATCATATAACCATGTTTTAAAATGAATTAATGAAGGTGGAGGAAGAGAAAAATTCTTATTTAGCAAGATTATGTCCTCTTCTTGTATCAAATTTATGTTTTAAAAAAAATACATCCTAAGATAGATTTATGAAAAAATAAGGCTTCTAAGTTTATATTTGGGATTTATGGAGTGATTTTCATATGTCATATAAAATAAATTATTACTTTTAATTTTTAATATGATTGGAGATGGGGTGTCCTTTTATATGTGAAGTGAGTGTCACAGTTGTAAATATTTAGAAGAAAACGGTTGAGCCATTTTTTTAACATAAAACTTGCCGACAAAATGGACCACTATCGATAATATATGATATAAGGTTGATATATTTCTTAAAAGTAACTGTTAGAAATGTATTCGAGGTTTTTTATCCTGTAACATTATATTTTAATATATGGTAAATCCATTTTACCTTAACCACGTTATATTATTTATAAAATTCATAATATTAAGTATGTGGAATAATAAATTTAAAAATATTAGACGTCATAAAATATTATTATTAAAAATTTTGAATAAAATTTTAATAAATCCATTAAATATTTTGGAATAACAAATATTAATCTTAATCGCATAGACGCAATTAGAAAACAGTTTTGCAAAGAGAAAATGTGCAATATATTAATTATTTATATAAAATTTCAACATGAAATTGAATAAATAACCTGAATTGTATAAATAGATAAATAATTTAACTAATTTTACCTTGAACACAATCCTAATACAATTTTTATTTTTATAAATTCATTAATAGAAATGAAAATTCTTAATAAAAAACTAATATTTTAACTATTCAGAAAAAACATAACATTTTAGAGAATTATCCAAAATTATACCACATATAATCTTTAAAATTGGACTTAAACAACAATATTCATTTATTTAATTTAATTTATTATATGGAATAAAATTAATTTAAAAATATGTATGCAAAAGGTGAAAAAACTATTTTTTAGTAAAATACTATATTTATGTGTAGAATTGGATTTATTATTGTCAATTTTATTGATAAAAAATATGATAAATGTCAAAAAAAATTAATGAATATGTAATATAAAATTTTTATTAAAATAAAATACCAAAATTTATTTATTTATTTTATTGAAAAAATAAATTTTTTATCATGAAATTGTTTTTTCAAAAAACATTCCATTTATTTTTAAATTGTTTTAATTTTATTTTATTATTAATTGGTCACCAAAAAATAAAATATACACACATGTTTAAGCTATAAAAGTTCATAATGTATTTTAAATCATATTTATTACCACTATTTCAATAGCTCAGGGAAAAATATCATATTAAATTATAATATTTTAATGTTCTATCACATTTCATATGAAATTAGTGTTGTGTGTCATTAAATAAAAACATGGTGTTGCGTGTAATACTTGTTAAACTCCTTGTTTCTTATACTATAAAATATCAAAAATGGTAAATTTATTCAAATTAATCATAAAATATTACTCTGTTATATTCTACCCTCTTTAAAATTAATTTCTCCATCAAAACTCATCACATTATTACAAAAATCTATAGTTACATGTACCTTATTACATCATTATGTTACCATATACCTTCCTCAATATGGTTTCTTTTTTCACAAAACATTTACTAAGATAGTTGTGTTATTTTATTAAACATTATATATATGATCCAAAATCACAATCGATTATTCTATATGTGAAATATTGTGCTTCAATGGTATAACCTCTAGGTTTAGTACATGTGATGGATTAGGTACGTACTTCTTCGAGAGACGTACATGTAACACATCATGAGGATGATAACTATTTAGAGGAAGCACAAATAGATAAGCTAATATCTCGATATGATCATGCATTTATAAGGGATATATATATATATATATTTCCATTAGTTTGTACTTATTAATCATATTTACGAATTCATATAAAGACCATCCCATAGACATCAAATTATAGATTCCATCGATGATTATCAGAATAAAACATCATTCAAAATTATTTTTTTATGTTTTTATGAATGTATCTATACTTACCTCCAATTACATTAGTTGTGTAAATTTTAAATATATATTGTTATGTAACATAATTCTAATAAATTTTTGTTCGATACATCATTAAATAAATAGTGTTATAAGGATTCATCTACATGCTTGAGTAAAAGATAATTTTTTAAAATAAACTCAACTAGAAAAACATGTTGACCCTAACCACCTTTTAAATAAATATCATAAGATCTTATCATTGTCTCTAGGATTTCAATTATTCTCCGAGACTGACCATCTATTTGAGGATCATTCATTGTACTTAAAATCAACTATTTATCATGATCATGCTGAAGAATTCACCAAAACATTTTTTTAAACTTTTGAACCTGATCAAATTCAATTAAATACTATACTCCATTCAACCATTCAACATCATTAATTTATATTCTAGTAATATGATCCCCAGAGGAATATTGTTAGATATCTAAGAATTGTACTGAATTCATTGGGTAATCGACTAAAACTAATAACTATATCAAAATAAATCATATGACAAATTCAAAAGGTTACTAAAACCATTAATCACATTTTTATACTGTGTAATGTAATTCCAACTTAAAATAATTTTTCAGTAAAATATATACAAATTCAAAGGATTTTATTTCATTAAATGACTCAATAAGTACTCATATACATTATAAAATCTCATTACCAAAAACCATTAATTGAGTGTAAATGAATTTTAACATATAATCAAACATAAATGCATAAACCCAAGATGTTATCCAAAACTATTATGTTAATTATATATATATAGCTCCCAAATTTAATTTTCCCTTGCCATGTTATATTATTTTATCTTATAAAAAATAATTTTCTTTAGAATAATAGGTTCATCATTATAATGATAGAATATCAAATGTTATTTCATTATTCCAAAATCCATTTAGAGGAATATAATCACATGATATTTTAAAAAATTACGAACAATAATATAATAATAGGGCTCATTCAAACAAAATAATACATGAAATTATATGTAATGAGTGGAGTATATGTGTTTCTTAAATATCAATATTAACATCATCAATTAAGATTTCAAATTCATTATTTCTTCTATTTGACATCATAGGTTGTTTTGGATTATTTAATTTTATATGGTAATTAATTCACATAATTACCAAACTCTATTCACTTGAATAACTAGAGTGTGGCTGGTGCATTAGTTGGAATCCTCTTCTCATAGATTTAATTAATTGACCAATTAATCCAAATTCAATACTAATATAATTTATGACATGAAATTAAATATTAAAGTCACATATAATTTCAATTCATTCAATTCCCATGATACTACTTCCCTAATATGTGATATATAGATGGGATGAATTTCATTATAATATTTTATTTTTGAAGATACTCAATCTTTCTTCTTTATTTCAACCATTGGAATAGTGGGAATGTTAAATTTCTACTTCTTCATTCGATCCACATTGACTTAATAATTCATTATTATAAAATTGTATTATAACAAGGCCTTTCATATGCAAAGTTTTATGCCAATAATTAATCAATAAATTTTTCTTTTAGGCCTGATGATTAAAATAGATGTGTACCTTCAATTTCTTGTAAAAAATATTCATAGTTACGAATAATATATTCATACTTTTTATATATAAAAATGAATTATTTCTCAATATTTTTTCATTCAATACGAGGGATGTACTTATTGATAATTATCTTGTTTAAATTTTCAAATTCAATATATTAAATTTATTATTGTTACCTCATGTTCTTAATATGAGTCCACCATTTATAATCTTCGACATCTAAATGATAAGAAGAATAAATTTTTCATTATCAGAACACATACTAATTGAAAATATCATTTCACAAATACAAATAAATTTCTTATAAAATAATGGATCAATAGAACCACTAAAATAAAGAGTTAATTTCTGAATAAATCACTCAAAAGAACATTGTCCCCTCCATTTCACAATTAGAATCTGATCATTATTTTTCTCTTGATAAAGTTATGCACGCATAAAAATAATATTTTACATTCTACATCACATAAAAATGGTTTATTAGGAGGATAAACCATTAATTTTCCATCATACAAAACATTAACAGAGTTCCTTCAGGATCTAGACTATAACACCCCAAGATTCCACAGTACGCTTCTCTTTGAATAATACAATAGCGTGTGTTGTACGCAACACTAAGTTGAAATGCACCATGACTCACCAAACTAGACGTCCAAAGGATTTTATGTATATTATTATCTGAATTTTAAATTTTATATTATCCTTATAATTTTAGAATCCATATTATGAGTTTCTATGACTTAATTTAAAAACAAATTCATTTTTCAGATAAAAGAAGTATTTTAAAATAAATTCAATTTTACTGACTTTGAATGGTGAATCCTTTTTAAATACAATATATGAAACTTTTATATATTAAATTTTACAAAATTAACTACTTCTATATTATTGGGACATAATAATTTATTTTCAGTAATGTTTTTGTGTTTTTCTGATAACTTTCAAATTTGGGTGAGTAGTTAAAAATACTATATTTTAACTGAAAACTACTTTTTTAATAAAAATTATTTATATTGTAAAATTATATATTTTAATGGTTTGGAAGTATAAATATATAAAATTTTAACCATTTAATCCAATGATGGTTATTGTAAGTAATTTCACTTTGAAATTGATATAAACAAGTGTCAAACTTTTGATAGTTATTATTTCTTAAAAATACGCCTTTTGGTTTGACATCAGAAATTAATTTAATATAAGAAACATTTATGTTTTAAATTTTCTAAAATAGGATTAATTTTTGGATTCTGAATATCGAAATTATATTAGGGTGAAATTTTGGTACTTTTCTGATAACTTTCATATTTTGATGAATAGTGTAAATTACTAAATTTTAATTGAAAACAACTTTTTAATCTAAATAATTAATTGTGAAAAATTATGAATTTTAGTGATTTTAAAGTATAATTAGATTATAATTTTTCCATTTAATCCAATTTTTTTCATTAGACATAATTTCATATTTAAACTGGACATAAGAAAGAGTCAATCTTTTGATATTTATTATTTGTTAAAAAAACACTTTTTGTTTCAACAAAGGGAATTAATTTTAAATTAATTTCTGCCACTTATGTGTTTTGAATTTAAAAAAATGGATCCCATGTTTATAATAAGGAGGTAAAAATTGTTTAAATAGTTATCTTTAATTTTTAGACATTTTGAATAATTACTTCGGTAAATATTTCATTTACCATGGATAAAGGGTAAATCTGGTAAATAAGGGTTAAAAATAATATTATAATAATACTAAATTACCCTCAAACATGTCCTAACCCTCTTGGTTGATACATGTACCACCATGGGCATATTTGTTTCGATTTTGGGACCCCATGAAGCCACTTTTAAGTGATAATAACAAATTGTATTTATTAAGTTAAATTAAATATAAAAATGACATAAACATATATCTTTTAGAAAAACCATTTTTACATAGGGTTATATATTTTTGATTTTCAACAATAAATATTCATTATAAATCTATAAATATTATCTACATAATGGTATTTTATTTATAATTTTTAGACATTTAATATTTTATATTAGTTATGACACAATAATGATACAATATTTTCCTTATTAATTAAAGAATCAAATAATTGATATTATAAATATCAAAATAAATGTAGTATGAATATTTTTATGAATTACACTAATTTCTCGGTTAATATAACATTTTAGTGCTGGTTATATGAATTTGGTTCTAAGTAATAATGATGTTGTGAATTTATCAAAAAAAATACCAAATAGTGTCAAAATTGACATAAAAGTGTTTTTTTTTCAAATATTATATTATTAATTGAAATTCAATTACTAAAAAATATAAGGTTCGTCCAACAGACTTATATCATAATATATGTATCATTAATGGACCACTTGGGGTCGGTTGGATGTATATAGTAAGTTTATTAACTATATAATATAAAAATACAAATTGACATGGTAAATGTCAAACTAATTATCAAAGAGATAAAACTAAATGATAAGATTAATATGTTAACCCAAACCGGTCTAAATTCTATTTTTTGAGTGTTTTTTGACCCATACCCACCTTAAACATTAAATAATTCACTTTTGATCCATTAAAAACTGAATATGAACTTATTATAAAATAATATTTCTATATTTTCTTAAGGTGCATCTCGTCCCCCATATAAAAGGACATCACTTCTAACGAATTCTTAAAACTTTCAAAGCCAATTGGATCGGCCATAGCCTGACAAAATACTCTCTAATGATCCCAAAATTCATCCTAGAGGCCTTATTTTGATAAGAAAGCCAACCTATGGAGCCATTATTATCAAATCAAAAGGAAGAACTCGAAGAAGAGGTAATTTTTTCACCACCCATTTTCATGTTGATTACTTCTTTAACTTCTTCTTTATTTATTGTTACCATTATAAAATAATAACTCCAGTATCTACAATATACTGTGATTTTATTATAAATATGGTACAACCATATTCACAATTCAATCCATCCTTTGAATGACATGTCAACATACGTGCGTACGTACGACTTACCGTCTCCACATAGTGGTGTAATTGTTATTCAATATATTATTATTTTGATTGGAATAATAATGATTTCTAATCCATGTAAATAATAAATATAACATGATAATGATTCTGTATATATGATATACCATCCAATTATATATCAAAATAATGATATTGTTGCTCGTGCGTATGTCCGGACTACCGTCTCCACGGACACGGTGAGATTCATTCCCCATCGTATCCATTCAAGAAAAATTATCATTTAATGATGAAAAATAATGTTTAATGACTTGATATCATTCAGGATATGAATAAGATACGACCTATCCATAAAAAACATGTCTAACGCGACAAAACATATAAAATAAATTGAGTAAGTTAACACCCGAAACAACGATAATACTAAGATATTATTAACAAATCAATGTTAAAGGATCATATATGATATCATATTAATGTATATGATACTTTTATAATTTAATAAAAATTTATCACCATTATACAGGAGGATTACCTACCCTCAACCAAGGAAAAGTAAAAGGTAAGGGTTATTTCACAATCTCTTCATTATCCGAGGTTGTTTATACTTGATTATCTACTGGGACCACTTTATCATCCACATACATAATTTCTAAAAATGTATTTCAAAACATTCTTAACATTTTAAAGAATATGGGTTAAAGTAATTTATAAACTTTTTTGAATTTTTATAATAATTTTATAAAGGAATCATTACGTCATTTTCCAAATAAGGTCCTTTTAACATTTTCGAAAAAATTAAATGTCTTTTTTTAACATATACAGCAGGTGCAGCTATTTTTCACTATTGTAAAATCTTTAAAACTTTCCTTACAAGATTATAAGAATATTTTGAATATAAATGTTTTATTTTATAATTATGTGACCTTTAAATGATTTCAAAATGAATATTTTAAATGTTTTTGAAAGTTACTCTTCATCAAGAGCAGAATTCTAAATGTTTTTAAAGATTTATCATTATAAATCATTTTAATTAATGTCCATGTTTTCAAAATGATTTTAAGGATTTATTTATATGGACTTGAATTTTTTGAAATGATATTCCTTTTCAAATGTTTCAAAGTGGTATGGGACACTTTGATTCAAAAATTACTTTTAAATTACTTCCTTTATAAATGTGTGACATTGAAATGATTTCAAAAAGATAGATTTCTCTCAAATAGATTTGATTTATTATATGTCAACATCATTTGATGGATTTTAATCTTATTTGATGTTGATTTATTATGATACAAAACTTCCATATTGTATTGAAGGTTTTGTGATATGTTTGACTATGGATGTGTTATTTTTATACAATTCCTGGTTTATGAAGAAAGTATTGACATTTCATATGCTAGTTTTAATACGAATGTTTATGTTATGTTTAAACATATTCATATGAGGAATGCATTGGGATTATTATGTGACTGGTGGAGCACACTATAGCTCATCAATGCATCCGTTGGTCTCATGATACAAACTAGTGTCTTAGTAAGAGGCCTTGACAAAATCTTATTTACTGTCTTGGCACGAGGCCTGGGCTATGTGGTTATGATAGTCTGGCATTATCCATTCCATCATTATGAAAGAGGTTATTGATATTTCATGTGATTATTCGACTAGTAGAATATCCATGTGAATAATTAATTGGGATTATTCCATTTTATCTTTTTCATATTATGCTGATGTTCATGTTTAAATGGATTTTTTTAGCGATACATTTCCTTAAATGTTTATGCTTGTTTATTAATGTTTCTGCTATATTGGTTTCCTTACTGAGCATCTGAGCTCACCCCTTTCAATGTTTTATTTTTCCTAGTATGTGAAGAAGTTATTTATGAATGACCCGCGGGGATAATATGAGGGGTTATGAAGACAAGATGTTATTGTAGTAGTTTTCACCTTATGATGTAATTTAACATTATGAATGTATATAGGAATTCCAAGGTTAATAAACTAAACGGTCATTCGAGACTTGATCTTTCTTGTGATCATGCCAATGTTATATACTAATTCACCGACTCTGGGAAACTGGTGTCGGGGCATTACAGTTGGTATAATAGGATGTTTAGTACAAACATTGGAAGCTAGATTTAGATAAACTCTTATTAGAGCACATAGACCTATGATAGAATTTTAAAATTAGTATATAAGAACTTCCATGAATTTTGGTATTGTAGAGTTTTTGTGAGTTTTTCGAGCAATACATCCATGCCTGGATACGAGCAGGTAGAGGCGGCTCTGGAACAGATGTACCTAGGGGTGAAACCAGAAAACACCACTTTGAGCTAGACTCGAACGGGAATTAGTGCATGACAACAGGCCTTGTTTCACTCTTGGTAAAGACAATCCCGAGGGGATATGCTTAGTATAATTCTCAATTTCATTAAAAACCGTTATAAATGGTTTGTGAGTATATACTTCCACAAAGAAATTTTTTCTATGAATATGGATTATATCCATAAATAGTTTAATTTATGTTAATTGTCTTACAAGTATGGAATTATATATTTTGATTCATAAACTGATCTTATTTAAGACATTGTTTAGAAATGGAGCCCAATAGAAGTAATGAGAAATCCAACAATATGCATGATCCAAAGTGTATGAAGGATCATATCTTTCATGGTATAAATCCAGAATTTATAAGGGAAATAGTCTCCCATGTATTATCATCATATGAAGAAATAATATCATGTGTTGATAAGATAAGTAATGATTTCATGGAGTCCTATTGCATGGAAGGGAATCCAGAGAAGGAAAGTATGGCAGAGAGAATGATGAATAAAAGGAAGAAGGTAAAGAAGGATTTTCCCATATGTGATAACTATGGAAAGAATCAACTTTGAAAATGCTTGAAGTGAATGAGAGTATGTTATATGTGTGGGGAAAAAGGACACCAAGTATGTGACTTCAAGGGTAAGAAAAAATTTTCAAATGTATTATTCTTTATCTGCAAGGACTTTGGTCACTATGCGATCCAATGTCCCAATCATCGGACTATGCCTCAAATGATTCTATTTGATAATAATCAAGTTATGATACTACCAAAAATTAAGAGGAATGACTAGTGTTCTTATGTTGTTATTTTGGAATTATTTCATTGATGTGTTGTATCAATGATGTACTAGAAATAAATAAGGATTTTACTGAAGTACTATTTCATTAAGGATTTGAGATTTTATGGTACTATGAAAAGTGACTCTACAACAATTTAAACATTTTGGAAACTACATGGTTGAAGGAATGATAAACCTTAATATGGTCATAATATTGAGGTACTGATTTTGGAATAAAATATGTTTGATTTGGTAAATTATATTGGATATTCTTGACTGCCTTGAAACTGAATAAAGATTTGTATATTCCATATTTGTTGGAGTTTACAACATTTCTGGAAGGATGAAGTATATCCAATATTCAATAAGAAATTATGGATCATGAATGTAATAAAAAAAGTTTTACGGTAATTCAGGATGTTTCAGTGTTTTAAAAGAATACATGATGAAGGTATTCACATGCAATTACGGGGTAAAAAGGGTCTTTATTGTGTTTACCTTCCTTATAAATTTTGCACCGTGAGTTTTGGAAGAAGTATTTTGGATAATTCTAGTTTGAGAATATTTTTGGATTTCAATAAAAGGACAACCCGGTGGTCGGGTGGCAACCTGTCACGTTTGGCAAGGCCGTGAGACTTGAACCCATAACCGAAGGGGGTAAAGGGTGTATCACCTACCACTGGCCCATGTGATGTCCAAGATTGAATTGTGTAGTCTTTTTTAAGAAAAATCTGGTAGATGAATTATAAATTCATTTATTTTTTTTTAACTTATATGAATAGGATAAATGGTATATTATTTTTATATTATATTATCTTTTATAGTGAAAGATGAGTTTGTGCTAGAAATTAGTTAAAGGATGGGACTAACTATCATGTATATATTTTTCTGCTTCTCATATTCAACAAAGAAATTAATTTGTATACTTTTGTGAAGGGATCTTAAAATAAAAAAATGTGTTATCCTAATACCATATGATTTGTTGAACTGATGGTATTTTAAATCATCATAGATTGATGAATTTAAGGCTTTCAATTTGACACTTGTTTGTGATTGATGACATCAATCACTACCTATAAATATTGATGTTTTTCCACTAATTATATGTCTCTAATTTCCACCAATGTTATCTTAATTGATATCATGATTTGGTGGTGACACTTTAATTTCCCTTTCCTCTCATTAAGATTAAATTTTATTAACCCAATTTCCGATGTGGGTTTTCCCAAAAAGATATTTTTGATTGTCAACCTTTTAATTTCAAAAAATAATTTCAAATTGTGAGGACACATTTTATTGAAGGAGGGTAGAATTTAACACCCCAAGCTTCCACAGTACGCTTCTCTTTGAATAATACAATAGCGTGTGTTGTATGCAACACTAAGTTCAAATGCACCATGACTCACCAAACTAGTCGTTCAAAAGAGGTTATGAATATTAATAACTTAATTTTAAATTTTATATTATCATTATAATTATAGAATCCATATTATGAGTTTCTAAGACATAATTCAAGAAAAATTCATTTTTTCAGATAAAAGAAGTATTTTTCCAAAAATACATTTTTACCTCATTTTAATGGAGAAGCATTTTTAAATCCAATATTTGAAACTTTTATATATTAAATTTGACAAAATGAAATTCTTATTTAGAATCGGTACATAAGAATTTAGTTTCAATAATGTGTTGGTGTTTTTCTGATAACTTTCAAATTTGGGTGAATAGTAAAAAATACTATATTTTAACTGAAAACAACTTCTTTAATCAAAATAATATATAATGTTAAATTATAAATTTTAATGGTTTGGAAGTATAAATAGATTAAATTTTTACCATTTAATCTAATGATGGTTATTGTAAGTAAATTCAATTTGAAATTGACATAAACAAGTGTCAATCTTATAATAGTTATTATTTCTTATAAATAAGCCTTTTGGTTTTGAAAGTGGAATATAATTTAATAAATGAAACATTTATGTTTTGAATTTGATAAAATAGACTTAATTTTTGGATTCGGAATATCGAAATTATCTTAGGGAAAAATTTTGGTACTTTTCTGATAACTTTCATATTTTGATGAATAGTGAAAGTAACTAAAGTTTAAGTAAAAACAACTTTTTTAATCGAAATAATAAATAGTGATAAATTATGAATTTGAGTGGTTTTAATGTATTATTATATTTTAATTATACCATTAAATTCAATGTTTGTCGTTGGATATAATTTAATATTTGAACTAGACAAAAGAAAGTGTCAATCTTTTGATAGTTATTATTTGTTAAAAACAAGATTTTTGTTTCGACAACAGAATTAAATTAAATAAATTTCTACCATGTCTATGTTATTAATTTATAAAATTGGATTCTATATTTAGAATCATGAGGTCTAAATTGTTTAAATATGTAACATTTATTTTTATACATTTGGAATAATTACTTCGGTGAATATTTTATTTACCATGGTTAAAAGGTAAATCCAGTAAACAATGGTAAACAAAATAATATTATCATAATAATAAATTATCCTAAAACGTGTAATATCCCTATTTGTTGATACATGTCCGACCATGGGCGTCTTTGAGATGGTTTTGGGACCCCCTGGAGCCACTTGTATGTGATAATGACAATTATATTAATTAAGTTAAAATAAATACAAAAATGACATAAGCAAATATATTTTAGTAAAACAATTTTTATATAGGGTTATATATGTTAGATTTTTGACTATAAATAATAATCAGAAAGATAAAAATATTTCGTACATAATGGTATTTTATTTATAATTTTTAGACATTTTATAATTAATAGTATTTATGACACAATAATGATATAGTATTTTCCTTAATAATGAAAGAATAAAATAAATGATATTATAAATATAAAAATAAATGTAATTGGAATCTTTTTATGAATTACACTAATTTTTAGGATAATATGACATATTAGGACTAGTTATATGAATTGTGTTCTATGTAATAATGCTTTTGTGAATTTATCAAAAACAAAATAACCAATAGTGTCAAAATTGACATAAAAGAGTTTTTTAAACAAATAGTATATTATTAATTTATATTCAATTCCTAAAAATCTAAGGTTCGACCAAGAGACTTATATCAGGATAAGTGTATAATTAATGGACATCTTGGGGGGTCGTTTGTATGTATATAGTATGTTTATTAACTATATAATATTAAAATATAAAGTGACATGGTAAATGACAAACTAATGAAATAAGAGTTAAAACTAAAATATATGGTTAATATAATGACCCAAACCTATCTAAATTCTATTGGTTGATTGGTTTTAAACCAATCCCAATGATAAATTTTAAATAATCTACATTGGATCAATTAGAAAATGAATATGAAATTATTATAAAATAATATTTCTAGTTTTTCCAAAGGTGCCCCTCATCCCCCTTACAAATAGACACCACTTATAACCATTTATTCAAACTTTCAAAGACTTTTGGATCTGTGAACCCCTTCCCAAAAACTCTTTCAACTTCCCTAACTTCAACCTAGAGGACATAGTTTGATATTAAAGACAAACTAAAGAGCCCTTTTGACCAAATTAAAAGGAAGCACCCGAAGAAGTGATAATGTTTTCACCACCCTTTTTCATGTTCATTTCTTCTTAAACATCTTCTTTCATTATTATTCCCATTCTAAAATAATAATTGCAGTATCTCCTATATATTTTGATATTATTATAAATATGTTCCAACCATATTAATTATTCTATCCATCCTTTGAATGACATGTCACAATACATGCATACATACGACTTACCGTATCCACGTCGTGGTGTAATTTTTATTCAATATATGTTTATTTTGATAGGTATAATAATGATGTGTAATCCATGTGAATAATAAATATATCATGATAATTATTATGTATATATAATATACCATACAATTATATATCAGATGAATGAAATTTTCTCTCATGCATACGTACGGACTACAATCTCCATGAACGTGATGAGATTCATTCCCCATCGTATCCATTCAAGACTAATTCTCATTTAAAGATTAAAAATAATTTTTCAGGACTTGATATCACTCTAGATATTAATAAGATACAACCTATTCATAAAAAACACGGCTTACATAACAAAACATATAAAAGAAAACTAGTAAGTTAACACTTGAAACAACGATAATACTAAGATATTACTAACAAATCAATGTTAAAGGATCATATATGATAACATATTAATGTATATAATTATTGTATAATTTAATAACAATAATTTCACCCTTATATAGGAGTTTATCCTACCCTTAACCAAGGAAAAGTACAAGGTAAGGGTTATTTCACAATCTCTTCATTATCTGAGGTTGTTTATACGTGATTATCTACTGGGACATCTTTATCATCCACATCCATGTTTCTTAAAAATTTATTTCAAAACATTCTTACCATTTTACAAGAATATGGGTTAAAGTAATTTATACCGTTGATTAAATTTTTATATGATGTTTATAAATAAAATCTATACGTCATTTTCCAAACTAGTTCCTTTTAACCTTTTCGAAAAAATTAATGATGTCTTTTTTTAACTTATACGTTGGGTGCGACTATTTTTCACCATTGTAAAATCTTCAAAGATTACCATGCGATCATATAAGAATATTTTGAACTTAAATGTTTTATTTTATAATTATGTGACCTTTAAATGATTTCAAAATGAATATTTTAATAATTTGGGAATGGTACTCTTTATCAAGATCAGAATTTTTAATGTTTTAAAGATTTATCTTTCTAAATCTTTTTAATTAATGTCCATGTTTTCAAAATGATTTTAAGGATTTATTTATATAGAAATGAATGTTTTGAAATTATATTAATTTTATAAAGTTTCAAATTGGTATGAGACACTTTGATTCAAAAATCTCTTTTAAATTACTTCCTTTATAAATTTGTGACTTTTAAATGATTTCAAAAAAGAGAGATTTCTCTCAAATAGATTTTATTTCATCTCTATCAACATCCATTGATGTATTTTAAGCTTATTTGATGTTTATTTTTTATGATACAAAACTTCAATATTTTATTGAAGGTTTTGTGATATGTTTGACTGTGGATGTGTTATTTTTATACCATTCATGGTTTATGGTGAATGTATTTTCATTTTGTATGCTAGTTTTAAGACGAATGTTTATGTTATGTTTAAACCTATTCATATGAGGAATGAATTGGACTTAGTATGTGACGGGTGAAGCTTTCTATATTTCCTCGATGCATCAGTAGGTCTCATGAGACAAACTAGTGTCTTGCCATGAGGACTTGACAAAATCTTATTTGTAGTCTTGCCACGAGGCCTTGGCTACATGGTTATGATAGTCTGGCATTATGCATTCAAGAATTTTGATGTGGTTATTGATATTACATGTGATTATTCGACTAGTAGAATATCCATGTGAATAAGTAAATGGCATTATATCATTTTATCTTTTCCATATTATGCTGAAGTTCATGTTTAAAAGGCTTTTGTTTTAGATATACATTTAAATAAATGTTTATTCTTATTTTTGAATGTTTCCTCTATATTGTTATCCATACTCAGTATCTGAGTTCACCCCTATCAATGTTTTATTTTTCCCAGGAAGTGAAGAAGTAATTTATGAATGACCTGCAGGGATAATATGATGGGTTATGAAGAAAATATGTTGTTGTATTAGTTTTCACTTTATGATTTAATATAAACTTTATGAATGTATCTATTTATTCCATGGATACTAAAATAATCGGTCTTTCGAGACTTGATCTTTCATGTGATCAGGACAATATTATGTACGAATTCCCCAACTCTGGGAAACTGGGGCCCGGGCATTACTTAGACATTGAAAAAAACACAACACATTGCAAGAGAACACTATTCATAATAGAAAACCATATTATCATTAGAAGAATTTATATGACTTTTAAACAATGAAACATTTTTTTCATCTGTGACATATTAGGAATATCCTAGGTCATTAATGGCCATTATTTATACACATTAATAAGGATTGTAAACATTTGTTGATATTATAAAGCATATTCCTTAGTAGTGTTAAACTAGGTGTGATGTAAGTCCTGTTATCGTGCACCAAGTGATTATCAAATCCAGATCAATGGTCCCTTTTGAGGGTAATTTCCCCTTGGATTTTCTATTCCAGATATACAACCACGTTTAATATCTAGATAAAGCTGTAGTTATCTAAAAATGAGACTCTCAATCCTTAAATAAATTATCGGACATTTCTTACACATTGAATCGTCAATATACATATCCTTAGATTTATACATATAATTATACATAGAAATATCAATATGTATCTCACTATTTCATTATAAACATAGTGTATTAAGGACAAATAATACTATCCTCTGATACCAAATATAGAGACCAATAATTTTATACATTGATATTACATCTTATTAGATGAATATTAAATAGATTTCATTAACACAAGCCTGTAGACTGTAATATATTAATCTAATTCGGGACTAGAAACATAATATTATTATTTCATGTATGTTCATTGATATATCCCAAAATGATATCCTAACGTAGTAATCCTATTTAAAATACACAACCATAATATTTATTCATAAAAATGAGAAATAAACATAAGAATGGGTGAGCTGATATGCTCAGTAAGGAGAAACATAAGAGATAACAATCTACGAAAATATGTTACAATAAAATAATAATAATGGTATGTGATCTTGTGAATACGTTAATAATTTTAGTCCCAACCTTTTATAGATTCATAAAATGAGTAATGGGATAAAAATTTATCATCTAAGAAAACATAGACCGTATGTCTAATATATCATTATATATCAATCATTAAAAAAATGAAAAGTTCAGAAAAGTTCATCACTTGTAAAAAAATAAAAAAATTGTTCCATAGTCATTATTAACAACCATTATTGAAACCATAGTTGATCAAGACACATCACCTTTTCCCATTTTTAGACTATTATATACCAATTTCCCATAGTGGATCAGAATGCACCATCTGTCCATGTGGAAAAAGTCAATCAACTTGTTTAGCATTATTATATCATTAGATATAAAGTATTACCAAATATATTTAAGGGATATACCAGTCCCAGTAATGTAAAAATGAAAAAAATACATATGTGTTCCAAAATATCATTAATCATTAATTATATCATCACATATAAAAATGTGAAAAGTAAATGGGATTCAAAGAAATTTCCTCAACACAAAATAACAGAACCTGTGAAAATAAATGGGGTTTAGAAACATTTCATCAAAATAAAAATTTACCATACAATGAGTATAAAAGTATGTAATAATTCAATATTACCCCCATTAAATTTGAATTAACACCAAAGAATTTCATCATTCAAATAAAATGATATTGGGATATCACCTAGAACATTTTTTGAACAATATATTTTTTCCATAATGAAAATTATTTTTTAAAATAAAAAATATTTTCGATATCCATTTTTTTAAATAAAAATTGGAAATATATAAATAATTAATTAAAATATTTCAAAATATTTCTCTATGAAAATTAAATTTTCATATTGAAAAACATTTTCATGAACATAAAACATTTTTAACATCAATTTGATTCAGAATCAACATTAAATATTATAAAGTTTTTTTTAAAATATTGAGTGTTCATTTAGGTTGGAAATGTCGTACATGATAAAAAATAATATCCTTTTACATTTTCAATAAAATCCAAATGTGTATTGTTTTGAAAAAAATCATGATTATTTCTTATAAAACCATTATTAAAAAAACAAGTTTTTTCACCAGGATTCAACATGAATGTAGAATGGGTCCCCCTTTATGGTTTCACTTTGGTGTATTTTATGCACTCTCTCAATTTCATGCATGGGATTTCCATCTATTTTGTCTTTTATAGAAACTATCAATTGTTATATCATCCATATATGTGTACATAACTACATTCCAAAGGCTTTTGGTCATCTATGTTTTCATGCCCATCAACTCTCCAAGAATCACATTGATCTATAAGATGCGAGGTTGGTATCATCTCATTAATTATAAGGGAAAATATTTCATACTATAGGGTTCACTTATATATTTATCATATGTTCATTAACCTCTCCCTAGTCACTAAATAGGACAGATTAGGCTAATGAATTTACTATAGGTTAATTCTCTTTCACATGTGAAGGGAAAAAATCACTTTAGTGATACAAAATGTATGTATATCAAGTTCATTATAATATTAGGGTAGTGGGTGGTTACTTATATGATAAAGTAATATAACCATGTTCTTTGGAATATTCTTCCATTTATAAAGAAGGGTAGTATTCTAAGAAGGTGATTGAGCCATTATTTGACATCCTACATATCCTGGTTATTACATGAATGAAATCCTACATAGATCATTAGTACCATGAAGTTTAATGATATTTAGAGAATAAATTTGTTTGGTGTAGAAAGACAGAAAATAGTTGAGCACAAACCCAATGGCGGTGTCCTACATAGCTCTCATATAGAAGAAACAAAAGTTTTCATAGTTCTTTATTGTAGGGTTTATATATTGGGATAACTCATGTAATTATAGAGACTCATAGTGTATATGATATGATTAATGAAACTCTCTATGATCTTGTCAGATATCCTCAGTTTGAGAAACATGGGATGTCGAATTATCATTTAGTTTCTCATGATGCATGACTTATGCACAATGAATTCCTTGAAATGATTTATTATTAGACATGGGTATTGTTGAGATGTATTATGTATCCTGGTTATGGATGGAATCTAAGACATCATAACTTGATGGGATTTCCATTACATTGATTTATGATATATAATGATCATATCTTGGGATTAATTTTCTCCCATTGATTGATATTTTAGAGTTGTGAAAATACATACACTGAAAGGGGTGTTTAATTGAAATCGGTCCTTATGAAGGCATCCAATGTATCTTAGTTCTGTTATGGATCAAAATCATCATAGTTTGGTTTTATACGACGACTTATGCACTGAGGATCCCTTATACCTTAATGGAGACTTATATTGCATATGATATGATTTCTTTAATTCCCTAATCATGCACCATCCATGACTATTGTGAGAAAAAATGGATAAAAATTAATCAATGTCATTACATTTAATAATGGACATAGATTCTAGTATTTCATTGGATGATTGATATGGAACTCAAACCTCAGGGATAGGTGGACTACATATCCAATGTATTTAAGGAATTAGAGTCATTGTAGTTACCTTTGTTTTGGTTAGTAAAAATTGTTGTTGCCCTGTGATCATGGCTTACACACTAAGGAAGATAAATCTTATCATGTCTTGGAATTCCCTATTGAAAGGAACTCTATGTTTGGAGGTTATTTCTTGATCCATTTATCATGTTATATGAGCCATCAAATGACATGTAATGAAACATAAAAGGGTTTCACAAGATTAAGTGTGGCATAGTCTAAGGGGTGTCACTTATATTGGATAATGCATTTATGAGACATCACAAGACATGCCAGATATTTCTAGAGGGAATCATGAGTCTCAGTTATATTTCCTTGAGGATGTCACAATATTATTGTTATCATGCAGAAATTCCTTAACATGACCCATATTACATGAGTATGAACCTTTATATAAGTCGGGTGATGTGTCTAAAGAATACCACAAGTCATGGGTTATAGACCCAAAGGGTACTTATGATCAATGTGGTTCCCACATGCGATTTTTGTGATTTGATCTAACATCCATGGAGTGTTCTATGTTTCCCTGATGGAATGTTAAAGGAGTTTCTCAAGATAAAGGTGAGATAAATTGGTTCTATCATGATTCATTGTATAAAATATTTAAAAAATTTATGGTTAGTGATCATATTCATTTCTTAATCCTTAAAACATTTATCTGGTTTCTAGACCTTTCATTATGAATGTGTTGTTTTTTAGTGTCAGGTCACCTTGAATCACACATGATCTTGTGTTCTTGTGGGATTATATTTGAATTACCTCACAGAGATCCTTCACATGATCTATTTATGATAAAAAAATTATATTATACTAATATCATGAAAAAATTGCTTTAATATAGTGTTTTACCTAATAAAAAATGGATTATTGTGTGATATACCACTTCGAGAATTCCACAGATGTCGGGATCCTAATACTACAGATTCTCATCATCCCACATGCATAGTAGTGGTAAGATCCCAACCCTTTCATCATTTATCAATGGGGAATTTATAGTCATATCCACCCCTGTTGTCCAACACTTTTTGTGGAATATCTATAATGAGCCAATGCTAGAGTCTGTGAATGGGTATGATGTTGCATGTCTTCATGAGTCTTTATCATGGACTAATTCATGTGTGTTGTCTAATTTTTAGGGATCATGAGTCTCTTTCTTCAATACTTCCTTTATTATATTATTACCTATTAATGGGGACTTTTTTATCATGGTGACAAATCGAAGGGCATCCATATTGTTATTCTTATATCATTGAGGGCCTTCAGAAGATCGGTGTTCTTGTTCGAAGAATCTCATGATACCTTGGGTGACTTGTCTTGGGGTGTATCTATATAATGATGTATTTTATTGGTGTATCGCAGGGTCATTCCAATGGTGAGATGGGTGCATAAAATGCCTTTTAGATACTTCAAACACATCTCGTATCCCCCTTTTTATACCATTTGTTTGATTTCACATCGATCAGGTATTATACGATTTTTAATGAGTAATGTTATTGTTTTTTACTCGATTTTATAGTGATGTATTTCATGTACAGTATGGGTCGTATTAATAATGTTCAAGAATGTAGTGTATATGTCTATTAATCTATGCATAGAGTGGTGAGGAGTTGTCTAGTCCCACTCAAGGACTCCCATGTGGTGATTCTAAAAATCCATAGGGATCACATGTGGGTATTAAAACATGACATTGAGGTCTAAAGTATCTCATTAATCCCCGCGTTGTGTGTTTCATGACTTTTAGTGACCACGAACACCTATTTCCCCTCTCAATTTTTTCCTTTTTTTCTATATTTCACTAGTTTATGTATCACATAATATTTCTAGGATGACATTAAGGAATTTTATTCTTCCAAATGATGATATGTCACATGATCTCTATTAACACTAGGGTTTTCTCTATTTTGATATCACTCATCCATATTTTTGAAGTATTTTTTGTTTTTCTATAGGAACATGTCCGACCGTCACCATGTGACTATCCATTGTCTAGGGATCCATAAAATGAGAAAGAAGGTTCATATAAGGGGGATACATATGACTTTTCATCGATTATGGGTCTTGAGTTTGATCCTTCACTTTACTTTGAAATGGTCACAAAATCGTTATTCCCTTAGAGACTCCTGCGATAAGAAACTCTCAGCCATCATCCAGGCCTTTTTCTTTTGTGGGGGAAGATAATACCAATATTCAGGATTTTCTCCCTTTGGGTTTTTATTGAAGTTCATCCGATGGGAATCAATACATGGGTAAAAATTTCAATAAATATTCACCTATAGAGTTTTGAAAACACTTTTGAAAACATATCTAAAAATATTGTTTCTTATGGATTTTTTTTACAAAATATTAGAATACATTTGATTTTTCCTAAAAAACTCAGTTTTGAATTATTGAGTACATAAAGGGATTAAAATGAAGGGAAAAACTATTATATATAAATAACCATCATATAATAAAATAAATTATCATTGTAAAATATATATCAAAATATTTCATCATTAAAGAATAATCATGAGCAGTCTCGATAAATGATGAAATTGTAACATAAAATCTAGACCACATTAGTAACATTATAGTATACTCCTAGTGAAATAATAACATGAAATGAAACTTAAAATATCATGGTATTAAATAAATTCAGGATATAACATTTCAAAGGGCTATATAGACACCTCATTAATGAAGACGATGCATAACATAACCTATATCTCAATGAAGCAGAATTAAGAAAATAATTATATATCAATTTGGAATTTTTTGAAACATAAAAACCTTTAATGATATATCCTAAAATGAATATGTAAATCACAATAATTAGTAACATTATAGAAATAAAAATTCATATGTATTATATGCATGGCATAGAATAAACACATGGTGAATATAGAATTTTCATCATATAAAATAAAATCCATATGAAAATCCTTTACCATAAATATCAACACCATTCATACATTTAAAAAAACCTGAATAACCATTTTTTATTATAAATACAATACAGAAAATTAAGTATATTCAAATATAAATATAAATTACTTATTACATTTTATTACCTGTTTATTATCTATTCTATTTTAGAGTCACATTTCTAGTAATAATTGTATTGGTTTTTTGTATGATTTGATTGGTTATTTTATCACCCCTATTACATTAATAAGAGTTCCATAATATCCATAATGTTAGCCCAAATATAAATATCATATATATTTATTATATATGTATTTATAGAGGTCCATAAATGTTAGAGATAAAAAATGAATTTCACAGTTCATGGAGATTGTAGGCCATACTTACTAATGAAGGTTGTTTAAAATTCCTTGAATGATTAAATAATGGAAATTAAATAATATAATTCCATTATAAAATAATTTATATTTCTTATATATAAAATATTTTAATTTAACCAATCCTTATTAACTTCCATGTGATGGGTGAATTAATCACATCACTTCAAAAGTTGTTATTCCACTGTACACACTAGTGACTTAGTAGTATTTACAATGAATGGAAAATAAGAAGATATATGTGATATAATAATTAAAAATGTATAATAATTTAATAAATATCATAAAAAATCATTTATTAATTAATTATATCCAATTCTGATAAGTATTAATGGAAATACAATGGACATTAATTTGTGAGGTGGTAGTCTATGGTACACACAAATGATGATTTCGTAACAAATTTGATTGAATGAGATATTTTTTAGGTAATTAACACAAAAAAATATCTGTATATGGATGATAACTAAGTTATTATATTATTATGTTTTAATAATAATTTTTGTTTGTGTTGGAAGAAATAAAATTAATATGATCTGTGAGGAATGTTACCTCTTTTTGGGGTAACCTCTTTAGGTTTTGAAAAACAAGACATCTTATAGTAGATTCATTCCAAAATTAAGAATATTATAATTGAAATATGTAATTATGGTTTTTATGTCCTTATATATTGGACTAAATAATGGGTTTTGGAATTTTTAATAGGATACGAGAATGTGTGGAATGTTTTCAGGGAGGTTTGTGGCACACTTGTAATTTTTGAAAAGAAAAAGATATACCCACATTTTTCACATTTAAATTGGATATCAAAAAGGTTATTATCAATATTATAATATATATGTTTTATAAAATATTATAAACTATTTTTTCATGTTTTTTGTCATTTTAAACATTAATATTTATAGTTTACACTTCTATAAACTGGATTCTACCTTAACAACGGTAAATAATTTTACTATTTTATTATTAATTAAAATAAGAAATTAATTTTACCCTATCAGGTAATATTTTATTTTCTCATTATAAAAATGGAAGATTATTTTTCCAATAATTTTTTCAAAAATGGAAATTTTTAAATTAAAATTAATCTTCTAGATTCTATAAGAAAACATGATTTCGAAAGAGAAAATGATCAACTGTTTGAAAATTTTTTATATAAAATTAAACATAAAAGTGATTATAGTGAAATTTTTTTATAATTGATATATTATTGAACTATTTTTACCTTAAAAAATATAATATAATGTATTTTTTGTTTCTAAATTCGTTAAATGAAGTGACAAATATAAAAAAAATTATCACTATTTGTAGAAAACCATTATTATTGTAATACTCTCCAAAATTCACCCTCAGATAAATTTTAAATTTCTATTTAAAAAAGAAAATAAATTTTAGAATCAAAATTCATGAAATTTGTATAATTATTATTAAAATTTGTGTAATATAGGGTATAAATTTGTTTTTATTATTGCATGGTTTAAAGTTTAAAATCTGATTTAATAACATATATTGACTATAAAAACAGAAGAAAAATATATTAATTTTATTTAATATATAATATATAAATTTCATTACAATCATTCACCAATATTGATTAATTTTATTTCATGAGATAAAACATGTTATTGTGGATATTTTTTTTTCTAAAATGATTCCCTTATTTTAAAACATTTATTATTTTCATTAATAATAAAATTTCCACCACAGAAATAATGAAATATACATGTGTAAAAAATATATTTTCAAAATTTAGATATTAATATTCATACATCCATTCCAATGTCTAGGTGATAAGTACCATGATTAAAAATAAAAATTAAATAATGGATGACGATTCGTTTTAACTCAGTGTATTGTGTAATGAAAGATTAAATGGTGTTCCATAAAATGAAATAAAATATCTATGTTTTTTTGAATAAAAAGAATGAAAAAATTAAATTTATAAAAGAATATCTATAAATCTAAGGGTGTTACGTCAATTATTCAATGATAAATCCTTTGGGCGGTAATATTTATCAAGTGATGCACCTTAGATAGAGCCATTTGATCACTTGTTTTCCCTTAAAATCCAAAGTCATGTTGATCATATATATTTGATTATGAATACACACCATTATGAGATCCAACATTGATCATGTGACAAACTATAATAAATCTGATTATCCATCAATGATAATTCATTCACACAATTGTGAGATATATTAATGATCATGTGGATCCCTCAATAACAACCACTGGGAAATAATTAAGGTCATATAAAATAGCATATCAAAAGAAGTAAAATGTGGAAACCTCAACAAAAACGAATTTAGAATGTTTTTTCATGTGAATGGATGATTTCATCCATATGATCTGTCAATTGATGATTAGAAATCCCCACCAACATGCCAGAATCATCATGTAATGACAGTTAGAACATGACCCATGGGATAGGTTGTTCATATGATGGTCCTCTGATGAGACAACATGATCTCACAAAGGACCTTATAAAATTCTACTTTGATAACATAATATCATATTCAATAGGCATCTTGATCAAATTAATACTCCCTAACATTCCATCCAAATATTGACAGGCCCCTAGAACATAATGGTTTCATTAAGAGAAATCCCTATTAAATATAGGAATACAATAATTATTGTGATAATGGAATGATCTCATAGTAACATTTTTATTTTATAATAATATGTCTCTATGGATGCCACTCGAATGGTTCATGTGAAATATGAAATGATCCACCAACCCAAAAAATATATATAATATAAGTATTGAATGAAGAAAAATAGTTATGGGTTGTATAGTACAAATAAATTAATCCCACTCATCACAAAAACATGGACAGAAGAATATAGTGGGGTGATTAGTCTTAATAGAGCAGAAAAAAACACAATCAAAAGGGTCTACTACTATTTAAACCTAAAAATAACTAATGGTATTTTATGAAATGTATGTACACATCTTGTGATCACCTTATTAGTCACATGAAAGAATTTTGGTTCAGCTTATATATTATAAGAAATAGTTTGGGCATATTTTCACAGTCATGCGATGAATCAATAGGAAAATTCCCCTAGAACATTGAAGAATATATTCCATAGAGGATAAAAATTATTGAAGCCTTGGGTGAGGGTGGATAAAATTATTTTGGTGTAATGGGATCCGGTGATTCTAGTATCCTATTCATTATTAACAAAAAAAACCCCATACATGTTTGGAATTTCATGAGAAAACACCCAAACATGTCATCTAATTAATGAAATATCACACAGACATGATATATTGGTGATGGGATATACCTTTGAACATGTCATCCATGCCACTTGAAGTGCTCCAAATATATTATCGGAGTCACATGAAGTCCTCAAAAAATCATATCCAAGTCACAAGAAGTCTTATGAACATATCATACTTTCTCATGAGCAACCCTTGGGAATGTATGAATTGATCACATTAATGGAATTGGATATTTATACATTGATAATGAAAATCATCAAAGGTTGGACAACATAGCCCTACAATAGTCCATAGACTTTCAACTTTGATCATGTGAATAGTCTTGAGATATGTCATCCTTGTCAAATAGAGACTCAAAAAATGTTAGGTTATCCACATGGACATGTCTAGAAGAGACCCTAGATATGTAAATAAGACACTCTTGACATGTTAGGTGGATACCCTTTTACATGTAATAGTTGTTAGACTAGAGTACTTTTGAGTGTTCCTTCACACCATATGAACCCCAAACCATGATTCGGTGTCCACAAATTCCCCCTTCATTTGGGAATATTATATAATAGGTTTGGAATAGGTAATTGTTTAATCCTACCAGTAATATGTGAGATTTATCCCATCCAGACATGCTCACCTAGCTGCACATGGTTCACATTCTTTATCTATCCAAGTGTAATGTGAATATATATTCACATGGAAATACACCTTGTTATAGGTCCCTCTATGTATCATACACTTGGACCCATGGGAAAAAAATTATTCCATGAGTTTATCAGTCTTTTTCATCCTTCATCATTCTAAGAAGGTGAGGAAACTATGTAAACAATAATTCCTAGTATTAAAAGGATTCATTGGTTGAATTTTTGTGGGAAATCGTCAGTATTATACACCCCATAGGGTCTTACATAATGAATATGTCATGTATATATATCTTCTATGTCTAGTAACATTAAGAATCTTATTCCACACATCGATCAATACTCACATGTCTTTGGTATTTTCAATTGTCATTTCAACCACATTTAGAATTTATCATAGTCGGGAAAACATTATGGTTTAAGACATTTTTTGAAACATGATACATTTTCCCTCATAAATAGAAATATATCTCTGTTTATCTCCCATGGGAATTCATATACTGGTAAACCCTAGGGATATAACCCCCACAGAAATTAATTATGTTTCACCACCCATCAGTGTATTAAGGGAAGATCGAATTACGATGACTCTGATTCCATGTATATGTAGAATATGTTTGACTTTTTCTTATAGATTGATATAAACACCATTTTCCTAATTTCCATCATACATGTCATTTCTATATGATGTTAAATAGAAAAACATGAACTTTAGATAATTACATGAATTTTTATTCCTAATATCTGAGGGAAACATATGGAACATCATGAATAATCAATCCAATAATTGAAACAAAAATTTATTCCCTAGATAAAAGAAAACACTATATTTCTTGGATATATAGATTAAAACTATATGAATATACCCATTCATAGAATATAAATTTAAATGGATAGTGAACCTTTGATTAAAGAAAATGGCCTCATTAGTTGAAACCCCTCTACATATATGTGGATTTAACACCTGGTCATCATATTTAGGTAACCATCCCCATATTAGGATTGAGAATAAATTCAAAAAAATAAATTAAATATCTAATAGACTCTTGGAATAGGTAATAATTCCCCTCCCCCAAAATGGTATGATGCGCCCAACCTCACATCCTCTTGAATGATGTGATTTCATAAGAATAATCGGGTTTAAAACCACAAATGAACACCATCCTATAGAATGTAGATATGTACCTTATTTTGGAAGTCGAAGTCATTGGAATTTTTATGAGTGATAAAATTTTTAATACAAATGTGAATGATATTGAAACCATACATGACCCCCACCCCAAATCAATTATGTGAGATCATACATATTCTGAATGAAATGAAAATGGTGAACCGAGTATGAAACCATGTAACGTTAAAATAACTGAATCGTTAGAGTCATTGGGAATTATGTCTCCTATAGTAAGGGAACCATTCATATCACTTCGGTGTAAAAAAATGATGAAATCAACATGAATATCCCAAATAATAATAATGATTTATTGAATATGAGTCGGGGATTTTTCACATCTCTTAAGAAAAAATTGATATTATAAATATTAAATTCATCAACAATAAAAAATTAACTAGGTTTTTATGAAATTAGTATATTATAATAATAAATTTCCCATACGAGAAGAATTTTTGAACCACTAACAAGAATTTTAAATCATGTTTCACATGCATTGCTGATTAATAATGATTCATATGTGAGATGAATTATAGATCATGGGCCTTATTACTTTTTTACATTTTGACTGAAGGAAAAACTATGATAGAAATATTTACAATAGATCATTTATTCATAAAGAGATTTTTCAAGAACATCATTTGAAATAGTATCCTTGGTGGGTTGCAAAATCACCTCACCAACATGATGCCTATAAATGTGGGTAGAGAACAAGGAAGATCAATAATACCACAAACATGGTATTTTCCTAACTGTCGATTCTTCATATAGAGGTATCCAAACACTGAATAGGATACTTCTATCTTCATCAAGGAATTATGAAATTATACCAATGGAACTTGTATCCACAATCAAAAGTTGTAGAATATTATCCCATGATTTCATCATTAAATATCATCCATCTATTATGATGGTGGATTTACGAATTGACAGCCACTCTATCCTGATTTAAGAGAATCAAAGGAGGGATCCTTTAAACCATTTCACTCTTATTATCCTACATGTTTTTCTCAGTTTCTTCTAAGAGTACCACTCAACTAATTTTCAAACTAGACACTCAGGAATGGGTACCAACATGGTCAGCAAGGGAATGAATATTTATGGATAAATGGTAGTGGGATAATAAACCCACTTCCACTAATGAATCCCCATAGCATAGTATTGAAGTATCTTATGTAAGGCACATATCCCTGCTAACATAGATCAAGAATCTTGTATGTTCATATAGATTTCATGGAGGTGGCACATATTCCTTACACCATACATGATTCCCCTTGAAAAATTATGATTGAATAAGTAGGACTCGAGTAGGCTTATAACCCTCCTTAAATAGAGTACATATGTCTATATTTATTGGAGGGATAAACGTTTTAGGTATTCATTCCTTAAAAGACACTAATAATGTGTCAATACATTCTATAAACATTATAAGAGCTATTTCGATATATTTTTGATCTGGTATGGGTGTAGGGATGTGCACATATCCCCATTCTAATATATAAAGTAACATAAAAACATGATTAGTATGAAAAAGTGGATCATCTTGATAAATACCTTATTATTGATGTAATACATGGGGATTATCAACATATTATAGTAAACGATAAGGAATATAACTAATTTCATATCTTATTTTTTACCAGTCCTCACCAATAAAATTTTTGCATGCCTTAGGAAAGGAGCACATTTCCATCAAAAAATTATAGTGGAATACCTTAAAGGCACAATACTGGGATCATGCCCCTAATCTAACCAAGGCTCACCAAATTAATCGGAAACATGACATGGGTTAATAAATAATTACTTTTAAAAAATAATAATGGAATATTCCAATGTAACAAAACCGAGAACATATCGCCACACTAAGTGATGGTTTCCATTATAAAATGTAAATCACCTCAATGAAGACTCATATCCCTACCAATTAAGTTAATTTTCATATTTACAATACTCGTAGAATCTAGGATCATATATATAAATCATTAGATGAATGACTGAACTAGTATACATTAGAGGATATACAATAAGAGACACATATCCCTTCTCCTAGTACAGAGGTATATCGAAATATTATAACAGGGAATGAAAATCTAAACCTGTCTTATAACACTGATTAATTCATAATTTAGAGAACTATTCCTATGACCACCCATAGGTAGGGTTATAATCGTTTTGGTAATCCAGAATATCAATGGAATACTCCAACAACATCTCAAAAAAAGTGATCATAACCCAAAATCACCAGATGCTTAACAACAAATTCCAACAACCACCATGACGATTGATTATATCCCTACTCAAAAAATAATGGTAGGTCATCATATTCCATCAAAAATGTTTAATGACGATAATATTCATAATTTTCTTATTCTTGTTCCCTTGAGTTTGTAAATAATATATCTAGATAATATGAAGGGTCCATTTAATATATAACTAATCTAGAAGGTAATCCCTACTCCAATATTCCTCCTCACATTAGTGAACATATGGATTTTAGGGACTCTACATCTAATAACCACTATGTTTTACCATTATTTGGTTATATCTCTCATTGAAAATTAAATCTTCCCCTTTACATGATAATTTTTTATAGAAATGGGCTAAATAATAAGACACCTTCTTATATAAAGGTTCTAACAACATCGAGGATAACCATATATAGAACCCCATAAACTATCATCATTACATAACCATTGTAAGAACCCGGTAATTTTTGCGAAAGGCTCTGGAATGTTGTTGATATTATTCCAGAGCAGCGCCTTCAGACGGCGTGCGATTTCGAGCCCCGGAGTGGCCGGAATTCAGTTTTCAGTGCGCTCACACCGTGAACAGAAAATAAATAGGATAACTCCTAAAGGGTGATTTAGATCAGATATCTGAGTGTACGGATGGGTCCAGAATGGGGTGTTTACCCTAGGAATGACATAAAACTTGTCAGCGTAGGACGTTTGGACCCCTCGCCCGCTTTCGGAACATTAGATGGATAATTAAATTAATTAATTAATTCATTTAATGGATTAACTGAAGTATCTCATAAATGGTGGATCAGATTGGAAAACTGAGGGCACCATTGAGTTCGGAATGTTACTTTTTCCCTAGGAGGGGTGTATGTTTTGCGGGCGCGGCCCGTATGTGAAAAATGGCCCCTGGTGCGTTTTCGTAATTTGGCAGCTTTAGGTGTTCAGTTTTATAACTTTTTATTGGGGCCTTGGAATAAAATTACAAGATCTCTGTTGTTCTCAGAGCATGGTGTTTACCCTAGGGGAGGCTTAACCTCGACCTCGTCGGAAGTTTCAGACGCTGGTTAAATTGGGGGTTTTAATTAATTAAAATTTTAATTAATGTGTTCTACTTAAAGCCATAATCCCCTCCAATCTTTTTCATCCTCTAGAAGAAGGAAGAAACCAATGGAATTTATCCCTCTGATCTCCTCTCCTCCTCCTCCCAAGGCAGTTGCAGATCCGGCCAGCGGATCGTCACGAAGCGACAGGCTAAGCCCCACCAGGTAGGAGTTTTTCCATTTCGTTTTTAATTTCAAACCACTTCCTTTGAACTCAATATTCATAGTCAAAATTCTATTTAATCTTTGAGAAAAGCACATATATACGTAGTATACATTCGAATCTTTCCGATGCTTCTTTCGGAATTAAATTCCGGGTCCCGGGGTGTTCGTAAACCTCCGGCGAAGGTTGTGGTTTTTTTTGGGTTTTCTAGCGAATCTGGCCGGACCGGAGGGTGGTCCGGCGAGGTTTCGGCCGCAATGACGTGGGTCTTCAGCAGACGAAGCCGAGGGACTTCGGTCCAGGAGGATCGATAGTAGGCCGTGGACACGGACGGCGGCAGGCGGCACGACATGGCTCCTCGGCAGCGGTGGCCTTCGGCCGGACCGAGCAGGAGGGGCTGGGGCTTCCGGACGGCAGAAGACGGGCTACCGAGGGCGAGCTGGTGTGTGTCGCAGCTGGTGCAGGCGAGCAGCAGGGCTGCGGTCGGTGGGGAGGAGCCGAGGCAGTGACCTCGGGGGCTGCGGGAGGAAACCTAAACTCCCCTTTTGCGGGTCCTATTGGGAGAAGAAGACCGGATGATTGGCCGGTTCGGTTTAAAAAAAATTAAAAGACAAAAATAATAATAATAAGGTTATAATAATAATAATATTATTATTATTATTATTATTATTTTGAGAAATGATTTATTTATTTTAATAAATCATAAACCGGGATTTGGTTTCGCAAGCCGTCTATTGAGGCGCATAACTAACGTCGAGGCTGACTTTTTTGTGTGGTTTCAGGGGTTTTAACTTCCGAGAAGAGGGGCTCGGAGGCACAACACGTGCGTAAAGCAGCTTAACGGGCTTCCCGAGAATTCTTGTTTTGGGTGGCACAGACACATCCAAAGTCCATTTTGGGCGCCGTCAGTGGCGTTGCGACCATGGCACCGAGGTGGAGTTTTCTAGTGTGGTTTCGGGCATTGATGCCGGAGTTGAGGAGTGGGACCCACGACCCGCCTTTGAGCTGCGAGCTACGTTTAGCGACTTTCACATTGGGAGTCTATTCGGGGTGTGCGAGCAGTTGATTATGGATATTTTTCTGAGGGGATTTCAATGGTGCAATCTGCCCGCCCTAATTCCGCATGATGATGCAGGCCCCACGAGGGTCATTTGGGCGTTGACGATGATTTTCCATCTCTATCATCGGGTGACCATTTTGGACAAGTGAATGGTCCACCTCGTGTAATTTTTCGAGAGGATCACAATGGTGCGATCTGTTCCTTGTGTTTTAGGACCTGGATGCAGGTCCCACGAAGCACCGCTCGAGTGCGGTGTGCCAGAATGTACCTTTTTTCCGGATATCCGTTCCACTCAGCTGAGTATTGATTTTGACGTGTTTTTTCAAGAGCATCGCGATGATGCAGTTCTCCCAACCTTTTTCATGATAGTGGTGCAGGTCCCACATGGGTTGGTTACGGTGATAGTACATTTTTCACTGGTTGACCATTTCAGGCGAGTAAGTAGTCTATCTCGCATGTTTTTCTACGAGGATTACAATGGTGTAATATGTTCATGTGAGCGGAGCCTATTACACGATATTATTAAATGTGGAATGTAAAGGTGGCCCAGTGGTGGTTCTTCCTGTTGTGTTAGCAGAGAACCCTTGGCGTGTGATCGCATGAACTCTCGTGTGAGTGAAGTTATGCTTAATGGGATGTGGTTGGATGTGCCTCAGCCGTTGAGGTGGAAGGTTGGAGTTGTTACATCACGCCTTCGTGTTGACGTTGGGTTCCAGGTGTATGTTATCCTTTGAACTGAAGACGTGGTATACGATGGGATTATACGAGAGGATTGGTGGGTACATGTGGATGTTGGTACTTGAGAATGATTTTGCGCTTGGTCTAGATTGACTTGGGTCCATGCATCATGTGTGCCATATGTCCATGTCATATTCTGCATTACATACTTTTGACCTCTTGTTACGTAGAGGGTCCCTTTGTTCTCGCCGTAGACCAGCATGGTTGAGTTTTCCCCTGGTTCTGTTCTCGTTTGGCCAAAAGAGATGGTTCAGTTCCTTTGTTTCTTCAGCTGTGAGGGGTTTTAGTACTATGCCCTTTCGCCGGGCTGCGGCACCGTTTATGACTACTTGTGCTCATACATCGTGGGTGTTTTCCCACTTTCTGGGATGATTTGTCTTGGTCCTCTTTGATAGTGACTCAGTAGATTGGAGCATGATCTCCTTGAGAGGCCTTTTTGAGTTTCTCTCGTTGCTTTGTGTTCCCTAGTAGAGTTTTTGTGGATTCGTTGTGACTAACACTTTACGCGGGCACAGATCCTCTACCTAGGAGGTTGTTTCTAGCAGGGCTGAGGTTGTTTCTAGAAGGAATCGCCAGTGGGTCACGATCCAACAGGGGTGGCCAGTACAGCACTGTTCACTTTGCAGTTCCATCCAACCGGGATAGCCAGAGTGGTTCTAGGTTTACCTTCAGTGGGGCTGGGAAGTGGTCCCTAGTGCTGGGTTTACCTCCAGCTGGTCTGGGATGTGGTCCCTGATGCCAGGATTACCTCTAACTGGGCTGTCCAATGGTCCCTGATGCCGGGATTACCTCTAGCTGGGCTGGGCAGTGTTCCCCGATGCCGGGTTACCTCCAGTTGGGCTGGGTAGTGGTCTCGTCGCCAACTTTAGCCAGGTTTCCCTCCAGTGGATTACCCCGTTACGGGATTGGGTAGTGTGGCACACGTCGACTATTTCTGGGTCTCCCTATATTGGGAACCCGTCGACTTCCAGGGACCCTCTAGCGGGGTTGGGCAGGGGGTCGCCTGTCGAATTTGAGGAGACCTCTCGACTGAGGGGCAGTGACGAGTTGTGGATTTACGTTCTCCTAGAACTCTCATGTACGAGGGGTACTTTCCCCAACGAGACGTGTCCTTGGGACACGACCTAAAACTGTGTGGGCGAGTCAGTGCCGCCCAAAGCGGATAGTGTCAAAATGTGGTGATTTGAGCCCCTTAATGTGTAGTTCGGGGAAGACATGCGGGATGTTGGGCATCGATGGGTTTTACTTCTAGTACTGTTGGCGACTAACTTATCTTGGGCTGAGCTATAGGATGGAGATCCCCTTAAGATCTTTTTTTAGATTCTTTCTTGAGAATATGGATATGTATATACCTTTTTCTAGTACCCACTTCTGGGATTTTGGTTACTCTCCTTCCAATAGAGGAGAAGGCTCACGGGGTATGCCACGTGCTTTCCGTGTATAGCTTCTCGTGGTTGGACGAGTCCACCCTCCTGCTATAGGTAGCGAAGACTCGAAGAGAATTTTATCTTCTCACCATTTCCAGCTCCTTGTTTCTGGGTGATTCTACCTCCTTTCTTTTGTTGGGTTCAGATGGAATCTCTACTGGTATACTATTACACTCCTTATTATATTCATTTACTATTCCATGTTCTCTCTACTGCTCACCCTTCGGTACCTCCTTTGTTGCTCCCTCGAGCCATTGGGGTATCATTCTGAGTATTTATATACTCACCCCTACTTGGGCTTTGCCCGCACTTTGTGTGCACTTTCAGAAGAAAGATAGGTTGGTCGTGACTTCAGTGGAGCATAGGAGTTTGGGATCTTGGACCGCGTGTGGTGGTCGTAGTCAGGTTCCAGGTGGGGGACCCTTCCTGCTGTTTTTCTTTTGTTCACCTGTTGACAGGTTGTATCAATTTTCTGGTTGGGAACGTGTTTTGACCCTTTTCTTTTCAGTGTACCTTCACTTTTTACTTTGTACTTTTAGAGTTTGATGCACTTTGTGGTTTATTTATAGAAGTTGGTACTTCTGTTTTCTTTTTACTCTACACTTTTGCAATGAGTCTATTGCGTGTGTGTGTATAGGTACTTAGGCAAAGGCCTCCCTGAGTAGTTGTGCCTTTGGCGCTAGTCGCCATCCCCTGGCCTATGGAGGTGGGCTTGGGGTAGTTGCGGGTTGAGCCCGGGTAGGGTCGGGTCGTGAAAAAAGTGGTATCAGAGGTGGTTCATTCCTTGGTACGCTATTCAGACATTTCTAAAATATAAGGAATTAGTTGGGATCTAGGGAAACAGTGTTAATGTGTCTCGAGAGCGGCTCTCAGGCCAGGGAGTCCAGTGATGGTCCGGAGGCCGACTTGTTCATTCACCAGGACCTTGATAACCTGCTTGTCGACTCGGTATGCTGAGACACTTGTGGCAGGGAAAACTGGTTTGTGAAACAAATAGGATTGAGTATTTCACTGCCCTTCTTGAGTCAGCTCCCCATTGTTGTTATTGGTATATACATATATGCACATTTGACTATGACACTCCTTGATAATATTCAGGATGTCTCCACGAGGACAGTCATCTAGGATAGCAGCTGTGGTTCGTGATGATGACCATGTGAGCTACGAGGCCATAGTCTAAGACCCATCAAGAGAGCCCCTTTCTCCGGGTGGGCTGGTAGCAGCACCCACACCTGTTGAGCAGCAGACAGCATCAGCAGAGCACGCTGAGATTGATCGCAGGTTGAGTGCACTCTGTGAGTTCTAGACGTAGAGACTGCTGAGGTTCAGTGGTGAGCCAGACCCTCAGGCAGCATAGGTTTAACTAGAGAGAGTGGTTCGTCTTTGTAGTCTTGTGCAGACGCTGACAGATCAGAGGGAGGCTTTGGTATCCAACCTTTTTTTTGGAGCATATTGGCGTTGGTGGAGTCTGGTGAATCAGTTTCTTGATGAGTCGTCGCTTTCGTGGGGCGACTTTCAGTTGTTGTTCCATGAGGAGTTTTTCCCCTCTTGCATGTGCTCCTTTTGGATTCAAGAGCTCCTGCAGTTTCAGCAGGGAGGGATGACGGTGTCCGAGTATGTGGCTAGTTTCGAAGACCGTGCACTCTTCTACCCGGACTTCGTCCATGACGATAACATCCGAGCATGGAAGTTTGAGGAGGTTCTCTACCGAGAGATTTGTGATGTCATAGTACCCTTGGGAATTTCCACATATTTTGGGGTGCTAGAGAAAGAACTAGTGATAGAGAGATTTCTGTCACATTTTGGAGTCGGTGGTGGAATCAGAAACATTGGAGCTGAGACATCTTCCGCAGCTAGCATGCGCCAGCAAGCAGAACCTTGACGCAGGTGGCTTTCAAAAAACTGGAATCAGGGGCATGGTTATACACCACAGTGGCACTAGAGAGCACCATTGCAGCCCAGAGAGAGTTGGTGCTATGCTTGAGTTGAGTGAGGTCACCTAGCACGAGACGGCCCGACCAAGCTTGCAGAGATCTTAAGACAGACAACAGGTGCACCACCACGATGGAGGAAACGCCATGACAGGAGTAGTACCCAAAGAGGTGGTGCTAGCAGAGGAGTGGGAGGAGCTTGAAGTGGAGGATGACCTTACGAGGTCTTCCCATCACCACTAGGTGGTCCATAACAAGCTCCATGAGCTGACAGTTGGGACCATTGATAGCCGCGATCTTTGGATGTCTACGATCCTGCAGAGTATGAGATGATAAGAGGTACGCTCTACAACTCTTCTACTTTTTTTAGTAGAATTGATAGGCTCGGTGTGTGAAATTTTTTTCTCCCTACTTCTTGTTTGAGGTGTTATCAGGGTGATGTAGGGTGTCGGGTGTATCCCTGTGTTGGTAGAGTAGAAGGTGTGTAACCTTCCTCTATAGTCGATGGTGTTGACTCCTTCGCTTCCAAGCGTGTAAGAGAGTCTTGGTTGAGAGACATCTACTGTGAATCCTTGTGCGACTAGATATCCTTGGGTGTTCCACAATATGGATATTCTGAATGACAGAATCACCATACCTTGATCCAGGTGCGGGCGGGGATTCTATTAGTGGCGTGCAATGTAAGGGTTTGGTCGGGGAGGTGAGCTACCCCCGAGAGCCTTCGGGCCGTTTGAGATCATGCAAAGGGATGGAGAGGTTCTCTACCACCTTACCCTAACCCCAAAGTCTGGAGTGGGTGCACAACATCTCCCACATGACTCACCTGAGAAGAACTGTGCGTTCTTATATGCACGTCATCAGTGAGCGAAGACCTCGCGTGAATAGATCAAATCCTTTGGTCTGTGTGCGGGGGTGCAGAACTGTGCAAGAGTTCTTCTGGGTACGGGAGAGCCAGGTGTGGGCTTAGTACCCTGAGTTTTTCCTTGGTTTTGATTTTCAGGGAATAAATGTTTGAATTATGGAATGATTTAATAAAATGGTTATTTCTGCTAAAGACTTTGGAATATTCATGATATTATTCCAGAGTAGTGCCTTCAGACGACGTGCGATTCTGAGCCCCGGTGAGTCTGGAATTATGTTTTTAGTGCATTGACACTGGGTACACCAAATAAAAGGGATAACTCCTAAACGGTGCTTCAGATCAGATATCCAAGTGTATGTAAGGGTCCGGAATGGGGTGTTTACCCTATGAATGACATAAAACTTATTGGTGAAGGACGTTTGGACCACTCGCTCACTTTCGAAACGTTACATGGATAATTAAATTAAATAATTAATTTTTTTAATGGATTAAGTCAAGTATCTATTAAATGGTGGATCAGATTGGAAAAAAAGTGCACCGTTGAGTTTGGAAGGTGTCTTTTACGCTAAGAAGGGTGTATGTTTCGCGGGTGCGGCCCGTCTTTGAAAAATGGCCCCGAGGGAATTTTTGTAATTTGGCAGATTTGGCCGTTCAGATTTATAACTTTTGATTGAGGACTCGGATTAAAATTCTGAGACCTCTATTTCCCTCAGAGCGTGGTTTTTACCCTATGGGAGGCTTAACTTCGACCCCATCGGAATTTTTAGATGCGGGTTATATTGGGGTTTTTAATTAATTTAAATTTTAAATAATGTGTTATACTTAAAGAACTAATCCCCTCCCATCTTGTTCATCCTATGGGGGAAGGCAGAAAACAAATGATGCTCTCCCTCCCATCCCCTCTCCTCCTCCTCCCAAGGAGGTTGCAGATCCGGCCGACGGATCATCGTGAAGCGACGGGCTAAGCTCTACCAGGTAGGAGTTTTTCCGTTTTGTTTCTATCTTCAAACTCCTTCCTTTAAACTCAATCTGCAGAGTAAAAATTCTGTTTAATCTTCGAGAAAAGCACATATATACGTAGTTTAAATTCTGAGATTTCTGATGCTTCTTTCGGAATTAAGTTCTGGGTCTCGTGGTGTTCGTAAACCACCGGCGAATGTTGTGGGTTTTTTTGGGTCTTCCGGTGAAGCTGGCCGGACCGAAGGGTGGTCCGGCGAGGTGTCGGCCGCAGCGACAAGGGTCATCCGTGGTAGCAGCAGAGGGGCGTCGGTCTAGGAGGAGCGAAAGCAGGCCGTTGACGCAGACGGTGGCAGGCAGCACAACGGGGCTCCTCAACAGTGGTTGCCTTCGGCCAGACCGAGCAGGAGGCACCGGGGCTTCTGGACGGCGGACGGTGGGATCCTGGGGATGAGCTGGTGTGCGTCGCAGCTCGTGCAGGCAAGCAGCAGGGCTCCGATCGGCGGGGAGGAGCTGAGGCGTCGACCTTGAGGGCTCCGGGAGGAAACCAGGACCCACCTTTTGCGGGTCCTGTTGGGAGAAGAAGACCGGGAAAATGGATGGTCTGTTTTTATTAAAAAAAAGAAGAAAATAATAATAATAATAATAATAAGTTTATAATAATAATATTATTATTATTATTATTATTATTATTATTTTGGGAAATGATTTATTATTTTTTAATAAATAATAAATCGGTTGTCGGTTCCGCGATCCGTCTGTGGCGGCGCGAACCTGACCTCGAGGCGGACTATTTGAGTTGGTTTCTGGGGTTTTAACTTCCGATACGAGGGGCTCGGGGGCCCGACACGTGTGTAAAGCAGCTTAGCGGACTTCCCGAGAATTCTTGTTTTGGGTGGCGCAGACACATCTGGAGTCCATTTTGGGACCTGTGAGTGGCGTTGTCACCATGGAACCGAGGCGGATTTTTCTAGTGTGGTTTCGGGCGTTGAAGCAGGAGTTGAGGCATTGGCCCCACATCCCTAATTTTGAGTTGCGAGCAGCGTTTAGTGACTTTCTCATCAGGCGTCCATTCGGGACATGTGAGTCGTCGATTCTGGATGTATTTCTGAGGGGATTGCAATGGTGCAGTCCACCCTCCCTAATTCTGCATGATGGTGCGGGCCCCACAAGGGTCGTTTGGGCATTAACGGTGATTTTCCATCTCTATCACCGGGCGGTCGTTTTGGACATGTGAATAGTCTATCTTGTGTACTATTTCAAGAGGATTGCAACAATGTGATCTGTTCTTTGTCTTTCAAGACCGGGATGTGGGTCCCACGAAGCACCGCTCGTGTGTGGTGTGCCAAAATGTATCTCTTTTTCTGGATATCTGTTCTACACATGTGAGTAGTGATTTTGACGTGTTTTTCTGAGATCATCTTGATGGCGCAGTTCGCCCGACGTTTTTTGGGATTGTGGGGTGGGTCCACCACGGCTTGGTTACGTTGAATAGTACATTTTTCACTGGTTGACCGTTTCGGGCGAGTAAGTAGTCTATGTCGCATGTTTTTCTGTGAGAATTACAATGGTGTAATGTGTTTAGGCGAGCGAAGCCTCTTACACGATTTTATTAAATGTGGATTGTGAAGGTGCCCCGATGGTGGTTCTTCCTACGGTGTTTGTAGAGAACCCTTGGCGTGTGATCGCATGCCCTCTCGTGTGAGTGAAGTTATTCTTAACGAGATGTGGTTGGTTGTGCTTCATCCATTAAGGTGGCAGGTTGGAGTTTCTACGTCACGGCTTCTCGTTGATGTTGGGTGCTGGGTGTACGTTAGCCTTTGGGCTGGAGACGTGGTATATGCTGGGGGTATATGGGATCGTTGGTGGGTACATGTGGATCTTGGTACCTGAGAATGATTGTGCGCTTGGTCGGGGTTGACTTGGGGCCACACTTCGTGTGTGCCCCATGTGCGTGTCATGTTCTGATTTACGTATTTTTGACCTCATGTGACGTAGAGGGTCCCTTTTATCTCTTCGTTGACCAGTAGGGTTGAGTTTTCTCTTGATTTTGTTCTCATTTGGCCGACAGAGATGGTTTGGTTCCACTTTTTCTTCAGCTATGAGGGGTTTTAGTACTGTTCCCTTTCACCGAACTACAACACCATTTGTGACTATGTGTTCTCGTACAACGTGGGTGTTTTACCATTTTCTGGGATGAGTTTTCTCGGTCCGCTTCGACAGTGACTCGTCAGATTGGAGCGTGATCGCCTTGAGAGGCTTGGGGAGTTTCTCCCACTGTTTTGTGTTCCCTGGTAGAGTTCTTGTGGATTTGATGTGACCAACCCTTTACGCGAGCACCGATCCTCTACCCGGGAGGTTTTTTATAGTAGGGTTGAGGTTGTTTCGAGAAGGGCTCTCTGGTGGGTTACCATCCAGTATGGGTGGCTAGTATAGCAGTGTTCACTTTACAGTACCATCCAGTCAGGATGGCCAGAGCAGTTTAGGGTTTACCTCCAGCGGGGCTGGGAAGTGGTCACTGATGTCGGGCTTACCTCCAGCTGGTCTAGGTAGTGGTCCCCGATGTCGGGCTTACCTCCATCTAGGCTGGGCAGTGGTCCCCTATGTCGGTCTTACCTCCAGCTGGGCTGGTCAGTGGTCCCCGATGTCGGGTTACCTCCAGCTGGGCTGGGCTGTGGTCCCATCGCCGACATTAGCCGGTTCGCCCTCCAGTGGATTAACCTGTTACTGGACTGGGCAGTGTGGCACCCATCGACTCTTATCGGGTCTCCCTATAGTGGTAACTCGTCGACTTCTAGGGACCCTCCCATGCGGCTGGGCAGGGGGGTCGCTAGTCGACTTTGAGGAGACCTCTCGACTGCAAGGCAGTGACGAGTTGTGGTTTTATGTTCACCCAGAACTCTCAAGTACGAGGGGCTCTTTCCCCACCGAGACATGTCCTTGTCAAGTGACCTATAACCATGCGGGCGATTTAGTGCTGCACAAAGCTAATAGTGTCAAGTTGTGGTGATTTGATCCCCTTGACTTGCAGTTTGGGGCAGACGTGCGGGATGTTGAGCATCGATGGGGTTTACTTCTGGGACTGTTGGCGACTCACTTTTCTTGGGCTGAGCAACTAGATGTAGATCCCCTTATGATCTTGTTTGGGCTTCTTTCTTGAGCATATGGATATGTATATACCTTGTTCAAATACCCACTTCTTGGTTTTTGGTTACTCTCCTTCCAAGAGAGGCGAAGACGTGCGGGGTATGCCACGTGCTTTCCGTGTCTAGCTTCTCGTGGTTGGACGAGTCCACTCTCTAGCTATAGGCGACGAAGATTCGACAATAAGTTCATATTCTCACTATTTCTAGATCCTTGTGTCTAGATGAGTCTACCTCCTTTATTTTTTTGGGTTGATCTGGTCTCTTTATTGGTATTCTACTCCACTCCTTGTTGTATTCTTTTACTATTCCCTGTTCTCTCTACTTCTCGCCCTTCATTACCTCCTTTTTTGCTCCCTCGATCCTTCGGTGTATCCTACTGAGTATTTTTATACTCACCCCTGCTTGGGATTTGCCCGTACTTGGTGTGCCCTTGCAGACGATGGGTAGGTTGGTCGTGACTTCAGTGGAGCATAGGAGTTCGTGAGCATGGACCACGTGTGGTGGTCGTAGTTGGGTTCTAGGTGGGGGACCCTTCCAACTGTTTTTCTTTTGTTCACTTGTTGCCGAGTTATGGAACTTTTCTGGTTGGGCACATGTTTTTCATGTTTCCTTTTCAGTGTATATTCAGTTTTTACTTTGTAATTTTAGTGTTCGATGCACTTTTTGGTTTATTTATAACATTTGGTACCTTTCTTTTCTTTTTACTCAGCACTTTTTCATTGATTGTGTTGCGTGTCTGTGTACAGGTACTAAGGAAAAGGCCACCCCGAGTTGTTGTGCCTTCGGCGCTGGTCGCCAGCCCCTGGCCTATGGAGGCTGGCTTGTGGTAGTTGTGGCACGAGCCCGGGTAGGGTCGGGCTGTGACAAACATGGATTGCAAGAAACCTATAGAATAATCTTCTAGGTTCTTGCCATTTGGAGGCATATGATTATAACAAAAAAGATGACAACATTAATATATAAAGAGAGTTATATGGAAATAACCTCCCAAACATGTTTTGGGTCATCATCACTTCTGACTATAAGTATTCATTTGAACTAGAGAATGAGATAACAAATTACATATTATATAACATCATATAATATTATAATCATTTAATGGATAGTCACCACTAATTCCAATGATATGAGAGTAATATCTCAATAACAATTGAGAAATATTATTATGATATAGGCACATTATTTGTATCCTAGAGCCCTTGGATGGAAGGGAATGAATAAAATCATACAATGTGTTTGTATCTATTTCATAAAAACAACCCATTAACTACTTTTTAGGGCCTTATCAAATGTATGTATCCGAGGATGGGGGAAATATAGAGCATTGAATTTCATTATTTTCTGAAGAATAGAAAATATCCTCAGTTATGGAATCCTATAATTTTATAGACATAGTATAAAATAGGGGACCAAGTAACGCAAGGTATAGTTTGTAAATATACTGAAATTTTCTGACTTTGAATGCACAATTAAGTCATAAACATATGGAGTGGGCATCCAGTAGGCTCCAAATCAAGGCCCAAGGTAAAATTAGATCACATTTCAGAAATAAAAAACTAAGGTTGTGGAATACCCAACACCTTACTTTAGAAGATGAATCACATATGACTAATCCATTTAAACTGGCTCAAACATGATCACAATTTTCCTAAATCAAAAGTATTACAAGGTAATTCACTATAATTATCTTCAATGATTGAACCAAGCCCATAGGTATGAGGGGATGTTTACCACGTACTCTTCAACATAGTTCATCAAACCCTATGAATATCCAATGAAAAATTGTTTTTAACAACAAACAAACACCATCCCATGATTCTAGAGAAATTTTCATCTCAATTTCCATCACTCAATTCATCACACCCAAAGAGGATCCTTGAGAAATATGTAGTCATTCTTGATCAGACAAATCCTATTGGGATTGGGGCATTAATATCTAAATATCTATTTCTAGAGACATTATATCCTTGAATAGTATCAGTAAATCCTCATCAATAGGATCATTAAGATCCAAAAGAGTCCATAGATCATCCATATATCATATATAAGGATTAATTTTTATCATTATAATCAAACATGAAGGCTCTAGTATTATTTGGGTTTGAAGGTAAATATCAACGACCATCCTCTAATCTATTCCTCTAGCCGTGATACATAACATTTATATTTGGGGACTATTTGAAAATCATGATAAAAACTCCCTTAAGGTCACTATCCATATATGGGGAAAAGATCAATTTATAGTTAAATAAATTAAACCCTTTAGTGTTCCTAATCTAGAGTGGTCTAATATTTGAAAGGGTCAGAAAATAACCCCGATTAAATCTTTGAAGGGGTAAGTGGTAAAGACTCACCCTATTGTGTGGTGATTAATTTGATTACTATAAAATACTTATAAAAATAATATAATGTCATTAACATGAATAAAAAATTTAATTCTTCCAAAAAATACATGTATAGGGATTGAATACAAAAATGGTGCCTCGTAATCTAGGCAATATGGATGAAAAAACTAAGCCTACATCTACTTATAATTAAAGATGTATATAGAACATGAAACCTTTGAATATTTAATTTCAAATTACATCATGGAAGACTATAATTTTTAACGTAATATGTGTGAATACATCCCAATAACCATCTCGATGACATTTAATTTCATATGTTTAATAATGACTTACACAATATGAAAATGAGATAAAAAGTCATAGATAGATAAAGGAAGAATTAATTGTGGGAAACATTCCCACTGGGTATCCTCATCAAACATACATGAATATCCATCATCCCATATTTTATTAGAGAGAATCAAATTGTGAGAGTCGAATCTAATAATCATACTAACTCTAGATATAGGAAACTATACTACATAAATTTATTAGTCGTGGATGATTTTGAATTTTCTCTATTATGGTGAAAACAACTTCTCCATCTAAATGATCTATCAGTCCAATAATGGATCAAGAATAAGGGAGATATTAAAACAAGAGAACTTAATTAATCCTTTCCTACTCCCTATAGATGAGTGGATGAACATACATCTGTGTCTCTAGAACTGCATAATGCCATTAACTCCCTTGCTACACTAATGAAACCCATAAATGAGAGGAGATGAAATATTCAAACAAAGAATAATGCATATCATGAACGGAGGGATGTAACATTTTCCCCGCCCACTTTCAAAAATACTACCTTCCCAAACTGTTATGGAATAATAGATTTAGAAAAAAAAAATATCAGGCAGTTCATGTCCTGATGAGGCATTATAAAGAGCACTTGATATCAGTATGAGGTGGAAAACTAAGATGTTTTTTACAAACTCTGAAAAGACAAAACATTGTTTTGTAAAATTGTATTTGAATAGTATCTGTTATAGGATTGGAAGACCTTAATCATCATTTTTATTGTCATTTAAACCTCAAATTAATGATTATGAAAATTTTAATGCTCACAAATATCATAAAATGAAATAACTAAATTATTAATGACTTTATCACTAAAGGGAATGATTTAACTTCTTTACATAACAACCCTCACTTGCATGAGAAGATACATGATTTCTACGCTGAATAATATTCAAGATGATATAAAAACCCAATTGATATTGATGAGGAATCTTGGTCAAAAAGAGTTCCAATAGATTGCATAATGATAATAAGATGCCATCCTGTAGAACTATTCCAATCATATGTCTATTCCCTTGACATAAGGAAATTATAGGGTAAGTAATATACTATTTTTTTACCCTAAAATAGTATAATTTCCCAATGAATCACCCTAGAAGTCCCCAAATAATCTGATGACTCCTGTGAATTTGTAGAAAAAAAACTCTCCTTCAACAAGAATCAAAATGAAAAACAGGTTACTAGAAATTTCAAGAATGGATGAAAATGTCTAATCCTTCTGAAATGATTAATACCATTATTATATATTTTAAACAATAATAAATGAACAACTCATGCTACTAAAATCATGGAAACACAATGAGGTCAAACTCACTAATTATCCTGGCGATTTCCCAGATCATAAGTGGTTGGATAACACAATTGAAGATTGTATTAAAATTAAAGGCATCCTCTAGAGCATGGTTTATTTTGGAAAAGTGATACTATATAATTTCCTAACAATGATTACCTATGTAACTCACACTATACTAGGATTATATAGTGAATGGATTGTTGTTCCTACCAGGAATGGATAGAAGATCAATAACTATTTGAATAAAAGATAGTTGATCAAGATCATTCTACCCTAAGAGCATATATTCAAAAACCAACAACAATATTGGTACCTTGGGAGTAATAATTCAAAACATTTATCTAAGGTATATGTAATTATTGGGTATAGTAAAATACATGGGATAAAGTGTCTCACCCATCTCCCACACACCCTCTGACTATTGTTGACTTATTCATTCAATATCCAGGTAATAAGAACCACCCCCACATCATTGACTTCTCATCAAATGAAGAGAAAATTATGGGTCTTATTATCATAGTTGAAAAACATATCACTTATCCAATGATGAATACGTCCCTAATTATGATTTACAAATAATTGATTGGGGAGATGGAGGTCGAGGATGCATAAGTCAAGGATATATGGGATGAAAAGGGAGTGGTAAAAACCACTATTTGTTTCACATAAATAATGTGTACATATATGAATTGGATACCCAATGAAAAACACGTATTCATAAAAAAGATATCCTTTAAGATTATTAATATCCATCTATTGTTGATTTAAGACAACTAAATTTATATAACCCATTGGATGGGGTGTATTTTATAATCATCCTAGATAAAGGGGAAAGTCACTATAACATTCAAAACTTGTAAAATATTCATTGACCTCTCTTCATGCACCAGTTCCATCAACCTCAAACACCTCAAGTCATGATCCACTTAATATGGATCATACCCATCAGGTAATGAATAATCCTCAAGAAAAAAGTACAAAATTGTAAAATAGTTGGTGGTTTTTTCACCCAAATGCTCAATAATAGATGCTCTCAATATCTCAATAGAACTGACAATAGAACAAATTTCAGCCATATAGAATAAAAAATGTTCAAAACATAATTCACTAATGTTAAGGATTACCTAGTGAAGAATGTGAAATTAGAATTTTATATCAACATCTTTTACATAGAATAAGATTAGAAATATGTTATATAGGGATACATTAAATCAATGTATGTTTTTAGAAAACTCAATAATGTTGAAATCTAAGGCGTCCTAGTTGAAAAATTTTCTAGGAACAAACTCATCCGTAATTGTGACTTTTGATGAGTTGTATATATTTATGGAGACATATCTCCAACAAATATTACCATTCAAGGATATCAATAGTACAAGAAAGGGCATCTCGAGAAGATGATGCTCAAGGTTCTATTTGGGGATCATATATATAAAACATAGGTCATTGATATATAGAATTAAACAACATAGAATATCTTTCATAAAATATATTATCTTCATATAAATGTAGGGATACCTTTAATATTTCATTACTATATCAAATTACCACATCATATGGAAGGCCATCAAACTTAACGGAGACAATTCCTCTTCGAGTCATGAAAATCAATATATACTAAGGAAGATATTTATAAAATGGATGGAAACCTAACAATGGTGGATAATGATATGAAGTTTGTATACCTCTGTAGATTAAAGACAAACCCTTTAAATCTGTGGTTTATGATCTAATGTTATTATGTTTCACCCATAAACCAAATCGAGGTAGGACATTTAATTCTAGTAAATGGCCGTGAACTGTAAACTTATTGATATCATTTATTTTTTATTTTTTCATGTCAGATGAAGGGGATTCAACAAAATATTGTTGTTTTTATTATTTATATGGATATGATAATTCATTTGTACGATAAACAGAAAATTCATGAATACCCCAAGATATTCTCTACAACCGGGAATTTCCAAGTTACTCATATCACTAGCGGAAATATAAATGGAAACAAGTATCCCTAAAAATTCTATTTTATGACCCCATCAGTTTAATATTATATTGTCTCTCCACACATACATTCGAATATCAACACTAATTGATATTCCTTGTATATTACCCATCATACATAAAGATGACACGGACTAAGAGAAGGAGGAATAATATAACGACCATAGGAACTTCCCTCTAATATTATTATAAGGTGTATCCTCCACCATAGATGGTCCAAGAAAGGTGAATATGGGAATATAAGAATACCAACATCCTATGTTTATTAATACTTCAATTACTCTTGAAGATCTAGAGATTTATATTTATTTTACACTGAATTATCTATATATGTTCACATTGAATTGTACATAAATTATTTGGTTGAACTAAAATGTGGCTACACACAACCAAGGAATTATTGATGTGCTTTAAGGGTTTATGTTGGAATTTAAATAATGTATTCCTATATAAATAATAATGTATTATAATATGTTTAAAATTGATCAAATCCCATTTTTTTCTGGAAGTGAATTACCCAAAATTTTACACTAACATCATCCTCATCAAGAAAAAGAACGGTAAGATTAGGGTCATCATTGATTTCAAATACAATAATAGAAACTTCCAAAAATATGATTTTCTATTTCCAATTAAATACTTTTGATTTATGTGAATAATGGATTCCAAGACTATTCCATTATGGATTGTTATTAAATGTATAATTAGATAAATATCACCCTTGAAAATGATGTGGTTGTGGCCTTTTGATCACCTTATGAGATATGTTTCCTGTTAGTTGATTACCATTAAAATAAATAATATTAGTAAAATATTCCTATGTTCCATGAATCAAATATTTTATCCATTTTTGTATGAATATAAAAATTTTATGTTGGTGAAGTGGTAATAAAATCATGATAGCGATTTTTTCTCCTCACAGATCATAACAAAAATCATCAGAAAGTTGAGGAAATATATTTTGAAAATAAATCCCCTAAAGCATGATTTTAGAGTAATGTGAGGGAAATTATTTTCCTTTGGTAATATATCCATGGAATATTTTTCAATTGGATATGACTAGTATAATCCTATAATTAAAACCTCAAGAGAATATTACATAACGTAGGGGATCCAAGGGAATGTCACATAAATTCATTATTTCAGAAATTAGCTGTGTGGAAAATCTCCACCCTTCACAATGTTATTAAAGAATATGATCACCTTCCAACAGTACGAGAAATTATAATAACCATTTTTTAGTGTTAAGCAGTAATTCTGATACCCAACACCATTGAATAATCATTTAGAATTAAAGTTGCTAATCATATATGTGGCCACTATAGAAAAACCTCAAGATGCACTCCTCACATTGAAAAATGGTGCATGGAATAAAAATTACCCATATTATCTTATTTAAATGATGCATGGTACTAAGAAAAAATATTCAAATATCGATAATGACTTCCTAACACTCATATTTATAGTGTAAAAATTGATACATTACAAGAAACATCATGAATTACACCTATTTTCTCATATTAACCCACTTATATTCATCATTAGTCTCCCTATATTGACTAGGTGTATGGATATATGGGTTTTTATTTCGCAATAATATGACATCTGGTACATTTCACTGATAGAAGTTAGAGTTAATCCCCTAGATGATTTATCTATGTCACATACCACCTCAGAAAGAACATCAATAGTCACTAAACATCCAAGAATAATAGGTTTTAAATGGTAATGACACTACCCAAATCATGGATATATATATTGACAATGCCTCTCGATGTCCAATTGGAAAGAGGATGGATAAACCACAGCTCAAACAGGTTGTTTTGGGGTTTGTATTTGAATCTATTGAAAATGAAATGTTTCATTTCATAGGCCTCGACCCTATTTACCCAGATTCGGTGCATTATTACATATCATTGGTATAATCACAAGGGAAAAATTCCCAAAAGATCTATTAGTTTATTAGCCTTAGAATTACTAGATACATACATATGTATTACTTTATATCATGAAATATAGAAAAACAAAATTGTGTCCCCTTTGTACACACTTATATCGCTTATCCTAACCATGCAGGATAATCATGATATACTTCTTAACATCCTAGGGAAAATAAAACATATTAAGGGGTGAGTTATGATGCTCAATAAGGATAAAAATATTGAGGAAAAATTCATAAATAAGCATAAACATTTAAGAAAATGTATAAGACTAAAATACATTCCTTTTGAACATAAACATCATCATAATATGGAAAATATAAATCAAATAATTCCATTTACTAACTCACAAGGATATTATACTAGGAGAATAATAACATCTGATATCAATAGACAATTTTTTAATGATATAATGCATAATTATTGACATCATAACCACATATTCACGGCCTCGTGCATAGACTAAAAATTATATTTCTTCAAGACCTTATGCAAAGACACTAGTTTGTCCTATTAGACCTACCGAATAATTGAGGAGCTATAGTGGGCTCCATCCGTCACTTAATAAGTCCAATGAATTTTTCATAAAAAAGGTCTAAACATAACATAAACATCTGTCTTAAAACTACCATAAGAAATATTAATATTTTAACCAGAAAACATGAATGGTATAAAAATAACACATCCAAATTTAAACATAACTCATTCAATAAAATATGGAATATTGTATCAACCTAATCCAAGAATAATGAAATATATTGACATAGATATAAATAATCACTAAAACTATATGACAGAAAGAACCCCTTTTCCTGAAATCATTTAAAAGTCTCACTATTTATGAAGAAGCTATTAAAAATGGATTTTTAATCAAAGTGTCGCATACCATTTGAATATTTTAAATGAAATTTTAATTTAAAAACAATCATGTTCATATAATTAAATCCTTAAAACCAATTTTATAACATGGAAGTTAATGATAATGATTTAGAAGAATAAATATTTATTACATTTAAAATAATATTTTAGTTAGAGTTCTTAACCAAATGAGAGATGGTTGAATACAATTAATTAAGGTAATTAAAAATTTATAATATAATGATAAAAAATCTGTTCATGATATACTAGGTCCAAGTACTGTATGTACACCATATAAAAGGGAATTGGGGCATAACAACAAAGATGTATCAATGGAATTAAAATTGAGATGATATCCCTTATAAATATAGTGTCATTAGGTTAAGGATAAATCAATGACATAATTATCTGTGAAAAATATAAATACAATCAATATTATTGAATATTAACTATAATTAAATTAGAGGATATTCACAAATATTCTTGTAAAATCAACACAAATGACTTGGATGTTTAACTCAATGAATGAAAATTGAATTAAGATTACATTTATCAATATCGTATCGATGAATTCAGAATTTATAATTGGATTGATTATGTGTTTAAAAATTATATCCACACAAAGGGGAGTTTAAATTACTACAAAAATAAATTAATAGTGATTTCACACATAATCTTAGAGTTAAATAATCAATGAAGATTCTTTAATACCTAATGAGTAGAAATTGATATTTGAAATTCACTTACCGATTTGGTAACATACAAAACATACACCCCTTGAAAAAAGGATCATAAAATGAATATGTAAATACCAATAAATTATAGTATATTACACAAAAAATACAATCATGGGGTAGTACATACAACATAAAAAAGTAATTATTGGCCTTTTAGCATTAATCTCACCTGAATAAGAAGTGAGATGAAATCCCCTTACCATGCACTTTTCCATAGTTGGGGGTAAGTTAACCTCCGGTATAATAGTGAAATAATTTTTAATGAATTATAAAAAAACCATATGCATAAATATGATATCATATATGATATTTCAATATTTCATTGTTAAAAATATTTTAGTAGTATCATTGTTTTGGGTGTTAACTGATTCGTTCTTCATTATATGATTTGTTACGTAAGTCATGTTTGTTATTGATAGGACATATTTTATTCATATATAGATTCATATTATGTTCTGATGCATTATTTTTTTATCATAAAATGATATTTATTCTTGAATGGTTATGATGGAGGAATGAATCTCATCACGTTCATGGAGATGGTGATCTGTACATACTCATGAGGTACAATACCATTATATTGGTGGTGAAATAGTATGTAATTTGATGATATTTAATATATAAAGAATCATAAACATGTTTTATTTATTATTTATATCAATCATACTCATTATTATACCCATCCAAATAATTAAGTGTTGAATAACAATCTACACCACGACGTGGAGACGATAAGTCGTTTGTACGCTTGTATAGTGACTTTATCATTCATATGATGGGAAGAATAATGAATACGGTTATACCATATTTATACTAACACTTAAATATGTATAAGGTACTGGATATATAATTTTAATGTTGAAATAACAATTAAATATGAAGTGGAAGAAGAAAAGAACATTGAAAGAGGTGATGAAATAATTACCTCTTCTTCGGGTGCTTCCTTTTGATTTAATAAAAAGGCTCCTTAGGTTGGATTTATGATCAAAGTAGGGCCTTTAGATTGAATTGTGGGTATTTTGGAGGTTATTTGAGAAGGGTTTGTCTGAGAAAAATGGGCTTGGAGGTGTGATTGTGATAGAAGGAGAAGTATCTTTTTATAAGAGATGTTAGATTCACTTTAGGAAAACCTTGAAATATTAATTAATTATACAATAAAATTTACATTATAATGGAACCCGGAGGATTTATTTTTAGGATAAGGTGGGTACTGGTCTAAAATATCTCAACCAATATGTTTTAGACAGGTTTAGGTCACCATATAAACAATATCATTTACACTTGACACTTGGTTAAATAGTTTTTCATTTTCCAGTTCACCTTGTATTTTTATAATATATGTTTATTAAAATTTCTATAAAATGATAAGAGAACACCAAGTTGTTCATTAATTACATATCTATTATTATATAAGTCATTTTTACTAACATTATTTTAAAGGACTATTATATCATTTAATAATATGGTATTTATTTTAACAAAAAATTTATGTCAGTTTTGACATTATTTAGTATTTGGTTTTTTGTGAAAGTCATAACAAAATTATTTCTTCAAAAAAATAAATTGATTCAACCCTATCATGTAATGTTAACCAATAAAATATTTGAAATACCAAAAATGTATAAATTTAAAATTATATTAATAATTTTAAATATCAATTCTTTTAATCATTCGTTAATAAGGTAACTACTACATCATCATTGTTCCATACATAAATTTAATTATCTAATGTATAAAATATATAAATAAAAATCCATGATGTAGGAAATATTTTTATCTTTTTAAAGAATATTTATATTCTAAATTACCTTATGTATAACCTTATATTAAAATGTTTTATATATTAACATTTGAATTTAACACTTTTAACTCTTCATTAAATAAAATAATAACAAATGTCCTTATATAAACCATGTGGACCCAAAAGGATCATATATTATTCCCAATGTAACACCCCAAGCTTCCACAGTACGCTTCTTTTTGAATAATACAATATTGTGTGTTGTACGCAACTTCATGTTCTAACACACCACAACCAATGAAACTCGCCGTTGTGAATTGCAAACCCAACATTTTGAAATGGTATAAATTTTATATTTAAAAATGGACTTCATTTTTGGATTCTTAATATAGAAATTATCTTAAGGTAATGTTTGGGTATTTTTTTGAAAACATTCAATTTTTTATGAATAGTGAAAACACTGAGTTACTGTTTAAAACCAACATTTCATTTAAATAAATATTTATTTTATTGAAAAATTTTAGGTAAAACTAGATACATAATACCTATATATGTTAAATTTAATTCATTGGAGTCATCTTATAATAATTTTAGATATATAAAAATTATATTCAACTTTTTACCTTCTTTTACCCACCTCCTAGGAGGATTTCCAAATTTACATAAAACATAATTTTATCGCTTCTGTGTGTTTAATTTCATAAATTCAAGAGACATGGTTGATATCAGTATGTAAAATGTGGTTCAATAAGAGGAAAATAATTTTTAGTGAATAGTAACTTTTTAATTTTATTTACAGCGGTTAAACGTAAATACAGTAATTAAGAGTAAAAATGGTATTATTATTACCCTAACACATGTTATAATTCTATTAGATAAGTGTAATTCGACCAAAAAAACCTTATGAATAAAATATGATACATTAGGTCCACTTGGTATAGATTAGGACATTTACTATTATTTAATTCAAAGAAGAGTTAAAGGTGTTAAATTCAATATTTAATAACTAACCCATTTTTAATATAGGGTTACACATAATATAAATTTGACTATAAATATTAATTATAAATATAAAAATATTTCATACATAATATTATTTTATTTATAATTTTAAATATTAAATAAATAAATTTATTTATGACACAATGATGATGCAGTAATTACCTAATTAATGAAATATTAAAATAATAGATATTATAAATATCAAAATAAATGTAATTTGAGACTTTTTAAGAATTACACTAATTTTATAGGTTAATTTTAAATTTCAGGGTTGGTTAGATGAATTTTATTTCGAAGTAATAATGCTGTTAAGAATTTAGAAAAAACAAAATACCAAATAGTGTCAAAATTGACATAAAAGTGTTTTTAAAAAAAATATTATATTATTAATGGATATTATATTCTTAAAAATATAATGTTTGATAAAAAAACTTATATACTGATAGGTGAATCATTAATGAACCAATTTGTGTTCTCTTGGATGTTTATTGTATTTTTAATAACCCTATAATATAAAAATACAAAAAGACATGGTAAATGTCTAACTATTTAACTAAGAGTAAAATCTAAATGAAAAAGTCAACATAGTGACACAAACCTTTATAAAACTTATTGGTTTTGTGGTTTTCGACTCATCGCCTCATTATACATTAAATAATTCATTTTTGAGCCATTAGAATCCAAAAATGTTTTCATTATAAAATAATATTTCTAGCTTTTTCTAAGGTGCGCCTCACCCCTCTTAGAAAAGGTGACTCCCACTTTTCTCTAATTCACACCTTCAAAGACAATAGGATCCAAAAAAACCTATGATAATATCCTCCCAACATTACTCCCTCCGAACTAGAGGCCTTAATTTGATTAGAAATCCAAGTTAAGGATCCCTTTTGATCAAATCAAAAGGATGAACCCAAAGAAGAGGTAAATATTTCATCACCTCTTTCATGTTCTTTTCTTCTTCCACATATTCTTTATTTATTGTTTTCATTATATAATAATAAATCTAGTATGTTCTATATTCTATAATTTTAACATAAATTTTGTACAACCATATTCCTTATTCTATCCATCCTATAAATTTCAAAGTCACCATACGTGCGAACGTTGGGATTATCTTCTCCACGTCGTGGTGTAGTTTGTTATTCAAACACTTCATTATTTGGATGGGTATAATAGTGAGTCTAACTGATGTAAATAATAAATATAACATGTCAAGGATTCTTTATATATGATATACCATCCAATTACATATGATTTTTCCATCAATATAATGATATTGTCGCTCGTGCATACGTACGGATTACCGTCTCCACAACGCGATGAGATTCATTTCCATGTTCCCCATTCAACGATGATTAACATATATATATATATATCATTAATATGTATTTAATAAATGAAATAATAATTATACTGGAGATATGAATATATATATCTATGTGTGTGTTTGTGTACTTAAATATGTCTTATTCACTTAGTTCCATTCAATACGATATGAAAATGGAAACATCGATTATGCGTACGTACGGTCTACCATCTCCATAAACAGTGTTTTCAATTTCATATATATGTCTATTATAATTATTTATATTCTAAATATATATGATTTTTAATATTTTATAACTATTTAAATCATCATATATTTGATTCAATAAAAAAAATAACATGTTAAAACATGTACGATAAAGAAAGCGATTATTACCTGAAATGATAATTTAGCATGGAAATTATTATTAATTGGGAAGTATAAAGTCATAAATGAATCATTAATGATATCATAAATATTGATATGGTTATGTAATAATGTAATAACATACTTCGGTCTTTATACAAGAGGTTAAACGTACCCATGACTAAAATAAATTACAAAGTAAGGGGTTTCTTATCTCACCATTAATTCCGTGACATTTCCATTGTTCACCACTTATTTATTTCTTGGGGTTTATTGTGTACTACCATTTGATATATATTACCATGATTATTTTTATATTCATGATATTCTGTATTTCATTTGGTGTTTATTGACTATTTTTCATATGACTCAATTGATTGCAACGAGATAAGGGTTAATTTCACAATCTCTTTATTATCCGAGGTTGTTTTTACATATGTATATACTGGGTAATAATTATTATCAGTGTCTATGTTCCATAAATGAGTTTTCTATGGGATTATTTTTAAGGGAATTTTTACTGAAACATCATTTTAAATGTTTTAAATATTTATTCTTGTAAATCATTCTCATTAATTTCCTTGTTTTCAAAATGGGTTATAAGGATATATTTATATAGACATGAATGTTTTTAAAATGATTATTCCATTCAAGGGTTTCTAAGTGGTATGGGAAACTATGATTCAAAAATGTCTTTAAATTTCTTCCTTTATAAATTTTGTGACTTTGAAATGTTTTTATGAAAAATGTATATTTCTCTCAAAGAGATTAACAAATACTTTTCATCAATATCAACATTATTTGATGGATTTTAATCTTATTTGATGTTGATTTATTATGATACGAAACTTCTATATTTTTAATGAATTTGTTGTGATATGTTTGAATGTGGATGTGTTATTTTTATACCATTCTTGGTTTATGGATAATGTAATGTCATTTCTTATCCTAGTATTAATACAAATGTTTATGTAATGTTTAAATATTTTCATTTAAGGAATGTCTTGGACTTAGTAAGTGATGGGTGGAGCCCACTATAGCTCCTCGATGCATCGGTAGGTCTCATGAGACAAACTAGTGTCTTGGCACAAGGCCTTGAAATAATATTTTTTTTATTCCTCACACAAGGCCTTGACTATGTGGTTATGAATGCTTGGCATTTTTCATCCCATCACTATGAAAGTGGTGATTGATATTGCATGTGATTATTCGACTATTAGAATATCCATGTGAGTAAGTAAATTGATTTTTTTTTATTTTTTATTTTCTATATTATGATGAATTTTATGTTAAACGGCTTTTGTTTTAGTTCTATACATTGCATTAAATTTTTATTCATATTTATGAACGTTTCCGCTATATTGTTATCCTTACTGAGCATCTGACCTCACCCCATTCTATGTATTATTTTTCCTCGGATTCGAAGAAGTATATTATGACTGACCCATGAGGATAGTATATGAGATCTTAGTGTTTTCTATGGAAACAATGTTTTGGTAGTTTTCCATTTTATGATGTAATGTAAACCTTATGAATGTATCTATTACTTCCAAATCTACTAAACTAATCAGTATTTTCAGACATGATATTTTGTGATCATGCTAATGTTATGTAATAATTCACTGACTCTGGGCTTCTGTGGTCGGGGTGTTATAGTTGGTATCATAGAATTATTAGTACAAACCTTGGAAACTATATTTATACAAACTATGATTAGAGAACATATCCCTAAGATAGACTTTGAGGATTAGTATAGAATAATATAATAGAATTTTTGTATTGTAGATATTTTTTGAGTTTTCCCAGAAATACATCCATATCTGGATACGAGTGGATAGGGGTGGCTTTGGAACATATGTACCTAGGGGTAAAACCTGAAAACACCTCATTGAGCTAGACTCGAACGGGAACTGGTGCATGACAACGGGCCATGCTTCACTCTTGGATACGACACACCCTAGGGATATTATTAGGATAATTCTCATTTTCATTACAAAACATTATAAAGGATTTATGAGTATATAACTACTCAAATATAGTATTTTTATGATTAAAGATTTTATCCATAAACATTTCAATTTACATTAGGTATTTTACATGTTTGGAATTATTCATTGCAATTCATAAACTGACCAATTTTATGCCATTGTATATAAATGGCGCCCAGTAGGAGGAAGTAGAACTCCATTAATAAGTATGATCCAAAGAGTAAGAAGGATCATATCATTCATGGTATTCATCATACATTTAGAAGGAAAATAGTATCCCATTTATTCTCAACATGTGAAAAAATAATGTCATGTGATGATAAGATAATTAAAGAATTCTCTGAGTCATATGGCTTTGAAGGGAATCAATAGAAGAAAATGATGCTAGAGAGAAAGGCAAATAAAGGGAATACAGGATAGATGGATGTTCCCATATGTGATAAATTTGGAAATAATAACTATTTTAAATTCTTGTAGGGAATTGGATATTGTTATAAGTGTGGAAAAAAGAACACCCTATCTTTAGAGCATAATCATCACCACATAATTCTCATCTAGATCCACCCATAGTATGTAAACTAAATTTAATTATTGGGGAGTAAGATAATGAAATAACTATGGGTGAATAATGGAATGTTCAAGTAGAGGATTTACCTATTGTGAAAGTATATGTTGATGTGTTTTTAGAAGATTTTCCTGAACATCCTCTAGAATGAGAAATTGAGTTTTCCATTGATTTAATTCTTGGATCAATTCTCATATAAAAGACCCCTAATTGAATGGCCACTGTGTAAGTAGAGGAACTAAAGAATAAACTAGAGGAACTGAGTAATAAGGGGTTTATTCTCCCTAGTGTTTCTCCGTGGAGAGCCCATTTTCTTTTTCTTAACATGAACGATGGATATATGATGTTGTGAATTAACTACAAGGAGATAAATTCTATATCAATAAAGAACATGTATCCCCTACCTCGCATTGATGATTTTTTTGACCAACTTCATGGTGCTCAATACATTTCAAAGATTTAACTTCAATTTAGATATCATCAGTTGTGTGTGAAGAAAAAAGTCATTCTAAAGACAGCATTTTGAACCAGGTACAGGCATTAAAAGTTTACAGTAATGCCTTTTGGATTGACTAATGCACCATATGTCTTCATGGATATAATGAATAAAATTTTAAAGGAATATCTTGATGACTTTTTTTTGTATTTATTGATGATATCTTTGTATACTTCAAAAGAAAAGAAGATCCTGAAAACCACTTTCACATTATTATAATGACTCTTAGAAGATATGAATTACTTGGGAAGCATAGAAAGTGTAAATAATGGCTTCAAGAGATTTATTTTATTGGCCATATTTTCTCTAAGTATGGAATCTATATTGATAATTTAAATACCAAGGAAATCCATGAATGGCCAGCAATGACGAGTGTAACTGAGGTACATAGTTTTATTAGTTTAGAAGGTTATTATCTGTCTTTCATCCAGAATTTTGCCTGATTGGCTAACCCATTATCCAAGATCACACGTAAAGGGGGGAAATTTGTTTGGACAAAATAATGCAAAGAATGTTTTGAATAATTGAAGAGAAGATTATTTAATGCTTCTATCTTGACTCTACCATACGGGAATGATGAGTTTTCTATTTATAGTGATGTGGCAAATAAAGGACTAGATTGTGTCCTTATGAAGAATGATATGGTTATTTCTTATGCATCACGAATGATGAAAATTCATGAGAAAAACTATCCAAATCATTATATTGAATTTGAAGCTGTAATCTTTTCTTTGATGATATTGATACATTATCTATATGGTAAAAAATATGAGATTTATACTACTCACAAGAGTTTGAAGTATATTTTCTTCATAGAACGAACTGAACATGAGGCAAAGATGATGGCTTGAACTACACAAGGATTATGATTGCATGATACACTACCACCGAGGGGAGGAAAATAAAGTTGCAGGTGTTTTGAGAAGAAACGATCATGGAGTTTTGACATAGATGAGAGTTAAAAGGGATACTATTCTCATGGATCTAGTAAAGATGGATATGGTAATAACCATGGAAGGTGGATCATCAATAATTTTTCGAATGGTTGGAAAACCATATTTACTATAAAGTATAAAAGGTTCTCAGACCGGTGATGAAGAGTTTCAAAAGAATATTAAAGCTATAAATAACGAGAGATTCAGTGAATTTATATATGGTGATGTAATTTTGAATTTTGGGAAGAGACTTTGTGTTCTTGATATAACTACTCTAAAAAGGGAATTGTTGGATGAGGCTCAAAGTTCCAATTTCTCTATACAGCCTAGGAGCACCAAAATGTATAAATATTTGAAGGAACATTTTTGGATGGACAACATGAAATGGGAGATTGCAGATTTTGTGTCAAGATGTGTGGTTTGTCAATGAGTAAATTCTAGAAGGAAACATCCTGGAGAATTCATGCAACCATTTCTCAGACCTTAGTGGAAATGGAATAATATTACAATGGGCTTTGTCATAGGACTAAAAAATAATCCTAGAAGGAACGATGCAATATGGGACATTGTTGATCTTCTTACCAAGTCAGCACATTTTCTCGATATAAGAGAAGATTTACCACATGAACGATAAGAATGATTACATATTAATGAAGTTTTAAGACTTCATGGAGTACCACTCTCGATTGTTTCTGATCGTGATACTCGCTTTACATCAAAATTATGGAAATGTCTTTAGAATTCCCTGGATACTGAAATTTGTTTGACCTCTACATACCACCCTCAAACTGATGCAAAATCAAAATGGACTATTCAAACCATAGAAGACATGTTGAGATCTTTCTCAATTGACTTTCAAGTTATGTGGGATAAATATTTAGCTCTAGTATAATATTCCTATAACAATAGTTTCCATTCATGTTTATAGATTGCACTATATGAAGCATTATATGAGAAAATATTTCACACACCAACCTGTTGGGTTGATGTTGTTGAAAGAAAACTAATAGGCCCAGAACATGTGGAGGAAACGATGGAAAATGTGAAGGTAATCCAAACCCACATCAAAGTAGGTCAAAATAGGAAGAAGATCTATGTCAATAAGCAAATGATGGATTTGGAATTTTAGGTAGAATATCATGTTTTCTTGAAGGTATCTCCATGGAAGGTGTTATACGTTTCGGTAAGAAGGGAAAATTAAGTCCCTGGTACATCAGACCTTTCGAAATTCTTGAACGAATTGGGGAAGTAGCTTATCGTTTGGAAATGCCTCCAAGTCTCTTCAAATTTCACGATGTAATCCATGTATCACTATTCAGAAAATACATGTCTGACCCAACGTATGTACATACCTATGACGAATTAGAACTGGAACCTGATTTGTCTTATTGTGAAGAGTCTGTCAAGGTTCTTGATACAAAATTTCAAGTGTTGAGAAACTGGACGAATCGTCTGGAAAAAGTACTATGGAGAAATCATAAGATGTAAGAGGCAACATGGGAACCCGAGGAACATGTGATGAATAAAAACTCGAGTCTTTTTATTCATTAATAATCTAGAAATCACGTTGATGAAATTATTTGAGGGAGGGAAGAATGTAACACCCCATGCTTCAATGGTACACTTCTCTTTTAATAATGCAATAGTGTGTGTTGTATGAAACTTCTTGTTATAACACTCCAATATCAATCAAACTAGTGGTTATGAATTGTAATACCCACATTTTGAAGTTATATAATTTTTATCATTCAAAATGTATTTCATTTTTGGATATGTAATGTCGAAATTAGCTTAGGCTGAATTTTTTGAATTTTTCTGAAAACATTCAAATTTTTATGAATATTGAAAAACACTGAGTTATTGTTTAAAACCAACTTTTTATTTAAATAATTATTTAATTTATTTAAAATGATTTTTGGTCAAAATAATTAAATAATACCTATATATGGTCAATGTAATTCATTGGAGTTAGTTTATAATAATTTTAGATATATAAAAATTTTATTGAACTTTTTACCGTCTTTTACCCACCTCCTTGGAGCATTTGCAAATTTACAAAAAAAAATTAATTTTACTACTGTTGTGAGTTGAATTTCAAAAATATGAGAGACACTATTGATATCAGTATGTAAAATGTAGTTCAATAAGATGAAAATAATTTTTGGTGAATATTAATTGTTTACTTTTATTTACAACGTTTAAAAGTAAATAGGGTAATTAAGGGTAAAAATGATATTATTATTACCCTAACTCATGTCTTAATTCTATTGGAAAAGTGTTTTTCTACCAAAAACTACCTTAGGAATAAAATATGATCCTTTAGGTCCACTTTTTTTGATTATGACCTTTATTATTATTTAATTCAAATAAGAGTTACACTACGGGAAAAATGAGCAATTGCGACGGGTTATTTGTGACGGGGGTATTTACCCGTCGCAAATAAGTAGGCTTTTGCGACAGGATTTCTTTCCCCGTCGCAAAAGAACTGGCGCGCGTTGCGCGCCAAATCGCGGGAAAACTATTTGCGACGGGGGAATATTCCCGTCACAAATAACCGGCGGCGGTAAAATGTATTTGCGACGAGAAATATTCCCCCGTCGCAAATAGTATGTCGGCAGGTGGTTATTTGCGACGGGTCCCGTCGCAAATAACTATTTACCCGTTGACCGTAATAAATGTCGGCTAAGGTGTTTGCGACGGGTCTCGTCGCAAATAATACTATTTGCGATGGGAATCCCGTCGCAAATGGACCCGTCGCAAATAATCTAACCTATAAATACCCCCATCCATTTTTTTCAAAACATTCTCAAATTTCATCTTCTTCTTCTCTCAATGTTATATTTCTAAAGTTCAGTTTTTCTTCAGTTTAATTTTTTTCTCCGGAGCTGATATTAATGTTTTGAAGAACGGTCAGAGCAGATCAATTTTCAAGGTATTTATGTTCAATTTAATTTAATATTTATTTTTAATTTTTTATTAGTTTCAATTATTCTTAATTAGTTGTAATTTAATTAGGTTTATATTGTTTTATTACTTAATAAATTTAAATTATTAGTATTGTTCATAGTTAATAGTAATTAGGAATAATTAGTAATAATTTTTTATAATTAAGAATAAATATTAATAATTAGTAATAAATACCAATAATTAGGGATAATAACATTATTACATTATTAGTCTATATTATTATTAATATTAAAATAATATAATTTTTTATATATATACAGTTCTCTTTTCATCTGTGTGTTTGCTGTCTTCACATGTATTATTTGTATGTGGAGATAGAAAACGCACAGATGAAAGGAGAACTGTATATAAATTAGAAAATTATATTATTTTAATATTAATAATAAAATATATTAATAATGTTATTATTTGTAATTATTGGTAATTATTCCTAATTATTAGTAATTATTCATTTAATTACTAATAATTATGAACAATTACCAATAATTATCAATAATTAGGAATAATTAGTAATAATTACCAATAATTAGTAAAAATTACCAATAATTAGTATTAATTACCAATAATTAGTAATAATTACCAATAATTAGTAATAATTACCAATAATTACCAATAATTGGTAATAATTAGTATTTATTACCAATAATTAGTATTAATTACCAATAATTAGTATTAATTATCAATAATTAGTATTAATTACCAATAATTAGTAATAATTACCAATAATTCGTAATAATTACCAATAATTAGTAATAATTACCAATAATTAGTAATAATTACCAATAATTAGTAATAATTACCAATAATTAGTAATAATTACCAATAATTAGTAATAATTACCCATAATTAGTAATAATTACAAATAATTAGTAATAATTACCAATAATTAGTAATAATTACCAATAATTAGGAATAATTACCGGTAAATAGTAATAAATAGTAATAATTAGTAATAAATAGTAACAATTAGTAATAAATAGGAATAATTACCAGTAATTAGTAATAATTACCAGTAATTAGTAATAATTACCAGTAATTAGTAATAATTAGTAATAATTAGTAATAATTACCAATAATTAGTAATAATTACCAGTAATTAGTAATAATTACCAGTAATTAGTAATAATTACCAGTAATTAGTAATAATTACCAGTAATTACCAATAATTAGTAATAATTAGTATTAATTACCAATAAATAGTATTAATTACCAATAATTAGTATTAATTACCAATAATTGGAATTAATTACCAATAATTCGTATTAATTACCAATAATTAGTAATAATTACCAATAATTAGTAATAATTAGTAATAATTACCAATAATTATTAATAATTACCAATAACTAGGAATAATTAGTAATAATTACCAATAATTAGTAATAATTACCAATAATTAGGAATAATTACCAATAATTAGTAATAATTACCAATAATTAGTAATAATTACCAATAATTAGTAATAATTACCAATAATTAGTAACAATTAGAATTAATTACCAATAATTAGTATTAATTACCAATAATTAGTATTAATTACCAATAATTAGTAATAATTACCAATAATTAGTAATAATTACCAATAATTAGTAATAATTACCAATAATTAGTAATAATTACCAATAATTAGTAATAATTACCAATAATTAGGAATAATTACCAATAATTAGGAATAATTACCGGTAAATAGTAATAAATAGTAATAATTAGTAATAAATAGTAATAATTAGTAATAATTAGGAATGATTATTAGTAATTAGTAATAATTACCAGTAATTAGTAATAATTAGTAATAATTAGTAATAATTACCAATAATTAGTAATAATTACCAGTAATTAGTAATAATTACCAGTAATTAACAATAATTAGTAATAATTAGTATTAATTACCAATAATTAGTATTAATTACCAATAATTAGTATTAATTACCAATAATTAGTATTAATTACCAATAATCAGTATTAATTAGCAATAATTAGTAATAATTACCAATAATTAGTAATAATTAGTAATAATTACCAATAATTATTAATAATTACCAATAATTTGGAATAATTAGTAATAATTACCGATAATTAGTAATAATTACCAATAATTAGGAATAATTACCAATAATTAGTAATAATTACCAATAATTAGTAATAATTACCAATAATTAGTAATAATTAGTAATAATTAGTAATAATTAGTAATAATTATCAATAATTCGTAATAATTACCAATAATTAGGGATAATTACCAATAATTAGTAATAATTAACAATAATTACCAATAATTAGTAATAATTAGTAATAATTAACAATAATTAGTAATAATTAGTATTAATTACCAATAATTAGTATTAATTACCAATAATTAGTAATAATTACCAATAATTAATAATAATTACCAATAATTAGTAATAATTAGCAATAATTAGTAATAATTACCAAGAATTAGTAATAATTACCAATAATTAACAATAATTATCACTAATTACCAATAATTAGTATTAATTACTAATAATTACTAATAATTACCAATAATTAGTAATAATTACCAATAATTAGTAATAATTACCAATAATTAGTAATAATTACCAATAATTAGTAATAATTACCAATAATTAGTAATAATTACCAATAATTAGGAATAATTACAGGTAAATAGTAATAATTAGTAATAAATAGTAACAATTAGTAATAATTACCAATAATTTGTAATAATTACCAATAATTAGTAATAATTACCAATAATTAGGAATAATTACCGGTAAATAGTAATAATTAGTAATAATTAGTAATAAATAGTAAAAATTAGTAATAATTAGAAATAATTACCAGTAATTAGTAATAATTACCAGTAATTAGTAATAATTAGTAATAATTAGTAATAATTACCAATAATTAGTAATAATTACCAATAATTAGTAATAATTAGTAATAATTACCAATAATTAGTAATAATTAGTAATAAGTACCAATAATTAGTAATAATTAGTAATAATTACCAATAATTAGTACATTATTTGTATATTTTATTATTAATATTAAAATAATATAATTTTCTATATTATATACAATTCTCTTTTCATCTGTGTGTTTTCTGTCTCCACATGTAATATTCGCATTCTTTTTCAAAATTATCAACCTTCTCGCCATTGGAGAGGTGAAAGTGAATGCAAATATTACATGTGGAGACAGAATGTTAAACACACAGATGAAAGGATAATTGTATATAATATAAAAAATTATGTTATTTTAATATTAATAATAAAATATACTAATAATGTAATAATGTTATTATTATATAATTAATGTTTATGAAATAATTATATTAGTATTATTAAAATAATAAAAAATCAATATAATATTAAAATTATCAATATTTGTAACATGTTTTGCTTTATTCTCAATATATTCAATCTTTACTTAAGTGTTTTTTCTAACAAATTATTCAAAACCAGTAATGATTTTATATATTATAGAGAAATATGGAACAATGAGGTCATCAACAATCATTATTAGGCGACCGCATATGGATAAATCAACGTAGAAATCCAAACGGTTCTGGTTTAAATCCAGTATATGTTGAGGGTGTGGAGACTTTTTTATCATTTGCGGAATCAAATTCAGAATTTGTTTCAGAAGGGAAAATAAAATTCCCTTGCAGAAAATGTGCATTGAGAACGTTTGACACGTTTGACAAAGTGGGAGAACATCTCTTGCGTTCTGGTTTTCAACCAGATTATGTTTTTTGGTATCAACACGGTGAACGCAGTTCCAGAGCAGGTGATACCAACTTGATTCTGGATCCATCCTGGTTTCAAGATTTAGTACATGATGTTGCAGGTTCATCTGTTCAACATACAGAAACTCCGGCTGATATAGCTTCAAATCCTTAGTTGGCACCGTCTGAATTTTATGAGTTGTTGAAATCTGCTGAGGATGCATTATATCCTGGCTGCAAGATGAGAAAATTAGAAGCAGTTGCAAAATTTATGGCTATCAAATCAGATAACGGAATGTCAAACACCTGTTTTGACCAGATATTTTCTTTGCTGAAAACACTGTTACCCGAAGGAAATGTTTTACCTGCAAATTACTATGAGAGTAAGAGGCTGGTTCGAAATTTGGGACTTACTAGTCAGAAGATTCATGCATGTTCAAATGACTGCATTTTATATTCTGGGGAAAATGAGTCGTTGGATAGTTGTCCTACATGTGGGCAACTGAGATATAAAGAAGGACAACACGGGAAGTCTGGTTTGATTCCTGTAAAACAGTTGAGATATTTTCCGCTTACATCCAGACTTCAGAGTTTATTCATGTCTAAGAATACAGCGACAATGATGTCATGGAATAACGAGAATATTTCAACCGATAAAAGCTTGAATCATCCAGCTGATGGTGATTCATGGAAACATTTTGATAGAGTGCATCCATCCTTTGCTTTAGAAGCTAGAAATGTTCGACTGGGCCTTTACACTGATGGTTTCTATCTGTTTGGATCTTATGGTAGTCAATATTCATGTTGGCCTGTTTTTTTAACTCCGTACAATTTACCTCCATTGATGTTGATGAAGGAGCCATATATATTTTTGACTTTACTAATTCCAGGACATCCGAAGAAAAATATTTATGTTTATTTGAAGCCATTTATTGATGAATTAAATTTATTGTGGAGTACTGGTGTCAGTACATATGATGTTGCAACGAAACAGAATTTCATACTGAGAGCAGCATTGATGTGGACAATAAGTGACTTCCCGGCTTATGGGATTTATCTGGCTGGAGTACACATAGTCAGAAATCATGTCCTTACTATATGGGAGAGAACAAAGCATTTATGCTCATTCATGGAAAGAAACCTTGTTATTTTGACTGTCATCGCAGATTTCTTCCAGCTGATCATCCTTTTCGCAGAAACAGATCTCATTTCAGAAAAGGAACAGTTGAAAGGGATGGACCTCCAAAAATGCTATCAGGTTCGGAGTTAAAATCAGTTGTATTTTCATTACTTCCCATCACTTTTGATCCCACAATAAATCATCAGAAAATTTCTGGTTTTGGGAAAGAACACAATTGGATTAAACGTAGCATATTTTGGGATTTGCCATATTGGTCTGATCTGTTGGTCCGACACATGTAAGATGTCATGCATATTGAGAAGAACTGTTTTGATAATTTGTTTCATACAGTTTTGGATATGCCAGGAAAGAGAAAAGACAGTGTAAATGCACGTTTAGATCTTGCCCAAATTTGCAGGCGTCCAGAATTGGAACTATTTGAGAATGTATGAACAGAAAGGTTACTGTAACCAAAATCAGCTTATACACTGTCTAAAGAAAACCGTTTATTATTATGTCAGTGGATTGCAGATTTGAGACTTCCATATGGCTGTGCTTCTAATTTGGGTAGATGTGTAAAGAATGGTTATATTACTGGATTAAAAAGTCATGATTTTCATGTTATAATGGAGAGACTTCTACCCATTGGATTAAGAGGTCTGTTGAATTCTGTGATTTGGGATTCCATAACAGACATGTCTCATTATTTTTGGGAAATTTGTGCGGCTACGGCAGATTATGATGCTCTAGGCAAACTTGAAAAAGATGTTGTTGTAATTATATGTAAACTGGAAAAAATATTTCCGCCGTCTTTCTTCGACTCAATGGAACATTTGATGTTACATTTTCCATATGAAGCCAAATGTGGAGGTCCGGTACAGTTTCGATGGATGTACCCATCTGAAAGATGCATGAAAAAATTGAAAAGAAAAGTACGTAACAAAGCATCTGTTGAAGGATCTATTGCAGAAGGTTATTTTCAAGAGGAAATATCTTTTTTCTACTCCCATTATTTTGAATCTGAGTATCCTTCAAAACACAACCGAATGGGACGGAACGAGAGGAATATTGATGAAATCGACAATCAATTATCTATTTTCAACCAGTCAGAGCTTGGTTTTGGTGGAGTTTATGAACTCTGGCTTTCAGATGATGAACATCAGAGAGCTCATACGTATGTTCTGCTCAACTGTGAAGAGATGACATCATTTGTACTGTAAGTGTTTATATCACTTATTCTATCATTTATGTTACAGTAAATAACTTTGGTTTTTATAGGTTGTATTATAATCATATCAAGAAACAAATTCCACAAATTACAGCAGCTGCTCTTGAAGAACGTCGAATGAAAAATTTCTCTCAGTGGTTTCAAAAACTGGTAACATAAATTCTTTATCATTTAGAAACTCATTCAATGTATAGTTTACTATATTGATAATTATTTCACAAATTTTTAGGTGTCTCTACATGCTGATAAAATTGACAAACGGCTGTGTGTATTGAGTAACCCACCTTCCAAACTTGTTAAAACTTATAATGCATATGTTGTGAATGGATTTCGATTCCACACACATGCATATGGGGAATCGAAAAAAACAATGAACAGTGGAGTTAGCTTGAGAGGATCTCATCATAGAGAAAATGATGATGACTTTTATGGCATACTTGATGAAATCAATGAACTCTGTTATCTTGGACAACATTACATAACCATGTTCAAATGTCGGTGGTTGGATACAGAGAGAGGCGTGCGTGTTAATCCGACTCATGGAATCATCGATATTAAATGTAAAAGTGTTCTCGCAGTCAATGAACCATTCTTATTGGCTCAATAGGCATATCAAGTTTATTATGCAATGTGCTCTACAACATCAAGATACTTAACTGATTGGTGGAGTATAATAAAAATAAAAATTCGAGATAATCAGTTTAGTCAAAGTGAATGTGCTTTCACTGATGTGCAAAGAATTGAAGTCTTTCAAGAGAGTACTCAAAATCAATCTTTTTTACAAAGAGACATGAGTATCGATGACGACACACCACATTTAAGAGTCGGTGATGACGATGATGGTAATGATGTCACATATGAATTTGAAATGGTAAGAGATGAAGCAACTGTAACTCGAATGGATATCGATGATGTTGAGGAGGAATATGAAGATGACATTGACATATATGAAGATGATGATGAAGATGAACACTGATAGCTTTCCATGGTATTTATATACAATCATAATATGTATATATGTATATATGTATATATAATAGTAATTATCAATTATTTGCTAACATTAACATTTTATGTTTCAGATGGACGAGGCCACATTTCGTGAGTTGGCGGATGCTGACCTGACTTTCGATGCGGATGCGTTGCTGACAGATGACCCTCAGCCTGCAGGCGCTCTAGGGAGTACGCGGAGGGGGCGCGGTCTTTCACGATTGATGATTCCTGAACCCGTCCCCGAGCGACGTCCACGTCTTGGGTTTGATCCACGCACACGGAGGTGTGATAACCTGTGTGATAACCTGTGGATTTGACTAAGATTTCATTAATCTATTCACATAATAAATGTATATTATTTTTTTAGTTTTCTCCATATAGCAGTCGGATAGGGCAGCGCTATTTTGCGCAACTATTTCTCTCAGCCGTGGACCACATGGGAGCAGATTCCCATTGATGTGCAGCAGGCCATGTTCGGCCATTGGTTGGTACGTACGTAAATAAATAATTTTTATTTTGAAAATTATTTCATTTCTAACTTGATATTTTGATTTATTTGTAGGGTTTATGGTATCCGATCGAGGATACCATGTGTGACGCCATCCACGAGGCATGGGAGGTGGCCATGCGTGATCGCCTTCGTCAGTTTTTGCACAATTTAAGAAAAGATGCGATGAAGAAAGCAGGAGTGTCATATTTTGAGGAGTCATGTAGAGCACACCGACCAGAGTATATTTCATCCCATGTATGGGATGGATTATGTGCGCACTGGTTGAGTGGTGCCTTTCAGAGGAGATCATCGGTGGGGAGGCAGAATCGGGGGAGACATGAGGTGACTCATCAAGCTGGGAGTCGTTCTTTCAGTACTCATAGATAGCATCTGGTACATACATTATTTATAAATATTTTATATTACTATAAATATTAACAGTTTATTTTTTATTCTTATAGGCTGTCGAGCACCCCGATATTACAGAGTACGACGTATATCGGAGGATGTATAGTGATCCTGCTACTGAGGAGCTCAGAGGTGATCGTCAGCATCACATCGTGGTCAGTATTATTTGTTTTCAAGTTTAAAAATTAGCAGCATATAATATATTCACAATTTTAATTTTAAATTGCAACTATAGGAGTCATATGAGGCCGCAGCGTCACAGGCCCGGCCTGAGAGTCAGGCCGAGTCATCAGATCAGACCACTGCCCGTCAGTTTGATGAGGCGGCATGGATGCAGGCCACCCAGTATGCCTTCGAGAAGGGCCGGGTAGTTGGTATCGGCTCTCGACTGACTCCCGGAGATTATTATGGCAGTGCCGCGATGTCGGCGTCCAGCTCGAGAGGAGCTCGTGCATCTTCTTCTACTACACAGTATTAGGATCAGTTGTGATCTCAGACTGCATAGATAGAGACTCTCCGACAGGAGCAGGAGTAGATGCGTCAGCAGCATGAGGAGGAGCGTCGACGCCAGCAGGAGTTGTACGAGGAGCAGACGAGTCGGTGGCAGCAGCATCAGGAGTAGATGGAGTACATGCGCCGACTCACTCATGCTTTAGGGATGTAGTTTCCTCCACCACCATCTGCAGATCCCCCACCTCCCCCCCTCCTTCAGATTAGAGTTTGTATTTATGTTATAAAATTTGGGAAATCAATTTTTTTTTTCTATTCTTAGTTTTTGTCTCATTATAAAATATTAATAATATTATATTTTTAAATAACAATATTAATATGAATAATAAAATTATTTCTATTTTATAATATTAAAATATATATATATATTAAAATTTTATAATATTATAATTTAATTATATTTTTTGTAATACTTGAATTATTTTAATATTTGAATGTAAAATAATTCTATTATTTTTATATTAATTAAAATAACTTATTAATATTTTTTTATTTATGAATTATAATTCTAATATTATTATATTAATTAAATCATTTATTAATATTCTATTATTTTTTATTTTTGAATTATAATTCTATTATTATTATATTAATTAAAATAATTAATTATTTTTATTTGTGAATTATAATTCTATTATTATATTAATTAAAATAATTTATTAATAATTTATTTTTTTTATTATTTTTATAGTATTTTCGACGGGATACTATGCCCGTCACAAATACTAGTATTATTAATAGTTTTTATTTTTTTAAAAAAAATAGTATTTGCGACGGGATACTATGCCCGTCGCAAATACTAGTATTATTAATAGTTTTTTATTTTTTTTAATAAATAGTTTTTGCGACGGCACCGTCGCAAAAACTAATTTAAAAGTTTTTTACAAAAAAACGGAATACTATTTGCGACGGGGAGAATGACCATCGGAAAAAAAGGCTTTAGCGACGGGCCCGTCGCAAATAAGTGTTGTTGCAATGCCATTTTCAGCAACGGTCTATTTGCGACGGGACCCCGTCGCAAAAAGACATGTGCGACGGGATCCCGTCAAAAATGCCCCGTCGCAAATACCTGTTTTTCTAGTAGTGTTAAAAGTGTTAAATTTGATGTTTAATAACTAAATCATTTTTAATATAGGGTTACACATAAGATAAATTCGACTATAAATATTCATTAGAAATTTAATAATATTTCCTACATAATGGTATTTTATTTATAATTTTAAGACATTAAATAATTAAATTTATTTATGACCCAATGAAGAAGAAGTAATTACCTAATTAGTAAAAGGTTAATATAATTGATATTATAAATATCAAAATAAATGTAATTTAAGGATTTTTATAAATTAAAATAATTTTATAGGTTAATAAGACATGTTAGGGTTGGTTATATAAGCTTTTTTAGAAGTAATAATTTATTTATGAATTTAGAAAAAACAAAATACAAATAGTGTCAAAATTTACATAGAAGAGTTTTTAAAAAAAATATTATATTATTTATTGATATTTTATTCCCAAAAATCCTAGGATCATCCAAAAGTCTTATATAATGATATTTGAATCATTAATGAACCACTTGGGTTTCTCTTGGACGTTTATATTATGTTTATTAACCATATAATATAAAATTACAAGGAGGCATGGTAAATGTCAAACTATTTAACTAAGAGTTAAATCTATAAGAAAAAGTTAGTATAGTGACCCAACCCTATCTAAAACCTATTGGATGATTGGTTTTAGACCCATCCACACATTATCCTTTAAATAATTCATTTTGGAGAAATTATAAACAGAAAATTATTTTATTATAAAATATTATTTCTAGCTTTTTCTGTGGTGCCCCTCATCCCTTTTATAAAAGGGCACTCCCCCATCTCTCTAATTCTCACCTTTAAAGTCATTAGGCTCAGACAAAACCTGAAAAAAGATACTCCCAACATTACTCCCATCATACTAGAGTCCTTCCATAGATCATAAAACCAACTTATGGAGCCCTTTTGATCAAATAAAAATGAAGAACCCGAAGAAGAGGTAAATATTTCATCACCTCTTTCAAGTTATTTTTTCATCCACTTCCTCTTTATTTGTTGTTTTCATTATAAAATAATAAACCCAATATATTATATAAAATTTAATGATATTATAAAAAATTTACAACCACATTCATTATTCTATCCATCCTATAAATGACAATGTCACCATACATGTGTACGTACGGATTACCATCTCCACATCATTGTGTAGTTTTTATTCAAACACTTCATTATTGGGATGGGTATAATAATGAGTATAACTAATGTAAATAATAAATATAACATTTCAATGATTCTTTATATATGATATAACATACAATTGAATACGATTTTTCCATAAATATAATGATACGCTCTCGTGCGTACGTATGGATTACCATCTCTACGATGTGATGAGATTAATTTCCATGTTCACCTTTCAACGATGATTATAAAATATATAAATCTTTAATAAGTATGTAATATATGACATAATAATTATACTCGAGATATGAATATATATATATATATAATTACATATATCATATTAACACATTTCTGTTCATTACGATATGAAAACGGATATAGCGTTAATGCGTCTGTACGGTAAAATGTCCCCATAAACGGTGTTTTCCATTTCATATATATGTCTATTATAAATATTAATATTCTAAATATATTTTATGTTTTGTATTCTGGAAGTATATAAATCATGATCTATGTGATACAATCAAGAAAAACAAGTTAAAACATGTACGATAAAGAAAGCAATTATTACTGGAAATGTTAATTTAACATGGAAATGATTATTAATTGGGTAGTATAATGTCATAAATGAATCATGAATGATATCATAAATATTAATATGGTTCATGAATAATTTACTAACATACTGTGATCTTTATACAAGAGGTCAAACGTACCCTCGACTAAAGAAAGTGCAATGTATTGGGTTATTTATCTCACTTTTAATTCAGTTAGATTTCCATTGTTCAACACTTATTTATTTCTTGTGTTGTATTGTTTACTGCCATTTGATATATATTATCATGATTCTATTTATATTCATTATATTCTGTGATTAATTTTGTGGTTATTTACTATTGTTCACAGGACTCGATTGATTACAATGAGGTAAGGATTTACTTTATAATCTCTTTATTATCCGAGGATGTTTTTACGTAAGTATCTAATGGGACATATTTATTATCCATGTCCATGTTTTATAAAAGAGTTTTAAAAGGGATTATTTTTAATGTAATTTTTAATAAAACATCATTTTAAACGTTTTAAATATTTATTCTTCTAAATAATTCCCTTCAATTTCTATGTTTTCAAAATGGGTTTTAAGGATTTATTTATATGGACATGAATGTTTTTAAAAATTTAATTCCTTTCAAAAGTATCAAAGTGGTATGGGATAATTGATTCAAAAATGTCTTTAAATTTATTCCTCTATAAATTGTGTGACTTTTAAATGTTTTTAGAAAAAAATAATATTTCTCTCAACGAGTTTTACAAATCATTTTCATTTATATCAACATCCTTTGATGGATTTTAAATGTAATTCAAGTTGGTTTATTATGATAAAAAACATCCTTATTTTATTGAAGGTTTTGTGATATGTTTGAATGTGGATGTGTTATTTTTATACCATTCATTTTTTATGGATAAATTATTGAAATTTTTTATTCTAATTTAAATAAAATGTTTATGTTATGTTTAATCCTTTTCGTATGACGAATGCATTGGACGTAGTATGTGACGGGTGGATCTAGCTAAATCTCTTAGATGCATCAGTAGGTATCTTGAGAGAATATATTGTCTTGGAACAAGGACTTGAAAAATTAATATATGTAGTCTTGACAAAATGCCTTGACAATGTGGTTACGAAAGTCTGGCATTATGCATTCCATCATTAAAAAAGTGGCTATTGATATTGCATGTTATTATTCGACTAGTAGAATATCCATTTGAGTATGTAAATTGAATTATTTTGATCTATATTTTCCATAGAATGATGATGTTTATGTTTAAAAAGATTTTTTTTAGTTCTATACATTGCCTTAAATGTTTATGCTTATTTATGAAAGTTTCTTCTATATTGTTATCCGCACTGAGCATCTGAGCTCACCCCCTTCTATGTTTTATTTTTCCCAAGATGTGAAAAAGTCTATTATTAATGACCAATAGGGATAGTCTATGGGATCTCATTGTTGTCGATGGAAACAATGTTGTTGTAGTTTTCCATTTTATGATGTAATGTAAACCTTATGAATGTATCTATTACTTCCAAGTCTACTAAACTAATCGGACTTTTGAGACATGATCTTTTGTGATCTTACCAATGTTATGTAATAATGCACTGAAACCAGGCCTCTAGGGTCGGGGCGTTACACCCAAGGTTTATTTTGGTTGAAATAATCATATCCAATTGAATTATGACATGTGTTAGGGTAATAATAATATCATTTTTACCTTTAAAACCCCTATTTACTTTTAACCATAGTAAATAAAATTCAAAAGTAACCGTTCACCCAAAATTATTTTCATCTTATTTAACCAAATATTACATAATAATTTCTACTATTCCTCTTGGATTTTATAAATTCAATTCATAGAAGTAGTAAAAATACTTTTTATGAAAATTTGATAATGTGCCTAAAAGGTGGGTAAAAGGCGTTAAAAATTCAATAAAATTTTATATATCTAATATTATTTTAAATTGTCTATAATTAATATTATTTAGCTAATATAGGTATAATTTATCTATTATTATTGAAATTAAATTTCAATAATATAAATATTTATTTAAATTAAAATTTTATTTTAATAAAAAACGTTGTGTTTCCACTATTCATAAAAAATGTAACGTTTTCAGAAAAATACCAAAAAATCACCCTAATATAATTTTGATATTAAAAATACAAAAATATTTATATTTCAGGAAATAATAAATAAAAAATTTTCCTTAATTATTTTAAAATTAAGCCCCGTTGTCAAAACGAGAAAGCAGTTTTTTTAGAAGTAAAACCTATCAAAAGTTTGATGTGTTTATGTACGGTTTAAACGAGAAATTACATCCAATGACCAAGATTGGATCAAATGATAAAAATATAATCTCATTATATGTCAAAACCATTAAAATGTATAAATTGACACCATAAAGTATTTTTATTAAAAATGTTCTATTCAATGAAAATTTAGTATCTTTCACTGTTCATCAAGATATTATTGTTATCAGAAAAATATCAAAAATCTATCCAAACTATAATTTTATTTACCAATCAAAAAAAAGAATTTTATTTCATCAAATTGAATATATAGAAGTATCAAATATTGGATATAGAATGGGTTCCCCATTTAAAGGGGGAAAACTGCATTTTTTTAAAATACTTCTTTTATCTGAAAAATCAAATTTGTCCATATATTATGTCCAAGAAACACAAAAGAAGAATCATAAAATTATATGAGATATATATAAAATTCAAAATGTTCCGAAAAATCGAATTTGTCCATATATTATGTCCAAGAAACACAAAATATCAATGTTAAAATTATATGAGAGATATATATAATTCAAAATGTTGTTATTACTATTCATACCCACCTTCTAAAAAGATAGTTTGACATGACAAGGTGCGCTTGAACTCGGTGTTGCGTTCATCACACGCTATTTTATTATTCAAATAGTAGTGTACCGTGGAATCATGGGGTGTTACCTTCTTCCCCACATCAATAAATTGCATCCTCACTATTTGAGATTGTTCTTTATAAATATGAGGTAAAAAATAAAAAATGCCTTTGTGGAAAACCAACATCGGAAATAGGGTTAATAAAATTTATTAATAATAGGGAATGGGAAATGAAAAACTCACCTCCAAATTAGGATTTTGAACAGGAGAACATTAGGGGAAATTATAATTGGAAGAAAAATGTAAATATTTACAGGGAGTGATTGAGGTCATCAATCATAAACAAGTGAATCGAAAATTGAGGGCATGAATTTCATAAATCTATTATGAATAACATAATGTATTAGGATAACACATTTTTGGGTTTAAGATCCTTTCCCTATGGTTTATGAATTAATTTCTTCATAGAATAATAAAAAAACTAGATTAGTAGACTTCAATCCTTTAACTAATTTTTACCACAAACAAATCTTTCACTCAAAACGATGAGTATTCAAGATGACATGGTCACACCTCAAGCAATATAATCAACTTATAAATAAGCACATAATACACAAATAATGAACTATATATTTCCCTTTACTTAAATGATTAACCAAAACAACATTGGTTTGTACCATATCAGATGATCCCCAAAAAGGATAAAACATTATAGAAAGAAATATTAATACATATTTCTAAAATTAAACAAAAAATACCCAAATTTCAATAAATAACATTCAATAAACAATTTTCAATAAAATCCTTCAATATAATCCAATCTAATATTGAAACCCAAAATTCATAAGAATTTGATTATGATATCTTCCACGTTAAATTTTATTTCCAAATAACATCTACTACTCTTAAAGTCACATACATAAAAGTAATTAAATTAATCAAATTTTTTCTATGATAGGTTAATAATTTCACTTAATAACCCAAATTTCTATAAATATACAATAAAACATAGATATAAATCCACCTTTACTCATCAAATTAAATCCTATAGTATTCTATTTTCCGTAGGCATATACTATTCCCAAAAGAGTGAATGTCATCCAAAACAACATTTCTAACTTAATCACCCAATCATTTTCCTACACTAAGGATATCCATTTGATAATAAAAAATATCCCAAATCAACTTATTATTGATCAATAATTTCATTTAACTAAAAATAATTAGTTAGACTAACTAGGTACTTCATATGGTCAAGTGGTAGGTGATAAATCCCAATCTAACATTGGTTTTGGGGACTATTCCCACAGCTTTTTCTGATGCGACGGGATGTGACACAATCTGTGTGTTGTCTTTTTACAAAAAAATATTTTATATCATTCCCAAAATTAGATAAATTTCTCAAAATTACTACAACAGAATTTAGTAAGAAATATTATCCCATACCTTGTATTTTCATCCCAAAAAATTAACAACTTGTTATTTCCACTTATTAAAGTATCATATGAACCCAAATGTTTATTTATATATCAAAAAATGAAATTATAATTCTTCCTTGAATAGAATTTTCAATAAAAACTGTAGGGTTACAAATTGTTCCCCTCAGATTTCCGTGATGACCTCCTTTTGATGGGAGGTTCAAACGTTGCGATCGGTTTCTAACGGGATTGTTCGTAGAACCGAAAACATCCAATGATTCCACATCCATTCAGACTTACTTTCCAAAGGTAGGTTCTCATTAGTTGTGGACTGATGAGGCTTAGTATTTTTCATTGGTTGAGAGGATGGGAGGTCGGACTCATCACACCTTTTTGAGGGGAATAATTGTCTACTCCGGGACTCTCTTTATAGATTTATGTTACGTTCGTGAATCCTTATTACATTACCAAGTATAAAATGAGATTTCCTTTAGATCTGACAGTCAATGATCAATATGTATGAAATTTAGATAATATTTTATATGTATTCGAGGTTCTTCATTTATAGAGAATCATCTGTATTTATTAGAGATTCTTGGTCAATGGTACCCTTCGACACATTTATATAGAAGTCTCTTGGTCATTATGATGACCATGCTGGTTCTAAAGCCACTCAGTGGGGCACATGAAGTTTATTGTCATTCAGAAGGACATGGATTATTTCAGAGTTGGGATTGAACCTGCAGATGGGCTACCTACATATCCTTTATTTAGAAAAGGAATCAGAACCCCTGTAGTTCGAGTAAGGTATTATGATGTTTATGATTGATGGCTCAAAGAAGGATGTCATAATTACTTTTACTCTTTAAGCTCATGTGATTCATGCTCGATGTGAGAACAAGAGGTATTGGTAAAAATTAGACAATTGTTCCATGAAAGATGAAATCATAAGAAATAAGGTGGGACTTATGTATGTATGACTGCCCAGATATATAAAGGTTAGGATTTACTTTAGGGAAGAAATCCAGGAGCAGGGTCCATAAAGGTATATGTGCTTCATGGAGATTTTTAATACTCTAACTTAGGGCTTACTCCTGAAAAGGAGGCCCAAATTAGGAGAGGACATATGATTGGGTTTTACTCCTAAAAAGTAATCTCATATCAAAGATAATTTAGGACTAGTTAAGAGAAATTAAGACTGGGGTTTACTCCTGAAAAGGAGGCCCAGGTTAAGAGATTTGAAAAAATTAAGGGACATGGGGCTTACTACTAAGGAGGATTCCCATGTTTGAGACTGGGACTTACTCCTGGAAAGGAATCCCGAATTAAGAGAATTATGTTTGGGGCTTACTCCTAAGGAGGATGCCCAGATTTGAGAATTATGACTGGGGCTTATTCCTGAAAAGGAGGCCCAGATTAAGGGGTTCTCTCATCTTAAATGATGAGGTTGTATGAATGAAATATCAATATTTAGTGACATAAAGATGTGTAAATCACTAGGTTTTGAGAGATTTTCCACAGAATTCCTTTCAGATAAGGAAGTCAAATCAAGAAATCATGCCATAAATGGCTTTGAAGAGTGTCTTGAAGACTGAATCTTGAATAGGATAGGTGGAATGGCTTAAGAGGGGTGAAATGAGCAAGAAGGGTACCCAAAAAGGCAGGGGTGCGCAAGTCCTGGAAGGCGCACAGGTACTGCGTGGGTACGCACTTCCTGGTCACACAGGTATGCCTGCGCGACATATGGGGTACTTGCGCGACGGTTAACCAGCAGGGTAATACTCGAGTGACTCTTGAGTAAATCCTTCAGAATCCTCTTGAGGTTCTTCTAGAAGAGGGGCATGCAAGTTCTATTGAAGGAGTAAGGCGGTGTGCAAGTGTGGCCTTTTCCCTTAAGGGTTGGCCACTCAGGCGTGCAAGTGTTGATGAGTTTCAAAACATAGGCCTTCCTCCCCCTCATTAGATCTTCCGTTCTAGGTAAGAATTTACCATAGAAGTGCTTCAGAAGCTTTGAGAAGAGACTAGGGCACCAGGAGATCAAATCTGAGTTTCTGGAAAAAAATCCTCCCGAAATGGGGGGCCCACAGGGTCTATTTATATGCAGAGAAGACCCCGGGTAGTTATCACCTAGGTCGCACAAGTAGACTTGCGCAAAAATGATAGAACTTGCGTGGAACATGTGCTCTTGATCCCTTCTTCATGCCTTTGTCGATTTTTGATGTTTTCTTAAAAGGATGAATCAATTTGTGCTAAGTCACTTCCCTTTCCATTTTTTTAGACAATGTGACGAAAAGGAGAGTCAATAAAAGTCCCCCCTCAGTGTTGGATCCAAATGAAATGTGGATTTGACTCTGGGGAAAAGAAGGAAACTAAGGGAAAGGCGGTGTGCATGTTTGGGCACGCAAATGAGATTCGGGCGCGCATGGGTATGTCCTTTAGTCACCCAAGGTACGACGCGCAGGGTTATGTCAGTGTCTATAAATAGAGGGCCTCACTTCCGTACAAAGCATCCAGATTTCAGGACATCAAACCTTCGAGCTCTTGCCATGCAGGTCACCATAGCCACGTAGGTTGTTCTATTATCTGTTGTTTCCTTGATTCCACACTGCTGTCTAGGTATCTTGACTTGTGCGTGGTACTTGCACGCCAACTACTTGTGTGGAACCTCCATACTTGCACACCAAGTTTTAGACTTGCATGCCTTAATGACTTTTCCATTTTTTCGAATTCATTCACAAATTTTATGAAAAAATAACTTACTTAAGAGTTAATTATTAATGATTTGTGCAGATTCAATGGTTCCTAATGGAATTGGAACGACTAATGAACTGGCTAGCAAGAGGATTGATGACATGATGAACATCATTGGCCATGATTACTATGATATTTGTGACAACACTCTCCCAGATTTGGCTATGTACTTGAAGAAATATCATCTTAATTTCCCAAAGAGCATTTAACTTCCTCTATGTGGTCATGGTCATATGCATGGAATCAATGTTCTAGATACAAAGAAATATTCACCTGAAATGCAGCTGCACTGCTACTCCTCCATTTCGGTTATGATGTTCATTAAGAGAAACAACAATGGTGTGAAATTTCAAAATCTCTTTCAATGTCATTTCCTTGAAGATATGAAAATGGAAAACCCATGGGCTGGAATGCTTTCCGCTACCGGTTGGTGGAGGAAAGACAAACATGGAATTTGAGCAATATCTGAAAAGAGTAATCTCTCTAAATGGATCTTTACTTCCAATTCTCCATTCTCAAATCCATGTATGCATCTTCCAAGTCTCTTGGACAAGAACATAGTCACTGTTTGATCAGCAGGAAATTTTCTCAAACCGCACTCAAGAAAATTATTTTACAATTTTTCCAAGGAGATCTGGTATCACTACATCTCTTATGGTATCCAGTTGAATTAATAAATTCCAAGTCGTTTATAAGGAATCTCGGGATGCCGCAAATCAAATGAAAAGTTATGTTGAAAGCCTCTTGTAATTCTTGAAAAAGAGAAGAGACTCCAGTCTGTGGATGTCCTTCTAACACTTGTGCATCAATGAAAAACACTTTCACCTTCACTCATTTGTACCTGCATTCTCTTTTTCTAAATGCTTTAGATTTTACCTAAACCAATAGGCCTAGTAAGCATAGTTTGATTTTTTACTATGATTAATGTAAATAACCCTACAAACTTCAAACCATTTAATTTCTCAATGTTACCAAAATCATAAAAAATGTATGTTTACTGAGCTGGGAACTTGACTTTTATTCATAGTTCCCCTGTCTTTTGTGGGCAATTTAAAGTCATGCACGTCGGACATAAAAAGGCTTATGTGTAAGGTCGAAATATCTTTGACCAAAATGGATTATAATTGACTCAATTCCTTGAAAATTCATCTGAAAACATATTACCATACTCAATTATGAGGGAAAAATGTAAAATATGTCTTAAGAATATTCGAATCTGAGGAATGATATGAAAAAGAGCTAAAAGGCATTAGAAGAAGTAGTTTACAAGAATTAAGTTACTATTATTTAACAAACCTGTTAGGGGGTTGAATTATGCAGGGCCACCTAAGGGCATTGTTTTCATAGTCAAATAAAATAGTATCTTTTGTCTAACAAGTCTGTTATGTAGACTATTAATGCAAGGACGCCTATGGGCACGTGCTTCATAGTCATGCAAAAGAACTCTCAAAAATTTACTTTACTAGTGCTAAAATCCAGTGAATGTTTATGTAGATTCAAATCATCTAATGTATAGAGTGTTCTGTATGGAAATAGGTACTTGAATATTGAGATGATATTTCTAAACAAAATTATCGAAGAACTGGATGAATATCACTCCTACGATGTTCTGACCCAAACGTAGGGAAGGAGAATAAAAACCATAGGCTTGAATACTTTCAGATCATGAAAAAGGATATGGGACAAATATTTTAAGGATGGCTATTTTTTTGGATCCCTATATACTTTTATTTAAGAAAAATAAGGAAAAAAGAGGCATTCATCCTAAGAATGAAGTTACCACTATCCGAAAAACCTGTTAGGGGGTTGAATTATGAAAAGCCACCTAAGGGAATTGACTGTATAGTCAAATAATAGTATCTTTTGGCTAACAAGTCTGTTATGTAGATTGTTAATGCAAGGCCTCCAATGGGCACGTTCTGAATAGTTAGGCAATAGAACTCTCAGAAGATTGACTTCTTGCGACTAGAAGTCATGAAAAGGGTTATGAAGATCTGAAAATATTTAAGGTTAGGATTATGACACATAAAAATGGGTATTGTCCAATGTATACAGAGATACATAGATCACTGCTAACCATAATCATGTTGTGGCTGTGTCCTGAATTGAAATGTTGGACTTCACTACGTATACAATAAGGATGAAAATAAAGCCATACACAGTTCTTAACCTACAGTTTAACGTCGTGTGGGACAAAAGGATTAGAGATCATAGTTTAGTGTCATAGATCTTGGACCATTGTAAGAAATACACAGTGTGTGTTTTCATGGGGACTTTTTAGCCAAGGGACTGAAAGTGGAATTTGGGGTTAGGACCAAAGACTTGGGGCTGGATTCGGGGGACACTCGAATGTTCCTACGTATCCCATAAGGATGGGAATCAAGCCCACGTAGTTCAAGAAATACCCTTTGTACAAATTTGGTTCATAGATGTGAAGGGTGAAAGGGGACTTTAGTATAATGATGGTTTAACCCAAGATAAAAGGTTTGGGCATTTCCATGTATGCACGTAGTCTTTGATATGAAACATGATTTAAAAGTTAATGTAAATAATGGTTCCCTCTAAGGTGAGGGTATCAAAGAATATTGTAGTTTATTGTCATAATGGAAAAAAGTTTTGTATAGTTTAACATCGTATAACAAGGACGAAAGTGAACCAATGTAAATATATTGATTTTAGTGGTGGTTTCACGAATCAACATCGTATGAGATGGAGATGAACCGATGTGAAGAGATTGGTTTTGGGCTTGATCCTTGGGAGGTTGCCTACATACCCAGCCTAGAAGGCAAGGATCAATGTTCGTGTAGTTCAATTAAAGAATGAATTAATGATCATGTTGTTCTTGGGGAAAACGACCTAAAAATGATATTGTTTGGACTTAGACATGGTTAGCAAGACAAAGGGAGTGTTATGGTGAGGTTTTCTCTGAGCTCACATGAGTCATGCTCGATGTGAGAAACAAGATGAAAAAACAACCTTAACAATGCATAGTTTAATGTCATGTAGGACATTTAAAGGGACTATGCGGTTTAGAGGCTTACAGTTAGGACTATTGGTGCTGCATAGTTTAGTGTCATGTAGCAGGGACAAAGTACAGTTTAGTGTCATGTAGGACATATCACAGACTTTATGTACAATTTTGCGTCATGTAGTTAGGACAATGGGGACAATAGAGTTTAACATCATGTTGGACGAAAGGGGGACTGTACAGTTTATTGTCATGCAGTGAGGACAAAAGAGTACGCCAATTAACATCATGTTGGACGCATTGGGGATTTTTTCCCCAGTTTAGCGTCATGTTGGACGAAAGTGCGAGTAGTTTAAGGTCATAAAGGACCGTTTATGATTATTTAGTTTAACTTCTTTCCGGACATAAGGGACTTTTATACAGTTTAGCGTCATGTTGTTAGGATGTCACAGTTTAACGTCTTGCTGGACGTAAGGGACTTTTATACAGTTTAGCGTCATTTAGTTAGGACGTCACAGTTTAACGTTTTTCTAGACATAAGGGACTTGCAAATTGTTAAGGTACATATGCATGGACCGTTGATGATGCAGTTTAAGGTCATACAGGACCATTGATGTAGTTTAAGGTTATACAGTACCTAGTTACAGTTTAAGGTCATACTGGACCATTAAGGGAACATTTTCATTGTTTAACGTTGTGTGGGACCTAGTCGCAGTTTAAGGTCATACTGGACCATTACTATTTAGTTTAACGTCATATAGCAAGGACAATGAAGGTGACACAGTTTAACGTCTTGCTGGACGATGGTGCAGTTTAAGGTCATATTGGACCATTATTGTATAGTTTAACGTCATATAGTAAGGACAATGAAGGGGACATAGTTTAACGTCTTGTTGGATGATGGTGTAGTTTAAGGTCATACTGGACCATTGCTATATAGTTTAACTTCATATAGCAAGGACAATGAAGGGGAAAAAATTTAACGTCTAGCTGGACGATGGTGCAGTTTAAGGTCATACTGGACCATTGTTGTATAGTTTAACGTCATATAGCAAGGACAATGAAGGGGACACAGTTTAACGTCTTGCTGGACGATGGTGCAGTTTAAGGTCATATTGAACCATTGTTGTATAGTTTAATTTCATATAGCAAGGATAATGAAAGTACATTGCATTTTATACTATACACTTCTTCAAAAATTTGGCATTGGTTGGATTAGTGATGAGTTCTCCATCCATATAGATTAATGAATAAGCTCCATTGGAGTAGACCCTATGTATTGAATAAGGTCCTTCCCATTTTGGCTCATGTTTGGGAGGTTTCATTCCTGGTATCATTGGAGTTCTGAGAACTAATACAAATTCTCCCTGAGTGAATGAACGATGACAATATTTTTTGTTAAAATCTCTTTCTCTTCGATTCTGATAGACTTCCAAGTGGTGCAATGTGCACAATCATTTCTCATCTAACCATTTCAATTCATTCAATCACTTTTGAGATTGTTCATCAGTAGATGATTGATCAAAGATAGAAACTCTGAGTGAGGGTAGTTGAACTTCAATGGGCAAGACGGCTTCCGTTCCATATACCAAGGAATATGGAGTTGATCGAGTTGCAGTGCGAGTGGTAGTCCAATAAGCCCATAAAGCATGAAAGAGTTTATCAGGCCATGACCTCTTATCATTATCCACCATCTTTTGCAGTATATTTGAAAGAGTCTTATTAAAGGCTTCTATCTGGCTGTTGGCCGCTGCATGATACCGAGATGAATGGTTGGATTTGATGTTGTATTCATGATACAACTTCTTCACCTCGGATGAACAGAAATTGGTTCCATTGTCCGTCAATATGGTATGAGGGACACCAAATTTGGTAATGATGTTAGACTAGATGAAACTAACAATGCATTTAGAACTGACTTCCTTGAGAGGTATTGCCTCTTCCCATTTGGAAAAGAAGTCAGTAGCAGTAAGAATGTACTTAAACTGCTTGGTTGTAGCCGAAGGATAAATTCCCACCACATCCATTCCCCATGTGGAAAATGGCCATGAGTATTTAGTTGTATGAAGATTCTCTGGAGGTTGATGACTGAAGATGGCATATACTTGGCATGAATGACACTTATTTGTGAAATCGACACAATCTCGTATCATTGAAGGCCAAAAGTATCCAAGCCTTCGAATCTGATCAGACACTATATGTCCAGACTGGTGGGAACAATAGACTCATGCATGCACTTCTTTCATGACAGTCGTTGTCTCTTCAACATCAATGCATCTAAAGAGAACTCCATCAAAACCACATTTGTTGATAATTTTCTCTAGGTGATCTGGGCTATCATAAAGAGTAAAATTAACCACACGTCACCGGATTTGTTCTTTCTCAACTCTATCAGATGGAAGTTTTCCATTTTGAAGGTATTCCCATATAAGTGACTTCTATCCTGTAGTATGACCATACGGTTCAGGAATGGAAAAAAATTTCATTAATTTCCTCTGTTCTGATTCGAACATAAGGTGAAATTGCATGATGGTGGGCAATACAGATGGTTCTCTTTTCTCGATTTGGATCTTCCAGAGCTGTGGCTATATTAGCCAATGCATTAGCTTGAGCATTTTGTGATCTTGGGATATAAGAAAATGTCGGTTCCAAAGGGAATTCCGCCATTAACTCTCTGACGTAATCATAAAAAGGGATTAGTTCTTCTTTTCTGATGGCATAATCCCCATTGACTTGTTTGATTACTAGGTCTGAATCACCTTTCACCTTTAAGTGATTTACTTGTGCTTGAAGCACTAATTCCAATCCTACGATGAGAGCTTGGTATTCTGATTCATTATTGGTACCACCTTCCCACAATAAGAAGTAATAAGGTAACACTGACTTTTCTAGAGAAATGAGCACAATTCCTAAGCCAACTTTGTTGAATTTAGTATTTTACATTTTCCTCCCTGTTGGACTTCTGGAAGCACCATCAAAATACATTTCCAATGCCTAAGGACATTCTTGAATAGAGAAGACTTCCTCATCAGGGAGTTCAATATCTGAAGATATGTCTTCCACTGAACGGTGTTCAGCTAGGAAATAAGCCAGATCTTGGAACTTTATCACCTTTTGAGACACATACTAAATGTCGAATTGCTGCAAAATAACTGCCCACCTTTCCAGACGTCTTGTAAGCATTGGACGACTAAGGATAAATTTGAGCGGGATATTGTGAGATACCAATTGGACCTTGTGATGTTGAAGGTAGTGTATCAACTTCGGAACTGCCAAGAATAATTTCATGAAGCACTTCTCAATACTTGAATATTGTGTTTCTACTTCAAGCATGGTTTGAATGAGATAGTAGAGACTCTTTTCATTCCCAGCATCATTCTTTTGAGAAAGAAAGGCACCCAATGATCGCTCTAGAGCTGTCATGTAGAGGTTAAGTGGCATTCCTTAAACAAGTGGCATGAGTACCGGTAGAATGAAGAGGTATTTCTTGAGAATATCGAATGCATATTGACATTCTTCAGTCCACTGGTATGTGACTCCCTTCTTCATCAACTTGGTGAAGGGTAAACTTTTGCCTGCCAAATTGGCGATGAAACGCAGAATATAGGCTAAGTGTCCTTGAAGTCCTCTTAATTCATTCAAATTTTTATGAGGTGACATACCAAGGATTGACATGGTCTTCTCAGGATCGACTTCAATACCACGATGGCGTACAACAAAGTCGAGAAATTTTCTGAGGTTACCCCAAAAGCACATTTTAAGGGGTTCATCTTCAAATTATGTTGTCGAAGCTTGCAGAATATGACTTCAAAATCAGTCAAGTGATTAGAATGTTGTTTGGATTTAACTACCAAATCATCTACATAGCATTCAAAAAACTTCCCTAATAAGGGTTTGAAGATATGATGCATGGAACGCTGATAAGTTGCACCTGTATTCTTTAAACGTAAGGGCATTACCCGGTAGAAAAAAACACCCTGAGGGGATCTGAATGTTGTAGATTCCTCGTCTTCCGGGGCCATTCGGATTTGATTATATCCAGAAAATCCATCCATGAAGGAGTGTGCTTCATTTCCAGCTCTTGCATCAATTAGAAGTTCTATAATCGGAACTGGGAAATCATTATTAGGACAATGCCGATTCAGATCTCTGAAATCGATGCAAACTCTAATTTGTCCGTTCTTTTTCTTTATAGGGACAATATTATCCAACCATTTGGGATATTTAACTTCTCTGATGAAGTTATCTTTGATAAGCATATCCACTTAAACTTCATTTTTGGAAGCATAAGTTGGGTGTGTTCTTCTCGCGGCTTGCTTAAATCCTCAATGTTCTTCTGGTAAATCCAAATGATGAGTAGTCAAATCAGGATTGAGCCCGGGCTTTCCGAACAGTTCCAAGAAAATATATCTCTATTTTTCTTTAGAAAAGAAATATACATCTCTTTCTCTTCAAGAGTCATGGCCAAACTGATTAAAGTGGGGCGTAGATCTTCTTTTGTACCCAGATTTAATTCTCTGAGTTCATCCACAGTGGTAGAGATACCGTCTTCAAATGATGGAGGATCATCTCTGAGATCTTACCCTTCTTCTTCATCATGTGTTATTTCTTCCTTTTCTACTTGTATATTAGATGATAAAGTAGAATTCTCCTGATCCGAAGAGATATCAAAATTTTTATTTCTTGAAGAAGAATCTTCCATTTCCAACCCGATTGATGATAAAGGGTCTTCATTGGGTAATAAAGAGGAGATGATGAATTGAGAATCGACATCATTGTTCACCTCTGATGTTGATATAACTTATTCTGGACTAATTGGCGAAACATGGACTTGTTGGATTTCAGCAGATGAAATGAAGATGCCACAATTTCTGCTATCATCACTGCTTGGTAGATTACCAATTTCTCCCATGTTGTTTGGCTCGATTGCCGTAATTGACAGTATGGATCCTTCCATAAGAGTATTTTGATTTGGGGCTATCTTGTCAATTTGACTGATAGGCAACACATAATCTGTACTCACAAGTGTAAATGGATTTACTGGAATTTTTTCCAAACAATATGGAGCATTAACTTTGGAAATCTCCTTTGTTATGGATTTCTCCCTTTGCTTCATGTGATAGAATTCCGCCTCAATTTATTGAGACACACATGTCTTGAATGGAGCCTTATCACCATACAATGTCCTAACTTGACCATCGAAACAATACTTGAGGCATTGATGGTATGATAAAGGGATAGCCACATGTTGATGTATCCAAGGTCTTCCAAGCAAGATGATGAAGGCTGAGTCTTGCTCAACAACCGTGAAATATGAATTGGATACAAGATCTCCAAACTAAGTTCTGATTCTATCTTCACCCAATGGTTATTGTTCATTTTTATCATATCCTTGTAACATCATGGTAGAAGGATATAAATCATATTCTGTGAGGTCCAATCGACGAAGTGTATGAATGGGCACGAGGTTGACTCCTGAACCATTTTCAATGAAAGCTCTTCGAACATTTACTCCATTGACCTTTCCTGACATGTACAATGGCCTAATATGTCCATGAACAACATCATCTTCATCTTCATCAGTAAAATATATTATTTCATGGAATTCTACAGGATTATTCTCTATGTGATAGACTTCAGCTGCAGCAATTTCAGTTTCAACCTCCTGAGGACTTGACAAAGCCTTGATGAGTGCTACCTGAAGATCTTTTTATAGATTCAGAGCATCATGAATTGATAACTTGGCTGGTACATGGGCCAAGTGTTTCAATATATCATACTTTTGATCCAGAGGTCTGTGTTTCCCAATAGGAATATGTGGTTTAGCAGGTACCTTGGAAGCAGATGCTTTGGAAGTTGATGCATCTTGTATTGGGATAGGAGTTGGCAATATTCCTGGTTTCGGAAGATTTGACGGATTAGATCCACTTACTTGTTGAGAGGAAGAAGATGGAACCTTCAACCGGTCTTCCAAAATAACTTTTCTAGGACTGAATTTACTATTGGTAGAAGAACTTGCTTGTTCTTGCTGAGCTCACTGAAGGGCTCTACCACGAGTTTCGGTTGCGTATACAGTTCTAGCAGGGGTAGAATTGGAATAGTAGCTTCTAAAAGAGCCACGTCTTTCCCTATATCCGGAGCCCCTGGAACTTCCTCTGATTCCTCTATTTGATATAGGGAATTCAGGATCATGGAAATCGAAACTGCAACTAGTATATGGATATGTTAATTGAATAATATTAACAGAACCAAAGATTAACTCTTCGTTTGATGAAGACTCTGCCTGATTAGCCTACTTAGGCTGTGCCGTTTGGTGGGGCGGTGCTCGTGGCTTTGAAGTAGATGGCATGAAGTCCACCTAAGTCAAAGAAAACTTAGGCTTTGACACATACTCATCTTCTTCTGATACTTTTTCTTTCTTTGAATCATGTCGATTCCTTGAGGACGTTCCCTCTGACGAAGATGATTTTGCGGCAAAATTCATGACAGAAAACACAATTGGTTTCATTAATTGTGTTCGCAAAATAGCATGTGTTCGATTGATTGTCTTTCTGACCATCCAATCATCATACTTCTGTGCGTTTTTTGCTTTTGACTTCTTGCCATTCACCTTCCTCCTCTAGAACTGTAGCAGTGACACATGCTACATGGACTGAGGAGCCTTTCAATGTGACCTGTCCCGAGTCGACTATATTTTGCATGAGGTCTTTGAAGACAGAACACTCTGGGATGGGATGTCACAACATTTGATAAAAAGGGAAATAATTGGGACGGTCTTCATCTCCTTTCTTGTTTGGCCTCTTGGGCATTGGAAATTGAACCAAATTTTTTTCCAGAGCCGAAATGAAATAACAAGGAAATTGTTCATTTCAGAAAGAGTATTTTTGATCTTCAGATCCTCAAATTGTTTTAGTCTTTAATCTATTTGATCATCTGGACAAAAATTCCATTGTTGTTGGCGCTCAGAAGGTGGAGCCCTTCAAGAAGATGAAGATTTTGATGTAGAAACAGGTACAGGTGCTTGTTTAAGCATAACTGTAGCAGTTTCTTCTTTACTCATTCTCCTTCCTGGAGTTGATGGAATTACAAGAGATTTACCCTTAGCTTGTATAAGGGAATCTTCAATTTTCTGAGTGATTGAAGTAAGGTCTCGAAACCTGCCTGTGTATTTCACAGGGATTAACTGCATGCATAATTCGTCACGTAAATTTTCCACATAGATTGGCAATAATTATTATTGAGGGAGTGCTAAACTCATGGAATATGTTAATCCCTTCCATCGAGCAATGAAATCAGAGACCCTTTCATTCTGCCTTTTCTTACAATTTGTAAGATCAAAAAACTATCATCTTTGGCATAGTTGAGCTGAACTGAAGGAGGAATTTTTGGCGAAGATCCTCCCATTCGATAATTGACTAGGATTTGCATTCTTGTATACCAAACAAATGACTGTCCTTACAAGGTTCGCAGGAAGCATCTGATTTTCACTGCTTCTTGCTGCTCCAGAGTTCCCATCATAGGATTGCAACAAGACACGTAATGAGTCAAATGTTGTTCAGGATTGCCTGATCCATTGAAAATAGGGAATACAGGGTTCCCAAAACTGGATGGAGGAGAAATTGAATCTACCAATTCAGGGTAAACATTATTTTCTGTTTGAAATTGCTCACATTTCCCTTGAATAGTTTCTAACCGAGCTGTTAATGACTCAATATTAGTTATTAACTTTTGAGAAATATCCCATTGAACTTGGACTAGGGTAGGTGTAATGACTGGATCATGGACAGATGTGGCGATTGGTTCTGCAACTGATCGTAGTACTGCCAACTGTTGTTGCACTTGACCCATAGGATTACACCAGTGAGGGTGTACTAATAGAGGAGGATATTCTTTATCCATCTCAGTAGCTGCAACAAATTCCTTTGGCTGACTGACTCCAGCATGCTTAAGAAGAAGACTACTCTGAAGTAGTTCTACATTCAACCTTCGTAATTCCTTCATTTCTTCCTCCTGTAGTGCAAACCATTGCTCTGTTGAGAGCGATTGAACTTCTCCAGAGGAAGGATATGTAACCTGGTTCTTTCCCTTCCCTTTGTTGGATCCTTTTCATAGATGGGGAAGTGGGTTACTTGAAGGATTACCTAGGTTCTGAGTAATCATTTGACTTCGTGTACGCACACCTTCTTCATTTGTGTCGGTGTGTACATCTTCTTGAGCAGGAACCTCTTTATCTGAGTCCCCTGAGTGAACCTCAGCTGGGGGATCAGCAACAACAACATTGATGAAATTAGTTGATGCATAACACATCACATCCCTTCTATCAGCATTTCTGTGATATTGTCTTCTTCCATGTCTTTGATGAGACATTGCCTATTATTGATTCGATCCCTCAGGAACTTCTTGACAAACCGTAATTTGGAGGGAATCTCTTGATAACTTGGATCATCGTTCCTCTTGAGGTTTCTTCCCCAATAGAGAAAAAGACGAATTTCTCTGAGGAGGGGAATGATGATTTGAAAAAATCCCCAGTCTAGTGGACTGGGGCTGTTCCTGCTGTTCTAACTCAACTCCTCGAATCCTATTTTTTTTTCCGAGGGTTGGTTTAAAAGAGTCCCCAGTCTGGCGAGCTGGGGTGGTTCTTGACATGATATTTCTGATACATTCATGAAAGTCCTCCTGATCTTGCGAACCGTAGTCCAGAAATTAGCTAGATGCATTAACCTGTATCCGCTTTTATCCCCCTATTAAAAAGACCATTGGATGATTTATGACACTTCCATCACTTGGTGATGTGATTGTTCCAAACGAGAGACTTGTTTAATATTCTCATTTACTTGATGCAAGATTAATACATCAACTTTTTCTCTGTATTCTTGATTTTGAGAAGAACTAGTAGAATCCTGTTCTTGGGAAAGCTTTTGATTACAAACAAATCCCATTGTTTGTGGTCGGTCATGGGCAATAACATTGCATGAGACCATTTTCGGCGGGATTTGCTGACTGGAGAGCACCATGAAATGCAGTGCTCCATGAACACCCCATCCTCTGACACAAATACCAGATGGGGAATTGGCAATTAACTGACATGATCTTCTTAGCACGCCAAGGCATGAATGTTGAAGGGCTCTCTGCTGCTTTTCATCCTCCAGATATCGAGAGACTGATAGAGATTCCAAATCAATCTGACGTTGTAACCCTTCTATTATCATAGGATGATTTTCATATTCATCATAAGATAATACTTTCTTTTTCAACTGACAAAGAGTTTTTCATATGTTGAGATGAATATCATGAATTTCATCTTCCATCAACATTTATGGAATATTATACTGAGAGTCAGCCCGAGGCAAAAACATGACTGGCACATCACCTTTCTCCAGTTGTTTTCTCATATTCAGCATTTCCTCTTTGTCATTTGATGAAGATTCTTCTACTTGATTTGACTAGAGTTGGTGTTTCCTTGTTGCTTAAATGGATTCAACAGGAATGGTAGAGAAATCATTGATCAAACTAGAAGATGCATGACTTAGGGGTGGTTCGGAGAATGACCTACACCCTAGGCTATCTTCTAATTGAGAAAGTATTTCACCTGCTAGGGATGATGTTTCAGACATGACTGGTTTCACATTTGAAAGAGCCTCAAGATAAGAGGGATTTCTCGGCACAACATTGTCCACTAGAGAATTTTCCGGGGAATGTGAATCACTACCTTGGAGAGGACATTCGCAGTGAAATTCATCATCAGGGGGAGGACCACCATAATGGGTTACAGAAAAAGATGAGATCTCTTGCTCCTTGGTCTTCTAACCACAAAGAGGGTTCATGTGGCTCTCATCTGAAGATGAAACATCGAGATCGAACAAATGGTCATGAAGAAATCCTTCATGAGGAAGTGTATGTTGAAGACCTTTGGAATTAATGTTCCCACTATTGGGAAATGAGGGAGTAGAATCTTGAATTTCGACAGATAATTGTCTGAGGGCGTCAAGAACTCCAGTATCGAGCAAGGCCCTGTTATAGATCGGATCGTGATCTCCTGACTGTGTTGGGAGGGCCTTTTTCCTAGATTCCTTCTTACTCGCCTTGGAAACCACTTGTTGACGAAAGTGGCTGCTCTGAGAAGGTGTATATGCCTGATCAAGAAAGATGGACAGTTTAGGTAGACGATCTCCACTCAAATCAGGTGTATGTGCCTGACTTGGTTGTCTGTATGATATGGGGGAGTATGTCCCACAACCCTCTTGGACTGGAACAGATGTGTGTGTCTATTCCGGAGTGAATTTGTTGATGTTTCACTCCATTGGTAGGGATAGATTTATCTTCCATTCCCTGAGATGCCACTGAAGATGTTATAATATCCTGGCAGGTATCCAAAATATGGGCAGTTATTTGCTTCTACTATTTCACCATAGATAGAATATGCTAGGTGACTTCAGATATCGGAACGGGAATATACGTCCATTCCGGGCTTGGAGCAGGTGTATGTACCTGCTCTAGCCATCCTTTTCATGTCAGTGAATCCTAACAGTACTCAAGTGTGGGGGCAGAGAGTTGAGTCTACCTCCTATTTGTTGTCGGGGCTTTCCAACTAACTTCTCCAAATTCTACCAAGCGAGACTGCTGGTAGGATTGATTAGTACTAGCAGGTGTATGTGCCTGCTGATTTCACTTCACCAAACGTGGTTGACGAGATCCATCATATTTAGTCAGACGAGCCTGCTGACTAGCTGATGATGTATAAACAGGTGTATGTTCCTGCCTATAGTACTCCACTAGAATTTCCTAGTGGGATTGGTGTCATGCTACCAGATGAGTCTGCTGGACAAAAAAATTAAAATGGGTAGGTGTATGTGCCCGCTCGTTGCTTGCCACCATGTTAGGCTGGTGGACTTCTCCAGAGATGTCAGATATGAGAACATTCTCACTGTTGACCGGATTCCACCTCTTGTGGTTCGTCTTCCTTGCTCGGGGTTTGAGGAACCTGAGCCGAAAGCCTGGAGTCGGTACCCTTATCATGTTGAGGGTGCACTGCCGCATGAGTCTGGTGGCGATTGTTGGTGGGAGCCCTCAGAAAGGACTCCTTTCTGTTTGAATTAATACCTTGAGGGACCTGCTCATTCTACTCCCCATAATAAGGGAGCGAATGGTGATTGTGTTCTGGGGATAACGACCCGAAATGGTTGGAGACGGTATTCAACACAACCTGCTTCTTGATCACTGGTCATCGTTATCCGGATGACCGATGTGAGTAGTTTACTTGGAGGGCTTATCGGGAAGCTTCCAGAGTTGGGATGGTACCGTGTTGACGGTACACCTTAACCAACACGTTTGATACCCCATGTTGAAGATGCTGAGTAGGTGATATAGTCCTTAGAACAGATGATGATCCAGCAGGAGTAGCAGCAGTGGCATTTGCAGCAGCAGTATTAATAGGTGTGAACTTGAGAGCAGAAATTCTAGAAATATAGAAGATCTTGGAAAAGTGTGCATGTTTGATATAACATACGTAATCCAGATAAATTTAGCCACCACATCTTTTGGATGAGCACATTTGTCAATGATTTTTTTTGTTGTAACTCTCACTGAGGTTTAAATAGGGGCCTAACAAATGGGAAAAACATTATTTTAACTTGGTTAAGGATTCACATCAGGTTCACCATTTTTGTTTCCCTCAGATTTCTGGGATGACCTCCTTTTGATGGGATTTTCAAACATTCGGATCGGTTTCTAACATGTTTTTTTGTAGAACTGGAAAAATCCAATGATTCCACATCCATTCGGACCTAGTTTCCAAAGGTATATGCTAATTAGTTGTGGACTGATGAGGCTTAGGATTTTACATTGGTCGAGAGGATGGGAGTTCGGACTCATCACACATTTATGAGGGGAATTATTGTCTACTCCGGGACTCTCTTTATAGATTTAAGTTATGTTTGTGAATACTTAATACATTACCAAGTATAAAATGAGTTTTCCTTTTGGTATGACAATCAATGATCGATATGTAGGAAATTTAGAGAATGTTTTATATGTATTCGAGGTACATCATCGATAGAGAATAATCTGTATTAATTAGAGATTCTTGGTCAATGGTACCCTTTGACACATTTATATAGAAGTCTCTTGGTCATTATAATGACCATGCTAGTTTTAAATCCACTCAGTGGGGCACTTGAAGTTTATTGTCATTCAGAAGGACATGGATTATTTCAGAGTTGGGATCGAACCCGCATACGGGCTACCTTCGTGTCCTTTATTTAAAAAAGGAATCAGAACCCATGTAGTTTGAGTAAGGGAGTATGATGTTTATGATTGATGGCTCAAAAAAGGATGTCATAATTACTCTTACACTCTAAGCTCACGTGAGTCATGCTCGATGTGATAAACAAGAGGTATTGGTAAAAATTAGACAATTGTGCCATGAAAGATGCAATCATAAGAAATAATGTTGGACTTATGTATGTATGACTTCCCAGATAAATGAGGGTTAGGATTTACATTAGGGGAGAAATCCAGGAGCAAGGTCCACAAAGTTATATGTGCATCATGGAGATTTTGAATACTCAAACGTGGGGCTTACTCATGAAAAGGATGCCCAAATTATGAGAGGACTTATGATTGGGTTTTACTCCTGAAAAATAATCCCAGATCAAAGGTAAATTAGGACTGGTTAAGAGAAATTAAGACTGGGGCTTACTCCTGAAAAGGAGGACCAGGTTAAGAGATTTCAAAAAATTAAGGGGCTTGGGGCTTACTCATAAGGAGGATGCCCATGATTGAGACTGGGGCTTACTCCTGAAAAGGAAGCCCAGATTAAGAGAATTATGGTTGGGGCTTACTCCTAAAGAGGATGACCAGATTTGAGAATTATGACTAGGCTTATTCATGAAAAGGAGGCCCAGATTAAGGGGTTCTCTCATCATAAAGGATGAGGTTGAATGAATGAAAAGTAAATCTTTAGTGACATAAATATGTGTAAATCACTAGGTTTTGAGAGATTTTCCACAGAATTCCATTTAGATAAGGAATTCAAATCAAGAAATCATGCCACAAATCGATTTGATGAGTGTCTTGAAGACTGAATCTTGAATAGGAGAGGTGGAATGGCATAAGTGGGGTGAAATGGGAAAGAAGGGCACCCAAAAAAGTAGGGGCGCGCATGTCCTAGAAGGCGCGCAGGTACTGTGTGGGCGCACAAGTCCTGTTCGCGCAGGTATTCTTGCACGACATATGTGGTACTTGCATGACAGTTAACCAACAGGGTAATACTTGAGCAAATTTTGATCAAAGCCTTTATAATCCTCTTGAGGTTCTTCCAGAAGAGGGGTGCGCAAGTTCTATTGAAGGAGTAAGGCGACGTGCAGGTGTGGCGTTTTCCCTAAAAGGGTTGGCCACTCAGGCGTGCAAGTGTTGATGAGTTTCAACACATAACACTTCCTCCCCCTCTTTAGATCTTCCATTCTAGGTAGGAAATTACCTTAGAAGTGCTTCGGAAGCATTGAGAAGAGACTAGGGCGCCTAGAGCTCAAATCTGAGTTTCTCGAAAAAATCCTCCCGAAATGGGGGGCCCATAGGGTCTATTTATAGGCAGAGAAGACCCCAGGCGATTATCACTTAGGTCGCGCAAGTCACTTGCGCGACCATCATGCATAGCGCAAGTAGACATGCACGACAATGATAGAACTTGCGCGGAACATGTGATCTTGATCCTTTTTTCATGCCTTTGTCAATTTTTGATGTTTTCTTCAAAGGATGAATCAATTTGTGCTAAGTCACTTCCCTTTCCATTATTTTAGACAATGTGACTAAAATGAGCGTCAACACACATACAAGAGAAAAGTCTTCCAAATTAATCCAATCAACAAAGGGATTTAATAATTTTCAACATTTAACCATCCATTTATTTCCACTTAGTTTTTCTTTGAACACGAGGTTATCCTATAGAATAGGGCATTAACTCGGGAAATGCCCATGTCCCCTAAAATTACTACAAAATGACTATAAATGGAATATTGATATCATGTTTGTTTTCTTTCTTAGTACTCTTGATTTTTCCTCGTTAATTCTTTACTTTATGTCCTTTTAGGACGCACATAAATAATTTCATTGTTCTATTGAGAAACATTCATCAGTGCCTCCTTCCACATTTCTTACATGATGGATATTGATCTTTCATTTCACCACGGTCTCCACTACTATATCTCTTTTCATTCACCCACATTCTCTTCATTGTTGAGTCTGGAAGTTGGTTAATATATATTTTGTTGATCATATTTTTGAAAAACTGATTCGGTATGAAAATGATATCTTTTATGCTGATCGAAATTCCATTATGTTTCTCATTTACACCATCGTGCCCACCTTGTACATCATGTTCAATGTCACCATAACATCCTTAGAATCCATCCATTGACTAAAACTAGAAATCATTGTGTGAGTAACAATAATCAGAAAATCATTTAGAAAATATCATGAAAACTTATTTTTAATCTAAAACACCTTAGGATTAACAAAGGTTATTTATTATCATCTTATATTAAAATCCTTTATATCAGTTTTTATATAAAATGTGAATTATACTAAGAAAATCCCCTGAGAGTGTCATAACAAAGAGTGAAACAAGGCACATTGTCATGCACCAGTTCCCATTCGTGTCTAGCACAGTTCAGTGTTTTTGGGTTTAACCACTTAGTACATCTATGCCAGAGCAGCCTATACTTTCTCGTATCCAAATAGGGTGGTATTTCATGGAAAACCAACATAATATTTACATTACAAAAATTTTTGGATGATCTTCTATATTAATCCCCAAACTCTATCCTATGGTAATTTTCTCTAATCTGAGTTTTTATAAATCTAGTTTCCAAGGATTTTACTAAACTTTCTCTGATAAAAATTGTAATGCCTCAAACCATGTTAACCCAAGTCAGTGCATTATTAAATATCATTTTCATGATCACAATAGATCAAGTCCTAAAAGGCTAATTAGTTTGGTAACCTTATATATACAAGATACATACATAAGTTTTACTTTACATAATAACATAATGAAAAATGACATTGTTTCCCATTTGAACACACTCATATCCATTGGCCTATTTTTGCCGGTTAATCATGATATAATTCTTCACATACTGGGGAAAATAAAACATAAAAAGGGCTGAGATCAATTTCTCAGTAAGGATAACAATAGAGAATAAACATTTATTAATAGGAAAAAAAATTAACGCAATGTATTAGACTAAAACCCTATCCTTATAAAATTAGTCATCAGTGTTATATGGAATATATAAATCAATAATTCCATTTACTTATTAACAAGTATATTCTAATAGTCAAATAATAACATGTAATATCGATATCTAATTTCATAATGATGGAAGGCATAATGTCGGACATCATAAAGCCATAGTAAAGGCCTCTTGGCAAGACTATAAATAAGATTTTTTCCAGGCCTTGTGAAAGACACTAGTTTGTCTCATGAGACCAACCGACGGATCTAGGAGCTATAATGATATCCACTTGTAACATGAGAAGTCCACTGCATTCCTCATATGAAAAGTTTGAAACATAATTTAAACATTGTTGTTAAAACTACACATGAAATGTAAATATTTTAACCACAACCCATGAATTGTATAAAAATAGTACTTCCACTGTCAAATATAATTGATTAATTACATTATAAGTGATTGTATAAACCTCAATATAGAATAATAAAGTATATTGAAATATATTAAAATAATCAGTAAAACTACTTGAGAGATGTATCCCTTTTTCTTGAAAACATTTACAAGTCTCACTATTTATCAAGAAGATGTTTAAATAGATTTAATAATCAAAGTGTGAAATACCACTTTTAATCATTTAAAATAAATTTTAATTTTAAAACATTCATGTTCATATAAATAATTCCTTAAACCCATTTTTAAAACATGGACATTATTGAGAAATATTTAGAAGAAGAAATCTTAAAAAAATTTAAAATAATATATTAGTTAGAGTACATAACAAAATGAGAGATGTTTGAATACAAATAATTTTTGTTATAAACACATTATAATATCATTAGAATAAAGGGATTTATGATATACTATGTAAAAGTACATTATTTACAAAATATAAAAGTGAATTGGTGCATAACAACAAAGAGGTCTCAATGGAATGTAAATTTAGATAAAATCGCTTATAAAGACTGTATCCTTTGGTTTAGGGTAAACCAATGAAATAATTATGTGCGAAAAATATAAAAACTCTCAATATGATTTAATATTCACTGTAAATAAATCATAGGAAATTAACACAATTTCTTGTAAAAACAACACCAATGACTTGGATTTTTAACTCAATGAATGAAAATTGAGTTAAGATTACTCTTATCAAGTTCTTATTGATTACATAATAATTTATAAATAGAATGATTATGCATATCAAAATTATATACACACAAAGGGTAGTGGAAATTACTAAATAAATAAATAAACAGTGAATTCACACATAATCTTGGTGTAAAACAATAAATAAAGTGTGCGTAAAACCCAATGAGTAGAAATTGATATTCGATATTCACTTACAAATTTGGTAACTTAAGAAACAGACACCCCATGAAAGTTGGATCATAAAATGAATATGTAAAAACCCATAAATTAATGTATATTACTCAAATAATGCAATCATGGGTCAGTAAATACACCACATAAAGGAAAGTAGTGGAAATATAGTACGAATCTCACGAGAATAAGAAGGGAGATGAAAATAATTTCCCTTTACCTTTCCATAGTTTAGGGTACCTTAACATCCAGTTAAATGGTGAATTATTTAATATTAAATTATTCAAAAACTATATACATGAATATGATATCATATATGACCTTTAGTATTGCTTTGTTAATAATATTTTAGTAGTATCATAGTTTCAGGTGTTAACTGATTAATATTTCTTTATAGTTTTTGTTGATGAAGTCATGTTTATTATGGATAGGATGTATTTGATTCATATAAATAATGATATAATGTTCTTAAAAATTATAATATAATCATTAAATGATATTTTTCATGAATGGGTACGATGGGGAATGAATCCCATCATGTTCATGGAGATGGTAATCCGTACGTACGCATGAGCGACAATACCATTCTATAGATGAAGAAATAGTATGTAATTGGATGTTATTTAGTATATATATATATATATATATTATTAAACCTGTTATATTTATTATTTAAAAAAATATTACTCATTATTATACCCATCCAAAAATTTATGTTTTGAATAACAGATAACACCCCAACATGGAGACAATAAGCTGTACGTAAGCATGTGTGGTAACGTTGTCATTCATAGAATGGATAAAACAATGAATATTGTAGTAACATATTTATAATAACATAAAAATATGTATAAGGTAATGGAGTTATTATTTTGGTTTTGAATCAACAATGAAAGTGTATGTGGAAGAAGAAAAGTACATTGAAAGTGGTGATGAAATAATTAACTCTTCTTTAGGTGCTTCCTTTTGATTTGATAAAAAGGGAAACTTAAGTTGGATTTATGATCAATGTAAGGCCTATAGGTTGAAGTGAGGGTAGTTTGGAGGATATTTTAGTAGGGTTTGTCCAATCCAAATGGCTTGGGGGTGTGATTTTGAATTAAGGAGAGGTATCCTTTTATAAGAGAGGTAAAGGTCACTTTAGGAAAACCTCGAAATATTATTCATGTATACAATAATATTAAGTTTTTAATGGATTAAAATAGAATTTATTTTGAGTATGAGGTGGGGATAGGTTGAATACCATCCAACCAATTGGTTTTAGAGAGGTTTAGGTAACCATATTAACCACATCTTTGAGATTTAACTCTTGGATAAAAAGTTTAACATTAACATGTCTCCTGGTATTTTTATATTATATGGCTAATAAACTTACTATAAAATTCCAATATAACCCCAAGTATTAAATTAAAGACATATGTATCATTATATATGTCTTTTTTCCGAAAAATAGATTTTTATGACTATTTTATCATTTAATAATATAGTATTTGTTTTAAAAACTCATTTATGTCAATTTTTACATGATTTAGAATTTTTTTTTCTGAAAGTCATTATAATTATATTTCATCAAATAAAATTGAATCAAACCTAACATGTAATATTATCCATGAAAAGATTTGGAAATCATATAATGTTTCAATTAAATGTTATTTTAATAGTTATAATGTCAAATATTTAAATCATTCATTAATAAGGTAATTAGTACATCGTCATTGTGTCTTAAATAAATTTAATTATTTAATGTATAAAAATTAAAAATAAAATTCCATGATGTTTGAAATATTTTTATATTTATAATTAATATTTTTAGTCAAAATTATCTTATGTGTAACTGTATATTAAATTTTTTTTTAGTTTTTAAAATTTAAATTGAACCCTTTTAACTCTTGTTTAAATAAAATACTAATAAATATCCTAATATAAACAAAGATGATACAAAAGGATAATATACTATTACTAAGGTTTATTGTGGTCCATATACACTTACCCAATAGAATTATGACATCTTTCCGTTAATTATAATATCATTTTTACATTTAATTACCCTATTTACTTTTAATCGTGGTAAATAAAATTCAAAATTTACGATTCAAAAAAAATTATTTTCATCATATTGAAGCACATTTTACTTAATAATGTCAACCATGCCTCTTGTATTTTTGAAACACAATTCCATGAAGCTGTAAAATTATGATTTATTCAAATTTACTAACATGCCTAGAACGTGGGTAAAAGTCATTATAAAATTCAACAAAATTGTATACATCTAATTTAATTACAAAATGACTCCAATTAATTACATTTAAATAATAAAGGGGATATTTATCTATTTTTATTTAATATAAATTTAAATAAATTAAATATTTATTAAATAAAAATAATATTTTAATAAAAAACACAGGGTTTTTCACGATTCATCAAAAGTTGAAATTTTTCAGAAAATATAAAAATAAACCAAAGCTAATTTTGATATTCCAAAAAAATGTTTTTTATTTTAAAAATTAACGACATTGAAGTTTCATTAATTAATTTAAAATTAATTCATGTTGTCAAAATCAGAAAGTGGATTTTTGAGAAGTAAAAACTATCAAACAATTGATATGTTTTTATGTTTGATTTAAAATTGAAATTACATCCAATGAAAAAAATTGGATTAAATGATAAAAATATAATCTAAATAAACTTCAAGAACCATTAAAATTTATAATTTGACACTATAAATTAATTTGATTAAATTATTTTTTTTGTAATAAAATTTTTTATCTTTCTCTATTCATAAAAATATAAATGTTATTAGAAAAACATCAAACATTTATCCTAAATAAATTCTTATGTCATTATAATAAATAATTATTTAATTTAATTAAACTGAATATATAAAAGTGTCAAATATTGGATTTAAAAAGGGTTCTCCATTAAAAGGTGGAAAAGTACATTTTTTGAAAAATAATTCTTTTATCCAAAAAGATTAATTCGTCCTTATATTATGTCTACGAAACAGTAAAGCTGAATGTTAAAATTTTATGAGATATATATAAAATTAAAATTGTAGTTATTAATATTTATAAGCTCTTTCTAAATGGATAATTTGATAGGTCATGGTGCGCTTGAACTCAGTGTTTTGTACATCACATGATATTGTATTATTCAAGGTGAAGTGTATTGTGGAATCTTGGACGGTTATATCCAGACTCTTTCCATCTATCTAAAAGATTCACAAATAATTAGATAGAATACTAATTCCTAATTAACTTCTTATAACTAGACATACTACTATAGATATCCCAACTAAACATCAAAAGAGATTAAATGAATGTGATAATACAAATAAATGGTTAGTATTATATTATGACATAATAATGTCATTGATTGTGTTAGAGGACTTATGGAAGAAATTACATTTGAAAAAACAATGCATCACATACCTTGATAAAAAATGATAATAATGAAAAATTGTATAATGATGACATAGTCCAAGATTACCTAAATCTAAACAATGTGGACATTTGCATCACACAAGGAATAATGGTATTATCATTAGTTATTTTTAGCACCAAAAAAATTAGTATGTTCAAAACTACCTTGGATCATGATAAAAATGATTTACACCCCTGGGTAGTTGGATTCCATAATCTATTACCTCTAAAATGGTACTATTGTGAGGACATGCATTTATTTCATAAATAATCTTGAATTTAATCAATAAAACAGTTCATTTTACATTGAGGATCTTTTCAAGTTCAGAGATTTAGAGAATTAAGACAAAACATTCATAACATTACACATTGTTACATAGTGGATACCATAAAATAAGTTTCCATTTTCCTCAGAATATAAAACATTAAAACATAAAACAAGACACCTTGAAAATTCTTCAACATTTAACATGTCTTCCTTCCTTTTATTACTCATCATTAACCTGTGAAAAATCATTTAAAAACTTGGGATGAGAACAAAAGCTCAGTAAGGTATGAAAAAGAAGGAAAAATCACATTAGTCCATGAATACACATGACGTATGAAACCATTTTCAAAAGACATACTTTCCACCCATAAAATCTTACATAGCATAACATGAGATTTACACAAGATCCACACAAACATAATTATAATCATAGAGGTATATTGGGGAATTACATGCATAATCTTGTAACCATCTTGGCTACCTTAAAATTTGTAACCCTCATGGCTACCTTACTTTGTGTAACCATCACAGTTACACTTGGAGTAACCATACGGCCGACCTCCAACTTACTCATACCCAATGCATTGGAGGGAAATATAGGTCCCACCCTTCATCATAAACAATGCCCAATAACCAAAACATAATCATACAACATAAACAATAGCATAAAAACATTGCCTTTGAATCTTATAAAACAGAATATTAAAATAGGATTTTAGAAGAAAAGTCCCTTATAAACATAATATACTTGAAGTGAGGCTTAATAGAGTGGATGTAATATGTATATACTCTGTAAATACACATAATGAGACATAATATAAACAAAACCCATCACACAAACAATTTAAATAGCACATAAATTATAAAGTATAATGTTAACCCAAAGAATGGAAATCGGGTTAAGAATTCCCTTACCTTGGGCTTGCCTTACTTCAAAATTGTTTAAACATCCTCTTGATCTCTTATCCTTGAGATCCTTCTTAAGGGCTTTGATTTTGGTCTTTTGGTGAGACCAGCAGCTCTAGGACATGGGGAAGAAGATTAGGGAGGGAATTTGGCAGAATTTAGACAATGTTCAAGGCTTGAGAGGTGTGGGAGGAAGAGGGGAGTGAGGGTGGTGTTTATAGTGGAGGAGGGGAGGTATTTTAGATTATTTTAATTATTATTATAATATTTTTGTCAAGACTATGAATAATCTAAAATCAAGTGGCCCTAAAAAGTGATAATATCATGTGATTTCGAAGAAAGTGGCCTTGCATCACTTATGATGTCATAAATAGTGCATTTTTACTGATAAATTTATTATACAGTATTTTACCGTATTTCACTATTCACCGAAAATTCAAGAGTTTCAGAAAAATACCAAAAATTTACCCCAACCATTTTTCTATGTGTAGAATTAAAAAATGAACTCCATTTTTCAAAAATAATTTTCTAAATATTATTAATTTAATTTTTAAATAAGGTCACAGTTAATTCGAAAAATAACAATATTGAAGAGCAATTAGTTTTATGTGACATTGGAAAATTAATTAAGATCCCATTATCCTATTTCCATGGGAAAATAACATAATAATATTATTTACTATTCATGAGGTCATATTACTATTCATATTACTATTCATAAGGGCATGTTACTATTCACCAAAAAAACAAGTTTGTTCCATCAGACTCTAAATAACATACTGAACACAATTGTAGATGACAGTTTCGTGAAATTCAAAAGATAGAAGAAATAAAATTTTCTTTAAAGGATACATATAAATATATACCTTAAACAAAATTTGAAGCATTTTCAATTTATTTTTAGAAAACCTTGGGATGTTACATTATCCCCACCTTCTTGAAATTGCGTCCTCGCAATTTTATATACTTATTAAACAACTGAGGGTATTTTTCCCTCATTTCATTTTCAGAATCCCATGTTGCTTCTTCAACCATGTGGTTTCTCCATAAAACCTTTACCTGGTGGATTACCTTATTCCGCAATACCTGTTCTCTTCGATCAAGAAAATGAACCTGTTTTTCTTCATATGAAAGGTTCTCTGCCAGCTGAACTGCTTCCGGCCTCAAGATATGTGATGAATCTTGAACATACTTTATCAACATCGAAACATGAAAATCATTGTGTTCCTGAAAAAAGCTCGGAGGCAAAGCTACACGGTATGCAACTGTTCCAACTTTATCCAAGATTTCAAAAGGACCGATGAACCGTGGACTTAGTTTACCTTTCTTACCGAAACGCATCACAATTTTCCAAGGAGATATTTTAAGGAAAACGTGGTCACCTACCTTGAAAGAGAAGTCTTTCCTTCTGTTATCTGCATAACTTTTCTGCCTGCTCTGAGCTGTCCTCATGTGTTGTTGGATCATCCTCACCTTCTCAGCCACTTCTTCTACTAATTCTGGCCCCATCAACTTTCTTTCACCGACTTCATCCCAAAACGTAGGAGTCCGACACCGCTTTCCATACAAGGCCTCAAAAGGTGCCATCTGAATACTGGAATGGAAACTGTTATTATAAGAAAACTCAACTAGTGAAAGATGTTGATCCCAACTTCCCTGATAGTCCATTGAACAAGCTCGAAGCATATCCTCCAAAGTTTGAATCGTTCGTTTTGACTGTCCATCTGATTGAGGATGAAAAGCTGTACTGAAATTCAACTCTGTGCCCAAAGACTTCTGAAGTCCCTTCCAAAATTTAGAAGTGAACCTGGGATCTCGGCCAGACACAATGGAAAGAGGAACTCCATGTAACCTGACAATCTCTTTGAGGTACAATCAAGAAAGCTGATCTAATGTCATTGTATCTCGAATAGAAAAAAAATGAGCAGACATTGTTAGCCGATCAACAATAACCCATATCGCATTGTTACCTCGAGAAGTCTTTGGTAGTCCCACCACAAAATCCATGGATATATTCTCCCATTTCCATTCTGGCACTGGAAAATGATGAAGCATCCCCTTCGGTAACTGTCGCTCTGCTTTAACCTGCTGACATGTCAAACATTTCATTGTAAAATCAGCAATATCTCTTTTCATCCCATTCCACCAGTAATACTCCCGAAGGTCTCTTTACATCTTAGTACTTCCAGGATGAAAAGAAAATGGAGAACTATGAGATCACACAACAATTCTTTCTTCAGCTGGGAATCACAAGGCACACACAACCTTTTTCCAAACCTTAAAACACAATATTTATCAAGATTAAATTCTGGAAACATACCCATTTTAACCAATTCTACCTTTTTCTGTAGCTCACGGTCTTCCCTCTACGCTTTAATAATTCTGTCTGACAATGAAGACTGCACTGAAACCTGAAAAAAATAGATATATTCCCTGTACCAACAACTTCTAAGCCAAAATTTATCAAATCATTAATCAAGGGATCACGTTCCAAACGTAGCATGGTTAATGATGCATGATTTTTCCGACTTAAGGCATCCGCTACTTTGTTTGCTTTTTCAGGATGGTAATTAATCATGCCGTCATAATCCTTTATCAGTTCTAGCCATCTTCTCTGCCACATGTTTAATTCCTTCTGAGTGAATATATACTTAAGACTTTTATGGTCAGTATATATTTGTAATTTGGTTCTGTATAGATGATGCCTCCATATTTTCAAAGCAAAAACCTCAACTGCCAATTCCAAATCATGTGTGGGATAATTCATCTCATGAGGTTTAAGTTGTCTCGAAGCATAGGCAATTACCTGATCATTCTGCATCAAAACACAACCAAGTCCCTTCAAAGAAGCATCACTATAGATGACAAACTCACCATTCCGGGAAGGTAAGGCCAAAACTGGAGCATTCACCAATCTCTTCTTTAGTTCCTGAAAACAAACATCACATTCCTCTGTCCAAACAAATTTAACCCCTTTCCGTGTTATCTTAGTTATTGGGCTAGATAACCGTGCAAAGTTCTTAACAAAGCGTCGGTAATAACTTTCTAAGCCCAGAAAACTACGAATCTATGTATCATTTGTGGGTCTTGGCCATTCATCAACTACTTTTGTTTTGGCAGGATCAACTGTTATTCCATCCTTATTTACAATGTGCCCAAGAAAAGAAATCTGTTGCAACCAAAAATCACACTTGCTGAATTTTCCATATAGTTTCTTTTATTTTAAAGTTTGTAAAACAACCCTTAGATGTTTTTCATGCTCCTCTTTATTTTTAGAAAAAACCAGAATGTCATCAATAAAAACAACCACAAACTTATCCAAGAACTCATGAAATACTATATTCATAAGATTCATGAATACAGCAGGTGAATTAGTTAACCCAAATGGCATAACAACAAATTCATAATGCCCATATCTAGTACGAAAAGGTGTTTTCGGGATGTCATCCTCCTTCACCTTCAGCTGATGGTATCCAGATCTCAAGCCAATCTTGGAAAAGTACTGAGCTCCCTGGAGCTAATCAAACAAGTCATCAATATGAGGCAAAGGATACATGTTTTTAACAGTGATGTTATTCAAAGCTCTATAATCAATGCAAAGTCTCATGGAACCATCTTTCTTTTTAACAAACAAAATAGGGGCTCCCCATGGTGAAGTACTGGGACGAATGAAGCCTTTGACAAGAAAATCCTACAACTGATTTTTCAATTCAAGAAGTTCTATTGGAGCCATACGATATGGGGGTTTTGAAATTGGCTTAGCATCAGGAACTTAGTCAATTGTGAATTCGACTTCTCGTTTAGGTATGACACTGGGTAAATCCTCAGGAAAAACATCAAGGTATTCATTTACCACTGGCACATCATTAATTTGAATAGTTCCCTTGTTTTCAACAATATGGGCCAGATAACTTTCATTTCCATCTTTCAGTAGTTTCTCAGCTTCTTGATATGTTATCAATTGTATGGGTTCATTCTTGTATACAAACTGAAACTCTTTCTGAAAAACAACTTCTTTAGCACTATAGTCAATCTTAGCATGATAATCAGAAAGCCAGTCCATCCCCAGAATAACATCAAACTTGACTAAGGGTAAAACAACAAGGTTTGCAGGTAAATTCTTTCCACATACCACAATAGAAATATTATTATAATTCCCCTTTGCTATAACATTTCCCCCTGGTGTTTTAACTACAAGTTCAGGTATCATTTGTTGAGGTGATATTTCCAATTTACTAGAAAAATTCTCAGAGATGAAGGAATGTGTAGACCCCGTATCAAACAAAACTTTAGCAAAATCTGAGTGAACAAACAAAGTACCTGAAACAACTTCATTGGATGGCCCAACATCTGCTGACGTAGTCAAAAAGGATCTCACTACACCTTTCTGCTTGTATGCCGGATTCTTTGCATCATTTGGATCCTTCTTTGGACATGAATTTTCATAGTGACCCATCTCACCACATTTAAAACACTTTACAGTTTGCTTATCAGGATTAGTCTTTGGATCATTTTCATTGAAATCTCGGGCCATATGTCCAAACTTACCACATTTAAAACACTTCCCAGTTTTGATAAGACATTCCCCAGGGTGCTTCTTGCCACACTTTTCACAAACTGGAAACTCTATTTTCTTACCACCAAGATTCCATTGGTTGATTATTACCCATTGATTTCCAATTGGACCTCTTCTTCTCTTTGTTTCCAAATTGCATGTGATCGTCAGCAAACTCCATCTCTACCCTCTCAGCACATCGGACAAGTTTCTCATAACTTTTGAATTCACAGGAGGACAACGCCCTTCGATACCTTGGCTTCAATCCTGAGTAAAATCGGTTGATTTTGCTATCGAGTTCCAGAATAAGATTTGGAGCATACCTCGCCAGTCGGGTGAAGTTCTCCTCATACATAGCCACTGAATCTTCCTCTTTTTGTTTCAATTCAAGGAATTTTTTCTCCATTCTATGTCGCACCACCTTAGGGAAATATTTTTCAAGAAAAAGACTTGTAAATTCATCCCACACTAAGGCATCAAAATCCTCTCTACCCCTGATATTCCATACCATTGACCACCACTGATCAGCTTCCCCTTCAAAACGATAAATGGCAAGACTTACCTTTTGATTTTCTGAACATCCCATAACATCAAATATCTTTTCAAGGGCTTTAATCCATCCTTCTGCTGCCACTGGGTCAGAAGATCCATTGAATGCAGGAGGATGTTGTCTCATAAAATGTTCCACCACTGTCATGTTCCGTTGGGGTACTTCTATTTGTCCTCTTGCATGGATGCCACCACCATTTATTGCCTGTGTTAGCTGAGCCATTACTGTCACAAACTGCTCGGTTCCAATCCCTACCATTCCGGGCTGTTGATCAGGAAGGATGTCATTCTGTCGGTGCCAATCCTCTTCAGCATCCATGTTCCTTCTGCGGTCAACCATTCTAAACAAACATTTCTTAGATGAAGCAACATGGTAATCTTTAAATGCTATAACAAATTAAACATAGATTGAAAATTATTTATGGTATTCTATTAGCATCACCTTAACCCCTAAAGTTATCTAAACCATCCTTTGATACCAACTGTGAGGACCTGCACTTATTTCATACATAATCTTGAATTTAATCAATAAAACACTTCATTTTACATTGAGGATCTTTTCAAGTTCAGATCTTTAGATAATTAAGACAAAACATTCATAACATTACACATAGTTACATAGTGGATACCATAAAATAAGATTCCATTTTCCTCAGAATATAAAACATTAAAACATAAAACAAGACTCCTTGAAAATTCTTCAACATTTAACATGTCTTCCTTCCTTTTATTACTCATCATTAACCTGTGAAAAATCATTTAAAAACTTGGGATGAGCACAAAATCTCATCAAGGTATGAAAAAGAAGGAAAATCACATTAGTCCATGAATATGCATGACGTATGAAATCATTTTCAAAAGACATGCTTTCCACCCATAAAATCTTACTTAGCGTAACATGAGATTTACACAAGATCCACACAAACATAATTATAATCATAGAGGTATATTGGGGAATTACTTGCATAATCTTGTAACCATCTTGGCTACCTTAAAATTTGTAACCCTCACGGCTACCTTACTCTGTGTAACCATCACAGTTACACTTGGAGTAACCATACGGACGACCTCCAACATAATCATACCCAATGCATTGGAGGGAAATATAGGTCCCACCCTTCATCATAAACAATTCCCAATAACCAAAACTTAATCATACAACATAAACAATAGCATAAAAACATTTCCTTTGAATCTTATAAAACAGAATATTAAAAGAGGATTTTAGAAGAAAAGTCCCTTATAAACATAATATACTTGAAGTGAGGCTTAATAGAGTGGATTTAATATGTATATACTCTGTAAATACACATAATGAGACATAATATAAACAAAACCCATCACACAAACAATTTAAATAGCACATAAATTATAAAGTAGAATGTTAACCCAAAGAATGGAAATCGGGTTAAGAATTCCCTTACCTTGGGCTTGCCTTACTTCAAAATTGTTTAAACCTTCTCTTGATCTCTTATCCTTGAGATCCTTCTTAAGGGATTTGATTTTGGTCTTTTGGTGAGACCAAAAGCTCTAGGACGTGGGGAAGAAGATTGGGGAGGGAATTTGTCAGAATTTAGACAATGTTCAAGGCTTGAGAGGTGTGGGAGGAAGAGGGGAGTGAGGGTGGTATTTATAGTGGAGGAGGGGAGGTATTTTAGATTATTTTAATTATTATTATAATATTTTTATCAAGACTATGAATAATCTCAAATTAAGTGGCCCTAAATAGTGATAATATCATGTGATTTCGAAGAAAGTGGCCTTGCATCACTTATGATGTCATAAATAGTGCATTTTTACTGATTAATTTATTATACGGTATTTTACTGTATTTCACTATTCACCGAAAATTCAAGAGTTTCAGAATAATACCAAAAATTTACCCCAACCATTTTTCGATGTGTAGAATTAAAAAATGAACTCCATTTTTCAAAAATAATTTTCTAAATATTATTAATTTAATTTTTAAATAAGGTCACAGTTAATTCGAATAATAACAATATTGAAGAGCAATTAGTTTTATGTGACATTGGAAAATTAAATAAGATCCCATTATCCTATTGCCATGGTAAAATAAAATAATATTCTTATTTACTATTCATGAGGTCATATTACTATTCATATTACTATTCATAAGGGCATGTTACTATTCACCAAAAAAACAAGTTTGTTCCATCGGACTCTAGATAACATACTGAACACAATTTTAGATGACAGTTTCATGAAATTCAAAACATAGAAGAAATAACATTATGTTTAAAGAATACTTATAAATATATACCTTAAACAAAATTTCAAGCATTTTCAATTTATTTTTAGAAAACCTTGGGATGTTACAACTATCCTATTATATAGATATTAAAGGGATTAGAGTCAATTCATAGTAATAGTTTTTTTATATATATGGTATAAATGATATAAAATAACTACACAATTGAGGCTTCAAAAGAAGGACCCTTAACTGCATAATATAAAGAAAGATTCCAATTATAATTGAAAAATTCCTCGCAAGATCCCATGTGTATCATTACATCAAGACCATTCTCTCTAACGAAAATATGAGGCATATTTTCTTTTAGAAAATACTGATACAGAAAGATATAGAATTCACTATAAAAAATAATTTATTCCATATTCATGAAATATTCATTCATTTCGCCCAATGATTATATGTAAATCCAAATATTATTGTAAGTTATCTATACGGGTAAGGGAAATTGTTGGGGAATATACCGTAGCCTCAGATAAGAAATTTACGTTTATTCATATTACAACTGACATCTATTCCAATTTGGATGAATAAATACTCTAAATGAATTAGGAATGAACAATATCAGACACTTCATGAAATCTAATATACAAACTATATACATTGTATCTGCCAGGAAATTTATGAACAATGAAAGTAACTTCTGTTCTGCTAAATTAATAATATTGTACACGAATTAAAATATCCAATCCAACTATTCAAACTGATATTATGTATTAAATTATTGAAAAATAGTGATATTCCAAAATGAATCTAGTGAATACAATCCATAAAATATTGGAAAGGGTTAATACACCCTCGTTTGAAAATATCCTTCATTATTTATGGTAATACCGTACCAATATATTCACATCCACATAAGTGATTCCATATTCATTTTTTGGAATTGATAAATTTTTTCATAGAGAAGTATAGTTTCCTCATTTCGAATATCTATCGATTGACAGACCTAATATAATAAATAATATTAAATGTGGGGGATTAATTGAAATAATTGATAAAAAACGGTTTTCACAATACAAAACCTCAATGTAGATCACAATTAGATTGCACAAGACATTAATAAAGAGGATATCATCTGCTTCTTCCTTCATGGGGAAAAAGTATTATATCTTACATGAAAATTGATACCTTGAATGGAAACTATAATGTTTTAACCCATGTGGGAATCGAATTGTTACTTCCATAAGTTATATTCTAATGGTGCTTACTCATTGGACACAATGGATATGGAAAAAATAACACCCCCACCAATGGATGGTTTTTAACATAGTGCATTCCATAAAATACTTTTACCATCCTAAGTCCACACAACAATAAAATATAATACATTTCATGGTTTTTAATCAAATAAATACCCTAAACTATACAATATATTATATCATGGTAGCAAGATTCTAAATTTAATAGCTTGATAAGTCCTAGTAGAAATAATCTAAACTGTACAACATCTGATATCCGAGAAGAAAGAATCTAATCTACATAGCATCCCAAGCCCTTGAAGAAATACTTAAAATTTTATATCAGCTTTATTCAGTACCTCATAATAATCAATTACATTGAACATGTCTTTGTTACATGATGTCAAACTGCATAGGATATGTACTTACCTTATGATGTTAAATTTGATGGAGAATTTTACCTCATAGGTCTTTTATTTAAAACAATATATATCTAAATGAGAGAAAAATTAAGAACATCTATCATTATGTGGGATCCAAATCCCATAATGAAATATCCCCATTAAATTACTACATTTGTCATGATTCCTATTACTATAGGATATATAGTGACACCTAGATCCCAAATCATGTGTCTAGTTGCAATATAAATAGAAAAAATGACCCCATATGTGTGTGGGTTAGATATACATGGAGTTGTTTCCATTAAAGGAATATGTGTGGAAGTATTATTATTACTATACAATATGAAGTGACCCTAAAATCCCAAACATAGGGTCCATCCAAAATATCAATTGACAAATTAACACCTATGCATATCTGTTTGACCTGTTTAGTGGGTTTTTTGTTCAGAAAATATATCTAGTTCACGTAATTTTATTAAATGATATTTAGTGACACATATATCAAAAATACATGTTCCATCCACAATATGAATAGAACAAATTCCACCAAATATGCCTGGGTCATACCTGTACGTAGAGTTTTCAATTACGGAACTACATGATGACTGATTCATGTTTCTACAAGAAAGAAAGTAATTCAGTTATCACGAATCCTAGTTTCATCCACAACATAGAGAATGATAAATATTCACCCCTATAAATATGTGTTTTAACTATGTAAGGACCTATATATTAATTCAGTCTGTCTTGATTCATTACATCATTGAATTTATATTGATGTCAAGATCATACATTTGCAGCCCCCCCCCCCACTAATTGGAATCATCCCCAATCATCTTCCTACTCATAAGTCACATCCATGTGAAGAATGATGTCCCTAATAAATTTTTAATAACACTATTTATTCTCTACCTCATACCCTCACACATTGTAATGGAAATCCAAGATATCATAGTTTTCTCATGTGGAAATGGCTTATATGATATTGTGTAATATAGAAGGCCACTATCAGTAGTGTGACAAAGGCATACCTTGGAAAAGATACATTAATATAAAATACATGAAAAAAAATTCAAAACAAAAATTAAACATCATGTCGATGTCCTATTCACATGATATTAAACAGCCAAACATATGGTCTACATGCCCAACAGATCATCATCTTGGATGATTATGTATTCATGAATCAGATTTTTTAACACATCACCACAAAATTTGTTCCGTGCAATTTAGTTTTTCATTTAGGGTTCTCCACTCCATGAATAAATCATTCAACATGAACAAACATTATATCTTCAATATTTGATTTCATACCCACCAATTAATTGAGTTGACACCCTTCTCTTGGAACCCCATGGACTATGGTATCCTTTATCCTAGTTATACCTTATAGAAAAATTGTAAAAGTGACTAATTAATTTAAAATAAAATAAAATTATTCATTATAAAATTTAATCCTTTCAGAATGCATTTTTTTTATAGGAAGTTTTTTCTTATGGTAGAGGACCCCCCTTAAACCCAAGAGTTATTTTTCTAACTACATGAAATACGGGCTTCCACCATTGTCAACGGTTGACTTGTACACACTGATTTACACCTCTAGTTAACATAGATATTAGTTAGATATTATAATAGTCCACATAAACCAACTATTCAAGTGGGTTTTGATACCCTTGATGTAAAAAAGCTATGGATCATACCCACTGTTAATGGAATATTAGGAGATCATATTCATATACCCCTACATATATGGTTATGCATCATCTATGATGAACCTATTCATCCGATATTGTTAATCCTCAATGTAATATATCCTTGTCACATGATTTTAAATGTAATGATAATTTCATAGTATTATGAAATTAAAATTTTAAACATATTATCAATTTCACATGACTGAAAATTTCATAATGTTTGAAATCCATTACATGAATTTGTTACAAGTGTGAATTTTCTCCATTATACATGAATGAAATATATAAATTACCTATACCTATTTAAGAGACCAATAAATATAGTTTACATATTATATGACCCTAATTTGAAGGCACAATATTGGATGATAATAAAATTCTTCTCTCCCTAGAGACTACTTAGATCTATGTTGAGGGATCTCCATACTGGAGAAGATTATGGCATGATTCTCACCCTTACAATATGAATAGTAAACATAATGTATGTCTATCCATAAAAATTGTATATTCGCCTTTTAAAATTGATTTTAGTCATATAGAATCATTGTAACATTGTATTATTTAGATATAAAAATATCTTTCTTACAGAATATTTAAATCTATATAAGAGGGTCTCCAAAATATAACTACCCATCAAAAAACATGTTTATAACTAAAAGGTGTTTCCTGTATCTAATTTTCCATAATAATTGAAATTCTTCCCAAAGTATATCTTACACAGTTTCATTTTTCCCTATTTAATTATTTCATGTAGTTATATAGAATAGAAAATATCCTCATATAATGACATAAAACATCACAAAAAATGATTCCAAATTGCACGATTTTAATTTATGATGATAATAATCCATTATTTGTCCTTATAAAATTACCACCACAACCAAACCCTAGAAAACCAATGTTTGATATTCTTCTATTTCTATTTCAATAAACTAAATCTAGAAACCACACATCATGTATTGAGATCCTTGGGTTGTTATAATTATTATATGTCCCTTTGAGAGAAGAAAATATCTCTTATATACCATGTAAGTGGTGGAAATGCATAAGGGAAAAGACCCATCATCTCAAGGTATCATGTTCCTATATTAATGGTCCTAAAATTATGTTTATCCCTTAAATAATTATATTAGAGCTAATCACCTTACATTGATTCATGATCGTCATTATCTTGATTGTCTTATACCATTACTCTTGACCTGATAATCATGATCCATGATTTAAAACACATTAATATTCTGTTAAATATTTTAATAGAGTAATATTAACCATAGGAATACAAATGAGGTTTTTCTCTAACACTACACTCATACTAGGTCATCATGGTTCATGACCATAAGTTGTATGCACCATGTCCATATTTCTACTACTATAATCATTAACATTTTATGGTTAAAATAAAAAGACCCTAAACTTCTAGTAAAGGAGACATAAATATTATACAGCTAAAAGCTCCCAATGGGAGGTATAACTAAATGTGAAGTCCCTACTATGTAATATCATAATATATACAAAATTTTAAAATGTTTTATAATAAATTGAATAGTATCAATCTCAATGGGACCCCCTTATAGACCATGTAATAGTTGACGTATGCCCATTTGACCTCCCGATCTGGGAAATTGTTAGAGAAATGAATCATTAAACATCCTATATATAATAATGTGTTTTACATGTGGTGATTTAACATTTTTGGTGTCCAAAAACATCATGAAAATTATAATTTAAATAACCGACCTTAATTTCTTCGATGTCTTTGTTGACACCACTAATTCCTTGAGTTGATATCCTTCATTGGAACCCCATAGACCATGGTCCCCCTTACTTCCAATTCCCCATTATATAAATTTTATTATATGGAATTTATAATAAAAATGGACACAAAAAATATTTTATGGTGAATGAAAAAATTCATATTATCATCTTCCAATTGGATTTTTAGTCTGAGATGATATATCCCCCATAAAATCAGACGTTATTACCCCTACTATGTGAAATATGGGCTACCTACAATTTCAATGGTATAGATGAACAAAACATTTTCTACATTAATTTTAATCATACATTATCATTTAATGGATTAAAATCCATATAACTAGATCTTTCAAGTGAATTTTACATTATCGTAATTATGTCATCATGTATAGCACTATTTCTCAAAGAAGGAATCAATTTTCTTTACTAATATTTTTGATGGTTCACACCACATAAATCAAAACCACATGTGAACCACCCCGACCATAGTTACCCAGAGTCTGTGAATTGTTACATTAATTTGGCATGATCACAAGTGATCAAGTCTTGAAATTCCGATTAGTTTAGTATCCCTGGAGGTACTAGATATATACATATGTTTTACATTACATTAAAAAATGGAAAAACTATATCATTGTGTATCCATGGAACACACTCATATCTGTTATCGTATTCTTATAGGTGAATCGTAATATACTTTTTCACATCATGGAAAAATTAAAACATAAGAAATTGGTGATCTTAGATTTTTAGTAAGTATAACAATATAGTAAAAACTATCATAACAAAACATTGAAATTTAAGGAAATGTATAAGACTAAAAGACATGCCTTTTAAATTTTTTCTTCAGCATAATATGACAAAGATTAATCCAATAATTAAATTTACATATTCAAATGGAAATTATACTAGTTGAATAATTACATTTAATATCAATATCTAATTTCATAATGATGGAATCCATAATGTCATATATCATAACCACATATTCAAGGCCTCGTGTGAAGACTACAAATATGATTTTGACAATACCTTTTCTGAAGACAATAGTTTGTCTCATAATACCTACCAATTCATCATGGAGAAATAGTGGTATCCACAAATCACTTTTTAAGTCCATTTTATTCCTCATATGAAAAGGTTGGAACATAATATAAACCTTCAAATTACAGTTATAATATGAAATGTCAATATTTTAACCACAAACCATGAATGGTATAAAAAATGAACATATCCTGTCAAACATTACGCATTCAATACAATATGTATGATTGTATTATAATAAATCACCCTAAATCAAGAATAATGAGGGATATTAACATAAATGATAATAACCAGACAAACTATTTGAGAGAAATATCCCCTTTTCTTGATAACATTTAAAATTTTCACTATTTATCATAAATTCTTATAAAAGACATTTTTGAATCAATGTGTACCATTTCAATTTGAAACTTTAAAATGAAATTTTAGTTTTAAATCATTAATTTCTATTAAAATAAATCCTTGAAACCATTTTTAAAATATGGACATTAATGTGAAATATTTTAGAAGAATAAATCATGAAAACATTTCGAATGATATTTTAGTTAGAGCTCTTATCCAAAAGAGAGTTTATTGAATACAAATAACCAAAGTAATGAAAAAATTATAATATCATGAGAATAATGGGATTCATGATATACTATGTCAATGTATAGTATATTTACCATATAAAACAGAAGTGGAACATAACTACAAAGAAGTCACATTGGAATCTAAATTTAGATGAAATCCCTTGTAAAGACTGTATCCTTTGGTTAAGGATAAATCAATGACATAATTATGTGTGAAAAATATAAATATTCTTAATATTATAAGATATTCCGTGTAAAAAATCTTATTACATTCACACATATTCTTATAAAAACAAGACCATCGACTTGGATGTTCAACGTAATGAATGGAAATTGAGTTAGGATTACCCTTATCAAGTTCATATCAATAACCTGAGAATTTATCAATGGATTCATTATGTTTATAAAATTATATCAACACAATGGGTAGTGGAAATTACTAAATAAATAAATAAATAGTTATTTCACACATAACCTTGGAGTAAAATAATCAATTATGTTTGTGTAAAACCTGATTAGTGGAAATCAAAATTAGAATCTCACTTACTGATTTGGTATAATAAAAAACATACACCCCATTGAATAAGGATCATACAATTAAGATGTTAATACCCATAAATTAATTTATATTAATAAAATAATACAATCATTGGCATTACATAAACCACACAAAATAAAATTGTGGAAATATAGCATGAATCTCAAGGAAATAAGAAGTGAGATAAAAACCCATTACGTTGTACTATTTCATAGTTGAGGGTATGGTAACCTAATGTATAATGGTGAAATATTTTTTATTTAATTATAGATGAACCAAATACATAAATATGATATCATATATGATCTTATAATATTACATTGTTTGTGATATTTCAATAGTATAATTGTTTTTGGGTGTTAACTGATTTGTTTTCCATTATATGTTTTTTTAAGCAAGTCATGTGTTTTATGGACATATTTTATTTTATTTATATCCAAAATTATATGATGTTCTTAAAAAATATTTATTAATCATAAAATGAAATTTATTCTTGAATGGTTACGATGGTGAATGAATCTCATCGCATTCGTGGAGACGGTAATCTTTACGTACGCATGAGTGACAATATGATTCTATTGATGGTGAAATCGTATGTAATTGGATGGTTATAGTATATATACCTAGTAATTAAAATTTATTATTTATTATTTACATTATTTAAACTCATTATTATACATATCCAAATAACAATGTTTTGAATAACAAACCACACCACTATGTAGAGGTGGAAAGTCATACGTACGCACTTCTAATGACTTTGTCATTCATAGGATGGATAGAATAATGAATATTGTTGTACCATATTTATAATAACATCAAATTACTTATAAGATACTGGATTTAATATTTTGAAATGGTAAAAACTATTAAAGAGGAAGTGGATGATGAAAATAACGTTGAAAGAGGTGATGAAATTATTACCTTATCTTGGGGTGCTTCCTTTTGATTTGAAAAATATATCTCCTTGAGATGGTCTGTTGATAAATTTAATTCATCAAGTATTAGTGGGGGTAGTTGGGAGGATATTTGAGCAAGGGTTAGTAGATCCAAATAACATTGGAGGTGTGATTTTGAGAGAAGGGGATGTACCGTTTTATAAGAGAGGTGAGGGTCACATTAGGAAAAGATTAAAATATTAATTTATTATACAATTATATTTGGTATATAATGGTTCAAAAAGAATTTATTTCGAGTATATGGTGAGTATCATTCAAAAACTGCTCAACCAATAGGTTTTTGAAAGGTTTAGGTCACCATGATAACCATATCATTTAGATTTAACTCTAAGATAAATAGTTTAACTACTACCATTTATTCTTTTATTATTATAATAAATGGTTAATAAAAATACTATAGAAATCCGATGGAACCCCAAGTGGATTATTATTTAAATATCTATCATTATAGGAGTCCTTTGGCGCAACCTTATATTTTTAGGAATACTATGTCATTTAATAATGTAGTATTTGTTTTAAAAACACATTTAAGTCAATTTTGACACTATTTAGTATTTAGTTTTTTGTGAAGTCGACATAATAGTATTAATTCTAAAAAAATAAATTAAATAAATCCTATCATTTCATATTAGCCAATATAATTAGTGTTATGAATTAAAACTCTAAATTTAAATTTTGTTGGATATTTATAATATTAATTTTTTAATCAATAATTATTAAGGTTATTACGACATTATTATTGTGTCATAATTAAATTTAAATTTTTAATGTGTAAAAATTATAAATAAAAAACCTTTAATTAAGAAATATTTTTATATTTATAATGAATATTTATAGTAAAATTTATCTTATAAATAACCATATATTAAAAATGTTTTATTTATGAAAATGTAAATTTAACACTTTTAACCGTGGTATATAAATATCAACAGTTACTGTTAACAAAAATTATTTTTTTCCTATTGAACCACATTTTACATAATTATGTAAACATTTTTTATAGGATTTTTTAAATTCAATTCACATAAGTGGTAAAATTATATTTTATGAAAATTTGTTAATGTGCCTAGAAGGTGAGTAAAAGAAGTTAAAATGTCCAATAAAATTTTATAAATCTAATTTTATTTTAAAATGAATCAAAGGAATTAAATTGAACATATATAGGTGATATGTTTCCCTTTTTAAATAAATAAATTTAAATAATATAAATAATATTTTAAATAAAAAGTAGGTTTTAGACAATAACGTAGTGTTTTTCAATATTCATAAAAAATTGGTTGTTTTCCAAAAAATAAAAAAAATTCACCCTATACGAATTCTGATATTAAAAATTAAAAAATGAATTCTATTTTATCAAATTCAAATTGTATATGTTTTATTAATTAATTTTTAAAAAAATTCTTATTTTCAAAATCAAAAACTGAGGTTTTGAGAAATAAAAACTATCAAAAGATTGATATGTGTTAATGTCCAGTTTAAATTTAAAATTACATCTAATTACCAACGTTAGATTAAAGGTTAAAAAAAAATACTCTTATTAAAATTCAAACACATTCATATTTATAATTTAACAATATAAATTATTTTGATTAAAAAAATATGTTTCCAATTTAAATTTTTTATTTTTCATTATTCATCAACATATGAAAGTTATCTAAAAAGCACAAAAAAATTATCCAAACTAAATTTTTATGTCCCTATTTTAATGAAGAAGTTTATTTCATAATATTTAATATATAAAAGTGTCAAATATTGGATTTGAAAATCGTTCTCCATTAAAAGGCGATTATATTTCATTTTTTTTGAAAAATATGTCTTTTAAAAGAAAATTTTAATTTATTCTAATATTATCGATATAAAACACATAATTTGGATGTTAAAATTATATGGAGTATATAAAATTAAAAAGTCAGTTAATACCATTTATAACAGTTTTTTGAATGGCTAGTTTTGTTAGTCATTCTGTGCTCGAACTCGGTCTTGTATGTAGCACAAGCTATTGAGATACATTAAAGAAAATAACATACTTCGAAATCTTGTGGTTTTACATTCTTCCCCCCTTTTGTGAAATATGTCCTCACAATTTTAAAATTGGACATTGGAACTTCATTGATAGTCTCACATCATAAAATGAGTCAATAAAACTATCACTTTAAAAGAAATAAAGAGACATACAAAGGAAACCCGAGATAAACCATACTAGGATTCGAAGCTAAAAAACATGGATATTAAAGATAAACTATTTTTTACATTTTGGGGGAGAGTGGTAGAAAACATGACCCGAATAAAGTTAACAACAATAAAAATAAAAACTTTTGATGGGTTAAGAGATCAATAGTTTCCCAGTAGGAAAAGTAAACTGACTATGTTATTTGTTTTCAGTTCCATTTTATAAAGTTGAGAGATTTATTTATGAGAATTTCTATAAACATAATAATATATACTTACTTTTTATGTATATTATCATATTTTTATAAATTTTTACCACTAACTCATCGTTTCTCCAAATAATGAGTATTCAAGATGACTTGGTCGCACCTAAAGTGCTAGAATGAACATCAATTGAATCACATAATACACAATGGATGAACTATATATTTCTGTTGTATTTAGAGATAAACCAAAAAAAAAATGGTTCTTACCAATTGATCATTATAATGGATAATCCTTTATTAATGGGAATTCTAATATTAATTTCTAAAATTAAATAAACATTACCGAAATATTAATAATGACCATTCAATAAACAATTTTCCTTAAAATCCTTTTGTAACTCCCCAACCGCAGAATCCAAGAGATCATGCGTAATTTTAATACATTGGCATGATTACAAGGAATCGTGTACCAAAAGACCAATTAGTTTAGTATTCATGGAAACAAGATAAATACTTAATATCAACTTTACCACTTGAAAAGAAAAACAATGCTAATGTATTCCATTATAAATATCCAAGCTTCCAATATTATTCCTACAAGTCACTCGTAAATATCGTCTTCATATCATGTGAAAATGAAACATGAGAAAGGGGGGACCACAGATGCTTAGTAAGTGTAAGAAATACATCGTAAGATAACATAAACATTAGGAATGATGAATAATAAAAAAACATGCCTTAACGAATAATAAACAAGAGCACTTTATGGTAGGAATATGAGATGAGTATATAATACCATAATAAAACATAGTCATGTGAGTTCTACTAGTATAATTACCACATGAAATATAAATAGTTAATCGCATAATGATGGAATGCATAATGTCAGACATTCTAAAACATTTTGTCAAGGCCTCTTCCAAGACATCTAAAAATGGTTAAGGCCTCAGCCAAAAATATATACCAAAAATTGAAAAATACCTCGACCAATTCCACATCTAATTGTCTCATGAGATTTATTGATTCATTGAGAATCTTTAGCACGCTCCACCTGTCACATACTAATTCCAATGAATTCTTAATATGCAATGGTTGAAACATAATCTGAACATTCGTATTAATACTATCATACGAAATGTCAATAATTTAACCTCAAATAATGAATGGTTTAAAAATAGTACATCCACAGTGAAACATAACTCATTACATACAATATGGAAGATTGTAATATTATATATCAACCTCAATGGAGAATAATTAAGGTTATTGACATATATGAAAATAACAATCAAAAATATTTGAGAGAAATATCCCCCTTTTTCATGAAAACATTTAAAAGACTCACTATTTATAAAGAAGTCATTTAAAATAGATTTTTGAATCCAAGTGTCCAATACCACATTGAATATTTTTAAAATAAATTTTAATTTTAAAACATTAATGTCTATATAAAGAAATCCTTAAAACAATTTTTAAAACATGGACATTGATGGGAAATTTTTAGAATAATAATTCATTAAAATAATTAAAATGATATTTTAGTTAGAGTTCATAAAATAAAGAGAGACAATTCAATAAAAATAATTGAGGCAATAAAAACATTATAATCCCTTTAGAATAAAGGGATCAATGATATACTATGTCAATGTACATTGTGTACACCATAGAAAATTGAATTGGTGTATAACAACAAATAAGACTCAATGGAAAATAAATTGAGGTGAAATCTATTATTAAAACTGTATACTTAGGGTAAGGAAAAATAAATGAAATAATTATGTGTCAAAAATATAAATAAACTCAATTTTATTGGATATTAAGTTTAAATAATTCAGAGGAAATGCACACATATTCTTGTAAAAACAACACCAATGAATTGGATGTGAAGCTCTATAAATAGAGATTGAGTTAAAATTACACTTATCATTTTCAAATCGATGAATTGAGAATTTATCAATGGATTAATTATGTGTATCAAAATTATATCCACATAAATTGGGGGAAATTAATAAAAATATAATAAATAGTGTTTCCATAGTTAATCATAGAGTAAAATAATCAATGAAGTATGCATAATGCCCAAATAGTGGAATTTGAAATTTTAAATTCCCTTACCGATTTAGTAACTTATGAAGCATACAACCAATGAAAGAAGTATCAGACAATAATGATGTAATTACCCATAAAATAAACTATACTAAAAATATAATACAATCATGGTCCTTACATACTACTCACAAATGGATGTAGTGGCCAATATATCATGAATCTCATGGGAATAAAAGTGAGATGAAAAACCCTTAATTCATTGTAATCATTCGATTCGTATGACCAAAAGATAATAACCACCAAATGAATCACAAAATACCATGTATATAATGATAATCATAATAATATATTTCAAATTTAAATACACAATACACCACATGTAACAAATAAGTGGCGAATAATGGAAATCTCACAGAATTAAAAGAGAGATAAGAAACCCCGAACTTCAAGTCCAACTTGACATGTATGTTCCTTATTCTTCCTGAATAATAAATGTAAGATAATTTATAATTGATTAAGAAAATTTTTAATGTTTAATATTTCTTGTATATTACTTATTACCATTCTATAACATTTAATTGATTATTTGAGTTCATATTTGATTTTTTATCGATCTTCAGAACTTGAGTCTAATATTAACTTATTATAATTACAATATTTCCATGTGGTCAAAAGTACATTATAACCAGAATGATATAAATGATTTATATATCATATATATATTATTTATGCAGTATATTTATGTATTTATAATAGTACATAACATTTGGAGGTAAGAAATTAAATAGATCGTTCATGGAGATGGTAGGTCGTGCATACGCATGAACACAACTTTCATTTCTATTTTGTATTTTAATAAAATTAAAACATAATGGTAAATCAGTATATTATAATTCCATTATAATATAATATATAATATCATTAAATAAATAATTTATAAATCCCACACAAGTCATTAACGAGTAATATAACTTTGAGGGGGCGGTAGTCTGCACTTCCTCAAATGAAATTATCGTGTTTTACCCATAATAGAAACCATAAAGGAAGGATATAAATGGAAAATATAGACACAAAAAAGAAAAAATAAAAATAATAAAAATCATATACTAATATAGTTCCATCTAGATGGCCACCATGAGAGTCAGTAGAAGATAATCGAGCAATCATTGTTTCGTGAGGAGATAGTTTCACAACCACAGAAACAGTATGTTCTTCACCCAATAGATGGATCTGTGTGTATTTTTAGTTCGAATAATTCTCCTAAAAGCATCCTAGTATATTTAGGATACTGTTTTTGTTATAAAATAATCGAATAAAAAGAGTTTAGGGGGGTTGGAGAAGTAATATAAAACCAAATTAAACAAAAGAATTGAAGAGAAACAGTTACCTTTAATTTGGGTAAGTTCCATTGGTTTGAACCAAAAGTACATCTTCAAGTGACTTCTTCCTAAGGTATGGCTCATATGTGTAAGATAGATATCTTGAGAGCTTATTTGGGTAGCATTTGGAATAACCATGCGGCTTGAGAGGTGTGTGGATTGGGTAAGAAGTGGTGTCCTTTTATAAGGGGGAGGAGGGGCTGTTTTGGAAAGTGTGAAAATATTATTTTATTGTATAGTTATATTTAGTTTCTAATTGTCCAAAACTAATTAAAGTAAAATATAAGATGACTCATGGTCGAAATAAAATAATACAATAATAATTGGATAGGGTTTATATTTTTTTAATATTAATAATCATATTTATTTAAATCATTTATTAATGATTTAAATAATACATCATTAAAATTTCACAAATAATTTAATTTATTAAATGTCTAAAAATTATAAAAAAATACCAAAATGTATGAAATGGTTTCTACTTACAATGAATATATATAGTTGAAAATATGATTTATATAACCCTGTGTAAAAATTTATTTACAAAAAGATATTTGTTTATGTCATTTTTTCCTTTACATTAAGTTGATTAAAACAATGTGTCATTATCATTCATAAGTGGCTCCATTGGGTCCCAAAATCGACCAAAGGATGTCCATGGTAGGCCATGACTCAGAAAATAAGTTTTGGACAAGTTTTATGGTAATTTTGTATTATTATAATACTATTTTTCACTTGAATTACCCTATTTACCTTTAACTACGATAAATAAAAGTCAAAAGTTACTATTCACAGAAAATTATTTTCATCTTACTGAAACAAATTTTACATGTTAATAACAACCATGTATCTTGGATTTTCAAAATTCAATTCACAGAAGTGATAAAATTTCATTTAAATGAAAAAGTCGGAATTTTTACTTCAGCTCAGTGGTTTCACTATTCATAAAAAATTGATGTTTTTCATAAAAATACCAAAAATTCAGTCTAAGATATATTTGATATTCTGAATTCATAAACTATGACAATTTAAACAAATTAAAAACATAGAAGTTGTATTAATAAATTTAAAATTAATCCTCATTATTAAAACAAATAGTGTGTGTTAAGAAACAATAACTATCAAAAGATTGAGACTTTGCATGTATATTTTCAAAGTGAAATTAATTAAAATGACTAAAATTTTATTAATTGGGGAAAATATAATCTAATTAAACTTAAACCCCAATTTAATATATAATTTAACTCTATAAATAAATTAGATTAAAAGGTAGTTTTGAATTAAAATACACTATTTCTCAATATTCATAAAAAATTGAAAATTATTTAAAAAATACCAAAATCTCAACCAAAGTAAATTTTGCTGTCCCTATTCTAAAGAAAAATGTATTTTCTGAAATTTAATATTTAAAGGGTCAAATATTGTATTTTAAAAGGGTTCTCCATTAAAATGTTGTAAAATCGAATTTGTTTGAAAAATAAAAATTTTATCTGAAATATTAAATTTGTTTTTATAATATGTCTAAGAAACACATAACACATAATTTAAAATTATATTTAGTCTATAAAATTCAAAATCCAGTTATTACTATTCATAACCGCTTTTAAACAGCTATATTGGTAAGTCGTGGTGCGTTCGAACTTAGTGTTCTGTGTAGTGCAAGCTATTGAATTTAACGAAAATAACATACTATGAAATAATGGGGTGTTACATTCTACCCTCCATAAATAAAATGGGTCCCCAAAATTTTAAATTGTTCTTTTAAAATAAAATGTTAAAAATAGAAAAATTCCTTTGTGGAAAACCCACATTGGAAATTAGGTTAATAAAATTTAGTCTTAATAAGAGAGAAAGGGAGATGAAAAAGTCACCAGCAAATTATGATCTCGAATAAGATAACATTGGTGGAAATTAGAGACACTTAATTGGTGGAAAATGTAAATGTTTATAGGGAGTATTGAGGTCATCAATCACAAACAACTGTAAAATTGGGGGCCTCAAAGCTATCAATCTATGTCGATTTAAAATATCATCGATTCAAAAAAACAAATTGCATTATGATACACTATTGGAAATCTCACATATCCCAATAGTTTCAAACCATTGGGGAAGGGACTGAAACCATTGGGATAGTCTTTCCCAACGGTTTCCAGAACCCTTGGTGTGTTAGTCGTTGCAGTTACTCTTTGACAATAGTTCAATAGAAATCATTGGTATAGGATGTCTGAATGTAATATATTCCAATAGTTTAAGTAAAACTGTTGGTATATTTGTGTACCAATGGTTCTGAAACCATTGGTACAAATGATGTCCAACATCTAACCTATTCCAATGGTTCAATGAAACCTTTGGAATACAAGTATTCCATCAGTTTTTTAACCATTGGTATACAAGAAGTATATATTTCTTACCAACAATTTCATAAACTAGTGGGGTATATGTTGTCCACTAAAATCATTACCAACGGTTCTGGGAAACCGTTGGTATATAGTTGCTGCCACTCAAAGCTCCCAGCATCCTGCATCCCTCCCAGCCTGCCTACATCCCTCCTAGTAGCCTACATCCGCCCGCATCACTCCCAGCAGCCTGCATCCCTCCCAACAGCCTGCTTTCATCCCTCCCAACAACCTACTTGCATCACTCCCAGAATCCTTCATCTTCCTGCATCCCTCCCAGCAGCCTACCTGCAGCCCTCCCAGTAGCCTTCCTGCAACCCTCCCAACAGCCTGCCTACAACCCTATGCAATTACTTCTAATAAACCACAGCAGCCTCCATCCCTTTGCAGTTACCACTTTCAATACACCCCAGATTTCAAAATATAGCCAACATATACCCCACTGATATATGTATCTATATGAAGCACTCTACAATTAATTTGAACCACTATATCAGTTCAGATATATGTATATACTTATGAATTCTTAATTCATAATTACCACAAGAAAAATAATAGACAGTGAATAAGTAAATTGTATTTTACATGGTTTGATCCCAATGTGGGTATTTTATCCTTTGTGTGTTTGTGTAATTTCTGAGACTCATATATCCACTATATAACATTGGTGAATACAAGTGGGTTATCTCCCAAAAATACTTCACTATCCCTCGATAATTTTACAGTATCCTGATTAATTTACAATCTCTCAATTGTGCTCTTTATACTAAATACAACAAGTTTATAATGGATTCCTCCTATAAACTACTGATCATTATTTTCATACACATCCAAATATGTGCATAATATACAAAAATTAAAACAATACACCATTAATAATTATACCTGCATAATAAATACAATAATTCTATTGGAATTCAAACATAATTTTGTATGAATTCAATTCATCCAACACATAATTCAAACCTAATTCAGAATACCTCTAATTTTTTATTTAAATACCATCTACACACAGAGAGAATTAACACATATTTCATAAGGTAATTACAGAAAGTATACACATTTAATAAGTATACCCATACACCATTGACACGTAATTTATAAGATAAATAAATACATAAAGAATTAAATTAAGAATTCTGGTGGTTGGGGTCTGTTCAGGGGTTTGGGGTGGCTTTCCAAGGGGGATGGGTGTTCGGGTGATGGGGGTTTCTAGGGGGGGTGTCCAGGGTGGTGAGGGTGTCAAGGAGGTGGTGGGAGTTGCTATCCATGGGGGTGTCCTTGGGGGGTGGTGTCTGGGGGGATACCCATATGAGTGGGGTTGTCCAGGGGGTTGGGGGGGGGGGCTTTCCATGCAGTGGGGGTGCTGGGGTGTCTATGGGGTGGGGTGGTGTTCAGGGGGTGGGGGCTGCCCAGGCGTGGTGGGGGTTGTCAATGGTTGTGGAGGGGGGGGGGGTTCCAGGGGAGGGGAGGGGGTGTCCAGGGCTGGGGGTGTCAAGGGGGTGGGGTGGTGTCTAGGGGGTGGGGGCAGTCTAGGGGTTGGGGGGCTATCCAAGGGTGGTTGGGTGGTGTCCATGAGGGTGGGGGATGTCCAGGGGTGGGGGCTATCCCAGGTGGGGAGGGGGGTCCATTGGAGTGGAAGGGCTATCCAGGGGGTCGACGGTGTCCAGTGGGGTGGACAGGGCTTTCCACTGGTGTGGCGGCTATTATGGGGGTAGGGTGTGTCCATGGATATGGGCAGGGCTCTTTAGGGGGTTACATGGTGTCCAAGGGGTGGATGGTTTGTCCAAGGGGAGTAGGGATGTCCTGGGGTGGGCGGGCTATCCACGGTGGTGGGGGTTGTCCATGAGGGGAGGAGATGTCAAGGGAGAGGTCAGTGCTATCCAGGTGGTACGGGTTGTTTAGTTGAGTGGGCGGGGCTGTCCATGGGGGTACGAGGTGTCCAAGGGCTGGGGGATTTCTATAGGGGGGTTGTCTAGGGGGTGGGTGGGCTCTCCACGGGGGTGGCAGGGATATCCAGGGGGTAAAGGGTGTCCATGGGGATACTTGAGGGCCTCCCTCGCCATTTACTCTGGGTGGGCAATGTATCTAAAGCTGTATGTAGGTATCATACATCGAATTTTGACTTGTCTGAAAATCATCACGGGGTGTCATTCTAGAGCAGGGAAAAATCACGAAATTACCACGGCGTGACTGCGGATTGAATGCGGTGTGATCGTGGCATGCTGGCCCTGTCCAGCGACATCCATCAGGAATCATCTTCTGGTGAGGATAAAAGGGAGTAAGAGGAGGCGGGGAAACATTATGACCATCTAGGTGTGGGGGGGGGGGGGGGGGCTATCCAAGAGGGGTGGGGTGGTTTCCACGGGGGTGGGGATGTCGAGGGGGTGGGGGTGTCGAGGGGGTGGATGCGGTCCATGGGGGTGGCAGGGCTGTCCGGGGGGTCGGGGTGTCCAGGGGGGTCGGGGGTGTCCACGGGGGTGGGGATTTTCTAGGGGAATAGGGGGTGTCCATGGTTGTGGGTGGTGCTGTTAATGTGGCTACGAGGTGTCCAGGGGGTGGGTGGTTTGTCCATGGGGGGGGGTTGCGGTGTCCAGGGGGTGGGCGGGCTGCCACACGGGGGGGGGGGGGTATCAAGGGTGTGGGTGGGGCTGTCCAGGTGGGTTCAGGGTGTCCAGGGGTGGTTGGGGCTGTCTAGGGGGGGTACGGGGTGTCCAGGTGGTGTGGCGGCTGTCTATAGGGGGATGGACTACCTTGGGGGGTGGTTGGGCAATCCATAGGGGTGGCGGGGCAGTCCAAGTGGGAACAGGGTGTCCAGGGGGGCTACCGGAGGGATTTCATCCACATTTACAATGGGTGAGTAATGTATCTAATAATCTATCTAGAAATCATATATCAACTTTCTATAGGACTACGAAATGTCACGGGGTGTCGTCCTCATGCAGGGAAAAATCACGGCATTATCTTGGCATGACCACGACATGACCACGGTGTGACTATGGCGTGATGGCCCGGTCCAGCGACATCTGCGGGGTAGCATCATCCGAACATGGGCGAAGGAAGTGGGAGGAGGTGGAGAACATTATGTTCGTCCAGGGGTTGGGGGCTGTCCATGGGGGGTGGGGTTGTGTCCATGGGGATTGAGGCTATCCAAGGGGTGGGGCTTGTCCAGGGGGTGGGGGTTCCACGAGGGTGGCGGGGCTGTCCGGGGGGTTGGGGGGTCCCGGGGGTGGGCAGGGTTGTCCATGGGGGTGGGGGGGGGGGGGGATGACCAGAGCAGTAAGTGGTGTCTATGGGGGTGGGTGGGGATTTTTAAGGCGGTACGAGGTGTCCAGTGGGTGGGTGGGTTGTCCATGAGGGGTATGGGTCTCAAGGGGGTGGGCAGGTTGACCATGAGGGGGGTGGCTGTCCATGGGGGACGGGATGTATAGTTGGTGGGTGGGGCTGTCTAGGGGGGGTGGGAGAGGTTATTCAAGGGTAAGGGGTGTCCAGGGGGTGGGTGGGGCTGTCTAGGGGGTACGGGGTGTCCGGACGGGGGGGCTGTCTCGGGGGTATGGCATGTCCAGGGGTTGGGGTGGTCCACAAGGTGGGGGGATATCTTGGGGGTGGGCGGACATTCCATGGGGGTGGTGGTGCTGTCTAGGGGGTACGGAGTGTCTAGTGGGGCTACCTGAGGGCCTCCCTCCCCATTAACTATGGGTGGGTAATTTATCTAAAACTCTATCTAGGTATCATACATCGTATTCTTATAGGACTGCAAACATCCACGGGGTGTCATCCTAGAGTAGGTCCAAATCACAACATTACAGTATCATGACCGCAGCGTGTAGATCTAGTTTAGCAACATCTTTGGGGTAACATCATCTGGCCAGGAGTGAAGGGAGTGGGAGGAGGCGGGGCTATATTTAGACCATCACCCCACCAGTTGAAATTGTGATTAGTCGGCCTCAAAATTGATCACAGGACTCATGGAATAAAATCATAGAGCTAATCAAAAGCATCTATTTTAAAAGTACATTTGGATTCAATCCTTTAAAATATTCTCATTTTACATTATTAATATCACATTAAATCCTTGAATATAATTAACATTATCCCTTTTTCTAACGGAATTGAATGTATTTCCAAAAATAGTGTATCATATTAAAAAAACATTTTATACACTTTTCCAAGTAAAAATATCATTATAAAAGTATTCTCAAGTTTTCTTATTGTCTAACATTTACAATGATGTCCCTCTAGAACTTTGACCGTCTTTATAGAATACAAGTGGCAAACTTCACCCTCATCTCCAATGTTGTCTACTGGTGACTAAATATTTTCATGAGAGACTTAATCCAGAGATTTTCTACCTGAGGGCCTCCCTAACCATTAACTATAGGTGGTTAATGTATCAAAAAATCTATCTAGGTATAATACATCAAATTCCGATAAGAATATGTACCACCACAGGGTGTCATCCTGGAGTAGGGCCAAAATATTGTGTGACCACGACATGATCGTAGCATGACTGCAGCGTGATCGCAACATGACCACTACGGGACCATGGCGTGACCAAAATGTGTTAGCCCAGTCCAAAGATATCCACATGGCAGCATCATTCGGCCAGGAGCTAAGAGAGCAGGAGAATGAAGGGCAACATTATGGTCGTCGCCATGCCGGCAGAAATTATGATTAGTCAGTCTCAACATTGATCACAAGACTCATGTAATACCATCACAGAGCTGATCAAAAGCATCTATTTAAAAAGTACATTTTTCTTCAATCCTTTAAAATTCTGTCATTATGCTTTATTAATATCTCTTTAAAACCATGATATTAATTAACATCAACCCTTTTTCTAAGGGAATTGAAAATTGTTCAAAAATCGGTTATCATTTTAAAACAAAAACATTTTAGACAATTTTAAAATAAAAATATCATTATAAAATTATTATCAAGTCTTATTTATTGTCCAAAATTTACTATGAATTCTCTTGATCGCTTAAATGGTCCTTGTAGAATAAAAGTAGAAAGCTTCACCCTGATCTCCAAAGTTGTCTACAAGTGACTAATTATTTTAATTAGCGACTCAATCCAGAGATTTTCAAACCAAGGACATCACTCCCCATTAACTATGGGTGGGTAATGTTTCTAAAAATCTATCTAGGTATCATACATCAAATTATGATAAGACAGTGAACTGATATGTGTTGTCGTCCTAGAGCAGGGCCAAATCCTAGCATTACCACGGTGTGACCGTGGCATGTTGGCGCATTCCATCAACATCCACAAGGTATTATTTTTTGGCCAGGAGAGAAGGGATTGGGAGGAGGCGGGGAAAAATTACGGCCATTTCCCAACTGGGAAAAATTGTGATTAGTCGGTCTCAACACTGATCACAAGACTCATGGAATTCTATCACAACACTGATCATCCATCAGATTCCCCATTGATGAAAAATTCTCCAACTACACTATATGTGGTGTGTGTTGTTTACTGTTCCCACATAGAAAAAAAAGATACTGTGGAATCATTTTTTCTAAAGGGGGAAAAACTCATCAGATCATCAAGATCACAAAATTATCAAACTCTGAAGGACAATGTCAAGTACAAAATAGAAAAACGTATATAAATGGTTTCATCAACTCTGTTGAGAAAGTTAATTAATCATATATTAGTATAAAATCTTTTATTATTATTTTTATCAATCATGTAATAAAATTTCATATGCAATTAATGAATCCTTAGAATGGAAAATTCAGGATAGGAATCCACTCTTATAGAACATAGAAACATGTTTTCATGGCATGAAGTGGGGAGGACAAGTGATCATATAGACTTTTTATGTATTATTTATATTTTATTCTACTCACCAATGTCTATAATAGATATCAAAATTTTGATTAGTCTTTATATTATATTCCAAATAAATCCTTAGTAGTTTTCCATAAAATTATACAAATTGATCTTATGTTATAAAAAATAGACTCTTGATTTGGGATTATGGTTTGATAAGGATAAATATTTTATATTCGGTGTTTTTAAAAGTGGTACTATGTAGTTTAAACTACTGATTGAGTATCAAATTGTGCAGGTGTATTACATATCATTGGTATATGCATTTATTGTAACTCTAATAATAAATCTTTACTCACTTTGAGAACAATAGAATTTGAGTATGTTTTAACATCTCTAGATGTAACATAAATTTTATGGGAGAATTAAAATATGTAAAATCATAAATTTACTTCGAGGCCCGAAAAACACCCCAATCAATGTATAGATGATGCTTATAGTGGGAAGAACCACAAGCCTGAAAGGTGTTAAATAATGACACCTGTATTATTTTTAGATATATAGGCTCGGGTAAACACCCAAAGGGGTGGCCAAGAGGCCATGCAAAAACCCAAAATTGTTTTCACTATAAGATAAGGTCACAAAAGACATGATAGAAGAAATAAACTATTTAATATGTTATAATAAGGGATTGTCTAATGGTTGTATTGAGTGGAACAATGACAGAATGTATAAAGGGAAACAAAACGACGTAAAACAGTCATATAACCTAAACGAACCATTTATAAATTCATTCACATTGCCAAAACATGGAATTTTTTTTAAAAAAATTTCAAATGGTGAAAAGTAAAGTGTCGTGGTCAAGAAATATGCCTACTCAGGCAATGAAATTTTATCTAAATGTGTATGGTATGAAATTTATATTATTTAAAGAAAACAGAAACTAACATTCCACAAAACAAACACCAACAAGAGACATATAGAAAATTCAAACCAAATCTAATCCTGATACAAATAAACATCACTACACTTTGGTTTAAAAGACATCAAACCTTCGTTGGAGGAGATTTATTATAAAATCATGGCATGTATTAATCACATAATTCATTTAATTATATTTAAAATTTATTCTATAACTCATTCAGAAAAAATAAAATGCAATAACATAAGCTACTTGATCAACATAACTATCACTGTGAGTTGTCATAGACATCGCACCTCCATTAGAGGGGTTTTATTATAAAAACAAGAATTTATTTATCAAATGATACAGTTATATTTGTTTCCTCTATAAATGGGGATGACCTTGTTTGTTTAAGGTTCAAACATTCCCATCGGTTTATAACGAGTTTATTCATAGAACTGGAAACACCCAATTATTCTATATCCATTTGGACCTACATTCCAAATGTATGTTTTCATTAATTGTGAACCAATGATGCTTAATAATTTTCATTTGTCGAGAGGATGGGATGTCAGGCTCATCACACTTTTTTGGGGAGAATTATTTCCTACTCAGGGACTCTCTTATTGATTTAAGTTGTGTTCACAAATCCTTATTAATTCACTATCTGTGAAAATTAATTTTCTTTTAGATTTGTAAACTTATGACTGATATATATTTGATTTAGAGAATCATTTATATCTATTTGAGGTGATTCATTGATGGAGAATCATCCATATATATGAGAGATTCATAGTCAATGGTATACTTCAAAACATTATATAGAAATCTCTTGGTCATTATGATGACCTCACTGATTTTAAAGCCACTCAGTGGGGAACTTGATGTTTATTGTCTATTAGAATGATTGGGATTATTTCAGAGTTGGGATCATACTCGTAGAAGGGATACCTACGTATACTTGTTAAAAATGAATTAGAACCCACATAGTTCGATATGAAGGATATTGACTATCATCACATGGGGATAAAAATAATTAATGAAGGATGGGCTTTAACCTTAAAAAGGATTCCTATGTTCTCTATATTAAAGGTAGATATCAATGTTCACATAGTTCGGGTGAATAAATTTGGCACTTAGGCATGGTTAATAGCCCAAAAAAGATTTTTTGATTACTTTTACACTCTATGCTCACGTGAGTCATGCCCGATGTGAGAAACAATAGGTATCAGTAAACCCGAAGACTGTTCCATGAAAGTTTCAGTCACAAAAAATGATGTGGGGATTACTTATATATGATTTCCCAAGTAGATGAAGACCAGGACTTACTTCAGGAAAAAATCCCAGGAGTAGGTTCTATAACGGTATTTGTAACTAATGGAGATTTGTAGTTTTTACCCAGGGCTTACTCCTAAATAGGATGACCAAATTAAATGAGTCTTATAACATGGGGCTTACTCATGAGAATGAGGCCCAAATTTAAAGGGGATTATGATTTGGGAATATTCCTGAGATGGAGGCCCAAATCAAAAGAAATTATTATTGGGGCTTACTCCTGGGGAGGATTCCTAGGTTAAGGGGACTTAGGGCGTACTCCTGAAGAGGATGCCCTCATTAAAGGAATTATGATTGGGGATTATTCCTGAGAAAGTGGCACGAACCAAGGGAACATGTAACTTGGGGCTTACTCAAGAGAAGGAGGCCCAAATTAAAGGAATTATGATTGGGGCTTATTCATGATAAGGAGGCCCGATTTAAAGGAATTTTTATTGGGGCTTATTCCTGAGAAGGAGTCCAGAATTAAAGGAATTATGATTGGGGTTTAATCCTGAGAAGGAGGCCCAAATTAAAGTAATTATGATTGGGACTTATTACTGAGAAGGAGGCCCGTACTGAGGGAACATGGGTCTTACATTTGAGTAGGATTACCTAATTAAATGATCTTCTCATCTTAAAGGATGATGTTATATGGAGGAAAACTCTAACCATAGTGACATAAAGATTGCATGTCACGATGTTTTAAGAGAGGTTCTCATATAATTACTTTTAGATATAGAATCCAACAAAGGAACCATTCCATAAATTACTTTGAAAAGGGGTTTGAGGGATAATATCTTGAAGGGGGGAGGTGAACGGGAGAGAGGCACACAGATGAAGTTGACGAGCAAGTGTAGGCCACGTAATTCATTTGGTGTGCATGTCCTTGGTGCGCAAGTGTACTTGGGTGGCATGGGTTCACCAGGGAGATGAAGAATCTATAGTGTAATACTTGGGTGCGACATAACTCAACCCTTTAGTATTATCCTACGATGTATTCAAAAGGGTGGGGCACAGGTTTCATTTGAAGGGTAAGGCAACACACAAGGGTTTTCATTTTTAAGGAGGTATGGACACATAGGCGTGAAAGTGTTGATGAATTCTAAACACTTAGGCCTTATTTTACCACCATCAAGTCATCCATTCTAGGTTAAATGTTACCTTAGAAGTTTTCAGAAGAGTTTAGTTGATGACATGGGAGACAAGAGCTTGATTTTGACTTTTGGAAAACCCATCCTCGAAATGGGGTCCCACAGGGGCTATTTATAGGCCACCTTGATCCTTGGGTGAAAAAATAAATAGGGCGCGTAAGTGAGCTGTGCGACCAATAAGTGGCACACAAGTGACTTGTTCAGCTCACTCTAAATGGGTTCCTAGTCCATGAATTCATCAATTTTTTGATTTTCATCGAAGGGTGACACTCTGTGTGCTTAATGTATTCTCCATTGCAATTCGTTGGACTTTGTGATGAAATATGAGTGTCACTAAAAGTCCCCCCCCTCAGAGTTGGATCAAAAAAATGAAAGACGATCTGGCTATGAGGTAAATCCAGAGAAATAAAGGGTATGTGGTGCGCATGTTCGGCGTGCAGATGATGGGGTGCACAGGTATGGTGCGAAAGTGGTATGCATCGCCTATATATATAGTCTCTCTTCCGAAAAAACTCATTCGCCTTTCAAAAACATGATCTCTCCTTGCACAAGGTGATTTTTCTTTCAGCGAATCATCCTTCTAGATTGTGTCACACTTTTGCAGAAGGTATTTGACTTGCATGCCATGAATAGGGCGGAAAAACATGTGAGACCGGTTTTACTTTCACGCCAATTTGGGACTTGCGCTCCATAATTCCTTTTCCATTTTTTTTATTTCATTCATCAAAATATCAAAAAAAAAATATTACTTATTAGTTGATTGTTTGATCATTGTGTAGATTCAATGGCTTCTAGAAGAATTGGATTAGCTGATGAGTTGGATAGCAAGAGAATAGATGACATGATGAACGTCATCAGCTAGCAGTATTATGTTATCAGCAACATCACTCTCTCGGATATGGCTATGTACTTGAAGAAATATCATGCCAATTTCCCCCAGAGCACCTAATTTCCTTTGTATGGCCAATGGTCATCTATAGGGAGTCAATGTTCCAGAGGAAAATAATTATATCCCTCATTTATAGATTTTGACCTACACCAACTTCTCTCCAGAAACTGTCTCAATTGGAGGATCATTTTTCAATGCTGGGACAGTGGAGAAGGCATACATAATGCATCATTGACCTTGTGATCCAGATATGAAGCCTCACACGCCTTAGCTGCAGCCTCATTTCTATGCATTTATTTTCTAAAATTCTCAGATTGAAAAATCTATGTGATGGAAGAAGAGTTGGGATTTCCATCCTGGAGGAGGTGTGAAGCCAACTTGGATGTGGGCATATAGTGTGCGACTAACCTGTGCAGAGTTTTTCAATGATCTGAAGGGAGCTGAAATATATAAAGCTGACTGAGCGGGGCAGACATATGTTTACAAGAATGGAAATTTCGTGACGGAGTTAATCAGCCATTGGAGACCAGAAACGAATTCATTCCATCTGACTCATGGAGAAGTAGGAAAAAGTTTGTGGGATGTCTACATGGTTTCATGGGATCCAATTTTGGGAGGTATGTATGATGAATTCACCCCCCAATGTGACCTAGAATGATTCATAGAAGACTCTGTCTTTGGCTCTAGATTAAATGAAAATTTTATACAAGCTCAAGAATACCACCACCATGAAAACCCACTCCAGAAAAGATATCCATCCATAAGAGTAGATTGAAATGTTTCTGATTATGAAAAGAGGGAAGGGAACATCATGCACTCGTCCTACTTGTTTCCCTATAGAAGAAAAGAAGGGTTCTCCAGGAACATTTTGGCCAACTCTGGAAGTGGGAAAGTTTGATAAGTGGGCGTATGAAGTGAACTACAAAATTCCAGTGAAGACCTGTCAAGAAGAATTTTTGGCTTTGTGGCTTGGTGTTTACCTTTTACCAGTTCAGGATTCGAAAGGAAGTCTGAGGCCGGAGATCTTTGTCGTTGCAGCCAAGCTAGCAAAAAAGAAGATGGTTGGGTTGGCATCCACAGTTTTGGAAAAGATTCATAAGAGATTACTTCATGTTTATATGGGTTTGTCTCTTCTAAGAATAGTGGGTCCATTACATGTTTTAAGGGGATATATATCCACCCACTTCAGGACATAAGTTGTACAAAGTGGGGTACAGGTTTCTAGAAGTTCTTTCCAGCCATCTATTCAGGCCTTTTCTGGAATTTCTTCCTTATCCCTCAACACTTACGATATCAAAATAAGACTGAGCATGTTCAAGGAGTTTATCTTCTTTCCATATGGAAATCCTCCAACAGGGCGATTTTTTGATGATGGAACATATATCCTAGAGTTAAGGGCCTATATGCTGGCATGTAATGATAATATATTGGCCACGAGGATTGAAGGAGAGATTATATGTGAGGCATATGCTCCATACATATTTGGACATCAATTCAAATATATGCAGCAAATTACCATATTCCCTTCAGTGCATGTCAGGTTAGAGAAACATCCGATGGTTTCTCATTAACTATGGTTTCTGAAATCTACAGAGAAGACTGGGGTGATATTTATCTACTAGCTGTTGATGAGGTAAGTCGATTGACTGCATTGTATGCCAAGAACTGGGTAACATCATACCTTGAAGGAGAATTGAATCATCTGGTCCCTCGGGTGGGGATAAAAAAGAGAACCATGAGGAAAGATGCTTTTCATTTGGAAGGTGAATCTTCCTCACCAGAGTTGATTCACTAGATTCTTCACCCCAAGCTGATTCACCAGATTCCCACAATTGGGATGATGTGTGTCACGACCCGACCCAACGGGGCTCGAGCCGCGACTCCCCAAGCCCGCCTCCAATAGGCCAGGGGCTGGCGACCAGCGCCGAGTAAGCTATCACACACATGGGAGGCATTAGCCTAAGGTACCTGTACACACGCACCCACAAACACCTCCATGCAACAGTGCAGAGATAAGGAAACTGAAAAGTAAATGCATGCATACAATCTATCCCAAACCAGAGTGCAAGAGCAAAAGTACAAGGGCAAAACAGGGCCCACCAAAAGAAAACTACAAAGCGCGTCCAACCTGCTCTGAAGAAGGGAAACGCTGCCACAATCACCCGCCGGAAACCTCCCTCGGCACAGCTCCGATAAACACCCGGGTCAACTCGCTCACTAAGCTCCGCCTGCTCCGAGTCCTCCTGGGACTCCGTCAAAAGTCCTGTGGTCTGCACAAGACACAAACATGTGCGGGCAAAGCCCGTGCAAGGGTGAGTATAAACATACTCAGTAGGCACCCCAAAAACCCAAAACCCAAGGGAGCAACTGAAAGGAAACAGTCCGCTCAACTCAGCCAGAGGGAACCCAGACGAGAGAGAAACTCCATCTCGTGACCATCCTCGGCTAAACACATCAAGTCAGCTCAGCTCAGCTCAGGTGTATGCCCATACATACACCTTGAACAATCGAGATATACACAGCTCACGCCACAAAGCCACAAGAGGTACCGACCTCATCACCAGCAACTGTCCACAACCAGGAGAGTATACCACGAACACTGTCATACCAGATGACACTCATCCGAGAGATACACTCCATCGGGATACTCGCAAACATCACAGACGCTCACCCGAGAGACCACGCTCATCGGATAACATCACTGAGGAAACATCGTTGAAACAACATAACCACCAAACTCCTCGGAGAGGGGATCGCCGCTACGGTCCGCTAGGGGATACCAAGACCCACTCCGGTATACGTAACTCACAGATAGGGGATCACTCCCAGGGTCCGCTGGGGGATACCACGACCCGATCTGGCTTACGTAGTTCTCACAGATGGGGGATCACACCCAGGATCCGCTGGGGGATACCACAACCCGATCTGTACTCGACAGAAGCTTCACACTCAGATAGAGGATCATCGTCCATATAAAGATGGTCACGACGATACCAGAACCCTATCTGGGATAACTCGCGATGTAGGGGATCGAACCGACGATGCCACAACCCTACCGAAACCACGCGCTGAGTAGGGGATCACATAACCAACGATACCGCAACCCTACCGACACCAAGCGCTGAGTAGGGGATTGTATAACCAAAGATGCTGCAACCCTACTATATACATCATGCTGAGTAGGGGATCGTAAACCCGACGATGCCACAACCCTACTATGCACGACCCACCGCGTAGGGGATCATATTCCCGATGATGCCACAAACCCTATGGGGTTAACCTGCTAGATAGGGGATCGCTGCCCGTGAATAAGTGGTCACAGCGATACCAAGAACCCGATCTAGGGTAAAGATGCTAGAGGATCCACTCCGGGCCCACCGGAGGGATACCACAACTCTAACAGTTTAAACATCCCATCGAGAGGATCACAACCCATACGAAGGTTGTGATACCACACGAACCCTCGTAGGAATGAACCAAGGGAGAACCCTCAACCACTGCTGGTCCAAACGTTGCTAACCCGAGCGACTCGCCCCCAAGCCACACTGCGCACCTCTGAAGCCAAAACCGAGGCCACCATCGCGTTCCACGTGGAAAAACACGCAGGATAGGCTGTCTACTCGCCCGAAACGGAGCACCGGTGAAAACGAAACTATTCACCGTAGCTAGCTCATGCGGGGCCCACACAACGATCCTGAAACCCATCGGGTGGATCACACCACGGTGATCCCCTCGGAAAAACAAGCGGAATCGACTACTCGCTCGCCCAAAACGGACACCCGGTGAAAAAGGTACTATTCACCGAAGGCCGGCTCGGGTGGGGCCCACGCATGGATGCCGAAACTCATCGAACGGAACGCACCATTGCGATCCTCTCGGAAAAACACACAGGATCGACTATTCATCCGCCAAAATCGGACCCCTGGTGCAAAAGCTGCGTTTCTCCGCAAACGCCAAAACCCGCCCTCGTGGGGCCCGCACCCCGTTCGCAGTCCCAACACCCGAAAACCATCTCAAAAAGTCCGTCTTACCATCAGGGTCACAACGCCACTGACGGCACGTCAATCGGACGCTCCGGGTAGAAGTTACAACGGCCCGAAGTCGTAAAATAATAAAATAATATTATTTTATACGAAGTTTCTAACTCCTGGGCCACGATCCCGAACCATAAAATTCTAAAGGTGATTTCAAAAGGTCCGTCTCGACGCAAGGAGCGCGTCGCCGCAAACGGCTCACAAATCGGAGTTACGGTTTGCGAGTTACGGGGGTTTAAAGAACCCCTGGAACAAACTGGCCGGACCACCGCAGCCTCGCCGGAAACCACCGCGCCGCCGCCGGATTCCGCCGCGCCGCCGCCGCCCTCGCCGGAAACCGCCGCGCCGCCGCCGCGCCGCCTCGCCGGATTCCGCCATGGCCGCCACGGGTCTCGCCGGAAAACCGGTTTTTTCGCCGGAAAACTTCCGGGAGCCACCGGGAGCACCCCGGTGCTCCAAATTCAGATCCGAAACATGTTTCGGAAACCTCAGGACCCAAACTATACAAATCTTATGAAAATTTGAAGGAAAACAACACAAAAACGGGATCCGGGATTGTAAAACTCAAACCGCCTACCTCGCGGGCGAAACTCCGACGTTCTGCCTCAGATCCGCGCTCCCGAGCATCCGCTGCGTGCTCCTGGAACGTCCGCCGTCGAATTCTGAGCTCGTGGGCGCTCCGTTTGCACGATTTGGCGGAGTGGCGGCGAAGAACGACGAAGAACGGCGAAGAACGATAAAAGGGGGGGGGGGGGGCGCTGATATTTATATCAGCCGCCCGCCGGCGCCAAACCAGCCTCGGACCCGACGCCCGATGCGAACAAAAGTAAGGTCACCCCTAGGGTAAACGCGCCATTCTGAACGCAACGACGGTCTCAGATTTTCCATCCGAGACTCCGTTCAGATGTTATATGAGCCGATGCTCACACACAATCTTGCCACTTATTTACGGAAACGCCCCTGGTGGCGTTTCTCACCGCAGGCCCGCGCCCGCAAATTTTACACCCCGCCTAGGGTAAACGGCACGTTCCAGACGCAACCGTGTCCTCAGATTCCCGTTCTGAGCTACCGTTTAGGAGATATCACACCCCTGCCACGTGTATAGTATAAAAAAACTTTATATTTTTATAAAATTAATTCCGGGCACACCGGGCCTCAGAATCGCACGCCGTCTTCGCGTCTAGCTCTGGAATTATGCGTAGAAATATTCCAAAGTCTGACAGGGCCAAAAACCCGAGTCGCTACAATGTGGCTCAAAATGCTTCAAAGCATCCTCGTGCCAGATATAATTTTCCAGCCAGAGTCAAGAGACCTACTCCATTGACTCCTTTTGGGTTATATCAGTGAGGAAATTTAGTCTCCATTATTTTAAAGAGCAACAATTTTTATTTTTATATCCTTGATCTGTGATTGTAGGAGTTGGGAAGAAGTTGATGTCCCAGATTGCAGGACCCTCATCACATCCATCCAGTGCACATTCGAAATATTTACGACTAGAGGTTGTTCGGACATGGAAAAGTTTATATTGTGATGTTGAAACAGCCTGGATTGACTTATGTGAAGGGTTTCAGATCCCTGTTGTGGGGAGTCTCCGGGATTCCTCTAACATTCATTTTGAGGAAAACCCTAATGAACTGAGGGATTACATCAAATAGTTAGAAATGCTCATATATTAAACTGATGAGTTAGTTCTTGTCACCATGCAGGTGAATGAAATGATGTAACATGGTACCATTGAGGGTATTGTTCCTTCAATAGTGGAAGATTGACAAGATTATGTGCCTCATGAAGATGTATGTTTCCTTTTTTCTCATATTTCTAATGTCACTAAAATTTGAATTTAGTCAAAGAATTGTTATTCACGGAAATAATATTTTTCATCATGTAGCTTATAAAGGAAATAAACACTGATATCCCTTCGCATTGGTATCACCCAGGTGGAACCACTCTTGGTGTCATTGAATCTCCTCATGAGCTGGGTGAAGTTTCTCCGGGACAGCAAGTCATGGAAGATGAGTTAGAAAGGGAGTTATTGTCTCTGATACCTGTTTTCGGAGACGATGACTCTAGTACACCCAAAAGGCCAAGAGGAAAATGCATTGAAGAAAGAAGTATATAGTCAAACACTTTATCATTAGTGGTAAGATTGTATGGTAGTCATGAATCTTAACTTAAGAAAAAGTTTTCAAACATATCGGCATTGCAGGTGATTCTTTAGTTTCCCCTTTAAGGGAAAGGACTAGAAATCCTCAGAGTAAAATAGAGGGTGATGTAGAATGACCACAAGTTCCTAGTAAAATGGTTCTTCCTGACGAAATACACAGATTAGATGAGCCGATGTCTGTTCCCAGCACCTCTCCTATTTCTGATGCCAGTAGAAAAGAGACTTCGGGTAAATTAACAATACATTATAGTAACTCAAATGATACAATAATAGACTTCCATTCTGTGATGATTTAGGTTCAACACATGCACCAGAACATTTGGAAACCACCGAAGATGACCCAAAAACTATCTTTGAATAATATATACGAGGTCAGAGATTTATAGATGAATGTAGTGAGGAAGACATGTCGACTGCTCCCACTAGTGAGACTATCCCAGGATCTGGGACATAATTGGATAAAATGATGATTCATTGCATGTACTAAAAGAAATTTTAGAACATGTTAAACTACCACATTATTTTGAAGATTTTGGAGATCTAGTTATAGAATCAATTGGAAGTGAGTTTTTTCATATTTCCTATTAATCTTCTCATGATTACACTTCTAACCATGTTTGGTTAAAAAAATGTGCAGTTCCATCTAAAGGAACTATTGAACCCACAAATCTTGAAAGGGGTGTATACATTTATGTGAACCCTATTATTGCAGAAACACTGGCTCATGTGGAACATAGCATGGAAGACCCTCCTAAATCCCATCTTTAAAATCCTGTTGATGCTGGGAAAGATGGGGATGAGTCATCACAAGTTTCTGATCTACAATTAGGTAAAAGATGATGATATTTTTTAGATTACATAACAAGAATGATAGAAAATAAAATATTACTATCCTTTGACACTAAACAAAATTTCAATTGACCAAAAAAGGATTTCAACTTCAATGGCTAGATCTGGAGGTGAAACATCATCCTTAACCGAAACAGTAGAAGAAGGTGAAGCAATCAGGGTCAGAGAAGGAGAAGATTATGGCACTTCCTTAAGTGCATTAATCCCAGAATATGTTCCTCACTGTGATAGCGATGCCGAATTAGACCCATAGGTGAGAAGGAGCTCCAATTATCACGTCTCAAGGCATGGAAAAATATATAGAAGCTAATATATGAGGTTCCTCGTGAAGAGATTCCTTCGAAAATTACAAGAACTTCATCCATCTTCCTCATGCTGGGACTTGGTGGTTTTTGATAACAAGAAATCAATGTCGGAATGAAACAGGTCATTCGAAGAAGGGATCAAGAGTAAAGGTGTCTTAAAGACCTGATCAGAGCTAGATTGCTGAAAAATATTAGTGAATATTAGGCTTCAGTGTCCCGGGCGGTGGCTGATCATGTTGTAATGTTCATGGAGCTGAAGCAAAAGATCAAGGAGAAGATTGTCCAGTAGTTGCATCTTCAGGAAGAGCGAGATGAGGTTACCAGGGAGCTTGACTAGCTTAATAATTTATTGGAAGATGTCCACGAGGATGTTTTAAAAGCAATCAAAGATGCCCAATAAGCACGTCGTTGAGCTGAAGAGAGTGAAGCTGGTCATGTAAATGAACTTCATGTTGCTGCTAACGAAGCATGAGATGTTGTGTAACAGATGGGAAATCATGTTGAAAGTCTTCTATAATTTCTGAAAAAAGAGAAGAGACTCCAGTCTGTGGATGTTCATCTAATCTTGTTCATCAATGAATGACAGGTCATTTTCAATCACCTGTACCTTCATTTTCATGATAATTTCTCTTATTTTTACCCAAGACAATGGGTCTAGTAAACATAGTTTGATTTTTACTAGGGTTATATAAACCACCCCACAAACATTGAATCTTTTAATTACTCAATATTTCCTAAATCATACAAAATCTACGTTTAGTGAGGTGGGACTCGACATTTGTTCTAGAGTACCATTTACAGGATCCCAATCTATTGAGTACCATGCCTTTTGTTATTGGTAGTTTAAATCCATGCATATTGGAATATAAATAGGCTAATATTTATGGTTGAATAGATTTGACCGAATGGATGATATTGACTCAATTTTTGATAATTTGTGTGGAAACATATTACCATATTCATGTATGGAGGGGGGAAATTGTAAAGTGATACTTGAAAATTTTTGAATCCAATGAATGATATATGAAACGAGCTAAAAGGAATTATAGGAAGTATTTCCTAAGAATGAAGTTACCACTACTTGATAAACCCATTATGGGGGCTGAATTAAGAAGGTCCAACTAAGGAATATGCCGTATAGTCAAATAATAGTATCCTTTGGGTGATAGGTCCATTATGTATACAACTTATGCAAGGCCACCGAAGGGCACGTGCTGAATAGTCGGGAAGAAGAACTCTAATAAATTTGACTTTCTATTTATAAAATCAAAACAAATATTTATTAAGATTAAAAATTTCCAAATAATTGAGTCTTTTTTATGGAAAAGTTACTTCAATATGGAGAGGAAATTTCCAATTAGAATTATCAAATAATTGGAGGAATATGACTTCTACGAAGGTCTGACCCAAATGTAGGGAAAATGGTATCTGGGGTTTTAAATCAAATGAATAAAACTGGAGATAGAAACATTATATGGCATTTGGTAATGTGGCCCAAGGTAATTTCATATTGCTCATAACATATGGAGGAGGAGGAAAATGTAATCCATAGACTTGAATACTTTCAGATCATGAAAAAGAGTATGGAAAAAAATGTTAAGGATTGAAGTTTTTTTCCAGATCCCTACATAATGTTGTTATGACCAAAAGGGACAAAAGAGGCTTCTCCTAAGAATAATGTTACCATTACATGACAAAACCATTATGGAGGTTGAATTATGCAAGGACAACTGAGGCATAATCTTCATATTCAAATAGTATCATCTTTTGGATGACAGGTCTGTTATATAGACAACACAAGCAAGGACACCTAAGGGCACATGATGCATAGTCCGGCAAAAGAACTCTTAGGTATTAGGCATTTTGCAGCCAAAATTCACAAAAAGGGTTATGGATACCATGAATATTATTTTTATAATTTTGTGGCTGGGTCCTGAATTAAAATTTTGGATGTCACTATGTATCTTTTTAGGATGAGAATCAATCCACACTTAGTTCTTGAAATACAGTTTAAGGTCATGCAGGACGAGAGCATAGAAAATAATAGTTTAGGGTCGTAGAGCATAAACCATAGTGAGGGAGACACATTGTTCATTTGTTAAAAACCTGATGTGAAAAATGACCAAGGTGTTCCATACCACACCATGTGCTCCCTAGGGGTATTTTCAGTAAAGATATAAAAATTGGAGTTTGGGGTTACGACCAAAGGCTCAGGCGAGACTCGAGGAATGCGTGAGCATTCCTACATATCCCATGAGGATGTGAATCATGCTGCACATAGTTCTTGAAATACCCATTGTACATATTTGGTTCAAACATATGAGGGGTAAAGAAGAATGTATTGGAATTATGGCTAGACCTAAGATTAAAGACTTGGGTTTCACTACGTATCTCAAAAGGATGAGAATCAAGCCATATGTAGTTCTTGAAACATGAAATGGTTGGAGACCATGTCAATGATGATTTCTTTTGAGTGAGGGTATCATGCATTGTTGTAGTTTATTGTCATACATGAAAAAAGTGAAAATATTTTAAGGTCATATGCATGGACCAGTGTTATGCAGTTTAATGTCTTGCAACAAGGACAATTGGAAACTGTATAATTTAGTTTCATATAGCTAGGACGATAGGACGTATACAGTTTAACGTCATGTAAGATGAAAGTAAACCAATATGAATAAGACTATTGATGATGGCTTCGATGATCAAAATTATATGGGATCAATTTCTTCAAGAGGATGCCTACGTACGCTTCCTAAGATGCATGGATCAATTTCTGCGTAGTTCAATTGATAGGGATTCAGCGATTGGGGTGTATGTGAGTATAACGACCTGAAGATGATTTTGGGACTTAAGCGTGGTTAGTGGCCCAGAGAAGATGTCATGGTCTAAGCTTACTCTATGCTCACATGAGTCATGCACAGTGTGAGAAATAAGAGGCTGCAATAGACCTGATGATTGTGTCATGAAAGATGCGACCACGATGGATGGTGAGGGATTATGCATGGTGTGATGTCCAGGGAATGCATGGAAACAGAGTTTAAAAGACAATTGCGCATGTGGAGATCACAGTTTAATGTCATGTGTCACTGACATGGGATGCTTGGCAGTTTAACGTCCTTTATCTCAGACGATGCACAATTTAGTGTCACGTTGGATGATATAGGGGACACAGTTTAACGTCATGTTAAACGATAGAGGGGGCTATGTAGTTTATTATCATTGTGAAAGGAAAATGGGTATATTTCTGTTACAAAAAATACTTCTTCATGAATATTTCATTGGTTGGAGTTGTAATGAGTTCTCCATCCATTGAGATTAAAGAATAAGCTCTATTAGAGTAGACCTTATGTATTGAGTAAGGTCCTTCCCACTTTGGCTCAGGCTTTAGAGTCTTATTTCCTGGTATTATTGGGGTTCTGAGGACCAATACCAATTCTCCATGAATTTATGAATGAAGGAAAACTGTTTAATTGAAGGCTCATGCTATTCCATTCTGATAGACTTCTAAATGGTGCAGTGTGCACATTCATCTTTCATCTTGTCATTCCAATTCATCCAATCTCTTTTGATATTGTTCATATTTGATAACTGATCACAAATAGAGACTCTAAGTGAATGTAATTGGACTTCAATAGGCAAGGCTTCTTCCGTTCCATATACCAGTGAATATGTAGTTGATCATGCAGCAGTGTGGGTGGTAGTCTGATAAGCCCATAGAGCATGAAAAAGTTTATCAGGCCATGACTTCTTATATTTATCCACCATCTTTTGATATATGTTTGAAAGCGTCTTACTGAAAGTCTCTACTTGACCATTGGCCTTTTCATGATACCAAGATGAATGGTTCGATCTGATATTGTATTCTTGATACAATTTTCTTACCTTAGATGAAAAAAAGTGGTTCCATTATCCGCCAATATGGTATGAGGAATACCAAATTTGGTAATGATTTTTGTCTGGAAAAAGCTATCAATGCTTTTAGAACCGACTCCTTTGAGAGGTATAGCCTCTGCCCATTTGGAAAAAAAGTTAGTAGCGGTAAGAATATACTTAAAAAGCTTAGATGTAGCCGGTGGATAAGTTCTTCTACAACCATTCCCCATGTAGCAAATGACCAAGAGTATTTAGAAGTAGGAAGAAACTTCGGGGGTTGATGGATGATGTTGGCACATACTAGGAAAGAATGACACTTCTTACTGAAGTCAACACAATATTCCATCACTGAAGGCTAGAAGTAACCAAGCCTTCGAATTTGACCTGAAAGTCTATGTCCATACTAGTGGGAACCACATACTCCTACATGTACTTCATTCATAACATCCATTTTCTCTTCACCATCAATACATCTGATGTGAATTCCATCATAACCTCTCTTGTATAGATTTTTTTGTGATCTATGCTATCATAAAGAGTAAAACTGACCACACATCACCGGACTTGTTCTTTCCCGGATCTATTAGGTGGGAGTGTTCCATTTTGAAGGTATTCTCTAATAGGTTTCATCCATCCTATAGTATGAACATATGGTTCAGAAATGGGACTAATTTCGTTGATTTCCTATGTACTGATTTGAAAAAAAGGTGAAACTATACAATGGTGGGCAATACAGATGATTTCTTCGTCCCGATTTGTATTTTCCAGGGTTGTGGCTACGTTGGCCAGTGCATCATCATGGGAATTTTGTGATCGCAGGACAAAAGAAAATGTCAATTCTGAGGGAAATTAATCCATTTATAGTTTAATGTAATCACACAATGAGATTATGTCTTCATTTCTGATGGCATAATCCCCATTTATTTGTTTGATTACCAAATCTGAATCACTTTTTACCTTCATGTGAATCACCTATGCCTGAAGTGCCAATTCCAAGCCTGCAATGAGGGCTTGTTATTCTACATAATTGTTTGTACAACATTCCTACAATAAGAAGGAATAGGGTAGCACTTCCTTTTCTATGGAAATAAGCATGATTCTTATTCCAACATTGATGAATTTATGATCTTCCATTTTCATCCCTGTTGTACTTCTGAAGGAACCATCAAAGTACATTTCCCATGTTTGAGGATTCTCTTGAATAGATAATACTTCCTCTTCAAGAAGTTTAATATTTAAATATTTATCTTATATAGATGGGTGTTCAGCAAGGAAATTGGCCAGGGCATGAAACTTTATTTCCTTTTGAGACACATACTGGATGTCAAACTATTGGAAAATAACTTCACATCTTTCCAGACGTCCTGTAAGAATTGGATGCCTAAGTATAAATTTGAGTGTGCTATTGTGAGATACCAATTGGACCTCATGATGTTGCAGGTAGTGTCTCAATTTCTGAATAGTAATGATTAATTCTAGGCAGCACTTTTCAATATTTGAATATTCAGTTTCTTCATCAAGCATAGTCCGACTGAGATAGTAAATTCTGTTTTCATTCCTAGCATCATTTTTTTGGGCATGGAAGGCACCCAATGATCTCTCGAAAACTGTTAAATAGTGAATAAGTGGACTTACTTCAATATGTGGCATTAATAACAGTGGACTCAAGATATATTTCTTGATGGTAATGAATTCTTTTTGACATTCTTCAGTACATTGTAAAGTGACTCCCTTCTTCATTAATCTGGTGAAGGGTAAACACTTTCCTGCCAAATTGGAAATGAAACGATTAATATAGTCCAAGTGACCTTGAATTACACTAAATTCCTTATAATTTCTAGGAGATGACATGTCAAGGAATGATTTTTTTATTCGTAGGATCATCTTCGATACCACGATAGCGTACAATAAAGCCGAGAAATTTTCTTGAGGTTACCCCAAAAGAACATTTCAAGGGTTTCATCTTCAAATTGTGTTGTCGAATTTTGTTGAATATGATTTCCAGATCATCCATGTGATTAGAAAATTTTCTATATTTGACTACCATATAATGCACATAACATTCAACAAATTTCACTAAAAAGGTTTTGAAGATATGGTGTATGGCACGTTGATACGTTGCACCTGCATTCTTCAGTCCAAAGGGCATTACCCGATAGCGAAACACACCTTGAGGATATATGAAGTCTATAGAGTTCTCATCTTCAAGGGCCATTAGTTTTTAATTGTTCCCAGACTAACCATCCATGAAGGAAAGTGCTTCGTATCCAACTATGGAATCAATTAATAGTTCTGTGATTGGAACTAGAAAATCAACCTTAGGACAATGCCGATTATGATCTTTGAATTGAATTCAATCTACAATTTTTCCATTCTTATTTTTCATAGGGATAATATTATCCAACCATTTGGGATATTTAAATTCTCTGATGAAGTTATCCTAGGTAAGATAATCAACTTCAACTTCAATTTTGGAAGCATAAGCTGGGTGTGTTATTCATGCTACTTTCATGAATCCTCGATGTTCTTCTGGAAAACCCAAATGATGAGTGGAAACATTAGGATCAAGACATGAAATTTCTGTATTATTACAATCAAATACATCTCAATTTTTCTTTATAAATAAAGTATACATTTCTTGTTCTTCAGGATTAATGGATGAACAAATTAAAATGGGGCGTGGATCTTCTTTTGTACCATGATATATTTCTCTGATTTCATCCACAGTGGTAGAGATACCCTCATCAAATGCTGGAAAAAAATCCCTGAGATTGTCTTCTTCTTCTTCTTCAATATGTGTTACTTCTTCTGCTTCTACTTTCATAGTAGATGAAGAAGAAGAATTTCCATGGTTAGGGGAGAAGTGAAAGTTTAAACATCTTGAGGAAGGGGCTGCCATTTCTGACCCTATTGATGATGAAGGGTCTTCTTGTGGTGATAGAGAGGACATAATGGATTGAGAATCAAAATCATTTATTCATGTGGTATTGCTATAACTTCTTCTAGCTTGGTTGATTAAGTATAGATTTGATGTATTACAGAGGATGAAATGAAGACATCTCTATTTAATCATTCATCACAGCATGGAAAATCAACAATTTCTCCCTTGTCGTCTAGCTTGATTTATGTAATTGACATTATTGAAGGTTCCATAAGAGTATTTGGATTTAGGTATATCCTGTCAGTTTGACTGATAGGTAACACATAATCTGAACTCACCTGTATGAATGGTTTTAATAGAATATTTTCCAAACCATTTAGAGAATTAATTTTGGTGACCTTATTTATCTTAGAATTTTCCATTCCCTCCATGTGATAAAATTCATCCTCAATCTATTGAGATTCACACGTTTTGAATAGGGACGTTTCCCCATAAAATTTCCTAATTTGACCATTGTAACAATATTTGAGAAAATTATGGTATGAAGAAGGTATGACTTCATGTTTATGTAGCCATGGTCTTCCAAGCTACATGTTGAAGCTGGTGTCCTGACGAACAACCATGAAATCTAAATTAGACACATGGTCTCCAAACTAAATTCTTGAGTGTTATCACAACCAGAGGATCTTGTTCATTCTTATCATATCCTTGAATGATCAATTCAGAAGGAGATAAATCAGATTTGGTGAGGCCCAATAGACGAAGTGTATGGATAAGAATGAGGTTGACTCTTGAGCCATTATCATTGGAAGCTTGTAAGATGTCTATGTAATTGAATTTTCTAGATGGATACAGAGGTCTGATATGTTCATGTACATCATCATCTTCTACTTCATCTATAAAAGATATCACTACATAGAATTCTACAGGATCATTCTATATATGGTAGACCTCAACGGCATCAATTTTAGTTTTGAATTCATGAGGACCTGACAAAGCGTCAATAAGCACCTCCCGAAGATCTCTTGATAGATTCACGGAATCCAGAGATGATAAATTGTCCGGTACTTGGGCCTAATTTTTGAAGACATCATACTTTTTATCAAAAGTTCTGTGTTTCCCATCATGAAAATGTCGTTTTGCAGGGGACTTGGAAGTTGATGCTTTGGCAGTAGCTGCATCCTGTATTAGGGCATGAATTGGAAACACTCATGGCTTCTGTATATTAGACCGACGACGTCTATCTATTTACTGAGAGGAAAACGGTGTAACCACTAATTTGTCCTCCAAAATAACTGTGTCAGAACTGAATCTGCCAGGTGTGGATAAAATTTTCTTGTTCTTGTTGAGCCCGCTGAAGAACTTTTCCAAGATTTTCTACTTCATACACAGTTCTAGTAGGGGTAGGATTAAAATAGTGGCTTTTGGATTATCCATGTCTTCCACTGCATCCTAGACCTCTGTCCCTTCCTCTAATTCCTCTGTTAGATAAATGGAACATAGGCTCTTCATTATTGAATCTTTTATTGGTAGAAGGATCTGTTAAATGAATCACTTTAACAGAAGAAAAAATTCAATTTTTCATCTGACGAAGATTCTGCCTAATGAACTAGTTCAGGCTCTGCCGTTTGGCGGGGCGGTTTCCGGGTTTTTGAAGCATATGGTATAAAATTTTCTAGAGTCAAATGAAAATTAGGCTTCTACATGAGCTCCTCTTCTTCATGACAGTTCTTATTTCTTTAAATTACACTGCTTCCTAGATTATTTTCCTTCTAATGAAAGGGATTTTCCTATGGCAGAAATAGAAGAAGACACAATTTTTTTGATTCAATTGTGTTCGTAAAATGGCATGATTTCAGTTGACTATTTCCCTAACCATCCAATAATCATATTTTTGTGCATTTTTAATTTTTATGTCGTGCCTCTTGCCTTCGTCCTCTAGATCAGTAGTAGTAACACATGCTACCTGGGTTGAAGAACATTTCAGTTTTACTTGTCCAGAGTCCACCATCTTTTGTAGGAGTTATTTGAAGAAAAAACACTCTTGAATGGGATTCCCCAACATCTGATGAATTGAGAAATTGTTGTGGAGGTCTTTATCTCCATCCTTTTTGGGCCTTTGGGGCTTTGGCAACTGAACTAGATTGTTTTACAGAGCCGAGATGATGTAACCATGAATTTTTTTTTCCGGAAAGAATAAACACCATTTTTTAAATACTCAATGTGTTTCCGCCTTTGATCTCTTTGACCATCATGATGAGGAGGAATTTTTTTGATGCTCAGGTGGTGGATCCCTTCGATATGATGAATTTTTTGATGTAGAAGAAGGTACATGTGCTTGTTTAACTGTAACTATAGCATCTTTTTCTTTTCTTATTCTTATTCCTAGAACTGATGGTATTACACGAGTTTTAGCACTAGTCTTTATAATAGATTCTTCTATCTACTGAGAAATTTATGTAAGGTCTCAAAACCCTCATGTGTACATTATATGGGTCAATGGTGTGAATAATTAATCACACAGATTTTCAACACATATTGGTAGAAACTCTTCTTGAGGGAGTGCTAAACATAAGAAATATGTTAATCCAATCCAATGAGCAATGAAATCTGAAACGCTTTCATTTTCTCTTTATTTACAATTTTTAAGATGAAAAACTTTCATATTTTGTAATGTTGAGCTAAATTGAAGAAGGAATTTTTGAAGGATATATTCCCACACAGTAATTGACCGAGATTGTAAACTTGCAAACCAACTAAAAGCAGGTCCTTGTAATGACTGCACAAAACACCTGAGCTTAACTACTTCTTGTTGTTGAGGAGTTACCATTATAGGATCCCAATTAGAAACAATATGTGTTATGTGTTGTTTTGAATCTCCCAAACTAATAAAAAATGGGAATGTGGTATTTGAAAAATTTGATCGGGGAGGAATTGCATCGACCCATTCAATGTAAGCTATATTTTCCGGTTGAACTGGTGCACATCATTCCTTTATATATTACAACTAAGCTATTAATGACTCAATGGTAGTCATTAATGTTTGAGAAATATTTGGTTGAGGTTGTACCTGGGCATTTTTTGTAACTAGAACATGAGATGGTGCAATAACCGGTAAGACCATTGACGGTGGTGTTGATATCTATCTTGGTTAACACACAGAAATAGGTCTATAAGGATATACATGATCTCATCTTGACTGTGTACCCAATGGAAGGAATTCATTATGTACATATGTAGTTACAATAAATCCTCTTTTTTAGGATCTCCTAAAGGATTTGAAAGTTATGGACATTCATGGGGGTACCGTCTAATGGAAATGTTGTTTTGAAGTAACTCCGTGTTGAGTCATTTCAACTCCTTCATTTCCTCTTCTTGCTGTGAAAGACTCTTTTCAAATGAATGATATTGACCTTCTCCAACAAAAAAAGTGAGATGCAGTCAAACTTTTACTATTTCCCTTGTTGGACGCCTTTCAGAGAGGGGGGAGTTGGTTATTTTATAGAATACCTAGATTCTGTGTAAGCCATTGATTTCTGGTACGCAAACCATCTTCATTTATTTCTGTTCATATAGCCTCTTGAACACGAACTTCTTCATCTGATTCCTCTGAGTGAGGCTCATGTTTTGGGGGATCAGTGACAATAACATTGATGACATTTATCGATGCATAACACATTTCAACCCTTCTGTCAGTGGTTCTGCGACACTTTCTTCTTCCAATTCCTTTATGAGACATTTCATTTTGTTTGGTTGATCCTTAAGGAACTTCTTGATGAACCGTAATTTGGAAGTAATTTCCTGATAATTAAGCTATGCGTTCCTATTGTGGATTCGTCCCTAATCGGGAGAAGACTGACTTTTGCTGAAGAAGAGATTGAGAATTTGAAAATGTCCCCATCATTGTGGACTGGGGTTGTTCCTATTTTTCCTACTAAACTCCTATAATCCTATCCATTTATCCCGAGGGTTGTATTAAATAATTCCCAATCCTAGTAAGATGAGGTGGATCTTGAGAAACTACATATGAAACTGTCTTAAAATCTCCCCTGATTTTGAGGATTTTTGTCAAAACTTTTTTCAGATGCATCATCCGATATCCACTCAAACCAGCTGGCTCAGATGACCATTGTATTATTTTTGACACCTCTGTCACCTGATGCTGTGCATGCTCTAAACGAGAAGCCAGTTTGATATTCTCATTTTCTTGATCCAATAGTAATTCAAAATTTTTTTCTTTATATGGCTGACTTTGGAAAGAACTAGTTGAGGCATGTTCTTGAGATGGATTTTGATTACCAACAAAACCAATTATCTTTGACCATCTGTGGCAAAAAACATTGCATGAGACCGCTTTTTGCAGGCTTTGTAAACTAGAGAGAAAGAGAAATGAAATGCTCCGTGAACACCCCATCCCCTAATATGAATACTAGTTAGGTCATTGATAATTAAATGGCACACCCTTTTTAATGCTCCAAGTCATTTACGATGAAGGGCTCTCTACTGCTTTTCAACCATTCGATGTCGGGAAACTGAATGAGATACCAAGTTAATTTGGCATTGCAACCCTTCTATTACCTTAACATTTTTTTGATATTCATCATAATGTCATATTTTATCTTCTACGTGACAAAGAGTTTTCCATATGTTGAGATGAATATCCTGAATATAATCATTTGTCAAAGTTTTTGGAATCTCATACTGAGAGTCAGCCAAAGTCCAAAACATGACTGGTATTTCACATTTTTCCAATTTTTTCTAATATTTAGCACTTCCACATCATCATTTGATGAAGATTATTATACTAAATTGGACCAATGTGGGATCTTCATCGTAGATTCATCAGATTTAACAAGATTGGTAGAGATTTAATTTGTCAAATATGATGATGAATGACCCAGGGGTGGTTTGGAGAATGACTTGCACACCAAGCTATCTTCTGATTGAGAAAGTATTCTACCTGCTAGCGGTAAGGCATCAGACATGAAAGGCTTACATTTTCATGTGCCTCAATGTAAGAGGGAATTCTCATTACTACATTGTCCATTAATTTTTTTACCATGAAACATGAATTTCTATTGTTGAGAGGTCTTTTGTAGAAAAATTCATCAACATGGGGATGACCACCATGGTGGGTTATAGAAAAAGATGAAACCTTTTTCTCCTTGGTCTTCTGGACATGCAAAGGGTTATCGTGGCTCTCATCTAAAGATGATACATCAAGATTGACTGAATTGTCATGAAGCATTCATTCATGAAAAAGTGTCTGATAAATACCTTTGGAATTATAGTTGTTATTTCCATAATTTGGAAATGAGAGAGTAGAATCTTGAGCTACAATAGATAATTGTCTGAGGGCTTCAAGAACTCCATCATTGAGCAAGGCATTATTGCAGATTGGATCTTGATTTTTTAACTTTTCTGGATAGGTCTTCTTCTTGGTCACCTTCTTACTCACTTTTTAAACCACTTGTTGAAGATAGTGGTTATTATGGGCAGGTGTATGTGCCTGCTCAGGATAAATGGTTAGGTTAGGCTGACTATCTCCATTTAAGTTTGCTGTATGTTCCCAACTTGATTTTCCGTATGACATGGGGGAGTATGACCTACGACCCTCCTGGATAGGAAAAGAGGTGTGTGTCTCCTCCATGATGACATGTTGATGAGTCGCTACATTGATAGAGAAAGATTTATGTTTCTTTCCCTGTGATGTCGCTAATGTTTTTATAATATTCTGAAAAGAATCCAGAATATGGGAAGGGATTTGCTTCTGCTCTTTCAACATAGTCAAAATATGCTTGGTGACATCATCTACTAGAATGGGAATATATGATCATTCCGTGTTTGGAGTAGGTGTGTGTTCTTGATCATGTACTCTTTTTCCAGTTAGTGAATTCTGACAGTACTCATGTGTTGGTGGGATTCTTTGGATGCAGTTATATGAGCCTACTGACTAGCTTATGATTTATAAACAGGTGTATGTGCCTACCTATAGTACTCCCACAGAATTTCCTGGCAAGATTGGTGTGTTACTGCCAGACGAGTCAACTGGGTAGTGAAATTATGATGGATGAGTGTATATGCCAAATTTTTGTTTGCCATCAGGTTAGGATGATGGTATTCTACAGAGGGGCAGAGGTTTGAGCCTGCTCTATGTCAGCCGAATTTCACCTCTGATGGTTCTTCTTCTATGATCGGGTCTGAAGAAACAAGAGGTGAGAACCTAGAGGCGATACCCCCATCATTTTGATGGTGCACTACCGCACGAGTCTGAAGGCGATTGTTGGTGGGAGTCATCAAGAAGGACTACTGTCTTCTTGTACCGAGGCCTTGAGTGACCTCTTGATTCACCTCCCTATAATATTGTAGGGAATGGTTGTTGTGTTCTGTGGATAAAGACCCAAAACAGTAGGAGATGGTGGTTGGCACTACATGCATCTTGACCACTGGTCGTCATTGTCTGAACAATCAGGGCATGTTGTTAACTTGGAGGGCTTGTCGAGTGGCCTCCAGAGTCAAGATGGTACCATGTTGATGGTACTCCCTCACTACTTCATTTGTGACCTAGCATTGAAGACGCTGAGTAGGTGATGTCTTCCTCAGAGCAGATGAGGATCCAACAAGAGTAGCGGCCGAGGCATTCACAGGTGTTAACCTTAAAGAAGCCATTTTTTGTTGAAGATAGATCTTGGAAAAGAGTGCATGTTTGATATAGCAGTCATAATCATGATAATTATAGTCATACTACACCTTTTTGATGAGGAAATATGTTAATAATTTATTTATTGGCCCTGATATTGAGTTTAATAGGGACCTAACAAATAAGTAAAACATTATTTAACTTGGTTAAGGATTCACATCGAGTTCACCATTTTTTGTTTCCTCTAGAAATGGGGAAAACCCTTTTTCTATGCTTCAAACATTCCATTCGGTTTATAATGGGTTTATTCATAGAACTGGAAACACCCAGTGTTTCTATATCAATTTGGACATACTTTCCAAATGTAGGTGCTCATTAGTTGATGACAGATGAGGCTGAAGAATTTGCAATGGCCGAGAGGATTGGAAGTCAAGATCATCACACCTTTTTGAGGGGAATCATTTCCAACTCCAAGACTCTCTTATAGATTTATGTCATGTTCATGAATCCTTATTAATTCACCAAGCATGAAAATTAATTTTCCATTAGATTTCACAATCTATGATTTATATGTATGGGATTTAGAGAATATTTTATATGTATTTGAGGTTCTTCATCGATAGAGAGTCATCCATATGTATTAGAGATTCTTAGTCAATGGTATAATTCAATACATTATATAGAAATATCTTGGTCATTATGATGACCATACTGGATTTAAAGCCACTTGGTGGGGCACTTGATGTTTATTTTCCTTTAGAAAGACATGGATTATTTTAGAGTTGGGATCGTACCCGCAGATGGGCTACCTACGTATCCTTGTTAAAAAGGAATCATAACCCACATAGTTCGATATGAAGGATATAGTTTAACGTCATATGGGATGGAAAATAATTAATGAAATATGGGCTTGAACCTTAGAATGGATTCCTACATACTCTACTTTTAAGGTAGACATCAATGTCCACGTAGTTTGGGTGATGAATTATGGGGCTTATGCATGGTTAACGACCTAAAAAGAGATTTCGTGATTACTTTTACACTCTAAGATCAAGTGAGTCATGCTCGGTGTGTGAAACAAGATGTATAATTAAACCTGACAATTGTCCCATGAAATATGTAGTCATAAGAAATGATGGGGGGCTTACTTATGTATGACTGCCCAAGTAGATGAAGACCAGGACTTACTTCAGGAAAAAAACAAAGAGCAGGGTCCATAAAGGTATTTTTACATTTTGGAGATTTGGAGTTTTAAATCGAGGCTTACTCCTAAGAAGGATTCCCAAATTAATGGGGACTTATAACTGGGGATTACTCTTAAGAAGGAGGCCCAAATTAAAATGGACTTATGATTGGTGAATATTCCCAAGAAGGAGTCCCAAATAAATTGAAATTATTATTAGGGATTTCCCCAGAGGAGGATGCCCATGTTAAGGGGATGTGGGGAATACTCCTGAGAAGGATGCCCTAATTAATGCATTTATGATTGGGGCTTATTCCTGAGAAGGATCTTTGAGCCAAGGGAACTTGTAACTTGGGGCTTACTCTTGAGAAGGAGGCCCAAATTAAAAGAACTATGATTGGGTCTTATTCCTGAGAAGGAGGCCCGAATTAAAGGAATTATGATTGGGTCTTAATCCTGAGAAGGAGACCCGAATTAAAGGAATTATGATTGGGGCTTATTTCTGAGAAGGAGGCCCAATCAAAGGGAAAATGGGGCTTACTCCTGACGAGGATGCCCTAATTAAAAGATCTTATCATCTTAAAGGATGAGTTTATATGGAGGAAACCTCTAAACGTAGTGACATAAAGCTTGTAAGTCATATGGTTTTTGGAGAGGTTCTCATAGAATTCCTTTCAGATAAGGAAGAAACCAAAGGAACCATGCCATAAATTTCTTTGAAAAGGGGTTCGAGGGATAATATCATGAAGAGGATAGGTGAATGGGAGAAAGGAACACAAATGAAATTGACACACAAGTGTAGGTTGCGTAAGTCATTTGGAACGAAAGTCTTGGCTGCACAAGTTTACTTGCTTTCCATGGTTTCACCTAGGAGACGATAAATCTATAAGGTAATACTTGGGAGAGACTTAACTGAAGCCTTTAGTATTATCCTAAGATGTTTCTAAAAGTGTGGCATGCATGTTTCATCGAAAGGGTAAGGCATAGCACAAGCCTTACCATTTTAAGGAGGTTTGGACATATAGGCACACAAGTGTTGATGAATTCTAAACACTTAAGCCCTATTATACCCCTTCAAGTCTTCCATTCTGGGTAAAAAGTTACCTTGAAGCTTTTGGAAGAGTTGAGTTAAAGACTTGGGTGACCAAAGCTTGATTTTGACTTTTGGAAAATCTGTCCTCGAAATACGGGCCCTTAGGGGCTATTTATAGGACACCTTGAACCTTTGGAGAAAAACTAAATAGGGCGCACAAGTGAGCTGTGCGACCCATAAGTGGCGCGCAAGTGACTTCCACGGTGTGCAAGTGACTTGCGCGCCTCCCTTTATCTAGGCTCCTAGTCCATGCCTTCATCAATTTTTTTTTATTTTCTTCAAAGGGTGATCCTCTGTGTGTATAAGGTATTCCTCTTTTCCATTCGTTGGACTTTATGATGAAAAAGGAGCATCAACAATATTAATGAACAATTATTCAAGAGGTGAAATTTAATATAATTAAGCAGAATTAAGAAAGAAGTTAAATTCAATTTAATGAATTCTTGAATTCAAGATGCTAAGAGAGGGACCCTACCTCAATGTAGAACCAAGCCATACACATCAGTTCTTATACATTTCTAACAAAAATTTGATGCTCCCCCATAGTATATACGCACCTTCACATACATTCAAGGACACCTAGATCCTATGTACACACACGCATGGAAATTATCTTGTGCAAGGGGATCCTTGCACATATGGTTGTATTAATATACCAGTATCCACTCACCTATATATGCACATATATATATATATATACATGGGAATACCCTGCCCCATACATGCATAATCACTGCCATGGGTGACTATACACATAATGGGGAACCCACATACATATACTTAATTATCTATGCACACGCAGGTGAGTCACCCTTGACTTGGAGACTCCAAACCAACATGCAGGGATAAAAAAACTACAAAATAATATATTTGGAACCTTAAAAAAAATTAAGGATGCTAAATGACTGGTGAAAAACAAACCAACGTCATTAATGCCTTACCTAGATTGGCATTAGAGAACCAAATCCACCCGAACTGCCACAAAACCATCCAACGCCCAACTGAAAACATAATATGGAGTCAAATACACTAAAAGCCCCAAATACATGTGGTGAGAGACATTTAGTAACCATAAAATCTTTCCTCGGATCAAAGTCAGTGGACTGAATCAATTTAAACCACTTCTGTCACCTTCACTGAATATAACTACTCTTTGTAAATAGATTGCAGTAAATGACCTATGTGGCCAATGCGATAAAGAAAATAAAATAAAAACTAAACTAAAACATACCTGTATACTATGACTATACACATCACCACCCATGATATAAGAACCACAACACCCTTGGGTCAAATCATGTTCCTACAATCAAGGGGGAAACAGATCCATGTTTCAAAATAATAATATCAAATAGTACATTCCTATTAATTAAAAATTATGCTTCCTATGAATGGTATATAACCAGTTTGGCTAAAGTATCAACATAGTTTGATTTTGATTGATACAACTAATACCTAATATAGATTTTGAAATTAGTGTTATTAATGTAATTAATTCCTAATATAAATTTTTCATGGGCACATAATTCACCCAAAGTCCCAAATTAAATTGGACCAATCAAAGATGGTAGAATAAACCAACCTTAGATCCCCTTGGACACCCCACCCCCACGCCCTGGACACCCCCACCCCCCTTGATAGCCCTCAATCCCCTGGATAGCCCAACCACCACCTGGACACCCCCCACCACCTGGACACCCCCCAGACACCCCACCTCCTTGGACAGCCCCCACCCACATGGACACAACCCGAACCACCTGGACACCACCAACACCCTTGGATAGCCCCCATCCCCATGGATAGGCCCCCACCCCCTAGACACCACCCCACCCCCTGAACACCCCCTGGACACCCAACCCCCTGAACACCCCCACCCTCTGGACACCCCAACACCCATGGACAACCCCCACCCCCTTGGACACCCCCCAAACCCCATCCCCCTTGGACTGCCCCCCTCCACCCAACCTGCTTGGACAGCCCCCCAACCCCTAGACACCCCCTGGACACCCCCCAACTGGACACCGACTTGGACTGCCCCCCAACCCCCTTGGATAGCCCCCCAACCCCCTGTGGACAGCCCCCAGCCCACTGGACACCCCCACCTAGACACCTCCTCCCCACATGAACACCCCCACCCACTGAATACCCCCCCGCCTCCCACTTGGACACCACCCCCTCCCCACAAGGACACGCCCAACCCCCATGGACAACCACCAAACCCCAGGACAACCCCTCCCCCTAGACACAACCCCACCACCTGAACACCCCCACCCCCTGGACAACCCCCCTCCCCACTGAACATCCCCAAACCCCTTGGACATCCCCATAACCCCCTAGACATCCTCCACCCCACGGAGAACCATACCCACTAGACATCCCCCACCCCCTCAATATAAATTTTTTTTATAATGTGAGAAATAAGAACGCATGATGAAAATCGAACAGTTTTGAACTACAACGAAAGGTTCTTTAGTAGAAAAAACCTCAATCAGTGTAATCACATAGAAGCTGATAAACCCACCTTATTACCATAGTTGTTGAAATAAAACAACACTCTAATGGAAATTTCAGATAACATGGACTTCACACACATATTTTTTTCAGGTAAAATAATTTTTCTAAATAAATCCTTCATATAGTGTTGTTATTCGATTTAATAAATCAATATGAAGAAAATAAAAAAAATACATTTTTGTTAATCACATTTCTAAAAAGGATTCAACGCATTTCCCATGAGTTAATGCCATATTTATAGGGAACTTTTCATCCAGATAACACATTATAATTTAATAAAATATGGTCACCCATTCAACTGTATGTGAATCGAAAAAAAGAACAACACATTTATCCACAAACTAATATCCCTTCTCATGCATCATGTATATATTAGAAAATTATACATTAGATAAAATTTTAATTTGAAAATTATACCAATCCATTTACATGACAACGATATCCACAAAGCATCAGTTGTATGAATATTTCTACATATAAAATATTCGTAGCGTTTTTAGGAGAATCAAATGATTTCATGTAGAATATGATATTATTTATGAAACTAGAAACAGATCCTAACCTAAAATGAAAATAAATAACGTACTTATGGTATATTCTATGTGAACTTTTAATGATTTATATCTAAAAAACTACATTGATAACTATTTTTTTGTTTCAAAAAATCCAAAATATGTCATATATCACAGATGAATGAAACAATATGAAAAGATACAAATTTAATCAACAAAACCCAAACTAATCAATGAATCAATTAATCAAACCAAAAGAATATTTGGGAATTAGTGACAATGAATACCGAAAATGTAGAAGGGGATGCTCCACCAGAGGGGATCCTTGTTCTAGGTGGGATTCCCGACCACCAGAAGGGATGCTTGACCTTCTCTACTTGGGGGGATTCACATCAGGTTAGGGAAAGCTTGAACGAGGGGTATTAGCATCCAGGGATGGAAACATCGACCTAGGGGTGATGTATGACCTCGAAGGGGATGCTCTACTAGAGGAGGATGAGGAGAGGGATGTGTGAGCTACAAAGAGCGGGAGTGGTGAGTGGCGACAGGGTGTTTTAATGGGAGGTGTAGAGCACGTGGCGAGCGGCAAGCAGTGACGAGGGGGATTCGGGATGGGAGCAGCTAGGAGGGTGGTCGGGATGGGAGTGGTGGTGACTGGGAGTCGGGATAGAGTGGATTGTTTTGTGATGCAGAATTTGGGGCGTGATGCAAGGGGATGTCATGATGGGAGGAGGGTTTCATTTTAGGTATGTTGATCCCAAGAGTTCATAAGAATCGTTGGATATTGTCCAGGTTATTTTCAACGGTTCACTAAAACCGTTGGTAAAACCAACTTATATTAATGTATACCAACAGTTTCAAAAAATTGTTTGTATAGCCTCTTTATTCCAATGGTTTCTGAAAACCATTGGGAAATAACTATTGGTAAGGGTGGGATTTCCACCAAGGATACCACGTTTTTGATTTTAAGATCCCTTCCCTATAGTTTAATAATTAATATATTCATATAATAAGAATAAAAATATACTTGACATGTAGAGTTTCATCCTTCCTCATATTTTTACCACAAAATCATCTTTCACTCCAAATGATGAGTAATAAATATGTCTTGGTCACACCTAAAGCGATGGAATCAACTTATAGAGAATCACATAATCCACAATGGATGAAAATTATATTTCCCTTTTCTTTAGAGATTAACCAAAACCAAAATGATTAGTAAAAGAGAAGATGATCCCAAAAGGATAATACTTTGGAGAAAGAAATAATAATCTTAATTTATAAAATTAAACAAAAAATACCCAAAGATCAGAAAATACCATTCAATAAACAATTTTCTATAATATCATTCAATTTAATCCAAACTAATATTGAAACCCAAAACTTAGAAGAATTTTCTTACATAGTCATCCATGTTAAATTGTATATCCAAATAATATTGTATAATCTTAAAGTCACATACTTAAAAGTAATTAACCAAATCACATATTCTCTATTATAGGTTAATCATTTCCATAAATAATCCAAATTTCTATAAATCCACAGTAAACACATAGGTAAAAAAACACCATTACTCTTCAAATGAAATCCCATATTATTCTAATTTCATTAGTCATATAGTATTCCCAATAGATTGAACATCTTCCAAAATATTATTTAACTATTAATCACTAAATCTATTTCCTAAACATAGGATACCCATTTGATTTGAAATAATATTTATAAAAACTTATTATTGATCAATAAAATTATTTAACTAAAAATAATTAGTCACACTAACCAGGGACTTCACGCAGTCCAGTGGTAGTAGATAAATCACAATCTCACTATGGTTGTGGGTTTGATTCCCACAGATTTGTCTAACACAATGGGTTGTCACACGACCTACGTGTTGTCCTTTTTCAAAAACTATATAATTTTATTATATTCCCAAAAATTAGATAGATTCCTCAATGAAAGTATAACATAGTTTCATCACAAATGTTATCTCACACCGCACATTTTCTTACCAAAATTTAATATCATGTAATTGCCTCATCCTCAATGATCATATAAAACCAACTATTTATTTATAACTACATCCACAAGAGAAAAGACAATTATTACACAAATATCATTTTCACATGACAAACGGTAGGGTTACAAATACCAGATCAAATTCATCCAAAGTAATCCCATCAACAAAGAGCACTACAACATTTTAAACATTTCTCCATCGTTTTATTTCCACATAACTTTTTCCCTGACCAAGAGGATATCCGATAGAATAGGGCATTAACTCGGGTAATGTTCAGGTCCACAACATTTACGGAAGATGACTGTAAATGGAATCTTGGGACCATTTTTATTTTCTTCCATAGTATTCTTCATTTTTCCTCAGAAATTCGTTACTTTATGTCATTATTTCCCACACATAATGAATTTCTTTGTTCCATTAAGACACCTTCATAGATATCTCTTTGCACATTTCTAGTATGATGGAATATTAGCTTTATTCTCCCCATGGTATTCATTACTAGAGCTCTTATAATTCACCAATTTTCTATTCTTTATTGATTCTGGGAGTTGGTTAATATATATGTTGTTGATCATATATTTGGAAAAATGATGTGGTGTGAATAAGATATCTTTAACAATAATCAACCTTCCCTTTCTTTGCTCATTTCCACCATTGTTCCCACCTTGTACATCATCATAAATGTTAATATGAATTTGTTAGAATCCATCCATTAACTAATAGAAGAATACATAGTCTGAGTCATAAAATCATTTAGAGAATATCATAACACCATATTTTTAATATTAAACACCTTATAATTAACCAAAGTTATTTATTCTAATCTTATATTAAAATTCTTCAAATCGGTTTGTAAAGAAAATGTGAATTATCATAAGCATATCCCCCGGGAGTATCGTAACAAAGAGTATAGTAAGGCTCTTTGTTTTGTACCAAGATACCCAGGGTCAAGCCCAATACTCCTTGTCAGAGTTTTCACTCATAGGAACTTCTGTTCTAGAGCCACCTTTACCTACTCATATCCAGACAGGGATGTATTTCAAGGAAATTAAAAAAATATCTACATTACCAAAATTCTAGGAAGTTATTCCATAATAATCCTCAAAGTCTATCTTAGGGTAATGTTCCTTAATCAGATTATATCTAAATCTAGTTTCCATGGATTTTACTAAACATCCTCTCATACCTACTATAATTCCCTGACCCCAGAATCTAGGAGCCGGTGTGTTATTTTAATAAATGTTCATGATTACAAGGAATCATGTCTTGAAGGACCAATTAGATTATTAGTCTTGGAAACAAGATGCATACTTAAGTTCAACATTACAAATTGAAAAGAAAAACAACACTAATTTATTCCATTAGATACATCCAAAGTTCAAAGATTATTCCTGAAATTCACTTATAATTAACATATTCATATCCTGGGAAAATGAAACATGTGAAAGGGGTGAGCTCAGATGACCAATAAGTGTAATAAATACAATTGAGAGATAACATAAACATTAGTCACGGTGAATAATTGAAAACACATTCCTTAATGAATAATAAACATGATCACTTTATGGTAGGAATATGAGTTGAGTAACTAATGTCCTAATAAAACATATTCATCTGTAATCTAATAGTCTAATAACCACATGAAATATAAATATCTAATCTCATAATGATGGAATACATAATACGGGGCATTCTGAAACATTTTGTCAAGGCCTCGGCCAAGACATTTAAAAATGAATAAGGCCTCGGCCAAAACCAAATATCAAAAAATGGGAAAGGCCTCATCCAATTCCACGTCTAATTGTTTCAAGAGACTTATCGATGCATCAAGGAGCTATAGTGGGATACACCCATAACTTACTAAGTCCAATTAATTCCTCATATGAAAAGGTTTAAACAAAATCAGAACATTCGTATTAAGACTAGCATATGAAATGAAAATATTTTGACCACAAACCATGAATGGTATAAACATTTCACGTCCACAATCAACCATAACACATTAAATACAATATAGAATATTGTGTTATAATATATCAACCTCAATAGATAATAATTTACGATATTTACATAGATGAAAATAATCATAAACTATTTGAGATAAATATCCCCTATTCTTGATATCATTTTAAAGACTCACAATTTATCAATAAGCCGTTTAAAATAGATTTTTTAATAAAAATGTATCATACCAATTTGAAACTTTTAAAATGAATTTTAATTTTAAAACATTAATTTCATTATAAATAAATCCTTATAACCATTTTTAAAACATGGAAATTAATGATAATGATTTCGAATAATAAATCTCTAAAACATTTAAAATGATATTTTAGTTAGACTTCGTAACCAAAAAAGAGACACTTGAATACAAATAAATGAGGTAAAAAAACATTATAATATAATAAGATTAATGAGATTAATGATATACTAGGTCAAATTACATTATATACACCATATAAAAGTGAATTGGCGTATAACAACAAACAAGTCTCAATGGAATGTAAATTGAGATGAAATCACTTATAAAGATCATATCCTTAGGTTAAAGATAAATTACAACATAATTATGTGTGAAAAATATAAATACACTCAATATTATGGGATATTCGGTGAAAATATATCATATTACATTCTCACATATCCTTGTAAAAAAAACACAAATGAATTGGATGTTTAACTCAATAAATAGAGATTGAGTTAAATTTACACTTATCATGTTCATATAGATTACATGAGAATTTAACAATGGAGTGATTATGTGTATAAACAGTATATCCACTTAATACACAAATAAAAAATAGTGATTCCACACATAATCATAGAGTAAAATAATCAATGAATTATGTGTAATGCCTACTGAGTGGAAATTGAAATTTGAAATTCCGTTACCGATTTAGTAACATATGAAACATACACCCCATGAAATAAGTATCATAAAATGTAAATTTAAATACCCATAAATTAAATTATAATAAAAAATTAATACCATAATGGTCTGTACATACTTCACACAAAAGGAAATAGTGTCCAATAGAGCATGAATGTCATGAGAATAAAAGTGAGATGAAAAACCCTTACTTCGTTATAATTAATTATGTTGTATGAACAAAAGTTAATAACCACCAAAAAAATCAAAGAATACCATGAATATAAAGAGAATAATAATAATATATATCAAATTTTAGTACATGATACCCCACATGAAATAAATATGTGGTGAATAATGGAAATCTCAAAGAATAAAAGTCAGATAAGAAACCCCTTACCTCAATTCTAACTTGTCTTATATTTTCCTTGTTCATGATGAATAATAAAAAAAAGGTAATTTATACTTGATTAAGAAAATTTTTTATATTTATTATTCTTTTCATATCACATATTACCTTTCTATAACAATTAGTTAATTATTTGAGTTCATATTGGTTATTTTATTGATGTTCGAAACTTGAATAAAAAATGAACTTGTTATAATTACAATTTTTCCATGTGGTAAAATTTACATTATCTCTAGAATAATATAAATGATTTAGATATAATATATGTATATTATATCAATTATATATATATATATATATATATTTATAATAGTACATAACATTTGGAGATATGAAATGAAATACATCGTTCATGGAGACGGTAAACCGTACGTACGCATGAATGATACTTTCATTTCTATTTTGTATTTTAATGAAATTAAATCATAATTATACATAGGTATATTATAATTACAGTATAATATAATATAAAATATCATTAAATTCATACTTTATACGTCCCACAAATGTAATTAATGAGTCATATCACTTTGATGGGGCGGTAGTCCACAGTTCCTAAAATGAAATTATCACATTTTACCCAGAATAGAAACCATAATGGTATGATATAAATGAAAAATATAAAAGAAAAAATTAAAAAAATAAAAATCATAAAAATCATATATAAATACAATTCCGTCAAGATGGACACCATGAGAGGTGGTAGGAGATAATCGAACAATCAATGTTTCGTGAGGCGTCATTTTTCCAACCACAGAGACAGTATATTCTTCACCCATTACACAGAGGTGTGTTTATGTGTAGTTATAATAATTCACAGAACAACATCCTAGTATATGTAGGATACTAGTTTTGTTATAAAATAATGGAATAAAAAGTGTTTTGGGGGTTGGAGAAGTAAAAAAAAAGAATTTAAGAGAAACTGTTACCTTTAATTTGGGAAACATCATTGGTTTGAACAAAAAGGTCTTCTTGAAGTGTATTATGCCTAAGTTAAGACTTCTAGGTGTATGAGAGGTATCCAGATAGAATATTTGGGCAGGGTTTGGATAATCCAAGGGGCTTGAGAGTTGTGTTTAATGTGTTAGAAACGATGTCCTTTTATAAGGTGGGGGAGGGGCTCTTTAGTAAAGTGTGAAAATATTATTTTATTATATAGTAATATTAGGATTATAAAGGTCAAATACTAATTAAAGTAGAATATAATATGTATCATGGTCTAAATAAAATCATCCAAAAAAAATTGGATAGGTTTTGGATATTGTTTTATTATTAATAATCTTATTTATTCAAATCATTTTTTAATGAGGTAAATAATACATCATTATTGTGTCCTAAATAATTTAATTTATTTGATATCTAATAATTATAAAAAAATGACAATGTTGAAAATCATTTTATATTTCCAATGAATATTTATTGTTTAAATTATAACTTATATATCCCCATGTAAAAATTTATTTACTAATAGATATTTGTTTATGTCATTTTGCCTTTACTTTAAGTTAATTAAAATAAACTGTCATTATCATTCCTAAGTTGTTCCATGGTGTCCCAAAATCGACCCAAGGATGCTAATGGTTGTCCATGCATCATCAAATAAGGTTAAGAAATTTTTAAGGTAATTTTTTATTATTATATATTCTTTTTACCGAGAATTACCCTATTTACCTTTAACTACAGTAAATAAATGTCAAATTTTACTATTCAACACAAATTATTTTTATCTTATTGAACCATATATTACATTATAATAACAACCATCTATGTCAGAGTTTTTAAATTCAATTCATTGAATAGTTAAGATTTCATTTAAATGAAAAAATTCATATTTCTAACTACTACTTAGTGGTTTCACTATTCATCAAAAATTGAAGTTTTTCTGAAAAATACCAAAAATTAATCCTATGCTATATTTGATATTCTGAATTCAATAATTATGTCTATTTTACCAAATTCATAAAATATAAGTTGTATTAATTAATTTTAATTAATTCTTGTTGTCAAAACAAATAGTTTGTTTTAACGAAACAATAATTATCAATAGACTGACACTTGTCTATGTATAATTTCAAAGTGAAAATTATTCCAATGACCAACATTGGATTAAAGGGTAAAATATAATCTAATTAAATTTAAAATATAATTTAAAATATAATATATTGTTATAAATAAATTAAATTAAATGGAATATTAGAATTAAAATACAGTATTTCTCACTATTCATAAAAAATGAATAAAATTAGAAAAATACCAAAATTTCATCCAATGTAAATTTTGATATCCCGATTCTATAAGAATAATTTTATTTTTTCAAATTGAATATGTAAAAGGGTCAAATATTGGATTGAAAAATGGTTCTCCATTAAAATGTTGTAAAATTGAATTATTTTTGAAAACACAGTTTTAATCCGAAAAATTGAATTTGATCTTATAATATTTCTAAGAAACATATAATACATAAGTTAAAATTATATGGAGAATATAAAATTAAATATCCAGTTAATATTATTCATAACCACTTTTGAACTGCTAGTTTGGTATATCGTGGTGCGCTCGAACTCAGTGGTGCATGTAGCAAAAGCTATTGAATTTAAAGAAAATAACTTACTATGAATTCATGGGGTGTTACAACATCAATATAATCCAAACTTTGATTGAATCCAAAAACTCATAATTATTTAATACCCTAGTCTATCATATAAAATCTTATCATTTATCTCCAAATAACATCAACTACTCTAAATGTCTCATTCAGAAGTGTAATTAACCAAATCACATATTCTCTGTGATAGATTGATAATTTCCATTTAAAACATTAATCTCTAAAAAAACATTAATTCTTCCTAAATAAAAAAATATCCACCATTATTCCTCCAATTAAATCCCGTATTATTCTATTGTTCTTAGGAATATATTGTTCCCAATAGGGAAAATGTCATCCAATGTAACATTTATCACTTAATCACCAAATCATTTTCCTATACTAAGGATATATATTTGATAAAAATAAGACCCCAAATAAACATATTATGGATCAATAATATCATTTAACAAAAAATAATTAGTCACACTAACCAGGGACTTCTCGTAGTGTAGTGGTAGGCGATAAATTCTAGTCACACTTAGGTTGTGGGTTCAATTCCAGCATCATTGTTCGACGCGACGAGCTATCACACTATATAAATTTTGTCATTTTTCAAAAACCATATTTTATAACATTCAAAAAATTAGATAAATTCATCAAAATTACATTAACATTATTTAACCAAAAATTTTATCTCATACCTCATATTTTTATCCAATAAATTCATAACCTTTAATTGTATCAAATTCAATGATCATATATACCAAAATGGTTCTTTATAAATATATCCATAAAAGAAAATATAATTCTTCCTCAAATATAATTTTTACATAAAAAACTGTAGGGTTACACATACAAGAGAAATGAATTCCAACGCAATATGATCAAAAAAGAGCATTAATACTTTTAAAAATTTCTCCATCCATTTATTTCCCCATAGGTTCTTCCTTGATATAGTGGTTATCCTATAGAATAGGTAATTTACTCGGGTAATGCACTAGTCCCCTACATTTACGGAAAATTACTATAAATGGATTATCATGATCATTTTTATTTTCTTCCATAGTACTCTTCAGTTTTCATTGGAAATTCATTAATTTATGTCCTTATTTCACACACATAATGCATTTTTTTTTCTATGGAGACACTTTCTTGGGTGTCTCCTTCCACATTTATGGCATTTTGGAAGTTTATATTTCTTTTCTCAATGGTCTCCACTACTGGAGCTCTAATCATTATCCTATATTCCCTTCATTGTTGTGTTTGAGAGTTGGTTAATGTATATATTGTTGATCATATTTTTTGAAACCCACATCAGCATGGACACGATATCTTTTACACCTATCAACATTCCATTTAGTTTCATAGTTGTACCATCATCTCCCCCTTATAGATCATTTTCAATGTTACGTTGAATTCCTTTGAATAAATCCATTGAAAAAAACCAAAATGAATTGTGTGAGTAACAATAGTCATAAAATCATTTAGAAATTATCATGATAACTTATTTTTAATATAAAACACTTTAGGATTAACCAAGGTTATTTATTATCATATTATATTAAAATACTTCAAACCAGGTTGTAATGAAAATTTGAATTATCAAAAGCATATCCCCTAGGAGTGTCGTAACCAAGCGTGCAGCAAGGCCTATTGTTGTGCACCAGTTCCCATTCGAGTCTTTCACGAAGCTGTGTTTTTTGGATTTACCCCAAAATACATTTTTTCCAGAGTAGCCTCTACCTACTAATATGTAGCCATAGATGTATTTCTTGTAAAACCCACATAATATTTACATACCATAATTTTTTTTGATGTTCTTATACACTAATCCTCAAATTCTATCGTAGGGTATTGTTATCTAATCAGTGTTTTTAAAAATATTTCTTTAAAGGATTGTACTAAACTTCATATGATACAAATAGTAACAACCTGACCCTTGTAAACTAGAGTCATTGCATTATTACATAACATTATCATTATCAAAATATATCATATCTCTAAATATTTATTAGTTTAGTATCCATTGAGGTACAAGATACATACATACGTTTTACATTAAATTATGAAATGGAAAAACTAAACAATTTTGTCTCCTTTGAACACACTAATATCCGTTAACCTATTTCTACAAGTTAATCAAAATATACTTCTTTACATACTATAAAAAAACATAAGAAATTGGTGACCTCAAATGCTTAGAAAGGATTACAATATACCAGAAACTATTATTATAAAACATAAACATTTAATGCAACGTAGAAGTCTAAAACACAAGACATTAAAATTTAAACTTCAGCAGAATAGGGAAAAGATAAATCATATAATTACATTTAATTATTCACATTGATATTCTAATAGTCTAATAATCACATGTAATATTAATATCTAATTTCAAAATGATGAAATTCATAATGTCGAACATCTTAACCACATAGTGAAGGCCTCGTGCAAAGACTATAAATAAGATTATGCCATGTCCTTATGTGAAGACAATATTTTGTCTCATAAGACTTACTGATTACCGGAAGAGATATAGTGGTATCCACCCGTCACATACAAAGTTCAATGCATTCCTTATATGATAATGTTAGAACATAATCTAAACATTTGTTTTAAAACTAGCATACGAAATGTCAATAATTTACCCACAAACCATGAATGACAATAAAATAGCATATGAAAAGTCAAACATAGCTCATTCTATACAATATGGAAGATTTTATTACAATAAATCAACATCATTAATGAAAAATGAGGGTTATTAACATAGATGAAAATAATATGTCAAACTATTTGAGAGAAATATCCCTTTTTCATGAAAACATTTAAAAGCATCACTATTTATGAAGAAGCTGTTTAAAAGTGATTTTTGAATCAATGTGTCCCATAGCACATTGAAATTTTTAAAAGGAATATTAATTTTAAAACATTCATTTCAATATAAACAGATCCATAAAACCATTATTAAAATATAGACATTAATGAGAAATATTTTAGAAGAATAAATCTTGAAAAACTTTATAATGATATTTTACTTAGTGTTCTTATCCAAAATAAAGATTCTTGAATACCAATAATTAAGGTAATAAAAACATCATAATATCATCAGAATAAAGGTATTCATTATATACTATGTCAAATTCTAGTATATACACCATATAAAATTGAATTGGCACATAACAATGAAGAAGTCTTAATAGAATATAAATTGAGATGAAATACCTTGTAAAGACTATATCCATAGGTTAATGATAAATAAATGTAATAATTATTTGTGATATATATAAAGGCACTAAGGATGATTAGATATCCCGTGTAAAACAACCATTGGACATTCATTCATATTCTTGTAAAAACAAGACCAATGACTTGGATGTTTAACTCGATAAATAGAAATTGAGTTATGATTCCCATATCATGTTCACATCAATGACATGGGAATTTATCAGTAGAGTTATTATGTGTATAAAAATAATATCCACATAAATGTGAGTGGAAATTACAACATAAATAAATAAATTGTTATATCAAACATAATATTGGAGTAAAATAATCAATGATGTTTATGTAAAACCCAATGAGTGGATATCAAAATTATAAATTACCTTACCAATATGGTAACATACAAAACATACACCCCATGAAATAAGGATCAAACAATGAAGATGTAAATACTCATAAATTAATGTATATTAAACAAAAAATTAAATCATGGGCAGTATAGACACCACACAAAAATAAAATTGTGGCAATATAGCATGAATCTCATGGGAATAAGAGGTGAGACGAAAACCCCTTTCCTTGTACATTTCATTAGTTTAGGGTAATATAACCTCCATTATAATAGTTAAATAATGGTTATTAAATTATTAAAGAACCACAAGCATAAATAGGATATCATATATTATCTTCTAATATTTAATTTTATGGTTATTTTAGTATTATCATTGTTTTGGGTGTGAACGGATTTTTTTTTATTTATATTTTTTTATGTAAGTAATTTTTGTTATGTATAAGTTGTATTTTATTCATATCCGTAATTATATTAAGTTATTTAACATTTTTTTATTCGTTTATATTTTTTTTAATTAAGTCATGTTTGTTATGTATAATAATTTTTACATTGGAACAAGCGACAATAGCTTTATATTGATGGATAAATCATCTGTAATTGGATAGTTATATTATATATAATGAATCATTAACATGTATATTTATTATTTACCTAATATATAATCATTATTATACCCATTCAAATAATGAAGTTCTGAATAACAAACTACAGCATGACGTAGAGATGGTAAGACGTACGTACACACGTATAGTGACTTAGTCATTGATAGGATGGATAGAATAATGAATATAGTCATACCATATTTATAATAACATAAAATTATGTATAAGGTACATGACTTATTATTATTTTTATAAACAAGAAAGAAAGAGGATGTGGAATAAGAAGAGAACCTTGAAAGAGGTGATGAAATTGTTACCTCTTCTTCGGGTTCATCCATTTTATTTGATCCAAAGAGACCATTTGAATGAATTTCATATTAAATTAAGGCCTCTAAGTTATTGTTAGGGTAGTTGGAAGGATATTTGGTCAGGGTTTGGCTGAGCCAAATGGATTCGGAATTGTGATTTTGAGAGAAGGAGAAGTACCCTTTTATAAGAGCAGTGAGGGTCACTTTTGGAAAAACATTAGATATTAATATACTATACAATCATATTCGGTCTGTAATGGTTCCAAAAGGATATATTTTGAGGAAAATATGGCTATGGGTTGAAAACCCTTTAACTAATAGTTTTTTGACAGGTTCAGGCCACTATATTAACCTTATCTTTTATATTTAACTCTTAAATAAATAGTTTAACTTTTACCACATACACCTATATTATTATATTAAATAGTTAATAAACTTACTATAAAATCAAATAGAACCCCAAGTCATTCATTAATGACATATCCATCATTATTTAATATAAAAAAATTATAAATAAAATACAATTATGTGTGAAATATTTTTTCATTTCTAATGAATATTTATAGTCGAATTTATCTTATATATAACCCTATATTAAAAATGTTTTAGTTATAAAATTTGAAATTAATAATTTTAACACCTCTTTAAATAAAATAATAATAAACATACCAATATAATCCATGTGCTTCAATGAAAATCATATTTTATTCCTACGGTTTATTTTGGTCGAAAAACACATATACAATAGAATTAGGACATGTGTTATGGTAATAATAATAAAATTTGTACCTTTAATTCCCTTATTTACTTTTACTGTGGTAAACAAAAATCAATATTTACTATTCAACAAAAAATATTTTCATCCTATTGAAACAAATTTTTTTTACTGATCTCAATTTTTTCTCTAAATTTTTTGAATTTCAATTCACATTAGCGGTAAAAATATATTTTATGATAATTTTTAAATGTTCCTAGAATGTGGGTAAAAGAAGTTACAAAGTTCAATTAAATTTTATACATATAATTTTTCTATAAAATGACTCCAATTAATTAAATTTTACTTATATAGTTATTATTTATCTATTATTACCTAAAATAAATTTAAACAAAACTAATAATTATTTAAATAAAAAGTAGGTTTTAAAAAATAACGTGATCTTTTTTATTATTCATAATAAATCGGATGTTTTCTGATAAATACTAAAAATTCACCCAAGGCTCATTATGATATTAAATATTAAAAAATGATGTTTTTTTACAAAATTCAAAACATAAGTGTTGTATTAAATAATTTTTAAAAAATATTTCCACTGTCAAAACCAAAAAGGGGATTTTTGAGAAGTAAATCTATCAAAAGATTGACATGTGTTAATTTCCAAATTAATTGTAAAATTACATCCAATGACAAACATTGGATTAAATTATGAATATTAAATCTATTTATACATTAAAACCATTCAAATGTTTAATTCAACACTATAAATTATTTTTATTAAAAAAGTTGTTTTCAATTAAAATGTACTATTTTTCACTATTCATATAAATATGAAAGTTATCATAAAAGAACCAAATATTTATCTAGACTAAATTTTTATCTCCCCATTTTAATGAAGATGTTTATTTTTTCAAAATGAATATATAAAAGTGTTAAATATTGGATTTAAAAAGGTTTCTCCATTAAAATGAAATACAATTGCCTTTTTAATTACTAATTTTATCTAAAGAATTAAATTTCATATTATATTATATATAAGAAAAACATAATATAGATGTTAAAATTATATAGAGTATATCAAATTCATAATTCAGTCAATACTATTCATACCTTTTTTTTGAATGGTTACTTTGGTAATTCGTGGTGCGCTCGAACTCGGTATTGTGGGTAGCGCAAGCTATTGAATTATTTTAAAGAAAATAACATACTATGAAATCTTGGGGTGTTACATCATGGAATAGGGCTCGACCATCATTAGAAAAAACTAATATTTCCAAGGGTTCTATAACCCTTCAAAGATAGCTCTTGTCTTCATAGACAACATCATTGTCAATATTCTTGAATCATGACTAAACTTCCATGGCCCGTTATAAAAATAAGTTAACAATCATTATGAACATTCATGAAATCTTTATGGGATCATGAATAAGGACCTTTACCCAATAGATATAGGTGTACCGACTCGCAGAACAAGGACACTAATCTATGGTATCCCAAAAATCACCATAGTTTAACTTAACTTCTCATGTTATTTCACGGTCACCCATTAAATTTATTCAACATTTTAAATTCACTAAATAAATCTCTTAATGGAATTAATTACACAACCGATATTCTAAAAATCCTTGATGACTCAACATCCCCATTATTTCCCCTATAATAGACCAAATATTAGTATATTGGTTGTGTTTTATGATCCATTATGGATATTTAAACCTTTATAATTTTTTAATGAATGAAGGGTGTAAAAACAATTCATGAACTTCCATTTTTATTAAAATCAATTTAATATGTTGGGTATCAAAACACATTGTGGAAAATAATTATGCATAATACCATTAAGGATGTTGGGATCTCAAACCATTCATTAATAACCATACTCACTTCTAGAAATAGATGGTTCTAAATAATACTCCATAAACTACATAATCATATGGTTCTACATAAAAGAACGTAAAAGACAAAAAAAGTTTTTAAGATAACTGATCCAAAACAACAGAAATTGATGGTCTAATATAAAATTACTGAAAATACAACCACATATGGTATTAGTTAAAGATGATAAACTATAGAAACAATTTTTTTGAGTAAAAACACCCAAAACTACAACAAAGTTGCAGCCAGAAAAAACAGAATAATCCAATTAAAATATTCTTAGTGATCTTCAGTTTCAAAACCCGATAAGGACACCAAAAGAAAAATTTCATTCACTTCTCTCTATACATGCACTTTGTGTGATATATGAATTATTTATAACATATAAAATGGAAAAATGATAATATTTAATACGGTGAAACACCATAAAATTGTGTCCTAGGAAAAATAAATGTCTACTCTCACCAAGATTTCCCATTATGATTCTTTGGAAAAAGTTAAAATCATATAAGAAAATGATACAAATCATGGAGATATAAGTAATTTTACCTAGAATAAAATAAAACTACGCTCACTATTTCAACCAAATTAGTCCAAAATTAGGTAACATTCCATCTGTACCGTATTTTTACCAATGTTATCTTTTTTCACTTTGTTATCTTAGAATGATCATAGGACATATATCAATGAAGATTCTTCAACCATTAATCATTTATGGATCATTATTATAGAATGTATATTGTGATTCTACCATTCAAATTATGGAATTTTTGTATACTTGGTATCATAAAAATGATAAGAACCTTTGATTACATATATCATATATATTTTATGAAATGTAATTGAAATCATAAATGAAATAATTACTAGAAATTTCATCAAGCATTATTTATGTTTTGTTCATTGATATCATATAAATTGGTGAAAGAATCATTATAACACATAGTCTCTCTTATGAACCCCAAAAAAATTTGGATCATGAAACAATACGCACACTGCAAAATTTATCTTAATATTCCTTGATATACAATAAATTAAACTCATGGGAGTACATGTAATGGAATAATTGGTCAATTTATTCAATTTCAAAATATGAAATATACTACATTTCTTCCACCAAGTTGAGAACATCATGTTCTTCTTTATCTTAAAGGACATAAATCCCATGTTTCCCAAACACAGTTTTCAAAAAGTATTGTTGTGCGTGATGAACCCGAGATAGATCCCCATGAGTATGACCTATTTCAAACAGAAATCATTCAATATAAACATTCCCACCATTTATCACATTTAATTATGTCGCTTCCTCCAATTTTCATTGGTAATACTTGTTCAAGTCTTTATATCAACATAGATTAATATAAGTTGATACCTTTGGAGATATAACTATAAATTATTGGGCCGTCCTCTACTCTAAAAGGAAACTAAATTCATTCAAATATTTATAGTGAGAAATACAATCAAATACTACATAGATGATTGTGGTAAAAATATAGTTTATATTACCCAGATGATCATTCATCTTGTCTAATGGGGTTGTTGTGATTTTTGTCCAAATATCAACACAATTTTTTTTCATTAGTTGGTAGAGTGTCATGGACTATAGGCCTTGAATAAATAATAATTGATCAGTATAAATAAATTTTAAGAAGTTAATGAGTGGGGGAGACATACTCATGGCGTTCGAACAGGTGGATATATATTTCAGCTTCACATTAGTCGAATCAGTCAAGGGAAATCCCAAAGAAGAAGGAATCATGACTATGGAGCTCCAGGGTAAATGTGTTGTAAGAAGAGGAACAAAATATTATCATTAAATAGGTAAATAATATATTGATGATAGATAATTAATTATGTTGGTAAATGTAAAAAACCATACCATTATCATTTGAATCAATATAGTGTTCTGTCAACCTGACTCCATCATTAGGGGAGGAGAAGACACCCTCATGGGAAAAGCGACTTAGTGGAACCACCATTGTTTTCACAGTCCTCATATTTTTCTCACAACCATTATTTAATGTAATTGTGAATAAATATCTGTAATAATAGTAAAAATTGAAAAATTATTTATATCTTTAAATTATTGCACAACTTTTCTTAGAGATTCCTCCATCAAAGCTAAATCATTTGTGGAAAAGGTACTAACATCAGCCTCCTCTAGAATTGAATTTTCATTTAACGGGTCCAATGGCATGACCAATGGAGCATCAATAATGAGAAATAAATATTATTATTTTTACACCTCAAATATTTCCACTTCTGTAGGTTATATATATATTTATGTTTGCATATTATCTATATTCACTCAAAGATGAACCTCTTCCAATATTGAAGATTCTACTCGAATAAAAGAAGGCCCACAAATATTCATAGGTCATGATGTCTATTTTTCCTCATAGAATTAGTCAAAGCCTATAACTTAGAAAAAAATTAATAGGATACAAAAATGAAATAAAAATAAAAATATATTAATCATGATCCCTAATACATGATTATGGGTTAGAAAAAGCTATTAAATTGAGAGATTTATTTTTATTTTCATCTCTAAGGAAGGGTCTAAAAAAGGTATTGATGCCAAAGAAATTGAGGATGACGTCAATGGGGGTGTATATTTTAATTCACTATGAAATGTAGTAACTACACTCATTATCTCCATTTTACATATAAATCCCTCATCATTGGTCTCTTGGTCATAGTATATATTAGCTCATATAAATATGACTCTAAGGGAATATGCCCAAGATTGCTGGAGTGACCAACATCCATCAAGACCCTGATGTACCAAAGAAGAAGCGAGACATGTCCAACACTATTTTGATCTTGATATAGTCATCAGAGGATGTTAATGAAGTTAGTATTACCAATTTTAGTGGGATATGTTAATTTCTCAAATCCAGTGAAACTAAAACTATGCAAGGGAACATCACCTATTAATCTCTAGGGTGATAGTGTACATGACTATTCACACTTTATTTCACCAAATCATGGACTTTAAATAACACCACAACATTGATAGGTTGGTGTTTGAAGGATATGTCCATGGTAGAAATTATTATTTGAAAATCTTGTCATATCTATTTCCTCGAGATCTTACAATACCGAAAAATTAAAAGATGGGTTACCATCCCTCATTATTTTCCATTAAATATATGTTGTGGTAATTATATCTTATATAAGGATTCAATTATAGGAACATCACTAATTTTAGTTGTACCAACATGAAAATTTATGGTTATGAAATTTGATTCTAAATGCCTCTTGTCTTTATGAGGAATCTTGGATGTGGTTGGAGTACATGATGCTTAGGTCATAATGGGAATCTGGTTTGCCTCAACAATTGGAAGTGTTTTTGCATATTAAGGTCCTGATGAAGATACGTTCTAATTAAGATATGAACAGATCATGGTTTGAGAATAGAACCAGGACATTCCAATATATGTTCATTTTGTGGGGTATTTTTATTTAGTTTTGTCCTCCTCATTAGTGAACATCAACCAACTATTCATATACACCATCAAGTACTTTTTAGATTTGACAAGTAATAGACCAGAATAATTTTTCTGAATTCTTAAATAGTGACACCTATGTCAGTATGGTGTATATAATTACTATATAAATTTTCAATTAATTCAGTGAGATATGTAACTCTAAAAATAGAAATTATATGTAACCAATGATTATATATTCTATCTCCATTATAGATGGTAATACCAATGAGAACCATATAATAAATGAAATTGAATCGTTCATAGTGATTCCGGTTATCCCTAAACTCCCATCACATAAAACTGATGGGATTTACCCCACTAATACACTTTATGAAATAATTAAAAATATCCAATAGGGATATTTTGGGTATTTAGACACTTGTATACACCTAGGTATTCCCCCATCCAACCCTATAATATTTGGTTGGGGATAAATAACCAATGTCGGGATATTTCCCTACAAATTTTTTAATAGCGATTGTTATAGTTTGGACAACATAAGAATGGAAAAACCAACTCTCCTCCATCCTAATATAGTTACCTATAACCTAAAATTAGAAACCCTAAATATACCTTTTTCTTATGGTATAAATAGTAAACATCTAAGATAAATTATAAGAAACAAATCATGTTGAATGGTTGCATTGACATCCGCAATGATCTCTAATGTCCAATATTTTAGAAAAACATATCAACCACATGATAATGATAACCATTATCCCCATTAGTCTCTTGTGATGGGAAGAACTTTGGCTTATTGGTGATCGGTTGTGAACCATCCTTCTATAAAATGTATCATTTCCTTTAATTAAAAGGAATATCCAACCATATAATTACTGCCTTCTTAAGGGCCTTCTCATCCTCCTTTATCATCTCCCTATTAATATGATGTGTCTACTCATCATCAACCACATAAGATGAGAAAAGGATAATATCATCATACATATCTCATAAAATTAGTATTATTCAAATTTCCTCAATGCCAAATAGACTCTTTCGAAACACTCCATGAATTAGATGAAATATATTTGTATATTGAATTCATTGGCTGATGGATCCCATCATTATTCCACTATTATAATAATTGTGGGGTTTTCAAATGAATATGGATTTAGAGATTCCAATTGATATAAAATCATAAGTGATTTTTATTGTAGTACAATATACCCGGAAAGGCTATCCCCTTATATTCCAATTCTTAACCCTAAGAGAACGTCTCTGTTGGGTAATAATACGAACATATGATTCATACAATATTTCTACATTATTGATCAATAAATATGAATTTATTAAAAATATTCAGGATAAAACAGTTCCCATACTTACTTAATGACTTTTAATATATAACATTTAGATTGTTATCCTTGGAAACGATTTATCCCACAAGAGATATAGTTTCTTTAGACAACTTATGAGACATTGAAATATTGAATGAAGGAATGATATTTGAATTTCTTGATGAAATAGAAAAATGGTCATTAGTCGAAAATCATATAGAGGTATTGTTTTTGAATAAGCATAATATCGAATGTACTTCCACATATTATTAAATAGCTTCACTCGATTTGACTACATTACAATACACAAGTCAGTGTCCCTATTTTCAGCTATCGTAATCAGACGAGCTACTACTGTTTTGGCATATTTCTTAAAATAATATTCAAATGAGCTAGAATTATATGTTATAATGAAAAGGAAATTTTTTTTAAAAATAATATAAGTACATAGCCTGGATAACATCACTCATACATGTGTCCCATATAAGAATTCAAGATCCCATGATATTTTCATTATCTGCTGCATTTATGAAACCATAATGCATCTCAAAATCACATGGACATTTATAGGTATTTAAATATCATGAACATGATATGGTAACATGAACTGTATAATGATCACAAAAGACTATGATTGTATATATTTTATTATTTGATACATATGGGATCAACAAGTGGCTGAGAACATGTATCATGGTTCCACCCCAATACTATTTATTTTTTATGTGATTGTTTGAAAATTTATCGAGACCAACATTACCACACAAAGAGATCATGTAGTTGGATATCACGATTTGTTCTTGTTGAAGGGTTCACCTGAAGTAGTATTCATAAGAATTCATATGAGAGATAATATAATATTAGATATGTAGTTCCTAGTCACTGGGTAAATGACTGGCCCATCAATACTGTATTTCATGGGAACCATGTGGAATAATCATGGTCATATCAAAATCCAATAGCTTATTGAAGCACCAACCAGAGGAAACCTAATGGGCTTAGGAAAGAATTGGCTATTCTCATAAATACGTACTCATCCATTCATATCTTTCTTCTATTGGGGGGTGTAATTTCTAACCAAATAAGAATCATAAATTTTAGTATCAAATAAATACTTAAATATGAGACATTAGTTTTCCCAAAAGGAAAGAAAAAAACCAACATGGCTATATGATGATGAAATGACCCGATCTAACAAATTTGATGACCCCATCAAAGAAATGTGGTTTCATGACACCTTGAATGTAAACTGGAATAAATATTTATTCAATGGGGCCTGAAAATGATCACATAAATAACTATTTTATTGATCGATTCATCATGAAAATCCATTTTAAAATTTATTTATTATTAAAAAATATGTCATATTGGTTCCTCTAATCAAATGATATATCAATAGACATATGATAGAAAGTTACATGAGTCCACTTATAATGTTTAATATATTAAATTACGAAGCGTTATATTATGGAAGTTACATTGATTTTATCATGAATTGGATATTATACTCATCTTATCAATTAAAAACTAATGTCATATCCCAAGAGTTATGTCAGCTATAATTAATAGAAACCATTGGTTATGTCATGTTCATCATGAAATGGCCTTCAAAATAATCAATCTGATCATGTGATACCCCTTCAATTCCAAAGAAAAAATATTGAGTATCATTAACAATGATCAAAGTCCATTTCACGATCCATCATTAATCAATTGATGAACCATATTCAAGACATGAAACCATCAAGGACTATTATTTGACACTAATGTGAGATTCACTATTGATTATTTGATTCCCTAATAAGGAATTTTTTTTAAAACATCAGATTTATTGGAAAATAGATAGGAAATAAAATGGAAATGATGAATTCTCAAGAGAAAGTAAGTCATGTTGTTTTTCATTAGAATGGATGGTGTGGAACCCACGATCATTCCATTTATTGTGTGAAATCCCTTACCACATTCCTTCTTCATCATGTGAATACTACTAGACATGTCAAATTCATCATGTGTAGAACCATGAACATGTCCCTTTTATTAGACAATGGCCTGATAGAAAATCAATAGGAGGGAACCATATGATTATTAAAATTAAATATAAATTACATAGAAAAATTATGAATAATAGAGTTAATATTTTTTCTGCATTGTCCCTCCAATGAGAAAACTTGATATCGTGATGGGCCCCATTCAAGTATCCATTGAACTTGAAAATCCCTTTCAGTATGCCCTATAATCTCAGGAAGACTCCTTAACATGTTAGTTTGATATTTTGAAGTCCCTTTAGTGAGTCAATTTTTTTATTTTAAATCCATTTAAAAATTCATAGATCTAATAAATATGGTGTTGTTTGAATGATCATAAAGTCGTTGCATATTATGTGTCCAGATGATGATCCCATGGATGTACCATGGATGGTTCATTAGAAATACATGATGCTACAATTACAAAAGAATATTCCTATGATATGTGTGTTGTATAAATTAGTTTAGATTTGTGGAAGTGAGGCTAATAAATTCATCCCACATGAAAATAAAAAAACCTAGACACAAGAGTTCATATGCAAGACAAGAAATCCCTTGTTGGTGTTCCATGAAGTCTCATGGGTCATCCACCGGGTGAACATGATGAAAAAATTCAAGGATTATGTTACATTTTTATATACTTATAATGATCACCGTATTAAACATAAAATGGTCATTTGATCTACATGACCAGTTTTGAATAGTAGTTTTTTTAATCAGCATGGTTGTGAGACATCTCAAAAAGATAATTCCTTATTAACATTAATGTTTTTATGAAATAATTTTTGAAAAGGATTAAATCCTTGAAAAAATATAAATAAATCTATTTTCATATAATGGGATCATGTGTGTTGCCTAAAATATTTAATAGTCATGAGACATCACCTAGAAATGTTATCCAATTCATTTGATAGAACCTCTACATGTCATATAATACATACACCAGCACCCAAATATGACAACCATATCATGGAGTAATCCTCCATACATATATTCCATGACACACAAAGACCACCGAACAAATAATTTGAGTCATGTGATGTCCCCAATAAATATCATCCCAGATAAGTGAATTCCTCTAGATATATCATCATTTCTCGATTGAAACCATTATATGTGTTGGTATCGAACATGTGAAAGTCCCTTTAAATGTATGATTTGATCATAAAAATCACCCCAAACATGTCAGTATTGTCATGTGCAAAACCATTGAAAAGTCAAATTAGATATTGTGAAGCACATTGGGACATATAATCCCTTTTAGACAAGCACTCAAAACATTTCATTTAGCCACCATGGATATTTTATACCAACACCATTGACATATTTTGAATAATATATGTACATTTTTGGTGGACACCATTAGAAATATCAGCCTTGTTCTTTGGGAATGTTCCCTTGAACAATGTGAACCCCAAACCATGATTCTTTATCCAAACATTCCATTTTCCTATGAGAATACTAAGTAAATTTTTAATAATGGATAAATATAGAATCCTATGTTTTTATATGATCATTATTCCATCCAAACATGCTCAACTGACCACTCATGGTTCCTACACATTGTACATTAGATGGTAAAAGTAATGTTTCCTCATATGGGTATCCACCTTTCTCTAAGTAACTTTATGTCACGAAAACACTAACCATCGGGACCCAAACACTTTTATTGGTTAATCAATTTTCCTTATCCATTAGTTTATTAAGAATCTAATCAAACAATGATATCTATGATTTCTATTGTAAGAAGGATACAAAGGATTCCTTCTTATGGTTGGAACTCTATGTCAATCTCCCAATAAGGGTCACCCTAATTCATATATCACATATCCATATTTGCAGAGTTTGATCACTTGATCTCCATTATTTCTCACACTAAGAATTAATCACAAGGAATTAGGTATTTTCAAAAATCATATCAATAGAATCATAAATTTACCCCACTTGTGGACACCTCAATTTGTAAACCTCGTCCTGTCAAAAGATACTATTATGCCCACATAATGGAATCCACATTAGGGTGTGTCCAGAAGGAATTACTAAATTTGTAAACTGTTGGGTAATAATCATCATGGGAATTAATTATATATCACCTCACATTAGTTTATTGAGGGGTGATAAAACTACAAATACTTTGATTATAGTCATAATGATGAGAGGTATAATGCATTTTTAAGGAATGACCTCAATACATTAGGCTCTAGTTCATTCATATGTGCCCTTTACATATGATATTAAACTTCATGTATTGATATTAATGAAGCTATATGTGTTTTGAATTATTTTATACACATGATAGATATGTTTACTCATAAACAATCAATCCCATACTCAAAACACTAATCACCTCCCAGATTGACAGTAAACTCTAATGTTTCTAGTTATATGGATTAAAAATATAAGTATCTACCCATTACAACTCAGTAATGGGAAATTGCTGTAGAAAATCATATATATATATATATATATATATAGACACGATATCATAATTATAACCTCCTTATCATATTGAAAATTCCACACCAAATCGTTTTTTATGGTAACCAATCATGTCTCATGATTGATATGAAATTAATGAACATATTATAAATCCATAACAGAGTCCCTATATTGGAAATAATTCCCCCCCAAAGTATGTGATGATAAAAAACTATCATCTTCTATAATAATATGATTATTTAAGTGTAATTGGGTTTGGAACCAAAAATGACATCCATCCTTTTGAATGATGGTCTATACAATTTTATGAATGTCGGATCCATTTGGAGAATGTATGAGAGATAAAATAAAATGCCTATTTTGAATAATTATATACCAATAAGTGAATACCCCCCTCAATCAATGGTTATAGATTACCAATATTCTAAATTAAATGAAAATGATGAACCTATATTGGATGAATGTAATAACATAATAACTAAATCATTATAGGGATCAGAAATAATGTCTCTTAAACATTCAGAACCATCCACATCTCTCCGAATAAACCAATATTACTATAATATTCAATAGATAAAGTCTAAAAAACATTGAAAATTATATATTTTGGTTATCTTGGGATGAGAATGAAACTAAAATGTACTTCAATATATGTTTTAATCAATGCAGAGACCATTTATCCTTTTTTTCTTATGTTTTCAATTTTTTTATTTTACCTTCCTAACTAGTTTTAAACAATATATTGTATTTTTTACTAATAATATTTAATTAACCCTCTTACATTATTTGGATACAATGAACCTATATTTAAAATAAATTTAATATAAGAACATTTATATATAATATTAGATTTACATATAAAATAAAACATTTAATATATATAATAATTTGTAAGAAGATGTTGTTTTAACCATGTTGTATTCTCACTATTATTTAGTATTGGTATCCAATTAAATGTTTGTTAATATTGTTAAATATTAGTTTCAAAAAAATAATATATTTATCATTTAAAATTGAATAATTTATGTTAGTAGATAATGTATTCAGATTATTGATAAACAAATCACCAAAAATATAAATTATACCGTCATCACATCTGTGGACATAAATCATAATAATCAAACTTTCAGACCCAAAAATTTATATAAAATTTGTTTTATAATTTTGTCATCATGATAGAAAATATTTACCAATTTTTTATGAATTTAATTTTTATAAATTTTTAAAACCAAATTTTTTAGTCAATGAAAATAATATTGTTTTTTGAAATAAAATATTACATATATATGCAAATTCAAATTAATGGTTTTTATAAAAAATAGTAAATTTAAATGATTTATATATTTTATAAATAAATTTAGGTAACGAAAAATTATTAATTTTTTTAATTCTTTATTTAAATATAAATGTTACAATGTTTAGAAAAATAATTATTTTTGTTTTAATAACCAAATAACCAATTCACTCAAATAATTACTAAACAGTAATTTTAAAAAAAAATATTCTTATAAATCCAAAAATTTGGTTCTTATTTTGAAATAATAATCTAAAAATTTACATATTTAAATTTTGTATAAAATCAAACAATAGAGTAAAAAACATGACTATTGGAAAATTAAATATGCAAAAATCATCTATTTTTATTATAATTTCATATACTTTACTAACTACATTATTTTAACCAATTATTAATACGTGATATATTTTATCATCATTGATCATAAATTTCAAGAAATAGAAATATAGTTAGAATTAAAAAAAATTATAGAATAATAAATCTCTATATGATTAATGATCCTATTACATTTTTTAGGTAAATTAATTTAATTATTGATCTTATTAAAAGTTTCATATATTTTATTTATATATATATTTTAGATATTATATAAATAATTTGGGATATAACTTCTAATAAAATATCAGAATTTATAACTTAGGATAAATTAGGATAACAATTGTTCCAAAACAATCATTCATACAATCATGTTCTTTGGTATATATATACTTTAATATTAAAAGCACTAAATTATAACTTCCCAAAAAACACATGAAACTAAAATCATTTGACCATAGTTAAAATATACATTCATCAAGAGAGTTACACCATATTTATCCATAAAATTATATCAACCACTTGTTCATATGACCCACACTAGTCAATATATATAATAATCCAAAAAATGATAAAAACAATAAGAAAAATATTTTAGGTTAGTTTTTCATTAAATGAATATTTAATACTAATTTTTTCAATACTATCAACCATAATTCTTCAAAATCAATAAACCCTTTGTTACCTCAAAATGAGTAATAATTTAATATTAATAGTTATATATCCCTCAATAATATTATTTCTATTAGTTATATACAAAAATATAACCTTCAAAAAACCACTTTTTCTCCGTATTGATATAATTAAATATAAATTTTAGATCCATTAAATCAAATCCACTGATGATCAGTCCATATATTTTTTTTAAAATCCTCATAACTCTTAAAATATAATAAAATATCATTGATATATTTCATTCACCAATATAAAAATCTGATAGTTTCAATATTTTGTTTCTATTCAAATATAAGTCTCACCATCTATGGTAAGGTTAATATAATCTTATTTTCCATTATTATTAAAATATACTAATATTATTAAAAATATTTTTATTATTATTTATTATATTTTAATTCATTGTAACTTATAGATATATTTATTTTCATGCGTAATTTTGTGATATTGAGTCAATTAAATATTAAGAAAAATATATTAATATCTATAATATAAATAAGAAGAAGTCAATATAAGTAAATTTTCCTCGATGAAACATTTGTTTTTAACATATAGTACATTCAATTAAACATATCAATATACTCCTTAAATACCTGGTAATTCGTAGTCATTTTTCTATTAGTTTCTCTAACCTCATAAGTTAACATAATTCTCAAATACTTAATAATAGTTCATAAATACAATTTTATTGACCAAATAACCTCACCTACTAGAAATAAACATGAAGTGTAATTAGGGCTCTTTTTAATGAACTAGACGATGATCAAGATAATGAACATTCTACCCTTTTTTATTATTACACATAGGTACATTGGTTACACTACCTAAATCCCCTTATAGTGTCCTTACATGGGTGTATTTTTTTTGAAAACCATTCAATCCCCTATTTACCCAAACTTTTTAATGTTTTCTATACATAAACCTATTCCTTAGACAAAACACTGGTTTTTCAAAAAATTTGTCTTATTGTAATCCCTAAATAATTTCTGAATTTTTATGTCAATATTAAACAATATACTATCCCAAAAAAATATTTATTCCATTTAAATGATAATAAAACATAACTTATCGACCCTTATGTTATCAAAAATAATCATCATTAAATATATATATTTATCTAGACTCTTCTTTAATGAAAACTAAAACAACCCTAACACATAATACCAGATCTAGTACACATATAGAATAACATAGTATACTAGATTTGACAATAATTGTTGATGCATGGAAAAAAATATCACAAAATAATATTATATAAAAAAACATTGTATTGCATAGAATCCAAATACATTTTAGGTTTAGCTGTTTAGATAATTAGGATCAATCATAATATGATAAATACCACATCTTTATCAAACAATGTTTATTTCATTTCCACTATATAAAAAACACATAATCCAAAATTAGTTTTAAACATATATCACAAAATTCTATAAAGATTTTTCCATGTTATATAAATAATTTGAAATAATATTCATCATAACCTATGTACATGGAAACATAACAATGGGTGACATAAAATAATTAGTAAGGGATAATATGAATCTCACGTAATAACATTATAGATATTTCATAAATATTATGGGAGGAGTATTTCATCATCATAAGTACATGATAAACTAAAACTGAGTTGAATCTATATCAATGATAATAAATGGTAACATTGAAAAAAATAATTACTGATCTCATACTGATGGAATGAATAATTTCATCCATAAATTTTGTGATAAAAACATTATTTAATGAAACTATAAATAAACTGGAAGAAGTTTACACACAAAACCATCATGTTTTGTATCATGTGAGAAATTTATGAGTAGATGGGAAATATAATTCTTGGCTCCACCCATCATTTTTCAAGTCCAATGAAATCACAATATGAGACAATCATAAATTTCCTATCAATTTTAAGGAAAATATGCATGAATAAAAACATGGTTATCCATATAATTTAAATTATAGAATGTAATGACATAATGAACATGTGTTAATAGTCATTACATGTGAACATTGTCAGTACTTCTAGACAAATTTATAATTTATTTATGTAAAAATACTCTAATATCTATTTTGTGAAATAATATATTCATGTTGTATAGTTAAATGATTATATGGTTAGTCTATGTGTAAATTAGTTGATCAAATTCCATCTAGATGACATATTAAATAATGAAACAATACATATTTGACATTCTAATAATTAACTATGTTTGAAAAACACAATACAAAATTAAAAAACATTTACCTATATCAATGAATTAGAAAAAGGATAAAAAAATGAAAATAAATAATGTGGTTTGTTTAAATTGAACATATACTTGTGTAACAATGAAAACATAGAAGGATGTTAACTTAGATTAAAATCTATTCAAAATCACTCATAAACAATACCACTAAAAATAGATCAATAATTAGTTTTTTTGTATATTGAGTTCATTCCCCCAAATAATAAATTTATTAAAGTATAAATAATTAATAATAAATATGAACATGGTATTTAATTTGGAAAACTATAACTGATGTAAAAGTGAAATCATAGAATATATTATATAAATTATTTATAAAATTGACATAAAATATGATGCTTCTAGTCACATCCAAAAAATTTTATTCAATGGGTGAATTGAAATATATATTAAATAAATTACATTTAAAAATATATATCCAGTAATTTTCCATAATAAATAAATATTTTAACACCATATCTTGAACAATTAAATATGATTCAAGGGTTGACATGACCACGTGCATGTATCTTATTATTCAAGAGGCTCCTGACAAGTAGTGAGGGTCTGAACACCGTAAGTGTAGAGACATTTCCCTTAGTATAATTACATATTCACACAAAATTAATGAAATAATAATAATAAAAATAAATAATTATAGTAACATTCTATACAATAAAATTTGGAAAACATGTTATATATGTAAATAAACTATAATCCTAGAGAAGAAATCCATAAAAGAGTGTAAATTGATATATATATATATATATATAAATTCAATGATGTGGATTCCTCCCAAGTTCATCATAATCTGCCACTACCTCCATTATTCTCTACTCATCAATATTTATTGGGACTCTTTCCCTTACCTGGATTTATAAGCATGAAGACTTATTGAATATTGGGATGGTTGTGAAATTTGTGAGTAATAAAACCCTGTAGCACACCACTACTGAATCATTAAATTTTATAACATCTATAGTCGGTGAATTTCATTATAATTAAAAATTAAAAAATTATTGCATTTATTTTAAATAACATACCGAGGTATGGTTCCTGAACCAATCTTCCAAAATCATCAGCCATGATGGGTTTGACTTTATAACAATATAGTAGTGATAAAATGACATATATGATAAATGAAAAATAATAAGTCCCTAAATCTAATATCTTGGTAGTCTTATGGAATCGATTGGGATGAGGACCCATACCAATGTCTCTCAAATCCATTATGGGTCAAAACTCTTGACTATCATAACAAAATTATTCTTTCAGTAAGTCCACTAGACCATTAGGCCCAAAACACCACAACCTTAGAGTAGGTCCCTAGTCTTTTATGCCCATACATTGTTCTATGGTAGATCGTTATCATTATCATCATTATCACATTTAGTAACACCCCATTTAATGGATTTTGATTATATGAAATTCCACTTGTCCCCAGTATGATTTTAAACCACCATGAAATTGTATCATACATTATAGTGTATAAAATACAAGAAAAAATATCATATAATCACGTGTAAAAATATTATCACCACATAATAAATATGATCATCATTAAAATATGTCAAATAATCTACAATAATTCTCAAAAAAGTAATTCATCATAAACTATCTATCAAGATACACACACCCACATGTGATGATAATCAATCAAGGTCAAACAAGGTATTCCATCAAAATAAATATACTAAGATAAAATCTATATAAAAGTGCTTTAAATTTTATGCAAATTTTGAACAAAAATAGGCCAATGATCAAGTAATTGTTTTTCAACAAATCATCGAAAAATTTATGTCTATATATTTATCATCTCAAACCACTCATTTTATAGCATCCCGTCTTTTTATAACATAACTTTTCATTCCATTACACGGAACTGAGGATCTTTAAGGTTTAGTGTCTTGGAAACAAGGAACATAAAACATGAAACAAAAAAAACATTCTTCTTAAACACTTGAAAGGCTTCTCCTCATGTTCACCCTAGGCTCATTACTGCATCTCATAACCTGGGGACATACATCAAAAGGAAGGGTGAGCAGAAGGCCCAGCAAGGGAAACAAGTGAAACATTTTACATATGAACTTGATATACATCAATAAAGTCATGAAAAGAACTTTAATGCATGAAAATGAAATCATGAGGCATATCATAATAAAAATAAAACTTTTTCATAACTTGAAGATGTGGCTACATCATTTAACATAGACAATCATGAACATATCACCAAGGTCCATCCCCAAGGTGTCATTTTAAAATTACCAAGGTTATTCACCAAGGTATCGTGAAAATTGTAATCTCTAGTGGTTACATCATTACCCAATGCATTGGAGCGCTATCAGGGCGCACCCTTAAATTTGCCTTTATTATCATGTGAGCCACATATATTATCATCAAACATTTCATAAATAACCCATATAGCATAAAGGAAATGGGTTTCATTTCATAATCATAACTTTTTTTAAAAACTGCTTTAAAGACATGATCTTTATATCACTTTAAAACCCACAGAAAAGGAAGGTGGGTCTCATGTATGTAAATCCAAGAATTTAAAATAGAACATTTTGGTATATATGTGAATACCCCTTTATAAGAAAGAGCTTTGAGTATTCACTTAATAAAATAAATGGACTTTAGAAAAAGAGATAGACATTTTGAGACAGAAATTCTGCAGCATAACGGCAATGTTCCGAGGTTTTAGAAGACATTAAAAGAGAGGTAAAATGGGTCAAACATTCATAAATGAACCATAAAATAGTACATGGACAGAATAAGAAGGATACATGATCATGGTAATGAGATTTCAAGGACATAGCATTTGAAATGAAGAACATGGAAGGAAGAAAAAAAAATAGATTTCTCTTATGAAAGTTCGGCAGCCTAACGACGTTACTTAAACCTCAACAAAAAATGATTTGAGAAGATCAAATAGGATCTCTCATCATGTGAACATAATAGTTCAGTAGGATATATATAGAGATAATTCCCCAACATAACAAAAAGTAACATGAAATAATTGACATGAAAGTAGAACTTCAAAACGAGAAAGGTGAAGAACCCCTTAAAAATTCGGCAGCCTAACGGCGCCACTTAAAACATCAAAATACTGAATTGAAGAGATCAAATGGGGTATCTCATCATATGAACATAAGAGTCCAGTATGATATATATAGAGATCATACCCCAATATAACAAAAAGGAACTTGAAATAATTGACATGAAAGTAGAACTTCAAAACGAGAAGGGTGAAGAACCACTTAAAAATTCGGCAGCCTAACGACGCCACTTAAAAAATCAAAATACTGAATTGAAGAGATCAAATGGGGTCTCTCATCACATGAACATAAGAGTACAGTATGATATATATAGAGATCATAACCCAATATAACAAAAAGGAACTTGAAATAATTGACATGAAAGTAGAACTTCAAAACGAGAAGGGTGAAGAACCACTTAAAAATTCGGCAGCCTAACGGCGCCACTTAAAACATCAAAATACTGAATTGAAGAGATCAAATGGGGTCTCTCATCATATGAACATAAGAGTCCAGTATGATATATATAGAGATCATACCCCAATATAACAAAAAGGAACATGAAAGACTTGAATGAAAATAGAACTTGAAAACGAGGAAGGTGAAAGAATCCCTTAAAAATTCGGCAGCCTAACGGCGCCACTTAAACATTCTTAAAAGGAATTGATGAGATCAAGGGGGGGGTCTCTCATCATATGAAAATGAAATAGGCAGTAGTATGAATATAAAAGAACATCCTCCATCATAAGAACATGGAGTATAAAAGAAAATACATAAAAGAGATTACTTGAAAAGAAAGAGAGAGGTCGGATCCCTTACCTTAAAATGTAACTCTTAAACCTCAAAGGTTGGGACCTTGAGGGCTTGGGGGCACCATGGGAGGACTCCTTGGGAGGTAATGAGACCAGAAATTCGTTGGGAATGAGTGGGGAGTCGAATGGATGAGAGGAGGGCTTGGTATTTATAGGGAAAGTGAGGGGACAAGGCATTAATGGCCAAGGGACACCTCACATGTGCTTTTCTCAAACCCATGTGCTATCCCTTGTAATTTATCATGGAGTTAGGCCACATGGGGCCCCCAAAACAATAATTCATCACCCTTGGCCGGCCAACCCTCAAAAGATCTCATGACATCATCATGACACCGTTATGATGTCATTAAACATACCGAAACCCTAAAACTGTATTTTTACTATTCACTGAAAATTCAATCTTTCTCAGAAAAATCCCAAAATTTCACATTAACCAAATATAAATGCTCTGATTTCAAAAATGAAATCCATTTTATAAAAATAATTTTCTAAATATTTTTAATTTAATTTTTAAATAAAAACACTATTCATTGAAAATTCTTTTTTTTTTCAGAAAAAACCCCAAAAATTACCATAACATAATATCGATGCTCAGAGTTCAAAAATAAAGTCATTTTTATAAAAATAATTTTCTAATTATTTTTAATTAAATTTTTAATTAAAAAAACACTATTCACCCGAAAAAACTAATACTTGAATAATAATTAATGAAACCGTTATTTAACTATTTTATTGAATCACATTACTTAATCAAGGTGCCTAGATTATTTTAAAACTTTCTTTAAGTGAGATTACTAATCCATTTGGTCATATTACTAATCCTAATCATAAAATCACTATTCATAATTTACTATTCATCAAAAATCATGTTCATCTTATTAGACTCTAAATTTAGTACTGAACATAATTGCAGAAGACCATTTTTTGAAAATCATTACACATTTTTAATTATTTAGGGTTTACATAAACATATTTAAAATATCCTTTTTCTAAAATTCATCAAAAATATGCATACTATATTTATCCGGTCATTTCAAAATTCATAAACTTCATCATAAGAAGAAATCCCAATTTTTATTTAAAACAAGGATTACACAAGATAGTTACGGTCTCGTTACATAACCCCTTATAATACCAGCATAGGACCTAAGAGTAAGGTGTGTTAGGGTGATAGAAGCTTGGGGCGGCTCAGTCAACATTGCCCGAGTAGTAATTTCTATCAGTTTGAACTTCTCACGAAGGCGATTTCGTTCCAGCTTCACATGATGAAGTTCGGCTTGGATTTGATCCAGAGCAAAGCCCAGTGGTGCTACCTCCTTCCCAATCTCTGTTAGATGGGCTTCGATCGGTCCAAGACTACTAGGTGAGGCCATCGAATCTTCTTTCAATAATAATTAACCATGATTACTTATATTTAGAGACAATAATCAAAACATTTTGTTCATAGCGGTCATGTTGACCGATGGTTATATAATAGTCAAAACCCACTGATCTCATTTTAATTATAATCATGTTTATCAAATAAAACATTTTTGTTGAGTATAACAATAACACATAAAATTAGGAAACAAAATTTATTTAAAAATTTCGGGTCGTTACAATCTTCCCCCCTTAAGAAATTGCGTCCTCGCAATTTTAAAATTGGTTTTTGAAATTTCATTGAAAGTCCCACATCGGAAAAAGAGTCAGTAAAACTATTACTTTAAAATAAAGAAAGGGAAGTACAATGGTCACCCGAGTTAACCCACACTAGGGTTCCATGTAGGAAAACATGGACATGGAGGAAAAAACAAAGGGTCAAGTTCTGAGGGAGAGTGATAGAGAACATGATTAGGAGAAAGTTAACCATGAGAAAATCCCAAACTTATGATGTGTGTAAACGGTCTTTGATTACCTAGTAGGAAACGTAAACCAACAACATTTTTGTTTTACGTTTCTTTTCTTAATTTTGAGGATTTCATTTACTACATAGAACAAAAACATAAGAAAATATACCTACCTTCAAGTAGAGTTTCATCCTTTAACAAGTCCCTACCAACACTAATCTTTTCTCCAAATGATGAGAATTCAAAAACACTTGGTCTCATAAAAGCACAAGAATCATCTTCTATAGAATCACATAATCTACAAAATATTAACTATCTATTTCTTCTATCTTTAAACATTATCCCAAAAACAGAAAGGTTAAGGTAAAACAACTCTTCAAAAAGAAATAATCCCATAGGAATGGAAACTACTTTTAAATCATCAAAGTTCCATGGTACTACCCAAAGTTCATCATAGACCATTCAATAAATAACGGTCCTTACAATTCCTCAAAACAAACCAAACTAAGATTGAAACCCAAATACAATAAGGATTTGATAACATAGTCTTCCAAAACAACTTCATTGTTCATCTCCAGACAACATCAACCACTCCTAACATCTTATAAAAAAGTAGCTAACCTAAACATATTTTACCCAAGATAGGTTAGTCATTCCCATAAGTAACCTAAATTACTATAAGTTCACCTTAAATTCATCGATTCTTCAAAATATAAGTCAACCTTACTCCTCAATGAAAATACCGTAGTAATCTATTTACCTCGATCAAATATGGTTCCCAAAATAATGAACGTATTCCAAAATAATAATCATATTTTAATCCCATAATCATCACTGTCATATTAATACGAAAATCATCGCATTTCCTATCACATTGGTTGTCGGAAAATGTTCTTCCATTTCCCACCATTAACTAAGAAGAGAAAGCATAATTAGGGGCTTAAGTACTTAGCTAATAATCATGAAAAGGAACTGAAATCATATAAGGATAACTTGTATATGAAAGGTATACCCTAACTTGTGATCTCCTAGGTTCCCATCTAGGTTATGAATGATCATATATTCTTATGTGAACCTTTATTTTATTTTATCTTTGTTCCTTTAACAATGGTTCATACCAAGCTTATGAATTTACCAAAGAATATCCCCCGGGAGTGTCGTAACCAAGAGTGCAGCAAGGCCCGTTGTCGTGTACCAGTTCCCGTTCGAGTCTAGCTCAAAGCGGTGTTTTCGGGTTTTACCCCTATGTACATATGTTCCAGAGCCACCTCTACCTGCTCGTATCCAGACAGGGATGTATTTGCTTGGCAACCCCTTACTCAATACTCACCAAAATACCAGGAAGATTTCCTATATTAAACTTTTCTATAGGGTTCCTCCTAGAGTTTTCATATCCTAATTTCCACAAATAACTAAACCATCCTTTGATACCAACTATAGCATCCCGTCTTTTTATAACATAACTTTTCATTCCATTACACGGAACTGAGGATCTTTAAGGTTTAGTGTCTTGGAAACAAGGAACATAAAACATGAAACAAAAAAAACATTCTTCTTAAACACTTGAAAGGCTTCTCCTCATGTTCACCCTAGGCTCATTACTGCATCTCATAACCTGGGGACATACATCAAAAGGAAGGGTGAGCAGAAGGCCCAGCAAGGGAAACAAGTGAAACATTTTACATATGAACTTGATATACATCAATAAAGTCATGAAAAGAACTTTAATGCATGAAAATGAAATCATGAGGCATATCATAATAAAAATAAAACTTTTTCATAACTTGAAGATGTGGCTACATCATTTAACATAGACAATCATGAACATATCACCAAGGTCCATCCCCAAGGTGTCATTTTAAAATTACCAAGGTTATTCACCAAGGTATCGTGAAAATTGTAATCTCTAGTGGTTACATCATTACCCAATGCATTGGAGCGCTATCAGGGCGCACCCTTAAATTTTCCTTTATTATCATGTGAGCCACATATATCATCATCAAACATTTCATAAATAACCCATATAGCATAAAGGAAATGGGTTTCATTTCATAATCATAACTTTTTTTAAAAACTGCTTTAAAGACATGATCTTTATATCACTTTAAAACCCACAGAAAAGGAAGGTGGGTCTCATGTATGTAAATCCAAGAATTTAAAATAGAACATTTTGGTATATATGTGAATACCCCTTTAGAAGAAAGAGCTTTGAGTATTCACTTAATAAAATAAATGGACTTTAGAAAAAGAGATAGACATTTTGAGACAGAAATTCTGCAGCATAACGGCAATGTTCCGAGGTTTTAGAAGACATTAAAAGAGAGGTAAAATGGGTCAAACATTCATAAATGAACCATAAAATAGTACATGGACAGAATAAGAAGGATACATGATCATGGTAATGAGATTTCAAGGACATAGCATTTGAAATGAAGAACATGGAAGGAAGAAAAAAAATAGATTTCTCTTATGAAAGTTCGGCAGCCTAACGACGTTACTTAAACCTCAACAAAAAATGATTTGAGAAGATCAAATAGGATCTCTCATCATGTGAACATAATAGTTCAGTAGGATATATATAGAGATAATTCCCCAACATAACAAAAAGTAACATGAAAGAATTGACATGAAAGTAGAACTTCAAAACGAGAAAGGTGAAGAACCCCTTAAAAATTCGGCAGCCTAACGGCGCCACTTAAAACATCAAAATACTGAATTGAAGAGATCAAATGGGGTCTCTCATCATATGAACATAAGAGTCCAGTATGATATATATAGAGATCATACCCCAATATAACAAAAAGGAACTTGAAATAATTGACATGAAAGTAGAACTTCAAAACGAGAAGGGTGAAGAACCACTTAAAAATTCGGCAGCCTAACGACGCCACTTAAAAAATCAAAATACTGAATTGAAGAGATCAAATGGGGTCTCTCATCACATGAAAATAAGAGTACAGTATGATATATATAGAGATCATAACCCAATATAACAAAAAGGAACTTGAAATAATTGACATGAAAGTAGAACTTCAAAACGAGAAGGGTGAAGAACCACTTAAAAATTCGGCAGCCTAACGGCGCCACTTAAAACATCAAAATACTGAATTGAAGAGATCAAATGGGGTCTCTCATCATATGAACATAAGAGTCCAGTATGATATATATAGAGATCATACCCCAATATAACAAAAAGGAACATGAAAGACTTGAATGAAAATAGAACTTGAAAACGAGGAAAGTGAAAGAATCCCTTAAAAATTCGGCAGCCTAACGGCGCCACTTAAACATTCTTAAAAGGAATTGATGAGATCAAGGGGGGGTCTCTCATCATATGAAAATGAAATAGGCAGTAGGATGAATATAAAAGAACATCCTCCATCATAAGAACATGGAGTATAAAAGAAAAGACATAAAAGAGATTACTTGAAAAGAAAGAGAGAGGTCGGATCCCTTACCTTAAAATGTAACTCTTAAACCTCAAAGGTTGGGACCTTGAGGGCTTGGAGGCACCATGGGAGGACTCCTTGGGAGGTAATGAGACCAGAAATTCGTTGGGAATGAGTGGGGAGTCGAATGGATGAGAGGAGGGCTTGGTATTTATAGGGAAAGTGAGGGGACAAGGCATTAATGGCCAAGGGACACCTCACATGTGCTTTTCTCAAACCCATGTGCTCTCCCTTGTAATTTATCATGGAGTTAGGCCACATGGGGCCCCCAAAACAATAATTCATCACCCTTGGCCGGCCAACCCTCAAAAGATCTCATGACATCATCATGACACCGTTATGATGTCATTAAACATACCGAAACCCAAAAACTGTATTTTTACTATTCACTGAAAATTCAATCTTTCTCAGAAAAATCCCAAAATTTCACATTAACCAAATATAAATGCTCTGATTTCAAAAATGAAATCCATTTTATAAAAATAATTTTCTAAATATTTTTAATTTAATTTTTAAATAAAAACACTATTCATTGAAAATTCTTTTTTTTTTCAGAAAAAACCCCAAAAATTACCATAACATATAATCGATGCTCAGAGTTCAAAAATAAAGTCATTTTTATAAAAATAATTTTCTAATTATTTTTAATTAAATTTTTAATTAAAAAAACACTATTCACCCGAAAAAACTAATACTTGAATAATAATTAATGAAACCGTTATTTAACTATTTTATTGAATCACATTACTTAATCAAGGTGCCTAGATTATTTTAAAACTTTCTTTAAGTGAGATTACTAATCCATTTGGTCATATTACTAATCCTAATCATAAAATCACTATTCATAATTTACTATTCATCAAAAATCATGTTCATCTTATTAGACTCTAAATTTAGTACTGAACATAATTGCAGAAGACCATTTTTTGAAAATCATTACACATTTATAATTATTTAGGGTTTACATAAACATATTTAAAATATCCTTTTTCTAAAATTCATCAAAAATATGCATACTATATTTATCCGGTCATTTCAAAATTCATAAACTTCATCATAAGAAGAAATCCCAATTTTTATTTAAAACAAGGATTACACAAGGTAGTTACGGTCTCGTTACATAACCCCTTATAATACCAGCATAGGACCTAAGAGTAAGGTGTGTTAGGGTGATAGAAGCTTGGGGCGGCTCAGTCAACATTGCCCGAGTAGTAATTTCTATCAGTTTGAACTTCTCACGAAGGCGATTTCGTTCCAGCTTCACATGATGAAGTTCGGCTTGGATTTGATCCAGAGCAAAGCCCAGTGGTGCTACCTCCTTCCCAATCTCTGTTAGATGAGCTTCGATCGGTCCAAGACTACTAGGTGAGGCCATCGAATCTTCTTTCTATAATAATTAACCATGATTACTTATATTTAGAGACAATAATCAAAACATTTTGTTCACAGCGGTCATGTTGACCGATGGTTATATAATAGTCAAAACCCACTGATCTCATTTTAATTATAATCATGTTTATCAAATAAAACATTTTTGTTGAGTATAACAATAACACATAAAATTAGGAAACAAAATTTATTTAAAAATTTCGGGTCGTTACACATTTTGGATTCCTAAACTCCTTCTATTATGTTACTTCAAAGAGAAATAAAAACACCTAATGTTATAACACATTCTATATCCCACAAAATATTCAAATATTTTATTTATTAAATATAATGTACACATAAGATTATTTCATAATGAGTAATTATATTTTCTCATGAAATAATATTGCATCCCCTCATAATAATCCACGTTGATGATAATAATTATTCATTATAATAATTTTAATAAATTTATGTAAATTATTTATTTATAAATTTTTTATTTTCATGAACCATAGAAAAGATAGTTTTATAAATTTGAGAAAAATAATTATATCTAAAAGTAATAATTTTTTTTAAATGCAGTTCATAATGAAGAGGAGAGAAGATTTATGAACTTCCATTCTAGGAATCTATAATGAGGGAATTAATTTAATAATGAATGCTTTAATGGTATTGAAAATTGAAATTTAGTGGATTCATGGACTCAATATGATATCCTAAAAACATTGAAAATATAATTGTGTATATTTAAAATGAAAATATTTTTTATGGTTTTACATTGTAGAAAACCACAAAAATAAATTACATTTAATATACCTTTTATTCATATCATTAATATAATTGTTTCTTAATTCCATAATTATATTTGTCATAAACTATAAACAAGTCAATGAATTTAACTACATTATTTAGTGATTTTTTAATCATAAATAAATGAGCTACATTATAGAGTTGGAGAATAAGAAATAAAAATATGAAAGAAATATGTTTTCCAAAAAAAGGGGACTATGTAATGGTTACATGATTTTACCTATACAGAACATCCATCCATCACATAAGCATTGGACTTTACCCATATACTAAATTTTATTTGTATAATTTATCCTTATGAAGCTCAATGCTCCCTTATGTTGCGGCTAGTCTACCCTTATATAACCTAAAGAATTTATGTTTTCCCTTTACATAGATCAAAGGATCCCTTCATGCATATTTTTGAAATAGTGCTTACCCATATTCAATTTATAAAAATTCAACATACACTTACAAAACCTTTGAAACTAGGGCGACACTACAAATTTACTCATAAAAACTATTAGGTATATAAGTGGTGAGAATTTTAATGTTATGTCACTGTTTTTCTATATGTAAGGGTATAAATAAATTTAGTTTTCTTTTTAATTTTGATAATAATTACATATAAAATATAATTAAAAGATATATTAGGAAAATTTAAAAACAAAAAATATTGCAATTCCCACCTATATTGAATTATCCCCCATGAAAAGTTTCCATAAAGGTCTTTCATGACAAAATCAGGCCATTGAGCTGAAACATCATACACTAACTCCTACCATACATCTATAATATTTTATTTCTTACATATGATCCAAAATAGTTTTAACAACATCACTGAAAGTAATTTACTGATCTTGTATATAGTATTAACTTTTCATTACATATACAAATTTTCATGATCTAGTACAATATCTTCTTAGTTCATGATAGGTACATGGTTGTGTATGTACCTCCAAGGATGATGCATGTGAAGCATGCAATTTATACCTTAGTATAAAGAAGGATCATCCATATGTACAACACTATCCCTACCCACTCAGTGATCTTAAGGGGTTTAAATTTTAATTTATCAAGATTACCATTCTTTCTAAATGATCAAAGGCCCACAATGGTGAAACATTCATGTAAATTTTACATCCCAAAGAAACATCAATGGCCATATCCGTTGGAATTCATATGATCAATGGGTATTATAATATATCACAGAAGACGTTATTATAATATACACCCTCCCTGAGTTTTCATGCACAATAATAGTTTCCAAAAAGATGGCCCTTATTACATATCAACATAGTGGTTAGAAAAATTAAATTCCATGACGATCCTCAAATGGTTCTGTCTATTTATAATCCTAGAAACTTGTTGGGTAAGTGAACTCCATGAATACTATGTTATCATCATAAGATTACTTGAATTATAGAACAAAATCATGGAGAATATAGTTTACTATTTGAATCATATTATATGAATTTCAATATTTTTTAGGATACAATGTTGTACTAAATCTCATATGAGTCTCGAATTATTTCTATAAGACCATAAAAAATCGGGATCTAAAACACATGACTATGTATAATATTGTTCTCAATTAAAATCTATTTAAGTTTACTCTCTCTTGGAAATATATCATTCTAAATTTTATAATAAGGGAACATTATAAGGATATTTGAATTGAGAAAATTTCATTAAACATTCAATAATCACCCACAACCGGGTCATTGATCCTGATGGTACAAGGTCACCCTATCAAAAAGTCTATCATGAATCTCTACCTCCTCGACAAGGTCACACATAGGAATTAATAAAAACCACTAGGATACTAGTTCGCATCCATTATCCCCTAGTAGGTTTGGAATCAAAAAAAAAATCTATCAATTTACATATTTATTCATATCCACTAGAACTGTCACTTAATGTTGGGATACATATTTTTTACACTATGTTGTTCTTACAACTAATAGTTATTTATGTATCTAATCATCTCTCTATTTAAGTAAGAAAGGAATACTTATCTCTATTTTACCATGACCAAATCATCACTGTTCATTGAGAACCTTGGTATCAGGTCCCCTCATGCAAGATATTCCCTCATTACAACTAAATCTATGTCAAAAAATTACATTTTCATCAACTAGTGAAGGATAAAATATGTGACACCCTATGGTTAACAAGAAATCATTCCCTAACCCCCATAATAATTCACCTATCAATTTGCCAACAATATTGTAATGGTCCATAACTCCACAGATGGTTTCTCACCATGATAATGAGATACCTTTTCCATATGTATAATAATATATATAATGAAATTATCCTTTCTATGTGTATAGGATATCTTATTTATAAAAATATATAGATAATATAACTAGTGAATATGACTCATATTAATGTCTCATTGTGTGATAATATATTGGTGGATATTTTGGGAAGTGTAGACAACATACCAATTGAAGAAGAACAGTTCCCCCACCACTTTAGGGTGTGGAAACCACATCTAGATCCATGTTGTGGTTAGTATAGTTTCTCTCGTGGGGTCATCAATAAAATAAACCACTAGATATTTCTATTTACTTATACATCAATATTTCTCCCAAAACTATGTTAGATTCAAAACATCACACAACATATCAAATTCATGGCCCCCTAAGAGTCCAAAATGAATATAAATTCAACTTCTAATTCAGCTATAGAAATTATTCATCAAATGGATATGACTACATGTTAATTACTCTATTAATTTTAAATTTAGTCATAGTTTTTATCACATAGAAGAAGTCCTGAATAATAAATTGGTAGTATCAGAATAAACCCAAAATTATAGTGATCTAGAACAGTTTTTACAGATGATTCCATTACATCACTAACAAAAATTTCTCCTTTTTCACAAATACACCAATCATACATAAAACATACCTCAATAATTCTACCTCATGGGTGGATATGTTAAACTTAAATAACATGGAATAAATTTGATGTTGTCTAATAGTACTCCTTAAAATATAAATATGTGTGGCAAGCTACAATATTGTTATAATAATATGAGTACGTCATCATGGAGAACAATAATGGAATAGTGTAGGTATAGTAGGATTATCATTTCCCAGAGATATCTGAGCACCATCGATGCATTAATTAACACTTATGTAATCACAAATTTAACATATAGAATATACCATTTCTGATATTATAACACTGGAATGTCATCTACTTTTATAAAAAAACTGATGATATCCAGATCAAGTATCAATCTTGGAGAACCAGTGAGATCAACCAAATTCACAAAAAAATAATTAATCATGGGAAAAGGTAATACTTTATCCACCATAAACTAGTTTATTATTTGGTAATCTATGCAGTGTTGAATACTATCATGCACCTTCATGAGAAAAACTAGTGGCCCGGGTGAAGATATATGATTAATAATAACATTCATCTCCAATTACTTAAGTTACACCTTGGTCTTATTCATCTTGGATGGGGTTGGAAGACTAGGGGATAACGCAATGGGTTGTACAACTAGAATGATATATGTATAAAATTTCAATCCTCTATCAGGGGTAACTCATATAATGTCATATGATGATATTTTTTGATAGAGATCAATGAATAGAGGAAAAGAAGAGGGGTCATCACATAATCCAAATGAGAGAGGAATGACTACAATCTATACCATGATCAACACTAGTTGAATATTGTGTGGAATATATCTACCTAATACTATTTCTAATATTCCAATAATCAAATAACTCACTCCATTAGGGATGTTAATGATAATAGTCTCTGATAGGAATCATTGTGTTTTTATAAAATTGTCACCCAATCCATTCTAAGAGTCATATTAAAGGTCATTATCAAAATAATTATAAAATAAAACATATATCTATAACTAAAAACGACTATAGGAAACTATGGTAAATCACTGAAGATAATCAACTTTTGTTCAAAATGGTGTATCAATTGAATTTTTTTCAGAAGAAACCTCCATAGATAATTCATGAATAATAACAACCTCTTAAGATTCAATGGAATAGGAAGCACTGGTAGTATAAATCCACTTGAATAACATACTGATCCTTAAAATTATTTACATACTCAATGATTATAATAATTATTTAATCCCCAAAATTAGTATATAAATGCCTCTGGTGACTAAATAGAATTGATGATGAGGGAGTTAGAAATATACATAATATATGTCTATAGTTCAAAAAACTTAGAATTGTTATAGTAACTAAGAGAAAGACTTCTAGTTGATGTATCACATCTACCTAGAATATAGATAAGGTTTTTGGGAATCCTTAGAGGCTTACTACTACATGTATTTTTGTAGAGCAGGAACACCCTACCCTACAAGATAATTCCACACAGACATCATAATTATACACATTAAACTATGATGATGATGCGAGATCTAAAAAATTATAGATTGTGATCATCTGAATATATAATGGTCAATCCTAAAAAATCCATAGGGTTATGTATATATTCTAGTAGGAGTTTATAAAAAACCTGTGGTATATCCCCTAAACACATACCAAGGTTGACATACCTAAGCATTAGTCATAAAAATATATATACATACACAAAAATATTCATTTTTTTCTAAAAATTATAGCCATCATAGTTATATATATAATTTAATTTCAAATGAATATATTAGAAAAAAGAGTATAAAACGTTCCTAAATAGATATCATGAAAAAATGAATTAAATTTTAGAAATATATATTTTATAGGAACATTTTTTATATGGAATGTTATCATATAAATCTAGTCATGATGATTGCACAAACTTAAAATACTTTAAAATATTACAATAATCCCCTCAATGTAAAAATAGAGGCATGTTACACATTATATGGCTAATAACATGGAATGTACCCTACCTGATTCCCATAAAACTATCACATTCCATTTTTATAGTAGGATTTTCAAAAATAAATAAATTAAAACTAGGCTATTAAACCATTTTTCATTTCCCCAGCCTGAACCACCATGTTCGAGTGGTAGTGTCACAATACATCAAGCATTCCTCCCTGTATTCAATAAGCTACTTCCTTGCATCGATGACCGAAACACCAATTTTTAAGATACTATACCCTGATAATCATGTCATATCCATACTCAATAAATGTAATAATAATATTATTAATAAATATCCACATTATCAAATATAAAATATAAATGTGTCACCCATTTCATATAGGTACATAAACCGAGTTCCTTATCAAGAAAGTGAAAAAAGGCGATAAAATACAACATATTAAAATATATATAAACTAGATAACCCTTATGAGATTATCCTAGCCCTCCACTAGCTCCACACTCCTATTATAAGAAATCATCTATGGTCCCTTTACAAATTTTTATATCCATATAAAAACTTTTTATTTCATATTTGAATTCCATTATAGGATGTGTGTAATAAACCATGGTAGGACGCCACTAGTACATCCATCAAAATGTTAAAATGTTTGACATATTTATTAGAAAGAATGGGTAGTTCATAAACATGAAAAAAATGGACAATAATTTACCAAACAGTTATGTGCTAACCATTTTACCACAATCTGGGGTTTTACCTACTTCTCTACCATATAAAAAAGGAAGTTATATATTTTCATAAAAGATATTGGACTATAAAAATTCAAACAGTCAAATCATCATACTGTCTTAAAGAATTGATTCAGATATGTTCTGAATACCATCACATCTATGATATTTCATTGGTCATGCCTACCTAATGTCATACCCCATCTATTCCTCATGTAAATCCAATATGAAATTATTCCCCTAATTCCACTAACTCGGTTAGGGCCCCCATGTCCAAATGATCATACACCATTTTCAGGTCCATCTGCATCATCTTCACAATCTATACACACTCACACACAAATGGATAATGAACATATGAAGTCCTCCTATACCAAGTTCCAATAAAAAATTTCATATCATGGTGACACACATAACAGGGTAGATAATACAAGAAAAACATGTAATATCATCATGAGAAAAGATAGCAGCAACATACAATATATGAGATCATCTTGAAAACATTTTAAAAATTATATAAGAATATTCATTTCTTGGATCATCATGGCCTTATCACTTGAATCGTGTATACATATTTTATTCTAAATATTCACTATATGGATTCATAAAAAAATTCAATTATTATATTAATAAATTAATAAAACACACCACATGTTGTAACACATTATCTATCCTAGATAATTTCCATATATTTGATTTATCATTTTATTATTTTTTATTATTTTTCCTTAATTATTATTTATAATTTAACCTGACATAATAATATATCTGTTAAGAATAGTATGAGATGTTAATTATAATTAATCAATACCATTCATTAATAATTCCAGGTAAACTATTTGAGAATTTTCCATCATGATTCCAATCCTTTAGAAAATGTAATTTTTGAAATTGATCATGAAAAAATACAATTAATTATCATATTTTAAAATTTATCATCTAATGATGATGAGAGAAGAAGTATCTCCTTCCCTAAATGGAAAAATGAATGATAATTCAAATCGATCGAAAGAGAATTAACTAATATATTATATAAAAACTCACAATCTATTAAGAGTCAAATATATCAACAAAATAAATTAAGAAATACTCTATTATTTTTTAAATAATAATAACTTATTATGTTTTTATATAATTAGATACTCCCAAATTAAATTATTATTAAATTTTCTATTAAGATTTTTCATATTTTCAGAGAGTTTAACGTCTCCCATCATTGGGAAAACATAAATTATTATAATTATAAATTTCATTCTAATTCAATTATAAATTAATCAAAAATATTTCACTATGTCTTTCTTTGTCAGAGACAATAGAAATAATAAAAATCATATTCTTTTTTCTCTAAATGGTGTTTTATAAAGGTATCATGGTTTTAACTAGACACATATCGTAATATTATTATGAGTGTAAGAGTTGATAATTAAAATATATTTTCAATATAGTATTTACCATTAGATAGGTCAGCCTATCCATACAAAGTGCCCATGTTACCCTAAAATAATTTTTAGAGTATAATGTTTGCCTTCACATAAAGCATGGATGACCTATACGTATCCTTTGAAAACCTTTTCATTCCCTTTTAGAGATAATGTAAATTATACTTACCTATGAAATATTTTGAAATAGGTTTCATCTATATCATCATGAAAATTTGAAAAATATACTCCATTTTCAGTGAGTGAATTAATTATTAACAAGTGAAATTATGGAAAACACATACACATATATAGTAATTTTTGGACCAGTATATTTGATATCCGATTGGATTTAAAATTTTGTAAATCAACATTATCATTGACTGTATAGTAATTATGACATTATCATAAGATTATATATATGTTAAATGTAGTTAACCTAGACATAGAAAGTGATGGACTCGAATTGTTATATCATGAAAGATGAATCTCATTTATCATAGTATCATAAAGAGATAAAAATAATATTTTTTTCACTTGACAAATAACATGTTGTGATATATCAACTAAATCAAAAGAGTGAAAATTTATAATTCAATTTTAAGTTCATCGATATCATTTCCCAAACTATGTTTTCTGATCAAACACTCGAAAACATCACCATCACAGACCATACCATTAGAGAATTCACTAGTTTAATAAAGGACTTCATTTATAAACCCTAACATTGTGAATGTCTATATTTTTTATGAATTACTTATTACATTAATCATTTATTATTACTTTGTATTGATTGAATAATTTTTTTGATGAATACTAAACCTAGATACGATGAAATAAATTTTTTATTTATGGGTAATATATAGTTTCAATTGAGACACACATTTTGTTGAATTCATGAAACTATTTAAAAAGTAATATATTAATAAAAATTTTATAATAAAAAATATTTTTTTATGTATAAATAAAAATATAATTTTATAATGTAAAAAATATTTTTAATAAGGCTCGTAAAAATATTATTGGCCAAAACCATTATTTTTTCAAAAAATGGGTTTTTTATATTGATATGAAAATTATAATATTTAATGATTTTTTGTATTAAATAAATAATATTTTTTAAATTCTAACATAAAAATTAGACAATGGTGAGGTAACATAATTTTCTATGATTTTATATTTTTTATCTATAAAGAGTTTCCAATACCAAAATATTTTTAACATTTAAAATAATTTGTTTCAGATCTATTTGATTAATTTGATAATCAATTAATAAATTTTCTAAACACTATATTGTATTTTATATTTTTACAATCAACTCATCATAATATTGATCACTTCAAAAACATCAAGGTTATAATTTTAAATATTTATGTTTTAACCATACAATATAAAGAAATCCACTCTATATTGGTAGAAACTATGTGAATAAACTATGGTATGTATTATGGTTTTGATTATATTACCATATAGTGACTAAAACCTAGTTTTAGAAATTAATAATTATATATATACCCTTTTGGTATAAAACTCACCTAATCACCCATTCTTGTTCACTAAATAGCCTTGTATCATAATATTACTTTACCATTCCCTCTAAAGAGCCATCCCAATCTATTCCAATGCTCATAAGAATCTCCTCCCATTATTTTAATAGTCACCTCTCATGGTATGGGATCCTTTAATTCTTTATGTTATTAATGTTCCTTCTTTATAAAATTACTTTGATTTCAAAATTTTCATTTTAGGATTTGTTTTCACACATCCCTCTTACATTCCTTTTGTTTTCATTTGTGATGAGAGACCCATTTAAATATTAATTAGTGCCTTTTATAAATTATTATGTATAACCATTATGTTACAACAAATTATCTAATTATTATTTAAATATAATTTTTTTAGTGAATACGTATAAGCTTTTTAACTCCAAGGGTTTCAATTAGATATAACAATAATGCATTAATTCATGAATTCTAGGTTTGTATCCCACACTCCGTAATCATGGGGCTAAAATTGATTAAAAAAAATTCCTATATTGTATGATATAGGTGACATAGATATTAGTATACACCCTATAAATGTGATCGGTAGGACGAAAGTTATAAATCAATTCAATTAATTGGGAAATTTTTCTATCTCACGAGATTTTATTTATTGTCTATGGGAGGTTATGAAAAGAAAACTATATTATGATTTCTTGTTATTCTTCCTTGAATTTTCATAAGATTTCATTTTTATGTTGTTTCCACATTTTGATGTTTACTTTGTATTATCATCATATATATTGATTTTATGGTCATGTTTATGATTTCCACCAATCTTATGTTACATTCATATTACTATTTACTAACATGTAATATAATATTTATGTTATTCTTGTATTTTCACATACTTGGATTTATATCTAAACCCTTTCTTTCATACATCCCTAGGTTAAACAGTGTTATTTTAGAATATCAAGGAAATTTAACGTCATATTGAAGTGTATTATTTTATATATATGTGTGTTTATTTCTTATTGTTATACTATTTAACTAATTACCTAATGATATTGGGCCTAATTATATTCTGAGTATGTATTAGGTGTATATTTATGACATAAATCATGGATTAGTTTTTATAAATGATACACATTATCATAGTTTGTATCACAGAAATGTTTACGTATTTTTTAGATAATATTATAAAACCATAATGAAGTTCTAAAATATAAGGTAAAACATACTAAAACTTACAAAAGTTTAGGTAATTTATATATTAAAATTCTTCCAAAAAAATACATTCATATGTAGTTGGAGTTAGGCTTAGTGGTAAGAACCCCGTAAGGATACATGGAAAACGGGGGTTCAAAACCCATGGGGTGCAGGTACTGTAGCAGTAATGTAGCAACGACGACACTGTTCATCAGCGGGTACTATAGCGGCGGCGATACTGTTCGGTATTGTAGCAGTAGGTTACTATTCACAGAATGTGAATTAGCTTTAGAATTTGGGCCTATGGGCAATGTAATGGACTACAATCCCACTGGGCCTTCGGGTTATGTAATGGGTTTCCCTCTACCCAGTTAAAAGAGGACTTTGCTTTGATTTAATAATAAAAATGAGGCTTTGGCCCCAACCTTTAAAAAAATACATTCATCTCTGGATAGTATAAGGGGATGTGGCACTAACACAATTCTTCATAGGGGTATTAACCCTAAAAGGAATCATAGATATTGATTCAATTGTCACCTGGTGAAACATACAAATTTCTTTCTATAAACATGAATTGAAACTCATATCAAATGTGTTTTGGTAAATTCTCAGTCTCATTTTGATCCATTTTCAAGGGGACCAAAATTCCATATTGACATTATGTTATGAAATAGATAATTAATAACATATATTGATACATAGAAATTAAAAAATTAAATAATGTACAAAATTATTGTTTTATCCATTTAATGTTAATGGTTTCCCATTTATGTGTTTATTAGTTTAATAACATTCTTCCCAAATTTTTTATTTTATTTTTGTTAGTTCATGTAAATAGGTGTAACTGAGTCAATAAATAGGGTGATGATAAATGTGTTGATTTACCAAAAAATATTCAAAACCTGATGGAACAATGGGTAAATAAACTCATGGATGTATCTTATCAATTATCCCACATTTTTAGTAGAAACATGAATAATAGAGGAAGCACATATCACCCTAAAAATGATAAATTAGAAATTATGACCTTTATATTTTAAAGGCCTCATCCTTTTAGTAGATCTTATGATCTGTTGATCCAACAACATTGGGTATAATATATTTATGTGGTATTATCCATCAATCAATGATCTAAAAATTATATAGTGATACCAAATCTTTAACATTTGTAGAGAGAATCAGATCAATAATGGATGATGATCAAAAAATAAAAAGTTTCCGGATGAGATCAAATAGATTGTTTGGAATGAAATTTTAAAAAATTATTTTTCAATAAACCATTTCCTCTCACTATTTGATGAAAAATGAAGAGGTATTTTTATATAATGAATAATAAATATGAATAATCCATCATGGAATTTGAGAACAACATCACATGAATTAAAAAATAAAACTCTACATTTTCAATTAACACAAAATTTAATGTTAACTTCTTATTTGGAAATTTGAGTCAGATTATATGATTTTTTTAGATTCAAAAAAATGATAGATATAAATAATTTTTTTGATTTTCTTTCAATGAAAATATGAAGATTAATAAATAAAATTAGTCTCACTAGTGTAGTGATAAGAATTGCAGAATGAATTCTAATTGTAATAGGTCAAAGTTAATATATCATAGGGGAAATAAATTCCAACATCCTACATCTTAAAAGTGTGGGATGAATAATCCTAAAAATTTTATGATGGGGACAATGAAATAATATAGTTGTGTTAAAGGATGTGTAACAATATAAATATTGATTATGGTTTAAAAAACCAACATGATGGAAAAAAGGAATGATCTAGTAAAAAATCAACCTATTTTGAAATAATTCAATTGAAAGTAACATGGTTAATAATTGAAATAATTCAATTATAAAAAGTTTTATAATAGAAAATGATGGAAACAACTTGCAATGAAAATAGAGTAAGGGTGAAATTTTGACATCACAACATATATGTTGAATAATAACAACAATTTCCATAATGTTATGATAGGATTTTAGTAAAGGATAGTGAATTTACTATTTGATTCTTGTTATAAGGATTCCATTATACCATGCATGTTTTTTATAACTACTCAACCAAAATAAAAAACATGTATTTAAATATATTCCTCAAATTTGAAAATGAGTTAATTATTTTATACTATATATATAAATACTCTAGTATAAAATTTATTAGATGAATTTACAAATGAAATCTTATGATATATCTATTAGGGGAATTGGATTCTATTCATGGTATAGATTTTCATTCCATATATATAGAAAACATAAATTATAGAGAGAAGAAATCACCCTCTCTATCACAATTCACCCATTGATTATATTCAACTGCAATGATGAGAATGGATATAGTCATTTATCTTTATATCTTTCATGAACCAACATGTGTAGACTCTAGGTTTGTCTCCCAAGTCAACCTGTGACAACTCTTGAGAGACATTCCTGATACTCATGGGATGGCGACAAGATCCTAGGGCATCATTGAGATACTATAGTAATGATTTCAATAATAAATAAAATATCAAATATAAAAAAATAAACAAAAATATAAATAAATTTATAAACTGAATAGAATTTTTACATAAACTAAACTATACAAAGAGACAAACCAAAAAAACCCAGATGTGAATGAAAACTAAAAATCTCTTTTCATATTTAGGTAAATTTGTAATATAAAACCTAATATCACCCTTGTAAAATAACCAAGGTAGAAACCACACCAAATTATAAAAAAACAATAACTATATCAATGACTATTAAAATTTAGAAGGTGTGCCTAAAAAAGTCTATTTCCACGGAAATTCCTTTAATTAAAATATTAATTAAATCTTGGTTTAAAATAAAAAATATAAAACATAGATTTAAAAATTTATTAAAACAAAACACATTTAATTTCTCTTTCACCACGTAAATTGAGAATCCTTTTCAAGGAAAAGACATTAAAAATTTTAGATTAAAATAATTAGGTTTTCACTTATAAAGAAGGAACACAATTTAAAAACTTATGTTTATAATTTTCCATAAATATTTCCAAAACCAACATGAAACTTTTAACCAAGAAGTAAAACATACAAGATATAAGAAATAATATTCACATGAAAATGTAAATTTGATAAATCTCATATGAGTTACCAACTGACAATTCACCTTAATCATATGAAACTGAAAATGTAGTGCTGAAAAACATAAGACAACTGAGGATATATTTTAATAATATTTAATATACTATACATTTTAATCATACCGTAGGCATGCCATAGATATTGACATCAATTCATCACACATGATAGGTTCTCACATTACATATCCTGACTAATAGGAACTATCCCAAAGTAGAGAAATGTTCATTCCATATTCTACTAGCCAAAGCACAATCCTAATCTAGTGCAACAACAGTTTACAAAAAAAATTATTTCCATGTTTCGTTTCCATTTTGAGAATAAATAGTGTTGATTCATTCAACTAAATAAGACACAAAAAACATATACATATATCACACACACAAGAATAACCCCATCCACCCTTAGGAACAATCACTTACCTTTTAACCAATAGACCATGAAGTATTCCAAAATGAGGAACTCCCATTCCATTCAACATAACCAAGGATAAATTTTTGTATAATGATATTTTCAAATCCATCAAATTTTACAAATGTTCCATACATTCATTACTTAACATTCATATGTCAAACCATTTATTAAAGAACCAAACCCAAACCATTTCCAAAACAAGAAGTCAAAATAATTATTTAAAAAATAAATACCACATATAAGTCCATTTAATAATCCCAAAAATTCATTTTAGAAGACATGTAAATTTAAAAAGACAAAACCATCCCTTAGAAATCACAAATCACTTATAAAGTTCATGTTCAGTCTTTTTGTCCAACGCATAGTGTGAATAACATAACAAAACATTACCATCTATTTTAAAAAAACATAAATCACATATTTTCACATATAAAATTATTCCAAAGATAATAAATCACTAAATGAAATCCATGAATCGGTAAATAGAAAAAAAAGCAACGATTATATAATTAAAATAACAAGTGAAAATGAAAAATTACATCAAACCACAAGTGCATTATCAACCCCAATGCGAAAAAACATCACTAGGGTTACAATAAAAAATTACCTCCATGTGTAACCATAATCAATCAAAACCCCCAATTAATACCCTAATAAACCTGAAACATAGTTGCAAAAGACCACAGAAGATGGATAAATCAAGAGAAAATGGATGAATAGTGGAGGGAAGAATAGAGGAGGAAATTACCTTTAGAAATCACCCCAAAACCTAGAATAAAACCCTAAATAAATTCATTCAGAGAGGAGATGGAGTGTGGTGAAGATGAAAGTGTCACCAAAAGGATCACACAAACATGGAGAGGCAAAAAATGGGTGTTTCAGTGTTAAAATTAAAAGAGGATATAAATGAATATTTGACATTATTAACGACTTGGGCACTATGCAATGTTAGGACACATGGTTTCCCAAACCATGTTCCAATCATGTGAACCCTTTCAATATAAATTGGGAACCCACATATTTGGTCCACACATGTTGTGAAACCATGAAACATGGTTCTTTCATGATTAATATATCCATGTGCATGAACTCAACATGATCGTTCGAACCATGCATGGGTTTTATTACCTCAACCAGAGACACCCAAGGACCAACATAGTTTCTCATAGGAGACACACGGTCTGGATCAAATCATGAGTAATCCAAGAATATCAACGTTTTCAAGTTCAGAATAAACTGAAAATAGGTTCAGTAATTAAGAGGTTGCACAGTTTCCTCTATCAATTATCCTAAATTGTGGAAAACAAGGAAAACTTTCCATAACTATAAAATTATATCTAGAACACTTGAATCTTTAGGGAGACGAAGAAAATTAACATAATTGGTAACAAAAGAATAAAATAAAAACAAGGGTAGTTAAATTATATACACCATCATGCTTAATGATCCCATAAATCAATAACATCCTATGATGACAGATCAAAGTCAATGGTTTTACACACATGAATAACCCTTCTACATATACCAAGAACACATCAACCTAAACAAAAAACTCTTATATCTTAACCAAAACTTTTCCAAAATCCTAGATGACTTTTTGAATAATGAGGATAAAATTATACAACATTCTCTTTAACCATAAAACAAAAAAAAACCATCTGACGTACCCCAATAGGTCAGCTATCAAAAAGAAGAGGAGAAATAAGATACGTGATCAGAAATGGAGACTCACTAAATTTTAACTCATATTAAAAAATGAAATCCTCACCATTTTTAAATTATATGGATGTTCCCTACCAACATCAACCACAAAACACAAACACTTTAAACTATAACACCCATCTACACACCCTAGAAGAATCCTAATAACATGATAATACATGAGACCTAATATATTCTAACATGGAACATCTCCCAAAAGGGATTCATAACATATAAAAAACTCCTCATTTTTAACTTAATATAAGAAGTGCAATGAATAAAGGCACACAAGAGAACAAACCAACACTCAAAACGGAAGATCTCAATAAATCCAAAAGACACACTTCTATTAAAACCAAGGTTAATAAAAAGGATAATAAACCCTTTATTACTTACATCAAGGGAAACCACTAAAAAAACACCATTACAATGACATAACGAACACTGAAATGTAAAATAGACTTCAAAATTGACATACAGAATCATATTAATTCTACGAAAGGGTTGGGGAGCATTATAAATAGTGGATAGGGTTCCACATCGCTTCTTGAACACACCATGACAAAACCTATGAAATTGACATAAAAATACTTAGGAATAGAAACTCTTTAGATATCTTGAACATAAAGGATTCTTATTTCAAGTTTTATTTCACTGACGAATGAATAGGATCTTACACCTAGATGGAGCTAAGGACTTATTTGAAGGCATACTAACCCCATAACTAGAACCACCAACATCTGGAAATTTTACGATATCCTTATTAGAATTACATTAAATGCTTATATGTATTGAAGAAATATTGTCTTTATTAACCACTCTCGATGGACCCTCTTCAACCCAAAAACAATGCATCACCATGTCAGTAACAGAAGTAAAACTGAACTCCAACACCTTCTATAACATATCAATACAAATCCCATGCTCAAAATTATGAGCTTTATAAATTCTCTATCTTCCAACTGTAGATTTTAGTGGACCAGATCATTGAAATTATGGAAGATTTCCTACACCAAGCCATCATCTTACTGAAGAAAACATATATTCATCACCTTCTTATCATTCACAACCTTATATAAAATTTAATGGATGAACAATGCCTTGATGAATTTCAATGTAATTTTTTCCTGAGGATTGTTTCTAAAACATGATTTCAATACATGGTACCCACACCTTATAGCATAAATGTACAGAAATAATCTTTTAAGAAATCATACATTTAATGAAAACTGATTAAAATATATTTTTTCTACATACACTTCTCTACTTCTAAATGATCCTCTTTACTGCAAAATATAAGAAGATTCAAATTCGTAAACTAAATAAATATTTCATTAGATTAATCAATTGTATTGTTAAATAATGTTGAACCATCCATAGTAACACCTCTGATATCAATCAAATATTTGGTGGGGTTGAACACTGAACAACTTAAGAACTTCAAAATTAATCAAAAAAAATCATCAATACAAAATAAAACTCAAAATAACACTTAGTAAACATTTTATAATGATGTGATAATGTGCTAAAAAACCATCAGATCGAAAAACATCAAAATTTCCAACTAAAACGCATTTGAAATGAAAAAAACATGGTGGGTTTCGCACTCACCAATGGTATTTCATAGAGCCTAAAGAATGCATTATTGATCAAATCCAGGAACTCATCCTCCTCTTCCATTACTCATCTAGTTCCTAAAACACATTATGCATGTGGTCACTCATGATCAAACCAAAGGTAAAAAATAGAATGTAACAATTTCAAACAAAGAATTACACTAAATATTTCAACTTATTAAACCCTTAATATACATACCATTTTATATTTCAACTAAATTTCCAGAAATTCCACAATTTTTATCCAAAATAGAACCATTTTTAAATAAATTTTCATTTCCAAAATAGTAAAATTTAATACTCTTTATTTTGGATATAACATTCCAATCTTAATAAATAAAATTTCCATTTTACACAAAATTCATCTTATTAGAAAATAATTTTCCAATAATTCTTCTTGAAAAAAAATATTTAAAACTCATTTTCTATATTAAAATAGTCAAACAATTACATCATGAGACATATTTTCAAAAGTTGACAACAATTTCTTCAAAATGATATATAAATAACAACACAAACATGTTCATAATGGGAGGAAATAGTGTTAAAGGGTAACATGGAGTTATTTTTGACCCCCATATATTAGTTATTGAATCATCACAATAAATTTCACAAGACCATTTTCCTTTCTCCATATAACAGACCATCCCTTGTGAGTTCATTGAGAACATTTTACCAAATCTCATTTCATTTTCCTAAATAATAGACCATCGACAAGAACAAAAAAACAAAACAAAACCGTATATCACATGGTAACCCAAGGTTTTGTACAAAACTTATTATCAGACAATTCCTCATATCTACAACCCCTGTACTGACAGTCTATCTCCATCTATGAAGACATCCCCAAAAAATGGTATGTCTAGATGATCCAAAGAATCTAACCCCACTATGAAACCATTATTTCTGAACAAAATGTGGTTGACCCTAAATGGATCACCCTAGTAAGCCTTAGATAGGGACAGAGAGGAATTCCATATCCTCTTGGGATGGAAACAATATCCAATGGAATCAATGAGATTACAAGAGATTGATTTATCCTAAAATAAATAAAATAATGGGTGGATATTAATAGCGTATAACAAAGATAAATATATTTCCAAACTGATTATAATTTATAAAAAACTAAAATATACACAATGTTTGAAACAAAACACTAGTTGAACCTAACAAAAAGAAAAAACTCCATGTTACCCATATAACCACTCTCCAATCCTGATCCCAACATCCCCATAAGTGAACATCCACGATGGTGCCTTCCCCATAAGCTATAACCATGAAGAACTATAATAGTGAGTATTAAAACTCAGTACACATGCCTGAACAAGAATATTCCCAATGTAGTTTTTTTATCAAATGTATAATAAACTCTATTTTTAAATTAAAATATACACAATTTATATGTTCACAATTTTTCTATTTAAAACAAGATATTTTCCTTTTCCCTTTTTCCACATAAAAATAGATTTTATAGAAAGGATTATGCATTAAAAATTTATAGGGAATGAACAAGGAATTGAAAAAAGGGGGAATGAATGTGTGAATAATTTCTAAATCATTTTCAATAATCATTTTCAAAAGATAAATAAATCTTTTAATCAATACATACACCATAAAAGTGATCAAAAAAACTTATCACATAATAACATATATGAAATAAATCAAATATGTGTAACCAACCTATAATTCATCTTATTTATTCTCCATAGAAAAGTGACTACCAAATAACATGCAATAACATATAAGATAAGTGAATAATATTTAACATATTATACACCTAACTCCTCCAATGAGAATACCTCAACTAAAGCCATAAATTCCTCCCACACTCACATAGTTCCCACAATAATTGGTCTAACTCAGGGGAACTATCTCAATGTATAGAAAGGTCGATAACAAAGGATCATAAATAGAGAACAGTCCAAAGCTATTTAAACAAACATTAACTAAAAATACACAATTTATTCATGGATAACTTGTTGAGACTAAAGAGGAAATAAATATTCAATGAAACAGATATTATTCTAAATACACATATATCTCACATAAAAGAATCATAAAAAATAATCACACAAAACCACACCATGGAATAGTCTATTTCCAGTCAACAAATAGATCATGATGGATTCCACACCATGGACCTTGCATCCCATTCAACGTAACTAAGGAAATAGGATCCTCCAAATAGTGTTTTAAAACTAACCAACTTTTCAGTAGTGCCAAATAGTACTTACATAACCTTCATAAGTGAAACCATTTTTAAAAAAACTAGACACACATCATTTTCAATAAAATATGTAAAACATATCATTGAAAAATCCAAAACACTTACAAATACATTTAAGAAACTTAAACCATAATTTTATAAGACAAATACATTGAAAAAGAAATCAATATGCCTTAGAAATCACAAATCACTTACAAAGGGCTACTGGGAATTTTTATCAAACACTTTATGTGCATATATTTACAAAAAATTACAAGTTGTTTCAAAATTACAACAAAATAAACTCTCTGGAAACCAAAAAATTACTCCAAAAAATTAAATCACAAATTAAAATCCAATAAATTTTAGATAAATAGTAAATAAACAATTCTCAAAATTAAATGACAAGTGTAATGGGAAACCAACCTCAACCCACAATATCTTCAAAAATTCCAACCAATTCCAAAATCACTAGGGTTCTATGAAGAACTAATATCTATGAAGAACTTCAACCAACCAAAACAACAAATTAAAACCCAATGATACATGAAAAGTTGATCCAAAAGGCCATTGAAGAAGAACTCAAGGGAAAATGAAAGACAAATTGATATGAATAAGATATAATTAGATTACCTTGATTTTGAAGAAAAACAATGAAGAAATATTTATATAAACAACATTATAGAGGAGATGAATGATAGATAAAAAGGTAGGGGCTCACATAGGGTAGCACATTATAGGATAAGGAAAAATAGGAATTTTTTGGATAAATCCGAAGAGAGTAGAAATGAAAATTATCACTTTTAAGGGCCTTTGAATTGTTCATTGGTTGGCCTCATAGTTTACCAAACCATTAAACAACCATTCTCACCTTATTGTATGAACTCAGAACCCACACATTTTGGTAGTGCAATGTGGAAGTCGATGATCCAACCATGTGATAAGGATCGGTCCAAATTAGAAAAACCATGAACATGTCATCCACATTCTTGGTCTAACAGTTCTTTGGTAAGGCACCCTGGACCAGAGACACCCAATTACCTAAAATATTTCTCCTATTTCCCACATTTTGTGGATCAAACCGTGTTCAACTCATTCAAATCAAATAGATCATTTTAAAAAAACCGAATGAGTCTCAATAATAAGAGGCCGCATGGTTTTTCCTTACCCTTGAACCAAAACGATGGAACCGAAGTGAAATATCCCAAACCTCAAAATATAAATATAGAACCCCTTAAATGAATGGGATTCCATGAAAAAATATTATCCTCAATCAAAATAAGAGAATAAAATATATGGTGTGATAGTATAAAGAATGTATATTATTTCCTTATGAGTATGTGTATATACCTCAAATCATTGATTTCGATGGAAGATAATTATTTATGAAATTTCCATTTAAGTGTAATTCTATGATGCTTTTCATTAATGATATTACAAGTCTTCATCATAACCAATAATACATTTTCTGGATCGAACATATATCTAGAGATATTCCAATATACCTGACTCCAAATAGAATGACTGTTTTTGAACCTGAGTATGTAAGGAATAAACTACAATGGAATCTATATAATGTTTTTATAATCCTAATTTACTAAATTTATGAATCATTCATCTTCATTAACAAGATTGAAGGGTCTATGTTCATATGAATTGATTATAAAAAACACAAAAACACATGAAAAAAAACAACATTACACTATGAAATAACAATGGAATGTTCAATCGGTTATGTAGAGAAAAAAATTATTATTTTTTGGTTTTTAGTGGAGATATAATATTATAATAGAGAACAAGGTGGACATCCCTATGATATCTTTTCATACAAGGTATGAAAACTATGATTTATTATTTATATGAATTGGACAGACTAATACTATAAAAATATTTATAATAATTATGAATAGATCATTCATGGATTAACATGGTATATTTTTTTGTATTTATAGGCAATACATATATCTAATAAAAAATCAATTAGGATAATGAGGGTAATTTTGCTTATATACTGAAGAACTTTTAAAAATAAATTATTTATGAAATGCGAACTAAATGTGATTTATTTATAGGAAAGGTAACATTCATATGGCATGTTATCAATAAAAAAGGGATATCAATCAATTAATAAAAAATAATGTAAATTTATGGATGGATCATAAATACATATATTGAATTAATATGTAGTTTTCATTGATTAGTTTCATACTATTTTCAATTTCATAAAATCTTCTCATGATTTTGAAGACTAAAAATCAATAAAACTAAGAAGGTTGTGAAGTTTATCTAGAGTGATGATAAAAATTAATAATTTATAGAGTTTAAGTAGAGGATAAAAACATTATTTAGGCTCACATTACCCACTACTGGGGAAATTATTATCATTTACAGTGATAAATCCAAAAAAAGGATTTTATTTTTTTTATTGAGAGACGAAAAGTTGATTGTCTATGCATCCATCCTATTAAAGAACCATTTTATCCAATAACATTACATGTTGTATAATTTACTAAAGTATTCACAATTAATATTAGGTTATAATATATATATTGGGATATGTGTGACATATATATATCTTAATATCATAAATTATGTATTCCTCCCAATGAAGATTTACATTATCCAATAAAGGTTATTAGATCTGAAAATTGATTGTGATTATTCAATCCATTACCTTCTTAGAAAGGAGTCATATGTGGCATATTATATGAGTATAAATTATTTGGTAAAAATATATATGATGATATTTGAAATGGATCCAATATTATTCAATATACATTTGATAGACCTAGAAATAATAAAAGAAAATTTATCATGCCTCGTTAAAATTATTTCTGAACCATTTACTTCGTGGAGGATCAAAATTTTATATAAGGATAATGAGGATCAACCGAAAAATGATGTGAATATTTCATATATTAATTTTTCTAAAGGGTATGAAATATGGTTTGTAATCCAAATATATGCCCCATTATAAATTTAACTACAGATGGATATTTAGGATTCTTTATAGAGAATATCATACAATATTCATCTAGGATCCACATATATGAATAAATATTTGATTAAAAACGTTTTCTTGGATAACATGAAGAGGGAGATTTTAGATATTGTATGATAAGGCATAGTAATCATTTAACTTAATGTTGAAGGAAAATATTATATGGTTTTTATGATACTATTTCCCATATATTTAAGAAAATGGGTAAACATAAATATATATTTCATCATAGGAGTCGTTAGGACCGATAACAACAATAATCCCATCAGTTTGGTTGTTGATCACAATAATAAGTTAGTACATTTCATTATTATCAATAAATATTTCATTATTTCCCAAAATAACAATGAACCAATCAGAATCTAGATGATATGTTGAGATATCATTTAATATAATAACAGGGTTTTGGATCAGTACCTTCCCCTTGTTGTGTTCTCATACAAAATTGTTTCCATTCAAGAATTCCAATGACACCATTTGATGATCTATATTCCAATAGGGGATGAAATCAGACATTATCAGATGAAGACGTAGACATGAGTGTGATGGGATGTTATCATATCCATGATAGGATAGAGAAATTTAAAACCATTCCAGCTAATATGAAATCCTATCAATTTTGAAGGTAAATATATGTAGAAATCCATCAATGAGACCTCATGTTTGAGTTCGAAGATACAATGTTTCATCAAATATTATCATCTAGGAAGAAATGTATGATGTTTTTGAAAAAATAGATATTTTAAAAGATACATAATCCCCTGTTATATCCATGATCACATATTTGTGGTGGACTATCATTAATAACTCAAAAATAAATTATATGATGTATATGATATGTTTTATATATCCCTCTTATTAGACTATATAAAATTCCTTACATATATATTTAACATTGAGTATGTACTATTGGAAAATTTTATTTCATATGAGGTTTAGCTTATGATGATTATAAATGGTAGATATAATATATTATGAGGCCATAAAACTCTCTTATTGAATGTTTTATGGAAGAAATACATGTTTGAGGAAACACCATGGTAAATTTAAGAGTTTAGTAAATAGAAGTACTCAAATTTGTTTTAGTGTAGAAATAAGTTAATAATGATGAAATTTATGTAATGGGGCAATAATGTAATCAGATAAAAATTTATAAATAAAATTCATTTTAAATTAGTGGATTCATTATTTAGAAATGAATGTATATAAAAACATTTTCAACTATAGTTTTTTAACCGTTGTATTTATATCATGTTGGATTTTGAATAAGATTATTCATTATAACCATTTATAGTATAACTATAATAATGTGATAATATGATTAGTATATATATGTGTTTATAATAAAACCATTATAAAATAATAATTGATGTTCTATCTCGGACCAATAAGATAATAAATGATGAAAAAAATTTATTTGAGAATATATGTGTTGTAGAATCATTGGGAATTTATCTTAATTAATCCCATACCAATATTCAATAACTATATAACTCAAAAATCCATTTATGGGAGAAGTTAATGCACATTGAGATCACATCCCAAAATAATTTTTTTGAATTATCCCATGAAAATACCACCATCAAACAATATACCATTAGATAACTAATATGTTTAACAGAGTGCTCTGTATCTAGACCCTAAAATTATGAATGGTTTAATTTCCATTTAAAAGAATGTTTATATTTATCTTCCACTATTACATTATAATTATTAAATAATAATTTATAAACAAATTGAAATTTATAAGATGAATAATAAATTGTATTTTGGGAAATATATTGTTTCAATGAAGACACAAGTTTTGATGAATTTAATTTTTTTGACATTTAATTTTTTTTTATATAATTTTATTATTAAATAATTTTTACTTAATGTAAATGATAACATAGTTTTATGAAATAAGATTAAATTTTTATAAAGGGCAGGGAAAAGTTATAATAAACTAGGAGTATTTTTAATAAATAAGGATTACATATTTAATTTCTTAAATTATAATATTTAGGGAATTATGTGGATAAGATAAATATTATTTTTTTAATCATAATTGTTATTTTATAAAATATTGATGTTTTCAAAAAAGATTAGATAGTATAATTTTTTGGGTAAAAATTAACTATTGTATGATTATATGGTTTGTATTATAAAATCATAAAATCCCATAATAGATATAATAAATATGATAATTATTATCCACAACCAGAATTATATTTACCCTTTAAAATATTCTTTCGTTAAGTTATTTTATTTATTTTATAAACCCTTTAAGCAATTATAAAAAAACTAATAATATAATTAAAGGTTTTCTATCAATTATATATAATCATTAGTCACTTTCTAATCACCAGGGTTATTATTTTAATGTTTAGGATTATTATTATGTAAAATTAAAGAAATAAACTAATATTTCATATATTTTCTTTCGTAGAAAAATAAGGGATGTTTTTTGTTTTGTATTAATTGAACATATAGAGTTTAAAAATAAATGTTTAGAAAATTATATACAATTATCCACTCTTTTACTAAAACAAACCACCCAACCTCCCAATACCCTTATCTAAAAACCATTAGATTAAAAATTTATTATTATCTCCTATAATTATAGATATTATAAAGAGTTTCTATGATTTAGAATATCCATCCAAGCTTCCTAAAACACCCATACATGGAAATGGATCCCCTTGATATTCTCTTTATTCAATAATTTTATTTAAATAATGACATTGATTTCTAATTTTTAATGTTTGGATAAATTTGAAGACATAAATATTAATTTATTGACTATTTAAATTTTTTAAATTTTCCCTTTAAATATAATTAATCCCTTTCACAAATTTTCAGGTAACCCTGTTATTCTGATGAGATTATGCTATGATATTCCATGCCAAACATTTTTTATGAAAATTTACATTCATATTTCAACATAAGGGTATTCACATAGATGTACCTATTAGTTATCTATTGGGGAATTCAATATATGTAAACCACACTCTTATTCATGGTATTATAAGTTATTAAATTCATTATTAGGATGTATGATTAATGTGGAGAACATAATCCAGAACATTATATCCTTGGGATGAATGTGAATGAAATTATATAGTGCTACAATGCATTGCGTAGAGTTTTTATCACATTATATTCTATTTACTACTTATTGGTGGTTATTATAATTACAATATGTTATGTTTTCCAAGAATTATCCATGAATTATTATTATTAAGTCATGTTTTATGTGTTTTATACATTTCCTTGGGGCATTTATGATATCATCATATATCATGGTTAGATGTTCAAGTGTATGATTCTCACACATCTTACATCACATTGATATTCATATTTAATCACATGTTTTACTTTCATCATTTAATGCTTTTATTATTCACTATCTGAGATATATACCCCACCCATTTATTTTGTATATAAATGGCTATCCCTTCTAGTTATAAAATATTATGTATATTTAAGAGTATGTTGTATATATTTAGTTTCTTTTTTCTATATTTATACTTAACATTTTATGATATTACACAATGAATCTAGAACTCATTATAATATATGTTTGTTCTAAGTTTATATTTTATTAATAAATCTTTGAATAAATTAGATTAAATATACTATTTATGATAGTGACCATTACATAACTCCTTCAAACTATCATGTTTATATTTAGTGATAATTTTACATTTACATAGAACTTATTCCACATGTATTGTTAATGATAGGGTATATTTTTTTTACAAAAATAAAAAATATATATATAAGTTGATTTTATGACATATGAATATTTATATTTTTATACATAATGGTTATCTTGCGGATGTGTGTATTGGAAGTCAAAACATTTGTAGGTCAAATGGGAACCCTATTTTAATATCTTAGAAATTCCATTAATCAAAATACACTTTGTTAAATGAGTAACACAAAATTATTTTTTAATAAAATATTTTCCCTATAGAGGTGGTTAAATAAAAAAATTGAATACATTATTATTGTATATACCTTTTTTGGAATAATTATAATATTGATAAAAAATTATTTCTCTAGGATATAAAAATTGATTTATCAATATACGAAATCCAATGTTTACTCCCTGCTGTAAGAAATATTTCAAAAAGTTGTTTAATTTGGTGAAAATTTAAAATCATTTTAAAATTATAATAACACATAATATAATTAATTATTATAATGTACTCAAATTTAATGTCCTCAAAGAAGATTTACGCTCTATTAATGAATACTGAGTTTCCAAAAATCATTGATACATGGGTTATAATTGGATATTTATCTATTTGAATAAAAGTAATATATCTAGATTTTCATTTTGCAAGAATTATAAATATATATTATGATTATATATCTTTGAGTGCTAAATATAAAATTCAAAGGAAAAGAGGGTGGATGACATAAATATGTATCAATGAATTGTTTTTCAATATAATGAACCCTTGCAGAATGAGATTTTTTTTAATAGAAATTCATTCAATTTGAGGGTTCATAATAAAACATAAAATAACATGAAAAAATAATAATTCGTGATATTATATATAAAATATAGAATAATACAATACATAAATGAAATTAGGAGTATAATAACAATCATGACTGAAAGAGTGAAATTTGAGATGGAAAGTCTTTCCTTGTTACAAATTCATTATTTTTAATGATCCTATCATTATGAATAATGAAATTCAGTTTATTATATATCTCTTTAGGAATAATATAATTATAAATGAAATGTAACATGTACACTTTTTTAATATTCTCTATAATTATTATATTATTTCATGATTATGTTATGGTTATAATTTTACAAGGGTCGGATTATTTTAGTAATTTTAGAGATCAATGATATTATATTAATAATAAGTTATATAAATAATTTAACCATTAGTTAATCAAATAAAAATAATGATTAACATTATTTTTTTTGTAGAGGATGGAACTGAATAAAAAATTGTTACATTAATAAAAAAACATGTCAATATAATAATTTAAATATACTTATTATATTACTATGATATATATAGGTTTGTAAGAGAAATATAAAGAATCATTTTGTTAAGGATTATGTAATACTAACTTTGGGATTATGTATATTTTCTTGAATATAATTGTGAAAATAAATATGTTATCCTTAATAATTTAGAGGGTAGGTTCATAAAAATGAGATATAAATCTAATATGAGAGAAAATTAATATACACAGTACATAATTCAATGGATTTGGTGTTCCATGAATGTGTGTAATTGTTACTTTTATATGTGAAGAAAAACATTGTTTAATGGACAAAGGTTAAATTATCAATGATAATATTACACGATTGAAAGATAAAAAAAAGATATAAATAATGGGGTCTGATATTTTTTTGGCTCAATAAAGACTCATCCAAGTATTTCATAAATATTTTTGAAACATGTTAGAATTTATTTTTTAAGGTTGTTTAGTTTTAGATTTTTTACCTTGGTAACTAGATTCTAACAAAGTATTTATTATTATTATATAAATATAGAATAACAACACTAATTTTTTGGATGTTATGAGAATAAATTTATTCTCTATTTAATCTAAGTGAAAAACTATATAATATATAAATTAATTTTAAATTAAAAAAATTAGGTATATAAAAAACAATTTTTTTGAGAATTATATTTTTATCAATTATGTGTTCATATTATTATTGGGAATTGGTTTTATATAGAAAGTGTTATAATATATTTATATAAGTGTGTGATAATATTATTAGATTAATAATTTGAAATGTATTAATTAAATTTATTACATAAAAACTATGTAATACTAATAAAACTATTCATTGGGAAAAAGATTTGACATTATCATAGTCATGAACCTTAATCATAGTAATCATAGTATTTTCCTAATATTGAAATTTAAATTATTAAATAATAGAATATTATTAATATAATATATGAAAACCATTTTGATGCATTAAATTTCTACAAGCGGTGAAATTAAATTTTTTAATATAAATAGAAAAAAAAATTTAGAAAAAAAATTAAAATTATATTTCTATAATATATATATATATATATATAGGTTTCATAAAATCTATATAGAAATTTAATTTAATTTATTATACTTATAAATATATTTAATTTATATATAAATATTTACAAAAATATATATGATATTTTTGTATTATAAAAGTGATAGTTTTAAATAAAATATTTTTTAACATATCCTCTAAAATCCACTTACATTACAAAAATCCCAAAAAAATAAGATAATATTATTATAATTAATTTAAAATTGATGATTTTGTTTTTTATTAAAATTCTTGTTTTTATCATGTTATATTTTTTTAATAAAATAATAAAACATAATTGAAACATTTTATATAAAAAAACGTTATTTTCATATAATAATAATAATTATTATTATTTTACATCATATTGATACTAAATTAGTGGAAAAAAATACTAACATCATTCATATGTATCATCATTAATCACATGATTATTACAATAGAATTTCACATCGCATAAGAAATATTTTTGTTAAAAAAATAAATTCCAATATAATTAATTATCTTGTTAGTCAATTTATACCGATTGAGATAATGTAAAAATGAATAATATTCAGTCCCATTACATGAATCCATGTTATCTGGAGAAAATATTATGTACCATTTGATCAATTATGTTCACTCTATATGCATTAGTCATGAACATAATCTTATTAACATAAAGGTGAATGTCAACATTGAATTTACCTTTAATTTAAATGAATGCAATAAATTTCAGTGAACCAATGAAAACAAATATTCATATAATTCAACATATAAAATATAATTACTAAATGATACGTGAACACTATTATATCGTTGGATTGTTCCCAAGTGCAGCAACTATGGTCTGGTTGGTACCCCATAATGGTTTCCATTAAATCCAGTAGATTTCTCTGTATAAATTGACGGAATTGAAATCCAAGAATAGATGAGACAAGATCATCACATATAATATATAATTAATTTAATTAGGTTAATAATTACATCGTAATGAAATAATTCATTCTTTAATGATTTTTAATAATTACTTCACAGTGTATAGCCTTTGTAGTGAGAGGATTAAAGTATAGAAACCCTCATGTGGGGATCCATATGTTCATCACAAGCCTTTGAATTCCACCATAGAAAAATATGGGATCAAGTGTAGTAGAATAATACATTTTTAATGTCAATCACTGATAGCCACAAGAGAATCATTAAAGTATAAGGTTTTTTTATTCTCTGTAGAGTTGAAAGTGTTTAAGAGGATTATCACATTCTATTGTTTTTAGAACTTTTTTAGAAAATATATATATGTATTTATAGGATTACATTATAATTCATTAGGTAAAATTTATTTAATGTTTATTTTAGTGGTAGAGAATGATAAAACTGAGTATTTATTAACATAATGTATGAAAATAAATGTTTTGACATGAGGTATTATTATTCTATTAATCCTCAATTAATCCAATTTCAAAATAATAATAATAATAAAATTTTTTTTATTATTATTTAAAATTTACTAAGATAATGTGTAAATAAATATGACTTTCTAAATAAGTAAAATAAATTTCATTCAATAAATATTTTACATTTCATTTCCCACAATACCATTAACTCGACTTATCATTTCACATTGATATTTACTGATCCATGGTTAATAAATATTTATTTTATAAACTTAATATCAAAACATTATTCTATGATTAATTAATAAATTTTATATTCAATTAATGAGTGAATAAATATTTTTTAAATATTCATCACACATGAATTCTATTGAATAACTGGTGGTAAAATATATTTCATCAATGAAACAAGGATAATTATTATGTCATAGAGGCGAATAAGATAGAAACCCTATAACCGAGTGTTAAAGGCTTATTCATGGAATCTAAGAGATCATTCGTTCATTACCTATTAGGAACATTTAATATTATGGTACTGTAAAGGCTGTGAAAAATGAATGATGCTGAACTGGGTTTTAGAACCATGTTATTGGCTTCATGTCAACAATTCCTATAGGCCATGTAATTAATAAACATGGCTCGATTGATAGATGATCTTCATTTAGGGTTATGGAATTGATCTCGTGCAAGTGTTTGTATTTTGTGTGTGTGTGTTCAAATGTAGTTTTATCCTAAGAGGATATTACTTACATAATATTTTAAATTCAAAGAGAATTTAACTATATTTTTTGATGCACATAGTGTGTGGCCATGTAGCTATCTTTGTTAGTTTCATTAGGAAAACAACCCAAAGTCAATGGTTAATGGCTATAAATACAGTAAGGAATCCATATATAATTATGTAAAATGTATCAAGTACAATAACCAAAAAAGAATGAAGATTATATAATATAATAATTTTTTTTAATATCTCAAATAAATCAAGATTCATATTGGTGACATGAAGTTATATTCTAAATGTTACATTATTTAACCTTTAATAAATGAACATCCTTATCAATGTTTAATATCCATGGACATAATAGGAAGTTACATAACCATCTGATTCCATGAGATATATACTACTTTTTTATAAAAAATGGGTTTACCATTTATCCCATTATTCATTAATGAAATTTCAATAATGATAAACCTAATGTATCATACATCAACATAATCATATGTCATTTTTTAGTTTTCATTAATATTCCAATGTGTGCGACTCATTACATGAATAAATAATAATATATATTATATATACTATAAAACACATCCATGGATATAAACATCCAATATAAAATTAAATTGTGGAATTCCTAATAGATGTTGATGTTAGTATATCCACGGTTCTTGATATTAAAAAATATGAAATTCATGTTAAAAGGTCTCAATGCATTATGAAACACTACGCCAAATATCATTTATCATATATGTCCTTTAAAAAAATTCAATTCATCAATTTAAAATTTATTTGAGATTAATTTTATTTATATTATTGTTCTTTATAATATTATGGAACAGATATATAAATTCAGTGTGATATTTACCCTTAGTACATAATCACATTCAGTTTCATGCCGTAAAATGGTCATGATATGATATGAAAATAATTTAAATTTAAAGTAATGGTTATTTTTGTAATATAATGTATAAAATTGTAAATTATAGGTATCCTACTAAGATATAAAATACATAATGATGCATCCATCCATCTTCCATATAAATCAAATGAAAATAGAAAATATAATTTATAATTTATTCAAAATAACAAATTCAATTTAATGAAATACCAAAATGAAATTAAATAGAATGACCCTGGACACAAAATATGGACAATGTTTATAGCCAAAAACATTAAACAATCCTTGTACAAGTCATGAATAATGTTTTAATTTTATTCAAGGACTCCATTAAAAAGATATCATTGTACACATAAATAAAGAAATCAATATTTATTTTAAAAAATAAATATGATATTCTAAAAGACATTCTTGGATCATAATTTCCCAAAATCTATGACCTAGAGATAACAGTCAATATTTGGATCAATAGTTTATTAATTAAAATTAAACATGGTCATCTGATGAGGGTAATACTATTATAGAACTAATATTTCATTGAAACCAAATTAATCAAATTTACACTAAATTTTAAAAATCATACAATTATTTTGTAGTACATTATATATTTTGAACAAAAAAAATATATACCCCTTAAAATTCAAACAAAAACCTGTTTTCATACTATGGAATGAGTCTTACATATGAGGGAACCCATATGTAAAAGTAAAATAGTTACTCTTACAAATATTGACTCTAATATAAAAGTATTTTCGATTTTTCTAAAAAGAAGTTGTCTCTTAAAAAATTATTTTAGATACCCCATATAATTTCTAGACCACATTCGTAACCTATAAATCTCTTCAAAAACATAATATTTGTTGAAAAATTGAACAAATCTCCTCAATGATCCTAGAATACATTGAGACACATTTCTAAACTATTTCAATGACCCATCACACCTCTATATGGAATTAATTCACATGGTCAATCCAATATATGGCCTATATTATTATTCCCAAATAACAATTACTTCTTTAATATTTTCAAATATATATAAATAATTATTTCTATAAAATTTTAATTATATTTATCATTTGGAAAAAATTCAAAATAATTTTTCACTATGACCGGTCCATTTTGTCACATAATTAAACCCATATATAGTTTTGAATGGAAAAATAATGATTCATTTCAGGGTATTAAATTCAATATAAATATCGTAAGGGATGAAAATATTTTTATTCTTCACCATATATTCAATATATTCATCGACTATGAAGAAGATATCAAACAATCCTTGTTTTCCGTCCAATGAGTAAAACATAATTAATTGGGTGTGATGACATTATGAATAACCATAAAAATAGTGATTATGAGTAATATAACTAATGAAATTTTATACCACATTTATATAGATAAATATATTTACAAAATCATATTTTATTATAATTTTGTGCCTGTGAATTATGAATTAGTTCCTATTGAAAGACTATAATATTATAAAAAATCACAATCATTTATATTAACATAATAAATATATGTAATACAATAGTTAGGATATTACTTATTATAGATTCCATTTTCAATAAAAAAATCTAATAATATATTAAAATGATTGAAAAATTATTTTTTTCATCAATTATTGAGTAAAAAATATATTTATTATCATCATTATTAGTGAATTGATGAATAAAATTATCATGCAGCTATTGTTCTTTTTGTTAATTAGAATAAAAAGATATTAACTATCACTAATTATATATTTCCTTAATTCAATGTCGTTGTTCATAATAAAATATTCATTCTAGATATTGTTTTTAGGTTTTATTACATTACATGTTACAGATGTGAATAAATGTTGTGTTCCAATCCCCCTCTTTGAACAAGTTCACTTTCTAAATCACTTTTCAGATGTATTCCTCGATTATTTAAAGGATTAAAATTCTTCAATGATCTAATCCTCCATAAAAAAGTTATATTCATCAAAAAATCTTGATATATAACACTAAAATGAACTTAGTGTATTCTCAACATTTCTAATATTAGTTCACATCATACAAGATAAATTCTTAAAGAAGTTTTCTAGACATTTCTTCAAAACCATTATATAATATTTTTTAAAAAAACATCACTCCTAATGTGAATATAATTTTTAAATCTCAAATTATATACTTTTTTTCATGTCAATTGGGTCATATATTATTTTATTTCACGAGTTATGGAATCTTATACCACCTGAGGTTGAGATAAGAGTGAATGAGTAGATGATCAATGTTAATTTCAGAGGGAGTTAGAGAAAAAAATAATTCGAGCTTATGAATTCACCATTAAGAGATTATATATCCAAATATATATAAATATTTATTCTTCCACATTTTTATACATTTTTATTTATACTATTTCAAATAACATAAAAAATGTCAATAATATCCAAAATATTTTAAATTCACTATTACACATAGGGACCTTAGATGGTATGATCATATCTTATAATTCCATAACATTGTTGAAGTTAGTAGAAAATATCAATGGTGAATATACCTTGCTACTAAGATTAGTGCTACAATACTATAAATCCCTTGAAAATTGATATCTATTAAAATATAATATTCATGTGTAAAAAAAATCTTATTAATATGAGTTAGATCAAATGGAATCATCAATTCACATCTGAAAAAAATTAAAAAATTATATTAAGTTGAATAATTAACAAAATAGTGCAAAATAATTTAATGAAGAAATTAATAATAAAACATTAATTATTAGTAAAATAATAAATGAACAATGTAATTAGTTTATCTACTAACACACACCCCTAACATATTTATTATGTAAAATGAATGTTATAGTGAAATATATAGGGAAAGTGGATTATTCTAAAAAATGTTTATAGAATTCAAAATAAAATAATCTATAATATAGACATTAGTGAAAAACCATAAATAAAAATACATATAAAAAACATTGAAAAATCATATTTTACAGGATATGTTATATCACCCAATCCCATCAATGGTTGGTATACCAACAACATTGTACAATATATTATGACCAGTCAAATTGTACATCGTGTCCAATTTAAGGCCTAAATTATTATGAATTATTGAATTAAATTTCAGAACATCAATTTATAGGCATATCCTCATGTTTCTTTTTTGGGATAACCATCCATATCAACTAATTTTAAACCCAATGTTATCCATACATAGTCTTATTCTATTATAAAACACCAAAATTCATCATTTATACCCCACAAATTTCATCCAAAATTTATATACATAAAAATACCATATATTATGATGTGATGATCCACAAATTAATGATTCCTACATTCATTTCCTTGGGTTTGATCAACATTTCCCCTCCATTCTCTAACCAGTTTTATACACAAAATATGTGAAATGTTCCCCAAATATATGAACAATGGCTTTTTAGAACCCAAACATAATATGTAGGATAAAAATTTCATTCCAATTCAGTTGATATTTTGGCACATAATAAAAATATTAATTAACACTAAAAAGAAAAATTTTAATAATAAGAAACATATTAGTGATGGGTGAAAGTGATAGATTATTATTAAATTATAAAACATTCAATGTTACTATTTATAAGAAAGGTAAACAATGAAGGTGTAAACAACCCCAATACATTCAAAATATATGGAGTCAAAATATTATGACTCAAGTGATAAGACCAAAATGATTTATGATCATCAATAAACATCTTAGAAATAGAATATCAAATATTGTTCACATCACTGTAAATATGTCATATCATAAATTTCAATCATTATTTCTAATTTAATTATATAGTACATGATGAGTATAGTTACCATAAAACATTTCGTGACCCAGGTTTTATCAAATTTATAATAGGTAAGAAGTCATTGGGAATCAAAATATTGTGAAATTTTAATTTCGATATTTTCTTCACAGTATATAAAATAGCCTAGATATCAGCCACTAAATTTGAATGAGCTAAAAGAATGAATGGGAAGTGTTCCATGATTAAAACTATAATAATTATTCCATGAAATACTATATAAGAATATGGTTGTATAATGAATTAGTGTGCAAAAAATGTTTATTATAATTTCAAGGATAACATAACATTTTAATATAACATGTGACTATTTCCCTCTAAAACTCACCAAATTTTGATAATGTATAGACAACAAAGGATCTATTATATATAATGTTCTTCTAAGATCTTACATAAGAACGTTAACTTATTTCAACTCCATTCGTCAAATATATTTTACATAAAACAAAAACATAACATGATTTTTGATTTTATATTTAAAAGGAAAATGAATCTTCGGTGACATATGTATCTTCAGTAGTCCATAAATTAACCAAGACTAAAAAAATGGATATGAACATAATTGACTTACTAAGATATTACATTCCAGATATATATATATATATCCAAAAAAATCATAGATTTCAATTGACTATTTGAACTCCATGCAACATGTAAAATTTGTCAACAGTATTTTATTCGTTTTGATCCAAGAGACTATCATGTAATTGTTTCCCCCAAAAACAATTTTAATATAAAACATTACCTCAATTAGAAAATCAATGTAATATTTTCAGTTAATAAGGTCATTATTCTCCATATTTTATTTATTAAACTAATAACTAAGATCACGAAATTTCTATAATCTTGTATCATTTGATCTAATAAGTGTCACATGTGGGTTTTATAAAGGGGTTAGGAGGGTATAATAAATCACCCTATTATATTATTAAAATACAAAAAAGGAGAAAAACATGATAATAAGATCCTTATCATAGAGAGTGGAATTTATTTATAATTGAAATAGTATGAATTATATAGGTATGCATAAGAAAGGATGAAATACTTAATGAGTGTGGAATTAGTGGAACCTCATTGGCACATATAATAATTAAAAATTAGAGGAAATTATATAATGGGATCTATAAATAAACTAAAGTGGGAATTTATTTGAATATTTCAATTTTAATCTATTTTAAGGTACTCTGTCAAACATGATTCATACACTGTATATCTTTCCTAGATATGAACAAAACCCTCATAATTTATATGTTATATAGTGTGAAATCCTTGTAATACATTAGTTTTAACAAAAATAACAAATTATTCTTATACTTATGTAATTATTTTTATGTGTATTTGGATTTGTGGTGAATTGGAATCATATTTAGTATGTTATTTTATATAACATCTATATACATTTATTTTGAGGTAATTGTCTCTCTCCCCATATTTTACATTGTATATTAAAAAAATTTAGTTATTTTGTGGGTTATTTCTTAGATATTGTTGGAAGGTTCACAGAATATAGGTTCTTAATATTAACGTTTTTGGACCACATTATCTTCACTGTGAGTTTCAGGTGTAGATTTATGTGAGTCAACTATTTAATTAGTCTGTTTTTTATTGCGTCCCCTAATAAAATGGAATAAGTCTCATCATACTATTATCAATGTAATTATAAAAAAAACACCAAAGTAGTTATAAGAGGTGGGATGTTTTCAGCCATATACATTATTAATAATCTAAAGATATAATGAGGGTTTATAATTTTATGAGCCATTATTACATATCATTGGTACTCATACTATTGAATCAATAAATAATCATTCACTTGAGTATACAACTAGTTTATTCCACTTTCTATCATATTTTAATAGAAATTGGTAAAAATAACTCTATACTAACTATTTTTCAAATACAGATAGATATTTCAATAAAATCACAATATCAATGAATTTTTACAACCATAAATATATAAAATGAGGTCCATATGATACTATATTATAACTATTTATTTTAATCATTATGTAACAATTAATGAAATTTTATTTTCAATTAACTAAACACACAAACAAGGGAAATACCTCGATACCCAATCTCATGTTCTAGTTGGGGATATATGGTTAGACTAGCAAACAAATAGTCATATAGGTTAGATAGTAATACATTCATAGTGTATAATTATTTAAAACAATCCAATATCTATATGGGTGAAATAAAACAAAATCTATGTAAAGTCAAAATTTATCTCAAACTTATGTAAGTGGGTTACATTAATATAATATAATAGTGTATACTATGGATAATGTTTTACTCAGAACATATAGAGTTGACTAAACATGATTATACACATAGTTGTCCTCATATAACTCTAAACCAAGATAGTGGGTGAGTATTATATTAGAGACTGTAGAATATTTTTAACAATAACATCCAACAATCACATTCTCACATCACTCACACAATGTACGGTTAGTAGGTAAAATAATAATTCTACCCAATCGATAAGTAATATATCATAAATATATAATATTACACATATAAACTCAAAAGAATCCATTAAATAATATTGAATAATAATATATTTAACACATAAATTATAATTATATTATACATTCAAAGATTTATTAATTTATTTCTCAAAAAATATAAAATTAATATTATCATATCCTTATCATCCTATGTCATCACAATTTATTTTCACAACATTCACACATTACTAAAAATTTTAATCTGTATCTCCAAATCATTATATCCATCATAGAAATCGAGAATGTTCAAAAGGAAATTCTCTATAATATTTAATAGAATTTGGCACTGTTCAATAATTATTAACAATATCCCAACATAATACTACAACTCATTTGATTATTTATGTATCATTATCCTAATGTACCCTCTTATTAATTTTAGGATATATATCCTCAATCATATGAATCATTATAATAAATTAAAGACATCTATATGCTTCCAATTATTTATTACTAGATCTCCATATAATCTTATAATTTAATTCTTAAATGTATACTTATTAATTTCAATTAATGAAAAAAATAATCCATATAATCATTTTGAAATAAATTATATTATTTAAAACACATTCAAAAAAATATTTGACAAAACATGTAGATAAGATAAGATAACTAAAAATTTACATTCAATTTTAATCATAAATGTAATGATAATTTGATTTCAAATCATATTTAATTTATATAATAAATTTGAATGTCAATTAATAACAATATTCTATATATAATCTTATAAAATAAAGCATCTATATTCCTTAATGTTTAACACTCCCTTTTAATGTCATGAAAAGTATTTATGGGGCATAATTATTAATAATTTGACAACCAACTCTCTATTTAAAAAAAATATTATTTCGATTATAAGAAAACATTCGCTATAATATTTCTACGTAAAAATAAAAAAATTATCACATTGGAAACATATGTAATTTATCAGTGTTCTGTGAAGTGGAAATTCAAAAAATCCATAAGATCACTTTAATGAAATTGTATCTATTTGTGAGTTTTAAAAGGTAATGTAAAATACATTATTATGTTTCACTCTAGAAAAGGTCGATAATGGTACGCACTAAAATAAAAAGATTTTATTACCAATGTAAATTTATAATTTACATTATTATAGTCTGAGAAATAATTTGCTATATATAATATTATTCTCATAATTTATTTACATTGATTTCTATGTACAATAAAAAAGGTTGTCCTTGAAGCTACTCAATAATAATATTTTATTAATTGAATGTTAAAATTTATTTTTGGGTGATTAATATTGAATAAAAATAATCTCTAAACAAATTATAAAAACATGTGATAGATTATAGTGTGTGAAATAAATCATTGTATAATGGAGATGAAGGACGAATAATGAGTTAGTGGAGATTATAGGTTAGTTTTATTGAATATTATTGTATACCACTTGTATTAATATGTTTAAAATTACTGTGATCAAAAATTCTTTTGAGTGAATCATCAAAAAACTGATAGACTCACTAGTACAAGGACCTGTCCCAAAACTATTATCATATAAGATTTACTAAAAAAATTTATAATTATATCTATAATTTATTTTTTATATGATTTCTAGGAATACAATTATACAAGAATGATTTAATTTACTTACTATAGTTCTCATGATTTAATTAAAGTATTCTAAAAAAACTCATGCACAAAATTCTTTAAATAATTTATAATTTCAATAAATTATTGAAATCACATGAAATAAATTTATATGGATTAGAGCATTAAATATATATACTCGGTAATGAATATAACATAAACATAACCCCTTTAAGAGAAATTTTTTGGTAATAACAAGGATTCTCAATTGGTTATGGTGGCTCAGGCACTACATTGTCTTTGAATAATCATCTATTCTAGCCAAATTCCCTGATTTCATTATTTATATTCACTTTTAAACTTGTTATTGGACCTTCTATGACTATGTGATTAGTCTATATGGGTCATCTGTATTTTGATCACTCCATAAGAAAAACAATAATAATTTTGAAATATTTATGTCATAAACCATCAAGTGAATTCATTATTATCCTTTACTTCATGTCATCATTATATCATCAGTAGATTAGATACATTCATAAAAAGTAGCTAATGATTATCTTCATTGAGTTTATCATTCAACAAACAATGATTTCCCCATTACATGTTTTTTTCATGTCCTTAATGTACAATAATGGAACTAGTGACTTGGGATTTATCCCAGCCTTTAAAATCATATACATTATGTTTTTTGAGTGATTCATGGATTATTAGAATAATATACAAATAAATTAAGTGAATCTTCTATGTTTTAAAAATTAAATTGTTTGTTTTTAATTTATTTATAATTAAAATATTTTTGTTGAAATCAGATTATATTTTCATCATTAACAGACCTACCACAAATATGAATTTTCAATGTTAAAAATAAACAAAAAAATGAAAAATTGTATTCAATATATGTGATGGATTAATATTTTTTATTTGATGATATCATTATATAAAATCCCAAGTGCTCATTACATATTTTTATAAATTATCATTTTGAATTTTATATATATAAAGGGAAACCAAATTTGTTTTTTTAATTGAAATAAATATAATAATTATATATATATATATGATATAATAATATTTTGTAAATGAATACATGTTTTTCATAAATGATTTAAGTTATAGGTAATTTATTTTTTTCAAAATTAATTTTTTATTGGAAAAAATTTAAATTTTTTTAATCGAATCAACAATTAATTTAACACATAAAAATATAATTCAAAACAAAATAAATTTTATTGATGGTTTCATATTCATATGGTAATTTTCTTTGAATGGTAAACATTGGGATATTATTTTTAACAAAGTGTTTTACATAATCTATTCATGATATGATTACAACATATAACCCTAGAGATTAATATTATATCTTTTACTGTTATATAATATTTGATGTGTATTTTCTAATAAAAGACGATAAATATATCTTTAAAAGAAATAGGTTTTTAATATTCATTTATAATTTTATATAAATTCGTATTCTAAATTTTTTTAACATAAACTTTAGGCATATTTTATTTTTATAAAATATTACTCTTAATCGATTAAATAGCTTTTTTTGAAAATAATATAAATTATTTCTTATTTATTATTTTAATAAAATAAAATCCAACTTATTTATAGTGATTTATTTTTTAAAATGGTAATTTTATTTTGATAATAATGATGTTTGAAAATTAAAATTCATTGGTAAAGAGTATTAATGTTATGGTATATAACCTCTTTCTCAATAATATAGTTTCTAATGTATAAATATTGATATTAAATTTCTATTCAATAAAACTAATGTTTTATTAAAATATATTGTTTTACGAGTGAATTAAATATTTTATTGATCATATAATATTAAAAATAATAAAAACTGAAATTGAATACCACACGAAAATGAAAGTAGATCATATTCAGAATAATGTTGTTCTTATTAATTAATTAATTTTATTTAAATATTAAATAAATAATAAAAGAATTTTTAATATGATAAAATATAATTTAATATTCCAAGGATTACATTGAAGTTATATTTCCATAATGTTTACAAAAATCTGTAAAAGAAATGAATTTTTATGATAAATATATAAAAAAATCCATTTTTAAATTCCATAGTTTTTACGAAATAATATCCTTATAAATGTGAATAAAAATTTAACAAATATTATTGATGTATAAATAAAATAATTTATTAAATAACTATTTTAATTTTCAAACATAAAATCAATTTTAAAAAATTACCTTATATTTTACCCAAACGAAAAAGTTTATTTATTATTCATTATGTTTCATGAAATGTATTATTGATTATATTTAGTTTGGGTTTTTTTTAAATATCAACAAACCTCAATTTATTAATCATACGCTAACAAAATTCATATGAATAATAAATATATTATAAAATTTAATCTAAAAAATAAATATTTAATTTCCTATTTTGAAATAATCCCCCCCCCCCATTATTATATATTCTCCCCACCTTCGCAACATTATCCTCGCATATAAAATACATTTTATTGAAAAATCGATATATAAATTATTCTCTCATCTCTCATAAATATTTATTTATAACAATAGTGTGACAAAAATCAACTTCTCTAAATGTTTTATGACCATTGTATTGGATTTGACTTATAGAGACCCAGTTTTTGACATTCAATACATTTTATTTTTACATATATTTCTGGATATAGTCACTGAGATTGCGTTCAATTTAAATTCCTAGTGTGTCTACAATTTATTATTTTTAATAAAAAGTAGATGTTTACTATGAACATGATGGAAACATGTTATCACACTAATGGTATACCAGATAAGCAATCTAAGTCCACAATTGAGTTCAGAATCCTGTGTTTACCATAGGTCTGGTATGAATTTTTTCGGCATGGTGATTCTAGGAGAAAAGTATCCCAAAAAAAATTCATAAATAAAATAATTAAATTAAACAATTTTATCTCGAACGTCGAGCCTAATAACTTCTGAATAGTGACTCAGATTGGAAAACAAAAACCCCCATTGATTTCAAAATGGGGTGGTTTACATTTGAGTTACATAAAATGATCGTGTCTGGATGTTTAATATTTTATGACCATTGGTGGGTTATTGAAATTTTGTGTTAATAAGAAAATTAATGGGGTAGGATTAGGGTAGGCCCCTAATCTCTCTCTCTCTCTCTCTCTAACAAATACTCACACTCTTCATTATTTGTCAATATATGGAATTTTTAATCGAATCGATAGGGGATTTCAATGGATGTGAAGAACCAACAATGGCAATGACAATCATATTGTTTCAAGGTAGGATTTATTTCCAATGGACCTCTGATTGATGTATTTTTTTAAATCTATTTGTTGTTAATTTATTTTTTTTCACTTTGATTATTGGTGTTGATGGATGCACTAACATTACCATCAATGTACCATGAAAATAAAATAAATTCATCATGTTCATCACCCATTCAACATACCCATTAGTAGGGATAGGAAATAGAAATATCCTTTATATCTCATCAAGTATATCCTTGCATTGGTGCATGGCAGTGATGTTCATAGACGACCCTCATGCATATTACCCACTAGAGGGGCTATGCATTGGTTTCTAGACATTGAGACATGACATCTTGACTATGATGCACAGTTATGAGACATTCTTTGACGTGGCATTAGAATCTCAAGAAAGGGAGATAAGTTTCCCACAGATACACATCTTTGTGATGTGACCGAAGATAATGAGGGTGACATAGTTCCCCCCAAAGAGGATAATAACATATTTCTTTGATTGAGTCCCATTGAATTTTAGTTCAGGGTAGACCTATTGGATTTTGTGCATCAATAGTGGTTACATATGGGAATTTTGGATTATTATTTCTCCTGGGATCTGATTTTGAGATGGATACCCCCATACAATCCCAATATTTTTTTACTATATATATATATTCTAATTTTTAGTACACACTCCTTGAATTTTGGTTACTCTCTATCCAGGAGATGTGAAGATGTGTGGGGTATTCCACATGTGTTCCATGTCTACATTATCTTGGTTGGATGAGTCTACTATCCTTATATAGGTATCAAATACTCAATAATATGTTTATATTCTCATCATTTCTAGATCATCATATTTGGTTGAGTTTATATCAGTCCATTATTGGGTCGAGACGCACTTATTCTACTTTAACTTGTTTCTCTTACTACTCACCTCCCCAGTACCTCTATTGTTGCTACCCCAATCCTTCAGGGCATCTTACTGAGTATCTTTAAAATCAGCCTTTATTTGGATTTACCTACACTTGGTGTGCCTTTATAGATGACAAAGAGGTAGATCGTGACTTTAGAGGATATTACAGTTATAGATTCTTGGACCATGTGCGGTAGTCGTTGCTTGGTACCCCGAATAGGAGGTCCCTCAACTGCATTACTTTTCCACTGGTTGCCTAATTCTAGCAGTATTGTAGTTGGGCATGTTTTTTCCCTTTGAAAATTATTTTATTTTCTATAGTTGTACTATTCAAAGGACGATTCATTTTTGTGGGTTTATATAGATTTGTTGTTTCATTTATTCATTTCCCTATGAAATTTTCCATGGATATTGTGGTGTGTGTAAAGGTTCATAGGGAAGGGCCTCTCCATGTTTTTTGTGCCTTCGGTGCTAGTCGATACCCCCCTGGACTCTGGTGGTGGGATTGCGGTAGCTGCGGCTCAACACATGGCATGGTACGAGCCATGCAATGTGGCATCAAAGGTGGTTCGACCCTTTGGATTTTGTACACTAGATTCACAAAAAAGGTCCTCATTGGGTGTTGGGAAATAGTATCAAAGTGTCTCAAGATCTTATCTAGGCTATTGAGTCTAGTGATTTTATGAAAGGGTGATATGTACATTCATAAAGTCATATGATTACTTACTTGTCGACTCAACAACCTGAGACACTTGTTGCAGGGAACCACTGTACATTCATCATATTTGGTTGATTATATGACATTCCGTATTGATTTAGAACACCATTGTTGTTTTATATATATATATATGTGTGTATATATATATATTATCATATGTCTACTGTACTCTTAGATAAAAGTTAGGATGTCTCCATGAGACAGCTAGTTCGGATACAAGCTCTGGTTCATGATGAAAACTATGTGATTGACGAGGCCTCAATTTTGGACTTTCATGAGATCCCCATTCTATGGGTGTGGATGTAGCATCATAGCCACATGTTGTGTAGTAGAAACCATGAAAAGTGTGGGTTCAATATGTGAAAATGATTGGTGGACATCATTGGTTCCAATTATAGAGATCGTTGATATTCCATAGTGATCCAGACTCTCAGGGAGTAGAGGTTCGGCTAGAGTTAGTGGTCTAACTATTCAAGATAGCATAGACACTGAACGATCAAATGGTGGATTTAAAATTCAGACTTTTCCATGGAGCATCTGAGCATTGGTGGATCTTGGTAACTCAGATGCACGATGAGTCACCACTCTCATAAAATGACTTCCAACATATATTTCACGAGGAGTACTACCCCTCCATGTTGCACTCTATTTTAGTTCAAGAGCTTATGTAGTTTCATCATGGAGGGATGACAGTGATGTAGAATGAAACAAGGGTCAAAAACCATGCACACTACTATATAGAAATAATCTATAATTTCTACTTATTAGAATGGATTTTCGAGTAAGGAATCCCTAAAGAGATCCATGCCATCATATAGCCCTTTTCATTTACACTTATGTAAGAGTAATGGAGAAGGAACCACTAATAGAGAACATTCTGTTATTGGGATGACATACAGTTTGTTGTGTTAGAGGGTACAACAGAGCTGAGATATATTCTGTAGTTATCAGGCGTCAGATGTCATGATCTCATCATTTCATATCTTCTCTTGATCATACATGGGAATCAGGTCAGCTTATAAAGGGTCGGTGTTATGCATGTGATGGGAAATGTAAAATTTCACGAGGCTTCTAGAATAGATGTGATGAGAACAACAAGAATGAAGAAGGTAAAAAACCATAGTAGAGACAAGACAGTTATTGGGGTGGTCTCCTAGGATGTGGTTATGGAAGAGGAGCATGATGATATAGAGGTGTGGAATGATGGTTTGGGGTCTTTCCACCAATAGCAGGTGGTCTTCATGAAGCTCAATAATCTAGAAGATGGGTCCATGGATATATGCATGAATTGGGTCTCTAAGACCCTACAGAGCGTGCGATGATAAGTTGTATTCCCTATGACTTTTTTCTATATTTTTTGTATAACATGTAAGACTATGTGTGTATTACTTTTTTCTCCATTATCGTTGCTTCACGTTTTACCAGGGTGACGTGGTGTGTCGATATAACCATATGTCTTTGTTGTTCAATGTAACCTTTAATGCATGATCAAGTGGTCCTTCTCCCACTGAGAATTTTTTTAACATGAAAAAAATCGTGTGGCCGAGTGAGTGACCCCCAATATGATAGAATCAAGGTTTGGGGAATGATTTCCCTTCGAATAGTGTGTTTAGGGTGAGGATGTGTAATGGAATGTCGGGGGAGGTCCATGAATTTCTCGTGGTGTTTTACTGCTTGTCCACATTTCTTTTTTGATTCCACTAGTGGGATCGACCAAGAAAATATTATTGGGATTACTCTCCTTCAATGAATGGAAAATATGCATGGGGTATGACATGTTATTTCCATTCCTAGTATCTTATAGTTAGATGTGATTACTCACCTACACTGTTCATTGGTACTTTGTGTGCTCATCGTCATGACTTCTTACTACAATTACAATGTAAGGGTTGATGTGATGGAGACACCATGTGCAGAACGATGTGAATAAATATGTTTTTCTGGATATGATAGTCACCACACAAATAATGTGGAGAAACTACCTCATGGGAGAGTTCTTCATGGTTTTCCCAGACCACCATTATCTCATGTACATCTTCACCTAGAGATACTTGATCCTAAGGCTGCTACACTGGTTGAACATATAATAAGGCCATAACTATAGGATAGTCTATACCCTATGGAAGGGAATTGTTTTAACTTATTAGTCTTGGAAGAAGTCCCATGATCTCCTAGTGTGGGAATTTTAGGAGTAGTTAGCCTCCCGGCATTTGACCGTAATGGAGAATGAGAGTAAAAATCATCTTTCGTTTATTGTGTTGACTTCTTCACTTCCTGAGAATTTAAGAGAGTCTTTATTGTGAGATGTCGACTGTTAAATTATGTGTGGTCAGATATCCTCTGGTGTTTCCTCATATTATATTCTGAAGGAGGGAATCATGAGACCATATTCTAGTAGCATGTAGTGATTTCAGTCATGGCGAGTGATGTAGATATGGTAAGGTCACCTACTACCATTCACTACCCACTCTCCAATAGTAGGAGATGGTGCATGGAATTTTCCTCATGTTTCAGATGAGGAGATATGTGTATGTTCGTATTCACATCACTGAAATGAGAGATCTCTGTGAGGAAGTACCTTCCCATTGGTTCGCATGTTGTTTCCACATTAAAATGGGAAGGAGTTTTCTAGTAGTGAGAGATCTAGGTGTGAGTTCAATATCATGAGTTGATTTCCTGATATTTCCTTTTCAGGGATAAAAATATTATAGGATGGAATTAGGTAGAGAACATTATTTACAAATACATTTTCATTTTTTCGAATATAATTCCAACGTTAAGTGATATTAAGGAGTGCAATTCTAAGGACCGGTTTGTCGAAAATAAATTATACCAATATATTATGTTTATTTGTTCAATGCGCACAACAGAAATGAGATATAACTTATGTAGTAGCACAGACTATAATTCTAAGTCCATGGTAGTTTCTAGAACATGGGGTTGACCTTATATAGGGTGTAAATCTTTTCAGTGATATTCTTCTATGAGAAAAGTCACCTAGGGGAAAAATAATAAATTAAATAATTACATTTAATTTATTTTACCTCAAACACAGAACCAAATAGCATTCAAATGGGGAATCTGATTAGAAAACTGATATCATCGTTGAGTTGAGAATCATGTGTTTTTCCTAGGCCAGAAAAAAATGATTGGGTTAAAAAATTTTATATTTCTCTACCGTTGGTGGGTTTTGGAATTTTTTTATAAATTTTTTTGAGGGGAAGTATTAGGGTTATCCCCTAATACCTCTCTCTCCACAAATCTCCATCACATTATTCTTTGTCAAACTGAGGAGTTATTCATCTAATTGGATACATGTTTCAGTGGATGAATGGAACCCACAACATATATGATGATCAGATTGTTTCTAGGTAGGATTTTGTTTTTTAATATTTGAAATATGTTTTATTTGAAAATCCATTCATTGTAAATTTTGTTTCATCATTTTTTATCATCATTCATGGCTGCACTTAGAAAACCATAAATCCTTGTGGAAAATCTCTTCTTTTCATTGTGTTCTTTGCCTGGTCTTTATGTTTATTTATGTAATATTTTTTCATCACCATTACTCTATATTTTGCAGAGCGTATTCCATGGCATTCAAGATATCATCTCGAGATTTCCAGAACCGGTTTGGAATCAATTTTTAGACCTCTAGTTTGGTCTTAGTGGCCCGAAGAAGTGGACACATGAGTACTACATCCAGAGTTAGCCAAAAGTTTTCCTTGGCAATGTTTGTCCATAGTATTCAGATGGATATGGGACTAGGTGTGCGCAATAGGTGGAACCATGGGAGAAGGCGGAAGGGTGTGCGACTCGGCTGTGTGGTCATTTCTGGTGGAGGGATGGGTTGGTCAATTACTGCAATGTGAAGAAGAGGCAAATGGTGTAGAAGAGGGTGGGTGATAGGGTAGTATGTATAGAAGACAGGAGGGGTGGAGAAGCTTTGTGGTTAGGAAGGTGAATCAATGATCTAGCTGGGCACTGCGTTTTGGGAGAGGCTGGTTGAACATTGATGCTAGGCGAAGACGGGATCCTGAGTGATCTAATGTTCCATCTAGAAATAAACCAAGGGCAGAGTGGACTAGTTCGCCATAGGGCCAGGAAACAAACCAGGACACGTGCCTCCAATTTGAGCCAGGCTGGCTGGGGTGAGCCGGTCCATGTGGAGCGGTCCCGACAGAGCATGCCTTTCATGTTCAATATGTGCCATATGATTTTAATATTGTATGTCTGCAGCACCAAGCATCCTTTTGACATGTTTCCTATGTCCCCACATTCTTCACATCGAGAAGAATACTTTTATATTAGTTTGGAAATCTAGTGTCTCATTTTCAATGCTTAGTGGCACGAAACAAGAAGGTAAAATAATTATAAAATTTTCCTTATTATTCAGGGATCTTATGGTGGACCAATAATCTAAACGGGATGTCTATTTGATGTTTTGAATGAGGAACCGTGACCTTGGTGTTTATGCACAATTTTGAAGATTGCTTTTGGGTTTTTATGAAAAGGACAGGGCATAGGCCTCAAGAGGTCCAGTTCACATGTGTTGTAGTGAAATACATCTTTTTTACTGGGTCTACATTTTAGGTGAATGATTAGTCAATTTCATGTGCATTTCCACGAGTATCACAATTGCATGTTATATTTAATTTTTTTTAGGACTGATGAGAGGGCCCCCGGGACATCCTTCAAGCACAATGCATATACTTATGAATTTTCCATCAGATGTACATTTGGGGAGAATGAATAGTCTATCATTCGTGTTTTTACACAAGGATCACAATTGAATGATCAATTTGGATGTGTGAGTCATTATTCGCAGTATCATTTAATGTGGAAACATGAAGGAATATCGGGGGAAGAAACTTTTGACATGATTGAAGAGAACCCATGGCTTTTGAAAACATCAAATCATAAGAGAGTGTAGAAGACATATGAAGTGATGAATTTAAATGTTATGGGCCTTGGGAGGTGGCACATTAGAGAAAATACATTTTTGAAACTCCAGATTATTGATGAGCGACGTGCGCTTCTCAACTTCTTTATATACCTTCTATGTAATCATAGATTACTTTAGCATGCCTAATAGTACTTGATCACAGTTTTGTACCCATGAATGAGGAGGTACATGACTAGGTGACAAGGCAATACCACATGAGTTTTGGGCCCCACATGTGTCGAGTACCACATTACAAATCTTCTCTATCTTGTATCTCCGTCTTTTGGACTATTATTTAGGCATGCAGGTAGACAATATTGAGTGTTTTAAATTTAGAATTTGATAGTTCCCTTCATAATGTATTACATGTTGTGATGGAAGATTTTTTTTGGAGATACGCCCTTCCGGCGTGACACCCTATGACTGTAGCAGTGTTCTTCTGAGGGGAACCGTCTAATAGGGATGTCTAGGGTAATTTCAACAAACCATCTAGTGGAGATGGGATGTACTGTTTTTCCATCTCTCCCCTTAGGGATCACCCTCTAGCGGATCTAGGCAATGAGGTTCGACAATGGATCTTCATGACATACCCTCTAGTAGGGATTGGCCACGAGGATCATAATTTACTCTTTCGATCACACCTTCCAGCTAGGTTTGTAAGTGGTGTTAACCTATTACACATTCATATTACCCTCAAATGGAGCTTGGTAGTAGAATTAATTATTCAATCCATTCAGGGATTACCCTTTAGTAGGGTTGTGTAGTGACCTTTGTTTATGATCCATTGGAAAATACCTCTTTAGTGGGGTTGGGAAATGGGTTATCCTCTTTGATACATGATCTCTTTACAGTACAGAATAGTGAAGATACATGATTTTATATGAATTTGTACTCTCAAGAATTATGAAAACTTTTTTACCAACAAAATGTGTCCTTGTGATGTGACCTAAAACCGTGAGGGTGAAACCATGCCACCCAATGTGGATAATATCAAATTGTAGTGACTGAGTCCCTTTGACTTCCTCTTTAGGGAAGATGTGAGGGATGCTAGTAATCAACGGTAGTTAATTCAGGGAATGCTGGATAATAACATTTCATGGGATGATCTGGTGAGATGGAGATCCCCCTACTATCCCATTTGGTTTTTTTGAATGAACATATATATATTATATTTTATTATACCCCATCCATGGGTTTTTGTTACCCTCCTTCCTGGAGAGGTAATGAAATGCAGGGTATGACATTTTTTACATGTCTAGATTCTTGTGGTTAGATGAGTCTATAATCCTTCTATATATAGTGAATACTTGACAAAATGTTCAGCTTCTCACCATTTCTATTTCTCTGTGTTTGGATGAGTTTACATTAGTATCATGTTTGATTAGGATGCACCAGTTTTATTGTAAAATGTATCTCTTACTTCTCCCTTCATTATCACCTCTCTTACTACTCCCTTGAGCCTTTAGGGAATCCTACAACGTATCTTTATACAAAACCCTGTTTGGGATTTAAACGAACATGGTGTGCCCTTGCTGATGACAGACACGTAGATCTTGAATTAAGTGGATCATTGGGTTAATTGTTATTAGACCATGTGCGGTGGTCGTAGCATGGGATATATGACTAGGGCACTATAAACTACTTTACTTTTCTATCTATTGTCGTGTTGTGGTACCTTTTTGGCGGGGCATGTATTTTTCCCATTTATCAGTCATTTTATTTTATGTACTTGTGCTTTTTAGTGGTCAACTCATGTCTACGGTTTTATAAAGACTTATTTTTTTCTCAATTATCTCTATATTATTCATTGAGTTGGAAGCCTTTGTTTGTAAAGATTCTTAGTCAAGGGCCACCTTTTTTTATTTATGCCTTTTGCTCTTGTCACCACCCCTGGCCTTTGGAAGTGGTCATGGGGTAGTCGTGGCATGCGCCCCAACACTGGTCACGTCATGACATGACACAATATGCAAGGTAAGGTTCCTTATCCTCACAAGTTATTTTGTTACAGTTTTTTATAGATATTCGTTTAAAAAACATTTTTAAACATACATAATTTCAGGTCAATCATAACACCACTAAATAAAAAATAACAATAATTATATATGTCACATCCAATCTCCTCAATAACTTTTAAGAAGTCATTATATTTTCAGTGAATGGGTTCCTATGTCTTTCTATCTCTCTTTCCATTCTAAATTCAGTTGATTTTACAGTAAAATTATACTGACTCTCTTATTATTTTTCTCTCATTATAGTATTAACATTATGTTAATATCCTTTTGTTAAATTAATTAAGAATAATCATTCATTCCCTCTAATCAAATAGTTTTCATATATCATTTATATCACAAATTATGTGATTGAAAATTCAAATATTTTCATTTAAATTACCCTCTAACCCATTTCAATGACATATTTTATCTGTAATATTGTAAAATAGTATTCAAATTTTACTATAATTAATTTATAAAACTGAAATATTTATTACTTGATTTATTTATTGTAAACATTTTAAATAAAATAATAGACTATGTGGCTTTGTGATAGTTATGTTAAAGTTTTGTTTTATTTTTCACTTATATCATTAATGGTTATTTTTTAAAAAATTCCATGATGTAATATTATTTTAATAATAAAATAATTTATTTTATTATTTTTAATTAAAAATTAGTCCTGATAATATTTTTTAAATGTATCCAATCGAATTCATTATAAATTTTCAAACAATGACTATCAAGGAAGATTCCCTGAATTAAAAAAATTATGAAACTATTAAAATATCTTATATTTGGATAGATATAAAAACAATAACATGATTCTTCTGAAATTTTTATACCATATTATAGTGTCCATCAGTTGATTCTAATATATATTTTTTGAATTACAAAGATAACAACCTCATCATGTGCAATGATAGAAAACTATGTCATGTAATCAAACAATAAAGGTTAATAATAAAAATTAAAATAATAATAATTAAATAATAATATAAAATGATTTGATCAATTAAATAATTAATCAATTTTATTAAAAACACTGTTAGAGAATGTATAATGAAATTATAGACTCGGAGTAAGTGTTTCTTTAAAAATATATATTATTTTTATGTATTCATCATTAATATTATATTATATTTATTATATCAAATGTATTGAATATATACCGAACTATATTAATTACATTTCTTATTAATCAATGTAACCTTTAGTCCAATCGAAAATGAAAGAGAATTCAAGAGCTCTCATTGAATCTGGAGATGGATAATTCTTGCCAATCCCATTTGGCTCTTGATTTCTTCAAAGTAATCATTCAATCTCGAAGGGGAATTGGCATTCTAGGTTGGCCGTGGCACATAGAAAAACATTAATAAGGATATTGTATCCCAAGAACCGTCATTTTTTAAGAATAAGGGACTATATTTTGCAAGAGCGCTCTCTGTCACTAAGAATCCTTCCAAGGATGAATCCCACAGACCCTCAAAAGAATCATGTCTTGAAAAAGGGGTCTTCTATGTAGTGGTAGATCCAGAAGCACTTCATAAAAAAATTCTCTCTGTACGTTTTCGATCCTCAGATGTGTTATTTACTCAATTTGGGATAGTACCTTCTCTTATGATTACATCACGAATATAATCCCCCAATGCTGGGGTAATCATGCTTAGAGGTTAATACCCATTGGGAGGGGATTCTATAATTTTATTCTTCAATCTTAAGATACCCTAAATGCTATCTGGAATATTTAAAATCTCCAATTGAAACATGGCTTTCTTTATCTATCTTAATGTGATATATTCTTCACTCCCTTTAAAATAAATCCATTGAATGAATAGTTATGGGTGCAGTTTCATGGGAAGAACTGGGTCTATTGGAACCCAATGATCCTAAATAATCTTGCATAGTTTTTTGGCAGTCAAATCTGAATGGATCATCGAACCATGGCGGGAGAATTGGGGCTCTTTTGTCGGTTTTTAGTTGATGTTAACTTACAAGTCAAGAGACATGATTGCATCTCTTTCAATTTTTGTGGGAGTAGATTAGAAATTTGGGTGGAGTATGACAATGTTCCATAATTTTGTGATGTTTTTTAAATGGTGGGTCATTCAGTTTCTAATTGTAGGGTACTTCTAAAAGAGGATACTATTCCAAAATAAGTGGAATGGAATGATGTTAATAACAGTAATAAATCTGAAAATATTCCTCTTAAAAAGAAGAGTGTCCTAAGGTATCAGGCATGACCTTCCCAAGTTCCTTTGAACACTCAATTGGATCCTAAACAGGATCTGGATACCTAGAAGATGCATCCTCTTGGGAATTATCAGCCTGGCACATCCACCCCTATGAATCAATCCTGGGAAGAAATGGTGGAGAAGGAGGAAACTCAAGAGGATGAACATGTAAGGAATACTCCCTCTGAAGAGGGAATGAAGGAGGATGATGATTTAGAATTGTTAGTATCCAAGGATATTTATAATTTGGTCACTGATCATTAGAAAAAATAGAAGATTAATTCTTTTATATGGAGTTATATTATGATATCAATGACCTGGTTTGGCAATGAGGGAAAATGATACCTCAAATATTGATTCTATGATCGACACCTCAAATCTGCCAGACTTCATGACATGTCCACCATATTATGATAAACTTTATTATGAGAATATGATTCTTAGAAGGTTATATAGTTAAAAACGGACTCAGATATTGGGATCTTATTGCTACATTCTTATGGGGAATGTTATTACCGCCAGTTTTCATGACAACGGATCGAGGCATGAGGAATCCAATATTATTAATGCATCTTGGGAGTTGTCTGGGACCCAAACAGATTACTCTATCACTGGGAATATTTAGGGAGGTTGTTCAATTCCAATTGGTCATGTTGTTACAACCAGTTTGAATGATAATAGTCTAAGGCTTGAAGAATCAAACCCTCCTAAGCATCCAAGGAGTTATCTGAGAACCAGGGAGATTGGTCCTTCATTGGTCAAATATAGGGATTTTTCTGTTCCATTCCAATGGAGCAGGATGTTTCATTACTAATTTATTAGGGAAGGCCCAGGCTTGAGGAATTCTAACTAGACTCTATCAGTATCTCAAATAAAGATACTCAGACAGGTCTAGTTATTACTATGTCAAAAAAGATGGCACCCATTCCAGTAATGATGATATTAGTGATCTGTTGTCTCCTCCTCCCAAGAAGAATACTAGAAGACCACAAAAAACGGGAGGTATTAATATTTTGGTTTCAATACATGAATCCATATTTAAATGAAGATTATTTTCTAGAAATTTCAGGGTCTGGGTAACATGGAGACATGTCTATACATTCATTTATTTATTCAACAGCATAAACCCATCCTTATAGGTCTATCTATGCACAATAAAATATTCTCCTTCAGTATTCCTGATTTAGATAATTTGGGGTTCCATCTTGTTGAAACCAATAGGTGTTTAACAGATTTTAAGAGTATATGTGTGATGGCCCATAATTCCATAGGCTACACCACCATGGTTAGGTCATGTGATCAGCATGTCACTTTATAGGTCTCCCATATTGGTTCCCAATTTACCAGCTCCGTCATTTATTCCCATAACAGATATCAGGATCATAAGAATCTGTGGATGGAAATAGCTTCTCTCAAATATTCCATCTCTAGTCCTTTGTTAATTTTGGTTGAAATCAATGAAATTTTGAATCCAGATGAAAATATTGGAGAGACAAACAAATCAGTCACTTCAATAGAAGTCAGAATATCTATTGATCATAATGATATGATTGAAATTAATCAGGTAGGTTCCAAATAAACATGGAATAGGAGGAACCTGAATGGATTTGTGTCTAGTAATATTGATAGGGCCTTTGTTAATGGGGTATATTTGGACACATTATGTACCATGTCATTCTCAACACTATCCAGAAACTATACTAATCATCATCCCATCTTGGTTGATCTTAGTGAGAAGGAACCCAACCCCCCTTTTCCTTTCATGTTCACCAAAGCTTGGGTCTCTCATACTGAATGCAAGGCTGTTTTTCATAGCACATGGAGCTCTATAAATTTTAGGGATGACGCATTTTCTTATATGACAGAACTCAAAATCCTAATGAGGAACATAAGAATGTAGAGAGAAGATCGCTTCAACTCCCTTGACTCTGATATCTCTTCTCTTGGAGATTCTCTTCAAAAAGATCAATAGAATAACATCAATAGTGAACTCTATTATGTAATTGCAATGGAAGATGAGTTGTCTCTTAAAATAAAAATAATTCTTTACATGAAAGATGCATTGCAATGGGACTCTTTTAGAGCCAAGTGGTTAAATGACAGTGACATAAACAAAAACTTCATCAATTCTCTTCAAAAAATCAAGAAATCTTCCATGACCCTTTCATTGATTAGTAATAGGGATAGACTCATTGACAATAAAGTGGATCTATCATAGCATGCCACATCTATTTTTAGGATCTCTTTAATGGCCCATGATATCTGATTTATCCTATGGATGGGGTGATTCCGCTAATGGTGACTCAAGAGGACAATTCAACTCTCACTAATGTACCTATAGAACCAATGATTATGGAGGATATCTTTAGACTCAAACCTGATATCTCACCTGGCCCTGATGGTTTTGGTTACATTTTCATTAAAACATTTCGGGATCTCATTAATGATGATGTTTGCAGGTTAGTTATATAATTTTTCAGATGTGGATCTCTTCTTAGAGGTTTGAATTCATAGTTTATCTCCCTTATTCCGAAAGAAAAGAATGATAATGAAATTCATCTCTTCAGGACAGTTGCTTTGGTTGACACTGTTTACAAAATCATTTGAAAAATCCATGCCAATAGGCTTCCTTATTGCCTGTAAATTTTTTTCGGCAAATCAGTTTGGCTTAATCAAATGAAGATCAATCTAGGATTGTCTTATCACATCCTCAGAGTGTGTTAATCTTCCTAAAAAACCCATCAGAGGTGAAAATATTTCCCACATATTCGATATTAAGATAGATTTTGATACAATGGATTGGGGTTTCATCCTCAAGATCCTTGTCATGTATTGGTTTGATGATGTTTTTGTTACATGTGTCAAAACCATATTATGTTTTGTTCTTATCTATGTCCTTTTAAATATATCCGCTGAAGGATATTTTGATTATTCGAGGGGTGTTAGGTAGGGTGATCCCTTATCATCCATAATTTTTTTTATTGTGGAGGATTATCTCAAAAAGATTCTTTCTACCATGTTTGGAAATGGTAAAATGAAGTATATTCATGCTGGAATGGGGGTTGTTTCTCCCTCTCATATTCTATATTCTGATGATATCACCCGTTTAACACAATGTGATATGGGAAATATGAAGAATATAATGAGAGGCCTTTTTCACTATGAATTGGTTTCTGGACAAGTGATTAGTTGGAGAATTTCCATTTCTTATATTAGAAGTGGATTCCCATCAATCAGAAAAATGATATCATTAAAGATTTAGGAATTCGTGAGGGGCATATCCCCTTCACCTATTTTGGAGTGACCATGTTCTATGGGGGGACCAAAGGTTTGTCAAATCTCTAGCATTTTTAGCATTATAAAAATACAACATTCTATATGGATGGGAAAATCATTATCCATGGTTGGTAGGGTTTTCCTGGTGAAATCAACCATCATCACCAAATTTGTGTACTCTTTTATAGTGTATAAATGGCCAATTTCTTTAATAAAGAGCCTAAATACATCTATTGAGAATATTGTTTGGGGTGGCAGTATTTTGGAAAGAAGGTTGGAAACGTTTCATTGGAGTGATGTTTGCATGTTAACTGATGAGGGTGGTTTGGGCATCAAGAATATAATGGGTTTCAATGACTCTGTAGGAAATGATTATATGGAAGCTTATAAACATGAAATATGAGGCTATTCGTTTTCTTCGGGAATGTTTTATTCAAAGGATTAAGACGAGTAATTTGAATTATGTTAACTCTTCGGTGTGGCCTATATTCATGAATATTTTTTCAAAAATTGATATTGACTCTCGATGGCTTGTTTCCACGGATTACTCTCTCTATTATTGTAAATCTAATAGGATTGGGGATCATTTGATTGACTTTTTCCTAGAGGGGGAATCAAACTTGGATATTGATATATCAATCAAGGATCATCTTGGTAACATGTATAATCTTCCAGATTAAATCACTTTGATTGTTGATGAATTTTGTTGGTCCCATAGGGGTGATTTTTGTGCTTGGGGCCAACTGTGAATGGAATTATCACTTACAAAGTATTTTACAATCACTATATTTGCAGTTCAATTGACATGAAATGGATTGGTAACATTCATATAATGTTTTTAAGGCCATCCCTATATATTATTTCGTGGAGGTTGGATCACAGGAAAATACAAACTGATGAATTTATACAGTTATGTGGTATTTATCGTTTATCTGTTTGTGCATTGTGCTTTCATTTTAGGGAGGATGTGGACCACAATTTTTCTAGTTGTGAAGTGGCTTCAACAATGTGGAAGGATTTTTATGATATATTTTATGTTCATATGGATTTTTTAAACTCAATTGATAATATAATAAAGAGATGGATCTCTTTGAAATTCTCACCGTTTCTCTAGAATCTATTTCAGGCTACTGTAGTGGAGGTTGTTCATCTGATATGGATAGAAAGAAATAATTTCAGACCTGACATGCATCCTTTTTGATTCGGTGGTACTCTTATAGGCATTCACGTAGCAGTCTGAGGGGTGGAAACATTGAATGATGTGTTTCTCTCAAAATATATTCATGGGTTTTTGTGATTAATTTGATTTGGGTGCAAGGAAACATTCATCAGCCACTTGGTAGAACATATGTCACTTGGAAGGCCCATATTCATGGGTGGATTAAAGTCAACTCTGATGGTTCTTAAAGGGTCAATTTGAGTCAATGTGGATTTGTTGTTATCTACAGAGACTATTAGGGAAATGTTCTTGTGTGCAACTATGGATCATACAGTATTCTTTCTCCTCTAGAAGGAGAAATGTTTCTTGTTATAATTGTCATTGATAAAGCTATAATGCGGGGTTGGAACAAGATTTATATTGAATGTGACTCCACTATTGTAGTATCATCTATTCTAACTAGGGCTTTACATCTTTCATGGAAGCTCACTTATCAATGGACTAGGTGTCTAGAATCTCCCTACTCTAGAGACCACTTTGTGACTCATTCTTATAGAGAGGCAAATGCATTGGTGGATGGGGTTCCAACAGAGGCATTAATTGTAATGATTTTCATTAGGTTGATCATGTGCCATATGATCTCCTTCATTTACTCACGTAGGATTTTTTTAAATCTTCATCTTTCAGAATTGTGTATGTATTTTTATGCTAATAAAGGGATCTTTATTTTATGGGAAAGGTCTCAGTTTGACATAAAAAATTTCCCCTTTTTCTCCTTAATGGATTATCATTCATAAATTACATTGTACATAAAGGTATTTTATCATTCTTTCTTAGACATGTATAATATTCTCAATCAACCTCTACCTCTCTCATTATGAATTTGTATGTTACTATTATACTGGCATAATATTATTTATGGTTCTTTTTTTCTTTCTTTTTATTAAATATTAATTTCATTATGGTTTATTTCTTATTATTTCTTTATGATAGACTCAATGAATCTAATCGAGTTTCATTTCACAATTGTTTCATTTTCAATTAGATTCCTCTTTATTAAATAATTTTAATTTCAAGGATAAACTATTAAATGAAATCATTATGAAAATAATTTTTCAAATCATTTATATAATTTTTTTAAAAATAATTCTATTATGTCACTAAATTTCATTTTTTCTGAATAAATAAACCAATGATATAAAATCTCTATTTTTATTTATCTTAAATTTATTTTTCTATATTAATTTTTTGGTTCTCTTTTTGAAGTATTTCATTATATTATTTGTTTTATTAAATATTAAATTTTAAAAATAAAATATTAGTTTTAATTGAAATTATATTTATTTCCATAATTTGAATTTATATATTCATTATATATTTCAACATTATATAAAAATTATGAAAATTTTCTATTAAATAAATAATATCATCTTACTAAATATTATTTTTCCATATACGTAATATTTTTATATTCTATCCATTTGACCATTTATCATGTTGTATATTTTTTAATGGCTACATTCTTATAAATATATACTATTTCAAAATAATACATTCATTTGTAATAAATACTCTTATATATAGGCAGTGTGTTTGAAATGATATATCATTGTGGGAAATGACCCATCAATTCCTTTTTCTTCCATCTTAATAAATTATTTTATATATAACATATCTTCCAACTCCATTATTTTTTGAAAAACCCACACTTCATTTTTTTAATTAATTAGTTTCTAACAAGATATATATATATCCGATTGAATTGAGAAATTATTAACTGAAATTTATTACCTTATTCTACATAGTGTAAGAACTATAAATTTAAATATATTCAATAAAAGGGGTTTTTCATAAATTGATAACATATTTTCTATAATTTTCTTTTTATTTCCGTGGGTTTACCATAACATTAATTTTATAGATTTAAGTAAATTTTAATATTATGGTGTAACATATAATCATGACCTGTTATGATGTGATAGGTGGGCCCAAAATAATATATCCCTCTAATATATTGAGTAATGATTTCATCACACGAGATACAATGTAACATTCATGTGTAGTGATACTAAAAAATTAAGTTATATCTACTTATTAGTGATCTTGTAAATATAATTGTTATGAGATGTATTAGGTTAATTCTACATTAAAATGTAATGATGAAGAGGATTCCACTAGATATTGTGTTAAGAGTCTCACCTATTAAGTGTTTCTTTCTATTTAATTATCTAATAATTATATTTTATGGATTTATGAAAAATAATTTCTATAAATTTTTATTTCATTCAAGATTGTTTAATATTGAATAATTTGAAAATCATTATATTTCAAGATTGTAATATTTCAATTAAAGAAATTTTAAAATTATTATTTTTATCATTATTTTATAATATATTTATAATTTCCTTATAAATCAATATTTATTTTTTGTCCCTTAAGAATTTAATCACTCTCCATTATGTTTTCTCCCCAATACATCAGATCATTATTCGTTTTAACAAGATTTGATCATTTTATGAATTTCCTTCATGATTTTAAGTTATATAATTTTATATTATGAAAATGTATCATTTCATTTAAATTTAACAAATATGGAATTTTAGGTGTTTTTATTAATTTAATATCACCTAAAAATTATTTCTGTTAATCCTGAAATCCTAATGTGTGGGTCTATTCATAGTTAAAGGTGTATCAATAAATTTTTATAGTTGTTTTGGATAATTATTATTGAGAAATAGTTATTATAAATCCATCAATATAGAATCATTATATCTAGAATCTCCTATATTGTATAACTATTATCCTCACATAGGATAAAAAATTCCCATCTATATGTGTTATATCACATTAAAATCCAAAATAAGTTAATATATATAATGAAATTAAGATTCAAATAGTAGGATTTAGAAAATAGGGGTAAATATTAAAATGATTTCATCAATGTGTAAAAATATAAAATATTGAACACAATTAAGGGGGTTGAATGTAACACCCATTATTATCAATAATTTTATTTATATTTTGGTTCTTTTATATTTTACGTGTAATCATTAAATGAATTTATTTTATTTTTTTAATGATATAAAAATAGAATTTATAAAACTATTTCGGGCTTAATTTGACTTTCTTAATTAACTTTTTTGATTCACATATTAAATTAATAAAATTTTATCATTGCCTTAAAAATTATTATAAATTTTTTTATTAAATAAAATTTATTAAATTCATGCTTTTTTAACAAATATAAACTTTTTAATTAAATTTCACTAATGGGGAACCTACCATTTCCTCCATCACTAACCAAGACTATCTACCACCTATTATAGGTATAAATATTTTTACTATTGTTGTTTCCCACATTAATGACATATCCATCCCAATTATGATATCATTGGAGTTCATGAAGGGCCCTTACCTTTTATATTGGTTAATAATGTATTTTTTTATATTTAACCAACCATTAATTAATACATCTTCTAGGGTCATTTTTTATTATGGGGGAATTTATAATCAAGCGGTTGTGTTTCATCTCAACCCCCATTATATTGTCATTCAAATTATATCATATGATGACATGATATATTTTTATTTTTGTATATTTTTTTCATTTGAATGTTTTTTAGAATTCAATCATATATTGGACAAGTGTGTTTCAACGAAAGAAACCCCAAACCCGAATATGGAGGTTTATATTTGTTTCTAGACTACCGCTTCTATTTCATAATCTATCAATTATAAAATTTATTAAAAACCTAGTTGGATGTTTCATGTGATTTGATAGTAGAACCATACCTTCCAGACATATTGTTATCACACAAATTTTAGTATAAGATGAAATATCCAAACCTCTAGTGAAATTGATTATTGTAAAAAAAACAAAGAAGAATTTCATTTTATACATATGGGTTTCTTGGAGTAATTTGTATATTTATCTTATTCCTAAAATCATCATATCCATTACCATACATACTTTCATTATAATTACATTGGGAAACATGAAAATATATTTGGTATTCATGAATATAATTTTATATGTTTCATTAGGAAGTTTTTATGATATATTTTTGTTATCTGTAAGATGTTGTTGACTGCTAAAAAGGAGATAATGAGCACTCATTATTCTATAGTTATAGTAATGAGACTGTGAATGCATAAAACATTACAATTGTAGGTATTCCTCATGTTTCGGGAACAATTCCTTCTTAATTTGATGATGTGACCCATGAATTTCCATATCCTATAAGAAGGAGATAAAAATCCCATATCAACATGGCTAGACCTATATGTTCTATACAAAATTAACTGGTTGGTATAGTGTGTGTACCTATGGGTCAATAATGAAAAGGGGAATTAGTTATTGTAACTGAGATATGAATATGGGTCCATGATTATTAATTATTTGAATCATAGAATATCTTTTCTATCTTATTTGATAGTTCATTAAACACAGATACAACATGGGATAATGTAGATGAAATATAGAAAGATAATAAATTTTAGGAAGTAAACCTAAATAAAAATGACATTGATTCGTAGACCAAAAACCATGAAAATTCTACTGAGATAAATTAGGAGGATTATTGAAAATTTTATATCATTTTTTCATCCAATAAAGTTAATAAAAATATGGTGTACAATGAATGCATCAAGGTTTTAGGGATGAGTTTGTGGGAAAATAGATAATATATTTCACTCCCAAGGGCCCTAGTAACAATATCATCATGTAAGACATTATTTTATCATGATTTTTTTCATTTATAATGGAATAATATATTAGTCTAGAGTATATTAGGGGTTTGTAATGTAGGATCTATAACTCAATGACACCAACTAATTCTCCCATCAATGGGGAAGACCTTATAATAAAATCATCTAGTAGGGATTCTCGTCTTAAAATAACGGATGGGAGTTCCTACATTGAAGATCTCTTTGTAAATGATATTAATGATCTGGATTAGTTAGGGATAAATGGGAATATTTCAATGGAATATATAAAAAGGGCTATTTAATAATGATTTAATGATTAGATTATATATCATAAATATGTGGTTGAAGAATAATTTGTTATTTAATCCTCAAAAAATGGTATTACAAGGATATATGAAATATATATCCTTATAGATAAAAATGACCACCAATTCAACTAGATTGACACTCAATGTAGAATTATTCTCTAAGGATTCAGTGAATGTAAAATAAATATAGAGAATTATCATAATATCATGGAAAATATATCTTCCCTAACAAATGTTATAATTCATAATGAGCTAGAAAATAAAAAATTCATGCTTGAATGGTGTCTCAAAGGGGGTCATGGTTCTAAAAATCATTGGATTATTTGGAATGGTGTAGAAATCTCATTCCTTGTATAACATCCTTATATCCACGTCAAGGTTATTGGTGTTTCTATTTGATAATAAATTTGAAACTCAACCATTAAAATGTGCATATTTGAAAATAATAATATTTTATTCTGTAAGAAGGTGAATGCTTTGTTACTCTAAAAAAATCCTTTTAAAGTGTTAAATATAATTTATTACAATGAATTAAAATATTATAATATTTGATATTTTGAGTTGAAAATTTAATTCCTTGTATATTAGTTTAATATGATCAAAATATTTCTCTCAAATTTTTATAATGTTACATTTATTAATGTAAATTAGTCATTAAAATAACACTATAATTAATGTATTTAGTATTTGGTGAAATAAATCATTTTCATATATATATATATATTATAAATCTCACACAATTAGATGATGAATTTTATCTTAAAAATTTGTTTTATGTGTATAATTAACAAAATATAAATCATATATTAATAAATAATAATATTATAGTTAATTATAAAAACTCATAATTTAACAAATATCATTTTCTCTAGTCAAAATTAAATTTATAGGTATTATATAATGTTATTAGATTTTTAGCCTAAAATTCATTTAATTTAAATAAATTTCAAAGGAAATAATTTTCATAATAATACCATTTAAAATTTCATTGGGTTAATTTTTTATAATTTTTTTAAAAAATATTATTATTGTATTTTTAGACGAAAAGTTTTAATGAATATTGAAATTTTTATAAAATCTAAGTTGATATAAATAGAAAATTAATATAATAACATATTTCTCATGAAATAATATTTATTTTCTGTGTAAAAAATTTTATTTAAAATTAATAACATAAATTTTAAACTAAAAAAATAAAATTCCAATACATTAGATATATTTTGTTCAAATAAGAAAATATAATTTTACATTTTATAGATTATATAAAATATTGTGAAGATACATTTCAAATTTATTTATGTTAAAACTTCAAAAAATAATTTCTTAATTAATAAATACACTAATGAAATTCAAAAAAATTGAAGTCATTTATTTAATTTGGTGTAAATTATAAAATGATCAATACATGATTCTAAATACCCCTCCCACATGTAAATATAACAACATATCCTCCTAAAGTTTCTCTCTATTTCCAAAGTAGATAACACTTACTAATATATTCCAAAATCATTCTCCAAACCATAATTTATACTTATTTGGGGCACTGATGTGGCCAAAATATCATCCTTTAATGGTTTTAGGCTCAATCTAAAGGAGTTAAATAAAATACAAGATATGTCTTTCTTACCCTCAGTTTTTATTTTTTAGATCATCTTTTGAAATATATTTATAACTCTCTCTTTATATATTTTGGTCTATTTACTAAAAATTAAATATTAACATTTTTTCTTTTTATCAACTAGATATTATAAATTCCATCTCATCAAATCCTCTTTATAATTTGTTACTACATCAATATAAGAGTTTTCAGTGTCTCTCTATATCATAACATTATTATTTCATAAAATTTTACCTTGAAGATACATTTAACCTACTCTTATTTCGATTAAGTCATTTACTCCCATAATAATAATATCATATTAATTTTTATTGATGAATGTTAACCTATTCCAACCCATGAAACCCTTTTTTCAAGTCAATGTTGGGTAGAAATTATTGTTTCAAAATCCATATATTTTCATTTGAATGATCCTATTATCCCTTTCCATATCATTTTTCATCTATAAAATTTTAGTTAAATAGTAAATGAATTATAGTATTGTTTTCTTATGAAACATAAATAAATATTATATTTTTTCTCATTATAAACTCTTATGAAAAGAATTGTTCCTCATATTACATTTCTAATAACTCACATGTTGATAATGTGTCATGTATCAAAATTAATTCCATGGATATTCATAAAATATTGATTTTTGGATTTAATAAAATTTTACAAATTAAAAATATTGTCTTTCATGAATTTAAATAGAAATATACTCACTATAATTATTTTGCCTAAATTAAGTAATATAGGTCATTTTGAATGTATAGAATGATATTGTCAAGGAAGATTCTAAATATACTATTTATATATTATTATATGGAAATATATAAATTATAAAATAACCTGTAAACTAGCCCATTCTAGTTTAGTAGAATATGGTTTCATTATCAAATGTCAATTAATAGATATCATTGGGCAGATAATCATTTGAATAATGAATCGAACATCCTCAAAATAGTCAAATAATGAAAAATAATTATATGAAATGAATAATATATGATAATAAAATAATTAACATTTTAGATATTAATTATATAAAAATGAAAATGATTCCAAATCAGGTAAATAATTATTATAATTTTATTACTGAATAAGTTATAGAACATATGATGAATGTATGTACTCAAGGATAGAGTTTATTTCAAAATATCTATTTTCATGAATTACTTCACCAAAATAATTTTTAAATCTTCTACATTTTGTGAATTTATAAGTAACTTATTTACATTTATTTAAACAGAAATTATGGCATCCTTTTTCCCATAATGTTTCCAACTTTATATTTCTCATATGGGTTCATTCGTATTTTTTCAATCATGTAATTATGTTCTCTATCACTATAAATCTCTACCAAAGTCATCTTTATATATTTATAATATGATTATTTTATGTTATTTATTCTTTATTCAAATTCTATTTTTTGGTATTTTAATTTAATTATAGTTACCTACCAATTATTCCCATTTGTTAAGAATGATGAATCTTTTAAGGTATTATTTTCCAAAAAAAATCTTCCTCTATATGTTTCTTATATTATAAATATATTAATTTTCAAGGCCCCAATATTTGGAATTTTTATAAAATAATATTTAAAAATAATTTCTATCAATTTTTGAAAATAATTTTGGATATCAAATCATATTGATTTAGAAAAGCTATAGGAAAATGTTTTTATATCTTATTCTATAATACCTCTTCAATATTTCTCATTTTTCTTATCATGATTGTTTTTAATATTAATAATTTTTATTTTATACTTCGGTCAATATTCATTTATGAAGTATAATTTATATTTAAGGTGATTTTATGTTTATTAACATATTAAATATTAATATTCACTTACTAATTTAGTGATTCAATGCATACAATAAAACTATTTTCATAAATTTTTTTATCAACCTCTAAAATTATATACCAATTTATAAGTATTATTTTACAATACCCCCATAGTAACATTCATAAATTTATATTAACATGAATGTTTTATTCCTCATTAACACGTAATTATCAAAATATAAGTGTAATTTAATATCCATATTATCAAATGTAAGAGATTCAATGAAAATAAAATCACTAAAAAAATGTAATAAATGATTTCTATTGAATTTCAATTTCAAAAAAAAAAAACAGAAAAAAAAATAATTTTTTCTTATCCCATTACATTTTATATACCATATATGTTATTATTGATATATAATGTTATTAAACTATAAAGATATACATTCAAATTAGTAGGGAAATTATTGACTAGACCACATATCCTTTATTATATAGAGTAAAATTATTGTAAATATCATTATATTGATTAATTAATAATTACATAGAAGTCTAAATTATTTACAAAGATGAACTTTTTATTTAGTTACCATATTCATGGCTGTTTTTAAATTATTTTATTGACACATAATATTTATGTTGTATTATATGATGAGGGGAAATTTGTTTTTAATATCATTACCAATCCATTCAGTAATTAATATTTTAATGACATTAAACATAACTATGTGTTTTATTTAAGTATATATTATGTTAATATCTAATTCTACATGAAATAATAAACTAAAATAAAACATGAAATGATAAAATAAATATTTAAAATTATAATAAATCTGTTAAATTAGTTGGTAAAAAATGAAATTAAAATGTTATGATATCAACTAACAAAATTAAATGATATGTGATCGAGTAATGAAATTATTCCACTAAATTATAATTTTAACGGATATGTGAATGAGTAATATTCTCATGGTTTTTCTCTATACCAATAAAAAGTGAAACATCAAGAATTATAGTATGAGTCATATCAAATGAATGATAGAATTATGCTCATAAAATTATCCATTGGATTTATACTAGCAGATTCCCCATCCTCGAAAGACATCATAGTATACCTTATACTTAGAACATACCCATAAATAATGTGGGTATTTGTTACGATAAATTATAATGATATAATTAAGTATTTAATAACTTAATATGTTATTTATCAATTGTCTTTTACTAATTTCATGTTTTTTTACTTTCAATGAAAAATAAATGTTAATTTATCTACTAATTTTTTATAATTATATTTTGAAATTTAAAAATATATTTATAATTCTTATAATAATAAATAAATAAATATACAAAAAATCTCATTTTTGGACATAAAATGTAAAAATTATATTACTATTAATTATTGGGATATTATTAGAAACATTAGTTTTGTTGGAATAGTTAATAAAATCAATATTTTTAAAACCAACACTTTCATGATTTTAGCATAATAGAAGAATGAAACAATGTTTTGGAAACACAATAATATCATTTTCAAATAAATAGTAATACGTTAGTTTAAAAATAGATTTATTCACTTATATTAAAATACAATTCTTCCATCACTTGTATAAATTAAATATAAAATAATGGATTTGAAATTTTATATAAACACATCTATATTATTTAATAAGTTGAATTGATTTTTTTCATAAATTTTTTATTACAAATATTATAATTAATGACCATGATAATGGAAAAATTGTTATTTTGATAAAATTGTGTTGTTAATATTAATTAATTTTAATCTTATGAAATAAATTGATAAAATAAAAAACTCATAGTTATAAAATGTTTACAAAAATATTAAATTAAATTATAACACATTCAATTGGTAATAAATAATAAGTTACAATATAACTATTAATTGAGAATGCAACATTTTTCTGAAGAAATATTTTTATAAATATCAAAATATTTTAATTAAATATTAATTGTGTCATAATTAGAAATTAAATTATATTAAAAATAGATTAAATTTAGGTTCATTAAGTAATTCTGTAAGAGTGGTTGTTTTATATGTTTAGTAAAAATTATGATACTTCGGTAAAAACTAGTTACCTTAATAAAATAAAAACAAGCTTTTCGAAACTATATATGAATAAATAGCTCCCAAAATGTTTGAATCGTGTGTGGTAAAATGTTTTTGAGGATTTTTATTTCCAATATCACTACTCTCTCTAGTATTTATCACATCACGAAACATTGAACCCTGTATAGTGCTATTAAATTGTTGAAAAATTGTGTGTTTCTATAAATGATTTCCTCTCATCACTTAAAAATTTCACACTTACAATACAACATGACACACCCATTACATTATGTATCTTCAAAAAAATCTAATATATCACATAATATAAACATATATCAATTTCATTAGCATATAGTGTCAATTTTTTACCATAATCCCATCATTCCAAATTATAAATTCATGTGAATGTTCATGGTCCAAATGATAGTATTACTTAGACCATATATTTTAATTCTACATATTTCCAATATGAAATATCATAACCACAATTATACAATAATATATGTGTCAGTATTATAGTTTATAATTATTATACTAATATTAAACCCCTTATTTATTTTATCTAAGACACTTTTGAAATCCAAACAACATCAATTGTGCGCAGTGCAGAATAAAACCACCAAGAAATTACATTTTCTATTTTTCATCATGTCATATATTAATGATAAACACCACATAAATTATGATAAACGAACATAAAAAAATAAATAATATTATTACTCCATGTTTATATTGATATGATTTATTTCCATTGTAAAACTATCTCATCATGATATAATGTTTTTGGGTTTGGGGTTGTGTTAACCACCTACCAAAATAATTCTCTAAAAATATATCGTGGATGAATATGAGAATAAAAATATAATTAAATATGTAATATATTAATATAATAATTATTGCATTATAGTTCATGAAATAATGTGTTATTTAAATATTTTTTTATTAAAATATCATATTCAATTGATAAAATTAATATAATATACCGACACTGATTCAATTTTAATGAAATAATAAGAAAAAGGATATATATTAAATAATGGAATACTTTGATAAATTTCCTATGTTTAATTATATACATATTAGTAATGTTAAAATAAAGGATTCTAAAAAATTAATTATTATAATGGGTGTTAGGTTCATGAGAATAATGAATCAATAATAATGTAAGGGTTCCTTCTAACTCAATTATATTCCATTTATTGAAAATAATTATTATTGAAACTATATTGTTATAATTTTGATTAATAATACCCAATGAATACATTATATTTATTTCCCACTTTCTTTTAATGGGATCAACAAATATTCCTTCTAAACTCATTATCAAATGATTCTTACCATAATAATTTTGTTTCTCGTAAGGGTTCATTTTCAAAAATTTCAATTACATGAGGCATGATTATGTTATAACCAATGGATTAAATTTTATGTTATACTTAGTCACCATTTGATATTTTATATCAATATTCCTTCACTATTCATTGTATTTATCATTTCAATTGAAATTATATCCTTTAATTATTTTCTATTAAAATTTTCACAATTTAGTAAGTGTTATTTGTATCATTTTTTAATTCCATGTTACAAGATTGAAATTTCACTCCATATTTAATTTTATATGGTGTATTTAATTCCATATTTACATCATATAAAATTAATATTATTCATCTCATCAATTTTTAATTTCATGGTATTCCTCTCACGTTATGTACATTATTCTGTTCCATTACCTTATGTGTTTTATAAGAAAATCATCATTGATATAGCATTAATAATCACCAGTTTTTTATATACATGGTGTATATATTATTCAAGGAGTACATTATAATTTATTTGATAATATTAAAATATGGGGATTTAACAGAATATTTATGTCGATAAACTTTTCATTCACTGTAAACCTATGTTACATGTTTAATTTACATATAAAAATTTACTTTTGAAATAAAAAATATTTTATTTAGTTGAAGGATTGGAGGTCACATATATTTCATAAATAAATTTTTTGTGGATATTAATTACATAATATCATAATATTTTTGAATATTATTTTAGGTTGGGGGGTTATTTTATAGAAATTTTTTACATTTTTTTATTTAAGAAATATTGAAAATCAATATACATGTTATTGTATTAAATATGAATATCTATATTAAAGAATATTTGATATTTATTGAATATATTATCCCTTGATTGATATTATTAATTCATTGGACATAAATAGTAACATATGGGGGCAATAATATCTCATGGTGCGTCAATAGGTCCCATGAGGCAAACTAGCTTGGGTAATTTATTGTATGCATATATAAAAAAAGGATATTTTATAGGCTAAGGGTCTTGATGTTATGATCATGACATCTATGATAATTATTTCTATGATTTGATTATAAAATTTGCTGTCTTCCATTAGGTATTTCATTTGTAAGTGACATGTTATTAGTATCTTTTTTATTCTATCATCTAAATTCTTATATATGGATATAATATAAGTTTTAATTTATTATTCCATTAATTATGGATTTTTATTATTACCATATTATTTTTAATATTATTATGAACTATTATTATATTTTTTTATTACTAATTTTTAATATTTCAGATCATTTTTGCCAACTATGTTGAAGTTTCCAGTTACACAAGTTATGTAAAAAATTATTACTTATGATTTGAATAAGTAAATATATTATGTTTGGGTGTTTTTAAGGGATTTTCTGAATTATTATATATTAAATTGTTTCTAATACACTGATTATTTTTCTATTTTATGAAAAACACATAGAATTTTTCTGACATATTTTCCCAAACTTATTAAAAAATTACACATAAATGGCCTTTCGAATGTACTGGAATAAATATGTATTGGTTAAATTATAGATTTTTATTAATAAGTAGGGATACTTCATTTCATTTGAATTCCAATATATAGAAAAGTTGTTTATTAAGATTAATTTGTAGTAGTCTAGGTTTGTGTAGGTTTATTTGTTATCAAATGAGGGATTTGATAACATCAGTGGTTAAGATGTTAGTTGGATAAAATTGAACTATTAATAATATAAGTCTTATCAACATATCAATGTAATATATGGAATTTAAGAAATTTTATGTAATATTGGGAATTTGATGAATATGGTTAAAAAGTGGAAAAATTATTTATTATAAATCTATTAAATATTTCATTTATATCATAAAATCCAAAAAATATAGTAAAGTAGATATTGTGTTGTTTTTCTGGTAACGAAATCCTAGTTTAGTAACTGAAAATGGAAGCAATCTCTATATTAGATAGAAATATTCATTATGACTATAAATATTTTATTTTCTATATTAATGCAATCGTCACCTGGTGAAGGATAATAATTCAAAACTACACACCTTGTTTTAATCTCAGGATAGATATGATTTGGTAAATCACAACCGTATTACATGCCATTTTTTAGGACAAATTATTTCAAGGAAGTAGTATATGTTGTAAAATAGAGTCCAACCTAAAAAACATTATTGAACAGAGAGTTATTTAGTTTGAAATGAAATTCAATGTAAACATTATGAAAATAAATATAATTTTTTTTGAAATTTAATGTAATTGTCTTACTATATTAATATTATGGTGATAATAATAAACCACACATAATGTGATCATAATTTTTTTAATAGTGGGTAATTCATTAAGGGACCATGTTAAAAATAATTTCATTGGACAATAAAATGATTTTAAAAAATAAATCAAATCAGAAAAGATATTTAGTTTGAAGCCTTGATATGATGTGAAACTAGGAATCAAGAATTGTGATTGAATATGTGAAATATGTTAATTTTATAAACACATTAAATAAGATAAGTGTGTAATATCATGAATTATTAAGTGATTAAAATGAAGATGGGATGAAAATTCAATTTCCATTATGTCTATAATATGGGACAACAAATAATTGAAAATATCTCAAAAAAATTATATGTTGGTTTATCTATGGTAAAGGACATAAAAAAGTAACATATTACTATATAAAATTGATAATAATAATAAATACAGTTAATGGAAAAAATATTTTCTCTTAATGTAACATTGAAAAATGACATAATTAAGTGTGTGAAACAAGGAAATTTTATATGTCAATTCCCTATTCTGAGGGATTATGAGAAATATTTTCACTAATATTTTTCAAGACAAGGGAATGCTAATGTAACCACAATAATGGGTGTGATTTTTAATTATTATGTTGACTGATGGGAACTAATCACCCATACCAGAATAATGAGTCTTGTACTGGTATGTTTTTAAAAATACTTATGGTTTGATTATTGCACCATAAGTGTATAACACATCTCTAATAGTTTTGTATAGAAACGCACATCTTATAAAAGTTATTTATCCAAATTTTAGTAAAATATAATGTGATATTAGGCATTATTAGTTTTTTAATATCATCCTTAATAATTTCTATGATAGTGAATAACTTCTAAATATTATCCCATGATCCCTTATTAAAACAAATCTGACAATAAACTATCTACAATAAATTACCCTCGTTATATTTTGGTATATTAGACAATGTTAGATGTATTCTTTTAATGAGGGAATCTATTATTTCATTGTAAATTATAAGGAAAATAATATTTAATTTCAATATGAATTAAATGAAATTTAAAAAAAATATTATGGACACCCTTAAATATTTCATTAGTTATGAGTAATTAGAACATTGATGTGCTAATTAATCTTCAGTGGTTGTTTATTATGACCTAAAACATCACTATGTATATTTTTATATTATTATTATGTGATTATATTATTCTACATGAAAAAAACATAATATTTTTTCTGATTAATAATAAATTTATAATTATAATACAATTAATAATATTTTCGATATAAAAGGAATTTACAGCGTTATAAAATATATAAATAATTCCATAGAAATAAAATTGGGTAGAGAAATATATACAATTGAATCAAATTAATTTTGTAATATAAAATTTTTATATTAAAAATGTTTTTATTTAGATCATGTAAATGAAAAAAATAAACAATTTTAGTACGAGAGAAATCATATGTTAGAGGAAATCTAGCTCATATCAATTTCCATGAGATATATGCAAGTGAAATCAAAACCATCATCTTCCACCAGAGTATACATCATTCTTATACAATATGTGTACTTCATGAGGGGTCATATATCAAAAAATAATGATCATATAATTAGTCATCTATTAATATAATAAGTTATTTATCACATTAATTTTACACATTTCTCAGTTTGACTTTAAAAAAACCAAAAAATTAATTTTTCATTAAATAATATGATTTATTAAAAAAGTATAAATTTTGGATATATAATTTAATCATTATCATAGTATTATTATTTTCTATTATTCTAGACACCTTGGATTGTGATGAATTGTAAAAACATACAGATATCATGAAAACTATCATATTAAGGACATTATCATAATAAAAATTAACATTGGTGTTTTTGTAACCTTTTTTATATAATTGATATATATATATATATATTTACTCATAATTAAAACAATGTATCATGAATTTCAATTTTTTTAAAAATCCCACATATCTACTTTTTAAAATAAAAGTAATATTATTCTGTTAAAACATATTTATTCAATTATTTTAATAAGTTTTTATTAATTACATGTAAAAATTAAATACAAAAAAATTAATTTCAAGTTATAGATCAACATGATAATATTATGTATAATGGTTAGTTAATATTCCTCATAAAATTATGATTACTAAGATTAAATTTAACGAACATTATCATGGTAAAAATGTTATTTTCAAAGATTTATTTGATAAGTATCATGTAATTATTTTATAATTAAATATTTAATTATATTATAAAATTTGAAATTAATAGAACATATAATACTACATTTAAAAAAACTATCAGTAATTCAAGTGGTCGTTAATACAAAATATTTTTAAAAACAGATAAAGGGTCAAAAAAACTTTCTACAAAATATTTTTTCAATATATAAAAAGATTCATTATGAAATATATTTTTTATTTATTTAAAATTTAATAATAATAAGTATATATTAAATTAATGTACAATTTAAAATTTTATATGTTTGCTTATTTTTGACATTTATTAAATCATATGCTACTTGGGTGAATACTAGTTATCTCAGTAAAAACAAATAGAATGTAAAAGTAAAAAAATTCATGGTTGAGGCTTTCCAACAAAAATATAACTTAAATATCAATTACTTCAAATTTTTATAAACATTTACAATTAATTAATGTTATTAAACTATTTAAAATCAAGGTGTATTTAGAGAATATTCCATTTTTTCAATTATAAATGGGGAAATATACACCCCTTAATGGCATGCCCATTCAATAAAAAATATCATTAATCATTTTTTATATGTATCCTCATGGAATAATATTTAAATTATTTTAATAATTTATCACAATTATTTTATTGAAGCCATTCATTTATATGGATAATTTCAAGAGGACATTCAAGGTCTCAATGTGAGTATACCATAATACTTATAAATTCATTCATTTCTTTCCCTTCCAATCCAATAGAAAGAATAATTATTGAAGGAAATCAATATCATTACTATATAAAAAATAATTATATTAATTTCAAAACCCTTATTTATTTATTCCAAACACTTCTAAAAAATGAACGTTGATCATGCACTATGTGAACTACCACCTCCAAAAAATAAATTTTATATATTGTTAATATTGATTTTAATTCCACATAAAAAATCAAATATTAATCACCTACACCAAAATTATAAATGATAACATTATTATTTTATTATAATTTATTATAATGTTTCTCTAACACACTCACCTATCTAGATGTAATAAGATCATATTTTGTGATTTTTTAACAACCTTATTGAAGAATGTAATAAAACTCTACTATAAATGACAATGAGAACATAAATATTTTATTAATAATTAGGTAATGTTAAAATAAATAATTTTTTATGTTCCTATAATGGTTATGTTTTGTACTAACAATATTATTAAAATACCATCTTCAATCACAACTACAACAAAAATCTGCCAACATCGATAAATTTTCCGCATAAGAAAAATAAAAAATAATATAATAAATAAATAATTTATAGTTATAATGGTCATATTTATTATAATTATATTTTTATAAGGCTCCTATAAAGGCATATAATAAACTTATATTATTTATTGAAGTTATTTGGTTGTTTCAATACACAAATCCTGAATAACATAGGGGTTTTTTACTCAATTTTATTCCATTTAGTAACAATAATTCTTAATGAAACTCTATTATTGAATGCATGATTTGTTATTCAAAATGAATATATAGAATTTTATTTATTACAAATTTTCAATGGTTCTAGAATCCTTCCTTATAATTTCACTATTATATTACTCTCACATTAATGATTATGTAACATGTGTAAGTTCTTAATAAAGAATTTCATTTCTATGAGACATGCGTATGGTATACCCCACATTTTATAATATTTAATGTGCATACTGACCCTTTGATATTTTATATCATTATTCAATAATTATTCATGTTATTTAAATTTTGACTTCAATTTTTATTCTTTGAGGCATTTTGATTCAAATATGTCTAATGTCTAATGTTTTATTTTTCTATATATTCAATCGAATAAGACATGTTAGATACTTCAAAAAATATTTTATATTATATTGTGTAATAATTTACATATTTAATTAAAGTAAAATTAACTTCATTCATTTCATTATATTTAATTTTTACATTATTCCCCTTTTGTTATTTTTATTATCATGGTTAAATTACCATATGTTTTTTTCTTATAAATTTTCCTTTATTGAGATATGATTAATATTACATAGTTGTTATATATTTGGACTTATATATTTTTCATTCAATTTAATTATGGTGAATTCATTGTTCAGAAATTCACCACTCTTTTAATCCTTCAAAATCATTATTTTTAGCCATGATTTTACATCGAGTGGATTTAATTTTTAAAACTATATATTTTTATCCTATAATTGAAGGATGTTAAAATTTAATCCCCACATTGAAATATTGGTAAAATTATTTACATAATCATGTACCCTATTCTGTATTTGTTTTTATTTTTATCTATGCACTGATAGAACACTATCTCATTTATTAAGTTGGGAAATAATGAAAACCAATATACTTGACATTTGAATAAGCATGTTTTTGAAAATTGTAAAATATTGGTTATGTATTGTTAGATTATTTATTCCACTATATGATGACTTAATTGGAAATAAATAGAAATGGTTGAGGCCATTAATACCCTTATGTTTCTTCAATAGGTCCCATGAGACAAACTAACATGTTTCTTTTGGTTAAAGCCTTCTGAGAAAAAAACATTCCAATCTACAAGGCCTTGATGAAAACAACATTATGTCTTATATAATTAATTGTTGTCTTAGAGAATGAAATTATCTATCTCAAATTATATATTACATCTATAATGAAACAACTTTTGTTATCCATGTTATATATTCCTTTCAATTTTTATTAATTATTATATATCTCCTTATGTTTCATTCTTATTTTGAATTTATTTATTTTAATCATTACTAATATATTATTTATGCCCATTTTATTCCCCATCACAATATTTAATAGTTATTAATTATGTTTATGCTAAAAAATAATTTGATCTCACCCATATTAATTTTATATTTTCTTGGGTTATGAATAAATGTATTAATCAGTAAATTTTTCAGAATATTGATTATGTGATGAAATTGTTGGTTATTATGATGAATTATAATTTATTGTGAACTTTTTTCATATAGTGTAAAAAATCCTTTTGATTAGAATAAAATGTGATTTGTTAGTTTTAGGAATTTTGAAACTCTCTAAAACTATAAATCACAATGGTCCTTCAAATGTGTATGATTTAATATTTGATAGTTAAATATTACTTATTTAGGGTTATGATTGGGTTGTTTGAGTTCATTACAAAGTTGATATATAATATGATATTTATTCATATAGATTTCGAAGTATGGGTTCAGGATTATACACTTATATCTCATGATATACTCTACTTGTTTCATGGGGATGATCCTAGAAGAATATGTATTATTTTCATAGCATTTATCCCTAACTTATGTGTGTTATAACATGTTTTGTTTTTGTGAAATAAAAATATTTTATTAGGAAATGGTCATCAATAGTAATGGGGGTAATCATAATTTAAAAAGAGTATCCTCCCATGGAATGAACTAATTATTATATTATATTATTTAATGGTAATTATTATATAGATATTATAATATTATTTAGGATTATTCTATCATGATTATTTATTAATTATTATAATTTCAAGATCATAAACCATTAATCCTGAAAATTCTCATAGGATCTTGTACCCCATTGATTTATGTTCCTTTTGAAATTTCATTATGTATAATTTTAATGTTTTTTAAATTATTGAGTGTTTTAGATCACTTCTATCTTATGATTGGATTTTCCCCAGTTATTCATATTTTTTAAATTGATTTTGACAGTATATAAGTGGACTATATATTATGGATTTATTTAATTTTATAGGTTAATAATGTAACATGTATGTCATTATAAAATATAGAAAATTTCTTATTATAGTTCTTTATTTTAATTTTATATTATTTTTATACGTATAAATCTTAACCCTATATAGTAAATTTTTGGCATTTGGGAGGTGATATTAAAAATTATCAGTATATCAAAAATAATTAGATTTATTTAATTTCAATACCCATTATAATGTATAAACCATTTGGGGGAATAGATGATATATAATAATGGTATTATAAATTATTTTCTTAAAAAATAACCTCAGGTCATTATATATGAATAACAATATCTCTATATTGTGGAATAAATTAATATAAATTGTATTGGTTTAACTATAAGTAGAACTAACAAAAATAACTTCACCATTATTGGTTCTTATTTTATACTCTATTAACATGTAATAAAAAAATACTCTATATTATTATCTTCAATATCGATACAAAAACATCAAAATCCATCAAAATCACCACCATAGAATAATAGATATAAGAATCAAATATACACACCCTTAGTATTTAATGCATTTTTCTATATAAAATGATAGAACGTTGAGTTCTACGAAATGAAACATATATTATTATTATTTTAGGAAAGGATTAAATTACTATTTTTTGTCACTATCTTTAATTATTATGTTATATGAAATAATCTCTCCATTAAATTATCTATTTAAACATGGTTCACATCCCCAAAACATTTTTTTCTTTAATTTTTCTTATATATAGTTTTTTTCTTCATTAATAAACATAAAATACATAATGAATAACATATTAAAATTTGATTACAAGTTTTACATTTAAAAATACCATGGATGGAATGATTTATTAATGTATCACAAAAATATATTACAAATTGACACAATGTAAAATAATGTATACTATGTTAATATAATATTACAATAAAAACTCACTAACCTAATCAAAATATTCGATATGAATGAAACTAAACATTTATTGAAATAAAATTACCCATATACAATGGTGATTACTACTCCTCAGTCAATTAATATCATGAAAAACTCAACAATTAATCCAATTCATTTCAAAGTTGAGAGTTGGATATATTAATATAAAACATTTGAAAATTTGTAAAATAAAAAAAATTCAGCTTACTCATTTTGAAACCTTCTTTCACAATTTAATTACACCATCCAAGATCATCCTATAACGATTCAACATTAAGAAAAATATTTAATTCTTAAATTTGAAATAATACATTAAAATCCATAATTCCCTCCATTTTTATATCCTTTAAAAAATATATTCATATTATATGTATTTTAAATATTACTTGAATTTATTATAGAACAAAATCAAGTAATTATTACCTAATAATTTGAACTTAATCATTCCAATTAGTATACACACCAATAGATGTGGGCATTAACAAGGGTGTGATACAAATTTTTCGTAGAAATCTAATATATTAATCATGAATGTTATTTTTTTATTATTATTTAAACGAAAAAAAACATATTTTAATCTATCATAGTAAATTTATATTTTGATTCACTACTACTTATGTTAATCCAATTAAATTAACATATTAAAATTTTAATTTTTTTTTGAATCATTTAACTCTCATCGTTCAATCATAATATGTTTCATAAAAATTTGTTTAATAATCATGTTAATATATAGTAATCTTTTATTGAGAAATATTATTTATTGAGCCCCTGATAAGATAACCTAGTTAAAATGTCAGGGTGAATCTATTGTTTTTTTATAAATTCATATTTGAATTCAACTTCTATGACATATTAAATCCTCGACTCCTAGTTCATTAAATTTCCACCTCTACCGTTTGAAAATTAATGAAGGTACTAAAAGAACATGAAAATTTTTACAAGGTTCAAAATAATATATAAATATTATCCATTATACTAGTACACCTATGGTTTTTTCATGGATTTTATATTAAATATTTGTTTGTAGATATCATTGTGTTTTATATAGTTTTCACAAATGTTTATACAGGTAATATCCACACCGTATATAGGATAAGGGGGTTTATTCATACTAGAACAAAAAATTCTTTAATATAAAATCTAAACTCTTCTTATGAAATCGACCTTAACATCCAATAACATTTAAAATAATGATATATTTATCTTATAAATATCCAAGTAAAATATATTTTTTTTAATATCTATACTATCAGTTCTAATCACCTACAATGAAATTAGTCTACACCCACTAGAATTAAATTAATTTTTTCATTCGAGTCATCTCAATATAATTTTCATAATGGTATAAATATTTCACTTCAACTATAACTAAAAATTATATTACAATGAAAAAGAACAGTTTTCTCAAAACGGTGTATGTTGTCTTCTTACCCAAATAACTCAATGATAGCAATTTATCTTATATAAATATTAATAATAATATTTCACAATATTATTCATGTATGAAATAAAATAATATATTTTAATTAACACAATATTTCATGGATTGTGTTCTTATCATTCAGAAAGATTCACATTCCCAAAATTCCTCCTATAAATTCACAATTTTTTTTGTTTTCATTAGTGCATGGAATTAATTATAGATATTTGTTTTGAATTGTCACATGTTCAAGTCATTATTCTTTCTAAAAAATTTATCCATTGAAAAATATTTCTAGTTTGTTTCATGTACCGAAAATTGCCTAGAAACATTTTCACAATTATATGCCGATTCCATAAGAATTACAACATGTGATCGTGTCTCTTTCTATTTATTTTTAATTGTTTAACCATTGAGAAATATTCTTCTAAAATAATTTATATGTAGATACTAGATTTTTTTGTAATAGAATACATGGATACCCTATTATATGATCATACATATATTTTCAAACATTTGAAGCTTCACTGAACTAGTTTTTGATGGATATTAATGGTATGTTATAAATTCAATCCCATGGTATTCATAATATACAATAAATTAACACAATGATTCATGTAATATCATCTCTTTCTTGTACAAAAATATATTTATTTTGTTGTATCTATATTCACTAAATATGAAAGACTCGATGCACTCTTCTACATGTTACTATTTTAAGAATAAAATATATAAATCATTCAGTTTTTAAAGAACACATCATAATATTTGAAAAAATTCTTTGCCATGGTGAATATGTATTTATTTTAGAGGTTTTTTGATATTACACCACCTCAAATTTCTATCTCATGTTATGTTAATTATTATTAAAATAAAAAAATTCCATGCAAAACAAAAATTTTGAATACCCAAATACCCTATGATTATAAATAATTTATAACACCAACATATGTCTCATCCTTACAGAAATTGATAATTATCCATTTTTTGTTTTAACTCATGTTGATGAGATCATATCATTATGCATCATAACATTTTAAAATTTTAGACTCTTCCATGAATTTAGATACATAGATATAAATTTCAATTATTAATATGCTCATAGAGTATCATATTGTTCATATTATATATTCATGATGGATAAATATTTAATTTATGATATAAATCATGTATTGTTCTTGGTCTGGTTTCGATCAAAGGGTTTATTTGTATACCGAGTATATGTTTTTACATCAAACTAGTGGTATCATACATCCTCATAATGAAGTAGGTAAGTAGAGTTTTATAATGAAGATATATCACATGATAAATTATTGGATATTCAATGGATTGGATGAAATACCTTATATTTATATGATTTTGGGTAGGTGAATAGTAACCCACATCACTTATCCCATATAATTTCTCCAACTATTATATTCCTCCTTTATAATAAATCAAATTCTGGATGAACAATTTAGTTGAAACTGTATAAAGTACCATAACAAACATGAACACACTGTCCACATGGGCCATGCCTTACTATTGTACAATCCCCAAGGAAACCACATGAATTCTTTCCATATAACTCATGAATCCCAATATGAGTTATGAACTAACAACCTTCCTATTATTGTTGGATATCCCCTCTACTACCATTAATTCCATATATAGTCTATCTCCTACATGGTTGAGCCTAAATACTTAATATAGTCAACATCAGTTCTATGGGTGGCTAGGGTTGGACACAATTTTTTAAAGACCAACTCATATACATAAAAATATTATCATGTTAAATTATTAAATTTCCATTCCACATAAATCTCGTCTTCAAAAATGATTCATCATAAATATATATATAATTATATTTATTAGTGGCCTATAAAACTATTCCAAAAGAAAATAAATATTTTAATTTTACCATTATAATATCCTAAAATAATGATGAAGTAACACATATCCATAATTTGAAATCATGAAAAATTATCCAATCATAAATACCATTTTATGGATCATCGTCATTTTTCATTGATGAACATTTCTTCGTTAAAATTAATAATTTCGTTTTCATTAACCCTCCAGATGTTGTATACAAGGTGCAAGAACTAGAAAACAATATTGTGTCAATGAAAACTAGTTTATCAGTATTTAGTCATATCCAGATCTAATTCATGTAAAAGTGTATATATATTTCTTATCATTAAATCATCATTGAATTATTCAATTATTCATACGAAAGGATAAATTATTGTTTCCTGGTCATCAATAAGTTCCAACTCAAATTAGATACTTTAATGGTACTATTTTAATTACTAATTCATAAAGTACTATGAATATTTAATAGTAATGGAAAAAATACATTTAATATTTTCATCTTCAATGGGGATCATCTCAAAATAATGTTGTTATATTTTTTACATGAATTAAAACATGCACAAAGTAGACTCACCAATATCCCCCAATCCAATTCTTATTAAAATATTGAAATGGTGTTTCAATATGGTTGACAACTTCTGTTTGAAACTCTTAACAAACATTAATTCCCATCTAATCCCCATAATTGAAAAAAAATTCAATGTATGATGGAAAATTTGTCTTGACATATACATAGAGAATTGTCATAATCCACTCTACAGAAATTATAGGTGAGTCAAACTGAGTAAATAAAACAAGTAGCCTTGATCTATAAAATGGTTATTTACCTTATAAAATTGAATGAAACCAAATGAAGTGATAAAACACCAGTTTATTGAAGTCTTTGTTAAAATTTTTCTGGATTGAGGGAAATGATAGAAATGAATTGGGATTAAAAATTATAAAGTCGAAAAACATAAACTCATATAAAAAATATATTTAAAAAATCAATTACAAATAATGTTATTTTAAAATTTGTTTGGAAATTCTTCATACCTTAATTTTCTATGTCAATGAAAATAATAAATTTTCTACAAATTTATTCATATTCGTATATTGTTTATAAATGATGGTAAATAAAAATATATAATCCTATTCTATAAAATTTTCAAAAAAGAACTATCAATTTTATTTATATTTTACTATGGAAAATAATTATAAAATATTTTCACATTCATTTTTCTTCCCCATAAGGGAAATAATATTTAATATCTTAATAATGTAGAATTTCTTTAAGATTGAATTTCACGAAGTTACAATATTGAGAATAAATAAAAATTAATCATTTACAAGTTGTTGTATATATTTGAAAACATTCTAAATATTATTAAAGAAGTTGACATTTAATAATTTTTCTTTAGTATACCCAATATAATACCAAGCCAAGATGGTAGCATCATTATCCAAACATCCTATGATATGAAAGAAAATAATTCAGATTTATAGAATATGAAACTCGATAAAATCAATATCAGAATACTTATTCCGAAACTATCCACAAATGGTCGATTATTCATCCATTTTTCCATCAGTGTGCAGATCTTACTACTCATCATGTTCTATACTATATAACATGAATTACCTTTAATTACCATTATTATATAATCGAATAAAATTCACATAAAATAATTGAATTATTTAGGAATTATTTCCCCTCATTGTGAAGAGAAAATATTAGAAAGTTATCTCAACCATTTTCACTACATTCAACAGTCTTCATTATTTCACATATGAAGCTATACTATAATTTTTTTTGGGATATCATGAATATAATAAATTTAAAATTTCATTATGTGTGATATATCTTTTCATATGATCTTTAAATGAACTCTTATACTGTGTTGGAAATCATTTCCTTTTTAATTTCACTTCTTATAAATGAATTATTATAAAAAAATCTATATGTCTGTGTAAACTTTGGTTCCACCTACCACAAATATATTATCTATCATAAAAGTTTTTTTTAATAACTGAAAATGATATCCTTAATTTTTTATATAAATATTATTTTCTCCATTTAAAAAAAATATTCTACTTATTTAAACATTCTCACCTTATCAAAATATATTCTCAATATAACTAGTTTTATATAAGGTTATTCAAATACATATTTTAGTCTTAACATGAGTGGATTTATACACATAAATATTTATAGATACAACATAGTTCATCATTATAGTATTGGAATTATTTTAAATTTTATTAGTATTCATCTTATTAAAAAAGAAATGTTTCTTCTAAAACATTTTTGAGCACTCTATTTTGAAATAATATTCCAATTTTTACACAATTGTAACACTTTTTTCTTTAGTGGTATTATTTTTGCATTATCTATTTATATATGTTTATATGTAAATGTATCACTTTTATAACAACCACATTTTCTAATATCAAAGAATACACTAAGACAAAAAAATCTATTTGTCTCTACATATTATTATTATTTTGTTATTGATACATCTTTAACAACTTAATACCGCTAGATTGAGAATCCATTGTGCTTTAGAATTTACATTATTATACCAAAAATAAAATTCACAGTGCCCAAATCAGTTGAAATACCCAAAGTGATATGTAAGTCATGATTTTATTTTATCTTTTGTCTATTTTATATAATTTGAACCATAATTTGAAACGTATTTTTGGGAATCCTCTACCACTCACTGGAATATACATGGGGGAAACAACTACAAAAAATATTCATTCTCGCATTGAATTGTAATAAGGATCTTATTAATTTTCTATCATCTATATCTCTATATAATTTTCAATAAAAATTTAAAATTTTTTAGAAATATATTATAATAAATTATTAAATATTTTTATGATGGTACATATATCATTACAGCTTCTTGAGAGAGATCATTAAGTCATTCAGTGAATCACATTCTATATTATGGATATCTATTATAGGTAGAATCATAAAAATAACACATTTTTTAACACAAAATTTCTTTTTAGAGTGTGAAATATCACCATTATTTTTTTCAAGATTTTAATGTTTTAATTTATTACAAGACATCTCAAATTGATGAAATTCATTTAATCATTAGTAAATTTTATTTTATCTTCACTAAGATCATAATTTTATCATCGTTATCATAACACACAGAATAATTTTATTAAAACATTGTTTCAATATCCTTTATTATGTTGGATTTAATATCCAATTGTGAATTTGTGACATCATTGTTGTTTTTCATATTTTATTGTGATATAAGGATATTCTTATTAAATTATTTAATGACCCCACATTTTTCTAATATTTTGTTGATCCACTGTTATTTATGTTTGGATTATATTCCATTAAGCTTCCTAAACAAAACATTCGTGACTCGAACATGAATGTATGTTTTGAATATCCTCTTCAGGTTCTTTTCAATTTCCATATAACTGTATTTAAATAATGTAACCTCCATTTTCATGTATTAAAAATCAAGAAGATAATAAAAAATAGAATCTCATAGATAAAAACGAATAGTATCGTTTAATGTTTCAATTAAAGAGTCATCCATTGTCTCATCACATCAACTTATACTTGGATCATAATCAATATTTTTTAAATATAAATTAACACATACCTCATTGTTAAAAGAATCCATTAGACCTATTGGGGTAATAATGGTCTCCATATATAGGGGTATTGAAACAAATATTTGGTCATCTCAAAAAATTTAAAATATGCGTTCGACATTTATTTTTGGTTTCAAGACTTATTCTTCCTCTATTGAAAGGGACATATATTCCACCATTTTCTTATATTTATTTTTTTAGATTATAAATTTATTACATTAAAAAAGTTCATATTTGAATAATATTGAACTTATAAATAACTAAAATTCATTATAAGTGCTAGAATGAAATTCAGAAAATAGAAATTATGGAATTCAACTTAGAGAGTCCATTGGAGGGAACCATTAATTTGAAACCATTTTTTATGCCCCAAGATAGATGAACCACTGGGTGTGGGTGATTAAACGGTCTATATGTATTAACTCTTGTTTAATTTAAACGTTTACAGGTCTTAAAATCCTCAATACCACTTTATTGGACGTCTAAACACTCCCATATATAATAAATGAAATCAGTAAAAGTAAATAATGAAATTTACTTGTTTTATTCTCAATGAGAATTCTTACTCTATTCAATGATTATCATATGGTTTATTCAGTAATTTTTGTATCTCTTTTAATTGTAGTGATCAATATTGAATATATAATACATGCATGTTTAGGAAGGTAATAATTTTTCTATATACTATCTAAATGGTGTATTTTATACTGAAACCCCTTATTTATAAAAATATCTTCATAAAAATTCATTTTATTAGGTCATCACCTTCCATTGTCTTATGACGTAGTGATATATGGGCCTTGTTCGTATTTGGTTCAATCCCTCTCATATTTTGTAATATATGTATTTTATTTATATCTCAATTAATATAGAACAACCAGTATAAAAGATTAACAATTGTGTAAGCATATTGGATTAGTGTAAATTTCTTAATTAGTGTAAGGCATCAAATCTCCTATAGCTCACTGTTATATTAGAATTAAAAATCAATGAATTATCAACACACTAAATGATGTATTATTCTTTATATCACAGAAATATAAAACTTAAACAAAAATTAATACAATTAATAGTACTTAACAATTTTTTACATATATCAAGAAATAAGAAAATATTTCCATGAAAATAATATTTCTTGAATGGTACTACCATTATTAAAAAATAATAGATCCCACTCCTAATATTATTACCTTAAATAAATAACAGAGTATTTATATTGTTATTTTATACATAAAATTCATTTAAAAACTATTTGATGCATTCTCACATGCAAAAATCATTGTTCCTTCACACAGATGTAGCCATGTAGGTCTATATAACTTTTGGTTTTTTCAACTACTCTCAATCATCACACTACACTATCATTACATTTTGAGGGATCCCAATGAATTACATAATGTGACACAAACCCTATTTATTGACAATTTATTTCTTTTTATATAGTATTTGTTTTCATCAAATTTTATATTCAATGAATTTATTTTCAATACTAAATAGAATATGTAGATATTCTATTATATGATCACAAATATTTATGTTAACTAACATGGACATAAAAATTTATTTTTTAAGACCAATGAATATTATATTTAAAACATACAGAAGTGGTATTCAAAATAATTTCTGAATAATTCATATGATTCCCTAAATATTACCTTATTCATGGAAATGGGTATGAATTTTTGGAGGTATACATTTTCTTCATAGAACATTGGAGGTTTATAGATTATATCTATCACATGAATAAACCACCGGAGATAAATTATTTATATTTGAAAAGAATATTATGATCAATTCACTATCCATCATGACACTCTTTCTATGATGAAACGTTAGGGTGGTATATATTTTTTCATATATGTCATGATAACGTGATAAATATACCCTTCCCATGGTGCTTAGATATTGATATGAAAGTCTCATCAATAGTTAAACACATGAAATATTTATTTCCTTTCATGTCAATCATCACTAAAAATAATGAAAAAAATATCAAGTCAAAGAAATATATTTCAATCATAGAGAACTGAACGTTTTCAATATATCGTGACATTAAAAAAAGTGACATCATCACATAAGTAGATGGTAATCCCAACATGATAGTAGACACGTGCGAATTAAATAATATCCTAATGTACTATAACACGCTATGTTTTTAAAAGAAAACAATGATATTCAATATTGTAAAGGGATTGAAATAATGATTGTATCATATGTAACACGCTACAACAAGTTTCTTACACAACTTTTGTTACTTGAAATACCTTGTTTTACCGAACACCAATATTCTATTAATAATATTATTTAATATGATAGTTATAACCTAGGTTTTGGAATGGAGGTCAAGAACATGATTAAAAAAGTTATGAATATAATTTTTACATTATTATGTATAATTATTTATTTTGTTCCTAATTATATTTAAATGAAAATAAAACCCTTTATTGAATAAAAGATATTATTTTAATGAAAAACTATTTCAATGTGAACATGTGTGATTAATAATAAAAAATTAATCAAAAAAATAATTTAGTATTATAATAATTAAATTTAAATATAATATATTACATCTAATTTTTAAAATGAATCATATGAATTTTATAGATAAGAGTTAAGAATAATTGTTTCGAAGCATAAAACTGTTTTTAGAAGTATTTTTGGTCCCTTATTATTGTCAAATTTTTTTAAAACAAACATATATATATTTTATAAAATTTATTTTTAAATTAAAAATTAATTTTTTTTTCATAATAACAACAAAATTATATTATTGTGGTGTTTTTTATTTTTTCGATAAATATGAATTTTTTTTGAATAGTGAAAAATACTAAATTTAAATTGAATAATGTTTTCTAATATAACATATTCATAAAGTAAAATAATATATAAAATTAAATTAAAAATAAATCGTTCATTTTTTTTCAATTAATCCAATTTACATCATTGGAGACAATTTCAAATTAAATATTGATTTATAAACTATCTGTACATTTGATCATTTTCACATTAAATACCTTATTTCTTGTAATGTCTGTGGAATTAATTTTATATTAAAATAATCCATTTTTTGTGCGATAAAACATAAAAAAATGATTAAATATATAGAATATGAATAATTTATGTTGTATAATTAGGTCACCTATAGTTTTTACTAAACATAAAATTGAATGTAGTAAAAATTAATTTCTACAATTATGATATAAACAATTTTACAATTTGGTTAAAATAGATTTATAAGAGTGAAAATGAAACAAAATATTATGTTAATTATATTAAATGATTTTATTGACACCATTTACATTAAATTCAATGATTTTTAAAAATTCCATGGACATTCCAATTGAATATTATTTATAAAATATGTTTTGTAAAGGAAAAGAGAAAAGGCTATGTTTCTTCCTTTAAATATATATAATTATTTGGGAAAGGGAAAAATAAAATTGTTTCATTTATACATATTATTTTTAAAAATAAATTTTATTATTTTCATAATAATTTATCTTTATATTTTATGTAATAATTATTTATATAAAATACTTCATAATATTTAATAGGTTAATTATTTAGTTAATTAAAATGTAAGATAATTTATACGAAAAATTATAGAAGGAAAATAAATTGAGTGAAATGATGTGTTAAATTTGTTTATGATGAATATATAATATTACACTGGTGTGATAATAATACATTATAATTTCATAATAGACATGAAATTTTTAAAATTAGATTATATTAATAATTTAAAAATGAACACTATAGTATTTTTATAATAAATGTTATTTTATAATATGATTAAAAATTACTAAAATATCTCTATTTTGAAGATTCAATTATCGAAATTTTATAAATAAAAAATATTATCAATTAATGGATGTATTTTTATATTATAATTAATATATTAACAATTAAATAATAAGAAACATTATTACCATGCTTTATGTTAAAGGGTTTTTTGTTCAAATTACATGCACTTGTGTAAAATTTAATTTTAAAAAGATATAATATTTTTATTTGAAAAATAATATTTAATACATAGAATCACATTGTTCATATTATCTAATAACCACCACATTTATTTAGTCTGAATTGATAAAATTCTTATTCCAGATATCAACTTAATGTAATGAATACCCAAAATGAATAAAATAATCAATCTTCTATTTTAGGGAACATATTTTCAAAAAAAGTATTTAATTTCCTTTGGGTGTATTATATATATAATATAATCAATAACAGCCATTAATAATGCATATTTTTCCATTTACAGTAGGATTTATTTCCCAATCATGATTAATGTTTGGTATTTACAAAAATCTCACTCTTCTTCACCTATAAAAGGACTCTGAGGCCCCTCCCCTCTCTAAACCACTTAAGAAATTTTTACATTATGAATACTTCCAAAATATGTTATAAAATTATTTAATATAATTCAATAATCCATAATTATGGTAAAATATAACAAATGGGGGATTTTGGATTAATCCAAAATTAGTTACCTAAAGAAGTTAAAACATTCATCAACTTCCATTTCTGTTTTATTTCATTCTACACCCATTCAATTATTAATATACCTTGATGATAAATTAAACATTGTATCCTTTATATACATAGATATTTTAATTTAATTCCTAAAAACTAGAACCACTCACACATTCGTCATATGGGTTACGTAATCATCATTCATGTGTACGGTGGACTACCACATCACATAAAAAATTTATTCTTTTTCTATTACAACTCATCACGATCAGTTGTGATGATAGATATTAGGATTATACAAAATATCTATAACATAATTATACACATGGAGTTATTATATAATATATAAAATTTTACATTCCATTCTGTATGGGATATGATCCCATCACTGGGGAGTATAATGGACTACTTTCTCGTAGAGTGATATGATTCATTTTTAAATAAGGGGTTAATTAGAGGGTAATATGGGTAATATTAATATTATATATATATATATGTGTCTGTGTGTCATTTATGAATTAAATATTTAATATATCAATTACATATTTACCATTCTGAATATACTATATTTCTTTTTCCTTTTAACTCCCCAAAAAAATAACAACATCATTCGTGGACCTGTGAACTACTTCCACATTGATGCTATGAGATTATTTTTCATCAATGATTAATATAAAAAAACTAATTAAATTATATTTTGTTAATGATATTAATTTCATTTTTTGAAGACAAAATATTACATATCCTCTTGGTATAATGATCATTGAAAAATTAAAAAGTAACTCATGTGTACATACGACCTACCATCTCCATGATAATAACATTATTTTTATTTTCATAACCGTCATTAATGATGGGTTTAAAAAAATATATTTTGTGAATAGATATGATTATTATTTCATGATACTTTTTCATGATTTTTTATATTAATTAACTCTTTGACCATAGTGAACCCACCTATGTTGTTTTTGAAAAACCATCAGAACACAGTCTAAAAATTTGACATAATCCTAATGGACTGATTAATCATACATAACATGATATTAATTGAAACCAATGTAATAATACATTAAGAAAATTATAAATCATGTAATACTTCACCTATATTTATCATTTGTGTATATAATTATACATGTGATAAGTTGGAATCAAGGTAATATTTTTCCCCATCTCACTTTTATTTCTACGATAACTATGATATATTTTTGACTTATTATAGTTATTTGTGTAAATACTACCCACTATTTTTTTTATTATTACAAAAAGATCCATTTCATATGTGTCTCATTCACGGGGTTTGTGGTTTCAATGTTACCAAATTTGGAACAGATTTTTTTCACAGTTTTACTTTATTATGACTTATATGATGTTAGCAAACTATCTTATTTTATGAGTAATGTATAACCCATTTGAAATGGAATATCTCTAATTTGATTATTATAGTTATTTAATTATCATTTATTTTTATACTTTTTCAGACTATAGTGAAATGTTATAAAAATAGAATGATTCAATTGATAAAATACCATCATTTATTAGTATTTTTTTTATTATTCTTCTAATGATGATGTCCTATGATCCAAATCACCTAAGAATACTTATTGTTCTTATAAAATTGTAATTATATTTAAAACTAATATTACTAAGTTTTACACTTATTGGTATTCAAAATTGATGAAAAAAGGTTATCAGAAAATTAGGACTTAATCGAGTCTTCTTTAAAAAAAACTATTTTTTAAAACACTATGTTTTTAGAAAATGTTTTAAAATTTTACTTTTAAATATAGATGGAATTTTTCCTCATGAACGTTTTTATATTATTTTTATAATCTTTTTTTATTTTATTTGATTTTTATTTATAAATAAAAGAATAACCATAATTTTTTATGTTTTTTTATAAACTAATTTTTAATATTAAATTTATATTTCCCTAAAAAAGATTTTAATAAAATTTTAATGGTATTTCTATTCATCAATATCAATAAAAAAATTTCCAGTTAATCTCTAATAGTGATATTTTCTAATAATACGATCCTCATTATTTATCTGGATGTATTAAATTTATTTCAAATATATTTTTATAGAATCTTCTTCTTTTCCACTGGTTAATCACATTTCAATGAGAATGTTGTGGAACCCATTTCATTTCCATGGGTAAATCATGTATCAGTGATATTAAAATAAATCCCATTTAATTTCCATGTGTAATCAGTTATTAAATGAATCATTATTATTTCAATGAGTTTTATGTTGAAAGATATAAAAACATTATTCATGCCATGAGTCTAGAAAATATATAATATGGGTGTGACTATATATCATAGGGTGAGCCCGTTATAGCTTATATGAATAGTGAAATTATATAATTCTCTAAAACATTAGGTAATGACTATGTGATCAACAGAATTGTATATGATGTTTTTTATAAGGTTCATCTAATTGTAGGTATTATAAAAGGTTTCTATAATATTTATGTAAGGTAATTACGATATAATATTCCAATAAACCAATATATATTATATAGGCATGATATGGGTTTTTTTTGAACAATATTGATATCACATAACTCATGGTTATTAATTTTTTTAACTATTTCATTTTTGAAATTATTATAAAATGTTTTATTTTTAATGATCCAGGTACTGATGGGTATTAATATTCATATGTTAAACTCGCATAGTTTAATTATTTAATCATACCCATATGCATATCATATTATTACTAATGACATCTATCATTTAATAATTAAATTTTACTTTACATATAATTTGTGATCACCATTTTTATGTTTCTTTTTCCATAGGTTATAATGAAATATTTTGAATAAAATATTTCAATATTGGATTTCAAATGGATCGTGACGTTGGCCAGTTATGAAAAAACCAGGGTTAAGTGGGATAAGTAGTCATTTAAATTCACTGGAACGGTTTATTTATAATTTTCCTATTACAACAAAAAAATTAAAAATAGTACGCACGAAGGTCAGTGGAAAATTTTATCCCTTCGATTTTTAAATTTTTGGATTGAAAAAAAGTTAGTCTCAATTGTCAGCATGAAATCCAAAAAATGTAATGTTTAAAGTGTTTGCAAGTGTGGGTTAATCAATATTATATTTCAAATTAATATAAAAGTTTAGTAAAGTTTTTATAGGAATATATTTTCATTTGATTTTATCTTAAGAGATATGGATAGCATCATAGTTCAATAATATTAAATAATATCATTAGTTCAATGTCATAGACACCCCATTTGAGGATTTTTATATTAAACATTTCGAGGTTATTATTGATATTATTGGGAAGAATTATTATTTTGAGGTGTTTATAACCTGTAATATCACCATTAAGTGTTATTTATGTTGTAATTACTTTTAATATTATGGAAAAACTATACATCTTGTAATTTTGGTGACAAAATGTTGCATCTAGAAAGGTGATGAGGATTGAATCCTTGATTAATGGACAATAGGGGTTCCACACCAACCACTAGAATATATTATTTTCTGGTTATTATGATTATTTTCTCCTAAATTTTATATGTAATTGGAGTGTTATATGGATTTTTTTAGGAATAATCATATATTTTTCATTGAAAAAAATTAGATTAAATCCTTATTATATTTCGGTTGCAACAATAGAAAGGAAATGCTTGGATAATTTGAAGGATAATTATATACTTAATGATTTCGTTTAAACATTGGGTAGTATTTTTGAAATTCGTAGACTAATTTATAATGTTTTATTAATTTTTGAAATATATTTAAATGTGATAACAATGTTTGTTTTTGTTAATGTATAATGTATAAAGGAATATATTATTTTTATTTTGGGGAATATGTGGTCCATATAAATTTTATTTTAGTGCTTGAGGCATTAAAAACTCATTATTAATATTGATAATGTATATAAATGGATGATATTATGGAAAAAATTTATGAATGGATTAAATTACACACATAATGTAAGTATATTTAGTACACTATTAATATAGATGGAAAAGTAATCCCTCAAATTTTGGAAAATGATATTTAGACAAAAAAATTATCATATCTACTTCATTTATGATGAATTAATGGTCTTTTTGATGATAATAGATTTATGGTTTTGGGGACATCAACATTCGAATTATCATTCTACTATTTGTGATCAATGTCCTCAATAAATATCTATAATTATTTATGATTTTCATGCATTCCCATCAAATTTCTCTTATTTGGAAACCAAGCTATGTTTTCTCCAATATTAAATTTTTTAGATTCATTTATATATTATTAATATTATGTTTTCTTTCTAATTTTTAATATGTGGGTTTGATGAAAAATAGTATTTTCAAATATCCAACCTAGTATTACTGAGATAATGATCAAATTGTGATGACATAATATATTTAATTGGGGAAGGATGTCACAAAAAATGTTATAAATTAATAAAATACTATTAAATATTTTAATGAGTATATAGCAGTAATTTATCTCACTATACACAAAAAAATATTTTTCTCTCATAGATTATATTAGACGCAGGACAATGTTTTATCAAATATAATATTATTAATATTATTATATAAAATTATAGTTATCACATAGATATTGGATTTAAATGTATTATTATGACTAAAATAATTAAGAAAATATTGCTTAAACATGTAAATAATTAATTCCTTTTTGAACAATTAATTAGAAATGAAAATAAAATGGAATTTTTTCTGAAAAAACTATTATAATTTGAACTTGGGTTTTTTTAGACTAAGAAATAAATTTAATTAAACTTTTTATATTATATTTGTTAATTTTATATATAATATATTCAATATAACATTTAAAATTCATCCTATGTATTTTATAGAAATGGGATAAAACTAAATCCAATTGTTTGGTTAAAATAATTTTTTTTATTAAATATTTTTTCCCAATATTTTATGGTGAACATATTTTAAAACTATGTTTTGGAACAGAATGAAAAATTACAAAATAATATTTTTTTTTTCAATTGTAATTAATAAAAATTATGGTTTATTTTGAATTTTTTTTTTGAATTTTTTTTATTTTTTATGAATAGTGAAAAATATTTAATTTTAATTTAAATGTGTATTTTCTCTTAATTTATTAATTAAATTAAATTAAATTTTTAATTGGGCATAAAATATAATATATTAAAAAATTTGTTAATTAATACAATTTGATACATTTTAATAATTTGAAAATTTAATTATGATATAAAAACATTGTAAATTTCTCAATATTTTTACATTTAACACATGATTCCTTGTCACCTCATCAATATAATTTTTAAATTAAAACATTCCAATTATGTTAGTTGAATTTATATAAATGGATTTAATATTTTCATTAAGAATAATTTTTATTATATAATATGCACTCATTAATTTTTGACCAAATTGAATAGTGAATGCAATAAAGATTAATTAATTTTTTAACATCAAAACGTGCTTACTATTTGGTTAAAAAAATATAGGAGAAAAAATATCCTAATATATTCCTATAATAGTATAGAATTGATTTATTTCAGTCGTTTACCTAAAATTCACTAAAATACAGAAATTACTTGGCACTTTCCATTGAATTTGACCCGCATATTATGTTAACTAAAGAAAAATACAAAAAGGATAATTTTAATCCATTATAAATCAATAATACATTGAGATTGGGAAAGAACAACATTGGATTTTTTATACATATTATTTTAAAAAAATTATTATTTTTATTATCATAATAATTTATCAATAATTTTTAGAGATGGATTAGTTTCATAAAATATTTAAGAAATTCTAATATAGTTATTATTTAGTTAATAAAAAAATATAATAGATAATACTTTAAATAATAAAAGTGACTTAAAATAGATGAATAATTCTGTTCCTATTATTTATATTAATCAATCGTGGTTTACATGCCTGAGAATAGTATATTATAATTCCTTAATTTTATTGATATTTGTATTTACAAATTAAATTTATATTGTCAAAATTGACATTAATGTTATTTTATAATAAATGATATTTTTTAAAATTATTTCTAATTACTAAAAATACTATTATCTGCAATTGATTTTTAAATGTTAATAAATATCCAATATTTTCAACTAATGTTTATCATTATTATTTTATAATGACTATATATACCACTCAAGAGGAAAAACAACTTTATTAGTGTTGATGAGGTTCAGATAGTGTGTTTTCACATTATATTAGATTGTATAAAATTTAATATTAAATAGAAAAATGATTTTTATTGGATGAATTGGATTACATAAAAATATTGAGTGGTTCTAAATTATCTAAAATTTATATATTCAATATAATCTTAATGGATAAATTACCATTGTTATAAAACTAATTTCCTTAATGAAAACAAATATGAATAAAATATTGAAACATAAGAGTTGTGGAAATAAATGATTAATAAATGGGTTTGAGTATCCAGTAGGGTTTTGGTTCACTAATATAATCCCTATAATCCATTAAATTTTATCCATATATCCGCTTGAGGTAATATATACTTTACAATAGTGAATACCTTAGGGTATTTAGAAAAATAACAATCATCTGCAACTCTAACTGGGAACTCACTCTCCTCACTTCTCTCCACCACTCATGACATTTAGATCATCCAAATCTAGAATGAATAAAATCTAAACATATAAAATTTCATAAAATAATTCTTATTTTTTCCATAAATCCAACCAATTAAGGCCTTTAGTGCAATGAAAAATTAGATACTAAAAAAATATGTTATATTTTTTTAAGAATTTTTGTTTTATTTCATTATCCACTCCATAAAATCTTATTAAACAATCGTGAAAAAAGAATATAAGTATTTATATTATTCTAAAATATTATTATTTTAATAATTTTACCAAAAACCACACACACTTAAATAAAAAGGGATATAAAATCACCATTCATCTATATAGTGTACACCAACATCGCCAAAAAAATTTCATTCGTTTTTTCATTACCACATATAGTGGTTGACTATGATGATGTATATAATGATAATATATAATATTTATCACATAATAATAACTTTTGAATAATTATATCAAATATAAACTTTTATGTTCCATTCTATAATGGATATGATAACATCGCTCGTATGTACGATATTCTATCACCTTGAAAAACAAAGTGATTTATTTTTCAGTAACACATTAAATGGAAGGTGATAATTGTACATATAATAAATATTTTTGATATTGATAACATGTATATGATATTAATTTCAAATTTTTAATTATTTATTTACAATATATCATTTTATTTTTACCTTTCTACCATTTGATAAATTATAATGTCATTCATGGATGTGTGAACAACCGCTACTTTGAAGTAATGTGATTCATTTTTTTCAACAAAAAATCCCATGAATTCGATATAAAATAATATATAATTAAATTATATGTTATTTATTTTATTTTTATCAATATTTAAATATAATATATTACATACATTCATTCCTTATTTGTCACTAGAAAATGGAAATGTGACTCATGAGTATGCAAAACATATCGTCTCCATGATCAAAAGATAAGTTTATTTTTAAAAACAAAATATAATAATGGGTTCATAAAGTATACTTTTTGTAAAAAAATTAATTTTTTTTCAAATTATATATTTCCTATATGTCTAAATAATTAGCTCGTTTTCTATATTGAATCCACCTAAGTCGTATTTGACATATTAGCTGAAATTAATCAAATTTTTTCATGTAAACATAATAGATTAAGTAATTGTATATAAAATTTTTATAATTGAAGTTAAATTAATTATAAAATTTTAAAATGTTCTCTAGAAATTAATTTATCAATTTAATTTAATAATTTATGGAGACAAATACATACCTGATATGTTTGACTCATGTTAAGTTGTTTTGTCTTCTCAATTTTCTTTCTCTAAGATATTTGACGTATTTAACACTTTATTTTTAGTTGGGTATATATATCCCAATAATTTATCAAATTATTAGTATACATATAATTTTGGGTATTTAAATATCAATTTTATGAACATTCTCTTTCATGTTGTTTATATTTTCAATGTTAAAAAAGCATAAATGGATTTTTATCACAATTTTAATTACATTAATCTTATATCATGTTATGCAACTATATTTTTTATGAGTTATATATACTTCCCATTTTATATTTAATATAAAGTATTTATTTATTATTACATTAATTTTTAATTTAATTTAATTCTTTCATGGGGACTACAAATCAATGTCACCATAATGTTAAGATTCCTTTGTTATAATCTCATCATTTGTCAGCATTATTCAATTACTAATCTTCCTTTGATGATATCCTATTATCCATATGTTAATAATATCATTAATTTTCATATCCTTTAGTTATTCATGATATTTAAAAGTAATAATATAATTTTTATACCTCTTTGGTACTGAAATTGTTTTATAATGTTTTTTAATAAAATCTAACTTCATTTCAGCATTCGGCAACAAAATTGTTTTATTCCAAAACTATGTTTTCGTAATAAGTTTAAAAAAGTTATTTTCAATTCACAAATTATATTTTCCATCAAAAATGTTTTGAATGATTTTTAATTATTTTTATCTAATATTGTTATTTTCAAATAATAGTATTTATATAATATATCATGTTTCAGAAAAAGATATTTTCAAAATAAAATATATGTTTTTAAAAAAAAAATTTAATTGTATTTTAATGGGTTTTTATTTCATCAAACTCAATCAAATATATTTTTGGATTATGATCTAATGGGAATATTTTTTATTTATAACATCCTTTTTCTTTATCAAGATGGATTAATTTCTTTTCAAATATATTGTTTTGATTCTTGTTTCTTTTCCATAGGTTAATCATGTTTTGATGAGATTGTAATTGAAGAAGTTTCTTTTCCATTATTTTCTCATGTTTTAGAGAGATTGATATGAAAAAAATTTAAATTCCATTTGTTAATATGAATATATATTAATAATTATTTCTTATGTATTTTAGAATGAAATATCTACGTAATTAATTTATGATTTTATTATTGGACGTTACACATGATGGGTTCACCCATAAAATTTTGAGTGAGCCAATTATAGCATATATGATGGGTGTTCCCAGATATCAATCTAATGCATTATGTAATGATAATTTTCTACGTATAATTATATTATAAGACACCCATATGGTTAATCCAAGTTATTATGGTTCTATAAGGGTTCTTTAAGTGATCTATGAAATGATTTTCCAAGATACCTTTATGTTTTATCTATAATTTATATGGATTTATGATGTTTCATAAAACCAATATTGATATCATGTGGCTCCTAAATATTTTCTTTTATGAAAATTTCATTTATTAAACCCTTATTCTATGTTATAATGATTGAGGATCCATGAAATATTGGGTTTGGATATTAGAATGTTATACTCATGAAAATTTCATACATTATCATACTATTATTCCCCTCTTATGAAAACTGATGACATTCATTTTTTAATGAATAAATATCCCTTATTGAATGTATGGGTTCATCCTTGTTATGTTTTCTTTTCTATAATAAATAAGTAAATAATTTGAATGAATTATTTCAATAAATGATTTAATATGATTTATAATGATGTATTAATGAGAAAAAGTTGGGAAAGTGGGAGAAATTATCATATAAATTCATGGGAATTAATTTATGTAGAGTTTTTCCAAATTTTTTAAAACTCTAAACCCAATGTATCCTTGAGGAAGTATGTGATTGAATTTTTCTTTTTTATGCTTTAAATTATTGATAGAAAAAATTTGGTCACAATTATCATCATCAATGAATTAAATGTAATGTTTCATGAATATGAGACAGTAGGTTATGATATATTATATTCCCTATCACATTTAATAATCTCATACTCTTTCATGACGTCTACCAGTTTAAAATATTTGGAATCTTTGAATCACATTAGGAATTATAATATTCATCAAATTTTAGAAGGCATGAAATACATAAATTTTATGTCTGATGTTGACGTTGTCTCGTAATCGATCTGGTATTGGCCAATATAGATGGATGGATTGTGGCTCTAACTTATAATATATAACTAATTTTATTATGAGACTTATTAAGAAGTTGATGAATACATAATTAATATTTAGATGTAGATGGTGATCATATGTTAAGAGATTAAATGGGTCAAATGATAACCATTATAAGCATATGATATTAAATAATTGAATGTAACCCTCATCTCTATCCCCACTTCATTTATTCGACAAGTATAGTTCTTGGTCATACAAAATCACATTCCTTATATACTATCAATCCAATACTAAGGTTAGAGCCTGAATACACATTCGCACACCACCAACAAGGTTATTCCACACTATTAAAGGTACTAATACTTCATTATTAATGCATTGAATGTTCCATGTGAAACCATATGCGTGTTATTGGCCCACCACATATATTCCCTTATATGAACTCTCTTCCACTACCATGGTTGTCCATACAATGGTTGGATACAAAACTCTCTATCTTTTCTCCCATGTATGGTTGATCAGACATGATTGGGTGTCTATGGTTAGATCCTTATTTTTGTTACATTCAATCAGATATACTTAATAAAATTACCATCTATGAGTATTGAATTACCAAGACACATTATTTACATCTTAAAAAAAGAATCTTTAAGTAAATATATACATATATAATTATATGTTCCATTTTAATAAATAATCACGCAAAGAAAAATAAATATTTACTTGGTATTACTAAATAAATCCTTATAAAATATTTTAATATTCTATAAAAATTATTTAACTTCCTCAAACATCATAAAATTAGGGACATAATGTGATTGATCATTTTCACAATGATTTCATTAAAATTAATTACAAAAAATTAATATTTCTATGGTCTTCAACATTATTGACATCTTAAATAATGAAAAACACATTAAAAAATATTCTCTAATAAATTAAAATTTGTTAATACTTCATTATATATATCAATATATTCATAATAAAAAAATATGAATATTTAACATTGAAATTATTATTATTTGAATTTTTCACTTCTTATCTTGAAATAATAAATAATCTTTGATTCTATTCAGTCAGTTCCCAATAAAATAAATATTTTAATGGTATTTATATCCAAAAATTATTCATAATATTTCAAGAATATTTAATAGTCATGTGAAAAATTCATGGAATCACTTCATCTTCACTAGTCTTCTTCTTTCCATTGTATTAACATATTTTTGAAACCAAATAAAGCTTCCACAAAGTAGACTCAACAACCATTTCAATTAAATTGAAATGATAGTGTAACAAAATTTCATAATACATTTTTTCAAATATTGTATGTATCAGTTATATCTTTCGAAAAATATCATTACTTTATGTCGACTCTAAAACATAGTATAGAATAGAATGTCTTCCCATATACAATTTTTTTACTATAATCTCATTATATCACATTTCATGATACATAACAATAAATTCATCTAAATTAAAAAGTGATTTGTATGGGATAATATAAAACACTATATATTATTGAAAAAGGTATTCATTTTATTTTTATAATAGCTTTAATATATTTCACTTTTCACAAAATATCATAATAAATTAAAAAATACATTTAGTGAAGAAAATTTATAATCTATTATAAAAAAATAAATGGAATTATATATATTATGTCTTGGTAGTCTATAAACTGAATTATTTTTTAATTGTTTTTTAAATCACTTAGAAATAATTACTTATCATTAAGAAGGTAGATTACAGGACTATTAAACCATCATTTGAAGGATAATCCTTTTACCAATAAATAACAATGAATCTTTTCCCCGTAGAATTATATCAACTATTATATTTTGTATGACATGTAAAACCATAGATTTTCTATAATACATAGAAAGTGGTTTTAAAAAAAATCATAATAAACTAAATAAAAATATTAATTTAATTTCATTTGGTATATAAATTCTATCATTCTGTCATGTAATTATTTATCATATGATATTTATTTTCCTTTCATCCAAATAATATTCTAATTTACTCCAATATTTTTAGGTGTAATATAATTTTTTGTTTCGAAATTGTATTCAATGTTTATTAACTTCAAATAATGGAATACCATACATGAAATTTAATATGGAGTTTTTAATTATTTTCAATAACATAACCTCCATTGAGATAATGTATATAGTATTTTTAGGCACACCAATAATCTAAGAGTGAATATTAATCATTTATTATCTTATAATTCCTTGAATACCATTAATAAAAGAAAATAATTCCATATAATAATTTATCAGAAACATTTTTTTCCCTAATGGATTATGGGAGATACAATATTCCCATTTCAGTTTTTCAACAAAATTTTTCTTTGATTGACCAAAAATATGTGTTTTAAAAATGAAATCTATTATCAATAAAAAATAATGCATGAAATATATGATTTTCAAAATAATACTCTCCAAAACAATATCACAATTTAAGCTCTACAGTTGGATATATAATCAATTAAAACATCTGAATTTGATATATATTCAAAAAAGATTATAAAATCAATCTAATTAGATTGTGAAACATAACCCTAGAAATTATTATCCTAAACAGAAAAAATTAATCATTGTGTATTATAATTTGACAACTATATACTATTATATCAATTTTTTCTATCTATGACTCCATTTTTAATTCCTTAATATATTAACTATTATTATTGTAAGAATATTATATTAGAAACAAATCAAGAAGACCATAACACATTCTCTAATAAAATCATCCACAATATAGAGATTTTTCTATTATTGAGAATAGAAATACTCCATATTCTACCATGAACATCCTTATAATTACATAATCTCCATACATGAATAAAAATGGATCCTCTAAAATATAATACTTTAAATTTTCGTTGAAATTCAGTTGTTCATTCTATATATGTTTTCAGTGTGTGTTTTTTATAAACTAAATTTTAATATTTGACTTTTAAGAAACAATATTATTTTTATTAACATAAATAATTATTAATTTAATATAATTATGAGTATATAAAAATAATACATTTTTTGAAATATAATATGTAAAAATGTTCATCAAAATTATTTTCAATTCTATTACAGTTTTAATTCCAAGACCATTTTTAATTAAAGAGATAACCACCTAATTAACCTTTTCTATATTACATTATGAATGAAAATACTTAATTATTGAGTTATGTGTGGAAAAATACATTTTAGTCAGATTTAATATGTAATGAACTATACTATTCTATACTCTATTGTAATCATTTCATTCCTTATAATAAAATTATATAATTATTATATTTTAAGTATCTTATATGTGTTATATATATGTTTTTAAACTTATCTGTTCTATATCTATATTTAACTGTTAATTAAAATTAATTAGAATCAAAATTTATTTCAAAATTATATTACTATTTTTATTATATTATATATAGATTAAAAATTAAATCCTACTCTAAATTTTTTAATTTTTTATTGAGTTTTTATCATTTATTATAATTACATCCTTTATAAAATGTAAAAATTATGTGCATTTACTATTTTTAATATCTATAATAATCGTTATATAAATACTTACTTGTATTATGTATATCCTTACAACTATTTCTGACCAAAGAGGTTGCATTGTGGATATCAAAATTCCTTTTGAATTTCACTGTTCAATTCCCTCATTTTAGATTTTTTCTCAAATATAATATCTTCTATCTTTATGAAATATTTATTTACTCTATTTTAACATAAAATATGACTATTCTAATATCTAAAGATCATTTTATAGGTTATCAATGTATATTGTAAATTAAAATTCAATTAATGGAAAATAATTGATAATAATTTTAATTTTTCATTTAAATTTTATCAGTCAAAATTTTCAACATATACCATTAGATTATAGAAGCATAAGTAAAATATGTAAAATTTATTTTCTATTTAAAAAATTTCCAATATAATCATGGGAATATGTCTATTTACATGTTATATAGATTAATTATAACTTTATTTATATTTGAGTAACTATCCTCAAATAATATGAAATATTATATTATATAATGTATTTTAATAATTTTATGTGAAAAAGTTAGAGGAAAATTATAATACATTTTTTGTTTATTGAGTAATATATTGAAAATACATAACCACATATATAATACTACACATTGGTACATTTCTATTATTTTCATATCTAACTATTTTTATTCCTTGTTTATTATCAACAAAAATATTAATACTTATTTATGAACAATTTTTTATGAAATATTTGTTTCCAAAATCTATATTATATATACTTTAATATACTATAACATATTTTATGATAGTTTCATATCAATTATTTTACTTAATAGAAGTGTTAAACACTTTATCAAAAAAACTGTTATGAATACATATTGAAAGAATTATCCCTCTAGTGTATACAATTAATTTTTATATATCTATTTTTTATCTAAAATTAAATTAGTTTCTCTTCATTTAATTCATTTAGAGCAATTGAAACAGTTAATATACTTCAATTTCAATTTGTATATATTTTAAATTTTGACTTAAAGCCTTTTTAATATACATAATTTTCTTATAGTATTCCAAATATAATTTCCCAATAATCATTATTTGATTAATAATGTGTGTTCTTTATAAAATATGTTTTTGTACATCAATTAATAAAAATATTTTATCATGCATAAATAATTGACTCAATAATTTTTATTTTTATCTTCTTTATCAATAATATCAATAATTATACAATAATCTAATATCATTAGATCAATTAAATATGAACTTCATTAATATTCACATTTTTCTCTCTCATATGGTACATTATGTGTCCTTAAGGAACATTGATGTGATAAAATTATACTATGAATAATTTCTAGAATTGTGTATATTGTTCATTATTGTATGTAACTGTATCATGCACTAGAAAATATTATGGTAATAATTTATTATTAATTGTAACTAAAAGGTCATAAATCACTCATGTGGGACACATGATGGGTATAAATATAAGTTATAATGAGACATTATTTGTCGTAATCCCTTCCAATTGTTTTTAATTGTATTCATTCAAGGGAATTATAAGATAAACTATAATCCATTTAATCACAAAAGTATATTCCCAAAACAATAACATACATTCACTATCGTATACAATTTTATTTTATTAATCTAAATTCACTATAAAATATTTATGAAATTGTATCATTTCAAATTCCTCTAAAAATTAAATATCCAATGTAATCATTGGAAAAATTTATATTAATCTATTGAATTACATTTCACTATATTATCATGAATAGAAATCTCGTAAATATAATATGTTCTCTGTTCAAATTTGTTTTATAAATAATTTTATATCTCCAAAAATACATTTACATAAAAACATTTATTCATTTTTTCACGATCCAATAATTTTATGGGCCTCTAATATATGTTCATATTTATTATAATAATTTATTATCTATGTTATTCATATTTGTTCCAGAAGAATAAATTTCTAAAAAATTTACATTACCCACATGTTTACTCCTACAATTCTTCTATCATTATTATTAATTTCCTTGGATTAATATTTATGATAGGGTTTTGGGTAGATGGTATCACATAATTTTTGGAAATCCATACTTTTAACATGTAAATAACACATATTATTAGAATAATATTCAAAACATTACATTATTATAGTCAATAAATTCGTTTAATACCACTATATTTGGAAACCTAGACAGATAGAAAACATGATCATAAGATATTGTCATCATCCCTAATTATTGTCTTTATAAAAATCATCCAATTAAGACATATTAAACATAAAATATATTATAATAACTATGAGAAAAGAAACATAAGAGTGGGATAGCTATGATTCTTAGTAATGGTAAACAAGAGAGTTATCAATGATAATTTATAAATTACATGGGCATAACCGTAGGAGAATTTGGTTATAAAATATTTAAACCAGTACCTACATATCTTAGATCATAATATAGATGCATTGAATAATTATTCATATATTGAAAAAAATGAATAAAAAATTATTCAAAGAACATGACCCAATAAATCATAAAAGTTTCATAAAAAAATGGTTTATTATGGACATAAAAAAGGAAAATTATTTTTAGTGAAACCAATCAATATCAAGACTATTATAATTTAATGGGATCACATCCAATTCCATTTTATCATTATTTATGGTTCACTACCAAGACATTCATAGTGGATAGAGTCCATTACTATAAAGGGTTTACCCCCATTCAAGTACTTATTGTCTCATGATAATTTCATATTTATACAATGGATTTTAAAAATATATAATTATTTACCTCCCCATTCCATAATTAATACCCTACATATGTTTTCCAAAAAATAAAAATCATTAATCCTGTAATCATATCCTAACTCATATAAGGAAAACATGTTTCATAGACAGTTCATAAATTCATCATTATTTAACCCATTTTAAATATATCTTTTTCAAAAAAATAACATAATAATAAAAATATTATTACATATATATATATAAATAATTTGGATCCTTCCAATTTTTTATATACCTAGTAAATAAAAGTTAATATCAATTGATGTTATGATAAATGTAAATTGAATTAAAATATCACAAGTATATATCTTAAGGAAAATACCCTTATCATTTTGATCCCACTAATATAGATTTAAAAAAAATACAAAATATTATGGGATACATTTTAAATGAAAATAAACATGGATTATTCTGTGTTAGGATTAAAATCATTGACAGAACAGGGGAGTGGGAAATTCTATTCATGCGGAGTATGTTAAAACAAACACTCCATTCACATTATCGGTAAAAAGTCAAAATCATCCCTTTATGAAATTGAAAATGATATGGTTTGAAATGTATTTTATAAAAAAGAAAAATGGGTAATATGAATTTAAATAATAAGAGAATATTATTATAACATTGTTGAATGTATTTTATATAAAACAAGGACAACAAAGAGAAACATTTGAAACTAAAGAAAAATAATGTGTATTTTTATCCAAAATATATTTCCAATAATATCAAGTACCAAATAGTGGATAAGAAAACTATATGTTAAAAATTACATTAATAATAATAAGAAATAAAAATAAAAATTTATTTATCTTATATGGTTCATATATTTTTTTAAATGTAGATTAATGCATTGATAATCCATATAAAAATCAAATTGAAACATAAATCCCATTCCACTTTGGTAACTTTAGAATAAAAATGACATGAAACTAATAACATTATTAGTATATGTATATGCACATAACTTTTTGGAAAATAATTATAAATTTATTTTTTGGGTAGTATACTTGTAAACTAAAATAAATAACTTCAAAATATTTAATGTATTCTCCATAAATAAATGTAAGAAGAAAATATCATACCTCATGGTTTACAATACTAGTGTTTTACATAAACACCAATATAATAACATTAACTTAATTATAATTATATAAAAAATCATTTTCATACATATTATATCATATAATATTCAATTATAACATTTAAACACACTTTTATTTAAAATTCTATATTGAATTCTTCAATTTAAGCTGTTAACTGTTTCATTTTTTATAAGAATTTTGTTTTGATGGTTTTTCCTTTAATTGTTACCATTCTTAAATCATCACCATAATATAATTAATGTTATAAATATAATATATATTAAATATCATTACAATTAGAGTTATCCATAAAATATAGTGATTGTAAAATTAATTGCACATTTCATTAAGACGATAAACTGTACGTATGGATGAATGATTTTTAAAATTTTGAATTGATCAAAAGAAAAAATGACAAATAATAGAAAAAATATATATATATTTTATTATATCATATATATATATCCTATATTCATTTATTATGTATTTATTACAATCTATTTAAATAAAAAATGAAAAATATACTCACTTTATTGTATGGAGGTGGTATTCTACACATATGCATGATCGATGTTTTATTTTCCAATGGAATGAAAGTTTAGATGGTAGATATGATAATGTAATTAAAACAGGATAAAAAGGGAATGAATATCATGTATAATATTTATTACAGATATAATAACCATCCACAAAAAATGGTGATAGAAAATAATTTGTATCAATGCACCTGTATGAATGATAATTTCACATCCCATTTTATATAATAGATGTTGATATTTGTGGATCCATAATGAAGATAACATTTTAAATTTTTGGGATAATGAATTTATTATTTTTTGATGAATACAAAATGTTTAGTGTCATTATTTGAATAAATTATTTTATAGGTGTTCGGTAAGATGATTACCTCTCATTCGGTTGTCCTTCATTACATCCTTTTCTAAGAAAAACTGGAATAATCTTTTAAGAATCCAAGAACCACAAAATAATTGGTATGAATGTTTACAAATTACTAGGTCTGGGTTTGGAAAAAACATGATTTTCACTCTGTCTAAATAAGATAAATGACAGTTTTCATTATATAATTGGGTTTGAGGACACACGAGGCATTTTTTTAAAAATAAAATATAATAAAGTAATTCTAATGAAAAATTGATCCCATATTGAAAAATAATTGATAGTTTACAATTATTATGTACATATGTGTGTATTTATAGAAGTTTATTTGTAATTTTATCCATTATATTAGTGTTTAACCACTCGTTAACCCATTTCAAACATAGTTTAATGATTTTTTTTTAAATCTTTTAATAAAAACTATGACCGTAAATGTAATTGGGTTTATAAAAATATTTGGATACTATTATTTAAAAATTGAATCATTTCTATAGAATAAAATACATTAAATTTTAGTAAATATAAATTAAAATAAACTCCCAAAATATAATGAGAACAATGTATCCAGAAAATAATGTTTTGTTAAGTATAATTTTTTTTCTATAATATTAAATTATTTTGAAATAAAATAGTTTTATTGTTAATAATATAAATGAACTTTTTTCACATATATAAACAATTATAAAATGGATCATTATAAATCCAATAATGAAGAAGATAATATTCAATATAAATAAATAGTTATTACTATTCATTAAAAATTTAGTTTTTTATAAAATTTGTGGAATTATACTCAATGAAATTTTTGAACATTTAATTTAACAATTTATGTTAATTTTCAAAATTTTATTTCATTATATTAGAAAAAAATAGTTATTATTTTTCTCATAAAATTAAATGTAAAGTATTTTTAATGATAAATTATATTTTTGATGAATATAAAGACATAATAAAATATATAAATTCATTCTCTTAAACCTTTGTAATTATTTTGAAACATGTAATTATTCATATTTCTACTTCTAATATAATATATAGGTTTTAATGGAAACGATATTACAGGTCATTTATACATTGAATTTCATATATCGCAAGCTACAAAATAAATGATATTTCTTTAAAATATATATATCATAAAATGTCAGAGTGTTCAATTATACACCACATAAATATAATTTCACCCTAGAAATTTAAAAACACTGAAATAATAATGCAAGGGTATATATATATTTTTCACATCCTCTGGTTACTATATAACTTCATTGAATTATTGATTCTCCCTATAGAAATATTCCCATGGGAATAGTCTTATTCTGTATCACTTGATTTGTATGGTCAATGTTTTATACCTATAGAAATTTATAGTAAATATATTTTTCATGTGTTTATACCTATGAGTTTAGTCTATTTTAAGGATAAGATATGTAGTTCTTATGGTGAGATACAAGGAACACATCTTGACCAAAATATAGGTTCTTTGGAAGCACCAAGTGACATGATCTCGTCCGAACTCAGTCAAGAATTTTGAAGGCGACATTATAACTAGGGATAAAAAATCCCTTATTTTAAAATCTTCAAAACTTATTCCATGGATAATGTCATAATAACCCTTCATAAAAAACTTCAAATTCGTTAATTCCACATTTTTTATCTACATGAATATTCTATCAACTATGAATTTCCCCACTATGTTACTAAATTCTTATGTCTTTCTATACTATTTCATCATATATCTCATGTTCTAATAGATTTATTTCCCCAACATTATCTTATCAGGTCGGAGATATAATATTCTTCCCATATATTTATTCATTAGGATCTTTCCAATTTATCAAGTGAATGATATTGATCTATGGAAAAAAGATCAGAGGAAAGTGTTGATCCCAAACACCATTGAAATATAGAGAACAAGTACTATTCATTTTCTCAAAATTTTCAATGGTGAGGTTATATTGACTATTTATATAGGGATGATAAGAATTATTAAAAAAACGTGGCATAAATATGGTGATGAATAATTCCCTAGAACAATGTGAAAAACCCCATTTCTAGATCTGATATATTTAAAATTTGGTATTCCATGAAAACATACCACATTCATAATGAATATTCTAGATATATTTTTAATAGATAAATATTATATCAGTAAAATTATTTTTTAGGACATCATTAGGTGATAAAAAAACTAAAATAGTATTATGATACATAAACATTAAGGGGTGTTCAATGAAAAAATCCATGGTGTTATTTTCCCATTCCCATTCTTTTATGATTAAGGATTATAATATAAAATTACATTTATGATCTCATAATTATCTTATTATTATACAAGTAAAAAATATTTATACTCTAAAATACACCTCTTAATGTTATCTAAATATAAATACACTATAATATATTAATAAATAATCGTAATTTAAGGTTGGATAGATAATTATGAACTATAAGATTATTATAATAGTTTCCTATTTAATACTAGTAATGATGGGGAAAATAATTGAACCTTACTAGTCCATCATTATCACGGATGAACATCGAGACGTTCCCCTTCTTCATTTACAGGTCTACATCTTACTTTTGATCTAATTTAATAGTTAAATGGATAGATTATTGAACAACCATTTGATAAAGATATTTTTCACTATAACTTAATTATTATCATATCCATATTTTTAAAATCTATAAATATCTGATCTTTTTTTATTCTCATTATATATAATGTACGATTATCCTTTTGAGTCAATACATCGACCATCTTATTCACTTCAACAGGTGATGATGTACTATTTAGTCAAAACATTTAATCAAATTTTATTATATTCTAAGAGGAATAATAATCGCAATCTGATTGAATATATACTTCAAAATATTATGATTGGTATATATATGACACCTTTCTCTACAAAGATAATTCCTCCATATCTTTGAGGAAACAATTAGTGCAGCTAACTAGAAATAATTTGTTTGGTAATTTATTCCATTAATATTGGGTTTTCATGAAAAATAACATATAAACCTTTCATTATATATTATGATGTATACCATTATCCACATAGATATATCAAATAGATTATAATCCCTTATCCACTATAGTGTACTGTAAGAATAGGTAAACTAACTATCCATCCATCCATCCATATCATTGAAATTTTCATCATAATAGTCTATCTAATATATGATTCCCTCATATTTTTAAACAAGGTTTTAATATTTGATAATAATGATATATTTTCCATAATGACAAAATTTTAACAAAATTTATCTTTCATTAATCCATAAATAATCCCTCAATTGTGATTATATGATACCAAAATGAAACATTTTGTATCCAAAATTCACACATGGTAAATTGTTTGTACATTTTATCCTTCATTGTGGTAATTTTGAAAATACACAAGATATACTCATGATATTACTTTATCTATGAATATATATAAATATCTTCTATAAATACTACCTCAAACTGATGAAGGTTTTACCTTGAAACCCCATCCATTCAATAAATGAATATGGATGGGGAATTGGTAATTTTGGGTGAAATCATTATAATTTTATAGCATTCATACCCTCTACAGAATTCTTTCATGGGTATATCATCCTTTATTACCCGAAATGGTTGATATCTAGAATGAACGTATATTTGTTAAAAGTATTGAGCTATGTTTAGTAGATCAAATAATCTTGAAATATTAGGATTAAGATACTTTATCTTTATATTTATGTGGTAATGTTTCCCATAATCAATTAATAGTCACATCGATCCATATTTCTCAATGAACAGTACAACCAGTTCACCTCAATGTGAATCACTAGGCCAAATGAATCCCTTGTCACTATTCACTTGGAGTTTCATTTTCAATTCATGCAACTCAATCCTAGATATTGTATTTGGGGTCATTAAAATAGGTTTATGAGTTATTACAAATTCTATCAAAACATCATCTTCACGATTTTGTGGAATTCTATGAATCTCCTCTAGAAATACATGATAAATTTTATTTTCAATATGATTAAATATTATTTTTATTTTCTCCCTAACCATCTAAGAAAAAAAACCCATTTTGGATAAGAATCACAACCCATATAATTTATTTGATTTCAATCAGTAGTAAATATTAATCTTTAAAGTGATATAAAAACATTTTTTTGGAACATAAAATATGAATCCCATTTCTAAGTAATTGATGTGAGAATTTGGTAAATATGTCAATCTAATTTATAATAGAATATAAAACCAAACTTGATGGAGAATAAAGAGACTTTAAAGAGGTGATTTTCAACAAAATTGAATTGGATAATAATCATAAACTTGAGATGAAAACATCATACTTTTAGGTTTTCTCACAAATAATAAAAATATAATTTTTATGGGGTTATTACGATATGATTATAAAAATATTAAGATATAAAAATGTGGGTAGATCTAGAATAAATAAGTTATTAGTATTTATAATGTTGATAATATGTTCACCATTATCCATATCAAAATCATACCCATATTTATATATTAGTATCCGATGATATAGGCCTTCATCTCAATAAATAAGAGGTTATTAATGTTGATCATCTCAATCAAAACATTACATTAGAGAAGTGGTTAGTATAATATATGTACACCTTGAATTTGAATCACTAATATGTGTGTGTTGAATTATGGTTTCCTTTACTTCTATAATATTTATTCAATCCTTAACATTATATTTTTATTTTACTGCACGATGACCACAATTTACACCAATAATACGTTAACCAGTATCCTTAATGAATTTTATATAATGTTTTCTTCCACAGATATACCATGAAGGAAATATATTCACTTTCTCTTCATGATTTTTATAATATCCCATTAATTGTAAATTTCTTTTTATATAAAAACCTTGAGATTGATGGGTAACACCAATACCAATATACACCTTCCTCGAACATTGATATATTTATCCATAAATACTAAATAATATGATACATATCTCCCTTTGATGAATTGGTTTCAATATATTGAATATTTGACCGACATTTTGTTTAGGTCGGATGATAACACCAGAAGCAAACCTCAAATCCTTTGTAAAATTTAGCTTGTATGTTTTAAAAGATTCATCGTCCATTAATCTTAGCTCATGGGATTACATATCTATTTTCCTATAAATAATAAAAGGTTAGAATTTATTATAAAATACCCCTAAAACTCATTTCCCTCTGTTGATTCAATTTCAATCAATTTTCTTATATTTCTTTTATAAATTTTCACCATAGATATAATTCCTATTAAAAATAATAAAAACTAAAATAAACTTCTCATGTTATGGAAACTAGTGAAAGGGATAAATATTTTATGTGGTTCTAATCCTTTCCACATCAACTATTATATCAAAAATCGTAATATAATTATGTGTATTACTCCCCATGATAGCTCATTAAAACATTGTTCCATCATTTTCTCATTTGAATTTACTGCATGATTTATTGATTAAGAATTTTTTGGAAAAAAATGAATTTTCTTAATTTATCCCATAAAATTTTGTTTCTCTAGAGGAAATCAAAACATTCCCATGACAATAAACATTATCATTGTTTTTTCATGTTATACACATTGATTAAAACCATATAAAATAGTGTGAGAAATAATAATCATAGTTAGAAACCATATAATTAGGATAAATAATTTAAATGGTTTCTAAATAATGAAACCTTATTTAAAATATATGTTGGATTAGGTTTAACCTGTGTTATTCATAGTCATCATACATTACAATATTTCACAATTGTTTATATGGAAAATGTGAGTTATACAAGGATTTCCCTAAACTACGTCAAATCAAGTACACAGTATGAGAACTCTAACTAGGAACTAGAATTATGTATCAGATATACTCCAACAACTCTTTCTTGGCCAGTAACAATATATTTATCTTTTTAAAATTCACATCCATATAATGTATTTATATATAGATGTTTTTCAATGAAATTAAATATCGTTTATTTAACATAACTTTTTATTTGTACATAAGTATTTAATTTTATGAATGGTTCTCAATAATGTTTTTTTTCATTCTATTTTAAATTAGTAACCTATCATTTCATTGATAACATCTATATTTATGCATATATTTCCTACATAAATATCCAAAATAATAATAATAATATTCAATAAATAAAATTATAATTTTTGATAATATAATATAAGTCTACAATATTTGGAAAAACAGATTAAAAAACAAATTATTCATTAGATATCTACATTTACAAAAACTAATTTCTTCATAACTATAACCATTTTCATACATATCAAAATTATAATCATTATTCATAAACTATGGAAATGAAACATAAGATATTGTAAAATCAGATGCTCAGTAATGGAAAAAAATGAGATATTGATGATCATATAAACCAAACATGTGAATAATGTTATGAGAACATGCATATGAGAATTCAAACCCAGACCATGAATTTCACATATCCTAATCTTGAGTCATAGAAAAAATCATTATAGTTCATACTACATGAATAAAAAATGAATCAAATAAATTTATTCCTGAGACCATTCCATTGGAATATGACATACGTTTTTGGAATATACATAAGAATGTAAATTGATTTCCAAAGTCATGGATCATTTCCAAGACTGTAATAATGGATTTGGTTCACTCCGCATTCTATCACATCTTTAGTCATGTTTCACTTACAATAATCTCATAGTAGGCAGTGTCCCCTACTAAACTAGTTTTACTCTGTATTAATATATTCATTATATCATGATATATACATATTAATCAATTCATTAAATGTATATATAATTATGGTACCACCCATCATTATATAAAAACAATACATTGGTTTTTCAAAAGATCATAAAAATTCATCATATGATAATTTCCTTAATCGTGAAAATAAAAACACTTTTATAAACATATCATAAGTTCATCATAGCACAAACCCTGGAAAATAAATTTGTTTCATAATCATTTCATTATTATTATAATAAAAATCATAGATAAATTCTATTGTTGGTATTACTATATTATATTCTCAGTAAATAATTATTATCATCATTGTATTTTATCCTAAATTTAAATTATATTAAAATATAACTTGAATATTTATTGAGGAAAAAACCTTATCAATCAGAACATATTTCATTAAAACATAAAAACTATAAAAAATATTATATAAAATTTGAATTTGAAAAAAACCATTCAATCTTTTAATGGATGTTTCAAATCATTGAGTTATCATGGTGATATTAATCTCAAATAATGGTGATTATGTTAAAAAATATTCCATAATCAATCTTAGTAAAATGATAAACTACCTCATTTAGTCAATAAGAAAATGCAATTGAATAATTTTTATCAAAATCAAAACAAGGATAAAAAATATTTAAAATATTCTTATAATCGAACTAAAATATTATTGAAATCATTTTCGATCAAACATTGAAAAGGAAGAAAAAAATTCATTACCAATGAGAAATTTATGTTAGTTTTATATAAATCATTTTTCTCATGATATTATATACAAAATAATGTAATATATTAGCATTTCATTTATATTTAATGAATAAATAGAGTAGAAGAAATAAATTTTGGATTACTACATAAGGATCATATATTTGGTTAATGTAATTTCAACCATAGACAATGATGATAAAAATCGGATTGAAACACAAATCAGTTACAACTATGGTAACTTTTGAATCAAAAATTCATAAATTCGATAACCACACATTGATATGTATATCACTAATATTTTCATGAAAATAATAATATTATACATTCATGAGAAATATATACACTAGAAAAATGAAATATTTGTTAAATATGTCATGTTTATGTAATAAATTTACGTGAGATAAAAATTTCACACCTTATGTTTGATTTGATTCAAATGTGTTGTATCATATTGCATAAAAAATTAAATTTCTTATAATTATATAATATAATAATTTTTATACATATAATACTATAAATAATCCACTTATAATATTTCGGCACCCATTTTTAATTAACACCTTATTAAAAGTTTGTTATGGTTATTAACTGATTCGTTTTTCATGATAATCTCAATTGAGTGGTTCCCATGATTCATCTTTGATAATGGTTAATTATACTAAATATTCTTAATAATGTTATAAATATCACATATATTCAATATATTTATATTTATTTTCATCAGAAATATATGTATATATATAGAAATTAATTACATCATTCCGGAAGATGGTAGTCCATATGTACACATAAACGTTATTTCTACTTTCAAGGGATAGAAAAAGGAAAGAAATTAATGGTAAACCATTATAGAAAAATTATAATTTCATCAAAATAAAATATTATAATTAAATTCATAGTTTTTCCAAATATTTAAAAAAGAAATAAAAATAACATCACAACACTTTATAGAAGTGGTAATCCAAATGAATATATACACAATATCCTCATTTTCCAACGGATTGCATGTTATGTGAATAGATATTATATTATATTTCTTGAAGAATAATTATATCCTAATTTTTATATATAAGAAATAAACGCATCATAATAACTATCTATTGAATATAGCTACAGAAATTGAATTGTATCACTCTGTGGATGCGATAATCCTCATTTATACCCAATGATAAATTCACTTCACATTGGATTGAATGTACGTGTATATAAGTGGTTCCATAGTGATAATAAAATTTTATTATATTGATGATATTTACCATAAAACAACAATATAACCACCTGCAACAAGAAAGGAATGAAATATTATTAACAAAAAAGTTGTAAAATGCGATAAAAATGTTTATATATTAATTTTTTAACACGTAAATGGTCCTGGAATAAATTAGTAACTTTATTTTAATGATTATAGAGTATTATAAATTATATTTTGTAGAATACATATCTGAGGTAAGCGGTTTCTATTTTATTTGTTATTTATTAAAGTCATATACCATATTTACCACTCAATTATTTTTTATATATATTAAATCATAAAAAATTAAAATAAATAATACTATTATTTATATGATATTTAATTATTAGTTTTATGTAATCCTTTAATGGGTCTTTCTATTTGAATTATAACAAAGTGTAATGAGATTTGATATCAATTATTATTTTATTGAGACATATTTTTTAATATAAACCTATTCAATTTTGTGTGGGGTATATATCACCCATATGATGTATTTGACATTAATACCAAAATATTAATGATATTATTGTTAGAAAATATATTATAAATGATTAGTTGGATACTTTTCATTTATTTTTTTATTTTTTGTTGCTAACAATATCTTAAGGTTGTGGCATTATTATGATCATTTTTCATTTTTCTTTAATCCTTACTTAAATATCAATATTCTTTATGTGGTGGATAATATTATTTCCAAAATCATACAACATTATTACATATTTTTCAAACATTTAGTATTATTTTATTGTTTATTGAAATATTTATAAAACTCTTTTCTTTACACAACACATATAATTTATGATAATTCATATTATTCATTTATTAAATATATTTTCTGATATATGTGGAATTTATTTGACATAGTGAAATGTGTTGGGGATATAATTTTATATCCCATCGATGTATTATTATCCTCTTTAGGTGAATTAATATGTGACCATTAAAATTTTTTACACATTTTTTTAAACATCCTTATAAAACCTCTCAACATTAGAGGGATCATGATTCCTAATATCATGATTCCCAATAGTTAAGAATTTCAATCATTGATAATTAAGTTATTATTATTATCCATGATATGTTAACAGTTACATTATATTTCGATTTATATAATTCTCATTTTATTAATTTAATTCATGTGTGATCAGTTATTTATCATTCTAGACTAATTACACCTCTTCAAACCATGATTGCCAATTTATTGGTTATATTGAATTTCAATTTAGTTATTTATCTAACCATATTTATTTTACAATATAAATTAATTATAATAAATTTATTTATTATATATATTGTGTGTTTATTTATTTATCATTTTGTATTTATTATTCCTTATATAGTCACGATAGTCAAGTTATTGATTAAATTGAATTTTTGTTAAGCTATTAATCACAGCAAAGTGATTCAACATTATTGATTAATGATATATTATAATTAATGTTACACTTACTAAGAATTTTTCTCAACATTTTTGTGTTTCTATTTCAAATTATATGATGATTAATTTATTGAATGATATCATGGATACCAAATTTATTTACATATAATTTATTATTTTAATCCCTTTGTACTATGGGTATCGTGTATGTTTTTGGTTTTTCAAGACTACTAATCCAATAAGATACTAGTTGATGTGGTCCCTCTTATCTTACGAAAATGTAAAAAATTTTACATCAGCTCAAAGATACTTTATTTGGTGTCCTTATAGTTGGTATAAGAGTATATTTAGTAGAATCCTTGAGAATATTATTTATTAAGACATGAATTAGTAAATATTACCATATGATACTATATATGGATAAGTATAAAATAAAACATAATGTTTTATTACAATATATACAATTGATTTTTTCTTAAATATATTAATAGACAAATTCTAATAGTGGACATGGTTCTTAAATAGATGTTCGTAGAAGAAAAAATATGAAAAGGGGGCATTGATAATGACTCGATCATTATATAGTGCATGATAACATGATTTATTTTTTCACCAGATTTGACCCTCACATGAGTTATGTATATGATCACTCACATTATTTTTTCAAATAATTATGAATGATTTTATATTAAATATATCACCAAAGACACCAACTTTAGGATTTTTTATAACAAACGCCAAATTTTTATTATCTAGGATGAGTGTTCCACTAGATTTAGAATAATGAATTAATATTAAAAATTCATAAGTTTATGATATAATAAATTATGTTTTATTGTTATAAGGATTTTCTTAGAATAATGCTGTGTATAAATACTATTTCCTCATGTATATATTTCACTGATGAGTGAGCTAGAACAAGTGGTTTTGGAACTGAGAAGATTATGATTATATTTTGGTTGATTCATCAGGTTATGACACAAAATATGTGTATTTATAGAGAAACATATTGTTCCACATTGCAATTATATTATGTTGGGTCACTTCATATGGTATAATACCTCATCATTTATTGGGACAAAAAATATTCTGGTAAATGATAAATATATTATGCCACATTACAATACATTCTTGTCCTTGGGATCCCACGAAATAGAGAAGGTTATTTCAATGTTAAAGTTATTCAATGTTGATATTGATAAAAATTTTTCATTAAACCAAAATGCTAATGATGAAAAATAATTATAATACATTTATTTTAGAGATATTATGTATAAATTAACCGATAAATATTTTCTTCTTGGGGGATGAATTCAAATAAAGAGAATGATATATATAAAAATAAAAAGGAAGAAGAATGTCTAGTGGAGTAACATGATGTGGAGTAACATGATACATTTACGAGATTGGAAACATATTCAAAATATTAAACACGTAATAATGAAAGCAGGATTGATCATTTCATTAAATGTTTTATGAAAAGTCTCTAATGGATGTTGGTCTATATAAAATTTTATTTATATAATGATGTATTTTTTTTCCCTAAAAACATTGAAGGAATATCATAAATCATATTTTTAATGAGAGAATAAGAAATTAATTTCTCTACTGATCACCTATTAGAACTGAATGACTCAATAATAAATAAGGGATATAATTATTTTCTATATATTGAAAACTACTGAATATTCCATCCTAAAAAATTCTTGAATGTTATGGAAATTCATTATAGGTTTGATAATAAGGGTCTTATTGATCGTTAATGCAAGGGGAAAAACAAATCAATGTTTTCAAGTTCTTCAACTATAATGCAATTCAGAATTATTATATCCAATGTACCAAACATCAAGGTAATATACATCATAAGATGCCAATCTTATGTGATCATCGTATTTGAGGTGGAGGAACCTAATTAAGTGGTACATGGTACATTTGTTATACCTTATAATTTAGAAATTTTTTATTTGATTATTGATATTCAAACTACTTTAAATATTTAATGTCTTCTATAAAAATTAGATAATTCCATATCATATTAACAAGGGATTTTTTCACCAAAACATCAAGTGAATGTATCACTATAAGAAAGATGTATTTAGAAGTCCCCATTATATCACACAAATGATCTTTATCTATATAATTTATAATGCTACCCTTGGTTGACTTCATTATTATCCTTGAGATAAAATATCATTAAAAATATTATATAATTATTTATTACAAGGATAAGGAAATTTAATTTCTTGATGAAGATGTAGAATTTAATATCATTATATAGGATAGATCGGCATCTGATTATTGTTATATCCACCCCAGTATATCATCAAATTGATATTAATTGGGGTGAAGAACCAAAAATATAGATTGATAATGAATATTTTATTTATATTTACTTTTTATTTTTTTATATGAATATATTGATCTATTCCTGAAGGATTTAGCTTGATATCTATATGAATATTAATTTCTGTTTCTCATTGATTTAATCCTTACTGGAAGACCCATATAAATTCCAACCAATATATCGGACCCTATTGAATTATTGGAGTCTAAAAAACAATAGGAGGTGTCGTGTGATATAAAATTTTTTCTCCTTCATTTTCAACATCTGTAGCCCCTATTTTATTTTTATAAAGAATAAGGATCAAAGAGTTTGTATTTTTAATAAATGGAAATCAATTAGACTTAAATAAATAAATTGTATCCTGCACCTAAAATTTATAGATTATTCAATCAATGTCATAAATCTCAATATTTTTCAAGGACCAACTTCATTCTAGGTATCATAAATTGTGAGTAAAGAAGGAATAAATTTCAAGGTATGTATTTATAATGAGTTTTGGGAAACGTTATTTTATACCAATTCCATTTTTATTGAGTGATTCAATCTCTATTTTTTGGATATAATGAAAGGAGTATTCAATTAATAACATGAATATTGTTTTAGTATTAATTAGTGATATCTTGGTGTCGTATTTGAGATATGAAAACTGTAATAATAAATTCTGGATAATTTTTCACTCTATTATAAAAAGGGTTATATGGGGAGTTGTGAAAATGTGATTTCATGAATGAAAAAGTTTCTTTCATTGGACTTATTTTCAATAGTGATGGAATCTTACTAGTTACATAAGTGAAAAATGTAATTATAAATTTTCCTACAAAAATAATGATATATGAGGAATATAGTTTCCATGGTTTTTTATGTTTTAATTAGTGACTCTTTCATATTTTTTACTTATTAGATAAACTATTAAAAAATATTACATGTAAATGGGTGAAGTATATATGTATAAAGTAGTGTGAAGTATTTTTTAATGTATTAAAGAGGATATTGTACAATGATCTGATTTTACATTACCCTTATGAAATGATGTGTTATTGATATAATGTGATCTATAAAATATTGGATTTTTTGGTTTCTTTATGAAAAATAATAATGTAATTGCATAAGCATCAAGGAAATTTAAGTGTCATGAACAAAACTATCCATCCTTGGATATTGAGATAAAAAATATAATCTTTTCTTTAATGATAAGGGTATATTAACCCTATTGAAAAATAGGTGATATATACATAGACCATAAGATCCTAAAATACATCTTCTAATAAAAAAATATCAACATGATAGCAGGATAATGGATCTAACTACTCATGTATTACAATAATTCAATACTATCATAACCAAGGACATAAAATAAGGCCGTGTATGTATTATGTAGGATATATTATAGATTTATAACCAAAATTAAAACTTAATGTAGTAATATGTTCACAAATCTAGTAAATATTGATTTAGTAATTATTAATTAAGGGGATATATCACTCCATTTACAAATAATTTTCATACCAACTTTGTAGAAAATGAAAACAATTTATCAATATGATGATGAAAATATTCAGAATAAAATTAATGGTGTAAATGATTCTAATTTAGTAAATTCCATCTTTTATTTTTTAATCAAAATATATAGAAAGATAATATGGGTTCCATAAATAACCTAGATGATAATAGTGTGTCTAAATGATTCTCATTGTTCCAAATTATCTATAAACCCTCGAAAAACAACTATGCGTAGGGATTTGGGGGAATATTTTTAATATGTCAACATAATTTAAGAAAATAATTATTAGGTTTCTTATTGTTTGGTTTTTCAATTAGTGAAATATTAAAAAATAAATTCTATTGGACTCGTTCAACCTCTACCTATTTTGATTTGGAAATGTAATGATATTATTATAGATATTGTAATAGGAAAAAAACATGGGAAGAAAAATAAAATATGCGTTATTTTAAACCTCCTAACCAAATCATCACATTTTATATCTATATTATAATATTTACAACATGATCACCTTTAATGTATCTATATTACTTGAGTTTCCAAACATTATGGTGAACTTATTTCGATTGTGTCTTATTCGGATCCTGATTTTTAATCAAAACTTTGGATGAGTATTAATAAGGATCTTAAGTAAAATATTAATTTAAGTACCAAAATCTATCCTAAAAGTAATTTATAGTCAATCATGACTACTAAATCAATGGAAGACATGTTGAGGTCGTGCTCACTTGTCATCCATCATAATATCTTGATATTATATGAGATATATTCATAAAAATTTATTTATATTATATAATACCTTGTGTACATGCGATTAATATTATAGCATGATTTATATGCAACACCATGGTAATATTTTGCTTCACAAAATTTCATGTTTCAACGATAAATTGTGTAATTCTAATAGTCAAGTCCTTACAATCAATGATATTCCATTAATATTAATATTTTACATTGTAGTTTAACCTATATATTAGAATGACAAGATTGAAAAATATTTACTAATTTATTAAAATATGGATAATAAATGTTTATATAATTCATTATTTGTTTTAAAGATTATTAGAATTTAAAATAAAAACCAATTGAGTATATAGGGATTGTTTTTATAAAAAAACTATGTTTATGCTCCCAAATATGGTTTATATTATTTTGTTAAAATAATTACTATTATTGAATTAAATTATTTCTATATATAGTACGTTGAATATAATATTTAACATTCATAATATGTGTTTTCTAGACATGATATAAAAATACATCCAAGTTTCTGCATTATAATCTCTATTTTTTGAAAGGTAATTTTGTTTCATTTGGGTGGAACATTTGCATTTATAATAATGTTTTACAATTTTTAGAACATTATTTTTCAAAATAAATATAATTTAATAAATTTTATTTTCAAAATTATTATAGGGATTCTTCTTGGAATATTTATAGGAAGATTCAATTACGTAATGAATAGTGAATCATATCGAATTTTAATTGAAAACGGACCTTACATCTAAATAATTTATAATGTCAAATAAGACTATTAATTTTTTTTAGAGAAAAAATTGATAAATTATAACCATGTTAACACATTTTATTTCAGTTTAATAATATTCATATTGAATAAGTATATAAAAACATTTCAAAATTTTGAATATTTTCATTTAAAATCATTGCTTTATTATCACGTTTGTAGGAAAAAATATAAATTAAAATATTCCGATTTTGATATTATTATTAGAAAAAAGTGAATTATAACATTGTAATCAGAATTAATTATATTTTATATTACTTTCCACATTTTTTTAACCAAAATAATTAGTGAAATAAATTAAAAGTATTTATAGTTATTAAGTTAAAAAATAGTTTACTTAGTCATTAAATTTTAAACATGAGGGAAAAATGACCTATAAACAATTCTAACACCTATTTTTTGTGAATATTTCAACATTATATATTTCATTATCTAGTGTTTTCATTATCTAATTAACTTTAAAAGAAAAAAACGAGTTCAGAAATCGCTCTTTAAAATTTTTTCATGTTTTCCATGCACCCCACTTATAAAAGGCCTCCCACTCTCCTCCTATATTCACAGCTATAAAGAAATTTGTATCAGCCCATACCTGACCATATAACTTCTAATATTCAAAAATTTCTTCTTAGAAACCATAAATTGGACATAAAATCAATAAATTATGTTCCATGGTAAAAACATAAATTAGATACCTTAAGAGGAGTGAATGTTCTCCCAAAAATGTTTCTATTTTATTTCATTCTAAAATAGATTCAACTATTATTATACAATGATTATATAGTCACTTAAATATAATAATTAAAATTTAATTTTTTTATTTTTTAGGGTTTTACCTATACTCACACACACATCCAAAATATGGGTTACAATATCATTGATCATTCGTAAAGTGAACAATCCCCTCATGAACCGATGTGTTTCATTTTTCAATTATCACCATTCAACATCAACCATAATTATTGAAATAATTTTATATGTTATATTTATAATCTTATTATTACATAACACATGCCTTCATTATTTCCATTGTTTTGGTAATATGATAATGTCCTTCGTGTGTACAAAAGTATACCATATCGTAAAGTAATGTGATTCGTTAACAAATTACATTAAACATATTAAGGATTGATTTAATAAAAATAAGTTATATATACGACATAAATATCTTATAGATGGATATATATATATATATATTATTTACTTCACTTTATTTTGATACAACATGAAAATTGATACATTGTTAATGCGTACATATGACCTACCATTTACTGGAATCATTTATTTCATTTAGAATCAATAAATTTTTGGGATTAATGTGAATTCATATATACAATATATTTATTGTTTTTATATAATTTTTTAAATAATAGATTATATATAACAATTATTTAATTAATGGGACTAATAAAATCGAGTCAAAAGTCATACAAATAATAGAGTCAACATTATAGAAAATAAAACATTAACATTAAATTGTTCATAAACATGTAACAAAGTTCCTTAATAAAATTATATATTAATTTAAAAATATTAATATTATTCTAAAAATAATTTAATAAAATTCTTCAAATTATTATACACATTTTAAAAGGAAATTGTCACAAAATTAAGTGTAAGGTATGGTTTTATCTCATCTCGGTTTAATATATGTAAAATATATGTCACATTGACCACTTATTTTTGTTGTGTATTATATATAAATAACATGAATTTTTTGTATGATAATTATACATATATTTAGTGGAAGTGACATATAAATTGTATGATCTCTCTTTCATGGTTTTTTAGTTTTCATAAATACCGATTGATAATGTATTTTTGTAACAATTTACATACTTTGATATATTTATTATATTATAAACATATAACCTTCTATATGGTGTATATATTGTCATATGAATTTTTCTATCAATATAATCTTTATTTATCAAGATATTTTTAGGTTCAATTAATGTTATTCATTTGTGGGGATTAGGATTCAATATTACAAATGTTGTATGATTATTTTATTACAATCTTGTCACTTAAGAAGAATGTATATGATTAGGTATTTGAGGTTGAAATTATATAATTTACATGAATTTTATTATACTATAGTTATTAATGATAATATGATGTAATTAAACATATTATTCCACTAATTGGGCCTTTAAATGTTTGATAATGTATTTTTAATAAAACCCGACTTTATTTATCACTTTGGTCAACAATATATGTCAACTAAAACAATGTTTTATAAAAATGTTTTCCAAAAATGTTTGAATTATATTTTATGCTCGTTTTCAGGGAGAAGTTTTTAAAAAAAATATAAATACCATTTAAAAATTTGTTTAAATTAATTCCTAATCTTATTCAATAATTATAAAGGTTATTTTAATGTAAAATGTTTTTAAAACATTTTATAGAATAAAAAGTTATTTTCAAAACAAAAAGGGTATTTTTATAAAAAATTATTTAATGATATTTTAATTTACCAATTTTAAAAAACATTTTGCACATATCATACTTAGGTTTTTTTGGTATTGATAACATCCTCATTCCTTCTTTGTTTGGAGTAATATTGATTCAATGAGGTTGTTGTGAAACTCGTTTCTTTTCTACATGTTAACTATTTTTCAAAGTGATTATTAGGGAATCAATTTATTTTCCCTGGTAAAACCATGTTTTCAAGATATTTTTATAAAACATGTTCATTTTACATGAGTTAATCTTGTTTCAAAGATAATGTTATTGAGCCCATTTATTTTCAACAATTTATTGATGTTTCAAATTTATTTTTATGGAAATTGTTTTCTTTATTTAAGTTATTATTTTTCTAAAAAATTAATGATTTTTTCAAGGATTATTGATGAAATTAATTCTGTATTTTCATTATTGATTATTTGTTTCTTGTACACTATAATAGATGGTTCCACCTAGAAAATATTTTCTGATCCTGATATAGTTTATCCAATCGTTGCAAACAAATAACCCTCCAATGCATTGAGAAATGATTGTGTTATTTATAGAATAATATTATAAGTAGACCAGTTGGATATTAAAATTTATAATGGTTTGGTAATGGATATAAATATTTTTTTTTGAGTTATAGGTGAATATTTTCTTATATTCTAATATGTTTTATCTATGGCTATATGATTCATTTTTATATCAATAATAATATCAAAAGGTTGTAGATTGTGGATTCCTATGACTATTTCCTTTAGTAATGTCTTATTTGATGTTTTCATGTTTTATAATCTATTTAATAGTTCATAACTATTCCTTTATGATTCTATCATACTATTTTATTATTTCACCATACACTTATGATAATTTTGTGCTCAGATATGTCATTCGATTGAAAATTCATATATTTCTCCTTAATGATCATTTTAACCCAACACTCTTAAGATAAAATTTACCCAAGTTATAATGAACGATTTGGAATGATTTGTGTATATAATGGACTTAAATAGGATTATTTGGATGACCAACAATGAAATAATAAAACATATGTTACCTAGTTTAAATTCTAATTTACTTTCATAGGAGTTTTTCTTCTTTGAGTTATTTCTAATTTTGTACAACTAGACAAATTTTTTTTATCCAGGTATGTAAGTGATAAAAATTATTCATTTGATGTTTTTAGGTTTGGGATGAATCTTTTTTCACTATTATTTATATAAATGTATAAAATTTATTGATTATTATTTTAGTATAGGATTAGATAAAGTATGTCATAGGTTATCATAGTTGTTATCAAAGTTTGGTTTATATAACACTTGAGATTATGATGTTTTCATGAGATTTGTTCTTAATAGATATGGATAGCAACATAGGTATATATTATTCAATATGAAAATAAGTTTAATTTCCCAGACATGTTATTTGAGGGTTTTAAGTACTAAATAAATTTGATGTTAATAATAATAATTTAGGGGACATTTTCTGGGTATAGGTATATGTAATAATTTGGTTTAATGTGATGTATTCCTTTACATTCTTTGGAAATAAGTTTTATGTTTTTGACAACATTATGGGTTAATAAGATCATGTTTATTGAGGTAAATGTGGGAATAAAAGTTTAATCAAATAGATAACCATAGGTTTGAAAACTGATTTGGTGACTATGTGATTAATGTTACATTAATAGAAGATGAATATATTTTTTTCATTAAGTGTATAAGGTATGAGAAAATAGTTTATATTAAAAAAATATTCAGTATTTATGTTAACGTGGATAGATTATAGCTTTACAGAACTATTTAGTTCCAAATTTTTGTACTAATTTTAAATTTTTATGATTATATTATCATATAATGGTTAATTCATTTGGTAAATTATCGTACCACATGATAACCATTATTTGGTTAATTTTTAAAGTCAATATGAATATATGGTTATAAAAGTTTTTGTTCTGTGTTTGTAAAAATTTTATTTTAGGGATTCAGGTGTGAAAAATTCATCTGTAATATTCATTTTCTGGTGAAAAAGATGAGCTTGTTGTGAAAATTTGTGAAATGTTGAAATTTTACATTTCAATTATTTATATTTCATTATGATTCCATTCTAAATGGGGACATAATTATTCATCATCTGGAAAAATATTTTGTTATAAATGTTTATCATATTACCCTAATTTATAATGATATCAGTGGGCATTCCCAAACCTATTTTTCTGGTGGATTTTCTATTATTCACTTCTTCATGATCACGTTCTATATAACTCACAATTAGATAACGGGAATTAATTTTCCCATCAAAATCCATATTTTAATTTAACACCAATGTTATCCATTGGTGGAATCCATGTTGTGAGTAAATTAGGGTTAAATTTATGTTTCTTATCTTCTATTTTTAGAGGTTTTTTCTATATATAATTTTTATGATGTTGAATTCATTAATTTAATTATACAAAATGTCAATTCATTAATAAAATAGATGTATTTCATGGGGTAAATTTATTTTAATGGGGGTATGATATAATAGAATTAATTTTATGAAATATCATAATTAAAAAAAATAAATTCTTTAATTAAATAATATAAATGAAATTTAACGATTAAATTCATTATTATGAAATAGCATGTTTATATTTAATTACATACAAAATCATGATAATTTTAGAACATGTGTTACATGAATGGATGATTCTTACTAGAAAACAATATTTTATTAATATCATTATTTAACATGATATTTTCCACCTAATTGATTTATGGAAAGAATTAATAAGATTATATAAATTATGAAAATGTGCTTTATAAATTATAATATAATTGATTAAATGGTTATTAGTTAATTTTATATGAAAATAGAAACCAATTGAATATAAAAGAAATGTTTTTATAAAAAACAAATTTTATGATCCCAAAGGTTTTTTATCTCCATAAATTAAATTAATCACTATTATTGAATGAAATAATATATATATATATAATGTTAAAAATTCATCATATGTTTTTTCTATACATGATATAAAAATAAATCCAATTTTATGCATAGAAATGTGTATTTTTCTATAGGCAGTTTCACCACCTTTTGATGAAGATCATGTTCTAAAAAATAAATTTTTAAAATATAATAAATTTTATTTTCAATTAAACACATTATATTTGATAAAATAATTTTGATAATAAATTATTGTGATTTGTTTGGTTTTTTGGAGAAGTTTCATTTTTTTAGTAGTAAAAAATAATAATTTTTAATTGAATACTAACATTTATTCTAAATAATTAATGATTTTATGTTGAAGATTACATTAATTTTAAGGTAAATTGAGTTCTATAATAAATATATTAATCTAATATAGTTAATTTAAATAATTTTTATGTTGAATTTTTTCATATAATAAATTTAATTTTTTGAGCATATTCACTTTAAACCCCCGTTTTCTCATAACGTCTACATGACTAATTTATAAATAAAATCTTTCAATTATGAGATTTTAATATTTCAATAATAATAATATATTTTAAATAATAATAAAATATGATTTCTAATATCATATATTATTTTTTAACAAAATTTATAGTTAATTAAATTAAAATATTTTATAGTAATTAAGATAAAACAACATTACATAGTGGTTAAAATTTATGATTATAAGATGTTATGACATCTAAATATTTCAAAAAAATTCAACGAAATTATTAGTCCTTATTAATTCTATTGAATTGTTTAATTTATTATTGTATCCAATTTTCATGAAGAAAACATTTCTGGAATTCCCTCTTTGAAGAATTTAAATGTTTTCAGTAACCCAAATTATAAAATACTTCCACCTATTCTATACTCATCACACCTATCAATCCATTTTACATAAAAAATGTCACCCCAAATAACTTATCCCATATTTTGTATCACCTCATAATCTTTAATTTGTAATAAATCCAACTAAGTATGTCCTCTGTTGTAAACGAAAATTATATGACTAATAAAGAGGGAACATTCTACTAAGAGAATTTTTAGTTTTTTATTTATCCAAACTATTAGATTATCCTATTACTATGTTTATATAATAAGATAAGTATAATAAATATACTAAGATTATTATTATTTTTTATTACCTACACCCACACAAAAAACCATTAAACGAGTTATTATATAATCGTTCGTGCATATTATAGACTAATGCCTCGTGAACCAATGACATTCATTTTTTCGTTAACACCATTATGTATTTGGAATAATGATTAAAATAGTATATATATATATATGATACTTATTATAGTTATGATGTTATTATGTTTATTAATATTAAATAACATATAACATCATGCATTCCAATTTTTGTAAATACAATAGCATCATTCGTGTGTACAATAGTCTATTGCCCCATTAAAGAAATGAGATTTATTATTTAATATGATTTTAATATAGATATGTTAAATATATTAATAAAAATATACAATAATTATTATATATAAATATATTTAATTATTATTTAATTTCATTACATTCAATAATATATGAAATTTTAAGTAGTGTTCATGTGTACGTACGTCTTACTATCTCCATGAATGGTGTATTTCATTTTGAATCAATAAATTTTATGGATTACTATAGATAAATATAAAATTTATAAGTTTAATTTTTATTTCATTGTTTGCATTAAATATTATATGAAACAATGATTTAACTAAGAGGAATAAAAATATAAAGTCAAAAAATATGTGAAAAACAGAGTGATTCATACTCGAAATATTAATTTGACATGTAATTCATAATAAATGAGTAATAAAAAAACATAAAAAATGATATATGATTTAAAAAAATATTAATATGGATTACTAATAAGTTATTTCAATGTTTAAAATTACTATACCTGAGGTTAAATCTGAAACTTCTATAAGGAAGCATGAGTTAAGTGTTTTTATCATCTCACTTTTATTTATGTGACATATGTATCATATACACCTCCAATTTCTAAAATTTTGTGTATAAAATGATACTTATTGAATTGTATGAATATTTTTCTTAAAATATAGGTATTTAAAAATCATTTTTAAAATATATATTTCATTGGGTTTATAGTTTAAATGTTATCAAGCGATAAACGATTTTTTTCATAATTTTCCATATTTGAGATGTTTATAATGTTTTACACCAATATTATTTTACAATGTGTATATACTATATAATGACACTTTATAATGGTAATATATTTATTTTTATTGATATTATATTTTAGAGTTAATTTTATCCTTCTATTGTTATTATTATTAAATTTTTAAAAAGGGGTAAGAATCATTTGTTGAAATATCATATATTATTGGTATTTCTTATTATTATTTATCCAACATTTATATATTATAATTTGAATTAATTATCATATGGTTATTAATTTTTCATATGTTATCGTGATTTTTTAGGATTAAGTCTCTAATATTTGATGTATGGTAATTCTTATTTGTAAGAGTTTTGTAGGGGTTTTATAAGGGTTCTATGAGATGATGTTTCATGATATAAATATATTTAATATCTAGGATTATGATACTAGTTTAGATCAATATTAATAAAATAATGATCATTATTATTGATTATTATGAAAATTTTCATTGTTAAATCCGAATTCTATGTTTTCATGTATGATTATCTAGGTATTAATGGTTATGAGTTTTTTAATGATTTTTTATGAAAATTGATTATCTAATCAAACCATTGTTATCTTATAATTATCACTAATAACATTCAATAGTTAATTCTTACATTTTCCCTCACTATTAATTTTATCTCACCCTTATTATGTTTCCATTTAATGAGGTTAAAAATAATGATTTTGAATGATTCATATCTATAAAAGATTAAATAAGTATGAGGTCGATGGAATAATATAAAATAATTAATTGTGGAATAATTTAGATAAATTATCATTTAAATTTATGTTAATTTATATATAGGTTTTTTTGTAATTCTATTAAAATCTAAAACTAAAATTTCATCAGGGATGTAAGTGATTAAAATTTTCATTTTGAGGTTGTAATGATTGGAAGGAAAAAATTAGGTCACCAATTTCAAAATTAATTCATGAAATGAATTTATTATGATTTAAGCACAAAATATAGGAGTTTGGGTTATAGGATGTCATATTGAGGGTATATTGGGTCTGTATTTACCATTATTACGTTTACCTATAATAATAGTTTATATTCAAGTATTAAAATATGGCCATATGAATCATTATAAGTAAATAGATATCACACATTAAAATGTTATGATAAATTTAGGGAAAATAAACTTATAGTTTGAGAACATGTTAATGAGACAACAATAAAAGTTAATATTATTCATATCTGATATAAATGAAGAACATTGTAAGTAATAAAGTTATTATGACAATTTGAGTAAGGATTTGGAATTCCATATTAGCGATTAAGTTATCATGAAAGTATCTATACGGTAGGGTGCCATAATGTTTTTTAAGAATTGAATATGATCCCTAGGTACACTTTACCTTTTTATATTTAAGGAAATTATTATAGTTACATCTTCTCTCATGTTAATTCCCCCAAGCCTCCCTAATGTATATTATGTGTACCATATATTGCACTTATGTTCATATATGTCCGACCTAGTGAATGTGGTCACCTATGAAGAGATCTATTTCATAGATAATATATTTATTTTGAGTAACATACGAGGATCCATGATACTAGATAGAAATTATTTTGGAAGAAAACATTTGTATTTTTAGGCGAAATTTAATGAAATCTTATTATGAATGAAGAAATGTAACATCTAGACAATTTTACGAAGAAGAACAAACCTCTATTGTAAAAATGGTAATATAATTTATATATTGAGGATTAAATATTTTTTAGGGTGTAATTTAACACCCCAAGTGATTATAATATATTCTTTTTAGAATGAATTTAATTTTTGGTGATAGCATGTGGTACACGCAACATCATGTTCAAACAGATCATAATACTCTATTTTTTTATTATTTTCTAAATTTGACAATAATATCTTATAAAATAAGGAATAAATAATATTTAAAAATATATAGTTTACAAATGTTAATTTGTTATCTATTTATTAAAATTAAAAAGAAAAATAATTTGAATGAAAAAACATTTTTGAGGAAAATGAATTTTTTAATGAATTTTTTTTCTATTTTATTGCACATATATGTGTATGTTAAGCTTTATTCAATTAGAAAATTTATTAATTAAAATTACTAATTTTTTAAAATAATCATATAATATTAACATGGGGATAATATTGGGTATTTTATGAATATTTTATATTTCAGACATGTAGTATAAAATAATGACTTTTGTTAATAAATTCCTTTTAATTTAATTAATTTATAATCCCCATTTTATATTAATACAGATTTAAAAGTATGTTTTGTTTAATATAATATTTATATAAATACAAATTAGTACATTTTAATCAATTTTTATTGAATTTTGATAAAAAAAACTTTTTAATGATTTAAATGTTTATACCTTTACAACCAGCCTTTGGTTGGACCAACATATTTAGTTTTAAACATAATTCTACAAATTATGTGAATTGAATATGGGAAAATGGTTTCCATATTCAAAACTATAAATATGTACATTCTCTAATAAGGTAATATTAATTTCTCATCATAACGAATATTGAAAATTGTAAAAATATTTTATCACGATTAATGTAAAAACAGGATTACTGATGTGTTAAACTATGAAGATAAGGCTTAAAATAACCAATGATTTGTCTAAAATAAAAATTATATCAATATATAGAAATTTTGATATATATGGTTCAATAATTTTTAAATTTTGAACTCATTTTCAGTTGAAATAATTTCACAAACCTTATTCATTTCCAGAATTAAATGTGTGTACTATCCCCCACAAATAAAGGTACACACTCTCACATCACTTAATCATATATCTAAATTGATTTTACTTGTCCAAAACCTACCATTATATATTTACAATGTTATTTTCCACATTATAGAACTTTTATTTCTCAATAATACCTATTTAGTGTCCTTAAATTGGTATCTTAATAATGTTTTTATAAATTAAGCTAATCATATTAACAACAAACTTTCTTTTTTTTATTTACCACATTAAGTTATACCATAAATCATTAAATATGATAACAAACATATATAATATATTATATGATATTATAATGTGTATTTAATAACATTTATCCACCTCCTCCACCAATAAATGTGAAAAAATAGTTTATCATGTTCACATCATACTATCACCTTCCGAAAAGATGTAATTTATTTTCCATCAATGCATCACAAGATTGAATAAAATGATTTTTTTAATGTATATTTATATAATATTTATGATATTATTATACTTATACAATAATAATTTAATATACACCATATTATATTACATACTAATTAAAATACGATAATATTGATCGTTTGAATGGAAGACTACCACCTCTCGAAGCGATTTGATTCATTTTACATGTAAACATTACATTGAAGGTAGTACGAAATAATTCAATGAATATATCATATATATATGACATGATATTTATTTTATGAAATTAATATATTACTCACTTTAGGATTACTATAATCGTTATTAAACATTAATTAAATATATATAACAGAATATTACATATATTAAAACATGGTAGATTGATAAGTATAATGTATTTGGGAATTAGGTAAATTATATAAAAACTCAAAATAGATAATGCATTATACATGATTTTTTTTATTAAAATTCACAAACTATTCCTCTATACATTAAACTAAATGGGATAACCTGGGGACATACATATGTAATGGGTTAACTATAAATCCCAAAAAGGGAATACACGTATAATACCATGACTAAGCTAGTGCATGATAGAAAATAGTTCTATAAATTAGGAATAAATTTATTTATTATAATAATACATCAAAATGAGGCTTCATATTTCACGATTACATAAAGGCAACATTGGAAATGTCGTAACACAATAAAAATCTACCTCATAAAGAAATTCAAATCTAACTCTAATGAAATCAGGATAGAAAAGGTCCTATGATGGGTTAGGATAACTTTTTATTCAATTTAATGATTCCTCGTGAGACTAAAACATTAGAGAATGCATTGAAGTTCTATAAAATTATGAGAGGTCTTGTCATGTTCATTTCATTCTCATGATTGTGTGTTCCACATAGATCAAAAAACACATAATGTTTCATCATTACATTATTTCCACAATAAATTATTATATAATACAAACATGTAGGTCCCTATTTAATGATTTGTAACTGTATAATGGAGAATAACATTGATATTATATGGGTATGGAATTCACTACAACATTGTTTTGTCAAGGAAAATCATGGTAAAATTTTCATTGAATAGTGGGGGATTTTAAATGTCCATGGATGGGAATTATTAGAGTGAATTGGGTCATTGATAATTTATAAATATAATGGAATATAAGTGGGTATGGAAGAATAAATCCCATAATTATTAATTTTAGACAAAAAGAGGTAAAATAATTAGTGAAAATGGATAACAATAATAATTAGAGGATACCATACCTTGAGAGGGAGATCCTAGAGGATTTAGATGAGCTTATTAAGTGCTTGGGGCACCTTGGGAGTACTCTTGATAGGAGAGGGTAGTGTATGAAAGTTATCAATGGTTCTTCAGTGATGTTAAATGAGATCCTTAGTGGGGTTATATAGGACAATGGGTGGGAAATTTTTTATTATTTACCAAAGATAGTTTTTTAACACAATATAGTAATATTACCAAAACGACAAACGTGATATTGTTTTTTAACTAGTTTCTAAAAAATGGGGAGGATTTAATTATTTTAGTAGCCAATGTTCTATTCATTTTAGAATAATACCCTTGATAATGTATAAGTGAGTCATTCTTATAATGAAATTATTATAAATCTTAAAAATAGATATACGATTTAGAATATTTAAAAAGCTTTTAAAATTAACGAAATGAAGAAAATATTAATTTTTTAAAATGTAAAAATTTTATTTTGTCCTATATACCATTTATAGTATTTAATAAATCATTTTCGGGACATCGTGATGTCATAATAAACATCATATATTTATACTATATTTAGTTCTTACCTATAAATTTGACTGTCTTGAAAAATCATAAAAAATAACAATTGGATAATTTCGATGTTATTATTAAAAAAATATAATTTTTTATCCAAAAATTGTCTAAATATATAAATTTTTTCATTTAAAATATTAATTAATATGTTGTCATAAATGTCGTATTTTATAACAATAACTTTATTTGAACCCTTATAAATATTACATATGACATCTTAAAAATTATATTATAATTTATATTTAATTAAAATTATTTAATACTGATTTTTTGATAAATTATTATCTATTTCAAACATAAATTAATTTATAAATTCCTTAATTGAAGTTGAATATTACCCAAAAATTTATTTTGTGTTTTATTGATCAAAAAAATAAATCCTTCACAAAGTTAAATTAATAATATTAATACCTATTATATATTATATAAAATATAAAAATTATTATTATTAAGGCCTTATTACATATCAAATTAATACAACACTAAACACCATAAGTTAATAATGTGATGTAGTTAGACACTCATCTGTTGGTTCGGTGTACATGGTTTGGGTCTTGATCTAGATGACCTTGAACATCCCCCATAAAATGTTTTTTTCTTGCTTAAATTGTTAGATATCAACATGGTATTATTAAAGGAAAATTCATATAGATTCAGTATCCCTTAAATGATTCAATAATTGTAATTCCTAGGGTAGAATCCTACTTTTTGATGACATCACACATTTTTTATATCTACTAGATTAATCAAAATAATATTGTTATACTATTCGTATGATAACTATTCAACGACTACATTATTAATTATAATGATACTTAATTTTATTTGAAATATTATAGGATATAATTAAATATAATAACTTCATGATTTTTCTATATTAACATGAGATATTATTTCATTTAATATAAATAATAGTGGGATATTTTTAATAAATTATTTGGTCATTAACACCATGCCACATTTTTAAATTACACCATCCTAATTTTCATTTCACACAGAAAATCATGTGGATTATTCACAAAACTATGACTAAGTGCATTGTATTATTTCATATAACAATGTCCCTATATCATAATATTATCATCGACTTCACCTCAAATGATATATCACACTCCAATGATAACATCTCTAGATTAAGTATAAGTTAAGTGTTTGGTATGTACATCCTCAATAGGGATACACTGAATACATATGTTTCCAATGCTTTCGTCGGGGGGCGATCATCATCAGTCACATGGATGAAGCGCATCTGTTACCTCGCATTCCCACTTACCAAAGTCTGGATGCATCCGTTCCTTGTTTAGGGATGTTTCCTCCTTGATCGAAATGGGATGATTGGATGTCGTTTGTTCCTTCCATGGATTCCACCTCGGAGCTCATTTCCTAGTCTGGGTCTCCCTCATAGATTTAAGACGTTGTTTGTGAAACTCTTCCCAGCGACATAACTTCATGGATACCAATTAATTACGCTGCTTCTATCAGGAAAATCCAAGAGGTCTGGTTAGGGCAGTAACCTTCGGTTAGCGGGGTAGTCACGTTGGGAATCACTGTCGTGTCTGGGCACTGTGGGATTGGTATATCTGTCTTTTGTCCCTTATTATAGGGCTTCTTATGGGCGCAGAAGCTCGAGGCATCCCACATCGAACGCGGGGAATCACATTCCATTGGAATGTATCTCAGGCTTTCCTCAGCTTCCCATGTTTAACACAAGGTGTGCAGAAAGTTTAACATCTAGAGGAGATGGATCGAACTGATCAGAACACTGATTAGAGTGGATCAGATGGAGCAACCCCCTGGAGGGAACACCGATATTAGGGCCTACACGTGGGTTGGTTTCCGAGTGATGTTAAATGGAACAGAGAATGGGGTGGCATGATTCCACCGAGATGTGGCAGACCGGGTGGGGATCAGGATGGGTGATGGAAGGTTATGTGAATTGGATGCTAAATGGGATGGAAACATCATGGGGTGATGATAGTTTTGGGCTTGAGCGTTGAAGAGACTTCCTACGTATACCCATGTAAGGGAATTAAAGTCTGCGTTGTTTGATGAGATGATGGTACAATTGGGGAGGTGACCTGTAAGAATGAAGTTGTGGATGGGACCCTAAAGAAAAGGTACCTATGGGTCGGGGCATGAACTTCTCAAGACGCATTGGATAGAGGGAGAGATCATGATGAGAGGAGAGTTAGGGGCTCAAACCGCATGGAGTCTTATTACGTATCCACGTGGCAGGGAATCAAAGTCCACGTAGTTCAAGTGGAATATGGGGATTACACTATGAGGTGGCCAATGGGGTTCGTAAACTGACGTGAATGTGGACCTAGGGTCTTGAAGGATGGTGGGCTTGAACCTCTTGAAGTCTTCCTACATACCATGCCTTGAAATGGACCAATATCCCCGTAGTTTGGGATTGGTTGTGGGGATAACACTCGGAGGCGTCCCAAGTGTTGGTGAACCGACGTGAAAGTGGTCAGAATGATTGGGTGGTGGGATTGAACCTCATGGAGGCTTTCAATGTACAATGCATTGAAATGGATCAATGTCCCCGTTGATCGGGATAGGTTGTGGGGCTTGAACCTCGTGGATGCTTCATACGTACCATGACTTGACATGGATGAATGTCCCCATATTTCGGGATGGGTTGTGGGGCTTACACTCTGAGGTGGCCCAAGTGTTGGTGAACCGATGTGAATGTCGTCAGAATGACCAGATGGTGGGCTTGAACCATGAGTTGTCTTCCTACTAACCATGCATTGACATGGATAAAACTCTCCGTAGTTGTGGACGGGTTGTAGGTATTGAACCTCATGGAGGATTCATACGTACCATTCCATTACATGGATCAATGTCCCCATAGTTCGGGATGGGTTGTGGGGATTACACTCTAAGTTGGCCCAAGTGTTTGTGAACCGACATGAAAGTGGTCAGAATGACCGGGTGGTGGGATTTGTTGGATCGAATAGTTGATATAAAAGTCTATTAGATGGAACAATACAAGAGGGGGGTGAATTGTAGGTTTAAAAACCTTTGAGTTTTAGAAACAAAGAGATTAGTTTAAAAGATCTTAAACTAATACAAATACAAACACCCACAATTGTATTGAATGTAAAAGGTATGATGTATTGTAATACTATTGTAAAGTAAAACAATTGTATTCAAGGTGAACACAATAATCAGAGTAATACAAAAATGAATGGTTCTACCTTTAAAAGCGTATAGAACCAATTGATACAATATGTAAAAGAATGATTGTAATTGAAACAATTACAATTGAATATGTAAAAGAAGAAAGGAAACAATACAATTCCTTTCTAATACAAACAGCGGAAATGTAAAAGTAATACAATTCTTTTAATCCAAAGAGAAGGGTTATCCTTTCACCTAGGATAAAAAGGTCTGTCTCACCAACACCTTGGTGAGCCCTCGATACGATGATCGGCACGTCCGGCTGCCTATCCCCGGCAGCCCTCGATACGATGATCGGCTCGTCTGTCTGCCTATCCCCGGCAGCCCTCGATTTTGAAGGTAATCGGCACCTCTGTCTTTCAATTACTTGAAAGCCCTCGATACGATGATCGGACGCACAAGGCTGATGAGAGAAGTCACAGCGTCTCTCTCTAGAATCTTCGTAGTTCACAGAATCTCTTCGTTCATCAGTTTGCTCATCGTTGTCTTCTCAGCTTCAAATGACCTCCTATTTATAGGCCTCGGGTTCCAACGGTCATATTGCCTCCAACGGTCATATTGAAACAGAAAACACGACATCGTTTTGATTAGTATATAACTAACTCAACGACATCGTTTTGTTAGGATAAGAGATATAGAAAATGTAAAACATGAGTACGATTCATATGCAGAGAGAGTTTTTTTTAACAAAGTACCAAAACAAAAAATAATCATTTGAATAACAGTCAGTACGATACGATCGACAGAGTCAGTACGATACGTTAGACAGAGTCAGTACGATACGTTTGACAGAGTCAGTACGATACGTTTGACAGAGTCAGTACGATACGTTTTGGTCGGTACGATCAGTCATCGTACGATACGATAGACACAACTTGTTATTTACAAACATATGATAGAATACATTTGAGATTTTCAAATCATGACAGAATATATTTGTGATTTCCAAAACATGATGTAAAAGCCAAAAGAAGACTTTTGACTTAACAATCTCCCCCTTTTTGGAAAGCACAAACACACAAAGTAAATGAAACAAGAAATACTTATCTCCCCCTGAGTTATTGAAAACTCTTCTGAATAAGAAATTGAATACAACTAACTCCCCCTTAGGTATTGACTTTCCCAAGGATTGTATTCATAGATTTTCCTTAAGAGTATTGTATTGCATTCTCCCCCTTTGTAAAACAATCTTTGCTTTGTAAATATTCTCCCCCTTTGTGATTTACAAAAAGAAAGGAGTAACCTCGAATTGTCTGAAAGAGTTAGTGAAGTAATACAAGACAATGGATAAAAGAGGTTTATAAGAGTTATTACAACACAAACAAGTTTCAAAAGAAACAAATACAACAATCATTTTCCTCTTTCCTTCTCTTTCTTTATAAGCTCATGAAGCACAGCTTTCATCTTCTTGATCTCCTTCTTGTCTTCAGAAATTGATTCACCTTGAGTTTTGAGGAGCTCTTGTTGATCCGCAAAAATCTGATCTTGATTTCTGATGGTTTCCTCCTGGACTCTGATTACCTCTTCAAGAGTATCAATTCTGCTTTGCAGAGTCTTGTTATCCTTGGCCAACTCAGAATTTTGTTTCTTCAGTAAAACCATTTCATCTTTGAAAGATGAAACCTTCGAAAAATCAGATTGGAAAGCATTCATTCTTTCTTGCAAGTCTTTCACTGAAGGGACATCGGCTCTTTGAGAGGATAAAAGATTCAGCCTTTCAACTGTTTCTTTATCAAGCTTGTTGAAAGCGATTGCAAGATCATTTGATAACCTTCTTATGTCTTCAATAGCAATCTCATGGTCATTGATTGAGCTCTCTGTTTTGTACGACCACTTAGTCATCTTATTACATGCCTTCTTATGAACAGCTGAGCTTTCTGAAAGAACTTTTAAATCGGCTTCAACAGATAAAACTTTCTTCCTCAACTCTTTCACAGATCCAAACTTCTTTCTCTGATTTTCAGTGATAAAATCAATCTTTCCTTCCAGCCTCGGGAAATAAGGAATTGTTTTCTCCATTCTCCTCAAAACATGAACAATGTAATCACTCTTCTTGAGAGAGATTGTATTCTCTGAATCAGTATCATCATCGTACGATGCTAGTTGATACGATCTGCTCGATTCAACAACAGGCTGTTTCCCTTTTGCCTTTACTTTCTGCTTTCTTTCTTCTTCTACTCTATCACTGATGACAACAATTTTATCAGTCTGAGAAGATTGAGTATCTTCCTTTTCTTTAGATGACATCCTGTTCGGTGACCTTTCCTGATCGGCGTGAGGAGTTTGTTGAACTCCTTCGCTCAGCTTTTGAAGTGATTCCTCTTTACTCTTCTTTGAACTTTGAAGATATTCTAAAAGAAAATCCTCTTCTTCTTCCACTTCTTCCATCACTTGTTTCCCTTTCTCTTTCTCAGGCAAACTCTGTACGATAGGCTCTTGATGGACTTCCACGGTTAGTTGAGCACTAGCATCTTCAACTGCTTTCAAGACTTTAGAAATATCAAAGTCCTGAGCCTTCCTTTTCAAAAGAGACTTCTTTTTCTTTTCAGCTTGAAGGGTTTCTTCTACCCTTATCCTTTCTGCAAAGGCCTCAGCAGGGTCAAGTCCAAACTTCGGATCACCCTCTTTTCTCTGTTCCTTGTCATTTCTCCACTTTGCAACAACTTCTTTGCTGTACTTCGGCTTCTTCTTTGGCTTTGAACTAGTCTGCGGATCAGACTTTCGAGTAACACCGGCCGATTGATTGTCCTTGGCAGGCATAGGTGCCGATTGATTTTCAGGCAATTCAGCTTCTTCATCTCTGACAAAAAGTTTTGAATTCGAATCAAAACAAACATTCAGCTTCTTCATCGTACTCTTATTAATGAAAGACGGCCACAAATCCATAGGTTTTCCTTTCAAAGGAATATTACAGAACTTCATACTCTCAAGAATGAATTTTGTGAGGATGGCCGGATACATTATTATCTGGGATTTAATCCCTCCTTTCTTGACATTCTTGATTGTTTCAAAGATATATCCCATGAGATTTACCTTTCTCATATTCACAAGGTAGTCAAGCATAAAGACATCAGAGACTTTAAGGGTTTCTCTATCCCCTTTCCTTGGAACAAGGAAACCTTTCATCCATAGAGTGACAAACCTATTGTCTGGTGAAAGATGATAAACTTTCCTTTTTCCCTCATTAACAACAAACAAAGACTTTTCAGCATTTTCTCTATTGAAAGTACCAACTTCCTCTGGAAGTTTGTGAGATGGGCAGAATGCATCACCTTCTATAGAAACATTTAGAAAATGCGCCGCTTGTTTCACAGACATAGATAACTTCCTATCGTACACAGCGAAGTTAATATTCATATCCTTGTCAAAAGAAACGGTTTTGTAGAATTGACACACTTCATCAAACAGAACTGGATCTTGAGTATCAGGCTTTTCCACACATAGATGTTCCCATCCTTGAAACAAAATAATCCTCTTGATCGTGGAATCGTACGTATCAAAGAATTCTCGGGATACTAACCTTTCTCTGTGAAAGTCTTTCTCAGTAAAGGTCTTTGAAGACATATCAGCGGGAGTGTTGGCAGAAGATTGAGACATAAAGATGATGCCGATTGAGAAGATCGTACGATTGATTATAGCCAGTTGAACAGAGCTTCGCCTCAAATCCTTGGACAAACGATGTGGGTTTGGGGAGGGGAGGGGGGTATTTATAGGCAAAAAGATATGACGGTTGATCTTCTACGGTCAGGATTAAAGAAAAGCAGATCAACGGTTAGAAATAAAAGAATAATAAAAAAAAATGAAAAAGAATACCTGTCGAAGATCGTAAGGTGATTGCTGGTTTTGGTGACATTACGATGGAAAACAATCTCAATACTATCATCGGTCGATTCAAAAATTATTGAATGATACGATGGAAAAGAATTTCAATACCATCATCGGTCGATTCAAAAAAATTTGAATGGTATGATGGAAAAGAATTTCAATACCATCATCGGTCGATTCAAATAAAATTTGAATGGTACGATGGAAAAGAATTTCAATACGATAAACAGAAAAAAAATTGAAATAGTCAATACGATAAACAGAAAAATTGAAATAGTCAATACGATAAACAGAAAAATTGAAATAGTCAATACGATAAACAGAAAAATTGAAATAGTCAATACGATAAACAGAAAAATTGAAATAGTCAATACGATAAACAGAAAAATTGAAATAGTCAATACGATAAACAGAAAAATTGAAATAGTCAATACGATAAACAGAAAAATTGAAATAGTTAAATATCAGAAACATAAAGACATAAAGAAATGTCCTCCCCCTTTCTACGAGGAGTTTCTTATTATTAGGAGAGATGTAAAACAGGAAGTAGATATGAATGATTATTTTAATGTAATCATTCCTAGCTTCTGTTTTATAAATTCAAATCTATCGGAAGGTAAAGATTTTGTAAAAATATCAGCAAGTTGTTCTTGCGTTCCGATGAATTGTAAAACAATATCTCCTTTTTGTGTGTGATCCCTAAGAAAGTGATGCCTAACATCTATGTGTTTTGCACGAGAGTGATGTGCTGGGTTTTTACTAAGAGCTATGGCACTTGTATTATCACAAAGAATTTGAGTTTTGGAGAAACTCAAACCATAGTCAGTGAGTGTGTGCTGCATCCACAATACTTGAGCACAACAACTTCCAGCTGCTACATATTCAGCTTCAGCAGTGGAGAGTGCTACTGAGTGTTGTTTCTTGCAGGACCAAGAAACCAAAGAATCTCCTAAGAAATGACATGTTCCAGATGTACTTTTTCTATCCATTCTACAACCACCAAAGTCAGCATCTGAAAAACTTTTTAAAACAAAATCATTTCCAGAAGAGTAGAAAAGACCTAAATCCATAGTGTCTTTTAAATACCGAAAGATTCTCTTTACGGCTTTTAAGTGAGACTCTTTTGGATTAGATTGAAATCTTGCACATAAGCATACAGAAAACATTAAGTCAGGTCGACTAGCTGTCAAGTATAGCAAACTCCCTATCATACCTCTAAAAATTGTTTGATCTACTGGTTTTCCAGTTTCATCAAGATCAAGAGTATTTGAGGTACTAATTGGAGTGCTAATACTTTTAGTTTTGTCAAATCCATACTTTTTGAGTAAGTCTTTAATATACTTATGTTGGGATATATAAGTTCCTTCTGGTTTTTGAGAAATTTGAAAACCTAAAAAGAATGTTAACTCACCCATCATACTCATTTCAAACTCAGATTTCATTAAATTAGCAAAAGACTCGGTTAAAGATTTCTGAGTTGATCCAAATATGATGTCATCAACATAGATTTGGACAACCAAAACATTTTTGTTTTCCATTTTGATAAAAAGAGTTGGATCTGCTGTACCTTTTGTATAATTGTTTTGTAAAAGAAATCCTGTAAGTCTATCATACCATGCTCTAGGGGCTTGTTTAAGACCATATAGAGCCTTGGTAAGTTTAAAAACATGATCAGGATGTTTTGGGTCTTGAAAACCAGGAGGTTGTTCGACAAAAACTTCTTCTTGAACAAAACCATTTAAAAAAGCACATTTGACATCCATTTGAAATAGTTTGAAATTGAAGTATGCTGCGAAGGCTAATAGAATACGGATAGATTCTAGTCTAGCTACAGGAGCATATGTTTCTTCATAGTCTATTCCCTCTTGTTGATTATAGCCTTTAGCAACAAGTCTTGCTTTATTTCTTACAATGATTCCATTTTCATCACACTTGTTTCTGAAAACCCATTTTACACCAATTACAGTTGTTTCTTTAGGTCTCTCAACTAAAGTCCAGACTTGATTCCTTTCAAATTCATTTAGTTCATCCTGCATTGCTTTAATCCAATCATCATCACCTAAGGCCTCACTTGGACTTTTAGGTTCAAATTGGGAAAGAAAAGCAAGATGTTCTATTTCATTTCTTAAGAAATTTCTGGTCCTTACAGGTTGATTTATATCACCAATGATGTTATCACTGGGATGACTCCTAAGAAACAATTGATTTGGGTTTTGTAAAACCTGTTCTTCAACATATGGTAGAAAATCTTCTGTGGTAAATGTTTCAGGAATAATTTCTTGAACATTTTCCCTATCAGAATGTTCTCCTACTATAGGTTGATAAACATTTTTAGAAAACACATCCGAGGATGTAGGATTGGGTTGGTTGAAAACAAAAGGGTTAGTTTCATCGAATTTTACATGTACTGTTTCTTCAACAGTACAAGTGTTTTTATTGAAAACTCTATAAGCCTTAGAGGTTGTGGAATAGCCTAGAAAGATTCCTTCATCAGATTTTGGTGCAAATTTGTGTAGATTATCTTTTGTATTCAGAATGAATACTTTGCATCCAAAAACTTTGAAGTAAGAAACTTTAGGTTTTCGGCCAGTCCATAACTCGTAAAGAGTTTTATTAAGAAATGGTCTAGTTAAAACACGATTTATAGTATAACAGGCGGTACTAACAGCTTCAGCCCAAAAGTGCTTAGCAATTGAGTATTCACTCAACATGGTTCGAGTCATTTCCTGAAGAATACGATTTCTTCTTTCAACAACACCATTTTGCTGAGGAGATCTTGGAGCTGAGAAATTGTGAGTAATACCTTTCTTACTACAAAAGGTTTCAAAAACTGAGTTTTGAAATTCACCACCATGATCACTATGAATAGTTATCAATGGTAGGTTTTTCTCATTTTTAACTTGGGCTCTAAAAGTTTTAAAATAGGAAAAGGCTTCAGATTTCTTTGTGAGAAAGTAGACCCATGTAAATCTAGTAAAGTCATCAACTAAAACAAATACATAGTATTTGCCACCAATGCTTCCAGTTTGTGAAGGACCGAACAGATCCATATGCACAAGTTGTAATGCATTAGAAGTTGAAACTTCATTAATTGATTTAAAGCTAGTTTTATGTTGCTTGCCAAATTGACAAGGATCACAAACTTTTGAAGAATCATATCTAAGATCCGGTAACCCTTTTACAAGTCCTTTCTTTGAGAGTTTTCTTAGGTTTCTCAAATTACAGTGTCCTAGTCTCCTATGCCATAGCCACGATTGGTCTTCTATTACACTTAAGCAAGGTAAGTTTTGGTTCCTAAGGTCTTCTAAGTTAATAGTGTAAACATTCTCTTGCCTATGGGCAGATAGAATGAATTCATCCTTGGAATTGTGAACTAGACACTTATCATCTCTAAAATTCACAAGGTAACCTTCATCACATAATTGACTTATGCTGATGAGATTGTGCCTAAGACCTTTAACAAACAAAACATTTGAAATAAGAACTTTTCCAAGAAAAATGATATTACCTATACCAACAATCTTTCCTTGAGCATTATCTCCGAAGGTAACTCTTCCACCTTTTGTTTTGATAACCTTTTCAAAGAAATCTTTGTTTCCAGTCATATGTCGAGAACAACCACTATCCATGTACCAAATGTTCTTATTGGTACACTTCTGATTTTCCTGAAAAAGAAACAATTAGATTTTCGGAATCCAAACTTGTTTGGATCCAGAAGGATTAGATAAAAGAATTTTAGGAATCCACATTTGTTTTGCAAAATGAGCTTTATGAAATCCTAAGGATTGAGTTTTGTTAAGAGAACAATCTCTTCTCCAATGTCCACCACATTGACACTTGGAACAGAAAATGGTTTTTTGAGGAACAAAATAGTTATTACTAAAAACAGGTTTGGAATAAGTATAACCAAGACCAGAACGATTTCTCAATGGTCTAATTTGAGAATACATCCTATCAAAGTTTTCTTTTCCATGAGTAAAGTTTGACAAACACTTTTTCAAGGATAAAATCTCTGACTTTAGTTTTAAAACCAAATTCTTGTTTTCTAAAACATTTGAATTTGAACTAGAGTTAGACTCTAAAATGTTTTTCTTTGAAATAGCAGTTTCAAGATCCTTAGAAAGTTTATCCTTTTCAGATTTGACTTTCTCAAGGGTTTTCAAAATACTTTCAAAATCAGAAGTTTTCCCATCAAGATCTTTAGAAAGATCTGAAACTTCTTTAGTCAAGATAGAAATTCTAGAATTCGCTTTTTCAAATCTTTTTTTGAGTTTAGAATTTTCATTCTCAAGTAACTTAGCAAATCTAGAGACTTCTTCAAAAGAAGGTAAAGTATCATCTTCTGATGATGAGGGTTCATCATTTGAAGATTCATAATATCTATTATCAACACAATTTGCATTTAAAGAGACATTTGTAACAGCTTCAGCACTATGTACCTTAGCCATGAGACAATGATCTTCAATTGGTAGTCTGGCTAGAAGTCCAATATTCCTTTGTCCTGACGTCTCATATTCTGAAGAATCATCTGAGGAATCACCTCCACTTGCACTCCACGTATCATTTGCTTTCAAGACCTTCTTTGTCTTATAAAACCTTTTCTTGTTTCTTTCAGAATGTTTCTCCTTTCTATCTTTCCTCTTTAGTAATGGACAATCAGGCCTTATATGTCCTGCTTTCTTGCATTCATAACAAGTTACCTCTGAATCTTTCCTGTCTTTCCTGTCTTTCTTTTTGAATCTATATTGAAAATCTTTCTTTCCCACAATCTTGTTCATCCTTCGAGCAAGATTAGCTAACTCATTGTCTGAAAGATTACAATCACTTGAATCAGAAACAACAACTTTCTTGGATTTAGACCTTGTAACCCTTTCAGGTGTTTTAGCTTTAGAAGCAAAAGCTACACTTCCATTCCCATTCTTCTTCTTATTGAAATCAGCATCTCTTTTCATTCTTGTCTCGTGTTGTAGAAGAGTTCCAAAGAGTTCATCAAGAGTAATCTGGGAAACTTTTCTATTTTCATCAATAGCTGTTCTTTTCGACTCCCATTCATTTGGCATAATATCTATAATCTTATCAACAAGAGCTTCATCATCAAGACCTTTTTCTCCCATTGATTGTAAGCTGTTGACAATTGTCATAAACCTTTGTTGCACTTTGCAAACTGGCTCTCCATAAGGAAAAACAAAACCATGATACTCTGCTCGAAGCATTGCTCTCCTTGTTTCAATAACCTTGGATGTACCAAAATGAGTGACTTCTAATTTCTTCCAAATACAGTTGGCTGCTTCACATGAAGATATCTGACTATATATATTCCTGGTCATAGAGCATAATAAAGTATTGCGTACCTTGTAATTCAGTTGATATTCTTGCTTCTCTTGATTGGTGAAAGTACTAACTTCCTTGTCAGGAATTTTGTAACCCCCAGTAAGCATAATAAAATTGTCTACACCAGTATTGATGACGAAAGTCTTCATGCGATCTCTCCAATACTCATAATCATTCCCATCAAATATTGGTGGTCTAGAAGGATTCAGATTATCAATTGATCCGATATTCATTCCTGCCATCTAATAACAAAAACAACTTTTCCACTCCACACGTTAGTGTAGTAAGTATTTAAAAAAAATAAGAAATAAAGCTAATAATACAAATCAGTGGAAAACCTCCTCTGATACCAATTGTTGGATCGAATAGTTGATATAAAAGTCTATTAGATGGAACAATACAAGAGGGGGGGTGAATTGTAGGTTTAAAAACCTTTGAGTTTTAGAAACAAAGAGATTAGTTTAAAAGATCTTAAACTAATACAAATACAAACACCCACAATTGTATTGAATGTAAAAGGTATGATGTATTGTAATACTATTGTAAAGTAAAACAATTGTATTCAAGGTGAACACAATAATCAGAGTAATACAAAAATGAATGGTTCTACCTTTAAAAGCGTATAGAACCAATTGATACAATATGTAAAAGAATGATTGTAATTGAAACAATTACAATTGAATATGTAAAAGAAGAAAGGAAACAATACAATTCCTTTCTAATACAAACAGCGGAAATGTAAAAGTAATACAATTCTTTTAACCCAAAGAGAAGGGTTATGCTTTCACCTAGGATAAAAAGGTCTGTCTCACCAACACCTTGGTGAGCCCTCGATACGATGATCGGCACGTCCGTCTGCCTATCCCCGGCAGCCCTCGATACGATGATCGGCTCGTCTGTCTGCCTATCCCCGGCAGCCCTCGATTTTGCAGGTAATCGGCACCTCTGTCTTTCAATTACTTGAAAGCCCTCGATACGATGATCGGACGCACAAGGCTGATGAGAGAAGTCACAGCGTCTCTCTCTAGAATCTTCGTAGTTCACAGAATCTCTTCGTTCATCAGTTTGCTCATCGTTGTCTTCTCAGCTTCAAATGACCTCCTATTTATAGGCCTCGGGTTCCAACGGTCATATTGCCTCCAACGGTCATATTGAAACAGAAAACACGACATCGTTTTGATTAGTATATAACTAACTCAACGACATCGTTTTGTTAGGATAAGAGATATAGAAAATGTAAAACATGAGTACGATTCATATGCAGAGAGAGTTTTTTTAACAAAGTACCAAAACAAAAAATAATCATTTGAATAACAGTCAGTACGATATGATCGACAGAGTCAGTACGATACGTTAGACAGAGTCAGTACGATACGTTTGACAGAGTCAGTACGATACGTTTGACAGAGTCAGTACGATACGTTTTGGTCGGTACGATCAGTCATCGTACGATACGATAGACACAACTTGTTATTTACAAACATATGATAGAATACATTTGAGATTTTCAAATCATGACAGAATATATTTGTGATTTCCAAAACATGATGTAAAAGCCAAAAGAAGACTTTTGACTTAACAGGATTGAACCTTATGTATGCTTCCTATGTACCATGCATTGACATGGATCAAAGTCTCCATAGTTCGGTATGGGTTGTGAGGCTTACACTCTGAGGCAGCCCATGTTTTGGTGAACCAATGTGAAAGTGGTCAGAATGAATGGGTGGTGGGATTGAACCTCATGGAGGCTTCCTACGCATCATGACTTGACATGGATCAATGTCCCCGTAGTTCGGGATGGGTTGTGGGGCTTACAATCTGAGGCGGCCCAAGTGTTGGTGAACCCCCGTAATGTGGTCAGAATGACTGGGTGGTGGGCTTAAACCTTGTGGAGGCTTCCTACGTATAATTCCTTGACATGGATCAATGTCTTCGTAGTTCGAAATGGGTCGTGGGGCTTGAACCCCATGGAGGCTTCCTACGTACCATACCTTGACATGGATCAAAGTCCTCGTAGTTTGGGATGGGTTGGGGCTTACGCTATGAGGCGGCCCAAGTGTTGGGTCATGGTTAGTTCTTGCTCTAATCTCACGTGAGTCATGCTTGGTGTGAGTAACAAGAAATAGCAGAGACATGATGATCACGTCATGAAAGGTTCATCCGTGGGAGATAGTGTTGCGCTTACGCATAAAGTGGCCCAATTATGAAACATGGGATTATGCGTGGTTAGCAGCCTAAGAAATCAGGGCTTACTCTAGGATGGAGGCCCGAAGGCGACAAAGCACAGTAGGAGAGGGACTCAGTTCCGATGAAAAGAGAAGTACCTATTCCTACCATGCTCTTAGATGGCCTTGAGAACTGAATATGAAAGGAAGATCAATGATGATGACTCATACAAGAAAAGATGGGGGCTTACGCTGAGATGGCACCCTTTCCCCGTGGAAAAATTCCACTCCAATAAAGAGGATAACATCCCCTATGAGGGGTGATCCCATCCCCATGGGGATGAGTGGGGCAAGAGAATGTCCAAGGCGGGGGACCTTGAGTTCATGGCTTGGGGCCAAGTCATAGTTTAACGTCGTGTGCTGAGGACGATGGTGATTGGCAGTTTCACATTTTGCTGCTCGGACGAGGTGGGTGTGCTTCACACCCCTTGGACTTACATAACTGGTACCCCTCTGCACCTAGTGGAAGGGAAGGCATCAGCAACGCAGTGGAAAGGGGGTTTCATGGAATGAACCATCGAGGGGTTTACGTTAGCGTGGCTATGCAAAGAAGCAATAGTCGTTAACTTTCATATGAGAAATAGCATAAGGCGAAACAATGAAATGGGATGAACTGTCCAAGGGATTTTGAAGTGAATTCATACGAGCCTAAAAGGTCATATGGGAAAATGATGCATGATGTGGATGCCTGGGGGGTGAGAGACACCCGTGAATGACATCCATGAGAAGAGAATCGGACACATACACAAAGGTATGCCCATGGAGTACCAAGGTGATGGGTCCTAAGAAATTGCGCGCAAACTTTGATGCTTGCACGCGAAATATGTAGCCTTATGTGAAAAACACTGGGATAGCATGAAATCAATGAAGATTAGCGTGGAAATAGAGATGAGTTTTTTTCACACAACTGAAAGGATTTTGTGCAAGGAATACTAATTGCGTTCAATTTGGAGAGGCTGACTGGGGTGTGCGCAATTGAAGGTTATTGTGCACAATGCCAATGGTGCATGCAATTGGCTGGCCTGCATGCAAGTGGAATGGATTGCGCCCAAGGGGAATAACCTAAAGGGATTGGAATTTAGTCTAAAACCAAGGGGATCTCGTGCGAAGGCGGACCCCGAGGCGACATGGCGCAATACAAATTGTACCTAAAAGTCATCTTTGCGTGCGAGGAAGGAGAATTTCACGCATGAGAGCTGGTTCAGATTCTTCAGCCTAGAAGTCGAAGGGGGTCACCTTATATGTATAGACGTTCGGGGGCACAGAAAATAGTTCAGCGTGAAATAATTGCGCGCCAAGGGCGGTTGTGTGAAATTTCAACCACGTGGGTGGGGCACGAAATATTTCATACCCACGCTGCAGAAAAATCGTAAATCCTGGAACATTCTGCGTGGGGAATAATTTTTTCATGCACTGATGAATTTTTTTCACGTACCTCCTCCAGGATCCCCGGACTAGGTCCCTGGATCTGAATATGATATCGATTTGTCATTTGGAAAGCTTATTCATACCTTCAGTGTTTTTCAGCGACTAAAAATTCCACGCCCCCCTCATAATTGGATTAGAAAGGGGTCGTAACGGTCAGATTTTGATGGAAACACCGAAAGGCGGAACTCTGTGGGGTCCAGGCGCGCTAAACACCAGGGTGATGCTCAAAAAACATGGGCGGCGTGAAAATCTCAAGGAGGCCTGGAATCGACTTTTCATGCACACATGCATAGAAGGATTTTCCAATAAAAGCCACTAGGGGTCCCCTGGTTCATACGAATTTTCTCACGCAACAAGATCTGATCTCTCGTGCACGAAACTTTGTCCAGCTCTGCATGAAAAACCGCTCCAAATGCGTGTAATTCAACCGAGATCAGGTGCTATTTTATGCGAAAACCCTTATCTTTTCATGCTGCGCATGATATTTCATGACAACTGCTGATTTTATACACCACCCTCTCACATTCCGCGCTAGCGATTCAAATAATTGTTGGAAAAAATGGTTGCAAACCGGGCAGATGAGGGAGAAGCCGCAGCTTGAAGGGCTGAAATGGTCGCCAACCCAAAGGTTTATGGCACATAAAGGATTTTCTCTAACAACCATACCCATTTCAACATGCTAACCCCTGCCAAAAGGAGTATGACAGGTCAATCAATCTAGCTCTATGGGACTTTGGTATTTTGGAGGAGGTCCCTTTGACTGGTTTTGAAGCTGATACACTATGGTCATGGGTGACCCGCAAGGATGACCTTCTCCGATACAACTTTACCAACATCGGTCATCCAGCCAGGGAAACCAGAAATATGGACGTTTATGTCCTAAAATGTAACACCCCACGATTTCAAAGTAGGCACTTCTTCAAAACAATTCAATAACTTGCACTACACGTAACACCGAGTTCAAGCAAACCATGACATACCAAACAAGCCGTTCAAAAGAGGTTAAGAATAGTATTAACTAAATTTTGAACCTTATATAATCAATATAATATTACAATTCATATTATGAGTTTCTTAGACATAATGTAATAACAAATACTTTTTTTCAGATAAAAGAAGTATTTTTCAAAAATGCACTTTTACCAACTTTAATAGAGAACCCTTTTTAAATCCAATATTTTAAAAATTTATATATTCAATTTGATTAAATAAATTAACTTTTTAGAATTGGGACATCAAAAATTTACAATGTAACACCCCAAGCTTCCACGTTACGCCTCTCTTTTAATAATACAATAGCGTGTGTTATTCTCAACTTCGAGTTCTAACACACACTACAACCAATCAAACTAGACGTAATGAATAGTAATCCTTACATTTTAAAATTTTATAAATTTTATCTCACAAAATGGACTTCATTTTTGGATTCGGAATATTTAAATTATCCTAGGGTGAAATTTCGGTGCTTTTCGGGTAACTTTTATATTATGATGAATAGTGAAAATTAATAAATTCTAATTAAAAACATCTTTTTTAATCAAAATAATTGGTAGTGATAAATTATGAATTTGACTGGTTTTAAAGTATATTTAGAATATATTTTTACCATTTAATAAAATGTTGGTCATTTAACAAAATTTCACAATTAAACCGGACATAAAAAATCTCAATCATTTGATAGTTATTTTCTCTTAAAAACACGCTTTTTGTTTTATCAACGGGAATTAATTATAAATTAATTTTTGTCACTTCTGTGTTTTGAATTTGGAAAAATGGATTACATATTTAGAATCAGGATGTTCAAATTGTATAAATAGTTAACTTTTATTTTAAGTCATTTTGAATAATTACTTCGGTAAATATTTTATTTACAATGGTTAAAGGGTAAATCCGGTAAACAAGGGTTAAAAAATAATATTATAATAATAACAAAATTACCCTAAAATGTGTCCTAACCTTATTGGTTGATACATGTCTGACCATGGTCATCTTGGTGTCGATTTTGGTACCCCATGTAGCCACTTGTAATTGATAGGGACACTTTATTTTAATTATGTTAAAATGAATACAAAAATGGCACAAGCATATATCGTTTAGAAAAACAATTTTTAAATAAGGTTATGTATGTTGTATTTTTGAATATAAATATTCATTAGAAAAATAAAAATTCTTCCTACATAATTGTATTTTATTTATAATTTTTAGACATTAAATAATTTAATTTATTTATGACACAATGGTGATGCATTTATTACCATAATAGTGAAAAATTAGAATAATTGATATTATAAATACCCAAATAAATTTAATTTGTGGCTTTTTATAAATAAAAATAATATTATAAGTTAATATGAAATGTTAGGATTTATTTAATTAACTTTTTTTGATGTAATAATTCTGTTATGAGTTTTACAAAAATCAATTATTCAATAGTGTCAAAATTGACAAAAAAGAGTTCTTAAAACAAATATTATATTATCAATTGATATTAAATTCCTAAAAATCTAATTTTCGGCCAATAGACATATATAATGATAGGTGTATCATTAATAGACCACTTGGGGGTCGTTTTGATGTATATAGTATGTTTATTAACCATATAATATAAAAATACAAAGAGACATTGTAAAAGTGAAACTAATTAACTAAGAATTAATACTTAATGATAAGGTTAATATAGTGATCCAAACCAATCTAAATTCTATTGTTTGAGAGGTTTTCGACCTATGCCCACCATAACCTTTAAATAATAAACTTTGGAGCCATTATAAACCTTATATGAATTTATTATAAAATAATATTTCTAGCTTTTCCAAAGGTGCCTCTCACCCCTCTTATAAAAGGGCACTCCCCCTTCTCACTAATTCACACCTTCAAAGCCTTTTGGTTCGGACAACCCCGGCCCAAATACTCTCTCAACTTCCCTAAATTCATCCTAGAGGCCTTCCATTAGTCATAAGTCCAACCTAAGTAGCCCTTTTGATCAAATCAAAAGGAAGAACCCGAAGAAGAGGTAATGATTTCACCACCCTTTTTCAAGTTCCTTTCTTCTTCCACTTCTTCTTTCTTTGTTATTACCATTCTAAAATAAGAACTACAGTATATTATATATTCATTGATGTTATTATAAACATTTTATAACCATATTTCAGTATACTATCCATCCTTTGAGTGACACGCCACCATATGTGCGTACGTACGGCTTACCGTCTCCACGTCATGGTGTAATTGTTATTCAAAACAATATAATTTGGATGGGTATAATAATGATGTGTAATTCATGTAAATAATAAATATAACATGATAATTATTCTTTATATAGGATATACCATCCAATTATATATTATTTTAATATCAAAAGAATAATATTGTTGCTCGTGCGTACATACGGACTACCGTCTCCACGAACGTGATGAGATTCATTCTCCATTGTATCCATTCAATTATAATTATCATTTGATGATTTAAAAATAATTTTTAAGTAATTGATATCATTCTGGATATGAATAATATACAACCTATCCATGACAACCACGGCTTACGTAACAAAACATATAAAATAAAATGAGCAAGTTAACACCCGAAACGACGATAATACTAAGGTATTATTAACAAAGCAATGTTAAAAGATCATATATGATATCATATTAATGTATATGATTCTTGTATAATTTAATAAAAATTATTTCACCATTATACATGAGTTTAACCTATCCCCATGCAAGGAAATGTACAAGGTAAGGGTTAATAATACAATCTCTGTATTTTCCGAGGTTGTTTATTCGTAATTATCTATTGGGATATCTTTATCTTCCACATCCATGTTTCATAAAAGTGTATTTAAAAACATTTTAACTATTTAATAGACAATGTTTTAATGTAATTGATAACCTTATGTGTTTTGAAAGGAATCTTTCCATTGTTTTCCAAAAAAGGTACTTTTTATCCTTTTCGACAAATTTAAGGTAAGAATGTATTTTTAAACTTATACAGAGGGTGCTGTTATTTTCTACCATTATAATATTTCTGAAGCTTCCCTTACAAGCTTATAATAATATGTTCAAACTTAATGATTTATTTTATAATTATGTTACATTTAAATTATTTCAAAATGAATATTTTATGAATTTTTTAAAGGTACTGTTTATCAAGATCATAATTTTAAATGTTTTAAAGATTTATCTTTCTATATCTGTTTAATTAATGTCAATGTTTTCAAAATGATTTTAAAAACTTCTTTATATGGACACGAATGTTTTGAAATGATATTTCTTTTCAAAAGTTTCAAAGTGGTATGGGACACTTTGATTCAAAAATATCTTTTAAATTACTTCCATTATAAATGTGTGACTTTTCAATGGTTTTGAGAAAAGAGATATTTCTCTCAAATAGTTTTGATTTAATCTATGTCAATTTTCATTGATGGATTTTAAGCTTATTTGAAGTTGATTTATTATGATACAAAACTTTTGTATTCTATTGAAGGTTTTGTTATATGTTTTACTATTGATGTGTTATTTTTATACCATTCATGGTTTAATGAGAAATTATTGACATTTTGTATGATAGTTTTAATACAAATTTTTATGTTATGTTTAAAACTTTTCATATGGTAATGCATTAGACTTAGTAAGTGACAGGTGGAGCCCGCTATAGCTCCTCGATGCATCGGTAGGTCTCATGTGACAAACTAGTGTCTTGGCACAGGGCCTTGACAAAATCTTATTTGTAGTCTTGGCACGAGTCCTTGGATATGTGGTTATGATAGTCTGTCATTATGCATTCCATCATTATGAAAGTGGTTATTGATATTTCATGTGATTATTCGATTAGTAGATTATCTATGTGAACAAGTAAAGGGAATTATTTTATTTTATTTTTGCCATACTATGATTATGTTTAAGTATAAAAGGCTTTTATTTTAGTTGTACATTGCCTTAAATGTTTATGCTTATTTATGAAATTTTCCGCTATATTGCTTACCCTTACGGAGCGTTTGAGCTCACCCCTTTCTAAGTTTTATTTTTTCCCAAGATTCCAAGAAGTATATTGTGATTGATATGCAAGGTTAAGACAAGGGAATAATGGCATTAATAAAGGATTATTTATGTTGTTTTGTATGTTATGAAGTGTAATGCAATATTCATGTATGTAATCTATTTTCCAAGACAGCTATACTAATCGGTCGTTTGGGACTTGATTATTTGTAATCATGAAAATGTATTAAAATAATGCACTGACTCTGGGTAACTGGGGTCGTGGTGTTACATAAAACCTAGGACTAGTACCATTTCAGGGAGTGACCTTGTTATGTAGAGCACCCCAGCCCTCTACGCAAGCACCATCTGTCAGAGCATCACTGACGATGCTAAAGGCTGGTTGCAGAACTAGGATCTGCGGTCCGGAGGCAACTTCACCATTGAATGGGACTGGGCCTTCTGGTTTCTCTATATATGTGACCAATTTTGGTCCGATCTATGACATATTGGCTTATTCGATGTGGTGTGGACATCAAAATTTCACTTCTACCACCAGCACGAGCACGTGCCAGAGCTGTTCACTCAGTGGTCCCCTAATACCAACACTATCCATCTATATCATGGGGAAGTTGGTATCAGTCTCTGGGAAATTCACTGCATTGGGGTATCCCTTTAGAGGGCCACCAATATGATGAATTTATTCCGCCATTGAGCACCTGGGGTGACAGATAAGGATCCCCCATACTGACTTGGCATCTGCTAGAGCTGGTTAAAGAGAGGTTGCAGGTCAAGGATTTCCTAAAATAATTCTCTTACAAGGACTAGTTTAGCCTATTCGTCAAAATGGATCTGGTATTCAAGATTCCAGGGAGAGGGAGACAGTGTCCAACCGTGGTATAGATGAGTAAGAGAATATCATACTAGAGGATCATGGAGGGGGCACTATGAGTCATGGGGCTAGAGCGTAAATGAGATTCGGGACTCGAATGTTTGGTACGCAAGATTTATAACCACATTCCTGAGCGAGTGGCTCTTTCCGGTGAGGGACGTAAGGATGGGAGTCCGTCCAGTGACCCTGATGATGGATGGCATCATGGATTTCAACAAATGATTCAATCTGGGGGTCCCCGTGCTGGATTATCTGTATGCCATTTTGAGACGCATCTTGATAGGGGTCACCCAGGAGAATATGTGGACCCTTCCAGATCATCTATGACTGTGTTTCAGATCATTAAGGGGGATATACCTTCCCAAAATCCATCTGTCCTCTAATTAATGGCCTGAAACTTTCCCTACTGATCATTTCTGGGGTCATGCCGCTGACGCTCAATGAGGAGGGAGTAAGGATCAGAATTGGTAACCAGGCCAACTTCGCATTCATCCCATTACACACCCAGACTGGACAGATGATAGACAATGGGAAAGGCTCACTATAGTAGAAGTAGTACTTCCATAGCATCATAGGTAGGGTGCGTGTGGTCCTAATTGATGGGAAGATCTTCTGTGAGACATATGTGTTTTCCAGGTTCTCCAGGCAGTTTGGTTTCCTCCAGTGGATGCCGAAAAGAGTATACAAAGATGTCCAAAGGAAAGGCATCCATGCGTTATTCGTTAACTGTGGTTGATGTTCACGACCTATGGCTCTATAGATGCCATCACCTTTACTCCCACCGGAGTTGATGATGGCCTCTCGACCGAGTATGCCAAACATTGCACCATAGCAAACACCGAGGGGCTTTGCGGAAGCGAATTTGGAAACTCAAGGTCGCCAGTGAGGAACCCTGGCGGCGAGAGATCTGGAAGAGTACCGTTAGAGGGGGAAGGCCAGAAGCACATTGGAAAACCGGGCCTGCACAGGCCAGGACCTCAGCAGTGGGGACATCGTATGGAGTGGCCACTTCCTCATTGACTAGGGGAGAAGGGTCCCACAGAGCATCCAGAGAACTTCCTATAAAGAAAAAAAGATATCTGCTTAAACATTCTCTTGATGCAATCTTCCTGGAACTATGGTTGGCTTGGCTAACCCTGTGGTAGTCGGTGATTACCAAATCCCTCTGGAAGAAGATTATGCGAGACAAAATCCAGCTGCCAGAAGTCAGGCTTGTTCGGGTTGTCGACAGAGTGAAAATTCATCGTCAGCATTCATATCTGACGGCCAAGGAAATGTACGCATGCCAATGGGGTCAGTGTGTTGAGCCAACATTCGTAGTAAAAGTGATGCTTTTATAGGAGCATGATCCGAGAACGATGTCATCAGGGGATGATGATAACAATGATGAGTCGGAGGGAAACGAGAGAGAAGAAGAGAAGGTAGAATAAGATGGTGAAGGGGATGAGGATCATCAAGGAGAAGGGTCTTAGGGGGCGTCCAATCAAGGGAGTCTCTGGGTGAGTGGAAATATCGTCAGCTCCAATATGGATGTGACTGAACTACTCGAGGTATGCTTCAACCCTTATCTTTCATTCACATGTATCCCCTCCCCTTTTTAATCTTTAATCCACCTCATTATCATACTCAGAAGCATATTGGTGCTGATAAGGAGTCTCCAACCGAAGGATGGGGGATGCGCTAATGGAACAAGGTGGGGTACCAATGCCTATTATTGAACATATGAGCGTCGAGGGATCACCCACTATGACAGCTCCCGTAGCGCCCAAAACACTAGAGGCTGATGCCTTGGGTTTCTGTAAGATCCATACTTCGATACCGGTACTTACTGTCGAAAGTCATAATTGATCAGGGTGCTCCTTGTATGTACAATGATCACAGCGTTGGGGGCTTGTCGGGCTGCTGAGCCTGGACCATCTTCGAGCGAGTCAGGGGAAAACGTATCGCCCTATCCAGGACATGCTTCCCAAAGTGAGTCGTCCCCGACAATTGGCAAGAAGAGGGGGGTGGACACCAATGGAGCTCTCATTGGGGCAGGTCTAGAAGTTGTAGAAGGTACCACTAGGGTTGAGGTGAGAGGGGAAGGTTTATCAAATTATGAAGAGCCCAACTCCTTGAGAAGAATTTCCAAATAAGACCCTGATGCCATCCTATTGGCTATTTTTCCTATCCGTCAGCCCGCTAATCCCGATGAAATCGACGATTCAGACTCGGAAGCAGCCGGGGAGAGCCGGATGATGCATCACAAATGGTGGAAGTGCATCTGGCATTTTCTCAGTCATCCTCATATGGTATGGCTGAAGTGGATGGGATCACTCCACACCTGGATGCATTTCCTATGTGCTGAAGGGGCAGATTCTCAACGCCTTCAATTAATGGTTTGTGATTACATGGCTGAGATGGTGCATGAGAGAAGCTGGCGTTCTGACATCACCCAGTGTTGTGAGTAGCCAGGGAGTGCCTGATAATTTTTAAAGGCGGAGAAAGAGGTCTGAAACGTCAAAGAATAGGTGAAAGAAAAGGATAAATTCATCGCAAACTGTTCTGAGCTCAGGGAGTAGTTGAGGGCCCAGCTGGCAGGCTCCCAAGACAAACTACTAGAATCCAGTCACCGGATGGCTAAACATCACACCAAATAGGCATGGGAATGGGCTAGGATCATCAAACTGCGCTTCGCAGCCACTGATGAAGAGAGGTTCCTCAGGGTGCGAGAAGCAGTCCTAGAGGCCACCTGCCAAAAGGTAGCGGTGTTGGAAGGATCCATCCAAGAAGCCGACCCTTAAGGGCCCTGTATTAGCAAAACCCATAAACTAATTTCACTATATTGATTATTATTTTAATCGTTATGTATGGAAAAATTTATTTACTTTTCCCCTTGGTTTAACATGCTATACCATAATCCCAAAATAAATAGCAATCCATTCCTAAGCTCACGTGAGCTATATATGATGTGAGAAACAATGGATGCTCATATTATTACTTTTTTTGATCGCGGGAGTGTCAACCAAGCATCGGGGATTCAATATTAGAATCTGATTTTTCGAGGAGAATAGGGAGTCCTGATCAATTGAAGAGGTCCTCAGACCGATCGATGTATCGTCTTCTCAACATGCTCTAGTGCACAATCGGGGCAATGACAGGGGCATCAGTATCAGTCCGAACATAATAGAATAAAGAATGTGAATCGCGTTACCCCAAATTTAGAACACAATGGGAGGGGCATGGTGATAAAGGACAACTATTTACCGTGTTCAAAACATATAATCCCTATTGCGTTAGCCTAAAATGGGGACACCAAATGAGGGTTGACCGCTGACCATGTTCGAAACACGAGACCTAACACAAATTTTTGTACAGAGTCATCTGTGGCATTGGACCAAGAGGGTAGGTTAGCCTAGGTGGCATGAGACTAGGCTGTTAGAGGGTCCCTTTAGACATGAAATAGGATGAGGGTCCGAATAATAGGCACACAAAGCGTGGAAGGTGAATTGGTGGATTGTACGAATAGAATCCAACACTCTTAAAATTACGCCACTATAATGAAAGCACATTATGTGGGCGCTTTAATCTGATCATAGATCACTCCTTCTTTTAAAAAGACCTCTCTGATGAGGGAGTTGTTGATCCCCAATTTCATTATAGGGCATCCCGAACTTATTCAAGGAGAATACTATAGTTACACAACTCTCTGAGGGGTCAGGCCAAGGGGCCGACAGTTGGAAAGGATGGGATTTGTGAGTCCCGGTGCTGGACCCGAGGCAAAATCTCTGAGAGTTCCTACGTATCCCATAAGAATGGGAATCAAGCCACAGGTAGTTCTTGAGAGGGGTCTTATATTATGGTCTTATCACATCGACCAGGGATCAGTAAAGAATGCAGGGGAAACATGGTAAGGTTATTATGAATCCCGACGTGAATGAGCACAAAATTCCATATTACCATTTGTTCCTTGGGGAAGTATTTAGGTCAAGGGATAGAAAACGAAATCCAGGCTGGGCATGGGACATGGAACACATGCATTCTTATGTATCCCATAATGACGGTAATCGATCCATACATAGTTCTAAGGGGTATCACGGTACGATACTAGTGCAAAAAATGAAAGGGGCATGCAGGTCTGGATATTGCACCAAAATAAGCGGTATTTGATGTTTCTTGTTTTTCCTTTAGGGTGAATGGTTTTTTTCGAACCGATAGGCTTAGGGTAGAAATTATAGGCATCACCACAAGAATAAATACATATAAAGGCATTGACAAATGGTATGGTGGATGACTGATACCCAATGTGATGTCCCCTAAGATGAGGTCATCCCAATGTTGTGCCGTTTTCTATCGTGCGGTCAGGATGATATCATCAAAGTTTAAGGTCATGTGATAGGACCATACATCACAATTTAAAGTCATATGGCGTGGACATGTGAAGGAATACACATGATGCAATAAATAATACTCGGTGTGAATGAAAAAGACATCCACATCATCACCATACGCAAATCTAGGAAAGGAGCCTCAGGTCAAGAGGCCAGTAAGGGTCAGAGGATAAAGGGCAGAAGAAGCTAGCTCCTAGTTGAGCTGGACCTAGAAACACAATGTCCGGGTGGTCCTACATATTCCATGAGGATGAGAATAAATCTCCACAAAGTCCTTAGAGAAAATCTTAGTATATGGTCTTATAGCTCAGTCTGTGGGAGCCTTTAAATATGTCGTATTTTAGCTTTGTCCCCTTGACGTGCGGAGGTCCACTGAGGAATAGAGCCATGAGTGTTGAAATTCTACCTAAACATGACAGGGTGGAACATAATGTGAATCATGTAACCAAAAATTGGGGATTGAAGGGACTAGTGTGGTAATTGAGGATTACTATTGACCATGTACTCAACATAGCATCCGGTCACATTAGCCTGAAATAGGGACAAACAAATGTGCATCGACCACTGACCATGTTCGCAATGAAATAATTGTATTGATTTTTTGTCAAAAACCATTGGGGGAATTGGCTCGTAACAGTAGGAGGGACCTTAGGTCTTTCATCCATGCCTTTTTGGGGGTCCCTTTGGCTGTGAAAGATAATGGGGGCCCAAATGAAGGGGAACACTAAGCCTGACAAGTGAATGAAACTTCCCAAGTTGAATTTGACACTCCAGGTCCAAGACAAGAGTACTATGGAACAAATTAGTGAACCACTGCAGAGTGTTGGTTGGGCTCACCATGAGAGCATCCAATTAGCGAATGAGTATGGAACAGAGATATGAGGATCTCTCAGGAGAAAAAGGTACATGGAACGGTTTTCTAAAACCCAATGAGACGGAGGGTGTAACCCTATACCACACCTACATATCCCTCTCATGGAATGGAATAGGCCAAGGGACCTAGATGACAGTGAGATCTCCAAGTTATGGGGCTGGACCTGAAACCTAAATGTTCGGGCGGTCCTATGAATCCAATAAGGATAGAAATAAATCCATACATATTTCTTGAAGGTGCGGTTCAGAATCATGCAACACTGTGTGTAGATTAACGTCATGTGGGACAGTGTAGTTTAATGTCATGATGGAATGAATAGTTTAATGTTTTGTGGGATAGGCGTGCAGTTTAGGGTCATGTGGGAGAAAATATATTAAGGTCGTGCAGGTCCAGCAGTTTACGGTTGTGCAGGACCAGCAGTTTAAGATCGTGCCAGACCAAACAGTTTAATGTCATGCAGGACCATCATCTAGTTTAAGGACATGTAGGACCAGACAGTTTAAGGTTGTGCTGGACCTTCATCTAATCTAAGGTCATGTAGGACCAGACATTTTAAGGTTGTGCCAGACCTTCACCCAGTTTAAGGTCATGTAAGACCATACAGTCTATGGTCATGTCAGACCTTCATCCAGTTTAATGTCTTGAAGGACCAGACAATTTATTGTCGTGTCAGACCTTCAAACGCAGGAAAATTATTTCTTGAGGAACTTGGAATTGGTTGGATGGGTTGTGCACTCACTATCCATGGTCCGTAGGGAGTATGTTCTAGTGGGATAAAACATATTAACAATGAAATTTCCTTCCCATTTGGGCTCCAACTTGGGTGGTTTCCTACCAGGTATCATTGGTGTTTTCAGAGAAAGAACCAAGTCACCTTACAGGAATGATTAGAGGCGAACATTCTTGTTGAAGGCTTGATCCATCCTACTCTGATGCCTTTCTAGACTATGCAGGGAATAGATCTTATTCTTATCACGTGATTACAATTCATCGAGATGAATTTTATCCACTCTAACTTGCCATTGCTAGTCATAGACCGCTAGGAGAAATGAGGGCAGTTGACCCTCGATGGGCAGGACAACCTCGGTGCCATACACTTGGGAATATGGTGTCACATGGGTGGAATTATGAGTCTTCATCAAATAGGTCAGAGGTTGTTGGGGTGATTATTCGGCCAACTCTTCTTGTTCTGACCAACCATTTTTTCTCAAAATGAAAGAGAGTTTTTTATTGAACACCTCGATCTGCCCATTTTCCTATGCGTGGTAGCGGGAGGTATGGTTTGAACGGATATTGTACTTATCATACAAATTTTTCAGCTTTTCATCTCAGAAGATTCTATAGTTATCGGTGACGATAGAGTGATTAACCCCAAACCGATGGATGATACTGGAACTCACGAAGTCAATTATAGAACGAGCATTGACTTCCTTAAGAGGAGTTGAATCTTCCCACTTAGAAAATAAATACGTAGCAGTCAGAATAAACAAGAATTGGTGATCCGTTACTGGTGGGTATGGTCCTACGACATCTAATCCTCAGACTGCAAGGGGCCAAGAGAACGTAGTAGTGTGGAGAGGCTATGGTGACCGATGCACAAAGTTATCATGAACATGGCATGCATGGAACCTCTTGGTGAACTCGATGCAATCATGGATTAGGGAGGGCCAAAAATACTCTAATATCTAGATCTTTTGTGATAGATTGGGCCCAGCCTGTTGGGAACCACATGAACCATTGTGAACCTCTTGCATGACCTGTGGATTCCCAACAACCTAAATGCAATGGAGGAGAACACCATCAAACCCGCGCTTATAGAGGATTATCTCAAGATAGGGACCAATCTGGATGGTATACTGCAGCGCGCGTCAAAGGGTTTGCTCATGCTCAGCCCGGTCAGATGGGAGGATACCGTGTGGGAGGTATTCAACCAAGGGTTTCCTCCAATTAGCGATCATTTCGATCACTCCATCTAGACGACCCGGGGGTCCTGACACAGAGGCGCTGGCAATAAGATGGCTTACCTGTGATCCATCATAACCATTCAAGGTAATATAAGCTATGAATCTCTGATGTGCCACATGGATAATCAAATCATCATGTTCAGGTTCAGCATGTGATACAGCTAAGCTAGAAAAGGCATCTGCTCGACCATTCTGTGACAGAGAGACATGGGTAACCTTTGGTTGAGTTGGGAACTGGGCCATTAGCCAGAGAGTGCACTCCAACAATGGTACAAGCTCTAGATTTCTGACAACATTGTCATTGTTGACCTTATTAATGACTATCTCAGAGTCCCCTTTACCATGGAAATGGGGAACGTCAATTTTGAGGGCCAGCTCGAGGCCAGTAATGAGGGCCTGATACTCTTCCTCATTGTTAGTGCAGCCTTATGACAACAGAAATGAGTACAACAGAACTTCTTGCACTGGGGTAATAAAGATGATACTCATGCCTACTCTGTTGAGCCTTAGATCAACGATCCTCCTACCGGTGGGGCACCGGGAGGTGCCATAAAAGCGAATTTTCAAACATGGGATGTCAGATCTACTTAGATGATAGCCTCATCAGTGAAATCTGGGTCCAAGGACTAGCCATCAGGAGTTGGATGGGCAACTAGAAATTCGGCCAATGCATGTCCCTTGATATAATTTTGAGGTAAAAACCTGATATAGAAATGATGGAGGATTACCACCCACCGTGCTAGAAGGCCATTCAATGTGGGGCGATTCAAAATATACTTCAGTGGGTCTACCCAAGCGGGAAGCTGTACCTTATGGTGTTGTAGGTAATGTCTAAACTTCTTTACTGCAAATAATAGTGTGTGGTTTCTCTTCTCGATGGGGCGGTATCTGGTCTCTGTATCGATGAGCATGCGGTTGAGGTAGTAGAGACTGTTTTATGTCCCCTCATTGTTCTTATGGGTGAGAAGGGCTCCGAGAGATCATTCCAAGGTAGTGACATAGAGGGCCATCAGCTCCCAGAGACGGGTGGAATCAAGATCGGAGGCTGGATCAGATACTGCTTGATTTCCTCATAGGCGGTCTGGTAATCCCCTTCCGACTTGTAGGCAGAGACTTTCATTATGGGCCAGGAAAAGGGCATACACTTGCCATCCAAATTCTCAAGGAATTGACGTATGTAGGATATGTGGATGTGGAAACCTCGAAGATCCATTATATTACATGGGGTGGAATTTGGATGATGGCCTTGATCTTATCTGTGTCAATATCGATACCCCGGTGCCTAAACACAAAGACAATAAACTTCCCGGAGGTGACCCCGAAGGCACACGTCAATGGGTTCATCTTCAGGTGGCAGTAATAGAGGAATCCAAACACTTTCTCGAGATTATTTATATGGTCCTGGTGCTAGCGATATTTGACCACCAGATCGCCCAGATAGCTTTCCACCAATGTCTTGAGGATTTTCATTAATATGTGTTTCATGGCCCTCTGATAGGTGGAACCTACATTCTTCATGTTGAAGGGAATAACCTGGTAACAGAAAGTACCATGGGGTTCCCTAAAGGGTGTGGACTCCCCATAATTGCGGGACATCTGGATTTGATTATACCTATAGTAACCATCCATGAATGAGAGGTCTTGGAACACAGTCGTAGCATTGATCAATAATTATATCACAAGAAGGGTAAAATCAACCTTTAGACAATGACGGTTGAAATCACGGATGTCGATACAGACTTTGATCTATCAGTTCTTCTTCCTGATTGGTATAATTTTGTCCAACTATTTGTGGTACTTGACCTCCTTAACGAAGATGTCCATGATGATTTTGTCAGCTTCGGCCTCGACCATGGCACCTTGGGAAGGGTGCATCTTTCTGGGAGGTTGTTTGAACATGCAATGATATGCCGAAAGACCAAGGTGGTGGATGACTACCTGATGATGTAGTCCTGGAATCTCGTCATAACTCTAGGGAAACATGTCACGGTGCTATTTAAGGAAGCCTACATACTACTACTGCTCCTCGGGGGGCATGTCGGCACTGATCAATGTGGGTCTTGGGTCTTTCTCTATTCCGAGGTTCACCTGTACCAACTCGTCAACAATGGAGGAGACGCCTTCTTCAAATGAAAGTACATACTCCAGATCCTCTTCTTCACTTGCGGATGAATTATTTCATGTGGGAGAAGCTTCCTCTGGGTTGGAAGAACCTGTAGGGAGGCTGGTAACGTCTTGAAAGGTAGTGGTTATTGCATCGGGGAAATCTGGCACTGTAGAGACCATAACAATGAAGGTTGACAACCCGATCCCATCCGGTCTCTGGCCCAGGGGGCCACACATGATAATAACAAATTAGCAGTGGTATGTTGGTCGGAGCCAGCTTATTCCGGCCCGGAGAAATAGACTAGTTGGTGTACTTCCTTTGCAATGATACAGACGTCCCGATACATGATCGGGGTGGGAGGCTCTAAAATCAATGGATCCTGGTTCGTATAAGAATACAAATTGATCTTCCGATGCAGCATCGATTTGGAACATGGTTCCCCCTTGTCCCAGTAATGACAATACATTTCCTCATATCTGGGGACGTGGCCTCCAACCGATGGATCTGGTAGTCAAGATGCTAGGGAGAGGGAGACGGTGTCCAACTGTGGCATAGAAGAGTAAGAGAAGGTCATACTTGAGGTTCCTGGAGGCATGTCACTATCATTCATGGGGCTACAACATAAACGAGAGTCGGGACCCGAATGTTCGTTATGTCAGATTTCTCACCAAATTCCTCAGCGAGTGGCTCTTTCCACTGAGGGACGTAACAATGGGAGTCCATCCAATGACCCTGGTGGTGGCTTTCATTATGGATTCCAACAAATGATTCAATCTGGGGGTCCCTGTGCTGGCTCATCTTTATGGAATTTTGGGATGCATCTCGAGAGGGGGGTCACCCAGGAGAATCTGCACCCCCTTCCAAATATTCTGTGGCTGGTTTGCGTGTCATTGTGGGGGATATACCTTCCCAAATTCCATTATTCCTCCAGATAATGTCCTAAAACCTTCCCTGATAAACATTTCATGGGTCATGCTGCTGACGCTCGATGAAGAGGGAGTATGGATCTGAATTGGAAACCAGGCCAACTTCTCATTCATCCCATTCCCCACCCTGACTGGCCAGATCATAGACAATGGGAAAGGCTCATTGGAGTATAAGGAGTACTTCCAGAGCATTAGAGGTAGGGTGCTTGTGGCCCGGATTGATGGGAAGATCTTTTTTGAGACTTATGTGCCGTCTAGGTTCGCCAGGCAGTTTGGGTGCGTCCAGCGGATGCCGAAAAGATTATACACAGTTATCTGGGAGGAAAGGAATACATGATTTATTCACCAACTATAGTTGATGTTGATGAAATATGGTTATGGAGATGTCATCACCTATCCTCCCATCAGATTTGATGTTGGCCTCTCAACCGAGTATGATGAACATTGGACCATATCATACCCCAAAAGGATTTTGCAGAAGTGAGTTTGGGAACTCAAGTTTTCCAGTGTGGCTCCAGGGTGGCGAGAGATCAGGAAGAGTATTGTTCGAGGGGGAAGGCCATAAGCTCATCGGAAAATAGGGCCCTCACAGTCCGGGACCTCATCTATGGGGATGTCTCATGGAGTGGCCAATTTCTCATTAGCTAGGGGATAAGGGTCCCACGGTGTGGCCAAAGAACTTTTTATTAAGGAAATAAGAAATCTACTTCAACATTATAATGATGAAATCTTCCCGGTGCTATGGTCTGCTTGGCTAACCCTATGGTAGTCTGTGAGTACCAAAGCCCTCTGGAAGAAGATAGTGAGAGACAAAATCCAGCTGCCAGAAGTCGAGCTTGTTTGGGTTGTCGAAAGAATGAACATTCATCGTAGGCAAGCATATATGAAGACCCTGGAAATGTACTCACGCCAATGGGGATGGCGTGTGGAGCCAACTTTCATAGTTAATGGGATGCTCGACTAGGAGCATGATCTAGAAATGATGCCTCTAGGGGATGATGATATCAATGATGAGTCGGAGGGTGGCAAGAGAGAAGAGGAGAATGAAGAAGAAGACGATGAAGGGGAAGAGGATCACGAAGGTGAAGGGTCAGAGGGGGATTCCCACCAAGTGAGTCTAAGGGATAGTGGAGAGATCATCGACTCCGATATGGATGTGACAAAACTACTCGAGGCATGCTTCACCCCTTATATATCATTATTCTGTATCTGATCCCCTTTGTAATCTTTAATCAACCTTCATTATCATATTCAGGAGCATATTATTGCTGATCAAGTGTCTCTATCCAATGGAGGGGGGAAGTGCTAATTGAACAAGGTGGGGTACCAAGTCCTATTATCGAACATATGAGCGTCGAGGGATCCCCCACTATGAAAGCACCTGTAGAGGCCAGAACCCTGGAGGCTGAAGCCTTGGGTTTTATTAAGTTATTTTCTTCCATATCGGTACTTACTGTTGAAGGACATGATTGATCAAGGTACTCCTTGTCTGTTTAGTGATCACGACATTGGAGGCCCGTCGGGCTGCGGAGCACGGACCATCTGCGAGCGAGTTAGTGGAATACATACCTCCCTATAAACGACATGCTTCCCAAACTGAGCCGTCCTCGGAAATTGGCATGCAAAGAGCGGTGGACACCAATGGCGCTGCCATCAGGGCAGGGATGGAAGTTGATGAAGGTGCCACCAGGGTATTGGAAAGAGAAGAAGGTTGATAAAACGCTGAAGAGCCCAACTCCTTGAGAGGAATATCCAAAGAATACCCTGATGCCAGCCTATTGGCCATTTTTCTATTCATCAGCCCGTTGATCTTGAGGAAGTTTACGATTCAGACTTGGAAGCGGCCGAGGAGAGCCGGATGATGCAACACAAAGGGTGGAAGTGCATCTGGTGGTTTCTCGGTTAGCCTCATATGGAATGGATGAAGTGGATGGTATCACTCCACACATGGATATGTTTCCTATGTGCTAAAGGGGCAGATGCTCAACGCCTTCACTTAATGGCTCGTGATCAAATGGCTGAGATGGTTCATGAGGGAAATTGGCGTTCCAACATCACCCAGTGTTGGGAGGAGTCGGGGAGTACCCGATCATTTCTGAAGGCGGAGAACGAGGTCTGACACCTTGAAGAATAGGATAAAGAATATGAGATATTCATCAGAAACTTTTCTGAGCTCGTGGAGCAGTTTAGGGCACAGCTGGAAGAAGCCCAAGAGAAACTAGTAGAATCCATTCACTGAATGACTGAACTTCAGACCGAATAGGAATGGGAATGGGATAGGGACATAAAACTATGCTTTATGGCCATTGATGAAGAGAGGTTCCTCAGGGGGCGAGAAGTTGGTCTAAAGGCCGCCAGCCAAAAGGTTGTGGTGTTGGAATGATCCATCCATGAAGCTGACACTTAAGGACCCTTTTTTAGTCGAAACCATAAATTTTTTTCACCTTACTGCTTATTATTTTACACATTCTATATTGAAAAATTTATTTACATGTCACCTTGGTTTAACATGCTAAACCATAATCCCAAAATAAATAGTAATCCATTCCTAAGCTCATGTGGGCCATACCTAATGTGAGAAACATTGGATGCTCGTATTATTACTTCGTTTGATCGCGAGAACGTCAACCATGCTTCATGGATTCTATATTCGAACCCCGAATTTGGAGGAGAAGAGTGCGTCCCAATCAAAGGAATATGACCTTAGACAGATCAATGTATCATCTTCTCAACATGCTCTATTGCACAATCGGGGTAATGCCAGGGGCATAAAAATTTGTCCGAACATTGGAGAATGTAGAATGTGAATCACGTTACCCCAAATTCAGAACATTTTGGAAGGGGAATGGAGATAAAGGACAACTGTTGACCATGTTTGAAACACAACACCCCTATTGTGTTATCCTAAAATGGAGACAACAAATGAGGGTTGACTGCTGACCAAGTTCGAAACAAGAGACCTAACTCAATTTGTGGTACAAAGTATTCAAGGGCATTGGCCCAAGATGGTAGGTGAGCCAATGCGGCATGAGACCATCCATTAGGGGCTCTCTTTAGACATGAAAGAGGATGAGGGTCCAAATAATGGGAACACAAAACGTGGAAGGTGAAGTGTTGGTTTTTACGAACAGAATCCAACACTCTTGAAATTACGCCACCGTGATGGAAGAAATTAGTTGGGTGCATTAATCTAATCATAGATCAATCCTTATTTTAGAAAATACCTCTCTGGTGAGGGAGCTGTCACTCCCCAATGTAATTATGGGGCATCCCGAACTTGTTCAAGTCAAAGAATGTAGTTACAAAAGTCTCCGAGGGGTCAGGACAAGGGGCCGATAGTGGGAAAGGATGGGATTTTCGAGTCCCGGGGCTGGACTCGAGACAAAATGTCTGGGCGTTCCTATGTATCCCATATGAATGGGAATCAATACATACATTTTTCTAGAGAGGGGTCATAGTTTATGGTCTTATAACTCGGGCAAGGGATCTGTAAGGAATGAATGGGACACATGGTAAGGTGATTATGAAACCCGACGTGAATGGGGACATAAGTCTAGATTACCATGTGTTCCTTGTGGAAGTGTTTAGGTCAAGGGATCGAACACGAAAGCCAGGCTGGGCCTAAGAACAAGGCACACTGGTGTTCTTACATACCCATAAGAATGGTAATAAATCCATACATAGTTCAAAGGGGTAGCATAGTAAGGTACTAGTGCAAAGGATGAAAGTGGCATGTGGGTCTGGACCTCGCACTTAAAGAAGCGGTATTTGATGTATCTTGTTTGTACATTAGGGTGAATGGTTTTTTTCGAAGAGACATGCCTATGGTAGAAATTCTAGGAATCAACAAAAGAATCAAGCCTTATACATGCATTGACAAATGGTATGGTGGATGACGGATACCCAACGTGATGTACGCTAAGATGAGGTCATCCCAATGTAGTGTTGTTTTTCGTATTGCGGCCGGAACGATATCATCTATGTTTTGGGTCATGTGATAGGACTAGATAGCCCTGTTTAATGACATATGGCTTGGAAATGTGAGGAATGAACATGACATGATAAATCATATGTGATGTGAATGAAGACGACTTCCACATCATCACAGTGAACGAATTCATGAATGGAGCCTCGGGCCAAGAGGCCAGTAAGGGTCATTGGATAAAGGGAAGAAGAAGCCAGCTCCTAGTTGAGTTGGACCCAGAAACATGATTTCCAGGTGATCCTACGTATCCCATGATGATGATAATCGACCCGCACATAGTGCATATAGAAGATCTTAGTTTATGGTATTAGAGCTCAGGGCCGTGGGTGCCCCGAAATACGTCGTATTGCAGCTTTGTCCACTTGACATGTACAGGTGCACTAAGGGATAGTGTTAGGAGTGTAAATATTCTACCTGGACATGATGGGGTGGAACATCATTTGAATAATGTTACCAACATTTACAGATTTAAGGGACTAGAGGGGCGATGAAGGATTACTACTGACCATGTTCACAACACAACATCCTATCACGTTATCATGAAACGGGGAAAAACAAATGAGCATCGACCACTGACCATGTTCGCAACATGGAAGTCTTATTGATTTGTTGTCCAAAACCCTAGGGGTAGTTTGACCTCAATGGTAGGAGAGCCCTTAGGCCTAGAATCCATGATGTTTTTGGAGTACCTTTTTGTGTGAATGATAATGGGGGCCCAAATGAAGGGGAATACAAACCCTGACACTTGAATGGAACTTCCCAAGTTGAATATGACACTCTAGGTCCTAGAATAGAGTAATCTCAGACACATCGATGAACAACTGTAAAGGGTTGATGGGGATCAACTTGAGAGCCGCCAATACACAGATGAGTATGGAACAAAGATACGGTGATCTCTCAGTAGAAAAAGGATACATGGCACGATTGCCAAAAACCCAATGCGAAGGAGGGTGTAACCCTATACCACAACTACATATCCCTTTCATGGTATGGAATAGGCCAAGGGACCTAGATGACCGTGAGATCTCTAATATATGGGGCTGGACCCAAAACCTAACTGTTCAGGTCGTCCTATGTATCCCATAACGATGGAAATCAATCCAGACATAGTTCATGAAGGTGTGGTTTAGCATCATGCCGGACTATGTGTAGATTAACGTCATGTGGGACGTTGCAGTTTAAAGTCATGATGGACTGAACAGTTTAAGGACATGTGGGACCGGCATGTAGTTTAGGGTCATGTGGGGCCAAATAGTTTAAGGTCATGCAGATCCAGCAGTTTTAGGTTGTGCAGGACTAGCAGTTTAAGGTCGTGCATGACCAGATAGTTTAAGGTCGTGCAGGACCATCAGCCAGTTTAAGGTCACATTGGACCAGATAGTTTAAAGCTGTGCAGGACCATTATCCAGTTTAAGGTCATGTAGGACCAGGCAGTTTAAGGTTGTGATGGACCTTCACCCAGTTTAAGGTATTATAGGACCAGATAGTTTAAGGCAGTGTCAGAACTTCATCCAGTTTAAGGTCATATAGGACCAGAAAGTTTAAGGTCGTGTCGGACCTTTAATGTCAAGAAAATTATTGTTTGATGATCTTGGCATTGGTGGGAGGGTTCTTGTGCTCTCCATCCAAGGTCCCGAGGGAGTATTTTCCATTGGGATATAACATATGAACAATGGAAGGTCCTTCCCATTTGGGCACCATCTTGGGTGGTTTCCTACCAGGTATCATTGGTGTTTTCAGATACAGGAGAGAGTCTCCTTGCAAGAAAGAGCAGAGACAAACCTTCTTATTGAAGGGCTGAGCCATTTGGCTCTGATGTATTTCTAGATTTTGCAGGGCACGAAGCCTATTCTTCAAAAGTGATTCCAATTCATCTAGACAGATTTCGGCCATTCTATCTGGAACTTTCTTGTCATAGACCACTATGCGCAATGAGGGAAGCTGAACCTCGATGGTCAGGATGGCCTCAGTGCCATACACATGGGAATATGGGGTCACCTTGGTGGAATAACGAGTCATCGTCCGATAGGCCCATAGGGGTTTGGTGAGCTTATTCAGCCAACCCTTCTTATTCTAACCATCCAATTTTTCACAAAATGTAAGAGAGGGTTTTTTGAACACCTTGATCTTCCCATTTTCTTATGTGTCATAGTAGGAGGTATGGTTTGAACGGATTTTGTACTTAGCGTATAACTTTTTCAACTCGGCAACTCAGAATTTGATGTTATTATCGTTGACGAAATAGGGAGGAACCCCAAACCGATGGATGATATTTGAACTCAAGAAGTCAATGATAGAACAATCCTTGACTTCCTCAAGTGGTGTTGACTCTGCCCACCTGGAAAATAAATCCATAACGGTCAGAATAAATAGGAATTGGAGAGCTGTTAGTAGTGGTCATTTTTCTTTCAACATCTAATCCTTATACTACAAGGGGCCAAGAGTACTTGGTAGTGTGGAGAGGCTCTGGCAGCCGATGCACAAATTTAGCATGAACATGGCATGCATAGAACCTCTTGGTGAACACGATTTAGTTGTGGATCATGGAGGTCAAAAAATACCATAATCCCCAGATCTGGTGAGATAGTTTTGGCCTGGCCTGATGGGCACCACATGAACTAGTGTGAACCTCTTGCATGACCTATGGAATCTGAACCCGCAAAATGAAACAGAGGAGAAATCTATCAAACCCGTGCTAATAAGGGATTGGATCAAAACAGGGAACACTCTGGAGGGTATACTGAATCGCACAACACCAGATTCATTCATGCTCATCCCGGTCTGACGGACAGTTACCGTGTTGGAGGTATTCAACCACGGGTTTCCTCCAATTGGCAATCATATTGATCACTGCATCTGGACTACCTAGTTGTCCTAATGCAGAGGCATCGCTGATAAGATGTCTTACATGTGAGATGTCATCGACATTCCGGGTAACAAGAGATATTACTCTTTGATGTGCCACATGGATAATCAAATCATCATGTTCAGGATCTTCATGTAATACAGCTATGCTGGCCAAGGAATATTCTTTACTGCTCTATGACCGAGGGACATGGCTAACCTTTGGTCGAGAAGGGAACTGGACCATTAGCCAGAGAGTGCACTCCAACACTATTATGAGATCAGGCTTTCTAACAACATAGTCACTGTTGACCTTCTTAATGACTAGCTTAGAGACCCCTTTCACTTGAAAATGGGGAACATCAATTTAGAGGGCCAGCTCGAGCCTATTAATGAGGTCCTGATACTCATCCTAACTGTTAGTGCAGCCTTCTGACAACAAGAATGAGTACGACAGAACGACTTGCGCCGAGGTAATAATGACGATATCTAGGCCTACTCTATTGAGTTGCAAATCATTGAGCCTCATAATGGTGGGGCTCTTGGAGGTGCCATCAAAGTGCATTTGCTAACATGGGATGGAAATATATACCAATAGGATTTCCTCATCAGTGAAATATGGGTCCATGGACCAGTCAGTAGATGTTGGATGGGAAACTAGAAATTCTACCAATGGTTGTCCGTTGATATCATTTTGAGGGAAAAACCTGATATCGAACTGCTGGAGGATTGCCACCCACCGTGCTAGAAGGTCGGTCAACATGGGAAGATTCTGAATATACTTCAGAGGGTCTACCGGAGAGATTTGATGTACCACATGGTGCTGCAGGTAATGTCACAATTTATGTACTGTCAATACCATCCTGGGGTAGCTCTTCTCCATGGGGGTGTATCTGGTCTCTGTATCGATGAGCATGCGGCTGAGGTAGTACAGAATGTTTTTTATCCCCACATTGTTCTTCTTGGTGAGAAGGGCTCTGAGAGATCATTCCAAGGTAGTGACATAGAGGACCATCGGGTTCCCAGAGATGGCTGGAATCAATATTGGATTCTGGATCAGATACTCCTTAATTTCCTCAAAGGTGGTCTGGGAATCTTCATCCCACTCGTAGGTATATATTTTCTTCATGGGCCTGGAAAAGGGAATACACATTCCACCCAAATTCTCAAGGAATCAGCGTATATAGGATAAGTGGCATTGGAAACCTCGATGCTCCCAGATATTACTCGGGGGTGGCATCTGGCTGATGGACTTAATCTTCTCTAGGTCGTTCTCGATGCCCCGGTACCTGACAACAAAGCCAAGAAACTTCCTGGAGGTGACCTCAAAGACACAGTTCAACAGGTTTATCTTTAGGTCGTAGGAACGGAGGAATCCAAACACTTTCTCAAGATCCTTTATATAGTCCTGTCACTAGCTAGATTTGACCACCAGATCGACCACATATCATTCCACCAATGTCCCATGTATTTTCTATAATATGTGATGCATGGACCGCTGATAGGTGGAACCTACATTATTCAGAACAAAGGGCATAACCTGGTAACAGAATGTATCATGGGGTTCCATAAATGTTGTGGACTCCTCGTCCTCAGGGGATATCTAGATCTGATTATACCCTAAGTAACCATCCATGAAGGAGAGGGCTTGGAACCCAGCCGTAGCATTGATCAACAATTCTGTCACTGGAAGGGGAAAATCATCCTTCATACAATGGTGGTTGAGATCATGGATGTCGATACAAACTCTGAACTGTATATTCTTCATCATGATTGGTACAATTTTGGCAATCCATTTGAGGTACTAGACCTCATTAACGATGTTAGACCTGATGAGCTTGTCAGCATTGGCCTCGACCAACGCACCTTGGGAAGGGTGCATCTTTCTGGGAGGTTGTTTGAACCCGAGATGATTTTCCAGAAGACCGAGGCGGTGGACGACTACCTAAGGATCTAGTCCTGGCAACTAATCGTAACTCTAGGAAAACACATCACGATGCTGTTTAAGGAAGCCTACGTACCGCTGCTGCTCCACGGGGGCATGGAGGCACTGATCAATGTGGGTCATGGGGCTTCCTCTCTTCCAAGTTTCACCTATATGAAATCATCGACAATGGTTGAGACGCCTTCTTCAAAGGCAGGGGCATCCTCTAGATCATCTTCATCGCTTTTAGAGGAAGGATTTCTAGCGGGAGAAGCTACCTATGGGTCAGAAGAACTTGACAGGAGGTTGGTACCGGCTTGATATGTTGTGGTTATTGCATCAGGGAACTCTGGTTCTACAGAGACCATAAAAACATAGGTGGTTGACCCAATCCCATATGGTCTCTGGCACAAGGGGCCACACTTGATAATATCAAATCAGCAGGGGTGTGTCGGTCGAAGCTGGGTTATTACAGCCTGACAAAATAGATAAGTATGATGTACTGCCGTTTCCATTAGCTGGACTTCCCCATACCTGATGGGGGTGGGAGGCACTTGGATGACTTGAGCTTGGTTCATATAAGAATACAAAGTGATCTTCCGAAGCTACCTGGATTTGGAATCATGGTTCCCCCTTTTATCAAAAAATAAAAAACATTTCCCCATAAAGGCGGTCGTGGCCTCCAAACGATGGATCTAGAAGATGTAGGCATCATTCAGTCCTACACGAGGGTTGGTCGTAGCTGTGACGGTATCAACTCCACTTACATGGACTTTTTTGTCCATGCTCTTGTAATAGTAAATATCCAGATAACGGGATTCACAAGAAGTGAACAGAGATTCATCACCTTGGATTATGCCAACTCGACCATTTAGGGAGCACTTGAGGCACTGGTGATACGATGAGGGGACATTCTCGTGCAGTTGGAGACATGGTCTACCCATAAATGCATTGTACGCGGTGTCCTGTGAGACAAACATAAACTCGGTGCTGGAAACTAGGCCACTGAACTGGGTCTTCAAAAGGTTACTTCGAACCAAGGTCTTCATTGTCCTGTCGAATCCATGGAATCTTAAATTGAAGGGAGAAAGGTCATCCTCGGATATCCCTAGCTTCCGCAATGTCCGGGTCGGGATAAGGTTGATCCAAGAGCCGATGTCAATGAGATAGAAGCGAAACTCCTCATCGTTCAATTGGCATGTGACATACAACGGGAAGAGGTGCCCCTATATGGGGGAGCCTTTATCCTCTCTAGAGAACGAAATAATGGCCTAGAATTCAGCATTATCAACTGTTTCAGCATGAAAGGCTAATATAGTTTCTACCTCCGTCTCAAACTGGGGGGGGGGGGCTTCATAAATCCTCAGTGAGGGCCTCACGCATATCTGGTGACAGGATAAGGGCTTCAAGGATGGAAAGCCTCGCTGGGAATCTGGTGAGGTGCTTGACACCATCATACATCCGTTCCAGGAATGAACTTCGGTTTTCGGGAAGCCGGTATGTGGCATGAGTCATAGAAGGCCCTACCAGCTAGACTAGCGACTGGATTGTGATGGTCATATCCCGCTACTCACTAGTTGAATCATGAAGAGTATCTTTCAGATGAGTACATGATGACTGATATTGTCCTGTAGCCAGGTGAGACTACTCACGGTATGGACAAGGTAGCTCTGGCTAATCGAGTAGCACAAACGGTGGTGGAGGTGGACCTATCGACACCTGGTGAAGAGGTTGTGCATGTTGGGTTCTGTGCTCAGCCTGTAGTCTGGTCTCAATGGCATGCCCGACTTAGCTAGAGATGCCAACTGACATGCCCCGATGACCCACATGGTCGCGGCTCTTCTGACGTTGGTGTAGGCTTGGGACGTTGGGGAGGTCTTCCTGGTGTTCCCCCTTGTCGGGATTCATATACGGGTTTACCAACTCGACGGTGTTATTAGAAGCATTACCTTGACTATCACTTGAAGATATTTCCATAACTAGGATTATGAAAGGTATCCGCATCTTTTGGGGCATAAAGTCACCAAAAGTTCACGACGATGATGGAATTGGCGGGACACATTGGTTTTTCTTACGCCGCCAATTATTTCTCTTCTCGGAAGAGGCTGACTGAAATGATGATGCAGAAGTGGTTGTCATAGTTCTTGAAGTATCCGTCTGATTTAGACATGCACGGATAATGATATGGGAATAAGAGACAACTTTTTGGGCCATCCAGTCATCATAATTCTGAGACCCGTGGTCAGAAACCTGCTGTCAGTCCCCTTTGCTATTGCTACTACTATCTGATCCCACCAAGACACCCACCACTTGTGTCAGGGCCGGGCCCAACCTAACAATGTTGTTCTCAATCTAGTCAAGGAACTAGTCTATGAATAAAAAAAATTTATTGAGGGTGTGCCATAGGATCTAGAGATAAGGGTATTAATTGTGGCGATCTGTGAGATTCACCTCATCTGGCATTCTGCCCTCAGGAAGTCATTCAATTCCCTGCTCTATGGAACTGTAGATGTAACCTGGGACCTGAGCCTTATTGAACGGGTAGGTATGATTGCATCTATCAGGAATGGGGGCTCTAGGGTAATGACCCTGATGAGGGTCCAGAGGAGCTTGTCGGGGAGGAAGAACATGATTGTCTCACCTAGGTGGTGGCGGTATGTTACGGGGAGGTGCCTGTTGATTTTGAAGCAATAACTGCTGGTCTGGAAGTTGTGCTCATGGTGGAGGACCTCTGCGGGGCTTTAGAGATGGCTCTACTGGTAGTAACATCAGCTGTCTAGGGGCCTCTATCTGGGCCACCACAATGGGCTCGGCTCTGAAGACCCTCCTTCCTCGGATTACAGGGGAAACCGACGTGCCTAACTAGCCTATTATAGGGCTTCTTCAAGGAACTGGGCCTTATCTAAGATGTCTTGGAACCCACCAGGATGGTTATGAGTGCTCAGGGAGGAACCTATATCTGTCTTGACATTCCCTACGCACATCATTAATAATTTCTCCTAAGTCAGTGGAATGTCAAGGGAGTATGTGAGCCCCTTCCACCGGGTGGTAAAGTCTGCGACTCGCTCGTCATGCCTTTTTTGGCACTTGAAGTGGTCTATGATACTCGTCTCTTGGGTGGTATAGCTGAACTGGTAGAGGAATTTCCTGCGAAGGTCCTCGCAGCTGGTCACGGATCTGGCGGGGAGCTGACTGTACCAGACGAATGTTGGACCCTCCAGTGTCTGAACAAAATACCGAAGCTTGGCAGCCTCCTGCTATGCTTGAGACCCTAGAATAGGGCCAAACCTTGAGTTGATGTGGGCTAGCTACTGTGGTGGGTCCCTGGTCACGTTAAAGGGGGAGAAGGTGGGATTCTCGAAACCCGAAGTTGCCAGCATGTCATCCACCCATGCCAAGTATGTCTTTCCATCAGGTGGGATTTTTACCTGTCGTGTATCCAAATCCTCAAGGAATGCGATGAGTTCCGCCATTGGATCAGCTAGACAGGGATCCCGGTCTTGAAATGGATCCCTAACCATGAGCGCATTGTCGGGTTCTACAACGCAGTAGGTAAGCTCAATGGCTTGTGGAGCGGCTGGTAGAGCGAACCATGGGGCAGCTAGAGGAGCCCAAAATGGGTTTCAAGGTTTGTTCCACCGCTCATGAGGGTTTTTTGAGACATACCATTCCCTCATTCCATGAGCTCTATCTTCTTCTCTATTATCGAGTGCGTAATGATCAAGGTTTCTTGGGGGCACCTCACCAAGGAGTAGTTGTCCCTGACCCTGCTACCCTGGACTAGGATCACCATAATCGGGTTGTCTCTCTACAATGTGTTCAGCCAGATGTTAATAGACAAAATTCTTCTTCTCAACAAGCTTCTGGAGTAATGTGGCATTATAGGGATCCTCCTCCATCTTTTTCACTAAAGCCAACTGGTCGGAGTGCTTGACAACTCCCCTGTGCTCTTTTCCCATACTGGAATTCCGGATGAGTTCCAATGCCTCAGTGGGCTGAGGGAGACCAATGAGGTTCCTCTTCTGAAGTGTAATCATTTATGATGGGTCTAGTAGCGGTGGAACATCCTCACGGAGGACATTTCCATTAACTATTTACAGCTCATTTTCCCCTTCCGACAGATATTTCATGTTGACCACAACTCTTCTCGGGGGCATGTCTTCAGTGTCGCCTAGCGAGTGGGGCTACCGGCGAATAGTACTGAAGAGGAAGATAGTTTACTTCCCCCATCCATGTACTTCACGTGGGGGTATCCTCATTAATAAATTTTCGGAGTACTTGGAAACTATAAACGCATAGTTTTTGGAGGGCCCTGTGGTGACCAGGTGACTCGGGGTGCTGGACCGCGGGGAGCGCAGCCAAATCAACCAAACGAAATTGTCCACTAATGTCTTAAAGGTTCACTTGGATCTTGGGATAAAAAACTTATAGGTGGAACCGGTGGATGTGAGTCTCCTAGAGGGTCCGGTAGAACCATTCAAACTCATTCTGGGAGAGATATTCTAGCGCACGAAAATTTGGTCCTGTGATCGACCAAAACTTCTCAGCGATGTGGTCTACTATGAGGATAGTCAAGAAGCTCCACATATCAGATTTAGGGTATGGCCCTTGATTTCCACAATCTTTAACTAGGGGTGTCTGAGGAACTGGCAGTGGCACTAAGGCAGACCGCTGAGATAGCGGGCTAGCTGATGGAGAATACGGCGAGCGAGCTGACGGGCCGTCGAACCTCGGGCTGTCTTCTGGGGATTGTAGTGACCAAGACTCTATATCACGATAGGATGGACTGATGAACAAGGCTCCAGACACAACATTAGTTCCTACTAAGGGTGATCTATGTTGTGTCTCTTCTTCCATTGACCCCCATAATAGCTCTCCATAGTCTCTAGCCGAGGCAGAAGGTGCTTCTTGAGATGACGGTGGCAACTGCGTGGTTGGCCCTTGAGGACATACCAGGTTCTTTTCTTCATATATATACATTTGAAGGGAGACATGGATCCTATTGACCTCACATTCCAAGAGAACGAGGTTGATGCATCTCGTTTCTTCCCCAGCCCTTGACTCGGAGGACCGAGGGGAGGGTTCAAGCATGGAGTCGTACACCGCCTCAGATTTCGAGAAGAGAACTAGTTTAAGTCCTATCCAAATCTCCCCAAAATTACTCTTACGATGATGACCACCTTCTCTCCTACCCCTGGGTGGCTCTTTGGGGAAAGGAAAACTTTTGGCACGAGGAGGCCCTTCGGCCATACTGGTGTTGGGGTGGAGTGAGCTCCTGCTTGGGTGGGCTGCGGTGCGAGGATCACCGGGTAAAATGTCTTAAGGGACATGGGGTGGACCTCCGCACTGGCGAGTAACCTGACTTTCAAGGTCTCCGTACCTACGGTCTGAGGCAGGGGGAGTGACCTCATACCCAGTGTAGTGAGCATGGGATAGACCCCCATACTGAGTGTTGTTGTCACAAGGGAGTTACTCGCTTGGGTGGAAGGTGGCACAGGGCATGCCTCCAAGACGAGGTTGGAAGCAGGGAGGGCACACACCTTCCGTAGTGGCGGTACGATGTGGGCCACTACACTGGGTGGCATTTCTGCAGAATGGTCTGCAGCGGCCATCGCCCGTGTCGGCGACTGAGTGAGATAACCCAGCCTGCCAGTGGGGAGGTTGGGGCCTCGATCCAAGTCGGGTGTATAACTGCTCCCGCTCAACATATGTGGGATGTTGGGGATATGAGTCAGTGGTGGCTCGGACCACAGCAATTTCTGACTTTGATGCCCCATGGTGGGGGTCCTATTCCATTTGGGCCCAACGCTGGCGCAAGGTCAGGTGAACCAGATATGTTCGTGCAGGCATGTGGCCTACCTACTCCTTGGCTCGAGGAACTGGGTGGCGGCGTTGACGCAGCTTGGTGGGAGCCCCCACTGAGAGCCCTTGGAGCGGGACTCTAATCGGGCAAACGCTGACATCCCCTACCTCATCGGTGTAGGGTATAGAGTTATCAAGGCATTCTGAGGACAAGCTCCCTAAAAGATTGAATGTTGGGGTGTTGAGAATCGTCTCCCTGAATGGCCCTCAGGGGCGGCGTTGACGGCGAGGTGCAAACAACTCAAGATCTAGGAAGGCCATATCCCTTGTGGGGATGATCCCCTTTTCTTTGTACCTACGTAACAGGTCATTAATTACCCTTTTCTGGATAATTTCTGATAGGTATAGGAGGAATGGGAGACCAGCTGTCATGGCGGTGGATACTGTCATGTAAGAGGCAGAACCGCGCGGGGTGGTCATGTCGATATTGCCCGTGCCCCTGCACCGGTGGGCAGGTGGTGATCAGGTACCGAACACAACAACATGATTCCTGAAATATGGGAGATAAACTCATTAATAATGATAGGAAATGAAATTTAAAACCAGTTCCACAATGTTGTTCCATATTTCGTGGCCTATAAGAGGGATCCATGCTGACAACATCGCAAAACGGAATGCTCAACGTCATGACTATCCCAACTTTTAGCGAGTTTGACGTCTAGCGCATTGTTTTCTTGGTGAGACCTAGTGCCAGATGATTAGGTCTGGTTACATGCTAATCTATTGGCACCTCAAACATTATGATTCTATATATTGAGTAGTATAACTTCACGTCAGGTTCACCATTTCTGTTTTCGATTCTTTCACCGATATGCGCACATTCGTCACATGGAGGACACACAACTGTTACCCCGCATTCTAGCATTACAAAGGCGGGCAACATCCGTTCCTTTCTCAGGGACGTCTCCTTGATCAAAATGTGATGATGGGATGTCGGATCATCCTTCTACGGATTCCTACTTGGAGCTCATCAACTATTCATGGTTTCTATCATTGATTTAAGACGTTGTTCATGAAACTATTCCTGGTGCCATATCTTCTGGGACACCAGTTAATTACATTGCTTCTGTCAGTACTTTCCAAGAGGTTTGGTCATGGAAATAACCATTGGTTAGTGTAGTAGTCACGTTGGGCATCACCGGCGTGTCCGGACGCTGGGGGGTTGGCATGTCTATCTTCTTTCCCTTAATATAGGTTTTCTGGAGGGCACATAAGCCTGAGGAATCCCACATCGAACGCGGGGAATCATATGATATTGGCATGTATCTGAGTTTGTCTTTAGCTTCCCATGTTTAACACATGGTATGCCGCAATTTTAACATCGAGTAGATATGGATCAGACTGATCAGAACACTGATTAGAGTTGATCAGATGGAGGAACCCCCTGGAGGGAATTCCTATATTGGGGCCAACACGTGGGTGGCTTCTCGAGTGTTGTTAAACGTAACAATGAATGGGGTTTCATGATTCCACCGGGATGTGGCAGCCTGGTTGGGGATCAGGATGGGTGATGGATGGTTCCTGTGAATTGGATGGTTAGTGGAATGTAATCGTCATGGGGTGATGATAGTTTTGGGCTTGAGCCTCTAAGATACTTCCAACATACCCTCATGGATGGGAATTAATGTCCACGTAGTTCGATGTGACGATGGACGCTTGGGGAGGCGACCCATGAGAATGGACGTGTAGATAGCACCCAAAAGAAATGGAACCTCTGGGTCGGGGAATGAACTTACAAAGACGCATGGGCTCGATGGAGAGATCTGGATAAGATGGGAGTGATGGGATCGAACCACATGGAGGCTTCCTATGTATCCCCATGTCATGGAATCAAAGTCCACATAGTTCAGGTGGAATTTGGGGATTACGCTCTGAGGCAGCCCATGTGGTCAGTAAACTGTCATGATGGTGGACCTGGGGATCTGATGGATGGTGTGATTGATCCTCGTGAAGGATTCATACGTACGAAGCCTTTACATGGACCAAAGTCCCCATATTTCAGGATGGGTTGTGGGGCTTACACTCGGTGGAAGCCTAAGTGTTGGTGAACTGACGTGAAAGTGGTCAGAATGACCTGGTGGTTGGCTTGAACATCATAGAGGGTTTCCTGCGTACCATGGATTGACATGGATCAAAGTTCTTGTAGTTCGGGATGGGTTTTGGGACCTGAACCTCGTGGAGTCTTCCTACGTATGATGCCTTGACATTGATCAGATTCCCTATAATTTGGGATGGGTTTTGGGGCCTACACTCTGAGACAGCCCAAGTGTTGGTGAACCGATGTGAAAGTGGTCTGAATGACTGGGTGGTGGGCTTGAACCTCGAGGGGGCTTCCTATATACCATTCCTTGACGAGGATCAAATTTCCCATAGATCGGTATGGGTTGTGGGGCTTGAACCTCATGGCGGATTCATATGTACCATGCCATGACATGGATCAAAGTATTCGTAGTTCTAGATGGGTTGTGGGGCTTACACTCTATGGCTGCCCAAGTGTTGGTGAACCGACGTGAATTTGGTCAGAACGATGAGGTGGTGGGATTGAACCTCGTGGATGCTTCCTACATACCATGCCTTGACATGGATCAAAGTACCTGCAGTTCGTGATGAGTTGGGGGCTTGAACCTTGTGGAGGCGTACTACGTACCATTCCTTGACATAGATTAAAGTCCCCGTATTTCGGGATGGGTTGTGGGGCTTTAACCACATGGAGGCTTCCTACATACCATGCCTTAACATTGATCAATGTCCCCATAGTTTGAGATGGGTTGTGTGGCTTACACTCTATGGCGGCCCAAGTGTTGTTGAACTGACGTAAAAGTGGTCTAAACGACCGAGTGGTTGTCTTGATCCTCATGGATGCTTCTTATATACCATTCCTTGACATGGATCATTGTCCTCATTGTTTGGGATGGGTTGTGGGGCTTACACTCTGAGGCGGCCCAAGTGTTGGTGAACCGACATGAAAGTGGTCGGAACAACTGGGTGGTGGGATTGAACCTCATGGAGGCTTCTTGCGTACCATGACTTGACATGGATCAAAATCCCCATATTTCGGGATGGGTTGTGGGTCTGACACTCTAAGGCAGACAAAGTGTTGGTGAACCAACGTGAAAGTGTTCCGAACGACCAGGTTGTGGGCTTGAACCTCATGGAGGCTTCCTACGTATCGTTCCTTGACATGGGTCAATGTCCCCGTAGTTCAGGATGGGTTATGGGGATTCAAACTCATAGAGGCTTCCTACGTCCCATGCCCTGATATGGATCAACGTCCCCATAGTTAGGGATGGGTTGAGGCTTATGCTCTGAGGCGACCCAAGTGTTGGGTCATTGTCGGTGCTTGCTCTGAGTTCACGTGAGTCAAGCTCAGTGTGAGAAACAAGAGATAAAAGAGACCTAACGTTATCGTCACGAAAGCTGCGTCTATGGGATATGGAGTGGGACTTAAGCATGGAGAGGCACAAAGAAGAAAAAGGGTCTTTCACGTGGTTAGAAGCCCATGAAACCGGGGCTTACTCTAGGATGGAGGCCTGAGGGTGACAAAGAGAATCGTGAGAGGGACTTGGTACCAAATAAAGGAGAAGAACCTTTCTCTACCATGAACTTCGCTGGCCCAGAGGACTAAATATGAAAGGTGGAGCATGGATACTGACTCTTACTAGAAAATCAATGGGCTTATGCTAATATGGCCGACCTTTCCATGCATACAAACGCCACTCCAATAAGAAGGATATCAGCCCATGTGAGTGGTGTTCCCATAGCCGTGGACACGAGTGGGCATGGAGAATGTCCAAGGTGGGGGACCATGCATGCATGGAACAGGGCTAGGTCCCAGTTTAACATCATGTGCTGAGGACGATGGTGCTTTTCATTTTAACGTCCCGCAACTCGGACGAGGTGGGTGCGCTCCGCACCCCTAGGGCTTACATAACTGGTACCCTCTGCTCTATATGGAGGGGAATGCATCGGTAACCCTGTGGAGAAGGGGTGTCATGGAATGAACCATCGGGGGGTTCATTTTACCATGGCTATGCGAAGAAGCAATAGCTGTTAGCGTGCCTATGCAAAGAAGCATAAGGCGAAGCAACGCAATGGGAAGAATCGTCCATGGTAATTTAAAGTTAATTCACATGACCCTAGAAGGTCTTATGAGAAAAAGAGGTTTGATGTGGATACCTGGGGTGTGAGAGATTCTCGTGAATGGAATCCATAAGAAGATCATTGGACATACGCACAGAGGTATGCCCACGAAGTACCTAGGTGAGGGGTACTGAGAAATTGTGCGCAAACTTTGAGGCTTGAGCGTGAAATAAGTAGCCATGCGCGAAAAACACTAGGGTAGCGTGAAATCAACGAGGATTATCATGAAAATGGAGCTGAGGTTTTTCACGTAACTGAATGTATTGTGCGCAAGGAATATTAATTTCTCATAACTAGGAGAGGCTGACTGGGGTGCGCACAATTTAAGGGGATTTCACGCAATGCCTGGGGTGCGTGCAATTTATCGTGATTACGCGCAATTGGCCAGCCTGTGCCCAAGTGGAATGGGCTGAGTGCAAGGGGAAGACCTTGAAGGTATTGGAATTAAGTCTTAAACCAAGTATATCTCACGTAGAGGAAGACCCTGAGGCGACTTGGTGTGAAAAGAATTTTACTTGAAATCCTTCTTTGCGATCGAGGAATGAGAATTCCGCGCACGAGATCTGGTTCATATTCTTCATCCCAGTAATTGAAGTGGGTCACCTAATATTGATAGACATTCGGGGGCATGGAAAACAGGTTGTCATGAAATAATATTGAGTCAAGGGCATCCACATGAAATGTCAACTACATGGGGCGGGGCTCGAAATATTTCACGCCCGAGCTGATGAAGGCTTGTGAATCCTGAACATTCAGTGAAGGGCATAATTTTTTTCGCACACTGATTAATTTTTTTCATGTGCCTCCTCTGGGATCCCCAGACTGGGTCCCCGGATCTGAATATGTCTTCACTTTGTTGTTTGGAAACCTTTTTAATCCCTTGAGCGTCTTTTGGGTTCTATAACATACTTTACTTGAGATTGGTCAGGTATGAGTTATAGTCATTATGCCACCTCTCCAATAAATCAGTATTCTCAAAGGGAGAGATATAGATTTGACCAATCATACTTTTCTTCAAGTATCTCATGAAATTATTCCATTGAGATATGTAGGGGAATACCATGTTTCTAAAATCAAACTCTAGGTCTCATCAATGATTGTCATGATAGATATTATGTTGACTCTATGCATCTTTTAAGTGTTTCTGAATAGTCTCCCAATTTTCCCCTATTTCCACAACCATTTTAGTATCTTGAAAATTTTATTACCCAACATCATACAAAAATGTATTTATTCATAACCTCTTCTCATAAAATGAATTAATAGGAATCTATTTTGATTCTTGAACAGAATATCTTATTTTATGATAACTCGACCAACAAAATATTTTGAGCCAATCCTCATTTAAAGTCAATTTAACATTCTCTTAACATATCCTTAATAAATTTTGACTAATTTCTCAAATTGGACAACAATTTGATAGTGATAATGCATGTTTATGTTCATCTCAGCATTTAGAGCATGTTAGAGAAACATTCAAAACATGGAGGTATATCATGGATCATGATTAGATATAATACATTGTGGTGTTCCATGAATCCTCACAACTTATTTAATAAATATCCATGAAATGTTGATCAAGTGATACTTCCCAAAAAATTACATGTATGTGAGATGTATTTGTAAGTAAATCCACCATAAAACATGTTATATTATATACTCTTGATATATTTGGAATACAAGTGACAAATTATATTGTGATTTTTTTCCATTTCCATTTTGGTATAGATAATTATTGCATCATCCCTCGATATTTTTTTCATTCTGACTTCACTTGATAATTTACAAGACATATTGATGAATATTATATTATCTCCATCATTATATTTTTTCCTCCAATAGTTATCATGCAGTTTACAATACATATTCATCTTTCTAGATGGATGGATAATTTGAAGTTATGTTCATCATAAAATACCTCCTTATTTAACTATGTAATTTACGATACACAATGTAATGACCCAAATGTTATATCTTCTTCTTCATTTACATTATACTATAAGTATTTCACATTTCTTAATGTACACATTATTTTAAATTCCCACATAATCTCTTTTTATCATCATTTATCTTTTATAGAAGGGATAGTTTCACATTAATTTATGAATGTATTGATTTTGTTCCATTCTTTATGATTCCATTATGCATCAATTTAAATTAAATGAAAATCAAATCCTTATCTATTCACATTAATGATAAAATTACTTGATCATTTTGACATATAAAACATTTGACCTTATTGTATTTACCATGATCTTAGTGGACCGAGAATTCACAGTCTTTAATCAGCTCTAACCATCTTCATTGGTTTTTATTTAAACATTTCTATGTGAATTTGTACTTGAGGATTTTGTGGTCCATATATATTTCACAGTTCTCCCCATAGAAATAATACCACAAAATTATCAATGTGATGATCTCTACCGCCAACTCCACATCTTGAGTTGGGTAGTACTATTCATGAAAGTTCAATTTCATTGAATAATAGGTGATGATGTTGTAATTTTTCATTAACACACAACCAAATAAATTTTTTAAAGAATAATTCAATACCACAAATATTACCCCACTCGTGGGTAGTGTGATTATTGATTTAGTAGTAAGACTTGTTTCTACCTCCTTAATTCTATGCTCACATTCATCAATCCAAAATTACTTTAACCGTTATAGGATATATTGGATAGTGTATTTAATAATAATTATAAATTTCCCTAAAATAGATGATACTACTATGATAATACATGTAACCTATAGATATATGTCATAGATGCTGGAATCATGCATCCTTGATTTTCATCTCTCTTTGAAGGGTCCACTGATACCCCATTTCATGTGAAAATAATCGACAACAATGATATTTCATTTAACAAGAACCCATTATTTTTATACTTTTCATAATGATTATCCTTTTATAAGGATTTTAGCATAGTTCTCATATTATTCTCATGCTTCGACATGCTTTGGCAGTATATTAGAATATAATATATAAGGAATACCAAAAATTTATCTAGCTAATCTCAAAATAATTATTTATAATGTCCATGATAATTTTCAGAGAATTTGTGAGTATGAATATAATTACTATGAACTCAGAATGAATATACCTTGTTTGGAAATAAGTCTTGGGGATATCCTCCTTCTTCATTATAACTTGGTAATACCATGACCACAAATCCACATTGGGGAGATATTTTTCTCCACGAATGTAATTGAACAATTCATCAATACATGGAAAATAATAATGGTTCATTTTTGTGATTGTATTTACCTCATGATAATCAATGATAAAACACAGTAACCCATCCTTAATCATGAATATGAGTACTACTGCACCCCATTATGAATCACATAGGTATATAAACAACTTATCCAGATTCTCATATAGTTGATTCATCAACTACTCACATTCTTCAACATCAATTATATAAATATATATTATTAGATAATGGTAATTAACCATGTATAAGAATGGAAGAATATTCATCCTCACAAATAAGAGTAATACATGGAAATTACTTAGGAAACATATATGTTTGTTCCCTCATTATGGGAATGTCTTGAAGGATGGTCATTTCATTAGAATAAATCAATTTATCCTAATATATATACTCTCTGGGAAATAATATCCACACCTTTCATGCTAGTGATAAAGAGGATCCATCATTTTCCCTAAGCCTATATAGAAATGGGGATCAATTCACGATACTATGTGTGATTTCATTCTTATAACAATTTTTGTTTGCACTAAATAGGGAAAGTCAATCCATGCATACAATTAAATCAAATTCTATTAAAGAGAGTATAAAAAATCCTTCTATATTGTTAATGCCAAAAATTTACAGTGGAGGAGTTATATATTTGGGATGTAATAATGTTCTCATTTTTCATTTTCACAGATGTGTATATTTTCAAACTTTGTGGTGGTGTTTGAATAGTTATATTAATATTTCATTATATGAATGAATTCATAGAACTAGAATTTGAAATTTCATTCATTATTATTTAAATAATTACTAGAATACCTATCAAAAAATAATTTATGGGATTAACCTCTGACTTTCTAATGGAAAAATATTACCCATGATTCCATGGAATTCATTGGTTGTCACAAAAAACCCATTGATTAGTGCATTAATTTACAAATTTCTCTTAATCCTTATAGAAAAAATAATACACAATGAGTTTAGGGTTAAGTACAAAATTAATTTCCACTATCACATTATTATGAATATATTTTCTAAATTCTATATATATGGGTATAATTCCCACAACAAAACCATTTCTTCATCCCCCTATGGATATTTATGAGGAACTTTATTAGGTACAGTTGACATGTGGGATGTTGAAATTTCATAGAACAGTTAGATTTCTCCATTATAATTATATAATTAAACTTCACATTCTACATCTTATCACATTGATACCATTTAGATTCATGGATCTCCATTTTGACTTAGAGGGGATATCAAAAATTTCTACTAATCTATCAATGTTTCAGATAACTAGTATTTTCTTAAAATAGGTTTTTTTACCCAAAGTAGTAGTAAAATTTACATTAATGGGATATGAGAATGCTAGAGGCATATCATGCACATAATTTTATTTTTTCTCATTATTCCCTAAATAATAATAATCTTTTTTAATTGATGGCTTATAAATATACCTAAATTTTATGTTAGAGAGTTCAAGGAAAATATTTTTTGAAGTACATTTTATAAAACTCCTTTCAACCCATCAAATTGATCTCTACATCAGACATCATATTCCTCACTAATCTCAACCACTAATCAGAATCTCCCCCCATAAAATTCACATTCATTATAACCTTATCTTTCACAGAACATTTAAGGATAGATAAAATACTATCAATGGAGTAAATAAATGAGTATACGATTAAAGGATTTGATAATCCATTAAAATTTGGAGGCCTATATTTCATAAAGGATTCAATTGAAAAATGTTGTTTACATAGGGATTTGATAAGACCTCTATATTCATGTTTTTCTTATAAAATGGTTCATCAATGTGAGTATTGTCATAAGGTTATCTATTTCTACACCGATTGAGATGACATGTCTTTTGTGTACTTATCAAATTTCCCTTAATATTGGGTTTTTATCGATTCCTCCAATTTTAAAACATTGGAATGAATAACGGGAAAATAAAGAATTATTATTTTCAACTTATTAAAAACACAAATGGGAATCCATAGAAAATAAATTTATAACTTATAAAAGATATTTATATAAAATATTATCAATGTATGTTTCTATATATGTCATCCATTTTATATTTTTAGACATAAGAAATTATGTGAATTTTTATTATCCCTCAATAATGGTTCGTAATTAGATTAGGAATTTACCATTGAATGACCCCAAGGAGTGTTAAACTAGGAGTGAATCAAGGTCCATTGTCATGAACCATTTCTTGTCCAAGACCATCTCAACACTATGTTTGTAGGTTTTACTCCTATGTTAATTAGTCCCATATCCACATGCACTTGTAGTATCAAAATATGGATGTATAATCTTGGAAACCACATAATCTATACATTAACAAAATTAATGGATATATTTAAATTTTTAGCCTTATCCCTTTTTATTTCTCGAGAGATTTATAATATAAATTTGAAATATTACTAAATTTTTTATTTGATTCCAAATACAACAACCATAATCTTTACATAACCATAATTCATGATTTTTTATATAAGAATACACATAATAAAGCCTAATAGATAGTGTATTTTGGTTTATTTGGGAATTATAAACATTAAATAAAAACATTAAATATAAAATACATCATTATTATTGAAAACATCTTTAATGTTTTCATGTTATTCCATTATATATAAAACTACATTAGATAACCTGGGAAAATACTGCATAATGGAATGAACCATAAATCTCAATAATTGAAATAACATCAAATACTATGGTTAAAGTACTACATGATAGAATATATGTATATCAATGGTGCAAAAAGTGGTGAAAATCATTAACATTGACTGTGACTCAAGATATAGCATGAAAACATAAAGGAATGATAGGAAATGTGGAGATAACATAAAAGACTACATCATAAACATAGTGCAAGGATAATTGGGAAGACAACATGTTGGAAAATATCCCTTGATAGATTTGGTTCACTCCCTATTCTCTTGTATGATGTCTCCTAAGAGTAAAACATTTCGTTTTTTTGGAGTGCAATAAAATTTTAGGCGCACCCGCCACTATTATTTAATTCACTTACATAAGTGTTCCATGAGGATCATAAAACATATACTCATTTATAATTAAATTTTACTGTAATATGAATGGGTTTGGAATAAATACATGTAAGTCCCTAATATATTGAGTATAAGTGTATAATAGTGAAATCCCTTTATATGAAATTGGAATGACATTCACTACACAATTGATTGGGCATCGAAAATCGTAGTGAAACATCAATAGTTTGATAAGGATGTATTAATATTCATGGAATGGACTAATTAAAGTTTAATGGATCTCTCATAGTTTTACCTTAAAATGGATAGTGAGGTAGGTATGAAAGAATATATCCCATCATTAGGAATTTTATAAAAAATTCATAAATTAATGAAAAAACATGGATGAAGGGGATAAGATAAGAATCCCCTAACATGGGATGGTGATTCTAAATCCTTGGGAGGTGATTCATGAGATCAAATAGGAACCTTAGGTGAATTTAATGTATGTATGGAAAGAGTAAAGATGAAATTCAAGGGTTTTAGTGATGGAAGATGTGATCTGTGGTGAGTTTATATAGGAAATGAGTGTGTAATTATTTATTATATCTCATAAATCAGTTTTTAATTATATATAACAAAATCTCCAAATAAAAAATCCATTCAATTTTTTCCATGAATTTATAAAAAATAGGGGTTGGGTTTCAATATTTTTTTAGGATATGGGAATAACTAATTAAAATAACAACCCTGTTTATGTGGAAATAAATCTTGTTTATATTGAAATGATTTTAGAATTGTAAATTATTAAATAGGTTGGGTAGGTTTCATAAAAGAATTATAAAGTTCATCAAAGAAAACTAATACTATATTATTTAAATTATAAAAAATATTTTTGGTTATGAATAACCATTATAGTATTTATTACAACATTTTTTTTTCATTGTGATGTAATAATACAGACCATATATTGATACTATATTTTTTGTTTACCTAAAAAATTTATTTTTTCAATAAAGATCGAGAAATTTATCAATGGATAATTTAGATGTTATTATTCCCAAAATAATATTTGTATTATCGAAATAAGTTTCCAAATATGTAAATTTTTAGTTTTAAAATAAGATCAAATTTTATTGAGAAATGATGTGTTTTTTTACAATACCAATTTTTAATCCCTTATTAAAATTATATTTGACTTCATAAAAATTATATGAAACTTTATATTTAATAATTGTTTTAAATAAATTATTATCAATTTAAAAAAGCTATTTATTTGTAACCATTTTAATTAAATTATAACATTACCAACAAATATATTTTTTATTTTATTTTAACAAAATAAAAAATCATCTTTAATGTAAAAATAATAAAATGATATTATATTCATTATTTTATAAAATATACATATTCATATTATTAGGATCATGATACATATCCCTTTAATACACAAAAAATTTCCCTCAGGGTAAGGTGTGTGCTAGTGAGATTTTCATGGTTTGGTCTGGCATAAATGGTTTGGGTAGGGATCTTAATGAGGTTTAAATTCATTGAGAAATTTTTTTTTTCAACCTTAAGCCATTGGATACCATCATAGAATTTTTCGAAGGAAATTACATAAGATTATATCCCCATCAGATGATCAATAAAATGGGATTCATAGGTTATAATTATACTGGGGGAGACCATCACTTCCTTTTTATTTTTCAATATAATTTATCAAAACAATATATGTATATATATTATTGAATCATTGTTAAATGTCTATATTATCAATGGTAATGATACCTAACGATCTATTAAATCAGATAGGATATAATGATACCAAATAAGATCATGTTTTTTCTATACCCACAATCTATAATAATGAATTCAATTAAATTTAAAGGGTTCTTTTATCAATAATAGTTTAGTTTTTAATACACATCCATTACCATTCAACAATTAGAATAATTACATCATCAATCATACATATATATAGCCTACAATTTCTATGGTGCGATGTGATTCATTTTCCATGTCTAATAGTCAAAGATGATTTCAAAATGTATATTATTATGAAAAATTATATTTATAACATTAATATGAATATAGTGATGATGTATCTACATTCTAATAAGCTGAAATATAAATTTCATTTCAAAAAACTATTGAAAAAATAAGTTAATTAACACTCAAAGAATTGACAATAGTAAAATATTTATAACAAATGGTTTGTAATATTTTATAATAATATCATAAATGAAAATATTAATATCAAAATGGTCATGTAATAAATTTATAACATACTAAAAATAATTATAAATATTTGTTAAATACTTTTCAACCAATAAAAATCATCATATAACTAATTTAAAGTCTCTCTTTTATTTTTAGGAGATATATTCTGTATTCGTAGCTTCTTTATTTTTTTATTGTATATACATCTCATTTAACAAGTTATATATAATATAATTTTTTTTGACATTTAAATATACATTGAATTTTATTCATTATTGGTGCTTACAAATCAAATGTTTCCAACATTGTAGGGGCTTTTTTTCTCAACTTAAATTTCATTGAGACATGTTTTTTAAATATGAACATATTTACTTTTATGTGGTCTATATAATAAACATTTTTTAATTAATTGTGAATTAATATTTATTCATGAAATTATTTAATAAACCTATAATCCCCATAAATCAATGTTCACATATCATATCTTTTCAATATTTTTCGTGTTATCCTTCTATTGAATCAATTACTTTCATGTGATAGTTTTTCATTTCACATTACATTTCATTAAAATATATGTATTTTTTATATCATATATAATTATATATTATGAATTTTGAAACATATTTACCTACATTATATAGTTTTAATTTCATTTTAATTTCTCTATAAATATTGAGAAATTTGTATTCATGACACAATAGAAATATTTGATGATAAAATATATTATTCAGAAAATAACTTTATTATTAAAAATTTTATAAATTATATGAGCATGAAGTGATGAGTGTATCACTAAATTATATATCCCCTTGATTCATTGGTATTCTCTTGAGGAAAACATATTGTCTCTCATTAAATGTTGTTTTCCCATAGTTTTAAACATCATAGGAAATGTCCATTATTTTTGAGGAATCATCATTTCTAAGATCAGAATGTCCAATAATTAGGAATTTATTTCACTAAAATTTTAGTTATTATTATATTTCATGATATTTTCACATTTACATTTTCTATACATGAATTTCATTCTTATTTAATGAAAATAATTTCATATGTGGTAAGTAATTTACCATTCCATATTGATTTTTCCATATCTAATCATGATAGTCATGTTTTTTATTATCATTAATTTATGTTCAGTTATATACCATTAAATATTTATTATTCCCCATCTAATACTGATATTCATGTTATTGAATATATTAAATGATTATTCTGTTATATTTCTTTCTAAATTTATTAAGCCTTATTGAATCATGATAGTCGAGTAATTTATTAAATGAAATGTGTTTTGATTTATATATCTTTCCATATTTATGATTCCTAAATGACTCAGGAATGATTTTATTATATGTTACCATTCATCATAATTTGATCTCACTCATATATTGTTTCTTTTTTCTAGGAAATGAAGATGAATTCATTGAATTAGTTCAAGGATTCCAAACAATTTCCATTAATATGAATTAATTTATTTATTCCTGAGAAAAAAATATCATATATATATATATATATTCGGGTTTTCAACACAACAAACCTAATGGATACAAGGTTATTTCATTCCTTGTTTATTATTCAAGTGTGAAAATGTAGACACTGTCTCTATGTTAATTGATTCGACGTCATTACAAAAATTCATTATTTTTCCCTATTAAAAAAATACTTTCATTATATTCTAAAAAATAACTCCAAGATAGTTTTTACAATTTGATTTTAAAAATAACGTTCATTTTTGTAAAATTATTTAATTAATGTTTAAAATATTAAATCAATTGTTTTCCTCAAAATCAATAAAAATATTTTTTGAGGAAAATTTAAATTTTAAATCATATAAAAGCTTTACTAAAAATATATTTCTATTATCAACATCCATGCCTAATTTTAAAAAACTATTTTCATTTCACCAATAAATATATTAGCTAGTGTAGAATGGTATACATCATTATGGTTCATTTAGACATGGAACTGTGTGTATCAAACGCTATTGAAAAAATTAAATATATTAAAAATATATATTTCAAAAATTAAAGGGGTGTCAAAATATTTTTACTTATATAATTTTTTTTATTTTCTGTATCTTATATTCATGATGTGAATTAAAACATCAGATTAAATCAATTTTAAAAGACTTTAGTTGAGTAATATAGATTATATTTCTTTTTATTTTATTATTGTCAATCATGTAAAATTTCTCCAATATTATTTTAGTTCATCTTTTATCTGGGGTTGAAGTTGAATATCTATAATGTTACAAAATTGTAAATTCTTTTATTGTTATTAGAATTGATATTAACCATGTAATCTATAAAGGTAATAATTTTAAATGTTTCCTTGTTCTTTTAAAGGTATATTAGGATGATTTGACCAAAATTTACATTTTTTTCTTGAAAATGTATCATTTCACATAGATTTTGTTACATAATTTCCCTTCTAACATTCATCCTCCACTTGAGATAATGATTGTATAGATTCTATGTTATTATTTATGAAATTAATTACCCTTTTTCAATATTTTTTTTAAAATTACAGTAATATTTTATCCGATGGGTTTTTAACACCATACTCTATATTTCCTTTTAATTAGGAACTATTTTTTTATTTCATTCTTATCTTACTCTAACTAAATTTACAGTAGTAATTTATATCATAATAATTTATTTTATATTTTATAAATATATGTTAAATATGTTCTAAATCATCAATTATGTAACTTGAAATGTTTCTACCTGTAGATGTGTCATGAATTATATATTCCATAACATTAATTCAATCACAAAAAATCCTCCCAATTGATGGTGAAAAAATCATGATTTGGAAATCGTTTATTTTTATGTCTAATCCTCCCCCAATATTTTTGAAATTTTTTAATATATTTCTCTAAAAATAATTAATGGTTGTCCCCAAACCCAAATATATATATAATAAAATCTCTTATGAAAAGGGAATTAAATTTCGTCCAATGAAGTAAATGGGTCCTCTTCCAATTATAAAATAAAATTTCTATCTTATCACATTATGTGATAAAAAACATATGAATATAAACTAAACTTATGAATCATTTTATAATAGTATATGTTTTAATTTTTTGGTTGAAAATATATTAAACAAATGTCAAATAAAATCATGAGATAATATTAATTGTTATTATGAACTGGTTATTATGGGTTTTAATGTCATATTTCAATGATTTATGTTTGAATCTGATTTATGATAGATTTAAAAAACACCTTGGTACTAATAAATCATGGATTCATAGTAAAACCACATCAATTTATATTAATTTTTTAAAAATATTTCTTCTCTAATTTTATAGCAGTCTCATTCAATTATTTTCCTCCTTGTATTATTGTTTTCATTATTTTAGTGAAATTATATTCAATTATATAGTATAAATGGAAATAAGTCAAAACATAATGATCTAATAAGAATTAGAAACAAAATATTCTAATTCATTTATTAACAATATATATTTTTTTGACTATTTTATAACATTAATAAATGTGTATAATGAATATATTTCTAATATAATAATTTAAAAAAAAATTAAAATTAAATAATAAAATTTGAAAACCCATTTTTGTAGAATGAATTTGAAAACATGCATGCTGTCTGTGAATTGAAATATTCAAGACCATAATAAAAGAATTTATTTCACACATCTCTTTGAATATATTATTTTTTCCCTACTTGATAACCTCCCAACTCCCCATTTACTAAATCATCAATGGTAGAAACAAAATATCAACGATGTAGTGGATATATCATGAAGCCTTTATCATAATACCCATTTCATCTCCAAGATGTTGGTTTTTGAGAGTAACCTGCACATTTGTATAAAAAAATATCCCCCTCTTAATAGAAAATACCAATTTTTTAAAAAAAGAGGGAAATGAAATATTGAAGTCCATTTTATTAACCCCACTGCACTCAAAATAATTTACAACCAATTTTTAAATCTACACTATCTTTACATAGAATCTATTAATTTAAACCAAACCATGCTAATGAGGATATGTCTGGAAATTTATCTCCACATTTTTTCACCTAGTATATCCCCTCTACATGAGATCCTATAAACCACCATAGAAAACTATGAATTTACATAGAAAAATATGGTACTACTCTGATTAACATATCCTTCTGATTTTTTTCTCAATAGGTTTATGGTGTAGAGATGATATTTATTATATAAACCCCTCACCTTAGTATATAGACATTGTAATTTAGAAAAATTCTTCAATTATTGGTCAGTGTCATAATATTCCCCACCCATGTTGCTTCATGTTCTTAACATGGATCAAACCTAATCTGATGATGTTTTTATCATAAATTATATATAATCAATCATTGTGTAATATCGTTAGAAAGTTACATATATGTGAATATATGTTCTTAAGTTTCTCAAATTCCCTTTTTGCGAGGGGAGGAGACATATCATGTCCTCCTCAATACTCTTGTAGATGGTATATTAGTCAAGTAGGTTATGTATATAAATTTTTATGGAAGGAGTCATTCCCTAATTATGTTGTCCTTTAGTTGATTCTATGTTTGGTGGGTTTAATTTTTATTGATTGGTTATTATAAAATTTTCTTCTTAAATGGAAGTGTTTTGCTTCCCCACATACTACTACATCATGTTTTTTGGATAATCCCATGAATTATTTATTATTATAGAGTATGACATTCAACTTACAACATCCCAGATGTCCAAATGTATGAAAAATGATAAGTAGAACGTTGGGGGTCTCCACTGTATCCTTCTATAACTCTCATTTTGGGATTGATGAAACAACCTAACATAGATATAATAAAAAAAAATCAAAGAAATAAATCATTATTTATTATATATCTATATGAAAATTAGAAATTGTATAGTTATTAGAACACTTAATGAAATGAAAATTTCTCTCTCTGTCAATAACCACCTCTCAAGTGTCTTTAATATCCATTAATGAACCTTCAAATAAATCTTATGACATAATTATATAAACATTGAGACTATTCATGTGGAATTATATTAAAATTACACCAATAAATATTCAATATATTTTCCTCAATAATACATTATTAGAATACTAACCATCATGTGATGTAATTATGGGAACATTTTCACTTTATTTTTTATATTGAATATAATATTTTTATGATACAAATATCATACATGAAAAAATGTATTTATTTTGGTTTTCCTTTTTTGTTTCATTGGCTGTTAAGAAAATATTATAATTATTATGAAGTTTGATGTAATGACCCCAACCACAGTAACCCAATGCTAGTTGGATATATTAGTTAGTTGTAATAAGATTCAATGAATCAATTCTTGAAGGAACAAATATTTTAGTAGTCTTGGTAAACTTTATTCCTAATTAATTTTCATGGCACATATAAAAACATAAATTATAGAAATAATTTCATTGATAATTCCATTATTCCTCCTTTTTGAAACTAGGTTTATAAATAAAAATATAAATATTACAATCATTGGGATGAATAAAACCTAATATATTGGTGAAATTATATGTTGAATAAGGGTAAGAGTATCGTAAATTATATCATAAATAAAAATTACAATTATAGAAATATTAATAACTGAATGATGTTTCATTTTATAAATAAAATGATAATTATATTTCTTGACTGAATGATGATAAATTAATTCCATATAAATAATCACATGAACTAGGATTCTTAAAAATGATATTCAAATAATAGAATAAATAGATATAAATCAATAAAAATATTATAATGATGTAATTCATAATTTTAGACATTTAAAACAGGTTTTCTAGTATTTAAAACATGATTATTATAACAACTATGCTTCTTTCCAAGAATCATGTAAATTTGCAATACCTTGACCAAAACCCAGTGTAGATTTGATAAACAGACCAAACGATTCATCGAGGGGATATAGAGGGCCCTGATCAATACATTATAAGTCCAATTAATTCATGATATAAAAGGTCTAGAACATAATAAACATAACCATTCATATTGAAACTACCTTACATTAAGTAAACACTTTCAAAATTCAATAAACATACTCTAAAACCTTGTAGTGTAATATGTTGAATGGTATGAAAAATGTACATCTTGAGTAAAACATGTCATCAAAAACCATAAAAATAATATGGTTGATATTGAATCAAAATATGTCTACTGTATCAGAAGACCATAAAATGGTTTATGTCATTTATGAACCAATATACCATTAAAAACATTGTTCTGGAAAATGTACCTTTTTATTTTGAGTTTTTCTTTATAAAACTAATATCTTACAAAATCATTTTTGAAATAATTTTATCCGATAATATTCATTGAATCTTATAAAATATGATTTAGAACATTTTATTGGTCATGAGGTATCGTAATATCATTCATATAATACATGTTGAAACAAAAACCCATTCACATTTAAAATAAAATCCAAAAGGGAAATGTTTTGAAAATTAGTTCATGATTCCATTAAAAAAAATTTTAAAAATTAAATCTTGGTTAAAATGAAATTTTAAAATTTTGTTATAATATTTAAAAAAATTGTTTTTTGGAATACATAAACATGAATGATAAATTTTTCATAATGGAAAATTAAATATAAAAAATCCCAAATAATGATGAGATTATGAAATAAAAGCATACCACTCTGAAATCAGTTACATCAAAAGTACCATAAAATAAATTATAAAATTAAATAAAATACATACATATATTTTTGTTATTATATTATATTAAAGGGGAATTATATACTTCACACAAAAGAAATATGTGTGGAATATGGTATGTATCTTACTGAAAAAAGAGCGACATAAAAATCAATTACATTACGGTTTACATTAGTTGAACATGATTCATCATCCATTATAATGGGTTAAATAATATTATTAATTTATAATAGAAAAATATTATTATTTTAGATATCATATATGATCTGATTATACAATATAATTTCTTATTTATTAATTATATTCTATTTTTACCCATGTTTCAGGGGATAACAACTTCATTTTCTAATGCTGATTATGTAAGTCTAGGTTCTTGTGAAAATTATTTAGTTCTATCATATCCATAATGGTATTAGGGTCAGAGATACAATATTTATTTATTTTTATATATTTTCATAGTCATTCTTCCATTGGGAATGTGGGAAATGAATCGCATCCCATTGTAATGTCCTAGTTTGGGGTGCTACCCAAGGGTGCTCCGTACCCAATTGGTCACATGACCTTAAGCGCAGTTTACAAAATTTTAGAGGCTTAGAACCAGCATCTAGAGACATGGTATGATAATGAGGATACTATTACCACATTGGACAAGTATACACAACAGAATAACAAATAGTAACTAAAATTAAACTAGTAATACCATACAATAAAAGTACAGAGCATAAGACTGCTAGTAATATAGAAACATCAGAATATATAAATGATGCATGTTTTAATAGTATAGTAAAGCAACTAATCAAGTCAAAATGATATAAATACTATACTAAAACCTATGTAATGAAATCCAATAAACTCTAAAATCATATCAAGCCTCAGCATAATCCCAGGCTCTCCACCACCAACAATAATCATGTAGCTGATGAAGTAGGGAACTTTCCCTTAACTATATATTCAACCATATTATCTATTTGGGTCTATAATCATGACCAAAACAGGGTGTGAGACGAATCCAATTAGGTATCTACCATAGGAACTGTGCCTAACAACCAGTGAATATATATAATAGGTAATATGAAAAATGAAGCAATAAACTAAAAGTACTAAAAAGTAAACAATCATAAAATTTTTAAATTCACTCAATTGCATTTATTAATTATTAAAACCATTGTACAGTGAAGTCTTATGGTCAATTATATGACTTTTATCACTTGTGTTATAGAAAAACAGATGTCTCGGAAGACCAAAGAAAGAAACAAGTAATACTGAGTCCACACTTGTGCTTTAGCTTGGTAGAATCATAAGAATAATTCAAATATTCAAATGAACCCTATGGGAATGTTTTCATAGTCTAACCCTTCTAATTTAACATATCCTCAATTTATTAAATAGCGATACTCTAGGAAATATCACATAGTCTAACCCCTCTAGTCTAAAATTTCACTAACCATTTACAAACAACAACCAATGTAGAACTCATGATCTATACCCTCTTGGAATGTATAGAAACAATAAACTATAATAAACCATGGAATTTCTCACTGTAAATTACCTATGGTCAAACATTCATTTAATAACAACCCTCTAATTTGGTCTCACGGTCTTACCTGTCTGGTCTATGACCACCTGATAGCTCTCACAGTCAATGCCATATGTCCAGTGTAATAACACTTCATAGATAAATGACTATAAATCTAGAATATCTCACAGTCAATTCCCCTAGTTCATACTTTCATAATGCGAATCACACGAATCTTATATAATCATTAACTCTATACTATCAACATGAGGCTTGTAAAAAAAATCCTAATTGGACTTCGATACCAACCAGATGTAATCAACTATATAGAGAAACACACCCATAATCAAGGTATAAAACCTCATTCATAAGCAATAACCAATTACTGAGACGAAAAACCATAGCTGGTTTTATACACGGATAAATTCCAAAACATGAAATACCCCAAACATGGGTATTTGACACAATAAGAACATATAATTCAATTACAATCAATGAAATGAAAAAAACACCAACCATGACAATTTATGATGAAAAATGTTGAACATAGACCCTTGAATCATAATAGAATGATGCATATAAAAAAGGATAAAAATGTTCTACCTTAAAATACACTCAAGAGAGAATGTATTAGGAAGAAAGGCTCTAGGGAAAGAGAAAACTCACCAGTGGGAATTCAACGCATCCAATGGCTTCTCAACCAGATCTCGGATGGGGAATCAGGATGATCTTGATGATATTTGATTTTTTATCTCTCTTTTTTACGAACGGAGAGTAGAGGAAGTGTTTTCTAGAGACGAGATATGACCCCTCTATGACTAATCAATTAAAAATAAAATTACACTGTTTTCTCATTAAATGTACATGTCATGTAATATCCTCAACTGGACCCTACATTAGGCTACCTACCAGGTCACGCACACGGCCATGTACTCGGCCATTACCCAGCCCATACCTGGGTACATGTGGTAACAGGGTACATGGTGTGTAATCGGAATTACTTGACGTGTACTTAGAAAAATTCACATTTCATTACTTGTTTACTCAAGAATAACCATAAATAAGGATATATACTTGTAATGATGAACCGATTTCCTAAAAATATCTTCTATTAAAGGAATTATTCCTCGAATTACTATTACAACATTGGTGAAGATGAAACATCAAATAAATATGGCTACTGTGATCATACATCGGTCTCCCTCTCCCAAGTGTCATCCTATACTCACTCGTGCTATCATAGCACCTGTACCATAAGAATTGTCTGGACATGGAGAACCATTGTGATGTGATCCAACATCCAAATAGTATTCTCCTTGAATGATGTATCCAAATCCAACTAAACCTAATTGGGTTAAAAAATATGATACAAGTCCGAAAAAACCATCATAGCTGAGAAAAAAGGAAGATGTCATGTATAGAACTATACATATGAGGTAACTACAAAGATAAGCAACTTACTCGACACTATCTAAAACCTCAAAAGACCCAACATATCTTGGTGAAAGCTTCCCATGTCTCATAATACTCTGATGTCCCAACCATGGTGTGATACTTAGAAAAACATGATCATTGAACTTGAACTTTATACGTCATCTCCATTGATCAAAAAAAAAATATTTCTTGCTAGATTTTTCATATCCATCGTCTTCTAAATCAACTCCACCTGCTCAGTGGTCTCCTAGAGAAGACGAGGTCCCAACATATATGCTTCTACCACCTCCAAACAACATATGGGTGATTGAAATATCCCAATATACAAACTTCATAAGGTTCCATTTGAATCCTAGCTTCAAAACTATTGATGTAGGTAAAATCCACCAGGGGAACCAAAATCAGGCACATGGAATGGCCATCAGTCTGGGGATGGTATGTTGTACTCAGAAGTATTTATGTATCTAAAGCCCAATATAGTCCCTTCCATACATGATAAGTAAAATAATATTCTTTATTTAAAATGATAGATTAAGGAAACCCATGTCAATGTACACTATCTCAGATGTTCAACCTTCCAAGCTCATCAACACTGTAGATTTCCTTAACTGGAAATAAAATTAAAAACATCGTGAGCCTATTGATATCACATAATAGTGTATCATTACCATGATACATCCAAAATCTGAAAATCTATACAAAGTGTGCCCCTAAGCACTCCAGTGACACTACCGGTGTGTTTTCCTTTAACTACGGGAACGTGAACAAAACTAAGGTAATAAAGGAGGCCTCATAGTAAGGAGAGGTCAAACCTAGAACGACATTAGAGAAACATGCCACACAATTCCGCCTCTAATGATATTGCAGTTTTTTATAGCACACCCACCCTTACCGAGAATGATGTTAAAACTGGCTCACTCGAACCATACACAAGGAACAAGAATGATAATGATTCAAAACAAAACCAGATGACTTACCATAGAAACTTATGGATTTTAAGGTTGATGTATTGTAACAAAAAATAGGACGCCTTTCTTCCAAGTCACCACATTCTAACATAGATCCCATTCACTAAATCCTACATTAGTCACTCTGTGATGCTCCTATGTCACACCATCTATTGATCACTAAAACGTTCATGCCACTAAACGAAAAACAATGTAATTCCAGATCCATCTAACAAAGATTATTACATTTTTAAGCATAACATATTAGCTAAACTAATAATATGAGATAAAATCATATTAATCAACCCGATGTCTAAAAAACTCTCCAAGGTTTCCTATACACCCGATACAAGTGAATATTTAGTGTGAAGCGAAAAAGTCCACATATAAATGTTGACTTCACACAAAACAACGTCTTTCTAGTGGTCACATCAATGAAGTGGTATGCATCAATAGTTTGTCTATGGTATTATTAAATGGGAAAACTTTAATCACACAATTTTAACCAAGCCTCTACTAAAAATAGACATCTATTTCCCAAAAAAGTGATCATGAATCATATCAATGACTTCAAATTGTTGTATGATATATAATTGATGCTCTCTTAGTGTTCCCATGGTGACTTCAATATTGGGGAAATACTACCCTCTTAAGAAATAGGACACTAATAGGACATACAATTTTAGTAGAAAATTATATTCGAAACACTACTCGTTAACCTCCACAAGTAAACTCGACTTTACATATCGACACATCATCCATTATCAGATCAATACAATGTTGTGATTCCAAGAAAGATCCAAAATGAGACAAGACATGCAAGGATCAAAATAATTCATGTAAAAAAACCATTTTTTAATGGTCCTTTTTTGTGATGATTTTTCTCTGGAAAGAAAAAAATTGAAACAGGACCAACATGACTCTCCATATCTAAAAGTGGGTCATATGCCGAGAAGGACTAGTTGATATCAAACAATATAGTTTAAACGAAAAATAGAGGCATGTCTATCATTAAATGAAACATGATCACCACATCACATCACATGGCATGAATCTGAAAAGATAAACTAACCGACATGTTAAAACACGTTTGTCATAAAATATCCTCCCAATCAGTGGGATGAAAAAGGATCCATAACAATTAGGTCACTCTACACCAGAGATAACTTGAGAACATACAAAACATCTCAAAGCTCAATGATACAGTCTAATATAATGAGTAATTTAAACATTTATCACTTAATAGGTATCATGTATGTCAACATACACTACATCAGGTTTATACAACATATGACACATTCTAGGGGTACTATGCATAGGCTTTCCACCCTATACATCTAATTACCAGATGGCTCACACAAGGAATGGCTCAAAATTATATCATTCACAAAACCATTAACTCAGGTGAAGATGTACCATGTCATCCAACACTAAATAAAATGGAGGTTTCCATAACCTTCAAACACACACACATGCCTGGGACGTTTCTATCTGGGAGAATCGAGAAATCCTCAATCTTTTTCCCAATTTAAATGTCAAGGAATAATTATCACCCCTCCGAACAAGGATATCCTTTAAAACCTGACGTCATACTAGGGAAAATGACACCAAGACCCCAACAACATAAAAAGATCTCAGCAGAAAACAAGAATACCATCTCTAAGAGTTCTAAAAACCAAATTAAAGCATCTTATGAAGAATAAGCATCAGCTTCCACTTCTAGGTTTCAAAAAACAGATTAAGATGCATCAAAAACCCTTGGAGAACTACTTTATCTCAAAAACTAATAGTAAAAAATTCATGTCTCACCAAATTTAATTTAAAACCATAAACAACAATTATATCCCATAACAAACAGCATGTTAGAAATAATGATCCTTTTAAAAAACCAAGGTAACTTAAAATGATCATTTTAAATCAACATGGGTTTTGAATAAGGGAACCTAATAACAGTTCTTTAACCACACAAAGGATGAACTCATAAGAAGTTCATTCTATTATAACCTACCTTCCAAAGAATTTATGTAGAGGAATCCTTCAAGATATCTTCAAATGATTAATAGCCAGGGTAACCCATGATAGGGTTCTTTGAAATAGTACACAAATGGTGGATCCCTCTAGGGGTCCCTATAAGTAATAGGTCTCATATACTCATAGTCTAGAAGGCACATATTTTGTGGGCAATGACCTCAAAATCAAAACATCTTGAGATATAGCTCATAGATCGTCTCATATCATATTTCTCAACTAAGTTCGTCCTAATACCCAAATGACCATTTATGCATTAGTCTCACTCCCATGAGACAACTAAAATGGTAACTGCAAGAATAATCTCTATGTTTAGAAATGAAACTACAAAACACATATTAAATGTTTTCATAATGCTCGATAGGTTCCACCATTGTGATCTATATAGAAAACTACTTGGAAAGGACTATTCATAGCTCCAAAACAAATATCGAGGAATAAAATGGGAATTGAACCTCAAACAGTACAAAACATGACTACATGGTGTGTACATGTCATGAATTACTTGTAAACTCACATTTATACAAAAGAGTGTACCCCTACTTGCCTAGGTGTGCAACATCACCTGTACATGACGTTCCATCCAGGAGCATAGTGGAAATTCAAGTCCCCCCTCACGGCCATTTCTCTCTACACATCAATCCTTACATGGATCTATCCTGGGAAAACTATAGGGGTGAAAATATTTTACACATTGTGTCTTTAACAAGACTAAATAACATGGGGTTTTTCCCACATTGATGTAAACACATGGTTTCTCCATGTGGAATACTACACAACTTGTTCACCCTTGACATGGCAGGTACCAGTTATGTTCCATCCACCCGTGTCATTAGTTACACGGTCGGATACGTAGTTCATTACTACATGACATGTAAAGCTGGGAAACATCTTCTACAAACAATATTTCTTCAACCCATCTCATTGGTCAAATGACCGTAATCACGGTTCCTTAAAATAGGGTCTGTAAATTCTAGAAATGATGTGTTATACAAAAAGTATTACTACCCTGTGTCTCTACTCACATAGTCAAATACCCTGTCAATCATTACACAACATGTACATCAAAAAAGTCATTCTTCCATAACAAAAGAACAAATGACGTGTGTTCCTAACATCACATGATGTGTTTTCTAAGTTTCTAGATAGTAGGCCCATGAATCTTCTCTAGAACCCATAAAAAATAATTTTTTTTCCAAGGCATGCCATTATATTATCTGGGAGTGACCGTACTGCTAGCTAATCAATTTTTGGAATCATATTACACATCACATATTAATTGAATTCAATTAATGTTCAAACATCATCCAGCAATTTTTTTTCAATGAGATCCCATAACAACTCAGGGACCTAAGATTGGAATCCATCCAAATAAAAAATTACATCTTTCAATACCCTATAAAAATTGAAGTTATTCAATAAAAACATATATCACTATAGAAATAATATATAGGAGAAGATTTATCACAACAACATGCAATCAGTTTTGAATACTAAATGGAATGAAAATAATGAATGGCATGTGATCTCTATCAAGTTCCTATATAATGCATGAGATAAAATACCCTCATATCATTGGGTTCTAATAGAAATAGAACCCCTGTGATATAAATAAAGACATCACAAAACAAGCGTGTCACCCAATGAGGAAATCAAATCAACTGTAACAATTTCAAAGTCAGAAAAATAGCATTATTTGAGGTGACAAGGCATTACCCTGTATAAAGGTCATCAAATCGTGGGCACATCATATTACCAACTACCTATTCCTTCCTATCCCAGTATATAGGATCCTAATAGTAAGGTAAAGCAGAAAGGAAAACATCTATGATAGCACATAGTAATATCATGGTTCTGGGTGCCACCCAAGTGTTCCCCATACCTCATTGGTCACAAGAACTCAAGTGAATTCTCCAACATTATAGAGTATGTCAACTAGCAGTGAGGTATAAGGTCTAATATTGGTAAACTGGTCCCTCATTGGTGTAATATACACAGTGGGATAAGAAATAGTAACGATAAAAAAATAAGTAATACCACAAAATAATATTAAAAATTATAATATAGATAGTAATATAAAAACTAGAGAATATATAAATGGGGCATGTCACTTGAGTATATGATATCATCCAAACAAGTCATAATACCAGGAAAACAATACTAAAACCAATGTAAAAATAATTAGTAAACTCTAACAGCATTACAATCCTCATCTTGGTCATATTCTCTTTAGTTTGAACTATAATCATATGTTAGATGAAGAAGGGATATTGACCTTATCTATACCTGAAACTATATAATCTGTTTCTGTACAAATGCCAGACCCAAACATCTAGTGAGATGAATCACAGTACGAAACCACCACATGACCTATGCCTAACAACCATGGAATATATATAGTAGGGAATATAAAAAAATGAAGCAATAAACTATGAAGTACTCAAAATTAAACACTCATACTATTTTCAATTACATTCATTTGCATTTATTAAATATTCAATCCCTTGAATAATGATTTAATGGGATATATCATAAGCTATGTATCCATTGTATAATAGGATGACATTTTCCTTAGAAATCTATCTAAACAGATAAGTAATATTGAGTCCAAGCTTGTAATTTGGCTTGGTGGGCTTTTCACAATAATTAAAATATTCAACGTATCGCTCTGGAAATTATCTTAGAGTAGAACCCCTTTGTATTAAAATATAATCAACTCAATAAATAGTGACTCTCTTGGAAATATCACACATTAAAAATCCATTAGTCTTGAAAATCACTGATCATTTACAAAAATCCCACCTGGGAACATCTCACATTAAATACCCCATCGGTTTGAATTGCAACAATAAACTATAATGACCCCTGGAATATCTCACAGTCAATGCCAGATGGTCCAACATTCATTCAATAATGATCCTCTAGGTAGCTTTTGTGGTATAACCCTTCTGGTATATGACCACCTAGAATCTCTCACAATTAATACCTTAGGTCCACCGTAACAACAATTTATACATAAAAGACCCCACCATTGGAATCTCTCATAGTCAATTCCCCTGGTAAAAGTTTCACAATTTGAATATCATGCATCTCATATAATCAATAACTCCATACTAACAACAAATGCTAGGAAAAAAAATCAAGACTAACATGTACTATAGACTTAATGGCCATAATCAATAATCAAGGGAAACACACTAATAAGAAGGATATGAAACATTATGCATAATCAATAACCCAAATCTTACAAAAACTAACCATAGAAGGTATTAAATAGGGTTAAATTCAAAGACACACAATACTCAAAACATATGTATTTTTATCATTAAGCACATATAATCCATATAGAATCAAATAAATACCCAAACCACCTACATTGAAATTGTACGGTGAACACTCGTGAATATCAACCCTTGAATCAGCCTACAAAAATGTAGATATACAAATGAATAAAAACATTCAAAATAGAAATAATCTTGATAGAGAAAGAATCAAGAATAAAGGATTTATGTAAAGAAAAAACTCAATGGTGGAAATCCAAAAAACCTGGTGTCATCTCAGTCAGAAATCAGATAGGGAATAGGGAAGAGCTGTAAGTTATTTGGTTGTTTTTCACTCTCATGTATGAACCGAGGGAAGAAGAAGTGTTTACGGGAGATGAAACATGACCATGCTCTGTCTCATCAATTAAAAAAAAAGTACACAATGAGTTCATTTAATCTACATGTCATGTACACGTCTCAACCGACCCCCATTTTAGGTGGTATGCCAGGTCTCCCACATGGTCATGTACTCGGTTGTTACACAACCTATACACAACTACACATGTAAACAATGTACATAATTTTCATTGAAAACTACATGGAGTGTACCTAGAAAATTTCTAATTTTTTCCTTTTTCCTAAAATAAAACCTTAAATATGTATCCACACCAGAAATGAATATCTGCGTTCTTCACCTATCATGGATACAAGATTATGTTTATATGCACGAGAATCGATATAATTCCACTGATGGTGAAAGGGAAAAGAAGTGGGTAATATATAATTTCCTTCCATAATCAATATCATACCATAATAATTTTATATGACTATTTTTTAAATCATTATACACTACCATGTAATGTAGATATGAAAAAAATCACAACACTGTGTGGAGATGGTAAGTCATCCTCATACACAAATGATGAATTCATTTTTCATATAATGAATAAAACGAGAAAAACAATATTACCATAATCATAATTACATTTCATAATATATATTATAATATGCATATTACTCCATAATGTAAAAAACATGTAATGATGTAGTATACGAAAAAATAAACAAGAAAGAGTCAGCAAAGACAATTATCTCTTCTTCAGAAATCTTTTTATAGATATCCACAAATTAAAAATAAGGTTGGCCTTTTGGAAGATCCATAACATCTCAAATTATTATGATAATTTTTTTAGTATACATTTAAGGGTTTGGTCAATATATTATTCTGAATGCGGTGTAAAGAAGTTAGGGAGGATGTTCCCTTTTAATAATTGATGTGAGGGGCACTTAAGAAAATTTTATTTGTATATAAGTAAATTTTCAACTTTAAATAACATTAAAATATGTTATTTCAAATATAAAATTATTATGGGTGAAAATAATCTAATATATTAATTATTATAAATCATTTTTTCAAATTATTTAAATTATCAATTACATTAACCCTTATTTTCTCCATTAATTATTACTATGACAACATCAATTTTACTCATTAAGAGTGAATATTTTTACTATAAAATTCCAATAGACCCATATATAGATGATTTATGAACGTTCCAACCATATTAAATTAATTTGGTCAAATGAATTTTATTTTATCAATTTTATACCATTTAATAAAATATTATTTATTTTAAAATATCATAAATTTCTATTTTGACTCTATTTTTTACCATGACATTAAAAAATAACCAAAAAAATATATTTTCCAACACAATATTTTAATTCAATGATAACATAAAAAATTCATATAGAAATTTTTTGGATGATTTCATTTATCAAAAATTATATTCATTTGAATTTTATAAATAACATTTTTTATCTTTTCGATAATAAAATAATAATTAAATCACTGTTGTGAATATATTTTAGGAAATTATTTATTCAAAAAAAAAAAAAAAATTATAAGTATTCTAATAATTGTTTTATATTTCAACATACTATTTATAGTCTAATATACCTTTTGGTAATCAAATATTAAAAATTATCTATTTATTAAAAATATGAATCTTACATATTTGAATTTCCTTTAAATAAAATACAAAAATACCATCTTCTCAAATAAACTTCCATAAATTTTTATATAACTAAACCAAAATTTCTTGTGGAAGAAATATGATCCTATTATAATATTTGGATAATTTTGGGTGTATTTTTGTACTAGTTATCATTTTATTTTCAAAATAAATTACTCAATTTACCCTTTATTGTGGTAATAAAAATTTCAATTGTTACTATTCATCAAAGGAAAAAAATAAAAGGGACCTCTCTAATAAATATGAAAATTATAAATCAAAATATGGAATCTATTTCTTAAAATTCAAAACACATAATCTAATAAAATGAACTTAAAATTTATCCCACCAAATTCAGTGAAAAAACTTTTCTAGAAAAATGTATTCATAAATGAAAAAAATGTAATTACACGAAAATAACATATAAGAATAAATAAAATTAAATAAATTATATTATTTATCCCTAAATATTAAATAAGTTTCATTGAAATCAAATTAAAATCCTAAATATTCAATTAATATAATGAAATTGATTATTTTATAGAGATGAGTATTTTTCACAATTCATGTTAAAATCAATATTTTCAGAAAGATTCCAAAAAATTCAATAAAAGATTATATCGAAAATAATATTTTAAAATGATGTTTATTTTTCATCTATTATTTATTAATGATAATGAATATAGATTTAATTCATGTGAACTATTATAATGTCACATACTACATTAAAAAACATAGCTTTTTATGCATAAAATTTGATTTAATATTATCTTATTCCTATAAAATATGTTGTATGATTGTGTAAACATTTTTCTGGATATCTAATATAATGTATTATAATAAAATTTACTTAATTAATTCTTACCAACTTAATTTCTTGTTTATAGTAAAATTTCATGGTTTGTTTAGGTTGTGTGTTGTCTACAATGTGAGCTATTAATGAAATTAAATTTTAAAACATAAAAATCATAAAATGATAGGGTTTTACCCATGCCCAATTCAATAATTTTCATCCCCTAAATTAGAAAGTTCAATTTAAGAATAAATTCTCAATTCTTAGAAATTACATTGTGGGAAACCCACATTGTATATAGGTTTAGTAAACATCCTATTGATAAAAAGGGCAATGAAATGAAAATGTAAAAAAAATACAACATTCGAATTAGAGATCGTTACTGGGAAGTGAAAACTTTTAACTAACCTTCTCTTTATTAAATTTGAATTCATGATTTACTATATAAAATGAAAACAATTAAACATCTATGATGGAATTTTTTTGTATATAGTGGAATTAGGTACATATCATAACATCATGAACAAGGGATACAAAAAACTTATTGAAAAATTCCATAACTTGTTTCTAAAATTACAGGCCTTCTAAAACTGCACGAGATAACCCGAGGACATACGAAAGAAAAAGGTGAGTTATAAATAAATATAAGGGAATAAATATGGAATAACAATATACATTTTAGAAAACAATCATATCAAGGGTTAATAAAAGGTGTGATAATTATAAACATAGACAATAATATCTCATATAGAATAATATTAATGACATAGGAAATGTGGAAACAATATAAAACACTACATCATAAACACAGGTCAAGCATAAATTCTATGAAATCATGATGGATAAATTCCCATAAAGAAAATATGATCACACCCTATAGTAACATGATGTCATATAAGACTAAACATGTCCCAGTGAATTGGATCTCTATATAATTTAGGGAACACTCATCACCATTATTTAATTCTCATTCTCTAGTGTGACACATTGATCACAACTCATGGATTCATTCATCACCATAGTATATTCCGAAATAACGAATTTTTCATCCCATATATGTATTTATCAATTCAAATAAGTATACATTTATAAATTTGAACTCCCTTGATAGTAAATGTGTATGGTATTCACCACAGAATTTTTATGGAATAAAAATTCATTTGAAATATTTTTATCATAATGTTGTTAAATAAAAATACAAAAATGGTTTAATGAGAATGAAAGGTCTTTCTCATAATTTTTATATAAAAAGGGATGTAATAGGGATATGGAATAACATATCCCAACACAAGAATTTTAAATATAAGGATTTTGATAATAAAGAAACCTGAATGTTTGAGACATGGTGGAGATAACTTAGATGAGTCTGTGACTTAAAATTATTTGGACGAACTTTTTGAGAGATGAGAATAACCTTGAGAGGACTCTAGAGAAGGTATGGTGTATTAAGGACATGATACAAGTATTTTTAGTGAAGATAAATTGGTGTTTGGGTGGGATTATATTGAAAATGATTGAGGATGTTTTATTATTTAAAAAACACAGGTTTTGGACTATATATAATAAAATAACCAAAATGAAAATAATCCCATGGTTGTTCCCAAGGTTCATTACTTCCAAATGAGTTTTTTATATTATTATTTTGTAACTCCAACGGTCAAACTTAATAAAATAATACGTTTTTTTAAGTGAGATGTACTCTCAAAAAAAGTTTTAAAACATTAAAATATGTTAATGGTTTTTGAGGATTCATAAAGGATTAATAAAAGTTACAAAATAAATATAAAATGGCATTATGTTAAAGGTAAAACATTTATTTGTTACTGGATCCGTTGTATAGTATTTATTACATCACCATTGGGTCATTATGATGTCACAATATACAAGGTATATTTATATTGTATTGAATTGTTACCTAAAATTTCAACTTCCCTAGAAAATGATGAATAATTAATTGTTGGAAAATTTTGAAATTCTGATTCCAAAAATAATATTTATTTTATCAATTTTTGTTTTTAATTTATGAATATTATCTTTTAAAATAATAACCAATTTCTATTGAAAATTATGTTTTTTTTGACAATAATATTTTTCAAATAGCTATAAAAATTAATGTAGACTTAATAAATCTTATACAATCATTTATATTTAATAAACATCAATACATAAATTTTGTTTATTAACATATTATTGATTTCAAAAAAAATTATTAAAAAATGAATTCCCTAATTGAATTTCTATATTTTCAAAAAAAAACTATTTTTGTTTTATTGTATAAAAATAATAATATATAATTAATAGATAATTAGATGAAAATATATTCATTATTCTGTTAAAAATAGTTTACATACTCATATTTAATTGTTCTGGATAAATATCACTTCAATACACCAGAAACACACTAAGAGTATGGTGTGCGATGGAGATGCTTTCAAGGGGGGGATCATCATATATAGCGTGGGTTTTGATTTTGATGAGATTTAAATTTTCCCATAAGTCGATTCCCTCATCCTAAAGTGGTTGTCTATATGCATAGACATTGTCAAGGATAAATACCATTGATTCGACATCTATTAGAAGCATCGATAAATTGGCTATATAGGGTAGAAACGTACCGGTTTAATCCATCTCCTCCTATCTTAATGTAAATTGGATTTCATAAAACCCAATATTTATACTAATCATGTGATCACTGTTCAATTCATATTTTATTGTATATAAAGATTCCAAATGGTCATTTAAATCTTTATATGATATAATGTAACAAAATATGTTTATGGGGTTTCTATAACCATATTTAATTACAGGAAATTTAATTTAATGACTATGGATATTTTATTAATAATCATTTTGGTTGTTATTATCTTCTCCAGTTAAGAAATTTCACCCATAAAATTTTTATGCTTCAAAAATAAATATGGTTTGGCTAAATATGTTTCATCACTTCCCCCAATTCCGTCATTGTTTCCTCAAACTTTTAGTTTTTTCATGAGACTTTAACAATGTGTATTTTATTTTTTAGTAGAAATTTTCCACTTTGATCTATGATTCTCACCGGATACTCTTCATATGAGAAAAAATTAAAAAATAGTACCACCTTTGGATTGAGTAAATGTGAGGGGTCTGGTATGTAATTTATCAATTGGGATATATAAAATATAGAAGGTACTTGATAAATTTTTTTTGGGAGAGCTAGTCGGTAGACCACCGCTCTGATGCGATCAAGGATCTCAATGGGGTCGATGAATCTTAGGAAATAGTTTTCCTTCTTCCAAATTCTCTTAACATTCTTCCCTGGAGATATACAGATGAATACCAATTCTCCAACATTAGACTCTATGCCTTGTTAATTATTGTAATCATAGTTCTTCTATTGACTCTGAGTATCCATTATGTGTCATTGGATGCTCTTAACCCTTTCCACCATTTCGTTTACCATTTCAATACATATTAGTTTTTCTTCCCCAAGTTGATACCAAATTTTAGTGTTTTGAACCTTATTCCATGACTGTCCAGTTAGGGATCTGTTAGGATACATGGGTGGCAACTATTTCTGTCAGAGGACTCAACCCAAGGAAAATTTTGGTCATATCCTTTTTTGATATTAATTTATCATACTATAAATATTTCCTCATGTTTCTTTATAGTCTTCTTAGATTATCCATTGGTTTAGGAGTGATTGGTTGTGAAAAAGATCAACTCGATATTGAGATTTTATTGGATACTCTTCCAGAATATGTAAGTGAATCTTGCATCTCGATACGATACAATCGATATTGAAGTTCCATGTAGCCTCACTACTTCTATAATGTATATCCTTTCAGAATGATTGTTTGAAAAATCCCTCTTGAATTATAAATAAGTGTGTAGTCATTGTAAGACGATCCACCACAACCCATATAGAATTATTACCTCTTTATTTCTTTGGATGACCAGTTACAAAGTCCATGGTGACATATTCCATTTTCTGTATTGGTATGGGTAATGGTTACATCATCCCATTGTATTTTTTTTCCGTTACGACATCCCTGGCTAAAATAAATTACATCTTGATTTATATCCCACAATATACATCGTATTATTGTCCAACCAATAGTTTTCTAATAGATCTAGATTCTTCTTTTCATGTCCTGGGTGGTTGGAGAAGGTTTAGCTATGTGCATTATCCAAAAAATCCTTCATTAACTTAGGATATGATGGTACATATAGTCATGAACCAATTCACAAAACACCTTATTTATTAACATCAAACTCTGAGGATTTACCTTTTTTATATCTTCCATTTTTATTCTGAATTCCCACATCAGTTATCAGAATATCCCTTTTCGATTTTTATAGGGAAAATTGAGAAATCATTTTTGAAAGGATTTATTATTCTCCATGCTATGTGATTCCAATGTCAATCCTTTTAAAATCTTATAAGACGAGATCCCTCTCAATTATCATCAATGATAAAATTGTTAGAACCTTCCAAATTAGAGAGTCCAACAATATATTCACTTTACCAGGATAGTAGAATATTAAGAATTTGTAGTCATTGATCAGATCTAACCATCTTCATTGGCACATATTTAACTCCTTCTATTTCAATTGATATTTGAGACTCTTTTAATCCTTATATATTTAACACAACTACCCATCGTGATAATTCAATCATATTTTCAAAGATAAGATTATTGTATCCAACTCCATATCAATAATTGGATAGTTTGATTCATGAGAGTTCAATTTCCTTTAGGAATAGAATATTACATTGTCATTTTTCACTGACACATAACAAAATCCCTTCTTCTAAGCATAATTTAATAAAATGAATATTTCTCAACATGTCTACTATGTAAGAACATGTGCAACTGATAAGTATCTATTTTTAGCTCGTTAAAGCACTTTTAATATTCATAATTTAAATAAAATATGAATCCCTTTCGAGTAATCTTGTCTAGAGGGTTTTAAAATAATGATATATTTGTCACAAATTGAAGATAATACCTATCTTATCCATGGAAACTATGGATACATGTCATAAATGTTGTCCAATGATATGTTTTAATTGATCATTTATTTGAATTGTCCAAAAATATCCTTTTTCTTGTGATGATATTTCCCAATTATGATACTTCCTTCAGCCATAACTTAAATTTACTGTACATACAATAAATATCATCCATTAATAATTTCATTAGAAAAATGATTAAAATCCCTTCATGTTCTCCCTTTATCTTGGGGAATATTATAATATCATCTATAATGATAGGAAAAACATTATCATGTTAATATTTATTGAATCTATTCCACAAGATCATGAATATTTCATGAGAATTAGTGAGCCCTTATTCCATTACTATGATCTCATATCACCCATACCATATACAAAAGTATTCTTTTGTATATCCTTATTCTTCACACTAAATGAGAATATCTTGACCGATTATCCACCTAAGAGAAGTATTGTGATCCAAGTAGCTAATAGAACAAGTCATAGTTCTATATAAGTGGTTACTTTATCACTATCATGGTCCTATTGAGCTCATGAAAATCAATTAATAGGTGCATTGACCCATCCATATTCATGAAGAAGAGGACTAGTGCACCATAATATAAAGCATGTTGTAATATGAAATCTTTATCTAGATTTTAATTTAATTATTTCTACAACTCCTAGGGTTCCAAAACAAACATTAAATAAATAATATTGGATAATTTTTATTCCATATGTTTATGCTTGATTGATGGTTCATCCTCTCATCTAGGAGGAAGACTGGATAATATCATGAGAAATATATCAGTGTATTCCATCAAATGGGCATATCTTCAAGAATTATTCATTCCATATTCATAGACATTTGATCATGATATTCTTTATCATAGGAAAATAATATCAATGCTATAGAAGTTGGATCAAAAGAATATTCATCCTCATCCTTGGACTTTTACAAAATCGGGGGATGATTAGTAATATGACGAGTGATTTACTTCTAGTGGATTTTTTTTGAATCTATATTAGTAAAGCAAATACATACACATAATTGCATAAAATTACACCAAAGTGTGTATGAAAAGGATCTATTAGAAGTTCATACTGAAAACATTGATAGAGGAGGGGTTATATAATTTGTATTCAATAATTTCACTACTTATCATTTTATTTGATAACTCTAATTTCATGATTTTTGATGTTTTTTTAATATTTAATCTAAAAATTTATGATATGAATACATCATGGAACTAAAATCAAGAAAGAATAATTTCTATTCATGAATCAATAACTAGAGTACAATTAAAAATATATTTTTAAAGATACACATAACCATTTGTGATTAAAAAATATCATTGTTTCTACCTTAGAGGTTGTTGGATACCTCTAAAAACCATCGGTGGAGTGAATTTTTTGAAATGTTCCCATGTTCCGTGAAATTGAAGAAATGAAAAATGCATTGTGGGATGACTAGTGCATTCCATTCATCCATCACATTATCACATTTTTTGTCCATATTTTCTAGTTAGGTGTCCTTCCTCGTTACAAAAAATGTATTTCAATGTTCTCCTTAGAAAATTTCCAGTGTTCTTTTTTATTAACCTTTTATAAGAGGTAAGATTAAATTTTGTAGAACTATAAAATATAACTATAAAATGACCTGAATTAAATTCCACCTTTTCATTTTATCACTGTGATACCTTTTATATTTGTCAATATATATTTTTTACATTGAGGTACCATTAAAAAATTTAATCATTACAGTGAATGTATCAGATCTCAATGGATTTTGGTAGACTGGGTTTTAGCCCACCAATGAAGCACTCAACCTTGCATTTTGGTTAAATAGAAAAGGTGGAATCATATCATCAAAGTCTTGTGATGTTTTCCTTACACAAGTTGATTGATTATTCAGAATTTTTGTAGAGGTAAAGGAAATAAATTTACATTTTAAGAATGCTATTTTGAGGAAAATATTTATTTCAAAAACATTTTCTAGAATTACTTACACCCCATATAATCAATATCTTCTATATGATTTGCATTTTTTTATAAATATCCAGTTCTGGTAAGATTATCCCTCTATAATATAAACATATAATAGTATATTATCTTACTCATTACATCGAAGGATTGTGAATATGATCTAAATGTATTTGACTGATTGTATAACAATTAAGGTATTATTTGGTCCATTACATGTTAGAGGCCATTATAGAAAAAATATATCAATCAAAGCATGTTATAATTATAGAGGACTTGGATGATCCTCATATTCAAGGTTTCCATTCAGATCCTATGTCAACTAAGAGAGTATCATCATAATTTTTGTGATTCTATCTCCCATCGCTTTGGGAATCTAATTAGGGATGTCATGATATTTTTCAATGCATGTATTTTTTACCTGATTCCTCTTACATCTGAAGATTGTCTTCAATAATGGTAAAATTAGTAATGATTACTTTTTAAACTTGTAAAAACATAATAGGTATTATAGTGTCATTAAATAAAAAACTTATAATGTAAATATATTTCTTTAACCTATGAATTTATATGCTTTAAATTTTCTTATTCATGATTTATTTCTTGACATGTATTTTAATAGTCATTATTTTATTCCGTTAATAATAGTTCGTAATAAGCACATGAATTTACCAATACATATCTTCTAAGAGTGTCAAACCAGGTAAACCATGATTCACATTTTCATGAATCAGTTCATGGTTGATTCTAGATAAAAGATGTGTTTTAATGAATTATCCCTATGTATATATGTTCAAAATCAACATCTGCTTGTCTTATCTTGAAAAAATTATATTTTATTGATAAACCAATAACTCTGAACATAAAAAATATTGGCATGTCTTCTTAGTTTTAGATTTATTCCAAAGGCTTTCACTAGAATTTTCGAACCTTAATCCTAAAAATAACTAAATATTTCCTCTGATACCAACTATAACAACCCATCGTTTTATTACATTTTAATTTATGTTTTATAATATATGAATAATCATAACCAAACATGGTAGAACAATATATATAATTTATATGGTAATTATGTACATTACATAACATCATGAACATGGGATAAATTTTTTTTATTGAAATCTTTCTTAACATACTTTTAAAATTCCATGGAATTGAAAAATGCTCCAGATAACTTGGGGATATACATAAGAATGGGTTGAGATATAAATAGCTATAGGTAATTAAACATATAATAATGTGATATATGTAATAAAATATGCATATCAATATGGAATAATAGATTTTTGAATCGTAAAGATGAATAATAAGGCATTATATATCATGATTATCATAAAATGGGAAATATGTAAGCAACATAAAACACTTTATCATAAAAATAGGACTAGGATTAATTCCATGACATCCCAATGGAAAAAGTCCATTAAAGGAATTAAGTTCTCTCCATGTCCCAATATGACATCTCAAAAGGCTAAATATTAGTCATAACATTGGAGCATAATATTATTCTAGGGGCACCCATCAATTTCATTTCATTCCCATGAATATGTTTTCTATATAAATCATAAAACATTAATTCATTCATAATAATATTTTATTACACAATCACAGAGTGTAAAATAAAAACATATGTTTCACATTTAAAATAATTATATTTTTATAATGTTTAACACCATTGATAGAAAAAGGGTATGGTATTCACTAAACAATTCATTTTATAAGGAAAATCACGATATATTTTCGGCATAATAATGACGTCACGTGAAAATTTATAAAATGGGTTTATTAGATATATATGGGAATTTCATCACATAGAAATAGAATTTTTGGTAATTGGGATATTGAATGAAATATCCCAAAACTATTAATTTGATATTGATTGAATAAGATATAAAGAAACATGAATAATTAAGAGAATGTTATGATCCCTTTCATGAGTGTGTGGCTTTAAATTCGTGGGATAATATTTTTAAGTCCTTGAGGACACATTAAGAGGAATATAAAGAGGGTTGGTCAGAGTAAGGAATTTTTCCACGGATATTTATTTTTGTTAAATGTGTTCATGGGGGGAGTGGGGCTTATATAAGAAATTAATGGCAATTTATTTATTATTTTTCAAAAAATGAAGGATTTGGACAATGTATAATAGAATAAAAAAAACAAGAAATCATCTTGTGGGGTATTCCAATGGTTTGTAAAAATTTTGATTGGTTTTAATTATTATATAAGTCAAGGAGAATAACATAACATATTAATACCTTTTCTTTTCTGTATCTTATTCGTATTCATAATGAAATAATTTAAAAACCATAAACAATATTATGGGTTTTGGTAGATCTATAAAGGATTAATAAAATTAACCAAATAAAAATAATATAATATAATTATAAAGGTAATGGATATATTTTTTCATGGATAGAATTTGTTTTATTTATTACATCATGTTTTGGTCTTTATTATGTCATAATATAACAAGAACATTTATATGGTATTTTATTTTTTACTCATAAATTCAATTGTCTCCTAAAATTCGGAATAGTTCCCCATTAGATAATTTTGAAATTATTATTCAAAAAAAATATTAATTTTATTTAAATAATATTCTAAATTTATGAATTTTTACATTTCAAATATTAACTTAAATTTAAAAATAAATCTGGGCTTTTTGACAAAAAAAAATTTGAGCCCATATAAATATTACATTTGTGTTCATAAAATGTATATGTTCATTTATATTTCATTAAAATTACATGATAAAAAAAATTTATAAAATTTTTCAATTTTAAAAACTGTTAATCCATAAAAATAAATTCCTTAGATTAATTTTCATATTTCCCAAAATTAAAATTTTAGTTTTATTATTTCAGAATAAAAATCAGTTATAATATAAAAATAAACATAGAAAAATGTATTCATTATTATATAAATAACGATATACATATTCATATTTATTTCATTCTAATAAATATCCCTTTACTACACCAGAGAACACCAAAAGTGTAAGGTGAGCGATGTTGATACCATCCTGGGTGGTTTACACTATATATTTTTGGTCATTATATCTATGAGAATTAACATCTATTATAAACAGTTTCTCTAATAAATAATTTTATTGATCTGATCTTGAGCTTCGACATGTGGAAATCCTAGTGATTATATATAATTTAAAATCTCTATTAAATGGTCATCATATGGTATGATCATATAGGTTGATTACATCACTTAATTTTTATATGTCATTTAGAATTGTAAAAACCCTATGTTTATACCAACCACGTGATCATTATACAATGAAAAATTTATTAAATGAAAATATTTTTATTGATCATTTAAATACAATAGGATATCATAAAACAAAATATGTGAATTTTTTGTCTATAAACATATTACATAATAATACATTTAATTAAATAACATGGGAAATTATCGTTATAAATATTCTAGTTATTTCAAATCTAGGACATTCTTGAGATATATTGTTATAATGTTCTTATTGATAGTTACAAAAAATATGGTCATTAGAAAGTGACCATCATAAAAACATAGTATTTAATCGGTTAAAATACTATGGATTTATCTTAATATAAATTAAATAGATAGCAATTTTGTTTCATAATCATTGTTTCATAGAGTTGATGGATTATTTCACTCTTTAGAAAATAACTTGTGAAAATAAACTTAGTTGACTACTTTTAATGTCCAAAGACAATGGTTGTTTTTTGATCATTTTACACATCATATAATACATAAGAAAAAAGATATTCATGATGAATTGTTCACAAAAAATTCTATTTTAACGATTCATAGGGTCATTATATCATTCATCCATCCTCTAAATAATTAGAAAACCCAAAATGGTTACAATACATTATCTTATATGTGAAAATATAATTTACCCTCAAACAAAAATATACAAAGTTATAGTAAATCCACCATATTAGTACATACCTTAAGACTCATCCAAAATACATCATTTCCAATTAAAAGGCTAAAAATTTATAATAAGATATCTACATTACAAAAATTATATTCACAAAACATCATAATGTAACTCATAATGTAACGTACTAAATATATAATCATATTGATCATCATAAATTGTAAATAAAATCTATGTTGTTAATATAATCATTAAATCTAAACATGTGTTTAAACCAAGTATCATATCAGTAACTATTCCATAAAAATGTATTTATCATCAAGCAGATATCAAGTGTTTTGGAGAATATCATTTTTCCAACAAATCACCTTTCTTGTTCATCAGTACGTTTCAACATATCATCTAAAATCTGGAAAGAAAATATAATTTTTTATAATATTTAAATATCCCATATTTATTATAATGATAAGGATTAAAATAATTTTTATTATATCTAAATACGGAAGAATATATATCATTCATGTATCAACAAAAAAAGCATAACCTTGATCTTTTATCTTATTATAATTTATATTTCCATGAATCATGGGGCCTGAATATCTATAGTAACTTATATCATTATAGCGGAATCATTGTACATTAGAAAATTAGTTCTTTTTCTTGAAATATAGAGCATGGTTTCTATTTTCCCCACACATTAAACAAAATCTAATTTCCATTAATCATCTACCTTGGTGTATAATATGATATGTATTACATTTCAACGTATACTTATTTCCCTTATTCAAATTATATATTTCTTGTTCCACTATTATGTTCTTCTATTTCTATCAATTAAATTCATAAGACTTTGAAAATATTTTTCCCTATTATGATAGCAGATGATACTCTATCTAGGTATGGTGAAAATGTTTAAGAGACTTCTTCCCTACATAAGAATGTACATAACCCATAAAATAAACTATAAATCATATTTATTTGGTGATGTATGTAGTTTCATGCATTCCATTCCAATATTGTAATGTAATCTTTATACTTATAAACATTCTCACAATCCTTCTATCTTTAATTCATAAAATTTATTTCCATATATACTCATGGTTTACATGGGATGTTTTTTCAAAGAAAAATAAATTAAAATACTTTCATTCAGTGCTTTCTATATCTTCATTCATATTATAATTTTTTATCAATGAAAAACACTACTTCGCCTCTCTAGAGAGACAATATAGTTCAATGAAAACATTCCTCTTTCATTACTTTCCAATGAGAGAAATATCTTCTTTAAATAACTTATCCATTACTTAGCTATAAATGTATTCGAAGGACAATTGAATAATAAAGGATGTAGTCATATTTTTATTATATCAATATTACACCACATTTTGGATTGGTCTGCTCGATGTGGATAAGGTTTTAACACTTAATCTGAGTCTGTTGTCCAAATACATGAATAATTTGTTCATCAAGAGCTTCAGCTCTAGCTCCAACTGCATCTCCAGCTATAGTTTAATTTTTTTTCAAGGAGAGTAACCCTTGCTTGGAATACATGTATTTATACGGTTCCCATTTCCCTTGGTAGGATTCATTTATAAATTTCTTCGTACCCTAGATTAGATCATAAGAATATGAAAAATAATGCATAATCTCAGAACAAGGGATACAGATAATATAAATTGAATATTAAGGTGTAACTAAAATCTATATCCTCAATTTTGTTTATTTATATATATTTCCAAATTATTTAATTAGGTTTAGTAATCTATTATATATTTTCCTAAATATAGTTCCAATGTAAACTAATAAAAATTTTATGATACCAACTGTAATGAAATTTATCATAGTATCATGTTTATGCTTCCTTACAATATTAAATTGGTATTATATACTAGGAATCACAACCTGACGGAATGAATAGTTTAATAGTCCAGGTAGACTAGATATATAATTCATATTCACATTACATTTTAAAACATAAAATAAAAAAAAATCTTGGAAAATTACATTATTCATTCCTTGTGTATCCTTTGATATCAATCATATAATACATCATGACATCCTTTGTATAAATAAAATATATGAAAGGGGTGAGATCAGATTATCAGTAAGGGTTTATGAGTGGTGAAAGCTAAAATAAGTTTCAAATAAAATTTTTGGAAGGGTGATTAAATGAAACACATTCCATTTAATCGACAACATGGGATATGTATGGTCAGAATAAAAGATGTTTGAATAATTCCATAGAAATAATAAAATAAGGCATGAAACTTAACCATGAATATTCTACTATTTTAATAATCACTTGGAAATCAATTACTAATCTCGTAATAATGGAATAATTGGTGTTGAACATCTGAAACAAATTTTTGAGGCATCACGCTAGGAAACTAACAACAGTAATGATTCATTTAAATAATCATATAAATGTGTAATTCCAGGGCCCAAAAAAAGTATAAATTGTCTCATGTGACAAATAGATACATCAGGGGGCTATATCAGGCCCCACCCATTGCATGCTATGTCTGATTAAAATACTTTATATGAAAATGGTGAAACATAATCAATACAAACATTAATACTGAATATATGATATCAAAAGTAAATACTTTCAAAATAAATAATCATTATTATAAACAATCCAGAGTAAACGGTTAAAAGGTGTCAAAATATTATATAACCATTTAAACTGGTCATAAAACCTCCATAGAGAGAATGAGGTTGATTTTAAGGAAACATATCCTTATTGTATATTAATTATATAAAAATGATGATGTCATCTATGAATAAAAATATCTTTTAAAACTAGTTTTATGAAAATATCATTTTTCAAATTGAAAATCAATTTCCTAAACAAAAATACATATAAACATTTTGAAAATTATTTTCTTTTAAAAAATACTGTGAAATTTATAAAATATGATTCAAAATAATTTAATGATCATGAAAGATGGAAATTTCAATCACATCAAACATGTTAAAATAATGATTCTACCCACTTTTTCAATGATGTGAAAATTTCAAAAACTCGAAATGTCAAAAAGAATAACTATTACTAAATATTCTATATGACATGAATCAAAAATAGTATAATGAAATATAAAAACTGAAGACATCATTATATATATTCTATTTTAAATAAATGTAATTTATGATCTATATTTCCAATCAAAGAACACTATTTAAGCTTTTGTTACACATAACACTAAGTGTTTCAATCCAAAAATATATTATTAAAATAATCTTATTTAATTTAATAATATATAACCTTGATGTAATATTGGATGTTTTCAATAGGATAATATAAAGTGTGAATAATATATGGTTGGAACAAATATAAAATGAATTCATTTGTTAACAATTGATTATAAATGAATATAAATTTGAATTGAATATAAAGGAAATTTTATTATAAAAAATCTATTATTATGCTTTAAAGGGCGTTTTATATTAATAATTAAAATTAACTAATATTGGAGAATTATATTAATGAATTACAAATGTATATAATATTTATTTACATAATCTTTATATTAATCACACATATTTTATAGGGTTATGTTAAGAACAAAACCAATTTTTATGGATAAATTTTTTTTTATAAAGGTAGTTTTGTAATCTTTTAATGGTGAAGGTCTTATAAAACTAAATATGGACAATTTATATATTTTTAATAAATTATTTTTCTTTTTTTATAAAAATTTCCAAAATATCATATAATTAATTTGTTTAATTTTGAATTAAAAAAATCATTTTTTTGATGAATATTTAAATTACTAAATTTTAATTAAAAAAAGATTTTTCATCTAAATTATGTACTCTGATAAATTATATTTTTAATTTTTTTAATGTATAATTATATAATTTATAAATATATTTGTCCAATTAAATTCATTGAGAAAAATATTATATTTTATATTGATATTAAAACATTTCATTATTTTGAATATTTCCATATTAAAAAACTATCATTTCTATCACGTCTATGAGATTTATATTAAATTATATTCCATAAGTTATATTATTTCATTATTTAAAAATGGATTACATATTTATAATATAAATAATTTATTATTTATAATAATTTATCATAGTATTTGACAACAATGATTAGTGAATGTATTTAAATTAAATTATTGTCAATATGGTATAATTTGGGGGAATAGACAATTATTAACAAAAAATTTATGTACTTACTCTCCCTTACTTAGAAAAGAGATACCTATTCAACTATTCATCCCACCCACTAACTAAAATACATTAGGCAATGTCCTTCCCAATTCATCATCCATAAATCCCTCCCCTCATCATAGAAGATTTAGTTGGGTATAACAAAATTGTGGAAGTCGTTTGGAATAAACCAACTATTGGTACGTGATGTAGAAGTAATATTCCTAAATGAGAATTTTTTTTATTCCATTATGAGAAAATTAAAATATTAAAATATAGTTATTATATAAACACTTATGTATCTTAAATTTGAAGATATTTCAATATGGAAATATTATGACCTAAACATCCACACACTTCCAGAAAAAGAGATACCCAATAATCATTCATATGTACGAAGGACTACCGCTTTGCGAACCAATGTCATTCGTTCTTATATTGGCACCCTTCATGGTTGGGAATAATGATTTAATTATTTTTTAATTATTATATATATTATATTTATAATTAATTTATTCCTTTTTAATTATTACATTTTATATACATTCATTCTTTCCCTTTTATTGGGAATATAATAACATTGTTTATGGATGTGTCGACTACTGACTCCTAGAAGTGATGTGATTAAATAAAAAATTAAATGGAATGTCTAAAATATGATTTTAATTAATTTTTTTAAAATATTAAATTAGTATTATTATAGATTTAGAAAAAATAATTAAAAAATAATTATTAATTCTTTGATACGTTAAGAAAACTTAAATAAGTTCCATTCGTACGTAAACCTGCTCTCTCCATGATTAGTGTATTTCATTTACTGTAACTTAATAGTATGGATTACAATATACAAATATATACTTAATATATATAATTTTATTATTACTTATTAAATTATGGGGATAATTACATCCCAATAAAAGTAAAAAAGAATAGAAAAAATAGGTCAAAACAGACTCGAAAAATATGGCTAGATACAAGTAAAATGATGAAAATAATGAATGATTGTTAATGAACAGCTTTTAAAAAGCCTATATATAATATTATAAATATTAATAATGTTATATTATATAATAATTATATTATTATAATCATTATTTGTGTTTATAAAGAGTGTTCCATTGAACGAGAGTTTAATGTACGAGGATTAATATTCTCTCTTTTATTTCAATGAGACTTATTCCATATTCACAACTACTCAATTTTTTGTGGTATATATTTGTACCAATGAAATTTTATTTCCTGATATTCAATTAGTTAATTACGTCAAATTTTTAAATTCATGTAATCTTTTATTGATATCATCATTCCAAAGCTAATCATGTGGCACAATGTATCATCTCATTTTTTATTATATTTAGACTAATATTGTTATTATGAACCAATTCACTTTTATATATGGTATATAATTCTCAATTTACATATATAATCACGAATGAGACAATATTCGTGATATTTTAGGTTTCAATATGAATAATTTCTTTTATGTGGATTTGAAAATGATGTTATCATGTGGTAATTTAATTTCATAACTCTATTCGATTGCCTTGGGATATATTAAATCAGCATCGAAATCTATATTATATTTTTTAAAAAGAATATTCCTTGGAAAAAAATGACCAAGGAAAAATTATTATAAAATAGAGTTTACAAGAGTCTGAAATTGGTATCATATTAGAATTTACTTCATGAAATGAAATTGAAACATCAGGGAGGAATTCGAATCATGTAATGCTTGATTTAAACCCATGTTTGGTGGCCATTGCCCATCATGTTTGCTTCACGATAAAAATGTGTGATGGTATAGTTTAGGATTTTAATCGAATGTCTGTAGTCCATCCATTGGGTACTAATAGGCCATACAAGATGTATTGTGCCATTCCAAATCACCGACATGATGGTAGTTGAATCACATTCAATCTAGAGATTATTCCAACCAAGTATTTTGGAAAAGGAAATAGCATGAATTAAACTCATCATATCATCTTTAAGAGAGGTGGTGATTTTATATCTACCCATGAAGCATACAAGCATCTGACCGAGGTGATTCCGGAAGATAGCACCGCAACCCGCAGGGCCCAGATTACCTTTGCAGGAACCATCAATATTAACTGTAATCCATCCAGGGAGAAGAGATTTCTAGAACACATTTAAAGTGCTAAGTGGTTGACAATTATTTCCATCAATCATAATTTTCCAGAAAATTTCGATGTCATGCACATTGTTGTGACAACATCATTTTTTCATAAAAGAGGCTTCTCAGATGGCAATGAGGATCCGCTTCCAACCTGAGTTTTTATTGAGTGTATTTTTGTTACGAAAAATAAAATTCCGATCATACCAGATCACATGATGGAGCTCAGCAACTATTTCTTATAAGAGGTTCTGGATTTTCTGAGAGTCGTCCATTTCTACAAGTTTTTTTAGTTGTTTATTACGAGAGTCATAACCAACCATATGCAACCAAAAATTTCAATAATATAGTTCCAAAGTGCAGAAGATGTTGGAAAATAAATAATGAGATGAATAACATTATCTCTGTGTTGACTACAACAATTGTATTTCAAATAGAGCTGGATTCCAAATGATTGAAGACAACATTATATTGGAACCCTATTGTGAACAAGATACCAAATGTTATTGAATCATAAATGATATATCCATGGATTTTTATAATGTTTTATCCAACTGATGTAACTTTATGAGTTACAAAAGTAATGAATGTAAAAAAATTAGAGTTATGCATGCCATTATTGACAGCTTCCCAAAATAAGAAATCATTAGTATTTGAAAAAGTGCAGTTTTCGATGAAAATCATAATAATTTCATGGAGTTTATCATATTGATAGCTTAGAAAATCTCCAATAGAAAAATTAGTACTCTCAGGGGTTTGATAGGGAGAAATAATTGTAATTAAGTTCGTTCCAGTCCAGTTATCCAAACCGATTTTCATGGAGAAGCCCTTGGAGACCATCTACGTAAAATTATTCATAATATTGGAGTAAGAATGTCTAATGGATGGATAAATAGAGGAATTAATGAAATTTTAGTTTCATGTATTAAGTTTTCCAAGAATCATATTTTTTAGGAAACTAATAGATTCATAATTATTATATAGAATGTTTCAAGTGAGTTTGGATTGAAGAGATTCATTAATGTACTTGATATTTTTTATACCGATACCACATTTTTCTATAGGCTTGAAAAATGTTTATTAGTGAACATTCATAATAATTATTTCAAGAGTGCTTCCAATCGATAAAAAAATTTAATATCAATGTTAATTTTTTTATAAGACCAATCCACCATTTATAGACCATCATGATGTAAACCAACATGGAAACAATGTTGTATTTGACCTATCATGTCCTGCCCACCATAGAGAGAGATTTAACATTCCTATAGGATTATTTCATTATGAAATGGTCAACATTTTCAAAAAAGTGACAAGATTTGGTTCTACCTGAAAAAATTGGAACACCAAGATACACAAACGTTAGAGTACCTTCTTTTAGACTTATGCCACTAATACTGTTAAATTTTTTGTTGGGGGAAATGCTCTACCCAATGAAGATGCATGTTTTATTCTGCTAATGTTTTGTCTAGAAATATTTTCATAGTTAGAGAGTGTTTGTTTGAGGTATATAATATTTCAATTATCAACTATGGAAAACTATGACATCATCAGCAAAAAACTAGTGAGTCGGGGAATTGTTTCTCATAGTGACATAGATGGGTTTCATTTTATTCTGGTCTATGAAGCGATTGAGAAGGCAGCTAAGATAGAATTCCTCTATCAAAAAGAGAATGGGAGAGAGAGGATCAACATTCCTTACACCTTTTGGTGCATTTGAAATATACCTTGGGAGAACAATTGATTACAATAGAGATAGACTCTTAGTTGAACAATTTTTAGATTGTAGTAATGAATAAAACACTAAAGATTAAACCATTAAAAAAAATTAATTATAAAGCTCCAATCTATGGTGTTATAATCTTTTATAACGTCCATTTTAATATTAATATTACCTTCTCTAATAGTATGATTCATGTTATTGAAAAATTCAGAAGAAAGATAGATACAGTCCTGAATGGATCTATCCTTAATAAAACCAAATTAGTTCCAGGAGAAAATTTTATTTGTGATAGTAGTGAGTCTATAAGAAATGATTTAAGTGATTATTTTATATATCGTTTTCATAAGAGAAATGTGTCTAAAAAAATGAACCTTAGAGGAATTTTCCACTTCTAGGATCAAGGAGATGAATTGAGCATTAAGAGAATGAGGATGTAAATCATTGAAAAAAGGGTTTGACAAGATTACAAACATTTACATGAGTCACATCCCAATAGTGTTGGAAGAAACCACTATTAAGGCCATTAGGTCCCAGAGCACCATAGAGATTCAATATTATATGACTATGTATACCAAAGATTTTATAATAAGGTTATGTATTTCAACTTTTTAATTTTTATTTACATTTTATGTGCATAATCAATCCATTGATTCATTCTCACTTCGATGTTATGATAATTTTAGGTGTAATTCCACAAACTCATTTTAATTGAGGGTATTATTCTTGAATTTATATTAATGGATATTAGTTTATAATTATTTAACAAACAATTTAATTATCACCTCCTTTGGTTATTCTGGATCATTTACATTTTAATATACCAATTTTACACTCTTTGGTAGTTATAATGTTTTATAAAATATTTTTAATAAAACCCAAAATCATATCTCTCATTAGTTGGAGACCTATTTTCCTCTAAACCCATGTTTTCTAAAAATATTTTCCTTAATTATCTTTTAATTTTAATTATTTTTTATCAATGTAATTTTACCCTTTAAAAAAGGTTATAAATAGTTAACATAAAATATATGGGTTTTCCTATTTTTCCCAAAAAGATTATTTTTCTCAAGAATTTGTTTAATGATATTACTTTTTATCAATGAAAACACTGTAGTCGTACCTCAATGGGTATTTGTTTTATTGATACCATATGTTTTCTTTCTATGAATATTTTTCAAACTTGTTTTCTATGCATTTTCTATTTTCAAACGATTTTTTGTATTACTTTTTATCATTTATGGTATTGTTTATTGAATGGGGGAAGTATTTACATATAATATTCAAATATTTAATAGAAATTTGTATGTGTATTATGTTAACCCCATTCCATATGAAGAATGAATTTCAATTTTTTATGTGATTAGTGGGGACCTTTATATCCCATCAATGCATATGTATGTTTAACGAGGAAAACTATATATAGTTTTACACGAGTCCTTTCCCATTTATTAGATGGTTGACATGAAACCTAGATTGTATTATATCCATGGAATTAATCATTGATAGTGTTAGATTATTGGAATGAAGAATTTATAGTATTATATTCATTAAATAAAGAATTGATAGTATTATATAACTAATATGAGGCCTCGATGTTGTGTTTTAAATAAGCATCGTTATGAAATCCATCATTATGAATTTAGTAATTGTTATTAAATGTGACAATAAGATTATTTATAATATCCCTGGTCATTTTTCATTCTCATGTTATTATTTATATGTAACAATTTTATCATCTATTATTTCATACATATTATGTAAACGTTATTATATAAATTCAATGTGTTTTGATTATTTTAAATGATATATTGATTATGATAATTTATTCACGATAAAATCTGTTGTACTAAGAACTTACTGTATATTTTGGATCAATATTATATTGTTTAATTTGCACTGGAATCCATGAAGTCTACAAGGATATAAAAAAATATGGAGGGGGTAATGTTATTCATGAAAAAATTTTGTAGTAATCTGTGTATTAAATTGTAATTGATGTTTTATGTATGTATCTTGTTTACGAAGACTACTAAACTAAACAGTCCAAGGTGATTTGTTTCCTTATAATCATGCCAATGTAATGTTATAATTCATTTTCTCTATTATTATAGGATTGGGGTCTCTCTATTTTTTATTAATGGATAACTAGTTGAAAAATTGAAAACCTAATTTTAAAAAAACATATATTAGGGAATATTACCCTTAGATAGACTTCAAGGATTAGATTAAAATCACTTATGACGTAAATAACATTAGAGTTTTTGATACCATCATATGATTATGGAATTATGTTTTATAATATTTTTATATATTAAACATATATTTTTGGGTTTTATGTAATGTGATTATACAAGGTGTATGAATATTTTCAATGAAATTTGTGGTAATAATGTAATATATTAGAATCCACAATTACATATTTGGAACTAAATACATAAAATTAACAAATTTGACATAATTTTTTTGATCAAAATATACAACATCATAACATAAAAATTGGCCACTTACATACACAAAAACCTTTTAGGATTATGGTTTTATAGAATTAGAAAAAACTCATAGATACGTTGTTTTATAGACAATAGGTTCAAAAATAAAATCATATTATCTCCCACTATGTCAATATTTTATTAGTTCACATCAGTTCATCAAAATAATCCATATGAAATAAATTTAGAAAAATATATTTAACATCATTCATCTTAAACTATGGAATAGAAACATAAGAAAGGGTGACCTTAAATACTCATTTATATTAAAAAGAGATATATGAAAGAATAAATATAAATATAAGGATATGAAAAAGTGGTCATAATTGGTGAAAATCATAACTTTCATATCTAAGATCACTACCAAGAGTCATTGAATAAGTATTGGTAGTTAATAAGATATGCATCAGATAGAAATTAATAACATAAGACATGAAATCATTATAATGGAATAAGAAATAATTTTTTTTGAAGAGAAATAATAACATAATATTAGTTGCATAGTTTCCCAAGATTAACTACGAAGACCATCATAGGTGAAAAATTAATATAATAAACCAAGTTTACTCTAAATTCCAACCATATATTACTGAACCAAATTTAGATATCATTCTTTCCCTATAGTATTGAACCAAATTTAATTTCCATTCAAGTCGTGTCTATCTCATTACATATATATCTTTACCCAATTTATTAGAGGAGGATATATGTTCTACCCCTATCATGATGAAATAATTATTACTTTTTACACAAGAATATATATAATTCATAACCCATGAGGAGAAATGGGTTTCATAGAACACATCATCACAACATAACTCATTGAAAAGAAAAAAAATTTAAAAGTACCAATATATAATAAATATAAACCATTAAATGAAAGAATAAATTGGTTTTCAGTGGTTTATATCCACAATAAAACATAAGTAAAATCCAATAACATGGTCTCAGTTAGAAAATAACTTTTAGATAACTCTTCAGAACAGTTATTGAGGGACTTAATGGTATTTATTTGAAAAAGGATTTCAGAACGTAAATTATTTTTTGAATACCTTTTTGTTTGAAAATATATTTCAAAAAATATAATGGAACACTGTAAAACCAAAAAAAATTCATTATAATAAATTTAATTGAAAATGAGGTGAATAGATCTTTTAAAAACATTTCTTGAAGAAAATATTCATTATACATTTAAATGTGTCCCAGAACACATTGAAATATTTGAACCACACTCCCCGTGAAATAATACAAATAAAATAATACTGTAATGTCATTAAAATATGGATATTTCAAATATAAAATTTCAAATGGTAGTATACACAACTTTTATAATAACATAGATTCATAACAAGAATCATGTCTCCATGAAGGAAAATTGCAACAAATACTACCTTATTCATTTAAATTAATTGGAACAATGAAACACCTTTAAATATATATCATAAAATGGTTATTTAAATACCTAAAAAATGAATTATTAATTAATATCATTCATTCATGGTTATTATACACACAATAAAAAATAAATGAGTGTTGAATAAGACTTGTATCTCCAGGAAATAAAGAGTGAGACTAAATTATCTTACGTTATATTATGGATCCTTTATAGTTACCAAAATCTAATGTATAATTTATAAAATAATATTATTATCTTTTTACATAACCATATTGTTATTTTTAATATCATATATGATTATATTATCACCCATTTAATAATATTTCATTATTAATCTTCTTTTCAATATTAATTGTTTCATCGTTTCTATGAATTTTTGATCATATCAGTCCTAAATATTATTTATATGTTATAGTAATAAAAATAAAATAATTTAATTTAGGTAATATATATAATATTATTTAATAATATACATTTAATCAATCATGAATTATGAATAAAGAAAATGAATTTCATCACGACGAGGAGACAACAATCCATATATATATATATATACATGGGATGATATCATTTCGTTAATAGTAATAATTATGGAACAGAATGGTATATATGTTATCTAAATACTCACTATAATTTTATAATATTTATATATTTGAATTAAATCCATAATTATACCCAACGTAATAATGTGGTGATAAAAAATAGATTCCACCACTATATAGAGACGGTTGGACGAACATACGCATGTGTAGTGATATAATTTTTTTATTAGTTGGATAGAAGGTGGAATATAGTTTTTACATAATCATAATAACATATCAATATATAATTGGTATTTTAGTTTTTATTTTATAATGAATCACCTCATAAAGTTTAAGTATAATAAGAAAAATGATTGAAGGAATCAGTAGAAGAAATTATATCGTCATTTATGTGCTCCCACTAAATAACCTCTTAAAGCACTATATATGGTCTTTTGAGAGGAAAATAACCTATAAAATATAAATAGGGATGTTTATAATGGAAATTTTCATGGTATATATGATCTTTAAGATTTAATGATTTGTGATGTTGTGAGGGAGGATGTTTCTTTTTATAATTGAGGTGAGGGGAACTTCTAACATTTTTAAACCAATATTTCATAAAATTTTTAAAATAAATCCAAATACATCTAGAATGATATATATTTGAATCTAAGATATGATAATATTGTAATATCACGAATCCATTATATTTAAATGGGTTGTTATATCAATTTCATCATTATCTTTTTAATTAATCCTTAATTATCTATTTTGTGTTTTTATATGCTAACAACATTTCAAATATTAAAATTTTCCAATATTAATTGTTCTATGTAAAATAAACCACAAATAAAAAAATTTGAAACTTTTGTATCATATTATTATTATTTGTTATTTTTAAAGATATATTATAATTTTTAATTAATTTAAAAATATCATACTATGAAAAAATATCAATAGTGTCAATTTTGACTTTATTCATTTCCTGGATTTTTAGAAATATCAATATAAAATGGCAACAATGGAAAAATTATTTCGTTACATATATAAGGGGTCAATATCATCTCTATGTTTTGTTTAATATATCAATAATCCAAAATTATATAAATTTTAATATTTGTAATAACATTAATTTGAAATTTACACTAATTAAATAATTAATACATTAGTGTTGATTAATTAATTAATATACATATTTTTTCCCTAAAAATAAAAAATTAAATACCACGATAAAGATGAAATTTCTATCTTCTAGAAGAAAATTAATAATTTAATATATCTTTTTTCTAACCCCGTATTTTAAATGATATATTATTAAAAATATGAAAAGTGACAACATAGACTCTAATTAAATTAATACAATATAATTTTCATAGTGGAAATATACATTAAAAATAAGATTTTTTCATGATTTTTTGGTCTTGTAATTCTTAATATCATTTAAAAAAATCATTTTTCTTAAAATATATAATATTTCCCTCATCAATTTATAAGTATTAAATGTAATTACATATTTCTACAAAATTATAAATAAATTACCATGATATCGGTAGTTATTCAATCTTAACATAGACTATTTATATTGGAAGATGTCAATGATTTATCACAATATTATAATAATTGTTATTATATGAAATGTGAGAATGGCATTTAGTCAAATTCATTTGTTTTATTAATATCTATGTCATTTTATTATTCAAGTGGCACTAAAATTACAATGTTTTGAGTCTTATATGTTAAGGATAAAATTTTATTCATCCAATATTTTTTCACATTTTAGGGTATTTTATTGTCACAACCCATCCCCTGAGGCCCATGTCGTGACTACCCCAAGCCTGCTTTCCATAGGCCATGGGTTGGCGAATAGCTCAAGAAATAAATATCTCAAAGAAGGGAATGTATTGCGTTTAAACATGTAAAAACACACACAGAGAATTGGAACACAATTGAAGAAAATTACAAATTACAAATGTAGAAAGTAAAAGTGTGGAATAAACCATTTTGTGCAAGTACCCAAATCCATATAAAAAAAGTACAAAAAATGAAAAAAATTATCCTCAGGTCATCCTCCAGGGATCCTACCTGAAGGGTAGGTATAACATGCCCATGTGTCTATCCATGTCAATTAGTCACCCATGTTCACTGTCTAGTCCCAAATACCAATTCTTTGTCAAATCTGTATATAGCCTGAACAAGACACAACAAGGTGTGGGAATTTCCCATGTAGGGGTGAGTATAAAAATACCAAGTAAGGACCTCGAGCCCTATGAATTTCTCCCAAAATTCAAAAAAAGAAAAACCACAAAGCATGATCTCAATCAAAAAGCACAAAGTAAAAGAATCTTCTCACACAAGGTATATAACATAATGAACATAAATAATGATGATTATTTGTAATGAAAAATCATCTTATTACATTGAGAAATTCGATTATTGAACCCAAAAGAAGTTGTTACATTTCCGGTCTACAGAGGGTCGCATTTCATCGATAAACATATGGTCGTAAGATATTTATAAGTGATGTGAAGATATAAGGTTGGTCCTCATCGGGTTATGCTACTAATTATTCATAAAGGATTGTAAATCGCTGATCCACACAGGGTTAGAATTCACTGATCCACACAGGTTCATAATATGCTGATCCTCACAGGGTCGTACATATTCAATCCACACAACATCATAAGTCATCGATCCACACAGGGTTGTAAGTCTTCAATCCACACAGTTTCATAAGTCTCTGATCCACAAAGGGTCACTCTATGTCAAGACCTCATCAATCCATGATATTTCTGATCCACACAGGGTCACTTTGATTCTGATCCACAAACTGTCAATTTTCGCTTCACAACCAGACACAACATTCACATTCATGGTGTGCTTTAGTTCTGTAGACTCTTCCCATAATTCCATCAGTACTACCACAACTTCCATGAAGTCTATGAAGAAGTAACCCAAAGAACATTCGTGTAATAAGTGTTCCAACATAGCAGATTGCTCATCAATTGGAAGTTCAGTCTGCAAGTTATAAGAATTCTTATAATGAGGGCCCAGTTTGATTCGAGTTCAATCAAACTCAGACATACATAAAATTTATCCAAATTCCATGTGTAGTATCTCAAAAGTAACACCTCGTTATATGGGTTCTAGTGCCACATGTTGTTCGTCAAACAGACATCTAGTTTAGAAGTTATGATTCTTTAAGTGACATTGGGTTTAATTGGGTCTAGGTCCAGTATGACATGGTTGGACCGACCCAACCCAATACGATCGGACACAACCAAGGCCATCCTGACCCAAGATAACCTACACTGACATACTGTGCCTGACCTGAATGTTTTGGGACCGGCCTTGTCCGGATGGCCTCGGTCCAGGCTGCGGGCTTGACACATTGGTTGGGCGTGGCCCGCCAGCTGTGCTTGGGGTTTTCTCCCCTCTCGAACGAAAGTTTTCAATTCGAGTTCTCCAACAAGTGGTGTCAGGTTGGATCCCCCCTCCACCTAAATTGCCTATGGTGGGATATGTGGTTGTGGGTCCACCACTGCCTCAATGTCTCCTTCACGGAGCGGAACCCTCCTTACATATGACTATGATGGTCGACCACCCCATGTCTACCGTAGCGCTTGTGGGAACTGCCACCCTCTCATGGTTAGTGAGCATGGTCCATCACCGCTAGACGTCGGTGCCGTCGAGTACGTGGTGTGGCACCAGCTGTGCATCCACGGTCCATTGGTGAAGCTCTAGTGGTCTTATTTCCAACCTGTTTGTGCCTACGGGTCACCTGAGATGCCTCTTTAAATGCATGGCCCTCGGTTTCTCCTTGTCGCCATTTACTCGGTCTCTCACGAAGATTGCCAAAATGAAAAGATCGACGGAGGTTCTATGCCTTGTTCAGATCATCCCTCACCATCCAAATAATTTTTTAAAAAATCGGGAAGAATAATAGTAATTATTAGCCTATAATGAAACCCTGAATAAATATCCCGCAATAAACAAAGAAAATTGGATCAACCTGTTAGTAAATTGGTTCACATTTTTTGTATTTTCCATGAATGGGAAGGTATAATTATTAAAATATTAATTAAATAAACACCCTACCGGGATTCATTGGATTCTATTGCGGACGAAGAAAGGGATCTGTGTTTGAAGTCAATCGTCGATGTCCTTTCCGAGTACTCTAACGGTCGTCGATCGATCAACATTCTTCTTTGGAGGGTGACATCACTGGAATTTCCTCATAGTTTCCTCTCATGGGTTCCTAAATACAATTCCAATGGTTTGATTAAATAAATTAAATTAACCCCCCTATGGGTTTATTTTGATAATTTATTACTTAATTATAATTAATGAACCTGTTATACCAAGAGATTTTTGGTTACATAATGAATAGATAAACTAATTAAAAGTATATTATTTAATTATTGACGGTGCATAGGGGTCCTGCCACTAGTTCCATATGGTTGCAAAATTAATAAAATAAATTCTTTAGTTATTTTATTCAAATGACCAAAAAATTGACTTTTTCATCCGACCCTACTCAGTAGATGGTAAGCTTCGCCTAAGCGAATCATGGCACTGTGAATTCAACAGTGCCCTTGTATTTTCAATTCAAGCACCGGTTCAAAAGACAGAAATCCCCACTGCCACATTTACTGAACGTACAATAAATATATTTCAAAATTCTATTCCTGGATCTCTATGCCTCGGAATCACATGCCCTCAATTTTCATATTCTCGAACTAATTTTATTTAATTAAAAAAATTTATATGGAATTGATGAGAATTTACATTTTTTGTCTTTATAATTCTATTTCTAACCTAAATTAGTTATTTTACCCTTTTAAGTGGTAATAAAATTTAACATGGTTAATATTTATATAATTAAAAAATAAAAATATCCTATTAACATAAATTAGAAACAATTATTTCAAATTTTGAATCCATTTTTCAGAATATGAAACATAGAAGTTTCAGTAATTCAATTAAAATAAATCATGTAAAGGGAATGAGAAAATGAGATTTTTTAAAAGTAAAAACCATCAAAATAATGACATGTGATTATATAAAATATCAATGTAAAATTAATTCGTATAAAAAATTTGGATTAAATTAAAAAAAATATTTTGATATTTATAAAATAACTAAAAGGATAACATATTAATAAAAATTAATTAGATTAAAAAGAAATTTTGTAATAAAATGCAGTATTTTTTAACTATTCATTAAAATAAAAAATACACCCAAAATAAATTGAAAATTTATCGAAACTAAATTTTGATTTCCCACTTCCAAATAAAAAGTATATATTTCCAAATATTACATATAAAACTGTTAAAACATGATTTAAAATTGGTGAACCATAAAAATTTGGTAAAAAAACAATTTTTTTATAGTAATTATTTTATCTAGAAAAATTAAATTTGATCTAATATCATGTTTTGAAAAAATATATGGATAATTTTAAACATTAAATTGAGTATATGAAATATATATTTAACTAATAAAACTGATAAATTGTGATTTTATTATTTTATAATCTCAGTTATTTTCATTTAAATAGATTATCAAAAAAAATAATTTTATTTAAAAGTTTTCGTTCATTTAAAATTATTTTATCACGAAAGAATTATGAATATTGACATAATTTAGTTTATAGAATTCATACCTACAAATATAATTATTATTTTATATGTTGGAACTATATTATTTAGTTTTTTAATGAAACATAGTATTTAGTAAAATGAATTCATTGAAAAGAGCTCAAAATTGAGTGTAAAAAAAGACAAGCATAGTGTTGTGTATACCACAAGGTACTAATATATAGAATACGGTGAAATATTTTATTGGTTTAGTGTAAAACACAAAAAATAAATGAAATTAAAAATAATTATCTTATTAAATCTTGTGGCATTACATTCTAACCCCCTTAAAATGAATTTCTCACATGATATTTTTCGATGTTGTAAAAGTATAGAAACGCCCATCATAAAAAGGGTTAATATAACTATAATCTTATAATAAGTATAGGGAAGTATGATGGTCACATAAGAGAACATATACTAGGGTCCCATGTATAAAAACATGGATATGGAAGAATAAATTTATGAGTAACTTTTTATGGAGAGTGATAGAAACCATTGTAAGGTAAAACATAATAATCACAAAACTAATAAAATGGGTTGGGTTGAATGTTTTTTAATTTTTTATGATGAAAATGAAATAGTAAACCATTTTTATCCTTTTTCATAGTGTAGTGGAATTATATTACATGCTTATCTGATGATTAGAGTTTCATCCTTTCTTATTTTTCCACTACACATCAACTTTTCCTCCAATTGATGAGTATTAACGATAATTTTTCAAACTTGAAGCACTATAATAATATTATAGAGAATTAAAAAAATTCTCAAATGATTATATATATAATTATTCTATATTTAATGATTCACAAAGTTTGGTAGTACCGGAGAAGATAATTCCCAATAAAAATTAACCTATGTTATGAAAAATAAATACAATCTAAAAAATTCAACAATAATACCCAAAGCTCACTATAGAACATTCATAAAATAACATCCCTAGATAATTTCATGAATAATATTGTTACCCAAAATTTAATCAAATATGAGAAAATAAGGATTCATTAAAACTTTTAGCATTTATCTCCAAAAAACATCAACTACTCTTAATATCTTATACAAAAATGTAATTAACCTTAACACATATTCTCCATGACAGGTTAATAATTACCATAAATATCTTAATTCCCCATAAGTATGCAATTAGAATCCTAGATTTATCAAAAATGAAATTATATAATTACTCCACATCTAATGTCTCATACTATTATATTTACCTTAATTATATAATATTCACAATTGAGTGAATGTATTCTAAAATAATATTTTTCACATTAACCAAAAATAATTTTCCAAGATTAAGGATATCAATTTGATAAAGAGAATGTTACCAAAATAGACTTATTGTTATCCCATCGGATCTTTTAACTTAAAATAAAAAGTAATATTAAAAATAGAAATCATATAGGATAGTGGTAGGAAATTGACTCTTGTAACCCTTCTGTCGGGGGTTTGAAACACAAGAACACGCCAAATGTGATGGGTTGTCACCCTTGCTACGAGGGTTACTTTCTCTAAAACTAAATAATTATTATAACATGACAATAATGATATAAAATTCACAAATCTAACTATAGAATAATTTCACCTCAAAGGATTGATCAAACCTGTCATTTTTACCTTCCAGAAAATGAAATAACACTTAATTCACATGAAAATAAAGGTCTCTAAATTACCATTAGTCGCTATAAAATTTCATAAACTAAACACTAAAAGGGGGTTCTAAAATAGTAATCTAATGATAAAACATAATATTATAATACCAAGATGGTATTAAAACATCCTACTAAAACATCATATTCTGCAAAGTTGTCTAAACCCAATTCTAATACCAAATGTAATATCACAAATTCCACACATCAACATTCGAAACTAAATACATTAAATTTTAAAATGTAATAAAATTTAATTCAATCAATACTTATAATAAAAAAATGAAATAATTGACCACTTACATTCCCAAGGAACTTTTTTGGTTTTGAAATTTTTTAAATTGGGAAAAAATCATAGAAACATTAGTTCATAAACTGCTTGTTCATAAATAAAACACATTATCTCTCACAATTTCAGGATTTTAGTATTTCACATTAGGTCATCAACATCATCCTTTTGAAATAACTCTATAAAAAACTCATTTAACATCTTTCCCATTAACCTGGGGAAAAGAAACATAATAAAGGGTGAACTCAAATGCTCTCTTAGGGTAAACAAGAATGTTGTGTAAACATAAACATGAACACAAGCGTTTGAGAACATGATCTTAACAGTAAAATATCATACAATAAATATCAAAGATAAAAAACATGAGTCATAGAAAAAATATTGGAATATTATAAGATATGAATCATAAGGAAATGGAGAACAAAAGACATGATATCATATCAATTGGATAAGAAATATAATTTGTTGTAGAAAAATAAGCACATAATATGATTTCCATAGAAGAAAAAACATTCATTCCACGACCATAATATTTGTAAAATTTACTATACTAAACCAAGTACACATTTCATTCAAGAAATATATTACTGAACCAAATTTACTTTTCATTCCAGACCTGTATTACGGAACCAGAATTACTATTTGTTCCAGTCATGTCTATCTCATGAGATATAAATCATTACACAATTCATTTTATGGAGACGTAAGTCTCACCCATTTAAAAATGAAATAATTATTTCATGTTCCACAAGCACTTATATCATTCATTTATAATGAAAAGAAATAAGGTTCCTAAAACACTTAATCCTAGACATACTCATGCAAATGAAACAAAATTCATATGTTCCAATCCTTAATTAATGTAAACCATTAAAAGAATGAACAAAAATTTTATCATTGGATCATATACCTAGTAAAAAATATTTAACAACAACTGACATTGTCTTAGATGAAAAATAATTTTCAGACATCTCATGAAAACAATTCTTGAGTAAAATATATATTTTTCATTGACAATTGATTTTGAAAACGTAAAACATTTTTTGAATTTTTTTTAGAATATATATTTGAAAACTTATAATTTTTCAATTTATAAAATAAATCATATCTTTAAACTGAATTCACTGAAAGGTGAGCTGAAGAGATATTTTAAAATCATTTCTTGATGAAAATAATATTCAAACATTTCAAGGTGACCCATACAACTTTACAATTTCTAAATCCCAATTTATATTAAAAAATAACAAAAAGAAATTTTATAAAATAATTAAAACAATGATATTTATGATATAAATGTCAAATGGTTGTATATATAACTCGTATAAGTTCATAGGTTTATAATAAGACACTGGTATCAAATAAGGAAAATTGAGACACACACTACCCTACTCATATGGTATCTTGTGAATTATGAAACACCATGAAATAGATATCATAAAATGGATATTTAAATACCATAACATTAAATTATAATGTAATATAATACATTCATGGTCTTTCTGTACACATGAAAAAGTAAATGAGTAGTTAATAAGGCTTCTTTCTCAAGGAAATAAAATGTTATATGAAATTTTCATACCTTAGGTTGGGGTCCCTTTGTACCAATTAAAAACTCATGTATAGTTTATTATATTATATTATTTTCTTATAAAAGAACCATATTATTATTAATAATTTCATATATGATTATATTGTCCCACATTTAAAAATATTTCATTATTACTATTCTTTTAGGATAAATTGTTTCATAATTTCATTGTTTTTTTCAAATATGTCTAACATATTGTTCATAGGATATAGTAATATAATTTCAGGAATTTAATAAATGGATTATATATTGTATTTTTTCATTATATATATTTAACCATTCGTGAATAGTGAATCAGGAAAATGAAACTCTTTGCTTCCTAGAGATGGTAGTCGGTACATATGCACAAACGATGTTATCATTTACATAATAGTAAAAATTATGCAAGTGAATAGAATATATTTTATTTACAGAATACATATAATTTTATAACTATTATATATCTATATTACATAGATCATAATACAGATGAAAATAAATAGGTCACAAAAAACATATCACACCACTGCATGGAGACTATAGGTTGTACGTACACAGACGTAGTGATTTTATTATTGCATTGGACGGAAAAGAGGTGGAATATGGTTGTTACTGAATCAAAATAAAATATCAGTATAAAATTGATACTATAGTTATTAATTTATTGTGAAACCACTCATGAATAGTAATTATATGAAGAAATATGTTTAAAAGAATAGGTATAGGAGATTTCCTCTTCTTCGACTTTATCCCTCTATATGACCTAGAAAAGAATTATAGATGGAATGATAAGAAGAATATAACCTCAAAAATGTAAATATATAATTTTATATTGTAAAATATATTTTTATAAATTAGATTGAAGCATTAATGATTTTTGATGTTTAGAGGGTGATTGCCCCTTTTTATAAATGTGGTGTGAGGCACTTCTCGAATTTAGAAATAGGTTAAATTAGAATAATTTCAACATCGATTAAAATACCTAGAAAATGAGATATATTAAAATTTAATATATGTTAGTATTGTAATATGACCAACCAATAATATTTAGACAAGTTTTCTTATCAATTTAAATCTTATCTTTTTAATCAATTCTTAGTTATCAATTTTAGTTTATTACTTAGGTAATAAATCTTTTAATAAAAATAGGGGTAAATTTTATTTATTATATGTTAAATTAACCATAAATTAATAATTTAGACTATTTTATAAATTAATTTTTTTTAAAGATGTGTAATGATATTTATATTTTTTAATAAAATAGTATTTTGACAAAATATCAGTACGGCCAACTTGGACACTATTCATTTCCTATATTTTTAAAAATATCAACATAAGTTGTTATCCCCAAAAAATAATTTATTACAATCATATGTTATAAAGGTCATCTAGAAATTTTTTCATATATTAATTATCACAAATTAGATTTATTTTCACATTTTTAATAATTTTAATTATATATATCAACTAATAAAAAAATAAAACATCAATATTGATAAATTATTTAATATACATGTTTGTTCACTAAAGAAAATAAAAAAACGATGATGAAGATAAATTTTCTAGATTAAAGAATAGTATTTATAGTCTAATATTTCTTTTTTACAAAATATTCAAAATTATATAGTATTCAAAATAAGAAAAGTAAAATCTATGATTTTACATTAAATGAAATAATATAAATGTAATAATCCTTTCTATATGACTCTAAAAATAAAATAGCTCGTCGCATGTATGATTATGGTGGATACATACTATACCAATAAGAATTTACGAATTGTTTTTTTCTTTTAAAAGTTTTTATTTTTTTAATAAAAATTATCTAATTAATTTTTTGTGTATTAATAAATTTAATCATGATCTATGTATAAGACATTAAATTAATTATTGATTTTCTAAAAATTATAAATAAATTACCATGATAAAGGTAATTTTTTTTATCATTCCAGTTGCTATTTATGGTCAATGATATTTCCATGATATATCTATCTTAAAATTATTATACTTATCTGAAATGCTGGTGTGGAATTTTGTCAATTTTGTTGGATTTATTAATATGTATGTCATTTTTATAGTCATGTGACCTTTAAATGACTATGTTTTAAATATAAGTTATTAATGGTAGAATTATATTCATCCAAGAAAAATTCATCACCGGATAGGGTCATTTATTTATTTTATTATTTTAGTTTTAACAAAAATTAAATATTTTACCTTTTACTATGGTAATAAAATTTATCATTGTTACTCTTCATATTATCAAAAAAATAAAATTAACTTATTGACATAATTTGGACCCACTGATTTCAATTATTTGAATAATTTTTTTAAATTTTAAAAACATCAGTTTGATTAATTAAAATAAAATTAATCCTATTTAGGAAATGAGAAAACTTTTTTTTCAAAAAAGTAAAAACAATAAAAAGATTGGCATATGATTATATTAATTCTAAATGTGAAATTAAAATTCAATGAAAAACATAATATTAAATGATGAAATATTAATCTAATTATACATAAAACCCAATTAAATGGATAATCTTACAATATAAATTAAATAAATGAAGAATACTTTTTGAATTAATATCAAGTATTTTTCACTATTCATTAAAATTTGAATGTTATCGGAAAAAATATGAAAATTTTAACCAAAAAAAATTTGTATATGTATTTCAAGTAAAGCATATAATTTTACAACATTAACATATAGAAGTTTCAAAAATTCTATTCAAAATGTGTGTGACATCAAAAGTGTATAAAACAACATTTTTTCAAAAATACTACTTTTAACGGAAAATATGAATTTGGTCATATATCTTGTATATAAAACATATAAGATTAATTTTAAACATGAGGTTGAATATATATAACATGAATTTTATTACTAAAATCCTTAAATACTAATTTTATTATTTATAAACTCACTTATTTTCATTTAAATAGTTTTTCAAAAAAACATTTCCTTTTATTTAAAATTACTTTTATTTTCACTAATAATTAATTAATCAGAAAATAATTAATCATATTTTCATAAATTAGTTAATACTATCCATACACACTATTATAATGGTTTGGTTATTATGAAGCATAAAAATATTTATTTTATTGTTTAAACTCATTGTTGGGGAAAATAAATTAAATCAAATGAACTCAAAATTGTGTGTAACAAAATCCAAGAATAGTGTTGTGTATATCACAATCTAAGATAATATTTCTTGTTTTACAAGTCAATAATGGTTTAGTTTAAAACAAAAAACATCAATGAAATTGAAAAGAATCTATCTATTAAAATTAAAGGTTGTTACAAATATCACATTTTTTTAGTACATGTTTAGTGGAAATGATATACTAACTTTAAAATTTACAGGCATCTGTTTAATGTTGTTGATAATAGTTTTTTCTATTATGATCATTAATATAATTTTCATAATATTGAAATAATATTATTAGGAATTGAAAAAACATTTTTATTGTAAATTAATTAAAATATTTATTAAATGATTTAATTTGATGGATTTTTTATATATGTTTGGAACATCATTAGAATTATATAAACATCATTTTGAAAATTTACAACCTTCATGCATGAGGAAAACCTGTTTCACCCAAAAGGAGTTGGGGATTTAAACCATGAATGAAGGATGATAGTGGTTTCATGCCTACGACTATACTACACAACATCCATGTAAAAATGTATTTATTTTTTGTTAAAAAATTTTATGATTAAATATTAAATGATAATATATTAGTATTAATTCGTTACATTTATAGATTATTGTATTGAGAATATTGGTTTTTTAAATTAGTTAGAGAAAAAATTACTTACTTTCTTTTTGAATCTTACAGTTTATAAATTTTAGTGCTTTGGAGAAAAATAATAATACATTTTTAAATATTAATTCCTTATAATTAACGGTGAATTGAATATTGATCAAATAAAAATCAAATGATGAAATTGTTCTAATGAAGTAAAATCATATCAGGTATATATATTTCCTTAAATTTTATAATATAATATTTTTACTCAATAATAGGAAAAATAACTAAAAATAAAATTATATACTAATACATTCTTTTTTTGTTGAATTGATAGTATTTTAAGTCATAGTAGATTTATGAATATGAGGCCGTCAACATTCCACCAATCATTCACTTATTTTTATTCAATGGACTCAATAACTCTCTATATTTATTTACACCTTTCAACTAGGTACATATTTTCACATTCCATTAATCATTTATTATGTTTAAACCATGTTACATGTTTTTCGATATAACCTATCTACTTATCATTCTCTCTTATTAAGAGGATATTTTTTAACTATTTAATGATGTGACATTTTTAGTAATATTAAATGTGTAGTTTTATAAATTTTATTCATAAAATAAAAAACTCTAGTTTATTGAAATCAATTTTAAATTATAAAGATGTTGTTTATTTATTGTTGGGAGAATGAAACATCCTGAAAATTATAAAATAATAAATATAATTCAATAACGTCTTTGACACAAAACACCAAACGTAGAAAATGAATATGAAATTAGAATAAATATATATATATTAAATGTTTAAAATGAATTCAATTCATGATATACCATTCAATGAAAAATACATTGTGTTAGATTTGGTTATAAGTAATATTGATTTTTATCGACAAATAATATAATATTGAAAAATATTACTTAATATAGTAAGATATAAAATTGTTGTGATATTGAATGATATGAATATGATAAACTAATTTAGGAAAATATATGGTTTACACAATTATTAAGTTAATTAATTGGTTACAAATTATTTAGAAAGGGAAATCTAACCAAATGAATATAAAGGTAGTTTTTTGGTAATTTTTTTTGTTCTCTTAAAGGCATTTTATCTAAATAAATTAAATTATTTACTATTATAGAATAATATTTCTGAAATATATATTATATATTTATTAAGATATATTTTATTCATTCTATTTATTTTATAGGATTTATAGAAGAAAAAATATAATTTTATGGATAATAACTATATTTTTATAAAGACAGTTATGTCACCTTTTCATGGAGAACTTTTTTTAAATAATTTAAACCATAATAATTTTTTAAAAAATCATTTTTTATATATAAATTTAAAAAATATATTTTATTATTTTTTTTATTTTTATAAGATGTTTTATTTTTTGATGAATAGTTACAAATAATGAATTTTAAATGAAAATTGTCTATTCACATAAATAATTTTTACTGTTAGATTATTTTTTTAATTTATTGTAATGTTTCTTTAGATAAATTTTACATATATTAATATAATTTGGTTTATTAGTATCAATTTTATATTGAATTTGGATAAAAAATATTCCAATGACTTAATCATTTTTACATTTAAACGCCACTTTCCTTTCACATCAAGAAGATAAATTATACTTTAATTTCTAACAATTATTTAATTTGAATATTAAAATATGGATTCTATATTTATAATAAGAATAATTTATAATTTATAAAAAATTTAACATAATTTTATATAATAATTATTGTTGAATGAAGTCAAAATTAATTATAGTTTTATGGTAAAAATGTCTCAACCCCACAATTTTTATCAAAATTACCTCATATTTCCTATCCCTTAATTATAGAAGGCCCAAACATATCCCCTTTTTATCTCCTCTCAATCATCCTATTTTAATCCATTACCCTCCCAAATCAACTTTCAACATCACTCCACTCATTTTAGATTTTTTTCAACATAACTTAAACCAAGGAATTAGTTTTGTATAAACCAAAATGAGGTACCTCAAAAATATCTAATGTTCTTAAATGAGCACATATATTTTATTCATTTCTCTACCCATTAATTTATTCTTATATATTTATCATATAAAAACCTCAGTATCTAAAACATAGCTAGATGTTTTTATTTTATTTTTATGACTTACACATTCAAAAAATTCCCTCAAATGGGATACACAATCAATGTTCATGAGTACAGTGGACTAACACATCATAAACTGATGTTGTACGTTCTTCCATTAACACATCTCATTTTTTTAAATAATGATGGAATTATTTTTTATTATGATATAAATGATATTTATAATGTATTTATGATTCTCTAATTATTATATAACACATGCGTCTCTAATTTTCATTTTGTGGGAATATGATAACATCATTTGGGGACATGCAGTATACCATCACATCAAAGCGATGTGATTCCTTCAAACAGTACAAGTAAATTATTAAGGATTGATTTAATTAACATCTGTGTTAAATATGACATTAATATAATATTATATTTAATATATATATCATAGAGTATTATATCATTAATAACATATGAAAATTTAAGCAACATACTTAAGTGTGTATGACCAACCGTTTACATGAATAGTTTATTTTATTTCCAATAAGTAAATATAATGGATTACTCAAAAAACCTATATAATGAATATATATCATTTTTACATAATTTTGATCCTTTTATTAATATTTAAATCATGATCAAATTAAAGGGAACAATAAATAACATGTCCATACAAACTCAAAGATCAAGTAAAGTACACACAAAATGATGAAAATAACAATGTATTTTTAATTTAAGGGATTCAGTTTGTCAAAAAATTTCCATATATAGTATTATAAATATTAATAATGTTTTTATATAATTGAATAATATTTTTAATACAATCATACATCAGTTTGAAGAGTGTTAAAACTAAAAATAATATAAGGTATGTCGATTTCTAGTCCCACAATTATTACTTTTATTCCTTGAAAATATTCTGAACATGTTTCTTTAATATGGTGTATATACATCTTAATGACATGTCATATCATTAATTTGATTATTTTATTGAAATTAAATGTTTAAATTGATGTTAATTTTTCATGGATATCATGATAGAAATATTACTATAGTAGTAGGGTATTTCATCTCAATTTATGTTCCATTGATACTTATTTTTTATTATGAAAGAATTAACATTCATATGGTCTATATACTAATCATTTTAATTTAATTATATTTTATTCTACAATATTTGTGGTATTATTAGATTCAATTTTAATTATATCATATAAGGGGATGTGAACATAATATTACCATGTGGTAATGAAATTTAATATGTTTTTTCCATTTTATTGGGTTATATTCCATCACAATTTATTTAAATATTATATGATTATATGTATACATTAATTGAATAATAATTTATTTATTAACAATTTTTATATGGATTTATTTTTGATACACAAAATAAACTCATGGATTAATTCTCACTTCATATTTATGATCATATTAAGTGTTATTCGAGATTCTCATTTCAATTAGGAGGGTTTACTCTTGAAATTTAAATAAATAAAAATTTTTAGTCATTGATTAATAAACATTTATAATCAATCCTAATTTTTTTATTAAATATTTTTTTTATTTTAAATGTATCATTTTTTCACTTTGGTACTTATAAAATCACTATAATATATTTTTAAGAAAACACACCATTATTTATCTCCTTAGTCAAATACCAATTTTATTTCAATATTTGGATTTTTTAAAAAAATCATAATGTTTTTTATCTTTTAAAAATTATTTACACATTAATTTTTACCCATTAAAAATGGTTTATGTTTCTAAACATGACATTGAAAGAATAAATTTTTTAATTTTTCTATGAAAAATGATATTTTATTCAAAAATATTTGTAATGATCATATTATATTTAAGCAATAAAGAAAGAATTAGTATTAATCACAAGGGAATAACTTGTATTGATAACATAATAATTATTTATATACATGGGTGGTGATCATTTTTATTGTGGATGTGATATTTTGGTAAATAATTTCATAATATTCTTGGTGATTTATGATTATATATATTGATTAGGGAGTGTATACACATTTCATACATTATTTTTTGATATGATTTTTGAGGTTCAGTATGTTTCACCCACATTTTATGAGGATTGTTTTTTACATCATATATAATGGACATAAACCACTATAGGCCCCCGATGCATTAATATATTTCATGATACAAACTAGATATTGTATTTTATGTGGACTTACCCATTTATTATATTCCTGGCATGAATCCCTAAATGTATTATATTATGAGCATGGAGCCTTCGAGGTGTTTGACTTAGGCATGAAGAATTTTCATTATAAGATTATTACCCTCAAGCTTTGTCAGTGTTTGATTCTTGTCTTGAAGCCCTTAGAGTATTAGATTAGTGACATAAAGCCTCAATGTTTTTTCAGATATCAATAATTACACATTCCATCATTATGAATTATGTTACTGATTCTCTATGTGATTATTCTATTAGTTAAAATATCCATGGTTAAGTTTCAGGTTTATGTGATTTTTTTTACGAAATTATTTTATCATCTATTATTCATCCCATATTATTCCAAAGTTAATAATTAAATGGAATCTGTTTCAATTATCCTACATGGAGTGTTTATTAGTATTATTGAGTGATGATAGTATCTCATGTACATATCCATTACTGAAAATTTTTTCAAAGCCATAATTTTTTCCCATTCCTCTAATATCAATTAATTTTACTATTAATGATTATCAAGAATATTTTAAGAGTGAATAATGTTATTTTTGGAAAAAATTATTTATTAAATTTGTTATTAAATTCTAATTCACGTCTCATATATATATCTAGTTTAAAAATACTTGTAAACTGAGAATTCATCAGTATTTTATTATTCATAATCATTACATTGAAATAAATGTAGTCATCAACTCTGGGAATACTAGGTTCAGGTGGCTACACAAATGGTAATTTTTATGTAAATGAAATGAATATTATTTTACTAGTATTTTCTAAAAATAAATGATGGATAAAATGAATTTAATGAAAAAATTTATATATTATAAATCTTTTCACAAGGTTTTGAAAATCATAAACATGGTAGATTAATATTTTCTTGTGGTGAATGAAAAAAAATATGAATAATGAAAGATTGGAAAAAAATTCCCTTAAAACATTAAAATCAACAGAATAATATTCCATATGACATCATATGAATCATTTAATATAGTGAAAACAATGATATTAAATATACTATATTAAAGGTTCATTATATACACCACACTAAATAAATAATGGGTGAATAAGTCATGTATTCCATAGAAAAAAGGTGATAAGAAAATCACTATCCTTGTACATTCAAATTATTGAACATAATGTACCCTCCAATGGAATTTTTTAATGAATATTTTTTATTTAAAATAAAACCATTTACATATTCATTATATAAGATAATTTTCTTATATATAATCATATAAAAAATTATTTCTCACATTTCGATGCTACAAATGTATTGGGATTTAATTACTTAATTTCTATATGTCTGTTTTGTATGTCTTAGATCATGTTCAAAAGATATATTTATATCATATCTAGAATGATATTAATTTCATAGATACCATATTAATTCATCAAATAAATTTTCAAAATCGTTTTTTAATTTTTAAAATTTAAATTGAAAGGAATTACATTGCGGAGAGGGTAGGTCGTACGTACAGACAAGAAAAGATAACATTCAATTAATGGTGAGACGGAAAGGAAATAGTTGGTATATAAATTTTTTGAGAAGCTGTATAAAGTTAGAATTATCATATATATACATTATTTCCATCATTATACTCATCAATGTAATGTGGTGATGAAAAAAATAACACCATAGTGTGGAGACATAAAGTTGTATGTACACATGCACGGTTCTTTCATTATTTCATAACATGAATAAATGGTGGATTAGGGTTATCCCATAGTAATAGTAAAATATAATAATATAAATTACTCTATATTCATTACAATAATAATTTATAAAATTAATTAACAGGATTTATAAGAAGAAATAATCCAGGAAGATTCGGTAAATACTGTAACATATTCTATGGTGAACTTCCTTTAGATATTTTGTTTAGAAAACTAGGGTTGGACTATTGGAAAGACAAATACCAATATTCAATATCCAATTATGTTTCAAAAAGATATTTGAAGTTTTTGTTTGATCTTGAAAGGTAAAAATTGCGTGAGGAAGTGAGGGATGAGCATCCCATTTTATCATATAAGGGAGGGGAACTTTTAAAAACTCTCTATTAATATAAATGGATATTCAAATAAAAAAAAATTGAATTTATTAAAAATAAAAGATGATATGGTTATAAATGATATCATCTTATAATTATTATTATTTTTTATATCACATTTTTACCATTTTAAATTCGTTTTAATTGATAAATAAACCATTTAACTATTACTATCACACCATGGATTTTACCTCTTAAGGGCCATTATAATTGGAATAAAATTAAAAAATACACATAGATATATATTTTATCAAATTTTAGACCTTTTTAAAATAATTTGGATGATTCAAATATTTTTATGAATTTTATATCTTTTTATAAATTATTTATTATATTAAAATAACATTAATGTAAATTTTGACACTATTTATTACTTTGGTTTTTAAAAATATAAAAACCAAAAGATAAACTAAAATGTCTTATTCAAATAAATCCCTATAATATAAATTTCAAAAATAAACTTTTTTTGAAATTAATTTTGTCAAATTAAATATATTTTACTATTTTTAATATCATTTATTTTATATTTGGATTTATAAAATTATTACTATATCATTATTGAAAAATCATTAATGGGAATTAGTTATTCATTAAAAATTAAAAATAAATTATTATGATTAATATAATTTATTTATATTAAAAAACAATATTTGTAGTTCAAGATACCTTTTTGATATCCCAATATTAAAAATGTTACATTTATTAAAAATATTTATGTGATATCAATGACATATCTATAAATAAAATATTATAGGTAGCATATCATCATGCATTTGGTCGTAAATAGTCATATAATTTAAATATAATTGATTGTGGATGAAATGGGATCATACACTAATAGTTTTGTAATGTTAGAGTCATGTTTTTGTACTAATCATTATATTAGTATCCTAAATTACCCAATCTACTATTTAACATGTTAATCAAAATTACCAATGTAACTATTTATATTTGCCAAAAATAAAAGAAAAACTTTTAAAAAAATAAGAACATATTAATAAAAATTGGGAATCGATTTTTCAAAATTAAAAACATTTAGGTTCTAGAATTTCATTTAATATTAATATCATAAAACGCAACCAAAACTATTTTTCTTGAGAAATTCATTTTTAATCCCCAAAAATACACTTATACAAAATTCAAGCCTAAGAATAATTAAAATTATATAAATAAGTTCATTTGTAACTAAATATTACTTTATTTAGAATGATATTAAATTTAAATAATAAATATACTTTTTGTTTAAATAAATTGGCAGTTATATATAAATCAATGTTTTAACTATTCATTAGAAAATCTATATTTTGTGAAAATTTAAAAAAATCACCCTAATTGAGTTTTAACAACCCATTTTTATGATAAAAATTTATTTTTTTCACATATAATTTATAAAAGTGTAGAAATTTAGTTTGAAAAAAATTGCCCCATTAAAAGGTGAAAAAATTTCCCTTGAAAATGCATAGTATTTTATGTTTAAAATTGGAATTTATTATAAATTTATACATATCTAACATATTGGTTGGATGAAAAAGTATTTTATTAAATATATTGAATAAAATATGATATTTTTGTTAATATTACTTATTCTATCCGAATTAATGTCTATTTTATAATAATATTGCATTTTTTTGTTTAATTTAGGGGTTGTGTGTAATGTAATCTGTCGATAAAATTATATTAAGAAAGATACATTCAAAAAAATGGTGGTGTTTAACATTATACAAGTCAATTTTTTTTAATTATTTATAATGTCTATAAGAACATTCTAGAGATGTGCTCTCCCACTTCTCTTAGGCACCGATGCCCTAGCCTGCATGTTTCCAGAGTCTGCTCCCCCTCCCGATTGGAGGGGGGAACCTTGTGTCCTCCTCTTCCTAAGAATGATAGGTTATTTCCAACAATTTCCACTACCATTACACCATTTCTGAAAATATGGATCTCTTTTAAATTTTCATATCTTTCCCGTCAGGCAACAAAAAATTCTCTGCTTTCGATAGAGCTCAACAGTGCCACGGATATGTGCATTCTCACTCGGGAGGCCCGATTTTGAATTACTCGGCCATCGATTGAAATTTTTGACTAGTTTTCCATTGACCAAAAAAAATCTTCAGAAGAACAGGGTTGTTATTATGATTGATAGTAAGGACTTCATGATCTGGTTTGGATCAGAAAATGATTTGATCACTTCCTTCTCCCGGGCACATCGATGATGCAGCAGATCCTCCAATTATCTTTTCTACTGGAGCATTTATTTCCACATGAGGTGGAACCCTTAAATGATAATGACCTAGGTAATATTTCATTAATTTCCTATTTTCTTGAAAAAAAAATCCATGCACTGTGAAATCTGTAATATGGTGGGGCGGTAATTTTGATCCGATCGTCGCATTGAGGCAGTGGGTCATCCAATTTGTCTGTGGATCTGCATCTAGGACAATGTTGCAAGGTCTCCGGTGACATGAATTTAGATCACTGATGATAATGAGTTTACATGGAAGAAATATCTTGTGAATGATTCTTGGATGTAAAAATACATGACATGTTGCCTCTTTGGTTACACATAGTTAGTTTTACACATCAAAAATGAGAGTCAAAGATCACTGGTGATGGTGAGGAAAAACATTAAAAGCATTGATGATCATGGTATGATATATTTGTTTGTAGAGGGTAACAATGAAAGAGTCTGTGTGGAAGAAGATAAAACTGGTGATGTAGTTGTTGAAGAACCTTAGTTTGTAGTGTCCGTTAAGAGATGTGATAAGGGTAATCCACAAAGGATCCTACACATAGTTGTCGAATGGGATAGATTTTGGTGCCCTCTAACATGATAGTCAAGAAAGTGCTTGATAGGTTGGATAGTGATCATGGTCATGGTAAGCAGTTCACACTGGATAATGATGTTGATTGTTATCAACTGTAGTCAGGTCATTTTTATGAGAATCCGTTGTGAAGTTTGTCTTGTGAAAATGGTGAGGTGCAAGCCAATAGTTCGACCTTCAATTGGTTTTCATGCTTGGAGTATGAGGAGGTTCCCATTGTGATTGAGGGATGTCAGTTGGATTATTATTTTTATATTTCTCCCCACATATATGTGGAGGATGTTGAGAATTAAATTGAGAACAAGTCGCATGATGGTTATGGTAAAATGGTGAATCCTCAATTTTGTTCCATGATTGACCAGAAATATCACTCCAAACTGAGATGGATTTTGTCTTGTTCAGAGAGTATTCTGGTGAGAAAATATTACAGAGTCAATAATGATTCCTTCGTGAATACCAATCTCAAATGGGGAAGTTGTTCTGTCAGTGACAAAGAAAACAACGACACTATTATACCTTCTTAGAGTGACATTGTTCATGGAGGATGGAGTAGGATGTCTGAATATGATGGTACTAGGACAATGCCACCAAGGATAAATATAATAAAATATTATTCTTACCTACCAAATTCAGTGACCACCAAGACATCCTCTATGTAGAAAAGAGTTGTTAATAATACACTTAAAAAAATTCTTGTACAATTTTTTATAGAGGAATTATCATTGAGGAATTGAATCTCAGAAAATAAGTTCTCCAATCTGTTGAAGAAATATGAAACGAATTCAGAATGGGAATCACCTATTGTAGAGGAAACTCATTAATAAGGATGTGGCGAAGGGTATTATTTCTATGATAAGTAATTATCTCATTTCTACTAAAACTAGTTCTTGGATGCGAGGAAGATGTCCTTCGGGGTATTTTTTCATTAATTAATATAATCTTTCTATCATTTAATAAATGGTGAGTCGTTTTTTCCTATGACCACACTTTTTGGGGTAATTTCTATAAAATAAATTATTAGCTATACTTTAGATAATAAACTCCACAAAATGAAATATTAAAAAATCCACATTATGTGTTATAAAAATAACTATGTATGTAGTAAGGTATTGTTATAGATTGATAGTTAACTATAAAATATTTAAGGATTTCCATAATTTAACATTATATCGGTCATAGAAATTCCTTTTTTATTGTCATACCATACTATTTTTATTCATCTTGTTATATTTTTATAATAATGTTATATTTTTCAATATGTTTTATTAAATATAATGGTTTCATGTTATTGATGAAATCCACATGGACCACACCGATCAATGTACCACCAATGTTTGGAAAATAAAAAAAAACTAGCTGATTAATGAAGAATGATTTAGAATGGATAATAATTAAGACATTGAAAATATCTATTATATAATTTCAAGGAAAATGAATTTTGGACCTAAAATAAATAAATCAATAATGAAAGGATGAGAATAAATTTTAAAATTTGTATACTAATAAAAATAGAGTATTTATTTTTTTAATAAGGAAATAAATTCAATGCTCATTAAATGTCTTGTAATTGATGTATTTGGTAGTGATAAGGAAAAATATTCAACTATGATTTTATCTATCATTATAGACTCATATAAAAATGTTGAGAACAATCAGAATTTGGTACCTTTCCTACACATGAAATATATACAGTCTCATCACTCATGAATATTTATCATCTATTCATGTGTGTTTAATTGCTAATTGAAGTGGATATCCTAAGGGAGACAGGAGAAAATATTTTTTTGATCCTATAAATATATAAATGAAGCATACATATAACTTATTCATATAGTCCATTCCTAATGATGTAAAAATCATGTAAACCAATTTAAAACTCAAATATTTATTATCCCACAAGAAAAAAATTTTATTTAGATCCTTTTATGTATCTATATGGGAAAATTTCGTGAAATGGATATCATTGAATCTAGAAATGATTTTTTCATACATTTTTCTCTAACCATGGTATGTTGTTATCAATCATTGGTATTACCTTTACACATTTCCAATAATTAATAGTTTCACTATCTTCACTAAATAATATTGTGCAATATAAAATATAAAATAATTGTTAGACTTTTCATGACTGTTTTACAACTCTCATACTAATCTAAATTTCTAGGGATAGGAATGATTTTATATATTGAATAGGAATACAAGGTTTAATACCCACAACCTAATTTGAAAAAAAATGCTGATATATGGTTGTGTGGAGAGAAAATAATGATGATTATCAAAATAAAAAATGTGTTTGCAAAAATGGAGTGGATGTTTAAGATAATATTAATTTCCACTGTTTGATTTTAAATGATTTAGTGATATCATATTTTATTTATATTATTATTCATGTACAAAAGTAGTATTGAATGGAAATGATTCAATGTATAAAAATAAATTATAAGTATTATATATAAGGGCCTCCTCTCCTTGGGACATTAAATTAATTTATAGAATTATTTTATTAAGCACCAAAATACATCTTCTAATGATGTATATGAGGGATATTTCCAAGGATTTTATAGTAGAACATATATCTCCCAACTATTATTTTTTAATTATATTATTCATTTTTTAAATGGTAATAAATATTTCAATAATATTTCTCGGTGATTTTTTATATATGTGAAACATAGAGGAGTCATAAAATAAATTTTAAAAGTGAAGAATATTTATTACATGTGAATGTATAGATATAATAAATAGAAATTGTGTTCAATTAGTTAGATAGAAAAATATTATTTTCATGGATTACAATGGTGTCACTATATGAAATCAAATATTTTGTGTCTACCAACTTGATAATCCTATACTGAAGATAACTGAACACATCATAAATTTGGAAAAAATGATTATGTTACTTCAAATAAAGGATTGAGGTGATGGAATGTTATTTCATATGTACTATATTTAACATTATCTCAGTCACCAAGGTAGTTTATGTAGTTCTAATGAATATTGGGAATGTTTTTTTTCAGGTTTACTTTCAGATGCCTATTCTGGTCATAATTCATACAATTTGAGTTAGAGGATGCTATTGTGGAATCCTAATCTAGATGTTATCGATATATATTTATACATTACAATATTTTTTTTATGAAATATATTTTTAATATAGTTTTAATCTTTTTGAAATGTTTTCTCATGAATCACCGAGTATATCTTTTGTTACCCATAAAACAAATTTATTTCAGACATTCTACTCAACACTGATCTTAAACAAAACAGGAAAAAATATTTTTTTATATGACAGTTATCACAAATATTTTATAAATACCCATATAGATATGATTAACATAATTATGAAAATATGTGGATTAAAAATGTATATATTATAAATTTTTTAGTGAATATTTAATTATAATTGAAAATAAAAACCATTTCAAAATAAAATAATATAATATTTTTAAAAAATACTTTTCGGAAAAAAACATTTAAAAAAACATAATAAAATCAACATAATTTCAATTATTATTTTAATGAAATATATATATTTATTTTAAAATAAAATTGTTAGCAGTAATCTTATGTGCTTTATGGACATGATATAAAGTGAACTAATTTTATTATAAAACTATAATTTTGAAAAAGTATTTTTTCCCTTCCTTTGGTGAAATAATTTTTAAAATATATTTTTAAAATATTATAAAATTTATTTCTAAAAATAAAGTTAATATTATAAATCTTCATGTAAGAAATATCTTATCTGGAATTATAAAAAAAATTCTGATAAGATAATTGGGTTTGTGAATAGTGAAAAATATTGTTCATTGTTAAGGATTTTCACTAAAATTATAAGATTTATGAACATTAAATTTTTATATATGTTTTAAAAGGTAGTATTAGATCAACTATATATATTTATCAAATTGAGTTAGTTGAAATAAATTTATTTTTTAATTTTTATATAAAAACTATTTTAACATTTAATGTTTTCCCTTTCAAAATGTGCTTTCTTGTCAGGCCTATGATATTATTTTTATGTTGAATCTTCCACATATATTTATTGAATTTTTCAAAATGGATTAAATGTTTTTAATAATCATAATTTATATTATATAATAATTTAAATGATGTTTTTTACCATTCTTAATAGAAAATATATTACAAATTATTAACCATTATTAATGTGAAAATTGGTTTACATGTGGGTTAAAAAAAGATATGGGTTCAAAAAAAAATAAAGTGTCAAAAACATATTTTATTTTTTGAAATTATATCATTTATTCATAAAAATGGTCCAGATATTATCCTTTTATTTTATGAAAACATGGCTACACCTTTCTTATAGAAATTACAAGTGTACCACTCACCCCACTTATTAAATTTTACCACTAATCCTCCCCTATTCACTCATAAAAACCCAATTTTTTTAGCCAATACAGTACAAGATAACTTTTTTATATCCCTACTAAAATGATAAAAGAATTATTTTTGTCATAAATCAATCCCGAGATGTAATTTCATCAAACAAAATGATGTTGTCCTAAGAAGAGGTAACACCCCTAACTGAGAGTTTTATTCTATTTTATCCTTATCTTTCTTAAATTATTATTAAACCATGATGATATAACAAAATTATTATCTAAAATATATGTAGATGTTTTTATGTTAAGGAGATAAACTATACGCATCTCATCTTTCATCACATAAGATACAAAATCACCATTCATGTTTACAACATATTAATGAATTATAAACCGATGTTTTTCTTTTTCCATCCCCAGATCCAATGACATGATTTAATGACTTAATTATTGAATATATATGGTAATTATGATATAATTATTCTTTTTAAATAATTATTTTACATTTTCATTTTTAATTTTATTTTATTTTTTTGAATATGATGTTGGCATTCATTTTTAATGAAGACTACCGCCTCATAAAGTGATATGATTCATTCAGGATTTAGGTGGAAGTTAGAAAGTATGTATGAAAAGAAAAATTTGATATATATTAAATATTAGTTATTATATATTTAAAATATATTTTCTTAATTTCTATCTTTCAACCTTTTGAAAAAAATGAAGAAAAATTCATTCAGGTGTACGACCTACCATCTCCACAAATGGTGTATTTCATTTTCTATCCATATTATTAATATAATTATATATATATATATATTAAATTTATATTAAATTTAAATCAATATTAAAATAATTGATATTATTTAACCATTATAAATGTAATATTACCAAAAATATCATATCATAACATACGTAAAAACAAAACAGTTATTGGTAAAACATTACATTAACAAAGAATTGTTAATAAAATATAAAATATTTTCATAAGTATATAATATATGGTATTAAATATAAAATAATGGTTTTAAAATATATTCATACTAATATTATATTTATTATAATGTATTTTTAAACATTTAAGAGTGATATCGAGACATATGGTATGAGATGCTGAGTCTCTCTCTTATTTCATAGAGAAAAATGTAAATTCAGATCTAATTTATATCTTGTGGTGTAAAAACTAAAAAAATTTACATTAAATATCATAATTATCCATAATTACAAGATATTTAATTTTCCATTTGATGTTATGGTTCATGGTGGTTTATGATTCAAAAGATTACTAATGTGCTAAGGGATTTTCCGTATCACAGTAATATCTATAAGATGCATCCTATATTCACTACATGTATCTAATATTTAGTGTATATATTTTAAATTAATTAATTTTATATTAATTAAATTTATTTTTATTTTTATTTAAAATACCGTTTTAGGTTCTCTATTTCATGGGAATGAAATTTCAAATTATTACCAACTGGTAATGGATTTTCTTATTCATTATCCTTCCTTATGTCATATGTTATGTTATTAACCTATCATATATTATGTCCTATTTATACATCCCATTTAAAATATAATATGATTAAATAAAATATTCCCATGATATTTTTTATTTTATTTTATTTATTTTTTCATGGGATTATAATTAAATTTTATCAAACTGGTATATATATTATTTTAAAAACACATCCTTTATAGGGATTTTTTATGTATATCATTGAGGTGTTAAAATAATATGATTCATTTCAAAATAAAATCATTAATTTTTTTATTCTGTGTTTATTTCATGAAAATATAGTTTTTACATTTATTTTCATCCCTTGTTGTAGTCAATATTTGAGAATATTTTTATTTTAAGAAAAACATATTTATTTTTGACATCAGTCAGAAACCCATTTTCTTACAAAACCATGTTTTCTATAAATGATTTTAAAATACTAATTTAAATTATAATATTTATTTACTAATTAAATTTCTAACCATTTGTGTCTTCAAAAAATGTTACAATGAATAATCATTTACTTTTCAAAAAAACATCATGTTCGACATTTACTAAAAATGATAAGATAATCATAATTTGATCTTTTAAGGCATGAACATAATTTTACACAATCATGACCAATAATGTTTTGAATCATTATTTATAAAAATCTAATTTTATTTTCAATGATATTTTTTTTTTAAAATCTTATGTTTTAAAAATTATTTTTCCAAGAAGATATATATTATTCTCAAGTAGTGTTTAAAAGGAATTTGAATGATTCCTTTATAAAATTCCGAGGTTATTTAAAAATAAAAGTATTTAATGAAATATTATTAATTTTATGTTCTAAAAATACATTTTCAATGAAATTAAATTTTCTTCAGTAAATGTTCTAAAGGATCTTTAAAAATAAATATCAATATAAAATGAAATCTATTTATATTACTAATTCTTTACTTGGGATATAATCCAAGGGAACCATTCTCATAAATTATTTTGGTGATTCATTATTGTAATGAAATAATATTCATGAAACCAATTTATCTTAAATAGTAAATATCATGATAATTTTTTATTAAAACCTTTTTTTTGGGTTTATAAAATGATGAAATAATGAAATGATTATGAAACATGTCTCTTTTTCTTAGGTTATGATATTGGGATATTTTTTTGAAAAAAAATTCAGTTCATGGGTAATGATATGATGAATGTGTTATAATATTATTTCACACATACAACTAATTTTGTATATTTCATGGGTTGGACCAATTTCTCTATCCAATTCATTGGGAAAATATTTATATCTCTTGAAACAGATAGTACTGAAATAGAGAGGGAACCTAATTCAAAAGGGGATATTATCTATAATGATGGTATTGGGAGGGAACCATGACTAAAATGATGTTTTATAGAGTTAAGCCACTCCAATGTGAAAACCTTGGAAGTAAACCCTGACAACAATGAAAATGATTTTCCCTTATTATGTGAATTACACATTTACATGTATAAAAATTATGTTATTATATCATGGATCATATAAATTGAATTACTTATGATTCATGTCTTATGAAGTTCCATCCATTATTCTATGTGTAAAGGGTGTGGTACTAGATTTTCAGGGTATGGTTGTCAAACGTTAATATCATGTTCTCGTACACTTTTTCTCATGTCATGTTTATGTTATCAATGAATATCACTATCATACACTCATAATAATCTTATTTCTACATTTCATATTTTTCCATTCCATGGGTTATGAAAAAAATATTTTCTACATGATATTATTGTCAATAGTAATAAATAAGAAGGCATTTTTGAGATATGTTTAGGATCATTAATGAAATTAAAATAATTTTTACCAAGTATCCAAATCCACTAAAACATTTATGATATTATTGCATGTATTTATGAAATGTAATGAATATTATAACAAACAAAATTTATATCTATGTATTAAAAAACTAGGTCTCTATAATATGTTTAATGAGGAAGTAATATATTATTTATATGAAATTATTTGATGGTATTTATTTTGGGACAATTTCTTTATGAATTCCTTTCTGAAATCATGTATTAAATTTCCATGGATGCTATTATTGAAATCAACACCAAATAATCTCTAATTTTTTTAATTTTTTTGAAAATATTATACCTCATTAAATGATAACATTTGATTCATCATTCTAATGGGATATAATTTTTAATAATGTTAACTATGTCATAACATGACTATGGTTTCCAAAATGTGTTTTTTTAAATAGAATTTAAGAAAGAAAACCAAAATCGAAACCATGTTGAATATATAATCATTGAAAATAAAATATATGATTTCAAAGACATTTACTTTCTTGATTAATAGGGTCATTGTGTAATTTTTGAGGTAACATCATAGATTTTTAATATTAATGGCTTTTGAAAATTATTGTAAAATTGAAAGGGGATGATTATTGTGATTATTTTCAATGAATTTATCCCATCCATAGTAAAAATATCCTCTAATAATGGATTAAAAAATGAACTTATAAATATTAGTTTGGTATAGAATATGGAAATAACTATGTCGTCTAATTTATATATTTTTATCAAAATATAGGTAATGTTATTGTCGTGTTTGGTTTCCTAGAGGAAACATAGTGGTTAATTAAGATCATAAATGGAGTTCAACTAAATAGTACTCCCTAGTTTTCTTCATTTGAGATATTTATAAATACATGGTTTCATAAAAATGATAGAATACACCATGAATGTCATTTATATGGGTTTATTTTATTGATTTATGTTGTTCTATTTTGTAGGATCATAACAATACTAATGATAGGTTGAGGAGCTATCTTATTTAGTTTTTATTTAATTACCATTATTTAATTGAAATAGTTTATTTTTTTTATATTATATGATAAAAAATATCTCTATTTTCAATATGACGATTTCCCACATTGTATATCAATGTTTTAATTATATGGATTTTCTATGACAATCTAGTTATTTTAAATTTTAATTTTCATTTATGGATTGACAATATACATTATTATAAATTTAAACAAATTAATAATATTAATATATAAATATATAAGCATGTATATGATTATATTATATATAACAATAAATTAAATGGATATTTACAGACCACTCATATATTTAAATTTTTTATTTCATACATTGTGATAAAAAATCATTTTTATGGTGAAACGCATTTTCAAGAAATTATTTATTGTTGAATATTTTATAAATAAATATTTTTGTTCATTATATAATTTAATATTTAAGTTTATTAGTATAATATTGATATTAAAACTTCATTGTATAGTGTGAAGGATTAATATGATATTTATTTTGAAAAAAAATGTTTTTTTCATTTTTAATATATTAATCTCCTAGGAAGTATATCATTATTTTTATTGGTGATATTTATAAATATTAGACTTTAATTTTGATAAATAATATACATTTTTGGATTTATAATATAAAATATTTCTTTACGATAATTAATTTTGGATTTCTCTAAAAATGATATTTTTCCAATGAATAGTAAAAATGTAGTTTTCACTAATAAGAATACTTTCAAATAATCATTATGAAATGATAATGAAATAATAATATATGAATCATTTTTCATGAAAAATATTCATTAATGGATTAAAATACTAAAATTTAAATTGATATATTTAATTTATAGACATATGTTTGACATTTTGGTGACTATGTGATATTCTATTCTCGGAATAAATTTTTGACATTTACCAATAATAATGTATGTGAAATTATCTATTATTTTTAGAATTGATTTTAAAGTAAAAAAACTATCATTTTGATCCATAATCCAATAAATCACATGTAAATTAATATTTTACATGATTTTTGGTTAAGTTATTGTCATTTATAAAAAGGAATTTTTCTAAAAACAACTTCAATTTTGATAAACACTCTATTCGTAATATTAATTATTTCCACTTATATAAATTGGGTCTTTTAAAATAGTTTTCATATTTTTAAATCATCATGTAATATTTATATAATATTTTAAACATTGTTATTAGGTCAAAAAAATATGTCACCATAGTAAAAGTGATACACCATGGTCATTGTTAAATTATGTGATATGATAAAATTATGTGAAAATTTCACTGTGAATAAAAATAAAACCATTCAATAAATGAAGGTATAGAGTTTTTATCACTCATCATATTATCCAATTTAAATTAATATAAATTTTTATAACATTTAGTTATTTATGACACTCTAACAATCATATTCAAGGACCTCGCAATTAGTGGGTAGCCTCTACAATTCGTAGAAATGTTCTTGAGGCCATGTGACCAACTGGGTTCAAGGATCCTTTAGGTGGCACTAGGAACCGGGACATCACAAATTGGTATCGAAGGAGTTCTATTCTACTGTGTCTTACTATTTTGATCCTGTAGACATGGATATGATATAATATGTAGTTTTTAATTAGCTTTTCCCAGGAGTAGCTAGCCCATGTACATGGAATACCTAATATACCTCAAATAATGCAATATTTATGGTTTTGAAATTTTTACATTTGATTTGATTTCATTATTGGGTGATACAAATGATTTGTACTACTATTATATATATCATAGATGTTCATTTTTTTGAATCCTGATGAGTTGAGGGAATTCCATCCCATGCGTCATGTAGGCACATGATATTTATCACATTTCATGCAATATTATTATTCCATTTATGGTGAAATACTAGTTTCATGTTGTTGTGATAGATGTTTTACTAGATATGCATGTTGTTGTGTTAGATGTCATGCTAGAATACCTCTATTTTGATAGGGTATTGGAATATGTAATTTTTAATTTGGATGGACTCCAAACATTGTTTCTTGTGGTGTTATGGGCCCTCTTGGATAGAAATTTGGTGGATCATATGATTTATCGCACTGTTATACATTGTGATATACATGAATATAATTCCATGATATCATTAGCGAGGAGTATTGGCCCCCACATATCAGAATTGTGCACTATAATCTATAATTATATGTTTTTTGCGGTTTAGAGTAGTTTCTGAGTCTTAATGTAAAGAAAAAAACCAGAATTAATGGTCTGTATTGATGAATACATGCCACGTATCCTTTTATTTGGGAAGGAACAACTTTTATTAAATACTTGTCGTGAACTATATGTACACATCATGTAGTCCATAATGGTGTGATTGGCTGCGAGGGTAGAGAAACTGGATTGAGATATTTTTGGTGGCACATGCCATGTACATGGAGTACATGTTGTATTGTAAGGATCATGTATCCATCCATGTGACTAACAACACGGGTGGTTAAAACATATGTGGTACACTTCATGTCTAGGGAGGACACAACATGTTGTAGAGACCACGTATCCGGCCATGTGACTAACAACACGAGTTGGTGAAATACTTCGATGACACACCATTTTTCTCATAAAAATGCCATGTAGTTTTTTTCTAAGAGTACCATGTTGTTTAGACATGCAGAGGAACTTAGGCATGGGATAAAATTCAAGTACATGTTGTGTCAAAGGTGAATGCACCATGATTTTGCGGAATTAAACGACCAGTTTTGGTAGAAGTAACACCATTTTTAAATCCTAATGAGACACTCTGTGTAGGGGTAATACACACCATGTATCCCTAATTTGAAAAAATTGAACCCTTTCTTTCTTCTGTTCTTTTCTTTCACTTCTAAGTATCAGTCCTAGATATTCTTGAACTACAATTTTCACTTTACCTTGCAGATTCATGTCACCGAAACATCCTATGGTTGTACACTAGAAATAGGGCAATGATCAGATAGTAGATGTGGTAGATCATGGAATACCAGCAGATCCTCCTGTCGAGCCACTCATGGCACCAGCCATCATACAATATATATGTGTTAATGAACCATTCAAAGAAGTATTCATGAGTTTTATAAAGAACATCCTAGGAGCACCACATCCATCCCCCTCTATATGAGAGTTGACATAGGTTTTTTAGTTGTATCATCCGCCCACATTCTCAGGGGATGGTGGATCTCAGGTTTCCGATTCTTTGTTAGAAGCAATGCGGTCTAACATTGATCATCTAGAGACACCTACAGAGAGGAGGGTGAAGCTTGCTACGTAGATGATATGTGATTCTTCCAAGAGATGGCAGGATTTTATATCACAGTAGGGACTATAATGAGTACAGTCATGGGATGATTTCCAGTGAACCTTCTATAACCAATTTTACCTGGAGACATTAGGGGTAAACCGAGCTCGAGAGTTCATGAGTTTGGATCAGGGTGCACTCCCATTCATTTAGTATTATTATCACTTCAATGAGCTAAAATGATTCACACTGATTCTATGGCGTTATGAATTATTTCTGGCGAGGAAGATAGAGGATAGTCTAAGGAATAACAACTAATCTCATGTGAACATACGTAGGATGACTTCTTTAACTTATATAGTCAACCAAGCGCTGATCACAGAGCGCAACCCAAGTTATTATGGAGCTTGATCTAGGGTGGCCTGACATTTGGAGTTGGTATTCCATCGTATAAAAGTCGAAATATTTGCAGAGAGTCGTCATGCGAAAATCGGAGTAGGTGATATACTCTTTCAGGTGGAAAGGTTATTTTCTACCAGTGTTGGAAGATAGAGAATACTTGGCCACATTTCCTAAGAGACCTAGTTGATTGCTGGTCTTGCAGTAATATGGTCCATCTTTAGTGTTTCTAGCAGTTTTTCTCACCAACAACAGGTGATAAGGGTTTTGTAGTGACTCCACTTTCAGAAGAAACACCACTTGTTTGCCATTAATTAGGGAACATGAGTTTATCTAGCCATTCAGGATGAGGTGGAGGTGGTGACCGCAATGGTCAGGCATAAGGTTTTCAACAGCCACATGCTGGATCAGCTAAGGGATCAAATACAGCTTCATAGGGCTGAGCTGTCGGTTGGGATTTTGTGCTGGAGCAAAACCAGTAAGGGTAGGATCCCAGACCCTCTATAGATAGAGGTACAATTTTTGTGGCCTCAGTTTTAGATACTTCTCTTTTCGATAGATGGGTTCCCATAGTTTCATATCTTTTATTGATGTGGAGAGCCTTCAGATTGATATATTTACTTATGCTGATATCTTGATGCAGGAAACACGGTTTGGAAATAAAATTTCTATCATACATCAGTGAAAGGAGTTCCCTCTTGATATTGGTGGGTGTCATATCTTATGGGACCATTATGGATTAAAGATGGTGAGCTATGAAATCATTATCGGAATGTACTACTTAGTTATCTTCTTGTACATTGACAATTGTTGTCACCATATGGTGAGTTTCACATCACTAAAGGGAAGATTGTTTCTACATAATGGTTAATGGGATGTCTAGGAGAACATACCTAGACACAAGCATCATTGGTTGGGAGGAGTTAAAACACAGATTTCTTGTTTCTATCAGGATGACCATGGGACTTCATAGATGTGCTTTCATATAGTAGGGGATTATTTCATTAATATCATTCCAGATGACTTTTTAGGTTTACCTCTAGAGTGATAGATATATTTCTCTATTTAACATATGCTAGGATTGTCACTGTTAACCATTCCACATCACAGGATGTCTATACAAGAGTTACCAAACCTCAAGAAGAAATTAGAGAAGTTACATGAAACAGGTTTAATTAGACACAATACTTTTCCATGGGGTTCGCTTGTCCAATATGGTAGGAAGGCGGATGGTACCCTCAGACGTTGGGTGGAATATTATAAGATGAACAAGTTGATGTTCAAGAACCAATAGCCCTTTCCGAGGATTTATGACCTCTTTGATCATCCTTGAGGAGAAAAGAGTTCTCGAAGATTTAAATGAGTTTCGGTTATCATCAGTTGCACATTAGACCCTCATATATACCTCTTACATCATTTCATAGTAGGCATGGTCTATAAGACTATGTGATTATGCTATTCAATCACACGAAATCTCCTACAGTTTTGATGGAAATGATGAACTAAGTGTTCCATCCATACTTGGACTCCTTTTTAATGTTTTTTGTGGACGATATCTTGGTGTACACTCACACTCAACACAACCATGCTACCGATCATGTGATCATTTTGAGTGCACTAAGAGAGAATATGTTATATGAGAAGCTCTAGAAATTAAACATTTGGTAGGACCAATTTCACTTATTTGGTCATGTTATCTCAGAGACAGGTGTATCTGTAGACGCCGAGAAAGATTGAGCAGTACTTTTCTGGGAATAGCTGGAGGACGACTTTGAGGTATAGAGTTTGATAGGGTTGAATGGTTACTAAAAATGTTTTATACATGAATTTTCATGCATAGCTACACCAATGATGGGCCTGACTAATAAGGGTGTGAAGTACATGTGAATAGATTCTTGCGATTCAACATTTTATTATCTGAAAAAAAGAATTACTTCAGTATCGATACTATTTCCTCCATATACGGGCAAGATTTATATTGTTTATTGTGACACATTAGGTATCGAGCTTAGTGTAATGATTATGCAAGTGGAAGGAGTCGGTGCGCATGGGTCTCAACAGTTGATGCCCCATGAGAGGAATTACCCTAAAGATGATATCGAGTTGGCTGCAGTTGTGCATGCTTTTACATCGTTGGAGACATTATATTTTGGGATATCATATTGCGGTTTTCATTGAACACAAAGGTCTCATGTATATCTTTAGTCAGCTTGATATGAATTTGAGACAACATAGGTTGATTGATTAACTTTAGTTCTTTGACTTGATGATTTCCTACACACATGGGAAAGGTAACGTATTGGGGAATGCATTGAGCAGGAGGACCCAAATACATGTAGTTTATGAGGCATGAAGTTAGTGGAATATTATAGCTCCATTCTCTAAGATGCATTTAGACGTTCACGATAGATAGGGGCAGATATTTCATTCCTCTATAGCTCTTACCTCTACTTTACCTGATCGAGTTCGAATGAGGAAGCATTCATATTTTGAAGGACTAGTTCTATTAGAGAGTGTCTTAACAGAGGAACAAATTCTTGGATACACCGTATGCAAGGATGAGATTTTTTATTATCATGGGTGTGTCTGTGTGTTAGCAGACATACACCAGGAGATATTTCATGATTTTCATTCCTCACTTTGTGTAGTTCATCTTGGTGTTACCAAGATGTATTAAGATCTACACCGTCAGTATTGGTGGATTGGTATTAAGAGTGAAGTAGTTGGTTTTGTGATGTGGTGTCCCACCTGTCAGCTGCTGAAGGAGGAGAATCAGCGACTAGAGTGGCTTTTACATTAGTTACCTATTCCCGAGTAGAAGATAAATGATATCACGATGGACTACGTGATAGTTTTACCAGTGTTTCCTCATGGGAATGATGTAGTTTGGGTTTCCATTTATAGACTCATGAATTTAGAACACTTCTTACGAATCAAGGAGACCATCATTGTTGATAATTTTTTAAGGGTGTACATACGATATATTTTATTTTTAAAGGGGTTCCTCACTTAATCGTTTCAGACAGAGACTCCCATTTTTCTTCTCGATTCTTAAAGGGACTAAATAGGGATTCGGGTACACATGTACTTTAGAGTACAACATACCATTCTATAATATATGGTGAGTCCGAGTGTATTATTCAGGTAATGTAGGACATGCTTCAAGCATGTGTCCTATAATTTGGGTGTTCTTGGAAGATGAAGATACCTCTTGTAAAGTTTTCCTACAATAATAGTTTTTATGTGACTATTCAGATGTCACCTTATGTGGCCTTGTATGGTAGCCCATTCCAATCACCCATATATTGGCTGGAAGAAGGAGAGGTAGCTATGATGAAACCTCATCTTGTCCAGGGGACCACAGAGCAGGTGGAGTTCATTCAGAAGTGGAATGCTACTGCCTAACCACAAATAGAAGTCCTATGATGATAGACAGAGATGACCAATGAAGTTCAAGGTCAGCGATCAGGTTTTCTTATGAGTCACACTGAGGTTGGGAAACAGGAGGATTCAAAGAAAGGGAAAACATCAATCGAGATACATCAGGTCGTTTGAGGTTTTGGAGAGAGCCAGGTCACTTTCCTCGTAGTTACCTCAGAGGTACCAGGCTATAAATGACGCCTTCTACATTTCTCAACATTGGATTTACTTCTCCGTCCCATCTCATGTTTTTAAACCCGAGGAGGTTGAGTTTGTGGTAGAAACATCGATCAAGGAGCATCTTATAATGATTTTTGATTACAACACGAAGGTTCTCTATATCTAGTTGGTTCCACTAGTGTGGGTGGTTTGGTAGCATGGGCGGTTAAAACACGATACATGGGAATGGGACGTCGATGTGAAATTGCAGTGGAATGATTTGTTTGAGGATTCCTCTTTTTTTATTCGTTGTTATGGAAATTCTGGGATGAATTTCATTAAGGGGGGATGTTTGTATGAACCTAGATCATCATTTTAGGTATGGATCAAGATTTCTGGTGTTTTTGGGAAAGGGGTAGAATTTTGAAAATTCATAATTACATGTTGTGCACCATGTTACTGCATGTGCTTTTATACTATCCATTTAACGGCAGAGTACACGACTGTGTAAGGTGACCTAGAGACCGACTAAATCAGGGCATGGTTAAAGAATCTACATGAAATGTACATTAAATGAACAATATGTGTAATATGATTTTTTTTTGATAAATTGGACCAATGATGCATCTACTTCCAAGAATTATCTTCTTCTAACCTCATCTCATCGAGGGGGGACTGAGAGTGATGATTCATCCTCAAGCCTTCGATCTATCATCTGTTCTCCGAATCAAACACTGTCGGTTTTTCTTGAAATCCATCGACGAGTTATTCTTTCTTATAGATCCTCTCCTCCTGATTTCAATTATTTTGTGATATATTTGAGGATGAGGGATTTTGACTTTTTTCATATATACGATGAACTACGTCGATTCAATGGCTGAGGTTCAACTATATCAACCATACAATGTCAAGGTAGCTGGTTTGTTCCTTTTCATAGCTTTCATTATATTATATATGCGAAAAGAGTTGAATACAATATTTCAAGGTATAGTGTGTTTAGGAAATTTAACCATGTTTGAATAATTAATTGTTTTTTTTTCATGAGAAAGGGTTTTTATTATGATTTAGTTTTATTACATTTGTTATTGATGTGTTTTATCTTTTTCATTTGATATTGGTCATTTGGTCTAGAACTATCTGTTAGGATGTTTTGTTTCCATTCCTAGTGCTATTATGATGTAGTTACTATTCTATGACATGCTTATGATATGAATTTTTATCTGCATAGCCTTGTAGTAGATGAGATTACTTTTGTAAACAGGATATCATTTTTTGCTCGATTGTATTACACAGGGATGTGAGAACGTGGTGTTGTTAAACCATTGGGGGAATTGACATTGATGTCTTCTCTAGAGTGTTTTTTATACTTTTTACATTGCGTGACCATATGGTGGGGGGTGAGTAATACCTTAGAGTGCCTATATTATACTGTTATGACACCATAGGGGGAATGCACGTTGAGTGATTCCTTAGAGAGTCTAAAGTAATCATTAAAAGACCATAGGAAGAATTTCAGGTGAGTGCTTTCTTTAGAGAGTCTTTTTCATTGTGAAACCAAAGGGGTTAGACTATGAGAACATTCCCATAAGGTTTCTTGTGATTGATTGGTTTAATAATTTATAAATGTAATTGAATGTTTTTTGCAACTATAGGACTATTTAATTTTTAATACATCATTTTTTATTAAAACAATTTATATTTCACTTTTAATATATATTCACTAACAGTTAGGCATAAATATTTGGGTCTTTTCCTTCTAAGATTTTTCTAACACCCTGTTTGGGTCAAGAATTTGGGCCTAAAAAGATTATACTATTGCATGTATAGATAGGGAAATAGGCCATTATACTTCAGGTAATTGATATTTGTGGAGCTGGAGAAAATGGGACCATGTAGAGGCTAGTGATGCTGCTGGAGTTTACTTGTTTTCATCATACATGGGTTTAGTGTTGTAATTATCAAATTGTGACATATTTTTATGTTTTCATATATATATATATATTAAATGAATCAGTTATATATGTGCTCCAGTTTTTTATTACCTTCGGTCTTCCTTAGTTTTCCTATTGTGTGGTATTACTGCATATCATGTTTAATATTTCTGTTATTCCACTGTGTTTCTCTACCAATGAAGGAATATTTTCCCCACTATCATACCCATGGACCTCTCTTCTAGTCAGTTTCCTCTAGAGTTCAGGGAAATGCTCTTGAGGCCATGTGACAAACTGGGTACTGGGTACCTTTGGGCGACATCCAAAACTGGGAAGATATAGAAAACACAATGGAATATTCCCAAACAATGAAGAATTAGTATAACCATTAAAATCGAACATATTAATTCATTTTTAAATAAATTATATATTTAAATTCCCTAACGAACTTTTTTATACATACTTAATCCCCTGATGGGACCATACTCAATTCTTTTAAAGTCTCAAAGTTTAATTGAATGTTGGGTGTAAAAGAAAGTGTTAATTTTACTAAAAATGTTCATTCAATTATAATTATTCTTCAAAAAAGAAGAAACTATATGATAATAATAATAATATATTGAAATAAGAATCATTTAAACATGTAAATATATTTATTTGGAATTACTATTAACTACCTCGATACCATCCATTGGGATTTGAAAACATCACCAACGTTATGTAAAGACTATCATGCCCATTGATGATATATGTCACTTTCCATCACCACATAAAATGGATTGTTATATATGAATGCTTAATGAATATATATAAAATTTATAAAATTATTAAGGTGTTGGAATATTACGTTTTTGACTCGATACGTAATATTAACAATTAACAGATATTAGAACTTGTAACCACCTAAAATGACAAGACTAATACACTATTTGAGTAATAATGTCTTACAACATTATTTCATTTATGTTAATAATATATATAATGGTGAATTTGATTTATCACATTAATATGAAAAAATTAAATAAATATTCTTACGTAATGGGGATATTATCACTACATAAGAATGTGTTCTTAACGATTCCACTGTTATATGAGGTTATTTTGTGGGCCATTTTTAACATATTCTTGAAGAAAAATAAATTTTTTTATCTGATGAATGATTAAAAAAGAATAGGTGAAAGTAAATAAATGAAATTATTATGAATTTATGATCATGTAATAATTTGGGTGTGTTAATAGTAAAAATTTTATTCATATTTAAAATCAAATAATTTGTTAATTAAATAATCAATAAAAATAGAATTCTTAACTATTCTACGTGAACCATCAAAATAAGTTTTAAAAACCTAAATTTTGATAGAAAAGATCAAAAAACATAATTAGAAAAATATAATAGAAACATTTTATAAGATTAACTCAAGAACAATACTTAAGGACACGAGACACTAAACTAAACTATGTAATGGATACGTAATGGTTAATAGTCAAATATTATTTTTAAAAAAAATTAATATATTTTCAATAAAAATTAATAAATGAATCTTTTGAGATATTTATTTTTCACATGAATAATAAAATAAAATTTATTATACATGGATTTTATATAATGTAATACTAATAATATATCATAATTATAGTTTTTTTTTCTAAATTTCAATTATACAAGACATTTTTTAATTTTTTTACAGAATTAATTTTATATGGTTTTATTTTTATTATCTAACACATGAATGGTTTATAAAAAAAGTTATTTATATTATATGATTTACAAATATAAAAATTTTCATAAATTAAATTTTATTGATTCCTTTGTGAAAAAAACCTATATGGGTATATTATTTCAACGTTTTATTCCTTGATACATATTTTGAATATGAATATGTTTTATTTTATATTGTGTATCTTTTATATATTTAACATTCTATAAAATCATTATCAATTTATTAATTATATTTAATGTTTTATTTATTTTTCAATTACTAAAATGGGTTTTGATTCAAGGGTTTCGAAATCCAAAAATATTTTTTAAAATTTTCATTTATTAAGGCATGTTTGAGATTGTGAACATATATTAAATTATATGATTTATATAAATTATATTTGAAATTTTGGACCATTTTTTTCTTATATTAATTGAATTTAATTTTTTTTAATTTATTTTAATTCATATACATTTTATATGATATTTTTAGGGGGTATTATTTAATAAATTTTTTAAATATTTTGATATCTTTTACTAAACTCCTCATACTAGATGTTTGTATATTTTATATTATTTAACCAATATTATAACTTATATATCACCTATTTTTTTATTCCATTTCCACTATCATAAAAAATAATTCAAAAAAATTTAAAAGTGAAATTTTAAATATTTTACATATGGGATTCTAGATTTTTTAATAAAATATAAACAATTGTATTTATGATCTTCATCCTGGAAAAATTGTCCAATTTTGAAGAATATTATTCATATATTTGATACCCTTTCATTTTCCTTGGTTTTTAATTTATTCTATTCCTAGAATTGTTCTACGAAATTTTTTAAGAGTAATTAATGGAAATAATAACTCCTCTTATTTTTATGTGATAACTATTTGTCTTTATTCTTGTGGGTTGAAATAATTATTTTGATGTGTTATATAGTGAAATTGAAAGCCCATAATTATTTTATTTGTATTATGGTTCATGGAATTTATATATGATGATAATTTTTTCTTATTTAATCCCCCAATGATTTAGGTAATGTTATATTCCTCTTTGAAATTATATTGGAATTAATTAGTCATGTTATTCCATTAAAATGGGTAATAATATGGTTGATTATATGAAAATTATAAATACGAAGACCCAATTATCCATCATGATTTTTTTATTCTGGTTTATGATTCAAGTTTATAGAATCCATTATCAAAGATGATAAATAATATCAATGTTACGTATCATCATTATAGACCCATTCCCTCACACTCTTTTGTACAGAAGTTATATGCCATGCTTCATGGTATAACCCATGATTTGTGATCACTTTTTCATTCTTGATTGTTTATTTATTCAATATTATATGACCATTGGATTTATTTCATTTTTATTCTATATTTATGACCACTATAATGATGTATATTTTTAGACATGTTCAAATGTAATTTTTTATTAATTATGATAGTGGATGAAAGATATATTCGAAAATGAATTTCAGTCTATATAATGGATAACACATATGAAGTAATTAAACACATAGTGGAAAATTATTTCGAGGAATGTGTCATTGATCATCATGTATACAAAATTTGGTAGATCATTTTCTATAACATTGACTAATTTTGGACGGCCTCATGAGTGATTTTGGATGCTCAGTAAATGTATCGGGGAAAAATGTGTAGTCATGAAATATTACCGAGGAAAATGATGATGTTATGTAATGGTATTTAGGAATATGAAGAACTTTGTAAAGGTGAACTCATGAAACATAAATGTCATTTTTTAGTTGAAAATCCTATATAAATGTATTCATCAACTATGTATTGGTCATCAAAAAAGTTTGATTAATTATAATGGTATGTAAGGGTAATTGAGAAAGCCGTACATTGTGTTAGTGTATTAGATTATACATATATGTACCATTTAGGAGAAAGTTTAGGGAAATATATACTACATATTTTTTATAAATAGAAAATAAAATGATATATTATATATTTTTATGTTGTTGTTTTATTCTTCGTGAATTATACCTCAAGGTTTGAAGTATGGATTATGATACCAACCCTGATCAAAGGAGATTCCAACTAATGAAAATTTTAGAAGTTATATATTATTTAATATTTATGAAGAATGGATCACATTGCATGTATTTGAGAAATTTATACTACATAATGTATACAAAATATTAGTTATTTTTGTAGGAGATTCAAAAAATATAATTTAGTAGTAAAATGAAGTATCTTATATATCATAATGCAATTTCAATGGTTTTTTGGTGATATTGGTGAGAAAATTATTAACCTATGATAAATTCCATCATTGGTTATTCAATGGTTAATAAAATTTATTAATTTTTCAAATGCATGATTAATATTGATATTTTATAGGTAACAATATAATATTCCCTTTCATGTAACTATGATGTAGAATATTCATTCAATCATGGATGGTGACATTATAAATGAATTTACATTTGGAGTGTTATTGGATATTATGATATCACAATATTGAAATATTTTAAAAGGAATATATATTGATTCATTAAATTTTTTTGAGGATTTATTTATGTGGATTGGAATGAGATTAAAATTGGTAAATAAATCATAAATTCATTGAATATTATAAATATAATAAATCAATTAATTTAACAATTATTGAGATTAAAAAATAAAAATATTGCATTATTACTCATATATTACGAAAAAAAATTCATGATGTTGTTAAAATGAATATAAAAAGGAAATCTCATGTGATACTGATATTTTTTATACTTCAGACTAATTAATAACATCAATATTACATGTTGTCGATGAGAGGGGTGGAAAATTCAGGAATACTCTCAAGAATACTAGATCTGTTTTACCTAAATATTTTTAGACAAAGGAGAACTCATGTGTCATAAGATTTTTTATGGAGTATCATGATCATTAGATAAATTAAATTATATATTTAAGACTTTTAAGGATTGTACAGAAGATAACCATATAATTTATTCTTTTTTTGGAATATCATTATGAAGGAGGCGAAAAAGTGAACGAGATGTAAGATATCATTCTATCACTAGATAAAATGAAAATGGGCTTAAAAATAAGGTCTCTATCCATTTATTGGAGGATTGTGATTGGAGTTTTTAACTAAACACATATGAGGATAATTAAATTGGGGAGAATATTTAATTATGGAATACATATTTTTGGATAGGGTGTATAACCAAATATAACTAGAGGATAAACTACTCAAGTGAATAACAAGTTACATAAAAAGGCATTTGATTTGAGAATATAACAAATCACAATCATAAGGGACTCATGTGTCTACAGTTTATGATAATAAGATTGTTGTGTTGAATTAGTTGGTTTGGATGATTGTCCATCAATCACATGGTGGAGGATTTTTTGAAAAATTATGAATACTATGTTTTATTTTCATTTTTAAAGGTACATTTTTGGTGAGTATTATAGATGTTCTAAATGAGGTCATTGAGTCTTCAACCAGATATAGAGAATTATTTTTGAAAGAATGAGATTTAATAAAACTAAATTATATTTCATATCCTCCCCCTCAACTATTATAGAACCATCCTTATGATGGAAATTCATGAAGCATCAATCAATGCTTCTCTATTTTTTTCTAGAATTTTTTTAGATTTAAACAAGAACATGATATATAAGATCATTTCCATGAAAATCTATGTTACTCCCTATCCCTAGAAGCACAGAGTCCGTGCATTAATACGTATCATTGGCATGATCAACAAGATTGCCTTTTAAAAGATAGATTAGTTTAGTAGCTTTGGAAGTACTAAATACATTCATAATGTTTACATTACATCAGATGTAACATCCCAAGTAAGTAATTAATAATAGATATTTTTATCTATGTCTATTAATGAATTAGATAGTGTTTTAGAGGCTTACAATGAAAATAAATCCAATCTTAAGCATGGAATACACTAATATTTTTAAAATATTGTTTTACTGCCTTTTGATGGAAAACCATTTTTAAATCTATATTTTGACAATTATATAAGCTATGTTTGTCAAAATAAACTTATTAGTTATTATTGGGACATCAAAATTTACTTTGTGTGAATTTTTGGAATTTTTCTGACAATGTTCATTTTTTTAATGAATAGTGGAAAATTCTGCATTTTACATCAAAACTGCTTTTTAATCTAATTTATTTATATGAATAGATTATCTTTTGAATTGTTTTCTAAGTGAAATTAGAATATATTTTTACCATTTAATCCAATGGTGGTCATTGGAATCAATTTCACATTGAAATTGGACTTAAACTGGTGTCAATCTTTTGATTCTTATTATTTCAAAAAAACACGCTATTTGCTCTGACAGCGGGAATTAATTACTAAATTAATTAATGTGACTTATATGTTTTTTATTTTGTAAAATAGACTTTATTTTTGAATTTGGAATATCGAATATAGCTTAGAGTGAATTTTTGGTAATTATCTGAAAAACTTCAATTTTTTATGAATAGTGAAACCACTAAGTGTTACTTATAAAAACTGATTTTCCGTTTAAAGGAAATTTTTCCATCATTGTGTTTTGAATTTCGAAAATCCGACATACATGGTTGTCATTAAAAATTAAAATGTGGTTCAATGGGATTAAAATAATTTTTTGGTGAATAGTAACTTATTAAGTTTTTAATCGCGATTAGTGGTAATTAGTGTAGTTTAAGGTAAAAATAATTCTTTAATAAAATGATATGAGCTTGACACATGTCCTACCATCATTTTTTGTGTCATGGCCTACCAAGAAAATCCATGGGTCAACTTGGGGACCCCATGGAGCCACTTTGGATGGGAAATGACATAAATAACTTTTTATTTAATGTAAAAGTAAAAATGACACAAACATAATATGTTTTACGAAAACAATTTTTACATGGGGTTATAAAGATCAGATTTTTTATTATAAATAGTCTTTGGAAATCTAAAACTATTTCTCAGATCATAGTATTTTTTTTATAATTTTTAGACTTTAAATAAATTAAATTATTGATGACATCATGATGATGCAGCGATGACCTCATTATTTAACGATTTAAATAAAATGGAAAGATAATGTAAAATATAAAACCTACACATGGAAAAAACCAATTGGATGAGTGGATTTTGAAACCTTATGACCTTATCCTAGAATTATATCAATGTGGGACCTTTTTAATCCGAAAATCATTTTAAAATAAAGTAACTTATCTTTACTTTCCAAGAGTGCCCCTCCTCTCCTCTTATAAAAGGCCCCCACCTCTACCTCATTTCACACACTCCTCAAGCCTTTGGATCGGCCAAACCCTACCCATTTACTCTCTCCACATCCCTCTACTCATCCTAGAGGATTCCCTTTGCGCAGAATCCTTTCAAAGTAAGCCTTTATGCTCAAATCAAAAGGAGTTACACTTTTAAAGGTAGTTCAATCTCTCATGTTCATTTGTTTTATTTTGCTTCTCCAACCCCATAAAATATTTTTATTTACTTCTTTTGTAACAGAAAAAGTATCTTCAATATACTAGGATGTTTTTATAAGATTTATTCGAGCTACACTCTCACACAACTACATCAAATGGTTATAGAACATACGGTTTCCGTGGATGGCGAAATTCTGCCTCCCGAAACGATGATTGTTCAATACTCATTTATCACCTTCAAAGGTGGCCATTATGATGTCACTATTTTTATATATGATATATAATATGTTTATTCTTTCCTTAAGCTTCTGTATTTTTTATTTTTGGCATACCATTATTGTTTCCATTATGGGTAAACACGATATCTTCATTTTAGGAAGTGCGGACTACCGCCCCCTGAAAGTGATTTGATTTGTTAACACCATATGTGGGATGTGTAAAGGATGAAGTTAATGATATTATATATTTTATTATACTGGAATTATATTATACTCTTATATCAATATTATTCCATTCTAGAAAATAAGAAATAGAAATGGAAGTAGCGTTCATGAATACGTACGACTTACCGTCTCCATGAACGGTGCATTTCATTTCTTACCTCTAAATGATTATGTAATATTATAAATGCATGAATGTACTGAATATATATGACTTATATAATATCTACATCATGAATATCATTCTGTATATAATGAACCTTTGACCAAATTAACCACATGTAAGTGTAAGAAGTCTATTTTTGACTTAAGAACCAAATACCGGAAAATTGAACATTATTAACTTAAATGAATACATGATGTTCATAACATGGTATAAAAGGAATAATAAACTTGAAAAAGGTTCTTAAGAAAGTAGATATTAACTAAAATTTATTATTTAGTAGATTAAAGAATGGTCGGGTCAAGTCGGAAACGAGGTATGGGACTTCGTCTCAATCTCCTTTCATTGAGGCATATTTTATATTATTCACAACTTTCATTTATACGGTGTATAAACCCCTTTGACTTTTATGTTTATTCAAAAGGAATCTTTTTTATACGAAGCATTTACTAAACGAAAAAAGGGAATGTTTTTGTCATACTTATGCGGCGACAACGACTTCTCCGTCGTTGTAACCGTTATTTGAGTTTCGGCTTCCTCTACAAGCCAAACCTTCTTTTTAAAAGAAAAATAAATACCATGTTTTACTTTTCTTTTATTTTTGTATTGAAAATGGTTTTCATAATGATTTTATATCAATGTGTTGTATTGATATCTTGTGATTGAAAGGTGGAAATGTTATGTTTCCTTTATGCATGTTTTATGTGATACGATTATGTTGAGGTTCTTGGGCATTATTATGAAAACGGTTGGTTCCATGATAAACTAAGGTCGAGTGAGCCCGATATAGCTCTTCAATGCATTGGGTAACGCGAAGGAGTGAAATTTTAAGTTTTCTCCGAAGAGATTTAGGGAATATATTGTGCTGGGTATTCCAAACATAACCCAGAGGGTTACTCCCTACGTAAGAATGTTATGAATGCCTCAAGTTACCTTTATGTCTTATGATATCAATGATTTACTCATGATTTGATGAGGTATGTTAATGTGCGTATGTTTTATGTGAAAAGTATGATTTCACTCTTATGTATATATGTACCCATGTTTCCTTTCCATGTTTTTATAACCCATACTGAGATTTTTATGCTCATCCCAAGTTTTTTTTGAAATGATTTTCACAGGTAAAGGGAATGGTACATGATATGATGATAGTGTCAAGGAAGAGTCAATAAAGAATCCATGTTTTATTTAAATATGATTCCATTGATGGGAATGAAGAATACTATCTTTATGTAACCACTTTGTTTATATGTGGAATGTAATGCAAGTTTTATGATCTAATTATCTAAAACTCTAAACCCGAAAAGATCCTCAATGAGTAATCTTGTAATAACTCAAGATTAAGTAAGGTTTAAGGCTGGGGCCTTATATTTGGTATCAGAGGTCGGTTTAGATAACATTAAGATTTAGAATTATATGAAATGATTATCCAGAAGTTTTTTTTATGGTCAAATTGAAGTGATATAACATTTGAAGATTACCATGTTGCTTCATCTAAGACATGTTTGTTCAGAATGGTTTTCCATAGAGGAAACAGGGAAGCAGTGCTAGGAAGGCATACAGAAGGAAATAACCTTCCGAATCAGCATCCAGAAATGGTCCAAATTGGAACTGAACAGTTTGTTGCAGTAATGGTGCAGTTGAATTAGGCTATAAATGGTGGTGGTATCCATGAAAGAGATCAGCCATATCAACCACAGAGGAACATGTCAGTGGTGGAACATTTCATAAGGAAACATCCCCCATCATTCAGAGGATCATCTGACCCTGTGTCAGCTGAAGGATGGATTAAAGCACTGGAGAAGATTTTTGATGTCATGGGGTGTTCAGACGATCAAAAGGTTAGTCTTTCCATTTACCGTTTGGAGGGTGAGGCAGATCAGTGGTGGTTGATGGTTAAAAATATCAGGGACGCTGATGAGATTGATGCTCTTGACTGGGATTAATTCAAAGGTATGTTTCTTGAAAAGTATTTTCCTAAGGCTGTTCAACTTAGGATGGAGAATCAATTCTTGGAATTGAGGCAAAAGGAAGACTCAGTGGCTACCTATGAATAAATGTTCACTCGATTGGAAATGTATGCTCAAAATTTTATCCGAGACCTTGTTAGTAAAATCAATCGTTTTTACTCAGGATTAAAGCCAAAATATCGAAGGGAATTAGCTTCTCGTGAGTTTAAAAGTTATGAAAAGCTTTTTCGATGTGCTGAAAAGGTGGAAATGGAGTTTTTCGATGATCAAGTGTTCTATAACAACCAACAGAAGAAGATACCGAGGTGGCAGGAGAAAGGTAATAATTCTTCAAAAAAGTCTGATGGTAAGAAAACTAAGTTTCCAGTTTGTGATAAATGTGGAAAAAGGCATGCTGGGGAATGACTTATGAATTATAGAATGTGCTACCGATGTGGTAAGATGGGACATAAGGCTCGTTATAGCACTGAAAAGGATCAAGGTGAAGGTAAGACCAAATTTGATTTACATTTAGTGAAATGTTTTAAGTGCAATGAGATGGGTCACTATGCAAACGAGTGTCCGACAAAGATCTTGAGTGATGGGAAGCAGTTAGACTACAAGCAGAAAGGGGTGGTGAAATCCTTTGCAACTACTTCAGCAGATGTCGGACCATCAAATGAAGTTGTATCAACTCCAGGGAGCTCAGTATTTTTCAAATATTGACTTGAGATCGGGGTACCATCAGCTGAAGTTAAAGGAGGAAGATGTTCCGAAGACTGCATTCAATACAAGATATGGCCATTATGAATTTTTAGTAATTCCTTTTGGGCTAACAAATGCACCTGTTGTATTCATGGACTTAATGAATAGAATTTTCCATGATTTCCTGGATAATTTTGTGGTGGTTTTCATTGATGATATTTTGGTGTTTTCTAAAAGTAAAGAGGAGCATGAAAGACATTTAAGGGTTATCTATCAAACCTTAAAAGAAAAGAAACTGTATGGAAAATTCAGCAAGTGCGAGTTTTGGTTGCAACAATTTTCTTTCTTTGGTCACATTGTTTCTAAATATGGGATAACCGTTGATCCTGCAAAAAAAAGTTGTTGAATAATGGCCAAGACCCACAATTGTAACTGAGATTCGTAGCTTCCTTGGTTTGGCAGGATATTACCGATGGTTTGTTAGAAATTTTTCATGGTTATCTAGTCCAACGACTAAGCTATCTCGGAAGGGTGTTATGTTTATCTGGACAAAATAATGTGATGATTGTTTTTAGGAATTGAAATGAAGATTGGTGAATGCTCCAGTTTTGGCACTACCTTCCAGGAATGGTGAGTTTGTTATCTACAGTGATGCTTCATTGAAAGGACTTGGTTGCATCCTAATGAAGAATGATTAGGTAATTGATTATGCTTCACGACAGTTGAAAACTCATGAGGTAAATTACCCTACACATGATTTGGAATTAGCTGTTGTTGTTTTTGCTTTAAAAATTTGGAGGCATCATTTGTATGGAGTAAAGTGTGAAATATATACCGATCACAAAAGTTTAAAGTATATATTCACTCAGAAAGAATTGAACATAAGACAAAGGAGATGGCTAGAATTAATCAAGGATTATGAATGTACAATTCATTACCATCCAGGAAAAGAAAATAAAGTGGCTGATGCTTTGAGTTGAAAAAGTAATGCTTCATTAGCAATGTTGAGTTTGGAACGTGATCCTTTGGTTAAGGATTTGATGAACTTTGGAATAGGAGTTGTTGGTGCAGGAAGTTCTTCTGTTTTGTTTCAGGTATCAGTGAGATCATCTCTATCAAATAGAATCAAGCAAGCACAGAAGCAAGACAGTGAGTTGTAGAAAAAGGTAGAGCTGGTTCAGAAATGTAAGTTTCCTGAATTCAACATTGATAATGATTGCATTTTGAGATTTGGTAAGAGATTGTGTGTGCCTTATGATTTACAGTTGAGGAGAGAGTTTTTATGTGAAGCTCATAGTTCTCCATTTTCAGTTCATTCTGGTAGTACTAAGATGTAGAGAGATCTGCAGGAGTATTACTGGTGGGATAGAATGAAAAGAGATATTGCTGATTTTACTGTGAATTTTTCGACTTGTCAACAGGTTAAAGCAGAGCGGCAGTTACCAAAAGGGATGCTTCAGCCTTTACCAGTGCTAGAGTGGAAATGGGAGAATATATCCATGGACTTTGTTGTGGGATTACCAAAGTCATCTCGAGGTAATAATGCAATCTGGGTTATTGTTGATCGCTTGACAAAATCTGCTCATTTTCTTCCTATTCGAGATACATTCTCTCTAGATCAACTTTCTCATTTGTATCTTAAACAGATAGTCAGGTTACATGGAGTTCCTCTCTCCATTGTATCTGATCGTGATCCCAGGTTCACTTCTATCTTTTGGAAAGGCCTTCAGAAGTCGTTGGGTACTGAATTAAATTTTAGTACCGTTTTTCATCCTTAATCAGATGGGCAGTTAGAACGAACAATTCAGACATTGGAGGATATGCTACGAGCTTGTTCTATGGATTATCAGGGATGTTGGGACCAACATCTTTCTTTGGTTGAATTTTCATATAATAACAGTTTTCATTCCAATATACAGATGGCACCATTTCAGGCATTATATGGGAAGCGGTGTCGAACTCCAGCTTTCTGGGATGAAGTGGGTGAAAGGAAGTTGATGGGACCAGAATTGGTAGAAGAGTTGGTAGAAAAAGATCAGCTGATTCAGAAGCACATGACAATAGCTCAGAGCAGGCAGAAGAGTTATGCAGACTACAGGAGGAAGGATCTCTCTTTTGAGGTAGGTGATCATGTTTTTCTCAAAGTATCACCATGGAAAAGTGTTATGCGATTTGGTAATAAAGGAAAGCTGAGTCCAAGGTTCATTGGACCATATGAAATTCTGGAGAGAGTTGGATCAGTTGCTTACCAAGTGGCTTTACCTATGAGTTTATCTCAGGTACACAATGTTTTTCACGTTTCGATGTTGAGAAAGTATATGCCAGATCCATCTCATGTTTTGAGTCCAGAGATATTTCAGCAGGAAGAGAACCTATCTTATGAGGAACAACTGTTCCAGATTCTTGACCACAGGGAGAAAGTGTTACGGAATCAGGTGATTAAGCAGGTAAAGGTTTTGTGTAAAAACCACATGATGGAAGAGGCAACATGGGAATCTGATATTGCAATGAGGGATAAGTACCCCCATTTATTTGATAAGTAAATAAATTTCAAGGACACAATTTTCTAAAGGGGGGAAGGATGTGACATCCCAAGTAAGTAACTAATAATATATATTTTTATCTATGTCTATTAATGAATTATATAGTGTTTTAGAGGCTTAAAATGAAAATAAATCCAATCTTAAGCATGGAATAGACTAATATTTTTAAAAGATTGTTTTACTGCCTTTTGATGGCAACCCATTTTTAAATCTATCTTTTGACAATTTTATAAGCTATGTCTGTCAAAATAAACTTATTCTTTATGATTGGGACATCAAAATTTACTTTTTGTGAATTTTTGGTATTTTTCTGACAATGTTCATTTATTTAATGAATAGTGAAAAATACTGCATTTTACATCAAAACTGCTTTTTAATCTAATTTATTTATATGATTAGATTATATTTTGAATTGGGTTTGAAGTGAAATTAGAATAAATTTTTACCATTCAATCCAATGGTGGTCATTGGAATCGATTTCACTTTGAAATTGGACTTAAATTGGTGTCAATCTTTTGATACTTATTGTTTCATAAAAACACGCTATTTGCTCTGACAGCGGGAATTAATTATTAAATTAATTAATGTGACTTATATGTTTTGAATTTTGTAAAATAGACTTCATTTTTGAATTCGGAATATCGAATATAGCTTAGAGTGAATGTTTGGTAATTTTCTGAAAAACTTCAATTTTTGATGAATAGTGAAACCACTAAGTGGTACTTATAAAAACTGATTTTCCATTTAAATGAAATTCTTCCATCATTGTGTTTTGAATTTCAAAAATCTGACATACATGGTTGTCATTAGTAAGTACAATGTGGTTCAATGGGATTAAAATAATTTTTTGGTGAATAGTAACTTATTAAGTTTTTAATCGCGATTAGTGGTAATTAGTGTAGTTTAAGGTAAAAATAATGTTTTAATAAAATGAGATGAGCTTGACACATGTCCTGCCCTCATTGGTTGTATTATGGCAGACCAAGAAAAGCCATGGGTCAACTTGGGGACCCCATGGAGCCACATTGGTTGGGAAATGACATAAATAACTTTTTATTTAATGTAAAAGTAAAAATGACCCAAACATAATATGTTTTACGAAAACAATTTTTACATGGGGTTATAAAGATCAGTTTTTTGATTATAAATAGTCATTGGAAAGCTAAAACGATTTCCTACATCATAGTATTTTGTTTAAAATTTTTATACTTTAAATAAATTAAATTATTTATGACATCATGATGATGCAACGATGACCTCATTATTTAACGATTTAAATAATATGGAAAGATAATGTAAAATCTAAAACATACACATGGACAAAACCAATTGGATAAGTGGATTTAGAAGCCTTATCACCTTATCCTCTAATTATATTAATGTGGGACCTTTGGAATCCGAAAATCATTTTAAAATAAAGTAACTTATCTTTACTTTCCAAGAGTGCCCCTCCTCTCCTCTTATAAAATGCCTCCACCTCTACCTCATTTCACACACTCCTCAAGCCTTTGTCTCGGCCAACCCCTACTCATTAACTCTCTCCACAACCCTCTCCTAGTCCTAGAGTATTCCCTTTTGGAATAATCCTTTCAAAGTAAGCCTTTAGTATCAAATCAAAAGGAGTTACACTTTTAAAGGTAATTCATTCTCTCATGTTCATTTGTTTTATATTGCTTCTCCAACCCCCGAAACTCGTTTTATTTACTTCTTTTGTAACAAAAACAGTATCTACAATATAATATTATGTTGTTATAAGATTTATTCTAGCTATACACTCACACAACTACATCAAATGGTTAAAGAACATACAGTTTCCGTGGATGGAGAAATTCTGCCTCCCGAAACGATCATTGTTCAATACTCATTTAACACCTTAAAAGGTAGCCATTATGATGTCACTATTTTTATATATGATATATAATATGTTTATTCTTTCCTTAATCTTCTGTATTTTTCATTTATGGCATACCATTGTTGTTTCCATTATGGGTAAACACGATATCTTCATTTTAGGAAGTGCGGACTACCGCCCCCTGAAAGTGATTTGATTCGTTAACACCATATGTGGGATGTGTAAAGGATAAAGTTACTGATATTATATATGTTATTATACTGGAATTAAAATATAATCTTATATCATTATGAATCCATTCCAGAAAATATGAAATAGAAATGGAAGTAGCGTTCATGCTTATGTACAACTTACCGTCTCCATGAACGGTATATTTCATTTCTTACCTCTAAATGATTATGTAATATTATAAATGCATGCATGTACTGGATATATATGACTTATATAATATCTAAATCATGAATATAATTCTTTGATATAACGAAACAATGACCAAATTAACAACATGTAAGTGTAAGAAGTCTATTTTTGACTTAAGAACCAAATACCGACAAAATGAACATTATTAACTTAAATGATAAATGATGTTCATAACATGGTATAAAAGGAATAATGAACTTGAAATATGTTCTTAATCAAGTAGATATTAACTCAAATTTATTATTCAGTAGATTAAAGAACGGTCGGGTCAAGTCGGATACGAGGTATGGGACTTCGTCTCAATCTCCTTTCATTGAGGCATATTTTATTTTATACACAAATTTCTTTTATACTGTGTATAAACCCCTTTGACCTTTACGTTTATTCAAAAGGAATCTTTTTTATATGAAGCGTTTACTAAACGACAAAAGGGAATGTTTTTGTCGTACGTATGCGGTGACAACGACTTCTCCGCCATCGTGACCGTTATTTGAGTTTCAGCTTCATCTACAAGCCATACCTTCTTTTTAAAAGAAAAAAAATACCATGTTTTACTTTTCTTTTATTTTTGTATTGAAAATGGTTTTCATAATGATTTTATATCAATGTGTTGTATTGATATATTGTGATTGAAAGGTGGAAATGTTAGGTTTCCATTATGCATGTTTTATGTGATACGATTATGTTGAGGTTCTTGGGCATTATTATGAAAATGGTTGGTTCCGTGATAAACTAAGGGTGGGTGAGCCCGATATAGCTCTCCAATGCATTGGGTAACGCGAAGGAGTGAAACGTTAAGGTTTCTCCAAAGCGATTTAGGGAATATACTGTAATGGGTATTCCAAACGTAACCAAGAGAGTTACTCCCTACGTAATAATGTTATGAATGCCTCAAGTTACCTTTATGTCTTATGATTTCAATGATTTACTCATGATTTGATGAGTTATGTTAATGTGCTTATGTTTTATGGGTAAAGTTTGATTTCACTCTTATGTATATATGTACCCATGTTTCCTTTCCATTTTTTTATTACCCATACTGAGCTTTTTATGCTCATCCCAAGTTTTTTTGAAATGTTTTTCACAGGTCAAGGGAAAGGTACATGATATGATGATAGTGTCAAGGAAGTGTCAAGAAAGAATCCATGATTTATTTTAAATATGTTTCCATTGATGGGAATGATGAATACTATCTTTATGTAACCAATTTGCTTATATGCGGAATGTAATGCAAGTTTTATGATCTAATTCTCTAAAACTCTAAACCCAAAAAGATCCTCAATGTGTAATCTTATAATAACTAAAGATTAAGTAAGGTTTAAGGCTGGGGCCTTATATCAGAAAATGGAAAAATACAAAAAAACACTATTCCATACACAACACTAAGATTACATAGACTATCCCTAGAAGTTAGTCATAACATACTTTTTTCCATCCTGGAAAAAATAAAACATCGAAAGGGGTGAGCTAAAATGCTTAGTAAATATAACAATATAGCAGAAACATTCCAAAATAAGTATAATCATTTAAGGAAATGTATAATACGAAAACAAAGGCCTTTTTAAACATTAACTTCAACATAATATGGAATAGATAAAGAAAATAATGACATTTACTTATTCACATGGATATTGTACTAGTCGAATAATCACATGCAATATCAATAGCCACTTTCATAATGATGGAATTCTTAATTCCAGACATTCATAACCACATAGTCAAAGCCTTGTGCCAAGACAAAAAAATAAGATTATGTCAAGGCCTTGTCCCAAGACACTAGTTTGTCTCATGATTCCTACCAATGAATCGAGGAGCTATAGCGGGCTCCACCCGTCACTTAATAAGTCCAATGCATTCCTTTTATGAAAATTTTGAAACATAACATAAACATTCTGAATAAAACTTGCATATGAAATGTCAATACTTTATCCACAACCCGTGAATGGTATGGAAATAGCACATCCACAGTCTAGAATAACTCATTCAAAAAAATCTGGAATATTGTATTGTAATATAATAATATCAATCATGAAAAAATAATCGTTTTGACATATATGAAAATAATCACCAAAATTATTTGAGAGAAATATCCCAATTTTATTGAAAACATTTAAAATTAACACTATTTGTCTAGAAGCCGTTTAAAAATTGATTTTTGAATCCAAGTGTCCCATACCACTTTGATACTTTTGAAATGAACTTTAATTTTAATTCTTTAATGTCCATATAAATATATCCTTAAAAACATTTATAAAATATGGACATTAATGATAAATATTTAGAATAATAAATCATTAAAACATTTAAAATGATATTTTAGTTATAGTTCTTAACTAAAAGAGATAAACATGAATAAAAATAATTGAGGTAATCAATGCTTTATAATATCATGATAACAAAGGAATTCATGATATAATATGTCAATTTACATTATATACGCCCTATAAATGTGAATTGATGTATAATAACAAATAACTCTCACTAAAATATAAATTGAGAAGAAATATCTTATGAACACCGTAACCTTAGGATAAGGATAAATAAACAACATAATTATGTGTGAAAAATATAAATACACACAATATGATTGGATATTCCGTGTAAATCAATCAGAGGACATTCACCAGCATTCTTGTAAAAAACACGAATGAAATGGATGTTTAACTAAATAAATGGGGATTGAGTTAAATTTACTCTCATCAAGTTCATATCGATGACTTGAGAATTTATAAATGGAGTGACTATGTGTATAAAACGTATATCCATTGAAAGGGGAGTGGAAATTACTACACAAATAATAAATAATGATTCCACACATAATCATACAGTAAAATAATCAATGAAGTATGTGTAAAGCCTAATGAGTAGAAATAGAAATTAGAAATTCCCTTACCAATTTGGTAACTTTTGAAACATACATGACATGAAAGAAGTATCACACAATGAAGATGTAAACACACATACATTAATGTATATTACAAAAATAATACAATCAGGGGTAGTTATACTCCACACAAAAGGAAATAGTGGCCAATATAGTATCAATCTCAAAGGAATAAAAGTGAGATGAAAAACCCTTAAATCATTGTAATCAATTGATTCATACGAAAAATAGTTAATAACCACAATAATAGTCACATAATTCCATGAATATAATGATAATCAAGATAATATATATCAAATTGCAGTACACAGTACACCACATGTAATAAATAAGGGTTAAATAATTGAAATCTCACATAATTAAAAGTGAGATAAGAAACCCATTACATTTTACTTTTACATGATCAAGGGTCGGTTAGAATCATTTATAATGGTGAAATAATAAAATTATACAAGAATCATATACATTAATATGATATCATATATGATCTTTTAACATTGCTTTGTTAATAATATCATAGTATTATCTTTGTTTAGGGTGTTATGTGAATCTTTTTCCTTTAATGATTTGTTACATAAGTAATGTTTGTTATGGATAGAATATATCTTATTAATATTCAAAATGATTTTATGTCTTTAAAAATTATCTTTAATCATCTAATGAAAATTAGACTTGAATGGATACAATGGGGAATGAATCTTATCGCGTTTGTGGAGACGGAAATCCGTATGTACGCACGAGCGACAATATCATTATTTTTATAATAAAATAATATCTAATTGGATGATATATCATATATTAAAAATAATTATCATATTATTTTTATTATTTACATCAATTACACATCATTATTATACCCATACAAATATAAATGTATTAAATAACAATTATACCACGCTGTGGAGATGGTAAACTGTACATACATATGTATGGTGACATGTCATTTAAAAGATGGATTGAATAATGAATATGGTTGTACCATATATATAATAACATAACAGTATATATTATATACTGGAGTTATTATTTTATAATGGACATAACAATGAAAGAGGATGTGGAAGAAGAAAGGAACTCGAAAGAGGTGAAGAAATATTTAACTCTTCTTCGGGTTCTTCCTTTTGATTTGATCAAAATGGCTTTTTAGGATGATTTTCTGACTAATGTATGGAATATAGGATGCAGTGAGGATAGCTTAATGGGTATCTGGGTAGAGGATGGCCGAAAAAAGGCTTTTAAGGTGTGAATTAGAAGTAAGGGGGATTGACCTTTTATAAGAGTTGTGAGGGGAACCTTAGGAAAAGCTAGAAATATTATTTCATAATAAAATCATATTAGGTTTTTAATGGCTCCAAAATGAATTATTTAAAGGATGAGGTAGGTAAGGGTATAAAACAACTCAAACAATATGTTTTTACTGGTTTTGGGCACTATATTAACTTTATCATTTAGATTTATTTCTTAATTAAATAGTTTAAAATTTAGCATGCCTATTTGTATTATTATATTATATGGTTAATAATTCAAATATAAACATCAAAGAGAACAAAAAGTGGTTAATTAATGATACACCTACGATTATATAAGTATTTTGTTTTGACCATATATTTTGAAGTTTATTTTATCGACAAATAATATTGTATTTGATTTAAAAACACATTTATGTAAATTTTGAAATTATCTAATAATTGATTTTTGATAATTTCCTATCTACATTATTACTTCAAACTAAATAAATTTAATCAACCCTAACATGTCATAGTCACCTATACAATTTATTAGGGCATAATAACTTTAAATTATATTTATTTTAATATTTATAATATCAATTATTTGATTGTTTAATTAATAAGGAAAATACTACATCTTTATTGTGTCATATATAAATTTATTTATTTTATGTCTAAAAATTATAAATAAAATATCATGAGGTATGAAATCTTTTTAGATTTCTAATTACTATTTATAGTGGAATAGATCAATTATATAATCTCTTATAAATTTTTTTTAAAAGATATTTTCTTTTGTTATTTTCGTCTTTACTATAGAGTATTTAATATAGAATATCATTATCACTCCCAAGTGACTCCATGGGGTCTCGAAATCAATAAAAAGATTCCAATGATAAAAAATGTATAATAAAATATTGTTAAGATACAATTTAGGGTAATTTAATATTATTATAATATTTTCAGAACTTTATTTACTGGATTTACCCCTTTAACCACGGTGAATAAAATATTTACTGTAGTATATATTCTAGATGTATTAAAAAAAAGATACATATTTATATAATTTGGCCCTCATGATTCAAAATATGGGACTCATTTTTTACAATTCAAAACACAGAAGTGTCAAAAATTAATTTAAAATTAATTCCCGCTGTCAAAACAAAAATCGTGTTTTATGAACTAATAACTATCAAAAGATTGAGACTTTTTTATGTCAAATTTAAATGAGAAATTACTTATAATGACATACATTGTATTAAATGATAAAAATATAATCTAATTATACTTTGAAAACATTCAAATGGATAATTTATCACTATAAATTATTTCGATTAAAATATTTGTTTTCAGTTAAAATTTAGTAATTTTAATTATTCATCAAAATATGAAAGTTATCAGAAAAGTACGAAAAATTCACCATCAGCTAATTTTGATATTATGAATCCAAAAATGAATTACATTTTAAAAGATAAAAGGTATAATATTTAAAAAAGTGGTTATTAATATTCATAACAACAAATTTGATTGGTTGTGGTGTGTTAAATTTGAAGATGCGTACAACACACACTATTGTATTATTCTAAGAGACGTGTACCATGTACGCTTGGGGAGTTACATCATTCCCCCATTTTGGAAATTTCATCCTCACAATTTTCAAAATTTTGATTGGGATCATAATTGAGAGTCCCAAATCAGAAAAAGTGTCAATAAAACTATCACTTTAAAAGAATTAAAGAGAATACAAAGGTCACCCGAGATAACCCATATTAGGATTCCATGTAAGAAAACATGGATATGGAAGATAAAATATGTGTTATGTTCTGATGTTTAGGGATAGAAAACATGATCATGAGAAAGTTAAAAATAAGAAAACCACAAACTAGTGATGGAAAAAATGGTCCTTATTTTCATAGTAGGAAAAGTAAATGGACAATGTTTTTATTAAGTTAAATTTAATAAAGATGGGAAATTTATTTATGAGGTTGAACAAGAAAATAAATAGATATAATTACATTTTAAGTTGAGTTTCATTATTTAATAAATTTCTACTACTAACTCATTTTTTCGAAATGATGAGTATTCAAGATGGCTTTGTCAGACCAAAATAGCTAGAATCAACTTCTAGAAAATCACATGTTCCATAAAGGATAAACAATATATTTAAGTCGTGTTAGAAATTAATTCAAACCAAAATGGTTATTATAAGATTAGATGACCCCCCCCAAAGGATATTTCTTTTTAGAAATAAACACTAATCTTAATTTCTAAAATTTAACCAATAATAACTGAATGTTAAATAAATACCATTCAACAAACAATAGTCCTTAAAATACTTCAATATAATTTAAACTCATATTGAAACCGAAAACATAGAATAATATGGTTATGTAGTCTTCTACGTTAAATTGTATATCCAAATTCCATTGACAACTCTTAAAGTAACATACATAAAAGTAATTAACCTAATCACATATTCTCAATTATAGGTTAATTATTTCCATAAATAAAAATAATAACTATAAATCCACCATAAAAACATAGATAAAAATACACCATTACACCTCAAATAAAATCCCAGAGTATTCTATTATCCATAGGAATATAGTGTTTCCAATAGAGTAAATGAATTCCAAAAAAAACATTTATCACTTAATCCCCAAATCATTTTTTAATATTATGGGTATTCATTTGATAAGACATAATATCCCAAATCAACTTATTATTGATCAATAAAAGTATTTATCTAAAAATAATTAGTCACACTAACCAGGGACTTCACATAGTCCAGTGGTGGGGGATAATTCCCAATCGCACTCCGGTTGTGGGTTTGATTCCCACAACTTTGTCTGATGCGATGGGTTATCACACAGTCTGTGTGTAGTCCTTTTTCAAAAACTATATTTTATAAAATTACCAAAATGATATAAATACCTCAAAATAAAAATATAAATTAACCACAAATTTTATCTCATACTTTTCATTTTCATCCCAAAAAATAATAACTTGTAATTTCCTCAAACCCAATGATCATATAAAACCAAATAGTTAAATATAACAATATCCACAAGAGAAATTATAAATCTTCCTCAAATATCATTTTCACATGAAAAACTGCAGGGTTACATATGCAAGAGAAATTTATTACAAAGTAATCCCATTAACAAAAAGAACTATTACTTTTAAACATTTCTCTAACCATTTATTTCTACATAGCTTCTTATTTGACCAAGAAAACATCCTATAAAATGTGGCATTCACTCAGGTAATGCCCATGTATCCTACATTTAATACAAATGACAGTAAATGGATTCTTAGGACCATTTTTATTTTCTTCAATAATACTCTTTATTTTTCCTCAGCAATTATTTACTTTATTTCCTTCTTTCCCACACGTAAAAAACCTATTTGTTCCATTGAGAATATTTCTTGGGTGTCTCCTTCCACATTTCCTGGAAGATTGAAATTGAGAATTCTTTTTTCCATGGTCTCTACTGCTAGAGCTCTTATAATTCATCACCTTTCTCTTAATTGTTGAGTCCAGGAGTTGGTTAATAAATAAGTTTTTTATCATATTTTTTGAAAACCGGTTTGGAATGAACACGATATATTTTACTCCTATCAACATTCCATTTTTTTGCTCATTTCCACCATGGTTCTCACCTTGTACATCATTCTAAAAGTTACTAGGACATCCTTGGAATCCATCCATTGACTAAAACCAGAAAGCATTGTGTAGGTAAAAGTATTCATAAAATCATTTAGTGAATAACATGACACCATATTATCAATACGAAACACCTTAGGATTAACCAGGGTAATTTACTCTCATCTTATATTAAAATCCATCAAATCAGTTTGTAATGAAAATGTAAATTATACTAATAATATCTCATGGGATTTTCGTAACCAAGAGTGCAGCAATGCCCATTGTCGTGCACCAGTTCCCATTCGAGTCTAGAACAATGTGGTGTTTTTGGGTTTTACCCCTAGGTACATCTGTGCCAGAGCCGTCTCCACCGGCTCGTACCCAGACAAGGATGTATTTCTAAAAAAACTCACAAAATCTCTATAATACAAAATTTTAGGAAGTTATTCTATAATAATCCTCAAAGTGTATCTTAGGGATATGTGCTCTAATCAGAGTTTAACTAAATCTAGTTTCCAAGGTTTGTACTAAACTTCCTCTTATAACAACTGTAATGCCCTGACCCTAGAAGCCCAGAGTCAGTGCATTATTACGTATCATTGGCATGGTCAAAAAGATCATGTCTCGAATGATCTTCTGGTTTAGTAGCATTGGAACTAGTAGATACATTCATAAGGATTAAATGATATCACAAAATGGAAAAATACAACAACATTATTTTCATAGACAACACTGAGATTCCACAGACCATCCCTGAAAGATAGTCATAACATATATCTTCACATCCTGTAAAAATGAAAACATGAAAGGGTTGAGCTCAGATGCCTAGTAAGGATAACAATATACTGGAAACTTTCATAAATAAGAATAAACATTTTAGGCAATGTACAAGACTAAAACAAAGGTCCTTTAAAATATGAATTTCTACATAATATGGAAAAGATAAAATCAAATAATTTCATTTACATATTCACATGAATATATTACTAGTCAAATAATTAAATGAAATATCAATAGACACATTCATAATGATAGAATTCACAATTCCAGACTTTCATAACCACATAGTCAAAGACTTGTGCCAAGACTGCAAATAAGATTTTTCAAGACATTGTTCCAAGACACAAGTCTATCTCATCATACCTACCGATGCATCGTGGAGCTATAGTGGGATCCACCCATCAATTACTATGTCCAATGCATTCCTCATATGAATATTTTGAAACATAACATAAACATTAATATTAAAACTAGCATAAGAAATGTAAATAACTTATCCACAAACCATGAATGGTATAAAAATAGAATATCAAAATTCAAGCATAAATAATTAAATACAATATGGAAGATTGTATTGTAACAGATTAACGTCAATAGAGAATAATGAATGGTATTTTCATAGATGAAAATAATCATCCAAACTATTTGAGAGAAATATCCCCCTTTTTCTTGAAAACATTTAAAAGTCACACTATTTGTCAAGAAGCCATTTAAAAATATATTTCTGTATCAAAGTGTCCCATAAAACATTGAAACATCTAAAAGGAATTTAAATTTTAAAACATAAAAGTCCATATAAATAAATCCTTAATTTTTTTAAAAACATGCACACTAATGAGAATGATTTAGTATAATAAATCCTTAAAACATTTAAAATTATATTTTAGTTAGAGTTCCTAACCAAAAAAGAGACACTAACTACAAATAATTTAGGTAATAAAAACATTATAATATCATGAGAATAAATTATTTCATGATATTATCTGTCAAAGTACATTATATATTCCATATAAAATTGAACTGGGGTATAACAACAAATAACTCTCACTGAAATATAAATTGAGATGAAATATCTTTTAAAGACCATATCATTAGGTTAATGATAAATCAACGACATAATTATGTGTGAAAAATATAAATACACTCAATATTAATGGTTATTCAGTGTAAATCAATCAGAGGATATTCACACATATTCTGGTAAAAACAACACCAATGAATTGGATGTTTAACTCAATAAATGGTGATTATGTTAAAATTACTCTTATCAAGTTCATATCGATGACTTTAGAATTTATTAGTGGAGTGATTATGTATATTAAAATAATATCCATAGAAAGGGGGCTGTAAATTAGTACACAAATAATAAATAGTGATTCCACACATAATCAGTGAGTAAAATAATCAATGAAGTATGCGTAAAGCCTAATGAGTGGAAATTGAAATTTCAAATTACCTTATCGATTTGGTAAAATATGAAACATACACCACATGAAAAAAGTATCATAAAATTATGAACTAAATTTCCACATATTATATGATATTACAAAAATAATACAATCAGGGGTAGTACATACTCCACACAAAAGCAAATAGTGGGAAATATAGCATGAATATCTCGGGAATAAATGTGAGATGAAAAACCCTATCGTCATTGTAATCAATCGATTATTATGAAAAAATTTAATAAACACAAAATTAATCACAAAATAACATGAATATAAATATAATCATGATAATATATATCAAATGGCAGTACATAATACAGCACATGCAATTAATAAGTGGCGAACAATGGAAATCTCACATAATTAAAAGTGAGATAAAAAACCCCATATTTTTTAATTTTCCATGATTGAGGGTAGGTTAAACTCATATATAATGCTGAAATAATTAAATTATAAAAAAAATATTCATTAATATGATAACATATGTGATCTTTTAACATTTCTTTTTTAATAATATCTTTTTATTGTCATTTCACGTGTTAACTGATTCATTTTCCCTTGTATGCTTTGTTACCAATGTAATATTTGTTATGGATAAGATGTATCTTATTCATATTTCGAATGATATTAAGTCATTAAAAATTATCTTTAATCATTTAGTGAAAATTATTCTTGAATGGATACGATGGGGAATGAATCTCATCGCGTTTGTGGAGACGGTAATCTGTACGTACGCAAGAGAGAAAATATCATTTTTTGATATTAAAATAATATATAATTTTATGGTATATCATATATAAAAAATCATTATCATTGTATAATAATTATTTACATCAATTACACACCATTATTATACACATCCTAATATTAATGTATTGAATAACAATTACACCACGATGTGGAGACGGTAGGTCATACGTACACATGTATGGTGACATGTCATTCAAATGATGGATAGAATAATGAATATTGTTGTACCATATTTATAATAACATCACAGTATATATAATATACTGGTGTTATTATTTTATAATGGAAATAACAAAGAAAATGTACGTGGATGAAGAAAGGAACTTGAAAGAGGTGATGACATATTAACCGCTTCTTCGGGTTCTTCCTTTTGATTTGAACAAAATGGCTCTGAAAGATGTATTTCTAACTAAAGAAAGGAATATATGATTAAGGGAGGAATAATGAGTGGGTATTTGGGTAGACGATGGCTCAAAAAAAAGGCTTTGAAGGTATGAATTAGAGAGAAGAGGGAGTGACCTTTTATAAGAGGGGTGGGGGAACTTTATGAAAAGCATGAAGTATTATTTTATAATAAAATTATTGTAGATTTATAATGGATCCAATATTAATTATTTATAGTATAATGTTGTAAATTGGTAGAAAACTACTCAACCAATAGGTTTTAGACAACTTTGGGTCATTATTAACCTTATCATTCAGATTTTATTCTTAGTTAAATAGTTTGACATTTACCATGCCACATTGTATTTTTATATTATATGGATAATAAACATACTATAAACTTCCAAGAGAACCACAATTGGTTAATTAATGACAAAAATATAATTTTACAAGTATTTTGGCAAAGAAATTTATTTTTAGGTTTATTATATCAACCTATAATATTGTATTTGTTTTAAAAACTCATTTATGTCGATTTTGAGATTATTTGATAATTGATTTTTTTCTAAAGACATAACAACATTATTACTTCCAAATAAAAACATTTAATCAACCATAACATGTCAAAGTAGCTTATAAATTTTGTTTATGGAATCAAAACGTTCAAATTATATTTATTTTATGAATGATTCATTAATAAATAAAATACTACATCATTATTATGTCATATATAAATATATTTATATTATGCACAAAAATTATAAATAAAATATCATGAGGTAGGTAATAATTTTATCTTCATAATGACTATTTATAGACAACCAGATCAATTATATCATCTATTTTAAAAAATGTTTTTTTAAAATATATTTTCTTTTGTTATTTTTGTCTTTACTTTATATTACATAATATAAAATGACATTATCACACCCAAGTGGCTCCATGGGGTCCCAAAATCGACCCAAGGATGCCCATTATCGGCATGTATCAGCCAATAGGGTTCGGCATGTATCAGCCAATAGGGTTAAGACACATGTTAGAGTAATTTAATATTATAATAATTTTATTTTTGATCAATATTAACTAGATTTAACCCTTTAACCACGATAAATAAAATATTTACTGTTGTAAATATTCCAAATATTTGAAAAGAAAAGTTACCTATTTACAAAATTTGAACCTCATTATTCCAAATATGGGATCCATTTTTTCAAATTCAAAACACAAAAGTGGAAGACATTATTTTAAAATTAATTCCCGTTGTCAAAACAATAACTTGTTTTTATGAAATAATAACTATCAAATGATTTACACTTGTTTATGTAAAATTTAAATGTGAAATTACTTATAATGACCAAAATTGTATTAAATGATAAAAATATAAGCTAATTATACTTCCAAAACATTCAAATTCATAATTTATCACTACTAAGTATTATGATTAAGATAGTTTTTAAATTAAAATTTAATAATTTTCACTATTCATCAAAATATAAAAGTTATTATTAAAGTACCAAAAGCTCACCCTAATATAATTTAGATATTCCGAATCAAGAAATAAATAATATTTTGAATGATAAAATTTATAAAATTTAATAATGTTGTTAATACTATTCGGTGTGTTAGAACTCAATCGTGCATACAACACACTTTATTGTGTTAGTCAAAGAGAAGTGTACCATGGAATCTTGGGGTGTTACAATAAATATATATATAAATTATATTAAGGAATAATCATAAGCATTAATCAATGATAATAGTAGTGAGTAAAACAATTATATTTAATATATTCTAAAACAAATTCTATGTAGCTCTTTTGAATAATGAACATCATAACATAATGAAAAATGACACAATTGAGAGATAAAATTAATATTTATTTTCATAAAGGTGATTTTTATAAATTTAAATTTTTTAAATTTATAAAAACTAAAAAACATGTTGAAGGTTTTAGAAGATTATATGATGGTTTTTGATCATGGGTAGAACCTAGATCACATGAAATATGATCTGACATATAAAAAATCATATTACTGTAAATATTTTTTTATTAAAATAATATAATACAATAAGAAATATATAATATAAAGGATAATCATATCCAATCGACGTAGTAAAAAAATAAAAATGAGTGAAAAAAGTTACTTCCTCTCATATTGATAGAAAAAATATTTTCAATTAATTTTTATTGAATATAACTTTTTTAAACTCACAAAAGTGTTCCTCTAAGATAAATTGTTTCATTTTTATGATTTTGGTGTTATTTTGAGCTGAATAGTAAAAATTTGCCATTTTGGATTTTTAATAGTTTTAAATTATATCTGTAGTTTGGTCATAAAATTATCTACATTGATCCGAATTGAAACATTCATTCTTTTCCTGATTCTACACATCCAGGGCTTCATTTACTATTTTTGGACTAAAAGCTGAATCGGCCATATAGAAGCACCAAAGAAGCTCACAAGTTGATTCAAGAAAACTGTTTCCAGTTCTGTCTAGTTTTTGTGTGGGATTCATAACTCATCCATTGGGGGCCCAACTATTGCAAAATTCTGTGGGTGGATACGCAAGGAGTTTTTGAGAATCTTTTATTAAGGATGCACCGCGGGATTCGTCCATTTGAGGGTCCATTAAATCTGCCTCATCCGTGGTTTGACGTTTTGGAGATTCTGACTGGACATAATAAATGATCAGAGTAAAATGACCATAACTCCCGGAATACCTGTCCAAATCCGGTGATATTTTGAGGGGCCACGGCCATGAAAATTAGGAACAACATTGAAGAAGGATGAAACGCTTGAAGAGGTCATTTATTGGGTACAAAACGCGACAATGTTCGGGGGTCAAATTCTACCTATAAAAGGAGGAGAGCTCCTCCTCCTCAAGACATCCCATTCTCCATTCCATTCCTTCTGGGACACCAAGGAGAAGAACTTCTCAGATTTTTCTTTAATTTATTTTATTTTTAAATGACTATCCTCTCCCGCATTATCTCTCTTACCCCATACATGGAGGGGTAGATTCATTTGAGTGATCGGAAAGAGGGGAGGCTGGACCTATGTGTTGTGTTTGAGTTTTTGTGCTTGAAATGAATAAAATATGTTCTTATTTCTTCTTCTGGTTCCAATTCTTAATTCAGTATTAAATTCTAAATGCGGTTGTGTTAAGGTTTTTATTCTGAAATTATAAATTGATTTGGTCAATGATCACCTCTCCCTCCACCGAATTCTAATCTGTATACGGTGGAACATGATTAGGGTTGGGTGGTGATTGCTCGACGGTTGTCAAGCACGTGTGTAGGATTGTATGTCGAAATCATGGTTTATTAGGGAACAACAATTCCAGGTCTGGGATTGCTCTAATTAATCAAGAGACCATCTACAGCCCTAAACACATTGGAAGGAGGATAGACCAATCTAAGGTGTTAGAAAGGAAAATTCTCATCACATCTCTTTTACTAGTTTAAGGAAGAAGAAGAGATAAAATTTGGAAACCATGACGGCAAAACACTAAGTCTAGCCGAACCCAATCCGATCACCATCTTTATCATTTGTTAAAATCAATAAATTTCTATTGTTTTTTTCTCTCATAGTCATTCAAATTAATTAAAACCAATCTTTTTACGAAAACCAACAAAAAGTGACAACCTTGTTTTGTGTGCACTCCTCTTCGGGAGACTACCTAGGATCAACTATTATACTATACTTAGGTAAATAAAATATTATTTTGGCACGCTCCACGACAGGCATGCGTCAGACTTGGCGCCATTTCCGGTGAGGAAGTTCCACAACCTATTTGTAAATATTTGACTTTTTCAAATTTAAAAATAATGTTTTTTAAAAAAATAATTATTTTTTCCAAGATGTATTCAAATTCAGATTTTTATGCATGTGGTGATTACTCGCAGGTGCAAAATCAAGATCCAAAAATTGATTATCGTGATCTAAATGATCGGGTTGAAAGGATTAGTAATAATTTGGATGATTTGTGTAGCAAAATGGAATGGGCATTGGACTATGTTCGTGCAATGATGGAGCAACCCGACCCTAAGCCGGTGCAAGAACCTGAGATAATGGTGGATGAAATTTCACCAGTCATCATTGAAGAACTAAAGGAGGTAAATGTTGAGGTACCTGAAGACTCATTCATCATAACTCAACCAATTTTACCTGATATTGATGAAAAATAAGATGAATTCCCTACTGAGCTACATGTGGGAGATCAACAAGAACATGATGAATTTTAGAAAGAATGTGAGGAACTTATTGATCTTCCCAAGCCTTACAAACAAGAAGAGCGAACACCGCGGAAGGAAGACACCACCCAATTGGTGGAATTTGAATTCAAGATGGAGGAGCCTGACTACCTCCCTCCATCCAGTGATAATCAAATCCAAGAGGCACATTCAAATGAAGAAGTGATGAACCAGACCCAACTTATGGAGATGATCCTTCCATGAACTCTACCTTTTCTGATTTCATTCAATCTGATTTGAGCATCACTCCTTATAATTTTGAATTTTCAGATTTGGTCAATCCTTATATTTCCTTAAAAGAAGATGAAAAAGAATATGCACCTGTTGAGGAACACCTGGAGCTCCCTGAAAATATTGATCATTTACTTGAGGAAGTCCATAAAGAGATACAAGTGGCTATGCCTGAAGAACCAAATCTAAAAGCTGCCTACCTTAAAAGGGATGATTTTGAAATTAATATTTCAAATTTAAATGTTGAATCTCACTTTGATTATTCTTTTCATGCATCAAATCTAGAGAAACCAATAGATTTTGAAGAACAATTAGCACAAGTAGAAAACAAAGAGGAGGAGGATCCATACTTCATCCTACCCCCTCCATGCAAGCTATACCACATTGTGAAAGGGGTGGATCTGGTGTACTCTATACATGGAATCCTCCTCAACAACGATAATGAAGCACAAGCTAGGAAAAGCCACATGTGGTGGTTCAAATCAAAGAAGCTACATCCACCATCAGACTTTGGATAATAGCTGGTACTGGCCACTAGAGGCAGTAAAAATTTAGGGCCCACTTGGGGGATCGTACCAAGACTTATCCCTTTCTTTCTAGGAATTTATATTTCAATTTAATTTATTTAATGTAGTTTAGCATTCATCCCTTTCCTCCTTATCATTTTGAGCTTTAATGACATGATACTTGTTCTTAATTTTGAAATTTTCTTTTGTAGGATAATGATGGTAGAAGGAAGCCCCAATTTTTTTTAAAGGGGACTGAATCTTTATTTTAAAAGGGAGTTCATTTTTAAATTCTAAATTTTAAACTATTTTAATTTTTTGTCCAAAACTTGTTTTAAGATTTAATGATAAGAATTGCATGCCAATGCTTGAATTCATGTTTTACTTGACTTCTCTAGGAGACATGAGTTTCATAGAAATCCAGTGATTCTATGTTTCAGATTTCAATGTTAATGAGATTTAATGATTAAAATGGATAATTGGATGATTAAAGTGAAGCACATATATTGAAATAAGGACTCATGATTTAAGGGAATTAGTTGATTCATGTAAATGAAATTTCCCTTACATTTTTCATTCTTTGAATTTCATAAATTCATGTGAATTAATTTGTTATTATTAATCATGTCATGAGTGATTGTCCAATATCATATTCTCATTCCTGAGAGGATTTCTAGACCAAATATTTCCTATTTTATCTTGAGCATATTTCTTGAGTGATCTTGGGACGTGCCACCTACTAGAACTTGTATTGAAACTTGTCAAAGCTATGACTATAAAAAACCCCATTTAAAATGATTGAGGCATATCTTTGGCTAGCCACATTTTATCCTAAGACCCACCTTTACATTTATCCTTCATAAGCCCTTAGATGCCATGAATTTCCTTATAGGTTTAAGCCACATTACAATCCAATTTTTTCCTACCAACATGCACTTTTAGTATTTTTTCATGGTTATTTCAAGTTTGAGTGTGGGGGAAGGGCCTTTCGTGTGCGTTCCTTGGGATATGTATCATTTTTGGGTGGTGTAATGTGTGCGTCATCATTTTGGGCAATTTATTATTAGAAAATTGGGCATGAGTCATCATTTCATTATGCTTCTTTCATTTCATCCGGTTCTCCATAAAAAAAGAAAAAAAAAATCAAAATAAAGTTGTGCCTTTCTGGAGATTTACACAAAAAAAGAAAATAAAGATGTGCCTTTATGGAGATTTACAAAAAAACAGGGAGAAGTTGGATGATATCATTCTTTGTAATCATTTATTGACTCATTACTCATGTCATTGAAAGGGGATTGGTGTTGTGATTCACATTTCAAGGGGATTTGAATGAGGTTCATATTGTGTTTTCACTTGATTAATCATGAATTGTACTTAAGAGTCAAACCTCCTACTTCTGGCTTTAAATTATTTCAATCATTTACCCACCAACCCTAAGCCACAGAGTCATTTGAACCTTTATTTCAAGTCCTCATGATTTTATGTGTGTTTTGTCTTTAAAAAGTAGAGAAAGTAGTTACTTTACAAGCATATGGATAAGGAGCATGTTCTCATGATATGAGCATAACTCCACTATTAATTGTATCATGAGTGATGAGAGAAAATATTCAAAAGTGAGGTAGGTCATGATTTGGCATGTTTAATATTAATAAATTGAGAAGCTTGAATGAATGAAAGGAGAAGCTTCATTATTTTTCAAAGGCTAAAAGTAAAATGCATGAATTGATTGTTTCTTTGAAATATTGGAAATTAAATTGGTATTTTTGTGGAACTGGAAAATTTTATTGGGGATTGATAATCATTTGATTTTATTCCATTTGAAATTTAAATATTGGTGACATTGGTGTCCTTTGAATTCCATGTTGATATTTTATGCTTGAGGACATGCATTGTTTAAGTGTGGTGGAATTGATAGAACAAAAATTTTCAATTAATTTATATTGAATATAACTGTTTTAAACTCACAAAAGTGTTCCTCTAAGATTAATTATTTCATTTTTATGATTTTGGTGTTATTTTGAGCTGAATAGTAAAAATTGGCCATTTTGGATTTTTAACAGTTTTAACTTATTTCTGTTGTTTGGACATAACATTATATACATTGATCCGAATTGAAAAATTCATTCTTTTACAGATTCTACACATCCAGGGATTCATTTACTATTTCTGGACTAAATGCTGAATCGGCCATATAAAAGCACCAAAGAATCTCACAAATAGGCTCAAGAAAACTGTTTCCAGTTCTGCCTAGTTTTGGTGTGGGATCCATAACTCATCCATTGGGGGCCCAACTATTGCAAAATTTGGTGGGTGTATGCGCAAGGAGTTTTGGAGAATCTTTTATTAACGAAGAACTGTGGGATTCATCCGGTTGAGGGTCTATTAATGCTGCCTAATCCGGGGTTTGGCGTTTTGGAGATTCTGACTGGTCATAATAAATGATCAGAGTAAAATGACCATAACTCCCGGAATAACTGTCCAAATACGATTATATTTTGAGGGGACACGGCCAAGACACTTAGGAACAACATTGAAGAAGGAAGAAACGCTTCAAGAGGTCATTTATTGGGTACAAAACGCGACAATGTTCGGAGGTCGAATTCTTCCTATAAAAGGAGGAGAGCTCCTCCTCCTCAAGACATCTCATTCTCCATTCCATTCCTTCTGGGACACCATGGAGAAGAACTTCTCAGCTTTTTATTTTATTTCTTTTATTTTTAAATGTATCTCCTCTCCCGAATTATCTCTCTTACCCCATCCATGTAGGGGTAGTTTCATTTGATTGATCGGAAAGAGGGGAGGCTGGACCTATGTGTTGTGTTTGAGTTTTTGTGCTTGAAATGAATAAAATTTGTTCTTATTTATTCTTCTGGTTCCAATTCATAATTCAGTATTAAATTCCGAATGCGGTTGTGTTATGGTTTTGATTCTGAAATTATAAATTTCTTTGGTCAATGATCACATCTCCCTCCACCGAATTCTAATCTGTATATGGTGGAACATGATTAGGGTTGGGTGGTGATTGCTCGACGGTTGTCAAGAACGTGTGTAGGATTGTATGTCGAAATCTTGGTTTATTAGGGAACAAAAATTCCAGGTCTGGGATTGCTCTAATTAATCAAGAGACCATCTACAACCCTAAATACATTGGAAGGAGGATAGACCATCCTACGGTTTTAGAAAGGTAAAATCTCATCACATCTCTTTTACTAGTTTAAGGAAGAAGAAGAGATAAAATTTGGAAACCATGATGGCACAACACTAAGTCTAGCCGAACCCAATCTGATCACCGTCTTTATCATTTGTTAAAATCAATCAATTTCTGTTGTTTGTTTCTCTCATAGTAATTCAAATTAATTAAAACCAATCTTTTTACGAAAACCAAAAAAAATTGACTACCTTGTTTTGTGTGCACTCCTCTTCGGGAGACTACCTTGGATCAACTGCTATACTATACTTAGGTAAATAAAATATTGTTTTTCCACACACCACGACAGGCCTGCATCAAACTTAAACGCATGCCTGTCGTGGGGAATGACAAACAATATTTTATTTACCTAAGTATAGTATAGCAGTTGATCATAGGTAGTCTCCCGAAGAGGAGTGCACAAAAAACAAGGTTGTCACTTTTTGTTGGTTTTCATAAAAAGATTGGTTTTAATTAATTTGAATGACTATGAGAGAAACAAACAAAAGAAATTGATTGATTTTAACAAATGATAAAGACGATGATCGGATTGGGTTCGGCTAGACTTAGTGTTGTTCCATCATGGTTTCCAAATTTTATCTCTTCTTCTTCCTTAAACTAGTAAAAGAGATGTGATGAGAATTTTCCTTTCTAAAACCTTAGATTGGTCTATCATCCTTCCAATGTGTTTAGGGATGTATATGGTCTCTTGATTAATTAGATCAATCCCAAACTAGGAATTTTTGTTCCCTAATAGACCAAGATTTCGACATACAATCCTACACATGTGCTTGACAACCGTCGAGCAATCACCACCCAACCCTAATCATGTTCCACCGTATACAGATTAGAATTCGGTGGAGGGAGATGTGATCATTGACCAAAGAAATTTATAATTTCAGAATCAAAACCTTAACACAACCGCATTCAGAATTTAATACTGAATTAAGAATTAGAACCAGAAGAAGAAATAAGAACAAATTTTATTCATTTCAAGCACAAAAACTCAAACACAACACATAGGTCCAGCCTCTCCTCTTTCCGATCACTCAAATTAAACAACCACTCCATGGATGGGGTAAGAGTGATAATGTGGGAGAGGATAGACATTTAAAAATAAAAGAAATAAAAGAAAAAGCTGAGAAGTTCTTCTCCTTGGTGACCCAGAAGGAATGAAATGGAGAATGGGATGTCTTGAGGAGGAGGAGCTCTCCTCCTTTTATGGGTAGAATTCGACCCCTGAATGTTGTCACGTTTTTTACCAAATAAATGACCTCTTCAAGTGTTTAGTCCTTCTTAAATGTTGTTACTAATTGTCTTTTCCGTGTCCCCTAAAAATCTCATCGGATTTGGACAGGTATTTAGAGAGTTATGGTCATTTTACTTTGATCATTGATTATGTCCAGTCAGAATCTCCAATACGCCAAACCCCGGATTAGGCATCTTTAATGGACTCTCAAACAGATGAATCCTGTGGTGCCTCCTTAATAAAAGATGTTTAAAAACTCATTTCTCATCCACCCACCGAATTTTGTAGGAGTTGGGACCACAATGGATGAGTTATGAATCCCACACCAAAACAAGGAAGAACTGGAAACAGTTTTCTTGATCCAACTTGAGAGCTTCTTTGGTGCTTCCATATGGCCGATTCAGCTTTTAGACCAAAACTAGTAAATGAATCCCTGGATGTTTAGAATCTGTAAAAGAAAGAATTTTTTGAATTCGGATCAATGTAGATAATGTTAACGGCAAACTACAGAAATAAGTTAAAACTATTAAAAATCCAAAATGGCCAATTTTTACTATTCAGCTCAAAATAACACCAAAATCATATAAATGAAACAATTCAACATAGAGGAACACTTTTTTGAGTTTAAAACATTGATATTCAATATAAATTAATTGAAAATATTTTTTCTATCACATATATTAAAACAAGAGAATAAAATATCAATAGTACCACTACCACTAGGAAAAAAAATGCACAATATGAATTAGTAAAACACCATATAACATATAAAAGAACCTCTATACGGATGAAAGATAAAAATAATATGACTATTATTAATGTGGGTATGTATAAAAATCCACTCTATGATAGGATAAAATCTCATTCAATGGATGTGAGATTGACCATGAGGGAGATTTGGTCAGAATATTCTAGAAACCCTACAGTTGAATAAATATGTGATAAGATCTATGCCATATAGATCTAATTAAAATATATTTATATGTTTAATAGAGCCATGTAAAAGTCTTGGAAACTAGGTTCACAAGGTTTATATGTTCATCACTTGACTAATAAGATATATTCATTAAGTTGAGATGGGAAATAAAATTTATAAATCTAAATAAGGTGAGTCATATGTAGACTCTATGGAAAAATAATTTGGATGATGTTAGTGATATTCCTCCACATAAAGTGACGTTAAAAATAATTTAATTGATTCATTATGTTTTTATTTAACAATTCATGGAAAGCTAATTAAATTTTAATGAACCAGAAATTTCAATATTTTTTTTAAATGCCTTAGAATTTTACTAGTCTGTGGATTTTGACGACACTTGATTCTGAGGCTCGGTGTGCCCATAATCAATTTAAGAAAATTAGCTTGGTTACTTTAAGCAAACGAACGAGCGGGGTTTTCTAACATTTGAACTCGTGCTCCGAATTAGCTTCTGAGGGCACCGATGTACTCACAATGTCGATATTTACTTAAGGGGACACTTACCATAGTTGCATTTGCAAAGTAGGAGAAGATAATTTTTGCGGTTTTTTGAAGAGATAAATATAAAATTGACGGAACAATTTTTATATTGTATGGTGGGTTTTTCCACTCATGTTTAGTTAAGGTTGGAGCCCACAACCACTTAACTACCAAAGTGTGGGTGTTATAGAGGTGGGTCCTACACGACCCCCACCATTTAATTTCCTCTAAACTCTTTAACATCCCCTCATTAATTTGGAAATCCTCCATTAAATTCCAGTCTCTCCATTAAATTGTGTCAACCCATAATATAATGGGTCACCTTCTATCTACCTTCTTAAATTAATTGGCAACATGTTATTAAATGTGGTGAATTATTTCATGGAGTTTCTTTTCATGTGAAATTAAATAATAGGATGAACCTATTATTTAATTTGGAATGGAGCATCGTTGTTCCGGAGTGATCGGGGAGAGATCTTGAGCTTTGGATGAATGCCGGCCTCCGACAAAGAACAACGAAGAACGTCAGCCTCCGACGAAAAATGATGAAGAATGCTGGTTCCTCGAAGATCAACGGCGCGCCACCCTTCTCATCTTCGTGACAAGAGAGGATACACCGCTTCTTCCTTGGCATGCTCCAAAGATGCCTAAGATTCTCTTCCCTACGACGTAGATGCCTGACATCAACTGTTGAGGTAGAAGTTTCTGTATAAATTTCTTAATTTGATTTTTATACCCTCGGCATGGCATGATTTTTTTTGGTGATGTTAAGAAACACTAATGTGGTGGGTGCGGACTAATGAACATGTACGAACCCACCACTTCTTTTTTCTTGATGTGAGGAGTTGTTGGAGATGACCAAGTAGGAATGAAAAGGCTATTGGAGGCCTTCTCATTGATGCACGAGTCCAGAGATAACTGCAGGCAAAGACGAGAGTGAAATCGGACCACTGGAATGACTCCGGTGGCCCGTGAAAACCTTCGGTGGTGCGGGTCGCGGCCAACGGTGCCCTAGTGTGCCACCTGCAGGAGGCTACTGTGGATGAAGCCGAGGCGGTGAGGAGAGGATCCCACGGCCATGCGGGATCCATGGGAGATGCGGTGCCAGGCGTCGTGTCTGTGGAACACAAAGGGGGGACTCATTCCTCCCCTGCTCGGCTTGCTGGCCAGCCAGCGCACCCCTCGGCTGGGCCGGGGCGGGTGTCGCAGACCGGACCGGGCCACACCTTGCTAGTCCGGACCTGGTTCGGGCCGACCCAGGGGGTTGGGCCGGGTGGGTCCGGGCCCAGAAGGCATATGAGAGCTTGTGACTTTGTGTCGACTACCATCGCCTAAACGAGGTGACTGTTAGGAACAATTATCTGCTTCCAAGGATTGACAACCTCTTCGATCAGCTCAAGGGAGCATGTTGGTTCTCGAAGATAGTCCTCAAGACGGTCTATCATTATCTCCGAGTTCAAGATGAGGATGTTAAGAAGACGACCTTCAGGTGTCGGTATGGCCACTATGTGTTCTTGGTCATGCCCTTCAGTCAGACCAACACTCCTGTAGTGTTCATGAGTCTAATGAACATGATCTTCTAGCCCTACCTTTATCAGTTTGTCGTAGTCTTCATTGATGACATACTGATTTACTCAACCACCAACGAGGAGCATGCCTACCACTTACGGGTTGTACTTGATGCACTCTGAGAGAACTAGCTTTTTGGTAAGATCTCGAAGTGACAGTTCTGGCTTCAAGAGGTCCACTTCTTGGGGCTCTCCATCTCAGAGGCAGGAGTTACAGTGGATCCCATGAAGGTGGAGGTGGTAATTTCATGGGAGCCACCCAGGAGCGTGATGAATGTGCGGAGTTTCCTAGGTATGGCTGGGTAATATCAGAGACTTGTTCAAGCCTTCTCCAGTGTTGCAACATTTCTTATAGCTTTGACGAAGATGAGGAAACCATTCATGTGGTCAGACATACGTCATCAGAGATTCCAAGATCTGAGGTGGAGATTAAACAGTGCGCCCTTCTCGAGGCTACCATAGGAGGGCGTATGGTACGTTTTTTACTACAAAACATCAGGGACTGGGCTCATGTGTGTCTTGATGCAGGAGAGAGCAGCGATTTCTTACAGTTCATGGCAGTAGAGGCTGCATGAGAAGATCTACACTACCCATGACCTGGAGTTAATAGAAGTGGTATTCGCCCTGAAGATGTGGCACCACTAACTCATGGGTGTGTGCTTTACAGTCTACTCTGACCACTATAGTCTCTGGTACATTTTCACACAGAATGACCTGAACCTAAGATAGCGGTGATGGCTCGAGTGTAACTCCCCGAGCTTCCATGATATGCTTCTCATTCAATAATGCAATAGCTTGCATTGTACGCAACTTCGAGTTTTAACACACCGCAACTAATCATTGTAGCCGTTATGAATAGTAATAACCACTTTTTAAATTTATGGAAATTTTATATTTCAAAATGGACTTCATTTTTGTATTCCTAATATTGAAATTATCCTATGTTGAATTTTTTGTAATTTTCTGAGAACTTCCAAATTTTTATGAATAGTGAAAAATACTTAAAACAACTTTTTTAATCAAAATAATTTATAGTGATAAGTTATAATATTGAGTGGTTTTAATGTATAATTAGAATATATTTTTACCATTTTATCCAATGGTGTTCATTAGAATTAATTTCACTTTGAAATTGGACATAAACAATTGTCAATCTTTTGATATAAATTGTTTCTTAAAAACACGCTATCTGTTGTGACAGCGGGAATTAATTATAAAATTAATTAATGAAACTTATATGTTTGGAATTTCATAAAATAGACATCATTTTTGAATTCGTAATATCAATTATATCTTAGGGTGAAATTGTGGCATTGTTCTGAAAAACTTCAATTTTTGATGAATAGTGCAACCACTAAGTGGTAGTTAAATAACTGATATTTCGTTTAAATGAAATATTACCACTTCTGTGATTTGATTTTCAAAAATCCGACATACATGGTTGTCATTAAGAAGTAAAATGTTGTTCAATGAGATTAAAATAATTTTTGGTGAATAGTAACTTTTAAGTTCTTAATCGCGATTAGAGGCAATTAGTGTAGTTTAAGGTAAAAATAATGTTTTAATAATATGAGATGAGCTTGACACATGTCCTACCCTCATTGGATATTCCATGGCAGACCAAGAAAATCCATGGGTCAACTTGGGGACCCCATGGAGCCACATTAGTTAGAAAATGACATAAATACCTTTTATTTAATGTTAAAGTAAAAAATGGCACAAACATGAAATGTTTTACTAAAACAATTATTACATGGGGTTATACAAGTCATATTTTTGACTATAAATAGTAATTGGAAATCTAAAAAGTTTTCCAACATCATAGTATTTTTTTTTATAATTTTTATACATTAAATAAATTAAATTATTTATGACATTATTATGATGCAGCGATGACCTCATTATTTAAAGATTTTAATAAAATTAAAAGATAATGTAAAATCCATAGATTAAACTTGTCCAAAGATTATTGGATGGGTAGATTTCGAACCCTTATCACCATTTCCACGAATTATATAAGTGTGGGACCTTTCAAATCTGAAAAGCATTGTATAATAATGTAACATTTCAATCTTTCCAAAAGAGCCCCTCCTCTCCTCTTATAAAAGGCCCCCACCTCTACCACCTTATTCTCACTTTCAAGCCTTTTGGTTCGGCCAAACTCTGCCCAAATACTCTCCCAACTTCTATCCCTTAATCCTAGAAGCTTTACATTATTCAGAAAGCCATCCAAAGGAGTTTTATGATCAAATCAAAAGGAAGAACCCGAAGAAGAGGTAACGTTTTCATCACCCTCTTTCAAGTTTCTTTCTTCTTCCAATCCCACTTTGTTTATTATTTCAATTCTAAAATTATAACTCTAGTATCTTCTATATACTGTGATGTTATTATAAATATTGAACAACCATATTCAGTATTCTACCCATCATTTGAATGACATGTCGCCATACGTGCGTACGTACGGCTTACCGTCTCCACGTCGTGGTGTAATTGTTATTCAATATATTATTATTTAGATGGGTATAATAATGATATGTAATTCATGTAAATAATAAATATAACATGATAATGATTATGTATATATGATATACTATCCAATTATATATTATTTTAATATCAAAATAATGATATTGTCGCTCGTGCGTACGTACGGACTACCGTCTCCACGAACGCGATGAGATTCATTCTCCGTCGTATCCATTCAAGTATAATTATCATTTGATTATATAGAAATAATGTTTAAGGACATGATATAATTATGGATATGAATAATATACAACCTATCCAGGAAAAACACGACTTACGTAACAAAACATATAAAAGAAAACGGGTAAGTTAACACCCGAAACAACGATAAATCTAAGATATTGTTAACAAAGCAATGTTAAAAGATCATATATGATATCATATGAATGTATATGATTCTTGTATAATTTAATAACAATTATTTCACCATTATACAGGAGGTTAACCTACCCCAACCAAGGAAAAGTACAAGGTAAGGGTTTACTTCACAACCTCTTCATTATCCAAGGTTGTTTATACATAATTATCTACTGGGACCTCGTTATCATCCACATCCATGTTTCTTAAAAAAGTCTTTCAAAACATTTTTACTATTAAATGGAAAATGGGTTAAAGTCATTTATACCCTTATACTTTTTTGAAAGGAATCTTACCGTCTCTTTCCAAACAATGTACTTTTTGACCTTTTTGACAAATTTAAGGTAAGAATGTTTTTTAACTTATACGGTGGGTGCGGCTATTTTCCGCCATTATAACTTCGTCGAAGCATCCCTTACAAGCTTATAAGAATATTTTCAAAGTAAATGTATTATTTTATAATTATGAGACTTTTAAATGATTTAAAAAAAGAGAGATATTTCTCTCAAATAGCTTTGATTTCATCCATGTCAACATCCTTTGATGGGTTTTAAGTTTTAATTGAAATTGATTTATGATACAAAACATCCATTGATCATTTTGTGAAATATTTGATTGTGGATGTGTTATTTTTATACCATCCACAGTTTATGGAGAAATTGTTGACATTTCGTATGCTAGTTTTAATATGAATATTTATGTTATGTTTAAACCTATTCATATGAGGAATGTATTGGACTTAATAAGTGACGGGTGGAGACTGCTATAGCTCCTCGATGCATCGGTAGGTCTAATGAGACAACTGGACGTGGAATTGGTCGAGGCACTTTCCCAATTTGATTTATGGTTTTGGCCGAGGCCTTAATCATTTTAGACATCTTGGCCGAGGCCTTGAAAAAATGTTTCAGAATGTCTGGCATTATACATTCCCTCATTATGAAAGTGGTTATTGATATTTCATGGGATTATTAGTCTAGTAGAATATCCATGTGAGTAAGTAATGGAATTATTTTATTTTACTTTTTCCATATTATGCTGATGTTCAAGTTCAATAAGGCTTCTATTTTAGTTATACATTTCCTTAAATGCTTATGTTTTCTTATGGAAGTTTCCACTATATTGTTATCTTTACGGAGCATTTGAGCTCACCCCTTTCAATGTTTTATTTTTCCCAGGATGTGAAGAAGTGTATTATGACTGACTTGCAAGAATAGTCAGTGAGGATATGAGTGTGGAATAAGGATACCATGTTATTGTAGTTTTCATTTTTATGATGTAATGTAATGTTTGCGAATGTATCTAGTGTTTCCAAGGCTACTAAACTAATCGGTCTTTCGAGACTTGATCTTTTGTGATCATGCCAATGTTATGTAATAATGCACCGACTCAAGGTAACTGGGGTCGGGGTGTTACAGTTGGTATGAGAGGAAGTTTAGTACAGACCTTGGAAGCTAGATTTAGACAAACTCTGATTAGAGCACGTAGACCTAAGATGAACTTTGAGGATTAGTATAGAAGAACATCCTAAAATTTTGGTATTGTAGAGATTTTATGAGTTTTCCGAGAAAGTCATCCCTGTCTGGATACGAGAAGGTAGAGGTGGCTCTGGTACAAATGTACCTAGGGGTAAAACCCAAAAACACCGCTTTGACCTAGACTCGAATGGGAACTGGTGCACGACAACGGGCATTGCTGCACTCTTGGTTACGACACTCCCGGGGGATATGCTTAGGATAATTCTCATTTTATTTACAAACCACTATGAACATTTATGAGTATATAATTTCTCAAAGAAAACCATTTTATGATTATGGATTATATCCATAATTAGTTCAATTTATGTTAAGTATTTTATAAGTATGTAATTATGTATTTTGATTCATAAACTAATCTAATTTATGGCATTGTATAGAAATGGCGCCTAGTAGAAGGAATGTGAACTCCATCAATACGTATGATCCAAAGAGTAAGAAGGATCATATCTTTCAAGGTATTAATCCAACATTTAGATGGGAAATATTCTCCCATGTGTTATCAACATATGAAGAAATAGTATCATGTGTTAATAAGATAAGTAGAGAATTATCTGAGTCTTATGGATTTGAAGGGATGAAAGAGAAGAAAAGGATTGAAGAGAGAATGATGGATAAAGGGATGAGGGAAAAGAAGAATTTTCCAATATGTGATAACTGTGGGAAGAAACACCTTGGAATTTGCCTGAAGGGAATGGGAGTTTGTTATTAGTGTGGAGAAAAAGTACACCAAGTGCGTGACTGCAAGGGTATGAAAAAGGCTTCAAATGTACAATGCTTCATCTGCAAGGAGTGGGGACACTACGCAAACAAATGTTCAAATCATCAGAGTATGCCCCAAATGATGTTATTGGATAATAATCATGTTATGATACTACCACAGATGAGGAGGAATGATTAGAGTTCTTATGTTGTTATTAAAGAATTTTGTAATTTGAGTGTTGCATCAATGATGTACTGGTTATAATAATTATGGGGTATATAAGGATTGTACTGCAGTACAATTTCATCTAGGACTTGAGATTGTGTGGAACCAAGAAAAGTGACTCCACATTAAGTTAAATTTTTGGAAAATATATGGTTGAGTGAAAGATAAACCATAATATGGTTCTGATACCGAGATATTGATTTTGGAATAAGACATGATTGATTCAGATAAATTATGTTGGATATTCTTAACATCCTTGAAACTGATTAATGATTTGTATACATTTTTGGATAGAAGGAGTATATCTAGTTTTCTATAAGGAATAAGCGATCATGAATGTAATCAATAAGGATTTATGGTAATACAATATGTTGTAGTGTTTTAAATGAATACATGATGAAGGTGTTCACATGTTGTTACGCAGAAAAAAAGGAGCTTCATTATGTTTACCTTCCTCATAAAATCTGGACTGTGAGTTGGACAGAAGTATTTTGGATAACTATAAAGGTTGGAAAGGATTATATTTTACATTGGATACTATTGTTAAGGTTATTTTTGGATATTTATAAAAAGGACAACACGCAGACCGAGTGACAACCCATCGCGTCGGACAAAGCTGTGGGAATCGAACCCACAACCATAGTGCGATTGGGATTAATCGCCTACCACTGGACTACATGAAGTCCCTGGTTTTTACAAAATACTTTTTCTAATCTAAATGGTATGTGTTAAAATTTGGAACCTTATACAATTAGGATATGTATAATATTTTTGAGTTCTATTATCTTTTTGAGTGAAAGATGAGTTGAAGGTTGAAACTCTAATTGTGAAGCATAAATATATATATACCTATCTCTTATTCAATGAATAAATTAATTCTTAAACTTTAGTAACGGGATATTAAAACAAAAAAATGTGTTATCCTAATACCTTATGTCTTGTTGAACTGATGATATTTTAAATCAACATAGATTAAAGTCTTTGAGGCCCTCAATTTGACAGATGATTGTGATTGATGACCTCAATCACTCCCTAAAAATATTTACATTTTTCCTCCAATTATATGTCTCTAATTTCCACCAATGTTCTCCTTATCGAGATCATAATTTGGTGGTGACTTTCTTATTTCCATTTCCCTCTTATTAAGACTAAATATTATTAACCTTATTTCCGATGTGGGTTTTCCACAAAGGTATTTTCTATTTTCAACCATTTATTTTCCAAGAAAAATTTCAAATTGCGAGGACGCAATTTATTGAAGGAGGGGATAATGTAACACCCCGAGCTTCCATGATACGCTTCTCATTCAATAATGCAATAGCTTGCATTGTACGCAACTTCGAGTTTTAACACACCGAAACTAATCAAAGTAGCCGTTATGAATAGTAAAAACCACTTTTTAAATTTATAAAAATTTTATATTTCAAAATGGACATCATTTTTGTATTCCTAATATTGAAATTAGCCTATGTTGAATTTTTTGTAATTTTCTGAGAACTTCCAAATTTTTATGAATAGTGAAAAATAATTAAAACAACTTTTTTAATAAAAATACTTTATAGTGATAAATTATACTATTTAGATGTTTTAATGTATAATTATAATATATTTTTACCATTTTATCCAATGGATTTCATTAGAATTAATTTCACTTTGAAATTGGACATAAACAATTGTCAATCTTTTGATATAAATTGTTTCTTAAAAACACGCTATCTGTTGTGACAACAGGAATTAATTATAAAATTAATTAATGCAACTTATATATTTGGAATTTCATAAAACAGACATCATTTTTGAATTCGGAATATCAATTATAGCTTAGAGTGAAATTTTGGCATTGTTCTGAAAAACATCAATTTTTGATGAATAGTGAAACCACTAAGTGGTAGTTAAATAACTGATTTTCCGTTTAAATGAAATATTACCACTTCTGTGATTTGATTTTCAAAAATCAGACATACAAGGTTGTCATTAAGAAGTAAAATGTGGTTCAATGAGATTAAAATAATTTTTGGTGAATAGTAACTTTTAAGTTCTTAATCGCGATTAGAGGTAATTAGTGTAGTTTAAGGTAAAAATAATGTTTTAATAATATGAGATGAGCTTGAAACATGTCCTACCCTCATTGGATATTCCATGGCCGACCAATAAAATCCATGGGTCAACTTGGGGACCCCATGGTGCCACGTTAGTTAGAAAATGACATAAATATCTTTTATTTAATGTTAAAGTAAAAATGACACAAACATGAAATGTTTTAATAAAACAATTTTTACATGGGGTTATACAAGTCATATTTTTGACTATAAATAGTCATTGGAAAGCTAAAACGTTTTCCTACATCATAGTATTTTTTTTATAATTTTTAGACATTAAATAAAGTAAATTATTTATGACATCATTGTGATGCAGCGATGACCTCATTATTTAATGATTTTAATAAAATGAAAAGATAATGTAAAATCCAAAGCGTACACTTGTCCAAAGACTATTGGATGGGTATATTTCGAACCCCTATCACCTTATACACGAATTATATAAGTGTGGGACATTTAGAATCCGAAAAGCATTGTATAATAATGTAACATTTCAATCTTTCCAAAAGTGCCTCTCCTCTCCTCTTATAAAAGGCCCCCACCTCTACCACCTTATTCACACATTCAATCCTTTTGGTTCGGCCAAACTATGCCAAAATACTCTCCCAACTACTATCCATTAATCATATAAGCTTTAATTTAGTCAGAAAGCCATCCTAAGGAGTTTTTCTTGATCAAATCAAAAGGAAGAACCCGAAGAAGAGGTAGCGTTTTCATCACACTCTTTCATGTTTCTTTCTTCTTCCAATCCCTCTTTGTTTATTATTTCAATTCTAAAATTATAAATCTAGTATCTTCTATATACTGTGATGTTATTATAAATATTGAACAACCATATTCAGTATTCTACCCATCATTTGAATGACATGTCACCATACATGCGTACGTACGACTTACCGTCTCCACGTCGTGGTGTAATTGTTATTCAATATATTATTATTTTGATGGGTATAATAATGATATTTAATTCATGTAAATAATAAATATAACATCATAATTATTCTTTATATATGATATACTATCCAATTATATATTATTTTAATATCAAAATAATGATATTGTCGCTCGTGCGTACGTACGGACTACCGTCTCCACGAACGCGATGAGATTCATTCTCCGTCATATCCATTCAAGTATAATTATCATTTGATGATTTAGAAATAATGTTTAAGGACATGATATCATTCTGTATATGAATAAGATACAACCTATCCATGAAAAACATGACTTACGTAACAAAACATATAAAAGAAAACGAGTAAGTTAACACCCGAAACAACGATAAATCTAAGATATTGTTAACAAAGCAATGTTAAAAGATCATATATGATATCATATGAATGTATATGATTCTTGTATAATTTAATAACAATTATTTCACCATTATACAGGAGGTTAACCAACCCCAACCAAGGAAAATTACAAGGTAAGTGTTTAGTTCACAACATCTTCATTATCCAAGGTTGTTTATACATAATTATCTACTGGGACCTCGTTATCATCCACATCCATGTTTCTTAAAAATGTCTTTCAAAACATTTTTACTATTAAATGGAAAATGGGATAAAGTCATTTATACCCTTATACATTTTTGAAAGGAATCTTACCATCGCTTTCCAAACAATGTACTTTTTGACCTTTTTGACAAATTTAAGGTAAGAATGTTTTTTTTACTTATACGGCGGGTGCGGCAATTTTCCGCCATTATAACTTCGTCGAAGATTCCCTTAAAATCTTATAAGAATATTTTCAACGTAAATGTATTATTTTATAATTATGGGACTTTTAAATGATTTCAAAAAAAAGAGAGATATTTCTCTCAAATAGCTTTGATTTCATCCATGTCAACATCCTTTGATGGGTTTTAAGTTTATTTGAAAATGATTTATGATAAAAAACTTCCATTGATCATTTTGTCAAATATTTGACTGTGGATGTGTTATTTTTATACCATACATAGTTTATGGAGAAATTGTTGACATTTTGTATGCTAGTTTTAATACGAATATTTATGTTATGTTTAAACCTATTCATATGAGGAATGTATTGGACTTAATAAGTGACGGGTGGAGACCGCTATAGCTCCTCAATGCATCGGTAGGTCTCATGAGACAAATAGACGTGGAATTGGCCGAGGCCCTTTCCCAATTTGATTTATGGTTTTGGCCGAGGCCTTAATCATTTTAGACATCTTGGCCGAGGCCTTGACAAAATGTTTCAGAATGTCTGGCATTATACATTCCCTCATTATGAAAGTAGTTGTTGATATTTCATGTGATTATTTGTCTAGTAGAATATCCATGTGAGTACGTAATGGCATTATTTTATTTTACTTTTTCCATATTATGCTGAAGTTCATGTTCAATAAGGCTTTTGTTTTAGTTATACATTGCCTTAAATGCTTCTGTTTTATTATGAAAGTTTCCGCTATATTGTTATCCTTACATTGCATTTGAGATCACCCCTTTCAATGTTTTATTTTTCCCAGGATGTGAAGAAGTGTATTATGACTGACTTGCAAGAATAGTCTGTGAGGATATGAGTGTGGAATAAGGAGACCATGTTATTGTAGTTTTCATTTTTATGATGTAATGTAATGTTTATGAATGTATCTAGTGTTTCCAAGGCTACTAAACTAATTGGTCTTTCGAGACTTGATCTTTTGTGATCATGCCAATGTTATGTAATAATGCACCGACTCTAGGTAACTGGGGTCGGGGCGTTACATCGAGTTCCTCCAGGATTATGACTGTGAGATTGTCTATACTTCTGGTAAGGGGAATGTTGTGGCAGATTATCTCAGTAGGATATCGGGCATTCAGGTACATGGAGAGGCGATAGAGCAGTTAGCCGCTTTGTAGATATCCTTCGTGAATAGAGATGGGGAAACCTCTCTTCAGTCCCTCACAGTCACTCCTTCACTGCATTAGTGGGTCAGAGAGGAACAACGTGGGGAAGTTGGCTGTGAGGCGCGACGTGCTCAGATATCCTCAGGGCTGGCACATGATGGATTTTCTGAAGGCGGGGAGCAGGTCATCCTATTCCGGGGACGTACCATGGTACCAGTTGCACAACATGAGGAGGTGCTGAGAGAGTTCCACACTTCCACTCTAGAGGTACATCCAGGAGTATCGAAGATGTATCAAGACCTCAGATGACAGTACTGGTGGCCGAGTATGATGAAGGTTGTGGAAGAGTTCGTTTCTCGATGCCTCACTTTTCAGCAAGTGAAGGCAGAGCACCAGGTACATGCAGGCATGGTCCAACCCTTAGAGGTCTTGGAGTGGAAGTGGTATGGGATATCCATGGATTTCGTGATAGGGCTTCCACATACTTTCGTAGGACATGTAACCATCTGGTTGATCGTAGACTGACTCATCAAGTTGGCCCACTTCCTACAGATTAGAGAGTAGGGCTCAGTAGAGATCTTGGGATGACTCTATGTTTAGGAGATCGTATGACTTCATGGTGTGCCATTTTCTATCATCTCTGATCGAGACACTATCTTTACTTCCCGGCTTTCGAAGGGGGTTGTAGGAGGCCTTTGGGATGCAGCTATGCCTGAGCACTAACTTTCACCAACAGATGGATGAACAGATAGAGAGGACCATTCAGAAACTTGAGGACATGCTCCGTGATTGTGTCTATGACTTTAGTCGTAGCTGTGATGACCACTAAACCTTTGTGAAGTTTGCATAAAATAATAGAAACCACTCCACCATCAGGATAGAACCTTACGAGGCACTGTACGACTGACCTTGCAAATCTCCTCTGTGGTGAACTGACCCAGGATAGTCAGAACTCATATGACTAGAGATGGTTTGGGCTATGACGGAGAAGGTCCAGGTCATCTAGGAGAGGATGAGTACTGAATAGAGTAGACAAAAGTCATATGCATACAGGAGGTGAAGAACAGTAGAGATTGAGGATTTCTACCACATTTTCCTATGGGTATCACCTCAATGTGGATTATAGAGATTTGGATGGGGTAGAAAGTTATCTTCGTGCTTCATCGGACCTTTTCAGGTACTCAGTAGAGTAGGTGAGGTGGCTTACCGCCTGTCCCTTCCACCTTAGTTGTACCGGGTGCACGAAGTCTTCCACGTATCTCAGGTGAGGAGAAACGTGCATGACCCGATGCATATCATCGACCACAGGGAGCTGGAAATTTATTATTGGGTGACATTTGCTGAAGTCCAGGTGGATATCGAGGATTTACAGGAGCGGGTCCTATATGGGAAGTTGATTCCTCTTATGCACATTCGTTGGCAGAATGAGAACCTCCAGGAGATCACATGGGAGCGGGAGGCTCAGATTCGTGCTCAGTACCCTCATTTGTTTCACTAGGATATGTTGTCGCTTTATGGGGATGTAAATCCATGAGGTGGGAGTAATGTAAAGACCTTGAAATTTCTAGTATTTTTTTAAATTTCATTGGAATTTTACGAATCTGTGTCTTCTAAAGTCACTTGATTCTATGTTCTGGTGTGCTCGGAACCAATTTATGAAGTCTAGCTTGGGTACGTATAGTGAACAAACATTTGGATTTTTCTAACTTTTGAACCGGTGCTTGGAATTAAAATCCGAGGACACCGATGAACTCACAGCACCAGTAATTTCTTAAGGGTAAACTTACCGTAGTTGCATTCACAAAGGGGGAGGAAATAATTTGGGGGGTTTATTCATGAAATAAATAAAATATTGACGGAAGAATTTTTATTTTTTTAAGGTGGTTTTTCCCTCCCATGGGTAGTTAAGTGTGGGGCCCACAACCACTTAACTACCCACATGTGGGTGTTAGAGAGGTGGGGCCCACACGACCCCCACCATTTAATTTCCTCTAAACTCTTTAACATCCCCTCATTAATTTGGAAAACATATATTAAATGACAATATCTCAATTAAATTGTTTCATTCCATAATTTAATGGGGGAACCTTCTCTCTCCCTTGGTAAAATAATTGTCATCACGTTATTAAATGTGGTGAATTAATTCAAGGAGTTTCTTTGTGTGAGAAATTAAATAATAGAAGGAACATATTATTTAATTTGGAAAGGAGCCTCATTGTGCGGGAGTGATCGGCGGAGATCTCTTGAGCTTTGGAAGAACGCTGACCTCCGACGAAGAATGACGAAGAACACCGACCTCCAACGAAGATCAACGGTTCCTAGAAGATCGATGACGTGCCACCCTTCACTTCTATGCGACATGAGAGGAGACGCCGCTTCCTACTAGGCATGATCCGACGACTCCTACGATCCTCTTCCCTGCGACACTAACCCCCAACAACAACTGTTTATGTAGGGGTTTTTGTATAAATTTCGTCATGTGATTTTTATACCCTCTACATGGCGTGCTTTTTGTTTGGTGATGTTTAGAACCACTAACGCAGTGGGTCTAGACTAACGAACAATTCTGAACCCACCACTAAATTGTTTGTGATGCCCGAAATAATTTCCGACAACCAAGCGCGACCGAAAAGAATATTTGAGGCCTTCGTAGTGATGTACGGGTCCCGAGATGACTACAGGCATAGACGAGAGCAAAATCGGACCACCGGAATGACTCAGGTGGCCCGCGGAAACCTTCGGCGGTGCGGGTCGCCGACCAGCTGCCTAGAGGGGGCGGCGGCCAAGCTCTCCATCGAAAATAGGCCACCGTGGATGAAGCCGCATCGGTGAGTAGATGATCACGTGGCTTCCCGGGATCCATGTGAGACGTGATTCTAGGTGCCACGTCGGTGAATCAAAAAGGTGGGCTGCATCCCCCCCCCCCATGCGCGGCTCGCTGGCCGAGCCAGCGCATCCCCAGGCCAGGCCGGAGAGGGTCATGCGGAATGGGATGGGCCGCGCCCTACTGAGCTGGACCTGGACCCGGGTCGGGTAGACCCATTTCAGGCAGACCCAGGGGGGTTGGGGTGGGTCGGGCCGGGCCCAGACCCCCAACTTCGGACCATTTTCGGTATTTTGACCATATCATGAGATACGGAACTCCGATCGACGAAACGTAAGTTGCGAAGAAATCCTTGGATAGAGACGGTGGTTTCATAATATTACACTCGAGGTTTCGGCAAAGTTTGTGTACAAACATGTTGGTTTGAAAGAGAAACTAACTGGGCCCTTGGAGCAGAAATGATTATAACATAAGGACCAGACGTCCGATTGACGTGTCGTCAATTGCATTGGGATCCTTTTATTAAGATAGGACATTTCGCTTACTCATCTTGAGGTTTGGATGCAGCTGGGGTACGGTTGGGTTGGATTTAGTTTAAAAACCAACCAGGCCCCTCGGACGGAAAAACCAATAACTCTCAGACCGGACGTCCGATTCACACACTTTCTATCGCGTTAGGTTTCATTTGGCGAGACGGAACATTGAGATACATCATTTCTAGACTTTGTGATAGTTTATGTATCGACCCTTTTTTCCTCAAGGAGTGTACCCTCCGGGAAAAGAGCATGCTATGTGCGGGAACCCTAGAGCTGGCTGCGACTGCATCGACTTCTATACTGGAATCCTTCATGGGTTCGATGGCGACGACTACTATTCTTATATACTATGTCATTCTGGTAGTATTGACCTCTATAATTTTATCCTATGTGGGTCCGATAGAGTAGCTGGTCTTGTATCCTGTGTGGGTCCGACATCTTAGCTTGTCTTGTATCATATGTGGGTCCGACAGCTTAGATGAATCAGTGGATACAACTGATCATCTCTATCGCCTTATGAAGTGTATACCAGTTTATGTTGAGTCTTAACTACAATAATTATCATTGATGTGATTGACATGTTTTCTTGTGCGGACTGGGTTGTTTTTTTTCCTGTGTGGACTGAGTTGTGCTATCCTTTGTCGATTGGGCTGTGCTTTCCTCTGTGGACTGGGTGGTTCTTGGGCTCGACAGTTGGAGAGGAAGAGTTACTGATGAGTTAGGTATATGTATGGGCATATACCTATGTAGTGTTGTTGATACTTAATTATTGTATCTCTCCTTTTTGGTTTATCCATCATGGATTCTGAGAGACCTTCAGGGGTCTCAGGGTCCCTACAGAGTATCATATACTCGCCCCTACACGGGCTAGGCCCACACTATGTTGTGTTGGATGCAGACAATGGACATCATTGATCGAGGTGGAAGCTTGTGGAGCTGGATGGTACCCAGAGGTGGACCACTTGGCAGGACGTACACGGAGCGGACGGCCGGACCCGGGGAGCTGAGGAGACCATCTGTACCAACCCTTCAGGTGGGATTTCTAGAGAACGATTCGGTGTTGCTGTTTTACTTACTGTTTTTGTACTTTCCTTTTAGTTGTACTGTACTTTCAGTTGGGGTTGTATACTGGCCCATTTAATTTTCAGCACTTACCTTGTAACCAGTTTTACTTAGTGATTACTTCACTTGCATACTCTGTAGTTTTTTTGTTTACTTTATAAAAGTCAATACCTTCCCCTTTTTATAGGGATTTACACCTTTGGTGCTAGTCTCCAGCCCTTGGACTATGGAAGGTAGGCTTGGGGTAGTCAAGGCATGGGTGCCGAGGATGGGTCGTGACATAAATGGTGTATATATTCGATTCCTAGAAACATATATTGAACAAAAACTATTACTAGATCAATAAGAATTATGTGCGAAGTTGAAATAATAATATGGATGTGATGATTAAATGGACACTGGAGTAATGAATAATAATCAAAACATAGAAAAATCTCATGTAATAATCCTGGGAATGAATCTTATTAAAAAAATTAATTATAATTATTGAATGCATATTCATCAATATAAGAATATCGGGTAGAACTAGAATTAATGATTTCAAGAAAATCGTCTTTTTAAATGTTTCTTATGTAGATTAAAGGGGTCACAATATATTCTATAAAAATAATTTATTGGTGAAAACATTTGGGATTTGAATATGTATATTTATTTATATCAAATATTGAAAAAAAATATTTTTTTATTCTTGTTATATTTAAATTATCAATATGGAAGGAATTTATTTCATCCCATTGTTAGGGAAAACATTTAAGGGAGTTATAATATGTTCAATAGATTTTAGGTAATGAAAATATGGGATATTTGAAGAAAAATATAAAAAATATTATTCCAACTAAAATTTAACTTTTCTTTTTTCAAAAATTATTCTAAAAAAGGGGAATTTTAGTTGATGATAATTTGGGACAATGTGAATGTAGTGTGATTTATAATTAATTTTCTTATGGGTTTGATGATAATTATGTGTGCCAAATTTTTTTCATAATTAATTAATTAGTGCACCCCAATGATTTTGTTTTGATATTATCATCACAATTATAGAAGTTTATTGAAAACATTTATAACCAATGTTATTTGTATTTTGTTTGTTACACCCAGTAATACCACATATACATAGTGTTGATAAACTAAATGGTATTTTATAAGAGAAATTTTATGTATCAACCGAATATCATGTGGTTAAAGTATACTATTTAGATCTAAAAATAATGATGATAAATTTGAAAATATTGAGAGAAATGACCTATATGTTTGAATTGTATTTATTTTAAATAATGGGGTGATTAAAAAATATCACACATATATAATTGAAAGGTTATTGGTGGTATTGAATCAAAATAAATGTTTGTAGATGGGTGTTCCTATTTGATGTATTATATTTTATATATCAATTATGATGTACAATATAGTGATGAGAATGTATAAAAATGTGTTTAAAGACTATGGAAAAATATTTAAGCCATATTCCATATTAAATTGAAATGTAGTTTGAGGATACATCTTTAATACATCACATAGAGAGAGTCAAGAAATAGTGTCAAAATATATTGATGATTTTGAAACTAACAATAAAGTTTATGACATATGATGGAACATTATTTTAAATAATATTTGGATATTTCCCATGGGAGTGGTTGAGGAAGGACTATATTTTTTTATTATTAAATATTTTATTCCCTAAATGTAAATTAGAAATTCCAATACCATCATAAAGGCAAGACAATATTTTCATGAATTATGCAGATGTAGTACATGGATTTCATGAGTTGTGTAATGGTAAGACCAATATTCCATGATGTGGGGAAAAATAACTCATGAAAATTATGAATATGAATAATGTTACAAAGAAAATTTTGAAATTATTAAATGGTTTTTTAGAATATGAGTTGTTTCTTAATTGTAAACTTACACAATGTAATAGTCCTATGTGAGTTAAAGTACCTATATAATTATTATCGATATCATTGTAAAATTCATCAACAACTGGACATATATTTTTTCTGAAGTGACATAAGGTAAACTATAGAATATATACATTTTTTAAAGGTAACATATTATCTACATAGTGGTATTTTTTGTGATAGTGTAAGAAAATATATTAATATTTTTTTATAATAAATGTGCGATTAAAATATATAATGAATTATTTAATGTTATTGGTTCATTAATCATTCATTAAAAATCATGATCAATCATATGGGTCATGATACAATCAATTATCAACAGATAAGATTTATAATAATGGTTATGATAATGATGTGGCATACCACATCCCAGAATATAAAATCATGCTATGTAGAGTTACGAAATAATTCCACCAACTCAAAATAAAAAATAAATGTTTTTTTGGGTTGGTGTCCAAACCACAAGATCACCTTTGAAAATTAGTTAATCTTAAATGATGTGGTGAAATTACATCCAATGTCATGTTATCCATGTTGAGATAATTACTAACTTGTGAAAAATAGTGCAATGGGCTATATCTTGGTTTAAATATGGTGGTCTATATAAATATCATGAGAATATACATAAATATTTTCTAAACCACGAAAGGATGTTCGATATCATAGTGGCATGAAACTATGTATAGATGAATTTATAGATGGTGAAATTATGAAATAATTTACATACTATGAAATTTTTAGAGATTAAAAAATAATATAGTTCTAATATTTCTAATTTAATAAAATAAATGATTCTTATGGTTATTTAATATGAATAATTGGAATGGATTTCGATTTATTTAAATTAGAAGATCAATTATAAATTCTATAGATGATTTAAAAATAAAATACCACCGTTTACAAATAATTTTTTTTTTCAAAATTTGAAATATGGGATAAAAATATGATCATAAGACAGTTGTATTCAAGATATTATAATTGAGAATATAAGTAGAAATTATCTTTGATAATTAATTTCATTATTCTTAGATAATAATTGATATCTCTAATACCAAAAATTATCAAAGAGAATGAAGAATTAGAAGTTGGGAATTAATGAATAAAACATGATCTATTACAGCATACTATTCATAATTTTTTTTGGATGAAAATCATTCAATTTAATAGTTAGAGTTTGGAGACCAATTAATCATTTCATTAAGTTAATTAATATATTTAACACATATAAAATGGTAACACGGTCATGTATTCTCAAAGAGCATGATCATTATCAATGGTTTGAATAATTGAACCTATATAGTGATGTTATATTTCTATCATAACAAAAAAATCATAAGGATCATGTGGATGGGGAGTATACAGAGTTGTTTGATGCTTCTGATATAAATTATTCACCAATAACTAAATAGGATAAATTTTGTTACGGTGTATATCAAATTGTGGAGGAATAGTTGATAAGTTTGGTGTATAATTAGACCAATGCGGAGGATCAACGTATAGGAAATTAAACTAACTATTATATAAGACTTGGGAGGTATGCTATAATAACAGTCACACAAATTGTGGTATCCTAATTTCATTCTAATAGATAATAATTTAACATTATAGAAAACATATGAGTGGGTGAATATATAATCATGATAATGATGAGTAATTTTATGATCCTTGTAAATAATTTTTTATATTTTCATTTATTTTACTATACAGAGTGGGGAGTCTAAGAGATATGAAATATGATAGTATTAAGTATTTAACTATACAAAAGGACAAATTTTAAAAGTGTATACATTCATAAAAAAAATGAGAAAACTAATTCACCCCTCCCCCTCACCATGATTGATTAATAGCTAGTATATTCAATATTTTTAATTACCAATAATATATTATCATACCAAAATTATCATATAATTATAACATATTTAATTCAATTTATATTTGTTTTACATAATAATAATGGGAATAGAGATCATCCATCTTTTTTATTCACTTCTCTATGTTATGGAGATGAATTTATTTATGATTTTTCTATAAGGGTACCATGTGTGGAGATGTTTTTGGGATATATTTGAATTTTTTTAAATAATATGATCTTTTTATATTAGAATAAATTTAATTTAGTTGTGAGTGATGTTTTTTATTTAACATTTTTCTATAATTTCATATTTCAATATTCATCAAAGGACATTGATATATAATTGAAGTAGTGTTAGTTATTGATATTGTAATTATAGATGGTTAAATTTGACCAATTTTTTCAATATTAAAATAACATATGTAATAGATCATTTTAATCATGATCTGGTTGTTTAGGATTATAGTGTTACATTTTTTATCAGAAAATAATTTTGATAAATTTAAATATATAGAAGTTATCATATGTTGATAATTTAACAGTTTTCTATATCATAAAAGTTTGAGAAATATAAGTTTGATTGTATTTTTAGAGGAATAGATACCCATTTAGAGGTGTTATGTGGTTGAATTTGGTGGTGATTAATTATATTTTAATTTATTTGTTTTACATTATGTGTGTAATAAATTATTGGGGTTTAGATAACCCAATTTATTGTAATAAGATATGATATTTAGGTAAATAAAATTAATTGTGAGAATGGGATAATTTATTATGGTAAAATAATATTATATTCATGGTGAAACATTGATTTAGGAATATATTACTTCAAAATGTGACACAGTGAGTGAGTTTTTGTATTTTAGGTACAAAATAATAGTTGATATTGTAAGAATTTTTTATCCGCGTTCATTATTTTTTAGTTTTGGATTTGATTTGTAATATCATGAAGAGTGTTATAGTATCAATATCTATATAAATATTTATTATAAATGTGGGGTTCTATTATCTATATTGTGTTTTATGAGGTATAAATATTACTTCATTATATGATTTTTTATTCATATTTCAATAAGAATTTTCTTTAGTCATAATAAATAATTTTGATATCTATTGTATGTGATAAAAAGGAAGAAATACTAGTTATAAATTTCCTTCGCAAAATTATGAATATTTTAGTTTAGAGGATTTTTAGAACAATTATGATTCGAATTTTACGCTTAATATATTAAAAAATAAAATTATAAATTCATCGTTGAGAATGTGACATTAAATAAAGGAGGTAATATATTGAAATATACAACCAATGGACAATATTGTGATTATAGAAACTCAATGAAACAATTATGAATATTTTCTCATATTCTCTTTCATAAAATTTAAAACATCCCACAAAATCATGAGAAATTATGATAAATATACCGAGTCTTATATAGAATGTGTCTTTTTACTATCAAGGTACACCTAATAAAATCAATCAAAAGTATCCATATTATAAAATAATTAATAGGGTTATGTAAAAAATGGTTGATTATTATAACAACATTTAACATAAAATTAATTTTATTCAAACATATTATAAATTTTAAACATAAAAATTGTTTTCAAAAAGAAAATAGCATTAAATGAACACATTAACTTAATTTAAATTGAATTAATGATTTCATTTCCCACATTATGGATTTATATATTACATACTCTATTTTTAATAGTTATTTTCATGACCCAATATCTTTTTCATGTTCCATATGATTTTCTATTTGACCATGTTATTATATGATAAATATATTTTCTTTTTATATATATCAAATATAAATGATTTTTATATCTTTTAATATTTACTTTTCTCTATGCGATATTATTTAATGATTTTTTATTTTACTTTACTTTAAAATATATTCCCTATACAATGTTGATTATTTTTTCATTCTGTGCCCATGTTATTTATTATCATAAATATCATTTTTCCATAGATTAAAAAATATTCTCTTATAAATAATTAAAATTTTAATTTTATTATATTTAAAGTGTGTTTTTTGTAAAAATCATTATGTAAACCTAACAGAATTTTTACCACTTCTGAAAAAATATTTCATCAATCATTAAATATCATTAAATTTATTTTCATTCAAGGTTTCATTTTTTCCACCTCATTAAATATGTTTATGTTTTTTTCACTCAATGTTTCGTTTTTTGGGATCCAATTGAATGTGATTGTTTTAGATATACTGTTTCACACTATGAAATTCATTAAGAATCTTATTTACATTTTGGACAGATAAAACTCTTCCCATTATACCAGGTATAATATTTTTTCAATTCCATTTCATTATGAATGGGATGTGACAAGCTAAGTATTTTTTAAAACATATCACTTTTATTGGCCATTAATATTGTTGATTATAATTTTATAAAAAAGTATTATATAGTGAATTGACTTTCAATTGTACATTTATAATTAATTTTTTATTTTGTAATAGGAACGTAATTTTTTAAAGGATAAATACATTTTCCAAAAATAAATTATTGTACAATATTTTGAAAAAGATAATTAATTATAATTATATAAATTCATGTTAATAATTAATATAATTATGATATGATAATTAATTTTGTTATTTTGTGAATCAAGAATAATATTATTCCTTTCAAATGAAAATAGGTTTTATTATAAATATGTTTTAATTCAATATAACATTTGACAATATTTAAAATAAAACATTATATATTTTTTAGAATTCGAATATGATAAAATAAAATTCATTTTTGTATTCACCATATCTAAATTTGATTACTGTGAAAATGTAGAGTTTTTTTAAAAAGTTTTTTTGTAGGAGAATAGTAATGTTTAAAAATATTACAAATAACATAAAATTTTGTTCATCAGTAGATATAATAATGATATAAATGGCATATGAAGCCCTAATCAAAATTATAAATGAATTTATTGAATTATATAATAAAAATTAAATTAATATTCTGATTTTATGAACCAATATTGGACATTTTGGATCATAAGTGATATTTTTTTGCTAGTAAAAAACCACATTGGTATGTATCTTTTAATTTTTTATTAACAATGATCCTTTAAATTTTTTCAACATTTTAATGAAATTATAATTCTTATTAACATAATATAATTAATTTCATAGTTATCAATACTATAATATATTTTTATAAAAATTCATTTTATTAGTAGAGGTAATTTTTCATAAAAAATATTTGTATTCTGTTATGTATAACTTTTTAAGATGATTTTTTACACCAATAAAAATAGAATTGTTAATTTTTTAAATATAATTTTAATTTTTAAATTTGGTAACAAATTTAATTTAATTTTTTTTCATAATAATATGTAACTATAAGAAATATCAATCACCTTGGTAAGTGTTAAATTTGGTAAAATGGTAAAATTATGCAACAAATTCTCTAAATATCCCAAATCCCAATAAAAAATGGCCATATAGAGTTTTTTTGATAAATATATTATCCACTATAAATTTTAATCTATTTTTAATTTCTTTCAATGATTATGACACATGTTATTTAATAGTAAATAAATATTTATATAATTCCACCCTTCACAATAATGATATTGATATTTTTTATATACTATACTCATAAAAGTATATTATTAATTTTTTGGTGTAATAATATTTAAGATAAATATATTAAAATTATAATAATAAATTATTATTAATTTTAAAAAATAGTTTAATTATCCAAAATGCTTTCATATCGTCAATACAATGCATGTGGAAGTAGTAATAATGTTAAAGTAAATTGTTTTAAAATTATTAAAAATGAAAATATATGATATTTTTAAAATTATATAATGACAAGAATAAAATTTAATTTATTAATTAATTTTATTTTCTATAATAGAATTCAAATTTTTATCTATTTAAATTTTTACTCTTGTATTTAAAATAGCCATAAAAATGATTTTTAACAACACATTATTTCAATTATATTTTTTAAAAAACAATAAAAAATAAAAAATAATATAACGAGATATCTGTTATCGATATTGGTTTACAATTAAATCCAATATCAAATTTTAATCAAATTTCCATTTTAATATTTCATTTACGGACCATAAAAAATTAATTTATGTGATAAAGCAATTAATTTTTTCATATAAATGTTACTCAAATTAAAATTTTTAAAAATTTATTTGAATTCGATTATATATATATATATATATATATATATATATCCCAAATTACCCTGAAAATTTACATTTTCATGTCTCCAATTCATCATTTGGAAAATTAAAATCACAACGAATAGGATTATATTTAGTTTAAAGGAGGTTATTAAAGGAATAATTAGATATCTTAATCGTGTTCTTTCATAATTATTTTATCTTTAAAACACCATAAAATATATTATTATCATATTTACATAATTACATTCATATCATTAGTAAACATAAATGTTATTATTTTTAGTTAAGATTCAATATATACCTCCCTCTGAACCATTGGAAAATGAAAACAACTCTCGATATACATATGGACTACCACCCAAATGAATGACCTATTTCATTTTACATCGCCAAATTAAAATATTTATTCTGAAAATTGATTTAATTAACGAATATCATATATATGAATAACTAAATTTCATTAATAATTATTTTACCATTATATTAATAAAATTACCAACAAATGGTTATCGTTAAATTTAACAACCTAAAATGAGAATACAAAGAAACATTGTAAGTGTTAACATCTTATGATTCTCATTAATTTATGATAATCATAAATTTAATATTGAATTTTATATATCAATTTAATAAAATAAATAAAATCCACTAATCTTATAAAAATTTGATATTATCACTATAAAATAACCAGTTCATATACATTTGATCATAATAATGTTTTCCTCATTGAGTTGAGATTACCACTCACAAGAATATTGTTTTATGTTTTTATAAGGGATTAAGATAACTTAAATAATTAAAATAATATTAATAATTTTTATTTTAATATTATTTTATATTTTTGGAGTTCTAATATAAAACATTATATTCACATATACCATTAAATAGTATGTTAAATAATTTATCATTAATAATTTAATTTTGAAGTGCACTATGAAAACCATTAACAAATGTTCCATAAAATTACTATAGGACTCTAGAACACTACAAAAAAATTTATTTCATTATAATTTACATTATTGAGGTGATGAACTAATGAAAAACAGTCATGAAAGAAACCTCGTAACATATGTTTGTGATTGGAATATAATGATTAAAACTTGAAAGATAGTTTTAACAAATATAAATTAATATGTGGGTAATATGTAATTATAAATAGATGGTATAAATTAAAATAACTATGAATATGGTTCATATTAATATTAATAAAAATTATAAATTTAATATTAATGTATTTTAAAATAATTAAAACCTAGAGGTAATATGAGGTGACATTTTCCCAATGAAAATTTCAGTTTGATATGACATGTTTTATTTTTAATCTTATTTACTTTTAAACAGTGTTATAATGATTCACTACCACATTATTAATATATTTTATTTTATTTAAATAATTCATGTGATTTAAAAAATAAAAATCAATTTATTAATTTAAATGTTTTTTATTCAAGTGTTATAAAATTTATAATGGTGTCTTGATGAAACATAAGAAAAAAATACATAAATATTGCATGATATTATAGAAATAGTGAATACATTTCATATCTATACACTCTTAGAGACCATAATGGATTCGTGCCTTTAGAGAATAGATAAATAATTATCATTTTTGTAAATTATCATCATTATATCCCAAAAGATTCATTATTTTTGTACCATTTTATAACTATCGTACCTATAAACTTCCATAAAAAAGGGGAAGGACAATATAAGATATGATGTGTTCAAATGTAGAGTAAGGTTAATCCAAGGAGATATAAAACCAAAGAGAGAGAAAAAGGACAAAAAGTTATAAAAACATAATCATGTTCATGTTGTCAATGTAAAATATTTATACCTAGAAAATATTATTCAATAAACTAAAAAATCATTAATTGTATATAAATTTGGTGTATAAGTGTTTCAAAGATGTAGTCATTTTTTAATAGTTATAACATATACATGTGAAATCACGAGTGTAGAAAATAACTATATTTTAAACATAAAAATCCCCCATCATGTACAAACATAATATTGGTATAATAATCAATTAAATCATTCAAGTACAACAAAATTTAAAAAAATATATTCAAAATCATTCCCATGAATAATTTTTTTACAATAGTTCAATGAAATTATAATCATAAATTAAAATGATAACATATTTATTCATATTCATGTATCTTATTATCACCATGAAATCATGAGATATCTATATCACCATAACCAATTAATTTTAGGGATTTAATGGAATCACCAATCACATATTAAAAAACAAATTTTTTTACGCAAATGATCAGAAAATATTTATCATTTCCTCATAGAGTAACTCATAGAAAATAATTTTTTTGGATAAAATATCATATTAATTAATTCATTATCCATCCATAGAAAAAAATATTGTATTAGTAGAAAATATAAATTGAATACCATTATTCATCAACGAATGTAATCATAGGTTACATATAACATTAAAAGTATATTTGGACTTTTCTTTGGAAAATATGAAAATATCATTTTTCCTTGGTATAATAAAAACTACAAATTTTTAGAATAATTGAAAAGATAATTTCAATATAAATAAACATGTAAACTTGAAATTTATGATTAAAATTATTGACTCGTTATAAATTTTGGAATATATTTTTTTGGTAAACATTAAAAAAATATTCCTGTAATAGTTTTTGTGATGTGTCAAAAAGTACATGATTTAAATTAAATACAAGAAGATTCTTCTTAATTTTTTTAATTGAGATTAAAATGTAGGTAAAAATGTCTCTAGATAGTGATTGTAAAATATTAATAAATTATTTAATTTTTTTTGAAAATATGAATGTTGAAGAAAAATATTATCGACTGAATGGGAAGTAATGTTAAATTTTCTTTTAAATATTTTAATAGTATTTTATTTACAAAGGAGAAAAAAATTGATGAAAATATTTAAATGTGTAAAAATAAAAATATAATAACAATTTTTATGTGTTTTTAACGTATGATATCCTTATAATTTATCTTATTGGAATTTTAGCATGGATAATCATCAAAAGATGTGAGAATGTAACATAAACCCTTACCACAAATCCCTTCTTACTTCATAATATTTTTATCATTAATAATAAAAAATAAATATTTTCTATAGATATATTATAGATATATATTCACAAGTATCATTGTATTTATCTTTCCATTGTAATTTCCAACAATCCTTTTAGTAAAAAAAATTATTAGACCCAACCTTCATGTGAAAAGTAGTCAATTTTTTATTAAGGTTTTAGTTTGATGATTCTGGTGCATACATCTCATTCATGGCCTTATCATATATAGAATTAAAATTTGGGCTTACGTATCGTAATTTATAATTATAAAAAATTCTATAACGATTCATTTAATGTGGTTTTGAGGAATTGGTTACATCATTTTGTGGAGATGGTAGTCCATATGTATATATGAGTGAGGATTCAAATTTTTAATGGATAAAAATTATTAAAGATAAATAATAATCCTTATTTATAGAATCATTTTTTATAGTAATTATCATGTAAATTAATTATAAGAATCCTTATTACAATCCATAAAAATATAAAATAAAAAATTAATTGCAGTGCTTTGTTAAAGAGATAGTCCACACATATACATGAAAGATGTTATCATTACCAATCAAATTTTATATCAAGAGGGTAGAAGACAACATTATTATTTAGTAAGAATATTTATTTTAAAAATAAATATTTAACTATTAACTTCATCATAATTACCCACCATAGAATATGGTTTTGGTAAATAAATAAAATTAATTCTTGTATGAAGTACTCCATACATAAAAACAATTGGCGATTTCATTACATATTTTATTGAATGTATGGAAAAAATGGTTTTCCAACAATCATAATAAAATCAAATTGAATTTAGTAGTCCATAATCATTATGTTAGGGTAGATATAATAAATGTAGATGATGTAGAGGAATAACTAAACAATTAAGGTGGATGGTAATGATATTACCATTTTATTATTATACCCCCTTTGTTATTTACATTATTTCCCCTTAGGGTGGTATTCTATTAAGTGAATACTCTTATTAATAAATGAAATTAATCTAGGAATTTAAATTGGTAGTGATTATTTGAGATATAATACTCAAATAATAATGGAGTAGAAGATGTTCCCTTTTATTATATATTAGAGGCACACACATGGAATTAAAAAAATGTTTAAATTATATAAGGTAAAAATAATGTGGATGTATAAAATAATTGACATGAATTTAAATGAAGGATATTATATTGTCTAAATGAATTTCAATAATAATATTTACCGAATATACCTCATCTACAACAGCCCAATGATGGTGATTAATTTATTACATTGGCATAAGATATAAGAAGTCACATCTTAAATGATATAATTATTATGTCATATTAGAAAAATATACACATTATAGAATCACACTTTAAATTTGAAATCATAAAACAGAACATAGTTATTGTAATTATTCAGCATACTTGATATCATTTGAATATTCCATATTCATTTACTATAGAAAGGAAGAAAATTAGTATGGACTCAAATTATTGATAAGGGTTATGTGTAGTGATATATCATGATTAAATAATTAATAATAAACATGGAATGTTAAATAAGTAAAATAAAATTTTATTTAATCAATGAAATTGTAATAAAATATAATTCGGTAAGAATAAATAATGATAAAATAATTCTATATAAATACTCACATGAGTTTGAAACTTATCCATAGATATCATAACAATTCATATAATCAAACTGAAATCGTTAATTAATTTTATAATGATAGACTTAATAATATGGGCATCTTAAATATACTATTGAAAAATTATTCTAAATCATATTTTTAATTGGTAATTCCTCATCATTATACCAAACCATTTTTGTCACATCAGATCCACAAACACATCGAATGACCTTGTAATTTCAGGCCCACCCATTAAGCTATAAGTCAAATTTTTTCAACATTTTCCTAGAAAAACTACACACATTCCTTGATAATAAATGAATTGAAATATTAGAATAACTAGATTATGAAATTCCATTAATTCCCAAAGAAAAGTTTATCATAATCCATCTACAGAAATATATTAAATATTATCATTATTTTTCATACTTATTAACTCATAACATTAAAAATTAAAGTAGAAAAAGTAGAAAATATATTTATATATCAAATGGAATATTACATGATGAAAATTACAATTAAAATTTGAAATCACATATTTAAAATCTAAAAATTTATATTATATAAACGAAAAATTTTTATTTAAAAATAAATTAAAAAATGCATAATATAATATTCAATGCTTCTAGTAGTCACAATTATATATAATTGTTTTTTCTTGATATTTTAGCACAAATAATCCTATGAAATTTTTATAAAATTGATAACTTCCTATTTTAGAGAAATACAAGAATATATATTTTTTAAAATATATTTTATTAAATTTGTAAATATGATTAGGAAGTTCATAAAAAAAATAAAATGAGAATAAAAAAATTCTTGAAATAATTTTTCTTGGAAATATTGATATTGATCAAAAATTATTTTCAATTGAAGAGATAAATAAAGTTATTTTCTATAAAAATAACTATTTTGTCTCATGGGTTTTTAAATAGTGGAATATAATTAGATAAAATGGTATTTCTAAAAATAATAAAAGGATAAAGAAATATATTTTATTTAAGATATAAATATCAAATAATTCCCCCTATGGAGAAATAAATATAAAAAATCATGAATAATGACGAGATTATGAAATAATATCTTACAATTTTGATAAATTTTTATTCATATCTCCCATTATAAAAAAAAATTAAAATGAAACTATAAATACCATAAAAATAGAAATATTAGTTATATGAAATTTAAAATAGTATATATTTACATCTAATAAAAGAATATTGGTCCATCACATAAAATTTATCCCAATGAAGACAATTTGAGCTGATAAACCCTTCAAAATATCATAGTGGGAATTAAATAGTGAAATTATGATGTGTAACAACATTAAGTGAACATAATAAAATTTTAAATTCAACGTTGAATTATTATACTTCATTAATCACAAAATCATCAGATATCAAAGCCATTGAAAAAGTAATATATCCCATTGAAAAGTAATTATGTTATGAAAATCTTTAACAATTCAAAAATATTTTGAAAAGTATCTATGGATGAAATATTTTTAATTGATCCATAAAATACCACTATTTTTATAGTATTCGTGTAATACGTTTTAAATTGGTTTTATATTTTTCATATTAAAAATAGGTTTATATATTAAATCCTCCATCAATTAAGGGAAATTGAGATGAAATCCCATGTATTGGGTTGATCTTGCATCGTAAGAAATATAATTTCAATTATTTTTAAAATATGAACTAAAAGTAAACATTATACATATATAATTAGTAAAATTACACTTAACCCTTTGTTTTACCCTCATTAAACCTTTTTAAATGTTAACATCAGTGAAAATTTTGTCTTGTTTATAGTCATAATTATAAAAAAATTACATTTTCCTCATTAATATTTTTTACTTATGACTCAAAATATGGAATCTAATTTATCAAATTAAATTCACGGAAGAGGAAGAATTTAATATCAAATAAATCCCTAAAAAATTAATGAAAAATGGGTTGTCCAAAAAATGTTTCTTTTGGTAATGAATTTTTCCTTCAAAATTCATTTTGAAATTTGTTATGATAATCCTAATTTTATTATTCATTATATAAATGTATTAGACTTAATAATAATCAATTTTAAAAACAAATTAATTTTCGTAAATTGATGAAACAAAAAATATATTTTTCAATAAAAATCTTCCTTTTCCCTATTCATTTAACCTCTAATCCAATGGTTTAGTGAAAATAGTGACATTAAATAATTATATTTTAATAATATATTGTCGTTCACTTAATGTCTGATGTTGTATCTCAAGAAGTATCATGACCATATTATTGTAAATTTTTCTGTAATTACATTTATACATATATATGTACAATCATTACCCTTATATCTTTTTTTAGACAATGTTTGATGTCATTTTAACCCTAAATGTGTTGATCTATTTACTATTTTTATTATTCATTGCGAATAAAATAAATGTTTCCACATTAAAAAATTTGGCCATGCTAATTATAATTATGGATTAAATATTTTCATGTTCCATGAAAATAATTGATAAAAATAAATTTTTTAAATAATAAATCAAAACACAAATAAAATAATATTTTAGAAATATGTGATTTTAATTATAAAATTATAATTAGGATTATTCAATCCCTAGTAAAAACAATCCGATGAATCTTAAGAAGTATCATTGAATATGTAATCTATAAATTTCATTATAATTACATATCAATATTTCTTAATTTAACTAGAAACACATTTCATGTATTAATCCGATATTTTAAAAAATTATATTTTTCTATCATTGAATTTATTTATTTTATTTGTTAAGGAATTATTAACCAAGTAATCAATTTTATAAATGTATTAATTTATTTTTTATATTAAAATTATTTTTAATTAATTTTAAAATGAAAAAATAAATATTTAATAACTAATCGATTTCAAAACAATGTTTATAAATATATTATTTCAAAAATAATTCTTCATGGTCAATAGTATATACTAAGTGAATTAGAAATTATTTTAGATAATTATAATTCATATAAATACTATATAACATATATATTATTATAATATAAAAACGGTAATCAAATAATTTCATTTTTCATGAAAAAAATTCCAATAAACCACTAAAATTTATTATATATAAATATATCTTAAAATCTCAAAGTGTTACATTCGACATGCCATGCGAGAATGATTTCCTTGAATTTTAATCAAATCGATACATGATATTAATGATACTGCAACCACATCATATCATCAGGTTCCCATATTGGTTATTTAAGTTCTTGTATTCACCATAAAATCATTACTATGTGGTCATTATGTTTTCATAAAAATTCTTATATATGATACAAAATATCCGTATGTTCTTCCTCATTAAGAGAGATCATGCGCTACTGTTATAACCTCCAGGATTAGTAAATGTGAATTATTAGGTATGCACTTTCTTCTGATATATACATTGAATACATCATCAACATGAGATATATTATATGTAATCATATATTGATAATCAAATACTCTAGTCTAGTTATGGATTTTTAATGGGGAAATTTATCTAGGGCATAACATCCCCTTCATTACAAATCAAATAACTTTATTTCGGGAATAAATATATATACGAACACCTTACCACTATATTTTAACTCTTTATCTCAATTAATGTTGTCTTCAATAAATTTAAATCCACATTAAGAAACCTTGAATTTATATTAAACACCTATATCCTTCTTTTTAAATAAATCATCTGTATTAGGACCCAATTTATTTTTTTTCAAATTTATCCCATCACATTGGGGTTCATCACATACTTCATTACAGGGATTTATAAGTATCTATTGGGGTTCTCTTTTTAAATCTATTATTGTTATAATTTTCAACCGATAGAATTTTTTTATCTAAAAAACTCTATATATTCTTATAATATAATATGAAAATAAATTCTACGATGTGAATGGTCCTATTAGAATAACTTTCAATCTTGGGATGATATTCTTTACTAATACTCAATATCATATTCCCCTCATGATCAATAATTTTCTATAATTTCTTGGTAATTCTAAAATCTTAATCAGTAAGAAATTTAATTTGGCACTCCATAATTTTTTACCAGATAATGTAAATCCCAGAAATATGTCGAGCAGTGAAAATTTATCAAATTTATTTTTTTCTTAATATCATAATGTTATCATGTAAAACCCAAATCACATTACTCCCCTCAAAAGATTTCGAGTTTTCACTAATTAAATCATGGGAACTATTTTATTAATTTGATTCTCTTATGGGTAATATTTTATATAAAACCTAGGATATATATCTATTAAATTTAACTTCCATATACACTAGGAATCATTATACATTCTCTGAAATGTCCATTGAATTTTTATTATAATAGAAATGCGCATTCAACTCCCAATAAATATAATTACTTAAATAATGTATACGGAATGATGAATTATGATATTATTTTAAAAGGTCATCCAATTATGATACTAATGAGAGAAAAATTAGATCTCTGAACCTTATAATTAAATAAAAATAAGGGATTTACATAGGAATATTTCTCACAATTTTGTGCAGTTCTATTGCTCATTCTATTCCCCATTAATCATCTCATAGAGGGATGTTTCAATATTCATATATGAAAGTTATAGTTGGTTAAAATTAATCAACATTTCAAGATCTATATTATGAAAATAATTAATTATTGTATCTATTTATATTATCTTCATTACTTATCTAGCATGCAACTTTTGATGTAGAGAATTTGCCCATGTTTCCCTTCCAATCATAGAAGTGTATTATGTAGTTCTAATATTTAATCATCTCCATCAATATAAATTGGATAATATGAAACTCTTTTTTGTGAATATATATATATATATAGATTTTATTATACATGTACATATCACACCATTCACCATTGATATAGTGTCGCTATATTTTTAAATAAAATGATAACATTGTCATCTTGAAATCATGAGTCATGTAAATTTTCTAATTAATTTTCCAATTAATGTAATGTATAATCAATCTAAATATCATTCTAAATTCGGTAATATCCTATTCCCTTAATTATTTCCCCACAAAATTTCAAACACCATCTCTACATTAGGGTAGTGTGAGATCATGTTCACTAACCAACCTTAACATCAGTTCCACAAAAAATTACCCACATTGTTTTATCCAAAGTAACAATGATCCATTTCGAGTCAACTTGGCAATTGAATTTGATACAAATAATGAATATCACACATATAACCATAGATATAAATAAAATATATATGAAAAATTATTATTTATCACCATTTTTGGAATGAGATATGTTTTGAAAACCTCAATCTTTGATGGATCCCAAGATATTCCAAAAATTGAGAATATATATCCCAAGAATGAAACTGATTTTAGACAAATTTAATGCTTGTATAATTTTTATTACAACCTATAAATACTTAATGTATTAAATAAAATCCTCAAATGATATTTATACACTTCCTTGTGATTAAATATTATATAAATATACTATATAAATTCTACCACAGATATACTATATTAATCTGTAAAGACATTATTTCATTAGTAAATGGTTTAATAAATGAATTTATTTAGTATAAATTGAGTCAATATAAAGTTATACAAAACAAAGAAAAAATTGGAATGATTTCATTGGTATATACTCATACATGACACGCCATTGGTGATATCCGTAATTAAGGTCAATATTCGAAAAGGATTGTTCCCCCATGAAGATGAACCATCAAGTCCTCGACATATGGAAGAATATTCTTCCTATTGATACTGGTTATATTATTTCACCAATAATCAATTAAAAGACACATTGATAAATATTTTAATTTAAAAAATAATATTTTTACCCCTATTTTATCAGCTATGGATTATGTATATCATACTGTGATTCCATTTGAGTTGTGTCTACAATTACTACAACTCAATCTAGGCTATTCTACATAGAGGCTCTCAAATCAATGTAGCATCTGGTATGAGTTCAATTGACAACATCACTTCATTATTAAATTAAATACTAGGAACATATTCATAAAATAGGTCAAAATATTCTCAATCTATAGAGAGATATTAAATGTTGAGTTTTTCACAAACTGTTTGAGATAAATACACCTTCTGAGTTAGAATAAAGATGTATAAAATATGATTAATTCCATTGTATTATCATACTGATCATCCCACGAATAAATGATCAAAATATTGTTCATAATTTGAAATGTGACTTCTATTCACAAAAAATTGAAATTGGATATATAGAGTGAAATATAGTAAATGATTTTAATTAATACAAACCACTAAAGGAAGAATAATAATTTCTATATAGGGAGAATTATTAATAAATTTAACAGGACATCTAAAACAATGGAGTGGATGATAAGTGTTCCTTAACCATCATGATATATAACAAAAACTGCCATATTATACTACATTCCTTGTTAATTGAGTAATCCCATGTATCAGAGAATTGAATTTGAAAATTACAATGTTATCCATAGGAAATTAAATCTATAACAAATGGTACCATAGAATATACATTATTTCTTTATATTAAACTCCTCATTTTTCATTGATAATGACTTATGATATTACCTTATTTTACAAACAAAAAACATATTATATTTAATTTGTGAAAAATTTATAGTCTTATATTCCCACATCCTTGAAATGAATGTAAACATACAATATATCATCTATAGTAATTATAATCATAGCTACCATATAATACCATTTTTCTATTATTTTTTGTGTCATAAAACTCGCCAATATTTCGGTTTTTATAGAAATATAAATATTCAAGTTATTAATAATAACGATATTAAACATTCTATATCCCATTTCATTTGGTTTCCTAGGAGAAATTTCATTACATAACAAATCAAAATTAGGTTATACATGATTATTTGTGATTTCACTTATCCAGTAAATTTAAAGGAAGTGTGTTAAAGATAATAATCATAGTGGAAAATCATATAATAATGGAAATAATTCATATAATAGTTTTTCCATAGTTAATGCATAATTGTTATCTATTATAATATTTCATAATTTTTTATATAAACCAGGCTTATCCTCTAAGAATATCTACCCATGGGTGCAGTCTTAGTCCAAATATTAATGCCCTGGTAAGGATTAAGTACATAACCAATCCTAACCATTTGTACATTTTGACTATAGGTTCATTCATGAAATAATTTTGACCTCTTTTAAGTACTAACACACCGATTTATTTTCTAGGATTACCACACTTTTTTATATAAAAACAATTATATTTTCATCTTATACATTTATTTATCCCCTATTTTCACCAATTTTTATATAATCAAAATGTCTAAAAATAATTAAAACATACTATAATATCAGTTGAGGTGACCACAATAAAAACAAACTGAAATATTCTATCATTTTAGATAAATAATTAATACATAACATAATTATATATACCTGAGAACTATAGTGGTTTACTGTCATTAGATATTGGATACATACTAAACATGTTTATTAAATCAAATTCAACGTCCCCCACATAATTAATAATAACAACACCACTATAGAGATATTAAAATTATAGCAATGAATTATGCATAGGGAATTTAAGCATAGTAAAGGGATGGTTCAAATGCTCAAAAAGTTAAACAAGAGTGATATCATTTATAAGAGATGATATGATTTTTATTAGGGTATGATGAAATAATAAAGAGAATATTATAAATATCAATTATTCATAACTAATATTTCTATGATCATAATATCTAAAATCAAATCAAATCCGTGAAGATGCATAATAATGGATTGAATTTAGTAATAATCATTCCAGGGTAGTAATATATGCATATCAAAAAGTAAACCTAAAAATGATAATATAAAGAACATATCTATTAAAAATCACATTCAATAATAAATTTTTTAGAATATATATTATCAGTAATTCTTATAAATAAAAATTTTAATATAGTTTTTTTAACCATGTCCACTTATAATCTTGTTAGCAAAATTATAAGAAATCATAATCATAAATCAAAATGCAAACATAAGAATTCACAATTTGTTCCTTTCTTAAAAACTTCATATCAGGACACATTAATATCATTTTAACAAATTTATTAGTTTTAATTAATCTAACAACACATCTTCAAATAAAAATCATATATATTTGTGTTAAATGATCACAAAATAGACATTATTTCATCATAGAAAAAACCTTGGAAAAAATGGGTTTCAAAATCATTTCATTATCATATAATATTATGTTATTTATATGATTACAATTTATTATATCAAAAAAATTAACACTAGTGAAACATATGAAACATGAAATTATTTTTACACAGATATAAATATTGTTAAATTGGTATATGATCATTTCTATGAAAATAAAAAAATATCAATTTCATTAGTGTAAATTAAACTAAATAAGATAGATAATATTGAAAAAAAGTAATAAAAACATTAAAATAACTATGGATACTGAAATATTTTTCATTAATTGGAACAAAATTTGTTATAGTAGGAATATATTTTTATGGAGAAAATTTTAAAAAATATACTAATTTCACGCTTTTGGTGAAATGTATAAAGGCACATCAATTAAGAAAAAATGATATGTTTCTTTAAAAAAAATAAGGCAAAATATATTTATAATTTAATTTAATAAACCATTATTGAATATAAAAACAGTGCATGAAAACATTTTAAGGAAAATAAAGATATATAAGAAAATGATTTCATATCAAAGATGATTTTCTTAACTTTTCATGAAATAATTATCTCTGTAATTTTATATACCAAATATTGGTAATGAAGGAATCATTAATTACAAAATAATATTTATATGATAATAAAATTAATAGGGTTTAAATATTAATAACCCTATAAAATCGACCAATGTATATTTAGCATATATAATTCTGAAAATATATGAGATAAATAAAAACCCACCTTAGACCCTTCTTACTTTATATGTGTTCAATCCTCCTATAAAAAATATAGGTTTATTATAAATTTTTTTATGAAAAATATTAGTAAATAAATAAATAAGTATAATTAATTTATAATTTTAAATTATCATTTTATTAAAAATTTATGTTATAAAATTAACATTCTGGTGTAAACTATTTTATTTTCTATGCACGTTTTGGTATGAAGGTTATGGTAAATGCCCCAATTTCTTGTTTTATTAATTTCAATAATATTAACCAATATGTTATAATAATATTTAATAATTTAGAATTATTTTATAATCATTCAAATAAATAGTTGAAGAAAAATTAATTACATCACATTGTGGAGACAATAGTTATCCTATACACACGACAAAATATTTAATTTTTTTCTTGTTGAAATAAATGAAAAGAAAATAATAATATATATTTAAAATTAAAAAAATAAAAAAATAATAATATAAATTCATTAAATATATCCTTATTTTCATCTATGTAATGAGTATTTGAATCGTGAATTACATCACTTCATAGAATTTGTAGTCCATAAATAAAAATGAGTTGTGCTTTTGATTCAAAATAGATGGGTTGGAAAGAAGGTAGAAAATAGATTAAGATTCTAGAAGAAGAATGATTTTATAATTATACTATAAAATCATTAAATACATCATAATATCCAACAATTAATGGTGGTGATAGAATATGAACCACATCACTGTGTGGAGGTGGTAGTCCACACATTAAGATGGCAGATACAATCAATTCCCACACGATGGATCTATAGTAGAAAATGGTTATACCATAATCATAATTACATCTATGTATATTGATGATAATAAATTCATCATTTCATAATATATATCACATATTTAAAGGAATTATATGAATAAATAAACATTAAAAGAGTTATTTATGGGGATTATATCTTTATTGATAGACCTACTTTAATATAAACCACAAACCTTTATAGGTTTGTCTTATGAAAATAATATATTTTCATGAATTAATTTAATAAAACATGGAAAATTTATTCATTTGTATTATATTATAAGTAATTTTCGAATTTTGTGAAAAATATTGGTCAAGAAGTTCCGTTTTATAATTGATAGGTAGTAGACACGTTGAATTATATAAAATATTCCAAAAAATATAAGGTCACATTCATTTGAATGTTACAAAAAATAGAAAATATATTCATATAAGAACAATTTATGTTAAAAATATATTTATCTGATAGTATCCAAAAAATACATATTATTTAAACTCTTATCTCTTGGTTTAACAACCCCCAATAAAACTATTGAAACAATAACCATAGTTACAATGTTTTTTCATTATTGGTATTCATCGTGACTATAAATAAAAGTGGAATAATTTTAAATTTAATAAGTTTTTATTCCAAATATTAAATATAATTTATCATATTTAATTAAAATAATCTAATGAATCTTATTTTTAAAATAATTTTTCAAAACAGACTGAAATCTATTTCTAGAAAAAATAATTATTTTATAAATAAAAACAGACTTATATTTATACCATGAGTACTAAATACAATTATATGAATACTAAAACTCTATATTTATGCTATAATTTATAAAATTCATTAAATATTCCCATCAATATTGATTAATTTTATTTAAAACCACATTGTGTTTATAAAAGAGGTTCTTTACAAAAAACATGTCTTAGTATACATTGATTATATTTTTTATTCAAAAAAAATTAATAACAAATGATTTCATTTTATAAAACTATAAAAAAAATTAGTAAGAGATTAATATTCTAAATTAATTTTAAAATAAAATAAAATATCGTTTTGAAAGAATATACCTAAAAATTTAATGTCCATAAACATAATATTTTTAAATATTTCTTTGGGATCAAGAGTATTTCTCATGTTAATTTGGAAGTATTTTAAATAGTTATATCATATTTAATGATATTATATTGTTGGTCACATTATAATGTATAATAATTATTCACCAAATATTTGTGTTTTATAAAAATAAATATCTCTAACACTATTAATTATATAAATGAAAACAAAATCATAAAATCTATGTGTGGTATATGTCATGTCTCAAAATTATTCAATTTGAAAGTTATTATAAAATATTAGATTATTTATTTTTATGTTGTGTATCTAAATCCTCTTTAAAATTATATATCATGAAACTCTATATAGTAATTATATTTAATTTTTAATTTCATGTTCTCTTCTTTATGGGGTTTGATTCAATGATTACCAAATCCTGAATTATTTTTCATTTTAATTTATTTTCTATGAAAAATGTTTTCTATTATATACCTATATTAATTTATATAGTCTGTACACATACACATTTAAAATTAGATCTTGAGTCACTTATTTTCATTGAATTTTAATTCCAATTTAAATTATATTCATTCAAGGGGATTTATTTGAAAATCCAATATGGATTTTCATTTAAAAAATACTTAAATTTTATTGAAGTCTTTTAACTAAATATTTCTCCATCGTGACTATATTTGTTATTCTATTTCATTATTTTTTTATATATCAAGGATTATATAAATTCATTCTAGAAAAACTATTAATTTCATTACAATTGTTTTAAAATGAATATTTTTTTAATATTCCTATATGGGTTATCATTTACATATTTAGTAAATTATTAAAAGAATATTTTCATCATATTTTCTTAATGAATTTTACCTCCATCAAAAATAGTAATAATGAATAAAATAAAATTCCACCTCTCAATTATTTTTCAATAAAAATAATATTTCCACTATTTAGGGAATTTTTTTATTGATTTATCAATGAAAATTAAATTTTCTAATGAATATTTTTAGCTCTTATAGGTTTACATGATCATTATTTATTTATATTATAAAATTTTATGAAAATTTACTACAAGTTAATTTAATCTTTCTTGGATATAATATCTGATTATTAATGTCTCTATCATATCCTTCCAAACCATTATGCATAGAATTTTTTCATCGAAAAAGTGATTTTGGAATTAACTAGTGATGTAATTCAATTAGAACGTTTTTTATGAGTGATATGAATAAAATATGTCATCTATATTTCAAGGTTATGAATTTATTTTTATTCTTTTTTTTTGATATTGTTCTATGTAATTATTTACATAAGATAATGTAATGGATCTATTTTATGTTTCATGATTAATGACCTAATATATCATAGTCTATCTTACTCATATCAAATTTAAATATTAACTCTATGGGTTAGGATTTGTGACCATATTTAAGGCAGTATTATTTACTTATGATATGTTCAAATTCCTTGATTATGTTCTCATACCCACATTATCATCGCACAATCACATATGATCTTTAATTGACATTTGTTTATATTTACCCCCACTCGGTTATTGAGCTCACCATTCTTGTGATTCAAAATCCCCATGTTTCAATAAAGAGTTTTATTTAATATTTTTATATAAGGGTTCCATGTACGGTAATTTATTTATATGTAAATAATTTTTTTTAATTATATCTTTGGTATATTTGAAGTAATTTTCTTCTGATTAGAATGATATCAATATTTTAGTTAATGGTTTTTCCAAATTATTGTATACTCTAAACCATAAGGGTATTGGGTATATAACTGACTCAATGTTTGTTATTACTGTTGTTATTATTGATATTTAACTTTTGTTATCATGTAATAACCTTGGAGAGAAGGGACCCATGGGGTATTAGGGCTGTATTAGTAAATAATCTCACTAACTTCTATCATGTGACTATTTTGTAGGTCCTCTTCTGTGAGAATTTGTAACGTAGTTAAATTTTATTTACTTTTGAAAATATAAAAACCAATATGTAATGGATTCATTTTCAGCAGATGATCCAGTTTTATGGGTATGGGGTGTTAAATTTTAAATCGAAAAAATAAAGCCTACCATTATATGTAACAGCTGAATCTTTTTATGAAATAGTTTTTTAAATTAATTTTCATTATTTAATAGTGTTCATTTCATGAAATCATGAATTTAACTGAACCAAGAGTCACACAAAGAATAAAATAATTATAATAATGAAGCCATTTTGTATGTGTGAATAAATACGACTAACTTATAAAAATGTATAGTGAATACTTTGGATACTAATTATTTATGAAAAATATAAAACATTTAAATGTAAAGGGAAAATTTACTTTTTTTTATATATAAATATTAATGAAATTATTTAATATAATATATATGTTACACATATGATAAAATATTTTGTTTATTCATCATATAGTTATTTTAGTCATATGATTTGAATGAAAATTTTTTATATATAAAAACCATTATATAATTCGAAAGGGTAATTTTACATTTTTTAATGGAAAAACCGTATTAAATTAAATTTTTGGAAAAATAATATTTTGTTATAAGAACATAAACATTTAACTTGTAATTGATAGAAAAATATAAGTGGGGTGAATTTTTGATATTTTACAGATAACATTCAAGTTTCGATAAATAGTAAAAATATACTAAATTTTCATTGAAAACAATTTTTTCATTAGAATAGTTTATATCGGTAAATTATATTATTTTTTAATTTAACTATTGTATAAATAGAATATAATTTAATCACTTAATATAATGGAGATTATTGGTATCTATTTTACATTGAATTTATTTTTACAAATGTATCATTTTTTTTAAAAAAAATTATCTTTTAAAAACATGTTTTCTCATTCCAATAATGATATTAATTTTAAATTAATTCCTAGGAATTATGTGTTTTAAATATTAAAAAAAATGAATTTTATATTTGTAATCAGTAGATAAAAATATTTAAATATCTATCAAATTTTTTTGGGTACTAAAAATTATATCTTCTGTAATTTTTATTAATATATTATAAGGGTAGATTGGGTAATTAATGGTATAATAATATTATACAATTACCCTAACACTTTTTATAATATAATTGGATGAGTATGTTTCAAGGTAAATCTTTTTTGGGTAGAAATATTATACATTATAATCCAATTGGATGAGATTAGAATATTTAATTTATTTTATTTAACGAAAAGTTAAATATGTCTTTCTCAAATGTTAATAATTGTATCATTTTTAATATAAGTTTATACTAATTATAAATTTTAATATAAATACTCATTTTAAATATAAAATTATTTTCATTTTAATTTCCATTAATTTTTCATTTTTATGAATTAAATAATTACCATAAATGTATATACATTGATGACGTAGAAATTATTTAATGGATGATAAATCAATAAATAATTTTTATTAAAATGATAATATCAATTAAATGACCCAAAAACATGAGAAAATATTTTTGGTAGATTATATATCAACTATAATCAGATAAAGATCTTGATATTGAATTTTTTAATCCATATGGAAAATATTATGACACATATAATATTTTATATGAAGAGATATTATAGTTTTCAAATTTATGTTTTAATAAATATAACATTTTTTATGTTAGAATTTCTTACGGATAAATATTATAATAAGTATTATTATAGAATCTCATGGATTTATATTGTTCATAGTATTTGATTTTTAATTTTTCTCAACAATTAATTTTATTAAATAACAACACAAAACTCATGTTGTAATTATTTTATTAATAGATATAATAAATAGATATTTTAAAAAATATTAAAATAATAATAAATATGGAAAATATATACATCTAAATATATTTATATATTACATTGACCAATTAGAAATATAATAAGTTTGTTTCAATGTTAATATAATATCTTCATAATTTTAAAATTCAATGAATTGAATAGTATAAAAATTAAAACTACTAATTGTTTATCAAAATAATGACTTATAATATTATTTAAAAATAAAAAAACATTTTTAAATTATAGAATAATTATGATATAGTTGAAGAGACTCTAAATTATTTATTTATGGTCTAAATTAAATATAATAACTGAATATTTCACTCTTTTAATTTAGAAATATTTGTTACCTTAGTTAAAATTTAAATAGAATAACTAAATGTAAATTAAAATGATAGTGATTAAATTGATAGAAAAAACTGTGTAAATTTATTGGATTATGAGAATTAGATCATATATCGTATAATAATTGAAGTTTATACATTTTTATGTATTTTTATTTGGTTAATTTTATAATAAATTAATATATTTATATATTCCAAAAGTTCCACTAACATCAATTAGAAAGTGGCAAATCCTTCTAAACTATTCAGTTCATTTTAAACAACCATTCATGGAAATAGAATCCCATTTCCATTATAAACATACCTAGTAACATTATATAAGTTATTTTCTAATATAAATAGAAACACTTGTTATTTAATAAGAAATCTATAGGGTGATCATCGGAGAAAAGGTAATATCCTATACTGATTCATTCAAACATATTTCTTATTCAACTCACTATTCATGAGTTTTTCCATTATAATGTAATAAATCTAGTATAAATAAAATATTATTTGTTATTGTTATTATGGAACAACCAAATTCTACCATTAATCCATCCTAAGGAGAATGAAATCACTACGTATGAATACGTACAGCTTAATGTCTCCACACTATAGTGTAATCTATTTTTTCCCACCACCTTACATTGGGAGATTTAATGATTAAAATAATATCTATATGTGATTATTATAACATGATATGTATTATGAAACAAAATATATACCATCCACATCAATACCATTTCCCAAATATTGGAATTAAATCATTTCTTATGGGTATATATGACCTACCGTCTCCATAATTCAGTGTCATTCATTCAACATGATATCCATAACGAATGATTATATGAAAATATGGAATGAATAAATATTGTATATATGATTTTAATATAATTTATTAATGATATAAATATAACATAAGAAGGATAACTAGAACTTATTCGATAACACATGTATAAGAAAATGAAGTAGTTAATAAATAAATGACAAGTAAAAATACATTATTAATAACAAATAAATGATAATATGTTCATATATGATATCATAAAAATTAATATTATTATTGAATAATTCAATTTAAATATTTTAATCATTCTATAGGATGTTAAAATATATTCAAAGGATACCACACCTATGGTTGGGGACAGTTTTGCAATCGCATTATTATTTGAGATTATTTATATATAAGTATTAAGTGGAGTGTATTTATCATCCATCTCCATGAATCATAAATATTTATTCCAAAATGTTCTTTTAATCGATCTAAAATTTTTAATATCTAATTTACTACATGGTTAATTTTTATTAATGTTCTGAAATGAGTCTCTTTTCTTTTTAGATAGGAGGTAGTTTTCAGAATTTTTGACAAAGGTAAGAGAAGAATGTTTTATTTCAACTTATATTAAGTGAATATATTTTTACATTTTCATAATGCATTATTTCCATGAATAATAATTTATATGACATCATGTTCTTTTCAAATAAATTATTTTCTTTTTAAAATGTAGGGTAATTTGAGAAAATAAAATATTTTTGAAGAATAAAGGAAATTTACTCAAGTATTAAATTCAAGTGTTATATCAAAATTATTAATGCAACTATTAAGAAATTTATTTAATATGGTTAAAATTCAGGTATATTATCCCTAGAGTTATTATTTTTTGACTATGTTTATGATGGAATTTTTTTAATAAAATTCTTATGTTTTACCTGGATTATGTTATGTTGGGATTATTTTTGAAGAAACCCATTTTATCCCTTTGAATTTGATTAATGATTTAGGATTTTTTGTAACATGATAGAATGATTTAATTATCAAAAGGGGGAACCAATATCTCCATACAATTTTTTGATTAAAGATTCTATATATCAATAGATTGATATGAATGGAATGTGAAATGATATTTGTATAGTAATACTAGGTTAGAACGTGGAGTGAACTTGGTTTAGTAATACTCTTTTTCTTCTATTATGGTCTTAGAAATTAGTGTTTACTAATATTAAATTATTTAAAATGATTATGTGTATACCAGAAATTTTCATGTTTTACCTTCTAACTTTTTTTTATTACTTTCCTTGATTCTTGTGAACAATTATGATTTATCCCATAATAAGATATCACAGTATTTCATATATAGGTTATGATTTTTCAAATGTTCAGTTCTTATATATAAATACAATGATAAGATTGATATCTACCTTGTTTCCCATTACTGAGTATCTATGATCATCTTTTCCTATGTTTCCTTTACCCATGTTATGAATAAGGGTATTACTTAAGATATGTCAAAAGGCGGTCTCATTATGAAAAAATAATCAAGAGACAATGTTTATGTCTTATGAACCAGTTATTTTTGTTTCCCAGTTTCTAAATCAACTAAACCTATATCGACTTGGAATTGATTTATTATGTATTTTAATTAATATTCATTAAATTTTGAAGAAATATATATGTACAGAATTTATGGTCCATTATATATTTTATTAGAGAAAATGTATAGTTATACTATGAAAACTGTGATACGAAATCCACAGTATGGACTATAAGTATATGTCAAAGAATATGTTACAATAATATTGTTTTCTAAATAATCATTAGTACCCTATGATAAAACCTAATGTGTCTGAAATTGAATATTTATTCTTGATTTGTTGGTATTCTGATTATGAATTGTGTTTCTCACAATACACTTTTTTGGTTTTAGTTGATAGATTGATCTCGATGGAAGCACATTAATGTTAAATATGAGGGGAAATTAAATGAATATCCTCATGAGAAGCATAATTTTAAGGGAGATATAATTAAAAATCTTACATGTATTCTCATGCAACGTTCTAATGATTGACCTCATTCACGAAATCCAACAGACAAAACAAGGGAACAACATATTATTGAGTCCTTCGATAGGTAGAATCCATCTCCATTCATTGGGTCATCTAGCCCAGTAATGGTTGAAAATGTATCATTACCAATGAATGTATATATTATGTTATCCAATAATAAAAATATGATAAAAATATCTTAGCATTATGTCATTTGGAATATAAAGAATATCAATGGTGTAAACATATCATGAATACAAGGAAAGGATATGAAATTGAATCCATGGAATGAGATGTATTTAATAAGAAATTTTACAATTTGTACCTTAAAAATACTTATCAACAAAATATAAAGAATTATTTTATATTGATTATATAAAAGGGTGATGAATCAACTAATACCTATGTATAAATTGTTACTAGCCTTTCAAGGAATACCTACTGATTTATTATCCACCCTGAGAGTAAAATTGATTGATTATTTATTGGAATAAAACAACGTATAAAAAGGGATTAATAATTAAAGGACTCTGATATATATGTGGAAATTGTTCTATTTGATATAATGTTTTAGATGGGTATGGGAGTAACCCATCAGTTATATGGGATTGATAAGAAGAGAAAAATTGAATTCAAGGGAAAATATAAAGAACGCTATAAAAAGAAAATAAGTTTTCTCTTATACTCAATGAGTAGAAATAAAATAATTAGAAATTATGTTAAAGGGGATATAATTTTTTTTAGTGTTTTGGAGGGAATTTTATCAGGTAGTTGAATACTGACGTGATAGGAAAAAGATATTTAATGATGGAAATGGGTAAAATTTTACATAGAATGAACCTCCGCACATTAATGATAAAAGTGAATTTAAATGGGATAATATGACTACAAATTCCCTAATACAAGACTTATTAATGATGATTTACATCATAAAACTCTTATGTCCAAATAAAAATTGAATTCATATAAAATAACTATTAACGATGTGTAGTATGATAATGATGCAGTGAAAGGTATACTTACCATCCAATCTAAAGTAGAAAATGTTTTAATTGATTCAAGATCCACCCACGCTTTTATTTATGAATAATTTTTAATGGTTATCACTACATTAACCTAATATGTATATGTTTAACATTATGTGGCTACTCCTAATGATGAAATGGTCACATTAAAAATTTATAATTATTCTCATGTTGATGATTGCGGGAAAGTGCTTTTAACAACCCATGTATTTATTGAATAATAAATTTCTATATCTATCAATATTATTGAATTTATTTTTTATTTCTATTTAATGTGGAAAAAATGTAAAATAGAATCCCCGAAACGAAATAATTTGTTTTGTAGAAATATTATAGTGTAAACAAAAATATGTAATAAAAAAATAATACAGTAATATTACTATCATTTTAAATTGTCGTAAATTCCTTTCCATTGTATTGGAAAGAATGAAATAAAATTAACTATATTATGATTTTAAATCTTTTTTATATTATTTTACATCTATATAAACAACATTATAGGCTTCAAATTAGAATGAATTCAATTTTGAGCATATAAAATACAAATATTTTGAAAAGGTAGTTTCACCACCTTTTAAGGATGATCCCTTTTTGAATATAGGATTTTTCACTTATATGTGTTCTATTTTACAGAATAAAATTATTATATAGAATCAATAAATATAAATTTTCTTTTGATAGGTTTTTGATATTTTTTGATAAAGTTAGTTTTTTAATGAATAGGGAAAAATTCCGTATTTTATGTCAAAACTACATTTTCATATAACATATTTACTCAGATATATTATCTTTTTTGTTGGGTATAAAGTGTAATTGTATTATCATTTATCATTTCAACAAAATTTTGACATTGGTAGTTATTTTATATTTAAATCGGATAGAATGACATGGTTGTCTTTTGATAAGTTTATTTCTTAAAAACCCACTTTCTTGTTTTGATAATGGGAAAAAATTATAAATGAATTAATACAACTTATGTGCTTTGAATTTGTAAAAATGGACTCTATAGTTTTAATCATAATTTCCAAATTATGAAAAAAAAATACAATTTTTCTTTATTATGAATACTAACTATAGTAATAAAATTTATTTACCATATATATATAGTAAATTTGGTAAATATAGAAAAAAATATTATAATAATATAAAACTAACCCAACATATGTTTTGACATTATTGGATGATTCATGGGAGACCATAAAAATCCTTAGGCATATCATTGGGCATTTGGTATCCACTTTGCTGTAAATTGACAGGTTATAATAATTTATTTAATGTGAAGGGAAATATAACATAAACACGTATCCTTTTAATAAAAAAATGTTATAGTGGGGTTATATAATTTTTCACTTTAACTATAAATAATATTATAAATATAATAATATTTACAACATTATAGAATTTTATTTATTATTTTTAGAGATTAAATAGAAAATTTAATTATGAAATAATGATGATGCAGTGATTTCTTCATTAATTAAGGATTCAAATAAATGATATTATTAATATAAATATAAATATTATTTGAGATAACTTATGACATCTATGAATTTTAAATACTATTATGTATGTCTATTATAATATTAAATTTTGTGTTTCAATGTTATCTAACAGTTTGAGTTTTATTTATATTCAATAAAGTGAATTGTGTAAAAATTTACAAAATTTATGTTTTATTAAAATAAAAATTTACTAAATTATTTAAAATTTATAAAAATATTTCAAAATTAAAATGTGATTATGATATGGTTTAAAAGTACATTAGGCATCCAATTATGGAAATTTAACACATATTAGCAAAACTAGTAGCTTTTTAACAATTAAAATGTCATTACCACTTATAAAATTAAAAGAAAACAAGTAAGGGTAAACCGAAAATATAAGGTTTATAATAAGAACAATAAATATATAAAAAGTATTGTATTAGAGTATTTATATATGTAATAATCTTATATTATACATATATCATGTAATGTCCACTTATAATATAAATAATTTAGATTGATTTTATATTTCAATACATTCCAAGGGTTACCCTCCCATCTCTAATAAAAAGGTACCCATACCTCTCTACTAATATCATTTTGAAACCCATTTAGTTCAACCAATAATTATCCAATAATCATCGTATAATGCCTCCCCATGTTATTTAATCCTTATTTTATGTAGAATGAACTTTATTAGAAGTGTTTGTGTGTTCTTCAAATGTGTCCAACTGAAATAGATGTATCGTTTTAATTAAGAAATTTTAATTTTTTTATTCTTATACTTCCTCAAATCACATAGAATCATGGTGATATATTATATAAAGTATATTAAATATACAAATATGTTATTATTTTAATATAATCTCCTAAATCCATCTCTACTTTCATCAAATTTGAAAGTAATTAATCGTTCGTGCATGTGTGTGATTTGTCACCTCCATGGTCCAATATTGATCTTTATCCATTAACAAATATTATAATTGGTTATAATGATGTAATTAATATAAATATGTGTTATTCATGAAATATTAATCATTATTAGAAAATAATATATCAATTACATTCTTACATCCACATATATTAATATGATAACGTCGTTTATGCGTATATTTGAGCAAGGAACTCCTAGATGCGATGTGACTCAATTTTTTCATTATATCAATTTTATGATATATATATATATATATTAATATACAATATTGTGTTAATTTTATATTATAATTATCTTTTTATAAAGATAAAATTATAATTAAATTATTTCTATAATTATCACTGAAAAATTGAAACACTACTCATGCGTACGTACGAACAACTTCTCCATGATTATAATGTTTGTGACTTTTCAAAACCATTTTTAATGGTTTAAAATAAAAAAATATGAGCTATGTGTTATAGTTATTAAATTTCATGTATAATTTTTTGGATTTGATGGACTTATGACCATATGGACTAATGACATCATATCAAGTTCATTTTTGACTCACGAACCCATTATCGACAAAATGTCAAACATTTACTCCAATAATTAAATAATTATTATAACATTGTTATAAGTGATGTAATTGGATTAATAAAAATGAAAATGGTTCTAAAGAATGTATAAATTAACATAAATTTATTATTCAGTATGATAATGAACAAACAATACTTGTTAGACTCAATGTTATTGACTTCATTTCAATCTCCTTACATTGATGCATATTTCTGATTTATATAGGACCTCCTTTTATATGGTGTATAAACCAACTCTTTTAATTTTAATTTCATGTAATGGTTTTCAAAATGAATCTTTTTTATGCATATTTTTACTGAATGAAAAAAGGAATGTTTCTTTTTAATGTTCTTGGTGACAATGACCATTCTGCCGCCACATGTATTATTTTATATTTTTCTTCCTCTATAAGACGTGATTTTTTTAAAAAGAAAATTTAATAACATATATATTTTTTAAGTATTTTTTAAATGAAAATGGTTTTGATAATAAGTTTATTATATTGATATCTTGATATTAATGTGAAAATGTTATTTGTCCTTTATGTGTGTACTTATATTTTGATTCTCTTATGGTTATTAGGAATTTTTTATATATATTGGTGGTTCCATGATAAACTATGGGGTGAGCCTGTGATATCTCCCTAATTCATTGGGTAGTGTGACAGAGGTAAACGTTAAGGTTTCTCCAACAAGATTTATGTAATATACTATGATGTGTATTCCAAACATAACCGTGAAGGTTAATACTTTTATGGGTGTGAAAATTACATTGTAAGTATGTTATTAATTTTACAAGTTACCTTTATGAATTATTATTTCTATAATTTATTCACATATATTTTTATTTCATGTGGTATGTTAACGAGTTTAGATTATATGAGTAAAAGTTATTATTTCATCAATTTATATGAATTCTGGGGATAATGTTTTCTTTATTTGTTTTATATTCCTTATAGTGATTTTTATGCTCATCTAACAAATATAAATGTTTTTCATAGGGTATAAGAAAGGGTAAGAGAAACTGATAATTCAAGAATATTTTTATCAAGAAAATAATTCTAGTTTTATTTAATGATTTTTATTATTGGGAAAGGAGTGGATATAGTAGAAGTGAATACTTTTTGATATTTAAGGTGTAATGTATTAATAATGGCCTAATTATTTAAAACTCTAAAGATGAAAAGATATTCAATTTTTATTAATGTAAAATTATTTATTTATCTTAAGATTATTTAATTTTTAAATGTTATGGCCTTATAGTTGGTATCATAAGTCAATATAGATAACATTAATGGTTATGATATTGTTAATATAATATCCCTAAATTGTTTTTACATTATGGTAAAATTAAAATAGAATTTGACGATTATGATGTTTTTTCATCTAAGATATATCTATTCAAAATGGCTTTCTATAGAGGAAACATGGACGTTCTGCTGAGATGAAAACCATAGGAAAATGGCCATCCAAATCAACAACATGAGTGGGTTGGAATCAGAACTAGACAGTTTATTGTAGTGATGGACAATTTGACTCAGGCTATAACTGTATGTGGTATTGATGCACAAGATTAGTCAGATCAATCATAGAGGAAAATGTTAGTTGTAGTGAATTTCAGGAGGAAACATCCCACATTATTCAAAGAATCATTTGTAAATGTGCTAGTGGAAGGGTGTATAAAATCACTAGATGATTATTTTGATGCCCTGGGGTGTTCGAACACCAAAAATTTAGTGTTTTTATTTAACGTATTGATGTTGAAGATGATCTATAGTGTATTTTGGTTAAAAAAATCAATTAAAGTGAGGATATTGAATCTCTTGACATGGATGAATTCAAAGTTATGTTTCATGATAAATTATTTCCTAAGGAAATTTTACATTGAGTGGAAAAATAATTCTTGGAATTGAGGAAGGTGGATGAATCGGTGGCTGCTTATGGAGAAAAATTCAATCGGCTGATAAAGAATGCTCCAAATTTTATATGGGATCATGATAGTAAAAACAATAATTTTTACTCAGGATTGAAGTCAATGTATCGAATTTCATAAGCTTTCTATTTGTTCAATTGTTATAAAAATAATGATTGATGTTCACAGAAGGTTGAAATGGAGTTTGTCGATGATCATGAGTTATTTGAAAAACAATAGAATAAGAGGTCTAGGTGGAAGAGGAAAGGGAAGAACACTTCAAAAATTTATAATGGTAAGAAACATAAGATTACAATTTGATAAAATCGTGGTAAAATCACATTGGGAATTCCTTTTTAATTTAGATAAGTGACAATAATGTCATGAAATGGTTCATAAGGCCGGTAAGTGCAATAAAAGATCATGGTAGTGGTAATAAAAAATATGATTTATGTTTATTAAAATGTTTTAAGTGAAATGGGATCGGTCATTTTGAAAATGACTGTCTGATGAATAAATTAAACAATGGAAAACAGGTAGAATATAAGCAGATAGGGGTGGTTAAATCCTTTTCAACTACTTCTACAGATGTTGGGCCATCAAATGATGTAGTATCATGTACATTTTTTTGTTTATTTACATTTTTATGATGTGTTATTTGATTCTAGGTCTACACATTCTTTTATTTCTATGAAAATTTCGAATAAATTGGGAATTCCATCTTATTAAATAAATTTTGAATTTTTGGTAAAAATAACTGTGGGAAAAGTTGAGAGAAAATAAATTATAAGAATCATTAGATCCTTATCTATAGACAAATTTTACATGTAATCCTGGTTGTGTTATCTTATAGCAGAGTTCTATGTTATTTTTCATATGGATTGGCTTTATATTAATCAGGAAATAATTTAATATAGAGATAAAGATGATTATTTTCAAAAAAAATCTTTAGTTTTTGTAAAAGAGTGTTCCCTTAATATTGATAGAATATCAGTAAACTGGTAAATTAGTAAAAGCTAGAAATTGATGTTACCTTGCACATATTAATGAATCAAATGGAATATTTAGATAAATGTTGTGCCTATGGTAAATGAGTATCATGATGTTTTTTCTATGGATTTTCCATGTATAATACCATATCATGTTGCTGAATTTATAGTTGACATGGTTTCTGATGGTAATCATACTTGTAAACCCCCTCATCAAATGCATAAAATTAAACTATTAATGTTAATTAATCAATTACATGTGTAAAATAATAATTGTATCATTCACCTAGAACATCACCATGGGGTTATACTATCATATTTAATAAAAATAATGATTGTTCAAAGAGATACTAAATTGATTATAGATCCTTGAATAACATCGCCATTTTAAAAAGTACCATTTTCCTCATATTGATGATTTGTTTGATCAGCATGAGAGTGCTCATTAATTTTCATAGATTGACATGAGGTCAGGGTACCATAAATGGAATGTAATGGAAGGATACAATATGATGAATACATTTTTTACTAGATATGGACATTATGAATGTTTATTTATGCCTTTTAGGATAACCAACATACCTATTGTATTCAGGGTTCTTTTTAAATGAATGTTTCTACGATATATTGGATAAGTTTGTAATAGTGTTTATTTGTGATATTTTTGTATATTTTAAATGTTTATTGGAGCATGAAATTTATTTAAGGGTTATATTATAAAAAAGAAAATAAATTAAAAATTATGGAAAATTCAGAATGTGTGAGTTTTTTTACAACAAATTTCATTCTATAGCCACATATTTCTAAATATATCATAAATTTTTATCCTACTAATACAAAAGTTGTTTAAGAATTCCCATGAACCATAAATATAACTATGATTGGTAGTATTTTTCATTTAATATGTTATTAATGGAGGTTTGATTATTGTTTTCATGGTTATTTAGACCACTGAGTATGTAAACTCGAAAATATGTTATGATTAACTGGAAAATGAACGTGATTAATATTTTTGAGGAATTGAAAAGAAAATTGGTAAATGATTTAGTTTTGGATGTACAGTCTATAAATGGTGAATTAACAATCTACATGGGTCCTTCTTTGTAATCACATGGTTGTTTCCTAATGCATAATGATCTGGAATTTTATTACTCATCACATAATTTGAGAACTCACGAGTTAAATTACCATACACATGACTTGGAATTTGATTTTGTTGTTCTTTATTAAAAAATTTTGGAGCTTCATCCGTATGGAGAAAAATGTCATATATATACTTACTATAAATGTTTCAATTATATATTTACTTATAAAGAGTTTAACATCTAACAAAGAAGATGTATAGAATTAATCAAGGATTATGAATGCATGATTCATTACCATCATGGAAAAGAAAACAAAGAGACTGATGCTTTCCATCAGAAATTTGATGCTACATTAACAATGTAATGTTTAAAAAATAACACTTTTATTAATGATTTGATGAAATTTGGCATGAATGTCATCGGTGTAGAAAATAAAAATATTTTACTTAAGGATTTAGTGAAATTGTCACTTGAATATAGAATAATGAATGTGTAGAAGGAAGAAAATGAGTTTTGGGAAAAGGTAGAATTGGTTCAGAAGGTTATGTTGCCTAATTTTAACATTGGAAAATATATTTTTTGTGGCATGGAAAGAGATTATGTGTGCCTTGTGAATCAATGTTAAAGAAAGAGTTATTGTGTAAAGGTCATCATTATATATCATTAGTTTATCTATGTAATACAAATATGTATAAATATATTTGAGAGAATTACTGGTGTGATGGAATGAAAAGACGTATTATTAATTAACTGTGCATTGTTTGACTTGTCAGCAGGTGAAAGAAAAAAAACAATTATCAAAGGGGATGCTTCATCCTTTTTTAGTACTGGAGTGGAAATGGGAATATATATCCATTGGATTTGTTATGGGATTACATAACATAACAAAATGTAATAATGCAATCAGGGTTATTGTAGATCGATTGATTAAATTTTTTCATTTTCATCCTTATAGAGATACATAGTATCTATATCAATATTATCAATTTTATATTAAAGAAATAGTTAGGTTTTATGGATTTTCTCTCTCTCTTTTATCTAGTAATGATACCATGTTCAAATATTTCTATAGGAATGACCATCAGAAGTTGTTGGGTTATGAATTTAAATTTCGTACTTATTTTCATCCTTAGTTAGATGGGATGTCAGAATGAACAATTCAGACCATAATAGATATTTTATGTTATTTTTCCATGGAATACCAATGAAGTTGTGATCAACACCATTCTTTGGTTGATTTTTCATAAAAATTTATTTTTCATTCCAGTATAATGTTGTCACCATTTGAATCATTATATCGAAATTAGTGTCAAACTCCTGTTTTTTGGAATAACATTAGTGAAAAGAAGTTGATGGGGCCCGAATTAATAAAAGAGATAGTAGAAAAATATTAGTTGATTTAAAATCAAATTAGGATAGCTTATAGAAAATAGAAAAGTTTTGAAAATTACTAGAGGAAGGATCATTCTTTTAAGTTAGGTGATCATGTCATTCTCAAAGCATCTCCTTGGAAATGTGTGAAGCATTTTTTTGTATGAAGGGAAAGTTTAGTCTTATGTTCAATTGACCCTATGAAATACTATATAATGTTGGATTATTTGCCTACGGAGTGAATTTCCTTCCATGTTTATCCTAGGTACACAATTTTTTTTCATTCTTCAATGGTGAGAAAGTATTTTTCGAATCCATCTCATGTTCTGAGTCTAGAGGTAGTTTTGTTATAATAGATTCAATCTTTTGGGGAACAACCAATATAGATTTTGGACCGCAGAGAGAAATTATTGCAGAATAAGATGATTCATCTTGTAATGGTTTTTTTGGAAAAACCTATATGGATGATGAGGCAACATGGGAATCATAAAATTCTATAATGGATAAATAACCCAAATTTAATGAAAAGTGAATAAAATTACGATGATGTAATTTCGAAAAGTGGGATTGATGTATCAGTACCGATATTTACAAATTAATACTTTTTAAATCTATTAATATTTTTGAATTTAATATTATTTTTTTTATTAAAGGGGACACTATATGAAATAGTTTACCCATCAGGAAACAATGGGTTTCTTCGAATTTTTTTTTGCAGAGAACACTGCTTTATATGAAAAAATATCCAATAATACTTCTATTATTTTAAATGGTTGTTAATGATAAGCTCTTATATTGGAGGGAATGAATAGAAATAACTATATTATGATTTTATATATATATATTTTTTGATTTTTTACATTTATCCATCAAATTTTAGAGGCTTAAAAGGAGAAATGAATCAACAATTAATCATAAAATACTACAATATTTATAAATGATAGTTTTACGACCTTTTTAGGGAAAATCCATTTTAAATATTGTTTTTTCTAATTTTATATGTTCTATTTGGGAAAATAAAATACTTAGTTATAATTGGGGTATCAAAATTTACTTCAGATAACTTTTTGGTAATTTTTGGATAATTTTAATTATTTAATGAATAGTGAAAAATATCGCATTTTAAGTGACAACTGCCTTTTCATCTAATATATTTATATTTATATATTACATTTTTTATTAGTTTTAAAATTTAATTTTATTATTTTTCTCATTTATTCCTATTTTTTTATTGGTAGTATTTTTTTTAAATATGATATAAACACATGTCAATCTTTTAATAGTTTTTTTTGTAAAAACCAACATTCTGATTTTGACACCTGGAATTAATATTAAATTAACTAATTAAAATTATTTGATTTTAATTTAGAAAAATGGATTCCATATTTGGAATTATATGTTTTAAATTATATAAATAGGCACCATTTATTTTCTGATATTATGAATAACAACTTCATTAATTTTTTTTGTCAGGGTTAAATGTTAAATTATATAAATAATGTTAAAAATATTATTATAATATAATAAAACTACCCTAAAACATTTCCTAATATTATTAGATGATTCATGGAAGATAAAAACAACTTAGGAAAATCATTTGGCATTCTGGAGCCACATGGGTGGAAAAATTACATGTTATAATAAATATTTCAATGGAGAGTATAACATAAACATGTATCTATTTACTAAAACAATTTTAAGGTGGGTTCTGTAACGACCCAATGTTTTTCAATGAAAATTACCTTTTTATAATTATTTCATAAATCACATGAAAACACAACATAATGAAATAAAATGTTCTTAGTGACCTTGAAAAAAAAATCACTTCTGTGTTTGGAATTTCGAAAATACAACATTCGCTTTTGCAATCAGTAGGTTAGTTGGAGTCAGATAAGGAAAAAATAATTTTTTATGAATAGTAACATACACTTAGGAATAATAACAAAAACTTATGAATAGTAATATACATGAATTAATCGTAACCTTAACTCTGATAATATACAAATATTATTCAAGTTGAAAGTATGATGTACCTATATTTTAGAATAAGTAAATGAATGTTCTAAAATTTGTTTTCGATAATAAATTATTTTTTAATTAAATATTAAAATATAAATATTTATGAAATTATTTTTGAAAAATGAACCTTATTTCTAGATTCTACTGGTAAAATAATGGTTATGGTAAATTTTTGGAATTTTTCTGAAATACTTGAATTTTTAGTGAATAGTAAAATACATTAATTTACCTTATAAATACATTATAATTCAAATCCATTATTCCTAAAATCACAAGTGACGTAAGAACCCAAATCTCAAATTAAAATGCATTTATTACTATTCATGGTTATGGATGACTCCCTATTCCTTGTATTGTGGGGAAATAATAAATTAATAAATTTTATATTGAGAAATCCCCTCTCTCCTCCACTATAAAAACCCCTTTCCCACCATCTTCTCTTAACTCTTCATAAGCCTTGTTACTTTCAAATATTCTTCCCAAATCACTCCCCATGATCATCCCCCACGTTTGAAAGCTCATATACTCGTCAAAAAAACTGAAACCTCTCCCCTTAATAGGTTCTCAAAGGAGGAATTCACAAGAGGTAATTCCACTTTCCAATTCCATCATTTCATTTATGTTTATTTCATTTTGTTTCTTTCCTCACATACCTTCACCAAAAAATTATGATAACTCCAGTCACAAATATGTAATAGAAGTTTTGAATGCTAATGTGATCTTTCATTATCTTCTCTCTTTTCCCCATATTTTATATTAATGAAATGAGAGCACCATTTGAGATGTGAAAATTTAGCATATTCAAGGACAATAGTTTATCAATTTCTATTATAATCATTATTTCTTTTCATGAAACAATTTGTGTTATGGTTAAACCAGATTATTATATATGTAATATATCCTATTTTTAGTTCTGTAATCTTTTTGTTCAATTGGTAATAAGTTATTAAGAGAAACATGTTCTTTGTATTTAAATCAACATATTAACAAAAATAATGTCACTATAGTTTTACATAATAGTTTGACATAAACTTAAGTAAACAAATTAAATTTAAAACCATATAATCTCCTAGATCTTCAATAATAGCTTATAACTTCATTTCTGGACCACCACCTCCATCTTTCATGTTTCTATGAACTGCAATATAAGTGAACTGAACTGTTAAATCCATGTGAATAAATGTTCCTGAACAATGAAATAGAACCTTATACCTATTCATAAAATGTGACACCCCATTCTTGCAGGATAAGCTTCTCTTTCAATAATGCAATGGCTTGCATTGTACGCAAGTTCGAGATTCTAACACATCGCGAACAATCCAAATAGCCATTATGAATAGTAATAACCACTTTTTGAAATTATATATATTTTATATTTCAAAATGTATTTCATTTTTGGATTCAGAATATCGAAATTAGCCTATGTTGATTTTTTGGTATTTTTCTGAAAACATCCAATTTTTTATGAATAGTGAAAAATACTTAAAAAAAACTTTTTAAATCAAAATAATTTATAGTGATAAATTATACTATTGAGTGGTTTTAAAGTTGAATTATAATATATTTTTACCATTTTATCCAATGGTGTTCATTAGAATGAATTTCACTTTGAAATTGGACATAAACAATTGTCAATCTTTTGATATATATTGTTTCTTAAAAACACGATATTTGTTGTGACAACGGGAATTAATTATAAAATTAATTAATGCAACTTATATGTTTGTAATTTCATAAAATAGACATCATTTTTGAATTCGGAATATCAATTATAGCTTAGGGTGAAATTTTGGCATTGTTCTGAAAAACTTCAATTTTTGATGAATAGTTAAACCACTAAGTGGTAGTTAAAAAACTGATTTTTCATTTAAATGAATCATTACAACTTATGTGTTTTGATTTTAAAAAATATGGAATTCATGGTTTTCATTAGGAAGTAAAATTTGGTTCAATGGGATTGAAATAATTTGTTGGTGAACAGTAACTTTTAAGTTTAATTAATAGCGATTAAAGGTATTTAGTGAAATTTAAGGTCAAAATGATATTATGAAAATATGAAAATACCATTACACTTGCCCTACCCATATTGGATGAGTCATGGCCGACAAATAAAATCCATGGGTCAACTTGGGGACTCCATGGATCCACATTGGTAGGAAAAGGATATTAAAATTTTTTTATTTAATGTGAAAAAATATATCACAAACAAGAGTTGTTTTACTAAAACAAATTTTCAATGGGGTTATACAAGTCATATTTTTTACTATAAATATTCATTATAAATATAAAAATATTTCTTACATCATGGTATTTTTTTTTATAATTTTTATACATTAAATAAATTAAATTATTTATGACACCATGATGATGCAGCGATTACCTCATTAATTAATGATTTAAATAAAATGAAAAGGTAATGTAAAATCTAAGAATTACACATGTCAAAAACCTACTGGATGAGTATATTAAGAACCGTTATCACCTTATCCTTGAAATATATATGTTTGGGAGCTTTATAATACATAAAATCGTTTCATAATAAAGTAACATTTCAATCATTCCAAGAGTGCCCCTTCTCTCCTCTTATAAAAGGCCCCCACCACTACCACCTTATTCACACTATCAAGCCATTTGGCCTGGCCAAACTCTGCCCCAATACTCTCCCAACTTCCCTATATTACTCCTAGAAGCCTCACTTTTTGCATAAGTCTTCCCAAGGAAGCCATTGGCTCAAATCAATAAGAGTTACCCGATTTTAAGGTAATGTCTTCTCTAATGTTGTTTTGTTTTATTTTGCTTCTCTGACCCCTTAAAATCTATCTATTCCTTTCATTTGTAACAAATAAATTATCTACAATAAACTAGGATGTTGTTATGATAATTATTTGGTTTAAAATTACACTCACCTTAGTCTAATGGTTAAAGAACATACTGTTTCTGTGGGTGGCGAAATACTGGCTCACGAAACGATGATTGTTCAATATTCTTTTAACAACTCTAATGGTGGCCATTTTTATGACAATATTTTCATATATTATATATATATTATGTTTATGTTTTCCTTATGCTTCTGTATTTCTCATTTGTGTCATACTTTATGATTTCCATTATGGGTAAACGCAATAATTTCATTTTAGGAGGTGCGGTCTACCGCCCCCTCAAAGTGATTTGAATCGTTAATGCCATATGTGGGATGTATAAAGGATGGAGTAATTTTATTCTGGAATTATATTATACCTTTATATAATTACAACTTAATTCCATTAAATACAAGATAGAAATTAAAGTATCTTTCATGCGTACGTACGACTTACCGTCTCCATGAACGGTGCATTTCATTTCTTACCTCTAAAGTTATGTAATATTATAAATAAATGTATATACTAGATATATATGATGTATATGATATATAAATCATGAATATAATTATGGATATAATGTATATATTACCACATGAACAAATTGTAATTATATGATGTTTATTTTTGACTCAATTACCTAAGATCGTCAAAATGACCGTTATTAACATAAATAATTACATAATGTTCATAACATTGTAATAAGTGATATAAAATTAATAATAAACTTGAAAAAGGTTCTTAAGAAATTATAAATTAACTATAGTTTATTATTCAGGAGATCAATGAATGGTCAAGTGAATTCGGACACGAGGTAAGGGAACTTCTTAACCCAATTTCTATTATTGGGTTAATCTCCTACTTTCAAATTATATCATGATATTGTTATTTACTATCTTGTATTTGTACTTTGTTTATGTGTACATATAATGAATACACATAATAGATGTATTTTATTTAAAAAAATGTTCTTTGTAAAGATCTTCGTCTCAATCTCCTTTCATTGAGGCATATTTTGTTTTATACACAACTTTATTTTATACACTGTATAAACCCCTTTGACTTCGACTTTTATTCAAAAAGGAATCTTTTTTTACAAGGCGTTTTACTAAACGACAAAAGGAATGTTTTTGAATTACATATGCGGCGACAATGACTTCTCTGCCACCGTGACCATTATTTTTGTTTCGACATCCTCTATAATCCATAAATTTTTTTATATTAAAAGTAAATACAATGTTTTAATTTTATTTTGGTATTTAAAATGGTTTTGATAATGGTTTTATTATATCAATGTGTTGTATTGATATCTTGTGATTGAAATGTGGAAATGTTATTATTTCCTTTATGTATGTTTTATGTGATATGATTATGTTATGGTTTATGATATGTTTAAACCTGTTCATATGAGGAATGCATTGGACTTAATAAGTAATGGGTGGAGCCCTCTATAGCTCCTTGATGCATCGGTAGCTTTCATGAAAAAAACTAGTGTCTTGGCATGAGGCCTTGACAAAATCTTATTTGTGGTCTTTGCACGAGGCCTTGGCTACATGGTTATGATAGTCTGGAATCATGAATTCCATAATTATACATGTGGATATTGATATTTCATGAGATTATTCGACTAGTAGAATATCCATTTAAGTGAGTAAATGGCATTATTTAATTTTATTTTGGCCATTTTATGCTGATGTTCAAGTTTAAAAAGGCTTTTGTTTTATTTATACAATTCATTAAATGTTAATGTTTATTTATGAAAGCATTCGTAATATTTCTATCCTTACTGCGCATCTGAGCTCACCCCTTTCAATGTTTTAATATTTTCCAGGATGTGAAGAAGTATTTTATGAATGACCTGCAGGGATAGTCAGAAGAGGATATGAGTGTGGACTATGGAGACTTTGTTATTGTAGTTTTCACTTTATGATGTAATGTAACATTTATGAATGTATCTAGTGTTTCCAAGGCTACTAAACTAATCGGCCTTTCAAGACATGATCTTTTGTGATCATGCCAATGTTACAAAGTAATGCACTGACTCTGGGTAACTGGGGTCAGGGCGTTACAGTTGGTATCAAAGGCAGTTTAGTACTTACCATGGAAGCTAGATTTAGATAAACTCTGATTAGAGCACATAGCCCAAAGGTAGACTTTGAGGATTAGTATAGAAGAACTTCCTAGAATTTTTGTATTATAGAGATATTGTGATTTTTCCGAGCAATACATCCATGTTTGGATGTGAGCAGGTAGAGGCGGCTCTGGCACAGATGTATCTAGAGGTAAAACCCGAAAACACCGCTTTGAGTTAGACTCAAACGGGAACTGGTGCACGACAATGGGCCTTGCTGCACTCTTGGTTACGACACTCCCAGGGGATATGCATAGGATAATTCTCATTTTCTTTACAAACTACTATTAAGGGTTATGAGTATATACTTCCTCAATGAAAACATTTTTATAGATTATATCCAAAAATAGTTCAATTTATGTTATGTGTTTTACAAGTATAGAATTATGTGTTTTAATTCGTAAACTAGTATAGTTTATGCCATTGTTTAGAAATGGAGCCTAGTGGGAGGAATGGAAACTGTATCAATGCACGCACTCCATGTAGGGATTTCCCTCCTGATCAAGAAAATTATTGTGGAGCTGGAGATACAACTGGTGCTAATCAACTTATTACCATTCTGGGACAACTCACACGGGTTATGAATAATAACCTTACTCGTATGGAGCACCCTGATCCACAATGTGGAGGATCAATGTTAGACCGCTTACTGAGGAAACAACCACCGACATTTAATGGGGGTACAAATCCATTAGTAGTTGAGCAATGGATAAATTCCTTAGAAAAAATATTCCACGCCTTGGGGAGTTGTGAAAGTGAAAAGCTTATCATGGCAGTTTACTTCCTTACTGGAGATGCTGATCAATGGTGGTCATTGATTCAAAATACAAAGGGAGACGATGAAGTATAGAATATGGAATGGAGGGAGTTCAAAGAGATTTTCTTAGAAAAATACTTTCTTCATGACCATCGAGTAAATATGGAAAGGCAATTTTAGAGTCTAAAACAAAAGGAGGATGAGAATGTCGTAAAGTATGAAGCCAACTTTACAAGGTTAGCAAGACATGCTGCGGATTATATATGTAACCCATGAAGTATGATCGATCGTTTCTTTTATGGGTTGAAACCGTTTCACTATCGAGCATTAGTATAACAATCTTTCTCAACATATGAAGATATAGTCTCATGTGCTATCAAGAGAGAAAAGGAATTCTCTAAATCTTATGATAATAAAGTAAAGCAAGAGAAGAAGAGAACGGTGGAACAAGAGACAGATAAAGGGAAAAAGGGAATGAAGGATTTTATTTTATGTGATAATTCTGGGAAGAATCGCCCTGGTACTTTCCTTTAAGGAATGGGAGTTTGTTATAAATGTGGAGAAAAAGGTCACCGGGCTCGTGATTGCAAGGGAATGAAAGAGGCTATCAATGTTGAGTGCTACAATTGTAGGTAAATGGGTAATTATGAAAATGAATGTCCTAAGCGTCAGGTAAACATACCTCAAAAAATGCCAAGGGATCAAGGACAATATTATGTTGTTACTACAGTTGAAGTGGAATAATTAATGTTTTGGTGCTTTTGGACTCAAGGATTATATGGTTATAAGAATAATTTGATATATAGAAGGATTGTACTACAATACTTGTTGTTTTCATTAAGGTTTTAATATGATGAAGGTAATCATATTTTTAGTATGTGACAATAAGAGAAACTTTACTTTATTTGAGGAATTTGATGTTAAAATTGATTTTGGAATTTAGAGTCCTTTTAGAGAAAGTCTGGACAAATGTATTTTGGATAACTATAAAGGTTAGAATAGATTAAGTTGACCTTTGGATTGTATTGTTTAAGGTTAAAACATTTCTGGAGATTACTTTTGGAATATTTTAATACTATATTTTTAGGAAAATGACAACCTGCAGGTCGAGGGATAACCTGTCGCGTCGGACAAATCGGTAGGAATTGAACCCACAACCATTGTGCGACATGACTTTCCTACCTACCACTAGCCTACAGGATGTTCCTGGTTATTACAAAAAGTTTTTCTAATCTAAATGGAATGTGTTAATATTTGGAACCTTATACAATTATGATAAATTGAATTTTTTTGAGTTCTATTACCATTTAGAGTGAAAGATGGGTTTGTGGTAAAAATTTATCAAATAAAGGAATTATAAATGACCAGTATGTATATTCCCTTACCTTCTTAGTAAATATCTTAAATAAATTCCTCAACTTTATATAAGGTAACTTAAAACAAAAACGATGCTGGGTAAATTTTCCAACTGGTGATTCAATGACCGTTTAACCAATCATAAGTTTGTGATTTTCTTATGGTTAACTTTCTCCTAATCCATTTTTCTACAACTCTCCATAAAACATTGATGGTTTTTTTTTCTTCCATATCCATATTTTCAAAGAATCCTAGTATGGGCTATCTCGAGTGAACTTTGTACTTATCTTTCTGTCTTTTAAAGATATATTTTTATTAACCTTATTTCTGATGTGGGTTTTCAACAAAGGTATTTCCTATCTTCAACATTTTATTTTCAAAGATAAATTTCAAATTGAAAAGATGCAATTTATTGAAGGAGGGGATAATGTGACACCCCAAGCTTTCACGATATGCTTCTCTTTCAATAATACAATAGCTTGCATTGTACGCAAGTTCGAGATTCTAACACATCGCGACCAATAAAAATAGTCATTATGAATAGTAATACCCACTTTTTGAAATTATATATATTTTATATTTCAAAATGGATTTCATTTTTGGATTCGGAATATCGATATTAGACTATGTTGATTTTTTGGTATTTTTCTGAGAACTTTCAATTTTTTATGAATAGTGAAAAATACATAAAAAAAACTTTATTAATCAAAATAATTTATAGTGATAATTTAAACTATTGCGTGGTTTTAAAGTATAATTAGAATATATTTTTACCATTTTATCCAATGCTGTTCATTAGAATTAATTTCACTTTGATATTGGACATAAACAATTGTTAATCTTTTGATATATATTGTTTCTTAAAAACATGCTATTTGTTGTGACAGTGGGAATTAATTATAAAATTAATTAATGAAACTTATATGTTGGGAATTTCATAAAATAGACATCATTTTGGAATTTTGAATATCAATTATAGATTAGGGTGAAATTTTGGCATTGTTCTGAAAAACATCAATTTTGATGAATAGTGAAATCACTAAGTAGTAGTTAAAAATATGATTTTTTCGTTTAAATAAAACATTACCACTTCTATGTTTTGATTTTCAGAAATACAACATACATGGTTTTAATTAGGAAGTAAAATGTGGTTCAGTAGGATTAAAATAATTTTTTGGTGAATAGTAGCTTTTAAGTTTAATTAATCGCGATTAAAGGTAATTAGTGAAATTTAAGGAAAAAATGATATTGTAAAAATATGAAAATACCTTTTCAACTGTCCTACCCCTATTTTACAAGTCATGGCCGACCAATACAATCCATGAGTCAACTAGGGGACCCCATGGAGCCACATTTCTAGGAAAATGACATTAAAAACATTTTATTTAATGTTAAAATAAAAATTTCACAAACAAGAGTTTTTTTATTTAACAATTTTTAAATGGGATTATACAAGACATATTTTTTACTATAAATATTAATTAGAAAGCTAAAAAGATTTCCAACATCATTATATTTTTTTTATAATTTTTAGACATTAAATAAATTAAATTATTTATGAAACCATGATGATGCAACGATTACCTCATTAATTAACTATTTAAAAAAAATGAAAAGATAATGTAAAATCTAAGACTTAAACTTGTAAAAAACCTATTGGATGAGTATATTTAGAACCCTTTTCACATTATCCTCAAAATATATAAGTGTGTGACCTTTATAATCCAAAAAATCATTTCATAATAAAGTAACATTTCAATCTTTTCAAGAGTGCCCCTTCTCTCCTCTTATAAAAGGCCCTCTCCAATACCACCTTATTCACACTTTCAAGCCATTTGGCTTGGCCATCCTCTTCACAAATACTCTCCCAACTTCCCTCTAATACTCCTAGAAGCCTCACGTTTGGAATAAGTCTTTCCAAGGAAGACTTTGGCTCAAATCAAAAAGAGATTCCCGATTTTAAGGTAATGTCTTCTCTAATGTTGTTTTGTTTTATTTTGCTTCTCCAACCCCTTAAACTCTTCTTATTATTTTCTTTTGTAACAAAAACGGTATCTAAAATATACTAGGATGTTTTTATGATAAGTATTGGGTTTATAATTACACACATATTCGTCTAATGGTTAATGAACATACTGTTTCTGTGGGTGGCGAAATACTGCCTCACGAAACGATGATTGTTCAATATTCTTTTAACACCTCTAATGGTATCCATTTTGATGACACTATTTTCATATATGATATATATATATATATTATGTTAATGTTTTCCTTATGCTTCTGTATTTCTCATTTGTGGCAGACTTTATGATTTCCATTATGGGTAAACGCGATAATTTCATTTTAGGAAGTGCAGACTACCTCCCCCTCAATGTGATTTGAATCGTTAATTCCATATGTGGGATGTATAAAGGATGGAGTAAATGGTATTATAAATTAAATTATAATGGAATTATATTGTACCTTTATATAATTATAACTTCATTCCATTAAATATGAAATAGAAATGAATGTGGCGTTCATGCGTATGTACGACTTACCGTCTCCATGAAAGGTGCATTTCATTTCATACCTCTAAATGTTATGTAATATTTTAAATGAATGTATATACTGGATATATAGGATGTATATGATATATAAATCATGATTATAATTATGGATATAATGGATATATTTCCACATGAACAAAGTGTAATTATAAGAAGTTTATTTTTGACTCAAGTACCTAAGATCGTCAAAATGACCGTTATTAACATAAATAATTACATAATGTTCATTACATGGAAATATGTTATATAAAATGAATAATAAACTTGTAAAAGGTTCTTAAGAAATTATAAATTAACTCTAGTTTATTATTCAGGAGATCAAAGAACGGTCGAGTGAATTCAGACATGAGGTAAGGGAGCTTCTTAACCCAATTTCTATTCTTTGGGTTAATCTCATACTTTCAAATTATGTCATGATATTATTATGTCCTATATTCTATTTGTACATTCTTTATGTGTACTCACAGTGAATACACATAATAGATCAATTTTATTTAAAAAAATTTTCTTTGTAATGAATTTCGTCTCAATCTCCTTTCATTGAGGCATATTTTGTTTTATACACAACTTTTTTTTATAAGGTGTATAAACCCCCTTGAATTTGACTTTTATTCAAAAAGGAATCTTTTTTTACAAAGAGTTTTACTAAACGACAAAAGGAATGTTTTTGTCTTACGTATGCGGCGACAAAGACTTCTCCGCCACTGTGACCATTATTTTTGTTTCGGCTTCTTCTAAAAGCCATAACTTTTTTTTTAAAATAAAAAATAAATACAATGTTTTAAATTTATTTTGGTATTGAAAATGGTTTTGATAATGTTTTTATTATATCAATGTGTTGTATTGATATCTTGTGATTAAAATGTGGAAATTTTATGTTTCCTTTATGAATGCTTTATGTGATATGATTATGTTATGGTTTATGATATGTTTAAACATGTTCACATGAGGAATGCATTGGACTTAATAAGTGATGGGTGGAGCCCGCTATAGCTCCGCGATGCATCGGTAGGTCTCATGAGACAAACTAGTGTCTTGGCACGAGGCCTTGACAAAATCTTATTTGTGGTCTTAGCACGAGCCCTTGGCTACGTTGTTATGACAGTCTGGCATTATGCATTCCATCATTATGAAAGTGGTTATTGATATTGAATGAGATTATTTGACTAGTAGAATATCCATGTGAGTAAGTAAATGGAATTATTTAATTTTATTTTTTCCATATTATGCTGAAGTTCAAGTTTTAAAAGGCTTTTGTTTTATTTATACATTGTCTTAAATGTTAATGTTTATTTATGAAAGCTTCGTACAATATTGTTATCCTTACTGAGCATCTGAGCTCAACCCTTTCAATGTTTTAATATTTTCCAGGATTTGAAGAAGTATTTTATGAATGACATGCAGGGATAGTCAGAAGAGGATATGAGTGTGGACAATAGAGACTTTGTTATTGTAGTTTTTCACTATATGATGTAATGTAACATTTATGAATGTATCTAGTTTTTCCAAGGCTACTATACTAATCTGTCTTTCGAGACTTGATCTTTTGGGATCATGACAATGTTACGAAGTAATGCGCCGTCTCTAGGTAACTGGGGTCATGGCGTTAAATAAAAGGGCTTTAATGTACTAAAAAGGGTTATAATAAATATATTACATATATAATATGTTTTGGACTTATGAATTAATAATCCTCATTTTTTTAATTTAGGTTTTAATAACATGTGGAGGACACCAACAAATATACTATAAGGGATCCTATCATTTTTCACACTTCATCATGATTGTCCTCTACGCTTTTCAATTTTGTGTGTAATACCAAATGATGGGGTATGTTTAAGAAACTCCCCCATACTTTATTCTTTATTTATAATTGATGAGAAGCCCATTTTACCTCTCATCAGGCCCTCTTAGTTACACCAGACACCATGTTAATAAAACCATGATGAATTCTACACGAGCCTTCATTGTTATTTCGAATTTCCTTATTAATCCATAAAAATGTTTGTATCTTATATATTTATGTGAATCTTCATAATTATGATTATTTTAAAAAATATTAATATCAATACCCCTTCATCACATTCATTCAAGGATATACAAGATTTTAAAAGATTCCCTCCTTAAACATTCTGATAAGAAAACATTTTTTCAGGGGAATTCTAAACTTTTATCCCAAATTAAAAGTTAACTCTATCCTCAGTCGTAAAACAACATTTTCATTATAAAAGAAGTATTTTTATTATGAAAATCTTATCAGTTCAATTATGGTTTTATATAAAATAACATCCTCTTTTGTAATTTAAAAGATCTCTAGTCTTTTCTATAAAACTGCACAAAAATGTTTTTAATGCTAATGTTACGGAAATACATTTCATACATCTTTTCACTTATGTTTGAAACCACATATAATTTTATATTACTATTTTACCATATGAACGTCTATTTATGTTCTAATCCCTTTCTTTAATGGACACTTTCCTGATAAACCCATTGGTTATGATTTATGTCATGATTGTGGTACCCAATTCATTCCATGGGTACCCTTATGTTTATGAATGATTGATTATTTATGATTATTTATGTGGTAGGAATATTTATGTTGCAAGAATATTCATGAAAATTTATATATTGGTGTTCCCAGATAGTGCTCCAATGCATTTGGTAATGTTGAGTCTCATGAGATGCAATGTGAAACGGGATTGGTGGTTTTCCAAGACCCATAATAAAAAGGAAACAGGATTGGCGGCTAGCCTTGACTCATACTAAAGATTTTTTTTATGATTCTACTACATTTACATAATTACATGTTTATATGATTACATGCTTATATTAAATGATTTTATAAGTTTCATTATTTGGATATCATTATGTCATTCCTCCTAACTCATTGCTAAAGATGTATCCATATGTTCATTCACATAGAAGGATTTTTAGATCATCCATTTGTTCATGTGTTCCATAGGGTGCCCGATGTAGATGTAAGGGCTCAATGAAAGTTAGGATCTCCTTAAGTATATTAAATAACTAACTATTTTTTTACCCTATGTTTTATATTATATATACGTAATATTATAACACACTAGAATTGATGATCCTTGTCTTGTAACCTGATGTATAACTATGATTTAAATCATGAAATGTTATATGTACTAATCTTGGAATAAGAAATTTGGTATCAAGATATGGTCTAGTAATTATTGGAGTTTAGAAATTGAGAACCCTAGTGATAAACATAAGGACTAGACTAAGTATATGAAAACATTCTTAAATTTTGTTTAGTATTCAATTAGTGATTTATTAAACAAATACGTCCCTTTATGAATACGGGAAGGTAAAGGCGGCTCTAGCATAGTTGTACCATGGATTGAAAACATTGATAAGGAGTTTCGGTCTTGACCTAGAGTATCCTAGTACATGACAATGACCCTTGCTGCACTCTTGTTTACGACAGTCCTAGGGGACTTACTTTGGTAGTTTCACGAGCTTAGTACAAAACATTATTAACGGGAAAAAGATCATAAGAATATAAGTAAAGAAATAGATCAAGGATAACCTAGTTATAAACTGAAGGAATGTCAAGTTAGGATGTAAATCTTCTTAATTCATTTATCCATTTATGTTAAATGTTTCATTTTTATGGTGGATATCTAAGTTTCCAAGAGATATAATAATACGTTCGTTTTCATAGTTTATGGATGGAAATATAAGAACACTGTCGAACAACCAATGTGATAGAAAATGTGATGATTTCCCTAATGATATTCCTAATATGACGTGAGCGGATTCTCAAAAACATGTGACATTATTTTCTCAGTTGGATCGAGTTATGAATAATAACTTGAATCAAGTGGAATGACCTCCTAATCCATGTAAAGATCAAGTTGACATTGAATCCTTCATGTGGAATATGCATCCCATGTTTAGAAAATATTATGATCCTCCTCTCGCAGAATAATGGATTAACTCCATTGAAAATATATAAACCGTTCTCTAGTGCTCAGAGGAAGAAAATGTTGTATTGGCGGTCTGTCATTTTGATGTGGAATTTGATCAATGGAAGACAATGATCATGAATACAAAGTATCATGGGGAAATTGATTCCATGTAATGGGAGGAATTAAAGAGGATATTTTTCAAAAAATATATTCCTCTATATGGGAAGAGAGTTCCTCATACTCAATTAGAAGGAAGATGAGTCCATCAGGGAATATAAAGCAAATTGTACAAGGCATGAAATATATGCTTTTGGGGTTTTCATGAACACTGAAAGAAAGATAGATCACTTCTTTAGTGGACTAAAGTTTAGTTTACAAAAATCATTGGTGATTCCAAACATTGACAGTTAAGAAGTGATTTGTACATTGTTCCCCCACAGTTTAAATGTACATTGGAGACTATCAGTGGTCTTGTGGACCCAATGAAAAGGAGTCAAAAAATGACAGTATCATGGGTGGTTCATCGAACGTATCCCATTACGGATAATACCCTGACTTTTACCCATGGAAACAATTGTGGGAAGAATCATCATGGTAATTGTCTTAAGGGAACCAAGAATTGATTAAAATGTAGAAAATATGGTCATCTATCCAGGAACTACTGAACGAATATAAAAAACCCACTAATATGGAAGAATAAAGGAAGGTTTAGATCAACATTCCACCTACAATGTAGTGTTATAACTATAAAAGAATGGGAATTTTGCAAACAATTTCCTATAGCTGAGGGTTATTGGAGGAAATTAACAACAACCTCCAAAGTAATAAGGAAGGGATTATTCTTTTACTACTGCTGAGGTGGAGCCAGAAAATGATGTGGTGATATGTACTAGTTTTATTCATTCAAGAATAGAGAATTTACTATTTGATTCTCGTTCTTCGCATTCATTCACATCTTGCAAGTTTAGTAGATTTATTCAAACACCGCCTCAATATTTGGAGGAAGAGTTATCTCTGTGAACAAAAAATGTGGAAATTGTTGATTCCATGGTTTATAACTCTTCCCAGGTGAATGTTTATGGTCTGAACCAAAAAAGAAAATATCATCATACATCTTTTATTGGAGTTTGACTCTATCTTGTGCATGGATTAGCTATCTTTGTACAAGGGAGACATCAACTGTCAGGAAAGGGAGATCAATCTTCACATCCCAATGCATCCTATGATTCTTTAGAAGTCTAAGGAGAAAGATTAATCTCTTTTAAAATCCCCATCTCAAGTGTGGATATTTTTTTCCATGTGATAAAGAATATCTAGATCAATTGATTGAGACAAAGGTGAGAATAATGCTTGAAGACATGCCCATCGTGAGGGATTACACTGATGTATTCCCTAAATCGTTCCATGGACTTCCTCCTGACCAAGAGGTTAAGTTCTCAATTGAACTTTTATGGGGGTCTCTGCCTATCTAAAAGACACCTTATAGAATGGCCATCGTAGAGCAGGAAGAGCTAAAGAACCAATTATAGGAGAATATGGAGAGGGTTTTTATATGCTCGAGTGCTTCACTTTGAGGCACACAAGTCATCTTCGTCAAGAAAAAGGAAAGATCAATAATGTTATGCATTGATTATAGTGAGTTAAATAAAATCATGATAAAGAACATGTATTCTCATCCACTGATAGTTTAATTGTTCAATCACCTTAATGGGACCATTTATTTCTCTAAGGTTGATCTTTGGTCGGGATATTAACAACTAAATATGAGGATAGGGGATATTCCCAGGACTACCTTTTGAACAATGTATGGACACTATGATTTCTAAGTGATTCCCTTTGGACACACTAATTCTCAAGAAATTTTAATGGATTTAATGAATATAGTCTTTATATATTACCTTGATAAAATTTTATGTAGCCTTTATTGATGATATTATGATATATTGCAAGAAAAAGGAGGAACATGTGGAGCGTTTGAATAATGTGTTAAAGATGTTGCGAAGGGAGAAGTTGTATGAAAAATACAATAAATTTGAGTTTTGGAAGGATGATGTAACATTCTTGGGGAATGTTTTCACCAGCAATGGGATACATGTTGACCCTTCAAAGACAATTGATAATGAAGCATGTCCTAGACCAAATTATGTAATGGATATCCCTAGATTTTTGGGTCTACTTATGTATTATCGACGATTTAAGAAGAAATTTTCATGATTTTCAAACCCATGGACCAAGCTGACATGGATGGAAGTAATTTTTTTCTAGACATAGGAATGTGAAGACTGTTTCAAGGAGTTGAAAAATAATGTTATCACTGTGCCGGTACTCACACTTCCTCTAAGTGGAGAACTCTTTGTTGTGTATAGTGATTCTTATAATAAGGGCATATGCTATGTGAAGATGAAAAATGATAATGTGATAGCCTATGCCTCATGGCATCTGAAAATCCACGAGAGAAACTATCCTACACATGATCTCGAGTTTGTGGCGATGATCATTGAGTTGAAAATATGGCGGCATTATCTCAATTGGGAGAAGTGTGAGATATATATAGACCAAACGATTCTCAAATATATATTTACACAGAAAGATCATAATATTCACCCATGAAGATGGATAGAGCTAATCAAGGATTGTGGCTGCTCAATCCACTACTATCCCGTTAATGAAAACATGATGAAAGAATCTCAGAGTATAAAGGATCCTTCATCTTTATCAATGATAATAATTTAACAGGTTCTGATCATCTTAGATAAAAAATGGACATGGGAATCATTAAGGGAGGAACATCATAAATCCTTTAAAAAATGATTGCTCAACTATCCCTCCTGGAGAAAAAAAAAGGATACTCAAATAAAGGATGTGGAAATTCAGAAAGGGGTGGAAGCAGTTAAATATAGGAAATCCTCCGATTTCAAAATTGATAAGGATGGAGTTTCATGATTTGGGAAACATTTATGTGTACCATACTATCTATAGATAATGAATTATCAATTGAATGATGCACATAGCTCGAACTCCTCTATCCACCTAGGGAGAAAAAAGATGTATCAAGATCTCTAAGACAAACTTTGCTGGGACAATATGAAATGGGATATTACTGAATAAACAGTAATGTTCCTTGTATGTCCGCATGTGAAGGCTGGGAGAAAAAAGCCTACGGGGTTGATATAACCACTTTCCAAACCAGCATGGAAGTGGGATAACAATACCATGGACTTCGTCACTGGACTTCCATAGTCATCCATCGGAAACAATTCTATAGGGGTCATTGTGGAATGTCTTATGAAGACAACTCACTTTATTGCAATTTAAGAGGACTTCTCATGGGATAAACATGCACGGATATACATCAAATAAGTGGTATGGCTGCATGGATTACCACTATCTATTATATCTTATCATGATCCATGATTCACCACGATGTTTTGGAAGAGTCTCCAGTATGCTCTGAGCACTGAACATAACTTCAGTACGACCCATCATCCTCAAACTGATGGACAGTCTAAGCGAACTATTCAGATACTGGAAGACATGTTGAGATCGTGTTCTATTGAATTCAAAGGAGGATGGGACCAACATCATCCATTGGTTAAATTATCCTACAACAACATTTTCCACATGAGCATCCGAATGGCACCAAATGAAGCCCTTTATGGGAAATGTTTCAGAACACCAGCGTGTTTTGATGAAGTCGGTGATAATAAGTTGTCAGGACCTGAAATGGTCGAAGAAAATATAGAGAAGGGGAAAACCATTCAACAACATATATGGGCAGCCCATAGTCGAAAAAAAGAGTTATGCAAATGACCACCGACGAGACCTTGAGTTCAAATATGGAGACATGGTATTTCTATGCATATCACTGTGGAAGAAGGTCATGAGGTTTGGGAATAATGGGAAGTTAAGTCCCATGTACATCGACCCCTTAGATATCATATATTGAGTCAGAGCTGTTGCATATCAACTAACCCATCCAGATACCATGTCTAAAGTACATAATGTCTTTCATGTATCCCTATTAAATAAGTACATACTAGACCATTCACATGAACTCTCTTCAGATGTGGTATTATTGTTGGATGATCTCTCTTACGAGGAGCAACCAATGAAGATCTTAGATCATGGAGGCAATGTTCTACACAACAAGACCACTCATCTGGTCAAGGCACTATGGCGAAACCATATGTACGAAGAGGCAACATGGGAACTAATGGAAGCAATGAAGAAAATTTTCCCACAACTGTTTTTTTTCTAAGAATGTAAAATAAAATTATGGGGGTGAAATTTCATAAGGGGGGAAGAATGTAATGACCCAATGTTTTTCAATGAAAATTTCTTTCTTATAAATATATCTTAAAATGAAATTAAAACAAAACATAATGAAATACTATGTGTTAAGTGACCTGTATACATATTTTTTTCACTTATGTGTTTATAATTTCAAAAATCCCACATTTACGGTTGCAATCACGAAAGTTATTAGGAGTACGATAAGAAAAACATAATTTTTGGTGAATAGTTACCTACCCTTATGAATAGTAACATACCATTATGAATAGTGATATACCATGATGAATAGTATCCTTACCTATGATAATATATATATATATATATATATATATATATTATTCATGTTGAATGTATGATCTACCTATACAAAGAGTAGTTCAGGGGGAGCTCGGGAGCGTCCATCTCGTTCCATTTCATCCTCCGGTGACGATGGCGGCCCCCGCTTCGGATCCTCCCCCCTGGGGGGGGGGGGGAGATTCGCCGTCTCACAGTAGGGCTATGGGATTCCTACCTTTCTCTAATATGGAGTTTCTCCCTCCATTCTCGAGAGCTGCTTTAAACCCTAAGGTTCCAGATCTGTTCGATGGAGCGCCGAATCTTCAACTCTCTTCTTCCGAGTTTTCAGAATCTTCCAGCTTGTTGAGTCTCACTCTTGTGGCTCGGTTCAAGAACAAGAGTCCTTCAGTGGTCGACTTCGACCATTTTTTCTTCGGTTCATGGGATCTCCAGGAGCACGTTGTGGTTGGGATACTTGACAATAAACAAATTATGATTCGATTCGAGACGGAGGCAGACCTCATCAAAGCATGGTCGAAGGATCCTCGCTACTTCAAAGGTTATCAGTTTCTTCTTCTGTGTTGGTCATTTGACATTCATATGAACTGTGATTCTCCTTGCATCGCGGTTTGGGTTAGTTTCCCTAAACTCCCTTTTCCGTTTCAAAATCCTTCAATTATTCGCATGCTGGACAACATGGTAGGGAGATTCCATTGTGCCGATAGCCGAACTGAGGCGGTCTGTCATCCTGTGAACCCCCGGGTCTGAATTGAAATCGAAGCATCTCGCACTCCTTTTGACTTTGTTTGGATAACAATTGAAGAAGAATATCCTTACAAGAAGCAAGTTGTGTACGAAGATTGGATCGAGTTTTGTGGTTCTTGTTGGAGGTAGGGCCATTCGGCGGAAGCATGTCATCGGGGAATTAATTCACATCTGAGGGGTACCAGTCACGCTGAGCAGCCTGATCCGGTGAGCATTGCTAATGGTATGTGTTTGGAAGCAGACTTGGAGTTGCAACGGGACCAGAGTTTGATAGGAAATGCTGCTGGAGGGAGGTGCTCCGAGGTGACTAGTTCGGCTTTGGAAGATAAGTCTGCTGGGCCTCTTAAGGCTTCCCCTAAAAGCAGAAGGGACTCTAGAGATTCAGATGGTAAGAGGCATATGAACATTTCAGACTCACTAGGTAGTGTGAGAGATGGGAAGATCGGGGATGGAAGGGTTTTTAATCCAAGAGAGGTTGCTGCCCCGGTGGGTGATAAGGATTCTAGAGTCCTGGACCCATTGGCTGCTGCATTTCTATTATTGAGTAACAGGTTTGAAGGTTTATCTGATGGTATGGTGACCGAGGGGCCAGAGGAGTCTTCTCATGGAGGAAAGGATGATGGTGAGGAGGTCCTTGACAGACAGCCGCTGGAAGTTTTGGTAAACATAACTACTAAGGGTGGAGCGGAGGCTGTGGAAGACTACCAGGCTACTGATTTGGAGCAAGTTCCAGTTGTTATATCGGTGGAAGATAGCTGCAAGGTGACTAGAAACGCAACCCTGATGGTGGAAGAAATTCAAGATGGTGGTGCCGTGAAAGAGGTGCAGGCCGCCACCGTGGGGAGGCTGGCCACTGAGGAGGAATGTCTACCTTTAACTGAGAATAATACCCCATACGAACAGAGGGAAAACAAGGCAGGGAATCATGGTTTGTATCGAGGGGAGAAAACTGGTAATGGAAAGGAGAAGTTTGGAGGAGAGAAGGAGAATTTGAGTGGCACTGCTGGCCGTTCCTTCAGCGATGTGGTTCAAAATGGAAAGAATATTTTGACTCCAGCTGTGGGGCCTTTATCTACGACACCAAGAAGATGACCAAGGAGAGATTACTCATGCCTTCCGCGGCCGATATGGACCAGATCTTCCTCTAAGAAGAATAGTGAGGTGACTATGGCTCTTAAAAAGGGGTGTGTGTTCAAAAGGACATCTTTGGAACAACCACTGCTTGATTAGCTTAGGAGTCGGGTTCAAAGTGAAAGCTACTGGAGATTTCCAGAATGGGAAATGGCTACGACTACTGGAGGAGAGGAATCATGCATGGGATGCGGTGAGGAGTATGGTTATTATGATATGTGAGTCTTTGTTGTTTTGATCCTTAATTTTATGCTTTTTTTGATTTGAGTTTGTGGTTGTAAACACTTGGGTACCAGGAACCCATAAACTGGCTTTGGAAAATGAATAAAAATGACTTGCAGGTAGGTATGATCTACATATATTTTAGAATAATTAAATGAATGTTTTAAAAATGGATTTCGATAATAAATTATGATTTTAATTAAATATTACAATAAAAATATTTCAAAAATTATTTTTGGAAAATGGAATTCCTTTTTGGATTCAACACATTGATTAATGGTTATGGTTAATTTTTGGGATTTTTCTTAAATACATGAATTTTTCATGATTAGTAAAATACATTATTTTAACTTATAAATACATTATAATTAAAATAAACTTTTCATGACATCAAAAGTGATGTAAGAACCCAAATATCAAAATCAAATGAATTTATTAATATAAATGGTCATGTAAAACTCATTATTCTTTATCTTGTGGGGAAATAAGAAGTTATTTAATTTTATATTGAGAAATCCCCTCTCTCTACCACTATAAAAACCCCTATTCACTCACTCTTCTCTTCACTCCTCTCAAGCCTTGTTATTATCCAATATTCTGCCAAAATATCTCCCCAATATCATCAAACATGTCCAAAATCTCTTAACCTCTTCAAAAAAAACAAAACCTCTCCCCTTAAGAGGTTTTCAAAGGAGGAAGTCTCAAGAGGCAATTTCATCATTCAAATTCCCCCATTTCTTTTATGTTCTTTTCTTTTTGTTTATTTCCTCACCTCTCTTCACCCAAATTGCATGATAACTCTAGTAACATACATTTACTGGAATTTTATTATTTTAAAGGGATATTTCATTATATTCTCTCCTTTACACACCATTTATTTTAATGAAATGAGAGAACTGTTTGAGATGTACAAATTTAGCACATTCTAGGACAACCGTTTATCAATTTCTATTATAATCATTAATTCTGGTCATGAAACCATTTTTGTTATGGTTGAACCTGATTATTATATATTTAATATATCATATTTTTAGTTCTGTGATCCATTTTTACCAATGGTATTACGTGTTAAAACAAACATGTTCTTTGTAATCAAATCCACTGATTAACAAAAACGGTTGTCACTATGGTTTTACATAACAATTCCACATAAATATAAGAAAAAAATTAAATTTAAAACCATGAAATCTATAGTATGTGTACTAATATCATATAAATTCATTACTGAAAAAATACTTTCATCTTTCATGTTTATCCGAACTTGAATATAAGTGAACCGAACTTTTAAAGACAAGTAAACAAACAAGCCTGGACAATGAAATTGAACCTTATTACTATTCATAAAGACTGTGAATGAACTAGAAAAGGTTATAATAAATAAATTACATAAAAAAGAGTTTATAGAATTATTAATTAAAAATCCTTTTATGGTTATTCAGATCCTTAAAAACAAGTGGAGAACACAAACATATTTACGGTAAGGGATCCTCTTCTTTTCACTCTTAATCATGATTATCCTATATGCTATACCATTTTGTGTGTAATAAAAAATTATTGGGTATGATTACACCCACCAAATACATCCCTCATGATTTATATGTGATGATAAACCCATTTTATCTCTCATAAATCCCTTTTAGCTACACCCAACACCAGGCTGATAAAACTGTAATGAACTCTAGCTGAACATTCATTGTTCTTTCGGGTTTCCTTATCATTCCTTCAAAATAGTGTTATTTTATCTATTTTTGTGCAAATTATAAATTATGGTAATTTTTACAAAATTATTATATCAATACCTTTTCATCAAATTCATTTCGAGATATACATGTTTTTAAAAGATTCACTCATTAGAACTTTCTGATAAGTAAACCTATTTTAATGGGACATCCCGAATTTTTACCCATATTTCAAGTGATCTATATCCTATATATTAAGAAAATATTGTCTTTATGAAATCAGTTTTTTTATTATTAAGACCTTTTTGGTTCATTTTTTGGTTTCATATGAAATATTTTCATGTTTTCTATTTTAAATGATTTATAGAATTTTTATTAAACAGCAAAAAAATGTTTTAATGCTAATGTTACTCAAATAAATTTCTTATATGTTGTCACTTATGTTTGACACAAATTACCATGTTATATGACAATTTTATATTATTAAAGTCCATGTATGTTCTAATCCCTTTCTTTAATGGACACTTTCACGATACACACCTTGGTTATGATTTATGTCATGATTGTGGTACCGAATTCATTCCATGAGAACCCTTATGTTAATGTATGGCTAATTATGTATTCTTATTTATCTGGAATTAATATTTATGTTGCAAAAATATTCATGAAAAATTTTAGATGGGTTAACCCATATAGGACTCCAAACCATTGGGTAAAGTTGAGTCTCATGAGATGCGATGTGAAATGGGATTGGCGGTAAGCCTAGACCCATACTAAAATGGGAAACATGATTGGCTGTTAACTTTTACTCGTACTAAGGAAATGTTTTATGACTCTACAACATTTATATAATTCCTTGTTTATATGATCCCATGCTTATATGATATGATTTTAGAAGTTTCATACTTTGGATATCATTATGTCATGCCTCCTAACTCATGTGCCTAATATGCATCCTTTTGTTCATTCCCTTACTGGGCTTTTTAGCTCATCCCTTTGTTCGTGTGTTCCTCAAGGTACCCTATCAATATATAAGGGATACAAAGAATTTAGTAGATAATTATTTTTATTAAATAGATAAATGTTTTTGGCTCCTTGTTTTATGTTATATGTACCTAATCTTCCCTAACAATGGTCTTAACGATCCTTGGATTGTACTCTGATTATTAATTATGCATTAAATAATGAAATGTTATATGTATATGGCTTGAGTCGCTATAAATTATGTATGTGATCTATTTGATAATAAATATTATTTATAAATATAATACATCTTACTACATCCTGGTATTTTATTTATAATTTTATGATGTTATATAAATAAATCTAAGTATGACACTATGATGATGTAGTGATTGCTAAATTATTATTGGATTCAAATAAATGATATTATACATATTAAAATAAATATTATTTGACATAATTTATGTCATCCAAAAATTATATATATTAATAGTATATATTATTAGACTATTATATGGTTTTTTTCAAAGATATATCTATGTTATGATTTTATTTAAATTTATTTAAATGAATTGTGGAAAAATTGGCATAGTTCATGTTATATAAAAATAATATTTTATTAAATTATTTAAAAATCCTAAAAATAATTTAAAATGAATATGTGCTTGTGATATGGTCTAAAATTTCTTTAGGTTTCCAATTATCATAATTTGACCCCATATAATTGAAACTAATAGCTTTGTAACAATTGAAATGTAGTCAAAACATTAAAATTTAAATGAGAATAATTGAGGGTAAACTAAAAATTTATGGTTTAACAAAAAAATCAATACATGTATAAAAACTATTGAAAGTGAGGATTTATATCTATAATAATATTATCTTTTCAATATTTCAAGTTTTATACAGTTATATTAAAAAGATAATTTATATTAATTTCATGTAGTAATACATTCCAAGAGTGCCCCTCCCCTCTATTATAAAAGGCACACATTCCTATCTATTAATCATAATCACAAAGCCTTTTATTTTGTCCAATATTTATCTAATCCTCTTCTTTGAATACCACCAAACATTATTTAATCCTTAGCATTGTCAAAACACCATTCTTAGAGGTGTATAGTTGTTCTTCAAGGGAGACCAATTGAATAAGAGGTGTTACATTCATTAAGTGTTTCTATTTTTCTTCCTCTTATACATACCCAAATATCATCCATCCATGATGAGATAATATATCCAGTGTCCTAAATATAAATAAATGTTATTATTTTAATATCATCCCTTAAATCCACATCTAATTCAATCAAATGGTAATGGAATTAATCGTTCATGCATACATGTGAATTATCACTTCCACAGACTGATTTAGTTAGTTTTCCATTAGCTTCTATTAAGATTATTTATAATGATGTAATTAATATTAATATATTATATCAATTACATATTAATATCTATAATATAATAATATATCAATTTCAATCTTACTTCTATGTGCATAAAAATTATAACATCATTCATGCGTACATATGAATTATCACTTGCATGAAGTCGTGTCACTCATTTTTATACATTATATCACGGTTATGATATATATATATAAGTATATTTAAATTATTATTCTTATTTTAATAATATCATTATAATTATGGAATGATAAAATTATAATTAACTTCTTTTTATAATGATCAAAAAAATCTAAATGTTACTCATGCCTACACACAGACCATCATCTCAAGGATTATAATATTGTTCATTTTTATAACCATATTTAATGGTTTAGAATAAAAGAATATGTGTTATGTGTAAATGTGATGAATATTTAATTGATACTATTATGGATATGATGTGATTATGACCACATAGACTAATGACTTTATGTCATGTTCATTTTCGACTCAAGAACTGATTATCAAAAAAATTCATGACAAGAACTAAAATAATTAACTTATTATTATAACATGATCATAAGTGATGTAATGGAAATATTAAGCCTAAAAATGTTTCTAAACAGAATATAAATTAAATTATGTTTATTAATATGGATGATAAAGAACAAACAAGACAAGTCAGAATCAATGTAAGGGACATCGTCTCGTTCTCCTTTCATTGAGGAATATCTAGATTTATATACAACATTATTTTATATGGTTTTTAATCAAACCTCTTGTTTTATAATTTATTTTTATGTTTTTTTAAAAGGAATATTTATTTAAATTGTTTTACTAAATGGAAAAAGTAATGTTTCTTTTTAGCATACATGAGAAAAATGACTATTCTATTGTAGCGATCATTATTAGTTATTTAGATTCATCTACATGATGTAACATTTTTAAAAATAGAAGTAAATACTATATTCATTTTGTGGTATTTTGGTATTGAAAATGTATTTGATAATGGATTTATTATATAATTATCTTTATTACATTGGGAAATTTTATTTTTCTATTGTTCTTTTTCATATGTTATGATTATGTTATAGTTCTTGGAAATTACTTATGTATACAGGAGGTTATGTGATAAACTAAGCTCAGGTGAGACCGTGATAGCTCTCCAACAAATTGGGTAATGTGATGGATGTAAATTTTATGTTTTATTATAATATATTTATGGAATATACAATGATAGTTCATCGAATCATAATCTTGAATGTTAAGCCCTATGTGGATCTGAAATCTAAAATGTTAGTATCTTATAGATGCCGCAATTTAGCTTTATGATTTATAATTTCATGGATATATTCATAAATCTTATTATTTCATGACCTATGTTAAAGAGCTTTTGTATTATGAGTGAAGCGTACAATTTAATTATTTTAAATTATTTATGGACTGATGTTTTATTTCCTTAATTTTTGTCTTTTACTCTTATTTTTTTCCTCATACAATGTATTTGAAATATTTTTTTCTGGGTATAATTAAAGGTAAGAGAAAGGAATAATTCCAGAAGATTTTTATAATGAAATAAATTCTTGTTTTATATATGTATTTTTATTATTGTGAAATAAATTTGGATAGAGTACAAGAGTCTACATTTGAATATTTGGGATGTAATTTTTTAATAATGGACTAATTCTACAAAACTATAAACATGAAATGATCCATTATTTAAGTTAATGTAAAATTATTGACTTATTTTAAAATTTAGTAAAATTTTAAATTTGGGGCCTTATAAGGCTTCCTGAAAATCATTTGATACATTCTTTAATGGAATTTGATGTGATTGTTGGCATGGATTGGCTTCTATATATGGATATAATATCAATTTCCAAGGAAGGGATGTAATATTTCATATTTCGGATCATTCTATGATCATCTATCGATGCCAGGAAGAATATGAAATTCTAGTGGAAATTCCTTCTATCATATGGGTATTGATTCCTATAAATTAATGTTATCAAAATAAAATTGTTTAAAATAATATAATCATTTAGATTACATGTATTTTACATGAGATATCTGTTGTCCTTCCAAAATGAAGTATAGGACTTCCACCGAATCGTGAAGTTGAGTTTTCAATATAACTCATAAGGGTTATGATGCTTGATTCAAATAAACCATATTGTATCGACCCAATTGAGTTTCAAGAATTGAATAAGAATCTAAAATATAATATTTATATGGGATTCAAATCATCTAGTATGTAACTTTGGGGTGAATCCATTCTATTTATTATGAAGAAATATGGGTCAACGAGACTCGTAATTGATTTTCATGAACATAACAAGATGACTATTTAGAAAAAATATCCTCTTCCACATATAGATAAATTATTAAACCAACTATACAGAGCTAAATAAATTTATGTGATTGTTCTATATTCAGTATAAAATCAATTATGTGTCAAGAAGTAGGATATAAGAAAGAATAAATTCAATACAATGTATGGAAACTTTGAAATTATTGTGATTATTTATTGTCTCACTAATTCACTGGAAATATTCATGAATCAAATGAATATATTCTTTAAAGAATATATTGATTAGTTTTCCATAGTATTTATAGATGAAATAATTATCTATTTTAGGATCAAGGAAGATCATGAAGATCTGCTGAGAATTGTATTGACGGTCCTGTGAATGGAGAAGAATTATGAATAATTTACCGAGTGAGATGTTTTGCCTCATAATGTATCATTTTTTGGTCATATAGTCTCATGAGAGGGGATATATACATATCCAAAATATGGATTTTATTATATGATGTCAAAGAGAGACATTGGTTACTAAGATCTATCATTTTAATGGTTTGGATGTATATTTTTAATGTTTTGTGAATGATTTTTTACATGTACCTAGTCCAGTCTCTATGTTTACTCGGAAAGGAGTTATATCCATTTTCATGGAGTATTTTAATTATAATTAAAAAGGAAAAAAATAATATTATCCATTTAACCTATTCTCCCAATTCCTTATAGTTTCTAAAGGTTTGTGGTCTATAGTGATGCATCTATGAAGGGGTTGGGATTTTTAATCATGAAAATGATATAGTAATAGATTATGCCTTATGAAAAATTAATATTCATTAGAGAAATTAGTCTACTCATGATTGGAAGTTGTCATATGTAATATTTTCATTAAATATATGGAGGAATTGAAATTATGGTGAATAGTATGATATTTATACTGATCTTAAAATTTTAAGGTATATTTTCAAAAAAAGTACATGAATATGAAACAAAGAATAATGCTGGATTTCGTTAATGATTTTGACTGCGCAATACATTACCACGTTGGAACTATGAACAAGGTGGAAAGTACATTGAGTCGAATAGTGAGGCTAGAATATCCCTGACAAGGATAACAAAAGATCCAATATATGTGGATTTAGGTAGGATTGATTATCAAATTTTTATGTAAAGTTAGATATCATATGGTTTATCAAATGAATGTTCTCCCATCTATAAATGTGAGGATTAAGGTGATATAGAAGTAAGATATAGAGAAACAAAAGAAGGAGAAAATGTACCATAATCCATCCTTGATTGTGATGGAATTATAAGGTTTAATATCTGAATCTGTATTACTCCCATGACATTAATAATGAACGTGACATTTGATGGGGGTTATAGTTCATCATTATTTATTGATCCCAAAAACAAAAATATGTATACAGACCTAATTTTTTTTCTAGTAGTGGATAATTAAATCGGATATTCCAAAATATGTCTCTCGGTGCTTGGTTTGTCAGCATGTGAAGCGTGAGAGAAAATATTCTAAGGGGATGTTATAACCATTACAAATACCAAAATAAAAATGGAAAATATCTATAAGGACTTTGTCGTCGGACCCCCCAAAACATATAAAGGCCATAATACTATATGGGTTATAGTAAATCATATTACATAGTCAGAATAGATTATTTTTAATAGTGATCATTTCTCTATTGATAAACTTTTAAAGATATATGTAAAAGGGAGGGTAATATTTTATAGATTACCAACTTCCATTATATCTGATCAAGATCTGAGGTTTACCATGATGTTTTTGATTAGTATTTAGAAGGATATGTGTACAGAGGTTTGTTTCAACCCTACTTATCATCCTCTTATAAATGTTCATATTGATATTTAAATAAAAATCATGAAGACATGTTGAGAGCTTGCCCTAAGGATTTCAAGGGTGGTTGGGAGTGAAACTAGCCTTTTGTATAATTTTCATCTAACAATAGCCTTCAATACAATATTCATAAGAATTTTTATGACTCTATCCATTGAAATAATTGAATAAGTAAAACATACTTGGACAATGTTGGGGAAAATGATACTAATACAATATCATTTTGGTGAAATGGATGAGAATGTATGATCTATTTTACAACAGATACGAGCATATCAGAGCGAGAAAAAATTTATGTTGAAAACCGATGAAAAGACCTAGAGGTAGAATTGTGTAACAAATAATTTCTATAAATTTTTTACAAAAAGACTTTAATTATATTAAGAAAGAATATATAACTGATCCCTAGGTATACCAATCCTTTTGAAACTGTTGATCGTGTTGGGATGGTAGCTTATCGATTGGAACATCAACCAAATACCTATCAATTTAATGATGTGTCCCATGTATCTCTCATGAGAAATTTCATACGTTATCATTAACATGTGAAAAAATTATAATATGTACTACATGTGTATAACATTTCTTATAAATAAGAGCCATTATAAATTCTAGATTATAGGGAAAACTATTACGAAACCAGACCAATCTCTTGGTTAATGTATTACGGTGAAACCACCACTTTGAGGAATCTATATGGGAACTCAATAATGTGATGAGGAAGATATATTATCATAGGTTTTTATCAAGGTGAAATTTTTTTTGGTGAAACCTTATTTATGGGTGTCAGAATTTAACACCCATATGTGTTAGTAAAATAATTTTTATGATAATTTTATCCCTTTATTAATATTCATTTAATGGATTCATGAGTTTAATCAAACCATAAGTGTGAATTATTATAAAATGACCTATATAACCAAGATTTAATGTTTGGGTTAATATATACAACAACCTTATGAAAATTTATGGTTAATTAATTGGCTATAAATTATTTATGAAAAATACAAACCAATTAAATGTAAATAAAATATTAATAATTTTTTTAATAAAAATAAACATATTCAAAATTATTTGATGACATATTTATTTTATATATTTGAGTAACTTTTTTTATTATTCATCCCAAAAATATTTAATTCATTAGATATGAATAAATAATATTTAACGTATAAAAAATAGTATATTTTCCAAACAGGTTATTTTACCCATTTTTAATGGATAACACTTCATAATTTTTATTTACAAATTAATAATATTTATATGAGTACATAAACCTCTTATTTTAAAGTGATATATCAATATGTAATTTTGATGAACTATATATATATATATATATGATAACTTTCATGTTTTGATGAATAGTAAATATATTCAAAATTTTAATTGAAAAAAATATTTATCATCAAAACAACTATGTGGAAAAATTATAATATTTAATTGTTTTAAAATATAATAAAAATAATAATAAATTTTTATCATTTAATATAAATTACTTCGTTGAAATTTATTTTACATATAATTAATATATAAAAAATTTCATTCGATTCTAATATTTTCACATTTAAAACTCGTTTTATTATTCTAACAACAAGATTAATTTTAAATTCATTTTTGAAACACCTATGTTTACTATTTTGAAAAATGGATTATATATATGGAATCATTAGTTATAAATTATTTAAATATATTTCTTTAATTTTTTGGCGTTATGAATTGCAACAAGAGTACATTTTATTAATATGAAAATAAAGAAAAATTAGGTAATTGAGGGTAAAAATAATATTTTAAAATTACCCTAAACCTTGTCCTAATATAATTGGATTAGAGTCTATTGACCTAATTAATCCTTCAGTAAAAATGGTATTCTTTGGAAGCCACATAGATGTGATTTGGAAATGTATTTAATTTTATTTAATGAGAAGTTAAATATGACTTACTCAAATTTTAATACCTATATCATTTTTATTATAAGGTCATATAGAAGATAAGTTATTCAACAAATAATCAATTTAATAATAAAACATAATTATTTATAATTGTTATTTTTTAATATTTTTTGTTAAAAAATAATTTCCATAAATTTTTATACGTTGAAGATGGAAAAATTATTTAATTGATGAAAAAGTAGTAAATAATTTTTTAAATCTTATAATAACCATTAAAATGTATAAACACTTTCTCAAATCATATATTTTGAGTATATAATGACCAAAACACCCAAGGGACGAGTTATTGGCCATTTTGTGCAGCATGGATATGATTATGATAGTCATATGGTTTTATTTGAAGTGATTTTAAAGTTATTACATTTATGTTTTAATAAATATATCATTTTTATTTATAATTTTCCAGATGATATATTATACTATATGTATTTTTCCATAAAATAGAGTATTTATCAAATTAATAGTATTTTATTTATAATTTTTATTCCGTAAATAATTATATTGAATAACATCACAAAATTGATGTAGTAGTTATTTTATTAATAGAGATAACAAATTCACATTCTTTAAAATTTTAAAACAAATATATTTTTTATTAAATATTATAAATATATTAAATTTTATAGATGAAGGTGAAATATTATGTTTATAATAAAATATATTTGTTGATGTTAACATGATATCATCATATTATTAGAAATTGATGGATTGATTATTGTCAAAATATACAACATTGAATGTTCATCAAAATAATGTATTATTAAATAATTTCAAAATCATAAAACATCTTTAAAATATAAAATTGTTATGATATTGTCTAAAGTGTTATAATTTATTTTTTTTATAGTCTAATTGACAACAAATAAGAAAATAATCATCCTTTTCGTATTGAAATATTTTTTTACCTTAAATAATAATTAAATAGAATAACTAAGTGTTAATTAAAATGATTTGGTTTAAATTGATATAAACCCTATCTAAAATTTATTGGATTATGATATTTCAATCATAGATTATATAATATTCTAAATTATGAAATTTTAGTGGATTTTGGATGGGTTTTGATTTTATAATAAATTAATATTTTGGAGATTCCAAAAGTGACCCACACCTCAATTATAAAAGGGAAACTCTCTCTCACCTTTTCACTTCGTTTTGAACCTTCAAGATCAGTTATAATTAGAATATTTTTCTGAAAATCATATCTATTCACATTATAGAGGTTATGGAATTCTCTAATGTACTACAATAGTTCTTTATGAAGAGATCTAGAGAAAGCTCGTTGAGGAAGAGGAAATCTTCTCTAATGATTCCATCAATCTTATTTCTTATTATACGTCCTCTTTATGAGTTTTTTCCATTATAATTGATTAAAAGGTAACAATTAAATAATTAGATGCCATTATTATTATGTAATAACTATATTCCACCTTTTATCTATCCTATGAAAAATGAAATCACTAGATGTGTGTACATACCACTTACTATCTCCATGATGTGGTGTAATATATTATTCACTTCCACCCTTCATGGATGGGTATAATGATAGAAAAAATTACTATATGTGATTAATATAACATTATATGGATTATGTAAAAATATAATTACCATCTACATCCACACAATTTCACAATTATAGGAATGATATAGTCACTCATGCATACGTATGACCTACCCTCTCCACAGTGTGATGCAATTCATTGTACATGATATAAATTAATGAAAGATTATATATATATATTAAATAAATATGCTATATATTATGTTAATATAAAATTTTAATTATTCAGTTATGGTCTAGTATGGAGAAGCAGATCTTATTTGACAAAACATGAATATGAAACCACTGTAGTTATTACCTGAATAAAAAGTAATAATGAAAATTTACTTAAAAATGGATGATAACATATTCATTTACAATATCATAAAATAGATTATAATTTAAAAATAATTAAATAAATTTATTTCAATCATTATATTGGAGGTTTAGATACATATAAACAATATCATACCTAATGTAAGTGATAATTATTCAATCTCATTATTGTAAAAGATTGTTTATAAATAATTATTTATTGTTGTATTTTTTTCATCCATCACCATTTTCATAAATATGTATTTCAAAATTCTATTTCAATCATTTTAATATACGTCAATGTAAATTTTACCCTTTTGTGAATTTTAATTAAATGGTATTAAAGGAATCATTTTCTTTTATTATATGAGATTGTTTTTTTACATTCCAACAAAAGTACGAGAAGAATGCTTTATTCTAACTTATAGGAGACAAAAAAATTTATTGTTTCCATAAATTCTTATTTTCAAGAAGCTTAATATATAAAATTTAATATTTATTTTCAGAAAAAATATATTATATAAAAATTTCAAGCCATTTTGAGAAGATAAATATTTTTGATAAAAAAAAGATATTTTCATCAAGAATTAATTTCATGTTTTGTATGAAAATTATTTTTCAATATATGATGGAATTATTTAATGGGGTTGTGTTTCATGTATTATATCTATATTATTCCTATGGATTGTATTTTTTATTTTTTAATTATATTTATGAAATAATTTTGTTTTATATGGATTAGATTTTGGTGGGATGATGTTTAATGATACCCATTTTATATCTTCAGTTATGTAGAATAATTTCATTTATGAATATGTAATAATGATTTTATTATGAGATGGGTGGGACCATTATATCTCTCCAATTCATTGGGAATAGATTTATATCTCAATATAAAGTTATGGATGGAGTGGAAAATGATCTTGGTTCAGTAATAAAGGACTGAAATGAGTAGTGAACTCAGTTTAGTAGTGGACTTTGTTCGCTGTGGTGGTATTGGAAATGAGAGTTGACTAATATTAAATGATTTCCCATACTTCTGTGTATGACAAAAAAAATCATGACCTATTTTACGAATTTTATGATAATATTTATTGATTCATAAGAACATTTATGATCTATCACAAGACATGAAATCTTGTTCTTTCATATACTGGGCACGATTTTCAATTATATTGTTCTTATATAATATGATTATGATAATATTGACATCACTCATGTTTACCCTTACTGTGAATTTGATCTCACCCATTATTATGTTTCTTTTCCACAAGTCATGAAAAAATGTATTATGTAATATATGTCATGAAGAGGTATTATTATGAAGAAATAGGCTGGAGACAATGTTTTTGATAAATGTGCCCAGTCAGAAAATTGTATCATTCATAGGGGGAAGGGTGAATCAATGATAATATTTTTCTATTATGTTTCTTATCAATTGAAACAACCTTCACCTCTTATTAATGATGAAAAATATCTTATGAGGAACAAATCAACACATATCCAAAAGAATGGAATGATTTACAAGGATCACCATTCAATAAAAATAGATATATCCTTGGTATTGTTTGGAAATTCGCCAATACAGTAAAATCCACTAGAAATAAATCATTGGATTACAACAAGTAGGATGTACCCTTTCACTCGTGTAGCACTATGAAACAACAAAACTACTGAATTTTCACCCTCTTAGAATAGTAGGGTAATACATTTATTTTGTAACATCTCATGTCACATGTGTTTCTATTCAATTAAACAAATGTATTAAATTTTAAAACAATTATACTTTTCCTTAACCAGATTAAAGGTAACAACCTCTTAGATTATAAAAAACAATCTACATATTTATCCTATGTACGATTCTCCCAGTCCGATTCTTCTCTGTCCGATCATTCACTTGAATACAATATAAATTAATTAGCACCACAATAATACTTGCATACAATATTCAAGAAATTTAGAATCCACACCACTTTAAAACATTTATGAAATTTTGAAGATAAATTGAATTGTAACCGCTTCAAAAAAAATAATGTAATAGTCATGTCAAACATGATAGACATGACTTCATAACCTTTTATTATCTCTCTAAAACCTAGGTATTCCCACTCTTATATTGTAAATAGTTATTTTTATCATAAGTACAAATTAACTCCTCCTTTTATAGGTGACAATTGGAGGGAATCCAAATGTTTTTCCCACACACATTAATTTTTCCAAATTTTAATTCCCCTTGAAATTATGTGATTCATCTCAATACTCGGCTTTTTCATATGTATCTCTATACCCGTTGGTTATTCTAGAACCCCAAAATAATTTTTCTTTTAGAAATCCTAAAATGTGTTTATGATTTTTGAGTACGATTGTTTTTGGGCATGATGGTATTTAATCTTCACCAAATATTTTCATTCACTTTAGCTTTCCATCAACATGACTCATTCTTCGTCAATCAGCACAACATTTTCTTTCATCACTACTATTACCATTGACAAGATTATTTAAATTGGCGCGACCCTTTCCCCTTTTCCATCAGCATGACTCTTTCCTCTTCAATCAACATGACTCTTTCCATCATCATTTATTTTTTTCATCTGCATGACTATTCCATCGACATGACTCTGAGTCTGATGAAAAACAATGTCATTCCCATGTCTGCTTGACAACCATCATACATTCTTTCATTGGCATGACTATCCCATCACCACGACTATTTCGTTGGACCGACATTGATTCATTCTCAAAACACCATCATTACCATGTCACCATGACATGAATCATATCTTCTTTCATAGGGATGCCTATTCCATCAGCCTGAAATTGAATCAGATACAAAATATAGACATTACCATGTCAGCATGACAGGTATCATCTCATCTTTCATCGGCCTGACTATTCCATTGGCACAACTATTCCACCTGCCTGACTTTGAGTCTGATGCAAAACAAAGTCATTACCAGGTCAACATGATAAGAATCATCTCTTCTTTCATCGTCATGACTATTCCATGAGAACAACTATTAAATCTGACTGATATTGATTCTAATAGAAAACAATATTATTACCATGTCGGCATGTCATACATCATCTCTTCTTTCATTTGTATGACTATTCCATCGGCATGACAATTCCATCGGCCTAACTTTTAGTCTAATAAAAAACAATTTCATTACCATGGAGACATGACTTGAATCATATATTCTTTCATCATAATGAATATTTCATTAGCCTGACTATTCCCACCATTATCACCATTCATAGTTTTTCAATAGTCACCACTATTCACAGCTTTTCAATGCCCACCACAATTTATTTCTTTTTAACAGTCACATATATTCTCATCTTTTCAATAATCACCACCATTATTAGTATTTTAGTTGTCAACACCATTCACAACTTTTAAATATTCACTTGTATTCATAGATTTTGAATACATACCCCCATTCATAGATTTTTAATAGTCACTACCATTAATATATTTTCAATGGTCACCACAATTCTTCCATCATGATTGGATCATAAGTTATACCACTTTTCTTATGACTTATGACATTTAAGAAACATAAAAGAATCATCACATTTAACATTGGAATTTATCATACCATTCCATTCATTATATTTTCTTTCTTAAATGTCTATTATGAGGACTAACATTCCAAAAACTATAGTCTGATTCATTTAAAAACAAAAACACTAATCAATTGTTTAGAATACAATGTGAACTTATTTCTTTTAATCAAATACATCATTTTAAACAAAATAAAACTTGTGAAACAATCATCAAATTTTTCATTAACTTGGTCCTATCAATCTCCCATATGGATTTTGTTTCCAAACAAGTTTTATATATCATTGCACTTTGTAACCTCAAAAAATAGATTACATATCCACACTTCTAAGACTATGTTAGATAAAACATCGTAGGATACAAGAATAATTAATAGAAAAACCATGCAACCAAAAACAATGACCATGAAAACCTCTATCTCTTCTTCATTCAAGATTGAAACCAAATAATTTTCTTTTCCTACAACCACTCCAACAAACAGTCAGAATAATTCATTTACAAAAAAAAATCTGAATTCACATTCTACCCATAAATAACTCTTTTATGAAGTATATTTATGAACCAAATCAATTCCTCCACTTGAAAAAACATTCCAACTATAAGATAAGAGAGGGTACTGATACACATACCTCAACCAAAAAGAAAAAGAGGTTGGACACACATGATCAACCTCATTTTTTGAAAATCATTTATTTGGTAATGGTTTCGTAAAGAGGTTATCAACTTGTTGCGATTTTGAAACATACACAATCATAGATTAATTCTTCTTTACATTCTCGATGAACAAATTATATTTTATATCAATATGTTTTTAATGATAATGTTTCACTAGATTCCAAGTGAGATTGATTTTACTTGGAGTGTCTGAACCCAATAGAAAAAGTAACATTACTTATACATGTAAATCTTAAAATTGTATTTTAATCCACATAAGTTGAGTATCCGCATTAGTATCATAAACATACTCATCTTCAACCATACTAATAATTCTGAATTTTGTTTCATTGAATGCCAACTAACACAATTCTATCCCAGAAAGAGAACCCCATCATATGTGGATCTTGTATCATAAAAATCTCCTACCCAATATGCATCTTAATACCCAAAAAATTCAATTCAATTTGATAAATCGTAATTGATTCCAATGTTAATTGTGCATTTAATGTATCTGATAATTATTTTTCCATCAATTAATTGTGATTTTTTTGGAGCACATTTAAATCTTTCACATAATGTTACAATATACACAATGTTGGTAATGAGGCATTCAAATACAATAGAGTTCAAATCATATTTCAATAATATTTTTGATAAAAGTATTTTCCTTCCCCATATTTTATCATATTTCATCCCACTAAAATTGTTTTGGAAACATGTTTTTAATTTTTCATTCCAAACATAATCATATTTTAATTTGCGTATGTTTCACGACAGAGGAAAATTTATTTTTTCATTTCCACGATTGGTAACCAAGAAAGTATTTCATTTCTTCCAGCATAGGTATTTCAAATTCATTCTTCATTTCATCAAAATATCATTCACATATTCCTTCATCATTCTCTATAGAAATTATATTATCAACATAAACAATTTTAATGAGATATTGCACTTGACATTCTCTGATATAAATATTGACATCCACTATTCCTTTGTTAAAATTCGTATTTCTTAGGCATGTATCTTATTTGGAATAGCATGCCTTAAAATATTGTTTGAGTCCATACAAATCCTTATTAATAATTTCAAATAACCTTTATATTTTCAAATAAAAAATCCAAATGGTTTTTTAATATAAGCCTCTTCTTCAAGATTTCCATTTAGGAATATAGATTTAACATCAATTCGAAAGATATTATACCCACATTGAAGTATAATTACAATAAATATTTTTACTGTTTCATGTCTTTCTAAAAGAGTACAAGTATCATCAAAAACAATATCCTTAATTGATGAATACCCTTTTTAAACCCATCTTTTTTTGTTTCATATAACATCACATTTTTCATCCATATTGTTCTCGAAAATCCATTTTGTGACAATTATGTTTTTTTTCAATAATGGGTCTCAGTTCCCATTTATTATTCATTTCAAAATGATCAAATTATTTATTCATGGACTTAACCCATTCTGGATGGTCAAAAGATTCTTCCACATCATTTTATTCTACTATTGAATAAAATGAATTATGTGTAATGGAGTTGGTTATTCTTATTCTTTGAACCATCTGATGTCGATCAACAATTATATTATGTGCTTAAACATGTTTCTTCAGCCTTGGATAAGATGTTGGATTGTATTCCTCATCAATTGAAATAGCTGAGTCTGATTCATCACCATTATTGGCATTAAAATAATTTTTATTCTTAACAGAATTATCTTCTTCAACTTTCTTTACTAAATTGTCCGCCTAAACATGTTTCTCATTCTAAGATGTTGCAATCATTTTTTCATAAACTGGATCAAAAATTCTTTTTGTTTCTCTGTTAATGAATTTATATCCACTTCCTTCTAGATAATAGAAGATAATGATTCCATCCTCACCATTTTGTTCAAGATTACTATAGTTTCCACCTTTCTACTTTAAAATACAAAGACTCCCAAAAACTCTAAATTACTTCAAACATGGAGTTTTCCAATAAACACTCATAAAGAGTCATAACTGATTGTTGAATGTAGAACCAATGGTTATGAACATAAATATTAGTACTCTTTGATTTCCTCAAAATGTAATGAGTAAGGCCATACTCATGTTACATGGTTCATTCCATTTCCACTAATATTATATTCTTCCATTCAGCAACCCTATTTTTTATGGAGTGAATGGAGATCTATACTCATTCAAAATTATATGCTTGTCAAGATTTTATTCAATCACTTCATTTTGATTGTCACCAAAATTATTAGTTTTCAACATCATCACAGAATACAAACATTCTTTATGAGAATTTATGCTGAATAATTTAGACATTTTCAAAGTTTGTGATTTGTTTTTCATGATCATAACACAAGTAATTTGATTTAAATAATTAATCAATTTTATGAACTACTTATCTCCATGTGTTTATTTTTTTCTCAATAGACCACAAATATCAGAATGGATCGGCTCCAAGGTTTGTTTTGAACAAATATCAACATTCTTATGCACAACATTTGTATTAATTCTTTTCTGGAAAATAGTTCAACAACAATATATTCTTCATGGAAAAACAAGAATGTCTTGGAAACTGTCTCTTTTGAATAACTTGACCATGTATCTCTGACACATATTTTTAAGACTTTTATTCCATAACTGATTCTCTTCAGCCATACACATTTAATAAGAGTTTTGTGAATAACCAATATAAAACTAATTTCCTTTCATATATTGGACACTTGTAACAGTCTTTCCATATTATTTACATATTACAACAATCCATTTTTTTGAAGATATCCTTGTTAGCCTCAACATAGAATTTTGAGACACTTATGTGGTTGTGTTTCATTCCATCAACATATACTTTTTTCTTAGATGTCATCTTGTTATTTCCAATGATGGATGACTGAACACCTTGAATTTTCAATGACCCATCATTACCATATTTCATTGTTCCTTCTTTATAATCATTCGCAAAGATCAAAAATTTCATGTCTCCAATCAAAAGTAAAATACATCCTCTAAAAGTATCATGGGATGTTATCCTTTATTGGGTTTTAATACAGTTTAAAAAATAAGTTCCTTTTCTTCATTATTTTTATTCTTCACCATTAGATTTTGAGAACTCAGAAACTTTTTTTGGGTGAGTAACAAAACAATAGATCCGTTTGTATAATGTCCATGTTTTTCACATAATTCACAAAAAGTTTCTAAGGGTTGGAAACTATTTTCAATATTCAATTAATTAATTTCATATTACTTCAAGGTAACCTTCCCATTTTTCATTAATTGAATATATTTAATCACCCTCTATATCATCATTTCATAAACTGTGGGATAACAGAAACGTTTCTGATTTAGCCAACACATACTCGGGTTGTTCCTGAATCCCCCACATTACCATCAATACCCATATAAAGATAATTTTCCAGTGAATCCTTTATAATGATCACAATTGGGAAAACCTTTCCCACCCATTTTATTTTCATTTTCAATTGGCTTCTTCTTCTTATTTTCAGCCTTGATAGGATCAGAAGTATTTGAAACTTTTTGATTCATCACTTTGACCACATATATAACATTCCTGTAATTATTATTTTCACCCTTTGAAGGTATCTTTTTGTTGAACCATATAACATTTACCATTATGAGAACTTTACCCAATTTCACTAATAGATTGTTGGAAGCTTAGACATTCCTTTTCAGCTTCTTAAGGATTGGGTTGAGAAAGTTCCACCACTTCTTCTTTTTCATTCACTTCACTCCCAAATGCACATTACAATTATTTTCATCTTAAAAATACTTCTTCAAATAATTAATCTCTTTAACAAAATTTTATTTCTCATGAATAAATCCTTCTTGTTTTTTGATCTTTCATCTTCTAACTATTTTTTCTTTTCAATCTTTTTGATATTTCATAGTCTTTATTTTAACTCTTCTTTCAAATGAATTTCAATATGAGTTTTGTATTTTTTAGAACTACTGATTTGGAATTCTTCACCATTCACTATATCAAATGAAATTATTTTCATTACCATAATAAATTTATTTTTCAGACTCAGCATCACCCTCTTATTTATCTTCAACATTGAACGAGAAAAAGTTTCTCATTTATTTGAAGAATTTATTATCTTTTCATTTGTCTCCAATTTTTTGCAGTATCTTATTGTCCTTCTTTCCAAAATATCACTATCTTTTTTGTTCTTTATTTGATTACAATTATCTGCAGTGTGAACATCACCTGCACATTCAAACAATTTAAAGGGATTTTTCTATTTATATTTCCATGTAAATATTCTCACATTGCTAGAAAAAAGGATATTATGTCATTGATATTTTTACATAAAAAATTTCTTGAGTCAGAATTACCATTTTGAACTACAATAACAATATTTTTTGACTTTCTTCTCTTCAAATACTTGAATACATTTATCTATCAACCTTTGTTTTTATCTACATATCAGTCTCCTTTATCATTTCATATATGATAATACAGATATCTAAATCTCAAGAGATAATGTATTAGGGTCCATATATTCTAGTGAATAAACATTTTCATTGAATTTTCTAGTAGGATTCTCAAGATATTTTCAACTACGTCAGAATTCATCAGATTTTTACCAAAACATCTGATAGAACTCACAATGTCATTCACCCTGTTAATGAATTCCCCAAAATATTAATTCTCACATAAATTCAAATAATTATACATAAATCTTGATATTTGTATGTTTTCGTTATTTAATTTTGTATTTCCTTCATATATGTTTTTTAATTTTTCCCATATGAAACTAGTTCTGAAAAAATCTTCTACACTCAATAATTCTCTTTCAAAACTTAATAATAATATAGTATTCAAGGATCTTTTATAATTCTTAAGAAAAATATTTTCAACATTTTTATGTGGAGAGCTATCATCAATACGGGTAAACTCAACTTTTGATGCTTCATGAAAATAATAATCGATCACTATAAGATATGAAAGAATTCACGAATTCCAAATATGATAGTTCATTCCATCGACGACCAGAATACCTTTACTGTTAAAATTGGTCATGTTCTCCATTAGCAAAGAATAATGGAGGTAACCAAGACTTGATAAAAATTAATAGTTCCCAATCAGTTAATTGTATCACTTATAGGTGGATGGGGTGATTTAGTGATAATCTTTTACATTTATGTTTCTTAATAATTAAATTAGCCTTCCCCTCCTGTTAAATATTTTAATTCCATAATAATAATAAAAATAAAAAAAACATCCAATAGAAAAAAAGGATTTACAAGGTCCCATATTTAATAATAATAGTAATGTCATCAGTATGGTTTGGAAATGATTCAATATCGTACAATCTACTAGAAATAAATCCTTGGATTACAATTAGTAGGATGTTCCCTCTCAATCATTTATCACTATGAAACAATACAAATAGTGCATGCACTCCATTATAGCATAATAAGGTAATAAATTTATTTTATAACAACTCCGGTTACCTTTGATTATTTTCAATTCAGAAAATGTATTCAATTGTAAAACTATTCTTCTTTTCCTTACCCAGAAGAAATGTAATAACCTCTTGGACTATGAAAAAAAATCTATCTGACTACCCTTTGTAAAATACTACCATTCTGATTTTTCTCGGTCCATTATTTCAATTGAATAAAATGAAATTTAATTGAATCCACTCTAATACATTCATAAAATAGTCAAGAAAAATAGAATCGTAACCACTTCAAAACATATATTTAATCAACACCATTTCCGAACATGTATTAAATTATCCTGACAAATAGAATGAGCACCAATTCAAAACCAATTCTTCACTTTATAAAACTCAGAGCTTATCTATCCTCTATTGTGAACAGTGCTCACTTTCAAAAAGTACACAATACAAACACATTATATAGGTGAAACCTGTCAAGAATCCACATGTTTTTTCTACTCACAGAAATTTATCAAAATTTGAATTTCCCCCTGAAATTATAAAATAAAGTATTACATAATCAAATTCTATTGAAGCCTCTAAAATATTCTCTAAACATCTGTTGAATCTTTAGATCTTTCATTTTTACTACTACACCCATTTATTATTACATAACCCCTAAACAATTTTTATTTTCTAATGTTAGAAATGTTGGTATGATTTTTGAGTACAATTGTGTTTGGTATGTTGGAATTTAATCGGGGCCACCTCTTTTCTTTCACTTTCCCTTTCCAACAACATGACACTTTAGACCTTTTCATCGGCATGACACATTACTCTTCCATCGGCACAAATAATTCCACTAAAATTACAATTTCAATTGGCACGACTATTTCCATCAGCATGAAACATTCCTATATTCCATCGAAACAACTATGTCCTCTTCCATCGACATGACACTTTCTATTGGCATGACTATTTTCATCGGCAAAACTATTCCATCAGCACAATTATTTCGTCGTCAAAAGTCTATGCCGGATGAAAAACAAGGTCACTACCAAGTCTGCATGACTAGCATCATCACTTCTTTTATAAGAATTATTATTTTATTGGATATAATATTCCATTTTCCAAACATTGAGTCTGATACATAACGAAGCCGTTACCATGGAAGCATGACATGCATCATATCTGCATTCATCTACTTGAATATTTCATAGGCACTACTATTCCATTGTCCTGACTTTCAGCCCAATACAAAACAATGTCATTTCTATGTCATCATGAAAATTAACAACTCTTCTTTTATCAGCATGACTATTCTATTGACATGAATATTCCATCAACCCAACCTTGATATCAATACAAGACAATGTCAATACCATATTGGCATAACAAGCATCATCTCTTCTTTCATCATCATGAGTATTCCATCGACACAGCTATTCCATCATCCTGACATTGAGTCTTATACAAAACAATGTCATTACAATGTCAGCATGAAAAGAATCATCATTTCCATCATATACATGACAATTCCATCAAAACAATTTTTCCATCGTCCTGGCATTGAGTCCAATTAAAAACAAAGACACTACAATGTCAGCATGAAAATCATTATCTCTTCATTCATTAGCATGACTATATCATCGGAACAACTTTTCCCATCATTATCACCATTCATTATTTTTCTAGAGTAGACATATTTCACATATTTTCTATAGTCACCACCATTCATATATTTTCAACAGTCCCCACATTTCACATCTTTTTAATAGTCACCATTATTCATATATTTTCAATATTCACCATTATTCAGACCGGCTGAATAGTCAACGCAATCCACATCTTTTCAATAGTCACCACCCTTCAAAGCTTTTCTAATGTCACCACCATTCATATATTTTCTATAGTCACCACTATTATTCCATAAATCTTGATTCATATGTTCTACCACAATACATACGATTTATTATAATTCCAAAACAACAAAGCCTCGTCACATTTAACATTGTATAGTATCATAACATTCCATTCAATCTTGTTTCATTATTATATTCCAATCCTGAGAGAAAATGTTTTGAAAAAAGATATTCCAATTTGTTTCTAAAAAAACCCACAAAATTTATTCCATAACAAACTGAATTGATTTATTTTAATAAAATCCAACCTTATCAACAACAAAAATCTATTGAAAAATTCATCATGTTTATCGTCAGCTTGATCTGAACATGTGGATTATGAACTCACTCTTAATGGTTCCCTGTTTGAAAAGACCCTAAACCAATATAGTCATGGTATTGTTTTGTTATATATTGAAAATAATATTCAATAAATATTGAGTTAATATATGATTATGAAATGTATGGGTGATTACTGTATACAAGATCAAACTAGACATTGATGAGTTGTTTTCAAATTTAAAAATTTAGGGAAGTGGTATTATTTATGAATTTAAACGAATATTGATCAAAAAATTTATAATATATAATGGGGGTTGAAATAAATAATTAGGATAGGGGTATGATTTATTTGATATGGTCATATATTTTTTAAAAAATTTATTCACATCCACATTAGTAAATAGTATTAAATTTTATATCATGTATCCTTAATGCATGTACTATCAAAAATATATGATCACATATATCATTTATATGTATTTCAATATTATATATCATGGATACAATATAATTCAAGTTTTTTGGGGAAGGAACATGGTGGTGGATGTCATTTGTTCCTGTGGTGAGGTCTCTTATGATATTAGGATTTTAATTAACTAGAAATCTATTACATTCAACTATATACACTTATTTTTTTATAGAATCACTAGGAATAAATAATTTCAAAAACCATGTAAATAAAATCTATTACATCTATTTTTTTATTTGGAAATGAAATTAAAATTAAAATTAGTTAATAGGATTGACATGATAATTATCCTAGTTATCCATTTACATACTCATATATTCCAGTTACATTTATAATATAATTTTAAAAAAAGTGTACATCCAATTTTTGTTTCATTATATTTATAAATAAAAAGTATAAAATCCATAAATAATATATCATGTCGGTACGAAATAATTGTACATTTGAAGATCAAAAAATAATTATGATAAATATTAGAGTTTAGAGTTGGTTAAAAATAATAAAAGCACTCTTGAATTAAATAATCCATATCTAGTGTGATCATTAATCCCCAAACGTTTTACATTGATAAACTCTTAGAATCCTTAATAAAATTATATATTTACATGATGACTCATGTAAAAGATAAAATTATTAATATAATTTTTATTTCATAGTAATATAACCGTTCCTCGAGTATTTAGGTAAATATAAATCATAAATTCCTCGTTATTATTAAACTAGTTTAATAAATAAACTTCAACAATTTATATATAACCCATCACTAAATTTCATACACTAAATTATGAAATAAATAGTTAATTAGCATTAAATAAAATAATGTTCATATATTAAATAATTCAAGAAATCCATAATGATCATCAAATCAAAGAAACCATATCCATACTAATTCTTGAGCCTCTCATTATTAAAAAACAGAGCAACATGAAAATTTATATAAAGAATACTTATCTAAAGGTGGAAATGGATTGGGGGCTCCATTTATAATAACATCACTTTTAATCTATTCAATTTTATTACCTTGTATAGTTCATTGTTCTTTATTTACATATCCTAAAACCTTCTCGAGCTATGTGATCATTCAACATTTTTCATGCATATTTTGATAACCCAATGTGTTGATTTGTACCTTTAAAATAACTTGTTCCACACTATCATTCAATTAAAATATCATCTCATCATACACATTTCCCTATCATCTCAAAACACAAGTTTAAATTCAATATTTATATTGTCTTATAATATTACAATATTTAATAAAATAGTCTATTAATAAAAATATTTGTTGTTTAATGTCATCCATTTTTCCTTTTACTACATAAATGGAATGCATGGTTTGGGTTTCAGTCATTTATTCTAAATCACCGTCATTTTTTATTATAGGGTAGTTTTATGATCTTGTTTTTCAGGTATATGCCTCGTTGATATTTAAAATTAAACCAATTTTTTGAGTTTTTCTTTTCCATTAATCCTCAGGGGAAATGTATTATTCATATATAGAGATCCTTCTTGGGGAAAATGACTTTAATTTTCGGAATGTAATTTTTTTATTTATTGGAGTCCGGATAAAAATTTTAAATTGGTTTATATGAGTTTTTTATGGTTTGAATGGTTTTTGAGGTGGTTTGGGTCCCAATTGTTGAAACTAGACTGAGAACAATATGTAATAAATTTTAAATTCATATAATTGTGACACAGTCTGTAAGTGAAACCCAAAATATTTTGTGAACCATTATAGGGAATTATGTTGTAATATTTCATTTAAAATATCCACGTTTGTGTAAATGTAATGTTGGATAAATTATGTCAAGAGTCAATGGGGTTTTCATTTTGAATCATAATTTTAGAATAAACAATGTGAAAAGAGGGTACACAACTTATATTTATGTGGAGTATCGATTATATTTCATTTGTGTTGTTGTAATTTTTTATCTTCTTCAATGAATCATTTTTTATCACAACCTATGATTAATTCCATGTGTTTTTGGAGTCCTTTATTTTATTTTGGATGTCCCATTTTTTAGATCGATCCCTGGAAAGTGTTCAGATTTTTTTCCCTACACTTTTATTATTCTTTATAAGGGAAGTGTAATCTATTGACAACTTTTACTTGTGATCTTTACCAAGGTTTATTTATGTTATTCTAGTGATAGTATTCACCTTCTTCCTCATTGGTGTTTCCCTTTGAAAGTATTTCATTAATCACTTGTTAATGGTATGGTGTCTAAACCTAAACATTTAACATATTTTATTTTGAAGTATATACAATATTTTCGTTGTGTTAATTTAATGTGATCTCTAAATAATTTATTCTTTGATAAATGGTAGATCATGGAATTATTTATTGGTTGGAACCCTTTATATTCAATTTTGTATGAAACCGGGCTTATGTAACTGGTTATTCCCTGATAGATGTTGTAATTCTTATATGCCGGGTTATGCCCTAAGATATGTTGAAATTCTAATTGAGAGGTGCATAGACCACTTTGTTCGATTTTTCCTTGGATATATGGTTATGGTGGAAATTGTTTTGTTACATTCCCATTTATATTTCAGAATAGTCTCAAATTATGATGATCGACGAATTATATGGGTTGATTAAATAATACAATTTTTAAACCATATCTTTCATACACATATTATCCACCTGGTTATAGTCGGATTTGGTGGTGTCATTATACTATGTTTTAATCAAACCCTACTTGGGTTGTTGTTTGGTGCCTGAGTAGATTACATGGATGAAACATTGGAAAAGGGTATGGGACATTTTTATTGATTGTTTTCTTAATGGATAGGATGTAGTTTGAGACATTATCAATATGGGGTTACAAACTAGAATCTTTTGAAATGTTTTTTGATTCTATTAATATTTCATGACGTATTACATCAAGCATGAAAATTATTGGCATTACAGCTTATCATAACATTGTTCCCTTATTATTTATTGTATCTTTTACATGGATTATTATTGTTTGGTTTATCCATTGTATCATAATTTATATCTATTTTTATCACTATGTAATTTATTATAATATAATTATTACACTATGTTATAACTATGTACCAAGTCGTAATGTAACCATAGTTTACTTATCACACCCCCACTGCTAGTCATAATCATCTGAATTATGAGGAGGTGCACCTAAGGAATCATAAGAAACTCTTTATATAAATTTGATAGCATGTTGTATCAAGAGACGATGCAATTTTATACGAGATCACAAAAGGTTTATTTTTTATTTCATTTCAATTTAAGAAAGGTGAAAAGTATATTAGAATGTTTTGAGACTTGGAAATGAGGTTTTTAATTGGAGTATATAACCCATGCATGGTGGAAAATATGAGTTCATAGGGGTGGGGTTTTTATTCAAGTGGTTCAAAAGTTATAGATGATGTTATTTCACCAATTCAAATTCTCATGTTGTTTTAGTATATTATTTTCAGGATGTTATGATTTCATTAATTTAATAGTTGTGGCCTAGTATAGCCCATGATGCTTATGAATGCGTCTTGATAAACCCATAGGGATATATGTTATCAAGAATCATTCTTGATAAAGATATATTTATTAATTGTGAAAAATAAATTAACATATGATATATCAAATAATATTGAAGTTATATATTAGAAACGAAATAAATGAACTGATATTCCACTCTAATATAGTTGTAACCTATATTTATAGAGACCAGGAGTGATCATTTCTCAATTTTTTCACCTATTGAGGCTGACCTTATTATACCCAGTGTTCAAATGAGTGTGGTTTTATTATAGATAAAACGAATCCTCTTCATATTAGAGTTTATAGTTAGTATAGTAGATATAAAAAAATTATAAACACTGCTATTCCAGATCTTATTGTAGCTCTTGAGAATTATATGGATGTTCAGAAAAATTAAATCATTCTCAGGTCCATGAAATCATATAAGACATAGGCTATATACAATTCCCATTTGATTTCTAATAAAAAAAGAGATTTGTAGTTTCCAATACTGCCCAAATTCACTTATTTCAGATGCCCCCAGGTATGCGAGCTCTGGATTGATTAGGTCTATATGATCTTTACGAATTTTGAGACACGCACATATATAAGGGTAATTCTTGAGGAATACATTCATCAATAACTGCACAATAATTTTTGAGACATTATGTAGCATAATGGGTAGTAAGAGGAGATATCTTTTAATAATATTTAGATGATATTATTGAGCCATTTATATAAAAATTCCTTGATGGATGACATGGATCATGAAATATTTCACCCAATATAGAAAGGTATATCGGTGATGGAGTACACCAGATGATTGAGTAGCCTTTAGATATTTTCACCATCATTAGTCAGGAGAAATGGGATATAATTTTTAGTGTAATAAAAGTAATCTATGATAGTTTTACCAAATGAAACAATTAATAGTGAAGTAAACTAAGTTATAAAACATCTCGATATTATGTTCCATAGTATTTCAATTAGTGTGGAATGATGTCCCACAAGTGGCCCCATTGTTTGTACCCCACTTTTGAGTTTCATACTTTTTCATGATTGTCAAACTACAAAGTTTATGTAGAGTAATGTAGTATAATATAAGTTGTAGGTGATTAGTTAATGAACTATAGTCTAGTAAGAACTCACCTACTCCACAGTAGAAAATTAGATCGAATTTGACATGACATTCTAGTAGAGGCACATGACTAGGAACCCTAATGCTGAAATGAACATACCAAACATTAGGAATATCATAGAGGACTCTAACTGGATCCCAGGGTAGGGTTTGTGTTTTTTACAATATATGAATTCTACTATATATTTTTTGAATAAAATACCTTCTATATTTATAGGAATAATATATATAATCTACCCTTTCATTAGTGTTTGGGATACATCATCATCTGATTCCTTTTTTATCATGTATTTTTTTAAATGGCATTCGATTTGATATGGAAATCACATGTTATTTTTTGAAAATTTAATCACTATTTGGACTTTGGCTAGAGAATATAAAACACATCATGTTTTATTCTCTATATATTGGTGGATTCCTTTAATTTTTGGAACTATTTGTGATGTAAATGGTAGGATTTTATTTGATTCTTATTATGGATTAGATAGTTTTATACAAGTAACATACTGAATATTACCTAAGAGAGTTATATTTATATCATCATAAAATGACACATATTCTCACTAGGGTGAGTGTGATCATTACGGTTTTCATATAGGACCAATTCATTTTATATCATACTATCTCATGGATCATATAGTCGTCCGTGATAAAAAATATGGTGGAATGTAGATGGATTATTTTCCTCCAATGTTATACAATTTTTTCGACATCTTTCCTAATCTGTTATATAGATTACTTCTTGTGAAATAGATCTTGATCAAAATTGTGTTATTGTGAGCATATAAAATTATTATCCTTCCATATATTATAGGACCGGTAGACCTTAAGGAGTTGAAGGTTTAGTTAGATTATAAAGAAACTAATGGTTTTATATGGTCTTGAACATCACCACGTGGTTCTAAAGTTCCATCCTATAGAAGTCTAATTTCTATTTCTACTTATGTGAGGATTATCAAAGATGGAACTAGAGGATATTCAAGAACCACTATCTCATTCTACATATCAGTAATTTATTTGATTAGTTAATGGGTTCTATGATATTAAACAATATCTAATTGTTATTAGGATTCCAATAGTTTAGGGTGAGACCATCAGGAATACCTCAATAAAATTTAGTACATGGTATGGAATTTATGAACTTATAAGGAATCCATTGGTTTGAACAAAATAACCCAAGGTATTCATACACTTGATGATTTAGATCTTTCACCCATTAATTGATCAGTTTATGGTGGTTTTTATCCATGATATCATAGTTTACTCCTAGTTATTAGATGCTCATTCAAAACATATCGACTTCTTGTTTAGTACACTATGATAGAATAATCATTTAACAAATCTATCTGATTGCAGTTTTAATATTTATAATGTCTGATTCTTGGTTTATGTCATCGTTGTTGAAGGGGTTTTGATGGACCAGGAAAAATATGTATTCATGTTATCATGGATACATCCCGATAATACATTTTAGATTATATTATATAAGGTATTTAAATGTTATTATCGATTCTTTATTAAAAAATCATCATGTTTTGTATCACAGATGATAGAGATGTCAATTAAAGGGGTAAATTTTGATTGGTTATATTCAACCATGATGGGTTTTTAGGAGCTAATAGTCATTCTGACCACATTAGTTATCCTCTCATTAATTACGTTTGTTAAATCATATATTGTGAATTGTGACACATCTGAAGTTAGACATAGAAAATTCCTAATGAAATAAAAACATGTGGTTTCTTATTGAGCTTGATAATTGAAACAAATCAATATGAATTACCCTACTCATGATTTGGATTTAAAAGTAGTGGTACATGCCCGAGTATATTGGATGCATTATCTTATGGGTGACAGGTTGTTGGTATACATGGAAAATAAGAACCTCATGGTCATATTTTAACAATGGGGAATTAACCTTTGGCGGAGGAGGTGGGATGAGTATCTGTAATATTTTCAAATTTATTAGAATTATATGTTGAGAAAGGAAAACTTTTTTTATGATTCATTGAGACATATGATGTTAAAAGGGATATTGGGAATATATCAATCAGTTTAGAATCATAAAACTCTTTTAAAACATGTATCTATTTGTCCAATATTCTATGGGATGAGTAGATCTGACATAAAAATATATTCTTCCCATGTTTTTTGAGTAGATAAAGATACATATGTTGTAACATCCCAGGTAAATAAATAATATGACATAGTCATATTTATTAATATTTTAATTTAAAGGGGTTGCTATGTTCGATAGCGTACCCGATACGCAATGATGAGTTTCTTTGAAAACTTACGTTGCACACAAGTAATAAAATAATATTATTTTAAATGTTAGTTAACAAGTAGCCGTTGTACTGGCGGGAATGGATATAAATAACTAAAATACTATTATATATGTTTTTAAATGTTTATACATTTACCCAATAAAAGATAAAGGCTTAAAATACGGAAAGAGTTCAATTTTAGGGCATATATACTCTAATTTTCACTAAAGCATCACTTATCACCTTTTAATGGTGAACCGTCATTAAATATAGTTTTGATAACTCTTATACTTTATTTTGGACCAAATATAACTCTTCTTTAGAATCAGGACATCAAAATTTACTTTGTGTAAATTTTTGGTACCTTTCTGATAAAGTTCATTTTTTTATGAATAGTGTAAAATGTTGTATTTTAATTCAAAACCTCTTTTTAATCTAAATTATTTATATGATTAGATTATTATTTTAATTGGTTTTAAAGTGAAATTAGAAAATCTTTTTACCAGTTAATCCAATGGTGGTCATTGGAATCAATTTCACTTTGAAATTGGACTTAAACTGGTGTCAATCTTTTGATACTTATTGTTTCACAAAAACACGCTATTTGTCATGACAGCGGGAATTAATTATTAAATTAATTAATTTGACTTATATGTTTTGAATTTTGTAAAGTGGACTTCATTTTTGAATTCGGAATATCAAATATAGCTTAGGGTGAATTTTTGGTAATTTTCTGAAAAACTTCAATTTTTGATGAATAGTGAAACCACTAAGTGGTAATCAAGCAAACTGATTTTTTAGTTAAATGAAAGTTTACCACTAATGTGTATTGAATTTTGAAAATCCGACATACATGGTTGCCATTAAGAAGTAAAATGTGGTTCAATGAGATTAAAATAATTTTTTGGTGAATAGTAACTTTTTTTCATTAATCGCGATTAGAGGTAATTAGTGTAGTTTAAGGTAAAAATGGTATTATAAGAATGTGAAAACACCATGACACTTGTCCTACACCTATTGGGTGAGTCATGGCCGACCAAGACATGCCATGGGCCAACTTGGGGACCCAATGGAGCCACTTTAGTTGGAAAATGACATTAATATATTTTTATTTAATGTTAAAGTGAAAATGACACTAACATAAATTGTTTTACTAAAATAATTTTTTAGTGGGGTTATGAATGTCCAAATTTTGATTATAAATAGTCATTGGAAAGATAAAAAGATTTCATACATCATAGTATTTTTTTTATAATTTTTAGACATTAAATAAATTAAATTATATATGACATAAAAATGATGCAGCGATGACATCATTATTTGACGATTTAAATAAAATGGAAAGATAATGAAAAATATAAAACCTAGACATGGCCAAAACCAATTGGATGAGTGGATTTATAACCCTTATCACCTTATCCACGAATTATATCAATGTGGGGCCTTTTAAAACCGAAACACATTTTCAAAATAAAGTAATATTTCTTTACTTTCCAAAAGTGCCCCTCCTCTCCTCTTATAAAAGGCCCCCACCTCTACCCCATTTCACACACTTCTCAAGCCTTTGGCTCGGCCAACCCCTGCCCATTTACTCTCTCCACATCCCTCTCCTCATCCTAGAGGATTCCCTTTGGGCAGAATCCTTTCAAAGGAAGCCTTTAGGCTCAAATCAAAAGGGAGTTACACTTTTAAAGGTAATTCATTCTCTCTTGTTCATTTGTTTTATTTTTCTTCTCCAACCATCTAAACTCTTTTTATTTATTTCTTTTGTAACAACACCAGTATCTTCAATATACTAGGATGTTGTTATAATATTTATTTGAGCTACACTCTCACACAACTACATCAAATGGTTAAAGAACATACGGTTTCCGTGGATGGCGAAATTCTGCCTCCCGAAACGATGATTGTTCAATACTCATTTAACACCTTCATGGGTGGCCATTATGATGTCACTATTTTTATATATGATATATAATATGTTTATGTTTTCTTTAAGCTTCTGTATTTTTCATTTTTGTCATACCTTTATGGTTTCCATTATGGGTAAACACGATATCTTCATTTAAGGAAGTGCGGACTACCGCCCCCTAAAAGTGATGTGATTCGTTAATGCCATATGTGGGACGTGTAATGGATGGATTTAAAGTTATTATATATGATGTTATACTGGATTATAATATAACTCTATATCATTATTATTTCTTTCCATTAAAGTATGAGATAGAAATGAAAGTAGCGTTCATGCGTACGTACGGCTTACCGTCTCCATGAACGGTGCATTTCATTTATTATCCCCAAATGTAATGTACTATTAAAAGTACATGTATATAATGGATATATATAATTAATGATATATCTAAATGATGAGTATAATTCTGGAATTAAAATATACATACCTCTCATTTAGTTTTAATTCCATTAATATGACAAAGAAATGAAAGTAGCGTTCATGCGTACGTACGGCTTACCGTCTCCATGAACGGTGCATTTCATTTCTTACCTCTAAATGATTATGTAATATTATAAATTGATGTATATGCTGGATATATATGATATATATGATATCCAAATCAGGAATTTCATTCTGGATATAAAGAACTTTTGACCACACGAACAACATGTAATTGTAAGAAGTCAACTTTCGACTCAAGAACCAAATATCGACAAAACAAAAATTATTAACTTAAATGGTTACTTAATGTTTATAACATTGAAATAAGTAATATAAAAGGAATAATGAAGTTTAAAAAGGTTCTTAATCAAGTATGAATTAACTCAAGTTTATTATTCAGGACTTTAAAGAACGATCGAGTCAAGTCGGACCCGAGGTAATGGACTTCGTCTCAATCTCCTTTCATTGAGGCATATTTCGTTTTATACAAAACTTTCTTTTATACGGTGTATAAACTCCTTTGACTTTTAATTTTATACAAAAGGAATATTTTTCTACAAAGCGTTTTACTAAACGACAAAAAGGAATGTTTTTTTACGTACGCGGTGACAACGACCTTTTTCGCCACCGCGAGTATTATTTGATCTTCGTCTTTCTCAACAAGCCGTAATGTTTTTAGAATAAAATAAATACCATATACTCTTTTATGTATTTTGGTATTGAAAATGGTTTTGAAAAAAGGATTCTATTATGTCAATATACTTATGATATATTGTGATTGAAATGTGGAAATGTTATCATTCCTTTATATTGGTTTTATGTTTTATGATTTTATACTGGTACATGGACATTTTAACGGGTGGTTATGTTATAAACCATATGACGGGTGGTGCCGTGAATACCAGGACGGGTGGTTACGTTATAACCTCCAATGCATTGGGTATGGAAGTCGGCCGTATGGCTATTCCATTAAGTATGTATGGAAATTGGCCGTATGGCTATTCCATTAAGTGATATGTGTGGAAGTCAACCGTATGGTTATTCCACTTAAGTATGTTTATGTCCCAAGTTACCTTTATATATGTTATGTGTTCCTTATATGGGTTTTATGGTTATACTTTGGTTACAAAAAGGTAAGTAATGATACTTTATTCAGTGAAGAGTTTTTACTACTTCATGAAGGTGATGGTATTACTTTGATAGAGTATATATGGTTTATTTGATGTTTCAAAAACTAACAGTTTTCATTCTTTCTATATCCCTTACTGAGCTTTTTATGCTCACCCCAAGTTTTTCGAAATGTTTTTCACAGGACTTAAAGTGGAATAAGGTCAAGGATGGGATCAAGGGAATTTCATGCTATCTAAAACATGGAATCTAGACATCTCTATTTTTAAGAGTTTTTTTATGGAGACTTAGTAGAAGTGTCAACTTAGTAATATTTTAAGATGTAATAGTTATGTTCTAATTCTCTAAAACTCTAAACTCGAAAATATCCTCAATGTGAATTATTCATTTTATTCAATATTAAGTAAGGTTTAAGGATGGGGCCTTATAGTTGGTATCAAAGGTCGGTTTAGACAACTTTAGGAGTTAGAAAATTGTTAAATTATAAGTTAATTTATGATATGATTGAAATGATATATCATTTACAGATTACCATGTTGCTTCGCCTAAGTTATTTCTGTGTTCAGAATGGTTTTCCGTAGAGGAAACAAAGCAGCTATGTTGGGACGACATCAGGAGGAAGATAACCTTCCAAATCAGCACCCTGAGATGGTCGGAATCGAAACTGAACAGTTTGTTGCAGTGATGGCACAGTTGACTCAGGCTATAAATGGTGGTGGTATCCATGCATGAGATCAGCCAGATCAACCGCAGAGGAACATGTCAGTGGTGGAACATTTCATGAGGCAACATCCCTCATCATTCAGAGGATCATCTGACCCTGTGCAAGATGAAGGGTGGATTAAAGCACTGAAGAAGATTTTTGATGTCATGGGGTGTTCATAACATCAAAAGTTTAGTCTTGCTGTTTACCGTTTTGAAGGTGAAGCTGATCAGTGGTGGTCGATGGTGAAAAATATAAGGGATAGTGATGAGATTGAGGATCTTCACTGGGACGAATTCAAAGGTATGTTTCATGAGAAATATTTTCCTAAGGTGGTTCATCTTAGGATGGAAAAGCAGTTCCTAGAATTGAGGCAGGAGGATGATTCAGTGGCTGCTTATGAAGAAGAGTTCACTCGATTGGAAAGGTATGCTCCAAACTTCATACAAGATCTTGATAGTAAAATAAACCGTTTTTACTCAGGGTTAAAGCCAAAGTATCGAAGGGCTTTAGCTTCTCGTGAGTTCAAAAGTTATGAAAAACTTGTTCGATGTGTGGAGAAGGTGGAAATAGAGTTTGCCGATGATCAGGTGTTCTATGAAAAACAACAGAATAAGAGGTCTAGTTGGCAGGCAAAGGGGAAGAATTCATCGAAGAAGCAAGGAGGTAAGAAAACCAAATATCCATCCTGTGAGAAGTGTGGTAAAATGCATCCTGGAGAACGTTTATCCAAGTTTGGTAAGTGATTTCAGTGTGGTAAGTCTGGTCATATTGCTCGTAACTGTAAGGAAGATGATCAAGCAGGAAATGAAAAGCCAACGGTAAGATGTTTTATGTGTAATGAAATGGGTCATTATGAAAACGAGTGTCCAACGAAGAAATCAACTGGGAGAATGCATCTAGACTACAAGCAGAAAGGGGTGGTAAAATCATTTGCAACAATTTCAGCAGATGTTGGGCCATCGAATGAAGTGGTATCAGCTCCAGGGAGCTCATTATTTTTCGAAGATTGACTTGAGGTCGGGGTACCATCAGTTGAAAGTAAAAGAAGCAGACGTTCCGAAGACTGCGTTCCGTACTAGATATGGTCATTTTTAATTTTTAGTTATGCCTTTTGAGTTAACCAATGCACCTACTGTATTCATGGACCTTATGAATAAAATTTTCCATGAGTTCTTGGATAAGTTTGTGTTTGTGTTTTGAGGTTTGGGAAGAGGTTATGTGTGCCTTGTGATTCACAGTTGAAGAATGAGTTGTTTTTTCATCCTGGAAGTACTAAGATGTACAGAGGTCTGTGGGAGTATTACTGGTGGGATGGAATGAAAAGAGACATTGCTGATTTTACTGTGAAGTGTTTGACATGTCAACAGGTTAAAGCAGAGCGGCAGGGATGCTTCAGCCTTTACCAGTGCCAGAGTGGAAATGGGAAAACATATCCATGGGCTTTGTTGTGGGATTACCGAGGACATCTCGAGGTAATAATGCAATCTGGGTTATTGTTGATCTCTTGACCAAATCTGCTCATTTCCTTTCTATACGAGATGCTTTCTCTCTAGATCATCTTTCCCGTTTGTATCTTAAAGAGATAGTCAGGTTACATGGAGTTCCTCTCTCCATTGTATCAGATAGTGATCCCAGGTTTACTTCTAACTTTTGGAAAGGCCTTCAGAAGTCGTTGGGTACTGAATTAAATTTTAGTACAACTTTTAATCCTCAATCAGATGGGTAGTCAGAACAAACAATTCATACATTGGAGGATATGCTACGAGCTTGTTCTATGGATTATCAGGGAAGTTGGGACCAACATCTTTCTTTGGTTAAGTTTTCTTATAATAACAGTTTTCATTCCAGTATACAGATGGCACCATTTGAGGCATTATATGGGAAGCGGTGTCGAACTCTAGCATTTTGGAATGAAGTGGGTGAAAGGAAGCTGATGGGACCAGAATTGGTAGAAGAGATGGCAGAAAAAGTTCAGCTGATTCAGAAACACATGAGAACAGCTCAGAGCAGGCAGAAGAGTTATGCGGATAACCGGAGGAAAGATCTATCTTTTGAGGTAGGTGATCATGCTTTTCTCAAGGTTTCTCCTTGGAAAAGTGTGATGAGATTTGGTAAGAAAGGAAAGTTGAGTCCATTGTTGGTTGGACCATACGAAATTCTGGAAAGAGTTGTATCAGTTGCATACCGAGTGGCTTTACCTCCGAGTTTATCTTAGGTACACAATGTTTTTCACGTTTCGATGTTGAAAAAAGTATATGCCAGATCCATCTCATGTTTTGAGTCCAGAGGTAGTTCAGCTGGAAGAGAACCTATCTTATGAGAAACAACCGGTCTAGATTCTTGACCACAGGGGGTAGGTGTTACGGAATAAGGTGATTCATCAGGTAAAGGTTTTGTGGAAAAACCATGTGATTGAAGAGGCAACGTGGGAATCTGAAAATGCTATGAGGGATAAATACCCCCACTTATTTTGATAAGTGAATAAAATTGCGAGGACGCAATTCCCAAAAGGGGGGAAGGATGTAACATCCCAGGTAAATAAATAATATGACATAGTCATATTTATTAATATTTTAATTTAAGGGGGTGCTATGTTCGATAGCGTACCCGATACGCAACGATGAGTTTCTTTGAAAACTTACGTTGCACACAAGTAATAAAATAATATTATTTTAAATGTTAGTTAACGAGTAGCCGTTGTACTGGTGGGAATGTATAGAAATAACTAAAATACTATTATATATGTTTTTAAATGTTTATACATTTACCCAATAAAAGATAAAGGCTTAAAATACGGAAAGAGTTCAATTTTAGGGCATATATACTCTAATTTTCACTAAAGGTTCACTTATCACCTTTTAATGGTGAACCGTCATTAAATATAGTTTTGATCACTCTTATACTTTATTTTGGACCAAATATAACTCTTCTTTAGAATCAGGACATCAAAATTTACTTTGTGTAAATTTTTGGTACCTTTCTGATAAAGTTCATTTTTTTATGAATAGTGTAAAATGTTGTATTTTAATTCAAAACCTCTTTTTAATCTAAATTATTTATATGATTAGATTATTATTTTAATTGGTTTTAAAGTGAAATTAGAAAATCTTTTTACCAGTTAATCCAATGGTGGTCATTGGAATCAATTTCACTTTGAAATTGGACTTAAACTGGTGTCAATCTTTTGATACTTATTGTTTCACAAAAACACGCTATTTGTCATGACAGCGGGAATTAATTATTAAATTAATTAATTTGACTTATATGTTTTGAATTTTGTAAAGTGGACTTCATTTTTGAATTCGGAATATCAAATAAATCTTAGGGTGAATTTTTGGTAATTTTCTGAAAAACTTCAATTTTTGATGAATAGTGAAACCACTAAGTGGTGATCAAGCAAACTGATTTTTCAGTTAAATGAATGTTTACCACTAATGTGTATTGAATTTTGAAAATCCGACATACATGGTTTCCATTATGAAGTAAAATGTGGTTCAATGAGATTAAAATAATTTTTTGGTGAATAGTAACTTTTTTTCATTAATCGCGATTAGAGGTAATTAGTGTAGTTTAAGGTAAAAATGGTATTATAAGAATGTGAAAACACCATGAAACTTGTCCTACACCTAGTGGGTGAGTCTTGGAAAACCAAGACAAGCCATGGGCAAACTTGGGGACCCCATGGAGCCACATTAGTTGGAAAATGATATTAATATATTTTTATTTAATGTTAAAGTGAAAATGACACTAACATAAATTGTTCTACTAAAATAATTTTTTAGTGGAGTTATACATGTCCAAATTTTGATTATAAATAGTCATTGGAAAGATACAAAGATTTCATACATCATAGTATTTTTTTTATAATTTTTAGACATTAAATAAATTAAATTATATATGACATAAAAATGATGCAGCGATGACATCATTATTTGACGATTTAAATAAAATGGAAAGATAATGAAACATCTAGAACCTACACATGGCCAAAACCAATTGGATGAGTGGATTTCGAACAATTATCACCTTATCCACGAATTATATCAATGTGGGGCCTTTTAAAACCGAAACACATTTTCAAAATAAAGTAATATTTCTTTACTTTCCAAAAGTGCCCCTCCTCTCCTCTTATAAAAGGCCCCCACCTCTACCCCATTTCACACACTTCTCAAGCCTTTGGCTCGGCCAACCCCTGCCCATTTACTCTCTCCACATCCCTCTCCTCATCCTAGAGGATTCCTTTTGGGAATAATCCTTTCAAAGGAAGCCTTTAGGCTCAAATCAAAAGGGAGTTACACTTTTAAAGGTAATTCATTCTCTCTTGTTCATTTGTTTTATTTTTCTTCTCCAACCCTATAAACTCTTTTTATTTACTTATTTTGTAACAACACCAGTATATTAAATATACTAGGATGTTGTTATAATATTTATTTGAGCTACACTCTCACACAACTACATCAAATGGTTAAAGAACATGCGGTTTCCGTGGATGGCGAAATTCTGCCACCCGAAACGATGATTGTTCAATACTCATTTAACACCTTCAAGGGTGGCCATTATGATGTCACTATTTTTATATATGATATATAATATGTTTATGTTTTCTTTATGCTTCTGTATTTTTCATTTTTGGAATACCTTTATGGTTTCCATTATGGGTAAACACGATATCTTCATTTAAGGAAGTGCGGACTACCACCCCCTAAAAGTGATGTGATTCGTTAATGCCATATGTGGGACGTGTAAAGGATAAATTTAAAGTTATTATATATGATGTTATACTGGAATTATAATATAACTCTATATCATTATTATTTCTTTCCATTAAAGTATGAGATATAAATGAAAGTAGCGTTCATGCGTACGTACGGCTTACCGTCTCCATGAACGGTGCATTTCATTTCTTATCCCAAAATTTAATGTACTATTAAAAGTACATGTATATAATGGATATATATAATTAATGATATATCTAAATGATGAGTATAATTCTGGAATTAAAATATACATACCTCTCATTTAGTTTTAATTCGATTAATATGACAAAGAAATGAAAGTAGTGTTCATGCGTACGTACGGCTTACCGTCTCCATGAACGGTGCATTTCATTTATTACCTCTAAATGATTATGTAATATTATAAATTCATGTATATGCTGGATATATATGATATATATGATATCCAAATCAGGAATTTCATTCTGGATATAAAGAACTTTTGACCAGACGAACAACATGTAATTGTAAGAAGTCAACTTTCGACTCAAGAACCAAATATCGACAAAACAAAAATTATTAACTTAAATGGTTACATAATGTTTATAACATGGAAATAAGTTATATAAAAGGAATAATGAAGTTTAAAAAGGTTCTTAATCAAGTATGAATTAACTCAAGTTTATTATTCAGGACTTTAAAGAACGATCGAGTCAAGTCGGACCCGAGGTAAGGGAATTCATCTCAATCTCTTTTCATTGAGGCATATTTCGTTTTATACAAAACTTTCATTTATACGGTGTATAAACTCCTTTGACTTTTACTTTTATACAAAAGGAATCTTTTTCTAAAAAGCGTTTTACTAAACGACAAAAAGGAATGTTTTTTTTACGTACGCGGTGACAACGACCTTTTTCGCCGCCGCGAGTATTATTTGATCTTTGGCTTTCTCAACAAGCCGTAATGTTTTTAGAATAAAATAAATACCATATACTCTTTTATGTATTTTGGTATTGAAAATGGTTTTGAAAAAAGGATTCTATTATGTCAATATACTTATGATATATTGTGATTGAAATGTGGAAATGTTATCATTCCTTTATATTGGTTTTATGTTTTATGATTTTATACTGTACTTGGACATTTTAACGGGTGGTTACGTTATAAACCATATGACAGGTGGTGCCGTGAATACCAGGACGGGTGGTTACGTTATAACCTCCAATGCATTGGGTATGGAAGTCGGTCGTATGGCTATTCGATTAAGTATGTATGGAAATTGGCCGTATGGCTATTCCATTAAGTGATATGTGTGGAAGTCAACCGTATGGTTATTCCACTTAAGTATGTTTATGTCCAAAGTTACCTTTATATATGTTATGTGTTCTTTATATGGGTTTTATGGTTATACTTTGGTTACAAAAAGGTAGGTAATGATACTTTATTCAGTGAAGAGTTTTTACTACTTCATGAAGGTGATGGTATTACTTTGATAGAGTATATATGGTTTATTTGATGTTTCAAAAACTAATAGTTTTCATTCTTTCTATATCCCTTACTGAGCTTTTTATGCTCACCCCAAGTTTTTCGAAATGTTTTTCACAGGACTTAAAGTGGAATAAGGTCAAGGATGGGATCAAGGAAATTTCATGCTATCTAAAACATGGAATCTAGACTTCATTATTTTTAAGATTTTTTTATGGAGACTTAGTAGAAGTGTCTACTTTGTAATCTTTTAAGATGTAATAGTTATGTTCTAATTCTCTAAAACTCTAAACCTGAAAAGATCCTCAATGTGAATTATTCATTTAATTCAATATTAAGTAAGGTTTAAGGCTGGGGCCTTATATATGTAATTATATCTAGAGGGATTAGTCTAAATACACTACTTATATGACAGGGATACACAATCAAGATGATTTATTAGCAGTGGAATTTCAAATATTTTCTATATGGGTTCCTATTAGATTTTATGAGGAGGAAATGAGAGAGTTCCATGATTCATGATAGGTCCTATATCCTAGATTAAAAAATCATGTGTCATGGTCTCCATATATTTTACTATTGGATAGAAATAAAGATTTAGGTAGAAGTCATTGGGCCAAGTTATTTCACTTGTCGGTAGGTGAACACATAGCATTAGTGGTGAGATATGATTTTGTGGTCTCTTCACTTTCATGAATGTTAATCGGATTATTTAATAATGAATATAAAGATATGATTGCAAAGTAAACCCCATAATAATGATGTAGTGTGGTTGATCATAGATCAAATGATGATGGGACCCTAGTTTTTTTCTTTTCATGTATACCATTATAGTTGATTATAAACATAGACTATAAATTTGTGAGGTAGTTTAGTTGAAAAATGTTCTGAGGAGTATCATTTCTAATATATATCCTTATTTCACATTGGTGTTCTGTATGTGCCTTCAGAAGTATCAGGGATCACAATTTCTTATGAAAACACCTTTCATCCTTATATTGATGATCAATATAAGTTGAATATTCAAGTTTAAGATGATGTTTTATGAGTAAGTTATATTGATTTTGGTTGTTCATGGGAGACCCATTTGACACTCATAGTGTATTCATATAATAACTGATTCGATGAATTGATCCAGATGGTGCCTTCTGAGGCATTGTATGTAATTTAGTTTTGTTCACCACTTTATTGGTTGGAGGCAGGTGAGTCAGTGTTTTTTCTGCCTAATCCGTTATAGGATACATTTTAGAAAGTTATGTTGTTCAGTATGTAATTTATAATTGTATAGAGTAGGCATAATTCATATCCTGGCCGTCAGAGATGACATTTAGATTATTGGTTTGTAATACTTTTTTCCATAAGGATTCACCTAAGATGGGGAAACACTATATCAGGAAACATGGAATTCTATAATCCTAGTTTTTCGATACATTTGAGATATTTAATATTGTTGGTCTAGTGGCATATCAATTATTAGTTCCATGGAACAACATTTCTATGCACGATTTCTCTCACATGTCAAAGATTTGATGAAATTATCTCTACACTTGTCATGTAGTGGAAATTGAAGATGTCAAGATTTATGTTGATTCATCCTAGGAGAATAATCATATAAGGATTTTTGATAGTAGTGAGACGTATCTCAGGGGTACAACTATACATCAGTTTTTATTGTATTGGAAAAATGGGAATGTCTAGAATAGGACATGGGAGACAGTGTCTGATATGTGATTATAGTGGAATGGATTGTTCTTCAAGACACCATAGTGATTCTTAGAGTATCTCATGTTAGATTTTTTATAGGGTGGGGATATATTAATATTCTTTATTCTCTAGGAACATCCAACTTTTAATATTTGAGTTAATCATTTTATTTGGGGATTTCATTGACTTTAATCCTAGGGAGTTATGTCTAGTTTGGAGAAGGAAATAATTTTTTTGGAAAAAATGACCTAACTTTTATTGATATATGATAATTCGAATTAATGATCAAATTCTAAATGTGGTAGATTGGATTATCGTGGGTTTACATGATTTGTATGGATTTGGACGTGGTGTAGGTCCTTTCTATGAAAACTGGATAGAAAATAATATTGAGAGAATTTAAAATTTCTCTATATGTTACATGTTGTGTAACTAACTCTAGGAACATGTTGTGAACACGTACATTGCCTGAAGTTGTTTAAAAAAAACCTAACCATTCACATATTGTAAAAATTGAGAGGGATACATTTTCACCTCATGTGTAGGTTTATTTATTGTGTATATTATGTGGGAAACAGATGATATGAAAATAGGTAACATACCATGTTAACAGTAGCAGTTTTAATGCATCCTTTTAGATGTAATTTTTTTCATACATGAATCCTTTATCATCTCAATGCAAGGTGAATGAAACGAAATTTTGGAATCATGTCCTCCATTATGAACATTCTGTTTGGGCAGTCAGTCCCTGGAAATTTGTTGGATTTGGTTTTCCTTTCCTCATCCATCATTATCTAATAGATCTAGGGAATCCCATGACTGATTTTGGTTGTGATCTTGAACATGTTTTTATTAGTTTCTTGATTCTATAAAACACAATTCCTTCAATATTGGAATTACCCTTTCAATGTTCTATGTTAATCACTGGTTACATGTATTGGATCTAGACATAACTATATAGTCAATTTAATTGTGAGGTACAAGAAATGATGTAATTTTGGAAAAATAACAAGAAATTAAATTAAATTATTCATTTATAGAAGGTAAATACAATATTTTAATGTTTGATGGATTATTTTGTAATCAATATACAATTCCACCTTGATTATGGATACCTATTATGTGAGAAAAACAAAAAACTGTATGAACTTGGTTAATGCTTTAATTTTTTCTTATCATACTTGATACCATAGTTGATTCTATAATATTAAATCCCTATGTTGTTTCTTATTTTCATGTAGATATTATTTTTGATATGTTTATATGAAAAATAATGTGAAATTGAAAGGAAAATATTAATTTTAATAATTAACCATTTAGGATTATGATCTAATTTTGTGATATTCATTCTATTATGACTTGTTGATTCAAGTTATATTGATTATATATTATGTTTTTCCCTAACACATTTTGTCATACTTTTATACTAGGTTATTCCTATATACGTGTCATAATTCATATATACCACTTTATAACCTGAGAGATGTTCTACTGGTTCAATTATAAAAATTTCCTTAATACTCGATATAATTTTTATATACTAAGTTATTCAATAAAATATGTTGATGTGATTAAATAGTTGTATATGAATTGGTTTGTGTGATTCAACCATAAATATATTCTTATGGATGTAATTATTCTTTATTAAATTTAGAATATCATTCTAGAATGGTGATGAATAAAGTTGATTGATGTATTGTATTGATAGATTATATAATACAAGTGTTTTTCTCTAAAGTACATACACATTTTATCATCCATGTTATATTTTGACATGGTTGTGTGAAAAACTTATTATTACTCACAAACTACTAGGGACACTATTTGAACCTAATCTTATTCAATGGATGAATGATTGGAAAAGAAAAAATTGGCTTTAATATTGATTATTTTCATGTTTGATGTCATGATTATTGGAGACATTATAGAAATTGGCTTCCGGTGTAAGGAATATTCAGTCATTATTTGGTCGTTCTTTTATTTTATTTTATATTACTTCCAGTATTACATTTAGTTACATTTCAGCATGGCATTAAATTATTCGATTATTATTTATTGGATTTTTTATTTTCCTTTTTTTATTTGGGTTATCCTCTTTATTGTGTTATTATTCTATCTATATTAAACTTATATTTATTTTAATATGATTATTTAAAAATGTAGTAAATTCTTAATATGGGGTATAGTCTCCCCACAATACTGATGACACCCTCTCTTCTTGTCAGTATCCTCTGGCATATGGGGAGGAACACTCAAGTTCTCATAGTAAATCCTTTTGTACCAAGTGAGAGAATTCTAGATCTGAGGGACTTTATAGTATTATATGGATTTATAGATGCATTAGAGAATATATTTAGTATAGATTTAAATTTTTCAATGACCGTTTTATGAATTTGAATTATCATGAAAATGAAACACGTATTAGAATTCGTAAATATTTGTATCTTTAATGTTCATAGTGTCATTAAATTCATTGTTCTATTAATGAGTTTCGTAGATAAAATTATATAGTATTTTCACACACAATTGTTATTTTTGTAGTGCTACGGGAACATTTTTATTTTTTTTAATTTTAGAAAAAATTTCTATTTGATAACATATTTTTAAATCAGAAGATTTAATTTTGATCTATCGATCAAAGAGTTACCATAACTTTCAATCTTCCCTCTAAATAAGGCATCGAGATAATAACATAAAACCATTTTCTCATTTTATTTGGTAAAAACAAATGAGGAGTTTTAATGCATTTTATTACTTGAAAAGTGATGAATGTGGTGTTTTTATTATCACAACAATAGTTGTTTTAATTTAAATTTCTTTGAAAAAATTGACACAACATCATTATCTAATATATTATTGGAGTAGCATAAGAAGTCATCAAAATCACTATAATTACACCATAATTAGGAAACAAATATTTTCACACCCTATGGATATGACCTATATAGTGATCAGAATTGACATTCCTCAATGAAATGAAAAAAAAACATGCATTATATTTTTTTGGGACTCGATGCACATAAAATTGGTTCCTTGACACTATATTCATGAGTTATAACATATATAAATGGCCTGATTGTCCCTTTCATCATCCCATATCAATTATCTTTATATTCATCTATCCTCCTTCGGAATTATGTGTTATTTTACCATTATTCAATTGGAAATGAAATCTAAAATGAATTATACATTAAAATAGATTTGAAAGATATATTTTTTAATAATGTATTGAATAAATGAATTTTCTTCATCCATTGTCAATATAGAATTCTTATTTAAAATATATATGTACATATTTCCTACTATATGGATGAAATTTTAAAATAAAGACAAACCATATTATATTATTAACTTGATAACAAAACCATTAAATATTAATGAAAATCAATTGATATTGATTTAAAAAATAAAAAAACCCCTCAAAAATATCCCATCAAATTATAAAATAGTGTTATTATTTATTTTATTAAAAAATGAATAAAAATAGACTATAAATTTACCCAAATTTAGATGAACTTTGAGGAAATGTTATTCTTAAATTTATATGTGATTTTATCCAAAATTTTATATTATTATAATGTTTATAATAATATTTATAGGCTAATGTCTATATAAATATAAATATATATTTATATTTTTTTAAAATTATAAAAATATTACATTAATGATCTTATATATATTCGAATAAATATTTATTTTGACATTATTTTCATAATTATAGTAATTATAATACTCATCCAATGAAAGACAATGACAATTTATTTATTGAGATACTTAAATTTAATCAAGAAAATCAAGAATGTTTTTATTATTATATGTTACTTACGTACCCACAAGGATTAATGTGACTGCATACATATGAAAAAAATTCGTTAATACATACAAATATACATACACATATACATATGTATATATATTTTAAAAGTAAACTACATCCAATAATTAAAAAATAAAATGTTCTACAGTTATCATGAAACGTTAAAGAATTTAATCATTTTAATAAATTCATATCTATCTAACATTTCAATGATAAATAAAATAAAATTAAATTTATTAAAAAAATTACAATAGCTCTAATGATTTTCATCAACCCTGCTGATCCAAATCCTGATAGAATGCATTTATCTATTGATAATGACATTATATATATATAATTTTCTATAAAAAATAAATAAATACGGTAAACAAATGTGGATATAATATTTGATTCAAAAAGGAACTCTGTTCAATATATATAAATCCATACATAATGTTTATTTGTTCTTTATCCCTTTAGTCTCACTTATTCATTACCATAATAATGATATATAATTTTATATTTCATTATTTGTGGTCGTAAGTATTTTACAAAATATTTAAAAATAATAATAAATGTGTTTTCTATAATATATCTCAAATCGGATATGATAAGAATAAGAACAGTTATATAAATTCAAGGAAATAATTTAAAGAAAATATATTCAATTTAATGTAAATTCATAACCTATAACTTCAAAAAAATATAAAATTATGGGATTTTTGAAGTTATTTTTAGTAATAAATACAATGAAAATATCATGTAAATATCACTATAATTAAATTACATTCAAAAAAATTTATTCATTATTTTATGTGAAATTGATGTCATCATTTGAACTACATAATTTTTAAGTGAAATATTGAATTTAAAGGCCCCGAATTGTCAAAAGAATATATAATAATAATAATATCAAATTATTTACCAATGAATTATTTACATTCAATGAATCATTATCCTCATTATTTCCAAGTCATTATAGGTAATGTTTTATAGTTCCATGCTTTGGGTTCTTTGTTTTTTATGTTCTCTAAAATATGGGTTTACCTTGAAAAAAATGGGTTAAATATATCATTGATAAACCAATGTATTATTTATTCATGAAATGAACATTGATTATTAAATGTTTTTTGGTGTTTGTAAAATTTTAATAACATCACCAATAAAAAAATATACTTTTTAGATTGGTCAAAATATTTATATATTGTTGTGAAAAATTATTTAAAATAAATATATGATTTCCTATTTTAATTAAATTGTCTAATTTATTTAGGAAATTGCATACTATTTGAATGAAACTACATTAAAATATAATTAATAAATACACTTATCGATGAATAAAATGAAATATAAATTCTTCTAAATTCAATGTATATATAAAATAATCAATTTCATATATTCTCTCATAAATTAATTTTTTTTTCATTCAAATAAATTTAATAAAAATATTCTAGATATTATATTCCAATTTATGACATTTAACCATTGAATTTATATACATGAAATTCATATCTAAAGAAATAAAAGAAAAATTATCATTCACATCAAGGTCATAATTTTCCAAATAAATACCATTTTTTACACATATTATATTAATTCTATTTATTAAAATAAATGTAAAATAATGTACAATATTAATCATCTGTCAATCTCAAATGTATATTACCAACCATCAAAAAAATAAAAGACACATTGTCACCACCAAACATCACATCTTTTTGTGAAAATTCAATATTATAAAGAAAAACCATGACTAATTATGAATCTCAAAATTATACAAGATTTATATGGAAATAATAAATAATATTAAAAAATTTCCATAACAAAAAAACAAATATCTATATTTATTCTTCATTTCACAAAATTCAAAAAACTAACACCCAAAGGTGTTAAAAATAATTATGAAATAATTTTTTATGATATAAAATATAATAAATCCTTTATCAAATGGTCACCATGTTTCCCACTTTTAAGAATAAATATCAAGATGTTTCACTAAATAATATTTGATCATAAATAAAACCATTATTAAACCCTTACCAAAATATAATTCACTCCACCTCACAAAAATTATTCTATTCATACACAGTTACATCAAAAAAATGTCATTCTTCAATTTTAGTAAACTCCAAAATAATTAAAATATCCAAAAAACTCATTATATATTAGTATCAATAAGGTCACCATTTAAGAATCACGAATAAATATCAAATTTCCCTATTATTATTATATGAGTATTCATTTATTAAAATATGCAATAAAAGTAAAACATATTTTAAGTGGGACCACATAATAGTGGTTTAACTAATAATATATATAAAAAATAATACTTCTAACATTAATTATTTTTATGATTTCAAAGTATATATATTAACATGAGTAAAAAATATTAATTATCAACTTATATTTCATTTTAGAAACATTTTATATACGACATTATAAAAAATTACTAATTACATTTCTTGTGACACCATCTTGGAGAAAAGATAAATTCAACTATTGAAAATAGTTGTAGTTTATGACTAAATCATGTCATACATGATTAAAAAAATTAGATTTCATTAATTAAAATTCATCAAATTCATCATATAATAATCTATGTTCTTTCAAAAAATAACATTGCACAGGAAATTATGTTCTTAATATTGAATCCATATAGTTATCCACATAGTTTACATGAAAATAATATGATAATAAATATTATTATTGTAACAAAACTAAATCCTCGTAAATCAACCATTGTTATCACATTACATAAAAACAAATTAATTTAACTAGTTCCAAAAAACAATATAATCATTATTAATTTACTGTTAAATCTACTTTTACAGTGGTATTAGATCTTAATGTATATTATTTACTCCCCCAACCATTAAATTATTTTAATATTCTATAGTGAACTATAACATCTATTATTTTAAAGATGTTCCATCATAATAATAACATAGAGTGACTTGGGATGTTATGAATATAGAATAACTCATGAAAAAATCAACGATCCATGATAATAAAAAACCTAAACCTATTTAAATTATCCATTAATATAATCTGATATCCACTAATCATTTTAAATACTAATTTACTATATAAACCTGAGTTTTTATGTCCTTTATTAGAGTTGAGTATAACATTGATTTTTGAAAATATATATTATAGTGTTGAAAAGATAATCACAAAATCAATCAAATTATAAAATAATGATAAAAGAATTTATAAATACATAAAAACAACTTATCTAAACACCCATAATTATTATCATCAACCATTTTTTTCCTTCAAATGGAAGGGTCATTAAAATTCCTCCTGAATAATTTTCATATAGAATACACAAAATTCAACTCTATGAATCCGAAATAAATATATAATAATATACAAAAATATTATTTAAATAATATATAAAAATATTATATTACATTATTTGAGGTTAACTCATTAATAAAATAGATAAATACAATAGTTTATTCACTTGGTAACCATGAGTTAGCTCATTATCGAAGGAGTTCTTAAAAATATTCAAGTCACAAAATAAAAACCATCTGACTAAATAATTAGACCATTTAATATCACCATATTTCATTTGAATATATATATAATATTTATTATATGTATTTCTTGTCTCTATATCTAGTAATATATTGACCATTAAAACAATCATTGTTTCATCTCATGATATTATGATATCATTATTTAAACATCATCTTTACGATAACTTATGATACTCATAACAACAATTATAATTAAATTGTAATGAATAATAATTTTATAAAGTGTATATTAAATTTTTGGGTGTTAATATAACTAAATAAATAATTGAATGTGGGTTTTATAAAAATGTATAAAATAAATTTATTGGTTAACAACTAGAAAAAAATAAAAAACATTCCAAAGTAAAGAAATATTGATATTGGTGAAATGTGTTTTTAACTTAACATATCAAATTAATTTCTATTGGTTAATTATTATAATTATATTCATAAATTATAAATCATATATAATTTTTCCATTCATCTAAATATTTTCCTAGAATGGGATAAGAAAAAAATATATTTTTGGTCTTAAAATGGTACTTTTCTGAAAAATGGGTCTATCAAATTTTGAGTATTTAATAAATGTTATATTTTTCTACTAATTTGGTAAAATTTATTTTAAAAAAACAAATTATTTTTTTAAATAATAATCTATAAATTATATTAGAGTGAATAGTTCGAAATTTTTAAAAGGGCTATTTTTTGGAGAATAGTGGAAGGTATGTGTTTTTATTGAAAATAATACTTTCATTTATAGAAATTAAGATATTATACCGTGAATAAAATAAATATAATAGTAATTTTTTTTAATTATTTATTTCATATCCAGTTTATTTCATTTGAATAACTTTTTTTTTATATAATTACACACACATATATATATATAAACCATTTCATTGTAAAAAGAAATGTCATCACATTGGTGGATTTAATTGCAAATTAAATTCTACAAACTATTTAGAAAAATATATTAGAATGGATTAAATTTTTTCAATAAGAATTATTAATAATTTTTAATAATCGAAACATAATTTTTTGTTATTATAAATTGTAAAAAATTAAAATTTAATTATCTTGTTTATGGTGAAATTTGATTTACTAGAAAAATGAACAAAAATATAATTTTCTTTTAACCAATTTAACTTATATATATCATATGTTATGGAAAATACTTATACATCACCTTATCCCATTTCTAAATATATGTCCATTTTGAGGAATTTGTTTGTGAATCACTATCATTTTTTATTCATTTAGTAAATATATATTTTTCTTTTCATCCCCACATATAAAATCAGACCTCTTATGTTCCCCAATCCGTAATTAGAGAGAATTTTGATTCCGAAAATAATTTAAAAACTCTATTCATTACACCCCCTAATTACCTAGATCATTTTTTATCATATCGTTATCAATTGAATTATTAATGTTTAACCCTAAAGTAGTTCTCTAATGAACATTCCTAATTTTTTAACATAAAACTTCATATTATTTCCACCTATGGTAATTTAAATCTCCAAAAAATATGATAAAATAATTCAAAAACTATTAAACATAAATATATGTTATTATGTGAATTTAATAACCTATATTTACCCCTCTACCATATAATTGGAAATGAATCTATAGATCATGTATACCGTGGACTACCACCTCATGAACCGATGTTATTATTTTTACAAAATTACTTCCTCAAAATTTATTTAATGATGGATTTATTGTATATATATACACTATATATGACAATAATATACATTTAGTGTTATTAGATCACACTTATTTCTTACTATTCAGTCATTGGGTAAATGTAAATGATTCTTGTGTGTATGTGTGGACTACCTCCTACAATATTCTACGTAATATTTTTTCTCAACATAATTTTAAACATATCTTATTAAAGATAGATTTAATTAATATATATGATATAATAATGATTCATTATATTTTAGTTATTATATTCTTTTATTTAATTGCAACTAATAAATGAAAATAATGTTCATGCGTACGTACGTCCTACAATCTCTATAAATGGTTTGATTCATTTTTAAATATCTAACATCTATAGATTATTATGAATAAATAAATAATGAATGAATATGATATTTATATCATTATTAAAACTCATCAGATAATATATCCATGATCAATGTAGAAGGACCAAATATAAAAAAGAAAAATATATATGAAAAATAAAGAAGTTACCACCCAAAACAATTATTTTATCAACAAATATTTACAAATTGGTTAATAAAAATATAAAAAAAATAATATATATAATGATATATATGTGTGTGGTTATTTAATATATGTTCAAGACATTTATATTTACTATACAAGAGGTTTACAAACAACTAAAAAAATTCAAACAGGATTTAAGTGTTTATGTTTATTTCCCCACTATATATATTATATTATTTTTATTTATTAATCCCAATATATTATATTCTCTATAATAAATTTTTACAAACTACAAATTTTTCTTTTAAATTATTCTCTATATAAAATCAAGATAAAAAATTTATCATTAATGGAAAAAAAATATTTTCTATACTTTATTGGGAATATTTCTCTGCCTGGTCTGCATTTTCATAAAATGCCTAAAATAATGATTTCAACATAATAAAATTATTTATAAAAATCATTTTCATAAATTTCTTATTTTTTTATATTTTTATAAAATAAATTTGTATTCATTCTCGTAATTATGCGATTTTTAACTTTTTACAATAGTGCAACAGAAATATTATTTTAATGGCTGGGATAAAATTATATTCCATCATGATAAATATTTTATCTAAATATTCATTAAATTTTATAAAATATTCTTTTCAAATAAATTTATTCTATAAAATATATTAATTTCATTAAATTTATTACACCTACTTTTATAAATATTATTGATTTTTGATATAAATATTATTAAAGAAATAATTCTAAAATATAGATAAAAAATTTATTAAAATGGAATTAATTATGATTTGTGATTAAGATTTGTACAACATTATGTATAGATGAGAGGCTTCATCTTTGGAATAAGATCCATATCCACTACTAGTTTCTTTTCTAAATGATATACTTAGTGAATATAAAAAGAAATAATATATTAAAAGAAAATGTAAAATTCCAATTTAAAATATAGTAACTGTATATGAATAAATTTATGTATATCCTCTGAAATTACATGGACATACACCGGAACAAGAAGATGAATTTTTCAATGATTTTATCCATGAAACATAATTAATATAGAATAATCCCTAGAGAGCGGATATTTAGGAATTGGGGGAATTATTGAAACCATGATTTTTTTTGGGTTATAATGGATTTAGAAGACATAGTTTCACCTTATACAGACACTATTCTTTCAATTAATTTGAATTATGGATCTGCAAGACTATTCATTAATCATTGGGAAATCAATCTTGTTATGATAACGAAAAGGAATATGTTACCTCAAATTGATGACTTATTCCATTATCTTAAGGAAAAAAATATTTTTCAAATAATGACCGTTATTATATATATAATCAATTAAATGTAAAAATGTATGATATTTTATAGAAAAAAGTTAAAACAAATTATGTAAATTATGTGTTTATTTTTATTATATTTGGATTGACTAATGCACCAAATGGTTTTTTAAATCCGATGAACATAGTGTACACGTAATGAGTTTGTGATTTTTTTTGTATTTATTCATTATATATTTATGTATTTTAAATTATTAGAGGTCTATGAGATTCGTATGATGGTGATTTTTGATAATCATAGAGGAAAAGAGTTTAAGCGGAAATTTATGAACTATGAATTCTAGCTTGAAAAAACTTTTTTTGTTCTTTGTATTTCCTCTACAGATTGGATCTCAGTTTATAATGAAATGATTTGGGTTTTCCATGAATGTCTTACCCCGGAAAATATATTCGATGATTTTTTTTTATTTTGATAGGTTTATATGATTGATATGGTCGAATGTTTACCCAAATGGATAACCCATTAACCATGAACACTAATAAATGGTTTAAGTTTATATGGGAAATGAAATGTGAACGAATTTTTTTGACAATTGATGAAGATATTGGTGAGTCCTAATATTATTAATCGATCATCGTGAAATGATGGATTTTTTATTTATATCAATGAATCAAGGATTGGACATTGTTGTGACCTTATAGTTAATGATATATTTATTTCTATGAAATCATTCTATTAAAATATTAAGGAAAAAACTATATGACTCATTATCAGGAGTTTGTAATTGTAATATTTTCATTGAAGATATGGAGACATTATATGTATTATGAAAGATATGGATTATACCTGGATCATAAGAGTGTTAAATATAAATTTTCACAAAAGACTCTAAATATTATAAAAATTTTATGGTTGGATTTATATATGGATTATTATTCTAAATAAAATTCCACCCATGGATTCCATATAATGTAGAAGTACTGTGTAGAATAGGTCTTGGAATTCTAACGAAAATGTGAAACGAATGCAATCATATGTTCATAGATCTATTAATGATTGATATAGAAACTATTAAATAATATGATATATCAATTATATTTCAAATTATAATAAAACAATATTTTTTTAAAATTATAACAATTTCTCAACCTAATGATGCGAATTTAAAATAGAAAATTAATTTTGTGAATGATGTAAAATTATTAAACATTATTTTTAAATATGATGTTCTTAAAATTTTAAAGACATTGTGTGTTTCATCAATACATAAAATAAATAGGGAAATCATAGATGATTTTGATAAAACATTTCACTATACATCATGGTAGAAGCAATATGTATAGATATTTAAGGGAACATTTTTAGTGAGATATTATAATGTGGAAATTTTTTAACTATGTGTTAAATTGTTTTGTTTGAAAATAGGTGAAATATGAAAAATAACACCATAGAAAAGTGATGAAACCCCTACCAATTGCTATGTTTTCATGGTAGTATATTTATAATTAATTTCTCAATAGACTACATAGTAATCCAAAAGATAATGATTCCATATTGGTTTTTACTAACCCCCCACCCAATATATGCACAATTCATCTCTATAAGATAATAATTACATCATAATAACCTTCAATGGATAATTATTAATGATGATTTATTATTTCATTGAAAACATAGTTCACTTATGTTTGATCATTATCTGCAATTTACATTGAAATTCTAGAAATCTCTACAGATGTATCTTTATACTTAGCTTCATTAGAGCATTGATTTTTACCCTTAAAATGATATATTTTTGTAAAATATTATTCAAACAATATAACACAAATTAATTTCATGATCTCATATATTTTAATGTTTTCTAGATCATCATTTACATTTTTTAAGTTTTAATATAAAAATTCATGTCATTTATGTATTCAAATAACATTTTAGGACACATTATTTCGAAATAGGTGTCATACTATTACTTGTTTGGATCAAGTTTTTTAAATGATTCTTATTGGCCCAATACATTGACATTAACCAATAGAAAAGGTAAAAATAGTTATACCCATTTCAAAGAATAATATATAAGGAAACAAATAACGCCAATAAACTTAGTAAATATTTGGAAATCATAGTGGGAGGTCATGTATTCATCAATGTATCATTCATGGAAGTTTTTTTATAAGGTTCGGTATGAAATTTAATCATATCTCCAAGTGAATTGGATCTTTTGAAACCCTTGAATGAATTAGATATTTGGATTACAATTTAGAAATTCCATGAATTCTCTCTGAAGTAAATGGGGTGTACTATATATCTTTATTAATACTATAAATGATATACGAAACTAATTTTCAATCTATTGATGAAATTGAAGTTAAACATGATCTATGTTATTGTAACGTTATTATCCATATTTTATAAACTAGAGAACACGTGTTGAGGATTTTGATGAATCAAAATGTTTTGATCATTTAACGAAATCATAAGCTAAAAGAGGAATAGTGGGAAACTAATAAAATTATGCTAAATAACTACAAAAAAACTCATTGTGTGACATTAATGAAATTTCAATGATGAGTCTCCGGTGGGGAAAGGGAGAGAGACAGAGTGGCAGGTCGAGGTGCAAGGCGCAGCGCGGAACCCTAATCGACCGGGAGCCTCGGGTCAGCGCTAATCTCAGGTGGGACTCAGGTGGTGAAGGTCGGCGAGGCACTGAGGAGGGAGACATCATGCGGTGTAGGCACTTTCCTCACACAGATGACCTCAAGCGAGATGCGGTGCAGGATGGGGAGCGAGGTGCGACCCTACTCGGCCGGATCCAGGAGTCGAAGTCAGAGCTTTCTATACTTGCAGGGAGAATGTAAGGCCGACGATACCCCTCCAGTCGTTTTCTTTTTCCGCCCCCTTTCCCCAGATGTTCATGCTCCAGTTCCTTTCTCTATTATTCCTTCGATTACAATTTCTCAAAAGGAATCGTATTCATTTAAGGGATCCCCTGCAATTTTTTTATCTACATCAGAGTTTGAGGATGCTACAGCCTTTCACTCCAAAACCCTTATGGCCAGATTCTGTGGAGATCGACCTTCACTGGAGATGTTTGAGGGTTTAATCTACTAAATGTGGGTTATTCGTTCCCGGGTGACAGTTGGAACTTTGGATCAACATCATCTGAGAATCCACAGTTTTTCTGATGATGATTATGCTCGTGCTTAGTCATCGGAGTCGCGTTTGTGTGATAATCGACACTTCCTTGTCTTTCGCTGGACAATGCACTTCAAATGTGGTCGTGATTGCAAGGGTGCAATGGTGTGGAATCGACTTCCTCACCTTCCACCCACCTTCTAGAACCCATCGGTCTTTAAAGGTATCAGTGATAGGATCAGTTGTTTTCTCCGAATTGATGATGATACTCTTTGAATGAAGTTACTCGGCTATGCTCGCATTTATGTTGAGATGGAACTTTCGGTGGCACTCCCGAATCATCTTCATTTCCAAGTGGAAGGTTCTTTTTGTTTTTGGAAACAAATTTATTATGAGGAAACATTTGGTTTTTGTTCGCATTGCTCTCGACAAGGACACTGGGCCTATTTATATTGTCGACGTGGGAGGCAAGGTCACAAAGGATCGGCGTCTCAGCCTAATGATACCCTTGCTCCCACAGTCCCTCAAGTTGCAATTGGAATGCCTCAGTCTGGGGTCGGGATGAGTTCAAGATCTCTGTCGGGTGGTCATCAGTCCCCTTCGGGCGTCCAATGGGCTTCTACTTCAAGCCCTGGAAAACCATCCACATCTGCTTCTAGCCTACCAGGTTCTGCTGCTCATGCTCCTCCCTTTGTGCTGAAGGCAATCGAGTTAGGGGAAGACAAGAAAGGTAAGGGAATCGATGTTGTGGTTTCTGGAAGTGTCGGTCCTTCTTCTGACAATGTTTTTCATGGTGTGATGACTGCTCCTGATAAGAGAAGGGATGACCCATCATTAGAGAGCATCCCGATGGTTGATGAATCCAAAGGGAGCTTCAGTACTTCTGTCGGTTCTGTTGGGGAACATGCGGCAACAATGTCTATGACCCACTTGCCTAATGATGGGCATATTGGTGGTGAGTGGATTCAAGCATGATTGGATTCCCCGGTGGCCATCCATAACAAGTTTGATATCCATGGGAACATCAATCAACCAAAAAAAATCCAAAAATACAGGGGAGGTAAAGGGAAATCTTCAACTTGGGTGTTTCCTCACATGTCATTGGCAGAAAAGATGTGTTAGGTAGGTTGGGTAGGATGTGCACTCACTCCATCAGCCGCCAATCCGGTCTCAGGTCTGAGTTAGCACTTCTTTCAAAGAGGGAACATGATGATTTCTAATGTATGTTTGAGGATGATTTTTGGGTTTAACTTGCGGTTCTCATTCAACCATAAAAGTGATATATAGGTATGTTTTGACTTGTGTCTGAAATGGTGGACCCCCTTGGGCAGGTTATCTCGCATGTGGTTCTTCTGTGGTTTCTCACATTTTCCTTAAAAGTGTTTTTGAAATTAATAATTTATTTTTCAGTCAAGGATGAGATTTTTTGATGTTGGGATGAATGTAACACCTTGATATTTTCAGATATATTAATTAAAAGTAATCATGATGATAACATGTGATATAGACAACAGTAAGAAAAAATGAACTATAATATAGAATACCATTATTTGAAATCTAGAAAATATTTGTGTATTAATTGGATAAACTAAATTATTAATTTTATATGTTTTACACCTGTAAAATAATCATTAGTTAAAAATTGGACAGAAACCATTTTAAATAGAATGAAATGTTTTTATAAATATAATGTATATTGATATTTTTAAATTAAATTTATTATAATATGGGAATTATTTAAATTAAGTTATATCATAAATATTTAATCAAATTATTTATAAATTTTTAAATATTTTTAGGAAAGGCATATGAATAAATTGAGTTTTATCATTAATATAGTATTTTTCTGAAAAGTCAATTTTTTTTCTAGGCACTTATTTCAAATTTGTTTATGTCAACTTTTAAATAATGTAGTTATAAAAAATGAAAATATTATTTTAATTAAAATTTTAAATTTAGCTTAGATTTCTTTTAATAAATTTTTAGAATCCTTACTTTCATCCTTGATGAGTGAAAAGTACTTATTTTGTTCTGAAAATATCCGTTTAGTTTATAGAATTTTAAAATATCCATTTTTTTTAAAATTATTTTAAAATGTAAAATTGGTTTATTTATATTATTTTTATTCCAATTTAGGTATTTAGAATCTAGTTGATGTTTATTTTTGATATAGAAACTTTTTATATTTAAGAAAACATTTTCCTTGGAAATCTCTTTTTCATCGCACTCGTGGGATTAATTTTAAATTAAATACAACCAATTCTATTAATTAAATTTGTTAAAATTGATTAAATAGTTTCAATTAGTGAAATAAATATTACATGATAATTTTAAATTAAATTAGTTTCATAATGGATAGAAAAATGAGGAAAAATTAATTTCATTATTTAAGGATAAAATGGGTTCAACGGGTGTTAATCCAAATAATAATTGTATATTATTCACATAGACATGTAAAAATCCTATGTTATGGAAATATTTTTGTATTATCATATTAAAATATAAAAACTATTTTCCTTTGGAATCATTATTATGAATTTATCGCTTCATATTCATTTAGGAAATTTTTATGTGGGTCCCCTCCGCCACTAATAAATGGATACCTCATTTTCCATCATTTCACCACATAAAGTGTATTTCTCAACCTGTATTTTCCCAAATACATTTATTATGTCTATAACCACTATATAGACCATTTGGTTTTATTGTATGTGATATTTGGATGGATTTATATATAAGCATAAATAGTTTTTTTTTAAGAAGGGGCATAGTTCGTAACCACGCTTCTTCATTATATTTATTCTTATACCGCATTAAAATATTCTATATCAATTTCAAAATAATAGAAATAAAATCTACCATATAAAAAGAAGTTATTAAATTAAATTCAAAACCTATATCTATCACATATTCTATCAAGTCGTTAATGAAATCATTGTTCGTGTATATGATGGATTTCCACCTCACAAACATTTGTAAATAATATTTACATCATTTCCTATGAAAACTAGATATAAGGATGTATTTAATGTATAAATATGAAATTTATGACATAATTGTACTTATAGAGATCAAATATCACATCTGACCTCTCGACTTATAATATATTGTTAAATAAAAACATCTTTTGTGAATACATATGGACAACCACATCCACAAATCGATTTGATGCATTTTAAATTATATATTGTAATTAATTGAAATAATGGTAGATTTATGTAATATATTTGATATATATGATATCAGTATTATTTTTGAAAGGTTTTTTATTTTTTACCACATTCATAAATTGGTCAAAAAATGGATACACTGATCATTCCTACATACAAATTACCATCTTCGTGAATGGTGTAATTGAAATTTCAATCATTAAATTTTTGTAATTTAAATAAAATAATATATCAATAGAATATATTATATTTATATAATGATTATATTTATAAAGATAATGAAACTGTCAAAAATTTATAAGGATTGAATGTACCAAACCAAACATAAAAAAACAAGAAGTTGATGTTACAAAAAATTCTACTTTTAATGAAGTATTGTAAATAAATAGGTGGTAAAAGATTTTATGTAAATTTTTTTTATTATATATATATATATGTATCGTTCTTTGATGAATTTATATTTAATAAATATGTTATTTGAACACAAATTATGTGATTTAAACTAGAACTATGAGTTTATTTCACAATATTATCAGTAATTGGGATTGTTTATGTGAATTTCATCAAAGTGGAAATTATTTTATAGGTCTATATTGATCAAAATATATTTTATACTACTCTGGTAATTGATATAAATTAAAGTTTTCTATTTCAATTTCTTCTATATGGGTACTCATGATATGAGGAAAATATTTCAATGGAAACTTACATTGTTTTTCAACTTATTATGGAATCATTCTCTTCTCGGTATATATTTTTCAAAATAGAGAAAAAGAATGTTTTTATTTTTATCTATTGGTTTCATATTTTTTTTTTTCATATTTTAATTTTTTTTCAAAATGGTTTAAAACAAATATTCATATCTTTTTCTAAATGTGGTTCTTTTTTATAGTTTTTGCAGTTCTGTGAAATAAATTTTTAATGGAATATTTTGAATTACCTTATAACATTACAACTCATTTAATTGAAACTTTTTTATAGGATTACAATTTTTTTCAATAAAATGGTTTCTTAAATATTATGAAGTTATGTTAGATTTTAATTTACTAATATGAAAATGTAGAGTTTATTTTTTTATAAAAAAATTAGTGATCCTTTTAATGTATATTAATATATGAAACATATTTTAATGAGTGTGATGCCCCATAGGGGTGTAATATTTTATAAAACTATCAATATTACTCTATATGGATTATAAATATGATTATTGATTGAAGAAATTGTTTACTTTTTCAATGCTAGTTTTTCAATATGAATTTTGACATTGATTATGTTTCACAACATTAATATTATGAATGAATTATAGTTTTTGATGAGGTAGAGCCACTATATCCCCTTGATGAATTGGTAGGATTGATTAGACAAACTAGTTTGGTTATTTTAATGGGGAATTACACATTTTTATAAGATAACTTGGAAGAAGGAGTTGATGTTAATTTTTGACATCTAGTATTATGTATTTATTCATTATGAAAGTAATTATTATTATACATGGTATTATTTATTTGTTAGGTTATCTATGGGAATATAAGAATATTTTATGGAATCAGTCATGTGCAATATTTAATTATTATCGTGGGCACATTATTCATGTTTTATTTACATTATAATTGCTACTCTTGTAGGCATATCCTTATTACGAATCTGATATCAACCATTTTTTATGATTAATTTCCCCATATTTCCAGGAAATTTATTATGATTTAGAAGTTATAATAATTATATATTTTTAATATTATTATATGCATTAACCCATAAATTCGATTATTTTATTAATTTTATACTCACGGAAATGATGATTTTTTAATGTTCTATGTAAAATATCATCATATATTCCTTGAAATTTCTATGGGACTCTAAAATAAAATCTAAAACATTTTAAAAAAACCTCTAAAAAGATTTTGGTGTCATTGAACTCATGATTAAACTATATCTTTAGAAATGTCCAAACAAAATTTTCTATGGAAAATAGCAATAAGTTAATAATAAAAAATTATTTTCATAAAAAATTACAATATGGGTAATAAGAAATTATAATTGAATTATTAGTTGAAAAGTAATTATTCTTATTTTTTTAAAATAAAATAAAAATAAACCAATATTTATTATATGGAGAGTTAGAGTATGATCTATGAATAAGAAGTCTATGTAATTGTTTTGTCACTTTAGTTTTAATTTTTTGATATATTATTCATATTCAGCATTTTTTGGGTTATATATAGTAACCCATGGATGTACATTATGAAATATTCATTAAATTCATGTAATTTAAATATCTATATCATGTTCAATATTTTGATCGATTTGTATTCAATGAAGAAAAAATTCTTCAGTTTTCTTTTCTAATCGCACTTTCAAATCAAGAATGACAATTTCTAAAAACAAATTGAAAATTTTAAAATTTATTATCTCAAAAGCCCAACTTTTTATTCCACTCCATTAAATCGTGGTGTTTACATTAATTCTAACCATTTTATCATCTTTCGGTCCACATTTTGACTAAATGGGTTCAAATATGTTTATTTAAACATATATTGTTTGTTATTAGGAAATACCCCCCCAATGCTCATATTATTTATTTCACCTTATAAATTGAATATCTATAATTATTTTATATATTATTTTATTTTCCAATTTTCATCAACATTCTTTATAGTATGGTATAAATAATCTATTTAATTTTTATTTTTAGATTATCAATGATTTCTACAGTCATATTTGTTTTAATTACCAAGATTTCATTCAAAATTTCCATTTTTATTCTATGTAATAATTATTATCACATATGAGTAAAATGTCATGAATACTTATTAAAAGATATTGTAATACCTAATTATAGGAAAAAATCACAATCTTCTTTGCGATCAATGATGGTCCAACATTTCACCAACACATCTTCCCATATTTCCATGCTAGAAATGACCCAATCTAGGATTAACATCCATGAAGATCTGAATGAGACTATGACCCATAATAAAGGGATTCTTCTATATTGAATAGTATTGTAGGGACCTGTATGGTAGAATATATAAATCAGAGAAGGGTGAAATTATGATTGGTGGCTATATAGTATAATTATATGGAAACCAAATTATCCCTACATGGTTTTCCACTGATCCACTAATTAAAATCCAAGGTACATGGAAAATGAATATCCTCCAGTATATGAATATAATAATCTATTGAACCATCCATATAGGGATGATATATTATACTAATTCTATAATGAATCCCCATCACCTCCATAATAATCGTCTATATTCTTGAAATAAAACTATAATCTCTTTAAAGACAATAGAATAGGGTACCTAATAATACCACACGGACTCCGATATATATAACATACCTAGATTATTATCCTTGGTGGCATTACAAATTAGAATAAAAAATAATATTTGTTTCCAGTAATCAATAACCACCATAATAGAGTTCTTCACATTGAGATTTTATTTTTGTCTACAAATAATTACATGGAAACCATATACACTTCTATCCATTCCTTATAAGAGAATACAGTAGAATAAAACAATTTTTGTGGCTAGCCTATATCCGCTAGATGGCCTAATAGTGAGAAATATCTAACTATGTCACTCTTCATACTCATCCACCAAAAATGTTTTCTTGTGTCAAAGTACATCTCTGTAGTGATATTGTCGATGGCCCATGAAGAACAATGAAAATCATGTAAAACATAATTATTCATTGATAATGGGATAAAAACAAATTCCTAAAAAATATAATCTCATCTGATGAGAGAAAAAATTGAAACAATCTCACCTCCATGTTGAGATTCCCTAATTCATATAAACTCACCATATGACTATTATTGTTATAAAATAAACTCAAGAAGATATAATGATAAAATAACACTAGACATAACTATTCCCAATTCATCATATTTTAATCTATATTTATATATAACTAAACAAATGCAAAAGTATCCACTCCACAGTAAATCCAAATATATCCCTAGATAGACATTTAATAGTTAGAGTGTCTTTTATGCAATTCTCCATCAATTGGTGGTACAATATGCCAAAATTGAACATATAGAGGCATTTTACCAATTTATAAAGAATGAATATATTGTATTCCTCAGAAAATATTTATCCTAGACACTTTTTATCAAAAATGTCTTTGAACCCATCCCAAAAGGGATAGTCTCACAAACACTTTAGATCATTCATAATTAAATAAGATTCCAAATCATGAGTGGTGAATTTTCTATGCTGAAAAAATTATGATAAATATTAATATTTCAAATTATGATCACATTTCATGAGAATATAACCCAAAACAGTACTATAAAAATAAGAATATACCACATACTGCTCACTAAGTATACTAATGATTATAATTTGAACCAATGTGTGAAGTCATTTTAACACCACAAAATTGGTCTATCATTTAACATCCCGTGATAATTTCACAACCTTCATAGTAAGAGTATGTAATTGTGATGTTTGATATGAAAAAACCATTCCGAATCATAGATTTTTTCTTGTAATACATATGAATCTATGATTTTCTAGGTCATATTTTGGTTCATCCAATGAAGAGACAACCATTATCTTATCATGATTAACTGGGAGGATATCTTCCAAACTCATTTTCCATGAACATATCATAATTAATATTGAAATTTAATTTATATATATTTCTATAATGGTTGTGAATCATAAGATATCTAGAACCAAATTTATATGGTGATAACTCTCATCCCAAGAATACGGATAAACTAGGATAATTTCTTTACATACTTTCAAAAATTTCTCAAGATACTGATGAAATGACCATTTAATAAAATCTATTAACACTACTGAAGTAGTAGTGAGGCCAAATAGAAATAAAATCAATTCATAATTAACATTACAACAAAATATAGAATATTTTTAGATATGAGACTCCAGAATTGTGATTTGATCAAACTCCAACTAATGATCATCATTAAAGAACCACATACCTTCTTTAACCAATGACTATGTTCATCCACATATTATAAAGGGTTTTTATTATTAAAAATAACATGATTCGTCTTTTTACAGTCTATATAGATATGCATAAAATCATAATCCTTCATTGAAAAATGGAATTTTTCTACCCATGTGAAACACTAGGATGAATATAATTATTCTCAAGAAGATCATACTACTGAATATTTTTCTATTTCGTATCATATTGTTCCATATTTTATAAGGGTATAGAAATTATCTACCAACATAGAACTAGATTTACTGAGAAATCAACATTCCTCTATACATGATTAATTAATAAATAACTTTGGAAAAAAATTGGAAAATACGGAAAACCACGTGAAGACCTACAAAATAAGAAACAACATCCGGATCGTCTAAAAATGTTAGACAATATAATCCTGAGCTCTAAAGGAAAACTTCCTGTTATACATGATCTCACAATACACTTGACATAAAACAACTAATAACCCCCATAATCAATAAATAATGATACATTCTGAAATATTACAATCATTCTCAATTATGTGAGTGACTATAAAAAAATTACTAATAATGATGGGGGAAATATTTATATTAATAGTGAATAAATACTAGAACAAATTCACATAAAAAATCAATGAAGAATAAGAAGTATAAGAAAACTACCAATATTTCATCATTACAAGTTTTATTATCATATCAATAACCAATATAATACAATTAATCAAAAATTTCAACAAAACAATAAAAATAAATAAATAAATCAGCGTGAGCCACCTCTATCAAATCAAAATGTTTCTATATATGATGGAAAAATTACATTATGACTAAATGTAACCATTTCCATGTTATATCCAACTATAAACTAATCCAATTAATTAACATAATTCACTAATTATGAAAAGGGATATATAACTATAGACTTTAATTATTTTCACTAGGATAAAATGTAATATTCATATTGATATCGTAGACCATAATATGGAATAAACAATATTTTGGAGGACCAATATAGATGGCCCCCAAGGCCACATGTACTGAATGTCTTCACGGGAGTAAGAACATATCATTATATGTTTCCTAATTTTCATATATGATAAAATTTCTAGGGAATACCAATGGATGTTATTGATGATTTAGAGGAGACATGTTATTGGGAACTATGTCCACGTACCTCACAAATAACATGCCACATTCACTTTTCGCAATGAACCAATGAACCTTCCAGTAGGTGGAACATGAGAAATATAGAATCCATTCATGGATATCATATCCACCTTCTCCATTATATTATTTTATTAAAAGTCTAGTATAATAGGTAATATTCATCATATGTATTAATGATTCGATGTTTGGTAAAAATCCTTCCATGTATTGTTGTGATTTTTGATGATTGTTCATCACTAACTCCGGTGAAAAAACAGCTCCATGAAATGGTTGGTGTAATAAAACATTGAACTATATAAATAATATAATGAGAGGAATTAATTAATATTCCAACATAAGGTACTCCTTGTAGAAATTTTGAAATAAATAAAACTGAAAACCCTTCCATTCAGTGACCACCAGAATGTTTTCTAAAACCATAATGTCCTACCAATACATCCTATGAATCTTCAGACATGAGGATACATATATGATCATAGTATAAATAGATATTTATAGTAATTTGAATGTGTGGTCCATATTTTCCATACATTCCTCCATATCTTATGGTTAAATCAGTCCCTTAAAGGACTTGGACATTTCATGTAATAACTCTCGTACTCAATCGAAATCTACCGAAACTCTTGGTTATTCATAAAATGCATGGTTTTGAACCCACAGTACATTATATTACACAAAATTAACTATACATATGATATAATTTAATAGATTATAATCCAAAATTGGATTCCATTAATGATAATATAACACTTTCCCCTCTCTTGGATCCCATAGGACGTGCCATGGAGGAATATGTTTACACGATAAAATAATAATGAAATTATCATACAATGAAAATATATCAATTTAATCCTATAAAAATAATATAGAAAATAAATCATAGTTAAAAAAATACAAGAGACAAAAATCCATACATCCCACAGTTTCATGAGGCTTTTCATGGAAATAGGTGGTTATCACTCACTACACCCTACCCTAGAATCCCAAAAAATACTACTTCCATTATAACAAATTCACAAAACATACAATTGTAATGCTCTAATACTATTTTTATGTCCCAACCTAGATAATTGATCCATATATGCACCAAACTATACTACAATATTACCCAAAGGTCATTGATGATTCTCATTGGGTGAAAATGAGAATCAAGGTATTGAACAACAACCAGAGGGATATTATTTTTACCCAACCGAAAAAAGTGTTCATGGAATATATATTGAAAAATATACAAAAAAATATGTAGAAAAAACATTCAATAATTATAATAAAAATAAATGTATAAAGAAATAATTTCAAGTTATATGTAAAAAAACTAAAAAAATAACAACTATCATCCTCAAATAGCTATTTAATATTTTCAATGGGAATCATTAAACTAGCACAGAAAATAAGCCCTATAAATATTTAGAAATATTCAATTCCTTACTACAGTGCCTTGCAAATTCCTAAATTAGATTAAACATGGTGTACATACTGCTGAGGTAGTGTGTAGGGTGTGAGCTAACTAAGAATATTAATATCCCACCTAGGTGTTCCATATCCTGCCTCAATACAATATTACAAATTTTCTAAATTATAATAAAGCATGGAATGATAATCAATTAATAATTTTCGAAGAAAATGAAATTTTAATAGTTCTCATTTTTCCAAATCATTCCTAATGCATGTCAATAATATTTAGAATAATTAATTTAGTAAAATAGTTCAATTTATTAATGAATTTATCATATCATATTAAATTCATAAGAAATAATACCAATAATAATTGTAGACCACCAAGGATAATAATTCCTAGGAAATCTAGGTTAATCATACCATAATAAACAATCAATTTCTATAGCAAACTAATGTCCCTGGATTCAATGAATACATAATATTAAATCTGAGAAAAAAACAATAATGTGAACCACCTACAATGTTAATAATGTTATTAGAGATAATATACCTATGATATATGAATGAAATAATTACAAATAAAGTGAACACCTCTAAAAATTAATTGTATAAGGACCAATACATAATCCTCTACCTATGTTACGAAGGATCCTATGTGGAATATCTATCAAATTAATTTCAATAGGATTTCATAATTTATGAAAAATACCAAACAAACCATTAAAAATATTTATGGATACTCATTCAAGAATCAATTTAAAAATTCAATTAAGATTAATGATCATTTTTCAAAATGAGAGGAAACTATGTTTTATTAAAAAAATCCATTTTATACAAGAATACATGTCAAATAAAGTATTATTCTAATTTTTTACAAATACTATTATGGAAGAATGTGAAAACATAGTTCATAGACCATTATCTAGCTATATAAAAAACAACCTCAAACATTGGTCACCTGAAAATCAAGATGAGATCTAAACATAATAGAAGGAAATAGAATAGATGTATGATATTTAAGAGGCCCTATAAAATGAATCCCAGATAAAATATTGATATTTATTTAACTTTTTTAAAAAAATTGGATATATTTACACATACATTAATAATCACACAAATTTCACCACAACCATCAATGGAATTGGCCACTAGGAGACAATCACAAATGGGATTTTGAATAATTTTTAGAAGGATAATAACATCTTCCATATTCCCCAGAAACACATTCTAGAACCAATTCTTAATCTATAAGAAATATTTGAATTCAGATGGAATTTATCAGACCTACCAATATAGGAGAAACCAACCATCTATGGATTATAGAGTCATGAAATGAATTTTGGGAAATGTAACACCAACCATAGAGAGTCCCTTTATACATAAAATATTTAATAGGGTTGAGGGAATGGTTTAAAAAAATTTAACATAGTTCCAGGGTAAAATATTAAACAAACCCTCATAAACATAGTCAAGTATGAGGATACTAGTCACCTAGTTTCAACCATTGACTGTATAGTTGTTTTATAATGAATTTCTACATGACTAGTAATCTCATGGTCCAACAATTGGAAAGCCTCTAGGAATTCCGTTTTATAGGCTACCTTTGTCTAGGCAAGGGCCTCCAATATCCACCAAATAGTCTAAAAATTCCCCCCATAAATACCGAGACCTAAGCCAATCCTCAGATCTATAAATATATTTTAAACTATTTATAAATTTTTATTCATTATTATCTTAAATGGGATTATACCCTAGGTTGAAGTGGGATGCCCAAATTAATCCCTCAATTAGGCTTTATACCAATAAAAATTCAAAGGAATGATGGATTCTCTGGAAATAACTGAGTCCATTGATCCCTCAATAAAGATTCATAGACCTAATCTCATGAATAAATGAACAATTCTGTCATAATAAATTAATTAGTTATATATTTTTTCCATATAATACATTCTTATATTATTCAATGTCCTCCGCTAGATACTTCATAACAGAACCTCCTCTCTCCATATCAAGAATATCCCAAGATAGAACATGGGATGAATTAGGGTGGTACTTCATGAGATGGGATATGTGGAAAATATCATGAGTTCATGTCAACTATTTTAACAACTATTTATGATAATAATCATTCACGACCAACATTGTGATTTAAAATAGCATAAAATATCTTCAATAAACAATCACCTATTTATCATGCCGATGGGGACCTAACGGAGGAGACACGTTCAAGATAACTTGGTCTTCAATAGAATAAATACAGAAGAAAACATAAAATATCAGTGTAATAATTCTATAGAATTTGATTTCTAACTAATCTACGATATATATGTATATGTATATATATATGAATCATGATGAATTCTACTGATAGATACTACATCCTACAATAGAGGACATGCCCACCTCTAACAAAAAATTAGGCATCCTTTGTGATTGGCCATAAAATTTCTCAAAGGGTGACATTTTGATAAGTTAGTATAGACTATTATTATAATTTATCATGGTTAGACACAAAAGGTTGTCCCATGATACATTGAAATCTAAGACATGTGTATATATCATGTCCTCCAAAATCCACAATCAAGGATTCATATGACCATACATTTTAGGATTGCATGTTTTACTCAATTTGACTAGATTTTACCTCACCTCTTCATGATAGTTATGTTATATGGAAGTAAATCATGGATACCCATTAGAGATAGTGGAATAAAATACCCCATGCAACCTTGTGGACACCAACAAGTACAAATTACCCTGATCATTGACATTGCCGATGTATGTGAATGTATTAAAATGCGCTTAACACATCAAACCATCATTAAACACCCATGAAACATTCATATCCAAGAGAAACATTTTAAATTTACAATGAATACAATATACACCTTCTACCATTTATTTACTATAACCATACAAGGGTGAATTAATAAAAATTTCTTTTGATTATCATTCTTTATCATCTCGTAGGTGTAATGGTGTGACAGAAAACTGGATACGTTTCACTGCATACATATCCACTAGAGACATCATCTCATGTCATTGCACATCATTACACATCAAGAGTGGAAGAAACATGGAGAAATATTAAAACATTGAAAAACTAAATTATATATGCATAATAAGATCATAAACAGATTTCAAAAATAATGAATCCCATTAGAAGTGAAAAGCCAATAAAAATGGTCTCACCCCAATATAAAAATTCCTTAATTCTTATAAAATCATCATCCTCCTATTGTAACAACATAATAATGTCATCGGGGGATGATGAGAAATAAAAACTGTTGAGAATCATAACTACACCATCAACATAGGATTCCAGATGAATATTAGTTAAAATAGTCATATGTATCACCTAAAATTTAGTTTCTAATATAATTTTAAATGAGTATTATCTATATATTGTGTCCAAAATGATACCCCCCTCTCAAATAATTATGTGATACCAATATTGAATGAACTGAGGTATTCAAACCATTTCTTTTCCATAAGGTTTTTTTATTTTTGGAGAGTATTTTATATAGTCTCTTGTTATAATAGAAAACAACCATCCTCCAATAGAGAGACAGTGATGCTAATATTTATATTCATACATAACAAAAGTGAGCATTAAATAATGAGTGGGGAAATTTTTCTCATGCACTTGAAGTTAGTGATAGATTTATTGCACTACATGATAAGCTATTACCATTATTCTTCCTAGAATAGAACAAAAATCATGAAAATATAACATGAACACCTTAACATTCTCAATAAATAAAAATATAAGAGTTAATGATTCAATTGGTTTCAATACATCAAAATTTATATGGCTTTTTTAATCCCAAAAAAATTTCACCACTTTGGCTATAGCATTCAATGGTCATTCTAGGTTTTAGAATCAATATAAACACACCAATAATATATTAAATTTCCAAGGAAACTATGAATTTAAAATTCATACAACGGTTCTTCCCATTACAAGATATTCTTGACCATTTTATGATCAACATATAAAACATGTTCTTAAATCACTAACTCGAAAAAATCCATCCTTCTATATTGATATATCATTTATATTTATTTTTGCAATGGAAGTGATTATTTGGTATTTGAAGATAAAAATTGAGATAGATCCCTTGCTGACAGTCATAATTTGAATAGATTAGGATATCATATAAAAATACCCTAACAATGGTGTTGAGATATTGATGCAATATCTAGTTCATCAATGCCACTAACACTGAATGATTTCTTGTTAACACAAAAATGAATTACAAGATGTGTGTAATGGACACACCTATTATGAAAATATTTCTTTGGGATACCATACTCATGAACCCATAGATGATGATACCTTAAAAATTGATTTATTTTTGAGACCCACATAACCCCCTTTAATTAATCAATGAGGTTATCCACATTGTATATGGGGAAAATATTATTAATATTTTATAAAATTCATCTTATAATATGATATGTTGTGATGTAATTAAACATCAAACCAATAAACATGGAGCACTATAGATACCCATATTGGAACATTGGTATTAGTTATTCCTTTCTCTAAAATATTTTCTAACTAAATAATGATTAGTTTTAGCTAGCAGGTGTTATTCATCATTTCGGTAGAGAAATTATTTTCAAAAAATTTACTTGGTCAATCATAAACTCTACACAACTATTAATATAATTAATTGTGTAACCATATGGTAAAATAAATGGATAACAAAATAACCCACATAATGATCAATTAGATAGGTAACATCACTAGAATGAACTAAAATGATAGAAAATTCACTTCATAAATATATGAATGATTTTTCATAATTCTTTTACCTCAGCTAAAAAAATACTTAAATCTAAGAGCTCCCTGTAAAAGAAATTAACATGAAATTACAATGATAATAACCAATATTGGAATATTTAGGGACTATCTAATACACCCTAGTCATTATGATAAACAGATTTCGATGTAGAACAAAAAAATACTAAACCAAAAATACTTCATAATTTAAAATAGATAAGAAAATTCAAATGAAACCTGTTATCTACACACATTAATTGAGGCTTCTCCCTATTGATAAAAAATTACCTTATCTCAATCATATATTTCAACCCATAAAAACTGGAATAAATAAACAAGATTGAGTCTCCAATAACAAACAGAGATGTTACTCTAGAATATTGAATAAAGATGGTGTTTTTCCATATTTATTTAACTTTTTCATCTCCAAAGTTAAACTTATTCACTATGAGAAGGTAATTCACTCATGATCCCTATACATATATCCCAACATGATTTGACGGATTTGACTACATAGTATTATCATTTTAATCTTGATATCCCAAAACCTAATGGGTATAAAAAAATATTTTTATGAAATTACCAAATTCCATCAGTATTAATGGGGATTATAAACCTCATTGGTATGTTATATGATCATTGGGTGTACCCTAACTGGTAAAAATGATAATATGTCAAGGGAGTAATATTTTTTGAAATTTATGATTCATTGGACGTTTTTTATAGAGAACAACCTCCACCAACCATTTTATTATCATGCTTGTTTCTCCTATTTCCAGGTACTACATTGATCCTTCCATTGGGTAGAGGTATGAGAAATAAGAAAATAATATTTCCTACGAAATCCATTTATTCCATCAAAGACCTATTGATAGTGGAAAAATAGGTGATAATATTAAACATATATACATGTGATCATTTATTTTATTCAAATAAATTAATTTATTTTAGATCATTTATAGAATTATTCATCACCTTCTACATATAAAAATCAACTAGCTCTATAGTAAGATTACTGTTCTCTAACACTAAACTCTCTACCTGATTTATGGTGGAAAAGTCTATGGACATTAATATCATCAAATATTATATAAAAGACTACGGAATTAAATGTATCTTGAAGACTATCCACTATGATACCACATATATTTTTTCATTAACCATAAAGTACAACCTTCCATTTCTAGGACCCTAGAGTATTAAAATATTATATTTAACCATTATCGAAATAGGTTTTCAGGATGTTGATGACTTGAAAAATATTTTTCAGCCTTGTATCCATTTCATGGAGTTTAATAAATCCAATAAATGGTCATGGATTAATCATAAAAACTATGAAATTTTACATATATATACTCTAGTTCCTTTTTTTAACTCAAAATATTGGTTCTAAAACAACACTATATTTTGTTCTGTAGAATTAACATTTTGTATGAGAGCCTCCAAGTAACTCCGATCAGACGGAGGATTCCATGGAGGACATCTACCACAACACCTTATTGGGGAACAAATAAAATATATCTCAAAGGTATATTTATATATTAAAAAGATTGATAGATAAAATCATAAAAATATTTCAACTAGAAAATTGTATGAAAAAATGGATATTGTGGCCAAAACCCATAATATTGAAAACAGATCCCTACATCCTATCGAAATTTAAGGATTTTATAGGAACAAGCAAGCAATGTAGTCACTCCAACCAACCCCTCACATTCTGAAAATCCAATATCCTTTCTATTGAATTCAAAATAATAATATAGAACATGATATTATAGTAAATTTTCATGTCTTGGAGTAGAAAATCTATTCAACTATTCACTAAACCAAATCACAAAAATACATTAAGGATGATTTAAATCTATATAGAATTGAAACTAGAACTCCATCATCAAACTACAACCAGATGGAAATGTTTTTTTTACAAAAAAAATCCTGATACAAAGAATATATACAAAATAATTTCCAAAAAAGTAATATCACACAAACCGAAAACTACCAATGGTAGTCATACAACCAATATAAGAAATGCATAAACTCAAAGTAAAAGTCCCAAAACAACCAAATTGGAAATACTAATGAACATATAACTACTAATAAATGTGATATGTGGGAATAATCCCACCATATCAGGACTTATACTCATACCCAGTTGTTATAAATATTGATGACTCACTATGTTTCAACAAAATTTATTATATAGTATAAAACATGGTGTACACACCCAAAAAATAATGTATAGGGTGTGAGATAAATAAGATCAGTTAGATCCCATGAATATGTTTCATATCATCTATATATATACAATATTCATAATATTCTCTTTCTAAAATAAAACATCTAATGATTAATGGCATTAATGTTTTATATCATAATCAATATAAAGTGTTCTCTTTTCCCTAATCATTCCCAATCTTATCTAATATAATTTGAAAGGATAATTTTAATGAACATGATATATTTTTTAAACCATTAATTATATCATATTAATACTAAAATACTTTGAATTTAAAGAATTATTTCAAAAAATCCTATGATAATAATGATTTGGACGGTAGGTAACTCATAGAATAATAAACAATCAATGTGTAGTTTTCACTCAAGTCCTTATATAGAATGCATCAACAAACTCGTGATGGATGAACGACCTAGAAAGTGAACCCACCAAAATGTTAATAATGTTCCGAGACCCAACATATCTAAAATCTATTAATGGTATAACCCTAGCGAAAGTGAACTATATTAAAAATTCAATATATAATATTGAATACAAAAACCTCAACCCAACTAGCCATGGATCCCATTTGTGGATTACATCAAAAAAATTATAAATTATTTATCAATTATATAAGAATTCATTAAAACTATTTAACCTATATTATTTTTAAACCCTATAAATTAACTAATTTTACAATATATTGAAAATACTTATTCATTTACCAATAGGAGTGGAAACCCCATACTTTTCAAAAATTGGTTTTGAAGAAGAGCGATAAATCAAACCATCGATTGTCAAAATCTATTTATAAATAAATTTAAAATATAAGAGTATCATAGATTATATAAAATAGGCTAGTGATAGAACCACCTAACTCAAAATCAGGTTGTACAATAACCACAATATTATCAACATTCACTATAAAGTAAATTGAATGTAATAATAATAAAAAAATTCCTTAAATGATTATTCCCCCAATGTATAATCATATATCTATATTAAAGGGGTAAAAAATATCATATATTATTTTATACCTCAAATATAACATCTACAACACCATGAACATTAACGGATATAACCTCATGGAGGCAACCAGAAAACGGATTTAAAATTAATTGGGGATGTATCAGGACATGATGCATAGAACATAAAAAGGTATCAAAGAATCACTTATAATTCAATGATTTATGGAGGAATTTAGTGTTAATATATCATTAAATAATAGACACCAAGAAACGGGGAATCTATGTGACAATAGAATAAGGTGGAGAGAGCTCACTTTTGCCCTAGAAAGTCCCCATATTCATTTAAGACTGATTAGGGATGATGGAATTGTATAAAAGGTTAGATATAGGTTTCATGTAGTATAATGACTAACCCACCCACACCCGCATATTAATTCATCCCATCCCATATACACTGACAACTCATGGGATACCAATGTCTAGTATGTGGTAGAAGATAAAATGTCTATAGCTCTGGAAATCACACAATATTGATGATGGATATATTGTAGGAATTTAATTATTGTTGGATTTAACTACATATAAGGTTTATCTATATAGACACTGAATGTCTAACGGAGTCCATAATTTTCCAAACAACTAGCCCCTTTATCAAAACACTATACAAGTTTCAAAAATAAATTAAATATGTATTAATAGTACCGATAAATGGGCATATACATGGGGTTAACGTGGGGTTATAAAAAGATTATATGGTTCATGTATTATATTATGCAACAATATATTAGGCTATGAATCATGATTTATGGTCTATTTTTTGGGGTATGATTTTCTGGCATTATGTTTACGAACCTATAATATAGTCTCTTAAAAACATGTTTGTCTTATAATCACATGTGATATTCAATTGATATTTCTTATGTTCACACATTATATAGATTCGAATATCATCCCTTTATTATGTTTACATCTCCTATGTTGTTAATAATATTATAAAATATGATTTCTTTATTTTTGGGTCTATAGTAATAGTAAAATAGAAAAATGGTTATATTACGAAAAAAAGTTATTTTTCTATAATCTCTATAGAAACTAAAACTATATATTCTATAATATGATTATTTTAATATAAAATTAATATTTGGATAACATTATATAATAAGAATAAAGATTATACATAACAAATCTAATTATGTATTATTGTGGTGTTTAATTATTTTTTGGGTTGTGTAATAAATAATTGGGGGATAATACGTGAAACAAAATATGATGTAATAAAAGTGATTTTGAATAAATAAAAAATAATAGTAGTTATGATAAATGTGTTATAATTTATAAATTCTTTGGATTTATTTAACTTTTCATATTAGTTGACAATATGGTTATTATTTATTTATAATTATATAAAACAATTTGAATTTAGAAATGTATAGAAGGAAGACACATAGTATGGGGAGGTGATATGTAAATTTAATATTGAAAAAATATTTTTTGATCCTTGTTATATTAGTTCAATAATATATTCAAAATAATATATAACTATTTATTAGTGTCCTCAATAGTTATATAGAGATTAATTTTGAAAAATCAAATTTTTATAGTGATTTAATCATATGTCTATAACCCTGAGGGGTATTAATCTACATTATTTCGGGGAGAAACAAAATATTTTGTATATAAAAATTTTTATATAAATATTTATGTTTTTACATAATAGTTTCCCGAATTTTCCTGATAATTTGGTTGGAGTTTCCATGTAACTCATTATTCGTGTTATAACAACATCAACGAATAATAATTGAATATATATGAATTAATGTTTGGAATTAAGGAAGAAAATAAAGGATTATTTAGATAATGATTTTATAGGACTATGCTTTTAACATTGTTGTGCACCATTCCTCCATTTTAAGAATATTTCTGGGTAAATTAATCAATATATTAATTATCATTAACTTTAAATTAATAAATTTAAGAACTAATGCCCTCTTCCATGTATTGATGAATTATTTGATCAATTTTTTTGAGGTCAATTATCATCAATGAAAAAAGTTATTCTAAATATAATAAATTAATGGAGATACTAGGGGATGTGTCCAAGACATCCATTCCTACAAGATATAATAACTATGAATTCTTTATGGTTTCATTTCAAATTATAAATTACCCCACTATATTTAAGGGTATGTTTAATCCTGTATTTAGATATTATCGTAAACATTTTTTGGTAGTATATACCGAAGATAATTTCATATATTTAATGATAATGAAGATGATGAATAAAATTTGATGTTTTTTTAATATGTCAATAAATGTGAATTTTAAGCCAAATATTTATATGGGAATTTTTACTACATAATGTTTAATTATGGGGAAATGTGACAGTAAAAAAAGTTATATTATTTGATCATTCAATTACAGTGGAGTTTTCACAATGTCACATAATAATTACATTAATTGATATTCATAGTTTCTCTAGGGATTAATTATATTATCGATGATTTGTGAGAAATTATTCCTTAAATTAAAATATAACAAATCTGATTACAAGGAAGGGAGAAAAGTTGATTTTGATAAAGAATGTGATGAAAACTTCAGGAATCTAATATGAGTTTTGGTTACTTCAATTGTTATCATATTAGACTACCGTGGAAAAATATTTTTGAGACATAAGGATGCATCAATGAGAGTCTTATTATGATTTTCAATTAGAAATATCAAGGAGTTATCTTCTTTGTAACGCCCCGACCCCAGCTACCCAGAGTCGGTGCATTACTTCGTAACATTGGCATGATCACAAAAGATCAAGTCTCGAAAGACCGATTAGTTTAGTAGCCTTGGAAACACTAGATACATTCGTAAATGTTACACAACATCATAAAGTGAAAAAATACAATAACAAAGTCTCCATAGTCCACACTCATATCCTCTTCTCACAATCCCTACAGGTCATTCATAAAATACTTCTTCACATCCTGGAAAATATTAAAACATTGAAAGTGGTGAGCTCAGATGCTCAGTAAGGATAACAATATTGCGGAAGCTTTCATAAATAAACATAAAAATTTAAGGCAATGTATAACTAAAACAAAAGCCTTTTAAACTTTAACATCAACATAATATGGCAAAAGTAAAATGAGATAATTCCATTCACTTCTTCACATGGATATTCTACTGGTCGAATAATCACATGAAATATCAATAACCACTTTCATAATGAGGGAATGTATAATGCCGGACATTCTAAAACATTTTTTCAAGGCCTCGGCCAAGACGTCTAAAATGATTAAGGCCTCGGCCAAAACAATAAATCAAATTGGGAAAGGGCCTCGGCCAATTCCACATCTAGTTGTCTCATGGGACCTACCGATGCATCGAAGAGCTATAGCGGGCTCCACCCGTCACTTATTAAGTCCAATACATTCGTCATATGATTAGGTTTAAACATTTAATAAACCATAAAATAATCGTATCACATAAACATGCATAAAGGAAACATAACATTTCCACATTTCAATCACAAGATATCAATACAACACATTGATATAATAAAAACTCTTTCAAAACCATTTTCAATACCAACATAAAATAAAGTTAAAACTTTGTATTTATTTTTCATTAATAAAAAATGATGGCTTGTAGAGGAAGCTGAAACTCAAATAATGGTCACGGCGGCGGAGAAGTCATTGTCTCCGCATAAGTACAGAAAGAAAAACATTCCATTTTTTCGTTTAGCAAAACGCTTCATATAAAAAAAGATTCCTTTTGAATAAACGTAAAAGTCAAAGGGGTTTATACACCGTATAAAAGAAAGTTGTGTATAAAACCAAATATGCCTCAATGAAAGGAGATTGAGACGAAGTCCTTAAAAAGATAATTTTTAAAATAAAATAGATCTATTATGTGTATTCACTATAGGTACACATAGAGAAAGTAAAAATACAAAATAATACATAGTAATATCATGACATAATTTTAAAGTAGGAGATTAACCCAAAGAATGGAAGTTGGCTTAAGAAATTCCCTTAACTTGCGTCTTGTCCTGACTCGACCGTTATTTAACCTCCTGAATAATAAACTAGAGTTAATTTATATTTACTTAAGAACCTTTTTCATGTTCATTATTCCATTTATATCACTTATTACCATGTTATGAACATTATTTAATTATTTAAGTTAACAACGGTCGTTTTGTCGATCTTTGGTACTTGAGTCAAAAATAAACTTCTTATAATTAAAAGTTGTTCATGTGGTGAAATATCCATTATATCCAGAATTATATTCATGATGTAGATATCATATATATCTTATATATACAGTATATACATTCATTAATAATGTCACGTAACATTTAGAGGTAAGAAATGAAATGCACCGTTCATGGAGACGGTAAGCCGTACGTACGCATGAACGCTACATTCATTTCTATTTTGTATTTAATGGAATGAAATCATAATGATATAAATTTACAGTATAATTACATTATAATATAGTGTATAATACCATTTAATCCATCCTTTATACATCCCACATATGGCATTAACGATTCAAATCACTTTGAGGGGGCGGTAGTCTGCACTTCCTAAAATGAAATTATCGCGTTTTACCCATAATGGAAATCATAAAGTATGCCATAAATGAGAAATACAGAAGCATAAGTAAAACATAAACATATTTTATATCATATATAAATATATTGACATCTTAATGTCCACCTTTGAAGGTGTTATATGAGTGTTGAACAATCATCATTTCGTGAGGCAGAAAATTCGCCATCCACAGAAACCGTATGTTCTTTAACCATTAGCTGTAGGTGTGTGTAAGTGTAGATTGAATACTTATTATAACAACATCCATGTATATTGATGATACTGGTGTTGTTACAAAAGAAATGAATAAAACGAGTTTACGGGGTTGGAGAAGAAAAATAAAACAAAACAACATTAGAGAAGACATTACCTCAAAATCGGGTAACTCTTTTTTATTTGAGCCAAAGGCTTCCTTGGGAAGAGATATTCCCAAAGTGAGGCTTCTAGGAGTAATAGGGGGAAGTTGGGAGAGTATTTTGGTAGAGGTTGGCCGAGCCAAATGGCTTGAAAGTGTAAATGAGGTGGGAGAGGTGGGGGCCTTTTATAAGTGGAGAGGAGGGGCACTTTTGGAAAGTAAAGAAAAGTCACTTTATTATAAAATGAGTTTCGGATTTTAGAGGTCCCACACTTAGATAATTCTAGGATAAGATGATAAGGGTTCGAAATCTACTCATCCAATAGGTTTATGACAAGTGTACACTTTGGAATTTACATTATCATTCCATTTTATTTAAATCGTTAAATAATGAGGTCATCGCTGCATCATCATGATGTCATAAATAATTTAATTTATTTCATGTCTAAAAATTATAAAAAAAATCCTATGATGTAGGAAATATTTTTAGCTTTCTAATGAATATTTATAATCAAAATTTGGACTTGTGTAACCTCACTTAAAAACTGTTTTAGTAAAACAACTCATGTTTGTGTCAAATTTAATTTTAAGATTAAATAAATATATATTAATGTCATTTTCCAACCAAAGTGGCTCCATGGGGTCCCCAAGTTGACCCATGGGTTGTCTTGGTCGGCCATGACTCATCCAATAGGAGTAGGACAAGTGTCAAGCTCATATCATATTATTAAAACATTATTTTTAACTTAAACTACACTAATTACCTCTAATCGCGATTAAGAACTTAAAAGTAACTATTCACCAAAAAATTATTTTAATCTCATTGAACCACATTTTACTTCTTAATGAAAACCATGTATGTCGGATTTTTGAAAATCAAATCACAGAAGTGGTAATATTTCATTTAAACGAAAAATCAGTTATTTAACTACCACTTAGTGGTTTCACTATTCATCAAAAAATTGAAGTTTTTCAGAACAATGACAAAATTTCACCCTAAGCTATAATTGATATTCCGAATTAAAAAATGATGTCTATTTTACAAAATTAAAAACATATAAGTTGCATTAATTAATTTTATAATTAATTCCCGCTGTCACAACAAATAGCGTGTTTTTAAGAAATAATTTATATCAAAAGATTGGCAGTTGTTTATGTCCAATTTCAATGTTAAATTAATTCTAATGACCACCATTGGATAAAATAGTAAAAATATATTCTAATTATACTTTTAAACCACCAAATAGTATAATTTATCTCTATAAATTATTTTGATTAAAAAAGTTGTTTTTAATTATTATTCACTATTCATAAAAAATTAGAAGTTCTCAGAAAAATACCAAAAATTCAACATAGGCTAATTTCGATATTCCGAATCCAAAAATGAAGTCCATTTTGAAATATAAAATTTATATAATTTTCAAAAGTGGTTATTACTATTCATAACTGCTACTTTGATTAGTCGCGGTGTTTTAGAACTTGAAGTTACGTACAATGGAAGCTATTGCATTATTGAATGAGAAGTGTATCGTGGAAGCTCGGGGTGTTACATTCTCCCATCCTTCTATAAATTGCGTCCTCGCAATTTGAAATTTTTCTTTGAAAATAAAAGGTTGAAAAGAGAAAATACCTTTGAGGAAAACCCACATCGGAAATAAGGTTAATAAATATATAACATTAAAAGAAAGAAAGATAAGTACAATGGTCACCCGATATAGTCCATTCTAGGATTCTATGAAAATATGGATATGGAGGAGAGAAAAACCATCAAGGTCTGATGGAGAGTTATAGGAAACAGGATTAGGAGAAAGTTTAACCACAAGAAAATCACAAACTTGTGATTGGTTAAACGGTCATTGAATCCTCAGTTGGAAAAGTTAACCGACAACATTTTTGTTTTAATGTACCTTTTATAATGTTGAGGAATTTATTTAGGAGATTTACTAAGAATGTAAGGGAATATACATACTTGTTTTGTATACTTTCATTCCTTAATAAATTTTTACCACAAACCCAACTTTTACTCCAAATGGTAATGGAACTCAAAAATATTCTATTTATCATAATTGTATAAGGTTTCAAATGGTAACACATACCATTTAGATTAGTAAAACTATTTTGTAATAACCAGGGAATTCCTGTAGGCTAGTGGTAGGAAATAAAGGCTTGTCGCACTATGGTTGTGGGTTCGATTCCTGCAGCTTTTTCCGACACGACGGGTTATTCCCCACCCTGCAGGTTGTCCTTTTCATAAAACTATAGTATCATAATATTCCAAAAATAATATTCATAAATTTTTTAACCTTAAACAATACTATCCAAAGATCAACATAATCCACTCCAACCATTATAGTTATCCAAAATACCTCTGTCCAGACTTTCTCTAAAAGGTCTCTTAATTCCAAAGTCAATTTATAAGATTCCCCAAACAAAGTAAAGTTTCTCTTATTGTCACATACTAAAAATGTAATTACCTTCATCATATTAAAACCTTACTGAAATAAAAAATTACTGCAGTACAATCCATATATATATATCACATTATTCTTATAACCAGAATATAATCCTTGAGTCCAAAAGAACCAATAAATTAATTATTCCACTTCAATTGTAGTCACAGCATAAGATTGGACTTGATACCTTGGCCTTTTCTTAGGTAAGTTTCCTTGACGCTTAGGACATTCATTTGCATAATGCCCAATTTCCCTACAATTGTATCATTCAACTATGACAGCCTCTTTCTTTCCCTTGCAATCACGAGCCTGGTGACCCTTTTCTCCACATTTATAACAAACTCCCATTCCTTTTAGACACGTACCGGGGTGATTCTTCCCACAATTATCACATAATGGAAAATCCTTCTTTCCCTTTTCCCCTTTATCTGTCTCTTGTTCCAACGTTCTCTTCTTCTCTTGCTTTACTTTGTTGTCATAAGACATAGAGAATTCTTTTTCTATCTTGATAGCACACGAGACAATATCTTCGTATGATGAGAAGGATTGTGATACTAAAGCTCGATGGAGAAATGGTTTTAACCCATCAAAGAAACGATCAATCTTACTCCTTGGGTTACGTATATAATCGGAAGCATGCCTCGCTAACCTTGTAAAGTTATCCTCATACTTTGCGACATTCTCATCCTCCTTCTGCCTCAGACTCAGAAATTGCCTTTCCATATCTGCTCGATGGTCACGAGGAAAGTATTTTTCTACGAAAATCTCTTTGAACTCCCTCCATTCCATATTTGATACGTCATCATCTTCCTTTGTGTTTTGAATCAGTGACCACCACTGATCGACATCTCCAGTGAGGCGGTAAACTGCCATGACAACCTTCTCCCTTTCACTAACCCCCAAGGCATGGAATATTTTCTCTAAGGAATTTACCCATTGCTCAGCTACTATAGGATTTGTACTCCCATGGAAGGTTGGTGATTGTTGCCTCATGAAACGGTCTAGCATTGATCCTCTACATTGCAGATCAGGGTTCTCCATACGAGTAAGGATATTATTAATAACCTGAGTGAGTTGTCCCAGTATGGTAATAAGTTGATCATCACCAGTTGTATCTCCAGATCCACAATAATTATTTTGAGCAGGAGGGAAATCCCTACATGGAGTGCGTGCATTGATACGGTTTCCATTCCTTCCACTAGGCGCCATTTCTAAACAATGGCATAAACTATATTAGTTTATGAATCAAAATACATAATTCCATACTTGTAAGATACATAACATAAATTGAACTATTTATGGATATAATCCATAAAAATGTTTTCATTGAGGAAGTATATACTCATATCCCTTCATAGAGGTTTATAAAGAAAATGAGAATTATACAAAGCATATCCCCCAGGAGTGTCATAACCAAGAGTGCAGCAAGGCCCATTGTCGTGCACCAGTTCCCGTTCGAGTCTAGCTCAAAGCGGTGTTTTCGGGTTTTACCCCTAGGTACATCTATGCCAGAGCCGCCACTACCAGCTCATATCCCAATAGGGATGTATTGCTCGGAAAACTCAAAAAATCTCTACAATAACAATATTCTAGGATGTTCTTCTATACTAATCCTCAAAGTCTATCTTTGGGCTATGTTCTCTAATCAGAGTTTTTCTAAATCTAGCTTCCAAGGTTAGCACTAAACTACCTCTGATACCAACTGTAACGCCCCGACCCCAGCTACCCAGAGTCGGTGCATTACTTCGTAACATTGGCATGATCACAAAAGATCAAGTCTCGAAAGACCGATTAGTTTAGTAGCCTTGGAAACACTAGATACATTCGTAAACGTTACATTATATCATAAAGTGAAAAACTACAATAACAAAGTCTCCATAGTCCACACTCATATCATCTTCTCACAATCCCTGCAGGTCATTCATAAAATACTTATTCACATCCTGGAAAATATTAAAACATTGAAAGGGGTGAGCTCAGATGCTCAGTAAGGATAACAATATTGCGGAAGCTTTCATAAATAAACATAAAAATTTAAGGCAATGTATAACTAAAACAAAAGCCTTTTAAACTTGAACATCAACATAATATGGCAAAAGTAAAATGGGATAATGCCATTCACTTCTTCACATGGATATTCTACGGGTCGAATAATCCCATGAAATATCAATAACCACTTTCATAATGAGGGAATGTATAATACCAGACATTCTGAAACATTTTGTCAAGGTCTCGGCCAAGACGTCTAAAATGATTAAGGCCTCGGCCAAAACCATAAATCAAATTGGGAAAGGGCCTCGGCCAATTCCACTTCTAGTTATCTCTTGAGACCTACCGATGCATCCAGGAGCTATAGCGGGCTCCACCCGTCACTTATTAAGTCCAATACATTCCTCATATGATTAGGTTTAAACATATCATAAACCATAACATAATCGTATCACATAAACATGCATAAAGGAAACATAAAATTTCCACATTTCAATCACAAGATATCAATAAAACACATTGATATAATAAAAACTCTTTCAAAACCATTTTCAATACCAACATAAAATAATGTTAAAACTTTGTATTTATTTTTCATTAAAAAAATGATGGCTTGTAGAGGAAGCCGAAACTCAAATAATGGTCACGGCGGCGGAGAAGTCGTTGTCCCCGCATAAGTACGGAAAGAAAAACATTCCCTTTTGTCGTTTAGAAAAAAATTTTGTATAAAAAAATATTTCTTTTAAATAAACCAAAAAGTCAAAGGGGTTTATACACCGTATAAAAGAAAGTTGTGTATGAAACCAAATATTCCTCAATGAAAGGAGATTGAGACGAAGTCCTTAAAAAGATCATTTTTAAAATAAAATAGATCTATTATGTGTATTCACTATAGTTACACATAAATAAAGTAAAAATACAAAATAATACATAGTAATATCATGACATAATTTGAAAGTAGGAGATTAACCCAAAGAATGGAAGTTGGGTTCAGAAATTCCCTTACCTTGCGTCTTGTCCTGACTCGACTGTTCTTTAACCTTCTGAATAATAAACTAGAGTTAATTTATATTTACTTAAGAACCTTTTTCAGGTTCATTATTCTATTTATATCACTTATTACCATGTTATGAACATTATTTAATTATTTAAGTTAATAACGGTCGTTTTGTCGATCTTTGGTACTTGAGTCAAAAATAAACTTCTTATAATTACAAGTTGTTCATGTGGTGAAATATCCATTATATCTAGAATTATATTCATGATGTAGATATAATATATATCATATATATACAGTATATACATTTATTAATAATGTCACTTAACATTTAGAGGTAAGAAATGAAATGCACCGTTCATGGAGACGGTAAGCCGTACGTACGCATGAACACTACTTTCATTTGTATTTCGTATTTAATGGAATAAAATCATAATGATATAAATTTATAGTATAATTACAGTATTATATAGTGTATAATACCATTTAATCCATCCTTTATACATCCCACATATGGCATTAACGATTCAAATCACTTTGAGGGGGCGGTAGTCCGCACTTCCTAAAATGAAATTATCGCGTTTTACCCATAATGGAAATCATACAGTATGCCATAAATGAGAAACACAGAAGAATAAGTAAAACATAAACATATTTTATATCATATATAAATATAGTGACATCTTAATGGCCACCTTTGAAGGTGTTATATGAGTGTTGAACAATCATCATTTCGTGAGGCAGAAATTCGCCATCCATAGAAACTGTATGTTCTTTAACCATTAGATGTAGGTGTGTGTAAGTGTAGCTCGAATAATTATTATAAAAACATCCTAGTATATTTAGGATACTGGTGTTGTTACAAAATAAATGAATAAAAAGAGTTTAGGGGGTTGGATAAGAAAAATAAAACAAAACAACATTAGAGAAGACATTACCTCAAAAGCGGGTAACTCTTTTTGATTTGAGCCAAAGGCTTCCTTGGGAAGAGATATTCCCAAAGTGAGGCTTCTGGGAGTAATAGGGGGAAGTTGGGAGAGTATTTGGGCAGAGGTTGGCCGAGCCAAATGTCTTGAAAGTGTAAATGAGGTGGGAGAGGTGGGGGCCTTTTATAAGTGGAGAGGAGGGGCACTTTTGGAAAGTAACGAAAAGTCACTTTATTATAAAATGAGTTTCGGATTTTAGAGGTCCCACACTTAGATAATTCGAGGATAAGATGATAAGGGTTCGAAATCTACTCATCCAATAGGTTTTTGACAAGTGTACGATTTGGAATTTACATTATCTTTCCATTTTATTTAAATCGTTAAATAATGAGGTCATCGCTGCATCATCATGATGTCATAAATAATTTAATTTATTTAATGTCTAAAAATTATAAAAAAAATTCTATGATGTAGGAAATCGTTTTATCTTTCTAATGAATATTTATAATCAAAATTTGGACATGTGTATCCTCACTTAAAAACTGTTTTAGTAAAACAACTCATGTTTGTGCCAATTTAATTTTAACATTAAATAAATATATATTAATGTCATTTTCCAACCAAAGTGGCTCCATGGGGTCCCCAAGATGATCCATGGGTTGTCTTGGTCGGCCATGACTCATCCCGTATGAGTAGGACAAGTGTCAAGCTCATATCATATTATTAAAACATTATTTTTAACTTAAACTACAATAATTACCTCTAATCGCGATTAAGAACTTAAAAGTTACTATTCACCAAAAAATTATTTTAATCTCATTGAACCACATTTTACTTCTTAATGACAACCATGTATGTCGGATTTTTGGAAATCAAATCACAGAAGTGGTAATATTTCATTTAAACAAAAAATCAGTTATTTAACAACCACTTAGTGGTTTCACTATTCATCAAAAATTGAAGTTTTTCAGAACAATGCCAACATTTCACCCTTAGCTATAATTGATATTCCGAATTCAAAAATGATGTCTATTTTACAAAATTCCAAAAATATAAGTTTCATTAATTAATTTTATAATTAATTCCTGCTGTCACAACAAATAGCGTGTTTTTAAGAAACAATTTATATCAAAACATTGGCACTTGTTTATGTCCAATTTCAATGTTAAATTAATTTTAATGACCACCATTGGATAAAATGGTAAAAATATATTCTAATTATACGTTAAAACCACTAAATAGTATAATTTATCACTATAAATTATTTTTATTAAAAAAGTTGTTTTTAAGTATTTTTCACTATTCATAAAAAATTAGAAGTTCTCAGAAAAATACCAAAAATTCAACATAGGCTTATTTCGATATTCCGAATCCAAAAATGAAGTCCATTTTGAAATATAAAATTTTTATAATTTTAAAAAGTGGTTATTACTATTCATAATGGCTACTTTGATTAGTCGCGGTGTTTTAAAACTTGAAGTTACGTACAATGCAAGCTATTGCATTATTAAATGAGAAGCGTATCGTGGAAGCTCGGGGTGTTACATTATTCATCATAGTAATATATATTCAATGAATAAATGTGACTGATCTATGATCTACAGATATATTTGGTACATTAAATATATTTTATACATATATCTATAGAGAAATGAGTGATCTAAATATTTAATTAATGATCATAAACTATATACTCGCATTGAAGGAGTTAAATATGTAATAATGAAGACGATGGTGATTGGTGAGGGTTGAATGAAATTAGATATATTACTATATAGTGATGGAAAATAAGTTCATTAATTCTCCAAACATATAATATTACGCTACCTAATCTGTGAAAAGGATTGAAAGGGACTAAATGGCCTTGTATTTTTAAATTTTATACTCGGTAAAACAATTGATAGTATGAAATATTATATTTAACCATTGACTACATTACCTTACATCCATCCTCAAAATGTTCAAGGTTGTGAAGAGGAAGAATATAGAGCTAAATAATATAGAATCAAATATTCTTATTTAAAACCCTAAATATTTTTGAATTATATGATTTATGAAATGAATATATTATATTCAACACAATAATTGAAAAATTATTTATTGGATGTTGAAATTAACTAATAATTATTTGTCCATTTTTGAAGCAAAATGATATATATATATATATATATTAGAATAATAATTTTGAAAGGATGAAGTAGATATTGAAGAGTATATATCATGATACTTCTTACTACAAAAGGATAAAACTAGGAATGTAAATTATAAGGGGATAATGAATCCATTACTCATCAATGTGTGAAAACTGGAAAACATTGCCCTGAATTATATTATATGACCACTGATACTTATAAAACCCATAATTTTGTTTCTGATATAGTATATCACCTTACAGATTCCTAAAATCACATTTCTATAAGAGAATATTTATTACCTGATGAAATATAAAATATATAATTAAAATATTTTGTAAGGTTATATAGATTACCACTCTCAATTTTATATGATCTTGACTGAAGTTTCACCATGATATTTGGGATAATTATTTGAAAATTATTTTATAATAAGTTGATCATTGGAGTTAATTATCATCCTCAATCATTTAACCACATGAAATTATCAATCATATATTTGAAGATACATTGATATCATATTAAATTAATTTAAAATGACTTTTTTAGTGCATTCCCAATGTATATTTCTTATAAAACGCCTAGAATATATAATATGTTCTTTTTAAAATAAATTTTATTTTATTTTATATATCTTTAATATAATACCATGTTCGACATACGCTATACATAAAACTGAGTCAATTTTTGTTCCATATAAACCGATTTTTACCACCCTTTAATATAGAACATCTATTAAAACTAATTTTTAAAAATTTCATAAATTTTATTTTTCAAAATAAATATAATTTATAATTTCAAAAATAAAAATTAATTACTTTTTGGTATTTTTTTAAGAATATTCATTATTTGATTTATAGTGAAAAATACTACATTGTATTAAAAAGTTGTAGTTTCATTTAAATTATTATTAATGATATCATATATTTTGAATTGGTTGCTAAGGTCCCAATAGATCAGTAAAACATATATTAATCCAATTTAATTCATAGTAATATTTTTTATATGAAAATTGGATATAGACATATTGAACATTTGAATGACTTTACCTATATTATCACCCCTTCTACGGGGTTAGTGTTAAAATTAAATTTTCCCCATATAAGAATTGAATTTTAAAAAATGTAAATAAAATGTTTTAGAAATTATGAAATTTTTATTAAAACAATTAAAATATAATGTTCAAAGGAAAATAAAAATTAATGTGATTAAATTTAATTAAATCTAATAACAAAAATTTTAGATTAATAAGGGACAAAACCCTATACTTAAAGGCTATGATTACCATGATAATAGTAAAAGGTCATTTTTTGACTATTGTTCGACCATATTTTCTATTATATCTAATTTCATAGGTTATTGAGATAATATGTAATTATATTTCCTAATATGAAATGTTAAGTGGGGAAAAAGACAAAACATGTAACCTTCCCTTCCATTAACATTTATAAAACATTATGATATAGAAATATTTATATGTTTTATATTATAAATATCCTTTTGAAATATAAATGAGTTCTTTTTATAATTATAATTTATCGTTAATTTTTTATATATTATTTAGTTAACTAAAATTATTAATAAGCACTAACATAATTATTATTTAATTAATGCTTATGTAAAATAAAATTAATTAAAAATATTAAAAAGGTATTAATTTAATTAATTTATTATTAATAATTGTTTTTTAGATTAATATATCATGTATCAAATTTGATGAATATATATATATATATTAATTATATTACTATTTGGATACATTAAATTAAAAATTAAATAAATAATCACAAAATGACATTAATGTTATTTTACAATAAATGATATTTCCTAAAATGAAAAAAAATTAATTAATATAGTATAATATTTATTTTGATTTATAAGTGTCCCTAAATATATTATTTTTTCTATTAATGGACCAATTTAACTATTATATTTTACTTATTGACCAATCGACAATAAAACCATTGTTAGAATGGTCCAGATTAAAGGACACCTCTTGTGCATTACATGTTCTTGTTATAAAATTAATTTCCCAAACACAATTTATTTCAATATTTCTATTATATAAAACTATTATAATATATTTGTTCTATATATTATATTAAATATGATTTTAATTTATTTTTCATGTAAAAATTATCAATTATAAAAACTAGATAATTTAACAAAAAAACGGAATGATAAAATTGTGGAATCATAGACGTCATTGAACAATATTATTAAAATGTGTTATTTTTTGAGTGGTGCTGGTTTTAGTTGAAAAATATTTCCCTTTACCACATTATTTTTCCCTTATGGGAGAATAATAGGTATTTTAGACCTCTTTATAATCTATAATATCATGTATTTAAAAGAGTGTTATTCCCCCACCAATATAAAAATTCTTTTTATCATCCCACATCCTCACACATCTCATTTCACATTGGTTAAAAAAAGAGATTCTAGAATAGTTCTTACACATAAGTCCCATGAACCTAAATGCCTCACCTTGGTCAGAAATTCATTAAAAAAATGTCTTTGGTGCAATCCAAATGGGGTTACACGGTTAAGATGTAACATCATTCCTCAAGATATTTATATTTATTTGTTTTTCAACTTTTTATTGTATTATTATTCCATGATAATATAAATAAATTAGTAGAAAAATATACATAGATATTTATATGATATGTCTTTAACCTACACTTACACACACTTCCATCTAATAGGTGAAAAACATATCATTCATGTGTACGACAAACTACCGCCTCATGAAATGATGTTATTCATTGTTCCATTAAAACACCAAATAATGGGTATTGTGATGGAATATATATATATATATGTGTGTGTGTGTTTGTGTGTGTGTGTGTTATATATCATATTTTTAATGTCTTTATGGATTTATAATTTTTATATATAATATAACTTTTTTCTTTCTATCTTTTGATAATACGACAACATCATTTGTGGAAGTGTGCACGACCACCCCCTCAATGTAATGTGATTCATTCAACATTATACATGGAATGTATAAATAGTAGATTTAATTAACCTATGTTACATATATGAAGTAGATAATATTTTTTATTTATAATATATATATCTAATTTATTTATTATTTTTATACGACAAAGATATGAAAGTAGCATTCATGTTTATATATGGACTACTGTCTCTATAAACCGTGAATTTCATTTATTATATCCAAATATTATGGATTATTATAATTTCAATTATAATAGATATATATGATATTTAAATAATGTTTTACATTATGGCTATTATTAAAACATGATCTAATTAATAGGAACAACAAGTAATAATTCAAAAAATACATGAAAAACTAAAACATTTAATATAAGAAATAGGGGATATAATAAAATTGTATTAACAAATTAAAAATATGGTATTAAAATAAGTTAGTATTTTACTTAAAAAATATTTTTATGCTTCTACAATTAGTTATATTCATTTTTAAAATAACTATTCTTGAATGTAATGGATGTTCACCCAAAAAGGAAGCGCACCGTTATAGAAATTTCTCGATTTACATTTTATTAAGACCTATTTGTTGTTATGAATCTATTGATATTTATATGTTCTATATTATTCTATTTGAAATGTTATATAAGAAAATGTATTATTCTCATGAAATTTTATGTTTCATATAATGTTATTCCTTTAATGGTATTATTATTTCATATGTTTCTAAGTGGAATGGTACATGTTGTAATTTTTATAGATTAATTACCTCAATTATTTATTTAATGATCACATTAGAAATCGCACATTCACTTTTTATTGTTAACATTAACTGAAAATAGTCACTTCCATTTAAGAATTTTTATTTTCCATTAAATTTCTATTTACTATCTATACTCTCATGCAATGTATATTATTTTTTCTTAAAGTATTTACCATTTTACACATGGTGTTCACATTGATAGTCATTTGATTAACTGGGGAAATAATGATAAATCTATTTAATTTATTATTTATTGGTATTTTATAAGGAACATTATTCAAGAGTTAAATTGATATATGAGAAATTTTTTTATAGGTATGACATGGGTGGGGATCCATTATTTATATCTCCTTGATGAATTATTATTCTCAGGAGAAAAATTAGTTGGCCAAATTAGGTGGTGTATTACCTGATATTTTTTAAAAATTCTTGTGAACAGTTTTGATTGTATGGTTTCCATGTACCTAGGAATCATGGAATACAATAATTAATAATTTTCTACATTAAAAATTAGTTATTGTTAATTCATGATATTTTTCATCGATATATACATGGATTCATTTAATTCAATGTATAGTGATTGGATTATATGTATTCTTAGTTATTTACATTTACATTATCATTTTTGATTATTAAGTAATTATTTTCGTGGTTGTACATACACTTATTTAGAATTTTACCTCACTGTTAATTTTTACATTTACAAAGGTTATGGTGAATAAATCTTGAAATAAGATTTCAGAGATAATGTTTATTTCTTTTTTTATTTATTTTATTTTTATTTTCTATTTCACAATGTATTTTGGGTATCATGTATATAATATGGATTTCTAATACTACAAAACTGACTAGTCCTTGGGTAATTTATTTCATGTAATCATCACAATGTAATAAACTAGTGACCCAACTCCAAGGTCTTGGGATCGGGGAATCACATTTGGTATCAACTGATGCTTAGAATTAGGGTAAGAAACAACATTTAGAAAATATAGAGTCAGAAAAATAAACCTATGATATATTTTGAGGTTATGTATAGAAGATAATCCTATAAATTTTTTAATGGGAGACATTATGTGGGTATTATATGAAATACAAACCTATCAAGATACAATATGTGAACATGGTTATGGAATATATGTTCCTAGTATTAATAACTCTGCAAATGTGTGTCTAGCTGGACTCAGTGTAACCTAATAGATGACAACATTCCTTACTAGAAAACTAGTTATACACTCATGGGGGATACACATATGATAAATCAAATTTTAATTACAACCCATTATGAAGGATTTTAATGTATATAGTTCCACAAATAATGCAAATTTTATGATTTTCAATGAATAAATTTATTTTATATGCTTTACCATCTTTCTAATAATACATACATTATAATTTTATGATATCATTTAGAATGTTTCAGTATTTAAAAATGAAACATGGATGAAATAATTGTATCCTCACTCATGGGAAATTTATAGGTTTCCTTACTGAGAAATCCAATGTAGATTGTCTTTGAACTGTGGAATATGTAGATATTTTATATAAGCATTACCTGGTTATGAATGATTTTTTTTGGGATGGAGTAACCTATTCCAAAGTGATATTATATGTTGATGGATTTCTTTATGAAATAGAGGCCACTATCATTTAGTGGAACTAATAAATTAGTTTCTCTATGTAGTTCATTAACTCTATTGAGAAGATTTATATGGATTTTGGATGCATTGAAAAGGATTGTCATAAACATGATGTGTATTATATCCATGGTTTTTTTATCCTTGGTGGATAATGATCTATAATTCCTGGAAGGAAGAATAAATATAGCACATCGGATATGTGGAATTTATGGATACATTCATTGATAAATACATCCCTAGTGATCAAGAAATATATAGGATGATAATGTTTTTTATTTTAAGGAAAATGGTTTTAGAAATTATTAAAGAGTATGAATATACCATTACCCAGTTGTAACCATATTCTATTGATTTCATATTCTACACAAATGGTATGATTTATCATTTGTTTTTTGCACATAATCAAAATCTCTGAAGGGAACTGGTTTCTCAAAGACTTTCATTATAGGATGAAATAGTGTTATATTCAATCACGATATGAACCGAATTCTCTATTTATTATCAATTAAATGTGAATAAATTCAAGAACATAATGGATGATAAAATAATATATAAAGGGGAGAATGTAAAGAAGGATTTTCCAACATGTTATAACTGTGTAAAAAACCTTGAAATATACTTGAATGTATTTGGACCTTTTTATAAGTGTGGAAAAAGGGTCAAAAAAATATAAATAAATAAATAAATTTATTAAATCTAAATATTAAAATTTCAAGGATATAGGGAACTATGAAATTGAAATTTAAATCATTGATGAGAATATACCTTAATCTATTCTTAGGTGTCATGGTCAAACATATTTTTTTAACCAAATTGGAGTAGATTGATTAATTTTATTATCTATTTGGATCTATAAAATATGATTTAATAGTAATTATTTTATAATTTTATCATTATATGATTTATGAAATATTGAAGGATTAAATTGTAGTACTTTTTCATAAAATAATTGAGATCTAATTTTGAATGGTACCTAGAAATGTGATTCATTAGAATGTAAAACATTTTTAGACAACTTGTTGGTGAGGGAAAGATAACCTTTAACATGTTTCTAACATCAAGAAAACATTATTTGGATAATGAAATGTTTTGGTTAGGACAACATAAAACCAGATAAGTGAAGAGTACCACAATATTTAGTAATGATTTATTAAAGTCGTTTATGTTTTCAAATATTTAATTTACAACAATTGTTTTATTTGGGTAATATATTGAATAGTTTGTGTTTAACAAAATTACTATGGAAGAAAGAATTTCCCCAACATAATATTAGGGTATTCCATGATAATACCATATTTATAGAGAAGAAATGATAAATATTTTCTCACATTCATTTTTTGATTATTAAAGATATACTTAATATCAATTAATGGATTATAATAAATTCATTTTTTAATTTTGAAAAACCATTTTTATAAAATTCATGGATCCTTATCCTTTAAATGTTATCCTTTTATGTAGTGGCTTAATTTTAATGTTGGATTTTTTTATCGATTTATTTATTACATCACTATAAGAAAAATATTATTGTAAGAGACAAAATAGTAATAGTTTCGAGATGTAATCTTGGAAAAATATTATGTTTTAAAAAAATAATATTTATTTATACTTTTAGAGGGTGAAATAATTTTAAATCTCTAAGAGAAAGATATTAAAAATATTTTCTACTAATACCATAATTTTATAAACCAACTGAATTATAAAACATCATGTATTTATAACTTTGAGTCCCCCAATATTCAATTAATCATTCAATTGTTCTTTATTGATAACCTCCATCACTCACTATAAAAATTTACACTTTTCCTTCTTGTACATATCTCTACATGCAACTAATTTTTTCAAACATTAACACCTAGTTATATATTATTACATATGAACTTTATAAATATCGTACCCTTATATTATGAGGATATTGTATTAACTCTTGTCACGAGGTGGTATTTCATCAAATGGAATTTCTAAATATCAAACCGCTGACTATTAAGATCCCGTCCAAATTGTGAGGACACAATTTAATTAAGGAATATAGAATGTAACACACTAGAACCGTAAATTTTTATCCTTTTAAATTAAATATAATTTTTTCTAGAATGATTATATACTACACCATGCTGTTCATAAGCTACATAAAACATTGAGTTAGATTGTGATATATGAGAAGCCTAGTATTATGGACTTTTAATGGAATACCTATTTTAAATTTTTTTTATAATTTTATAAAAATATGGTCAATGAAAAAATAATTTTGAATTCATAATGTGAAAATTATATTTGGGTGAATTTTTTCAAATATCCTATGATGTTTCATTTTTTATTAACAGTTAAAATATATATATTTTAGTTAAAATATTTATTTTAGTTTAAATTATTATTAATGTAATATTATAGTTATAATTAGTTCTTAGTGTCCCAATTGATTAGTAATAAATATATTAATCTAATTTGGTTATGAAAATATTATTTTATGTTGAAATTGAATATATATACATTGAAATTTAGAATGTTCTTAATAGATTACAGACCTTGTTTACAAGATTAGGGTTAAATTTAATTTAGCCTCACGTATGAATTAATTATTTAAAAAAGAATATAAATGTTTTTAATAAATATTATATTTATATTAAAATAATTTAAAATTTGTTTTTCCCCAAATTTATTAGTGAATGTGATTAAAATTAATAACAATGAATAAGGTAAAATTAACCTTAATAAAGAACAAAACCCTAAACATATAAGCTTAAATGAACAAGACACTTGTCCATAGGCCAATGGTCAAAAATAGGTCAACCATATCCCCTTTTAGTTTTATTTTTATTTATTATAATGATAATATATAATCAATTTTCCATAAATTAATTTTCATGTACGGAAAAATAAAAAAAACCAACCTTTCTTACCTTCATCATTTATAAAACATTGAGATATGGAAAAAATAACATATTTTCAATTATTCATATTGTTTTGAATGGTAAATGTTCTATTATTATCATAATAATTTGTAAATGATTATATATAGATGAATTTGTTTATTAAAATTTTTAATAACCCCAACGTAGTGATAACGTGGTTAATAATTAACTAAAATCAATGTTTCAAAAATATAAAAAATTAAGTAAATTGATACCTTATATTATTTTTTAATTTTTAAAATAAATATATCATTTTATATAGATTATAATTAAATATATCTTAATTTGAATATTTTTTTGAACATTAAAATTAAAATTAATTAAATATTTTCAAATTTGACATAAATGTTATTTTATAATAAATTATATTTCATTAAATGATTTAAAATTAATAGAAACAATATATTTGGTCAAGTGATCTTTATGTATCAATAAAAAAATTGTTGTATATTAATGGACTTACTATACTTTTATAGTTATCTTCTTGACCTATAGATAGTACAAACGTTGTTAGAACAGTCTATATTAAAGTAGTGTTATTGTGTGTTACATGCACTTGTTTTAAAATTAATTTCCAACACATAATGTATTTAATGTTTTATATTAGATATAATTTTTATAATATAATTTTTATAAATATTCTAATAAATATCACTTTAATTTAGACTAAATGGTTAAATAACCTAGGTTAGAAAAGTATATACTTTATTAAAATTGAAAATGATAAAATTGGGGAATCATAGAACTTAATGAACCAAATATCTAAAATACACATTTTTTATGTGGTGTAGGATTTTTACAATTATACAGATTCACTAAATAATATTTTTTTATAGGCACATAAATTATGTTATACTTCCCAATAATGTATACCTTTTGGTATTTACAGTAGTACCACTCTATCACTATTAAAAGGCCTCATCTCCTCCAACATAATCAAACTACTCAAGAAAATTTGGATTGACCAAGATCTTCCAAAATTTGTCTGAAAAATCCCTCCCATAAACCTATAATGCACACCATGGTCATCCATCCATCAAAGTTTGACCTTTGGTAAAAAAAGGGATTTACCCGATTATGTTGTAACATCCTTCCTCAACCTCTTTAGTTAAATTGCTTTTTTACACTCATTAAATTATTCTTATTAATGTACTATATAGAAACACTATTATCAAAAATATACTAATGTATTTTTATTTTAATTCTTCTACTTACACACATCTATCAAATGTGTAATGAACATTACATTTACGTGTATGGTGAATTATAACCTCACAAAACGAAGTTATTCATTATTCCTTTTCCTCCTCACATAGTGGGGAATATGATGGACAATAAACATATATATGATAAATATGATATTTATAATTTATTTATTTTCATTATTTTATATATAACATAGTATTATGCATTACATATTGTGATAATACAATATCATATTTTGTGCATGTGTGGACTAATGCACCCTCAAAGAGATATAATCCATTCAAACTATATGTGGAATGTATAAAGATGGTTTTTAAAAAATAAGTATCATATATGAAATAGATATGAAACTATAATAATAATATACATATATATAAATTTATTTTTATTCTTTTAAAAAGGAAAGAATATGACAGTAATATTTCGGCGTATGTACAGTCTACTATCTCCATGATTGGGGCAGTTCATTACTTATAAATAAATATTATGGATTATTATAAATAAATATATAATTAATATATATGATTTTTAAATAATGGTTTAAATTCTACATATTATGATACCAAGATCTAATTACTAATAAAAAAAGTATCAAGTCAAAATATACTAATAAATCAAGGAAATTAAACACACGAAATAGTTGATATAACAACAGATTACTAAAAAATATGTAATAAGTTATTATAAGAAGTTAATACATGATATTAAAAATATTATAATGGTATTTTTAATAGTAACTGATATTTTTGATGCCATTATATGGGATGTTTAAAATTTTCTTTCAAAAAAATAAACATAAGGTAAGAGATTTTATTTTAATTCACATTAAATTGAGACTTATTTGTTTTTATTCAGAAATTCTCTTTTTTAAGTGTATATAAATACCATTCGAATGTTAACCATGAATAAATTTTTAATATGTATTTTTATGTTCTATGTAATATTATTTCTTAAAGGGTATTTTGATTTAATATTTTTCAAAGTGGTATGAGACCATTTGGAGTGTTTAATGATTATTTTCTTCAAGAATGTGTTTATTAACTTCCACGGTAATCACACTTTATTTTTTGACCATTAACCTCATATTTAATCAATTAGTTCATTTTGATCATTATTTTCATTAAATTTATATTTTATATTTATATTCTCATGTAGTGCATATTATTATTCTCTGAATCATATTCCATTTTTCATATTACATTCACTTTGATTGTTATTAGATTAAATGGGGAATGGATGATAAATATGAATATTTTATTCAATATATATTTGGCAAGGAAATTTATTAATGAGGTAAATGGATATATTAGTAATTATTTGGACATGTATTTCATGGGTGGGGCCTGGTTATAGGTAGCCACTTGATGTATCAGTAGTCTCATGAGAAAAAATAGTTGCCCAAATCCAATGGGTTTTACTAAAAATAATGTAAATAATCTTATGAATTGTATTTATGTTAAAGGTACTATGTACCTAGAAAAAGTGGAGTATAATAATTAATAATTTACCACCATTTATATCTTTATATTATTCATCCACATGATTTTTCATCGAAATATCTATCGACACATTTTAGTATAATTATCTAATTGAATGGAATGTATTCATAGATTTATACACAGACATGTTATTTTATTATGATTAATTCATCAATTATTACTTTTTAAATACCCTTAATGAGAATTTTTTCTTACCTTTATTATGTTTCATTTTGCTAGGTTATGAAGAATAAATCTTATAAATCACTTTCTTGTATACAGTATAATTAATTATATTATGTATCATGTTGGTAATTTCTATATACCATATTATTATGGTTATTATGTATGTAATTTGAATTTTCAGAAATTATAAACTAATGATTACTTTAGGAATTGATTTCTTGAAATCATACAAATGAAATACATTAATGTATCGTCTCCCATATTCTAAGGATGGGGCGTTAAATTTGTAATTATAAAAAATAAATCAAATATATTATTCTATTGGAACTGTATGGGGATCAATATCAAAATATCTATATAACTCATTAATTTTTAGATGAAGTTAATATGTGTATGATTATTAAATAATAACATTCTTTAGATATTTCAAATAATATTTAGACCTATAATTGGCACATTAAAATGACACAAACACAACATAATACAAAAATTGATAATCAGTTGTGGCATTAAGAGTTTCATGATCGACATAAGGTGATCCCTAAAATACCACAATTGAATTGGGTTATTTGATATTTATGTAAATCATTTTTCTTCTATTTATATATTGGTACATTCAAACTCATTAAGAAAATGGGTACAATATACTACCACCTAATACTTGTCTTCTACCTATCTCAAGTGAAAGATGATTTCCATGTAACTCTTTTGAGGAAGCACATTACTAACCGTTCATGTGTAAAAAATTTTGATGTAGTACCAATTGAATATTATCTATCTTATAAGAAGTGTCCAATATAATTATATTTTAATAGAGAATAATTACTGAAAATTAATACCACTCACATGATTGAAATTTTTAAGTGGAAACATATGTTTTATGCTGAGATAGGGGAACTAAATTATGTGTTGATAAAAATTAGCCTATATTATTTTCATCAAAGGAATGATATATCAATAAATAAATTATTTTAAGGAGGGAATAATGTAACACCTTATGATTTTAGTATATATGTCACTTTAAATAAAAAAGAGTGGTCATTATCATCTAATACCATTAAAACTATAATAAAACAAACCATGCAACGTTTTCTAATGATAATATATTAAAATGAAATATAAAAATTAATATATAAATCTAATTTAATATGAAACATCCTAAATAATAGTAATAGAGAAATAAAAATGAAATTTAAATAAAATTTCCATATATATTAAATATTTACTCATGTGATTTTCCATCAAGATCATTCATGTTATTATAATAATTGAAAATATATAAAACAATATAAATATATTATTTATTTGTAAATAATGTCATAAAATATTATTAATGATTTTTGATATATATTTAAAGCTATATATATGTATCTAATATGATGGTTATTTATATAGATGTTTGATATATTTTCATTGGATAAATGGTCATATGATATAACGTTATTTCATATATCTATATTCAACATATTCATTTATGTTGTGTAATTTTTAGTAAAATGTTATAAATAATAGAATTTATAAATACCAATAATCTCTAGAATGAAATTGAATGGTATTAATAAAATATTAAATAATTCCATTAATTTTTTTTTATTTTTAGTATATTATTATTTATATTTAAAATGACTTTAGATACTTTTAAAATCTACTTAAATATTATAATACCAATTAATTGAAAAAATAAAATGTTTAAAAGAACAATAATTCATGGAATTATATTAAAACCATTCAATGTATTTTATAAAATACTTATTCAAATTTTTTAGTTTGTTATCGATTTTATTTCAAAAAAATAAATATATTATAATTAAATGATGATATTAATAAAACATAAGGTTTTTTTTATAATAACGAAGAATAGAGTCATGTACTGGTTAATAAATGATTTCAAATAGTAATTAGAAAACATAATATATTGATTGTTATTTTTCAACAAAAATACTTTTCCCCTCAAAGTTTTTTTCATTTAAAAAATCATTTTAGATTATTTAGAATTTAAATTATTTTAAAAAAATTGTAAATGTAGAATCATCATTATGAATATTGGTAAGAAGGATAATTTTTTAAAAAAACATATAATTATAAATATTTAATCAATTCTAGATGGGGGTAGTTGATAGAAAATAGTATTTATCAAATATTGGGAGATTAAAATGGTATTTAGATAATATATTGATCATTTTGAGGTGAGGGATTTGATAATAAATATCTCAAAAATATCATTATTCCGGAATAGAATAAATCCTATGTGATGCAATATTTACCCTTCAACTAACTTATGTTTCCTAGGAAATGTCCCTCATTTTAACTTATAAAATAATCTCTCCTACACCCATTAAAAACAACATCAATACATTAGATTTATATAGAAGAAATGACCAAATTCTATCTCTAATATTATTCTATCATATTTTGTATCTTTTGTTCCCATGAAGGATTTATAAATTCTTTATTTGAAATGAATACATTGTGTTAAGGAGAGATTTTATCAAAATTAGAATAAATTTCTTCATTATTCCTTTCATTTACCTTCTTCAATCCACTATTCATAAATCACATAATCTATAATTATTTTTTAACATTAAAATAATTATACTTCTAAAAAAATGAGTTTAAAATAATAAAACAAAATGTTCTTACTCATTTATTAGTTATAATGCATCATTATCTGTGTCATTTTTACCACCAACATGTAAAATGCTTCAATTACTCTATCAAAAATGAATACAAATTATAAATATTTTAAATTTCAAATAATAATTATTAATTAAATAATTATTCAATATTTATCCAATTTATTATTTAATTTTAGAATCAACAATAAATTAAATTCATTTATTTGTCTAATATTGAATTAAAAATAGATTTATTTTAATTCCATGGGATGTGTCACCATAATATCCTTAAAATGAAAATTGAACTATTGAATAACATTGTAAACATAAATCTTATATTTTTTAAAATTTTACAAGTGATGAACAACATTTCAATAGGTATGGAATAAACACACAAGATCAAAAGAATAAATAATTGTTCAGTTAATAATCATATATTTATTTTATCATTAAATTATTAATAATTTTGTAATAATGAGTTGAAAATTAATTTTATTATTGATTCTAATTTTTCTTTGTCTTTTTTTATATTCAATAGGGAATATGTCATTAAAATCATGATGTATCAAGTAAAAATATTAACGGTTTTATGTAATATTTGATTTTCCCATGAATATTTATAAGATGGTGGAATTATGACATCATTTAGGGAAGATAGATGTTCCTAATCTTACTCAACACTAAAATGGAGAACCCAAGTGAGGTATTTTATGTTTAATAATTGAGTATATTCATGAAGTTTCATTTATCATTGTTGTATTTTACACCTACATATTGTTATGTAGAAATGAAAGGAAATTAAATCTTTTATTCCATGTTTTTATATTTCATAGAGACTATTTAATGGGGAAAAGTGTTTAGATTATAATACATGGTATTTGAATTTGATATTTGGGTTACCCATACTTGTAAAAAATATTATGTTTTCCACAGTGTGAGGTGAATTTTGGATTCAATATATTTTTAATAGTTTTATTCTTGTCATTTATTGGGTAACCTTCAATGATTTTTATGAAAACATGGTTTTTCAAAATAATGATAAAACTGCCTATAAGATTTTTTAAATAGAGTTTATGAAAATTAAAATAAATTATAATATATTAGATGAGTGACAGATTAATTTTTATATTGTTTAGTGTTATTACTATATCAATTTTTTTATTCATCTCATCCAATAGGAAAATAACGTATGATATTTGGATCTGATATGAAAATAAAATTACCAAAAGAAATTAGTCATTCTAAAGATATGATACCGCTTAAGATATAAGAAGAAATTAATATATAGTAATATCTTATAAAAACAATTTTCATACTACCTGTAGATTATATATAATAAGAAACATATAAGAAAAAAAATTATATTATATTTTTCCCAATATGTTAGGCAATATCATATGATATGAAAAACAATATAAAATAGTTTGTCTCATTAAAATAATAATAAATACCATATGTTTGAGTTATTGTTATCAAGAATATAATATTATTGAATATAATACAAGAATATTTGTTAGAAAATTAAATAAATAATGCCCACATATGATAAATGATATAAATCAACATTGTTCAGGTATCCTTAAAACAATTATAGAATGGGTACCTCATGAAAGTGATGATTGTCACGAGACTAAAAACTCCTTCTGAGAAAAAAGATAATAATAAATTATATATTTAATTGCATAATGAGGTTCCTATATATGAGTTTTATGAATATAAATACACAATTATGAATGTATTATAGGAATATTAACTAATGGAATAAAGGCAACAATATTTTCAATGTTTTGAAAAATAATTACACATCGTTGATAAGCATAATAGTGGAATTTGAAATAAATTAAGGTAAAGGATAATGAGTTTTATAGAATAAGGATTTCAATAATGCGTGTTCGGAAGGTAATTATGATTTTATGTTAGATAATATTATTCAATTAATATAATTGTTTGAAAAGATATACTAAAATAAGAAGAACTAGTTCTTCAATAATATGGAATATTCTCTAGGTTGTTGGAAAAACTGTGAGGATGTACTAATATATTTTTTATTACATATATAATGAAAATTATAAAAGAGAACCAATGAAAATCCTATGGATTAAAGAATAACAATCACATGAAATTAATAAAAGAATAATATTATGATGATGAAGACTATGTTTTGATTTTATTCAAAAGATTATATTCAAATCAAAGAAGATGAATGATATAACCAGATCATTTATTTTTTATAAAAGTTTCAAAAATATTATGGATGATCATTCGATTGATGAATTATATTAATACTATATTTCATTTTTTTTAGGTGTGAAACTAGTTTCCGATTATATATATACTTCCCTTCGACCTTGAAAAAAATTATATTCTTTTGTGATTACAGAACAACATTAATTTATTATATAAAGATTAGAATATTCTAGGACAACGATTCTAATTTTTTACCATTTATTATTTTTATTTGGATAATTAGAAGGAATATATGTATATGGGATAGATACAATATATCACTAGTTACAATTTAATCTATAAAAAATAAATCCTCATAAAAATTATGGGGTTCTTATTGTGATGTTTTTTGGTTTGTATCTTCAAACATAATGACTAGAGGATATACCAAGAAAAAAAGGGTTCTATTCAGTGGACATGTAATATAATTCTAATGATATAAAAGTTATAATTGGTCTAAAATATATCACAATTATTCACCCCACTAATATTGGACACAATCCAAGGTGATCGTAGTTGTTTATATCGAAAAATGAATTCGAATATCAAATCTAATTATCTAAGTTCAAAAAGAATGATTTTTTTTCAAATTTCCTTTTCATAGGAATTATGAATTTTATATATTAGGAAACCTTAAAATTTATTGGTAAAACAACTATTTAAGGGATATAAATCAAGAAAATTTGAAATATGAAGGGAATTTTTATAAAGGGGTTGAGGAAAACATCGTAAAAATGATAAATCATGCATGGATGATTATTTTTTAGTGGGTTAATATACTACTAAAAATATAGAAAATTTTTTTTTCTCAGGTATTCACTATAATAATGTTATGTAATAATAATTTCTCATATAAAATGTTATATATTAGATCCATAAACAATTATTGATGGTGAATTTACATATAATTCACAAAATAAATCTGTATATGTTTTAATTCACATCCCAGATAACTATACTAAAGAGGTAATAACATTTATATTTGATTATTTTAGAGCCATTATGGATGATATCACCGATATTGAATTTATGGTGAGTGAATAAAGTGTGATTTTGAACATGGTTTTCAAACTATTGTTAAAAAATAATGAAAATTATGAGTACTAAATATAATAAAAATAAATTAGTAACAATATTTTTTTAAATATTATGATGTAATGATCACTATAATATATAAAAGAAATGAATCGATGGTTAGGGCTGATGAATGAGACCCGAAGTTGGAATGAATTAATGTCATAAATTGTGAAATAATAATGTTCACAGAATATGGAATGAAAAATAATATATATTAACAATAAGGGTAAATTGAATTTCATTAATATTATCTTTTGGTGATTAGAATGGAAAATGATAGATAATTTATACTAGTGTATGACTACTAAAATATAATCAATATGAAATGATATGATGTTGAGATTGAAAATCAAAATAAATAAATTGTTCTGTCAATTTATGCCTTTTAAGATGAAATGAAACCACCATGGCACAAAACATTTATGGAGGTTCATAATTTAAAAATAGTTCTATATTGTGTAAAAATCCTTTCTATTACAGATAATACATAGTCCCAAAAATATCTATGAAGAATAGTACCGTCCACCATTGATGATAATGTATGCTAAATATATTTTCATGTGTACTATATGTGGATATTCAAATATTTTACAAAAGCATAAGATGAATATGATGTGGATCTCAGCACTACATCAAAATTGCATACAAATAATTCTATGGGAATGTATTCCCAAATGGAATCCTAATAAATTATTAATGATATATAAAAATATGCATGCAATTATAGAAAATTTATTTTATATAGAATAAAAAAATAATTACAAGTCACAAATAATTTAATAAGTTATTTAAGAAAAAATATTATGATTTATATAATTTTTTTGAATATTTATAATTGAATTTGTTCCATCATCAAAGAGGAAAACATTTCATTAATGAAATAATCACAAATAATATAATTTTTTTCCATGAAAAATAATTAAAATTATCATAGATAATTGTAATAAATTGATTTAGAGTATTAAAGGTGGTGTGAACTTAATTTATTTGTTTTAAAATCATCTATTAAAAAAATCAATGAATCCCAAATATTTTATAAATAAAGGTAATCCGTCTTTGGTAATAAAACAAGAGAAAATATTAAATAATACCTTCCTAAGAATCATTACAATAATTTTAGTAGTTTTTATGTATGATATAATAAATGGAATAAGGATTATAAAAAAGAACTACAATAAAAATAATAATAATTAAAAAACGAGAATTAGATTACTCTTATGTATATAGAGTTAAACCAACAAGGGTACATGAGAAAAATGGGTGTATATACTAAAGAGATCAGGCTTTATAAAAATATAAATAAATCCAATTTTTTTAACAAAGTCATCTTTGGTGATGAATAACCTATGTGGTTGTGTGGGTGGTTATATAGTACTAGAAACATCCACTTGTAATTTGACAATACTAATAGTACAAGTTATTATTCCATATAATTTGATGGTTATAAATAATTATGTGTATTCCATGATAGTTAATGTGAATGAGAATATATTACTATATGAATTTAAGATATATGTGCTAAGTCTTTATGAAACCCAAAATTGAGATCTGTATGAGTTCCCATAAAATATATATAAATATGAAAATTTCACAGGGTTTAGATGGAACCCTAATTCTTGTTTCTCAACCTAATAAGTAAAATATTATCATGCTTAGCCATTTATCAAATTTGTTTTATTTTTCTTTTTTACTTTTAATGGAATTAAAGAGATGCTAGTTCAAAAATAGAAAATTAATTAAATGATTTAATATAGGATAACTATTATTGATCTCGATACTTCCCTCATAGTATTATTTATGTTGTCGTATACAAGAGAGGATCTTGCAAAAATATCTTCTTTGATGAAACAATAATTAATACCATACCATTGTAAGGAATTTATTTAGAAGAATCTAAATTTTTTTTCTTCATAAGAACATTAACAATATATGATATTATTCATGTTACATTAATTGAAAATATATAAGAAATATATTCTATCATCCTTAGTTATAAAAAATAAAACTATAACATTATTGGATTTTAAATATATATATCAAATTATATAATAATTTATGTTTTAGAGATTTTTTGTAGATTGTTGTCATAAAAAAAGATTCTAAGATAATTTGTATTATCTCAAATTATTCTTTAAAAATAAATTAAGTTATTAATGTTAAATTTTTTAAATCTAATGTATCAATTAATTGGTATTAATCAAATTAGTAAAAAAAATTATTTCTCCCAGGGAAGAAAATTGGAAAACATTATGACCCAGTAATGAATTCTTTTAAATTATGGATAGTAATAAGGCATAAATAAAATCATCATGATTTATTAGATATGAATTTAACAATTATAAATTTAATGGAAATAATTATGGAACCTTGTTTATGATTATGTGATACCATCATTTCCCAAACACAATGTATTGGTTGTATATAAAAGGATAAAAAATAATTAATTTGTTGAGGTGAGAGGATATAAGATAAGTTAGTTCAAAATTATAATATCATTAGGGATGTATGAAATAAATAAAAAATTTAAATAATTAAAATAACGTTTTGTGTTATTTTATTTATTTTTCAGTAGGAATAAATCAATTAATGTGACGTCAAATGATGTCAAAAAATATATAGATTAAAAGATTTTATGATTTTACTATGAATATTAAGGAGGTTTCAATGATTGATTTCATAGTTTGAAGAGGTTAGTTGCCATGAAATCTGAAAAAAATCATGTAGTTCCAATGTGACATGGGGAACATTAATTCATTTAGTATAATTTAAATGCATCTTGAATCTTGGATGTTATATGCTTCCACCACTAAATATGTCCAAAAAATTTAGTGAAAAAGATTTAAACTGGTTTTTCATATTCCATGGTAGTATATTGAGGTAAAATATTCTTATATACCAGATTTCATGTAATTTAATATTTATTTTTAGTTAAAAATAAATTTGATCAAATATAATTGTTTCTTCCATGGGTTGATGTGAATTTGGGATTACATGATTTTGTGAATGTTTTTTGAGTGATGTATTGTACGTAAAAACATAAATATTATTGAGAATTAATGGTTATTATAAATATTGAAAAATATTCTTTTATTATGTTTTTTCATTGATTAAGCTTAAATGGGAAGGTCTCGAAATATATTTTAGGCAACCTGGTTTTTTTATTGAAATATATGATTTATTTTTAGAGATGTTATGATAGTTGAAATCATGTGATACAACATGATTGAATGATTGGAAGATATATTTTGAATATATTTTCCACATAGGAAATAATAATCTTATATGATAAAATAACACATATGATATGGGAATTAAATGGGATATAAGTTTCTTATTTGAATGAAATCATGATACACAATGTAAAATGCATATTTTGAAAAATGAGTCAGAAGGGAACTTCATATGATATGATTAATCTTTTGATAAATAATTATTTTTTATTAAAAATATTTTGAGACTCATCAAGTCTTATAAAAATAATAAAAGATATATATGAAGTATTTATTAATCATTATAATTTGAAATTAAGTTATTTTGAAGAAAACATGAATGATTAGTTGATATTAAAAATATGATGATGATTTTTACATTTCTAAAAGATTAAAAATCTTAATATTAAATATATAATCCAAATTCTATAAATATAACATAGATGAAGAGGTGATTCATTGTAATTATTTGATTCTCCAATCTATAATGATATGTATTATAGTCACTTCTATATGGGTACATAGAATAGATTACCAACCCATAAAGAATAATTCAACATCATAGTCACTCTAAAATAGAAACAATATATAGGCTACTCAATTGTGGATAATCATATAATAAAACATGTTTCCATATAAAAACAATTGGATCTAAAAATATGTTTATCTATAAAATGGATAAATAATTTTTAACAACATTTTATCAATTATCTGGGAGAGATTACAAAATAACTATGGGAAATTGAGAGAATAAACCATGTCATAGCCAATTTCATGATGATTTTCTAAATAAAGACACTCATAGACTTTTAATCACGTGTATAATGGGATTAAAGACACAAAAATAATACATCATGATTATTAATCCATATGTGTATGCCTTTTTATTATATTTATTTCATTTATTTTTTAAAACCAGTCACAATTTTATGTTTGATTATTTCTAAATTTTTGGTTACCCACATTTTAATGCCTTCTTAAAACATTCTTAAAATATTTTTCATGGATATTTGAGGATTATTTGTTCTTGTTTTGCGTTTTGACACTATAACACCAAGTTTTAGTGCCTTTGACTAGCCTATTGGAGGGCACAGACAATGAAATATAAATCTATTTTAGAGGGGCCCTATTTATAAAACTTACTATATGATGAGGAAAGTCAATTTTTTTATTGTTTCTATTTTTTCCTTTTTCTTGTTCCCTAATTAGTATCCCTTCAACTAATTTTCCTCCCAAAAATGAACAAAATTCCCCATGTTCATGTAGCCCAATACCATCTCTCATTCCATGGTGTAACTCTTTAAATAATTAATTTTTTTGGATACCATTAGAAGTGATCAACTCATTGTGGTCTGTCTGTCATTACTAACCTCTACTTTATAATCCAACTTCACTTTATTGTAGTGTTTTGATAGTTTTACATAATTATTTCTCCCAATATATTTTGATTTAAAATTTTACATTGAAATCTATTTTTTAAGTTATATCAAAGACATATATCATACATATTTACCTTTCTAGACATATAGTAGGTAGACCCTGTGAATATTTACAAGTGTTGAATTATTTTTCATATTTGTTAGTGATATTCTTGATGTTATTTGTTGTTCTTAACCTTAATTCTTATTCCTCGCCTTACACCACATATTTTGTCGGATATAATGTAATACATGAGATTGTATTGTAGCATGTAAACCACATATTTTGAATTTCCACCCAACATTCACTATAAACAACCTTTATTTGTAATAATATTTAAATTTTTAATATGTAATTTTTAGAATAGAAGTTTATTAAAATAATCATAAGGTCTCAATTATTCATTATAATTTCAGTGTTATATGTTTTTATTGAGATATATCAAAAAAAAATTTATGTTCCCAAAAGATTAAATTAATTTTCATACACATATTAATATTATTTTAGTTAATGGAAATTATAATTATAATGGTTAGGTCCAAATTATATTACCATTTAAATCCTCTTTTTTCATTGAAAATAAATTAAATTTTGTAATGATTAATTTCAATGTAAAAGTTAAATGGTTGTTTTTTGAATAATTATTTTTATAAGAGTTTTATATTTTTTAACTAAATATAATATATTAATATACATAAAAATATTACACTAATTTTATATTAAACATAAAAAAATATAAATAAACTCATTAAATTAATAATTTATTTGAATTAAGAATAAGAAACACTTAATGTATAAAATTCACTTTTTAGTAAAATTTATATTTCATATACATTATATTTAAATTTAAATTGCATTTAATTTTATTGAGAAATTTAATTAAGTTCTATTGATCAAAATTAGGATTAAATCATTGAAATTTGTATAGAAGATTCATTACATAATCCTATATTTAAATAATTGTAGCGCCCCGACCCTAGTTACCTAGAGTCGGTGCATTATTACATTACATTGGCATGATCACGAGAAAGATCAAGTCTCGAAAGATCGATTAGTTTAGTAGCCTTGGAATAACTAGATACATCCATAATTTTTTACATTACATCATAAAAAAAACATCTTGTCTTCATATCCTCTCATACTATCCCTGCAGGTCATTCATAAATTACTTCTTCATAATCCTGGGAAAAATAAAACATTGAAAGGGGTGAGCTCAGATGCTCAGTAAGGATAACATTATAGCATAAGATTTCATAAATAAGCATAAACACTTAAGGCAATTTATAACTAAAACAAAATCCTTTTAAACTTGAACTTCAGCATAAAATGGCAAAGGTAAAATGAAATAATGCCATTTACATACTCACATGGATATTCTACTAGTCGAATGATCACATGCAATATCAATATCCACTTTCATAATGTTGGAATGCATAATGCCAGACTATCATAACCACTTAGCCAAGGCCTCGTGCCAAGACTACAAATAAGATTTTGTCAAGGCCTTGTGCCAAGACACTAGTTTGTCTCATGAGACCTACCGATGCATCGAGGAGCTATAGCGGGCTCCACCCGTCACTTATTAAGTCCAATGCATTCCTCATATGAATAGGTTTAAACATAAAATAAACATTCGTATTAAAACTAGCATACAAAATGTCAATACTTTAACCACAAACCATGAATGGTATAAAAATAGAACATCCACAGTCAAACATAACTCATTTGATACAATATGGAAGATTGTATTGTATAACATTAACCTCAATCATGAATAATTAAGGATGTTGACATAGATGAAAATAAACATCAAAACTATTTGAGAGAAATATCCCCCTTTTCTTGAAAACATTTAAAAGTCACACTATTTGTCAAGAAGCCATTTAAAAGTAGACTTTTGAATCAAAGTGTCCCATACCACTTTGAAACTTTTAAAAGGAGTTTTAATTTTAAAACTTTAATGTCCATATAAATAAATCCTTAAAACCATTTTTAAAACATGGACATTAATGAGCAAGATATAGAAGAATAAGTCTTTAAAACATTTTAAAATGGTATTTTGGTTAGAGGTTCTAACCAAAAGAGAGACACTTGAATAAAAATAATTGAGGTAATAAAAACTTTGTAATATCATGAGAATAAAGGGATTCATTATATACTATGTCAAGTACATTATATACACCGCATAAAAGTGATTTGGTGTATATCAACAAATAAGTCTCAGTTCAATGTAAATTGAGATGAAATCTCTCATAAAGGCCGTATCCTTAGGTTAAGGATAAATCAACGACATAATTATGTGTGAAAAATATAAATACACTAAATATGATTGAATATTAAGTGTAAAACAATCATAGGATATTCACACATATTCTTGTAGAAACAACACCAACGAATTGGATATTTAACTCAACAAATGGAGATTGAGTTAAAATTACTCTTATCAAGTTCATACCGATCACTTGAGAATTTATCAATGGAGTGATTATGTGTATCAAAAGTATATCCACAGAAAGGGGAGTGGAAATTAAGGCATAATCAAATGAATAGCGATTCCACACATAATCTTGGAGTAATATAATCAATGAAATATGTGTAAAGCCAAATGAGTGGAAATTGAAATCTCAAATTCCCTTATCGATTAGGTAACTTACGAAACATACACCCATGAAAGAATTATCATAACATGATGATGTAAATACCCATAAATTAAAGTATATTACACAATGAATACAATCATGGTTAGTACACCACATGCAATAATTAAGTGGTGAACAATGGAAATCTCACGGAATTGAAAGTGAGATAAGAAAATCCCTTACTTTGCAATTTTTCCTTGGTCGATGGTAGGTTTACCTCCTGTATAATGGTGAAATAATTGTTATTTAATAATAAAAGAATCATTTACTTTAATATGATATCATATATGATCTTTTAACATTGATTTGATAATAATATCTTAGAATTATCGTCATTTCGGGTGTTAACGGGTTCATTTTACTTTATATTCTTTGTTATGTGAGACATATTCGTTATTAATGGGATGTATATTATTCATATCCAGAATGATATAAAGTCCTTAGATAATATTTTTAAATCATCAAATTATAATTATACTTGAATGGATATTATGGACAATGAATCTCATCGCGTTCGTGGAGACGGTAGTCCGCACGTACGCACGAACGCTACTTCCATTTAATTTTTCATTTTAAAAGAATTGAATCCAAATGATACATAGGTATATTATTATTCCAGTATAATATAATATTTTATATATGTTACTTAAGTTCATTAACACCATCCTTTATACGTTCCATGTGTGGTATGAACGAGTCATATCATTTTAAGGGGGCGGTAGTCCGCACTTCCTCAAATAAAATTATCGTATGTATATACAACATGAAACGAATATGGATATGAAATAAAATGGAATTACAGAAGCTTATATATAAAATACATGTCATTAATATCATATTTAATTATAGTGCCATCATAATGGCCACCATGAGAGGCGGTAAGATGTATTTGAACAATCATCGTTTCGTGAGGCGTTAGTTTGCCATCCACAGAAACATTATGTTCATCATCCATTAGATGGATTTGTGTGTATGTGTAGTTTGAATCCTTCTTATAACAACATCCTAGTATATTGGGGATACTGGTGTTGTTACAAAAGAAAGGAAATAAAAAGAGTTTTGGGGTTGGAGAAGCAAAATAATTGAAAATAATTTAAGAGAAATCGTTACCTTTAATTTAGGTAACTCACTTTGGTTGGAACCAAAGGACTTCTTGAAATGATTTCTGCCTAAGGGGAAGCTTCAAGGATGAGGATAGGGATGTGGGGAGCTTAGTTTGGCAGAGTTTGGACGAGCCAAGTGGCTTGAGAGGTGTGAGGAATGAGTAGAAGTGGTCTCCTTTTATAAGGGAGAAGAGGGGCTCTTTAGGAAAGAGTGAAAGTATTACTTTATAATATAGTTATATTCGGTTTATAATGGTCCAAAAATCATTGAGGTCGAAGATAAGATGACTCATATTCTAAATAACATCAAACAATAAGAATTGGACAGGTTTTAGATAATATTTTAATCATTATAATCTTATTTATTTAAATGATTTATTAATGAGGTAAACATTGCATCATTATTGTGTCATTAATAATTTAAATTATTTGATGTCTAAAAATTATAAATAAAATATAATTATGTAGGAAATCTGTTTAGCTTTCTAATGAATATTTATAATCGAAAATCCAACATGTATAACCCTATGTAAAAATTATTCTTCTAAAATATGTAAGCTTATGCCGTTTTTATTTTTATTTTAACTTTATTAATATAAAGTGTCCCTACCACATACAAGTGGCTCCAAGGGGTCCCCAAATTTACCCAAGGATGATCATGGTCGGGTATGTGTCCACCAATAAGTTTAGGACACGTTTTAGGGTAATTTTGTATTATTATAATATTATTTTTTAACCCTTATTTACCGGATTTACCCTTAACCATGGTAAATAAAATATTTACCACAGTAATTATTCAAAATGTCTAAAAATAAAAGTTACCTATTTACACAATTTGGATATCCTGATTCCAAATATGGAATCAATTTTTCTAAATTCAAAACACAGAAGTGGCAGAAATTAATTTAAAATTAATTCCCGCTGTCAAAACAAAAAGCGTGTTTTTAAGAGATAATAACTATCAAAAGATTGACACTTGTTTATGTTCAGTTTAATTGTAAAATTATGTCCAATGACCAAAATTATTTTAAATGGTAAAAATATAATCTAAATATACTTTAAAACCACTGAAATTCATAATTTATCACTATTAATTATTTTGATTAAAAAAGTTGTTTTTAATTAAAATTTAGTAATTTTTACTATTCATCAAAATATGAAAGTTATCCGAAAAGTACCAAAATTTCACCTTAGGATAAATTTGATATTCCGAATCCAAAAATGAAGTCCATTTTGAAATATATAATTTCAAAAAATTAAGTATTACTATTCATAACGGCTAGTTTGATCGGTTGTGGTGTGTGTTAAAACTCGAAGTTGCGTACAACACACGCTACTGTTTTATTCAAAGGAAAGCATACCGTGGAAGCTTGGGATGTTTTATTTTAAATTTTTTGATGTCCCCATTTAGTCAAAAAGTTTAAAATATTTTATTTAAAAAGGGTTCACTATTAAAAGTTGGTAAAACTACAATACTGAAGATGAATTTGTTCTTACATTGTGTCTAAGAAACACATAATATGGATTCTAAAATTATAAGGATTATATAAATTTTAAAATTTAGTTAATACTATTCATAACCTTTTTTGAACGGCTTGTTTGGTAAGTCATGGTGCGCTTGAACTCGGTGTTGCGTGTAGTGCAAGTTATTGAATTATTTTGAAGAAATAACACACTATGAAATCTTGGGGTGTTACATTCTCCCCTCCTTCAATAAATTGCGTCCTCGCAATTTGAAATTGTTCTTCGAAAATAAAAGGTTGAAAATAGAAAATATATTTGTGGGAAAACCCACATCGGAAATTGGTTTACTAAAATTTAGTCTTAATATGAGGAAAAGAGAAATGAAAGGGTCACCACCAAATTATGATCTCGATTAGGAGAACATTGGTGGCAATTAGAGACATATAATTGGAGGAAAAACGTAAATATTTATAGGTAGTGGTTGAGGTCATCAATCACAAACAAGTATAAAATTGAGGTCATTAAACTCATCAATCTATGATGATTTGAAGTACCATCGGTTCAAAAAAATATAGGGTATTGGGATCACACATTTTTGACATTTCAAAATATCTTAGTTGAAATCCCACATCGAAAAATGAATTAATGAGGCCTCTATTTAAAATAAAGAGTGGAAAGTATGAAGATTACTGAAAATAACACATACTAGGGTTCCATGTAGGAAAATATGGATATGGAGGAGAAATCTAACCATCAATTATCTGATGGAGAGTGGTAGAGAACATGGCTATGAAAAGGCCAACAATCCCAAAGCCATAAATTAGTGATGATTTAAGGTACCATCTAGGAGAACTTTTTTTTTAAAGTTACATTACATAAGGAAGAGGAATTCATTTATGATATTGACTAAGAACATTATGAGATATACTTAAATTTTAAGTAGATTTTCATTCTTTAATAAATTTCCACCACTAACTCAATTTTTTTAAACGATGAGTATTCAAGAAGACTTGGTCACACTGGAAGAGATAGAATAAACTTCTATAGAATCACATGATCCATGCAGGATAAACCATATATTTACATTGTCTTTGAAGATTAATCAAAACCAAAATGGTTAGTGAATGATCTAATGATCCCCCAAAAGGATATTCATTGAGATAAATATGAACTAATCTTAATTTCTAAAATTAAACCAACAATACCCCAAAGTTAAATAGATAACATTCAATAACCAATTGTCCTTAAAATCCTTTAATATAATCCAAACTAATATTGAAACCCAAATCATAGAAGAATTTGATTATGTAGTCTCCCATGTTACATTGTATCTCCAAATGACATCAAATACTCTTAAAGTAACATACTTAAAAGTAATTAACATCATCACATATTCTCTGTTATAGGTTAATCATTTCCATAAATAACCCAAATCACTATAAATCAACAATAAAAACGTAGATAAAAATCCACCATTACTCTACAAATGAAACCTCATTGTATTCTATTTTCCTTGGGCATATAGTGTTCCTAACAAAATGAACATCTTCCAAAATAACATTTATCACTTAATCACCAAATCATTTTCCTATACCAAGGGTATTCATTTGATAAGACATAAGAACCCAAATCATCTTATTATTGATCAATAAAATCATTTAACAAAAAAAATAGTCATACTAACCAGGGACTTCACGTAGTCCAGTGGTAGGCGATAAATCCCAATCGCACTTTGGTTGTGGGTTCGATTCCCACTGCTTTGTCCGACGCGACGGGTTGTCACACGGTCTACGTGTTGTCCTTTTTCAAAAACTATATTCTATAATATTACCAAAATGAGATAAATTTTTCAAAATAACATAATTTAACCACAAATGTTATATCATACTTTGCATTTTCATCCCAAATTATAATAACTTATCATTTTCTCAAACCCCAATGATCATATAAAACCAAATGGTTATTTATACCTATATCCACAAGAGAAGAGACAATTATTCCTCAAATATCATTCTCACATGGCAAACTGAGGGGTTACAAATACAAGAGAAAATTATTCCAAAGTAAACCCATCAACAAGGAGTGCTAATACTTTTTAAATTTTTCTCCAACCATTTATTTCCGCATAGCTTCTTCTTTGAGCAAGAAAATATCCTATAAAATAGGACATTCACTCGGGTAATGGACAGGTCCCCTACATTTACGGCAAATGACTGTAAATGGACTCTTGGGACCATTTTTATCTTCTTCCATAGTACTCTTCATTTTTCATCGGCAATTCTTCACTTTATGTCCTTCCTTCCCGCACGTAAAACATTTCGTTGTCCCATTGAGACACTTTCCTGGGTGTCTCTTTCCACAATTCCTGCATGATGAAAATTGAGGTTTCTTTTCTCCATGGTCTCCATTGCTGGAGATCTTATCATTTATCACCTTTCTCTTCCTTGTTGAGTCTGGGAGTTGGTTAATATATATGTTGTTGATCATATTTTTGGAAAACTGATTTGGCATAAAGACGATATCTTTTACGCCTATCAACATTCCATTTTGTTGCTCATTTCCACCAATGTTCCCACCTTGTACATCATTCTCAAAGTCACTATGACTTCCTTGGAATCCACCCATTGACTAAAACCAGAAAGCATTGTGTGTGTAATAGTAGTCGTAAAATCATTTAGAGATTAAAATGTCACCATATTTTCAATTTGAAACATATTAGGATTAACCAAGGTCATTTACTCTCATCTTATGTATATATTACTTAAATTGGTTTGTAAAGAAAATGTAAATTATCCTAAGCATATCCCCCAGGAGTGTCGTAACCAAGAGTGCAGCAAGGCCCGTTGTCGTGCACCAGTTCCCGTTCGAGTCTAGCTCAAAGTGGTGTTTTCGGGTTTTACCCCTAGGTACATCTGTGCCAGAGCCGCCTCTACCTGCTCGTATCCAGACAGGGATGTATTGCTCGGAAAACTCACAAAATCTCTACAATACCAAAATTCTAGGAAGTTCTTTTATACTAATCCTCAAAGTTCATCTTAGGTCTACGTGCTCTAATCAGAGTTTATCTAAATCTAGCTACCAAGGTTTGTACTAAACTTCCTCTGATACCAACTGTAACGCCCCGACCCTAGTTACCTAGAGTCGGTGCATTATTACATTACATTGGCATGATCACGAGAAAGATCAAGTCTCGAAAGATCGATTAGTTCAGTAGCCTTGGAATAACTAGATACATCCATAATTTTTTACATTACATCATAAAAAAACATCTTGTCTTCATATCCCCTCATACTATCCCTGCAGGTCATTCATAAATTACTTCATCATAATCCTGGGAAAAATAAAACATTGAAAGGGGTGAGCTCAGATGCTCAGTAAGGATAACATTATAGCATAAGATTTCATAAATAAGCATAAACACTTAAGGCAATTTATAACTAAAACAAAAGCCTTTTAAACTTGAACTTCAGCATAAAATGGCAAAGGTAAAATGAAATAATGCCATTTACATACTCACATGGATATTCTACTAGTCGAATGATCACATGCAATATCAATATCCACTTTCATAATGATGGAATGCATAATGCCAGACTATCATAACCACTTAGCCAAGGCCTCGTGCCAAGACTACAAATAAGATTTTGTCAAGGCCTTGTGCCAAGACACTAGTTTGTCTCATGAGACCTACCGATGCATCGAGGAGCTATAGCGGGCTCCACCCGTCACTTATTAAGTCCAATGCATTCCTCATATGAATAGGTTTAAACATAAAATAAACATTCGTATTAAAACTAGCATACGAAATGTCAATACTTTAACCACAAACCATGAATGGTATAAAAATAGAACATCCACAGTCAAACATAACTCATTTGATACAATAGGGAAGATTGTATTGTATCACATTAACCTCAATCATGAATAATTAAGGATGTTGACATAGATGAAAATAATCATCAAAACTATTTGAGAGAAATATCCCCCTTTTCTTGAAAACATTTAAAAGGCACACTATTTGTCAAGAAGCCATTTAAAAGTAGACTTTTGAATCAAAGTGTCCCATACCACTTTGAAACTTTTAAAAGGAGTTTTAATTTTAAAACTTTAATGTCCATATAAATAAATCCTTAAAACCATTTTTAAAACATGGACATTAATGAGAAAGATATAGAAGAATAAGTCTTTAAAACATTTTAAAATGGTATTTTGGTTAGAGGTTCTAACCAAAAGAGAGACACTTGAATAAAAATAATTGAGGTAATAAAAACTTTGTAATATCATGAGAATAAAGGGATTCATGATATACTATGTCAAGTACATTATATACACCGCATAAAAATGATTTGGTGTATATCAACAAATAAGTCTCAGTTCAATGTAAATTGAGATGAAATCTCTCATAAAGTCCGTATCCTTAGGTTAAGGATAAATCAATGACATAATTATGTGTGAAAAATATAAATACACTAAATATGATTGAATATTCAGTGTAAAACAATCAAAGGATATTCACACATATTCTTGTAGAAACAACACCAACGAATTGGATATTTAACTCAACAAATGGAGATTTAGTTAAAATTACTCTTATCAAGTTCATACCGATCACTTGAGAATTTATCAATGGAGTGATTATGTGTATCAAAAGTATATCCATAGAAAGGGGAGTGGAAATTAAGGCATAATCAAATGAATAGCGATTCCACACATAATCTTGGAGTAATATAATCAATGAAATATGTGTAAAGCCAAATGAGTGGAAATTGAAATCTCAAATTCCCTTATAGATTAGGTAACTTACGAAACATACACCCATGAAAGATGTATCATAACATGATGATGTAAATACCCATAAATTAAAGTATATTACACAATGAATACAATCATGGTTAGTACACCACATGCAATAATTAAGTGGTGAACAATGGAAATCTCACGGAATTGAAAGTGAGATAAGAAAATCCCTTACTTTGTAATTTTTCCTTGGTCGATGGTAGGTTTACCTCCTGTATAATGGTGAAATAATTGTTATTGAATAATACAAGAATCATTTACTTTAATATGATATCATATATGATCTTTTAACATTGATTTGTTAATAATATCTTAGAATTATCGTCATTTCGGGTGTTAACGGGTTCATTTTACTTTATATTCTTTGTTATGTGAGCCATATTCGTTATTAATGGGATGTATATTATTCATATCCAGAATGATATAAAGTCCTTAGATACTATTTTTAAATCATCAAATTATAATTATACTTGAATGGATATTATGGACAATAAATCTCATCGCGTTCGTGGAGACGGTAGTCCGCACGTACGCACGAACGCTACTTCCATTTAATTTTTCATTTTAAAAGAATTGAATCCAAATGATACATAGGTATATTATTATTCCAGTATAATATAATATTTTATATATGTTACTTAAGTTCATTAACACCATCCTTTATACGTTCCATGTGTGGTATGAACGAGTCATATCATTTTAAGGGGGCGGTAGTCCGCACTTCCTCAAATAAAATTATCGTATGTATATACAACATGAAACGAATAAGGATATGAAATAAAATGGAATTACAGAAGCTTATATATAAAATATATGTCATTAATATCATATTTAATTACATTGCCATCATAATGGCCACCATGAGAGGTGGTAAGATGTATTTGAACAATCATCGTTTCGTGAGGCGTTAGTTTGCCATCCACAGAAACATTATGTTCATCATCCATTAGATGGAGTTGTGTGTATGTGTAGTTTTAATCATTCTTATAACAACATCCTAGTATATTGGGGATACTTGTGTTGTTAAAAAAGAAAGGAAATAAAAAGAGTTTGGGGGTTGGAGAAGCAAAATAAATGAAAATAATTTAAGAGAAATCGTTACCTTTAATTTAGGTAACTCACTTTGGTTGGAACCAAAGGACTTCTTGAAATGATTTCTGCCTAAGGGGAAGCTTCAAGGATGAGGATAGGGATGTGAGGAGCTTAGTTTGGCAGAGTTTGGACGAGCCAAGTGGCTTGAGAGGTGTGAGGAATGAGTAGAAGTGGTCTCCTTTTATAAGGGAGAAGAGGGGCTCTTTAGGAAAGAGTGAAAGTATTACTTTATAATATAGTTATATTCGGTTTATAATGGTCCAAAAATCATTGAGGTCGAAGATAAGATGACTCATATTTTAAATAACATCAACCAATAAGAATTGGACAGGTTTTAGATAATATTTTAATCATTATAATCTTATTTATTTAAATGATTTATTAATGAGGTAAACATTGCATCATTATTGTGTCATTAATAATTTAAATTATTTGATGTCTAAAAATTATAAATAAAATATCATTATGTAGGAAATCTGTTTAGATTTCTAATGAATATTTAGAATCGAAAATACAACATGTATAACCCTATGTAAAAATTGTTCTTCTAAAATATGTAAGCTTATGCCATTTTTATTTTTATTTTAACTTTATTAATATAAAGTGTCCCTACCACATACAAGTGGCTCCAAGGGGTCCCCAAATTGACCCAAGGATTCTCATGGTCGGGTATGTGTCCACCAATAAGTTTAGGACACGTTTTAGGGTAATTTTGTATTATTATAATATTATTTTTTAACCCTTATTTACCGGATTTACCCTTAACCATGGTAAATAAAATATTTACCACAGAAATTATTCAAAATGTCTAAAAATAAAAGTTACCTATTTACACAATTTGGACATCCTGATTCCAAATATGGAATCCATTTTTCTAAATTCAAAACACAGAAGTGGCAGAAATTAATTTAAAATTAATTCCCGCTGTCAAAACAAAAAGCGTGTTTTTAAGAGATAATAACTATCAAAAGATTGACACTTGTTTATGTTCGGTTTAATTGTAAAATTATGTCCAATGACCAAAATTATTTTAAATGGTAAAAATATATTGTAAATATACTTTAAAACCACTCAAATTCATAATTTATCACTATTAATTATTTTGATTAAAAAAGTTGTTTTTAATTAAAATTTAGTAATTTTTACTATTCATCAAAATATGAAAGTTATCCGAAAAGTACCAAAATTTCACCTTAGGCTAAATTTGATATTCCGAATCCAAAAATGAAGTCCATTTTGAAATATATAATTTCAAAAAATTAAGTATTACTATTCATAACGGCTAGTTTGATCGGTTGTGGTGTGTGTTAAAACTTGAAGTTGCGTACAACACACGCTACTGTTTTATTCAAAGGAAAGCATACCGTGGAAGCTTGGGATGTTTTATTTTAAATTTTTTGATGTCCCCATTTAGTCAAAAAGTTTAAAATATTTTATGTTAAAAGGGTTCACTATTAAAAGTTGGTAAAACTACAATACTGAAGATGAATTTGTTCTTAAATTATGTCTAAGAAACTCATAATATGGATTCTAAAATTATAAGGATTATATAAAGTTTAAAATTTAGTTAATACTATTCATAACCTTTTTTGAACGGCTTGTTTGTTAAGTCATGGTGCGCTTGAACTCGGTGTTGCGTGTAGTGCAAGTTATTGAATTATTTTGAAGAAATAACACACTATGAAATCTTGGGGTGTTACAATAATTACCATGGATGAATTTTAATCAAGATTATTAATGGTGAAATTGTTAAATGAGGTATCATGAATTTTTAAAAATATAAATGTCGCATACACATTTTAGAAAAATATATGCAATTAATGTAATAACCACATGTCTCAGTAATAATTTATCCACCAAAATCACTTAACTTTCCAAACCCATCTAAAACCAATGTGATTTTATTCCCACAAATTTTATATATATAGTTTCAGTGAAAACCCCCATCGTTTTCCCTTTAGAAGGGTTCTCTCACCAAAACATCATTAGCACTATATATTGTATGATTCTTACTAGAATGTTTATTATTTTATTTTAATATAATCCTGATTCACTCTCATAATATTGTTGTCAAATTTTATTAAACTAATCAGTTCCTTTTTAAGGAATCCTCATTATGAAACATGAAGTTCTAAACGTTATATTAATATTTTCTCTAAAAAAAATTTATTTTATATTTAAATTTAATATTAATTTATCATAATATTAACTATTGAAATAATTATTTATATAAAAATAAGTATTTTTATATTTTTCATGTAAACATGAACCTCATTTCCACGTTCCCTTATGAAAAATTAAAACACCATGGATTTATGGTGTAGACTACAATATCCTTAACACAATGTGTTTATTTTTACATAAATATATTATTAGGAAGGATTAAATGGTGGAACTAATGTATAACTATTATTTTTATGATTCAATTGATATTCAAGTATGAATGTTTTTATAATTTATTAATTAAATATTTAACAAATGATCATCGTTAACACAACTATTTAAAATAATTATATTAAGGATATTTTTTTATTGAAACTTAATAATATTTTCATATACATTACATCACCCTATAAATCAATAAAATAAATATATATCATGATAATTAAAACAATATTAGGTCATTATGAAACTTGTATACTGATATTACCAAAAAACCATCCCATAATTATTCATTAAATCCATGTATGATCATGTTTGGTTCAATTTAGCCACAAAATTTAAAAAAAATTATTCTATTTCATGAATGAATATGGGATAATAATTAATGAAATTTTATAATTTACATTTTTAAATACTTATTTTTATATTATATATATGTTGAATCAAAATTTAACATATTAATTTTTAAAACACATTTTGATAATACTAAATAATCTAAAAAATCATATTATATATTTATACATTAAAGAATGAAACACCAATAAATGTAATTTGAACATCATAAATTATTTTAAATCATCCCTAATAGTAACATTAATCACATATTAATCATGATCATTTGAATAATAATGAATAAAAATTGTTTTATAATGAAACTGGTAAAAAAATTAAAACAAAAAATGTCTGACATAGAAAATAGAATGAATTCATATGGAAAAAAATATTGCTGAGTAGTATGAATGAAAATTGTTATCAATAATGACCTGAATTAAGTGATTATGGTTGATTTGGTTTTGATACAATATATTAATATATGTCCATGTTAGTTGGGATGTTAGTTTTGTGTTTTCCTTATATTCATCACTTAGATATATGATTTATGTTATGCACATAGATTATATTATGTGTTTTATATAATAACTATTTTAAATTTCCTTTCATTAAATGAATTTATTCATGGTATTTGACTATCAATTTTATACACTCTCTTTCTAGTGGTTCTGATTTAATTTGTACCATAACTAGAAGTTATGGGTTTTTTTCTCAATTTTCATTCTTTCGGATTCATGTTCCATTCAAAAATAATTTATTTCTAGTTATAAAATTTCTTTAGAATAAAATTCACAGAATTAGTAAAAAAAATATAATATATATATATATATATATATATATATATTTATCCCTCTTATATTATTTTGATTCCAAAGTATCTGAAAAAAGTTTTAAAAAAATCACTACAATAGTTGAAATATCGTCCTATGTTTTGGTACGTCAAATATATGCGTATATTAATATTAAATAAGTCACTATATAGATACTGGAACATGGTTGTGGTTATGGATAGATGTACATATATGTTTTCTCCACAAAAGGGTGGGATGATAATTGACTCAATAATCATTCAAATTCATGATGAATAAGCATAATACTATACACCTATCTAGAAAATATCATATAATATTATTTGGAATATTCAAGTTATCATTGTGAATCATTATGAATTATATTTTCTATCATTTCCTTCATATTAAACATATAAAAGATATTGAATCTAATTACAATATTTCATGGATTACCTCACACAATGTATGTTCCCTAAATATTATATGTCATTAATAAGGTTATATAATACTAATTTGGAAATATTTTATGTATTATATATTTACTAATGTATATTATATTAGACATAAAAATTATTCTTTTTAATGCGTTAGTATTTGTTTTTATTATTTATCATTATATAGAGAGCCATGTTTTATTCAGTAAGTGGTTCATCTGGGAATGGTAAGAAATATCTCATAGAATATATTGTTGAATTCATTATAATTAATTAATCGAAAGGTCCTACCTTGAATTATATATCACTAAGATGTATTGAAAATTCTTAATAGTGAAAAAATTATTGATTTCCCATAAATCTCTACCCGTAGCTATATTCTGTCTCATTAAAAGACCTTGAAAATATGTTTTTTTATTACAAAACTTATGAATTAAATTTTAATGAGAGCCAGGATTATTGAAACCAATGTATTCATTTATTATCTGTCATAAAATATCCCCTCATTTTCATTTCACCATATATTTATATAGTCTATTTATTTCATACATATCACATATTATTAGTTTTTATTAATATTATGATTTATTCTACTCCTTAATAATCTTATGATATCTCTCTTATTTATTACATTTTCATTAAAAATTAGGGGACTATTAGGTGTATCTTTTTGTGAAATATTGGATGTTATTATTGTAACATCCCAAGTAATTAATGAGTAATAGATATTTTTATATATGTCTATTAATGATTTAGATAGTGTTTTAGAGGCTTAAAATGAAAATAAATCCAATCTTAAGCATGGAATACACTAATATTTTTAAAAGATTGTTTTACTGGCTTTGAATGGAAAACCATTTTTAAATCTATATTTTGTCAATTTTATAAGCTATTTTTCTCAAAATAAACTTATTCTTTATGATTGGGACATCAAAATTTACTTTGTGTGAATTTTTGGTATTTTTCAGACAATGTTCATTTTTTAATGAATAGTGAAAAATAGTTTATTTTACATCAAAACTGGTTTTTAATCTAATTTATTTATATGATTAGATTATCTTTTGAATTGGTCATAAAGTTTAATCTGAATATATTTTTACCATTTAATCCAATGGTGGTCATTGCAATCAATTTCACTTTGAAATTGGTCTTAAACTGGTGTCAATATTTTGATACTTATTGTTTCATAAAAACACGCTATTTGTCATGACTGTGGGAATTAATTATTAAATAAAATAATGTGACATATTTGTTTTTAATTTTGTAAAATAGACATAATTTTTGAATTCGGAATATCAAATATAGATTAGGGTGAATTTTTAGTATTTTTCCGAAAAACTTCAATTTTTGATAAATAGTGATACCACTAAGTGGTACTTATAAAAACTGATTTTTCATTTAAATGAAATTTTACCACTTTTGTGTTTTGAATTTAAAAAATCCGACATACATGGTTGTCATTAAGAAGTACAATGTGGTTCAATGAGATTAAAATAATTTTTTGGTGAATAGTAACTCTTACGTTCTTAATCGCGATTAGAGATAATTAGTGTAGTTGAAGGTAAAAATAATGATTTAATAAAATAAAATGACCTCGACACATGTCCTACCCTCATTTGATGTGTCATGGACGACCATAAAAATCCATGGGTCAACTTGGGGACCCCATCGAGCCACTTTGGTTGGGAAATTACATAAATAACTTTTTATTTAATGTAAAAGTAAAAATGACACAAACATGAGATGTTTTACTAAAACAATTTTTACATGAGGTTATAAAGATCATATTTTTTATTATAAAAATTAATTGGAAAGCTAAAAAGATTTCCTACATCATTGTATTTTTTTTATAATTTATAAACTTTTAATAAATTAAATTATTTATGACATCATGATGATGCAGCGATGACCTCATTATTTAACGATTTAAATAAAATGGAATGATAATGTAAAATATAAGACCTAAACATGGAAAAAACCTATTGTATGGGTTGATTTAGAACCCTTATGACCTTATCCTAGAAAAAAAATAAATGTGGTACCTCTTAAATCCGAATACCATTTTAAAATAAAGTGACTTTTTTTTACCTTCCAAGAGTACCCCTCCTCTTCCCTTATAAAAGGCCCCCACCTCTACCTCCTTACCCACACTCCAAAAGCCTTTTTCTCGGCCAACCCCTACACATTTTGGCTCTCCACATCCCTCTCTTTCTCCTTAAAGCATAAATTTGGGAAGAAGTCTTCTCAAGGAAGCCTTTGAGCTCAAATCTAAGATAGTTACCTGATTTTAAGGTAATGTCTTCTTTTGAGTCCTTTTGTTTGATTTTTCTTCTCCAACCCCCTAAACTCTTCTTATTCTTTTCTTTTGTAACAAATAGAGTATCATAAATATACTAGGATGTTTTTATAAGAAGTATTCAAGCTACACATACAAATAACTACATCTAATGGTTAAAGGAAATACTGTTTCCGTGGATGGTGAATTTATGCCTCCAGAAACGATGATTGTTCAACATTCTTTTGACACTTTAAAAGGTGGCCATTAAGATGTCACTATATTTATATATGATATATAATATGTTTATGTTTTCCATAAGCTTCTATATTTTTCATTTTGGGCATACCTTTATGGTTTCCATTATGGGTAAACGCGATATCTTCATTTAAGGAAGTGTGAACTACCGCCCCCTCAAAGTGATTTGATTTGTTAAATACCATATGTGGGATGTATAAAGGATGGAACTATGATATTATATATGATATTATACTGGAATTATAATATACCTTTATATCATTATGATTCCATTCTATAAAATACGAAATATAAATGAAAGTAGCGTTCATGCGTACGTACGGCTTACCGTCTCCATTAACGGTGCATTTCATTTCTTACCTCTAAATGATTATGTAATATTATAAATGCATGTACACACTAGATATATATGATATATACATAATTATTATAATTCTGGATATAATGGATACATGAACAACATATAATTATAAAGGGTTTATTTTTTACTCAAGTACCAATGATCGTTAAAACGACTATTATTAACTTAAATAATTACATAGTGTTCATGACATGGCAATAAGTGATATAAAAGTAATAATGAACTTGAAAATGGTTCTTAAAAAATAATAAATTAACTCAAGTTTATTATTTAGGAGATTAAAGAACGACTGAGTCATGTCGGACATGAGGTATGGGACTTCGTCTCAATCTCCTTTCATTGAGGCATATTTTGTTTTATACACAACCTTCTTTTATACGGTGTCTAAACCCCTTTGACCTTTATGTTTATCCAAAAGAATTTTTTTATACGAAGCATTTTACTAAATGGAAAACGGGAATATTTTTGTCATATGTATGCAGTGACAACGACTTCTCCGCCGCCGTGATCATTATTTGAGTTTCGGCTTCCTCTACAAGCCATACCTTCTTTTTAAAAGAAAAATTAATACAATGTTTTAATTTTCATTTATTTTGGTATTGAAAATGGTTTTCATAATGTTTTTATATCAATGTGTTGTATTGATATCTTGTGAATGAAAGTTGGAAATGTTATGTTTCCTTTATGCATGTTTTATGTGATACGATTATATTGAGGTTCTTGGGAATTATTATGACGACGGGTGGTTCCGTGATAAATTAAGGGCGGGTGAGCCCGATATAGCTCTCCATTGCATTGGGTAACGCGAAGGAGTGTAACGTTAAGGTTTCTTCGAAGAGATTTATGTAATATAATTTGATGGGTATTCCAAACGTAAACAAGAGGGTTACTCCCTATGTAAGAATGTTATGAATGCCTCAAGTTACCTTTATGTGTTATGATTTCTATGATTTATTCATGATTTGATGAGGTATGTTGAACTGCTTATGTTTTATGGGTAAAGTATGATTTCATTCTTATGTATATATGTACCCTTGTTTCCTTTCCATATATATTTTATATCCCTTACTGAGCTTTTTATGCTCATCCCAAGTTTTTTTGAAATGTTTTTCACAGGTCAGGGGAAAGGTACATGATATGATGATAGTGTTAAGGGAGTGTCAAGAGAGAATCCATGTTTTATTTTAAATATGTTTCCATTGATGGTAAAGAAGAATATTATCTTTATGTAACAACTTTGTTTATATGTGGAATGTAATGCAAGTTTTATGATCTAATTCTCTAAAACTCTAAACCCGAAAAGATCCTCAAGGTGTAATCTTTTAATAACTCACGATTAAGTAAGGTTTAAGGCCGGGGCCTTATAGTTGGTATCAGAGGTTGGTTTAGATAACTTTAGGAGTTAGAATTCTATTAAATGATTATCCAAATATTTTTTTTATGGTCAAATTGAAATGATATAGCATTTGAAGATTACTGTGTTGCTTCATCTAAGACATGTTTGTTCAGAATGGTTTTCCGCAGAGGAAATAGGGAAGTAGTGCTAGGAAGGCATACAGAAGGAAATAACCTTCCGAATCAGCATCTTGAGATGGTCGGAGTTGGAACTGAACAGTTTGTTGCAGTAATGGAACAGTTGACTCAAGCGATAAATGGTGGTGGTATCCATGCACGAGATCAGCCAGATCAACCGTAGAGGAACATGATAGTGGTGGAACATTTCATGAGGCAACATCCCCCATCATTCATAGGATCATCTGACCCTGTGCTGGGTGAAGGATGGATTAAAGCACTAGAGAGGATTTTCGATGTCATGGGGTGTTCAGACAATCAAAAGGTTAGACTTGCGATTTACCGTTTGGAGGGTGATGCAGATCAGTGGTGGTCGATGGTTAAAAATATCAGGGACGCTGATGAGATTGATGCTCTCGACTGGGATGAATTCAAAGGTATGTTTCTTGAGAAGTATTTTCCTAAGGCTGTTCGACTTAGGATGGAAAATCAATTCTTGGAATTGAGGCAAGAGGAGGACTCAGTGGCTGCTTATGAAGAAAGGTTCACTCGATTGGCAAAGTATGCTCCAAATTTTATCCGAGACCTTGATAGTAAAATCAATTGTTTTTACTCGGGATTAAAGCTAAAATATCTAAGGGCTTTAGCTTCTCGTGAGTTTAAAAGTAATGAAAAGATTGTTCGATGTGCTGAGAAGGTGGAAATGGATTTTGTCGATGATCAAGTGTTCTATAACAACCAAAAGAAGAAGAGACCAATGTGGCAGGAGAAAGGTAAGAATTCTTTAAAAAAGTCGGACGGTAAGAAAACTAAGTTTCCAGTTTGTGATAAATGTGGCAAAAGGCATGCTGGGGAATGTCTTCTGAATTTTGGAAAGTGCTACCAGTGTGGTAATATGGGACATAAGGCTCGTGATTGCACTGGAAAAGATCAGGGTGATGGTAAAACCAAATTTGATTTACAGTTAGTGAAATGTTATAAGTGAAATGAGATGGGTCACTCTGCAAACGAGTGTCCGATAAAGAGCTTGGTTGATGGGAATCAGTTAGACTACAAGCAGAAAGGGGTGGTGAAATCCTTTGTAACTAATTCAGCAGATGTCGGGCCATCAAATAAAGTTTTATCAGGTACATTGTTTGTTTTTTCGGATTATGCCAGTGTGTTGTTTGATTCGGGGTGTACACATTCTTTCATCTTTGAAACCTTTTCTAGTAAAATGGGAATACCATCTCAGGAAATGACTCCTGAACTTTTGGTAAAAACACCAGGGGAAATGTTGAGGAAAAAGAAATTTATAAAAAACTTCCTATACTTATTTGTTGAAAGAACTTACATGCAAACCTTATTGTTCTACCTCTAGTAGAGTTTTATGTTATCCTGTGTATGGATTGGATTTCAATTTACCATCCTAAGATTGACTGTATAGATAAAGAAGTTTCTTTTCATAAATACTTTGAGTTTTTGTACAAGAATGAACCCTTAATGTTGATAACTTATCAAGAGGCCAAGAAACTTGTAAAAGATGGAAATGAATGTTACCTTGCACACATCATTGAAAATAAAGGAACTGTTCAGATTAATGATGTTCCAGTGGTAAATGAGTATCCTGATGTTTTTCATGATGAGTTGGCTGGAATAATACCAGATCGGGAAGTTCAGTTTACTATTGACTTAGTTCCTGATGCTAAGCCAATTTCCAAACCCCCTTATCGAATGGCTCAGATTGAACTTTTAGAGTTGAAGGAGAAATTGCAAGATTTATTAGAGAAAGGTTTCATTCGACCTAGCACATCACCTTGGGGTGCTCCTATTTTATTTGTTAAAAAGAAAGATGGTTCAATGAGACTTTGCGTTGATTATAGATCCTTGAATAACATCACTATTAAGAACAAATATCATTTTCCCCATATCAAGGATTTGTTTGATCAGCTCCAGGGAGCTCAGTATTTTTCAAATATTGACCTGAGATCGGTGTACCCTCAGCTGAAGGTAATGGAAGAAGATGTTCCGAAGACCGTGTTCCGTACAAGATATGGCCATTATGAATTTGTAGTAATGCCTTTTGGGCTAACCAATGCACCTGCTGTATTCATGGACTTAATGAATAAAATTTTCCATGAGTTCTTGGATAATTTTGTGGTGGTTTTCATTGATGATATTTTGGTGTTTTCTAAAAGTAAAGAGGAGCATGAAAGACATTTAAGGGTTATCTTGGAAACCTTAATGGAAAAGAAATTGTATGGGAAATTCAGAAAGTGTGAGTTTTGGTTGCAACAAATTTCATTCCTTGGTCACATTGTTTCTAAAGATGGGATAACTGTTGATCCTGCAAGAAAAAAAGTTGTGGAAGACTGGCCAAGACCCAAAAATGTAACTGAGATTCATAGCTTCCTTGGTTTGGTAGGCTATTACCGAAGGTTTGTTAGAAATTTTTCACGGTTATCTAGTCCAATGACTATGCTAACTCGGAAGGGTGTTAAGTTTATCTGGACAAAAGAATGTGATGATTGTTTTCAGGAATTGAAAATAAGATTGGTGAAAGCTCCAGTTTTGGCACTACCTTCCAGGAATGGGGAGTTTTTTAGCTACAGTGATGCTTCATTGAAAGGACATGGTTGCGTCCTAATACAGAATGATCAGGTAATTGCTTATACTTCACGACAGTTGAAAAATCTTGAGGTAAATTACCCTACACATGATTTGGAATTAGCTGCTGTTGTTTTCGCTTTAAAAATTTGGAGGCATCATTTGTATGGAGTAAAGTGTGAAATATATACTGATCACAAAAGTTTAAAGTATATATTCACTCTGAAAGAGTTAAACATGAGATATAGGAGATGGCTGGAATTAATTAAGGATTATGATTGTACAATTCATTACCATCTAGGAAAAGCAAATAAAGTGGCTGATGCTTTGAGTCGAAAAAATATTGCTTCATTAGCAATGTTGTGTTTGGAACGTGATACTTTGGTTAATGATTTGATGAACTTTGGCATAGAAGTTGTTGGTGTAGGAAGTTCTTCTGTTTTGTTTCTGGTAACAGTGAGATCATCTCAATCAGATAGAATCAAGCAAGCACAGAATCAAGACAGTGAGTTGCAGAAAAAGGTAGAGCTGGTTCAGAAAGGTAAGTTGCCTGAATTAAACATTGATAATGATTGCGTTTTGAGATTTGGGAAGAGATTGTGTGTGCCTTGTGATTCACAGTTGAAGAGAGAGTTGTTATGTGAAGCTCATTGTTCTCCGTTTTCAGTTCATCCTGGCAGTACAACGATTTACAGAGATCTGCGGGAGTATTACTGGTGGGATGGAATGAAAAGAGATATTGCTGATTTTACTGTGAAGTGTTTGACATGTCAACAGGTTAAAGAGGAGTGGTAGTTACCGAAAGGGATGCTTCAGCCTTTACCAGTGCCAGAGTGTAAGTGGGAGAATATATCCATAGACTTTGTTGTGGGATTACCAAAGACATCTCGAGGTAATAATGCAATCTGGGTTATTGTTGATCGCTTGACTAAATCTACTCATTTCTTTGCTATACGAGATACTTTTTCCCTAGATCAACTTTCCCATTTGTATCTTAATTAGATAGTTAGGTTACATGGAGTTCCCCTCTCCATTTAATCTGATCATGATACCAGGTTCACTTCTAACCTTTGAAAAGGCTTTCAGAAGTCATTGGGTACTGAATTAAATTTTAGTACAGCTTTTCATCCTCAATCAGATGGGCAGTCAGAACGAACAATTCAGACATTGGAGGATATGCTACGTTCTTGCTCTATGGATTATCAGGGAATTTGGGACCAACATCATTCTTTGGTTGAATTTTCATATATTAACAGTTTTCATTCCAGTATACAAATGGCACCATTTCAGGAATTATATGGGAAGCGGTGTCGAACTCCAGCCTTCTGGGATGATGTGGGTGAAATAAAGTTGATGGGACCCAAATTGGTAGATGTGATGGAAGAAAATGTTCAGCTGATTCAGAAGCACATGAGAACAGCTCAGAGCAGGAAGAAGAGTTATGCGGATAACTGGAGGTAGAATCTATCTTTTGAGGTAGGTGATCATGTTTTTCTCAAGGTTTCTCCTTGGAAAAGTGTGATGATATTTGGTAAGAAAGGAAAGCTGAGTCCAAGGTTTATTGGACCATATGAAATTCTGGAGAGAGTTGGATCAGTTTCATACCGGGTTGCTTTACCTCCAATTTTATCTCAGTTACACAATGTTTTTCACGTTTCGATGTTGAGAAAGTATATGCCATATCCATCTCATGTTTTGAGTCCAGAGGTAGTTCAGCTGGAAGAGAACCTATCTTATGAGGAACAACCAGTCCATATTCTTGACCATAGGGAGCAAGTGTTATGGAATAAGGTGATTCATCAGGTAATGGTTTTGTGGAAAAACCACATGATTGAAGAGGCAACATTGGAATTTGAAAATGCAATGAGGGATAAGTACCCCCATTTATTCGATAAGTAAATAAATTACGGGGATGCAATTTTGAAAAGGGGGGAAGGATATAACATCCCAAGTAAGTAATGAGTAATATATATTTTTATCTATGTCTATTAATGAATTAGATAGTGTTTTAGAGGCTTAAAATGAAAATAAATCTAATCTTAAGCATGGAATAAACTAATATTTTTAAAAGATTGTTTTACTGCCTTTTGTTGGAAAACCATTTTTAAATCTATCTTTTGACAATTTTATAAGCTATGTTTGTCAAAATAAACTTATTTTTTATGATTGGGACATCAAAATTTTCTTTGTGTGAATTTTTGGTATTTTTCAGACAATGTTCATTTTTTAATGAATAGTGAAAAATACTGCATTTTACATCAAAACTGCCTTTTAATATAATTTATTTATATGATTAATTTATCTTTTGAATTGGTCTTAAAGTGTAATATGAATATATTTTTACTATCTAATCCAATGGTGGTCTTTGGAATCATTTTCACTTTGAAATTGGACTTAAACTGGTGTCAATCTTTTGATACTTATTATTTCATAAAAACACGCTATTTGTCATGACAGCAGGAATTAATTATTAAATTAATTAATGTGACTTAAATGTTTAGAATTTTTTAAAATAGACTTCATTTTTTAATTCAGAATATCAAATATATATTACTGTGAATTTTTTGTGTTTTTCTAAAAAACTTCAATTTTTGATGAATAGTGAAACCACTAAGTGGTACTTATAAAACTGTTTTTTCTTTTAAATGAAATTTTACAACTTATGTGTTTTGAATTTCAAAAATCCAACATACATGGTTGTCATTATGAATTAAAATGTAGTTCAATGAGATTAAAATATTTTTTTGTTTAATAGTAACTCTTAAGTTCTTAATCGCGATTAGAGATAATTAGTGTAGCTTAAGGTAAAAATAATGTTTTAATAAAATAAAATGACCTAGAAACATGTCCTACCCTCATTGGATGTGTCATGGCAAACCAATTCAATCCATGGGTCAACTTGGGGACCCCATGGATCCACTTTGGTTGGGAAATGACATAAATAACTTTTTATTTAATGTAAAAGTAAAAATGACACAAACATGAGATGTTTTACTAAAACATTTTTTACATGGGGTTATAAAGATCATAATTTTGATTATAAATAGTCATTGGAAATATAAAAATATTTCCTATATCATAGTATTTTTTTATAATTTTTAGACATTAAATCAATTAAATTATTTATGACATCATGATGATGCAGCGATGATCTCATTATTTAACAATATAAATAAAATGGAATGATAATGTAAAATATTAGACCTACACATGTCCAAAACCTATTAGATGGGTGTATATCGAACCCTTATCACCTTATCCTCAAAAAAAAATCAATGTGGGACCTCTTAAATCCGAATACCATTTTAAAATAAAGTGACTTTTCTTTACCTTCCAAGAGTGCCCGTCCTCTCCTCTTATAAAAGGCCCCCACCTCTACCTCCTTACCCACACTCCCAAATCCTTTGGCTTGGACAAACCCTGCCCATTTTGTCTCTACACATCCCTCTCGTACTCCTTGAAGCCTCACTTTGGGCATAAGTCTTCCCAAGGAAGCCTTTGAGCTCAAATCTAAGAGAGTTACCCGATTTTAAGGTAATGTCTTCTTTTGAGTCCTTTTGTTTGATTTTGCTTCTCCAACCCCCTAAACTCTTTTTATTCTTTTATTTTGTAACAACTCCAGTATCCTCAATATACTAGGTTGTTGTTATAAGAAGTATTCGATCTAAAATTACACACAACAACATCTAATGGTTAAAGAACATACTGTTTCCGTGGATGGTGAATTTATGCCCCCCGAAACGATGATTGTTCAACATTCTTTTAACACCTTCAAAGGTGGCCATTAAGATGTCACTATCTTTATATATGATATATAATATGTTTATGTTTTCCTTAAGCTTCTGTATTTTTCATTTTGGTCATACCTTTATGGTTTCCATTATGGGTAAACGCGATATCTTCATTTAAGGAAGTGTGGACTACCGCCCCCTCAAAGTGATTTGAATCGTTAAATACCATATATGGGACGTATAAAGGATGAAACTATGATATTATATATGATATTATGCTGGAATTATAATATACCTTTATTTCATTATGATTCAATTCTATATAATACTAAATATAAATGAAAGTTGTGTTCATGCGTACGTACGGCTTACCGTCTCCATGAACGGTGCATTTCATTTCTTACCTCTAAATGATTATCTAATATTATAAATGCATTTATATACTGGATATATATGATATATAAATAATTATTATAATTCTGGATATAATGGATACATGAACAACATGTAATTATAAAGGGTTTATTTTTTACTCATGTACCAATGATCGTTAAAACGACCGTTATTAACTTAAATAATTACATAGTGTTCATTACATGGAAATAAGTGATATAAAAGGAATAATGAACTTGAAAAAGGTTCTTAAACAAGAATAAATTAACCCAAGTTTATTATTCAGGAGATTAAAGAACGACCGAGTCATGTCGGACCTGAGGTATGGGACTTCGTCATAATCTCCTTTCATTGAGGCATATTTTGTTTTATACACAACCTTCTTTTATATAGTGTATAAACCCCCATGACCATTATGTTTATCCAAAAGGAATCTTTTTTATATGAAGCGTTTTACTAAGCGAAAAAATGGAATGTTTTTGTCATACGTATGCGGCGACAATGACCTCTCCGGCGCCGTGACCTTTTTTTGAGTTTCGTCTTCCTCTACAAGCCATACCTTTTTTTGAAAGAAAAATAAATACCTTGTTTTACTTTTCTTTTATTTTGGTATTAAAATGGTTTTCATAATGTTCATATATCAATGTGTTGTATTGATATCTTGTTATTGAAAGGTGGAAATGTTATGTTTCCTTAATGCATGTTTTATGTGATACGATTATGTTGAGGTTCTTGGGCATTATTATGCAGACGGGTGGTTCAATGATAAACGAAGGGAGGGTGAGCCTGATATAGCTCTCCAATGCATTGGGTAACACGAAGGAGTGTACCATTAAGGTTTCTCCGAAGAGATTTAGGGAATATACTGTGATGGGTATTCCAAACGTAACCAAGAGGGTTACTCCCTACGTAAGAATGTTATGAATGCCTCAAGTTACCTTTATGTCTTATGATTTCTATGATTTATTCATGATTTGATGAGGTATGTTGAAGTGATTATGTTTTATGGGTAATGTATGATTTCATTCTTATGTATATACGTACCCATGATTCCTTTTCATATATATTTTATATCCCTTACTGAGCTTTTTATGCTCATCCCAAGTTTTTTTGAAATGTTTTTCACAGGTCAAGGGAAGGGTACATGATATGACGATAGTGTCAAGGGAGTGTCAAGAAAGAATACATGTATTATTTTAAATATGTTTCCAATGATGGGAATGAAGAATATTATCTTTATGTAACCACTTTGTTTATATGTGGAATGTAATGCAAGTTTTATGATCTAATTCTCTAAAACTCTAAACCTGAAAAGATCCCAAGTTGTAATCTTTTAATAACTCAAGATTAAGTAAGGTTTATGGATGGGGCCTTATAATTATCATGATCCGATAATATTTTCATGTTGTATTTTTTGTTTGGAAAAAAATTTATCAATGTTTTTGGTCTTGAAAGTCAGGTGAACAATTGGATTCGTGACCAACTCTTTTATTATATACCAATCATGTGATATAAATACAAGCTTTAGATTTTTTATGTCAATGAAGTTATATATAAAACCCTTGAAATATTTTTCTTATCTACAAAAAAACTAGGATATTGGGAGTTATTAGTTTGGATTATGGGCCATTGACTACACCAATTGAAATTGGTAAAATATATTGTGTTGGTGTTTAGTATTTCTAATTGATTTTTTTAATTGAATATATAGACTAGTTTTACCGTAAATGATTCTATAAGATAGATTTATAGTTTAATAAACCACTATATTTTTTTAATGAAATGTGTACAAGGATTGGGTTCTTTTTTCTGGTATCATTTAGTTATAAAATAAAAGATGTCACTTGTAAATGGTTTTGGAAAATGGGGTTGTGTTATTTAAGAATATGAATTTTTATTTTACCCCTTAGGATATTAAGATGTTGACTTTATAATATGAATGTAATGATTAATGACTCAAATATATCATACATATTTTTTTGAAAATAGAAATTTGAATATTGCTTAGATTGTTGGTGGGTCTGGCCTAGGGGAGGATTTGATGGCCCTATGAAACAGGAATATTACCCCTAGGTTACTATTGAACAAAGGAGAAGTATATTATTCAATAACTTGAGGTCTTATGGGTTTGAATGGTCAATGTGATGTTCTCATAGTCATCCAATACTTGTCAAAGAATGTAGGTCCCACCTTTGGTGTCACTAAATACTACGGGTTGAAAGTATTTTATTTATTTGTTTATTAATTTTAAGGATAATCCAAAATTATGGTAAATGGAACCATCACATTAAGTTACTATTCAAAAGGGAATATATATAGAGTTTATTTATAATATACAAATGAGATATACTAACACACTACTCAGGATGAATTTTAGTACCCGAGATGATTTCGTGGATGCAATTACTATAAAAAGATATGTCTCTATAATCGATTCATAATTTCATTCTAATATTGATATGGTTGATCTGTTGTGGGATAGAGATCAAGCTAATTTTCAATTTTTATGATTTGGGTATTTTTTAATTTAATTACTATTGTAAAAATTTTATATGAATTTATATATATATATATATATAGATATATCATAATTTCCGAGTAGCATCATATTTTATATTTAGTGAATATGTTTATTGATGGGATCCTTTCATTATTCATCTTACATTTTTATGTAGTGTGTGTTGTTTCCATAATTATACATATTTTATTTCAGTCCAACCAGGGGTTATAGTATCCCCAAGGATTATTATTCTACCCTCCACACTAATAAGCATCATCAAGCTTATGGGGAAGAACACGTGATTATTAGTAGAGAAGTCTATTCAGGGGACCTATTAATAATCCAGTGTAATGAGGCATTACAATGTGGTATCAAAGAAATTCTTTCTTTTAACAATCAATTTTTTGTTTGTGAATAACATATTTTGATTTGTTGGGGCTTAGTAATGATCATATTATATGTAGTAGATATCCCACATACGCATAAACAATAATATTTGTGGGAATTTTCTTATCATTAATAAATTTATCATGAATCATTTTTGTATTTCGCATTGTGTTAAAAACATTTTTTTTTGTAACAAAATGTGGGATTTTATCTGTTATGATAATATGGAAATAGAGCAGACATTCATTCCTGAATCATTATATTCTCATAATATTCATTTGCACCTCATACGTTTTTCTTTAATTGATTTATTTATCTATCAATTTGTATATATACATCTTCTTATGATGAATAAGAGGAGGTGTATGGAATTTTTCAAAAATATAATATATGGTTATCTCCCTTATAATTCTGAATGTGACTCTATTTGAAAATTCATTTAGAATTTAAAATATTCAGATATATTTGATGTAATTTTAGTTGAAACCTTATGAATAAAATTTATTTATTAACAATGACATAGTTAATATAACATAATCATATAGAAGATGGATTAATGAAAATGATTTTGGTGTATAACATATAAGCACAATGGATGTTGTTGTTATATTACATTAAATTGGCCACTAATGAAATATTTTTATATCCGACATTCTGAGATCTTGTGTTAAAATTATAAATCTCTATTTCCCTAAAGAAATGTGGACCCAATCATAAAGGGTGAGGTGGATAATTTCCCACTTGAAAGTAATTGAGAACCTGAATGAGATCAGAGTCTAGTTATCGATGATTGTGCCCCTGAATTCCTCTTTCACATATTATAGCAATTTAATATGTGGCCTATTTAGACTGTTAACTATATTTCATATATCAACCATTATTTCCTTTAGCCTCACCCACAACTTTTTATTGTTGAGGTAGTTCTATAGGTAGTATTGTTATCAGTTTAGTCCTTGAACACTATTCATAATCACATATCGACTCGTGATGATAAAATTACGATATTAGAGATTTAATGTTTGTGTCAAAAATTTCATTTATTGTAAAACATTTTGGTCTAGGGGTAATATAATATTAGGATAAACTAGAATTTTTTTAAAACATACATCACTAAAAACATATTTTTATAGACCTAAAAATCAAATATTTTATGTGTGCTTTTGAGGCTGGAGTGTGAGGTTATTTCTGTTCTTGATTATGAATCCTGGTATATAGAGATATAGTGGTTTAATTAAACCATATATGGTGTTGAGGCATCTATGTACAATAATTTTACGGAATCCTACTCTATGAGATCATGTTTTCACTGAACATATTCTTTTTTTCATACATCTCTAATATTGTAAACATGAATTTGATAACGAAAAGAAATATCAATGAGGGGTTTAAAATATTGTAGACATACTCCTCCAAATCAAGACATATAGTTTTTGGATCATACAAAATCTTAAAGAAATGAATATATGAATCATTCAATGGTGGTATCATTAAGTTAAGGAATACAAGTGAAACTTTTCTCCCTTAACAAGGGGTAGTACTGTACGATGTTATCAATTTGTTCAGCTGGGACATAAGAGATCTCAATTTCACTAGCTACATTTGGAAATATATTATTATATAAATAAAGAACATGTATTTCATTTTTTTAGTAGGCTATCATTGGATGGATGTGGTAGTGGATGGGGACTGGCTTTGGGTTCAAGGGTCCAGGTGACTGCCACACCACTGTAGTCAGACTATTTGGAATATACTGACTAATCATGATATCGTGGTGACTACGTAGCTCATGTATCTGAGTAATAAGATCAAAAGGGTCATTAGGATAGTATTAAGCATGAAAAATAAACTAATTAATATGGATTCATGTAATATAATATAATGTAGTAATGTCTATTATGAGAGAGAATAAAATTGGGTCATTCAAAATTTTAGGTATGATTTTGGTTGTGTCTACGCTTTCTTATAACATATTTGATACAAGACCCTAATCCTCCTTAATATATATTCTATTTTCTTCAGTATTGGGTTTTTTATTACAGTATATATTTTTTAATATTGAATTATATACCATTCGGAATGAAGTTTAAAGGGATTGTGGGTTGGTTGAGTTTTTATACACTTTATAGAAACCGCTATTTCCTCAGGGACAAATGTGCATTGGAAATGGAATTTTTTTTGAAATTCATTCAATTGATATTATCATTCTTTATCTATCAAGGATTTAGTTATTATCACTAAAAGGGTTCTTTTAAATATCTAAATTATATAATGATTAATATTTTAGAGAGTAGGATATCCTAGGGAACATTCTGGGAAATACCATCCATGACTTTGTGAAATCGGCACCCATGTTTCGAGTCTATTATTTAATTAGGGATAGTCTCATAATAAAACAAACATTTATAACTAAAATTAAGTTTATTATTCAATAAATGAGTTATTATTTAAATTTGATAAAAACATACACTACATTAGTAATTTAATATTTGAAAAAGTTTTATCTTTTTAGATTTAAAAGACTGCTAACAATAATATCCAATAAAAATATAGTCGTTATACAATGACCATCAATATTAATGTATTAAGGGTTGTTATATATTCATATTAACATTGATGGGTGAAATGATGTCCTAGACCAGTTTTATTACAAATTATGGATCTTAATTTGCATAGATTATGAGGTAAATAGCTTCATTGGGATTTTACCTTGAAAAATATCAATACATGTATCAATAACCAAAGCATTGGTGAAATCATTTATGGGGGAATTTCATTATCATTTACATCACAACCAAAACCATGTTATGAAAACTACCCCATGAAAATATCCCAATCACATACATTACTCTTTGAGAATACACTTGTCTAATAAAGGGATATGTGTCATGACCCTTAAATCATGAGTTTTTATTTTTTTAATGATTATATTTAACCATTTTTTATATCAATTTTTATATGATTGGATAATTAGTTTGAATACAATATCTTTCTGATACAATGAAAAACATGTTTATATTTTTGGAAATTATATGTATATAATCAAGAAACTCTTTTAAATGAATTAAATACTTTTATGAAATAAATTATATTTTATTAGATTATTTTTATTAAATAATATTTTATAATTATAAATCATTATAGTGTTTGACAATATAAAATGTAATTTTTTAAGGGTAAGACAACTTTTATTATCAAATAAAAATTATTTTCCAATACATTTTTATTTATGATATAAATGCTTAAAATATAATATTCATATATTTATTTGAATGAAATAAATTTTATTTTTGAAATTATCACATTATGTTTACTCAATAGTAAATTTAGCATTATTTTTGAGAAAAAAAATTGGGTAAAAATTATATACATTATAATAATATGGTTTTTATAAATAAATCATAAAATAAAAAGAGTTGTGTAATAAATAAAATAGAGAGTATTACTGGGAAAATTATGTTTCCCCTTAAAAAATGTGATCTAACATAATTTAATTAATTTTATAAACCCTTAATAAATCATCAAAAATATATATTACATTCTAAGTTATAAAAATCAATTATATATAAACATGAATGACTTCCACATCACCACGCTTTTTTTCATTTTTTTTATTGAATAGCCAATTTTTTTTAAAACTCTATCCTTTTATATAAAAAATAAAAACACCATGAAAATGGATGTGGTTTTGATTAATTTATAAAATTGTATAAAAAACATATTTTTGATAATTAATAATGAATTATCCAATCATTTTTTACTAAAATTCATCAAATAATTTTTTCCTAATCAAAACACTTTTATCAGTCCATTAATCATCATTTACCTCTCTATATTATTCTCATGGTTCCCCCAATTTCTTAATAAGAACCTCCAATTTCTTAGAAACATCCACTCAAGTTAAGGGATCCTTGCCTTCCCTTATTTATTATAGTACCTTCTTTATTCCATGCCTTAGTGTTTCGTATTTTTCATATTGGGATATATTTTTACACAGCCCTATTACATTAACTAGGATTACCATGTAATTATAGACCCCTTTTTACATTATTCACACCATCAATAAAACAATATATAAACTCATTATGTTGATGAAATTACCATATATTTTCTATAACAAATTTCTTTTAGAGAATAGCCATTGTCACTACCACAATAGGTTGTTAACCTAGTTTGTCTTATCCCAATATGATTTTTCATTTATATTCATTTATCCATCACCCCATATTCATGGATTTAGAGATTATAAATGACATTAATATGTCACATAGTCTTTTTGGATCACTTATATGTGTATATTATATTAAATTTAGTTGAGGGGAAAAAATTATATATCTCTATAATGCATTTGGTAATCTATTTTTTCTAAGGATATTCCATGTCCAGTACACGAGATGATATCTTAAGAACACTATATTATCATTTTTTTGTCTAGCCTTCAATTATGTTTATTATTTCATTTTTTGTTGTTGACTTACTCTTATATTGATATTATGTTATCATGTTATATAATTCCTCATTTTTTAGGGTTATGATTCTCACTCTTATTATGATACCATGGAATACCTCTATACTCACACATAATACATTATCTAATGATAAAATTTTTATTCCCTTTTATGGATTTACCTTTCACATCATGATTATATATGTCCCCAGTTAATCTTATTCACTACTAGAATAATAGTGTAAGTATAAGATCTTGTTCATAATTTTCTAAATAATGTTGTTTTATTTATATTTCAATTTTTTATTTTATATACCTACTTCCCCAAATATAATAGGCTTCATAGTAATTTGGGATTTTATTATGGGTACCTATATGTAATAAATATTGTATTATGTTGTATTAATCTTAGGCGTTTTTATTGATAGCAACATAGAAAATTATCATTATTTTTTTAAATTAATATTAGTAAACTGAAGTCAAATCATTAAGGATAATAGTAAATAGGTAAAATCATATGTATGTATTTCTAAAATATATATTAAGTTCATTATGATCAAATAAATTTATTTTTGGATAATATAAGTTGATGTGTCTTGGGAACAGTTTTCCCTAGGGGTAATAACCATGAAAGGGCATGTTGAGTGAGACTAAATCCTCACTTAGTGCCTAAAAATATAAATTTATACACTTCTAGTCCAAATCCCACATTCTATATGATTTTAAAAATTTATATGATCCCTATAAACCATTATTATATAAACATAAATTACAATAATATATTTTTCCCTTAATTATATCCTAGAAAAAAAAAGATTGAAAACCAATAAATTCATAAGTTAATGAATATATGATATTTATTAGTTATCCCTTCATTTTTTTAGGTTATACATATTTATTTTTAATTGTTTAAAAAAACTCCACCATAATTTTCCAATTTTTTTTAGTCAATGGATTGAAATAGGAGACTCTAATCCAACTACCAATGTGGAGGGATGTTTAATGACAGCCCCAGGTAGATACCCTACCCGGGTGGATACATAGTCATGAAATGTGTAGAAAATATTTTAATGTTACAAAATTATTTTGTCTACAACACGTATTAAATGTAATTATTAAACCACCTAAGAAATATAATTTTATAATTTCAACATTGAAGAAAAAAAATTCCTCTAAAATTCAATGGATCTATGGGTACATTAATCTATGTGAATTGGATAATCTCTATTAAAGATATCATCTCTATCCCTTAATTATTTTAGTAATAAAATATCATGCTGGTTGATTATAATATGAATGAAAAATCTGGTCAATAGGGTATGATGGAGAAAATATAAATCCAAATGATGAGATTAAAGTAATAGAGTGGATGAAAATATGTGAAAAAATAAAATTAAATTTTCACCACATTTCCTTATTAAAATAGTAAGGACATCATTAAACTCAATAAAATGGATGATGAATCCATCAAGGAAAATGTGTAAATAATCACAATAATTACAAGATATGCCTCTAGTTCTTTTCATTACTACCATAGGTATTGTTCATGACCACTTTAACACGTTAAAGCATATTATATGGAAGGATGTATCCACGAAGATGATTAAAAGCTATGATGAAATTTTCTTATGATCCCCAAAAGTCTAAATGGGGGTTCAGGAATATAAAGGTTCACATATTACTGGATAAATGAACATGGGAATTTATTTTAATTTTGATTATACTGCAAAAAAAACATAGTGGTAAGAAGGTATGTGATCCAACATGTAATAATTGTTAGAAGTGGAATACCAAAAATATCCAAAAGGGGATATAGAAATTATGTAGATTTGGGATGGAACGTAACCATGCTAGTGATTCTTGTTGAGCAAAACCCACCAAATTGATTGAAGAAATGAATTTTTAGGTAAAACCTCAACATGTCATCTAAATATTCAACTACAAGGAACTTGAAATATAACCGGATCAATTATATAAGGTAATGGGTTTGGATAATAACTTAGGCTAACATCTTCATTGGAATAGAGAGTAAGGGTAAGTGTTTATCATTAAAAATGATAAGGTGTATATCGATAAAAAAAATATTTTTTTGTAGATTATATATTAATTCTATGATAGAAAATGTTTTCTTCTTTTTTCCAGTTCTATTAATTATTTCATATCACCCGAGTTTAATTGAAAAATTCAAAACCCAAATCAATACATAGATGTCATGTTATAGATGAAGTTATAAAATTGGTCACTTTTTCTACAAATCATATAAGTCATCCCATATCAAAAATTTCTGGTCGAATTTCTAAAAAAATATTATTACTCACTTAGTGTAATAAAATACTAATCTTGGCATGAATTGTTTATTTATGAAAGAAACCAAATTAAATTTATGATAGTTTAAAATAAAACTATATATTAAAAATCATGATCTAATTATATATGAGTTAAAAAATGAGGATAAACAATATTTGGAAAAAATATCAATCATGGATATTATTTCATTTTGATCAAGTGTAATAAAAAAATGATTTATAGAAAATATTTGATAATTCATGATGAATTTAAAATATTAAGGGAATTTGCTAATGAGTTTCATGAATAATTATCTAATAATACTATGTGCTATAATTTTTATTTCTAATTTTATCTCATTCATAGATAATTTTCAATATCTAATACACTATATAGAATGGCTATTGTTTAACATGAGCTAATGAAAAAAAATTACGAGAAAATCAAGATTTACGGATTTTAAGCCCATGTGAATGACTATGAGGTGTGATGGTTGTCCTCTTTATATATATGGATAGAAAAATTGATCACTACATTTATTATCATGGTCTCATTAAGATATCAAAAAATAAAAAATGAATTTATCCATACATTGATGACTTTTTTTTGATAATCTTCTTATATTGAAATTCTTCTCTAAGGAGGATATTACGTCTGGATATTGTCAGGTAATGATAAAGAAGGATGATATCCCCAAGAATAATTTTCATACATGGTGAAGGATATATGAGTTAATATTGAGGACATTTGGGGTCCCTAATACTCTATAAATATTAACGGAAATTTTTAATAGAATATTTATGGATTACATCAACATGTTTGGGTACTCTTTTTAGATGATATTCTTATCTACTAAAAATCATGGATAAACATTAGGTGATGCTGAATCTTTTACTGAAGACACTGTGAAAGGAAAATATATTTGTGATTTTAAGTAAATGCGACTTATAGAAATGAATGGAGGCCTTACATGAAATTTGTTTCACTAATAATGAGATATTTTTGGATTCCTAATAAATTATGTCAATTAAAGGATGTCAAGAACCATCATCTACAATGGAAAACCGATTTTACCTTAGATTAAATGGGTAATAATATTAATTTTTTAAATACATATTTTGATTATTAATCTCAATTATGATGATAAATTGAAATAAATTTATTTATTATTTACGGATGTATAGGTGGAAAGAATTAAATATTTCAATTAGAGACTAATCACTACACATGTTATCACAATACCCACTAGAGAGGAAGGATTTATGATATATATAGAGGCATTTGAAAAATGTACTGGTTTGTGTAGTCATTAAAGATAAAAAATCGATGCCATATTACTCCCAAAAAGTAATGATGAATTAGTAGAACATCCCTACTCATGATATATAACTTTTTAGAGTGATTTTCACATTGATGATTTGAAAACATTTTCTCTGTGGTGAAATGTATGATATAAATATGGATTATAAAATCCTCAAGTGTATATTCACATAAAATATGATTAACATTCCCCAATTAAGTTGGTTATAAATGATTATGGATAATTATTTTCAATCCATTTCCATCATTGGATGGTGAAAAAAGTGGAATATGCCCTAAGTGGAATGGATCTTGCAACCCAATTTATGAGGACAATTGAATGGTATCTCATCTTATTGACATAAAAATGGTAGTTATGTGTATAATGAAATTATAATAATATTACCATATTTAAATTACTAATAAATTATTCATTATTGGGAGGGTCATGGATTAAAATAATGATGATGAGTTTATATATAAGTATATAGACAATATTCTATTGTTTAACATTTATGAAGATGGAGTAATGTGTTTTGTAACATTGATATGTTACCCATAAACATTAGAACTAAAATATGAATGTTATATATTTTGTTAATAGATTATCCTTGACTATATAGATAGTGATAATATGTATTGATAATTTAAGAAAAACTGCTAATGGGAAAACATGAAGAGGGAGATTGTAGAGTTTGTCTCATGAAGCTTAGAATGCCTTATAGTAAATCCAGAACTATTGAAGTAAATGGTAGGATAAAACCATTTTTTATACATGTATGTAAATGTGAAAAAATAATGGGGTATTTATTCATAGGAATCCCCAAGAAAATTAAAGGTAATAACATCATCTAGGTGATAGTCCTTCAACTTACTAATTTAGCACACTTTAACAAAATCTTGAAATATTTACCAATTTAATAACTCAACATGATATACATTAGAGAACGGGTAAGAATATATCTATTTCCACAATCTATTATATCTAAAAATGATTTGAGTTTTACTATATATTTCTGGAGATTCCTTTAGAAAACAATGGATATAGAGCTAATATTTGTCACATATTATCACCCATAGAAGAATGGGTGGTTTGAAAGAACCATTAAAACTATAGAAGATATTTTGATATCATGTTGAATGAATTTTCTAGGATATTGGTATCATCACCGTCTACGAATGAAGTTATAATAAAAAAACATTTTTTTTATAAAATTAATACATCACTTTATATGGATATGTATGGGATTATGTTTAGGACTCATATGTGACTATATTATTTTAGAAATAAAAAGATGACGAGACCTGATCTTATACAAGTTGTTAAAAAAAGGACAAAATCATCAAACATCATATGAAATATTCACATAGATAAAAAAATCAATGAATACAATCATTCATTAGACATATATTTTGAGGTTGTAGGTAATTTTTTCATTCATATTACACCATAAAATAATTTCATGTCTATTTGGAGGAATAGAAATCCTAGTACTAGATTCATTTGACCCTTTGATATCCTCGATCACTTCATAGGGGTGGTATATTGACATTCACTCCCACCTAACCAATTTCTTGTACATGATATGTTCCTTATATCAATCTTGACGAAGCACGTACCACACCCCTCACATGTATTGTGTCCATATGTGGTACCAATCGATAATGATATTCCATACGAGAAATAGAATATGAAAACCTTTTATTATAGAGATAATGTTTAATGAAACAAGACTACTCACCAGGTAACATTGTTTTGGTATTACCACAAGTGTATGGATGAAATGTGTCATCTAGAATGGAAAAATTAAAAATATGTTCCCTTGTTTTTTTGGTGTATTGAAGGTAAATTTTGAGGCAGAAATTTATGAAGGGGGGAATAAAGTAATGAACCAAAATTTTAGAAATTAAATTTCATTTTAAATTAATAAATGAATTATTATTTAGTGTAAGTAAATACTTTAATTACATTGGTTATTGTCTAGAGTTATAAATTACATAATCTTAGATTTAAAATAACATTATGCATTATAAACATTTATATATAGCTATTTTTAGTGACCAATTAGATTAGTATATTAAGGGTCACAATAAAGACCAATTGAGAAAGGAATAAGAAGAAATATCCTTGATCAATAGGATTATACTATATGAATCCCATTTATCAAATCTTTTTAGTGATATAAAATAATTGGGATTATCTGTAAACCAATCCAAAGCTGAGATTCAAAAACAAAATAATGAGTGAATCTATTTACATGAAAATATCAATCACATCGGAATCACATCCCAAACCATGTTTGTTTAACAACCACATGAAAATAACACAATTACACACCACACCCTTAATGAATTCACTGGTCTAATAATGAGATACATAGCTCGATTCGAATAGTAATATTTTTATTTTTTTATTTTTTATAAAAAAATAATATAATTATAAACATATAATCCAGATTTTTTAATAATTAAATATTTAGTTTGATTAAAATTATATTTATATATGATGAAAAAAAAATATTTTTTCGACATATATAGCTCAAATCAAACCAATTTTATTATGAATTAATAAATTTATAAATAATATATATTTAATTAAAATATTACAATTAAATAATACTTGTTAAATAAATATGATAATATAAATCTATGATATAAAATATAATTCTTATAGGGGGATATTAAAATATTTATTGTGAAAAAAGACGTGTATTTATCCATAAAATGACATTCTTTTTTAAAATTTTTAATTCTCAGATTTGGAGAATTATATTTATAAAATAAAAATTATTTTTTAAATTTGTATAAAAATATTATCCAACTATTATTTTTTCATAATTTTATTAAAAATATACATTTTTGTGAAAAATTTATATATAACATGATTATATATTATGTAATATAACATCAAAGATATAAAAACATGTGGTAAATATTAATATAAATATTAACTATGACCAAAATGAAGTTTCATCAGGAATATAATATTCTTTTTATCTTTTTAATATGTTTTATAAGAACATAATTAATACTCCAAAACCCATAATATATTTTATGGATTTTAAATACATTCATTTAAAATCAAGCCCAATTTTATGTCACTAAGAAAACTATTTTAATGTATGTCGTTATTAGCATTATTTTGACAAGATGTTGCGACGTGGTCTTTGGAACCAGTGATGTTTTGTATCGGGTACCGGCAACCATCAAACCGGCCATGAGAAAAAGAAAAAAAGTAATTTGCAGGTAGGTTATTAGCATTATGAAAAAATAAAACCACTCTTATTAGATTTTAAAACATGGTAAGGAATCATTTGACTATAGTTTTTTTTATTAATTTATTATTTAGAATCCAAAACAGTTTTTATAAATGACAAAATAATTATAATCCTTCTTCTATATAGACCCGCACAAATTCCCATTCCTCTTCACACAAAACACATAGAGCATGAAATTACATGGACTTCTCTTATACAATGTCCTACCATAGTCCCCCCATGTCCTTAATATTACCCTCTTGTAATTTTAGAAGCCTCTTCCCAAAGAAAGAGATCACATCCTTCTCCTCATTGTTAAAGGAAAAACATTTTGACATGCCTTTTTGATTTCCAATTATTCATTTTGGGATTAATTTGTGAGCATCAATATTATACTACATATTATTCAAAATTATTTAGACACCACATTCTTTATCATTCACCCCTTAAATAAATAATTATATACACACATTATGCTGTAGAAATTATTTTGTGATTCTCCATGCCAAACATTTATGTAGTAACTATCCGTCTCAATTTTCAATGATGGGTAATCCCATAGATGTATGTATTTTTAAATGATTTGGAATTTACATCTATATAATATTAAGTACATATTAATAACTTGAAAATTGATTAAAAAATATTATGTTTTATATTTTATGTGTCCCACTTATGCATGAAAATGATATGAACATGTCTAGGGGATGATAATTATTTAGATCTCTAATGAATTGGGGAACTTTTTTATCTCAGTAGATGCCATGTATAGTCCATGTGAGGTAATAGTATGCAAAATACATTGTTTTTTTGGTTATTTATTATTGAAATAGGTATATGAATCCATTGTTATATTTTAACAACATTTCTATGTTTCTATTATGATATAATGTTATATTATACCTCTATATTATAGATTATTATTCTCATCCATCTTATTTTTTCCTTGATAAGCCTCTTGGATAACATTTACAACATTAAATTATATTTTTCATTGTTCATTCCCTTACTAGGATTTATATCTCTCCCCTTTATTATATAAATCCTTAGTTTATTCCCTGTTTTTTTAGATGAATGATGGAATTTTAGGACTGTGTTAAATAATTTTTCAATAATGTTATTATATTTTTTTCAAGTTGATTAACTATAAACTATATTTCCCTAAGACATAAGGATTAAAAATATTCATGTATTTTATTATTTGTTCTTTTAGGTATCAAATCATGAATTATGGATTATTAAATATATAATTTTTTATAAGAATCCTATACTTATCTTTAATCATGTGTATTCTCTGTTCTTAGATATATTTCAGAAAACAATTCTATGTAATACTACCGTACCGATGTAACAGGTTCATGATTTATCATCTTCTAGTTGTAGGGATGATATCTATTTCACCATATCCATGTATATAGTAGAGAATTAAGAGCTCAAAAATAGGCTAAATGACATAGAATATAATATGCTAATTCTATATTGCACATCCATGTTAGGGGATTTGGTTCATCTCACCAAGAAGGATGATGGATATATGAGGTTATCTGATGAATATATGAGGTTTAACCATGTGATGGTTAATAAATGATACCCACTCCTCTATATTTATGAAAACTTCAATTAGTGAAGGGGGAAAACGACTTCTAAATTCAACCTTTTAGTGTAGTATGTATTGAAATAGTGACCTTTAAATTTAACTCTTTCTGAAATATGTAGTTGATAAACCATTTTGAGTGCCAGATGATTACCTTTGGGATTTAGACTATTCCATCGGTCTTATTTGATATGATTTATAATGTATTCCATCAATATATGGACCTATTTATACTTTATTTATTGAATAAATATTATTTTACTCAATTTAAAGAGATTTTCATGGAATACATATGGATATAGTTATTAGAAAACATCAATGCTAAAAAAATTAGGACAAATTTTTCATTCGTTAGTTTTTCATAGAAAAAGTTAATTTCATGGACCATGTAATATAGGAAACTATATTATTCATAGATCTTATGAAGTTTGATTCCATGGTTACATGGGAAAATACCATATATCATTCTTTCTCATTTCATGCATCATAGGGTATGATGGCTACTTCCATTGTTTTATAAAGGAATTCTTTCACTTGGACCCTCACATGGTAGACCCTACCCTGAAACAAGTGAGTTTTTAGCATTATTATTAAGAAAAAAAATTTGTAGAGCTAAATAATATGATTAAATTCAATAATATTCAGAAATTTTATATTTTCCATATGGGGTATATGTAATAGTCTTATGTGTTGGGAAATTTTATAGGAGATATATTAATACAAGATAATCGAGAGGTCACTTTATGGGACAAGGAAGCTAATGTTATATGACCATAACTACCATGACTCATGAAATACATTTTTTCATAGAAATTTTTTCCTTCAGATGATGTATTCACTACTTCCGGTGGTGGTGTTTTTTATTTCAAATTGACCACATGAGTTTAAAATATATTTTTTATTTTAGGGGCCTGAACATTCACTAGAGTGGGTGGGTTGTGCGACTAGAATTGTTTGATTCATTCTAATAATATAAAAATAAGAAGGAAAATTCAGGAAAAGACAACTTGAGAAGGAAAACATGATCATGTGTTCTTCTTGATTATTCTGAGTGGTATATCATGGTCATGCTAGCAGATATTTGTTTGGATATCTATGATTAAAAAGGTATAAGGAAATTAACATACCTATTTATTAATTCCTCATTCCTATAAAAAGTTAAACAAATCAACTTATCATATTATGACGATATTATGATGATTGAATGTCTAAATGTTTGAGATCCCCATATTTAATGTCAGTTGGATGTATGATTTTATTTTCTCTCCCTAAAGTAGGTGATTGTCCTAATGATCATGTATAAGAATATGATCAGGGATTTTCATTCATTATGATGGGATGAGAATTTGGGGATGACCAAGATGTTCAAATATTTATGTAAGAATTATTGGTGGCATGTAAAGAATAAATAAATAGTTAATGTTTTATCGATGCTCCTTTTTCCTGATATTTAAGGTTGAGCATCAACGTTTCATAAAATTCTTTTATATGTTTCCCATTCCAGATTCTAAGTGTTATAATTGAATGATGGATTTTTATAACGTTTCTACCATGGAAGACTTGTCTACATGATATTTTTTGGGTTATCTTCTCTATCCTAATGAAGGAATCCCACTACTCATCTGTCAAGATGTATTGTATATTTCATTAGGTTGGATAATTTTATATAAGTGTTGATATATTCGTACACGAACTTCCATTTAGTATAAAATCATATTGAAATTCATGTTTCGCCTAGATATTATATTAGGAAATTTAAATAGTGAAGAGAACACCTTTCTATATAGGAATAGTTTATTACCTAATGATTCATGGGAAATTTAATTTAACTTTTCAAATTTTAGAGAAAATTCTCCAGAAATGTTTCCACGAATTTATATTATCATAGGAGATTTATATGGATATAAAATATCTCTTTATAAATATATACATCAATATTATATTTAGATAGATCAACATTAGTCCTTGTATGAAAGGCTGTGCAAATTACACTTTAGTTAGTTGTAAATTTTTGAGTCCACAATGCAAGGGTACATTCTAGTACAATATACATTTATGAAAATCCATTTTATCAAGAAGTGGTTGTTTAATTATTAGAGAATAATGTGATCCTAATATATCACAAGATGGTTTACTAGAGTGTTTTTGGTGGGAAACAGAGTTGTCATATATGTTATGTGGATGATAGATAATCCTCAAATTCAAATTATTTTGAATGTATAACCAATAATATTTATTTAATTTTTTATTTCAAAGATATTCATACTCACAAAATACCAACTAAATCTAATAAATGGAATGAAATAATTCAGGGCATGTTCCATGTCTTTTAATTTTAAAGGATTCCCCAAAACTCATCTCATGTTACCGATATTGATGAAATATATATAGAGTTTTCTATATTCATTAAGGGATACGCCATTTGATACATGAACCTAAACGAAAATACACTCAATATTATGTTCATTACAATGTTATGTGTGGTATATAATGATTGATGTAACAATGATAAAAAATGATAATGTGAGTTATACATTCAATCCAAGTGGATGGATTTTTTTTCAAATATTTCAAAGTTGTTTGGGATCTTATCTCACAAATGAGTTAATTATGGTTTGATGGTTATCGAAACTAACACTTATTAAGGTGTTATTTGGTCAAAACAGTTTACGAAAATAAATTTGGTTTTTTTAAATGGTACATGGGGTTAAGAGGTATAATTAACTTTTTTGTTGTATGATATGTGGGTCAAACAGTATATCATTATACTTATTACCATAAGATAGCTATTCGGAGGCAACTGACAAACCAATTTCAATACCAAATATTTAGATCCTATTGGGATATTATTATATGCAATGATTCATAATTGAAATTTTTTTGAGGGGCGGTTTTGGTCTATTTCCAATTTCTATATTAATTTTTCTCACAAAAGTTTCCTCCAAGATATATACAGGAGGCCCCATATTTTTAATCCCATTACCCAATCTCCTTTTATGGTGTATCTAGTAAAACAATTTGTCATTTGGGATCTTTTATTAAGAAATAAACTCCTTGTGATAAATCTATAAATCATCTCATTATTTTTCTCATCATTAGTCATTGTTGGGAAGTGTTTCAATAGTATTATCTAGTCCATTATACCAATTTTTTTGGTATTTAAATTATTACCATATTTTCTATCATTGTAAGTCTAGTAAATATATATTTCCGAAAAAATTCTCTTCCTAATCCTACAGATGGTGTGATATAAGTATTTTTTTCTATTGTTAAGTTATTTATCTTTACTACTATTTATATTCCTCTATCTGGTTGCCATTATTGAAGTAAATTCATGTTTAATGACTTAAACAAAGTCCATTGAACATTATACAACCTTAGAGATTGTTTTTCTATCAATGGAATATACTTATGTATGGGAGATCATAATCTGGAATATTTCCTGTTGACCAATCCTATGGAAATTGGGTACATCTTGTGGGTTATTGTTCACTATTGGTAATTGGACATGGTAATTGGGAGCCAATTTTTTTGACCCTTATAATGATCCATAAAATGGGTTTTCATTATTAGAAATATAATTTTATTTTTAAATTCTAATTGGTAAATTATGTTTTTAAATTCTTGGTTGTTTTCTATTAATAATGAAAATATTGGATTTACGAATGTTATTCTACAATAAGAGTTGTACTTTTTTGTAATTAATATTTTATTTGACCACTTATGATTTTAAATTTTTTATTCTGAAATATGGAAATGATGAGTTGTTGCTTATTTAGAAATTACATATTATAATAATTGAAATGTGTATCCATCCCTAAGGTTAATGTGTTTGGCCCTAGGGATGGCTACATTACCCATAGATACCAATTAGATTGTGGGTGTTTATATTATCCCAATTCAGTAGTGGTTTTTTTTTATGATCCCCATGACATTCTTAGTGTCAAAAACATTTTTTAAAGTAGGTGGGTCTGACATTATGTTTCATAAAAAATCCTGGGATTAGAGCCTTATTTATTAATTTTATTATTTTCTTTGTCATCCAATTTTTTATATATAGAAACTTTGAATGCACTAACTATTTACACTGGATTATTTTTCAAACAATATTTTTTATTTCCTTTTAATTCATAATCCCACTAATCTTATGCCATTTTTTTGGTACCCAATAAGATTTCATTGATGTTTGTATGGAAATGGGAATGTTATATAAATATTGATTCATGATTTAGTGTTATACAGAGTTGGTGGTTGTGTTACAGGCATGGGATGAAGCCACATTAGATTCGATATTTTTTTTATTTTCCCCCTTTTATGATTTTTTGCTTATTTCTTTTATTTATTATATGCATAACTCGTAAGTAATATCTAGGGTTATCTTGGATACTAAATGTTGTATTTTTTGGTCTTGGATCATATCTTTATATTTCTCACATTATCATGTAATGTTTTTTATATCGATTAATTTATTTACTTTTTTTCACTTTGGACAGAGGTATTTTCTATCTATGTAATCTTTTTGGGCCCTCTCCACTACTGTTTAGCCTCTACATTATTGGGAGGCAAACCTATGGTAAAATAACAACAATCGGTTCAACAACCGAGTAGATTTTCAAGGTACTGGGGAATTGAAATTCTATAGTTGGTGATAATTAAAAATGAAACGAATGTTATAATATTAGTTAATATAATGAAGACCAATTCAGTTTCCTCATCTAACATAGAAGAAGAAATTTATTTATTTTAAGCTTGAGGGTATAAAATTTTAAATAAAATATATTTCATGAACATGAATGTAAATGTTCAAAGAGATTCAAATTACAAGAATAACATTCATTCAATTCATTGATTTTATGATTGAGAAAGATAGAAATTAATATAGAAAAGATATACAAAAAATTAATAAAATTTATATAAATCAAAGGAAATATTTTGAGTATTTAACATTTCATAATTTTATTTGATCCATGTATATAATGGAAAAAAATAATATACCCAATTTATAACCTATGAAATAAATATAAATGAGAAAAAAAATAAAAAAATAGTGATTTTAGTTATTCTTTTACATATTAAATTTGAAGCTATGTAAATAAGTTATCCATCTTATCTTCATCAATATAAATTATTATCACAATTGAGACAAAAGTATTGAATTTTTCTCCATATGTGAAGGATTATGTTTTTCATATTTACCTAGAGAGATATCAGTTTTCCATTATCAATAAATATCACTAGGAGTATGAATAAACATGAATTTTATTAATATTATAGGAAAAAAACTCATTTAAGAGTGTATACATAGTCAATTTTAGGATATTGGGTCCACGACCATACCTAGAATTTGATTATATTGATAATAATAATGGAGTACTTTTTGTGGGATTATAACCATATATAAAAATGAATATTTTCATCCTTAGAGAAGTGATCATCACAAAATAAACCATCATGACCTTATTTTCCTTGTTTGTAGTATATATATATAGGAATATCCAATTATTTTAATATAATGGTATAATGAGATCAACTCACTAGAAAAGTGGTGTGGTGATAAACGGATAAAATTATATATTGATTTAAATATATACAATCAATTATTCACCCCCACCCCTCTCAATGTGGGAGACATCCCGTGGAGAAAATAATAGATATAACATAAAATAAATATAAATACGATTTTTATATTGAAAAATAATAATGACAAATTTATTTTAGAGGGATTTAGAAAATGATTAAATAAGTCGGTTTCTGAGGTAAGGGATTCATCCTATATATATTCCATTATATAGATATAATTCATATTAAATATAAGATTTCTGTTGTATAGTGTATATAAATCCCTATATATGTTATTTATAATACTTTTCCATAAATTTAGGATATTATAAAATCTATCACACATTTTCTCATTAAATGGATTTTTCATCCATAATAACCAAATCCATAAGTTTTTCTTTTCTAAAAAAATTACTAAATTCATATTATTGACATATAAATTACAATTTTTTGGAAATAAATTATATATATATATATATATCTATATCTATAACTACATCATTTTGACTCTAATATTTGTTTTATGGTTTACATGATTTCCTACCATTTCATGTTCTAATTGATCACATGATTTCAAAAAGGATGCCAATTATTGGTGATATCCTTATCTCATGTTTTAAATATAGAATGATTCCAATTATTTTTATTTTCCAAATTATTTAAATAGAATTATTTTTACATTTGTTGTGGAGTAAGTTTATTTTCTCTTATCATTTAAATTCCTTATAAAAAAAATTATTGAATATATTTTAAAATGTTTTGAAAAGGTAATTTTCTTACTCCATTGAATTTCATTATACAATATATGAATTTGACCACTTATTTGATGATTTTTTCATGATAAAATTTTCCTATAATCATCATTAGTTTTCTATTGGACTTCTTATTCCATGATTTCATATTTCTATGAGATAATTATTATTCTCATAGTTTTAAAAATTAATGTGATATAAAAATAAATTCATTCATAAATTTTGGTATATGTATTCATATTATTTAAAGTTATTTTCAACATATTTTAATCAAACTCAATATATATCAACATACATTAAGATTTATTGGAATTTAATAGTTATATTCTCTAAATATAACATCTATTTTATTACTATTTATTTATTATAACTTTTTCATATGCATGTTTTCAATAAAATGTTTCTTTCTCATAAGTTAACAAAGAAATGATGGAATTCTGAATATAATCATGTTCAGGTGGAATATATTTATATATGGTTTTTTATTACGTGATAGTAGTCCATATAACTATATAGAACTATAATTAATTCGGATAGCATTTATAACTCATGATGTGAAACACACTGTACTATTTAGACTATCCAATCCAAAATGTTTATATGGAAGGTATACCAAAATTTATATTTCCATATAATGAATTTGGAAATCATTATATATCATGTGGTGACTATTAATAATTGGATAGTGAACCTAAGCCATAATGGGACACTATCTAATATATGATGATTGTATTTTAGTGATCATCTTTATAGGTATGAAATATGTATGCTTATGTGTACGAAATATTATTATACCATATTCCTATGTTATGAATTATTCATGTGATTTTTTTTCACTACTCATTATTTTTGAATTACTGTTATACAACTCAATGATTCATGATTTTTTATTCTAAAAACTATAGTACATAACTAATTATTATGATATATAATTTATTATGTATGATTTTGTTGTGGTATTTTTGTGAAACATGATTTTGTTCTCTTTACCACATGTTCATCATATTCTAACTTATGAAATTTAATTTATATTTTTTATGTTCATCTGATATAGGGCATCTGAGTAAACCCTTTATTTGGTTTTCCCCAATGCTATATGATAGAGTATAACATTTGGTATGTTTTGAGTGGGTGGTGGTGTTCTATTGTCGTGTGAGTATTGACCAATGTTCATAGTGTAAAAATATATAATTTTTTCTATATTCTCTCTTAATAGAATAAACCTATACATACTGGGGTGTGATGTGTACTAAGACTATATAAATGTTCGTATAACATGACATAATATGAATTTATGTTATTATTGGTTCATCTCATATATCTTTTATACTTTATATGATAAATATTACAAATAATAATATTGATGATTAGACATTAATCCCTATCAAACTCTATGTCAAGTCAGTTGGTGAGTGATATATTAAAATTTACAATACACAGTTATAATCATAATCCACTAAGAACATTAATATATAACTCATACAATGTAATATTCAAGTTAAAAAAATACATACAACCAAATAAATGGTAAATATATATACAGAAATTAAAATCACCCATAAGAATGAATAAGATTCAAAAAAACATATAAATTATAATATCATTATCATATAAAAATTAAATATATATTTTTTCATTTATTTATTCTAATATTTCATGAAATGAACATCCACATATTAATATCATATCTATATAATTATGAGTGATCTAAATGATTCAATACAATATTATCACATTGTTATCAGAATTTATCTTCATTAATAACACTTGAAATAAATTAACCTATTTGAAATATTATAGAAAAAAATCTTCAAAATAATCACAAGCATCCCACATCTTTAACTAGTTTTCCATAACAACTCAAATGATTACAATGACTAATTTTAATATTTCGTTATTATCATAATGATTAACTATAATTATTTTAATAAATTAAATATCAATATTTCTCATTATCATTTGGTATTTTAATCATTCTCAATATGTCAATGTTTAACAATTTTATTTTATTTATATATATCAATTTAATTTATAAAATATCATTTCTAATTTATAATGAACATTTTAATTAATTGGTGTGTTCATAAAAACAATAATTGTTGTTGGTATATTATATTTTTCTATAATAATAGAAAATTATTCTAGTTAACTTAAGTAAACTGAATACTGTCTTTTTAAATTATAATAAATTTTGTGATTATTGTTTTTATTTTTTCGAAAACGTTTATAATAAAAATAATAATTAATTTATGTCCCTATCATGTATCTATTTTCCTGATATATATCCCATGAAATTTTAATTATTAAATATTTACATCTCATTCCATGTAACTATACACATGGAAATATATAAATAATTTAATAATTACCACTCTTATTTGATTGTCAGTTTTAATATACCATTATGATTATTATGAAAAATAACTATTTGTAGTCTATATCAATATTATATAATGACTATTATTCGAATAATAACTTATAATATCAAAAACTAATCTCATAATAAGGAAATTCATTATTATTGACAATATAAATTTACTATCAATCACTCATAGAAAGACCATTACCATACTACCAAGGCCTCATGCAAAGACAATTTTCAAACAATCAATGCCTTATGAAAAAACAATAGTATGTCACAAGACACCTAGTGATGAGTAAAGGGGATATATCTTTCCCCACACATCACTTACTATGTCTAATGCAATCCTCATATGAAAAGGGTAAAAAATAATTATGACATTCATATTAAAACAATCACTCAAAATGTTAATACTTTAATCATAAACCATGAATGATATAAAAATAGCACAAAAATAATTCAAACATATCATAATACAATATGGAATATTTTTTCATAATAAAACAACCTATTTCAAGGATAAAATACCCAAAGGATGTTGAAATAGATGAAAATAGTATAACAAATTAATTACAACTCTTTGATAAAAATATATCTTTTCATTTTGAAATTATTTAAATACCAAATATTTATAAAAGAAAACATTTCTTATGAAATAACCTTTTAATATGATAATGGAATATTCAAAATTCTACGTCATCATGATTGTTTAATTTTCTTGTGACACTGTAGAAGTTAAAAAACATTCTTTCCTGAATTTGTAAAATATGTCATAAAGTACCTCATTTGGGAAATGATAGAATGATTCATTTAAACCAATTTATAAAGAGTAAAAAATTGGTAAAAATGAATATTAATATTTTTCATTAATCTTTTGGAAAACTATTACGAAAACATGTATGTGGTTGATTATAATGTCCTAGTAGATACATACGAATAAACAATCTCATATAATAATGATATTGTGAAATTAAAAAATTACTTTATACTTTCCTTTAGAATACAGTGAGTTAGCCTCCTGTATAAAGTTTAAAACATGATATTAAATTATACATGGACCATATCCTTATTAATTATATCATATATGATCCTCTTATATCATTTTGGTAATAATATTTATTTATTACTATGGGTTTGGGTGTTAACAGCTTCATTTTCCCAATCATGTTTTCTCATATATGTTTGATTTGTTGTACATAGGATATATTTTATTCACATAAATAATGAAATTAATTTCTTAATTAGTATTTTTACACATCACATAAATTTTATAGTAATTCTTAAATTGTTAACGTGGATAATTAATATCACTGTTTTATGGAGATGGTAGGCCTTATGTACGGACAAGCAATGATATCAATTTCTTGATGGTTAAATGGTATGGAATTGAAAGGTATTTTAATTATAAAGAAATAAAAATATTTTATATTAATTATTTAAACCAATTATAATAACCATTATACCAATCTAAAATTTATAGTATTTTATGAAAAATTAAACCATGATGTGGATATGGTAAGCTATACGTACACATGCATATATATAATGTTATATGTACGATGGATAAATTGAGGAATGTGGTTGTCAATTTTTTATAAAAAAATATTATAGTATTGATGATATAGGATTTATTAAATTTACATAGAATTAACATATAATTAAGAAGTATAATTAGAAAGTATCATTGAATGTGGTATTAAAATAATTTCCTCTTTTTCGTGTATCTCCTTTAGGTATGCACAGACCGACTCCATAGGTTGGAATTCATCCAAATTTTTGGACTCTTGGATTAACTGAGTGAAATATTTAGCGGAACGTTATGGTTATTGGTAGAGCCAAAGAGAATTAGAGGTGTGATTAAAAGGGAAGAATATGTTCCCTTTTATAAGAGAGTGGTGGGGCACCATTGGAATTACAAAAAATATTTAATTAATATAATTTAATTTTGAAATAAAAATTACTCTAAATAGTATTATATAGATGATAAGATAGTAATGTATATAATTCCTTTCAATAGATAAAATTTATACATGTTTAAAGTTTATTTGAAATCATATCATATTTATTTATACATATATAATATATTCAATATTAATTGTGGTAGTAATATTCAAAATAATAAATTGATATAAATATTTAATTATATGCTATAAATTGACCATAAATGGGTATTTTATGAAATTTTAGTCCTTATCTGTATCACTTTGTAATTTTTAAATATTTTTAGGATTTTTAAAAAATTATATAAAATGTTATGTTTACAAAATATCAATAGTATCAATTTGGACACTATTTTGTGCTTTGATTGAAAATAAAATATAGAAAGAATTTAACATTGAAAAAATCAATTAATATACTCATAATATATCATATAAACATATAAAATTATTATAGAAACTTAATTATTTTAAATTATATTTATTTGAATATTTTTAATATCATTTATTTGAAATTTATATTAATAAAATTATTTATTTGTCCCCATTATATAATCTTTAATAGTAATTAGTTATTCTATAAAAATAATAAATAAATGTATATGATTTATGTAATTATTTTATAATTCCATATAAAATCTATAGTCAATGTTATCTCTAATATATCCTAATATTAAAATTAATATACTTATATAAAATGAGAGTGTGACATTTTTTCATAGTCATGGATTTTAATGATATTAATGTCATATTCCTGGGAAAATGGATATTAAGTGATTCAATTTAGAAACATATATATAACGGTCACTTGTTTTCAAAAAATTGGATAAATATAGATTTTAATGTAATTTTATAATTTAATTTTAATCCATAATTACCCAATTTACCCTTTACTGTGGTAATACTAAATTACTACAGTTAAATTCCATATTTCCAAAACATAAAAGTAGCTTTATAAAATAATTTGGACCCAATTATTCAATATAAGTAATTCATTTTTCAAATCTAAAACACATAAGTTTCAGTAATTAATTTAAAATTAATCCCCATTGTCAAAATGAGAAAACATGTTTTTCCAAAGTAAAATCATCAAAATGTTGACATGTGATTATATATAATTTTAATTTGAATATAATTACCATGAAATATATTCTTTTAAATGATAAAAATATACTTTAATTATATCTTTAAACCATTCAAATGTATTATTTATCCCAATAAATTAATTCTATTAAAAAATTTGTTTTTAATTGTAATTTAGTACTAATTACAAATCATCAATATATGAAAGTAATCAAAAATAAAAAAATATATGTCCAAACAATTTTTTTTATTTCTTCCAAATAAGAATTTTATTTTTTATAATTTAATATAAAAATGTTTAAAACATTGGATTTAAATTGGTTGTTCCATCAAAAGATGGAAAAACTACAATTTTTTTAAATTTCTTCTTTTATCCAAAAAATTAATTATCTCTTATATTATGTCTATGAAACACATAAGTTGAATGTTAAAATTATATGGAATATATAATATTAGAAAATTATGTTAAAAATATTAAAAAACACTATTTTAATGTTTATGATATATATTAGATTAAATAATCTTATTTTATTAATTTATTGTTGTTCGGTAATACATTGCCTTGTGTGTGATTCAAGCCAACTCATTGTTGTTTGTAGCCCAAGATTAACATTGTGTTGGGTATAAGTAAATAATTAGATAAATTATGTATTTTTAAAACGAAAATTGTGTAAATTCATGGGGTGTAATACGAATACCCCCAGAAATTGCCAAGGGGATGATGAAAAAATTTAGGTGTATGAAGGAAGGACACCTATCTATCTATTTCCGATAATATAATCCCATTAATTTTTTGGGGGAAATAAGTTATCTACGAAATACTCAACTCATTGTTCATTACTTTAACATCATGGAACAAGTGAACATTTCAAACCAATCCACTAATCGAAGGGTTTCTATTGAAACCCAACAACCTCCAAAATAGTAAGGGCTAGATTTTCCATCCTAATGAATATAAAGGATATCAACAATGAAGTGGTGATTGGTACACTAGTATTCATTCAAAAATTTCAAACATAAATTTTTTTTCTGGTTCCACGCTTTCTTTAATATAATAAATGTTTAGTTCAAGTAGTCAAACATCATATAAAATCAGGGATATTTATTTGTCACTAGTAACCAAAAATGATGAAATTATTTCATCCTCGGTTTATAACTACTTTACTATAAAAATAATTGCGATGAAATTACTATAGAATATTTTCATTTTGAATTTGGTGGATGATGAATCAACAAGGCATAATGATTGTCTTTCTCAGTATATATTTAAGATAAATTTCTTATATAATGAAATCACTCTTCATATTTCGAATCAACACCCAATTTTGTACAATTTCAAGGATGGGGATTAATATTCTTTAACACCAACATATCATGAATGAATATTATTTTACAAATATTATTTTTAACAAGAAAAAATTACTAAGTTTAATGAAATGATCATCTTTGATAATATTCCCATTGTGACAAAATACATTGATGGTTTTGCTGACGGATTATGTCGTCTTCCTCTAAGATGATGGGTTGAATTTTAAATCAAGATTATACCTAGTGTGTTACAATTATCCAAGGATACTTATAAAATGGCTATTTTGTAACATCAATAGATAATGAAGTTACTTAATCATAATATAGATAAATTGTTCATATGCATATGTTCATCAACTTGGGGGTGAACCAGTCCAATTTTTGAAGAATAATGACTGGTTAATGAACCATTTCCTTGATTATCTTGAGCTTATCAAGATCATGATATAGAAAAACATTCATTTATCATAGATTGATGAAATGTTTTATTAGATACATGGATGAAAATACTTATTAAATGTGGATCTACATCCAGGATATTACTATGATAGGGTGAAGAAATACGACATCCCAAATACTTCTTTTTGTACTTGTTATGGCCACTATGTGTTCGTCGTAATTCTATTTCGGACAAATTAATAATCAATAAATATTCATGGACATAATGAATATATTATTTAGGTATTACATTGACAAATTTATGGTTGAATTTATATATTATATTATAAAACACTCTAAAATAAATGAGGATAATAAGAAATGTCTAAGAACCTCACTAAAGACCATAATAAAGGGGTAGATTTATTCCTAGTATAGAAAATTTGAGTTCTGATTGGAGGAAGTCTCATTCATGGAGAATATTATCACATGAATGTGATAAATATGGACGATTCAGTGATAAAATAAATTAAGGAACTTCAAGACCAACATCAATGACACGTATATTCTATTTCCATTGAATATATTTTTATAATAATAAATTTGTGAGAAATTTCTCATGATTTAAAAACCCCTATAACAATGCTAAATCAGATGGGTGTTAGGTTTTCATGTAATGAAATATTTGACGATGACTAGAAGACATTTAAAAGGAGTACTACAACATCACTTGTACTCATAATACCCACAAGTGGATAATGTTTCATGTTATTCGTAGATCCCTCAAAGAGAGGCTTGGGAATTGTATTAATGAAAAATGAAAAAGTTATAGCTAATGATTCGTAGTAGTTGAATGATATAGAATAAACTTCCCAATGTATGATTTGGATTTTTCTGTACTAATATTCACTTTGAAAACATGGTGGCATTAACTATTTTGTGAGAAGTTTGAAATATATACACCTCACAAAATCTACAAGTATATACTCACACCGAAAGAGATGAATATGTATCAAAGAAGATAATATGATTTAATCAAGAGCTATGTTTTTTCAGTCCAATAACATCCATTAAATTTGATGATTATCTAGGTATAGAGGTTACTATAATTTTATCATTAATGATGAATAATATGGATTTGATCTTCTAAAACTTGAACATGAAGGTCATGAGACTAAACAAAGGGAAGGAAAATCATCAATCCTTTACAAACGATTTCTCAACCATATATTTGGAAAAAAAATAATGGATTCACAAAGGGAGAGTGTAGGAATTCAAACGAAAGTGGATGATATAAAAAAATGTAAAGAATTGGAGCTAAATGTTAAATAATATGGTTTTTTTAGATTCCAGTCATAAATATTTGTACCATCAAATCAAGAGTTAATGAATGTGCCATTGAATGATTCACACAAAACAACATTCATTGTCCATCCTGAAAGCAAAAATATTTTTCTAGATCAGACAGATAACTATTTATGGGAAAAAATGAATAAGGAGATCTTGGAATTTACATCAAGATATATGGATTGATAGTAAGTGAAGTTGTAAACGTAAAAATACAAGAGGATTATGCCAACATTTCCCATACCTATGTAGTAATTAGAAAACATCACCATAAAAATTTTCACTACGCTTCCAAACACATGAAAATGAAATAATACTATATTGGTTATGGTTGTCTATCATAATAAAAATTCTCACTTTCTTAAAATTTGAAAGGATTTATCTCTAGATCAATATTTGAGGATATAAATTATTGAAGATATGATGATGCACAGTATAACATTTACTCATGTATTCAACCGAGATCCAAGATTTTCCTATATGTTCCAGAGGTGTGTCCAACTTGATCAAAATACTATATTGAACATTATGATGTCTTATCACACTCAAATTTGTATCGAATAGATGATTATTATATATACACTTGAGGACATGTTGAGACCTTTCTCAGTTAAATTCAATGCAGTACGGTGTCAACATATTCCTCTAGTCGAGTTCTCATACAATAAAAGTTTCCACTAAAACATCCAAATTCCCCATATGAATATCGTTATGGTAATAGGCCTATAAGATATTAATTATGTAATTATATTGGGGAATGAAAACGGTTAGGCCCTAAAATGGTCAATGATATAGTGGAATGGGTCAATACAATTTAGCAGCGCATCTAGGATGCTCAGATTAAAAAAAGAGCTACGTTGACAATTTTCGATCAAATATAGGGTTTGTTATTGAAAACAGTATATTAATTCACAAATATACATGTAATAAAGTTATCATATTTTGGAATAATTAAATTCTTAATCCAAGATACATTTCATCCTTTAATATCCTTGATGGCATCGGAGCGGTGGCCTATCTATTAGAGCACCATCCTAACCTATCTCAAGAAAATGATTAATTCCATTTATCCCGATTCGGGAAGTACAATCATGATCACTAACATGTACTCAATATATAGGTGGTATCATTGTAGAGTGACCTATCCAATGAAGACCAAATGTCCATGAAATTAGATCATAGAGACAACGTTTTAAGGAATAAGACAATGCACCTAGTCAAAGTGATGTGTGGAAACCACATGTCTAAAGAAATTAATTGGGTAAAATAGGTAGTAATGAAGAAAAATCACCCTTATATATTTTAGTGTGTGAAGTTAATTTTTTTGGTGACATTTTAGAAGTGGGGACGATGGTAATGACCTAGAAATTTATAAAAAATTCCCCCCGATTATTTTTATTAAATTAATTAGTATGCATTTTGGATATAGAAATTAATTTCAATTAATTGGAATTATTAAATCCTATAAAATATAAAATACCATTATGCATAAATATCATTTATAATATAGTCATTTATTAGTTATAACAACATCAATATAATTAGTGGATTAAAAAATCAAATTAACATATAAAAAATATTTGATGGCATCGAACAATAGTCTCATACCTTATAAACGTCGTTTATCTGATCTTCCAGGGGAGATAGAATAAATGGGATTTTACCGTGACCAATATCAAGATGAGGTACGACCAATTTAGCAAGAGTGAATCCATTTACATGATATGTTATTACTCATTGACCTCACATCCCAAACCACGTACACTGAACCACCTGATGAAAGTATCATCGTCACATACATTACCATTAAGGAGCATTTTTTGTATTAAATAAATATGTATCAAGATCATATTAATATCAATATTAATTTTTTATTTTCAATATAATAATATCCATGTTTTATTATTATAATTTCATTATAAATTTTTCATGTTTTTATACAGTAAAAAAATAAAAACATTTTTAATTAGTATTCAATTTGAATTATGATCATTATCTTCATGATTTAATGACTTTTGAGACTAATAATTCTTTCACTAAATCCTTTTAGAAAATATTTTTTATTAAATATAGTTTATCATATAATTTATCATAAAATTTTTATGAATTAAAATGACATTTTTATAAGAGTTTGAAAACTATTATTGTTAAAAAAACTCATACATTAATAATAATGGTCTATACTTATTTTAAATATGAAAATAAAAATACAAAAAAAATAATATTTTTGAAATTAATATTATTTTTTGAAATAGAACATCATCATTATCCATTAGTTATTTTTTCATAATTTTCTTATATAGTCGAATTTTCGAGAAATGAAGTTAATACCATATAAATATACCTTCTATATTATGGAATCACGTTGAGAATAATTTATGAAATAAATGAAATAAATAGTACCCCATAAAAAATATATTTAATACCTTTATAATAATTTTATAATAGTGTTATTTAATTAATTTTATATATCCTTTTTGAATCATCCAAATCCAGTAAGATATTTTCAGGTTTTAAAATCATTTGTTTAAGTGTATGACTCACTTCCACATTAGGAATGAAATTATTTTCATAATTTAAGAGCATATACTCATAAATAATAATTAACACACCAATTTGATAGAAATCAAGGAAAACCCCCTGGTTAGGTTTCTGGTTTTGGTTATTTTCATATATATAGTCCAAAACTGATGTTTGATAAATAATAAATAATTACCAAATAATTTTATACATAATACAACCCAATATCTCATTTCACTTCTCTAAAAATCCATTTAATATATCTTAACGCATCATTACCATCTTTAAATTCCTTCATTTATTCCTTAATGCTCTCAAGAAGCTCATCTAAAACATTCTGAATCACACTTCCATGGTAATGGATCCTCTCGTTATCTTTAATATTCATGTTTTTTTCTATATATTATCCCTTCTATTTCAAATTTCTATTATTGTCATATGTTTTCCAATGTATATATTACAAACTGTATTAATTTAAAATTATGAGATTATCGTATCTATATCATCATCCATTTTATGTATCTTTATTTGACATAGTTATACTACCAAAATGCACTATAAATTTTCATGACAAACAAATTTGTAGTTAATAGACACACCCATTTCATTTCAAGGTTATTTAGCATTTTTAAATTATAATTATTTTTTGGGGGACACGCCTGAATTTATTACAGAACCATGATCATTTAATAAAATATAATCATTAATGAATCCATGTTGGGTGATATATGTGAATGACTCAATCATGAATATAAAATAAAAGAGATGGGTGTGGCCAAAATTATATAATTATCCAATTCATTGGGTAATGTTTTTATATCTTGAGAAATAATTCAAGGGATTATGGAGTGAAAATAATCCATAATGGGAAATCTTCGACCATGTTATGTTATAATTCATCCTTGGACTTTGTTAATGATGTATTGTTTTATGTTTTTTACCACTTCCCATGATTCTATTATGTTTTCATGTTATATCATGCCTCGTTGTTTATGATTATGATTCACATTCTTCTGATTCCACATTGATATGCCAACAATATAACATATATTATTATATTATTGTTATTAGATTTTTATTACCATATTGGGAATTATATGTCATCTATTTATAATGTATCATCAGAGGTTATTCCGTGATGTTTTATGTATGAACATGTTATAGAATATTTCCGTAAAGATGATGTAATTCATGTTTTAAGTTGATATGTAATGTACCTAATTCCTAATTACACAATAAATATATATTATCCAGGTATTATATTGTATAATATTTCTTAATATGTTATTAATTAAGGTGAAATAATGATAATGTTCGTCATACCTAACTAATTTTTATCTTATATGGCTTCTAATGACAATACAAATTTTAAATGTGACTCATGTTGCTATTATCTCTATGGTGTATATGATTCCCCTATAAAATGTTTTGTGGAATATAATACCTCCTAAAAACGTCCATATATTAGTTTAATCACTCATCATAATCATAGAAATACAAAAATGAGGAAGGATTATATTCATGATTGTATGATATATTGTATACCAAACATCAGTGTTTCAACTATAATTCGTCCCTATTAATGGGAGTTAATTAGTTGGAATAGATTATTATATCCTAGACAAATATGATTACAGTCCCCCTTCGAGACACACTATTATTTAATGTAATATTTTCTTTAATACTATAACTAGTAATAGTTGTAATACATTGAGATTTATTATGATCTTTAATAATCCAAACATGCTTTGATAAGGGATTAAAAATCCCTAACAATGAAAATTAATCTGTAATGATCCAAACATTCATTAATGGAAATTACTCTTGATCTAATTAAATGTATTATTATGGATATATAAAAAATTCGAACATTCATGGTTTTATGTTTTTGTATTTTAAAATACCATTAAGAATCGTGATCATTAATAAAAAAGTCGTTAAATAGTGATCACATGATTAGTAAAAAAACACGGCTTCAACAAATCTAATTTACTCAGACAATGGAACTGATGGCCTCATACTATAGAATCTCACCATATAAATCGCATTTGTCGGATCTAAATAATGAGGTGGTTTCATAGGGATTTACTCTTAACCAATCCCAAGACAACATTCAACACGTTAAGATCGAGTGGAATTGCCTAGAGGTGAAGTAGAAGTTGATCGATATTATCACCCAAGCAATTTTATCTAAGCCAATCATTGAGTCTATCAGCATTGAACAGCTTACCTTATGGTCATATTCTGGTGTTTTAAAGGGTTATGTAATTATAACCTAGTACTATTAATATGAAAATTATTTTTTATAGGGAATATACATTTATTTTATTATTATTGCTTTGTAAATATTTCTCTAAAGGAAAATTACATTTTTAATTAATATTAAATTTAAAAACTATTTTTTTATGAATTAATGGGTTTTAAATTAAGTAATATTATAATAAAATATTATTAATAAATTAATTTTAATTAAATTGAAATGATCATATAATTTTATGAATACAGTTGTACTTTATATTAAGGTATGAAAGCTATTTTTTTCAAACCCAATTATTTTGGCATAAATGTTGGTTTTATTATAAAAGTAAAAAAATTAACTTATTTTTAAATTTACCTGGATAAAGTTAAAATTATTTTTGGAATCATAACTCAGAAATTATCTAATGGTGAATTTTTGTCATAATTTTCTGAGCTACTCAAATATTTGGGTAAAAATGAAATAGTATTTAAATATATTATGTGTTTTATAACATCATAATAAACCAATAGTGATATAATAAAATACTATAAACATTATTTTCGGCCAATATATTTTCCTACATTAATTTAATGTGAATTTATGTTTGTTTTATTTATTTTACAAAGCATTAGTGGACCCACACAGACTTATAAAACATATTAACTTTTTAATTTTTTTTCCTTGAGAGTGTTACTCACCTCCACATAAGCAAGACTAATATATTAATAATTTCTCCCATTGGTATTATAAAATAATATTTTACAATCTCATTTTTATAAAAAAGTTTGAAAAGACTACTGTTTGGTTTCTGGTTTGGATTAGTTTAATTTGTGGTGTCCAAAACCGAAATAATAACGAATTCCCTACCTTTTACAATATAACCCATCAAAGAATACAATTTATCTTCACTAAAAGACTTTAGATCATGATAAAACTATTACCTCTTCCCTATATAATCCTCATATTCTTCCAACGTCTCTCAAAAATATTCTCTAAATCCTTTCCCTAGCCTTTGGGATTACACATCCACGTAAGGGATTCATTCCATTCTCACTTTGTCCAAGTTTGTTAATATTTTAGTGCCCTTTTATTTTCAATTATAATTTTTTTGTATAATTTAAAACCTATCCAATACATCCCTACTTGTGTTTTAATTATTGGGGACCCCATTATCTCTCATTAATTCTTCCCATGTACACCTGCTTCCATGAAAAATATTAGTAAGGAATTTCTCTCTCCTCATTTACATTCATGTAATTATGTTTTTTATGAGTATAAATTGCATTAAATATTTTGGGAAATGTATATATATGACCTCATTACATTATATTTCATGTGAATATTATTATAAATTTTTTTTATCTCATCAACTATTTTTAAATGTTTTATGTCACGTCGGAATGCTTCCGAAATTACAATACGATTTTCCAATCCATAGTCATTGTGTAGTGAATACCATTTACATTTCTTTATCAAGGGTATTTACCATTATGAACATTTTATTATTGATTATAGAGTTTAATTTATGAATTCCTCATTACATTATCATATAATAAATGATTATTTTTAATGATTCAATGTTGTGTGATTCATGTTTCACACTTATACACGAAATGAATTATTTAAGAAGGGTGCACCCTAATAGCACTCCAATGCATTGTGTAATGATTATTATCATGATATGTGAAGTGAAATGAAGTTTTAATCATTATAATTCATGTTCTATGAGGTTTTAATCATTTAATTGGTGCAATGATCATTGGATCATGTTAATACCATGTTATGTGTTGTTTCAACTTTTCCATGTTTTTATAATCATGTTGTATCATGCCTTTGTGTTCATGATTTTATTATTATCCATTGATATTCCAATTTCATAACATGTATTTTATTCTTCATTTCATACCTTTTTTACTCTCTTAAAGGGTTTTATAGGTCACCATTTTCATATGTGTGTCCTCACATTATCCCATGAAATGCTAAGTATGAGGGAATTTTGTGGTTATGTAAAAGAATTTTTCAATAAAGATGTTGTCGGTTTTATGTTCAATGTTGTTTTGTAATGTTACTAAGCCTCATAGAAACTAGAAATTTTTATCTTCTATGTTTTTTCAAGAGATTTTTAATTTATAAATCATGTTTATGTGTCTAATAACAAGTAGAGTTATTATAGTTGGTATCATTAGATAGATTTACCTATTTTTTGGATTATAATTAAAAGACCCTAGTGAGGCCTTGCAGATAAGGATAAGTATAATAAAAGCATCCTTAAATTTTGGTGAGTATTCAATTAGTGGTTTATCAATAAAATACATCCATATATTAATACGATTTGGTAGAGGCGGCTCTGGAACATATGTTCCTAGGAGTGAAAACTCTTACAAGGATTTTCCGGATTGACCTGAGGATTCATGGTACATAACAATGGGCCGTCTTGTACTCTTATTTATAACACTCCTAGGGGATATTCTTTGGTAATTTCAAAAATAGAGTATGAACCATTGTTATGGGAATAAAAAAATTCCACCACAAATTAATGTTTTGAAGTAGATCACATATAAAATAGATTGAAGCCTATAGATTAATAAGTTATGTAAATAACAATTATTTATATATCCTCCATTTTTTTCCTTGGATTACCATTTCTTTTTTACCCATAATATTCTTTTTATTCCATCCAATGTCTTGTAATTGGAGGAGTCTGGCTAAGAATTGATACGAGGATCAATGTGATGACTATTCTATTTATAATCCCAATCTAATTGTAGTGGGAATCATTAAAATTATCATTATACTCTCTCATTTTCTCAAGATATTAATTGAAACATGGGTAAAGAGTAATGATCAAACCCCATAATAAAATAATTGTCGCAATTGAGTGCTTCATGGAACACATGCCTCAAACTTCTAATGGATCATTAGATCCCACAAATTCCAAACAATGAATCAACTCCATTGAAATGATCTTCTCCATACTTAAATGACCTGAAAAATATAAGATTCTCCTTGATAGTTATCATATAGAGGGTGAAGTTCATAAATTGTGGACATTGATAAAAAAATAAGAGTCTTCTGGAGGAGATCGAGGGGTTGGATTGAAAGGATATACAGAAAAAAAATTCTATAAATATTTTTCGTGCACCCTCCTACTTAAGATGCAAATGGAATTACATGAACTCAATCGAAGAAGATGATGAGTCCATCATATCATATTATGAAAACATCACAAGGTTTTCAGAATATGACTTTGGCTTTTTTGTTATCCCTGAATTAAATGTAGACTACTTCTTTGGTGGGATAAAACCTAGCCTATGGAAATCGCTGATGATTCGTGGAATTGATAGCTATGAAGAAATTGTTTGAGGATCCATTAAGGTGAAAATGGAGATCATAGAATATCCAGGGTATCAAGGGGATAAGGATAGTAAGGTTTATTTAAATTCTGTCTATTCTATTGATATATCCAATGGTTCTAAAAAATCCAGCACCTCACATTCAAATGGCGCAGAAAGAAGCACCCTAGAATATTTATGAAGGAGATGAGGCAATTATTTAGGTGTGTAAGATAAGTGGAACAAGCCCTTAACTACCAATAAGAAAACTCTACATCTATGATAGAGGAGTGGAATGCTCCGTTGGACCCTTAACGCATTGTTCATTTCATAAACTATAATGAATCAAGGATCCTTGAAAATCAGTTTCCTATTCCAAGAGTTTTCAGAGGCAATCAACATCCTCCAAGGTAGCAAGGGTGAGATTCTCCATCACTACCACTTAAGTTAACCCTAATAACGATGTTTTTATAGGTACACTAGTTATTCATTCAAGAATATAAAACATTATTTTTTATTCCAGTTCTACACATATTATTATATCCGTAAAATATAGTAGAACAATCCCAACACCATCGTGTAATGTTTGGATAAAAAATGTTATGAGCATGTGTATCTGGATCAGATCAGTGAGTCTGAGAAAGAAACAATCATTGAAGACATGCTTTCTGTGAGGGTATTCACTGAAGTGTTTCTCGAGTAATTATTAGGTCTTTCTCCTATTAGAGATATTGAATTATCAATTGAACTTTTACATGGGTTGTTTCATATATCAAAGAATTCATATAGAATGGATTCTATGGAGAATGAGGATATGAAGAAAAAACTATAATATAATATGGATAAAGGGTTTCTACGCCAAATTGTTTCACTATGGGGTGTACCAGTCCTCTTCATCAAGAGGAAGGATGGGTCATTGTAACATCACATTGATTATCTTGAGATCAACAAAATCACAATAAAGAAAAAGTATACACTTCCTTCAGTTGATTATTGGTTTTATCAACAATGTGGAGAAAAATATTTTTACTAGGTGAATTTATGGTTGGGAAATTACCTTATAAGGGTGAAGAAGTAGGATATCCCCTAGAAGGCTTTTGGTACAATGAATGAGCACTATGAATTCATATTAATTATTTTCGGACAAACTAATTCTCCATAAATCATCATGTACATGATGAATTGAGTGTTTAGAGACTACCTCAACAATTTCTAGGTAGTTTTTATAGATGATATTCTAATATAATCCAGAACCATGGAGAAGCATGAGGAGAATCTATGCACAGTACTAGAGACCTTGCGAAAGGGGAAGCTCTATGCGAAGTACATAAAGTGTGATTTATGGTTAAAGGGAATCTAAATATTTTGCCATATTATCACATGAAATGAAATATCTTTGGATCCCGCCAAGATTGATGCTATTGAGGGGTGGACGAGGACAAATAGGTGATGGATATCCGTTGCTTCCAGGGTTTAGCTGGATATTGTTCCAGATTTTTGAGAGGTCTCTCACGATTTTCCAACCCACTAACCAAGATAACTCAGATGGGTGTAAAGGTTTCATGGAGTTATGAATGAGAATATAGCTTCAAGAAGTTAAAAATAAAGGATATCACTATGTTTTTGATCACACTAACCACATGTCCTGAACCTTTTATGGTATTCAGTGAGGCTTTGTAGAATGTTATAAGATGTGTATTGATGAAAAATGGAATATTTATTTCTTATGATTCAAGGATATTGAATGTTAATGAGAAAAACTATCCAAAACATGACCTGGTTTTGGCTATTGTGCTATTATATTAAAAATATTTGTGGCATTAACTCATTGAGGAGAAGTGGGAAATATAAATGGATCCCAAAATCCTCATGTATATATTCACAGAAAAAGATTTTAACATGTTATAATGAAGATAGTTTGAGCTTATCAATGTCTATGATGACTCAATCCATTAAAACCCTAGGAAATAGAACAAAGAGGAAGATTCTCTAAGTCGAAATGAAACCAACTATTCAATAATTTATGGGAATTGAAAATGATCCAATCATTTTGGATTTGATGATGTTGGACATGAGAATCATAACCAATGTAACATTAGCAATCCTTTCATAAATTATTGTTCAACTGACTACTTTGTAAAGGTTAAAGGATACTAAAACGATGATGTGGGAATTTAGAAGAAGGTGGAAATTATTAAAAAATGGAAATCATTATAATTAAATGTCATTAAATAATGAATTGTGAGATTTGGGAGAAAACAATTTGTTCCATCAAATATGGAGTTAACAAAATTACATATGGATGATGCAAATAGTTCTCATTATCCCATTCACCCAGGAAAAACCAAGATGTATTAAGATCGTCGAGATCATTAATGGTGGGATAACATGAATAAGGATATCGTCCAGTATAAATTAAAGTGGTTGGTTTGTCAGAAAGTGAAGTCTATAAGCTAGAAGTCTAATTCGATGATGAAACACTTACCCATTCTGTAATTGAAATTGGAGAACACCCTCATGGACATTGTCATAATACAATCAAAGAAATCCAATGGAAACAATGTTATCTGTGTTGTTGTGGATGTTTTTATAATGACTGCACAATTCATTTCAATTCGGGAGGATTTATTACTGGATTAACTGGAACATATATATAGTAGAGAAATGGTATGGGTTAATGGAGTACCACTATCTATTGTATCTGATCTATATCCAAGATCCACCAATATGTTTTAGAAGAGTCTTCAAAATGCTCTGGATACTGATCTAAACTTCAATACGTCTTATCATCCTCAAACTACTGGATAATATGAGTGGACCCTCCAAACATTTGTTAACATGTTGCGTGCGTGCATAATGAACTTCAAAGGAGGATGGGATGAACATCTTCCTCTGGTTAAGTTCTCTTACAATATCAGTTTCCACTCATGCATCCAAATGGCTACTTATTAGTCACTTTATGGGAAGAGGTGCGGAACACCAAAAGTTTCATATCAACTAGTAATCCTCCCAAACCTATCTCAAGTACATTATGTATTTTATGTATCACTCGTGAGGATGTACATTCCCAACATATCACATTTAGTCAGTCCCGAGGTGGTGCGATATGAGAATGACTTATTCTATGAAGAAAAGTCCCTGATGATATTAGATTATAGAGAAACTTTTCTACAAAATAAGACAATTCCCCTTGTCATTGTGTTGTGGGGAAACCACATGTTTCATGAAGAAAGAAGGGAATCATAGGAAGTTATGAGGTAGAGTTACTCAACACTGTTTAGTGTGGGAAACGAAAATTTCGAGGGAGAAATATATTATGGGAAGAATATTGTAACGACCAAAACATTCATTATTGGAAATTCCTCTTGATTTAATTAAATGTATTATTTTGAATTTATAAAACTTATTTACATTTTTTTATGTTTTTGGATTTTAAAATATCATTATTAATTGTGAGTGTTTCTAATATAGTCATTAAACGATGACAAAATTATGAGTATAAATATAGGGATTTGAAATATCCAATTTACTCAGAAAAGGAAGGGATGGATTCATCTAGTAGAATTCCTCTATACGAATCCCATTTGTCAGATCCCAGAAAGGATGTGGTATCATTGGGCTTTGCTATTGACCAAGCTCGAACCAAGCATCAACAAATTAAGATTGAGGTGGTCCATCTATGAGAGAAGTGGAATTTGATAGATATTACCACAAGAGAAATTCTATACAATCCCCCCAAGAGTTTATCACCATAACATAGCATACCCTTCGGTCTTATGAGGGTGTTAGAAGGGGTTATGTAATGAGTCACTAGTACAATGATTAATACATTATATTTATATATAATTACATTCATTTTATTATTGTTTCCTTTTAATTTTTTATTAATGTAAAATCTATCAATTTTAGTTAATATTCAATTATGAAATCAATTTTGATGAATTAACCGGTTTTTTTGAATTATATAATATTTATATAAAATATTTCTACTAAATTAATTTTTATTAAATACAAATTATTGTATTATTTTTATGAATACAATTGATTTGTTTAAAATTTTTGAAAGATATTTTTGCCAAAAACCATGAATTATTTATAAATAACTCTCTATATTTGAGAAGTAAAAATTCTCATATTTAGAAAATTAATTATTTAAAATTTTTTTTTCGAATCATGATGTTGAAATTATCCAATAGGAAATATTTCATAATTTTTTTAGATAGTATAATTTTTTGTGTAAAAACTAAATATCATTTTAATAATATTGTAACATCCCAAGATTTTATAGTACGATATGTCATTAATGTAATTCAATAGCTTGTGCTACATGAAACACCGAGTTCGAGCACACAACGTCTTACCAATATAGCCATTCAAAAAGCAGTTATGAATAGTATTGACTACATTTTGAATCTTATATACTCTATATAATATTAACATCTATATTATCTGTTTCTTAACCTTAATATAAGAAAAAATTAATTTTTTATGATAAATGAATTATTTTTTAAAAAATGAAATTTAACCACCTTTTAATGGATAACCCATTTTAAAACCAATATATGACACTTTTATATATTTTATTTAATGAAATTAAATTATTCTTTATATGTGGGATATAAAAAATTAGTTTGGATAAATTTTTCGGTACATTGATGATAACTTTCATATTTTGACGAATAGTGAAAAATATAATGTTTTAATTGAAAAAAAATATTTACTCGAAATACTATTTTGTGTTAAATTTTTCATTTTAATGGTTTTTAAGTATAATTAAATTATATTTTTATCATTTAATAAAATTTAGATCATTATATATAATATCATTATTCAATTTGACGTAAACACTTTCCAATCTTTTGATAGTTTTTAATTTTTTAAAAGCTGATTTTTATTTTTGACAACGAGAATTTATTTTAAATTAATAAAAGAAACTTTATTGTTATGAACATGTTACAAGAAACTTTATTTTTTAATTAGGAATATCAAAATTATCTTTGGGTGAATTTTTGTTATTTTTCTAAAAACAATAATTTTTTTTCCAAATGTTAAAAAAATATGTTATTATTTAAAATCAGCTTATTATTTAAAAAAATTATTTATTTTATTTAGAATTATTTTTAGTAAAAAAATATAATACATATATAAGTTTAGTGTCATAATTTGGAGTCATTTTATAATAAATTTAGACGCATAAAAGATTATTGAAGTTTTTAAACAATTTTACCCACCTTCTAGGAGCATTTGAAAATTTGCATAAAACATAATCTCACAACTTCTGTTAGTTGAATGTCAAAAATATGATATACACAGTTTATATAAGTATGTAAAATTTTGTTCAATAAGATGAAAATAATTTTTGATGAATAGTAATTTTTTGCTTTTATTTACCAAGGTTAATAGTAATAGAAAAATTAAACGTAAAAATGATATTATAATTACTCTAAAATGGGTCCTAATACTATTGGATAAGTGTATGTCGAACAAAAAACCGTTTGAATAAAATATGATCCTTTAGGTCCTCTTGGAATAGATTAGGTGATTTATTATTATTTTATTTAAAGAAGAGTCAAAAGTGTTAAAGTCAATGTTTAATAACAACATAATTTTTAATGTAGAGTCAAACACAATATAAATTAGAATATAATTATTCATAAGAAATCTATAAATAGTTTATACATAATGGTATTTTATTTTTAATTTTTATAAATTAAATAATTCAATTTATTTATGGCACAATGATGATGCAATTATAGTATTACTAATTAAAGAATAAAATAAATTGTATTATAAATATTAAAATAAATATAATTTCAATGTTTATATGAAATCCACGATTTTGATAGTTGAATATGACCTGTTATGGTTGATTAAATGTTTCTTGTTCGAATTAAACACGGTGATATGACTTTTAAAAAAACCAAGAACCAAATAATGTCAAAATAGACCGAAATTAATTTTTTAAACAAATACTACATTATTGGTAGATATAATACTCCTAAAAATCAAAGGATCAGCAAAACGTATTAAATAAAATTATATTTGTCCTTAATGAACCATTTTGGGTTATATTGTATGTTTAGAGAATGGTTATTAACCATATAGTGTAAGAATACATGAAAACATGGTAAAAGTTAAAATATTTAACTACGATTTAAATCAAAAAGATAAGTTTAATATGGTGACCTGAACCTATCTAAAATATATCGGTTTAGTGGTTTTAGTCACATACCCACCTTATAAAAGAAATAAATCATTTTTGATCCACTAGTAACGGATAAATATTTTATTATAAAATAATATTTCAAACTTTTCCAGAAGTGACCCTCAACTCTCTTATAAAATTCTACTTCCCATTCTCTGAAAATCACACATTCAAATCCATTTGTTTCTAATAAACCCTACCTAAATATCCTCCCATATTCCCTAAAATGAATCTAGAGTCTTTAAATTAATCTTAAATCCAACCTAAGGATCCCTTTTCATCAACTCAAATGATAACACCCGAAAAAGTGGTAAAAATTTCACAACCCTTTTTCAAGTTCATTTCTTTTTCCACTTCCTTTTTCATTTTGTTTCCATACCAAAAGAATAACTACAGTACCTCCTACATACTGTGATGTTATTATTATAATGTTACAACCATATTAATTATTCTATCCATCCTATAAATTACAAAGTCACCATATGGGCGTACGTACAGCTTATAGTCTCTATGTCTTGGTGTAGTTTGTGTGTCAAACGCATCATTATTTGGATGGGTATAATAATGAGTATAACTGATATAAATAATGAATATAACATTTTAATGATATTGTATATATGATATACCAATCAATTAAATACAATCTTTCCATCAATATAATTATATTGTCACTCGTGCGTGTGTACGGATTATTGTCTCCACGACGCAGTGAGATTTATTCCCACATTCACCATTCGACAATGATTATAAAAATATATATTATTAATATGTATTTAATATATTAAATAATAATTCTAGTGGATATATATATATATTATATCCTTACAAATAACTTATTCACTTACTTCTGTTCAATACGATATGAAAACAGAAACATCGTTTATGTGTATGTACGACTTACCATCTCCATAAATGGTGCCTTCCATTTAATTTATCTATCTATTATAAATATTTATATTCTAAATATATATTATATATAAATCAAGGATTATATTTTAAAAATATTTAAATCTGTATCATTCTGATATGATCAAGAATAAAAAGTTAAATCATATACAATAAAGAAAGCGATTATTACCCAAAAAGATAATTTTACATGGAAATCATTATTAAATGGGTAGTAAAAAGTCATTAATGAATAATGTATGATATAATAAATATCAATGTTGTTCTGGTATAATATAATAATATACTATTGTCATTAAACAAGTGTCTAAACCTACCCTCAACCAAAGGAAAGTGCAAGGTAAGGGTTAATTTCACAATCTCATTATTATCCAAGGTTGTTTTTACGTGGGTATCTTTTGGGACATATTTATTATCCATTTACATGTTTCATAAAATAGTTTTCAATGGTATTCTTTATTGAATAATATAATCAAATATCATTTTAAATTTTTTAATGATTATATTTTCTAAGCTTTACTCATTGATGTCAATGTTTTTAAAATAGTTTTAAGGATTAATTTATATGTACATAAATGTCTTAAAGTTTAAATTACATTAAAAGTCTTCAAATCGTTATGATAAACTTTTATTAAAAACTATCATTTAAATTAATTCCTTTATAAAATATGATACATTTAAAGGCATTCATGATAAATAAATATTTCTCTAAAATAAGTTTACAGATCATTTTTAACTATGTCAACATCCTTTATGGGATATTATTATTATTCAATGTTGATTTATTATACAAATCTTCCATATTTTATTCCAGGTTTTGTGACATATTTGACTATGGATGTGTTATTTTTATACCATTAATGGTTTATGGATAAAATATTTACATTTCATATTCTAGTATTAATTTGAATTCTTATGTTATGATTAGTCTTTTTCATATGAGAAATGCCTTGGACTTAGTATGTGAAGGGTGGAGCCCACTCTAGCTCCTTGATGCATTGGTAGGTCTCATGAGATAAAATAGTGTCTTGAAACAGGGCCTTGAAAAAATATAACTTGTAGTCATGGAACAAGGCCATGACTATGTGGTTATGAAGTCTTCCATTATGCATTCCATCATTATGAAGGTGGCTATTGATATTGCATGTGATTATTCGACTGGTAGATTTACCCTGTGAATAATTAAATGTCACTATTTGATTTTATTTTTTCTACATTATGATGATGTCTAAGTTTAAAATACATTTGTTTTAGTCATATAAATTTTCGTAAATTTTTATATTTATTTATTAATGTTTCTGCTATATTTTTATCCTTGATGAGAATCTGAGCTCAACCCTTTCTTTGTTTTATTTTTCTTAGGATGAAAACAAATATATTATGAAAACCCTTCATATTGTCTATGGGATATTAATGTGGTCAATGGATATAATTTTGTTTTTGTTTCTCAATTTATAATGTAATTTAATGTTCATGTATGTAATATATTTTCCAAGACTGCTAACCTAATCGGTCCTTCAGGACTTGATTCCTTGTAACCATGACAATGAATTAAAATAATGCACTATCTCTAGGTAACTGGGGTCGGGGCATTATATATAATGTGTTTTATGACTTCATAAAGACCCAATTGTGATTTAATGAGAAACTATAAACATTATTTTGGACCAATATATGTTTTATAATTAATTTAATGTGATTTTAGGTTTTTTTATTATATTTACAATGCTCTAATGTAACCTCTATGACTAATAAAACATTTTACCTTTTTAAATAGTCTTTTTTGAGAGTGTGACTCACCTGCACATAAGAAAGCCTAATATTTCAATACATTCTTACATTGGAGTTATAAATTCATTTTTTCTACTGCCATTTGGAAAAAACGATTGTAAAAACCCCAAATTTTTCTGGTTTTTTATTAGTTTATTGGGTGATGTCCAAAAACCTAAATTATAACGATTTCACTCCCTTTTCATATATAAACCCACCCAATCTCCAACATCCTCTTCACATAAATCATTTTGTGATAGAGAAAACTCTTCCCATCTCTCTCTTTAATCCTCTCATGGAACCCTAATCTCCCAAGAAACCTCCCTCAATCCTCTTATATGACTTTGGGATCACACTTCCTTGTAAGGGATTCCTTCTATTCTCATTTTACCCCAAATTTATTAATATTTTTAGGCCCTTATATATTCAATTATAAATATTGCTTTATGATTTATCACCAACCATATCTCACTACTTATGTTTTAATGATTTTATACCCATTTCTCAATCAGTAATTTCTCCCATGTACACCTTTTACCAAGCCAAAATTCCATAAGAAATTTCTCTCTTTTCATTTACATTCATTAAATTCTTTTGTTTTATCAATATAAATTCAATTACAGAAGTTTAGACATGTATCAATATGAAACCCATACTGTAAATTTAATGTAAATAAAATGAGACACACCTTTATATATCATCAATCATTTTTATGAATTTTTATATCACACCTTTATACTGCCAAAATTGAACTGTGATTTTATAAGCCACAATCACTGTGTAGTCAATATCAGGCCTATTTATCTATCAAGGGTATTAAAATTTTTGCACATTAAATTATTGATTTTATAGTTTCATGTATGAATTCCACATTTATTTTATCATGTAATAAATAATGATCTTTAGTGATTCCATGTTGAATGATCCATGTTAAACACTTTTGCATGAAATGAAATGTTTAAGAAGGGTTCACCCTAATGGTGCTCCAACGCATTGGGAAATGATTAGTATCACGATATTTCAAGTAAAAAGTGGGTTTAAACATTATAAATCAATTGAAATGATTTTTAGTGATTCCCCATGTTCAATAAGCACTGGCTCATACTAATACCATGTTAAGTGTTGTTTCCACATTTCCATGCTTTGATAATCATTATATATCATACCATTATATTCATGTTTATATAAATCTCCATTTATATTATTATTTCCTAATATTTATTGTATTCTTCATCTTATGACTCATTTACTCCCTTACTGGTCATTATTTATCACCCTTTTCACATGTAAGCCGTCAGGTTATCCCACGTAATGCTATGTCCGAGGGAATTCTCTTTTTATGTAAAGGATGTTTTCCGTAATGATGTTGTGTGTTTTATGTTATATGTTGTTATTTAATGTTCCTAAACACAAAATAAACTTTTCCTCTCAAAATTATATGTTTTATAATGTGATCTTTATTTAATAAATCATGTTTAAATGGGTAATAAAGAGTTGGGCTGTTATAAAATCAATTCTTAAAACTATAATGGTGTTTATTTGATTTTTTACACATGTGTTTGTTTAAATCATACCAATATTTTTTGAAATAAAGATATAAAAAACACTTCAAAATTATTATAAGAAAACTTTGGGTACCTTTTATTAACCATCTTTATAGATTGAACTTTGTCAACCAAATCTCCCTTTTGAATGATATATGATGAATTCATATAAATTATATATATATGTATATATAAATTTGAATTAAACACTATTTCTATAAAAAACATATAGAAATTATTATATTTTGGTAATAAATTTATATACAATGATTAAATCATATTCAAACCATAATAAATTATAAAAAAGATGATTAGAAAACTAGTTAGCATAAATACTAACTAATACTAGCTTATAAAGTTGTATAATTTTTAGTTAACTGAATGATTGATATTATTATTATTATACCATTTATTTTAAATATTTTTTCACAATACACTATTATTAGATTTTCCAAACTATAATTTTTATTTTATTTTGATTAAAGCATCATTCAGTAATGTAACACTCAAAAATTTAGAAGAGGACCATAATATTCGATAGATTATACGAGACTCAACAACTATAAATTAAGATAGTTCAACACATTGATAGATTATGATATTGTTATTTTTAAATAAATATAATATCTTCAATAACATTCAATACACGCCACATCAAGTTTTAATGAAATATGATACTCTATAAAAATATTATTTTTTAATCATCACCCTTGTAACCTATGTGGTACGATGGAACCAATGAATAGTAATTAATAAATTATAATAAATATAGGTTTAAAAAAGTATAATATATATTTAAATTTTATCTTATAATTATAAGTAAAATAATAACCATTTGAAAGAGGGTGCTATGTTTTCTGAAAACATTCATTTTCTAAAAGTTTATTTTGTCAGGATTTTCAAAACAAATTTAAAAATATTTTTTAAAATTTATAGAAACTTTTGATGAAAAAATAAAATTAATTTCAAAATATAGAATACATAATTATATTTTGGTGATTTTTTTATAGTATTTTTAAATATTTAATTGTTAGATAACAACTGAAAAAAACTAATTACTTTAAACTATGTTTTTATTTTAATTATTTTTATAAGTTAAATTATTTTTTAAATTGTGTTAAAAGGTAAATTTGTTAAATTATATTATTAATTAAATAATATAGTTCATTTTAATAAATTTGATGATTAATTTTTATATTATAATATTTCATAGTTATGATAATTTTATCATTTGAAATACGATCTTTCATCTCTTATAAGATTTAATTTGAAAATGAATTTTTTTACATAGGTGATTTCAATTTAGATATATTGATTTCATATATTTATAATTAATAATTTAAATTGTTTAATTATTTCAATTTAATTTTTGACCATAATTAACAGTGAAAATAGAAATAATAGATTAGCACAATTATCGTATGAATGATTTTATTGGTTTGTTAATATAAAAAGGTAAATGTATAAAACTATCTTAAATCTTGTAAAAAAGCCATTTAAATAAAAAATTTAACCTTATAAAATAAAATATATGATAATGAACCATTTTGGGGGATTTTTTTCTAAAGAAATCATGGGTATCACCTTATGTTTTAGAAAATTTCTAGTGTTTCCTCCCCATGACTAATAAAAGTCCACCCCCTCTCTTCCACTATTCACACATGCAAAACTCATTGGTTTTTCTAGTCCCTACCCAAATACCTTCCATAATTCCCTCCTTATAATCTAGAGTCCTTTGATTCATTATGATGTTTTATGAGCCCAACCATGATACCCTCTCTAACTAGTACCCAACCCAAATTTCTACATTCCATAAAGGTATCCCTGACCCCCATGAGCAGGTGACTAGTACCCATACATTAAACAACAACGAAGAATAAGTTTTCACTACAAAAAAAAGAATAAAACATGTTATATATATATAATTAAATATTGGAATAAAACATGTATATATATTTTATCACAGATTGATCATGATTGAAGTGATACAACTTAAATTATAGAAAAATATTCTATAAAAGACAAGTCCAACTAAAATTTATTAAAATGTAACTAATATAATAGACTCCATGTGATAACCTGTGAAAATTCCAACAACATAATCTCGATCTACAAAAAATGACCTTATATGAAATTTCACGGCCTCATTATAGCTTCTTTCTTTTTTCTACGTCGAAAAACCTAACAAAATCTATGCTTCACCTAAGGGTTGTGCATGGGAGTGAGATATTAGGATTAGTAGGATCCTACCCAGATGTTCTATAACATTCCCTTGTAAAATAAAATAATTAGACACAATATTATATAAAAAAGTAATCATATATATTTTAAGGGTTTTATATCAAAACCATCACAAGATAATTTTTTTCTCTTTTTACACATATCCCAATGAAGCTGTTAAATATTTTCAAATCATTTCACCTACATATATCAATGAAGATATTTCAAATAAACCAAATAATAAATGTTATATCTTATAAAATAAATAGAAATAAAACCAAGATCATATTACCTAAAAGAATTCAAATGACCAAATCAAAGCACATATAAAATCACACCCATGATCACTATAGTTCATGCCAGATAATAATCATATAACTGAACATAGAAAATAATATATGTCAACTGTCTAGAAATATTAATCGAATTAAGTGACTAGAGTAAAATCAATATATGTGAAACCACAAATAGGTCTAGAAATTCCCCAAAATATCCAAACTATAGAGAATAGTAACAACCACTGAGAGAACTCCCTATAATGGATGAGACCTATTACAACACCTTCCACAAAAGTACTCAACACGTCCCATGTGATCTATTTACCAAACCATTTCATCCAAGTATTTCATAAAACAAATTATTTGAAATCAATTTCAAAAAAACATTACATAAAGATTTGTAACTACATTTTCATTTAAAAAACATGTGGATATATCTTCTACCATATTTCCATTTATAAATAGGAAAATAAAATCATTAAATCAGGGAATTTTATTTATATAATAATTTATCAAAAACTAAAGTAATTTGATTCACTATTATAGGCTTTTTAAGTAACATAATAACTAATACTTATGTTTCACATGCCCACAATGGGATCCACCAACATGGAAGATCATAATGTCAAAAATGGAGGCCCTATAAAAAACTCACACATATTAGAATTGATAAATCAATAAAATTTTAGGTGGAAAATACAATTAATAACAAAAATTAAAGAGAGCATACCTATTTCCATAAAACAAATATAAAATCCACCTACAAAAAATTATCACACAACTGATCTAGAAATTAATATATAGAATAATCTTCTAAAATATGATAATATAATAATGGAACACAATGACACTATTATGATAAAATTAAATAATTAAATATAAATTATTACTCACAAAAATAAACACACTAAAACTGCAACAACATTTAATCACCAAACAAGATGGTTCCGAAGGGTCGATGGTCCATAAAATCCTTTATGGAGAGCTGTAAAGTATATATGAAGGAGTTTTGGATGAATCAAATGGAAAAACATCCATAAAAAATCCTAAAATCTCAACTCATATGATTTAACTGTCAATTAATTCCATTACACTTAGTTTAATCAATTGAACATGAGTACTCCTAAATACCGATAACATTTTTGTTGCAAACTAATATTTCCCATTTAAACGACATGTAATCTTTACACATTGTGTATTACATTCAAAAAATCTACCATATTCACATAATCTTCCTAAAAAATATTACATGGAATGCAGTCCAATTACAAAACATGTATGTATAATATAAACTATAAAATGTCATTTTTTTCATTAGAAAATTCCAAATAGACCTATGGAATTCATTGAACTTGGAAAGAAACCAAAAATATATTAAACATTTTTACCCAAAATCTATTAATTTTAAAAAACATACATATTTGAAAATTAAGAATTTTTACCTAGAAAATATTTCATATCCTCAGGAGTCCCATGATTCTCACAAATAAATAGGGAAATGAATAAAACATGAGTGAAAGACATGAAATAATCTAACAGGCCCCAAGATATGAATTTATATAAAAAATAATTCATATTGAAAAATTAAGTCCGGTAAAGAGGTGAGGAAATTTATCCCTCATCAAAGACTCAAACTCCCAAATCTCATGAGAATCTGACCTATTCCTCCATAACAATCTGCTCATCAGAATTGAATTCATATGTAATACTTGGGAATTGGTGTTAATAATATCTATTGACTAACAAAAAAATACATTCATATGTATCTAACTCAATATATTCCAAAATCAGTATGTGATTGGGATTAGGATTTTATTTCCTCAATTGTTATATTTAGACAACATCATGTATTCAAATCAACTAAACTAGAAATAACAACTGATAAGAAACATGTTCATGACACACAGTGATCTCAAATGGTCCTATATATCATAGAGCCAACATACCATGCTTTCCCAGTTGACAGTGACCAAAACAAGGATAATCCTTCAAGAAAACCCTATCCCAATGGAAAAATATATAGGGTTAGACTATTGAACTTCATAGAATTTATATAGAACCTGGGATACAACTGGATATTGATGTTTGACCTAAATCCTTACAAATTTATCTTGTACAAAAATAGTCCTACAAAATAATATTCTCCCACCTATTTCCAAAAAAGTGATTATATGCACAAGAAACCTTAAAAATCCTCTAAGGGATCTAATATAATCAATTGATTAAAACTATTGTATAAATAAAAATAAATCAATCCTAGATGGAAAACCCTTTATCTTCCAAAAACTATGACACATTTATGGGGAATATCCATTACGATATGAACAACACACCCCATAAAACCATATATTCGGATATGGTAAGTTGTACCCATCTTTAATTGAGTTCCCATCACCACTTGGATACTCATAGGAAACTAAAATGTATCAATATGATCCCTATATGATAAAAATGAAAAAGGTACCTCATGAACCCTAACAATCTCTGTCACATACAACATACCCAGATCTTCACCTTTAGCTGTGACCCTGATAATAATAGGTTGGGATTACTTTTTAAACCAATCAACCACCACCCAGATATTATTCCATCAAGGGGGATTCCATGGTAATACCAAAATAAAATCCATCGAAATCTGATTCCATTACTGAATCAAAACCAAGTGTGGTTAGAGAAAACCAAAATCATTAGTATCTCCACCTTTATATATTTTCTAGTGTAGTAATGAGACACATAATAATATTTCACACATTATACATGTCCACTATAATTTCCATCTCATATTATAACACAATGTCCAAGTGTTAGAAATAACATATAATGAAGAACAACTTAAATCAAAAATTAAAAATATCCTCCATCATGATGGAATGAAAAACCAATATTCAAAACATATAATACCATATGAGAAAAGAGAATAACTAGAAAAAGACCCCCCCCCCCCACAATATTGGGTTTCATGAATTCCTACAAACTCATAATCCTATTGATAACTTTGCATTATGGGCTCAGGGAGAGATGGTGAGTAATAATAACATTCCATAACCATACCTGAATCATCCTTTTGAAAATATAAATGAACTAATAATGTTATATCAATACGATTCCACTATTCCCTCAATTCTTTAAATGATTTTCATGGAACCTTCATTCCAATATTAACTTCAAAAACATTCCACATCTCCAGGGTGTAGGTGATGTTGATGTCGAATGTCTAATGGAATTCCACCAACCTCATCTATCTAATATTCAATTATTTTTTTAGAATATATATATCACAAACTTTTATGATCAGAAAAGACTTTGAACCTCTCTCCAAAAATATATTTTCACAAACACTTAACCATATAAATAATTATATATTTCTCTAAAACACGAGTCATGTAATTACTATTGGGAATTCAACATTTTTGAGATCTATAAGACACCACATAATAATTATTCATGTCCACAAAACTTAATCCAATACCAAAAGGTTAATGAAAAATGACATACCCCTTAATGGGATCTTGTAAGATTTGGATAAGAGTCGATATTAGAAGTCATTTAAGCCCATCGAAATAAGACTATCATTTTGAATCCTATAAGAACATCAACCTTTATTAGTAAGATAAATCAATGGTGAGGGAATATTTTGATAAATATGTGATTAACCATCGATAATATCAAATGTAATCATGGATTATCTCAATCATAAAGTAATTTTTTAGCTATTTTGATGGAAAATTCCTTCACCTCACATGATCAATTGATAATCCCAGTTTATAAATAAATTTCCCCAAGAACATAACATATTAAATCTAGAATATTCATTTCAAAATCATTTTTTACATATGGTGACTATTAAAAATTTCCAAAACCAACACCAAAATTGATTTAATTCTCACTCTCTAATCTCAAATACACTAAAATGGAATCCATGAACACTATAACAAAATTTTGAGATACTTATGGAACATATGAATCATTAATTCGATAAGAACTACATTGGAATTATTCAAGACCAATGAAATCACTAGATATTCAAAAATTTTATTCTTTCTCATGAAATCTATATTCAATATATCATATTTTAAAAATATGATAGAATGATAACCTGATTATTTATCAATACTCAAAAAAAACTTTTCACCCATCAAATAATTCTAAAAAGTATACACAGAAGGGAGATGATATTTTTTAGTAACTGTTACCTAGTTTGACTTTTTAAATTCCACATACAATTTGACTGATCTATCAACCTTCTTAAAAAATATAACAATTAATACATATGAAAAAACACTTGTATGAAAGAAAACCTTTTCCATTATATCATCCAAATGAATCTATAGAACAGAATTATCTACAGGTTTTATACAATAATAATTAATCGATATCAGTTCATTACCTAGAATAAAAAAATAAATAAAATCCACTTCCCTTATATTGGAATCTAAGAGAAATCAACTAAGAAAAAATCCAGAAAATATAGAATAATAATTGGATGATCATGAACTGATGAAACATTATTCAACCAAACTGTAATTGTTAAAAAACTCCTCAACTATGGATACTGAGATGAACATCAGAATAGCTTATCATCCTCGAACTGATGGTGAATCTGAGCGAACTATCCATTAATTTTAGGACTTGTTGAGAGCGTGCTCAATAGACTTCAAAGGAGGATGGGATCAGCATCTTCCTCTAGTTGAGTTTTGTTACAAAAATAGTTTCCACTCAAGAATCCAAATGGTTCTATATGAAGCCCTTCATGGTAAGAGATTAAAAACACCGGCATTTTGAGAATATGATTGGGAGAGAAAACTCCTACATCAGGGAATGGTCGAAGAAATGGTGGAGAATGTAAATACCACACAACATCACATTTTATCTGATTAGAGGCACAAAAAGTTATATGTTGATAATCGTTGATGATACTTAGATTTTGATGTCATAGATATGGTATTCCTACGCATATTGTTGTAGGAGACAGTAATGGGATTTTATGTGAATGGAAATCATATTCCAAGGTACATTGGCCGTTTGGAGATCCTTGATCGCATTGGAGCAGTGCCATATCAACTAACACAACCACCAAAACAATCTCAAGTACATGATGCATTCTACTTATCACTCTTGAAGAAGTATATACCTGATCCATCACATGTAGTCAATCCAAAGGTGGTACCATTCGAGAATGACCTCTCATATGAAGAGAATCTTATGAAGATCGTATATTGTATAGAAAAATTTCATCATAATAAGGTAATTCCCCTTGTCATGGTGTTGTGGTGAAACCACATGTTTGAAGACGTGATGTGTGAATCATAGTATGTAATGAGGTAGGGTTACCCGCCAGTGTTAAATGTGGAAGTGAAAATTTAGAGGGTAAAAATTCATAAGCGTGTTGGGGGGGGGGATTGTAATGACCCAAACATCCATTAATGGAAATTTTTATTGATTTAATTAAATGTCTTATTATAGATATATAAATCATATCTACTTATGTGGTCTTATTTTTTTTATTTTAAAATACCATTATGAATTTTAATTGTTTCTAATATAGTATTTAAACAGTGAAAACATTATTAGTATAAATACAGGGCTTTAAGAAATCCAATTTACTCAGAAAAAGGGTGTGATGAAATCATACAGTATAATATATCTATATGAAGCCCATTTATTGGATCTTGTAAGGGAGGTGGCGTGATTGGGATTTTCTCTTGACCAATCCCAAGATGATATTCAACACATTAACCTCAAGCGGAATAGCCTATGGGAGAAGTGGAAGTTGGCAGAGATTACCACCAGAGTGATGTTATCCAACACAACACGAAAGACTATCACTATCGCACACCTTACCCTTCAGTAATATGCAGGTGTTATAAGGGGTTATGTAATGATACCGTAGTACAATGATTATGTACATTACTATTTTATATAGAATATAAATTCATTTAATTATTTTTACTTTCAATTAGTTTCAAAATAAGAAATAAAATTTTTAGTTAATATTAAATTATGAAATATATTTTGAAGAATTAAAGGGATTTCAGAATTAAATAATATTTTTGTAAAATATTATTACTAAATTAATTTTTATTAATTAATTATGATCGTATAATTTTTATGAATATAATTTTAATTTTTATTAAGTCTTGAAATCTATTTTTTTCAAAACTCGTGAATTTTCTACAAATGACGGTTTGAATTTTAAAAGTAAAAAATTCAAATATTTTTAAAATTATTTATAAAAAATGGATATTATTTTTGGAATCAGGACGTTGTAATTATCCAATGGTGAATTTTTCATAATTTTCTAAGGCAGTCAAATTTTTGGGTAAAAATTAAATACCGTTTATATATATAATGTGTTTTATGACATCATAATGACCCAATTGTGATGTAATAAAATACTATAAACATTATGTTCATAGAATATATATTTTAAAATTTACATAACAATATTTTTGGTTTGTTTCATTTAATTCAAATAATATTAGTGTACCCTGCAAGACATATAAAACATTTTATCTTTTTTAATTTTTTTCTTATAGAGTGTGACTCACATCCACATTAGAAATCCTAATATTCTAAGTTGTCCAGCCATTATACATACAAAATAATTATTTCCACTCTATTTTATAAATAACCATGGGCAAAACCCATGTATTGGTTTTTGTTTTTTGATATAGTTTAATCTTTGGTGTCCAAAACCTAAATAAAAAATAATTCCTTCCCTTTACCTATATAAACCCACCCACGCTCAAACTTCTTTTTCACTAAAAACCTTTTTATCTTAACCAACCTCTACCCACTTCATTCTATAATCCTCTTAAGGTTCTCCAAGCTCTAAATAAGTGTCTCTCAAGCCTCTCAGATTCCTTTGGTATCACACTTTCATGTTAGGGATTCCTTGCATTCTCATTTTTCCATGATTCTTAATATTGTTATGCCATTTTATTTTTATTTATAAATTATGGGGTGTTATTTAAAACCTCCAATATACTTTCCTAATGATTTTTTATTGAATAGATACCCTTTTCACTCTAATTAATGCCTCTCATGTATAGTTTTTCCATGATGAAATTTCATTAGAAATTTATCTCTCCACATTTAAAATCAAGCAATTAAATTTTTTATGAATCTTAATTCTATTACATATGTTGGGAAATGTATCTCTATTAATTAATTGCATTTAATTTAATTAACATATAATCAGACACCCCTTTTTGGTCATTAAAGAAATTTTATGAATTTTTATGTCACATCGTTATGTTGCTGAAATTGCAACGCTATTTTCCAAGCCACAATCATTGTGTCTGAATACAATGCCCATTTCTGTGTCAATGGTATTAATCATTACAAAAATTTACATGTTGATTATAGAGTTTCATTTTGAATTCCACATTCTTTTTTCTTTTAATGAAATATTATATATAATTATTCTATTTTTTATTATCCATGTGGTTTAGGTATCTATGAGATGAATTTTTTAAGATGCGTACACCCTGATAGCACTTCAATTCATTGAGTAAATAATAGTACCATGATACGTCAAGTGAAATGAGGGTTTAATAATGAAAATTTATGTGAAATGAGGGTTTAATTTTTCTCCATGTGAAATGAGCCTTGTCTAATGCTAATAACATATTAAGTGTTGTTACCACATTTCCATGATATAATAATAAAGCTATATCAAGACTTTTGGTTCCTGTTAATATTATTCTACATTTATATTCCAATTTCCTAACATGCATTTTATTATTAATGTTATTCCTTATTTACCCCCTTACTAGGATTTATAGCTCACCCTTTTCATATGTATGTCCTCACGTTATCCCATGAAATGCTAAGTACAAGAGAATGTTGTGGTTACGTAATGGAAGTTTTCCATAATGATGTTGTGTGATTTATGATCAAAATTGTTATGTAATGTTCCTCATCCCATAATACACAATACCTCTTGATATTATATGTTGTATCTACGGAATTTTAGATAATAAATCATGATAAACTGTGTAGTAAAGAGTATGGTGGTAATATAATCAATGCATAAAACTATAATGATGTTTATTAGTTTTTACACTTTCTTTTCTATGAGTCACACCATTTTTTTGTAATATAGGTATAAAAGACACATTAAAAATATTAAAACAAAACATGATGTTTCTTTTCATCACTCACTTTATAGATTGAACATTCTCAACCAAATATCTCTCCCAAATGATATATGAGGAATTCATGTATATGATATGTATGAAAAATATGTACTAAATTCTATTTATATAAAAACAAGATATAAAAATAATTATATTTTGGTAATAAATTTCAATACAATAATTAAATCATATTCAAATCAAAAAAAATTATAACAATGATGTTTAGAAAACCTGTTAGAATAGATACCAACTAATATTAGCTTATAAAGTAGTATAATTTTTAGTTAACTGAATAATTGATATTATTATTATCATTATACCATAGATATTAAAAATTATTTTACAATACAGTATTATTAGATATTCCAAAGTGGAATATTCATTTTTATTTTCATCAAAGCATCAATAACTAATGTAACACATTGAGATATTAAAAGAGGAACATCATATTTTATAGATTATATGAGGCCCGACAACTTGAATTGAAGATAGTTCAACCCTTTGATACATTATGAAACATTTATGTTTAAATAAATTTAATCTCTCTTATAGCTTTCAATTAAAGCAACATTGGGTTTTAAATAAATACGATACTCTATTAAAATGTTATTGTTTAAACATGACCATTATAACCTATGTGGAACGACAGACAGAATGAAAAGTAATTACTAAATTTTAAAACTTATATGGTTACAAGAGTATAAAATAAATTAAAATTTTTTCTATTATTTATAAGTAAAATAAAAACCATTAGAAAGAGAATGAAATGTTTTTGGAAGAACGCTAATTTTCTAAAAGTTCATTTAGTTGTGATTTTCAAAAAAAAAATCAAATTAGTTTTTAAAATTGTAGAAAATTTTAAATGAAAGATAAATTTAATTTTAAAATATGAATTAAATAATAATATTTTGGTTAATTTTTGATAATTTTTTAAAATATAAATTTGTTAGATGGCTGTTGAAAAATACTAATTTATTTAATATTTATTTTTAATTTTATTATTTTAGAAGATATATAAAATTTTAAATTGTGTTGTAAGATAAATTTTTTTTATTGTATTATTACAAATATAGTATAGGACATTTTAATAAATTTTATAATTAATTTTGATATTAAAAAATTCCATAGTTATGATAATTGTATCGTTTGAAAGAGGATATGTCATCTCATCTATGATTTAATTTTAAAATGATTTATTCCACATAAGTGAATTAAATTTTGAAAAATAGATTTCATATTTTTAATAGTATAATTTATATTGTTTAATATGTTTAATTTAATTAGAGACCATAATTAATAGTGAAATTAGTAATAATTAATTAGCATAATTATGGTTAGAATGATTTTATTGTGGTGTTAATCTAATAAGGTAAAGGTAAAAAATGTCTTAAATCTTGTCCAACACCCATTTAAATCTATATTTTAACACCATAACATTAAATATTTGATAATGACCCATTCTGAAAGATTTTTTTCATAAAGAAAACATGGGTATCACATTATATTTTAAAAAATATACAATGTTTTATCCTCCACACTAATAAAATTACACCCCCTCTCCTCCCCTATTCACACATCCCAACCCCATTTGTTTTAATATTACCTACCCATACCCCTTCCATAATTACAACCCTATAATCTAGAGGCTTTAGTTTCCTTACTGAGTTCAATGAACCCATACATGATACACTCTCTAAATGGTACCAAACTCAAATTTCCACATACCTGAAGGGCTTCCCCAAACCCCACGAGTAATAGACTAGCACCCGTATATAAAACAAAAATGAAAAAGAATGGTTTCACTCAAAAAAAGAATAAAACGAGAAATATATACATATATATATAATGAAATAATGGAATAAAACATGAATATATATTTCATCATAGATTGAGAAACATTTAAGTGATATAACTAAAATTATAATAAAATAATCTATAAGGGGCAATTACAACTAAAAATTATTAAAATTAACTAATCTAGTAGTCTCCATGTGATAACATGTGAAACATCTCACAACATCATTCATATCTACAAAAACTGAGCTAATAAAAAACCTCACTGACTCATTATGGCTCATTTCCTTTCTTTGCATCAAAATAAATGAAATGTTCTATGCTTCACCAAAGGGTATTACATCAGTGAAAGATATTACGATTATTATAATCTTACTTAGGTATTTTATAACATGCCCATGTAAAACAATATAATCAGACAAAAAATTAAAAAAAATGGAATCATATATAATTTAAGGGTTATATAACAATACCATATGAAAATATTTTATATTCAACATTTTACACATATCCCAATAATTCTGATAAATATTTTCAAATAATTTTATATACATATATCAATGAAGATATATCAAATAAATCAAAATAATGTATGATATATCTTATAAAATCAATAAAAATATTACTTAAATTTGGCTACATTGTAGAATCCAAATGACCAAATAAAATCACATGTAACATCACACACACGGTCACTATAGTTCATTCCAGATAATAAACATATAATTGAACATAAGAATTTATGGACATTAAGTGTCTAGTAATATCGATAAAATTTAGTGAGTAGAGGAACACCCATATATGTGATCCCTCTAATTGGTCTAACAAGTCCCTAAAACAACTGAACTAGAGAACATAGGAACACCCAATGAGAGAACCCCCTATAGTGGATGAGTCACATTACTACACCTTCAGCAAAAGTACTAAAAAATTCCCATTTAATCTATTTTAAAAACTATTTCATCACACCATTTCATCAAAACCATTATTTGAAATCAATTTCATTAAACCATTTCATAATTCTTTGTAAACACATTTTCATTTAATAATATAGGGGAAATATATTTTATTAAAATCTTATTTACACATATGAAAATAACATAATTAAATCTTGGAATTTTATTTATAAAATAATTTTTTCATAAACTAGTTTAATTTGATGCACCATCATAGGAAATATATATGTAACCTCCTACCTAAAAATCATGTATTACATTCCCACCATGGGATCTACCAACCTAGTAGATTAAAACGTAAAAAATAGAGGCCCTATAATAAAATAAAAACATATTATAATAGAAAATACAGTATAACACTTGGAAGATAAGTGAATTGACAACATACCTTAATATGCGCACACATAGTTCCCTAAAACAAATAATGAAACGACCCCTAGATAATGATCACTAAACTGGTCTAGAAATTAATAAATTGAAGAATCTTCTCAAATAAAGGAATATAATAATGAAACACAATGAAACTACCATGATCAAATTAATTAAATAATTAGAAATTATTACTCTCACAAACAAACACATTGCAACCACAACAACATTAAACCACAAAAAAATATAGTTCAAAATGGTCGATGGTCTCAAAAATGTTATAGGGAGAGGTGAAATGCCAAGAAGAAGGAGGTTGTGGATCAATGAAATGAAAAACAAGTGATTAATCATCTTAAAATACCAACTCATTTTATTTATATGACATCTATTCTCATTACACATAGTGTAATAAATTGTACATGAGTACTCTAAAATACTCATCACCATTTTATTGAAAACTCATATTTTCCATTTGAATGGCTTACAAACATTACACATACTATATTTTATTTATAATATCTACAATTTTCACAGCATTTTTCTCAAAAACATTACATGGTATGTAATCCAATTATACGACATGTATGTATCCTATAGACTAAAAAATGTTATTTTTTTAATATAAAATTACAAATACACCAAAGGAATTCTCGAAACATGCGGAGAACCCCAAAAATTTATTAAATATTTATTACCAAAATCGCTAAATTTAAATGAAACATACATATTTGAAAATTAAGTAATTTTTTCATAGAAAATGATTCCTATCTTTGGGAGTCTCAAGGTTCTTGTAAATAAAAATAAAAATGAACAAAAGTGGAGATAAATAATTGAAATAATCTTTAAGGCCACAATATATGAATTTGCATCCATAATAATTCATGTTGAAGAATGATGTTTGGTAAACAAGTGATTAAATTTCTCCTTCATCAAAGACTAATAGTCCCATGTTTCATGAGAATCTGACCTGTTCTACCCTGAGAATTTGACCAACAGAATCAACTACACATGTAATACATTCACATGGGAGTAAATGATCTATATTAACTGATCCAAAATAGTAACATACATCTCTAACTCAATATCTTCTAAACTCATTATTTGATTGGGAATAAGATTTTATTTCATGAGTTGTTATATTACGAAAACATCAAGATTTTGAATAAACTGAACCAGATTTGACAACAAATATACAACCTGATCAAGATAAATAGTGACCCCAAATGGTCCCATATATCACAGAGCTGACATTCCATGTTTTCCCAGTTGAATGTTTCCAAACCAAGGATAATCCTTTGTGAAAACCTAGTACCTATAGAGAACTCCAATGGGTAAGGCTATTGAACTTCTTAGGATTTCTATAACCCCCGAGCTAATACTGTACATTGATTTATATCTTTAATCCTTACAAACTTATCTTGTTAAAAAAATTTTCCACAATATGGGATTCAACCGCCTCTTACCAACAAAGTGTTTATCTTCATAGGAAACCATATAAATCTTCGACATGATCTATTATAATCAATGGATGATAACTATTATATTAATAAAAATCAATTAATATAGATTTCCATACCATAATCCACCAAAATCTAAGACTCATTTATGGATAATATCCACTAGGATATAAACAACACACCCCATAAAACCATCTATTTAGAGATGGTAAGATGTACTCATCATGAATTGAGTGACCATCACCACTTGGATACTCCTAAGAAACTACAATGTAACCATAAAAACCCTATCTAATAAAATAGAATAAGGAACCCCATGAACCCTCAAAATATCCACCACATTCAACATACCTAGATCATAAAATTTAATAGTGACCCTGATCAAAGTATGGTGAGATTAGTTTTTAAAGCAATCAACCACCACCCAGATAACATTATTTCAACGAGGATTATATGGTAATACAAAAAAATCCATGGATACGACATTCCATTTCTGAATCATAATTATATGAGGTTAGAGAAAACTAAAATCTTTAGTTTCTTTACATTTATCTGTTTTCATGTGTATTAATGGGACACATAATCAAATGTCATTGTTTATACATGGCCACTATAATTTCCATCTCATATTATAATACAATTTATACATGTTGGAATGAACATACCATGAAGAAAAACATAAATAAAAATAATAATAATATCCTCAAGGATGTTGGAATGGAAAAAAATACTCGAAAAAAAGAATACCATATGATAAACGAGACCAAGTAGAAATATCCCCCCCATAATATTGGGTTTACTGAATTCCTACGAATATATAATATTATAGATGACTTTGTATTTTAGACTCAACAAGAGATAATGAGAACTAATAAAATTCCACAACCATTCCAGAAACATCCTCTTGAAAATATATATGAAACTAGGGAAATTATATCAATATGTTTCAACAATTACTTTGATTATAGAGTAGATTTTGATGGAACTTACATTCCAATATGTACATCAAAAACATTCCACATCCTTAAAGTGAATGTGATGTAGATATCGAAGTTATGAAAGAATTCCACCATCCTACTCTATCTAAGATTAAATTATATATTAGAAAAGATATATATTTTCCTCTTATGATCAGAAAGGAATTTGAACCTCTCCCAAAAAACATTGTTTAGCAAACACATAACCAGGTACATAATTATAGAAAGCTCTAAATTACCATTCGTATAATTCATATCATGGATTCAAAGTTTTTGAGATCTATAAGAGACTACATGATCATTATGCATGGCCAAAAAACATAAAACAATACCATAAAGATCACAAAATATGATATACCACTTACTTGGATATTTTAGGAATTGGATATGATTTGATTTTAGATTCTATTTAAGCCCATCAAAATAAGAATTTCACTTTGAAACCATAATAACTTCATCCTTTTCTAGTAAGATCAGTCAACAGTGAAACCATAATTTGAGAAATACATGATGAACCATTGATAATATCTAACATAATAAAAGAATCTCTGAATTATAACAAATTTTTGTAGCAATTTTGATGAAAACAATCCTTCCCCTATGATGATCAATTGATAATCCCAGTTTATAAATCAATTTCCCTAAGAACCTATCATATTAGATCCAAAACATTCATTTTAAAATTATTCTATATATATCGATAATGATAAATAATATCCAAAACAACCCCAAAATGGTATTTTTTCTCAGTATAGAATCTCAAATAATGTAAAATTTTATCCAAGAACACTATCAATAAAATTTGAGATACTGATGGAAGAATTGATTCATTAATTCTATAAAAACTATTGTGATATTAGTCAAATCCAATGACATCACTAGATATTAGAACTGTCTACTTTCTCATGAAATCTATATTCAATATATAAAATTTTAAAAATTTGATAGAATGGTAACCTGATCAATTATCAAAATTCAAAACCATCTTTTAGACTAACAACTGATTAAAAAAATCATCCCCCAAAAAATATGATATTTTTTATTAACTGTTACCTAGTTTAATTTTTATATTTCACATACAATTAGACTGAACTATAAACCTTCTTGTAAAATATAACAATGGATACCTATGTTCAAGCACTATTATGAAATAATCCATTTCCATTATATTACCCAATTAAATTTGAGAACTATCATCTCTACTATTTTTATACAATAATAAGTAATCAATATCGGTTGTGTGCCTAGAATGAAGAGAATAATAAAATCCCATTCCCTAATGGAGGAATCCTATTGAAATCAAATGTAAAGAAATCAAGAATATCTGGATCAATAATGGGAGGATCTTGAACTAATGAAGCATTATTGGGCGCAAATGCAATAGTAGTCAAACTCCTCAACTCTGGGTGGGAAGGTACTAGATGACAAGTCCTCAGATCACTATCTCACTAAAGCACAACTAAGCTCCCATTGACTGAATGAAATGAGTCATATTGATGATAAAAATCAACCCAATATTGATGTTAAATAATAAATTTTATCCATGTTCCTCTTTCAAATATATCTAGATCAATAATAAGAAAATTCCATACAAACTCTACATCAGCTATTGGTATTGAATAAGAAGGATATTGAAACCCATTCTCTTTATACATTGTAATTTCTATCAAAAAAATCATAACAAATGGCATTATATCCATTTGAATTTTAATAATATAAAAAAAATCTATATAGAAATTATTTGGACTAAATATTGTCAAATATAAAATAATAGCGACAAAAGATGAACTAATTATGATACCTCTCACTACCACAAGACTTGTGTCTACCTCCAGTGGAAACTCAACATTTTCTTGATGGTTATTCTCTCTAGAAGAATGTGGTTGTAGTCCTATATTATTTGAATATTATGAATACACTATTGTATCACCGGGATCTATCAATTAATGGACATATATAAGATTAGACATATCATATTAGAAATATTTCTGATAACCATCACATCCACAAACTTTTAACATTTTTTAAGTTGAATGTCAAGAATGTTTTGTTTTTTTACCACCAAACACTAATTTAAAGTTAGCGGAAAACTATGTGTTGTAATAGAATGTCTATATGAGTCCTTCAACAGATAACCAACCCACTAATCCTGAAAAGATCTTTTCAATTCCTCATTTTCCATTGACCAGAACTAATGCTACCAGTGGGTTGATGTTGTGGGGAATAACATCCTTCCATTCATACAATATTAATATATACCATTATATCCTTATCCACTATCTTGAAATATGTCAAATGGTACAATATAAATAACTTCAATATGATATCTGATAGAAAACACTATAGGTATATTATAGGTTTCAGCATGCCATTATTTACAACAGCTGGTGAAAAAGTGAACCATCATAACAACTCGATTGGTATATTCCAATAGAAAATTAAATCCCTTATACAAATAAAGGAACTATAAATACCTCTTAATCATCAATGACTATGGAAAAACAATAATATGATAATATTATTATAATAATTTCTTCCAATTCCACATGCATATTTATATGTACCATAGAATCCCACAAACACATGTTGTGACCCTAAATTATGAATACTGCACACTTTAATATGATACACCTGGGTGTATTCAAGAAATATTGCCTCTAATAAATATTTTCAATACATTAATATTCCACTGGAGGATCATTCATACAATTAAACGATGATAGCTTCTCCCATAAGAACTCCCATTATAGATCCCATTCACCTAAATCTACACGTTGATCCACATTTACGGTACTCTATACATTATGTACATTCTAGTTGTTATCAGGAAATTATTTCCCGGTAACAAAGATAGATTTATAATAAATAAGACAATTTCCTCAATGAGAATAAAATCCACCCTCATAAGGAATCCATCACAGTTGTCTCATAGGCATACAACATGACACTGAATTTGAAGAAATAAGAAAGAATAGAAAAATCTCAATTAAATCAAGAATAACATAAGAAAAAAACGAATATTAATATCCAGAAATAAAAATAGGAGATACATATCACAAAATCCCAAAATAACTTGTTTCTCCTCATGGAAATTTTTTTCCATTCACTCAAAAAAACCTACCTCTAATTTCCTGGAATTCAAATATGTTTTATACAAAAAATCCAATGATTAGGAATCATGAGGGAAAACTCCATATTATTCCAAACTATTAGGAACCTATCCCAGGTTACCACATAGATGACACCTTAATGGAATTTCCATATACCCAAATTTCATTCTCGGTCAACAAGGGCTAGAGAATTGAATTCGGGAATCCAAAAATAACTCGAGGGAAAAATTTCACCCAATATGAACTAGACAACATGATATATATTCATATATAGAAAGAAAAAATGGATGAAAATAAGTATATATATATATATCACATTATATATATAATAATTAAATTGTTACTAACTAAATGGTTGAAAAACAAATCTCAAAAAGACAGTCAAAACTATAAGGGACAAGAAAAATAAAAAAGATACTACAATTGTATCCATGTTATAGAGTTGAAAAAACACAACCATATCCTACTAGCATCCCAAATCCATCCGAGATAAATCCTTTTCACCTCACTATAGTCTTTTCCCCCTCCTGGTATCAAATTTTATAACAATTTCTATAAACTATCGATGGGGTGTGAAGGGAGTGATAAAATTGGATTAATAGTGTCCCACCTAGGCGTTTCATATCATGTCTCTATAAAATAATCCAGCAATGATAAAATTTGATGTAAATAAGGTATGATAAATAGTTATATATTTTTTTATAAAAAACATGACAAATAAATTTAATTTTCACTTTATAAAATTTTCCCAATAAATTAGGTAAATACATTTCAAAAAATTAGTATACATATATCAGTACGAGTATGTTAAATCATAAAAATGCACTATCGTATATCACATCATATGCATCAAAGTAAAACTAATGAAGTGAACTCCAAAATTAGCCAAATATCCAGAAACAAAGAACTGGTTACATCACACCAATGATCACTACAGGTTAATAGATAAATGAATCTAGTACCTAAATATTTTAAATTGTGGTAATCAAGTCACTTAACATATTGATAAAATATAGATATCATACGAACAACCCCTCATGTAAAACCTCATAAGTTCTACCAAGTCCCTAGAACAACAAGACAATGTAGTATGGGAACAACCCTTGAGTGAACCCATACGCTTTAGACGAGTTCAATTACTACATCTTCCACATATGTAATTATGTCTACCCATGTGAGATATTTTCCAAACCATTTCATCAAAAATATTAAATGAATGAATTTCATTTCTCTATTTAATAATGATTTAAAAAACCTTTCTCATTACCAAATACTATGGGAAAGAAATATTTAATAAAAAAATTCCTAAAAACACAAATCAAATCACTCAACCATGACAATTCATTTATAAAAAAAATAAAAAAACCTAATGATACTAATTTTACCAAAAATGTATAGATATGGAACAACCCTCCTCAAACATAAGTCACATATAACCATAATGGAGTCTAATAACTATAAAGAACACATTGAAGAGAATGTATTTCCTATAAATTATCCCATATATAATAATTGATTCATAAAAAAAATACACTAAATATAATTCACAACATTCCTCAAGGAAATCACACCCTCTCCATGGCAACTAAAAAAGAATTTTCTAGAGAACAATATATCATGATGTGTCCAAAAATTAGTATAATCAGTATCTATTATTAATGAATCCCATAACAATTCACAATATAGAAATTATGATTGAAAAAATGAAAATAATAAAGATTTACTCACCTAGAGAAATTTATAGAAACTAAAATAATGATAAATTTTAAAAAAAATAGTTTGGAAGGGTTTGAGGTCTATAAAATAACCCATGGAGAGTTCATAAGATATGTTCTTGGTGAATTCAGATGACTGAAATTAAAAAACAACCTTGTGTCACCCTAAAATAAAATCATATGATATTTATAGAACATGTAATATTTCTACATGGAATGACATCCTTAACACTCATGTATGTCTAAAAACCCATCAATTTCATATTTAATACTTTATTTTTACCATTTACACAATGTGAAAAATTTAGACAGAGTATATTCTATTCATGTTTTATTCCATTCCCCTGACATATACTTAATAGAAATTAAATGGTTTGTAATCCCATTACACAACATTTATATATCCTTCATACACTAAAAAGATCATTTTCCATCAGAAACACCAAAAACACATTCTGTGTTCTATGAACATAGGAAGAAGATGAAAATCCTTTACACTTGTATATTTATACATTGTTAGTTAAAAATATACATCCACAAGATTTAAGTAATTTTTCACGAATGTTATATCTACCATCATCATTTCCGATATTCACCATAATAAGGAGAAAAATAAATAAAAATTAGAGAAAAACCCATATGTAAAAAATGAAGTGTTATAGGAATCCCTCAAAATAGAAATTTAAGTATATATCTTATAAGAATAGGATAATTATTAAACGTGTGAATTTATTTTATTTCTTCATCCATATAAATCAAAACATCTTCAACTATGAAAATATTAAATTAAAAATATCTAATATATATTGATATTTTATTATGTAACTTTAATAATCTAGTCCTCTCTCCATATCCATCAATTGGGAAATGAAACTATCGATAGTGTTTACAGTGGACTATCATCTCGCTGTCAGAGGATACCTATTTTCCATTTCCACCATTAATTGATGGATATAATAATGGATTTACATTTTTTTGAAAAATATAAGAAATTATTATACTACTAAAATTATGATATCCCATAAATCTTCTTACTTTCCATTTAATGAATGATAAAATAATGATGCGCATGTGTACAGAGGACTACCATCTGGTAACAAATTGAGAATAATTAATTTATTATTATTTTTATGAAAGGTAGTAGGTGTAATGCTAACTAATATATGTTATATTTATGATAAAACTATAATTCTATAAATATATTATCACATTTAATTCCATACCTAAAAATCCAGTTAAAAAATTAATATTGTAGGTGTATATATGTAGACAGCTGCCTTAATGTAGTGATGTGAAATGTTATCCATTTAATTTCAAACATTTGGTAATAAGGATATATATTATTAATATAAATAATATACATTACATTATACTATTCTAGAATGTGAATAAATATTTTTTCTTTTCATTCCATCTGTTAAGAAAAATGGAAATAGTGTTCATTCGTGCATATGGCCAATCATAAACATGAAAAATGTAATACATTTTTAATATCTAATTTTAATATATTACTATTAATAAATATATAATTAACATTATGATATTTATATCATTGATAACATTATAGTGATGATATATCAAGAATCTAATTAAAAGGACTAGAATTACCTACCTAAAACACACTTGAATAACAAAGAACTTATCAAACAAAATAGTTATTTAACAATATATTTTCAATAAAATAGTGTTTAACTAATATAATTAAATATTATATTGAATGATACATATAATTATTGTTATTTTATATATCTATATTAAATTTATATTTATTATACATAACGATTATATAAATATAAAGAATGTTGAACATGAGGTTTGTTTTTCTCGTCTAACTTTTAATTTTGTTAGACATTTACCATATTCACCACTTATTTATTTGTCTGGGGTATATAATACCCATTTTGATTAATTATAACATGGACATATTTATTTTCATAGTATATATTGTTTGAAATTATTTTATTTCTTTCATTGGTTTTATGATTCATATGTTATAAATGTAGTAAAGGAATATTTCCAATATCATCATCATTTTTTATGGTATTTATTTAAGTTCCTCGTATAAGAATTATTCAGTATTTATTTATTAAAATAATTTATTTTTCTTCTATTATGTCTAATAATGATATTTTTTGTCATGGTATCATTCTTCCACTCATTGGTCTTAAAATTACTGAGAAAATGATTTTAATAAAATTTGATTTTATTTTACTCTTCATTCAAAAATATATTCTTAGAAAAATAAAATTAATCTAAAAATGAATTAAAAAAATATTTATAACCATATAAAACTTATTCCTTAAATATTTTTTTCCCATTTTAAACATTTTTCATAAAAAAATTCAACAACATCTTCGTGGAATTTTCAAAACAATGCTTATTTTTCTTTTAACTAAAAATGTGAAAAGAATATTTATTTTAACGTGTACAATGGGAATGGTTATTTCCCTATCTTGAAAATTTAATGCTTTAAATATTATTCTTCCTATTCTGAATTTTTTTTAAATATTTTTATTATTAAAATGTTTTGTGAATTGTTTTTAAAAAATTATATTTTATGAAGTGAAAATTACATTTCACTCAATAATGTTTTTAATGAACTTTTATATATATCTATTCCTCGAAGACATTATTATTTGCTGTAATTATGAAACAACAAAATTATTTTTTATTAATATAGTATTTATTTATTTATTTTTATAGTGTATAATTAGTTTCACCGAGGATGTAAAATTTCATTTCATACATAATATTATTCTAAATGGTTTATGATTATGTTAATTTGTTTTGTGTAATGATTAACATTTAATATTTTTTTAATACAATATTTTTATGTTCATTTTTCTTCCTTCCATTCATATAATTATTTAATATTACATTTTAAGTGAATGGTGGGGTCTAGTAATAAATAACCCCCCGATTCATCGATAGGTCTCATAAGATAAATTAATTGGAAAATTAATATTGGTTTCCAACAACATATTTAAACAATATTGTAAATGTTTTTATCATTATATTTCATAATTCCATCAATATTAATTCCCTAATTATGAAATAGTTTATTTCTATCCTTTTAATTATTTTATTAGTTAGAATATCGATGAATAAATTTCATGAAAATGTGATTTTGTATATCTATTTATTTGATCATTATTTTCAACTGTCATATTATTCTCATGGTATTATTTAAATGGATTATATTTTAGTCATTTACCATTCTTTATTGATTATTATTATTTATCCATGTATTTTACATAGTATGCATACCCTTAAATATCATCTTATCTCATTATTTTTTATGTTTTATTTTCTATAGGATACCAGGTAGTGTTTTATAATTGATAGTCATGGATATGCTAAGAGGAAATATAGATTTATCAAAGAATACATTTTGTGTATTTATGTTTTCATTTGTAATGTTAATTTAATGTATGCATATAGTTTTCCATTACTACTATTCTATTTGGTATTTTTGGATGAAATTCCTTGCATCTTATTCAATTTTAATTAAGTGTCCACTGACACTGGTGTACTATTTTCAGGGTCATTATTGTTCATAAAAGTCGAAGTTTAGTAGAATCTATGGGAACTATATTTATTAATTCATAGATTATGTCACATAACACTATAATATACATTAATAAAATGTATATAATATATTATTATGTTATTTTTAAGGAATGGATTATATGGTTTTCCTTCTAATGAATATATATATATATATATATAAAAACTAGACTATAACATCCCGGTTCTTGAAGCCACCCAGAGGCCTCCCATACCTGGTTGGTCACATGGCCTCAAGAGAATTTCATTATATACCAAAGGCTTCCGACTAGCAGTGAGGGTATTGGTTGTGATACTGGGGAAACTATTCCCTCATTAGAAGAGTAACACAGCGGAAGTGAAATAAATAGTAATAGCGGAAGAAGTAAGACATGAAATTAAGTAAACAAGAGAAGTAATAAACAATTGTAGCACATATATATAAATGATCTGTGTTACATATTTCTAGGAATGTTTCCAAAAAAGTCACTATACAGGAAAATAATAAAAAAACCAAAGTATAAAGGAAAACAAGAAGTCTCCAAAAGCATCGTAAGCCTTAGATTTCTCCCATGCTCTCCAGCTCCTCAGAAATCATGTACCTGAAGTAGAAGGGAGCTTTCCCTTATCTATACCTGCAATAATATAATTTGTTTTGGACAAAAATAATTACCCAAACATGGTGTGATACGAATCCCCGTAGACAACCACCAAATGATCTCCTCCTAACAGTCAGTGAATATATATATATATGGCGGGAAATAAGCGAAGTAAGAAGTAAACAAGAAGTACTCAAAAGTATTCAATTCTATAGTTTCAAATGCATTCAACTTACATATATCAAGAAATAATCATATCATAATCAGGTAACCCTATGGGATGTACTCACAGTCTAACCCCTTTGGTTCAACCAAACAAACACAAACAACCCTCTGGTATGTAAAAACTGTCTAAACACTCTGGTTCAACATTAGAAAAGAATCTCTATGGAAGAAATCACCATCAATTCCATTTGTAGTCTCGTATCAGTAACTAATAGGAACTCTGAAGAAGCACTCCATTTCCAATTCCCCCTATGGCCTACATGGAGGATTTATAGACACCATGAGATATCACTCACCACCATCCCCCCTATGGCCTCGCAAAGTTACATTAAAAAAGACCATATGGAGAAGTTGTCAACGTTCTTTCTCCGTATGGTCTACTACACCAGGTTCCCATGACCGTGTGGTAGTCAATCATTCATAGGGATATATGGCAGTCAAATTATTCCTCAAGAACTACATGGATAAATAGTCAATAGGATATCACAACATATAAGAGAATAATAACTCCATCCTAACAATATTTGTCATTTAATGCAAATCAGCAGCCTAACATACAAAGCTAGATCAAAAGGTCAATTTCATTCTAAAATGGGTAAACACATCCATTTTTAGGTAAATAACCGTATTTACAATCACCAAACCACTAATCATGAACACAAGGAATATCATGGAAAAACAAGGATAAAACCATAAACTCACAATACCCGGTTCTAGGGTATTGGGCAGTTTTTCAAATGTAACTCAATGACTAGCTACAGAAAGGAACAAACCACCTACCTCGATGTTGTGAGATCAATATACGGGATCCTCAATCCATGAATCACCCTATAACATAGTATATCTACAAAAACGTCCAAAATGGTCAACTGAGGATAACTAATGACAGAAGAAAATCAAATCATTATGTTCCTGAAGAAGGGATAACTCATCGATGCGATTCCAACGCAATCAATGGTGGCCAAATCGGAGAATGGATGGTGAGTTGATAGCTCATAGAAGATCATTGGCTGTATGGATGCTCCTAGATGAGATGGACAAAGAAGAAGTGTGTTCTGTCAATTAGATGTGGCCCCGGTCCATTTAATGAAAAAAACTTCACCACATGTATCTTAATTGTAGTGAGCGTGTAGTCTCCATTTCTAGTCTCCGCTTTAGTCATCCTCCATGTCAGAAAACTTGACCATGTTCTCGGCCACTACCAAGCTAGTACACGGTCAAACGCGGCAACCGGGGACCTGATGTGTACTTAATGTACACGGAGTGTAATCCAATAATTTCCATAAACTCCTTTTTTCCAAGAAAACATTAAAAAATATATTTATACCTCAATATAATACTTGGGATCTTATAAACATCCCCCCATAAAGAAGTTTATCCCTGAATTTCCCTTGCAAGAAGGGGTAGAAGAAGAATCTCTGAAAAGCTCTAGCCACTATGATCGTACATTGGCCTCCCTATCACAAGCCTCATCCTATACTCTTCCATGATGCCATAGCACTCATACAAGGTGAAAATACTATCCAATAAAAACATTCTTACATGGATCAACTATCCAGATAGGATGCCCCTCAAATGAGGCATCCACCTAGATCTCAACCATTGTGGGTTGGAAAAAATGAGATGGGTCTGAGCAGTAACGTCGAAGCAGAGAAACATGGATGACTTCGGGCATAGTCTGGTACCTCATAGGTAACTGCTACAGATAGGCAACCGGCCCCACTCTCCCCAACACCTAGAATAGGCTGACGTACCTCAACGATAGCGTAGCTTATCTCTTAATCCTCATGTGTTCCAATAATGTTGCGACTTGTAAGAAAACCTAATCTCCGAACATGAAATCCAGAGGGAATCACTGTCGATCCACATAAGAATTCTACTATGACGGTGCTGTATCCATCCTCTTCTAGATCAACTATATCTTCTCTGTGGACTTCTAGACAAGACGAGGTCCCAATATAGTTACCTATCCTACCTCCAGCAAGAATCAGGATGGTCGGCATGGCCTACTGTAAAAATTCAAATAAGGTACCATCTAAATAGTTTCTTGAAAGCATTAATTTTAAGTAAATTCCACAAGAGGTATGTGATTCTACCAAGAACCTATAAAATCCATTATTCATTCTCAAAGAATGTCCTTAATCAAATGAACTGTATGCTTGAACTGGCCATCTGTCAGGGGTGGTAAGCTGTACTCAAAAGTGGTTGTGTCCTCAAAGCATTTTATTGCCTCTACCAGACCTGAGAAGTAAAACATACATCCCAGTATGAAACAATGGAGTGTGGAAAATCATGTAGATGTACAATCTCTAGGATGTACAACCATCCCAAATCATCAACACTGAATGTATCCTTGATCGGAGATAAGTGAGAAAAATTCGTGAGTCTGTTAATGATGACCCATACTGCATCATTCCTACAAGGTGACCTCGGTAAACCTGTCATGAATTCCATCACGAAATCTTTCCACTTCCACTTGGGAATGGGTAACTAGTGAAAAAGCCTAGCTAGTTGATGATGCTCCTCCTTCTCCTACTGACAGGTGGAACTCCTCATGACAAAACCAGCAGCATCACTCTTCATACCTAGCCACTAATTCTAAAGGTGTAGATCACAATACATTTTTTGACACTAGGATGAAATTAACAAACCGAGGAATGAAAGTCCCTCATCATCTCCTCTCTAATATCTGCTAAAACACATACATGCCGATGAAAACGAATGATCCAGTCCATGCCTATGGTCCATCTAGGAATAGGGTCCTCTCTTGACATTCTATCCTGTACGACTAAGCCTTTAGTATCTAATATCTACCTCATTCGTGATCGGTGAAGAAGAGTAGAGGTAACAACTATAAAAGATAAAAATATCATCCCCCGTCTGTCATGCACCTCCAAATGCATCTCACAGAACTGATCCTTAAGCTTCCACTAACTACTTTCCCCATTAACTACCTATATCTATATCCTATTGCACAGTACATCAGCTACTGTGTTTCCTTTCCCATGTGTATTGACTAGCATAATTACAGAGGATTTAAGGTACTCTACCTACCTTCACTGTCTCAAATTCATATCACCCTGAGTGAAGATATACATGAGACTGTTGTCATCAGTGAAAACCACAAAATAATCTCATAGAAGGTTTGCCTTTAACATCTTAATGCATAGAAAACTGCAGACAACTCAATATTGTGGATTTGGTAGTATCTCTCAGGTGTCATCAACTGCCAAGACCCATATGCAACGACTCATTCCCCATGCATATGCATAGCTCCTAGCATGATAACTGATGTATCACAATATATAATATATCTTTTTCCCGACTATGGAAAAACTAGTATCGGTGTTGTAGTCCACCTCCCTTTCATCTCCTGAAAGGATAACTAACAAGAATATGACCAAAAGTACATCGCACCCATCCATGTCAGGCCCATTAGTGGTGCTGCTAATGATGAAAAGTCCTGTATAAAACGTCTATAGAATTCATCATCCCTAGAAAACTTCATACCTCAAAGAAATTATTCTACTACTCCCAGAAAACTACTGGTCTCACATTCTCAATGTCCATTGATACTCCTGTCTCTGAGATCACATAACCCAATAATTGAATTTGGTCCACCCAAAAGGGGAATTTTGGGAGCATAGAATATTACTGATTCTCTCTCAGTGTACATAAAACGATCTCAAGATGGTTATCATGGTTGTGTCGATTGTGACAGTACACCAAGTTATCGTCTTCAAAGACTACCACAAGGGAATCTATGTAAAGATGGAACACTCGCTTTATCAATGCAATGAAATGTGTAGGTGCGTTCGTGAGACCTAAAATTATTACCATATTCTCGTATAGACCATACCTGCTTCGGATGCCTGTATGTGGTATATAATATGGTTTAACACGCCACTGATGGTAACTAGATCTCATGTAAATCATTAAGAACGCCCTATCTCCTTGAAACTGATCAAAGTGGTCATCAATCCTCAGTAAGGGCTATCAGTTCTTGACTGATAAATGGTTCTTCTTTCGAAAATCCACACAATGTCTGAAGTTATCATCCTCGTTCTTTAAATATATAGCATGAAAATCCCAAGGAGATGTACTGGGTCAGATGAAACCCTTTTCGTGAAACTCATCTTGCTGCTTCTTGAACTCATGTAACTCTGGTGTATCCATCATTTAATGGGGAATATACATCGGTGCAAATCCTAGCACAAGCTCAATAGAAAAGTCTACCTCCTGCTCTGGAGGCAAACATGACAAGTACTCTGGATAGATTCCATGAAATGATCCACCACTAGTGGAAGGTCTATTTGTGAAGTCCATTGGTCATCCAGACATAGAAAAGAAAAATATCATGTAACTCCTCTTATCCAATGATGCCCAGTCCCCTCTTCGCTCGCTTTGACATCACATTTTCCCTTACAATGAAATTATCTGCCATCTAGTGATGCGAAATTCACCCTATGGGGATAGTAGTCAACAATACCCTGGAAGGGAACTAACCATAATATTCTAAGAATGAAATCATAGTACATAATCACTATGAATTAGAGGTCTCATAAGAAGTGACACCAAAAAACTCCAGAGGGCACCCCAGAAAATTTTGTACACAAGATTTTCTCATTACCAATGGAGTGTCTAGCATCAAGAAATTAGTAAAAGAAAAGATACATAGCCCAAGGGTCTCCACCCAGAGGCACCTCGTACCCGGATGGTCAAATGGCCTCAAGATAATTTCCCCAAATACAAGAGGTTTTAGACTAGAAATGAAGGACTTTGGAGTGATAGTGGGGAAACTATGCCTTCATTTGCAGAGTAACACAACAGAAGTGAAACAGATTGTAATATTAGAAGTAGTAAAACATTAAGTTAAGTAAACATCGTAAGTAATGAACAACTAGAGCCCCTATATATAAATGATACATGATACATATGTCTAGGAAAATAGATAATAAATCCACAATGCTGGAAAACAGTAAAAAAACCAAAGTACAAAAGAAAATAAAAAACTCTAGTAGCATCACAAGCCTGAGCTCGGTCCCATGCTCTCCAACTCCTGAACAGTCAAGTACCTAATGTAGAAGGGCACTTTCCCTTATCCATACCTACAAAAATATAATCTGTTTGGGCACAAAAGAAAGACCCAAATAGGGAGTGAGACGAATCCTAGTTGGAAACCACCCAATGATCTGTGCCTAACAGTCAGTGAATATATATGGAAGCACCCAATGTCCAGTTCCCCCCTATAGTCTGGTATTTGTAACTAAAAGGAACCATGAGAAATCACTCAACCTCCAATTCCCCTTATGGTCCGTATCGAGGAACTATAGACACTCTGAGTGTGCACTTATGTCTATCCCATCTATGGTCTGACAACGTAATAGTGAAAAAGACACTCTGGAGAAGCCCTCAATTACCATTATCCCTATGGTCTACTACACCTAGTTCCCACAGATCTGTGGTTTTTAATCGTTCACTGTGATATATGGTAGCCAGATTAATCCTCATGAACTAATTATCTATATAGTCTACAACATATCACAGCATGTCAGATAATAATCACCCCATCCTAACAATATTAGGCATAGAACGCAAAGCAGCAACCTAACATGAAAAGCTAGACCAAACAGTAAAAATCACACAAACATGGATAAAATCATCCATTTCAAGGTTATTATACCTATTTACAATCACCAAACCTCTACTCAAGCACACAAGGCACAATAAGAAAAAACAGGGACAAAACTATAAACACGCAATACCTAGTTTTGTGGTATTGGCCACTTTGGAACTTATAACTCAATGAATAGATACAAAAGATCACAAACCACCTACCTCAGCATTGTGGGATCGATAAACATGAACCTAAATACATTAATCTCTCTATAACATCGTATATCTACAAAAACGTTTACAAAATTCAACCGTGGATAACTCGTGTGAGAGGAGAAATTATGAAATGATGTTCAAGAAAAAGTGATAACTCACCGATGAAATTCCAACGCAATCGATGGTGGTTTAATTGGAGAACAGACGACGAGTCAAGGGCTCAAAGAAGATTTGTGGTCATACAAACTCTCCTGGATGAGACGAATGATGAAGAAGTGTGTTCTATCCATTAGACGTGACCTCGATCTGTTTAATGAAAAAAAGAAAGTACAAGGTCAATATTTTAAATGTAAAGAGCGTGTACTTGCCTTTTCTATCCTCCGCTTTGGGCAGTCTCCAAGTCACCACACATGACTGTATACTCACCTGCAACCCATCTAGTACACGGTCTGACACGACAACAAGGTACAGGACAAATACTTAAAGTACATTGTGTGTACTCTATAAATATATAGAAACTCCTCTTTTCAATGTAAACACTAGAAATAAAGATTTATACATTGAAAGATGATCTGGGATCTTACAAACATCAAACATTAAATAAATTTTTGCTTTAATATCCCTTTAAAGAATGTGTAGAAAAAGAATCTTCGAATAGCTATGGCCACTATGATTGTACATCAGCCTCCCTCTCACAGTTCTCATCCTGTACTCGCCTGTATTTCCATAGCACTCATACTAGAGGAATAGACTCGCCATAGAGAACCTTCGTACATTGATTAAAAATTCAGATAAGATGATCCTTGAATGAGTTTTCCACCTTGAGCTCAACCTCCTCATGTTGGAAAACATGAGATGGGTCTGAGAAGTAACATCGAATCTTAGAAACATGGAAGAAGTCAGGCATATCACGATACCTCAAAGGTAATTGAATCCGATAGGCAACCGACCTGACTCTCCCCAACACCTCATATGGCCCAATGTACCTCGACGAAAGCTTACCCTGTCTCCTAATCCTCCTGTGTCCCAACATTTGTGTGACACATAGGAAAACGTGATCTCCGAACTCAAACTCCAGTGGTCATCTCTGTCGATCAGTATAAGGCTTCTGTCATGACGGTGTAGTAGCCATTCTCTTCCATATCAACTTGATCATCTCCATGGTCTCTTAGATAAGACTAGGTCACAACATAGTTGTCTCTCCTACCTCTAGCCAGCAGTAGGATGATCGGCATGGCCTGTTGTAAAAATTCATTTAAGGTGCCATCGGAATAGTTTCTTAAATACTATTATTGTAGGAAAATTCCATATGAGGTATGTGCTTCTCCCAAGAACCTCCGAAATCTAGGATTCATGCTTGAAACATGTCCTCAAGAACCTAAATCCTACTCTCGGACTAGCCATCCATCGGGGGTGGTAAGTTGTACTCAAATGTTGTTGGGCCCCAAAGCCTTATGTAGCCCCTGACAGACCCAAGCAGTAAAAAATTCATCCCTATCCAAAACAATGGATTGTCTATCCCCATTTAGAGGTAAAATCTCTATGATGTAAAACCTTCCCAACTAATCAACACTGAATTTCTCCTTGATCAGCAAGAAATGAGAAACCTTCATGAGTTTGTCAATGATGACTCATACTACATCCTTCCCCCAAGGAGACTTCGATAAACCTATCACAAAGTCCATCATGACATCGTGCCACTTCCCTATAGAAATTGGTAACATTTGAAAAATCATTGCTGGTTGCCGATGCTCCACCTTCACCTACTGATAGGTGGAACACCTCATGAAAAAACGCGCAACATCACTCTTCATACCGGGGCACAAATTCTGAAGGTGTACCTCACAATACATCATTGTGACACCCGGATTAACATCCCAAACTGAGTAATGTATGTCCCTTATCAGATCCTCGCATATGTCTACTAAAACCTATATGCACCCATGAAAATGAATGGTATCATCCTTGGTTATGGTCCATCAATGAATAAGGTCTTCTTCTAACACACTCTCTCGTAGGACTAGGCCTTAAAAATTTGATAGTTGCCTCATTCGCACTCAATCAAGAAGATTAGAGGTAACATCTATAGAAGATAGAAACATATTCCCTATCATATGTCATGCTCCACCAAATACATCTCAGTGAATAGATCCATAAGCTTACACTCACTACTGGCCTCCTGAACTGCCTGTATCTGAGTCCTCCTGCTCAATGCATCAACTACTGTGTTACCTTTCACAGGAATATAGGCAAGCTCAAGGTCAATGTACTGAAGGTACTCAACCCACCTTCGCTATCTCAAATTAACATCATGTTGTGTGAAGATATACTTGAGACACTTGTGGTTAGTGAAAACCACATAAATGATCTCTCAAAAGGTAGGGTCTCCAATAGTGTAATACAGGAACAACTATAGCCATCTTGAGATTGTGTGTCGGGTAGTTTCTATCATGTGGCCTCAACTACTGAGACCCATATGCAACGAATCCTTCCCCCTGCATTACCATAGCTCCCATCCCCATACCTAATGCATTAAAGTACATAGTATAGATCTTGTCTGACTATGGAAAAACTTGTATCGGTGCTGAAGTCAACCTCCCTTTAAACTCATGAATGGATAACACACTAGAATCTAACCATAGGTACTTCACAACTTTCGTTTTTAGGCCCGCCAGTGGTGATGCTAAGCGTGAAAAGTATTTTATGAAACCTTCGTAGTATCCCACCAGCCCTAGAAATCTATGTACCTCAAAGACATTCTTTGTCTTATCCTAGGAAACTATAGCTCTCACATTCTCTATGTCGACTGATACTCTTGTCTATGAGATAACATGTCCCAAGAAGTGAATATGGTCCATTTAACGTGGAATTTTGAGATCTTAACATATAAATTATCTCTCTTAGTTTACTCAAAATGATCCTTAGATGGTTATCATGGTCATGTCGAGTGTGAGAGTACAACAAGTTATCATCCAAGATGACAACCACAAGGGAATCCAAGTATTGGTGGAGCACACGGTTTATCAATTCCTTGAAAAGTGTAGGCACATTTGTGAGACCTAACAATATAACAACATACTCGTACATACCATAACTTTTATGGAAGCCTGTAAGAGGTATATCAGATGGTCTGACGTGCAATAGATGGAAACCAGATCTCATGTCAATCATCGAGAACACCCAAGCGTGTCGAAGTTGATCTTAGAGATCATCAATCCTCAGCCAGGGACATTGGTTCTCGACTTTCAACTCGGAATGCTTCTGATAATCCCCAAAATTTCTCAAGTTATAGTCCACCTTATTCACAAATAGGTTAGGAAAACCCCATGAAGAAGTACGGGGTCAGATGAAACCATTTTCATGCAACTCATCTAAATGAATCTTGAGCTCCTGTAACTCTGGTGTAACCATCCTATAATGATGAATGGACACCAGTGCCACTACTAGCACAAGATCAATAGATAATTCTACCTGGCGCTCTAGAGGAAAATAAGAAATGACCTCTAGAATGATTTCCCAGAAATTATCCACCACTAGATGAAAGTCCATATGTGTTGTCCCTTGGTCATCCAAATATAGACTAGCAATCTGGGTTGTAACTCCTCCCAACCCAGGATGCTTGGGCCCCGCTTGGCTCACTTGGACATCCCATTCACCCTTATGAAGAATCAATCCACCCTCTGGTGATGTGAAACACTCCCTATAGAGATTGCGGTTGGCAATATCCTAGAAGGGAACTAACCAATCCATTTTGAGAATGACATCATAGTGTGTCATCTCTAAGACATAGAGGTCCCATAAGAAGTGACACCCACCTACCTCTTGAGGGATCTCCATGCACTGGCATACACTAGTTGTTCTTATCCTTAATAGAGTGTCTAGAATATTTAAATCATCCATAGAAAAGATATAGTGCCCCATTCTCTCCACCCAGTGGCGCCCCGTACCCAGTTGGTCACATGTCCTCATGCACATTTCCCCAAAAACTAGAGGTTTCTGACTACCTATAAGGGACATGGGTTTGATATTGGTGAAACTATGCCCTCATTGGTAGAGTAACACAACGGAAGTGAAACCGATAGTAATAGAAGAAGCACTAAAATAATAAATTATGCAAACAGTGTATGTAATAAACTATTGGATCCCCCATATATAAATGATGCATGAAGCACATGTCTATGAAACCATCCATGTAAGTCACAATGGTGGAAAATATTAAACAAAACAATTTATAAAAGAAAATAGAAAATATCATATAGCATCACAAGCCTCAACTTGGTCCCATGCTCTCCACCTCCTCAGTAGTCAAGTACATGTAGTAGAAGGGTGATTTCCCTAATCTATAACATCAACAATATAATATGTTTGGGCCCAAAAGCATGACCCAAATAGGGTGTTAGATGAATCCATGTAGGCAACCACCCAATGATCTGTGCCAAATAGTAAGTTAATATATATGAAAGGGAATAATAAAAATTATAAGTAAACAAGGTTGTAATGAAAAGTAAATAATTCCGCAGTTTAATATTCATTCAACTTTTATATATCATGTAAGAATCTTATCATAAGCATGTATCCCTCTGGGAAGTTCTCACAGCCTATCCCCACTGGTTAAAGAAAACAAACACAAGAAACCCTCTAGTAAGTACACATAGTCTAACCCCTATGGTTCAGCTTTAGAAATGACTATCTAAGGAAGCACTCACCGTCAATTCCCCTGGTATTCTTGTATCGGTAACTAATAGTCACTCTAAGGAATCTCTCAACACCCAATCCCCCATGTGGCTCACATGGAAGAACTATATACACCCGAAGGGAGAACTTACACAAACCCCTCTTATTGTCTCGCAACGTAATAATAAAACAGACAACCTCGAAAAGCCCTCAATGTCCATTCTTCCTATGGTCTACTACACCAGGATCTCATGACCTTATGTATATCAATCCTGCATAGAAATATATGGTAGCCAAAGTAAACATCAAGAACTACTTGGCTAAATAGTCTACAACATATGACATCATGTAAGATAATAACTACTCCACCCAAACTATAATAGGAATGGAATGAAAAGTATGAGCCTAACCGGAAAAGTTAGACTAAATGGTCAAAATAATGCAAAAATTGGAAAAAACATCCATTTCAATGTAAATTTCCCAATTTACTATCAACAAAACTCTACTCAATCACACAAGGAAAATAAGGAAGAAATATGGCTAAAACCATAAACACGCAATACAAATTCATGGGTGTTTGGTACTTTTTCACATATAACTTATAGACTAGATACAAAAAGGAAAAAACCACCTACCTTGGCATTGTGAGATAAATATATGTGAACTTCAAGCCTTGAATATCCCTAGAATGCTATAGATCTAAAAAACATAAAAAATATTCTACCGAAGATAACTTGTGAGAGAAGATAAATCATGAGATAATTTTCACGAATAAGGGAGAAGTCACCGATGTGATTCAAACATAATCAATGGTAGTTGAATAAGAGAACGAATGGTGATTTTGGGACACAAAGATGATCTACGGCCATACGGACACTCCAGAGCGAGACAGATGAAGAAGAAAGGTGTTCTATCAATTAGACGTGATCCCAGATGAGTTAATGAAAAAAAGAAAGTAAATGACATGTATTGTATAAGAATATAGTCTGTACTTGCCTTTTTCGGCCTCCGCTTTAGGCGGTCTCCAAGTAACCACACACAGCCTTGTACTCGGCCGCTACCAAGCCTATACATGGTCACTTGCAACAAGAGAGTACACAACGTGTATGTAAAATACACAGTGTATATAGCTAAAATTTCTAGAAACCCCATTTTCAATGAAAACACTAGAAAACAAGATTCATACTTGAATAGAATATCTGGGTTATTACATACTTTCTACCTTAATGAAATTCAAACCCAAATTTCCCAATCAATGTGGTGTAGATGAATAATCCCCAAACAGCTGTGGCCACTATGATCGTGCATCAGCCTCCCTCTCTCAGGTCTCATCCTATACTCGCCCGTGCTGTCATATCAATCGTACCAGAGGAACAGACCGGCCATGAAGAACCTTCATAATTCGATCAAAAATCTAGTTGGGTTGTTCCTTGAAAAAGGTGTCCACATCATGCAAAACCTCCTTAGGTTAGAAAACATGAGTCAGGCCGTAGAAGTATTGTTGAATCTGAGAAATGTGGATGATGTCATGCATATCTCGGTACCTCTGAGGTAACTGCTACAGATAGGCCACCCGCCCGACTATCACCAACACCTCGAACATTGTAATGTCTCGTATTTTCCATTTATTTTTTTAAAAAATATTATATAGAATTATTTCGAGATCGGGCGTGAAGATGGCACATCATTCCGAGGTCCAGTGAGCCCGGAATGGTGGTTTGATATTTTTTTAGTTAAGTGAGTCGGCACTTGTGCGCAGTTCTGGAAGATTCCAAATGGATGCCCAGATTAAAAATCTGAGTGCATCATTGTGTCTAGGACGACGACTTAACTTATTAGTGAGGCTAACCTTGACCATCATGGGTCGAGGGAAAAAGTTTATTTTCTGACGTTTTAAGTAAAATAAAATAAAATAAATTAACCAGTTTATTTTATTTCATTTAAGGAAACATCTGCTGCAGCGTGGCAATGACGCAACTATTTACTAAATTAGTGACACGCCATAATAACATCAAAATGGCATGTAAATGTCATTAATGCTACCAAGTAATTAAATGACAACATTTTCCCTTTTTAATGGGTTAAGAAATTGTTGATCGTTGGAAACGTTTGAGAGTAATCTCGGCCGAATACGCAAGGAGTTAGAGAGAATTCTCAGTGATGAACGACGAAAGATCGAGATCGAGGATTGATGTGTCGACGTTGAAGGATCTCGATGACAACGTTAGCGCGACACCGTCGTCAACGATCGATCCTTTCAAAAGGTAGGGGTTTTCTATTTCCATTTTTCCCTGTTTTAGAGTTTAATCGATGAACTCGGATCAACCACGAACAAGTTGATTCACGGATTCATACATTCTTACGTGAGGGTTTTCTTTGGGATGATTTTGGGGGAAATAATCTAGTATTTTTATTCATGTTGATCTATGCTCCGTTTTAAGCCTATTAACGGGAGCAGATCAACACCGTGACAAATGACGGCTGAGGTTGGTTCCTCAATTTGTTTATTTGCATTTATTCCTCCATTTTCCCCGCACGTTCTTCGTGTTCTTCACGGGGTGATGAACAACGGATCATTGCACATCCGTTATGCAATGCAATGATCCCAAATCAAAGGATCGACATCACAACGTCCTTGTGGAGGTGCGGTGATGATGGTGGACGACCAATCGGGCTAGATCGGAAAGAGCGTTCTTCGAGCGTTCTTCGCACGGGAAGACCAGAACGTGTTTTCGGAGCCGATCAGAGGCCCGAAAATGACGGAAGTGGCATTGTGGGTTTGGGGCGACCAAAACCTGGAATTTTTGTAGTGATCGGATGACTGTATTGATGATCAGAGCAACACGGGAGGCGCGCCGGAGAAGAGCACCATTTCTGGAAATTTCCAGAATACACGGCGTGTACTTACGAAGAAAACACCGTGTAGTTATGATAGTGGCGGCTAGGGTTTTGGGGTCAGAGAAGGATCACACAGTGTGTGACCCCGGTCACACGGCGTGTTGGACCTTCCCTAAAGCTCAGCATGTACTTTGGGTAGTACACAGACACGTGATGGTCTACATGGCTCCAGGCGGCACGGCGTGGACAACTCGGCAGAGGCGGCTACACGGAGCTCAGCATGTACCCCAGGGATACACAGACATGGTATGGAGTACATGACTGTGTACTCCATCACCCAGCTAGGAAAGGTAAACATCGCGGGTCACCCTGTGTGTGGATCACACAGGTCGGAGTACTCGGCTTGGAGACCGTGTACGGGCTCATGGCCAGAGTACACGAAGCCAACCCCAGTTACCCAGACAGGGTTTGTACTCCGTACTACACGCCGTGTACTATGTTTTTCTACATAACCAGCCTCACGACACGGGTCGTGGTACACGGGCAGTACCTGGGGTCGGACAACATGACGTGTATCATTTTTACACGCCGTGTACTTTTTGGAAAACGGCTTGGTCCTTTTGTTCACCGTTCCTTGAACATCTTTCTTTTGGTTTAGTGCCCCTTCTTCTTGTTTCCTTGAGGGTCAGGCCACTTTCCCTCACACAATATTTTGATCCCTTCAACAGGAATTTCTATGATAGATTCATTCATCTATCTGAGAGGCTCGGATCGAGACCCTCTATCCATTACAGACCCTAGGTAGAGTTAGACATCGATGTGACCAACTCTACCGAGCATTGATCCTCTACCTAGCAGGTGAATTCCAGATGAGTCGTAGTATCCGTCATGGCCCTGGCAGTGATCCTCATCTGTGTATCAAGATGTTTCCCACTCAGGAGTGTGTCTCCCATAATGAGTGTATCCAACTCTCGTGACGGTTCTCGAAAAACAGCACTTCTCGGACGGATGTCATCAGAGCTATAAGATTCGTGGAGTGTGTCCTCCCGGAACGAGTGCATCACAGAATCTTCGAACGGGATCCCTTGCGGGGGTATGCGGTTGTGTGACTTGTTTATAGACCACGGGTATGGGTTTTGATTATATCTGGTTTGTTCTATATGTTCTGTAGACAAATACTCTTCATAGATGACCGTACCATTACTTTTTGTACTACTTTTTGTTTTTCGGGGTCCTCTACTGAGTACTGTTATACTCACCCCTGCACGGGATTTTCCCACACGTCTGGTGTCTTGTGTAGATGAGATGACTTTTTATAGAGTCCAGGGCGGACCTAGATAGGACCGAGATTTCTGAGTTCCCTACAGGCCGAGGTGTTCTTACGGCTACGAGCGGCAGTCCCAGTACCATTGTTCTTACAGGTTGGATTTTTTAGTTTTTCAGACTCTTGCTTTTGGTGGGCTTGTATTCTGGCCTAGTGTACTTTTACAGTACTCTACATTTCTTCGTACACTATTGGTTGGGTTTATTTTTATCCATGCATTTTTGTTCCTTAGTGTTTTACATTTCAGCATTTGTGGGCTTGGAGATGTGTTTGTGTGTGTACAGGTACTTAGGAAATGCCTCCCATTTTAGTGACATGCCTACTCGGTGCTAGTCACCACCCCTGGCCTATTGGAGGCAGGCTTGGGGAGTCACGGCGCGGGCCCCGCTGGGACGGGTCATGAAAAACGACCTATCGTACCTCAACGAAATCATACCCTGTCTCTTAACCCTCCTTTTTCCCAACCTTGGTGTGACACATATGAAAATCTGATCTCTGACCTCAAACTCATGAGGTCGTCTCTGTCGATCCGCATGAGACTTCTGACATGATTGTGTAGTAGCCATCCACTTCCGAATCAACTATATCTGCTCCATGTCTCTTAGACAGGACGAGGTCCCATCGTTGCAGCCTCTCCTGCCTCCAACCAGCATAAGGGTGATTGACATTGCCTACTGTACAAATCCTTATTTGGTTCCATCTGTATAGATTATTGAATACTATTATTGCAGGATAACCCCAAAAGAGGTATGTTCTTCTCCCATGAAACTCCAAAATCCATAATGCATTCTCAATTAATGCCCTCAAGCACCTAAATCATACACTCGGACTGGACATCTGTCTAGGGGTGGTAAGCAGTACTCAAATGTACCTTTGTTCCCAATGCCTTCTATACCCCCTTCCAGTCCCAAGAAGTAAAACATGCATCCCTATCTGAAATAATGGAGCGTGGAACCCCATGTAGATGTACAATCTCTTAGATGTACAACCTTCCCAACTCTTCAACATTGAAGGTCTCCTTGATCGTTAAGAATTGAGGAACCATCGTCAGTCAGTCATGGACAACTCATACTGCATCTTTATGTCAAGGTGATCTCATTATCCCAATCATGAATTCCACCGAGACACCATTCCAATTCCACTTAGGAATGGGTAGCTTTTGAAAAATCCATCCTGGTCTCTGATTCCCCACCTTCACCAGCTGACAGGTGGAATACCTCAGGAAAAAACCTGTATCATCTCTCTTCATACCTGGCCAACAAAACTAATGTTGTATTTCCTGATACATCTTAGTGACTCTAGGATGAACTTCCCAAACTAAGGAATGAAATTCATGCATCATCTCCTCGTATATATCTGATGACACTGATATGCACCCAGGAAACCAAAAGAACCCATTATCATCTATGGTCCATCCAGGAATAGGTTCCCCTCCGGACATGATTTCATGTAGTACTAGGCCTTCAAAATCTGATAGATGCCTCATTCATACTCGTTCAATAATAGTAGAGGTAACATCTGAAGAAGATAGAAACGTTTGCCCCATCTTTCATGCACCTCAAAATGCATCTCAAAGAAAAGATCCATAAGTTTCCCCTCACTATTATCCTCCTGAACTGCCAGTATATGAGTCCTCTTACAGAGCGCATCAGCTACTACATTGCCATTATTTGGCGTATAAGAAAGATCAAAGTCAAAGGACATAAGGGAATCAACCCAACTTCATTGTACTGAATTTAGATCATGTTGGGTGAAGATATACATGATAATGATGTGGTTAGTGAAAACCACAAATTTTATCTCATAAGGTAGTGTCTCTAAAAACATAATACATTGACAACTTCAGCCAACTCAAGATCATGTGTCTGGTAGTTTCTATCATGATCAATCATCTGGTCATGTGAAACTCACCCTATGGTGATTGTAGTCAACAAAAACATGTAAGGGAACTAACTAGTCCATTCCATGAATGACATCATAGCATGTCATATATAACACATATAGGTCCCATAAAAAGTGACACCCACCAACCTTAAGAGGGGACTCCTTGCACTGTCGAACACTAGTTGTTATCATCCCCCACAGAGTGTCTAGCAGCAATACATTTACAGAGGAAAAGTTACATATACCAAGGCTCTCCACAATACCAACAGATATAAAAATATGGGATTACCCTTATCGAAAATAGTAGAAGAAAAAAATGAGGCAACTTGAATAGTACATAGATCTGTAGAGGTTCTAATATCCTGATCTTATTGGGTCTGCTTCACTCAAAATTATGGACCTATCCTATTCCCCTATGACATTGCTTGACCACTCTGAGCTTATACACCAGGTTGTTGTTGAAATCATGGTGACTGGATTCCATAGCGATGACCTTCACCTTGGCATGAATGGCCGTAAGAACTCCATTTCTCTGACTGAGGAGAAACTAGTGCTGTAGCTCTTGAACGAGGAGTCATATAAGAACTCATGTCCCCAGTTTCAAGAAAAAAAATTGGCAGAAAAGCTGAAGGTGTCCCATCTTATTGTATGATCGGAACACCACTAGGACTCTCCGGCAATGTGACCTCCTATGCCCACTCATTCCGCACTGGTATCACACCACCTGGCGACCTGATGATGTCTCTTGACTCCTGAGATCTCCACACATAGAAACCCTACGACATTTCCTACTATCAATAGGAGGGATACCAAATCCAGATGTTGAGCCGCCCTGACTCACAACTCTATAATCCCTCATATTTTTCTCTGTGATTAGCTCCGGGTTGACTATAAAAGTATTGGAATTAAACCTGGTGATGTTCTCCTGAGATCAAATGTCATGTCTGAGGCCATCCTCAAAAACTTTGCCATGAATATCTCATAACCTCTTGGGATGGGTATTAAGAACCGCAAATCCATGAATCAAGATGAAAAATCTCTAACAGAACAATTACCCTACTGTAGACTCATGAACTATTAGGCTCGATCAACCCTCAATGTCACCAGGTAGATTTAATAGTATAAGATATGTTGAAACTCATCCCAATCCATAACCTGCTGGAATATTCCTTATGAGATCACATCCCACCATCCCTTGGTAGAATCCAGAATCATATATGTATCATGATTAACCCTCCTCTATGGAGTAATCTCAAGATGCTCGAAGATAGAAATCTTGGCTTCTGACCATTACTCAGCATCATGAGTTCTTCCTTTCCATATGAAGATGGAAGGATACTGCTACTAGAAACCCCACATAAACTCTACCGTAGATGGGGTAGGATGAAGTGCTACATAAAAGGTATGCATGAACATCATAAAACCCTATTATAATTGTGTGTCGATGCATATTTCCAGAATGATATCTAGTGCCAAGGATGGAACAACTAGAAGAACTACTGGTAGTCCCTGATCAGCCATGTTCATTGTCGAATCACTGCCATGTAACTAACGTACAATTTGAGGCAGTCTTGGTGGCATGACAAAGAAGTCCTTCAAGTATTCAAAACATGGTTACACTGCGTGTATAACCACTACACAGCGTGTTCCCCTAATCCTTCACATAGGCGAGTACAGTTTCAAAACCTAGTCATATAACACCACATACACATTGCGTGTTATAATAAAACACAGCGTGAACTTGAATCCTCTTCCCCTGGTCAAGTTCTTATACCTGGCTAAGCAACACAGTTTCCCTAGAACAAGACTACACATTGTTTTAATGCCAGACGCATTGTGTACTAGATGAACTTCATCGACCTGTGTTGTTAGTCACACGGCCGGTTACACGACTCACGCTACATGGTGTTTTCCAGACGAACACAACCTGTACTGCCTATATTTAAATTGCATGTGTTGTTAGTCACATGGGTGAACACACAACTGACTATACCAGGACTATTTATATGAGACACGACGTGTAAAATAATATTTCCTATGTCATTTTATATTCATTACATGATCAGATACATGGGTTACACGAGACAAAGTTTTTAGGTTTGACATGATGTGTATAGAATATGTATTATCCCTCCATGTTGTTAGTCAAATGGGCAGACACATGGTCTACAGAACACATCCTATAGAACTAGTACATTACATGTTTCATAAAAGATTTTCAAACCCCGTGTCTCTGCCCACAATGTTAGTGACATGAAAAGGCACTAAACAACATGTACATTCAGTACACGATATGTACTCCTAAAAAACACTTCCTTCTTGAACGTAAGACACATGATGTGTATTCATTATTACATGTTGTGTATTCAAGGTTTTCCCAGATCATAAGCCTCATGAAACTACTCTAGAACCTATAATAATTGTGCATGAACATTAATGTGCCAAATTCTTATCCCTGAAAGACCATACTCCCCACGAATCAAATATTGTCATCTTATACTTGTCTTACACAGAGAAACAATGTAATGATGTACCAATTTTTTATTCATGAGCGACCATAACACCTCAATAACCAATTTTTGGAATTAATTTAAATGAAAACTTACACAATTCAATACCCTATCAAAAAGTAGGTATTCATTCAATGAAACCATCACAACAACATGCATATTTAACAAAACAAAAATAGAAACAACATGAAATCACTAATGAAACCTAAATGGAATGGTTGTAACCCATGACATGTGATTTCTAACAAGTTCTTATATGATGCCTGAGATGGAATAATGTCATATCATATGGTTGAAATGGAAATGAAACGTCAATAAAATCAACGATAATATCAAAAAACATGAGAATCACTTAATGGTGAAATCAAATAATCTATAAAGGTGTTAAACCATAAAAATTGCAATAACGAGGTAAATCTGTTTCCCTATTCACGGGTATGATACTCCCATGAAAATCTTATTCACAAGTACCTATTCTTTAATATACCTTTATATACTCTCCAAAAAGTAAGTCAAGAAGAAAATAAACCCTTTAATACCACTTTGTTACGTCCCGATCTGGAAGCGACCCTAAGGCACCCCATACCCAGTTGGTCACATGGCCTCAAGCACATTTTTCCAAATGCCAGAGGCTGCCGACTAGAAGCAAGGGAATTAGGTTTGATAGATGCGAAAATATTCCAACATTGGAAAAGTAAAACAATGTAAGTGAAACATATAGTAATAGTGGAAGATGTAAAACATGAAATTATGTAAACAACGGATGTAATAAAAAACTAGAGCACGAATATAAAAATGATGCGTGATACATATTTCTTGGAAAATAGCCATAGAAACCAAACTGATTGAAATAGTAAAAGAATAATGTAAAAAATAAGACAGAAAATATCCATCAGTATCGAATGCCTCATAAAAAGTAGGATGTGAGAAAAATCCTAGTAGGCAACCACCCAAAGATCTCTTCCAAATAGTTTGTGAATATATATGGTAAATAATAATCAAAAAAAGTAGTAGACAATAATGTACTCAAAATTAAACAATTCCATAGTTTCAAATGCATTCCACTTCCATATATCAATTATGAAGATAATTATAAGTAGGTAACCCTTTGGGAGGTTCTCACATTCGAACCCCTCTGGTTTGGCCAAAGAAACACAAGCAACCCTCTGGGAATTACACATAGTGTAACCGCTCTTGTTCAGATTCAGCAAAGACTCTATAAGGAAGAAGGCACTGTCAATTCCCTCTGTAGTCTTGTATCAGAAACTAATAGGCACTCTGAATAAGAAATAAACTTCCAATCCCCATTATGGTCCGCATTAAGGAACTCCAGACACACTGAGGGAGCACTTACATCCACCCACTATATGGTATCGCTACATAACAGTAAAACAGACACTCTTGAGAAGCCCTCAACGTCCATTCTCTCTATGGTCAACTACACCCGGTTCCCACGGCCATGTGTATGTCAATCGTGCATAGCGATATATGGAACCGAAAGTAATCCTCATGAACTTCTGGGATAAAAATTTTGTAGCCTATCACAGCATGTCATATATTAATCACTCCATCCTAAATATACTAGGCATTGAAAGAGAATAGAATCCTAACTAGAAAATCTAGACCAAACTTTCAAAATCACGAAAACATGGGAAAACATATCCATTGAAAGTTATATAACCCTACTTGCAATCACCAGACTTATACAAAACACAGAAGGCATAGCAGGCAAAAACTGGGCTAAAACCATTAAAAGGGAATACCCTGTTCTAGGGTATTGGGAACATTTCCACATATAACTCAATGACTATTTATAGTAGGGAACAAAACACCTACCATGGTGTCATGATATTGATATACATGAACTATGGACATGAATTTCCCTAGAACAACGTACATCAAAAAAATTGTGTAAAACATTAAACTTAGGATAACTCCTAGGACAGAAGAAATCAAGATATGTTGTTTGAAAAGAAAGGATATCTCAACGATGTGATTCCAATGCAATCGACCACGGTCCAATTAGAGAATGGATTGCGAGTCAGGGGCTCGGAGAATGTCTGGGGTTGTATAGACACTCATGGATGATACATATGACTAAGAATTGTTTTCTGTCTATTAGGCGTGACCCTGGTCTTTTTAGTGAAACATGAATATACATGGTGTGTATTTTAAAAGTACACAGTTTGTACGTGCCATTTCCAGACTCAGCTTTACGCAGTCTCCAAGTCACCACACACGGCCACGACTAGGCTGCTACCCGACTATTACATGGTCACCTATGTCAACCGAGTGCATGGATTTTAATTAAATTACAAGGCTTGTACTCCGGAAATTTTCATAAACTAATATTTTTCACAAAAACACTAGAAAACAACATTCAAACATGATAAATATCCAGGTACATACATAGATATTCTTCTAGAATATTATTATGTAGTGGTAATAACTATAAAAATGGATCATTGGGATTAACATAATCATCACATGTTATACAATAGAATTCCTTTTTTGACACCTAGTTCGACAATATATAGGGATATTATTTAGTAAATTCATATTTTCAGGAAAATCCATAATAATGGTCTTGAAAATATTCTTATAATTTGATAACATTTGCAATGAAACCTGGTTTATGATTATGAGATATGCCATGAATAAACTTATCAATTTCTATTAATCATTACACTAGTTTTGGGATTATATATTAGTCTAATTTACATTATGATCTAATCTAGTGTATTTCATTATTTATAAATGTATTTTAATTAAAGGAATGTGAACCAAATGAATTAAAGTAATAAAAATAGTAAGAATTATTTATGACCATTCTAGTGCAACTTAATTATTACATTGGAGGGAAATATATTAGAAACTGTAGTAATATATTCTTGAAACCAAGATTGAGGATTTTGAATGTAAAAATTAATAATAATTAATTTAATATCTAAATAAATTAACACATAGTCTTAGTAAATTACATTAATGATTATTTTGGATCATCTTAAAAGGCCTTTCTGGATTGCCTTCATTTCGCTTCTGAGGTTCAATTGGTAAAATCCCTATAGTAGTGATCTACATGTGATCAAATGGTCTTTGAGAAATATCACTCATTCCTTAGGTGCGAGCATGAAAAATCAAATGACTTTATTTGTTCGTTCTTGATAATTCATTATCTTATATTGATGAAATTATATCTTGTGTTCCTCATTAATGAGATTGATATATAAGGATTAGTCGAGAGGTAATTCATTGTGCGTAACAATTATCTTTTCCCAAATGAGGATTTGGATTCAAATTCATTACAGAATAGTCATAATCGTCTATTTATAGAGATGGGATTTGGGTTAAAAAATTAATTTCATACCTGTATTTAAATATAATTATAACATTTAACGAAATATCATACCATGTAATATTAATAAAAATAATATTATTTTGTGGATTACAATGTTCTGAAAAAGGGATAAATAATACTAATCCTTTTGAAACTAATTATTTTATCACCATACATAGTCTTGGTCTGTTAGAACTCCACTTTCATTTATTGAATACCAGAATAAATATATTGTTATTTCAAATAAATATTTATTCAAAAAAAAGTAAATATATATTTAATAAACATTTTGTAATATATATATATTATTTAAAATCCGATGAATAAACAAATATTTAAAATATGAGATCTATATAACATGAATAAAATAACTTATTAGCCTTGAGAATAATATATATTCCATTAAATAATTCAAATAGAATTTAATCAAGACCAACAGAAATACTGAGTGTGTTCCCCTCTAGGAAGATTTATCATTGGATTTAGTTGAACTATCCAAAATTCTAATTTTATTGTAATGGGATGGGTCAATGTACCAAAGAGAAATAAATTTAATTCTCATTGAAAATAACTACATATGAATTCTCACTAGGCAATATAATTTATTTTTCACAATATCTCATCCACTAGGTTGGATGATGGTTTTATCAACCTATATGATTGTTAGATCATTCATTCACGATCTGAAATAAACTCGTTGTTACTCCATGTCCTTTGAATATAGGGATATCGTTCTATTCCAATCAAAGTGATGATATATAAACGTCCATAGAGGTGGAAATGACACATCTTTTATTGACTTATCCATTAATAACTTCTCATTCGTGAGGTAGCCAACATATCATACTTTCTTTTAACATATTACAAGCTATTTTTTTCAAAAAATATAATTCATTTTGTCATGATGTACATTAATGAATATATTTAAATCTAATTACCATTACACAGACTCTCATTTGGGAATATCTGATAACAATGAAACATGATGAAATCATATTAGCAAGATTTTTCTCATAATCTCACATCTTGGAGGACATTATGCATGAGATTCATGTGAAGAAGTATCATATTCTTATGAGTGCTCACATGTGACAGTCTATTATAATGTTTCTCATCATAGTTTATTATCCAATGATAGCACTATATTTAGATTATTTTCATATCACTTCAACGTTCTCATCATAGTGTTGTACTAATAAGTCCATGTCAATGTGAAAAATACTATCAGACATTATTACATTGAATTCATGTATAAAAATGAAAATTATGTGATAATATTTTTAACTTAATATTTAAATAATCAAATATTGATTTAATTACTATATATATAGTTGGTTTTAGGACATGAACTCTTAAAAATTACCACATAGACTAGATCGAAAATTTTATGACTTTCACCTCAATAGATATAACATGCTAATCAAATTTTTGATGAATAAAGGTTCTAGTATAGGGGTATTCCACATTATCTTCCAAGTAAATATTGATCACTACAACCTCACTTCTCTGAGAAATATCACTCTAGTGGTGATAGATCTAATGTATGTTCTTTTTCAGCTAATGTGATCTTGTCTCTTTCTTTGATAGAAATCTTTGTAGTATTATCACATTGGAGTGTGTTGGGATCCATACATATAGGTACTACATCACGCTCTTAGAGGCAATTTACTTTCCAAATAACTTTTTTACCTACCATATAAGCTACAATAAACTCAGACATTTCTAGAGAATCATTGACCGTTTCCTTCTTTAATCTCTTCCATATTAAAACACCTATATTCATAGTGACGATTTATCCCGTTTATGACTTGATTTAATCTTGATCATTTTGGAAACATGATTTTACGTATCCTCTGAGGATTATGTTTCCATACCATCCATAAAACATGAGCATATGCTTATAATGCCTTATATTCATAATGATAGTCTTGACTGCTATCCAATGGTGGTCACCAAGATTAGCTTGATATATTCCTACCATGTATAATGTGAAGGAAAAATATATCATAGCACAAAACATAACATATGTGAATGGACCATGTTATGAAGAATATGAAATCCTTAACATTATATTTCATTCCTCATGATTTTGAGGACACCTTTTCTTGGAAATATGAATTCCTTGTGATAATGGAAACAATACCCTATTGTATTTTTCCATACTAAATCTCATTTGTATTTTTTCAAAATATGTACTTTGACATAGGCTGAGAAACCAATTGGGTAAAGGAAATGGATCATCATCACAATAATATATGCTTCTTCACCCATGTACTTCATGGAAAATCATTTATTCTACTCCTCCTTAACAGACTATAAGACTCATATTTCATTTATTATATGTAATATTTCATCACCATTTAAAATTAAGAAAATGATTGGACCCCCACTAACCTATTTGAAGAAAAAATTATCACTTCTATTATTTATAAAAAATCTCTTAAAACTTCATCAAAACGTATTTTCCATGATCTAAATTAATTATTTAATCCATAAATGGAATTTTTTTCAACTTGTATATATTATTGGAATCTTTTATTGCCACAAACCCATCAGTTACTCAATGTACACATCTTATTGAAGGTTATCATTATGGAATACTATTTTTACATCCATTTTGTAATTCTCATAGTCACGGTAAGCTATAATGGAATTTATAATACTGATGAGTTTTATCATCACAACTGGTGAAAAGGTTTTATTGTATTCAATTCAATGATGATATTTAAACACTTTTGAATCTAGTCATGCCTTATAGGTATTGTATAGTCATTTTAATTCATGTTTTCTCTTGAAACCCCATTTACATCTAATGGGATCTACATCCATTGGAGGATATACCAAAATCCATACATGATATTAGTATATTGAATAAATTTTAGAATCCATCGCTTCATTCCACTTGGAAATATATGTGACACATAATTATTACATGTATATTGGTGGATCATTATTAAAAACTAATAATGATTCACCATCATCAGTAACTAAAAAAACATGCCATTGTTGTTCCCTGACCTCTCTTGTACTCTTAAGCAGTTCTTGTGTCTCAGGAACTGTTTTTTTGTTAAATGATGCTTTGTGGAAGCTGATCATGTACCAAATCTTGAGTGTATTGAGCTTCAAATTCATCAAATTCAATCTCCCTCCCACTAAATATGTTTGATATGTTATCCTTATTATGATATATGGAGTGTCATGAAACTATAACCTTTTTTCCAGGGGGTTGAATTGTTAATATCACCTTTATTCATTGGGTTATTTTTTAAAGGTTCGCTTTGTTCCTTAAGGTGAATCTTCGTTACCTAAAGAGGTTGTAATAAAAAATAAACTTCCCTATAAATGTAAATTCAAGAACATGGTTTTTCTTCTCCCACAAATTTAATAGGGAATACCATTTATTGATTTATTTAGTACATGGTTTAGTATGTGATCCATTGTTTGTAACACATATCCCTAAAATAATAATGTAAGACACACATAAATCATCATTGATCTCACCATGACCAATTAGGTGTGGTTACACATTTTTCTTACACCCATAAACTAAGGTGTGTTAGGATAAATGAGTTGGGATAAGATCCCAAACTCTCATAAGTAATCAATGATTTATTAATTAAAATAATTTCCCATGTGGTCTAAGTGAAGTATCATAATCTTCCAACCAAGCTAGTTATCAAATTAATTATTTTATTTTTTTAATTTTTCTATAAAGTCTAACTTAAACCTCATTAATGAATGATATCGATATATAATAAAATTATCAGTAAATGTTATGAATTATGATTCCCCACCCCTTCATTAATAGGAAATGGTCCACAGACATCATTGTGAATAAATTCAAGAAGATCATTAGCCCTTTCACCTTTCCCAAAAAAAGGATATTTTTTCTCATTCCTTATAAACATTAATGGCATACACTAATTTCATTTAGTTATAAAGAGTATATAAATTCATATTGATGTATATTTTTCAATATTTTTTCATTTACATGACCTATCTAGTGATTCCAAAGTTCGGTGTGATATGTTGTCACGACCCGTCCTTGGGGCCGGTCTCGTGACTACCCCAAGCCCGCCTTCCTTAGGCCAGGGGCAGGAGACTAGAACCAAAGGCGTAAATCCCAATAACTAGGAAGGAATTGCCTTTATAAAAGTAAAAAAACACCATAGAGTACAAGAAGTAGTAAAAAACTATGTAAAACCGAAATAATCTGTGCTGAAAGTAAAGGTGCCGGAAGTACAAGACCAACTGTAATGTACAAGCAAAAAGATAAAACATATGAAAGGTGACAAGTAGCTCCTGGATCTTCCACCAAGGATCCGACCTGAAGGGTAGGTACAGATAGCGCTGCTCCTGGATCGTCCACCACGGATCATACCTGAAGGGTAGGTACAGATAGCCTCCACAACGTTCTCTCCCATCAACCTCCTCCAAGTGTAGTTTCTTCATGATGTCCACCACCAGATACTGTCTTGTCGTGAGGTCCACCTCCGGGTACTTTCCAGTCCTCGAACACTCGACCTCTGTCTGTGCTGCCCGTCGTCTGCAACCAACACAACGAGGTGCGGGCATAGCCCATGCAGGGGTGAGTATGACGATACTCAGTAGAGACCTCGAGACCCTCAAGGTCTCACTAAATCCAACAAGGATAACCACAAAAAATATCTCAACAGATAACCTCTACCTAGGTATATGCCCATACATATATCCATGTTATAATGTAACCCATCTCAATCATGAGGAAACACAAATATTATGAAATCAACGGATAACCACTACCCAGGTATATGCCCATACATATACCTAAGTTATCAAATGACTCATCGCAATCATGAGGAAAAGACAAAGGTCATAGACTCAGCTCAAACTAGGATTTTCATTATCGAAACCGTAAATGCTAAAGAGTCTCGTGTCTGGAGTGTACAGCGGTCCTGTCATGACTCCGAAGTACTACTCACTAACCTAAGACTGCTGAGGTACTCCTCCTTTCGAGTATCGCGGGCCAGCCACCCAAACACAGTAGTGCTTACCGCCGGGGTCTTCCACCCAAACACAGTAGTGCACACCCCCTAATAGCCTGCAGAGGTACTCTCCAGACGAGTACCGTGGGTCTGCACTGTCACACAGGTAGTGCTCCGTCCACCATGGGTCTGTTCCCAACAATGTAGTGCTCCGCCCACTGGGCTATTCGACTCACTCCATGTTGAGTCGGTCAAGCAGTCGTCAGGTCTCAGCCAGCTACATGGTCTCCGAACTCCGAACGCTCGTCTCCGTGAGGGACTGCTCCATGAGCTATAGGTCAATACTCCAAGTATCTCAAAGTCCCACGAAAAAGAATCTCAAAGGACCTCCTCGTCATAGGGGTCTCAATGCAACAGACGATGCATCAATCAGATGCCTGGTATGTGTGTTATTAGCCTTTTCGTCCCAGGGTCCCGGTTGGTTTCGTGTGCGAAACAACCCGGCTATATCTCAACTGTACCCCTAACTCTAATAGGGTATACTCAAAGGGACCGTTTCTCAACAATATCACCAATGCCACTGACAGTTCGTTAAACGGACTTCTAGTCTGAAAGTTATTACCTTTTCCGTTCCAGGGGCCCGGTTGGATTTCGGGTACAATCCAACCCAGCCAAATTCCAACAGCGTCCAAACCTCATGTGAAGTGTACCAAAAGTTCTGTCTCATCAAGAGGAATCAAACAAAGTCGACGTCACGTCAACCGGACGTCCGAATCTCAAGTTATAAGCGTTTCTGCTCCGAGGGCCCGGTTGGATTCATGTTCGATCCAACCCAGTCGTACATCAAATGACACCGGTTAACCAAACCGGTCACACCATTGCGATCCATACGGAAAAACACACATGATGGACTACCCATTGGTCCCAAACAGATAGAAGGTGAAAATTTTGAATTTCACCGCATCATGCGTGAACCGGGCCTCGTGGATCCCATGCCAAAACCTCGACATAAATATCCAAAATTAGTCTTGAAACATCTTCCGTAATTCCAGGGTCGCAACGTCACAGACGGTTCGTCATTCTGACAGCGTATGAGAGAGATATGTTCGATACAGGATCCCATAATAATAATAATAACATTATTATTCGGTTTTTCATGGCCCCACACCACAAACTAGAATTTAGTATCCAACATTATACTTGAATCGACCGTATTAATGACGGGATTATATCGCCACTGACGGCAAGCCAATTGGACGTTGCACACATGAGTTATGGTGGGTCGAAGATTTAATAATAATATTAAATCTATTATTTTTCGAGTGCTTCAGGTACCCGATTCAAAAACCCAAAAAGGACATCCAATATTGGACTCATAAATTCCGTCTCGAAGTCATGGTCGCACTGCCACTGACGGTTCATGAAACCGAGATCACACGAAGAAGTTACGGACAAAAAAGTGTTTTATCATCAAAATTAATAATACCATTATTATATTATTAATTTTGATTGATTTCATTCAAATACCCCATGTCACACACCACCCTTCTTCATGCACCACCCATCTTTATGCATGGCCACCACCTTTGGATACCCGCCCAACGACACCTCCAGATCTTTCTGCACTCCATTTCGACTTTGATTTGACTCGGAAAAAAGATATGAATGCATATCCTTGATCCTCGAGTCGAGATCTTCGTGTCCGTATGTCACGCTCAGGGAAACATTGAGCTTCCAGCATCAATAAATATTTGGATGCCTCCTTCCGCGAGCCATTGCGGCTTCGTTCCAAGCCCGAAAAATTAAACAATCCCATATTTGTGATCCTTGCGTCGAGGGCTTCGCATCCATATATTGCGCTCAACAAAACATCGTGTTTCTAGCATCAATAAATATTTGGCATTGAAGAACACACAAAGAACACGTGAAGAAAAAAAAGAAAAAGGAGAATGGTTTATGTGCGGGACGATGTCCATGTTAATTTGGTTATCATCATCGTGAATTTAAGATATGAAGAATCAATAAAACGAATTCAATCATATATAAAAACCCCTACTTCGAAAAGACATCGCACGTCGTCGAACCGTGGAAAGAGCAAGCATCGAGGTCGTCGGGCATCGCGGAAGAATGGTGCTTTTCATGGCGTCACCTCACATTCTTGCCTCGGTTGAAGGAGATTCCCTTCACCAAGAGGAAGATTGCGTTCTTCGTGGAATGTAAGCTGTTCCTTCTAATCCTCCAAAGCTTCTCCGCAGATTAATTGCCCAACATTAAAATTAAAGGCTTCATCTTAATTTAATAATGCCAAGCAATTAAAAACTAAGAGGAGCCAATTCATTAATTGAAATCAAGTTGTCACAACTTATGGGAGAGAGAGAAGAAGGTGAGGAGTTCACATAATTAAGGGGGAGTTTAGAAATTAATTTTACGGGGTGATAAAGGGAGATTTAGGGAGTTCAGAGGGAGGTGAGGAGTTAGGGTCTCGTGTAGACCCCACCACTCATTTATCCTCACATGGGTTGTTGGTGGTTATAGGTCTCACCCTTAACTACCCTTTGTAGGGTATAAATACCATATAAATAAAAATGTGACCACCAACTTTATTTATTTAATTCTAAATCCCCAATTATTAATTCTCAACCCACTTCAAATGCAACTGTGGTATGGTCCCCTTAAGCATTTACCGGTTCTTCGAGTTCATCGGTGCCCTCAGATTTCAATTCCGAGTACCGGTTCAAAAGATAGGAAAACCCACACATACGTTTACTGAATGTACCCAAAAAAAAGTTTGGAAAATTATTATCAATCACCCTCGACCCATGCCGGTCATGGTCTGAATCTACCTAAGTGAATCATCCCCCCAACGAATCCAAATGTACTCTCGAATTTTCAATCTGAGTTACCGTTTTAATGATATGAATATTACAATAAAATAATTTTCATTTAATTATTTTATTTGCGGCCAAAATGTAACTTTTTCTGGTGGTCCGCGCCAGTCAAAGTTAGTATCTGCTTAAATAAACCATTCCCTCATGAGTTCAGTGGTTGTCTTGGATTTTTATTCCGAGCTACAGTTTGTGAGTTATAATCATTTAAAAAATATAATAATTTATTTAATTATTTTATTTACGGTTATGCAATTTTTGGAATTTCTCACAGGAGGCTCGTGCCGACTAAACTGAAGCTGCACCTAGGGTAAACCCGCCATCCTGAGCGCAACAGTGCCCTCATATTTCTGTTCCGAGTAACTATTTAAGAGTTATTACACTTTTTCAGTAAAACTGCTTACGCGCGTTAATATAATCTTAACAAGACTTCAGAAAATTATTTCGGGCACACCGGGCCTCTGAATCAGGTTCTGTTAGAAACTGCATACTCGTAAAATTCAAATAAATTAAGAAAAAAAATTCCCTTGAATTTTACGAGTCTTTACGTATGTGTCATGTGATGTAACTTTTTTATTGACTTCTAATAATTGGATAAAGTATCCAAAAAGTATTGAATTTTATGTAATTGTGTTTTATAATAAAAAAATTTTATCCTTATTAAAATGTCTGATTTATATCCATTATTGAAAAATAATCTATTTGTGTCTATTGTAGAGGTATAAATAATGTTTTTTGAAACTTAAGGAACATAATAACATTAATTTAAAATAATGACCATCCCATCCTGAAATGTGAGGTGGTAGTCCCGATAGTGAAAACATCAATTTTAGCTTAATTGGATAATTGTATACCTACCTCCCCTTAGTCATCTATTTTGACTCTATGTGGTTCATATATTTTAATTCATATAAGATACCCACAAGCTGTATCTATTTCCTATTTTTTAGAAATAGATATCTTTTACTCGATATGAAAACGCACTGGATGCATCCCTTTTTTCTCTTGTTGGGTGTTGATTTACTTCTATTGGCCTTTCCTTCCACATGAGAAAAAACATATTCTTCCAATGACTTCACTTTGATATTATTCATCTTATAATAGTGCGAAGATGTATTGGATTTAAATATTTTTTCTTGCCCTTTCATTTTTTTCACCATAATGACAAATGGATTTTTTGCGCTACATATATTGATCTACTTGGATAATGAGAATATAATGAAATATTAGAGACTTCTCAATTTAGATTAAATAAAAATTAGAAAACTAGAGAATCATTGAGGGAGTGATTCTAGAATGAGATCGGTTCCATGTTCTTTGTGGATATTAATACCTAGAACTTTTAGAAAATGAATGCATCCAATGATCATGATTATGATAAGCCAAGTAGTGGTAACCTCTAAATAATTACACTAAATGAGTGTCTATGAAATCTCAAACCATTTATAACTAGAGCTATCATAGATTATACCATATAGTTTTTGAGCATTCTATATGAATCCATGTTTTCATGCCAATTTATGAGTTCAATAGATATAGATGAGATAATAAAACATTTAACATCTACTGCATCATTCATGTGTTTTTTTGTAGACTAAGAAACTTTCATCAGTCTCCTTTTGAGAAGGTTGATTATGCATTTAGGATTCAAGCACATAAGATTTATCTTAATGGTGTAGAAAAACATGATGGTGTAAAAACAACTCATTAAAGTTACTCCCAATGAGTAGATTCTTTTTATCCATTATTGATTATAAGAATAGTTTGGAAGGTGAGATTTTTATTTTAATCTATAATAAAAGGAGTAGATTATTATTACAATTCATGATTAAATTTTTTTTGAGAAATAATAAATTAATTGATTTTATTAAATCACCCACTATTTTATGAATTCCCCATATCCATCACCATTAAACATGGAATGTATATTTTATAGGACATTCTAGTGTAAATGATCCATTTTACCATTTGTATAACCATAATAAGTGTTTTTAAATATATTTTAATGGTCTTTATGTAGTCATGTCTTTTCCCACTATGGGATTTCATCTCCATGATCAGTTGAGTAGACTTGCTAATCTAGAATTCCCAACATGGATTTTCTCAACACCTAACTCCAAATAACACCAATTCTAGAAAGGGATACTCCTCTTGATGAAAAATGTTTAAGTCAACTCAAAACCTTCATAAGAACAAAAATTAAAAATTTAGTGTCCCAATAGGGGATGGAAATATATATTGCCTTATTGAGTCTTGTTATAAACAAATTAATGAATGAATTAACATGAATTAATATTAGATTGAGGGATTTTATGTTATAATGCATATTTTTTTATATTGTTTTGTCCATTTTTTTGTATTTTTAAAATTTAATTGTATGGTCCGTTAATTAAATAACCATTTTAGGTAAAAATTTTAAGAATAATCAATTTTAGTTAAATTTTCTGTTTCAATATAAATTCATTTCTGCAATTGTGGTGTTGCTTCAATAAATATATTTTTAATTTACTAGACTAAAAAAAATAAATTATTAAATGACCTCATCATTAACTTATGTAATTATTGATTTATTGATCGGACATTAAATAAATCCATGACCTAGGGAAAATAACTGCTTATTCATGACTTCGCATGAGCTATAACATTCCATATGCCGAGCTATGTATCACAGACTTTTCACCATTATGGTTCTGTCTTGAACCATCACCACATTCCATTGGAATCTCACCTAATTTGAAATTTTTATTACTCACACAAATTTGAGGGGAACCAATGGTTTAGTTAATTTAATTAAATAAATATCATTGGGCATGCATGTCCTACATAATAATGTATATAGGTGTGACTCATATGTCATAATTTAATTTAATATTAAATAATTACAAAATCAATTAATAATTTTAATTAAATAAATGCCAACACATAAATTGGTCTTATTCAATCTCATAATTGGTTGAACATGTCATAAATACACCGAAATTATCTAGAAACAATTATATTCATTATTCATTCTTTATTATTAAGATAAAAATAATTGTATTAATTAATTAATTAATTAATTAATTAATCCTATTTAATCTTAATGATCATAAAAAATAATTGGATATTCTCATAAATTTAAAATTCCCGGTAAATAAACTAAATAACCATTATTTGAATATTTATAATTACTAAATTAATTTTCAATTTATAATTCTTTGAAAAAAAAAATTTCCAGACACACAATGGCATTCTAATAAACAAACTATTGTTTTATATTGAATTCACACACATGGGGATTTTGTGTGTTAACTCAGCTAGACTACATAGTGTGTACATGTCATCTACACACCCTATATCAAATTTTCGCTTGCCAGGTAGTCTGGGTAAACACATAGTGTTAAATAAAAGCATCGTTTTACTACATTATAGACGCATATTGATAAAATGTACATGGTTATATAACATGTTCTTCGAACTCACATTTTGTAACCTGGAATAATCAGAATATTATTTGTCCCTACATGATCACATCTCATGTCATTCTTAAAATGTTATTAAATCACTATGAAAATGCAACACTTAATAGACATGAGTAATATTTTGATAACAATCTAATTAATATTAAATTAAAGAACAAATAACATCAAATTAAAACATAAACATGATTTCACAAAGATTAATAGTAAAATAAATTATTATTTATTCAAACATCATCCCTATGATAGCAGTTATTGATCTCTGGCACAACCGAATCATTGGGTTGGTGGGAGATATATTAAAAAATATTTTAATAGTCATTTACTGAAACAATGAAGAGGATCTTACAAATCATATTTATAAATAATTTATTTAATATCTGAAGAAATAAATATCTACTCTTTTGATATTTCTTAGTTAATTATAGTTGATCTTCTATAAAGTCAATTTAAGATTACCTTCAATTTATTTTGAGGACCCAAGGGTATAATCCCTATAGTGGTGATCCACATATTCTCTAATTGTCTCTGAGAAATTCCACTTCTTCTCAAGGTTCTATAAAAGAAAACCGATGGTCTTGTGTTCTTTATTCGTGAATTCGCACTCATCATTATAGAATAAATTATATGATGGGATTTTCGTTCATGAGAAGGATGAATGAGGAGTTAACAGAGAATTATTTGTCTGAAAAAATACTCGATTATTAAAATTGGAATTGGATTTGAATGATTCTAACAATAGACAATATTACTTATTTATATAGTTTTGATTTCAATTTAAAAATTTAATTGCATAACATCCATTAAATATAATTATAACCATTAATTAAATCCCATAACACATAATAATAATAAAAATATTATTATTTTTTGTGAACTAACTATCTTAAAATGGATAAATAATATTTTTCATCTTGTAAATAATTATTTTATCACTGAAAATGGTAAATGTCCATTATAACTTCTATTACATTTGTTGAATACCCAAATAAATATTTTATTCTCTTAACTAAATATATAATTCAAAAACTGGTATATGAATAAGTATTTAATATTCAGAAAAATAAATAAATATAATTTATTAAATATCTGGTAAATAAAAATTTACTCAAATTATCTGATCAAAATAACATGAATGATTTTTTACCCCACTCTTGAGAATAATATTTATTACATTAACTAAATTCAAATATAATATAATTGAGACCCACAAAAACACTTAGTATGTGGCCCTCTAGGAATCATTCTCATTGGAACTATTATGGATTTCCTATTGTCAAATATTATTTTCTATCAATGGGTCATGGCACATAAGTGAAATAACATAATGTCACTATAACTACAATCGCCTTTGAATGTTCATTAGGTGATATAATCCCTTTATCACAATATCTCATCAAAAAGATTTCGTAACGGTGTCATCAACCTATTTTCTCAATAAATTAATCATAGAATATCTGATATAATTTTTTAGTTACACCATTACATATAATTTAGTGTGATTGTTTCACTTCAATCAATAGGAAAAGATATCAACATCAATAAATATTAAAGTAATGAATCATTCCTTGACATATCCAATAATAAAATTTCATTTGCGATGCACCCAACATACCCTAATTCCAGCCAACATATGGAATGTCCGTTTTCATTTTCAAATTGTTGTGTGTGTTTCATGAACAGAATTAATGATAATATTAATGTATAAATACCATTACACATGATCATAGATAGTAATATTCAATGACACCAATACATGTGGAATTCCCACTATTGGGTTTTTTCTCATAATATCCCATAATAGAGATTACGATGTAAAATATTAATGGGAATAAGTCATATAGGCTTATTAGTATCCTTACATAATGGTAAATAAACTATGTGTCTCATCATAATGTTTTATCTAACCATGTAAATATATTATAAATATAGTCATATGACATCATGGTTATCCTGTAAACATGGACCTTCTTTGACCTTATTTGTGCGATAAATAATATTAGAAGTTATTACATTATAGTCATGAAGAACATGAAAAATATGTAGTAAGATATTTAATTTAATTTTTAAAACCTAAAATATTCATGTAATTGATGTAAAAATAGTTGGTTGTAGGTCATGAACTATAAAAAAATTTCTTTTCCGGGCCAATGAAAATTTTTTTATGGTAAATAGTCTCCCAAAAATAATCATCATATGAGGAAATAGTATCATATCGTACAAAGATATATAAATAATTCTCAAAGTGTTATGAATTTTAATGCAATGAATAGTATATTGCCATAGAAGATAAAAAATTAGACATGAAGAATAATGGAATTAATTGTTTTCCCCATGTAATAATTGTATATAAAACCCCATGGTATTTGATTGAAGGTAATTCTTTTTTTCTATATCTTTTTAGATAAATTGATCGATTTTCAAGACTGTATGTATAATAAATATAACTCTTATGTTCATTATATTAACTATATGATAATGGGTCACTATAAAAATTAAGGCCTCAATCATCAATGGAATATATCATATAATTAGCTAAAGAAACAAGGTTATGATTATGTCATTACTGAAAAATAATTAAATGCCTAATGTTTTTCTATATTTAGATTTAATTATACTATTATAAGATTATATAATGAATGATATCAATGTTTTATGAATTTATGAAATGTATAAGTATTTTAATGTAGATGAATTTATTTAAGTAGTTGACTGAATACATTGAATGGTACAAAATGACCATAAAAAATGTGTCAAGGTAATGTTTAAATTTTTATAAAATAAATGATTTTGAGAATATAATCATTTATATGTTCTCTATGTTTAGAAAATATGCATAAATATATATTTATAAGATATTACTGGTTATAATTAAATGGGTTGTGAGTTGATGATTTATTTTATCTTTGTTTGAGTTTGCTGCATGTATGGATTTATGGAAAATATTCAGAAGCATGAAATTTTATTTTTTGAAGCATCCATATTTTTCTTAGATTTTTATGGAGTTAAACATGATTAAATTTATCTAATGTGACATTAAGATCCACTTTATAACTTCTTGGGAATATAATATTGATTTACTGACCTTAGTTATACATTTTTAGACTTGGAATTTGGTCAATCATAATTTGGATGGGTATTAAGGTAACCAAATTATAAAAAGGATTTAGTTTATCTATAGATGAAATTAAATATATTTTACTGACCATTTAAATTTTTGAAATTATCTAGAGACTCGATGAATGACTTTTCTTCCTTTTATTGACTTAATGGTCCGTTAAATGATAACATTAATGCTTTATATAAAAATTTATAGGATATTCATTTCATGGAGTAATATTTGAATTATTAATTGATTTGTGATAAACCAATAGGTGAAACTGAATGTATATTTTTACCCTATCAAAATGTTAAATGAATTTCTAAACTATAGGATATGGTTCTTGAAACAAAATTATTATCCGAGTAATTTTCTTTTTGTTGAATCATATTAAAATTTAAATAATAATAGATTTATGGGGTTTTTGGAATTATATTTATCATTAAAATTGATTTTATGATTGATATATTTCACCCTCCGTAGTTATTTTAAAATTAAACTTTCCATTCATGTCCCATTCTTGAATTATCATCCCTGTTCTCCTACATGGAAACCTCATTATATGAATATTCCAGATAAACATTCTAATTCAATTTATCTCTAATAAAGATGATTTTTTATTACCCAATGTCATGATGTATGATTTTAGGAATGGTATTTTAAAATGAAAAAAACTTTATTGCATGCATTAAAATTTAATTACAAGGGTGAAATTTATTTAAGTGTGGTTGAATAAAACAAACCGTTATTATAAAAAAGGAAGATCATATTCAATACCATATATAACTTGAAAAAAAATATTAGAAGAGAATTTACAAACCCAATACATTTTGAAATATATATATTTTCAATAAATTATACGAATTTAATATCTTTTAATACATAAAATAATTGGTTTGAATTAAATTTCATGCTCAATTAAAATATTATTATTTAAATACGGCGATAATAACATTATTGAAAACATGATGGGTGTGAATAGTAATAAATATATTATGAAAGTTAAATGATTTATAAATTTATAAAAAAAATTAAATGGTTATATTTTGATTAGAAATAAAATATAATCTATTTTTCAAAGAGAGAGAAATGTTTTCTAAAAATTTTATTTTTTTCGAAAGGAGGATTATTCATGCTATGTTTACATAATATAAAATAATTTTTTACCACATTTAGATAATCAATTTGAATAAATAAAATTATTTTCTTAAAACAAATATTATAATAATTTTTAGGTTAATTTTTGATCATTTCTAGGAAGGCTAATTTTTTGGAATAATATTGAATAACACAGATTTCTATAGAAAAATTATTTTTCATTAAAAATATTTATACAGATAAATTATTTTTAAAATTATATTTAAAACAAAATTTGATCTTGTATAAAAATATATTACTAATTTATGTTATTAGAATCATTTTTATATTTAATTCATATATTAATACATTCGATACTTATATTAAATGTATCATAGGAAAAATAATTTTTCACCATGTTTGCGGTTTTATTATAAATTCAATTATGAAAATATTGTAAATTAATTTTTGAACAATAGATTAAATATTTGTATCAAAAATAATTTATAATTTATAGTATGTTTATTTTATTATTCTACCATAAATACTAGTGAAACTAATAGAAAATAATTTGCACGTTTAAGATACAAATTGTTTTATGATGGGTGTTATTCTAAGTGGATAAGGGTTAAAATTTCATAAAACCTATAAAAATATTTTTATAGAAATATGATAACATATAACATATATATAATAATTTTAAACTAATTATTTTTCATTTTGGAATGATTAAAATGTTTCTATCACTTCATCTTTTTTAAAATTCTATGTGTTTCTTCTCCCTCACTTATAAAAGGCCACCCCTATCCCCCCTATTCACACATACATAACCATTTGTATCCTCAACTACCAAAAAATAACATACATAAATCCCTATATAGTTAATATATTTCTTTTTTTAGATTATTTATCCCTCATAATAATGAATTAGGTATAATCCTAAAGAATCTCTCCAAAGAAAAGTGTAAATACTTAAACATTCGTATTTGTTCTTTTCTTCATCCACCACCTTCAAACCATATTCAATAATAATAATATAATAACAAAATTAATTAATATATTATTATATTTTATTATGATATATTAATAGCTTATATCTTTAACCACTTCTATTAAATAGGAAACAAAACATTTGATCATGTGTACGACATACTACCACCTACCCAACTAATGTAACTTTTTTTCCATCACCAGCACTTAAGAACATATAAAATAATTTGCTAAAAACATTATTTGATATTTTATAAATAATAATACTTTTTAAATTATTATATCACATTAACCTTATTATATTTCATTCCATTTGAGCTACAATAATGTCCCTCAGGGTTTCGGAGGACTACCACATTATAATGTGGTGAGATAAATTATTTACATACAATTTACATGGACAGTAGTAATAATAATGTAAATTTTTTTATGTGATATTTATTAATCTAAATTATTATTTAAATATATTATCACATCTATTTTCTTACCTTCAAAACCATTGGAATACAGTAATTTCACTCATCCTTACGTGTGGACTACCACCTAAAAAATGATGTGAAATGTTTTTCATTTTAATTTTACATGGATAGTAATAATGATTAATATTAATAATATAATATATATATATATTTAATTTTAATTACATGTAAAATGTTGATTAATATTTACTTTCTATACTTTTTATCTATTGAGAAATATGGAAACATCGTTAATGCTTACGTAAAACCTACCGTCTCAATTAATGATGCAATAAATTTTAAATCTAAAAAATTCATGGACTACTATAAAAAGATATATTATAAATATATATGATATTTATATAATTTTTATTATAATAAAATCTATGTAACCATGATAAAATTAGAAGGACCAAAATTACTGAACTAAAACTTACATGAAAAATGAAATAATTATCATATCCAACAGTGATTTTAAGAGTGTGTTGTTAATAATAGATAGATAAAATAATATAATTCAACCATATATGGAATTGGATATATGATTATGGTTATTCAATATATTTATAATAAATAATTCTTTTTACACATTAGTTTTAGACATATATAAAGGAAGAGGAGCATGAGGTAAGGTTTTTCCATATCACTTTTACTTTTATAAGACAATCACCATATTCACCAAATATTCCATTATGTGGTTTATATAATTCCAATTTAGATAAGTTATATCATGAATATATTTATATTAATTTTATTTAATTATCAATTTTAAATTGTTTTTTTAATTTTTTTGATTATTCAAATGTAACCAACGTAGAGATGGTTTATTTCACAATCCCATTATTTTTCAAGATAGATTTTTATTATATCACCCTTGGGGTAATTGATTTATATTAATATAATAAAATAAATATATTTTATTATCATCTTGTTATTAATTTATATCATTTAATAGTACTATTTTTTTACTCACTAGTATTATAAATAATTGAGAAATATATTTTCGTTTTATTCGACATTGTATTACTCTTTGGTAGAAAATATATTTTTATCAAAATCCATTTTTTCTAACAAAAATTAAAAGAAAAAATTTTACCCTTTCAAAATGATTTGTAAAGGAAATTTTTAAACATTGTATCTTTTTGTAAAATATTAAAAATTTATTTGTTTTAAACAAAATCCCATTTAACTGTTGTCAAAAATATAAAACTAATCTGTTGTTTATTGTGTATGGCATGAAAAAATGTTTTCTCCATCATGAACAATCAATTTTTTTAAATATTATATTATTTTATTTAAAAAAAAATCATCAAATATTGTTTTAAAAAAAATTAATATATTTATTTTAACATTTAATTTTAGATGTGATATGATTATTTTCTAAGAAAAGTCATTTATTAACATTTTTATTGTCTTTGAATTGATTCATGACATCAACCCTTATTTTTTAATTAAGATCCATTGGGTTTTTTTATTTATATCATAATTATTTTTATTTGGTTTGTTTATGATCAATTTTATTAGGGATGAAAAGTGTTATTAATATTCACCATATGATTATTATTTTTTATAATTATGTGTATTTTATTGGGGTTAGTGTTATAGGATCTAAATACGAATGTATATGATCAATAACAAGGGTCGGTGAATCTAATGTTTAAAAACATTCAATTTTAACCTTAATGAAAACTATGTTTATCAATGTTAAACAAGGTAAATTAAGAAGACCTCTTCTAGTTCATAAAACATACTAGGTTCCAGAAATGTGGTTCCAGAAATGAAACTTAAGAAAAGTTTACAAGGAAATGATTCGATCATAATACATGTAGAATCTTACTTAATAGAGTATACAAAAGAACAAGAATTTATAAGAAGGTTATACTTTATTACTTATATAAAAAGTAGTGGAAGTCAACTTGAAACAAAACAAGTAACTAGTTTGAAATCATTTACACAAAGAGAAGTGTATCCAAAAAACCTGGATAAATGTCCCTTGATTTATAATTTCTCAATATTTTGTCTTACCCACACTAGGGTAAGCCCTCGATAAGAATCTTGGAATCTTCTTTGTTATCCCTGAAAGACCTAAAACATGTAGGTAGTTAGAATTGGTTAATTAATATCCACAGATGTCCTCGATATTTATGTTAGTCGGTGCATCTGTCTTCATATCCCCGGAATTGATCGATTGTACACAACAACAATTCGGGTCACATGAAGAAATCTGAAGAAGATGTTCAGTATGTACAAGTGATGAGAGACTCTCTCTCTGTCTATATCACATCAGCAACATTCAATCTCTGGAGTGATGGAACAGTAGTGATCTCGTTCAAATGAGCTCTTCTTAATACGCATTTCTCCAACGGTTGGCCGTCTCCACCAACTGTCATATTTTTCCTTGAATTTATGAGGGACCTATACACAAGTCACTCAAACAATGGTTAGTTAGAAATAGAATGTATGATATTGGTTCATAACTATAAAACATGTATTAAAAATATGGTTTCATAAGCAAATCTATTTTTCAGAGTCTATGAAAAAACTAAAAAACAGATTCTATACAAATAATAATTTGGTGACTATAAATCATGGATATTAGGATTCTTTTTTACAATGAATTAAGAAACTAAATTTTATAGATTTGGTAATCTGAATTGAATTGAATTCAGAGTAAGAATTCGGAGGAATTAAATGTATGTATTATATGGAATTCAGTGTATGAATTCTAAGGAGTTCAGAGTCTAAATTCTAAGCAATGTGGAGTCTGAATCTTGAAGAATTCAGAGTGTCAATCATCAAGAATTCAGAGTCCTAATCCTGAGGAATTATGAGTCTGAAATCCAATGAATTCGGAGTGTTAATTCATAGGGATTGGGATTCTAAATTCCTAGAAATTTGATGTTGGAATTTCAATGAATTCTGAATCCGATTTTTAGATAATTCGGAGGCTGAATTTCAGAGAATTCAAAGACATTATTTTTGAGATTCTGAATTCTAAATTTTAGTTAATTATGTGTCTGAATTTCAGAGAATTCGAAGTCTGAATTTCAGAGAATTAAATGTTTGAATTTCAAAGAATTTTGAATCAGAAATTCAAAGAATTCAAAATCTAAATTTCATTGAATTTGGTGTTTGAAAATAGAATACTCTATAGCCAAGGAGTTATAGGATTCCATGGTTTTAGATGTGAAAACAAATTTTACCCTTCGGATTAAAAATATTTATATTTAGAGAAATTTTAAAATGTAGAATGATAACGTATGTATGGATAAAATTTCCATTGGGAAGGAAAATTTTATTTATTAAGAAATTTATTAAAGAAATAATTAATTTTCCTTAAGTTAGAGGGTTTTTTATTTTCAAAACATTGAAGAATGGAAAAGTCATAAGGAAACCTTATTGACTCCAAAATCTCCCTATTTTTGGAATGCACAATCATCCTTTCGGAAAAGAATATAAGGTCTTAAAAAATTTCTTTATGAATATAAAAGAAAACGTATCTCCCTTTACATATGAATCATAGTGAATATGACTATCTCACCTTAGGTTCTTAAATCCACACGGTTCATATTCATAATTTCTTGAATGAGATTTTACATTTTCTTGAATACGAAAATCTTCTTTAATATGAACTCCCCATATATAGACTCCTCCTTACTTAGGAAAATAACTTCATTACTTACTAATATTTTTATTATTTTCCCCCAATTTGTGATTTTCAAAAAAACAATAAAAGGAAGTGAAATACTAAATTTGGCACCTGAAATATTAGTACAAATTGATTAAATATATGAAGAACATCCCAAATTATATTATGATTGAAAAAGTGTGTACAAAGAATAAATCAGATCAAATTACGGGAATGGGGTAGAATTATCCCTCTTTCATATTCATTATTAACATCATTAAAATATATTTCATCTTCATTATCTACTTTTGATCATCTTCCACAGGCTTGAGGAGTTGATCTTGATCTTCATTTTTCTTCTCCAAGGCTTTGATCATTTATTTTTCAGCCCTAAGAATATCTTCCCGAGCCTTCAAAACATATTATTTCCTAACAAAAATTTCTTTAAAATCTATTCTGATATCACATTCTATCTTCCAATTAGTAGCCACTTAATTAAGCTTACCATTCACATCCTTGACTTCTTGCTTCTGAGTTGTCTATCTGAGAGTAATATTTTCCCCAAAACTCCTATTAAGTTCATTAATCTTTCCATATTCAGTTTCCAAGGCATCCTTCACACTTTAATGAAATTAATCAAAGACTCCCATGTCATTTATTGTATTCCTTGACCAGTTTATAAACTGCTTCCATGGTCTTTTATGAGATTTATATTTTGTGAATAATTTTTTGTAATCATTCTCTTGCTTTTCAAACTAATCAATGAGAATGGAAACTAAATCTTATTTCTAAACGATCAAATGCTGAAGAATTTTGTATCAGGATTATATACTTAGAAATAAGAGAATTGTATCAACCAAAATCTTCAAATATTGTACCAGTATATCATGTCTAAGAAAGGACTATTTCAAATCAGAGTTTTTGGTTGGTGAGGATTCTTTTACTATGTCTTCAACATTCCTCATCAATGAAGCACCGATTGTTATTCCACTATAAATTTTCTATGTGTATAAACCAACACATTCTTTCCCTTATCACCTCTCAGAATGATCTCTTCTGGTTTGGGTGATTCATGCTCACTATTTGATAACTGAACAATATTGTCTTCCATAATATTTTCTTTTTCGGTATCTGACAAAATATCCTCAAGCTGAATAAAGTCATTATTGCTACCCTCTTATTCATAGAGTTTATTCACTTCTTTTTGACCCTTTTTGTCTTTTCCTATTGTCACATATTTTTTATATTTTTCTTTAGTGGTTTTTATTGATAGATTCTCAAAATTACTATCCTTATCATGATAACCTTCTACTTCCATATCATGTCTTTGGTATCACCAATTCCCCATCCTCCTCCTCCTCTTTCTTCTACTACTTCCCCCTCTTGCACAATTTCTTCTTCATGAAATTATTTCGGAATCACCAACATTTTTTCCATATTTAAAGGAAATTATTATTGTACAAATGATACAAATACATGAATTTTTTCAGAACATTACTCATCATCCTTGGGAATTGGTTGATGGATTCCAGCCTCCGACATTATCTTCATCTACTTCTTTTTATTCTCTTGCTTTTCATGATTTTCATCTGCCATAAACATCAATGCTTTTTCCTCAGTAGGGTCCATGCCAAACCTAGGCTTCCCTTCTTTCTTATTCTTCTTTTATTCTCTCCACCTATCAACCATTTCATCAGGATAAGTTTTTTTCTTGTTTGGTTTTGGGGGTGATGATTTAGTTTCATTAGACGCATGGATTTTTTCATTCTGTTTGGGTTGCATTTCCTTCTTCTTCATTGAACCCTTATTGTAATTTTCATACTCTTATGGAATCATTGATAAAGATTTTATTTTTGATTCATTTAAATCATAGAAATCTCCTAATTCACTAGATAAAACCATCTTTCATTCTACTTAGAGTATCATCACTTAACAATATAACATTGAAATTCTTTGGCTTAAAACTATAAGAAATTTTGAAACACTCAAGAAAAATAACTATAATCATGGATATTATGGCATGAAACATGAAAATTTGAGACTTCAAATTCCCAATCATGATATTCTCAATAATATCCAAGATATAATTGACCAAGATTATCTTCTTGAGAATCACCAAGTAATATACAATATAGATGACACTATTCATTAGGTAATCCTTATCCCCTTTTCACAGAATGATAAAACTATGAACCCATAATTCATGAATCCTGAATATTTTTGATAGATGAAAAATCTTTGAATTCTTCACTGCTGAAATACCAATATATTCTATATAATTCTCCTTATCAAGTTATCATAATACATCTACTAGCTTGTTTTTACCGATCTCTACACCTCCTTCATATGAAATTCTAATCATGATGGCCACCTTAGTGCAAGAATAAAGGTAGGTCTTAACATAAATTTAGAAGAAAAACTTATCTCTACCTCAATTTTTAAATAAACATACTGTATCATATAATTCAACAAACAACTATGGATAAATTGGATCGTGCTTCTTCGGGTATGAAACAAATAGGCTCTCCCAACAATTCATCATGATATTATCTGAAATTATAGAATCATTCATAGTAAGGAATTTTGGATCGACTAACATCTCATTGTATTTTTTCCAGTATGTGATTTTATTTACGTATTAATTTTTTTAGGATAATCTTGCATAGAAATTTGTAATTGAAGAGAACATGGAGATTCAGAATGACCTTAAGTATAACAGTAGGGATTGAAAACACAAGAGCATTGAATATTGATGTGGGACATACAACAAGGGTCATTATATAGGCATTTGAGTTGATAGTTCACCTTCCTTTTTTGATACAACAAATGAAATGATAGCCAAAGAATAAATTTGGTAGGTTCCGATATTTTCTGTTTTTCAAAAATAAAAATTCAAATTTAAGGAAAACATAATAAAAAAAATTTTAAAAAATATTAGTATACCAAAATGTAAAAATATGATTACAAAAATTTAATAATTGAAATTATACCTTCCTGATATCTTGGAAATTTATTTGTAATGAGTAAAGTTTCTCTTGAAGAATTTTAGACTTTATTAAAAAAAATATTAAAAAAATTATTATGAAAATTTTGATTATGAAAATTTTAATTACAAAAATTTTGATTACAAAACTTTTGATTAATAAATATTTTAATTATAAAAATTTTGATTACGAATATTTATATTACAAAAATTTAAAAATTACTTATACAAAATTATAATCCCCCATATGAGAAGAAGTTTCATACTATAAAGAGATTGGTTTCTACAAAAAGATAACATGAATGATTACCTTATATTTATCATTCCTAAAATCTATTTAATGTATTCAAATCTATAAAAGTGAAAATATTTTGTGAAAAATTCATCACGTTTCTCTTGTGTTCTGATAAAATGAAAATTTATTTCTTTTTTTTGTGTGTGTTCTCTAAGAAAATGATGCCTAATATCTATGTGTTTTTCCCATGAGTGATGTCCAGGGTTTTTAATTAGGGCAATGGCACTAGTATTACCGCACGAGATTTTTATTATGGGAAAACTCATACCATATTCTGTGAGTGCATGTTTCATCCATAACCCTTGAGCATAAAAACCTCCAGCTGCTACATATTAAACATCAGCAGTGAATATTACAACAGAAAGTTTCTTTTTGGATTACAAGGAAAGTAATGAATATCCTAATAAATGACCTATTCCAGATATACTTTTCCTATCCATTATACATCGACTAAAGTCATCACCCAAAATACAATTTAAAAAAACTCATTTCATGAAGTATAAAAGAGTCATAAATCCATGGTTCCCTTTATGTATTGAAAAATTATTCTCACAACATTTTACTGAGATTCCTATCTATTGGATTGATTTATTGCACATAAACATATTTAAATCATTACATATCGATAAATATTATTCAATTATAGTATACTACATATCATTCCTCTAAATAATGTTTAATCAACTGGTTTCCTAACTCCTTCAAGATCTAGTGAATTAGATGTACTAATGGGAGTACATATACTCTTTGTGTTGCATATTCGTACCTTTTATGACTATAATATATATAGTTATGTTAAGATATATAATTTCCTTCTTGTTTTTGGGAGAATCAAAAACCAATAAATTTTTTTTACTCTCCCTGAATACTTATTTAGAACTCATATTTCATTAAATTTTCAAATAAATCCAGTAAAGATTACTGAGTTAAACTGAATATAATGTAATCAACATAAATTTTAATAATAAAAAATTATATCTTATCATTCTTTATAAATAGGGTAGGATCAACATTTTTCTTAATATAATAGTTTTGTAACAAAAATCTTATTATTTTATCTAACCAGGATCTTGGGGATTGTTTAAGCCCATATAAAGCTTTGGTATGTAGGAAAATAAGTTCAGGATGTTTTGAATCCTCAAAAGCAAGAGGTTGTTCACCAACAACATCCTCTTTAAAATATCCATTATGAAAAGCGCATTTAACATCCATTTTAAAATGATTAAAATTGATGAATGCTACAAAGGGACATAGAATACAAATATATTCAATTCCAGCTACTGGATCACCGATTACTTCATAGTCTATTCATTCTTATTGATTATAGCCTTTAGTATCAAATGTAGCCTTATTTCTTATAAAGAATCAGTTAATCATCACACTTATTTCTAAAAAACCATTTTACATCAATAACAGATGTTTCCTTATGTCTTTCAACTATGTTCCATATGTTATTTCTTTCAAATTAATTTAGTTCATGTTGCATAGATTTTACCCAATCGTAATCCCCAAAACCGTCATAAGTGATTATCGGTTCTAATTGAGAATGGAATGCAAGATTTTCTACTTCATTTCACAAAAAAATTATAGTCATTAAAATTTTATTTGAATCACAAATAATACTATCACTGGGATGATTCTTAAGAAACAACTGATTTGGGTTTTGTAAAACCTATTCACCAACATATCATAATAAATAATACAGGGTAAATGCTTGAGAAACATTTTCTTGATCATTTTCCTTATCAAAAGGATATTGTATCAAGGTTTGATAATAGGTTTTTGAAAACACATATGACGATGTTGGTTGATGTTATTCAAGAACAAAAGGATCAGTTTCATCAAATTTAACATGTACTGTTTCTTAAACTATAAAATTATTTTTATTAAAAACTTTATAAGTCCTAGAAGATGTTGAGTATCCAATGAAATTTCCTTCATCAGATTTGGTTGAGAATTTATGTAAATTATCATTATGATTCACACAACATGGTTCTATTTATCTCTTGAATAATTCAATTTCTTCTTTCAACAACACCACTCTCTTGAGGATTTCATAGTGCTGAGTAATTATGATTCATGCCTTTTCTGGTACAAAATGTTTCAAAATAATAATTTTAAAATTCACATCCATGATCACAATGTATAGTTATGAATGGAAATTTTTTCTCATTATTAACTTGGGATTAAATGATTTTGAAATAAGAAAAATCTTCAGATTTAATTTCTATAAAATTGACCCACGTAAATCTAGTGTAATCATCAAGTAAAACAAATACAAAATATTTTCCTCTAATTCTTCCACTTTGTGTTGGTCCAAAAGGATAAATTTGCAACAAATGTAATGAATCCATATTTGAGGCTTCACCAATTGACATAAAATATGATTTATGTTTCTTTCCATATTGACAAGGATCACAAACATTTGAATAATCATATATATGCTCTAGTATATCCTTTACAAGTCATTTTATAGAGAGTTTACAAATGTTCTTAAGGTTATAGTGTCCAAACCATCTATTAATTCCATAACCAAGATTGATCTTCCATTACAATAAGGAAAGGAATATCATGGTTTATATGGTCTTCTATTTTTAGTGTGCATATATTCTCTTTCTAATGGGAAGAATGAATAAACACTTAGAATTGTGTACTAATAATTTTGAAATCCTAAAATTCAAAAGATAAAATTCATAATATAATTTGAATATGAAATTGAGGTTCTTTTAAATACCTATAACAAATAATACATTTCAAACCATCGTTTTTATAAGAATAACAACGTTACGTATACCAATAATTTATCCATGAGCATTATCACAAAAAGATACATTTCCTCATTTGGTATTGATAATCTTTTCAAAGAAGTTTTTAATAGCAGTCGTGTTTTGGGAACATCCACTATCCATGTACCATGTATTATAATTGATACATTCTTTGTATTCCAAAAAATAAGATTGTTAGAATTTAGGAATTCAATTTTTCTTGGATTTAGAAATTTCAGAAAGCATGATTTTCGGAATCCACATTTCAATAGAAATAAAAATTTGTATAAAAAACTAAAGATTTATTTTTATATAGAGAAATTTATTTTGTCGAATGTGAATCACAGAAACACTTAGTATAGAATTGAACACATTGCGGAAATTTTTTTTTACAAAAAATTGGATTAGAATGAGTATAACCAAAAGCAGAACAATTTTTTAGAGATTGAATTTGGGAATATATATTTTCAAATTAGTCCTTACCATAGGAAAAGTTTGATAAACACTTCCTCAAGGAAAATATTTTTGACATTAGTTTAATAAACATGTTTTTATCCTAAAAACATTCTCATTAAAACTAGAGTTAATCTCGAAAAAATATATAATAATTACATATTTAAGATCTTTTGAATGTTTATCCTTCTCATAATGAACTTCCTCAAGCATTTTAGAAATGTTTTCAAAATAAAAAATTTTCTTATCATGATCTTTAGAAATATATGAAGGTTATTTAGTTAAAATAAAAATTCTATAATCTTCCTTATCATGAGTTTTCTTGAGTTTATAATTTTCCTACTCATGAAGTAACAAAAACCTACATACTTCTTCATAAGTATGTTATATATTATCTTCATCATAAGTAGATTCCTCTTCTGATTTGTTATATTATTTTTCATTAGTGTAATTTGCTTTCAAGGATACATTAGTGATAGATTCATCATTGTGTACCTTGTCCATTGGAAAATTATTTTAAAATGGTAATCTGGCTAGTAGACTAAGAATAATCTGACTAAAAGATTCATACTCTTAAGATTATTTAGAAGAGTCTCCACCTCTATAACTCCATTTTTCATTTACATTATATACCGTCATAGATTTAGACTTGTAATAATTATTTCTATTCCTCTATTAATTCTTTTAATTTCATTCATTATTCTTAATTAAAGGGAAATCTAGCCTTATATGCCCAGCTTTTTTGCATTCCTAACAAGGGACTTCTGTGTCTCTCTTCTCTTTTCATTCATTCATTTTAAATCTATACTTAATTTATTTCTTCCAAACTATATTTTTCATCCTTCTATCATTATTTTCATGTTATTTACCACCATGTTCACTATCAATATATTTAGTTAAAACAGTTACTTTCTTAGACTTGGATTTTTTAATACTTTGAGGAGTCTTGGCTGTAGTAGCAGTAAAGGCTACAGTTCCATTTCAATTCTTCTTCTTCATATCAACATCACAATTAATTGTTGTCTCATTTAAAGAATAGTTTTTAAATGTTCATCAAGAGTATTTTGAAAAACATTCTTATTCACATCAGTAGTTGTTCTTTTGGATTCCCACTCATTAGGCAAGATATGTATAATCATGTCCACACAATCCTCATCATCTAAACATTTATCACCCATAGATTATAGACTATATTCAATAGTCATAAACCATTGTAGTACCTTGAACACTGGTTCTCCATAAAGAAATAGTAATCCATGATTTTCTTTTTTAGGAATATCACTTCTAGCTTCAATAAAATTTGATGAACAAAAATGAGTAACCTTTAATTTCTTTCAGACATAATTAGCTACTTCACAAGAAGAAATATTACTATATATATTGTTGGTCATGTAACACAAAAGATTATTTCATTAATTATTTTTTAATTGATATTTCTAATTTTCTTGATTAGAAAAATTTCTGACATCTTAATCAAGAATATTTTAATCTACAGTAAGCAAAACAAAGTTGTTAACTCTAGTATTAATAAAAAAAGTCTTCATACGATCTCTTCAATTTCAATAATCATTCCCATACAATTTAGGTTGTTTGTTTGGATTTAGATTGCCTATCAAACCAACATTCAATCCAACCATTTAAAAGAGAATATTTTTCCATAGAAACTTGTTAATAGTATAAGATTGTGTAGAAGAATAAAAATCCTATGCATGGAAAATATTTTCAACAATGAAATCGTGAGCAAGAAAAATTATATGTGAATATAATTATTTCAAAAACCTACTGTAATAAAAATTGTTGGATTGATATATGAATGTATATTCTTAATAATAATAGGGGGTTAATTTCATGTTTAAAAAAATTCATTTTTATCCTTATAGAAAACATGGTTTAACAATGTTAAATATGGTAAATTCAGAAGTCCGCATTTAGTTATTTAAACTTTCTAAGTTTCGAAGATGCGATTCTGGAAATAAAACATAAGAAAATTTTATAAGGAAAAGATGCTATCTAAATGTATATATAATATTACTTATCATATTATAAAAAATAACAAGAAACTAAATGAATGCTATACATTCTTACATTTTAAAAATGTTCCAAAAATAAACATGAAACAAAATAAGTAACAATTATGAAATCATTAATCCCAAAAGGGATATCAAAAAACCGTAAATAAGGGTCCCAAGATTTATACATTAAAAAAATTCTGTCTTACCCACACCCAGGTAAGTCTTCAATACGATTATCAGAATCTGCCTTGCTATCCTTGCATGCCCTAGAACATTAATGTAGTCAGAACCTCAACCTTCATATCCAGGGAAGTCCTTGATTTTTATGGTTATCAGCAGCTCTGACTTCATATAACTAAAATCCTTTTTATGTACGCAACAACAACTATAGTAACATAAAGAATGATGGGCAATATGTTTAGTACGCACAAGGCATTAAGGCGTCTCTCTCTAGAAATAACATTAGTAGCATAAAATCACCAGAGTGATGGATCTGTAGTGATCTTGTTTAAATGAGATCATATTCATAGGCACTTATCCAATGGTCAGATTCCTCCTCCAACATTCTTATTTTCCATTGAATTCAACAGTTACCTGTACACGTGTCACTCGAACAACAGTTAGTTAAAAACTGAATGTATGACATCGTTCCATAACTATAAAAAGTTTAAGGAAAATAAGGTTTCATTAAGAAATCATTTTTTAGAGAATAAGGGAAAAAATAAAGTTTGGCATATAAATAAATAATAATTTCGAGAATATAAAGAATGGATATTTGGATTATGTTTTCCAAATTATTCAGAACATGAATTCTCTAGGATTCAGAATCTGAGTTCTATTGATTTCGGAGTCTGAATTTTAAGGAACTCAGATTAAGATTTATAAGGAATTTAGAGTTCAAATTATGAGGAATTCAGTGTCTGAATTTTAATAATTCAGAGTCTGAATTTCAGAGAATTCAGAGTCTAAATTTCATAATATCCAGAGTCCGATTTTCAGAGAATTTGAAGTCAACATTTGAGAGAAATCAGAGTCTAAATTTTTTATTATTCAGACTCTAAATTACAGAAAATTAAGAATCTATATTTTTTAGAATTAGGAGTCTAAAAATTGAATACACTATAACCGTGGATTTATAAGATTTATATCATTTTGATGTTAAACAAAATTCTACCCTTAGGAATAAAAAGAAATAGATTTAGAGAAATTTAATGTGAATAATGAAAACATAAGTGAAGAGAAAATTTCATTGGGGAATTAAAATTTTCTTTATTAAGATAATTTGTAGGGAAAATAATTTTACATAACATAGACTGTTTTTGGTTTTCAAAACATAGAGGAATAGAAAATTCATAATGAAACTCTATTGACTCAACAAGTATTACAATTTCATTTGTTATTTTTTCAATATGAATGTTTATAATGACTATGATTCAACCATTTTCTATGAGGAATGAATTGGAATTAGTAACTCATGGTTGGGGTCTAGTTATAGATTATCCTATAATGCATTGAAAGGACTCACGAGACAAATATGTTAGGTAATTTAGATAGGTTTCAAGACAAAAATTTAAAGGGACTTGTGGATGGTCTTGACATATTGTTTCATATGCACACCATTATCGATTATATAATCAATATATCAGTTACTAAGGTCTATGTGATTATTAAAATAATTATAATATCCAAGGATAATAGTCAAGAAAATGTGATTATATATATATATATATATTAATTTCATCATCATTTATTCGTGTGATATTATGATCATATATTTTTTAAATATAATATGTCTCAATTATTTAAATTTAAATATTCATTATTATAATTTATTCATGATATATTCGAGTATAAAGTTTATATTAGTGAGCATAAAATCTCAACTCACTATTAATTTTTATTTTCCCCAACATACATGGAAGAATTTTCTGATTGATAAACTGGGACATGATAAAGCGAAATATGGTGATCTCCATGAAAACACTTCGGGTATTTTATATTTTCAATTATAATGTAAATGTCTAGTATATATCTAGTTTATAGGTAATATTTTTCTTCTCAGTCCATTATAATGTGACTCATTATATCTTATGCTAATGTAAATATGTAACCTCGACACTATGATACTAGGTTCAATGAATTTAAAAGTAGTAATGAATATATTTAACAAATAATAGTCCACTTTGAATATGTTAACAACTAGAAAATTGAAAAATCCTTATGTTTTCAGTTTAATTTCCGACGTAATTTTTCTATTTGAAAATAATACATGAATTTTGATATGAATAATATAAATGTTATAATTAAAATTATTGAATTTCTTATCAAACAATCAATTTGTAGAGCTATAAATATAAAACATGGTATATATATTCTTGCAAAGTTGTAGTTTAATATAGTAATAGTCATATTATAATAATATATCACATTAATAAAATCCTAGATAATACTAATATTGACATATAAAAAAATAAATTGATCAATAATATAAAACTAAATATTTCTAGTGAAGATTCATTCAGTGATTATGAAACCATTATATTTAGATCCACATTTTAAAAGCCTTTTCATATATGGTAGATATAAACCTTAGAAAATACACAATCACTAATTCAATGTTGATATCTGTATAATTATTACCGAAGAAATACTCATGTGGATGTCTTGATTTTATTATTTATGTAACACATCCACTTCAGTGGATCTCCCAATCCATAATATCATATGTAAAACATTATCATGGGAATATGTTTCTTATAATTATTCATCCAAATGTTGGTGTATTTAGTAAGAATAATTAAAAAATATATTTTAACCCATATAGTTTTGGAAAATAATATGGGAATATATTCATTTTTCTCTATTTAATAAAAAATCTATACCATTTTAATCCTTATTGGGATCTAATAATAGTCATAAATAATTATATTAAGTTGTTTAACATACCAGACATTTATATTAGAGTGTTGAAAATGGTGTTATATGATATTAGCAACAATATCACAAGACTCCACACAAAATAGTACATGTAGAATTTTCTCCCATAGAGTATCCTATTAATGATTCTATATATAAAATGACTATTGGACTCCCTGATTTTTATAGAATACATAATTCATGTTAAAATTGGAATATTAACATTTAGTTTAAAAATTTTTAGAGGTGACGTTATATTTTCTACAAAGACTGGTATAAATTCACTATATGCCATGGTATTGGTATACTAACAATTGGTGTGTGTGGGTGTGGGTTTGTTGATATATATGTACTAATATGTACATATCAAAGGTAATTTAATTATTTTAAAAATATATTAACTAGATATTTGAAAAAATATTAATAAAATGGAGTTCAAAATGTGATTTAGAAATGGTTATGATTAAAAAAGATTAAAAATCATATTTCCAAGTATAATCGAATATTCTCAAATTTCCATATTAATGATAAGGTCAGTGATCATTTTCTGTTAATTTATATTTACATGTTTTTATGAGTTTAAATATATAATTACTATTTTAATATTAACCTTGCCTTAATCTATATGGGGTTAGGAGTGGATCACCCAAATATTCATACAATGGACTCATATTTGGTTGAATAGAAAACAACCATACAAGAGATAGTTCTTTAATGTATATTAGAATGATAATTTATCTTCCATGTAAATTCTATTAACATCCAAGCACTCATCACTTTCTCTATATCATTCCATAATATATGAGGATGATTAAGTAAAGTTAGATAGTGGGTATAGAACCAAATATCACAACCATGGGAGAGAACTCATTTCCAAAAAAAGAACTCACTAGTGATCATTTTAGTCACAACTATGTTCTCTTGTATTAGAAAAATCAATGAGGTGGGTTTTATCCCTCCATGTTTAAGATCAAAATAATGGTAATTAATATAAATAGGATACATGTATTCAAATGAAATAATTAAAACAGCCGTCCATTAATGTTTCATTTTTTTAATCTCCTTCATCAGGGATCATTCCATGTGTCAATGAGATATATAATCATTCATCAATGATGAATGTGTGTCCCTCTCATTAATTACCTTGTTAAGGATTCACTCCAACAATGTCATGTAAATTTCTCCATCATGAATCCAGTGAAACATGTAATGTTATTTCTCCCTTTAATGATTTTATTCATAATATATTAATATTATTTTTCTTCAAACACCCCTTTTATAATTTTCATATGTGATTCTATGATAATTAAGGGTCCAAAATGCATTATATATTACAATTAAATGATTTAATTTCAAATATTTAATTCTTATAATTAATTCTATGAGGTGTTTCATGATTTAATTGATAGATTATATTATATATCATGTTGATGATTTAGACTTCCATATATCTCAAGGGAGGGTTTAAAGTAAATTATAATGATTTATAGGATTGTTTTCCTTTATTATTATTTTGTTTCATATAGGTAATGTGGTGTTTTGAGTCCTATTTTTTTGTTGGAAGAAATGTAGTGTTGAATTGTGGATGAAATTACAATTTATATAATACACAATCTATGGTTTATGATCTGAGGCAGTATTTTTACATATATAATCTGATGATAAAATTTGTGTTTTAATTGAGTAGAAAAAACTATATTATATAAATTTTTGGTTTTTATAGAACTGATATTGTCCATGAATACTATTTTTGATGGTATATTATTTTTCCTTGGAATGATCTATTGATATGAGTTTATAGTATTTTTTAATGCATTACATTATATTAAACACAACATATATTATAATTTTCTTCTCTCCCTTTGATACATAGTTTTTTTGGCAGAAAACATAGTCTTATTTTAGATCTCTATATTACATTGGTACATGTGTTGGTCCATTATGTTGATTCGTTAAAAGGCATTGAACTGATATACTATCAAAATGATATATTAGGCAATTTTTTATTTACGTTTAAATTGTGATTCTAGAACATGCCTACATTACTATTTTAACATGTCCAGAGGCCCTCATGGAGAATATGTTTTCTAATATTGTTTGGATACTAAAATTTACTTCAACAACCTCATAATGGTTCGGAACATTCACTTACTTCATATTCCTAAGATAATAAAATATTATTTTATAAAATCTAAATATAAATAGAATATATAAAATAAAGCATTAAATTTTCTCATAAAACCCCACTAATAAATATTGTTCAAAGGTGAGATGAATTAAGTTTTATTAAAATAATACATCAAATTGAGGTGTTATTAATAAAAACATCCTATAATTCTTATGAAAGATAAATATATTGGAATAAAATGAATAGATTTTTATAAATATTTTATTATAAATTTCATCATATAAATTCATTGTATCATGAACTATTACTATTTATCAAGCATATCAAGTTTGAACATATTCACATATACCTAGTTTATTTTAAAGTCTATCCCTTGATCAATAATGGATATGTTAGTATAGATCATCTTAAAGATATGAATAAAAATCAACAACTTATATTTTCAATATTTTTAATAACACTCATGAATTTTTCAGTACTTCACATCATTAATACATAATTTATAAAAAATTTATAAAACATGAAACTTTTCTTCATTTGAGTTCATTATTCCCCAATTTTTTCCATTGCCCTTAAATGTTAATAACTAATTCAATTTCCATTAAATCATATATATATATATATTGAATTTAATTAATGAGTCATACCAATATAGAATAATTACATTTAAATTGAAAGTCATTCTTCAAGGTTATTTATACAAATCTTATATGTGAAATAGGTTTTGGATAACCTGATCCAATATTTCATAAAATTTTATTAATGTATTTTTTCTTAACGTCACATAATTTTTCTAATATAATGAAACATCAAAAATAAATCATAGTTGATCATATTGATCTTCTTCTTATGAGATATCAAATTTTTATTAATATATCCCTTATTAGCATTTATTTTTATCAAAAAATAATCCCTAAAGAACATTTTTTAGTGGGTTTATTTTACATTATTCTAGACATGTAAATGAATTTTCAAAATTTTCATTGTTTATATCCTTCAATGAGTTATTATAATTTTGAATTAGATAGAATTTTTTTAATTCTTAAAAACAATAAATAAAAACAAATGATAAAAAATAAAAGGTATAAATTATTATGCTATTGAAATTTCCTCTCCTCTAAACTTGTTTCATTCACTTTCAATATAATATTATTATAATATATATAATAATAATATTTATATATATAAAAAAAGATTAAATTAACATACGTAAAAGGATCAACAGGTGGATTTACTTTCATAAGGGTTTTATGAGTGAAAAATCTTCCATTAGTGCCTTATAATATCTCAATGATAAAAGAAATGTCTCAATCTCATTTTTATGTAACGTTTTTGTCCTTTTTATCATACATTTTTTAGAGACTGTATTGGGTGGATTTGGGTTACTGTTTAGAATTTATGGGGGGTGTATTGGAATTAAACGATTGAATCCCTGTTTTCCCAAAACAAGAACCATATTATAAATTCATACACACCATGGATAGAGATAATTGGATGGTTTGTGTATGGTTTGAGAAACTATGTTCCTCATAGTTAAACCATGCACACCATATATAGTAGGGGAGCAAGGTAAGGGGGATTGTTTCTTTAACAATCTGACCTCTCTAGGAAACCATACACATGACTATTTAATGCCCTTATTTTTTAATAAAAAATTCTAGAACACCCATTTTGTCTATATAATCACCATCGCTCGACCTTACAATATTTCATTTAGACATGGGGGATCCTAAGAATATTATTTGGATCCTCAAACTGATTATATTGTGTATTGATGATCTGGGGATGAAAATTGATTCCTCTTAGACATGTGATCTCTTCTTCGTTTATGTTCATCTCTCTTATCATTATATCCACTTTAACAGTGATGAATTCCTCAGTTGATGGGGTTCAAATCATGATTTTAATTGATCTCATCTCATTGTATCCCGATCCAATGTTATGATCCTAGACCATCATCACTATTATGAATACAATCACGAAACATCATATTTAGGGATCTGGATTGGTAAGTGTTCATCAATGATCCAATGGTAGGTTTCTCTTTTCTAAATTATTATAGTATTGATATAGATCTTATGTGGTATTTATATTCTTCATTTTTTTATTTTTTTATAGAGTTGAAATTATAAAAGGTGATTTATTTCTATTAAATTTAGTGACCCTATGAAGATCTATTTAGAGTTATTGGTGATTATGAGACCAACATGATGGAAACCCATGTGGAATTACATTATACATGAAATGATTATTTAAGAAATATTAAAAATTTAAAACTTATTAAATCGGAATTTCATGTAAGATAATCAGATTTGAAGGGTAAATGGGTTGAAATTGAAGGGTTAATGATTTTTATAAATTATATTAAATAAACCAGTTAACATGGTCTTTAACATAATAATCGATGTTATTAATGTAATGAACTATGGTTTTGATTCGTAAATTAAATTGACCACCATAAAGTGAATTATAGTTCAATGGGTTGTGGGTTTAGGACTTCTTCTCCAAATACCCACGGGGTATAGAGCACTTCATTAGGATATCATTACATGGATGTTAGTTTCTGATATATTGGATTGATAAATGAGTTTGGGACATGTAATTCTACTTAATGTTCCCACGGGGTGATAGAATACTTTTCAAGGCCCCTATTGCATGTATATGAATTAGTTCCCAAACTGATGATCCAAGGAACCATAAATGAGATTATAATTAAATGAATAATAAATTATCATGAAAGAATCAACTCTCATATCCTTGTTTTGTGTTGTTATAAGTCTGATATGAACTAATGAATCTATGATTTTTTTGGGTGAGACTATGAACACAAGGGGTATATTTTTTTGTTTAAAAAATAATAATTTCGAAACATATTTAGTATTTTCATTGTTTTATTTTTTGTTAAAAAACATTACACACTATTATAGAATGAATATTTTCAAATATGGGGTTAGTGATAACCTATTGGGTTTTATACACAATTTACATGGGTCTCCGGATTTGTACCTGAATCAACTTCAAGGTTTTGGATAGGAAAATATAAAGGTACCTGTATTATATGGTTGAGTTGGGATTTATTATGAATCACGGACGGGGGAACAAGATATGACGTTAGTATCAACATGGGAGTTGAAAATAACTATTTATTTGAGGATTTTATTTGATTATTGAAATATACATGGCATGATATATCTAGAAATTTGGTTTATAGGAAAGTTCCTTAATTTGGATTTATTCATATGTTATTTGTTTGATAATAGATTATTGGTGTATATTTTTTCTATTTGATATTGATTTCAACCATTTTACTAGATGAAAAAGAGGATATTGTCTCTCCAGTTTAAATATTATACCCTCACAAATATTTAGTGGCCACATGAATAAGGGGTGGATTAAATGAGGAAATGTAGTGAACAATCTTGGGGAAACAATATGTGGATCCCATGTTGGGGCAATAAAAAGTTGTATCATTGTAGTTTTTCATTTCATTTTTTTCATATTAATAATTTGGAAATGTAGATTGACGTATAATATCTGTCAGACCTTTTTCATAAGTTCCTTCATGGGATTAGCAAACTCATGAGAGGGGGGATACACAAGTACCCTTTGTGGGATTTTTGTTCCTAATGTTTTTTGTTATAGTTGAATATAATTTCACCTTGGGTGATGTACATGTTGGGTGATGATATTGTTTTTTGATAATATACTTATTTCATTACATATAGTGATATTAGATTATGCATGATAATTATATGAACTCAAAAATTTATATGACATGCATCATATTATTTAAGCATATAAAAGAGTGCTATAAGTGGGTTTTGGGGATTGAAAATCCTTTTAATTATTTTAGTAGTTTTAAAATAAATGGTTCCAAATATAGAATTGAAAATTATAATGTAAATCTAAATTTTTTTAATTTTAATTATTATGAAATGGGTGTCTAAAGATAATTCTTGAAAAATTTAGGGACTACTTCTAAGAATAGTTAAAATGTTGATGTTATTATGTTATGTGGTAAAGTGAATTTTTTGTTTAATATCTAGACATGGGATGAGATGTTAGAGAGAGTGGTTTGTGGGAAATTCTAGGAGAAAATCAGGGAACACTAGTACCTAGATACACTAAGACATTATAATTAGTTAGAGTTTATATTGTTGACCCTACAATGAATATCAGTGATGTACTATGAATGTCACTATACAGACATAAAATTCATTATCCCTGTGATGTGGGATATTATTTTTTTATGGAGAGTTTTTTGGATAGTCATAAATGAGAGATTATATAACATCTTGAGATTTTGAGATATATATTTTCGATTAAATTTATTTTTTCCAATTCATTTCATTTCACACAATACAAAATATAGATTCTTCTATATGATAAAAATATGCATGGATTATATTATACATGAATCAATGTTGATATTTCAATACATGAAACACTAGTATTATAATTTGGTATATTCAACACTATGTTGGGCTTGTTTTACATAAAAGGATGAGTTATTATAATATCTATCATTACACACAATACCAAGTATTACCGAACAATAGTATGTTATTAAATTATTATTATTTAATATAATAATATTTAACATAAACAATAAATTTTGGAATATTAGTATTATTAACAAGATAATTAAAATAAAAGGTTTATCATATGAATTTATTGGATTCCAATTAATTAGAAATTAAATTACATCCCAATTGATTAGAATGAAAATAATTAAATTTTTATGCTACCAATGTTTTTTTGTCATAAAAAATTGATTAATTAATTTTTATGAATTATACTAATGAAATATATATGTTATATATTTGATATTTTATTTTTTATATTCATCTTGAAGATTTTATAGCCATAAAATAAGAACAACACTAATTTTGTGCATAAAACCCTATATTTTTCGAAATAGAAAATTTTCCATCCTTAAATGGAGATACCAAGCTCAATACAATATTTGAAAATATTATATATAGTATATGAAAAAATTCATATTTTAAATCAAAATAAGAAAAATATTTTGGCTTAATTTATGTTATTTTTTGGTAAGTATCAACTTTTGATGAATTGTATAAATTAAGAAACATTAGTTGGAAATAACATTTTTGTAAAACTTATTTAGCATGTTCAATTATATTATTGATTGGTTATAAAGTATTTATATTAATTTTTTATTATTTAATCTAATAATAGTAATTTTCATTAATTTTATATTGAATTTAAATAAAAAATACTTTCAATATTTTGCTATTTTTACTTTTAGAACCCATTTTCTCACCCTCTTGAAAATATTACATTAAATTGATTTATAAAAATTTAATGTTTTGAATAGGGAAAAGTAATTCCATATTTATGATAATTTTGAATTTTTTTTAAATAGTTCCCTTATGTTTATGGAAATTTTGAATAGTCACTTTAGTAATATTTTTATTACCATGGTTAAGGGTAAATCAATTAATTAAAAGTAAAACAATAATATAACTAATATAAAATTACACTTAAACATGTTCTATTTCAATTGAATGAGTGTGTGTCGATCAAAATCAGACTTGGAGTACTATTACTCTTTTATAGTATGATATTCAATGGAAAGTACATTTTGGAACACTTTTTTTACTAGAGAAATATCATTAATATTGTGTTATATAAGGTATATTTTTATATATAAATAGTATTTTAAATTTAAAATTATTTTATATATCATGTAAATATAATAATAATTTTTTGGAGTTAAATAAAATAATTAATTTTAGACATAATGATGATGACATATTTGTTTTATTAATAGAAGAACCATATATCTTGTATTAAAATATTTAAAATATATAAAATTTTATATAAATAATGCCATAAAATATTTTTATGGACTAATTAGATATGTTATAGATAATTTAAATTAATTCGTTAGAATATTAAATGTTTTCATGATATTTTTAAAAATTCGAGAAATGAATATTGTGAAATTAGAAATTATTGATATATTGAAATAAATAATATTTTATTAAATGGTATAAAAATAATAAAAAAAATTATTCTACCAAAAAATATTATAGGTAAAAAAATACAATAAAAGAAAAATTTATGGTTCTTTATTCATTTTATAGTAACTATATGAACATATATTTAGTAAAAATACAATTTGTCATTATATGAATTAAATTGATTTATTATGGGTGAAATCCAGAACATAAGGGTAATAATATAAGCTAAACGTGTTTAAAAATTACATGTTCATAGTATTTAGATAAATAATTCATATTATAATACAAATAAAAAACATTGTAACAATTTTTAATTAAAAATAAATTTATATTGATTTCATATTTTAATAGATTCTCGAAGTACCCCTCCCATATATTATAAAAATTCTCTCATCCTTCTATCTTATTCACATATAAAAATCTATTGGTTTGGTCAATCTCTTACCATGACACCTCAAAATATTATTTCATTAATCTCAGAATCATTACAGTAGTTATAAATCAAACCAATGGAGCCTCTTTGTTTAAATGAAATTAGGATTCCAAAAGAAGTGGTAAGACTCGTCAACAAAAATTTTATTTTATTTCCAAATTAAAACCCATTAATTTTTTTTCGCATATATGTATATAAACATAAGAATCATAAATATATTTGGATAATTATATATTATGTTTTATACCTAAACTAACACACACTTCCATCTATTGTCTAACAAACACACCGTTCTTCATTATGGTGAACTATCTCCCTTGAAACAATGTTGTTCATTTTTACATAACCACATCTTATAATTGAGAATTATGATGCACACTTTATTTTTATATGATATAAAATATATAATTATACTTATTGAATGATAATATCATGCATAAATTTTTATCTTAAAATTTTTGGTAAAATTCTAGTGTCACTTGTACCTACGTATTACCTTCCAACTCCATAAAGAAATGTGATTATATATTTTCCAATATTTCATGGATGGTATTAAGGACTAATTTTTATAATTGTATATATTTTATATGACATATATTTTTTTCTGGAATAATAATATATCATATAATTTTTTTCATTTAACTTAAAAATAAAATGGAAGCAATATTCATGACATTGTATAGCTTACCGTCTGAATGGAAGGTGTAATATGTTTCATATATCAATAATTAATAGTTCATTATAAATGATAATATAAAAAATATATGTGATATATAATTCATGTTTTACAATTTTTCAGTTTTTAAATCATGATATATTTTTGTATATCTTGAATTAAATACCAAAACACATATGATAAAAAATGAAATTATTACCTGAATTATTGCATTAACATGGAACTCTTGAAAAGAGGGTAATATAAAAAATAAGTAAATAATTGATGTTATTATATATTTTAATATTATTAAATAATTGATTTATAATAATCATAACTTTATTAAATAGTTGTATTTAATATGTGAAAATGAAGTCAATGATTAAGGTAATAGATTTTAATATCACCTTTTATATTTCCATGAGATACATTCCACAATCACCATTATCTAATTTGGTTTTGTTTATATAATCAAATTTTATATTTTATTTAATAAAAAATTTCTTTTCATTATGTTATAAGTTTCATGTAATGTTATTCTCCCTTTGGATAAAAATATGTGTTCATTCATAATATTGTTTTCTAAAAATGTTCTAAATGTTATTTATGTAATCTTTTATCTACATTCAATTATATTTAATTTAAATTATGATTCAAATAGTTTTTAAATATTGGTTATATTTTTTCAAGGAAATTTTAGAAGAAAATTTATTCCTAAATTTTTTATGATTTTAAAATTATTTTTTCAAACTGAAAAGGTTATTTTCCTGAATAATGATTTCCAATTTTATTTTTGAAGTATTTTTAATATCTGACTATATTATTTGACAATTTTGATGTTGTAATGGTGATGTCGTTCAATGTTACCTTTATTATTCTTTTTTAAAGTCATTTATGTTGGGATGAAATTATTTTTATGAAAGCCATTTCATCCAAGGGTTCAGATTTGATGACTTAATTTTTTTGGAACACATATGTATGGTTTTTATTATGAGATTGGTGGGACATATATCTCCCTCAAAATCATTTGTTAATTATTTATATTGCATGATATAATTACGGGCATGAAGTGATTGAGCTTGATCTACTATGGTAAGAGAGGGAAACTAGATCTAGTATGGGATTATCAAGAAAAATGAACTACTATTATAGAATGGGAATCCTGATCTAAAGTGGGAAGATGTCGAAACATGATACCCTATTCTAAGATGGGGAAAGATGTGAAACTATGCGAATAGGGTAATCATGATCCATTAAAAGTAAAGGACTATCACTGGGGATGAATGTGTACACTTCAGATGGTGTATGACTCATAAAGTGCCCACATTAGTTCAAGTAATGCATGTTGACTTATATATAATGATATTATAGGGTTAATTATATTCCATAATTCAATATCTTATTCATCATTTATGATTCATGTATTATGTTATTTATTTCATCATTATTCATTCATTTTTTTAAAAAACATTTATTTCATGAATTATGTTTATGATCATTGATATGAAGGATATGTTCTCAGATTCACATGATCATGTTCGCATAACCTTATGCTTGTGATTATATTTACATGTATCCCATGTTTACCAATATAAATAATATGAACCCACCCTTTCAGATTTTTTTAATTTACCCAGTTTATAACCAAAATATAGTTTGGGGTACTAAAAGGGATGATCTTTATGGGAAACATTGATGATCATTCACTATTCTAGATGGTTATATTACATGTTTCCAAAGTCACTAAACTAATACGTTCATTGGGAATCCGTAAATGTAATGTGTTATATTTTCCATAAAAGTGATGAAATGTTAATGTATGTTATGCCTAGGTTGTTTTAGTTTGTTTTAGAGTGAATGTTTAGAAAACCTTTGAAACTATGATGATAAAAAGTTATTGAGATCCTTATGAGAAATGAAAATGATATATATAGAGGTGTCTCTTAGGATAAGTATGATGATGTGTTAATGTTTAAAAAAGTGTCCTAGAATTTTAGTAAAGGATATAGTGAGTGATTTACTAGCATTACAAGCCTGTTTAGATATTAATAGTTATTTTGAATCTACAATAGATGTAACTAGGGGTAACTAATCTGAAAACGTGCATCAGTACAAACTCAAGTGTAACATGTTACCCAACAATGGTACATTCTACAGTGATGGTTTTATATTCCTAAGATATATACTTTGGACATTCACAAAATCATTATGAACCATCATGAAGGGTTTTAATGGAAAATAGATATGAATAACCTTGGATAAAACTAAGGTGTCATAATTTAGACATCTTATATGTTTCTTTTCCTTAATATTTGGTTCCTCAGTCTAATAACATTTTCTTACTCAAAGTTGTTTCAGTTTATTTAATAGATGAAACCAAAAAATATTCATGTTAATGGTGACTGTGAAGGAAAATTCAATGACCAATCTACTAAGTACACAAATTCTATGGGAGATGGAATGAAAATGCTCTTTACTACATGAAAACACCATTTTAAAAATATGAATCATACTAATATTCCAAATGTTAAATGGATGGAACAATGTACTGTTGAGTCTTTTATGATGAAACATATACCTTCCTTCAATGGGTCTTCTAATACACATATTTCAAACACTAGATTAGTATCACTATATTTATATTCTCCATTCTCCAATTTTTGGAACATGAGAAAGTCATTCTGGATATATATGGATCAGAATTTGAATTAGAGTAGTAGAGGGTCTAATAAATAATATATGTATATAATATCAAAATTAATCCATGGGTTTGGATAAGTTCAAGATTGTACTATTCACTACGTACATTTCTTATTTTCATTATTTTAGGACTGAGAAGAAGTTCCTTGAGATTAATCAAAAGTATGATGAATATTTTGGTACTTATGAGGCTATTCTCAGAGGACATGCAAATATGCTTTTGGAATTATCATCCAAACTGAATGTAAAGTTGACAGGTTCATTAAAGGATTAAATCCAATTCTTATAAGGGATTTTTCCATAAGATACATTAGTAGTTACAAAGTGGTTGTGCATTGTGAAATAAATGTGGAAGTGGATATTATAGTTAAATATCAATATCAATGTTTTTAAAATAAAAAGAAATATGGAGTTTATAGGAAAATTAAAAATCCATGGAGATAAGAATATGATTTTTTTACCATGTGTGTAATGAAGCATTGATGAAATTTACTTACGGGGTCTAATAAATTGTTTAATTGAGGATGGGATGGATATCTAATAATTTAATTTCAAAATTATGGGATGATTAAGTATTCAATTGATGAAAATAGAGGGAAATCTACACAGGATACACCTCCCACAATTTAGTGATTCATGTGAAAGGATAATTGGAATTATTCTTGTAAATATCCAAATCCAAAGGTTAACAATGAATATGGTTTTCTATAACCTATTAAGGCCAATGGAAAATGTAAATCTTATGTCATCACTATTGAAATGTGGATTATGAAAATGAAGTTGAGTAATGATTGAGTAATAATGTTGAGGAATTAATGAAAAATGTTATAGAAGTAATTTTATGGAATTATGGAATACATAAGAACATATGTATTTGTCCACTATAGTTTTTTCATAAGTAGTTAAGAGAATATGATTAATGGTACTGGAAACTATGAAGTCTAATTGAGGTAATAAGGTGATATTTATTGAAAACACATCATTAAGGGAAGGATAACATGTAATATGTGCTTGATGTTGAGATAATGATACTTTGAAAATGATATGATGGATATGAAAAACTAAATTGTAATATAATTAATTAATTATATATAATTAAGTAATTTTTTTCAAATTTTGTTTATATTATCCTGGATGAATTTTAAAACAATTTGGACATAATTAATATATCCAATAAACATTAGAATAAGGAAACATTCATGTTTTCTATAAGGACCTATAATAGTTACAATGTTTCTAGTATACTTGATGAATGTACTCACATGTTTTAGATGAGAAAATGTAGATCTACATTTTTATATAATGGATGTAAATGAATAACCTCATTTTGAGATATTCATTATAATGTTTTGGAATTTAATCATTCATAAGGGATATAAGAATAACCAGTTGTGGAATAGTTTAAACTAAAATTTGGATTTATTTTTAGAGATTAATGTATTATCTCATCATGTTAGGAAATATGTATATATATATATATTAGATAACAGGATATAACCTTTTTTGTTACAAAGTCAAATTTAATGATCATTCATTCAATTTATGAATAACAGGATCTTCTAATGCTTCGAGATTGAAAAATCCGCATTTTGTGAAAAGTTAACATGGAATAAAAAAGGCTGAGGTTTTCTTTAAATAATTTATGTTTTTCATATCATAAATATTAATTATCTCTAGGGAAATTATTTCTAAAATGAAAAGGATATCCTAGTAACTTCTATTCAATTGAATCTAACGGCCCCTTAGATCATCATTGATTTATTGCTTTTTGATTGTCAGTATTTCCCTAAACATGATCTCTATCACTGTTTATCAGAAAATTATGGTTATATTTCTTTTCAATGGCCATAGTTTCTCTTTCCACCTATGTTCACCTATGTGGAAACATAATTATGAGTTAATTTGGTTAACTATTATGTATCTAAAAATCTTTCTTATAAATATGTTTTAGTAATCATTTTTACAATGTGGGTTCCTAAAAAATGAAGGTTGAAGTGCTAAAACATTGATAACCCAGATGAATGTAGTTGATGAAATTTTTTTAAGGGGAGTATAACATGACACCATGATATTTTTGAAATAAATGCTTTTGTTTTTTTATTTTTTCATTTTATTCATTTAAAAAAACAATGAATATAACTTCTTATATATATAAAACATTATTCCAATATTGTGTTATATAGGACAAAAATATGAAATTTCTCTACATAAAACTCTTGGATTAGATTAATGTATAAAAATAGTAGGTTAGTATTGGGTTACACGCAATTCTGAGTTCTTTTGATATCTTCCATTACACATAATCCGGATTTTTATAAAACAACAATATATTATTAAAATGTACATATATAATATAATAAGAGTTATCATAGTTGTTAAATTAGAGGTTATTAATATTATTTAATAAATTAATAATATAAAATTATTATAATATAAATCCATTGGGAACAAATTCATTTGAAATAAAAATATATACCAATTCAATATAAAGCATATTATTTTATTCTTATGCTCCCAATGTAATATTCATAATAAATTAAATTAATTACTTGTATAGAATTGTATTAATGAAAAATATATGTTATATATTCAATAATATATTTTTTATATTCATCCATTAGATTTTATCCGCATAAAATAAGAATAATTGTTTTTTCATATATAAATTCCTATATTTTTCAAATGGGAATTTTTTTCAGCTTTTTCAAATGAATCCATTTTAAATCAAAATTTTCACACTTATATTTATTATATTTTAAATAATAAAATTTTTATATTAAATTGGATTGTAAAATTTTTACATTTTTTGATTTTTTTGCATTTTTTTATAATTATCAATTTTTTGTAAATAGTATGTATACATATATTAATTTTAAATAAAAAAAAATTTCATTAAAATAATTTAAAGGGTTAAATTATTTTTTTAATCAGTTTTTATGTACAGATTTATAAAAAAAATAATTCAATAAAAAACCGGTCATTATAATTTACATGACATTGAAATTTAAATAAAATATTTTCATTATTTTGCTTGTATTAACATTCGTAATCCATTTTCCCTTCCAATCAATAGGTTTATTTTTATGTTATCTTATTTTAATTATTTTCTTTGAATATTGAAAAATGGATTTTATATTTTTAATCATAATGTAAAAATTTTGTAAATAAGACACTTTTTGACATTATGAATTGTATCTTTATTTGTATTTTTTTTGTAACCATGGTCATGTGTAAATCATGTAATTAAATTAAAAAATTATATTAAAACTAAAATAAAGTTACCATAAAACTTTTCTAAATTTTATTGGATGAGTTTATATCAACCAAAATCCTCAATAATATTATTTTAAGTCTACATTGATCTACATGGAGAGCCTTTAAAATTTTTTGGGTTATATTCATAGAGAAAACAATTTTTACTTACAATTGTTTTTAACTAGAGAAAAATATTTAATATGGATATAAATAAGTGATTAGTACTTCCATTCATAGTATTTGGAATGACACATTTTTTATATATCTTAATAATTGAATTGTAAATGTATGGGATGAAATAATTAAAATAACTGTTGACATGGCTATTATGTATGAATCGCTTAATTATACATGAATAAAAAATGGTATTATAAAAAATATATATAAATTTATGTATGTAATTCCATAAAAAAATGTTATGAATGACATTGAACTACTACAAATAATTTAAATGTGTTTTTTGGAATACATAATGTATTGATGATGCCTTTAAGAAGGAATGTAATGAATTGTTCCAAAATTGACATTATTGATATGTTAAAATACAAAATATGTAATTTAATGACATAAAATGTATAAGAATGTAATATTAAGCAAAATAATTAGAATAAGTCATAAGATTTGATAAATTCTCATTTATTGTTTATTTTTCACTTTATTGTAACTATAATAACCCACATGTGGTAACATCACATGTCATCATGATAAGAGTTAAAATGAATAATTTAGGGTTAGATCCAAACATATAAGTGTAATAATATGACCTAAACATGTATAAAAATAATAAGGTGATACAATTTAGAAATATCATGATCTTATATGGAAAATAACTCAATTTTGAGAAATTTTCAATCAAGAACTAATTTGTATGAATTTAATATTTTATGAGATTTCAAGAGTACCACACCCCCTCTCCAAAAAAAGGGAACATATCATTATATCTTATTAACACCCCTAAATCTCGTGGATAATCCATTATCTACTGAAATGTCTTGCCAAATTTCATTACATAATATTATAATTCTTTCTTTTTTATAAATACGACCGATGGAGACCTTTTTTTCAAATTCAATGGAGATACCAAAAATTGAGGTGACATTCATCAACAGATGTTTTTATTTCATTTCATCCTTGAACTAATTAAATTTTCTGTATTCAGGATTATATAATAACCTTATTTTCCTCAATATACTAGGATATATTTATAGTAATGGTTATACCTGAACTCACAACCACTTCTATCTATTGGGTAATTATTATACCGTTCATGAGTATGGAGAACTACCACCTCACGAAAGGTTATTGTTACCTTTTAATTTTACACAAATTATGGTTGGTAATATTAATGGAAGATTCATTTTTATGTTATATATATTATATAACTATACTTAAAAAATTATAATATCATGTCTACATTTTTACCATGAAAATGTTTTGGAAAATGATATTGTCACCAATGCGTGTGTATGTCTTACCGTCTCACACAACTTGATGAGATTAATTATTCATGTATATTTAATGAATGTTAATAAGGATTATGTTTTATAAATATATATGTTTTATATTACATAATAATTATTTTATTATGATAAAATGTTATATAATTTTGTTTATTTTATCCTGACAAGAAAAACAAATCATTGTTCGTGTGTACGTACAACCTACTATGATTATGAATGGTGTATTCCATCTCATAAATATAAATTTTTTAGTTTTTTTAATAAATGATTATATAAAAAATATATAGGATATAAATGTCTTGTTTTACAGTCTATAAATTATTAAATCTTCATTTATGTATGATGATCCAGAATGACAAGTATAAACATGTCTGATAAACAAAGAAATTATTACTCGAAACGTTTCATTAAAATGAAAATTTTAATAATAGTGTAATATAATATCATAATTAACTCAAATATATTGATAAATATATGGTTATTATTCGATAAAATATGTATAAAAAACTAATATTTTTTATATAGGAGGTTTTAATGTGTGAACATAAAGTGAATTATTATGTAAAAGAAGTTTGATGTCACCTTTTTATTTTAATGAGATACATGCCATATTCACCACTCGCTTCATTTAAATGCTTTATAAACATACCATTTAGATATTGTTTCATTAAAATTATTCCTTTAATGATAATATTTGTTTAGTGTAACTTTATTCTCTTTTTAGTCATAAATATTTGTTCTTTTAGAAGAATCTTTTCTGAAAGTGTTTAATGGTGTTTTAAATAATTTTTTATATGTTTTTGTCGAATCATAATATCAATTATGATTCAAATTGTTTTCAATGAAACATTATACGTATTCATAGGGGTTTTCTATTAATAAAAATTTATAAATGTTTTATTATTTAAAAATAATTTTTCACAATGGAAATGATATTTATCTGTAGATTTATTTCCAGTGATATTATATAACTATTTTTCATATATGATATCAGAATTTAATTTTACTTGTGTTTTTCTTGTGATATGGCTAAATTTTAAAAAACTAATTTATATTAATACTAGATTGTGTTTATTAATGAATGATATTTATGAATATAATTTCATTCCATGGGTACAAATATGATTAATGATTTATGTTCTTGTGGCACACAAATATTTGGTTTTGATTATTTGATTGGTGGGGCCTATATATACCTCTAATGCATTATGTAAATATTTATGTCGCATGAGATAATTATTATAATCCATTAGTAGGGATTGATCCACAAGGGGATGATGTGGAAACCCAGTCCATGATGGAAAAATGGAAAATCCCACACCACTATATGATTATTGGGAAACCAGATCCACTAATGGAAGATGGGAAAACCTTGTCCATGATGAGACTAATGGGAATCATATCCCAATATTTAATGAGTTAAAACTCAATACCTTTTACAGATATGATTATGATAAGGGTTGATCATGTGTCCCTCCTAGTATGTGTAGTCCATATAAGGTTCCCCGATATGTTCTAGAAAAGTGTCTCGACTTATAGGGAATGATATTACATGTTTATGTGTATGAAAAAATGTGATGTCTTTTTCATATGTTATGATTTTATAGATTATAATCTTTATATTCATTTTTATTAACATCTTATGAATTTCTAATAGTAATGAAATGATTCTTGTATATGATTCACGATACACGGAGTATGATATTCTATTTTCATGATCATGTTCTCATACCATTCTGCTCATGTTTATGTTTACATGTCTCCATTATTTACCCTTACTTAGCATATTATTTCACCCTTTACTATGTTTTATTTTCCATAGGTTATAAAGAACGTTTTTATGTGTGGGTACTAAATGGAATGATCTTTGTGGGAAAAAGTGATTATCATTTGCCAAAAAAGATGTTTCTCTTATATTATTCCAATAGTATTAAACTAATACAGTGTTTGTGAATCTATTTTTTAATGTGTTATGTATTCAACAAATCTGATGTAATGTTAATGTAAGGTGTGACTAGTTTGTTATAGATTATCTACCATGTTAACATCATATGATTGGATAATACTTTTAGTGTGGTGAGTGATGTTATCATTTCATAAGGGACTTGAAGTTGGCTTCCAGTGAAATACAATTGGTTTATATTGGATCACCAAGATGTACATATTCTAAGGGTATAATGTGTATTTATGAGTATATAAATTGGGGTAATGGAAAACAAATTATCCAGAGAGAATGGTTAGTTACCTTGATTAGTAATTCTTTATATAGCCATCAGTGTGGTATGTTGGGTCACATTCCTATCTAGATACCCTGAACATTGATGGAGTGAAGATCTCATCGAAGGAAGATATTGTTTCAGAGGTACTATAGGAACCCCCTAAATAATTGGTAGTGGTGGAGGAGCTAGTCCGAACCAAGGTTCTAGAAGGGGGTCTTTATCCAATTCCAATCAGGCTGTTGGAGTTTAGACGGTTATGGTGGTCGAGTTGGTATATGTGTTACTTTATGGAAACAATTCATATTAGTATAATAGTATATCATAAATGAAACATAATGGTTCACATGGTAGATGGGTAGGTTATTAAAATATATATCATCTCGCACATAGACATAACTATATTGTTCCATCGATGGTTAGTGATATTATTCTTCTATATTATAAACATTCAAGAAATTTAATATATACAATAGATTCTTATTGTTTTTAATCTTCTCCAACTATGAACATTTTGATTCTGCCAGTAGAGTATTTAAGTGGGGCTATGATGATCGATGCACTATTACGCGTATATTCAAGGGAAATCTATTTATGTTAGGGTTTATTCATCTAGGTCGGTCAACATCATTTACATTGGGAAGTTTATATACATGGCATGTTATAAATTTACTTGACTTTTTTTATGGGTTTGATTATATAATATTTATCCCATATTGACTGTTTCCACGGTAGAACATAATTTATTTCTCAGGGGGGTAATATTTATATTCCTCATTGAGAATATTATATTTAGGTCGGTCATGTATGGAAAGTTCACATACAAGTGCGGGAGATCATCCCCTAGGTTGAAAAAAAATTAGATTATGGGGGTTTTGAATCATTGTTTCTTTCATCCCATACTATATCAGTTTGATGACATGTTTTCAGAAGACTTATCAGGGATGTCACAAAATAGATATATTGAGCTTACAATTGAGCCAATATTGGATGCTTAAACATATACCACTCCACCTTATTGAATTAAACCATTATAGATTATATATCTCCAGAATCAAATTGAATAATTGGTAGATAAGGGATTTATACATCTATGTATGTATCTTTGGGGTTCTCAGGTATTCTATTCTAAAATGGATGATGGGTTATTTATTTGATATATCATTTTCTAGAAGTTAAATTGGATGCTATTTATGAACATATATCATCTTTAGTGAAACAAAGTTTTCTTTTACATGTTCTATGATGATTATATATTAATCAAGAATGACATGTGACTGGGATATCTTAATTTCAGTTCTTGAATTTTTGATATATTACAGGATGATTTTAGAAGTTGTTATATACTGTATGAGTTCATCTTGATTTCATTGTAGAATACAAATATTTCATCTAGGTTAATCAACATGATGACCTAAATCCTTAACCTGCTCCTAGATCGGTTTTTTATTGTTTTTTATGACATATTTGTGTATATCGGGACACATGACGATCACTCATATATTATTGATATCATTAGTGAACAATAAATTATAATTAGGTATTTTCCAATCTATATAAGTGTCATTTATTTATCTATATGGAACATTTTGTGTGTCATGTCCAATTTGTGGATGGTTTATTAGTGGACCTAGAGAATGTTCTCATAGTTGTCTCTTGGGTGAAACCCATTTATGATTTCGATATCTAAATATTTTTGGGTTTGTATGTTTATTATTGGATATTGATCATTGAGATGTCTCATTTATAGTACCAATTATTTGTTTGACTAGTAAGGGTGTTATTTTTTAATGGAATTGTGCATGGAAAAATTTATTCTATTAGTCAATGAATAATTTAACTACTATAGAAATTTTGATCCTCTTATTGCTGAGTGAGAAGTATATGTAATTTTTTAATTAGATTTGGATCATACATGGACCACTTTTGATGTAGTGAGATGTATTTCTGGTGTTTGGGTATCAAAATATTAGTCTACATGAGTCAAATTACCAAATAGATGATCTCTAGTTGGCCATGGTGGATTATGCCTTAATGGCTTGGAGAGATTACCTATTCGGAAAAATGTTTACTCTATCTACCGACCTAAAAACCATAATTCACAACTTTTATCAATGATATTTGAACATTTGTAAGTAAATATGGGTTGATTATATATAGTAATTTTATTTTGATGTAGCCAATAAGTGGTGAAAAGTATAGTGTTCCTGGAGTTTTGAGTCGAAAGACACGGACTCAGGCAGTCTATTAGTATAGCTCTTTGTGGACAATGATGGCTTCTTTGAATGGAGTGTATATATATACATAGGATGGACAAGAGAATATTTCCCTCATATTTATATCATTTAAATCCATAATTCAATATATGATCCCAGATAGGCAGTATTTGGATATGCAGTGTTTGGGATTTAGGAAGAGTCTTGAAGGTGGGGAGTCACCCTCCAAATGTTCTATAATAGAGTATGAGATCATAATTGTATATAAATGTGTAATTATGATTATGTGTATTTATTTATGGATGATTCACTTGATTCATTACATTAATTTTGAAGTTAGATCTAGTTTGACCAAATTCTATTGTGGCCTTCAGAGGCATTCTTTTAGGTTGGGCATGAAAAGAGTGATTGTAGATTTTCTGACATAATGCTAAAACTATCAGTAGGTGACATAAAATAATCAATGGCCTGGTGGTATATTATAGCAATCTTCCATTCCATAATATATTTAAGATGATGTTAATATGGATTTTTTGTTTTTTATTTTGAAGAGCCCTAAAAAGAATGATTTGATATGGGTGTTTGTGGGCCAGTTGATAAAATTATTCCATTTCATGCCTATCTTGGATACTTTTCTAGTTTATCATTTGGGAGTATTTATTTTCAATAGAATGTATATTTCAAGGATTTTAATTTATCAATTCTTCATTCCATGATTCATTATTTATTTCATGGTTCTGGAAAGTATTAGAGACGGTGTTTGGTACACTATTTTTTTGAGTAAATATTTCCATCCATATGTAGATGGGTAATCAGAGCACACTATACAGGTTAAAGAAAATATTCTATAGAGATGCATCCTATATTTTGTCTTGTTGTAACATATCTCCCCTACCTTATTGGCTTGGGAAGGCCGTGTGGTGGTACTATTCCTTAAGCGACATTTCCAGGGAACCAATGGCTAGAAATACATGCCGAGGGCCTCGAGAATAAATTGGGGTATAATTTTACCTTTAGATAAACCATCCAAACAAACACACCATTACCCCAAAAAACTACACAATGCATGTAAACATGAAACACAACCCATACATTTCCAAAAGACTACAAATCTATTACATAAAAATTCAAATATTCCTATACATCTAAACCAAATATCAATGTATTAACTGGAAGACTACACAACAAGACCCTAATGATATATGACACCATCCATAACTCCACACTAAGAACCATACTCTAGGAACCACAAAATAAACAATGAATCTTTTCAAACTGCTAGAAAAATGAGATGCCTTACCCTTTCTGGTGTCCTAGAAAATGACATATCTAAAAGAACCAATGTTCCAATGAAGGTGGTGAGTACTGATACTCAATAAGATAACCCCAAATGACATCCCTATGCATTCCACTAGGATGAAACCAGTATAATATTTATATAAAATAGTTAATATAAAACATTAAATAATTCAATAACTACCACAAGACAAACATACCCTTACCATGACATATCAAACAAGGGAAATACAAACTAATCTGTAATCCATGCCACCATCACACATTCGGGAAACAAATTTCCATCATTCATTGAAACACACAACAACCAAACAACACTATGGGAATATCCAATACGAACCCTTTTAATTCATTACCAAACAAGTGGTACTTACCACCCATATTACATTTGATGGCGGCCAATCATTCCACTATCCATCCTATTATTATATTGGTACTCCCCCGCTTCATAAATAGTTAATGCAATCCATAATTCTTAAGGAAAAACCATGAATATCACATCAAGGACACTAAATTTTCCAACCAATTCATATAGAACTAATCAATACCTCATACACATTAACAATTCTAACACTTGACCATTGCCTTTAATAAATCAACCATTTATTGAAAATACTCTTTATCCATTATCCATGACCAAAAAATGTCAATACATTTTTTTATTGAAATAAAATTTCACAATCATATTCATAAACTAGAACTGGATTATTTATTAAAAAATATATTTTAAAATCGAAAAACAAAACCCCTATTTCCTCCATATGCAATTTCTCAAAAAAATCACCAGACTGTTACCCAAAGTGTTCCCACCAGGATTCACACATCGTATTCACAAGTTATTTAAAGAAAAAAATAATTTATAACCAAATTCACTAGTTCTAACAATGTTAAGTCTTGAGAGAGGCTACATACTTTTAGGGTTTCAGTGAAATATACCCACAAGCAAGCATACCACAAATCCAGAGAACGCACCACTGAAACCGGTCTAGACTCACTTCCCTATCATAAAAATTTACTAAAATAATCACATTATTCTTCAAAAAACCTAAATCTATATGAATCATATTTAGATCTCAAAAACCAAGAATAGGATAAGAGTAGATCTAGAGAGAGACCTAGAAGAATCCCAGAGTATATACTTACTCAAGAGGAACCACATTCACATCACCTTGAAACCCAAGAGAATAATATCCAAAATAACGGTTAGAGGCCATAAAACCCTTGATAACATAAAATCCCATATTGGGCTCGAGTGGGAGAATGTTTGCAGTGAATTGGGTAAATCTTGAGTGTGTTCCTTTTTTGGAAAGAAAAACAAACAAAAAGGGCCACACGGTTAACTCACACGGTTTGAAAAACTATGCACTGACTGTATAGAAGATACTTCCTTGAAGGAAGCTCGCACAGAATTCCCACATGATTAGACAAATCATGATAAAACTGTGTGGGACCCCACTCCCTAGGGTTTTAGAGTTTCCTAGGATTCTCTCATTGTTTCCCATAATTTTGTGACCTTAAAAATTCCTCAAAAACCTTCTAAAACCATTCCAAACTCTACCAACATTTTACGAACTCATCCCAATACCAGTATTAAATAAAGGCATAAACAAAGGCTACATACCTCGAAATGGGGGTGCTGAATTCTCTCCACCATTGGACATTCCATCCTAGGAATATAGAGAGCTATTACATTGCCAAAAGAGCTCAGTATATTAACTGTGCATCTCTTTCTCCCACTCCAAAGTGTCCCCCTAAATCTGACCATGATTCCATAAAACATAAACTAAACTGATGATTTTTACATTTAAAAATTTCAATTGTATATCCATAATCCACACTGTAACATGCACCAAAGATGAATCTAGTTTTGGCTCAACATGATCCCAATGAAACACATGGTCATGACCCGACTAATACTTTTTCATATGCGACATGTGAGAAAAATTGTGCACTTCACTAAACTATGGTGGCAAGACCAAACGATAACACACCTCTCCAATATTCTCAAGTATCTCAAAAGACCCCATATATCATGGAGATAATTTTCCCTCCTTTCAAAACCAATGATATCCCATCCTAGGAGAGATCTTCAGAAACACATGATTGTCCACATAGAAGGAAAATGGTCATCAAAGATGGTCCGAAAATGATTCTTGAAAACATTTAGCTATATACATCCTCTTTCTGATTATATTGATATTCTATATAGTCTATTGGAAGATGCTCTGTATGATCATCAAGGTCTCACACATTTCAACACATCATAGTGTAGAATGACAAGGACGCCCATACAATTCCTCAAATGGAGCCATATGCATTGATGATTAATAGATTTTACTAAAGGGGAACACCACCAATGGTAAGTGATCCTCCTATGAACCAACAAAATAAATCACAAAATCCCTTATCATATCCTCCAATGCTTGTATCGTCCTCTCAGATTGCCCATCCACATATGGATGATACATTTTGGTCATCGTCCATGGTGTATTAATGGCTTGCTGTATGGATTTCCAAACACAAGATGTAAACATTGGTTCTTTGTATGATACAATAGAAACTGGAATTATAATCCTCTTTACAACTTCCTAGATATATATTCTGAATAGATACTCGACCGTATGAAAATAACAAATCAGGATTAAATAGGGTACCTTGTATGTCGATCAAAAATCACCCATATGGAATCATGTTTCCAAACAATTATCGTAATACCTATCAAAAAATCCAAAACTATTTGATCCATCATCTACTCTGGATTAAGTAAAGATTGCAAAATTCCTCATGGCAGATGATTCTCTACCTTACCTGGCTAACATGTCAGGAATCTAATGACAAACACGGTCAAATCCATTTCCATACCAGCCCCCCAAACCACTCTTTCAATGCCTTATAAATATTTTGAATTATATGATAAACATCTCAACTAAAATGGTGATAATCTATGAGAAGTTTCTCTTGTCAAAACAATCATACCACCATTATATTTCCATAAAAAACTAAATTTCTATTCTGTTACCATCCCCTAACATTCTCTGCACCATTGGGTTTTGACCTCATTCCCACACAATCAGAATCAGTTGTCTCTACCCCAGCCAAGTGAGGGACCAAGGAAATAAAAAATAATACTGCTCTGTCATACTGGTCCTCACATTCCAAATTCATGTCGACTATTTCCGATATCCACTACCACTGATCTGATTCATATTTCATCACCTGAGCAAATGATTTTATACAAAATGCATCTTCCACTGAATTTCCCTTAGCCAGAGTGTATGTTACATTAAAATAAAACATATGGAGATATTATATCTGTCACTTATTCCATACGATCAAATATCATTTAGAGAAAATATGCTCTCTGATCTTGTGATCAGTAAACACTATAAATTTCTCACTGAAGTGATAATGACACCAAATTTGTAAAGTATGAACCAATGCCTCCATCTCTAAATCATGTGTTTGGTAGTTCTTATCATGAATACAAAATTGGTGTGATCCATATGCATCCACATGATCCCCCTTCCTGATAACATACCCTAACCCTGATCCTAATGTGCATAATACACCACTTTACCTTAATCTTGTTCATGAAAACACAATATTGGTGCTGATGTAAGTCAATCCTTTAACTCTTCAGTGCATTTCTGACACTTCTCAACCCATTGAAATGATATTTTATTCCCTTTTAAAGGTGTCATTTTTGATTTCAGTCATAATAAATCATGAAATATACTTCAATAATACCAAACTAGTCCAAGGAAGAATTGTATCTCGAAAACATTTTTTGGTAGATTCAATGTGATAAAATCCACTATCTTTTTCGGATCAACTGAAACACATTTTTCAGAAATAAGATGGAAAATGAAATGATAATCATGTATCCAGAAGACACACTTTGAATATTTTGAATAAAACTTTTGATCCCTCTAGATCCCCAAAACTCTCACAATTTATTTTTCTTATTCCACCATTGTCCTTGAATACACAAGTATATCATCAAAAAATACCAACCAAAATGAATCTAGATATATATTAAATGTTCTATTCTTAAATTACATGAAGAATTTTGGTGAATTCGTTAGTCCAATGGGCATAACCACATACTCATACTGGACATATCTACTTGTGAAAAATGTTTTTGATATATCCTCCATCCTTACCCGAAATTTATGATATCTCGACCACAACTCAATCTTTGAGAATCACTAAGATCTATTAAACTGGTCCAAAAAATAATTATTTTGTGGAAGTGAATATCAGTTCATTATCATAACTTGATTAAGTATCTGATAATCAACACAGATCCATAGAGTTCTAGATTAATTTTTAACAAACAAAACAATTTCTACCCCTAGATATATACTAGGCCAGATGAAACAATTTTCCTATAATTCCTCCAACTACACATTTATTTCTCGTAATTCTTCTAGTTAAATAAATTATTATGGATGTGATATAGGACTGGTCCCTAGAAGCAGATCAATGATAAAATCTACTTCTCTAATGGGTTGAAACCCGATGAATTATTTATGAATGTCATTCATGAACTGGTCAACATGTTTTGGAAAAACACTTTCCCAACTACATACACTGATACCAATGACAATACTGCTAACTAATAAAATATCATTCTAAGATCTGGTTCCAAAAAATTCTATTGCACCCATATCTTCCTTCTTATCCCATATAAATAGATGTTCAATGCCATCCTACATCGTAAAACAAACCGTTCACTCAAAACAAAAAATGTGGTCCATATACAGCGGCAAAAAATCTATTCCCATGATTAAATAATATTCATCCATTTCAAGAAATAAGAAAACCCACAATCAATTCAATGTCTTCTACAACTAATAAATTCACTATGTGGACGATAGATCAACACTCTATTTATCCTAGATGAGTTTTTAGTATAATAATCAAAGGTATAATTTTCATATATATATCCAAAAAAATAATGGCACAAGAAGTAGCAATGTAATTTTATGCACAAATTTTAAATAAATAATGCATCAACGTTGAATTTAAATGAACCATAACTAACACTGGGGATGGTCCTAACTGACCATCCACCCATACCTGCTAAGCTCTAAACAACTACTTACAGGCCATACCCTCCCCCTTATTTCCCTTTGGAGGGGTTGTAGTATTTTGAGAATCACTATGAACAACTTTTCTATACTAATGAGGGGTATTGTACTTCCCCCATCCAATCGAGTCATATGATGCCTTAGACTACTGAGGTGTGTAATGAACACCCCACCATATAGAATTATGACAATAACACTAAAGATTCCGTATTTTTTAAATTTTTGACATGGTTCAGGTTGTTCTTTACAATCCCGGTTGTTGTGTCCCATGGAGATAGACTAAATAATCCAAACATACTTTGATGATTCGGAGAAATATTCAACAATCCGGCTGTCAGATTATGGTCTATACTCCATCCCTAGAAATAAGTGCACCTCTTCCACTTGAACCCATCTTTAAAGATCCCTCTATTTGTTATGGATACCAATATACTTCCCCCACATGTATCCCACAAAAGGCCTCTCTTAGCCACTATATCTCTATTCACCATTTTAGTGTAATAATGTATACACAACATTGTTATCTTGAAATGAATTTCCACCATCTAACTAGATTAAAAAATTCATTCCTTAAATTTATTTACTACCTTTTACCTTTGGTTGAAACCTAACTAATAGCATAAAATTATCTGCATATTCAATTACTGAAAGATTCTCCTGCATCAAATGGAAGAAATCCATTTAACACCGAATTCATAATGTAATATGGCAGAATTTTTTATTAATCAACTCCTCAAAACCATCACATTTCACATCATGGTCTATCCCATCATGGACTAGTAGGTCCCACCACTTAAGGGAAATATATTCCATCATGTATCTGTCTATCTTCACTTTTAACACTTTTGGTGTTCCTAGAAATTCAATGATCCAATTCATTCTATTTCACCACACTTTAACCCTCTTTGGCTCCGAATCACCCATAAAATTATGTGCATTCTACCGTTGAAACTGAACTACATGATCCACGTGTTTTGGTTCATCAATTTTATTTCCTCATTCCATAGCTTGGAAAGCTTTCACTATACTATGCAGTAGCTTCTGGTTTGCTCGAGGCTCATATACAACCTGATTTTCAGTAGCCACCTCTTGTTGGTCACTACAATGCCTACCCAATGCCTTTTATATCGATAAAAAAATAAACATTTGTCCCACAACCATGTCATGAATAGTCTCGTGATTCAAATTAAATTAAATAAAAACTATCCCAACTAGGATTTCCACAGTTTCACATTTCCCAAGATGCACTATTATGAAAATTCCACCATGTTTTGAAAATCAACCCATTTTAAAAATACCACTAAATTCCACGTTTCAAATACTTCTATTTTGAAACCAAATTCATATTAATTTAAATATAGAGATTCCTATCACACCATAAATCATTTTACCCAAAATAAATATGCCTCCTAGAAAGATTTCATTTAAACCAAGCATTCCATGCTCGTGGATTTTTAATTATCACCCATAACCTCAACATGTGATCGATGTTGACGATGTTGATCATAAAAATTATCTAGAATATATGATTAATGTTGTGGATCATAATGAGAAATGGTTTTAGGGTAAGAGTGTAACATTGGTTTTACTATTGTGGAGTAAAAAATGTGTTCAGGAGGAAATATGGGAGAGGGAGGCAAATATGTGAGCCCAATGGATGAACATTTTTACCTTGTAATCACAGTGAATCTGGGTACTATAGATCAAGGATGAGATGTTATATGTTGGGGAGATTGTAATACACCAAACATTCTATTGATGTATCAATGTAGTTTTTATGTATTCTTTTTATCATTTGTTTATCATACTTTTTTGGATATTTTCTCAATGTTCGTGTGAGTTTTGGGTTGTTTTTTAGGGCGTTTGGTAGTTTACTAATTTCCCAAACTATGAACACATTAAAAAATACTTCACTACATAGAATATGGGCATGCCACTATCTTTCCGTAGTTTGAAAAATTATTCAACTTATGAAAAAACTGCCCCCCCCCAATGAAAGTGGGTGATCATGTTTAGGGTGAACTAGTTGTCTAATCAGATATCCCTTATAAGAAACTGTGTGTACACATATTTAATGGCCTTATTTTTAAATTAAATGTTCTTAAACCATTAGTTTACATCTCTAATCAACACCATTAACCTAATAGGACTTTCTTTTTTCTTTGAGGCTCCTGAAGGGATTCATAGGCCGTAAGAACCCATTCTATTGAAAACCAATGATCTTGTTGAAGAAATGGACACATATTTAGCATGTGATCAATTACTTGTATTTGTTCCTCTCTCTCAAATATTTTTCAATCCTTTTAGATGGAGTAATTCTTCCATTATTTATCTTTTAGATCTAGGTTTTAATTAGTCTAGTTATTAGGATTTTGATAATACTTTTTGATACAAATTCATCCTCTTCGTTGTGATTTTGATCATTCTACATCAAATTTTGGGCTACCATTTAGAGAGAATTCATCAATGATCCTTTCATATGTAGTCTAATTTATAAATTCACATAGTACTAATATTCATAATGTGAAATATTTGAATTTTTTTCTAAGTTGTGAAAATATATTTAAATTAAAAAGGTTAACTGATTTCAAAAAATATGAGAGACAGTAAGATGATCTTGTTTGACCCATTGGAGATTAGGAGACTGACATGATTAAAATGTAGGGGGTATATCAATTATATTAGAAATGATACTTTTTGAAAAGTGAAAACATAGATTAATAGTTCTATGTGATTGAACTAAATCCTTATTTCATGTTTGATAGTGGGGTTAATGGGATTAATGGGTTAACATTGAATTGTTAATGAATAGTGTCATTATTGTATATGAATTAATTTACATGGGATTGCGTGTGTTTTTACTTGTGATTAATGAAAATAATCATTGTTTTGATTAATAATGAAATATTGATCTGTGATATAAGTGATGTACCAATGTGTTGCATGTCAGGGACTGATGCTCCAAATACCACTGGGGTGCTATAATGTTTCTCTAATCCCACAATTCATTCATTTAAATTTTTGATATATGTGTTTGATAAAATAGTTTTAGGTCAGGTAATGCTGCTCCAAATATACATGGGGATCAAGGTAACTTCTCCAAGTACCCATATTAGGTATATAAATTGGATCCCGGACTGATTCTCAATGGTACTATATATTAAATTGGAATAAAATGGATAATGAAATCCTATGAAATAATGAACTGTTATATCTCTATATCATAGTGTTCAAACATTAGCATAGGCCAAACCAGTTATGAATAGTTTGGGTGTCATAGGGAATTTAGGACTTGTGTGGTCTATTAAATAATAATAATTTTGAATACTATTTAATTTTTCCATATCTATATTAATTATATACCTAAATACAATACTATAAATTGGATATTTCATTATCTTCCATTGGTGGTGGAATGTTCAGTTATAATCACACCATACTTCGTCTACTGGATTGTTACATTAATAAAAATAATGGAAACACAACATGAAATGAGAAGGATCCCTATGATATATGGCTGAGTTCGGATTCTATATAGAGCATGGTTTCAGGAACCTGATTTGATTTTATAACCTACATATTAATTGTCAATGTGTTGTTTTTTGGGGGTTTCATTTGATTCATGACCCATTTATGGCATGATATATCTACTAATTTGGTTTATTGTTAGTTTCGATGTCATGAATTTATTCATGTGTGATTTGGTTGATTATTTATCATTTTATTACCTTGGTTCTATTTCATATTGATTTATGAAACTGTGAACTTTTTGTAAATAATATATAATCCCCCCATGTTATAGATTGTTACCTCAATAATAGTCATATGAATTTGGAATATGGGGAGCTATGCCTATGTTCATGTGTTGAACTAGCTCATAGAACTATTATGTGTCACCTAGGTTGGGGATTTACATTCCTTAAGAAAATTTTCATAAAATTTCATTAGAATGTTCTCATTGGTTATTAATGGATTCTTCCAATATCATCTAGTAATATAATATAGAAAAAATTTCATAAAATTATTGACAAGAAATATGAATTACCTTTTAAAATATCGTAAATCAATAATAAATATTAATTTTTTATTTTAAAGAAATTCTCTATTTCAATGATGAAGTTAAATCTATGAAATAGACTTTTCATATTCATCCCTTTATATCTATTTTAGAATTTATGTATTCTGAAATCCTTTACAAGTGATTTCAATAGGATCTTACAACATTAACTTCATGTAGTATCCAAATTATTCAACATTAAAGTTTATATTCTTAACTACCATGTAGATTTTATGATCTAATTATACATATATTTGGAAAATTTTATCATGTAATATTTATATAGATCACATGAAAGTGTTATAAATGTGTAGATATCGGTGAAATAGTGTTAATATAGTTTATTTTGAATAATAATTACCTTATATTAATTAGAAAAAATTCTGATAACTCACATTGTCTAGAAAATAAATAAATATTTTTGTTATGTTTTTATCTATTTTTACTACAAAATATGTTACAACATCCATTATGAGTGGTATTTATTATCCCAAAAACATTGATTCTATTTTTATTATTATGATGATTCTACATAAATGTTTTTTCCATGATCTTGATATAATTTTAGGCTATAAGAAGTCAAATAAAAAAACATTATTACCAAAAAAATGTAACTTTTATAGAGTCCCTTACCCAAGAAACATGGATTTAGTTCCTACAACCACTATAGTAGAATAAGATATAACTATATCAAGCCCTAAGGATCTGAAAAGATTTTTAGTCTTGGTAAACTAAAAACACACACATTTATTATATTATAAATGAATAAAAAATTACAACATAATTATTTTAATGATATAAACATTATTCTCTGTATTTTATTGAATTATATTCTTCTTATCACACTTTTGAGAATCTTGGTGAATGTAAACATAAGATGGGTGAGCTGAAAATCAATGAATGGGTATGTTAAGTGGAATAAATAAAGAATAAATAATCATAATAATTATTGATTTATAAACAAATGAACACACATTACCCACAATAAATATACTGAGAATGAAGTGAATAAAAATTATGGAAAGGTAAATAAATGAAAACATATTTCTTTTAAAATCATGCTAGGGAGTAACCAATGTAGAAGGGTAAGAAATTGGAAACAAATTCTATTTAATAAATAAATTATAAATTAAATTCATCCACAAACATTTTCATAATGAAAAGATCATTGATCATAAATATTGAAACAAAATGAAGAAAATTCATCATCATTAGTCATCCAATCTGAGGCACACGAAAACCAAACCATCAATAAATTTAACAAGATGAATCCAAACTATAAATAAATACCATTTTAATTTTCTTAACAAATTTATCTAATGTTAACCTAGCAATGCATTAAGGTTTTATATAAACTATATCCCCCACCCATCACCACCCATCTAAAGAATTTCTCATATAGAATAACTAATCCAATTAATAAAAAATATGTCGTATCAAATAATTGTATTAAATAAAAAATAATTATATATCAATGTTGTCATATAAAATCAAATAAAAATGAAAATACACACCATGTGTATAAATGTTATATGATTTAGGATATAAAAATAACCATGATAAATGATATTGATAACTAGGGGAAACTAAATGAGTAATGATCAAAAGAAATTGAATATTTCATAGTGACTAACAAATGAATCAACGAAGTGAATTTCAATGTTATCCCTACAAAAATCAATCGTAAACCATCCATTGGAAGAATATATATGATTTTAATAAAAAATAATTCCCTAATGGAGTAATGATACTGTGTTTTTGACAATTATGAATAGAAAATCTACTAAATTATAGTTCCAACATATTATTGAGGAAAATAACCTTCTTAATTAGATTTTTTTCGAAAATTATTTTCATTGAAAATCACTTTTAAAACAATTTCCATAAAATGTAATCCTAAAAAAATAAAATGTATTATTTTAATAAGTGAAGGTTGTTAAATCCTTACATGTCATACCATTTAAAAATAACATTTCTTTCTCATATAAAATTTTTAGAAAAACACCATGTTTGGAAAAAGAGAGGATGATTCTATTAAAACCCATTATAAAATAATTTTTTTTAATATTTTATTTAATAAACCATTAATAATGTTTATAAACAACTTTGAAAACAATTTAATAATTGATGGTTTCACATAAGTAATCAATTTCTATTAATAAATAGAGAAAATAAATCTGGTTTCATGAGTACATTTTCTATGTTATTTTTATTACCAAATAGTGTAAAAATATACCATTACCTGAAAAAAATAATTAAAAACTATAGTATGAGAAAATAAGAGTCTTTATTGATCAATTTTTATATAATTTAAATTAAATTCTTTTCTAAAATAAGATATCCGGATTAGAATGAAATTGTGAAAAGAACCCATAAAAGGGTTATAATGTTGAAGTGGAAATTAATCAATGAATTTATTATGTGTATCAAATTTGAATTCACATAAAAAAATTGTAAATAAATATATATTTAGTAAAATTATTTATACATATAATCATATAATATTAATGAAAAAAAGGATGTAAAATAACCCGATGAAAAGGAATTTGGTTATGCAATTTGATTATCACTTGGGAAACATTAAGTGTAAATCTACAAAGATGAAATAATTACTGTAAAAACTAAAAATATCAGGAAAATTCACCGATAACTATATTAAAAATCAAAATTTAGTTACTTACACTATATATAAGAAATTAGGTTCACAACAACAAAAAATCCCAAAATAATGTAAATTGATATTAAGTCCCTTACTAGTCGGTAACTCTTGAATTATAATCCCCACGGATAAAATTATTTAAACTGAAACTATAAATAATATTAATAAAATTGTATTCATGACATAAAATTAAATCAGGATATTATATACAACAAACAATACAAATAACTGCTATAATGGTTCATATCTCATGAAATGAAAAGTGATACATGGATCAATTACCTTGTGTTTCATTTCAAGTGCAGATCTATAAAATTTTTATATTATGGTCATAAACAAGTAAATACATTATAAAAAAAGAATATAATATTTATAATATTTATATATTATTTTCAAATAATATCTATGTAAATTTTTTTAACAATATTTCATTATTTATATTATTCCTGGTATTTATTGCCAAGTTTTTCAATTATGTTTTTACATGCCAATTGTTGTTCCTGTTAAGTAAAAAATGATACCATACTATATTAAATTAATAAATTTATTTAAATATCATATATATGAATTATATATTTATTTATAGGAATCAATATTATTTTTAGATTTGAAATTAAATGTACCATTCATGGAGATGATAGGTCGTACATACACATGAACACTACTTCTATTTCATTGACAAATTTAAAAGTAGAAAATTTTAATGATACATGTATTTTATAATTTTAGTATCATATTTATATCATATATTTTACTTATTTTCATTAATACCATAAAATAATGAATAAATTTCATCTATTTCATTAATTTATCACATCTCTTTGTGGAACTGGTACTCCACACATCCACAAACAATTATATAATATTCCAAAAAATTTACAATTATAAAGGAAAATATTATATAAAAATTATCTAAAATTCAATAAATAATAAATATAATATATATAATATATATTATATACATCCATCATCACTCCATGATTTCAATAAGGTAAGTAAAAGAACAAAAAACATCGGATTGTGAGGTAGTAGATTTTCATTCACATGAATGATGATTATGTATCAAATATTGGGAATGGGAGAGAATGTTTAGGAAAAAATATATTCATTAAAACAAATAAGTATATTTATGATACTTATTTTATTAAATAATCCTTGAATAATAATTATTTATTTTTATCGAATGAAATGAAACAAAAGTGGTCATTGGAGAGCTTTACTTCGTTTTCAGGCGGCTCATTCTGGATTGTACAAACAAGAATTGTTGGTTGAATTTATTAATAAAGGAGGGATTCTTAGATTATGTTAGTGATGTAGATATTTTATTTTGGTGGATGTATTGATGTAAAATGGGTATGATAAGTGTGAGTATGTGGGAGGTTTTATGATTTTTATAGTTGAGGTGGAGTGACACACAAGAATTTTTTGATAAAAACCAAATTACATTGACGTTTTCCCTAGTAATGATGATACAATAATGAAATAAAATCAATAAAATGGATGATATGGTCCAAATATAAAAATAAAATGGATTTTGGAAATTTTTATAGGCCATTTGGGCCTTCTTTTTATGGTTCATTCATTTTTTAATGTAATTTTCCTCTCAATTAGTGTAATTATTTTTAATAATGTTCAATGATATAATTGTAAAAAATGAACATATTAAACATTATAAATGATTCTCATTAAAAATAAGGAACCCAATTATCAAAATTACATTCATGAATGTGTCTGATATTAATTCAATATTATTTCCATAGTGAGAATGAGATATCAGATTTTTACAGAAGAAATGTTCAAAATTATTCTATGTTTTCATATCAAAATTCATTGAACCATTGATATCAATAAAATAAATTAGATTAAATTTTGAAAAATTTATGTATTTAAATTTTAATCCCAATAAATGTTAATTTAAATTGTTAAATAAATTTCAAAATTAAGTTTTCAATTAAAATAAATTAATTTTCACTATTTATAAAAAGGCAGACTTCATAAGAAAGAAAAAAATCACTGTAAGATAATTTTTTAGTTTCTAATTACAAAAATGTGTTTTATTTTCAAATATTAAATTTATAAAATTTCAAAATATTAGTATTAAAAATGGTTCACCGTTAAAACACTACAAACTTCACTTTATTGAAATATTTATTTATATTCATCAAAATGGTATTGTTCTTATTTTATTTTTATAAAATAATTTAATGTATGGAAAATTTATCTGATTTAATATTTAAAATATATATTTAAATAAAATCATGAAAAAATTCAAATTAATTTTATATATTATTATATTATACATTCATGATCATAAAACATACACTTTTGGTTCAATTGGTTTTTTATATTTATTAATATTTAATAGGTGACATATGAATTAATTTGATATGTTATTAAAGAATACATTTTAATATGTTATTTAATAATATTCATTACAACTAATTTAATTTCTGGGTAATATATTATTATAATAAATAATACTAACCTAAAAATATCTTATTTTTAGGTAAACTAGTTATTGCCTGTAGGATATGGTATCGAAGATAATATTTTGTTTTGTGTGATGTAGTCTAACTAGCTATTTCGTGAATTATATGATATATAATATATTAATGTTTTATAAAAAAATTACACATACCATAATGTCTTGAGATGATATATTTCTTTCTATTTTTCTTGTTTCATATCAAACACTCTTCGAAATAAAAGTTAATCTTTTTCATTTTGAGGGTGTCACATCATACCTTCATAAATACATTCCATTCTCATAATTTAAACCTTATTTTAGTAATCTAGGGATTCATATTTAAAAATTTCCTTGTTGAAAAATCAACTTTGTAAAAGAGATTATGAAATGTGCTCTAAATAAGATAGAATGAGAAGCACAAAGGCCACACAGAATAATATAAAACAAGGTCTATATATAAGAGAATATTAGTGGAATGTAGAGATACATACATAGTGGAAAATTGAGAATATTTATAGGGAGTGATTTAGGTCATCAATCAAAAACATGTGAATGTTGATTGGAATATTGAGGGAATCTAATCCATAAATATATAATGAATTTAAATACAATCAGATGAAAAGAAATTATTAAGGATGTATTTTTTGATCATTTTCATAATGTTGAGAAACTAATTTAAAGTCGAGGATTATATCGAAATTTACTTTCTGGGAACATTCTAATTTTCTATAAACAATTTCATATTTTGTTTTTTCATAGATCATATTCGAAATAATAATTTTTTCCATGAAGTGGATATCATAGAATTATCCTTTTTTAAATGCTCAAACATATTATTTTAAAGGATCATAATATACAAAAAAATGTTATTATATTTTCCATTAACTGTTTTTTAAAAAATTACTATTAATAAGTTAATCAATAAACCTAAAATTATACACTACTTGTTCGTTATTTGAATTTATTCATCAAATTTGTTAACTAAAAATAATTACACATTAACTATGACAAGGAATAGTACACTGTTAGGTGTGATTCCCTTATCTTCCATCTATAATGGGATCAAGCCCCACTACCTTGTATATTTAATGGGTTATCACCCCACATGTTGGTTTTAATTCTCTATATACAATTATATTATATTTTTTAAAATCAATAGATGGAAATATTTTAAATTTACTGAGTAAAAAAAAATTAACTATCATTTTTAATATAACACAATATATAAATACATCTACCATTTATTTTCACATTGTTCCATCCATGGTATAGTGTTTATCTTTTAGAAGGGATAATTAACTTAGGAAATTCTAATGTTCCCTATAGTTAACTAAAATAAAAATAAATGGAAACTCATGATGTTATTTATTTCCTCCCATCATACACCTTACACTTCCTCTTTAATTATTTTTTTGATTTACTTCTTTCGTACACATAAATAATTTCTTCATTCTATTGAGATAGTTCCTTGATTGTCTCCAGCCACATTTCTTACACAAGGAAAATTTAGCCTTATTCTCTCCATGTCCCCCACCACTTGATATATTATAACACTATATCTTTATCCACTATAGGGAATTTAGGAGATGGTTAGGGTTTATGTTTTAATCATCTTTTAGAAAAAATGATTAGTTATAAACATGATATAATTCACCCCTATCAATAACTCATTTAGTTTCTCATTGTAACTATCTTGAATTTCATGTTCAATGTTAACACGAATTTTTTAGATTCTATATATTGACTAAATCGATGGTCTATATTCTGATTAGTAAGAGTTATAGTGGGAAAATCTTATAATATTTCATAGAATATCTAAATACACACCTAATTTTCAATCTAAAACACCTTAGGTTTAATCTAGGTTATTAATTATAATAGTATGTTAAAATAAAACACTAGTCTTTATAAGGAAAATGTGAAAAAACCTAGGAAGTTACCTCAATAGTATCAAAACGGTTGTGCAATATGGCATGTTGTCATGTACCAGGTTACATTTGAGTTAGACTTAATGAACCCTCTCTGATTTATTACACCAATGTAAATCTATCACAAATCCATGTTCACTTGTTGTATCTAGAAAATGAGGGATTTCTAGTAAAACCAAATGATCTCTATCTGGCATAAAATTTTCGATTTCATTATATAAATATCCTCAAATTATACATTATGTATATGTTATTGAATATGTTTTCTCCAAAATAATGTTCCCAAAGATACTACTAATAATTATAGGCTACCAACAATAGGTACACTAAACCCAGCAGCCCCAATCTAGTCCCTACTACCATTATAAGTACATAATATACCTGATAATTTCATCCCAATTATTCAAATAGAATAGAATTCATGGTAAACTAGATACATATTTGATTCTAGTATAATAAATTTAAACACAACCAAAATCATAATTTTTTATGTTAATAACATTATTCCATCAAGCATATCCTTGAATATATTTATTATCACAGTTTATACAATCATTGTTAAGGAAAACAAAATAAGGGTCGGCTCAAATTCATATAATGGGTACGTAAAATGGAAGAAACAATTAATCAATGAGAATAATCATTACGGCATGGTAAATATCTGAACATAGATTCCATATAATCAATAAACTAAAAATAAAATGCATAAACAATATGGAAATGTAAATAACTAAAAATGAATGCCATTTAAATAACTGGATAAGGAATAATCATTATGGAGACATAAGGAACTAAAAATGTATTTAGTTTAATAAATACATTTATATTGGAATTCATACATAGAATTTTTCATAGAGAAAACCACATGGATAATAAATAATGAATCAAAATAAATTCAACTAATAATTTTTAGAATCCTTGTATGTAGAGAATGAAAACATTTCGAGCAATACCTTTCACAATGGGTTAGAAAACTATAGATATAAACCTATTTAATTTGTGAAAGAAATTTTCCTCATGAAAAAAATTTGATTAAATGAGGGGCTATATAATGTTAAGCTCCCACTTTCCACAACCAATCAAAGTCATTCCTCATATCGAACAAAATATTCAATTAATAAATAATTTATTTATCTGATATCCATATTAAATAAAGGATGTGTATTTATAAATATTTCAATAAAAAATAAAATTAAATTCAATGTAAAAACCACATGTAAACATTATAAATATTTTAGGAAATAAAAATATCCATAATAAATGATATGGATAATTAGAGAACAATCAATGTCTAATGATCATAAAAATCCTATATTTCCAGGGGATTGAAAAAAACATCAAGGAGGAGGATTTCAATTCTATCATTTGAAAAATAAATCATAAACCATATAAAGGAAGAATGTGATGGAATCAATACAAAATATCTCAAATAGATTAAAAATAAAGGTTTGTTGTAATTGATGAATAGAAATACTATAAAAAGATCTTTTAAACTCTTTGTTAAGGAATATATCTTATTTATAATAAAAGACATTTTGAAATCAGTATTCATTGAATATAAATATTAACAAAAATTCAATTAAAATTTAATCATTTTAACTTGTAATGGAATCCTTGAATAAATATTGGTGCTCAAATATGTACATGTTATACAAGGTAAAAAACAATCCTTTTGCACGGTTAAAATGATATTATAACTCCTTTTTTGGATAGACAAAATATTATTCAATTAAAAACATTATAAAACAAAAAAAGGTTTAATATGTATTTAATAAATCATTTTAAAATGGTTAAGAATAATTTCCAAATATTTTTAATAAAAAAATGTTTTAGAAGGAATTTGGTTTTTTGACTAAAGGTTGAAATTATGTTGGGGTTTATTAATATCATTTTACAATACATTTTATGTACCAATGGGTGGGAAAATGTTACTATTACATGAAATGGGTCATTAATAAAAATTGTAGGATAAAATAAATGGTTTCGTTGAACAATTATTATAAACATTTAAATAATGATATTTCTGAAATAAGAAATCTTGATTAAAATGATATTGTGAAATAAACCATCATAATTGTTATAATGTTTTATTGGTAATTAATCGATGCATTGATTATTTGTTTCAAATATAATTACGTATAAAATAAGTTTAAATAAAGAAATATACATTCTGATTATTTATAAATATAATCATATAATGATAATTAAAATGTGGAAGTAATATAATATAATTAAAAGGAATAAGGTTTTTAAATATCTTTACCACTCAGGTAAAATTAATGTAAATCAGAATAGATAAAGAATATAAAATTAAAATTTCAAATTTAATTAATAATGAATTAATCATGATAAAACATTTAAAATTGGATTTAATTACATTATATGTAACACCCCAGGTAAATAATGAATATGACATTTTTATATTTATCCATATTTTTGAATAAAATATTAATATTACTTTAAAGGTGATTCAATTCTCAATGGCGTACCCAATACCCAACAACGAGTTTCTTGGGAATCTTAGGTTGCACTCTTAAAATAAAATAATATTGTTTTAAATAGTTGTTAACGCCTAGCCGTTGTAATGGTGGGAATGAACAGAACTACCTACAAAATGATTATATATGCTTGTCAAATATTTTTACTCTTTACAATAATTTTTAGAGGATTAAAAATGCGAATGAATCCAATTTTAAGCGTAGACATTCTAATATTCTTTAAAAGGTCGATTAACCGCCTATTGAAGGTGAACCTCTTTTAAATCCACTTTTTGACAATTTTATGTGTCATATTTGACAAAATAAAATTCTTATTTAGAATCAGGTCATCAAAATTAACTTTGTTTAAATTTTTGGTATCTTTCTGATAAAGTTCATTTTTTAATGAATAGTGAAAAATGTTGTATTTTGATTCAAAACCTCTTTTTAATATAGTTTATTATTATGATTAGATTATCCTTTGGATTGTTTCTTTAAGTAAAATTAGAATATATTTTTACCATTTAATAAAATAGTGTTCATTGAATTAATTTCACTTTGAAATTGGACTTAAAGTAGTGTCAATCTTTTTAAACTTATTATTTCATAAAAACACACTATTTGCTCTTACTGCGGGAATTAATTATAAAATTAATTAATTCAACTTCTATGTTATCAATTTGGTAAAATATACATCATTTTTTAATTCGGAATATCAAATATTGCTTAGGGTGAATTTTTGGTATTTGTATGACAATCTCCAATTTTTTAAGAATAGTGAAACCACCAAATGGTGGTTATAAAATTTGATTTTTCTTTTAAATGGGACTTTACCACTTCTGTGATTTGAATTTCAAAAATAAAATTTAAATGATTTTAACTTTTAAGTAAACTATGGTTCAATGGGATGAAAATAATTTTTGATGAAAATTAACTTTTAAGTTTTATTAATCGTGATTAAAGGTAATTAATGTGATTTAAGGTAAAAATGATATTATAATAAAATGAAAATATATTGACACTTGTCCTAACCCTATTGGATGATTTATGGCCGACTAATACAACCCATGGGTCGATTTTTGGTACCCCATGGATTCACTTGGGCATGATAATGACATTTATGCCTTTTATTTAAAGTTAAAATAAAAATGACACAAACATGATATGTTTTACTAAAACAATTTTTAGATGGGGTTATAAAAGTCATATTTTTGACTATAAATATTCGTTAAAAATCTGAAAATATTTCCTACATCTTGATATATTTTTTTATAATTTTTAGACATTATAAATATTAAATTATTTATGACATCATGATGATGCAACGATTACCTCATTAATAAATGATTTAAATAAAATGGAAAGATAATGTAAATTCTAAGACCTACACATGTCCAAAACCTATTGGATGGGTGGATTTAAAACCCTTATCACCGTAGCCTCTAATTATATCAATGTAAGACCATTAAAATCCAAAAACCATTTGAAAATAAAGTAACATTTTATACTTTACCAAGAGTGCCCCTCCTCTCCTCTTATAAAAGGCCCCCACCTCTACCACCTTACCCACACCTCTCAAGCCTTTGGTTCAGCCAAGATCTGATCCGTTTGTCTCTCCACATCCCTCTCCTCATCATATAATCCTTAACTTATGCAGGAATCTCTTCAAGAAACCCTTTTGGTTCAAACCAAAGGGAGTTACCCAATTTTAAGGTAATGTCTTCACTTGTGCTCTTTTGTCTTATTTTGCTTCTCCAACCCCATAAACTCTTTTTATTGATTTATTTTGTAATATCTCCAGTATCTTAAATATACTAGGATGTTGTTATAATATTTATTCGAGCTACACTTACACACACCTTCAACTAATGATTAAAGAACATATTGTTTCTATGGATGGAAAATTTCTGCCTCACGAAACGATGATTGTTCAACACTCATATAACACCTTCAAAGGTGTCCATTAATATGTCAATATGTTTATATATGATATATAATATTTTTATGTTTTTCTTAATCTTCTTTATTTTTCATTTGTGGCATACCTTTATGGATTCCATTATGGGTATACGGGATATCTTCATTTTAGGAAGTGCGGACTACCGCCCCCTCAAAGTGATTTGATTCGTTAATGCCATATGTGGGATTTATAAAAGATGGATATAAAGTTATTATATATGATGTTATACTGGAATTATAATATACCTTTATATCATTATTTTTTTCATTCCATTAAAGTATGAGATAGAAATGAAAGTAGCGTTCATACGTACGTACTGCTTACTGTCTCCATGAACGGTGCATTTCATTTCTTATCCTCAAATGTGATGTACTATTATAAGTACATATAATCGATATATATGATGTATGATACATATAAAGGATTAATATTATTCGGGAAATAAAAATATACACATCTCTCATTTAGTATTAATTTCATTAATATGACATAGAATTGAAAGTAGCGTTCATGCGTACGTACGGCTTACCGTCTCCATTAACGGTGCATTTCATTTCATACCTCTAAATGATTATGTAATATTATAAATACATGTATATTCTGGATATATATGATATATATGATATCCAAATCAGTAATTTCATTCTGGATATATAGAACCATTAACCATACGAACAACATGTAATTGTAAGAAGTCCACTTTTGACTTAAGAACCAAATATCGACAAAAAAACATTATTAACATAAATGATTACATAATGTTTATAACATGTAAATAATTGATATAAAAGAAATAATGAACTTGAAAAAGGTTCTTAAGCAAGTAGAAATTAAATCAAGTTTATTATTCAGGACGTTAAAGAACGATCGAGTCATGTCAGACTCGAGGTAAGGGATCATACTCCTCTCTTTATTTTTAAGTACACTCTTTTATGTCAATCCTTTTAAAGCTCATCTTTCTTGTTATTGGGATGTTATTATATATTACTATTAATGTAATTTTTATGTTCATATGATGAGATACCCTATTCTCTCTCATCAATCCATTTTGGAAGTTTTGATTGGCGCCGTTAGGCTGCCAAATTTTCGTAAGAGATCTAACCTCTCTCTTTATTTTTAAGTACTCTCCTTTATGTCACTTCTTTTATGCTCCTCTTTGCTATGTTGGGGGATGTTCTTTTATATTCCTCTTCCTATAAACGTTATGTTAATATGATAAGATACCCTATTTTATCTCATTAATCTTTTTTTGTAAGTTTTATGTGGCGCCGTTAGGCTGCCAAGTTTTCGTAAGGGATTTTTCATCTCACTTTTATTCCCATGGGATTTATGCTACATTTGCCAAAATTTCCTTTGAGTGGTGTATGTAATGCCCATTATTTTACTAATTGTGTAATATAATTTCATTTATGAGTATTTATATCAATGTTGTTTTGTCTTTCTTTCACGGGGTGTATGTTTCGAAAGTTACCCAAGTCGGTAAGGGAACCTTTCACCCTCCTCTTTTTAAACGACTTATTTTGTTATCTCTTTTAATTCACATACTATTATGTTGGGATTTGTTCTTCTATATCCTTATTGATTAAAATTTTATTTCCATGTGATGAGATACCCTTTCTATCTCTCATCAACTCATTTTCTGAATTTTTTAGTGACGCCATTAGGCTGTCAAATTTTGCAAGGGAACTTCTTAACCCAAATTTGATTCTTTGGGATAAACTTATACTCCTTAAATATGTCATTCTATGAATATGTGTGAATAACCTATGATTGTTTTACACTTAATATCCACTTATATTTGGTGTATTCGTTTGTCACACATAATTATGTAATTGATTTATCCTTAAATCAAGGATACCGTCTTTGTAAGGGACTTCGTCTCAATCTCCTTTCATTGAGGCATATTTCGTTTTATACACAACTTTCTTTTATACAGTGTATAAACAACTTTTACTTTTACTTTTATAAAATAGGAATCTTTTTCTACGAAACATTTTACTAAATAACAAAAAAGGAATGTTTCTTTTAACGTACGTGGTGACAACGACCTTTTCCGCCACCGCTAGTATTATTTGATCTTTGGCTTCCTCAATAAAACGTAATGTTTTTAAAATAAAATAAATACCATATACTCTTTTATGTATTTTGGTATTGAAAATGGTTTTGATAAAGGATTCTATTTTGTAAATATATTTAAATGATATATTTTGATTGAAATGTGGAAATGTTATCATTCCTTTATATTGGTTTTATGTGTTATAATTTTATAATGGTACTTGGAAATTTTACGGGTGGTTAAGTGATAAACCATATGACGGGTGGTGCCGTGAATACTAGGATGGGTGGTTACGTTATAACCTCCAATGCATTGGGTATGGGATTCGGCCGCATGGCTATTCCATTAATTATGTATGGAAATTGGCTGAATGGCTTTTCCATTAAGTGATATGTGTGGAAGTCGACCTTATGGTTATTCCACTTAAGTATGTTTATGTCCCAAGTTACCTTTATATGTTATGTGATATTTATATGGGTTTTATGGTAATATTTTGTTTACAGAAGGGTATTTAATGAACTTTTATTCAGTGAATAGTTTTTACTACTTTGAAAAGGTGAAAAGTATTACTTTGATAAAGTATACATGGTTTACTGGTGGTTTTGAAAAACTAACAGTTTTCATTCTTTGTGTATCCCTTAATGAGCTTTTTATGCTCATCCCAAGTTTTTGAAATGTTTTTCACAGGACATAACGTGTAATAGGGTCAAGGATGGGATCAAGGGAAATTCATGATACCTAAAACATGGAACTAGCCATGTTTCTTTTTAAGAGTTTTTTTATTTTATGGAAATTTAGTAGAAGTTACTACTTTGTAATCTTTTGAGATGTAATAGTTATGTTCTAATTCTCTAAAACACTAAACCTGAAAAGATCCTCAATGTGAATAATTCATTTAATTCAATATTAAGTAAGGTTTAAGGCTGGGGATTTATAGTTGGTATCAGAGGTCGGTTTAGACAACTTTAGGGATTAGGAGTTTTTGTTAGACACATGATTAGTCCCTATATCTATTATTTCAGATAAATCCATGTTTTATAACTTTTTTCAGGTCAAGTAAAGTCGGTTACGAATGGGAGGAGAAGGATATCAAACAATATTCCTATCTCTTCTTAATGACATGCTTGAAATAATTATTGCAAAGTCATGTTCGGATGATTGTGAAACTTTTTCTAGCATACAACTCACTTATAAGAAGTTGTTTGAGTTATCAAACACCTCCACTATACCTTGTTATCATCATGGATCATGGGTTGTTTTTAGACAAATACTAATTTTAGAATATTCTCATATTTTCAATAAAGATAAATATTATCAATGTATTTTCAAATATTTTACCTTATAATAATAATTTGAAGCATATTATGATTTTAAATATGGTGCCGAGGAAGGAGAACCTTGCGCAACCTATTTATATTTGATTTTAAAATATAGTCTCTATGCACATACATATGGCTTTTTAAAAGGACCAATAATATAAAGTTTCAACTCAAATTCTATCTGACTATTTTATAGAAATCATGTTTCATCAGATGTTTTGGAATTATATGTCATACATGATTATTTTCAAAAACTGTTTTTCTGTGAACACCCATATGACCCATGTTGTACATGGTGTATTTTGATGGGGGAAGAAAATGATTTTGAAGGATCTCTAAATAATTGTTCTAATGAATGGTAATTCTACCTATGTGAGAAAGATGATGATGAAACCGAGTGGACGCCATGATCAAGGTATGATGTTATTCATTTTTGGAATCGTTTTATTTTATCTTATAGTGGTGAAATAAGACTTCAAGAATTAAGATGCTAAGACCGTAACGAAATTGGTTGAAAATGAGAGGTATAAGGAAACTATTAAGGTTAAAACATGTTAGGGTTATTTTTGGAGTTTTATAAAAAGGAAAACACGCAGACTGTGTGAAAACCCATCACGTCGGACAATGCTACGGGAATCGAACCCACAACCAATGTGCGACTAGTATTTATCGCCTACCACTGGACTACGTGAAGTCCCTGGATAGTTTGAATGATTCTTTTTAGTTAGATGATTTTATGAATTAAGAGTAAGATAATTTTGGGTTATCTATGGAAATTTATTAACCTATCATGGAGGATATGTGATTAGCTTAATTACTTTTCAATACGAGACATTAAGAGAAACTGATATTGTTTGGAGATAAATGTTATGATTTAACTTGGAAGACTATGTGACTAAATCCTTAAAATATATGGGATTCAATCTTAGTTTGGTTTACTTTGAATAATTTTATGGACAAATTGTTTATCGAATGGTCCCATTTGAACTTTGGGTTTTGTTGGACAAATTTTGGACATTAAGAATAGATTTTCTTTTTATAAAGGGTTATCCTTTTCTGGATTATCTGATCTTATACTAACCTTTTATGTTTTGGTTTTGGTTAGAGTCTATAGACATGGGAAGTATAGAGTTCTCTGTTGTGGATTAGGTGATTCACTAAAAATTGATTATAATACTCTTAATTTGACACCCTGAGCTTCCACGATACGTTTCTCATTCAATAATGCAATAACTTGCATTGTACGCAACTTCGAGTTCTAACACACCGCGACTAATAAAAGTAGCCGTTATGAATAGTAATAACCACTTTTTAAAATTATAGAAATTTTATATTTCAAAATGGACTTCATTTTTGGATTCGGAATATCGAAATTAGCCTATGTTGAATTTTTGGTATTTTTCTAAGAACTTCTAATTTTTTATGAATAGTGAAAAATACTTAAAAAAAACTTTTTTAATCAAAATAATTTATAGTGATAAATTATACTATTTGGTGGTTTTAAAGTATAATTAGAATATATTTTTACCATTTTATACAATGGTGGTCATTAGAATTAATTTAACATTGAAATTGGACATAAACAATTGCCAATCTTTTGATATAAATTGTTTCTTAGAATCCCGCTATTTGTTGTGACAGCGGGAATTAATTATAAAATTAATTAATGAAAATTATATGTTTGGAATTTTGTAAAATAAACATCATTTTTGAAAATGGAATATCAATTATAGCTTAGGGTGAAATTTTGGCATTGTTCTAAAAAACATCAATTTTTGATGAATAGTGAAACCACTAAGTGGTAGTTAAATAACTGATTTGTCGTTTAAATGAAATATTACCACTTCTGTGTTTTGATTTTCAAAAATCCTACATACATGATTGTCATTAAGAAATAAAATGTGGTTCAATGAGATTAAATTAATTTTTGGTGAATAGTAACTTTTAAGTTCTTAATCGCGATTAGAGGTAATTAGTTTGGTTTAAGGTAAAAATAATGTTTTAATAATATGAGATGAGCTTGACACATGTCCTACCATCATTGGATGTTCCATGGACGACAAAGAAAATCCCTGGGTCAACTTGGGGACCCCATGGAGCCACTTTAGTTAGAAAATGACATAAATACCTTTTATTTAATGTTAAAGTAAAAAATGACACAAACATGACATGTTTTACTAAAACAATTTTTACATGGGGTTATAAAAGTCATATTTTTGACTATAAATAGTCATTGGAATGATAAAAAGATTTCCTACATCATAGTATTTTTTTTATAATTATTAGACATTAAATAAATTAAATTAGGTATGACATCATTATGATGCAGCGATGACCTCATTATTTAACGATTTTAATAAAATGAAAAGATAATGTACAATCTAAGGCTTACACTTGTACAAAGACTATTGGATGGGTATATTTGGAACCCTTATCACCTTATCCACGAATTATATATGTGTGGGACCTTTAGAATCCGAAAAGCATTGTATAATAATGTAAAATTTCCTTACTTTCCAAGAGTGCCCCTCCTCTTCTCTTATAAAAGGCCCCCACCTCTACCACCTCATTCACACTTTCAAACCATTTGGATCAGCAAAACTCTGCCAAAATACTCTCCCAAATTACCTCCCTTACTCCTAGAAGCCTCACATTGGGCAGAAGTCTTCTCAAGGAATCCTTTGGCTCAAATCAAAAGAGTTACCCAATTTTAAGGTAATGTCTTCTCTTATGTTATTTTGTATTATTTTGCTTATCCAAACCCATAAACTCTTTTTATTCATTTCTTTTGTAACAACACTAGTATCCTAAATATACTAGGATGTTGTTATAAGAATTATTCTATCTACACTTACACACACCTACATCTAATGGTTAAAGAACATACGGTTTCTGTGGATGGCGAATTTCCACCTCACGAAACGATGATTGTTCAAAACTCATATAACACCATCAAAGGTGGCCATTAAGATGTCACTATATTTATATAGGATATATAATATGTTTATGTTTTACTTATGCTTATTTATTTCTCATTTATGGCATAATTTATGATTTCAATTATGGGTAAACGCGATAATTTCATTTTAGGAAGTGCGGACTACCGCCCCCTCAATGTGATGTGAATCATTAATGCCATATGTGGGATGTATAAAGGATGGAGTAAATGATATTATATATGATATTATACTGGAACTATATTATAACATTATATAATTATGATTTCATTCCATTAAATATGAAATAGAAATGAAAGTAGCGTTTACGCTTACGTACGGCTTACCGTCTCCATGAACGGTGCATTTCATTTTTACCTCTAAATGTTATGTAATAATATAAATGCATGTATATACTGGATATATATGAGATATATGATATCTATATCATGAATATAATTATGGATATAATGGATATATCACCACATGAATAACTTGTAATTATAAGAATGTTATTTTTGACTCAAGTACCAAAGATCGACAAAATGACCGTTATAAACTTAAATAATTACATAATGTTCATTACATGGTAATAAGGGATATAAAAGGAATAATGAACATGAAAAAGGTTCTTAAGTAAATAGAAATTAACTCTAGTTTATTATTCAGGAGGTTAAAGAACGGTCGAGTCAGGACAGGATGCAAGCTAAGGGAACTTCTTAACCCAATTTCCATTCTTTGGGTTAATCTCCTACTTTCAAATTATGTCATGATATTATTATGTACTATCTTGTATTTGTACTTTCTTTATGTTTACTTATAGTGAATACACATTATAGATCTATTTTATTTTAAAAATGATCTTTTTATGGACATTGTCTCAATCTCCTTTCATTGAGGCATGTTTGGTTTTATACACAACTTTATTTTATACGGTGTATAAACCCCTTTGACTTTTACGTTTATTCAAAAGGAATATTTTTTATATGAAGCGTTTTACTAAACGACAAAAAGGGAATGTTTTCCTTTCCGTACTAATGCGGCGACAATGACTTCTCCGCCGCCGTGACCATTATTTTAGTTTCGGCTTCCTCTACAAGCCATCACTTTTTTTAATGAAAAATAAATACAAAGTTTTAACTTGCTTTTATTTTGGTATTGAAAATGGTATTGAAAGCGTTTTTATTATATCGATGTGTTGTATTGACATCTTTTGATTGAAATGTGGAAATGTTATGTTTCCTTTACGCATGTTTTATGTGATACGATTGTGTTATGGTTTATGATATGATTAAACCTATTCATATGAGGAATGCATTGTACTTAATAAGTGACGGGTGCAGCCCGCGATAGCTCCTCGATGCATCGGTAGGTCCCATGAGACAAACTAGTGTCTTGGCACGAGGCCATCACAAAATATTTTTTGTGGTCTTGGCACGAGGCCTTGGCTACGTGGTTATGATAGTATGGCATTATGCATTCCATCATTATGAAAGTGGTTATCGATATTGCATGGGATTATTCGATTAGTAGAATATCCATGTGAGTAAGTAAATGGCATTATTTAATTTTATTTTTTCCATATTATGCTAATATTCAAGTTTAAAAAGGATTTTGTTTTAGATATACGTTGCCTTAAATGTTAATGATTATTTATGAAAGCTTCCGCTATATTGTTATCCTTACTGAGAATCTGGGCTCACCCCTTTTAATGTTTTAATATTTTCCAGGATGTGAAGAAGTATTTTATGAATGACCTGCAGGGATAGTCAGAAGAGGATATGAGTGTGGACTATGGAGACTTTGTTATTGTAGTTTTTCAATTTACGATGTAATGTAACATTTATGAATGTATCTAGTTTTTCCAAGGCTAATAAACTAATCGGTCTTTCGAGACTTGATCTTTTGTGATCATGCCAATGTTACGAAGTAATGCACCGACTCTAGGTAGCTGGGGTCGGGGCATTACACTTAATGTGATCAAGTGTTCCTAAATACTCGTCTTTTGGAGAAAATATGAGTTTGATTAAGGAATCTAGTAAAATTTTGAAGTCTACATGACATGTAAGTATGTTTCATTATGATTTAGTTAGGCTCAAAAATAAATTCCTCAATGAAGAGAAACTTAAAACAAAAAGGTTGTCTGTTAAATTTTCCTACTGGGGAATCGAATACCGTTTAACCCATCACATGTATGCGATTTGCTTGTGGTTATCTTTCTCCTAAACATGTTTTCTATCACTCTCCATGAAAACATGACCATATGTTTTCTCCTCCATGTCCATATTTTCCTACTTGGAATCCTAGTATGGGTTAACTCGGGTGACCTTTGAACTTATTTTTCATTATTTTAAAGTGATTGTTTTACTGACTCTTGTTCTAATGTGGGATTTTCAATGATGTTTCCAAGCCCAATTTTAAAATTGCAAGGACACAATTCCCAAAAGGGGGGAAAGATGTATCACCATAGGTAAATAAATAATATGAGATTTTTATATTTATCCATATTTTTTAATGAAATATTAATATTACTTTAAAGGGGATGCTATGCTCGATGGCGTACCAAATACGCAACAATGAGTTTCTTGGGAATCATACATTGCACTCTAATAATAAAATAATATTATTTTAAATAGTAGTTAATGCCTAGCCGTTGTAATGGCGGTAATGAACAGAACTACCTACAAAATGATTAAATATGTCTGTTAAATATTTTTACTCTTTACAATAAATGTTAGAGGATTAAAAATGCGAATGAATCCAATTTTAACAGTAGACATTCCAATATTCTTTAAAAGGTCGATTAACCTCCTTTTTAAGGCAATCCTCTTTTAAATCCACTTTTTGACCATTTTATGTGTTATATTTGAAAAAAGAAAATTCTTATTTAGAATTGGGACATCAAAATTTGCCTCGATTAAATTTTTGGTATCATTCTGATAAAGTTCATTTTATAATGAATAGTTGAAAATATTGTATTTTAATTCAAAACCTCTTTTTAATCTAGTTTATTATTATGATTATATTATCATTTGGATTTTTTTTTTAATTAAAATTAGAATATATTTTTATCATTTAATCCAATAGTGGTCATTGGAATTAATTTCACTTTGAAATTGGACTTAAACTAGTGTCAATCTTTTGATACTTATTGTTTCATTAAAACACGCTATTTGCTCTGACTGCGGGAATTAATTATAAAATTAATTAATGCAACTTCTATGTTATTAATTTGGTAAAATAGGAATCATTTTTGAATTCGGAATATCAAATATATTTTAGGGTGAATTTTTGGTATTTTTCTGAAAATCTCCAATTTCTGATGAATAGTGAATCCACAAAGTGGCGGTTATTAAATTTGATTTTTCATTTAAATGGGACTTTACCACTTTTGTGATTTGAATTTCAAAAATCCAATTTAAATTATTTTAACTATTAAGTAAAATGTGGTTCAATAGGATGAAAATAATTTTTGATGAAACGTAACTTTTTAGTTTTATTAATCGTGATTAAAAGTAATTAGTGTGATTTAAGGTAAAAATGATATTACAATAAAATGAAAATATATTGACACTTGTCCTAACCATATTTTATGAGTTATGGCCGACCAATACAACCCATGGGTCGATTTTCGGTACCCCATTGACCCACTTGGGTATGATAATGACATTTATGCCATTTATTTAAAGTTAAAATAAAAAGGACACAAACATAATATGTTTTACTAAAACAATTTTTACATGGGGTTATATGAGTCATATTTTTGACTATATATATTAATTAGAAATATAAAAATATTTCCTACATTATGATTTTTTTTATAATTTTTCGACATTATATATATTAAATTATTTATGACATCATGATGATGCAACGATTACCTCCTTAATAAAGGATTTAGATAAAATGGAAAGATAATGTAAATTCAAGACCTAAAAATGTCCAAAACCTATTGGATGGGTGGATTTCGAACCCTTAACACCTTATCATCTAATTATATAAATGTGGGACCATTAAAATCCGAAAACCATTTGAAAATAAAGTAACATTTTATACTTTACCAAGAGTGCCCCTCCTCTCCTCTTATAAAAGGCCCCCACCTCTACCACCTTACCCACACCGCTCCAGCCTTTGTATAGGCCAATATCTGATCATTTTGTCTCTCCACATCCCTATCCTCATCCTAGAATCCTTAACATAGGCAGGAAGCTCTTCAAGAAACCCTTTTGGTTCAAACCAAAGGGAGTTACAAAATTTTAAGGTAACGTCATTACTTGTGCTCTTTTGTTTTATTTTGCTTCTCCAACCACCTAAAATCTTTATATTAATTTATTTTGTAACAAATACAGTATCTTCAATATACTAGGATGTTGTTATAATATGTATTCGAGCTACACTTACACACACCTTCATCTAATGCTTAAAGAACATATTGTTTCTGTGGATGGAAAATTTCTGCCTCACGAAACGATGACTGTTAAACACTCATATAACACCTTAAAAGGTGGCCATTAAGATGTCACAATGTTTATATATGATATATAAAATTTTTATTTTTTACTTTATATTCTGTATTTTTCATTTGTGGCATACCTTTATGGCTTCCATTATGGGTATACGGGATATCTTCATTTTAGGAAGTACGGACTACCGCCCCCCTCAAAGTGATTTGATTCGTTAATGCCATATGTGGGATGGATAAAGGATGGATTTAAAGTATTATATGTGATTTTATATAGTAATTATAATATACCTTTATATAATTATTGTTTTCTTTCCATTAAAGTATGAGATATAAATGAAAGTAGCGTTCATGCGTACGTACGGCTTACCGTCTCCATGAACGGTGGATTTCATTTCTTATCCTCAAATGTAATGTACTATTATAAGTACATATAATAGATATATATGATGTATGATACATATAAATGATGAATATAATTATGGAATTAAAAATATACACATCTCTCATTTAGTTTTAATTCCATTAATATGACATAGAAATGAAAGTAGCGTTCATGCTTACGTATGGCTTACCGTATCCATGAACGGTGCTTTTCATTTCTTAACTCTAAATTACTATGTAATATTATAAATTCATGTATATGGTGGATATATATTATATATATGATATCCAAATCAGTAATGTCATTTTGGATATAAAAAACTTTTGACCACACGAACAACATGTAATTGTAAGAAGTCCACTTTTGACTTAAGAACCAAATATCGACAAAACAAACATTATTAACATAAATGATTAAATAATGTTTATTACATGTCAATAATTGATATAAAAGGAATAATTAACTTGAAAAATGTTCTTAATCAAGTAGAAATTAACTAAAGTTTATTATTCAGGACGTTAATGAATGATCAAGTCAAGTCGGACCCGAGGTAAGGGATCCTACTCCTCTCTTTCTTTTTAAGTACACTCTTTTATGTCAGTCCTTATAAAGCTCATCTTTCTTTTTATTGGGATGTTATTTTATATTAATCTTACTGTAATTTTTATGTTCATATGATGAGAGACCCTATTATCTCTCATCAATCCATTTTGGATGTTTTGAGTGGCGCCATTAGGCTGCCGAATTTTCGTAAGAGATCTAACCTCTCTAGTACTCTCCTTTATGTCACTTTTTTAAGCTCCTATTTGTTATGTTGTGGGATGTTATTTCATATTACACTTTCTATAAACATTATTTTAATATGATTAGATACCCTATTTGATCTCATCAATCCATTTTTGTATGTTTTATGTGGCGTCGTTAGGCTGCCGAGTTTTCGTAAGGGATTTTTCATCTCACTTTTATTCCCGTGGTATTTATGCTACAATTGCCACAATTTCCTTTGAGTGGTGTATGTACTTCCCATTATTTTACTAATTGTGTAATATACTTTCATTTATGATTATTTACATCAATGTTGTATTTTCTTTCTTTCACGGGGTGTATGTTTCGAATGTTACCCAAGTCAGTAATGGAACCATTCACCCTCCTCTTTTTAAAAGACTTCTTTTGTTATGTCTTTTAATTCACATACTATTATGCTGGGATATTTCCTTATATATCATTATTGATTTAAATTTTATTTCCATGTGATGAGATACCCTTTTTATCTCTCATCAACTCATTTTAGGAATTTTGTAGTGATGCCATTATGCTGTCAAATTTTTCCAAGGGAACATGTTAACCCAAATTTGATTCTTTGGGATAAACTTATACTCATTGAATATGTCGTTCTATGAATATGTGTTAATAACCTATGATTGTTTTGCAATTAATATCCACTTATATTAGGTGTATTTGTTTTTCACACATAATTATGTAATTGATTTATCCTTAAACCAAGGATACCGTCTTTGTAAGGGACTTCGTCTAAATCTCCTTTTATTGAGGCATATTTCGTTTTATAGAAAACTTTCTTTTATACGGTGTATAAACCCCTTTGACTCTTACTTTTATACAAAAGGAATCTTTTTCTACGAAGTGTTTTACTAGATGACAAAAAGGAATGTTTCTTTTAACGTACGCGGTGACAATGACCTTTTCTACCGCCGCGAGTATTATTTGATCCTTGGCTTCCTCACCAAGCCGTAATGTTTTTAAAATAAAATAAATACCATATAATCTATTATGTATTTTGGTATTGAAATTGGTTTTGATAAAGTATTATATTTTTTCAATATATTTAAATGATATATTGTGAATGAAATGTGGAAATGTTATCATTCCTTTATATTGGTTTTATGTGTTATAATTTTATAATGGTACTTGGACATTTTACGGGTGGTTACGTGATAAACCATATGATGGGTGATGCCGTGAATACCAGGACGGGTGGTTACATTATAACCTCCAATGTATTGGATATGGAAGTCGGCCGTATGGCTATTCCATTAAGTATGTATGGAAGTTGGCCGCATGGCTATTCCATTAAGTGATATGTGTGGAAGTCGACCTTATGGTTATTCCACTTAAGTATGTTTATGTCCCAAGTTACCTTTATATGTTATGTGATCTTTATATGGGTTTTATGGTAATCTTTAAGTTACAGAGGGGTAAGTAATGAACTTTTATTCAGTGAATAGTTATTACTACTTCGAAAAGGAAAAAGTATTACTTTGATAATGTATACATGGTTTACTGGTTGTTTTGAAAAACTAACAGTTTTCATTCTTTGTGTATCCCTTACTGAGATTTTTATGCTCATCCCAAGTTTTTGAAATGTTTTTCACAGGACTTAACGTGGAATAGGGTCAAGAATGGGATCAAGGGAAATTCATGCTACCTAAAACATGGAACTAGACATGTTTCTTTTTAAGAGTTTTTTTATTTTATGGAAATTTAGTAGAAGTTACTACTTTGTAATCTTTTGAGATGTAATAGTTATGTTCTAATTCTCTAAAACTCTAAAACTGAAAAGATCCTCAATGTGAATTATTCATTTAATTCAATATTAAGTAAGGTTTAAGGCTGGGGCCTTATATTATATATAATAAATTAGGTTTTTAAAAATAATGTATGCATCAATGAATGGAAATAAGGACAAAGTCCCTTACAACATGGGAACTTTTGAATTATAATCTCCATGAAATAAATAGTTTAAAGTTTAACACTAAATACTATGAAGATAAATTTATTCTGGAGATAAAATATGATTAAATCATTATATAAACCACAAATAACAATTAATTTGTGAAAATGATATGTGCATCAATGAAAGATAAGGGATACATGAATCACTTTCCTTGAGATACCTTTCTTGTGAACATCCATTAACATCATGCATATTTTTTTAATAAAATAATTAACTTATAAATTATCCATAATAATATTAATACTCTCATATATTACCTTATTATAATATCACACTACCCGTTTGTTAACAAGATATTTTTTTAATTTTCATTGTTTCAGGTGTTAATTTCTATTTTTTAGTATGTTTTGACATGTAACTTATTGATAATGTTAATAAGTTAATGATTTCAACATCTAAAAATTCTGAAACATGATTAAAATAGAACATATACATATTAAATATATATTTATTTAAAAAATTCTATAATAACTAGATATATGAAATGAAATGTACTGTTCATTGAGATGGTAGGTCGTACGTATGCATAATCTCTACTTCTATTTATTTTTCATATTTAAAAGAATAAAATGAAAATAAAAAATATATGTATATTATAATTAAAAATCTATTATTATTTCATATATTTCACATATTTTTTTCAACACCATACATAATATATTTCATGAAAATTGTGAACAAATCATATCGCTTTAACGTGGCGGTAGTCCATGCATCTACAAAATATGTTATTGTATTGTCCCAAAATGGACGCATAAGGGTATGTGTAATATAAAAATTAGTTTATCATTAATACATCAAAAATACCATATATATCATGTATTAAAGATAAATCCATCCTTATTACTACTTCAGATGGTGTTAAATGGATTCACTAATGACAACGATTCGTGAGGTGGTAGTCCGTCGTACCAGAAAATAATGATTGTTATTTCCATTTGACGGATATATGGGAAATTGTAGGTTAAAATATTAGAATATAAAATTTCTATTATATTGAATATACTGAGTTGATTATATAATAAAGAATAATAATAATTGAATGTCCTGTGAAAGAAATAAAATGAATGTGATTGTTAAATAATGTTACCTCGTTTCCCAGTAACTCATATTGTTTTATACAAAAAAGATTTCCTTGTTGGTATTAATACCCAAAAATAGTCATATAATATTACGGGATGTAATATGGGAAATAATTTAGGATTATTTTTAAATAGTCAAAGTGTTTTTTTGTGTGAATATGTTGTAGAAGTGAGTTCATTTTTATAGTGGAGGAATGGCATTCTTGTATTGTTTTGAAAATGGAATTTTATCAACATTTTTTCAATGTAAAGTTTATATAATAACTAAAAAAAATATTATAAAAAGAATTATTAGCTCGAAATATGAACATACAATGGATTTTGGGAATGTATCTAAGTCATTCTTATCTTTATGTATAATGTTTATTCTTTTTATGAGAATTTTTCTCTTATTCTATGTAATTTATTTTTATCACTTTCAATTTTTTTTGGGAAAAAACAATATGATTAAAATATTTGATGATAAAATTTTTATTATTAAAAATATAGAATCCATTTTTCGAAATTTTAATTACACACTTGTGAGAAATTCTTTTATTATTAATCTAATTGGCTGAATGAGAATGTAGGGTTTTAATGTTAAAAATTTCAAACATTTGGTAATTTTTAAGATACAAAGTGAAATTAATTACAATTATATAAATTTATTTAATTGATTTACCATTAATATAATTATTTAATAATATCACTGAAAAAATAATTTGACCTTCTACGAAAATAAGATGAAAATTTAGTTTTAAATTAAATTCTTGTATTTTTAAATATTCATAAAAAATTTAAAACTAACCAAAAAACACAAAAAAACTTTCCTAAGATAATTTGGAAGTTTCTAAATACACAATTTTTTTATGATAGCTTGTAAAATTGATAATAATTCTAAATTTCATTTTAAATAATCTCCTGCAATGAATAATGGCAGAATTTCATTTAAAAAAATATTGTTTTTTTGTGTAAAACCGGGTTTAGCTGTATTTTATACTTATAAAATATATTAAATGAAATTAAAAAATATTTGATCGAATATATAACATATAAATTTTATTTAATTTCGTTCACTTATAGTAAATAGTTTAATTATTTAATATAAAACACATTTTTTAGAATAAAATCATTTGTATTATATTTAATTGGATTTTATAATTATTTTAAATTAATTGGTAACCAATGAATTCTTTTAATATTTTTATGAACAATATTTTTTCATCAGATAGTTAATAAAACTAAAAAACAATAATTTAAAGGCTTGGTTATATCTTATTATATTAAATAAAAATATTTGAATATTATATTATTGTTTTTTAAAAATCAGACTTGTGTATATAATAAGATATTGAAGAATTACTTTGTTTAATGTGACACATGTTGACTCTAAATTTTGTGCATTGAAAAATATATAATATATTAACTTCATTTAAAATGTTAAATTCAATATATTCTATCAATATTTTTCATTCCATTGTATATTTGTTGTTGTGTATAAAACTTGTTGTCTAATAAAAGTTATTCTTTTTGAATTTTTGGTTTTCTATTACCTCTTAAAAGAATTCTCGCCTTTCAAATTGAATGCCTCAAAAATATTTTATTATTTGAACTTTATTCCATACCATAACTAACATACTTCCCATGGGTTTTATAATTCATCAGTAGTTTTATACAAAATTCATATTAAAATCTATACTCTTAGTAATAACAATCAATATAATTGAATACTGTTATAAAATCATTAGCTATATTTTCCAATACATATTTATTTTCACAATTCTGCATATTAATAAAATAATCACAATGATAATATTTCATAATTTTAAGAAAAAAAATATCCAAGGATCATTGAATTTATATAGATATCTTTCAAAACAATTTCTTTAATGAATCTTTTTACTCACTGAGATATCCTCTTTATTCTAAAATAAAAAATGTTCTGTTTTATATTTTAATATCCATATTTATAAAAAATAATGTCCTCATTAATTATTTCTACATTTATACTCCACACATCAAATTTAATTCTTTAAAACACATCCATTTTATTCATCTTCTCAACAAAACCTATAGTAAATATCCATATTTATAATTTTTTTATACACAGATATTTTCAATGAGAGAAATTAATTACAAAAAATAATAGTGTCATACAAATAAACAAACAATTAAAAAATAATTTTTATTTAATAACACAATAATAATTTTTAAATATTTACGTAATAGAAAAATTAATTCTCTAAAATAATCTTATTATTAATGTAAAATAATAGTTTTAATCATGTATGACCACATAATACTCAGATTATTAAATTATTCTTTCATTACAATAACCCATACAAAACAAAATTTATCTTACCCTTTCAAAAACATCATGTCAATCTTACATGAGACTCAATAGTAGAGGATAAATTTGACCCAACAACGTCGTTACTCATTTTTATCCATTGAACACTATACTCCAAACAATTCATCAAAATAATCAATTTACTCTCACATTCATTAGTGAGACATCATGGATTTTTATGGGAAATATGGAAAATCAAAATAATTTTTCTTTCATAAAAATTTTATTGTGAATGTATTCTAATGTATGGTAGAATAAATTTTTTGAACATCTTAAAATTTCTAATTTTAATATCATTGCATTCATGAAACTCATTTTCATCATTATAAATCATCTTTCACCCTCCAAATTTTTATACAATACTCTATAACATTCTTCATATTTTGAAAGTTGAATTTCCCATTACATAATTTTTTTGTGGTATGAAAATTGTTGGGATTGTTTATGTCATCAAAACAATCAACAAAAGAAGAGATTAAGGAATATTTTTTTGGAACATATATGTTTTTGAAAAATATATAATAAATAATAATTTTCATAACGAGACAATATACTCTTACATACATTAATATGTCTCCTCTTTATTAGAAACATATGCATTTTTTAGAAATCTGACAACTGAAGGATGTTATATAGGATTTCTATATTTCTAAAAAATAATGAAATATTCCCTTAAGTCATTCACATCTACAATAATTTATGAAGAAATAATTCGAAACTCTTTTCTAAAAATATTAATCATCTCATATTAATTATAATTTTTTTATATCTATTAAAAACAAATACAACATCGTGCTAATTGGGTTAAACAATATCCTTTATTATATTTGTTTTAGATAACATATTTTTTAATGTAAATTACTTTTCATGTTTTGAAAATGGTGTTATAGTCATTTCTATTATAACAAGATATAAATCATTCAAGTCTATGTCTATGTGATAAAATTTAATGTATAAAAATATATATGAGAATTTACGCATCCCAAATACCCATACATTATTTATTCATGTGAGACCAAAATAAAGCATTCCATATTTAGTTTAATTGTAAATTAAAAAAACCAATTAATACCCTCAACTCAAAAATAAAATAAAAAAATCAATGCATAAGATTATTACTCCCCCGAGAAATTATATGTTCGATTTCTCAGTGGAAGACACAATTCAATAAACGTTAAATCATAGAAAATTCCATAGTGCTAGAAAATGGTATGGAAACTCACATTCATCCTCAAATTCTCAAAATCCATCGATGGAAGTGGTTTACTGAGAATATTAATAATTTTTTATCATATGGATAAATTACCAACATCAAAATACTTTTATCCATATTTTACATTACAGATAGATAATTAATATATAAATTAATTGATTATGAGTTTTCTAATGGGTTCATATGAATGTTTTTACCACATTGGTTTTCAAAACCAATGCCTAAATGATACTCAACAATTACACACATATCCAAAAATTTAATTTTATCAAAAAAAAAATCTAGTTATTTATGAAATAGATTCATAATCTTTTTAGCAAATATTTAATTGATTGAATATTTTTTTTGAAATTATATTCCACATATATCTCAAATATAATACCACTATAGTAAATATGGAATTTCTATCATTAACCTAACCACAATTGTTTTCATTTTTGAATCCTTGTAATAATTTTAACCACACAAATCATACAATAGAGAGTTATTGAATTATTTTTGTATATATCATAGGATGGTTAGGGATTTTGGGAGATGCGGTTAATTTGTATTAGATTCATAACTATAACAATTTGAAATAGTAATATAAGTCATGAACATGTGACTACCAATCATATTTTTAATTCTATATAATTGAAAATGTTTTTTAAATGATCATTATTAAAAAATGTTCTTAATTGAATTGGTGAAGATACATCTCTATAATAATCCATTATATATATTTACAATAACATTCTAGATTTTGTTTATTGAGAGATAAAAATGTGACCCATTTCATGGTTAATTTTAAAATTGAAAAAGAATTTCACTTCACAGTGAAATTAATTTTTCAATTTCATGATTCTTTGTAGATAATGTATCAAAAAAATCTCATCTTTTATATATATGATTAAATGAGTAACTTAGTGTTGGTATTCCACACATACATGATGTTAACTATATTACATATCAAAAATTTAATTTCTCATAGATATTAGTCTAGATTGAAATTACAATATATTGAGATCCACTTAGACCCATATTAGGGTTTCTTTTATATAAATCCATTTTTTCAAATTTATCAAGAATTAATATTTCACGTTCCCCTCTTAAAATTCATTATTCAACTCATTTTTATAAAATTAAACAATTTGATCTATTTTATAGGCTTCTAAATTTTATTATAATACAATGAGAATATGTGTTTTGATAGTATAATGCCAATATATAATGGATAATGGTTTATCATAATTAATTCCATAATTTTTTAGTATCTCATTAAAACAATCATGATTTTTTTTAATCCAATCCTTTTTCATTTAGCTTATTTTAAAAATCTAACATTTCTAATAATACACATCCCTTTTAGGTTTATAATAATACATCACTAATTATTAATTGAGATTCTTTTTTAAATTAATATTATGCTTTAATTCATTTTGTTTTATCTAATTATTCATCCTCATTTTTTATGGTTATTCTTTGAAATAAGAGTAATGTAAATTAATTTTACGGTTTTTGTTTATACTAATTTATGATTATATAAAATTATAATTTCATCATTATTGTGAATTTTATTCCTTCAATTTTTTGTATGGTTTGTAAATAATAATCCTCAAAAAATTAATAAGATGAATGTACCATATCATATATAAAAACTCTATATTCTCTTGTGTTTTAGTGTGTTCAATAGTTAAAGAATCATCCACATAAACATTTATGATTGATTTGATGAAAAATATTCATCTTGGAATTTTAGTACATCATTATATTAAATTTTTTGTTAATATTTTGGGTCAAAATGGTCATAAACGTCTAATTATATTATAGAGGGAAAATTATGTCTTCAGATTACTCATCCAATTTTACAATATTTATTCTGTTCTTCATGATGAATCGTGTACTATTAAAAGCTATAATTTTTTTGAAATTTGAATTCCAATATAAATTTTGAATCCATAAGAACTTTTGATGAATAATTATGGCTATAATAATGTATTTATACAATAAATACCATGAATCATCGAGATAAATTATCATAGTTATAAATATATCAATAGGACTCATATTTATAATTTTCCCAACACCATTTGTAAGGAATTTTGAGTGAAATGAAATATTTTATTATTCCTTGACTAACATTATATTGTAGTAATTTTACACTAGTATACTAACATCATACTTTTGATCTCAAAATTTTCATAGGGAAATGTGTTTTCTTTATTCTTGTTCTCCAATAACTTTTTCAATGCTCAGTGGTTTTTATTTTTGACACATATACATAATGAATGTTTTTATTTAAAATCCATCAATATATTTTAGTAAATACATATATCAAATTCATGAATCCATTATAATGGTTGTAAAATCATTAAATTTAACTAACCATATAGCTCATCATGTTTAGATATATCCTTTTTGGGATATTTATTCTACATCTTCCATTTTTTCTATGGTTTGATAACTTTGATATTATAATTTTTCAAAACTAGATTTTGTATAACTATATATTCTCTTTATAATATCATAAATATATCTTTTCAATAAATACCATGACTTTTATGAATAATGTTTTTCACATATTATATACTCATATAGAAAATAGTCTTGGATACCCTATCCAAAATCAAGTCTTCTTGAATTCTCATGACTATTCAGATCATTAGAATACAATTAAAAATCATTACTAAATACCCATTCCTTTTCTATATAAACTCATTACTATCATTATATTATTTTAGTAAAAAATATGTATTTTTATTTTGGTCCTCAAATAATAAATATTTGTTTAAGTGTTTTTACTTATTACCAATTTTAGTGACACAAATATATGTGATTATTGACGGGTTATAATTACCATATGTTGTAACACTTATATAATATAATCCAAAATAGATTAGACTATTTTAATGCACCTATCATATAATGTATCTCCATATATAATTTGCTTTGGGGGGGTTCATATTGATACCATCCATATGTGGCATCCCCAATCCATTAATGAATGGAAATAAATTTCAATTGAATAAAAAAACATGGGGGTGATTTTTTTACTTACGTGGGAAAAACACATTACATATTAATAAATTATTCAATAAACTATATTATTCTTGAGTGAATAACATAACCATAGTTTCACCACAATATATAAAACAATATTAGTGTGAAATGAATAATTTTATAACAGCTTGAAAAAAAGATACAAAAATTTCCAAATACATAAAAGTATCAATCACAAATACCATGTGATCAAGATAAATTCTCTATTTTCACCTTATACACCCATTTTATTTTGACATGTTAATTTAAAAATATGATACATTTTCATTCCTTATATCTTAGTGTCGTATATCTACAAATACACTAAATTTACCAAAAGGGGGGTGAGAATAAACTTAGTAGTCAATTCATAAAGACTTACATGTCCCAACACAAAGAAAATAGCTTGTTATCACACATTATATAAAACAATATATAATTGGATAAGATATTTTATATTAATGAAATAATAAATTTCGACTGTATGTAATAAAAAGTATTTAAAACCTACATTCATAATTTGGTATACTAATCCCCATATTTCTAAAACACAATAAACTTCATGAAAAGATATTATTCTATAATAATAATACGGTTGTATTAGATCCTGTATGTCATGAAATGGTTCCCAATATCTTGTTTTCATAATGGAAGACACCCCTTATTTAGGGTCAATTCTCCTAGTTCTCAAATAGTATATGCCCGTCATTTAGTGTCACATCCAACAAAAATAAACTCAAAACAGTCATGTATTCCATGATAGTACATCACATCAATGAGCTCCGTATAAATAATTTATGACCTTAAAATAATTTGATAAAACATTTTATTTTCATCGAAACTATTCTATAATATCAAAACATTTATTATAATATTTTGAGAAGAGGTTTTCCCAAAGGCCAATATACTTTTCCATCTTTAAAAAAAATACCCAATTTTATTCCTCAAGAAATCATTCACCAATTAAACTAGTTATCCAATTAAAAACATAAATAAAAATTTATACTTAATGTATTAGAATAGTACAAAAGGATGGAATTAATCATCCTTTATAAAATTTATGTAAATGAAGAATGGAACATAGATATTCCAGATCCTGGTTCACAACAACATCACACTAATAGTTCTGACAAAAATAATCCGTATTTTCTTCCTAGTATATAGATATATAAATAATGGATTTGATCAATGACTTCAAGAGATGGAATAATGGTAGATCTAAGACATAATGAAATTAATGAGGAGGAACAATTAATTTACAACTATTCATGATATCCATCACTATTTTATTCAGCCAAAAGATACTTCTAGATTGAAGAGAATCAGAAATGGATCCTATGGAGGGAACGAAGTTTGAGACCCTATAATATTAGCAAAAGAATGAGGGTATCATCGTATTTGTACCATATAAACTATAAAACCATATAGGATGAAAATAGCGATATAAATTCATATCCAAGGAACTATGGTGCAACCCTTGTTGAACATGAAACAGTTCACCTATGCTATGAAATAGGCTTCCCAGTGAAGCATGTTCAGGAAAAAAGATGCTTTCTATGTTGTGGATCATATATTTTCTAAAAGGTGGAATGGGAAGCAAATAAAATTATTCTAAAACACCCTACATACAAAGTAATGATATTACACATCCAAACCCTTCCACCATATGGGTTCTAAAATTTATATAGTTTTTGGAATTACACCAAAATTATCATACATTGAAACCAGTGGTATCTATACTATAGAATCCAAGTACATATTCTATAGCTAGGTTCACATGGTACATGTATCCTAAAAAAGTTAGTATCTCTCAATTTATTTACCTGGACCCTACACCAAAATAGAACCCAAAATAAAACTTCCTCTAAAGGCCGACGCCACCATTCACGATTCACGGTGTAGGATTTTCAATGAAAAAAAAAACAAATACATACAAATCCCATTCAAACCCGCTAGAATTAATATAAATGATCATAGGTACTATATAGAAAATAAAATTAAAAAAGGTAATGTAATGAAAAAAGAAGGTGTAAATTATTCCCCACCATTGGTCTTCCCATACTAAAAAATTAGAACAACAGTATTTTTCTAGAGGATATTAGTTCATTTTTATAGAATACCATTTTTATGACCCCATGACACTTCCTGAATCTGACCACACTTCCATTAAATCCATAATAAATTGATAATTTTATAAAAAAAATATTCTCTATTTTTTTATAGAAAATATGTTCCGAAACATGAACCAATAATTTGTATGGTACAATTTTAATATTACCCCATTGAATCACATGGTCATGGTCATGTAGGATGTTCTATTGATGAGATACATGAGACACCTTAGGAATAGAACTAAAAATTGGATGTAAATATGACCAACATGACATATCAGTCACTCATTCAACTATCTCAAAAAGAAAATGTACCAAGGTGACAAAAATTCATAGTAAAAATAATGATTATTATATATCCTTGGAGATATGATCATTAAAAACATGATCATTCACCTAAAATGAATTTGTTTGTCGATGGTGATATACATGAAATTTTTTATGAATCTATGCTATATCCATCCTCTTTTTTTTCATTTGAATTTTATTCATTATCCCAAGCACAAGGCTGGTTCTGATAAGTAAAGCCTCTCTAATTTACACCCAACAATGTGGGGAACGTCAAGGATGGAAATACAATTATTTAAAAGTAATAATCTTTATTAAGGTGTGATAACTAATATTGTATGACATCTCCAATAATAGTATGTCATCTTCTCAGTAGCCTCCAAAATCAGTCACATGATCCTGAATCACATCAAAAAATGATTACATTGTCCTTTAATATTTTTCACCTATTTATGGATGATAACCTATGATCATAGTCAATTGTTATCCTTGGGTTTGTTGTAAGGACATCCAAAATTGATAGGTAAACCTAGGGTACCAATCAGATATAATCAAAATCGTGGAACCGTGAATCTTTATAAATTCCTTAAGGTAGAGTTTGCATTTTTCCTCCACTATATTGGAATCATAAATAAGGATTAATTTAGCCCAATTTGTGAGTTGATCAAGGATAACATATTTGGTATCATGGTTTCAAAATATTCGAGGAAAAATTGTTAAAAAAAATTTAGTTATCAAAGTGCACGTTTTATATATTTATTGGTAAAAAATGTATCATAATGACTATTCGTTTGTAATCCACAATGACATTATTCAAAGTGTGGTATCTTAATATGAATTTGGATAGTTTTATCATTCATACAACACACCATGAAATTCATTTGAATTCATTAAAAATATTTTCTATTCTTAAGTATAAATAAGGTTTATGTGATTGGTTGTGTGAACCACTATATGATCTTTCAAACATATCATAGATCTCCTGTAAATTTTACATCCTTCAATGGAATAAGAACCATTGAAATTTAACCACATGGTAAAAAATTAATAAATGGATTTATGATTATTTAATAAAACCTCAAAAACATTTTGAATAAGAGAAACTCAAAATAAAATAACAACATCACCCCAGTCTAAAAAATACTTATTTATGTCAGCTACAACAGACATTAGATACCATTGATTTGATGGAAATTTACCCAATTGATTATTTGATTTCTTTCTAATTAATATTATATGAAATTTATTTTTCTCAATGTATACATGAACTAAATTTCAAACATTAGTATATATTTCATTTGTGTGCACTATCATTGATTTATTTCTGTTTATGGGAAAATCTGTTTATATAATTTTTGATTTTAGAATAACATAAATTTTTTATAATAAAGATAATGACACCATGTCTCAAGGAATAAACTATAGTACCCAAATCCAAATCATTCACTGGGAATTAATTTTAATTCAGTCATAAATTTCATTATCCATAATCATTTACAAGTTCTTTATGCATGACAAAAAACAATCACATATCTCGATGCATTAAAATTGGTCATATTTTTCACTTTTTTGATGGAATTCCAATTAAGGATCCATTGGGATGAAGAGAAGAAGAATAATATCAAACAATGTGTAAAATAATATTCCCTTTCTTCATTTACCTATCCACTATCTCTTCATAAGTTTAAATATTCAACATAAACACCTGTGATTATAAATTTTGTTGGAAACCCTATAGGTACTTTTGATATTATTCATTGTATATCATTGAATCCTATAGTGTGAAATGATCCATCTTAGAAAACTGATTTCTGTATATCGACAGTAATTTAACTTGGTCATACTTTTTCTTGGACCATCATGTATGAATGTTATAAACATAAACATGGTAATATCAGGGGTATCCAGGAACTCAAATTTTATATTAATATTATGCAGGTATTCCTCCACATCCTGAGTTTCATTTGTACCATAAATGGATGTTGGACTATTATGTTTGATATCTGGTGATAAACATTATCCCCAAAAAATTATGCTTAATCATAAACATCAATATTTTGTAATTATAGAACATTCAGGTTTACATTAGAAACTGATATCTTGCTTCCCCAATACATTTATAACCCAACAAAGGATTCCCTTTTGAATAAGTTGTTGTACCTTTTTAGAAAAACAAATGGAACACATCTTGTGGAATACTGATGCACACAGAAACAAAATAAATGATCATACAATGGAAAAATCACATTCCAACCAAAAACCCCATATGTGGAAAACTATATTAACCCTAAAAAGCCAAAATAGCACGCTTGAAACCCAACATCCAATGATACCATGGGTATCACCAATGAAAGTGATATCTAGAAATTTCTACAGTATACCTTGGAAATCTCGACAATCCTGTATCATGTTTACTGAATGTTCCAATACAAGGAATATTGAGGAAACCCCATATTTAATACCAAACTGTGATGAATCCAACAAAAATACCCTCTGAACATAGTACCTGACAGAAAATCACACATATCTGAAAGTCATTAGAGATCACCCTGGGATATTGATTACCACCTGGGTATCAAATAACAACCATAAGTAGTTATTTTTTCCAACCTAAATAAACTACATAGAACACACACACAAATACACACACACAAATATGTATATTACAGAGAAAACAGGGTACAAAATATATATATACAAAAACCGAAGCAAAACAATGGAATGTAACAACTACACACTGAAAAAAAATCTCTAAGAAAAATTTATACAAAAGATGATTACCAAAATAGAAAAAAACTACTCCCTATGATTGTATGAAAAAATACAACCATCTCACAACCAACTACCCATATCAGCAAATAGAAGAATTGAAAACCTCATGGTGCCACCATTCATTTTCCTATGTCAAAATACATAACCAAGTCTACGCACCACCAAAGAGATTTGAATGGTGGGATCTAGTAGGCCTAGTGTTGTCTCACCATGTTTTTCCATATCAATTATTTGAATAATAACCTGATCAAAGTAAAAATTAACGAAAATATTTCATGATAATAATTTTAGTATATTTAAATCAAAACCATTGAAAATATATATGTTCATCCTTTATGCAATTCCAAATAATGAGGATAAATCTATATCAACTCATTTCACATTCATATATCTCACCATATATTTCAAGCCAAACCAAAGAAATTAATCAATAACATATGATTCCAAATCAATGGAATTACAAAAAAAATAGTTCAAACAAAATTTAGGAACCTAAATTATCCTAGAATCATCATAGGTAACATCATTCCATGGATCACACTAGGGTTGGATATGTAGGACACTAATGCCTATTATAGACAGTCACATATGACTACTACACTAGACAAATGCATTTAGTGTAATGAGGAGAAAAACACCATAACAAATGAACCCTAAAAGAGGTCTGACATATCCCATGGAATATGGGACCAGGTTTCATAAATAATTTCCATGAGAAAAACCCATGACACTAGATGAGACCTATTGTCACGACCTATCCTCAGGGCCCATGTCGTGACTACCCCAACCCCGCCTTCCATAGGCCAGGGTCTGGAGACTGGCACAAAAGGCATAAATCCATATACAGGGAAAGAATTTCTTTTATAGAAGTAAAAAAACTCAATAGAGTACACGACGGAAATAAGCACTAAGAAGAATTGTATACAAAAGTATGATCAGAAAAGAAAGGGGCCAGAAATGCATTCCCAACAGTAAGTACAGTAAAACTGAAAAGATAGCACAACTACAGTAAAGTAAAACAGCAACCATAGAGTCATTCTATGGGAATCCCACATGAAGGGTGGGTATAAATGGTCTCCTAAACACCTCGGGTTAGCCCATATACTCCATGTACATCTCGTCAAGTAGTCCTCCTCCTACTATAGTCCAGCTCTGCATGTCTCATCCTCGATTAGTGTTTTCCATCTTCTGCATCCAACACAACGTAGTGTGGGTGTAGCCCATGCAGTGGTGAGTATATGATACTCAGTAGGGACCCCAAGACCCCCTAAGGTCTCCCAGAATCCACGAAGGATAACCACATAAGAAAGATATAATCACAAAGTATCAACCAACTTTACTTAGGTATATTACCATACATATGCCTATGTTATCAATCACGGTTCGAATCCAACTGTTGAGCCGAAGCACAACCCAGTCCACACAGCAAAGAATTTAATCACATTAATGATAATAGTTGAATGTAAAGACTCATTGCACATAGGTATACATCTTTCGTATAGTGATTGATATGATCAGATTTTGTCACCGATTCATCTAATTTTTCGGACCCACGTAGGGTACTAGAAATGAAGTCAAACTTTCAAACCCGTTGGGGGGGGTCGGCCCAACCCGGTGGGGTGCGACCCACCAGCAAACCTGGCCCGCGCTCCAGGCCAGTTCGGTTTTCTTGGTGGCGCCATGTGGGGATATCCCTCCTCTGCCCGGCCGGCTGAAGCCCGCCGGTTCTTTCCTACGTGAATGGCCCGCAATGCGAGTCGTGGTTCATCAGCCTGGCGTCCGGGCAGCCGACCGGTTCACCCACCGAGCGGCCCACAGTTATGAGTCGCGTCTCCTTCATATGGCTCTTGCAGGTGTCGCGGTCCACCACCCCAGCCGACAGTAGGCAGCCAGTTCTTCCAGCCAAGCGGCCCGTGGATACGGGCTGGGGTTTTCCTCAAACATAGTCGGCGGTGGTGCACCGCCACCTTGGACAGAACCTTTGGTTCCATAGCGTGGCGTGACGGTGCCGCACCATTTCATCCGCCGTGGTTCTTCACCGGCGTGGTGCGATTGCACCACACCATAATGGCTCTGCCTCCATCGTTATTAAGATCAACACATAAGGGGGAGGTTCGGGCAATGTTGGTGCGGCCAGAACCCTCCTTGTTATGACGTTAATAGTTGGAAATTTATATTCCTTAATTAGAATGACGAATTTCAGAAATATAAACTCAAAAAAAACCCCTACCTCGAAATAAGGTTCGTTCGTAGACGGAGTCGCAGGGACGTGGCGTCAACTCATGAAGTTAGGGAAGAAGGGGACGAGAATGTCGTGTCATCGGCCTTCCTAGCAGGTGGCTCCTTCTTTTTTGGTTTGATGAAGATTGAAGTAGATTATCATCGTTCTTCGACGATTTTTTGTCGAAAGAAGAACTCTAATCTTCTATTTCTCAAGATCTCTCCGAAACTTATTTCAACACAACAAGTTCCAATCTAAAATAATTGTTAAGGCTACTCTTTTATTCACACATGAATTTTAAAAATTCAGACACTTTAATTAATTAATAGTAGGGTTCAGTTCATTAATCAAAAGTGCTGGATAATATTAATTGGAGAGAGGGATATGAAGATATCTCATTAATTAAGATGAGAGTTCTCAAATTAATTAAGGGGGGATAAATGGAGAGTTTAAGGGAGTTGAATGTTTAGGGGTTTTTGTGGGCCCCACCTCACATTATCCTCTCATGGGAGGATATGTGGGTGTGGTCCCCACCAATTAATTCCCCTTGTAGTATATAACTAACATTTTTAAATAAAATTGTGTAGTACAAATTTATTTATTTTATTCTAAATCCCCAAAAATTAACTCTCAACCTGCATAAAATGCAACTATGGTAATGGTACCCTTACACGAATACCAACACTGCGAGTTCATCGGTGTCCACAGATTTCAATTCTGAGCACCAGTTCAAAAGATAGAAAACCATGCACGTACATTTACAGAACATACCTGAAAAAATCTTCAGAAATTGATTCAGGGTACACCGGCCTCGGAATCAAGTGCCGTCAGAAACTGCAAACTCGTAAAATTCCAAAGTATTTAAGAAAAAATTTTCCTTGAAATTTCATGGTCTTTACATTACTCTCATCTCAAGGATTTACGTCCCCCATAAATCTACATAAAATACTAGCGTATCAAATGGGGGTACTAAACTTGCATCTGCGCATCCCGCTCCCAAGTGCTCTCTTGGAGATTCCCGTGCTGCCAGCGATTGCGCACTCGAGGAATCGACCTTCCACATAGTACCCATTCCGGTTGATCCTCGATATCCACTGGGTCCTTTGTGAATGTTGCCCCGTCATCGATGTCCAGCTCCCCGTGATCGATGATATGGTTCAGTTCGTACGTGTATCTCCTCAACTAAGATACATGGAAGATGTCATGCACCCAGTGAAACTGAGGTGGAAGGGACATCCAGTAAGCCACCTCACGTACTCTGGAAAGGTCTGATGAAGCGCAGAGATAACTTGCTACCCTGGTCGACTATCCATAGACCTCGTCGAGGTGAGACCCGTAAGAAGATGTGGTTTCCATCCTCGAACTCTAGTGGTCTCCGTCTCCTATCAACAAAGGACTTATGAATTCTATGTGTTGTCTTCATCCACTCCTAGATAAATTGCACCATATTTGTCGTAGCCTAAACTATCTCTGGTCCTACAAGTGCAGACTCCCTTGGGTTATCCCAACACAGAGGTGATCTACATGGTCGGTCGTACAGAGCCTCGTTAGGGGCCATAATGATGGTGGAGTTTTAATTGTTGTTGTACGTAAAATCCACCAAGGGTAGATGATCCTCCCACCTACGACCAAAGTCAAGGACACATGCACAGAGCATGTCTTCGATAGTCAGAATGGTCCTCTCAGTCTGACCATCAGTCTGAGGATGGAAGGAGGTGATCAGACGTAGCTGCATCCCAAAATCCTCCTGTAACCTCTTCCATAGCTGGGAAGTGAATCAACCATGTCAATCGGAAATGATAGATGATGGCGCACCATGAAGCCATAAGGTCTCTTGAATGTAGAGATGTCTCAAGATCTCTACTGTGCCCTTCTCTAAGATCGGTAGGAAGTGGACTGACTTGGTGAGTCGGTCTATGATCAGCCAAATAGAGTTGTGTCCTCTCAATGTACATGGAATACCCATCACTAAATCCATGGATATCTCGTCCAACTTCCACTATGGGACCTCTAAGGGCTTTACCAATCCTGTTGGTACCTGGTGCTCCGCCTTCACATGATGACAAGTAGGGAATCGTGAAACAAACTCTGCTATAACCTTCTTCATACCAGGCCACTAGTGCTGTCATTTGAGGTCCTGATACATCTTTTTCACTCCTGGATGTACTACTAGATTGTAAGTGTGAAACTCCATCAGCACATCCTCTTGTAATGAAACTAGTACCATAGTATGTCCCCTAAAGATTATAACATGCTCCCCTCCTTCAGAAAGTACATCAGTTGCATACCCTGAGGATATCTGAGCAAACATCATCTCACAGTCTACTTCCCGACGATGTGCCTCCCTGACTCTCAGAAGTAGTGGAGGAGTGACTGTGAGAGACTGAAGAAAGGCTGCTTCATCTATATCCATGAAGGATATCTAAAACGCTGATAGTTGCTCCATCACCTCTCTTAGCAACTGAATGTCTGATCTTCTGCTAAGAGCATCAGCTACAATGTTCCTCTTACTAGGAGTATAGACTATCTCAAAGTCATACTCCATGAGAAACTTGAGAAAATATCATTGTCTCAGGTTTAAGTCCTTATGCGAGAAGATTTACCTAAGACTCTGGTGGTCATAGTAGGCTGTAAAGCGCTCGCCGATCAGATTGTGCTGCCACATATTCAAGGCGAAGACCACTGCTGCTATATCCAGGTCATGGGTAGCGTAGTTCTGCTCATGATATCTCAACTGCTGGGAACCATATGCGATCAAGGCTCGCTCTACCATCCGAACACACCCATATACGGTCCCTGACGTGTCGCAATAAACTACGTACCCAACGCCCTCCTCTGGTTGCATCAAGATGGGTGTACTGATCAATCTCTGCCTCAGCTCCTGAAAGCTCTGGTGGCATCTCTCTGACCACACAAAGGGTTTCCCCTTATTCATCAAATATGAAAGCAGTGCTTCAACTCTGGAGAAGTCTGGCACAAATCACGGATAGTACCCAACCAGACCCAGAAAACTCCGCACCTCCGTCATGCTCCTTGGCGGATCCCAAGAAATTAATGCCTCAATCTTCACTGGATCCATTGTAACACCAGCCTCCGAGATGATATTTCCCAATAATTGAACCTCTTGAATCCAGTACTAGAACATTGATAGCTTACAATAAATCTTGTTCTCTCAGAGTGTGTTCAGTACAACCCGCAAGTGGTAGGTGTGCTCCTTCTCAGTAGTCAAGTAAATCAGTATGTTATCGATGAAGACTATGACAAAAAGTTCGAGGTAAGGCTGAAATATCCTATTTATGAGACTCATGAACATATCTGGTGTGTTGGTTAATCTTAAGGGCATAACCAAGAACTTTTAGTGGCCATATCAACACCTAAATTCCATCTTCTTCACATCCTTGTCTCGAACTATGAGCTTTTGATAGCCTGAGCTTAGGTCTATCTTCGAGAACCATCATTCTCCCTTGAGCGGATCAAAGTGGTCGTCAATCCTCGGTAGTGGGTACTTGTTTTTCACGGTCACCTGATTTAGGGGATGGTAGTCGACAAATGTTTCAAGCTCCCATCTGCCTTCTTGGTGAACAAAATCGGAGATGCCCAGGGTGAAACACTAGGTCAAATAAATCTCATCCCCTACAAGTCCTCCAGTTGTATCCATAGCTCACGAAGCTTAGCAGGAGCCATCCGATATTCTAGACTATATATCGGTGTTGTCCTAGGGTACAGGTCAATGTATAATTCTACCTCTGTGAGAGGAGTTAGTCTTGAAACGTTTTCAATAAAAACAAAAACATACTGATCCACCACAATAGGAAAACTCGGACTCCCCACATCAACTGCTCTGAGGGATGAGACTAGCCAACTGATGTGTGATCAGATTCCCTCTCCTCTACGTAAGTCCATCCCATGCTTCAAAGGCTCCCTTCTCACTGGTGATGGTTAACATGCTCCCATCCGTGCGGACATACCACACTATGCACCTAATGTAGTCGATCTGAGCATGGAATGTAGACAACCAATCCATACCCAAGATGATGTCATAAGGCCTCGACGCCGCTACAAAAAGATCACAGTAGAATCTCTCACCTCCTAGAGTAAGCTCACACTCCCGGCATTAGGGTGTAATCGCTGAGTCTGCTGCATTAGGTGTCACTTTCCATAAGGATCGATCCAACAGCTCCATCGGAATCTTCGATCTCCAAACAATGGTATCACCAATACAATAATGTCTCGCAACTATGTCTATAAGTACTAAAGCAAGGGTATAATAGACATAGATAGTGCCTTGAATCATCTCAGGTGCACCGTGGTCATAAGCCTCGACTGCCTGGAGCTAAGCATGCCTCTGTCATCCATCTCCTCGTGGTCGGTGTAAAACTCCTAGTGGTGCTGGAGGTAGAGCCTCGAAACTTCATCCACCTCCCGCTGCTCTACCAGCACCTCTTCCATATCCACTTGCTCCCAGCGGACCATGATAGTTGAACCTCTACCTCTGTCTGGGAGATCCCTAGACTGTCTACTGCTCATCTGCACGACGGGTCGGGCAGTCTCGATCCATGTTACCCTGCCCAACGCATGCATATCACTGCATACTCCTCGTATAGCTAGCTCTGTTATGTGTGACCCGCACAACCGAACCTGTATCCTGAGGTCACTCACCCGATGACCTGTTCCACTTGGTCCTCTACGTCAACTATCTACTGCCAGCTGTAGAAGACTCCTCTACGTGTCACCCTATGGTGGTTCCCGCTACTGGAGTCTAATCAGCGAGAAAACTCTCCACAAGAATGGCTCGCTCCAGTACTGCCTCCTACGTCGGAATGCGAAGGGAGATCATCAAAGCCCAAATCTCATGTTTGAGCCCCTACTGAAATGTATGGGCCCTAAAGAATGGGTCCCACACAATGTAAATGGAGTAGCACGAGAGGTATGTAAACTTAGCTAAGTACTGAGCCACTGTCATGATGCCCTGCTGCAGATTAAGTAACTCTTGAATCTACACCGCACGAAGGGTGGATGGAACAAACTCTAAGAGGATGATACTCTCACAGTCTGTCCAAAGTAATTATGCCTCGTCATGCACATAGAGCATCAAGATCCACTATCTACCTGATGTTTCATGCAAGAGACTCATGGGAAGGATCACCATAAGATCGGATCGTGTCCCTACTAGTCTATAAACTCTGAAGACAGCCTCTATCTAGTCCTCAGCTTCCTGCGTGTCCATCTCTCTGCAAAACCTGGGTGACCTCTGTCGCTGGAACTCATGCAAAAAACTCAGATGTCATGAACTCTCTACTACTAGGGATGGTGGTATCAGTGGCCCAGCGGGTAGTGGTACCGCTGGTGCTTCCGCTATAATGGGTCCATGAACTGTGGCCTCGTCGCTCAGTGGGATTCCATTTCATACGCAACTCAGAACCCTAGTTGGCTGCCTTCATAGGGCCATCCATAAAAGAAACAGGTGCACCACGGTCAAATAATATACCTTGTGAGCTAACACAAATTAATTAAAAAGAAAAATTTTCAATTGAAACACACACACAATCAATTTATTCGTGCACTGAGTTGGAAATCAGAGTTCAGGGTTCTGGTGTATGGATACGTTGGCCGCCGCACCAACACTAGACTCCCTAGACTGTAAACCACACTCAATACTTTTAACATTTTTGTTTCATGGAAAGGAATGATCAGAGTCCTGAGTACTATGGTACAACCGACTCATCTGATACCAATTTTCCATGACTCGTCCTCAGGGCATGTGTCGTGACTACCCCAAGCCCGCCTTCCATAGGTCGGGTGCTATCGACTAGCACCAAAGGCCTAAATCCCTATACAGGGAATGGATTTCCTTTATAAAAGAAAAAAACACAACAGAGTACACAACTAAAGTAAGAACTAATTAGAACTGGATTTAGAAATAAGAGCTGAAAAGAAAGGGGCCGGAAATACAAGCCAAACAGTAAGTATAGTACAACTGAAAATCTAGTACAACAGTAGTAATGTAAAACAGCAACCAACGAGTCGTCCGATGGGAATCCCAGGTGAAGGGTGGGTAAAGATGGTCTCCTCAGTGCCTCGGGTCCTTCCGTTTGCTCCGTGTACGTCTCGTCATGTGGTCCACCTCCGGGTACCGTCCAGCTCTACAAGTCTCTACCTTGATCAGTGTTGTCTATCGTCTACATCCAACACAACGTAGTAAAGGCCTAAACCATGAATGGGTGTGTATAATATACATAATAGATCCCCCAAGATCCCCCAAGGTCTCCCCAAATCCATGATGGTTAACCACCGAAGAATGATACAATCACAAAGTATCAACAAACTCTACTTACGTATATGCCCATACAAATACCTAAGTTATCAATCATGGTTCAGCTCCAACTCTCGAGCCCAGGCACAACCCAGTCCACACCGGAATGAATTCAATCACATTGATGATAATGATTTAAATTCAATACTCAGCTCACAGACGTATACATATTTCGTATAGCTATAGAGATGATCAGATGTAGTCACTGATTCATCTATGTTGTTGGACACACATAGGATACTAGACCAACTAAGCTGTTGGACCCACGTAGGATACTGGACTAGCCACTCTGTCAGACCGACGTAGGATACAAGAACAGAAGTCAAACCGTCAAAGCCACGTAGGATAAAAGAACAGTAGTCATTGTTGTTGAACCCACTGAGGATTCTCGTACAGTCATCGTCGTCTTCGAACCCACGGAGGATTCTAGTATGGTAGGCGTCATCTTCGAACCCTCGGAGGATTCCAATATGGTAGTCGCTGAAGTCGCAGCCAGCTCTAGGGTTTCCGCACACAGCACGATCGATTCTGGGAGGGTCTGATTCTCGAGAAAAACATTTTTTACATAAACTATCACGAATTCTAGTGTATATGTACCCCAATGTTCGGTCTCGTATAAAGGAACCCAATATGGCAGACGGCGCGATAATCGGACGCCCGGTCTGAGAGATATTGGCATTCCTATTCCAGTGGCCCGGATGGAATTACTCTCATTCCAAACATAGCAGTTTTTCAATGTCATCCAAAACTCACTTAGATTATCTCAAAAGTACAACCTCATCATGAGGGTCCTAGTGCCATAGACGATGCACCGATCGGACGTGCGGTCTAAGAGATATTCGCATTTAAGCGTAGACGAGTTCGGCACATCAAGCCCAGTGGGCTGGTGGGGCGGCCCGACCTGGTTCGGCGGGTCTGACCAAGTTGGGGGGTCAGCCCGGCTTGGTGGGGCATAGCTCACCCGCGGACCCTACCTGGAAGTTCCGACCCAGTGGGGAGTGGCTCACCCGCGGAACTGGCCCACACTGCGGGCTGGTTCAGTTCGCCCGGCCGGATGGCCCATTCTGTCCAGCGCGAGCGGCCCGCTATACGGGTCGCGGTTCTTCCCACACAACGCTGTAGTTCTTCCCACGCAGCGTCGCTGTTCTTCAGCCCGGCCAGCAGGATTCTGGCCAGTTCGCCGGCAGAGTTACAGGAGGTTGTGGGCCACTTCTCCTCCGCACGGCACCTGCGGGTGCCGCTTTCCTCCAGCCCGACTGACTGTAGCAGGCCAGTTCATCCAGCCAAGCAGCCCATGGATGCGGGTCTTGGTTTTCCTCCACGCTGCCAACACTGGTGCACCACCGTCGTGGCCCGTCCTGGCCATGGACTTTGGTTCCATTACGCAGCACGACGACGCCGTGCCTTTTCATCTGTCGTGGTTCTTCTCTGGCACGTTGTGACGGCACCGCGCCCTAATGGCTCTGCCTCCACCATTATTAAGATCAACACAAAAGGGTGAGGTTCGATCCGTGTTCATGCAACCCGAACCCTCCTCGTTATGAAGTTAACAATTGGAAATTCACATTCTGTAATTAGAACGATGATGTTCGGAAATATAAACAACTCAAAACAACCCCCTACCTCGAATTAAGGTTCGTTTGTAGACGAAGTCGCGGGGAGGCGGTGTCAACTCGGTGACGTCGAGGAAGAATGGGTCGAGGATGGCGTGTCGTCGGCCATCCTCGCGGGTGGCTCCTTCTCTTTTGTCATCGCCAACTATCGAAGTAGATGATCGTCATTCTTCGATGGTTCTTCATCGAAAGTAGAACTCTAGTATTCTATTTCTTTAGAGCTCTCCCAAAAATCTCTCAAGACAACGAGTGCTAAACTAAAATAATAGCTAAGGCTATTATTTTTTCCCCACATGAATTTTCAAAATTAAAACGCTTTAATTAATTAATTTTAGGGTTCATTTCATTAATAAAAAGTTTTGAAAAAAATTAATGGTAGAGAGGGAGGTGAATAGATCACATTAATTAAGGGGAGAGTTGTCAAATTAATTAAGGGGGATTAATGGGGACTTTAAGGGAGTTGAAAGGATATGGGTTTGTGTGGGCCCAACTCACATTATCTTCTCATTGGAGGTTATGTGGGTGTGGAACCCACCTATAACTTCCCCTTATAAGATATAACTAACATATTTAAATAAAATTGTGTCCTAAAATTTTATTTATTTTATTTTATATCCCCAAAAATTAACTCTCAACCTGTATAAAACGAAACTGCGGTAAAGGTCCCCTTGAGAAAATATCAGTTCTGTGAGTTAATTGGTGTCCTGGGATTTCAATTCCAGCACTACATCAAAATATAGAAAAATCGGCACGTATGTTTACTGAACGTACCCGAACAAAACTTCAGAAATACACTCCGGGCACACCAGGCCTTAGAATCATGTGACATTAGAAACCAAAGACTCGTAAAATTCCATAGTATTTATGGAAAAATATTCCTTTAAATTTCTGTGTCTTTTCTCCTATTACTATAATGTTAAGCTAGGTAACAAAGGATTCCCACTTCTTTATTTTCTAAATAAATTCATCAAACCATTTCATAATTTCATTAATTTAAACTCCATTTCAAAAAACCATTTCATAATTGTTTGAAAATCATTATTAATTATCCACAACATTGGAAAATACATTTTTTATTAAATCCCATTTCCACACATATAACGAAAATCAATAAAATAATTCCATTTCATTTAATAAAAACATTTATCTAAAAAATAGAAATATAATTCATCCAATTCATGCTAGAGATGAAACCACATACATCAATACTCTGGGATATAGATTCCGGCCAAATAACACGCCGCAAATGTAACCATCAATGAAATCATATGCCCTATAACCCGTCTAAGATTCATATAATTTATTAAATTTAATACCTTTATTTGAGAAGATGATTAAATAACACATATATAAAGAACACTCATCTCCCAAACCAATACCAATGATAGAAACGACCCTCAAAATGAGATCATACAATGGATTTAGAAAAATGAAAAAAATTAATCCCAAAGGGTCAATGGAGCCAATCACGCAATGAAATGGTGCTGTTATGATCAAATAAATAATGAAGTATAAAATATTTCCAATGTAGATAGATGAAAACCAATATCCATGGTGATTTAATGCCACAAAAAATACTCCTGGCCAAACAAAAAGTCACAAAATTGATAGATAAGCCTTCAAGATTTAGAGCCAAATGATCTATGAATAAATGAAATAAAATTTCATCTAAGTGGAACCATTAAAAAATTGATTAAAACAATTAAACATATTACAGTACCTTGACACATGATTTAATCTATGGTGATCACAAACATTAATACACCCAAAATCTTTTTATTAAGAACTGCTCATTTATTATTATAAGACCTGTAATATTTACCCAATCTATACTCATTTAATGATCTATAAAAAATTCAAGGAATCCATCCTGTAGAACATTCACGTCATGTAATCCTATGACATAAAGTGTATTTCACCTACTAACTATATAAATTGCATATTATTACACAAAAACCAAACACACCTCAGGGATCATCCAAAATTTAGGAGAACAAAAAAAATATTAACAATTTTATACATAGAATCCATTAATTCCAAAAAGAATTAAATCCATTATCATTTAGTGATTTTCCCCAAAAAATTTCTCCATCCCCGAGAGACCCAAGATTCACCCAATTAATGATTACAAATCTGTAAAGGGTAGGTTATTAACTGAAAGTGGGTAACATGATGTTATATATAAAAAACATACTATGTGGTATCCAAGAGTTAATATTTATCCTCTTTTTAGGATCTAAAAAAATATTTTTTTTGAAAGTACATGATAAATAAAACATAAATATGGAATTAAAAAATTAAACATTGAAATATTATAATAATGGTGATGTTTTCATATGATATACAACACTATAGAAAAATATTCCTTAGGATCATCCATAGAATATACTATAATGTCATTCAAATACAGTACCATAATGGAAAATACATATATCCAAGAATTTTTTTTCATCAATTCCATAAATAACAATGGTGAATTTTTATAACCAATGGGAATAACCATATATTCATAATGGGAATATTTGATTCTTAAGGATTTAATCAAAATATCATCCTTCTAAACTAATAATTGGTGATTCACTATTGATGAGAAAATATTGGAGAACCAATTATCTCTCCTAAATTAATCAAAGAGTCTATCAATTAATGAAAGATAAATTTTTTTCTATATTTTAATGTGTATAATTTACAGTGATCCACAAAAATCATGAAATATTCATATTACTTTTTAGATAAAAAATATACTACCTCTAACGAGCCATTATTAGATAAAAACATTTTTTTTAAATGCATATAGTTGGTTTTTTGTTCTATATATTATATTGTAACTGGCCTTTAAGATATAATTGATATACTAGTGGCCCCTGGTACGATATCGATAATATGTTTGGGTTCAATTTCAGGTGGAAACATAGTGAAAGTATTGGTGAAAATTAAAAAAACTGATGAAAAATGTGTAGAAAATATATACATTGGTTCAAATTCAAAGACTCCAAGATAATTGGTTCCAACAAATATGATATAGTCCCAATCATTAGTACCACATTACTTTATCTTCTTTCATTTACATATTTATATCCATCAATGAATTTTTTTACTCCATCGATAGATATAATAGAAGAATTCATGGTATAAGATTTGATGATGGACATTAATGATCTCAACCAATTGATTTAGAAAATCAGGTAATATAAATCCCTAGGCCATATAGTGAAATCCAAAAATGATTACCCCCATATATTATTATTAAGAACGATACTCATCAAAATTATTAGATATATTTTTTCTAATATGTGTTTTATAATCTAATATATAGGTAGAGATTTCATTGTCAATGATGATATACTCCACCACATGAGAAGAAATAACAGAGTGGGATGAAGCCATATCAAATAAGGAATACATAATGGTTGAATTTCAAAAAATCATACCTTGCACTGTCAATCTTGTACAAAGAACATATCTGATCACATGTTTGTCCCCATAAATCGATTTCGTAGTACCTCTTAATATTTTATTTCATTATGAGTTTACATATCCAGAGGATTCATTGTGTTCTTGAAATCAACTTGAAATTCATAGTTCTAGGATAAAGATTTTTTTGATTAGATCAAATAATAGATGAATAAGATGTATATGAAACATAAGACACTTCCATGAAACCATACTATTAGGAGGTATATTAATAACATTACAGTCATCTTATTTTATTATAATGAGTCATCATCATTTATATGGTTCCATAAAATATTATTTCATATGAAAGTTAGAACAACATTGGAATCAATTAGGATATTAATTTCATCTTGTAGTGTAATTTACTGATCCATTTTTTTATTTTAAAAAAACCACACCACTTTTGATGTTGGTGAATCCTTTCCACATATTATTAGTGTTGGAGTTCCCACATATTTCCATGGTGATAAAAATAAACCCTTCCATCAGATTTCATAAAAATGCCTCTTTCCTTTACAATTTATCTATTTGCCATCTATGTGTAGTATATCAGACATATAAAAATGATCTTATATCTAATTTATTATCAAAACTATATTCAATTACATGTGACTTCAGGGATGAACAAGACAAAATAATCACAACAAAGAGGACTAAATTCATGATCATAGTTTCATAATCCTGGATAAATACATTTTCATATTTCTTGGGAAAGATATTATACATTAATATAATTACAAAAGGTTGGCTGTTGAATTTTTTGTTAATAAATTCCTCAAAATCCTCCAATGTTATTATTTGTATAATTTATATTTAGAAGATAAATACCCCTATTTTAGTAAATTAACTTCAAATATATACATTTCTAACATTACATTCAACTCTATTGGGGTTAACATTAATTCAAGCATTATATTCATATAGTTTTACATAATATTTTCCCTTTGTGTGTATCAAAACCACCAAAATGTTTGATGTATTATTGTTTTGAAATTGAACCAGCGGGTCCAGCAATCAAGGTCATCATTTATATTACATTATATACACCTTGAAAATCCTTAATGATGCATTGGACCAACTGTTTGTTCACCTATGTATTAGTTGCTACAATGTTTTCATCACCATCTTCTTATTGATTTATATGATGTCTACCAAGATCCAGTTTATATAATAAAAAAGAATCCCATATTCCATATTCTTTATTGACTAAATGATTCTAAAATTTTCAAATAAAAACATTTATTAGGTATTAAAACCATTAAATTCACAAAATAATTATTTTAATTTAATTTTATAAATTTGATTAATTTAAAACACACACATATATATATTATCAAAACTAAATTTAAATAATATATACCTAGAACTAAATCCCTATACTATTGTATTAATAGTAACACTCATCAGATAAATCAATTATGATGATGTGAAACGCGTCTATATGTGTCATAATACATTATCGTTACAAAATACCAATGGATCTTTATGTCTAGAATAAAGAGTTTAGATATATATATTATTATATAAATATCACTCTCTAAAATTCTTATAACCTTGATACCATCCAAAGATGGTAGATAAACTAACCAAGACTCATAACATTTCCCATAAATGAAAACAGTTTCCTGAGAAAATAATTAAAAATACTAACCAATATATGATGCATAAGTGAATAATAAAATGATAGTTTCAACAAAAAAACGAAATTAATATCAGAGTGTAATGGAGAATGGAATAAAAAAATAAAATACCCAAAGACCACAAGACTTGATACATCAATTAAACAATCTCGTATACTAATCAAATATTCTCTACTCTCCAATGCCACCTTAAATGATCAAGGTTTCAAGACCCATTACAAGGTAAATAATGTACCTTTCCCATCCCTATATCTCGGTGTATGAAATATATAATCAAAACAATGTATTTATCTGTGGTGTAGAAATGAACTCAAAATTTATTCCCCAAAGAAATTAAAAATCATTACAATTTTAAAAGTAGTTGATATACCCATTTATATAAAATTATCTAGAATCATTTAAAATAGCCTATATCAAGAACATAAAAAAATTTCTATTGCAAAAAATATGATCTATTTTAAATATATATCTCAATTTTCGGTATACCAATCCCCGTGATTCCACACACACACACAAAAAATAACTCTAAGAGAAGGATTCATAATCAAGGGTGGAATTACATCAGTCCATGAATTCATCAAAACATAACCATTATCGTGGATCCCAAATGCCTCAAGATTAGTATTTAGGTTCATTTCCTAAAGCTTCCCCAATAGAACAGACCCCTTATTCAGTGTTACAAATATTGAAAATAAACTAAAACAAATAATGTTTTCACAGAATATATATCACAGAAATTTATTATACATAAATAATTTCATTCCATTAATAATTTCATCAATAAAATATTATTAAATAAATTAATTAAAAAATTAAATAAAATTTCTTAAAATTATAAAAAAATGTGTTTTTGGATACTAATTGACATTACAATCATTAAAAACTAAATAACAATTGATGTAATTGAAGAAATCACTTAACTTGTATATTGGTAATCCAAATAAACCAATTATTTAAAACTAGATCATCATGGTCTATAATAGTAGAATAAGAGCGAAGACAACTACCTTTCAATTGTTGGTGAAAAGAATGAATAACATTAAAGAATTCTAGATCTATGTTTATAATTACATCCCTTCAATGTACCCTACATATCACATCAAAATTCACAACATATCACATAGATAGATCTATAAAGAAATAGATATATGGTTTTAATAGAGATTGTAAAAATAAATATAATATGAAAAATAAGTTATTATAGGGAACTGGGACATGTCAACGATTTCATATCTCTAACAGACATCAATTATCCCAAAACATTATTCCAGGTCTATTTTAATCAATAAAATAAGAGAGGAAAAGGTGTTTGAGACCATAGAAGAATAGATGACTAATGAGGGTTTTGGGGTTGTCAATCCTAGTTAATATAAAATGTCTTACATGCTAAAAATCACTACACAACATCATTGAATTCGGACCAAGAGATAACCCCCGGTACAATGATGATTTTTACCTATGAAGTGGATCATGTTTTTCATCAATTTAATCTAAGAACCATGGTGCATGAAATTCCATAGAACATATTTTACTCAAAACATGTTATCAAATGACTGATACCACCACTATGTTTCACGCTACATCCAATGAAATTCAATTCAACTGATGCACTATTATACAGATGGAGGTTTGAAATTGGTAGATGCATATGAATTCTACACCAAACCCACTATTACATAACATGTGGTCTTCATGCCAAATAACCCAGTATTTACACTATATCTAAGTCTAAAAGGTGTAGCAACCACAATAAAGGTTGTATCTATGAATATCACCCCATAATACCATACACTTAAATAGATCCTTCCATAATGCAGACACTAATGTAATTCCCCACAACCCCTTCTCAACAACATATCCTTATCATGGAATGAAAAACTCCATCTAAAGCCTCATAAATACCCACTAGAACATTAGAAATATAATCTAGTAATGTTATAAGCTAAAAAATAAATAACAAAAAAGATAAATTACCCGAAACTATGGTTTTTCCTATCATATTGGAAGAGGATAAAAATCTGTAATCCATGGCTTCTAAAATAATTATTCCTTCAATAAAAAATCCAGAATATGTTTTTTAAATTTATTATTTTCATTTATATCATGGATTAAATGTTCATATTTAATTAAGTTGGTTTGATTCTAAGAATTTTTATTGAGTTGTGTCATTGATCATACTATACAAAAACATTCATAAATCCCTAAAATATATTTTTTTATTCAGTATTCTTTTCATGGGGTTTAAATTATGGTTATTAAATTTTTTTTTGTCTTACCCATTATTCAAAATCCTAAATTTTTCTTGGTGGAGATATATTATAAGAAAAAAAATACAATATATATCTAGAAACATCAAAACCCCAATTGTATAACTAAAATATTTTTATTTGATAATTCATTTTTTTTCAAGGGATGATATCAAAAAATATTTTGGAACCTCTAATGATATGATTTCAGAAAACTAAATTATGGATATCTTATTTGGAAATTTATTTCTAGTGACTAATATTTTATAAATAATATACTATTATATTTTAGCATGTGAAAAATATACATTTAAATTCCAAAATAATAATTAGAACTGTTTTTATCAAGATTTTAATGAAAACATGATTCTATTTTATGGTATTACATTAGATGAAATCCCTATTCATGTCCAAATTTTCCTATCAGAATTTATTTATTTTTATTTGAAATATATTCAAATGATCTATCTCTACATTATTCTTTCAAGGGAATCAATTATAGCATAACAATAATTTCAATTGAGTTTTCCCATTTCTATTATGTATTAAAAAACATTATATCTATATTTCAATCATTTTAATTCATAATATTTATATGGCATGTTATATAATCAATGATAATCATTGTCATATTAATCTAAATTTTCTACATCTTAACTAAATTGACCAAAATCTCTATTTCAAAAGTTATTTTCTTTCTTTAGTAAAAGTTTCTTTTCAGATTTTAATATTATTCCCTTGGCCTTATAATCTCATTTAGTATCCTTATAATTCCGAATTTATAGTTTAATCATTTTATTTTTAAAAATTTTAAAATTATAAAATTATTATTACAATTTTTTATCCTCTAGGGGTGAACTCTCATCATCTTACTAGGTATTGTGGTCTTTTTTTGAATCCTATATATGCTTTTTACCATCACAAAAACATATTTCACTATCTATAATACCTTTTAATGATATAATATGTTTTTTTAAATTACATGCTTTCATATTCATCATTTGTTTTTGAAAATGATTAATCTAGAAATAAATTCATTTATTAAAGAATATCCAAAAAACTACTTATAATTTATTTCAATTTATGAATCGTATATGATACTTTCTAGAGGAGTGATAAAATAAAACTAATTTTAATCATTGAAATTTTATATTACTTGAATACGTACTTTTTCACAATTTAATATTTCATGTAATTTTATACTAGAACTCATCAATGTATTTTATATTCTCTTATTCATTGGAAGAATTTTTCTTTACTCCAATATAGAGAATCAAGAAATTTTTAAATATAATTCCATTCTCATTCTCACCTTAATTTTGATATAAGATACTATTCTCATAATATAATTAATCACGGTTACCTAAAATATATCAGTTATAAATTTATCCATACCACTATCTTCAAGCGGTGGTATTTTTGGAATTATATTTTTCTAAGAAAATATCCTCCATTTAATCCCAAAAATTGAGTTAATGAGAGTCTAAAAAATAATCTTCTTTAATAATAATCATATTATCCCTAGTAATGAAACTATAAAATTAATTCATATTATTTAGTCCTAGTATATTTTAATATAAATCAATAATATTGTATCAAACCTATATATATATTTTTTGTTCTACAATTACATGGATTAATTGTATTATTATTTTTGATTTTCTATCTCATGATTTTTCATAGATCCTTTATATATAAATATCATATAAATTCATGTGTCTTCTTTCCATCACATTAAATGTTATTATAATTATATTAAAAATATGAAAAAATTATTATTTAGTTCCAAAGATCATTAATGATCATAATAAATAAAATAAATTTCCTGAAAGAGAGGATAATGTGCCATATGTTCCTTCGAAATATATAATTAATTCAAATCTATATATGAAAATTGTTTATTTATTATTAGGATTTTACTATCAATGTTAATTTCAATATAGTTCTCAAAAGAAAACCATGACTCTAAAATAACTAGTTTAGATAACTTGATAGTGTGACCAACACTTAGAGGGGGTGAATTTTTTTTGACATTTTTTATTATCATGTTAGTTATTCCATTTCTTATTCAATAAAAATATCTCAAACTACCCTCTATAAACAAACATATATAAGTAAAACTATCCAATTTCTTATAATTTCATCATCTAAAATGAATTTATATTCCCTATTATATCGTTGTCATTATCCTTGTAACACATGAATTCTTCTTTATTATCAAAATATTGCAGTATAATATTTTATTTACTTAAGATTGATCTAATTACATGAACCAAAAAACTAAATAACCATTAATTTGTTAAAATAAATAATAACATAACATCTTTATTTAATGATATCCAATAAAATTGTGAGTCTCGAAAATACATGATGAAAATACCTTCATCTATCTAAATTATTCAAAAATACACATTGGTTTCCTCTTATTTTATTAAATTTTATCAAAATTACGTTAGTAAATTATAACTATAAGTCTCATCCATAAAATTTTCAACTCTATCATCTCTGATTATTTTCCCAACAATATCAAATATATTTCAATTAAAAACTTATAATATTAATCGAATAATTGAAATAATAATATTCAACAATTTAAATATAGAAGTTCCTATTAATTTAAACTTATTATATTAGATATTCAATACTCATTCTTAGAAAATGGTCATATCCCTTGAGTTATCCTCATAATTTTAATGGAAATCTATAATTATAAACATTCATATTTTAATTCCTAAATTTATTTCACTAAAGACCCTTGTAAATTATCTACGAATTTATCTTAATTATTTATCAACTAATTTTTGAGATTATCATCATTGTTTCCTCTAAACTTATTTAAAAAATATATAAAATATCCACATATTGAAGAAATCATGAAAAAATATTTAAAATGTGAATCATTAATTCAAGGGAAATTTTGTTATTCTATGAAACAATATCTTCTAATATTGGTTTATGATTTACTATCATTATCCTTATGTTTCAAAATAAAAAAACCCCAAAGAGATAAAATATGATAATGACTAAAATTAGATATTCATTTTAAACTTATATTACCATATAATAATATATATTAATTTTACGTGAGAGTTTGGTTAATTTATACATCCTTTTTAATAGTTAGGTTAATTCTCTATAAAAATAAGGTTACACATATATGATCATTGTAGGTTTATGTTAATATTATTTAGAAACCATTTTAATAATATATATCTATCTAAAACAACATGAAACTAATACAAAATTTATTATTATTCTATTGGTGAAATAATTAAATCTTATGTGGATTTCTGAAACTATATTGATAATTCTTATATACAATGGTGTAATATAATAACTTATTATCTTAGTTATTCGCTATGGATTAATTCTTATGTATTATATTTTTAATATTATAAAATTATAAATATTTATTATTATTATTATAATCTTTCATTCTAGGAACTTATTTTGTTCCTTCTACAATATAAATATTTATATATTTCCATGCAAAAAAATTTATTTTTTCACATATTTTGGATGATTTTTAATCTTCAATTTAAGGTATTGGATGAATTTAGTTGCTTCTAAATGATTCATTTATTATGAACCATGATTTCATGATTTAATTATTTAAATACATTCATAAACCTGATAGTGTTTATTAATAAAAATAATTAAATGTATTTTCCACGTAAAAACATTATATTAATATAAACTGGTAAATTTATATTAGATATTAAATATTGTTCCTATTTTTAATTAAAATGAATGTAAACGATATTATTTTGGATTTATAAATTGTTCTTGAAAAATATAAAACCCAATATTATCATTTCATGCATCCTTAATTTTATTAATTTACATTGAACTCTTATCTAGATATCTCAACTATATCAAACAAATTAATATGTAGTTAAAAAAATTAAAAATATGCAACATAATCCCCAAATGTATGAACTGAAATATATTTATTATTATTATAATGAGGGTCTTATATTCTATGTTTATAATCCCATAGTGTGTTTTACAACCATTGGGTTCATTCCTTCCCATTAGATATCAATTTTCTCTATGAAATTAATTTTATTTTAATATTTGTAAACATTTTTCTTGAAATTTTTCTAACACTGTTTTTATTTTTTTGTTCAATCCCTATATCCTTTTAAATTACTACAAGAATATTCTAAAAATATTAATTTTTTAATTATAGATGATATATATATGTACCAAAAATTAGTAGAATAAAATTTTCGTAATAATGAAACTTATAATTTGTAAAACATTTGTTATCCTCAGATGGATCATATTTTTAAAAATATTCCACATTTATAAATATGTATTATTTTCAAAAATACCATTGATATTGTCCTATAAATTACATTCCATAGACATCATGGTTTTGGAATATTTTTATTTTATTTGAGGAATTATATTTTTTATATATTTCTAGTGACTTCAATGTTTTTCCATATTTTTACAAAATTTATGTGAATAATTGAATATAGTTAGAAAATGTAGTCATGAATCTAAATAATTTCATGCAGTCCATTGAAGTCCAATGTTTCAAATATGAACTAGTGCATGAATAATATTTTTTTCAAAGTAATTTATCTCTCAAAAACCCATATTATACTAATTTGTTCACAATAGATTTTCCATGTATATTGATTTTCCCAATCATCATAATTTGTCTCAAATTTACATATTGGGTTTTTTGTTTGATAATATTTAAATGTAATTTACATTTATTCAAAAATGATACAATACTTTTATAATATGTTTTATTAACAACAATAACATGAAATATTTTAACTGGTATTAAATTCTTCAATGATTATTTATCTAAAATTCATAACTCAGTATTATGATGTAGTATTCTCAAGTAGACTAAATCATGGTTCATAGATCCAATATATCTTCTTCGTTCACATCCAATTAGATTCATGGTAGTTTCTATTCACAAGAACAAACTTTTTTTATATCATCTTCATTAGAATACTTATTGTATATTATTAATATAATATAAAAAATATGTATTAATAATTAATAATTTTATTTTTTTATAATGAATATAGATCTACTAATATGTACTTATTAGTTGGGGTAAATTTTTTATAATTATAGTCAAATGTAACTGATGGTTATTTCTCTGCATAACTTATTCCATTAATTTATTCTGAATATAGTATTGTAACAACTATATAAATCCTATCTGATAACAACTAAAAGGATTTGTTCTAGTCTTGTTGTAAAATATATTACTATTTGGAAAGATTATTTTCAGTTCATTATATACCTTCATAGATGAGTTAATGAAAAATAATACAATATCATTTTTGGTATTTCAATATTACTAAACATATTGTTGAATATCCTCGAAAAAAATTTATCCCCAAAAGCAACTATAATAACTTACACAATATGGGTATGTGAATGATTTTGTATTGTCAAATTTCTATTTATAAATATCATATCCATTCTACAATATGATACATACTATCAAATTCATTTTGAAGAGTGAAATTTTAATATTCAAAATTAATAATGGATTATTTTCTTAATTTGGGAACAATACATTTTATATATTTATTATACCATGGTAAGATAAATTTCCCTAAAAAATGATCATCGAAATATACTTATATGAAATCATTAAATAGTTCAACAATGTAACATACCATGATTATATGAAATAATCCGATATAATAATTCCATAATAATACCATCCAATTGTATGAAAAATTTTCATAAGGATCAGTGAAGGATGTTTTATCTAGCTCAATAAGGGAAATGGAAACATGTACGTACCATAAAGATTTAACATAGAAATACTAATATTTATTCTCTAATATTTTATATAATATTTTCAAAATAAATTGTATTAATAATGGATTTTTTAAATTCAATGAATCTATTTTTCTAAAACCAATTCACATTATCCATATATTGTTTACCCTCTAATGGATCTAATTATAGAGATCATTCATTAAAATTATAATACCTCATGTTTTAGATAAATTTTGAACATGAATTACTTACTACGAGTTTGAAGTGAAATACATGATTTATACTTCTAACAAATCATTAATTTCCTTTATAAAAATATTTTTTAGAACATTTAAAAATAACATGTTTTTGGATATTGTTACAATAATCATGTCTACATTTATTAAAATCTCAAATTTCAATTTTCTTTATATAGGTTTCAAATAGATGTTTGGTGATTATATTTAAATTTTGAATCATTTGTTTTTTCACGCATTATTTCTTTGACGTTCTTATAAAACAAAAACCCTAAATGATTTTCTCATTTCAGAATAAATGATATAATAAATCACATATACATACCTATCTCATAATTGGGATACTTTATTTATTTTATAGTAATTTAAATTAATAAACCACGGAATTCCTATATAAAAATTTGTTACATAGATTAAAAATATAATTTCACAAATTAGTTTACTATTTTAAAATATTTTAACCTAAATATGAATTAATTATTCATAAATGTTATTTATATGTGTATTATTTATAATTAAAAATGTGGAAATCTATTTTTTCCCAAACACCATGGTAATTGTCTAATCATGGACAATGAAAATTATTGAGTATGTTTTCATAGAATTTCTACAAAATTTGATATTATATTAGTCAATTGTAGCTTTATTAACCATTTTCAACATGAAGAATTCATCTTGAAGAATTTTATTATTGACTACTATAATATATATTTCAAGAAGTGTAAGTTTAAATTTTGTTTCGATGGTTTCTAATTGATTCACCACCAATGTAGGATTCAGTTCTATGTTTGGTAAATATTAAAACATAGAATGAATAATGAGATCAATTAAAGATCCAATATTACATAATAGGTCAATAGAATCATATTCATTCAACTTTATGAGGAATAAAAAATTCCCTGTAGTATTAGAATGTAGATTTTCGTGTTTGTGTTATGAATGATAAATTATTCTACCCGGACACACTCTCTCATTCCACTAAGGGATTATTGTCACGGTGGAAAATCTATTAGTTAATTTTGTATAGTTGATAACATATATAAAATATTATAAATGGTTTACATTTATTTTATCATTTTTTATTGTGTTAGGAGCTTCTTTTTAAATTTTAAAATCATTAATTTTATTGGACCATTCTTTAGGGAAATGGTAATGGATTTTTTTCTTTTATTTTCATTATATTGATTCTATTTTTCTAGTCTACCTATTCATTTTTACTACCCTCATTACCATATTTCATATAATTTGGATCGATTTAATTCCGTTATGTTTTCTGATTGTTGACTTTATCCACAAATATAACTATTCACTAATCCCATTATTCTTTTTTGGATTATGAAATATTTGAACTAGTATGTTTCTGAATATTTTATTTACCATTTTTAAAATGATATAAGTCATCTCTGATAGAAAAATGTGTTGATAATTTCTATCATTATGTGTTTAAAAATTAGTGGCGATAAATTTCTCCTTTTACATTCGCTTATTTTAGCACTCTTAAAGGATACCCTTTATTAACCCTATTTTAGCATTGAATAGGGATACAGATTATCAGCACATTTTTAGTACTAATAACGGATCAAAATAAAATTTCATAATTAAATGAATAATTAAATTTTTTTAAATATTTTCATTAATTAAATAAATATTGATAAAAATGAAAAAAATTAATATACCTATAAAAAAATATCATAAAATTAACAAATTGTATTTAATTAATATATAGATATATAAAATAAATAAAATAAAATTATTCGATATATAAAAATTTAAAATTCTTACATGAACAAAAATATTAATATATATTTAAATTATATAATTATTGTTAAAAAATAAATTCAATATAAAAATATCAAGAATATAAATTTTAATAAATATTATATTTTAAATATTAATATATAAAATGAATAAAATGAAAGAATTATCCCAAAATAAATAAATATGAATAATCTACAGAATTATTTAAAAATATATTAATGATAAAATTATTAATAGAAATGAATAAGTAATATATATATTTATATTAATTATGAATTGAAATAAACAATATATATTAAATATATATATATATAAACGGAATAAAATCTTAATTAATGACATATAACTTTCTTATTCTTATTTAATGTTTTCTTATTTTTCAATTAAACAAATATCAAATGTCATGTGTTACATTTATTTCATGTACATACATATATATATATAATACATTTTTATAAAAATAAATAGAACAATATATTTAAACAATATATAAAAAACAAAAAAACCAAATATTTTTTGTAATTTAAAAAACATTTAGTAAATTTTATAATTTCATTATAACACGATACAATTAAAATATTATGTTTCTAATCTCTATATTTTTTAAATCTGTTTTATACTATTATATGTAGGGTATTCATTTTAATTATTTTTAATTTAGTATATAATTTTTTAATTTTATAGTATTTTGTTATTAAATTACATTTTTTATTTACTTTGTTTTATTAATTTCTATATGCATTCATCCACTCCATTATTTATATATGTACATTTTTTTATTGATATAAAATTAATAAAACATAATTATTTTTTAAAATTTGTTGATGATTGCACATTTTGAATTAATAAAATTAACTAATTTTTAAAATTAAGGTATTTAGGATTATATATTCGCTAATAATTATAAAAATATATTCTAAAATAAATATATTTTTACATTTATATTTATTATTTTTATAAATTTATCAATTTACATCTATTATAGATAAGTAATGACTTTTTTATGTATTTATATAATTATATTTAAAAAATTGTATATAATTATATAATTATAAAATTATTTTAAATTTATTTAAATAATTATAATTTTAAACCATTTAATAGAGAAAAAGTTTTAGCACAGATAAAAGGAATATTTTTCAGTGCTAAAAAAAGTGATGTTAAATGAAATATTTATCATCATTAAAACATTAACATTGATAAATATGTCTTTTATGAGCACTAAAAATGTGGTGATAAATAGACCTTTTATCATCGCTACACAACTTAGAACTAATTAAATAGATCTTTATTATCTCTTTTTGGAAAGAGCTATTAAATGTTTCTCTAATATATTTATAAGAACCCTAACTGCGACTCAGCCACTCACGATTCTCAAGATCGAACTGAGCTCCTCTATTTCCAGCATGACTCCACCATGTTTTGTAAGATTTTTCAAGTCTATAATCTAGTATATTTTATTTTCTACATTTCCAATATCGTTGTTTTATATTTTGGCTTATGGGTTTTGTGTTTTTGTGCTATTCATAACCATGAAAAATCCCAAACATCATCTCCTATTCAATCAAATACATCAAGTTGTTCTATTTCATAATTTTTCCTCCATAGATAATGGTTTATATGAAACAGAAAGAATATATTTTATGTAAATGTCAATCAAAAAATATTATGGGATTATATGGATAAATCAAATATACATTCCACCATACACAACTTCAATGATTATGGTGTATTTATACCGTGATCAAATATATTTTAATTAAACATTAAAGAGGTTAACCCATTTCTCCAATAGGTTAACTATATGCCTAAGAATTGAAAAAAGGCATTAGTTAATGGGAATTGTGTCTGAGGTGATGTGATTTTCTAAAATGGGAACTCTTTTGGTATGCTATGTAAAAATATTCTGAAATTTGAATCGGAGTGAATCAAAGGATATTGGTATGGATTATATCCAAAAGAAAAAACATTACATAGAGAATTAGCAATCCATATATATGTTTGGAGAGCATAATGAAGTTGGAAACATGACATGCTGTATGATGTCTAGGTTTTTGTGTTTCTTCCTTTTCTTTAACCTCTCCTATTGTGCCTCATGCCACTTATTTAAGAGTAAACAGGTTTGAATCTATAATAATATTTGAAATTTCATGTTCATATTTCTATTTCATTAATTTTATTTATATAATCAAATAAAAATTTATATTAAAATAAACGTGACTAATGAAAAATATGGTATTTTAATTTACTTATTGGTGGTGATTCAGTTTATATAACTTATTAATTGATTAAATTTATTTAATTACCCCCTTTATTGATACAATTAGTCAGTTAATTTAAATAATGAATCTAACATATTTTAAATTATATTAAATGTATTAATAAACTTATTTAAAATAAAATTAAGGAGAGATAGGGACAAGGGTTTCACATTAAATATATATTATTTCATGCATACATCTGAAATATTATAGTATTTTATAAGGGAACATTTATATTAATCTCTATATTATTATAGAATATGTCACCCCTTGACCCATAGATCTCCATAGGAATGAGCCAATGAATATCCTATGTATATAAGAACTAATATTGATCCTCACATCATATAGTTAATTGTACATCTACCTCAAGTAATGAGATATAATTTACAATGATGTGAACATAAAGTATATATGGTTCCTCTAGGACATCATCATAATATATCATAATAATAAATTTATAATTCATTGAATAGAGTAATTTTATTTATATGGGTTAAAAATTATAGATCAATACTGATAATAAGTTAAAAAACATTCCCTTTTAAGGGATATATGATATTTGAGGGATCTAAGGGTGGATTAAAAAAATATAAAAAATTAGAAGATGATGAATCCTTGAGTAGAAAAAAGAAATTTCCAGTGTTGCTGGGGTGATATTTGATTATTCAAGACCATTAGAGTGGTGTTATTATAAATCCACTTCTATTTTGGATACGTTTTTACTGATTCCATCATAGGTTCCTATGTCACAATAATCATTATTGTTGTTTTGATGTGAATAAGTTATATCAATTTAGTCATTTGGGGAACATACTATGTACCTTTAGACATATTCTATCTAAAAAGGGTCATTAGATATGAATGTTTGATAATTTATAATTGAGTAATATACAAATGGCGCCAGACAAGGTTTTGATATAGTGATAGGTACAATCATAGTACATTATACTCTCGTTGATGGACTAATGAACAAATGTTTCAAATTTTTTATTTATTTGTTTCTTATATTCCAACTAGGATTCGGATTAGAACTTATCCATGATGCTATTAACATCATTATTATCTACAAGTAAACATTAGGGAAACCTATAAACAATAAAAAGTTTATAAAACAATGGTAGGCACAAGTGGGTGTATCTTCCTAAATTAAAATTCAATGTTTCTTCAATTGAATCTAAGAACCATGGTGCATGAAATTCCATAGAACATATTTTACTCAAAACATGTTATCAAATGACTGATACCACCACTATGTTTCACGCTACATCCAATGAAATTCAATTCAACTGATGCACTATTATACAGATGGAGGTTTGAAATTGGTAGATGCATATGAATTCTACACCAAACCCACTATTACATAACATGTGGTCTTCATGCCAAATAACCCAGTATTTACACTATATCTAAGTCTAAAAGGTGTAGCAACCACAATAAAGGTTGTATCTATGAACATCACCCCATAATACCATACACATAAATAGATCCTTCCATAATGCAGACACTAATGTAATTCCCCACAACCCCTTCTCAACAACATATCCTTATCATGGAATGAAAAACTCCATCTAAAGCCTCATAAATACCCACTAGAACATTAGAAATATAATCTAGTAATGTTATAAGCTAAAAAATAAATAACAAAAAAGATAAATTACCCGAAACTATGGTTTTTCCTATCATATTGGAAGAGGATAAAAATCTGTAATCCATGGCTTCTAAAATAATTATTCCTTCAATAAAAAATCCAGAATATGTTTTTTAAATTTATTATTTTCATTTATGTCATGGATTAAATGTTCGTATTTAATTAAGTTGGTTTGATTCGAAGAATTTTTATTGAGTTGTGTCATTGATCATACTATAAAAAAACATTCATAAATCCCTAAAATATATTTTTTTATTCAGTATTCTTTTCATGGGGTTTAAATTATGGTTATTAAATTTTGTTTTGTCTTACCCATTATTCAAAATCCTAAATTTTTCTTGGTGGAGATATATTATAAGAAAAAAAATACAATATATATCTAGAAACATCAAAACCCCAATTGTATAAATAAAATATTTTTATTTGATAATTCATTTTTTTTCAAGGGATGATATCAAAAAATATTTTGGAACCTCTAATGATATGATTTCAGAAAACTAAATTATGGATATCTTATTTGGAAATTTATTTCTAGTGGCTAATATTTTATAAATAATAAACTATTATATTTTAGCATGTGAAAAATATACATTTAAATTCCAAAATAATTATTAGAACTGTTTTTATCAAGATTTTAATGAAAACATGATTCTATTTTATGGTATTACATTAGTTGAAATCCCTATTCATGTCCAAATTTTCCTATCAGAATTTATTTATTTTTATTTGAAATATATTCAAATGTTCTATCTCTACATTATTCTTTCAAGGGAATCAATTATAGCATAACAATAATTTCAATTGAGTTTTCCCATTTCTATTATGTATTAAAAAACATTATATCTATATTTCAATCATTTTAATTCATAATATTTATATGGCATGTTATATAATCAATGTTAATCATTGTCATATTAATCTAAATTTTCTACATCTTAACTAAATTGACCAAAATCTCTATTTCAAAAGTTATTTTCTTTCTTTAGTAAAAGTTTCTTTTCAGATTTTAATATTATTCCCTTGGCCTTATAATCTCATTTAGTATCCTTATAATTCCGAATTTATAGTTTAATCATTTTATTTTTAAAAATTTTAAAATTATAAAATTATTATTACAATTTTTTATCCTCTAGGGGTGAACTCTCATCATCTTACTAGGTATTGTGGACTTTTTTGAATCCTATATATGCTTTTTACCATCACAAAAACATATTTCACTATCTATAATACCTTTTAATGATATAATATGTTTTTTTAAATTACATGCTTTCATATTCATCATTTGTTTTTGAAAATGATTAATCTAGAAATAAATTCATTTATTAAAGAATATCCAAAAAACTACTTATAATTTATTTCAATTTATGAATCGTATATGATACTTTCTAGAGGAGTGATAAAATAAAACTAATTTTAATCATTGAAATTTTATATTACTTGAATACGTACTTTTTCACAATTTAATATTTCATGTAATTTTATACTAGAACTCATCAATGTATTTTATATTCTCTTATTCATTGGAAGAATTTTTCTTTACTCCAATATAGAGAATCAAGAAATTTTTAAATATAATTCAATTCTCATTCTCACCTTAATTTTGATATAAGATACTATTCTCATAATATAATTAATCACGGTTACCTAAAATATATCAGTTATAAATTTATCCATACCACTATCTTCAAGCGGTGGTATTTTTGGAATTATATTTTTCTAAGAAAATATCCTCCATTTAATCCCAAAAATTGAGTTAATGAGAGTCTAAAAAATAATCTTCTTTAATAATAATCATATTATCCCTAGTAATGAAACTATAAAATTAATTCATATTATTTAGTCCTAGTATATTTTAATATAAATCAATAATATTGTATCAAACCTATATATATATTTTTTGTTCTACAATTACATGGATTAATTGTATTATTATTTTTGATTTTCTATCACATGATTTTTCATAGATCCTTTATATATAAATATCATATAAATTCATGTGTCTTCTTTCCATCACATTAAATGTTATTATAATTATATTAAAAATATGAAAAAATTATTATTTAGTTCCAAAGATCATTAATGATCATAATAAATAAAATAAATTTCCTGAAAGAGAGGATAATGTTCCATATGTTCCTTCGAAATATGTAATTAATTCAAATCTATATATGAAAATTGTTTATTTATTATTAGGATTTTACTATCAATGTTAATTTCAATATAGTTCTCAAAAGAAAACCATGACTCTAAAATAACTAGTTTAGATCACTTGATAGTGTGACCAACACTTAGAGGGGGTGATTTTTTTTTGACATTTTTTATTATCATGTTAGTTATTCCATTTCTTATTCAATAAAAATATCTCAAACTACCCTCTATAAACAAACATATATAAGTAAAACTATCCAATTTCTTATAATTTTATCATCTAAAATGAATTTATATTCCCTATTATATCGTTGTCATTATCCTTGTAACACATGAATTCTTCTTTATTATCAAAATATTGCAGTATAATATTTTATTTACTTAAGATTGATCTAATTACATGAACCAAAAAACTAAATAACCATTAATTTGTTAAAATAAATAATAACATAACATCTTTATTTAATGATATCCAATAAAATTGTGAGTCTCGAAAATACTTGATGAAAATACCTTCATCTATCTAAATTATTCAAAAATACACATTGGTTTCCTCTTATTTTATTAAATTTTATCAAAATTATGTTAGTAAATTATAACTATAAGTCTCATCCATAAAATTTTCAACTCTATCATCTCTGATTATTTTCCCAACAATATCAAATATATTTCAATTAAAAACTTATAATATTAATCGAATAATTGAAATAATAATATTCAACAATTTAAATATAGAAGTTCCTATTAATTTAAACTTATTATATTAGATATTCAATACTCATTCTTAGAAAATGGTCATATCCCTTGAGTTATCCTCATAATTTTAATGGAAATCTATAATTATAAACATTCATATTTTAATTCCTAAATTTATTTCACTAAAGACCCTTGTAAGTTATTTACGAATTTATCTTAATTATTTATCAACTAATTTTTGAGATTATCATCATTGTTTCCTCTAAACTTCTTTAAAAAATATATAAAATATCCACATATTGAAGAAATCATGAAAAATTATTTAAAATGTGAATCATTAATTCAAGGGAAATTTTGTTATTCTATGAAATAATATCTTCTAATATTGGTTTATGATTTACTATCATTATCCTTATGTTTCAAAATAAAAAAACCCCAAAGAGATAAAATATGATAATGACTAAAATTAGATATTCATTTTAAACTTATATTACCATATAATAATATATATTAATTTTACGTGAGAGTTTGGTAAATTTATACATCCTTTTTAATTGTTAGGTTAATTCTCTATAAAAATAAGGTTACACATATATGATCATTGTAGGTTTATGTTAATATTATTTAGAAACCATTTTAATAATATATATCTATCTAAAACAACATGAAACTAATACAAAATTTATTATTATTCTATTGGTGAAATAATTAAATCTTATGTGGATTTCTGAAACTACATTGATAATTCTTATATACAATGGTGTAATATAATAACTTATTATCTTAGTTATTCACTATGGATTAATTCTTATGTATTATATTTTTAATATTATAAAATTATAAATATTTATTATTATTATTATAATCTTTCATTCTAGGAACTTATTTTGTTCCTTCTACAATATAAATATTTATATATTTCCATGCAAAAAAATTTATTTTTTCACATATTTTGGATGATTTTTAATCTTCAATTTAAGGTATTGGATGAATTTAGTTGCTTCTAAATGATTCATTTATTATGAACCATGATTTCATGATTTAATTATTTAAATACATTCATAAACCTGATAGTGTTTATTAATAAAAATAATTAAATGTATTTTCCACGTAAAAACATTATATTAATATAAACTGGTAAATTTATATTAGATATTAAATATTGTTCCTATTTTTAATTAAAATGAATGTAAACGATATTATTTTGGATTTATAAATTGTTCTTGAAAAATATAAAACCCAATATTATCATTTCATGCATCCTTAATTTTATTAATTTACATTGAACTCTTATCTAGATATCTCAACTATATCAAACAAATTAATATGTAGTTAAAAAAAATTAAAAATATGCAACATAATCCCCAAATGTATGAACTGAAATATATTTAGTATTATTATAATGAGGGTCTTATATTCTATGTTTATAATCCCATAGTGTGTTTTACAACCATTGGGTTCATTCCTTCCCATTAGATATCAATTTTCTCTATGAAATTAATTTTATTTTAATATTTGTAAGCATTTTTCTTGAAATTTTTCTAACACTGTTTTTATTTTTTTGTTCAATCCATATATCCTTTTAAATTACTACAAGAATATTCTAAAAATATTAATTTTTTAATTATAGATGATATATATATGTACCAAAAATTAGTAGAATAAAATTTTCGTAATAATGAAACTTATAATTTGTAAAACATTTGTTATCCTCAGATGGATCATATTTTTAAAAATATTCCACATTTATAAATATGTATTATTTTCAAAAATACCATTGATATTGTCCTATAAATTACATTCCATAGACATCATGGTTTTGGAATATTTTTATTTTATTTGAGGAATTATATTCTTTATATGTTTCTAGTGACTTCAATGTTTTTCCATATTTTTACAAAATTTATGTGAATAATTGAATATAGTTAGAAAATGTAGTCATGAATCTAAATAATTTCATGCAGTCCATTGAAGTCCAATGTTTCAAATTTGAACTAGTGCATGAATAATATTTTTGTCAAAGTAATTTATCTCTCAAAAACCCATATTATACTAATTTGTTCACAATAGATTTTCCATGTATATTGATTTTCCCAATCATCATAATTTGTCTCAAATTTACATATTGGGTTTTTTGTTTGATAATATTTAAATGTAATTTACATTTATTCAAAAATGATACAATACTTTTATAATATGTTTTATTAACAACAATAACATGAAATATTTTAACTGGTATTAAATTCTTCAATGATTATTTATCTAAAATTCATAACTCAGTATTATGATGTAGTATTCTCAAGTAGACTAAATCATGGTTCATAGATCCAATATATCTTCTTCGTTCACATCCAATTAGATTCATGGTAGTTTCTATTCACAAGAACAAACTTTTTTTATATCATCTTCATTAGAATACTTATTGTATATTATTAATATAATATAAAAAATATGTATTAATAATTAATAATTTAATTTTTTTATAATGAATATAGATCTACTAATATGTACTTATTAGTGGGGGTAAATTTTTTATAATTATAATCAAATGTAACTGATGGTTATTTCTCTGCATAAATTATTCCATTAATTTATTCTGAATATAGTATTGTAACAACTATATAAATCCTATCTGATAACAACTAAAAGGATTTGATCTAGTCTTGTTGTAAAATATATTACTATTTGGAAAGATTATTTTCAGTTCATTATATACCATCATAGATGAGTTAATGAAAAATAATACAATATCATTTTTGGTATTTCAATATTACTAAACATATTGTTGAATATCCTCGAAAAAAATTTATCCCCAAAAGCAACTATAATAACTTACACAATATGGGTATGTGAATGATTTTGTATTGTCAAATTTCTATTTATAAAGATCATATCCATTCTACAATATGATACATACTATCAAATTCATTTTGAAGAGTGAAATTTTAATATTCAAAATTAATAATGGATTATTTTCTTAATTTGGGAACAATACATTTTATATATTTATTATACCATGGTAAGGTAAATTTCCCTAAAAATTGATCATAGAAATATACTTATATGAAATCATTAAATAGTTCAACAATGTAACATACGATGATTATATGAAATAATCCGATATAATAATTCCATAATAATACCATCCAATTGTATGAAAAATTTTCATAAGGATCAGTGAAGGATGTTTTATCTAGCTCAATAAGTGAAATGGAAACATGTACGTACCATAAAGATTTAACATAGAAATACTAATATTTATTCTGTAATATTCTATATAATATTTTCAAAATAAATTGTATTAATAATGGATTTTTTAAATTCAATGAATCTATTTTTCTAAAACCAATTCACATTATCCATATATTGTTTACCCTCTAATGGATCTAATTATAGAGATCATTCATTAAAATTATAATACCTCATGTTTTAGATAAATTTTGAACATGAATTACTTACTACGAGTTTGAAGTGAAATACATGATTTATACTTCTAACAAATCATTAATTTCCTTTATAAAAATATTTTTTAGAACATTTAAAAATAACATGTTTGTGGATATTGTTACAATAATCATGTCTACATTTATTAAAATCTCAAATTTCAATTTTCTTTATATAGGTTTCAAATAGATGTTTGGTGATTATATTTAAATTTTGAATCATTTGTTTTTTCACGCATTATTTCTTTGACGTTCTTATAAAACAAAAACCCTAAATGATTTTCTCATTTCAGAATAAATGATATAATAAATCACATATATATACCTATCTCATAATTGGGATACTTTATTTATTTTATTGTAATTTAAATTAATAAACCACAGAATTCCTATATAAAAATTTGTTACATAGATTAAAAATATAATTTCACAAATTAGTTTACTATTTTAAAATATTTTAACCTAACTATGAATTAATTATACATAAATGTTATTTATATGTGTATTATTTATAATTAAAAATGTGGAAATCTATTTTTTCCCAAACACCATGGTAATTGTCTAATCATGGACAATGAAAATTATTGAGTATGTTTTCATAGTATTTCTACAAAATTTGATATTATATTAGTCAATTGTAGCTTTATTAACCATTTTCAACATGAAGAATTCATCTTGAAGAATTTTATTATTGACTACTATAATATATATTTCAAGAAGTGTAATTTTAAATTTTGTTTCGATGGTTTCTAATTGATTCACCACCAATGTAGGATTCAGTTCTATGTTTGGTAAATATTAAAACATAGAATGAATAATGAGATCAATTAAAGATCCAATATTACATAATAGGTCAATAGAATCATATTCATTCAACATTATGAGGAATAAAAAATTCCCTGTAGTATTAGAATGTAGATTTTCGTGTTTGTGTTATGAATGATAAATTATTCTACCCGGACACACTCTCTCATTCCACTAAGGGATTATTGTCACGGTGGAAAATCTATTAGTTAATTTTGTATAGTTGATAACATATATAAAATATTATAAATGGTTTACATTTATTTTATCATTTTTTATTGTGTTAGGAACTTCTTTTTAAATTTTAAAATCATTAATTTCATTGGACCATTCTTTAGGGAAATGGTAATGGATTTTTTTCTTTTATTTTCATTATATTGATTCTATTTTTCTAGTCTACCTATTCATTTTTACTACCCTCATTACCATATTTCATATAATTTGGATCGATTTAATTCCGTTATGTTTTCTGATTGTTGACTTTATCCACAAATATAAGTATTCACTAATCCCATTATTATTTTTTGGATTATGAAATATTTGAACTAGTATGTTTCTGAATATTTTATTTACCATTTTTAAAATGATATAAGTCATCTCTTATAGAAAAATGTTTTGATAATTTCTATCATTATGTGTTTAAAAATTAGTGGCGATAAATTTCTCCTTTTACATTCGCTTATTTTAGCACTCTTAAAGGATACCCTTTATTAACCCTATTTTAGCATTGAATATGGATACAGATTATCAGCACATTTTTAGTACTAATAACGGTTCAAAATAAAATTTCATAATTAAATGAATAATTAATTTTTTTTAATATTTTCATTAATTAAATAAATATTGATAAAAATGAAAAAAATTAATATACCTATAAAAAATATCATAAAATTAACAAATTGTATTTAATTAATATATAGATATATAAAATAAATAAAATAAAATTATTCGATATATAAAAATTTAAAATTCTTACATGAAGAAAAATATTAATATATATTTAAATTAAATAATTATTGTTAAAAAATAAATTCAATATAAAAATATCAAGAATATAAATTTTAATAAATATTATATATTAAATATTAATATATAAAATGAATAAAATAAAATAATTATCCCAAAATAAATAAATATGAATAATCTACAGAATTATTTAAAAATATATTAATGATAAAATTATTAATAGAAATGAATAATTAATATATATATTTATATTAATTATGAATTGAAATAAACAATATATATTAAATATATATATATATATAAAGGGAATAAAATCTTAATTAATGACATATAACTTTCTTATTCTTATTTAATTTTTTCTTATTTTTCAATTAAACAAATATCAAATGTCATGTGTTACATTTATTTCATGTACATACATATATATATATAATACATTTTTATAAAAATAAATAGAACAATATATTTAAACAATATATAAAAAACAAAAAAACCAAATATTTTTTGTAATTTAAAAAACATTTAGTAAATTTTATAATTTCATTATAACACGATACAATTAAAATATTATGTTTCTAATCTCTATATTTTTTAAATCTGTTTTATACTATTATATGTAGGGTATTCATTTTAATTATTTTTAATTTAGTATATAATTTTTTAATTTTATAGTATTTTGTTATTAAATTACATTTTTTATTTACTTTGTTTTATTAATTTCTATATGCATTCATCCACTCCATTATTTATATATGTACATTTTTTTATTGATATAAAATTAATAAAACATAATTATTTTTTAAAATTTGTTGATGATTGCACATTTTGAATTAATAAAATTAACTAATTTTTAAAATTAAGGTATTTAGGATTATATATTCGCTAATAATTATAAAAATATATTCTAAAATAAATATATTTTTACATTTATATTTATTATTTTTATAAATTTATCAATTTATATCTATTATAGATAAGTAATGACTTTTTTATGTATTTATATAATTATATTTAAAAAATTGAAAATAATTATATAATTATAAAATTATTTTAAATTTATTTAAATAATTATAATTTTAAACCATTTAATAGAGAAAAAGTTTTAGCACAGATAAAAGGAATATTTTTCAGTGCTAAAAAAAGTGATGTTAAATGAAATATTTATCATCATTAAAACATTAACATTGATAAATATGTCTTTTATGAGCACTAAAAATGTGGTGATAAATAGACCTTTTATCATCGCTACACAACTTAGAACTAATTAAATAGATCTTTATTATCTCTTTTTGGAAAGAGCTATTAAATGTTTCTCTAATATATTTATAAGAACCCTAACTGCGACTCAGCCACTCACGATTCTCAAGATCGAACTGAGCTCCTCTATTTCCAGCATGACTCCACCATGTTTTGTAAGATTTTTCAAGTCTATAATCTAGTATATTTTATTTTCTACATTTCCAATATCGTTGTTTTATATTTTGGCTTATGGGTTTTGTGTTTTTGTGCTATTCATAACCATGAAAAATCCCAAACATCATCTCCTCTTCAATCAAATACATCAAGTTGTTCTATTTCATAATTTTTCCTCCATAGATAATGGTTTATATGAAACAGAAAGAATATATTTTATGTAAATGTCAATCAAAAAATATTATGGAATTATATGGATAAATCAAATATACGTTCCACCATACACAACTTCAATGATTATGGTGTATTTATACCGTGATCAGATATATTTTAATTAAACATTAAAGAGGTTAACCCATTTCTCCAATAGGTTAACTATATGCCTAAGAATTGAAAAAAGGCATTAGTTAATGGGAATTGTGTCTGAGGTGATGTGATTTTCTAAAATGGGAACTCTTTTGGTATGCTATGTAAAAATATTCTGAAATTTGAATCGGAGTGAATCAAAGGATATTGGTATGGATTATATCCAAAAGAAAAAACATTACATATAGAATTAGCAATCCATATATATGTTTGGAGAGCATAATGAAGTTGGAAACATGACATGCTGTATGATGTCTAGGTTTTTGTGTTTCTTCCTTTTCTTTAACCTCTCCTATTGTGCCTCATGCCACTTATTTAAGAGTAAACAGGTTTGAATCTATAATAATATTTGAAATTTCATGTTCATATTTCTATTTCATTAATTTTATTTATATAATCAAATAAAAATTTATATTAAAATAAACGTGACTAATGAAAAATATGGTATTTTAATTTACTTATTGGTGGTGATTCAGTTTATATAACTTATTAATTGATTAAATTTATTTAATTACCCCCTTTATTGATACAATTAGTCAGTTAATTTAAATAATGAATCTAACATATTTTAAATTATATTAAATGTATTAATAAACTTATTTAAAATAAAATGAAGGAGAGATAGGGACAAGGGTTTCACATTAAATATATATTATTTCATGCATACATCTGAAATATTATTGTATTTTATAAGGGAACATTTATATTAATCTCTATATTATTATAGAATATGTCACCCCTTGACCCATAGATCTCCATAGGAATGAGCCAATGAATATCCTATGTATGTAAGAACTAATATTGATCCTCACATCATATAGTTAATTGTACATCTACCTCAAGTAATGAGATATAATTTACAATGATGTGAACATAAAGTATATATGGTTCCTCTAGGACATCATCATAATATATCATAATAATAAATTTATAATTCATTGAATAGAGTAATTTTATTTATATGGGTTAAAAATTCTAGATCAATACTGATAATAAGTTAAAAAACTTTCCCTTTTAAGGGATATATGATATTTGAGGGATCTGAGGGTGGATTAAAAAAATATAAAAAATTAGAAGATGATGAATCCTTGAGTAGAAAAAAGAAATTTCCTGTGTTGCTGGGGTGATATTTGATTATTCAAGACCATTAGAGTGGTGTTATTATAAATCCACTTCTATTTTGGATACTTTTTTACTGATTCCATCATAGGTTCCTATGTCACATTAATCATTATAGTTGTTTTGATGTGAATAAGTTATATCAATTTAGTCATTTGGGGAACATACTATGTACCTTTAGACATATTCTATCTAAAAAGGGTCATTAGATATGACTGTTTGATAATTTATAATTGAGTAATATACAAATGGCGCCAGACAAGGTTTTGATATAGTGATAGGTACAATCATAGTACATTATACTCTCGTTGATGGACTAATGAACAAATGTTTCAAATTTTTTATTTATTTGTTTCTTATATTTCAACTGGGATTCGGATTAGAACTTATCCACGATGCTATTAACATCATTATTATCTACAAGTAAACATTAGGGAATCCTATAAACAATAAAAAGTTTATAAAACAATGGTAGGCACAAGTGGGTGTATCTTCCTAAATTAAAATTCAATGTTTCTTCAATGTTGATGATTATTTATACTCTTAAATTAGATGAATTTAATATGTTATAGATCAGAAAATTGATATATTATTATGTCTAAATGGAGTGATTGTAAATATTTTTCTATCATTATTATAACATATTTTGATTTTATTTTTCATATGATACCACTAAAAACTAAATCTTCATCCATTTTTGTTAAAAAAGAATACAACACATAATAGTCAAATGAAACATAAATAACATATCATTAAAAATGAACATGGGTTACCCAAATATGTTTTTGTAAAAAAGGATTCATTTTGTAATGATTGATATGTAATTCAATATACTCAATGCATAAATCTCCTCTATTGCATGTATGATGAATGAAAATGGATACTATGTTTATTAGAGATATTATAACTCAATGTAACTATACAACTAAGTATGGCCAAATTTACTAAATCTTTCCTCAAATTATTGATATCCTTCTATCTCGTGATGATGAATTTGAATACCTCTTTCAATGTAGCCTTCCTACCATCATTGTAGTTCTGATGATCATTGATTAAATACCTCCCACTCAGATTCTATTCATTAATATATGTCAAAGATATATCCATGGAATTTAATACTTCATCTCCCAACCCATTCTTCAACTGATTTTTTCTTTCATCATTCTAATTTACTATATCTTTTGAACCCTAAAAATTACATCGAACAATTAATAAAAACATAATGAATGAATTCATTTGACTTATTGAAATTAATTTTATTATGTGACTCACTCAGTTATATTTAAAAACACTACATAAAATATTACTTTTATTTTGAGTGTCGTCACATTGGATCCTATTATATCTCAATGGTATATCATACTTGGATTAGAATACTACTATGCGAAGTAACCTCCTGAAAATAACCATCCGGCACATTTTTTGTTAAAAATATCCAAAGAAAACATTTTTTTATCCTCCCCTCAACCTTGGTAAATTTAAATGGGTTCCAATATTATTTTAGAATGTGTTTCTCACATAATTGAGAGAGCTCTATGGCTTGGTCTTCAACTTCATATACAGTATACTATCTCTTAAAATCATGAATAAATTATAGGCTTTAACGATATAACTTTCTCCTAACGCCTATACCACTGCATGTTTGTATCCCTACTAATCCCTATGAAAAAAGGTAAATTTTAGAGTAAGTGGAAAACAATAAATTTATGAGAGTGTAATTAAATGACTATGAGTGGATGCCAGGTTTATTTAATTATAATTCCATTATTTTGGTGTTTCCGACAGTTTTGTCGGGGCGCGTGCGTCCGACTTGTTTGGTGGGATGGAAGCTCTATTTTTTGCCCCACATTCCCACATTCCAATGGTGGGAGGCATACTCTCCTTCTTCAGGGTCATTTTCTCCTAGATCAAAACATGATGATGGGTTGTCGGTTCTTCCTTCCATGGATTCCTCCTTAGAAATCATCACCTTGTCTAGGTCTCCCTTATATATTTAAGACTTTGTTCATGAAACACTTCCTAGCTCCATATCTCTATGGACACCAGTTAATTTCACTATTTCTATCAGACATTCCATGGGGTCCGACCAGGGTAGTGACCTTCAGTCAAGGGAGTAGTCACTATGGGCATCACTGGCATGTATGGATGCTGGGACATTGGTGCATCTGGGTTTCTTCCCCTTATTATATGGCTTCTCGAGGCCACGAAGACCGAGGAATCCCATGTCGAATGCAGGGAATCATATTACATGGGCATGTATATGAGGTTTTCCTCAGCTTCCCATGTTTAACATAGGGTATGCCTCAAGAATAACGTTTAGCGGAGATGGACTAGACTAATCAAAACACTGACTCCAGTGGATCAGATGGGTGAAACCCTTGAAGGGAGCACTAATGTGGGGGCCAACGTATGGTTGACATCCCCATCAGTGTTGAGGGGAATGGGGAATGAAATGTCATGATTTCACCGAGATTTGGCGGCCTGGGTAAGAATCATGATAGATGATGGAGCGTTTTAATTAATTGGATGGTGAATGGGATGGAACCATCATGAGGATGATGATGGTTTAGGTATTGAGCGTCAAAAAGGATTTCTGCGTATCCCTATGGATGGGAATTAATGGTCACATAGATCAGGGTGGTGTTTAGTAGGGAATGGCTTGGTGCTGACTGGGGAAACAACGACTTTCCAATAATTGGGGTCCACATTTTAACGTCATGGAGGATGAGGGTGAGCCGATGTCAAGATGGTCGGAGTGACCTAATGTTGGGCTTGATCCTCGTGGAGGCTTCCTACGTACCCTTCCTTGGCACGGATCAAAGTATATGAAGTTATAATGGGGGAATTTGTGGCTTAAGATCTAATGCAGCTCAATTTTTTGGTGAACCGAGTTGAAGATGGTCGGAATGATCAGGGTGGTTGGCTTGAACCTCTGGGTGGCTTCCAATGTACCTTTACATAGTAAGGATAAAATACCTCATAGTTCATGGCGGTGTTTGGGTGAGCTGAAATTAAAGGGGTCGAAGCGACCTGGTGATGGGCTTGAACATTTGGGGGGGCTTCCTACATACCTTTCCCTAGCAAGGATCAATGACCACGTATTTCATGGGGGGTTTGGTAGAACCGACGTGAAAGAGGTCTAAGTGACCGAGTGTTGGGATTGAACATCAGTGGGATTCCTATGTATCGTGCCTTGGAAAGGATCAAATAGCATATATTATATGGTGGTTGTGGGCATACCGACATTAAAGGGGTCGGAGCGATCAGGTGTTGGGCTGAAGCCTCCGGGAGGCTTCCTACGTACCTTGTCAGGTCAAGGATCAAAGACCATGTAGTTCATGGTTGGGGGTGGGACATACACTCTAACCTGCCCGGAGAGGATTTAATGGTCTATGCATTATCTAAGCCCACGTGTGTCCTGCTTCATTTGAGAAACTAGAGACAACAAAGGCCTGACGATCACGTCGTGGAAGTTGAGTTCGTGGGAAGTAGATTGGGGCTGATGCGTAGGTAGTAGCCCAAAAAGAAACAAGGGCATACACATGATTTGTAGCCCAAAGTGGAAATAGGGGCATACGCGTTGTTAGAATCCCAAAGAGGAAAAAGGTCCATACACAGGGTTAGCTTCCCAATGAGGTGTAGATTGGGACTTACATCAGGATGGAGGCCTAGTGGTGATAAAGCCCAGTGGGAGAGGGATTTGGCACCGAAGAAAGGATGTGCAGGGATGATGCCTCCTCCAAGAAAATCTAGGGGCTTACACCAGGGTGGTTTTCCATTCCCCATGGATAAATGACGCTCTAATAAAGATGATATCATTTCACATGATGATTGATATCACTCCCGTGTAGAGCAGTGGGAGTGCAGGATGTTCAATTTGGGGCACCCCACATGCGAGGCCGGGGGCGAGGTGATAGTTTAACGTCATGTGTTGAGGATGATGGTGCTTCTTGGTTTAACATCCAGCAGATCGGATGAGGTGGGTTTACTCTGCACCCCTAGTAATTATATAACCGGTTCCCTCTGCACCTTGGTAATGAGAAGGGACAGGAAACTCCATGGCTAGGTGTTTTTATGGGGTGAACCATGGATGGGTCCACGTTAGCATGGCTATGAAAACAAGTAATAGTCGTTATAATTCCTATGAGAAGAAGCATGATGTGAAGCAACACAATGGACAATATCATCCATGGGGAATTGATGTTACTTCGCCCGAACCTAGAGGGTCGTGCAAGAAAAGATTATATGGCGAATGTTCTTTGGGAACGAGAGGCGCTCAAAAATGATGCATCGAAAAGGGACATCACGGGCGCACAAAGACGGAGGTTTTCATGGAAAAGTAAAAGTGGCGGGAAAGGGGGTTGGGCTGGTGTATAATTGGGATACTTTTGCGAAATAGACCATGGCGGCATGCAATGGAACTGAATGTAGGTAAAAGGCCGGGGCGACGCGCAATGGTGATTCGTGAGTAGAAAAGGTCCGGCCGGTGTGCAGTGGCACTGTGTGCGCTTAAAAGGCCAAGGCAGTTCTCAATATTCTGGTGTGCATGAAAAGGCTAGGGTGGCGCGGAATGGAGGCCCATGATTTGGACGGAATTTCACGCCAACGAAAGGATTGCTCACAATTGGAAGGAATTGCGCGCGGGGGATGATATTTGGATGGTGATTCAGCCAGAGGGTTCCTTGCAATGGCAGAACCTCGGCCCATCTGGCACGAAAAATCATGTACCTAATAGCCATATTTTGTGCACACAATAGGTGAATTTCGTGCTGGAGAGATGGTTCAGATGCTTCAGCCTGTAAGTCGGAGGGGTGACATTCTATTTATAGGTGACTGGGGTCTCGGATCCATGCATAAAACAGGCCTTTGCGAAATATTCCGCGTTGGCGTTGGCTGTGCGAAAATTCCACTACATAGGGGAGTGGTGTGTAAATATCCATACACATGCGAAAAACTCTCCTGAATCCAGGATATTTTCTTACGGGACCTATTTTTCGGGCACCACCAAAGGTTATTCACGAGGCCCCTCTGGGCCCCCCAAAATGGATCTTTGGGTCCAAACATGACATCTCTTTGTTATGAACCAACCTTCTTTATCCCTTGATCATTATTCAGCATCTACAAATTCCCCCCTAGAAATCAAATCGGTGAGGGGCTACAAATGTCTTATTCTGAGGGAAATGCCGAGATGCAGGACTCCTTGGGGCCTGCGTGTTCTCAGAACTAGAGTGGTTCATAAAACATATCCAGAGCATGGAATTAACATTCCACCCATGATTAGAAACCCATCTCCGACCCTATAAAATCCCCATGGGACCCTCATTTCTTACATATTTTCTCACGTGATAAGCTAGAAGCTCTCCCACACGAAACATCTCCTCCGCCCATCGCGAAAAATTCATCAATTGCACATAATTCATCGAGTTCATCAAACATTTTACTCGAAAACCTGGTATTTTTCGTGCCAACTTCTGATATTTCGCACCAGCCTCTATTTCTTCGTTCCAACCCTTGATTTTTTGAAGCATTCTCTGATTTTTCATGCCAACCTCATCAGACTATCCCGGCATAAGATGGCCATCAATTAGGCTGATGTTGAGGGAGAAGCCACATTCACTACTCGAAGGGATGAGATGGAATCCAACACTGACGTTTATGGCACCCGAAGGATCATATCCTACAACCATACAATTTTCATCATGTTGACCCTGACCTAGAAGGAGTATGTACAGTCCACCAACCTGCCGATATGGGACTTCGGTATCTTGGAGGAGGTACCCTTTCCAATATTTGAAGTCGACACACCACGATCATCAGTGACCCGTGAGGATTACCTACCTCGGTATAACATCACCTACAATGTAAATAAAACTAGAGATACTAGACATATGGACATTTACGTCTTGAATCCTAGGACAAGGACCATTTCGAGGAGTGACCCTGTCATAGAGAATTATCCGGCCCTTTACGCAAGCACCTTCCGTCCTAGAGTTTCTAACTAAACAAAAGGATGGATAAAGGATTTGGAAATTGTTTCCCTCAAAATTCAGGGATGACCTCCTGGATGGGATATTCAAATGTTCCGATCGGTTTCTAACGGGTTTGTTCGTAGAACCGGAAACATCCAATGATTCCACATCCATTTGGACCTACATTCCAAAGGTAGGCGCTCATTAGCTTGTGAACTGATGAGGCTTAGGAATTTGCATTGGTCGAGAGGATGGGAGGTCGGACTCATCACACATTTTTTAGGGGAATTATTGTCTATTCCGGGACTCTCTTTATAGATTTAAGTGACGTTCGTGAATCCTTATTACATTACCAAGTACAAAATGAGCTTTTCCTTCAGTTTTGACAATCAATGATTAAATATGTAAGAAATTTAGAGAATCTTTTATATGTATTCGAGGTTATTCATCAATAGAGAATCATCTGTATCTATTTAGAGATTCTTGGTCAATGGTATCATTGAAAACATTTATATAAAAGTCTCTTGGTCATTATGATGACCAGGCTGGTTTTAAAGCCACTCAGTGGGGCACTTGAAGTTTATTGTCATTCATAAGGACGCGGATTATTTCAGAGTTGGGATCGAACCCGTAGATGGGCTACCTACGTATCCTTTATTTTGGAAGAGGAATCAGAACCCACGTAGATCAAGTAAGGGAGTATGATATATATGATTGATGGCTCAAAGACGGATTTCATAATTACTTTTACTCTCTAAGCTCACGTGAGTCATGATCGGTGTGAGAAACAAGAGGTATTGGTAATAAAATAGAAAATTGGGCCATGAATGATGTAATAATAAGAAATGGTTTGGGGCTTATGTATGTATGACTCCCCAGATAAATGAAGATTAGGATTTACTTTAGGGAGAAAATCCATGAACAGGGTCCATAAAGGTATATGTGCTTCATGGAGATTTGAATACTCTAATTTGGGTCTTATTCCTGAAAAGAAAGCCCATATTAGGAGAGGATTGATAATTGGGTTTTACTCCTGAGAAAGAATCCCAGATCAAAAGTAAATTAGGACTGGTTAAGTGAAATTAAGGAACTTGGGGATTACTCCTGAAAAGGAAGCCCATGTTTATAACTGGGACTTATTCCTGAAGATGAAGCCCAAGTTAGAGGAATTGGAGCTTACTCCCGAAAAGGAAGCCCAAAATTATGACTGGGACTTATTCCTGAAAAGGAATCCCAGATCAAGGATTATGGTTTGGGGCTTACTCTTGAGGAGGATTCCCATATTTGGGAACTTTTGGAATTTGGGGCTTACTCCTGAAGAGGATTCCCAAGTTTGGAGGACTTAGGACTGGGGATTATTCCTGAAAAGGAGACCCTGCTTAAGGATTTAAAGGATGAGGTTGAATGAATGAACTCTCAATCTTTAGTGACATAAAGATATGTAAATCACTAGGTTTTGAGAGATATTCCACCGAATTTCTTTCAGATAAGGAAGTCAAATCATGAAATCATGCCATAAATGGCTTTGAAGAGTGTCTTGAAGACTGAATCTTGAGTAGGAAAGGGGTAATGGATTAAGAGCGGTAAAATGGGCAATAAGGGCACTCAAAAAAGGCTGGGGTGCGCAATTCTTGGAAGGCACGTAGGTACTGCGTGGGAGCGCAAGTATTGGTCGCGCTTGTATACGTGTGCGACATGTATAGGGTACTTGCGCGGTGTCCAACCAGCATTGTAATATTTGGGAGACTCTTCATTAAGGCCTTTAGAATCCTCTTATGGTTCTTCCAGAAAAGGGATGTGCAAGTTCTATTGAAGGAGTAAGGCGGGGCACAAGTGTGGACACTTCCCTTAAGGGCTGGCCACTCAGGCGCACAAGTGTTGATGAGTTTCAACACTTATTCCTTTCTCCCTCTCTGTAGATCTTCCGTTCTAGTTAAGAAATTACCTTAGAAGTGTTCTGGAAGCATTGAAAAAAGACATGGATGTCGGGAGATTAGATCCGAGTTTCTGAAAAAATTCCTCCTCATTCAGTGGGGGGCCCACAAGGTCTATTTATAGGCAAGAGAAGACCCCTGGCGGTTACCATTTATGTCGTGCAAGTCACTTGCGCACCAAAGTGCGTCGCGCAAGTCCACTTGCGTGATGATGAGGAAACTTGCGCGGCCTATGGGAAAAGTTCTCCTTGTTCATCCCTTGGTCGATTATTGATGTTTTCTTCAAAGGTCGAACCATTTTAATCTCAGATCATCCCATTTTCCAATCTTTAGATTCTATAACGAAAGGAGCGTCAACAAAAGTCCCCCCTCAGAGTTGAATCCGGAGATAAAAGAGGATTTGACTCTAAGGTGAAAAGAAAAACAAGAAATCTGGCAGTTTAAAGTCATGCATGTCAGACATACAAAGGCCAATGTTTAAGGTCAAAATAGCTTTGACAAAAATGGATTATAATTGACTCAATTCCTTGACAACTTATTTTAAAACATAGTACCATACTCAAGTATGAGGGAAAAAATGTAAGATATGACTTAAGAATATGTGAATATGAGGAATGATATGAAAGAGAGCTAAAAGGCATTAAAATTAGTAGTTTCCAAGAATGATGTTACTATTATTTAACAAAACCCATTAGGGGGTTGAATTATGCAGGTCCACTTAAGGGCATTGGCTGCATGTTCAAATAAATAGCATCTTTCGGCTGACAAATCTGTTATGTGGACTGTTTATGCAAGGCCACCTATGGGCACGTGATGCATAGCCAGGCAAAAGAACTCTCAGAAATTTACATTCCTAGGGCTAAAAGCCAGTGAAATTTTATGGAGATTTAAATTTTCTAATGTATAGAGTTTGTTGTATTGAAAGAGGTACTTGAATATGGAGAAGATATTTCCGAACAAGACTATTGAATAATTGAATAAATATCACTCCTACGAAGGTCTGACCCAAACTTAGGGAAAGAGAATATGGAGAGTATAAACCATAGACATGAATACTTTCAGATCATGAAAAAGGACATGGGACAAATATGTTAAGGATGGCGATTTTTTTGCAGATCCCTACATACCGTCATTTAAGACAAATAAGGACAAAATAGGCATTCTTCCCATGAATGAAGTTACCATCATTTAACAAACTCGTTAGGGGGTTGAATTATGCAGGGCCACCTAAGGGCATTGGCTGCATTGTCAAATAAATAGTATCTTTCGGTTGACAAGTCCTTTATGTGGACTGTTTATGCAAGGCCAACTATGGGCACATACTACATAGTCAGGAAAACAAATTCTCAGAAGTTTGACATTTTTGTGACTAAAAGTCATGAAAATGGTTATGAAGATCTGAAAATATTTAAGGTTAGGATTATAACACATAAATATGGGTATTGTCCAACGTATATAGAGATACATAGGTCAATGATAACCATAATCATGTTGTGGCTGGGTCCTGAATTGAAATTTTGAACTTCACTATGTATCTCATAAGAATGAGAATGAAGCCATACGTAGTCCTTGGAATGCCGTTTAACGTCGTGCAGGATGAGAGTATGAAAGATCTCAGTTTAGGGTCATAGAGTTTGGACCATAATAATGAATACACAGTGTGTGTTTTCATGAGGACTTTTCATCCAAGGGATTGAAAGTGAAATTTGGGGTTAGGCCCAAAAGACTTGGGGCTGGATTTGAGGGATACTCGAATGTTCCTATGTATCCCATAAGGATGGGAATCAAGCCCACGTAGTTCTATATATACCCTTTGTACAAATATGGTTCGTACATGTGAAGGGTGAAAGGGGACTTTAGTCCAATGATGGTTTAACCCGAGATAAAAAAATTTAGGCATTACCATGTATGCACGTAGTCTTTTGAAATGAAACATGATTGAAAAATCAATGAAAATAATGGATCCCTCTCAAATTAGAAAATCAAAGAGTATTGTAGTTTATTATCATACAGGGAAAAAGCATTGTATAGTTTAACGTCGTATAACAAGGACGAAAGTGAATCAAATGTAATGATAATGATTCTAAGGGCGGTTTCACAAATCAACATTATATGAGATGAAGGTGAACCAAAGTGAAGAGATTGTTTTTTGGGCTTGAACCTTGGGAGGTTGCCTATGTACCCAGCCTAGAAGGTAAGGATCAAAGTCCGCGTAGTTCAATTAAAGAATAAATCAATGATCAAATTATTCTTGGGGACAATGACCTAAAAATGATGTTGTTGGGACTTATACATGGTTAGCGGCCCAGAGAGAGTGTTATGGTTGAGGTTTTCTCTAAGATCACGTGAGTCATACTCAGTGTGAGAAACAAGAGGTAACAACAACCTTAACGATGAATAGTTTAATGTCATGTAGGACATATAAAGGTACTATGCAGTTTAAAGTGTTGCAGTTAGGACTATTGGTGCTGCACAGTTTAGTGTCATGTAGCAGGGAAAAAACAGTTTAATGTCATGTAAGACGTATCAAGGACTTTTTGTATAGTTTAGTGTCATGTAGTTAGAGCTATGGGGACAATACAATTTAATGTCATGTTGGACGAAAAGGGGGACTGCGCAGTTTAATGTCATGCAGTAAGGACAAAATAACACACCATTTACGTCATGTTGGATGCATTGGGGATTTTTTCTACAGTTTAGTGTCATGTGGGAAAAAAGGGCGAATAGTTTAAGGTCATATAAATGGACTGTGGATATTTAAGTTTAATGTCATGCTGGACGTAAGTATAGTTTAAGGCCATACAAGACCTTTGATGATTATGTGGTTTAACATCTTTCATGACGTAAGGGACTTTCAAATAGTTTAGGGTCTTATGCATGGATCATGGATGGTGCAGTTTAATGTCATACAGGACCATGGTGTAGTTTAAGGTCATACAAGACCTTTTAGGGAACTTTTTCACAGTTTAACGTCGTGTGGGACGAAGTTGCATTTTAATGTCATACCGGACCATTTCTGTATAGTTTAACGTCATATAGCAAGGACGAACTGGTGCTGCACAGTTAAATGTCATGTTTTAGGGACATCTTGTGAATAGTTTAAGGTTATACTAGACCAAGGAGGAGTTTAAGGTCATACTGGACCATTGCTGTATAGTTTAACATCATATAGCAAGGACGAACTGGTGCCGCACAATTTAGTGTCATGTTGCGGGGACATTACATTTTAACGTCATGATGGAAGAAAGGGGGAGTTTAAGTTCATACTGGACCATTGCTGTATAGTTTAACATCATATAGAAAGGACAAACTGGTGCCGCACAGTTTAGTGTCATGTAGAGGGGACATTACAGTTTAACGTCATGTTGGATGAAAGGGGGAGTTCAAGGTCATACTGGACCATTACTGTATAGTTTAATGTCATATAGCAAGGACGAACTGGTGCAGCACAGTTTAGTGTCATGTTGCGGGGACATCTTGTGAATACTTTGTAGTTTATACAAAATACTTCTTCAAAAATCTGGCATTAGTTGGAGTAGTAATGAGTTCTCCATCCATCGAGATTAATGAATAAGCTCCATTGGTGTAGACCCTATGTATTGAATAAGGTCCTTCCCATTTTGGATCAAGAATGGGAGGTTTCTTTCCTGGTATCATTGGAGTTCTGAGAACTAATTCCAATTCTCCCTGAATGAATGAACGAAGACGAACGTTTTTGTTAAAAGCTCGTGCTATTCGATTCTGATATATTTCCATGTGGTGAAAAGTGCACAATCTTTTCTAATCTAACCGTTCCAATTCATTCAATCACTTTGGAGAATTCTCATCTGTAGATAACTGATCACAAATGGCTACTATAAGTAAGGGAAATTGAACTTCAATTGGCAAGACTGCTTCCGTTCCATATACCAACGAATATGGAGTTGACTGCGTTGCATTGCGGGTGGTAGTCCGATAAGCCCATAAATCATGAAAGAGTTTATCAAGCCATGACCTATTATTTTTATCCACCATCTTTTGTAGTATATTTGAAAGAGTCTTGTTAAAAGATTATATTTGGCCATTGGCCGCCGCATGATACCGAGATGAATGGTTGGATTTAATGTTGTATTCTTGATATAATTTCTTCACATCAGAAGAACAGAAGTTGGTGCCGTTATCCGTCAATATGGTATGATGTAAACCAAATATAGTAATGATGTTAGACTTGATGAAGCTAACAATGCATTTAGAACAGACTTATTTAAGAGGTATTGCCTCTACCCATTGGAAAAGAAATCAGCAGCACTAAGAATGTACTTAAACTGCTTGGTCGTAGCTGAAGGGTAAGGTCCTACCACATCCATTCCCCATGTGTAAAATGGCCACGAGTATTTAGCTATATGAAGCAACTATGGCGGTTGATTAATGATGTTGGCATGTACTTGGCATGAATGACACTTCTTTGTGAAATTAACACAATCCTGTATCATTGAAGGCCAAAAGTATCCAAGCCTTCGAATTTGATCAGACTATCTATGTCCAGACTGGTGGGCACCACAGACTCCTGCATGCACTTCTTTCATGACACCCATTATCTCTTCACCATCAATGCATCTGAAGAGAACTCCATCAAAACCACGTTTGTATAGAATTTTCGCTAGGTGGTTTGGGCTATCATAAAGAGTAAAATTGACCACACATCGCCGGATTTGTTCTTTCTCAGCTCTATTAGGTGGAAGTGTTCCATTTTGAAGTTATTCCCTGATAGGTGACATCCATCCTATAGTATGACTATACGGGTCAGGAATGGGACTGATTTCATTAATTTCCTCTGTTCTAGCTTGAACATAAGGTGAAAATGCATGACGGTGGGCAATAATGATGGTTGTCTCGTCCATATTTGGTTCTGCTAGAGCTGTGGCTATAATATCCAGCGCATCTTCTTGAGCAGTTTGTGATCTTGGGACATAAGAAAATGTTGGTTCTGAAGGGAATTCCTCCATTAACTCTCTGACATAATCATACAAAGGGATTAATTCTTCTTTTCTGATGGCATAATCCCCATTGACTTGTTTGATTACCAGGTCTGAATCACCTTTCACCTTTAAGTTATTCACTTGTGCTTGAAGCGCTAACTCCAAGCCTGTGATAAGAGCTTGGTATTCGGCTTCATTATTGTTACCACCTTCCAACAATAAAAAGGAATAAGGTAACACTGCCTTATCTGGAGAAATAAGCACAATTCCTAAACCAACATTGTTGTATTTAGGATTTTCCATTTTTTTCCCTGTTGGACTTCTAGAAGCACCATAAAAATACATTTCCCATGTTTGAGGACTCACTTGAATAGAGAAAACTTCCTCATCAGGGAGTTCAATATCTGAAGATGTGTCTTCCACTGAAGGATGTTCAGCCAGGAAATCAGCCATAGATTGGCCCTTTTTCGCCTTTTGAGACACATACTGATTGTCGAACTGCTTCAAAATAACTACCCACCATGCTAGACGTCCTGTAAGAGTTGGACGACTAAGGATGAATTTCAGCAGATTATTGCGAGACACCAATTAGACCTTGTGATGTTGTAGGTAGTGTATCAGTTTCTGAACTGCAAAGATTAATGCCAGGCAGCACTTCTCAATACTTGAATACCGGGTTTCTGCTTCAAGCATGGTTCTACTGAGATAGTAGAGGCTATTTTCATTCCCAGCATCATTCTTTTGAGCAAGAAAGGCACCCAATGATCACTATAGAGCTGTCACATAGAGGATAAGTGGACCTCCTTCAATAGGTGGCATGAGTACCGGTGGACTCATGAGGTATTTCATGAGAACATCAAATGCTTCTTGACATTCTTCAGTCCGCTGGTAAGTGACTCCTTTTTTCATTAATTTGGTAAAGGGTAAACTTTTTCCTACCAAATTGGCGATGAAACGCCGAATATAGGCTAAGTGTCCTTGAATTCATCTTAATTATATCAAATTCTGAGGAGGTGACGTACCAAGGATTGACTTGGTCTTCTCAGGATCGACTTTAATACCACTATGGCGTACATCAAAGCCGAGAAATTTTCCTGAGGTTACCCCAAAAGTACATTTTAAGGGGTTCATCTTCAAATTATGTTGTCGAAGCTTGTGGAATATGAATTACAAATCAGCCAAGTGATTAGAACGTTGTTTGGATTTAACCACCAAATCGTCTACATAGCATTCAATAAACTTTCCTAAGAAATGTTTGAAGATATGATTCATGGAATGTTGATATGTTGCACCATCATTCTTTAAACCAAAGTGCATCACCCGGTAACAAAACACACCTTGAGGGGCTCTAAAGGCTGTGGATTCCTCATCTTCTGGGGCTATTCAGATCTTATTATATTTGGAATATCCATCCATGAAGTAAAGTACTTCATAGCCAGCCATCACATCAATTAAGAGTTCTGTAATCAGAACTGGGAAATCATCTTTAGGACAATACCGAATAAGATCTATGAAATTGATGCAAACACTAATTTGTCTGTTCTTCTTCTTTACAGGGACAATATTAGCCAACAACTTGGGATAATGAACTTCTCTGACGAAGTTAGCTTTGATCAGCTTATCCACTTCAGCTTTAATTTTGGAAGCATAAGTTGGGTGTGGTCTTCTCGTGGCTTTCTTAAATCCTCGATGTTCTTTTGGTAAACCCAAACGATGAGTAGCATCATCAGGATCAAGCCCAGGAATTTCTGTATAGTTCCAAGTAAAAATATATTTATTTTTCTTTAGAAAATAAATATACATCTCTTTCTCTTCAAGGGTAATGGCCGCACTAATTAAAGTGGGTCGTAGATCTTTCTCTGTACCCAGATTTATTTCTCTGAGTTCATCCAATGTGGTAGAGATACCCTCTACAAATGCTGGAGGAGCATCTCTAAGATATTCCTCTTCCTCTTCATCATGAGCTATTTCTTCCGTGTCTACTTGCATAGTAGATGACAAAACGAAATCTTCATGATCAGAAGAGATGTAAAAATTTGCACATTTTGAAGAAGAAGCTTCCATTTCCGACCCTATTGATGATAAAGGGTCTTCTTTGGGAAATAAAGAGGAGATGATGGATTGAGAATTGACATCATTATTCACCTCTGATGTTGTTATAACCTCTTTTGGCCTGACTGGAAAAGTATAGACCCTTTGGATTTCAGCAGATGAAATGAAAATGTCACCATTTGTGCTTTCATCACTGTTTGGTAGGTTACCAATTTCTCCACAGTTGTCTGGATCGATTACCGTAATTGACATTATGGATCTTTCCATAAGAGTATTTTGATTTGGGCCTATTTTTTCAGTTTGACTGATAGGTAACACATAATCTATACTCACATGTGTAAATTGATTTATTGGAATCTTCTCCAAACCATATGGAGCATTAAATTTGGTAATTTCCTTTATTGTAGATTTCTCTCTTCCCTTCATGTGATAAAAGTCTGCCTCAATGGATTGAGACTCACATGTCATGAACAAGGACTTATCACCATACAATGTTCTAACTTGACCATTGAAACAGTATTTGAGACATTGATGGTATGATGAAGGGATAGCCACATGCTGATGTAGCCAGGGTCTTCCAAGCAAGATGTTGAAAGCTGAGTTTTGATGAACAATCATGAAATCTGAATTGTATACAAGATCTCCAAAGTAAGTTCTGAGTGTAACTTCGCCCAGTGTTTCTTGTTCATTTTTATCATATCCTTGTAACATCATGGTAGAAGGAGATAAATCAGATTCCGTGAGGCCCAATCGACGAAGTGTACGGATGGGCATGAGGTTGACTCCTGAACCATTGTCAATGAAAGATCTTCGGATATCTAGACCATTGACTTTTCCAGATAAGTACAGATGTTTTATGTTCCCATGCACATCATCATTTCAACTTTATCAATAAAAGATATCACTGCGTGGCATTCTGCAAGATTATTCTCAATGTGACAGACTTCAAGTGCAGCAATTTCAGCTTCAAACTCCTGAGGACGTGACAAAGCTTCGATGAGTGCTTCCCGAAGATCATTTGACAGATTCAAAGAATCCAAAATTGATAAATTGGCTGGTACTTGGGCCAAGTGTTTCAATATATCATACTTTAGATCTAGAGGTTTGATTTTCCCAACAGGAATATGCGGTTTAGCAGGTACCTTGGAAGCATATGCTTTGGAAGCTGATGCATCTTGTATTGGGATAGAAGTTGGAAACATCCTTGGTTTTGGAATATTAGACTGATTAGATCCATTTAATTGCTATGATAAAGAAGATGGAACCTTCAATCGGTCTTCCAAAATAATTGTGCCACGACTGAGTTGGTTGTTGGCAGAAGAACATCCATGTTCTTTTTGAGCTCGCTGAAGGGATCTACCACAAGTTTCAGCTGTATACATAGTGATAGCAGGGGTAGAATTGGAGTAGTGGCTTTGGAAAGATCCGCGTCTTCCCCTATATCCTGAACCTTTGGAACTTCCTCGGATTCCCTTATTTGATACATGGAATTCAGGCTCATCAAAATTAAAATTACGACTGGAATACAGATCTGTTAATTGAATCATATTAACAGAACTGAAGATTAACTCTTTGTCACATAAAGACTCTGCCTGATTAGCCTATTTAGGTTGTGCCATTTGATGGGGCAGTGCTCGTGGCTTTGAAGTAGATGGCATAAAGAATGCCAGAGTCAAAGACATTTTAGGCTTTGACACATACTCATCTTCTTCTGATTCTTTTTCCTTCATTGAATGAAATCATTTCTTTGAGGACATTCCCTCTGACGAAGTGGGTTTTACGACAATATTCATGGAAGAAGACACAATTGGTTTCTTTAATTGTGTTTGCAAAATGAAATGAGTCTGATTGATTTTTTTTGACCATCCAATCATCATAATTCTGTGCATTTCTGCTTTTGACTTCTTTCCATTCACCTTCCTCTTCTGGAACTGTAGCAGTAACACATGCTAACTGAGTTGAATAACCTTTAAACATGACTTGTCCCAAGTCGACCATCTTTTGTAGGAGGTCATTGAAGACAAAACACTCCTGGATGAGATGCCCCAACATTTGATGAAAGGGACAATAATTGGGACGATCTTCATCTCCTTCCTTGTTTGGCCTCTTGGGCACTGGTGATTGAACCGAATTATTTTCCAGAGCTGAAATGAAGTAACCATGAACTTGCTCATTTCGGGAAGAGTATGTTTTACTCTTCAAATCCTAAAATTGTTTTTGTTGTTGTTATCTTTGATTAATTGGATGAAACATCCTTTTTTTGGCGTTCAGGAGGTGGAGCCCTTCGAGAAGATGATGTTTTTGAAGTAGAAATAGGTACAGGTGCTTGTTTAAGCATAACTGTAGTGGTTTATGCTTTACCCATTCTCCTTCCTAGAGCTGATGGAATTACACGAGATCTAGCCTTAGCCTGTATAAGGGAATATCCAATCTACTGAGAGATTGAATTAAGGTCTCGAAACCCTCCTATTTATTTCACATGATCAATGGCGTGCGTAGTTCATCATGCAAATCTTCCACACAGATTGGCAACAGCTCCTCCTGAGGGAGTTCTAAACTCATGGAATATGTTAATCTCGTCCAGTGAGTAATGAAATCAGAGACACTTTCATTCTCCCTTTGCATGCAATTTGTAAGATCGAAAAATGCCATTTTTGGAAAAGTTGAGCTGAACTGAAGAAGGAATTTTTTGGCGAAGATTCTCCCATCCGATGATTGACCGGGATTGCATGCTTGTATACTAGACAAAATCTGGTCCTTGCAAGGTTTGCACGAAGCATCTGAGTTTCACTGCTTCTTGCTGCTCTGGAGTTCCCATCATAGGATCACAACAAGACATGTAATGTGTCAAATGTTGTTCAGGGTCGCATAATCCATTGAAAGTAGGGAAAACAAGGATTCCAAAACTGGATGGAGGAGAAATTGAATCTACCCATTCAGGGTAGACTTTCTTTTCTGGTTGAACTTGCGCCCGTTTCCCTTCCATAGTTTCTAACCGAGCTGTTAATGACTCAATAGTAGTTATTAACTTTTGAGAAACATCCGGTTGAATTTGTTCTTGGGTAGGTGCAATGAATGGTGCTTGGACAGATGTGGTGGTTGGTGCTACAACTGATGGGAGCACTGCCAAACATTGTTTCTCTTGACCCGTAGGATTAGACCTCTGAGGGTGTACTGATAAATGAGGATATTCCTGATCCATCTCAGTAGTTGCAAAAAATTCCTTCAGCTGTCGGACTCTAGCATTCTTAATAAGAAGACTAATCTGAAGTAGTTCTGCATTCAACCTTCTTAATTCTTTCATTTCTTCCTCCTGTTTTGAAAACCTTTGCTCTAATGAGAGCGATTGACCTTATCTAGAGGAAGGATATGTAACCTGATTCTTTCCCCTCCCTTTGTTGGATACTTTTTGGAGAGAGGGATGTTGATTACCTAGGTTCTGAGTAATCCTTTGACTTCATGTACTCACACCTTCTTCATTTCTATCGATGCGTACATTTTATTGAGCAGGACGCTCTTCATCTGAGTCCCCTGAGTGAGCCTCCTCTGGAGGATTAGCAACAACGACATTGATGACATTGATTGATGCATAATGCATTGCATCCCATCTATCAACATTTCTGTGATATTGTATTATTTCATGTCTTTGATAAGACATTGGTTTTTGTTGATTCAATCCTTTAGGAACATCTTCACGGGCTATAACATGGAGGGAATATCCTGATAATTTGCCTCTTCATTCCTCTTGGGGCTTCTTCCCCAATCGAGAAAAGACCGACATTCTATGGCGAGGGGATTGATGATTTTAAAGAGTCCCTAGTCTCGTGAACTGGGGATGTTCCTGCTATTTCCTCTCAACTCCTCAAATCCCATTTGTTGGTTTTAAGGGTTGGGTTAAAGGAGTGCCCTGTCTGACAAGCTTGGTTGGCTCTTGACATGCTATGTCTGAGATCTTCTCAAAATCCCTCTTTATCTTGCGTATCTTAGTTCGGAAATTAGCTGGATGCATTAACCTGTATCCACTTTTATCACCTGGTTTAACAGACCGTTGGATGATTTCCAAAACTTCTATCATTTGATGATGTGTTTGCTCCATACGAGAGGCTTGTGCAATATTCTCTCCTACTTGATGTAGGATAAATTCAACATCTTGTTCTCTATATACTTGATTTTGAGAGGAACTAGTTAAAGCCTATTCTTGAGCAAGCTTTTGATTACAAACAAAGCCCATTGACTGTGGCCGGCCATGGGAAATAACATTGCATGAGACCATTTTCGACGGGCTTTGCTAAATGGAAAGCACTATGAAATGTAGTGCTCCGTGAACACCCCATCCTCTGATATGAACACCAGTTGGGGCATTGGCAATTAACTGACACAATTTTCTTAGTGCGCCAAGTCATGAATGTTGAAGGGTTCTCTGCTACTTTTCAGCCTTTGGATACCGAGAGACTGATAGAGATGCCAAATCAATATGACGTTGTAGCCTTTATATTATCTTAAGATGATTTTCATATTCATCATAAGATAATAACTTCTTCTTCAATTGACAAAGATTTTTCCATATGTTGAGACGAATATCATGGACTTCATCTTCCGTCAACATTTTTGGAATGTCATATTGGGAGTCATCCAAAGGCCAAAACATGATTGGTATCTCACTTTTCGCCAGTTTTTCCTCATGTTCAGCATTTCCTCTTCATCATTAAATGAAGATTCTTCTACCTGTTTTGACCAGAGTTGGTGTTTCCTTATTGCTTCATCGGATTCAAAAATATTGGTAGAGAGATCATTGATCAAAATAGAAGATGCATGAATTAGGGGTGGTTCGTAGAATGACCTACACCCTGGGCTATCTTCTGATTGAGAAAGTATTTCACTTTCTAGCGATAAAGCCTCAGACATGACTGGTTTCGCATTTTCAAATGCATCAAGATAAGAGGGATTTCTCGGCACTACATTGTCCACTGGAGTGTTTTCCAGGAAATGTGAATCACTACTACGGAGAGAACTTTCACAGCAAAATTCATCATCATGGGGAGGAACACCATAATGGGTTACAACAAAAGATGAGATCTCTTTCTCCTTGGTCTTCTGACCACACATAGGGTTCATGTTGCTCTCATTTGAAGACGAAACTTCAAGATTGACCGAATTGTCACGAAGCAAGCCTTAATGAGGAAGTGTCTATTGAAGACCTTTGGAATTAATGTTCCTGTTATTGTGAATTGAGGGAGTAGAATCTTGAATTCCAACAGATAAATGTCTGAGGGCTTCATGAACTCCAGCATCGAGCAAGGCCTTGTTACCGATTGGCCTTTGATCTACTGACTGTGCTAGGCAGATATTTTTCTTAGATGCCTTCTTACTCACTTTGGAATCCACTTGTTGATGAAAGTTGTTGCTTTGAGCAGTTGTATGTGCCTCATCAGGAATGATGGTCAGGTTAGGCTGACGATCTTCACTCAAATCAGGTGTATGTGCCTGACTTGGTTGTCCGTATGATATGGGGGAGTATGCCCCATAACCCTCTTGTACTGGAATAGTTATGTGTGTCTGTTCCGAAGTGAATCGTTGATGTGTCACTCCAATGCTAGGGATAGATTTATGTGTCTTTCCCTGAGATGATGTTGAAGCTGCTATGATATCCTGGAAAGCATCCAGAATATGATCAGGAATTTTCTTCTGCTGTTTCACCATTGACAAAATATTCTTGGTGACTTCAGCTGCCGGAATGGGGATATACGTCCATTACGGGCTTGGAGTAGGTGTATGTGCCTGCTCATGTCCTCCTTTTCCTGTCAGTGAATCCTGACAGTACTCATGTGTGGGGGCAGAGAGTTGAGTCTACCTCCTGTTTGTCGTCGGAGCTTTCCAACTAACTTCTCCGTGCGCTACCAAGCGAGACTGTTGGTAGGCTTGATTAGTATTAGTAGGTGTATGTGCCTGCTGATTACACTTCGCCAAACGCGGTTGACGAGATCCATCATATGTAGTCATGTGAGCCTGCTGACTAACTAATGATGTATAAGCAGCTATATGTTCCTGCCTATAGTACTCCGCTGGAATTGCCTGGCGGGATTGGCGTGATGCTGCCAGACGAGTCTGCTGGACAGTGGAATTAAAATGGGTAGGTGTATGTGCCTACTCGTTTTTCACCACCAAGATAGGTTGGTGGACTTCTCCGGAGATAGCAGGGATGAGAACCTGCCCATTGTTAACCGGATTCTGCCTCTGGAGGTTCGTCTTGCCTTCTCGGGTTCGAGGAACCTGAGTCGAACGCCTGGAGTCGGTACCCTCATCATGTTGAGGGCGCACTGCCGCACGAGTCTGGCGGCGATTTTTGATGGGATCCCTCGGGAAGGACTCCTGTCTTTTTGAATTAAGGTCCTGAAGGACCTGCTCATTCACTTCCTCAGAGTAAGGGAGCGAATGGAAATTGCGTTCCGGGGATAATGACCCAAAATGGTTGGAGACGGTAGTCAGCACCGCCTGCCTCTTGATAAATGGTTGTCGTTGTCCAGACGACATGTGTGAGTTGTTCACTTGGAGGGCCTTTCGGGCAGCCTCCAGTTTTGGGATGGTACCGTGTTGATGGTACTCCTTAACCAGTGCGTTTGATACCCAACGTTGAAGACGCTGAGTAGGTGATGTCATCCTCAGAGCGGATGGCGATCCAGTAGGAATAACAGCAGTGGTATTTGCCGCAGTAGTATTTACAAGTGTGAATTTTAGAGAAACCATTATAGAAATATAGAAGATATTGGAAAAGAGTTCATGTTTGATATTACAGACATAATCAAGATAAATTCAGCCACTTCATCTTTTGGATGAGCACACATGTCAATGATTGTTTTTGTTAGCCCTCTTATTGAGTTTAAAATAGGGGCTTAACAAATAGGTAAAACATCATTTTAACTTGGTAAGGATTCACATTGGGTTCTCCATTTTTTGTTTCCCTCAGAATTCGGGGATGACCTCATGGATGGGAGATTCAAACGTTCTGATCGGTTTCTAACGGGTTTGTTCATAGAACCGGGAACATCGAATGATTCCACATCCATTTGGACCTACTTTCCAAAGGAAGGTGCTCATTAGCTTGTGGAATGATGAGGCTTAGGAATTTTCATTGGTCGAGAGGATGGGAGGTCGGACTCATCACACCTTTTTTAGGGGAATTATTGTCTATTCTGGGACACTCTTTATAGATTTAAGTTATGTTCGTGAATCCTTATTACATTACCAAGTATAAAATGAGCTTTTCCTTCAGTTTTGACAATTAATGATTAAATATGTAAGAAATTTTGAGAATCTTTTATATGTATTTGAGGTTCTTCATCAATAGAGAATCATCTGTATCTATTGAGAGATTCTTGGTCAATGGTATCCTTCAAAACATTTATATAAAAGTCTCTTGGTCATTATGATGACTAGGCTGGTCTTAAAGCCACTCAGTGGGGCACTTGAAGATTATTGCTATTCAGAAGGACATGGATTATTTCAGAGTTTGGATCAAACCCATAGATGGGCTACCTACGTATCCTTTGTTTTGGAAAAGGAATCAGAACCCACGTAGTTCGAGTAAGGGAGTATGATGTTTATGATTGATGGCACAATGAAGGATTTCATAATTACTTTCACTCTCTAAGCTCACGTGAGTCATGCTCGGTGTGAGAAACAAGTGGTATTGGTAATAAAATAGACAATTGGGCCATGAAAGATGTAATCATAAGAAATGGTTTGGGGTTTATGTATGTATGACTGCCCAGATAAATGAAGATTAGGATTTACTTTAGGGAGAAAATCCAGGATTAAGGTCTATAAAGGTATATCTGGTTCATGGAGATTTGAATACTCTAATTTGGGACTGATTCCGGGAAAGTAAGCCCAGATTAAGAGAGGATTGATAATTGGGTTTTACTCCGGAGAAGGAATCCCAGATCAAAAGTAAATTAGGACTGGTTAAGAGAAATTAAGGGACTTGGGGCTTACTCCTGAAAAGGAAGCCCATGTTTATGACTCGGTCTTATTCCTGAAGTGGAAGCCCAGGTTAGGGGAATTGGGGATTACTCCTGAAAAGGAAGCCCAAAATTATGTCTGGGACTTATTCCTGAAAAGGAAGCCCAGGTTAAGGATTAAGGTTTGGGGCTTACTCCTGAGGAGGATTCCCAGATTTGGGAACTTTAAGAATTTGGGGCTTACTCCTAAGGACGATGCCCAAGTTTGGAGGACTTAGGACTGGGGATTATTCCTGAAAAGGAGACCCAGGTTAAGGATTTAAAGGATGAGGTTGAATTAATGAACTCTTAATCTTTAGTGACATAAAGATATGTAAATCACTAGGTTTTGAGAGATATTCCCCCGAATTCCTTTCAGATAAGGAAGTCAAATCAAGAAATCATTCCATAAACGGCTTTGAAGAGTGTCTTGAAGATTGAATCTTCAATAGGAAAGGGGTAATGGCTTAAGAGGGGTAAAATGGGCAAGATGGGCACTCAAAAAAGGCAGGGGCGCGCAAGTCTTGGAAGGCGCGCAGGTACTGCATGGACACGCAAGTATTGGTCGCACAGGTATACCTGCACGACATGTATAGGGTACTTGTGTGGTGTTCAACCAGCATTGTAATATTTGAGAGACTCTTCATTATGGCCTTTAGAATCCTCTTAAGGTTCTTCTAGAAAAGGGACGCGCAATTTCTATTGAAGGAGTAAGGCAGCGCGCAAGTGTGGCCACTTCCCTTAAGGGCTGGCCACTCAGGCGCGCAAGTGTTGATGAGTTTCAACACTTAGGACTTTCTCCCTCTCTTTAGATCTTCCGTTCTAGGTAATAAATTACATTAGAAGTGTCCCGGAAGCTTTGAAAAAAGACTTGGGCATCAGGAGCTTAGATCCGAGTTTCTGGAAAAATTTCTCCTCTTTCAATGGGGGGGCCCACAGGGTCTATTTATAGGTAGGAGAAGACCTCGGGCGGTTACCATTTATGTTGCGCAAGTCACTTGCGTGCCAAAGTGTGTCGCAATAGTCCACTTGCGCGATGATGAGGAAACTTTCGCGGCCTATTGGCAAAGATCTCCTTGTTCATCCCTTTTTTTATTTTTTATGTTTTCTTCAGAGGTCGAACCATTTTAATCTCAGATCTTCCCCTTCTCCAATATTTGGATTCTGTGATGAAAGGAGCGTTAGAAGACATGCGATCTGGAGGAAATTTCTTGAGAGAATGGTCCAAGGCATATTGGGATTGCTAGACATGTGACCAGTTTGGTGCAGAACTGTGGCATTTCTATTTGTTCGAGGCAGTGTGGACATCGAAGTTTCATTTCCATCACCATGATGATAACGGGCCTGAGATGTTTACTCGATGGTCACATGATACCAATACCTTCCATCTTCATCATGTGGATATTGGTATCAACCATTGGGAAATTAATTTCATTTGGGGTATCCCTTTGGATGGGAAACAATATGTTGAATTCGTCCCACTAAGAAACATATGGGGAGATGGATCACGAAACCCTATGCTGAAGTGGAACCTATTGGAGGTGGCTAAGGACCTGAAAAATGTTTGAGGATTTTTTGATGCACATAGATTACAATAAATGGTTTATCTTGTTCTTAAAAAGAGATTAGAAATACAAGATGGCGGGGCGAGGGAGACAGTGTCCAACCATGGAAGAGAGTAGAAAAATCAGATCATACTAGAGGATCTTGGAGGCAGGGTACTATCAGTAATGGGGCCTCAGCATAAATGATATTCAGGGCCTGAACATTCGGAAAGGTGGATTTGAAGCAACATTCTTGAGTGGGTGTCTCTTACTATTGAGGGATGCATGAATGGGAGTTTGTCCAGCGACCATGGCGATGGCTAGCATGAAGGCCTCTAATTAACGATTCAATCTCGGAGTCCCCGTGTAGGCTCATCTGTACGCTATTTTGGGATGAATTTCGAAAGGGGGGTCACCAAGAATGATATGTGGTCACATTAAGATATTTTATGGCTGGGTCGCGACTCATTGTGGTGGGTATACTTTCCCAAAATCCATTCGTCGTCCAGGTAATGGCATGTAACCTTCCATGATGAATATCACCGGAGTCATGTCATTGATGCTCAATATGGAGGGAGTAAGGATCAGAATCGGCAATCATTCAAACTAAATTATTTTCCCATTCCCCACCCTGACTTTCCAAATCATATATAATGAGAAAGGCTCATTGAAGCAAATAGAATACTTAAATTACATATGAGGTGGGATGCTCGTGGTGCAGATTGATGAGAAGATCTTTTGTGAGCACTACGTGTCGTCCATGTTCTCCAGGAAGTTTGGATGCCTTCAGTGGATTCCAAATAATGTGTACATAGATGTTCGGGAGGAAAGGAATACATGTGTTCATAGACAAATGTTTCCCATGTTCATGACCCATTTCTCTAGCGACGTTATCACCTTTCCTCCCACTAGATTTGATGCTAACCTCTCATATGAACATGCCAATCATTGGGCTAAGGAATACCCTGAGGGGATTTTCCAGAAGCAAGTACAGTGACTCAAGGTAGCCAGTGTAGTACATGGGCGGCAAGAGGGAAGATAGGTTGATGTTGGGGGGGAGGTTTAAGGCATTCCATGAAACTATGACCACACATGCCAGGTCTTCTGTAGCGGGGATGTCACGCGGCATAGTCATTCTCTCATCGCCTAGGGGGAGAGGGGCTTACAGAGCAGTCAGGGAGCTTCCCAGGAAGTAGATAAGGTATCTAATTCAACATTCCAGTGACACAATATTCCCGTCTATGTATTCATCCTAGATGACCCTGCAACAATTTATGGGTACTAAAGCTCTTTGGAAATTGATATTGAGAGATAGAATCCAATTGTTAGTGGGTGGACTCATTCGGGTTTTCAGCCGAGTGAACATTCATCGTCGGCATGCATATCTGACGGCCATGGATGTTTATGAACCCAAATGGGGTCAGTGTGAGTAGAAATCATTCTTGGTGAATGTAGTGCTCAGCCAGGAGCCTGATCAAGAAAATATGCTATCAGAGGATGATGAAAGATACAATGACCCGGAGGGCGGTGAGATAGAAGAAGAGGAAGAAGGAGAAGGGGAAGGAGGGGGTGAGTAAGAAGACGAGCCTCAAGGTGGAGGGTCTTAGTCGGAGTACCACCATGGGATTCTCTAGGAGAGTGGAAAGATCATTGGCTCTGATGTAGGTATAACCAAAATACTTGAGGTATGTCTCAGTCCTTATCTATCAATTCCCCTCATAATTTTTATAGCCCTCTATCAGATCAACTTATCATGTTCAGGAGAATTTTGGCGCAAACCAAGAGACTCCATCTAAAGGGGAGGAGGAGGTGCTAATAGAACATGGTGGGGAGTCCACACCTATTATTGAGCTGACGAGCACTGAGGGATCCCCTACAATGGCAGATCCTATAGCGGAAAGAATACCGGAGGTCGATGCTTTGGGCTCCTGTAAGTTCATTATCTCAATGCCTGTATTTACTGTCGGAGAGCATAGTTGATTATGGTGTTCATTGTTTGTGCAGTAATCACAGCATTGGAGGCTCGTCGTGCTGCCAAACCCAGGTCATCCTCAATTGATTCAAATGAAAATGTCCGGTCTAATTCAAGAAATTCATCTCAAATTGAGCCAGACCCGATGCTAGGTGACCAAAGGATTGTGGATATCAGTGGTACCAATGTCGAGGTGGGGTAGGATGTTGACGAAGAAACTACCAGGATGGAGGCTAGAGAGGAAGGCCGCCCAGGAATTGAAGAGCCTAACCCCTTAAAAGGAACACTCGACGAGGACACTAATACTGGCCTGTTGGCTGATTTCTATGACTATTGGCCAGCGGATCCTGATGAGATTTATGAATCAGACTCAGAGGCAGTCAAGGAGAGATGGATGACATGACTCAAAGAGTGTAAGTGCATCAATAGATTTCTCGTTTGGCCTTATAAGGAATGTATAAAATGGATGGGATCACTTCACACTTGGATTCACTTTCTCTGTGATGGAGGGGTGGGTGCTTAATTCCATCATTCGACGGTCACCGATTACATGGCTGAGAAGCTGCATGAGAGCAGCCGACGCTCCAATGTTTCCCAATGTCGAGAAGAGTCTGAGAGTACCCAAGAATTCATAAAGTCATAAAAAGAGGTCTGAAATCTTGATGAATAGGTGAAGGAAAAGGATATATTCATTACAAATTGTTCTGAGCTTGTGGAGAAGTTGAGGGCCCAACTAGCAGACACCCAAGAGAAAATAGTTGATGCGGGTCACCAAATGACTAAAAATTAAACTGAACATGTGCATGCACGGGCTAGGGTCAGGGGATTGCACTCAGTGGCTGCTAATGAAGAGAGAGTCCTCAGGGCGCAGGAAGTAATCCTGGAGGCCACCCGCCAAAAAATAGCGGTACTGGAACAATCAATCTAAGATGCTGACCCTTAAGGGCACTGTTTTGGTTGAACACATAAACTCATTTCTTCTTACTGCTTCATATTGTTTACTGCATGTTTGGATAAATTTAATTACTTGTTCGTTTTGTTTAAAGCATTCTACCACATTCCTGCAATAAATAGCAATCCATTCATATGCTCATGCGGGTTGCACCCAATGTGAGAAACAAGGGATTTTCGTACTATTAGTTCGTTTTATCATGGGAGCATCAATCAAGATTCAAGCATTCAAGATTAAAATAGCCAATTAAGTTTTCCAAGACGGGAAGAGGGATGAATGATTAAAGTAATAAGGCCTCAAAACAATCGACATATCGTCTTACCAGTGCGCTCTAGTGCACAAGAGGGGTAACGCCATGGGAATTAGAATCAATCCGAAGATAGGAGAATATAAAATGAAAATCAGGATACCCAAAATTCGGAACACTGTAGGGGTGGAATGACAATATAGGATAAATTCTTGCCATTTTTTAAACACAGTATACATATTGTATAGCATGATATGGGGATAGAAACTGAGGGTTGACCATTGACCATCTTCGAAACATAGGTCTTGACTCAAAATATCATCCATTAGTCTTCTGGAATATTGGCCCATGACAGTGGGCAAGCCATAGTCTGAGTATCAATACTGTTAGAGGTTCCTTTAGACGTGAAAGAGGATGAGGGTATGAATAATGGACGTGAAAAGCATCAGATGTGGAGTGATGGTTAGTTCAAATAGAATCAAACACTCTTGAAATTATTTAATCATAGTAGAAGAAAATTATATGGTCGCATCAGTCTGATCACGGATCACTCGTACTCTTAGAAAGGACCTCTCTGGTGAGGGATATTTCACTTCCCAATGTCATCGTGGGGTATCCCAAACTTGTTCAGGGAATATATTCGGTTACATTGTTCCCCAAAAGGGTTTAAGCCAGGGGGCCATAAATAAGGAGGAATATGATTTATTATTCCTAGGGATAGATTTGAGGCGAAATGAATAGGTGTCTCTACATATCCCATGAGGATGGGAATCAATAAATACATAATTCTAAAAGAGTTCTTAGTTCAAGGTCGTAGAACTTGGATGATGGATGGTAGGAAACATGGGAGACACATGATGGGGTAATTATAAAACCCGACGGGAATGGGAACCTGGGGTTCCAACCACTATGTTTTCCCTCAGATGGTTTTATGTCGAGGGATAGAAAACGAGAGTTATTCTAGTCCTGAGGTAAAGTGCATGAGCGTTCCTATGTGCCCCATGAGGATGAGTATCATTATGCATGTATTTCTGGGAAATGGCATGTTGGGATACCTGTTCCAAGTATAATAAAGTTTGTGTGGGTCTGGTCATTACAGAAAAAGAAGTGGTATTTGATAGATCTTATATTTCATTTAGGATGAATTGGTGTTGTTTTTTTGTGATGTGATGGGCCTAGAATAGTGAATCCATGCATCATAACATGAATCATGCCAAATGAAGGCATTGAAAAATGGTATGGTGTTTGACTGATACCAAACATGATGTCCCTTATGCGAGGGCACTACAATGCAATGCTGTTTTTCACCGTGCTTCCGAGATGATATTGTCTTGCAGTATAGATGTAGTATAGACTATACTAAATGTGGAATGTGCACGGTGAAATAAAGCATAACCAACATGAATAAGGATGTGGTTCGCACCACAACATGTGTGCTCCCTAGAATGAATCCTTGGGCCAAGGGGAAAAAAAGAGGTAAGAGGGTAAGAAGTAAGAGAGACTGGCCTCAATTAAGTTGGAACCATAGACGAGGTGTTCGGGGGTCCCTATGTATCCCATGGAATGGGAATCAAGCTATACGTATTTTTCCAATTGGGATATACTAAAAGATATAACTTTAACGTGTTAGAACTTGGACCATTGAAAATCCAGACTATTCCAACTAAGTGCGAACCTGAATCTGATTCCTAAGCCTTTGTGAGTCAGAATCGGTGTGGGAAACAAGAGAGTACAAGGTATTTCCAATATGTTAAATACATGAAATGGGTAAATTGGTGGAGCCCAAAAATATTACTTTATCACGTATTTTTCTCCTAACATGCGGATGCGCACTAAGAAATAATACCAAGAGTCTTTATGTTTTAATTGGACATGATGAGGTGGAGAAGTATGGGAATCATGTAACTGAAATTTTGGGCTTAATGAGGATGGCATGATGATGGAGGGTAAATGTTGACCGTGTCCAAAACACAACATCCATATCACGTTTTCATGGAATGGGTACAACAAATGAGCATCAACCGCTGACCAAATTTTCAACATGAGACTTTTATCAATTTTTTTCTCAAAACCCTTGAGGATGTTGAATTGTATAGGTAGGAGGGCCCTTGGGCCAAGAATCCATGCCATTTGGGGGTCTTTTTGGATGTGAAAGGTGATGGAAGCCCTAATGATAGGGAACACGAATCCTAAGAAATGGGCGAAAGCATGTCCAAGTAGAGTATGACATTACAGGTACTAAACCAGAGTACCCTTGGGCACATTGGGGAATCTCTGAAGAGGATCAAGGGGATCATCTTGAGAGAGAACAATTTAAAAAGATGATGATAGGACAAGGGGATATAAAACTCTCAAGAGGAGGAGTTAAACGAAGTGTTTGTCACAAATCCCAATGTGAATGAGGACAAAATCCCATAAAACACCATATATTACAGTCTCTTGGAAAATACAGGGCATGGGACCAAGATGAGAAGGAGATTTCTAAGACATGGGTTTGGAACCGAAGTCTAAATTTATGGGCGGTCCTAAGAATCCCATGAGGATGGGTATCTAGCCATGCGTAGTTCTTGAAGGGAGTAATGTCCAGTTTTTTGTCACGTAGTAGGGATGCAAATGGGTAAGATACCCCACACAAAAAAGGTGTACGACGCGATGAGTAACCCAACATGAATGGGGACATAATACCGTACCAAACCGTACACCCCTAAGTGAAAACCAGGGCCAGGGGCCTGAAAAGGCCGAGGGGCTTGAGGTTGGGCATCAGAAGGAATGTCCCGACCTATTTGTTGTATAACGTCATGCAGTTAGGATGTTGAATGGAGTAAGATACTCCCTATCAAAGGAGGTGTACGGAGCGGTGAGTAACCCAACGTGAATGGGGACATAATCCCATGCCACACCATACAACCCAAAGTGAGAACCTGGGATGGGGCCCAAAAAGGCCGAGGGGCCTGAGGCTAGGACTCAGATGGAAAGGCCCAACCAGTTTGCAGTATAACATCATGTAGTGAAGACGATAAATGGGGTAAGATACCCCCTAAAAATGTGGTGTATGGTGTAGCGAGTGACCCAGATTGAGTGAGGACATAATCCCATAACACGCCATACAATCCTGTAAGAGTTACAACATAGGCCGAGGGCCTGAGATTGGGCACGCGAAGCACAAAAATGCATGTGCTCATGGTATGGATGATAAATGAATGGAATGATGTCTCAAAGGGATATATGTGGAAAGGAAAATATCCTGACATGAATGAGACATAAGTCCGCTCCACAACACACCACCCTAAATTAGAACTTGGACCAGGGTAATGAAAGGGCCAATGGTCTGAAAGAGGCCAATGGGCCTCAGGCTGGGCGTCCCGGCTAATGGTAGCCATATGACCTCTTGTGCGGTTACCGCCTCATCATAGCTCTTAAGCCCATGTGAGCAGTGCTCAGTGTGGGAGACAAGAATATGACTCAGCTCTCCCTATCATATAGGGGTCTAATAGCTGGAATTTCATGAAGGGAGTTCATCGCTTGGAGTTACAACGGGGCAGAATGGACCACTACACTCAATTTTAGGGTCACCGTGGGGTGGCTTTAAAAAAAGGATAGTTGTTGACCGTGTTAAAAATACAACATCTCTATAGTGATCAGGACTGGTAAAAACGAATGAGTATCAACCACAGAACACATTCTCAACGTGGGGCTTGTATGAATTTGTTGCTAAACATCATTGAGGCCATTTGCCTAGAGTGGTAAGAGAGCCCTTGGGCCTAGCATCGCTTCCATTCGGTGGCCCTTCTGGATGGGAGTGATGATGGAGTCCCAATAAAAGGAGTGGGTGAAGCATAGATTTGCACATCTGTGAAAGAGGCGGACACCTCCATGTAGTGGGACTTATGGAGCAATCAGGATGAGCTTGACATGAATTAGGGGAAAATCCTGCACCACACTATATTTCTAAACCCGAGGGAAGATTCTTCCATTTGGGCTAGGCCAAAATTTTTTTTCCATGTGTTCCAATTTATCCCATAAGGAAGGGAATCAAGACATATGTAGTTCTTGAAGGACATGCAATTGAGCGTCGTACGGTGAGGATGTGGGAGGATTGAAGAACATGGAGTGTGCAGATGGTGTGACCATCTTAATATTGGAATGAGTGGGGATACAGAACCCTACACCATATCATTGAAGGAACCTCTGATAGAACTATATCCATGGGTAATAGTCAAACAAGAGAGTTTAGGGTAGGGCTCTAGATGAAATGCTTAAGCTTTATTATGTATACCCTGTAGAATGGGAATCAAGCAACACATAGTTCTAGGGGTGCAGTTTTACATCATGTAGGATGATATACAATATATCTTCATGTGGGATGAAGCATTTTAGGGTCATGCGGTTCCATCATGCAGTTTAGGGTCATGTAAGACCATCTTGCAGTTTAGGGTCACGCGAGACCGAACATTTTATGGTCATTTATGACGAATAATCTCAGGACAAGTTTTTCTTGAAGAACATTGCATTGGTTGGAGGAGTTATACCCTCACCATACATGGTCACCAGGGAGTATGCACCATTTGGGGTAAACCCAGTGAATTATGCATGGTTCTTCCCATTTGGGCTCCAACATGGGTGGCTTCCTTCCAAGGAACATTGATATCCAGAGGGCGAATACCAAGTCGCTTTACAAGAAAGAGCTGATGTAAACCTTCTGGTTGATTGATTTGGATATCTTATTCTGATTCCTTTCCAGATTATGTAGGGCATGAAGCTTATTCTCATCAAGTGCTTCCAATTCAGCCAGATGAATTTGAGCTTCCTTTTTTGGCATCAGCTAGTCATAGACCACTGTGTGTAATGAAGGCAGCTGGATCTCGATTGGCAGGATGACCTCATCTCTGTACACTAGGGAATATGGGGTCACCTAGGTAGAAGTACAGATCATCATCTGCTAAGCCCAGAGAGCGTTGGAGAGCTTGTCCGGCCAACTATTCTTATCATGACCAACCATTTTATGCAATATTTTAGAGAGGGTTTTGTTGAACACCACAATCTATCTATTTTCTTGTGTGTGGTAGTGAGAGGTATGGGTTGAATAGATGTTGTAGTTGGCATACAATTTCTTCAGCTTGATAGCTCGGAAGATAGATTCATTATCATTGAGGACGACATGAGGGACTCCAAACTGGTAGATGATGTTGGAGATCATGTGGTCAATGATAGAACGGGCCTTGACCTCCTTGAGCAGAACTTCCTCTTGCCACTCGGAATAGAAATATATGGCCGTCAGGATTAACCTGCACTGGCGAGCTGTCACCGCTAGATATGGTACCATGACATCGAGTCCCCACACCGAAAATGTCCAAGATTACTTGGTGGAGTGGAGAGGATATTGTGGACAATAAATGAAGTTATCCTAAATCTGGCACACATGACATCTCTTGTCAAACTCGATGAAATCATGGTTCATGGAGGGCCAGATGTACCCTAGTCTCCGGATCTGATGAGATATCTTCAGCCCAGACTGGTGGGCGCCGAAAGAACCAGCGTGAACCTCATGTATGACCTGAGAAATCTTGAATCCTTGGATGCAATGGTGGAGAACAACATCTAACTCGTTCATGTAGAGGATATTCTCAAGAATGGGAACACTATGGAGGGAAAACTGTAGTGCGCGATGTAAGATTCACTTGCGCTCGGCCCGATCATGTGGGAGGTGACCATTTTTATGATAATCAACAAAGGGGGATCTCCTATTGGGGTTCACATCAACCACTACATCTCAGGAACCTGGGGGTCCTGACGTTGAGTCTCCGGTGGTAAAATATCTTACTCATAGTTCACTGTCATCATCTGGGGTGACGGGAGCAATGACTCTCCGATGTTCCGGTGTATAATCAGATCATCCTACTCTAGTTTGGTTAGTGGTGTATCCAGGACACCCAAGGCATTATCTAGACCATTCTAATATTGAGAGACATTAGTAACTTTCGGCCAAGATGGAAACATGGCCATTATCTGGAGGGTGCATTCCAACAATGGTATGAGCTTTCAATTCCTAATGACATAGTCACCATTGATTTGATTCATGACTAGTTCAGAATCACCATGCACATGAAAATGGGTCACATCAATCTCGAGGGCCAACTCAAGGCCAGTGATAAGAGCCTTATACTCTACCTCGTTGTTGGTGCAACCTTCTGACAATAATAATGAGTATATTCGAATGGCTTGCACAAGGGTAATAAATAACCACACCTAAACTACCCTGTTGAGTCTGGGATGATTGATCCTTCTTCCAGTGTAGCTTCGGGAGGTGCCATCAAAGTGTATCTGCCAACAGGGGATGGCATGATCTACTGAGATGATTGCCTCATCTGGAAAATCCTAGTCCAAGGACTGGGCTGCAGTGGTTGAATGGGCCTGAGAAAAATCTTCCAATGCTTGTCCGTTGATATCCTTTTGAGGCACAAACCATTCATCAAACTATTTTCTAATTAATTCCCATCATGTTAGACAGATGGTCAACATGGGGTGGTTCATAATGTAATTCAGCTAGTCTACCTGAGAAACCAGCTATACCTCATGGTGCTTCAAGTAGTGTCACAATTTCAGTACTATGAATACTAGCGCGAGGAAGCTCTTTTTGATGGTAGAGTATATAATCTTTGTATCAATAAGCATAAGACTGAGGTATAAGAGGCTCTTTTATATCCCATCACTGTTCTTCTGGGCAATGAGGGCACTGATAGATCTTTCTAGGGTAGTCGCGAACAAGATCAATGGATTTCTGGAGACGGGTGTCATAAAGACCAGAGGCTGGAGTAGATACTTCTTGATTTCCTCGATCTTGGTCTAGCAATCAGCACCCTATTAATAGGCGGTGACTGTCTTCATGTTTCGGTAAAAGGGCATACACAAGATGGCCATATTCGCAATGAATAGGAGTATACATGCTATGTGGGCTTGGAAACCTCGATGTTCTTGACTATTTACTGGGGGAGGCATCTGACCGAAGGCCTTGATATTCTCTGGGTCAATATCGATGCCCTAGCACATGAAAACAATTCCAAGGAACTTCTTAGAGGTGACCCAGGAGGCAGATTTCAATGAGTTCATCTTCAGGTGGTGGGAAAAAAGGAAGTAGAACACTTTCTCGAGGTCATGGAGATGGTTCTGGATTTGGTTGAATTTGACCACCAATCATCCATATAGCATTCCACCAATTTCCCATGGAATGTATTGAATATGCAATTCATGGACAACTGATAGGTGGAACCTGCATTCATTAAGCCGAAGGGCATGACCTCATAACAAAACGTACCATGTGGCACCCTGAAAGCTGTGAACTACTCATCCATGGGGGTATCAAAATATAATTATATCCGGAGTACCCATACATGATTGAAAGGGCTTGTAACCCATTGGTAGCATTGATCAACAATAATGTCATTGGAAGGGAAAAGTCATCCTTCGGGCACTGAAGATTGAGATCTCGGAAGTCGATACAGAATATGATCTGCCAATTCATTTTCATGACTAGCACAATGTTGGATATCCAATTGGGGTAATGGAACTCCTTGAAGAAGTTTTCCTTGTTGAGCTTGTCAACTTCGACCACGACCATGGCACCGTGAGAAGGGTGCCTCCTTCTGGGAAGCTTCTTGAACCTGCGATGATTTTTTGGTAGACCAAGGTGGTGGACGGATACCAGAGGATCTAGCCCTAGATTCTCATCATAGATCATGGAATATAAATCATGATTTCGTTTCAAGAATCCCACATATCGTTGTTTCTCCTCAAGGGGGATGTCTGCACTGATAAATGTTGGGCTCTGGTCCTCCTCGCTATTGAGTTTCACTTTTACCAGTTCATCCACCGTGGTAGAGAATCCCTCTTCAAAGGTGGTGGGAGCATCCTCCAAATCCACATCTTTGATTATAGACAAGGTATCCCCAGTGTGAGAATATTCCTCTAGGTCGATAGATTTAGATGTGTGGCTGGTACCAGCCTAAGCATCAGTGGTCACTGTATCAGAAGATTCTGGTGCTGCCGAAAACATATCGATGAAGGTTGTCGACCAAATCCCATCTAGTCTTTGGCCCAAGGGGCCACACATAATGATATCAAAGAAATAGAGGTGTGTCGGCTAGATCTAGTTAATTTCATCCCAGTGAAACAGACTCATATGACGTATTGTTTTTTCCATGGGGTGAACATCCCAATACCTTAAGAGGTTTGGAGGCTTCAGGATCGCCTATGCCTGATTTGTGTAGGAGTACAAGGTGATTATCCACCATAAAATGGACTTGGGAATATTCTTATCCATTGTACCATAGACAAAAATCATTTCACCATGTTGGAGGTTGTGGCCTCCAAACTATGGATCCGGATGTCATAGGCGTCTTGCAAACCTGCCCAGGGGTCAGCAGCAACCGCGACAGGTTCAACCTCACTGGCTTGAATCTGCATATCCATGATCTTATAATTGTGGGAATCTAGGTAATAGGCTTCAGAAGAGGAAAAAGGGGACTATTCTCCTTAGAGTATGCCTACTCGACCATTGATGATGTACTTGAGGCATTGGTTATACAATGAGGGGACTGACTTGGGCATGTTGAGCCACGGTCTGCCCATCAATGTGTTGTACGCACGGGGATGGAAACTAGGCCACCGAACTGGGTCTTTAAATGTATCTTACGGAATGGGGCCTGCTCTTTCCTGTCGTATCCCTAGATTCTTAAATTAGAGGGAGTCATGTCACCTTCAGACAACCCCAGCTTCCGCAGTGTCTGCGTCGATATAAGGATATCCCCAAATCCATTGTCAACCAAACATTGGTGAACCTGCATGATGTTAAATTGTTCAGTAATGTATAGTGGGAAGATGTTACTCTGTATGGGAGAGCCTTCATAGTTTCCAGATAAAGAAATTATGGCCTAAAATTTAGCGTTCTCGTCCACTTCAGCATGAAAGGATTCGGCATCTGAAACCTACCTCTCAATCTAGAGGGGGCTTCATAAAGCCTTAGTGAGGGCCTCAGACATATCTAATGATAGGATAAGGGCCTAGAGGATGGAAAGCCTCACTGGGATGCGGGAAAGGTTTTTTAGAACATCAGTCTCCGGTGCCAAGCGTGAACTTCTACTTGTAGGGGGCCGCTCTGTGATTGGAGGCATGGCGGGCACTACCGGTTGGGCCAGTGAAGGACTGCTGCTGGTCATATCCAGCTGATCAGTAGTCAAACCTCGCAAAGTAGAAACTGGATGAGGTCATTATGGATAGTACCTTCTTATAGTTGGGCGGGGCTAGTTTCAACATGTTTGAAGTTGCTTTGGCTGATCCAGCAATACAAACGGCGGTGGCGGCGGGCCTAATGACACCGGATGAGGAGGCTTCACGTGATGAACCTTTCACTGGGCATGCTTTCTAGTCTTAGTGGAATGCATAGCTTGTATGGAGGTTCCAAAAGATGTTCCTCGATGACCCATGTGATCACGGTGCCGCTGACATTGGCGTCGGTGGGGACGTTGGGGAGGTTCACCTAGTGCTCCCTGTCGTTGGGAGTCAAATAGGGATTTACCAACTCCACAGTATTAACCTAAGTATACCCTTGGATATCACTTAAAGATTCATCCATTAATTGGTGGATTCTTGGTGGAATCCCCATATCTGGAGGCTTGAAGTTGCTGAGAGTGTAGGACGTTGATGGCATTGGCGGAGAGCGTTTCATTCCCTTGCACTATCGACGTTTTATGTTCTTGGAAGGGACCGACTATGATGACGATACAGAAGTTGTGGTTGTAGCCTATTTAGGCTCTGATTGATTTAGGTGTTATTGAATTATACCATGGGAATTAGAAACCATTTTTCAAGCCATTTTATCATCTTACTTTTAGGACTCATGATTAGAAAACTACTGACACTCACCCTCACTGTCACTACTACCGTCTGGCCTTATTAAGACACCTGACACTTGTGTGTCGGGGCCAGGCCCAGCCTGAATATATTTTTATCGACCTGGTCTTGAATCCAGTCTTTCAAAACATAACACTACTTGAGGGTGTTCCCCAGGATCTGATGATAGGGGCAGTAGTTGGATAGATCAGCAAGGTTTGCCTCTTCTGGACATCTATATTCAGGAAAATGCACAATCCCTTGTTCCAAGGCACTTCAGAAATATCCAGGGACCTAATTATCATTAAATGAGTAGGTACCATTTCTTATCTCTGGAAAAGGGGTCCTTGGATCCTAGCCCTAACGAGGAGAAGAAGGAGCCTCTCGATGAGGTGGAGCCTATTTGTCTTGAATAGGTGGAGGCAACGCTTTCCGTAGGGGCACCTTCCTATTCTGAGGAAGCTACTATTGGGATGGAGGTTGTGCTTGTGGTGGCTATCCTCTACGAGGCTAGGGAAGTGGCTCCATATATACAAATTCTAGCCTCTTAGGGGCCTCTATATGGGCCACTATAGTGGGCTCGGCTCTGGTGGCCCTCCTTGTGGGAATTACATGGGGAAACAGACATGTCTGGATGTCCTGTTGCTGGGCTTCCTCTAGGCGACGGTACTTATTAGAGAAGTCTTGAAATCCCCTGGGGTAGTTCTATGTTATAAGACACGGAACGAGTTCTGTCTTGATTTTCCCTACACACATCATCAATAATTTTTCCTAAGTCAGTGGCATGTCAATTGAGTATGTACACCCTTTCCACCGTGCCATAAAGTCGTTGACAAGTTCATTTGGCCTTTGTTTTCACTTGAAGAGGTATGTGATGCTTGTATTCTGTGTGGTGGAGATGAACTAGTTGGGGAATTTCTTGTGAAAGTCCTCCCAGTTGGTTATGGATTTGATGGGAAGCTGATTGTTCCAAATGAATGCAGGCCCCTCCAATATCTGAACAAAACAGCAGAGCTCAGCAGGCTCCTACTGCGCTGGAGTCCCTAACATTAGCCCACACCATGAGTTGAAGTGGTTCAGGTGCTGTGGTGGGTCCGTCGTTCTGTTAAAGTGGTATAATGTGGGATACGTGAATCCCAGAGGTTCCTGCATATCATCCACCCATACTGGATATGGCTTTCCTTCAGGCATGATTGCCTCCTTTCGTGTTTCCAATGACTAAAGGCAGGAAATGAGTGCCGCCATTGGATCATCTGGGTAGGGGTCCTGGTCATGATGAGAATCCCTAACCATGAGAGTGTTGGTGGGTTATTCAATATGGTAAGCAGGCCCAGCAGCTTGTGGAGGCACTGGCGGCACAACCCTGGGGGCATCTGGGGGAGCCTGAGCTGGGTCCATTAGAATGTTGGGTTGTTTGAGAGGGTTTACCGAGACATACAATTCCCCCTTGGTGTATGTTTTGGCCTCAACCCCTTCTATAGGGCATGATAGTCAGGGTCACCTGGAGGCAGCTTGTAGAGGAGAAGTTGTTCCTTCCCATGATTCCCCAGACTAGGATTATCGTAGATCGGTCATCGCACTACAACGCATTTATCCAAGAGTTCATCAACCATCTTATTTGTCTCAACAAGGTGTTGGTGCAATGTGGATTTCTCAGGGTCTTCCATCGTCATCCTCACTATGGAGGACGGGTCAGATTGCTTGGTAGTTCTGATGTGCTCTTTACCCCTAACAGCATTCCTGCTGAGTAAAAATTCCTCGGTAGGCCCAGGGAGACCTAGCAGGTTCCACTACAGGAGAGTAATAGTCCTCAATGGGTCCAATAGTGGGGGAATGCCCTCAGGGGGGGGGGGTTTCCCCCATGTATAAACTCTAGATCCTCCTTCTCATCCACTATGTCGGACATGTTGACCGTGCCCTTCTTAGGGGCATGTCCTCGATATCTCCTAGCAATTCGGGCTACCGCTGGATAGGACTGAAGAGGAGGGTAGAATACTGACCGCATCCACATACATGCACATTGGTGGAAGCATCCTTGATGATCTTTCAGTATATCTTGAAACTCATATTGTATTTTTTTTGGAGTGCCTTGTGGCGACCTAGTGACTTGGGGTGCTGGGCCACAGGAAGCGCAGCCAGATCAATAAGACATTATTGCACTATAATCTATTCAAGATGCAATTGGCTCGGGGGATAAACCAATCGCTAATGAAAATGGTGTAAATGTGCCTCCTAGAGGGTGTGGCAGAAACATTCAACCTCATATATATGGAAGGATTCCATCACGTGAAAATTAATTACCGCCACGATCCAGGACATCTTGGGGAAGTTTTCCGCTACAAGGATTTTCCATAATCTCCACAGCTCAGATTTAGGTTCTGACTCTTGATTTCTCCATTTTTCAACCTAGGGTGGCTGAGGAATAGGATGCGGTACTGATGTAGACCGTTGGGAAGGAAGGCTGGTCGGTGGATTGTACGGCGATCCGGAAGACTGGCTGCTAAATTTTGGGTTGTCCACTAAAGAGTGTAATGACCTGGCCACTACATTGAGATAATACAGGCTAATGACCATAGTTCCTAGCTCAGAGACTAGGGATACTAGTGATAGGACATGTTTCTGCTCGCCCACCATCGGTCCCTAGAATAGTTCTTTGTGTTCTCTTGTCGATGTAAAGAGTGCTACTCGTGGTGAAAGATGGGATTGCACAACCGTAACATATGGGGTCACCAGAATTCCATCCTCCAAGATTTTCATGTGGAAGGAGGTGGGAATCCTTTGGACCTCGTATTCTGAGAGTACCAGGCAGACGAGCCATGTTCCCGCCCCAGCCCATTACTGGACTGAGTGAGAGGAGGGTTCTCGTGATGAATCATATTCTACTTCAGAGTCTGAGAAGCATACTTGTTTGATCCTTTTCTGGAACCTCCTAGAATTATTCTTATAGCGAATTCAACCCACCTTCCTACCCCTAGGTGGATCCTCAGTAGAGGGGTGATTTCTGACACAAGGCCCTTCGGATGCACTGGTGATGAGCGAAGAGGGTTTCCACCTGAGTAAGCCGGGGTGCGTAGAGCACGGGGATAAATGTCAAAGGGGACATGGGGAGGACCTCCATGGATAGTGCTGGATTAGGAATGACCTCTAACAGAACTGGAAAGAGCATGAGGAGGACCTCCATGCTTGTTTCCCTTAGTGACCTCAGTACGAGGAGGCTCCTTGTATCGGTTTAGAATTGCATGAGTAGGACCTCTATGTGGGGTGCTAGAGAGGCGAGGCTGGCCTTCACCCCTATGGATTTTGAGGTGAGGAGGACCTTCACTAGTTTCTAAGAGCACATGGGAAGGTTCCCATTATGAAGAGAGACCATATGGGCAATGACCCTACACCAGTGGTCAGGGGAAGGAGGAATGACTCCATACCCGATGTAATGGGAACGTGAGAGACTTCCGTAACTACTTTCACCGATGTAGGGAAGGCCCTCGTTAGGTTTGAGTATGGCACGGGGCGGACCTCCTTGCCGAGCCTCAAAGTGGGGAAGGTCTGTGCACTTCATGGAAATGGTACAAGGAGGACCTTCGTACTAGGTGTCATCACTATGGGCTAGTTCACGACAGCCACTGCCTGTGCCGGTGACCAAGAGAGTCAACCAAGCGTGCTCGTGTAGTGGTTGGGGCCTCGATCCTGGTCGAGCATATAAGTTCCCCTGATCAGTGTATTCAGGGAAATAATTATGTGTGTCAGCTGTGCCTCAGGCCAAAGTAGCCATCGACATTGACACCCATTGGCCAGTGTCATCTTAAGCATGCGCCCGACGCTGGCATCGGGTCGGATGATCTGGGGCTTGTGGTGCAGGAATGTGGCTTACTTTCTCCCCATCTAGCATGAACGGGCTACGGCGCTGATGCGGCGGGGTGGGAGCCCTCGCTGGGAACCCCTAGAATGGAACTCTGATCAGGCTGGGCTGGACATCCCCTACCTTGTTAGCGTAATGAAGGGAATCGTCAAAGTGATCCTGATAGAGGCTCCAAAAAATGGATATATGTTGGCGTGTGGAGCAGTGGCTCCGTGCGCAACCCTCAGGGGTGGCGTTGGCGACAAGGTGAAGATGCCTCCAGATCAAGGTGGGCCATATCCTAGGTCTGGATTTTTCCCTCCTCTTCGAAACGGTGCATGATTTCATTGATTACCCATAGTTGGATGTCCTCATAAGGGGAGATTGGTCAGGAGCACCCCGGGGCCTAGGTGTAGAGGTCGTTGCAGGAGAGTTGGAGCCACGCAAGACTGCTACATTTGCACTGCCCCTGCCCCTTCTTTTGTGAGAGGTGGTGATCACATTCCAGGTTTGGAAAATTGAGTCATGTGGATTATAGAGATTAAATCGTAAGTGCGGAAATAAAAAGGAATCGATGACCAGTGCCCTAATGTCATTCCTTCATTCATGACTAGTCAGAGGTATCCACGCTAAAAACGTCGTAGAACGAGATGTCTAACGTTCCACTACCCCAAATTGTAGTGAGTTTCATGCCAGGACCACTATTTTCTTGGAGGGACCAGCACAAGATAACTGGATCTGGTGACACATAAAATCCATTGATGTCGTGAACACTACCAATCTTCATGTTGAGGAGAATAATTTCATGTTGGGTTCACCATTTTTGTATTCGACACTTTCATCGGGGCGCGCACATCTATCTTTTTTGGCGGGACGACGACATTATCTGTAGCCTCGTATTCCCACATTCCAATGGAGGGTGGCATACACTCGTTTTTCAGGGACTTTTTTCCCTTGATCAAAATAGGATGATGGGATATCGGTTCTTCCTTCTTTGGATTCCTCCTCAGAACTCGTCACCTAGTTCGGGTCTCCCTTATAGATTTAAGACGTTGTTCGTGAAACATTTTCTAGCACCATATCTTCATGGAAACCAGTTATTTAAATTGCTTCTACTAGGACATTCAAGGGGTCCGGTTAGGCTAGCAACCTTCATTCAGGGGAGTAGTCATGTTGGGTATCACTGGCATGTTTGGCCGTTGGGAAACTAGCACACCTGGGTTTCTTCCCCTTATTATAGGGATTCTCGAGGGCATGAAAGCCTAAGGAATCCCACATCGAATGTGAGGAATCATATTCCATGGGCATCTATATGATGTTTTACTCATCTTCCCATGTTTAACTTAGGGTATTCCACAAGTTTAACATCCATTGGAGATAGACAGGACTGTTCAGAACACTAACTGGAGTCTATTAGATGGGTGCAACCCCTGGAGGGAGCACTGATGTTGGGGACAACATATGGTTGAATTCCCAGTCATTGTTGAAGGGAATAGGTAATCATATGGAATGATTTCACCGCGATGTGGCGGCCTAGTAAGAATCAGGATTGATGATGGAGCAGTTGTATGAAGTGGAAGGTGAATGTGATGGAATCGTCATGAGGATGAGGATGGTTTTGGTCTTGAGCCTCGAAAAAGCTTCCTACATATCCTTGTGCCATGGAAACAATTCCCACGTAGTTCAAGGTGGTGATTAGTGAATAATTCCTTACTACTGATTGGGGAAACAACGGCTTACCGCAGATTGCAGTCCACAGTTTAACGTCATGCATAACGAGGGAGAACTGATGTGAAGACGGTCAGAGCGACTGAGTGTTGGGATTAAACCACGTAGAATATTCCTTCATACGCTTCCATTGCAAGGATCAAATTCCACACAGTTTGGAAGTGGATGTTTGGGGCTTACGCTATGAGGAAGCCCAAAGTGTTGGTGGCCCAATGCGAATATGGTCGGAACGACCAGGGTGGTGGTCTTAAACCTTTTGGGAGGCTTCCTACGTACGTTGCATTAGCAAGGATCAAAGACCTCTTAGTTCATGGCGATGTTCGGGAGAAACGACTTGAAAGGGGTCGGAGTGAGTGGGTGTTGGGCGTGAACCTGAGAGAGGCTTCCTACATACCTTTCCTTGACAAGGATCAAAGACCATGTAGTTCATGGTGGGTTTGGTCGAACCAATGTGAAAAGGGTCGGAGCTACCGAGTGTTGTGATTGAACCTCGTGGATGCTTCATATGTACCTTTCCATAGTAAGGATCAATGACTGAATAGTTCATGGTGGGTTTGGGTGAGCCGACGTGAAAGGGATTGGAGTGACCGAGTGTTGGGCTTGAACCTCCTGGAGGATTCCTACGTACCCTGCCTTATCCAGGATCAAATACCTTGTAGTTCATGTTTGGGGGTTGGAATTACACTCTATTCTACCCAGATAGGGTGCCATGGTCGATGATTTCCCTAATTTGGCATGAATCATGATTAGCATGATAAACAAGAGTTAACAAATACCTTACAATCATATCAATGAAGGTGCGTCCGTGGGAAGTAGAGTGGGGCAGATGAGCAGGTAGCTACCCAAAAAGGTAATTGCAGATTACGCATGATTCGCAATCCAAAGAGGAAACATGGGATTACGCGTGGTTAGCAGCGTAAATAGGAAACATAGGATTACGTGTGGATAGAATCCCATGGAGGATGATATTGGGACTAACTTCAGGATGGAGGCCCGGTGGCAACAAATCCCAACAGGAGAGCGATTTGGCACCGAAGAATTGAGGTGCATGGATGCTGCCTCTTATAAGAAAAGCTAGTGGTTTACACCTGGGTGGTTCCCCATTCCCAATGAACAGAAGTCGCTCTGATAAAGTGGATCTCATTCCATGTGAAAATGATCTCACTCCCATGGAGACCAGTGGGCATGCAGAATGTCCAAGGTGCGGGTACCCCGTGTGCGGGGAATTGGGTGAGGTCACAGTTTAACACCTTGTACTGAGGATGATGGTGCTTGGCAGTTTAACGTCCTGCAGTTTAGTTGAGGTGTGTTCTCTCCGCACCCCTAGGACATACATAACTGGTACCCTCTACACCATGGTGAATAGAATGGACAGGAAACTCCCTGGCTAGGGGTTGTTATGGGGTGAACCAAGGATGGGTCCATGTTAGCATGACTATGTGATGAAGTAATATCCGTCAGTATGCCTATGAGAATAAGCATTATTCGAAGCAACACAATGGGAAGTTTCATCCAAGGGACATCACAGGTTCACAAAGAGGTAGGATTTCATGAAAAAGGAATAGTGGCGTGAAAAAGGGTTGGGCCTATGTGGAATAGGGATGCTTGTTTGAAAAAGGTCGTGGCAGCATGCAATGGCACTATGTGCCTGGAAAAGGATGAGGCGGCACAAAATGGCGCTGCATGCGCAGAACAGGCATGTGTGGTGCGCAATGGTGTTGTGTGTTGGAAAAAGGATGAGGAGTCATGAAATTGGCTAGTGTGTGCGATAATGGCCAGGGCGGTGTGGAAAAGAGGTCCCGTGATTTGGATAGAATTAAGCGCCGAAGAACGGATTACGCCTAATTGGAAGGAATTGCACATGGGGGATGGGATTTGGACTAGGATTCATCCAAAGAGGTCTCGTGCAGAGTTGGACCACCGAGCCACCTGGCATAAAAAATTAACTACATGAGAGACATCTTTTGTGTGCGAAAGAGGCGAATTTCTGGCCGGATAGAAGGTTTAGATTCTTCAGTACGAAAGTCAAAGCGGAGACCTTCTATTTATAGGCACTCGGGGTTGCGGATCCGTGCAGAAAACAGGCATGCACGAAATATTGTGTGAAGAATTTGGCAATGCCAAAATTCCACTGCGTGGGGTGGTGATGCGTAAAATTATGCCCACCGCGCGAAAAAAATTCGTGAATCTATGAGTTTTTCACACAAGACTAATATATTGCGCACTGCTTAATTTCTTTCACGCTGCCCCTCCGGACCCCCCCCCCCCAGAATGGATCTCTAGGTCCAAATATGGATTCTATTTGTCACACCCCAACTGTCTTCATCCCTTGAGAATTTTTTGGCATCTACAAATTGTAATATAATTTCTTATAATACATAATTAAAATTACTTTTATGTTAATTTTCAATGTCATTGGAAAATTCACATTCAACTCCCAAACAGTTGATACTGCAGTTCATTTCATGTGACTTGTCCCCTATCTCTTTAATGTTTTTTAATGTACTCTGTGTTTTAGTCTTCGATACTGATCACTAGTACATGGAATGTGATTAAATATAGTTGGAGTACTTCTAGAATCATAGGTGGATGTCAATAAAATACAAAAGATAAATATCAAACAAAAAAATCAATATTAACTATTTGGGATGTAGGTCATTTATGAGCATTGGAACCATAATTATGGGTGGAAGAATACTATGAAATATGGATAAAAATCCGTCTTAATTATATGGAAATAAATCAATGACTAGTAATGGATTAAATTAAAGCAATTAATTCAAGTTGTACTGTAGTATTGAGGTATTATACATCTATTCAAGACAGTAATAATTTTCATGAAAAAAACATAAAATTGTGTAATTTTATGCATGGATTGTATTGTATTGTTTTTACTCAGGACTATTTAAATGTCTAACATCACATATAGATAATATATTCTCAACATAATGATGTCGCAAATCCCATGGGATAATATATTATTGATGATGAATCTATAAAATTATTATGGTTTGACAACATTTTGATAACGAAAGCCAATAATGGAACATCACACTTTTGAAAAAAATTTGAAATGAAGAAGTCTTGTTGTAAAATTTGAGGTCGAATAGAATCAATTTGGCCAAAAAATTATACCTAGAAAGTAAAATTTCATTAGTTATATTTTGGTAACCAAGATAATGAATGTATCGATTGATATTGACTCATGGCATGGTGTCCAACATGTAATGTGGAAAATCGTCTGAAATGATATAATAGAAATGTTACAATTAACATTATCTATTTTACTGAATAATAATATATTTAAAAATTGATTGAATATTCATTATTAATTTCATACATAGTTAATATTTGAATATTTAAAATAAAATTTTTATTAATATCCACTAGAAAAACCCATCGTGTCATATATACACTATTGAAGATGTTACATTTTAATGATGCTGAGGGGAAAACTAAGACCCCATCCAAACCATTGTTATTAACCCATTATAAAGAAGTAAACCTGGAATGCTGTCATCAATATACACAATGAGAAATCATTCTCAGGTGCAATAAAGATGATAATATATTATTTGAAATGAATTTTTTTATCCATCTTGATTCTAAATTTTAAAATTATGAAATAACAAAAGAATGTTGAAAATAAAAAATATGCATCAAAACCAATGTACCCCTATCATGAAGGAATGTCGGGGTATGATTAATTTGAGAATATTTTGGTATTTATTTTAAATCAACAATAAAAGTTTAATAATGTTATTTGAAAAAATATATGATTATTTATTTATATGTAGATTGATGAATAAATATCTGAAGCCACATCCATCCCATAGGATATTCTATGGAAGTATGCCCGTGTAAATAAAAAGGATAAATTAGTTGATAAAAAAGTAGTATTGGAAGTAAGTTTATGTATGGAATATTTTAGTTAATTATTCTATATAACATTGATACATTAAAATATCTATTTTTGATGATGTTTTTTATATTTGTTTAGGCAAATGAATGAGTATAGAGTGTACCTAAAGAAAATCTATTTTTTGTAGCTTCGAAACGACCTAAAAATATGAGTATTATGTTTTAGAGTCTCTCCTAGAAACTATTTTGAGAAGATAAAACCACATGAAGTTGAATATAGTTTGGTGAGACGATTGCAGACACAAATAGGCTCAACATATGATATTATATTTCATTCTAGTTTTAGAGTGAAATAGATAAGAAAGGATCAAAGTGATCCGGTGGTGTAGAAATGATCGGCACATGAACCAAATGATCCCACTATATTTTATTCTAGTCACACCTATAATCCTCATTCCATGCGTGAAGTAATAAATTTTTTTCAATATGATTTCTCTTACATGTGATTCAAAAAACTTTTGATAACATTATGATACTAAAATTCTTCGTGGTCCAATTGTACATGATATTTATCTATCAACAATCATGGTCTATTTTGTTGTGATCGGTAAAATGTAAAAAATGTCGAGATACCAACTACAAAATCATGACCTCTTGAAAGATCACATGAGAGTGGGGATTGATGTTGTATATGAGTCAACTGCTAATTTTCCTATTCCACTTGACGGTCTAGATATTAAAATAGTCAAAGGTGCTATTAGAGCTTTCATAGCATGACCACATAAACTTATAAATATACACAATGTATGACTTTAAGGAAATTTTCCTTATAAAAACATATATCAATTGATGATAAAATATATTAAGTGATGTATGATATTACAGTTGGATGAAGTGGTGAAGAAAAATAATTTTGAACTAAAACAATCTAGTAAATTGACATAAAAATAAACATTTCCTTCTGAAAGTTCATTTTTTGTAAATGTTCTAGACAAAAATTATTTTCATTTCAACATCATGCAGTGATCAATTTTAATGATAAAAATATGGATTACACTAAATATGAACAAAAAATTTATAGATATTAGTTAACTAACATAATTGGTCTCTATAATCTGACTGAGATTCCGAAGCATGAATTATTTTACATCTCTTTCATGGATACATACATAACATATATTTTTATAAAATGTCTATCTAAATAGTGAACTAATATTTTTATTAATTTTAAAAACAATTCATATTTGTTATAAGACATTATATCAAAAATATATAAAGGGAATAACTTGAAACTAATGATTTGGATTCATTAATCCCAGTATCATTCGTATAGTAGAACATACATTGAATAAAAATGAAATTTGAAAAAAAATTATTAGTTACTCAGAGAGTTCAATTAAATATCATCAAATTACATAACCTTTTTGATACCTATACTAAAAATGTAAAACCCTAAAATATATAAAAAAAATTCTTTATTTTTATATTACTCAATTATTTTTTAGGATGCACTAGATTCTATTAGTAGTCAATTGAAACATCTTGAATAAATATATTTTGGATCCAATGCATGGTATTCAACCAACCGACCACACATGATTTGTATTGTGAATATGAAATACACTAAAATCAAACATTTATAGATAATATCCTAATTATATTTTCGTATGTGTTTATAAAATAATTTCTTATGAAATATAGGTCCCATTATAAATGCTACTTCATGTCGTGATGTCGGTGTGTAAAGGGGAAAGTCATGTGGATTTCTAAAAATGAAAAAAAATTATATATTGAATTATTTCACTATAATGAAATTTGAACATAATTTACTAATTTTTGTCAATTTTTTTACAGTGTTTGAAAAAAGATATTGAAATCTATAATTGATCATATATTTTCAAAATTATGAGAGAAATCATAAACCATTAAAATAACAACCACCCTTAATAGTAAAATTAAATTGTCAATTGAAATTTCAATAAATATATTTCATAATCAATTTTGTATATATATTTTATGTACAATCATGATTTATGAAAACCTAGTTTCTCAAAATAATAAATCAAATTTTAAATTGATGATAGGATATCATACTTTTTTTAAATGTATGATGATGTCAAATTTTGGTGATTAACTATGACGTTTGTGATCTATTATGACTTCAGACCTTTGAATGATATTTTGGGTGTTAAGGATTACTGTTAGAATTTTTAAATAATAATTTTATCACTTTATTGAGAATAATATTAATTAATGAAATAATCTTTTTTATAATCGGTAGCGAGAAAATAAAAAAATTATTGGGAAATTTTGGAACAAGAAGTGGAGATAGAGATGGATGTTAAGGCAGAGGTAGAGGTGATGGAGGTGGTAGTGTGGGATGCAATGTAAAAGGTATAATTAGTATCACAGATCAATGTGCAAGATGATGAATTGGTGAAGACCAAGAAGTTGACTAATGTAGATAAGGATAAGAAGCCCTACCTTGAAAACAATATAATTTTTGGGAAATGAACCAGAATGAGGATCATACCACAATTTTCTTTGAGTGAAATCGTTTAAAAGTTCAAAAAATACATGTCACTTAAGATAAGAGACATTTTGTAAGGGATTCTGGTGAAATATTCAAATAACTGTATCTAGTACTTGTTTATTCAATTTTATATAAGGTATTAATCAACCATTAAGACCATTCTATGGTGGAAGATTAAGTTCCACCATGACTATTATTGAAGCAACATATTTATAACACCCAATCACAGAATATTATATAATGTTACATACATATTTTAATAAATATGTATGTAATCAACCTAAAAAGTAATATAGTGTAAGAATGAACAATTTAGAAAAACCAGTGACGATATATCATGGTCATTATGGAGGGATAATTTCAACGTCTCCATTATTAATTCAAAATTGACATTTGAATACAAAAAAATTGTCTCTCACTAGTAAACTGAGCAAAAAAAAGATAATATTTTCTTGATAATTTGGTGAAATGATTTATTATTAATTTTGCATTTTAATGAATCTATATCAGGTCAATAACACTCATGATTCCACATGTATGGCTCAAAGTGTGTTTTTATAGTTTAAAATAATATTTTAAAAAAAGACAAAAGTGGTGAACTCAAAACCAATGAAACACATTATGATGATTTTGATACATTAGGAAAAAGATATATAAGACATTTTATATGTGTTGGAATTAGTAACACCTCAATCAAACACACGATGTGAAATATATGACTAAAATTTATCATTTTTATTTGAAATTGACTTTAATTTTGGTGAAAAAATAGCTTATATATACAGATAAAATAATAAAAATTTTGTTTTATTTTTTAAATTATGAAAATGATCTATAGGTCTATTTTGATGTTGAGTAATCATAGTAACATTAATTAGATGCAATATGTCACTAATATTACTTCAGGTCTTTGTTATCAGTTTAAAATTGACATTTTAATATAAAAAATTTCTCCAATAAAAAAATGCACTCAGATGGTCTTTATAATTTGTGAAAATAATTTCAAATTCATTAGTGATGTGTTTGAATAAGTCTCGTGACATCAACACACATTATGTTGCATGTATGGATTAAAGTGTGTGTTTCTGGTTTAAAGTTAAATATAAAAAATAAGTTTCATAATTAAAATAAAGGAAATTTATTGAGATTGTTTTGATACAGTTGCATAAAAATCCATATATAATTTGGCACATGATAGAATCATCCACTCCTCAATTTTATGTATGGTGTCACTGGTATGAAACAAAGCGTTCCATTATACTTAAAATTGATATTAATTATAGTGAAATATAAATAACTGAAATACTAGAAACTGAGAAAAATAATTCTGATTGTTTGGGTACATGATGAAAACCATCCATTTCTCATTTTTGTTCTGTACGAAAAAGTCAATCCATAACTTGATACATGATGTGATTTGTATGACTCCATGTGTCTATTATTAGTTTAAAATTGACATTTTAATACAAAAATATCTCACTCATTAAAAACCAAAAAATCATGATAACATTGTATTGATAATTTGGTACAATGATTCATAATTCATTTATGATGTGTATGAATAATTATCATGTAAATACCACACATGATTCCACCTATAATCCTCATAGTGCGTGCTTCAAGTTTGAAATGAGATTATAGTGAAAAACTATAGTGGCAAAGTCAAAACTGTGTAATCACATTATGATTGTTTTTATAATTTAGTTAAAATATTCATATTATTTTTTATATGTATTAATTATCCTCACCTCAATCCAATGCAAAGTGTGACTGGTATAATAGAAAGCGTGTCTTTCTATAAAAAATTAACATTAATTTTAGTTATAAAATTGACATAATCAAAACAAATCAACCACATTCGTACTGTTTCGGTCATTTTTTGAAATATAAAAAAATTCATTTGTGATGTGTTGGAATTTTCCTCACCTCAATCATTGGCACAATGTGATTGCTATGACTGTAGGTGTCTATTATGAGTTTAAAATTCAGACAAATAATACCAAAAATTGTCACTCATTATTAACAAGGAAAATAGACTCAGATTTTCATGGTAATTGGGGACATCAATTCAAAAATTAAATTTTGTTTTGTATGAATCAATATCATTTCAAACACATAAACTATGTGAGTAATTTGGGTCAATGTAAATTTCTATAGTTTAAAATGAAATTTTAGTCAAAACAAAAGTGGCATTCACAAAACCAAGGAAATTAATATTAAATGACTTAATAATTTTGTAAAATGATCCATTAGTTAGTTGGGACATATTGAAATCAGTCTTACCTATATCCAATACACTATCGGACTGTTATTGCTCAAATTTTATATTTTAATTCAAAAATGACAATAATTTTTGTGAAAAAACAATTGGCACATTCAATAATGATAAAACTCATTTGGGTTGTTGTGGTACTTTAAGAGAAAAAATCAATATTTCATTTTTGAAATTTAGGGATCAGTTGAACCTCAATATGACACAAGTGTTACTGGTAAGACTCAAAGTTATTCTTTTTATCCAAAATTGAAATTAGTTTTTATAAAAAAAGAAAAGATTTACTCAAAACACAGAAAATATAATCAGATTTTTTTGGTAATTAGTAAAATGATACATAAGTCATTTTTGTTGAGTAATAAATAGTTACACCTCAATTCAACTCACAGTTTGACCGGTATGACTACATGTGATCCTTTTTATACTAAATTTAAATAAAATTTAGATAAAAAACTGAAATAATGTATAATATTTATTTTTTCATGTATTTGTGTTATATAGTTGATTTCATTTAAATTAAGTCTTTTTATATTAATTGGGTATTTTTTGATGTTTCTGGGGATGCAATGTTCTGTTACAACATGATACACCTATTCTTTTCGTGTAGTTCTTTTTAGCATCACACTATATTTTTAACCATTATCGATGCTACTATATGCATTGATAAATTTATATTTTATCAGTTATTGTATAAGAAATGGTCAGGAAATCCTTTATGTGCACTTCTAGAAGTGATGATAATGGTAATCATTATCAATTATTTGAAAATTGATGATAAAGGGTCACATTATAAGCACATTTAGAAGTGATAATTTAATGTTATATTTATCAGAGCATTCATATGCGATAATAACGCTCATATTTATCAGTTATTTTCTAGTGAAGATAAAGGAATATTGTAGTATTGTTTACTATGTGTATTATTAGTCCAGTTGTAGTTTAACAAAATGGTTATATAAATAGTGGTATTTCTTGTTTTGTTGAATTTAAAATATAAATTATATATGATAATTATTTATCCATCCATAGTTATTTGATGGTTGTTGAAATTTTATAATTAATAAATAGTTACAAAAAATACATGGTTGTAAACATTAACACATTGATCATTGAAGAGACTTATGGAAATAGAAATCCACTAAAGTTCATTTATTTTTTATTGTCTTTTCAATTCATGAGAACCATCTTTATAAATAAGGTGATTATATTTTTCAATATTAGATTTCGAAAAAGTGAAGTTAGTTTATGTAAATAGAAAAAATCCACTTATAAATGTTCCACTTATTCGATGTATCTAAAAATTTTGAGAAATATTTTCAATCATTCCATTAACATCCACCTATGAATGAATTATTGTTTCACTTAAAAATTTCTCATATAATCCTTTTATAAAATTTTTTATTACTCTAATATTAAGAAAATATTAAAATTTGTTTTCATGGATTATTCTTATAGAAAGATTTTATAAATTTTATACTTCCAAACTAGTTGGCTTCAATATTACACATGTTGGTCCATGTAATTATGTTAATAGGAGAACTAAATCACATTTTAAATTCATTTGTTAAATTTAAAACTAAAATGGATGTAATGAAAAGAAATTACAGTAATGATATAAAATTGAGATAGTTATGAGGAAAATGAATTTTATTAAATATAAGGAATTAAAAAAAAAAGTAGTTCACAGGAAATAGAAATAAATTAAAAGGAACATTTTGGTAAAGGAGTTTAGAAACAATAAACAGAGGTATCCCAATGTATCCTCTTATCAAGATTTAATGGAGGAGTTTTTTAAACCCCTAGCTATATAAATATCTAAGAAACCAATTCCTATAATTAAAAAAATAAGTAGACAAAGTTATAAAATTTATAACATGATAATCCATTTAGTTGTTTTATCTATAAATACAAATACCCCCGCACATTATTGGTAGTAAGCACAAACCCAATTAACCAAAATGGTTATGAGCACCCAAGAAACATAAAAAAGTTGTTTGGTTATAAAAATACTTTTTATCCCACTCGAAATCATCAAGAAAGGTTTATAATAAGAAATAGATGGAGGAAGTGATAAAATTGTAATATAGAAATATAATGAGGATTAATATTACCCAATGGAGATCCAAAATTAACATCAATGTATCTAGTGAAATTAAATGACCTATGCAGGTTTTTTATAGCCTCTAATTTCTCTAGGATTTGTTTGAGCCTATAAGGACCATAAATATTTTTTAAGAGTCAAATTTAGGCATTCATGGAAGTATAAAATGGCTAGTTTTTTAATCTATCTAGGTTTCACCATCCAGATGATGGAAATTTAAAGTAAATAGATTCATTAAGTACCACTAGAAACTCAATGGTATCCCGCAGGGTTTTCACTAGAACATGTAGGTGTAGAACCTCATAATGGTATTTTACATTTTTTGATCACTATGTTGGGTCTGGAAACATCATAAAAAATTATCTAAGTTAAAAATATCAAAAATATCTAGATATGTTTTTTAGAAACACAATTGCGTGTTTGTGATCCTTGGCACCACATAATAAAGCTTCACAGACAACATTATAAACCTTTTTTATTATCATGAAAACATAATTAAATAATAATAAATATATTATCATAATGGATTTCCCATGAATATAAATATAAGCAATTCATGTATTTTATAGTGAAAATAAAAGGAGATTACAAGAATATTTTCAATTCCTTAGAGAAAAGTTATTTTGGTTGATTTTTTTGAATATATTCCCCCTCCGTTTTGTTAAAAATCATAATAAATGTACCATTAATTTGATGAACATGAACTTCTCCCACAAAGTGAATATAAAAAATTATTAGATCATAAAACCATAAAATCATATATTCAAAAGTGAACAGTTTATTAAGATGATCACCATTAAAACCCTCTCCTCATTAGTGTTTTAGTAAAAGACCCATAAAAATGATTATAGAAATACGTGAAAATTTATAAAAATATACATTATAAGATAAATTTATTTGGAATTTCAATATATACCATCGTTATTGTTCATTGAAGAGAGTAGAGAAGAATAATTTTTTTATAAATAATATTTTTAGATTTCCAAAATTATATATTTTTAAATATAAATCAAATCATAAAATATTTATACATTTTAGGACGAATTTTCAAATGAATAAAATTTAACCCATAGGTTCATTACCATAAATACTTGTAGTGTCTATTCAAAATAATAAAATCCAATTTTTTTGAAATTTAAACCCTTATTAAATCCTTGAATTAAATTGGGAGGAACACCCTTACTTGATAAATAATTTAAAAATAATAATTTCCCCCAAAAATCAATATAATCCAGAGTTATATATACAAAAACAAAACTAAGAGGGTGAATGTATTCAATCCACTTAAATCAAATAGTTCTTATTGTAAATTATATAATTCAATAAATAAAAAGGACTAAAATATTGGAACTTTTTTGTACATTCAAAAATAAAATAAAATACTTTCAAGAAATCCATTACTAATTCCCAATTCATTAAAGTAAAATAATCAACCCATGTGTTTTTGTGAATATAATATCCAATTCAAGATTACTTCAAAGAAAATCTAGTATGATATAACTTTTTTTGGAAATGGTCTCAATGTAAATGACACCTATGCTCGATGTTTTTTTTAGAGAGTTGATTTAGACTATAAAAAGAGAAATCAAAATTATGTTTTCATGTATAATTCCAACATGAAAATAATTTTTTCCATAATATATAGTATAATTTTTCATCAAAATTATTTTGTTTAAACAAATACACACATAAATAAATTATGCCTTGACGGAAAAAAGATAAGTAGACATTTTTTTCTCACTACTCAATGAGACAATTTACATTCAAAGTGTTATGTGAGCCCACCATTATGTTTTCCTATATATTTCAAACCACAAAAAATACGCATTGAAAAATCTTATAGGTTCTAATGAGGTTTATTTTAGATAAAGGAAACATTGGATTTTTCATCCTTTTAAACATTATACAAGTACCTTGAGATATTTTAAATGGGATTGTGATGGATTTACATGAAATCAAGAAAAAAATCATATAATAAACAACATGTAGGCCAATTATTTGGAAATACGAAAAATTCCCCTTATACTAAGACTATAAAAATTATTTTCTATGAGTTTATCAGTTTTATACAATGTAATTTTACATTATTTACTCATTATAGAATTATTCTCCTTAAATTATTCAATTCCAATACATTTTTATTTTCATTAGTGTATTTTATTTTTATCATAAATGATAATTCCAATTTTTATGATATTCAAAAACCAAGGAATCATTTGTTTTTTCCAATAAAATTTATTTCAAATTTATTAAAAAATTAATTTTAAAATTAATATCATTGAGATCATAAGAACGATGCAAACATTAATTCATCACTATAAATTAAAATACCGAAAATATCAATGGATATATTCTTTAAAAACAAGATGGAATCAAATTTAACCATACTGATATAATTGTATAATATAAATATTGATAGCATTTTATAGTAAATAGTAGGTATATATTTTAATTAATAAAATTAATTAGTTAACATGAATACATTATTAAAAAAATTTGATACATGAAAACTAGTCTCTTGTTCCTAATAACTTTTTTAAAAATAATAAAATTTAAAAAATAAAATTTAATATCTATTTTTAAAGCATGGAAATTTAAATGTGAGGTGATTTATAAAAATATTGTAGTGGATTCTAGACATGTGACCTAGGAAAAAGTTTAACCAAAATCAATTCTTTTTTCGTCATTATACCCTATAGCTATAATTTGATATTTTTCAGGGTTGATATTACCATTATCAAAAAATTTATTTATCAATAATAATCTAATTCCAATAATGGGATGACCACAAGAAATATCCATAAGAATCAAAAAAAATTCATAAAATTTTTATTTAGTATCTTTTTCATGGTAATAACGTAATTTTTTATTCATTGAATCTTTATGTTTTTTGGAATCTTGGTGTCAAACATAATATAATTTATCTCTAGCATTGATAATTGACATGCTCATATGTATACAAGCATGAAAAAAGTGATAATATTTTAAAGAGCCTCGAATTTATATTTTACCCACACCCTGGGTATAGGGATATATTATCATTTCAATTCAATTTAATTATGAACATGTGGTCAATTTAAGGTAATATTATCTAGATCAATATCTCAGAAAAAATACCAGGATTATGTTTTGGTAAATTAATAATTTTTTTTTGTGAATTAGCACATAAATATTCTTGGTAATTTTATAGAATCCCAGTATGTGTCAATTTAGTGGGAATACTAAAGGAAGGAACATTTATCCAAGTTTGTGTCAAATTAACCAACTTTATTCTTAATGTTATAAATTTAAAACATTCTAATACACATATTCAATGACCAACAATAGTCGATTTACTATTCTAAATATTGTGTTTGGTATTTTTGGATATTTCATTAAGATTACATGATTAATGATATATAATGTTGTATTACCATCCTAAGAATAAAAATTGACGGATATTTAATTCCATAAGGATAGATCAAGAATTATCAAGCATTTATTGATTCCATGTTTCAAAAAATTAATTTTTAGGTGTTATACGAGTGGAAAACGAATATGGACAACCTTATGAAATAAACATATCTTAAAAATACTTATTTTATAACCTTTTCTCATGATCACATTTAATGGTAATGAATAGTATCCCTTATCATTTTTATCATATTGTTATATATAATGAATTATTTTCAGGCTTTAATTATTTTGAATGAAAATAAATCCAACTATATTGTTTATATTCATCATTTATTTTGAATTCAGGTAATTTAACTCGTATGATTTTTACACGGGTCATTTAAAAATTATCTATGTGTATATGTTCCAATAATTTATAGTTTGAATTATAGTTATTTGGTTTTAAAAGTTGTTCATTGTATATTTCAATTGGATCACCCATAATGTAACTTTGATTTTTTTGTAATTTTTTTACTATAACTGTTGGGTTTATTTTGAAATGTTATTATTTACTACAATTAATAAAGTATGAATGTCAAAACCATGAGACACTATCTTCCATAGAAATTTTTTTATAATATAGATTAAAAATAATTTTATATAAAAAATATAAATATTTTTAAAACTAGTATTACAAAATAAAATCATTCCATGATAATTAAAAACTATTAAAAATCATTTTTAAATTTAACATTAATACCATTATCAAAAAGTTTACTACAAAAGAAAAAATTATTCTTCAAAATGATAACTTATATAGCTAATTTAATATTATTAGATATTATAAATCCAATAGTACAAACATTAACATTCTTACCCATTGTTTTTATCTAAAGGTGGCATACCCACCATCATGCTCTTCATAGTGGTTTTAATTGACGTAGTTACACACATATTTCATGATAAACAATTAACCGTGTACAATAGAGCTACTTAAGATTTTTTCTGGTGAAATATATCTTATCCTATAATTAAGTGACTAAGGATTTTGGTATGGAAAATTGGGGTCCACAAATTTCATCCAGAAATAAATTTTAATCCATTTATTTCAATGAAAAAATATTCAATTTAATTTTTTTTATGAAATATGAATTGATTTATACCTTCCAAAATATGCATTTTTTCAATTTTAATTATAAATCTAGCCACCAGTCATTAAATTTTATTTGAAAAATTTATATTTAGAGACACCGCTAAATGTGTTATTTTAAAATTTATAAATGTAAATTTCTGATCAGGGTAACCAATATCATAAGTGCCTTTCACATTATGATTTAAAACCAAAATTAAATTTAAATTATCCTCACCTTGGTTGAATTTTGAAAGAGATTACTTCTATTTTATATTTTTTTGGCATATGGTTAATCATTTCAATAAACCCTTTTATTTAAAACTATATATATATAAATTTTCATACATAAATTTCCCTAAAATAATTAATTGAATCTTCTCTCATTAATTTATGTATTTAATTGAGAATACATTCATATTTTTCAATTTCCGATTCATTTTATCAGTTTATTTGATAATTTTATCCTTTTCAAAAACAACATGATTATATATTTTCATTAAATCAATGTATTTAAATGTATATTCACAAAATAATTCATGTAATTAATTTTATATAATTTATCATATCTATGTAATATAAATTTCTAATTGAGAAATAATAATGTTAAGAATTCAACTTTGGAATAACCTCAATTTTTTCAATAAGACAAATTCAACATTCATTAATTGAGTCTTATGAGAATATGGATTCATCACATTCACTCAACATTAACACCATAAAATTATTCATACATTAATTATTCTCTTTTATCTTCCTTTATATAGTAGGGTACAATGGATTTTTTTGTCCCACTGTATTTCACTCAAAGTGTCTTATATATTGTTTATGTTGTTTCTTCTTCTTCTTATCATAGTGATATACCTTCTTCATATTCATGATTTTTTCTTATTATTAGAAGGATTATATGTCTTATCGTGACTTCTAAAAAATTAATCATTGTTTAATTTGGAGCCGATGTTATTCTTCCCCATGACCACTTTGGATTCCTTCTTTTACATTATCATCTTTGTAATATCATAACTCATTAGTGACTCTACAATCTCTTCTACTATAATATTTTTTATGTTAATTTATTATTTTGTTATCATCACTTTGGGTTACCATGAACAAGGATATACTCAATAATATTCTTTATATATTCCTCAATTGAAGGGACATAACCAAAATTATTTCTTTTATTAAAAATAAAATTAAACTAGATAGGCATTTTAGTTGTAGAATTACTAGAATCCATAAGTAATATATGAAAATAATGGTGATACATATCAATCCAATTAAAATTTACTTTAATACCACCTTCATGCATAATATATAATAATTTCCAATTTTCATGAGAGGTTCACATAGAAATAATATATTAAATTCAATATTATATAACCTGCAATGTAGTTAATAAAAGGATTTTCCATCATGATCAAAAGTCCCTATATCACTGGGGGAACAAATTTATTATTTTTATTAAGTGTGAATATATCCAGGCATAATTAATCTCAATACTAGAAATTATATACATCTTTGAAAAGTAAACATTAAATTTTTTCAATAATAATTTTATGATCCGTTAAATTATGTTGATCAACCCATTATGTATCCTTACAGAGAACCACATAAATTTATGGTGGAGTCCATAATATATTGATCATTTATTGAAACTACTATATTTTTATAAAAAAATTCTATTATAAATGTTACCATTATGAGTAAATATATAAATTAGGGTGAATTTTCATATAAATCTCTTTAAAAGTTATGAAAATTGAATTATTTTAAAACAATTAAAGTGATATAAATAAATTTATTTATTTAAGCATGAGATAAATAATTATAATAAAATAAAATTAATTAAAATATTTATATGATAAGAAATATAAATAAAATACATGGCTCAATTTGAGAAAAGAGTATACTAATAACCAATGAAGGGATCCCTATATCATATCCCTTAAAATTATTTAGGAGGTATAGTGTAAAACCATTGGACTTACTACCCAAGAAACCTATTATTGGATGTAAGACCCTCCCTTTTAGCGGTTGTGTCATGAAATAATAATACATCAATATCATTTTATTGATTTATCTAGAAACCAAAATACCCAGAAATATATTGTATGTGAACCATCCCTCTTACACTATATTTTTATTTTCACCAATAAGAATGATGATATTATATTTAATATAAAAACCCTATAATTAACACTAAAAACCCTACAAAAATATTTTCGAATAATAAAACTTGTGTGTAGGAGACAAACTTTTAATAGAGTAGGATAATTAGAAAGAGAATGAAAAATGGATCCGAAAACATTTCTTTTTTGTGAATAGTACCATAATGTATTCATGGGGGTTAATTTTTAGATTCAATTTAATTTTTCAAATTTATATATCCTTTATGTGATTTAGGGAGGTATTAGGATTCAAATTAAGGAATTTTGTGGCCTTCACAAAAAATACAGCTTTAATCATTCTAGGTGTCACTAGATAGTCGATGCCACATGTAGGTGGAGAACATCAAAATAGTGAAAAACATTTTTTTGAACCCTCTATTTGTAAAAAAAAATTCAACCAATACTATATAAAATAAAAATACCTAAATTTCGTAAAATAAAATTTTAAAAAAGGAATTATTTAGTTTTTGATCATTATAACCTCCTAAAAGAGTAATATTTAACAAACCAAATAATATGAAAAAAATGATTTCCATGTTTGGATCATATATTTATCAATCATGATACATAGTTGAACATTTTATTAGTGATTTTTATGCTCAATTTATTATTTTTATTTATGGTATACCATATTGTTAAATTGATTGATGAAGTGACAGGCACTAAAATCTCTCATTGTCTCAGAATAGTTAAATATATTGATTTATAACAAGGATAAAAATTGAACCCAATGAGAATAAACTAAATTTAGTGATGAAATGAACATTAATATACATTAAATATTATTGAAATCTATTAATGTTATATAATTAACAAAAAATGTTATTTTAAATTTAGTTTCAAAAGTAAAAAGACTTTGGCTATGATATCTCACCATCCAAAACAAAGTTAGTGAATTTTATTTCCACCAAAACCTTGAAACTTTTTCTTATTATAAAATAGTAACGTTTCATTGTTGTTATAATGTAGAAATTAATGAGAATTTTAATTAATTATAGCAGAGACATATGATTTCCTAAATAGAGTGGTGAAACATCACTAATTATAATGGTATTTATAATATATATATATATATATATATATTGGTTTATTTTTAATGAATAAAACCAAGTCCCCACTCTACAATAGATTCTATAAATTTCTTGTCATATACATACACCTAATAAGATATAAAATAATATTAGGCCATAACATTCATCACACAGTTGAACATGGTAAACCATTCCCATTGTTTATTACTTAGAATAGTTAATATTAAGTCATTGACATGGTATTACAATATTTTATGACAACTATTGATAATTGAACCCATAATCCCTAAACTTATTTTTTAATTTCCATCCATCAGAGAACCATTGTGAAGTAAATATACATTTTAATTTATATAAATAAATTAATAATTATTTAGGAGGGTTTATTTAATAAAATATATGAAAATTTAGAGATATAGATTTTAACAACTAAGTGAATTTTCAGGATATAGACCGCTGATTGAACTAGTCGAATGATTTCCAATGATGTTATATAATAGTTATACATTAATTATTTAATTTTATTGATGAGAAGTTCCATAGTCAATAACCAATCAAGTATAATTTATATATTTTATGATTATTGGAAAACGATGATCATTGTAAGCAGAATATCAATCTTCTGGTTATGGGGTGGAGTATAATTAACTATCACTCTCCAGTAATATTATAATCACCTAAAATTTTATTGAAAATGTATTATCTAGAGATTGTTTCCAATAGTATCCATTTGTGATAAAATATGTTTAGAACAGTTTTCATTGATCTCAAACTATTCACCACTTTATAATCAAATTTAATCACATATAGGGATGATAAATATATGGGTTAGAATGGATTAAAAACTAATCTTTTACTGTCTTTTTGAAAAAAATGAAAAGTAATTAACCCATTTGTCAATAAATCTCTATAAATTGGATCTATTTTGGAAATGAATAAATAATTTACTATATAACCGCTGAATTATAAAAAGGAAATATTAATCTAGCCCAATTATTAATGACTGATTTACAAAACTAAAATTAAAATCAACATATTGTAGGAAATGAAATTAATTGAACAAAATCTCACACATATGAAGATGTTTGACTCTATTTATAGTAATCTCAATAAATTTTTTCATTCAAACTATTTATTCAGTACATCTTATTTTATACATATATATTGCATGATTCATTGAAGATTTAATTGTTGAATTCCACCATCCAATGAAAATAACAAAAGTTCTATGTCTTCGATCATGTTCCATATGTAATGTTCATTTCCAAATTTCCTAATTTTTTAACCAAATATATTATTAATCTTTTAGTCATAATACATTTTCATTTTTTACCACAAATTGTTAGAATATTGATGGGTCTCATTATTTTGGGGTTTCTTCTCCCTTGTTTCCAGTTAAGATAGTGTTACATAAGTAATTCATTTTATATTTTGGAAAAACTTTTTATAACTAGTTTTTTATTCAATATTTTATATTTAATATATGTTTGAGTATAATTAATTCTTAGAATTACATTTTCAATATATCCAGAATTGGGTGACTTAATTTTTGTTATATTGTATGGAATTCTCCTAGTTCATTTATAATAACCAAACATTTTAAAAGAAGAAAATATTATTATATTGTGTATATGAAATGAAAAACCATGACTATAATAGAGTAAAACACACTAGTACTTTATTTTATAGTTTTTATTAAATAAATTGTCTCTTTGATATATTGTAGAACATGTAACCTAAGACCTAATCAGCCATAATAACCTAGTGGTTGAATTAGTGGGTATGAATTTGACTAATTTAATTATATAAACTAAACGGCTTATATATTTATATAATATATACAAATGCAATATTTTAATTATAATTAAATTAAGAACCATTTAAATAATAAATGTTTTTCTGATAAACTGTATTTTTTTGAAAAGAAGTTTATTCGTGAAATATGTCCAAAGAATAAAATTAATTTTTATTTATTTTAAAAAAAGTATTTGGAATAAAATTAATTTCTAAAATTATTATATTAATATTATCATTAGGTGAAATATTCATATATTTTTCGAATACTTAATTTTTCAGTGAAGAGTGAAAAATATTAATTGTTATAAAATTAAAAATTTTCTAATAAATTAATCAAAATTACTCATACACTTTTTTTAAAATTATCAAATAAATTATTTAGTTATATTAAATCTAAATTATTTTATTTAAATCTAAATTTTATTATATATTTTATATGTTTATTTTTTGGTCAATGTTTTTTTTTCAAAAAACTATTTCATAATGGAAAATGTTTATCATTTTCAATTAATTAAATATAAACTTATGAGGAATTATTTATATAAAATTTTTATATTATATATCAATAAATATTAATTTAAATTCATAAACTGATTATTTCTTGTAATAAAGTTAATATAATATAATCGGTTCCATTAAAAATAAACTTCATGAAAACACGCTTTTTCATCGAGTCTATGCGCATTGTTATAATTTATCATCTATCACTTTAGTGATTTTAATTCTAAAAAAGGATTTAATATTTTTAATAATAAAAATTTATATTATCCAAAATGTTCATCTTCATTTTAGACCATATTGAATTGTGAAAAAAGAAAAACAATTTGTCGCGGTTAAGGAAAATACTATTTTCACAGGGATAATAAAAAATGATATGGGTTTAAAATTAAAAAAAATTAATAATAATTATGTTATTATCATATTTAGAAGTCATATATTCAAATATTTGAAAATAGTCAATTTTTAGGCTTGTTTCTTGATAAAAATTTACATGAATTATTTTATGTAAAAAAATAAAAATGGGTCTACTCACCCACTTATGAAAGGCCACCCACTATCCACTAATTACAACAAATAAAAACACATTTATTTTAAACAATAATACCCCAAATAAGTTCCCTAAATCCATAAAATCATATTCTATGTATATTTTAGTTCATAAATAAAACCTATGATTGATTTTGGTGAAAAAAAAATTCTAAATAATATGTAATGTCTATAACCCATATTTTTATTTAATTTCCTCATCCACCTCATCAAAATATTTTTAAAACATGATGATATAGTATCCAAAATTTATTATATATAAATTTATATTTTTACAATAATATAATGACCCAGCGCCATAACCTTCTCCCTCAAAATGGGATCGAAACTATTGATCGTGTTTATGGCAGAAAAGAACCTCCCAAACCTATGTAATTTGTTTCCATCACCTCTTCTCGCATCTAGATATAATAATGTGCTTAATTTTTATATATGATATTTTTGAAATATTTATACCAATATAATTATAATAGACCATATATCATACTACTATACATCATATATGCAATACGATAATGAATCTTATATGTACGATAGATTACAGCCTCACATGTCGATGTAATTTTTTTTAATTATGACTTACATGGAAGGTAATAATGATTATTTTTATATTGATATATTATATACATGAAATATTAATAATATGGTAAAATAAATATATCATATAATTACTTCATTTTCATGCATTTAATAAATGATAACGTCATTTATTTTTACAGTGGACTACTTTCTCTCAAAGCAATGTGATTTGTTTTCCAAAAATACTTTATAGAAGAGGTAAAAAAGGATAAATGTGTTGAATATATTATATATCTATGAAATAAAATTTATTTTTTATATTAATACACAATACACTTCCTTACCCCTTCACCCATTATAGAAATAATAACATCTCTTGTGTGTGTGTGTGTGTATGGCCTATCGTCTCTACGTGTGATGTGATTCATTCTACATTTTCAAAATTCGATATTGATTCTAAAGATGTATGTAATGAAAAAATGATATTTATAAAATTAAATAATTATCATATATGATTTAACGATAACCTATGATCAATTTTTGTTACTCTCATGATGAAAAGTGCATGAGAGAATAAGGCAATTAACAACGAAAAACATAGGGATTATAAATGATTATAAATTAATGGGTTAAAAGGTGTTATAAAAGGATGATATGTGATATTATAAATAATAATATCATTTATATATAGGTTAATATAATGTTAAAAACCACTATATATGAAGTCAAATACTGATTATTTTATTTTAAGTATGATGAAATAGGTTTCTTAACACATTTTCCAGCCACTGTGTCTTATGAATACTTCATATATTATATTGTGAAAAAGTTATGTGATAAATTAGACTTGAATGATTTATGTTTTATTCAAATAGATATTTTTTTTCTATTTATTTTAAATAAAAAATACATATATTAACAATCACCTATGTGATATGAAAATTGTACTGGTTTCTTCTCTATATTCTTTATTTAAGAGACATGTTCATGCACCTAATTTCTCTTGAATAGTTTATTCACTAACGCATTACATTGTATTTCATGATTTTAACCAACATGGTAGGAATTTATCTTACATTTTATCTTCATCATTCATGGAAATTATGATTCGGATGTCACCAAATCCATAAGGTTTTGTTTTTCAAATAAATTTTAATTGGTGATTTCATATGCCCTAATTTCCATTAAAGAAATTATTTGATCATATTATAGTATACCATTAATTTTATTTACCCTAATTTATTCATGATGATTTAAACTAATATTGCCTTTTAACAATATTTGGTACTCGAAATTATTGAGAAAATGTTTTTAATAAAATTTGACATCAATTATCTCTTCGATCAAAAATCATTTTTAGTCAAAATAGCTATTTTCTTGAAATTATTTCAAAAAAGGTTTTCTATGAATGTTTTATGTAATTCTTACTTTTAATTGGATTTTTATAAACGTGTTTAAAATTAATATTCTTGTAATTTTCTGAAAAGGTACTTTTAAAATTTTATTAAAAAATGATAAATAAATATTTTTTAACGTATATAATATGAATGAAAATAATCTAATGTTATGATCAATTAATGTTTAAATTACTCAAATTAAGATTAAATGATTATTTTTGGAAAATTCCTTTTTTAATGTTTGAGTACATTTTTCATTTAAAAAAAAGTGTTTAATAAATGGATATGATATTTTTTTTAGGAAATGATTAAAGTAATATCTAAAAATTATTTCACATTACAAATGACTTCCTTGACATTACTCAATTTCAAAAGGTTATTTTAATAATAATAGGTTTAATAGTTTAAAAATTATTATTTTTCAATTGCAATAACCATTTATGTTATTGATTTTATATAAATTATATATATGTACCTCTCACATATTTACCTTATTTATCATCCCTTCCTATGATATGGTAATACATTCCTTTTGATCATTTCTCAGTTTCCTTCATTACAAAATATAAATTTATTGTGATATTATGAAAGATTTTGAAACACATTTTCATTCCAGGTGTAATTATTATTTTATTACATCTGATTTATTTCATTTATGTTCTAGAAATAGATGATGAACATGTTATTAATGGTTAACCATGATAGTGCTACAATGCATTGTGTACATTTTTAGCCTCATGACGCATCATTCATGGGATTCTAGAGTGAACATAATCTATTATGGGCCTTTGTATGCCATTGGAATTTCTATATGGATTTATAATTAAATAATATTTATGTTTTTTTAGTTTCGACTACTTTTACTATACTAAAATGATTATATAATATCAGGTTATTTTTTTATTCTTCTGTTTTATTACTCTTGGGTATTCTCTTTTAGATATCATGTCATAATTTTTAATCACATTTTTTTCCTTATCATTTTTATTCCCTTACTAAGATTTTTAGATAAAACCATTTTGAAATGTAATCTCTATGTTATATCATGCAGTTAAAAAGGGATTATGATATATTTATAAATATGAAATTAATATAGTGTTATGTTTAGACTCAATTTGTTGTTTTATGAACCTAGACATCCAAACACACTAAGACATTTTGATCCATATGTTTCATTGATGAATGATTATATAAAAAATATGTAATAGTATGTGTAAATGTCTTGGGTAATCAATATTAGTCTTAGAGTAAGGGTTTATTTTCCCTTTGGAAACTAGTTTATGATAAATTATTTGATAAAAATATTAATACATTTATGACTAGAAAAATATATTGAAAAAGATCAAGGAATCATTGGGATAAATATGGTGAGACGATTTAGAGGAATTAGTTCCTTTTCTAGATAGTAAATGTTTAAATTGTCATGTAATATCTATAATATGGGGTAATAACTATGAAAAATTCATATTGTCTTTACATGAGTGTTACCAGGTATATGAAAATAATCCTTACCAAGAACCTCATTTGACAATCTTGGGATTTATGCTATGGAAATACACAATAATTTTATTAACAATCATAATAGATTATATTATATTATGTTCCATGATGCTGTTTGAAAAAACTAAGGTTTCTTAAATTGAAATTAATCTTTAATGATTTTTAGATATTTTAAATTACTTTTCATCAATATGTTTTTTCCGACTATGAATATTATGTATCACCTTATCCTTTATGATATTAGTCAATTTAGGGCTCTATATTAAACTGAGGGAATGATAAATGTGATATAAAATATATTTATTCGAAACCAAATGGGACTATGATTTTGTATAAGGATATTTTTATTATACATATTTAGTTATCAGGATATATGATTAAAAAACATCATCATAACTAACTCTTAAACAAAAAAATTAATAGAAATATACAATTCAATGAGTGTTTGGGTGGTGGGTAATACGGAGTAAAGAATATGTAGTTTCATATATACTGGCAATGAAGGATGAATCACTCAATGTGATTTTTCAATGGAACATAAAGACGATTTAAATTTGGAAAATAAACTCATAGAGTATTTAATTTATGAGTAAAAATAAATAGAAATGTTAAAGAAATTGAAAATAATAATGCTTTCCTTAAGTAATAAAAAATGGTTGAATATTGTAAATTTTGAATGAATGGGAAGTAAAAATCTTTATGTGGTAAAATGAAATATCAAAAATATTATTAATATGGTTATAAGAGTAATGTATTTTTTGTTGATGATTAAGAGACTAAAAATTATTTATGAATGTAAGTCGGTATTGAAGAAAACAATGATGAATCCTGTTAATGGATTATAAATTAACTAATATTTTTGAAATTTTTATGCCCTATAATTTAACTATTATATAAATCATGAAATATAAATTTATTAATTTTTTTGAAGTAGTGAATTATGAATTTAGAAGAATGTGTTGAAAGGTACTAATGGATTGGAAAAAAGATTTAATGTTTAGTTTAAAATATATAGATAAATAATATAATCGAGGAAACTAAAATCATGGAGATGCTATTGATGCTGACTTGTTTAGTTTATTTTGTGGAAAACAATGATCTATATAGAAATACATAGTGGTAAAATAAATTTAGTTGATGAATAATTATATATTTAAAAGTTACCATCATCTTATTTAAAATGTCATTAGATAATGTAAATTAGTGAATTTAATCATCACATAATTTGTTGCAGATTTTTAGTAAAACAAAAACCAACAAGATGGGTCACAACAAATCACATCAAAAATTTATAAAGGGCTAGAACAGACAGATAAAGGGAAAACATTCTGCAGCACCATCCACTAACTTTTGTGACATATTGGGTAATATAAAATTATTTTTTCTTAGATGGATAGATGTTAAAATAATAATTTTATTTTTGGATCCTTATTACAGGATAAAGTCCATTATTATTGGGTTACTAATCACATTTCAAGAGAAATTTCATTTCATTGAAGTATATATAACCGATTGGTTTAATATAAATTATTATATTGGAGAAATGATATATAATTTGAATGGATATGAAATAAAATTTGAGTTTAAAACCTTGTTTTATGTAGAGGTTATATAAGTTATTTGGAATATATAGTCATTTATTTAGGGAATGGACTATGTTAAACATTTTTTATCATCCTCTAATTTTAGGGATTAATATATTCATTTTTATTTCCCATATTATGTTATATTCTTATAAAAGTTTTTTTAGTAATGATATGAGGAATACCTTATTAATATTTTTTGGATTATAAGACCAATTGAAACATAATTTTAGTTTCTTAATAATAGAAAATTTATTTTTGGATATTGATTTTATATAGTATGTGATGAAGTTCAAATTTATTAACGCATATAAAATGGAAAAAATTAGGCATATAAAATATTAAGATAAAATTTATGAATATTTCCTTGTAATCATAGAAAATAAAATAACTCCTCAGTAATGAAAAAAGGATCATAAAAAGGAAAAAATATCCAATTGAATTTATATTCGATGAATAAAATTTTCTTTAAAATCATTGTAGACTTATGGTTTTGTTGTCCTTAAATTTACATTATTTATTTAGCTTCTTGTGACAAATGATCTATATCAATCCATATAATTATTTATTCTTTTATTCTGTCTAAATATATGAACATGTCACTAATGTTACTCTATATTGAATCTTTGTTATATGATGGATTCTATATTCCCCTTTCCCTTTTTAAATATAATGATTTCTAAACCTTTTGGTGATTTGGGGTTTTCAATAATTAAAATTTTGAGCCCATGATTTATGAGATCAAGATTGAATTGTGCAGATGTAATTTTTTTAAGGGCTCAAATTTTAAAAAATGATATTTTAAAATGAGAAAATAATTTTTGGTAGCATATATGACACGCAACACCAATATTAAAGGAAAATGTAATACCTAGAGATTTTTTTGAGATTTTTCTTTATAATTAAATATAATATCTTTAATAGCCTGCACAGCACACAAACCCGAATCCAAATAAACTGTTATAACAAATACATTTATATGGTCTGTATTCATAGAAAAAATTAAATTTTTAACGTTATATTACATAACCAAATATAAAATAAATTTAATGGTTATGTATTTATTATTAATAAATTAATATGCATTTTAATTAAAAATTAATTATTTCTAAATAAAATATTATTATAAAAGGTGTTTTAGATATTCTTGGAACTCATAAATTATAATTAATTTTAACCACATTTAAAAACATTATGTGAACAAAAAAATTAATATTTCAAATCATAATATTAATATTAACATCATCCAATTTTTCATTTGGTTTTTGCAGAAGTATTAATTTTTTAATGAATAGTGAAAATAGTGATTTTATTAAAATTGTAGTTTCTATAAACAAATTATTTCCCATAATAATTTTAATTTGATTTATATTTGATATAAGTATTATTTATTTATATTATATATAATAAATTATAGTTAAATCACCTTTATTATTTTTTTAGTATATGTTTTTTGGGTAAACAATGATTTTTCTAAAAAATAATTTTTATAAAAACTGTATTAATGGGAATACTGGTTCTCCTATATAATGAATTTTAAAACCCCTAATGAGTAATTATATAAATGAAATTATTATGTTATATATAATAAATATTTTTTTGGATTATTAATGATATTATTCTTATTTATATAGTTAATATTTAATCATTATTTCCTTGAAAAATATGTTAATGGAAAACCCACTTTTTCACCATGTGTATGGGATCAATTTTAATTTTATTTCCATACTTCTATGATTTGAATTTTACAATGTGGATAAAATATTTTTAATGTTAATTTTTAAAATTATCTTATAATTTCTAAATAATTTTTTAACATAATTAATAGTGAAAACGGTAAAACTTATTTACCCAAGTTTGGGTTGAAACAAGTATTTCTAGTGTTATATTAAAATGATGAGAATTAGAAATGAATGTAAACCATTATAATTCATATTTCCTAGAATTATTTTTACATTATTTATTCTTATATTCCAAATGATTCATTTTGTAGTTTTTCTTCATGATAATAATGTGGGTGGATTTTAATATTTTTAAAAATTCAAAGTGTCTCTCCCCCACTTATAAAATGCCTCACCCTCCCCTATATATTATACTCATAAAAAAACCCATTAGTTTTCATAATACCATCCAAAATAAAATTCAAAATACACTAACCTAATCATATATTCTTTTTTTTGTTAAAAATTCATCCTTGGAAATCATTTTTAGAATACCAAAAATTTCGTTCGAAAAGAGAAAATGTCATTAGGTAGAGTTTTATTTTATTTAATAATCTACCCTCATAAGAGATAGTTAAACGATAATGATATTATTTCATAATTATAATAAATACTATTATGTGTTATTATTATTATTATCTAATGACTAAAACCCATATCTTCCTTTGTGATGCCCCAAACCGAAAACCGCTTAACGGTGCCCCGAGGCAGTTGGACACATGATATCAAGCATGAATAACCATATGCCAGATGGTGGGGACTAGCAGCAAGGGTTTGGTAAGTCAAGGTCGTGGATTCTATACCCACTTTTGTCAAGATAATAATCCAACAGAAAGAAATATCAACAACAATGTGGGGAAACGTATATAAATAACCAGTAAAAATCCAATTCATAAGATAGCCAAAACTAAAATTTATAATACTCAACTAAAAGTTAAAACATGCTACGAAAATTAAATTGCAATGTGTCTTTAATTCTTATCAAGTTATGGACACATCGACTCCAAAAAAATCTTGAATCAAGTTTTTTTCCTCCTTTCATGCTCCAATACCAAACAAAAACTAATCCAAGGGCCTTGCCCTTATCCCACCCTCCAACAACTATGTTTTCTCAGGTGCCGATCAGGCGACCTAAATGGGGTGTATGTATGAATCAGTAGGCCACTTGCAATGGAATCTATAAAAAGTCTAGTCTAAATATAGTGCATAATATTTTAATGAATAAATTAATACAATGCATAATTTATACAGTTATCACATTGTCATTTAATATTTAATCATCACAATAGACCAAATTTATACTATGTTTCTCATTTGAATAACCATTCATTAACATTTATCATTTGATGTGGGTCTTCATTCCAAGCACCCCAATTCACATTTGAATCATCATTCATTATCAATTATCATTTGGGGTAGGATGTCATTACTAGGACCTCAAATATCATTGAGTATAGGATGTCATAACGAGCACTAAAATTATCATTTTGGTACAACATCATGCCTAATACCATTTACATCCAATATCTTGGATATATATTATTTAGGAATGACATGTCCATGTCCCAACATCTACATTGGTCAAGGATGTCCTACCATGGACAAGAAAAACACAGCCATTAATAAACCATTAATGCATAAAACTTTTCCACATTAATAATTTACTAATCAAATGATTAGTTGAATGTTTTAATGGACATTTGTTAATTAAACTATTAACTAAGAACAATACCCATTAATTAATTTATCAATTAATTAATCAATAAATATCATTCTCATTTCATAATTAATTATTCACAATCAATTATCTATTTCAAAACCCTTCAAGTCATAATTAATTCTCTCAATTAATAATATTTTAATACAAACATCATTTCATAATTAATTATCCTAATTAATTATCTTATTATAATTAATTAAATAAATAAAATATAATATCACAACCCAATATTAAATCTTTGAGATATAAATCACATGAGCTAGCCCCCCCATTCATTGGTTCCATGATTTAATTATCAATAATCACCAACGTAAACACACATCAATTCCTCTTTACCAATTACTCCCATTTATGAAATAAATTATCAAGGGAATAAATAAATTTCATAAATTCATAAAAATATCATAAATCATTACTATGGGAGTTCAAGTTTTACCACCAACCTCTGTTTATTGATAGAAGTTAGCCCAATAGAAATCCCTAAAATCGGAGGAGCACAATGTTGTTGATTAAGCATCAAATCAAAATCACTAAAACCAATATTAAGATCAATGGCATGAAGATCATGAAAATAAAAATCTAGATTCAGAATCCTAGATATATATCTCAAACTATATGTTTAGATCCATGAAAATGATGATGATCATCCAAGAAAATAATTAGTAAAATGGAGGAATGAAATGGAAGAAGCATCGAGATGAAATCTACTAATCGGGAGGAGAGTAGATCTTCAATGTGAGTTTCTAATTTCAAAGAAAGGTGTTCAGATCGCCTTGGAATCCCTCCAGAAGGCTTTGGGGACACGTATAATCTATTAAGACCAAGCGAAGTTTGAAATTAATGAGTCTTAGGGGGTTTGTGTAGTTTTAATTGTGATTTTTGAATATTAAAAATTGCGTGCATAGTTTTATGGGAAGAGGCATACAGTTAGGAAAATTGTTATAGGAAAACTCCACTAAATATCCTCATTTGGTTCCATCTGTATAGTTTCTTGATAAATATTGTTATAGGAAAAATCCACTAAATCCTAGTGAATATCTCAAGAACCTCCAAAGTAAATAGCACAAGCTCGCATCATATACTCTAACAACTATATGGAATGCTTCTACATCTCATCTATTTGCAGGTGGAAGGACATACATTGTAGATCCATTGTACAACGTGCCTTCTGTAAGCCCATCCAGAATCATGAAGTAAATCGCGAATCACGATCTGAAACTATAGTATGTGGAACCCCATGAAAACGAACTATGTCTCTTACAGAAATTTCTCCCATCGTCTCTACTATAATGGTTTCCTTTATAGGTAATATGTGTGATACCTTTGTTTGTCGATCCAAAACAACCCATATAGCATCTTGCTTCCTAAGAGTTTTTTGAAATCCCACCACAAAATCCATAGTCACATCATCCCACATCCATTCCGGAATAGGTAACAGTTTCAATAGGCCCCCAGGTCGTTAATGCTCTACTTCCACCTTATGAATGGTGAAGAACCTTTTTACGAACCCTACTATCTACCTTTTCATGCCTGGCCACCAAATCGATTGTCAAAGTTTACAGAAAAGTTTTTTCACCCCAGGATGGACCACCCACATTGAATCATAAAGTTATCGCATGAGTTCCTCTTTCATACTCATAGGCACAACAACCCATTTTTTTCACTAAGATAATATCTTCCTCATCTACTTTCTAGTTTAAAGGTGTCTTCCCACATTCAAGGATATTACTTAAGGACAATCACTTTGGATCCTCATAATATTTTTCTCTCATCCGTCTCAAGAGTGTAGACTCCACTGCTATAGAAACAAGAGTCATCCTCTTTGGAAACTCTAGAACTGAAACATGAATTTCTTCTAGGAAGGCCATCTCCTTCCACTCTACAATAAACTCATGTACCAACCGAGTCTGAGTTTTTTTTTCAAGGAATCAGCCACACTATTCCCCTTCCAAAGTGTAAATGAAAATTCAAAATCAAAGGACTACATATAATCCACCAATCATCGATGCCGAATATTTTCATTGCACTATGATAAGATATACTTCAAACTTTTGTTATTTGTAAAAATTGTAAACATTTCACCCAAAAGGATAGTATCACCAGCACATAAGAGAATAAACCACTACTGTTAACTCGAGTTCATTAGTAGGGTAATTCTGTTCATGTGGCCTCATCATCCGAGTCCCATAAGCAATGAATTTATCCACTTGTATCAACACATCTCCGAGTCCTACCCCAAAAGAATCACAAAACATAGTGTACTCCTCACATAAATCAGGTAAGATCCAAATTGGTGTTGATGTCAAGTGCTTCTTCAACTCCTAGAAATCATTCTCGCTTACTCCATCAAAAAAACATTATCTTTTTCGTGGTCAATCATATAAGCGGTGCAGCCAACCATGAAAAGTCCTGGATGAATCTCTTGTAATATAAAGCTAAACCTAGAAAGCATCAAATATCAAAATCATTCTTGGGATACTACTATGAAATCAATGTCTGTAAGATTTCTAATTTTACCACCACACCTTCTTTTGAGATTATTTTCCCCAAAATATGTCCCCTCTCAATCAAAAACTACCATTTAGATAGCTTGTAATATAGATGATGATCTCTTAGTGTACCCAAGATGATGTCAAACGTTGGGGATGATCATAATGAGTCCTATTGTACAGTAATATGTATTCCACAGACAATGCCACAAACTAATCTATGTAAGGATGAATGATACTATTTATCAAGGCCATAAACACTGCTGAAAAATTAGTCAACCCAAATGGAATTACAACAAACTCATAAAGGTCATACATTCTCTTCAAAGAAGTTCTTGGTATATCAAATGTCCATACACTCACTTGATGATACCATTATCTCAGAACGATCTATGAGAATACCATATACCCCTTAAGATTCTCAAAACAATCATTGATATGAATAATAGGATTTTAGTTATTCATACTCATTTTAATCAACTTCGGATAATCGACACACAAGCGTAGACAGCCATCTACCTTTATTTAAAACAAAAATAATGATCCCCAAGGTGATGTACATGGATGGATAAACCCTATATCCACCAACTCCTCCAATTGTAATTTCATCTCTTGATTCTTAGTCAGTTCCATCTTAAATGGAGGAATATATACCCTCCTAGCACACGACATGAGATCAATGATGAATTCCACATCTCTATTTAGAGAAAAACATAAAAAGTCTTCAAGAAAGACATCCTGAAACAGGTCTACTATTGGTGGAAGGACGTCTTTCCTACCAATCCCATCATCTAGAAAAATACTCGAAACATGCACTGTGATCTCTCCCAATTGCTGAGTAATTGTCCCTGCTATTCCTACATAAATATCCCATTCTCCATGAAGCAAATATTGGTCACCCTCAGTAGATACAATGGTCACTCTCCTATAGTGACAATCTATATGGGATTAGTATGCGAGTAGCTAATCCATACCCATAATCTAGTCGAAACCCATTATATCAAGGACATATATATTTCAAAGAAAACATTACTCTTTGATCTATAGCGTACATCCCTTACATAAATAGATACCTCTAGAATATGTTCCCAATGGTGTATTGATATTCATCAACCCTCTTGGGGACTCCATCTCCAGGCTCATGCCATTATGAATATTTTCATTTAGAAAGAAATTATTGGAACCAGTATCAAACAAGGTAGTTAAAAAGGGGGAAGAAACTAGAATAACACCTATCATTGTCTAAGGACTAGCGTCGCTCTAAACAATTGTATGTTGAACTACCTATAACTATCTTTCCACTCCTCCCTCGGTGACGTCTAACTCCCATTAGTTGCACCACTCTAATTGTATGGGTGATCAAACCATGATTCCCCATGACTACTGCCTCTACAGCCTCTGTCAATAGAACTCCATCTACTGGACCTATATAGTGAAGAAGCCACTTCCCACACAATGAAACTTAGTAGATAGTCCCTAAGCATCATCCTACTACTTCTTCCTGTAGATACTCTGTAGAAGATTCATTATGTGAAAAAATCAAAACTTCACTGGAGGTTGAGGACAACATGTATGATAGATTCCCTTCATATCGCACTGGTGGAAAAGAACATGAGAACGACATCTTGTAACTATTCTTCTTTGCTTTCCATTGTCCTGACTAAGATTCTCGTGGCGGCACTTCCTGCTCTTAGTAGTCTCACTTCCTAATAATCCTGCTACATGTGCTATACATGAAACCTTATTCAGGTTCCCCTATAAAATGAGAGCCTAATGAACTACCTCTCAAAATTTATTCAGTCTAAAGATATTCAACTAGGGCCTAATTTCACACTTAAATCCATCCTGAAATCATTTTGTAGAAGATTCCACATCTTCCACTATATTTGAAGAAAAATGATGTAAAACTGTGAAACGTTCAGCGTACTTCATTATGGACATTCTCCCTTATGTAATATCTATTAAATCTATAGCATTATCTTGCCTCTATGTGTCTTGGTATAAGTGCTCTAAGAACTTCTCCAGAAATCCCTATCATAACATCTCGTCACTCTGTCCATATGGTACGTGAATGTACCACCAATGCTACATGGAACCCCACAACATATAAGGATGGAACATGACCCTCCTCTTAGCCAGAGTCTCTAAATGGTCAAGTATTGTCTCTATGGTTTCAATTCAAAATTCAACACCCTAAGGTCCACCCTATCTAGTAAAATTAGAAGGGTGTTGTAGCTGAAACTCCCATGTCAACTAAAATATGATTTTATGAACCCGCCCTAAGATACCATTTATAAAATTCATGAAACTAGAAATGTTCTCTCAGAACTGCTCTCCTTCTTCCTCATGTTGCACCAAAGGTGCCTCATGATACCTTTCTGGCTGTTCATTCAGGGCCATACCCCTAGGTCTCTCCCTCAACAGGCACTGTTGATGAATATTTATACAGTAGAAAACACACGTATTAGGTCTCATAATACAAAATTATATATTTTATGTAAGGGTCGAAACTAACACATCAGGTTTCCGTAAGTCAGTTCTCCCTTTTTAACACACATTCGACAATGAGGCCATATCATTGTTTTTAACTGTCCTACTCATATGTCTTTGTTAACCAAGGTATATTCATTCTCATTTATTAATGAACCATTAATTATTCACATTATCTTAAATTAATTAATTAAATAATTAATTAATTAATAATAACATTTTTATCAATCAAGGTACTCATTAGACACCCATTTATTCTCATTTTTCATTATTATTTCAATCACACAATAAGGGGAAAAAACTCAAGTTAAAAAACATACAAATAACCCATTTTCCATTGAGTTCCTAAATTAATTCATGTTACAACAACCTTAATTGACTAGAATGATGAATACATACTCAATTATCATGCCACTTTAGTCCAAAAATAAAAATAATACAATTTTAAGAAATATCACATCACTCCACAATTGTGCCGCCAATAGTGAAATAATACACAACTGCACCAAAAAACAACAATCACAACAATCCCACCCTGAGTACTCAGATTTTCACCCGTACCTAGATTAGAAACTCCCATACATGAGCTCATTACCAATGCTCCACTCTAACAAGTCTTCCTTATTCCTTTTCCCATAATAGTAAGACAATTAAAGATTACAGGATATCAAACTCCATTGATACCACTTTATGACGTCCCAGCCCGGATGCCACTAAATGGTTACTCGATCCAGTTGGCCACATGTTCTAATGTGCGACTCCCCATAATGCAAATAAAGGTAAATCATGCTATGATAATTCATGTTACAAGTTACAATAATTAATATAAAATTAAAGATACAAATAATCCAAAATGGATCCCAATCCATGTTTGGATAATCATCCCATGTTCCAATCCCAAATAGAAACTTATCCTTGGTCCTTTCTGTTATTCTATCCTCCAATAAAAAATTATGATCGGGTATTGATCAGGTGGCCTATATAGGGTGTGAGTATGACTTAGTAGGCCACCACTAACAACATATAAAACCAGTCTAATAAAATATAATGCATTTAGTTTTAATGAAGAAAAGAATACAATGAAAAATATAAACAGTTATCACATTTTCCTTTAATCTTTAATCATCACACTAGGAAATATTCAAACCTTGTTTTTCATTTGAATCATGATTCACTATCATTTAATATTTGATGTACATCACCATTCATAGAACCCCAATAATCATTTGAATCACCATTCATTATCAATAATCATTTTGTGTAGGTCATCATTACTAGAATCCCAAATCTCTTTTAGTGTAGGATGTCATACCTAGCACCCCAATTCCCAAGGGTGTAGGTCATCATTCCTAACACCCATTACATATAAGTGCATAGATAACTATTGGGGTGGAATTACTTGTACAATTCCCAATTTCTACCATGGATTAGGATTTATTACCGAGAACCACAAAATCTCATCCTTTTAATCATTCTTTAATTCATAATAATTTTTTAACATTAATTATTTTATAATCCAATGGTTAGTTGATCTTTTCAAGGGAAATTATATATTTCACCAATTAACTAAGAACATAAACCATAAATTAACTTATCAATTAAATAATTAACCAATTACATTCTCATTCCATAATAAATTATTCACAATTAAGTATTTATTTCAAGAACCATCTAGTCATAATTAATCACCACACTTAATTATCATTAATTCCATACAATATTTAATAATTAATTATACAAATTAATTATCTTAGTACAATCAGTAAAATAACTCAAATAAAATAATACAACACAATATTAAATATCTAAGATAAATATAACTTTGGGTAACCTTTGATTCATTTGTTCTGTGATTCAATTATCAATAATCACTAAGGTAAACACACATCAACTAAAATTTACTAATTACTCCCATTTAGAAATAATTTTTCAAGGGAATAAAGAAAATTTATTAATTAATACAAATATCCTAAATCATGAATATTGGTGTTGAATTTAGACCAATTTCCTTGGTTCATTAATAGATTTTATCCTGATAAAAATCCCCAAAATCCAAGCAGCATGATGTCATTGATTAACCTTCGAATCTAAATCCCTAAAACCAAAATTAAGATCAATGTAATCAAGATATTGAAAATTTAGATATAGATTCACAATCATAGATCTAGATCTCAACCCATAGGTTTAGATCCAAAAAATGATAATGATCCTTCATGAAATTAATTAAGAAACATGGAGTAATGAAACTTGAGAATCATCAGGATGAAATCCACTTCCCGGGAGGAGAGTAGATCTTCATTTCGGGCTTCCAATTTAAAAAGAATGGCGTTCATATTACGTTGGAATCCCATCAAAAAGAATTGGGAACACCTAAAATCTATCATTACAGAGTCAAGGGAGAAATATGGGAGTCAGTAAGGGTTTGGGTGATTTTAAGAAGAGATTTTTGTATAGTAAAAAGTGTGCGCACAATTTCTCGGGAAGAGGCACATAGTTAGGCAAACCGTGCGCCAACTGTGTGGACTCCACTGCCCACATCTTCCTGGTTGGCATTATTTGGCCACATGGTTATGAAAACTATTTTCTAGATAGTAATACTCCTCTGTCCAATTTTTCTCTCTTAGCATGGTTTGGTCGCCCTATATTTGAAATTGTGTACAACCTTGTGTCCTTTATGTTTTCTCAAAAGTTCACCAAAATGCACCCCAAGATTCTAGTCCAAGTTAAAAGTAAATAAAAGATTAAAAAAGTACATGAAAATAAACCTGAGATAACTCCATCGAAATCCTGGATATTACATCCATACTTAAATGTGAAACAAAACTGTTGACTTTGGGTATAGTAAACTATCGCCACATGAACCGATGTAATTAGTTTTCCATCATTACTTCATAGAGTAGGATACAGTGATGTGTATAAAGATTACATATTATATTTATTATATAATTATATCTTTTTATTCATAATATCACTTATATATTCTTACTTCCCATTCTTTAGGGAATGTTATATGATCGCTCTTGTGTTTGGTGAACTAACACCTCACGAAGTCATGTGATTATTTTTTTCAAGTACAATTTGCATAGATTTTAATGAGGGTTAATTTGAGTTAGATATATGATATCAATAATATATAAATATTTTTTAAAATAAATATATCATATAATTCATTACCTTACAATCCATTGAATAAATGAGAATATAGTTCTTGTTTACAATAAACTACCACCTCACGAAGTGATGTGATTATTTTTCATAACAACTTATATATAACGAAAAAATGGTATATTTAATGAATATATGTTATATATATGAAATAATATAGATTTTTTAAACAATTATACAATACACATCTTTTCCCTTTAACCCATTAATGAAATGATATTTTCGGTCATGTGTGTGTATGACCAACTATCTCCACGCAGTGATGTGATAATTCTCAATGATAAAAAATGAAATATAACAGTATGTTGTACCTAAAAAAATTATTAAAAAACTTAATATAAATATGGAGATTGTGAAGGAATAACCAATGTTAAATATTAAAAAAATTCATAATGAAATATTTAGGAGAAATAAATGAAATTAAGTCTCGAAACAATAGTGGTAATGTATGAATATTAAATAATGGGTAAAAATATGTTATAAAAAGTTCATATATGATACAATAACTAATTATATGATTAATTCATGATTTAATTACATGTTTAAAACCACAATAAGTAATTTTAATGAGTTATTAACTGAAAACATGTGTGAGGTAAGGGGTTTCTTAACTCTATTTCTATTAATTAGGTTATACGATACCATTTTTCATAATATTATGCAATTATTATTCTTTAAATGACTTATTTGTGTATTTATTTGGAAATTATCCTTTTATTTGATTTATTATAAATTATTTCCAGTTAATAACACAAATTATTAATTCTCACCACAATTATATGAACATTATAAGTGTATTATATCAAATATCATTCATTGAGACACATGTTATTTTATGCACAAAATTTTTTCGATGGTTTATATACATTACATATATATAATATATCAATAATTCATCCTAAATGATTATATCTTACATTAAAATTTTCTACTTCATTCATGTAATTATCTGATTCATATTTTAACTAAGTGGCAAGGGATTTCTTTTCAAAATCATTTTAATCGGGATTTTTTATGATTGAATTAAGATTTAATGATTTTTTTTTAAAATTTTATGATAAAAACATTCATTTTATTATACTCTATTTATTAATTAATTTTTCATGTAATAGTTCAATTTTCAAATCTTTAGTATATATAATTATAGAGAAAATGTGTATATGAAAATACAACTTAATTTCTCGATTCAGTTGAATTCCATTTTTCATCAAAATCTATGCTTTCTAAATAGGTTCTAAAATATGTTTTATTATGATTTTTTAAGTATTTTTTTCCATTAATTGTATTTTTATTGAAATTTTTCAAAAAATATTCGTATAATTTTCTATATATGATTGTTTTTAAATTTTATTACAAATATGTGAAAGGAATAAATTTTTAAAATATTTTACAATAATAGAACTATTCCCCCATCCCGACCAATAAATGATTTAAAGAAAAAATTTTAATATTCAATAGTTATTTAAAAAAAATTTGTTTTAATTAATGTTTGGGAAATTTTTAAATTTGAACTATATAATTTCAAAGTAGACATGTTATTTTCTTCTAGAAACATTCAATGAAATATTTCAACATTATTATTCATCTGATATGACAACAATGTTGTTACTCAGAGTGAATTTTTTTTAAAAAAATTATTTTTTTATTCTTTTAAAATTTACATTTATAAATTAATATAACTATTTAAGTTAAGTATGGATTATAAATTATTTAAATATGTATCTCAAATATACACCTAGTTTATTCTAAATTTACTTTACAGGGTAATACATTCGTTATGATACTTTCTCAAAATTCATCACTATAAAATTTCATTTGATTGTGATATGATGAAATATTAAGAAAACCATTTTCATTCCATGGTTAATGGTTATGACATTCATTATGATATATTTCTTTAATTTGGAACAAATATATCATGATAATGTTATGAATTGTGTGTCAGGATATGACAACAATGGATTAGGTAATGGTTTATTCTATTTATGATGTTTTATTATTTATGATTTATTTCTTATGTCATACTTACATGTAGCTTCACATGGTCCTTCTATTTATGAAATTATGTCATAATTTTTATTCACACATAATGTTTCCCAATCATTTCTATTATTTTATTCTTATTTTTAGATATCCACTATTTTTATATATATTCCTAGTATTATCTAAATCAATATATGAGATTAAAACTATTTATGAAAACATTATAAAGAATACAATAAAATGTTTTATATTTAGTATCACATTATTGTTTTATGAAACAAGAATTCCAAAGACACTAGGCCTTTTTTATCCTTATTTTGTATTATTAGATTATTAGGATAAAATCCATGTAAAAATATATGTAAAAGTATTGGTATGTCATATAATTTAATATTTAGGAATTAAGGGATTAAATTAAGTATCTTTAAGTGGAAACATAATCAGTATTTAGTATAAGTAGAGTGATTTTTAGTAGATGATGTAGAGCTTCCAAGGATGTTATTTGAGGAGCTTATGTGAGAAAGTTTTCAAAACATTAATTATCTTACGTTTTCAAATATTTATATTATAAAAAGGTAGTGTATTGTAATTATTATTATATAATATCACATATTTTATATTTAGTGACATCAATATGATAAGCCAGTATGAATCTATATTCATAAGTGAAATTGTGAAAATACATTGAAAATATTGGATATCCTGTTGTTTTTTCCTCCACTAAACCTGAGTATCATTTTTATACTACGTAGTATTTGTTATGATCACCATGAATGTGGACAGTAGTGTATTCCCACAATTTTGGAATCAACTACATCCTTAATATTTTAGTACCTTATGTCCGAATTGTTGAGACTATTTGATTTGGACAATGATTAATGATTTTTCATGAGCCTAAAATGATCTCTTTATAAATCCTTATAAATATATAAAAATATAATTTTCCTTCCAAAAATATTTGTACTTATTAAATTGATTTTAATTTACTTATAAATTATCTTCAACATCATATTTCCATAAATTCATTTGATGATAAAATCCATTTCTTATCAAAAACCAATCAAGGAAATATATAGAATTTTCTACTTACATTACTAAGAAACATTGTTTGATGAATAATTTCTATACATTAGAAAAATAATATTGTACACATAACTATAAAATAAACTAAATTATTATAAAATAAACATCTTAGGTTTTTTATACAATACATATGCGATAAAATAAGATCGATAAATTTTCAAAAAAATATGATGAACAATTTCCACCATTCACTCTGATATGTGTCATAAGAGTTACCAAACATTGTTACGAAAATGATAATTTTTATCAGGATAAAGGTACATGTTGAAAATATAACCCATTTTAAGATTATTATTATACCTCATTAATTCAATGATAATTAATTTTCTTTATTGAATACAAGTAGATCATTAATTTTATTAACAATAGTCTATCATAATAGGGATTTTCTTTAGTGAGCATCAAATTTTAAAATAATATATATAATTATAGTTGATTATTGAGTTATGATATCATACCCTACTATCTATAGAGAGGTATATTAACAATCAATGACTTCATTATACTAATTAACTATTTTGGTGTAAAATATTAACAAAAACTAATATACTATTTACTCTAATTAATATTATTCTTAGATTTGATCCTAATAATGGATAGGAATATACACTATTTCAATGATAAATTTATCATATATTTATTTATAACATGTTATCATATTCATAAAAATGTATTGGGGAAAAATAGCTTCATAGAAAACATTATGATAATATAAGACCCAAATTAAAAATGCCTAAAATAAAACATTAATAGTAGAATTTTAAAAAATATATATATATAATATAAAATGGATTTACTGGTCTCACTCTTTGTGAAAAAAAATTACACTTTTGGATGACCATTATAATAGAAATAGAACATAATACTATTACAAAGGGTGTGATGTCATTGAATAAATTAGAGGGAATATTTTCAGCATTATAGAACTAAATAGATAATGACCCATTTCAAAGTATTAAATTAAATTTTTTTTATCGTTATTCATATAAACATTTCCATTTATATATTTTTTCTTGAGGTTTTTATGTCCCTTTAATGTTTTTAATGAAAATAGAAAATTTTATACAATTGAAAAAATAATATTTATTATGAGTGGAATGAATTTTCAAATTTCATCATGAATATAAAGTAACATACTCTTGTATGATATTTTGGAGGGTATTTCCCAAAAAAAATATATTAAATATTTAATATCTGGTAAAAAATTACATTTTAAGTTGACCATTATAACCATGTAATTAAAATTGTGTTAAAAGTATAATTAAATAACTAATTTAAATAACGCAATACATTAAATTTCATGATATACAAGAAATTAAAATATACATTCATTAAAATAAATATATGTAATATTAATTTTATAATTATTGTAGGAAAGAGCATTTTATAAATCTTCCATAGATTGATTAACCATAAAATTTTTATTTTGATTATTAGTCACTAGGCATGGAAATATGGCATCATTCGTTATGTATTTACAACTATTAAAATCCACATTGAATATACATGATAAGTAGCTAACTATTGTATTTTCACAATAATTTCCAATGGAATAGTGATATCTATGAATTTCAAAAATGAGAATAAAATTATATTCATCCATTAATAATGTCTGAGTTATATGACCTTATTTTTCTATCACTTTTTCAGCCATATTATTCTAAAATACACACTAATGAAAATGTTCAAAACCTTTAACATTTTAAATATTTTTTGATTCTATAAATTTTTTAAAATTGAAGATATTAATTGATATGAATTTTTTTTCAATACATTATATAAAAAATATTATTTTTAATTTCCCATTCAATATATTATAATATTTATTTCCCATAAATATTATGGAAATATATAAATATTTTCATTTTATTTAAATACTTTGAAATGAATTACGTTATTTTTTATTCCTCATTCTTCATACCACATATCCATATATTTCATGACAATTAAAAATTTACTATTAATTCTAGGGGAAACGGAAGAATCGTGTTTAGAATTATTAAGGATTATATAAATGGGGTTTTGATTAGAATTTATGACATGTAATTCACTTCATGAGATTAATGGGGAGGGATATTCAGGAAAAATTTAAAAGGTACATATCATTATTACTAGATTGATTTCTCATTGATTTATATTGACTACTATATCAATGTAAAATACTCTAATTTAATAAAACATGATAAAATTTATCATTGGACATGAAATTTGAAAATAATATCGTTAAAATTATATACCCCTAATAATGTTATGAAGAAAAAAAATAAATATCACACATATATGACTAGGACTCAACAATCATTAATAGAATATTCTATAATTCATCCTAAAGGAAAAATAATTTAATATCTATGTGTGTGTGTGGAATATTTAGTTGATATTGTGTCATGAGTTATCTATTGTGAAAAATGTTCATATCATACGTGTGTCCTTAATCTAGGCATGACCCTCAAGTCTTAAATATCAACTTTCTATATGAATTTATCCTCTACCTCCCAGTGGCGATGGTGTTAACTCTATAATCATGATGTGGTGATAATATTTTATATTTTTTACATGGATTCCTCTATAGAGATCATTTATATATCTTTTTTCCCTCATATATTTACGACATACCCATGAATATCATTGTTTGAAGGTTATGTAATTTAAATTCATTTGATTAAATCCTTTTATCCAATATCATGGTGTACACATTCTCATTTTGTGAATGAGTCTATGGGAATCATAAAAAATGATCAGTATTATTATCCCTGTGTAAATATCTACTTTATGATGTGATATGAGGGAATCATATGTTAACCATGTAAATTATCATAGGTAAATGACCCAATGAATTATATTTTAGTCATATGAGGAAAATGTCTCTCATAATATAAGTTATCCTAGGCTCATATTCAATGACACAATTTCTTCTTCACCATAAAACACTCATTATCATCACTTGAGGAAACCTACGTTCATCAAACAAAACAATATAGGCTTGCCAGTTAAGGCTTCCCTATCTCATTTACAAAGGAATTCTATTCTTTTAAAAATTGATGATTCTAATATTCCACACCTAAATAGAAAATGGAGATATCCCATTCATTCCATATATTCTTTTTATGCTCATCATTAAAGGATTATCATGAAAATAGCATGAGATATAATTTTACACACATTACTTATAGGGAGAAAAAGAATAAAAACATTTTTCATAGGCTTTACATTCTTCTTTCCTAGGGTTAGGGTTCTAATGAAAATGGTTATTCCAAATATCCCTGTTTTTAATTTATTTTTAAATGAAATAAGTAATTTTTGGATATTTCTGCACACAATCATCACATATGGTCCAGTAATATGAAATAATTTTTGTGTAGATTTTCCCAAAAACATTAATAATTTATGTGTGAGTCTTTGGTTTAATGTACAATGGGGATGGACTAGGAACAATTATCGTGTATGGGACTACAACATTTAACAATCTTGTGATAAGTATTATATGAAGTAATAACTATATAATGTCATGGTTAGAGGAGCTATGTACTCTATAAATATGATCTGGTATTGATGATACATCCTTATAAGGGGAAATGAAATGGTAAAGGAATTATTGTTCTAGAGATGGTACTATCATCTCAGGCTCATCACCAGAAGAATATCCTTACAAAGGGGAAATAATGATACTTCTGACATGGGATAGAACCACAAATAAATATTTAATGAATATTATTTTTTTATAGGAATCAAATACCATTGAGTTTTAGGGTAAAATTTAAGTTCTTATATGATAACCGTACCATGGAAATTAAAATCATGTGGTAATTATAAATATTCTCTATGAGGTAAGACAACATGTGATTGAGGTGGGGGGGGTTACACTATGATATTCTTAATATATGGAGATTCATCTAATTTCTATAATAAGTGGAATCCCATGCTCATGAAATAAGGTATACATAGTTCATCACTTTGGGTATCTTATGTTTATTGTATACTTTAATCTGCATCTAACTATATTTCACTCTGGAAATTTTATATAGTTTTACATCTTACACAGTGAATGATTTATTATGATTAATTTCATCATCTTAAAATTTCTATACTAAAATATTGGAAAATAAAAAATAATATTTTTGGTATTATATATAAGGCTTCCAAATCCATGTTAGAGTGAGGGGATATTATGATGGAATTAACAATAAGTGCCTGTTGAGGGGGGGGGGAATTTTTCACACATGATGACTCCATTGTTAGTGCAAAAAAATCCATTGTTTATTTTTTTATAGAATGAAAAATCGGTGAACACTACTCAATTCAGGAATCATAAAGGTTTATTATATGTGAATTACCATGTTAATATTTCTTCGAATGGATTTATCATGAATAAGACTAGATCATGTGGGTTTTGGTCCCTTTACAACTTGATTCCATTTTTTATGAATGTAGAAATCAAAATAGAGTACCCAGTGTAAATTCCACACAACATTATAGTCATGACAATGATTAATGCTAAGTGAAAACTATTATACCAATCAAAATTTTTATGATGGTATATATCATTTTTGAAGAAAATCATTGTTTTATCGTTTTCAGCCGAACATATTGAATAATTAAGGTATTGGGAAAATTTTGGGATTGTACAAAGCATGGATTCTCAAGATATCGAAGAAACAGACTGAGAAAACATTTTATCGAAACCATACAACCTATCTTATATAGTTAGGCAAAAAATTTGTTTTCTAAATGGATGTATAGGGTTTTACAGTTAGGATTAATAGTTCAACCGCAATAGAATAGTTATGTATTCTTCCTCAGTGATTTGATAGATCACATTTTCATGGGATAAACATGGTTTGAAAAACTATAAACCTAGCCCATCTAGGATGGTCCTTGGAAAATATCTGGTGCACGGTTGGTTCAGAGTTTATAAAACCATGAATACAAACCTTGTATCCCTTCACAATGTCGGTGAAATGGCAATTTCCAATTCTCACTTTAAAAGAAACTTTTTTTTCTTTTACTTTTTTCCCCAGTACCATGACATATGAATCTCATCCACTACCTATTATTAGTCTTAATAGACAACTCCATATGAGGAGTATTTTTTTACTTCATCATCCATTGAATTGGATAACTAATGATAAGAGATTGAATTCACTTGATTCCTTTCTTATTTTCTCATTTAATGTCCTATTCTATTTTTAATATTTTTGATATCATGTTTTCGTTAAAAATTTTCCATTTTTGTTTGACTTTTCTTTTTTGATCTTTGTCCTTTATACATAAGTATAACTAATTTTAAATGTTCATAATAAAAAAAGATTTATACATTTTAATATCATAAGTAAACTTTTTTAACAATATATATGGTAGTTGATAAAAAATTAATTGTAAACGTCTTCATTAGATGCTAACCAACTATTAACACGATGACCTCAAAAGGTTAGAAATGGGAATTATGATAATTTAGTAGGACCTATATATTATACATCAGGTGTTTTAATTTAATTATTTTAATTTTTATATTGTACATAAATATTAATATAATATTTTCTTAAGAATTTCATAGAGAAAAATAGAAAGAGGAGTGGATAATGAGAGTGAGAATTGATGAGAACATACCCTCTTCCCATTGTTATTTCTTTTATATTGAACTAAAATACATTAATGATGGAGTTTGACAGGTCCAAAAAAATTGTTATGTATTCTAATATAACTATGAATGAATATATTGGTGTATATTTGGATTTAAAAGGTTAGTTATGAGCAGTTTTTTAAGTGGAAGAAGATGGGTATTTTGTAATTCCTGAGATGTGTATTTTTCGAATAAAATTATAAATAAAACACACAGTCATTGGAAAACATGTAATAGTGAATTGATCACAATATAAGATATATATAAATTTAATTCAAATGTTTTATGATTATATAAACCCATATAATTCAATATTACTTATTATAAAAAAATAAAGATAAAAATTTCAAACAATTGTTTTTTGGATGGACCACTCCTTCCATTTGGAATTGGAACAATTGTATTAGGTTTTGAAAATAATTTCATTCTGTATTATTGAATAATTTGTGAAATTAATTTCTTTTTGGTTGAGCCTCATGTTCTTGAAAATATTATTCCATTATATCATCAATAATATTGTAATTAAGGATACAATGGTTATAAAAAAATTGTATTTTTAATATTCACATGAAAATTTAAGTATTTCATAAAATTAAAAAAATGACCCCGGAGAAATCGTAAAATGATGATTTAAAAAATCACATTAATTTTCTCAACATATTTTTATAACATTATCAATTTTAACTATTAATATAAAAATTATTATTTTTACAAATTAGATTAAAATATGATTTACTAAAAAGGTGTTGGTATTCTATTTTATATTTACTCTAGTTACCACGTCAAATAATCATTTTTGTTTTACCTTAAAAACTCTTTGAAATAATTTATTTGTCTATTTCTATATAAAATTACACCCATGGTCCAAGATCATCAGTATTTTATCTTCATAAGAGAAGTAATTCATTATTTTTACCACAACTGTATTTAGTACTCTTTAGGGATAAAGTAATTACTTTGTCTTGAGATACATGTGTAATTTACATGAATAATCCCTTCCACAAAAAACAAAATGGAAATGATATTAAATATTAGTAAAATAATTTAAAACTAATGAAATAATAATATTGATTTTTGAGCGAAATTTATGTTAATAATGAATGAATTTTTTTATTTATAAGAGGTAATGTTGTCATTCTAATATTAATGTGACCATTGGGAATATTAATATAACCATTAATAATAGTAACACGATTTTTGGAGTAAAAATATAACCTCAAAATAATTGAATTTGAAATTTTTAATACTTATCATTACATAGTGACATAATGATGTTGTAATTTGACATTACATTCTAATGAATAAAATTTTTGTTAACAATATAATTCATTAATGAATAAATGATATTTTATTTAATTCTTCACATATATCTATAATAGGAATTTAATAAGGGTTAAAGATTTATTGGAAAAAGAGATATGAAGTTATGGAGGTATTGCACTCCTCAGTAGAGATTAACCTAGACAAATTATTACACGGATCAAGAATATATTTGGAGGAAGGGGTATCTTAGTACTGATGAGATATAACGGTATAAATTGAAATATGTGTTTGATGAAATCGCAATAGGTGTGGTGTGTTGATATTTTAATTTACAGTAGTGTCTTCATAAAGGAGTCTAAATTAGTAAATATCCTAGAGATCATGAATCAAGACACCATATTTTCTAGAAGGAGGAATAGTATAAGACCAATCCAACATAACTGTTTTGTTTAATAGGAGAGGAATAATGTATTACAAAATTTTATGTTATGTGATTAATTATGTAATATGTATTCTTAGGTCAAATGAATGGATATTGAACATGAAATTTAACATCATATGAACAGATGGAATAAAAAAGGATCATTTTTAATTTTAATGGGGAAAACAATCCAACATCTCTATGACTGTGTGATAAAAAATGTTTTGTATAGGGTAAGATTCATAGAATGATAATTATAACTGGGTGAATTAGTTGGGGTTGAGAATAATCACTAACCACTAAAAAACACCTAATGATTGTGAAACTAGTTGGGAGGGAATCCTTGAAATATATCTACCCTGAAAAAAATACAATTTGAAAAAAAGGTTAATACGAAGGGTGATATGAATTTTCATGAACAAATTGGAGTAGGAGAGGTTAAATTGTTCCCATAAACATAATAATTACAATGGATCCATTTCAAAAGATATGTATTACCATTGAAAAAATTTAACCCAATGATAATACTTCCATAGTGTCAATAATAAAAGAAAAATATGACATTTGATTTGTAATAAAAATTATATATTTAGTATATGTCATATTTATTCCATTAATCCACTCATAAATATTCCCTATAAGGGATTCATTCATTAAGATCATTATGTTATCATTAATGGGGAGTGAGTTCAAAAATCAAATATTAATGATGGAAATTTCAACTCAATGGGCACAAAGTGTGGGGGCGGGGGGAATAATCCAAAGGATATATAAGAACCTTGATGCCACAATGTTGTGGATTGGGAAAATCAATGGGGTGTACGTGGATTGATGGATTGTCAATACCATTAGAGGAATATGTATTAATAATTCCTTTTTTTATAGGGAGGAATATTCCACTCCATAATGCTATAGTGTTTAGGTTCATTAATACCATATAGTGGGGTTATTATATTTTAACATAATGATGTGGCAACCAGTTCAGATATGTTTGGATAAACACTATGAAAACTAAAAAATCATATTTTATTAGATATCCAAATCCTAATATTGATTATCACAATAGAAATTCCAACATAATTTAATGTCATGATGTTTTGTAGGAAGGGAGTTACTTATATCACAACAATTGAAGAATTGATGTAGTGTTGGGTAGATATCAAAAAAATAGATAAATAGATTATAGGGTGTTAACATTGTTTAGGTTCGTGATTATTATACCAAAAGAGAGGTTGTCTGTATAAAGGGGAGGCAATGGATTTGGATATGAAATAAAAAAATGAACTCTATTACAAAAAAATAATGGATGATGTGAACAATGTCGTATGTTCTGTATCTTGGACCATAGGACCATTCTGTTAAAGGTTATACAACCAATACAAATGGGATACTCATATTTTTGATCATACAACTTAGACCAAGGAGAACTAATATCACCTTAATGAAGAAAAATATATAATATCTGGAATGAATTAAGGGGTTGGTACACATGATCATTCAATTAGGGTAATATAATATATAGTTTAATATTTGTATTCTTGGATTTGATGATTTTATACAGAAATTAATATAGGATAATGGGCATAAAGAATCAATCTACAATTTCTCTAGACGACTGGTTCTAATGAAAAAATCTTTTATTTTTTCTAGGGCTAGATATTATGACTCATAAGACTTGTTCCTTTTAAATATGTTCTATATCATTATCCCATGATAAGAATAGAAAACAAAATATTAATGGAAATATTAACCTTTTCTTAGGACATCTATTATGATATTTTTTTCTTATTAATACATTATACATATTTCATAGTGCAGTGAAGTGTCTTTTTAATTACACTATAATGGTATAAGGATTAATATCACCCAACTTTGACCTAGGGGTGATACCAGTTTTAATTTATGGTTATTTTACCGTGGATGAGGGAGTACATATACAAATACAAAAAGAAAAATCCTGGCATGATTGGAAAACATGACTAGTAAAATGAACTTGTATTTGAGAATATAATATCATATATTAAGGACATGATGCATGAAATATGTGAGTATATTTTAATGAAAGTACTTGATTATTAACCAAAAATTAATAAAAGGTCCAATTAAGATATATGACTACTCAATGTGGAAATATAGGGTTTAATATCAGGATGCATATAACTATGGTAGCTAGATATTTGGGTCACACAACATGTAATAATTAAATAATGGTGCAATATCACTATGACACAACAGAGTTCAAGGAGAATTAAAGATTAATTATAATGATTCAAGATAAGTAAAAGGTGGTGGATGAAATGTTCCAGAAAAACAATATTGGATATCTTATAGCCAATTTGTATCTCCTGTAATGTGAATCATGTCATAGATTCTTTTAGTCATAAATCAACATAGATCTGTCTCACACATTGAAGGAAACAATAAATATAATAGGCTCTTTGGTCAGAAGTATGGGTTCAAAACTGATAGTAATATATGAAAACTCTATCTTTAAAGTAAAAACTGAAATGGTTCAAAAATGAAGGCTTGATCCATAATGTAAAATCAATGAATAATTACGTATCTCTTTGGGAATAAACAAACACACATGTATTTTAAAACATATCATTATTAGAGAACATATGTGGGTGAAACTACTAATAAATGATTTAGTGTATCATTTTGTGTATATTAATTTAATTACAATGAATTTTAAACCATGTGGTATGTGTGATAGACATGAAATAAAACATAACAAGGTGAGGGAAAAGGGGGTCTTATATATTATATGGTTGTATATCTTTTCATGGTGGGGAGGGATGTGGTGGCCTATTTAGAATGAAAGATATTAAAAATATAATGTCAGTGAAGGTCTAAGGGGCCAAGTTCCACATAGAAATATTTCAAAGGTGATAAAACCATTTCTGGTCGTGATTTTTTCACCTTGGTGACTAGAAATTCACAGACATGTTTTATAGACTGGGTGTGGTGATATGGCCTATATATAAATAACTTGAAAAACATGATCAAAACTATAAATTCATGAATCTCGATTAGATTAGATCTAAAATATCACATTTCATGATGATGACAGGAATATAGTTATAGTTCATGATTATTCGACCGAAGGTGAGATAATAAGAATGGAATTAGGTAAAGGAAACCCATAATGTGAATATAATGATTATTAATGCAATTATAGATGATATCCTAAAGAAAAAAGTGGGTAAACATATTATAAATCCTTGATTATAAAATTATGAAATCATATTTATTCGTAAAAAATCATTCTTTGGTTATAAAAACTAGAATCTAGATATCTATATCTGGTAGATATATTACAATATTAGTATTGAATACAAGAGATTGTACTACATCAAATGAATTAGTATTCCGGTAATACTAGATATGTATATACATTATATTATCATAATAATGTTGAACAAGAACACATTATGAGAACATTATTATCCCATAAATAATGTCTACAAAAAATACCCATAGTTCACGTATAGGTTTTATGGGGAGGGGAAATAAATGAGGGTTATATTAGATTCACTATAAGGAGAATCATACAGTGGATGTTATCATACCATAAAAAAGGAATATGTTATATGACATGAATTAAAAAAAAATATGATTCCACCATAAAATAATATTTTGAATATTCAATATGCTTGAAAATAAATGAAAACAAGGACAATAATAATAATTTATCTTATATTGTTGAAATGTATAATGTTGGGAAACAAAAAATGTATTCAAGACATTGTTCTAAGATACTAGACTAAAATGACGAGAGGTATAACAAAATAACTAACATATTTTGTCTCATGAGGTCTGATAGTCCATCGATGATTTATATAATATCTATGCCCACACATAACCTTATAGTATACAATGCATTCATGATAATAGAAAATAATTTATTTAATTGCATTCCCTAAGGATCATATGGATCAACAATAAAATGGATAACCATATAATGAAAATTTTATAAAATTAATACTTATCAATTCAATATAATGATGTGGATCACTAGTTAAACATTACTCAATAAATTTTGAAGTTTTCGGGTGTCATTAATGTAACTATAATTACCCATGTCAATAAAAGATAGTGTTTAGTGGACATTCAACATGTTCGGTTATTTGTTGAAGTTAAAAATTGGTTTCCATAGTATGCATTAGATGGATATCAATAAAATGGAATCAAAATTATTTAATTATTTTTTATAAGAATAATGTGATTGTTCTTAATCATATCCCCCATAATTTTTGGGCTATGTGGGCATTATTTATAACATTCATCATTCATTTGAGTGATGATTGAGTCAATTTTCATCAAAAACTGTTATATTTTTTTACTCTTAGTTTTCCCTATTCCAAAATAACATAATCCTTCCAATATCCAAATAAGGATGTTTTTTATAGTACACTACATAGAAATTTACATTCCCAAAACTTATTATGGTATTTACACCATGGAAAATAATATGTTTTAATAAGGTTTTAGAGAATCCTGGATCAAAATAATACAAGGGAGGGACCCCAATATATACTTATAAATACATTAAAACCCTATATAATATAGGAAATGTTATTCTATGTCAATTGAAATATCAAAAAATGTAAATATGTGGTGAAGATAACTTGAGTCCCAAATAATAAAATAATTATCGATGAACCCCATTAAAGGTATTTTTACTTGTTCAATCAACATCTCATGACAGATATACAATCAAATGGACAATAAAATTTCATGAATGAAAAAAATTTCTTGATAGAACAACTCAAATAGGTATTTTATAACCAAAAAAATTACATTAGGTTCATAATAAAAAAATATCTTATATACAGGATTTGATGATGGAAATCCCTCTCATCTTTTCCTTAATTCCTTGACCGTAATTTATCCTCCTATATAAACTAAATACCTAAATTTATCACCTAATTAAGAACTCTGATAATAACTATTTTAATTTATACAATTCATATGTTACTGTTCCCTATAATAATTTAACATATTTTCTCCATTCGTTTTTTGTAGCTTTAATAATTTGTACACATTTGATAATAAGAGTGGCTATATTCATTATTTATATAATTTTAATATTATATAGGTTATTATATTTTTATTTACTGATGATTTATTATTATTATTTGTTTTCAAATTCCATTTGTAACATTTTCAGTCTTTATACTCAAATATGATATCAATAACAACCATTATTTAGTTATTTTTGATTAACAAATTGTTTTTTCATATCTAATGTATTAAATATTGATATAACAACTTCGAAAGATAAAGAATATTTATTTACACATTTATGACATGTTATATCAATAATTAAATTATCATATTACTTCATGGTATAAATTAATAGTTGTGTTCTAGTAGAATTTTAAATTGACCAAAACATGAATAGATTAAATCCCTAGCATGGTTCATACAAAGGAAAATGATCAATGTTCCTTATATAATTTTAGTGAATCCTTATATGATTCATGAAGACCAACATAGTCAGCTTGAGTTTTCCAACATAAAATAATGTTGTATAAAGGGTAATAAACAATATTGGACACTACTAGATTCATTACACATAATATTGAAAAAAACAAGAAATTTATGTTCTACTATAATATTGATATAATAGATTAAAGAAGATCATTTAAATTCTATGGGAAGGAAAAAATTAAATTCCACCCCAATAGTTAGTTGTTTATAATGTTACTATAGCCTCTGGTTTGTATGGGGATGAAGAGGGTGGAAAAAATGACCTTGTGTATAGAGGTTCTTGTTTGATCGTGTAATATGTGTTGAAAACAATTAATCCCTAGATGGATGAGATATATGCAATGAAAATCCAAAAAAGGTGGAATGGTGAAATCATTATTGAAACCTACATTCAAATTTTAATATGAATGTTTGTTCGGATGATGGATGAATATAGATGAAATCATGATTTTAACTTCAAATACATACCATAAAAAATATATTATTGTCTTATATATTACATATTGATTTCTTTTTCTTTAGTTCATCTCTAACACACTTATTTCTGGATCGATCTAGGGTCAGATACTTATCCGGTTACAAGTATCAAAGGATATTTTTATAATAGTATTTTGTATCAGAAGAACTTTTATATTGGGTGACTGACTATCCTTATTAATCTGTGTGGTTTTAGAATTTTTTTTCAATGAAATTATTATTATTAAATTCAAAGACTTATTATCTACTTTATGAAGTCTTTTTTTGAATCCTTTCATGTTTTCAAAGGAAATATAGGCTTGGAGATACTTTTCCAAAAGTTAATATTCAACCTTTATAGCCTCAGTTTGGATGTTTTTGGTCATGATTTGGGTTTTATTTGGTTTTTTATATTTTCTATTTATTGGGATGAATAATTTAGGTTGACCCATGTTGTACGTATTATGTTATGCGTACTTTTTTCTATATTTTTATTTGGAGAAAATAATTGTGGAAATGTATCGCATAATGGTATTTTGGAATATTAGTTATTTTTAACGGAAGGAGTAGAGAAATCTTGATTCAATGAAGAAGTCCATTGAACAACTCTTGAATGCTATCTGTATATGTGTATTGTTTTGTTACAGAATGAATCTGCATTGTAACTCCGTAAAAGCACATGTTTTACATTCTTTTTTTCCTAGTGATCAATCTATCCATTTTTTATAGTTTTGATTTTGAAATATGTATGTAAATTAAATTTTATTGCTATATTTTATAATGTTATCTTTGATTTTAACCCATGGCCTCATATCATGCTCTTTGTGTCCGTATTTGCTGGTATTTAACACAGTAAATAGTCCATTATTCATAAAAACAGAATCGTCATTTTGTAAATTATTTTTATATAATAATATAAATTATTGAATCCATTTAATAATAACAAAATTATACATTTTTATACGCAATTTTTAAAATATTAAATAAAAAAATTAAACTTTTTATTGAAAAATGTGACCTTTTTTAAAATATCAAATATAGAACTATTAATTAATCTAAATTTTTAAAAATTTATAATTTCACCGGTAAAAAATTTAATTTTTCTATTTACCAGTGTTTTAGTTTTATTTCATGCTTACATCCATGAAATTTCATTTACATCATAGTTCTATTGAAAATAGTATCTTAACTAATATCAAAAAAATCAATAATTTAAAAAGTAACTGAAATGTTCATCTTAAATTATTATAATCATAAAAATTAAAAAAAAAATTATTCTAATTATTCTAATAAAATTAATGCTTTCATAAATTCAACATAATATTATACTGACTAATAAACTATATTTAATGTTTTCAACATGTGATTGTTCTGGATATGGTGGTTTCATACTATAGTTGGGTCTTTTGTATTACATTACCCTTGATTTATTTAACCCTTTAAATTTGAATATATAAAATATATTGAAATAATTTTGATACTACATCATCATAGATTACCTTGGATCCAATAATTCCTCTTATAGTTTGGGGTTTCCCTAAATAACATTCACTAATTGTGTTGTCTAATTCTAAAACACTAGACCTCTAGTGTTAAAAATAAAAACAATTAATTTATTATAAGAGTATTCAAGATCCACTTATAATACATATGCTACAACCACCTGAATTGCATTTGGGTTTTATTTAATTTCTAAATAAATATGGATGTTATCATGTACTTTAGAAACATCGGGTGATGTCGTAACATCCAAAATCTAGTAGTCCATGATCCAGTGGCTATTTTACATAATTGCCATAGTATATATGGGATTTTATCCATATGTATCAAATAGAATATTTTTCATGGTATACTATATGCTTACAGTATTATTATATTATATCTGCAAAAAATAACAAAACATTAATATTAATGTGAGAACATTATTTTTTCTTGTACTAAATCATTAAAATCATTCATAGATCCCTTCTCATGATCCTAGGGAATGAATATTATAAAATAGAGTCTTCTTATATTCTGTCTAATTAAAATTCTTCAACAAAAAATATCATGTAATAAATAAATAATGAATAATAATGAATAGTTAAAAATAAAAAAAATATGTAATTAATATCATAAAATGGGGCTAAATCCTTGGATGAAAACCCATGATAATGTTCCTTGTTTTCAAAAATAATTAGTTTCTTGATGATACAATGAATAATTTTCTGCATAAAAACCTTACAACCAAGGCCAAGTTCCGTGAAATAAAAAATAAATAGGTAAGGTGTATGAAATATACCAAACCAATTCTGACATGTGAGTCCTAACAACGAATTGTGGGGATATAATGGTCCCGCACCATCACATACTGATTCCATTCATTAAAAAATAAATAAAATAAATAATATTTCATTACAAAATAAAAAAAACTTTTTTTTTGAATAAATAGCATAAAAAATGTTAATATGTTCCACAATCAATAAATACGGAAACATTATTATAATCCTTCTAGATTAATATAGAATATGTTAAAAATAAATTATATGCAATTTAAACTTTAATAGTCACAAAAATATCTTCAAATAGGTGAAAATACATTAAAAGTCAATGAAAAATTAATGAGGGAAAAAATATCATTTCGATGTCCCTTATATCAAAATTAAAAAATATATATTATAAGTAATAATATAAAAATTTAAAATAGAAATGTAAAATTTAACGTTAGGATTCATTTAATGTTATATTCATGATTTTAGGATAATTCATTTGTGTGGTAATGTAAAAAACAAATATTATCTTCAAAACATTGGTATAAATTACCTCATTTGTAAATTGTCAAGAATATCCATTTAAAACATTCTATAAAAATATAAATGAAGTGGGTAAAAAATAATTCAATAAATAACATTATAATTTTTAAAAATATATGTATATTTTGAAAATGAAAAAAAAATATTCGTGACTGAATTAAAAAAATGTCAGTTTTGTTTTAAAACTATTTTTTGGTATTTTTGAGTGCCAAATACATTTAAAATAGAACTAATCCTTTATTTCCCCATAAATAACTAGACTATCACACAATATAATCGGATTAAATATTAATATCACATAAATTATTAACATAATCTTGAACATAATTAATATTGAATCATGATGATATTGTGAAATAAACCCTTACATATTTCCAAACCTACATTATAAGTTATTTTAACCGCATGTATAAAGAAATTATTAATGTTTAATAATAGAACCATGAAATTTCTCATAATATAATATATGATCCAAATATAACATCTAAATGTGTGTTTATTAATTATTATATATTAAAATGATCAATTTTTAACTATTTGGTTTTTTGTGTGAGTTTTAGGTCATCATTTTCTATCCTCACATTGTTCTCCAGATTACATAATATAAATAATGTCAGACTAATATAAATATAATATATACATATTACATTCACATTTATAATAATCAATTAGGGGTGATAATATAAAATAAATTAAGTTGCTTCGTATAGAAGGTGGTCGACATGCACACATTAGTGATGTTACCTTTTTTATTAGATATAAGGGAAATGAGTTAAATGATATAATATATTTTAAAAATAATAATAATTCTAAATTTTATATTTATATTCATTAATTTAATATTTACATCTATCCATGTAATCTATTAATGAAAATTGTATTAACAACGTTGTGATAATACTAGGGCATACATATAAGAAAATAATTTATTCCTTATCAATAGGATACAAAGGAGGTTGAAAATTGAACACCAATTTTACAAATAATATTAATTATATTAATAATAATACATTAATTATTTTAAAATGGTTTTAGCTTATTTAGGTAATAGAGAATAAGAAAAAAACATTGAAGGAGATAGTAATGATGATCAACTTTTCTTTGAGAGAACTCCTTTAGATTACAAAATAATCCATCATAGGAATGTATTATATTAAAAATATGATGTCTTGTTCATGGTTATAATGTTAGAAAATAATTTTTTTAGGGATTTTATAACTTATAGTGATCAATTTATGTGTTAATGGAAAGAGAAGAGGTGTCGTTTTATAAGGCACGGTAGGGACACATATTGAATTACATAAAACAATTTATAATATAAATTTATTTTCATATGAAAGTGGATAATAATTTTAATAAATCAAATTATTATATGGATAATTCAGAAATATAAATCTCCATTGTGTTTTAATCAAGTTGTTTGTTTCATCGGGTATTCTAATCCATTTATTTCTAACATGTTACCCCACTACACCCCTAACCTAGGTGATCAAAATTTACCCCGGTTACTATTAATTTTGGTCAAAAAATAAATTAAACATATTTCATAATATGTATTATTATAGTTTAAAATATGAAATATTATAAAATATATAAAACTGCAATAATATTCATCAATTATAATTAATATTATTTCTTTAAATGAAAGGTCAACCATTTAAAAAATTCTATTATGTAATGAAAATGATTTTATTGAAAAATTATTAATAACAATAATTACAAAGGTAATAATTTGAGTATTATTAATAATATTTTAATTATTTTAATTTATATTCCCACAAAGAAATTAACTTCGAAATAAATTATTAAATAAAAATAACAAAAATCTTGTTTTATTTTAACAAAAAATATATGATTTCGCAAATATTAGAAATTTATTTATAATTTAATTTAAAAAAATAATTAATTAATAAATAGGTACCATGTCTATAAATTGTTTTACTAATATTTAATATTGTTATTATATCATTATAATGTCATAAAATTTAATGTTTTTATAAAATATTTATTTTTGACAATTCAAAAAAAAATAGTTTTTCTGAAAAAGATAAAAAATTCACCATATGATAATCATGACCTGGTGAATTAAAAATTTAAAATCATTTAATAAAATTAATTTGACATGAATTAGTAATGTAATAACCTAGTCTTCCTGAGCCATTCTTTTTTGAAAATATATGGGTTGTAATGTTCTTGTGGGTCATTGGCTTCTTTCCCGAGAGTTTTCCAAATACTTGGTTCCACCAAATGGATCCAACAGTCATGGTGGAACATTCATAGTGTCTCTGTGATAGTGGAACCATCATTGTCGCACCATCATGGTCACACCATTTATAGTGACATAGTTACGGTGTCTCACTAAATAGTTTCACACCCCCTTACTGAGTTTCCCATCTTCTTTTTAGTTTTACCCTAGTAACGTCATGTTTTATTTAAAATTGTATTGATACCCTATTCAAATTCATTTAATAACATTAAAATATGTTTTGAACCCTCAATATTAGAGTGAACCATGAGTTACCAAAACATGTGGCAATTTTTCTGGGGTGTCACACCATTGACACATTTTACAGTTTCAACCATGTTACATGTTTTTCTCTTTATAAATGAAATCTATTAACTCACACCCACTATCTTCACCATATCATAGGATGAATATTAACTTTCAATCAATACCATTATGTGAAACTACCAAACCACATGTTCGATCCACATTTTTACATTTATGTACTTCCAAATTGTCTCCGTGATTTTAGGATCTGGAAAAAAATATTAAGAGGAGATCATCTCTTCACAATTACTTTTTATTTCCCTATGTGAACCTAGAGACTTACCCCAAAGTCAATTTGTGTGCCCATGATGTATCCCATTCCACTCAACCTTGATGCCCTTGAGTTTTCTTTTCCTCCATGTTGTGCATCCTCAGTTCATGGTGTCGAGTGAACACATTGATCCATTTATCATCCAAGTAGTGGTTCTTACAAAATCTCTCTATATACTGCATCATTGAGGGTGTGTGTAATTATGATATTTTAGGATGAAGATGAAACCAACATTAATGATGAAAATAATTGTACTATTAATTAATTAAGGGGCTTGGATGTTGATGATGTTTGTGTTCTATACATTCGTTTTTATTTTGTGAATTGTATGGGATTATGTCCACTAAAAATCATGGTCGGTGTTATTTTGTTCCACAAAATTGATCATCTATTTTATGGATAATCATTGGGTTAATTGAATGTAACATGGAAATTGGGTAATCACATAAAATTGGATGATTAAGTAGATTCCCAACAAATATTAATCCATGTGTTATCCCCTGGTTATCCAAACTAAATGAATGAACATAGTTAATGGTGTGCTTAAATCTGATAACATCCTTGCTCGGTTCTGGTGATATGTGTGGTTGGTCTGTTTGATGCCTTGTGGATTGATTTGAATGCGAATGGAATATCTGATTGAGATGTTTTTGGTTAGGGAATATGAGTCCATGTGGAGCCGGTATTTTTGGGATTGGTTTGGTTTGAGTAAATTGAGGGATCTCAAATACCCCTTTTGTTGTTTTGACTATACAAGAGAAGCGAGTGTGAATTCTTAAATTGCTTCTTGTCCATTTTTTTATTCATTTTTTGTTTTGGATTATGGTGGTGTCTATTAGATTCCCAGTAGTGGAGGATTATTTCAATGGAATCAGTTTAATATTATAATAATAATGTGTTCTATGGGGAAAATATTTTCAAGATGTGGGTTGTTTTTAGGTTTTGGATGTGTTTTATTGGTTCATGTAGTGGTGGCAGAATAATTGGTCACATGCGGGGTGGTTGTTGGTTTCTGGACCCATAGGTTGGGATGAGTGAGTTATTATCAATATTTATATATTTAGTTCTTATGTTTCATACGTGCACCCAACCCATATTGAGTACTTCGTGCAAACACCCCCATTTCATTGGTGGGGTGTTTTTACCAACATTAATATGAGCGGCTGGTTATAAGATCATCTATGCTCCCTCCCCCATGTAGGTGAAGTTTCTTTGGGGAGTTCGTAACGTCCTAAGTTTCATTATGGCCCATGAATCATCAAGAGCGTGTATTGTGGTGGTTTTCCTAAGTGTCTATGGGCATTTTAGTTTCTCAAGTGTCTTTGGGATGTGGCCCAGGTGTCTTCGGGCTTAGAAGTGGTTGTTGTATCCCAGGTGTATGTGATCATGGTTACATGTGTTTGTGGTGAAATATGTTCATTTGGGCATTATTACATGTAGTTGTGGTGGCCCATGTGTATGTGGGTGGAATTATTAGTTGTGGTGGACCACAAGGATATTGATGGTGTGGCAGTGGGACTGTAGTGAGACTTGTGGGGGAGGTATGACGCATACGTTGTCCAAAATATCTATTAGGAAAGTGGTGTGGGGTACCTTAATATCCATGCACTTTTACTATTATCTTACCCAACTTGTACTATTACGGAAGTGTTCCTTGGTGAGACTGGGTGGTTAGTTATACTTTCAATGTGATTTAGTTACCTCTACTTTTTCACAGGGCATTAGAATGCATCCCCTCTTGTGCACGAGAGTTTTTGGTATCCCAACTGAGTATACTTGTATACTCACCCTACATATATAAAATAGAATTCAGGTTTCTATGAGGACATCAAGGACCATGTGGGACCTCACTAACTCGAACGTTGGGGCAGTTTTCATTTGCTGGTTTATTTTCTTTTGGTAATTTCTTCTAGAGTTTTTCATGTACTTTTTATTAGTTTATCTTGGACATGCAAATGGGAATGGATATTCTCTATACATTTACTTTCATTTTATGATATTTTTTGAGATTTACTATCTTATCTCTCTATATTATTAAATAAAGAGGTAAATTCCTTCAATTTTATCAGAAATTCTATCCCATAGGTTCTCATCTCCACTATGGGTCATGTCTAAGGAGGGACATGAAGACATTATCTCTCCTTCAACTTGAAGAAGGATGGGTCAGACAGTTTTCAATAGCTTTCATCATCTTTTTCATCATTGGTCATGACAGAATGGTATCAAAGGAGGTTAAGAGATATGATAGAGTTTGGGGTTATGCACATTGAGGATTTCATGGAAGTGTAGGGAAACCATGTTAGAAAATCATGGTGTGTGAAATAGGCTAGGGATGACCAGTTAGAACAAGGGATTTTTGGGCCCCCCAAGATATGATTCAAGGAATCTAGTCCTACCGAATGACCATGTGAGGGTAAAATGATTATAGGGTAGAGACCCGAGGAAAGGTACATGCATCATAATGACTTGGGATCTTCTGTGTTCTAGTTGTTTTGGGAACTTAATATAAAAAAATGGTTCAAGAAAAATAAAAAATAAGTACTATGCACTACTTGGGCTTTGGCATTCCTTGTATTCCATGTATCTATGGAAGCTGGATGACATCCATGTGTAGTGCGGGCGATCGAGTCCCATGAGGCTGATATGATTGACCAGCAGAGGACAGATCGAGAAGAGGAGGATCACTGATGGAAGAATATATTTCGTGCTTTTCACCGGGAGACCCACACGAAGTATGAAGGAAGTGTCTCTAACAAGGATATAGAGTGTTGGCTCGAGGATCTGGTGATTGATTTCTTCTTGATCAAAGCTCTGGCAATGTACTGGGTTCCTCTGGCTATAAGCCATATGCAGGGAGCGGCACATCAATGGTGGATGCTATATTTCGGGGAGAAGAAGGAGAAGAAGGATTCATAGACTGACATTGAGAAGGACATTCGAGAGGAATTTATTTCTTCCACAATGAATGTTGTGAAGAGGTAGAAGCTACTCTCATATCCATAAGGTAGAAAGATGGTAAGAGATTTGGGGATATAGTTAAAGGATCTCCTTTGATTCTCTCCAGACCTCTTCTTGGATGTGGTTTCGGGAGAAATACACTAAGAGGAAGCGCTCTGACTAACCCTTCAGTATGAAGTTACTCCCTTCACTCTAACAATATACATGGAGCTTCAGAATAAGGATGAATTTGTAGAGAGGATTCACACTTAGGGAGGGGTGTTGGGTTAGGGGAGGTAGTTGATCAGTTTGAAGGGGAAGGCCATTATAAATAGGCCTCCTACATTAGGGACATCAAGGTTTCAGCCGATGGGGAGCATGCCCCAACAATTCCAGTTTTTACCTCCTACTCGTCACACATTCTATGCGATATTATGACCTAGTTGATTTATCTGTGGTAGCCATGGGAATATCCTGAATTATTTCCAAAACCAAGTGCAATACATAGGATTTGGGGAAGTTTATGACCCACGTCGGTAGAAGTTGTGTCTAGACATACCATTTTAGTAGTAGTAGTAGTACGTACAGTGATCTCTCTCTCCTCCCAAAGAATATGTTGTTGGAGGATTTTCACCTCATGTAACTCATTAGGGACCTATAGATGGGTATAGTGGGGTATTCATTCGAAAAATGGGACGTATATGTGTTGGACATGTGAAATTGTACGCCATAGAGGCAATAGTTCCAGTTGGGTGAGAGGTTGTTTGAGGTACGATCAGTTTGGTTTGATGTCATTTATGTGCATAGATTGATTCAGGAAATTCAAACTACATTATGGAACCTTTTCTATACTATGACTTGGTTCTAGATGTTTAGATACTCTCTGGGACCCTTGTACTATGTAAGCCACTTGGAGGTCTGACTAGCATGTTTGAAGTTATTTGAGGGTACATATTGCTGTTAGGGCTGCATCAGTCCAATGGGAATCTCTTTCTACAGCAAATTCAGCTATAGAATATCATCTTGGGCCTCAAATGGCTGTTTTCCATGAACAATATTATTGAGTTCTTCTGGATAAGGATTGTGTTCATAGATATGGTCGTCCAGTGTGTAGTCTTCATCTGCGAGCCGGGTTGCAAGGAGGGCAGTCAACATGTTGAGCCCCTTCTTTCCATGGTAGTCTAGCTGTTAGTGGACCTAGAAGACTCTCAGATGGTGGAAGTCCTGAAGATCATCATTGTGTTCCTAGACATCTTCCCCTGAAAGGTTGTGACTATACCCCCTCAACATGATGTTGAGTTCAGGATAGACATACAACGTAGTGTTGGTATGATTTTTTTGGCTCCCTATTGGATCAATCCTTCTATGTTGAAGTAGTTTAGGATCTAGGATGATGACCTGATGAATAATGGTTTTATCCGACCAAGCGTGTCACCATGGGGTGTTCGTGTATTTTTTGTGAAGAAGGAAAATGGTGGTCTTAGGCTATGTATAAACTACCAAAGGCTGAATCAGGTATGGCTCAAGAACTGTTACCCAATCCCGATGATTGAAAAACGTTTTACCCAGTTTATGGGAGATGTTTCATTCTATAATATTTACCTATAGTTGGTAAATCATCAGTTTGGGGTAAATGAGGGTTAAATTTCGAATAATGATTTTTTGTGCAGTTATGGGCAATTTGAGTTCATGGTCATGCTGTTAGGCATTACAAATTAAACCGAATTGTTCATGGGGTTCGTAAAAACTATTTTCCATGAATATCCCAACAGGATTGTAGTCGTGTTAATTTACAACATCCTGATCTACTAACAATCAATGAAGGACTTTGCCTAACATATGAGGATATTATTGGTGGTCCTCTATCACTGCCATCTCTATAGGATGTTTTCAAATTGCATGTTATGGACACAAGAGGTGCACTTCCTTGGACACGTGGTGTCCCATTAAGGAATATTAGTGTACCCATTTAAGGTTGAAGAGATAGTTTATTGTGAATCATCCCATAATGTGCCATCGGTTCATAGATTCTGAGGACTAGCATGTTACTACCAGAGGTTCTTTCCTAAATTCTCACCAGTTGAAGATCCTTTGATAGCCTTGACCATGAAATAACTTGTATTAATTTGGAGTGATTAGTTCCATGATGCATTAGTTTATGTGATGGGGAAACTAGTTAGTTCCCCAGTACTAAGGATGATAGAGGAAGGGGTAACGTCTGAAGTGTTTTGTGATGATTCTGGTTTGGTATAGGGGTGTGTGCTGAAACAGCAGTGGTGAGTGATCTCTAATGGTTCTATGAATTTATTTCCTCACAAACGTAACTATTTCACACATGATAAGGTGATTGTAGTGTTTGTGTTCACACTAATGTTGTAGTGGCATTACCTCTTTGGGAATATATATTTTTCTTCCTAGAACACAAGAGATTGAGTCATGTCTTGTCCCTGCACGACATGAACTTGATACATTGAAAGTGGATGAAGTTTCTCTAAAACTATGTCTTTTAAATCTCCTAAACCACAAGAAAGGGGAATTTGGTGGCCGATTCCCTGATCAAGAACTCAGATAGTGATGTGGATTTGGAGTTAGTAGACGATTGGAAAGCTACAGAGGGGTTGGTTTCCTTGCACATGGATGCATGGGTGGAGGATGGAAGAGGATGTATTTTTCAGATGATAATTTTGTATTACTTATTAGAATAAGGGGAGGATCCCCAGTGGGGAGACATAGAGGAATAAGTGATACGTGATATTGTTAGCTAAGGAGATTCTCAAGAAGGATGGTATGAATATTGTCAAAATCGAATATTGTTTTGTAGAAAGCTATTTTTCCTAGTGAAAATGCATGAGAGATATTTTGGTGTGTTCCATAAGACACCTCTAGAGGTACAACATAGAGCTTACAATATGAACCTGAGATTCAGGTGTTAGTTTTTGTGGCTCTGGGTGAAGCAGGAAGTGGTGCTGTTTTTGGAAAAGTGCCTTGTGTGTTAGTAGGTGAAGGTTCATCTTTGTGGACCAGACATTCTATTTCATCCCTAATATATTCCAAAGTTGATGTTGAATGATGTCTCGATTGATTTTGTGATAGGTATACATATATCTAAAGAATTATGTGATTCCATTTGTGTAGGGGTGGATCAGTTGATGAAATCAGATCACTTCTTAGTAATTAAGGAGTCGAGCGCAGTGGATTCCTTGACACAGATGTATGTGGGAGATTTTTTGTAGCTACAAGGTGTTCCCCGAAAAATTGTTTTGTTTCAGGATACATTCTTTAATTAATGATTCTATAATGGATTACAACATGCTTTTAGCACCCAAATTTTCCTTAGCACTAAATTCCACACTCAGACGGACGAAAAGACAGATAGGAACATCCAAGCATTGGAAGATATGATGTGAGTGTGTGTTATGGGTTATGAGGGATTGTGGGTACCACACTTGGATTTTTTTAGAGTCTTCCTACAACAATGGATATCAATATTCCATTGTCATGGATTTTTTGGAAGCCTTGTCTAGATGGATATGTCATTCACCCATGTTCTGGACTGTGGTTGGGGAGTCCAGTGTTCTTGGCATAGAGGTGGTGATGGGCACGATGGAGAAGGTTCAATTTCTGCATGAGAGGATAATGTCAGTTCATGACTCAAAGAATTCATTTTATTACCATAGGAGGAGACCCTTGTTGTTTTGGTTGGTCATCATCCGTTCTTAAATGTCTCCCCTCGGCGTGGGAAGTGGAGGTTTTGGAGGGGAGTGAGCTTTGCCCCAAGTTCGTCAGACCCTTTTAGGTGTTGCGAGGAGTTGGAAAAGTAGAATATTAGATGGCGCAACCACCGCTGATACAGACAGTCCATGATGTCTTCCATGTGTCTCATCTCTGCTGGTATCTACACAACGAATCACACATCCTCGACTGGGGAGAGTTTGATATCGAGGAAGATAATACATTCATGGAACATCCAGTGAGGATTAAAGATCATGAGGAGAAGGTTCTATGTGGGATGACCATTCATTTTGTTCATGTGTTGTAGAAGAATGTTTTACTAGAAAAGAGTTCTTGGGAACATGAGGAACAAACACATTCCTAGTACCCACACCTGTTTTGAGTTTAATTTTATTTTTTTCATAATGCCTTTCTATAATGTAATGATTGAACATTTTTACTATAATATAAGTTGTTTCACTTATTCATTGAATATGTGTGATTTACTCACTGTGGGGAGGTGAGGAAATTATCCCTAATCAAGATGCATCAGGGTGGATGTGATTAAACCCGTGCATATGAGTCAGTGGCGCCTAAAGTGGATAGTATCTTGAGGTAGAGCAAGGGAATCCAAAACCCATATGTGTGGATAGTGTTACCTTAATATGATTATATGTTTCCATGGGAGATAAGGATGGTAGTGTATCTGTAGATTTCAAGAGAAATATGAGGGAGATTTGTTCTTAGATATTGAGGTTTGTTGCAGATTTCAAACAACCCTAGGTTGATTAGTCCCTGAGAGTTATCCAATGAGGTGGTTGTTCTGACACGTCTATTTTCATCTTCTTTAGTCTTGGATTATCGAGGAAGGGAATATTTTGAGAGGAATGTGATGTAATAACCTGGTTTTCCTGATCCATTCTTTGTTATAATATAGTGTTTTTAGTGTTCTTTGGGTCACTGGATTCTTGACCGATAGTTTTCCAAAAACATAGTTCCACCAAATGCTTCCACTGAAATGGTTCCACTGAAAATTTTTCATTGTTATGGTGACAACGGTCACTATGGAACCATAATGGTTGCACCAACAAAGACACACTTTCACGGTCGCACTGTTTATTATGACACCATTACATTGTCTCACCAAATGGGGTCACACCCCCATGCTCTATTTCCCGAGTTTTTCCCAGTTTTCACCGCAGTAACATATATTTTAGGGTAAAACTATTTTAAAACAATTTTCAAAGGCATTTAATTCCATTAAATGGTGTTTTAAACCCCCAACAGTCGTGAGAACCTTAATTTTCTAAAATTTGTTTCCCTTTTTCCTAGGTCTCTCACCATCAACACATTTTAAAAAATTTCCCATGTTACACATTTTTCTCCAATTAATAAAAATATATTAACTCATACCCATTATCCCCACAATCTCTGATAATAATTATTAAATCTATATTAATCCCAACATGTGTAATTGGCCAACCATTTGGTAAATCCATGTTTTGACTTTAAGTACATCCATATCGTCTCTTTAATTTTTGGATCCTTCTACTTCTTAAGTCGAGATCCATAATTCATAATTCATTTTTGATTCTCTACCTGAGCCTAGAGGAATACCCTAGAAATGAATCGTGTGCCCCTGATAGAGCCTTTACCGCTCATCCTTGAATCCCTCTTCTTTTCTTTTCCAACATTTTGTGCATACTCAGTTTTTAAAACAAGGAGAAAAATATGATACTTTGATCGTCCATGTAGGGGTTCTTCTATAGTCTCTATTTACTGGGCATCATATGGGGTGTGTGTTATGGTGATATATTGAGATGTAGATGAAACAATCATTAATGATGATAAAAAATGGATTGTTAAAGAATGAAGGGGTGGGGAAGTAGATGATGTTGTTGTTTTATACCTTCCTTTTTTTGTGATTTTTATGTGATTATGTCCACTGAAAATTAGGGAAGCTTGTGGTCATTTCTTGTGCACTAATAAACCTATATTTTCCTGATAATATTGTGGTTTAATGAATGTAAAATTAGGATTGGTTAATAACATAAACATTGCTGATTATGTGGAATATCTATGAAAAACAATCCTTATGTGATCACCCCAATTAACTAAACTGAATGAAAGAACATAATTAATGGTGTGGATAAGTCTAAAAAATTCTTTTCTATATTCTTGTAATATGTGTGGTTGGTCTATTTGATACCTTGTGGGGTGGTGTGGATGGGAATTGGATCTTTTATTAAGAAGAAGATACTTAGTTATTTTGAGGCCTTGTAGTGCCACTATGTTGGGGATTGTTTTGGTTCTAGTACAATTAGAGATCTCAAAGATACCTTTTGTTCTTTTGATATTAAAAGATAACCAGGTGTGGAAGCATAAATTGCTAAGTGGGAATTATCAACATCAGTGTTATTTTGGTTTGTGGTTGTGTCTTATATTTTCATGGTTGTGGAGAATTATTTTTCACATAATCAATTGATCATGGTAATTAGAATGGGATCAATGGGGAAACTATTTTCCAGAATTGGGTTGTGTACCGGTGTGATTCTGGTATATTTGTGCATGTAGTGGTTGCAGAAAATGTGGTCGTGTGCTGGCTAGTTGTTGGTTTCAAAACCCATAGTTTGGGATGGGTTCTTGATTATCTATATGTATAAATTTAGTTCCAATGTTTCATATGTTCACCCCACCCATTTTGAGAACATTGTGATGAACACCCCAATTTCATGGAGGAGGGTGTTTTTTCTAACATTATTAAGAGTGAATAGTTATTATCTCCTTTCTAATCCCTATCCTAGCTAGCCCAAGACACTTCAAGCAGGTTATGATGGCCTAAGATTCATTATGGACTAAGACTCTTTGGGTAGGTCTTTTTTGGTGGTTGGCCTAAGTTTGTGCGGGCAAGTTAGTTTCCCATGTGTCTTAAAAATGAGGTCCATGTGTCTTCATGTGTGACAGTGGTTGTTGAAGACCAGGTGTGTGGGGGAAAGTAAGTTTCTTAAGTGTATTATAAATGAGTATAGTGTGTCTTTGGGTGTGACATGGGTTGTTGTGGCCCATGTGTCTATGGGTGTGGTTACATGTTGTTTTGTGGAACAGGTATTTTCGGGCATGGTAATGTGTGGTTGTTGTGGACCAACTGTTTGCGAGCAAGATGTGTGGTTCTGGTATCCCATAAGGTTGTTGTTGGTGAGGATGTGGGATAATAGAGATACTTGTGGGGGAGGTATAATGCATACAATGACCTAAATAGCTAGTGGGAAAGCGGTGCATGGTACCCAAATACAAATGTTCTAGTACTACTATTTCACATGACTTTCATTACTTGGGTAGTGTTCCTTGTTGAGGATGTCTGGATAGTAATCATTACTGGGTGTTTTGGTTACCTATACTTTCTCACAGTGCATTAGAATGTCTCCCCTCATATAGAAAAGAGATTTTGGTTTCCTTACTGAGTATTCTCGTATACTCACCCTTTGTATATAAAACAACGTTATGGTTTCTAGAAGGACTTCAAGAACCATGTGGAACCTTGCTAGCTTGAACATTGGGACATTTTTCTTTAATTTTTTGTTTTCTTTTAGTAATTTCATCTAGAGTTTTTCTTGTAAATTTTATCGGTTTGTTTGGACAAGAATTTGGGAATGGAATTTGGATTTACATTTACATTTAGTTTTTGTAGTTGTTTGGGTTTTACAATATTATATCCTAATTCTATTAAATAAAATGTATAATTCCTTCTCTTTTATATGAGATTATATACTCTTAGTACTAGTCTCCACTCTAGGGCCTATTGAAGGTGGGACTCAGGGGTTATTATCTCTCCTTCATCTTGAAGAAGGAATGTTTTGGCAGTTATTTGTCCCTTTCCTCATCTTGGTAAAGGTGGGTCGTGACATGTAATATATGTTTTCATGTCATTATTTAATAATTCTATGTAAATTATACTATTATATCTTTATAAAATAAAGAATACTTATATAGTTTAATCTCTATTATATCATCATTCCAACATCAGTACATTAATCCACAAAATTTTTAATATATAACATCGTGAAAATAAATGCATAATTATTCATCATACATTTATTTGCATAACTTGTCACCATATATATCTTATTGTTTTTTCAAATTGACTTTACCAGTCGGGTCATCCAATTCAGTAGTCCTTGTTATCTAATTTCAATAATTTGTATAGACTATATAAAATAAGATTAATCTAGTTAAAAATATATTCCATCATTAGTGTTAATAGACATTGGTTCTCACCTGTAGTTACATATTAATGTGATGTGTAACACATCATTAATTTTTGGGAAGCTAGGTGGAATTTCAAAATGATAAGATTCAAGTTCAATTCATTCCTAATTTTAACAGGATCAGTGTATATGGGACTTATTATTCCATTCATTATAAATATAATACACCCTTGCATAAAGATCATTTCTTGATAAAAATATCCCATACATGAAATTATATATCATTCTTTTAGTTATCATGAAATGTATTTTTTCTAATTCAAGATTACTTAATCTTATATTTAACTGTCGTCACTTTAATTATTGCCTCTTCTATGAGATCTAGGCTTGCAATATTTTATTCACCATCCTTATTTAAAAATTTAGATTATGAAACTTATTACCATTAGAATCATTATATAGTTCCATTTGAATGATTTTATCAAAGTTATTTTATATATGAAGCCCACAAATGGTAAATATCAATCCCCAAAACCTTAGAATTTATGTGAGAACAATATTAAAATTACTAGTAATGTCTTAATATTCCATTCAAACATCCCATAAGTGGATGGAAGATAGGTTTCTCTCAAATATATCTTAGTTTCACGTTCATTTTGAATAAACTTTCATAATTCTGATTCGGTCAATGAATCATGATTAGATAGAATAAAAATAGTCACACATTAAAATCTTGTAACATCATTAATATTGAGTTGTGTGAGGTTCTAAATATGAATACCTTACCTTATAGAGGTTAAATATATCGAATTTTATGGTCATAGGTAATAACCCATATAGAAACATTCTTTGTATGAGTATTGAAAAATCTAGTGACAAATTCCATATTAGAATATTTCTCTTTCTATAATGGAAGCAGTATAGTTTAAATATCATAACTACAATTTTCTTCCATACTATTACTAGTTAAAAAACATATCATCTTGATACATACTTCTCAATTTTCTATTTTATATTATACAAAAAGAATATTCCTTTAAATATATATATATATATATATATTTTTATATAACTAGGGTGTATTGATATATTTGATATATTATCTTCGTCTATTAATTCTATTTTCTTCTATAGCATGGATAGAAGATATAGCCACTTTCTATATTGGAAAATACCATCTTCATTGATGAATTATTTATATATATAATCATTTAATTATTTTATTTTATTTTTAGTATTATGGTCATCATGATGATAAATTTTTGTTTCTACAGTTAGTATGGTTTAGAAATAATTTAATATAGAACTGATGTTTCCTAATTATAGTTTGGATATCCACCTCTACTAAATACGTGAAAATTGAATGTTTAATTTCTAATTTTATTATAAAATATACGATCTTTCTAGTTCATTGAATTTTACATGTTGTATTTCTCATTTATGGGGCAGTGTATTATAAAATCATTATCCTTGAGAAGTTATAACGATCACATATTCGACAAGATGATATCCTTATGTTGAATATATATTTCAGAAAAATTATCTGTATATATTCCACTTATTTAACCATAGATTAAATCCCATTATATATTCAATGATAATATTATGGATTGAAACTCAATTTCAGGGGTGTAGTAATTATATTCACTATACATTAACTTTATTTATTCATAGTAAACAACTGTATAACTGTTCATAATGATGTATATTATTTATTTCTTTGCTGAAACACTATAGATAACAAATCCATCCATTTTCCAATGGTAAATTCAATATCATATCATTGAAAAATATAATATTTAAATCTTAGAAATGTTTCTTACGTTATTTTTGTCACATGATCTGATCTAATTCTAATGTCATATATGTTAAATAGTTATCAAATTGAAAGAAAAATTCCGAAAAAATAGTAAATAAAAATATAATCCAACGAGACTTAATAGGTTGGTTGTATTAGTCATCATTGGGCATTCATTTTCTAACATATTATTTCAATGATAAACTGATGTTTTATCCTTATATAAAATATGATAATGAAATGAATCTATTTGAAGATAAAATTTTACATATTAATGTTTTTTATATAACTCATTTTCTCTTAATTTCATAAAAATGATTCCCAAATGTCACTTATTGTCTTAATTTATATTCAAGGATAACATGATATCCTTAGTAAATACTGAACCAAAATTAGTATAAAAATTCTTGAATATTATTTTTTATTAGATCAATAAAAATAATTATTCATTAGACATTATAACAAAATCTCCTAAAATTATCAATACCCAAAACTCATATTACATGTCAATGTTTGAATATCATCTTCATTTTATTGTAGTTTATGATATCATGAACATTAAACAATCATAAAAAATAATTGGGCTTCATGATGTTGATAAAAAAACCATCAACAAGAATAATATAATAATTTTTTTATATTAATTGAATTCATTAACTTAAAATAATAGGAATATTCATAGACACCTCTCTCTTCGTATCAAAATGAAAATGGTGTCTCCTTGGTGAAAAAATATGGTATAAAACACATTATAACACAGATATTGTTAATTTTTTATTTTTAATCAAATAATTCCACAATTTATATTATATAGGGAGTCTTATATATATTGGTTTTTCAATAAGTATGAGATAAATGGAAAATTCAAAATTACGATCAGGTGGGGGTGTTTTTATTTCCTTAAGAAACAAATAAATATTATGTTAAAAAATAGTTATATTATATGTTTTAAGGATAAATTACCTTCCAAATATGTTGTAAACTCATCTTCTATAATAATTTTATTATGTAGAGATATTGTAGGTGTATTATAAAATGATTTAGATGATGTAGTCACCCAAATGGACATGGGGGATTCAAAAATTACATGAACTATTATAATCTACATCCCTAAGAAATAATGTTTCTCATTATAATTTAAAACCATATACATGTAAATGATTATATAAAATTCTAAAAGATTAATTATAATCATGTTTCAAAATAGGGTATGAATATGTGTCGTTTTATGAACTGGATGACCTATCCTTTATATAGTACGATTTCAACTTGGAGCCTTGAATAATAGTTACCTTATTAGGGTATTAAGAAATTATGTACGTTTCCTTGAAAAAATTGACAATATAAAAGCTTTAAAAGATTCATAATCATATAAATCATTTGGTATATTTGAGGTTATGATCAACATTCCATGCATTATATCTTTAATAACATCATCCTCAGTTTTAGTGATCATATAGTATTTTCTTTCCTCCCTATCCATTTTTATGTAAATTATATTGATCTTCAAGGAAATCATTCAAATAGTGCACCCACCAATTTATAATTTATGTATGTTGGATTAGAATATCTCTAATTTCCCCTAAAATCATGATTCTTTTTTGATTTATTCCCTCATGTAAGTAAGAAAGTATATCCCATAAATCATGTTTCATATTGTTTCATTCAAAATTTATTTCAAATTAGAAATTGCACCTTTTAAACTTACTTTTTGTCATATTTCCATTTCCAGTGTTCTTGGTCACCCAATTCTTTTCCAACTATCCTTGGAAACCACAAGACATGGATAATTGTTTCACTATATTGATGGAACATGATTCTATATCCTCATATGTATAAAATTTTCTAGATACTATCATCCTTTGAAATATAGGATTTATCCTATTAATTAAGTGATTATTATTACTTACATGATTATTTATAAAATCTATATCATGAGTTATTATCCATGTATATTGAAATTTTTCTACAAAAATTATCCCACCTTTTTCATTTTATTGATAAATTATCTATCTATATCATCTCATTAATCAATAGGAATACATTTTGGAAAAAATTTCATTGAAATTATTATGCACTACAAAAATAATTTCCACTAACTCCTTACTATTATGGTTCAATGAACAAAAATTATTATAGTTTAAGTTATGTTAAAAAAATACCATGATAACATTATTTATTTTTCTACTTCCCAAATTAAGAAATATCTCTTCTCGGGATATGGTTCATTTCATAGATACTTATGGATTAGTGACACTAATAAATGTTGGATGAGGATGTCATATGAAGAGGTCCTACATTAATTAACCATTTTGTGATTCATTAAACTACTAAATATGGAAAAAATTATTGGTCTTAACTTGAGTCAATTGTAATATTATATTTATAATGTTTTAATCTACTTCTCTAACATCATTGACTATACCCTGATGTAAATCCCTATATAGATTATGTACCATGATAGATATTCAATTTATTCCTTTATGAACCATTAAAAAATTGATTCATATATTAAATTAAGTAACAATCATAGGAATTTTTAATCAAATTATATTTTTTTACATCTGTTGCAACACTTAATTTAAATTGGAAATATTCACATAGATAATATTAGAAACACTAAATTAGTATCTCTAGTGATATCATAAAATCTAAAATAAATATTTTATATTCATTATTACTATTTCTTATTTTTTTTGTATATAATATAAATCATATTCCTATGGATTCTACAAACAGGTTTTTAGTCAAAGTCACACTCATCATGCAAACATGATGGATGAGTTAATACTCAATCTTCCCCTTCCAATGTTGTCACCACTAGGTGCATTTGTGTCACATCTACATCAAAATTCCAATATCTATAAAAGGATGTATTTTCTAGGAAATTCACACTACATCTACGTTTAAAAACTAATTTGGAATTATATTATACAAGTACTTATCCATAAAGTTTTGTCATACGGTGATGTATTATATTCTTTTATTTTAAAAAATATTTCTCATGACTTATACTAAATATATATTAATAGAAATTGATACACCCTAACTCTAGTAATATGTAGTATTTTTTAATTTTACTACAGAATATAGACGTACCATAGATATCATCTTTATGGATTGAAAGTTTAACAATATTTGGAGAATAGTTAATAATATTATATTCACATTGTATTCGAAAAAAAGAAATTAAATATAAAAATTCTAGTAAAAAATGTTATTATATATTCTAAAAAATCCCAAATATCAACCAATCCTAAATGATTTTTTATTATCATGTTGAAATGAATATATAATAATGTGTGATTTCATATGATTAGAATAGGAAAAAATAAAATATAAGATATTAGGTAATAAATAGAGAATAAATAATATTTATGATATAACTAAACATAATATATCATAAAACTAACATCATAAAATATTTATAAATCCATGACTGAAATAAAAACATAAATAATCACATGGATAATAAACAATCATTGTAATGAATGAATAAGTAATTTTAGTCATTATAAAATTACTATCATGACTTGATCAATGAAATCATACATAAATTGGTAAATTATATTCCAAAAAACAAATATAGTTTCTTATGAGACTTAACATTACATCAAGGTGTTATAACATGCCTCACCAATCATAACCAATATCCAGTTCATTCATCATATGAAGGAAATGAATAATAATTAAATAAATAATAAAAACAAACTAACATATTATAAAACTAGAAAACAAGATGTTTATTACTTCCCATTTTCAATAAATAGAACAACCTTCTCTTAATCCATTCTGAGTAACATAGTTTGTGGTATCAATATTTAATGTATAAGGACCCAACCTTAATCATTTCTAAATCTTGAGGTAAATCATGAATTCCCATTGATTGTATTTTTATGATTAGTGTTTTAGAGAATTAGGCCATAAATACTACATAGCAACATGAATATTAGATGTAGACACAACTACTCAGTACCCATTATTTTTATAAAATAAAAACTATTAAAAAGAAATATGTCTAGTTCCATTTTTTATACAACGTGAATTTTCATTGATCCCATCCTTGACCCAATTAATCTTTAAGTCTTGTGGAAAACATTAAAAAATCATGGGATGAGCATAAATAATCTTATTAAGTGTTATTAAATAAGTAATGAAAACATTATCCCCTTAATAAATACAAAACAATGAAACCATATTATTCAATCATAACATAACTTTGTAAATAATTAGATTTATGAATGACAAATAGAAATAATAAATCATAAAGGTAACTTATGTAATAAATAACATTCATACAATGTTTCTTCCATAGTTACATAGGGAGTTACGTTTGGAATACCCATCATAATATATTCCTTAAATATCTTTTGAGAAACATTAATGTTTACCTCCATCATCTTTCCCAATGCATTGGAGAGCTATTTGTGGCTCACCTGCCATAGGTTTATCATGAAACCACCTATATAGGTAATCAATTCCCAAGATCCATAACATAATCATAACACATAACACAAGCCTAAATGAAATAAAACCTTTCCTCATTCCAATCACAATATATCATTTAATGATATTGACATAATCAATGCTCTGTCAAAATCCATTTTCAAATCCATTTAAAACATTTAATAATGTAATATTTGAATAAATCTGTCCAATACCACATTGAAGATATCAAAAAAATAGAATTTTAAAACATTAATATACCTATAAATAAATCCTAAAACCCAATTTGGAATCATGGACATTAATTAGAATGATTTAGAAGAATAATTCATTAAAACATTTAAAATTATATTTTAGTTAAAGAGTTGTTAACAAAACGAGAGATGATTGAATACAAATAATTGATGAATTACATTTAATCAAAACATTATAATATCATTGTAAAAAATAGATTCATTTTATAATATGTCCAAGGGATGTATATACACCATGTAAAACATAATTGGTGTATAATAAAAAATATGTTTCAATGGAAATCTAATGGACTTGAAGTCCACTACAGTGATCGTATCCTTCTATTAAGGATAAATCAATGAAATAACTATATGTGAAAAATAATAATACACCAAATATAAGTGGATATTATGTGTAAAAAAATCAGAGGTCATTCACACATATTTATAGCACGACATAATAAATAAGTAGAAGTTTAACATAAATAATTGAAATTGATTAATGAATTTCCCATACAAAAATTCGACAGCCGTAAACGTCACTTTAAAACTCAGAACATGATTTGATGAGAGAAAAATTGTATCTCATCAATTTGACAAAAAATTTACAGCAATAAGGATATGGAAGAACATATCCTAACTTATGAAGATGTAAATTAAAATGCATAACAAAAAGAAGTATTTTCAAAAAGAGGAGGGTGAAAGATTCCATTACATATTTGGTAACTTATGAAACATACACCCCATGAATGAAAGATCATACTATGAAGATTTAACACCCATAGATTAATGTATATTATACAAAAATAAATTCATGGTCAGTAAATAATACACACAAAAGGAAATAGTGGCAAATATAGCGTCAATCTCACTGGAATAAAAAGTGAGATGAAAACCCCTTACCAAGTTGTAATCCATCAAGTCGTATGAACAAAACCTAATAACCACCAAATTAATCATTGAATTCCATGAATATAAATACAATCAGGATAAAATATATCAAATTGAATTACACAATACACCAAATGCAATAAATAAGTCGTCAACAATGGAAATATCACGGAATTAAAAGTGCGATTAGAAGCCACTTACCTCGTGTTCGAATTGACTCATTTGTTATTTAATATACTGAATAATAAAATACTGTTAATTTATACATGATTAATAAAAATTTTAATATTAAAATTCCTTTTATATTACTTAATTCAATGATATAAACATTATGCAATCATTTAATTAATAATGGTTGTTTTGTCGATATTTGGTACATGAGTCAAAAATGAACATGTTATAATTACAAATTGTCCATGTGGTCAAAGATATATTATCTCAAGAATCATATAAATTATTTAAATATCATATATATCATATAAATCATGTATATATATATAATTAGTACATGACATTTGGAGATAAGAAATGAAATGCACCGTTAATGGAGATGGTTTGTCGTACGTACAATGAACAATAGTTTGATTTCTATTTCATATTTAATGGAATGAAAACATAATGAGACTTAGGTATATTATAATTATAGTATAATATATTATGATATATACATTACATAATTTCATTAATTCTATCCTTTATACATTTCATGTATGTCATGAATGAATAATATCTCCTTGTGCGGGCAGTAGTTAGCACTTGGTCAGATGAAATTATCGTGTTTACACGTATCAGAAAGCATAAAATAATGGATGTAAATAATAAATACAGAAGCATAGAGAAAAAATAAACATAATATATATAATATATAAATAATGTTCCATCATAATGGACACCATGAGAGGTGGTATGAGAATATTGAAAAATCATCATCTCGTGAGGTAGTATTTTGATGTCCATAGAAATAGTATGTTCTTTACCCAATAAACTGATGTGTCTATTGATGTAGTTCTAAAACATATAATAAAGACATCCAATGTCACAACCCGTCAACGGGGCCCGCGCCGTGACTACCCCAAGCCCGCCTTCCATAGGCCAGGGGCTGGCGACTAGCACCAAAGGTGTAATTCCGGATAACTGGGAAGGAATTTCCTTTATAAAAATAATCAAAACACCACAGTGTACAAGAGGAAGTAAAAAACTATGTAAAAAAGGAAGTTCTGAAAAATAAGTGGGCCAGAATAAAAACCCATCTGAAAAGTGCAGCTACAACTGAAAGGAAGTACAACAGAAAAGAAAAATAGCTGGAAGAAAAGAGACAGCTCCTGGGTCGTTCGTGGGATCATACCTGTAGGGTAGGTATAGATAGAACAGCTTCCGGATCGTCCACCACATATCCTACCTGAAGGGTAGGTACATCTAGCCTCCTCAATGCTCTCACCCATCAACCTCCTCCGAGTATCGCCTCATCGTGAAGTCCACCACCGGGTACCGTCTAGTCCTCGAACACTCGGCCTCCATCAGCGCTGCCTATCGTCTGCAACCAACACAATGAGGTGTGGGTATAGCCCGTGAAGGGGTGAGTATACGATACTCAGTAGGGACCCCGAGACCCTCGAGGTCTCACTATATCTAACAAGGATAACCATATAGAAGGATCTCAATAGATAACCCTTACTTAGTTATAATCCCATACTTATACCTAAGTTATCAAGTAACCCATCTCAATCATGGGGAAACACAAAGGTTATAAAATCAACGGATAACCACTTCCAAGGTATATGTCCATACATACACCTATGTTATCAAGTGACCCATCTCAATCATGAGTTAAACAAAAAGGACATAGTCTCAGCTCAAACCAGGATTTTCATTATCGCAGCAGTAACTGCTGAAGATCTCTGTATCTAGAGAGTAAAGAAATACTATCACGACTCCGAGGTACTGCTTACTATCCTAATACTGCTGAGGTACTCTTCCTGTCGAGTACCGCAAGTCTTCCACCTCACATAGTAGTGCTCCTCCGCCATGGGTCTGCCACCTTACACAATAGTGCTCCCCCTCATAGCCTATAGAGGTACTCCTCCTGTCGAGTACCGCGGGTCTGCCACCTCACAAAGTAGTGCTCTTCCACCGTGGGTCTACCACATCACAAATTAGTGCTCCCAACTAGGCTATACTAGTCACTCCGAATCGAATCAGACAGGCAGTCATCAGGTTTCAGCCAGCTACACGGTCTTCGTACTCCATACGCTCGTCTCTAGGAGGGTCCTCTCCCTGAGCTACAGGTCGATACTCCATGTATAACAAAGTCCCATGAAGAAGTATTTCAAAGGACCACCTCGTCATAGGGGTCTCAATGGAACATACGGCGCGTCAAACGGATGCCAGGTCTGTGAGTTATTAGCCTTTTTGTCCGAGGGGCCCAGTTGGTTTTGTGTACTAACCAACCCGACCGTATCTCAACTGTACCCCGAACTCTCATATGGTATACTCATAGGAACCGTTTATCAATGAGGTCACCAACGCCGCTGACGGTTCGTCAAAAGGACGTCCGGTCTGAAGGTTATCAACATTTCCGTTCCAGGGGCCCGGTTGGATTTCGGGTACAATATAACCCGGCCACTATCCAACTATATCCAAAACTCAGGCGAAGCATCCCAAATGTTTTGTCTAATCAAGAGGAATCCAACAAAGTTGACGGCACATCAATCAGACATACAGAGATCGAGATATAAGCATTTCCGCTCCGAGGGCACGGTTGGTTTCGTGCTCGAACCAACCCGGTCGTACCCAAAGTTCTAAAAAACCTTGAGTGTAATATACTGAAACGGCCATCTCAATCCAAGGATCGCATCGCAGCTGACGGCGCATCTATCAGAGCTTCATAGCCCATGCTATGGGCAGAAGAATGAAAATAGTCCGAAAATGGGGGTTTCAGGCCCGGACCGGCCCGCTTGGGTGTGGTCCGCTGGCCAGCTCATTGTCACCGAGCTGGGCGGACAGGGGGGGGGGGACGCTGCCCCCTGTTCAATTAAACGCAGCCCCCATGTTGGCGGGGGGGGGGGACACTCCTCCCTTCCAGTCGGGGGTTACGAACCACCGGTTTCTCTCCTGACCGACCGGCCTGCTGCTGCCGCCACAGGACCGGCGCGGTCTCGTCCCCCTGCTCCGACGCCAGCGACCTGAAGTCAGCCGCCGCTCCCGGTTCCGCCGCGGTAGAATGTCTCGGCCTTGGTCCGACCAGCGCGGCGCGACGACGACGTGCCCCTGCTCCAGCCGCGGTGTTTTCGTGATTCTCCAGCGCGGCGCGATGGCACCGTGACCTTGTTCGACTTCAATAGCGCGGCGCGACGGCGCCCCGTACCATTGCGGTATGATCCCACGTGGTGTGAAGACACCACGCCATCTCCTTTCCAAACCACAACAAGGTCAACAACAGAATTAAGGGAGGAGGTTCTGCCGTGTTTGTGCGGTCCGGCCCCTCCCGTTAATCGATAGCAAGCGGATAAGATTACGAAAGACACTCAAATATTCACGAACATATATTCAAACCCCTACCTTGTGCATTTTAGAACAAAGGCTTGTCATGGAATTGAATGTCGTGGAAGAGGGAATCGTGGAAGGAGAAGGTCATTGGCATCGCGGAAGATCGGTTTCGATTCCTTTGACGTCGGAGGGTGAGTCGTCATCAATGGCGAAGTTCCCTGAGGTGGTGTCTCTTCCCTTGAAGTAGAGGAAGAAGAGGATAAGGCACGTCGTCGGTGTTCGCCTGATGAAGAATGCAGCGTCTCATTTCCTTCGACGTGGAGAAAAGATGCAATATGGGACAACTTTCTTTGTCGGAGATTCGGTGTTCTTCATGTTCTTCAACAAAGGAGATAATGCGTTCGTCTTCAGAGGAAGAAGTTCTTCAAAACCCAAGAGCTCTCTCCCCTTTCTCTTAATACAACAATTTCAACCAAAATACAATACGGCTCCACCTTAGTTTATTTACCCATGCCATGCATTCAAATTTACAAAATTAAAATCCAATTCACTTAATTAATTAATCCATGAGTTGTTTAATTAATTAAGAGGTAGATTGGAAAATGAAAAAGGAGGAGGAAGAGTTACTTAAAAATAGGGAGTTAACAAGTTTAGAGGGGGAGTTTAAAGAGGAAGAGTTATGGGGGGTAAGAGAAATTGAAGGGGTGGAGTTTGTGTGGGCCCCACCAACCTCTTAACCTCTCATGGGTAGTTCCCCAACTTACACTCAATGTATATAACCACTTAAAAAGAAATAAAATATCAGATCTATTTTATTTTTACTTTCCACAATTTTTAACATCTCCTCTCGAGTAAACGCAACCCCAAAATAGGTGTTCTTAAGAAATTACTAGCGTTGCAGTTTAATCAGTGCCCATGGATTTCGATTCTGAGCACCGATTCAAAAGTTAGAAAAACTGGCTCATTCGTACACTGAACGTACCTGAGCTAATCTTCAGAAAATGATTCCGGGCACACCGGGCCTCAGAATCAGGCACCGTGAGAAACTACGTTCTTGTAAAATCCCAAAGAAAATTAAGAAAATAAAATTTCCCCTGAAATTTCCTGGTCGTTACATTACATCCACCTGAGAGCTTTACGTCCCCATAAAGCTATAACACAACTAGGGATACAAAAGCGGTACTGAGCACGCATCCGAGCCTTCCGCTCCTTGGTGCTCCCATGGAGGTTTCTGTGCTACTAGTGAAAGCGCACCTGGGGAATCAATCATTCATGTAGGACTGGCTCCTGTCTATCCTCGATCTCCACTAGAAACTCCGCGCATGTCGCCCTTTCATCGACGTCCAACTCCCTAAGGTCGATGATGTGTGAAGGATCATGCACGTATCTCCTCAACCGACGTACGTGGATGATTTCATGCACCCGGTGCAAGTAAGGTGGAAAGGTCAAGTGATAAACCACCTCTCTTACCCTGCTGAGTACCTGGAAGGTTCCGATGAAGCGCAGAGATAACTTGCCTCCTCAGCCAAATCTCCATAATTCCACGTCGAGATGAGACCCGTAAGAAAACGTGGTCTTCATCCTCAAACTCTAGTGGTCTCCGCTTGTTGTCAGCATAAGGTTCATGTCGGCTCTAAGCTATCCTCATCCTCTCTTGAATGACCAGGACCTTCTCTGTCATGGCCTAGACCATCTTTGATCCCACAAGAGCTTCTATGATTTCTTCTTTGTCGATAAGAGTAATCCGGTCTCATCCCCTGGATGAACCACATTCTTTGCCTAATATAGTCAATTTGGACATGAATGATGTATTCATGCCATGGATGACGTCGTAAGGCCTCTACGTTACTACTAAGAGATCCAACCGTCACTCTCACCTCTAAGGGTCGAGTCACACTGTCGGTATCAGCATGAGGTAACTGTGTCTCCTCCAGTAGGAATCTCGAAAGTGAGGGTCACGATAACAGTTTAAACTGGAACCTCTTAGTACACAAAAAGAAAGGAAGCAAATTTCACCAAGGTAAGTGTCTTTTTATTATTTCATCTCACAGTAAAAAGACAAAAATGTAACAACAACATGGAACTATAAGTATGAATAACAAAAGGAAACCACTAGTTCCGCTCTTGTCCACTTTCTTCTGGAGCTCCGTAGTCGTATGCTTCTACTGTCTGAAGCTGAGCTCTCCCATGACCACTTGTTCCCTGCGGTCGAGGTGGACCTCCTAGTGGTGGTGGTGGAAATATCTCTAAGCGTCGTCCAACTCCAGCTGCACGACCTGCTCCCCTCCCTCAGCCTTCTGCTCCTTGCGGTCCACCTCGATAGAACATATGCCTCTACATGGGAGGTTCTTCATTTAACTAATGGTCATCTGCATGGCAGGTTGGACCGTCACGTGCCATGTGACCAATCTCGCCCTAGGTGTAACATTGCATGGCAGGTCTGGCTCTGTCATTCCCCTTGATACCTCTCACTACCGACCCCGAGTCATGTGGTCGACCACCTATAGGTCTGGTCCCCTTGGACCTCTATGTCATATGTCTATTACCTGCTACAGAAGACTCTGCCGCATGCTGGATAGTGGTGGGTCCAGCTACTGGAGACTGCTCAGCAAAGAAAACTCACTACTAAGAGGGCTCACTCCAGCACCCCTATATGTGTCGGGATGATATGAGAATCAATAGAAGATCTAATATGTCACCTGAGCCCATTCTCAACGGTTCGTGCCCAGAAGAACGGGTCTCATACCATATCTGTGGAGTAGCGCGAGAGGTCTGTGAACCTCGTTGAGTACTGTTCCACTGTCATGCTACCCTGCTGTAGATGCAGAAACTCCTGTATATACACCACTCGAAGGGTGGCTGGTACAAACTCTTCCCGGAACATGCTCTCGAAGTCTACCCACAGATGTGTTGCCTCATCATGCATCTGGAGTATCAGGATCCACCATCTGCCTGCTGCTTCCTGAAGAAGGCTGGCATCAAGGATCACCATGAACTCTGCTAGTGTCCCCACTAGCCTGAAGACTCTCACCACAGTCTCCAGCCAATCCTCAGCCTCCTGCGGGACCGTCTCTCCCATGAACCTAGGTGGCCTCTAGCGCTGGAACTCATGCAGTGCGCTCAAGCGACATGCACCCTCTACTGCTGGGGTGGTGGCATCAGTGGCCCAACGGGTAGTAGTACCGCTAGTTCTTCCACTAGTGCCTCAACATGGATAGGGCTCTGTACTGAGGCCACGTCCCTCGGCGGGCTATCTGTACGTACAACTCTCGAGGCTCTAGCTGGTCATCTGCGGGGAGGCATCCTGAAAGAAAAAAATGTGACACGATCAAATGATTTATATATGGTGACCTGACCTGGTTGGAGCTGTTTTAAGGGAAAACCTTTGAAAACACACACGCAATCAGTGTTTTCATGCACAATGTTGGAAATCAGTTGACAGGGTCCTGGTGTATGGATACGTCGGCTGCCCGCACCAACACTAGACTCCCGGAACTGAAAACCACACTCGGTACCCTTAGAAATATTTCTTCACAGAAATGAAATATCAGAGTTATAAGTTCTGCAGTAGAACCGACTCTTGTGATATCAATTTGTCACGACATGTCCTCGGGGCATGTGTCGTGACTACCCCAAGTCTGCCTTCCATAGGCCAGGGGCTGGCGACTAGCACCAAAGGCGTAATTCCCATAACTAGGAAGGCATTGCCTTTATAAAAGTAAACAAAACACCACAGAGTAAAAGCGGAATTAAAACACCATGTACAAAAATAAAGTGTTCAAAAGAATGTGGGCTAGAATAAAAACCCATCTGAAAAGTGAAGCTACAACTGAAAGGAAGTACAGTAGAAAAGAATAACAACTGGAAGAAAAGAAGCAGCTCCTAGGTCATCCGCGGGATCCTACCTGAAGGGTAGGTATAGATAGCACAGCTCCTGGATCGTCCACCATGGATCCCACCTGATGGGTAGGTACAAATATCCTCCTCAACACTCTCTCCTGTAAACCTCCTCCGAGTATCGTCTTGTCGTGACGTCTACCACCGGGAACCGTCCAGTCCTCGAACACTCGGACTCCGTCAGTGCTTCCTGTCATCTACAACCAACACAACAAGGTGCGGGCATAGCCCGTGCAGGGGTGAGTATACAATACTCAGTTGGGACCCCGAGACCCTCAAGGTCTCAATAAATCCAACAAGGATAACCACAAAAAAGGATCTCAACAGATAACCCTTACTTAGGTATAAGCCCATACTTATACATAATTTATCATGTAACCCATATCAATCATGAGGAAACACAAAGTTTATGAAATCAATAGATAACCACTGCCTAGGTATATGCCCATACATACACCTATGTTATCAAGTGACCCATCTCAATCATGAGGTAAACACAAAGGTCATAGTCTCAGCTCAAATAAGGATTTTCATTATCGAAACTGTGACTACTGAAGAGCACAGTCTCTGGAGAGTACAGTGATCTTGTCATGACTCCGAGGTACTACACACTAACCTATGACTGTTGTGGTACTCCTCCTGTCGAGTACCACGGGTCTGCCACCTCACACAGTAGTGCTCCTCCGCAATGGGTCTGCCACCTCACACAGTAGTTCTCCCCATCATAGCCTACAGAGGTACTCCTCATGTCGAGTACCGCGGGTCTACAACCTCATAATGTAGAGATCCCAACTGGGCTATTCTAGCCACTCCGAATCGAATCAGACAAGCAATCATCAAGTTTCAGCCAGCTACACGGTCTCCGTACTCCATATGCTCGTCTCCGAGAGGATCTTCTCCAGAAGCTACATTTTGATACTAAAATTATCAAAAATTCCCACGAATAAGTATCTCAAAGGGCCTCCACGTCATAGGGGTCTCAACGCAACAGACGGAGCGTCAAACGAATGCCTGGTCTGTGAGTTATTAGCCTTTTCGTCCGAGGGGCCTAGTTGGTTTCGTGTGAGAACCTACCTGGTCGTATCTCAACTGTACCTCGAACTCTCATAGGGTATACTCATAGGGACCTTTTCTCAACGAGATCACCAACACCGCTGATGGTTCGTCAAACAGACGTCCGGTCTGAATGTTATCAGCTTTTCTGGTCTATGGGCCCGATTGGATTTCGGGTCCAATCCAACCCGGCCACTATCAAACCGCATTCAAAACTCAAGCGAATCATTCCAAAAGTTTTTTATTATCATGAAGAATCCCACAAAGTCGACGACATGTCAATCGGACGTCCAGAGCTCCTGATATAAGAGTTTTTGCTCCGAGGGACCGGTTGGTTTCGTCCTCGAACCATCCCGGTCGTACACAATGTTCTCCGAATCCTTGAGAGTAATATACCGAAACGACTGTCTCGATCCAAGGATTGAATCGCAGCTGAAGGTGCGTCGATCGGAGGACTTTAGCCCATGCTATGGGAAAAATAACAAAAACAGTCCGAAAATGGGGGTTTTGGGCCCGGACCGGCCCGACCCGAGACCCCCTGGGTCGGCCCAAACCGGGTCGACCCGAACCTAGTCTAGGTACGGCACACTTGGGCATGGCCCGACCAGGCCTAGGTGCAGCCTCGCCCGGCCGGCGCGCCGGCGCGGTCCGCTGGCCGGCTCGGTGTGAACGATCTTGGTGGACAAGGGGGGGGGGGGGCGCATAACCCCCCAGTTCAATTAAACGCGGCCCCCACGTGGGGGGGGGGTCGTCCCTTCTAGCCGGGGGTTACAAACCCTCAGTTTCTCCCCTGACCGGCCGGCCAGCCCGCTGCTGCCACCACGAGACCAGCGCGGTCCCGTCCCCCGGCTCTGACGCTGGCGGCCGGAAGCCGGCCGCCGCTCCCTGTTCCGTCGCGGCCTCAGGCCACGGCCTTGGTCCTACCAGCATGGCGCAACGGCGCCACGACCCTTTGATGCGGCCCCACTCCAGCCGCGGTGTTTTCGTGATTCTCCGGCGTGGCGTGACAGCGCCACAACCTTGTTCGACTTCAACGGCGCGGTGCGATGACACCACACATCCTTGCAGCATGATCCCGCGCGGTGCGACGACACTGCGCCATCTCGGTTCCAAACAAAAACAAGGTTAACAACTGAATTAAGGGAGGAGGGTCAGTCGTGTTTGTGCAGTCTGGCCCCCTCCAGTTAATCGAAAGCAAGCAGCAATGATTACGTAGAACACTTGAATATTCACGATCATATATTCAAACCCCTACCTCGAGCGTTGATGAACTAAGACTCATCGCAGAATTGAACATCGTGGAAGAGGCTGTCGGGAATGGAGAAGGTCGTTGGTGTTGCGGAAGATCGTTGTCGATTCTGTTGACGTCGGAGGGTGAGTCGTCGTCAATGGAGACGTTCCCCGCGGTGGTGTCTCCTCCCTTGACGGAGAGGAAGAAGACGAGAAGGAACGTCGTTGGTGTTAGCCTGATGAAGAATCTGGCATCTCGCTTCATTCGACGTGGAGAGGAGATGCCAGATGATACGGTGTTCTTCATCGACGCTTCAGTGTTCTACACGTTCTTCAACAAAAGAGATGAAGTGTTCTTCTTCGGAGGAATAAGTTCTTCAAAACTCAAGAGCTCTCTCCCATTTCTCTTAACACAACAATTTCAACCAAAATAAAATAAGGCTGCACCTTATTTTATTTACCCATACCATGCATTAAAATTTACAAAATTCAAATCCAATTCACTTAATTAATTAAACTGTGAGTTTTTTAATTAATTAAGATTTAGGATTTCAAATTAAAAAGGAAGTGGAAGAGTTACTTAATAAAGGGAGTTAACAAGTTTAAAGGGGGAGTTTAAAGAGGAAGAGTTATGGGAGGTTAGATAATTTGAACGAGTGGAGTTCGTGTGGGCCCCACCACCCTCTAAACCTCTCATGGGTAGTTCCACAACTTCCACTAAATGGATAGAACCACATAAAAAGAAATAAAATTGTAGGTCAATTTTATTTTTACTTTCCACAATTTTTAACATCTCCTCCCGAGAAAACACAACCCCAAAAAAGGTGTTCCTAAGCAATTCTCGGCATTTCGGTTTCATCGGTGCCCTCAGATTTCGATTTCAAGCTCTAGTTCAAATGTTATAAAACCCCACTCACTCGTTCACTGAACGTACCCAAGATAATCTTTGAAAAATGATTCTGGGCACACCGGGTCTCAGAATCAGGCACCATCAGAAACTGTGTTCTTTTAAAATCCCAAAGAAAATTAAGAAAAAAATTATTTTCCTTGAAATTTACGGGTCATTACATCCTAGTATATTGAGTATATATATATTTCTTATAAAATAGTTTAATAAAAATAATTTATGGGGTTTTATAATTAAAATAAAAGAAAACAACTTAAGAGATAACGTTACCTTTAAATCGGGTAACTCTATTTGAATTGAACCACAAGGATCATTTTGAAGTGAATTATGCCGAATGTAAGGCTTCAAAGTTTAATAGAGGGATGTTGTGAGAATAATTGGGATGATTTTTGACATTCCAATGGGATTAATAGGTGTGAGTAATGGGTAAAGCTGATGGATTTTTATAAGGGGGAAGAGGGGATCTTTAGGAATGTTTGAAAATAATATTTTATTATAAAATGATTCTTGGTTTCTCAAGTTGAAAAGCTCATTAAGGTCTATTATAATATAACTCATTTTCAAAATAAAATAATCCAATAATAATTGTATCGTTTTTGGATATTGTTTTAAATTTTATAATCTTATTTATTTAAATCATACAATAATGAGGTAAACACTACAACAATTTTTTGTGATAAACAATTCTCTATATTTGATAATTTAAAATTATAAAAAAAATTATGTAGTACATATTTTTATATTTCCAATGAATATTTATAGTCATAGAGATAAATTATAAAACCTTATATAAAAATTGATTTACTAAAAGATATATGTTTATGTCATTATTTCCTTTACATTAAAATAATTAATATAATGTGTAATTATCACTCTTACATGGATCCATGGGGTCCCAAAATCGAGACAACGATGCCATGTTTAGACATTTATCAGCCAATAAGATTATGATACAAGTTAGGGTAAATTTAATATTATTATAATATTATTTTTTACCCTTATTTACTACATTTACCTTTTTACCATGGTAAATAATGTATTTACTGAAGTAAATATTCACAATGTCTAAAAATAAAAGTTACTATTTACATAATTTTGACCTATTGATTCCAAATATGGAATCCATTTTTCCAATTTCAAATCCCTGAACTGGCATATTTTAATTTAATATTAATATCCATTGTAAAAAAAATGTATTTGGGAAAAAATAATTATCAAAAGATTGACACATGTTTAGGAAAATTTTAAATGAAAGGTTATATAAAATGAACAAAATTATATTAAATGGTAAAAACATAATCTAATTACATTTTAAAATAGAATTAAAATGATAATGAAAAAATATAAATAAATTATCGGAAAAGGTAGTTTTTAATTAAAATACAATATTTTTCACTATTTATTAAAAAAATGAACATAATAAGAAAAATGCAAAAATTTCATACAAAGTAAATTTTGATGTCTGGATTCTAACTAAGAATATTATTTTTTATAATAGAACATATAAAAGTGATAAAATCTATATTTATAAAGAGGTTTCCATCAAAAGGCAGTAAAATGGCCTTTTAAAGAATAGTATAGTATTTATGCTTAAAATTGGACTCTTTCTTATTTTAATCCACTAAAATTTATTGGATAAAAGTAAAAACATCTAACAAATATTTATAATCAATTTTTGATTGTTCTATTCATTCATTCCATTACAACGGTTGGGAGATAACTATCATTTTAAATAATAATATTATATTATTATTTTTCTGTATAACACAACGTTGTGTGCTACGTAAGAATTCAAAGAAACCCATTGTTGTGTATCAAGTACGCCATCGAAAATAGCATCCCATTTAAAGTAAAATTAATAATTTATTCGAAAATATTAATAAATATGAAAATTTCTTATTCTTTATTTATCTTGGATGTTACATACTTCCCATCTTTTGGGAATTATGTCCCCAAAATTTAAAAATTATGTTTGGAAACTTCATTTGAACTCCCAAATTGGAAAAAGAGTCAATACAACTTTCACAATAAAATAATTTAGGAGAAGTACCATGGTTACCTGAGAAAATAGATTCTATGATTCCATGAAAACATGGATATGCAGGAAAAGTAAAACAATCATGTTCTAATAGAGATTGATAGAAAACATTATTAGAAGAAAGTTAACTACCATAAAATCAAAATCTAGTGATGCATTAAATAGTATATGATTCCACAGTAGGTAATGTTAAAAAAAAAATTTAAGTTACTTTTCATAAAGTTGATTAATTTATTTATGAGCTTAACTAAAATTAAAAGGAAACATACATAATTGTCATATAGACTTTTATGCTTTACTAAATTTCAAACAAAAAATAATCTTTTCACTAAACTATGAGTATTCAAACTGATTTAGCCACAATAAAAGAACAAGAATCAACTTCTACAGTACCACATTATTCAAAAAATATCAACTATATATTTCCCCTATCTTTAGACATCAACCAAAACCAAAATATTTGGTACAAGATAAGATAATCCCAATAAAGTATAATCCTTTAGAAAATAAAATTATAATCTTAATCTCCAAAATTCAAATAATAGTACCCAAAGCTCAAAAAAGAACATTGAATAAAAAACTGTCCATAAAATTATTCCATATAATCTAAACTATGATTGAATCCCAAAAATCATAAATTTTTATCTTACAGTCTTCCATAGTAAATCATAACATTTATCCCAAAATAACATCGACTAAACTTAATTTTTCATAATTAAGTGTAATTATCCTAATCATATTTTCTCTATTATAGATTAATCATTTCTTTAAATAATCAAACATCTCCATATGTCTACAAATAAAATATAATCTTATAAAATAAAATTTCAACCATTACTCCACAAATAAAATCCCATTATATTCTATTTTCCCAGGAGTATAGTGTTTCCTCAAAAGAGAGAACGTCTTACAAAACAACATTTATGAATTAATCACCAAATAATTTGTATATATTAAAAATATCCATTTGGTAAAACATATGTTCCCAAAATAAACTTATTCTTGACCCATAAAATTGGATAACTGAAAAATAATAATAAGGCACTCTAACCCGTGACATCACATAGGCTAGTGGTATGTGATATGACCTTATCACCATTTGGTTGTTGGTTCGATTGTTGTGGACTTGTTATATGTGATGGGTTGTCAACTATCTTATGTGTTGTCCCTTTTTATAAAACCCAAAAATAACCCTAACATGTTTAACCCTCAAAGGTGTTCTTGTACCTTTCATTTTCATTCCAATACATTAACACCTGAACATTTAAATTCGTGGAGCCTTATATATATTTTCCTTTTTTTATTATTTCAACTCAATATGATAAAATAAAACACTTCCTAATAAATATGACAACACACCTTCATGATGGTTTCCATATAGTTTCATCGTTATCTTTTTCGTGTAGGTAGAAGGTCCATGCATTGCAACATTGATTTTGAGATCCATAAAAATCATTTTCTTCCTTCATCCAAATACAACATGCAAAACTTGGGTCATATGGGTGTTTGTAGATAAATAGTGTTGATAAATAATCATGTATGATATATAATTACAAAACATCTTACAAAACACGATTTTTATAAAACAATATGACTAAATTTGAGTTGAAACATTGAGTTAATGGTCATTTTAAAATACCATAAGTATGACATGAGAGACTATATTGTAAAATAAAATGTAAATAGGTTGTGCAATGGTATCCTTCTACAAAATCATTTTTAAAAAGATAACATGCTTCCAAATATTGAGATAATGTAGAATATTTTGAAAATTACTTGATAATATTTACCTTTCTTGAAAATATAAGTATATTGGGATAACATGATTTGATTATATAAAACCCATGAACAAATATGATATTGAGGTATAGTGGAGGTGTATAATATCTCAAGAAACTGCTTGTATGTGAGTTTAATGATAGAAAAAGTTTCAGAATAATCTGAACATGACTTTGTAATAATTAATGCAAGCATGTCATCAGGAAGAGATATAAATTTTCTTTAAGATCCTCCTCCTACCCTTTGTAACTGAAATTACTTGATTTGAAAAAGTTATAAAACAATTATTTTACTGAAATAATAGACATTGGGACTAGCCATGAGTTTAACTAGAACTCAGAATCCTTAATTTTGGATAAACCGACCTTTGATACCAACTACAATGATGAGGCCTAAATCATTACATAATCTTGATTTAAATCAAGAATTCACATTGAGGATCCTATCATGTTTATAGTTTTAGAGAATTAGGCCATAAATATTAAATTACAACTTTAATATTACATGTAGATACTACCACTCAATATACATTATTTTTATAAAATAAAAATCATTAAATAAACATGTCTAGTTCCATTTTTATACAACATGACTTTTCTGTGATACCATCATTGACCCTATTAATCTTTAAGTCTTACAAGAAACGTCGAAAAATCATGGGATTAACATAAAAAACTAAGTAAGGGATATTAAATAAGAAATGTAAAACATTATCCCATAAATAATTACTAAATAATAAAACCATACATTTTAGTCACAACTTACCTTGTGAAATCCTATGATTTATGAACAACACATAGAAATAATAAATAATAAAGGTAAGTTTTGGCATACATAATATACTTATATTGTAGCATTCAAAGCTATGTAGAGAGTTATGTTTGGAATAACCATCAAATTATATTACCTAAATCTATTTGGAGAAACATAAATATTTACCTCGGTCACGTTACACTATGAATTAGAGATCTATCTTGGGCTCACCGCCCTAGGTTTATCATGAAACCACCCATATACGTAAAAAAATTCCAAAGAACCATATCATAATCATAACACTTAACAAAAACAAAATGGAATGATAGGATTTACACATTCCAATCATAATATATAATTTCATGACATTTACATAATCAATTCTTTGTCAAGAACCAATTTCAAAACTATTTAATACATTTAATAAAAAGATTTTTGAATCAAAGTGTCCCATAACACATTGAAGCTTTTAAAAAAAATTACATTTTAAAAAAATAATTTCCATAAAAATTCATCTTAAAAACCATTTGGAAAACATGGAAATTAATGAAAATTATTTAAAAGAATAAATATTTTAAACATATAAAATGATATATTAGTTAAATAATTTTTAACAAAATGATAGACGCTTAAAAAAATTAATTGTGGAATAAAATTTAATCAAAACATTATAATATCATTAGAATAAATAGATTAATGATATAATATGTAAAATGGAAGTATATACACCATATAAATCTTAATTGGTGTATAGCAACAAATAAGTTTCAATGGAATGTAATTTAACACAATGTCCCTTTAAAAGATCATATCATTAGATTAAAGATAAATCAATTACATAATTATCTGTGAAAAATAAGAATACACCCAATATAAGTTGATATTATGTTTATAACATCAGAGGTAATTCACAAATATTTATATAACAACATAATCAATATGTATATGTTTTACTCAAATAATTGAAATTGATTAGATATCTTCCCATACAGAAATTGGAAAGCCTAACAATGTCACTTTAAAACATAGAAAATGAGATGATGGGAGAGAAGAGGGTATCTCATCACATGGACATATAATTTACAGAAATAAATATATGTAAGAACATATCCCAACATAATTATATGTAAATTAACATACATAACAAAATCAAGACTATTTTAAATAGAGTAGGGTGAATGGTTCCCGTATCGATTTGGTAGCTTAAAAAACATACACCCCATGAAAGAAGGATCATACAATGAAGGTTTAAATACCCATAAATTAATATATATTATAAAAATAATTAAATAATCGTCAGTAATACGCCAAAAAAAAGGAAATAGTGGAAAATATAACATGAATCTCACGGGAATAAAAAGTGAGATGAATACCCCTTACCAAAATGTAATCAATCGAGTCGTATGGTGAAAAGTTAATAACCACCAAATAAATCATATAATACCTGGAAAAAATAGAATAATGATAATATATATCAAATGGTTGTACAAAAAACATAACATGAGATAAATAAGTGGTGAACAATGGAAATATCAAAGGATTAAAAGTGAGATAAGAAACCTATTACCTCATGTTCGACTTGACCAGTTAGTTCATTAATCTCCTAAATAATAAACTCAAGTTAATTTATAAATTCTGAAGATCATTTATAATGTATATTATTCCTTTTATATGACTTATTTCCATGTTCTAATCATTGTGAAATCATTTAGGTTAATAATGGTCATTTTGATGATATTTGGTACTTTAGTCAAAAATGAACTTGTTATAATTACAAATTGTACATGTGGTGAAAAGTCTATTATCTCCATAATCATATTCATTATTTAAATATCATATAATATATATATATATATATATATATTTATAATATGTACATGATATTTGGAGATAAGAAATGAAATTCATTGTTCATGGAGATTGTAAGCCTTACGTAATCATGAATGTTAATTTCATTTCTATTTCATCTTTAATGGAATGAAAACATAATGATACATAGGTATATTATAATTACTTTATAATATAGTATGATATATATTTTACAAAATTTCATTAACTCCATCCTTTATACGTTCCAGGTCTGTCATGAACGAATCATATCACATTGAGTGGGCTGTAGTCTGCACCTACTCAAATAAAATTGTTTTGTTTACACATATTGGAAAGCATAAAGGAATGATTGTAAATATAAAATAAAAATAATATAGAAAACCTAAAAATATTATATATAATATATAAATATATTTCCATCATAATGGCCTCAATGAGAGGTGGTAGGAAAATATTGAACAATCATCATTTTGTGAGGCAGTAGTTCACCATCCATTGAAACAACATGTTCTTTACCCATTAAACAGATATGTGTTTAGGTTTAGTTTTAATAGACCTAATAAAAACATTCTAGTGTATTGGGGACACTTTTTCTCTATTAAAACAAAGGAATAAATGGAATTTAGGGGGTTGGATAAGCAAAATAAAATAAAGGAACTTAAGAGAAGACGTTATCATTAAAGCTGGTGACTCCCTTTGGTTTGAACCAAAAATATTTCATTAAAGATTGTTATTCCTAATTTAAGGCATATAGGTGGAATAAAGGGATGTAGGAAGCTTAATTGGGTAGAGTTTGGATAAGAGAATTGGCTTGATAGGTTTGAGTAATGGATAGAGTTGATGGATTTTTATGAGGGGGCTGAGGGGCACTTTAGAATGTTCGAAAATATTATTTTATTACATAATGATTTTCGTTTTCTAAAGGCCCAAAACTTATTATGGTAGAAGATGAAATAACTCATGTTCTAAATAAAATCATCCAACATTAATTGAAAAGTTTTGAGATAATTTTTAAATTTTTATAATCTTATTTATTGAAACTATTCATTAATGAGATAAACACTGCATCATTATTTTTTCATAAATAATTTTATTTATATGTTGTCTAAAAATTATTAAAAAATAACATGATGTAAGAAATATTTTCATATTTATAATGAATATTTATATTCTAAGAGATAACATAAAACAAATATATAAAAGTGACAAAAACTAGATATAAAAAAGGTTTTCCTTCAAAAGGCAGCAAAATGACCTTTTAAATAATATTAGAGTTTTTATGCATAGAAATTGTTTTTTCATATTTTATGCCTCTAAAATTTATAAGATAAATTTAAAAATATTTAACAAACATGTATAATCATTTTTTGTTAGTTCTGTTCATTCTCAACATTACAATGCCTTGGTGTTTGCTACCATTTAAAATAATAGTATTATATTATTATTTTTCAATATAACTCAATATTGTGTGCAACGTATGATTTCAAAGAAACACACTATTTTTTATTGAGTATGCCATATAACATAGAATATCCTTTAAAGTAAAATTAATAATTAATCCAAAAATATTAATAAATATTAAAATCTTAAAATCTTATTTTACCTAGGATGTTATAATATGTCTCAATAAAATTATAAACTTTCTAAAAAGAATTTCATAATAAATGGAGAAAATAAAAAAAGAACCCTAGAATAATTATTGATGGAAATACCATCTTAATTTAAAAATAATTTATAGGAAAATATTAATTTTCCTTGAATATTAAGGAAAAATGCTTCTTTGAAGAAAAGGAAAAATATTAATGTATGGTGTATTTAATGTAGTAATCATGGTGGTAGGAATATTTTTTCATGCAGTAAAAAGTAAAACATATATTTCATTAACAACATCAGTAAAAATTACTCCATTAATAATGTGAAAAGATGTTTTCTATTGAGAATTGTTTATTGAAATTCAAAAGTTGTAAAAATGAAATTAAATCACCATTGGATAGTATTTTAATATATCATTAAATGATTAATTGATGGTTGATTCCATTTAAAACATTATTTTGGCCATTTTTAATGCCGATGATGTTATAAATGGAAAAAATACATTAAAAACCCATAAATTACTTTATTTGAATAAAATAAGTTACTTGTATGATATAAATATAAAATAACATAATAAATGGTAACTTAAAAAAATCATGAATATGGATGACATAGTAAAATAAACTATTACCTAATGTGTGAATTTATTCATATATAATTATTATTTAACGCCCAATGATTTAATGATTTATTTAGTGTTAAAAAAATTAATTTAATTTATATTTTTCTTTACAAGAATCATTGATCTTAATAGAACTGTGATATATTAATTTATTATTATTATTTCAATGTGATCGTTTTAAATTAACCGTTAAATTGGCAGTAACAATAGGAATATTCACAATATGAAAAATATGTTGATTTTTTAAAATATTAAAAATAAATTTATTAATTCATAATAAATAACAAATTATTTGTTTGTTATGTATTTTAATTTTTTAATAATATGTTTCTCAAAAAACATGTTTTATTGAAATTTACTTGTTGATGTTATAATTATTATTTTTTCATTTTCAGAAATTTTAATTTGATAAAATTACAACTATTTTGGAATTATTAATTAAAAATAGCTTCAATTTAAATTTTTGGTTATCTTTTAGAATATTATTTTTTTAGTGAGTAGTGAAAATACCAATCTTATATAAAATTGTCTTTTACATTAAATTATTTAGAATGAGATACTTTTTTATTATTTTTTAAATTTAAAAAGATTTTATGGGTAAACATAGTCTAATTAATATCATTATAATTTTTATTACTCATAATTTTTTTTATAAAATGTTTTTTATATTTAATGATTTATTTAATTGGAAAACAATTTTTCATAACATTACATATGTTTGTTTTTAAATTAACTTTTTTAAGTGTAATTGAATGTGATAAAATAAAACATATTTATGAAATTATAATATACATGTTTTTTAATAAGGAAACACTCATTTTGGTTATACTGAATAATAAAAATAGTAGGAAAAAATTTATTTTACCACCATTAAAGATAAAACACTTTATTCTAAGAGAATAAGTATGATTTACAATGAAAAATGACAAATTATATTTTTGGGGGATATTTAGACCTTGTAATATATTAAATAAAAAATATTATTACCTTTTACCTACATAGAAATGACAAATAAATTATTACATTTCAATCTTTTAAAAATTTCCATATTGGACCACTCTTTAACTTATAAAAGGGCCTTAGGTCTCAACTTTTATCAACACATAAAGAGAATATAATCACTATTAATACATTAGAAAATAATTTTATAAAATATATCCACATCATAAATGATATTTTTATAATTATACAACACATTCACGGGTTAAGGTGTAAATCGTAGAACATTTCTCAATGAAGACTTATAACTCTTAACCGGGTAATTTAAATATTCAACCTTATTACACAATATAAGATTATTTTATACATTATAACATGATTAATATAATATAATTAATATACATAGAGGATATTATGATATTTTTACAACCATATTCATATCCATTCCATAAAATTTAAAATAAATGTATTTCTCATGAAAACGTGTGGAATACCACCTACATATATGGTTGTAATTCATTTTACCCCACCATATTTAATGGTTCATTTTTATGATTGATTTAATTTTTATATATGATATTTATGGAATTATTTTACAAAATTAAATATAATATCTTATCTACCTTCATACCTTTTCTTTTTTTGGAAAATATAACATTGATGTTTCGTACGTGTGTAATATAACTTCTATAGAGTGATGTGATTTAATGTTCATCTCCAAATTATATTTATAATTATAAAAAATTATATAATAATTAAATATTTTAATTATTTTAGTTTTCTATTTTTTATATTGTGTATCCTTTTCGACGGTGTAAATACAAGAACCATTGAATGGAAAAATTCATTTAAAATAGAATAGTTTTCACTTGAATGATAATTATATTTAAAAAAAAGTAAACAAAAGGAAAATTATAAATTACAAATGATTTATAAATAGTATTTTACATATAAATAAAATTATTTACTATATTTATAATATATATATTATTATATAGTTTATATTAATGTGCATGAATAATGATGGGATATGATGTACGGTTTGCATGTATCATTGTCACTTCTACGAGGCATATTCATTTTTATATAGATATTTTTTTAATATATAATTCCCATTATCTTCCTTTTTTATTAAACATGATAAAAATTATGTGGATTTAAAAATCCATCTACGGTTCTACCTTTCATGATGTTTGGAGTCAATGATTGCTAAAGCAGTAATGGTTTATCATATAATCCAATTTCATTAATGATATTTTCTATACTAAATTTAAATAAAGGTAAATTTCATGGATTTTATCCTCTAAAACACAATTATAATTCTCCTCTCCTTTTTCATGGTTTTGATTTTTGTATTAAAATAATATTCTATTTTATATACATGAAATAAAAAAAATAAAAAATATTCAACATTATTTCCATTTTAGTCAATGATTTTTTTTCTATGTATATGACCCTAAAATAAAATTATTATATTTTATCCATTGACTAAAAAACATAAAATAAGATGATTCAAAATAGAATTTATTTTATTTAAATTTTTTAGTGGAATCGTTTTAATGAAATATTTTTCAATTAGGTCGTTTCTAAATTTTCCAAAAGTTTGAAAATATTGTTCTCAATTACCATTTATGATATTAAAAAAATTTCTCACCTTCTTGATCATTATATTAATAAATGATTTTTTTTCAATATTCAATGGTTATTTTCACATAATATAAATTTCAGTATATTTTGTGAAATTATAGATAAAATTTCATTAATATGATATGATATTTTTATCATGTATTCAATGAGTTGTTTGAATGTTTTTACAAGTGCTTTTAATCATTTTCAAAATTATTTAATGTTTTTCTGGATTATCTGATGATATTATATTATGACATGACCTATTTTTATTCTCCATATGACTATGATTATGATGATTTTAGGATGATTATATGAAAGTTTTTTATTAACCATGGGTTTATTATGTTTTGTGGTATCTTTTATATAACTCATTTATTCATCACAGGTATGGTACGCTAATATTTTAATGAAATTCAATATCAATTATATGGGTTATAATACAAAGATATGATAAATCTATAATGATATTGTGGGATTCATCTTTATCATTTTTAATTTAAAGTTTGTCCTAGAATTTAATATCCCTATAATTAATTGGGTAAATATGGAGATATCTTGGAATTATAACTACTAAAATATAGATTGAACCTAGCTCCACAAGGGAATCCTCCCAACAATATAGTAATGGTTGTAATCCATGACTAAAGGAATGATGTAATGTAGTGTGAATGAAATCCACAATAGTCGTCATGTCTGTTATTCTTTACTATAGAAATAATATTACATACCTATGTGTATTAGAAAATACCATAACTTATTTTTATGTTATTTTGTCATGGATAATTATTAATTATTAATAATATTTAACTCTTTAGTTCTTTATTCTCTCATAAAAATATTTATCCAATGATACATAATAAAACAATGTTGACTGACATGGTATTTTATTTTTATGTTATGATCATGTTATCAAGACCTTATTATAGTCTTTTTTCATTTATGATCATTGATTGATATATATTATGTTTATCCTTACTAATAATATGAGATCACAAATTTTATGTTTCCATTCCAAGGGTCACGAGTAATGATTTTATGTATGGAATGTATAACATGGGTAAAATGATAATTTTTTATGATTTTGAAGAACATTCCTAAAATATGTTTTTTATATCTAGTTACCAAATATTGTAATAAATTATGGTTTTGGGAAATTATAAATGTGATACATATTGAATATTTATCTGAAATGATGTCATATTTTTGTATTATATGCTCAGGACACCTTAATTTTGATTAGAACATTGAGTAATTATTTTTTGGATGATATTGTTAGAGAAAATTATTTAAAATCCCAGGGAAAAGTGCATGTATAGGACAACATCATGATTATTTTATAAATTATATAATAATATGTTTTCATAGAATATATGTACCTATTTGGATACTTTAAAATTGGTATACTTGTTTTCCAAATAAATTTACAATTAAAAAATAAAAAAATGGTTGAATTATTGTTAACTCAATCATCAACGATGCATGATGGGTGAACATAAGAATATATACCTAGAGAGACACTCCAAGGGTAAATTCATGGGTTAATTCAAATTTTCATTGCTAGAAATTTTGAAGGATTTGAGAAGATTATGACCATGAATTCCCAAGGTTACAAATAATATTATATTGAATGAAAAATGGTATCATTATTTAGACACCATATAAATTATATTTCCTGATTACATGATTACTCACTATGATTTTTATTTCACATGATATGTTTTTAGTTAATTTATGAAGCAACGAGGAATTATGTGAGTAATTAATGTAATGGAAACGTCCACATTCTATAATAGGTTTCTCTAATAAATGTATTTCATAGAAATAGATAAATGATATATAAAATATATTTTATTTTATCTAATGCTCATACCATGATATTCTTTTTGGGTGTGTATCCTTTGGTTGGAGAAGCTGATCAATGTTGGACTCTCAGTGTGAATATAAGGAATGTTGTAAAAATTGAACCCATGACGTGGTAAGTGTTTAATAGAATATTGTTCAATAAGTAATTTCTTTAATATATCCTAATAATAATGGAATTAAAATTCCAAGGAGTTATATAAAAAAGATGACAATTCCATTAGTACCTATGAGGATAATATCATAAAAAATTCAATATATATTTCTAGTTTTTTATTGACTGTAAATGAAATGTTAATATATTTTTTTGTGTCTCGAGAACAAGTTTCTTAAATTTATTATCCATATGTGTCATTTATTACTATAATGATATATTCTAGTGTTATCTAAAGATAGAAATAGAAATTTTAGACTCTCAGGGTTCCTGTGGCAATGGGGAATAAAAGAGAATGATGGAATTTTTATGAAATTATAATAATAATACCCGTATAGGAATAAATATTATAATTTATTTATTTTATAAGTAATGAAAGAATCATGGAAATAGTTTCCCTATGTGGTTTGGTAAACGTTATTACGGTTGAAAAAAGCCAATCGAGTATAATAATGATGATGTGGTATAAAAATTAGATTCAACTAACGGAATGGTGAAAATTAAGAAATGAATGTACCACCTAAACTCCAATGATATAATCATACCATTGTAGTTAATGATTTTATGAATCATTGATTACTATCAGAAACTGTAACCTCATAATAATTGACACAAAGGGAACACACATGTTTTCAAAACTAATCATGTTGATCATGAGAATGATGTGATGAAATTAATATATACCCAATACTTTATAACTAATTTTTTTCAATATATTTTTGATATACCCACTCTACTAAATCTGAGGAATCTGATATGGGTATCATGTCACCACCTAAATGATTAGATGGTATATTCGTAGTAATAATTTATAATCATTTGATGATTAAATTTTAATTATTCAACTTATATCTAATGGAAATTTGTGACAATGTTCATCTTGTAAATCTTGTGACCATTCCTCCAGTTGAATTTGATGTGAATTTTTGGGATGGATTATTTCTTTAAAAATATATCACAAATAAAATTACCATCACTTTTTTGTTTTTTAGTTGATATATTTTTCAACCTATGATCTTCTTTTTGTTTGAGGATGAATATTTAAATACAATGGTAGTAGCATTTATTGTTTGGGTATTACTTTGAATTTATTAGAGATATTTATATCAGATCGTGGTGAATAAACTCATATTCTAGGAAAATCCTATTTTTTAGCAGTATTAAAATATATTTCATAAATAATTATTAGTTATTTCCCAATAATGATCTATTTTTTTAACAAAACATATACTCGATGATAAAACTATTTCAATCAATCCGTATAGAATTCCATTGATAGGCTTCATGAATTTAAAAAGAAACCCTTTGAAATTATTTATAATTGATTAATATTACATAATGTGTCACCATTTGGTGATAAATGATAGTTTTTTATAAATAAATATGGGTAAATTAGTATTTGTAATGGTTTTTGATAAATTAATATGATCGCTTTCAACAAAAAGTATATTCTTCTCCATATCAATGTAATGTATTATGAATGAAATGGATCCCAATATTTATCCAATATTAATAATAAATCTAGAAATTAATGATCTAGGACAAATAAAGATTCTATACTTAAGACTTTCTTCATTATGAGGTATGGTCATTATAAATTTTTACTAATGTTATTTGGACTTGACAGTACTAATTATATCTTCATTGATGCAATGAATAGAATCATCAGATATCATCTCAATAATTTCATTATAAAATATATAAATTATATTTTCATATGATATCAGTGAATGTAAGGGGATGAAGAATATTTTACCACTATGTGGATGACGCCGGGGAAGGAGAATATATATTCCCAAGTTATAAATTTTGAATTATAACTATAAAAATATTCATTCTTGGGTCATATAATGTCAATAGAGAGTATATTATTGGATCCTTCAAAGATGGATTTTATTGATAAATATCCTAATTAAACCATGATAAACGTTTTCTATTGTTTTCCTCAGTTATATTTATAAAAATAACTCTTTTAGAGATATATCTTATTTATATCTAATCCAGTAACCATGTTGGAATGGACGGGAACTATGTTCAATTATTCTGAAGAATATAAGGAAATTTTTAGGGAGATGAACAGATAGTTGATAATCTCACAAATTACTACACTACAATAATGCTGATATGTTTTTTGTTATATATTTATGTATTAAAATATGTACTAGGTTGAATCGTCACATATAATTATATTGTGATAGATAATTCTTCACACCAATCAATAATTACTAAGATAAATTACTTGAATCTGTATTTGGGTGTGACTGTTTTAATTTTATCACTAAAAATGTGGAGTCGCTATCTTTATAGTGAAAAATGATATATATATATATATATATATATATATTTGAATCATAAAATATTAATGTATATATTAATGTCGGATATTTTTTAATATTCACCATAGGAGATAGTCATAAATTATTCAAAAATTTTAAATTTTCAATACACAATCTCCCTAGGAAAGAGAAAAATGTATTTGATGCTTAGAGATAGAAATATCATGCTTGTTATCCCATTGTGAGAATTAATAGTGATTTTATATTTAATTATTTTTATAATATGAATCATTATATCATTAAGAAAGAGTAAAAACTATATATTTCTCATAATATTTCTCAAAAATCCATTTATCCATGTGATGATTGAACTGGTGTAATAGGGGGATGCGTGATTTTAGGACAAAATGATGAATGTTTCTTAGATAAACCATGATTTTTATAGAATGGTGATGTTTACTAAAATTATAAGTAAATATAAAAAAATAAATCAAATAAATTATGTTTTGGATGAATCTGGTAGTTAATAATTCTTTATTCAGCATTAATGTATGAATATTTATAATGATATAAATAGTTATTACATGAGGGTTAAAATGAAAATGTATATTACAGATTCTGTATCTTATTTAAATGTTTTCAGAAAGATTAGGTATAGTGATATATGTTTAAGGGTATTTTATATCCAATACCCATACCATAATGGTCATGTTAAAACATTACCATGGATTTTATTTTCAGACTACCCAAAACATCTAATCAGAATAATTCAATTTGTATTATAATCAATAACCTCATGAAATAATCTCATTTATTTACCAATTGAGAATATTTTCTTATTGAGCATATTTTATATATATATATTAAAAAAGTCTACATATTTCCTTGTATACCATTAAAAATTATATATGATCATGATCAAAAGCTTACCATGTTGTTCTGGATAATTCATTACTAGGATATGGAAACTAAGTTTATGTTTTTTTCAATATGTAAACATAAAATTGATTGTCAATTTGAGAATACCCTACAATCCCTAGATGACATGTTGGGGGAATTTACTAATTTTTTTAAATGTGGTTGAGATCAAAAACATTCTCTAGTAGAGTTATTATATAGTAATTTCTTTCACATGTGCATTTAGATAGCTCTATAAGAATCCCTCTTTGGATGGAATTGTAGGTGTCCAACATGACGTGGTTAAGATAGTTAAATAAAGGTATTTTAAACTGAGATAGATAAGGAATTATAAAACATAGTTAAATCCATTTAGTAGAACATCAATGACGTTATGAAATGATATAAATTTTGAGGTGATAATTGTAAGAGTGATCTAGAGTTCGATGTTCATGATAATATATTACAATGAATTTGTCCTTAAGATAAGGTTTTTATATTTGTAAACATGGGATATTTTATCCATAGATATATTTTTCCATACAAATTATTGATCATATAAATATAGTTACGTGTCACTAGGATATTATACAATATATCTCTCAACATCATGAAATGTTCCATGTAACTATCTTAGGGATGAAAAAAAAGGTCTTATACATGAAATAAACATAGTTGTAATACAACTGGGGTAACATCATTCATATTATGAAAAAAAATTAAAATAAATTAGATATAATAGGAAATTTATAGTGGGGAAATACCAATAACATGGAAAATGTTAACTGGTGAAAGATTAATTTTGATGAAGCATGATTGGGACACATAGATTGCTTAGGAATAATTAATCTAACTCGGGTATATAGATGTGAGATAATATCAGGGGATAAATAATTATATGGTGTAGAATTTTACACAATGATATATTATTATATATTTTATCTTTAAATAAATATATTTTTATTCATAGCTCACATTACCTGAAATATCAAGAATAAAAATACCACCATATACAATAGAATTAATATAATTTATGTGTTAATGATATAAAATAGTTGTTAAATTGGATGTTTATATATTATGAAAAAATTATGAAAATTATGTATAATGGTTTTATATAATGAAATATATTTATTAATGAAAAATTAATAAGTTCACAATTTCCAAAAAAATAATTTTATGCATCATAATTATATTTTTTCAACAAAAGTTTTTGTATGACATTTTATGTATGGATATTGTAGATAATATCTATTAATTTATTTAATTTTAACTTATAAATTTTTTTAATTTTCTAAATCATTGTTCAAAATTTATCTTGATTTTACAATTTGCGTATTTTATGAAATGATAAATGTTTCTGTGAAAAATTAAATAATACTCATATTTTATTAAATGGTATTTTTTAAAAATGTATTTTAAAAGCCCCATTTTATGAATTAATTTTAAAATTATAATTACTAATTTTTGGTTATATATACTAAAATTTCTTTCACTGGAATAATTTAATTTTCGTATAAAAACATTTTTATACATTAAAATTCATTTTTAGAAAAATTGTAGTGAAGAATTATATATAGGTTTGATTTAGTTAGTCTAATTCCATTATAGTAATATAATATAATAAAATGGAATATATATTTGTAATTATAATATCTCAATTTTTCAATGATGAAAAATCATTTTTTCTTTATAATAAACAGTAAACATAATAATAAATTATTAACTTTATTAATGATAATATGGGCTTACCTGGGTATTAAATGAAGAGATAATGGTATTTTTCAACAAAAAAATCTAATAAATATTTTTTTCTGGATAATTTTAACCTATATTATCTTAATTTATAATTTTTTCCATTTTTTACCCACATTTATAGTAAAAGACTATTAATAAATGTTAACTTTTTGAAAAATTCCTTTGTTTCCTCTCCCACAATTATCAAAGGTCGTCGCCTCTCCTATCTTATCAACTAATTTATAGAGTATTGGATCATAAAAACACTATAAAAATTTTATGTAACATTATTCCCTTTTTATATATATATATATTTATAAAAATACATTACTTTTAAGGATGGAGGTGTAGTCTGAAGGAGGTTTCTCTATAAAGATGTTTAACAATTAACTGAGTACATTCAATATAATTTCTTCTTCAGACTTCTATTAAATTTTTTTATTCATATTATCCTCATGATTATATTTAATAAATATTATGAGTTCTTATTATATTTATATAACTAACATTTTAACCATGTTTCCTTCAAATGGAAAATGAAATTATGGCTTGTGCATACATGTGGGATAATACATCCACATAGTAATATGATTCATTTTACATTACCATATTTCTTGATTGTTTATTATAATGGATTTAGATTTTATATTTGTTTTTAGTGATGTAATAATTAATCTATAATTTTAATTTATTATCTACCTACTTACATTTCTGTCACTTGAAAATTGATAACGTCACTCATAGATAAGTGCTATAGACAACATTTAGTAAGCGATGTGATTTAATTTTCAGCATTGTTTTATATAATTAATTTTAAAATGTTATATCATGATTAAGTATGATATTTTTTATGATAATACTTTTATAAATAATGAAACCATTAACAAGGTTCATGTATTAATACAGTCAAACCGATTCATGCAAAGGAAATTAATGAATTTTAAATTGAAATTATTTTTTATGAAGAAATTATTAACAAAAGTATAATTGGAAATTATAAAGATATAACAAATAGTATTTATTTTATGAATATGGTAAAATATAATATTTATAAAAAATAAATTGTTATTATTATGATTTTTTTGAATGCATTGAATGAAATATGAGACATGATTTATGGGTTCCTCATCTCACTTTTATTTATATGTGAAAAACAATATATTCAATATATATTTATTTTTATCACATATAAAATTTTCATTATTTTATGTAATATTTAAACTAATAAATATTATGTGGACTAAAAATGTTGTCTAAAATTCATTAAATTCATGAGTTTTTTATTCGAACATCACTAATGTAGTAAGGGTTTATAGTAAACTATAATTTATTAAAATGATTTTATATGATTAATTTGTATTAACTGAATTTTTTGGATATTATCCTCAAAATACAATATTCACTAGTTTTTACTATAATTTTTATTTAATTATACAATTTTATTATCTTTGTAATATAAAAAGTTCAGGAAAATATTTTTTTAGATAAGACACCCTTATTTGATTTTTGTTTGGTGAACGTTTTTTTATTATTACATTATTTATAAAAGAATCTTATGGAGGTGTTGACCTATATTTTGAGAGTTTTAATAATTTTATTTTTCATAAATGTAAATTTATTTTCCATTGTATGGAAACATTTTTAAAAGAATTTTTTTTAAATGTTATAAAAGTGTGAAAATATCTCATTTAACATATATAGAATGAATTGATATTCACATAAACATGACCTTTTGGTTATATAATTCTTAGATAAGATGATTCCACTGGTATTTTTAAAGAAAATAATTTTAGCAATATTTTCGGGAGTTTATATTAAAATGTTATCAAAATAAAAAGAAAATTTTTATCACATTTCAACGAATGTTTTGAATGTTATTTGAGATGAATTTTTCTTATTATTAACCATTATTTATGTAAATCCATTATACACTTGGGATATAGTCTTTGATACAATCCACTTTCATTCTATATAATTTCTATGATGATGATTATTTAATATTGATTCCAGGAACAATTTTTCATTCCCATTGGATAATTATGACATGATGAAACCATTATGAAAATCATTTTTTATCTTGGTTATTATATGATAATATGAAAAATTGTTTATTAAAACCCATTTTATTTTCTTGGTTTATAATAATTAGATACTATAAATGTTTTATGATCTTATTTTACCAATGTGTAATGTGTTCATTATGTTATGGGTGCACCTATAAATATATATCCCTAAAATGCATTAGAAAAATATGAATATATCATTAGATAATGATGACATTAATAGGGAGTGAAACCAGTTTTGTAAGGTAATCTATTCAATAATATAGTCTGGGAAGTTATCCTAGACTAATTAAATGATATAATAAGGAGTGAACACAATCCTCTAGGGGATTCCATGATGTGATCCCTAACTTCTGAAATTATTTTCGATGATCAGGCGTATTCAAAAATCCTATGTGATATTACTATGTTATTTTTTTATGGGTTATGATTAATAAGTGATGATTCCTTATTCTCATGACTTATTTCTTCTATAATAAAAATGATGTTTGTCATTATTCTGGATTAATTATTTTTACTAAATGGGTAAGAATTTCGTATTTAATAATATTCTTTCATACCCTGAAGATTTTATTTTTCTAATATATGATCATTGATTTAAAAAACATTATTCCTACCAAATCATAGAATATGAGAAAACCCTTTCTTATGTTTCTATTCTCCGTGTTATGAGGAATGGTTTTTTGGGAATGTCTAATAATATTACAATGTTAAAATAAATTTATTTGATATATTGGTGACACTTAAGGAAAAATATTTCTTGTATATCAGGTACAAAAATACATCAAAATAATATGTATATAGGGAATGCATTATTATGATATGTATTGAATATTCATAAAAAATATTTATTATCTATTTATGTTATGCCCATATTCCATCACATAATGTCGTTAATAATAAATATAATTTTATAATAAAACTATATATAAACCATATACATACTTATAATATCATATTTTATCATATTTTATTTTTACTTTTAATTAATAATGTATTATTTAAAAAATCATTTCTAGGGGATAATTGTATTGTTTTTGACATATGTTTTGGTTCATGGGGTTCAATCCTCATATATTTCTCATAGAAATATAATAATTATAATGTTAATAATGATGTAAATATCATATATTTATACATTATATAAATATTTAGATTCATCCACGAAATTTGGATATGATAAAAACAATCACAACGCTTAAGGGAGGTGGTTCTCTACATGTGCGAATGAGTGATGATATCACTATTTACCATGAATATCACTAGAAAGGTAAATGAAATTTTACATTTATAGAATCCTAACTATTTCAGAAATAATATATATATATATATATATATGAGTTATATCTTTATAACTATCTAAGTAATGTGTTGATAAAAAATTAATTAAACCACCATGTGGTGATGAATGTTTATATGTCTGCATGAGTGATGATTTTCTTTCCCATAATATTGAAAAGAGGTTGAAAATGGTTTTACCTTATCTATAATAACATATCACTATATTTATGATAATTGATTAATTATTTTTGGGATGGGTACAATAGATTTATAATTTTTATAAGAACTTGGAATCCTTCAACATGTAGATAAAACCATTGAAGACTTCTTTTAATGACCATCTTTTTCTTACACATTAAGCCTTATAAGGATTGAATTTTTATCACAAAAGGAGCACATCAAAATGTTTTATTTTTTGAACGTATTTTGGTAGGTATTTAATGAGCTTAAATGGTCAATTTTTTTGAATGAGGGAGGATAATATGTTCTCATTTAATAGTAAGGGGATGGATACACATTAATTATACAAATATATTAATAAAATAAAGTAAATTTATTTTGAATGTCGAACAAAAAGTATTTTTTTCAAATTAAATATGGATGTGGTAGAATTTCAACCATTCTATTTTTTTTAATAAGGTGTTTCATGTTATCATTAACCCTTATCCATATATTGTTTACCCTTTTACCCCATTTTACCCATAACTAGTGTGATTAATTTTTTCCACATTTATTATTCTTTATGACAATCATATTAGGATGACCATATTTGTAACATCCCAAGTAAATAAATAATATTACATTATCATTTTTATCAATGTTTTTGAATAAAATGTTAATATTACATTAAAGGTAATTCTATGCTCGATGGCGTATCCAATATGAAATAACGAGTTTCTTTGAAATATTATGTTGCAAACTAATAAAATAATAATATTATTTAAAAAAGTTAATGCCTAGCCGTTGTAAAGGAAGGAATGAACAGAAATAACCAAAAAATGATTACATATGTTTTTTTAATATTTTTACATTTATCCAATAAATGTTAGAGGCATGAAATTAAAACGAATCCAATTTTAAGAATAAATACTCTAATATGTTTAAAAGATTGTTTTAACCCCTTTTAATGGGGAAAATTTTTAAAATCCAACTTTTGACAATTTTATAAGCTCTATTTTTTAAAATAAACATATTCTTTAGAATTGGGATATTGAAATTTACATTGGATAAATTTTTGGTATATTTCTGACAACTGTTCATTTTTTTAATGAATAGTGAAAAATACTGCATTTTACATCAAAACTTCTTTCTAATATAATTTAAATATATGGATATATTATTTTTTTTAATTTTTTTTAAAGTGTAATTAGAATATATTTTACCACTTAATTCAATGGTGGCCATTAGAATTAATTTCATTTTGAAAATGGACATAAACAAGTTTCAATCTTTTGATAGATATTGTTTCATAAAAACACGCTATATGTTTTGACAGCGGGAATTAACTATATGATTTATTAAATAAAATTCTATGATTTGAATTTGGTAAAATAGAAATAATTTCTGAATTAAAAATATAAAATATATCTTAGGTGTATTTTTTGGTATTTTTATGATAATGTCTTTTTTTAATGAATATTGAATAATACAACTTTTTAATTCAAAACTGCATTTTCATCCAATTTATTTATATATATAGATTTTCAATTTAATTGTATTTAAAGAATAATTGAATTATGTTTTTATCACTTAATAAAATTCTGTTCATTGGAAGTAATTTCACTTTTCAATTATATGTAAAAACATGTCAATATTTTGATAATTTTTACTTCATAAAAACCCGTCTTTTGTTTTAATAACAAGATTTACTTTTAAATTAAATAATAAAATATATGTGTTTTGAATTTGATAAAATGGATTCCATATTTTTAATCAGAAGGTCCAAATTATTTAATTAATACTCTTTTTGTGGACATTATTAAAAGTAATGATGGTAATTATCATTAATTATCGTGATTAATTAGTAATCTAGTAGTTAAGTGTAATAAAATAATATCATAATAATAAAAAATGACCCCAACATGTTTCCTAATGCTAAATTTTGTGTAATTTCCAACCATGGTTTTCATTTTTCCAATCCTTGGGACCCCATGGAATCACTTTTGAGGTGGTAGTGACACTTTTTAATTTTATGTTTTTAAAAGGAAAGTATAACCAAAGTATGTATCACCAAAGTAAAAGAATTTTAGTTATTTCTATGTAAAATAACTCTTGGAATATAAATGATCATTGTAAATATAAAAATATTTCCTACATCATAGTATTTTTCTTATAATTTTTAGGCATTAAATAAATAAATTTATTTATGATTCCATGATGATGCAGTGATTACCTCATTAATGAACGATTTAAATAAAATGAGAAGATAATGTAAACTCTACCACATAAACTTGTCAAAAACCTATTGGATGGGTGGAGTTCGAACCCTTATAACACTTATCCTGTAAATATATAATTTTGGGACCTTTAATATCCGAAAATCAATTTATAATAAAGTAACTTTTCAAGACATTCCAAGAGTGCCCCTCCTCCCTCTTATAAAAGGCCCCCACCTCTACCATCTTACCCACACCTCTCAAACCTTTGGCTCGGCCAAACTCCACTAATTTCATCTATCCACATCCCTCTCCTCATCCTATAAGCCTTACCTTAGGAAAAAAGATCTTTAATAAACCCTTTTTGTTCAAACCAAGAGGAGTTACCCGATTTAAAGGTAATGTCTTCACTTGTGTTCTTTTGTTTTATTTTGCTTCTCCAACACTATACACTCTTTATTTCTCATTATTTTGTAAAAAAACAGTATCTTAAATATACTTGGATGTTTTTATGTGAAGTATTCGAGCTACACTTTCACACACCTTCTCTTAATGGTTAAAGAACAAACTGTTTCTGTGGACAGTGAATTTCTGCCTCACGAAATGATGATTATTCAATCTTCTTTTAACACCTTTCAGGGCGGGCATTAAGATTTAACTCTATTTATATATGATATATATTATGATTATTTTTTACTTATGCTTCATTATTTTCCATGTATGGAATTCCTTTATGGTTTCCATTATGGGTAAACGCGATATCTTCATTTTAAGAAGTGCGGACTACCACCCCCTCAAAGTGATTATATTTGTTAATACCATATGTGGTACGTATAAATTATGGAGTTAATGATATTATATATGATATTATACTGGAATTATAATATACATCTATATAATTATTTTTTCATTCCATTTAATACGAAATAGAAATGAATGTAGCGTTCATGCGTACGTACGACTTACTGTCTCCATGAACGATGCATTTCTTTTATTACCTCTAAAAGTTATGTAATATTATAAATTAATTTATATACTGAATATTTATGATACATAATATATCTAAATCATGAATATAATTATGGATATAATGGATATCTTACCACGTGAACAACTTGTAAGTATAAGAAGTTTATTATTGACTCAAGTACCAATGATCGACAAAACGACTGTTATTAACATAAATAATTACATAATGTTCATAAAATGGTAATAAGTTATATAAAAGGAATAATTAAATTTAAAAAAGTTCTTATGAATTTATAAATTAACTCTAGTTTATTATTCACGATATTAAAGAATGATTGAGTAAAGTCGGACATGATGTAAGGGATCCTACCTCTCTTTTTTTAAGTACTCTCTTTTATGTCATTTCCTTTAAGCTCATTTTTCTTATGTTGGGGGATGTTATTTTATATTCCAATTTCTGTAAATTTTATTTTCATATGATTAGAGACCCTATTTGATCTCATAAATCCATTTTTGGATGTTTTATGTGGCGCCATTAGGCTGCCGAGTTTTCGTAAGGGATTTTTCATCTCACTTTTATACCCGAGATATTTATTCTACATGTGCCACCATTTCCTTTGAGTGGTGTATGTACTACCCATTATTCTGCTCTTTGTGTAATATAATATATTTAATGAGTATTTACATCAATGTTTTATAGTCCTTCTTTCATGGGGTGTACGTTTCGAATGTTACCAAAGTCGGTAAGGGAACCTTTCACCCTCCTCTTTTTAAAAGACATATTTTTGTTTGGTCATTTAATTGATATATTATTAGGTTGGGATATGTTATTCTATATCTTTATTGATTTAAAATTTATTTCCAAGTGATGAGATACACTTTTTTTCTCATCAACATGTTTTCTGAATTTTAAAGTGACGTTGTTAGGTTGTCGAATTTTTACAGGGGAACTTCTTAATCCAATTTCGATTTCATTGGGTTCAACTTGTAGTTTTTGAATATGTCATTCTATGAATATGTGTGAATTCATATAATTTTTTTACACTTAATATCCAGTTATATTTGGTGTATTTATATTTTTTACACATAATTATGAGATTCATTTATCCATAATTTAAGGATACCTTCTTTATAGGGATTTCATCTCATTTTAAGTTTCTATTGAGACATCATTGTTGTTATGCACCAATACAATCTTATATGGTGTATATACTGTCCTCTGTCATATTATATCATGAATCCCTTTATTCTCATGATATTATAAACTTATGATTAAATTTTATTCCTTAATTATTTATATTCTAGTGTCTCTCATTTTTTAAAAAACTCATTAACTAAAATATCATTTTAAATGTTTTAATGAATTATTCATATAAATATTTATCCTTAATATCCATGTTTTCAAAATGGTTTTAAGGTTTTATTTATATGGATATTAATGGTTTAAAATGATAAAAGCTTAAAAGTTGTATTGGAAACTTTGATTCAAAAATCCTTTTATTAAATGATTTAAATGGTTTTGAAAATGGTTTTTAGAATGGATTCATTATTTCAATATCGTAAAATGTTATATTATTATTGCAATATGGGAATTTTATACTTCCATTATGCTTAACATATGTGTTATTTTTATGTTATGGTTCTTGGGAATTGTTTATGAAGACAGGTGGTTGCGTGATAAACTATTGGCGGGTGAGCCAGTGATAGATTTCCAATGTATTGGGTGATGCGAAGGGGTTAAATGCTAAGGTTTCTCCGAAGAGATTTAGGTAATATACTGTGATGTGTATTCCAAACATAACCGTGAGGGTTACTCCCTACTTAAGAATTTTATGAAAACCTCATGTTACGTTTTTGTCTTATGATTTATATTGAGTTATGCATAAATCTTATGATTTCATGAGGTATGTTAAATTGATTATGTTTAATGATTAAAGTATGATTTCATTGAATCTTATGTATAAATGGAATAATGTTTTCTTTCTATATTTTTATAACACATACTGATCTTTTTATGCTCATCCCATGTTTTTTGAAAAAATTTTCACAAGACGTAAAGTGGAATAGGGTCAAGGATGGGATCAAGGAAATGTCATGCTGTCTAAAACAATTTACTATAAATGACTATTTATTTTGTGAAAAAAATGGAAACTGAGTAGATGTGTCTACATTGTAATCTTATGAGATGTAATATTTAAGTCCTAATTTTCTAAAACTCTAAACCTGAAAAGATTCTCAATGTGAATTATTCAATTTAATTCAAGAATATCTAAGGTTTTAAGGTCGGGTCCTTAGAGTTGGTACCAAAGGGAGGTTTAGATAACTTTAGAGGTTAGAGTGTTGTTTAAGCATACGTGATAGGTTGTGTATAACGAAAATGGTTATTATATTAGATATAGTCATTGTTATTTATGAAAGATGGAATGAGTTTGAGATAACATAGACAACTATATCTTAGTGTATATCTTCCTCTTTAGAACATGATGATTTTGTTTATATAATCACACTAACCTTTTTTGTTTTAGTAAATGGATGGATCTAGAAGTCACCAAAGTGACAATGGCTTTGAAGGAAACTATAGTGGTTCTCTAATTAAGAGATAGGATGAAATGGGGGATTCAATGAGAAATCTCGTGGTAATTCTAAACCGACTATCAAGAGTCGTGATAAAACACTTGAACCATGGTGAGTTCTCTGATGCATCATGTACAATAGAACCAAATCGATGTGTAATTTCAGTTAATAATTATAAAGGTATCCATTAGGTGTTATATGATCCTTACTTTTGAGGTAATTATGGGGTGCTATATGATTTGATGGAATATGAAAGGCATTAGATAAACTTGAGGGTAAATTATGTAATGGTAATTTTTGATGATTTTATCTCTTTTTGGGGGAATGTTTTGAGAATTATATAGTTTTGGAAAAAGGATAACATGAAGACCATGCGACAACCCGTCAAGTCAGACAGTGCTGTGGGAATCAAACCCACAACCAAAGTGCGACAGGTATTTATCGCCTACCACTGGACTATGTGAAGTCCCTGGATAGTTTGGATAATTATTTTTAGTTAGATGATCTTATGAATGTAGAATAAGTTGATTTTTGGTTATCAAGGAAAATATTGACCTATCATGGAGTATATATGATTAGGTTAATTACTTTTCAATATTAGACTTTAAGAGAAACTAATGTTACTTGGAGATAAATGCTAATTTTTACCTTGGAAGACTATGTGATTAAATCCTTCAATGATTTGGGTTTCAATCATATTTCGGTTTACTTTGAATAATTATATGGACAAATTGTTTATCTAATGGTCTTATTTGATCTTTGGGTTTTGTTGAACAAATTTTGGAGATTAAGAATAGATTTTCTTTTTATAAAGGATTATCCTTTTGTGGATTATCTGATCTCGTACTAACAATTTTGGTTTTGGTTAATGTATAAAGACATGGGAAGTAGATATTTATCTTTTTTGGATTAGTTGGTTCTCTAGAAAATGATCATAATGATCTTAATGTGAAAAAGTTATCCTAAATGCTCGTGTTTGGGAGAAAATATGAGTTTGTGTACGAAATGTAGCAGAATTTGAAAGTCAAAATCACAAGTAAGTATGTTTTCTTATGTTTTATTTAAGCACAGAAATAAATTCTTCAATGAAATGAAATTAAAAACAAAAATGTTTTCTATTAATTTTTCCAACTAGGGAATGACATACCGTTTAACCCATCACAATTTTGTGATTTTCTGGTGGTTCACTTTCTCCTAAACATGTTTTCAATCACTTTCCATCATAATGTTAACATTTTTTTTCTTTCACATCCATGTTTTCCTACATGGATTCCTAGTATGGGTTAACATGGATTACCCATTTAATTATATTTCTTTCTATTAAAGTGATATTTAAATTTACTCTATTTCTGATGTGGGGATTTCAATTAAGTTTCCATGCCAAATTTTAAAATTACGAGGACACAATTCCAAAAAGAGGGGAAGGATGAAACATCCCAGGTAAATAAATAATATTACATTCTCATGTTTATCAATATTTGTGAATAAAATTTAAATATTACATTTAAGGGAATTCTATGACCAATGGCCTACCCAATATGCAACAATGAGTTTCTTTGAAATATTATGTTTCACACTAATAATATAATAATATTATTTTAAATAGTTAATGCCTAGATTTTTTAATGGTAAGAATTAACAGAACTAATGGAAAATGATTACATATGTTTTTTAAATATTTTTAAATTTATCTAATAAATTTAAGAGGATTAAAATGAAAATGAATCCAATTTTACGAATAAATACTCTAATATTTTTAAAAGATTGTTTTACCGCCTTTTGATGGAGAATTTTTTTTAATCCGAATTTTGAAAATTTTATAAGCTCTATTTGTCAAAATAAACTTATTATTTAGAATTGAGAAATTAAAATTTACATTGGATACATTTTTATATATTTCTGACAAATGTACTTTTTTAATGAATAGTGAAAAATACTACATTTTACTTCAAAGTTTCATTTTCATATAATATAATTATATGGATATATTTTCTTTCATAATTGTTTAAAAGTGTAATTAGAATATATTTTTACCATTTAATTCAATGTTGGTCATTTGAATTAATTTCACTATGAAAATAGATATAAACAAATGATAATCTTTTGATAAATATTGTTTTTTAAAAACAGGTTATTTTTTTGACTGCGGGAATTAACTATTTGATTTATTAATGAAAATTATTTTATTTGAATTTGGTAAAATAGATATAATTTTTGAATTTGGAATATAAAATATATCTTAGGGTTAATTTTTGGTATTTCTCTGACAATGTATTTTTTTTAATGAATAGTTAAAAATACAGCTTTTTAATTTTAAACCGCATTTTCATCCAATTTATTTATATATTTATATTATCATTTTAATTGTTTTTAAATAATAATTGAATTATGTTGTTATAACTTAATACAATGTTTTAAATTGGAAGTAATTTCACTTTTCAATTGGATGTAAAAACAATTCAATCTTTTCTTAAATTTTACATCTTAAAGCTCGTCTTTTGTTTTCACAATGAGATTTACTTTTAAATTAATTGCTAAAATTTCTGTGTATTGAATTTGACAAAATAGATTCCTTATTTGGAATCATAGGGTCCAAATTATGTAGTGAAGAATCTTTTGTTTTCAGAAATTATTAATAGTAATGACGGTAATTATCATTAAATATCGTGATTAATTAGTAATCAGTTAGATAAGGGTAATAAAATAATATCATAATAAAAAAACTGACCCCAAAATGTGTCCTAATTCAACTGTTTATGTCATGTCTGACCATGGGATTTCTTGTTCCAAAGATTGGGACCCCATGGAATCACTTTTGGGGTGATAGTGACACTTTTTAATTTTATGTTTTTAAAAGGAAAGTATAACCAAAGTTTTTATCACCTAAGTAAAACAATTTTAGTTTTGTCTATGTAAATGATCACTTGGACTATAAAAATTCATTGGAAAGATAAAAAAATTCCCACATCATAGTATTTTTCTTACAATTTTTAGGAATTATATAAATAGATTTATATATGACACCATGATGATGTAGTGATTACCTCATTAATGAATGGTTTAAATAAAATGAGATGATAAGGTAAAATCTAAGACCTACACTTGTGAAAAACCTATTGGATGTGTTTATTTCGAACAATTATCACCATACCCTTGAAATATATAATTTTGGGACCATTAATATCTGATGATCATTTTATAATAAAGTAATGTTTCAAGACTTTCAAAGAGTGCCCCTCCTCCCTCTGATAAAAGGCGCCCACCACTACCTCCTTACCAACTCCTCTCAAGCCTTTGGCTCAGCCAAATTCTTCTCATTCTATCTCTACACATACCTATATTTATTATGGAATCCTTACCATATGCATAAATCTCTTCAAGAAACCCTTTTGGTTCAATCCAAGAGGAGTTACCCGATTTAAAGGTAATGTCTTCACTTGTGTTCTTTTATTTTATTTTGCTTCTCCAATCCCCTAAACTCTTTTTATCCATTTATTTTGTAAAACACCAGTATATTCAATATACAGTGATTTTTTTAGGTGAAGTATTCTAGCTACACTTACACACACCTTCATCTAATTGTTAAAGAACATATAGAGTCATAAGACAACACCATATAATTCTACATAAATGTACATCCACATTATTTTTTTAATTAATAACTATATATTTAAAATACATACCTAACATTGGGAAATAATAACACTGGTGAATTATTTATAATCCTCTTCAACACTTGAAAACATTCATCACATTTCCATAAATATGTAAATTTACCACTGTAACATGTTAAATTTAGTAATGTGTGGTCCTACATGGAATGATCAAGAAAAAACCAACTATAATAAAACTAAAATCCTTCAGAACATTGAATATAAAATAAATTAATAGGTTTATCAAATTAAATTACTACATTTATCTTTGATTAGTAAAAATATTTTCCTTCCATGGAAGAAATGGTTATAAGAAATGAAACTTCATTAAGCCAATATTCACATGTACTATTTTCCAATATAAATCTTTTTTTATAATAGTCTAATTTTTTTTTGATGAATCTCACATTATTAATAGATCATAGTGTATATCAAAATATCTCAATTAATTCCCACATAATTTTTTCATCAATGTCCTTGATTACTAAATTTATAATATCAATAATTATGGATGGTTCACTTTTTAATCTAAAAAGGAATTTTCAAAAATTCATAATATACATACCCTGTTAAAATTTTATCTTAAATATATTATCCTTGTTCGAAATTAGAGAACAATAATTATAGGGAAGACCAATAATTGAAAAGTATTGGGCCCCATAACGTTGATAGAAAATTATTAATATGAGGTATGTTAGACATATTCATTTGAGTAATGGAATTAATGACCATAAACTTGATGTACAATATCATAGACACGTCATAAATGTTAAAAAATATAATTGGGGATCTCTAGTTGATACAATAGGGATTATAAATCATGTGACATAAAAATTCTTCCCTATTTCAGAATATCTAATGACTCTAATAGTTACATTTAATAGATACATTAATATATAGATCTTTCATCCAAAAAGATTAAAATTGAAATCATAACATTATGAATTGGTGGATGAGAAGGTTATTCTTAGGGAAAAAATTAAGGAATTTCAGTACCATACATAAATCCTCTATTCATACTATATCATCATTATTAATAAATTATTCACGATCATACATATATTGTTTTGAAATAGAAACCACTAATCACCTACATCTACCGTTATAGAATAGACTACATGTAAATTATTTTACTGCCTTATAAATTAAGAAATAACGTCTATAGGGACCAGATCCATTGTCCAACTTCCAATGGATTAGTAGTTCCATTGCATATTAGATTTTATTATAACATGAATCTGTTCAACATAACATTTTTATTTTAGAAGTTCACTATATATGGATGGTATTTTATTTCATAATGTTGGTCAAATACCTATGTATGGTTATGATCTGATTTTCCTCAACTCTATCATCAATGACATCTTTAGGGGGAAAACGCCACATTAAAAATGATGGTTAATAAATATCGCATACATCTAGTTCGATGAAATATATCATACAAGGTCATATAAATAATTATCAAATGATTTATAAGTATGAATTTTATTTCTTAATAAATTTTCATAAATTTTAACTACAAATATTGATTTTTTTTAATTTTACATGTATTATCTTACATGGCTTGTATAAATATAATCTCAATGGGTCCAAATAAATTTTCTTAGATACGAACTGTAACGAATTTGACTCACAAAACATACAATTTGTAGTAATATTAAATTTTTGGTAGATAATACCAAATTTAATATAGTATCTAAATACATAGTATTCTATAATGAGTAAATACATTTATTCATTACATGTCAAAACCTACGATACTGCATGATGTCATTTTGAGAAAATTATTATCTTTATTGTAGCATCTCAAAAAATATAGACAGTTCTATTTTAGGTTTCATGGGGAAAGTAAAAAAAATTATGGTGAGATCAAAGGCCTATTAAAGAGTTCTATATAATGAAATGTATTTAAACATAATCATGTAATAAGTTATATGGAATGAATAAATAAACAATATAAATCCATAATCAGCTAAAACTGTTAGAAATTTATATTCTGGAAAGTAATTTTATACATTTATGACAATATTAATTGATCTCATACTAATGCAATTCATGTTGTTCGACATAAAAACATATTATCAAGGACCTATTCCAATACACTATACTGATATGAGATGTGGTATACAAAGAAATATATTTTGTTAGGTCTCATTATACCCATTGGTGTATAGAGGGTATATATAATTCCAAGACCCATTGGACTTCTAATTAAGTCAAATGAATTCACTAAAAGGGCAATCAATATATTTCATAACATTACATTTGAAACATTTTTCTAAATTAATAATTATGAACCGTTTAATGAAATATATTGAAAATAAATACCTCAAAATTTATTAGAATAATTTAGATGATTATTAGAACAACACTCAATTATTTTTATAATCTATTAATTGTTTTCAAACCAATGGGGTGCATCCTTATAAAAAAATATATTTGAATATTAACTTTCAATGTGTCAGGTTATCCATGGAAGACAGTAATTAGATTTAATAAATTCAATTGGATGGGGGGGGGAATGAAATGGTAGAGAAATCAATTATTCTGGTTTATATAGAATGTGTTTATATTCAAAATCATATACCTTATGAGTGTATCCATGCGGTCATTCTTTGGAAAACAGAGAATGTATCAGAGTTATGATTTTTCCAATTATCTGCTATGAAATTTGAGGTTATTAGTCATATTTTTATATAATCCATCTTTTCATGTACTTGAAAAAATATATATAGTGATTCATTAACTCAGAAACAACACCAATATTTACTTTACCAAAACATAGGATGATTTTCCAACATGGGAATGATTTAGTTTTACAACAGTTTCATTAACTGTTGAATAAAAACATATGAGTGAAAAATAATAACATGTGTGTTTAAATAACGTGAAATTTATCAATAATATGAAAAACATTTATTCAATAATCAAATAATTCAACACACAAAAGGAAATTATAGGTGAATATGACATTATTCCTTAATAATGAATGTTTAGATAGAAATACCCACTTATTTCTTCTATAGAAATTAATTACAAACATCATGAATGAGAGGGATTGAAATTGATCGTAAAATAAATTAAATAAAGGATACCTTTTGATATAAAATCTCAAATAGATATTTTATATTGTATAAAATGTAAATTATTTGCATAATACAAAACATGTCTCAAAAATAGGATTGTTTGATAGAAAATTCCTTTTCTCTTATCATGTATCCCAAGAGCATACATTAACCTCTAGTATCACAAACATATATGTATTAATAATTTAATTTATAAACTTATTCATATCCATTTTCATTTATACTCATCCTAAATTATCATTCTTTATATCAATTTGGAATACTTTCCAAATCGGGTGTTTATAGTATTGATTATTTGTAATGGTTTTGTAATAAACATTTCCATATACATTATTAGAAAAATGTAAAATTTATTCAGAATTTAAATTTAATATTATGGATGATTTATAAAATTTTATCACCTTTATAACTCCTTTCATGAATATTTTAGTATTTATTATTGGAAATAAAGCTGATAATAAACATGTTTTATTTGTTAATGAATATCAAAAAATAATAATTATTGGATTAAAAATTGATATTATATCCTCATAATAAATAATAATAATAATTTACAATTTTATATCAAATTATACCAGTAATTACATTCCAATATTCATTCATTGTATAAATTCATTATATTATTCAAGCAGGTCGTTACCCACACATAAACCTAACATGATTTAATGAATGATTATGAGGTGGTTTTGTTGTAATATCAGTACATTGGAATTACAATGATATTATAAATTTTTCAAGTGTGATATAACACTATTTTAATGATTTATTAGAATTATATAATATATATTATGTTCATTTACAATATAAAGAAATCCATTTTTCTCGTAGATAATAATTTTGTATGGTATAATTTATCACAGTTTTTTATTCCTCATAATTTTTAAAGGTCATCCAATTTGTTTATTATCATTCTAAAATGTAAATAATTATATATAAATCATATTTATAAAATAATCATATTCTCATGACCATCCATGTTAGGAGGTGACAAACATAAAAAACAATTCTATCGTTACATGGAGTTTGTTGTCCACATGTACACAAAAAAAGTTATTTGTTCTATAAAATGTAAAAATGAGTAACAAGATTTATCATTTTAAAATATAAAGTATGTCATAAATATAATACATATATATTAAATTATCTTTTGGATTATCCTATAATTCCATTAACATATAATGGAACATGTTACGTCATGGAGGTGGTAGTCTAAACAACTCGGAAATGATAGTTTCATTTTTTTAAAATACAAAATTGTAAAGTGGAAAATTATTGTGAAATAAAAGTAATAAATACCTATATTATAGTTATATTTATTATATTATATGAAGGAATTTTAATCGTATTTTTGGATTAAAATTGTATAGATAATGAAATTGACATGAGAAAGGAGTGGTCAAAAATTGATACCCCATTTCTTAGATTCTCACCTTTATAGAGGGTATTAATCGATTTAGAGATAGTATTTTATGATGAAAAGAACATATTAAAGGTGAGAATGAGTTTTTTGGATATATTTGGTTCTATTTGTGATGGGAGTGGTATTTGGGTGTGGTGAATCGAGTAGATTAGATCAACATTTATAAGTGAAAAGGAATATCATTTTTATAAATACCAAAAAAATTAATAATGGAATGTCACTCTCGAGGAATGTTGATAAAAATTAATATATATTGGAGTTGTATGATATAAGGTTGTTAAAAAATTTACCCTTCAATTTAAAAGTGTTCTAAACAATTTTTCACCTTTAAGACATTATATTTTCTACTTTTACCATTTTTACATTTACCTTGATAACTTGTTTTTACCTAAGAAGTTTATGATTTGTGAACAAATATTCATCTCTTTTACCAAATTTTGAAATCATAATTCCAAATATTAAAGAAATTTAATGAATTTCGTTTTATATAATTTATTTTTAATGTAATAAATGTAAAATACATTAAAACAGTTTTCATGAAAATTTCTATTGTAGTCTTAAAATAAAAAAATATTGATTTAAACAATAATCATAATATTTTAAAATATATAATGATAGTTATAAAAAAATATTTCTTTGTAATGAGGAGAATTTAAGTTTTTTTTGTGATAATTATCTTGTTATGGAATAAAATTCATGACTTTAACATAAATGGAATTTACATTATTCAGCTAAAAATCCGTATTTGGGGAGAAATCACAAAATTTTATCCAAACATAATATATTTATGAGGTATTGTAAAATGAAGTTAAATTTGATGAAATACAAATTCTATCATTAATAAAATTAAATTTCAAATATATTCAAGTATAAAGGGTCTTTAGAGTGTATATTGTCTTACAGAAAAGAATATTTTGTTGATGTGTGTCCTGTAACGTGGCTTCCATCAAACTAGATTTTGAATGAAACTAATATAAAATAAAGAGGTGAATAGTTTTTCCCTAGAGAAGAAAGATTTGTGAGTGTTCTTTTTTATTTTTGTTAGGATTATTTATTATTTGTAAATAAAGCATATATTTAATAATTTTTTATATAACATTAAGAGATAAGGGTATAACATCATATTACTATCCTCACATACTCATTAATCATTATTTAATTTTTCTCTTGAATCATTTTATAATAAAAAGAATGATACTTTAATTAGCTGATCTATAATATTTTGGTTTGTAGTAAAATTAAATAATGATCACATTATTCTATGTTCTCAATTGGCCTATATAGTGGATAACAACAATAAATCATGAGACTTTCCCACATCAAATTGTATTTGAAGTGAAGAAAACTAGAATATTTTTTTCACTAGGGAAAAAGAAATAATAATTTAAATAAGAATATAAATAGAAATCTACTATAATTTATGCATACGTAATCATCAATATAATTTTTTGTATAGAATATTTTTCATTGAAAACTATAATGCATCACATGGGGGATAGATTTACACTAGGGTCAACCAATATTAACTAATTTTTCTATCATTGGAGGGTAAAATAATAGAAATGAATCCAAAGATAGTTAAGAAATATTGATCAAGTTGATACAGAAGTAGCCTCCATGAGCCATGAGTCTCACAACCATAAAAATAATGGCCCTATGTATGGTATTTACACTAGGTTCCCTCATCCTTCTCTCCATGTTATAGTTATGTGTTCGTTCATCACCCACAAGAACATGTAGTACAATTTGAAACATTCTTAAAATTATATGATGATCATAACTAGATTATCCTGAGGATCCTTCAAATGTGACTATTGAAGGAGATATGTATTGGAATTTCATCAATACCTCACAACTATAGTCGATGTTGATTTTTTCGAGGAGGAAGATGATATATGTGTTGGAAGTGAAAATGGATTTTGATTTTAGGCCTTAGTATGAGGGCCTGTGTGAAAATAGACATCAACACTTGGTCATGTTAACCTTTCATCAAAGTCTTTTTTCGATGTCCGATTTCATTAGGGTCTATTTTAGTTGAAAACATTGTGCATGACTCCAGATTCAGTTTCCCAAGATTGGTGAAGAGAGTTAGTCCACTTCTATTGACTTATAGATCAAGAATATAATTTCATGGAATGATTTATTCATCATAGTAAATTTTGGTATAGTAATGTGGTTATAACATACCACCTATGGTGTTATCCTAGAAGGATATTTTAGAATGAACCATACATTGATCAATGAAGAATGAGGTTGTGATTTTATCCATTTAAAAAAAATATTTCAAAAACATGCATTCATTGTGGCCTTTCATTAATCATATGGATTGCGACCTTCTTCACAGCTACAATTTTTATAAGGGGAGATAAATGAAGACTCATCCATTGTAGAATATATATATTAACAAAATCAAAATGAATCAGAAAAATATATGGTTTTTTCTGAGATTTCTATTCTTTTTCAACGTCTGCGTGGTAATTTCCAATAAGACATATTTTTCCAATAATTTCTTGCTGGATTTAGTTTTCGACTAGGCTTCGATCATCTTGATTCTTCTTTCCTCCTCTATTAGTAAATTATTTTTATTTTTGAGAGCATAAAATATCTCATCCTCATTTTATTCTTCAAATCATGGCTAAACTTTGGATTTGGGTGATAAGTTTCCCTATTCCAACATCTTTTTTCATTGGGTTCCATAATTTATGATTGGTTCTAGTGTCATGCTCATCAATCACTATTCCTATAGGGTTCATCAATTTTGTGTAGTGACCTACTTACAACATAAAAATGGGTGAATTGGCCTCAGTTTAAAATTTCATTCATTTTTCAGCATTTCAATTATCTTGAGAAATTAGTTTTTATTTAATTTTTCAGTTGATTTCCACTCGATCTTCATCGGTGAGAATGGGAGTTTTGAGATTCATCAATAATGAGACTAAGATTTCTATCAACGTCAATTCAGACATCTAAAAGTCATACTTATTTGTTTTATTGGGCTGTGGGATATATTTAATGAATAAATGAAACTATCATGTCTTACCAATGCATTTGTTTCAAGATGAAAATATCATTGGGCGGCAGTAACATTATTTTTTCTCTATTGTAGTAATGTTAGTGGATGATAATTTATGTAGTCAAATTAATCTAAATGAATCTTCCATTTTATATAATTATAGTAGTATACTGATCATAGATTTAATTCCCGGTGTTAATAAGATACTAAAAGATAGTAGAAGGGTGGTCTATCATGGATGGTGGTATTGAGTGGTGGTAGAATATAGTGATAGTATATGGTATAAATACTTGTAGAATTTAAATATTTAGACATAATAACATGTATAATATCATGTTACCACTTTATCTAATGGTTTTCCACATTCAATATATACAAAATTTTCTAATATAGTGTTATTTTTTGGAATCTAATTCCATTTGTGTATATATAATAAATTCATATTTTAAAGATATTTTTTAATTAATGTAAAACAATTTATAGATTCATATTTAATAAAAAGATTACATTTTTAAAGATTGATTAATTATCAAAATATATTAAAAATTAATAATTGAACATTGTCCAATTTTTTCTCAAAATAACTCATTTATTTAAACTAATTAATGAATTATAATTAAATTCCTAAATGGATGAAATTAATTAAATTCAGTGAAAATATAATTGTAATTAGAAACAATGAAATAACCCTCTAATAAGAAATAATATTTGTAATCACTTTTTACATAAAAAATAAATGATTCCTTAAAACCATGTATAAAAAATTAAATAAAGATACAAATTTATAAAATAGTAAAAACCACAATTTTACATGAAACCAAATTAATAATTGATTAATTATAAGTTTAATATTGAAAAAAAAATCATATTTTAAACTCACATAACTACCTCATGCATGAACTATTGAGGTCCCAAAAACACTAACCATTCAATTACAATAAATTGAGTATCCTAACTATCTTCAAAAATAGAAATAAAAATTTATAGTGATAAATAAATCATAATTCCTTCTATGTGACTTTTACACACAAATTTTCATTCATTAGAATTCAAATTCTAGTTCCAATAAATAATTTTATTGACTTTCATGGAAATAAAATTTTAACAAGTTACACATCAATTTTACCTCATGCATAAGATTAAAAAAGAATTATTTAATTCAATTTTCCTTAATACATCCTAAATTATTGTTTTATAAGCCATTTCCCCCTTTCATAGTCATGGATAAATATTCCCCTCACCTAAATGAATTCATATTTTAAAATGGTACCATTGTTAATTTTATTTATAAAACATTCCATAGACATATAGGTGTTATGTTTTTTGAATGGTGTTTAATAAAATATATAAAAAAGAACATTAATTGAGTCATCTAAATGCATTTTCTCATGGATTCATTCTGTCACCCTGATTTACCATTTTACTCTAATTTTAAATTACGTATATAAATATATTTTAATGAGGTTATATGAGTTTTTATTCAATCATAATGGCTAGTTTTGTCGATATTATGTTAAAAAATCGACTATATGTTACAATGTTGATTCAATATATATTGTTATATTTTTCACTTAATTTCATAACTCTTTAATAATAAATTAAATAAAAAATATATGTTAACTCATCAATCAGTTACATTTTCTTAATTTAGATTCATTACAATCCTAGAATATGTCGTGGTCATTTAATTATACGAGGAATCATTAATTTTGATTATTCACACAAAACCATTAAAAAATAAAAATAATAAAGTATATACAGTCTCTTAAACATGCATTGTTTTTCTGTAATTTTCATTTTTAGGTTTTTTTGTTATTAATTTTATTCCAAAAAAATAAAAAACCTATATAAATTATCAAATATTACTATAATAAAATTTAATTTTTTTTAAATTATTGTCTTAATAATATCCTAACAATCTTTGACCCTTTCTACCACACATAGTTTATACATACATTAAAGAGAATTTTACCATTCATTTGATTCCCACAATATTTTGAATTTAAAATGACTTCTAGATAAATTTAATGTAACGAAACAATACAATATTTCTTCATTTAATGGAATCATGGATGTGTTTAGACACTTCAATGGAATGTTTAAATAAATCCACATGGTAATTATTCAATTGCATACTACTATGTTTGAATGGATTCATTAAATCATCTCATGAGAAGATTTCAATTTAACCTTTTAAATTACTGAATTCTTTTATGATTCCTTACTAGGCTCTATATGATAAGTAATCTATTGATTCATCTACTCTGTAGCCTTATTAAACTATAGATTCACACTTTTTATAGATCGGCAGGCCATGTTTTGTTACTCAATAATAATGTGAAAATATTTAAAATAAATACATATATAGAGATACAATCATAAGGGGGGGTTTTGGTAGATTTTTATACTAAAGGTGAATAATATAATTTCCCACTCTAATCCATGCATTTGGAAAACACTATTTTCTTAAAAATCTTCTCACATATCTATTCGAAACCTCAGACTGTCCATTTGTTTTTTTGTGGAAGGGTGTGGAGGTTTTATGCTACTCTCTAAATTTATTCATGAGTGAATACGTGTTATTATTAGGAAAATTCATTCCTTATTCACATATACAGACTGAGGTATTACAATCCTAAAAAATTATTTTAAAAACTCATCACTTTTTTTGAGTTATTAGTTTGAGTAGGTTTTCCTTTATACTATAAACAAAAATAGTTCACTATTATAAAATATTATTATATTACAAATCAATCTAGTATGGATATTATAAAATGTATTCCCCATACATTATACATCTAATAAAATATCAATGGTTATTGGGGCCATTCATGTCTTCTCGAAATCTATATATTAAATTTATATTTGGATAATTTTATTAAAAAATCAACTGAATCTTTAAAAAGTGTGGCACATAGTAACCGTGATTAAAATTATTTCATTATCATATTTGAGTTAAAAAATGGACTCCCCATGAATGATTATAAAAAAATAAAAAATAAAATGTTTATTTCCTCTTCTGGAAGATATTTTATAAATCCTCGGTCATTGAAAATTTCCCATAGGCAATGACCTTTCCAGAAATTATTTTTCTAGATAAATTTCGATATTGATGTATTATTTTTAGAAAATGATGGTACGTTTTCTTGTGATAATAATATTTAATATGTCATCATAACATGGCAAATGGATGAGGTTTTAATGTTAATAATATTTTCATAATTAATAATGATATTTTTAGGGATTATTCCTACCTTAGCTATACAAGGATGACATCTAATATGGTAAACTATGAAATTTCATAGCCCTTGTTGTGCTATATCACTTTGTCAGACTCTTGAAGTAACATAATATATCTCACTTATACATTATCTCCATTCACAGTGTTGAATAAAATTCAATGATTTATTATCTGAATTAAAATATTCATTAATTACTTAGAGAACAGAATGAAATTTTTTTAAATATACAATATAGAAAAAACCACATTCTATATTTTGGTGTAGTTGATATGAAAAATGTCCAGGTAATTGGAAGGGTATTCAATATGGTATTGAATGCCACCAATATTTTTATATTGTCGATCACACAAATCATTACTAGTATTATCATTCACTATATGAGAGTTTTAGTCTATTTTTTTGAGAAATGTTTTGGTGGGAACAGACCAATCTATCATTTAGTTTTCTAGAAGATTACTTTTATGAGTCATCAAATATAAAATCTTTTTTCTTTTTTGAGTATGTTAATTTCTGAAAATTCATTGTTTATAAATACCATAATAAATATTATTTAAAATCCAATAGGTTAATTAAATGATCTAATGTTACTTAGAGTTTTAGGGAAAGCCAATATATATAGAAAAAACATTATGTTTATCTACATGAATTCAATATTTTGAAATTTTACAGCCCAAAAAATTTCCTTTTCCAAATTTAAACTAAATTACATAACAATTAAATTTTTTTTTTTCTCACTACATATTTTTAAATCATTTTAAAACTTTTATAGTGATCTTTGAAATCTAGTTCTATACACATTGATGTAATCAAGAAATACAACCTGCTATTTTTATCATGTTTGGGAATATACATATCAAATAGTTATAAAATCCATATATAGTGTTTTAAACATATATATTAACCATTAATTAGGAATATGTAAATATTTTATATGATAAAAGATTCTATTTCATGGTTTTATAGGGAAATTGGAACCTATAAATGCCTATAAAATCCATTGAGTAAGCAATAGTGATATTTCCTGACTATTGTCACTCACATTTGGTCCATAATAGGGATGGGGAAATGGCATTTTATAGATTCATTATTCAGACTCCTATAATATAATTATACTGTCGTGATATTTTAAATTATTTTGAGATCAGAATCATTGTCCTCATTTTGAACAATTTTATATCTTGAATTCTTTCAAACAATTTGAATGGGACTCTCTCATTGGATGCCCTATTTGGGTTGTAACATCCCATGGAAATTAAGAATATAACATTTTCATATTTATTAAATTTTTTAAATTAAATATTAATTTTACTATAAATTAGATTAGATGTTTGATGGAATTTCTAATATAAAAGAACAGGTTTCATTGAAAACATATGTTGCACACAATGTTGAGTTATACTGAAAAATATTAATATAATATTATTATTTTAAATGGTAGTTAACACAATGAAATTATATATTAAGGAATGAAAAAAACGATCTATATAATGATTAAATATGTTTCTTAAATTTTTTAACATTTACACAATAATTTCTTGGGGCTTAAAATGAGAATGAATCAAATATTGAGTATAAAAAACTCAATTATTCTTTAAAAAGTAGTTTTACTTCCATTTGATGGAAAAACATTTTTAAATATAGTTTTTGTAACATTTATATGTTCTATTTGAAAAAATAAAATTCTTCATTATAATAGGTACATCTATATTAACTTTGGATGAATCTTTGGTATGTTTTTGATAATGTTCATTTTTTAATAAATATTGAAAACTACTGTATTATAATTCATAAGTTCCATTGCATATAATGAATTTATATGTATGAATTATCTTTTTAATTAGTTTTAAAGTGAAATTAGATTATATTTTTACCATTTAAAAAAAAATTTCCTTTGATGTATTTTAACTTTGAAATTGGTCATAAATAACTGTCATTCATTTGATAGTTATTATTTTTTTTAACACGATTTTTGTTTTGACAGCGGCAATTAATATATAATTAATTGATGAAACTTATATGTTTCTAATTTTTCAAAATAGACATAATTTTTGAATTTGGAATATCAAATATATCTCATTCTGAATTTTAGGTATTTTTATGAAAACCATCACATTTTGAATAATAGTGAAAACAATAATGTAGTAGTTAAAACCCAAATTCTTTCTATTAAATGAAATTTTACCGTTTCGATAAATTGAATTTAAAAAATCTGACATACATTGTTTTCATTAGTAAATAAATGTGGTTCAATAAAATGAAAATATTTTTTTTGAATAGTAACAATTGACTTTTATTTACCGCGGTTAAAGTTAAATTGTGTAATTCAAGGTTAAAATAAAATTATAACAATATTGAATTACATTAACATGTGTCCCAATATTATTTGATGACACATTTACGACCATGTGAATCTTTGGGATGATTTTGGGAACCCATGGAGACACTTAAGGGTGATAATGCCACTTTATATTAATTAATTTATAAAAAAGACAAAAATTACTTAAACAAATAACATTTAGTAAATAAATTTTTACATGGGTTTTATAAGTTATATATTCTAATACAAATATTCATTAGAAAGATAATATGATTTCCTATATCATTAATTTGTTTTTATAATTTTTAGACGTCATATAAATAAAATTATATATGACACAATACTGACGCAATGTTTACCACATTAATGAATGATTTAAATAAATATAATTATAATGATTAAAACAACATCAAAAACATATACAATTATAATTAGATTATTTTATTTCAATAAGAAGTCATATTATTTTCTACTATAATAATGTTTTGACTTTTATAAACATAAAATACTAATATAATAAAATAATATTTTTAATCAATCTTAAAGAGCCCCTCCTCCCCCTTATAAAATGACTTCACATATAACAATTTACTCAGACCTCTCATGCCCCTTGGATCGTACAACCTCCACCCATATAATCTCTTCATATCTCTATAATTGTCCTAGAAGACTTCCCTCAAGCATAATTCACTTTAATAAAGCTTTTTGGTTCAAATCAAAGGTAGTTACCCGATTTTAAGGTAATGTCTACTATTAAGTTCATTTCATTTATTTTACTTATCCAACCAACAAAACTATATTTATTTCTCTCTTTTATAACAAAAACAGTATTTAAAATATACTAGGTGGTTGTTATAAGAAGGATTCGAACTGAACATTCACACACCTCCATCTAATGGGTATAGAACATACCGTTTCTTTGGACGACGAACAACTGCCTCACGAAATGATGATTATTCAACATTCTCCTTTCACCTCTAGTGGTGGACAATGAGATGGAACAATATTTTTTGATGATATATATTATATTTATTTTGTCTCTATAATTATGGGTTATTCATTTACATCGTGACTTTATTGTTTTCTTTAATGGGTAAATATGATTATTTTATTTGAAGAAGTGTATACTACCGCCCCTCAATGTTATATGACTTATTAATTCCATTTATGGAACGTATAAAGGATTGAGGTACATAAATTATATATGTTATTTTATTGGAGTTATATTATACCTATGTATCATTATGTTTTCATTCTATTAAAATAATAAATAGAAATGGATGTAGCGTTCATGCGTACGTACGACTTACTGACTCCATGAATGGTGCATTTCATTTCTTATCTCCAAATGTTATGTATTATTATAAATACATATATATACTGGATATATATTATATATATGATATCTAAATCACTAATAAAATTTTGGAGATAATTTAATTTTTACCACATGAAAAACTTGTAATTATAAGTTGTTTATTTTTTACTCGAGTACTAACTATCGACAAAACAAACATCATTAACATAAATGATTGCATAATGTTTATAACATAGTAATAAGTGTTATAAAAAAATAATAAACTTTTAAAATGTTCTTAATCATTCATAAATTAACTTTAGTTTATTATTCAGGAAGTCAAATAACAAACTGGTCATGTCAGGCACGAGGTAAGGGGTTTCTTATCTAACTTTTTATTCAGTGATATTTCCATTGTTCGTCACTTATTTCTTGCATGTGGTGTATTGTGTACTTCCATTTGATATGTATTATCATTATTTTCTTTATATTCGATGTATTAGGTTATTTATTTGGTGGTTTTTAACTTTTGGTCATAGGAATTGATTGATTACAACGTGGTAAGCGGGTTTTCATATCACTTTTTAATCCGGTAAGATCCATGCTATGTTTCCACTATTTCCATTTATGTGGTGTATGTAGTTCCCATGTTTGTATACTTTATATAATTTAAATTAATTTATGTTTATTTAAATCTTCATTGTATGATCTTTCTTTTATGTGGAGTAAGTTTCATAAGTTACCAAATCGGAAAGGGATCATTTAATCCCAATTTCCATTCCTTGGGTTAATCTTATAATTCTTAATTATGTCATGCTATGATTATGTGTGGAATAACTATTAATTTTATTAGGTTTTAATTTCCACTCCCCTTTTTCTACATATATTTTTATTACACATAATCACTCAATTGATAAATTCTAATGTCATCGATATGAACTTGATAAGAGTAATAATAACTCAATATCTATTCATTGAGTTAAACATCCAAGTCATTGGTGTTGTATTTAAAAAAAATTGTGTGAATGTTCTATGATTGATTTACTATAAATATCCAATAATATTGAGTGTATTTTTATTTGTCACACATTATTATGTAATTGATTTATCCATAATCTAATAATATAGTTTTTATAATGGATTTTGTCTAAATTTACATTCAAGTGAGAATTCAATGTTGTTATGCACCAATTCACTCTTATATGCTGTATATATTGTCCTTTTGCATATTATATTAGAAATCCTTTTATTCTCATTATATTATAAAGTTATTATTAAATTTTATTCCTCTATTTTTTGTATTCAAGAGTCTTTCATTTTGTTAAAAACTATTTAACTAAAATATCATTTTAAATGATTCAAATATTTATTCTTCTAAATATTTTTCATTAATATCCATGTTTTCATAATGGTATTTAGGATTTATTTATATGGACATTAATGTTGTTAAATGATAATTTATATAAAATTTTCAGAGTGTTATGGGGCACATTGATTGAAAAATAACATTATTTAATTTTTTAAATGGTTTTGGAAATTGGTTTGATAAAGAATTAATGATGTCAATATATTGAAATAATATATTGTGAGAACAATGTGGAAATGTTATCTTTCCTTTATGCTTATTTTATGTGTTATGACTATGTTATGGTTCTTCGGCATTGTTTTTGAATACAGGTGGTTCTGTGATAAACATAGGGCGGGTGAGCCCAACATAGCTTTCCAATGCATTATGTAATGTGACAGAGGTAAACATTAATATTTCTAATAATATATTAAAGGAATATACTATGATGGGCAGTCCAATGTTTACTCCTTACATAGCTATGAAAGCTATAATATAAGTTTTAAATTGATGCCACAAGTTACCTTTTTAATTTATAGTTTTTGTGAATTATTTATAAATTTTATGATTTCCAGAGTTTTGTTATGATTCCAAAGTATGGTTTCATTGATTTGTATTTATTGATGGGTTAATATTTATTTTATATATTTTAGAACCCTTTAAGAGATTTTTATGCTCGTCCCATGATTTAAAATGTTTTTTACAGGACATAAAGATGAATAGGGTCAATGATGGGATCATGAGGAAGTCATGTTGTCCAAAACATGGAATTAGACATGAATCTTTTTTTCAATAGTTTTTATTTTATTAAAAAAATAGAAACTGAGTAGAAGTGTCTACTTAGTAAATTTTTTGAGACCAAATGAAATAGTTATGGCCCATTTCTCTAAAACTCTCAACCTGATATGATCATCAATGTAAATTATTAAATTAATTCCATATTGTGTAATATTTTAATGGTGGGTCCTTATAGTTGGTATCAATGGTCAGTTTAGATAACTTTAGAGGCAAGGATGTTATTTAAGAATAAGTGAAAGAACCATAATTTTTAGAATATTAGAAAAATCCCTAGTTATTTTAGATAAATTTAACGAGTTTAAGATAACATAAATAAGTCTATATTAGTATTTACCGTCTTCATAAGATATTATATGATGATTTTTCTAGTATACTCACATTGGCCTTTTTTATTTTAGTAAATAGTTGGACCATGCATGCACCAATGTAACAGTGGATGTGAAGAAAAAGGTGAGAGTTTTCTGAATGAGAAACTGAATGAAATGGGAGCTACAATGAAAAAATTTGTAGTTACTCTCAACGAATTATATAGAGTCAGGATTGAACACTATATCCTTTGTGATTTTTATACGAAATCTTATATTTGAGAAACAAATACCTATAGTGGTTGAGGTAATAATCATTAAAGTATGTATGTTCAAAAACATACGTGTCAAGGATGTGGAAAGAAACACCTTGGAAAATGATTTAAAGGAACGAGAAGATGCTATATATGAGGGAATTATGGTCATAAAGGAAGAAAATTCCATGGAAAATTTATAGATCAAGTTTACTTTGGGAAATGGAAAGAAGTTATTTTTGAGGGATCAATTGAATGTTTTAAATGTGGGGTGCATGGTTATTATAAAAACTAGTGTCCTATGAAGATGTTTCAGAAATGAGACCAGTAGGATTATAAAAATATATGTTTACCAATACCTAATTCCATTTCAATTAATGATGATGAAAATAAATATGACCAATGAAGTGTATAGATTATTACTTAACATATGTTTTGATTATTTTGAATCATAGAATATGTTTCCTGATTTTGTTTGTAGGAAAAAATATTTTAGAATATGTTGGTAATGAATGGATAATGGATCATGAAGAACTTTTAATGAATTATAAGTCAACATATAAGGGATTCAAGAGTTGTTGTATATTTTAAGATGATGATATGCTTAAACGTATTAAACAAATTTTGATGACAATATTACATTGGTTGACATTTTATAGTATGTGTAACCCTAATGATTGATATATGAAAATATTATTCAAGAAATAATTATATTTTATTTTGATGAGTAATTGTGGAATTTTATATTGGAAGAATATATTTATTTATTATGGACATATAGTGATTTGGTTTTTAATGGATGTGATTAACCAATCATAGAGAATATTTGATTTGGTTAATTATACTTCAGTATGAGTCATTAAGAGTAATCTATTTTATTTGAAGACGCATGTTAGATTTTCTAGGGAAGACTATATGATTAAATTTTTCTGATTTTTGGGATATAGTCTTAGTTTGGGTTAATTTTAATAATTTTAAGAACATTTATTTATTGAATGGTCTTTACCGAACTTTGGATATTGTTTTTTGAATTTTTTCGATTAAGAGTAGTATTTTTAAAAAAAAGTAGTATTCTTTTTTGGGGATTATCTAATCTTATACTAAATGTTTTTGGTTTTGGTTGATGCTTAATGTAATGGGAAATATATAGTTCATCATTTTTGGATTATATAATACTCTAGATGTTGAATCTAGCACTTTTAATGTGACCAAGTTAGTTTTAAAACTCATTGTTTGGAGAAAATTTGAGTTTGTGGTATAAATTTAGTAATAGATAAAAATCTACATGACAAGTAAGTATGTTTCGTTATGGTTTTTATTAATCTCATAAATAAATTCTTCAAATTTATGAAATATAACTTAAAAAAATACATTGTCTTTTAACTTTTACAATAGGGGAAAAAAATATTGTTTAACACATTGTAATTTTGTGATTTTCTGGTGGTTAACATTCTCTTAATCATGTTTTATACCACTCTCCATCAATCCTTGATGGTTTTTTTCTCTTCCATATCCATGTTTTCCTACATGGAATCCTTGTATGGGCTATCTCGAATAACCTTTGTATTTCTATTTCATTTTTTAAAGTGATAATTATATTGACTCGATTTCCAATGTGGGACTTTCAATGACGTTTCAAGGCCCAATTTTAAAAATTGAGTGAATGCAGTTCCCAAAAGTGGGGAAGGATGTAACATCGCAGGTAAATAAAGAAAAATAAATTTTTCATATTTATTAAAAATTTTGAATGAAATATTAATTTTATGTTAAAGGGGATTCTATTTTCGATGTCATACATTAAATGAAACCACAATTTTCATTGAAATCCTACGTTGCACAAAACGTTGAGTTATACAGAAAAATATTAATATAATACTGTTATTTTAAATGGTAATTAACGATTAGTCCTTGTATTGGATAGAATTATCAAAAATAAATATATTATGATTAAATATGTTTCTTAAATTTCTTTACATATACCCAATAAATTTTATAGGATAAAATTGAAAATGAAACCAATATTAACCATTAAACACTCTAATATTCATTAAAAGATCATTTTATTGCCTTTTGAGGGAGAACAATTTTTAAATCTATTTTGTGTCACATTTATATGTTCAATTTGACAAAATTAATTCTCTATTATAATCTGGACATAAATATTTACATTGGTTGACATTTTGGTATTTTTATGATAATGTTATTTTTGTAATGAATAGTTAAAAATATTGTATTTTAGTTCAAAACTTTCTTTTTAATATAATTTATTTATATAGTAATATTACCTTTTTAATTGGTTTTAATGTTTAATTTTATTATATTTTTACCGTTTAATCCAATTTTGGTTATTGGAAGTAATTTTACTTTGAAATTGGATCTAAACAAGTGTCAATATTTTGATGTTTATTATTTCTCAAAAACACATATTTTGTTTTGTCATCAGGATTTTATTTTAAATTAATTAATGAAAATTATTTTTTTTCATTTGTTAAAATTTAATTCATTTTTTAATTCTTAATTTCAAATATATATGAGGCAATTTTTTTTGTATTTTTATGAAAACTCATAAATTTTGATGAATAGTGAAAACACTAAGTAGTAGTTAAAAACACAAATTTTTCATTTGAATTAAATTTCACCATATCTGTAAATTGAATTTCAAAAATATGACCAAAATGGTTTTTTTCTGTATGCAAAATTTGGTTCAATAAAATGAAAAAAAATTCATGAATAGTTACTTTATACTTTTATTTACAACGTTTAATGGTAAATTGGGTAAATCAAGGTAAAAATAATATTATAATAAAATTAAATTATCCTAATATGTGTCCTATTCCTATTGGATGATACATTTACAACCATGCGAATCTTTGAAATGTTTCTGGGACCCCATGAACCCAATTAAGGGTGATAATGACACTTTATATTAATTAATTTATAGTAAAGACAAAATTTACTTAAAAATATCTTTTTGTAAATAAATTTTTACATGAGTTGTGTAACATATATCTTCTAATATAAATATTAATTAGAAAGATAAAATTATTTCCTACATCATGGTATTGTGTTCATAATTTTTAGACATCAAATAATAAAAATTATATATGACACAATAATGATGCAATGTTTACATCATTAATAAATGATTTTAATAAATAAGGTTATAAAGATTAAAATTATCCAAAACATAAAAAATTATTTTTAGATGATTTTATTTCAATCAAAAGTAATATTATAATTGAATGTAATAAGTTTTGGACCTTTAAAAATAGAACATACTTATATAATGAAATAATATTTTCAATCATTCCTAAAGCTCCCCTGCTCTCCTTTATAAAAGGACCTCACCTCTATCTCGTTACTCACAGCACTCAAGCCCCATGGATCGTCCAAAATCTGCCAAAATAAGATCTTCATATATATATATTTCACCTATAAGCATTATCTTAGGCATAAGACACTTCAATAAACCTTTTTGGTTAAAACCGAAGGGAGTTACCCGATTTCTGGGTAACGTCTTCTCTTAAGTTCATTTATTTTATTTTACTTCTCCAACCCCATAAATTATATGTATTTCATTACTTTATAAAAAAAATATTATTTAAAATATAATAGGTTTTTATTATAAGTAGTATTCAAACTACCCTTACTCACACTTCCGTCTAATTGGTATAGAACATACTGTTTCTGTGGATGGCCAACTACTGCCTCATGAAATGATGATTATTCAATATTCTCCTATCACCACTTATGGTGGTCATTAAGATGGAAATTTATTTTCATGTGATATATATTATATTTATATTATCTCTATACCTCTTTATGTTTCATTTATATCATGCCATTATGGTTTCTATAGTGGGTAAATATGATTATTTCTTTTGAGAATGTGCATACTACCACCCCATCAAAGTGATATGACTCGTTCATGCCATATGCAGAACGTATATAGGATAAGGATACTGAAATTATATTTAATATTATACTAGAATTATAGTATACATATGTATCATTATGTTTTTATTTCATTAAAATAGAAATAGAAATGAAAGTAGCGTTCATGCGTACGTACGACTTACCGACTCCATGAATGGTGCATTTCATTTGTTATCTCCAAATTTTATGTTATATTATAAATACATATCTATATATACTTAATATATATGATATATATGATATATAAATCATGAATATTATTCTGGAGATAATTCAATTTTACCACATGAACAACTTGTAATTGTAAGTTGTTCATTCCTGACTCGAGTACCACATATTGACCAAATGACCATTATTAACATAAATGTATACATAGTGTTTATAACATGGTAATAAGTGACATAAAAGGAATAATAAAATTTAAAATGGTTCTTAAACATGTATAAATTATCTTTATTTTATTAATCAAGAGATTAAATAACAAACTGTTCATTTCATACACGAGGTAAAGGGTTTTTTATCTCACTTTTAATTTAATGAGATTTCCATTGTTCCCCACTTATTTCTTGCATGTGGTGTATTTTGTACTATCATTCGATATCTATTATCATTATTTTCTTTATATTCATGGTATTTTGTTACTAATTTGGTGTTATTGACTTTTGGTCATACGAATTGATTGATTACAATGTGGTATGGGGTTTTCATATCACTTTTTATTCCCATAAGATTCATGCTATGTTTGCCAATATTTACCTTTATGTAGTGTATGTAGTTCCCATGATTGTATTATTTGTATAATACACATTAATTTATGGGTATTTACATCTTCATTTTATGATCCTTATTTCATGTGGAGTATGTTTTGTAAGTTTCCAAATTGGTAAGGGATCTTCTTAACCGAATTTCTATTCAATGGGTAAATCTTCTAATTATTAATTATCTCATGCTATCATTATGTGTGGAATAATTGTTTATTTATTTAGGTTTAAATTTTCAGAACCCTTTTTTTGGATATACTTTTAATACACATAATCCCTCCATTGATAAATTCTCAGGTCATCGATATGAACATGGTAAGAGTAATTTTTACTCAATTTCCATTCGTTGAGTTAAACAAACACGTCATTGGTGATGGTTTTACAAAAACAATATGTGTGACTAATCTCTAATTGATTTACACTATATATCCAATCATATTTAGTGTATTTTTAATTTTAAAAATTTATTATGTAATTTTTTATCCTTAATCTATGGATACAATTTTTGTTATGGATTTCTATTTAATTTAAATTCTATTGAGACATCATTGTTGTTATGAACCAATTTATTATTATATGGTGTATATATTAAAATTTTCATATTTTATCAGGAATACCTTAATTCCCATGATATTATAAAGTTATTATTATGTTTTATTCGTCAATTATTTGCATTCAAGTGTCTCTCATTTTGTTAAAAACTATTTAACTAAAATATCAATTTAAATGTTTTTAATATTTATTCATATAAATATTTCTCATTAATGTCCATGTTTTCAAAATGGATTTTAGTATTTTTTATATAGACATTAATTCTTTCAAATGATAAATCATTTAAAAATTTCAAAGTGGTATGGGACACTTTGATTAAAAAATCTCATTATTTAATGTTTAAAATAATTTTTAAATTGCTTTGATAATGAATTGATGATTTCAATATCTTGAAATAATATATTTTGAGAAGAATGTTGAAATGTTATAATTTCTATATGATTGTTTTTTTATGACTACAGTATGTTTTTCTAAATTGTTTATGAATATGGGTGGTTCTGTGATAAACTTAGGGTGGGTGAGCCTGAAAAAGCTATCCAATGAATTGCGTAATGTGACAGAGGTAAACGTTAATGTTTCTAATAGGATATTTATGTAATATAATGTGATGGGTATTCCAAATGTACTCCTTAAGTAGCTATGAACGCTACATTGTACATTTGATATTGATGACACAAGTTACCTTTATGATTTAGGATTTTTGTGTGTTATTCATGAATCATATGATTTCATGATGTATGTTATGATTCAAAATCATGGTTTCATTGATTTGTATTTATTGATGGGTTAATGTTTCCTTTACTTATTTTATAACCCTTAAGGAGATTTTTATGCTCATACCATGTTTTCAAAAGTTTTCTATAGGACTTAAAGATGAATAGGGCCAATGATGGGATCAAGGAAAAGTAATGATATCTGAAACATGAAACTAGACATTACTCTTTTTTTCAATAGTTTTTATTTTATTTAAAAAATGGAAACTGAGTAAAAGGGTCTACTTTTTAATTTTTTGAGATGAAATTCCATATTTATGGCATGTTTCTCTAAAAATATCAACCTGAAAAGATCCTCAATGTGAATTATTAATTTAATTCAAGATTGAGTAATGTTTTAATACTGAGTCCTTATAGTTGGTATCAATGGTCCTTTTATATAACTTTAGAGGCTAGGATTTTATTTAATCATAATTGAAATAACCATAATATTGAGCATGTTCCAACGAGCCATAGTTATTTTAGATAAATTTAATGAGTTTAAGATAACATTGATAAGTCTATCTTAGTATTTACCCTCCTCAAAAGATATTATATGATGAATTTTTTGATATACTCACACCATCATTTTTTATTTTATTAAATGGCTGGATCTAGAAGTCACCAAATTAATAGTGAATGTGAAGAAAATGGTGATGGTTTTCGGAATGAGTGACTGAATGAAATGGGAACTACAATGAGAACTCCTATGGTTATTCTCAACCGATCATCTAGAGTCATGATTGAACACCTGAACCATGGAGATTTTTATTAGGCATCGTATATGCGAGAAACAATTCCCTATAGAAGATAATGTACTAATCATAAAAGTATGTATGTTCAAAAACCAATGTGTCAATGATGTGAAAAGAAACACATCAGAAAATGCTTTAAAAGGACAGGAAGATGCTATAGATGTGGAAATGATTGTCATAGAGGAAGAACATTCCCTAGAAAAAGGAAGGATCCAGTTGACTCTATGAAAGTTAAAGACGTTATTTATGAGGGATAAATTGAATGTTTTAAATCTAGTGTGCATAGTTATTATACAAACTGATTTCCAACAAAGACGCTTTGGGAATTTGATCACTGGGATTGTAAAAATATATGTCTGCCAATACCTAATTCCATTCCGAGTAAGGAAGAAGAAACTGAAAATGACCAATGAAATGTATGTATTATTTCTTAACATATGTTTTGATATTTTTGAATCTTAGGATATGATTCCTGGTTATGTTTGTAGGAAAAATCATTTCAAAATAAGATGGTAATGAATGGATAATGGATCATGATGAACGTTGAATGAGTTAGAAGCCAACATATAAGGGATTCCATAGTTATGGTAGATTTTAATATTATGATATTCTTAAAATAATGAATGCTATTTTTATGATGGGATTAAATTGGAAGACTTTTTATACAATGTATAACCCTAATGTTTGATATGAAAATATTATTCAAAGAATATTTATCTTTTATTTTGATGAGTAATGTTGGAGTTTTATTTTGAAAGAATCTATGTTTTTATTATGGATAGTTGGTGACTTGGGTTATTTATGGAAGTGATTATCCAATCATAGAGAACAAATTTTTTTGTTAATTACACTTTATTATGAGACATTAGGAGTATTTGATTTTATTTGGAGATAAATGTTAAGATTAATTTGGAAAGACTATGTGATTAAATCCATCTGAGTTTTAGGATACAATCCTATTTTGGGATACATTGAATAATTTTAAGAAAATTTGTATTTTGAATGGTCTTTTCCTAACTTTTGGTATTGTTTGTTGAATATTAGGGATTTATAGTAGTATTTCTTTTTAATAAAGTATTAACTTTTTTTAGGGATTATTTGATCTTGTACTAAATTTTATGGTTTTGGTTGATCTATAAAGACATGGAAAATATATAGTTCATCATTTGTGGATTATTTGATACTCTATAAGACGATTCAAAAGTGACCATGTCAGTTTGAATACTCATAATTCAGAGAAATGATGTGTTTGTGGTAAAAATTTAGGAATGGATGAAAACCTACTTGAAAAGTAAGTATGTTTGCTTATGTTTTTAGTTAATCTCATAAATAAAATCCTCAACTTTATAAAAATTCACGTAAAACAAAAACATTTTCTGTTATCTTTTACTACTAGGGAATGAAAGACCGTTTAACCACTCAGATGTTTGTAATTTTATGGTGGTTAACATTCTCCTAACCATGTTTTCTATCACTCCCCATAAAACCTTGATGGTTTGTTTCTCTACTATATCAATGTTTTCGTCAATGGAATTCTTGTATACGCTATCTTGAGTAACATTTTTATTTAACATTTAAAATTTTAATGTGATATTTTAATTGACTCATTTTCCAATGTGGGACTTTCAATGACGTTTTAGGGCCTAATTTTAAAATTGTGAGATCGTAATTCCCAAAAGGGGGAAGGATGTAACATCATAGGTAAATATAGAATATAACTTTTTCATAATTATTAGTAATTTTTAATTAAATAATAATTTTACATTTATGGGTATTCTATGTTTGTTGAGATACCTGATACACAACAATAGGTTTTATTGAAAAATTATGTTGAACACAATATTGAGTTATATAGAAAAATATTGACCTAATATTATTGTTTTAAATTATAGTTAACGCATATTAATTGTATTAGAGAGGATTTAAAAAACTAACCATATTGTGATTAAATATGTTTCATGAATGTATTTATATTTATCCAATAAATTTTAGAGTATTAAAATGAGAATGAATCCAATATTAAGCATTAAAAACTCTAATATTTTTTAAAAGAGCATTCTACATCATTTTGAGGGAGAACCCTTTTTAAATACATTTTTTGTCACATTTAAATTCTATATTCGAAAAAATAAATTTTTCTTTAGAATATGCACATCAATATTTACTTTGGATGAAATTTTGGTACTTTTTCTGATAATGTCATTTCTTAATGAATAACGAGAAATCCTCTATTTTAGTTTAAAACATCCTATTATTATAATTTACATAAATTTTTATATTATCTTTTTAATTGATTTTAAAGTCTAATTAGATAATATTTTTACCATTGAATACAATTTTGGTCATTGTAAGTAATTTTACCTTGATATTGGACACAAACAAGTGTCAATCTTTTGATAGTTATTATTTTTTTAAAAACATGCATTTTGTTTTGACAACGGGATTTTTTATTTGAAATTAATTAATGAAACTTATTCTTTTTAATATGTTCAAATAGATGAAATTTTGTTTAACTCTTAATATCAAATATATCATAGGCATAATTTTTGGTATTTTTATGAAAACAGTTAAATTTTGATGAATAGTGAAAAAACTAATTTGTAGTTAAAAATTGACTTTTTCATTTAAATGAAACATTACTTATTCTGTGAATTAAATTTCAAATATCCAACATAAATGTTTTTCATCAGTATGTAAAAGGTGTTTAACTTATATGAAAGTAATTTGTGGTGAATATTACCTTTTGACTTTTATTACAGCGGTTAAAGGTAAATAGGGTGATTCAAGGTAAAAATAATATTTTAATACTATAAAATTACACTAACATGTGTCTTAATTTTGTTTTTTGATAAATTTACAACCATTGAAATATTTGGTTCTATTTTGGGATGACATGGAGCCAAATAAAAGTGATAATGACACTATATATTAATTAATATAATGTAAAGACAAAAATAACATAAACATATATCATTTAGTAAACCAATTTTTAGAAGGGTTGTGTTAGTTATAATTTCGACTATAAACATTAATTTGAAAGATAAAAACATTTAAAATATCATGGTAATTTGTTTATAATTTTTATACCTAACTAAATAATATTATTTATGACACAATAATGATGCAGTGTTTACCGCATTAATGAATGATTTAAATAAATAAGATTATAAATATTAAAAAAATATTCAAAACCAATTAAATTATTATTATATACTTTTAAATAGAATAATAGCCATCTCATCTGGGACATTAAAATTATTTGGACCTTTATAAATTGAAAATCATTATGTAATAAAATATAATTTTCAATCATTCTTAAATAGCCCTTCATCCCTCTTATAAGAAGTCCTCGCATCTAACTCATTACTCACACCTCTCAAGCCCATTGGATCATCCAAAATCTTACCAAATAAGCTCTCAGTATACCTGTATTGTACTTATAATCCTTCTTTTAGGCATAAGATGCATCAATAAATCCTTTTGGTTCAAACTAAAGGCAGTTACTTGATTTAAAGTCAATATCTTCTCTTTAGTTCATTTTTCTGTTATTTTACTTCTACAACCCTCATAAAATCTATTTATTTAAATTTTTATAAAAAAATTAGTATCTTGAGTATACTATGTATTTATTTGAAGAATTATTAGAACTAAAATTACACACACGTCCAGCTAATTGATAGAAAATATAATATTTCTATGGATGGCAAACTACACCCTAACAAAATAATGATTGTTCAATCAACTCCTATCACCTCTTATGGTGTTCATTAAGATAGAACTATATTTACATGTGATATATATTATATTTATATTGTATCTATACTTCTTCATGGTTCATTTATATCATATCTTTATGGATTCCATAATTTGAAAATATGATAAATTCATTTGAGGAAGTGCGGACTACCGCCCCCTCATAGTGATTTGAATCGTAATTATATATGTGGAACATATAATGGATGGAGTTACTGAAATTATATATGATATTATACTAGAATTGTAATATACTTGTGAATTAGTATGTTTTCATTCCATTAAAATATGAAATTGTAATGAAAGTAGTGTTCATGCATACGTGCGTCTTACCATCTCAAGGAACGGTGCATTTCATTTCTTATCTCCAAATTTAATGTAATGTTATAAATACATATATATACATTATATATATGATATATATTAGATCTATATCATGAATATTATTCTGGAGATAATTGAATTTTGACCACACCAACAACTTTTAAATATAAGAATTCATTTTTGACTCAAGAACCAAATATCGACCAAACGACCATTGTTAGCATAAATGATTGCAAAATGTTTAAAACATGTTAATAAGTAATATTAATTGAATAATAAACTTTAAAAAGTTTTATATAAACACAGAAATTATCATTAGTTTATTTTTCATGAGATTAAAGAACGAACGGGTCAATTCTGACATGAGGTAAGGGGTTTCCAATCCCACATTTAATTACTTGAGATTTCCATTGTTCACCACTTTTTTCATTCTATAGGTGTATTGTGTACTTACATTTATTATATATTATCATGACTCTTATTATATTCTTTTTATTCTATGAATAATATTTTTGTTATTAACTTGTGGTCATGTGAATCGATTGATTACAACGTTGTAAGGGGTTTTCATCTCACTTTTTATTCCAGTGAGATTCAAGTTATGTCTGAAACTATTTCCTTTTGTATGGTGTATGTACTGACCATGAATGTATTCTTTATATAATATACGTTAATTTATGTATTTTTATGTCTTCGCAGTATGATCCATCTTTCATGTGTTTTATGTTTTGTCTGTTACCAAATTGGTAAGGGATATTTTTAACCCAATTTCCATTCCTTTGGTTAGTCTTATAATTTGTTGTTATATAAATCTATAATTATATGCAGAATCACAGATTATTTATTTATGTTGTAATTTCTAATACCATTTTTGTGGATATACGTTTCATAAAAATTATTACTCCATTGATAAATTCTCATATAATCGATATGAACATGATATGGGTAATTTTAACACGATTTCCATTCATTGAGTTAAAAATCTATTTCATTGGTGTTGTTTTTACAAAAATATATGTGGATATTCAATGATTGTTTTACACTAAATATTTAATCATATTGAGTGTATTTATATTTTTTACAAATTATTATGTAATTTATTTATCCTTAATCTACATATGCATTTCTTTTAAGGGATTTCATCTCAACATACATTCCATTGAGACTTTATTGTACATATGCACCAATTCACTATTATATGGTGTATATAATCTCCATAGTCATATTATATCATGAATCCCTTTCTTCTCATGATATTTTAATGTTTGATTAAATATTATTCCTCAATTATTTGTATTCAAGCGTCTTTGATTTTGGTAAAAATTATTTATCTAAACTATCATTTTAAATGTTTTAATTATTTATTCTTCTAAAATTTCCCATTTATTTCGACATTTTAAAAATTGTTTTAGGATTTATTTATATGGACATTAATTTTTTCAAATGATAATTCATTTAAATATTTCAAAGTTGTCTTTTTCACTTTGATTCAATAATCTATTTGTTAATTGTTTTAAATGTTTTTTGAAAATGGTTTGAAAATGAATTGATTATGTCAATATATTGAAATAGTATATTGGGAGTGCAATGTGGAAATGTTATATTTCTTTTATTCTTGTTTTATGTGTTATGACATCGTTATGGTTCTTCGGTATTGTTTACTAATATGAGTGGTTTCATGATAAAACTGGGGATGGTGAGCCTGAGATAGCTCTCTAATGAATTAGGTAGCGTGAATGAGGTAAACAATAATGCTTCTACAAAGATATTTCATGAATATACAGGGATAGGTATTCCAAATGTAAATCCCTATGTATCTATGAATTCTTCAATGTATGATTGATATTGATTCCACAAGTTACCTTTAGGATTTATGATTTATGTGTGTTATACATAAGTAATATGATTTCATGAGGTATGTTATGATTGAAAAGTATGGTATTATTTATTTTTATTTATTAATGGGTTAATGTATTGATTAATTATTTAATAATCCTTATTTAGGATTTTATAATTATCCCATGTTTTGAAATATTTTTCATACGAAATATAGATGAATTTTGTCAAGGATGGGATCATGAAAATGCCATGCTGTCTAAAACATGGAACTGGACATGTATATTTTTTTCAAGAGTTTTTATTTTATTAAAAAAATGGAAACAGGTTAAAAGTGTCTAATTTGTAATTCTTATGAGATGTAATTTAATAGTTATGGCCAAATTATATAAAAATATAAACCTGAAAAGATCCTCAATGTGAATTATTAACTTAATTCAATATTATGTAATGTTTTAAGCCTGGGTCCTTATATGGGATTAATAATCCACCTATTACAATTTTCTCAATATATTTTTTTCTTCATCATAAAAGGTTCTATGTATAATTATTTGTAGTGCGTATTTTATATATATATATATCTTCTAGAAAAATTCTATGCATACATGTGGTAATACTAATCAATGGGATGCTACTTTATGAATATCCTATGGCAGTATCATTATCTTTTATAATTTATATCAATTGATTATCTTCTATATGTTCTAAATTATTCTAAATTATTATTGAAAGATTATTATTTTATTTTCAAAATCCAGATGTCATGAGTTATTGTTGAAACATAAGATTCAATAATATGGGGTTTTCTAATTTAGAATTTATTCTATAATTTTTAATGTTGTAATTCATCACATAAAATGTAAAATTTATAGTAGTATATTTCAGTAACATAGGCAAAAAAATTTCATCTATTTATTTAAATTGTTTAATACAAAAAACTATCTGAAGTATAATCTCAATTTTTAAAATAGATTCTTCATGTTGGTTTCATGTTTCCATAATTAATCCTAATATGATAATATCATGAAACATGTTAATTACCTCCCTTTAATAGTAATTTAAATCAAAATTTAATTGTCTAAAAACTTATTTCTCTTTATAATGTTGAATCATTGATATAAGGATGTTTAAATATTCAATTTCCTTACCCAAAGTCAAGTATAGAGTTACATTATTGAAATTTGATAGTGTTTTAGTTATTGTTATAAATGACCTACTTTGAATTTTGTGAGAGTGATATTTACCTTCCCATCTTCAATGTTTAGAATTTAGAAGATGATAAGAAATTAAAATACTTATAAACATACCAAGTAATATTCAAGAACAACTATTGGGAAGTAAGTGTACTGATTGGTGAGTAACACAACCCCTCGAGATTGATTCAGCTTCCATTATACAGAGAAGAATGAATGTAATAAATTATTACAATAATTAATTATCACTAATAAAATAATAAAATAGAAATGTAAATATCTCTAATTAAGAAGGGCATTGTCAATGTACGAAGAATTTTAAAATTTATTTTGAGTTATTGGGGAAAATGGTAGAAATAATTTTCCAAACACTGTTTGTCAACTACCTACCAATATCCATATCCAAAATAACATATATTTAATGCGTTCTATATAGTGTGTAATTTGGTGGATGGAATCTAATTAAGGGATATTGATATCAATTTTTTTTAACACATACATGATATCCAATTAAAATGATTCTTCATGGGTTTTATTGGGTGATTAAATCCTTGTAGGGATGGGTTGTTGGGGTTAATGTTGTTCTGCCATTTCTTCTTCCTCTTTTTTCCTCCATCAATGGTGGTGTCAACACAAATTTATCTTCTGGATATATTTACTAGTATAATTCATTATTCCCATGTTGTTTTCTACTTCCAAATTCTCCATTCATGGGTAATCCTTCAATTAATCCATACTACTTCCCATTCAATATTGAATGTGAAAAATATAACCTTGGGTGTTAGGTGTTAGTTGATGAGGAAAAATAAATTATCCTTGATTAACTTGTTATAGATTGTGTTCATGAGCAGGAAAAATATTTATTCTAATTCTGTTAATTAAAATCCATTAGTAGTGATAGTGGTTTAAACAGGTTTTTGAGACTCTAGAAGTAGTCTACGAATGTCCTTTATTGAAGGTTCTTGACATTTTCCTTATCAACCACTTTTGGATGGATGGAATAATTATCTAGTGAATTGTGGGGGTTTGATAGGCTATTCAAAAACGTGTTGGAAAGTGTTCTTGAATGGTGTACATTGAATTATTTAGATCCCAACTCTATATCTTTTTGATGGATATTGTTTGAATAATTGGTTTATACTTCATTAATTTTGAAACTATTAGGGGTACACAAACTCACATATTTTATTCCCATAAAATTGATGGAATCCATTGGTATAACGCTCCATAGAATAACTATGCTTTAAAACTAGATGGGGCATTACGGTGATGACTCTAACAACTTGTTCACAACAAGTAGTCTCATAAAAATTGTAATTTATTCAATTTTATTTACCTATAAATTATATTTATATATTTTTACCTCATGCAGTCATCTACAAATTGAAATTGTATTGATTATTTGATAATTTTTCAATATCGTCTCTATATATATTTTAACATAAATAAGTGACTTCTAAATTAATTATCCTAAAAAAATATCATATAATACATTACTATAATTCTCCAAGATAAAAATTAATGTTATTGATATAGATTATTTGGGAATGATACAATAAATTTATTAAACCTTACACAAAACATGTTTTGAGTTTCTACACTAGGATTATAAATTCCAAAAATCATCTTCCTTAATTGAACACTCCTTCAAGAATGATTGTTTTTGGAGGTAGGGCCTCTATACAGCATCATATAAGGTAACATATATGGGTTATATATTTGGACGCACACTCCATTGAATCCCCTTTATTAAATATGGGTAAATCCATCCATCTAATTTGGAGCCTCGATGAATCCTCTCGTTATGAATATACGTCATACTTTTTTAAATGATCTAAAATGAATAAAATATATTCAATTTAAAACCCATTAAATCTAGAAAAAATTACATTCATTATTCTATTATGTTGAAAATATGGTTAGTCATCAATTTAAATTATCATTTTAAATGATACATATATGTTTAATGATTTCACTCAATTTTCTTTTCACATGGTATAGATTATATTCCATATTTTCACATCTTAATATAACTATAATAAAATATGATGATAATGAATGATAGTTGTCTAATGGAAATGTTAGAAACCCTATTTCATATTATTAAGTGGCATTCAAGGACTTAATTATAGTGATAACGTTTCTATAAAAATTAAGAACAAAACCAATGTTGATGGAAGAACATGATCTAGTCAATAAAGGATGTCATTTTTAAAAAAAAATTATCTTTGAAAATGGCCTCCCTAACAATGGAACATTTTTTGGTGTGTGGCCTATTGTGGGTATACTAGAAATAATTTATTGAACCCAAATATAATGAAATAGTTAGGGACTCATGTTTTATTTGTAGAAGACAATGTAATGACTATTTGATTTCATTTATTAATTAGTTTGAATTGATAGGAATCGTGAATTGAATTTAATTGGTTTTAATACATGTTTAATTAAGACTTCTCTATGCTAAAATTACTCTCTTCACCAATACACGAATCATTATTCAGGTTTTCATCATTTTGATTCTATAATAAAAGTGAAGTCACCATGATTATACTATACTTTAATTTTTTATTTAGAGATGAATGATACATTGATAACTTTATTTTTTATCCTTATATGCTACAGTGAGGGGAAACCACGAACCATTCAAGTTTCCTCCCACTATTAACTATCAAATTTTTTAGTAATTACATAGTGACATGTCTGTAAATCATATAAAAAGATAAGAATAATATAAATATGAATACATATAGATATTTTTTAGAATCTACACATCTAAAATTATCATGAAAATTGAGCTGAGAATAATTATCATTGAATGAATAAATTCATAATAGGGGTGGGAGATTTTTCTTAGGATTAATCGCTATTTTTTAGGGTTTAATTAATGGACAAAATAACATAGTAAATGAAATAAATGTTGTGAATTTTGCTTAATTGAATGATTACAGAAGTAGACTCAATGAGAGAGAAAGTACCCCAACTCGATGAATATTGGATCTTCTTATAGATAATAACCCAGGTATAATGAATCATATAACTACCTAATGATAATGAATACATTCATTATCCTTGATAATATCACAAGACATAAAAAACATTCTTTAATTTATCACCAATTTTAATTAAATTATACTTTATTTCTTCCATTCATAACTATTCAAGGGGGTTTAGTGTGGAATTTTATCAATTCCTCAATTCCCCATATCATATGAAATTATGTTCTGAGTATATAGATGATATATGTGCAGGAAATGGGTTTGTATGTTTACATTGGGCCTCAAAATGTGAGCATCTGAGGAAATGAGTGTCAAAAAAATTGTTAAGATGCCTTAGATTGGATTTCATTTTTAATTCATAATATCAACACGCTTTGTCTTAGTGGAAAATAAAGATGCCTCAAATTTTTATATATCACAAATTTCTTGATATTGTTGAACAAATATGGGACAATTATATTGAATTTAAGCTCAAGTGTGGAATTTCAAGGAAGGAATCGACTTACAAAAGTCATCATGATACTATAATCTGGTGGAAATAGATAACATGATCTACATTTGTGGAAAACGTCTGCTTAATTTATCTTGCTTGGATCAAGAAGGAATGAGGTTTCTGATCTCACAGTTTAGGAATGGCTTGGTTCTGGTATATATATTTACAGATTCGTTTCATCAGTAATATTGGGTGAACCCTTTTTTAATGTCATAAACATTACATGTTAATAGAACCAATTCCACCATCATTATAGTCAGAATATTGGTACTGAATAAAAATAAATCACAAGAATTTATATTTTTAACAAGCTTCAAATTCATTTCCCTTAGCATTACGTAATTTATTTTTAATATAATTCATCTAATATTTAAAATCTAGCTTAAGTATCCATATGGTTTTGATATTCATGATTCTCTAATCCGTGTGGTTGATAAATTGTTTTTTTTATTTATAAACACCAAATATGTATAATCCTTAGATACAAATCTAAATAGTGGATTTATTTCTGATATAGGTAATCTCTATACCCACTATATTATATGTGCTATTTAGGTTCCCAAAATTTAGTGGGTGATGGTTTCATGTTCTCCAATTTCTAATGTTTTACAGTTCATCATCTATCTGAAACACCAAACATAAAAATTTTAAAGGATTGAATTAGAGTCTGTTTCGTAATACTCACCTTGGTTGGAATTTAAATGATCCCTATCAAAGGTGAATTTTTTGATCGATAGCATTGGATGTGAAGATGGTAGTAATTATTTTCATCATCCACCATTATGAGATCAGTAATATGTATATCTAGTTTAAAATGTGGCATTGATCAATATTGTGATATTAGTCATTAGTTATGTTATGTTCTAATAGGAATATGAGGCCTCATTAACCTATAGAATGGTCAGATTTTTCATAATCTTCACTCTAATTTAATTTCATTGAGACTCCATAAGATTCATTTCACTTAACAGATCATTTATTTGCATTATATTTTTCTTCTTTATATGTTTCTATATAATTTCTAGTATGGTTACCTAGGATTGAATGAATATGTAAGACATAGTGGTTGTATTTTTAGAAATCCAATCATAAAACATATGATCACCTCTATTATATATATATATTCTTTCCTTCATATTTTCCACATCTCCACTAATAGTGGAGATACATTGGAAGTATGGTGAAGGGTCACCCAACTCTACTATGGCATAATCTACCATATCATAGATCCATTATTTGAAGATGAAAAAATCAATGTTATTGGGTATGAGGAACTTATTTTGGGGAAAATATTTTGGATGGTTTTTAATGTAAACCACTTATGGGTTCTTTATCATTTTATGATTAAAAAATTATTCTATATTGCACTGAAAAATAACCTTGTCTTTTGGTTATCTATTTATTAATAGACTCTATTAAATCACTCTGAAAAGGTAATATTACGTTTTCAACCCAAACAGGAGCCCTATGGAATATTTTAATGATGATTTTATGTAGAACAAATATTATACTATGGGGGGTTGTGGAGTCGAATTTGATAAGGGGTTGGTGTCTATGTGACAAAAAAATTTCTTAAATAAATTTTTTTGGAGAGTGATATGAATGGGATAATTAAGGATATAATTTCATAGTATTTTTTATGTATTCATAAAAATGGTAATATCTCCTTAAAAATTCCCACAATAAAATTTTATAAATCAATGTGATTTGGGTTTGGAAAATTACATATACAAATTCTATACACTCACACATAAGAACCACACCTAGTAAATCTTCACATCAAGAGTGTTTGTTCATCATTTCTATTAATCAATGATTTACGAAACACCTTAATAATCGTAAAATTTCCATATAGAGGGATCAGTAAAAGTCATATGGTGTAATATAGAACTAATGTAATATAGGAACTCCATGTGAATGTCCAATAATCTTGTGATGGATCATGGTTGTTTACAGATATACACAATATAGGAAGGTTCTTCCAATGACTTGAAAATAATCATGAGTTTAACTTTCTATTACCTTTATAAAAATCACAGAATCATGCTACAATAAGAGGTGATGTGGATTTGGTGAATCTCTTGGTCAATTATATCATTGAATAAATCTAAATAAATATTTATAAAAATATGGCGGTGGAGGACTATGATAAAAAAATTATTGATACCCATTCAATTCAAGATTTCCTATGGATCAATGTGTCTCCATGGATTGCAAGAAATATTAAAATAATTAATCAAATGATCATTTTTGTGGATTTGAATGTTTCTTACCTGGAACTCGATGAATAAGAAATGAAGTTGAGTGACCATAGTCTAACAGTGGAAAATAAAAAATATTTAATAGATAAGGGTATGTTTAGAACAATGAGATGATGAACCAATCTATCTTCTATAACCCTAGTTGGGTGAATAGATATTCCAACCACATTTTGGAAGATAAACTAATACTAATAGGTTGATGTAGTTCTATAGGGTGGGATATGGAAAAACCATTATCATACTTCAACATAGGTCTATATTTCATGTGGATATCTACACTAAGCTTCCTATAACATTCATTCTCTTGAATCATAAAATCAATATTTATATCCTCTTTGGATCCCTATTATATCATAAGAACATGAGAAGACTCATACACTATTATTCATTTTTATTGGTTCTTTAGGGTTGATGGATGTGCCTGTGTCAGAATTCAGAGTCATATAGAATGTCTTTGTTGATGGGTATGAAAATTGGTAGGAAGATTCACATAAATGTATCAATCCTATCAATAATGTTCATCCACCTTTTCCTTATAATTTATATCATGTTCATTCCAAATAGGTAGTTCAATGTGAAAATATTCAATATTTTAATGGTTAGGGATAGAGAAATACATACATTATCCAGCTATCCAAATAATGGAGCTCTCCTTCTTTGTACAAGAGAAATGAATTAAATTTTATCATACAACCCCCCTCCACAAATCATCACATGTTTATTTGATTATTCTTTTATCATACCTAGAACTGTGAAATTTTATATATGACTACACTGGAAGCTATAATGAAACCCATGTGAATCCAGGGTTCTTGGTAATATGAGATGTGGATAGGACAACATTTCAACACTATTTTTTAAGGAATTTAAGGTGCATAGAGATTATTTTGTATGTAATGTATGGACACTAAACATGGAGTAATGATTCCAATATATTTTTCTACATGTATATTACAAGGCTATCAAGTATAAGATTGAGAATATTTAATTTTTTTGATGATGTTGGAAAAAATATCATAGGAAAATTATATTCATTTAGAATTTCCAACGGGTCATAGTATTTCACTCTTGGTTATAATTGTATAAAATATATTGATCACCATATGATTCTATAGGGGATGTATAGAAAATTGTATATATAATTATTAAATACATGATCTAATTATTTTTATCATGATAAATTGTAATCACCTGAGAAATTTTTTCATTTGGGGATTCATCCTGGTAGGGTGATGTATGATTCATCACCATGTCCATGTTAGACATAGATTCCAATTACCAAAATAAGTGTGGAATAAATTAATATTTAATTCATATAATTAATGTTTTCCCATGTTATAGGGTGTAAACGAGACCATGATGTCTCCCTTCTAATGTGGATGTGGAGATGAGATATATTGACAGTGGAAAGGAAGACTACATGGTGAGTCCCATAATGTAATCCATTATATATATTCCTTTTTTAGGTATTTACTTATGGATATTGTGATATTGTGGGCCTCATTTTTATACTATACATACTCAAATATAGTATTTTTTAGACAAGCACTAATGATTAAAGAATGAATATATCCTTTGAATCATAAGTGACCTCAAACAATAAATGAGTAGGGGTATCATGGGGTTTATGCCTCCCCCATCCTTTAACCCCAATGTTGGGGTTCCCAATTGATGTGAATCATTGATTCATGAGTTATTCTATCATATTAATTACTATATATTCCCTAAGAGGAACCCTCGTTGTAGTCAGTAGCCCGTTTTCCAAAGGAATACCTTTATGGATATGAACATGTTCAACAAAGGGATGACTTCTATAAAGGATTTTATCATCATAGGGAGGACATATGAAATGAGTAACTTCATCATGGGGAAGGAATAATTGTTTTCTGTTAATGAGATATAGGTCAATAGAGATGGAACAACATGCTTGGTGAGTGGATGTGTTTATAATCTCAATCAAAATGAATAATCTCCTTGCATTGTGGTGAGAACAATGGGGGGTTAATAGTGAAGGCTAGAAATAATATATTGAATCTTAACTTTATCAATAAGTGTTGTATATATATCCCTATTGTATGTGAGGTGTTTTTTATTTAGGGTAAGTAGAGTGTGAAAAAGATCATAATGTTCCAACCCTAAATGTGACACTCTAAATTTCTAGAGAAGTTATGTGGTTATATCCCATCCATTGAATCATTCATGTGGGAGAGGTTGTTATAAAAAAATAAAGATGCTCTACAAACATAGAATATGGGACTGTAAAATTGTTGAAAATCGGGGAAACACTCTATAAATTGTCTCTATTGGGAATATGGGGATATCCACTGATTTACTCGAATGGTGATGGTGTGAACATGATCCCACAACATACAGACCATCATGATTAATGACTATAATATTCCCGACCCCCTTTCTCATACTAGAAAATAGTGGCATTGATAACCATCTGGTGAATGAGTCTGTATGAGGAGATTGGGTAGGGTTTCCTTGAATCCATGGGAGAGATGGTCAGTACAGCCTTATCATAGGCGGGTGAGATTGTTGCATGATTATATAATCAAACCCATTCATATTGATAGTCATGAAAAGATTCTAAGCAAGAGAAGTATATAAATGAATATTAGAAAAATATAAATATATCATTGAGTACATGTCTAATAATTGTGTTGCCAATAATTCCCATTGTTAGAGATTTTTTGAGGTAATGATTCCCTAAAAATACTCGTAACCAAACTATTGAAAGGTAAAGGATTAAAATAAATCAACATTCAATTTTTTATACTCCTAATGAGGACCTAGTTTTCATAGAATGTGGTTTATTAATCAATTCATGATACTTCTTGTCCTACATTTGCAATTTCCAAAGATGGTCGCCCATATCCACTAGGAGTGATGGTGTCGGCCCCTTAATAATCATGGGATGACATGATATTTTTATTCATTCTATTAATTAAATTATATAGTAAATCCCTTGATGAGGTATCCCTCATAGATTTATGAAATTGTCAGGAATTCCATACATGTTTACATCCTATAGTGGGAACTAATTATTTAAATCACATTTTTCAAATGTATGATGAACACCATCCTTAAGAGTGGATGAGTCTTGGGGTTTAATTTGACAGCATTGGGTAAATATTGAATCCATAAATATTTTACTTAGGATAATCGATGATGGAATCCTATGTTAACCATATAAAGAATATTATTTTCATGGCCGATGGAATCCAGTATTCATCGTAAGATTAATCTTATTCTCATCACATAGAACATCCATGGATATTTCCTAGGATTAACTTGGATTTTCACTATAGTCTACTCGTTATAATCACGTCGTCTTCTTAGGATCGTGACCTGAGGAACCCTAGTCTTGTAAATAAGGTTTGGGATTCTATTGAGTCAAGTGGTTCTAAATATGATCATAATTTAATAAAGGTTTTTCATCATAGATTCTAGTTGGGATGGTACACCATACACTTGTCACATATGGGATAGTGATAAGATTAACATCTAGTGGGGATGGTACCCCAAAATATTATAATGTATGGTTCATTTAAATGTTAATATTTTTTTTGGTGGTACCCTATATACTCATATGATATGGCATAGTCATAGGTTAACAAATTAGATGGATTCTGAAGTCTATTGAAGACTATAAGAGTGCATGGTGAAGTTTTTTTAAGCTAAAAAATGATAAGTATTTGAAGATTCCACCTCCTATGGTGAAGTGAGATCATAATGGGATTGTATATACATAAATATATATATTAGGGTAATATTACTATTATTACGAATAGAATATCATTGTATTTGGTAGACACTGTAACTTTAGTGTTGGGTTTGAACAGTAGAGACACATCTTACATATCCCAATTTTTTATAGGAATCAATACCCATGATATTATGGAATACAATTTTGGGTCTTATAATAGTAAGATAACATTTATTTAAACATTATAATTTAAGAATAATTGTATCAAAAATGTTGAAAAAATAGTAGAATGTATGGGTAATATACATTCATATACCCAATAGATGTTTTTACATCTCATTTTAACCACATGATGAATGATGATCTTAATACAAAGGGATCCTTATATCCATACTCAGGGTATTATATGTTCTCACTATTGGTTAGTCTACTGTTTAATGTATATAACTAAGGATTTGGGTTGTAGTTTAATTCCTTACAATAAAAATGTTTTTAAAATATTAAGAGCATTCAGTAGGTTGTTTTGATATAGTTTGATGAGTTATAATGAGCACATGCATTCCATAAAAGAGTTGATAGATTTTAATTTTGGTGGGATTATGAATTGACCATAACAATAATAATTTTATAGGTGTATATAAGGATAAATATATCCTAGACACACATATCGAGGTTAAAAATTGGTGGCAATCCTCAATAGATCCATGTTCATGGATTCCACATTCACTCTTAAATTAGTATTGGATTTAAAAAGGCATGAAGGATGTCTATATAATGAAGAAATATAAATTATTTCATATGTAGGTCCATGATACTTATTGTGTGTATGATTTAATGAGAAGTCTATTATTGAATATTGTGGGGATGATGAGAAATGAACTTTTTCAAATACAATGTTTATTGAATGACGTTTTAAATGAGAGTCCATTCTGTTAGGTTTGTGAAAATTTTGAGTAATTTGTATGATTGGAGTTTTTTGAGCCATGAAATTTATCAGAAGTGTGTTTCATATGTACACATGGGATAAATTTCACATATGTTAGGTGTTTCATGAATCGTTATGTTTTGTGCGAATTTTTATTCTTCCACATGATTTTCGGACTAATAAATGTCACATGTGTAGAGACCTGAATCTTAACGTACATGGACATTACATTACATTTGCGGAATACTTAGTACATAACAAAAACACACACACGAGGATCGTAAAAGTTTAGTGTCTTTGGAAACTCGGAATATAATCTCCTAATCCTGGTGAAAGATATTCAACATCTACCATAAAGATCTTCCTTTTTCTATACCTAAAACCTTTCTTTATATCCTGGGGAAAATAAAACATAAAAGGGTGAGCTCAAATGCTCAGTAAAGATAAACAAAAAATATATCAATCACATCATATACATAAGCACATAACTTTTGGAAATCTTAACCTGTAAAAGGGATCATAATTTCATAACTTGGGATAACTCATGGTAGTGAAATGTAATCACAATAATCATAACATAAAACATTAAACTTTGTGGCATACACACATAATCATAGAGAATCATTTCTTGTTAGTCAAGACTCATTGCCAAGACTATCTTATTGGACAAAGTCCCTTTCTGAACCGATTCACCGCAGTTTCAGTCCTGTTTCACTGAACCGGTATAACCTACCATTCCAGCCATGTCTATCTCATGAGATATAAAATCTTTACCCAATGCATTGGAGGGAGATATAGGTCCCACCCATCTAATAATGATACCATTCTTATGTGTGCCACAAAATCAAAAATCATACATCATTTCATAACCCATGTAATAAAAATGGGAATCTTAAACATCGTGACATCATAAAACAAATCATATAAGATAAAGGAATTCATAAAAAAAATATTTCCATCACAACATAATCAATGTAATAATAGGGATAAAAACAGAACCCTTTATTATCTTAGATGGAAAATAATTTTGATAAAACAGTTGAACTCCATTCATGAGGAAAATATCCTTTCTTCTTCAAAAACATTTTTCCTTTCTTAACATGTCGTACAATTATAAACTAAAAGAAGTTGATTAAAAATAAACATTAAAACTTGTAAAGGAAGCTTCTTGGAAATAATGTTTTAAAAATCCATTCATGTCGTATAGTTAAAAAAACATTCTTCTCGTACTTTTGTCGGAAAAGTCAAAAAGTACCTCGTACAAAAAAAGACAAAAAATTCCTTTCATATCTTTTAATAAAAACTCACCAAAGGGTAAAATTGGATTTAAAAAATTGTAGGTGAATGGAAATAATATTACATATTGAGGAAACATGGATGTGTATGATAAAATACACCCCAGTAAATTTCAAAGTATAAACAATCTCGGATAAAAATGAGATTGTGATATTTCCCTTACCTTAGGTCTGACTTGCTTTGTAAGTGTCTGAACCTCCTGTATAATGTTTTAAATAATGTTATTGACTTATTACATAATCATAATTACTTTTAAGATATCATATATGGTCATATTATTAGCTTCTTAGTTGTAATATTTCATTGCTACTTGTTATTCGGGTGTTTGTAACTTTTTGTTCTTATGCGTGTTTTGTCGAATAAATTGTTATTATTTTATATAGGTTATAGATACCTCATTTACAGAATGGTATTAGTGTAATATATATCATATTGATTCATTCAATTCATTTATATAATCATTATGATATGAAGATCATGTAGAACGAGTCGCATCACATCATGGAGACGGTATTCCGTACGTACGCACGAGTGATGATATCGTTCCTGTGATCGTGGAATTGTATTGGAGTATATGTATACTATTTCAGAATCCATATAACATTATAATAGTAATATATAGTCATTATTTACACCATTATACCCATCCAAGTAAGGTGGTGGTGGAAAATAGATTACACCATGACGTGGAGACGGTATTCCGTACGTACGCATGAGCGGTGATTTCTTTTTCCGTAGGATGGATAGATGGTGAAATACAGTTGTTTCATACATATAATAAAATACCAGTATATGAGTGATACTGATGTTATTACTTCATAATGAAACAACTAAATAAGAAGAAGTGGAAAGAGAAATAAAGATGAAAGGATCGGTAACAGACATTAACTCTTCTTTGAAGTGCTTCTTTAAGACCTTCTTTTAGGGCACTAAAATTGGTCTTTGAAGAAGACCAGGACCTATAGGATGTCTCTAGGGAAGTGGAGAGGAGGAATTGGTAGGGGTTGGCCGAGCATGAACGCTCAAAATTGTGTGAGGAATAGAGGGAGGAGGTGTCCTTTTATAAGGGAGGAGAGGGGCACCTTTGGAATAACTAAAACTATTATTTTATTATAAAGTCAATTTCGGTTTTAAATAGCTCCAAATTGATATATTTAGAATCTAAGGTGGGGAGGAGTCGAAATCCTCTTATCCAATATAATTTAGACAAGTTTAGGTTCCTATTTTAACCTTATCATTTAGATTTAACATTAAGATAAATAATTTTACTTTTACCATGTCTTCTTGTGTTCTTATACTATAAAGTTAATAAACATACTATAAGCAGCCAAACGAACCCCAAGTTGTTTATTATTAATATATATAACCTTAGCTAAGTCACTTGGCCGAACCATAGATTTTTAGGAATAAAATTACAATTACCAATATAATATTTGTTTTAAAAACTATTTTATGTCAATTTTGACACTATTTAGTAATTGATTTTTGTTAAAATCATAACAGAATTATTAGATCGAACCAAGTAAATTAAATCAATAATAACATGTCATATTAACCTATAAAATTAGTGGGATTCATAAAAAGTCTCAAATTACATCTATTTTGGTGTTTATAACATCAATTATATCAATATTTCATTAATAAGATAATTACTGCATCATCATTGTGTCAATAATAAATTAAATTATTTACTATCTAAAAATTACAAATAAAATTTCATTATGTAGAAAATCTATTTATCTTTCTAATTAATATTTATAGTCGAATTTATATTATGTATAACCCCATATTAAAAATTATTTACTTATTAAACATTGATTTTAACTATTTTAACCCTTCTTTAAATAAATTAATAATAAATGTCCTAATCTAATCCAAGTGGGCCTAAACGGTCATATTTTATTCCTAAGTTTGTTTTTGGTCGAATTAAACTTATCCAATAGAATTAAAACATGTGTTACGGTAATAATAATATCATCTTTAACCTTAATTACCCTATTTACTTTTTACCGTGGTAAAAAAAGAAAAAAGTTACTATTCACCAAAAATTATTTTCATCTCATTGAACCACATTTTAGTCCTTTATATTAACCGTGTCTCTCGGATTTTTGAAATTCCCCTCACAGAAGCGGTAAAATTAAGTTTTATGAGAAAATCAGTTTTTTAACTACCACTTAGTGGTTTCACTATTCACCAAAAATTGAAAGTTTTCAGAAAAATACCAAAATTTTACCCTAGGCTAATTTCGATATTCCAAATCCAAAAATGAATTCCATTTTAAAAAATAAAAGTTACAAAATTTAAAAAAATGGTTATTACTATTCATAACGGCTAGTTTTAATAATATTTTAATAGCATATTGTTGTTTAGTGAAACTCGTTATTGCGTACTACACACGCTATTGAGTAAGGTCGTGACTGCGTGTAATGCAAGGAAAGTCAAGGATGCGTGTTGTGCAAGCTCCTTTTGGTGTAGCGTACAACACAAGACATTAGTGAAATTAAAAAGAATATTTTTCATAAAATCTTGGGCTGTTACATTCTACCCCCATTAAAATGAATTTCTCCCTCGAAATTCATCGGGGTTATAAATGGTTTACTATTCGAAAGATTCTTTAATAGAAACCCACATCGTAAAAAGGAATACCAAAACCAATCTTTAAAAAAGAATGTATGAAAGGTAACGGTTACCCAAATAAACTAATCACTGGGTTTCCACATAGGTGAAAATATGGATATGGAAGAAAAATCTAACTATCATGTTCTGATGGAGAGTGGTAGAGAATATGGCTATGGAAAAGCCAACAATCACAAATCCATAAATTTGTGACGATCTAAGGTACCATCTTATTAATCAGATATAAGAGCCTTGAGACAAAATTTTTGGTTTTCAAGATCGTTTCCCTAAAGTTGAAGAGTTTGAATTAGAATAAATACTTACTTTATTTTGGTACAATCTCACTGTTGTTCATGCCTTGAACAATTTCTACTTCATCTCTTAAATAAATGAAGTTGAATTTGTTATTCATGAAATGTTAGAAGATCATGTGATAGAATGACGGGCCATTCCATCTGTCTCAAACAAAAGGTTAGCAAAAGTTATTAAATATACATAAGTCATTCTATAGTGAGATTAATCATATATGGTTCCTAAAGTGGACTTATACTTCATTTATCATACTTCTTAATATAATAAAACTAGTTTCTACTAAACAGGGACTTCCTGTAGGCCAGTGGTAGGCGATAAAGGCCAGTCACACTTCGGTTGTGGGTTCGATTCCCACAGCCTTGTCCGATGCGATGGGCTATCGCCCGCCCTGCAGGTTGTCCTTTTTCTAATGCTATATTACTATAACATCCCATCAATAATATCAAAAGAAAGTTATATCCTTAAACAATACTAACTTATGTCCAACATAATCCATTCCAATCTTTAGGCTTATCTAATATACTTCGGTCCACTCTCATAACATAGTGAAAATGATTACCAGAGATTTAATACCATCGTTGATCCCCATATATCATAAGATATGTTTTGTTGGTCACATTCCAAATATTCAAAGCCCTTAATCATGTATTCTCTTGAATACCCATTGAACCTCATTGAAAACATGAGTGATGTTAAAAGTTAACACTTTCCATATACCAAAATCCTCAAAATTCAATATACTCAAACCATGATATCACTTAGTCCTTTTATAAATCATGAGCTCATGAATTCTGTAAAACATTTAATTTTCTCCTTATCCCTTCATTATGCGCATATCATATACTTTCCAAAATATTTGAATCACTTTTCATGGTTACCAGTACCTTAAAATTGTTGAAAACCACAATAGACCAATAAACATATATTTTAATACACCATAAAAGTACCTCAACAACATTATTCTTGAATACCAATACATAAACACATCAGTCCATCCACATCAATTATTTTCCTGGAATAATTCCTTCCTTGATTTAGAAGTAACTTTTTAGGTCAGGGCATTGAGTTCGGTAATGCCCATGTTCTCCGCAAATAAGACATTGAACTCCATAACAGTCTGTCACTCTATGACCCTTTTCTCCACATAGATAACATCGGTCCCTCCATTAGAGGTATTCCTCAAGGTTCTACTTCCCTTCTTTAGAAATCTCAATCTTTCTTTCTTTATGCTTCTCAAAATGCGAACATGCATAATAGTTTATCTTCCTCTTCTTTGATGAATTAGGCAGACCACTAAATTTCACCTTGTTAATCATATATCGCGATGACTGATTCGGCATAATAACAATGTTTGGACTTCCAAATCCCATTTCATTTGGTTGCTCATGAAGAATATGATTCTATTGTCCATCATATCCTCCATTATCGTGAATCATCTTGTTTCCAGCCATTTTCTAAAACCCAAAAGAATAGTGTGAGAGAAAAAAATCATAATAAAGGGGGAGTAACTTCAGTATCTAACATCTTTGGTTTAATCTAATATCGTTACCATAGTTCTAGGACTATATCCTATACGTATACTTGTCCTTAGGGACATCCCTAGACATACCTTAGAAATATATCTAGGGATCTCACGAACGTTTTCGTATCCTAGTTTCCAAAGGTTGACTAAACTTTTCCTCTGATACCAACTGTAGAGACTCGAAGCTTAACATACATGGACATTACATTACATTTGCTGAATACTTAGTACATAACAAAAACACACACACAAAAATCGTAATAGTTTAGTGTCTTTGGAAACTCGGAATATAATCTTCTAATCCTAGTGAAAGATCTTCAACATCTCCCATAAAGATATTACTTTTTTTATACCTAAAACCATTCTTTATATCCTGGGGAAAAGAAAACATAAAAGGGTGAGCTCAAATGCTCAGTAACGGTAAACAATATAAATATCAATCACATCATATACATAAGCACATAACTTTTGGAAATCTTAACCTGTAAAAGAGATCATAATTTCATAACCTGGGATAACTCATGGTAGTGAAATGTAATCAAAATAATTATAACATAAAACATTAATCTTTGTGTCATATACAAATAATCATAGAGAATCATTTCTTGTTAGTCAAGAATCATTGCCAAAACTATCTTAGTGGACAAAGTCCCTTTCTGAACCGAGTCACCCTCGTTTCAGTCCTATTTCACTAAACCGGTATAACCTACCATTCCATCCATGCCTATCTCATTAGATATAAAATCTTTACCCAATGCATTGGAGGGAGATATAGGTCCCACCCATCTCATAATGATACCATTCTTATGTGTGCCACAAAATCATAAATCATACATCATTGCATAACCCATGTAACAAAAATGGGAATCTTAAACATCGTGACATCATAAAACAATTCATATAAGTTAAAGGAATTCATAAAAAAAATATTTCCATCACAACATAATCAATGTAATAATAGGGATAAAAACAGGAGCCTTTATTATCTTAGATGGAAAATAATTTTGATAAAACACTTGAACTCCATTCTTGAGAAAAATATCCTTTCTTCTTCAAAAACATTTTTCCTTTCTTAACATGTCGTACAATTTTAATCTAAAAGAAGTTGATTAAAAATAAACATGAAAACTTGTAAAGGAAGCTTCTTGGAAATAATTTTTTAAAAATCCATTCATGCCATATAAGTTAAAAATACATTCTTCTCGTACTTTTGTCGGAAAAGTCAAAAAGTACCTCGTACGAAAAAAGACAAAAGATTCCTTTCATATCTATTACTAAAAACTCACCAAAGGGTAAAATTGGATTTAAAAAATTGTAGGTGAATGGAAATAATATTAAATATTGAGGAAACATGGATGTGGATGATAAAGATACACCCTAGTAAATTTCAAAGTATAAAAAATCTTGTATAAAAATGAGATTGTGATATTTCCATTACCTTAGGTCCGATTTTCTTTGTAAGTGTCTGAACCTCCTGTATAATGATTTAAATAATGTTATTGACTTATTCCAGAATCATACATACTTTTATGATATCATATGTGGTTATATTATTAGCTTCTTAGTAGTAATATTTCATTGCTACTTGTTATTCGGGTGTTTATAACTTTTTGTTCTTATGCGTGTTTTTTCGAATAAATTCTTATTATTTTCATTAGGTTATAGATACCTCATTTCCAGAATGGTATTAGTGTAATATATATCATATTCACTCATTCAATTCATTTATATAATCATTATGAAATGAAGATCATGAAGAACGAGTCGCATCACATCGTGGAGACGGTATTCCGTACGTACGCACGAGTGATGATATCATTCCTATGATCGTGGAATTGTATTGGAGTATGTGTATACTATTTCAGAATCAATATCACTTTATAATAGTCATATATAGTCATTATGTACACAGTTATACCCATCCAAGTATGGTGGTGGTGGAAAATAGATTACACCACGGCGTGGAGACGGTATTCCGTACGTACGCACGCGCGGTGATTTCTTTTTCCGTAGGATGGATAGATGGTGAAATAGGGTTGTTTAATACTTATAATAACATACCAGTATATTATTGATACTGATGTTATTACTTCATAATGAAACAACTAAATGAGAAGAAGTGGAAGAAGAAATAAAGATGAAAGAATCGGTAACGGACATTACCTTTTCTTTGAAGTGATTCTTTGAGACCTTCTTTTAGGGCACTAAAATTGGTCATTGAAGAATACCAGGACCTCTAGGATGTCTCTAGGGAAGTGGATAGGAGGAATTGGTGGGGGTTGGCCGAGCTTGAAGGATCAAAGTTGTGTGAGGAAGAGAGGGAGTAGGTGTCCTTTTATAAGGGAGGAGAGGGGCACCTTTGGAATAACAAAAACTATTATTTTATTATAAAGTCAATTTCGGTTCTAAATAGATCCAAATTGATATATTTTGAAGCTAATGTTGGGATGGGTCGAAATCCTCTTATCCAATATAATTTAGACAAGTCTAGGTTCCTATTTTAACCTTATCATTTAGATTTAACATTAAGTTAAATAATTTTACTTTTACCATGTCTTCTCTTGTTCTTATACTATAAGGTTAATAAACATACTATAAGCAGCCAAACGAACCCCAAGTTGTCTATTATTAATATATATAACCTTATCTAAGTCACTTGGATGAACCTTAGATTTTTAGGAATAAAATAACAATTACCAATATAATATTTGTTTTAAAAACTATTTTATGTCAATTTTGACACTATTTAGTAATTGATCTTTGTGAAAATCATAAAAGAATTATTAGTTCAAACCAAGTTAATTAAATCAATACTAACATGTCATATTAACCTAGAAAATTAGTGGGATTCATAAAAATTCTCAAATTACATTTATTTTGGTGTTTATAACATCAATTATGTCAATATTTCATTAAAAAGATAATTACTGCATCATCATTGTGTCATAAATAAATTAACATATTTAATGTCTAAAAATTACAAATAATATATCATTATGTAGGAAATCTTTTTATCTTTTTAATGAATATTCATAGTCGAATTTATCTTATGTATAACCCCATATTAGAAATTATTTACTAATTAAACTTTGATTTTAACTATTTTAACCCTTCTTTAAATAAATTAATAATTAATGTCCTAATCTAATCCAAGTGGGCCTAAATGGTCATATTTTATTCCTAAGTTTGTTTTTGGTCGAATTACACTTATCCAATAGAATTAGGACATGTGTTAGGGTAATAATAATATCATCTTTACCCTTAATTACCCTATTTACTTTTTACCGCGGTAAAAAAAAGTAAAAAGTTACTATTCACCAAAAATTATGTTCATCTCATTGAATCAAATTTTATTCCTTGATATTAACCGTGTCTCTCGGATTTTCAAAATTCCACTCACAGAAGCGGTAAAATTAAGTTTTATGAAAAATTCAGCTTTTTAACTACCACTTAGTGGTTTCACTATTCATCAAAAATTGAAAGTTTTCAGAAAAATACCAAAATTTCACCCTAGGCTAATTTCGATATTCCAAATCCAAAAATGAATTCCATTTTGAAAAATAACAATTAGAAAATTTCAAAAAGTGGTTATTACTATTCATAACTGCTAGTTTTAATAATATTTTAATAGCATATTGTTGTTTAGTGAAACTAGTTATTGCGTACTACACACGCTATCGAGGAAGGTCGTGATTGCGTGTAATGGAAGGCAGGTCAAGGATGCGTGTTGTGCAAGCTTCTTTTGGTGTAGCGTACAACACAAGACATTAGTGAAATTAAAGAGAATATTTTTCATAAAATCATGGGCTGTTACAACATGGAAGCATCTCAATCATATATATATATAAGGAACTATTTAATTATATTTTTTATTATATTATCCTAGGGGAATCTTGTTGTGACTTATATTTTAATAAATTAATGAAATATGGTGTTGAAAAATATGAGAGTGAACCCCATCATGTTATATAGTTCCATCCAAGAAAATAGGTATGGACCCAAATTATTTGGCATTATTCCTCACAAAAGATTCTTTTTTCTATAAATTGTGACAAGATTAGAAAACTTCTCCATTATCGAAAAAAATATGTTGTTAAAATGAACTCCATTGAATGTTTGTGCAGTTATGTAGTGTGATAGCCTGTTTCCATTACTAGTTGAAAGAGATATCTATTTTCTATATAAGATGTGATTTACACAGTGTGTAATGGTAAAGTCTTAGTAATTCTTTATTTGGGTTAAATTTATGAACTTGAATTAATTTCATGTAATTTACAATATAAATTGTTATAACCCATATTTTAATCAAAAAATAATTCTATTCCATGATATATTATTTTCATAACATATGCTTTCACCAACAATTTTGTTATCCCTAATATATATAATTAAGTATTAATTATTATAAGAGAATTTTGAATAGTATAAGTGGTTTTACTCTTACTCAAATAGAGATACTTGAAAAAAAAAATCTTCTAATCATAAATATAATTTTAACACCATGGTATTTTGTGATATATTTCTCTACACAAAAAAATATATTCAAGGAAATCATGTGTTATAGAAAACATCAAGTTAAAGAAGACTATGATGTCATACAGAAATATTATTAATTAAACAAGATCATTATAACCTAGAAGTTAACATTTGTGGTACAAATATGAATAGAAACAATATTACAAATATGTATAAATGTTTTAATAAATTAAAATACATTGAATAATGTATGAGAAAATATATAATCAAATTTTTATAATTCATTTTATGTTTCAAAAATATGATTATATAGAATTTTTTTTCAAAATATTTTGTGAGAATATTATATTTAATTTATAAAACTTTTAAATTTTATTTTGAAAAAATTGTAAACGTTTTTGGATTTTTCATATAAAATTTATTTTAGGATTATTATTTTCATTTTTCTAGAATTAAAATTTTCAACGTAAAGTAAAAAATACTTAATTTCATTATGAACATTCGTTTCATTTCAAGAATTTATAAACATTAATTTAGCTTAAAAAAATTAATTTTAAATTAAGAAATTAAATTATAAATAATCATATTAAAATCATATTAATCAAATTTATTCTTTTTTTAGTAATAACAGTTTATTGTGAATAAGATACTTTTTCATGATAAATACTATGTTACATCCTGTATTGTGTGTTTAATTTTATATTAAACTATGAAAATTATTTTAAATTAATTTGATAAAATCATCCATATATTTGGAATAGTAATATATAATATAATATAATATATCAAACTAAATTTTTGGACAATTTAAATTGTGAGAAATGTAAATATTTTTTAAGGAGATGAAGGCAACAAATTTGGTTAAAAATGTGGTAAAAATTATAATATCTATTACAATTTTCATTATCTTATTGGATGAGTTTTTTCATAATTAGTTTTATTATAAGCCTATAAAATGTATTTAAAAACTTGTTTTCAAATTGTAAACCAATGATTTAGTTTTGCGAAGATACATTATATTTTTCAAAAATTAAAAACTAGCTTTGGGTCATTACATTAAATTTTGTATAGTTGTAAAATTCCATTATATTTTATTTTGAACAAAAAATATTAAAAAAATTAAAATTTAATTATATAAATATTAAAATTCAATAAAACCAATTTATTACATCATTTCGACATTAAATATTTTCCACTAAAATAATGTATTTTACAAAAAACATTTTCTATGAATCTTGAGTTCATATGATAAATTAAATTTCGAACAAAATTAAAAATTATATGTTACCAAATGGATTAAAACATTGACTAATTGTATAAAAAAATTAATTATGATCTCTATCGATTTCTTCCTATTAATTATGATGTCATGGAAAAAAAATCAATTATCAAGGTTACTGTTTAGATTTGTTTAAAGGTGTTAAAGAAGAATGTATGGCCTAAAATGTGTCCACAACTATCCTAAATATTTTTTTGGAGTCTATTTTGACACTTTGAAATATTTTTTTCTAATGTATAGTTACTTGTATCAATTTTTCAACATCATTATATATATATATTTTTTATATAGTATTTTTATAAATTTGAAGATTATCATTTCCCTTCTTTATAAATGGATACCAACTCTCTTCTGTTGTCCACACATAATGAGCCTTCTATATCGTCAAATCCCTACTATAACACCTTTTTGTATTCCATAAAAATATACTTATTCTCTTATAATTTTAAAAATACAATCATTTCAATGATTAATTTGTAAACCTAAATTTTTTTTCATGAAAGATGTATTTCACTAAATTGATGATTTACAATTTTATTTCATTGAATTCTTCATATAACTATAATAACCATTATAAATTAATTAATTCAGTATATTTAATATAACTAATTGTTATTAGGATAATATGACATCAATTTTCCACAATCTTTCCACTATATAGTAAATTATTACATCGTTCATGTGTATGTAGGACATAAAGTCTCCACATACCAGTGTAATTTGTTTTTTATCTAAATGTTAATTACATTACTATATAGATAAAAATAATATATATATATATATATATATTATTTATGATATTATAATGGTTTTATAATGAGATAATACTATTTATCATTATTTATGTATTTTAATTAAAAAATGAAAACAATGTTTATGTATTTGTACAACCTTCCGTCTCCATTAATGGTGTAAATCATTTTTATATCATTGCCTATAATGGATAGGAAAAAATTTATATTCCAATAACTATTATTTATTAGTCTTTATCCTCTTAAAAATATTAATATTATTCAACCACTATCAATGTACAAGGATCGAGATTGTTGAAATGAACCATAAATGATAAATGAAGATGTTGTCACATGTAAAAGTGATTTTATAAATTAATTTTTAACAAAATGTTGATAAGAGGATATAATTTAATCATATATTATATAACATATATTATTATTATACTACATTATAATTATAATTAATATATATTTACATTATAGTATGTTCAAACGGACATGGAGAACGATGATACATGAGGTAAAGGGTTCTTCATTTCACTATTATTTTGTGGAGACACATTCCATATTCTCCAATTCTATAATTTATGAGTTTTATATAATTGACTATTGAAATTATATAACTCAATTATTCCTAATATCATGATATTTAATTATTCATATGAAGGTATTATTACACATGGATTGTGATTAAAATGTTACCTGGATGATAAGGAATGTATGTTACAATCTCTTTATTTATTAGTGTTATTTATGATTATGTTTTTTAATATTAAATTTCATGAAAAAATATCCCAATAATATAATTAATTTTAGTTTATCTAGTATATTTCTAAGGAATACAGGTTTTAATTTCATCTTACTGAATTTTTTATACTCAAGATATCAAAATAATATTTTTAAGGAAAAATTAAATTATTTTTCACTTATGTTAAATATCCTTTATCCAATATGAATGTTTTATTGATAAAATAGATGATGATTTTAGATAATTAGAATAATTTTTAAACGAAATTTATTCCCAATGTTAATTTCTGAAAAATTTAAAACTATTCATCTATGTATTTTTCGAATGAGGTATTTTGATACTTTTTTAACGAAATTTTTAAGGGAATGTTCATTTTTAATTTAGATAACCAAAATAGATTTACATGACTCCATGAATTATAAATTATTTTATAACTCCTTTAAATGAATCATTTTAATCTTAAGATCTCATTATTCAATAATATTTTATAAATTTTATATTTAAAGTAAGTGATTTAAAATTGAAATTTTTATTTTCCTAATGAAATACTACAAGTGATATTTTAATTTTAATTCTTTATTAGATAACATATTTGGATTTTAATCATTCAGTAATGTTGATATAATCCTATCATACCAAAAATAATTTTTCATTAGATAATTTTTCATTATAAAGAGGATATATGTTTATGTAGCATGTTTATTTTATATGATTTATTTAATGAAAAAATGATGAAATGATCCGGAATCCCATTTATATTTCATGGGTTATGTAGTCTGAATTATTAGAAACATTATGGAATCATTTAAATGAATCATAATTAGGTTATGGGGGGTCATATAATTAAATATCCCTTGAATTGTTTATATAAATAAGGATATCTAACGAGACAATACAGATTGGAATGGGGTGTGAGCCCAATTCCACAAGGGACACATTAAACTATGATATTATTTGGAGTGAACCTTGACTAATGACATGATAAAATGTAGAGTGAACCCAGTCCAATATGATATTAAATTAATTAACACATCATTATGAAATAATTCAATATCATTATATATATGGAAAAAACCTATTTCTTATGCCAATGGTATACTCACATGGCTTGTGTCATTTCATCCCTTTAAGATTAATTTTTTTTATCATACATGTTTTATATCCATGAAAAAATATTATGATATACGATATATATGGTTGGGTTTGTCAAATTTAATCACATTTTCTCATACCATCATCCTCAATATATCATTATGTGATCATTTACATATCCCTTATTTACTCATGCTACGAAAATGAGCTCATCCTTTTTGTCACTTACATTCCTAGTTTTATGAAGATTTTTTTGAGAATTATATGTATATAAAGTGTTCTAATTATGAATAAAATAGTATGAGATAATTTATTTATCTCATAAAAATAATTTTTATGAATCCATGTTTCCAAAGACACGTAACCATTGTGATTCAAGTTTGGATCCAAATTTTTTTTAATAATATTTTTATATTCAAATTTTGAGTTTCTATAGTTTGAATCAATGAATGGTTTATTTATATTCAGAAATTATGATGTGATTACTTTATTGAGTTCCCTTATGATAATCATATATATTGGATAACAACTTATGTTATAATAAATAAAGAAGAGTGTTTTTCCATGAAATATATCCTCTTATAGACAATATAAGTGGGTGTGCTTTAATAATAGATTCATCAAGGGATAATAACCCTGAAAAAAATATTTTAATGTATATTTGGACTATTATTCTAGAGCACAGTGAGTTTCTCCAATAGCACAAACCATGTAATATACTCTTGAGGAACATGATTTGTTAAATTCATATTTTATTTATGGACCGGTATAAAGTATTCCAAAATATTATGATCATTGATAGAATAGGTTAAACATGAAGGGTTTTAGATTGAAAATAATGTGTTAGGATTTGGACATATGATTCATGATTTTCATTATTATTTATTTTTTGAGTGGTATGATATTTTCAAAATATTATTTGTTTATTTTAGTTATTTCAAAGAAATTTAAAGATTCTTCTTAATGTAGATGATCATTTCCAAAAAATTCTGTTTCCAAGAGACAATTTGAATTATGATTTGATAACTATTTATGATAAGGATAAAAAATTGGTGAATGGTCCACTTACTGACCAATATAGAACATCTAATGTATTATTTTCTTATGGACATAACAAATTTATTATATCAGATTATTCCTATTATGGTTTCATGATACAACTTCAACGGTTTAATATTTAATAATTACAGAAAACACGTAATATTTTAAAGTACATGTCTCATTTATAATATTCATAACTGATTGATGTTTGTGGGAATGTACTTCTTATAAACAATGTAATTTTCCCTATAGAGGAAATTAATAGTTTTTTAAGAAAGTATTGAATTTTTATATATAAACCGCATATCAATGTACATAGATAGTAAGTCATGTTCGATATTCCAAACTAATCTATGTTCATCTATTAGTGTGAGGATAAAAGTTAAGACCTAATGGATATTATATCCATTATATGGGCCTTGTTTCCTAATTAGAAGGGGTTTTGTCCTTAATAGTTGGTTAGAAACTCAATATCAAAAATATTCATATTATCATGTGTTTGTTTAAGTATTTCAAAAAGAAATTCATAGTATTCTATCGAATCACAAAGTTGAGTTTTCAATAAAACTCATAAATGGTACAACCCCTATTTTAAATACACCATATATAATGATACTGATTTACTTATATGTATGGTTTAGTAAACCATATAATAATATTGAAAAATGATTCATTTTGAAAATTTCATCACCATGGGGGTGCACCTATTTTTTTTAAGAATAATTATGGTCCAATATGACTCTTAATTGATTATCGAGTACATAAAAAGATCACTATTAAGAACAAGTATCATATTACCCCCATTGATTTCATGTTTGATGAAATTCATGGAGATGAATATGTTTTTATGATAGAAATTCATTATGGATTTCATAAAATGATATAAAGAAGGAGGATATACCCTATATGACATTTAATTATACGTAAAGATACTACGAATCTATAGTGATGTCATTTGGTCTTACTAATGCCTCATATATCGTTATGGTTTTAATGAATGGAGTCCATAGTGATTACAATGACCAAATTATTGTAATATTTAAATGATATACATATATATCCATAGAGAAACTATGATCATCATTATCACTCTAGGATTTTATTGATGACCTTACAGAAGGATAATTATATAAAAAAATTACTATGTGTGAATTTTGGTAATATAAAGTATCATTTTTAGTTAAATAATGTAAACAATAGTTATATATATTGATTTATCAAAGAAGGTGTTATTGAACACTGTCTGAGAATAATTACATTGAAAAAGATATGTATTTATGTTGATTGTCAGAATATTATTGATAGTTTTTGGAATAATTATCATGCTACCCAAATCCACACATAAAAATATCTTAGATTGGAGGTATATTTATTTGGATAGATAAATTTTAGGAAAATTATAAAGAGCTTAGGGTAAGGTTAGAAAAAAAACCTATACGTATAGTACCATATTGTGGAGAATGATCTGTGATCTATTTTGAGGCATAGAAGATGGTATTATGATGATTCTTCCAAATAAAATGGTATGGTTATAGATTATGCCTCACTATAGTTGAAGGTTCATTGAAATATTACAGGCCTCATTATTTAGAGTTAGTTGGGGTAATGTTTTCATTATATATATGGAAGAATTATCATTAAATATATAGTTGTGATATATATAGAAATAAAAACGTGTAAGGATTATATTAAATTAAAATGATTGAAATATGTGTTGGGGATGTTCGATGGAATTTAATATAGATTAACAATATTGAATACATTAACACCTTGAGAAAGAGAACATGGTCGTTGATGCTCTAACTTATAAGGACCATGTTAGTTAATTTGTGATGAATATTGAAAAAAGATCCAATATATCTATTTTTGGAAAGGGTGGATCTAGTAACATTGATGGATAGAGTGAAATATTATCTTACTCAAATGAGTTCTCAACCATTTATCCAAGTGATGATAAAAGAGGTATAGAAGGAAAACATGTAAATATAGAAGAAGATAATAAATGTTCTTGATTTCAACCATGATGTTCATACAATGTTAGTGCTTTGGAACTGTGTATATGTAAAATCAATAATATAATTGTTAAAGGAGTCTTTGAATGATACATATAGTTCACCATCCACTATTTATCCATGAATTATAAAGAAGTATTGAGATATTAAAGTGTATATATAGTAGAAAAAATTAATTGATATATTTTAGAGTGTGTATCTCAGTATATTGTATGTTTTTATTTTAATGGTGTGAGATATATTTATAAGTGGATGTTACAACCATTAACCATACAAGAAATAAAATGGGAAAAATAAACATATTTTTTTCATTGTATCCCCTAAAACATCAAAAGTAATTAACGTAATTTTTGATACAATCAATCTCATTAATAATTCAACACGTTTATTTAATATCCAATAATATGTCTCACATGATAATATTCCTTGAATAGACATTAAATAACATTTAATGTTTCAAATAGTAACAAATTATATTATATTTGATCAGGATCTAAGGGTTAGGAAAATGTTTTGTTGATGTCCTTAGCGGGAAAAATATATAGAGTAGGGTTTCTATACTAATTTTCATAATTAGATAGATGTTCAGTCCAAGCAGACCACTGAAAACCTATAAGTCATTATGAGTTCTTATTCTATGGATTTTATAGGTTGTTAGGATCAATAAATACATCCTTTAATATTTACATATAAATATAGCTTTCAATCAAGAATTAAAAATAATCCTAATAAAGCTCTCTATAAATGATATTATAGAACTACAATGTTATCAGATAAAGATATGTAATGAATACTATTGTCACCCAATCTAGGTGATTAAATTGTAAAAAAAATTATGATCCATTAATCATAACATAAATGTATCTCAGAGTGGATGGAATATTTAAAAGTAAAATTAACTATTATATATGGAATTCAATGTACGTGATAATTTATATTCGTGTATTTTTATATGGAACATGGTTCCCCTATTTTGAATGAGAGGAAATAATATCTGTATGGTATATTAGACCCTAGATGATTTTTGATCAGGTATGAATTTTATAATATTGGTTGGTGCTTCCACATAACTGCATGTTATATACATGATGTGTTCCATGTATTTATCATGATGAAGTACATTCATGATCTTTCACATCTACAGAACATAGAGGATGTACCACTAAATTGTGAATTCCCTATGACTAAAAACTAGAATAAATATTATATTACTATCATAAATTTCAATAGAACAGAACAACTTATATGGTATTATATACATGGATCATTCATAAATTTGATGAAGCAACATGGGAACTTATGGATGTGAGGAAATAGAGATTTTCACATTTTACAGTATTTGAGTAAAAGAATTTTGTGGTATAAAATTATTTAAACATGGGTAAAATATAAATTTGAATTATTTTATGATATATTTATATCAAATAAAAAATATTTATTTTATATCTTTTTTTACACTCAACAACGAGTTAAAACAATCTATGACATACAATTCAAATATTATTATTTATACATGATCATTATAACATAAATGTTATAATTGGTTGTATTTTGGGGAATAAAAATATTATGGAAAATATTTATATATATTATATTTATTTAAAATACCTTCATTAATGTATAATGATCAATTTCTCAATTTCAATCTTTTAAGTCATTTTATTAATCAAAAAATGATTTCATCAAAAGGGGTCATTCTGGAATTTTATGTGAAAATATTATAATTAATTTACACCACTGTAAACAATATTAAGATAAAAAATTAATATAATTTTTTTTCTCAACATATGAAAAATAAATTCGGTTTAAATTTTGGGATCATTCTGAAATAAATAATTAATCTATGAATAGTAAAATAAGTTATTAATATTGAAAACAGTCTTTTTATTTCAAGAATTTAAAATTAACATTTTGATTTTTAATTATTTAAAATATAAAATAGTTCAATTATATTATGAATAATTTAATAATAATATTGGATTTAATTTTTTCCATTATTTTTGTATAAAACATTTTTTACTTAAGGATGATATTTTTTCTAGAAAAAACCAATTTATGTAGTGTTTTGCAGGTTAAATTTTATATTATGTAATTGAAATTAAATTTATAGAATTTGATAAAATTTATTACATATTTTTTATCAGAATATTTAAATTTATATTTTTGGTTTAACTTTATTATTGTTCATTAAGAAAATTTTATGTGGTAAATATATGTAACCTTAGTAAAAGAGGTAAAATATGGTTAAAGCGTGTGGTGAAACCTCAAAATATCTTCAACAACCGTATTAATTATATTTAATGTCCAAATTTTTTACTATATTAGTTAGTAATGATTTTAATATAAAATTTTACAATAATATTTTGATATTCAGATCCCTCGATAGAATTTTGTGAAGAAAAGTTATATTGTATTCAAATTAAAAGTATTTTTAGGTCATTGAATTAGGTAGAATTTTTGGAAGATTAAATTAAATTCTAGGTATCTAAAAATTTCTAAATATAACGTTTGATTATTATTTTAATAATAGATTATTGAAACCAATGTATTAATTTATTTAAATGCTAATTGATTTGTAAACATAAATTGAGTATTTTCCTAAAAACATTTTTAGGTGTTTTGTGTACATCGATTACATGTCACCTTAATAACAAATAGAAAGTAAAATGATTAAATGGATTGAAAATTTTGAATCATTATATAAAAATTTATTATTGTGGACGAATTTTTTTGGTATTCATAAATTTTTTTTATCATGTAAAAAATATAATTTGTTACGGTGAAGTTATAATGGGTGTCATTTAGTTTAGCAAGATTATAATGAATAAAAAGGATTTAAAAAATCCCAAATGTGATTTAGGAGTTCATTTGGCTCCAATAAAATCATATATTCTATTTTTATATTCCTTGGTTCCACATTAAATTATTAAGATATAAATATATATGTATATATAATGTAATTCCATGTGTTTCATTTCCCTTCCTAGTGAAAGTGTTTCACATTCCATATATTCTCCACACATTATGATAATTATAATGTGGATTATAACATATATAATATTATATTAGATTCCTTATCTACATTATAAATCTACTTTTCTTTCAAATATACCATACATTCATGGCATGAAGTGTGAACAAAAATATTTTTTTCCATAAAGAGTTATAAATATCAACCAAGTAATTTCATTTTTATTACATCTACCACGTATTATAATTATATGGTATCCACTATATGATAATTAATTTATTATCATAAATGTGCTATTTATTTTATTATAAGATAATAAATATTTTAAGCATATATTTCATCCCATGGATAATGAAGACACCACTTATGCATACATATGAATTATCATCTCAAACTAGAGGTGTAATTATTTTTTTCCTTACTATTTATATTGGAAGGATATATATATATAAAGGTAGTATTTATTTATGATGTTTAGCATATTAAATTTTTTAGGTAAAATGTTATTTATAATTATTTTATTTCATTGTTTATAAAATTAAATGAGTGATTAGGCGCACATTTGAACTACTATCTCCTAGAAAAGTGTTTATAATATTTTCTACCGTTACCATTTATGAATAAATATAAATATAAACATATATAGAATTATAATATATTATCTTTATATTATTATTATTATAAACTGTTATAATATATAACCATTTTCAATTTACAAATATAGGGACTGTTGAATGAAAACATGAATATTAAATGTAGCAGTTATCACTCAAAAAATTCATTTTAATAATGATTTTTTAATAAGCTGATGATAATATGATATATGTAAATAATATAAGTTATGTTATATATGGGTATGGTTTTAGAGTATATCTATAATAAATGAATATTAATTGTATATTAGGTTAAAACATACATGATGAAAAATGATAATTGAGTTAAGGGGTTTCTCACCTTACTTTAATTTCATTGAGAGGTATTATATATTCACCTTAGGTTTGTTTTCTGAGGTCAGTATAATAACCCTACAACATGTTATAAGGTTATTATAATTAATATTTCAAATGATATTATTATAACATTGGTCCTGCAATTGAAATTCTAACATTATTGTAAGTAATTTTTGTTATAATCGCACTATTTATCAAAAAAATTTATGATTTCTGTTTCTGATGATTAAATTTTATGACCAATATTTTATGAATCCCATTGTGTTTTTTCTAATATTATTATTTATTGAAATTAAAAATTTTCAATTAATTTGGCCCAAATTATGTACCCAAGAGAATAAAATAATGTTTTAAACGAAAAATGGCATTATAATTCTATTCATTTGAAAATCATATATCTTCTATAATCATGTATGAAAATATGTTTTTATGAATTATTTAAGTAATCTCTAATGTTTTTCTGACAAAATTTGTACTCATGTTTGTATTTTTAATAAACATTTTAAAATGAATATTGTTGCCATTTTTTCATGTGGTTCTTTTATATTTTTATCAAAATTGATAGTGGAATCATTATTGTAACATACATGACATTAATGAAATTTAATAACAAAATGAAAAATCATTTATTTGAAAATACCATTAATAATTCCCAGGTTTTTTATCAATGAAAATTATTTCCATAATATATTAGATCATTTTAGATTTTGAAAATTAATTTCAAAGTCAAATGGTTATTTTCATCTGGAAATTTTTGATTTTATCATTTAAATGATTTCCAATATAAGATTACATCCTTTGATGTTACTTATAATTTATTTAGGATATGAAGAGATGATACCACCATTCATATTTCCCAATATTGTATATGATTTTTATGATGATATTTATATGAAATTATTTTATTTTCCATTGATTATGTTATCATGAAATGTTGAAATTCTTATGAAACATGTTTCCATTCAATTGGATATGATATATAAATAATTATTTATGATCTTGTGGATATCATATGTATTTATCATGATTATGTGATGGATGATATCATAATTATACTAGCATACAAATTATTCAGAAAATAATGATATCTCATGAGATAATAATGACTAGAATGTAGAGTGACGTAATATAGGTAAGAGAATATATGTAATATGATGGTATTGGGAGTAAAACATGACTAATTACATAAAGGAATGAGGAGTGATCCAAATACAAAATGATTATCTTGTAACTAAACCGTTATTATGAAAATGATTTTATACGAATATGTATGTTCCCAAACATAATTCTTATGAAATTTTTATACTGCAATGGCTCGTGGTCATTGATTCATATATGATACATGTCTTATAAACTAATAGGTTTTTTAGGACTCGATGTTGTGATCAATTATATTTAGGGAATAGTTTTTAAATGATTTTCACATATTCTCATTTATTTATTCTCATGTTATATTTATGTGAGTATATATATCTCCCTTTTTTAATTTACTGAGAATCTAAGCTCACCATTTTATATTTTTATATTTATATTTTTTACAAATAATGTCTTTATGTGTGATATGCTTGATAAGGGTGAATGTTATGGTCAAAAAATGGGTGATGATATTGATCTCTTATGAACAATTTGTTTATATATCCACGTTTCTAAAGACAATAAACCTATAATATTATGAAATAGATTAATGTTTTTGTATTAAATATTAATCTAATAGGATATAATATTAGTTTATGAATATTATGGGAATAAATGGCAGATACCCTAGTTTTGGAATGATTTTTCATTTATATTTCATCAATATTTTGATCCTTTCTATTTTTTATCAGTTTATAAATAGGTTGTTTGGGGAATCCATCAATTTTCAGAAAATTAATTATATTAGTACTTCATATATTCACACATATGTTTTGATATATATTAAATTATCATTTAAAGTAATCAAACAATTATAATAAATTTTAAAAATGTATTGAAACCTGCTTCATTTTCATAATGGGATTATTTTATGAATAAATATAATTCTTAACAAAACCTAAAATAATATGTAATATAATGTATCAAATATTCTATGACATTTATTAATATGTTTTCAGGATTCATAAAATATTAATTCATTGATTTAATTTTAATTAATGTAATTATCGGGGTTCGTTCGACATTTACTATAATGTTTACACCATTATATTATGTATAAAAGACCTTCTGTTCCCTAAAATAGTATAATTACAAATCCCCTTTAGAATTTTTGAATGTTCTATAATGAATATTTCCATCCCTTATGTTTCCTTGTATGATGTTTTATAAATAACTATCACCATTCTTTTGTTTAAAGACATATTATTTCTAAAAATTTATTAATTATTTCCATGGATATTTCAACAAGGAATGGTATATTCACAAGTTTTGTTATAATAATTTTGGTAAGTAAGTTTCTAAATTTTTTAAAATCTATGAAAAATAATAGTATCATTTCACATTGTATTTGGATGTTGACATTAAACTTTGCAGTTGGGAGTACATCTTTTTCAATGTAATTTTATATGATATACACCATCAATACAACTCTAGAGAATTGTCGTATTATGTTTTTGTTATTTTATTATTTATCATGATATGGTATCAAAATAGTGATGAAATATCCCATAGGATACTAGAGATATAATAGATAGCATGCACAATAAAGATACTATTTCAAACATGATCAAATTTGATAAAAATATTATTGATCCGACATATCATCCAACTAATAAACATTTTAATTATCATATTTTACTAGAAGAAAATCCAATCCACATATCCTATCGTTGATATCATTATAATTAAATAAAATATGATAATATCCCTTACCAATATATTTCATATTCTATTGATCGAATTCCTAATAATCAATATTCTCTTTTTTGTGATTAAGGAAATTAAAAGGGCTTTCACCTTTCAACAGGTCAATTCATGAAATAATAAAAACATTACACAAATTTATCTTTTTGCAGACTTCCAGAACATTATAAGGTACATGAGAATTATTCCCATTCATTATAATACCACCAGGTTTAGTATATGTTATATCCTAAAATGTTTTCTGCAAATGATTATATAGTTGGTTTGTAAACAATTATCTGATCATTCTGTTAATTCGAAATGTAAACCCTCTAATGATTTATTGTAATGTGGATATGGTCATTATAACTAGTGTATTGAAGATAAATAATAAAATTGTATTAAATAGATGATATGGTTACTTGATTATCATAATCATAACTTCCATCTATCCTATATTGTAACATAATAACAACAAAAATAAAAATAAAAACAATAACAATATTAAAAATATTATTAATCAACAACATCATCATCATAATTTATTTGTTTGGTGTGTAAGAATAAAAAAATACTTATGGGAGCTTATTTTATTATAGTAGTAACCCCCTAGCCCCCATGGTCTAACTCTCCCCTTATTACTCTATTTTATTATACAAGACCTAAAATCATATATATAATTTGACATTGATTGACCTAATTTCATATGAGGACAATAGCAGGACCTTGTTCCGTAGAATAAAAAATATGAGGAATTAACTTCATTTATAGGTATTTTAATATAATAATTTTATCAGTTATACTAACATATATAGTGTCACTACAATAATGATACAATAAAAACGAGTAAAATAAAAGAAAACAACACACCGATAACTAAATGGATTCATGTTTGGGTAAAACACACCCCCAATGATGATCTGTAATCTAGATAATCACATATTTGTTTAATGGTAATATTTTAAATTAAACAAAAAATCCATACATGGGTAATATCATCATTATTAATATCCATGATAAAACCCTATTTATGAATGAACCAAATGATGGATGTTTTCAAAAATATTTTTTTCCTTATGAAATTCACATCATAGGTCTTTTAAGTAAAACCATACACTTCTATTAACTTAATGAAATCTACATTACCCACATAGACCCCTTTGTTTTTAATTTGATCTTCATTTGTTTAAAGTACATTGGATTTATAATATTAATGTAGCTTTTATGTGAAATTTGAGACATTTATAGAAAAAATGGTCGTACAATGCCATTGGATAGATGATCATTCTTTAGAGGTGTTCTAGATATATTTCCACACCATAGAAGATGGTTTGTATCTTGGTGATGGTTTCAATTAAATCCTAAATTTTATTGTTACATCATACAGGGTTTCTGGATAAAGCTATGAAGTGATGTCAAAAAACATGCCTCAGATCTCTTCTCCAAGTTAGTTTCAGACAGCTGGTAAAACTAGGTGTAGATAAATAGTATTCGGTACCTAAGCCTATTAAATAGAATATTGCATAATTATTTATAGGAACCCATTTTTTATTGATGAGGGACTTAATTTCATTATTATATAGGATTAAATGATGGATATAATTTTAGATTCAACCCTTCATATACCCCTTTTCATTCATTTACAAAAAGGAATATATAAACATCAAGGGGATATACATGAATACAAACCATGGTCTTCATGGTATGCTACAAATATTAAGTTCCAAACACTTTTCTATACTCATGTTTTTTTCTTGTTTTTGGTTATTTGTAACCACACCACTCATGTCTTCCATGTGCCATTAAATATTTTTCCATAGTGAATAGGATACCACAGTAACTGATACTACCCCATGGTGGCTTCTATTAACTGCACTATGTTCTATGGTGTTCCCTTCCTATGTTGTGGTGACTCATTCCAGTACCCAACTACATTACATTACCCCAGTTATGTCATGGAGACTACTATATTCCATTACATTATTGGTTTTACTAACCAAAACCCTCCAGATTTTTTCTCAACACCATTTACTTTTCTCCCCTTACCACAATGTATAGTCCATGATAAGTAGGATCAGAACTTAATCTAGGAATCCTTATCACATGATCATGATATGTCGATTTTTTAAACATGATTTGGGTGGTGATTACTTCGAAGAATGCAGATTTTGATGTTTAAAACAATAAGGTAGGGACCCCATGACATTAAACCATAATATATTAGGTGTAATTTTAATTATATTATTTTAAATGCGTGTATAGGAAAATGATAATACAATTACCGATGATTGTTCACATGATGTGTGTGTGTCATTTAACAAGTTTTTATGTAGCTTCTATATAAATTGTGATATTCATGAAACCTGTTGACCTATTGTTGTGTTACATTCATATGGATTATTGTGATTATTATGATACTATATTTACTATTTTGAAGTTTTATTTTTCATTTCATTTTGTATCTCATGTCCAGTATTCTACAGTTGATCATGAGGGATTGACCTTTTTGGATGGCATGTGAGTGGTGACTCATAAATGAGAATAACTATTAAGACTGATTTTTTGACTTGGGACCAGATTTACTTGGTACATACTAGTTGTTAGGTAATGTTAAATTATTAAGACTATCCTTTCAAGGGGGATATGATATTTTTTTATTCTACATGTGAGATTTGATGCATACTTACGTCTATCCACTGAATACTGTTGTGCTAGTCATTGGGATAGTATGTTCTTGTACTATACTAGATTGTGAAATTAAGCATACATGTTTTGGGAAATCCATTGAGGTGAATGTTTCAAGATGATTATTGTTGTTCTAAATACATGGTTCCATAGTATGTAAATTTTTCATAGTATTGTGCTAATGTTGGAAGATCTGACCTCTAAAGACATGGTGTGTATTCTGTATTACTATATAATTTTTATACATTTGAACATTGTTTAAGGTAATGGAAGGAACTTTTATATTTTATATAATAACATTAACTGTCACTGACTATGGAGAAAGATGGGGATGAGAGAGGGGAGACTTTATCTCTCTAATATATTATGCATCTAGGGTTTTGGCATGGTGATTGGGCTTCTATCTGGTGTGGATATTCTTCATCATGGTTGGTGTGACTGTAACAAATATTTTATGGTGACGAATTATGTTATCAAAAAATGGATTGGTTTCATACAGATCTGTAATGGTGGTACCCAAATCTGATGGTGGTGTGATTTCAGTGGTGGGTGCAGATGGCACGGGAGGCATGACGACAATACCCACTTGTGAAATGGGGACGGCGATGCCCGTTATGAATGGTGTGACCGGAGTGACAATTTTTTTGGTGATGAGAGGAATATGGTTTCCATTGTGAATCGTGAGGGTGGTAGGATGATTGTGATGCCAGATGATGTGAATATGGTGGTGATGACTGGTACGGGTTGTGCAACCTTTCTATCTAAGGTGAAGCACATCAAAATGTACCAGATCTATGAATCTAAAGAATTAGATTCACCTATTGTAATTTCAGTTGGGGTATCATGTGTTCTTCATTAGTGGTGGCTGGGAATGATGGTGTATTTATTTATCACCCACCTCTGGAGGGTAAGAAATTTGATTTGGGTAAAAGATACATTACTCATATTAATGTCATTTCATTGGAGTGAATGTTCATGAATGGTGAGCCGACATGCTTGGTATCTAGTATATATGTTATTCTTGACCAAGTTAATATTTTTGAATAGTCAATAATGGACATGTTTATTCCTCCCATTTAATTAAAGCCTTGGAATCTTGCTAATTTTGATCAAAAATAGACCACTATATTGTGATTTTTAGGATGGAGGAGTATTCCTTTTGTCAGTGCTATTTTCATATCACTTTCCCATTGGAGGATCTAGATCAAATAGAATGGGGGATTGTATCAATTTCATTAAGTCAAAGTATGTTATGCCATCAATAGTGAGATTTTCAGCTTACTATTTTATTAATAAAAAAAACAAACATCATGTCAAAATCATGATTATTAGATTTTATTTTATATTGTGGAATCATGATATCATATTTTTAATCGTATTTTATATGGGGATCCCAATCAGGATAGATTTGAATACTGAGAATGTTAGATTTGGTCACTATACTAGAGTTATGGTCGATGATTACTTGAGCACTATCTTGAAGTATAATTTTGTTTTGTCTGCACTTGATGATGATATTACTTGAAAATTATAATATGAATGACTTTTGAATGTTTTACAATATTTTCAAATGATTGTTCATGGAAATGATAAAGTCCAAAATTCAATGGTCTTCTCATTTTCCTCCTCTAAATTTAACCCTATGTATTTTTGTAGAATGAAATTGAGGATGCAGTTGACATAGAATAATATAGACTCGATTGGTGTTGCACAACACACTCCTGAAAAAGGAAATGTATAGATTAGAAATAGTGTGGAGAAGGAGATGACATAAGAGACTCATAGGTCATGGGATATGGTCTCGACTATTAAAATCATTGAGGGAGGACTTGTGACATCAGATCATAAATCTGGATAGTAAATTTTTAGGAAACAAAATCTGGGTGATAAGAACATTTGATGGATTCACATGGAAATCAATAATTTTAGTTAAACACAAGGGATCCATGGAAGGTGGCATGAAAATGAGGATGAATCACCAATAAAATCCACATATTTTCAGGTATTGTCTAATGTTAATGTTTTTTTGTGGTCGATGGTGGTTTTCAACTAGTCCCTCCGAGGATAGTGAGCGAGTGGGAAGACTATTCCAACCGCAAGCTGACTATGGTCACCAGGTGACATGTCCTCCAAGATGAATATTACTTGTATAATAAATATGATAATTCATGTCTGTAAGATTAGTATTTTTTATATCTTTATTATATTGGCATGAGGGAATTATTCTTGTATGACCCCTTCCATCTCTTTCATGTACATATTTATTTTTATGTACAGGTCTTTGCCCTAATCTTTTTAAAAAATTAAGGTTAATCTATGATGTCTTATTGACTATTGTAATAACACCCTACTATGGTATTTTAGAGAACTTATAGTTTTTATGGATAGAGAATCATGAAGGGGAAGGACCCTATGGAGGGCTATTGATATGAGGGGCATGGAGATGGAGTATACCAAAAGAGACTTTGAAGGACTTGCAGCTGTTTATTTGTGAATTAATTTCTTATTCTCTAGAAATGCACACCATATTTTGATCTACAGTTACTTATTCACTCAAATTAATTATTTTAAATCCTTACATTATTACTCAAAATATATATATATTTATATTTCTTAATCTTTATTTTCTATTTTTTTAAATCATACAGAGGGTATTCTCTTTCAACAGATGAACTCAAATCCATACTACTAGTAGGAAATATCATGTCCATAGTGAGGTTCTTATGAGGTTATGTTTAAATTTGGATCAGACCTAGTGTTTTGGTTTGAGTGGTTATTAATTGGAATAAAATGGCATGATTAAGAACCTATTCCTTTCAAATTTCCATGATTTAGAACATGATAGATAATAGATTGGGTGGTTCAGAATCATGCCAAAATTTAATGTGAATGTTTGATCAACATTATATAGTTGACCTCTGAGTTTCTATAAATTTTGAAAATAATATTTTATGTTATTAGCATTGAATAAATTTACTATAGGTGATTCATATGATGTTAATGTGTGGGTTAGGAATTTTTTTCCATTAAGGTATTAGGAATAATAATATTTATTCACATGCTATGTATATAGTTGATTTTGTGCTACATATTTGTTCTTTAATTATATTCCTTGAATGTGATATTTTTTAACCATATATTCCTTTATTGTATAATTTATCAATGTTTATTTTAGGTTACAATTTTTTAATATTGGAATTATTTAGTTAAACTGAATTTTCTATATTCTAATTTTATATAAATGACCATAAGTTGTGTCTTAGGATATTAACTAGGGTTAGTGTAAGAAGGAATACCTTGTATTATTGTTATACTACTTGGATAAATTTTTTTGGTCCATTATACTAATTATGATCATGTATTTTTAAATTATTTCACATAATGTAGATATGGACCCTCATATATGTTTCATGGTATATCAAGATGTGCTAGTCTAAGATGATCCCATTTCACCAACCATGCCATATGAGGATGTTCCACAACCTTCTCAAGTACCAACACAATTGATCTAGGAGGTAGGGCCTACTCAACTTTGATATTTTATTATTTTTTCAATCCAAATAGGTAGATTTTTTCAGGAGTATTTTTAAATAATCTCAGGATATCCAACTACATCATCCTTAATATTTCTAGTTCAATAGTGGCTATTCAAACATGGATGATTGGATACCTATCAATGAGACGATCTGCAACCTAGTAGATTTCCCATAGGTTCAACAAGTTATTCTAACGACCATTATACATTGTGTTGCATCTGTATTATAAAAGGATTCCATGTTTTAGGATATATAATAGAAATATTTTATAGGTAAACATTCCAATATTTCATATATGATGATTTTATTGCAAATATAATGAAAATAAATCTTGGTGAATTTTAGTGAAGCTCTAGAAAAAGATGATGACTTTTTCCTCCTATTAAAAAATCTTCATCAAGATGATTTTGTGTTCTCCTCTACTAGATGTGAATTATTATCAAAAATAAAATAATATTATGATTGGTCTATGCTTAGTGTTGAAGTCACTAATTAGGCCTTTGAATCTTATAACATATGTTGTAGTGCTTCATAATGGAATGAATATTGAAAAGGGAATCATGGAAGAAATAATTTTTGGTATCATTACTTCTATTAGTTGATTGATAAGTGACATATCACGTGAATTACTATATTTTCATTATATTAATAATATGTGGAAGTGAGATGATAGATGAAAATGTGATGATTAATTGCAAAAGTGGATTAAGGATTATTTAACTCCCTAAAGAAGATATTTTTACGAGATTCTCTAACAATGGAATGACGGGAAAATTCCACAATTCTTTTAAAAATTATTTTATAACATGTCACCCGTGTATCAAGTTATTCTACCTAAAACAATTCCATGATCAGGATTTGAGGATAAGTGTGGTGAGTACATTTTCGTAACCCATCCAACAAGTATAAGCATCATTGAGGGTAGTAAAATAGGTGACCCATGAGTCATATGGGAATCATGTTTTTGTGAACATAAAGGCTTTTAAAATCTATCTATATGCAATAGATTATGCAGATATCCCTTCTATAATTCAATATTTTTAGATTAGAACCATTATAGTTACTCATCTAGGATGTGATGTCTTTAAAGGGGTAGAATTACGACACCCTATATTTTTGATTCATTAACAATATCTTATTTTCCCCCATTCTCTTCTAGGTTATCAAATTGATCCTCATTTGGAAAATTATAAGGGCTTTTAAATGATTGTGAAATTAGTAATTTGAGTTTAAGAGATTTTTTTTCAAAACATGTGGCACCACACTTTATAAAATGTGGATATTCCATCGTTGTCCTGTATACATTAATACACACTTCAAAATAAAGGTCTTTTCATAGCCATTATTTTATTTATATCATATTTCCTGGCCTTCCACTATAGAGGGTTATTTGGGAAGGATGTTCCATAGTGTTAGAGACCACACTATGAATCTCATATATTTATTGGTTTCTTATTGATAGAAAGGATTTTCATGGAGCATCGATATTTGGTTCAAAGGATCTATAATTTTATATTTTATTCAATATTTCTGAGAAACATATATTTTATTTATTATGGAATTCATTACATAATTCAGTGTTTTAAATGAGTGTATTAAATGTGGATTAAAAACCATCATATACTCTATTATAAAATTATTTGTTGAGTAATCCACATACCCTACTGGGTTGTAGATGACTCAACACTGTAGTCCACATAGTATTCCCTAGAGGTTTAGTTTGTACCTATTTTCTATGCCACTATTATCTTCCTTGTTCCATGTTGGTTTGTGATCATGCCACCACTATATTCTATATGTCATTGATTTCATCTACATGATGAATTTTATTTCATCATGTCTAATACTAGGATGTGGTTGATTTTTATTCCCACAACTTGTAATTTGGTTCACCCTTAAAACATCATTTTTTTTACGAGTACACTACTATTCCATAACACAATAGTTATTTCGTGAAAAAAACCCATTTTTCATAGAACATTAGCAATTTTCTATAAGATCAACATAATATAAGTTTGGATCGACACCTTAGATTTTTATTTTCTTCCCTTACACTAGAAAGCATGAAATGTTGGATTAGAAAGAATTCTTGGAGTCCTTTCCATTTGATAAAGGTCAAGTTAGTGTGGCAATGTGGTTTGGGGGAGGATTCCATTGGAAAACATTGATATTGAAATTGGAAACCATGAGGTATGAATCCCTTTAATTTCATATACATTCTATTATAGGTTATTAGCGGGATATTTTTTTCATGTGAAAATATCCTAATGGAAAAGAAATTTTTAATTCTTGAACACATGATGTGTGTGGGTATATCCTTTGACATATTAATGTGTAGATTTCATATGGATTGTGATGATCATGATACCTATTGAATCTTTCATGAGTTTCTTGAATATGGATTTTCATTTTGATGATAATACTATTTTTCTTGGCATGAAGTTTGATTTTTCATTTAATGTTGTCTCATATTTGTTATCTCTCATTCCTCTATAATTGAGAGTGCATGTTTATCCTTTTTGGATGTTATGTAAGATATTATACATACATTGTACTATCCTCTTAAATGAATTTTCCAGACAGGGGTTGTCATGTAGATGGACTATTCATGTATGGGTGATGTGTCACAGGCATGGGGATATACATTATGGAGGGATGTGAATGGTAGTGTTTGGCATATTATTTTTTATGCATGCTTGAGGATATCAAATTGAGTGGGATATGATAGAAAAAAGGTCTCCATGTACTTAGACTATCCTAGGAAGTGGAATTTTTAATACATGTTTGGGATCTCCATTGAGGTGGATGTTTTTTGGGGGGTTAACAATGTTCTACTGGTAGGGGAAAATGAAATAATGTCACACCGAGTAAGGTATCAATGCAGGTAGATTATATTTCTGAAGACCCAACCTATAATATTTTTTGGATATATTATTTTATATATATTTTTCATGTTGAAAATCATGGAATGTAATCATATATTCTATTCACTAACATTGAGGTTCATTTTTTGGTGTCCTATGTGGTCATATACTCAAGACCTACTCTAGAATGTTAGTGTGGTTTTGCGTTTCAGTTATATTGATCTTGTGAATGGAAATGGTCATATACTAAATTATTGAGATAAGGATTCTGGGAATGGAGGAGACCAGGATAGATTCTAGGGGAACTACTATTTATTAATTTAAATTCTATTTATGATCTCCATAGGCTTACAACTTTGGAAGATATAATTAATTTATGAATTATATATATCAACAATTCAGATTCCATATTATTGCACTGATTATTTGTTTATTATATTTTTTATGAATTTTTTTGATCCCTTGAAAAGATACAGAGGGTATAGTATTTCCAATAATATACATAGTCCCTATATGTTAGTTGTTAGCATCTTGTATACATAGAAGTATTCATGAGGAGATCTATAAATTTGGATCAAACAAGGTGGACCAGGGCTGGATGTTACACTTTAGTTTTTCATTATCATTCAATCAATGACACTAATTCATTCACAAGAATGAATAAAATTGGGATAAGCTAAAACACCTCCAAATGGGTTGAACAACCCCATTTTTTAATGAGTATAGTTTTTTAGGAACATAACATAATGAAAATAATCCATTTTATAGATATGAATGGCCATTTTAAATACACTTTCTAAAATTATGCTAACGTTCACCACTAATAATGTGTCGCAAATAACAACTACGACTTTAACATCTATAGTGTTAGCTACTGTATATCAGATAAAAAACAATTATAATTTTATTGTTACAGTTATCATGATATTTTCCATTAGATAAGATTCAATTACTCTTTTCATTGATATCATGACCTACCTTTAACAATTAATAATTAAGTTTATAGATATAATAATATTTTTTTATAAAATTCATTAATTTTCATGTTTTTTTCATAATACAAATTAAAATTAATTAATAATTAATAATATAAATAATTTTAATAAATTTTTATTTAATAAAAATAATATATAATAAAATTAATATCTATTAATTGCTTTAGTAATAACTAATCATATAAATTTTCACTAATAAACTAAGGAATAATAATAAAATCATAAAATAATTATTACTATAAATTATTTTAAAAAATAATTAATGTTATAATTAAAAAAAAGAAAAATAAATAACTTCAAAATCATTAATAATAATTAATTATTTAATATATAATTGTTAATAATAAATTAACATATTATTATAGTTGAATTAAAAGGAAAAAATGTTAGTATTTTAATGATTTAATTAAAAAAGAAACATGCCCTGACAGTTACTAATTTAGGCCACAAGACCCTCTCCCATAAAGGTACGGAAAAAATTAAATTTATCTATTATTAGACCCAATATTCATTCATATAACGACTTAAATGACTTTTTTTAGTTTTTACTAATGGCATAATTTTTATCCAGAGAGGCATAATGTCAATATTTCCTTCAAACCCATCAAAATAACCAGTATTTTAAATCCCACCAAATAGGAAAGTTTTTTTGACCTTTTTATTGAATTAAACATATATTAAATCATCATGAATGATTTATTCCATTGATTTACACTAGTAACCCCATTCAAAAATATATAATCATATTAATAATGTATTTATTTACAAATAATTTAATTATTAACATTTTATAATATAATTCCATATGACCTAATAATATTAGGAAACTATAAGGTTAATTTTAAGTATTATTTTTCAAAACCTAGACTCAACTATCATATGCATGGTAATGGTCACTAAAGCTACACTGGCATAATAAAAAAATGAGGGGAAGTTTCATATAAAACCTAAAACATCATGTCATAAAATCACCCATATATTCAAGTATTTAAGACACCATAAGTAGATTGACATTGGAAATGAAATTAAATTACATTTTTAATGTAATTATATAGAAATATATTCATCACAATACACATCCTAAATAAAAAAATTGGATTCTATAAAGAAACTAAAATATACAAAATAGAATAGTTTATAAATCATTATAAAAAAACCATCTCACTATACCAATCATTACTCATCTATATACTTACAAAAAATACCACAAGAATAATTAATTACTTTTGAAATTTTAGAATAATATATAACCGTCAGTAAATCACTATAAATATATATTTATTAATTGATCATAACAACACCCTTTAGAAAAAAAAAATAATAATTTAGAATGCCAATGATGAAGATCATGCGTTCATATGTGAATATAAAATAGTAAAATATTATCATAAACTCATAATAATGTACTATATAGTGGTAATCTTGGTCAAATCATTTTCTAGTAGACTACCACATCCAAGGAGTTCATAAATTACAATCTATAATTTTAGATCAATAATTTTTACCATAATCAATCTCATATAAAATAACAATAAAAAAATAAAAAACCCCATGGATGTACTCATTTTACACATTATCCTAAATAACAAAACACATTTCCATAGGTGAAACTCATTGAATATTTATGTGATTAAAATACTCTAACTATATAATTTGGGTAATTTAATTCCACAACTAGTCATTTAGGATCAAACAATATTGATCCTTAACACATTCAATGTAATTCACAGACACCATGTGTCTGTCAATTTATTGTTATATAGTTTCGACCTAAACACAATAGATAAATCAAAAAAATGTGTTATATGGTAAAAGGTAATTTTATAAAAATATTCATGATAGGTATAAAATTATCAAAAATAGTTATTATAATTTCACTGCAAAATGACTATAGAAATATTATACATCATTTATGTAAAACAAATCAAATTTAGTGTTATGTTATATGACTATTTGTTAAATTAAACATAAAAAGTAATAGAATAATCCATCAACTAATTCATAATTTTTAATTTTTATCGTATTTTGGAAAAATTATTAAAACATATTTTCAGCCTATATAATATAGTTCTTATCATCAGTCATCTGTTTCTCAAGGATGTAAACCCCAAAATAACATAACTTTGGGTCTTCATGATTTTAATATAATTACCCCCAATAAATGTCATAATTTGTTTTAGGTAAAAATAATTTATATATTATTATAAATATCTAATACTCCAATAGTCTGAATACAAATGAAATATTAACACGTCTGCATCAAAATCTCATTGTTATGGGATGACTATGAGATTACATCCACTAAGGTCATAAATAAACATAATAAAATTGATCTAATAGTGATAATAAAATATTAATTACATCATATAATTCTATTATAATTATTAAACAACTATAAAAAATGTTCATTATATAAAATCCCTTTAAATAGGTCTATTAAGGATATTCTTACAAACCAAATTTTTTTATCAATTTTCAAAAAACAGCCAAACATTCCTGTGTAAAATTTTATCAATAAATATTATCTTTTAAAATTTAAACATTGAATGGAATAAATTAATTATGATCCACAGGTGAAAATGAAAACAAAATTTTTGGTAAAATTTATGGTTTTATCTAAATTTTTTTTGTTCCAACCAACTTCAAACACTCAAACACAAAAAATTATATTTACTAGTTTTGATATTACAATTAATTTTATCAATATTGAAAAGGATTAAAATGGGATATTATAGGGACCTTAATAGGCATATAAAATCTCAAAAATAATCATCACTTATATGAAAAAGTTATGAATTTGAAAAACATAGGCTTATAACATCTCTACCGAGAGTGTGTGTATAGAATCCCTCCAGGTGAGATGAGTTCATTATTCAACATCATTGTACAGACACAAAACCTACAGATCTATAACTCGAAAATATGCAAGGATTAGGCCTTTACATTGTTAAAGAAGGACATAAAAATTATAGATACCTAATTTTAAAACTTAATGATTTTATTATATATTTATCTTTAAATAAATTTAATTTTTTTATATATTATTTAATATTAATCCCCAAGTTTTAATGGCCCAAATTATACAAAGGAATAATTATTCATTTATTATGAAACTTATCCTACACATGTTGAATTTGAGATTTTTAATATTAAAAACTATGTCATGAAAATTATTTCTTACACTTTAATATAATAAATTTATTAGTTTTAAATTTTGTAGAAATAGAAATAAATTAACACTAATATAAAAAGATATATTTTAATAAAGAAAATTTTTTATGCTAATAAAATATTTTTATCCTGATAAATTAAATTAATCAATAATGATGAATTATTTAAATTAAATTTTTAGACAATATAAAAAATTAAATTTTGCCAATTCATTTAATAATTTTGTTTCTATAATGAAATAAAAGTAATATAAAGATTATACATGAATGTATTTTTATTCTAAAAATAGTTATTCATTTCAAATTTCGTGATTATATTAAAATAATTATATTCCAGTTATATAAATTGAATCAGGTAGACTATATTATTTATTTTCAATTAATGTATTTAATATCATTAAATAAGGTCAATTTCATTGTTGGTCATAATTAATGGTAACACTAATAAATTTTTTCCAACAATATTGGTGAAAAAGATTTTCCATGGGGTTAATGTAAGGGATAAGGTATAAATTAGCACATATATATTTATTTATTTTTATTGGTAGAAGTTATTTCAACATTATCCTTAATTTATTTTAATATTTAATATTTTATATAATATTGAATTGAAGAATTCATTATTATATTTTAATCATTTGAAAAATCCATTATGTGTCCTATCCTTCCCAAATAAAAGTATACCGCCTCTATCCTTATAATTAGATAATAAATTTCCTAATAAATTATTAAAATACCACCCTTGTTCTTGATTTCCTTGTTTGATCCTGGTTCTATCCTTTCTAAGCATAAGCTGTGAGATGAAGGTGGTTTCTCAAAGAATAAGTATAACTCTTCCTCATGTAATATCAACATTATTTATCCTTATACCTACTATGAATTAATGTAATTTATTATAAAATAGTTAAATCACTATTTAAAAAAAAACTAAAACTATATTATTATTATGGATCAATTATTATATACCGCCTTTCCATAAATTTTAAATTAATGTATCAATAGTGTGTAAGTGTGGACTACTTCTACCACATAAAAATATGATTCATTTTACATCACCATAATTCATATATGTTCTTTTGGATGGATTAAATTCAAATGTTTCACAATTATGACAATATTATTCGTCTATATATTTATTAAATTATATAAATTCTTATCTTTAAATTAATTTGAAAATGAAAAGGTCACTTGTGAGTACATTTGGACTACCAAATACAGGAAGTGATGTGATTTATTTTATAATAACTATATATGAATTGTTTAAAAAATATATATGATAAATAAAAATTATACTTAGTCCATTATTAATATTCTATAGGTGATGAAACTAAGAAAATGTGGTAAGTTAGAGAACAATAAAAATGAAACATGGATAGATAATAGACAAATTTTCACCAATATGCTTATTTTAGTGATGAAATTATAAATTAATAGATGTTTTAAAATAATTCTAGAATGATTCATAAAAACTTATTAGTGAATATTATTTTATAATATATTAATAATAAATATATATTTTTTACACAATATATTTTAAATCGTGCAAATAATGTCGAAACATGAGGTAATGGTTTATTTCAGAATCTCATCCTTATTTAGGATTGTTTATGGTAACATTTATACTGGCGGTAATTATATGTATATTAACCATTACACCATATATATTTTATACTTGTATGATATTAATTAATTTTGTTTCTATTTCTCCAACTTTCCTCTCATTGGTAATTAAAACCTTGGCGGAATGTTTTTTAATGAAAAGTTGTTGTAATTTCCTACATGGTCAATAAAATGTTTCTTTATTGGAAACAATATTCAATATTAATTTATTGTAGTTATTTTAAATACGTTATAAAATTTAAAAATATCATTTTAAATTTATTTTAATTAATTTACTATAGTTTTAAAAGTATTTTTTCTTAATTTTTCTAGTACATCCATTTTTTTGAAATTTTAATACAGTTTGAACCGAATTTTTCTTTTAATATATATTTCATGAGCCAATATCCTACAATCATGATCATTGTTTCCATTAAATATTCATTTAGAATATAACATTGATATTTTAACATAAAATTATCTTATCGTTATTTTATGATTTTTTAGATTAAATTATTCACAGGAGGATGATATTTTTCATTCAAAAAAACAATTCAAATATATTTTAATGTTATTTTTCAACTATGTAAATTTATGATAGACGGTTGAAATTTATTTTAATGTCAATTTTCATCTATGTGACTATACTATAGTAATTTTTTTAAATAAAATGGGATATAATCTTTTGAAACATTACAAAATATTTCTATGATAGATTATTTGGCTGATGATTTAAGGATGATACAATGAATCTTGTTTTTTGCACATTGTAAAATTATTTTTTGATGATTCATTTTTGAAACCCATAACATTTCCATGAAATGTTAAATGATGAAACAATGCAATGATTATTAAAACCTACTAATTTTACATGTGTTATGATATAATGATGTGATAAATTTTTATGATCTTTTGATGAAAATATGTACAGTTTTCATTTTCTAATGAGTGGTCCAAGATTTATGAATCCCTACACTGAAATAGGAAAATGTGGATTGGTAATGAGATAATAAGGATATGTATTTGATGTTAGCCTCGTTTTATATGGAATATATAAAATAATATTGTATTAGGAGTTGAAAATAACTATGGAAATTCTTAAATGTGGGGTGAAAAAAATCCAATATGATAGACTTGGTAGTGAGCCAGTACTAATGGTTTTTTATATGATTATGTGTATACAAAAAAAATATTTATTTTTCTTGGGATATGTTATAATATATCCTGAATGATTACTTATTCTTCAAAACAATTATGAACTTTTTTTTCTAAATATTTATTTAATTATTATATACTTATGATATTTTACTGATTTTGTTTGAAAATTTTAAGATATTATTATTTTTTATAACTACACACTTATCATGTGATCCTTAATGATCATTGATTATTATTTTTTTGTTTATAGTTATTGATAATCTGATGTTTCATTTTCATATCATTCTATTCCTTAGGTTATAATGAATAGTTTTATGTATGTTATGTCTAATAAGTGTACAATGATAAAAAATCATTCCATGAGATATTGAATATTTTTAATAAAATAATATTATTATGTATCTAGTATTTAAAGACTCTAATACTATATTGTTATGGGTATCCTATGGTAATGATATGTATTGAATACTAATATAATATTATTTAATATATATGTATTAAATGGCCATGTTTCCATAGGTGGTTCCATAGTAGTGTCTAGTAATTAATTGTGATTAAATCTAGAGAACAATATATAAAATCATAATGATAATTCTACTTATAGGATACCTGCCTTAAGATTTATTAATGTATAGATTGTGTATTGTAAGACAATATATCCATATCTATGTCTTTTTTAATTGATATGGAAATATAATAGATTCACTTGAGGATAACCACTCTAAATTGGATATATTGTTCGTTAAATCAATCATCACTAGTGAAAAATGAGTGGTCATAAATATACATACGTATACATACAGTCCAAAAAGATTGTCAAGGATTAATTCAGATTTTTTTATGGTTCATTATAAATGATTTAAATTTATAACTACCTCTATTGAAATAGGACAATAATATGGTTACATATATTTAAATGAATGTGTCATGATTTATAAATAATTTGAATGAATTTTCATGATTACATGATTAATAAACATTATTGTTATTTCTCACAATATAATTTTATTTTTTATTCAATGGATAAACCCATAAAGAATCATGTTTAAATTGAATGATAAGGTATATGAAATTAATTTCATACTAAAAAACTAAACCAAATGGGCGATTGGATGAACAATCCATTATTTGTTCTCACCCAAAAAATCATAATCACTGAATGATAACATGAATCGTGGTGGAATTCCATTTGAAAAAATTAGTCCATAACTAACTATTTGTATTTTTGTTTAGTAATTTCTACCTTCCACCATTGGTTCATCTAATTCACTAACTAGTTGAAAATGCATTTGTACCACTAAAAATAAAATTTTCAATATCTAGTGTTCGGGATATTATAAATTGTTTTTTTGGGAATTTATCATTGTTAAGGATAATAAGATCAATGTTAGACTTTTTCCTAGAAATATGGAAATGTGGTGAAATATAGTCCATTACATTCAAAGGGTGTATGATGGTATTTTCAATAATTATTTCCTTGAAATCCGTACATGATAACTGAAATGGAATTTGTCAAAAAAAAAATAGAAGAATGGGGAATCCATTGGTACCTATGAGGAATATTTCACCAGGCCAACAATGTGTAATTCCATTTTTATCATTGAATCTAAAATAATAATGGAGATATTAGTTACTATTTTAAGATCATTTCTCTAAAACAAATTGGATATATATGAAATTTATAAATATGAAGATATCATTTTATGTTCTCTAATGTTTATAAATTTGAGGCTCAATGTGTTCTCATGGTATTGGGGAATCATAGAGTACTTTTTATGGTCATGTAATTGTTTTAGATATTTAAAAAATTCCATTAATAAAAATAATTTAAATGTTATGATAAGAAAATAGTAAATTAATAAAATGATGAAAATGATCAACCAAATGCACCATCTATAATAAAATGTAGTAATTAAAATGACTATATACATTAGTGTAATAATTTCAGGATGGGAAATGTTTTGAATCATAATTAGTAACCATTTAACCATTGAAAAAGGGAAATATCATGAAATCAAAACAAAAGAAGTCTGAAATGAGAATGAATTAGTGAATGGTGTACATAACATTCCCATTAAAATTCAAAATGTATTATATGATTCTTTTTACCATACAATTATATAATAATAATATTATAATTGTATCATGTCACCACCTTATTAATTATATATGAATTTGGTCACCAAAATAATTAATGGTTCATTTAGTGCATCTCAATTAGATAACGCCAGTATGATATAAGTTTCAAGAAATTTTATTCCTATAAATACTATTCTTATACCTGTAGTTGAATATAAATTAGTTAGTAAAATTTATTGGTGATCTTTATATAGATCCACCATCAATTTCCAAGGAAGGAAAATCATATTTCAAATTCTATATTCCACTATGATGGTATTTTTTATAAAAAATGAATATGAACCTCCCATGTATGTTGATTTTTTATGGGTCTTACTAACTTTTCATGAGATGTAACAACACAAAATTTAATGGAGGAACTCAACATAGAATATTTACATATTTTTCATGGTTAGTATGATTAATTTATTAATAACAATTCATGTCTTCCCGGAGTATTGAAGATGATTTTTCAATATAATTTATAACTTGTGGTACATTTATGTTAAATACTTCATAAATAATGGTCACATATATAGTTCAGAAATTGAATAAATGACTACAAGATAATCCCAATAAGATAATTTAAATATCTAATGTGCCACCATGGGGTTCACTTATTCATTTTTTAGAAGGAAATATAATTCAATTAATATTTTATTAACTATAAATAACATAATAAATCACTACCAAGATCATGTATCATCCACCCTGAATTGATGAATATTTTTCTCAATAGTGTGGTGCTCAACTGCATAATTTTACTGAATTACATTCTAGATGTCCTTAGTTATTGTTAAATATATAATTTATATTCAATATATCCTTAAATACAAAGTATGGATAATATGGATTTATATTTATTACATTTGAACATAAAAAATCCACTTCTATCTATATTGATTTTAACAATAAATGTAACACCCCGAGGTTCCATGATACGCTTCTCATTCAATAATGCAATAGCTTGCATTTTACGCAACTTTGAGTTCTAACACACCGCAACTAATCAAAGTAGCCATTATGAATAGTAATAACCACTTTTTAAAATTATAGAAATTTTATATTTCAAAATGGACTTCATTTTTGGATTCGGAATATCGAAATTAGCCTATTTTGAATTTTTGGTATTTTTCTGAGAACTTCTAATTTTTATGAATAGTGAAAAATACATAAAAACAACTTTTTTAATCAAAATAATTTATAGTGATAAATTATACTATTTAGTGGTTTTAAATTATAATTAGAATATATTTTTACCATTTTATCCAATGGTGGTCATTAGAATTAATTTAACACTGAAATTGGACATAAACAATTGCCAATCTTTTGATATAAATTGTTTCTTAAAAACACGCTATTTGTTGTGACAGTGGGAATTAATTATAAAATTAATTAATGAAACTTATATGTTTGTAATTTCATAAAATAGAAATCATTTTTTAATTCGGAATATCTATTATAGCTTAGGGTGAAATTTTGGCATTGTTCTGAAAAACCTCAATTTTTTATGAATAGTGAAACCACTAAGTGGTAGTTAAACAACTGAATTTTCGTTTAAATGAAATATTACCACTTCTGTGGTTTGATTTTCAAAAATCCGACATACATGGTTATCATTAAGAAGTAAAATGTTGTTCAATGAGTGTAAAATAATTTTTTGGTGAATAGTAACTTTTAAGTTCTTAATCGCGATTAGAGGTAATTAGTGTAGTTAAAGGTAAAAATAATGTTTTAATAATATGAGATGAGCTTGACACATGTCCTACCCTCATTGGATGTGCCATGGCCGACCAAGAGAATCCATGGGTCAGCCTGGGGACCCCATGGAGCCACTTTAGATAGAAAATGACATAAATACCTTTTATTTAATGTTAAAGTAAAAAAATTACACAAACATGAAATGTTTTACTAAAACAATTTTTAAATGGGGTTATACAAGTCATATTTTTGACTATAAATAGTAATTGGAATGCTAAAAATATTTCCTACATCATAGTATTTTTTTATAATTTTTAGACATTAAATACATTAAATTATTTATGACATCATTATGATGCAGCGATGACCTCATTATTTAACGATTTCAATAAAATGAAAAGATAATGTATAATACAAGGCTTACACTTGTCCAAAGACTATTGGATGGGTAGATTTAGAACCCGTATCACCCTATCCACGAATTATATATGTGTGGGACATTTAGAATCTGAAAAGCATTGTATAATAATGTAAAATTTTCTTACTTTCCAAGAGTGCCCCTCCTCTCCTCTTATAAAAGGCCCCCACCTCTATCACCTCATTCACACTTTCAAGCCATTTGGATCAGCCAACCTCTAACCAAACACTCTCCCAACTTCCCCCTCTTACTCCTAGAAGCCTCACTTTGGGCAGAACTATTCCCAAGGAAGCCTTTGGCTCAAATCAAAAAGAGTTACCCGATTTTGAGGAGGTTAAAGAACAGTCGAGTCAGGACAGGACACAAGGTAAGGGAACTTCTTAACCCAATTTCTATTCATTGGGTTAATCTCCTACTTTAAAATTATGTCATGATATTATTATGTACATTCTTGTATTTGTAAATTATTTATGTGTACTTATAGTGAATACACATTATAGATGTACTTTATTTACAAAAATGATCTTTTTAAGGACTTCATCTCAAACCCCTTTCATTGAGGCATATTTGGTTTAATACACAAATTTATTTTATACGGTGTATAAACCCCTTCGAATTTTATGTTTATTCAAAAGGAATCTTTTTTATATGAAGCGTTTTACTAAACGACAAAAAGGGAATGTTTTTCTTTCCGTACTTATGCGAAGACAACGACTTCTCCGCCGCCGTGACCATTATTTGAGTTTCGGATTCCTCTACAAGCCATCATTTTCATTTAATGAAAAATAAATAAAAAGTTTTAACTTTCATTTATTTTGGTATTGAAAATGGTTTTGAATGCGTTTTTATTATATCAATGTGTTGTATTTATATCTTGTGATTGAAATGTAGAAATTTTATGTTTCCTTTATGCAAGTTTTATGTGATACGATTATGTTATGGTTTATGATATGTTTAAAACTATTCATATGAGGAATTCATTAGACTTAATAATTGATGGGTGGAGCCCACTATAGCTCCTCGATTCATCGGCAGGTCTCATGAGACAAACGAGTGTCTTGGCACGAGGCCTTAAAGAAATCTTATTTGTTGTCTTGGCACGAGGCCTTGGCTACGTGGTTATGATAGTCTGGCATTATGAATTCCATCATTATGAAAGTGGTTAATGATATTTCATGTGATTATTCGACCAGTAGAATATCCATGTGAAGAAGTAAATGGAATTATCTCATTTTACTTTTTCCATATTATGTTGATGTTCAAGTTTAAATGGCTTTTGTTTTAGTTATACATTGCCTTAAATGTTTATGTCTATTTATGAAAGCTTCCGCAATATTTCTATCCTTACTGAGCATCTGAGCTCACCCCTTTCAATGTTTTAATATTTTCCAGGATTTGAAGAAGTATTTTAGGAATGACCTGTAGGGATAGTCAGAAGAGGACATGAGTGTGGACTATGATAACTTTGTTATTATAGTTTTTCACCTTATTTTGTAATGTAACATTTATGAATGTATCTAGTGTTTCCAAGGCTACTAAACTAATTGGTCTTTTGAGACTTGATCTTTTGTGATCATGCCAATGTTACGAAGTAATGCAACGACTCTGGGTAGCTGGGGTCGGGGCATTACAGTTGGTATCAGAGGCAGTTTAGTACTAACATTGGAAGCTAGATTTAGATAAACTCTGATTAGAGAACATAGACAAAAGATAGACTGTGAGGATTAGTATAGAAGAACTTCCTAGAATTTTTTTGTTGTAGAGATGTTGTGAGTCTTCCGAGCAATACATCCCTGTCTGGATACAAGCAGGTAGAGGCGGCTCTAGTACCGATGTACCTAGGGGTAAAACCCGAAAACACTGCTTTGAGCTAGACTCAAACAGGAACTGGTGCATGACAACGGGCCTTGATGCACTCTTGGTTACGACACTCCAGGGGGATACGCTTAGGATAATTCTCATTTTCTTTACAAACCATAATGAATGGTTATGAGTATATACTTCCTCAAAGAAAACCTTTTTATGATTATGGATTATATCCATAAATAGTTCAATTTATGTTAAGTATTTTATAAGTATGGAATTATGTATTTTGATTCATAAAATAATCTAGTTTATGGAATTGTATAGAAATGGCACCCAGTAGAAGGAATGTGAACTCCATCAATACGTATGATATAAAGAGTAAGAAGGATCATATATTTCATGGTATTAAGCCAACATTTATAAGGGAAATATTCTCCCATGTGTTATCAACATATGAATAAATTGTATCATGTGTTAAAAAGATAAGTAGAGAATTCTCTGAGTCTTATGGATTTGAAGGGATGAAAGAGAAGAAAAGGATGGAAGAGATACTGATGGATAAAGGGACGAGGGAAAAGAAGAATTTTCCAATATGTGATAACTATTGGAAGAAACACCTTGGAATTTGCCTGAAGGGAATGGGAGTTTGTTATAAGTGTGGAGAAAAAGGACACCAAGTGCGTGACAGCAAGGGTAAGAAAAAGGTTTCAAATGTACAATGGTTCATCTACAAGGAGTGGGGACACTATGAAAACCAATGTTCAAATCATCACAGTATGCCCCAAATGATGTTATTGGATAATAATCAAGTTATGATACTACCACAGATGAGGAGGAATGATTAGAGTTCTTATGTTGTTATTAAAATTTTTTTAAATTTGAGTGTTGCATCAATGATGTACTGGTTATAATAATTATGGAGTATATAAGGATTGTACTGCAGTACTATTTCATCTATGACTTGAGATTGTGTAGAACCAAGAAAAGTGACTCCACAGTAGGTTAAATTTTTGGAAAATATATGGTTGAGAGAACGAAAAACCATAATATGGTTCTGATACCGAGATAGTGATTTTGGAAGAAGACATGATTGATTCAGATAAATTATGTTGGATATTCTTAACATCCTTGAAACTGATTAATGATTTGTATACATTTTTGGATAGAAAGAGTATATCTAGTTTTCTATAAGGAATAAGGGATCATGAATGTAATCAATAAGGATTTATGGTAATACATTATGTTGTAGTGTATTAAAAGAATACATGATGAAGGTGTTCACATGTTGTTACGTAGAAAAAAAGGCGCTTCATTATGTTTACATTCCTCATAAAATCTGGACTGTGAGTTGGACAGAAGTATTTTCAATAAATATAAAGGTTGGAATGGATTATATTTTACATTGGATACTATTGTTAAGGTTATTTTGGATATTTATAAAAAGAACAACATGCAGACTGAGTGACAACCCATCGCGTCGGACAAAGCTGTGGGAATCGAACCCACAACCATAGTGAGATTGGGATTAATCACCTACCACTAGCTTACAGGAAGTCCCTGGTTATTACAAAATATTTTTTCTAATCTAAATGGTATGTGTTAAAATTTGGAACCTTATACAATTAGGATAAGTATAATCTTTTTGAGTTCTATTATCTTTCTTAATGAAAGATGAGTTAAAGGTTGAAACTCTAATTGTCAAGCATAAATATATATATAATTATCTCTTATTCAATGAATAAATTAATTCTTAAACATTAGTATAGGGATATTAAAAAAAATTGTTATCCTAATACCTTATGTCTTGTTGAACTGAAGATATTTTAAATCAACATAGATTGAAGGCTTTGAGGCCCTCAATTTGACAGTTGATTGTGATTGATGACCTCAATCACTCCTTACAAATATTTACGTTTTTCCTCCAATTATATGTCTCTAATTTCCACCAATGTTCTCCTTATCGAGATCATAATTTTGTGGTGACTTTATTATTTCCATTTCCCACTTATTAAGACTAAATTTTATTAACCTTATTTCCGATGTGGGTTTTCCACAAAGGTATTTTGTATTTTCAACCTGTTATCTTCCAAGAAAAATTTCAAATTGCGAGGACATAATTTATTGAAGGAGAGGAGAATGTAACACCCCGAGCTTCCATGATACACTTGTCATTCAATAATGCAATAGCTTGCATTGTACGCAACTTCAAGTTCTAACACACCACAACTAATCAAAGTAGTTGTTATGAATAGTAATAACCACCTTTTAAAATTATAGAAATTTTATATTTCAAAATGGACTTCATTTTTGGATTCAGAATATCATAATTAGCCTATGTTGAATTTTTGGTATTTTTCTGAGAACTTCTAATTTTTATGAATAGTGAAAAATACTTAAAAACAACTTTTTAATCAAAATAATTTATAGTGATAAATTATACTATTTAGTGGTTTTAAAGTATAATTAGAATATATTTTTACCATTTTATCCAATGGTGGTCTTTAAAATTAATTTAACATTGAAATTGGACATAAACAATTGCCAATCTTATGATATAAATTGTTTCTTAAAAACACGCTATTTGTTGTGACAGTGGGAATTAATTATAAAATTAATTAACGCAACTTAAATGTTTGGAATTTCATAAAATAGAAATCATTTTTGAATTCGGAATATAAATTATAGCTTAGGGTGAAATTTTGGCATTGTTCTGAAAAACTTCAATTTTTGACGAATAGTGAAACCACTAAGTGGTAGTTAAAAAACTGATTTTTCGTTTAAATTAAATATTACCACTTCTGTGGTTTGATTTTCAAAAATCAGACATACATGGTTGTCATTAAGAAGTAAAATGTGGTTCATTGAGATTAAAATAACTTTTGGTGAATAGTAACTTTTAAGTTCTTAATCGCGATTAGAGGTAATTAGTGTAGTTTAAGGTAAAAATAATGTTTTAATAATATGAGATGAGCTTGACACATGTCCTACCCTCATTTGATTTTCCATGGCCGACCAAGAAAATCCACGGGTCAAATCGGGGACCCCATTGAGCCACTTTAGTTAGAAAATGGCATAAATACCTTTTATTTAATGTTAAAGTAAAATAATGACACAAACATGAAATGTTTTACTAGAACAATTTTTAAATGGGGTTATACAAGTCATATTTTTGACTATAAATAGTCCTTGGAAAGATAAAAAGATTTCATACATCATATTATTTTTTTTATAATTTTTAGACATTAAATAAATTAAAATATTTATGACATCATTACGATGCAGCGATGACCTCATTATTTAACGATTTTAATAAAATGAAAAGATAATGTACAATCCAAGGCTTACACTTGTCCAAAGACTATTGGATGGGTATATTTCGAACCCTTATCACCTTATCCACGAATTATATAAGTGTGGGACCTTTAGAATCCGAAAAGCATTGTATAATAATGTAAAAGTTCCTTACTTTCCAAGAGTGCCCCTCCTCTCCTCTTATAAAAGGCCCCCACCTCTACCTCCTCATTCACACATTCAAGCCATTTGGCTCGGCCAACCTCTACCCGAATACTCTCCCAACTTCCCTCTCTTATTCCTAGAAGCCTCACTTTGGGCAGAACTCTTCCCAAGGAAGCCTTTGGATCAAATCAAAAAGAGTTACCCAATTTTGAGGAGGTTAAAGAATAGTCGAGTCAGGAGAGGACGCCAGGTAAGGGAACTTCTTAACCCAATTTCTATTCTTTGGGTTAATCTCCTACTTTCAAATTATGTCATGATATTATTATGTCATTTCTTGTATTTTTACATTATTTATGTGTACTTATAGTGAATACACATTATAGATGTACTTTATTTAAAAAAATGATCTTTTTAAGGACTTCGTCTCAAACCCCTTTCATTGAGTAATATTTGGTTTTATACACAAATTTCTTTTATACGGTGTATAAACCCCTTTGAATTTTACGTTTATTCAAAAGGAATCTTTTTTATATGAAGCATTTTACTAAACGACAAAAAGGGAATGTTTTTCTTTCCGTACTTATGCGGCAACAACGACTTCTCTACCGCCGTGACCATTATTTGAGTTTCGGCTTCCTCTACAAGCCATCATTTTTTTAATGAAAAATAAATACAATGTTTTAACTTTATTTTATTTTGGTATTGAAAATGGTTTTGAAAGCGTTTTTATTATATCAATGTGTTGTATTGATATTTTGTGATTAAAATGTGGAAATTATATGTTTCCTTTATGCATGTTTTATGTGATACGATTATGTTATGGTATATGATATTTTTAAAAATATTCACATGAGGAAAGCATTTGACTTAATAAGTGACGGGTGGAGCCCGCTATAGCTCCTCGATGCATCGGCAGGTCTCATGAGACAAACTAGTGTCTTGGCACGAGGCCTTGACAAAATCTTATTTGTGGTCTTGGCACGAGGCCTTGGATACGTGGTTATGATAGTCTGGCATTATGCATTCCATAATTATGAAAGTGGTTAATGATATTTCATGTGATTATTCGACCAGTAGAATATCCATGTGAAGAATTAAATGGCATTATCTCATTTTACTTTTGCCATATTATGTTGATGTTCAAGTTTAAAAGGCTTTTGTTTTAGTTATACATTGCCTTAAATGTTTATGTCTATTTATGAAAGCTTCTGCAATATTGTTATCCTTACTGAGCATCTGAGCTCACCCCTTTCAATGTTTTAATATTTTCCAGGATGTGGAGAAGTATTTTAGGAATGACCTATAGGGATAGTCAGAAGAGGATATGAGTGTGGACTATGAATACTTTGTTATTGTAGTTTTTCACCTTATTTTTTAATGTAACATTTATGAATGTATCTAGTGTTTCCATGGCTACTAAACTAATCGGCCTTTCGAGACTTGATCTTTTGTGATCATGAAAATGTTACGAAGTAATGCACCGACTCTGGGTAGCTGGGGTCGGGGCGTTACAGTTGGTTTCAGAGGTAGTTTAGTACTAACCTTAGAAGCTATATTTAGATAAAATCTGATTAGAGAACATAGATCAAAGATAGACTTTGAGGATTAGTATAGAAGAACTTCCTAGAATTTTTTTGTTGTAGAGATGTTGTGAGTTTTCCGAGAAATACATCCCTGTCTGGATACAAGCAGGTAGAGGAGGCTCTGGCACAGATGTACCTAGGGGTAAAACCCGAAAACACTGCTTTGATCTAGACTCGAACGGGAACTGGTGCACGACAACGGGCCTTGATGCACTCTTGGTTACGACACTCCTGGGGGATATGCTTAGGATAATTCTCATTTTCATTACAAGCCACTATGAACGGTTATGAGTATATATTTCCTCAAAGAAAACCTTTCTATGATTATGGATTATATCCATAAATAGTTCAATTTATGTTAAGTATTTTATAAGTATGGAATTATGTATTTTGATTCATAAAATAATCTAGTTTATGGCATTGTATAGAAACGGTGCCCAGGAGAAGGAATGTGAACTCCATCAATACGTATGATCCAAAGAGTAAGAAGGATCATATCTTTCATGGTATTAATCCAACATTATGAAGGGAAATATTCTCCCATGTGTTATCAACATATGATGAAATTGTATCATGTGTTAATAAGATAAGTAGAGAATTCTCGAGTCTTATGGATTTGAAGGGATGAAAGAGAAGAAAAGGATGGAAGAGAGAATGATGGATAAAGGGATGAGGGAAAAGAATAAATTTCCAATATGTGATAACTGTGGGAAGAAACACCTTGGAATTTTCCTGAAGGGAATGGGAGTTTGTTATAAGTGTGGAGAAAAAGGACACCAAGTGCGTGACTGCAAGGGTAAGAAAAAGGTTTCAATTGTACAATGCTTCATCTACAAGGAGTGGGGACACTAAGCAAACCAATTTTCAAATCATCAGAGTATGCCCCAAATGATGTTATTGGATAATAATCAATTTATGATACTACCATAGATGAGGAGGAATGATTAGAGTTCTTATGTTGTTATTAAAGAATTTTGTAATTTGAGTGTTGCATCAATGATGTACTGGTTATAATAATTATGGAGTATATAAGGATTGTACTGCAGTACATTTTCATCTAGGACTTGAGATTGTGTTGAACCAAGAAAAGTGACTCCATAGTAGGTTAAATTTTTTGAAAATATATGGTTGAGAGAAAGATAAACCATAATATGGTTCTGATACCGAGATAGTGATTTTGGAATAAGACATGATTGATTCGGATAAATTATGTTTGATATTCTTAACATCCTTGAAACTGATTAATGATTTGTATACATTTTTGGATAGGAGTATATCTAGTTTTCTATAAGGAATAAGGGATCATGAATGTAATCAATAAGGATTTATGGTAATACAGTATGTTGCAGTGTTTTAAAAGAATACATGATGAAGGTGTTCACATGTTGTTACGTAGAAAAAAAGGAGCTTCATTATGTTTTCCTTCCTCATAAAATCTGTATTGTGAGTTGGACAGAAGTATTTTGGATAACAATAATGGTTGGAATGGATTATATTTTACATTGGATACTATTGTTAAGGTTATTTTTGGATATTTATAAAAAGGACAACACGCAGACCGAGTGACAACCCATGGCGTCAGACAAAGCTGTGGGAATCGAACCCACAACCATAGTGCGATCAGGATTAATCGCCTACCACTAGCTTACAGGAAGTCCCTGGTTATTACAAAATAGTTTTTCTAATCTAAATGGTATTTGTTAAAATTTGGAACCTTATACAATTAGGATAAGTATAATATTTTTGAGTTCTATTATCTTTTTTAGTGAAAGATGAGTTGAAGGTTGAAACTCTAATTGTCAAGCATAAATATATATATACATATCTCTTATTCAATGAATAAATTAATTCTTAAACTTTAGTAAAGGGATATTAAAACAAAAAATGTGTTATCCTAATACCTTATGTCTTGTTGAACTGATGATATTTTAAATCAACATAGATTGAAGGCTTTGAGGACCTCAATTTGACAGTTGATTGTGATTGATGACCTCAATCACTCCCTACAAATATTTATGTTTTTCCTCCAATTATATGTCTCTAATTTCCACCAAAGTTCCCCTTATCGATATCATAATTTGGTGGTGACTTTCTTATTTCCATTTCCCTCTTATTAAGACTAAATTTTATTAACCTTATTTCTGATGTGGGTTTTCCACAAAGGTATTTTGTCTTTTCAACATGTTATTTTCCAAGAAAAATTTCAAATTGCGAGGATGCAATTTATTTAAGGAGGGGAGAATGTAACACCCCGAGCTTCCATGATACACTTCTCATTCAATAATGCAATTGCTTGCATTGTACGCAACTTCGAGTTCTAACACACCGCAACTAATCAAAGTAGCCGTTATGAATAGTAATAACAACTTTTTAAAATTATAGAATTTTTATATTTCAAAATGGACTTCATTTTTGGATTCGGAATATCGAAATTAGCCTATGTTGAATTTTTGGTGTTTTTCTGAGAACTTCTAATTTTTATGAATAGTGAAAAATACTTAAAAACAACTTTTTTAATCAAAATAAATTATAGTGATAAATTATACTATTTAGTGGTTTTAAAGTATAATTATAATATATTTTTACCATTTTATCCAATGGTGGTCATTATAATTAATTTAACATTGAAATTGGACATAAACCATTGCCAATCTTTTGATATAAATTATTTCTTAAAAACACGCTATTTGTTGTGACACTGGGAATTAATTATAAAATTAATTAATGCATCTTATATGTTTGGAATTTCATAAAATAGAAATCATTTTTGAATTCGGAATATCAATTATAGCTTAGGGTGAAATTTTGGCATTGTTCTGAAAAACATCAATTTTTGATGAATAGTGAAACCACTAAGTGGTAGTTAAAAAACTGATTTTTCGTTTAAATGAAATATTACCACTTCTGTGGTTTGATTTTCAAAAATCCTACATACATGGTTTTCATTAAGAAGTAAAATGTGGTTTAATGAGATTAAATTAATTTTTGGGGAATAGTAACTTTTAAGTTCTTAATCACGATTAGAGGTAATTAGTGTAGTTTAAGGTAAAAATAGTGTTTTAATAATATGAGTGGAGCTTGACACATGTCCTACCCTAATTGGATGTTCCATGGCCGACGAAGACAATCCATGGGTCAACTTGGGGACCCCATGTAGCCACATTAGTTAGAAAATGACATAAATACCTTTTATTTAATGTTAAAGTAAAAAAATGACACAAACATGAAATGTTTTACTAAAACAATTTTTAAATGGGGTTATACAGGTCATATTTTTTACTATAAATAGTCATTGGAATGATAAAAAGATTTCCTATATCATAGTATTTTTTTAAAATTTTTAGACATTAAATAAATTAAATTATTTATGACATCATTATGATGCAGCGATGACCTCATTATTTAACGATTTTAATAAAATGAAAAGATAATGTAAAATCCAAGGCATACACTTGTCCAAAGACTATTGGATGGGTATATTTATAACCCTTATCACCTTATCCACGAATTATATAGGTGTGGGACCTTTATAATCCGAAAATCATTGTATAATAATGTAAAATTTCCTTACTTTCCAAGAGTGCCCCTCCTCTCCTCTTATAAAAGGCCCCCACCTCTACCACCTCATTCACACTTTCAAGCCATTTGGCTTGGCCAAACTCTACCCAAATACTCTTCCAACTTCCCCTTCTTACTCCTAGAAGCCTCAATTTGGGCAGAACTCTTCCCAAGGAAGCCTTTGGCTCAAATCAAAAAGAGTTACCCGATTTTGAGGAGGTTAAATAACAGTCGAGTCAGGACAGGACGCAAGGTAAGGGAACTTCTTAACCCAATTTCTATTCTTTGGGATAATCTCCTACTTTCAAATTATGTCATGATATTATTATGTACTATCTTGTATTTGTACATTATTTATGAGTACTTATAGTGAATACTCATTATAGATGTACTTTATTTAAAAAAATGATCTTTTTAAGGACATCGTCTCAAACCCCTTTCATTGAGGCATATTTGGTTTTATACACAACTTGCTTTTATAAGGTGTATAAACCCCTTTAACTTTTACGTTTATTCAAAAGGAATCTTTTTTATACGAAGCGTTTTACTAAACGACAAAAAGGGAATGTTTTTTTCCCATACTTATGCGGCGACAATATCTTCCCCGCCGCCGTGACCATTATTTGAGTTTCGGATTCCTCTACAAGCCATCATTTTTTTAATGAAAAATAAATACAATTTTTAACATTCTTTTATTTTTGTATTGAAAATGGTTTTGGAAGCATTTTTATTATATCAATGTGTTGTATTGATATCTTGTGATTGAAATGTGGAAAGTTTATGTTTCCTTTATGCATGTTTTATGTGATACGATTATTTAATGGTTTATGATATGTTTATACCTATTCATATGAGGAATGAATTGGACTTAATAAGTGATGGGTGGAGCCCGCTATAGCTCCTCGATGCATCGGCAGGTCTCATGAGACAAACTAGTGTCTTGGCACGAGGCCTTGACAAAATCTTATTTGTGGTCTTGGCATGAGGCCTTGGCTATGTGGTTATGATAGTCTGGCATTATGCATTCCATCATTATGAAAGTGGTTAATGATATTTCATGTGATTATTCGACCAGTAGAATATCCATGTGAAGAAGTAAATGGCATTATCTCATTTTACTTTTTCCATATTATGTTGATGTTCAAGTTTAAAAGGCTTTTGTTTTAGTTATACATTTCCTTAAATGTTTATGCTTATTTATGAATGCTTCCACAATATTATAATCCTTACTGAGCATCTGAGCTCACCCCTTTCCATGTTTTAATATTTTCCAGGATGTGAAGAAGTATTTTAGGAATGACCTGCAGGGATAGTCAGAAGAGGATATGAGTGTGGACTATGAAGACTTTGTTATTGTAGTTTTCACCTAATGTTTTAATGTAACATTTATGAATGTATCTAGTGTTTCCAAGGCTACTAAACTAATCGGTCTTTCGAGAATTGATCTTTTGTGATCATGCAAATGTTACGAAGTAATGCACCGACTCTGGGTAGCTGGGGTCGGGGCGTTACAATAAAGTCTATAGATATTACCATAATCATTTTGTTGTAGTATTTCTAGAAGATATTAATATATATTAAATGATAATGGAGGAACATGTATAATATTTGAGGATTTTGATGAAGCCATTTTGGTTAGATAAATTTTATACTAAATTTATCTAGTGAGAAGTTTTAATACATTAAGTCACATTATTTTTCTAAATGATCATATGTGTTGCTAAATAAATGGATCATTCAAATATATATGATATTAAATAATGTAATATACAATCCATGGAAACTAATAATCACAGTATTTTTGTGTTTGAAGGATATTGAAAATTCCTTTAGAGAGATATCTTATGGAAATATAATCCAAAAACCACATCAACTAGAAAGTGATCCATGTTTCCTTGGATAGATGAATGTGAGGAAAATTCCAAGGAGATAAAAATAATGACAATCAACAAACCAATTCGCTGAATACTCTATTATGGAGAAGGTTTTTTAATATTTTTTGACTCATCAAAAAATGAACTCTGCTAATTTATCATATATATTGATATGATGATAGATTATGTCTCTATACAATGGAATATTCAATGAAAAAAAGTACATGACAATTGATTCAGAGTTCGTAGCAGTAATTTTCTCACTAAAAATAATGAGTCATTATCATTATGTTGAATGGTGAGATATTTATACTAATTCTAAAATCTAATATTATATATTCTTGTTGAATGGGATTATTATACACTGATGGTGATAGATATTGTTGAATAATGATTGTATCTTCTCCATAAACTACCACCCTGGGAAAAAAATCTGGTTGATGATATTAGTTTGAAAAACCAATATTATTTTCCATGATTTTTATTTAAATAGATTCAAAATTGATCGATTTATATAAGAGTGATTGTAATTTAATTAAGATAGGGGGAATGTCATTTATTTTTTATATGAATGTTCAATCATCAATACTTGTGAGGATCAAAGTGATGGATAAAGATGAAGTAAAATAGTAGATGTTGGTTAGAATTGTTCATGAGTGCGTCCATGATTATAATGTAATGATTTTGTATATAAAATGAGTATGTGTCCCAAAAATACTATACATAAATAATGATTATTTATATGGAGTTCAAATTTCAATATTCTTTAATAACCATTGATTTAAAAATATTTATAGTGATATGAATGAGTATTTTTGGTTGGATTACAAGAAAAGTGATATTTCATAGTATGTTTCTCACTTCATGATATTTCAAAAGAATATTTTTGACATAAGTTGTTATTTGGTGTGTTAAAACCATTATAAAATCAAGAGAGGATATGAGAAGAAAAATATAGTTTATTTCATCATTTTTCTCCACAAAATATATAAAAGGAACATTGTTGTTTTTATTGTAGATGACCTACTTAAAAAATATAACATTCTGTAACCATCACGGTTGATATATCCCTTTGATAGAATTCATGTATCTATAATAAGTATTTGATAAAGTATCATATTTTATAGAATTTTCAGATATTTTATTGGGATATATGTTTTTCCATATTCATATGGTGATGTATTCTGTAAACATTGAAAATTATGTTGAACTTTATCATGACATATCATACTCGAAAAGAAAATCAAACTTAGTGGATCATTAAAACAATAGAAGATATGTTGAGATCTAGTTTTCTGAATTTCAATGTTTTTTGTGATCCACATCTTCCTTTTGTGAAATTTTCTCACACAAATTTATTCACTAGAGCATTCATATGGATATTTATGATGTACTATATAGAATTATATGTATATGTTCAATGTATTTTGATAATGTTTGAAAAATAGTGATATTGGTTTGAAATATATTGTAATATTGTAGAAAACTATTCAAATTTCTAATTGGAAAAACTATTTTGTAGTTTAAAGAGGTTTGAAATATTGTAAACCTTGGGCATCAACATGGACTCAATTAATGAACTCATGTGTAAGTGGACCTATTCTTGGAAAAATCATTGAAGGATCCTCATGGGATTCCCCATAATCATGAATGTATGTGAATTTATTCAACATCCTTCAACTGTAAAGAATTTTTTTTCCATTAAAAAAATGACTGCATCCCCTATGAATTTGGAATGATATTGTCTAATGGATGATGGAATTTATTTTTTGAGAGGTTTGAATCAATATTGAGGTTTTTTCAATTCTATTGAGTGAGTTTGGATGTATAGAAAATCTCAATCCTATTAATTATGATTTTATCTTCCTTTAGAATTTCATAATCATTGACGTAGAAGATGATGACAGAAACCACAACTGAACATTTTCATTCACGGACACTCATACCCTATCACGTAGTTGAGATTAAAATTTCCAGAAAAATTGAGCTTGATCCCTATACTAAGAGACTTCTAGAACACCCATTTTCCTTGTTTAATAAGCATATATGTTAGAGGAAATGGAATTATTCCCTCCCTATCACTACTCACGTTGCATCCATTCTCACATCATTTCATAAAAAAAGCATGATCCACCCATAGATTCTTGTATCGGGCCAACATGTCAAATTGTTAGTTTATGATGACTACATGATTTTATTTGTTTTTGAAATTCTAAATAAATTAGTATCTCCTTGAAAACAGAGATTACCTCTCCAAAAAATTATAAGTGCATCACCCACACCATGGAACCCTAAATGTAATAATTATTCAATAGAATATTCCCAATTATTAACTATAATGAGATATCCAAAACATCAATTCACCACTTCCTCACACTCCACTTATTAGAATGGTTGGCATGAGGTTTTCATCATCATGTTTCTACAGCATAGGTAGATAAACACTAGAATACCTTCCTTATATTTTATTTCATTATCTACCCATATAGAATGGTTTTAAATATACCTAAATATGGAGAAGTTTTTATTAGGAATATCTATTCACCAAAGGGATATTTCATATTTAACAAGATCGAACATTACATAGATGATGTTATGTGAGGGAATAGACAAGAAGATCCCCATAGTCGAGTCTATAAAGACAAATCTATCTTTTTCCTGAGATAAAATGATATTATCATATATCTCGCATTATTATTGATTAACAGTGGATTGAATGATATAATGGTAGTTAAATTCAAAAGAAAACTTAATATAGGGGGCTTTTCATTCCATGAAATAGATTGGAGATCCTTCTATGTTACCATACCGGAATTAAATTTCTATGTTATTCATGATTCACAAGGAATGGATTTTTAGACCTGCAAGGTGACCACCCAAAAACTTCCATAAACACAAGCTAGTTAAATTTTGGGATTATAGATGCATATCATATTTAAACATTATTTACATAACCCAATGGGACTATCTATAAGAAACATCCCATTCCAGTTTAACTGAGATGCAGTACAGGGTACCCTATATACTTCTTAATTTGATCCCACCCACTTATACAGGATTGGTCCTCACACACCAAGATTTAAAGTCACACCTTTCATCTAGATAGAAATTATTTATGGATGATGTTATGATCTTATTTATATCTCTCAACATTTTTTTTCTCCCCATGAACAAGAGCTCATGCATCCAGATATAAGTGAGGATATAGTTTATGAGTGTGTTATTATACCCAGACAAGAGGATGTAATTATTCTAGTTGTTATGTGATGGGTAATTTTTTTCCCACCACCTCATATGGATTAATTCATAAACTACCAGTGGATATTAGTTATCATAGGTAATAAATAGTTAAATTTATTCTACAAAAACAAAGGATATCCTCGAATATTTACCCTCCTCTTCTCGTTGAATGTTTTGAGATGAAGATGTTTCCCTTTTCATGGCGGATGATTTTTTCTTATCCAACTTGTATATTAAAACATGTTTATTTTTTGAGCATAAAATATCGAATATAAGCCATTAATAATGAAAATTATATCTTCCAAAAATTCATGGTGTGAGACACATTTCAGGATCCATGAAATATGGATGGTTTCATTATAGATATTCTTATCCCATTATCTAATGAGGGAGTCTTTTAAAAAAATGAACATAATGGGCGATAGTGTGACTACCTACTTAATATATCTGAATGAAATAAATAATACACATATATTACTTATTAGAGTAACTAAAATCCATGAAGAGTTATAGAATTTGATAATTAATTTACATAACTAATTAACTAAGCCAATAAATTTCAAAACTCTTATGACGAAACCCAATTCCAGTTTCTCTTAAACCTTTTCCTTTTCAAATTTTATGGAAATATTATAAAAAATGGTATTTTTTTGATATCATCAATAATTTCTTATTCCAAACCAATGGATATCTATGAATAAATTCTTGAGATAAAAAATGTGTTTCTCTTTTGATAACTAGTCATGAATATAGAGTAAAATTATTATATTAAAAATACCCTACATACTATTTTATTTGATGTAAAACATGACTATGGTCATAAAATATTAGATAGATGTGGGATATTTCTCCCTTAGGATGAGTATTTTAGTGGTATAATATGTCACATGAGGAAGTCCACCACCGTAGTAATAATACTAAATGCATTCAATGATCTCACCCTTGGCATCATTATTAGATTCTATAAGAAACAAGGGAGGAAAATTATCTGGTTTGGTATTAATATTATAGTTGAGAGAGATAAATTATTTATTATCTTTTAAAACATCGGTATGTATTCCAAGAAAGAGTTCATGGAGCTGAAGAGGAATCATGGGATATACCCAAACAGTTTAGCCTCACCTTAGGTGAAATTTTCCTACAAATATTTGTTAACATCAGCAAGATAAGATTTATATGTGAGATATGAAAATACCCACATCAACATAAAGATAATTTTTAATGATTTTAAAATAATTATTTAGTTGGGAATACTTAACCACTTTATTTTTAAAGGAAATATAAAATAAAAATGAATGTTAACATCTCCCTCGTTAAGACACATAAATTTGTAGTTCTCTTAAGCCATTATCAATTATTCCTTTAACATGTCTAGTAATTTGGTTTTATTTATGATGAGATCCCAAAAGATAATTCTTTATCAAATTTATTTATGTATAACATGAATTGTTTCAATTTAATTTTTTTATTAAATCATGATAATGGAAGCAATAAGGTTGTTCAAAGATCTTAGTTTGAAGGACTCCTTTAAATTGACTAGAATTTTTATAAAATACATTACATCAGTGATCATGAATTTTCTTATTCCATGAGGATCCCACCACCTAATGATATTATAGATTGGATCGACACTAATTGTATAAAAAAAGAGTTAACCAACAATAATTCTTAGCTGCAAAACTAATGAGATTTGTACAATGACTAGAGAGATCCCAAACTAGGTGTGTAACACTAGATTTCGGGATAATAAAATGGTTTAGAGGATGGAAAATAATAATTAATGATAAAAATAGGTTCAATATCACCCCTTTTTTAACAGCTAGAAAACTAATAAGTATATATTACTAGGTCTTATTGAATCTTCTTCAGATATATGGATATAAATTGTTTTCTCTCCTTCTATAGATAAATCTGACCTATTTTATTATCTATAAATTTCATGATATTTGTATTGTCACCTCCAACAGCCATTCCAAATCCATAAATATTATAGAATCAATATAAATTAATAACTAATATATATCATACATGTAACACTTGGTACGGATGATGGGAATTTTGGATCTAAAACATCAGGCAGTGACCGTAGGTAATATATGTTTCTCTGAGCCACAAATCATCTCCACTATAATATAATAAGTCTGTAAAATCATAATATTATTCTTGATTGTATTACCATTCAGGAATGAAATATTCCTTATTCAATCCGAATGAAATGGATTCATGGACGGTCTTTATTTGGCATCTAACTCAACCAATACTGAGACCATGTTGAGAAAAAATCATTGGGTAATAAGTCTATATTATCCTGACCTTCAAAGAATTGGAAATTCTATATGATTATATTGATAATGTAAAAAGACACAGAGCTATTTTACCCTCTATTTTCAACGATATAATTAATTTTAAAGATTAATTCTATGAAAAACATTTGGATTTTGATCAGTTGAAGTCATTATCTGAATTAGAAGTTTTTGTTGGAGCTAATTGGCCCGGGTCAAAGGGAGTATATAGCAATACAGTATAGATAAACGGGTCCCTACAATTTTTTTCTAGATGATATTATTGGAATATTCCTTTAAAAAAGGAGAAGATATTTTTAAAATTTTGAAATATGTAACCCATAAAAATTAGTCCCTTTGAACCTCATAATCATATCATGATAGTTGTTTATTTCTTAAAAATTCCATTTAATCTCTCTCATATTAATGTTGTGTTACATGTATCTCTCTCGATGATGTACATACATGATACTTGCCATGTAATAAAGACATATATTATTCCACTGGATAATGATATCTCTTTTGATGAAAAATTAGAAGAGATTTATGATTATAGAGATAAATTATTGCAATAGAAGGCCACTCGTGAAATCGAGGTTTAATGGTGAAACTGACATTGTTATAAATCTGCATGGCAACCTGACGATGTGATTAGCTAGATTCATATGTAGTTGTTTTTAATAAATATAATGAATATTTAATCTTAAAAATTTATATATTTGTATAAAGTTACACCTGATGATTTTATTATATATTTCTTTCTAAATAAATTAAATTTCTTCAACAGATTTTTTACAGATCCCTGATTTATAAGGAACCATAGTACACTATTACATTATTATTAGTTATGAAGACAATTTTCAACAAGATATTGTATTCAATCAAATGAATAATAGTAAATAAATTTTAAAAAATTAGGTTTCACAAATTTATAATGTAATTAATCGTATACCATCTGGTTAAAAATTAAATTAATAGAATGTGATTGTAAAAAAGAGATGTTCCTATAAAGGATTTCTTTAATTCACACAATGTGTTTTTATATTAATAAATTAAATTAATCATAAATGAAGAATTATTTTGCTAAAATGTTTTTAATAAAATAATTTCACATTTATATAATAGGTTTTATATTGAATTTAATGATGGTGAACATTGTTTTACACAAAAAACCCCATTTTCTAGAAACGGTTTTTGATACATTTTTCAAGCTTATTTTGAAATGAATTTATAACAATTATATAAAATGAATCTATTAAAATAGATTATTTATATAGAATTATAATATCCAAAATTATTTATTATGTTCAACATAGATTTTTTATATAATTCAATGTAAAAATATGAACATTTAGTTACAACAGATAGCATGAAATACGAATTATTAGGGGGTTCGCATAAGTGATAAGGTAAAATTATGAAAAAAACAACATTCATTAATTTTATTATATGATGTTATTTTGACCTTTTACTTACTATCATATATTTTATTTAATTTTGGATCCACATTACATTTGAAATTCATTTTTATATTGAAATCTTGTCAAATATTCCATATCAGTCTTCTCCATCCCATATAAAAGGATTACACTGATACACTATTCTATACACATCATGACCATTATATATTAGAAAATATCTTCCTCAATAAATTCTTCAAATATATTACCACGTATTTTGTGTCTTCTTTTGATCAAGATATTATCCACAAATGTATGATGTTGTAAGCCAAAGAATGTTTCAATGTAAATAAATATAACTCTTATCAAAGTTATTTAAACTTTTTTTCATCTTATACCTCATATAGATATAAGGTATACAATATAAGATAATTTATTATTTGAAATAATATTTATTTATTATTATTCATATTGTTTATGAACCATTTTTAAACTCATATATATCAAATGGGAAATGATAGTACAAGTCGTTTGTACATGTGGACTGTCAAATCCACATAGTGGAATGATTCATTTTCACCACCATCATTATTGGTTGGTTATTATTATGTATTTAATTTTTATATATGATATTAATGAAATACTTATTCTCCTATAATTATAATATCAAATCTATATTTTTACCATTACATTTCTATGAAAATGATAACATCGCTCTTGCATACATGTGGACCACCACCTCTACACAGTGATGTGATTCATTTGTAATTAATTATTTTTATGAAGAATTATAAAATAGTACATAATGAATAAAAATTCATTTATTCCATTATTATGTTATTGAAGATGACATAACCATGACCTTGTTGAAACTACTTGACCAGTTAAATTGAAACTTGTTTGGAATAATGATCGGTTTTTATCGAAATGATTATTTTAATAAAGATATTTTTCATAAAATTATAATTGAAAATTATGCAGGAATGATACATAGTAGGATATTATTGATAAGGTTAATATAATAAATGTATTTTAAATCTACATTTGTTAATTCATAGATTTTTACATGTATGAAGTAGGTTAGAAATTGATTTATGATTTTATTTTATAATCTCATCCATATTTAGGATAATTTATTTTTACATTTCCATTCGGATAATTATATAGATAAAATCATTAAAACCTTTTTATTTTATTGAAATATTTTATTTATAAATTTTTTGTTTATTATTGAAATTATCTCTTCTCAACATAAAATGATTAAGAAATTATTTTAATGAAAATCCACCTTTATTTCATGTTTGGTCTATAAAATATTTATTCCATACCCATGAATATATTTTATTCATTGTTGATGAAAATGGATTAAATGATATAAAATTTCATTTTCAAAACAATTGAATTTATTTACAAAATATAAAATAAACATATTTTATAACAAGTTATTTTTTATTTTATACAAAAACTGTGGAAGGGAACATTTCATTTAATGTTTATGGAATCAAAATATATTTCCATTTCTTAGACCATTATTTTTATTAATTCTATTTTTCCATCTTTCCATTTTTATAATAAATATTTTTTTCAATATTATAGTAATTTTTAGATAAATTGTTGTCAACATAAAATGATTTTTCACATATTTTCAATGAAAAAATGGAGTGGTGTTTTAAATGTATTTTTTATCTTTGTTAATATGCATTATGTATTATTATTATCCATCAAGGATTTTATCTTATGGAACCATCCACATTTTTTCTCTCTATGTCTTATAATGATGATGATTCAAGGATGGTCATATAAAATTATTTTCTTTTCCATAGAATAATTATGTAATTATGGAAGCACTATGAATCACATATATTTTCCTAAGGTTATTATATGATTAAATTATTAAATGTTTGAAAACGTTTTTTCATTTTGATAAGTTATAAAATTATGATATATTGAATGTATTATTGATTTATGTTATACATATGTATGGATTTGATTATGTGGTGATTTAAAATAAATTTACATATTATCAAAAAAGTGGTTTCCCTATAACAAACAAAAATATTACTTTCTGATTTCCAAATGATGTGTGAAGTGAGTTATGAAAGATTTAAACTTTCTGTTATAGTGTTGATATTTCGATACCCATTATTTAAATATTAATTAATATAGATAATTTTTCATGTAAAAATTTTACAGTCATTCCCAAGATATAATGAGAACCTCAAGTAACTATAATATTAATCATCAATGTATTTCATATTGTTATGATAAATAGTATTGACAATAAATAGTTGATGTTTGACTATCGGGTGATGGGGATCTTATGAAACATTACATCTCCACATAAAGTTCACTATTTTTTATAAAAATTAGGATAGATCAAGATGATATACACACCAATAAGAAAACCACAAGATTTATGTTTCAATATATGTTTATATCTATAGGTATATATATTAGTCTCTTGAATTGACATCATTATTTGTGTATACCATTTTTATACATACATTTATTCAAGGTCAAAAAAGTTAAATAGATGTAGTAGTGAGGTAGATTGTGTGGGTTGTGTCACTAATGGTATTTCATTGCTTGAATGGTCAATATATATATTTTCCCTTTCGTGTTGAGGAATTCACATCTTAGACCTCATTAATCAGGATGTTTGTAGCTACATAAATAGTTGACAATAGTAATAAAAGGTAAATCAACCTAATTAGACCAAATAATAATAAATAAATAATTGGTCACATCATAAATTGTGCATCTTTATTTATAATATATCATCTGAAAAAGAGATTATAATGAACATTGTGTGTTTGTAGGACGATTGTCATATCTATAACTATTATTCTTCTTTTTTGGGCCTCTTATTTGTTATTGGACTCCACTCTTGATTTAGAAATATTATTCATTGCTATTTAGATAATGTAATAGAAGTTAAAAAACAATTGTGTATTTAGGATTGAACATTATTTTGTTTAATAGATATATAGAACATAGTGGGACCACAATGGGGTATGATATTTTTGAATGTTCATACTAATAACAAAAGAATCAATACACTCATTATTATTAGAGTATAGACTAATTCGATTAAATTATTTTATCAAATTTATTCACATGGTATTAAGTGAATACCTGGAATAATGTTATACGAGAAAAATATTATTTTAATATTGAATTATTTTTTTATATTTATTGGAATTACGATATGAGATAATCACTGAGGTTTATCAATTTATATTTTTTTATTATAATTATACGATACATTTTTTGCTATGTTTACGACACATTTTTTATAGTTAAAACTATTCATTAATTTATTATATAGTTGATGAAAAATATATACAGTTTGGGGAACAATTTTATTGTATTTTAGATGGCCTCTATATATGCATAGGAGGATTTATATTCCACATTCTATTAATTTTATCAGATTTTTATCTATTCACACCTATAAAATCCTATTGAGAAAAAGCATCTATATGAGTGATTAATCCATGAATACCATTTCAGATTAAAGGTATAAGATCATGGTGATCAATGCACAATTGAAGAAATTATCATAGATGCATTTTAGGACATGAATTTTGTGGAACAATAGCCATGTGGGTACTTGAAGCATGTGTTTAAGATCTATATGGATTCATCATTGGATCCTTTGGTTATCAATAACCTGTGATGAGTTTTATTCCAATGCATTTCCTATTATAATGAGGTAACCATTCGATATATTTTTATGATTTGATAATTCATTCGAGATCTTTAGTCCTCTATTGGGTCTCTAATTTGCTGAGGTGATGTGGTTTAATTTATTCACGGATTAAAAAATTTGAATCTTTAACCCACTACCTTCCACTACACACCTTTGTACCAAAATTGGTATAAATTGGATCAATGAATTTCATAATTTTCAAAATATTATGTTGTATTTATATAGCAGGTTTTTTAATTTGATCCTAAAAATTACCATGATTCAATCTAAAAAAAGAATACCATGTTACGACCATCCTAAAATTTAATAAAAATCATTTTTGGATTGATATATAGCATTATAATTGGTGACATATATATTATATCCATTTTATTTTATTGGGTTTCCCCGTGTTTAAAATGTGTTTTCTGATGACCCAATAGATTAGGACCAAGTTGTCTTCTAAATAGTATTCCTCTCATACTAAAGCTCATATGGCTAGATCTAGTTTTTGGCGAACACCCACAACATCATCATTAAACCTTTTGGCCACATCCTATGTGTAAAACCAATTCATGTGGCAGCCCCATTGGCCTCCCATCATGATCTATCAATCCTTCCAATTGGTAACCCGGTCATCCTCCTAGCCCAGGTGTGCAACAACCCCAATCCATATTCAGCCATATATTGTAGGTCCAGTTTGATCTTACACACGAAGAAATAGGCATGGGTGGGTCTGCCTGACCATGAATGATTCTGATTAGTATTTCTAGGAATAAAATAGTCATGAATATTGTTTTCTCATGACACTATAGGAATTCATGTATTCGTACACGTTTACAATAGACCTAGACAAGTTTAAGGGCCTAGTAAAATATTTTAAATATTTGATAAATAAATTTTAATTTTTTATAATTTAAAAAATATTAATTTTAATATTCACATAAAATTAATTTAATTAGGCTCTATAATTAAATTTTTTTATTAATATAATTATATATTAAATATTTAAATATTAGTTAATTAAATTAAAATAAATTATTTTATTTTAAAATATTTCATTTAATTTATGAAATACCCTCAAACGTAAATTTATTGAAAATTAATTTTATGTTGATTATAATTTATGCCTACACTTTTCATGATAATTGAAAATGTATGTTTGTGTTATTTTATTTAATAATTTATCACTTTCATTTTATGTTTATAATAATTAGTTACTTTTAATGATAGTTTCACCATCGTCCACTTTTATTCAAAATTTATAAAAGCCTTTGCATATATTTTTATCTGTAAGTATATTTGACACATTGAGACCCCCTTACCTATGTTTGTGTATTGATTTAATATTGATGATGACAATGTATGTCATGAACCACAAAAATTAAATGAAAATTCATGATGAGGTGTGAACATGTGGACAGAAGGAGAGGTACATAATGATCAAGACCCAACTCATTTATTAAAACCTTAATTCATGGTTGATGTATTTAGATATATTAAATAATATTATATTCATAAGACTTTTCGGGTAATATTATTTCATCTATTCATTGTTTATTATTTTACACATATTCATGTTTATGGGAAACACATAATATAGTGAACAAAAAAATTCTGAATATGTGATAAATGTATTCTATTAAAACTTATTCAGTTGAGAGTTTACAACCATATAATGAGAATAATTAATAAAAAATGGATTATATTCATTGAAAATATATACAAACCATAAATTAAATATTATGTCTTGAATGACTTCAGTTTCTTAAATTTAAATAATACTATATGTAAAGGGTTCTCATTAGCATATGATGAATGATCCAACTAATACTAGAGTTTTTATGAGAAAGATGTGTCTACTTAATTTAATATGAATGAAAATAATTTTTCAAATCCATATTTTCAACAATAATGTAATGCATTGAGTAAATAATGATTATGATTTTCGATGATGGTTCATTACTCAATAGATCAGGGATCCCACATGCTATTTCTTTTGTTCATATTAATACTTATCATGAATCTATTTAAGTGGTGATGAAGCTAGATATTGAAGATTTTAAAGAGTGGTTTCAAGCATACTAATAAATAAAATACACATGAAATAGAGCATTTAGAGACTATATGTGAGGGATACTAGAATTTAAAAATATAGTGTAAGGTATTTGATGATAAAATTAATCCATAATGTATAATAAATAATCAACATAAAAGTAATAATCTAATATATATTTTTAGAAAATTCAATGTAATACCACAAGTACAATGTGATTTCATTGGATGAACCAATTGTCCACAACAACATGAGTTTCTAAATCATAGTATGAGATATTCCACACTATATTATGAAATCCTAAATTTAATGTGTAACTATCGCCAATACCAATGAAGCCACCTCAAGAAGATAGGGTGACAGAAAAATGATAATCTTGTCTAACTCATTTGATGTTTATGTGATAATTGTATAATCAGTGTCTAATGTGAGTTGTTGATACAACATTAGGACATGGTTTATTTCACTTTTTGTCCCATATTTGATAAGCTAGTATGGATATAGTGAATAATGATATGAATAAAGATATGTTTACCCTAGATATGTATAAAATTAGAAGAAATGTCATGATATTTCAATCCATCCCATTCTTATATTAGTTTCACCCAATTACTCATTTTTTAAGATTTCCGAAAAATAATTATTGGATGGATTGCTTCATTTCATATGGGTAACTATCTCTAGGATGATAAGAACTCAAAATAATGATTAATCACTGGTTCATATTGTCACGACCAGTCCTCGGGGCCCATGTCGTGACTACCCCAAGCCCTCCATCCATAGGCTAGGGGCTGACGACTAGCACCAAGGCGTAATTCCCAATAAAAAAGGAAGGCATTGCCTTTGTAAAGCAAACAACGCACAGAGTAAGAAAGAAGAAGTAAACACTATGTAAAAATTGGGTACAATAGTAAGTGCGGAAATGTAAGTGGGCCAGAATACAAACCCAAACTGAATGTAAAGTACAACTAAAAAAGGGAGTACAACAACTGCAAGAAAAGCCGCAACATAGAGCCGTCCATTGGATTTCCCACCTGAAGGGTGGGTATAGATACCCACGAAAGCTCCATGGGTCTAGCTGTCCGCTCCAAGTACGTCCCGTCGAGTTGTCCACCTCTAGGTACCGACCTGTTCCGCAAGCCTCAATCACAATCAGCGCTATCCGTCGTCTGTAACCAACACAATGTAGTGTGGGAATAGCTCATACAGGGGTGCATATAAGCTACTCAGTAGGGACCCTGTGACCCCCAAAGGACTCCCAGAATCCAAAAAAGGATAATCCAAAATAGAAAGATACAATCACGAAATAACATCTGACACTACTTAGGTATATGCCCATACATATACCTAATTCATCAATTTCAGCTCCAACATCCGAGCTCAAGTACAAACCAGTCCACACAGGAAAACATAAACCATTCTACATAGGAATTCACAACCCAATCCACACAGGAAAGCATAACATAATCCACACAAGATATCAAGTCAATCTTATTGAAGATATGATTGAATGTCAAGACTCATCTCACACGGGTATACTTCTTCGTATGACGATAGAGATGATCAGACGTAGCCACTAATTCATCTAATCCGTCAGACCCACACAGGATCGATAGGTACTAACCCCCGTAATGACCCACAGAGGATCTGATCATGATGTTGAAACCACAGCTACTGGGAAACTCCTTCTCTATCGAGTACAGTGGCCTGCCGCTATAACCAAGTGCTTCCCTCTATCCCTGGACTGCTGTAGTACTCCACCTGTCGAGTATTGTGGTCCTGCTGCTACAAACAAGCGCTTCCCACCATGGGTTTGTCGCTACAACCAAGTGCTCCCCGTCATAGCCTTTTGAGGTACTTTTTCGGTTGAGTACCACGGGTGTGCCGCTACAACGAAGCGCTCCTCCACCATGGGTCTGCCGATACAACCAAGCGCTCCCCCTCATAGCCTCTAGAGGTACTCCTTCTGTTGAGTACCGTGGGTCTGCCGCTATAGCCAAGTGCTCCTCCGACATGGGTCTACAGCTACAACCAAGCGCATCCCACTGGGCTATCCGTAACACACCGAGTCGTTCGATCAACAGTCATCAATTCTCAACCAGCTATAGGGTTTCCGCACACAGCATGCTCGTTCCGGGAGGGTCCACTCCACGAGCCAACAAGTCAATGCATCAACTAACATATAGTCCGGAGTTGATGTATCCCAAAAAGTACTGTAGTTGTCACCGTCGAACCCTCTGAGGATTCCCATATGGTTGTCTCCGTCGTCGAACCCACGGAGGATTCCAGTATGAAAGTCATCGTCGTCGTAGTCGCAGCCAGCTCTAGGGTTCCCGCACACAACAAGCTCATTCGAGAGTGTCTGCTCCATGAGCCGAGGGGCTGATACATCAACTGACACGTAGTCTGAAGTTGATATATCCAAAAGTTCTGTATCATCAACAGGAACTCAACGTCACAGACGGCGCGTCAATCGGACGCCCAGTCTGAGAGTTATTGGCTTTTTCGTCCCAGGGGCCCGGTTGATTTTTAAGTCAAAACCAACCCGACCGTACTCCAACTTCATCCAAACATGGAGAAGAGTAAGCCAAAAGGTCCATCTCACTAAGAAGAATCCATAAAAGGCAACGGGACATCAATCGGACGCCTGGAGCTCAAGTTATAAGTGTTTCCATTTCGATGGCCCGGTTGGTTTCGTGTACGAACCAACCCGGCCGAACCCAAAGTTCTCCAAAACCATGGGTGTAATATACTGAAATGACCGTCTCAATCAAAGGATCTCTTCAAAACTAAAGGTGACTCTATCGGAGGTCTGTATCCCATGTTATGGGAAAACGACCCTGAGAGGTCCGAAAATGGGGGGTCTCGGCCAGGTCCGACCCGGCCGAACCCCCCCCCCCCCCCCTCCACGGGGTCAGCCCAAACCAGGTCGACCCGACCCGGCGGGGAGCAGCATGGCCCTGCCGGCGCAGCCCATCCCGGGGCGGCTCGGCGCTGGCCAAGCGGGGAGGCTCAGCGCTGGCCGATCAGCCGCGCAAAGGGGGCGCCACCCCCTTGAATGAAACTGTGGCCCCCACGTGGGGGCCACACCTTGCCAATGGACGCGGCCTAATGCCGCGTCCCCACCTCCTCGGTCCCGCGCGGTTGCGGGACCAGCAGCCTGCCACCACGGGTTCTGGCACAACGGCCCTTCCCGGCGGCACGCCGGGCACCACAGCCTGCTCGCTGCCAGCCGGTGCTGGCCACCGCCTCCGGCCGCCAGCGCCGCCGTGCCGACGAGGCACACCGTCGGGGTTTTCCGCAGACCACCAGATGTGCTCTGATGGTCTGTTTTTCCTTCCGTCTCTGCCAGTGGTCCTACCGGGACCGTCTCTTCACTGCGAAGACCTCAAAATGCCCTTGCGGACTACTTCGTCGTCACCTGCCAATCCACACAGCAAGAACGAAGAAACGGTGGGTTCGGACTTGTTTGTTGGTCCGCACCCACCGCGTAAGCGGTCTAAACAACTTCTGAAAAATTTTAAACACATGTCGAGGATATAAATCACATAGATTAAATTGAACCAAAATCCCTACCTCAAGAGTCGTCGAGTGAGGGTTCGTCGCGGAAAGGGACGTCGCGGAATTGATCGTCGCGGAAGAAGGGCGATCATCCCGTCGTAGTGGAACAATGTCTCCCTTCCTTTGACACTGAATAAAATAACGATGTGATGCACGTAGGGTCGTCGATCTCCGAGGAAGGCGTCTCTCACCGTCGTCCGTCATCGGAGGTCGGCCTTCTGCGTGTTCTTTGTCGAGGATGAAAAACATCAAGAACTTGAGAAAAATTCTCCCAATCCTCTCACAACCCAACAACCCTTAATAAAATAAGAGTTTGTCTTATTTTATTTTTCAAGCCATGCTTTTTGAAATTCAAAAACTAAACAATCAATTAAGTGAATTAATTGCAACATTTAAACCACCAAATTAATTGAGGCGTTTCATAAACCGAAAAACGCAAGGGATAACTTCCACTTAAAAGGGGTGCAGGAGCATTACCTTATTAAAGTAGTGGGTTTAGGAAGAAAAGAAATAGTGGGGCTTGTGTGGGTCCCACCTCACAATTATCCTACCTAGTGGGTATGATATTGTGGGTCCCACATCATCCACTTAGCTTGCGTTAATCAAAAATAAAATAAAATTGGTTGCACCACTTTTATTTTATTCTTTTGCTTAACCACAAAATTTTGAAACCACACCCAAGGAAACGCAACTATGGAAAAGGTGTTTCTAAGCAATTACTAGCGCTGCGATTCCATCGATTTCCTCATCTTTCGATTCCAAGCACCAGTTCAAAAGTTAGGAAAACCCACTCGTTCGTTCACTAAACATACCCGAGATAAAATTTCAAAAATGATTCCGAGCACACTGGGACTCTGAATCAGGTGCCTTCAGAAACCGAGTTCTTGTAAAATACCAATGAAAATGAAGGAAAATTTTCTATTGAATTTTATGGGTCTTTACATTACTCCCACCTCAGGGCTTTACGTCCCCGTAAATATACATCATAAACTATGAAAAAAATGTGGGTACTGCACACGCATCTGAGACTCCCGCTCCCAAGTGCTCTACTGGACGATCCCGTGCTGCCATCTGATGTGCACTAGAGGAATCGACCATCCACATAGGACATGCTCCTGTAGATCCTCGATCTCCAATGGGACCTTTGCAAAAGTATCCCAATCATTTATGTCCAGCTCCCCGTGGTCAATGTTATGTGTCGGGTCGTGCACATATCTCCTTAGGTGAGATAGGTGGAAGACATCATGCACCCGGTGCAACTGAGGTGGTAGAGCCAGGCGATAAGACACCTCGCCTACCCTGTTGAGGACCAGGAACAGTCCGTTGAAGCATGGAGATAACTTGCCGCCTCGGCCAAATCAACGTAATCCATGTTGAGGTGAGACCCGCAAGAAGACGACATTGCCATCCCCGAACTCTAGTGGTCCCCACCTTCTGTCATCACAAGACTTTTTCCGGCTCTAAGCTATCCTCATCTACTCTTGGATGAATTAGACCCTATTCTGTCCTACAAGAGTTGCTGAGATTTATTCTTTTCCGAAAAGAGAAATATGGTCTCATCCTCTGGATGAACCACGTTCTTTGCCTAATACATTCAATCCCGACATGGATGATACCAATCCATTCCAAGGATGACGTGGTAAGGCCTCGATGATATACCAATAGATTCAACCATTACTCTTGCCTCTAAGGGTTGAGTCACACTATCGGCATCAGTGTGTGGTCACTGGTTCTCCACAAGTAGGTATCTCAAAGTGAGGTTCATGTCAAAAGTTTTTAAACCGGAACCTCTTTCTAACAACATGAAGGTTAACTCCACATGAAAGGTGTATTTTATTACTACATCTCAATGTACAAAGACACACAACATCTACAAACAAACATAAAAAATTCTAGAAGCACCATGGACAATAGTCTCCAGGTCTGGAGCTAGCCCCGCTCCTGTCCATCTGCTCCTGGAGCTCCATGATCGTAGGCCTCCACTACATGAAGCAGAGCTCTCCCATGTCCACAGGTTCCCTACAGTCGGGGTGGACCTCCAGGTGGTGGTGGTGGAAACACCTCGAAGCGTCGTCCAACTCTAGCTACCCGGCCAGATCCCCTGCCACGGTCTCCTACTCCATGCGATCCACCTCGATTGAACCTCTTCCTCTGCCAGGGAGGTCCGTAATTTATCTGCTGATCATCGGTATGGTGGGTCGGACAGTCATGAGCCATGTGACCAACCCCGCCACAGGAGTAACATTGTCTGCCCATGGTAAGTCATTCTCCACCCCAGGTTCCTCACACAAACGAACCCGTGTCATGTGGTCGACCACCTATAGGTCTATTCCTCTTAGACCTCTGCGTCATCCGTCTACTGATTGCTGCAGAAGACTCTGCCGCATCCCAGCTAGTGGTGGGTCCTCCTGCTGGAGACTGCTCAGCAAGGAAACACTCAATGAGAAGGGATCGCTCCAGTACCACTGCCTGTGATGGAATGCTGAGGGATATCAGCGATGCCCTGATCTCATGTCTCATTCCCTACTCAACGGTTTGGGCCTAGAAGAATGGGTCTCGTACCATGTCCGTCGAATAACGCGAGAGATCGGTAAATCTCGCCGAGTACTGGGCGACGGTCATGCTGCCCTGCCGCAATTGTAGAAGCTCCTGGATGTGCGCTGCACAGAGGGTGGCTGGGATGAACTCTGAGTGGAAGAGGCTCTCAAAGTCAGTCCAGTGGAGAGATGCCTCGTCGTGCACCTGGAGCATCATGTTCCACCATCTGCCTACTGCCGCGTGCAAGAGATTTGCTGCAAGGATCATCATGAGGTCTGATGGTGTCCCTACCAAACGGAAAACTCATACAACTACCTCCATCCAATCCTTGGCTTCCTGAGGGTCCATCTCCATGCCGAACATGGGCAGTTTCTGATGCTAAAACACATGCAGTGCACTAAGGCGACTTGCACCATCAGCGGCTGGGGTCGGTAACATCGGTGGCTCGGAGGGTAGAGGTACCGCTGGTGCCTCTGCTGTTAAATGGCCATGTACCGAGGCCTCGTCGCTCGGTGGGCTGTCGTCACGCACCACACTCAGAACCCTAGCTGGCTGGCGTCGTTGGGCCATCCTGAAAGGACACATGTGAGGCATATTCAAACAGTATACCTGGTGAGCTGACACAAAGAAAACTTGAAACACACATGCAATAAATGTTTTCATGCACTAAGTCGGAAATCAGAAGTCAGGGTTCTAGTGTACGGATACGTTGGCTGCCGCACCAAAACTGGACTCCCTGCACTGATAACCACACTCAATACTCTTAACACTATTGCTTCACATAAATAAAGATCAGAGTCCTGAGTTCTGCAGTAGAACTGAACTCCTCTGATACCAATTTGTCATGACCCGTCCTCGGGGCCCGTGTTGTGACTACCCCTAGCCCGCCTTCCATAGGCCAGGGGATGGCGACTAGCACCAAGGTGTAATTCCCGATAAAAAGGGAAGGCATTTCCTTGGTAAAGTAAAAAACACACAGATTAAGCCAGTAGAAGTAAACACTAATTAAAAACTGGGTACAATAGTAAGTGCGGAAAAGTAAGTGGGACATAATACAAACCCAAACTGAAAGTAAAGTACAACTGAAAAAGGGAGTACAACAACTGAAAGAAAAGCCGTAACGTCGAGCCTACACTAGAAGTCCCACCTGAAGTGTGGGTACAGATAGCCTCCACAGCTCCTCGGGTCCAGCCGTCCACTCCGAGTACGTCCCGTCCAGTGGTCCACCTCTAGGTACCGACCTGCTCTGCAAGCCTCAATCACGATCATCGATGTCTGTCATCCACAACCAGTACAACGTAGTACAGGCATAGCCTGTGCAAGGGTGAGTATAAGCTACTTAGTAGGGACCCCGAGCCCTCTGATGGTCTCCCAGAATCCACAAAGGATAATCCACAAATGAATGATACAATCACGAAGTAACATCCGACACAACTTAGGTATATGCCCATACATATACCTAAGTCATCAATTCAGCTCCAACATCCAAGCTCAAGTACAACCCAGTCCACATAGGAAAACATAACCCGTTCCACATAGGAATTCACAACCCAATCCACATAGGAATGTATAATTTTATCCACATAGGATATCAAGTCAATATTATCGATGATAATATTGAAATTCAAGACTCAACACACATAGGTATACTTCTTCATATGACGATAAAGATGATCAGATGTAGCCACTGATTCATCTAAGCCGTCGGAACCGCATAGGATCGATAGGTACTAACCCCCACAATGACCAACACAGGATCTGATCATGATGATGAAACCATAGTTATTGGGAAACTCCTTCCCTATCGAGTACAATGTCATGCCGCTACAACCAAGCTCTTCCCTCTAACCTTGGACTCCTGTAGTACTCCACCTGTCGAGTACTGTGGGCCTGCTGCTACAACCTAGCACTTCCCACCATGGGTCTGCCGCTACAACCAAGCGCTCCCCCTCAGAGCCTTTAGAGGTACTCCATCTGTTGAGTACCGCGGGTCTGCCGCTACAACCAAGCGCTCCTCCTCCATGGGTTTGCTACTACAACCAAGCGCTTCCCCTCATAGCCTCTAGAGGTACTCCTTCTGTTGAGTATCGCAGGTCTGCCGCTACAACCAAGTGATCCTCCGCCGTGGGTTTGCCACTACAACCAAGCACTTCCCACTGAGCTATTCGTAACACACTGAGTTGTTTTATCACCAGTCGCCAAGTCTCAACTAGCTCTAGGGTTTCCGCACACACCATGCTCGTTTTGGGAGGGTCCACTCCACGAGCCAAGAGGTCGATGCATTAACTGACATGTATTCCGGAGTTGATGTATCCCAAAAACTACCGTAGTGTTCACCATAGAACCCACGGAGGATTCCTGTATGGTTGTCTCCATAGTCGAAACCACAGAGGATTCCAGTAAGAAAGTCATCGTTGTCGCAGTCGCAGCCATGTCTAGGGTTCTCGGACACAGTAAGCTCGTTCGGGAGGGTCCGCTCCACTAGCCGAGGGTCTGATATATCAACTCACACGTAGTCCAATGTTGATTTATCCAAAATTTCTGTATCGTCAACAGGAACTCAACATCATAGACGACGCGTCAATCGGATGCCCGGTCTGAGAGTTACTGGCTTTTTCATCCCAGGGGCTCATTTGGTTTTTAAGTCAAAACCAACCCGACCATACTCCAACCGCATCCAAACCACAAGCACAGTAATCCAAAAGGTCTGTGTCACTTATATAAATCTATCAAAGTCAACGGCACGTCAATCGGATGTCCGGAGCTCAAGTTATAAGTGTTTCGGCTCCGAGGGCCTGGTTGGTTTCGTGTACGAACCAACCCGACCGAAACCAATGTTCTACAAAACCTTGAGTGTAATATACTAGAAAGACCATCTCGATCCAAGGATCATATCGCAGCTGACGGTGTGTCGATCAGAGGTCCGTAGACCATGTTATGGGCAAAAGATCGTGAGAGGTCCCGAAATAGGGGGTCTGGGCCTGGTCCGACTCGGCCCTACCCGCCCCCTGGGTCGGCCCGAAGAGGGTCGACCTGACCAGGGTCCGGGTCCGACCCGGCGGGGTGCGGCCCGGCCCGGTAGGGTGTGGCCCAGCATGGCCCAGCCTGGGGCGGCGCTGGCCGAGAGGGCCGGCACGGCTCCGACCGAGCGGCCGCGCAAAGGAGGCGCTGCCCCTAGAATGAAACTGCAGCCCCCGCGTGGGGGCCACACCTTGCCAATAGACGCGGCCTAGCGCCGCGTCCCTGCCTCCTTGGTCCTGTGCGGTTGCGGGACCAGCAGCCTGCCGGCGCGGCATCAGCCGCGACAGCCCTTCCCTACGGCGCGCTATGCGATGCCACTTCCCGGCGGCCACCCGGTTCCGGCCGCCGGGGCTGCCGTGCCGGTGTGGCGCACCGGTAGGGTTTTCCACGGACCATTGGACACTCTCCGATGGTCCATTTGTTCTGTCTTTTTTGCCAGCGGTCCTCTTAGGACCGTCTCTTCACTGCGACGACCTCAAAATGCCCTTGCAGCCAGCTTCGTCAACGCCCGCCGATCCGCACACCAAGAATGAAGAAACGGTGGGTTAGGACTTGTTCGTTGGTCCTCACCCACTGCGTTAGCGGTTTAAATGGCTTCCGAAAAATTTTAAACACGTGATGAGGATATAAATTACATAGATTTAATTGAACCAAATCCCCTACCACAAGCGTCGTCGAGTGAGGGTTCGTCGCGGAAAGGGACGTCGCGAAATTGATCGCCGCGGAAGAAGGTGTATCGTTGCATCGCGGAGGAACGATGTCTCCCTTCCACTGACGCGGAAAGAAAAAACGAGGTGATACACGTCATGTCGTCGATCTCGGAGGAAGGCGTCTCTCACCTTCGTCCGTCGTCGGAGGTCGGCGTTATTCGCATTCTTTGTCGAGGAGGAAGAACATCATGAACATGAGGAAAATTCTCCCAAGCCTCTCACAACCCAACAACCATTAATAAAATTAGAGTGTGTCTTATTTTATTTCTCAAGACATGTGTTTTGAAATTCAAAAACGAAACAATCAATTAAGTGAATTAATTGCAACGTTTAAACCGCCAAATTAATTGAGGCATTTCATAAACAGAAAAATGCAATGGTTGACTTCCACTTAAAAGGGGTGCAGGTGCGTAACCTTATTAAAGGAGGGGGTATTAGAAGAAAAGAAACAGTGGGGCTTGTGTGGGTCCCACCTAACAATTATCCTACATAGGGGGTAGGATATTGTGGGTCCCACTTCATCCACTTAGCTTTGGTTAATCAAAAATAAAATAAAAATGGTTGCACCACTTTTATTTTATTCTTTTAATTAACCCCAAAATTTAAAAACCACACCCGAGAAAATGCAACTCTTGAAAAGGTGTTTCTATGAAAAAATATCAGCGCTACGATTCCATCGGTGTCCTCGAATTTCGATTCCGTGAACCAGTTCAAAAGTTAGGAAAACCCGCTCATTCGTTCACAGAAACGTACTCGAGCTAAACTTTGGAAAATGATTCTGGGCACATCGGGCCTCAGAATCAGGTGTCATCAGAAACCACATTCTTGTAAAATCCCAAAGAAAATTAAGAAAAAATTTCCTTTGAATTTTACAATTCTTTACACATATGGTTAAATGTATTAAAGAAGAGGGGTAAGGATAAATGGAATGTGTTCCACCAAAGACACTTTCACAACACCCTTCAAGAAAAATATATTGTTTATAAAATTGTTAATTTTCTTCACATATCATGAAATAATTCTATGTAATATTGAATCCTATGAACTAAATTAATAAATATATTAAATTCATTCTATTACTGTATATTCATAAAATTTATGTATTGTTTCTATAATAATTTTTTGGTTTCTGAAAAAAATATTACTATAAAATATGTATATTTGAATATATAAACCATATAGGTATAGAACAATTACATGTAGTAACGTATGTTATCCATGTTGAAGATAAAGGGTGGTTCTTAAGTCAGTGGTAAGAAGAACACAACTTCTAATTTCAAAATATATTCATCTTGTTGCATAATTGTTGTATATTACCAATAAATTAATCCCACATATTCATTAGACATTAGGATACATTATTCTTGCATGGAAATAAATGTTTTTGATCATGTCTAATATCAAATATATAGGTATGTAATTCTTGTTTCATTAGAAATATTCGATTAATATAAATGTACGTCACTAATACCTAATTTTGGTAAGATAATAATTTTTTTCAGAAGAACTATATATTATTCAAGGATATAATCAGCATGGTTTCAAAATATATATATTTTGAGAGATTAGGTAATATCTATACTCATATATACATAATTTTGGATATACAATCATTTATAAATAACGGTAGGCTTCAAAGTTGTCGTGATTTGTTCATATAGTGAGTGTGAACAATTTGAATGATAATATAGATGAAACAAGTACGTCCTAATATTCACTATGTGTTTATTATATTACATGGAAATGATGTATGGTATATTCATGGTTGAAATATGTGTGTTTTTTTGGCCTTTGTGTTGAATAATTTCATAACAATTATTAATCGATCATTATAATTTAGCATGTAGTAATTCTTTAATACATAATACCTAATTCACATCCAATAACTGATACTAATAATTTAGATCAATGATGATTCATACATCTTATTAATGTAGAATAAAATTTAGTGTTGAGTATTTCCACAACACACATATTCATATAAAAAATGGGTCATGATGTATATAAAATGAGAATCAATGTTAAAACTCAGGCATTGTAGATACAACAATTTTCTCAGACATGAAATCCAAATAGAGATATTATCCCATATCAATATTCCAATTATAATTTAAATTTAAATTAATATGATAAATTATATGAAAGAGTTACACACGGTTCTAAGAACAAGTGTTTTTTTGGAAAGAGTTTTTTATATTATAAAAAAATGCAATAAGAGAAAACTAAGGTGATTCAAAATTAGTTATCATAAAATTTTAAGGATATCATAGAAATCTATATTGTAGTAAATTTATTGATTATTTGTATATTATATTTCTATAGATGGTTGTATATCTATTTTTGAGATATTTCAATAATGGTTGTCATAGATATATATAAATCCAAATATGCATAGGTAGTTGGCATAAAAAACAGTCATAAGAGCTAGTTGAATGTATTGTTATAGATCAACATTGTATTGTAATAGTTTTTTAATGCACCATTTTCTTAGGTAAACGTGATTTATATTTGTTTTGTAAAAGCTACAACATTAATTTTGTTCTGTAAAAGGTACAAAATTAATTTTGTTGTTTAATATGTCATCCGAAGAGATTGAAGGATCTAAGGTGTTATTTTTATATGTTTTTTAAATCTTGTTAAGTTACTCAATAGTTTTAATCGGTTTGGGGAGTGTCAGGATATGATAGCCCAATTTTGATAAGGACGTATTAGGACACATGGTAGGATCATGGTTCATCTAATTGTGTAAACAAAACTAGGAAGCTGTTTTTATTAAGGGACATAGTATTCCGATACCATGAGGTACCTTCTAGGAAATCTTGAGATGGAATGTAGGTGTGAAGTGTCAGCTACACAATTGAAATTTTAATTTCAAAAAATAGTGGAAAAATGTGAGTATATTTCCATTGGACAGTGGGAATCTCACCCTTGGTGTGTAGTTTTAGAAACCAATAAGTGATTATATCACTTTTTAAATATTCTGAAATGGCATAATCTTATCCACTTTTTAATGATTCTTCTCCCCCTTTTCCTTCAACCACACGTTTATCTCCTCTAACATGTTGTGGTGCTTCTTATTCCCTTTTCATAAGGTTTAATCCTATGTCTATATTTTATCATCAAATTAATCTCTATTGGTAGGATTATACTTTTCTTAGTAATCCCTTCAATAAAAGTTCTAATATTACTTGTTCATATCACCATATGAAATTTTAAATCCAGAAGATATCTTTTTCACTATTCATGTGGTGTTTTTTTAAATAATTGTTTCCATTAGATGTGGCTCAAATAAAAAGTATTTATTTGATAAAAGGGTGCGAATGAGTATAATGTTGGAAGTTCCTATAATTATTCTTCAATATATATGTGTCATGGAGTGATTAATTTAATAAAAAAATGGGGTTTTTTGATTAAAAACCTTTATAAATTTATTCTTGTTTTATGTTTTAATATAGTTTGTGAGATTCTGACAAATTGGGATTGTTTGTTTTGTTCTTAAATTAGATTAATTATATTGTGATAAAATTAAATCAGTTCCATGGGAATGTGTAGGGAGTTTAATATGTTACACAGGTTGATTTTTATCATTGGGTCTTAGTGTACATGATTCTTCAGATAGTGGATATTTCCAGATATACATAGAGTGATGTTTATCCGCATGTCGAGGCAACACTATTTCAAAATATTGAGCCGATGAGGTCTTCTGGCTGAGAGAATGTATCATTAGAAATGGGATGGTTTTCAACATTGGGAATTGGGTGACCTATTTTGCAAGTGGAAACATGGTTGTTAGTGGGTGTGTAAAAATAAATTTTGTTTATTTCCGCTCATCGTTGTGGGCCGACATTATCATTAGAGTACTATGCACACACATAAGAATCTATTGAGGAAGGTTTGACCACTCATTGTTGATGGATTCCAAAATAGTAATATTATCATATGGGATCATGCTGAAAATTAGTTATGTAGTATGTTCTCAGCATATAAATACACAAGAGATTTTGTTTGATAACATCATTTGGGGGCTGAGGCTCTCCATATTAGTTCAGTCTAAGGGGACGAGATTACTAGAAGATAGATATCACCATACCTTTGGATGTATGGATATTGAGATGATAGTGTTTTATTTGTAATTCGGGGATGGATATATCTAGGACTTAAGACAACAATTTTTGGAACTAATGGTCACTTTTGAATAGTAGTTCGAGGGACCCCATTATTATTTTAGTTGAAAGTAGACCTGATTTTCATTACATGAATGGGAGCACATGAGGTGTTAGATGGAAAGAGGTTATAACTGAAATGAACATTGATGACATATTGAGGTAAATATCTTAGGGCTGAACATAGATATATAATTATACCCCAAAATTGGAAAATAATATTGAAACACTCACTTTTGGGTATTGAGAACAAGATGAGAAAGTTGTATATTTTTATGCATGAGTGAAATTTTAATTTATTTAGATATTTCTAAATTATATTGTTTTGGATTTGACATTTGAACACATTGGTAGTGGCCTACTATGTTGATACTCACAACCTATAGGGCCCCTTATGACATGTTTAGTCATTAAGGATTTGATATCAGGTAAGGTATTAGGCTCAAGAAAGGGGCTATAATGACTAGGGATACACTGCTCTTGTTTGGGATGGATTATGGTGGATTAAGTGGGTTATTTTTATCTCTATTGACCCTATTTTTTTCATAAACATACTTATGTGGTTGGCCACTAGTGACCTTGTTCAAAAAAAAAATTATGTCCTTTCATGGAATTTGTTCTTGCTATTACTGATACTTTTTTACATGATTCTAATATGCTTATTCTCTTACTTTCATTGTTATGGTCTTTCATATACAGCATTATATATATATATATATACCATTATTAACATCATCAAAAATGCTAAAGTCTCCTCACTATAACATAATCATATCCTTTTTTTGTAGTTGGCTACAATTTGTGTGTGGGGATGGGGGCTTATGACCTCATGGCCCACCATCTAGAAGAATATATATAGTGGCTCTTAAAGAGGGGTTCTAGAAATTAAATAAAATGAGTTTATTTTTTTTGTTCTTATTTTTTGGGATATATTAGAATAGGGCGTAGGATGTATTACTAATTAGGTATGAAGTCTATGTTTGGGTGACATAATCCCCATACATAGGTGATACATATATTTTCTGTGGGTGAGAAATTGATGTTCTCAATTTCTCTTTTACATTTTATTTACCTCCACCTCGACTCAAACACATTGGTGTAATGTTTTGGGATTACGAGTTATTGAGCATTAGCCTTTTTGGTAGTATTGAACTCATATATCCCTATTATCTGGTTCATATTGAGATTAATGTGTTCTACTATGAATATATGGTATATACAATCTTGACACTATTATTGGTAGGGAGGGATAAATAAAGGAGGTAAGAAATTTAAAACATAAAATATATAAACAATGTTTTTCTATATAGCATTTTTGGGGAATTATACATGGCCACCCCAGATTGATGATATTTTATATATATGACATGTGGTACTTGACACTATTACGTGTATGAAATATTCTATGAGGCTGAATAATATGTGATTCATTACTCTGATATGGGTATATATTAGGTTATGAGGCTATATATCCTGAAACTTGGTTGTGGTAGGAGTGTGTAAGGGCGGTGAGATGTGATGAGTATTATTGATTCCTCAATATTTTATATATATAATACTATTATGATTATTTTGACTGTGGTGTTTTATCTTCAACGTTAATCTAGATAGACATATTCTTGTTGAGAATCAGGAGGGAGGAGAATTATTTCCAAATTAAAATTAATGGGATGAGGCCCCTGAGGTTCGAGATGATCATAATACACCAGTACATGCTTTGATTGTAGTGGGATAGCCAAAAAAGGTGCCATATTTTGGGACATGGTAAGATGAGAAACACATTGAGACATTTGTTCGGGTTATACCGAGTATTGTCAGGGATGCTCATGGAGCTAAGTCGTTCATGGAATATCTGACTCATGAGTTCCAGTGTCAGTACACACCACTATATTAGGGTGAGATTAGACCACAAGGAGTAGAGCACTGGATTAATCATGTGGATACTATTGTCACCTGGCTTGAGAAACCACCAAGTGTGAGGGTGAATTTCGATACTAATATTCTCATAGAACTCGAAAAGTGTTATTGGGATGTACATGTGTGTCATAGTAGGCATGAATGACTAACATGTAAGTATTTCAATTCTAGGTACTTCAAGATCATATTCCCAAAGACATTAATGATTGATGGAGAATATTAATTTTTGAACCCAGTGCAAGGTGATATATACATTATGGATTATGCAGTTAATTTCTCAATCTTATCATGATATTCACCTTCTATGGTAGGTGAAGACATCACCACGGTGAGTTATTTTGTGGATGGATTGTGGAATTCCATCAGAAGTCACGTGAATATGATTAGCATTACCTCATTTATATTAGTAGAGTATAATGTGATTTAAGATAAGGGAAACATGGTGGAATGTTCATATCTGAGATAAGTGATGGTGTTAGTTGGTATTATCAGTTATTCTACGTGTATCAAAAGTGAAACTGTGAGTAGTATCAGTACAGCTGCTAAGAAATATAATTAGGTAGGTCATCGAGGAGTGTTTCATTGATTGTGTGCTTCCATTTCAAGAATTTAGGGAATGTTTGGGATCATAGTGAGTGATACCCAAATTATTGTTAAGAATGTAGTTTATGTGGAATTTAATCTAGTACTGCAGGAATCCTTATTGGATATCTGAGCTCTAGGGACCTTCTTAGACTCAAGGAACCAATGTATGAACATGATTGGTACCAGGATCTAGTATCATGGATTGTAAATCACACATAGGTCTCATAAGGTAGATATAGGCCAAGATTATGGCTCAATGGTATGTAGATACTATTTATCTATATGCATATGAAGCATCAGTTAGTCATCCATTAATCCCGGGTCATTCTTATTATATAGAAAAATAAAATTCGGATAGGGAGAATATGATGATTATAGGTTCTCTGTGATTGCTGGAATAATTTTTTTTGGATTTAATGATTTATATTGTATAAGGTGCATGTTAGATAATTGAATTAAATCTAAATTGGTCAATATTTTTCTATTTGATAAATGTGTTATATTAAAGAGATTTCTTGGAATCATGACATATTTTGGGAATCAGTTTTGATAGGTGGAATGAATAAGGTTTATAGGATTCAATAACACATTGGGAATACATATATATATATGATGAAATATTATTTTTAGCATCAGATGTGATTCGAGATATTTGGGAATCAGATGAGATGTGATACTCATTTGCGCCATGTATGAAACAATTATTAAAGGGAATCTGATGAGATATAGAAATTCATGGGGATCAGGTATGATACATGTGTAATTAAAATCCTATTGAGTTGTAATAATTATTATATGTCATTGGGGAACTTGTATTTCTAAGAATGTTCAGTGCAACCATCACAATATTTCATTTTTTTGTTAGGAAGCGAGTTAGTTGGTAATTCGTATAGTGGAGATAACTAAAAAGGGGATTGAACATAAATAATAACTAATGTAGATCGGGTTAATGTAAATGTGATTGGTATGTTGATACCATATCTAAAAAATTCCACATAGCTCAAAAAAGATCTATCTTATGGTGTGGAGGTTGTAATATCCAATGTTCTGCATTATGTTGTTTTCCAAGGAAAACATGATTTTTTATTTTATTAGACATTCCATCATTTATATTACGATTATAGACCTCATTAGTAGATTTTGACTACTACAATGTGATTTAACTAGAATAATTTAATAATTTCTGAGTGACCTAATATATTTATTGGGATTTGGGAGTGATAATATCACAATTCCTAGTTTATGGAAAGGTAGAGTGGGTCACACCGTATGCATAGAGTTATTCTAACTATGTAAAATACACCGTGCCAAACTTTTTTGTTATGAGTAGTGGTTTCTTAAAACCATTAAGCACTTTCTAGGAATCTATGGATTGGATTTTATGTGTGTAATGATAGAATAGTTGTTGTCACATTGTTTTTTAAACTATATAGCCAGACCATGATATGTGTTTTCACTTTAGATTTTTATCACCACATGGTTGGTGCACATTTTTCTAAAAAATTAAGTAACCATAATTATTTATAAAATAATAATAATAATGCTTTACATGATCTTCATTAAGATTATTCTCCCTCCTTTCATTATAAAATGCACTTTCCTCATCCACTATGCCATAGAGATTCTATTTCCCTTCTCTTTTTCTTTGAGCCTCCATTTTCATTTGAGATCTAATTCAATATCCAATGGTTGTGTTGGATTTCATGTGGCCACACCTTGTCACAACCCATCCTCGGGGCCCGTGCCGTGACTACCCCAAGCCCGCCTTCCATAGGTCAGGGGCTGGCGACTAGCACCATGGCGTAAATCCCGATAAAAAGGGAAGTCATTGCCTTTGTAAAGTAAACAATCACACAGAGTACAAGCGGAAGAAGTAATCACTAAGTAAAAACTGAGTACAACAGTAAGTGCGGAAAGTAATAAAGGGGCCGGAAATTCAAGCCCAACTGTAAAGTACAACTCGAAAGGGAAAACAACAACTGAAATGTAAAGCTGCTACGCCGAGCTGTCCACTGGAAATCCCACCTGAAGCGTGGGTACAGATTGCTCCTCTACTCCTCGGGTCCCGCCGTCCGCTCCGAGTATGTCCCGCCCAGTGGTCCACCTCCGGGTACCGCCCCGTCGTCACGTCCACCTCTGGGTACCGTCTCGTCGTATAGTCCACCTCCAGGTACCGTCCAGTCCTCAAACACTCGGCCTCTGTCAGCACTGCCCGTCGTCTGCAACCAACACAACGAGGTGTGGGCATAGCCCGTGCAGGGGTGAGTATAACGATACTCAGTAGGGACCCCGAGACCCTCAAGGTCTCACTAAACCAACAAGGATAACCACAAAGAAGATCTCAACAGATAACCTCTCTTAGGTATATGGCCATACATATACCTAAGTTATCAAGTAACCCATCTCAATCATGAGAAAACACAAGGATTGTAAAATCAACGGATAACCACTACCCGGGTATATGCCCATACATATACCTAAGTTAGAAAGTGACCCATCTCAATCATGAGGTAAACACAAGGTCAAAAGTCTCAACTCAAACCAGGATTTTCATTATCGAAACCGTAACTGCTGAAGAGCTCCGTCTCTGGAGTGTATAGTGGTCCTGTCACGACTCCGAGGTACTGCTCACTAACCTAAGACTGCTGAAGAACTCCACCCATCGAGTACTGCGGGCCAGCTGCTACAACCAAGCGCTCCCATGTGTCGCTACAACCAAGCGCACCTCTGTCGTGGGTCTGCCGCTACAACCAAGCGCTCCCATGTGCCGCTACAACCAAGCGCACCTCTGTCGTGGGTCTGCCGCTACAACCAAGCGCTCCCATGTGCCGCTACAACCAAGCGCACCTCTGTCGTGGGTCTGCCGCTACAACCAAGCGCTCCCATGTGCCGCTACAACCAAGCGCTCCCATGTTCCGCTACAACCAAGCGCACCTCTGTCGTGGGTCTTCCGCTACAACCAAGCTCTCTCATGTTCCGCTACAACCAAGCGCACCTCTGTAACACACCGAGTCGTTAGATCAGCAGTCGTCGGGTCTCAGCCAGCTACACGGTCTCCGTACTCCGCACGCTCGTCACTGGGAGGGTCCGCTCCACGAGCTACAGGTCGATACTCCATGTATCTCAAAGTCCCACGAAGAAGTATCTCAAAGGACCGCCACGTCATAGGGATCTCAACGCAACAGACAGTGCGTCAATCGGACGCCCAGTCTGTGAGTTATTAGCCTTTTCGTCCCAGGGGCCCGGTTGGTTTCGTGAGCGAACCAAACCCGGCCGTATCTCAACTGTACCCCGAACTCTCATAGGGTAAACTCATAGGGACCGTTTCTCAACGCGATCACCAACGCCGCTGACGGTTCGTCAAACAGATGTTCTGTCAGAAAGATATCAGCTTTTCCGTTCCAGGGGCCCGGTTGGATTTCGGTGCCATCAAACCCAGCCACTATCCATCTGCATCCAAAACTCGGGCGGAGGATGCCAAAAGTTCTGTATCGTCAGTAGGAACGCAACGCAACAGACGGCGCGTCAACGGACGCATGGTCTGGAAGTTATTGGCTTTTCCGTCTCACACCCACCCTGAGAAACTTCCCAGGAGGTCACCCATCCTGATCACTACTCTAGGCCAAGCACGCTTAACTATGAAGTTTTAATCACGTAGCCTCCCGAAAAGGAAGATGTACCTTGAGTATAGTATACCGAAACGACCGTCTCGATCCAAGGATCACGTTGCCGCAGACGGCGAGTCGTTTGGAGGCCTGTAGCCCAAGATATGGGTGGAAAACCGAAACCCGTCCGAAACCGGGGGGTCTGGGCCCGAACCGACCCGGCCCGACCCCCCTGGTCCGACCCGAACCGGGTCGGCCCGACCCGGTCTGGCTGGACCCGGCCCGGCCGGCGGCGCGACCCGGCCGGCGGCGCGACCCGGCCGGCGGTGCGGCCAGCGCGGCGGCGCGGCCCAGCGCGGCGGTGCGGCCCGGCGCGGGGGCGCGGCCAGGGCGCCGCACGTGCGCCACACGCGGGGAGGGGGGGGGGGTAAACTCCCCCCGGGTTTTGTGGATCTCGGTCGGCCTTAGGCCGGCCGTTTTCCTTTCACACGCGGGACCCGCGGGGTCCCGCCTCCTAAGCAAACCGGCGGGCCGCCTTCCACCCTTCCGCCGCGGCCCGATGGTCGCGGCTCTTCTGATCTCCGGCGGGCGGCGAGGCCGGCCGCCTCTGGCTGCTCCGCTGCAGCCGAGCCGGCCGCGGCTCTTCATTAACCGCCGGCAGCCGGTTTTCCGGCCGCCCCTTCCAGCTCTGCTGCGGCTCAAGCCGCGATCCTTGTTCGATTGGCACGGCGCGACGGCGCCGCCCCCCTCCGCCGTGGCCCGACTTCGGCCGCAGTCTCTTCGACTACCTTCGACGCGACGCGACGGCGTCGCGTTCTTGAAATCTTTCCACGGCATGGCGCGACGACGCCGCGCGTATCTTCCGCATTAAACCGCATGAACCCGCGTGGTGCGACGGAACCACGCCCTTCCGAACCATTCCACAAAAAATAAACACGAAGTAAAAGAGGAGGATCGGCCGGGTTTGTACGGTCCGAACTCCTCACGTTACAAGGATAGCAATCGGCCTTTAACGAATAATAAACTTTCACAATCTTTTTAGATTAAATAAAAAGATTTGAAAATCAAGGCCCGACAAATATAAACAATCAAGTTCGAAGAAAGTTCCACATAACTTTAAAAAAAAAATTTACCACGAATAATTTTCAAGTCGAAATTCTCGAACAAATATAAACAATTGAAACAAACCCCTACCTCGGTTCAAGTGCGAAGCACGTCAACAAACCGCGGAAGACGAGCGTCGCGGAGGTCGGGCATTGCGGTAATCGTTCGTCGATTCCGTTGACGTAGAGGTACGTCCGAAGAGGTACGTCGTTGGTGAATCTTCGTAAGTCGACGAAGAAAGTCCGAGGAGGTAGCGGCGTTCCCTTTCGTTGACACGGAAGACGTCGTCGATCTTCGGAAACAATCCGGCTAGGAAGAAGAGAGTAGTGGCGTTCTTGAGTGTTCTTCGTGTTCTTCGTCAAAGTTGAGGATGGTAGAGAGAGCTTCTCAAATCCTCTCAAGTGGCAAAAGAAACAAACCCCAAAATGATAAAATAAGCTTAAGATTATTTTATTACACAACCTCCCTCTTAGAATTTCAAAGGTTTGAAATTTAAAACATCTCACCTCAATTAATTATTCCAAGTGTCAAACATTAATTAAAGTGAGTTAAAGGGAAGTTTTAAAAAGAGGAGGTGAAGAGTTAGGGTTCATGAGGGCCCCACCACACTTAATCCTCTCAAGGGAGGTTAAGTGTATGTGGGTCCCACACCTAACTCCCTTTGGGAGGAGTTAACCAACAAGTTAAAAATAAAACGTGTTTCCACATTTTATTTAACTTTATTTTAAAAACCCAAAAACTAACTCTCAACCCGCAATAAACGCAACCTCGGAAAAAGTCTCCTTAAGCGAATATCAGCGCTGCGAGTTCATCGGTGCCATCAGAATTCGATTCCGGGCAACGGTTCAAAAGATAGAAATTCCTGCTCGCTCGTTCACTGAACGTACCCGAGCCACACTTCGGAAATTAATTCCGGGCACACCGAGCCTCGGAATCAGGCGCCGTCGGAAACTGCGTTCTTGTAAAATTACAAAGAAAATTAAGAAAAAATTTTCCTTGAAATTTCCGGGTCTTTACATTATTCCCACCTCAGGGCTTTACATCCCCGTAAAGCTTCAACACAAACAAGTGTCACAAAAGCCGTACAGAGCACGCATCTGAGCCTTCCGCTCCTATGTGCTCACCTGGTGGTTTCGTACTGCCAAGGAAAGTGAACCCGAGGAATCGATCATCCTCCTAGGATATGCTCCTGTCGATCCTCGATCCCCACTGGAATCTCTGTGAAAGACACCCCATCGCCATCGTCCAGCTCCTCATGGTCGATGGTATGCGAAGGGTCGAGCACGTATCTCCTCAGTTGAGATACGTGGAAGTCGTCGTGCACCTGGTGCAACTGTGGTGAATGGGTCAAGCAGTAAACCACCCCATATACCCAGCTGGGGACCTAAGAAGGTCCGCTGAACCCCAGAGATAACTTGCCGCCTTGGCCACATCTTCGTAAACCTCGTCGAGATGAGACCCGTATAAGGACGTGATCGTCATCCTCGAACTCCAGAGGTCTCCATTTTCTGTTAGAAATGGAACTCGAAAGGCTGATGTCATGAGGGTAAGGTTGACCGACTCAAGAGTGATCGGCCGCACCCTCCTGTGCAAGAGTTACCCTGTGCTGCCTGGGGTTTCCTTTTCCGCCGACCAAGGGAAATCCATCCCGACGTTTTCCTAAAACCGTCAATTTGAGTATGAACAGTTATTTCCCATTCCATACTCAAACTAACGTCGTAAGGCCTCGACGCTGTCACCAAGAGATTCCAACCGGAACTCTCGCCTCGAGGGTCTGACCACACCGTCGGCGTAAGTGTGATTATCGAGTCTCCTCCCGAGGTATCTCCAGACGTGAGGGTCAATTCCACGGCTTAACGGAAACTCTAGGTCTGGAACAAGATTTGTGAAAGTAAGGAATGATTCACATCGACTTCCATTACTACAGCAGCCACTAGTGGATACAGACTATCCCTTGAATCATTTCTAGAGCCATTGGGTCACACTCCTTGACCGCAAGCAGCCACATTCTTCCTCCGCCCTCCAGCTCCCTGAGCCTGGTGGTAATAACTAATGCGGGAGGTTGTACCATGTTAGGATGTACACCACCTCATGCTGCTCTCCTAGCTCTGCCTCCACGTCTACTGCTTCGTAGACTCATCTCCCCTTTAAGCTTCCTCTTCTTTAACACGCCCGAGTCTCTAAGACTGGCACCGGTTTCCTGTTTCTTACTGCACTATGCAGTCTTCATCCTCTCTTGGATGTCCTGGACCTACTTTAGTCTCACAAGAGCTGCTATGATTTCTTCTTTGTCGATAAGAGAAACCCGGTCTCATCCCCTGGATGAACCACGTTCGTTGCCTAATATAGTCAATCCTGACATGAATGATGCATTCATTCCATGGATGACGTCGTAAGGCCTCGACGTATCTACTAAGAGATCCAACTGTCACTCTCACCTCCAAGGGTCGAGTCATACCATCGGCATTAGTGTGAGGTCACTAGGTCTCCTCCAGTATAAATCTCGAAAGCGAGGGTCAAGTCAACAGTTTAACCGTGACCACTCATTATCAACCAAACAAAAGGATAGGAAAGCAAACAATGATAAGTGTCTTTTTATTATTGCATCTCATAGTACAAAGACACGAATACAAAAGCAACATGGAACTAGAAGTACAAAGTACGTATCCACTAGTTCCTCTCCTTCCCACCTGCTCTCGGAGCTCTACTGGCTTGTCCACTGCTCGGTTGTTGCTCAAGCACTAGTCGCTGCTTCTGTCTTGGTGGCTCCTCCAACACCCGATGATCAACCGTAGAGGATTCGGACAGTCACGTGCCAGGTGACCCTTTCCGCCACATGAGTAACATTGTCCGTTTTTGGCATACCTGGCTCTGACCCCACCTCGGGTGCCCCGCACCACCGGTCCTAAAACCCAAGATCGTCCAACTGCTAGTCTGGTCCTCTTGGACCTCTGCATCATCTGTCTACTGCCCACAGATGACTCGACTACTGATTCAAAAACACGCGGAAAAGGCAGAAGCTCTTGTACACCCTCGGGGTGTAGAGCTACTGGCACAAACTTCACCCTGAAGAAGGTCTCGGAGTCTTCCCATGCGAAGGTCATCCCATCGCAAAACTGAAACAAGTGGCTCCACCACCTGCATGCTGCTGCCTGAAGGAGGCTGGCAGCAAAGATCACCATGAAGTCTTCTGGCGTCCCTACTAGCCTGAAGACTCCCACCATAGCCTCCAGCCAATCCTCAGCCGCCTGCGGGTCCGTCTCTCCCTGGAACCAGGGTGGCCTCTGGCGCTGGAACTCGTGCAGTGCACTCAAGTGGCATGCATCGCCTATTGCTGGGGCTGGTGGCATCGGTGGCCCAACATATGGTAGTATCGATGGTGCCTCCGCTGGTGCCTCAACTGCAAGAGGGCCCTGTACCGAAGCCTCGTCGCTCGACAGGCTGTCAGTACGCACATCCCTCTGGGCTCTAGCTGGTCGTTCGTGAAAATGCATCCTGAAAGAAACAATGTAACACGGTCAAACAATTATACCTGGTGAGCTGACCTGGTTTGAGGTGACATTTAAAAACTTCTGGAAACACACACGCAATCAGTGTTTTCGTGCACAAAGTCGGAAATCAGTTGTCAGGGTCCTGGTGTATGGATACGTCGGCTGCCCGCACCAACACTGGACTCCCTGAACAGAAAACCACACTCGGTACCCTTAACACTATTGCTTCACAGAAAGAAACATCAGAGTTATAAGTTCTGCGGTAGAACCGAACTCCTCTGATACCAATTTGTCACGACCCGTCCTCGGGGCCCGTGCCGTGACTACCCCAAGCCCGCCTTCCATAGGCCAGGGGCTGGCGACTAGCACCAAGGCGTAAATCCCGGTAAAAAGGGAAGGCATTGCCTTTGTAAAGTAAACAATCACACAGAGTACAAGCGGAAGAAGTAATCACTAAGTAAAAACTGAGTACAACAGTAAGTGCGGAAAGTAAAAAAGGGGCCGGAAATACAAGCCCAACTGTAAAGTACAACTCGAAAGGGAAAACAGCAACTGAAAAGTAAAGCTGCTACGCCGAGCTGTCCACTGGAAATCACACCCGAAGGGTGGGTACAGATTGCCCCTCTACTCCTCGGGTCCCGCCGTCCGCTCCGAGTATGTCCCGCCCAGTGGTCCACCTCCGGGTACCGCCTCGTCGTCACGTCCACCTCTGGGTACCGTCTCGTCGTATAGTCCACCTCCAGGTACCGTCCAGTCCTCGAACACTCGGCCTCTTTCAGCACTGCCCGTCGTCTGCAACCAACACAACGAGGTGCGGGCATAGCCCGTGCAGGGGTGAGTATAACGATACTCAGTAGGGACCCCGATACCCTCAAGGTCTCACTAAACCAACAAGAATAACCACAAAGAATATCTCAACAGATACCCTCTCTTAGGTATATGCCCATACATATACCTATGTTATCAAGTAACCCATCTCAATCATGAGGAAACACAAGGATTGTAAAATCAACGGATAACCACTACCTGGGTATATGCCCATACATATACCTAAGTTAGAAAGTGACCCATCGCAATCATGAGGTAAACACAAGGTCAAAAGTCTCAGCTCAAACTAGGATTTTCATTATCGAAACCGTAACTGCTGAAGAGCTCTGTCTCTGGAGTGTACAGTGGTCCTGTCACGACTCCGAGGTACTGCTCACTAACCTAAGACTGCTGAAGAACTCCACCCATCGAGTACTGCGGGCCAGCTGCTACAACCAAGCGCTCCCATGTGTCGCTACAACCAAGCGCACCTCTGTCGTGGGTCTGTCGCTACAACCAAGCGCTCCCATGTGCCGCTACAACCAAACGCACCTCTGTCGTGGGTCTGCCGCTACAACCAAGCGCACCCACGTGCCGCTACAACCAAGCGCACCTCTGTCGTGGGTCTGCCGCTACAACCAAGCGCTCCCATGTGCCGCTACAACCAAGCGCACCTCTTTCGTGGGTCTGCCGCTACAACCAAGCGCTCCCATGTTCCGCTACAACCAAGCGCACCTCTGTAACACACCGAGTCGTTTGATCAACAGTCGTCGGGTCTAAGCCGGTTACACGGTCTCCGTACTCCGCACGCTCGTCAATGGGAGGGTCCGCTCCACGAGCTACAGGTCGATACTCCAAGTATCTCAAAGTCCCACGAAGAAGTATCTCAAAGGACCGCCACGTCATAGGGATCTCAACGCAACAGACGGCGCGTCAATCAGACGCCTGGTCTGTGTGTTATTAGCCTTTTCGTCCCAGGGGCCCGGTTGGTTTCGTGAGTGAACCAAACCCGGCCGTATCTCAACTGTACCCCGAACTCTCATAGGGTAAACTCATAGGGACCGTTTCTCAATGCGATCACCAACGCCGCTGACGGTTCGTCAAATAGACGTTCTGTCAGAAAGATATCAGCTTTTCCGTTCCAGGGGTCCGGTTGGATTTCGGTGCGATCCAACCCGGCCACTATCCAACTTCATCCAAAACATAGGCGGAGGATGCCAAAAGTTCTGTATCGGCAATAGGAACGCAATGCAACAGACGGCGCATCAATCGGACGCCTGGTCTGGAAGTTATTGTCTTTTCCGTCTCACACCCACCCTGGGAAACTTCCCAGGAGGTCACCCATCCTGATCACTACTCTAGGCCAAGCACGCTTAACGATGGAGTTTTAATCACGTAGCCTCCCGAAAAGGAAGATGTACCTTGAGTATAGTATACCGAAACGACCGTCTCGATCCAAGGATCATGTTGCCGCAGACGGCGAGTCGTTTGGAGGCCCATAGCCCAAGATATGGGTGGAAAACCGAAACCCGTCCGAAACCGGGGGGTCTGGGCCCGAACCGACCCGGCCCGACCCGTCCCGACCCCCCCTGCTCCGCCACGGCCGAGCCGGCCGCGGCTCTTCATTATCCGCCGGCAGCCGGTTTTCCGGCCGCCCCTTCCAGCTCTGCTACGGCTCAAGCCGCGGCCCTTGTTCGATTGGCACGGCGCGACGGCGCCGCCCCCCTTCCTCGTGGCCCGACTCCGGCCGCGGTCTCTTAGACTACCTTCGAGGCGACGCGACGGCGTCGCGTTCTTGAAATCTTTCCACGGCGCGGCGCGACGACGCCGCGCGTATCTTCCACATTAAGCTGTTTGAACCCGCGTGGTGCGACGGCACCACACCCTTCCGAACCATTCCACAAAAAATCAACACGAAGTAAAAGAGGAGGATCGGCCGGGTTTGTACGGTCCGAACTCCTCACGTTATAAGGATAGCAATCGACCTTTAACGAATAATAAACTTTCACAATCTTTTTAGATTAAATAAAAAGATTTGAAAATCAAGGCCCGCCAAATATAAACAATCAAGTTCGAAGAAAGTTCCACATAACTTTAAAAAAAAATTTACCACGATGAATTTTCAAGTCGAAATTCTCGAACAAATATAAACAATTGAAACAAACCCCTACCTCGGTTCAAGTGCGAAGCACGTCAACAACCCGCGGAAGACGAGCGTCGCGGAGGTCGGGCATTGCGGTAATCGTTCATCGATTCCGTTGACGTAGAGGTACGTCCGAAGAGGTACGTCGTTGGTGAATCTTCGTAAGCCAACGAAGAAAGTCCGAGGAGGTAGAGGCATTCCCTTTCGTTGACACGGAAGGCGTTGTCGATCTTCGGAAACAATCCGGCTAGGAAGAAGAGAGAAGTGGCGTTCTTGAGTGTTCTTCGTGTTCTTCATCAAAGTTGAGGATGGTAGAGAGAGCTTCTCAAATCCTCTCAAGTGGCAAAAGAAACCAACCACAAAATGATAAAATAAGCTTAAGCTTATTTTATTACACAACCTCCCTCTTAGAATTTCAAAGGTTTGAAATTTAAAACATTTCACCTCAATTAATTATTCCAAGTGTCAAACATCAATTAATGTGAGTTAAAGGGAAGTTTTAAAAAGAGGAGGTGAAGAGTTAGGGTTCGTGTGGGCCCCACCACACTTAATCCTCTCAAGGGAGGTTAAGTGTATGTGGGTCCCAACCCGAACTCCCTTTGGGAGGAGTTAACCAACAAGTTAAAAATAAAACGTGTTTCCACATTTTATTTAACTTTATTTTAAAAACCCAAAAACTAACTCTCAACCCGCAATAAACGCAACCTCGGAAAAGGTCTCCTTAAGTAAATATCGGCGCTGCGAGTTCATCGGTGCCTTCAGAATTCGATTCCAGGCAACGGTTCAAAAGATAGAAATTCCCGCTCGCTCGTTCACTGAACGTACCCGAGCCAAACTTCGGAAATTAATTCCAGGCACACCGGGCCTCGGAATCAGGCCCCTTCAGAAACTGCGTTCTTGTAAAATTACAAAGAAAATTAAGAAAAAAATTTCCTTGAAATTTCCGGGTCTTTACACACCTAATATCCCCTTACATTTATGTCTCGTTTATACAAAAATTTGTAATTCTAAATCCATGTGAGCAATTATCTTTAATTTTCATGTATTTTCATTAAATGTCCTTCTCATTTTGAAGTGGCTCAAATCAAAGGTGAATATTTGACAAGAGGGTGCTACAAATATAATTTGGTTATTTTTTTGATTTATCAGTAAATATACCAGTGTTATTGGGTGTTTCATTTATGATACACATGTGGTTTTTTGGTGAAATCCTAAATTCACTTATTCTTGTTTTTATGTTGTAATTAATGTTGTGATATGTTGATTTTAATGATTTTAGTTATTTAATGATAATAAGCTAGGTATGTGTCATTTGACAAAAGGGAATGGTTATTTAATTTAATTAATTATATTTTTTTTACTAAATTAGTTCTATGGGAATATGTTGGGAAAGGCTGGGGTTATAGGTGGTTATGTTATTGAATATGATAATGAAAATATGGTATGTCTGGATCAGTGCGTAGACTGAGATACATGGGGTGATTTTTATCACTGGTTTGAGGTAACATGGTTCATTGGGATTGAGTAAATGTGGATGTTAGGGTAAGATAATGGCTCATAGGACTTGGGATGTTGCTAACCATCAGGACAGGGATGTCATCCTTTAAATGTGGTAATGTTTTTTCATGCTCTTTTGGATTAAGAAATTTTGTTGATATATTCTCATCATCATACTATGTTTCATTATTCAATGGGGGACTAATATAGTCATTACTTGGAATATAGTGATGGTGATACAATAGTGAATTTTAATGAAGGTTCTAGGGAGCCTAGAATATTTGACGGGGATACTAATGAGATTTTGATTACTTGATTGGGGTTAGATGATGTGTTGGATGGATATATCATTACACTTTGAAATTAACCAATAAAGCTAAAATGATCACTTTTCGATGTTGAGAATAAGTGGAGTGACTTTTTTTATGCATGAGTGGAGTTTATGTTTATTTTTTATAAATTAAGTATATAATTACTGATATAAGATATTCATATGTTGATGGTGAGCTGTAGTGTTCATACTCACACCCTAAATAGTCCCCTCAGTATGCATGTAGGTTTTATGGATTTGATATCTAGTAAAGGACCATACATGATAGTTGGACCATAGTGATTAGAGATGAACTACTTTTTAATGGGATCTATTTTAGTGTTCAATGTATATCATTTGCATTGAGATGAAAATTATATTTGGTTTATATATATATGTATATATTTACTTATTCATTTATCCAAAGGAAACCTTGCTCATCTTTTTCGTGTGGCCTATATTAAATTTCTTATTTATGTGAAAATGGGATGATTAATATGGGATGGTTGTTACTACTGCTATTTTAATATTCCTTATTAATGATTATTTTACTTTTCCGTCTATTATGGTCATTTTTGGCTCAGTTATATATAAAAGGACCGTTATTATATTTATTATCACCAATGGGTATAATATCTCTATTACCACATAATTGGACCCTTGTTGGAAGACAAAATCCTTATGCATATGGGGTGGGGCCCCAAAGGCCTAGTTTCCTACCATTTAGAAGCACAGATAAAATGACATCTATGTCGAGGAGATAGAAACATTTTATATAATTTGGATCAAAGTATTGAAGTTTTTTTATCCACCATGTTTGATGATATATTATTCATTGATAATAAAAAAATCCAACAAGAAGGAATTATATAAAATTTGATAAAATCAAAAGATCAAATAAAATTAAATAATCAATTTTGTGTATGAAATTACACAGGGTTACTATATTGAATGTTGTTGTTATTATTCATGTGAAAATATACATGGTTGGTTCATGTGGGGTACTAATGAGGTTTGATTTATAATAAAAAATAATTATACCTAAATCCATTTTAAATTGACATATCATATAGGGATTCTATGATAATTAAATTGGACATTGTTTATCAAGACCACCTTTATTTGAAGGCCTCTATATTTAAAAAATATAAAGGTTTTGTGGGACCATATAATGATAATAATGGCTCTAAATACCGAATATATAGTTTAGTAATGATTTAAATATAAATATCCTAGAATATTAATATGGAATGAATTTTATCTATGTGATTGTAGGAGAATTATTGGAGAGATTTTGTTTTCCAAAAAAAAATTGTTTTGAAAATTATGGAGAGTAATTATTGGTCTTAGATTTACTTATGACTAGGATAAAAGTAACTCTTCAGAGAATGATTTAATGTAAAAAATTTTTTTATGGAATGGGATCTTCTATGTTATATTTAAGGGTTTATTAGACCTCTCTAATAGTAAATATATTGAAAAGATATAGATAAAAACCGTATTGAAAAAATTCATGATAGGATTGTTTCTAGTGTCCCATGGAATAAAAATCTCCAAGAATACATGAATATAAATTTCATGAGAATAATGTGATGAGTTTAATTCCACACTCAAATGTGATGGTTTAATCTTGTATTCCATGTTATGTACATGTAAAGGATATTTTAAACATAAAAATTATTATTGGTAAAAATAAATTATATCAAGGATAACTGCAAGGGAAGAAGTCATAATTATAAAATATTACCTGTGAAAGTACAAATAGTTTTCACCTAATATGTGGAGTTGATGTTATACTTGTTACAATGGGACACAAACTCGTATTCCTATATATTAATATGATCTAATAACATAGTAATTTTATGAATATGAGTAAGAAAAAACATTACAGATAATGGCTACAATATAAAAAAATATTAAATGAATTATGGTATCTAATATCGAGGAAGAAGCATTTTATTATATGTAATGATTTGTTATAGTTCACTAAATAAGACCTAGTATGTAAAACATTGTCGTAATATATATTATTAAATTATACTACTAGTACTTGCCATGATTTCATGTTTAAACTATGTAAAAATGGTTATATAATTACTGTTAAAATATATTGAGATGTTATAATAAATGAGGTCAGGTTGTAGATAATAGAATTTCCTAGAGATGGATATGTCAAATTCTTGTAAGAAAATAAATAACATATTAGAGACATAATTATATCTAATGATAGTGAAAATGGTAGTTAGAATGTTTGATCGACTGCATGTTGTAGTGTTGTAATAGAGGATCTCTATAGCAAAAATGAACAGTATTTTTTTATTACAATATGATTTATAGGGTTAATTATTCATGATTTATAGAAACCATTATTGTGATGGTATATAGATGTCCTATATCTAAATAGTATTTTCAAAAAAATATGTCTCATATCAAATATTTATAGATGTTCCCAGGAAATAATGAGAACCTCATGATACCATGAAATTAATTATAAACATATTATTTATCATCAAGAAACATTATACCTAATGGAAACTTTTGATGGTGTCGGTGGATTATAACTAAGGATACTTATTCTTATGAAGTTATCACTTGGCGATCTCTATTATGTTATATTAGGATGATTGACTTTCAAGTAGGAAATTTTCATTTTAACGTTCCATTTCATGTATCAATATATGAACATATGTATTTGTATCCATATTTGAGATCATCATCTATATATACCATTTTCTTTTATAATATGATATAAGGAAAAAACCATGAAATTGATTTCATGGTGAGGTGTCCTATGGTGGTTGTATCATTGGTGGTATGAACATGTTTTAATGGTCGTGATAGAACATGTTACATCCAAGTTGATGAAGTGATATCTCATGTATAGTTTAATAGGATTGTATTACTATTATAAATCTGTGGATAAGTAGCCAAAGATATGTATACCCCATTATATTAACAATTAATAAAGCATTAATTGTTGAAGACACCAGATATGAATATCATATTATGAGATATCATGTGATAATAAGATTATATTTCATAGTGTGTGATCATTGGATGGTTTTAAATGATATAATTATTCATTATATCCTTAGGTACTATGATGGTTTGGTAGACTCTTCTTTTAGTTTACGAATAATATTCACTATTCTTGTGAAAAAATACTAGGGGATTACACATAATATAGTATTCATGAGTCTGCCACATTCTGGGGAATTGGTTTATAAGATAGGGTGTGCCCCAAAATTGGGTCTGATAGATGACATTGTTTATATTAGTCACTAAAGAATGAATAAATTCATTATTATTTCATTATAGAATTATTGGATTGAATTTATTTGTTAAATGTATTCACATGTTAATAGGTGAATACATAGAATAATATTATATTGTCAAATATTATTCTAATATTATTGAATCATTTAATTTTTAGCGGAATTATTTTTTTAGTTAATGACTCGGGTTTTTCATTTAATATATATTTTTATATAACAACACTGTGTTAATATTTAAATTTTAATTGTGGTGCAGTTAATCTTTATTAACTATTTATATATTTCTCATTTAGTCAATGATAAATATATGGGAGAGTTTAAACCATATCTCAGTATTCTGGACATCCGAAATATAAAAATAAGAACTGATATATTCCCCAGATGATTTATTCTATCATATTGGGATGTCATCTCTAATATGACATCATATAGAGTTTAAGGATATATCTATGAAATCTATCCAATATAACCTTTAAGGATTGATGACTCGGGTTCAAGGCGATTGACATGACTTTGAAGGGGTAGTCATAGATTCATAGTGGGACATATAATATTAAGATAACGATATGCATGGGATCTTGAAGAATTTGTGTATGATCAAGAGAGGCTCACCTTTATATTCATCTAGTAACGATCATCGATGATGAGTTAAAATTGAACAGATTTCATATTAAAAAAAGTAACTATTTGATTTATAGTTGTGTTTTGATAATTCATGTGAGATACTCATACATATACTAATTCATATATCAATTGATACCAAAAATAATTTTCACTATCATGATAAAATAATTCAATTCCCTAGACCATCGTCTTCTGGTTCATTCCTCAATACCAACATATATCCATATAATTCATTTTGAATAGATTGATATATCAGGAATTAATATGGACTATAATGTGGAGTGAATCTAGTTTAGTAAGGACTCTAACTAACAATATAGTCATGGTAGTGAACCTTGGATATTAAAATACTAGAATTGGGAGTAAATGAAATCCACTTTAATAATCTAAGATGTGATCCTAAAATAAAGAAATGGGTTTATCCTGTTATCAATATAAAAAATAGTTATATCTAATATTTATAGTATCATTTCATGGATAATATCTGATTATTTTTTATTACACACACTTATGAATTTTTCTAATATTATGAAAATAAATTATACCATGATTTATGATTTATAATATTGGACTAAATGGGTATGATTTTTATCAGTTTTGATGTTTTTTCATATTTTTATTCTTTTATTATTCTCTCCAATGATCATTATTTTATATATATTGTGTTCAGCTTTACTAAGCCTCTGTGTTCAGCCGCTCATATAGTTCATTTCTTTGGGTTATGGTGAATGTTTTGGAGAGGTTTATGTCAAATTATTGTACTATGTGATACACAATTTGTAGGAAATGTATAATATCGTTGAAAAAATATTAAGAATGTGTTTCTAATATCTAAATAGTATTAACATTTTCAATTCAGGGGTCTCATTTGTTATGAAAAATATTAAATATTCATCAATAATGATATAATATATATTTATTAAATTCCTAGGTTTCCTCAACCATTTTTTCCAAACATCTAGAGTTTTTGATTTTATTTTCACAAGTTTTTTCAATATTAGTACTTTAATGGAACTGATGCTCCCCATACTGATAAAGGAACTTATTATTAGTTACATAGTTATCAATGTAAAATGTTACTAGTTATATTAGTTTTCATAAACATATATAGAACACTATATTATAAAAGTAAAGGCAAAATAAATTATAAATAAACTAAAATTACATAAAATTAACAATATAACTATTTAAACACATTACAATCACATTTATAAGAATAATGTATTAAAAAAATTAATTTTAGAAAGAAAATAAAAATATATTAAACTCAGATGAGATTTATATTATACTACCAATTGGAATCAATTATAATTTGGACATATAACATTACTATTTGTTTTAAACACCGTTGCTGCAATAAAGAACACAATATTTTACTCATAATAAAAATATTTATTAATTTAGAAATATTATAATAAAATTAATAATTAAAAATAATGATATAATAATTCATAAATAATATATAAATATTTATATGTGATCATTAATGATAAATCTATATATATATATATGTAAATAATAATATTTAGATTGATAATACATTCAAAAACGTAATATGTCAATCCCACTATGTATCATATATTTAGAGTATGAAATTAAATTTCAGTAATATTGGTCACAATACATGTTATATTCACATACTTTTAGATATTATATTTTATTAATTGATTAAAAATATTTTTCTAAAAGAATCACATTAATCCAAACACATTTTTCTCATTTATGTAATGTGTAGTTCATTTTGATATAGTGTTATAGTTTTCAATTTGAAACATATACATTCATTTATACATGTAAAATTTTATATCATATTTTTATACAGATAAATCACACATTTAACAAATGAATAGAAAATAAATTTAATAAAATATCTTGAAAATTCAGTCTTTTTTACATGATTTTGAGTATGTCACATGCATTATGATAAAAATGATTGTTTTAAACTAAGACCTAATCTTTTTGATATTTCAGCCACACCATATATCAAATTTTTATTAGGATAATTATTATTTAAAAAAGGGGTTTTTATATTTTCTTACTCAATTATAAATAAAAGGGAGCACAGTCTTTAAAAAATTGAGTATATTACTCTTATTTTCAAATAAATTTCATCATTTATATGAAATCACACACTATCATTCATATCAACCACATCAAGTATCAAATTTCATTCAAATATATTATACAACATCAACAAATATTTATCAATGTATATCATATTGTTTAGGTAAAATTATTTAATGTTTTCCCAATTTTGAGTATGTGATATAGATCATGAACTGCAATGTCATTTCAAAATGTAAAAACACAAATCTAGTTGAAATAACTACAATGGGTTTTGGATTAATGTGTATTTTTTTCCTAAAAATCCAAAATGAATTAGGAATAATTATATTAATGTATAAATATTCTATGAGTGATTGTATGGTCTTGAGTACATGATTCTAATTTTGAGAAAAATGTTATAATTAAACTGAAAACAATAAATTTTTGTAATATTACCGACATTATGTGTCATATCACTATAATTTTAATTCCTACACATAAAAAATATAATGTACATGTTTTACTAAATTTTATTCACAATTTGTGTTCATTTCATTTTTTTGGTTACGTGATTGCCACTAGGAACAAAAATAGTAATTTTAAACAAAACAGATCAATCTTTTTATATTGGCTATTTTGTGTCTCATATTATAAAATGTTTAGTTCTTACACGTTACTAATTAATAATTGATATTATTACTATAGTACCCGAACAATATGTTATTTCTTTATGGGATTTAATTTTCAACACACAATGATTCAGACCGATATTTTGTAAATTATTACACATGAAAAATTTATTATCTGTATTTTTACTAATGAATTAGTAAAATCCAGTTTTATTTTGTCAATTTTGAATCTATAACGTATATTTGGAACTAAAAGATTACATTTGAATTGGAAACATGAACTTCTTGCAGTATTGTTCACACCATTTGTTAGAATGACGTTATATTACATTCTATACAAAAAAATATAACTATATGTATTATTATTAATATATCATGAATACATGGAAATTATTTATTGGTTTTGAGTAAGTGACATATACATTGAAGTAATATATTAATTTCAAATAAAAATATTCATTCATATCATCCACATCCTGTATCATATGGACATTAATTTGATTCAAACATGTTAAAAATGAATCATCAAATATGGTCCAAATGTATAAATACAATAAGAGTTTATTAACATGGTTTTGAGTATATTACATGAATTTTATGCTAAAATTTCTATTTAATCCTATATCTACTACATTTATGATGTTAATATATCATTAAGCTCAACATATTCGGATTTTCACTCACATATATTCTTTTAACATGTGAAATAAATCTTAATCTAGTCTAAATTATTATATCATTATTTGAATCCAATCCACCCATCTAGAAAAAAAATTTAGTTATAATTTTATTAATATTACTATACCCACATTTTTATCGAAACAAATTTATTACTACCCATTATTTTTCATAGTGGTTCCAAAATAATGCAATTTTTCAACACTATATATAATAGATGCTCTAATATTTGTCCTCTAAAATATACTCTTAAAATAAAAGGAAATATAATGATCAGAATAAAAAAAAATGCATCAATACGTTATACATATTTAATTAATCATGTGAGAGAAAAAACATTAATATCTCCATTACATTATTATATTGAGAATAAATATTGAAATTGATCAACATTTGTATTAATGTGAGATCTTAATCGCACATCCATTAAAGAGGTAAACAATACATTATAAAATTGATACTTCGTATAATAATTCTTATATATTCTAAGATGGAAATATTTTGATTTTAAGGTATCACAGTAAAACTATAAATAAATATTATCAGAAAAAAATAATTAGAAGTGGATAAAACAAATATTTATGATCTCTACAGAATAAATACTTTTACGGGAAATCACTACATTATTATTTTAGTAAACATTATAACATAGTTTTTATGTCCCACTCTTTCTAAAAAAATCAATTTCCATGTTTGAATATGTGGATTATTTATCTTTCTTTTTATACAATAAAAAAATTGAAAATATTTAGTAAATAATTATTTTATATGAATGATTGATTAAACTAAGAAAATCCACTTGAACGATGCTAGTTTAGGGATGTATTATTATATCATTCATAAATTTGTAAATTTAATAACCACAATCAATGTGAATAGATTATTTTTTATATTACTGAATCATTGATAAAATTAAATTTTTTTAATATATATTTTTATTGAGAAAATTTATTATATATAGCCGACTATTTATCTATTTATTGATATTCATATTTTTTTAGATTCTTTGGAGATTTGCAAATAATGTTTTGGAGGTAAAATAAAAAGTACATAGTCATTTATTTTTTTATTAATTAAAAACATAATTGATATAACATGTTTGTAATTTTTAAAATGATGAATTTATTTCATTATAAATACATATGGTACAAAATATGTTGCCAATTTGTTCGATATGATTACATTGGACCCAAAATAAATATATCATTGGATCATCAAAATTGATCTTATTGAAAATATAGTGATTCATAGAAAAATAATAAGAAATAACTAAAAGAAAAAAATAAAAATATTTTTTTATAAAATTACTATTTAGAATTTACCCCACAATTTTATGTAATATAATTCTTTCTTTTTATAATATTTTTTTTAAAATTTGGCGTCTACCTATATATCACTTACTAAAATATCACTATTATAATTTTATGTTTTTATATATTTTTAATAGGAAGACTAATATATCATATTGTTTATACATATTGAATTCCATTTACATTTATATAATATAAAAAATTAATGAATATATAAATATAATTAAATTAAAATTAAATATTAGATCCATTATTGGTTGAATAGATTACGAAAATGAATCTCATAAAAATATTCACAATTATTCCTCCCATCTATTCTATATATGCATTTTTATTTAAAATATCATGAAAAATCATGTAATTAGTGGCCTCTCTATAAAACAGTTCTTCATATTAAATATATTCCCTATTTTTATCTTAAAATACATCAAAAATATTAAAATGTAATTATATGAATTAAAAATTTGAAATTGGAAGGTAAAATGTTCATTGAAAAATACATTTGGATATATTAGTTGATGATTTTTATTTTCATAACTCAAAATTCTATTATCCATTCCATTTATCCTGATCTAATACCATACCTTGGTTTCCACTATTAACAATTAATTTTAAAAAATTAATAGAAAATAAACTAGAAATGTCATACATTACTATAATGAAGTATATTTGTAAGATTAAATCTTCATTATATGAAACTTCTCATGGAATGTTTGACTATGTAAACATTAATCTTATCTTGGGGAATATTTAACAAGATACCTAGAAAGTGGGATACATGAATTATTATTCCCACATAACATTCTATATGTTACCTATTGTGTCTAATATACCCATTGAAATTTTCAATTTTACATGTCACAATGAGTTGATCAAAGAGTTCTAATACATATAAGTCAAAATAAAATTTTACTTGAAATTTTTTTATAATTAAATTTCACATAATATTGTTAATTCCAATTTATATGAATGTTTTATAAAAAAGACATTTACCACTGTTATGGAAGACCTTTCAGGGTAATGTTTATACCAAATTCTTGGTGTCTGTCTCTATATTTTGTGAATAAAGATGAGTTTATTGTTTTCATTAATCCCATAGAGGATACTAGATTATCACATAACCTTTCCAAATAAAATTTTTATATTAGAGAATCTAATTATGCCTAAAACATATTCATTTTATCTGTAACATCCACATTTTAATTTCTTTCTCAAAATGTTTTTTGGGTGAACTCAAAATCGTAAACATCGATCTTGGATGAAATTTTTTAGAATATTTGGAAAAAACATAAAAATTCGTAATTTATAATTTTAGGGGAAGAAATTTTTTTACAAACTAGGTCAAAATATAGAAATGTAAGGTTTCATTTTTAAGTAATACTATTTTAATGTAGAAAAAATTGCAATTACATCACATTTACACATGATTCAAAGAAATTATATTTTTTGTAATCTAATATTATCCCATTATATTTTCAAAAGACTCATTCTAATGTATATGACATGGTATATAAGTGGATTGATATTTTGATTCACCAATCCCCATATAAATAGTGAAGCTTAATTTTTTTTATTTCATAAAATATAGTATTTTTAATATTGATTAAAAATGAACACCATTTATTGTTTTAGAGAACCCATCAACATCCTTTTATTATTTTTGTGAACTGTAGTATTGATGTGTGGTATTTATTTCCTATACTCCAATACTATTTTATAAATCTTTTATTCTGAATAAAAGTGAATGAATTTTTTAAAAATATAAGATATTACTATTTTTTAACTCAAATGATCAGTCTTTATGATGGCCCAAAAAGTTATACCATGTTTCTTAGTTTATCATATCTAAATTTACTACATTTGGATTTGTTTTACATTCCCCTTAAAATCTGTAAGATATTGTTTAATATGAAGCGTCTAAAATTCACTATGATTTTTATCCACAACCAAATTAATTATTTCAATTTGGAAATAATTTAATATAAATGTACTCAATAAGTGAGGATAAAGTGTCAATCAATATTTCCTTGTATTATTATTATGTAAAATAATTTATTTATAATATAATGTACAGTAACTTATTCCATAATTGATTTCTTTAAATAAGGCGCCATATTTTTTAATGAATCTCAATATATAATCATGTATATTGGGGTTCATATCCCTATCACGTTACATTTCATGAATAAAATTCTAATAATTTTATCATCACCATTAAAAATTTTATAATTTTCAACATCTCCAATATATTTTATAATGAAATTGGAAGAATCATCATGTATATAATCCATTATCAACACAACTATTTAAAAAATTTATTTTTTTATATAAATATATTAGTGAACACATGATATTATGAGGAAATATATTATATATATAATATATTCTTAAATTTTACATATTTAATGTAGTTAAATTTTTATTACATGGTAATGGTATTTTCTCTTCTGTCATGTATCCAAATCCACTCTTCAAGGTTCCTCATGACATATAATAAATTAATAATATTTGGAAAAATCATGGAAGTATTATAAAATCCCAATAAATGGTGATCATTAATTAATTTTTATTTAATTTTATAGTTGTTTTTGTTGATAACAAAACAATTAAAAAAATTTGGGGGGTTTTTCCATAAAATAAAATTTTTTTATGCGATTACAATATGGATAGTTCATCTTTGTATTAATCTATATTAATACTAAATTTCACAAATTTAAACTAATTTATATTAACATAACTCATACTATAAACCTAATGGAATAAAAAAATTCACATAAATGTTTTAATAATATAACTCCCGTATTTATTTATTGATTAAATTGTATAACACATAAATTTATATTGGAGTTCATTATTATGCACTATAACAATATTTAACTTTGTATAAATAATTAACCCCACTATTATATATCAAGATAAATTTTCCTTATCCAATTATATAATACATATATTAGTAATTTTTTCCATTTCAGATAATAGAAGTACACTTGGTATATGAGATATCCATCAATTCCATTATTATTTTGAAATTTTATTTACTGGAAAATATATAAAAATATAGTCTTGAATGAATCATATAAACTATTTATTAATTGTGCTTGATATAAAACTCTGAATCCATAACAGATTCAAATAACTAAGAATTAATTTATGTGTTTATACATATGTCAAATCAGTTATAGTGTTAAATAAAATTTAATCTTATGAATTCTTTCTATCTCTATAATGATAATTGTTCCAATATGTCATCCGTAAATTACATCACCCACTAGGTTCCCACTGTGATTAAATTTTTTAATACTAATGTTATTTATGTAGGATATGTGATAAATATATATTTAAAAAAATTCATCAATACTATATCAATATACAATAAAACCTTCTATATCACATTGTTTCATCAAATCTGAATTCATAATAATTATACAATATTTAAGGGGAACATTAATTTATAATGGATTTGAACACATAGTGAAATATCCTATACTAAGTGAGACTTCATGTAATACATTATACCAGTGAATAAATTTGGGAATTACATCTTCAATTCAGTTAAAATGTTATTAATTTTATTTTTTATTGGAAACAATATCAAATATATAACCTTTCTCCATGTAGCTTTAATGAAGTGGTAGATTTATAATAATATGTGTTGTAAATTTAATGGAATAAAAAATTTAAATCCATGGATAGTATAAACTTCATTAAATTAAAATATTAATGTGATATTAAGACTTTTTAATTAATATAATTTATACACATATAATTATAGATGTTTAATCAATACCCGTCCAAATACTTTCTTCCATTAACGACATTGAAAAAATAAATTCCTCTTATCTGCAATGTTTATAAATCACTCGGGAAAGAAAATTCTACCAATTAATCAGAATTAGAATTACAATATGTCATATATTATTTCTAATGAGCGTGTCATCAAAAAAATTATGAAAAATTTAAAATTCCAAAATGATAATTTTAAAAAACTATTCTCTTTTACTGTCATGTTTTATAATTTTTTTGTAAAGGATATAAAAAATAATTAAAAACTAATTTTATATATCAAATAACAAAGAAACAATTAATGTATATAGTCTTGTAACGTCTTATAAATTCCAAAAAAATGATGTTTTATAATAATATTACTTTTTCCAATTAGATCAATTTTTAGATATACTTTAAACACATTATTCAATAAATGTTATAAAAAATTGATGGTGTACCTTCATAAAAAATGGTAAAACAAAACATTACTATAATAAAACATCCTGTAAATTTTCTAATAAAATGAAATTCCATTATCATCTTATATAACATCAATTTTACCTTGAACTATTCATTTCTATATGAATTATATATCATAACACATCAATGACATATCAATTTCAGATCATTTATCAATGGATTAAAATAAACATCAATATCATCACTTGGTCCTTTTGGTCCTAATATAAGTAGAGAAATAATAATATAAATGTTCTTTATGCACAACCGTGAATGAAATTCATATGTTACTAACAATAATATTCTTGTATTATGAGGGATTCCTTCCACACCAAACAAATTTTATCCATTAATATATTATATAAAATGTAGATTCATGGGTTAGTTTCAAATTCATGATAACCATGATCAAATTTCATCAACTAATAAGAGTTTTATGGGTGAAAAAAAACTCCCATGTGAAATTGTTTAATATTAATTATAGGTCATTTTCATTATTGTAAAATAACTTTTATATACTTATATAAAACTTGTAATGAATTTCTTTATCATTAAAACTTTTGAACCACTTCATAATTATTTCTTTAATGAAGTGAAACCATAGTTAATGTAGGGTCATGTAGTTTTAAAACACAACAATTTCCATTTCCTTGGGCGTGGTGGTGTTGGATGAGTTCTTAGAGTGTCTTCCCTCTTAGATTATATATATATATATATATATATATTATACCATAATAATTATTTTGATTGATTATATAGTAAGAATTTTTTATTCAATTAGTCAGTTTTCTTGTTCATGTGGTATGTTCACACCTTTTCCAAATATTAGCATCATTTTAATTTATTTTCTTCAATAACTTACGAAAATCCATTGATAAAATTTCATATAAATTTTAGTTATTTTCTCCTGGAAGTAAGTTTGTATGTATTGGACAATTTTGAAATTAATTTTTTTTATGAATTTCTTAGAATACCCATAGTGTAATGAATACAAAATTTTAATGTAATCAATTAATATTAAGAGTATAATGAAATATTACATCATAATTCAATATGGATATATAATTTCATTTATTTCCTTGAAATTGGGGGATTTAAAAGAGTATTTCCATGTTGAATTTAATAAGATACAAATTTCTGTTTAATTAGTAAAACAATTGTAAATTAGAAATACATAGAGTTCCTTATCATTTTTATAAAATTAATTTTATTATTGAATTATTTTTTAAAAAATTTTCCTTAATATTGAGAAAAGAATGAAATTTCCCCACAGAGTGATGGGGCCCTTATTCTTTTTATTAGAGGTCATTTTAAATTTTATAACTTGTGTTTGAATCCCCTTATGGTGTATAATAATGAATATTTTTACTAGTTAGGATATATTGAAAATTAATTATTTTTTTGAATGTGAGAATTAATAAATCTATATATTCATATCTAAATGGGTTTTACATACTACAATGAAATAGTTATCTTATAGTATAATTTCATATTAAACATGTAATCATTAATAATGATAACTCTAACGAAAAAATTAATTCATTCCTTTTTATATTTTCTTTATTTGTTGTTATTATTTGGATTCCATATAATTATTTTATTTTCATTAATATAAGAATTTAATTATATTTTTAATGGAATATTTTAATATAAAGCATTAATCTTCTTTAAATTTTGATATTAATAGAAAAAAGTTTTCATCGCATATTGCAGTATTATTTAAATATTGTCATTTAATTAGAATAGTTTAATTTTCTTATAATAAATGAATTTAAATCGTATTAAATTATGTTAAGATAATATAAAAATTATTTTGGGGGATTAAATTTATTATTGGGATATGTGAACAAATGTCGTTGGTATATTAATTTTTTATATCGATGATTATTAAAATAGTGTAATACATTTTTTTTGTTTTTAAATTAGATATTTATCTTGATCAATTGATTGACTCTATAACAAACCTAATATAGATATATTATATTTAATTGAAGAGGAGTGAGTATATTTTTTACTTCTACCGTTAGATTTAAATAAACATAAGAAATATTTTTTGAATTCTTTCATACTAAAAGAAACCATATCTATATATACCATGCCATTGCATGATCCAAAACCCCATGGATCTCAAGAGAAGATTGGTTGAGGTCTAGTAGTGCTTGGACACTGAGATATATATATATATATATATATATGGATAATATACATAGTAATGGTGGAATTATATAATGAGAGTGTTTTACAATGTACGTGAGTTTTATAGCTTAAAAGGGTTTTCATATTGTGGGGATATTTTAGAGGGATTTATATAATAAACTTATCATTTTTAGATTATTTAAAATATAAGTTTTGAGGTTTATGTGAATCATTTTTTCAAAACCTAATGATCGATGAGTTTATAATATATACAAGGTGTTTAAGCTGAAAATATCTCCTATGTAGTGTCTTTATAAATTCAGGAACCTTGGATTTTTTAAATCCCTGCACATTCTCTCCCAAAGTCCAAGGAATCATATAGTACATCATCGGTCATTTTGGGATCCCTTTAAATGGTATCGATTCCTAGTATCTTGTGATGGATTTGTGGTTATTAGAGGTTATTTTTCCCCTAATAGTTTTTAGTTCATTGATTTTTTCCGTACAATTTATTTCCATCCATGATATGGATATTTCACATTATGTCCATAATGAGTTTTTTTTATGTTTTTTTGTCATTGTTTATATATGATTTTAGTGGGGGATGAAGCTTCTATAGGGATAAGTAATTGAGATCTAGATTTTGGGGTTTTTCTCATGGGAAGAATGTTGATTCATGTGAGTATGGGGACTATTTTATTCTATTTTATCATTGAAAAAACATAAATTGACCATATTTTATCCCATTTTATATAAATTTAATTGAACAAATAAATATTTAAAATGATATATAATTAAATTGGATATCAATACCATATTGATAAATAATATCATGAAAACGTTTTCCAAATTTTTTCATATTGTTTATAACTATATGATTATTTTTTATAATATTTATATTATTAGTTTACAATATTTCATTAAATAAATTTTTTTAACAAATTCCAAATAATAATTAACCGATTAATTGGATTAATAATTAAATTAGAGGCAGGTTTATAATTTGGGGTTTTATGAAATTATATGGTTATAAAATTGCTTCATATTTTAATGATTAATTGGATATATTAACTTATGTGTTGATATATTTGGAAAATAACATTATTTTGGATAGAATTAATATGAAAATAATAAAAAGGAATGTTAAATGAGAATAATTCTTAAATTATTTTTTAAATATGTTTTATTTCTATGAACAATTTTAATTATTTTTATAGAATTTTACAACTGATGAAATAAGTTTCATATAGTTTAAAATGATCATTAATGAATCATTTAGATCAAGATTGAATAAAATTTAGTTGTTTGATAATGATAATTCTTTGTTCCAAGAGTGTCTGTTTTCATGAGAAGTTTGAATTCCTTAAATTTGGGGCCCTGAGATCCCATTTTCGTGGGATGGCTATATGCCTTTTTAATGTGTAGTTATTTCTATTTACTATATAATTTTTCTCTGTTCATTTTGATGGGCTATGGGTGTGATATTTATTTTGTTATATGAGCCTGGTGTGGATGATGAGATAGAGTTGTTGTGTCCTAGATGAGGTGGATGTAGTTGAATGATATAATAGAGATATACATTGAGAATTGTGTATGGGTTTGTGGATGTAACCAAAGATAAAGGGAATCAATGAGCCTATAAATGTTGAAGCAATAATTAAATGTATATGTGATAATTATGGAAACATTTTGGTTAATGAATATGTTTAATGGTCGATGGACGTGCCTCAAATTTATTTGAATTCATTTCACTACTTCTTATAGAATCTAGACATGATTGGTTTAATTTATCTTGGTGGTATATTATTATGTTTTTCCAAAAGTAACAATAAATATATAATTGTATATAATGTATATTAAATTCATATCTCATGGGGATGATAGATTCCATAATGAAAAGAAAATGATCTTATGTACAGTAGACTATGTTTGGAATATTCCTATAGGGAATGGAATTTGATTTGATGATTAATGTAATGAAATTTGGAATATGTATGATGGATAAATAATTGAAAAATAATTATTTAAGGAAACCAAATATGAAAAATGGAATTAATTAATCTAATGTATCTCTTTAAAATACTTTTCCACTTGTATGATATTTAATCCCTAGTAGTGGTAATCTGGTGTCTGAGGGATGATAGATGTAGTTGTGACCAGGATTATATTATTCACATACTGATATTTTAATATATATTATATCTTTTATATTATATTAATTTAAATGCAACCCCAGACATTTTTTCTAGGAGGACAAATAACCAGTGTAATCATGAAGGATGTTTTCCCAAACATCCTGATGGTAGGATTGGTGCATGAAAACCCTATATAACCCACTATTTTCTCTTAGTAGTTACAAGTCTTCAAATTAATAGTGGTTAATTTATCTATAATAATTTTTGTAGAAGTACTTGATGGAGTGTTGTTATTTCACACATATGACCTTCAAATATATTATCTAAAGGATTTTTATTGGTTTGATGTTTATTAGTTGTGATGACGCAAGGTTCCTTACTAGGATTATATGTTGTGATTGATTGAGATATAATACCCAATGTATGATACAAATAAAACTATTTTTTGTTGATCTCAAGAGCTACTTTGTTACTATTTAGATATGTGATATGAGATGACGTAATTATGTGATGCATGAAATGCATATAGTGTTAGATAACATAAATTTGTGTGTGATGGCTTACTTATGGAGATAAATGACTAAGGATGTTCAGTATTGGGGTAGTGTAGAATACAAATGAGTAAGTGGAGTTAGGGTAGCCTTGATGTTTTATTAATATTTACATGAACTATTTTATGCGCTACTTTGTGAAGGATAGATATGGTGAGGAAAAAACATTGTATACGACGTTAGGTGATGTGTTAGTTTTTTATGTTGTTCATTAGCCTTTTGTATTCCATGATTATATTTTACATGAGATTCCCCATGTAGGATCTTATTGAATAAACTATTTTTATCACAATATTTCAATATAAACTAATTTTATAGGGTGTATGGGAATGTTCAATTTCGGCCTGGATATTAATGTCTCAAGGTTTTTTATAGAGTTTTTTGCGATTAATGGTTTCACTAATATTTACCATTTGTACATTTAGTTCTGTTTTAGTTGTTTTATTAATATATGAAATTATATTATTTTAAATGGAAAAATTTTTTGGACTCCATGAATATTTTTATTGTGGAAGCACTATATTGTTGTTCTATATTATCTCATTCTACTTCATGTTCTCTCATCTGGTAAATATTCTAATTATATTTTTATAAAAAAATATTCTTTCACCAATGTAATAATTACTATAGGAACTAATAATTGAGTAACCAAATCTTTTCTCTCATTTCTAGTATAGGATGGGAAATATTTGGTTGGATGGGGTCATTATCGAGTGGTATCATAGGATCATGTTATTGGATCTAATGGAGTTTTGATGTAGGAACAAGTGAGGATTTCATGGGTTTGTGTGATAATGAGGACATTTATGAATAGTAATTGAACTGAACATGAAATACTAGTTGGGACATGGTTATTTAGAGCCCCTATTGATCGGAGTATAAGACCATTATGTTTTCAATGTCTACTAAATAATGTGATGCTAGTTATAAGGTGGACGCCTATGAAAGGATCAAATGTCATTTGCCTTTATGATTGTTTTTGGTACACATCGACCTTGGTATAGGTTAAAACCATAAATAATATATTAGATTAAATTATTTTTTAACCTAATATATTATATATTCTAGGTTTAGGGATCTATCCTTTTTTTTGTTTTTTTGTAGATTTCTGTCGACGTCCTTGTTAAGATTCACCAATTATGTTTAGTAGGATATACCCAAAAATCACAATAATGTAGTGGATGATTAGGATGATACATGGAGAAATAATTTATGAGAGTTTAGGTACTAGAGTCTGAAAAAGTATGATTGATCTATTTTAGACACAATAATAAAAAACTATTTTGATGTGGTTGAGATAGCCTTCGGTTTGATCTTTTATCAAAATGGGATTTTTGATTCATTGGTTGTTATGATATTATGTTGGGATATGAGGAAGCAAAGGTTCAATTTCCTCATGGATCACGAGGGTTCAATGGTCTGATGAGAGTATTCAGGGATCGTTGTGGAGAATAGATTCTCACTTCAACCATGAATCCTACTAGTCATAAGCGTCTACTTAACCATCAGAAAAAAAGTTCTAGAGTAGGGGAATTTTTATTGTATTTATGAACCTTCCTTTAAAATCTCCAGAACTATATCAAAATGAAGAGTCAATTGTGATGTAATTCATGGAGTTTTCCCCCATTATCATTCACTATGTAACCCAATTCATGTTGTAAAAACATATCAATCTATCGTTGAAGGATGAGGTTGTTGACGAGATGTTTTCTTGAATATAATAATAGTAAAAGGGGATTCAAAAAGATTAATCATGAAGAAGATCTCTACTCTAGGGTTCTGAATTTCATAGACTGAAGGGCTTTCTTCTAGTCGAGGTTGGTCCTATAAATCATCATATCATTTATCATGGGGCGGAATCACCCAGATCAATAAAAATGAAATAGATGATTTTTTGTTGTTGTGAAGTATAATGTTATCTGTGATAAAAGTTCCCAACCTTTTTATGATGTTATTATGACATTGGTGTTTCAATTGAGGATCTTTTGTTGATGAAATTTCATAAATATGAGTGATAACATGGTTCTCTTTCTTAGTATCAACATATGTTATATAGGGTAGGCATAGGAAACCCCAAATATGTTCCTCATCCTCTGATATTAGTGTGTGTCAATGGATGAGGTCATCATTGGGGTCTATGATGCCACAATGTTGGACAATTTTAGCATCAATCTCTAAATTATAGAGATCTTGGTTATGCAGATGTCGTATAAGGAGAACAATCTTGTATTGTACATGGATGGAAGATTCCATAGATTCCAGAGCAACACACCTCTTAATATATCATTACCCCATCCATGAATTGGGAAATTTGGTGGTGATTCTTCTAGTTTCCTACATGTTCAATATGCTAGTTAGTGGTTTGACTTATTTTTATGATGTAGATAATGGGAGGCAGTGCTGGGGAAGCATTTCTCTTTGGGAGAGTTCATGTGTTCATAGATACAACCATATGATATGATATTTAACATGGATGTATTATATTAGGATTAGGGTTTCAAAGATTAATTTAGGAGGCATACTGTATTCTTTAATGATGATAGAGACCCATTAGTGTTCATTAGTTTGGGTGACCCTTGGAAGTGTTGGAAATGTTTTTTGTTCTTATCTTCCCAGATGTCCATGCTTATAGAAATATCATAAATGTATTAGAAGTCATTTTCTCCCAAGGTTGTGGAAGAGTACCCTGACGTATTTACTGAGGAGGTTGTAGAGTTACCCCCTCAAAGATAGATTTATTTTTTGATAGATTTATAAAATAGAATTTCTCCTTTATCATTCTATTCATATAGAATGATACCTTCTTAATTCTAGATCTGTGAGTTCTAATTGATGATTTGTTCCAGTGGCGTTTTGTTCAGCCGAGTGTGTCACCATAAGTTGAACAAATATTTTTCTAAAGAAATAATATAATGGTTTATGTCTTTGTATTAATTATCTTTTCTTGAATCAGATGATAATATAGAACTATTATCATCTTGTGTGAATATTTGACATATTCAGTTATATTAAAGGAGTTAGATAGATCTGAATGAATGATTACTTTTGAGGATACCATAAAATGACGGTGAAGGATTATTATATTCCAAAAAAAATTATTTTTGATATAATAATATGAAAAATAATATCATTTTTATAATGTAAAATTTGATGAATTCCGTATCTATATTCATAGGGTTGGTGGAAGTAATGTTATGAGTGTTTCAAGATGAGTACGTAGGGGTTTTCATAGACTAAATCATTTTTCACTCTACGTCTGAGTATAATCATGTTAGTAATAAACATGAAATTTTTGAAGCTCATCCTTGTAAAAATATGTTTGATATGTTGTTGAAGTGTGAGTTTTGAGATGATGAATATTTCATCTTGGATCATGTTGTGTCCTAATTGGGAGAAGTTATGGATCTATCCAAAAAAGTGATTGTATTTTCATGGGAAGTCCCCAAGATAGTAGAAGAAGGGTAATTTTATTTTTTATCTTGGAGGATATTGTAATAATTTTATACTTAATTTATCTTAGATTGTTAGTCCTCTGATATAATTGACTTGAACAGTTCATGTATTCTTATAGCCTGACAAAATTTAAGAACCATTCGACCATCGTCAAAAAATGTTTTTCATTTCTCACATGTACTGTTTACCACCAGAGGGACCTCAGTTTTCAATTTTATGTGTTTATTCATGTCTTGATTGGGTTTATACTACTATGGATTATAGATCATTTATTTATTATTGGTATTGGAATTTATTTCCCCATGACCAAAATTATGCCTCCCATGATCTCGAGTTGGTTTCCATGTTGATTTCTGGGATGCTTGGGCGACATTACCTAATCGATGTGAATTTTACGGTAATTAACAATCATAAGAGTATATCTTTTGTATGATCCTAGCATGAATTGGTAATTCGGTTTTTAGGGTGCACAAAATTCTTCCAAGACTACATCATGGATAATTATTTTCTAAAATGAATAGGAAATATTTCATCTTTTTAGTTGAACTTGAAGTCACATAATTATTATGAGTGTTAATAAGAAGATTAATATATATTTATAGATGATATATTGGTGATGAATAAATATATTGGTGGGATAGAGACCAATGTTCCCTTTTTATGACAAAATTAAAAAATCCTTAGTGTAGTATGTAGGGGAGTCTCGTTTGGCTGATTGTGAGGTGGAGGTTTAGAGTGATATAGTTGTCTTTAGTGATTCCCTTAATGGTTGGACTAAGGATGGACTTCACTGGGTGTTATTCATTGGGATGATTTTAATATCATAGAAGATGAATGATATTGTTCTCTATGAGTTTCATATCTCACCCTTGGAAATACATACTTGTGCAGAAAAATATGAACCAATATCTAAGAGGTCTTTTTTGGTGGCATAGTTTGAATCATACAGTTCCTAACATTGTATCATTATGTATTTTCTTCAATAAGGTGAAGGTCGATCCCCATGTTCAAAATGGTTTTATAATATTATTATATGTTCATTTGTAAATGTGGGATGACATATCAATGGAAGTTTTTACTGGATACCTCAAATGTATGGATTCTATGATGGTATATGGGTGATAGTGAATTGTATTATGAAATCACCCAACTGAATAGCAGTCAGGGAGTCGTGCTTAGGGAAGGCTATTTAAAGCGAGTATCCAAAGAAGGAGGTGACACTCCATAGAGTTCCATGGATGATAATATTGATGTATGTTGTTTTCTAACCATTATAGTGTGGATAGGACTCTAGAATGATTTTGTCTCTCAATTATGCCTTTTCACTACTATTCATATAAAGAAATTTGGTTTTATAGATTGGGCAATCAAGAACAATAAAGTTGTGTTGCGTTCTTATGTCATGGATTATGGATTTATGTCGTTGATTCATGTACCCATAATCTAGTTTTTCTAAAATCAAAATAATATAATATTTTATTTCAATGGAAATATTTTAGGGGATAGAGAATACCTATACCAATTTTTGGACAACACCAGACCTCAAACCACATATGAAGTCACCAGGCAAATCTAGTATACAGAAATAATTTTATAATCCATAATATTATATAAGCTCAATGAAAACGTTGAAACCTATATATTTATGTCCTTATTTTTGAGGTACTAGATGTGAGAGGACATCATATCCTAATTGTGAATGAACTTCTGTCGACATATTTTCCATTATTGAGTTCACATGATAAAATTTGGCCATCTATTTTGATATATGATTCTTTATATTCATTGACATTATATTAGAGTGCTCTCTAAAACATTCTATTAGGTTCTGATAGTGTATCATTTATTTTTAAAGACTCCTCTCCATATATCCCTTCAAATATTAGAGAATCATTATTCCATTTTTTGATCAAATTACTCCCTGATGGATTTTTATAGACAACATCAATAAGATGTAACTCTATATGCTAGTATAGGACATGTTTCTTCAAAGATTGTGGCTCCCTGACCTTGTCAGAATGAATTGGGGTTCCCACCTATATTTTATCTACTCTGAACTCACAAAAGTAACCGGTTCCAAATGATTTGAACATGACTCCTCTAAAAAACACATTGGTTCTCCAGAATATCTTGTGGCCACAACATGAGGTATTTTAGAATAAAACAGGCTTTCTCTATGTTTTTTCTTTTTTTATATGAAGTAATCTAGATATATAGATCCAATTCCACCAATTACTCATAAAAATCCCAACTGGTATTTATCCAGGATGATGCTATTCAAAATCTAAATCATTTGGTGAGTCTTATTCATTATTGTTCTGCTCTTGTTCAATCTATATTGAACATTCCTAATTCCTTTCGAACAATTTAATTTCATTATAATACCATTCATTTTTCATATTCACCATCATAATTCCTATACAATAATGTGAAGATATTATGATTCTAGATCGTGGTGTGGAATAAAAAACCTTGATGCCAAATGCATTTGGGAATCCCCTTCCATCATACTAATAGAGGCATTGTGATCCATTTCAACATAACTGACTTCAAAAATAAAATTAGAAATTGACTAAGAATGGTCAGCCTGAATTTTTAACTAATAATGAAACTTTAAAAGGGTTAAGAGACCAATGTTCATAGGAACATATGTAGAGGTCAGTCGACCACATGTAGTTAGCTGCATCACCTCACCCCCAATCCAAGAAGTCTCTATTTGTGAAAAATAATTTACAACATCATCAATTTTCCCTTATAACTATAAAAGAATGATCATCTGTATTGGAACCATCATGCATGCACATAATGATAGAAAAGTCATCTACATCACTCACTTCATCCTATAGAGGAATCGCTACAATCAATTGTGAACAAGAACATCTGTTATGACTATATCCCAAGACATCTATTTGGAGTATTTCATTAGGGTTAAACTTCACCCCTTATAATAATTTGGATAGATAGGGGCCCAAGAGGATTCATATAGAATAATATAGGAACCATGACTCATATTAAATCCACTTCTTATAATGGAATTCACATTTAATCTAAATTTATATGAAATCAAGGGGTTACTTAGAGAGTTAATATATCATATAGACTTGATGATTATTTGGGTGAAAATAGTAGATGTTATATTCATTAGTGAAAAGAACACTCCCACCGTGTTACTAATAAATTGAATAATCACCATGTTATAGATTGCGAGGGGAATATATTTTGGTGGGGGAGAGATCTAAATTTCCATGAAGGGAGGATCCCATATCTAATTGAAATTAAATAACCACCCAGAATTTGGAATGTGAAAGAACTAAATGTAGGGAAGATAATTCTCCCAGGATGTAATTTAGTAGTCCTCCATCGAAAAATAAATCATAAAATGTTGATGACCCTGAATACAAAAAAATTCCCTTTAATTTAAACATTATGATTTGAAACAAAATTTATCAAAGGTTTACAACAAGGGGAGGATCTTGAAAAATAGAGTATGTATTGATATGTTCATTATCAAAGAATTATTTATGTATTATAAGGGTAGATCAGAATCGATGGGGAACTATCATTAAATGACTAAAAATTAAGAAACTACTCTTTTTCAGGGAGGGTAGGAATAAAATGTGGGTCTATATAGGGGATGAAAGGTTGTTATATAGTTCTCATAGGGGTTATAAGGGGTCTTTGAAATTATCCATTTTTCAGGAACATGGATGGAGAGGAAAGAATTTTTGTGTGATAACCGATAAAGAGTGAAAGATGGGTGGTTCAGGTAGTTCATTGGAGAATGAACAATGTCTAGTGCTTTTATAAAATTTATAATGATCATAGGAGCAGACCAATGGAGTTCTGAGTTAGAGATAATATTTTTAATGTGACTGGTCATCATGGGAAGTGATGGTTTGGTCATGGTAGTAAAATTTCAGAACGGTTTGTTGGACCCTTCCTGGAGATAGCTTGCATAAGAGACATGGTGTATCAAATTTAACTTCACAAACAAATAATCCAGATACATGATAATTTTTACATTCCCTAGCTCCACTATTGAAAGTATTATGATTATATATCATATATTGGTTTCTGATAATTATTGATGATATGGAAACCTTCTAGAAGTATCATGTAGAGATCAATGACTTCCAAGGGAATGAGTTGAGCATTAATATCATCCCTAAAATTGTATCTTGTGGTGTAATAATAGTGTGGAAGAGAGTTCCTTTGAATGAATTTCATAGATACATGCTCAACACCTCAATAATTTTTTTTGTTTAGATCTTCTTTATTTTTAATGCAATTTTTAGTTGTTTAACCTTTTCTTTGTTACTATATTATATCCCCTTGTTTTTTTCCTTCATTCATTTGATAGGTAACTCAAATAAAAGAGTTATTTCAAATTTTTTGATACGGTTTCATGGTTTTTTAATTTTTTTCATATGTTGAGTTGTATGTTCTTCTATGATGTTGAGGACTTGGAGAGGTATTTTGTGTTGTGTTTATTCATAAAACACATTATTTTACTCTAGGTTTTGTTTTGGATTCATAAAAATGAGAAATTTTAAAGTGGAATTTTATAAAAGGTACTAGATACATCTATCCTGTCACATTGAATTTTTTCAAAGCTAGTGGATTATTAGAAGTATGTTTGTGTTTTGATAAAAAAATCTAAACGCATAGATAATATAATCTATAAAAATTGGTCTATATTGTAAGGGTGTTTTATAGTATAAGGGATAACTAATATGTAAAATTTTATTTCATATTATTTGGGAAACCCATCAAGAATTATTTTTTAAACCTTAAACTTATAGTGTGATTGAAATAGTCGGTGTGTAGGTTGAGGTGATGCATTTTTTAGTGGAACATCATTTTAGAAAAGTTTAAAACATTAATGAGAGGTACGTAACATAAATATTTATTATGCACTGTGATTTAGAACCTATGGTACCATATTGTTTCTTAAACCCATCATATTTTATCACAAATCACCAATATTCTAGTATCATTTATTCATGAATTTAAATTGAACATTAATGGGAATCATTTGACATCTACCCATGTTGGATGCATTAAGATATGATGTTAGTAAACCCCCTCAATCTTATAGTTAATTGATTTTATTCTCTACCTTTATATCCTTCCATTCTATGTAAGTTTCTATCATTGTTCATATATTGCTTTTTTCTTTTTTATTATCCAGCATCCACAGAGAGATACAACTTCATAAAAGATAAATTATAATGATCCTTAATGTCAGTCCATTTGTGTGTGAAGAATACAGTTTCTTTGGAGATTGGTGATTGAATGATTCTTAATTGATTAAATTTAATATTAAGATAAAAAATTATTATCCCTTTCGATGGAAATGTAATTATCCTAAAAAATATTGAATCGAATTAATAATGAAATTATATAGTGATCGTATATCAATATTTTATATAATGATATCATCTTGCATATTTATTTCATCGATTGTGTGCTACAAATATTATTGTTGTTGGGAATGCTTCTATGTTAATTTTAACATGACTATATTGTTTTAAAAAGGAAATGAACATAAATTATTCAATATTTGATTAATTTGATAAGAATTAATGAAATTTTATTTTAATAACCTGGGGTTTCATGTAATTTTAAGACAATAAAACTGATGAATGTATTAATTCTTAATTAGATATCATATTGCATGTGTTGATTTAATGGATACTGAATTTGAATCTTGGGATAATATTTTTTCTAATAACAAAAAGTCTTGATAAATAATAATCGACCAATTCGTAAATTTTTTAAACATTTTTTATTAAAGGAATTGTTTGATATTTTTGATATTTTTTTTATAACTTATTGATTTGGTTTTGTATTTTTGTAACCAATGAATAATGTATCAGTTAATTTAGGATGGAAGAAAATAAAATTGGTTCATGACGAAAATTCATGGGCTTGAGAGGTCTCATTTTCCTGATAAGATGAATTACATGTGTTGGGGACCATGAGAGCATGTTTTCATGTAATGGGTTAATTTCTTGTTTTAGGGGCATTTTTATCTTATTGAATATTCATATTTATTTATTCCTTCTAGTTTAATGTAGCTATGAACATGGTTTGTATTATGAACTTGGGATGAATTCAAATGAGATGGCTAATTAGATATTAGATGAGAGGATTGGATGATGTTGTATTAGTTGACACACATGATGGAGAGTTTCATAAGGATATATAATAGGATATAGTGGATAAAGGTAAATATGATCGAATGGGATGAAGTTGGGATTTCCCAAATATTTGATAAATTTTGAAAATTATACATGAATGGATATTTATAATGGTATATAGTCGTGTTTCATTATCTATTTACATTCCTTACCCTACTCCTTAAGGATGCTTGATATGATTGGTTTCATTTCTATTGGGGGTAGCATTGAACCGGTTTCCAATATTCCCTATAAATATTTGATTGTTAATAGTTTTAATAAATGTTTAATCCATAAGGTTGGTTGTTACCTTAATGAAATGAGATGATCCTAAGAAACCATGTATATGGTTTCAGATATTTTTAGAGGGTATAAAATTCAGTATACAGATTAATTCAAAAAAAATGTATAATTTTGATAGTTAATTAATGGATAATTAATTATCTAATGACTGGATAACTATAAATAAGAAATAAATAATTCATTTTACCACTTTAAAATTGACGTGTACTTATAATATATATCATCCCCAATACTGGCAATCAGGTTTCCAAGTTATGATAGTTTCAATTGATCATAGGACTATGTTATTACCATAGTGTGGTTGTGAGATATATTATGTCCTATCAATTAAGTTATCTCATTTTCTACAACAGAAAATATTTTATAGGGTGTACAACATAAAGTGTAATCTGTGATGGTGTTTCCCCAATATCTAAGTGGGATGATTATAACAACCCTCCTCATTATTTTAAATAAACACTTGATTTATTATATATCACTATACATAATCCAACATAGATTATTGATATTTCAAGTTTACATTGAAATTATATACATTACATAACAACATTAAATAGGGAATGCAATATCTTATTGAAAAAATCTTTAAGATGTTCAAAATACTCCTTCAAACATAAAACAACATGTGATAACAAAAGGACACTCATATGAAAGGTGTGAGATATAAATCCAAGTAAGATACAAAAACATAAGGGAAACATGTTTGAAAATAGGCATATATATGAGTATTAAAAGGTATATTAATAATAAGTAATGTTATTACATGATTATCATAACAAAGGAATGTGGAAACAACGTACAACACTGAATCATAAACATAGGATTAGGGTATCCCCCCAAATGCATCTTGATGAAAAATTGCCCATAATATAATTTAGTTCACTCCAACTACCGACATAATGTATCTTGATACAAAATATTACCCAATGTATTGGAGCACTATCTGGTCACTGCTATCATATTAAATTCAATTTCAGTCTTAAGATCACCACATAATTAATACAACATTTAATCATTCCTCTTCATAATTTGTTCCATGATTACAGAATGAAAAAAAAAACATGTAATTATAAAATCAATAAGTATATGTTCATAATGCTGAAAAAATTTGATATAAAAAAATTATGATATTTAGTACACAATTGATTTTTCCAGGAAAGTTTTGGTGATATTTTTGTATCATAATGTAATTACATAAAAATTAATAAAAAGGATTAATGAGAGAGGAAGGGGTATATAGAAATTTATAAATAAATTTAATATTAATGGTTATATGTAATAAAAAATCCCATTATAATGTAATGAATATAAAATTCATAAGTTAGAGAAGATACCTTAATGAATATGTAAAAGCAGAAGATACCATTTGAAATTTCATCATGGTAATGTGTTTACACAGAGGATCATAAGAGGAATAATGAGAGTGGAAATGGGACTCTCATCATGAATAAATAAAATTTAAATTAAGGGTAATATGTATAAACATATCTGAATAAAATAAAATCGAATTTAATAGACATAACATAAAAGTCGGTTCTTGAATGAAATTGAGAATAATGAAATACCATATGGAATTTTTTCATAGTAACAAAAAAGGTAAAATTCAAAATGAGAGAGTATAAAATATCCCTAATAAAAATTTCATCTATTGGGAATTTGAAAAAACTTATAAATAAATGACATCATAAACTATTTTTATTAAGAAGAATACTTCCAAAGAAAGATATTGAACTGAAAGTATTTGATGAATGTGAGGATCCATTACTTGAGTGTGTGTATTAAAAAGCATGGATGTGGATTATTGTGATTTTGGGGGATCCTTGGTAGGAAACTAGATAGTGTAGGGAAGAGTATGTACAATATACATAGATTTTGAGGGAAGATAAATTTTTGTTTTGTGGATTTATATAGAAAAAGAGGGGGATTTCTTTATTATTTAAGTTTTGGGCTTTATATGATAAAATAACCTAAACCAAAAACCACCCCATGTTTTTTTACCATGGATTCTGTCCAATTGGATTGGTTTTAATTATTTTACAAGGTCATGGTACGAACATAATAAAATAATTCAATTTCTTATGTGGAGATAATTCACACTCATAGAGAAATGATTTCAAAACCATAAAATATATTAATGGGTTTTGAGGAATCACATTAGATTTATAAAATTTATCAAATAAACATAGAATTATATTTTATTAATGGGAAATAATATATTTTTCAATGGATCCCATTTGTATTTTTTACCACATCACATTTCATTCATTGCGATGTCATAAAGAACAAAGCATATTTATATGGTATTTAAATTTTACCCGAAAAGTTGAATGTCTTAGAAAATTATAAAAAATTCACCATTTGAAAATTTAAACTTCCTAATTTTAGAAATAATATTTACTTTAAAAGTATAATTTTATAAATATGTGATTTTTTAATTTTAACATAAATTTGATATTTTCTACAAAATACTTGGTTTTTTACATCTATAGTTTTTTGAACCCTTATAAAAATTACATTTACAGATTTAAAATTATCTAATCATTTATATTTAATATAAATTAGCTAATATTAATATTTTAGTAAAATATTATTTATTTAACAATCCACAAATTAATAAAAATGAATTCATTAATTGAAATTTTATATTACTTAATAATACATTTTTCATTCATTGTATTATTTTTTATTATTAAAATTGATAGAAAATATTTTATAAAGTAGAAAAATAATAATTCAATATAATTTTAATTTTAATTATATAATATTATAAATATTAATAATATTATTTTACTTTGTTTCATATCTTTGTTAACTTATTTCCACCCTTAATTAACTTATTTTCCTTTTACTCTAGTAATTAATATTTACTTATATTAATATTAAATTTGTTAAAAAAATTGGTAAACCATATTACCTAATATTAATAAAGTTGATTACATATTTGGAATATATTTTTAGAAAATAGGTTCAAATAGATGTTAGAACATAATTAAAAATAAACCTCCGTGATTGATGGAAAATATATTTACAAAAATCTGTTTTTCATAAACATTTAGATTTCTCTTAAACTATAACACAATTAATATAAATACATATATGTAATATTAACATATAATTTAAATAATTTATTATTATGTGTAATTTTAGGTAATTATATTTGACATGAATTTTTCATTTTAAAATAGTTCTCAAAACAAATACATTTTATTATAAAATATAAACTTATACTAAAAATTGGTTTAAATATGATTTGAAATGTAATTAATTGAATAAGATTAATGATTTATTATTTTATATTTACTTATTATTAAATTTATAGATATAATTTTAAATTATAGTATTAATTAATATGAAAGGAAATTTTACATAAAAAGTGTATTTTTCAGTATTCACTGAAAATCTGTATTGTCTAAAATATTCCAAAATTTCGAACTAGGTTAATTTGGAAATGAATATATCCAAAATTGAGTTAATTTTATCATTTAAATATTATATATTTTATATAAAATAAAAAAAACATATTGTTCATAACTGGAAATAAACGTTATTTTTTAACCAAATATATAAAAAACATTATAAAACTTTTATTGATTATTTTCTAATCATTTATCACTATATTTTAGAGATATAAATATCATAAATTATTTAATCTTAATAAAAAAACATAAATTTATTTAAAATTGAAAAATGGTCATATTTTAAATATTCATTGTTTTTTTGGTTTTGGTGTTGTGCATCAAATTGGCTATCAAAAAATGTTTTTTCTTTTGTAAACTAAAGGTGTTACATTCTTCCCCAATTTAATAAATTATGTCTTCCCAATTTACAAATGAAATTTGAAATAAATTATTTGACCCTTTTAATTGTCATTATTGACAACTCATGTCATAAATGGGATAATGAAACATCAACTTGAAAATAGAGAACAATTAGTATGGATGGAATTATGAGACTAGGTTTCCCATTATGAGAAAATTAGTGGAAAGTGAACACATAGACATGGAAGTGAAAAATAATTAAAAATAACTAATATAATTTTATATAGAACGTTTTTAGGTTAATTAAAATTACTACAAAATAAAAAAAAATTGTATGGATAAAATGACGATCAACTTATAACATTAATAAACAAAATTATTCAATATTTTTTATTTAGATTTAATGAATTAATTTATCATCTTAAATAAGAACATAAGGACATATTATTTCTTGAAAAATATAATTAATTTCCACCAAAATATCAACATCCACTCCATTATATGATAACTCAAGATGAATTTTTTATATTCAAGATGTTGTAGAATAAAATTTTAACAGGTCATATAATACACAATGGAATAACAAGTTGTCCCTCCTATCATTACTAAATCCAAAATGGTCAGTAGAAACTACGAAATTACCATAACAAATTAGTCACTAAAAAAATAAAAACCAAATGTTTTAACATAGGTCTTTATTTTTATAAATACCCCTATATAACACAAATGTCCTCAAAATTAAATAGTTTTTTTTACTCCAATGGATGTATCTTACCAATATTCTAACCCCTCAAAAAGGTATTAGAATTTATCATTGATAATCCTAATGAGTATATGTTCCTAACCCCAAATAAAAAATCTCCCAAATTTTTTTAATCGCATCAAATAATAAGACTTATTTTTTACTATCGCGTGGTTCTAAAAATTACATACTAACCTTACATCACAAAAATCATCAAAAGATGTATTAATTCTTTTAAACATGGGTATATCCATAAAAATAAAATCAACTCAATATATATATTCTAACCCTAATAAATCACCTATAAAATATCATCGATACCACAATAATGTGCTTTTTCAAAAATTACATTATTACTAAATCACATTTATAATGTTTTAAGAACTGTTAATAAAATGATAAAAATACAAAAAAATTAAAACTATTGTGCAAGATGATCCATTATTCTATAATGTCATATATATATATTGAAAACATAAACTCATTAATACTTAAAATATAATGATTTACTTATCATAGTTTCTCTCATAGTCAATGTTTCAAACCTTATATTTGGGAATTTACTATATTCATTCTATTTATAGAGATTACCAATAATGATGGAAAAAATTAGGATTGATTAATTTTAATATATTGAACAGATAATGGGTAATCCAATGAAATTAATGAGATAACATATAAATCACATTTAATTCCTTATCATTCAAATTTTTATCCATCAATATAAGTTGTCCATAATATATTTCCTGGCATATATTTATATGGGAATTTCTTCTAGGTTAATTATGGTTCATAATGAGCTTATAAATTTACAAAAAAATATCTCATGGGAGTGCCAAAATAGGTTCACAATAATGAATATTTTCATATACTAGGTTACCCTTAGTCTGGTCCAGGACAACTTTTCAAAGTTTTATCCCTAGGTACATATGTTCTATAATTGCGTCTACTTATATTATCCATTAACGGATTTATTTTTATGATATAAAACATAATAAATACTTACCTAAATATAGAGATTTTTTCTAACACTTAGTAATATCCCTAAAGTTTTATATAGGTTTTTTGAATTATAATCATCAAAATAACAAAACATATCCTATGATACCAACTATAACTATGAAGCTCTATATTTCACATTAATATTTTATTTATTACCAATGACTACACATAGTACAACGAAGATGATCGATAATTATAGTGTCTTTTGAAATTATGTACATTACAAAGAAATATAAAACTATTAATACAACTTCTTTATTTAATACTTATATAACAAGCACAAAACCATCCTTAAAACATAAATCTGCATGGGATAACCTGGGGACATACATAAGTATAAGGTGATCTATAACACCCATTTAGAATATAAACATGGAAAAAATGATACATATTAGAAAATATTCATTTAAATTAGGAATAAATTTATCCTGTATAATAAGGCATAATATAACATAAAAATCATAACATAAGAAATATGAGAAAATATAAAACATTGAATCATAAACATAGGTCGAGGATAAACCCACCATACATCACGGTGGACAATGTCCCATAAATGAATTTGGTTCACTCAATGTCCCAATGTGACATATCCCGATACTAAACATTAACCAATGCATTGGAAGACTATCCTAGCGCACCAATCATATACATTTCATTCTAATGCTTAATTGTGCTGCAGAGATCATACAACATGGATACACAGATTATTATAATAAATTAATTGATTAAGAAATATTTAATAAAATAATGTAATTCCCCAATCAATAATAATTTGTTCATTATGTTGAATACCGTTGATTAAAAAAATTCGTATGAAATTCACTATATAACATTTTTGGCATCAAAAATTGTGACATTTTGGCATAAAATGACATAACTTTAAAATTCATAAAAGAGAATTTTGTCATTAAAAAGGGTATATTATCATTTGCATATAATTTTTCAGTAATTTTTATATGTAATAAAAAAATCCTAATATAAGGAAATAATGATAAAATAAATAAGTTATAGAAGATACTAGTATAAATTTGTTAAAGGAAAAGATCCCTTATGAAATTTTCACATGCTAAGGTGTGTACAAAATGGATTATGGGAGGCTTAATAATTGCAAAGAATATAATATTTTCATTTATAAAATAAATTAAAATTAAGGGTAATATATAAGAACTTATCCCAATAAAATAAAATGTTATTTAATTGAAAGAATATAAAAGTGAGTTATTTAATAGAAATGAGAATATATAAATCCCTTATGGAATTTAGGCATATTAACAGCTTATGTGAAATAAAAAATTACAGATAACAAATGATCCATCTTTAAAATAAAATTCTTTTTTACATTAGGTAATGTATATAAATAAACTATATCATAAAAAGCATTAATTAAGATAAAAATTCAAAATAAATATCTTTAAATGAATGGAGGGGAAGGAGAAGATCCATTACTTGAGTGTGTGACATCAAAAGTATGAAAGTGGATTATTAAAGGATTTTAGGGAACATTTGGAGGACTATATATAGTGTAGTTATGATTGTGAGGAGTATCCCTAGTGTTTTAGTGATGATTAAAGGGATATTTAGTTCGTTTATATAAGAAATGTGGGGAATTTCGTTATTATTTTAGGTTTTGGACATTACATAATATAATAACCAAAACCACAAACCATAACTTGTTAATTTATTATGGAACCATAAAAAATGGGTTTCTTAATTAATTTAAAATTTAATTGGCTGAACATAATAAAAAATATCCTTCATTATGTGGAGGTGAGTCACCCTCATAAAGAATAAATTATTAAAACATAAAATACATTATTGTTTTTTTAGAATTCTTTATAGAATTATAATAGTAATAAAATAAAATTAAAATAGAAATATCTTAAATTAAATTAATATATTTTTTCATGGATACCATTTATATTATTAATTACAATACTTTTGGGTCATTATGATGCCATAATGTAGAATGTATATTTATATGTTATCTACCTTTAACCCGAAACATCAACTGTCTCAAAAAATTATGAATTATTAAAAATTGGATAATTTTTAATTTATTATTAAAAATATAATATTAATTTTTTTATAATATTTTTTTAACTATTCTAATTTTAACATTTAATATAAAATCTACATTTACCAAAAATGATGTGTTTTTCCAGAATATCAGTTTTGAAACCCTTATAAAAGTAACATTTGACTTAATAGAAATTGTATAATAATTAATATTAAAGAAAAATATTTTATAATAAAACATTATGAAATTATTTATAATTTATAGACATATAATTTGTAAAATTAAATTCAATAAATTAAATTTCATATCACATAAAATTAAAATTTCAGTTTTATCGTAGAATTTCCATTAGAAAATTGTTAATAAATATTTTTTAATGTAAAAATAATTATGAATATTTATAATCAAATTTTATTGAAATTTAAATATAAATATTAAAAATATGATAGTTTGTTTTTTGTAGTCATTGTTAAACTATTTTAAAAATTTATTAACCAGTCTTCTTTTTACCGTGTTAATTACTATTCACTAAAATTAGTATTTATATTGTTCAAAAATTGTGTAGAATAAATTGCATAATATTAATTAATATGATTTCAAATATTGGATTCATTTTATTAAATTAACATTACAGAGGTATAAGAATTTAATTTAAAATAAAACCTGTAACCATGATGGAATGCAGTATTATGAAAAATCCATTTTTAAAGGAAAACTGATATCACTTAAACAATATATATATTAATATAAATATTAATTTGAAAAATAAACATTAAATTATTATAATGTATAATTAGGAGATATATAATCATTATAATCGATATACGTTTGTCATTTTAAATGAGTTTTCATAACAAATGCAATTGAGGCATAATAAATAAACATATAGTAAAATTTTATATAAATATGATAAAAATTGTAATTAATTAAATAAATTTAAAAAAAATGTTAATTTTGAATAATATTAAATTGATAATCATATTTTTTATTAAACAATTTCTTCATATAAAAAACAAATTTACATTAAAAGATATATTTTCACTATTCATCGAAAAGTCAAAGTATTCTGAAATATTTTAAATTTTTACACTAATTTAATTAAAATATTATGATATAATAAATGGATTACATTTTGCAAATAAATATATTAAATTTTGTATAAAATAACTATAATATATTTTCCATAAAATAAAATATAAATCATTTTTATCAAAAAAATTCAAAACAAGATTCCCAAAAATTGATTGATTATTTTCTATTCATTTATAAATATATTTATAAAATATATAGTTAATAAATTATTAAATTCAAATAAAATCTATAAATTTAATAAAAACAATAAAATGGTCATATGTGAATAATAATTGTTTGTTTGTGTTTGTGTATCTATATCACATTGTCAATCAAACAACGATTTCACTTCGGATAACCCAGTACATTACTAGGATAGAAGGAAAACTACACCCTTTTGACCCACTCTCTTACCATGTGTGTTTGATGTGATGGTATGTATAGAATTTAGTATCCAAATATATATATTTTTGTATGTTTATGGTTTGTTATGGATTTTGTTTATTTCAAAAAAATTTATCCCGTGATATAGTATCCATGTGATTATTATTGGCATGATGTGTATAGGCTTGGATGACATGAGGTACGTTAGATAATGTATGTGTTTTGATGGAATAAGGTATAATATATTATATATGATACATATTATACTAGATTAGGTGGATCCCATAAACTAATTGGTCATTTAATGAAGATGTGATATGGGATTATGTGTTGATGTTGGGCATTGGGTCCATGTGGTGATACATACATTCTGTGTCTATGTACTTTCTTACTTTTGGATATATATGGATCATGGAATAAAAGGCAGGGGAAGAGTATTATTTAATTTGGGAAATGGTATCAGGGTACCCCTACTACAACCGATTGTCCACTGACCTAACTCTTTCCAATATATCTAATGGCCTGAAATATTAGGGTCAAATAATTCTATATATCCAAATATATATATTTCCCATCATTGGTGAGATATTTAAAAATGCTTGATCCCAAACATTGAATTCTATAGGTCATCTACATCGATCAACATTTGATTTTTATTGAGAAATTATAGCAGAAATCCACTTTCTAGTCAATTGTTCCTACAAAATAGTCTCATATATGAGATGACAGTTGAGTAAATCTACCTCACCTACATCTAACCACCACATCATTGATCGGAATTACCTATAGTTCAAATACTAATTAGGTTACATTTGACCAGTCAAATGATAAATATTTTTGTAGAATATCTCATTTAGGGGTATATTCCTCTCCCAAGAACCCATAAATATTTGATGCATGTTCTCATATTGTCCTCAAGAACAAGAATAATAGACTCTTACAGGCCATGAGTCTGAGGATAGTATATTGTGCTCAGAAGCACCTCTTTTCTAAAATCTCGCTAAAAACTCAAATATAAATGTGACATAAACAACACATACCTATCAGATACAAAATTCTAATTATCCCTTCAAAGTCATATTGTCTCATGGATATACATCCTCCCATGGTCATCCTATTATATTGTCTCCCAAATAGTTAGTAAATGAGAATCCATCCTGAGAATACCCCCAAAAACCCATATTACATTGATTCCTTGTGGAGAACTTAGAAATATTTGTCCTGAAAGCCATCATGATATAATACCATTTCCAACATGAAATGGGTAAATTCTCTAAAATAATATTTTTTTGATGATAACCAGTATTTACATGCTTTCAGGTGCATCACCTCATTAATAAACAATCTACCTCACATTTCACCACTGGCCAATAGTAGTAGAAATGTTAATCCAAATACATCTCAGTAACACATGGATCCATTTCCCAAGCTAGGTAATGAAACTCCACCATAAACTCCTCACATATTTCAACTCAATCACATATGTGACCATATATATGTATATTATCATCTTTACTCATAGTGTTACAAAAAATAGGTTCCTCACCTACCACAATCTCCCACATGACAATTCCCTCAACATCAAAAAGTTGTGCCATCCTCAACCTATCTAGACGACTATAGACCATAGACAATTGAGAAATAAGATTCATCCACTAAATATCCTTAACTTCTAAGATAATGATAAAAAATAAGTCTACAATCTTAATCTCTAATAGCCTCATGAAATTATAGTTTTTTGTACTTCTTATTAGTGAAGCAACCACTAATTTTCCCTTTCCCCTCATATAAAATAGATACAAATCAAAATATTGTACTTATTAAAACTACCGCAACTACATCAAATTGATATAAATATATATATATATATGATTCTTTTAGGGTTCTGGTATGCCAAAAAAATAAATAAATTTAAATAATGTCCCAAAAAACACAAAGCAAGAACAACTAATACTATGTTGACATCATCAGTTGGGTGTTTTCACATGTGAATCCTCAACACAATAGACACATTCAACATGAATCTATCCCCATACATCATAAATTCTGCTTGCCTGATATCTGATGCATCACAATACACAGTGTAAATCATGCCAGTCTCTACAAAAATTAGCAATTGCATTGATTTTAGTCTCCCTTTTCTTGAAAGGGTGTCTCATAGGTATTTGACAACTCAAAATAGACACCCTTACTAGTAATTCCCATTAGATGTTCTTATATGGACAATCAATATTGTATAAAATTCTATAACATCTATATTTACCCATGAAACATATTATGTACAAGTATTTCTCAGGAATCTCCAATAAAACTACTACTCTTACCATATCATGGTCATCCAATACTCCCATCTCTGAGATAATATCAATGAGATATGTCTCCTTATCAAACATGAACATAATGATAACTACATCACAAATAAATCATTGAGAATAACCTAGAACCACATACATAATAATAAAGGTAATCTATCTTTATAAAGGGATATCAGTTCATAACTATTAACCTTTTCAATTTATGATAATACACAATTATCTTGAGGGTACCATACATCTTTTTTCTAAAGGAACTGAGAACCCCACAGAGAATTATTGGGTCATATAAACCCCTATCACTGTTAGTACTAAAGGACCCTCTTAAGAACATAAAAACTTGAAGTATACATCATATAAGGAGTAATATAAACCATTGGATCTCGTGAAACTAGATCTATAGAAAAATCCACCTCTATCTCAGGAGGTAAAACAAAAAAGACATTCAAGAAAACATCCCATTACCGATAAACTAGTGGTGGGAAATCATCCTAAGGTGGTCCCTAGTCATCTAGATATACACTACTAATCTAGTTTTTCATCCGACCTTTCCCACAATTCCATATTCCATCATGAATTTTTTGGTCATCACATTCATGTTTCTAAATAAAAAATCTTCCCTACGTGATGTAAAGGTCACCCTATTACAATACCGATCAATATGGAGCTAATAAGAATCTACAAAGTTTATTCTATGAACGTCATCAAAACCTATCAACTTATGGAAAAAATTATTCCATAAGAAGTGTTCCCAAATATCTCAATGGGAATCCTTGAATTTTATGTTACTATATTTTATAATCCCCACTTGATTATCCAAGGTTATAATAGCATCACAAAAACTGAACAACAAGCTTGTGCCTCTCCATAAGATGAACCGATATAGAACTATGTAATGAAGTTGTATAAAAAAAGGAAATGTACTAGAATATTGGATTATAAAATTTTACCTACCAATCTAGACATAATGTCTCTTTAATCCATAATTGTAGGCTCTATAGAATATATCCTGCTAGTACCATGACAATATGAAACAACCTCAGTAGCCATAGTAGACCCACTATACAGACTAATTAAAACCGGTGATAGACCTCCCCAACCAAAATCACCTCCTCAACCTAAAAAACATTTTTTTTATCCTGATTCTAGATTGATGTAAATCTGTGAATCCCTCTATATAACATGAAGTTTGAGTTGTTCCTTTTCTACTCAGTTCTGGAGGAAAAGTCAAATAAAATGTTTTATATGCCCATCCTACAAAATCAGGGTACATGACTTGGTATCTATAATAGTAATTACTATTATTTTCCCATCTTATACATTGATTATAGAAAATTGATCTAGGAACAGTAAAATCATAGTTGGTAATCGCCTAGAATGATACCTCAAAAAAATGCTTCATGCCACTGGAAGATGAACCTCTTGGTCGAGAGGCTAAATTTCCAAGCTACATAGCACTAGTTTCCCTCATCTTATGCTCTATAATAAGAATGTATTTTATTAAATTATTTTTAATTAAATTCTAAAAAATTTGATCTACAATAGAACAACATTCCTTTGATGTTCTTCAATTTTCCTCTCCCTCTATGACTCATCGAGAAGATATATCAGCACAAAACACTATAACCCTATAACGTGTGAAAATATTCCATAATAGTCATCACACAGTACATCAGAATTATAAAAACATTTTCCTCTATACTCTCAGATTCATGGCGAAAAATTAATCACAAAATATGGATTGAAAAACACTTCAGAAAATATCTTGTATCCCATCATCCAAGAACAGAACATCCCACCATCACTTTTATGATCCCCAAATAATATATGTTCTTGACATCACTCTCTTCTTAGGAGGTGCCTCTAGATTCTCAAAAATCCAAATTGTAGTCTAAATCCATATATTAGTAGTCTAAAGACCAATATCCCTTGAAAACAAGGGTGGATGATGATTTTTGATCACCCTTGTTATCTCTACTATAGACAAAAAAAGGTTCCTTCCTCTATGAAAAGTATACATATAGTGTAATAACATATTTTGGTATAATTAAATAGAACATATGTCTGGTAAAACTAATTTTTATGAAAATATAACTACAAGAGGACATGATGGTATCCTATGGACCACCGACCCCAAAGTATGGTTGTCTCCAGCCTCTTGGAATATTATAGAAAATTTCATGGTATTATGTCCACAATTCCAAAAACACACATTCAAAATGATTGATAACCAGAATAAAATAGTTTAAAAATATAGGGAATTATAAAGAATTCATAAAATCTATCGCCGAACCACTACATACACATTAATCTTTGACGGGTGAAAAAGGATAATTTATGACAATTACTATAGATACATCTTACTTCCCACTCTAAATCTAGATCTAGGTCATCTTCTCTATTTTTCCAATTGAATTCCATTGTAATTTAACATATACATCCAAATTCTATTTAAATGGGTGAACCAAAAGGTTATCCACTTATAGTTTATAAGGTTCCATACACATAATGAATAAAAATATGGAATCCTCTTAATTCACACCATAACACATTCTATCCTATGAAACCATTGGTCGAATAATTAGTGATCCATAGTTAACTACTTAGGGTTCATGTGTAACATATTAGAAAGATCCTATTCAGGATATTAAAGGTACTCTGAGTACCATACATATTCTCAATTCCCTTCACAAATCACTTAACAAATAAAAACTATATCATGAAAGGTACATATAATTATGTCATATATTATATTAATGCACCCGATATGGAATGGAATATGTCATGGCATATGAATTCGTATATGTGCATGAAATTTTGAAAGAAATCCATACCATCATATGATTATGGAACTAAAAAACATAACCCTAAATAATAGAAATAATTACATCACATCTTAATTTTATATCCCAATGGTGAAAGAAAATCAACCGTAATATAGAAAATCCAGAATATAGTAATTTATGTTCAAAGAACATTGTATTTTTCCATTGCAAATATTAGATACTACAAATAATAGTTCATTACGAAATTACAATTCCTTCATAATCAACAATCTACATTGTTAAAATTATAAGACACAAAAATCCCATGATACCACTTTGTAACATAAAGGCCTTAATTTCACTAAAAGACGCCCATGATAGGGGACACAAGGCCACAAGCATGCTTACTAATATGACAGAGCTGATTAATAGTAGATAAGTACTAGGGTGTGTCTATGTAGAGACTATGTTCATTTTTTTAAGAGTAATATACAAGTAGTAAATATATCTATCAATAGTAGAAGTAGTAAATAAAATTGAAATAAAATTAACATCAAATATATGAATATACAATGAATTCCAAAATTATTCCCATATACACAATTTTGTATCATTTCATGTCTCAAAAAAACTCAAAAAAAAATATAAGCACCATGTACAAAACATGTTCCACAATACCAAACTTAAAAAAATATCTTCAGATTCCATAGATATCCATGACTTGTCTCATGCTCCCTTCTTCCAATACTTGGGACAAATCAACTATCTTACATTGGGTGTTTTCCTCAGTACCAATATGCATCCAGGATGGCTGATCAGGTAACTAATAATGGACTAAAATAACAGTAAAATAACATTTAGTAGGCCACCACAAACAATGTTTATGACAATTACTGTCTGTCTAATATAATCAATAGTATTATAAGGTATATCACTTGTATGATGGAAATAATATCCATTGATAAACGTCAGGTATACTCTCAAACCAGCCAAGACTCCATATAAATAATCAGCATGTTCCCATAAACATGGGTAGTTGTAAAATTTAATACAACGTGTAAATATTTATTTTCAAACACTGTAATAAGATACCTATATTAGTGTTATCTATAAATCATTGAAAAAATAATGAAAATGGCCTTTTTGTGTAATCTAGAGTATAACATCCACCACAGACTCACCATATAATCCAGTCATACAAAATGGTCACTCCATATAATCAAAATATTTAGACCACATTATTTTAGACCCATGTAATAGAAGAACATGGAATCCACATTATGTCCTCGGAATATCTAAATGGAATCACAATAATAATATGGGTGAGGTCCATTGTGGAGGTTAACAAACCATATCTACTAATAGACCAAGAAATACATATCCAATTTGATGAAAAGACTATAGAATCATATGAAATAAATACCTAAGGACGAAATAGATCCAAGGTGTCTAACATCGTAATGAAGATCCACTTGATAAATTTCCGTGGAATCTAATGGTATCATTTTCCAAGGATCTTATCCCTGAAATCCACTACTATTAATTCTCAGTATCTTATTTAATTCATCAATTCATAATACTTCATATTCCATTATTTATTCTATTTCTATTACACAGTTTCAATAGAATCCATTTAAACCTATGTATATAACATGTCATCAAAAGGAAATTTGGCTTCAACTCTCTCTTATTATTTCAGTTTAATTCAATTAAATCTATAAATTGATTCCTATAACTAATAGAGATCACACACACCCCATAGGGGGTATAAAAAAGTGAAAATAAAATTTCATCCCATGGGTAGCCTAGGTTGGGGCAAAAATCTCTAAAAAAATCAATCTAACTAGTGGAAATATTGAATAGTTTCCACAAAAAATAATTCTATAATTTAATTAATTAATGTGGAATCAATAAAATCTTTGGTAGTTGAAACAATGTGAATTTATGGTAAAATACCAAATCCCTTTATAATGCTATAAACAAAATATTGTTTGTCTATATTAGATCACTCATTCACAATCCATATCAGATTTATTATAGATATAGATAAAAATGAGGATCCTTGATGTAGAGAGTATTATCTTTCACCAAAATAACTATATCAATACAATGTAAAAATAAAAAAAGACACAATATGATTAATGAACTCTCTAGTACATATCCAATGGGATTAATTGTGTTCAATTCAAGGTCTATATGATGAAATAGTGGAAGAAATAATGATGTATTCAGAGGATATCCCATGTGCTCAATGTTATCCAATAAGGGATAAGGATAGTGTTTTTATAATTTAAGTGTTTACAGGGAGATATGGTTATTTCCCCAAGAAACATGTTTCCAAATAGTTTGAAGAACGATGCAACAACTCTTCAACCTTCATTGTACTAAGAGGTTCCTTGAATGGTTTCATACGCGTATTTTTTTATAACAAATCTCAAACCTTGGTCCTGGCATTTTTAAAACTATATGTGCTAACACAATATAGTGCACCCCTTTCTACACGGTTTCCTCACACCACCTTACATCAATTCTATCATTGCTAACATAGAATGGGTACTATTTTGGGGGAACGATCGTGATATATAATTTTATGATTATAAATGGTTATATAGGACTTTATGATTACTTGTTAAAATAAAAAATTCTAAATAAATTGGTTAATTTATGATTGAATAAATTTATTAGGTTGAATAATACAATTTTAGACTATGATAGCTTCTTTGATAGATAGGTAGTCATAAAATCCTAACGGTTTTGGCCATAGTTCCTTCTTCCTATGTGAAATATTTTAAATTATAAAATTATGTGGGGTATTTGAATATATTTAATATATGTGTTTTATAGATAATAAAGTTTGTTTTGAATCGGTTTTTAATGGAAATGGTGTGGGAACATAGGGCTTCAGTGATGGTCTATGCGAGTGATGGAGGGAGAGAAAATACAATTTGTTATGGTGCAGGACACTAGGTAGTTGGGAAGAGTGTCGATCAAGTATTTTATATTAATATAATTCATATATTTCATAACACGTGAATATTTTCTGAATTTAAGGATTACATTTATTTTGATCACTTTCAAACTTATTTGGAATGTTTGGTGTTATGCACTGCACGTGAACCATCTATGTTGGATCCTTTGATAATTTCTAGATTAAATGAATCATTAATAAAATGATAAATTGGATGGCTAATTATGTCTATTTATTTGATCATAAATTAAATTATAATCACTTACAAAATAATATTAGTAAATAATTATAATTTCGATCAGAACATGGATTATATGATTAATGTATTAATCATGGAAATTGAATATGTAATAATTTTAATTATGTTATAATAATAAATTAGTATTGAAAATGATTTTCCTTTTCATAATTGCCACATAGAACCATGAAAAGGTTGTAATGTGTCCCTTTTGATGGTACAAGTAGATGACTGTAATGATAGGTAGTTTCCCTTAGTGTGGTTTTATATGATATTATTAATATTTTTTGATTTCATATGCTTCACCACAAATGATGACAAGGAATCTGACCAACAAATTGTTCGGGGTGTATTTTCTCAATTATCCAAGATTGGGAGTGAGTGAATGACTAACATCCCCCTCTATTCCGATCTACATTTAGATGTATATGACTAAGTGTATTCGGAGATATAATGGATTTTTTTATATTTTGAATACATAATAGGGTTGTGATGGATCACATTATACCTCTTATTTATGAATAATCATTAATGGATTATGGTATAATGTAAAATTTTATCTATTCATGGTGGATACAGATTATAATGGGTGTGGATTAATATGTTCTGAGGTATTGAGGAATATTTCCTTTATCTGTACTGTAGTGGATTCTAAACATACAATTGTTTACAAATTGTATGGTGATAATAATGAGATTGATTTGTGGAGTGATGTCAACATGATTGTTGGGGAACTATACTGGACTGAAGTACGTAGTGTCGAGGCTTGGTTCAAAATAGGTATGAATTACTTTCTAATGGTTTGATCACGCAATCTGTATCATTGGTGGTGTTAGAGTGAAAAACTAGTTGAAATTTTGAATAAGGTAACCCTCCATTATATATTATTTTTTATTTATAATGGAATAATTCTAATAATTATTTAGTTATTAGTCCATGGAAAAGATGGGAAACCAGTAAGACATGACTATGTGATGAGTTAGTCACATTTTTTATTCATTGGGATTTAGTATGATTCATTATATTTTTTTACAAGAGGTTCCTTGAATAATACTAGTAAGAATTAATTTTAATCTCACCCTAAATATATATAAATATATATATACGGGTTTCCATAATAGTAAGAAGGGGTTGGGGATCAATCTGGATAATATTATCTCATATATTTTTTTGTGCTTATTTTAGTTGATTATAGAGAATGTTTCCGAAAAAAATTATTACTTTTTGTAATTTTGGTTTTCATATATTTTTTTGGTACGAAATTTCCTGGATTGGTATTTCATAATTTTTATTCATGCTGTTAATTTGTTTTTTATCCATATTATATATTATTCCATAAATCATATATATGGTAATTCCTCCCGTGTTTCTGATTAAGAAACCATCAATATTAGTTTCCAGCCTATAATAGATTAGAGTATTCCTTCTATAATCATTACCATATTTATTCATTTTCATCCTATATATGGAACCATTGAATGGATGGGGTCATAACATATTATTGTCAAAGGTGATGATAGATATAATGGATGGAGTTTTAATTAAAAATTTATGATAATGAACGGATTTTATGATGATAATATCAATTGGATTTATGAAATTACATAAATAAGGAATACCTTCTATGAAGAATGATTTTATGACCACCAATGATCTGATATGTAGACAATAAGTTTATTCAATGTGCTAAATAAGGTAATGTTTTATGAGTGGTATAAACATTAGTTGTAGATCTTAAATTGTAAAAGTTTGATTTCTGGGATTATTATTTCAATTGGATTAGAAATTTTCTATTACTATTAAATCTAAATAAATTTACTAACATAATAATTAGTATTATATGTGTTTTATTCTTGTTATAGATGTCCCAAACTTTTATTCTTCATTAGGAATGGTTGACGGTTGATATCCCAGTTAGGACTACTAGAGCTAGTTCTTGATTCAGAAAATTATTTCTATTTTGGAGGATTAGTTTCGTATCTATTAGAGTTTCTGATATTTTTGGTCACAACAATAGATTCCATTTCTCTTTGGCCTCTCGCTGCTGGTGTTGTGACATTTTAAGACCTTAATCGAGTTGAAATATTTTTTCGTATGTAAATTTTCTACTGGATTATGGATCTTAATGAAAAACATAATCAGTGTAGTAGGTAAAATGAAATCAATTGGGGAGTTTCATTTCTACAAGTTCCATGGGTCCGCATCCTATGGGGATGAAACAAAGGTTTGTGGTATGTTTTTTCCACTGTTTGTTTGGTCATTTGGGAGGCCCCCAACAATGCAAGATAAGGTGTCTCATTTCACCAGCCTCATATTCTTGTTCATATAAGAGTACTGGTGTTTGATCCTGGGGGCCTTGACCCTCAGTGGTTTTGTTCTCCTTCTATTTAGAAACTCATACCTTAGGTGTATATTATTGAAGTATGAAGTTTAGGGTGAAATAGGGGGTCCTGGGTTCGATGGGATCCTTCTTAAACTAACCTTAAATTAAATTTTGATGGGTCTTTTGTTTCAAGTACTATGAGGGGTGGTGGAATTCTCATGGATGGAAGGGGGTCCGTTTTTGTGGGATTCTGCCTATTCTATGGAACATGTTATTCTTTGGGTGAGGAGGCTATATCATTAATCATCAGTTTGTAGATTTTTAAACTATAAAAAAAATTTATAGAGTAAGTAGAATTTCACTCTAATGTTTTGGTTGAGAAAATTAATTGGAGTGATAAATCTCTATGTGGGGATTGTGTACCTAATTCTGTATGGGGATACTTTTAGTGGAAAGTGAAGTAATGGTTGGGCACACATGGAGAGAAGGTAATTTTGCGGCTGATGCTATAGTGAGCATCACTATCCCGGATGGTACTATAAGATTGTTCATTACTGAAAGGTAACTTCTATGTTTCTGTAATATATTATTTGGGGGGATACATTGGGCCTTCACTATACCCATCCTCCATGATTTTCTTTCAAGTTTCCTTCCTTCCTTCCATTCCTCCATTTGAAAGAAAAAAATTCCAATTTTTAGTCAGTCAGGATTCAACATATAATATATTTTACATAATATTCATAACAATACATGAATCATCCTTTGGGAAATAATGTATAATCAAAATTGGTATAACATCAATTAATTTACATTCTAGAAAAAATATAACTAGGAGAAGGTGTTTCAAATATGCTTATCCCTTGTGTTTCATGTTTTATGGTGGCATGGTTTGTTATCAGAGGTCACCTCAGAGTGGGAGTTATAGATTCATGCATAGTATCTTTAGTAGTTTGAGACATGATTTAAGAATTGATGTTTTTACCATTTGATGATTTTTAAAATCAATTTTCAATATTTAATTATGATTTAGTGTGTGTTTTTTTGATTTTTTTCTCTTGAATAATGATGATATTCAAATTTTAGAGAGTTTCTTGAGTGGTATGTCATGGTATGGTTCTTCCGAAACATTTTCTCCTTATTTAAATTTATATTTTAAATTCTATAGGACAATAATTGTATGATATTTACCAGATATAAGGTCTCACATTTCTAAAAATCATATTAATGTGTTTCATGAGGCTTGGATGTGTTAGTAGGGTGAATTTTTTTTTCGATCCATATATTTTATGTTTAAAATATTGGCCTCATGAAATGATGGTTTTTTTATACCATTAGTTCATGCCTCTTCCATATTTTTGACTCATATCCAATTCATTTTATTTCATGGGGTTGGTTCTTGAATATTTGAATTTTTTACCACATTGGATTTTTTATATTTTCGATTCTTCATATTAATTTTTTTTAAATTCATGTTTTATTCATATTTTCTTAGAATAAATGAAATGTTTAAAATATAAAATTTTAAAGGAATTGGTGAATATTAATTATGAAATGGGGAAATAAATCTTGATTCAAAGTAAATTTCTAATATTCACGACTTCACTTATATATTATGATATTATTGAGTCATTCTGTGTATAATTTAATGACATAAACATTAATTTTTAATTTAAAGGAATATTTATCTAATGATCTTGAAATATCAAGACTCATCTATCGTATTTCTAAGATAACAAAATCTATATGTTTTAATTTTTATTTCAATTTATCAAGATCAATTAATCAAAACCCATTACTATAAATTAATGTAATTCTTGTCCTTTTTCATGGAGTTCTCTTTGGATTTTACATTTTCTAGGCGCATCCAAATTTTTTGTTATAAATTAGGAATCATTTTTTCCTATTAGTTGATCTATAAATTCTCCTTTTATTTTTTGAAATTTTTTATTAATCAATATGTATCTCCATGTATCAATGGGAATTATTAACCCTCATAAAAAATAATCAATAAAGGGAAAACATATTGAATGATAAATAAATAATCAAAAAAATCACAAATAAAAAAGTATTATTCATGATTTTTTCAAATATATTTGATGTAATGAATATCATTCACTGGAATAATGGTGTATTAGTTAACACTAAAATTTAATTATAACTTGAATAAAAACCATAACATTACTGGTTGAGCTTCATTAAATATATAAATTTAAATTATAATAATGTTTTATCATTTTTCATTGTAATTTTCTTGTTTACATAAAATGATAATTGACCAAATATTCTGAATATTAAAAAATTGAAATTGGAATAACATAATTTTTATTATAATTTAATATTTTATATGTTCAATTAGTTGAATGTTTGGGTTTTGAGAACACATTTGATTTATGAATTTATTCTTCCTCTTGATTATTAATAAGATATCATGGTGAATAATTGGAATTATATTTTATATTAATTGTTTACAGTTAATAACATAAAAATATTTTAAAATAAATTATAATTATGTTAATTAATGGAACAAACCTGAGTTGTTTTTACATAATATCATGGATCTGGATGAATATATGAAATAATGCTTCAAAACATGTATCATATTATGGTCAGCTATTTTTAGTTATTCCCATTGGTTTTCATATGTGTATGAACAATGATTAATAAACTAATTAATATAGATGGAATTAAAATTGGTTTTTAAAATAATATATGTTTTATCAAGATATAGTAGGTTTTATTGAATGGGATTCAAAACATCATTGGTGTTACTGACGTTTTTCCTCCCTTATGTGTACGAAATTATATATTTGAAACAAATTACTGCTCTATGAATTTAGAACCATGACATGTTTGATGGATAAACATGTTTTTATGAAATTATTTTTATGTTAAATGTTTATAGTTCCAATGGATTCAATAATTATCAATGTTGGTGATGGAGGGACATGTAATATTTATATAAAAATGTAGGAAAATTATAAATTAGGATGCGATCAGAGCAATAATTTATTATCTATATAATTCAGAACTTACATGACTATTTCATATTTGATATATGGATAGATTATATTTATTTTATTATTTTCAAATAGTTTATTGAAATTTGTTGTTATGAACTCTAATGGAATTTATTAAGTGTTATCTTAGATTAATTTCTATATTTGTTTAATTATTTATGAATGGATAAATTGAACTAATAAATATATGTGGTTAGTTCATGGTAGTATAAGATAATTATTGAATACTTGAGAATATATGTAAGTAAGTAATAGTGACATCAAAAAAATTCATAGAAGAATAAATAACCAAATATTAAAATTTTATATGGAATAACAATTATTAATGAATAATTGAACTTGAAAATGATTCTCATATTCATTATTGATACCTAGAACTAAGTAGTTTTTATCTATGGGAAATTTTTGGTTACAATAGTATAGGATTACAAGACTACGAAGTTTCTGTTAGTGTAGTTTTACATGGTATTGTTTAAATTTTTAATTTTATATTCATTACCACCACATCAGGGAGGTCAACTATACCAAAGATGTTTTTTTGGGACATTTTTACAATATTCAAGATGGAGAGGTAATGAAAAACTAACATTACATTCTCCCCCAATATAAATCAAGGCATAAATTTGTAGGTGTATCTTGTGATAGAATGGATTGTGTCATATTGTGTCATTATACGAGGGATGTTATGGATCAAGATTTACAACGCATTTTTTTTGCAGTCTTTAAGGAATTCATGTATAAATAATTTTTGTATCTAATCATGGTGGCTCTGGCATCCCATAGACTAATTTTATTGTAATGTTATATCTTATGGTATAGTGGATATAAATATACAATAGTAGAATCTTGGTATAAACTTGGTAATATTTTGGATATTGATGATGATGATATTAATATGTAGGTTAACTCAAAAATGAGATTTCATGCCCTACAATGGATTGATTTGGGTTGGGCGAGGAAAAATCACATTAGAGATGACTTACTTAATGAGGGTATGAGAACAATATTTTTTTCCTTAGTTGTGATATTAAAAATCCAATAGAGTAGTAAAAGTAGACTACCTCAATTTGTAAATATAGTTTTGATATATAATTTGTTTATCTAATGATGAAATTGGTTAGTGAGCCACGGTGAGGATTTATAATGTAGTAGTACATATAAAAGGGAATCTTTTTTTATTTACTAGGCTATAGTGTTATTTAAAAACTTTTTCCACGAGGGTTTTCAGTGAGGATTTGTTATTATACATGTTTTTATAATCATATTATAATGTATACTATTATCGAGTCAATAACAATAGGTTCATGGTTTAGATGAATGTTAATTACTTATAGTAGTTATTGTATATCATTAATGAGTTTCTATTATAAATTTTTCATCTCTATACCTACTTTTACTAGTATTTTTATTTCATGTTTATGTTTGACAAAACATGTATTGGGATTTGATCTCATTTATGCTTGGTGTCCATTGGATTTTTTTCACTAATTATCTCATAATCCTTAAAATATATTGAGTCTAATTATTCTCATGTGTTTTATTGATCATCCCTCACATTTAGTTAATAATACTATAATTTTCTATTACATGTTTTTTATTTTATGTCATTATATATTTTTTTCACTAATTTTTATTTTCCGGGAATAAAATATATCTATAGTTGATAAAAATGTTTTGTAAATAAATTTATTAAATTTTCATATAGGGAATGGGAAGCCTCCCTCTATTATGATGAGACTTTGTAGATCATTCCATTCAAAAAATCATGATTATACACGTGATTTATGCTGAGTTCCTACAAAGTGTACAAAGCATGAAATTAATGTTAACAACTCGATTATATCAATAAGTATATATTGATATGATTATAAATCATTTTAAAAAGTAAATATATTACAAATGTGGAAGAATAAAAAATATATGACAATTTTATGTTCTATATGTATTACAAAGTAGAGGTTGGAGACATTATAATTTCCAATGTGATGTCGTCAGTTTGAGTTCATCAAATGAAGAACCATCTGAAGATGTTTTCTGGGATCGAAATAATCTTCTCATTTAAAAAGATATTTTCAAAAGATGCTAAAAAATATCATTAAAATAATATATTCGAGTATTTTTCTTGGATACAGAAGAATAATTATTAATAAGTAACCATGGTTGAATACGAAAATTTATGTAAACTATCAAAGGATAATCAAATGGATGAGCATCGATAAAATTATTCTATATCATTTGAAAATTTATTCCATGAAGAAACTAGGCTGGGTTTTTGATCTAATTAAGATTTTTGAGCTATGGTAGGGTTACAAGATAGATATTTAACATGAAATTATTCAGAGTTCATCCATCGGTTAGAGATTTCATTATAAGAACACTATTAAAAGAACATCAAATTTCATAGAGCAAAAAAATTAGTCAATGACGATCATTGAGAGGTGAATCACCACTTAAAAATAATTGAATACACCTAATGAAAAATTTACAATGAATCCATTGGTTAAACATCGACCAATGGATTTCTTAGAAGCATTATTAATATTTATACATTCCTTAACATTTATGATGTTAATATATTCTTTCAATGATTACCATTTTTTGAATGGTTATGAAATTTTAATGATGCTCATTCACGACATGGTAAATTTATTTGCAATAAATGACACTTATATTTAGTTTTTAAGACGATTAATTATGTATCTAGAATTTATGAGGGGTGTAGTAATAAATAAGTTTGGATATAGTTTTAAACAGTATATTTAAATTGAGATGGAGAATAAATTATATTCCCAACCTATTTCACTGGAGTAATATATATATAAAGTTGTGATTGATTCATACTATTTATAAATAGGGAAAATAAATCCATATGTTTGATAAGCTATGTGATAAGGATATTTAATAATAGTGAGTCTGGAAATATTTTTTTGGGAGAATAATTTCACTAGAAAGTGGTGGAAGTATACGTTATTCGATATGATGATTCTGGTCAGATGTATTGGGTATAGTTTTCTATTAGAGGAACTGGGTAGGGTTTTCTGGCATAAACATGTGAAACAGACCTAGTTTCATCTTATAAAAAACCAATCAGAGGAATAATTTATTTTAATTTAATCTATAAAAAACCTATGAAAATGTAAGGCACACTAAATAGACACTTACTATGTGAATGTTACCGTAGGAAAATTTTGTGTGACAGAGTTTCCGAAAAAATATTTCATATTTATCCTATATTGCCTCTAAAATATAAAAAAATATAACATATACATGCTGTTATAAATATTTATCAGATGATATGAAGATTATAAAAAGAGTTGGACCATCTTTATTCTATTATAACCCAATATTTACATACATTAACATTACGTAACTTTTGCAGGACACATAAAACATCACACAAATAGATTCCTGAATATCAAACTAGTATTGTGCCTTTAAAAACATATAAACATAAACCCTAGTAAATAATCAATCTACATTACCTCCCCCAAGGTTATTCATGACTAGTACTCTTTATAGACACATTAAACATAATATAGATCTTTGTAACCTATAAGAGAAGAAACATAAAAATTAGTGATATTGTAACATCCCAGGAAAATAAACCATATTAAATTTTCATATTTAATAATATTTTTGAATGAAATTTTAATTTTAGTTTTAATTGGAATTATATATTCAATGGATTACATGAAATACAATAATGGGTTTCTCTGAAGTCTTATGTAGCAAAAAATGCAGAGTCATACAGAAAAATAGTAATATATTATTATATAAATGGTAGTTATCACCATACCGTTGTAATGGTGTGAATGAATAGAACTAACCAAATATGATTATACATGTTAGTAATTTTTTTAAAATTTATCCAATAAGTGTTAGATTCTTAAAATGTGAATACATCTAATTTAAAGACAAAATTCTCTAATATTTTTTAAAAGATCAATTTTCCACCTTTTGATGAAGAACCCTCATTAAATATTGTTTCTGTAACATTTAAATGTTATATTTGATGAAATAAAATTATTTTTTAGAATTTGGACATAAAAATTTACTTTGGGCAATTTTTTGTATTTTTCTGATAAAGTTCACTTTTTAAGGAATAGTAAAAAAATATTTCATTTTAATTCAAAAATGCATTTTAATATAATTTATTTATATGTATATATTTCTTTTTAAATGGTTTTAATGTCTAATTACATTATATTTTATCAAATTAATATAATTTTATTCATTGGATGTAATTTCACATTGAAATTGGACATAAATAAGTGTAAATTTTTTTATAGTTAATATTTTATAAGTACACGATGCTTTTTTGACAAAGGGAATTGGTTTTAAATTAATTAAGACAACTTCTATGTTTTGAATTTGGTACAATAGAAATAATTTTTTAATTCGCCATAGGCTTAATTTTTAGTATTTTTATTAAAAACTTGAATTTTGGATGCGTAGTGAAAACACTAAGTAGTAGTTAAAATCCAAAATTTCTCATTTAAATGAAAATGATTCTCTTTGGGGAATTGAATTTCGTAAATCTAACATACATGGTTTTAATCGTTAAGTAAAATTCCGTTCAATAAGATGAAAATAATTTGTGGTCAATTGTAACTTTTTACTTTTATTTACCGAGGTTAAAATAAAATATGGTAATTCAAGATAAAAATAATATTGTAATAATATAAAATTACCTTAAAACTATTCCTAACATTATTGGACGTATAATTTCCAACCAAGTCATTCTTTGGGTAAGACTTTGGGAATTTTAATGACATTTGGGTAAGATAATTCAATTAATTACTTTTTATTTAAAGTAAAAATAAAAATATCATAAACATGTATTGTTTTGCTAAAACAATTTTAATGTGGGTTATATAATTGATATATTTGACTATAATTATTTATTAGAAATATAAAAAGATTTCCTAAATCTTGGTTTTTTTTATTATTTTTTGACATAAAATAAATAAAATTATTTATGAAACAATGATGTTGTAGTGTATACATAATTAATGAATGATTTAAATAAATAAGATTATAAAAATTAAAAACAATATCCAATACCTATCCAGTTTTTATTTGATGACTTTTTTTAGAACAAGATTCATCTTATATTAGAGATTAATATGTTTTGGACCATTATAAAATGAAAATCCTCATATAATAAAATAATATTTTCAAACATTCCTAAATAGCCCCTCCTCCCCCTAATAAAAATACCTCCCCTCCAACTGATTATTAACACCTCTGAAGCTGCCTGTCTCACCCAACCTCTACCCAAATAAGCTCTTAGGATCCTTATATTCCACCAAAAAGAATTACCATAGGCCTAAAGCACATCAATAAATGCTTTTGGTTCAAACCAATGGGAGTTACCTGATTTAAAGGCAACATCTTCTCTTATGTTAATTTCTTTTATTTTTATTCTGCAACCCCCTAAAATATTTTTATTCCATTATTTTGTAACCACAAAATTATCCTCAATACTCTATGTTTTTTTATTATAAGGATTTAAACTACACATACAGACACCTCTATCTAATGGGTAATGAACACCATGTTTCTGTGGACAACGAAATACTGCCTCACAAAATTACAATTGTTCAATCTTCTACTACCGTGTCTTATGGTGGCCAAAATGATGGAAAAATATTATTATGTAATATATATTATATTATATTCTCTATATAATTCTTTTATTTCATTTATATCAATACGTTTTGGTTTCCATAAAGGGTAAATGTGATAATTTCATTTGAGAAAGTGCGAACTACCGCCCCTCAATGTGATATGAATCATTTATTCAATACGTAGAACTTATAAAGGTTTGGATTAATACAATTATATATGATATTATACTGGAATTAAAATAATCCTATTTTTTATTTATTTTACAATCCATTAAATACGATATATAAATGAAGGTAGCATTCAAGCGTACGTACGACTTACCGTCTCATCGAATAGTGCATTTCAATTCTTACCATCAAATGTTATGTAATATTAAAAATACAAAACTATATTGGATAGATATGATATATATTATATCTAAATAATGAATATGATTCTGGATATAATATAGTATTGACTACATGATCAAATTGTTATTACAAGATGTTTATTTTTGACTCAAGTACCAAATATCGACAAAACCACCATTATTAATTTAAATGACTGCATAATGTTTATAACCATGTAATAAGTGATATAAAATGAATAATTAACTTTAAAAGGGGTTTTAATCAAGTATTAATTAACTTTAATTTATTATTCAACAGATTAAAAAATGAATGGGTCAAGCCAGACATGATGTAAGGGGTTTTTCTTATCTCACTTTTAATTCCTTGAGATTTCCATTGTTCTGCACCTATTTATTAAATGTGGTGTATTTTGTACATCAATTATATATATATATATATATTATCATGATTATATTTATATTCATTGTAATATGTGATTAATTTGGTGGTTATTAACTTTTTCTTATATGACTTGATTGATTACAATGTGGTAGGTGGTTTTCATCTCAATTATTATTATTTTGAGATTCAGGAAATATTTTCCACTATTTCTTATTGTGTGGTCTATGTACAGACCGTGAATGTATTTATTTTTTAATATACTTTAATTTATGGGTACTTAAAGTTTCATTGTATGATCCTTCATTCCTATGGTGTATGTTTCATAAGTTACCAAATCGGTAAGGGAACCTTTCACACTTCTCTTTGACTCAAAGACATCTCTTATGTTATGTCATTAAATTTCAATTTTCAAATGCAGGGATATGTTCTTATTTATCATTATTTCTGTATTATTTATGTCTATGTGATGAAATACCCTTTTCTCTCTCAGCAACTCATTTTCTGAATTTTATTGTGACATCGTTAGAATGTGAAATTTTCATAAGAGAACTTCTTAACAAAATTTCAATTCATTTGGTTTAACTTATACTTATTGATAATGTCAAGCTATAAATATGTGTGATTTCCCAAATATGGGTTTATAGTTAATATCAAATTATATTGGTTGTATTCTTATTTTTCACACATAATTATGTCATTGATTTTTTTAATCTAATGATATGATATTTTCAATGGACTTTGTCACAATTTACATTCCATTGAAATCTATTTGTTGTTATACACGAATTCACTTATATATGGTGTATATAATTCCCTTGAAATATTATATCATAAATCCCATTATTCTCATCTTATTATATGCTTTGATTAATGTTATTCCTTAATTATTTGTATTCAATCATCTTTCATTTGTGTAGGAATACATTAAAATAAATATCATTATAAATGTTCTAAAGAGTTATACTTATAAATCATTATCATTAATTTAAAAGTTTGAAAAATGGTTTTAAGGGTTTATTTATATGGACATAAATGTTTTGAAATTAAAATCCCCTTCGAAATGTTCAAACTGTTAAGGGACACATTGATTCAAAAATCACTTTATTAAATTTTTGAAACGGTACTGAAAATGGTTTGATAAAGCATTGTTTGTTTCAATATCATGATATGATATATTGTGATTGGAATGTGGAAGCGTTATATTTCCATTATTCTTGTGTTATTTATTAGGATTATGTTATGGTTATTGGAATTTTTTTACGTATATGGGTGGTTGTATGATAAACCAACGATGGGTGATCATAATATAGCTATCCAATGAATTGGTTAATGTGACAGAGGTAAACATGAATGTTTCTTCTAAAAGATTTAGGGAATATAATATGATCGGTATTCCAAATGTAACTCTCTACGAAGCTGTGAATGATACAACATAACTATGCTCTGGAGTCCACAGGTTACCTTTGTGAATTACGATTTCTGGGTATTATTCAAAAATCTTGTGATTTCATAAGGTATGTTATGAAAAAAAGTATGGTTTCATTGATTTGTATTTATTGATGGGATATTGTTTTCTTGAATTATTTTATAACCCTTACTGAGATTATTTTTCTCATCCAATGTTTTGAAATCATTTTCATAGTACATAAAAGATGAATATGGTCAATGATGGGACTATAGATTACTCATGCAGTCTAAAACATGGAACTAGACAAGTTTACCTTTTTAAAGTTTTTATTTTATGAAAAAAATTTAAAATTAATAAACGTTTATAATTTGTAATTTTTGATATGTAATAGTTATGTCTTAATTCTATAAGTCTCTTAACCAAAAAACATCCTTAGTGTGAATTATTAGCTTTATTCCAAATTATGTAATGATTATGGGCGGGTCCTTATAGCTGGTATCAAAGGCCAGATTAGATAACTTTAGAGGATAGGGATTTATTTAAGTATATGTAATATAATTATAGTGGTTAGCATATTATAAATATTCGTAGTTATTTTTTAATTGATAAATGGTTATTATTTATTGGGGGGAATATGAAAGTTATTAGATATCCTCTGAGGATAAAATATTTTATGGTTATTTTTGAGAAATTTTTCATTTTTTTGGATTTTTATGCAATTGTATGATTTTAAAAAAATGAAAACACACAAACCATGTGACAACATGTTATGTAATACAATGATTTGGAAATCGAATCCACAACTAATGTGTGATTTTGATTTATTGCCAACCACTGGATAATTTAATGTCTCTGGTTATTATGTCTAATTAGTTTTAGTTAAATGATTTTATTGATCAAGAATAAGTTTATTTGGGATTATATGTTTTATAAAATGGAAATCCTTTGTATAGGAAAATGATTTGGTGATTAAGTGATTAAGGTTATTTTAGAAGACATTTTCTCTTTTTGGAAGACTTTATACATAAGGAAAATAGATTAATATGGGATTTAGTTTGTGGATTAATGGTTGAAATATTATTTTGGAAGATTCATTTTTTTATTGTGGATATAAGGTGATTTGATTTATTTTTGGATATGATTAACCAATCATAGAGAATATGATAATAGGTTAATTAAACATTAGTATGAGACTTTAATAGTAGTCGATGTTTTTGGAGATAAATGTTAATATTTAATATGGAAGACTATGTGATTATATAATTCTGAGTTTTTGGTTTCAATCTTAGTTTTTATTATTTTTAAGAATTAATAGGACAATTGTATATTGAATGGTGTTTCTTGAACTTGGTGTACATTTTGTTTAATTTTGGAGATTAAGAGTTGTATTCATTATTATAAAAGATTATCCTTTTGGGGATTATCTTATATCATTCTAAACAATTTTCGTTTTTCATAATGTATAATGATTGGGAAAATATGTGGGACATATTTTTTGGATCATGTAATTCTCTAGAAGTTGATTCAAGCACATTTTTTGACCATTTCATCTTGAATACCGATTGTTTGGAGAAAAGATGAGTTTGTGGTAGAAATTTTGTAAAGGATGAAGGTCTACATGTTAGGTAATTATATTTCCTTATGTTATTATTCAATCACATAAATAAATTCTCCAACATTATTTAAGGTAACATAAAACAAAACCATTTTCCGTTTATTTTTTTATTGGGAAACCAATGACAGTTTAACCCATCAATTTTTTTTGTTTTTTGTTCTTAACATTTTCTTAATCATGTTTTCTATCACTATGAATCAGAACATTACACATAGTTTCTTTTCCACATCCATGTTTTCATGGAATCAATGTATGTTTTTTCTTAGGCGACCTTTGTAGTTATATTTAATTCTATTATATTTATATTTTTATTTACACTTTTTCTGATGTGGGACTTTTAATGAAGATTACAAGCCCAATTTTTAAATTGAGAGGATGCAATTTCCAAATAACGGGAAAGATGTAACATCCTAAGAAAATAAATAATATGATATTTTCAGGTTTATTAATAATTTAGAATTAAATATTAATATAATTTTTAAATAGGATGTTATATTCAATTGTGTACCCGAAATGCAACAATGGGTTTCTCCAAAGTCTTATGTTTCACACAATGATGAGTCATACTGAAAAACAATAATATATTAATGTATTAAATGGTAGTTAAAGGCTAACCATTGTAATGGTAGAAATGAATCGAAATAACTAAAATATGATTATACATTTTAGTTAATTATTTTTACACTTATTCAATAAATGTATGAGTCTTAAATTGTGAATTAATATAATTTTAAACATAAATACTCTAATATTCTTCAAAAGGTCAATTTAGCACCATTTGATGGATAACCCTCTTTAAATCTAGTTTTGGTCTATTTTATATATTCTATTTGACAAAATAAAATTCTTCTTTATAATTGAAACAAGTAAATTTACTTTGGGTAAATTTTAAGTATTTTTCTAGCAATGAACATTTTTTAATGAATAGAGAAAAATACTGCATTTTTTTTCAAAAAGGCCTTTTAATCTAATTCATTTATATTGTTAGATAATCTTTTTAAATGGGTTTAAATATTAATTAGATTATATTTTTAGCACTTAATCCAATTTAAATCATTGGAAGTAATTTCACATTGAAATTGAAAATAAACATGTGTCAATCTTTTGATAGATAATATTTAAAAAACGCACTTATTATTTACAATGGGAATTAATTTTAAATTAATTATTTAAAATTATATGTTTTGAATTTGATAAAATAGGATTCAATTTTTTAATTTGGATTATCAAATATAACTTATGATGAATTTTTTGTATTTTTCTGAAACCCTTCAATTTTTTGATGAATAGCGAAAACACTAAGGAGTAGTTAAAAAGCCGACATTTTCATTTTAATGAAATTTTACTAATTTTTGGAATTGAATTTTGAAATTCCAATATACCAAGCTGTTATCAGTATTTATAATGATTTTCAATAAGATGAATGTTAATTTTTGGTGAATAGTATCTTTTGACATTTATTAACCACAGATAAAGATAAATATGATAATTCAAGGTAAGAATAATATTTCAATAATATAAAATTACATTAATCCCTATCGTAAACTTATTGAATGAGTAATTTATGACCAAGAAAATCCCTGGGAAATACTTTTATCCTTTGAAATACATTTGGGTAGATAATGACATTAATAACTTTTTATTAAAAGTAAAAATAATAATATCATAAACAAGTATTGTTTTTATAAAATAATTTTAATGTGGGGTTATATAATTGATATATTTTGATTATTAATATTAAATATAAATCTAAAAATATTTCATACATCAAGGTATTTTTATTAATAATTTTAGACCTCAAATAAATAAAATTAGTTATGACAAAATAATGATGTAGTGTTTACCGCATTAATGTATGATTTAAATAATTAAAATTATAAAAATTAAACAATATCTAAAACATTTAAAATTATTATTTTATGATATTATTTCGAACAAGAGTAATCTTATCTTCTACTTTAATAAGTTTTTGACCTTTAAAACTGAAAATAATTATATAATAAAATAATATTTTTAGACATTCCAAAAGAGCCCCTCTTCTCCCTTATAAAAATCCATCACCTATATCCCATTACTAACACCTCTCAAGAATTTTGGATCTTCCATCATCTACCCAAATAAGCTATAATGATCCCTTTTTTTACACCTATAAGCCTAACATTAGGCATACGGGACTTCAAAAATCCATTTGGTTCAAACTAAAGAGAGTTACAGGAATTATAGGTAACATCTTCTCTTAAGTTTTTTTCTTTTATTTTACTTCTCCAACCCCCTAAATTATTTTTATTCTATAATTTTATAATTAAAACAGTATCCTAATTATAATAAGTTGTCGTTTTGATAAGTATTTTAACTAAATTTACACAAACATCCATCTAATTGGTAATTATCAAATGGTTTCTGTGGACGGTGAACTACTACCTCATGAAATGATGATTATTCAATCTTCTCCTACCACCTCTTATAGTGGCCATTATGTTAGAAATGAATTTATAGGTGGTATAGATTATATTTTTATTTCCAATATACTTATATATTTTTCTTTTATAGCATACCTTTATGGTTTTCATAATGGGTAAATGCTATAATTTAATTTGAGGAAGTGCGGACTACCGCCCCTCCAAGTGAAATGACTCGTTCGTTCCATACGTGAAAATTTATAAAGGATGGAGCTAATAAAATTATATATTATATTAAAATATATTTCTAATATATCTATTTATTAATATATTTTCATTCAATTAAATACGAAATATAAATTAAATTAGCGTTCATTCATACGTACGGCTTACCATCTCCATGAACGGTGCATTTTATTTATTATATCCAAATGTTATGTAATATTATAAATACATAAATATAATGGAAATATATGATATATATTATATCTAAACAATGAATATAATTCAAGTGATAATATATTTTTGACCACATCAACAACTTTTAATTACTTGAAGTTCATTTTTGACTCTTGTACCAAATATCGACAAAACGATCATTGTTAACATAAATGATTTCATAATGCTTATAACATTGTAATAAGTTATAAAAAATAAATAATAATCATGAAAAAGATTCTTATGAAATTAAAAAATAACTTTAGTTTATTATTCAGGATAGTAATGAATAAATATGTAATGTCGGACAGGAGGTACGAGGTTTCTTATCTCACTTTTTAATTTTGTGAGATTTCTATTATTCACCACTTATTTTTTACATGTGGTGTACATTGTACTTACATTTGTAATATTTTACAATTATCATATTTATATTGACAGAAATTTTATATTCATTTGGTGGTTATAACTTTTTTTCTTATAACTAGATTGATTACAACCTGGTAAGGGATTTTCATCTCACATATTATTCTCGTGAGATTCATGCTATATTTTCCACTATTCCCTTTAGAATGGGGTATGTACTTCTCTAAATTGTATTAATTGTGTAATATAAATTAATTTATGGGTATTTACATCTTCATTGTATGTCCTTCTTTCATTTCGTGTATGTTTCATATGTTACCAAATCGGTAAGGGAACCTTTCACCCTTCTCTTTGAGTCAAAGACATCACTTATGTTATGCCTTTAAACTCAATTTTAAAATGTTGTGATATGATATTTTCTATTCTTATTTCTGTATATTTTATTTACATGTGATGAGATACCCTTTTCTCTCTCATCAACTCATTTTCTAAATTTTAATCTGACAATGTTAGGCTGTCGAATTTCTATAAGAGAACATCTTAACCAAATTTTAATTAATTGAGATAAACTTATACTTTTTTATTATTTCAAGATATGAATATTTGTGAATGACCAATGATTGTTTTAAACATAATATTCACTTATAATTGTTTTATCATTAATTTTCACATACAATTATGTCATTTATTTTTCCTTAATTAAAGGAAATGATCTTTGCAAGGGGCGTTGTCCCAATTTACCATTCATTGAATATTATTTGTTGATATAAACCAATTCAAATTTATATTGTGTATATACTACCCTTGATATCCACTATATATACTAATATTGGGTTTTTCTAGGATGATGTGTCGCCTCCTCAAGCTTCCACATCCCCCATTTCACTGTTTCCATTCCGGTTTTACCCCTATACCATCACGTCCCTCCCACAAACCTTATCCCACTCTACTCGCGAGTTGGATTACACCGCTCCACAAAACCATCATTATCCTCCCGTGATTTGGGTTTTATCTCATATCATTTCCCGACATCGCCTTGCACATACCACTGCCGACCTCGATAGGCTCATCAGAATCTTGATTCTCCTCTCTAGCTGTACATCCGTCTTCGACTCCTCTGACTATCGTTCCTCCACTCGCGACTTCTCCACAAGAGGTGACACCTCCATCGGCTCTTTCACATCTGGGTCCTCCTCTCCACCTATGGTTCCCTTTCTCTATTGTTCGTAGTGAGTAACCCTAGGTATAAACATTACTCTTATAGCCGAAGGAGGTCGTTCAAACCGCTCCTTAATTCCATTCTATTCATGGATATCGTTCGATTTACTGATGTATAAACATCGATTTCCATGATATTCTTTTACTTCACATAAATTTTCATTATACACATCATCTATCATTTCAATAACCCCTTTCAAAGGTCCCCATATATTCCAGGTAAAATAAATTCCACGAGAAGTACTACACAATGGATTTGCTTCTCATTCGTTCAATGTATGTTGTTCATCCTAATTTTGAAAGTAAATTTGTTACATTTTTATATTTGATCTTATTTTTTTATGAAATATTCATTCCATTTACAAATATATATGCACTAATTTTAAATATAAGCTACATGGAATATTAAATCTGTTTTCAAATCTTTGCTTCAGGAACTAAATACATACCATATGAATTTTTTTTAATGCATGAAAAATAGATATTATCAACATTTTTTTATATCTTCATCTTTTGTTTTCCATTAAATGTCCTCCATTTTTTTAATATCATAGCTGTATGTTTTGTTTGGAATTAGATAAAAAATTATTTATTATTATAAATATCTGCAGATATCTAATTAATCATAGTTTTTTTGTATTTTGAATTGAATTATTTTTAATGAATAATATTCAATTGATTAATTGATTGTGTCGAATTTTTTATTTTATTAAATGGGATGTTTAATTTTTAAATTAATAATCTCCTTTTAGAAGCATTATTACTCAATAGATAGGGTTAGATAAATTTTTAGTGCTAAAATCAATGGAAGGGAATTTATAGTTTCTACCATAGGTTTATGTGGTTGGTGGTGGTTCTAATATAGCCAAATTAGCGTGCAACCCACAAGCAAGGGTGAACATCTATTCTTGGTAATGAGAATCTATGAGCACTTCAATTCTTGGTTTTAGATTTTTATTAGAGTGGCATTAATATATTGTTTTGATCCCATGTACTTTACCAAGCAGGTTGGTGTACTCATGCAATAGTTTGTGATCCATATCACTCTACCAGAAATAAGAAACTCGAGAAAAATAACGGGAAGAATCTTTTGGTCTTTGTTGCTTCCACTTGAAGTAGCCATAGGAGTTTCTCGATAGCAGACTAAGCGATGTGATTGATAATAAGGTTGACACTTCAAAGCTGCTTATCCAATTCCTTTTCCATTTTTATTTACTTATTCATTTTATTTTTCAACTTATACTATATATATTATTTACCCCAGGAGATTATATTTATAAAACATTAATGTTCTTTAAATGGTTGGTCATACTAACAGTGATGGTATGTTATATTTATGAACACATTCCATATCCAATATTATTTTTTACTCCCATATTTCATAAAATGAATTGTAACACTGTGATGCCATTTTCTATTTGTTTTGATCAAAATTTCAACATGACATGGTATTCCTATTTGCAGTTTACCAAACCATATGTTTCATTCATCCATTATTCTATTCATTGTTATTGATGCGGAGGATTATCTTCATTAAGAGTAAATTCAAATTTTTCCTCTATCTGAGTGCCTATAACACACAAGCATTGAAAAAAATTTCATATTGTCTCAAAAATATCATTTTTTGCACTTGGTAGGGATAATTTCCCATAGAAGATCATTTTATGTCATTTATGCATGATAGTTTTATGCCTTATAGTAACATGCATGGAATAATCACATGAAAATAAATTTGTTTTTTCAAGTAGTAATTGTCCATTATTGTTTTGATCATACCAAGGTCACGATTGAAACTTTATTTTTTTTCCTTTCTTCAGGTCACACATGTTCTCACAACGCACCTTTTCTTTAATGCCTTTACACATCACTATTTTAGGGAGCTGTGTTGGTAAGAAAAATTTCCCTCAATGATCCTTCTTCACTAGGTTTGGATACTTTGTCACAAGAAATATTTTCGTTTCTTGGTTGTACGTGCAAAAACCATTTAATTGTACTTATGTATTAATGCATTATGAAAACATTACTTAGGACCAGGTTTTTCCAACACTAATACAATATAAATTATGCTATTTCATTTACTCATACCTACATTATAATTTTAGGTTTGATTATTTAGATTATCCCATGTTAATATTCTATCTTATCATAAAGGCAACACTCTATATTATATCACTCCTGATGGATATATTCATTCATTATTTGGGTCATGTATAAACTAATGTAGATGAGGCAGAACGTTCTGTATTGGAAACATAGCACGTGCAACCAAATATATCCTTATGTTAACATAGTCACTCCAATGATAGAAAATCAAATCAGTGAAAAATATAGGAATGAGGACAATTGAAATATAGCTTTTTTTGTAGATTACTAGTATGGGAGTTTCTGTTATAATTATCTAGCATATAGACAAATTATCTAGCATATGATTTTTTTTCCAAATCAGTTGCTGTTATAATTTTCAAATTATCAAAATCAATTTCTTTTAATTTTATAGAATATAGGAAGGGGTTGGGTAGGTTGGAGGGGAGGGTGATGGAAGGGGGTAGGGGGCTGCTGGGAGAAAAGGTTGGGTAGGGGGGAGGGGAGGGGATGGGGCTGGGCAGGGGCTGGGCAGGATGGAGGGGTGGGGAGGTGTGGGGAGGGTGATAGCAGGGGGGAGGGGGCACCTAGGGGAAATGGTTGGGCACAGGGAGGGGAAGGGAGGGGAGGGACTAGGGCTAGGTAGGGAGGGGAGGATGATGGTTGGGGTAGGTACTGCAGGGGGAAAAGGTTTTGTAGGGGGAGGGGAGGGGATGGGTAGGTTGGAGGGGAGGGGAGGGGAGGGGAGGGTGATGGAAGGGGGGGGGGAAGAGGGAGTGGCTGGGCAGGGTACTGGGAAGGTTGGAGGGGAGGGGGGGGGAGGGGGATGATAGGGGGAGGGGGCTGGTGGGGGAAACGGTTGGGTAGGGGGATGGGAGGGGAGGGGCTGGGGCTGGGCAAGTTAGAGGGGGGGGGGGAGAGGAGGATGATGGTAGGGGGGAGGGGGTGCTAGGGGAATATGTTCTTTCATTGAGCAGTGGCTCATAAATTATTTTGGGTAGTAGAACATATAAATTGTTTGAAAATTGGTTCTTTCGTTTTTTAAAACATTTGATCATTTTTAAGGGAAAATTATTATGTATTATAGAGCAGTCTTTCTGGTGTTTCATGGTCTATCTTTATTTTATAGTATTGGGTCATTTTTTAATATACAGATTTTTCATGTTTCATGATTCACTGACTTAATTTCATAACCATGTTCATAAGGTAATAATTTCTTGGTAACACAAGAGGGTATGACTCTCAAATCACTGCAGAATTATTTTTCACAATTTACTTCCAATACAAACGGATATTCATACATTCTTTACCTTGAAATACTCGAAATAATATCATCGGTGTTGCATTTAGCGTAGGTTTATATGCGGCGAAATTACTGGTAATAGTTTATTGATTAGATGAGGCTTATGAAGTTTTTTTGTATAAGAACTAATATTGTTGTTTCACTTATAAGAAGCCTAACCTATCTCGGCCAAAGCTTCTACTATGGTGAACATGGGTTTGGAATGGCAGTGTAGTGCACCGAAAACAAGGTACCCAGAATGGCAGTGCAGTGCACCGAAACATATTCCTCACCAAGAAGTGAATTCATTCTTACAGGTTAAATTTACTCCTTGTCGAGGTGTTCCCAACATTAATACAATTTAATTTATGCTATTTCCTTTACTCATACCTATATTAAAATTTCAGGTTTGATTAATTAGATTATCCCATGTTTATTTTATATCTTATCATGAATGCATCACTCTTTATTATATCACTCCTGATGGATATATTCTATCATTATTTAAGTATTTTATAATATGGTCTATATGAGGCATAATGTTATGTATGGGAAACATAACACATGTGACCAAATAGATCCTTATGTTAACACAGTCACCCAAATGTTAGAAAATCAAATAAATGAAAGATATAGATAAAATTACCATTAAAATATAGTGTTTTTTGTAGATTAACTATATGGGAGTTTCTGTTATAATTTTCTAGCATATAGACAGATTATATAGTATATAGACAGAATTTACAAATCAGTTTCAATTATAATTTTCATATTTTCCCAATCAATTTCAGATAATTTTCTAGCATATAGGCCAGGGTTGGGCAGGTTGGAGTGGGAAGGGAGGGGAGGGGAAAGGAGGAGAAGGGGCTGGGCAGGTTGGAGGGGAGTGGAGGGGAGGGGAGGGTGATAGCTGGGGTATATGGGGCTACTGGGGGAATAGGATGGGCAAAGTGGGGGAGGGGAGGAGTGGGAGATGGCAGGGGGTAGGGGGCTACTGGGGGAAAGGGTTGGGCAGGGGGAGGGGACTGGATGGGCTGGGGCTGGGCAGGTTGGAGGGGAGGGGAGGGGAAGGGAGGTGAGGGGCTGGGCATGATTGAGGGGAGGGAAGGGGAGTAACTGTGCAGGAGGGGAGTAATTTTTTATCATTTTCTATCAATTGTGTATAGGATTTTCTCACAAAATATGTCATTTTTTGCAAAAATGTTTAACCTGTATGTCATGAGAACTACTGATTATTGTGATTTTTGACAATCACATGTATTGTTTAATCTGTAAAATTTTTGAACCAGTATTAGTTTATTGAAGACTACCGTTCATAGAAATCCATATAATGTTTAAGTTTGAATTTTATATTTGGATGATCATATATTTGCAATACTTGTAAAAAACATTTATGACAGAAATATTTAACTTTTTATGTTTGGTTGTAGGGTACTCTATAACCTGTTGGAATCGATTATGGTTGAATCTGGTTAGGGGGGATTGGAGGGGAAGGACTGGGAAGGAGGGTAGGAGATGGGAGGGGAAGAACTGGGCAGGGGGGAGGGGGCTGGTGGGGGATGGGGCAGGGCAGGGGGGGAGGGGCTTGGTGGGGGATGGGGCTGGGCAGTGGGTAGGAGGAGTTGGGAGGGGGAGGTGCTTGGAAGGGGTGGGAGGACAAGGTGGGAAGGGGGGATGGGATAGGAAGTGTTGGGTAGGGGGGACGATGATGGGGAAGGTGCTGGGCAGTAGGGGAGGGGATGAGAGGGGAAGAACTGGGCAGGGGGGAGGGACTAGTGGGGGACGAGGCTGGGCAGGGGAGAGGGGCTGGTGGGGGATGGGGCTAGGCAATGGGGAGAAGGAGTTGGTAGGGGGAGGTACTTGGAATGGGTGGGAGGACAAGGTGGGAAGGGGGAGTGGATGGGATGATCTAGGTAGGGGGTAGGAGGAGGGGGAGGTGCTGCTATAGGGGAGAGTAGAAGATGGGTCGGGGGAGGTGCTGGGAAAGTTATTGATTCTTTGTTTTTTAGTTACCAGCATTTATGCAACTTCATGAAGTGAGCACATATTGTTTTTAATCCAAATGCATGTTTTTTTATTGGCTGCTATTTGTAGTGAATGGAGGTCTTCACTGGTCATGATATTGGATACACCTACAAATATTTATATAACATGAGTTCTCACAAACTGATGGTGATCAATTATAAGTACAATCTTCTTCCATTTCAAGGAAAATTATTTCGGAGAAGATAGACCAACCAACTCTCTTTTTCATACTGGTAATGCATGTAGATTAATATACCATTAATTTCATGTTCATAATAACTTCACATTTTATATTTCATATTAGTCAGTCAATATATTATTTATTTTCAATTTTCTACCCAAATTTTGATTGTGTTTTCATTTTTTTGTGAGATGATTTATTAATGGTTATTTTTTTAGAATATAGAAAAACATGCTTGGTATTTTACAGTCACCCTCCTGTTGTAAGTGGGTCCATTGTTGGAGTCCAAAGGATTACAACTAAAGAGATTTAATGGATGGATGGGTACTTTTCGTTAATTTGGTTTGTCATTGGATTCATTTTTACTCATTTCTAGAGTTGTGTATTTTGTATTTTTTTCATGGTGTTTTACTGCTCCTACAATAAGAACTACTTTAGTTAGCTTTTAGATTTTGCGGGTTCTGTTCGAAATGAGGCTAATTGAAATTATGGTAAGATTCAAATGGGTGAATGGTTTGGTTTGTTTAATTATCACCATCATTTTACCTATCTCTGTTTTCGTGGTCGTGTGATTTTTCAAGCATAGTAGAGGCAGAAAGTACTACTATTGTGTATGAATGATATCTAAACATGTTTTCCACATTTGTACCATGTTTCTATAAACATGTGCAGGTACCGGAATACTACCAACCATCAACTACCAATACTTGTCTACTGCAGCGCCATAGAAACCGATTTTGGATGGTTTTTACTACCACAATTTATTGAATTTAGTTTCATTCCAAAGTGGATTGCATATACTATTACAGTATTATGTTATTGTAATATTTTTCACCAAACTCTTTTCTAAATAAAAAATGTTTCCAAACAATCCGTTTTTATTTCCATGTGTTCCATTGAAAATTAACTCTAAAACAATTGTTGTTTAAGTTTGAATGTTTCACAGTTTATATTACTTCTTACTAATTCAAGTTAAACAAGGACTGATATTTCTTAGCTACGTAGATGCATGGTGGAAACTGTTGAGGGAAAGCCACATTTTGGTTATGATGGAGTTCAATACATCTTTGGTGATGGGTCTTCTCTTGGAGAAAATGAGAGGTCTCCTATCCTGGGATTGATGATATGAACACAACAAAGAATTATTATTGTTGAAGTGGAGTTGGATTTGGGCCAATTGGTGGGTTTTGAACATGGTATAAAAAAATAACCTTGATGGGAAACTTATATTGTTACAAGGTGAAGAATATTGATCATTCATGATGTCCTCTTCAATCAGACCTTCCGGGAGGGTATCTTCATTGCGGATTCATTAGCTTTTCATGGAACTATCACCAATAAATGTATCATTTATGATGAATAATGGTCCTTTCCATTTACGAATATCTCCTACATATTTTTAGGTATAATTCCATATCTATAAACACATTTTTTTTCTGTTACCATTCTTCCAAACTATTTATTGTCATGATTTCTTATACATCTATTTCCCAATTTTTCATACATAGTGTTTTAATGATTTCTTATGCATAACTATTTCTATATTGTTTATGAAAAACATTTTCCATATTCATTATGGTCACCATTGTAGGTTAATATGAATAGATACATATCTGAAATATGAATGTACTAAATGATTTCGTGTATGATGGATGTGGCGGAGTAAGAGAGGGATACAAAATTTCATAGGTTTGGATTTTTGTAAACTTAACAAAAAAATCTAGTTTGGGGTTCTAAAACATCTTATTACAATTGATATTTCTCATTATGTAAATTTTATTCCTCAAATTCTTATCATTTGATCCCATGGAGTTAGTATTTCTAAAACTTTTATTCCTTATAAAATGCTACTCACTATGTAATTTTTGTTCCTCATTATATGTAACTTTTATTCCTCCATTATGTATTTTTCATTTTTTTCAAATGTTTTCAATGTTAATATGAATTAGTATGTTTGATAAATGGTGTTTATTATTAATAATAAGAATTAATATATAGAGTTATACAAATGAACAGGTGGAGTACTAGTATTATATCCTGATTCCCTTTATTATCATGATATAATAAGCTTTGATTAATGTTATTCCACAAATATTTTTATTCAAGCGTCTCTTGTTTGGTTAGGAACTCTTAAACTAAAATATAATTCTAAAGGATTTAATGACTTATTCTTCTATGTATTTCTAATCAATGTCCTTGATTAAAAAATGGTTTGAGGATTTATTTATATGGTCATTAATGTTTTTAAATTAAAATTTATTTTAAATTCTTTAATGTGTTATGAGACAATATGATTCAAAAATCACTTTATTAAAGGTTTTAAATTGTTTTGAAAATGGATTGAAAATGGATTTTTATCTCCATATCTATAAATGATATATTGTGATTGGAATTTGGAAATGTTATCTTTCCATTATGCCTAAGATATTTGTTATGATTATGTTATGGTTATTGGGAATTATTTACGTATACGGGTGGTTATATGATAATCCTAGGGTAGGTGAGCCCAAGATAGCTCTCCAATGCATTGGGTAATGTGATAGAGATAAATGTCATGGTTTCTCCTTAGTGATATAGAGAATATATTGTGATGAGTATTCCAAATGTAACTCCATACGTAACTGTGAAAGCTATAATGTATGTATCTTATGGATTCCACAAGTTACTATTATGATTTATGATTTCTATGTATTATTCATTAATTTTTTGTTTTAGTAAAGAATGTTGTGAATAAAAAGTATGGTTTCATTGATTTTTATTTTTTGAATGTATAATGTTTTATTTCCTTATTTTGTAACCCTTATTGTGTTTTTTATGCACTTCCTATGTTTTGAAATGTTTTTCACAGGACATAAAAATGAATAGGGTCAGGAATGGGATCTAGGAAAAGTATTGCAGTCTAAAACATAGAACTAGACGTGTTTATTTTTTTAGGTTTTTTATTTTATGAAAATATTGAAACTGAGCCGAAGTGTCTACTTTTAATTTCTGATAGGTAATATTTATATCCTAATTATCTAAAACGTTAAACATTAAATGATCCTCAATGTGAATTATTCATTTAATTCATGATTATGTAATGTCTATGGTTGGGTCCTTATTGATCTCAAATGCTCAGTAAGGGTAAACAAAGGAGCCATGTAAGAATAATTTTGAGCATAAGGTTATAAGAACATGATTAATAAAATAGAGGATCATACCATGTATATCAAAGACCGTAAACATGAAACATGGAATAAATATTTAAATTTAATGAGGCATGAATCATAAGGAAATAAAAGAAATAAGCCTTTGTTTGGAAGGGGATATAGGTCACAACCATCTCACAATGAAAACATACACACATGTTCCACAATATCATAAATAATCATATCATAACCAACAAAGTGAAATGGAGATTATAAAAATGTAATCATATTATAACATTTCGAAAAAGGTAGGTTTCTTAGTCACTTTATTATAAACATATCTCTTGCAAAGAAGCGGGTTAGAAAATCATATAACTCGTAAAAGATAAAAAAATTTCATTAACATCATTCCATAAAAACATAATCCATTTTGTGAAAGAACATGAATAAAGACATTAAATGAGTTCCCCATAACGAAATTATTATCACCAATGGATGTTATCTAATATAGGAAATAAAATTGTATTAACTTTTAAAAACATTTCTTTGGGAAAATATCCTTTCCTCATCAAAGAATGATTTTTAAAACATGAATCATTTTGAAAAAAATATTCTTTGAAAAAAACGTTTAAAATAAATAAAGAAATAATCTAAAATAATAAACTATATTTTAAATTTTTTTTCTTTTAAAATTGGCTTAAAATAAATTTTGAAAACATTTTTTAAAACATGGTTTTCTAATCCAATAAATTTCTGACATAAGACAAAAACAAATTATATTTTTTATAAAAATAATATCTTATATACCAAAGAGTGAAAAAAATGGAACTAATACATGGATATAACATGAATGAAAATTATAAAGAATCTCATGAGTGTTTTTGAATAATTGATAATATGATTTCATCAAATTAATCATAATCATAAAAAATTTTAAAAACCGATGTGATTGTATCAATAAACTCTTATAACATGGGAACATGGTATCAGACTATACATGTAAGAAATATAACTAAAAATATGCCTAAAATAAACAAAATTAAATTAATGATATAACATTTACAATGTAATTATATACACCTCGAAGGTTAATTTCAGTTCATAACAAAACATGATTTTCAAAGAGTCAAATTAAGACAAAACTATTATATTGATTTGGTAGTTTTGAGAACATAAGCCCCATGAAAGAGATATCATAAAATGGATATGTGAATACCCATAAAATTAATTATAACATAAATAGAATAAAATAATAGTTATTGCATACACAACAAAAAAGGAATGACTAGAGAAAAAATCATGTATCTCATAGAAATTAAAAGTGACATGATATCCCCTTACATTGTGTCATCATTCTCATCGTACCCATTAAACCCACATTTATAATAAATATAAATTTATTATTAAAACATTTATAGAAACATATAATTATATATAATACCATATATGGTTTAATTATGACCTTATATTACCCTATTGTTAACAATCCTATGATGAGGTTTCACTTCAGGTAATATTCTCTCTTTTTTCACATGTGTCTTAATTTGTTATATCATTTTTCATAGTACTAATATCATGATTTCAGACGATAAACCATTATATAAATATCATTAATATTCATTATATATTTATTATAATAAACTATATAATATAGAAGAATTAAAATAGAAAACATTATTTATGGAGACTATAAGTTGTACATACACATGAATGTAGTTTTTGATTTTATTGTCATATTGAAAGAATAATGGAAAATGAAATATTTATATATATATATATCCATATATCATAACTAAATTATAATTATTATATCATATATATCATATAATATATGTAAATACATCTCCAATATATTCTATGTAATGTGTGAATGAGTCACATCTCTTTGAAGGGGGAGGTAGTCCACATTTCCTCAAATAAAATTTTGTATTTACACACAAAAAAAGTAGAACGATTTTTGTTGTAAAAGTAATAAATATGCATAATTACATAATAAATATAATATATATATATATATATCTGTGTGTGTGTCTGTGTGTGTGTGTGTCTAGTTTCAATCATAATGTCCACCATGAGAGGTGTTAAGGATAATTGATAAATCGTCATTTTGTGAGGCGGAAGTTCACCGTACACAAAAAAAATATATTTGTTTCCCATCAGATGGAAGTGTGACTAAGTGTAAGTCTAAATATTAAAATAAAAAATACTAGTATATTTATGATACTTTTTTATACAATCATCGAATAATGTTATTTGAGGGTTGGAGAAGGAAAATAAAAGAAAGTATATTGACAGTAGGCGTAACCTCTTAATCGATATGTTCTTTAGTTTTGTACAAAAAGGTTTCCATTGAAAACATTACTCCAAAATAGAGGCTTAAGTAAATAAATTATGGATGTTTTTTAATTCTATATTTAATATATTTTCCAATCTTATGTTTTTTTTGATGTGTGAGGAAGAGGAATAGATGTGGGCCTTTTATAAGGATGGGGGAGTGGTACTCTTGGAAACATTTGAAGAGAGAATTACAAACATGTTTTTTATGATTCATGTGTATCCAATAATGATCAAATTTCATGAAAAGTGACGATAGAGTTTAAATATTTCCATAAAATATATTTTTGACAAGTGTATAAGTTATTTGGGTCTAAAATTTAAGGTTCAACTCTATGATAATTTTAATTTGACCAAAATAAATGAAATTTATTTTAATTTCATTCACTATGTTTTTTTGTAAAAACCACTATCTACCTAATTATATGTTACAAATAATTTTTTTTCAAAATATGAAAACAATTTTTCCATATAACAATTGCTAAAGAGGTAGAAATTAAATAAACATCACTCCCATAGTCGGGTCGACAATGCAGGTTTTATAATTAAAATTGATAAAGAGTTTTCTATGTATTATGTCCAATTTGAATGTAAGATTTATTAAAATTGCCAAAATTGGATTTTCTGATAATAATTTAATATAATTAGACCAAATTAACATATAATTTTACCTTATCAATAAATTTTATGAAAAGAATCAATTTTGATTTAAAGTCTAGTATTTTTATCTATTCAATAAAAAATGGACCCTTACTGAAAAATATAAATAAAATAATCCAAACATAATTTTTTATTGAAATTGTATTGATTATTTTTAAAAATTATGTCTATAAATATAGAAAAATTTTATTTAAAATGGGCTCATAATTAAACAACAGTAAAACTAACTTTAAAAAATTGTCAGTTTTAGGCATAAAACAAATTTCATTTATATCTTAGGACTATACAATATATATAATCAATATAAAAAATATTTAATTAATATATTACATATATATTACATAATTATCAATCATTAATTGTATTTAATATATTTTATTTGGGTAAACAGCTTTGTGAAAAAGAAATAATATTTTTTATATATTCAATGAGTTTTTATATTCATTTATAATTAATTGGTAAAATATGAATTCATATTACATTATCTAACCCATATATATAAATAAATTAGTTTTTACTATTCATAACCCCAAATTTTTCAATCAGGTTATAACTTATTATATTGTGTAATAACATTCAAATAATATACTATTGGTCGGTTAAACACAATCATTCGTGTTATGCATGACATTGAGTAAAGTCATTGTTTCATGTAATGCATGCTAACTTGAGGGTTTTGTTTATAGAAATATAATGTTTTTGTTTCGTGTTTTAATGATTACCATGGTGTTGCATGTAACACAATAAAAATATTATGATTTAATATAAAATAATCTTTCTTCAGTGTTGCATAAAATTAAAAATATTAAAAGAGATAATTTAATATGAAAAAAAATTATTCACAAAATCTCAGGGTGTTACATTATACGCCATTAAAATAATACTTCCCCTAAAAATAATAGATACAAAAAAGTTCATTATTAGAAACTTACATTGTAATAATAGATACAAAAAATTCCCTTAAAAGGGAATGTTTGAACCATAAAGGTTACTGAAAGTAACATATAACTGGATTTCCAAATAGGAGAACATAGGTTCAGAGTTAATTTTAGGCAAGGAATAAAAGTGTTAATATTTATATGGAGTGATTGAGGTCATAGATAAAAAACAGGTGAATGATCAAATAAAAAATCAGGGCCTCAGATTCATATATATGGGATGATCTAAAAAGGACATATTTTCAAATAAATTAGTGTATTATGAAAACACATTTTCTTGTGATAATTATCCTAACATTGAGTCATTATATAACTGGAAAATTAAATAAGGAAATATACATAATTTCTATATTTCAATAAATAGAATTAAATTATTTGGTTGGGATTTTATCTAATTCTAAATCGTTTATTATATATCAGGAAATTACTACACAGAAATTAACATTGATGAATGAAGTGCTGAAATAAAATTTTAGTAGATCTCAAAGGAAAATAAAAGTATAAAAATAATAACTATTTTTCTATTAATAATCTTGAAAAATATTGTTAATACATTAATCTATAATCATAAAATGAAACACTGTTGTTTCACCATAAATAATTAATCGTTCAAAATATTTATACTTTAACGAGGAAATCATGTAGGGAAATGGTAGGCCTGAAACCCTTATTGTCCATCAGGCATGGGTAAAAGGGTCCTGGATTTAACAGACATGATTTTTCATCACTAGAAATACATGATTTTCATGTCTAAAAACATAGTAATATAATTTACAACATACAATAGTCATCGTTAAAATAAGGCTAATCACTACAGAGAATTTTAACCAAGGTTCTAAATACAAACATAGTTCATAAATAATTTCTTTGATTTATAACATGAATATTTCTTGAATGTTTACCCTTATAACCCTTATAAAATATAAAAATACAAAATAATATAATTATATTCATAAAATTATCTTATCATTGATCCCCTATATATCAAAATGTATAATTTGGTTGTCACATTCCCAACATATGAATAACCTTGTGGTAAATTATCCTGGAAATTAGTAACACCCTAAATTACCATATATTATTCTATAAAACATGCAAGATTCCTTATTCCATATATTAACTGATATATTCCATCAATATAATAATTTTTAAAATTCATCCATTATAGCATTAACTACTTTTCAACGTGTCATTAATTTGTTCCAAGGTATATTGTACCATCAAATTTACATATTCATTACCGTATTCTACTTACATGGATATTGTATTAAGGGTTAAATTCAATTAGTTAAAATATCATGTTTTTATTAAAACACATCAACAGTCAATCGAGAACATTTTACATGAACATGTAAACACTGGACGAAAAACATAAGTAGAATAGTCCTTGTATATTTCAATATTCATGAAACATAATTTTTTATCCCAAAAACATGAATAATTATTATTCCACTTCATCCTTTTTATATTAACAAGGAAACCTCATCTTATTACAGTACAAATCATTCTATTAACATTTTATATATAGTCTCTTCATCATTAGAAATAGAACGATTACAAAAACCATATTGTGGATTGTCTTCAGGATTATTTCTCTTGAGACATTTAGTATCATTATGACCATTTAGTCCACACATAAAACATGAATATTTAATGTTTCCTTATAGAGGCCAATATTTTCTCTTGTTTCATTAATCGAAATATTCCTTTTTTCCTATGTATTCACTTTATTTGTGTCCCTACTTATCATAGTATAAACATATTCTTATTCCTCTAAGATATTCACTTAGATGATTCATTCCACATTCTTGACACAATGAAAGCTGATTCATATTTCTTCCATGGTCTCCATTAACTAAAATCTCACATGAATCTTTATTTCCATTATTTGTTGAGTTAATGAGTTATATATGTTACACATTGTTAATCATGTTCTTTGAGAATAGATTAGGAATGATCAAAACTTCTCTCAATCCATTGATCATATCATGTGACTGATAATCAGAAAATCATCCATTAAATTCTATTGTAATCTACTTTTAAACATTAACTAAAACTAGAATCATACTGTGAACAATACATATAATAGTAGAAAACCACATAATCATGAAAACAATTTTATAAAGAATTTATAAATCATGGAACCATTTTTATTATATGAAACACCATGCTTATACTATGTTATTAATAGACATGTCATATTTAAATCCTTCATGATGGTTCATGTAAAATTATTGAATTCACTAATCACATCCCATTGGAGTTTCAACCTAGGAGGGTAGAAATGTATGTTGTCTTGGACCTGATTAACCTCATCCAGGATCGAGAAATCATGTTGTTCTTGTTACCCCTATGTATATCATTCTTATAGAATAATATTTATGTAGTATCCATACATGGATTTATTTAATAAAAACCTCACACTCTATTTTTTACACAAAGTATTGGACACTTTCCTATACATTAACTCATACTTATACATATCCTTAGAGATATCCCTAATCATAACCATAAAATATAACTTTCGATATCACTAATTTTTTCACATTCTATATTCCAACAGTTGAAAAAACCATTCCTCTGATACCAACTATAGTTAATCGATCATGACATACATTAATATTATATAACTTTTGTAGAATACATAAAACATTACACAAAGGGATTCATCAATACCGTACTTTTTTATAGCATTTGGATACATGGGAACATAAAAACCGATACATAAGTGAGCTACATTATCTCCCACTAGGTTCTTCTTCAATAAAACCCTAAATAGATTAATAAAACATAATACCTATCTTCGTCACCTTGGGGAAAGGAAACATAAAAATGTGCTGATATCAAATGATTAGTAATGGAAAACAAGGGATACTTGTAATTAAAATCCTGAAATTAATTGTATGATAATATGATCAAGAAAATGTAAGATCGTACCATACATGTCAAAGATCATAAAAATAAATAATGACATAAATATTTGTAGTTAATAAGATATAAATCATAGGAAAATATAGAACATAATCCATAAAATCATAACATTGGAATAAAACATATAATTATTGTAGATATAAAAGAATATAATATAATTTCTATAGTATCCAAGGCATCACTGCCAATACAATCTTAGTCGTATGGGTTCACTACCAAGAATTTCATGGTAGTCATTGTTCAATACCATGGCCTTCTTAGTAGCATGAGTTGATACATCATACAATCATTGTAGTCATGGTTCACTTTCACTGCCATCTTAGTTGTCGATTTTCATTCCTAATCCAATCATAGTTTATGTCATGAAATATAAATCATTACCTAATGAATTTTTGGGAGATAGAGGACAATTCAATCTCATTATGATATCATACATATATGTTCTACAAGATCATAAATAATCATATCATAACCCTTAAATTTAAAGGGGTATTATAAAAATGTAATCAAATAATAACATATGGATAAAATAAATATTCTGTAATCATTAAATCATAAACGAATCTCATGAAAAGAAGTAGGTTTTGAAAAAAATAACTCATTAATGAGAAATGGGTTTCATCAATATCACATTATCAAAACAAAACAAATTCATAGAATGAATAAGAATGGAAAAATTAAATGATTTTCCCATAATGAAAAAATTAACAAAAATGGATGTTATATTATTTGGAAAATAATTTGTAAAGATCCATTTAAAAATTTTCCTAAGGAAAATATCCTTTCTACATTAATAAACAATTTTTAAAACATAAATCCTTTTGAAAACATTTTTTTGAATAAATATTTGAAAACATACAAACAAAGCATTAATTTTTTTTTTCAAAATACATTATCTATCAAAATTGTCTTTAAATAAATTCTGAAATCTTTTTTTAATTTTTTTTATATACATGGTTTATGAATAAAATAGATTTCCTACTATAGAGAGAGATGAAAATAATTTAATGAAAAAAATTATATTAATTACCAAATAGTGGATAAATATAACTAAAACATGAATATATCTTGAATTAAAATGGATTAGAACACTCATGAGTTTTTTGTGAGATGGATCATAAGATTTCATCAATGGGAGTATAAACAAAAAAACAAAAAAACTAAGAGATTGTCTCAATTAACTCTTATAACTTGGTAACATGGGACCATACTATAAATTTAAGAAAAAAACTTATATTATTATTGATATATATTAAAATAAAATAATTTCATGATATAACATGAAATGTATAAGTACATACACCTCAAAACAGATTTTAGGTTCATAAAAAATCGCGAGTCTTAAAGAAGGAAAGTCGGTACATAACTATTCTTCTAATTTTGTATCTTTTGAATCATAACCCCTTGAATTAAATATCCTAAAATGGATATGCTAATACACATAAAATTAGGTAAAATATACATATAATATAATAATTCCCATTGCTTACACAACCCATGAGGAATGAGTGGAGAACATAGCATGTATCTCACATATTTAAATTTTTTGATGAAGTCCCCTAACCTTATGTCTTGAATCTCATCATACTCATTAAAAACGCCATTATAGTAAATATAAATTTATAATAAATATTTTTTCAAATTTTATTATAATATATAATACAATATTTAGTTTTGTTACTGTCTTATATTACCTACATGTTTACAATCATATCTTAAGGTTTCACTTTGGGTAATTTTAGCTTTGTTCTTTGCATGAGTCTTGATTTGTTATATAATAATTATTTATACATATAACCTGATTCAAAAAATTTAAACCATGATATAAATATAATTTATAATAATTATATTTTTTTAATAATCTATATAATATAGTATTATAAAAATTTAATACATCGTTCATGGAGATGGGATGTCGTACATATGCATGAACGTAGTTACCTTTTTTATTTTTGTATTGAATGAAAGAAGGAAAATGATATATATATATATATATATTATTAAAAATTCCTAATTATATCATATATATCAAATATTTTCACTGAAACCATCTATAATACATTCAATGTAGTGTGTGAATGAGACACATCATAATGAGGGGGTGGGATTCCACACTTCCTGAAATGATATTATCAAATTTACACCAAATGGAAAGTAAAAAACGATATATATTTCAAAATTAATATAAAATAATAATTAAATAATATATATATATATACTATTTTTATCATAATTAACATTATGATAGAAGATATAGAAGATTGAACAATCATCATTTTGTTAGGTGGTGGTTCTCCGTACACAAAAATAGTATGTTCGTTGCCAATTAGATTGAGCTATGTTATTTTTTATTTCAAAAAATCAATATAAAAACTTACAATTATATTATAGATACTGGTTTTTTTATAAAATCATAAATAGATAGAGTTTAGGGGTTGGAGAAGTAAAATAAAAGAATGGTGCTTGAGATAATGTGTTACCTCTTAATCAGGTGACACTTTTTGGTTTGTGCCAAATGGAATCCCTGTAAAAAAATATTTGCAATGGAAGGATTAAATGAATAATGGAGGTAATTTTTTAAGTGGATTGGGAATATCTTTGTTGAAACTATTTTGTTTTAGAGTTGTGAAATATAGGGAGAGGTGGTGGCCTTTTTATTTTGAAGGAGGAGTGACACTGTACTAAATATTTGATGTGAGAATTCAACCTATGATTTACATGATTAAAGTAGAATCGATAACTATACAATGTACATCCAAGGGATAATAGTGTCTATATATGGCCATAAAATGGATTTTTGAAATCTGAATAAGACTTTTTTGGTCGTAATTTTAAGTATTAGACCATATTTATGCTTAATTTTAACATAACTGATGTAATTATTTTTATTTTCTTTCAATACTATTTTTGGTAAAAAACATTTAACATATTAGATATTATGAATTTTTATTATAAAAAATATGGGATCCATTTTTCCATACTCTAATAAAAATAAGAAGAAAATATTTTTAAATTAATCCTACTGTGGGTCGACAATGATGGGTTTTAAAGTAAAATTGGACAATAGTTTGATATGTTTTTATATTCAATTTCAATGTGAAATTGGATGAAATTACCAAGTTTGGATTTATTTAGAAATACATATTATTTTTAATATTTTAAAATAAATTAATATATAATTTACTCTTATAAATAGATATTAAGATAATATTGATAGCATTAAGATCCTGTATTTTTAACTATTCATTACAAAATGAAACATTGGAGAAAAATAAGAAACAATTATACAAACCAAATAATTATGTCTCAATTAAAAATTTAAAGTTTATTTCAACATATTATATATATTAATGTTCCAAAAATAGGATTTAAAAATGTTTATCCAATAAACAGTGTTGAAATAAACATTATAAAAATATTTGTTTTATGAATAAAATTAGGTTTTTTCTTATCTTATGTATATAATATACATTGAATGAATATAAAAAGTATTTGAGTGACTATATAACATATATGTTACATGATTATGATTCAATAATTTTATTTAATTTAATTTATCTGGGTAAAATATCATTGTGACCATAAAAATAATAATATTTCCCTTGCCATTCAATATGTATTGATGTTCATTTAAAATTAATTTGTAACTTATAAATTCATATTATATTTTGTAAACCATATATTTTCATAAAATGGTTAATTATATTCATAAAATCTAATTAAATAGTTAGGTTATATGTTATTATAATAAGTAATAACATTTTAATGTTATATTATTGTAAAGTAAAACACTGTCATGTGTGTTACACAAGCCATTAAAGTAATTCCTTATTCTTATAATAGAGGCTAACCTAAGTGTTTTGTGTAGATAATGATAATGTTTGTGTTTTATTTTATTCATTATTAACTTGGTTTTTCATGTTATGGAATCCAAAGAGAGTGTTGTATTATAAAATATGATATCTTTAATGTTTCTTCCACTGAAAGGTATCAATTTGATAAATTATTTAAAAAAATAAATCACAAAATCTTGTGGTGTTACATATTATCTTGTTAGTATAGTGGATTTAAAAGGACCAAAAAGAGTATACATTTAAATAATAATGCACCAACACTGGTGATGAACTTTATAAATCTGTTGTTATCTACTTATTATCATCAAATTTTATTAAAAGTTTGGTTTAGTTTGTTCATGTGAAATTTATAAAAAATAGAAAATTTCATGGATTGATAAGAATTTGTAATAAATTGTTAATGTTTTCTACTAATTCTGCCCCCAACCATTATTAGTTGATATCACACACTTTGGGAATTTCATTTCTCACAACCTGAATGCTCTAATTAATTTATTTTATTAGCCTTAAATAATTTTTGATGATGTTCAGGTCCAATCGAAAACCAAATCATTGAGTAATGTAATGAAGTGAATTTTTTGGGTAAATTCCATTCAGTGCACAGGAAGAGTGCATCTTGGAAACCCCACATAGAATCACTCATTAAACTGCACGAACTGTCCTCCATCAAAAATAAATTAGAATAAGAATTAAAATAATAATTATTTTTTAATTAAAATGAAAGTTAACTATTATTTTTGTAATTATGTACTTAATTATTTTTATTTTAGGAGAATACATACATTATTATTATTATTATAACTATTATTATTATTATTATTCTTAATATTATTATAAATAAATAAAAAATCAGGTATCTAACCATAGGGGGGGTCCTCCCCTCCTCTTTCATGCTTGATGCCCACAGAACACCTAGAACCCTCCATTCCCACTATTTTTTGTGGTGTGGCGCACCGACCAGTTGTCGGTGCCACCAAATTGACCCCTTCCTCTCGCACAATGCTCCACCACCCAACCTGGCAGTGTCAACCCACCCTGGACTTCTCCTTGTGTGGCACAACACCTCCCCAATAACACCTCCCTCTACTCTGGCGACCTCTACATGGGGAACCCCTCCACTCCTCCCTTGATCTGGCTCCCCGCCCTCACCGATGTGGATCCCTCCTTCACCGACACTCTAATCGGCTTCCCATCTGGTCATACCTCTCCCCCTCATGACTGTCCTTCCAAACCCCCATCCGCTTCCTCAAATCTAGTAGAGCACTACCCTCTGGGAAACCTGCCCCCCCCCCATGTACGGTGGTTTGCTGAAGCGGCCTTAACCCCTTCACTACGCCTCTGCCTTGCTCTAGTGAGGCCATTATCTTCCTCATCGGTATCCATCTCCTCTTCTAGACAGGGTATATTTTATTTCTTTTAATTTTTTGTTTTTATTCTTCTTAACAAATCTCTTCAATCATGATTTTTAATTTTCCCATTTATTTATCTATGTATATGGGTTGTATTTAGTCCTCATAGTGATTTTCATCCTTCAATTGAGGATTCGTCATGTTTGCACGCATTGAGGTTGGTCTTTCCATTCCATATATTCTGATTTCAATCCATATGATGCTTTTGTTTGATGAGTTAATTATTAAATCACGTGTCGCACTATTATTATAATCTTAATTAATTTATGGTAGAGATTTCTTGTTGATATTTTTTTAGTAAATTGGTTTTTTTTCCCTATATATTTAATGTTTTTACAATTCTAAATTATTTTAATCAATCATCTCTCTGTTTTAAATGGTATTGTTTAATGTTTTTCATTGTGTTTGACTATGGAATAATGTTGTAAAAGTTGTCTGGCTATTGTGGGATATGACATATAAAACATGGTACTCTTGATGAAATGGATTATTTTGAAAATGAATTCTGGATGTGAGGTTTCTTAAAAATTGATTGGATAATAAATCTTGTTATTACATTTAATGTGGGTACATCCATGGATGAATGGAGTGAACCTATGGATGTCCATTAAAATAAAAATGGAAATTGGAGTGGCTCTTCTCCAAAACCATGTTTTCCTAAAAATAACTCTTATTTTTTTATCTCTCTATTTTGATTAGTGGTTTTATGGTTAATAAATTGAATCAGGGTGTGTCTTCGATATAAATCATTTTTAGCAGTTGGTTGTGTTTCATGACTTTTGCATTTGGTTTATGAGAATCCATATTACTTTTGGTTATGCATTGGGCATTGCCGCCATAATTTTGGGTATCTTTTGTTGTTATAGTGATTTTTATGGTCGACGACAATGGTCGTGGACACTTATAATTTAGGTATATATATATATAATATATATATGTATGTTCTCCACATATAAATTCCCATGTGTATTGTGGAATACATGCATTAGATTATTGACATATATATATATATATTGGTATGTGTCTGAAATTGTGGGCCGGTTACAAGAGGTCATTTATTTTTTCGTCAAATTGAAAAGTGTTCGGCATGACCGTTTTCCTCTTTGAGATTGACATTTCTAATATTTCCTTCTCGAAATGATTTATTGGTAGTTTATATTCTCAATTTCTTATTAATGATTAATTTCAACTCTGTTATGTTTATGGTTTGATGTGATTTCTATTTTTTCTTATAAATTACTAAAAATGAATTTTTTTAAGGGATTGTGAGAATCGTCCAAGTTAAGATACCTAGTTTTATTATTTTAAATGATGTTGTTTTTAAAAGTATGATTGGGGGTTTCTAGTAAATATTTTGGTCCATTTATAAAATTACTTGTAAATTGTTTAGTCTGTTAATGAATTTGTTTATAAATTGATTGGTTCATTATGAAGTACTTTTTCTAGACTATTTTGGAGTATATTTGGAACGAACAATACTTGTTTGGCGTTATATATTTAAAATTGTTATTGGTATGATTTTTTTGTTATTGTATTTATACATATAGACTCAAAGACCCTTTTTTGACTTTCAATTTAATGTTTATGTTTGGGTTATGATTTTGGAGAAATTCGACTTACAGACCCATTTGTCTCTTCAAACTAATGGGGGATGTTGTGTTATCTTTTATATGGATTTTGTTTGGAAGTTATGTGTTCCTTGTTATAGTTTTTAAATCTTTTTAGAAAATGGTTTCAATATGGATATAACATGACGACCTGGTTGGAACTTTTCATAATGTGTAAGGATAGAATTTGTATATGGGGTCCAGCTATCTAGGTTAAACATATATAGGTGAATGCATAGGATGTTTATGTGTTTTGTATAGCAATGTGTAGTGATGACATGGTAAGGTGAGTCACGCATGTGAGGGTCTCTTACTTATTCACTATTATTATTATAAACACAATAGTTTCCTAGGAATTTTTTTTGATAGAGTTATGGTTTCTTATTAGCCCCGATTAGACAGGTTGGTACCCACTCGTAGGTATAATGGCGAGATGGGGGGTGCCCCTAATTTATATTTCCACGAGGGAGACCAATTAGTTATGGACATATGAGCATCAACATATTCTTGAAGGTGGTTCCAAATTGAGTACATCCATGGGTCTTCTATGTATGTTTCGGATCTTCAATGGCTACTTATTTATTTACAACTCATATTTATTTTTATTCCTACAAGTTTATTTTCATGTTTCTATGTTTAAAAATTTATTTTATCCAAACATGTGTATCTCTTGTCATGGGTTTTTCTTTTAAAATGTCAAATAGTTTTGGAAATGATTTGTATTGTGTGTTGGATATTCAAATTGCAATAACTGGTGCTTATATTGAAAATTGGAAAACCATATTTTTATACATGTATTATCAAACTTTTTTTAATTTATTATTTTGGGAATTGAGGTATTAGAATATGTGTTTTATCTTTGGCATTCTTACTTATCATTTCTGTGCTCATCCATATCATACCATTTTTGTTTTAGGTTTTTCTTTTGATTCTCTTGTGCAATTATCATGGTACTACTTTGGGTGGTGACCTATGAGGTCACACAGAGGAATGTACAGTTTATTTCCTTCTTGCAGATATTTATCATATTTTAATTTGAGAATTTATTTTATTACCAATCTTTTATTTAAGGAAAAAATCATTTCCTCTTTTGTGTTATGATTCCCAACACTAGTTTTTATCCCGGTCAGATCAAGAATGCCCCTTGTACATATTGTGGACCAGTTTGGGGGCCCGATTCAGGGATGACCAAGTATGATTCTTGAAAAAATTGTATCATAGTACACCCATTCTATTTGAGATGTCTGGTAGATAGGATTCCAAATTTAGAGACCCGGGAGGTTGGTGTGGGAATAGTGTTTCAAACTCTTACGCACATTGATCTTCGATTTACTAGGGTTAATCAAGGATTTGAGTCTTTAGATCTGTATTTATTTGGGTTGAGGGACAATTATGGGGTAGAATCATGTTATGGTGTGGCCTCACATGGGGTGGTGACCCATGTGGAGTCCAAGTGCCCAGTTCTAGGTCCTTTTAGAGTTTTACTTTACATGGGACATGGATCACCACCATGACATCAGTTTAGGCATAGACATTAGTTCTTCATTCCGGTGGATTATCATTGGTTATTTCTTGTTTTTATTTTAGTTGATGTGAGTGCATGTTGAAATTTAAAGTGTAAATTTAATGTGAAAATGGTTTTGGAAAGTGAGTTCTTTCATCAATTGTTTTTAATTGGGTAATGTGGGTTTTTAAAAGGCTAAGTTTTTTAATTATGGATGGTTTGGTATTTATTTGTATTTGATAATGAAAATATATTATTGGGTCTTGAAATTATTTGGTTAGGGTCACATGTACATGGGTATGTATGGAGAGTGTGTGAGGGAACTTGTCCATGGATGATGTAAGATGAATTGGATGAACGCGCATGTTAAGGTTCCTTTATTTCTATTGGTGAACATCAAAATTTATATGAAAATAGTTTTTTTGGAAAAGTAATTATAGCTTGTTTTTGTATATGGTTGGATTATGAGACTTCTTTCCTTGACATTCACTTTTTCTATGATTGATTTTTGGCTTGATGCTGGGTTTGATTATGTTTTTCATGTTGATCAGAATATATTTCGCAACATGTCTCCAAATTTGGTCAAGGTTTTATTCTCAATTTCTAGTGATTTTTGTCTATTGCCTCTCATCGATGTAATCAAAGTCTGTTATAGGGAGTTGTATAGTTCCAAAAGATAGAGTGGGTCTTTGGATTGCGAGGAACATTAAAGGGTGTTAGGGTTCGTACAGTCGTAGTTTTATTTGATGGTTCAGTTTTGGATGAGTTAGGATATGAAGTATCTTTTCATTGGATTTTATTGTGTATTTGGTCGCTGTCAGTTTTTGTGATGGTTCCCCATCATGAAAGTAGGATGTTCCACAAGAACATGGTTCTGCAAGATCATGTTCATCAGGGTCGTCTAACGATTTTTTGGACCATCCTCTTTCATGCTACTAGAGTGGTTGGTTTGAGCATTATAATCCATCATATCTCATCCCTTGGATCTAATTCTATCATGTGGTAGTTCATTTCACTAATAATGGTTTTGAAATATGTTTCCTTTGAGGAAGGAGTTGTTTTCGTAAAATAGTAGTATCTCACTATGAGAAATATGATGCTTCGGCCATCAAAGATCCAACCTCAAGTCTCATGGTGATGCTCACGCATAGTCATGAGTGGCTAGGGTTTTGAAGCCTCACTCTGAATTGTGAGTTCTTTGTTGGGGAGAGAATGTCTAACGCCCATTTGTTCATGTTTTTTATCATTATAATGTTTTAAAATCATTGTGAGTTCATCTATTAAATGTGTTAATGCGATGAACTTGTCATATTATAATTTATGCAGTCCTATTCCTCTTGATAATATTTTATGAATCGTTTGTTTTTCATAATTGTGTGTTTAGACCTTGTATGGGATGATATCATTTTAATTCCACTTATTCAAAGATGTATATACCTGTGAAAGAATCGATCCATTTAGTGGTTCTTGGGTTTTTTATTTACGTCTTGGTGGAATGTTTTGGTTTGGCGGGGATGTTGAATGTGTTCAATTTTGGAGTTCCCATATTGCCCACCAGGGGGAGGTGTATTAGGGTTTCAAGGGTTTCTGTATTAGTGAAATCTAATGATGGGGAGAACCCCCCCCCCCCCCCATGTTCTTCCCTCAATCTCAGGCAGTATTTTATCTTGAATTTTTCAGGAATGACGTGTTGGAAATTATCCACCATGAGGCTCTCAGTTTCCTTTGGTTTTGTCTGGGTATGGACTTTAGTGGCACTAACAACATGCTTGATCACATTGTAGGGGAATAAAGTTTTTGAGGTGGATAGAATTTTGACAGCCTGATGGGTCCAATTATATTATTTTATTGGCCTTAAATATTTTTTTTGTGGTTCTAGTCAAATACCTAACCAAATCCTTGATTTATGTCAAAAAGTGTGTTTTTATTTTGGGTTGACGCTATTGGGCGCACTGGTTGAGCAGAATTTGGAACCCCCACACGACTTCATCTAGTAAACTATGTAGCCATTCGTCCCTTGATAAAAAAATTATTAAAATAAGAATTAAAATGACGCCTTTCTTGTAATTAAAACAAATTTTAACTATTATTATTGTTATTAAGAATCCAATTGTTTTTATTTTAGGATAAAACAGAAGTTGTTAATAATAATTATATTATTATTATTATTATTATTATCATTTTTTATTTTAATTTTAATTTTATTATATTATTATAATTATTATTATGTTAATAAAAGGGTTTCCATCCTATAGGGGGCCGCTCCCCTTATTTCACACTAGATGGTCATAGTGCACCCGGACCCCCCAATCCCCCATGTTTTTAATGGCATGACACACCAGACACCAGCCAAAGCCACCGGCCCGACCCCCAGTTCTCTCGCACAGCACTCCACCACCCCTCCTGTCCATGCTAACCCATCATGCCCTTCTCCTTGTGCATTATAGAGGCTCCCAATGCCACTTTCCTCTCCTTTAGTTGTTTATGCATGGAAAAGACCTGCCCTCCTCCACTGCATCGACATCCCAAACTCACCGCACTGGACCCCTCTTTCCCTAGAACTCCCACCGAATTCTCGTCTGGTCATAACATCTTTCCTGAATGATTGGCCAACATAACCCCCAATCTTTTCCTCTCATCCGGAATAGCACCCCCTCCAGCGAACTGACCCCACCCCTATCTGGTTGTCTTATTTCGTGGCCTGATCCCCTTCACAACACCTCTACCTTTCTCTGATGTGGCTTCTATATTCCTCACCAACAAACCACACCTCTTCCTGTCTATATATATTTTATTTCATCTATTTTGGTTTTCTATTCAAGCTAGCTAAAATCTATTGTTGCGTTTTGTAATTCGATATTTTTTCTTGGTTTCTATGAGATATACTTTGTCCGTAGAGCTATGTAATTCATTTCATTGTTGTTTTTTCTTGTTTTCACGCATTGAGTTAGGGTTTTTCATGACATTTATTCTGAATACAGTATATGTGATGATTTCATTTGATGTGTTAATTCTGAAATCACGTTTCACACTATTATTAAAATCATATTTAATTTACAGTAGTGATTTATTTTAGATATATTTTATTAAAAATATATTTTTTTAGTTTTCTTATAAATGAAATGTTTTATCCAGGATAAATTAGTTTAAGCAAACATCTCTCTCTTTTTAATGGATTTGATGAATTTTTTGGATGGAGTTTTCATATGGTAGCATGATGTAAAGGTTTTCTGGGTGGTGTAGGTTTAGTATTATATAACATAGTACTCTTGATGAAATTTTATATTGGTTCAATGGATGGTGGATATGTAGTTTCTCCAAAATAGTTGTGTGAAGACCTCTTGTTATGCCATTGAGTATATGCACATATAAGGATGCATAGAGTGCAACAATAGATGAGCCATAAAATAATGATAAAATTTGTATTGGCTCATCTCTCAAAACATTATTTTCTAAAATGATCTCTTATATCCCTACTTTCCTCTCTCTTTTGATAAATGGTTTTTGGTTTCAAAAGTTCCTCGAGGTGTGTTATGGATATATATACTTTTGGAATAATTTTGTTACATTTTATGAGATGTGAATTTGGTTTATGTGTGTCCTTAGAACATTTGGTAGTGTGTTGGTCTTTGCTGCCATAATTTTGAGTATCTTTTGTTATTATAGTGATTTTTTTTGTCAACGACATAGAACACACAAAAATATTCTTATAATATGTTTATATATGATATCTACATGTCCTATAATTATATATTACTTTGATGATCAACGAATAAATGAATTGAAATATGGATTTATATATATATATATATATATATATCTGTGAGTGATAGAGGTCCAGTTACGAGTGGTCACCACCTTTTTCATCATGTTAGATAGTTTCTGCCTGACCCATTTCCTCTTTCAGGTAGGCCTTACTAATCATTCCTTCTCGAAATGATTAATTGGTATATGAATGTTTTCAATTTATTCTTAAAGGACAATTAAACCTTTCTTATATTTATGGTTTGATGCATTTAGTGTTTTTTTAGATAGAATTTACTAAAAATAAGTTTTTTCAGGTGATTGGGTTAATCTACCAGGATAAGATATCTATGATTATTATTTTAGTTTTTTTTCTTCAATGTGGGATTGGGGGTTTCTAAAAAATTGTTGGTCTCTTTATAATATTATTTATAAATTGTTTAGTATTTTTATAAACTTGTTTATAAATCATGTTCTTTTCAGAAGTACTTTTATGGGACTATTTTGGAGTATGTTTGTAAAGAAAAATTCACATTTGTCTTTATAAATTTGAATGCAGCATTATTAAGATGTTTTGGATAAATGTATTTAGTCATGTAAACTCAAAGTCCCATTTGGTACTTTAAATTCAAATGTGATTATTGGGTAATTCAATTGTATACATTGGACATAGAGGCCCATTTGGATCTTCTAAATCATGTGTGAAGTTTTGTTAACTTTTAAAATGGTTTGTGTTTTGATGTTGTGTATGTCTCCTTATTATTTTCATCATGTTTTTTTAAAATGTATTCGATATAGATATGATGTGATGGACCATTTGGAACATTCCTGAATTTTTTGTGGAATATTTAGTGTATTTGGTGCTATTTTCTAAGGTAACCCTTTATTTATGAATGCATAAGAAGTGTCTATGTTTAAGGTAGGAAAGTGTGGTGATGGCATGGTATGGTGAGTCACAAATGAGAGGGCCACCTACAGAAACAATATAATTATAATAACCACCATTGATTCTTAAGAAACTTTCAGTTGATCAATTGATGGTTACTTATCATCCCCGGTTAGACGGGTTAGTACCCACTTGCAGGTATAGAGGCCAGATTGGGAGTGCTACTACTTTCTTTTTCTGCATCGGAAACCATGTGGTTATAGTCATAGGATATTCACCATATGCTGAAAGGTTTTTCTGAGTAGAGTACAACTGTATGTCTTATAGGGATGTTTAGGATCATCCATGGTTACTTAATTATTTTCATCTCCTATATATTTTCCATCATACTGGTTTATTTTCCAATTACTAGGTTTACCTGTTTATTTTAACACAACATTTGTATCTCTTGTCATGGGATTTGATTTTAAAATTTAAAATGGATTTGGAAATGATGGGTATCGTGTCTTAGATTTTCAAATTATAAATCCATGTACTTATTTCAGAAATGGGGATCCCCTATTGTTCTACTTAAATTCTCAATCTTGAGTTAGTATATTGTTTTTGGAATGGTGGCATTGGATTTAGTGCATTATCATTGACTTTCCTACTATGAATTTCTGTCCTTGCACCTATATTTTCTTTTCAGTTTCAGGTTATATATTTCAATCATGAGTGAAGTGAGTGTGGTATTGTGTTGGGTGGTGACTAAGGTGGTCACATGGAGGTATGTGTAGTTTATTTCCTTCATGTAACTAGTTTTAATTTTTACTATCAGTCTTTATTTATTTAGCTATCATTTTCCCTATTTTCCAATTCATTCTCACTTTTATGTTTGTATGACCGACACTAGATTCTGTCTCAGGGGGATCAGAAACACCCCTCAAGACATGTTGCGGACTGGTTTGGGAGCCTGTTTTAGGGTTTACCCAGGCTGGTTCGAGACATATTGGTATCATAGAATATAATATTTATATGAAATTACCTTACATTTTTTTCATAGATAATATAAACTCAATAAATAGTACAGTCACTACTACCTCTAATGTAAATAATAATCATTATCAGTAAAATAAAATGATACAATAACTTCAGAAACATGGATTAGAGGAGATTTTTGTAGATACAATAAGGTTTCCACCCTTTGAGGATGATTCTCCTATTATATTTTTTTAAAAAAAATATTCAATTTAATAGGAAATATAAAAATTCTATTTAAATGTTCATATCATAAAATGGTTATATAAATGAGTTTAGGCTCAAAATGGGAAATGGAAATATGCATAGACTCCAATGTGTATTTAATGGAAATTTCAAATTGAAAAAATCAATGATAAAATTCAAGAGAAGCGTGTTTAGAGATATTAACATGGAAGATAATATAACAATATATGAATAGAACATCAGTTTCAATGAAACTTTTAGTAAAATCAAAGGATTCAACGATTTCATGGAAAATTATAACATTGTTATGAATCTCTTAATAATATATGCATATATGTTTCATCCTAAAATTACCACATTAGAAGTTAAATATTATCTCTCTATAGATGAACCATATAAAACTATTATTTCATATGAGACGGTGAAATCTCCATCGTTAAAAAATAATATTAATTAAGAAACTAATTTTAAGTTCATGAATAATTATATGATTACTGATAGAAAACATGATAAATTGGATTCAAATGATTCATAAGATATATAAGATTATTCATAAATTAATTACAATTTCTAATCACATTAACTAAAAAATTGCCTAATAGAATATCGAAGTTCCAATGATAATTTCCACATAAATGTTTTTATTATACACCAATTGAGTATGTTTCTATGAATTTTATAAATATGAAATATTAGAATAAAATTATTATTTCGCAGAAAAAACATTGTAGGGAAATTTTCACAAAACATACAAGTAACATAAGTAGTCCGCTAAGATAAGTAGAATTTCATTACAAAAAAATAATTATATTGAGTATGAAAATTAATTATAAATATATTTACAATACATATTTGAATCCTGAAAATCCTAAAAAGATTAGAATCATTTTTATAAATGTCTAGAGAAAAATAGATTCTAGAAACAATGATGAAGAACAAATTGATGAAACCTCCATGGAATATCCCCAAGGATTAGAAGATTGGCATGTCATGAGAAAATTTAAAGAGAAGAATTAAATTAGAATATTGACTAAATAAATATATATAATTAAATTACTTCAGTAAAAAAATTCATAAAATGTAATACGTGTAGAATTTGGTGGTAAATAACCTCAAGATGAATGGTATAAAACGATGAATGACAGTTGAAGATTATGGTAATAAAACCGCTACTATGGAAAATGATATTTTTGAACAAAATAAATATTCCTTCAGGTTGAATGTGCCTTAAATAATATGGTTCATAATTTCAATAAACCATTATTGATATTTCTCGAAACATCATATCCTTCAAAAAGAATCCTTTCTAAGAATTATGGGAAATCTATACCCACCAAACATGAATTTTCATCTGATCGTATGAACGATGATGTTTTTACCAATAGATTTTTGAAATATTTGATTGCGAAATAATACGAGAAACAAATGAAATTAGTGAGTTTTAAAAATAATTTCTAAAAACGTTACCCACACTAGGGATATCCTGATTGAGAAATGTATATTTAATAACAAGAAAACTCATTACGTGGAAATTTTAGTTTTCTATAGAAAATATTGATTCTTTATATATTGTTGATGTTGTGTTAAATATTAGAAAATTCAAATAATTATAATAACATTAAATCCATCCCTATAATTATGCATGAATTTTGGGGAGAAAAGGAAAAACAAAAGGTGGTAAAATTCATAAGTTTATGTTAGAAACAAAAGTCCCTTGGTGATTGAAAATTAAAAAAAACATAGATTAGGTATTCTAGAGGAATTTTTTGTAATATGTGACCAAGAAATTTAATATACATAATAATGTATGACAAAACAACATGTATTGGTTTATAATTATATAAAATAAAATAATTTTGAGAAAAATAAAATTGGGGGAGGAGCTTTTGTGTATGAGACTTCCATAAATGATAGAGAATGGAAAAAACATTGCATTATTGATAATTTTTGTTCATTACATATTATAGGTGTTATAAAAAAATTAAATGAAATTAAATAATGTGAATAAATCTTATTTACATTTGTAATTGAAATGTATTTAAAAATCATAGGAATGTGAGTGGATATGATTAAATTCATAAACTAACATCAAAAAACATTATTATTTTTTGATGGGATAAAAAAGAACTTACTAGTTGTTAGAAATTGTTTGATGATCGTTAAAAATTTATACTCATAGAATAAACACATATCTTTAAAAGTATGAATTATGGAATATAAATTTCTAATATATAATAACTAATTGTAATCTATTTCATGTTAGAGATAATTGTAATTAATGTTACCTAATTACTAATGATGAAATTTAGTTCTGTCATAAATTATTTGGGAAAAAATGAATTAAATTTATTGGAAATATACACATGTTATATGTTGTAATGAAAATATAAAAACATTACAGGAAAGATGGGTTTGATTTTATTTATTTCTTATAAATAAGGATGTTTAGTGGAGGACCTATTAAAGTTGAAATTTGGTCAACCAGAATACTTGAGTTAGTTCACCGTTATGTTTTTGGGATGATGAGGAATCAATAAAAAAATAATGTACTTTATTAATTTTTATAATTATTCTCTCAGTTGAATGATATAGTATTTATAAAATAAAATTTATATGCAATAAGTATTTTAATATTTTTCATAAGAGATTTCATGTCTAAAATTGTGGTTTATATAAGGATGTTGACAAAAAATGGAATAGAATATAGAAGATAAAAAAAATTCTAACCTAAATATAAAGAGAATGAAATCAAAATTCATTGATACCTACACTCCTCAAAAAATGAAGTATGAAAAATAAAATGTCATATGTTATAGGAAATTAGAAGAAACACGGTCACTAACAACAATCATTATTAATTCTTCAAGAGAAAATATATTAATAAAGTTTTTCAAGTTCAAAATATATGTCTGTTTCATTCAAAAACTAAAATTAATTTCTATGAGATGAATTATATTAAAATGAAAATATTCAAATAATTAAAATTTTTTTGGAGTCCTTAATTCATATTGGTATAAAATATCAATATTTAAACATTTTTTAGAGGGGTCATGATGGAATTTTCATGGGTTATTCTTCAAACAAATGTAGTTTCATCAATGGAATACATGGCTAAATTTTTTTCATTTATTTAAAGGATGGGAAAGTTATAAAAATAAAACATCTATAACAAAAGTTGTTAAATATTATAATTAAGGTGTTAAATAATAATAATATTTCAAATGATAATAATTAGAAGGAATACAAATGTTCATATAAAATGGTATATGTAGATTAAAAATAGTTTAATTATGAGTAAAGTATATTAAGGAAAATATTTTTAATGTTATGAAACTACAAATTTTTTATATATTTTTATAAATCATAAAAAATAAAGGAGATATTGTTTATACCAGAATAATTATGATGTTATAGAATCAAACATCACTTATCTCATAGGTGTATCCACTCTTAGTATTAGTAGAAGATAAAGAAAAATAATAAACAAATGTGACGAAAGAAGGTTTAGATAAATTCCGAACAATGAATCCTTGGATCATGATCCATGAATGGAAATAATTAATGTTACAGTATTTTTTAGAAATATTCTCAATGAGCATGGAGAAATTTCACATAACAATGATCATTTAATTTTCATGTGTAACATTTGGAGGGTGTTGATTTTGAAGAATCTTCTCCCCCTATTTTGATAAATTAAATTATAATAATGTCCTCAGTATTTGATATACATCATTGTTAAAAATTTAATTATATGTATATTAACTCATCTTTCATAAATATAGAAATTGATGTATAATATTATATTGATAAATATTGTGGGTTCTTATAATATAATGATGAAACCATTGTATGTAAGGTGAAGAAATCCATATTTGGGTAAAAACAAGATATTTGTTTGTGGTACTCTAGAGATGATAGTTTTTCAAATTAGTTGAAAATTTATATAGTAAACAGGGAAATGGACTTTTTTCATTAGTGGAAAGTTTGGGTACCCCATTTTTTATTTTTAATATTAATTTTTAAATTATTACCCCTAACAAGGACAAAATATGTGATTAATTGATTAAAAAATTAATAATAAAATTGAAATATCTATTTTATTAAGGGGGTATTTTTATCTAATATTACAAGTTCAAAGAAGGGAAGATAAATTTTATTATTCAATAAAACCTATTCTTATTAGTTATTAAGAAATTTGTCATGAATATTGGAGAATATGTTTCTACTAAATTTTTTGTTGGAATAACGTTGAGTAAATATGATGATGGGAAAATTATAAATAAAAAACATTTAAATATTGATATAAATCTTACATTATCATGGAAATTAGGTTCATGAATTTTTTATGTTTTTTTTATTTTTTCGCAATATAACGTTCTTATCAAAAGAAATCATATTATTTGGAAGAAAAATGAAAACTGAAGTATGTTAAAGAAGAATCATAATATGATCTACATTAGAGAATAGTTTTTTTACCATTCTTATTTATGATTATGTTGATTGGTAAAGAGATAGAATTTAAAGAAAAAGTTAGCAGGGGAGCTTTTTTATATAGAGAATGTTGTGTAAGATATATTAGTAAGAAACAATATTCTATTTACTTGAGAACAACTAATGTAGATTATGTTTTTGAATCCCATGCTGGTATTAAAATGTTTAGAATTAAATTTGTGTTATAATATCATAGGTTTGATGTTTATCAACTGTTTAATATTATTCATGATAGTAAAATATCCACTACTCTATCCAAGATTCCCATATAAAATTCTTGATAAAAAAACACAAGTATTCATTATCATTTAATGAAAGAAAAAATTACTAGTACAGATTTTATAAAGGATAATATTTCACCAAATATCAAATTAATGGGTTTTAACCAAATCTATGAAAATTTAAAAGTTAGTGAAATTTAGGTAGGGAATAAAAATTCTCTATCATGAAAAACATTAAAATTATATAATGAAAATACATTTATATTTTTTGGATTTTTGATCATAGGTGTGAATTTAGAATTAAATATTAAAATATTATTTGAATCTACAATGAGAGTTATCATAAAACTGGGGTGAGAAAAATATCCAAGGGAGTTTATCATATCACAATGGGATGGAATTGATTTAAATACATTTATTTATCTTCCCATAAGTTGTTTTGATACTGTTAATGAGAAAATGATGTGGTATGATTGCAATTAGGTATAATAGTTTTTGTTATAATTTTCTGAATATTTTTAAAAAATCCAATTGGGGGGATTAATTATACTTTGTGTTTTTTATAAAAAAAATTTATTTTTTGTTAACATATAATGTTGTGATTTTTTTTATTTCAGGTAATAAAATGTTTATATGTTTTTAAATATATTAATTAAGACTTGTTAGAATTTTTTATTATAGAATGTAGAATGTTTTTCAAATTTCACTAATTGTTCTAATGATCTAAAAGTTACCAACATTATGAAGATACAAATGATTAAAGATAAGTTGGTTTGGAGTGTACAAATATTAATATTTCCCAATGTGACTAGATGATGTACAAGTACAAGTCGATATAATAGAGATTATACACATTTGAACAATGTTATCTATGTGAAATGGGGGGTAGAAGTACTATTGTTTAATATGTTTAGGTTATTTTCATAATATGACGTTGATTCTTAACACCATACGATGATTTAATTTTGCGGAATCAATTTTATTTTTATTTTTGATGAAGAGCCAATGGACCAGGTTTTGTATAAATAAAATAAAGACCCTTTAGCATACAATGATTTCATAAAGATCATAACAAATATCATGACATGAAAAAAAGATCCATTAATTTCATTATATAGCGTAAGAAATTGATCAATAATGTCTCCAAAATTAGTTTAGAAAATTCTTGTGATTGATCAATGATCCATCAGACTATTCAGACTTGGAGAAAGCATGAGTTATCATTAGATGAATGATTCAATGAAGATACATGACTACTTTTAATGAACCAAATGTGATGTATGAGAAGACACATGCTATAAAATTGGATACTAACCTGATTATCCATTAGATGATGGATATTGGTATGAGATTGAATTATATGATCATCATATAAAAAACTATAGTGTTCATCAAACCAGAATTATTATTTGATGATAATAAATGAGAAGTGAATAACTAGTTAGAGAAATATCAACGACACCAAATAGTAATGATATTAATTAATCCATTAGTCTAATATAAATGGTATTGAGTTTAATATGTTTTACAAATCATTGATATTTTTTAGAAATAATTTTATTAATATTTTAATTCATTATTTTCCATCTTGATAGTGGTAAATATGATTAAAGTGGTTATTTAATGATGTTTTTAAGGTATTTTAATGATATAATATTGGATCTGTATTTCTATGATTTTTCAAGAATGTTATATATTTTATAAAATATTATAGTAATGTAGAGTTCATAAAGTTTTTAATATTTTAGTTTTCATTTCTGAGGGAAATTATTTTCATCCATAGTAATTTTATCATAGATTCTCAACTATATAAATTGATTCATGTATTTTATAGATGTGATTGAGTTGAAAAATCTTCATAAGCATGAGAAGATAAGTGTTAAAGGGTTTTGGGTAATGTGAGTTTCCAACCATGTTGGTTAGAGAAGAATTTCATATATAAGGTTTTAGTGGAAAATGATAATAGATAATGATTTTGGTCCATGGAATATTATATAGATGTTTATTAGCAGAATTAGTAAGTGTTAAAATGAATAATCTGAAGAAAAAGAATTGTTTAATTATACTGAATATTGATAATGGGAATTATTATTTGAGGTATAGTAATTAGAGATACAGTAGGCAATACAAAGGTGAAACAGTTGGACTCTTAATATACGAGGGAAACTAGATATGGCATTTACTTTACCGAACTTCATGAATAATATTAATTATTTATCTTTTAGTGGATTGTAAAGATAATAAAACATTGTATCTTACTTGAGTCGAAATAGATCTTTGGTTGGATATAGAATGGGTCTAATGGCTGTTGGAAAAATATTTTTCTCCTGAATTTATAATTTATTTTAATCGATTGAGGGGAGTCACCATGGAAAATAATCATCACCCATATTGTGGTAAAATCATTTAAAAATTGTCTTCTTATTTTAAATCTCAAAAATTTTCATAGAAAGTTTCATTGAGTTTCAGAAATTGAAAATTGTATAATATTATAAATATTGTATCATATAATTTTAAGTTATATGAATTTGAATAATATAACTACTAAATTAATCCCACCCACTACTCAATGTTTTTCAAAATTCTAGAAACATCACTAGTCACCAATCCTTAGCCCATTGGAGGTCAACTTCAGTCATCATTATCACTCTTTGATCATTTTCATCCCATGTGGGGTACTAATAGTGTTAGGGGGTCATGAAATATAGGTATTTTTTTGAAATTAATAATCCTTAGGAAAAAATAGAAATCTAACTGGATATCTGTGAAATTTTAATAGATAATATTTTCTGAACAAAGTATTTCTTTGGAATCATGTGATCAACCACTATTCTCACTATATTATACTAACATTTCATTCTTGGATGAGAAGTTATATTAAGATTATGGCACTCTGTTTTTTTCAACTTTTATATTATATAACATTCTTGTGATTGAAAATTATTTAAATTTAGTAAACTCAATATAAAATTATATCATTACACAAATGTATCACTAATGTATAATCTTTAGACAATTGTGAAGGTCATTTTCAATTACCATTTCCAGTTTTTAATATCGAATTAAACATCATTTATTATAGTACTCATTTTTAATAATATATAAATTTTAGTGTTATCTCATTAATATAATACATTTAATTCTTTCCCATTAGTAATATATCCTTTATAACATCATTAAATTTCTAAAAAATCATGTGTTTTTCTAACTCATTTTGATAAATTCATCCGAAATAACATCAATATAAACACTGAAATTGATTTTAGAATGATCAGTTACATGATATCTTGAAAAATTGATGATCTAATTAACCCCATCCTCAAAATCATTATTCAAACTATTGGAATCCACCAACCGTATATTTATTGTTATCTAAATTGTTTTAAAATATTCATATTCAAGAAAATATAAAAATATACATAGAAAATAACCATATAATGCATCATTTTTTACATGAATAAGTGATATATAGTATAACATTAAAAATATAGTAATAATTTATAATACATGTATATTATAATTATATAAAATAATAATTCTGAATCTTATTTTTTATAATTTTAAAAATAGATACATAAATTAAAATATTTATTTAAAAATATATTATAATAAAATATATATATGCATAAATATTTTAGTAAATTAACTATTTCTATGTATATATAGAATTCATTAAATTTTTGTTTTGGAAAACATGTATAAACATATAAATATATGTGTATATATAATTAATTATAAACATTAAACTAACTATCAGTTGATTTAAATAATATTCTTTAAAATTTGATACAATAAATAATTAGTTAAACAAAAAATATATAAATATTTACTCCACAAACATACTATTATGTATAATGGTGTTAATTGATAAAAAAAATATTTAAATTTAAATGTATATATACACTCACACAGATATATAGAAAGACATAAATATAAAAACACAAACATAAAATCATAGTTACATATTTATACATTTAAAATATGACGAAACACAGACACACACACACACACACAAGTTCATATAGGCTAATGTATAAATAAGAATTATATAAAGATGTTTATTTGAAGAATAAACAAAATAATTAAGGATCACATTAATATTAATTTATATATAAGAATTGATATATACACATATACCCACCCACATATATATGCATGGATTCTATTTAAGTAATACTATAAAAATATTAATAAAATCATCAAAAACTCATTCATAATTGGTGGTTGGATCCTTAAAAATATGAAACAAGTAACATAAAGTAGGTTTTTGGCTTGATTAATATACAATATTCTATAGGGTCCACAAAGTGTTTATTATTTCGAGAAATATTGAATGTCAATGTGGATCAATTGGACTATTAGTGTTTTTACAAGAGATATGTATTTATCTATTCTAACCAAAATCTTATTATAAAAGTACATTTTCAATTTAAATGAAATCACTTATAATTAAGTTTTTTACATATTATAAATTTATAAATTATTGGACATTTTCATAGTCCAAGAATGTAATGTTTGTGTCGGAAAAGGCCAATATATTTCTCGAATCGAGCATAGTTGTACTAACCAAAACATGATCCATATTATAATTAGACTGTAAAAAATTGTTTAATTAATTCATCTTTTACCTTTATTGGTCAATTTATTAATTTTACAATTAAATATTATAGAATTTAATAGAATATATGTATTTATATAAATAATTACTTAAAATAAAAAATATGAAAAATTCTATTTTATTAAAATATATAATAATAATTATACTTAATAATGTTAAAGAATAACATAATGTGTCACTACTTTATTTCCAATGAGGACGCTATTATTAATATGCCATTAAAATTAACCATTTTGAATACTTGTGGCTAAAAATTTGTGATAGTTAGGGCTTTTTATTAGGCTAATAAAAACAGGATGGGTTGGGCCTATGCATGAAATCGACATAAGGATGTTGAATATTAATCATTCATTGAAAAAAATTTGTTTATAAATTTTGAGATGGAACATTTACATGACGTAGAAGCCTAGATAAAAAGAAACCCTGAAGTGCATGACCCAATATTATAGGGGCATGATTTTATTACGTCATCATGGCTCGATTATAATGGTACATCCCATCCCCAACCCCACCTCAGGTCGGCCTCATCTCACCACCTAACATTACTAATGTCTTGAAGTTACGTAGTGCAGACCAGTATAAGTTGATGGCTAGTAGAATATCCCACATTTATTATTGTGTTAGGTTTTTATTTTATTAAAAATAATTATTCTATGATATATCTTTCTGGGGTTTCTTCGGTATGCTGATCCTTCTCTACTTCATAGACTTAGGTCCCCATGGATCAATTTCCACCATTATCTAGGATTTTATGTCCTATTTCACAAATTCCCATTGATGGAATATAGGTTATGTTCCTTGAAGGCCTTGTTTTATAAAATGATAGTCTAATTCAAATAAATTGATTCATTACAATAAAAAATGTATAGTTATTTCCATATTAATAGTATAATGTTTCTTACATAAACTCATAAATCATACTCTTATAATATTTGTACTTAGGTCATTCATATAGGCTTATTATATGGGTACCCATAACTATATACTGGTTCTGTACTGATATAGGAAGGTTTATTAGTATAGAAATACATGGTAAAAAAATATACTTTTTAATGATTATATAAATGTATATTATTATAATTCTATATTTATATAAACCTAATAGTTAAAAATTATATAAAATTTTATAATATTGATAATATATATATTTTTTAAATGTCCAAGGATTAGGAACAAAATCCCAATCCCTTTACTTAAAATAAAGAATGTAAGAAAAGAAGAGGTTGAGATCATGCATGGAAATGAACGCCACAAAAAATAACGGTATCAAAAATGGTTTTAAAATTTTGTGAAATCAATGACATGAAAAATGATTAGTCCTATCCAAACCCATCTATGAAGACGTCATTCATATGAATTTCATCTATAATTCAAGGTTTTTAATCTCTAAAATGATTCATGTTCTTCATTTAGAGATGAATCATATGTTTTAGTTGAATGCATATCCTTCTAATCAAATCACCCAGCATCAGATTCCTTCACTGTATTTTTATATGGTTCAACAAGGGTGATACTATCCCGACTACTACGAGCCTCATCCCCTTGAATGTGATCCATTCATAAGTCGCACACATTTCTTGTAGCCATATCCTTCTTCAATACATCCTATAAACCAACATTGTCTTATTAAATAGTTCCAAATGATTTGGAAATGTAAGGATTCTTTACTAGGTAATAAATTTATGTGAAAACTGTTTCTTATAAGATTCCATTTTACAATTAGAAGAAGTAAATATAATCTACCATTGATATATATCATGTACTTTCACTGGTGAAACCCATGTGGTTGTTTCAATACAACTAGACATTAACAGATTATCTTCCCCACAAACATGTGTCCTATTCGACTCAGTAACATGGGAGACATTGCCTTTGATGTGTTAAAATAGACATCCAAATGAATAATAACTAATTTCATCTTGAACAGTATAAAATTAAAACTCTTTATTGGGATTATTTCATGTTGTTAGACAATTTTCCCCAATATCAGGAACATCCAATTCCCCTATCAAAGGGAATATCTTTTTAGAGGAACTCGGAAGACCCTATGTCTTCTCTATATTGGATCCATCCATTTCTCGAACCATTTATGTCATAATAGTCATCTCTAGTGGAGGAAAAATACTACCTACATATATGGAAGTACATATATCTCTAAATTCAGTATATGCCCACAAAAAAATCACCAATTTCATCATAATTAGTCTTATTTTTCTTACAATAATAATAGAATTAAATTTTCAACCCCTTTCTGTTAGAATCAACCAATGCATCATTTTTTTAATTTCATTGGAAAAGGATAATTAATTTTATATATACCCTTCTAGATTGATAAAAAATTATCTCCCTTATCATTATTAAATAGAAAATTAACATAAAACGGATAATCAAATTAAATATTATAGTCACCTTTTTCACAACACTAGGAAATTTTTTTCCTGCAGTATGTGCTACATGTAATGAATCCCAATGATCCCCTAGAATATTTAGTTATTCAATATAGTACCTGTGAGTTAGAATATATGTTTCAAGGAATTACTCACATTCCCATTATAAGAATCAACAAAAGTTAGTTCAAATGTCTTAATCCTATGTTTTTTATCCACACAACCACAATACACATCCCTCTTTGAATAAGTTCCATCAAACCATATTATAAAAATATCGTTCATATATAATGGATGAGTAATTAATACATCATTTTATCACCCATTAATATTATTTATCTCCTGAGAAGAAAACATTTGTTTTATTTTCTTCTAATTACAGGAACACTAATCATGTCTACAAGCTATGCTGAAGGTTGATGAAAGATTTCTTTTGTAGTAGACAATGTCAGGGCCAATAGTCTTGAAATACATTAAATATTGTGATTCCATTTCATATTCAATATTCTGTTCAAATTCTTCAATGAACCTATATTAGAAACCCCTATAAAACAAATTTTAATATAAGACTGCTTTCATAAGAAAATGGGCATAATGAACAAATATGGTATTTCTATTTATCTATCAATTTTTACCAGAACAATCATTTCAATTGAAATAACATATTGCATCTTTGGATTCTGGAAAATATAATTTAACCAATACACATTGACCTATAATTGAAACGGTGAGTTACTAACTATTATAGTATTGATGTTTCCATCCTAATTGCATATGTGAAAATAATGGGCATGAGATAAAACCATCCAATCCACCATTACATTATTTTATGTTACAGAGAATTGTAAATTATGTTAAAGTAGTCATGATCCATTAAGGTAAACTTTCTATTGATGAATCCCAAAGCATTTGACTATCACACTACCAAATTATCAAATTTCTATAGGATCAAACCCTTTAGAAAAATAAATTTCATCATAATAGAGTGCCTAATATTTTTTAGCATCTCTAAAATCTTGTTTAAACCATCATTTACATGTGAATTATTACCTCTTTAATAAAAAAATACAGCAAAAAAATATTTATAGATGGAAAATACAACCCAATGTTATTTTAGGAGGCATAGAAGAAAAATCAACACAGTGAGTGACCTTTCAAACAATGAACACTACTCTAAAATACTAATATCAATTCAAAAGAATCATGATGTAGAAATATTTCATCTAAATATGTAAAAGATGATGACACCATGATGAATCAGTTTTATGTCCCACTGAGGGGTAGAGACAGAGTCTCTCAAAGCAATTTAATCCTATATGATATTATATATAATATATTAATGTGTATTCATATTAATTAAATTATTTTAGTTATATTTTCAAAAATATTATTAATAATTTAAAAGAAAAAATACTTTTAAATATATAGAATTTTACTACTATAATTTTAAATATTAATTATATAATATTTAATCTAAATAAAAATTAAATGTTTTTTCAATTAAATAGTTCTATTAAATTTATATTCCACTGTATTCTAAAAATTATTCTTTATCATATATATTTTTATTTAATTTATTATAAAATATTTAAATATATATTTTATGTCAATTAAGACTAATATACATTACATTATTATATAAATATGTGTTTTTTATTTATTAAAATTCATATATATATATATAGATTAATTTTATTAATTTATAATATTATAAACAATGAAATATATACAATATTGTTATTAAAAATATTTATTAAATATAAATATGTGGGGAGAAATGTTTTGAATTCAATTTATGTTAATAGAAGTTATAAGCAGTTGATGTCATGTTTGAACACCTTATTAGAAATCCCATCTACGATCTTGTTAGCTACATGAAACGCATGAAAAATGATATAATTTATCAACAACATTGAGTGGTGGAAATAATTCCTTTGAGATCTGAGCATCCACGTAAAATTCACATCGTTATTCCATAAGGCTTCAATTATGGTGGTTGATTCAATTTCAATATTGATAGTTTCTATAATTTCTGTCTCAAGAATGTTATTTCATGAATTACACTTCAAATTTCAGCCTCCAAAGATAAATAAAATCCACAGGATCTATAGAAGCAACCAATAATCAATCCAATGTGGTCTCTGTACACTGATTCACATCCCATGGGACCTGGATTCCCATAAGAGGTTCCATAAATGTTAAATTTGTACAAGCCCAGTAGCATAAATTTCCAAAAGAATTCAAACATACGTCGATGTTGATTATATGTCTCTACAACACTAAGGTGACACAATATGATTGAATCAGAAATATAATTCTTGCAGTTCACATAGTAAATATTGAAGGCTTCATGTGAGTATGTTATCATCCTCTACCCACCTAAAAAAATACTAAATAAAAAATTACAATGTAAATAATAATTTTTTCATACCAAATAACATGAAGAAACTCAAAAAATATATCCCAAATTGGTATCTTAATCTGTTGATTGGTGTCAAAAGCAACACAGTTTTGAAATTTAGAGATAAATAAATCCAAAATTAACCATATATAATAAATTATATGTGGAAAATATTCCCATAGGGCAGAGGTAGTAACCCATGAAAGAAAAATATCATTAGTTTCTACTCTATCTTGATTGAATAGACTGGATTTGGAGAAAATATGGAAGCCAAAATACTAATGAAAATTATCAGTGGAGAAAAAATAAAATTATAATAAATGATTATTATTTTTCATAATCTAGAAACATAAATTATTTATAATCAAAATCACTTTTAAAGAAAAATTGAGAAATATAAGGTTTCACCGGGAATTGACATTAATAGAAATTACATAGTTAATAAATGATAATATGAGTGTATTGTCATAATTATACATACGAAATTTCTAGGATATTTATGTTAGTAATTTTTCTGTATAATTCTTTATAAGGTCTTAAAATAAAATCACCAGCTTGTACCACATTTTCATATACTCCTCTGGGTTGATTTTCCATTCATTAAAGATTCTTACTATGAAAATATTATTTTAGTTAATCCACTTAATGTATATCATATATTGTACAAAATAATATTTCATTCCATAATCATAACACCATATTCTACTAATACATTTATCACATGGAGTTCCTCTTCCATTCCTTTTACGGAATGCAGGAGTATCAATATTGGTTGCACAACCTCTACGACTGTCTCCTGTAAGACACCCCTAAGGGGAACTGGACCGTAGTCCACAGCTTGTGTGAGAAAATTATTCCCATAAATGTTGAAAACACCTTCAATCATCATAAATTTAGTCTTTCTATGAGATATTATCAACATTGGAAATGGAAAATAGGGGTAATCATTCTTTCCTTTCTTACTTTTTTACCGACCCTGCCTCCACCTCGGACAACAGAGGTCTCTACATGAAATTATTATTCAATGACTCTAGAAAATATACAAGATAACTCATTGAAAATATCCTCTATAGGTATTCCCAATATTTTAATGAATTTCCTACATGTTCTTCCACCTAGACAGTCCCTTCATTCCAAACACCCCAAAGAATTTACCCAGCCTAATAGGTGCAAACTCTCTCCTCAGACTTGACCAGCTTAACCAAATTGGTGAATTCTACAGCTATTTCTATATTCAAGTCTTAACAATTACTATAGTAACATCCTTAACAGAAAAAATAACCCTTGAGGTCCATTGAATCATCATCATCAACCTTTCATTTTCAAATTACTGGTTTGATCCACTAAAAATCTCACCTTTGGAGACCTCAAATGTTATGAAATCAAGAACAACTATATGAACAAAATTTTCCACATCAGATCCTAATTTCGCCAAATAATATTTCACAATAACGGAAAAAACATAGGTATAAACTCAATCAACTAAAAACATCAGATATCAAGGGGTTACTATCCTGAATATCTTGTTGTACATTATTTTCCAAAGATGGATCAGAACCAACATCAAGGTGCATCTTACCACATAAACCATCAACATGGGTTTTTCCATTGTAACAATATTATAAATCCACCTCCATCTAAAAATTATTTTTATTGTCTAAAAATCTAAATGCTACCATTTTCAGTACAATTTTATTACAAGAATAATATAAATCAAACCCCATCTCAGATTGTAAGGACCTCAATTCGAGGGTTCCCATGGGGCATGATGTACTAAAAATTTATTACAAATATTAACAATAATACCTCATGTCCCATTACTACAAGAGATCGTGAGGCTCGGGATTCTGGGAAACTAGCTGCTTCTGGAAAAAAACTTCTTTAGTACAAACCCATACCTAAAAAATTTTAAAATAAAAACGTAGGGTGGGAAAAATATGCCCAATAAGGGGTTTTAAAACGTTTAAAGTTATTTCATTCACAAGGCATGCATTTTGAAAATGATAAAACACTTTTTTAAAAACAATGTATTATATTTTTTTAAAACATGCAAATCCTACATTATTGAAAACCACTTACAATGAAAAGAAGTACTTTCTTAAAATAAACAACATGAAGACATGAATCAGAGAGCGCAAGAATGCGATGAACAGATGATGCATAATTCAAGGAAAAATTACTTCAGCTCTAAAATACTGTGCATAAACAAGGAAAGCATTCAAATAATGATTTATCTACACATAAAGTTCATATAACAAAAACCACATGTATTAAAGTTCATATCTCATAATCTCATTCTCATAGTCAACGGGAAAAAATTCCAACTAGGGGATATTCTGTTAGTTAAACTATCCCCTTGTTAATCATTTATCATCACATGAGTAGAGAATGTATAATGCCAGACATTTTCAAGACCTTATGTAATGACCATAAAACATAACTTAATACGAGTCAAGGCTAACCTCCTACCCAATTTCCATACCAGCACAATCCAAGGCTAACAGCCAAGACCGTCGCACATAACGTCTCATGAGACTAATCCTTTACCCAATACATTGGAGCGCTGTATAATTCTGGGAGCACCCGTCCATAATCATTTATGTCCAATACATCTCTCACATATTTCATGTGTTCTTACATTCAGAGGGTCTCATTCTTACATTCATTACTCATAATCTCTTTTACATGTGATTTCATAGTCAACGAAGGACAATACATTTATTAATTAAAACTAAGACATAAATACTGAATATCGTACACATTAGATATTAACTTAAAAATTGAAACCATGGGCTTGGATCCTTAAAATGAACATAAACACGTTAACGCTTCAAACACCACAATCTATAGTTAGTAAAGAGGACATTCATATTTAAAACACATGCTGATAAATGGGCATGTCAGATGTTTATTTAAACTGTGAAAATAGCCAAATAATTATACAGTTAAGATTACATGGTGTGAAAATAGGTTTAGATTGGTTAGACAAGTATATATATATATATATATATATGTATGTATAAAAAATGTATAAATAAATATATATAGTTATGTAAATAGTCATTTTCTCACAAGATATAGAACATCGTAAGACATTTCTTTAAATATTTTTGAATTAGAAGAAAATATATTGATGCAAGGTTGTATACACCTAAATATATATATATTTAAGTGTATATTAATATATGCATAGGTTTACCAAATTAAACAATAATTAATAATACTTCTCCAGTTATACTTAATTTAAACATGATTAGAGCTTGGTAAGACTGAGAGGAGTTCTTACACATGTAATATGAATGAAATCATGGTTTCAACAATACCCAAATAAAATCACTTTTTCTTACAACAAAATAAATTCTTAAGTAATAGTATATCTGTTTATACACATATAAATGATTAAGGGGCTCACACTACCAGTTTTCATAAAAAGAATAGAACTGACAAAAGAATGCTGATAAATGATAATTTTCCATTTGGAAACTATTTTGTTATCAGAAACACAATTTAAACCTCACATATTATTTATACTAACATAATTTTAATATCATACTTGAAATAATAATTTTTAAGGGTAAAATATAACTTTCTTAAATCATCATGTGATATCTTCATGAATTTCAAAACATAGAAATTATACCCGTCGGTGTTGTTTGCTTGTTTATAAATAGGTGTACATATACATTTATGTAATAACACATACATATTTATATGCATATACATGTAGAATTTTATAAGTTCATATATACCTGAAACCTATGTTCTTTCTTCAGGAAGAGGCATACATGGGTTATATACATATAAAGAAATGTATACATAGCTATGTCCTCTGAAACTATATGGAAATAAAAACAACGAATTAAGCATGGTGTTCGATTATCCATGGAAGGAGAAGAAAATAGGTATGTGGTGGTTCTTATGGTCTTATATATATATATATAATTTGTATATATAAAAATTATAATCCCCTAATCTGAAGAAGAACAAGACCAAAGATTTCCCCTTACCTTCTCTTGGAGAGTAGAAGAAGAAGATGCAGATGGTGACGTCGATTTGGTGGTCGAAGGTCCAAGAAACACAAAGCAACCCTTCCTCTCTTCGGTGCAATATGGGGCTTAAAAGTAGGGCACTCTCCTTGAACAAAGACATTGACGGGGGAATCTGAGGGCCGAGGTGGTGCCAAACCCGTGGAAAGGAGGGGCCAAGTTAGGTCCACCACCAGATTAGGTGAAGAAAATTCAACCTAAGCTATTGTTTCGACGTGCGTGAGGAGGAAGAAAACTATGTCAAGGAGGAAGATCTGTAAACAAACAGACTGCCAGGATTGAAAGAGGAATGGAACGAACAGCCCGATGCGATGCATCATAAAAAAACAGACGGTCGCAATGGAGGTGTGATGGATCAGACGACCGAGAAAGAATCTGTGTTAAAATGAAATGTGGCCCCTCAGTTTTGTAAAATCAAAATCGTTTTTTTATAAAACCTATTATAATATCTTTTTTATTATTAACAAGCTATTAATAATCAACTAATATTATTATCTTATGGTAAGTCAAAGGTTAAAAATACACATGCGTTAAAATATTAATCCCTATCAAAATTTTATCATTTTCCTTTATTGACTTATATAAACCAATTATCTTAATATCTATTTATATGTAATTAACTATATACATTAATGTTGTTATTACAATTTCATTATTTAACATAATTACTAATTATTTCAAAAAATTTATAATTAAGAGAGTATTGATGTAAACATTATCATTTGGAAACAAAATTTCTAATATAAATAAAACCATAATTTGACATAATTTCTACATTTTTAATTATAATAAGATCAAATTATAAAATATTTGCACTATTATTATTGTGCGATCATTGCTCATATTTAATTTAAAGGTAGTTCTAATATATTTAACTTAATGTTTGATGTAACATATATATATATATATGACCCATGAGTTTACACATATATTTTCGTAAACTAAAAATTAAATCCCATCTAGATTCAAAATATTCATTCATGTGTTAGATAAAATAAATATTTATTTTCTCAAGTTAAAAGTGTGTATAATTAATAGTGAAAAATAATAATATTAATTCCCAATAATATGCATTATAATAATAGCATTATCTTATAATTAACATTTTAGGAAAACAAACAATAAAGTAACTATATTATCAATATTAATGTTGTCATTTTTTAATCATTATAGAAAATAACATAATTAACCATTTTGAACCTTTTTGGGGAATTCAACTCCTAGCTTCAACGGTTCTAATTGAAACTAAAACATTATAAGATTTTGGATCATGGGGGAGCCAATGTCTATAATTATAGGAATTGGTGCCTAACATTCGGATAGGTGTTATATAAAACCTAGTCTCGGGGTGTCCTAAACACAATGCTATTGAAGAAGATGGTTTAAGTCATTCCTTTGGTTCTCAATATGAAGGTGGTGGGTTCGGTCATTCTTATGTTTGTTTTGATGGATGCCAAAGACCCCTATCACCTTCTCGGGGTTCTCGTTGTTTTGACTGGTCTCCCTCTAATTTTAATAGGGTTTTTAATTGGTATCTTTTGTTAACTAAGATTCCCGTTTGATCATAGTGCTTTGTAGATACTATGGTGTTCCTTATTTAAATAAAGTGTCTTTCGTTCATTTTGGTGTGTTTACTCTATTTCATTGTTAATATATTTTTTTAAAAGAAGACAGTTTGTTTGATTAATGGAATAAATAGTAATATAAAACATACCGTTACATGAAACATAGATTCTTATGATGTTACATTATTTCCCCCTTCAAAGAATTCCATCCTCGCAATTATATTCATAAGAATGAGAAACCCACCAGTCATACAACATTACCAAAATGGGAGATTTTGCATAGCTAACGGAATACCCACGTTGGTACATAGTTCCTCTGTTTCTCTATCCCAGAAGCACCTTTAGCAGTACGTTTTGAATCCCTGGTCATGTGTACTACACATAGGCTTCTATAAGGAGGATCATGCAATAAGAAGCCCGGAAATGTTCGAATGGACAACTTCTGTGATGACCCTCCGAACTACATCATTCACCAGGTATTCTAAGGGGATAATGCGATTGAGGAGACTAATATTTAAGACCTGGAACCTAAACATTTCCCTAAGGTGGTCATCTTCATTAGCTATAAGGAAGCATGCTATGGAAGAAAAATTTTCCGCCAGAGTAAAACACATAAAGAGGCCTTCATAGTATCTCCCCCTTAACCTATGGATGGGGAGTTGGGAAGTGGAAATGATATGAAAAACATGGTCATTCCTCTGATAAAACGAAGAATTTCAAGACTGTTAGACAAGTCGAGAAGGTGTTGGAAAGTCCGTCACAGGTGGAGAAAATCTGGATAATCCATCATGCATGTTCTGATCAAAATAATCTGTAATAACACATTAGGTAGAGATGAGATGTTCATTTGACCATCCATATAAAAAAAATTCAAGAGAACTCACTTAACAGAATTTATAAGGTAGAGATCGGAAAGGAAACATGAAATATTCAATTGCAGAAAAGTTTACATAACAAAGCCTGAGTTTACTAAACAAACACCACATAGAGAAGAAAAGATCCCTAATTCCTCAAACCACACACAGGATGAGCAGATGGGATTAAACTCATGGGAACACTTATGACGCCTCGTGAGTTTATCATGAGGGGTATGAAGGTGGGAAACATCATTATAAACATGTTGACTATAATACAAACGGGTGGACTCATCTTATAACATCCCAAAGTCTATCAACTCGCCCCAAAAGCCGTTGGGAAAAATCTGACAAAGGTAAGCCGCCCGGAGGTCTACAGCAGCCACAGCTTCTTGAATGGGGTTATCAGGCATCGTGCCAAATTCTTCACCTGTCGTGAACACTCAGAAGAGCCCCTCGTGGTACCTTCCCTAACGTGCATAGGAGCGGAATTAGGTCATCATCATTAGGAGATAATCCATTCCCAATCCCCAGTGAAGAATAAGTACCCTAGGTGAGTTTGACACATCATATAGGTTCTTACATGACATGAAAATATGGGTGTCATTAAGAAAGTTCTCTCGGCTAGCTAGAGACACAATGTTCTCTAGGGCCTCAGTGGGATGTGACAATAGATTGGTATATATGTCTCCATCAGCCATATGAAAGTTACAACATATTTACTTAGTCAATAATAGTAATGTATTCATACTACCTGGTTTTACAGAATTTCCTGAACCCATCCTCTAATACCAACTTTAAGGACCCAGATTCCCAGGTGCCCATGGGGCATGATGTACTAAAACTTTATTACAAATATTTACAATAATACATCATGTCCCATTACTATAGAATATTATGAGGATCAAGATTCTAGTAAACCAGTTTCTTTTAGAAAAAAATCTTCTTTAGTAGAAAACCATACCTGAAAAATTTTAAAATAAAAATGTAGGGTGAGAAAAATATTCCCAGTAAGGGGTTAGAATTCAATTAAAGTAATATCATTATCAAGGTAGACATTTTGAAAATGATAAAACACTTCATTAAAAACATGGAATTATCTTTTTCTTAAAACAAAAAAATCTTACATTCATGAAAACTACTTATACGGAAATTAAGTACTTTCTTAAAATAGACAACAAGAATACATGAATCAGACAGCGCAAGAATGCAAAGAACATTTGATGCATAATTCATAGAAAAATTACTTCATCTCTAAAAGACTATATGTAAATAGGGAAGGCATTCATATCAAGATTTATCTGCAGATAAAGTTCTTATAATAGCAAACCACATGTATTAAACTTCATATCTCATAATCTCATTCTAATAGTCAAAGGAAAAAAAATCCAACAAGGGGATATCATGTTAGTTGAACTATCCCCTAGTTAACCATTTATCATCACATGCGGAGGGAATGTATAATTATAGACATTGTCAAGAACTTATGTCATGACCTTAAAACATAACATAATACGGGTCAAGGCTAACTGCCTACCCCGTTTCCATAGCAGCACAAGCCAAGGCTAACCGCTAAGACCGTCGCACATAACATCTCATGAGACTCATCCTTTACCCAATTAATTAGAGCGTTGTATAATTCCAGGAACACCCATCTATAATCATTTAAGTCAATTTCATCCCTCAAGTATTTTACTTGGTATTAAATTCATAGGGTCTCATTCATACATTCATTACTCAAAATCCCTTTTTACATGTGTTATCATAGTCAAGGAATAACATTACATTCATTAATTAAAAATAAGACAGAAATACTAAAAACCGTACACATTAGATATTAAATAAACAATTGAAACCATGGGATTAATGGAAACCATAAAATGAACATAAACACTTTAAAACTTCAAACATCACAATCTAGAGTTAGTAACGAGGTCATTCATATTTAAAACACTTGCTGATAAATGGGTGTGTCAGAAGTTTATTTAAACTCTGCGAATACCCATATATTTATACAGATAAGATTACATGGTTTGAAAATAGCTTTAGCTTGCTTATAAAAGTATAAATATATATTTATACAAACTATATAAATACATATATATATATAGTTATGTAAATAGTCATTTTCACACTAAATAAAGATCATATGAAGAAATTGCTTTTAAGAAATTTTAATTCGAAGAAAATATAGTAATGCAAGGTTGAATACACACACACATATATATATATATATTTAAGTGTATATACATATATTCATAAATTTACCATATTAAACTATACTTAATAATATTTCTCCAGTTATACTTACTTTAAACATGGTTAGATCTTGGTAAGACTAAGTGGAGTTCTTACACATGTAATATGAATGAAATCTTGGTTTCCACAATACCCAAATAAAATCCCCTTTACATAAAACAAAATCAATTCATAAGTATTAGTATATATGTTTATGCACATATAAATGATTAAGGGGATCACGCTACTAGTTTTCTCAAAAACAAAAGAATTGATAGAAGAATGCTGATAAATGGGAATTTTCTATTGGGAAACTATTTTGTTATTAGAAACACATTTTAAACCCCACCTATTATTTATACTTATATAATTTCAATATCGTACATGAAATAATAATTTTTAAGGGTAATATATAACTTGGTTAAATCATCATGTGATATCATGATGAATTTCAAAACAAAGAAATTATACCCGTCCATGATGTTTGCTCATTCTTAAATAGTTGTACATATACATTTATGTAATCACATGTACATATTTATATGCATATACTTGTATAATTTTATAAGTTCATAAATACCTGAAACCTAAGTTATTTCATCCGGCAGAGGCATACAGGGTTTATATACATATAAAAAAATGTATACATACCTATGTCCACCAGAACTATAAGGAAATAAAAACAACGAATTATGTAGTGTGTTCGATTCTCCATTCAAGAAGTAGAAAACAGGTATGCAGCGGTTCTTGTGGTCTTATATATATATAATTTGTATATAAATAATTATAGTCACCTAATATGAAGAAGAACAAGGCCATAAAGTTCCCCTTACCTTCTCTTGGATATGAGAAGAAGAAGATGCAGGTGGCGGCGTTGAGTTGGTGGTCGAACGTCCAAGAAACACGAAGAAAACCCTCCTCTCTTCGGTGCAATCTGGGGCTTAAATGTAAGGCGCTCTCCTTGCAAGAAGACGTTGATAGTGGAATCCGATGGAAAAGGTGGTGGCAAACCTGTGGAATGGATGAGAGAAGTCGGGTCCACCATCGGCCTAGGTGAAGAAAATACTACCTAAGATACTGGTTCAGCAAGCATGAGGAAGAAGAAAACTATGATAGGGAGGATGATCCATAAACAAATAGACGTCAAAGATTGAATGGGGGAAGGAACGGATGGCCCGATGCAATGAAACATAAAAAAATAGACGACATTGATGGGGGTGCACTGGATGAGATGGCCGAGATAGATGCTGCATTAAAATGAAACACAACCCCTTGGTTTTGTAAAATGAAAATCATTGTTTTTTTATTACACCTATTATAATATCATTTTTATTCTTAATAAGCAATTAATAATAAACTAATATTATTATCTGAAGGTAATTTAAAGGTTAGAGACAGACATGGATTAATATATTAACCACTATCACAATTTTATCATTTTTCTTTTTTTGACTTATATAAAACAATTATCTTAATCTCCATTTTCATGTAAAGATCTATATACATTAATGTTGTTATTAAAATTTGATTATTTATCATAATTAATAATTATTTTCAAATTTCATAATTAAGAGAGTCTTGATGTAAACATTAACATTATGAAACAAACTTTTTAATATAAATAAAACCATAATTTGACATAAGTGCAAAACTTTTAATTATAATAAGATAAAATTATAAAAAAAAATTTCATTATTATTATTGTGCTATCATTGCTCATATTTAATTTAAAAGTAGGTATAATATATTTAACATAAATTTTGATGTTACATATATACATACATACATACATACATACATACATACAAACATATATATATATATATATGACCCATGAGTTTTCACATATATTTTCAGAAACTAAAAAGTAAATCCCAACCAGATTCAAAATATTCATTCATTTGTTAGAAAAAATAAATATTTATTTTCTCAAGTTTAACGCGTGTATAATTAGTAGTAGAAACTAATAATATTAATTCCCACTGTTATGCATTATAATAATATCATTCTCATATATTTCACTTTTTTGGGAAGACAAAAAATAAATTAATTATATTATCATTATTATTATTTTCATTTTTTAATCATTATAGAAAATAACATAATTAACCATTTTGAACCTTTTTGGGGTATTCAACTCTTAGTTTCAAGGATTATAATTAGAACTAATACATTATAAGATTTTGGATCATGGGGGAGCCAATGGCTATAATTATAGCCGTTGGTGCCTAACGGTCGGATAGGTGTTCTAAAAAACCTTGCCTCGGGATGTCCTAAACTCAATGCTGTTGAAGAAGATCGTTCAAGTCATTCCTTTGGTGCTCAGTACGGCTGTGGTGGATTCGGCCATTCTTATGTTTTTTTTGATGGATTCCAAAGACCCCTATCACCTTCTCAGGGTTCTCGTTGTTTTTAGTGGTCGCCCTATAATTTTAATTTGGATTTTAATTGGTATCTTTGGTTAGCTAAGATTCCTATTTGATCACAGTGCTTTATTGATACTATGGTGTTCCTTATTTAAATAAATAGCCTGTTGTTCATTTTGGTGCATTTACTATAGTTCATTGTTATTATATTTTTTTATAAGAATACAGTTTGTTTGATTAATGGAAGACATAGTAATATAAAACATATCGTTACATGAAACACATACTCTTGGGATGTTACATTATTTCCCCTTCAAGGAATTTCATCCTCGCAATTCTATTCATAAAAAAGAGAAAAACTACAATTGTACAACATTAGCTAAACGGGATATTTGGCTCGGTTGACGGAATACCCTTTTTGGTACATAGTTCTTCCGTTTCGCTTGCCCAGATGAACCTTGACCAGCATGTTTTGAATCCTAGCTCATGTGTACTACACACATGCTTCTATAAGGAGGCTCGTGCGGAAAAAAGATCGGAAATGTCTGAATGGACGAATTCCCTGATGAACCTCCGAACTACATCACTATCGAGGTATTCGAGGGGGATTATGTGATTGAGGAGAATAAGATTTAATACCTGGAATATAAATGATGCCCTGAGGTGGCCATTTTGTGTAGCAATAAGGAAGCATGCTCTGGCAGAAACGATTTTCACCAGAGTAAAACACTAAAATAGGCCTTTGTAATATCTCCCCCATCACCTCTGACAGGGGAGTTGGGAAGTGGTAATGAGATGAAAAACATGGACATTCCCCTTTCATGAACGAAGATTCTCAAGACTGTTCGACATGTCAATCAGGCGTTGGAAAGACCCTCACAGGTGGAGAAAATATGGACAATCCACCATGCATGATATGATAAAAATAACCTTTACTAACTCATCAGGTAGAGATGAGATGTTCGTTTGACTAGCCATATAATAAAAAACATTCAACAGAAATCACTTAATAGTTCTGATAAGGTAGATACAAGAATGGAAATAGGAAATTTCCAATTGCAAAAATGTTTACATAGAAAAGCCTGAGTTTAGTAAATGAACACCACATAGAGACGCAAAGCTCTCTAATTCCACAAACCACACACAGGCTGAGAAGATGAGATTAAACTTTTGGGAACACCTATGACGCCTCCTAAGTTTAGCATGAGGGGTATGAAGTTGAGAAACGTCATTATACACCTATTTCTTATAAGACAAACGGGTGGACTCATCTTCTAAAATCCCAAAGTCCATCAACTATCCCTAAAAACTGTGGTCCAAAATCTGACAAAGGTAGGCCGCCCGGATGTCTCCATCACCAGCTGCTTCTTGAAAGGGGTTTTCGAGCATCATGCCAAATTCTTCACCAGACGTGAACACTCGGAAGAGTCCCTTGTGGCACCTTCCCAGGCGGGCATAATAGGGGAATTGGGTCATCATCAGTAAGAGATAATCAATTCCCAATCCCGGGTGAAGACTAAGCACCCTAGGTGAGTTTGAAACATCATATAGGTTCTTTAATTATATGAAAATATAGTTGTAATTAAGAAAGTTCTCTTAGTTAGGTAGAGACACAATGTTCTCTAGGGCGTCTGCGGGAAGTGATAGTAGATTGGTAGATATGTTTCCATCATCCATCTGAATGTTACAACATATTTACTTAGTCAATCATAGTTATATATTTATACTACCTGGCTTTCCAGAGTTTCCTGAACCCATCCTCTAATATCAACTGTAAGGACCCCGATTCCTAGGTGCCCATGGGGCATGATGTACTAAAAAATTATTTCAAATATTTACAATAATAGATCATGTCCCATTACTACAGAAGATTGTGAGGCTCAGAATTCTGGTAAACCAGCTGCTTCTAGAATAAAAAATTATTTAGTAAAAACCCATACCTGAACAATTTTAAAATAAAAACATAGGGTGAGAAAAATATGCCCAGTAAGGGGTTTTAAAACATTTAAAGTAATTCCATTCACAAGGCAGACATTTTGAAAATGATAAAATACTTCATTAAAAACAAGGAATTATAGTTGTCTTAAAACATGGAAATCATACATTCTTGAAAACCACTTACAAGGAAATGAGGTAGTTTATTAAAATAAACAATAAGAAGAGATGAATCAGATAGCACAAGCATGCGAAAAACAGATGATGCATAATTCATTGCAAAATTACTTCATCTTTAAAAGACTATGCGTAAACAGGGAAAGCATTCATATCATGATTTATCTTCACATAAAGATCTTATAACAGAAAACCGCATGTATTAAAGTTCATATCTCATAATCTCATTCTCATAGTCAAAGGGAAAAAATTCCAACTTGGGGATATCCTGTTAGTTGAACTATCCCCTGGTAAACCATTTATCATCACATGTAGAGAGAATGTATAATGGCAGACATTGTCAAGACATTTTGTCATGACCATAAAACATAACTTAATACGGGTCAAGGCTAACTGCCTACCCTGTTTCCATAGTAGCACAAGCCAGGGATAACCGCCAAGACCGTCGCACATAACGTCTCATCACACTTATCATTTACCCAATGCAATAGAGCTCTGTATATTTCCAGGCGCGCCCGTCTATAATAATTTAAGTCCAATACATCCCTCACATATTTGACGTGGTCTTAAATTCCTAGGGTCTTATTCTTACATTCATTACTCATAATCCATTTTAACATGCATTTTCTTAGTCAAGGAAGAAATGTATATTCATTAATTAAAACTAATACATAAATACTGAATACCGTACACAAAAGATATTAACTAATCAATTGAAACCATGAGAATAAATGAAACCTTAAAATTAATATAAACACTTTAACTCTTAAAACAACACAATCCAGAGTTTGTAACAAGGTCATTCATATTTAAAACTCATGCTGATAAATGGGTGTGGTGGAAGTTTATTCAAACTATGTGAATTCCCATATATTTATATAGTTCAGAATACATGGTGTGAAAATAGGTTTAGCTTGGTTAGACTAGTATATATATATATGTATACAAACTATATAAATACACACATATATATATTTGTAAATATACATTTTCACAGTAAATAGAGATCATCTTAAGACATTTCGTTACAGAATTTTGAATTCGAAGAAAATATAGTGATTCAAGGATGAATACACCTATATATATATATATTTAAGTGTATATACATATATACATAGGATTACCAAATTAAACTATACTTAATAATATTTCTCTTCTTATACTTACTTTAAACATGATTTGAGCTTGGTAAGACCGAGTGAAGTTCTTACACATGTAACATATATAAAATCATGGTTTCCACAATACCCAAATAAAATAACCTTTTCTTAAAAAAATCAATTATTAAGTATTAGTATATATGTTTATACACATATAAATGATTCAGGGGATCACACTACCAATTTTCACAAAAACAAAATAATTGACAGAAGAATGTTGATAAATGGGAATTTTCCATTAGGAAACTATTTTGTAATCAAAAACACATTTAAAACCTCGCCTATTATTTATACTTACATAATTTTAATATCTTACTTGAAATAATAAATTTTAAGGGTAAAATATAACTTAGTTAAATAATCATGTGATATAATGATGAATTTCAAAACATATAAAGTATACACATCTGTGATGTTTTCTCATTCTTAAATAGGTGTACATATACATTTATGTAATCACATGTACATATTTATATGCATATCCTTGTATAATCTTACAAGTTCATAAATACCCAAATCCTAAGTTCATTCTTCAGGAAGAGGCATACATGGGTTATATACACATAAAAAAATGTATACATCCCTATGTCCACCGGAACTATAAGGAAATAAAACAACGAATTAAGCATGGTGTTAGATTCTCCATGTAAGAAGAAGAAAATAGGTATGTAGTGGTTCTTGTGGTCTTATATATATATATATCATGTGTATAAAAAATTTATAATCATAAAATCTGAAGAAGAACAAGACCAAAGATTTCCTTATACCTTCGCTTGGTGAGGAGTAGAAGAGGATGCAGGTTACGATGTCGACTTGGTGGTCGAAGGTCCAAGAAACACGAAGCAAACCATCCTCTCTTCAGTGAAATCAAGGGAATAAAAGTAGGGTACACTCCTTGCACGAAGACGTTGATGTGGGCATCCGAGGGCCGAGGTGGTGCCAAAACTGTGAAAAGTAGGGGCGATGTCGGGTCCACCACCGGCCTAGGGGATGAAAATCTGACATAAGATACTCGTTCGGCTTGTGTGAGGAGGAAGAACAACACTGTCGGGAGGAAGATCCATAAACAAATGGACTACCAAGATTGAATGGGGAAAGGAACGGATGACCCGATGCAATGTGACATAAAAAAACAGACGGCTGCGATGGGGGTGCACTGGATCAGACGACTGAGAAAGAGGCTGCGTTAAAATGAAACATGGCCCCTCGGTTTTGTAAAATCAAAATCATTGTTTTATTTTAATTTATTATAGCTTTAATAATATAGTATTTATTATTATCAAGAAATTAATAATCAACTAATATTATTATCTTAATGTAAGTCAACGGTTACAAATATACATGCATTAAACTATTAACCCCTATCATAATTTTATCATTTTACTTTATTGATTTATATAAACCAATTATCTTAATATCTATTCACATGTAAAGATCTATATAAATTAATTTTGTTATTAAAATTTGATTATTTAACATAATTAATAATTATTTTCAAATTTCATAATTACGAGAGTATTGATGTAAACACTAACATTATGAAACAAAAATTTTAATATAAATTAAACCATAATTTGACATAATTTCAAAACTGTTAATTATAATAAGATCAAATTATTTAACATTTGAATTATTATTGTTGTGCTATCATTTCTCAATTTTAATTTAAATGTACTTATAATATATTTAACATAACGTTTGACGTAATATATATATATATATATGACCCATGAGTTTACACATATATTTTCTTAAACTAAAAATTAAATCCCAACTAGATTAAAAATATTCATTCATGTGTTAGAAAAAATAAATATTTATTTGCTCATGATAAAAGCATGTATAATTAATAGTGCAAAATAATAATATTAATTCCCACTATTATGCATTAAAATAATAGCATTCACATATAATTCACATTTTGTGAAAATAAACAATAAATTAATTATATTATTATTATTATGGTTGTCATTTTTTAAACATTAACGTAAATAACATAATTAACCGTTTTGAACCTTTTTGGGGAATTCAACTCTTAGCTTCAACGGTTCTAATTGAAAATAAAAAATTATAAAATTTTGGATCATAGGGGAGGCAATGACTATAATTATAGCTGTTGGTGCCTAACGGTCGGATATGTGTTCTATAAAACCTGGTCTCAGGGTGTCCTAAACTCAATACTGTTGAAGAATATGGTTCAAGTAATTCTTTTGGTGCTCAATACGGTTGTGGTGGCTTCGGCCATTCTTATGTTTGTATTGATGGATGCCAAAGACCCTTATCTCCTCCTCAGGGTTCTCATTGTTTTGAGTGGTCTCCCTGTAATTTTAATAGGGTTTTTAATTAGTATCTATGGTTAGTTATGCTTCCTGTTTGATCACAGCGCTTTTTAGTTACTATGGGGTTCCGTATTTAAATAAATTGCCTTTCGTTCATTTTGGTGCATTTACTCTATTTCATTGTTATTATATTTTTTTAGAAGAAGACATTTTTTTTGATTAATGGAAGACATAGTAATATAAATCATACCGTTACATGAAACACAAAATATTGGGATGTTACACAAACTCTACAAAATTTTTCCATAGAAACTCTTCCCTAACACAGATCCACACATATTCAGTTGGTAATTTTGATACATTAACTTATATGCAAATTTGGGGAGCCACTGGAAGAAAAATTTAGCATGTTCTACTATCCAAGCACAAATACAATGTTTCTAATATCAATACTATATGAACCGTATTAGGGTTTTTATATGGTAATTGAATCTCAGAGAATATTACAAAAATCTCCACAGTTTGGGATTCTCCTTTCATGTTAATATAGAAAGTCCACTAGAAAAGGTAGAATTATTGGATGATCTTGATATGGTGGGCTTTAGATAAATCATACTAAAGTCATTATCTAAGGAAAACTAGATCATAAACTTCCTCTTATCGAGTAGACATATTGTATAATGATGATTCTATAATAAAATGTTTTTAGAGTACCTACTACATCCCCCTAAAGGAAATCCACCATAACTGGGGACCTTTAGTGTTTGAATCCTGAACCACCTTGATGTGGAGAAATGACCCATACCACTCAATTAGGGGTTGGAGAACATAATTATAAATTTATAAAGAGATATATCATGTATAATGGTTTTAAAAATATATTTATAATTTTAAAAAAATTAAATTCAAGACAATTAATTTTTATAATTCTATTTATATTGATTATAAAGGGATATTATATAAATATGATGTATTTTTCTATTAATTATATAGTAGTTTATATTATATTGTTTTTAAATAAAAGTTATAATTATTATTAGGAAATATATTTATATAATTATAATATATATATATATTATAAGGCCCCAGCCTTAAACCTTACTTAATCATGAATTAAATGTGTAATTCACATTGAGGATCTTTTCAGGTTTAGAGTTTTAGAGAATTAGGACAAATCTATTACATTTCAAAAGATTAAAAAGTAGTCGCTTCTACTAAATTTCCATAAAATAAGAAGTCTTAAAAAGAAACATGTATAGTTCCATGTTTTAGGTAGCATGACTTTCCCTTGATCCCATCCCTGAACCTATTCCACGCTAAATCCTGTGAAAAATATTTCAAAAACATGGGATAAGCATAAGAAGCTCAATAAGGGATACACAAAGGATGAAAATTGTTAGTTTTTCAAAACAACAAGTAAACCATGATGACTTTATCACTGTAATACTTTTCACCTTTATGAAGTAGTAAAAACTCTTCACTAAAAAAAAGTATCATTACTTATCTTTTTGTAACCAAAGGATTACCATAAAACCCATATAATGAACACCTAACATATATAAAGGTAACTTGGGGCATAGACATACTTAAGTGGAATAACCATACGGTCGACTTCCACACATATCACTTAATGGAATAGCCATACGGCCAATTTCCATACATACTTAATGGAATAGCCATACGGCCGACTTCCATACCCAATGCATTGAAGGTTATAATATAACCACCCGTCCTGGTATTCACGGCACCACCCGTCATATGGTTTATCACGTAACCACCCGTTAAAATGTCCAAGTACCAATATAAAATCATAAAACATAAAACCAATATAAAGGAATGATAACATTTCCACATTTCAATCACAATATATCAAAAATATATTAACATAATAGAATCCCTTATCAAAACCATTTTCAATACCAAATTACATAAAAGAGTATATGGTATTTATTTTATTTTAAAAACATTACGACTTGTTGAGGAAGCCAAAGACCAAATAATAATTGCAGCGGCGGAAAAGGTCGGTGTCATCGCGTACGTTAAAAAAAACATTCCTTTTTGTCGTTTAGTAAAACGATTCGAAGAAAAATATTCCTTTTGTATAAAAGTAAAATTCAAAGGGTTTTATACACCGTATAAAATAAAGTTTTGTATAAAACAAAATATGCCTCAATGAAAGGATATTGAGACGAAGTCCCTTACAGAGATGGTATCCTTGGTTTAAGGATAAATCAATTACATAATTCTGTGTGACAAATGAATACACCAAATATAAGTGGATATTAAGTTTAAAATAATCAAAGGCCATTCACACATATTCAAAGGATTACATATTCAATAACTACATGTTGAACCCAAAGAAATCGAAATTGGGTTAAGAAGTTCCCTTGATAGCCTAACAGCGTCACATAAAAATGAGTTAATGAGAGATAAAAAGTGTATATCATCACTTGGACATAAAATTTAAATCAATAAGGATATATGGGAACATATCCCAACAGTACAATATGTAAATTAAAATACCCATCAAAAGAAGTCTTTTAAAAATAGGAGGGTAAAAGGTTCCCTTACCGACTTCGGTATCTTTCGAGACATGCACCCTGTGAAATAAGGACAATACAACATTGATGTAAATACTCATTAATGAAATTATATTACAGAATGAGTAATATAATGGGCTGTACATATAGCACTCAAATGAAATTGTGGAAAATGTAGTATAATTCTCACGGGAATAAAAGTGAGATGAAAATCCCTTACGAAAACTCGGCAGCCTAACGGCGCCACAAAAATGGATTGATGAGATCAAATAGGGTCTCTCATCATATTAACATAGTGTTTAAAAAAAGAGGAATATAAAATAACATCCCCAAACATAACAAATAGGAGCTTAAATGAATTGACATAAATGAGAGTACTTAAAAAGAAAGAGAGAGGTTAGATCTCTTACGAAAATTCAGCAGCCTAACAGCGCCATTCAAAACTTCCAAAATGGATTGATGAGATAGAATAGGGACTCTCATCATATGAAGATAAAAATTACTGTATTATTAATATAAAATAACATCCCAATAACAAGAAATATGAGCTTTAGAAGGAATGACATAAAATAGTATACTTAAAAAGAAAGAGAGGAGTAAGATCCCTTACCTGGGGTCCGACATGACTCGATCATTCTTTAACGTCCTGAATAATAAACTTGAGTTAATTTATATTTGCTTAAGAAACGTTTTCATGTTCATTATTGTTTTTATATCACTTATTTCCATGTTATAAACATTATGTAATCATTTATGTTAATAATGACTGTTTTGTCCATATTTGGTTCTTAAGTCGAAAGTGGACTTCTTACAATTACATGTTGTTCATGTGGTCAAAGGTTCTTTATATCCAGAATGACATTCCTGATTTGTATATCATATATATCATATATATCCAGCATATAAATGTATTTATAATATTACATAATCATTTAGAGGTAATAAATGAAATGCACCGTTCATGGAGACGGTAAGTCGTACGTACGCATGAACGCTACTTTCATTTCTATTTCGTATTTTATAGAATTGAATCAGTATTATATAAGAGTATATTATAATTACAGTATAATAACATATATAATATCATTAACTTTATCCTTTATACATCCCACATATGGTATTAACGAATCAAATCACTTTCAGGGGGCGGTAGTCTGCTTCATAAAATGAAGATATCGTGTTTACCCATAATGGAAACAATAATGGTATGCCATAAATAAAAAATACAGAAGCTTAAGGAAAGAATAAACATATTATATATCATATAAAAAAATAGTGACATCATAATGGCCACCTTTGAAGGTGTTAAATGAGTATTGAACAATCATCATTTCGGGAGGCAGAATTTTGCCACCCACGGAATCTGTATGTTCTTTAACCATTTGATGTAGTTGTGTGAGAGTGTAGCTCGAATAAATCTTATAACAACATCCTAGTATATTAAATATAATGGTTTTGTTACAAAAGAAGTAAATAAAAATAGTTTAGAGGGTTGGAGAAGCAAAATAAAACAAATGAACATGAGAGAATGAATTACCTTTAAAAGTGTAACTCCTTTTGATTTGAGCCTAAAATCTTCCTTTTAAAAGATTCTACCCAAAGGGAATCCTCTAGGATGAGGATAGGGATGTGGAGAGAGTAAATGGACAGGTTTTGGCCGAGCCAAAGGCTTTAGGAGTGTGTTAAATGAGGTAGAGGTGGGGGCCTTTTATAAGAGGAGAGGAGGGGCGCTTTTGAAAAGTAAGAAATATTACTTTATTTGAAAATGTGTTTCGGTTTTAAAAGGCCCCACATTGATATAATTCGTGGATAAGGTGATAAGGGTTTGAAATCCACCCATCCAATAAGTTTTGGACATGTGTAGTTCATAGAGTTTACATTATCTTCTCATTTTATTTAAATCGTCACATAATGATGTCATCGCTGCATCATTATTATGTCATAAATAATTTAATTTATTTAATGTCTAAAAATTATAAAAAAAATACTATTATGTAGGAAATGGTTGTAGCTTTTCAATGAATATTTATAATAAAAAATCTGATCTTTATAACCCCATGTAAAAATTGTTTTTGTAAAATAACTAAAGTTTGTGTCATTTTTTACTTTAACATTAAATAAAAAGTTATTTATGTCATTTCCCAACCAATGTGGATCAATGGGGCCCCCAAGTTGACCCATGGCTTGTCGTGGTCGGCCATGACACAACCAATGAAGGTAGTACATGTTTCAAGTTTATTTTATATTATTAAAACATTATTTTTACCTTAAACTACACTAATTACCACTAATCGCGATTAAGAACTTAATAAGTTACTATTCACCAAAAAATTATTTTTATCCCATTGAACCACATTTTACTTCTTAATGACAACCATGTATGTCGGATTTTTGAAATTCAAAACACAAAGATGGAAAAATGTCATTTAAATGGAAAAATCAGTTTTTATAAGAACCACTTAGTGGTTTCACTATTCATCAAAAATTGATGTTTTTCATAAAATTCCCAAAAATTCACCCTAAGATATATTTGATATTCAGAATTCAAAAATGAGGTCTATTTTACAAAATTCAAAACATGTTAGCCACATTAATTAATTTAATAATTAATTCCCGCTGTCATGACAAATAGCGTGTTTTTATGAAACAATAAGTATCAAAAGATTGACACTAGTTGAAGTCCAATTTTAAACTGAAATTAATTCCAACAACCACTATTGGATTTAATGGTAAAAATATATTCTAATTTCACTTTAAAACCCATTAAAAAGATAATCTAATCATATAAATAAATTAGATTAAAAAGAGGTTTTGAATTAAAATACAACATTTTACACTATTCATTAAAAAAGAACTTTATCAGAAAGATACCAAAAATTTACACAAAGTAAATTTTGATGTCCTTATTCTAAAGAAGAGTTTTATTTGGTCCAATAGAATTTATAAGAGTGAAAAAAACTATATTTAATGACGGTTCGCCAATAAAAGGTGATAAGTGAACCTTTAGTGAAAACTGGGGCATATACGCCTAAAATTGAATTCATTCCGTATTTTAAGCCTCTATCAACTATTGGATAAATGTAAAAACATTAAAAACATATATAATCATATTTTAGTTATTTCTATCCATTACCACCAATACAATTTCTACAGGTTAACTACCATTGAAAATAATATTATTTTATTATTAGAGTACAACATAAGATTCCCAAGAAACTCGTTGTTGCGTGTTGGGTACACCATCGAGCATAGCGTCCCCTTTAAAGTCAAATTAATATTTTATTCACAAATTTGGATAAATAAGAAAATGTCATATTCTTTATTTACCTAGGGTGTTACATCCTTCCCCCCTTTTGGGAATTGCGTCCTCGCAATTTTTAAAATTGAGCTTGGAAACATCCTTGAAAGTCCCACATCGGAACAAGAGTCGGTAAAACAATCACTTTAAAATAATGAAAGATAAGTACAAAGGTCACCCGAGTTAACCCATACTAGGATTCCAAGTATGGAAATATGGACATGGAGGAGAAAACATAGGGTCATGTTCTGATGGAGAGTGATAGAAAACATGTTTAGGAGAAAGTTAACCACGAGAAAATCACAAACTTGTGATGGGTTAAATGGTATTCGATTCCCCAGTAGGAAAAGTTAATAGACAACATTTTTGTTTTAAGATACTTTTTATTGGGGAATTTATTCACAGGGAAACATAATCACTTATTTTGTTGACTTTCAAATTTTACACAAACTCATATTTTTTCCAAAAGATGAGTATTTAGGAAGACTTATTCACATTAAGAGTACTATAATCAACTTCTATAGAATCACCTAATCCACAAAAGAGAACTATATACATCCCATGTCATTAGGCTTTAACCAAAACCAAAACCAAAAAGGTTAGTAAAAGGTTAGATAATCCAGAAAAGGATAACCCATTAAAACGAAAATCTGTACTTAATCTCCAAATCTTTTCCAACAAAAACCAAAGTTCAACAAGGACCATCCGATAAACAATTTTTCCATAAAATTATTCAAAGTAAACCAATCTAAGATTGAAACCCAAATATTTGAAGGATTTAGTCACATAGTCTTCCAAGTTAAATCATAACATTTATCTCCAAACAACATCAGTTGCTCCTAAAGTCTCGTATTGAAAAGTAATTAACCTAATCACATATCCTCCATGATAGGATAATAATTTTCATAAATAACCCAAAATCAACTTACTCTTAATTAATAAAATCATATAACTAAAAAGAATCAGTCAAACTAACCAGGGACTTCACGTAGTCCAGTGGTAGGCGATAAATACCAGTTGCACTTTCATTGTGGGTTCGATTCCCATAGCTTTGTCTGACGCGATGGGTTGTCACACGGTCTGCGTGTTGTCCTTTTTCCAAAACTATATAATTCTTAAAACATTCCCCAAAATGAGATAAAATCTCCAAAAATAATCATAACATATTTTAACCTCAATTTTATCTCATTCCTTTCATTTTCCATCATATCATAGAGTAACCCATAATTACCTAAAAAGTAAGGATCATATAAACCTTAATGGTTACCTTTTTAATTATTACCTGAACATCCACATCGATTGGTCATCTCGTACATGATGCATTATAGAACATACCAAGGTTCGCATGGTTGATCATGACTCCTTGATAGTTGGTTTAGAACAACCACAAGTTTCCTCATTGAGTACCCTATTTTATCGAGTCTCTTAATCAGAGAACCACCACAGTTTCCTTCAAACCAATTGTCACTTTGGTGCCTGCGAGATCCAGCCATTCACTAAAAACAGAAATGTCAGTGTGAGTATATCAACAAAACCATCATGTACTAATGAGGAAGGTAAACACTAAGATATACTTACTCATTCACATTATCTAAAACTATGAATCTTTCTGAAATCCTAACCATTATGGTAATGTCACTTATGCTTAGAGAATACCCTAACCTCTAAAGTTATCTAAACCGACCTTTGATACCAACTATAAGGCCCCAGCCTTAAACCTTACCTAATATTGAATTAAATGAGTAATTCACATTGAGGATCTTTTCAGGTTTAGAGTTTTAGATAATTAGGACTTAACTATTACATCTCAAAAGATTACAAAGTAGTCACTTCTACTAAATTTCCATAAAATAAAAACACTTTAAAATAAACATGTATAGTTCCATGTTTTAGGTATCATGGCATTCCCCTAATCTCATCCATGACCCTATTCCACGCTAAGTCCTGTGAAAAAATATTTCAAAAACTTGGGATGAGCATAAGAAGCTCAGTAAGGGATACACAAAAGATGAAAACTGTTATTTTTTCAAAATAAAAAGTAAACCATGATGACTTTATCAATGTAATACTTTTCACCTTCATGATGTTGTAAAAACTCTTCACTGAAAAAAAGTATCATTACTTATCTTTTTGTAACCAAAGGATTACCATAAAACCCATATAAAGAACACATAACATATATAAAGGTAACTTGGGACATAAACATACTTATGTGGAATAACCATACGGTCGAGTTCCACACATATCACTTAATGGAATAGCCATACGGCCAATTTCCATACACAATTAATGGAATAGCCATACGGCCGACTTCCATACCCAATGAATTGGAGGTTATAACGTAACCACCTGTCCTGGTATTCACGGCACCACCCGTCATATGGTTTATCACGTAACCACCCGTTAAAATGTCAAAGTACCAATACAAAATCATAAAACATAAAACCAATATAAAGGAATGATAACATTTCCACATTTCAATCACAATATATCATAAATATATTGACATAATAGAATCCTTTATCAAAACCATTTTCAATACCAATTTACATAAAAGAGTATATGGTATTTATTTTATTTTAAAAACATTACGACTTGTTGAGGAAGCCAAAGACCAAATAATAATCGCGGCGGCAGAAAAGGTCGTTGTCACCGCGTACGTTAAAAAAACATTCCTTTTTGTCGTTTAGTAAAACGATTCATAGAAAAAGATTCCTTTTGTATAAAAGTAAAAGTCAAAGGGGTTTATACACCATATAAAATAAAGTTTTGTATAAAATGAAATATGCCTCAATTAAAGGAGATTGAGATGAAGTCCCTTACAAAGACGGTATCCTTGGTCTAAGGATAAATCAATTACACAATTATATGTGACAAATGAATACACCAAATATAAGTGGATATTAAGTGTAAAATAAACAAATGTCATTCACACATATTCAAAGGATGACATATTCAATAACTACATGTTGAACCCAAAGAAATCGAAATTGGGTTAAGAAGTTCCCTTGACAGCCTAACGACGTCACATCAAAATGAGTTAATGAGAGATAAAAAGTGTATATCATCACTTTGTCATAAAATTTACATCAATAAGGATATATGAGAACATATCCCAACATAACAATATGTAAATTAAAATACCCAAAAACAGAAGTCTTTTAAAAAGAGGAGGGTGAAAGGTTCCCTTACCGACTTGGGTATCTTTCGAGACATGCACCCCGTGAATGAAGGAAAATACATCATTGATGTAAATACTCATTAATTAAATTATATTACACAATGAGTAAATTAATGTTCTGTACATATACCACTCAAAGGAAATTGTGGCAAATGTAGTATAAATCTCATGGGAATAAAATTGAGATGAAAAATCCCTTCCGAAAACTCGGCAGCCTAACGGTGCCACAAAAATGGATTGATGGGATCAAATAGGGTCTCTCATCATATTAACATAAAGTTTAAAAAAGAGGAATATAAAATAACATCCCCCAACATAAAAAATAGGAGATTAAAAGAATTGACATAAATGAGAGTACTTAAAAAGAAAGAGAGATGTTAGATCTCTTACGAAAATTCTGCAGCCTAACAGCGCCACTCAAAACATCCAAAATGGATTGATGAGAGAGAATACGGTCTCTCATCATATGAAGATAAAAATTATTGTAAGATTAATATAAAATAACATCCCAATAACATGAAATATGAGCCTTAGAAGGAATGACATAAAATAGTGTACATAAAAAGAAAGAGAGGAGTAAGATGCCTTACCTCGGGTCCGACTTGACTCGATCATTATTTAACGTCCTGAATAATAAACGTGAGTTAATTTATATTTTCTTAAGAACCTTTTTCAAGTTCATTATTCCTTTTATATCACTTATTTCCATGTTATAAACATTATGTAATCATTTATGTTAATAATGTTTGTTTTGTCGATATTTGGTTCTTAAGTCAAAAGTGGACTTCTTACAATTACATGTTGTTCGTGTGTTCAAAGGTTCTTTATATCCAGAATTAAATTCCTGATTTGGATATCATATATATCATATATATCCAGCATATACATGTATTTATAATATTACATAATCATTTAGAGGTACGAAATGAAATGCACAGTTCATGGAGACGGTAAGCCGTACTTACGCATGAACTCTACTTTCATTTCTATTTCGTATTTTATAGAATAGAATCATAATGATATAAGAGTATATTATAATTCCAGTATAATAACAGATATAATATCATTTACTTTATCCTTTACACATCCCACATATGGTATTAACGAATCAAATCACTTTTAGGGGGCGGTAGTCCGCACTTCCTAAAATGAAGATATCGTGTTTACCCATAATGGAAACAATAATGGTATTCCATAAATGAAAAATACATAAGCCTAAGGAAAGAATAAAAACATTATATATCATATATAAAAATAGTGACATCATAATGGCCACCTTTTAAGGTGTTAAATTAGTATTGAACAATCATCATTTCGGGAGGCAGAATTTCTCCATCCACGGAAACCGTATGTTCTTTAACCATTTGATGTAGTTGTGTGAGAGTTTAGCTAGAATAAATCTTATAAAAACATCCTAGTATATTGAAGATACTGGTGTTGTTACAAAATAAGTAAATAAAAAGAGTTTAGGGGGTTGGAGAAGAAAAATAAAACAATTGAACATGAGAGAATGAATTACCATTAAAAGTGTAACTCCTTTTGATTTGAGCCTAAAGGCTTCCTTTGAAAGGATTATTCCCAAAGGTAATCCTCTAGGATTAGTAGAGGGATGTGGAGAGAGTAAATGGGTAGGGGTTGTCTGATCCAAAGGCTTGAGGAGTTTTTGAAATGAGGTAGAGGTTGGGGCCTTTTATAAGAGGAGAGGAGGGGCACTTTTGGAAAGTAAGAAATATTACTTTATTTGAAAATGTGTTTCGGTTTTAAAAGATCCCGCATTGATATAATTCGTGTATAAGGTGATAAGGGTTCTAAATACACCCATCCAATAAGTTTTGGACATGTGTAGTTCATAGAGTTTACATTATCTTCTCATTTTATTTAAATCGTCAGATAATGATGTCATCGCTGCATCATTATGATGTCATAAATAATTTAATTTTTTTAATGTCTAAAAATTATAAAAAAAACATACTATGATGTAGGAAATCTTTTTATCTTTCCAATGACAATTTATAATCAAAACTTGGATCTTTATAACCCCATGTAAAAATTGTTTTCGTAAAATAACTCAAGTTTGTGTCATTTTTACTTTAACATTAAATAAAATGTTATTTATGTCATTTCCCAACCAAGTGGATCAATGGGGTCCCCAATTTGACCCATGTCTTGTCTTGGTCGGCCATGACACAACCAATGATGGTAGTATATGTTTCAAGTTCATTTAATATTATTAAAATATTATTTTTACCTTAAACTACACTAATTACCACTAATCGCGATTAAAAACTTAATAAGTTACTATTCACCAAAAAATTATTTTTATCCCATTGAACCAAATTTTACTTATTAATGACAACCATTTTTGTCGGATTTTTGAAATTCAAAACACAAAAATGGAAAAATATCATTTAAATGGAAAAATCAGTTTTTATAAGTACCACTTAGTGGTTTCACTATTCATCAAAAATTGATGTTTTTCAGAAAATTCCCAAAAATTCACCCTAAGATATATTTGATATTCCGAATTCAAAAATGAAGTATATTTTAAAAAATTAAAAACATATAAGTAACATTAATAAATTTAATAATTAATTCCCGCTGTCATGACAAATAGCGTGTTTTATGAAATAATAAGTATCAAAATATTGACACTAGTTGAAGCCCGATTTCAAAGTGAAATTAATTTCAATGGTCACTATTTGATTTAATGGTAAAAATATATTCTAATTTCACTTTAAAACCAATTAAAAAGGTAATCTAATCATATAAATAAATTAGATTAAAAAGAGGTTTTGAATTAAAATACAACATTTTACACTATTCATTAAGAAGAAGAACATTATCGGAAAGATACCAAAAATTTACACAAAGTAAATTTTGATGTACCGATTCTAAAGAAGAGTTTTATTTGGTCCAATATAATTTATAAGAGTGAAAAAAACTATATTTAATGATTTTTCCCCAACAAAAGGTGATATGTGAACCTTTAGTGAAAACTAGGGCATATACGCCTAAAATTGAATTCTTTCCGTATTTTAAGCCTCTATCCTCTATTGGATAAATGTAAAAACATTTAAAAACATATATAATCATATTTTAGTTATTTATATCCATTCTTTCCAATACAATGGCTACATGTTAACTACCATTTAAAATAATATTATTTTATTATTATAGTGCAATGTAAGATTCTCAAGAAACACGTTATTGCGTGTTGGGTACACCATCGAGCATAGCGTCCCCTTTAAAGTCGTATTAATATTTTATTCACAAATTTGGATAAATAAAAAAAGTCATATTATTTATTTACATGAGGTGTTACATATATATTCAATTACAATTATGTTTATAATTATATATATACATATATGGGATTTGTATTTTCTCGAAAAATGAAAAAATTATGATACAGAAGTGTTATCTGCATTTATACGTAAAGGTTATTTTGAGAGGATATATAAGGGTTACTCTCTGAGTTAACTTTTATTATCATTAAAATGAACTAATAACAGAGTCTTTATATGTGATAAAGAAGTAATCATAGTGGGTATCCATTATCCATACTTAAAAGCACCGGAGAAGGATAAGAATTTGTCCTCTAGTTTGTTTGGTGTTATTTTATGATACCATTACCATCTATTTTTTTAATAGTTGTTCATTTAATAAATGTTTTTCAAGATTCTATAGTATTATAAATCATCCATGAGTCAACCATCAATATATAAAGGTGGTCCCTCCCCTATAAATGAAAACCAATGAATAATATAAATAACCTTTTCATGAAACTCATCAATGTCATAAAATAATGTGGGATGAAATGAATATCCAACCATACAATTATACAGTTATATTGGTCCCACCATATTCCTCCCTTAACTATATCTAAAACATTATAAATTTGATATTAATGTTAATTTTTTTAGAAATTTTTTATGTTGCTAATTGATTAAATGATTGAAGGTAGAAATCCACATGGTCTTTCTTTTAGATACACCCCATGTTTTTGTTCTGAACAACATCCCCTTATATAATCGAAATATGACACAACTAGTTAATGCTCATCTACCAATTCTGTCAAACTCTATAACTAATATTATTTTTATTTCCTTAATATTAAGAGTGTCATTTATTTGACATATTGATATGAATTTTTACCATAAATTTCATCAAATTTTAATGGCTATCAAATGATGTAGTTCACATTTTGTAACATTTTTCCCCAGAATATAACTAAAAGAGTCTTATTATAATAGACATGGGTAACCCAAATAACTTTAAATAATCATATTTTAGTTGCTAGTTAGAATAATCATGACTATACTAGGGATAGGGATTCATAGTGTTCTAAAACTATATTCAATTATGGTTGGATAATAATTATGTAAGGATACCTAATAAGGAAAATTGTAATTACATGATTAAAAATTAATGTAATATTTTATAGTATAAAATCAAACACAAAATTTATAATGTAAAAAACTACTACTGTTGTATAAATAGATATTTTTTTGTTGTATTAATCTATATCAATAAAAATTTATGATTAATTCAATTTATAATAATAATAAAAGATTAATAAGATAATAAAGATATGTACATTAATTTAAAAAATATATATTTTTATTTCATGAATATAAATTATATTTTATTTCTCTAATATAATTAATTTTAATTTGTATTGTTTAATAAATTTTTTTATTTAAATTATTGACTTTCAAGGGGTTTAGTTGTCAATAAAATAATTTTTTATATATTACAATTTGTTGGTATAAAAAAAATATATTTATAGTTATTATTTATAATATTAATTATTAAATAATTTATTAAAAATAGACCTCTTATTCATCTACTAATAAAACCCATATTAAAAAATTTATCCTTACATAATATACTTATTCCTTTATCCTAAATCATCACAATTACTTCATGTACGTCTCTAATCCAGGTGATAGAATGTTTGGTGTTATAGCAACATCATCCATTAAATATTTAATTTATATAAAAATGGGTTAGTCTCAAATTGTGGGTAAACAATCTTATTTATACTCACTTTATCTAATTTCCTCTTATCCAAGTTCTTAAATATTATAAAATAAAATAACTATGATATTTAATATATATTATGAATTTAAAAAATAAAACAATAATGTCTCTTTTTATTAATGTTATTCTCAATCATTTATTCATTATCGATTCAACTGGTTATATTTATGATGTTGTTATTTTACTCTCACAAACAAAATTATTGGTCATATTGTTTTTATTTATTATAATATGTTATAAATTTTTAGAATTTATATCATTATTTTTTTTCTTTAATTTTAAATTCAATAACATACTGATTATATAAAATTATATCATCATGGATGATAAAAACTGTTAAATGTGAGTACATAAAAATGAAAACCATTTTAAATTTTAATTATTTATATTATGAATAATATGTGAATACAAATTAAATATTAAATTATATAAACATTTTTACAATTATTCTTACCTATTTTGTTGATTAATTAGATAAGTAGAATATATAGATAAGATTAAACCAATATCATCTTGAGACCGTTAATTAGACTTTTCAAAATGGATGAATTAAAAATTATATATAATAATAAATTAATTATATTTATATATATATAATAAAAATTATAAGATTTTGATGATTAAGAGTTTAAATAAAGAAATTAATAAGTGATATTTGATTATTTAGTAACTCAATGGATATTTATGGTGATTTTGGACTCCAGTTGGGGGTATTCTACTATATATATCAACTAATTTAATTATGTTCCATATTATTTATATCTCTATTTTATATATGAAATCATTTTCGTATCAAATTTTCGAAATTTATTGAACAGTTTTTTTGTATTTATATATCCTTTCCACATGTTCTATTTTTCAATAACATATATTATATATTTCAAAATCTGTAATGAATCATTTCTAATATCCTCCTCTTCTAATGATTTTCATTATAATATCAGTTTTAGTTCAATATAATATTCATGTATTTTTGTATATTTATTTGATTACATTACCTTTGGGTGATTATGATAATGTGATAACTGTTTTCTTTCATGATACTCAGTTCATAAGAATACAAATTTTAAATGCAATCATGGTATCTCCTTGTAGAGTGAAATTAAAAAAATTTGATTGAATGGTTGATATTTGGTACATCATAGGTCACTCAGAATACATAGACTTTCAATAAATGAACACAAATCATATGAAATGTTTATTAGAATTTCTATAAAAAGGGGCATTGTATTATATGATATCTATGGAAAACATGTTGTGGTTTTGGGTTTATGATATTGTGTTTATGGATTGTTTCATATTTCATTAATTTTTTTATTTGGTTATGATTGAATATATATATGAATTTAGGGCTATAACAATATTATATAATAATTTAATTTATCAACAATTATTTAACCCTACCATACATGTTTACTTATAAATTATGAGAGTTGTTAGGAGAGTGAATGAAATGTTTAATACCCCATTATTAAATGAATAGGTGATTGATTACCCTTATTATTTTAAGGTAGCCTAGTTAGAGTGATGTAACACCATGTTGATTGAATTTTAATCAAATGGGATTCATTGGAATATATCATTCCTTATATTTTTATTATCCATCTTTCTCAAGATTGTTTTTGCTTCAATTTGTTGTCCCATGGGTCCTCGCATATCCTACATGTTTCCTAGATGACATTGTTCTGTCGGTAAAGGAATAAATTCCAAAAAAAATAACTATAAAAAATGTTTATTCTAATCATTAAAGAGTAGGTAACTATTGATATACCTAATACCATTGATTCCAAAACCATATTTATATTTTAGTATTAGTATTTCTATATCAAAATTATTTTTTATAACCATATAAATAACTTGTTAATGGTTGGTCGGTAAAAAAATTACAGAATGTATTTGTATTACATTTTTATATGAATAGTTCAATATATTTTTCATATAACCTATCTCTACAAATGGTTTAACAACGCATTTATATAGGACCCAAAATCATAGTAACTCCCCAACCATCCTGTAAAATCTCCCCAAAAAACATTCAACCGATCTGAAAAAAATTTAAAAAATATTATTTATTAATAACGACACAAATTTTATTTTTACAAATAAATAAATATTTTATATTATAGATATAATTAGATGATATAATTAAAATCAAATCATAAAATATATTAGAAACTAATTTTACTCATGAAACATCATACACATACTTGTGTAATTAATATTATGTAAAAAATATATGGGATCAATATGTTTCTCCTGGCCACAGATAACATCATTGCTACCATGTCTGTCATGGCAAACACTATTGATATAATATTTTCAAGAGTCTAATATAGGATCATAACACCCTACAACATCATATCCATCCCCACCGAAAATTTCAACACCCATCCCACCACTAAGACTATCATCATAATCACTCATCCATTCAAATAAAAAGTAAATTATTTTAATTTATGTAAAAAAATGTAATTCTATTTGATGAATGTGAAGCATATAAATCTAACAAAACTGCAACAAACTTCTTGATGTATTTCTTTACTTATTCCAACCTACAGTTTGTATAATTTTGTTAGCCCCTCCCTCTTTAAAAAGTCCACATGCAACTTTGTGTTACTTGAACTATTAGTGGTGTTAGAAGTGTGACAATACGTAGTGGATAAAATATTCTTCTATGGAAAAAAACAACCCATTTTATTGCACTCATCAATTATCATCTACCACTGAAGATCATATAGACAAGTGTTTTCCAAATCATAATTTTAATGTATCACCAAAGCTTGATTTCAAAAATATTAATGTGATATTTAGTCTTAGAATATATTTAAAAATATTATGTTATAACAAAAAACATATTATATTTCCTTGGATATGTATGTTAAAATAATTTCATTTTTCTTTTTTCAACTCGAGAAAGAAAAATCCCCTAATGGAAGTTGACCATAGTTTTTATACACCTCCCCATAAACAGATTATTTTATATAAGAAAATTTATTCAAAAACCAATACAAATAGAATGAAACATTTACAAAATGAATCATATTATCCACAAAATACTGAAACTATAATCATCCAAACAAAAATAAACAAACATGGATTATTTTGGTCATGTAATGTTCAGATTTATTTTACATTTATTATTTTTTGTCAAGATGGATGGGTTATATTTAATTTTAGAATTATTTTTACTCATTTTATAATCATTCAACTTGATTTTATTGAGTTCATTTTTAGTAATAACATTATTTGTTAATTAGATTCTTTGGATACTATAAAAATATAATTATTTATTTTGATTAAAACATATCAATTGGGTTTATTTTTAGATTAATGTTTATTATATTTCACTGAGTTATTTTTGTTTTGGATAATTTTAATTAGTATATTTATTTGGTTTAGTGTATTGTATTTTTATTTGATCCATATGCGTTTTTGGAAATATTGATTAAATTTTATTTTTTATAGTTTTGTTACCTTATACTAATCATTTTCATTCAATTTAATTCCATTTAATATAGATTATTGCAGAAAAAATATTATATAGATTGTATTCATATTTTTTTACATTCCAATTTAATTAATGATTGATTTTATGTAATGGGGTTCAAATTAAGTTTATTTAAACCTGGTTATTTTAGAATTTCTAGGGTAATTTTGTTCCCATTTAGTTTAAATTTATACAAATATTTATATTTATGGGGTTATATATGAAAAGTTATGTATATTTATATTTAGTTTCATTATATTATTATATATTTAGTTAATTTTTATAGTATACAAGCTTAGATCGATATATTAGATGAATATATTTAAATATTTTCATATTAATATTCATTAAAATCAAGTGAATGTTTATATAATAAAAAGTATACATTTTTACATGTAACCAATTCATATGTTAACATATTACTGTATATTATGTTTATAAGATAATATATTTAAATATTATGTGAAACTATTTTCATATATATATTCTAATATTAGGATTCACTCATTATACTAATTAAATTAAAAAAATTATTTTATAAAAATACTCATAATATTTAAATATTTACATGTCAATATTTTTATATATAAATATATAAAATACAATAATATTTAAATATAAAATTATTCAATATAGTTTCAAATTTATATTTTTAATTTTCATGATATTACCACACTTAATAATAGATGAATTGTTTAATGTTTTTTATGTGTGTGGATTTTGATTCAATAAGGTTCCTTTAATTTTTGAGTACCCTCAGAATATATTCTGATCCATATTTCTAACCAATTATAGTTATTCAAAAAATATATCATAAATATTTATTTTATCATTATATCCATTTCATATTTTTTCTATCCATAAAACACCATTCATTTTTATTTTTAATTATTATTAAATTACAATTAATTTCCATGAATTATGATTGACCATTAAAGGTGTCATTAAATGATCTGTTCAAAACATGAGATTGTTATTTTTCTCCCAATATTTTACATTTTCTATGTTTAGGTAGATTAAATTTTATTAAGAGAGATGTTGGATTCATCTGCATTATATATCATCCTTTGATTTCATGTATCTATTATTAAATTATTCACCTCAATATTATAATGATATTTTGAAATAGTTTAAAATTAATCCTCAAAATGTGTATTTGAATTATTATAAATCTTAAAACCACATTCTTCTTTATTTTCATTTATTTCCTCCATTAATAAAGAAGTAGAAATAATTATATTTTTTCTATCAATCATATTCAAGTAAACTATAACTCTTTTTATTTTATAGTTCCATTAAAACAGAAACTGTTAATAGAATGTATACTACATAATATTTATAATGTGTTTTCATGTATTTAAAAAAATTAGTTTAAATCATATTTTAGTCTGTTTATAAAAAAAATTAATATATTTTTAATACAACTAGTTTAATGACTAATAATAGAATTTACATGTAATTTACATTAATCCTTTTTAAAATATTTAAAATAAAAAATTTAAAAATACATTCAAATAGTTTAAAATCTATTTACTTGTATTTTTGTAAATTATTTGTAAAGAATTAGCCCATAGTTTAAAAACAATTAATAATGGTGAAAAATGATTCCAACTATAACAAATTTATAGCTTATATATAAAAGTCTTATAATTTATATTTAAACTATAATAAATTGAATTTAAAATTTTTACATTATTTTACCAATTAAATTTGAGTATATGTAGTCTATTTTATAATCATTTAATTCGTTTTTTTTTTCAATTCTATTTCGTTGAATTACGTGTGGCTCAGAGTAGTTCATTTTTTTATGATACAAGCTAATAAAACTCAATTTATTTTTAGTCATTCCAATTTTATTTGACCCATTTCATTTATATTTTGGTCATGATATGTGAGTTATTGTTATTTCATGTCAGTTGAGATTTATTTTTATGGGTTAAATTAGTTTGATTTTGTATGTATTATTTCATGACTAATACATTCTATTCAGGTATGTTTTTTTCTTTGTATCCATTCATTTTACATCAATTCAACTTGATTTTTTTATTCATGTCTTGTCACATTTTTTTGATAGAATAGATTTAGAATGGTTCATTTATGTTTTTACATAATTAAACTTGATCATATATAAGAAATTAATTTTTCACTCATTTTATGTAATTTAGGTCACCCCAATGTGTGAATATACTATAAAGAATCCTTTTTATTTATTTGTGGTGATTACTATACAGTAAAATGATGTGATACAAAATTAATTAATAATAAAAATCATATCCTTTTTCAATTGATAAAATTAAATTTTAATAATACCTTAAGCTCTACGTATATTTCTACAAGAAATTATTTCTCAAAGTTTTGCATTGGGACACTCATTATGACAACCTTGCTTTGTATTACACACATAAACATGATTTATTACATAAATATCACATAATACAACATATAATATCCAGAGTTTTACTGTCTCTGGGGCTTAGGATCATTACATAACTACGTAAAACATGAAATAATATGTCCTTATTGAAAACATCCATTACATGACCACTACATTCCCTCATACTTAGCATTTCATGAGATGACCTGTGGAGATGCATAAGAAAAGTGTGACCTATAAAGCCTGGTAAGGGAATAAACAAGGAATAACATGAGGAATACAATACATGTTAGACAATAGGATTCTTAATAGAGAACAAGGGAAGCATAAATATAAAGGGTTGATAAATCATGATAATCATATCATTGAAATGTGGTAATAATACTTAACATGGTATTAGCATCAGCCAATGCTCATTGTACATAGAACATGAGTAAACGTTCATTTCACTTGAAGCATGTGTAAATCGTCATTTCACTTCTATTATAATGAGTAAACACCCATTGCACAAAACGTATAATTATACTATACTTTACCAAATTCATTGGAGCGCTATAAGGCCACATACTTATTAAACATTTAATTTCATACTTAAGTGTGCCACATGGATCATAAAACATTGAATCATTCATCATAGTCATTTATTCCACAATAAAAAAAATTTGTAATACAAACATGAAACTCTTTAATCAATAAGTAAATGTGGATAATTTTAAATACCCTTGATAGAGAAATGGGCATTATATTTACTACACAATGACTTTGGCTTGGAAAAGCACAGCGCAATTTCAGAAGCATAACGGCGTGACCTAAGAAAACATAAAAATGGTTGATGAGAGAGAAATGGGTTTCTCATCATATTTACATGACATGGAATGCTAGGGGGGTCATATAGATACATGTCCCAACAAATTTAATGGAATTTAGATTCATGATACAAAATAATTGTTTGAATGTTAATGAGGAGAGAGAAATTCCTTTTGGAATTTCGACATAGTAACAGGTGTACATTGGAGGCATTTAATGAGAGATAAAAGGGTATACCATGATTCAAACATAAATAGGGAAGTATGGGGGAGGTGTGAAACCACACCCCAGCATTTTTAATTTAAATTAAAAGGGTACAACAATTTAATGAATATTGGACAAAAATGAGGAAAAAACCCCTTACCATGTTGTAATCAATCGAGTCGTATGAGAAAAAGGTAATAAATATCAAAATTATCACAGAATACCATGAATATAAATATATTCATGATAATATATTTCAAATTTATGTATACAGTACTCCACATGCAACAAATGAGTGGTTAATAATATAAATCTCACGGAATTAAAAGTGAGATAAGAAATCCCTTACCTAGTGGCCAACTTGACTCATATGTTCCCTGTTCTTCCTGAATAATAAACATAATTTAATTTCTTCTTGATTCATAACATTTTTAATTTTCATTATTACTTTTATATCACTTATTACCTTCCAATAAAAAATATTTAATTATTTGAGTTCATATCGGACATTTTCTCGATGTTGAAGAATTTGAGTTAAAAATGAACTTGTTATAATTACAATTTGTCCATGTGGTCAATAATACGTTATCTCTAAAATGATATAAATGATTTAGATATCATATATATCATAGATATATAGTATATACATGTAATTATATTAGTATATAACATTTGTCTTTAATAAATAAAATACATCATTCATGGAGACGGTAAGTTATACGTACGCATGAACGCTACATTCATTACTATGTAATATTTAATGGAATGAAAACATAATGATACATAGTTATATTATAAATATAGTATAATTTCAGATATAATACCGTTATCTCCATCCTTTATACATCCTACATAAGGCATTAACGAGTCGTATCACTTTGAGGGGGGCGGTAGTCGACATTTCCTAAAATGAAATTATCACGTTACCCATTATGGAAACCATAAAGGTATTCTATAAATGAAAAAAAAGGAGAATAAGGAAAACAAAAACATAGTTTTTATCATATATAAATATAGTTCCATAATAATTTCCACCATGAGAGGCGGGAAGAGTTCATTTAGCAATCATCATTTAGTTAGGCGTTAGTTTTCCATCCACAAAAACATTATATTATTTACCCATTAGATGGAGGTGTGTGTATGTGTAGTTCGAATCCTTATAATAAAAAATCTTATTATAATAATGATATTGTTTTTGTTATAAGAGAAATGAATAAAAATTGTTTACGGTTTGGAGAGGTAAAATGAAATAAAAGAACTTCAGAGAAGTTGTTACCTTTGAATCAGATAACTCCCCTTGGTTTGAACCTAATGGGTTTCTTGAAGTTTTATCTGACTAGGGTAAGGCTTCTAGGATGAAGAGAGAGATCTTGGGATCTTATTTGAGCATAGTTTTTACGATACAAAAGCTTGATAAGTGTGAGAAATGGGTTAATAATGAGTTCTATTTATAAGGCAGAGGAATGGATCTTTATGAAAGTTTGAATTATAACCTCATATTCAGATTCAAAACGACTACTATTCACTAATATCAAATATAAGACGACTCATGGTCAAAATAGAATAACATAAAAAAATTACTAGTTTTTTATATTTTTTTAATATTTATAATCTTCTTTATTTAAATCATTTATTAATGATATAAATATTGTATCATTATTGTGTCACCAATAATTTAATTTATTTGATGTCCAAAAAATATAAAAAAAAATATGATATAGGAAATTTTATTAGATTTAAAAAGAATATTTATAGTTGAATAAATATTTTATATAACCCCATATGAAAATTTATTTATTAAAATATATTTTTTATGGAATTTTTGTCTTTACTTTAAATTAATGAATATAATCTGTCATTATTACGCCTATGTGGCTCCATGGGATCCCAAATTCAACCCAATGATGCCCATGGTCAGATATGTATCAAAAATTAAGATTAGGACATATGTTAGTGTAATTTAATATTGTCCTAATATTATATTTTACCCTTTTTTACTATATTTACCTTTTAATCCTGGTAAATAAAATATTTAAAAATGTAAAAAATTTAAAATGAATAAAAATAAAACTTCCATATTTACACAATACGGACCTTATGATATAAAATATGGGATCCATTTTTCCAAATATAAAAACTACGGTGGCATATATTAATTTAAAATTAATTCTCGTTGTTAAAAAATAGCGTGTTTTTAAGAAATATTAATTATCAAAAGATTTACACTTTTTTATGTCCAGTTGGAAATAAAATAACATCCAATGACCAAAATTAGTTAGAATGGTAAAAATATATTCTAATTACACTTTAAAATAATTTATGAAGATAATATAACCATATAAATAAATTAGATTAATAGTCACCTTTGAATTAAAATACAGTATTTTTCACTATTCGTTAAAAAATGAACTTTATCAGAAAAATAACAACAAATTACCCAAAGTAAATTTTGATGTCCCGAATATAAATAAAAATTTTATTTTTTCAAATATAACATATAAAAATGACCAAAATTAAATTTAATGAGGGTTCCCCATCAAAAGGTAGTAAATCGATCTTTGAAAGAATATTTGAGTATTTATGCATAGATTCATTTATATTTTAAGCCTCTAACATTAATTGGATAAATGTAAAAAAAATAAACAAACACATATTATTATATTTTAGTTAGTTATATTAATTCCAACCAACACAATGACTTGGTGTTAACTACCATTTAAACAATTATATTATATTATCAGTGTGCAATGTAAGATTTCAAAGAAATGCGTTATTGAATATCGGGTATTCCATCGAACATAGTGTCCCCTTTAATGTAGAATTAATATTTAATTAGAAAATATTATTAAATATGAAAATGTAATATTCTTTATTTTCTTGGGATGTTACATTCTTCCCCCTTTTGGAAATTTCATCCATGAAATTTTAAAATTGGGCTTGGAAACTTAATTGAAAGGCCCACATTGGAAAAACATTCAGTAAAAATATCAGTCAATAAGAATGAAATAGAAGTAAAAAAGGCAACCCGAGTTAACCGATACTAGGATTAGATGTGGGAAAATATGGATGTGGAAGAGAAAACAAATGGTCATGTCTTAATGGAGAGTGATAGAATACATGATTTGGAGAAAGTTAACCACAAGAAAATCATAAACTTATAATGTGTTAAATAGTTATTGGTCACCCAGTAGGAAACGTAAACAAACAAAATTTTTGTTTTACATTATTTTATAATTTTGAGTAATTCATTTACTAGATTGAATAAAAACAAAAGGTATTATACTTACCTACATGTAGTGTTTGTTCCTTTAATAAGTTTCTACCAAAAAAATAATCTTTTCTCCAAACAATAAGAATTCAAAAAGACTTAATCACATCAAAAGCATAAAAATCATATTCTAGAGAATCACATAATCCATAAAGAAGAACATTATATTTACATTGTATTTAGACAACATATAAAACCAGAATGGTTAGTACGAGATCATATAATTCTCAAAAAGGATAATTCTTTATAAAAATAAATAATAATATTAATCTCCAAAATTCAACAAAAAGTACAGAAAGTTCCAGAATTAAGATTCAATACACAATTGTCCTAAAAATTATTAAAAATACTCTAAAATAATATTGAAACCCAAATCTCAGAATGATTTAATGACATAGTATTCCAAAATAAATCTTTACATTTATCTCCTATTAACATTGACTACTCATAAAGTCTCATAATAAAGTGTAATTAACCTAATCACATATTCTCTATGGTAGGATAATAATTTTCCAAAAATAACCCAAATCACTATATGTCCACAATAGATACATAGATTCTATAAAATTTTAATCCATTCCTCGACAATTGAAATCTTGTAGTATTTTTTTTCCTTAGGCATATATTATTCCAAAAGAGAAAACATCTTCCAAAATAAACATTATCATTTAATCACAATGTTTTTTCCAATAATAAGGATATACATTTGATAAAACATATGTTCCCAAAATAAAGTTATTATTGATCAATAAAATCTTTTAACTAAAAATAATAAGTCATACTAACCAAGGACATCACATAGGCCATTGGTAGGCGATAAAACCCAATCACACTTTGGTTGTGGGTTCGATTCCCATAGCTTTTTCTGACATGAAGAGTTTTAACATAGATTGTGTGTAGTCATTTTTATAAAACATATAAAATAACCATAACATGTTTAAATATTAAATTTTTTCTTATACCTTTCATTTTCATCCCAACACATTAAGATAGTTCTCCTCGTATCCTGACAGGTATGCATTTTCTTGATAAACCACTTACTGAATACTCACCATAACATATGGATGTTTTTATTATACTTAGTCTTGTATCTAAGGTTTTACTATGGTTTTCTAATCATAATTAAAAAAATAACTAAACCTATCCTCTGATATCAACTATGACAACCCTACCTTTTTTTACACACATAAAAATGATTTATTACATAAACATAACTTGATACCTCATATAAGATCGAGAGGGTTAGTGTCTTCAAGGATTAGGATCATTAAATAACAACTTAAAACATGAAATACGAAATATTTATTTACAACATTATTTACATGACCACTACAATCTCTCGTACGTAGCATTCCATTGGATAACCTGTAGAGATGCATTAGAAAAGGGTAAGCTATAAAGACTAGAAAGGGAATAAACATGGAATAACATGAAGAATACAATACATGTTAGAAAATAGGCATCTCAATATATCACATGGTAATCATAAACATAATGGTATGATAATACATGATAAATATAACATGGAAATGTGGTAACAACACTTAACATGGAATTAGCATGAGCCAAATCCCGTTGCACATAGAGCATGAGTACAAGCTCATTACACATGAAGCACGAGTAAACTTTCATTTCACTTGTATTATAATGAGTAAACACAAATTTCACTAAAATTATCATGATACTATACTTTACCCAATGTATTGGAGAACTATAAGGGACCACCCTTCTTAAACGTTTCATTTCATGCATAAGTGGGCCACATGGATCATAAAACATTAAATTGTTCAACATAATCATTTATTACACGATAAAAAAATGCCGAATACAAACATGGAACTCATTAAACAATAAGTAAATTTTCATAAAGTTGAATACCCTTGATAGTGAAATGGACATGTTATTCACTACACAATGACTTTAGCTTGGAAAAGTGCAGAGGAATTTCGACAACATAACGGTGTGACATAAGAACTCATAAAAATGGTTGATTAGAGAGAAAGGGGTTTCTAAAAATATTTAAATGCCATGGACAGTAAATTGGTCATATAGATACATGTCCCAACACATGAAATGGAATTTAGATTCATGATACAAAATAATTGATTGAATGTAAATGAGGAGATAGAAATTATTTGAGAATTTGGGCATAGTAAAAGATGTACATGGGAGGAATTTAATGATAGAAAAGGGGTATAACATAATTCAAACATAAATAGGGAAGTATGGGAGAGGTTTGAAAACATACCCCAACATTAATAATTTCAATTAAAATTTCATAACAATTTCAATAATATAAGAAAAAATGAGAAAGGAAGAAAAAACCCTTACCACATTGTAATCAATCGAGTCGTATGAAAAAACATTAATAAACATCAAATGAATCATAGAATACCATGAATATAAATAGAATCATGATAATATATATCAAATGTTAGTAAAAAATATACCACATGCAATAAATGATCGGTGAACAATGGAAATCTCACAGAATTAAAAATGAGATAAGAAATCCCTTACATCATGTCGAACATGACCCATATGTTCCTTTTTCATCTAGAATAATAAAATAAAGTATATTTTTACTTTATTAATATCCTTTTTAATGTTTCTTATTACTTTTATATCACTTAATACCTTGTAATAATAGCTAGTTAATTATTTGAGTTCATATCGGATATTTTGTCGATGTTCAGAATTTAAGTTAAAAATAAACTTGTTATAATTACAATTTTTCCAAGTGGTCAATACTCCAATATCTCCAGAATGATATTAATGATGTATATATCATATATATAATATATATCCAGTATATACATGTATTTATATTAGTATATCACATTTGTAGATAAGAAATGAAATTCACCGTTAATGGAGACGGTAAGTCGTACGTATGCATGAACACTACATTCATTTCTATTTAATATTAAATTGAATGAAAACATAATTATACATAGGTATATTATAATTAAATTATAATATAATATATATTATCCTTAACTACAACCTTTATACATCCCACATAAGGCATTAACAGGTCATATCACATGGAGGGGGTGGTAGTCCACACTTCCTAAAATGAAATTATCGCATTTACCCATTATGGAAACCATAAAGGTATTCTATAAATGAAAAATACAGAAGTATAGAGGCAGTAGGAGTTTATTTAACAATCACCATTTCAGGAGGTGTTAGTTTACCACCCACAAAAACATTATGTTCTTTACCCATTAGATGTAGGTGTGTGTATGTGTAGTTCAAATACTTCTCATAATGATCGAATAGTATATTAAGCATACTGGTGTTGTTATAAAATAATGGAATAAAAATAATTTATTGGTTGGAGAAGTAAAATGAAACAAAATACTGTAAGAGAGGATGTTACATTTAAATCGAATAACTCCCCTTGGTTTGAACCAAATGGGATTTTTGAAGTGTTTTCTGCCTATGTTAAGGCTTATATGATGAATAGAGGGATATTGGGAGATTATTTGATATGAGTTTTCATGAGACAAATGCTTGAGAATTTTGAGAAATGGGTTAGAAGTTAGGGATTTTTATAAGGGAAAGGAGGGGCTCTCTAGGAATGTTTGAAACAATTATTTTATTATAACCTCATTTCCCTTTCAAAAGTTCAAATATTCGTTAATATCTAATTTATGATGAATAATGGTCTAAATAAAATAATCAAATAATAATTGGAATGGTTTTTTATATTTTTTAAATATTTATAATTTTGTTTATTTAAATCATTGATTAATGGGTTAAATATTACATCATAATTATGTCCTAAATAATTTAATTTATTTGAGGTTCAAAAATTACAAATAAAATAACATGATGTAGGAAATAATTTTATCATTCAAAATAATATTTATAGTCGAATAGATATCTTTTATAACTCCATATAAATATTTATTTACAAAAAGATATTTTTTTATGACATTTTTGTCTTTACTTTAAAATAATTGATATAAAGTGTAATTATTACTCTCATGTGACTCCATGGGGTCCCAAATTCAACCCAAGGATTCCCAACATCGACTATGTATCGTAAAAAACTATTAGGAGATATGTTAGTGTAATTTATTATTATTATAATTCAATATTGTGACCTTATTTACAATATTTACCCTTAAATCATAGTATATAATCTATTTAATGAAGTAAATATTTAAAAAGTATAAAAATAAAAATTACCTATGTACACAATTTGGACATTATGATTCCAAATATGGAATCCATTTTTCAAAATTAAAAACACGGAATTGGCATAATTTAATTTCAAATTATTTCTCGTTGTTAAAACAAATAGCATGTTTTTAAGATATAATAACTATCAAAAGATTAACACTTGTTTATGTTCAATTTCAAAATGAAATTATATACAATGACCAACATTAGTTTAAACGGTAAAAATATATTCTAATTGAACTTTAAAATAAATTTAAAAAATAATATCACCTTATAAATATATTATATTAATTCGCAATTTTGAATTAAAATACACTATTTTTCACTATTCGTTTAAAAATGATCTTTATCAGAAAAATACTAAAAATTTACCCAAATTAATTTTTGTTGTCCTTAATCTAAAGAAAAATTTTATTTTGTCAAATAAAACATATAAAAATGAACAAAACTATATTTAATGATGGTTCTCCATCAAATGGTAGTAAATTGACCTTTTGAATAATATTTGAGTATTTATTCATAGATTCATTCACATTTTAATCCTCTAACATTTATTGGATAAATATAAAAAAAGTTAACAAAAAAATATTATCATATTTAAGTTAGTTCTATTAATTCCTTCCAATAAAATGACTAGGTGTCAACTACCATTTAAAATAATAATATTATATTATTAGTGTGCAACGTAAGATTTCAAAGAAACCCATTGTTGAATATCAGGTATCCCATCGAACATAGAGTCCCCTTTAAAGTAAAATTAATATTTAATTGAAAAATATTAATATATATGAAAATGTAATATTTTTATTTTCTTGGCATGTTACACTCATTCTGAGTTTTATATACCCTCTAAATCAATGCCAAATCTATCATCCAAGACATTATATAACACATGATTAAAGTCTCCCCAAAATCGTACATAATTCCATTAGTTGCACAACCATTATATCTTAAACATTATGCACGTAATATCTAAGATTATACTAACATATTTATTCATATAAATACAATAATAATATAATATTATACATAATTATTTTTTTAACCAATTCTAAGACCACGCATTTTATTTTTTTTAATCCTTAACCTGTCACTAGGTGACTACTTTCATAGATATGATTTCGTTGTATTTGAAAATCATGGCCATTGAACTCCAACATTATCTCTTCATTTTATGCATCATTTTATTGTATTCCTTAAAAATTACTATCACCCATGTTTGTAATTTTTAATCTCCACACATATATGTTTTCCCATATATCTCAATTATGGTAGATTCAATTTTGAACGAATATAATAAAAATATTAAATTAATTTATCTATCCACAAAAATAAAAAATTGTTAAATTATTTACTATATTTCTTGTATATATACTAGAGACTAGATAACCTATGGGCTCTAATGGATCCCTAGGTTGTGAAGGATCATTAAATTATGAAATTCTAATTCATTCTATGCTATAATCTTGTTTATCAATATTCTCAATATGATTAGAATTATTTATAGCATAAGTAGAATGTGATTGAATATAAAATCTGGAAGAAAATAGTTATTTAGCAAGTGGAGGTAGTTCAAAATTCAGTAGAATTTGATAATAGTGATGGTTAATGGGATCCATTATCAGATAAGGAAAAAATTATTATAAGGGAGTATCATACCAATATGTTTGAAACAGTATAAGTTGCCTAAATATCATTTCTTTTTCCAAGGGAACATTGGGATAAGAAACATTTCTAGATGTTTTATCTTTCGAATGGCTTGGGCATGATTGGCTATGATGACTACACTGAGTATATACAATACATTCAACCATAAAAAATGAGGCTCCTCACCACTATTACATTTCTAACTAAAGAAGAGTATTTTTTAAATTGTTGATCCTTATTAAAATGTAAATATGCTTAATTTCAGGACATTATATGTCAATATTTGATTTAAATTAAAAATATGTTAGTCAAACAGGCCAGTCGAGCATTAATTTTCATTAAATTCATTTTTAAATATTTTTTACACATTCTCTCCCTACATATATCTTAAATAAGTATCACACCCAGAATTTGAAATAAAAGATACGTTGAATTATAATGTCAATAATAATGTGTACTACAAATAATATGTATGTGGTTACATAATGTAATTAATCATTCCAATTTTCAAAAAAAAATAGATAAGTGGGAAATGATATAATAATGACATATTTAGTGGAAAGAATATAAAAACAAAAAATAAATTTCATAACATAATCATTGTGTACTAATTAGAATTATAAACAAGGGAAAATATGGTTTTCTTCTTCTATATTAAATTTAGTTTGGGTTTTGTTGTTTCAATTTGGATTGTAATATTTATTCATTTGTTTCATTTTGGGTTAGGTTATGTGGTCATTTTTTAGGTATATTTGCAGGTAAGGTCACTTGGTCCACTTTTATTGTGATCATTATGTTTATTTCGATCCTTTACTATGGTAATTGGGTCATTTATGGGTTATTTCATTTGGTTTTTTTTCAAATTGGGTTGTGTGGTTTAATGTAAAATGATTTTAATAATTGTTTAAGTATACATTATTATTAAAATTTGTTTTGAATTAAATTGAATTTTGGGTTTTCATGTAATAAAAATTTAGTGCACCTGTAAAATTATTTTATAGTTCACATGTAAAATATTTCTATTGATAAAATAAATTTTCACATCACTACATAATTTATTATCAACATAATTGTTTTCCCAAACCCACAATTCAAGCTAATTTTTAAAAAGTGTAGCTCACAAATGATAAAAAATTGCGTCAGTTCAGAATAGCAGGTACAAGAATAAGTAAAAAAACATGATTTTTCAATTATATTACATATTTACCATATTTCAACGATATTTTATTCTTTAAAATAAATATTTCTTGTGGTTGGGTTCTCTTAAGAGCTCTTCTCTCGCGTCCACCCCATCTAGGGTTTATTCACCTACCGTCTTTGTTTAGTGATGTGTTCACTGGTCTTGGTGCCGATTGTGGATCTATCTCCGAATCCAAGGAGTTGATGTTTCTACATGGTTCAATATGAAGACTTGAGGATGATTTTCATTCAATTTGATGTCAATTGATGGATGTAGGTCAACATGACTTTTCGTTCTGGTCACATCTAGGCTAGATCTAGTCTTCTTTGGGTCACCAACTTTTCGGATGTAGTTTTTGTGCAATGTGGCACTGTTGGTGATGTAGGAAGTAATAGGTTATTAGAGGAATGTCAATTCAGATATGGAAGTATTACATGGGAATTAGTAAGTGAAAAAAACACATATCTATCTAGGATATGTTCATTTATACTCTATTTTATTTGTATCTTCATGAAGTCATTAATGCTAGTGAAGGTTGACCACTCTATTAATTCATATGATCCTGTGATGGTGAAGGGCCTATATGTGGGTTCTACTAGTACATATCTTGTGAATTAAGTGAAGCCTTGGATGGTATAGAAAAGAGACTTCATCAATGGTTTTATCTTTTTTAGTGTGCTGGTTCTTAGGCCATCACAATTGATTCAGGTTTCTTGACCATGTGTCTAGATTTCTATTATTTTTTTATTGTGTGCTAATGAGATCCTAATCTGTTATTATTTGGGATTTATTTTTTGTATTTTAATGGTTTTTAGTATTTTAATTTATTTTTTCCCACTTGTATCTTAGGCCATGGAATTATAAGGATATCTATCCCTAGGGCAATATGCTCATAATGGGTTTTCCCTTCAGCACCTTCACAGGGGAATGATAATTTTTTATGTTTTTTTATTGGAATATTTCCCCTAACTATTAAATATTTTCGGCTTAAAATGTTATACTCATAGACCATGACATTTTAATAAGTGCATCAAAATATTTAAAAAAATATTAATCTTGGTTAAGTTGCACACAAAGTGAATGTAATCTAATGTATTTTTAATAGTAAAATTATAAATACCCAGGTGTATCTATATAGACTAAACATAAAACACAAATCGTTTCTTCAATATATTATCCATATCAATTTATGTTATTGAATTAAATCTAGATATTAGACTATTTGATTAATCATATATGATAAATTTATCAAGGAAAATTGGGGAAATGATGGTGTGAAATTTATTACCAACATAATCCAAAATTTTATTTATTCCTTATGTCAATATATTGTTTAATTTAAAAATTTACAAAACATATTTAATTACTATTTAATAGACTATCTATTATTTAATGGATTATTATGATGAAATTCTCACATGTAATTTATTTTTGATGATTCACTAGGTAATTATGTTTTGACATTACTAATAGTACAAAAAACTATAAAAATGACTGAACTAAGTAAAAATATCATCTCACTAACAATGACATCCATCATTCATACCACACAAATTATATTATTTATTGTTTTATTGAATTAATATTTTCATATAAATACAAAAAAATTGATAGATTATACATAACATATATATTTTAATTTTCGAATTCTTAAACCCCTCAAATATGGTAGAATATAAATCATATTCTAATCCATGATTTATTGAGTTATATTTTTTATAAAAATTTTAATTTTAATGATGAATTATTATGCTTCAAAATTCATTGAGACATTTACGACCCTGAAGATTTATAAAAAATACTATCACAAAAAACAATATAGATTGTCTCCCCTTGTAATCCATTAAATTTGAAAATATTTTATCAATAATTACAAAGCTCCCACTACCCACATTATGAAAGGAAGTGATATATAATTTGGATGGATCAAACTATAGTAGTATAATCTAGGTGATTTATATTAGTCATTCTCTAGTAATATGAATTGAAATCCCATTATATTTGCAAAAAAAATGTATTTATACTTGATCTATAAAATAAAGTTATTATAATGTAATATAGAATTTATAGTTAAAAAATTTCATATTGTAACTTTAATTATACCTATTTAATGATTCTCGTAAATATTAAAATCTTTCAAAATATAATTATTAAAATCAAATTACTCATTAAAATAACATCAAAAAATATTGTAATATTAATAAAATAACATTTGTGGGGATTCAAGATATCATTAAATGTTACAAAATGTAATCTTATTATCAATTATAATGTATACATAATTTGTATATTAAAACTCATGATTTATGTGAAGGTAATATCTTTGTAATATTATCGTGGTCTTCAACTGTATCCACTATCAGATTATTTATTGGGATATGATCTAGAAAACAAATAGTACACAGTCTTTATTATGTATTAAATCATACTATCAATTGATAGAATTTCAAGGTAATAGTTTCTCATTTCATCATTTAAAAAATTATAATAAATTCATATAAACCATTATATAAAATTTATATCATGTGTCAGTAAATTTTTTTCATTCCTAATCAAAATTATGATGTATTTTTTTGAAACCCCATGATGAGGGAAAACTTAATTAAAATTTAATACATGGAATATTATTACAGAATCAGGTATTTCAAATATCAATATTATGTCATAATTATTTTACAATATGAAGAGAACATTTATAACATTTGAGTGTTTTTTTATGAAAATCAACATGTAAAATATTAATGATTTAGAATCAACTAAAAAAAATTCACTGTAAACTGCAAATCTAGATTTAAAAAAATGCCAAAAATAATTGCACTAGTTGACATCAAAATCCCTTGAGTGTAACAAGGATCTATATTCCTAAATTGAAAATTTTGTACAATGAAAAAATATATTAAAAATTATGATATTATAGTGGTCTCTATGACATTAAAATTAGTATAAAAACACATGTTTATATCATGAAATCGACCATAAATAAGTGAAAATTCATTCATATCATAAATTAATTTTTGGATATATGGTAGGGACGTTTTCATGTGGGATAAGCTTTGAGTTCAAAAGTCTGGAATCTAAAAATTTATATTATAAATATTTTTTTTAATTAAATGTTAATTTAGTTTGGGAAAAATATTGAGAAATATACTTAGTATATTTGTATTTAACCTGTTTTTCAAAATAATAATTTTGAAATAACTAAAATATACTACTAGGATAGAATATTTTTATCCAAGGGATTGTAAATTTTTAATGATGAAAATAAATTAAGAGAATGTTTGAACTGAAGTTTTAAAAAGTTATGATTTTAGAAAAAAAATATAAATTGAATGATGAATCGATGGATAATCGAAGAGGGAATATAAATGAATCATGATAGAATTGAATCTTTATATGTTTGAATTAATCATGTTTCTAGGGAAAATAGATCCCATGGGATGGTATATGAATGATACTAAAATAATTTTTATAAAAAATATATTAGAATAGTTTAATGCTATATCAATAGTTTATTATAACAATGGTTATAAGAAAATTATTATAAAAATATATGAACAATAAGTTAAAAGTGTTTGTATAGGGGACTACACCAATGGTTATCCAAAACATTTGTTATAATAGAATTTTTATTAGTCAAATTTCCAATAGTGAAAGAGTTCTATGATATTTTCATAGTGATATCCTTCATGAAATATTTATCATGCTTCATAGTGACTGATCTTTCTTAGACAATGGTATGTATATTTTTACATATTTATCATAGTTTATATTAATTTGTGATGATATATTGGGAGTATATATAAATTTAATTATTCCACAATTATGTTCAGGAGATTGTCTTATAAATCACATCATTGGAATAAAAAAAATTCACCTAATAAGGATCGTATTCTTTTACTATTGTCCAAAAAACACATTGTCATATTTCTATTGATGTTGTAGAATAGTTTTTGATATGATATGGTTGGGTTAATGTTGATGGGTCATCATATTTAATTTCATGATATTGTTTTTTACGATAACATATTATCTTTTTCATAGTCATAGGATATGAAGAGTTTTTATTACATAGAAAGATACACAAAAATTGGTGGGTTTTTACTATGTTGTAAGCAATGATATAGTGGATATAATTTTCTATGACTGAAATCATTATTTCTTGAAAATTGGTCTATATTTCGTAATGAATATATTTTTTATGTAATACAATTTTGAATAAGACATAACAAAAAATTTATGTATTTTCAGTGGATTGGTAATGGTTTCACCACTGATAACCATTACATTTATGTGGGTTGTAACATTTAAATTTCAATTTTTGATACATAAGGGTTTATTATTTTGTTTTTTACACTATGTGTAATTGATATGCCACTATAAATCTTATATATATGATATTTACATGTTTTAAGTTTCTATTTGAATGATATCTATGAAAATAGGTTATTTGTATAAGGCTTCCTTGGGTACGGGTTACTATATTGGTGTGATACATTCACATGCAATGTTAACCCAATTTGTATGGGTTAATATCATTATGGAACAACACATATTGTAAGAGAAAATTAATATAATTGATTATGATTGGAATATAACCAATCATTCAATATATATAATTCATTCTAGTAATAAAAAAATAAATATTTGGGCTAAACATGATTATGATTTATAAAATGATTAAAAATATAAGTGTTGGTAATTATAAATAAAATACTATCATTTAAATGTTAAATATTAAATGTTCATATTTTTATACCAAATATGGGAAATTAATAAAATATTAATTTATTTTATAATATATTATGATAAATATGTAGTTTATATTATATAAATAATTTTTTTCCATTACTTCAATGTGGATATGATTTGTATTAAATTTGTTATATGTATATCTATCTATTTCTAGATTATATATAATGAGTTTATATTTAAATTATAGGTTTCATATAAAAACTGGATATAAATTTAAATATTAGGAAAACCATAAAATATCTATATATTTAAACTAATCAATTATTCATAATTATTAATATTCTTAGTTAGAATTAATTAGTGAATTATAAAAGTTATTTTGACATCATCAAAAGAATTTTGATGATTTATTTTATGAAGGTTTAATTAATAATATAAATATCTAATATTTGGATGGTTAATTTTTTTTAAAAATATAATTTAAATTTAAATTTTTTTATATTTCATGTTATAAGATTTATTTATAGTTAATTCCATAAAATTATTAATATGAATGTGTTCAAATTATGAAATGGATATAGTGTGGTTATATTCAATATTATGGAACTTCCATTTGGATAACTACATTATAAATTGTTTATGTCTATCTATATTTACGATACTAGCAGAAGTATTTATCTCATGTTGAAATATGTTAATTACTAAATTAATTAAAAGTTATTCCATTCTTTATATATATATATATATATTATTTTATATTATAAATATATATCAAATTATTAGTTAAAAAAATTAAACTCTTTCAAGTGATTGTCATACATTCATTTAAAATGAATGTTATGATATTGAATCTAGAACTATTATACATTAAATTTATTATATATTATTTTATGATGCTTAATTAGGTTTTTAATATTTATACAATTTAGTTGTTTGAATTATAATTGAATTGAGATATCTACCTTATAAATTGTCCAAGGATATAGGGAAATTGGATAGGGATTCATGTTGTCCCGTAGGATTATATGTTTCTCTTAAATGGTGGGAAATGACTATTTGTTTTTGAAGGGTTACTGAAATTGAGATGACGATTTTATAGAATTAATGAACATTAAAATAAATTGTTCCATTTAAATTATTCATATGATTAGTGTTTTTATATATAAATAAAATTTAATTTAATTTTTGGTTAGTATCACTTGCTATGGGTTTTGTAAATAGTTATATGCCAATATGCTTTGAGTTTTTTGTTTTGGTGGAAGTAAAAGGATTCCAAACTAAAACACAATAACCCTGAATAAATGTATGGGGAATGAAATTTCGTATAATGGTGGGATTAAATCCCCAATTATGATCAGTTATGAGATGTAACAAGATTTATATTTATTGGTAAATTTTAAATTTGTTAACATGATCTTGAGCATAATTATATTTTTGATACATGAACATCATTTTTATATGAGTCATCATTTTAAGGGTAGCATAGAAGTGATGTTCACTCTCTTTGTCCATCCCCCATCACCAAGGTAATGGAAGCATGAATGGCCTACATAATTTTACCTCAAATCATTTTCCAATTTCACACTACTTGAATACCTTAATTTTTTACCGTATATTTTATATTTCCATAAAGTTTATTGACTCACAAATTAGAATATGGAAATTCAACTATTCTTTATAAATTTCACTAATGCTTCTCTACTCCATCACCTTTCCCAGTTGTCCCAACATGAGCAGTTTCATCCATTAATGGACTCCTGTGATTGATACTTAAAAACTCTTGGGGATTCAATAATACTGAACATGTTAGGTTTTTTGACCCTCATAAAATATTAATTCGTTATTTGGATGATTAATATTTCAACAATTAATGGTTCTTTGTTCTATGATATGTAAATGAATTTTTCACACATTTTAAATGGATTTATGATTTTTTATGCCTCGAGATCCCTTAACCGTAGTTATTAGAGTGATTTTAATAGGATGTCCTATTTCCTTCTAAAATATTATCGTTCTTCAAATTTTTTTAAACCATGATGGGTGATTTAGGAGTATTTTCAGTTAATGTAAACTAAGGAGTTACTCAATTACTCAAAAAAAATTTATTTATATTGATATTTCTAATTATCTAATTTTTTATAAGTAATATGTTTGAATAAATGTTAGTTCTTCATATGTTTGTTCATTTTTAATCCTTAATTTTATTTATTGTTCTGTGTCATATCAGTTGGGAAACGACCTTCATGTATGTCACAATAATACTTCTATATATATTCCCTTAATATAATATGGTCCCCATAAGTAATTTTGATATATTTAGAAATTTTTCATGAATTATGAGTCCTACTCTAGGCCTTCTCTATAAAATATTCCATTAGATGGTGAGAGTAAATCAAAGAGTTATTAGAGGTCATGTTTTGTAGGATGCTTCCCCTAAGACAATTTATGGACATTTCATGTCCATGGTGAAAATTATAGATATTTTATATCCAATATCAATCCTTTAAAGAGCTATGATATCAATTTGGATTGTTTCTCTCTTTTAAAAATATTTGAAAACATTGATGGCGTTTTTTAAAGTAATAGATGATGGTAATGTGCATATAGTTGTATAACGTTTTTCTATTCTAGTGGGATATAATATTTATTCTAGTTAATGCATCATTTGATAATCAAGAAAACATATTCATGACATTTGGGAAATATAAATTATCTAATAGGGAATGTGAGTGATGGAAATGTATCATGACAAATTAAAAGAATAAATAATAATATGATAATAACCTTGATTCTTGTGGTGAGAGGAAATAAGTAAGACTATGAAATAGTTATTCTAAAAATAAATGGGGGTATTCTTTGAAAAATTATGTTAATTAATATGGGCAATTGGATTTTATTATATTTATTTATACATGAATAATTTGATGAATTGTGTTTTTGATTGGGGGAATATATTGTTAAAAAAAGTGACTTAAAGAACATGAAATTATTAGTGAATCATCTCTAAACACATATTTATTAGATTAGGGAAATATTCATTTTCTCTAGTAGGGGTTCCAATTCTCCTAAAAATGGATTATTTCATTTAAGAAGTTCAATATTCAATAAAATATATAGTTTTATGTCAATTCAGAATGGATGGAAAATGTTACAATTGGATTATAGAATTTAGTAGAAGTTGTCACTAATTTAGGTGTTTTGTATAAAAATGATGAATGTGTTGTATATATGATGTAGAAATTATGTGATCATGAATATATATCTTCCATAGAACAAAGTATTAATCCAAATAGGAAATGGTAAAATATTATTTGGTTATAAAGTCCTTAATAATGATTTTACAAGGAATGTATAAAAGGTTGATTTATGTCATCATAATGAAGAAAAATTTGTTTAAATAAAGACACAATATATATTTATAATACATGTATTTAATGAAGATAACACCTATTTGTAGGAGTGTAAAAATAAATGGGACTTTATGGTTTTCCTCCTAGTCTATTTCATGTAATTAAATTTTTTACATCAATAAGATCATACATGGGATCCATGGTGAAAGAACCCATGATATGTGTAAGCATAGAAATTGGATATTTTAATTTTGTTTAAATAAAAATCATTCAAATGAATTAAAAATGATATAACCGTTACTGAATTTACCCATGGATCATATGAAATTATATCAAATCTTGAAGAATAAAAATTGAATCATTTCATAATTGGTATGTTTTTTCATTCACTAAATGTTGATGTAATGCACTATTCCATGAAATTTCATATCTAGAACGCCCCAATAGTTGAATATTCTAGTTTTTTCACACATATAACCCATTATGTGATAATAAATTATTTATCCCCTAGATTCTATAAATTTAAATCAATGAACTTTACAATGCATCTTTAGTAACTCTATGAATGGGTGATCTATTAGTGACACAAAAACAATCAAATATTTTAATTTTTTTTCACTCTGTAAACCAATAGATAGTGCTTTAGAGGATTTAATGTTAATTAAATAGTCTCCCTTATTACATTTTATGCTATAAAATTGTATGTATTCATAGGGTTAACTATTAAAATATTTAATCTTATCCCCTTTAAAAGTTTTAACCCAAAAAAACAATCTATATCACCACTAGTTTATGGAATAACATGTTTTAGTTTGCCAAAGTATTTAAACACTAACTTATGATTATTTTAATGTAATGTGTTGAATAATGAGATATAAAGTTACCACATTCCTTCTATATTTATTTGATAAACATTGTTTTGTAACATTATTTTGAAAAAGAATAGTATTCTCATGTTCACTTTTATTTTAAAATAACTACTGAATACCTTTTGAAATATATTTATCAATTATTGTTCTGTAATTTTATATTTTAATTGAGTTAATATAATTTTAATCCTTTACACATGAATTACCTTTTATAGTAGAATAGTGTCCCCACTATGTCATACTATCAAATTCATCCAAATTTTTGGACATTTTTAATACACTTTGTGAGTTTTCATGTAATGAATTTGTTCACATGTAAAATAATAACCAGACTGATTGGAGACATGGATAGAAGAACAACTCCCCATACAGTAGAGGATGGAGACTAACAGTAGGGGTTTTATGGTGGAAAAGTGGGGTGATTATACAATATGGATTGGTACTAAATATGTAGGAAGACAAAATAAAAAAATAATTCATTGCATATGATAATAAATGATCATAAATATTAAAAATATAACATTGTCATTGAAAAATAGTTATCCAGGCATGAACATTCCATTTCATGATACAATCAGTCAATATACATCAGTTAATAAATAAAGTATAACATGATATGAATATAAAATAAATAAATTGAATTCCAACCCCATGTAGGTATCCTATGTACTTTCTCATCCCCTACTACATATCAGGTAATAGTCAATAATATTTAATAGTAAAAAAACATAATTCATGATTATATCTTGCAATCAAGAAATTTATCATAGTACCATATCATGTATTGTGTGTGAAAACCAAGTGTGACACCAAAAATGGTGTCTAATGAAAAAGTTCTCTTGGAATATAAAATTATTAGTGCAAAGAGATATTAATAAATTTTTAATGACATGATACATAAACAACATTGTTGAGCTCATGTCCCTTGTGGGACACCTGGTTGTCCATAACTATATTGTTATAAAATGGAATAATTAATAAATTGAAAATTTATATAAATCCACCCATGACCCATGGTATTTATCAATGGTGTTCATTTAAATAGATAATCATACCTTGATTCGTATTTAAATAATGGCAATGGACCATGTATCTATCTAAGGGAGCGTGAAAGGTCATATCCAACAATTTTAAATAAATAATAAGGGATTCCATGTCAATAAAGAGGAATTCCATATATGTAATTTAAGATACCTAATAAAAAAACCACATTACTTAATTACAATAACCCATTGTGGAGAACAATTTCCATAATTTCATAATGATTCATAATTTTTTCAAACCAATATACCTTTCTAACCTATCCAAGGAATTCTATATTGGAATGAATGTATTACTCAAGCTATACTATAATTAACATGGAAATTTCAATTGATAAATAAAAATATTCCATGAGAAATATCCTTTCCAAATTCAAAATTTACCATATTTAATTCCCTTAATCAATTCCAATTCCAAATCAATTTATTTTATCATGTTTGTCATTTATTATTTTCTAGCATGGAGTAAGTGGTAAGGAATATTTGGTTTACCCAAATCATATAGAAAGTTATTATATTTCATTTATCAAAAGAGAGATTTAAAATGGGTTATGTATGAAATACCAACCTTATAAATAACCTTCAAACAAAATTAGTCAATTCCCATTACAGGAGTTACGAAATACACAAAATGTGTCATTATTATTATTTATGTACAGTTCTCGGCCGTGAATAAATATATGACACACCTATGGGGTAATCCAACATTGATGTTGGAAACCTCAATCCATGTCATGGTGTCTATAAAAATTATTTTTGTGTTCAAAACAATTCAATTTTTGGTATTTCATTATTTAGTGGAAATATTTAGAAATATCAGCCTTATCAAACGACAACATTTTATAATTAATCATTGTTTCTTGGGAAATGGGACAGTCCATGTATATCATTCCTAGAAAGGTCTACTCATCAATTAGAGGGTATTTATTCAATATAAAAATTGAAAAATCCAAATAATTTAAAATCACCCAAAATAGTATATATGCCCTCACAAGGAAATGACATCCATGATTGCGTGAAAAGATAAGAAAGGAATTTAGTGGAATGATAGACAAACCAATGGTGATCAAACAAAACCGACGATGGTCGATTCCAACCCTAAAAGGGAGAGATACATCAATGCCTAGGTAGAAAAAAAATGTTTATAGCCAAGAATATAGAGTTATTGTGCCTAAATAGAAGGAGAATGGGTGGCCTTTAGGTTAAAATAATGATGGAAAAATATTAAATCCAACCTGTTTAACAAGGAGCATTTTGTATTCACATGGTTATACTAACCATTTTCCAACAATGTGGAATCAATATCAGAAATGGAGTGCCTCTCACACTTTTAGATAGACCGTCAATTTTATATTCACTTCCACAGTCTAAAAGACCCCCACCCGTGGCTAAGAACATTGTTAGAAAACCATGTGCATGAACTGCACGTAAACTATTCAATTATCAGTAATTCTTAATGTTATGTATAATAAGTTTTATGGTTTCATAAACCATTTTACATCCCTATAGGGTTAAAATTTTGGGATAATAGGTTACCAAAAAATGTTTCCTAACATTGAACCACCCCATTTTTATTCAAAATCGTTGATTTCAAAGAACGAGTTTCCCAAAACAGATATGGACACCTACGACATCTCTTTCTTTTTTTGCAAGTAAAAGGCAGAGGTCGGGAAACAATGCGGGTGATGGCCCAGCCCACGAGTGGTTACGTGGTCAGGCATGCAGTGGCCCGAAAATCCCCTACCTTCCCCAGGACCACCCAAGGGGTGAAGCCCAGTTCCCCAATGGGGGCTGGCACCGCGTAAACGCTTGGTTAACCGGCGTGCAATCGTGCACCGCGTGTGGTGAACATGCTTTTTAAAGCATACCCCCTGACAGGGTTCGAACCCCCGACCTCCCCTGAGGGAGGCGGAGCCTTCAACCACTCCATTCCAAAAAACATGATCTTATAACCTCCACACCATAGAACATCTCATCCCTGAGAAGCTTTGTGATACTATGAAAGCACATATTATCATTCATGTTTCATGAGTTTCCATTTAAACTGATAAATTTAATTTTTAAATACATATCACAAATTTAATTTATGTTTTAATTATATGATTCCTAAACCATTAAAATTTGATCCAACACTCATAACTTCTGCAAGAAAATAACGGAGTCTTTTAGATACGACTATCTAACCGAATAAATGATCATGTCAATGTTACCTTCATTATAAATACCATGATTATCTACCCCAAATATACTAGTAATTAATGGAAAACTCCATGTCATGGTACTCCGACCATCCGAAAAATTCTACCATATAATATCCCAAGAATTCTAATGATACTCCTATAACATTTCTCAGCAATATAAGATGGAAAAATTCTAATCAATAAAATCAAGTAGGGTCTTGATTTATTTTCCATAAAAATACCAACAAAACACTTACATTTTACAATTCTTATATTAGTGGTGTTCTAGATGGATTTATCATTAACCCCATTCATCTATTTGGTATAACTCGATTCAAATTTCATACAACTAACCACTTTTGAAAATTTATGGCTTTAACCCCTAACATGTCACCATAACCATATTTGTAAACCCTTTAACCAAATGTGTATATATATTATTTTAATCCCAATCAAAAAATCATGTACCCCATATACAATAAAATATCTTGATAGAATAATCCCAATATAAAAAATTTCTTATTATATAATACAATCACTATTAAATAGCATATCATAAAACTCTAGGATAATAAGGCCCTATCCTTAAACCTTAATTATTCTTGAGTTATTACCAGATTACACATTGAGGATCTTTTCAAGTTTAGAGTTTTAGAGAATTAGATCATGAAACTTGCATTACCTTCCACATTTAAACAAAGTGGTTACAAAAAAGACAATATTCATTCTTCCCATCAACGGAAACATATTTAAAATAAAACATGGATTCTTTCTTGACACATCCTTGACACGATAATCACATCATGTACCTTTCCCTTGACCTCTGAAAACATTTCAAGAACTTGGGATGAGCATAAAAAACTCAGTAATGGTTATAAAAATATGGAAAGGAAACATGAGTTCATATATACATAAGAATGAAATCATACTTTACCCATAAAACATAGGAACTCTAACATACCTCATCAAATCATGAATAAATCATAGAAATCATAAGTCATAAAAGGTAACTTGAGGCATTCACAATATTCTTACGTATGGAGTAACCCTCTTGGTTACGTTTGGAATACCCACCACAGCATATTCCCTAAATATCTTCGGAGAAACCTTAACGTTTCACTCCTTCGCGTTACCCAATGCATTGGAGAGATATATCGGGCTCACCCGCCCTTGGTTTATCACGGAACCACCTGTCTTCATAATAATGCCCAAGAACCTCAACAAAATCGTATCACATAAAACATGCACAAAGGAAACATAACATTTCCACCTTTCAATCACAAGATATCAATACAACACATTGATATAAAAACATTATGAAAACCATTTCAAATACCAAAATAAAAGAAAATTAAAACATGGTATTTATTTTTCTTTTAAAAAGAAGGTATGGTTTGTAGAGGAATCCGAAACTCAAATAATGGTCACGACGGCGGAGAAGTCGTTGTCGCCGCATACGTTTGACAAAAACATTCCCTTTTGTCGTTTTGTAAAACACTTCATATACAAAGATTCCTTTTGGATAAATGTAAAAGTCAAATGGATTTATACACCGTATAAAAGAAGGTTGTGTATAAAACAAAATATGCCTCAATGAATGGAGATTGAGACGAAGTCCCTTACTAAGAAGGTATCCTTGGTTTAAAGATAAATCAATTACATAATTATGTGTGAAAAACGAATACACCAAATATAACTGGATATTAATTGTAAATTAATCAATGGTCATTCACAAATATTCAGAGGATGACATATTCAATAACTACATGTTGAACCCAAAGAAATCGAAATTGGGTTAAGAAGTTCCCTTGACAGCCTAAGGACGTCACATCAAAATTAGTTGATGAGAGATAGAAAAAGGGTATCTCATCACTTGGAAATAAAATTTCAATCAATAAAGATATATGAGAACATATCCCAACATAACAATATGTAAATTAAAATACCCCAAAAAAAGAATTCTTTTAAAAATAGGAGGGTGAATGGTTCCCTTACCGACATTGGTATCTTTCGAAACATACACCTCTTGAAAGAAGGACAATACAACATTGATGTAAATACTCATAAAAGAAAGTATATTACACAATGAGTAAAATAATGGGAAGTACATACACCACTCAAAATAAAATTTTGGCAAATGTAGCATAAATCTCACGGGAATAAAAGTGAGATGAAAAATCCCTTACGAAAACTCGGTAGCCTAACAGCGCCACTTAAAACGTCCAAAAATGGATTGATTAGATCAAATAGGGTCTCTCATCATATTAACATAAAGTTTAAAGAAATAGTAATATTATAGAACATCCCCCAACATAACAAAGAAGATCATAAAATAAGTGACATAAAAGTGAGTACATAAAAATAAAGATAGAGGATAGATCTCTTACGAAAATTCGGCAGCCTAACGACGATACTCAAAACGTAAAAAATGGATTGACGAGAGAGAATAGGGTCTATAATCATATGAACATAAAAATTACAGTAAGAGTAATATAAAATAACATCCCAATAACATGAAATATGATCTTTAAAAGGAATGACATAAAATAGTGTACTTAAAAAGAATGAGAGGAGTAGGATCCCTTACCCCAAGTCCAACTTGTCTTGTTCGTTTCTTTATATTACTAAATAATAAACTTTGGTCAATTAATAATTGCCTAAGTACCTCCTTTAGAGATTATTATTCAGTTCATATCACATATTATAATGATATAATAATTGTTTAATGATGTTAGTTCATATCAGACGTTTTTGCCGATGTTTTGTACATGAGTCAAAAATGAACTTGTTTGAAAAAAGATTGCCCATCTGGTTATATGTAAATAATTTACAGAATAGTATTAATGATTAAAATATCATATAGATCCATTAAATATTCATTTTATACTATTCCATATCATTTTTAGATAAAAAACAAAAAGTAGCGTTCATGGAGACGGTAGGTCGTACGTACGCATGAACGCTACTTTCATTTTTTGTCATATTAATGGAATCAAAATAAAATGGGAGATATATATATATATATATGTTATAATTATAGAATTATATCCATAATTTAGATGTAATATATTACATATATATCCATTATATATATGTACTTATAATATTACATAACATTTTGAGATAAGAAATGAAATGTACCATTCATGGAGACGGTACGCCGTACGTACGCATGAATGCTACTTCCATTTATATTTCATATTTAATGGAATTAAAACATAATGATACATAATATTATTTTAATTTCAGTATGGTATCATATATAATATCATTAAATATATCCTTTATACGTACCACATATGGTATTAACGAATCAAATCACTTTGAGGGGGCGGTAGTCCGCACTTCATCAAATGAAGATATCGCGTTTACCCATAATGGAAACCATAAAGGTATGACATAAATGAAAAATACAGAATCTTAAGTAAGTAATAAACATATTAGATATCAAATATAAATATAGTGTCATCTTAATGGCCACCTTTGATGGTGTTAGAATAATGTTGAACAATCATCGTTTCGGGAGGCAGAAATTCACCATCCACGGAAACAGTATGTTCTTTAACCATTAGATGTAGGTTTTTGTAAGTTTAGCTAGAATACTTCTTATAACAACATCATAGTATATTGAATATAATGTATTTGTTACAAAATAAATTAATAAAAAGAGTTTAGGGGGTTTGAGAACCAAAATAAAACAAAAGGACACAAGTGAAGACATTACCTTAAAATCGGGTAACTCCCTTTGGTTTGAGCTCAAAGGCTTCCTTGGGAAGAATTCTGCCCAATGTGAGGCTTCAAGGAGTAATAGAGGAAAGTTTAGAGACAAAATGGGCATGGGTTGGCCGAGTCAAAGTCTTTGGGAGTGTGGGGAAGGAGGTAGAAGTGGGGGCCTTTTATTAGAGGAGAGGAGGTGCACTCTTGTAAAGTTACAAAATGATACTTTATTTTCAAAAGATTATTGGATTTTAAAGGTCCAACATTGATTTATTTCGAGGATAAGGTGATAAGGGTTATAAATCCACTCATACAATAGGTTTTGGACATGTGTAGGTCTTAGATATTAAATTATCTTTCAATTTTATTTAAATCGTTAAATAATGAGGCCATCGCTGCATCATCATGATGTCATAAATAATTTAATTTATTTAATGTCTAAAAATTATAAAAAAAACTACTATTATGTATGAAATCTTTTTATCTTTCAAATGACTTTTTATAGTCAAAAATATGACTTTTATAACCCCATGTAAAAATTGTTTTAGTAAAACAATTCAAGTTTTAGTAAATATTTATGCCATTTTCCAACCAATGTGGCTCCATGGGGTCCCCAAGCTGTCCCATGGATTTTATTGGTCGGCCATGACACATCCAATGAGGTTAGGACATGTTTCTTGGTCATTTCATTTTATTTAAACATTATTCTTACCATAAACAACACTAATTACCTCTAATCGCGATTAGAAACATAATAAGTTACTATTCACCAAAAAAATATTTTTATCCCATTGAACCACATTTTACTTCTTAATGAAAACCATGTATTTCAGATTTTTTGAAATTCAAAACACAAATAGGGAAAAATTTCATTTAAACGGAAAAATCAGTTTTTATAAGTACCACTTAGTGGATTCACTATTCATCAAAAATTGAAGTTTTTCAGAAAAATCCCAAAAATTCACCCTAAGCTATATTTGATATTCCAAATTCAAAAATGAAGTCTATTTTGAAAAATTCAAAACATATAAGTCACATTAATTATTTTAATAATTAATTCCCACAGTTAGAGAAAATTGCGTTTTTATGAAACAATAAGTATCAAAAGATTGACACTAGTTTAAGTCTGATTTCAAAGTGAAATTAATTCCAATGACCAATATTGGATTTAATTGTAAAAATATATTCTAATTTCACTTTAAAACCAATTCAAAAGATAATCTAATCATATAAATAAAATAGATTAAAAATAGGTTATGAATTAAAATACAACATTTTACACTATTCATTAAAAATGAACTTTATCGGAAAGATACCAAAAATTTACACAAAGTAAATTTTGATGTCCCAACTCTTAAGAAGAGTTTTATTTGGTCCAATAGAATGTATAAGTGTGAACAAAACTATATTTAACGACGGATCGCCATCAAAAGGTGATAAGTGAACCTTTAGTGAAAACTAGGGCATATACGCCTAAAATTGAATTCTTTCCGTATTTTAAGCCTTTATATTTTATTGGATAAATGTAAAAACATTTAAAAACTTATATAATAATATTTTAGTTATTTATATCCATTCCCACCAATACAACAGCTACATGTTAACTACCATTTAAAATAATATTATTTTATTATTAGAGTACAATGTAAGATTCCCACGAAACTCGTTGTTGCGTGTTGGGTACGCCATCGAGCATAGCGTCCCCTTTAAAGTCATATTAATATTTTATTCACAAATATGGATAAATATGACAATGTCAAATTCTTTATTTACCTATGGTGTTACATCCTTCCCCCTTTTGGAAATTGCGTCCTCGCAATTTTTAAAATTGAGCTTGGAAACATCATTTAAAGTCCCACATTGGAACAAGAGTCGGTAAAACAATCACCTTAAAATAAAAGACGATAAGTACAGAGGTCACCCTAGTTAACCCATACTAGGATACCTTTTATAAAAACATGATCATGGAAGAAAAAGAAAAGGGTCATGTTCTTGAGGGAGAGTGATAGTAAACATGTCTAGGAGAAAGTTAACCATAAGAAAATCACAAACTTGTGATGGGTTAAACGGTATTCGATTCCCCAGTAGAAAAATTTAATAGACACCATTTTTGTTTTAAGTTAATTTTTATTGAGGAATTTATTAATAAGGAAACATAATCAATTATCATGTTGACTTTCAACTTTTACTAGATTCCTTAATCAAACTCATATTTTTTTCCAAAAGATGAGTATTTAGGGACACTTGTTCGCATTAAGAGTACTATAATCAACTTCTAGAGAATCACCTAATCCACCAAAAAGAACTATATACTTCCCATATCATTAGACCTTATCCAAAAAGAAAACCAAAAAGTTTAGTACAAGGTCAGATAATCCAGAAAAGGATAACCCTTTAAAAAGAAAATATATGCTTAATCTCTAAAATTTGTCCAACAAATCCCAAAGTTCAATGAGGACCATCCGATAAACAATTTTTCCATAAAATTATTCAAAGTAAACCAATATAAGATTGAAACCCAAATATTTGAAGGATTTAGTCACATAGTCTTCCATGTTAAATCGTAACATTTATCTCCAAAAAACATCAGTTGCTCCTAAAGTCTCGTATTGAAAAGTAATTAACCTAATCACAAATCTTCCATGATAGGTTAATAATTTTCAAAATAACCCAAAATCAAATTACTCTTAATTCATAAAATCATATAACTAAAAATAATCACTCAAAATAACTAGGTACTTTACGTAGTCCAGTGGTAGGCGGTAAATACCAGTCACACTTTGGTTGTGGGTTTGATTCCTGCAGCTTTGTCCGACGTGACGGGTAGTCACATGGTCTGCGTGTCGCCTTTTTGCAAAACTATATAATACTCAAATCATTCCCCAAAAAGAGATAAAATCATCAAAAATAACCATAACATAATTTAACCTCGATTTTATCTCATGCCTTTCACTTCCATCATAACATATGGTAACCCATAATTACCTCAAAAGTAAGGATCATATAAACTGTAATGGTTACCATTATAATTATTACCTGAACTTCCACATAGATTGGTCATCTCGTACATGATGCATTAAATATCATACCAAGGTTCAAGTGGTTGATCATGACTCCTTGATAGTTGGTTTAGAATAACCACGAGTTTCCTCATTGAATCCCCCATTTTATCTAGTATCTTAATCATAGAACCACAACAGTTTCCTTCAAACCTGTTGTCTCTTTGGTTCCTGCTAGATCCATCCATTCACTAAAAACAGAATTGTCAGTGTGAGTATATCAACAAAAACTTCATGTACTAATGAGGAAGGTAAACACTAAGATACACTTATTCATTCACTTTATCTAAAACTATGACTCTTTCTGAAATCCTAACCATTATGGTAATGCCACTTATGCTTTAAGAATACCCCAACCTCTAATGTTATCTAAACCGACCTTTGATACCAACTATAAGGCCCCAGCCTTAAACCTTACTTATTCTTGATTTATTACAATATTACACATTGAGGATCTTTTCCGGTTTAGAGTTTTATAGAATTAGATCATGAAACATGCATTACATTCTACATTTAAACAAAGTGGTTACATAAAAGATAGTATTCATTCTTCTCATCAACGGAAACATATTTAAAATAAAACATGGATTCTTTCTTGACACATCCCTAACACTATCATCATATCATGTACCTTTCCCTTGACCTGTGAAAAAACATTTGAAATACTTGGGATGAGCATAAAAAGCTCAGTAAGGGTTATAAAAATATGGAAAGGAAACATGAGTTCATATATACATAAGAATGAAATCATACTTTACCCATAAAACATAGGCACTTTAAAATACCTCATAAAATCATGAATAAATAATAGAAATCATAAGACATAAAAGGTAAATTTAGGCATTCATAACATTCTTACGTAGGGAGTAACCCTCTTGGTTACGTTTAGAATACCCATCACATCATATTCCCTAAATCTCTTCGGAGAAACCTTAACGTTTCACTCCTTCGCGTTACCCAATGCATTGTAGAGCTATATCGGGCTCACCCGCTCTTAGTTTATCACGGAACCACATGTCTTCATAATAATGCCCAAGAACCACAACATAATTGTATCAAATAAAACATGCATAATGGAAACATAACATTTCCACCTTTCAATCACAAGATATCAATACAACACATTGATATAAAAACATTATGAAAACCATTTTCAATACCAAAATAAATGAAAATTAAAACATGGTATTTATTTTCTTTTAAAAAGAAGTTATGGCTTGTAGAAGAATCCTAAACTCAAATAATGGTCACGGCGGCAGAGAAGTCGTTGTCGTTGCATACGTATGACAAAAACATTCCCTTTTGTCGTTTTGTAAAACGCTTCGTATAAAAAGATTCCTTTTGGATAAACATAAAATTCAAAGGGATTTATACACCATATAAAAGAAGGTTGTGTATAAAACAAAATATGCCTCAATGAATGGAGATTGAGACGAAGTCCCTTACAAAGACGATATCCTTGGTTTAAGGATAAATCAATTACATAATTATGTGTGACAAACGAATACACCAAATATTTGTGGATATTAATTTTAAAATAATCAATGGTCATTCACACTTATTCAAAGGATGACATATTCAATAACTACATGTTGAACCCAAAGAAATCGAAATTGGGTTAAGAAGTTCCCTTGACAGCCTAACGATGTCACGTCAAAATGAGTTGATGAGAGATAAAAAAAAGGGTATCTCATCACTTGGAAATAAAATTTACCTCAATAAGGATATATGAGAACATATCCCAACATAACAATATGTAAATTAAAAGACCCAAAAAAATAAGTCTTTTAAAAAGAGGAGGATGAAAGGTTCCCTTACTGACATGGGTATCTTTCGAAACATACACCTCGTGAAAGAAGTATAATACAACATTGATGTAAATACTCATAAAAGAAAGTATATTACACAATGAATAAAATAATTGGAAGTACATACACCACTCAAAGGAAATTGTGGAAAATGTAGCATAAATCTCATGGGAACAAAAGTGAGATGAAAAATCCCATAAGAAAACTCGGCAGCCTAACGGCGCCACTTAAAACTTCCAAAAATGGATTGATGAGATGAAATAGGGTATCTCATCATATTAATATAAAGTTTACAGAAAGTTTAATATAAAATAACATCCCCCAAAATAAAAAAAGAAGAGCTTAAATTAAGTGACATAAAAGAGAGTACTTAAAAAGAAAGAGAGAGGATAGATCTCTTACGAAAATTCAGCAGCCAAACGGCACCACTCAAAACTTCCAAAATGGATTGATGAAAGAGAATAGAGTCTCTAATCGTATGAACATAAAACTTACAGTAAGAGTAATATAAAATAACATCCCAATAACAATAAATATGATCTTTAAAAGGAATGACATAAAAGAGTGTACTTAAAAATGAAAGAGAGGAGTAGGACCTCTTACCTCAAGTCCACCTTGTCTTGTTCGTTTCTTTATATTCCTGAATAATAAACTTTGGTCAATTAATAATTTCCTAAGTACCTCCTTTAGAGATTATTATTCAGTTCATATCACATATTATAATGTCATAATAATTTTTTAATAATGTTAGTTAATATCAGACGTATTTGCCGATGTTTGGTACATGAGTCAAAAATGAACTTGTATGAAAAAATATTGCCCATGTAGTTATATGTAAATAATTTCCAGAATATTATTAATGATTAAATTATCATATATATCCAGTAAATATACATTTTATACTATTCCATATCATTTGGAGATAAAAAATGAAAAGCATCGTTCATGGAGACGGTAGGCCGTACGTACGCATGAACGCTACTTTCATTTTTTGTCATATTAATGGAATTAAAACAAAATGAGAGAGATATATATATATGTTATAATTACAGAATGATATCCATAATTTAGATGTAATATATTACATATATATCCATTATATATATGTACTTATAATATTACATAACATTTTGAGATAAGAAATGAAATGTACCGTTCATGGAGACGGTAAGCCGTACGTATGCATGAATGCTACTTCCATTAATATTTCATATTTAATGGAATTAAAAAATAATGATACATAATAGAATTTTAATTCCAGTATGTTATCATATATAATATCATTAAATATATCCTTTATACGTACCATATATGGTATTAACGAATCAAATCACTTTGAGGGGACGGCAGTCCGCACTTCCTTAAATGAAGATATCGTGTTTACCCATAATTGAAACCATAATGGTACTCCATAAATGAATAATACATAAGATTAAGTAAATAATAAAAATATTAGATATGATATATAAATATAGTGTCATCTTAATGGACACCTTTGAAGGTGTTAGAAGAATGGTGAACAATCATCGTTTCGGGAGGCAGAAATTCACCATCCACGGAAACAGTATGTTCTTTAACCATTAGATGTAGGTGTGTGTATGTGTAGCTCGAATACATCTTATAACAATATCCTAGTATATTGAAGATACTGGATTTGTTACAAAAAAAATTAATAAAAAGTTTTTAGGGGGTTGGAGAAGCAAAATAAAACAAAAGGACACAAGTGAAGACATTACCGTAATATTGGGTAACTCCCTTTGGTTTGAGCTCAAAGGATTCCTCGGGAAGACTTCTGCCCAATGTGAGGCTTCAAAGAGTAAGAGAGGAACGTTGAGAGACAAAATGGGCAGGGGTTGGCCGATCCAATAGCTTTGGGAGTGTGGGTAAGGAGGTAGAGGTTGGGGCCTTTTATAAGAGGAGATGAGGGGCACTCTAGTAAAGTTACAAAATGTTACATTATTTTCAAAAGATTTTCGGATTTTAAAGGTCCCACATTGATGTATTTAGAGGATAAGGTGATAAGGGTTCGAAATAAACTCATCCAATAGGTTTTGGACATGTTTAGGTCTTAGATATTACATTATCTTTCAATTTTATTTAAATCGTTAAATAATGAGGTCATTGCTGCATCATTATGATGTCATAAATATTATAATTTATGTAATGTCTAAAAATTATAAAAAAAACTACTATGATGTAGTAAATCGTTATAGCGTCCCCTTTAAATTCATATTAATATTTTATTCACAAATATGGATAAATATGAAAATGTCATATTCTTTATTTACCTGGGGTGTTACAAGGATATTCAAAATTATTATGGGCCTGACACTAAAAATAACACTTTACCCCATTCCTTATTCAAATAATTAAAATGAATTTATAGATAAATGTATATTTAAACAGTTCTTTTTATCATATGGAATATGATAACAAAAAAACATCCAATTATTAGTTTCAAAATCCCATAACCCATCACAAAAGTGGGTTTCCCACTAGTGATAGACATCATTCACCCCATGATAATATTATTCATATCAGTATATTAAAGAAATTATTTTCCAATTATAATGTCACATGAATCGTACAATCTCATACATAATGAATAGAAATCATAATAACCCCTCACTATTTATCACTAAAATTATAACCACTCATCACCCATTCTCACTTCTCCAGAATAGTATCTATTGAATTCACTGAGATACATATCATAATGGGGTCACCACCATCTGTAGATGATGGTGTTATTTCTACCATCTAGATTTCATGAAATTCGCCATAAGTGGAAAATGGTGTATTTTTATACCACACATGAAAATAAATTAGGTTAAATTGTCATTTATCTGATGTTATTTTCATATAATATATATAATGTCAATATATTGGGCAAGAAGATCTATAAACTAATAGTACAGAAATATTCCATAATTTTTTATACCATTCAGATATGAATAACTCATTTTAATCCACAATTCCTTAGTTCTCACATGGACACTCATTGATTAACTATTTATACAATAACCCATGAAACATTCGGGTTCCAAACATGCCACACTCATTTGGATTAAACTCTGTAGCACCTAGTTACAAACATGACTCATGTGCTCCTAGTTCATACATTAACAACGAAATTTTTATTTTTCTATATGGAATTGCAGTATTAAAATTCTAGGATCATTCCTTTTAACTCCTCTTAAAAATATGGTTTGTCCCTTTGATTTAATTAATTAAATGACCAATTTCCTAATGGAATATTTTCAAACATTAAATATTCAATGCACAACCACTATTCAACTAGACCAAGAACTGATACAATTCACCCCAGTCAAATTCAATTATAATACCTACCACCCAAGACGCTTCCTTGGAAATGAGAAGCATCACTGTACCCATATCCAAAAACCTGATAACATTCCATGAAATTTTCATTACACAAGTATAATAAAAATCACATTACCACTAATGGAATCTATAATCCCATTTCATCAACTATCATAGGTTTCCCATGATAAAAAATCATATCCTAATCACTAGGGTCTGAGTTAGACAAATGGGACTCTATTATAAAACATTAAAAATGCTAATAAAATATCTCAAAAGTGGTGAAAATGATGTTAGAAAATGAATCCTCAACCAATAAGTGTTAAATTCAGTCAGCAGAGGAATACAAGCATCACCCAAAATGCATGAGCCTACTCTAATTTGATTTATTCTGAGCATCCATACATGGGAGTTCTCTATAGTAGTTAATATTGAAAACATACATTATTATATGATTACATTCATTGGGTATTTGTGTATGGTAATACCACATTCAGTTTCATCCAGCTAACTAACATCCCACCATTATGGTGTTCCCCTTTAGTATCAAACAGTCCAATCTGAATCAAATCATCCTAAAATGGAACATAAATAGAATTGAATCTTATCTCAAATTTCCACCAATTTTCCATATACAATTATGATACCCTAATGGGATGACCCCTCACTAAATCGTAAAACGTTGAGTTTAAACTAATTTGACTCCTAATATGTCACTAGACTCTACCACCTAACTTCTGGGTTCATGCAATAAAAGATAGATAGTAAATTATAATGGAAATGATAAAAATCATGTTCAATGTAACAATCATGTAAACACTAAAAATAACCATTATATTATGACACCTTGTTATAAATACCACTGATAGTTTTTTTTATGTTGTGAAATCTATTTACAATTATACTAAATATTAACGAATCTAATGTATATGAATTATATATGTACCATTTATAAAATAAAAAACATATTGGTCAATTATATAGCTGACCCCTCATATGATTCTTAAAAAAATCATCAATAAGTTCCTTTTAAAATACTAGTTTATCCATATTTTCTCAAAACTTTTTTTACTTACAAGAAAATTAAATTCTGTGTTATAGAGGAAAACACTATTTCAGTTGTAATTTAAATTTTAAATAACATAATACATATATTTATATATCTCAAGTTCATATTAATAGTGTTTAATAAATTTAAAGGTAATTCGTCAAAAAATATTCCATTATAAATTTATTTAAAACACTATATAAGTGACTACTGACACATTAAATAACAAACACATATAACATGAATACACCACCATGGGGTTTGGTACTATGGATTGTTTGAAACAAATGTGAGATGTGAGTATCCTTTTATGTATTCATGGGTCCAGTTATATAGCCATCGACTCCCGATTTATATAAGCATCACCCTATATATTACAATTAAAATAATAATAATTGAAAACCATAAAAAATTGATGTTTAAAACACCCATAGATGGTTTATCTGTAACATCCCAAGTTAGTATAGAATTATGGATTTTCTTATATATGTCTATTTATGAATTATATAGTTTTTTAATGACTTAAAATTAGAATAAATCCAATTGTAAGCATAGAATTCTCTAATATATTTATAAGATTGTTTTACTGCCTTTTGATGGAGAACCATTTTTAAATTTATATTTTGACAATTTTATAAGCTCTATTTGTCAAAATAAACTTATTCTTTAGTATTGTTACATTTAAAACTACATTGGATAAATTTTTTGTATTTTTCTGACAATGTTCATTTTTTTAATGAATAGTGAAAAATACTTCATTTTACTTCAAAACTGCGTTTTCATCTAATTTAATTTTATGGATAGATTATATTTTTAATTGGTTATAAAGTGTAAATAGAATATATTTTTACCATTTAATCCAATGGTAGTCATTGGTATTAATTTCACTTTGAAATTGGACATAAACAATTGTCAATCTTTTGATAGAAATTGTTTCAAAAAAATCCGCAATTTGTTTTGACAAAGGAAATTATTTTTAAATTAATTATTGATATTTCAATGTTTTTAATGTGGTAAAATGGATTACATATTTGGAATCAGAAGGTCCAATTTATATAATTAAGACTCTTTTTTTGACATTATGAATAGTAATGATGGTAATTGTCTTCAATTATCATGATTAATTAAGAATCAGGTAGTTAAGGGTAATAAAAAAATAACATAATAATATAAAATAAAACCGAAATGTGTCCTAATTCTACTGTTTGTGTCCTGGACTACCATTTGTTTCATTGTTCGAAACATAGGGACCCCATGGAATCACTTTTTAGTGATAGTGACACTTTATCATTTTATTTTTTAAGAAGGGAGAATATCACAAAACTATGTAACACCTGTGTAAAACAATTTTAATTTTGTATAAATAAATGATCAATGGGACCATAATTATTCATTGGAAATATAAAAATATTTCCTATATCATTCTATTTTTTTATAATTTTTAGACATTAAATAAATTAAATTTATGACACCATGATGATGCAGCGATTACCTCATTAATGAATGATTTAAATAAAATGAAAAGATAATGTAAAATCTAAGATATAAACTTGTCAAAAACCTATTTGATGAGTATATTTCTAACCATCATCACCTTATAATCGAAATATTTCAATGTGGGACATTTAAAATCTGAAACTCATTTTAATATAAAGTAACATTTCTTCACATTCCAAGAGTGCCCCTCCTCCCTCTTATACAAGGCCCGCACCTATACCTCCTTACCCACACCTATCAAGCCATTGGCTCAGCCACGATTTGCTCATTTATCTCTCAACAGCCCTCTCTTAATCCTATAAGCTTCACCTTATGAATAAAGCTCTTCAATAAACCCTTTTGGTTCAAACCAAGAGGAGTTACCGGATTTAATGGTAATGTCTTAACTTGTGTTCTTTTGTATTATTTTGCTTCTCCAACACACTAAACTTTTTTAATCCTTTATTTTATAACAACACAAGTATATTAAATATACTAGGATATTGTTATGATATGTATTAGAGCTACACTTACACACTCCACCATCTAATGGTTAAAGAACATATTTTTTCTATTGATGATGAATTTCTGCCTCACAAAACGATGATTGTCCAATATTTTTTAACACCATTAATGGTGGCCATAAAGATGCCATTATATTTTTATATGATATATATTAAATTTCTACTTTCATTATTCTTCTGTATTTTTCATTTATGGAATACCTTTATGGTTTCCATTATGGGTAAACACGATATCTTCATTTTTGGAAATGCGGACTACCGCTCCCTCAAGGTCATTTGATTCGTTAATTCCATATGTGGGACATATAAAGGAAGTAGTTAATGATATTATATATGATATTATACTGAATGTATAATATATCTTTATATCTGTATGATTTCATTCCATTAAATATGAAATAGAAATTAACGAAGCGTTCATGCGTACGCATGGCATACCGTCTCCATAAATGATGCATTTAATTTCTTACCTCTAAATGTTAAGTAATATTATAAATGAAAGTATATACTGGATATATATGATATAAAAGATATCTACATCATGAATATAATTCTGGATATAATGGATATTTTACCACATGAACAACTTGTAATTATAATGAGTTTATTTTTGACTCCAGTACCAATGATCGACAAAACGACTGTTATTAACATAAATAATTACAAAGTGTTCATAACATGGTAATAAGTAATATAAAATGAATAATGGACTTGAAAAAGGTTCTGAAGCAAGTAGAAATTAACTCATGTTTACTATTCAGGAGATTAAAAAATGATCAAGTCAAGTCAGACACGAGGTAAGGGACTTCGTCTCAATCTCCTTTCATTGAGGAATATTTTGTATTATACACATCTTTCTTTTATATGGTGTATAATCCCCTTTGACTTTAATGTTTATTCGAAAGGAATGTTTTTTATACGAAGCGTTTTACTAAACAAAAAAAGGTAATTTTTTTGTTGTACGTATGCGGCGACAACGACTTCTCCACCTCCATGACCATTATTTGAGTTTCGGCTTCCTCTACAAGCCATAACATTTTTTTAAAATGAAAAACAAATAACATGATTTACTTTTGTTTTATTTTGGTATTGAAGATGTTTTTGATAATGTTTTTATTATATTAATCTATTATTGATATCTTGTGATTGAAATGTGTTAATGTTATGCTTCCTTTATGCATGTTTTATGTGATACATTTATGTTATGGTTCTTGGGCATTGTTTATGAAGATGGGTGGTTCTGTGATAAATTTTGGGAGGGTGAGCCCGATATATCTCTCCAATGCATTGGGTAACATGAAGGGGTTAAACGCTACAGTTTCTTCGAAGAGATTTTGGGAATGTACTATGATGAGTATTCCAAACATAACCATGAGGGTTACTTTCTACGTAAGAATGTTATGAATGCCTCAAGTTACCTTATGTTTTATGATTTCGATGAGTTATTCATTATTTTATGAGATATATTAAAGTGCTTATGTTTTATAGGTAAAGTATGATTTCATTGATTCTTATGTATAAATGGACTAATGTTTTCATTCCGTATTTTTATATACCTTACTGAGCTTTTTATGATCATACCATGTTTTTGAAATTTTTTTCATAATTCAAGGGAAAGGTATATGATGTGATGATAGTGTCAAGGAAGTGTCATGAACGAATCCTTGTTTTGTTTTAAATATGTTTACTTTGATGGGAAAAGAGAATATTGTCTTTAATGTAACCACCTTGTTTAAATGTGGAATGTAATACATGATTTATGATCTAATTCTTTAAAACACTACACCTGAAAAGTTCCTCACTATGTAATATTGTAATAACTCACGATTAAGTAATTTTTATGGCATAGATCCTTATATTTGGTATTAGAGGTCGGTTTAGATAACTTTAGGAGTTATAATTCTATTAAATGATTATCCAAAAATATTTTTTTTATGGTCAAATTGAAATTATATAGAATTTGAAGATTACCATGTCGCATCATCTAAGACATGTTTGTTCAGAATGGTTTTCCGCAGAGAAAACAGGGAAGTAGTGATAGTAAGGCATACAAAAGGAAATGTCCTTTCGAACCAGCATCCTATGATGGTCGGAATTGGAAATGAACAGTTTGTTGCTGTAATGGTGCAGTTGACTCGAGAAATAATTAGTGGTGGTATCCATTCACAAGATCAGCTAGATCAACCATAGAGGAACATATTAGTGGTGGAACATTTCATGGGGCAACATCCCCCATCATTCAAAGGATCATCTAACCCTATTCTAGATGAAGGTTGGATTAAAGCACTAGAGAATATTTTTGAAGTCATGGGGTGTTCAGATAATCAAAAGGTTAGTATTTCAATTTACTATTTTGAGGGAGAAGAAGATCAGTGGTGGACGATGGTTAAAAATATCAAGGACACTAATGAGATTGATTCTCTCGATTGGGATGAATTCAAAGGTATTTTTCTTGAGATGTATTTTCCTAAGTCTGTTCAACTTAGGATGGAAACGAAATTCTTGGAATTGAGGCAAGAGGATGAATCAGTGGCTGCTTCAGCTTCACACGAGTTCAAGAGTTATGAAAATCTTGTTCGATGAGCTGAGAAGGAGGAAATGGAGTTTTTCGATGATCATGTGTTCTATAACAACCAATAGTATAAGAGAACGAGGTAGAAGGAGAAAGGGAATAATTCTTAAAAAAGGACTGATGGTAAGAAAAATAAGTATCCAATTTGTGATAAATGTTTTAAAATTCATGCTGGGGAATGTCTTCTGAATTCTGGAATGTGCTACCATTGTAGTATGATGGGACATAAGGCTCGTGATTGCACTAAAAACGATTAGGGAGATGGTAAGACCAAATTTGATTTATAGTTAGTGAAATGTTTCATGTGCAATGAGATGGTTCATTATGCAAACAATTGTTCAATAATGAGCTAAAATGATGGGAAACAGTCAAACTACAAGAATAAATGAGTGGTGTAATCCTTTACAACTACTTTAGTAGATTTTGGTCTAGAAAATGAAGTGGTATCAGGTACTTTGTTCATTTTCTCAGATAATGCTAATGTGTTGTTTGATTCGGGGTCTACAAATTCTTTCATCTCTAAAACATTTTCTAATAAATTTGGAATTCCATCTCAAGAAATGAATCCTGAACAATTGGTAAAAACACCTAGGGGGAATGTTGAGGCAAAAATAATTTATAAGATTATTCCAATACTTATCCGTGGGGAGAATCTACGTCAAAACCTTTTTTTTTTACCTTTAGTGGAGTTTGATGTTATCCTGGGTATGGATTGTCTCTCTATTTACCCTGATAAGATTGATTGTAGAGCTAAAAAGTTTCTTTTCAAAAAGACTTTCAGTTTCTGTACAAGAATGAACTCTTACTGTTGATAACATATCTAGAGGCTGAGAAACTTTTAAATGATGGAAACGATTGTTACCTTTCACATATTGTTGAAAACAAATGAACCATTCAGATTAATAATGTGCCAGTGGTAAATGAGTATCCTTATGTTTTTCTTGATGATTTTCCTAGAATAATACACATTCGTGATGTCTAATTTACTGTTGACTTATTTCCACGTGCTAAGCCAATTTCAAAACCCCCTTATCGAATGGCTCAAATTGAACTTTTAGAGTTGAAGGATAAATTAAAAGATTTATTAGATAAAGGTTTCATTCAACCTAACACATCACCATGGGGTGCTACTATATTATTTTTAAAAATAAAGATGGTTCTATGTGACTCTTCATTGATTATAGACCCATGACCAACATCACTATTAAGAACAAATATCCTTTTCCTCATATCGATGTTTTATTTGATCAGCTCCCGGGGGCTCAGTATTTTTCCAAGATTGACCTGAGATAGGGGAACCATCAGTTGAAGGTAAAGGAAGTAGATATTCTGAATACCACGTTTCGTACAACATATGGCCATTATGAATTTGTAGTAATGCCTTTTGGGATAACTAATGCACCTGCTGTATTCATGGACCTTATGAATAGAATTTTCCATGAGTTCTTGGATAAGTTTTTGGTTGTTTTCATTGATGATATTTTAGTGTTTTCTAATAGTAAATAAGAGCATGAAAGTCATTTAAGGGTTATTTTTCAAACCATAAAAGAAAAGAAATTGTATGGTAAATTTAGTAAGTGTGAGTTTTGGTTGCATAAAATTTCTTTCCGTGGTCATATTGTTTCTAATGATGGAATAATTGTTGATCCTACAAAAACAAGGGTTTTTTATGAATGGACATAACCCACAAATGTAACTGATATTCGTAGTTTTATTAATTTTCAAGGCTATTACCTTTGTTATAAATTTTTCCCAGTTATCTAGTCCAATGACTATGCTAACTTGGAAGGGTGCTAAGTCTATCTGGACAAAAGAATGTGATGATTATTTTTAGGAAATGAAAAGAAGATTGGTGAATGCTCGTGTTTTGGCACTACCTTCCTGGAATGGTTATTTTGTTATCTACAGTGATGCTTCATTGAAAGGACATGGTTGTGTCCTAATACAGAATGATCAGGTAATTGCTTATGCTTCAGGACAGTTGAAAATTCATAAGGTAAATTACCCTACACATGATTTGGAATTATCTACTTTTGTTTTCGCTTTAGACATTTTGAGGAATAATTTGTATGGTGTAAAGTCTGAAATCTATACTGATCACAAAAGTATAAAGTATATATTCACTCAGAAAGAATTGAACATGAGACATAGAAGATGGCTATAATTAATCAAGGATTATAATTTTACAATTCATTACCATCTACGAAAAGAAAATAAAGTGGTTGGTTCTTTGAGTCGAAAATGTAATGCTTCATTAACAATGTTGTGTCTGAACGTGATCCTTTGGTTAACGATTTGATGAAAATTGGCATATAAGTAGTTGGTGCAGGATGTTCTTCTATTTTGTTTCAGGTATCAGTGAAATCTTCTCTATCAGACATAATTAAGAAATCACATAAGAAAGATAGTGAGTTGCAGAAAAAGGTAGCACTGGTTCAGAAGGATAAGTTTCCTGAATTAAACATTGATTATGATTATTTATTGAGATTTGGGAAGATATTGGGTGTGTTTTCTGATTCACAGTTGAAGAGAGTGTTTTTATGTGAAGCTCATAGTTCTCTTTTTTCAGTTCATCCAAGCAGTACTAAGATGTATAGAGATATTCGAGAGTACTAATGGTGGGATGGAATGAAAATAAATATTTCTGATTTTACTGTGAAGTGTTTTACTTGTCAGTAGGTTAAATTATAGTGATATTTATTGAAGGGGATGCGTCAACCATTACCACTACCAGAGTGGAAATGGGAGAATATATCCATGGACTTCGTTGTTGTATTTCCGAAGTCACCTTGAGGTAATAATGAAATCTAGGTTATTGTTGATCGCTTGACTAAATCTGCTCATTTCTATGCTATACGAGATACTTTTTCTCTAGATCAATTGTCTTGTTTGTATTTTAAAAAGATAGTCAGGTTACATGGAGTTCCCCTCTCCATTGTATCTAATCGTGATCCTAGGTTTACTTCTATCTTTTGGAAAGGCCTTAAGAAGTCATTGGGTAATGAAATAAATTTTAGTACAACGTTTCATCCTCAATCAGATGGGCAGTCAGAACGAAAAATTTGGATTTTGGAGGATATGCTACGTGCCTATTCGATGGGTTATCATAGAATTTGGGACCGACATCTCTCTTATGTTGAGTTTTCATATATTAACAGTTTTCATTCTATTATACAGAATGCACCATTTGAGGCATTATATGGGATGCGGTGTCGAACTCCAGCTTTAGGGGATAAGTGGGTGAAAAGATGTTGATGTGACCAGAATTGGTATAAGAGTTGGAAGCAAAATTTTTGCTGATATAGAAACCCATGAGAACAGCTCGGAGCAGGCATAAAATTTATGCGGACTACAGGATGAGGGATCTCACTTTTGAGGTAGGTGATCATGTCTTCCTCAAAGTTTCACCATGGAAAAGTGTGATGCAATTTGGATAGAAATGAAGGCTAAGTCCAAGGTTCATTATACCATATGAAATAATGGTGAGAGTTAGATCAGTTTCATTCTGAGTGGATTTACCTTCGATTTTAACTTAGGTACACACTGTTTTTCATGTTTCAATGTTAAGGAAGTACATTCTTGATTCATCTCATATTATGAGTCCAGAGCTAGTTCTGTTGGAAGAGAATCTATCTTATGAGGAACAACCTGTCCAGATTCTTGACCACAGGGAGAAGGTGTTAATGAATAAGGTGATTCATCATGTAATGGTTTTGTGAAAAAACCACCTTATTGAAGAGGCAACATGGGAATCTGAAAATTCAATGAGGGATAAATACCCCCACTTATTCGATATGTAAATAAATTGCGGGGACACAATTTTATAAAGGGGGGAAGTATGTAACATCACATATAAGTAAAGAATTATGGATTTTCTTATCTATGACTATTTATGAATTAGATCATGTTTTAAAGACTTAAAATAAGAATAAATCCAATCTTAAGAATAGAATTATCTAATATTTTTGAAAGATTATTCTACCACCTTTTTCTCGAGAACCATTTTTAAATATATCTTTTGACAATTTTATAAGATATATTTGCCAAAATAAAATTATTATTTAGTATTAGGACATTAAAATTTACTTTGGATAAATTTTTGGTATTTTTCTGACAATGTTCATTTTTTAATGAATAGTGAAAAATACTGCATTTTACATCAATATTGATTTTTCATATAATTTAATTTTATGGATAGATTATATTTCTAATTGGTGTTAAAGTGTAATTAGAATAAATTTTTACAATTTAATCCAATGGTGGTCATTTGGATTAATTTCACATTGAAATTGGACATAAACAATTGTTAAACTTTTGATAGAAATTGTTTAAAAAAACACACAATATGTTTTGACAATGAGAATTGTTTTTGAATTAATTATTTAAATTTATATGTTTGGAATTTGGTAAAATGGATTCCATATTTTGAATCAGAGTGTCCAAATTATTTAATTAAGAATCTTTTGTTTTTTGACATTATGAATAGTAATGATAGTAATTATCTGTAATTATTGTGATTAATTAATAATCGGGTAGTTAAGGGTAATAAAATAATAACATAATAATATAAAATGTGTACTAATTCTACTTTTTGTGTCATGGCCGTCCATGGGATGCCTTGTGCCAAACTTAGGGACCCTATGAAATCACTTTTGGGTGACAGTGACACTTTTTCATTATATTTTTAAAGAAACGAGAATATCACAAAACTATGTAACACCTAAGTAAAACAATTTAATTTTTTTATAAACAAATTATATCTTGGACTATAAATATAAATTGGAAATATAAAAAGATTTTATACAACATTTTAATTTTTTTATAATTTTTAGACATTAAATAAATTTAATTTGTTATGACACCATGATGACGCAATGATTACCTCACTAATGAACAATTTTAATAAAATGAAAAAATAATGTAAAATCTAAGACATACACTTGTCAAAAACATATTGGATGAGTATATTTTAAACCCTTATCACCTTATCCTCTAAATATATCAATTTCGGTCCTTTGAAATCCGAAACTCATTTTAATATAAAGTAACATATCTTGACTATCCAAGAGTGCCCCTCCTCCCACTTATAAAAGGCCCCCACCTCTACCTCCTTACCCACACCTCTCAAGCCTTTGGCTTGGCCAAGCTCTGCTCATTTAATCTCTCCACATCCCTCTATTTATCCTAGAAGCCTTACCATTGGATGAAATCTCTTCACGAAACATTTTTGATTCAAACTAAGAGGAGTTACCTGATTTAAAGGTAATGTCTTCACTTGTGTTCATTTGTATTATTTTGCGTCTCCAACACCCTAAACTCTTTTTATTCCATTCTTTTGTAACAAAAACAGTATCTTAAATATACTAGGATGTTGTTATGAGATGTATTCGAGCTACACTTACACACACCTCCATCTAATGGTGAAAGAACATATTGTTTCTGTGGATGGAGAATTTCTGCCTCACGAAACGATGATTGTTCAATCTTCTTTTAGCACCTTTCATGGTGGACATTAAGATGTCAATATATTTATATATGATATATATTATTTTTATGTTTTCCTCATGCTTCTGTATTTTTCATTTATGGAATACATTTATGGTTTCCATTATGGTTTAACGCAATATCTTCATTTTAGGAAGTGCGGACTACCGCCCCCTCAAAGTGAATTTATTCGTTAATGCCATATGTGGGACGTATAAAGGATGGATTTAATGTTATTATATATGATATTATACTTTAATTATAATATACCTCTATATCTTTATGATTTCATTCCATTAAATATGTCATAGAAAGGAAAGTAGTGTTCATGCGTACGTACAGCTTACCGTCTCCATGAATGGTGAATTTCATTTCGTAACTCTAAATGTTATATAATATTTTAAATTCATGTATATAATAGATATATATGATATATAATATATCAACATCATGAATATAAATCTGGATATAATAGATATTTTACCACATGGACAAATTGTAATTATAAGGTGCTTATTTTTGACTCAAGTACCAATGATGGACAAAACGAATGTCATTAACTTAAATAATTACATATTCTTAATAACATAGTATTAAGTGATATAAACAGAATAATTAACTTGAAAAAAGGTTATTAAGCATGTTTAAATTAACTCATGTTTATTATTCTTGAGATTAAAGAACAATCGAGTCAAGTCACACACGAGGTAAGGGACTTCATCTCAATCTTAATTCATTGAGGCATATTTTGTTTTATACACAACTTTCTTTTATATGGTTTATAACCACCTCTGAATTTTATGTTTTTTCAAAGAGAATATTTTTTATATTAATCATTTTACTAAATGACAAAATGGAATGTTTTTATCATACGTATGCAGCGACAACGACTTCTCCGCCACCGTGGTTATTATTTGTGTTCCGGCTTCCTATAAAAGCCATAACATTTTTTTAAATGAAAAAAATACCATGTTGTACTTTTCTTTTATTTTGGTATTGATATTTCTTTAATGTTTTTATTATATCAATGTGCTATTGATATCTTGCGAATGAAATGTGGAAATGTTATTTTTTTTATACATGTTTTATGTGATACGATTATGTTATTGTTCTTCGACATTGTTTATGAAGAGAGGTGGTTCTGTGATAAACAAAGGGAGGGTGAGACCGATATAGCTGTCCAATGCATTGTGTAACACGAAGGGGTTAAATGCTAAGGTTTCTCCAAAGATATTTATGGAATATATTCTGATGGGTATTCCAAACTTAACCATGATGGTTACTCCATACGTAAGAATGTTATAAATGCTTCATGATACCTTTATGTCTTATGATTTCTATGAGTTTTTCATGATTTGATATGGTATGTTTAAGTGCTTATGTTTTATGATTAAATCATAATTTCATTGATTCTTATGTATGCATGGACTAATGTTTTCATTCCATATTTTTATATACATTACTGAAATTTTTATGTTCATCCCATGTTTTTGAAATATTTTTCACAGTTCAAGGGAATGGTACATGATGTGATGATAGTGTTAAAGAAGTGTCATGAACGAATCCATGTTTTATTTTAAATATGTTTCCTTTGATGTGAAAAGTGAATATTTTCTTTAATGTAACCACCATGTTTAAATGTGGAATGTAATGCATGATTTATGAACTAATTCTATAAAACTCTAAACCTGAAAAGATCCTCAATGCGTAATCTTGTAATAACTCATGATTATGTAATGTTTAAGGCACGGGGCCTTATATTATCACCCTTGCATCCAATGATGAAATTAACCTAATTGGGTAATTTGAAGAATATATGGATTCTGTATTATGAGTTATCATTCCCAATTTATTAAGTTACAAGGCTTTATATGATTCAATTGACAAACAATTTCATTTGAACCTATAAACAGTAATGTGTATTAATGAGATGTATTCAATTTTAGTAATACATTAAAAATAATATAATGGATATGTACCATGCTATGATAGTCTTACCTTGATCAGTTCAAACTTGTGATTCTTCAGTAATAAGGGTATCCATTCCAATATTAGGGGGGGGAAATTCTCCATAAGTTTCAAATTCTATCACATTTAATTAATATCCATATGAAATAACATGGATTAATTAATGAAATAAATTCCATTTCCATTTTCAAGAGTCTATTTAGGCTGTCTCATTTAAATAAATTTCTTAATGATTAACAAGAGAGGAATATAAAATGAAACCATCATGCTATGAGATAAAACACCAATAATGTTGATAAAGCAGCATTATTTATCTAGGAAAATTCCATAACCATAAAATAAAAATTCAACAAAGAATATAGGTAGAAATTTAATTAATCCCACAATCATGGAATATAGGAAACCCTGATAAATAATCTCAAAATCATGGTAAACATATTGGCATGATAAATATTCACAGAAAAATTGTATATAGATATGAATTCTAAGGATAAGTGATACCTATATTCTTGAAATAACGTATGAATAGAAATCCTTCATTTCAAATCCTGTATAAAAGTAAAATCCCCTAAATAAAGAATAATTTGAAATACTGCATTCACTCAAGGTGAAATAATAAAAATTAATTATCATCCTGATTCATAGTACATGAAATCATCATATAGTATGTAAAATTTACATTATGAATAGGTATAAAAAGAAAATAACATACCAATAGACACAAAATATGTATTAATCCAAATTATATGCTTAGAACCCTTGCTTCATATCATGTCCACTTCAATGAAGAGTAACAAAAATCATGAACAATCAATGAAATTATCCTAAAACTAATATATCTATCTTAGTGTAAAACATTCGTCTAAATAGGTAGTCAGTAAAATAGTATTTCCCATCCCCACCATTTTCCAAGGCATAAATAGTATATAAATACTAAATTGTGACTATAAATGTATAAAAATAAAACAAGAAAAAATTAATTAAAAATAACCATGTTATGATTAGGTTCCTCTTGGGACACAATTATGATCATAACTTCATCATCATAATCCATAAAGTCAATGTATTGTAAATTTTATATAAAAAACCTAGGAATAGTGGTACATAACCATATAATCCATGTATAGATGTATGAATATGAGGATTCATATTTAAATAAGGTGATCATCTATATTATCATTCTATGGAGATATAGAGAATTATTTCTATCAATTTTAAATAATAAATAATGAATTCCTTGTCTGAAAGTGGAGAATTGAATGTCCACAATATCAGATACATAAAATGGATTTCCATGTCTATTAATTAAAATAAATATTATATGAGTTCCAAGTAATAAAATAATTTACCATTCCCTATTTAGTCAATTCAGTATACAGTTATTTCCCACCAATGTCATTTTATATTAAAAACCATGTTTCAATCAAGACATACATTAATTAACAAGAAAAATTCAATTAATAAATAAAAAAGTCTATGAGAAATATCCATTATAAAATCAATATTCATCATGGTTCATTATTTTAGTAAAATATATTAAATTTAAATTAATTCACAGACCAATGGTTTCTCTTGTGTTATAATGTATAGTGGATTCTCCATGGTAATGAAACTAGCTTAGGTAAAAGTCATCCCACACGTGAATTTGGCTGGTGAAGGATGACGTGTGGTGTTGGGTTTGACCCCTGAGAGTTGTGGTTTAGAGGATAACATAACAAAATTACATTACATTAATTTTTAGATGGAGGATTACCATTTTTTAAAGGCTCCTTATAATCATTCATTAGAGTCTAGTTCAAATTTGGTTTTGGGTAATTTCCATGGATAATATAGATTTACTATAGTAGGCAATGTATTGTACGATAACACTCTAGAAGTGTGGGAACACTGGAATTTATTATAGACGAAATTTTTTAGTAGAACTATATTGAAATAGATTTCAAGGATCAAATATTTTCTTATAAATGGTGGAAATTCTGGTCATCAAGGCAGGAAGAACCGATGATGTCAAACTACTTGATCATGTGTAAGGGGACATGATCATGGGTCATTTGGACAACAAATTTAGTCACACCATCTATTAAATGGGTTACCCTTTACCCATTAAGATATTAGTCCATTTTATAATGATAATAATAGGTTTAAAACATAAATTTTGAAAAAATATCATTTAATTACATTATTTCGGTTATTCATATGTGTCAAGAATATAGTAAGTGTCCAAGGACCAAGTGGTTCTAAGTAACCATCTTGGATGTCAATATATTAAATTTAAAAAATCACTAGAATGTGACAAAATAGTTCATGTATAAATCATTGAACTTAAATAATTCTATTAGTTCAAATTAATCTCTCCATCTGATAAGAGTTATCCCAAAAAAACCATGGGGAGATTTCATCAATTATATAAAATTTAATATTTTGGGAAAAGAGATGAACTCCCAAAATAGGTAGCCCACATTCTGGTCACCAGCAAAAAATCATGTCACAAGGTCTAAAAACATCAAGGTTATGTTTTAAGCAGTTCAATTTTTTTTATTTCAATATTTATGAAAAATATACTGCAAATGTTGAATGAAGAAAAATGAAAACACTTTAAAAACATGTTATTATTGTTAGAACAATAAATATTTCTCCTACATCATTATTTGGAATAAATACTCATCCACTATTATGATTTGATTCAATAATTAATGAGATAAATAATAATTATTCACCAACACCCTAAAAAATTGGAATATGAGCTCAAATGAAAATAGAATCCAAGGTGGTGAGATAAAATATCGAAAGAATGAAGATGAATGATAGTCCAGGCGTTGGTGATCCAATACAACAAATGATGATTGAATATTATCATGTACAATAGAGATACATCAAATACTATGGTTATAGGAGTAATATCTATTTGGTGAGAGGGATGTCTTTAATGAATTGGAGGAGGAAGTGTGCCCTTTGAGTTAAATAAGTGCATTAAAATTCCAAAATTCGACATTTTCGAAGGGGAACATAGTCAGAATGACCATGTTCCAACCTAACATCATAGCTATATGAACTAGAATACTCATTTCACAAATATGAACAGAATTAGAAAAACAATGAGCAATATATTCATTTCTACTGCATAAGAGGGCCCCCTCCAAGGCTAGGCAATCAGTTTGAAAAACCATATGCAAACCATGAACATCACCTTAGTAAATAAATGCATTTTTTCATTAGGACGAGAATGCTTGAGTTTATGGTTCGAAAAAACTGTTTCTTAGCCCTTTAGGGCCACATAGTTTTGGTAAATAATTAGCAATAATTTTTTGTTTACCATGTCCCTCCCCTTTTCATTCCAAAAACTGTTAATTCAAATATTCTTGCACCTAAAACTCTTTTAGACTCCCATAACACCTATTGGTCCCTAAAACCCATCAAAAAAACATTTTAGGTTTTCCAAAACTTTGAATTTCATTCCATATCCTTGTTTAATATTTTTCCCATCCATTAAACGAGAACATAATATTCCATTGAATATATAAACCCATACAATACATGTGATCTTACCTGTGTGACACACTATGACTTTATATTGATAAAAGTGAGTAATAATCCTAAACAATGAGTAGTGCCTAACTACACATCATATATTCTTAGTATATAAGGATGATTCATAGTAGGGAAAGTCTTATATGATCATTATATATGTAATATTAGGTTTTAGAATTGTATTATAAAATAAAACATGATAAATACTCAATGTCATCATCATTTAATGATTTTTTCTCATTTTTAATTCTATGAGTTATAATTTCATTCTTATACCAAATTCATAAATTTCGTCAATGAATTATTGTCAGATTAAAATGCCAAAAATATAATATCCTTTTATAAGTAACATATCATATCATTATCTTTCAACAAAGGTCATACCACCAATGAAACATCCAACACATGATATAAGACACCAACATAAAATACTTAATGATCATCTTGTATTGAATTATGTGATAGAATGATACATACTAATAATGAACATAAATCAATATTACAATTCAAATATTCATAAATATGATAATTTATAGAAAAATAAATCATTCAATGTTTCTATTGGTCGGTAAGTCATAATGACCTCATTAACTCGATAAAACCAACTTTGAACTCCATTGGAAAAAATCCTTACTGATTATGATCACAAAACACATGATTGTCATACATTATTTTTATCCATTCAGTATGATTATTAGTAACAATATAAAATATGTTATATGATTATTTTAACATTATCTCAAATTTAAAATTATGGTTTTGAATTGTTATTAAAATTTAATAAAAAATAGCTAAATTATTATATAAATAGTATATACATATGTATTAACACTATTTTTGTAAGGTAAAATCATTGTTAATATATGTATAAAATATATAGTAATAGAATAGTACCATTCATGTTGGGTCTAGTTCACCATTATTCAATTAAATTCCACTTTCATGAGATCCAACATTCTATCCGTAAACATCTAATGAATCGTATGATTAGACAATGCCTCTATAATGTTATGGATATCTAAATTAGGCCATTCAAAATTTCAAACATGACTACTATTTATCTCGTAACATCTAATCCAATGTATATTCTATATAAGATGGTATCCCTAAGTATATCCCTTTTTTAAACTTTTATTATGTTGACATATTGACTTCTACCAGTTTCATTATCTTATCATAATTTATATTAGAAAAATAGTTTAGTTATAAGGTATGATTCCATTAACTATAAAAAGTCAGTCTATATTTAATACTATATCCTTAGATATGTCTAAGGTAACATGTTACCTAGAAATTATAGACAAAATTACTATTGGATTCAATGAGAACCATTTCATCATTTTTTAGAAGAAGTAAAATAAAATATATTGGCCTACATTACGAATGGTTTTATATCTCTTTCATAAATGGTTTTATTTCCTCTCTAGGTACCTAGATCATATCCCTTATACATTCATAATTTTATCTTAATGTCTAAAATAGTTTCTTATACAATTAGTATTGAATTATCTAATAATTTTGAACCCTAATATATGTATTGGTAATATCATATTTTTTATACGTCATGAAAAATTTGATTGATCTATCAATAATGATTATTTTATTCCAATAAATATATTAATTAAAATATTTACCCTATTGATGTCTTCATTTATATATTTATACAATGTTTCATTTTAAAATTTTCTCTCTCAATTTATTCTATCATTTTTTCAAAACATTATCAATATAATCACATTGAATTGGTCCTATAATCACATAGATCTACCATAGAAGTTCATATTATCTAGAATCCTGTTTAATAAAATAAATAAATCTTTGGACAGTTTATGTAATTCTAGTCATATCTAACTGTAATACTAATAATTATTTTCTATTTAGAATCAAAATATTTTATTTGGAAATTTTTTGTACTCTATCTAACTTTTTATAAAAACATAGAATAAACTTATTCCAAAAATATGTTCTATATTTATAATGTTTGAAATAATATATAAATATATTAACTTATGTTTAAATCCTTATTTGAATTCAATTTTTTGACTAATCCATTCTCATTTCAAATTATACACATTTTCTGCTTCTGTTTTTCTTATATGAAGGTGGTTCGAACATATAGTTCCCATTAATACGATAATAGAGACATGTTATATATATATATATTTTAGGTTTTGGGGGTACAATTACATTCAAACATTCACAAACCAAACACACGGGTGAAAAATGTTTTTCATATTCCCCCACAGTAACATCCCACCCATCAGGACTTATTTATTCTATACATTACCCATAATACCATTGGGCATGAATCCCATAACATGGATGAGAAGACTAGTTTACCATCATGTATGCCTCATTATACCTACATCCCCACCTACATACATCATCATCTATTTTTCTACTAGTATAGTACATTAATAGTATCATCACCCAAGAGGGATTTATCCGAGGACCTCCCAAATTCTGATCAAGAGACTTTACCACATTGTTATGTGCTCATTGGAATATAATGTTATTATAATAAGTAGTCTTATATAGGATTTATACATGATGATTCAATATAACATATTAATTCTTATTAGGATAAATCATATAACACACATGTATAGTTTCTCTTGAATACCAACTACTGACATTATATGAATTAGGCAATCTTTTAAAATAACATCTTTATTAGTACATGGAATCCATTTTTTCAAAATTGATAATAAATTTTTCATTAATAATTTCATTATTTATTTTTTTCCATTGAGAATTAATTATTATTATAGAATAATGTATCACCTATTTGGTGGAATAAAAAACCAACATTATATTTTAACATTCCTATATATTTTGGGTCTCTAGATTATTACACTTTAATGACCTCTTGTTAAGCCATTTTTTATAGATACCATTTATAGATCTCGATTATTGGCCTTATGAAAAAAAATTGTTCTCCCACTATCCCTAAAAGATATGTGATCCATTATTATAGAAAATATACTCTTTCACTTGACTATAAATCATTCTATCTTATTTATTTTAGTAATATCATTATAATAATAATGGATAATAAGATAAGATGTACTTTGTGCTTTAATGCAAAGTTGTTTCATGAAATAGTCATGTAAAACAATATGCACCCAATAACTTGTTTTCTGATTTAATATAAATATATCATAATGAAACATATTTGATATCCATTTTACATTATAATTGTGATATAACTAATGTATAAATTTATTTTTGGCAATCATGATACAAAATGATAATCGATGTCATTTATAGTCTTATAAGACTAATCATTGATACAACATTTAAAGACATCATGACTCTCATGTTTATATGGAAATTTGTTTTTCTTAATTACTCCAATCGAAATAATATTGAAAACTAAATTCTTGGTTTGATATGTTTTTATCTCACATATCTAAATCATTTCATATCGGGTAATTGTGATTTTTCCATAAACTAAATTTTTATATTACTTCAATTTCTTCCCTGAATATCATGAATTCTATGAATTTACCTCAAGATTTTAATGTAATTATTTCTCACATGACATGTTGAACTAATTGTATAATATTTCTCTGCTGATAAATTTTATTTTAAAAGGGGCCCTATGTCTATTTTTAACCAAATAATAAATCATGTAAAATTCTTAAATGTTTTAGATCATGGTTTTTTATGATATATTCAGGTTACTATCATTACATTTTCTTTAATATTTATAAGAACAAGAACAAACATTTAACAATTGTGTATTGTTGATTCATACATTTTATATTCATCATATATTAATGATATATGATATCTATGATTAATTTATAGTTAAATGTTCAATTATGTATGGTATCCCATAAAACAATATTTCAAAATTCAAATATTTTTTTCTAAACACTTTATAGCATGAATATTTTGGAAACACACATTATATAAAATAATTTAAAAAAAAGAAAAATTAGGAATGAAATTATCATGTTTTGGACTTATCTAGATGATTTTGGATATAATATTTATCAGTGATGTTAATAACTTCTAAAATGTTATAATAACTTTTCACTTATATGGTAAATATATTTTGATATGTTAATATAAGACAGATATTTTATATAATACCCAAGACTTAAAATATGGATCTCACATATAATGATGAACACAGATCTTGTTGAATCCTATACATTATTATTCATCAATCCAATTCATTTTCTCCTCTAGAAGCCAATTGTAAACTTGCTAAGAACATATAATCCTAATGTATGATATCACTCATTATATTTTGTTTCATAAAGGGATGTTTTGAAGTATCCTTTTTTATTTTATGTTACATTGAAATTTTGAAACTACACATATTCTCTCGTGACGTATGAATTAAATATTTATCATTATTTAGGTTTTTATCATATTATAGAACTTTTTCCAAAAACATTTGAAGCATATTATCCATATATATAGTTTTATAATTAATAATGAAACTAGATTAAATAGGTAATACATAAGATAAAATTCCATGTATTGAATGTTATTGATTTTAATTTGATCAAAAATCTTTTAACAGATCATTGTACTGAATCAATATTAGTAAATCAGAAATAACCTGAATTGTAGATTTTTATTTACATGTAATAATTGTAATCATAATATAATAAATCTCCAACATCACTTTGTACTTAAAATATTCTCATTGTTGAGACAACATGGTATAATAATCATTGTCTGCATGTTACCTTCATAACTAATTAGACATTTGTGATATCATTATGATGTGAAAATCTGTTTTTTTTACTATAAGTGTATTATAAGGAACCTCTCCATCCTATCAAGCTTCCTGAGGGGGATCATCCAGTAGGAGGGACTCCATCACAAATAATAAAATTTCATAATAAATTTAAATAAAATTACATTCACCTCAATGAAATTTGTATTTCCTCAATATAACATCAAATAACATTAATTAATTTTATATAACTCCAATATTACAAAAAAAATAATAATATTAAAAATAATTAAAAATAATTTCGTATAAATTTTATAAAGTTTTTGGGATTTTTTGGACCATAAAATAGTCCCCAAATGTAAAAGAGTGTCTAGGGAGGTAATTTAACACTAGAAATGGGGGATTAAGACTGACTAGACCTGTCCAGGGTCATGAAGAATTTATTCTCCCTATAACCCCACTATATTTTAGTATACTTTTGAATTAATATAATATTTTGATATATTACCTTTTACACAACCCTAATTGTATCTTTTGTTATATAAAATCTCAAAGTGTGGATTGCGATATACAAAACACCTGTCAATATTAAACTTCACAAAGAACATATATTAGCTTACAGTACATGAAAAACTATATTTGGACTTTATTAAAAACAATTGTGGTTTCCTTCGATTTCTCAAGGTACATAAATGGTCCATTATTACCGAATTACAAAAAAAATATTAATATTATTATTAACATTTTTTTATATCTATAAAAAATACACAAAAAATGTTATAAATAATATTATGTAAATTGTGACGATATTATTAACACATCTGTTTAAAATAATTAATTTGTTATCAATTAGTACAAATTAATGTAAGAACTATTTTAAAATAATTACATTTGTATGATAACTAATTTGTATGTACAAAGATGATTTAATATCATTATGTTAAAAAACTCGTCAAATTAATGTTTTAAATAATATTTATATGTTATATATTCAATAATTATTTTTGACACACATCCAATAGATTGTATAGGGATAATATATGAATAAATCAAATTTTATTATTAAAACGATATAAGTTTCTAAAAGCCAATTTTTCCACCTTTTAATGAATAACTCATTTTAAAAGGATCTTTTTAAATGTTTATTATTTATATTTGAAAAAATTAATTCATTTTTTATAAGGGGAATATAAAATTTTAATTTTTTTGGTATTTTTCTAGCATGTATTATTTTTTGATAAGTACTAAAACAAAAAACTGAATTTCAATTAAATGCCTCATTTTAATATAAATTATGAATATAGTTAATTAATGTTTTCATGATTTTTTATGATAAATTAGATCAATTATACCTAAATTAATAAAATTTAATTGTTTTTAATCAGTTTATCTTTGAATATGGATATAAAAACATACCAATGTTTTGAACATTTTTACTTTTAAAACCTGCTTTGTCGTCCCATTAATAGGATTAAATTTGAATTAATTATCGCCACATATGCATTTGTAATTTTGAAGAATAGAATAATATTTTGAATAATAATAAAACATAATTTCAAATAATTTCATATTATTGTTTAATAAAAAATATTTAGTGAATGTAATTAAAATTAAATACACCATTTATGAAAATATTTATCTTAAAAATTGACTAATTCTTGCACTAAAAAGAAAAAATGACATATAAAATTGACCTAAATAATTTTTCTCAGAAATATAAATATCTTATACTAAAATGTATCTAATTTGTTTTATTATTGAATTAACTACTTATTTTAAAAATGATAGTGTAATTTATTTTTAAATAATATATAAGAATTCCACTCTTCATCCACTATAAAATGGTACTCAACCATGAAATTTATTCACACCTCTCAAGCCCACTATATCACCCATAATATTCTCAAATAACCTCTCAAAATTACTACCTTCATATATAATCCTTACATTTGGTATAAATCCAATCACGGAATCCCTTTTGTGCAAACATATATGAGTTTTCCAAAGAACATGAAACATCATTCCTCAAGCTCAATTCTTTTATTTTCATTCTCCAGCCCCTAAATTATTTTTATTATTTTATAACATAATTATATAAGAATTCTAAATTAAATGAGATATTTTAATTATATAGTTCTATTTAATTCCATCTAAATAGTAATGAACATACAATTCATCTATACAGCGAACTACCACCTCATAAAATGATGTAGTTTTTTTTCATTACCACCACCCATGGTTTGAAATCATGAAGAAAACAATTTTTTATTATATATATATATATGATATTTATTAATTATTTATGAATATAGAAATATTATATATAACATAACATCATTCATTCCATTTATTATAGATAATAAAAATTCATTTGTAGACATTTGGACTACCGCCTACTCAATGTGATGTGATTCGGTCAAACATTAAATATAATTTATTAAGGATTAGTGTAGAGAAAACATATTATATATATGAAATAATATTTCTAATTTAATGGTGATATATATTATACATATTTTTTAATTAATTTCTTTGTTTCAATATGATAAAAAATGGAAATAGTGCTTATGCGTATGTATGGCCTACCATATCAGTGAACATTGTATTCCATTTCAAATACATATCTTTTAGACATTATTATAATTTTTTACTTAATTAATATATTTAATATATAATTAATTTAATTTTTTTAAATAACTATATCATTATCTAAGTAAGAGTATGCATATTAACATGTCAAAATATATTCAAAAAATAACGCAGATATTAAAAGAAATGTGATTTTAATATGTAATTTTTAATAAACAAGTAATATAAATTCAAAATAAAATCCAATATGGTATTATATATAAAAATATTTTTATATTGTATATTTATATTGAAATTATATTTTTTATATTGGTGTTTTAGTATTAATGAATAAATTCAAGATTTAAGGTATCAGTTTTCACATCTCACATTCTATTTCATTGGCACACAAGAATTTTCACCTCTTATTAATTATATATTGGGATTATACTAAAAATATATTATTTTATGATTATTATAATTAAATTTATGGGTATTTACATATTAATTTTATGATATTTATTTCATGGGGTTTATGTTTAAAAAGTTATCAAATCAACAATGGAATTTTGTGTCAATTTGACATCTTTGAGACACATGCCATGTTATGGACCCTTATTTTTCAATGAAGTATATAAACTGCCTTTTACATGTTATATTATTAATATAAATATTTCAATGTTATTGTCATATTTTTTTAAGGTTATTATTTCTATTTTATTTTCAATTTGTGTTATGAATGTGGTAATAGTTTATTTCTATAATAACATTGTTTCTCATGATTATTTATGGTTATAATTGAATTGATGAAATATAATTACTTTTCACTCATGAAATCTCATTAATTTTATTATCATATATTAATTAAAGCTATATACATGTAATAGTACCATTTTAACACTATTTTTTACATAATATAATAAAGAAAATTGTTTTTATAAAAATATGATATTATTTATCCCTTTTTGAGAAATCTACGTTCTTTCAAATCTGTGTATTCTATAAATTTTTTCAATTACTTTTTAATATTATACAATTGACGGAAAAATTTTACACATTTATTACATTTAATTTTTTTAATCTAAGTATTCTTTTCAATTTCTAATCAAGTTACTTTTCTGAACATTTATGGTGTAAAAGGAATGTTCATCATGTAAGTATTTACCTACCATCATGACACTGATTTATTTGACACTTCCATTGTATGTTGACCAGGTTATTTTTGAAGAAAAATTTTCCCAAATAATATTTTAAAATGGTTATCATTGAAAATGTGTCTTGGAAATGTTTTTTATTTCTAAAAAATATTTTTAATTAATCTTAATTATTTCTTTATATGATTTCAAATGGTTTTTTTCAAGGAAAAATATTATTATGATCTCGATGATTATTTTTTATTTTTCAATGTATTATGAATGAAAAATGTATTAAAAATATTTACAGGATTCATTTAAATTTTTTCAATGAAAAATATTAACAAAAGATTCAAAAAAAAGTTTATAAGTTTTGAATGGAAATGTTTATTAAAATTAACTCAACATTCATTATATGTTATCAAGTTTTTTAGGGAAAATAGTCTTCAAAATGTTTTAGTTATAAAAAAACATTTCATAAAGTGTGTTTTAATTATGAAATTTTTTTAAAATATATTTCAAAAAAAAAATTTCCTCTGTGATTACATATCCTGGTGTTACCAATTCATTTCATAAGAAACGATTGAATGGGTCCATTCATATTCATTTTATGAATGGTTTTTATTTTGATGGAATGATTTTTATGAAACCTATTTCTATTTTTAAGTTTATATATTTAATAAACCCACTTTTTCATGGGTTATTACTTGATGAAATGATTAATAAACCTATCTATTTCTCACTAGTTATGATATGATTACATTTCAATGATACTTATTTTATTTCATCATTTTGTTTTTATGTTATTCTAAATTATGTATATTATATTTCATTATGAGGTGGGTGGGACATATTTCTACCCCAATGTATAGGGTAAAGATTTATATCTCATTCGATAATAATGGGAACCAATTCATCAGGCCTACAACACTATGGAATATATGGAAAACTGATCCACTCTGGGAATATGGGGAAACATGATCCTCTATGAGAATATGGGGGAACCAAATCCAAATTGAGAATATAGGGAAACTAAATCCATTATAAGGAATATAATAGAATTTCAGAACATGGTGTGTCATTCTATATATTTTCCCCATGGAGGTCCCTCATATTATTTTTGAAGCAATACTTGAGTTGTATAAAAATATATTACAAGTTTATTTGTTTGTAATAAATTATATTTCTTATTCCTATGATACAATAACATGGTTAATGTTATTTTTAAATTATAATCAATATCATATGAGCTTCCAATATCTATTCCATGTTTAATTTTTCTGGATCTCTGAAATACATGTTGTAATCTTCAAAAGTTATTCTTAGTTTCTTGACCATTTTGTTCATGTTATTCTTATATATTTCCCTTATTTACCCTTACCTAGAATTTGATCTCACCAATTTCTTATGTTCAATTTTCCATGTGATGAATTTTTTTTATGTAGACATACTAAAAGGGAATATAATAATGGGAAACATTGAATATCTTTCACAATGTTATAATATTTTATTCCATGTTTCCAAATACACAATACTATTATTGTCCTTTAATATTCATAAAAAATGATACAATAACAATGTATGTAACTATTAGGTGGCTATAGTTTCTATTAATGGAACAGTTTAGTCATTATTTGAAAAATAGGATGAGAACGTATTTTTGATATCCCAATGTATATCTTTAAAGACATGACTAAGGATGTCTATAAGGATAAGAATAAGGTTGAATTAATGTTTAGGATAATGTACTGGAATTTTTATAAGGGATAGAGTGTGTGATTTCCTAGAAATAAATTAGTATATGTACACTATAAGAGAATGTGTCTTTATAATATATATACTTAAGGGAACCCCAAAAAACACAGAATTGAGTTAAACATGGTCAAGGACTAGTTCACATTAATGGGCCTTTATAAACACTTAGATCGATACACATAATAATATGATTTGGAAATTCATCATGAAGGATTTAAAAGATTAGTATAATGGATAACCTATGATAAACCTTTTATTCCCTTGATTAATTATGTACGTGTTTGAATTTAGACATCTTATAAGTATTTTTTCATGATAATATCGTTTTCTGCCTTGATAAGCGATGGTAACACTAAGATTTTTAGTTTTATTAAATGGTTGGAATATGAAATAAATGGATTGAATGTGATGGTTACTTTTATGTTGAGTTGTAAAATGGGATGATCATTGGAGTGAATGATGTTGTGATCATTCGTAATCAGTTCTCATTTAACATAAAATTAGTAGATTAACCAATTAATTAACCTACCAAGGAATATATTAAAAGAGGACACTGAAAGTTTGGGTAATTGAGACTATGGAGGAAAAATTACTCAGTTTCCCTTCAATTAATAATTGTTAAATAATCACCATATTTGAATTTATTTTAGGAACATGATGGTGTTTTAACAATGAAAATGGAGAAAAATAAATAAATAAATTCAATGGAAAAAATGATGGATTTAGTTAATGCTATAGATAATAATATTTTATAACCTGATACATAATCGGAGTTTAAATTATTTAATTATGGAATGAATGGTCATTATGAAAATCGATGTCTTGCATGTAATGAACCTATAGGGATTTAGAAATGTGATAGGAGTCATTTGATATATTTTGTATAATGAAGATATTAGAGATGCAATGCGAAGGGAAAGAGGAATTGCGTAATACAATGAGGTAATAATATTATAGATCAATGATTAAGTGTAATAATAGAATATTTTACATATTTCGATTCAATAATTTGATTATATGAGTGGTGAAATATATAATGATCTTTTATTTTTTTTATTTTTTACTCAATCTATACAAGAATACATTGAATGGTTCTGATGGACTGTAAAAGTGATTCAAGGGAAATTTGATGCCAATGAAAAACACATGATTAAAGTAATATTAACCCTTAAAATATTTATTACGTTAAGATAATATTATTTTGATAAATTTATAATGGATATAAAAAAGTACATTGGACGGTACTGATTAAATCAGAATTTATTAAGGGATTTTTTCCATGTTCATTATGAATTCATTGATGATGTTTATAACATTCTTGAGTTAATAAATATATAAAATAAACATTCGATTAAGGAATATATACTGTTTTGAATAAATATTTTAATTATTTCAGGTTATTTAAATATTTCAAGGGAAAACATGATGAAGTTATTCATATATTTGATATGAAACAAAAGTAAGCCACTTTATTATATATGTGTGATCAATGATAAACTATTGTTGGTAAATTTAGTGACCTTAATTATTATGTTTCATAATTAAAAATTTGGTAAGTGTTATAATGTTATCCATTTATGGAATGGTTTTAGATAAAGAATTATTTCTCCATAGAAGTATTTATTCATATTTTATAACATGTGATTCTATTTTTATTGTGATAAAGAGAGATGGAATGTCCTATCATTCAATTTATGGATTTCATGATCTCTTAGTTCTTCATGAATGAAAAATTCAACTTCAATTCATGGAAGAAAAGGTGAAGTGGATATTTATCAGGTAACAAAAATGATAATTATTTCCTGAAATCATTTATATATACCTAATGATGAATATTGTTTGAATTTAATAAAATTTTACTTGAAACCCAAAATATTTCCCTAGTACCTTTGTTTTTTATGAATCAAATTTCCCCTTATAAAATAAATTTTTTTGTTTTATGATTGTTAAATTTCCTCTATCCATGTTCTCTATCAATCTAAATAAAAATGTATATTTATTTTTGTCTTACATGTCCATGTTTTTACATTAAAAATATGTTATCCGTTGTGGAAACCCAGTTTTGTGTTATTTGGGGTTAATATTATGTTTCTAACTATCCTTTTTAAACTATGTTTTTGTATAATTTATTAAAACGTGGTTTTCTAAGAAAGGATCTTTAAATTATTAAAATCATGAGAACCTAGATGAATTTTCATGGATAAATTATTTTTTAGGGGTTTATAATGTTACACACCAATATTTTTTCAATTGTTTTGAAATTAATTTAACATTATGATATTTTACAATTCACACAGCGTTGAATATATATTTTTGTATGAAATAAATAAGTATTTCTTGAATTATATGCCAAACTATTTGAAACATAGACTACAAAAAAATGTAGATACAAATTATGTATATTCAATAATACTTTTTTATTATACTATACACAATTCTGTGTCCCTTTGATATCTTTTGTTATAAGCAAGGACGAGTTTTACCAAAGTTTAATTTAATACTAATATTATTATAACTACCACCTAACTATTGGAAAGTACATTAAATATAAAATTATATATATATTGAAAAAATATTTACAAGTGTATATAATATTAGTCCTTTGGTTTTCAATTAATTTACGTGAGTTTAAGAACTATTTGTAAATAAATAATTTACATTTTTTGGAAAACAATTTCTCTACCTACCAACAAGGTTTTATATCAATTAATTTAAAAAACTCATTTTATTAATATTTTCAATAAAATATATGTATTATGTATTCAAATGATATTTTTTATAATCACCCAATATATTATATTGTTAAAACATAGAAAATCATATTTTCTAAATAAAAAGTGGTAAATTTCTAAAAACTGTTTTTAACTTTTAATGGAAAACTAATTTTATTTATTATTTTTAACACTATAATAATATTTATATTATAATGTAATCATTATTTATTTAAAATTATAATCAATTTCAACTTTGGGAGGATTTTTTTTGTATTTTTTAGGGAAGTTTTAATTATTGATGAATAGTGAAAAAACGTAATTTTAATTTAAAAGTATTTTTGTCTAAATTATGTATCAAAATAAATTTCATTTTATATTGGTTTCGAAGATAAATTTTAAAATTTATACAATAATTAATCAAATTTACATAATTGTAATCAATTCCATTTTGAAATTGGATATAAAAACATACCCAACTTTTGAAAAAAAAATATTTAAACCCCCCATTTTTCATCCCACATCTAGGATTAAATCTGAAGTAATTTCTTCTACTTCTATTTTAGGAATTACCCAAAATTTATTCAATATTTTTATTCATAATAATATATAATTTCTAATATTTTCAACTATTTTTTTAAAAAAATATTTAATGTAATTAAAAATAAATAAAATGATTAAAATAAAAATTAACTTAAAAATAACTAAAAATTACACTTAATGTAATTAATGACATATAAATGTGTCCAAAATATATTGGTTGGTCTTATATAGATACTATACTCCATTATATCTAATTTGTTTCTTTATTGGATCCACATTTCATTGAAAAACATGGGTGGTATTCTGTATTCAAAAATATACAAGATTTCCACGACTCCACTATGAAAAGGCACTCCAACACCTCATTGATTCACATATCTCAATACATTTGAATAACCCAAAATATTATCATATTATATTTTAAAATTCAAAAATTAATCCTCGAATCCACCGTTTTTGGAAAATATCTCACTAATGAATCCATTTGGTGCAATCCAAGGGGAGATACCTAAAGAAGAGGTAGTGTCCCCCTCAAGCTCTATTGTCTTATTTTTATTTCACACCCCTAAAACTCATTTTAATACATTATCATAAAAAAACATCATTATTTAAAATATAATAATTTTTTAATTCATAATCCTACACTTACACAGACTTCCATCTAATGATTAATGATATTACTATTCTTGTTTAAGTAGAACTAATGCACCATATAATGTTTTTTTGTTTTTCTTCTACCACCTATAATGGTAGAAATTATGATGAAAAACATGTTTTATATGATATTTATTATATTTATTATATATTTAATATTTTTCAACTTATATATATAACATAACTTCATGGATTCTAATTTTCGTATATACTATATCTTCAATTATGCATGTGTGGACTACCGCCTCCTCAAAACAAATTGATTTGTTCACACATTCCATGATATTTAATAATGATGGGTACAATAAAAATTTATAATATATATAAAATAATTATTATAATTTAATTATGTGGTATATATAAATTTCAAATGCATTCATTCTTTTAATATGACAAGAAAATAGAATCATCATTCATTCGTATGTATGGCCTCTCGTCTCCATGAATGATGTATTAAATTTTATATACCTATATTTTATATATTTTTATTAATATTTATATAAATAATAATTATTATATATAAACCAATTTTTAAAACATTCAAACAATTAATTGATAATCTATTAAAAGGAACATGATTACAAATTCAAAACGAATATGAAAAAAACATGGATAATATCTAAAACATAATGATAACATGGAATTGTTAATAAAAGGCTTATATAAATTTATAATCAAATAATATAATGTGTTATATATATAAATATTTTTTTTCTATATTTATATTAAATACATTATTATTATACAGGATCGTTGAACTTGTACATATAATATCAACACATAAGTTAACGGTTTTCACGTCTATCTATTGTTTTCTGGGATACATAAGCCTTGTTTAACACCTATTTCTTATATGTGGTGAGTATACTACCCATGGATGTATTGTATTATTATTATAATGACATTACTGGTTATATACTTGTATATTTTGTTATATGTTTTTCATGGGTCGATGTTTCAATAATTACCAAATCGATAATGTAATTTTGCTTCAATTTCCCTTTTTTGAGAAACATGACTTGTTAGGCACCAATATTTACATATGAGGAGAATATACTACCATTAATATTTTATATCATAAATATAATTATTTTAATGATATTTTAAGCTTCATATAATGTTATTCTTTCCATTTTATTTTGATTCAATTTTACCAATTTTGTAACTATTTATTTCTACAATCACTTCATATATTGAGATTGATTATTATTATGCTTCCATTAAAGAAATCATATGATCTATATCTCAGGGAAGGTCATAAATTGTCATAACCTATAGTTATTTATGTTATGTCACTATAGAGGTACAATTTTTATATTCTTTTGTACTTAATATAATGAAGAAAAAATTTAACGAAAATATGACTTTCTTTCCCTTTTGAATCATAAATTTGTGTCTTTTAATATAATTTTTTCAAAAAATGTCATAAAAATTGTATTATTATTTACCAATTATGATTAATTTAAATTGATAAACAGGTATTTCCATTAATGTTTTTTAAAATAATATTCTTGTCATTTTTTATGAAGAAACATTTATAAAATTTTATGGTGAAAAATGAATGTTCAGCATGTACTAAATTACATACCATCATGTTCATATTTTCATTAATTATTCCATTTTATATTAATATGGTTGATTTTCAAAAGAATACATTTTCACTAATATGCTGGAATTTTTTAATAAAATTTATTTCAATGATAAATGGTTTTCCAAAAAAATATTTTTAATTACTTTTATATTATTTTCCAATATTCATTTATAAGCTTTCAAAAGGATGTTTTCGATGAATAGGATTTTTATGATCATATATCTTATTTGATATGTATTCTCTATATTTTCAATGAAATTTTTTTTTAATTTTTTTTTCAAGCTTCATTTCAATATTTGGCATTTATATGTTTTAAAAAAATCATACTTCTATTATATATCTGCAAGGAAAAATGATTTAAGAACGTTTTCAGAAATTTTTATAAGTTTCCAATCTTATTTCCAAGGAAAATTGTCATCAAAAAAATTATATTAAAAATAATTCAATGTGAAAATGATTTTTTCTTCAATAAATGTTCTCAAAAGTTATTTAAAAATTATTTCCCATCTGTGATTATATCCAATGGTGTTACTCAAATCTTAATGGGGAAATGATCAAAATATTCCATTAATATTATTTCTCTAAATGGATTATGATTAGACATAAAGTTTTCTATGAAAACTTATTCTCTTTCATCAGGTATATGCTTACGAAGCAAAATTCTATTCATGAGTTATTAATTGATTAGATTATAATGTGACCTATCTGTTTTCTATAGGTTGTAATATTATTACATGTTTATGATACCCATTTATTTTTATGGTGTATGATATTATTTATTATTATTATTTTTCTTATTTTTGTATGATTTCAATATGAGATGGGAGGGACAAATAACTCCCTCCAATTAATTTGGTAAAAAATTATATTTTATGAGATATTGATGGGAATCAAGTCAATGGGCTTGAACCATAATAGAAGATGGGGAAACCATATCTACAATGACAAGATAGGGAACCCCAATCCACTATAGAATGACGGGGAAACATGATCCACAATTGGATAATCGAAAAATAGTTCCCTTATAATGAAAAGACTATATATTAGGATGGTGGTGTTCCTCTCTTAGTTGGTGTAGTCCCCATGGAGTTCCCAGATATGTTGTCGTCAATGAGGCATGACTTATAGGGTAATATATTAATTTTTTTTATTTTTTACGACAAATTCTCAGTCTTATTCCTATAATATACTTACAAAATTCTTGTTATTTATTATCTTTTGATTCATTTCTTATAAAATGGCAATATTTGTACCATGTATCATGTTTCTTTTCATTAATATTCATGTGTGATCTTTAAATGTTTTTCTGATGTTCTCATACCCTTCTATCCATGTAATGCTTATTCATTTCATTAATTTACCCTTATTGAGAATTATATCTCACCCATATCTTGTATTTACCTTACTCAAGATATAAAAATAGGTATCATTTATATGTGATAAAGAGAATGATATTTTTGGGACATATGGAAAATATTTATCTAGGTCAGAGTATTTTGTTGCATACATCCAACGAAACTAAACTATTAAGGGTCTCAAGCATGTACTTTTTTAAATGTGAATAATAATACTCAAAAATTATGTTATATTATTGTATGTTATGTATAGGTTTTTTTACTAACCTACTAGAGAATACAAGTAAATTAAAAGGAAAATAATACAGCATCCATATATTTAAATATATATACACTTTTAAAAAATTGATGTAGTAACCTACATGTGATAATTTGTACATCATCCACCCCACTAATAAATGTGGGAGGTTAAATATGTGTTCTGAATTTCACTTATCTTATTCATTTTTTATATCATCTTTTCATATGTTAGGTAGCCTAACCATAAATGAAAATCTCACCAAGGATGTCATAGGTCATAGATTCAAGTGTTCCATAAAGTCGTTATAGACACATCCATTATATATATATATATATATCAATATACATTTTTATATTTCAAAATCTCATCGATATTAAATCGATCAGAACCTGATCACACAAAAATTGAATGAAAAACCATCAAATATATTGGAACTGCATTGAATTACTATTTTTGAATTCTTTACACTTTATTCAAAATGGTTGACTTAAATAATAAATGATCAACTTGATGTGAATTTATTGGCCCCATATATTATAAATGTTTGAGAACATTGTTTATTTAAATTAATTGAACTAGATTCATATCATAGAATCAATTTTGATATACCTTTCTCAAATTCACCAATAGAATACAGACAATTCTATTAATTCGTGAATAAAATCAATGAAACCATAAATGGTACACTTTTTTCAAATATGAAAATAGTCTAATCATAAATTGAAATTTGTACCTCGAATGTCACTAGTTTATCATGTTCTAGTCCATCCACCTATTCACAAATACTATTTGAATAAAACACTCTTATTAGTGGCTGTAAATATGTGAAATCAAATTAATTTCTGAAGTCCTTTTAATAACATGATTAACTAGTGACTAATTCATGAGATAGAAGAGATGAAAACATGTAATTACATCATTTTCACCCCATAATCCATGAGTGATAGTGTGAGATGATTTTAAAATATATCAATCATCCCTATTAATTATCTTATGGTGTTAATTTGTTACATACATAGGGTTTAATATTTAAAAATTTCATCTTATCCCCCTACAATATTGAAAACGAAAGGAAAAAAAATAACATAAATAATTTATTATATTAAAAAATTATTGAGTTTTTTTATTTATTACATATTCACCTTTATAAATAGTACAAACAATATTAGGGTTATGCACAAGAACATTATTAATTTGTTATGGGATGTTGAAGATGTGGTTTTAACCTCAATAAATAAAATTATTCCTTTATAATATTTCATTTCAAAAAAATTGAAATTTGATATATTTATTAGAATATACTCGGTAATTAAATCCCTATCGGTAACTTAACCACAAAATAATATATATTTAATATCAATTTCCATGGATCTATAATGTTTGACAATATTTTTAAAAAATCAAGAAGATCATTGATTATCACAAAATAATTGTCAATGGTTTTCAAGAGTAACCCAAAAATCATCCATGTACAAAACTAATACATAATACATTATCACATGTATGGGTGTAATCAAATATTATATTGCCACTATATTCATTGTAACATAAGATTTATTCTTTCAATATCAGATTATATAACATTGTATAAAAAATAATTTTTCTCATAATTTTTTTTGATCCTTGAGATATATTTCAGAATTAGAATCAGTGAATGAAAGAATGGTCAAATGATTACTTCTTTTTTTAAATTTGAAAATAATTTTATATTCCTATAACATACATAATTATTCTTTTATTATCTAGTATTTTTTAATACAGAAGATTACTTTTTTATCTATAACACAATGTGATATACAATTAAATTCATAGTATTCATGCAGTAAGATAGAGTAAACAACTATTGAACTAATGAAATGAAACATACCAGGTCCGGAAGCAACCCAGAGGCACCCCGTACTCGTTTGGTCAAATGGCCTCAAGTGAATTTCCTCGAACAACAGAGGCTTTCGAAAAGTAGTGAGGGCCTTGGGTGTGAAAGTGGGGAAGTATGCCCTCAGTGGCAGTGTAACACAGAGGAAGTAAAACTCATATACAATATTGGAAGTAGTAAATATTCCATATAATAGCAAACAACGAAAGACTGAATGAATAAAATGAAGAACATATATATAATTATGATTCATAATACATACATCCAGCAAAATAACCAAACATATCACAATGTTGAAATATCGTAATAAAACAAGTACAAAAGAAAATAGATAAACAAATCCTTAGCATTGGAAGTAAAACTGATATACAATATCGGAAGCAGTAAAAATTCAATACAATAGTAAACAACAAAAGACTGAATGAATAAACTGAAGAACATATATATAATGATTATGCAGAATAAATACGTCCAGGAAAATACCAAAACACATCATAATGTTGAAATATAGTAATAAAACAAGTACAAATTAAAATAGATAAAACAACTCCTCAGCATCTCAAGCCTCATCTTGGTCCCATGCTCTCCAGCTCCTAAGCAGTCATGTACTTGAAATAGAAGGGCGCTGACCCTTATCTATACCTGCAGAAATATAATCTATTTGTGCCCAATATCATGACCCAAATAGGGTGTGAGGTGAATCCTAGTTGGCAACCACCAAAAGATCAGTTTCTAACAGTCATTGAATATATATGGTAGGCTATAAGCAAAAAAAGTAGTATACAAGGATGCAATCAAAATAAAACATTCCTATAGTTTCAATGAATTAAATGTCATATCTCAATTATGTATATAATCAAAATAAAGTAACCCTATGGTAGTACTCACAACCTAACCCCTCTGGTTCAACTAAATAAGAACAAGCGACCCACTGTGAAGTACACACAGTCTAACCCCTTTAGTTCACCTTTATCACATACTCCCTGAAGAAGAACTCATCATAAATCCCCCCTATAGTCTCGTATCAGTAACAAAATGCGCTATGGAAAAGTACTCAATGTCCCACTCCCCCAGTGTCCCACATTGAGGAACTACATGCACTCTAAGGAAGCAATTACGTCAATTTCACCCTATGGTGTCACGTCATAAGAGTAAACAAACACTCTGAAGAATCTGTCAACATCAATTATTCTTATGGTATACTACACTTGGTTATCACAGCACAGTGTAAGTCAATCAAGCACAAAAATATATAGTAGCACATGTAAACCTCTAGAACTACTTTGATAAACAGTTTATAGTATAACATCATGTTAGATAAAAAAACTATATCCTTCAATTCTAGACATGGGGGAAAAATGCATCCTAACATGAAAAGCTAAAACAAGTGGTCGAAAGCACACAACCATGGGAAAACAACTCCATTTCAAGATAAATAACACTATTTAAAATCATCAATCATCTACTCAAGCACAAAAAGCAAAAAAGGAAAATAACAGGGCTAAAACCTTAACCACACAATACCCCATTCAAGGGTATTTGACATTTTTCAAATATAACACATATAATATCTACGGATAGGCCCAAAACATGAACCTCATTGTTGTAAGAACGATGTACATGATCCTCGGGCCTTAAATCTCCAAAGAACACCATATATCTACAAAAATGTTAAAAATTCTTCACTGGGTATAACTCTCGAAGGAAGAGGAATCATAAAAAGAAGCTCTAAAAGAAGATATAACTCACTAATGCCATTCCGATGAAACCGACAGAGTTCAATTCGGAGAATGGATGCACGACAGGGTTCTCGGTGAAGATATTTTCCATATGGATGCTCTCAGATGAGTTGGACATAGAAGGATGTGTTTCTGTCAATTAGACGTGACCCCATAATGTTTAACAAAAAAGTAAGAAAGTACATGGTGTGTAATTTATATGTACATAGTATGTACTTTCCCTTATCGGACCACACATTAGGCAGTCTCCAAGTCTCCACAGACGGTCTTGAGAAAAACAGTTACTTGGCCAGCACACAGGTACCCGTGGTAACCGAGTGCACGACGTGTACTTAAAATGTACATATCATGTACATAATAAATTTCCATAAATTCCACTTTTTCTTAAAAACAATATAAAATATTATACATAATTAATAAGAGGATATGGGTTCTTAAAAACATCCCACCTAAAAGAAATGTGTCCCCAAATTTCCCTATTAACTTGGCGTAGAAGAAAAATCCCCAAAATACTCAGGACAGTATGATCGTATATTAGTATCCCTCTCCCTTGACTCATCCTGTACATGTTTGTGCTTCCATAGCACGCATGCTAGAGGAACATACCAACCATGGAGAACCTTCCCACTATGGTCAAAAATCTAGATAGGATTCTCCTTGAATGAGTCATCCACCCTGGGCTCGACCTCCTTAGGTTGGAAAACATGAGATGTGTCTGAGAAGTAACGCCAAATATGAGAAACATGGAACAATTCGTTCATATTTTGATAACTCTGAGTTCACTACTTCTGATATGCAACAGACCCAACTATCTCCAACACCTCAAATGGCTTGACGTATCTCTGTGAAATTTTATCCTGTCTCTTAATCATCTTGTGTCCGGACCTCGGTTTGATGCATGGGGAAATTGGATCTTCGATCACGAACTCCATAGGTTGTCTCCATCGATTAGCATAAGACTTCTGTCATGACTATGTAGTCTCTATCCTCTTTTGACTCAACTCTATCTACTATGTGGTCTCCTAGACAAGACGGTGTCCCAGTATAGCTCCCTCTCCAACCTCCATCCATCATAAGGGTGATCGGCATGGCCTACCATAAATTCCACCTATGGATTCATCTAAATAGTTTCTTAAAAACTATTGTTGTAGGAAAACTCGACAATAGGTATGTGCTTCTCCCAAGAACCTCCAAAATCCAGGATTCATGCATGAATCAAGTCCTCAAGAACCTGAATCGTATGCACGGACTAGAAATCTATCTACGGATGGTAAGCTGCACTCAAAAGTACCTTTGTGCGCAAATCGTAAAGTAGCCCCATCCATACATGATATGTAAAACATGTGTAACAGTCTGAAATAAAGGAGTGTGGACCCCCATGTAGATGAATAATCTCTCATATGTCGAACCTTCTAACCTCATCAACACTGATGGTCTCTTTGATTGTTATGAAGTGAGCAACATTTGTCAGTCTGTCAATAACAACCCAAACTACATCATTCTCACGAGGCGACCTCGACAAACCTGTCACAATATCCACCGCAACATTATTACACTTCCACTTGGGAATGGGTAACTGCTACAAAATACATGTTGGTCACTGGTGCTCTTCCTTCACCTGCTGACAGGTGGAACAACTCATGATGAAACTATCAATATCACTCTTCATACCTAGAAACCAATACTAACTGTTTAGATCATGATACATTTTGGTTATGCCAGTATGAACTTCCCACACATAGGAATAAATGTCCAATATCATATCCATGTGTATGTCTTCTGACACCCATACACACCCATGAAATCTCAATATCTCATCCTCACCTATGTTCCACCCCTGAATAGGTTCCTCTCCTGACACATTCTCATTTATGATTATGCATTCTAAATATGATAGCTACCTAATTCGCACTTGATCAAGAATAGTAGAGGTAACAAAAATGGATGAGATAAATTTTTCCCCTATCTATCATGCACCTCCAAATGCATCTAACAGAACATGGCCATATGCATCCCCTCACTGTTGGCCTCCAAAATTGAGTGTATCTGATTCCTCTTTCTCAACACATCAACCATTTATTTGTCTTTCCCCAATGTGTAGGCAAGCTCAATTTCAATAGACCTATGGTACTCAACCCAGCTTTGTTTTCTCAAATTTAGGTCATGCTTAGTGAAGATATAATTGATAATTTTTTGGTCGGTGAAAACCAAAAAGTTCACTCCATGAAGATAATGTCTCCAAAAGTGTAAGGCATAGACAAGAATATCCAACTCGAGATCTGGCATTGGGTAATTCCTCTCATGTGGCCTCAACTTCCGAGATCCATACGCAACGACTCCTTCCCCATGCATAAGCACAACTCTCATCCCGATACCAGATGCGTCACAATAAAAATTATTTCTCTTTCTTCGCTATAGAAAAACTAGTATCACTAATGAATAGACCTCATTTTTTGCACTTCAAATGCAGACTCACATGAATTTGACCATACAAAATTCTCACCCTTCTTAGTCCGACCCATCTGTTTTGCTACTATGTTTGAAAATTCATGTATGAAAAAAAAATTGTATCCAGACAGCCCTAGAAAAATTAGCAACTCCACGACGTTCCTCGGCATCTCCCAAGAAACTACTGCACTCACATTCTATGGGTCCACGGATACTCCTGTCTCTGAGATATCATGTCCCATGAAATGAATTTTATACATCCAAAATTTACATTTTAATATCATTCAATATAAATAATGTTCATTCAGTGTACTCAAAATGATATCAAGATGTGTGTCATGGTCTTGAAGAGGTGAGAGTAGACCAAGTTATTATCCACAAACACTACCTCAAATAAATACCAGTATGGATGGAACACTCAGTTCAGTTGTGCCATGATGACTACAAGTGCGTCCATGAGACTAAATGGAATAACCACATACTCGTATAGACCATACCTTCTTCAGAAGATTGTAAGAGGTATATTAGATGGTATAATGCGCAACTGATGAAATTCAGACCTGAATTCAATCTTTTTGAACACTTGGGATCCTCTAAGATGATCGAAGAGATCATCAATCCTCAGTAAGGGATATTAGTTCTTGACCGTAAACTGGTTCAACATTAAATAATCCACCCAATGTCTGAATGTACCATCCACCTTCTTCGCAAATAGGATAAGCGAACCCCAAGGAGACGTACTGGGTTGGATGAAACCCTTTTCTTGCAACTCCTCTAATTGCTTCTTAAGCACTTGAAACTCTGTTGTTACATCCTATAAGGGGGAATGGACACTAGTGCCGCTGGTGACACAAGATCAACAGAAAGGTCCACCTCTCGCTCTAGAGGAATACCTGAAAATTCTTCTAGAAAGTTGTCCCAGAAATGATCCACCATTGGAGGAGTGTCCTTCAATGAATTCCCTTGGTAATCCAGATATATACTAGCTATCTGGGTTGTAACTCCTCCCAACCAATGATACTGGGGTCCATCTCTACTCACCAGGACATCCCACTCACCCATATAAAGAAATGATTCTCCCTATTGTGATGTAAAACTCACCCAATGGCGATAACAGTCAACAAAAACCCAGAATGTAACTGACCATTTGTAAAGACTCGGAAATTTCAATGAAAAGTTTTTCTTAATTTTATTTGTAATTTTACAAGAACGAAGTTTCTAACGGCTCCTGATTCTGAGGCCCTGTGTGCCTGGAATCATTTTCCGAAGTTTGGCTCAGGTACGTTCAGTGAACGAACGAGCATGAATTCCTATCTTTTGAACAAGTGCTCGGAATCGAATTCTGAGGGCACCGATGGAACCGTAGCGCCGGTAATTGCTTAGGAACTCCACTTCTGATGTTTCGTTTACATGCGGTATGTTGTTAGAATTTGTGGAAGTTGAAATAAAAATTAAACTACACTTTTTATTTTAACTATGTGGATTAGGCTTTGGGTGGAAGTTGGGTTACTACCCAACTTCCCAAGGGAGGTTATGAAGGTTGTGGGCCCCACACAAACCCTACCCCGTCACCTTCTCTAACCTTCCATAACTCTTCACATTCTTTAACCCCCTTCAACTCACATTTAATATTTGACAACTTATGCTTAATAACTTATGTTATTAATTAAGTGAGTTAAGTATGGTTATTTGAATTTTAAACTCTTGAAATTCAAATATTTGTTATGTTAATAAAATAAGAGGTGAGCTTATTTTATTTTGGGGTTGGAACCATTGTTGCTTGAAAGGTTTGGGGAGAAAAGATAACGAAATCTACAGTTCTTCATCTTATTCGATGAAGAACACGAAGAACGCAAAGAATGCATTGAACTCCATCGACGAATGCTGAGTCCTCGGAGGCCGACTACGCGACGCCTTTTACCGTGACGGTTCTTCCGTGATGTATCCTTCCGCGACGTCACTTTCTATGACGAATCCTCGTTCGACGAACCTCTATTCAAGCTCGCACGAGGTAGGGGGTTTACGTGTGTTTCCTTAAGTGTTTCTCTTCCGCCTTTTATCCGCGATATTTAGACAGCATGATATCAGTTAACGGGAGGAGGCAATACCGCAAAAACACGGTCATCCCCCTCCCTTTTTGTTTTTCTTGTTGTTGCGGATAAAATGAAATTGACGCGGTGTCGTCGCAACACGCGGGATCGAGCGGCAAGAATGTGCGACGTCGTCATGCCGCACATTCAAATTTTTTAAACTCTCGTGCATGGTTATTTGATTGCAAGGTGTTCGTATAATTTATTTTGGATAAATTATACCCTCTTCAATTGATTAAAATCATGTGTTTATTATTTTCCAATTGATAACACCTAACACGGAGGACGCGGGCTGAACAAACACAGACCGACAACCCTCCACATTTTGTTTATCGATGTGCGGATCAACGGATGATGACGAAGCAGGACGCTATGGAGTTTGAATCCCTTCGCAGTAAAGGTCAGGTCTCGAGAGGACCGTTGGCGAAGACAGCAGGAGAAACGGACCAGCGGAGCACGTCCGGTGGTCCGCGGAAGGCGGTTGCGGTTCGCCGCCGGCTTCAATCAGCGGCGGGGGGGGGGGGGGGGGGGGGGGGAGCTGCGCACCCCCGCTCTGCGGCTTCTGCTCGGCCGCACATGCCATGCCGCGGCTGGCCGGTCGAGCCGGATTGAGCCAGAAGGGCCGGGCCGGGCCCAGTCAGGTCGAACCGGTTCGGGCCGACCCAGGGGGGTCAGGCCGTGTCGGTCCGGGCCTAGACCCCCCGTTTTCAGACCCTCTTTGGTCTTTTGCCCATTTCTTGGGCTACAGACCTCCGATCGACACACCGTCAGTTTTGTAGATATCCTTGGAACCAGACGGTCTTTTCGGTATATTATAATCAAGGTATTGGAATACTTTGGGATCGGTCGGGTTGGATCGGATACGGAACCAACCGGGCCATCGGAGCGGAAACACTCATATCTTGAGCTCTAGACGTCTGATTGGCATGCCGTCGACTTTGATGGATTCCTCTAAGTGAGACGGAACTTTTGGAATACTTCTCCTGAGTTTTGGTTGTTGTTGGATAGGGGCAGGGTTGGATCGTACCCGAAATTCAACTGGGCACCTGGAACGGAAAAGATGATATCTTTCAGACCAGACGTCCGTTTGATGAACCGTCATCGGTGTTGGTGATCACATTGAGAAACGGTACCTATGAGTATACCCTATGAGAGTTCAGGGTACAGTTGAGATACGGCCAGGTTGGTTTTCTCTCGAAACCAACTGGGCCCCTGGGACGAAAAGGCTAATAACTCACAGATCGAGCGTCCGATTTACATGACACCTGTTGCGTTGAGACCCCTATGACGAGGTGGTCCTTTGTGATAATTCTTCATGGGACTTTTTGATACTTGATGTATAGCCCTGTAGCTCGTGCGGCGGACCCTCTCGGAGACGAGCGTATGGAGTATGGAGACCTTGTAGCCGGCTGAGACCTGATGAATGCTTGACCGACTTGACTTGGTGTGAGTCGACTAGCCCAGTGGACAGAGCTCCCGGTATTTGGTGACTGGCCCACAGTGGATGGAGTGCCCGGTAGTTGGCCACAGACCCGCGGTACTCGACAGGAGGAGTACCTCTGTAGGCTATTAGGGGGAGCGCCTGGTATTTGGCGACATACCCACAGTGGACGGAGCGCCCGGTAGTTGGACGGAGACCCGCGGTACTCGATAGGAGGATTACCTCAGTAGTCTTAGGTTAGTGAGGAGTACCTCAGAGTCGTGACATGACCACTGTACACTCCAGATATGGGGATCTTCAGCAGTTACTGTTTCGATTATGAAAATCCTGGATTGCGCTGAGACTTTTGACCTTTGTGTTTACCTCATGATTGAGATCGGTCACTTGATAACTTAGGTATATGTATGGGCATGTACCTGGGTAGTGGATATCCATTGATTTCATGATCTTGGTGTTTTCCTCATGATTGAGATGAGTTACTTGATAACTTAGGTATTTGCATGAGCATATACCTAAGTAGAGGTTATCTGTTGAGATCTTCTTTTTGGTTAACCTTTTTGGTTTTAGTGAGACTTTGAGGGTCTCAGGGTCCCAACTGAGTATCGTTATACTCACCCCAGCATGGGCTATGCCCGCACCTCGTTGGGTTGGTTGCAGACGACGGGCAGTGCTGACGGAGGCCGAGTGTTCGAGGACTGGATGGTACCCGAAGGTGGACAACATGACGAGTTAGTACCCGGAGGTGTACTTCACGGCGAGACGATACTCGGAGGAGGTTGACGGGCGAGAGAGTTGTGGAAGCTATCTGTACCTACCCTTCCAGTAGGATCCATGGTGGATGATCTAGGAGCTGCTCCATCTGTACCTACCCTTCAGGTAGGATCCGAGGAGGATGACCTAAGAGATGATTCCTTTCTTCCAGCTTTTTGTTTTTTTCTGCTGTACTTTCGTTTAGTTTTAGCTGTACATTCAGTTGGGTTTGTTTTCTGGCCCATTTACTTTTTAGCTCTTTCTTTTGTACTTAGTGTTTTACGTCCGGTTGTACTCTGTGGTGTTTTGTTTAATTTTATTAAGGCAATTCCTTCCTAGTTATCAGGATTTACGCCTTTGGTGCTAGTCGCCATCCCCTGGCCTATGGAAGGCGGGCTTGGGGTAGTCACGGCACGGGCCCCAAGGACGGGTCGTGACAAATTGGTATTAGAGGCGTCGGTTCTACCGCAGAACTTATAACTCTGATATTTTCTTTCTGTGAAGCAATATTGTTAATGGTACCGAGTGTGGTCTTCAGTTAAGGGAGTCTAGTGTTGGTGTGGGTGGCTGACGTATCCATACACCAGGACCCTGACAACTGATTTCCGACATTGTGCACAAAAACACTGATAGCGTGTGTGTTTTCAAAGGTTTACCCTTAAAACCGCTCAAACGAGGTTAGCTCAACAGGTATAATCGTTAGACCGTGTCACGTTGTTTCTTTCAGGATTCCTTTTCACGGACGACCAGCTAGAGCCCAGAGGGATGTGCGTACTGACAGCATGTCGAGTGACGAGGCTTCAGTACAGTGCCCACTTGTAGTTGAGGCACTAGCAGAGGCACCAGTGGTACTACCATATGTTGGGCCACCGATGCCACCAGCCCCGACATTAGGTGATGCACGCCACTTGATTGCGCTATACGAGTTCCAACGCTAGAGGCCACCCAGGTTCCGGGGAGAGACAGACCCACAGGCGGCTGAGGTTTGGCTGGAGGCTGTGGTGAGAGTCTTCATGCAAGTGGGGACGCCTGCAGACTTCATGGGGATCTTTGCTGCCAGCCTTCTTCAGGAAGTACCAGGCATGTGGTGGAGCCACTTATTCCAGTTTTGTGACGGGATGACCTTCTCATGGGAAGTCTTCGAGACCTTCTTCATGGTGGAGCTTGTGCCAGTAGCTCTACACCCCGAGCATGTTCAGGAGATGCTTCCATTGCCGCGTGTTTTTTGATCAGTAGAAAAGTCATCTGTGGGTAGTAAAGAGATGACGCAGAGGTCCAGGAGGACCAGACCAACAGTTGGGCGATCTCGGGTTTTAGGACCGGTGGTGCGGGGTACCCGGGGTGGGGTCAGAGCCAGGCATGATAGAAATGGACAGTGTTACTCCTATGGCAGGAAGGGTCACCTGGCACATGACTGTATGAATCCCCTCACAGTTGATCCACGGGTGTTGGAGGATCCACCGAGGCAGAAGCAGCGACGAGTGGTTGAGCAACAACCGAGCAGTGGACAAGGCAGTAGATCTCTCGGAGCAAGTAGAAAGGAGCGGAACTAGTAGATATTTCCCTTGTACTTCTAGTTCCATTTTGCTGTTGTATTCGTGTCTTTGTACTATAAGCTGCAATAATAAAAAGACACTTATCTTTGTTTGCTTTCCTGTCCTTTTTTTTTGGTTGATACTGAGTGGTCCTGGTTAAAATTGTTGACTTGACCCTCACTTTTGAGATTTCTACTAGCGGAGACCTTGTGACCTCACACTGATACCGGCAGTGTGACTCGACCCTTGGAGGCGAGAGTGACAGTTGGATCTCTTAGTAGTTACGTCGAGGCCTTACGACGTCATCCATGGCGTGAATGCGCCATTCATGTTAGGATTGACTGTATTAGGCAATGGGCGTGGTTCATCCAGGGGATGAGACCGAGTTTCTCTTTTCGGCAAAGGAGAAATTTTAGCAGCTCCTTCAGATCATCCAGGATCGGATGAAGACTGCACATTTCAGTAAGAAACAGGAAACCGGCTCCTGTTTTAGAGACTCGAGTGTGTTAAATGATTAAAGAAGAGGAATCTTTAAGGAGAGATGAGTCTTCGGAGCAGCAGACGTAGAGACAGAGCTAGGAGAGCAGCATGAGGTGGTGTAAACCTTAACATGCTACAACCACCGACCTTAGTTAACCCCACCAGACTTAGGGAGCTAGAGGGCGGAGGAAGAGTGCGGATGCATGTGGTCAAGGAGTGTGACCCAATGGCTCTAAAAATGATTCAAGGGAGAGTCTGTGTCCACTACTAGCTACTGTAGTAACAGACGTCGATATAAACCATTCCTTGCATTCACAAATCTAGTTCCAGACCTATAGTTTTCGGTAAGCCGTGGACTTGACCCTCACGTCTGTAGATACCTTGGGAGGAGACTTGATAATCACACTTACACCGACGGTGTGGTCAGACCCTCGAGGCGAGTGGTTCGGTTGGAATCTCTTTGTGGTAGCGTCGAGGCCTTACGACGTTAGTTTGAATATAGAATGGGTAATACCTGTTCATACTCAAATTGACGGTTTTAGGCAAACGTCGGGATGGGTTTTCCTTGGTCGGCAAAAAGGAAACCCCATGCAGCACAGGATAAACTCTTTCATAGGAGGGTGTGACCTATCACTCTTGATTAGGTCAACCATACCCTCATGAAAGCAGTCTTTTGAGTTTCAGTTCTAATAGGAATTGGAGACCTCTAGAGTTCGTGGATGACGATCACATCGTTATACGGGTCTCACCTCGACGAGGTTTACGAAGATGTGGCCAGGGCGTCAATTAATCTACGAGGTTCAACAGACCTTTCTAGGTCCTCAGCTGGGTAGGCGAGGTGGTTTACCTCTTGAACCAACCACCTCAGTTGCACCAGGTGCACGATGTTTTCCAGGTATCTCAACGGAGGAGATACGTGCTCGACCCTTCGCATATCATCAACCATGAGGAGCAGGACTATGGTGATGGGGTCACTTCGACGGAGGTTCCTATAGGGGTAGAGAATCAACAGTAGCGGATCCTATGATGATGGTTGATTCCTCAGGTGCGCATTCTTTGGCAGTACAGAATCTCCAGGTAAGCACATGGGAGAGGAAGGCTCAGGTGCGTGCTCAATACTGCTTTTGTGACCCTAGTTTGTGTTGAAGCTTTACGCGGACGTAAATCCCTGAGGTGGGAGTAATGTAAAGACCCATAAATTTCACGGAAATTTTTTTTCTTAATTTTCTTTGGAATTTTACCAGAACACAGTTTCGGATGGCGCCGGATTCTGAGGTCCGGTGTGCCCAAAATCATTTTCCGAATTTTGGCTTGGGTATGTTCAGTGAACGAACGAGCGGGAATTCATATCTTTTGAACCGGTGCTCGGAATCGAATTCTGAGGGAACCGATGGAACTGTAGCACCAGTAATTGCTTAGGAATGCCACTTTTGAAGTTGCATTTACACTCGGTATGTTGTTAGAATTTGTGGAAGTTGAAATATTAATTAATCTGCAATTTTTATTTTAACAAAGTGGATTAGGCTTTGGGTGGAAGTTGGGTTACTACCCAATATCCCAAGGGAGGTTATGAAGGTGGTGGGGCCCACACGAACCCCACCCCTTCACCTTCCGTAACCTTCCATAACTCTTCACATTCATTAACCCCCCTCTACTCACATTTAATATTTGACAACTTAAGTTTAATAACTTATGTTATTAATTAAATGAGTTATGTGTGGTTATTTGAATTTTAAACTATTGAAATTCAAATATTTGTTATCTTAATAAAATAAGAGATAAGCTTATTTTATTTTGGGGTTGGATCATTTGTTTCTTGAAAGGTTTGGGGAGAAAAGCTCAGGAAAGCTAGAGTTCTTCATCTTCATCGACGAAGAACATGAAGAACGCAAAGAACGCATCGAACTCCATTGAAGATCGCCGAGTCCTTGGAGACCGACTACACAACACCTTTTACCGCGACGGTTCTTCAGAGACGTCTCCTTCCGCGACGTCTCTTTCCGTGACGAATCCTCATTCGACGAACCTCTGTTCATGCTCGCACGAGGTAGGGGGTTTACATGTTTTTCCTTACATGATTCTCTTCCATCTTTTATCCGCGATATTTGGACCGCATGATATCAGTTAACGGGACGAGGCCAGACCGCAAAAACACGACCATCCCCCTCCCTTTTTGTTTTACTTGTTGTTGCGGATCAAATGAAATTGACGCAGTGTCGTCACACCGCGCGGGATCGAGCGGCAAGAATGTGCAACGTCGTCATGCCACGCATTCAAATTTTTTAAACTCTCGTGTATGGGTATTTGATTGCAAGGTGTTCGTATAATTTATTTTGTATAAATTATACCCTCGTTAATTATTAAAATCATATTTTCATTATTTTCCAATTGATAACACCTATCGTAGAGGATGCGGGCCGAACAAACACGGCCCGACAACCTTCTGTGGTTTGTTTATCGATGTGCGGATCATCGGACGACGACGAAGCAGGCCGCTATGGCGTTTGAATACCTTCACAGTAAAGGTCGGGTCTCGGGAGGACTGTTGGCGAAGACGGAAGGAGAAACAGACCACCGGAGCACGTCTGGTGGTCCGCGGAAGGCGGTGGCGGCGCGCCGCCGGAAGGCGGGCGGCGGCGGTTTGTCGCTGGCTTCAATCAACGGTGAGGGGGGGGGGGGAGCCGTGCACCCCCGCTCCGCGGCTTATGCTCAGCCGCGCTGGCTGAGCCGCGGCTAGTCGGTCGAGCCGGACCGAGAAGACCGGGCCGGTCCGGGCCTGGTCGGGTCGACTCGGTGGGTGTCGACCCAGGTCAGGCCGACCCAGGGGGGGTCGGGCCGGGTCGGTCTGGGCCCAGACCCCCCCGTTTTCAGACCCTCTTTGATCTTTTTCCCATATCTTGGGCTACGGACCTCTGATCGACCCACCGTCAGTTGGGTAGATATCATTGGAACGAGGCTGTCGTTTCGGTATATTATACTCAAGGTTTCGGAATACTTTGGGTTCGGCCGAGTTGGTTCGGATGCAGAACCAATCGGGCCCTCAGAGCGGAAACACTCATATCTTGAGCTCCGGATGTCCGATTGACGTGCCGTCGACTTTGATGGATTCCTATAAGTAAGACGGAACTTTTGGCATAATTTTCTTGTGTTTTGGTTGCTGTTGGATAGTGATTGGGTTGGATTGTACCTAAAATTCAACTGGGCCCCTGGAACGGAAAAGCTGATATCTTTCAGACCGGACGTCCGTTTGACGAACCATCCGCGGCGTTGGTGATCACATTGAGAAATGGTCGCTATGAGTATATACTATGAGAGTTCGGGGTACAGTTGAGATATGGCTGGGTTGGTTCGCTCACAAAACCAACTGGGCCCCTGGGACGAAAAGGCTAATAACTCACAGACTGGGCGTCTGATTGACATGTCGTCTATTGCGTTGAGACCCCTGTGATGAGGTGGTCCTTTTTGATACTTCTTCGTGGGACTTTGTGATACTTGGAGTATCGACCTGTAGCTCATGGGACAGAACCTCTCGTAGATGATCATATGGAGTACGGAGACCGTGTAGTTGGCTGAGACCTGACGACTGCTTGACCGAATCGACTTGGAGTGAGTCGAATAGCCTAGTGGACGGAGCGCCCGGTATTTGGTGACTGACCCACGGTGGACGGAGCGCCCGGTAGTTGGACGCAGACCCGCGATAGTCGACAGGAGGAGTACCTCAGCAGTCTTAGGTCAGTGAGCTGTACCTCGGAGTCGTGACATTACCACTGTACACTCCAGAGACAGGGCTCTTTAGCAGTTACGGTTTCGATAATGAAGATCTTGGTTTGAGCTGAGACTTTTGACCTTTGTGTTTACCTCATGATTGAGATGGGTCACTTGATAACTTAGGTATATGTATGGACATATACATGGGTAATGTATATCGATTTATTTCATGATCTTGGTGTTTTCCTCATGATTGAGATGAGTTACTTGATAACTTAGGTATATGCATGAGCATATAACTAAGTGGAGGTTATTTGTTGAGATCTTCTTTTTGGTTAACGTTGTTGGTTTTAGTGAGACCTTGAGGGTCTCGGGGTCCCCTACTGAGTATCGTTATACTCACCCATGCACGGGCTATGCCCCGCACCTCGTTGTGTTGGTTGTAGACGACGATTAGTGCTGACGGAGGCTGAGTGTTCGAGGATTGGACGGTAGCCGTAGGTGGAAAACACAATGAGTCAATACCTGGAGGAGGACTTCACGACAAGAAGAAACTTGGAGAAGGTTGACGAGCAAGATTGTTATGGAAGCAATCTGTACCTACCCTTTAGGTAGGATCCGTGTTGGACTATCTAGGATCTCCGTCATCTGTACCTACCCTTCAGGTAGGATCCGAGGAGGACAACCCAGGAGCTGCTTCCTTTCCTCTAGATGTTTGTCTTTTTTCTGTTGTACTTTTGTTTAGTTGTAGCTGTACTTTCAGTTGGGTTTGTATTCTGGCCCATTTACTTTTCAGCACGTTCTTTTGTACTTAGTGTTTTACTTCCTCTTGTACTCTATGGTGTTTTGTTTACATTTATAAAGGCAATGCCTTCCTAGTTTTTGGGATTTATGCCTTTATTGCTAATCTCCAGCCCATGGCCTATGGAAGGCGGGCTTGGGGTAGTCACGGCACGGGCCCCCGAGGAAGGGTCATGACACCATTCTATTCTAAGAATGAAGTCATAGCCTAGCATCTCCAAGACAAAGAGGTCCCATGAGTTGTGGCACCCACCAACCTCTAGAGGGAACTCCTTGCACTGATATACACTAGACATTCTAATCACAAACAGATTGTCTAGAATCAACATATCTACAGATGAATAGATACCGAGCCCAAGTATCTCCTCAATGGAAACAAATATAAAGCTATGGGAAGACCCAGTATTGAAAAGAGAAGAAGCTGAAACAGAGGCAACTAGATTCGTACCTCAAACTATAGAGGGTCTGGGATCCTAATCCTGGTGGGTCTGCTCCACTCTAAAATTTAGCATGTATCGTGGCCCTGTGATCCATCTTGATCACTCTGAGATGATCCACCCTACTGTCACCAAAATCCAAGAGACTGACTACCACAGATGCGACCTCCACCTTGACCTAAATTGCCGGTAGAACTCCAGTTCCATGGCTGAGGAGAAAATGGGGTTGCTGCTCCTGAACGATGGGTCATAGAAGAACCCCTGTCACCGAATGCTAGTGAGAAGATCTAACGGAAGAGCTGGAGATGGCCCATCTTGACGCAATATCGGCACTCCACTAGGTCTCTTGGGTTTTTTGGCCATGTATGACCGATATTCCCACATTGGTATCACACCAAATGACTACTATAAGAAGTCTCTCCCATCCTTAGATCTCCACATGTAGACTCCCTATGGTGATTTGTGATTTTAGAAAGAGGGATAACAACACCGAATGTCGAGCCACCCTGGATCACAACTCCAGAATACCACAGATTTCACTCTGTGATCTCCACATCGTTTACTATAGAAGGGATAAAAGTTATCCTAAAGATGTTCACCTATGATTAGATGTCGTGCTTGAGACAATACTCAAACATCTTTCCCAGGAATAACTCGACCCCTCTTGGCATGGGTGTGATGCACTACAGCTTTGTGAATTGAGAAGAATACTCCATAAAAGAAAGAGTACCCTGCTCCAGAATCATGAACACTTGGCCTCGATCGACCCTCAAAGTCCTTAAATATAAGTAGTTATAGAAGGAATTCCAGAACTCATCCCAAGACAAGACCTATTGGAATCCCGCCTATGAGATCACAACCCACTATCTATTGGTTGTTTCATGTATCATATATGTAGTGAGATTAACCCTCATCTCTAGAGGCGTCTCCAGATTCTCAATGATGGATACCATGGCTTCTAATCATGACTCTGTAGCCTGAGGTCCACTTTCCCCTGTGAAGGTGGATGGATGCTGCTGCTGGAAAAATCGTGTCAAATTTTCCTTAAGAGGGGCATGATGCGGTAATCCTCAGAAGGTCTGCTTGAACGTCATGATGATGTCATTAAATTGTGTATCATCACCTGCATCCAGAATAAAGGCTTTTCCCAAGACTGGTAGAACTAGGGGTTCTGTTGGTAGTCCATGATCAGCCATATCTGCTATCTGATCACTACCCTATAACTGGCGGACTACCAGAGGACATCTCATCGGCCTGACTCTAAAATGTTGACCACACAAGTAAGATCAAGATTAAAAGGGATTGAAATATACAAGATGAAGAAATCATTAATGTTTTTCAAAAAATAGATACAGAGAGTGTATGATGAATACATAGAGTGTTCCATTAGACCTTCTCATGGGCGTGTACTTCTTTGAAAACTGGTTATGTAACACCACATACATACAACATATTGTCCCAAACCATGGCGTATACTGGAATACCCTTCCCCTGTCTATGTTATCGTACATGAATAAGCTAGCTGTATCTCCAAGAACAAAACTACACAGCATGTTAGTGCCAGACACATTGTGTACTCTACGAACCTCACCGACTAACATTGTTAGTGACACAGATGATTACACGTCTCACACTACATGGCGTGTTCTAGATGGAAAATGAATTTATAGCCTATGTTTCAACATCCCGTGTCTATAGTCACATAGGTTCACACACGTCTAAATATACATGGCATGTTTATGCCAGACACGGTGTGTACAATAAGGATTTCACCGACCCATTTTGTTCGCTACATAGACGGATACATGGGTTACACTACACGGCATGGTCATGCTTGAAACAGAATGTATAACTTCTGTTTTTATCCAACCATGACGTTAGTCACACGGGCAGTCAAATGTTCTACACAACATGGCGTGTACATTCTTTACAGGGCGTTTCCACCAATGAAATCCCAACCTCGTGTCTCTTCCCATAAAGTTAGTGACACATTTAGAGACTTCATGACATGTACTTATAGTACACGATGTGTACATAATAATAATAGTTCCTTCCCAAATAGATGGTCACATGGAATGTATTCATTATTACACACCGTGTATTCATGGTTTTTCCAGATAGTAAGCCTCAGAAAAAACTCTGAAACCCAGAAAACACTAAAACAAACATTAAATTGCCAAATTCTGATCTGTAAGGGCCCATAATCCATGTAAATAATATCTTGGAATCTTATACATGTCATATACATGGAAAAAAAGTAAATTAACCACAAAATTATGATTTATGAGGGCACATAACACCTAAAGAACCAATGTTTGGCGTTCATTCAAACAAAAACGTACACAATCCAATACACTATCAAATAGTAGGTATTCTATCAAAGAATCTATCACAACAACATTCATATCTAGCACAACATCTACCACAACAACATGAAATCACTAATGCACCCTATATGGCTTGGTAAGAATGCATGACATGTGATTTATAACAAGTTCTTATATGATGCATGAGATTGAACACCCACATCTCATCGGGTTTCAATAGAAATAAAACCTAAATAATATCAACGATAACAGCACAAAACATTTTAATCACACAATAGTGAAAATAAAATCAACTATAAAATTGAAAAACCAGAAAAATTTCAATAATGAGGTTGATTGGTTTTTTCCTCTACACGGGTTTGATACTCTCGGTCATAGCTTATTACCAAGTACCTATTTTCTTCATAACCCTGGATATAGGCTCCAAATATTAAGTCAAAAAAAGAATTCCTCTGATATCACTTTGTAACGTATCGGGTCTGAAATCCACCCAATGGTGCCCTGTACCTAGTTGGTCAAAAGGCCTCAAGCGCATTTCCCAGAATGCCAGAGGCCGCCAACTAGCAATGAGGGACATGAGTGTGAAAGTGGGGAAACTATAACCATAGTGTCAGAGTAACACAATACAAGTAAAACTGATATATGAATGAGGAAGCTGTAAACATGACATACAATAGTAAACAGTGGAATACTAAATGAATATACTAATGCACATATATATAATGATGATGCATGATACATATGTCTAGGAAAATAAACAAACACATCCCAATGCTGAAATAATGTACTAAACCATTTACAAAAGAAATCCGACAAACAACTCATTAGTATCACAAGTCTCGGTTTGGTCCCATGCTCTATATCTACAAACCAGTCAAGTACTTGAAGTATAACGGTGATTTACCATATCTATACCTACAACAATATAATCTATTTGTGCCCAAAAGCATGACCCAAACAGGGTGTGAGAATAATCAATGTCGGAAACCACCAAAATATTTGTGCTTAACAATATATGAATATATATGGAAGGTAGTAAAAAAATATACAGTAAACAAGGAAGTAATCAAAAGCAAACATCCCTACAGTTTCAATGAATTCCATTTTATATATCAAGTAATCAGATAATCAAAAGCTTGTAACCCTCTGGGAGAACTGACAACCTAACCCCTATAGTTCAACCAATCATGAAAAAATGTCCCTCTTGGAAGTACACACAGTCTATCCACTATAGTTCAGTATTAGAAGAGACTCTATAAGGAAGCACTCTCTATAAATTCCACCTATAATCATTTATTAGTAACTAAAAGGCCCTCCGTTGAAGCTCTCAACATCCCTTTCCCCTTGTAGCCCATTTCAAGGAACTACAGAGACTCTGAGGAAGCACTTACATCAATTACCCATATGTTCTCACATTGTAACAATAAACCAACACTTTGGAGTAGCCCTCAATGTCCATTCTCTCTATGGTCTACAACACTAGGTTCTCATGGCCTTGTGTAAGTCCATAGAGCAGATAAATACATAGAATCAAAAGTAAACCTCAACAACAACTTGGCTAAATAGTCTGAATCGTTCCAACATGTTATATAAAAAAACTCTATTATACAATACTAGTCATGGTAGAAACAAACAGAAACCTAACAGACATATCAAGACCAAACGGGTGAAATCATGCAACCATGGGAAAATACATATATTGCAAGGTAAAAAAACTTATTTACAATCACAAAAACATCTAATCAAGCACACAAATAATAACAGGTGAATAACAGTGATAAAACCGAAAAAACGCAATACCTTGTTCAACGGTATTGGGATTTTTTGCACATATAAATCCAAGACTATCTATGGAAATGCACAAACCACCTACCTTTGTGTATTAGGACCGATATATGTGAACCTCAAGCCTTGAATTTCCCATGAACAATCTAGATCAAAAAAATATTAAAATTATCAAATGGGGATAACACTTTTAAGAAAATGAATCAGGAAACATAGTTCTAGATGAAAAAAACAACATATATGATTCCAATGCAACAGATAAAGTTCGATTTAGAGAACAAACACTCGATCTGGGGATCAGCTAAAATCGGACTCGTACGGATGCTCTAATATGAATCAAATCTATAAGGATATGTTTCTGTTGATTTTACCCGACCCTAGTCCATTTAATGAAAAAAATAATGTTCATGGGACGTACTTTATAAGTACATGGAATGTACTTTCCCTTACCGACAATCGCATTAGGCAGATTCTAGGTCACCACACAAGGCATGGTGCATGATCATTACACTGCCAGCACATGGCTACCCGCAATAACAATGTAACTGGCGTGTACATAAGAAAATTTAAAAAATTCCCCTTCTTGTTTAAAACACTAGAAATAGGAAAAATTATCTGAATAGATGTTTCGGGTTCTTACATGGAACTATTTCTGATAAACACTCAACCCAACATTAACTATACTCATTTTACTAAAAATATAGATAAATACATAATCTTTTTTTTCTATTCTAGGAATTTTTATTATAATAACTCCATTAGAAAAATTATTATAAAAGGAAAATATAACATTATTTATATTGAACATGAAATCCAATAAAAAATTTATCTCTCCAATAATTCACATTTACAGGATACTTTTCACAATTTAGAAAATTGTTTTCAATATTAATCCATGTCACCAAAAAAATTATTTCATAATTATTAAAATGAAAATAAGGGCACCTATAATCATAATATTAATTTCCATGTGGCTATCAAAAAACTCTTTAAAAATGATAAGTTTTTTAATAAAATCTATTATTTTGAATATCATGAAAAAAAGGATTGTTTATAACCATAAAAATATTATTTTCGTTTACACAACATAGTTTAATAATTTTAATGAATTAACACACATTTATTATCAATATAAGCATCATATTTACTTTTTCCATTCGTGAATTATGACCTAACAAATAGGTGATTGAATTTATAATTTTTATGACTGATAAAAGAAAGATACATATTGATACTCTCATGTCTTGAAACTGGTTGAAATGTCTCATCCAAATCAACACCTTCCACAAGAGATTAAATTTTTTGAACTAGTGTTGCATTATTTATTTTAATTTCACATTTTTCATTGACCTTATTTTTAAAAACCCATATTTCTAAAAACTCAATAAATTTGTTCGACAAATAAGAACCAATTTTTCATTTTTCCATGGAATTAATCACTTCAAATAATATTATAACATCCTAATAAATATCAATAATTTTTTTATGGTAGATCCCTTTTAATCGACACTACCATCAATGTAATCAATTAAATTATTACTTTATCCATGACATCACATGTATTTTCTTCTATTAGATTAATATCCCATGAACATTCCTTCTTAAAACACATTATCAAACATTCCTAATAAATGAATTTTTTTTATTTATTAAGAATCTATATTAAAAACACATGAAGTATTTCTTGAATATTATTGTTATAGTACATGAACAGGAATTCGTATTTGATTATAATCATTGGAAAAAAATAACATGTAAATTTTTTCTTTCAGCATCCCCTTGGAGAATTTTAAATGATTATATTTAATGATCCAGATTATTATAATTTATAGTATGCATCTAATTTTTATTTCAAATAATAAATATATTAAAAGTATGTGTAAATATATATTGGTGGTTAATTACTTTTTCCACAAATAGGATTCTAAAGAATTACTTCTGAAATCAATAATATTTTATATTCTAATCATCAAAATATATTACCCCACACAATCATTAATATCCTATCTGAAACATCTAAATATATTTTGTACCGTTGATTTATGATTGATTAATATTATTTAATAAATCAAAATAAAATAACTAAGGAAGGTAATAAATTACAAATTAATATCTTTTATTAATGTACATCTTTCCAACAAAGATTTGAGTGTATAATCTCAATAGTTCCATTTCATTGGATTTTTATAATTCTTATTCCTTCCATAAACCATAATTCCATTCATGTACAATGTAAAATCTTTATCATCTTGTATTTTATTTATTTCTTATCTCCCAAAACATTTTACATTTAAATGTACATCATATAATTTTTCTAAAATATAATCAGGCCTTCAAAACATGTTTTAGTCCCCAACTCCAAAATATTAATAATTAATAGGATATATAATATGAAATATTTTTCAACCAATTATTTCCCAAAAGGTGAATATTTATCAATACTTCATACATAATATAATATGTGAGTCATTTTAAAATAAACCATGTTTATTTTCATCACAATTCTGGATACTACAAAGATTTTTTTACTTAATCACATCAATAAAAATAACCTTCATTGATCCTATATTTTATTGTTCAATACAATTTATGATAACTCCTATAATTTTTTTGTAACTCATATTTTATAGGATTCTTATACTCCATGTTCATTTATAATTTTTAATATTTTCATATCACCAGTCATATATGAGGAGCAACCATGATTAAAAATACACCATTTATTCTTTTGTATTTCTTCTATGATAGTCCCAAAATTAAAATATTTGTTTTCATCATTCATTTTAACCATTTTATTTTAATTTTTAGTATGAGGAATGTTTCGTTGAATGGTTTTAATAAAATATTCACAATACATCGTTGGTTTTTCACACTATCCAAAAACATCCTCTAAGATATAAAATTGGATTTTATTTATTATCTTTTGAAATTATAATGAATTTATTATTTACGTTATACTACATTAGGACATTAATCCATTCTCATCGATATTTAATGTCCCTCACATTATCCTTAAAACATGGGAAGACCATGATTTTCCAATAATTTTATTCCTTGCATCAGCTTATCCCACAACATTATCAATACCCATTGAACCTCAATTATTAATAGTTTTATTCCTTCTCCATGTAATAAATTTATTGATATTCATAATTCTACTTGATGTTGGATTTTTTTTGAACGGGAAAACATTCTTTTAAGAGTTATTTTTACTTATATTGGTGTTTTATGTCTCTCAAATCATTTATTAACATATTATTTTCCATTATTAATATATATGCATACCTTTATTGAACAATAATATGAATATATATGTTTTTTGGTTGTATAATTCACTTGATTCATAGGATGATATCTCTAAAAAGCATGATATTTTTCAATTTTTATCAATGAAAGATTAGTAATATTATGATTCATCTTAATGAAGTTATTTTTTCCTACATATATCATTATGAAATCACACATAGTTCTTCTTCCATAGTGGTAAATTCATCATCATGTTATTTCCCCATTATTCAATGTTTTACAATATTAAACATATGGTCTATTATATACTAGCAGAATACATAATCATTTTTATGAAATTATTCATTTTATTTGTCCGTCAACCCAATTAATTTCTTCAATATTCTAACTTGTATCTTGTGTTTTATTCTTTAATGAAAAAAGAAACAAGTTCCGGTCAAAATTGATATTCTCCAAAGGATTGATCAATTCATTATTCTTTATTATTGTATGTATCTTACTTTTTTTATAATATGTTCAATGGAGGTTCATAAATTTCTTATATATTTTTTATTTCATTAATTATTTTATAAAAAGTCCATAATAACTAATTAGTTAACATAATTTTATTATTTATTTCATTGAATTTTAATTTCATATAGTAGTATTCTTCTCTTCTATGGATGTTTTTATCTACTTCTTCTTTCATAGATTCTCTTTGGAATCATCATCATTATATACTACATCTTTATTCATTAGAGAGTTCAAATAAAATTTTTTTATGTATCTATAATTAGAATATTTAAATGAGTGTTTCACTTTATAATTTCATATATTAACTTTTTAATTTTTATATATGAGGAAAATAATTTTACCATTTACATCAACACTATCTTATTTATTCTTTTATTCACTATGTACTATTACAAAGTGTTAAGTTTCTTTTATTTCCATCTTCTTTGTAGATTTCAAGTCAATCATTTCAAAAATAATCTTTTTGAATAAAGGATAATTAAAAATTTAATATGTACCGATAATGTTATAAATTCATCAATTGAGGTATCATAGTTAACTTCTAATGAAAATAATTTAGGAACAAACATATCCAAAAATAAAATCATCTGTTTTTTAACAATGGATGCATATTTCAATACCTAATTTAATCCCTAAATGTTGCTATAAATTTCATTATCACATTTTAATTATTAATTAAATTTTTTATGTTATGTAATAAAAAATCAATCATTCATCCCTAGATGTGAATTTTTTTACTTCCATCACCATTTCATTTTCATTTATATTCATTCAACGTTAATCTATGTTTTCTATTATATATTAATAATTATAATAATCATAATTTTTTAATATAGTATAAGAACAATATTCCAATCCTTTACATAAAATTCATTATTTTTTCATAAATATTGTAGAAGTATCATTCTGAATCAGTGAAATCCCTATAGTAATAGCATCAATCACCTCTTTGAAAAATCATATATTATATGGTACCATTCTTATTTTCCAACTCTAATATTTTGTTATTATCGAATGTATGAAATCCACTAATGTCAAATGGTTTTAGATTATACATTATATGGAAAATATGGATCTTATATAGGGAAAAAGGATTCTCTAATACCATTTGATGTTCAATGTAATGTGTATTCCATTGATAAGGGAAAGGGTGGGGGTTCAACTAGTGGTGGTATTTTATAAATTTTTTTCTCTTGATATTAACCCCTAATATTTGTTAATTTAAAGTTCCTCTAAACATTTTAATATAACATCACTCATTTAAAAATAAAAAAATTAAACCAAGGAAAACCCCATTTATAAGATTCAAACCAAATTTTGTGACTATATTCTTTTAATAAAGAATTACTTTTATCTGGGGAAAATTAATATATAATGACTTCACTATAACTGACTAATCTCCCTTAAATATACTTCTATCTCAAAATAAGTAATTGTATTGGCACCCAAAATTTAAATTATTTATTATACATCAAACCCAATACACTCTATGAATCATTAGAACAGATCCCATTGATTTTTGAAAATTCAATGTCTGGTACAATATACAGTTAGTATAACTCTCTTTAGTGTGTTGCAGTCATCATATAGTGTTTTGATATTTGGTGTTATTTAGTTTTCATCTATCATTTCATCACCCGATGCACCTATGCCTATATCTAACATAACACTATCTATAACATCTTATAAAAACCCATTCATTCTTATGATTCCCACCAATGTTTCATATACATAATTAATTTTTCACTATCTCAAATAATAGAATATACTTGTAACATTTCACTATTCCATCCACAGTTTATATAAAAAAATATACTACAATAAATAAGGGGAAAGAATAGTCCTAATATGAATTTTCCAACTCAATATTGATTCTATTAAACACCTTCACAACAAATATTTCAATGTAAACATTAATTATATATATTTCCCAAAAAAATTGTCAACCATGATATCTTCAAATGTCTATAAATATCAGATAGTTATTTTTCTATGAATTAATAGTTTGGATTAATCATTGTTTAGGAAAATAAAATATTTATGTAACTCTCAGAAAATAACTATTTGAGGTACTATTTCTATATATATTTATTTCTCTTCTACATCCAATGATTTTTATAAGAACTCAGCTATCTGGTGGTCTTACAAACATCTATTTTATAATAATCAATGATTTACTCCATCTAATTACATTTATAATATTTTTATGTTGATGGTCATTATAAAATATTGTCACATAGAATTTTTTACTTCTCTTTATCGAGTAGAAATCAACTTAATATTTGAATTTTTATTCCCTTTGTCTATCTATATCCACATATATTCATTTGAATGGGAAACAAATTATTTCTTTAGCCAATTAAATTTAATCCTCCTTCTAATTTGGCTTCATGAAAGTTTATTTGTGATTATTCATAAGTTTCTATCTAGTAAAAATTTGTAAATTCATGTATGGTGATATTTATAAATTTTTATCTAATGGAAAAACCTTGATATCAAACTAATTATATCTAATCAACATTAGTTTACTAGAGGGTTTTTCTAAATTCATTATGGTGACGTACTAAAAAAATTAATCTAACAAATATTCATTATAAACCTTTTTCTAATAATTAGTTTCACCTTCACTTCTTCATAACATAAACATTGTAAAATAGAGACTCAACCTCATTAAATTATCAATTTATATTCACTTTATGTATTGAAATGTGTACTACATGAATCACTAAATTTTGATCTTTGAATTTTTTATATCCTTTATATCATGAAAACTATACATCATGAAACAATATATTTGTACTAACTATATATCAGAAAAGATCATGAGGTAATTTTTTCATACAAATTACATCCCATTATATTAACATCATTTGAATAAAGAATATCTTTATAACATTTGGTAGTTTAAAGAACCATAGAGCATCATATTAGTTTTTAAGAACCGATTCTTAATATTTATAATAAGTTGTTTATTCACTTGATTCAAAAAACATTGATCCACACATTATTGAAAATAATTACCATAATTTTTAAAAAATAAACCAAATATATCAACCTTGTTTTCCACTAATAACGAAAAATTAGTAAGCTACCTAACCAAAAAATCAATGTAATATTTTTCTTCATTCAACAAAGTACATATTCATATAAAAAAATTCATATTGAATTTATATGTAGATACATATACACATTTTCATATATAGGTGAATCTAGTTTATTCCAAAACAAGATGTGTTCTTATTGGTAGGTTAGACTTAATTATATATAATACATGAGGTCACCAAGTATGATATTCATGATAAGAATACTAATTACTTATAATCAATCTACAAAAAATAGTCATTGATCATATATTTCATTTATGTATGACTTATATTGACCATAGGAAATATGTTTTCTGATTGTTTACATAGTATCTCAAAGTTCTCATTACAAGTAATAATAGTTATGTACATTCCATTAATCATATAGTCTGATGAAATTTAAAATTATATAGTGAATAAATATGTAATAATACTATTATTGAAATAAAAAATCATGATTAAATAATTTTATTTGTGATATGGTAATAAAAATATACAGTTCTTTTTATATAACCCATGATTAAAATGCATGGATAATAATAGATAAAAAATAATTTTAGTCACTTGGATATTTCTGTTAAAGATTTACATTTTCAAACATTTTATGGACTATTCGTGTTCCAATTCGACACCTAAATTTTTTTATATTAAAAATCTAAATAGATGAGGATAACCTTCCTAAAAAATAAATAATCTATTCAAATCCTTCCATATTCAAATCATGTCAGGATCTTGATTGTTTAATTGTGTTGGTTTTACCAAAGCAGGGTATACATATATTATAATTTTTAATGAATTGTGTAAATGGATAGCCTTAAGAGTTATGTAGAAAAATATAATTATTTTCTTTTCCTTAGCATGGAAACCCAAATAGTAATGGTACCAGATAAATCATGTTTAATTTATGTATATAATGGATTGGATAATGATTATCAGGGTCAAGCATCCAAGATTAATATATGATATGATTGGGATAACCCCCTGCCTAAATAACATATTGGTGGCAGTATCCCTAAATTATACACATTTCTTAGTAAAAAATAATTCATGTCCCACTTATAGGTATGATGGAATCAAAATTTATCATCATTTTAGTTGGATCACATTTAATAAAAGTCATTATTAATTATAATTAATACACATTTCTTATCTGATATAAGATTACGCTTTAGATGAATAGAGTAATAAAAATAAAAGTTTCTATTTTTATTAATCATATTTAAATGAGTATATTAATATATCAAACTCATTATAATGGTTACTTAAGAAGAGTTTTTACATGATAGAAATATATAGAATATAAATATAACCTCACTAGTAACCATGTACTGATGTTATTCAATTAGTGAATTCATATCCCTAGGATAAGAAAAAAATAATACGCACGATGTTTTAAATGAATGATATAATAATTTACCTAATATAATTTAATTCTCATTAATAAAAAAATATTTTAGGATTTGAAAATGACTTAGTGGGACTAAAAGTTTTATTATGTCTTTTTTATTCCAAGGAATTCATTAATTTATTATTGATTGTAATTTTCATAAAATATGTATTTATTCAAGAATTTTTTAACCTATAATTATTAAAATATTAAAGAAATATTAACTTTCACATATCATGTATATGTTATATTTTTTTGTTGATAAGAAATGTTGGAAAAATTTCAAATAAAAAGAGGAAATTATTCTAAGAAGTTTTTAAAAATAGTTCTATTAGTATCCGATAATATGTCTATGAGCCCTATGGTGATGTAAAAAATAGAGTGATATAATTCTATATCATTAAATTTTATGAAATACTTGATGTGTATTATAAAATTAAATCCAATATCCATGTCATGTATTAGTTTTTTAAGAATTAATTATTTCTTCAGGGGTATATGATACCAATTGTATATTCCGTTATTGTTATAAATATATATTAGTTAAAAAATAATAGTAATGATTGAAAGATATTGTATTTTACATTAATGTTTTGAAGAAAAAATTTTATAAATCAAATATTTGATGATAGTGGAGTCTATCAAGCATTGATGAGTTTTTAAAAAAATGTTCATTGTTTCCATAATTATCATATATGATGTGATATGTTTTTTTGAAAATAGATTACTATTATTAATTGTATGTAATAACATATTATATAATTGTAGTTTTAGATTAATTTTATTTTATAATGTAATATAAAAATAATAAAAATATAATAAATATTTATCTATGATAAAAAGTGTTTAATTTATAATTTTTATAAAGTATGGCAGAATGCTTTTCTTCCTCCCTTCGATGAAATGTTTTAAATAACTAAGTTATCATTTCTAAATGAGAATTTTCAAAACAAATAGAAAACCATATTTAATATGAAAATTATTTTTTATTTTATATATACTACTACTAAAGTATATAAAATTTATAGCCTAAAAAAATGGGTTTTGATCAAATAATGAAATTATGAATATAATATAGTTTCAAAGTAGCTTTTGGGATTATGATTACACATAGGGAAATTAAATTTTTACAAATAAACGATTATATTAGTCAAATTTCAATGTTAATTTTTCATGATACCGAATTTTTTTAATTATTGAAGTAATAATAAATTTAATGATTTATATTTATTTACTATAATAATTTAAATTGCACATTATCCTAAAGTATTTTAGAATGTGTTGATAAAGAGGTAATGTTAATAGATATTTTATATACCAAAATATTTCAACGAAAAAGATTAATTAAAGGTGTTTAATAAATGATTTTTATTTACTAATAATTTATTAATAGAAAAAAACATAAGTTGTAAATAGAAAAACATTTTATTTTTTGGAGTTAAAGAGTTTCGATAAGTTAAATAAGATAAAAATTATGAATATGATTCCTAAAACTCATTATAATTAATAAATCATTTATTAATATATGTAAGTCAATAAATAGTTTGGTGGGAAGGTTTTATCAAATGGCCATATAAATATGTGGAAGGAAGTACTTATAGATGTAATATATTTTAAAATAACACATAAATGTTTATAAAACATAAGAATATTCTAGAGGTTTATTATATATGATATATGAGATATGTTTTCATGTATGTATTTTTTATGTAATATTAAATCAGTTAAATATATAAATTGTATCCAGTTGTAAAAAAGGAAATCTCCACATTCTAATTATTTCCAATATACTATATATTTCAAATTATGTTAAATAATAATTATCCCCACAAAGAATGAATTTATGCTTCCCTATTCTATGAACATTAATAGTTGAAATGATATGGTAAAAATGAGATGGTAGATATTTTTCATTCATACAAATAATTTTATTTGAAAAAAAGATGTATAGAAATGTGATGTATTTTGTCCTGAAATCATACCTTGATTGATCTACCAAAGTATATCATATGTAATTTTATATGGGGATTTATTTATAATGTAGAGTATTCAAATACTACTACAAAAAACACATTAAATAGTGATAGAAATTATATTTTTTAGTTCATAAAATAAATAAATTACTAAGATGTATTAAAATTCCTCTAACATAATTAGAATAAAAAATACTATAAAAGGAATCGTTTGTCATCAATTTCTCTAAGAACTGATAATGCGTAACTTTATCATCTCTAGATTAAGTGATGATAAATTCCCCCATTATCAATGCTAGACAAAGAAGTGCTAATGGGTCCCTTTAACTATTCTTCGTGCATTTTTGATAAATTCCATTCCAGATACTACATAGTTGTTACCATAAAATATCTATATATAACCCCTTTAAATCAATATCATTCATAATACAAAATTAGATTAGAAATATATTGAAAATATAGGAGAAAACATATATGTTAATTGAAATAAAATTCAATCACAAATACAAAGATTTTTTTTATAATAGTTGTTTCAGTTATTGCGTTATATAATCACATGAGTGAGTAAAAATTATTACAGATAGTAAAAAACATCAATGTTACTTTCCATTTGTCCAAAAACCCCCAATCATTTTATTATTTACAGAAAAAACCCACCCCTGGTAAAGGAAAATAAATCACTTATATAAGAAAATCATTTCTTGGTTAGTAATACAATAAAGGAAAAAATTAAACACAAATTGAAAAATTTAAGCTAAAAACAAATCCATTGATCCATATCATGCACACTAAGTATTGGATTAAGGTATGAATGACACTTAAATGTCACCATTCACAGATGTATCCTTTTAATAATGTATTTAAATAACATAATTTTTTTCTAATTTTTTTGTCTACCACATAATTATTTTTCTAAAATGTAAATTTTAAATACAAAGGAGTACTTTGAGTCACACCAATCACAATATGTGTCATGTTGATGATAGTCTGATTACCAAACATCAAGAATGAATTACGAATCATTGTAGTTGTGTAAAACAACTACATAAATGTGATTTTGATATTTTTTATGTCACTCGTGTTTTTTCATGAAATTTCATTTAAACTAGAAACACAGATAATGAGTCAAACCAAACACAACATTTTTTTGATGTAATACTAATTAAAAATTTTCACAAATAATGTATGAATCATTTTTCTATTTTTATAATGGAAATATGAGTGTGTTTTCTTTGTATCTAGAGAGTGACTGATATTTTAAACCAAAATGTTGATTTGAATATGACAATAGACACAAAGTGTAATACTGGGCACATCATGTTTCAGATTGAAGTGAATCTAATTATTAATCATCAAAAATGAATTATAGATATTGTTCTTAATGTAACACTAAAATAATAATGTGTTTAAATTATAGTGAGTATGTCATTAAGGATCATTTTCTTCAATATTTAAACAATCTAAACAAATATTCATCATTTTTATTATGTAAATTCATTACTAAAATAAAATTTCAAACTAAAGTCATACACATTAAGTAATATTAGTTACACTATTTTTTAGTTTTATGTGATAGTAATTCATACACATCACAATTGATTTATGATTCATTTTCCTAAATCATAATAAAATTGAGTGAATGTTTTCTCAGTTTCCACTGAGTGACATGTTATGAACTAAAATAGAAATTTCAAACCAACAATGGACACATTGAGTCATACTAATAACATTGTGTTTCATTTTTACATGAGTTTATTTAATACACATCAAAAATGAATTATGAATTTGTTGCCTCAATTTTTTTTGAAAAAAAGTCTAACTATTTTGTTCTCATTTTTAAATTAGTGACAGCCGTTTTGAACTAAAATATAAATTTTAAACTTATATCAGACACAATGAGTTATATTGAGAAAACAATGTAATGAATTGAGTTTATAATGATTCTCTCACATAAAAAATATCTTATAAACCAATATTATTACTAATTAAAACAACCTTAATGTCTTTTTGTGGTTTTTATTATGTCACTTTACAGTTTTACTAAAATTAATGTTTATTTTTAATAAATATAAAATCATTCAGTCATACTAGCCAATAAAAGATTCATTCTAGTGTTCATATGATTATTAAACAATAATAAAGACTTATGGATTATTTTCATAATGAATCAAACCAATATAATGTTATTTTCTATGTTTTGAGTATGGAACTTATTTTTTTACTAAAATTCCATGTTAAATTGGAAACATGAACATTAAGTCATACTAGTCACATAATGTGTTGATGTTACATATTATTAATATATTCATGTCAAAAATTAGTTATTATTCGTTTTTATAAATATCATGATAATTTGAGCATGTTTTTTCATTTAGTGAGTTGCACACTTTTTGAACTAAATTTAACTTTAAAATTGATAATGTGAACTTTGAGTAAAAATGGGAAGATTGTCTATAATATTTAGGTATGGATGAATCATAGTTTTCTCAAATTTATTTTTTATAATTTTAATGATGAATAAAAAAACAATAATTTGTTGATTTTTTTCAAGTATGGGATTTTTAAAAAAATGAATGTCAATTCTAAATAAAAATATTCCCTCAGATTTATACCATCCAAAACATGTATAATAATCATATAACGAAGATTTGTAAATATTAAAAATTTCATATGTAATTTTTTCCATATTTTTAAAACAATATGAAATTTCATTCTCAATTTTATGTATGTAATGTGTGTTTTTAAAAAAAATTAAATTATAAACCAAAAATATATAGTTTGATTTATACCGAGCATAATGTGTATTAAATTAAGGTGTGAATGATTGTGTATATGATGTGTTATTTTATATCAACTATCTACAATATGATATAATGTAGATAACCTGTTACATTTTATTGGAAGAGGAATCCCCATGCTTCCTGAAACCTTCACATTTCATGCAGCATGGGGTTTCCACTTCTATTCAAAGAAAAATATTTTCTATTATCCTGATTGTTGCACATAGTTGAAATAAAAATATGACCTCACAATATATATATGAAATAAATTATGTCTTGGATAAATAAAATAATAAAATTATCACAAAAATAATCTATAAAATGATAAAAATAAAATCAAAATATATTAGTTGTATTAATTCACATTTTCGTGATGTTTGTATACATTCATGACATATATATTTATTTCCATTATCTCAGTTTTAGCCTCAATTTCCATTTACTCATGAGCATGAAAGGATTTTCAAAACTACCCAACTCATGAAAAATAATCCAACTATATAGAAAAATAATTTGTATCTATGTAGTACTAAACAGAATAAAATAAACCTAAATGTGAAACAATACATTAAAATGAAAATTTAAAATAGAAACCCCACACTTTTAGTTACACAGGATACACCATGTAACGTATTGAAGTATTGCTGATACATATAAATAAAAAATACTTTTGGGTCATTTACCTAATGAATCATTATATTTTAATTGTGACTAATCGATTTTTAGTATGTCATATGTTTTTTTTACTACAATGTCATTTTAAACCAAAAACAATCATGTTGATTCATACTTGTCAAATCATTGATTTCATTAATGTGATACTAATTCCTACACATCACATATGATGTTTGGACCATTTTTATAAATTATCAACACAATATGTGAATTTTTTATTGGTTTCTTGTAATTGACATATGTTTGGAACTAAAATGTAAATTTTAAAATGATAAAAGCTACTCTAAGTCATATCAGAAACACTGTGTATCATATTAAGTTATAGATCATTCCTATATGTCTTGAAGGACTTATGGATCATTTTCTAAATGAATAAAAAATATGTAATGTTTTTATTTTTTTCCCCATTTCACTTGTCCTTGAATTGCAAAATATTCATGTTTAAACTCAAACCAAGGAATATGAGTAGTATTGGTCACACCATGCATCATATTGATGTGGGGTCAATTCCTACTGGTGAAAAATTAATTATGGATCATTTTTTTAATGTTTGAAAACAATAAGAACTCGTTTTATTTATTTTTTCTACTTTACCTGATTTTTATACTAAAGTGGATCTTTTTTACTATAATCATGACCTCTGAGTCATAAAAACCACATTGTCTCCCTTATTGATTTTTGGTCAATTCATGCATGTGAAAAATAATTTATCATTTGTTTTAGAAATGTTTAAAAACAAAAAATAATCTCATTGTATCATTTTTGACAATTTGATTAATGTTTAATGGTAGAATAACACTTTTATCTTGAAAACACATACTTTGAGTCATATAGACCACATATAATGTTATATTAACAAGAATTAAATTATACACATTAAAAATGAAATAGGGCTAATTTCTTAAATGTTCGAAGAAAACCCGATTTTTTCTCCCTATTTTCCAGTTTTAATGTATGTTGTAAACTAAAATGAAACTTTTGTATACAAAAAATGTACTTTGAGTCATCATGAAAACATCAGGTGTCTGTCTGATGTTCATTTAATTCCAACACATGAAAAATTAATTTTGGATCACCTATCTAATGTTTGAAAACAATCTGATCACATTTTCTTTGATTTGGTGAAGTTATGTGTGATTTTAACTAATGTATAAATATAACAAGATCAAAATATGATAAAAATTACAAGGAAATAAAAAATATATAATGGTGATAAATATTACTATGAAATTATTAGGAATTAACTTCTTCATTATGTCTGTATACATTTTGAAACCATATATTTTTCAACTCATTTAAAAAAATTGATTTCCTCCATTACACATTTCCTTGAGAGAGTGATAAAAAAATCATATGTATTACGATATTAATTATTCACAACTAAAAAATATTTTTAATGTCACAACACATAATAGATGTAATAAATAGTAGGTATTCAACAGAATTTTATATTGGAAAACATTCTATCATCATATATATTTCCCACTCACCTCTAAACAAAATCACTCATTATTTTATGTATGTATATTTTATTAAATCATGCTATCATAAGAAAATAAAGAAAAAATTGATTAAGAATTTTTATAAATAATTTTTAATTACCTAGAGATATTAAATTTTTAGGTATAGAAGATTTTTGATTTTTTACGATATCTTTCATAAATTTGAAAACAAGATATCTGCAATCATTGTTATTATCTTACATCAAACAAGGAAAATATATTAACAAATATAAATAAATTATATTGAAATATGTTTTCAAGTTAAATATTTATATATATATTTTAATATGACTGAATTTTAAGTACATCATAGGATTATTATATTCACTCACCGACTTCATACCACGGTTTAGCCTATATTTTTTGTGACCACTGATTCAGGAAAAAATTATTGTTAAAAAAATGAATGAAATATTTAATTCAATTTTTATAAAAAAATTGATTTCATTTCCTTACATACTCACAATAAACATAATAAGTTTATGGTTTGATGTATATCCACGCATTGGATCCTGAAAATAAATATTTTTGGAATCCATATTAATTGGTTTCATCCTCGTTATTTTCTAAAAAAATATTTAATGAAAAAAATTAAAATATATTTTATAAAAATATATTTTATATTTTTACACATGATTTGTAGTAAAAAAATATAGTATGATGTATGTTACACTCTTCTACAACTTCTTCATTATCTTATATTTTTTCCTTATCAATTTCTTTCGACTCCAATTTAATTTTTTCCTTATAAATGATACATGGATTAATGAATCCAAATCAATATTCACAGGGTTTTCCATTCATGTAGTAGTAATATAAATTCTTTTATAAAATATGAATATTTAGTGTCTTTGAAGAAAATAAAAAATATTTTTTTTATAGATTTACAATAAAAATTAACCTTATGTATGTATTTACAGTTGAGACTCATTTCCATTAAAACTTGAGATTCTCATTTATAAACTAAAGAATAATTTCATATATAATGAAATTTCCAAATATATGTTATTTACATGGAACATATTTTATATCTCTATCTTTGAATATGGACTCCCCATGAATTTATATTGATAATATATGTTGTATTGGAAATGGAAGGTAAAATGTACTCCCATAGTGTCCTTTTGTTTTCAAGGTCAATTCACTAGATTGTGTCAATATGAACATCCATTTCCTATCCAATTTATCTCTATTAAATATAATACCCGACCTCATAAATTTTTTAATCAATTGTTCATGTATTTCAATTGAAATAAATTGTTAAATAAAAACCTCAAGTATATTTATATAATTAGACAATAATGATATCTAAGTTCAAAAAGTATCATTGACCACTATAATATCTATATCATCAAGTGAAATAATAAAATCAGTGTTTAGTTTTTTACCCACCCCAATAACCACTACCTTGTGATTTTGTGGGTGTTCTTAGTTTGGCATCATGTCTATCGCGATATTCTACAATATACTATTTATAAGACGGTTGTGCATGGCTGTTTACATATATAAATAACATACAACATTACTATGATTAAATTTAATAATATAAAGCTTAGAAAAGATAATTGATCACATTTAAGAGAAATAGTAATGAAGAATTCTATAGTCTTTGGTACGGTATTCTGCTGAGTAAAATGACTAGCCTCAAATATATAAGTTTAATTTACATATTCATGGGTTTATCATTATTCCACCACATGTTTGTTTTGATCCTTTCTTATATATAGGTACTCTATAATAGACTAGACAATAATATCTTATATGGATTATATTTTTAAATAACATACTTTAGAATTACAATATGTATATTCCTTTGTTTTTTTCTACTCTAAATTTTTATTAGCATACACTCAAAAACTAACTCTACTAACATGATCCATATTGTTCTTACCACCGTAAGTATACTTAATATATATTTTCATTGTGTACGGTTACTACTATTTCTTTTGTATATTCTATATAAAAATAATATGAAAAGAAATTATATTATTATGTAATAATATTATAATTATAAATGGATTACTATGTTATAATACATACACATGTTTCCCATTAGATTTTCTGATATAATCAACTAGTTTACCCTAATTATCTATGTGAACCACCTTGCAAAAACCATGACATGGGATGAATGTGGATTCATATTTTCATTCATTAAAATTAATATAAATAATGAAACATATCATGTTTCATATCACATAGACCATTTATTTTTTTATTAATAATAAATACAAATTTTTTCTTTAGTAAACCATACCACATCTTATGTTATTGGTGTGCATTTGTTTTTCTAAAAGATCTTTACTTCCATCAATCTTTTTATTTTTCCTAAATTTCATTTTTTTAATCAAATAAATAAAAATTGTAAAATAAATTTTTTAACTAAAATTTATCTGAAATTGTTTCTTAGTAAGAATATTAATGAAATAATCCCTTGTTTACCACTTTATAATTTCTATATAAGTAACTGGTAGGTGGGGCTTTACATTCCCCAAATCATCCCAAAGATGGAATATCGTAAGAAGTGTTTTAAAAACTAAATGGGATTTTATTATGGAAATTAAGAAATATTTCATACCAAAATCATCTAATAAAAATAAACTATTAAAGAATAATGAAAATAAAATAAACATTTCATTATATAATTTTTTTATGAAATAGAAAAATTATATTAAAACAGTACCTTTACATATTCCCAAATGGTTTCCTTCATTATTAGCATTAAAGGAACCATGTGTCCATGACAATTGAAATAATAAAACACATTGTCTGCCAAACATTACTATTGAGTATTTAATTATGACTATTAATATATTTCCACATTATTTCCATCCAATTTAATATTTTGTAACATTAATTCATTCCTTTATAATTTTAGTCAACATTATGATTCTCTGTTGTTCTTTTTTTCATCATCATTTATTTGAGTCCCTAAAAATATTATAATTTTAGAAAAATCTAATTATTCATCCCTAATATTGGTAACATCATCATTTGAAAAAGAAATTTTCTTTATTAGTAGTCAAACATTTCATTTTTGTTATGTTAATAATTTATAAAAAAATATGATGAGGAAATGTTTTTTATTGAAAACCTTTTACACTTATAATTGAACCCTCATTCATTTATTAATGTTTGGAAGGGTTTGGATCATCTATCATGAGTCCAAATCCCCTCATTTGTTTCCACTATAATGTACAATACATGTTCTACATTGGGTGTATGACGAAGTAATTTTTAACTCCCAATTAAAGGTTTATACTTTATTGAATTATTATATAACCATACATTTTTTTAGTCACTTGTAGGAGAATCAAAAGACAAAAAATATAATATTTTGTTTACCTAAAATACAAGCACATATCAAGATCCCATTATGAATGACTCTTCCTTTCACATTACACCCTAAAATTCACTTCCACACTTCCCATTTTATCAACCTTTACAAAAATCCTATTTTCATCCCATTTTCAATCGAAAATCAACACATGAAATTTTTTATAATCAAACTCCTATATCTGTTATATAATTGATTAATTTTTCAAATTTGTATAAATTTTATTTCTATCCTTAAAACAGATATGTGAATCAATTTGTCCAAAATAATAACTGCCTTTTTGTAATTATACTTCAGTCTTCATGTTCTCTTGTATAGAACACATGACCATTGATTAAAAAATAGTTTTAGATATCAAATTATTATTTAATCCCCATGCTATCCATCATAGTCATTCATCTAGTCTATTCATTTTTTTGATCACTATATATAAATATAGTCTTAAACCCATCATATAAATAGCTGATTATATATATTAAATATCCTTCCAACATCCCATGATGGATTAAAATCTATACGAATTTATTTATTGGATTTAATGTCAGAATAGATATCATCACCGTTATGTAAAATGTAATGGTTCACATGATCCATCTTCATGATGGTAATTGTAAAAACATATCTTAAAGACATAATTTCTACCATAAGGTGTTCACTCTAACACTTATTCGTGATTCTAATTCCATCAAAATATGATAGGTATTAGGTAAATAATTCCATATCTTCTTCAACAACATATAATTATACAATACAACCTTCTTATAAGAATTTGATTCTAAATATACGCTTTCATAATTATCATATAATATTCAATTGGTTAAATCCATATGTAATGTATAAGGCCACATTGTTGAGCCTATCAAATCAATTTAATAATTTCTTGGGCCAATATATCTAATAATTTCAATGGTAGAAACATATATAATCCATATTCAATTACTAATTCCTCCTTATTAATTATTATCTAATTTATTAGGTCTATAAAATTAGAGCGTATGGAATTGAAAAAGTTTCATAGTCTGGTTAATGTATGGGGTACAATTTTATACATAATGGATTGTAATGTGATGGGAATAAAATCTTCAATCGAAAAATGATTTTAATATTACCGACGTATATATAACATCAAAATTTTCATTGATAAGATGTAATTTATATTTTATGAATACCCTCTAGAATAATTACAACATTAAAAAAATTTAAATTTTCACTATCCTCATTGAGTGTCATCTACTGATGGAAAAAAAATTCCACACATTACACTAACTTAGTGCATACTCTTACCTTATCCTCATTTCTATCATGTCCACCCTATCCATTATTCCATTTTTTACTTAGAAATTTTTTAATGTCCTAATTACACTATCAAATACATTTTTTATATTCATGAAATCATGAAAATATCCGGTGTATAAATAATTCCAATACACTAATTTAAATAAAATTTATCTCTTTTTTGCATCCAGATTTCATAAGTATTTTTAAAAATGAATTACTAAAAATATTTTCAATTTATTTTGCATTATCAAAATATTTATCATCCATTAATTAAGATTGTGTTTTACTTAGTTTGTTATTCCAATCGAATTATTTCATCTAGGATCCATATTTGTGACATATATGTAAAAATTTAAAATGACCTAAAAACATAGTCTCTGATGAATAATTCAACTGAAATAAGTGTGTCCATTCCTCAAAAATGGGACTCCCCAAAATTATTTAAATATTTTATCATACAATATTTCTATCAGAAATAACATAATTTATTGACCCACATAAGATGTACTTCCATGTGAATTCTTTAGTTGAAAGAGAATAATACATTGTAAACCCTATATCCTACATCAATTTTTGATCTTTGATCAATGGAGTCAAGTATAAAAATATATCATTACCAGGTTGTTTTGTTCCAGATATAAGAAGATACAACATAATGAATTTTCACTCCATATAGAACCGTAGAGAAAATTTATAATATTTCAACATGATGAGCCATGTACTATGAGTTCTACATTATACACCAAAATGATTTATTATATATATATATATTGCATGATATAATTTTTTTAGATCATTTCTAAATTCCAGATACTCAGAACCAATTTTTATCCACTAAGGAGTACCTACAGGATGGTTTTACTTCCAATTTTTAATTATTATATATATATTCCATGTCAATTTATTCATTAATCCAAACATACATGTATTTTATTGAATCACGTAATGATATAAATGTATTATAAAGCATCCAAAGGAGTTGATTTATCATTCTTGTGTTGATATATGAAACAAATAGCAAATTTTATGAGTTATTCGTGGTCCATTAGAAACAATATTAAGTCATTGGAAAAACATGTTGTTTTTAGAGATCATTCCAATTTAACATAGAAATAATTTATCATTATATGTTCAAAAATGATGTTAATTTTATCTATGAAGATTATATTTGGTAGAATATGTACTTATATGATGTTTTTGTCTCTTAATCCCCTAGTAGCATTCAAGTTATATTACTTCAATACAGCTAAAAATGATGTGTATTTTGAACAACCATTATAAAATGGGGTCTTATAATAACGATTTAAATTATCAAAAAAATTATTCAATTATGAAAATATTCTTTAATATCTCTTTTCATTTCTTCTATATGATCTCGGTCATCAGTTACACTGGTATTCATATCAATTAATCGATAAACTGCAGTATCATCCCAATCGGGTTACAAGTTTAGTTTTTCACTATGTTTATTCCAACATTTACAACACTAATATATTTTGTGACAAATCATATTCCCTTACAACTATTATAGACTCAATTTTAATTTCATTAACCTTGAAGCCTAATGCGAGTGCATTATTTTTTTAATTTATCATGATTTTAGGAAATAAAATCATAATTGAATTTTATTATCTATTTTGGAAAACCATATTACATACATGATACCCATAATAAATTTGTAAAATAAAATAACCCATAACATAAGTAACAGATCAAAATCGATGAAACTCATCCAGTGGATTCCTCTTCAAAAAGAAGGGAGGTTCAACAAAAAATGGGTTTGATAAAATTATAAATAAGGGTACGAAATGTTGAATTAATAATTAAATTATTAGAATAAATCAACATGGAATGTTATACATCTATAATTCATTCCATTCAAATAACTGGATAAGGAATAATTTATATGGTAATATAAATTAATGTAACTCCTGTAATTTAATCAATTCTTTGATAATGAAACACATTTAAAGATATTGTCAGAGTAAAAATACTCTTGATAATAACTGAATTGATTTTAGAAAAAATTAAATTTTTTAACATTGAAAATAATGTATTTGTAACATGAACAACTTTTCCATCAAGATCTGTTCCCATGATAGTTGAAACTTCTATGATTTTTTCAATTAAATCCTCCCATAAGACTACCAATTCCATGAGGGGCCTTCCTTAAGTAGTCCCCAACCATTATATTATATGTCAATTTATTCCCCATATATCGAATAAACTATTTAATTTATGATCTATATGAATTACCAAATATCATTACAAAGAAAAGGATATAGGTTCATCATTAATTCCCTAATAATTCATATACTTATCAAAATGAACATCATATGTAAAAATGGTATACATTTTTAAAAAATATTATAAATTTTATTTGAATATATATATTTTTTAAATATATAATGTACAATAAAACTGAGTGTAAGGATGTTATTTTTTAAATAGAAGGTTACCAATCCTAAAAAAGTTATGTTGTAAAGATAAAATTTACCAGTTGTTAATTTTAGGTTAAAAAAATGTAAATTTTATTATTACAAATAAAACCTAAAATTATATTAATAAAAAATAATTCATGATATATTATATTTAATGATTATGTAGATAAACCACAAACAATAATTCTATTTTAAATATTACCTTCATCTCACAAATGTAATAAGTGAGATGAAAACTGATTACATTGTGCTTCCAATTGAGTGAATGTAATTTAACCCAATATATAATAGTTTTAAGAATTTTATTAAATTATAATAGGTCCATATACATATTTATAATATAATATATTATCTTTTTATGTTTTATCATTACCCTTTTTTTAAAATTATTCCATTATTTTCACAATTTTGTCTCTTAATTGACTGGTTTTTAGAGTAAGGTTTTACTTGATACATGATGTTCTTATTAATTAGATCATCATTTCATTACGTGAAATATATAAAACATGACTTAAATATTATATATATTCAATAAATTTATATTTATTATAATCTATAAAAAATATAGACAGGAAATGAAATGCATCATTCATTGTGATGGTTTGTCGTACGTACGAATATAGGTTACGTCCACTTCTTTTCCATATATAAAGAATAAAAATGTAATGATGTATATTATAATTATAGTATCATATTTATGTCATTAATTTGACATATTTGATTAATATAATCCTTAAAACTTTCCATGTAAATTTTGAATGAATCAAGTCACATTGAGAAGGTGGTAGTCCACACGTTCACAAACCAAGATATCTTATTCCTAATAAATGGAAATCATAAAGGTAAATGTTATATAAATATTACACAATCATAAATAAATTATAAATAATATATTTATATATATATCATATAAATACACAAAATACATTTTTATTTCCAACATTGAGATATGGAAAATTAAGGAAGAACAAAATTGGATCGCGAGGTGTCGCTCTGTCGTACACACAAATAATAATTAGATATCGCATATGACGATTTTATGTGAAATTATAGGTCAAAAATTATGAATTAAAACATATATATATTGAATATATTGAGTTATTTATATAATAATGTACTGATAATAATTTAATGGGTTGATAAATAAATGATTTGAAATTCATTGTCGAAGTGTGTTACCCAATTTTAAGCTAAATCAATTTCGTTTATAGAAAAATAAATCATTGTTTGGAATTACACCCAAATGGAATATTTTAGGGTGATTATTGGATATTTGGGAGATTATTTTGTCCACGTTTGGATGAGATAGAAAATTCAATGTGGTGTGATGAATTGAGGGATGATGAACACTTTTATAATTGAGGAAAGGGGCTCTTTTAGAAACCCTCAAAATATTAAAATACTGTAAGGCTATTCTGGTGCCAAAGACATCCAAATGAACTATAAATTAATATGGGAAATATTTTAGACTTTTAATTTTACTATCTACATTATTTTTCATTTTTTTATTTATGTAATTTAATAATACATTAATTCAATAAAATATCATTATTGTTAAATTTGTTACTATTATTTTATTTTGATTTCAAATATGTCAACAAAATATTTTAATTCGAATATAATGGTTTTATAAAACATTAATAGATACTATATATATAAAAATATTAAATATACATGTTAAATCATCTGAAATATATTTTAATTACTGATATTATAATATATTATATGATTTTTCTATTAATTAAATAAATACGCATTTATAACTAAACAAGAATTTTTGGTAAATATATAATTTATAGAAATTCAAAAAAAATACAATGGAAAATATATGATTAAGATAAAAATATACATTTATATTCCTTCATATATTCATTTTCTCCCTATTTGGACACATAAAATGTATTAAATATGAAGAGAGTTTCGTTTTGTAAATATCTTCAATTTAATTATTATATAAGTTATTTTTAAGTGAAAGTGCCAGTTAAACATTTTAAATTATATATTACGGTGATAAGGGGCTAATGATATTCATCTAATAAATGTAAATAAATTTTTACGTCAAATTTATACACCTATATTTTGGCTTTAACACTGTTTTAATCCCATTAAATCTTACAACCAAACATCTATTTTTATACCTCAAGAGTTAAAAAATTTAAAATAAAAGAGAAAACTAATCATAAATGGATCATTGACAGTATTTCAAAAATTATCCAAATTATTAGGTTGAATGTTATATTTTTATAAACACTATATCATTTATTAAAAATTTAGTTATTTTAAATTTTCATTAATGTAAATTTTGAAACTATTCATTATTTCGACTTTTAAAAAATATCAATATATAAGATAAGTTCGAAAATTTCTTAATTAATACCATATATTTAATGTTATTCTATAAAATTCGTGGATTAAATTAATTATATTTAATTAAATTTATTTTCCTATATTTATAAAAATTTATTTGATAAGTTGATTAATTAAATAGTTATTGCATTATTATAGTTAAAGAACTTAATTTATTATATATTACAAGAAAATTAAATAAATAATCATGATAAAAATAAAAAATTAATATTTAAAATTAAAATTTATATTCTAATATATATTATAATGAACTATATATAAAAAGGTTAGACTTATTAAAAATGACAAATATATATTTGAATTTCCATAAAATAAAATACTATAAAAGCTATATGATTATCCAATGGCATCTTAGAGGCCATAAAATATGGAAACAGTATTATTTTTGGATAAAATCACTCATCTAATACAATCAAGACAAGATTTATTGATATTTAGTAATGTGATAATATTTGTTTTACCCTTAATAACTTTATTTACCTTTAGCTATGTGAAAAAAAATAGTAAAGATACTATTTATGATGCGTAAAAAATAAAATGAACATATTTACATAAATTTAGTCAACTTATTCAAAAAATGAAATCCATTTTTCAAAATTAAAAAAACATATGTTTTATTAGTTTATTTAAAATTAAACTTTTAGACAGAAAGAGAAGACATGTTTTCAAAGGGAAAATATTCAAAATGATTGAAAGGATTTCATAACCAAATTCAATGTAAAATTGATTCCAATGTCCATAATTAGATAAACTGGAAAAAAAATTTCTATTTATACATTGAAACCAAATAAAAATATAATTTAACAAATTAATCTATTTACAAATAATGTGTTGTGAATTTAAATTCTCTATTTTCAATTGTTCATCAAAATTGAAAATATATCTGAAAAATACCAAACATTAAATCTATGACAATTTTCATTTTTTCAATTTCAAAAAATTTTATTATTTTTTTCATATATAAATTATTAATGTGTGTAAAAATAGTATTTGAAACAATTACACCATATAAAATTATGATAAACTAACTTTAGAAAAAAATTTCCTTTTATGTCTAAAATTAAATCAATTAATAGATCAATGCTTCAAAATATATTAGCTTAATTTATAAACATTTAAATATCTATAAATATTATATATTTTTTAATATCTTTCATTCCCACCATTTTAATTTCTAGGATCTAATATTATTTTATTTTTCATTTAAAATAGATATTGATTTCAATGTATGCATTCGAAAAGAATAACATTAAAAAGAGACATAACATTAAATCATGTGGGTTTACACTCCACCCTCCTTTAAAAAATTTCATCCTCATAGTTTTAAATTTATCTTCAATAAAATCAATGGATGATACATGAATATTCCTTTGGAAGAATCACACATTTAATATATGATTAAAAAACATTATCTTAACAAGAGGGAAAGGAAAATTTGAAGGTCAAGACAATATTAGTCTTTCAAATTGGATTACATAACTGCGAAGTGAAAATAAGGAAATTTAAGAGAAATAAATCAATAATGATTGGATAGAGAGTGATAGAGAAAATTTACATTATAAAGACTTACATTAAAAACCCATAAATATATGATCGGTTTAAAGAGGCCATTGATTTCATTGTAAAAAAATTTAACAAAAAATGTTTTCTTGATACCCTTATACTATAATAGAGGTATTTTTTAGAATCCCAATTAAAAATTGAGAAATTAAATATACTGGATAACTTTCCATGTCATGAGCATAAAATCTTTCTTTGGTTGTTCTTAGATATATTTTCACTTCATATCAAACACCAAAAGATGGATTTTCAAGATGAATATTTTTATTACCAATTCACATTTATGAATCATAACATTATAATGTAATTCCATTCTCTAATAAATATTTATCATAACCAAAATGGTCAGAATAATTTTTCTAATATTATTAATCATACATTAACTGCAAACAATAATATCTAATGTTAAACTTATTCTATTACTTAAGCAGTTTCCTTAACAGATATTCAAAATACTTATAGCCAAGTTCAATGTCCCAAAATTTATAAAAAAGGTAACTAAATTTCATAAGTCATAATAACATTATATTCTCAAACAACATAATGTAACTCTTATTATCACATAAAAAACATTTATTGCCTAAAGGATATAATCAATGTGATATACTTACAATTTCTAAAAATATCATGAATCACCATTGGTCACCAATAAAATCATATTTTACTCCAAAATAAAATTTAACATTTATTCATCATAATATTCATCATTCTTTCATGTTATAATATTCACAAAATAGTGATCATATTTCAAAATAACATTAATAATTTAATCACAAAATCATTTTCAAATCCCATGAATATCTATTTGATCAAACAAGTGTCCCTAAAAATAAAATATCAATATAAATTACTTAGTTTAACTAAAAAAATTCATGCTAACCAAAATATAATGTGGGCTATTTGTAAGTGTTTCACCCTCATCACTAATCAGTTTATGTTTCAAACTATGGGTTCTTGCTAGACATGACGGGTTTTCACCAGACCTGTGAGTTCTTCTTTTTCAAATACTATTTTAATATTACCCATAAAATCTGATAATAATCATCAATAATAACATAATTATATCCAACATTAAATAATTTTTTTACCTCAATGGTTATCCAATACTGTTTATTTTGTATTCCCAAAAATATAAATTACTATAATTATCATTAATTCAATGATCATATAAATCCTAATGGTTGTTTATCCTTCAAAAATCATTTCCATATAATTAAATTGACTTATTCATTACATAACTTTTTCCATTAATATATACTAATTGGATGGGTTCCCTGATAAAATATTTTCTAAATCTAGTACCCAAGGTTTCTACTAATCATCATTTGATACTAATTGTAATACCCTAACCCCAGAACCCCTGAGATGACGCATTATTTTATTAAATTTTCATTAATATAAGGAATAAAATCCCAAAGGGCCAAATAGAATAATTTTTTCTTGAAAAACAGATTTCATAAATGATACCTATAATACATAGTGAGAAGAAAATAAATTATTACATATATAAAATTGTTAAATCCACAAATCTCATTCAAAGGATTACTCTTCAAAACCATGGGAATGGAAACAAAATAAGGGTGACCTAAAATGACCAATAAAATAATTTAATTTAGATTCAATAATCAATTAGTGATAATAAATCTACATAGAATGGAAAATTCCTCATAACGAATTCATTTAAAATAAATTGATAAGGCATAATCAATATGGAAAGGTAAATAAACAAAACACCATCCATTAAATCAGTGGTCTGAAAGTGATATGCATCCATAGATTATTTCATAGTGAAAATCATATTGATAAAAAATTATATTAATAATGAATGAATGAAATGATTTAATATTGGAAATCATGTATCTATCAAATGCACAACTTTACAGTCAAGATTGATTCTCAAGGAATTTTAATGTACTCTAATTTGGCCAACAGACTCATCCAATGGGACTGATGATGTATTGAAGTAATTTAATTAATCAGATACCAACCCATATATTAAATTTCAAAATCACTACTTATATATGTAATGATCTATTTAATTAATGAACGACATTCTGGATCAGATATCCATATTAAATAAAAAATACCTATTTATAAATAATTCGGCAATTAATCAAATAGGTGTGAAAGTGATCATTGTATGTAAAAATTGTATACTGTTTAATAAATAAAAAATTCCATTCTATTAGAATATTTATATTTTATATAAATTTAATTTACTCTAAAAATGATCTTAATGAAGTTATTTTTTTAGGATAATTTCATCAATCACAAAATAAAGTTATACTATAAATATTTCTTTTACCACTTGGTAATTTAATGTCAAAACTATATAGATGATATAATTCAAAATAAAACAATAAATACCATACATAAAAAAGGGTTCATGATATATTATATTAAAAAGTAATTAGATACCACACACAAAATAATAAATTGGTAAATATTTCATTTATCCCATTTATTTTAAAGTGATATTAAAATCCCATACATTGTATCTATTTTTGGTGTAACATATATTAATTTAATTTATAATGGTTTTAAGCATGTTATCAAATTCTACCAAAACAATAATAACATTTATAATATCATATATTATATTCTTATAATTTCTCATAACCAATTCGTTAACAATATTCTATTATTGTCAGTATTTTGGGTGTTAATTGCATAGTTTTTTGAGTACGTTTTGACTTGTTACATGTTCTTACTATTATTAAAATTTTAATTTTATCATTAATAGAATGTAAAATTGGTTTTAGATATCATATATATGCATTACATATGAATTTATTGTAATTCATAAAATTTGGAGATATGAAATGAAATAAACCATTCGTAGAGATGGTAGGTCATATGTTTGAATGAACACTACTTCTATTTCCATATTGTGTAAGAATAATTAAAATTGAATTATATATATTATTCTTCAAATATCATATTTATGTCATATATGTCACCTATGTTAAATTAATACATCATTAATACATTCCATGAAAATATTTAATGAACCATATTGCTTTGACGATATGGTATTCCACACGTCCACAAATGAAATTATCATATTCCCACAAAATATAAAACATAAATTATGTGTTATATTAAAATTAAATAATCATAAATAAATAATAAATATGATATTATATATATATATATCATATAAAAACTATAAATTCATGATTATTTCCAACCAAGAATAGTTTTAAATGGAAGAATGAATGAAATCACTTCCCGATATAGAACTCTTCCATGAACATGAATGATGATTTCATATAAAATATGATGTATATGTATGAAAATGTAGGTAAAAATATTATAAAATTTGATGTATGTGTCCGTGAAAATCTTGGGTAAATTTTCATACAAACACTATCACTGAGACATCCTTTATAGTTTCAAAATTCAATGAAATCATTTGCTTACTTGTTGAAAAGGGAACATCGTGTGGTTTGAGGAGTGAATTTAAATAACTCAAAACTCACCATGATAAGAAAGGTGGTGAATATAGGATAGTTTATATATCCTCACATTGTGGTAATCGAACAAGTTAGAGGATTTGATTTTAATTCATTTATTAACTTGGTATGCGGTGGGATTGGTGGAATTTCATTGAATTTTTCAGTGGACGGTTAAATGAGGGAGAATGTTCAGTCAACCATTATATTATTATCAATATTTTATATTTTAATCATTTATTAAAATTAATATATTTTCCATCAGAAATAAATTATTATGAATATTAATTAATTATATTTATAATATTCATTGGAGTTTAAATGATTTCATTGTACTATATATGGATTGAATACCCATACAGAAGATTATTCACATTCTTTATTCCCCTAGAACTCTCTTTGGTCCCCAAAAAATGGAGGCTAGTGTTTTGGGATTCTATATAATTTTGAGGAATTATTTACATGTATTTCTATAGAGATATTTCATTGTCATTCATTACATTAATTTCAGAGAGACTCATTAGTTGGTCATACATTCAATGTATAAAAATTAAACAAAAATTTTATATGAGGAATGAAAATGAATTTAAACCACCAAATTTATATATATAAATGAAAAATAATCTAAAAAAATGAAACTCATAGTGTAAAATAACTATATAATAAAATTTAAACCAAATGTAGCCTAATACCGAGGAAAAACAAAGAGGAATTATAGATTATCTATGTAGGATATTGTATTTCTTCTAGAAACACATTATATGATTAAAGAACCAATCCATATTTTATAAAAAAAATAAATGACATATTCATGCGATCATATGGATACTATTCTCCCAAAGTACAATAAAATTTGTATAAGAGATTCTATTTGTCCACCAAGGAGTCCATCTAGGGTTTGAGAAAAAATACATTGTTTGTTACAACTAACGGGGTATAAATAAATATGGGAGAACATTTGTGGGAATAAAAATTTATAAAAATTTATATAGATATAGATTAAAATATTTTTAACATTTAACAAACAAATTTTTTTTACTCATAATGATGTGATAAAAATAAAAAAAATTAAATTAAATTGATATCTCTTATACAAGCGGGTACTCACATCATTTACAACTTTTTTGGATTATCCCAATATTGATGTCTGCATAGAGGTGTGGAAACCAAGTACTCGATACCATCAAGATAGAAATAAATAAATAAATATATATATATATATAATGTTTATTCTTAATCACAACTTGTGGATATATGAATGGGTCTACCAATGTGAGGAATCAACCCATATTTTGCGATAATAGAAGGGGTATACCATGGTAGAGCACCGTTATCCCATAAAAATAGTCATACTAAAAAATGAATATATACTTTAAAAACTGTATAATCCAAATGAACTATTATAATATACATACAATTAATCATATAGAATTTAATGGTATTTGGTAACTCAAATATGAATTTTATTGAATCATAATTTTGAGATTTATAAATAAAACTGATATGACATGTTGGATAAAATATTTTAATAACTAATAACAATGATCATGAATTTCATGATTTTAAACAAAATAAGTATTACTAAAAAATGATATAGGAGAATAATCCTTCATAAACTTATAAAATATAAATCCAAGAAAACTAAAATATACTTTATCTTTTATGATAATATCATTAATTTCATAATACAAAATATTTAGTCCTCATATGTATACTCGCATATAGAATATCACAGGTGTGGAATCAACCAAAGAATATACAAGATTAGGGAAACTAAATAATTTATTAAAATGCTATATTGTGTCATTAAAACTATTAATCTAGATTTTACAGTACATAATTAACCATTAATGTTGGATAGAATTGACAACTGAGAAACACTATGAGAAAAATATATGATTCAATACATAGGTCCTTACAATTTCCATCGAAATTTTTTTATAAAAATACTATGGTGTTAAAAATTTATATTCTAGTAATATTCAATAAGAAGAAATGGTAATTCATAAATAAAAAAACGTTTATAATAGGAAATCATTAGTAATGTATAGGATTTTTTAGGTACAAAATTATGCATTTTAAATCAAAAATCATCAAATGTATTATAATTTAAACTAAATATAACAAAATTTAATTTTAGTGTCCATGTTTTAGAAGTTAAAATGGACAAGTAACTACAAATAAATTCTTATAAAACATTCTGGACAAGATATAAATGTAAATATAAGAAATAAGATACATATCTAAATAAAAACCATTTCTAGAATATGGATCTCAAAAAACATTCTTCACTTTAACTCCCATAAAACTATTATATTTTTTATGTGTGATATTTTGCAATATGTATTAATTTTTTTGTGGTTTTCATAGTAAATAAATTTTTCTATTATATATATTTTAACATCTAAATAGCAGATGAAACACTATTTACTATAAGCTATGTTTGGTTTTTTGAATTACATATTGTTTAATATAAAGTGGAAATAAATGAATCTAATTATAGAAATATTGAGTAAATATCTCTATATACAGGCTTAAAGAACCATTTTATAAACATAATCCATTATATAAATATATAATTGGAATCAGACCTTTAAATTAGTAAAATTTAATATGTGTTGTGTAACGATATTATGAAAGAAGAGGCAAAAATGTTATATACATATCCTAAGAATCACATGGTGATTTGAAATAACCTAACAATAATAATAGAGATATTTTAAATTTATAAATGATCATCAAAATATCCTATAACCATGGAACATCAATTTCAAAAAAAATTCTAGCAGATCACAACAGCAACTAAAAATAAAGATAAAAAAATTCCATTGAAACTATACAATAGACATTAAATTCCATACATATGTCCTTTAGGGATTATTAATAATTTGAAACAAGTAATAACAATTATATGCTTCACATCATATGGATTCTAATCCTTGATAGTTTCATGGAGATATTTACATGAATTTAAACAACCATTATGTCTAAAATCCATACACTTAATAACCTTATAAATGTGTGACACAGACATCATATTCATTAACATGTCACCAAATCCCAAAAAATCAACCCATTATCATATTTCCAATACACAAATCAAATGAAAAAAAATGAATTATGATATAAATCATTCATCATATTTCTAATTAATAACCCCCATAATAATCACAAATCTAAAATAACACAATATTTGGACATCCATAACTATCATATTAAAATTAAAAGTAATTATAGAATATATAATGATAAAACAACGATAAATTCAAGTAAAAAATATATACAATTAAATAATAATCTAACATTTCAACATATAGAGCCAGAACAACCTCATGATGGATAAATTAAAATTTTAGAACTAGAAGCCAATCTGGGTCTGAATAGAATCCCAAATAAGTAAGGGAGGGGAAATAGGAACATGGATAGTGGATGAAATAAATAAGAAGTAAATAGTAAATCCCATTTAAGAAATGATCCAAGATAACCCCTCACTAACTATAAGGACCCATCCATAAACCTAATTTATCCTAGTATATTTGAACTAGAAATCACATTTTAGGATTTTTTCTTTTTAATGATTAGATAATTAGGAAAAATATTTCTATGTAAAACCATACATTACAAGTGGAAACTTATTCTCATTATATATTTATTACAACATATACTACTATTTAAAATAAAACATTATTACTTTAATTAGTAAAATCTAAAAAATTTACAATCTCTTTTAACTTACCAATCCATATAGACTATGAAAAACATTTTAATCCTTGGGATGTGAAAAAAATATCAATATGTGACATAAATATTGAAAATCAATAGTCTAGTGAAAAATGAAAACACCATAATTACCTTTTACTAAAAACTCAATAGAAGTATTCAGAAAATCAAACCATCATATCTGGAGCTATAAAGTGGGTCAACCTATCAAATCATGAGATATAATGGTATTATCCCACAATAAAGAATTTACAAGGAACATATCATACATAAAATACTTGAAAATATTTTAAAATCATGAGAAAAATAGTGAGAGCTCTCCAAATACCCTATTCATATAAAATCAATTTTAAAATATAAAATCATCATAGATAAAAATGATATAATTTTCATGTACAATAACTATAAAAAATAATAATGTAATTATTGACCTAATAATGCATCATGATATAGGGTGAAAAAACTCATTTAATATAAGTTAATAAACATACCTTTTTACTTTTTTAATTGAACTTTAAAATGACCTTTTTAATGAATTTCCCATACATATAACCATACATAGATTGATTTTTTCTAAAATTTGAGTAAAATAGAACATTGATATCATAAAACCATTATTTACATATGAATAAATAAATTAAAATCATTTTTAAAACAAGTTTTTGAAAGTGAATTATATTGAAAATAAATCATTAAACTGTTAAATAAAAAATAATATGGTTAAAAGGTCCCTTATCTTCAGTCCAAATCTTCATGTAGGTTCACTATCATCCGAAATAATAATAAAATGTTTATTATTTACATTATTTATAACCTTTTTATTTATTATTATTTATTTAATATCACTTCTTAAAATGATATGATAATTATGTATTTATTTATGTTCACACTGGACGTTTTGTCAGAATTCATTACATTATTCCAATATGGAAATGGTATTATGATAATAGAAAAAATTATCAACATTACATAATATAAAGAATTATATTAATTAAATTAATAAAATTTTAATGCATCAATTATACTTTTAAATCAAACCATTAACCATTGTTATGAAAATTGAACAATGTTATAATCATGGAGATGGTAAGTGGCACCTCTGCATGGGTGGCATTTTCATATTTCAATGTTCATTATTGAAAGATGATAATAATAATTTTATCATAATATAATGATCATAATAACATTAATATTATATTAATAATTAAAATAATCTTATATATATCTTTCATGTGATGTGGTGATTAAAGATAAATCACATCACTTCGTGGATGTGAGAGTTCACACCTATGCATGAACAAAGTTATAATTTTTTGTCCATGGAGAGGTAATTATAAAATGACATATAAATTGTTCATAATAATAAATATTTTTTAAAATATTATATAAAAATTATTTGCATCATTATAATCAGTCTTGAGATACGGTGATGGAAAATGATGTATATTGGATTGTCAGATGATAGTTCACTGTAATAAAAAATGATAATTATTTTCCAAATGGATTGAAGTGGATATATATTTAGGTGATTATATTAACGTAATAAAATAATAGTATATTAATTATATTTTTTTAATTATTTAATCATGGAGAAATAATTTTTGAAAGATGTAGATGATGAAATAAACATTGAAATATTTATTTTAAAAAAATTATTCTTCTTCAGACGATTTCCATTAATTAAAAGATTAAAACTTATTAAAACTATATTAATAATAAAATAAGACCTATATAATGTTGTGAGGTATTCTATGAATGGTTTTTGGAAGATTATAATTTAGAAAATAGGTTTTTTATGTTAGATGATTTAAAGAATGGTTACAGTTTTATTCGAGAAGAGAGGGGCACTCTTAGAATTACTCACATTATTAAATTAATATAAATTAATTTCCTATTAAAAATGGGTGAAATGTTATTTATTTAGAATATACAATAATTTTAGTTTGATTTATCTTCATCCAATTAAAATTATATGTGTTTTTTAGTTTTATATTCATTTTTGTATTAATCCATTATTTTATTGTTTTAACTCATACATTGATATCAAGTAATTTAATCATTGAGGGTTAATATAATTAAAATAAAACGTCAAACAATCACTAAATGTGTCATTTATGAACTTTTATGTCTTATCCAATTTTTTGGAATTTATTTTTCCAGAAACTTTATATCATTTAATGACATATTATTTATTTTAAAATATCAAAAATGCCAAATATGAAACTATTCATTACCTGACTATTAGAAAATGTATAATAGAAGGATAAATTCTAAAAAATATTTCTCAAACATAACTACTATGTTATATTCATCAATAGTATTAGTTTATGACAATAAGACATTAAAATTATATTTATTCCAGTATTTCTAATAGAATCTATTTGATATTCCTTAAATTAAACAATTACTACATCATAATTGTGAAAGAATTTAATAAGATTATATATTCTATAAAAATAAAAATATAAATTTCAATTTTATTATATTCATTTTATCTTCATAAATACTATTTATTGTTTAATATTTCCCTTATATGGTTCAATATTAAAAATATTTCACTCAACAAAAACCAAAGTGTGAAACATGTGGAATTTGTTGAATAAACTATTATAAATGTAATACTCACATAAATTTGGGTTTCAACGATATTTATTTTTACCAAGTATTATATTTTTCAACACACATTCATTTAATGAAATTAGGTTGATTTTTATGTAATTCCAAGACCCCATGCACTCAAAGTCGATGTATTATTTTATTACATATTCATGATGACAAAGAATCATATCCCGAAGGACCAATCAGATTATATGTCGTAGAAAATATATTAAAAACAAGAACACTACTATATAATTTGAAACATAAAATAAAAAACAGGATAACCATTGATAATTCAAATATTATACAAGCATAACCTTGTATATCAGTCATAGTTCTCCTCTTGGCATCCTGGGAAATCGAAATCTTAAGAAAGTGGGGAGCTCAGATGCATAATAAGGGTAACTGTACTAAATATTCTTTAATAAATAATCATAAAAATTATTGAAAGTTGAATATATGAATCCCAATAAAATATAATCATAATATTGAACATAATATGGAAGGAAAAAAGATAAAAAAATAATGTGATCTAGAAAGAATAACCATGGATATTATAATAGTATACTAATCACATGGATTTTTAATAACAAAAACCAGAATTTTGGAATCTATAATAAAATACATCATAACTACCAATAAATAACCTCAAGATATCTAATGTCAAGATCTATCCTCATGACCATTTTTTTGTTGGTAAAAAAAGACTTATTTTGTCAATATTTATCCTCTTGGCAGCATGAAACATCTTCGAAAAAATTGTGAAGTGTTTGTTGCGAACTAATTTCGTCTTATAAGACCAAAAGATGATTTTAGAAGGAAATATTGTGCCCTGCCTAACACTTACAAATACAATCGATTCTTCATATGAAAACATAAACAATATAAACATTCATACAAAAAAACTAGGAATGGAAATGTAAATAAATTAACCAAAAACCATGATTGATACTAAAATAGAACATCTATAGTATAATTTATTTTAAAAAATTCAATAAAAATAAGTTATATCATATTATATGATATCAAACTTAGTCAATCATACAATTCAGCAATATATTTTGTCAAAAATGAAAATAATCTAATTAAATATTTTGAAATATTTTGACAAAAATAATCATTTTCTTTGAAATAATTTAATTAGAATTTCTAAATATATAAATAAAAACATTTTTTAATCATATTTTACAAAACAATATTTATTATTTTTAAATAAATATAAAAATTAACATTTAAAAATATTCATTTCTTTCTAAATAAATGCAGAAAACCCATTTTTAGAAAATGCACAAGAAGGTAAATGACATTGAAGAACAAATCATAATAACATTTAAATTAATGTTTTAGGTACAGATACCCTTACATATAATCATTAAAATATTGATTTTTAATTTTCCTAATGAAACATGGTCTTGGATGATTAATAAGTCCCAGTAAATACATAGTATTAACAATATCTGCTGAAAATGAGATTATGAAATTAACCCTTACCATGTATATTCCAATAGTTGAGGGTCCGTTAACCTCTTTTATAATAGTTAAATAATTATTTTAAATTATACCAGATTAATATCCCTATTTATGATATCATATATTCTCCACATATATTGATTACATCATAGTATTTTAGTATCACCACTGTTTTGGGTATTAACTTCATCATTTTCCTATGAATTTTTTGTTGTGTAAGTCATAATTCTTATGAATTAGATGTATTTTATTCATATAAAAAATGATTTTAATTTTATAAATTTAATATTTAATCATCATGAAAATTTTAAAATCATTATTTTATAATTTACATGGATAAAAAATTCCAACACATCATCGAGACGGTATGTCGTACATATGTATCAGTGATGAAATCATTTCCTTAATGGATAAATGGTTTGTAATTTTATGGTATATAGATTTTAAATAATCATTATAATATTATATTAATTAGTTATATCAATTATATTCATCATTATTGCAATCCAAACTATTTAGTGTCGAATTTTAAATTTCTCCATGGTGTGGACATAGTAATTCATGTGTACACATGCATGGTGGTATTGTTTTTCATACGATGGATAACAATAATAATATTGTTTTCACATAGACATGATAAAATATAATTATATGTATGAAATGATAGTTAATAAATTTGTATGTAAACAAAACAAAAATAGGATATAGAATATGAAATGAAATTGGATTTAATTGGTAAAATAATTACCTTTTCTTTAGTGGGCTTCCTTTGGATATCTAATTAGGGACACAAGGGTTGTTATTTTTTGATAACCATAACCTAAAAATGATAAAAAATTAATTTTTTGAGAAGAATTAGGCAATATTTTATCGAGATATAATTCTCATGTTGGGGTGATGAAGTGATAGAGGAGGTGCCTTTTATTTGAGAGGGGTGTTACACTTTAGGAAACTCTCAATGTATTAAAATATAATTAGACTATTCTAGAACCAAATACATAAAATGGCCCATAAATGGCAATTGAAATACATATTAGACCATATTTTATGCGCTTTTGATTCTTTAACATTTTATGATTTTTATATAATTTAATAATAAATTAATTCAATAAGATGTAATTATTGTCAAATTTGATACAATTCATTTAATTTGTCTTCAATTACATTATAAAATGTTTGAATTATAATATTATTCATACACACATCTATAATATATCATATATATATATATATATTAAATTCATTATACACATTACCTAATCGAAAATATATCAAAATTACTACTATTAAAATCATTTTTTCTATTTTTATGATAATTAAATTAATGTTGTTTTAGAATTGAATATAATTTTAATGTAATTATATATCATTTAAAAATTCAAAATTAAATTTATAAAATTAAATTATTTTCATTCATATCATTGTCAACATTTTTATTCATTTATATATTTTTTTGGCAATATATGGACACATAATAGTTCCTGAATACAAGATAGTTACATTTTCTAACTATCCTTGATTTAAATAATATGTATTATACTTTCATGGAAAATTTTATATAAAACAAAAAAATCAAAAATAAATCTGTAGAGGTCTAATATGAATCATCCAATAATTTTCTACCTGTTTGGGTTTTAATTTGTTCCTTATAAATTTGATATATAATTAATTAATCTATTTAATTTGAATTAGGGTAATAATATTTTAAATATCAAAATGTTATAACTTTTTTACTTATAATATATAAATTTCCCATAAATGGACATGGTAGTAATATGAACAACATATAATAATAAATTTTTAATTTTTTAAATATTTTTTTGATTTCTTAAATACTTTAATAAATTATTATTTTTATAAAATTTAAATAGAGTCAATTTCGATGCTTGATTACTATAGGGTCTTGACTGTTCTTCCACGGGATGGGAATACCCCCACAAACACATTGTAGAAGGAAAAATCCTCTTACATGTCTAGGAAGGTGAATAGACTCAAATTTAGTTGTAAATTTCAAAAAATCAAGAAGAAATTCAAGTTTTCATGGAATTTAAAGTGTACCACATACCATAAATGGGAATGTTATATAGAGCAGCTGAATTATGAACCAATAGGTACGTGGAATGCTCTATAAACCAACGGCCTGTGGGGTGATGTCCAATGATCAAGGCGGACTGCGAATCATGTTGTTGACGGATGCATACAGATGAAGACCATCCAAGTACCGTGCCTCGAACCTATCAGTTTTTTATCAAAGAAAAAAGAAGGTCTCTATAAACCATTATCGCAAATGGAAGCCTCCAAGAACCCATCCTGACTGAGTGTTCCACAATCTGGATATTGCTTCAATGGGTCTCCGTAGATGCTTTGGCGTTACCATTAGATACGATTTCTCTGGTGATCAATAAATGGAGAACAACATATTTATGATAGGGAGTATAGAGGGAGACAAAAAAGAGACAAGGGCGTATAGAGATATCTTTAGGAAGACATAGAGTTTTCACTCTAGCATCCATTTTGTTTCCTCAGCGAATGAAAAAAATACGAACAACTCCATCCACAGGTACAGCCGATCATGAACCATAGAACGTGGAAATTAAATAATAATAATAAAACCACGTTCTAAACTGGTAAACCATAAAGTAAATTCTTTATGAGGATAAAATCCCCGTGAACAATGATTCCCCAGACCCCTTCAATATGGTACCATATGTAGCGCATCGCTTCACAGACTGAAACTTGCACTACGTACTCCCTCGGTACATGGATGGAACCTGAAGTGGAATGATAAGATGTGTACCACTATGGCATGTGGTCTTCTATACCTATGCCCGTGTATCGTAGTGGTACGCAGACAACCCCTTTTCCCACATACCATTATGGAATGTTGAGCCTCCCCCACCCCACAAAGGAAACCAGTATATGGAATGAGGTGTTTTTTGTAATAGTTCCATTCAGTTCCAACATCACCCCTCCATTATCATCCTGTCCTCCATGCTTCGTCCACTAATCTGTCCCTAACAACAGGGAATAGCATCTTCTAATACCTCCAGAACCGTATTATCATACCATCGATTGCATCAGAGTTCCCTATTATGTCTACATACCCATGGTAAGTGGAGTCACAAATGATCTTTCCACAATGGTGTGGTTTTTGGAAATACCTATGATGCTACATTCCCACGGTAACCCAGATCCCAACCATGGGGAACTGATATGAGCCTCCACATTCTAGGGAATATGGGTGATAACATGATTTTCCATTCAATTAGGAATAGTTATTAGTCGAAGGGGTTATGTTTACTCCCCCTTTGATGAGGACAAAACTTCCCCCTTCCTAGAACATGCTCTGGGGACCTCCCCCAAAGGTGAGTCCCCAAATTTCTGAGGTAGTGTTTCATGGACTATAATATCATCTCAAATTAAATGGTTAATTGCTCCATACCCTCTCTCTAAGTCATCACGACCTCTTCGGATGTGGGCTCTCCCTCCCCCACCAACAGGGCAGGAGGAATGTGCATTGTTGAATCATTAAAATCTTCTTATTTCTCACACCAAGCGTGACTCATGTGGGACTATAGGTTGGTGAGTATTACAACATTTGGACTTTATAAACTATGATAACAATAACTCTTGTCCAAATCAAGATACATAGGATTCTTACTGGAAGGCCTGAGTTCAAAAGGGTACCCATCAAAAAGGGTCCACCCAATCACGTCCCTTCAAATGGGCAGCTTCCATGAATAATCCCCACACAATCTAAACTATGAGAACTATGATTCCTTATCAAAAGGGGACAAGTATGATGCATACCAGAATGCCCGAGCTGAAAATTGTGTCCATCCAAAATGGTACACCCATTCGTGTTCCATAAAATGGGAAGCTTATATGAGTATGCCTCACACAATTTGAACAATGTGGGTTCTGATTCCACTCTCAAGGATACGTAGGAAGCCCTCCTTGTGGGAACTATCCCAACATCATTTCACCTTCTATCTCACGTAGATGTTGTTAAACTCCATAACACCTTCAAATATGGATCAGGTCTGTATCATCTATGTACCATGAAATATATGCATTCCTATGACGATCATGTAATCTGAGGGTAGCCCATGGACACAGTCTTTGGGAATGAACCATGGATTCATGAAATATGAAAATTATTTAAATATATTAAATTTTCTCATAACATGAAATAATCCACCCGCAAAAGGGCGTGGTTATCCCGACCTCCCATCTTCTCATCCAATGGATTCCTTAAGTGTCGTTGGTTGAATTATCAACCACCAAGTGCCTACATTTGGAAAGTAGGTCCATGAATCCTGGATACTAGGGTTGTTGGAAATTCATGGATCTGTGAATAAACTCATTGGAGACCATCCGAGGAAGTTATATTCAAGTGGGAATGATTTCACAAGTGCTTGACCCCCATGTAATTTCCCGCTAGTACCGACAGTTCTCACGTGGTTATTTCAACCTTATTTAATGTATAATGATGTTGAATGGGTCAAATCAGAATGAATGGTGAATTTGATGAGAACATGTTTCTATAAAAAATGGAATGGATTATGACCCTCATCGTGCCATTTCTGCACAACCCATAAATGCACCAACTCAGAGGTGGAACCAAAATAGTGAACCAAGCGTGAATTCTTATCCAATGTGGCGGTCATGCCCCACTCATTCCCCGTCTCCATGTAGCATTAGAAAAGGGGAAGAGGGACACGTTTAATCTCCAAACATGGATATGTTCTATAGGAATACTACTTTGATGTTGCATTGTGGTATGTATGTCATATATATATCTTGATGGTTACCAAAGAGAAAACCTTGATCGAAATGACATCACAAATATCCATGTAGACACACACCTTAGAGATCCCGTAGGTGTCCAGGGCCCTAATTAAGGGCTGAACCCCCTCAGCTACACAACGTCTTCAACACGGGGTCTCCAACATGCTAATCAAGGAGTACCACCGAAATAGAACACTTCTCATGCTGGAGGCTGCAGGACAAGCCCTCTTCTCTGCAACGGTCTACTCACCACCTCTTTAGCTGGTGTGGGCACAAAATCACAAGGCGACCCCAGTGGTAATCTCAAATTAATTTTGGGATACTATCCCTAGAACATGACAATGTGTACATACCTTATCTAAAGGAGGAATATGATAGCCATGGTGATGATTTCATCTTAACTACACTGGGGTCCCATTCATTGGCCCCTATCAGAGAACGTCACCACTGACATCAGGTGACTAGGCCTCCTCCTACAGAAGAGTACCTTATTTTTAGGACACCTTAAAAATTTCAAGAGACCTAGGCCCATAGGGAATCTACCAAGGGCAAAAAATATATAGTCAATAACACACCATCACCCTGGTTCCTGAAGAGAATCTCTATCGTACTATCGTGACATCATTCAACGGGCAGACATATGACTCTGCCCACTCCAACACATCCCACCACAGAAATATTGTGGCACATTACAAGTATATGCACGTTCCTTCCAATTCTTGCCAATCCATCCATACATACATAGGGACAAAATATATGAAAATGAAAATATTTTCTGATTCACTACTAGCTCGTCAACCAAATAGGGCGACACTAAGCAATACGTAGGAACAAATACCTGCTGACGCATTTTAAGCCTACCATCTAAATAGGGCAGTGACAGGCTACACACAGGCAGAAATAATATCTGATTCATTATAATTCCCCAAACCTATAATCACTGAGATGGGGAATTATTTTAATTTAATGTCATGATTACTAGGAATGATTTCCCAAAGGAATGATCAGTCTAGTATTCATGAAAAATATATTACATAAAGGATCATTACAATATAAATTCTAACATAAAATACAACATAGATAATGATTTGAAATTTTCATTTTTATTCTATATTAAAACTACTTAAAAACCATAATACAATTCTTGGAATCATGGGGAAATAAAACGTAAGAATGTGGTGAGCTCATATGCTCAGAAAGGGTAAATAATTTAGCATAAGCTAAAAACATTTAAGGAGAGATGTGTAATAAAAACAATGTGCTTTATAAACCTAAGATTGAACATAATATGAAAAAAAACAAATCAAACATTACCATATAAACATGCACATGGATATTCTACTAGTCGAGTAATCACGTGTAATAACTACTTCCATAATGAGGGAATGCATAATTCCGGACATCATAACCACATTGCCAAGGCCTCATGCCAATACTACAAATAAAAATGATTTTCAAGGCCATGTACCAAGACCCTAATTTGTCTCATGAGTCCTACCGATGCATTTAGGGTCAATAGTGTGGCCCACCAATGACTTACTAAGTTCAATTCATTATTCATATGAAAATTTTGAAAAATAACATAAAAATTTTGTATTAAAACTTCCATATGAAATGTCAATAATTTAACCATAAACCATGAATGGATGAAAAAAGCACATCCATAGTCAAATATATCATTACTCATTCAATTAAATAAGGAAGATTTTATTATAAAAAATTAACCTCAATGACGAATAATATCTAGTAAATAATGTTGACATTGTTGAAAATGACCAGTAAACCTATTTGATAGAAATATCCCTTTTGTGAAATAATTTAAAAGTAAAACATTTATAAATTAATTAATTTAAAATAAATTTTTGAATCAAAGTTTCCTATACCTCTTTGAATCTTTTGAAATGAATAAACATTTTAAAACAATCATATGTATATAAATAAATCCTAAAACCCAATTTAAAAACACTATCATAAATGAGAAGAGTTTAGAAGAATAAATATTAAAAACATATAAAATAAATTTTTAGAAAATCATTCCCTTAAAAGGAATCCTTTTGAAAATTATTTTAGGAAACAGGGACATGGATGATAAATATCTTTCAGTACATGGTTACACATAAACAATCTTATATAATAATTAGATTGACAAATTAACTCTTACATTATACATTCCTTTAGTCAACGTTACATTTAACCTCTAATATAATGACGATAGTACGTTATTATATTTTTACAATCCTTATTAATATTTGTTATATCATATATGATTCATTTATTACATTATAATAACTATTTAACACAAATTATAATGTTAATGTAACATTTCGGGTTATAATTGCTTTCTTTATCATAAATGTTTTAACATGTTATTCTTGATTGTATCGCTTACATTATGATTTGAATAGTTCTATAATAGAAAAAATGATTTATATATAATATATATTCATAATATTAATATGTATAATAGATAGATATTTGAAATGGAAACATTGTTCATGAAGACGGTAGTCTGTACGTACGCATGAATGTTGTTTCTGTTTTCTTATCGTATAGTATGGAAGTATGTAAATGACATATTTTATCTAAATAAATATAAATTATTACCTTAGAAATATTACTAATATGCCTCATAATTAATCAATATATATATTTATTTATTTATTTATTAAAATTCTTGATGGGTGATCGTTGAAGATGAATCTTATCTCATTGTGGAGACAGTAATTTGTACGTACGTAGGAGCGACAATATCATTATATAGAGGGTGAAACAATGAAAATTAGAGGTTATATTATATTTAAATTATAATTAACATGTTAAATTTATTATTTAAATCATTTATACTCCTTATTATATCCATCCAAATAATCAATTTTTGAATAACAAATTACATCATGACATGGAGATGGTAAGCTGTACATATGCACTCGTTGTTAATTTTCCATTAATAGGATGGATAGAATAATTAATATGGATATAATATATTTATAATAACATATTATGTAGATGGTAACTAGATTAATTAATTTTTATGGGAAAGAATGAATGAAAAAGTGGATGAAGAAAAGATCTTTAAAAGAGGTTATGGAATAATTACCTCTTCTTCAGGTGTTTCTTTTGATTTGAAGAAAAGGGAACCTTCGGATGGATTTATAATCCACGTAAAGCCTCTTGGTTGAATTGAGGGTGGTTGGGAGGATATTTGAGCATGGGAAGGTGGATAAAAATGTATTTTGAGGTGTGAATTTAAGAGAAGGGAAAGTCCCCTTATATAAAAAATGTGAGGGGAATTTTGGAATAGTTTGAAACATTATTTTATAATAAAATTATTTTTGGTTTAAAATGGATCCAAATAGATTTTTTTTGATAAAAACGTAGATATGGGTTGAAAACCGTTCATCCAAAAGGTTTTAGTAATGTTTAGGTCACAATATTAACCTTATCATTTATATTTAACTCTTTATTAAATAGATTAACTATTACCATATGTTCTTGTATTTTTACACTATATGGATAATAAACTAACAATAAAATTCTAAGAGATCCTCGTGTGGTTAAATAATGACAATCTATAATTATATAAGTCATTTGGCCTCATATTAGATATTTTGGAATATTATATCATTTAATAAAATATTATTTCTGTCAAAAACACATTTATGTCATGTTTGACACTAATTAGTATCTTTTTATTAAAGTCACGACAACTTATTTAGTTCAAAATATATACATTAAATCAACCCTAACATGTCATATCTACCTTGAAAATTTGTGGATGGAAGAAAAAGTCTCTATTTACATTTATTTTGATATATGTATAATCAATTATTGTAATATTTCATTAATAGCGTAATTACTGCATCATCATTGTGTCAAACATAAATTTAATTATTAATAAATAAAAATATAAAAAAAATATAGGAAATATTTTTAACTTTAAAAAAAATATTTATAGTCTAATTTATCCTATGTATATCTCTATTTTAAAAATGTATTAGTGAATGAAATTTGAATTTAACACTTTTGACACTTCTTAAAATAAAATATTATAAATATCCTAATCTAAAAAAGGTTCTTTTTTTGTTCTAAGGTTGATTTTGGTATAAAAAATCTTATCCAATAGAGTTAGTATATGTGTTAGGGAAATAATAATATAAATTTTACCTTTAATTATAGCATTTACATTTAATCCTTCTAAATAAAATTCAAAAGTTACTATTCACCAAAAATTATTTTATGCCCATTGAACCACATTTTACATACTATTGTCAACCATGCCCCTCGGATTTCAGAAAATAAATTCAGAAAAGTAGTTAAATTACATTTTTTTGAATATTTGCAATTGTTCATATAATGTGGGTAAAAGACGTTAAAAAGTTTAAAAACATTTAATACATAAAATTTTAATATAACAAGACTCCAATTAATTACATTGAACTAAAATAGGTCTTATTTATATATTTTTATTTTAAAATAAATTTAAATTAAAATTAATTATTTAAATAAAATGTTAGTTTTAAACAACAAAATAGTGTTTTAACAATTCCTAAAAAAATAAATGTTGTTAAAAAAATACTAAAAATTAACCAAATGCTAATGTTTATAATAAAAATTCATAAATGATGTTGATTTTACCCAATTGAAAACATAAAATTGGAATTATTTTATTTAAAATTAAATTTTGTTGTCAAAATAAGAAAGTAGGTTTTAGAGAAGTGAAAACTATCAAAAGAGTGATATTTGGTTATGTCAAATATTAATGTAAAATTACATCCAATGGCCAAAATATGATTAAATGAAAAAATTATAATATTATTTTTCTTCTAAACAATTCAAATTTATAATTTTACACTATAAATTATTTTGACTAAAAAATTTTCAATTAAAATATAGTATATTCACTATTCATTGAAATACTCATGTTTTCAGAAAAACACCAATAATTTAGACAGAATAAATTTTTATGTACATATTCTAAATAATAATTTAATTTTGTCAAATTTATTTTATAATAGTTTCAAATATTTTATTTAAAAGGGGTTCACCATTAAAATGTGTTAAGATTTCATTTTTTAAAAAATTCCAATTTTATCTGAATACTTGATTTTGTTCTTATATTACTTCTATGAAACACATAATATTGATGTAAAAATTATATGAGGTATATAAAATTCAAAATGATGTTAATACTATTTATACCCACTTTTTGAATGGCTAGTTTAGAAAGTCATGGTGCGCTCGAACATGGTGTTTCGTGTAGAGCAAGCTATTGAATTACTTTAAAAATATAATGTAATATTATATCCTTGGGTGTTACAGTCTCTCCTCCTTCAATAAATTGTGTCCTCGCAATTTGAAAATGTATTTAGAAAATAAAAGGTTCGAAATAGAATTAACATTGTGGATAACCCACATCAGATATAGGGTTACAAAAATTTAATCATAATCAAAAGAAAATGGAAATGAAAATTTCTCCACCAAATTATGATTTTATGTAAGAGAACATTGGTTGAAATCAAAGACTTTTAATAGGATAAAAAATGTACATATTTATAGGGTCTATTGGGGTCATCAGTTACAAATGTTTGAAAAATAAATGGAAAATTTAGGGCCTCAAATATAAAAATCTACGATGATTCAAAATATCATTAGTTCAACAAAAAAGATGGTATTAAGATAACAGATTTTTGGTTTTAAGTTATTTTTCCATATTTTTCAGAATTAATTTTATTCCAAGAATAAGAAAAAAAGAATACATGAAAAGTAGAGTTCCATCCTTTAAAAAATTTCAACCACAAACTCATATTTTACTCTAAAGGATAGTAGAACTCAAAATTAATCTATTTATCAAAATAGTATATTTTTAAAAAAAAATTATAATTCATATTTCTAACTATTTTGAAAAAAACATAATTATAAAAACTAGGACATCACATTGGCCCATGGTAGGTAATGCACCTTTGTTGCCCTAAAGATGCAGTTTCATGTCTCGCGGTCGTGCCAGATGTGACCGGTTGTCACCCAACCTCTAGGTTGTCCTTTTTATAACAATACAAAAATAATATTAAGAAATATTTTCTCATTAAACAATTGTATCCAAGGTCTAACTTAATCCATTCTATTATATATACATATAAAAAATACGTCGTTTCTAACCCACAGTCCAAATTTAATAAGGAAGGTCACATAACATACACGTGAATACCTTGATCGTGTATTTTCATAAGATTTGGTAATAGAATGAATTACCTAAAAACCATATTAAAAACATAATTTATTGATTATTTCTTAGGAAAAACTAATAATACATGATATACTCCTTAAATACATAAATGGTGTAAACTCCAACAATAATGGAATATACAAACTAGTATTTAGATCTTAGGTATTCAATAATATCAAATATACTTTATGCAACTCAATTTTATCTTATTTAAAATACATTAACTCTAAATCATAACCATAATTGTGTTTATCTTTCACTTAACCATGTATTTTCTAAAATGTTTAACTTGAAATTTTGTCACTTTACTTGGTACCATATAATCTCAATTCTTTAATGAAATAGTACTGCAGTACAATCCTTATTTATTTCCATAATTCATATAAATTTTAAAGCATTGATAGAACACTCAAATTATGTAATTAATAAATAACAAAATAATAACAATAATCATTCCTCTTAATATTCCTTAGTATCATGACTTCATTATTATCCAATAGCATCATTTAGGATATATTTGGATGATTGGGACATTGATTTTTATTGTGTCCCAACTCCTTGCAGATGAAGCATTGTACATTTGAAACCTTTTTCGTACCCTTAAAATCATGTACATGATGTCCTTTATACACTTATAACAAACTCACATTCCCTTCATTCAATTACGAAGATGATTCTTTCCACATTTATCACATGTTGGAAAATATTTTTTCCCTTAATCCATCTTTTTATCAACCAGCCTCTTCTTCTCGGGCTTCCCTTTAAATCCATCTGACTCAGAGATTTATTTACTTATCTTATTAACACATGATATTATTTCCTCATATTTTAATATTACAAGGGAGTCTATTTATCATCGAAATTTAATTTTAGGACAATGAATGATATGATCCTTATTACTCTTTTGGACATGCGTATTTTTTGAGTTCCCATTCATTCTACTAGGATCCATTTCTAAAAGATGGAATACACTCGTTCAGAAAATATCATAATGTATAATCCAAAAACTAGAAAAGAGATGAACATTAATTGAATATTCTCACACATCTAGTATCAGAATCATAAAAATGGTTTCTTTGATGACATATTTTCTCAAAAAACCTTCATAATGGTTTGTAAGGATAATGTGAATTTTCCTATGCATATCCCTTGAGAGTGTCAAACCAGTTTTGTAGTCAGGAATATTGTCATGTACCAGGATACTCCGGGTCAAACCTGAAAATCCTTGTCATAGTTTTTACTCTTAGGTACATCTATGCCAGAACCAAGCCCACAATAGTTTCCAGATAGGGATTTATTGCTTGGAAAACCCAAATAATATCTATATTACCAAAAATTTTGGATGTTCATCTATAATAATCCTCAAAGTATATATTAGGGTAATTATTCTTAATAAGAGTTTATACAAATCAAGTCTCCATGTTAATTGATAAATTTATTCTGATACCAACTGTAACACGCCAACCCCCGAAGCCTAGAGCTAGAGAATTGTTTTAATAATTTAGAAAGATAATAAGAAATCAAGTCCCGAACGACCGATCAGTTTAGCTGTATTGTAAAATAGATTACATACATTATCTCCACCTTACGATTTCTCAGATAAAATACATCCTAGATAATCCTCTGATAATTTTATTATTTTAATACTTTATACTAGAATATAAATCATAATATACTTCTTGGACTCCTGGGAAAATAAAACAGAAGAAGTGAGTGTACTCAAAATCTCAGTAAGTGTAAATAATTAAGCAGAATTTTTAAACATTTAAGGAAACATGTGTAATAAAAATAATATCATTTATAAATGTAATAATGAACATAATATGGAAAATATAAATAAAACATTACAATATAAATATGAACATGGATATTCTACTAGTTGAATAATCACATGTAACAACTAATTTCTTAATGAGGGAATACATAATGTTGGGCATCTTAACTACATAGTTATGGCCTCCTTCCAAGACTAAAAATATTTTTTTTCATGGCCTCGTGATAAGACACTAATTTGTCTCATGATACCTACAGATGCATCGAGGGGAAATAGTGGGCCCCACCCATGACTTACTATGTCAAATGCTTTCCTCATATAGAAATATTAAAACATAAAATAAAAATTCCTATTAAAACTAGCATAATAATTTTCAATACATTAACCCTAAATTATGAATGGTATAGAAATAGCACATCCATAGTCAAAAATATCTTAACTAATTCAATAAAATATAGAATATTTTATTAAAATAAATCAACCTCAATCAAGAATAATATCTACCAATTTTTGTTGACATAGTTGAAAATGATCAGTAAAACACATTGATAGAAATATAACTTTTTGTGAAATCATTTTAAGGTCACAAATTTATAAAGGAAGTCATTTAAAATATATTTTTGTGTCAAAGTGTCACACACCACTTAGAAACATTTTAATGGAATTAACTTTTTATAACAATCATTTCTATATAAATAAAACCACAAAACCATTTTGAAAAAATGGACATCAATGAGAAAGGTTTAGACGAATTAATATTTAAAACATTTAAAATGATGTTTTAGTTAATGATTACCTTAAAAATAATTCTTTTGAAAACAAATTTGTGAAACAGGGACAAGGATGATAAATATGTTCTTGTACATACTTACACATAAACAATCTCAGATAATAATAAGATCAAAAAATTAACCCTTAAATTGTATTTTACATTAGTTGGGGGTATGATTAAAATCATGTATAATGACCATAGTATTTTAATAAATTATAAAAAAACATATTATTATTTAGGATTTCATATATGAATCATTTATTACTTTATACTACCCATATAATTATAATTTCCATTTTAATGTAATATTTCAAGTATTAATCACATTCTTTATCGTACATGTTTTATATTGTTATTCATTATCATATAACATATATCATGATTTAAATACTTCAATAATATAAATCATGATTTATATATCATATATATTTAGAATATAAATATATAATATATATATATATAAGAGATGGAAACACTATTCATGGAGAAGGTAGTCCATATGTATGCATGAACGTTTTTTCTGTTTTCTTCTCTTATAGTATGGAATTAGGTACAAAAATATTTATCAATTAATATATATTATTCAATCTGAAATATTACTCATATAAATCATAATTAATAAATATATATATATTTATAAAAATTATGCAAGTTTGATCATTGATGATTAATCTCATTGTGTCAAGGAGATAGTGTGCCATATGAACACATGAGTGACAATATCATTTTTTGATGTCTAAACGATGTTTAATTTGATGTTATATTATATTTAGAAATTAATTAACATATAATTTTGTTTATTTACATCAATTATACTCATTATTATTCCCATCCAAATAATGAAGGGTTGAATAACAAACTAACCACGATGTGGATACAATATTCCATATCTATGCACATATAGTGACTTTTTCATTCACAGGATGGATACAATATTTAATAGGGTTGAACCATATTTATAATAACATAAAATTATGTATATGGTAATTGGAGTTATTATTTTGGTATGTAAAAAAAATAAGGTGGATGTGGAAGAAGAAAATAATTTGAACGTGTTGATGAAATAATTACCTCTTCTTCGGGTACATCTCTTTGATTTGAAAAAAATGGATTTTGAAGTTGGATTTATGATAAATATAAGTCCATTATGATGATGTGATAGTTTTTGGGAGGATATTTTAGCAGGGTCTTTCCAAGACAAATCGATTTGGAGTTGTGAATTTAAGAGAAGGGGAAGTAACGTTTTATAAGAGAGTTGAGGGGTACTTTAGGATGAGAATGAAATATTATTTTATTATAATATCATTTTCTGTTTCTAATGGCCTTAAATATATTTATATAGAGGGTATGGTGGGGATGGGTCGAATACCATTCAACCAAATGGTTTTAGAAAATCTTGGGTTACCATATTTTACTTATCTTTTAGACTTAACACTTACTTAAATAGTTTATCTTTTACAGTGTCTTCTTGTGTTATTAGACAATATGTTTAATAAACATTATATAAAATTCTAAATGAACATCTACTCGTTCATTAATAATATATATATCATTATTTAAGTCCATTGAATGAATATTATTTATTTAATAATATTATATAATTTAATAAAATAATATTTGTTTAAAAAACACATTTATCTTAATTTTGACACTATTTAGTATTTGTTTTTGATTAAAGTATAGAAAACATAATTACATCGAACATAATACATTAAATCAACCCTAACATGTCATATTCACCTTGAAGATTCTAGGATGGCATAAAAAGTCCCAGTTTACTTTTATTTTGGTATTTATATAATCAATTATTTTAAACATTCCTTAATAAGGTAATTAACGCATCATCCTTGTGTCATAAATATATTTAATTATTAAAAATCTAAAAATTATAAATAAATTACCATGATGTATGATATCTTTTGAAATTTCTAATGATTATTTATAGCCTATTTTATCTTAGGTATATCATTACATTGAAAATGGTTTAGTTAATAAAATTTGAATTTAACACTTTTAACATTTCTTTAAATAAAATATAATAAATGTCCTAATATAAAATGAACGTTAATTTTGTCCAAAACAATATTTTGTTCATAAAAACATATCTAATATAATTCGAAAATGTGTTAGGGTAATTATAATATCATTTTTACCTTTAATTACCCTATTTACTTTTATACATGCTAACTAAAATTTAAAAGTTACTATTCCCCAAAAAATATTTTCATCATATTGAACCAAATTTTACATAATAATTTCAACTATGTCTCTTATATTTTTTAAAATCAATTCATAGAAGTGGTAAAATTACATTTTATACAAATTTGCAAATGTTCTTAGAAGGTGTTTAAAAGACGGTAAAAAGGTCAATAAAATTTTATATATACAATCTTATTATAAAATGAATCCAATAAATTAAATTGGAATAATTTATTTTCTATTTATCTATTTCGATTTAAAAATAATTTTACATTAAAAATAATTATTAAAATACAAATTCGGTTTTAAACAATAACATGGTGTTTTTCACTATTCATAAAAAATTTAATGTTTTCAACAAATTACAATAAATTCCTCCAAAGTGAACTTTTTATACTCCAAATTCAAAAAATTGGTCAATTTTAAAAAATTAAAAACATAGAAGTTGTATTAATTAATTTAATTAATTTTCCCATTGTGAAGACCAAGAATGTGGTTATTTTTGAAGTAAAAACTATCAAAATATTGTTATGTGTTTATGTATAATTTTAATGTAAAATTACAAACATGACCAATATTGGATTAAATGATAAATATATAATTTAATTATACTTCCAAACCATTTAAATTCATAGTTTAAAATATAAATTATTATGATTTAATATTTTTTTCAATTAAAATTTAGTATTTTTCACTATTTATCAAAATATGAATGTCATCAAAAAACCCCAAAAAAATTTTGAAACCAAATTTTTGTCCCACTTTTAATTAAGAAGGTTATTTTGTCAAATTGAATATAAAAATGTGTCAGATATTGGATTAAAAAATTTTTTTCCATTAAAATGTGGTAAATTTTCATTATTTGAAAATTACATAGCCTATCTAAAAAAATGAATTTGTTATTATATTATGTGTAAGAAACACATAATATAGAATTTAAAATCATATATACTATATAAAATTTAAAACGAAGTTAATACTATTCATAATAGTTTTTTGAATAGCTCGTTTGATAAGTCGTGGTACGATCAAGCTTGGTGTTCTGTGCAGTGCAAGCTATTCAATTACTTTAATGAGATAATGTACAATTAAATCCGAGGGTGTTACATTCGTATCAAGCCCACCATTCAAATATGAAAAAAACCAAATGTGAGAAGATTCAAATTCCCACATATGAATACAAATGAAGCGAGAAAAATACACCAGCAATCGAGCAGATGAAAACCCATTCTCGTGAATATGAAGACCACCAATCAAATATGATGGAAACCAGTGATGATAGCTGGTGGAAGACACATCCCTATTTCCCGGAAAAGGAGAACCGCCAGTATCTGCATGAAACTCATGGAGGACTGAAGGAGGCACCGACTCTTTCTCTGACATCAGAATGTGCCTTCATACCTATTCAATCCAAATATGTATCTCAACACATCCTTGAAATGATGGAAGATCAGACGTCGATTCTAGACCATATCTTCCCTTCATTCCAAGATATCATTTCATTGTTGGAAATGGTGAGAAATCAGTACCACCACCTAGTTTCCTCGAACAGAATGACAAATTGTCCAAATGAGTTAGTCACTGTGGAGAAGTTATGCATCCTTTCTCTAGTCTAGGAGGGTCTTCAAAAAGAACCTGCAATATACAGACAACTGGACTAGGAACAAATAAATTATCCAATAGGGGGATGTCGGTCCAGCATGGTGGCCACTCTAGGGGGCATTTTCCCTAAAAAAACTCAAGATATTTGTTTGTGTATCCTGAAAACATCTCGAGAACGAACAAGATAGGGGCTCGTAGATGAAGTCCATTAACAAAAGAAGATATCCCTAATTACCCACAAGAGAACACCCAAAAATGATTTGCTTCAAAGGCAATATGAAAATGAAGAACACATGCATAATCTAGCCTTTCTAGAATTTGGGGTTCTTGACAGCCTCAAATATATATAAACATAGGATCAATAACCTATCATTGCATTAAAAAATTATGGATTTGTAAGTATCAGTTACGAAGGCCCTCCCAGGAATATCACTACCAAAAGCTCTGAAAGTCCACAGTGGCTCACTCCGTGGGTCAAGAAAGATCAATCAAGAGAGCCTATCTTCTATGCGCATCGGGGTAGCCATCCCCTCAACCTGAAAGCCAAACAACAAGAAATTAATCCCCTTACTATCATCCTCCCTGATAGTCCTCCCTATGGTATATGCTGTAGATATGCTTCCCTTTTTAGTCGGATGTCATGTCATAATGGAAGTCCTCTCCATGATGATAGCCATTGTGAAGGCCCTCCCCACAATTCATGATGCTATAAAGGTCCTCCCCATAGTTATGATAAGAGAAAGGAAGGTCCTCATCACATTGTAGTACAACATGAATGAACTCTCCATGATGTTCACTGCATAAATTTTCAATGCATCCAGGTATCAAGTCATGATGGTAGTCCTCACCATGATGAAGGTCATTGCAATGGAACTCCCCACAATGATGGTTGTTGTGAAGTTCATCATCTTAGTGACATCAAGCAACATGAAGGTCCTCCCCTTGCTACAGCCCACCCTAAATTTCCTCCTTAGGGTATACATTGTATGTAAAATTCTCGTGGTTGGGTATCAAGTCACAATATTATCCATCACCATTGCAGCACCCACCACGGAGTTCCTCCCTGAAATAGAAATTTGTGCCAGAAATAAGGCCCTCCTCTAGCCAGAACTAATATAAGAAATCCCTCCTATGTTGAGGCACTCAAAAAGTAGTTTGAAACATCAGGATCTATGAGTATAAATATTGATATTATTTCTCAACAAGAGGATGGCTCAAGGCCACTGTTATCTTTTGAGCCAACCCCACACCATCTGAAAATAAAAGAAGATCTAAACATCCCAACTTCTTGGAATGAATTTCTTAAAATGGAGTTGAGATGGGAATATAAAAAAGAAGAGCCTCTAGAAGAACAACAACATGATATGTTTCTTGTGAGAAGTGAACTATATTGGGGTAACATGCAAGTTATTTATTGGTGGACAAACATTTTTCACATTGAAATACAAGGAGGGTTTTCATGGGGATGCATGCATGAAATTTGCCTCAATATATGGATGACTCTTCGAAATCCGAAAGAAAAATTCCTACCCTAAGAAGGGTAAGAATTCAATGTAATCACAATAGGGGAGCTTCACCATCTAATCAACATGGAATACCTCTTGTCTGCAAGTAATCCTTAGTCAGAAAGGTAGAAGAAAATATTTGAAGTGGCTTGCCTCCACACACTTCATAAATTATGTCACCTCATCTGTAATGCCCTAGATGGAGTTCACATTCGGGGATGGAGAGAACATGGATCTCTACAATTCACCCCACATCCTATCTAGTAGGATCCATTAGAAATGAAATAATGTAATGTAATCATCCAGAGACAAAAATCGAATGAAATTCTTACACGTGAAAGAAGTGATACTCAGCTAAAACTGGCCTAGAGTAAGTCTCAAAAGTGTTAGGTATGTAGAGATAAACCATTCAAAAATCATTAGAGTCAGGCAATTAGGAATATCTAGTAGGCAGTCCATATAATAGAAGCCAACCAACTAATAGGGATCATTTCTTAAAAAGACCACAGACTCTATCCAGGCCCAATGCCATAATCAGATCAGACTCGCACAAGAGTACATGAAATTGAATAGGTTGTAATAGTGGTGGGTACAACCATAATATGGGAACATCCCCAGCCCACAGATCTGGGTGTTTTTTTAAATCAAAATGCCTCATAAGACCAACAAATCTAAGCCACAACGCATCTACAGGAAAACAAGAACAACCCATGCCTGCATGGTTAGGGGAATTTTTACCTCAAATCCACGAACATCAGACGTATTATTCCACCATCTACAAAGAACTATGGATAGAAGAGTTACCCATTCCACCCCTTCTCATGGTCCACACCCTTATAGAGAAAGGCTCATCACAAGGTCAGACGTGGGCTCCGTTATAGTCAATATTTACCATTAAACCCTAATAATAATGAAAAATGGATGGAGAAAGTCCATTAAAGGGCACAAGAAACCTTCCTTCCATTAGTTACCATGTACCCCCCCCCCCCCCGCCACCCCACAGTGAAGTATGCCTTTGTGAATGTGGAAAATTCCAACCCCATAGATCCCACTGGAAATGACATGGAGTGAGAGGACACAAAGGATTATGCCCCCCCCCCCCCCGAATTGTAGCACAATGAGTCTAATAGAGTGCATACCCAGAACAAGAGAGGAATCCTAAATTTATGCACCCCCAGCTAATCCGTCACTACCTCCACCACGAGACACCCCAATAAAATAAGAAAAAATCCAAGGTCGTCTATGACCCACCTCCTCCTCCCCCGGATAAGATGTACATGACCCTCGAGGAAAGGATTTCCAATTAGGCAGAAGAATTGAAATAGCTCTGGAAAATTAATGCCGAGCTATATCGAGGGCGCAACCTCACCGAATGTTTTCCCCATGAGGAACACCAACAAGTTCCCACAGAAAAGGTTCCCAAACCACAGAAACTTATCCGGGTGAATGAAGACAAGCTCGGTGGTATGTTTAACCCATCCCCAGAAAGACATCACCACTTCCACCCATTTGGAAGACTACCAGAATATATTCAGGTTAACCCACAACCGGTACCACCGGCTGGGTATCAACACCAAATTACAACAGCGTCAGCACACCCAGTCATGGCCACTGGCATTCAAGCTAAAGATAAAGCCTGAAATGACCTGAATCAAATGCTCTAAAACACCATCAATAAATTAAAAACTCGACTTGAAGCCATTTAGGGGAGGAACACTCATATATATCCAGAGCACACAACCTACTCTGAATGGGTAAGTAATGTTCCACCACATTAAATCTTTGGTAACCCCGTATTCCAAATATTCAATGGCTCGGGTGGAAAATAACATAATATTATGAACTATGCTACTTATCTTGACCCCATGATTGGAACTCCAGAGCATAAAGATGTCGTAAAACAATGGTGCTTCATATAAACCCAAAAAGGCTCATCTTTAATATATTATACAATAATTCCATTCAATTCAATTATAGCCTAGGAGGATATCAATAGATAGTTTCTCAACCAGTTCAGTTCACCACTACCATAAATAATAGTTAGTGACCTCATGAACTACCAGAAGCGATAGAATGAGAGAGTCTTAGACTTATTTAACATATGTAAATGCTAGAAATATTACTTGAATATGAAAATCTCCCATTATGAGATGCACTCCATATGCATCAATAAGCTTTGGGATGAATTGTGAACACTGCTCATCCCTATGGAGTACACTAGTGGGTTTCTAGACATCTATTCCATTGCTCAATGAATTGAAGACTCATTGCAAAAAACCAACCTTATATCATGAGTGTCCCCATCATCCCCAGGGAAAATAACTAGAAATGATGAAGCAGCTTATGTCAGGCTTAAGCCACCTCGGCATATACACCAGTTGTGAGTCCCCCACTAAACCATGAAGGTCCCCCTGGATTCCAACAACCACCTCCACCTCAGCAAGATGAGTGAAGAGGTTCAAAAGGAAATCAGTTCTATAAAGGAAGAAATAATGATGAATAGTTTTGAGATGACCAGGTCCACATATAATCCATGGTCGCTATGAATTTCAACTATCTCTGGCTACCAGATCTAAAGAGATCCAAGTATGTGGGACTTAATGACCTTCCATATTATTGCCCCTATCACTGGATACTTGGACACACCATCTAGGAGATCTTTGTTTTCAAGGATCTCTTGAAAAAATGGTGGATTCTGAGCACGTCAATTTGGGCCTGCCACTAGCACAAGTGGTTTTTGTTTCCACATCATACTCAATAGAGGAAGAGGAATGTAAAATAGTCATCAGTAAGAAGTAGAAATGATTTGTCAACTAGACGAATCAAAAGACCTTAAACTGAGTCCATGGCATCCTCCAGAATCATTTTAATCTACCAGTTGTGCCCCACAAAAGTTTCCAGTACAACCCATCCATCCTATTTGGACCTGAGGCGCTTTAAATTCTAGATGGTTAGAAATTATGATCAAGGAGATGAGATTACACCAAAACTGAAGTCACTATTGATGCTTTCAGATATCATGCCAATAGACATGGTACAACGGGCACCGCCCCACCAAACGGTACAACATGAACCGCCCATTCAAACAATAAAACAGGAAATGCCATGCCAAATTGTATAAAATGCACCACCATACCAAATAGCTCCATCAGAAGAAGACAATCAGGAAGAAACCATTACGGATCAAGAACTGATCTTCAAGTCTATCAATGTCATTTGCATGATGACCATCTTTTATGATGAAAACTATTGAAATGAACCTGAATTCCTCGATCCCAAATGGAGGGTTGGAGGAAGAGGACATATATTCAAGTGGTTTCATGGAAGGAATGACTATGGAAAGACTCAAATTCCTGACCACGCCACATATCATTCCGTTAACAGTGCATAAACTCATGGAAGGACCTTCCTATAAAAAAAATAATCAGAATGCACATTCACCCCATCAGAAGAAATAAAATCCCAATTATCTTTTAATTTCCATCAGGGGAAGAAATAATAGAAAATAATTCATGGAATATAGGCAGACCAGTTTTGCCAGACCCAGAAAAGTCCATAGAGCCCCCATCACCAGACATAAAGGCCAAACCCTCCACGTCTAAATCTTAAACCAGTAATGTTTATGGGAAAGGAAAAAACCAATATGGGAAGTGCCAACCTTTAGAGTATAATAATGATATTATAAAGTAGTTGGATTTAGTACCAACACATTTATCAACCATACATGCGTTAAGTCTCTCTTGAGATCATAGGGAAGAAATCATTGAAGCCTTATGAAGTCCCCATGAGTTTGAGGATGAAAAAGTAGTAGTTGAAGTCTATCGGATGGAGACTGGTCCTGAAGAATGTCACATCATCATCTCCTTCACAACTAAAGATGAAGAGTACATCATAAATGAGGCCCTTTAAACCCATATATGTATCTGGAAAGATAAATGGAACTAATGTTTGGATTGTCTTCATCGACAATGGATCTGGTGTTAACCTCCTCATGCTGGGAATGCTTCATTGGCTAATCTGTGAGAATTATAGCTTGACACCCTCAACAACTACTCTACTGGGATATAAAAAAAGTGAGCATTGATTGTTGGGACGAATCAAGATTGAATCTTGACTCAGATATCTTATATTTGATTTTGAGTTCCTGGTAGTGCGGAAAATTATGGACTACAAAAATTTTTTAGTGAGGCCATGGCTACATCATCACACTGAAATTCCATTATCATACCATCAATGCATCAAGTATTTCACTAATATGAGAAATTGGACATTGGCCACCAATAAATCCTCATTTTAATCTTATGATCCCCATTATATTGGCATTGGGTTTTATGAATCTGAAGAAAAACTTCTTTCGACTGGCGACATTGATTGGATAAATTCCCTGAGTGGATTGGAAGTGTCTCCTAATAACCCTTTCCAGCAGCTTGGGGAAGAGTATAAATTAGCAATTATCTAGGTTGAATTCATAACTACAAGTCCCACAGTAGACTAAGTCGTCTTCATGGTCATTGTTACAAACACCAAGACTAAGAAAACTGAAGATAAGGTTGAATCCGACAATTTTAAGAAAATCCCTCTCGAATATTCCCTCGGCCCACACTTGGGACATCAAAATTCCATTTCCTTACTCACTAAAGAAAAATTTGATTTCTCCTCCAACATTGGAGAGTTTTTCTTCAGAGCCCTATATTCATCAGAAGAGGATGATGAGGAAAATTGTGAAAAAGAAGAAGAGGAAGAATATGACCTCATAAATTTCTCTCCTATGTTTAAAGAAGGCTTCCCCACCACAATAAATGAACATAAGTTGATAAATTTGAGTCATAAAATGACCTTGGGCCCACTCTGATTAGTGGGGTTACGTATGTTGAAGAGCAGGATGCATAAAACTCTTTCCTAAAGAAGAATCAATATTTGTTTCCATGGAATTATAGAGAATATTTCAGGCCATGATCCTATAGTTTCCACTCCGCATCTTGGATTACCAGAAGATCACTCAAGATATAAACAGACAGCCAGAAGGCCCCACCCAATGCTTGATTCCAAAATAGAGGATGAAGTTGACAAGATGATCAAAGCCAACATTAAATAGATGGTCTATTATTTGATCTGGCCTGAAAACATTGTCCCATTCCAAAATAATAATGGGCAGATTAAAATCAGCATTGACATCAAAGACCTTAATTGGCATTTCCCAAAGGACAACTTCTCGGTCCCAATAACAGAATTTTTTATCAATGCAACATTCCGTTACGAAGCCCTCTCATTCGATGATTGTAACACCCTGAGATTTTATGAAAAATATTCTTTTAATTTCATTAACGTCTTGTGTTTTATGCTACACCAAGATTATCTTGTGCTATATGCAACACCATATTAGCTTGCAGTATACTCAACACTTTTCTTGGCTCTTGTTACACACAATTTTCAAGTTCCTTTGATAGAAGTTATTCTATGCAACATTGAGTGTATATATATATATATATTCAATGTATAAATGAAATATGGTTGGATTCTATTAAACGTAACAAAAAAGGAGTCGTGCACTACATGCAACCCTGACTTGGCTTGAATTATACGCAATCACGACCTTCCTCGATAGCGTGTGTTGTACGCAATACCGAGATTTACTAAACAATGATATATTATTATAATATTGTTATGAACTAGCCATTATTTATAGTGTTAACTAAATTTTTAATTTTATAACATTATTATTCATCTTACACATTTTTTAGAACATGGTATAAGAACAATATAAAATTTTCGGGTAAAATAAGTATTTTTAAAAAAATGCAGTTTTACCGCCTTTTGATTGCGCACCCACATTAAATCTAGTTTTTGACATGTCTATAAGTTCAATTTGAAAAAATATAATTCTTCTTTTCAATCACGATATAAAAATTTACATTAGATAAAGTTTTTATATTTTTCCAATAACTTTCATATTTTAATGAATAGTAAAAACACGCTATATTTTAATTAAAATTCACTTTTTTCATCGTAATATCTTATGTGGATAAATTATAATATTGAATGGTTTTAAAGTATAAATAGAATAAATTTTTACCATTTAATATAATTTATGTCATTATCATTGATTTTACCTTTAATTCGTAGGTTAAATCAATTCAATCTTTTGCAATGTTTTAAAGACAAACCTGTTTTCTTTCGACAACAGGATTAATTTTAATTTAATTTCTACATCTTTTGTGTATTGAATTTGGAAAAATGTATTCCATATTTGGAATAAGTGGGTCCAAATTTTGTTAATAATCTACTTTTTGTTTTTGGGCATTGTGAACAGTAACTACGGTAAATTTTATTTACTATAGTTAAAGGTAAATCGGGTAATTAAGGGTAAATATAAGACTATAGAATAACCCTACCACTTGAAAAATCATATTGTATGGATAAAAGTAGACACATATAACCTAAGGGTCGTATTAGATTCATTTTATGGACTTTTGTCTATGAAAATAATTTAATTATTATTAAAACCAAAGAATGTGACAACATGTCACTTTCTTAAATCTTCTAAGTATAATAATTTTAAGTTAGTGATAAACTTCATAAAACATTAAACATGAATAGTCTCCAGAAATCTAATACAATTATATAAATCATAGAAATTTATTTAGAATTTTTAGGGATTAAATAATTATCATTTATTATGACACAAAGATGATGCAGTAATTGTCTTATTAATGAAATATTCACATAATTGATGTTACAAATACCCAAATAAATGTAATTTGAGACTTTTTATGACTTACATTAATTTTATAGGTTAATATGACATGTTATTGTTGATATAAGTTACTTGTTTAGAACTTATCATTCTGTTATAAATTTCATAAAAATCATGTACCAAATAGTGTCAAAATTGACAAAAATTAGTTTTTAAAACAAATATTATATTATTATTTGTTATTTAATTCCTAAAAATCTAAGGATCAGCCAAATGACTTAGTTAAAAATAGATATATTAATAATAAACAACTTGGTGTTCTTTTGGCTTGATATGGTAATTTTATTAACCATATAGTGTATGAAATCAAAAAGACACGGTAAAAGTTAAATTATTTAACTTAGAGTTAAATCTAATTGATAAGGTTAACATAATAACCTAAACTTGTATAAATCCTATTGTATGAGAGGATTGAGACCCATCCCCACTTTATCTTCTAAATAAGACCCTTTGGAACCATTATAAACCTAATTTGACCTTAATATAAAATAATAGTTTGAGATTTTCCTATGGTGCCCCTCTCCTCCCTTATAAAAGGGTACCTCCTCCCTCTCCTACTCACACAAATTTGAGTATTCAAGCTCGGCCAACCCCTGACAAAATCTCTTCTCCACTTACCTAGTATCATCCTAGAGGTCCTGGTCTTCTTAAAAGACCATCCTTAGTTCTTTAAGTGGAGGTTAAGTGAAGGCGCGTCAAAAAGAGGTATTATCCATTACCGATCTTTTTCAATTTATTTCTTCTTAAAATTCCTCTTCATTAGTTGTTTCATGATAAAGTAATAACATCAGTATTTATTATATACTGATATGTTATTATAAATATGAAACAACTCTAATTAACCTTTTATCCATCCTACGGAAAAAGGAAATCACCGTGCGTGCGTACGTACGAAGTACCGTCTCCACGCCGTGGTGTAATCTATTTTCCACCACCACCTTACTTGGATGGGTATAAAGGTGTAAATAATAACTTTATATGATTAAGTTAAAGTGATATTGATTCTGAAATAGTATACATACACTCCAATACAATTCCACGATCATAGGAACGAAATCATCACTCGTGCGTACGTAGGGAATACCGTCTCCACGATGTGATGCGACTCGTTCTACATGATCTTCATTTCATAATGATTATATAAATGAATTGAATGAATGAATATGATATATATTAAACTAATACCATTCTGGAAACGAGGTATCTATAACCTACGGATAAGAATAAGAATTTATTCGACAAAACACGCATAAGAACAAAAAGTTATAAACACCCGAATAACAAGTAGCAATGAAATATTACTACTAAGAAGCTAAGAATATGACCAAATATGATATCATAAAAATAATTATGATTCTGGAATAAGTCAATAACATTATTTAAATCATTATACATGAGGTTCGGACACGTACAAAGCATATCAGACCTAAGGTAAGGGAAAATTTCACAATCTCATTTATATCCGAGATTATTTATACTTTGGCATTTACTGGGGTGTATTTTATCATCCACATCCATGTTTCCTCAATATGTAATATTATTTCCATTCACCTACAATTTTTTAAATCCTATTTTACCCTTTGGTGAGTTTTTATTAAAAGATATGAAAGGAATCTTTTGTCGTTTTTCGTACGAGGTACTTTTTTGACTTTTCCGACAAAAGTACGAAGAATGTTTTTTTAACGGAATGAATGGATTTTTAACAAATTATTTCCAAGAATATTCCTTTACAAGTTTTCATGTTTATTTTTAATCAACTTATTTTAGTTTAAAAATTGTATGACATGTTAATAAAGGAAAAATGTTTTTGAAGTAGAAAGGATATTGTCCTCAATAATGGAGTTCAAGTGTTTTATAAAAATTATTTTACATATAAGATAATAAAGTGCTCTGTTTTTATACCTATTTTTACATTGATTTGATTATGTTGTGATGGAATTATTTTTATGAATTCGTTTATCTTATATGAATTGTTTTATGATGTCACAATGTTTATGAATTTCATTTTTATTACATGCGTTATGCTATGATGTATGGTTTATGATTTTGTGGAACACATAAGAATGGTATCATTATAAGATGGGTGGGACCTATATCTCCCTCCAATGTATTGGATAAAGATTTTATATCTCATGAGATAGACATGGCTGGAATGGTAGGTTTTATCGGTTTAGTGAAATAGGATTGAAACGAGGGTGACTTGGTTCAGAAATAGACTTTGTCCACTAAGATAGTCTTGGAAATGAGTCTTGAATAATAAGATATGATTATCTATGATTATGTGTGTATGCCACAAAGTTTCTTGTTTTATGTTTTGATTATTGGGATTTCATTTCACTATAATGATTTATCCCATGTTATGAAATTACGCTCTCTTTTGTAGGTTAATATTTCCAAAATGTTATGTTCTTATGAATATGATGTGATTAATATTTATTTTGTTTACCATAACTGAGATTTTGAGCTCACCCTTTTATGTTTTATTTTCCCCAGGATATAAATAAAGGTTTTAGGTAAAAAAAGAAAGATCTTTATTGGAGATGTTGATGATCTTTCACCATGATTTGAAGATTATATTCCGAGTTTCCAAAGACACTAAACTATTACGATCCTTGTGTGTGTGTTTTTGTTATGTAAATAGTATTCTGCAAAAGTAAAGTAATGTCCATGTACGTCAAGCTTTGGGTCACTACAGTTGGTATCAGAGGAAAAGATTAGTCAACCTTTGGAAACTTGGATGCGAAAACTTTAGTGAGATCCCTAGAGATATTTCTAAGGTGTGTCTAGGGATGTCCCTAAGGATAATTATACGTATAGGATATAGTTCTAGAACTATGGTAACGATATTAGATTAGACCAAAGATGTTAGATATTTAATTTACTCCCCCTTTATTATGATTTTTGCCTCTCACACTATTCTTTTCGGGTTTTAGGAAATGGCTGGAAACAAGATGATTCACGATAATGGAGGATATGATGGACAATGGAATGATATTCTTCATGAGCAACCAAATGAAATGGGATTTGGAAGGCCAAACATAATTATTATTCCGAATCAGCAATCTCATAATATGATCAATAAAGTAAAATTTGGTATGTTTCCTGACTCGGCTAATAAGAGAAAGATGGAGTTTCATGATGATCATAGAGGAAAGAATGTTCAATTTCCCCTATGTAAATCATGTGGGAAGAGGCATCAAGGAGAATGTTTCAAAGAAACTAGAAGATGCTTTGGGTGTGGAAATGAATGACACAAAGCTAGTAAGTGCAAAGGAAAAGGTTCAGTTAACACCAGGGATGAGGATAATGGTATTGCTACGACATCAACAATGGTTAAATGTTTTAAATGTGGAATGTACGGGCATTATGCAAACCAATCCCCTAAGGGAAAGTCTCATGAAGAGAATCAGTATGGTCGTATGGGTAGTATTTATGTAGATGATGATGAAGAGACTACAAATGATATGTGAGATGAAAGAATTGTTGAAGCTCGGTCAATGGTTTAAGAATGTAGTGGAATGATTACATGTTTATCATGTGTAATGTTGTATAAGTAATCTCATGGTACTATGGAATAAAGATACATCTAAAGATTGTTAAACTATTGTTTTTCTGTGAGTTTTGAAAGTGTATGATTAATGGTACCAGTATCCATGAAAGGTTATTCAGATAGTTTTGGAATGTATATGATATGCGCATAATGAAGGGATAAGGAGAAAATTAAATGTTTGATAGTATTCATGAGCTCATGACTGATATAAGGAGAAGGTTATATCATGGTTTGAGTATATAGAATTTTTTGATTTTGTTATGTGGAAAGGGTTAACTTTTGACTGCATTCATGTTTTCACTAAGGTTCAATGGGTATTCATTCTTCAAGGGAATACATGATTAAGGTATTCACATGTTTGTAATTTGACCAACATGATATATCTTATGTTATATGGGGGATAAATGATGGAATTCACGTGATCATTTTCTTTATACTATGAGATAAGTCTAAAGATTGTAATGGATTCTGTTGGACATAAGTTAGTATTGTTTAAGGATAAAACATTTTTTTTGATATTGTTGATGGGATGTTATAGTAATATAGAATTAGAAAAAGGAAAACCTGTAGGACGAGCGACAACCCATCGCGTCGGACAAGGCTGTGGGAATCGAACCCACAACTGAAGTGCAACTGGCCTTTATCACCTACCACTGGCCTACAGGAAGTCCCTGGTTAGTAGAAACTAGTTTTATTTTATTATGTGGTATGATATATGAAGTATAAGTTCATTTTTTGGAATCATATACGATTATCTTCACTATAGATGGTCTTATGTATTTTGTAACCTTTTGTTTGAGATAGATGGAATGACCCATCATTCTATCACATGATCTTCTAACACATCACGAATGAAAAATTCAATTTCATTTCTTTAAGAGATGAAGTAGAAATTGTCCAAATAATGACAAGCAGTGAGACTATACCAAAATCACAAAATTATTTCTTATAATTCCAATTTCATCAACTTTATGGAAATGATCTTGAAAAACCAAAAATGTTGTCCTACTGCCCTTATATCCGATGAATCAGATGGTACCTTAGATAATCACAAATCTATAGCTTGTGATTGTTGGCTTTTTCATAGCCATGTTCTCTACCACTCTCCATCATAACATGATGGTTAGATTTCTCTTCCATATCCATATTTTCACCTATGTGGAAACCCAGTGATTAGATTATTTGGGTAACCGTTATGTTTCATAATTTTGTTCTTAAAAATTGGTTTTTGTATTTCTTTTTACGATGTGGGTTTCTATTAAGGAAACTTTTGAACAGTAAACCATTTATAACCCCGACGAATTTCGAGGGAGAAATTCATTTTAAGTGGGGTAGAATGTAACACCCTGAGATTTTATGAAAAATTTTCTTTTAATTTCACTAATGTCTTGTTCTGTATGCTACACCAAGATTATCTTCTGCTATACGTAACACTGTATTAGGTTGCACTATACACAACACTTTTCTTGGCTTTTGTTACACACAATTTTCATGTTCGTTTGATAGAAGTTATTCTACGCAACATTGAGTGTATATATATATATATATTCAATTTATAAATAAAATATGGTTGGATTCTATTATACGCAACAAAAAAGGAGTCGTGCACTACACGAAACCCTGACATGGCTTGTATTACACGCAATCACGACCTTCCTCGATAGCATGTGTTGTACGCAATAACGGGATTTACTAAACAACGATATATTAATATAATATTGTTATGAACTAGCTGTTATGAATAGTGTTAACTAAATTTTGAATTTTATAACATTATTATTCATCTTACACATTTTCTATAACATGGTATAAGGACAAAATAAATTTTTCGGGTAAAATAAGTATTTTTCAAAAAATGCAGTTTTGCCGCCTTTTGATGGCACACCCAAATTAAATCTAGTTGATGACATGTTTATATGTTAAATTTGACAAAATAAAATTCTTCTTTTGAATCAGGATATAAAAATTTACATTAGATAAAGTTTTGATATTTTTATGATAACTTTCATATTTTAATGAATAGTAATAACACGCTATATTTTAATTAAAAACAACTTTTTTTCATCGTAATATCATATGTGGTAAAATTATAATATTGAATGGTTTTAAAGTATAAATAGAATATATTTTTACCATTTAATATAATGTATGTCATTAGCATTGATTTTACCTTTAATTCGTAGGTTAAATCAATACAATCTTTTTCAATGTTTTAAAGAAAACCCTGTTTTCTTTCGACAATGGGATTAATTTTAATTTAATTTCTGCATATTTTGTGTATTGAATTTGGAAAAATGGATTCCATATTTGGAATAAGTGGGTCCAAATTTTGTTAATAAGATACTTTTTATTTTTGGGCATTGTGAATAGTAACTACGGTAAATTTCATTTACTATAGTTAAAGGTAAATCAGGTAATTAAGGGTAAATATAATATTATAAAATTACCCTAACACTTGGAAAAATCCAATTGTATGGCTAAAAGTAGACCCATATAACCTAAGGGTCGGATTAGATTCATTTTATGGTCTTTTTTCCATGAAAATAATTTAATTATTATTAAAACCAAAGAATGTGACAACATGTCACTTTCATAAATCTTATATGTATAATAATTTTAAGTTAGTGATAAACGTCATGAGACTTCAAACATGAATAGTCTCCAGAAATCTAATACAATTATATAGATTATAGAAATTTATTTAGAATTTTTAGGGATTAAATAATTATCATTTATTATGACACAAAGATGATGTAGTAATTGTCTTATTAATGAAATATTGACATAATTGATGTTATAAATACCCAAATAAATGTAATTTGAGACTTTTTATGACTTAAATTAATTTTATAGGTTAATATGACATGTTATTGGTTATATAAGTAACTTTGTTCGAACTTATAATTCTGTTATGAATTTCATAAAAATCATGTACCAAATAGTGTCAATATTGACAAAAATTAGTTTTTAAACAAATATTATATTATTAATTGTTATTTAATTCCTAAAAAAATAAGGTTCAGACAAATGGCTTAGATAAAAATAGATATATTAATAATAAACAACTTGGGGTTCGTTTGTCTTGTTATGGTAAATTTATTAACCATATAGTGTAAGAAAACAAAAAGACATGGTAAAAGTTAAATTATTTAACTTAGAGTTAAATCTAATTGATAAGGTTAAAACAATAACCTAATCTTGACTAAATCTTATTGGATGATATTATTTCGACTCATAACCACTTTATCTTTTAAATAAGACCCTTTGGAACCATTATAAACCGAATTTGATCTTAATATAAAATAATATTTTGATATTTTCCTAAGGTGCCCCTCTCCTCCCTTATAAAAGGGCTCCTACTCCCTCTCCTACTCACACCAATTTGAGCATTAAAGCTCGTCCAAACCCTACCAAAATCTCTTCTCCACATCCCTAGTATCATCCTAGAGGTCCTGGTATTCTTAAAAGACCATCCTTAGTTCTTTAAGTGGAGGTTAAGTGAAGGCACATCAAAAAGAGGAAATATCCATTACCGATCTTTTTCAATTTCATTCTTCTTAAACTTATTCTTATTTAGTTGTTTCACGATAAGGTAATAACATAATTATTTATTATATACTAATATGTTATTATAAATATGAAACAACTCTAATTAACCTTCTATCCATCCTACGGAAAAAGGAAATCATCGCGAGTGCGTACGTACGAAATACCGTCTCCACGCCGTGATGTAATCTATTTTCCACCACCACCTTACTTGGATTTGTATAATGGTGTAAATAATAACTATATATGATTAATTTAAAGTGATATTGATTCTGAAATAGTATACATACACTCTAATACAATTCCACGATCATAGGAACGATATCATCACTCGTGCGTACGCACGGAATACCGTCTCCACGATGTGATGCGACTCGTTCTACATGATCTTCATTTCATAATGATTATATAAATGAATTAAATGAATTAATATTATATATATTACACTAATACCATTCTTGAAATGAGGTATTTATAACCTAAAGATAAGAATAGGAATTTATTCGACAAAACACGCATAAGAACAAAGAGTTATAAACACCCGAATAACAAGTAGCAATGAAATATTACTACTAAGAAGCTAAGAATATGACCAAATATGATATCATAAAAATATTTCTGATTCTGGAATAAATCAATAACGTTATTTAAATCATTATACAAGAGGTTCGGACACGTACAAAGCATATCGGACCTATGGTAAGGGAAAATATCACAATCTCATTTTTATCCGAGATTGTTTATACTTTGGCATTTACTAGGGTGTATTTTATCATCCACATCCATGTTTCCTCAATATGTAATATTATTTACATTCACCTAAAATTTTTAAAATCCTATTTTACCCTTCGGTGAGTTTTTAGTAAAAGATATGAAAGGAATCTTTTGTCGTTTTTCATACGAGTTACTTTTTTGACTTTTCCGACAAAAGTACGAAGAATGTTTTTTTAATTTATACGGCATGAATGGATTTATAAAAAATTATTTCCAACAAGCATCCTTTACAAGTTTTCAAGTTTATTTTTAATCAACTTATTTTATTTTAAAAATTGTATGACATGTTATGAAAGGAAAATTGTTTTTGATGTAGAAAGGATATTGTCCTCTAGAATGGAGTTCAAGTGTTTTATCAAATATATTTTCCATCTATGATAATAAAGGGTTCTGATTTTATACCTATTATTACATTGATTTGATTATTTTGTGATGGAATTATTTTTATGAATTCCTTTATCTTATATGAATTGTTTTATGATGTCACAATGTTTATGAATTCCATTTTTATTACATGCGTTATGCTATGATGTATGGTTTATGATTTTGTGGCAGACATAAGAATGATATCATTATGAGATGGGTGGGACCTATATATCCCTCCAATGCATTGGGTAAAGATTTTATATCCCATGAGATAGACATGGATAGAACGGTAGGTTATACCGGTTTAGTGAAATAGGACTGAAACGAGGGTGACTCGGTTCAGAAATGGACTTTGTCCACTAAGATAGTCTTGGAAATGAGTCTTGACTAATAAGATATGATTCTCTATGATCATGTGTGTATGCCACAAAGTATCATGTTTTATGTTATGATTATTGGAATTTCATTTCACTATGATGATTTATCCCATTTATGAAATTATGCTCTGTTTTTCAGGTTAAGATTTCCAAAATGTTATGTTCTTGTGAATATGATGTGATTGATATTTATTTTGTTTACCCTTACTGAGCATTTGAGATCACCCTTTTATGTTTTCTTTTCCCCAGGATATAAATACAGGTTTTAGGTATAAAAAAAGGAAGATCTTTATGGGAGATGTTGAAGATCTTTCGCCATGATTAGAAGATTATATTCCGAGTTTCCAAAGACACTAAACTATTACGATCCTTGTGTGTGTGTTTTTGTTATGTACTATGTATTACACAAAAGTAATGTAATGTCCATGTACGACAAGCTTCGGGTCTCTACAATGATGGCTATTCTGGATATAATCATATCTAAATGGCCCGAGGAGATGATGAAGCAACAAATATCGAGGCTCCTCAAGGATTGTTCTTATATTGGGTGATACCCTTTGGTATGATGATTCATGATGACACATATCATCTCACCATGCATCGCATCTTGATGAACTTATTTGGAAAGAACGTTGAGTGTTATGTCCTTGACCTGGTGGTTAAATCATGACATTTCTCAAAAAACCAAGCTGTTCTTGAAATTTTATTCCAAAAAAATGTGACAGCATAGTTTAAATATGAAACCCCTAAAGTGAGCCTTTGGAGTTACCTTGGGAAAATTAAATGGCTTCGTTGTACACAATTGCGGCATCGAAGTCAACCTCGAGAAGGAAAAATCAGTTCATGGCAAGTCCCCACCTTGCAACTTCACTGAGATGAGAGGTATTCCGGGGAACAGCTCCAACATCCAGGGCTTCTTAACCAACCAAACTGGTAATTGATTACCTTTCACTAGGATCATGAAGAATGGAGTTACTTATTAGTGGGATAATGATTTCAAAAAACCATTTTACAATCGTAAAAGATATTTACTATGACCAATGGTGTTAATGACACCAGTTGAGCTGAGGTCACTCATTTTGTACCAAACTACACAAGATAGGATGTTAGGTTCTTTCCTCGCACAGAAGAATGATACCAACAGTGATAACAACCTCTACTACCTCAACCAAAAAAATAATTGATGCTAAAACCTTGTATTTGAAAAATGAAAAGAACCGCCTAGCCCTAATATTTTTAGTTCATAATTTTAGGAATTACATACAGCACCATGAGGTTTAAATGGTCTCCTACTGCAATAAGATCAAACATATCCTCAACTGACCCATCCTAAATGGGCACCTATCATGATGGGCGGCCATCCTAAAAGAGTTTGATGTGTCGTACATTCCCTAGAAGGCCATCAAAGTCTATCGGTTAGTAGACTTCCTGAATGAGCACCCCTTAAGTGAAAAAAGATCATTGGATGCCAAACTTCTGGATAAATAAGTGTTTTCCATTCGAAGAGGCCCCCAAATGTGGGGAATTTACTCTGATGGTCCTTCAAGAATCCCAACAGGGAAAAGAATGGAGGATCCCAATCTCAACAAAGTGGGGCTTAGAGTTATACTTGTATCACCCGAAAATTCTATTTTGACTTACTCATTCGTACCATCAGAAGGTTTTACAATAAATGAATTGAAGTATCATGCCCTCATTGTTGTCTTGGAATTTTCACTCCAGGAGTAATCTAAACACTTAAAAATAAAGGGTGATTTGGAGCTAGACAACAAATAGGTGAACAATAACAATTCTATCAGGAAAGAAGTATTGGTGCCCCAGATGAGCCATGTCTGAATACTAATTGAATAATTCCCATTATGACCAATTTTGACTGATGTTACCTAGTCCCATAAATCTCATGCCAATGCTTTGGAAAATGCAGACACAACCTTGGTCGACCCCGATCAAGATGAAACAATCATTAGCATTTCTCACAGCTGGATGGTCTTGCAATTTATCCCTAGAAACATGGAGAAAATCAACAGAATTAGTAATATTCTTGAGCCTTATGGTAATACAACTCGTTATATTTTACCTATTAAAATTTATTTTCGGAATTGGGAACTCCCACCATATAGGGCTGGCAGGGATCATGACTGAAGATGGGTAGTCAATTTTGTACTATATAATGGGGTAAACCAAGAAAAGGTTCTATAAAAAAGAGGACTTGAAAAGGTCCTTCTTATTGTTAATTGATGGAGAAGAGACGATTACCATCATGAAAGAGTAGAATTCTAGAGAATGTGGAGTTCACCAGTCAACAACCATGCTCTCTCACCAAATCCAAAGTCTTGGGTATTTATGGCCCACAATGATACAGGTTTGTTCCACATTCATCATGATGTTCCATTGCTGTCATGTTCAGGCCAATTTCATACACTTCCTCCTAGAGTTACTTCATGACGCTAAGCACTCCTGGCCATTCGTTACCTGGGGATGGATGTTTTTGGACAATATCCTCCCACAACATCCAGAAAATTCAAGTTCATACTCACAATGACCGACTTCTTTTGTAAATGGGATGAGGCCATACCCCTTAAAGAAGTCGTGGAAAAAACATCATCAGCTTTTTGAAGGCCAACATCCTAACTAGATTTGTTGTCCATCATACAATCCTTATATAAAATGGTGCCAACATATACTCTGTTGAGTTTGGTATGTTATAACAAGATTATGGAATTAAAGAAAACAGTTTTTCCCATTACCACATGGTGGCCAACGACCAGAAAATGGTTTTCAACAAATCTTTATTCAACATACTACAAAAAAAATTGATAATGACAAGAAATCATCGCTAGACAATGTCCATCATAATATGTGGTCTTACATAACCATGACTCACCCTGCCACCCAGGAAACACCGTACTAAGTAGTATACGGGGAAGAGGCGGTATTACTTATCAAAATCCAAGTTCCATTACATCATGTCTCTATATGAGATCAACTAGCTGTGGATGATAAATCCTAGATATTGTTTGATGAGTTTGAGTAGTTACATTAAAAAAGGTTTCACACTATGCACAATTTTGAAATTTACCAAAACCGAATTGCACAAGCCATTAAAAAAAAGTTTTTCCTTCGTAATTCCCTCAAAGGAGAAATGTTCTTATTCCTCAATAACACAATTATACTCAGGAAGAATCCCCCAAATCATGAACCAATTTTGGAAGGACCATATGTATTACATAGGGACTATTCAAATGGTGCATACGCCCTAATATCAATGGATAGACAGATCATCATGAATCCCAAAAAAGCGATGTTCTTGAAGAAATACATCATGTAATAGTAACAAAAATTCCCCAAAAATGTTACGCTCTATGCTCCATGTCCCAAAACAATGAGTAAAAAATTCCCCAATATGTGATGTTCTATTTTCTATGACCCTAAACTATGAGTAAAAATGACCCACAATGTTTTGGTCCAAGTTCTATGACCCTAAACCATGAGTTATAATAACCCCAATGCCATTTCTTATGCACTGTGACCATAAAATATGATTCATTGTCCTTTACACATGACTATAAACAATAAGGAACTCTTCCTTGAAGTAGGAAAATAAATTGTGACTCATATCCTCATCACAAGACGTTAAAATACATGACAAAAAAGGTCCAAATAGCAATAAAATAAACTTCACGATCTCTCACAAAACAATGTAAGACTTGATTCATTCACTTCTAGGATACATAGAAACACTTAAATCCTTAGTCCGAGACCAGGCCCATTCAAAAAAATCCTCAATCACGCCCCTATCTACCCATATTCAAAAAATAACACTTATCACTTCTTGTTTCTCACATCGAGTATTACTCATGTGAGGTTAGGGCCAATGGTAGAGATTCTATTATGAAATAAAACCATGGAGTAACTTGAAATAACTATCAACCATGGTGGATAGAATGAAAATGAAACTACACATGGAATAATCCAGATTGGTACAGGGAACATAAAAGAACACATACTTCTTGATTCATATCCATGTCGGATACATGGTGATGCCTCAATCCTCGATTCAGACTCCACCCCTAAGAAATAAATGCTCCCATCACATTCTCTACCACCCCATACTTTTGAAGGAGCCCCAAAGACCACTCATTATTTCATAGGATCAGTGGAAAGGGGTTACCATATGCATATAAATTATATAAATATACGGAAGATCCAATACTTATTGATAATGAAATAAAAAATTGACCTTGTATGCGAACTAAGACAGATCAATAGAGGCAACATTCAAACCTATGTATGACTTCATTCCTGCTCTAACAGAATACATAGTGACACCCTAAACATGGAATGTGAGTCCCACCACACACAAAAATGAATATAAAACTTCCCTCACATGTTATTTCATCACATTTTCTTACACATGCACCAATCTAGATCACCATAGGGGACGTTTAGAACTATGAATGGCTTGATTCCTTCCATTTCGAGATACATAGTAACACTCAGATTTGGCATCCCACTTCATCCAATCACCATCATTAAAAATATTCCCTCAAATGACCCTACATACTAAGAAAACATCATTAGGGAACTTTCAAAACAACATATGGCTTGATTCATGCCCTCTCAGGATATATAGTGACACTTAGATTTGGAATCATGGAATATACACCCAAAACAATGCCCCTCTCCCCCACACACAGGCTAGACTGTACGGGGATCCCATGAAAGGTCTTAATCGCCTAACAATAAACTATGAAATCTTTCAAGAGTTGTGTGTGGTTCATTCCTTTGCATTAAGAGATCCCACACATTCCTTCCACTCATGAGAAGTCAAAAGATCATGATTCCTCCTATCAATATGAGTCAAATCTTGTGGAATTTCCAATAGATCATGTGTAATCACAATCAGGATATTACCATCATTCCCAGACCCATCATTATTGTTTTAAAAACACTATTCCCTTGTAAAACAAGGATCCCTATAATCATTCAAGGCCATCTTTGATGTAAGGAAAATCTCATGCAGATGCCTTTTCATGACTACGTACATAATGCCCAGGTGTCTCTACACATGTTTCCCAAAAAAAATGGCAGTCAATCAAAGGAAAATTCGTCAGCAAGAGATTCCTCTCCTATACTAGTATCTACAATGGCTTCTAGGCCCCATGTCATTCTTGCTGATTCATGATTCCCCTGGGACCATGGTTTACCCCATCTATCATCACTCATGCCTATGGAATGCATGTAAATCTTGATTGCGATCAGAATGAAACTGTTGAAGATCTTAATGAGGGTCAAATTGTAATTACCTTATGAGTTTATACAGAAAAAATCACCTAATCTTGTCGATTATATTAATGAATCCATTGTGGCATTTTGGGAAAAAAATACAGGAATTTTCACCTCGAATGACTACACAAAAAAGGCAGGTTGCAGCTCCCTCCCCAAAAGTGGATCCCCATGTCTTGGCCATGTGACTTTGAATAACCAGGTATCTTGATGATGAAATGAATGCATCACCCTGCATATGAGTCATATCTACATAAGGGACACATGATTCCATGAGTAAATCACAGCCTAAATGTCCCCAATATATCCAAATACACTCGGGACATATTTTAGACAATGTTCTTTGAGTTATTTGAATATACGTAACCTTCCAAGGACATCTTATATGGAAGGCTAGTGTCCGGCATACATCTTTTCTTGACTATGAACATCATACCCTGGTGGATCTACATATGTTGCCCACAAAAATGGCCATCAATCAAAGGAATGTTCATCCTTAGGACAGTCTGTTCCTATCTCAGTATTCCCATTTTCTTCCGATCCTCATCCCATTTCACTTTATTCAAGGTCCCTCAATGTCATGGTTTACAAATTCCTCCTTATATATTTAATTGATATATCGGAATATACCTGCGAGATTTTTCTCATGTATTTTTTGAGGTCTCTAATGATATCTCACCCATATGCGTGAACTGTATCTGCATACAAAAGAATAGTTCCCCCGATTTTTACTGGGACTCCCCGATGAAGTAAAGTTAAATTTTTCCTTTTGATACTAAAGTTCCACCCTTGTTGAATCTCATGTACTATATTCATAATGTCCCCAATCTCCATTATCTTCCATGTCCATCGGATATGGAACTATAGTGTCATGTTGACACCATTGATTTACAGTGCACATCATTCCGTGGTGGTTCGGCATATGTGGACCACAAAAATGGCCTTCAATCAAAGTCAAATTCATCCCTAGGAGAGTCATTTATAGATTTAGTTGGCTCAAAAGACAAGAATGTTATGTCACAACATGGATTTCGAAAACTCGTGGATAACAACTTAAGTAGAATCTTCATTACAAGATCCCCTGACATCAAAATATCATCTAACTGAATTGATCATTAACCATCTCTCTGTCACGCATGTAACAATGGTGTGGGAACAATTTCCCACTCTAACCCGATGTGAATGTCTCTAATGTTTTTAGTAACCACTACTAAGTTCGTCCACCCTTTAGGGGTCCCATCGTCAAAAAAAACAAAAATATTGAAAATACCATTGGGACATCAAAAATGAAAGGCCAGTGTCCTACTGACCCCTTTTTTGACTATGCATATCATGCCCCGATGGCTCTGTATATGTTTCCCACAAATTCGGCCACCATACAAAGGAAAATTCGCCCGCAAGAGTGTTTTTTCCTACCTTTGTATGCCCAAAGTGGCTCCTGAGCATAATTTATGTCTATAATCCACAAATCAATGTCCCTGAAAAAACCCCAATCCATGTCTGATGGATGTTAGAACATTCCCAGCTAATAGTCCCAAGTTTGGGACCTGACCCATTATGTCAGGTGAAAAATATTATACCTAATACATCAATAATAATTTTGATTCTTAGGGAAATGAACATCTAGAAAAAAATAAACCATACTTACCAGGGAAAAATATATGTAATGGGAACCTCTAGAAAAAACTCAAGTATCATTTTGTTAAAAAAATTAAATCATTGAGCCATCAAAAGAGGCGTTAGGCTAGTTAGGTCGAAACCCCAAAAAGGGAGGTCTACGAAAAAGTAACGTGATACCTACTATACCCATACCAAGTTATCATAGGATGAAATTAGAGTAATATATAAAATTTATAGAAACATTCATTGGTTTTTTCATGAAACCCTATTAATAGTAGAACTATGATAGTTGAGTCCCGCAGCATTGGAAAAAATTAGAGCTCAATTCAATAATTACAGTTTACTAGTTCGAAGTCATGGATTGAAATTATACCTGATTGAAATGATGTTTGTATTATTTATTGATTAATTGATGTGATAGGAAAAGGTAAATAAAAAGCCTTCATTGTAAAATATGTTGCATCATATTCCATAAAAATATATGGTGGTAGTCCATAGATAAGAGCCTCATATAAGAAAAGACCATTAAAAAATACATGCGAGAGATTCGAAAACATGCATCAATGATTAGTGTGACTATTCAATGGCATGAAGAAGCATTATTAAATTTGTAGTTTTGACCTCTACATTTTCTCATAGTGCCTCCACCTCCATCATAGCTTAAAGGCCGGTTCATTCACCTTCATTTGTTTTCCATTTCCCCTATTCAATAGAAGTCCCAGCTTGTGCGCACCCTTGTTTTAGCCGCTCTAGTTTCCAGCTATGTTGCTCCACTTCATGGGAATGATTGTCTATAAATGATTCTTTCTTCATGGGATCCTTTTTTCAACTATTCAACCGTTACAACATGAGTCACAACCTTTTTAATGAGAATTTTTCAGGTGGAATCCAAATAAGATGTCAACTCTGCCATAGAGAGTCAATATTCCAGAAAACCAATTACTTCCCGATCGACAACCAAATGCCTTACACTATCATAAATTTCATGATAGTTGAATCCACACTATCTCAAGACCAAAACCCATAAGTGTATCTCAGGCAGATTCATTGGCATCTCAACCAATTGCGTTTGAAAGATTAATATCAAAAAATTCATCCAAGCATTTTTTCTTAGTCGGACAAAGGTAAGATAACTCTTCATGGTCAGTCTTGGAATCATTCCATGATAATGAAATATAGTCATAAATGAACATAACTAGGTAGGAACTACATTTGTAAGACACAACATGACTCGGCCCTATAGTAGATTCACCTCTGGTAATTGTTATAGAAAACCAGGTAGGGGAATTCTTCTCCATTGTCAATGTTTTTTATTGTCATTATATTGATAAAGAGGATACGACCTCAATACATCCCACCCACATAGCAGTTTCACTACCTAAAATAGGTGGATCTTCATTTCCAATCATTATTGGTGCTCCATGGATATATGGTATTGCTAAAGACATGTGGTCTGGGTCATCCAAGATGGTATGCCTCATGATGGCCCTCAAATGGTAGTTGGTTAATACAAGGCTTGTAGGCACGGTCCGTCCAAATAAGGATACGGGTTTTGGAATCATGGGGCAGAAAAAATAACCCCTCTTAGAACTGGGCCAGAGGGCACAATAGCCCGCTCGAAATTTTTAGAGGCTTAAATTTTAGCTTCCCCGATGGTGACTTCCCTAGAGCCACCATGAGCAGTCATAACATCGTTCTTTGTAGTGAATCCATCTATTAGGGAAAATTCATCTCCATTGTGATTAGTTGTCATCCCTATATTCTAAGCCCCTTTAGGATCATTCTTGGCCTGGGGCTCGCCACTAGACTCTACCACTACTTTAAAAGCCACCATGTCTCTACCTATGAGAGTTAACTCAGAAAATTCAAATGGGACCTCATCTTATGTATGTCTCTCAATTGTTGGAGTAGTGATTTTTTGAATGGGAGTAAGTACACATAAGGGGTTAGCATCACCCCCAATCACTTCAATTTCCCTTGATTCCCTGTTCTGATCTACCACGATAGACGGTGACCCTTCCTCAACCCAAAAAGGGATGGGAGATATAGATTCATTAGTGGTCATCATCTAGTATCCAATTGGTCATTCATTAAAGAACATATATATACCAGTTATTGGAACTATAATGGTACTTGGTTTAGTAAACATATAAGAAGACAAAAACTTGTGATTCCTTGTCGAATACGCTTATATAGCTGAGAAGCTTGCTTGAACTTATTTTACTGCCATGTGGATGGCTCTTTAATAAGATCATATAGAGGATATGAAGGAGTAAACACAGTTTAAGGGTCAGAAATAACAACTTCCATAAGTTCTTGGGATCTGGAGGATCCATATGATGTACATCCTATCATTGATGGGGCATACTCTCCATCCAGAGTACCTCTGGAAGAAAAGTCAGGGAAAAATTCATTTCCAGAGATCAGGAACGTCCCTTTAGAATAAAAATGAAGTGGTTAATATTTCTGCTTCTCCAAAATAATATACTTTATTATAGGAGGTTACAAATTAAAAAAATCCCATAATTTATGGGAATACCACCATTAACGACACACGGTCCAACCAGTAATGTCTATCCACAGGAGCGTGAAGGAACTTATCCATTTTCATATTGTAAGAAATCATCTCATCATGCAATTCGTCTACTCAAATACCGATAGGAGAAATATCTTCCCAAAATCCCAAATGATCTAAACATTCCCTCTGGGGATGTACCTGTATATCTTCATTTGAAATGCTCTCCCTTACTTCATCCAAGACTCAAGAAGCATCCGGAAATGTAGCAATAATTGGAATGGACAATGATGGAGGGTTTATTCAAGAAATCAGTTAATGTTTTGAAAACTATAATTGTTTCATGGGTTCCCCTAAAAATTTTGGACCCCGATAAATGGAACGTTTATGAGACAAGGGAAGAAGGTAAGAAAGTCTCATCGTGGAAGCCGCCGAAGGTGAGCCAAAAATTTATCCATCCTCATCATTGGTATCTGGAAATAGCATGGCCAGTACCCATTTTGAGTACTTAAGATGACCACTTTCAGAATGAATATGGGTATCGGGGTCCTTACGATAGAAATTCACCCGATCTGGATCCTCGTCAAATGAAATGTCAGTTGGTGTTGACACTTATCCAATTCTGGTAAGAGAAACACCCCTTGTTTGGGAAAGCATCCATAAATAATGAGAGGACCATATACATGATAATTAATTTCTTTTTAAAAGGTTTCATAGCCCCCATGAAACTGGGAAATTAGTCTCAGGAGGGATGGATTGTGAACTTCGGAAAACAGCTTCAGTAGCTTGCTCGACCTCCCATGAGGTCACAACCCCATCATTGACAACATTCCTCATGGATGAATCAAGATGACTTCAGATGACATTTACCTGTTATGAGTGTTCAAAAACACCCTTCTGATTATCCTTTCCCTTCGCTTTTTATGCTTTGGAATTCACCAAAATGGGGACCAGGTCGGCTAATTGGTCATCAGGATACGACTTAACCTAGGCCACAACATAGTTCTTTGATGGAAAAGGCACTGAATCCATAGGATCTTGAAGTATATCATTTCTATATTTGTCTTCTCATGTAAAAATCCACAGAAATTAGTGGCCTGTCATTAAGTGATTCCCCGGATGAGAACTATGGAGAGCAGGGGGGACACAACTTATGACCATAGTTGAATTGCAGACTAAATATGCAGGGTGCATAACCCTCATAAATAAGATCTCCTATGATAGAGAAAACTGAGACTCCATGTAGAGAAAAGAAGCAACACCAGTTGATGAAATATTTAGAGTCATTATTTCTAATGGTAATAGTAGGTGAATCATAATGGTGGTAAGAAAAACATTTGTGAACGTTAAGACAATCCATTAAGTCTTTCTAGTTTCTCTCGGTCTACCCTTCATTCTTATCCTGGGAAGCTGAAGACACCAGTATAACCCCACTAGTGCTTTTATGGTACTCTTAGAGGGTGGAATGTGGAATTGGTAGGGAATTGAAGAATGAATAACCCCATACGTGGGCTCCCATCCATCCCTAATGAATTTTTTAAGGGCCACCCTTCATGTAAGGTTACCCCCCCTTTGATGATTCGTCCTAGTACGTGGAAAATTTTGTCTAACACTGGGATAGACAGATTAATACATTTTCTGGTAGCCAAATAAGTGGCCATGATGAATGTTGAGGCTCTTACACCAGAAGATTCTGGCACGAGCAAGAGCCACCGACTCCGAATCATGGCCAAGAAAATCTCCAGTCCAAATAACTGATCGATGTGTTGGATGATTCCCCAATTTCATTTTGTAAAATTACCCTCTTCCAGGGTGGCCCAATATGTACCCACTCGCTGCCAAGTGGATTTGGTTGGACAAACCCCTGGTCTCCCTGGATTAGACTCTAATCCCATATGCATGACAAAAGTTTTAAATTAGTCACCAAAAGGAATGTCCTGATTCGGATAGGGATTGTTGTCCTACAAAAGATCATTTGCCTGGATGGTGAGTTACTTAGTATGGGGGGTAAATTAATCTTCATTTCTAATAGTTGAAGTGGGAATGACTTCATCATTCATATCCCCGGCATTAAGTACTGCTGAAATCATCTGGATGTCCTATAAACAGATGATGACCTCCCCGTGGGATAAATGAAATGTGTTTGTGTCTGAACTCTACCTGCATAAGAGAAAAAAAATAATGGTAATAGGTTGATGGGTGTACAGCCAAGAAACCCAGATGGCCTTGTACAGTCCCATAATCTGTATCCTAGCTTGGAATTCATCACAACTATGGGGAACCAAAAAGGGACACCCCCAGTCTATGCCAAATGAGACTGCATGGAAAAGGAATCACTAGGACAACCAATCATGCAACTCATTCTCTAGATACATCCTTGCAATTCTCGGATAATAGTGGGATATATGGTCTAGTTTCCAATTCAACCCCTCTAATGTTCGTGGTGCATATTTCATCAATGATCTGGAGGATGTATATCTTTAATGGTACCGCCCCTTGGAAGAAATTAAGGCTTTCAGAATGGAGGTATTGATTATCCAGGAAGCAGGATAGTCAATTTGGTTTGGCTTCAGAATTTCTATGATAGAAGATGGACCAAATGTGTAACAAGGAAGCCTGTATAAGGTTGGGTACTATTGTTGGACTACTGAAAGCAGACTTTCTAGGGATTTTTGAAATGAAACCAACAAATTTTTTTTGATAGTTGAAGCTACCAATCTCATCAATGTTTCATCAGCAGTAGAATGGGGATAAAAAATAATATCCTTGGTAGAAGCAGAAATATTTATAGTATCATATGAAGCAGCCGTTGTATTCTACATAGAATTTCTAGAAGCTTGAGAAAAGATAGTCCAATAAATATTTTTTGGATAATGGCTATGCATGGGTTATTTAGGGGAGTCAAAATATGTTCAAAATAATATCGGCATATGGATTCAAAAAATGGTACACATTAGCTACATCCTGTGTAATTCATGATATGCAGAAGTAACCCCACTTATAGCTACAGTGTGCGGCCACATTCCACCACGTACATCCAAGGAACATGAATAATCTGCAAGGTGTTGGCCCATAGATCTCTGGTCGAAAGACAAAAACGTTCGTGGAAGATGGATACCTCAAACCTAGGACTTGATTAATATTGTATTTCCAAATGGAAGATTAAATTTAGGTCTGGATTATTAATTTTTAAAATGATTTATTTTCCGATCCATGTTTGGTACACAGAAAAACTAGCTAAGTAGCATCCTCATATTTGGAACCCAGATTTAAAATCTACAATGTTGTTCATGAGCACCAAAATGTCATACATGGATGGAAAATTGGAGAAAATGTCTATTCTTAGTACATAAAAAATACTTCATGAGCTTGGTTTTTTCATGGAGCATGTTACACGAGAGGAGAGGATGTTGGGAAAATAAAGAGAACTTTTCGCCAGGAGAAATGGTAAATGAAAAATTATATGCGCCCTATATATAGGTGTGCTCCCCTCTAACCAATCCATTTGTTCTACCGTGAACCATTTAAATTGAGGACCACTTTTACATTTGAATAGTACACTTCTCGATCCAAAAGGACACCATTCTGATGGGGGTCATTTGTATGGTCTTAAATTTTATTACAAGGGAATAAAATACCCCCACAATAACTTTGTAAAATGAATAAAATCTCTTACAAGTCTAGAATGGTTACTGGACTCATATTAAGTTGTAAATTTTAGAAGACACTGGAATGAATTCATATTTTCTAGGAATTTCAAGTGAAACACATTCAATCACTAGGAAAGGTATGTGGAGCCGCTGAATCGCGAACCAAAATGTATATAGAATGATCCACGAACCACCAGCCCATATGATGATGGCTAGAGAGCAAGGAGGACTACGAACAATGTCACTGATAGATTCATACGTGTGAAAACCATCTACGTACCATGTCACAAAACTATTAGTTCATTGATGAAGTGAATGAATAGGGCTCCATGAACTGTTATCGTGGACTAAAGCATTCATGGACCCTGGCTAACTGAGTCTTTTTCGAGTCGTGTTATTGCATCAATGGTCCTTTCCAAATGGTTCCACCTGCCCAGTATATATGATTTCCATGATGGTCTATAGTAGGAGCATAGTAAGAGTATGATAGGGAGGACAAAAGGAGGATAACAGAGAGAAGGATAGATGAGAAAAGATGGATGGGCACTTAAAGGTTGCACTCTAGCTTCCATTTTGTTTCATTAGAAAAATCTCACACCGCAAACCCCTCCTTCTGTTGGTACAACCTTCTGCGGACAATAAAATGGGAAAATTGAATAATAATAATAGAACTATGAACCTAACTGGTGAACCATGAAACAAAGGCTTCTCGCGGATGAACTCCCCATGAACGATGATTCATTGGTCCCCATCAATATGGTACCCCACGTTGCGCAATGCTACCCGAACTGAAACTAGCACCGCGTACTACCTCAATATGTAGATGGAACCCAAAGTGGCTTGATAATCTAGGTACCACTATAGTACTTGGTCAGCTATACCTATGCCCACGTACTATAGTGGTATGTGGGAAACCTCTCTGCACACATACCATTAGTGTATGCAGAGCCTCCACCACCCCGTATAGGAAAACAGTACACTAAATGGGGTGTTTTCGGGTATTGGTCCTTTGGGTTCAAATATCACCTCTCCATTACCATCTTGTCCTCCATAGTCCCCCCACTAACCAGTCCCCAAGTATTAGGAGAAATCCTCCTCCCATGCTGACAGAACATTATTATCCGACTATCAGGTCCATCAGTGTGCCCCATTGAGGCTAAAAACTTATGGTAAGCAGATTCATGAAGGCTTTCCCCACAATGGTGCGGGATTCGAGAATTTTCATGAGGCTATATTTATATGATGACGTGGATCCCATCCATGGGACACCGACATGAACCTCCACATTCTAGGGATTAATGGTGATCAGTTGTTTTTCTATTGAATGAGGAATAGTGATCAGTCAAAGGTGATATGATCGCTCCCCCTTTGATATGGATGAAACTCCCCCACTTCCCAGAACATGCTTCGGGGCCCTCCCACTGAGGAAAGTACCAAAATTTCTAAGGTAGGGTCGCATGAACATTAATTTAATCTCACGTTAAATGGTTTATTGCTCCACGACCCTACCCACGGTCGCCCGAAGCTCCTCCGTCGAAGGCTCCCCCCACCAACAGCGGAGGAGGAATGAGCATTGTTGAATATTTCACATCCTCTTGATCCTTACACCGATATTGAATCATGTGGGATTAAAGGTTTCTGAGGATTAAAACATCTGTAATTTCTAACCAGTGATAACATTGATTCCTAACCAAATTAAAATATGTTGGATGCATACCAGAAATCCTATGATTAAAAGGGTTCCCATCCAAAAGGATCCACCCTATAAAGTACCCTCAAATAGGAAACTTCTAGGAATAAGACCTAAAACACAGGAACTATGATAAATATAATTACTAATCAAACTATAATATTTAATGTGACTTCCAGAAGGCCTAAGATCAATAGGGTTACCATCCAAAAGGTTCCACCCAATTATGTTTCCTAAAATGGGCAACTTCAATGTGTAATCCCCACACAATTTAAAATATGTGTGTTTTGATTCCTCTCCGGAGGATATATAGGAATCCCTCCTTATGGGAACAGTCCAAAACTCAAGTCAACTGTCTCCCCCTTGGATGATGATAAACTCCAGAGCACCTTATAATATGGCTCATGTCATCATCATCTCCATAGAAAAAAATATATGCACGCCTACAATGATCCTACAAATGAAGGGTGGCCCATGGACACACTCTTCGGGAATGACCCAAGGATTAGTGAACATATGAACATGAATTAAATCTATAAGAATATCCCAGATCAGGAAAAAATCCTCCCCTAGAAGTGTATGTTGATCTTGAACCCCCGTCCTCTCGACCAATGGAGTCCTTAAGTGGCATTAGTTGAATCATCGACCAACAAGCTTCTGACATTGGAATGAAAGTCCATGAATCATGGATACCAGGTCAGTTGGGTGTTCATGGCACCACTGATAAACCCTTTGGAGGCCATCTGAGGAAGTTGTATCTGTGAAGGGACAATTGTATAAGTTCTTAACCCCAACGCAATCGCCCGCGGGGACCGATAGTACCCATAGGGTTAAGTAAAAATTCATCAAAGGATAATGATGTTGAACATGTCGAAATCAAAGGAATTATGAATTCTACGATAACCCATCAATATATTAAATGGGATGGGTGAAGACCCTCGTCGTTCCATTTCCGCATCACATGTAAATGCTCCACCTCGAAGGCGGAACAACTACATTGACGTTAAATGAAATCAAAAAAGAAAGATAACTTCCAAAAATACATTTAATAAACTACTAACATTTTCTAATACCCATAAAAATTAACGGGGATCCATAAATAATTGAAAATGTTTTTATTTTAGTATTTTTTATTTCATTTATTCATATCTCTTTAAATAAATCAATTAATTCACCATCAATGTTTCACTATTATATTTATTTATTTATTATCAAAAATTATAAAAAAAATTAGACATTGTTGATAAAAATTTTATATTTATAAAAAATATTCATAATCTACCATATCAGTTATATATCCTAACATTAAAAATGATATAGTTCTTAAAATTTTTGGGTGAAATTGTAACTCTTCTTTAAATAAAATATAATAAATTTCATAATACAACACTAGTGGATTAGAAAGAATCATAAATCATACAATTTTTTATTTTTCCCAAAACACACATATACAATTAAATTATGAGAAGTGTTAGGGTAGTTTTTATATACTATAATTTTATTTTTACTTTTAATTACTTGGTTAACCCTCAAACATGTTAAAAAAATATAAAATTACTAAAGATAATATTCACCAAATAATTATGGTTATCTTATTATAAACTAAATAGCATATTTCTTACAGCAATGTATATCCATTTTCCCAAATTCAACATATAGATGTGGCTAAATAAAGAATAATTCTAAGGTGGTAAGAATGAATGTAAAGGAGACGTTTAGATGTTCAGTACAAATTTATATCTAATTTTCATATAAAATGTTTCAAATGATAAAAATTTGATTAATATATGTATTATTGATATATTTTGACTCTGAAAATAAATTTAATATATTATATTTATTTAAATTAAAAATAAATTTTTAACTACAGTCATTATATTTGACTATTCATCGAAAATATGAAACTTTTCAAAAAAATACAAAAAATTCACCGTATTATAAATTTGAAACTAATAATTCAGAAATGGAATATGTTATAAAAAATATTAATTTCATAATTTGGTTACTAAATTCACAATCTCTTTTTATGTAGATTATTTTGTAGATGTGTGCTATAATTCGTTGTTTCCTACAATGCAAGCTATCAAAGTGATTAAATTTAAAAATTCCCATACAATAAAATAATGGGCTATTAAATTATCAACTAATTCAATAAATTTCATCCTCAAAATTTTGAAATTTACTTCTAAAATCATTGGTTGATACTTGGGAATTCTTTTGTGTGAATCCAAACCAGATATAGGGTTAATAAAACGTCCTCTTAATAAGTGTAAAAGGGAAATGAGAAGGACCCCACAAAATTATTATTTTAAACTATAGAACATTGGTGGAATATAAAGATACCATGATGGATGGAAAATGTATATATTTACATAGAATTATTAATGTCATCAATTGCAAAAAACATAAAAATAAATAGAAATTTGAGGTCCTCCAAGCCAAAAATCTATAATAGTTTAAAATTACCATGGTTCAACAAAATATAAGTCATTCAGATTACATTATTTAGATCCTTTTCAACGTTTTATGGTATAATTTATTTATAAATATAATAACATGACAGAACATACATTATTTCATTCCATTTGACAATGAGATCAATTGGTTGTGCTTCAATCTTTTTTAACATCATATTCATTGACCTAGATATGGATACTCAAGATGAATCTTTATTCATAGAAGACTTTTATCAAATCATACAGCCCATTAGTATTTAATTAAAACCTTATATTCTCACCCAAAAAAATGGTTAGAACAGAATATCCAATAAATAATAATTTAACCTCATACAAAAAAATCAATGGTTCAACTTATTCCATTACTACCTTATGAAAAAAAGAAAAATACAGCTGTCCAAATTCGCATTCTAAAAAGTTCTCTATAGTTCTAAAATACCATACATTATAAAAACATTTTTATTTATCTATTATAATTCTTTAATTTTATCACCATAAACCCTATATGAAAATAATTCCTCCTTTTAAATCCATAAATAAGAAGTGATTTATTACTATCCTTACAACTATCATGATTATTTTAAATAGAACATCTTTGATGTAATAATTATAGAATCTAAATACATATGATATTTAATCATTATAATTCATTATTAAACCATTAACTATGATTCCACATCTTATTTTTAATACCTCCTTCTATTTATTTTTATTTTCTAGTCTCTTCATCTTTTATAGAATAACTATTGTGTTTATAATCGATCTGATTCTAATCATTAACCACAACATAAAACCCAAACTAAGAAACAATAATAATAGTGATATAGTCCTTAAAATTCATTTATAGGATGTGTAAATAATGAAACATTAACCATATATCAGTTTATAGGTTTATCCTAGGATATCCATGGTATTAACAAATATATCAAATGATATTATATACTAAGAATTATCCTCAAGTTCAATCATAGGGTAATATCACCTAATCTATATTTTCATAAATATAGTTCACAAGGTTTATACCAAAAATTCATTTGTACCAAATATAATACCTCAACCCTAGATGCCTGAAGACAAAGAATTATTTTACTACATTGTATTGATTCGAAGGAATCAAATCCCGAAGGACATATTATTTTAGTAGTCTTGGTAAATTGATTATATACAAGGAGATTATCTGAAAATTTATATCATAAAAATTGAACAATAGATTATGTAAGAACCCGAATATTCGTTTCTGGTAAGCCTTTCCTTTTTATGATGTTTTTAACAAAAATGAAGATTCTGGAAAATTTTGAAGTACACAACGTGTACTTTCTCAGTACACACCATGTACTATTTTCCCTCTTGAAGCCATGTGTTGGTCGTGTCCGGGCCACACACACAGTGTGTAGGGGTGTTGTGGAGGCCGATTTTTGGGGAGTATGGAAAAAACTAGTACACACCGTGTACTCTAAGAGTACATGCCGTGTACTTTAATTTTTTTCACTAAACGCACCAGGGTCACGCCTAACAGACATAACTTGATTTTTCATCAGGATCTTCGTCCGAGAGTGACCCGTACGACCGAAAATCTTCCCCAAGCCTTTGTGCCTCCGTCCGATCTCCATTCCATCCTTAGTCAATTGCGTTGGGATCACCTCAGTAAGCTCTCTCTTCTGCTTTAACATTGTTCCATGGTTCCCTTGATTGCTTACATGATTTCTTGATTTCTATTGTAGAGGTTTTCCTTTGTGAATAGAGTAGTTTTGTTGTACTCTAGAAGCATCCCATGCTAGTTTTTCTTGTTTAGTGTTTTCCAGTAGACACACCTAGTTGTAGGATAGTGGAACTGTTGATTTGTTATGATTTTGAGCCTTATAATGATTGACAAAGAGTTCTTGAGGTTTACTTCGATGTTGCAAGCGCGCTGAGCATGTTTCTTTCACACAGGACTGTGAGAACCTAGTGTATTTGACAATAGGGAAAATTGACCTAAGTGCTTCTCCAGAGTGTCTTTTCATACGATGTGAGACCACAGGGGGAATTTACGATGAGTATTTCCTCAGAGAGTCAGTAGTTCCTCGACACGGGACACAGGGGGAATGAGACATTGAGTGCTTCCCTAGATAGCCTTTAGCACGATATGAGACTATATGGGGAATTGACGTTGAGTTCTTCCTCAGAGAGTCTATTCATTAGCTGAACCAGAGGTGTGAGACTGTGTGTGCCTCCCAGGGGGTTTCTAGTACTTATAAGTTGAACCATATGGGTTAGGCTGTGAGAACTACCGAGGGGGTTACCTTTTTTTATTGTGGATTGTTTCATACTTGTGTAGTTTTTATACTAGACTGTAAATTGTAGATGTTGTGTATTTTTATGTTTACTGTTCATGTACTTTACATTCCATGTATTCATTGAATGTTAGGCACATAAATTTTGGTGGTTACATAATGGGACTTTGTCTCACACCCTTTTTGGGCCATGCTTTTGGGCCCAAGCAGACAATGTTATTGCAGGTATAGATAAGCACAAGAACCCTTCTACTTTAGGTATTTCATTGCACTGGAGCTGGAGAGCATGGGACCGAGCTGAGGCTTACGATGCTGATCAGTTTCTCATCTGTTTTTCTTTTTCTGTTACTTTAGTACTTCTGTCAAGTTTTATTTCATCACGTTGTTGTGTTTGCTGCTTTCCTTATATACTTGAACCTACTGCATCATTATCATCATTGCTATAGATTTGTTGCTTCCGCTATTTGATTTCAGTTGTTGGGTATTGTTTACTGCTTTCGCTATTTACTGTTAGTTCTTTACTTGTATACCTTACCAAATGATGGCATTGTTTCCCCAATAACTTAACATGGCCCTTAATGCTAGTCTACAGCCTCTACCATTTGGGGAAATGCTCTTGAGGCCATGTGGCGAACCGGGCATGCGACACTAGTGGAGGGGCTCCGGATTCGGGTCATTACAAAGTTGTATCAAAGGCGTTTATGTTCCCTTGATTTATTTCTTGGATCCTTTTGAAAAAATTAGGATGGATTTGGTACGTGGTATTACACTATGCTCGGGCTTAGCTAACCCATATACAGAGAAAGGTCATACTAACTGGTTTATTGAAGTTTTCAGGTTTTAAGATTTTACGGTTGATATGATTTCACCTAGAGTGATTCATATGCTTTGCTTTGTTATTTCGTTGATGATTGCGGTTCTATTTCTGTCGCAACCCAATGAGATGATGGTATGCCATATCATGCATCATATAGAAACTTGTATATTTCACATTCTATGAATTCTTTCCATGCAATATAGGGTGAATTAGCGATTGCATGTTGTTGTGATAGACATTGTGTAGATTATGCATGTTGTTGTGATAGATGATTGATATAATCTCTACCGCCTTGTTAGAGGATTTTTTGTATTCTACCTCGCTTAAATAAATTCCATGTTCTGATTCGTGGGGAGCATGGGCCCTCACGAGTCGGAATTTGGAACCTCTCTGCCTTGTTTTCTGTGTTTTCTAGGCTCCTATGCAGTTCTGAGATACTACCAACAAAAACCCAGATTACACGGTGTGTACTTTTGACCAAACACCGTGTAGTTTTTAGACCGATTCACTGACCGTGTGATAAGGGACACACTATTGTAGAAATAACTTCAGTAACACGCCGTGTAAAGTAGGTACACGCCGTCTAGTTTGGAGTCGTGTACCCGGTCATTCCACTAACAACACGGGTCAGGGAAGCTCGATAAGAACATGCCGTGTTGTAAGGTAACATGTCGTGTAGTCCTGTAAGGGTGCCCGACCATGCCACGAACAACACAGGTCGGCATTACCTTCTCTTAGACATGCCATGTTATTTTAGGAACACGTCGTGTAGTCTTTTTCAGGTACCCGTCCGTGTCACGAACAACACGGGATGGTGTCACCTTCACCTATACACGACATGTTTGTTCAAAACACTCCTTGTAAGGTTCAGATGTGTATATGACCATTTTTTTAACAACACGGGCCGCCGAAGCCATGTCTAGTACACACCGTGTTTGTTCAGAACACGCCATGTAGTCTCGGGTAAAGTCAGACCATGTGGGTTAGCCGTTTAAAGAGAATCGGGGAGGGGAATAGTTTTCAAGTACACACCGTGTGTTGGGTCAACACGCCATGTAGTTTGAGGTGTTACATGACCTCTAGGGAAAGAGTACATGCCCATGTCAATGGCTTAAGAAGACATGCTGTGTCGTTTTTATACACGCTGTGTAGTCGTGTTTTGTAAACATGTGTGTTTTCCTTCCCCTATTCGTATTCTGTACTCTTGTGTTTCATGTCCTTTTTTTTCAAATCTAAGGTGTTCTTTTGAACTTTCAGAGCAATGCCTATGAGATGTACTCCGGTTTTACATCATTTTTCAGGTTTTGATCAGATTCCAAATATGGCTGATGAGGGACTTCCTGTCGATCCTCCGGTCGGGCTAGCATTGGCACCAGATGTTATACCAGTTGCTAGAGCTAACTTGCATTTAAGGGAAGGTTTTATGAGGATGATGTAGACCTTCCAGGGAGCACTGCCTCCTGCCACGACAATGGAAGGCTTGGCACCGGTTTTCCAGCAGCAGCATCCTCCTAATTTCTCGGGGGAAGGAGTAGCTCAGGCTGCAGAGTCATGGCTTGAAGCCATGCTCACTATCATCAATCATCTTGAGACGCCTCCAGAGAGGCAGGTCATGCTCGCTACCTACAAGATCCGACGCTCCTCCTAGAGGTTGTGGGATGTTATCTAATAGGTGGGTCATCACAGGGTTTTGGCTTGTGAGGAGTTTCATCACATCTTTTATGACTACAAATACTCCGAGACCCTGAGGGCCAACCGAGCCCAGGAGTTAATGAGCTTAGAGCAAGGTAATCTTTCTATCATGGATTATTCCTCTTGTTTCACTGATCTACAACATTTCACACCCCTCCGGGATGGGAGTGGTGTGTTCTTTTCAAGGAAGTTCGAGGATGGTCTCAGGTGAGAGATCTGATCGCAGGTGAATATATTCCAGTTGACTTCCATCACTCCTATTGTCAACCAGACACTGATTGCGGAGGGCAAACTGAGAGACTCTGGAGCTGCGATCCAGTGCAGTTCTGCTTCCAAATCTAGTTTTCCTCCAGATAAAATCAAGAATCACCATAGGGAGTCTACGCGTGGTGATTCAAGGAAGCGAGATACATTATCAGGAAGCCAGGTGATATGCTACCTGTGTGGCCAGTCAGGGCACACGAGGCCGCAGTTCTAGAGAGACCCCGTGGAGTGCCGATCATGTGGCAAGATGGGTCACCTTCAGCGTTTCTTCCAATTTTCTCACCAGCAGCTAGTGACATGTGTTCTTCCATGACTCCTCGTTCAGGAGCAGCACCACCAGTTTCTCACCAGTTAGGGAACTAGATTTCTTCCGGCCATTCGAGCCAAGGTGTAGGTCGAGGCCGTGGCAGTCATCCACCAGTCCCTGATCACCAGCATGTTAAATCAGCTCAGAGTGGCTATCCAGGCGCACAGGGCCTCGGTGCAGGCCATTCTTTCTCCGTGGAGCAGACCTATCAGGAGCCGGATCCCGGCCCTTCTACAGTTCAAGGTACAATTTTAATATCCTCGGTTTTATCTTCATCGCTTTGTTATACTGGTGCTATGAATAGCTTTATCACTGTTGCTTTCGTGGATATTCTTGGGCTCTACATCTTTTCTTCTGCAGACTCATTGACCCTAGACACAACTTTGGGTACAAGGATTTCTAGTGTGCGCCAGTGTAGAGAGTTCCCTATAGAGGTTGCAGGGTATCTTTTCTTATGGTATCTCTATGTCCTAGAGATGACATGCTATGATGTCATCCTTGGGATGAACTGGTTTCTTTCCTTCCAGGTAGTCGTCAATTGTTATCGCCACAGAGTGAGTTTCGTTTCACCAGAGGGTGAATCTTATCTTTATAGATGTGAATGGGATGTACAGGCGAGTCGAGTAGGACTCGAGAATCATGGGCTAAGAAGGGTGATAACCCAGATTGCTAGTCATTATCTAGATGATCAGGGGACTTCATAGTTGTTCTTTCATCCAGTGGTGGATCTTTTCAGGGACATCTTTCCAGGGGACTTTTTGGGTTTGCCTTTGGAGCGTGAGGTAGACTTTTCTATTCAGCTCATGCCAGGAGAATCACTGGTGTCCATTCCCCCTAATAGGATGGCTACACCTGAGTTGCCGGAGCTCAAGAAGAAGTTGGAGGAGTTGCAGGAAAAGGGTTTCATCCAACCCAGTACATCTCCTTGGGGTTCGCCTGTCCTATTTGCGAAGAAGTCAGACGGTACCCTTCAGCTTTGTGTGGATTATTGGATGTTGAACTAGTTGATGGTCAAGAACCGATATCCCTTACCGAGGATCAATGGACAATTTGTTCAGCTTCGAGGAGCCCAAGTGTTCTTTAAGATTGACTTCATCTCCAGTTATCATCAGTTTCACGTTAGGCAATTAGATATACATCTGACAGCGTTCAAGAGCATGTATGGTCTATATGAGTATACAGTCATGTCGTTTGGTCTCACGAAAGCGCCTGCAATTTTCATGGAACCGATGAACCGAGTGTTCCATCCTTATTTGGACTCCTTTTTCGTGGTCTTCATGGACGATATCTTGGTGTACTCTCACACTCAACATGACCATGACACACATATTGATATTGTTATGAGTACACTAAGAGGGAATTGGCTCTATGCTAAACTCTTGAAGTGCCACTTTGGGGTGGATCTGATTCACTTCTTGGGTCATGTCATCTTAGAGGCAGGAGTATCCATGGACCCAGTGAAGGTGAGAGCTGTAGTTTCCTGGGAGCAGTCGAAGAACTTTTTTTAGGTGCGGAGTTTCTTAGGGTTGGCCGGATACTACAGACACTTCATTCATGACTTCTCACACCTACCATCACATTTGACATGTCTGACCTAGAAGCAGGTGAAGTTCTTTTGGTCAGATTTTTGTGAGTCAGCCTTTTATGAGATGAAGGGACGATTGACGTTAGCGTCGATACTAGTCTTGACAGATCCGGGAAAGAGCTACACTGTTTATTGTGATGCTTCAGGTATCGGGCTAGGCGTTGTGCTTATATAGGGAGATGGATTCGTTGCATACGGGTCTCGGCAGTTGAGGCCACATGAGAGGAGGTACCCTACACATGATCTAGAGTTAGCAACTGTTGTTCATGCCTTACACTGTTGGAGACACTATCTTTTGGGAGAGAACTTTGTGGTTTCACTGACCACAAGAGTCTAAAGTATATCTTCACTCAGCATGATTTGAATCTGAGGCAGCGTAGGTGGGTTGAGTATATTCAGTATTTTTATTTCGAGCTTGCCTATATGCTGGGAAAGGGCAACATGGTGGCAGATGCATTGAGCAGGTGAACTCAGATTCTGGAAGTTCAGGAGGCCAACAATGAGTGGAAGCTTATGGATCTATTCTCTGAGATGCATCTAGAGGTCCATGATAGGCAGGGACAGACTTACCTATCTTCTATAGCTGTTACCTCTACGCTTCTTGATCGGGTGTGGATGAGGAAGCTATCAGACAAATAAGGCTTAGTCCTATGGGAGAACGTGTCAGGAGAGGACCCGCTTCCTTGATGGACAGTGGGCAAAGATGAAATCTTGCATTTACACGGACTTGTATGGGTGCCCGCAGACATACGTGAGGAGTTTATGCGGGATTCTCATTCCTCAATTTGGGAAATTCATCCTGGTGTCCCCAACATGTCTTGGGATCTTCTTCACCAGTACTGGTGGATTGGTATGAAAAATGATGTTGCTAGTTTTGACATGAGATGTTCTACTTGTCAGCAGGTGAAAGTAGATCATCAGCGACCAGCAGGGCTTTTACAGCTATTAAACATTATGTAGTGGAAATGGAATGATGTTGCAATCGACTTAGTGAATGGGTTGCCAAGGACGCCTTGATAAAACGATGACATTTGGGTTGTCGTTGACAGGCTCACGAATGTTTCTCACTTCTTGCCGATCAAGGATAACATCAACTTCAATGATCTAGGATAGTTTTACATCTGGGAAATTGTACGTCTACATGGAGTTCCACACTCCATTGTTTCAGACAGGGATGCACGCTTTACTTATCAGTTCTGGAAGGGACATCAACAGGCCTTGGGAGAACATGTACTTTTGGGTACAACATACCATCCCTAGACAGATGGCCAGTCTAAGCATATGATCCAGGTGCTAGAGGATATGCTCAGATCTTGGATTCTATACTTTTTTGGTTCATGGGAGAAGCATATCCCTATGGTGTTGTTCACCTACAACAATAGATTTTAGGCGACTATTTAGATGGCACCTTATGAGGCTTTGTACGGTACGCCATGCTGATCACCCTTATGCTGGCTGGAGGTAAGAGAAGAAGCTTTCCTGGGACTCGTCTTGTTTAGGAGACATCAGAGCAGATAGAGTTGATTCGAAAGAGGATGGCTACAGCACTGACTCGATAGAAGTATTATGCTAATCAGTGGAGACGACCTTTGGAGTTCGAGGTCGGGGATCATGTTTTCCTGTGTGTCGCACCAGGGTTGGGACACAAGAGGATTCAGAGATAGGTTAAGCTTTCACCACTGCACGTCGGGCCATTTGAGGTTTTAGAGAGTGTTGGGATGGTCGCCTATCGGTTGTAGCTACCTCATAGGTATCAGGCCATGCACGACATCTCCAACGTCTCTTAGCTCTGATGTTACTTTTCAGACCCATCTCATGTCTTTCATCCTGAGGAGGCTGAGGTCGAAGCTTATGCATCATTTGAGGAGCATCTCATTCGGATTATCGATCGCAGTATGAAGGTTCTCTGTGGGAGGTTTGTCCATCTTGTATGTGTGCTATGGCATCATGGGCGAGTATAGGATGAGACCTGGGAGAGGGAGGCCGATGTACGATCGCAGTGGCCGGAGCTGTTCGGGGTTTCTTCTTCTACGCCTCACTAGGGAAATTTAGGGACGAATTTACTTAAGGGGAGTAGTTTGTAAGAACTGAGATCTTCATTTCAGGTACGCCTTTCCTTTTTCTAATTTTTTTAAGAAAAATGATGTCTCTGAAAAATTTTGATGTACATGCCATGTACTTTCTGAGTACACGCCATGTACTCTTTTCCCACTCGAAGTTGTGCGATGGTTGAGTACGGGCCACACACACAATGTGTAGGGGTGACGTGGAGGATGATATTGGAGGAGTACGGAAAAAACTAGTACACATCGTGTACTATAAAAGTACACGCCATGTATGTTTTTTCACTAAACGCACCAGGGTCACGCCTGACGGACATAACTTGCTTCTTCTTCAGGATCATCGTTCGAGAGCGACCCGTACATCCGAAAATCTTCCCCGAGCCTCTATGCCTCCATCAGATCTCCGTTCCAACCGCCGTCGATTGCATTGGGATCGCCTCGATACACTCTCTCATCTGCTTTAGCCTTGTTCCATGGTTCCTCCCCATTTTCAAGCTATCTTGGTTGAAATGTTTTGGCGTTTTCTCAGATCTACGACATTCACGGGAGAATATTTCATTGTTGTTCACGTATATTGATCTCTTAGGATCAAGGTAGGTGGATTATGCCTTTCTGTAGAAAATATTTGAGTATTTTGTGCAATTGCGCCAATTCCCTTGAATAGGAATTGTGCGTTTTATGGTTTTTCCCTTGATTGATTGCCTTCTTGCTTGATTGCTATTATAGAAGTTTACCTTTGTGAATAGAGTAGTTTTGTTGTACTCTGGATGCTTTCCATTATTATTTTGCTTATTTGGTGTTTTCCAGTTTCCATGCCTAGTTTTAGTATAATGGTATTGTTGTTTTGTTATACTGTTGAGTCTTAGAATGATATCCATGTAGTTCTTGAGGTTTATATGGACATTGCACGCACGTTGAGCATGTTTCATTCACACAGGACTATGAGAACCTAGTGTAGTAGACCATAGAGAGAATGGACATAAGGGCTTCTCCAGAGTGTCTTTTAATACGATGCGAGACCACAAGGGGAATTGATGATGAGTGCTTTATCAGAGAGTTTGTAGTTCCTCGACACGGGCCACATTGGGAATGAGATGTTGAGTGCTTCCCCAGAGAGCCTTTAGCATGATACAAGACTATATGGGGAATTGACAGTGAGTGCTTTCTCAGACTGTCTATACTTTAGCTAAACCAGAGGGGTGAGACTGTGTGTGCCTCCCATGGGGGTTTCTATTACTTATAGGTTGAACCATAAAGGTTAGGCTGTGAGAACTACCTTGGGGGTTACCTTTGTTTTACTTGTTGATTTTTTCATACTTGTGTAGTTTTTATGCTAGACTGTAAATTGTAGTTGTAGTGTATTTTCTTGTTTACTGTTCCTGCACTTTACTTTCCATGTATTCATTGACTGTTAGGAATTGATCTTTGGGTGGTTTCCTACTGGGACTTTGTCTCACACCCTATTTGGGACATGCTTTTGGGCCCAAGAAGACTATGTTGTTTCAGGTATAGATAAGGGAAGGCACCCCTCTACTTCAGTTTCTTGATTTCACTAGAGCTGGAGAGCATGGGACTGAGCTGAGGCTTGGGATGCTGAGGAGTTTCTCATCTATTTTTCTTTTTCTGTTACTTTAGTACTTGGCATCGGTTGTATTTCTGCACTTTGCTGTGTTTGCTTCATTCATTAGATACTTGTACCTTCTGCATCATTATCATCATTATTATATATTCAATGCTTCCACTATTTGATTTCAGTTGTTGCGTATTGTTTACTGCTTCCGCTATTTACTGTTTGTTCTTTTCTTGTATACCTTACCAAATGAGGGCATAGTTCCCCCAATAACTTACCAAGGCCCTCGCTGCTAGTTGGCAGCCTATGGCGTTTGGAGATATGCACTTGAGGCCATGTGGCGAACCGGGCACGAGGCACCAGTGGAGGTGCTCCAGATTCGGGTCATTACAGATAACTCTTGAGAATACCAATATCTCGCTATCTTAACCGTGCACATAAGTAATAATTCACATCTTGGAATCCTGGAAAAAATAAAATATAACAATTTTTTTTCATACATAATCAATAAGGTAAAGCGTATAGTGGGATTTATAATAAATAAGAATAATAGTTATGGAATGGTTAATTACTTAATCAAAATAAATTTATGAATATTCTTGAGTAGAATATGAAAAAAATAATTAATACCATACAATATAATCACATGATCTAGGAAGCATTTCCATGGATATTATATAGGACAAATAACGAGATTGTATATAAATAACTAATTTCATAATGAGGGAATTCATAATTCCGATCATATGCACTATCACGATCTATCCTCAGGATAACTACTCTCAATATATATTCTCGTAATAGTTTAAGTCTATGGGTAGAAACATTTTTTATTTGTGTAAATATCTATCCTCATAACAATTTTAAGCTGCTTTAAACCAAACGTGAAGGGTTTTTTAACCAACTAATTTCAAATCATTGGACCGACCAATGTATCAAGGGGAATAGTGGTACACTCTAGTCATATACAAATTCAAATGGAAAACTCATATGAAAACATAAAAACCACAAACATTCATATTGAAAAAATATTTTAAAAACTATGAATATATTAATAATAAATCAGGATTAGTATCAAAATAGCACATCAATTGTCAAACTGATCATAATACCTTCAATAAAATTAGGTAGATAGTATAACTAAAATCAACCTCAATCAAACATAAAATTAATCAATGGTTATTGGCATATATGAGAATAATCTAATAAAATCATTTGAAATATCATGACAATATTATAGTTTTTACTTAAAATTATTTGATTTAAATATGCCCTTGTATACAATGAAAACATTTTAAAAATATATTTTCTTTCAAATAAATGTGTACCATACCACTGTGAAACATTTTAGAGAAATTTTATAATTTATTTTTAAAAATATTCGAGTCTGTATTAATAAATCCACAATCCTAGTTTTGAAACCATAGACATGAATGATAAATATTTGCAAGAATAAATCTTAGAAACATTTAAATGTTTTTTAGTTAATGTATCCCTTACAAAATACAATAATAAGATTCCTTTTGAAAAAATTTCAAAGAAACATGGAAATAGAGGATATATATGTCCCAGTAAATACATACATATACACAATAACTAATAACAATGAGATGGGGAAATTAACCCTTACCATGTAATTTCAATTAGTTGAGGGTGTTTTAACATCATGTTTAGTGATTTAATCATATAATTAAATTGTAATATGAACATATCACTATTTATTATATCATTTATTATCCTCTTAGATCATTTAGTTAATAATATTTTCGTATCCCCATTGCATCGAGTGTTAACTTCTCTTTATTCTTTTGCATGTTTCGTTGTGTATTTCATGTAATTTATGAATAGGATGTATAATATTCATACTTATAATGTTATTAAAATCATAAATATTTTACTTACCCATCATATATATTCGGAAAAAAATTTATGGTTAAAATGGATAATGATTTACATCGTATCGTGGATACGGTATGTCATATATACACACGAACGATGATATCATTCCATTTTTGGTTAAATTATATAAAATTGGATGGTATATTAATTATACATAATAATAAAAATGAAATATTGTTTACTCATATCCATTATAATCATCGTTAAACCAATCCAAATATTGCAGTGATAAAAACAAATAATACAACAATGTGGATATTGTAAGTCGTACATATGATTGCATGGTAATATAGTTTTTCATTCAATGGAAAAAGAGAAGAATATGGTTGTAGAATAATCATGATTACATCACAGTATGTTTATAATACACTATTTGTTACTTTTTTATCAAAATAACCTAATAATAGTAAGTAGATGATGAATTTAAATTGAATTGAATTGGTAAACTTATTACGTCTTCATAGTTGGACTTCTATTTGATATCATCTCAAGGATACTAGGGATGGATTTTTTGGAAAACATTGAACTCAAGATGTTAAACAAAAATATTGAGAGTAGAATTACATATGATTTGGTCGAGATATAAGGCTCAATATAGTGTGAGGAAGTGAGGTATGAGGTTCTTTTTTATAAGAGATATGAGGGGTATATTAGGAAAATTTCAAAATATAAGAAGGCAATAAGAGTATTCTAGAACAAAATACTGAAAAATGACCCCTAAATGAAAATTAAAATAAATTTATGACCATATACAATCCCATTGTGGTTATCTATTTTTCTTAGTTTTTAAATTGTTAAATAATGAATTAAATCAATAAGATATCATTATAGTCAAATATACCTCCATAAATCTAATTTGACTCAAAATACATTAAGAAAAATTGGGAATTCAAGTATAATTATTTTACACAACTATAATATGTATTATATATCTCTTAAATTTTATAAACACATTTAATAAGGAAAAATATATAAAAATTATTATTATTAAAAACATTTGTTCTATTTTTATGTTAATTAAATAAATATTATTTTAAAATTTAAGTAACTTTTAAGGTAACTATATAACATATAAAATCTCAAAAAAAATTATATAATTAAAATGGTTTCATTTATATGAAAAAATTCATTTATATTCATTCATAGCCAGATTGGGACCCTATGTGGACACATAAAAAGTATTTAATTCAAGATAGGGATATTTTGCAACTATGTCCAATTTAAATAATATATAATATATTTTTAGTGAAAATTTTACACTACATAACTAAAAATTCATAATAATATGATAATGGTCGATTATTATTCATCTAATAATTTCTGGACATGTTTGGGGTTTATTTTAAACCTTATAATTATTATATATCCTTAATTAATATATTTATTTTTAATTACGGTAAGAACATTTTAAATACTAAATGGTCATATATTTTTACTTATATTGTGTATGTTTTCAATAAGTGGATATTTTATAAAATTTTACACTGTATAATAATAATTTTGTGTTATTAATAAATTTTATTATTTATAAATAATTTAATAATTTTATAGTCATATAAAATATAAATATTGTCAATTTTGACAATATTGATTACATTGACATTAAATAAATTCAAAACAAAAATATAACCACAAAAAACAATTTAATACACTTCTATCATGTCTGAGTCACCAATAAAATTGTTGGAAAACCAATAATAATTCAAAATTTATTTATTTTAATATATATAATATCATTTAATTAGTATTTACTTTAAAAAATAAATTATTTCACCATATATATAATTTTTAATTTATAAATACTCTTTATTGTTGACCATATGCCCAATATAGCCTTATATTACAAATGACATATTTAATAAAATATATTTATGACATTTCTAACTCATCATTAAACAAAATATAATAAAGGGAAAACCTTACAAAAGATTCCATAAAATGATAATAATTTCTTTTCAAGGTATATTTATGTTGAAACCCTTATATACAGTAAAATTAGGTATAGTTTTGGGGTCATTGTAAAATATTATAATGTTATTTTTACATTTCATTACTGGATTTAACACAAACTATGAAAAACATTTTTTTACTAAAGTCAGTTTGTATAAAAATAAATTTTATCCTATTATACTCTAAATATGATACATATTACAAATTTTTTAAGTTTATTTTTCAAATTCATCATACAGATGTGGCTAAATTAATATTCACGCTAATGTGGCTAAAACACGGGTAAAAGATAGGATTAAAATATCTGTATTTTTTATATCTAATTTTAATATAAAATGTTTACAATGTCATAAATTAGATTTATATATTTATTATTGATATATATTGAAATTTAATAACAATTTAATATATAGTAATTATTTAACCAAAACATTTAGTTTTTAACTCCAATGTAGTTTTTTCACTACTCATTAGAAAATGAAACATTTTAGAAAAATACTAAAAAGCCACCCTAAGATAATTATGATATTCCAAATTAAAATGATTAGTCTATTTTAAAAATATAAATATTTTAATGTGGTAACTACTATTCACAATCACCCTTTAATCGACAAATTTGAAAAATCATAATGTACACGAACTAAGTGTTCCACAGAACACAAGTCATCAAAGAGATATTATATAAACAGTTACATACTATTAAATATTTGGTTGTAACATTCAAGGGTAATTTTTTAATATTTAAAATAGTATTTTTACCTTTAATTACAAAATTTAACTTTAACTGTTTTAATAAATATTTACTAAACTTAAATTCATATTTTCCAAAAAAAAGTGATCTTTTTAAGTAATTTGGACCTTGTGAAGAAAATATGGAATCAATTTTTTAAAATTCATAATATTTAATTCGATGAAATTAAAGAAAAAATTAATCATGTTGAACGATTTAGAAAAGTGGTTTTATAAGTAAAAATGTTTAAAAGTTCATAATGTTTTTATATCCAATTTCAATGTCAAATTGATTCCAATAAAATAACATGTAATAAATTATAAAAACATGATCAATTTATACATTAAAACAATTCAAAATATAATTTAGCAACATAAATAAATTTTATCAAATTTTATTTTTCAATTAAAATAGATTATTTTTCCCTATTCCTAAAAACATGTAACTTATAATAAAAATACCAATCTTGAATGGCCCTGACCATCCAATTCCATTAATATTCCAAATTTATAGTGTTGGGGTTTCCTGGAAACAATCTTTGAGTCAGTAGGATGTCAGTTTCTATGGTAACATGTCACTATGGTGTCACCTATTAGTTCCACATATCAGTCTCACCAATAATTTCCACCCATTTGCCTCAAAAATCACCTTCACTGATCAGCTTCACATATCAACTTCACAAATCAGCTTCACCGATCACTTTCACATATTAACTTCACGTATTTACTTCAGAGATCAGCTTTACTTACCAGATTCATGTGATCAGTCTCACGGTTCATCTCCACTACTTCGACCCACCAGTCTCATCAAACATTGTCTCACCGATCGATGACTCGTCAATCGGTTTCACACATCAGTATCACAGATCGGTGTCTCAATGATCAGTTTAATCCATTGGTTTTACTGATTAGTGTATCACTGATCAGTCTCATCAATCAATTTCACCCCTCAGTCACATTAATCAATGTTTCACCTATTGGTATCATGGATCAGTGCCACTGATGTGTTTCACCCATCAGTCTCACTGATTACTATCTCACCGATCAATCTCACTGAACAGTCTAACCAATTGGTTTCATCAATCGTTCTCACTGATCAGTTTCACCCATCGGTCTCATGGATCGTTTTCACTCATCGGTCTCACCGATCCGTATCTCACCAATCCACTTCACCAGGCCCACTTCACCCAATCAGTTTCACTAATTCGCTCCATTGATCTGCTTCACCCGATCAGTTTCACATGATATGCTTTACCTGGTCGGCTTCACTGATTAGCTTCACCCAATCTGCTTCACCCAATCAGTTTCACCCGATCTGCTTCACTCGATCAGTTTCACTGATTACCTTAACATGATAAACTTCACTCGATCAGTTTCGTGGACCCACTTCACCTGATCAGCTTCACCTGATCTGTTCACCAATCTACTTCACCCGATCTGTTTCATTGATCAACATCACCCAATATTCTTCACTCGATCAGCTTCACTTGATCAACATCACCTGATCTACTCCACTAATATACACATAGGGGGGTTGGGGTTTCCTTCCCCAATTTTCTCCTAACACAACTTTTAAGTATTTTTAATAATTTAAAGTGGTTCAAGGACGTTTTATGGTCATAAATAAAGTTTTCAATACTCTATGAGTGGGTAGAACCCTGACATACAAAAAACATATGGATTTTTTTATCAATTTCACACAGTTGTAACGTTTTGCTGCCTCTTTGGTTTTCTAGTCTCGCCTCTATTACATGTTTTCCCGAGTTGAAGGAAATTTATTTACTCATAAAAATTATCTATCCCATATTCGATGAGAATTATTAAATCCTAATAATTTATAACATGTGAATCATCCAACCCATATGGTCAATCCACAACCAATATTTCAATTCTCTTGAAATGGAATATCATGTATCTTTTAGATCAAGCCATTCTCAAAATGATCTTCTTCTTCAGTCTCTTTGGATACCTCTGGATGCGCTTGAAGTCCTTCCTCATGAGAAGAGTCATGCATACATGCTCGAGACCTTCCTCCTCATCATACGTGGAAATTTTTTACTTATCAATCAACCATAGTTTTTGGTATAAGGTGGGAATGTCGATCCGTGATCAACCACGTAGGGATTCTAAATTCGTCTCTATTTTCTATGCATCATTCGGGGTGGGTATGACGATGTTCCATTAGGATGTAGATGAAACCAAATTTAACAACGATAAGAAATGAACCATTAATGAATAAAGTTATGGGAATGATAATGTGGTTGTGGTGTTATACAATTTTTGATATGTTGTGAATTGTATGGGCTTTTGTCAATAGAAAATTGTGGTCATTGGGTGTCCTTCCTTGAACACTAAGGATCCTATGTTTTTATGGATAATCCAATTATTGAATTGTTGTAACATGGAAATTGGTTTATAATGTAAATTCTTTTGTTTAAATGAATTCCCAATGAATAAAAATCCATTTTTGATTACCCTAGTTAACCAAATGGAATTAAAGAACTTACTGAAAGGTGTGGTTAAAATTTTAAAAACATTAATGCTCTGTTCTAGTGTTATGTATGGTGGCTCTTCTTTTTGTCTTGTTGTGGTGAAGTGGATGGGAATTGAATCATTTGCTAAAGGGTTGTTGGTTGTGAATAGGAGGCCATGTGGAGCCTTATGTTGGGGCTTGGCTTGGTTCTAGTAGATTGATGGATCTCACATATCTCTTTTGTTGTTGTGACTCTACAAGAGAACCAAGTTTGAATGATTAAAAGCATGTTTGACTGTTTTGTTTCAGTTGTCATTTTTTATGTGGTTATTAATATTTAATTTCTCATGAAAAATTATATTAAATCAAAATCACTTGAAATTCATAAATGATAACATGTATAATGGGGGAACTATTATCCATGAATGGGTTGTTCTGGATAGGGTTGGTGTGTATCTTTTCATGTAAGGGTAGTAGCAAGTATGGTTTTTATTGGATAATTATTTGATTTTGAACCCCTATATTGGGATGAGTTACTGATTACCAATATGTATAAATTTTAGTTCTTATTTTTCTCAAAAACACCCCACCCATGTTGGGAATTCTTTCTGAACAGCCTCATTTCATGGGGAACAATGTTTTTCAAAAAAGTCATATGTGTGTCTAGTTATTAGTTATTTTTATTCTCCCTCTCCCAGGTAGACCATGATTCTTCATGTAGGCTGTAATGGCCTAAGAATTATTATGGCACAATAATCTTTTTTTGGGTGGTTTTGTGGTTGTGTTGGCCCAGGTGTTTGTAGACGTGGTTATGGGTGGTTTTGGTGGTCTATGTATTTGAAGGTGGGATGAATGTATAGTTGGGATTCCCTATATTTTTGTTGTTGGGGTGGACATGGGAATGTATTGGGATCTGTGAGGGTGGTCTGATGCATATTATGTATTAAATAACCAGTGGAAAAGTGGTGCGGGGTACCCAAATATCTATGAGATATTACTATTCATTTACCTGACTTGAATTATTTTGTGAATGTGCCTTTGTGAGGCTGGGTAGATTGTTTCCTTGCAAGGTGTCTGGTTATATCTATTTTCTGAAAAGGAATTAAATTGTCTCCCGAATTTGACATGATATCTCTTGGTCTTCTATGTGGAGTATACTTTTATACTCACCCTACATCTTGTAAACTTTATTCATGTCACTTGGAGCTGGTTGGAGATCAGGCTGGTTAAAAGTATCTTGGGGTTGTATGAGTTGTTCGGGCTTCATGGTTGATACTTTTTATCATTTCATTTAGTAATTTAGTAAGGTGTTTTTTTTATTTTTTTAGCATATAACATTGAACAGGATTTTGGTAATTGATTATTTTCTTTACTCATACTGTTAGTTTTGGAGTTTTTTGGGTTTTACCAACTTATTTTTCGATATTTTTATATAAAAAAGTGTAATTACATACATATTATGTGTTATTTTATACCGTTTGTTCTAGTATACACTCTGGTGCCTATTGAAGGTAGGACTCTAGGTCACTATCTCTCCTTCAACTTGATGAATGAATTGTCTAGCAGTTTGTTGTCCAGTCCCTAATCTTGGTGAAGGCGGTTCATGACAGAATGGTATCAGAAGAAATTATTGAGAGATAGGATGTGGTTTAGAGTTTGGAATTGTGATGATTGCCTATAATGGTAGGGAAATAGTTTTTGGAAATGATGTAATGTGATATAGGCCTGGGAAGACAGGCTAGAACACATGATTTTACGGCCACTCATGACCTGATGCAAGGACTCTGAACCTACAGAACAACCATGTGAGGCTAAAATGATTGTAGGGTATAGACCCTAGAAAATGTACAAGAATCATAATTACTTATTATCTTTTGTGTTTTTAGTATTCATGGAATTTAAATAAATAACATTTTTATGAAGTATTTCAAAAAAAAAATCAACACTACTCGGCCTTATACATTCCTTGTATTCCATGATACTATGGCACCCAGAAAATTCACATGATTAGTGTAGGCAATTGAGTCCCACAAGAATGATCTTGTTAATTAGGGGAGGACTAATCAAGAGGAGGAAGAAGGCCAATATAGAAGACACTCATTTCCATTCAGTGGGAGACCCTCAAGAAGTACGTGGTCTGCCTCTCGAAAATGGAGAATGAATGCTAGCTTGAGGATTTGGTGATATCATTGAGCTTGATCCATGCTCCAGATGGGTACTAGGTTCCATTGGTAGTCAGTAAATATTAGGGGAGCAGTTTTTCATTGGTTAACACTCTACATTGGAGAGAGAAAGGAGAGTGAGGTTTTGTGGGATGACTTTGTGGAGGAGTTTCGGGCAGAATTCCATTCTTCTATGATAATGGATGAGATAAGAAAAAATCTACCCTCCCTTCATCTGGGGAGTATTTATGTGAGGTTTCTTCAGATAATGTTCACGGATATTGCTTGTTTGTCTCCAGACCTTTTTACGAATGAGGGGTCTAAAGCGAGTCATTTAGAGGAGTCACTCTGACCTTATCTTCAGAATGACGTTACTCCCTTCACTCTACTGATGTACCTGGTGGATCAGAAGAAAGTTAAAGTTGTGGAGAGGAAGAACAATATGGGAGGTGTGTCTTATGAGTGGATCCAATTGAGCTCATCAAAATGAAAGGACGTTAGTGGTAGACCTCCAACATCAGGGTCATCCAGGTTTTGGTCGATGGGGAGCATGCCTCAACAATTCCTGTTTTGGTCTCCATATCCCTGCCCTTTCTCTTTGGGAATATGACTGATATTCCTTATATGTGGCACCTGTAGGTATCATGAGAATCAGTTCGCAGACCAAGTGAAGTACATTGGGGGTGGGCAGGTTCAGTTCCCACCTCAGCAGTAGTAGCTTACAACAAGGCCTTTTTAGCAGCAGCAGTAGGGACATCGAGCTCCCTCTCCTCTGAGAGAAGACATTGAGGGAATAGACAGACCTTAGGGCACTCCTCTAGGACCTTGATCAAGGCATGGTTGGTGAGGTGGTAGACATACTAGGGGAGGAGGATCTAGGCGTGGGAAGTTTCACACCATAGAGTTAGCTGTTCCAGCATTTCCGGAGGTCATTTGAGGTACGATAATCTTATTTAGTACTCTTTTTTGTTATATGTTTTTTTGATGACCATCAAACTCTTTTGTTACACCCTGTCTATCCAATACCTTGGGACTATATTTAGAAAGACTCTTTGTCCCAGTGGTGCTGTTTACTCCAGTTGGGGGGCATACCAACGTTTTTTATGTTTGTTGAAGATGCAAAATGATGTCGGGGCCACAACAGTATACTAGGGATCTCCTTATGCTTCAAATTCATCAATACGATGTCATCGTAGGCATCAACCAATAATTTTTTATGAACTCTATTATCGAATACTTCCATAGAAGAGTCATGTTCACTGATGAGGATGGCCAATGTGTGGATTTTGTTGGAAAACATATTTTTTATGTGGGAAGATGGCGTGTATAGAATATTCATTCAATTTTGTCTTAGAATTAAACAGAATTAGTGGATTCGAAGATGATGGATGTTTCAAGTGTTTTCAGAGAGCCCCTATAATTTTTTCTTAAGGTGGTTGTAATTATACCCCCATGACGCAACATTGAGTTTGGGATATTCTTACAACCATATTCCCAATCAATTTAAATGGATCCCTATCAGATGGCACCTTCTGAGTTTTGGGATTTGAATATTCAGATTTATAATCAGATGAAGAAGGGTCTTGTATGACATAACATGTCGCTGAGGGTGATCTTGTCTTGTTCGTGAAGAATGTAGATGGTGGTCTTAGTATTTTTATAGACTACTGAAAACTGAATCGTGTAATGGTCATGAATTTTTAACCTCTCCTATGGATATACAATCTCTTTGACTATCTGGGAGGATAATGTTGGTTCTCTATTATTGATTTGTATTCTGGGTATCACCAGTTACAGGTAAAATAATGGGATATCCTGAAGACTACTTTTAGGTGCAGGTATGGGCACTTTGAGTTTATAGTCATTCTGTTCGGTGTTACAAACACACCTACGGTGTTCATGGGGCTCATGAAATTTTGTTTCCACGATTTGCAGGACTGATTCATTATTGTGTTCATTGATGGAATCCTAATCTACTCAAGATCATAGAAGGAGCACATTGAGCACCTTAGGATTGTCATAGTGATCCTTCGAGACAACCAGATATATGGGATATTGTCCAAGGGAAATTTCTTAACATGAGAAGTGAACATTCATGGACACGTGGTGTCACAGCAACGGGTAGTGATGGATCCATAAAAAGTTGAAGATATTGTTTCCTTGGCAGCACTGAAGAACATTAAATAGGTTCATAGTTTCCGAGCTCTGGAAAGTTGTTATAGTAGGTGCATACTCAACATCTGTCATGTTGTAGCTACATTGACATCATTGACTAGAAAGACCTAGGTCATCATGTGGAGTGAGATGATTCATGAGGCTTTCAGCTATCTGAAGGAATGGATTGTCAGTGTTCTAGTGATAAGTTTACTAGAGGAAGGGGTGTTGTTTGAGGTGTTTTGTGATGCTTGTGATATTGGCATGGGGTGTGTGATAATTCCATAACAGGGAATGATATCTTATGGGGATAGGAAGTTCACTCCTCATGAGTATAACTATGCCACACATGACCATGAGCTTTTAGCAATAGTTTATGCATTGAAATTGTGGTGGTATTTCCTCCTTAGATTTCACTTTTTGGTTTTCAGAGATAACAAGAGTTCGATGAATATCATTACCCATAGGGACATAAAAATGAAACATCAATGGTGGATCGAGTTTCTTTTGGACTAATACGTTGATATCTATTACACTAAAGGTAATGGGAACATTGTGGCTTATGCTTTGAGCATGAAGTCACAAATAGAAGCTGTTCAAAAAACTGTGGATATTTGGAAGGCGATGAAGGACATGGATAACTTACACCAGGATTGATGGGTGGATGGTGGTTGAGATTCTCTATTTCATATGATATTGTGGACCTATCTATTATGGAATGTGGAAGAGTCTTAGTGGGGTTACTTAGAGAGTGAAGTGATCCATGATTGGGATAACTAAGGCAGTGCTCTGGAAGGGTGGTCAAATGATGGTAAGAATCAGATTCTCTTCCATATGAAGTTTGTTCCACAGAGATGATTTTCTAGAGTGTCCCCCCATCAGTTCCATAACCCACCCCTTGTGGTACACCAAGGAGTTTACAAGATGTATGAATTCTTGAGGGAACAGTTTTGGTGGTCTTGGATGAAATGGGTAGTGGCGGAGTTTGTGGAAAGGTGCCATGTGTGTCAGTATGTAAAGGCCAAACACAGCATCCTAGGGGGTTTGTTGTATCCTTTTGATGATCATGAGTGGAAGAGGGATTCCATATCGATAGATTTATTTATAAAACTACCCAGGGATCAAGGATCATTAGATGATATCTTGGTAGTGGTGCACCAACTGACAAAATTATCTCACTTTTTAGCCATCAAAGAGTCGAGTGCAGTAAATTTCCTAGTATGGAGATACACGTATGGGGTGGTGAGGTTCCTTGGATTAACGAGCCCCATAGTCGAAAATAGGGATGCACGGTTCACCTCACGGGTCTGGAGGGGACTTCATCATGCTTTTGACACCCATCTATGCCTTAGCACTTCTTTCCACCCCCATACAGATGGATAGACAGGGCGGACTGTCCAAACATTGGAGAATATGATACAAGCATGTGTTTTGGGTTTTAGGGGATCATGGGTATAACATTTTTTCTATTTAGGTTTTTCATACGACAATATCTATCACTCTACAATTGGAATGGAACATTTTGACACCTTGTATGGGAGGCTGTGTGAATCTTCTGTGTTCCTAACCAAGGTTGGGGAGGTAGGTGTTCATGGACCATAGGTTGTGTAGAACACAATAGAGAAGATTCATCTTGTTCATGAGAGGATAAAGACATCCCATGACTAACAGAGGACATATTTTAATTGTAAGAGGAGTCCCATAGAGTTTAATGTTTGAGACCATATGTTCTTGATGGTTTCTCATCAACGTGGACGTTAAAGTTTTGACTAGGGTAGAAATATATCTCCTAGTTTCATTGGGAATTTTGAATTGTTGGGTTCAGTGGGTGAGGTGGCATATCAGCTGGTGCTGCGACCTCAATTAGAAAGGATCCATGACATTTTCCACCTCTCCCAGCTCCGTCTATATATACAATATGAATCTCATGTCATTGACTGGGGATTGTGGGATATAGGGAACTATGCTGTGTTCATAGACTAGCCAGTGAGGATCAAGGACCGAAAGGAGAAGGTTCTTTGTGGATGGACCATCCCTTTGGTCTGTGTGTTTTAGAGGCATGGTGGCCTCGAGGAGAGTACTTGGGAGCAAGAAGCTCAGATGTACACCCAGTATTGAGAGATGTGTTGAGATTCTCTTCCAATCCATCATTGATTTCCTTGTTTTTGTGGCTTCGTGTGATGTAATTATGAATTTTTTTTGTTAAGAGATGTGTTTTTCCTTTACTATGAAAATGTGTACGAAAATTACTGATGTGTGGGGAAGGGAGAACCTGATTTATAATCGATACACATTAGAACATATGAGATTAAACCAGTGAAGGTGAGTCAGTGAAACCCAAAGCAGATAATATTTTCACAAGGGTGAAGTAACACCATGGTCTTTTAGTTAGGACAATGTACACTTTGGGGTTCATATGGTTTATTATGGTGGGTTTTTAGTGAACATTATCTTATAGTGTGGTTTTTTTGGACCCCTATAATTTTTTCTAGTTACTCTATATTTATAGAGGATGAGAATAGATTGAGAGGTATCTGATGTAATGGCTTGAGCACTCCTGTTCCATTACATGGCCAAATTTTAGGTCCTCGGGTGTCCTAGACACCATCAGAGTGTCAGGAGGATGCCATTTTTGGAGTCAACGTGTCACGACCCCCTCCCCAAAAATAGATCCCTTCATGGGCTGACAATGTGAGAAGTGAGATAATGACCCCCGAGTCCCACCTCCAGTAGGCCCCAGGTTAGAGACTTGCACCGAGGGTATAGAAAACACACAAATGGGAGGAATTACCCTCTAAGAGAACACATGTGGAAGAGATAGATAACATAGTCACCAACCAACTCCAAATCATCCAGTAAGATAAATTAAATCCCATATAAAAATATGAAATGTCATGAAAGAATACTACAACTGAAATGAAAAAACATCAAGTACCCAAAAGAATGTAAAACTGCAGCAACCACAATCTCGAACAGCTTCTACAACCACAAGCTAGTAGTAACCAGCCTGATCCCCAAGCTACTCCTTGTGACCTAAAAAACAGTTTATATATACATACAGTGAGTATAACATTATACTCATTAGGATCCTCCCCAAAGACTCCTATACAAAGGTAAAGAGAGAATTATAATGCACAGTGAAGAACAAGTGAAACAGACTCATCGTCTAAACAGGTATACTAAGTTCCCAGCTTCACCATGGCGACTGTTACCAAGTAACACATACTAGAGTATATAATATTATAAAAAATATCAAGGGTACCCCGCTACTCCTTCCCCACTAGTTTTCCACTTTTCCCAAACATCGCATGTCCTAAGAATCTATCTCAAAAGACTTTCCTGCAAACACCTAGGCTAAGCACCACAATATGCACCTCATGAAACAAAACCTCCACGTCCACATAACATGTATTATTCGTCTGGTATTTTACGTCAAGCCATTATAGCCCATACATCGAGTAAGGATCCTAAAGCCATCAAAGCTTATACACATTACACCTATAGTATCCCATAAAATCTATATCCAGAATAAATGAGTATAGATAACCACAAGACATTACATCCCTCTACACACATATATGGGGAAAACAAACCGATGTGCCTACCAGCACAGGTAACTACCATGAGAAGAGAGTGGAGAAAAAGGGGGTAGTCAGCCATCCTTCCTCCCAATGGAATGTTGGGGAATACACCCCCCCTACGGCTCATAATCCACGGGGTTTAAGTTTCCATTACTGACAGGGTGGAGTAGCATATAGTAAAGTAAAAAGTTCAGAATATACTATACCTCACAACCACACTATGGGAATAACCTAGTCGTAGACTCAACTGCAGCTAACGTCTCTCGGACTCTATGCTGCTACTTCTAAGACAATATATATTATGAGCACACAACCATTTAATGAGATTTAATACATTCATTAATTATCTTTTTACCAGTTTAACATTATGTTAATTAATTCATTTAACATTAATTAACCAATAAAAATTTCTCATTAAATTTCATTAGCATCACACCCAAAGACTGTTGTCCCTTTAAAATTGTATCATGTGCATTTAATTCTTGCAATCTCCACTCCCATGGGTTACCATAATTTATTTAATTATTCATTTCAAATATACATTCCCATATTCCCATGTATTCTGGAAAAACAATCTATGCTACTAAACACATGGGAGCTTAACACAGTTAGTATATGTACTGCCCGCTGAGTCTATGCCGCCTATAATAAAAAGCGTAGACCCATCGTCCCTTGAGAAGTTAAAGTGGAAAACACATGGCATACCCCACATGTATTCACCCCTTTTCGGAAGAAGGGTAATTAAGAACATCTTCCTTGAGCAGTGGGGGAAAGTAAAGCATAAAATCAACTAATATAAATGAACAAGCATCCAACAATCACATTTATCCCACTTCATCATTCATGGTGTCACCCCGAAACCCACATGCATAAACTGATGCATCTCGCCACTCTTAGTATTAGCTTCTACCACAACCAAATATGCCTTCATGCCCCCACACATCACAATATCAATCTAGGATCACATCACAACACAATCCGCATGAAAACAATCATTTTAACAGTTGGGCTCTTGGCCCTTTAACAAAAATATAGGGTAACTCAGAACCCAACAATGATTTATATTTTATTGATCATCATATTATTAAATCCATCTTCTATTATCCTATTATTATTCATAGGTTCAAATTCCGGAAACCTAATCAGTAAGCTATCAAAAATAATTAAACAAGATTACTGCACAATTTTGATTAACATCAAATTACAAAAAGAAGAACGATATTCATTTACATGACACTTTATCTTTATCAAAACCATTATCAATTAATTCTGGATTTACATTATTTACTAATTTCTATCAAGAACTAAATTCTAAACACATCATGCATTGATATCATGCTATCTAGAAAAACATGAAGCAATAACATACGACCGATATCAATTTGGTTATCCTGTTCAAATATTTATTAGGTCAATTCCATTGTGATCTAATGGGATAAATCATGATAACAATACAGTTTTACATAAAAGAATAGGGATGAAATAAATTCCCTATCTCGAATGGTTCTTGACATTATTTATTTGAGAACAGTCCACACAACAGATTTTGATCGCCTCCTCTCGTGACAACTACATCTACCCGAGGATTCCATTGTACAACTGCACCAACCCAACCCAAGAGAACTCCATTAGAAGCATGGAGATAGCATGATATAATATAGAAAGGATAAAAAGGAGAATATTAACCCCAAAATAATGACGAAAAAATACCTTATATTAGATATTGATGGATACTTCTTGGATGCACCGAAACCAGGGGTGTACTTTCAGTAAGAATGAAATCGAGCAAATCAAACCATAGGGAAACATTTGATCTCATGATTCCTATGAGAAGGAAAAAAAGGACGACTATACCACACTAGAGATCAAGGAGGAAGAGTAAGGGAGTAATATATATTGTCCCATTTGAAGATTTATCCGAGCGACAGTTTAAGATATGATTTATTTCCCATTAAACGCTTATCGCATTAATCCATGCAGTTTGACTATGTAAAAAAACATCCTAAGCATTAGGGATAATTAATATAGGAGTTATGGAATTTGAATCAGAATTAGAGTCCTTAAAATATGTCTTTAAATGCATTTTACATCAAAGGAAACGTCAAAGTGAAAATTTTAGGGAGATGGAACCACTGTACACTAATCTCAAAATTTGGAAAAAGAAATAGAGGATTCCATTAGAACCTCACTATTTGGGAAACACTTTTCATGAACTCAGAATTTAGAAAAGGAAATAGATGGTGCTCTTAGAAGCTCACTATTCTAGAAACACTCTTTCTGAACTCAAAATTTGGAAAAAGAAATAGAGGCTGTTGTTAGAACCTCACTATTCTGGAAACAGTGTTCATGAACTCGAAATTTGGCAAGGGAAATAGAGGCTGCTGTTAAAACATCACTATTCTAGAAACACTGTTCATGAAATCAAAATTTGGAAAAGGAAATAGAGGCTACTGTTAGAACATCACTGTTCTGGAATCGCTATTCATGAGCATGAAATTTGGCAAAGGAAATAGAGGTTGTTGTTAGAACCTCACTATTATGGAAATAGTGTTCAAGAACTCCAAATTTGGCAAAGGAAATAGAGGTTGTTGTTAGAACCTCGCTGTTTTGGAAACACTATTCATGAACTAAATATCTGGAAAATGAAATATAGGCTTCTATTAGAAATTCACTATTCTGGAAACACTGTTCACAGAACTCAAAATTTGGCAAAGGAATGAAAATGTCACCGTAGGAAGGTCACCACTGAAACCTCACCATTGGATTGTATACATGAGGTTACTGATGACACTGTTCATATAAGGTTGTCATTATACAGCTCACCGAAGGTCACTGATGAAGCTGTTCATAGAAGGTCAAGGATGTCATTGTTCACATAAGGTCACAGATGCATTGTTCACAACTGTCTACAGTTGGAACACTTCATGGAGGGTCACTGATGTCATTGTTCACAGAAGGTTACCGATGCACTGTTCACAACTGTCTACCATTGAGACTATTCACTGAGGGTCACTGATGTAACAATTCACAGAGGGTAACTGATGTACTATTCACAACTATCTATCATTGGAAGTGTTCACCGAGGGTCACCGGTGTCACTGTTCAGAGAGGGTTACCGATGCACTATTCACAACTGTGTACTGTTAGAACTGTTCACCGAACTGTAAATTTAAAAAAGTGTTGGGGATAGGTCAACTTCACCTCTCAGAACACCTCAAACACTATATTTACACAATAGAATGGACCTGAGATGTCCGGTCCATTACACGACATGTCACTCTGATGTCACCAATTAGTGCAACTAATCGGTCTCACTAATCAGTTCTGTTCATATGTCTCACATATCAGCTTAACTAATCTGCTTCATATATCAGCATCACTGATCATCTTCACAGATCAGCTTCACTGATTAGCTTCCCATATTTTATTCACATTATTAGCTTCATATATTATCTCCATCGATTGCACCCACTAGTCTAAGAGATATGTCTCACTGATCGGTTTCACGGATTAGTGTCACTGAACTGTGTCTCACCGATTAGTGTCACTGAACTGTGTCTCACCGATCAGTGTCTCAGTGATTGGTTTCACCCATCATTCTCACTAATCTGTGAGTCATCGATCAATTTCATTATTCGATATCAGAAATCAGTGTCTCACTAATCGGTCTCACTAATATATTTCACCCATTGGTTTCACCGATCGGTGTCTCACTGATCTGCTTCACCCGATCCAATTCACCTGATCAGTTTCAATGATCAGATCCACCTATTATCTTCTCCTGTTCCATTTTCTCCTGATGCATTTCACCCGATTGGTTTCACTGATCGGCTTCACCATATCCACTTCATTCGATCAGTTTCACCAGATCAACTACCCCTGATCAGTTTATAGATAATCATCACTATATCTACATCGCCTGATTGGTTTCACCGTCCAGCTTCACTCAATAATCATTACCCGATTGGAATCACTAATTTTCTTCAATCAATCAGTTTCACTAATCAGCTTCACCTTATTATCTTCACTGAATCAGCTTCACCTGATCACTTCTACCGATTGGTTTCATCAATCATTCACACAGATTGTCCATAGAGGGGTGTTGGGGTTTCCTTCCCATGTTTCCCCGTAATGCGACTTTTAAATATTTTTAGCCTTTTAATGTGGTTCAAGAATGTTTATAGGCCCATAAATATTGTTTTCAATCCCTTAAGTGTGGGGTTTCCCTAGAAATACCAAAAAAAATATATTTTTTAAACAATTTCATAGACTTGTCATTTTTTCATACCTTCTATGTTTTCCAGTCTCTCCCCTGTTATGTGTATTCTCGGTTTGAAGGTAATATATTAACTCAATGATGTTATCTACACCATATCCAAGGAGAAATTTTAAATCATAAAAATTTCAATCATGTGAAACCGCCCACCTGTGTGGTAATGAAACATGCCATTTTTCAATCATTTTGAAACATCATATCTTGTAACTCTTGGATCGGGCCTTTATCACTAATTTCTTATTCCATAGTATTGTTGGTTCCCTATGCATGCACTTTAATTCCTTCTTCAAAAGATGAGTCTAATGCACGTGCTCAATCCCTTCTCACTCACCCATCGTGGTGTTTTTATTTCATTTTCATGAATCCACGGTTTTTAGAGTGAGGAGGGAACTTCGATCATTGATCAACCATGGATAGATTCTTCCTTTTTCTCTCTTTCTTGTGCATCATGCATGTATTGTAGGATGATGTTCACTTTGGACATATTTGAAACCATATTTTACAAGGATAATAAATTAAACTATAAATAATGAAGGGGGAATGATAATGATTTTATGTGTTATAAATTTTTTATTATATTGTGAATTTTATAGTCTTTTGTCCACTGAAAATGATGACTCTTGGTGGTCTTTCCTTGCTCACTATTGATACTCAATTTTTCTGGTTAATCCTATGATTAAATTGTTGTAACATAGAAACAAGTTAGTCACATAAACATTGTTGATTAAATGGATTCCCAATGACTAATAATCCTAGTGTGATCACCCCTTTTAACCAAATGGAATGAATGAACTTAATAAATTGTGTGGATAAAATTTTAAAAAACTCTTCGCTCTATTCTGGTGATATGCATGGTGGTTCTACTTGATTAAATGTTGAGGTGAAGTGGATTGGAATGGATCCTTTGGTAAAAGTGTTTTTGGTTGTTAATATTATTCCATGTGGAGATTTATTTGGGGGTTTGGTTTGGTTCCGATACTTCAAGGGTCCTCAATGATCCCTTTTATTTTTGTGACTCTACAAGAGAACTGAGTATGAATGATTGAAATCATGCTTGACTATTTTGTTTCAATTGTTTATTTGGCATGTGTTTATTCATATTTAGTTTTCTAGTAGTGAAGAATTATATTAAATAAAAATCACTTGAAAATTTTAAATGAGAACTTGTATGATGGGGGAACTTTTTTCTAGGAATGGGTTGTACTTTAGTATGGTTGTTGTGTATTTATGCATTTATTGGTAGCAGAAAGTAGGGATGTGTATGGGCTTATTGTATGATTCGAAACCCTTAAATTGGGATGATATCTTGATTAAATTTATGAATAAATTTTAGTTCATTTGTTTCTCATACACACCCCATCCATGATAAGAACATTTTTTCAAACACCCCCATTTTCGTGGGGGAGTGTGTTTTTCCAACATTCTTATGAATGGATGGTTGTTAGATCCTTTTCTTCTCCCTTTACCAGGAAGGCCACAATTTTTAATGCAGTATGTGATGGAATATGGATTAGTAGGTCCCAAGACTCTTCGAGCTGGGTGGTGTTGTTGTTGTTGTGGTGTAGGTGTCTACGGGTGTGGTTATGTTTGGTTGTGGTGGCCCAGGTGTTTTCTGGGTGGGATAAATGTACAGTTTGAATTCCCAATATAGTTGTTATTGGGGAGGTAGTGGGAATGTTGCGGGATATGTGGGGGAGGTATAATTCCTAGGATTTATTAAATAAACATTGTGAAAACGGTGCGGGGTACCAAAATATCGATGTTATATTACTATTACATTATCTGACGTGCGTTATTTGGGGAGTGTGCCTTAGTGAGGCTAAGTGGATAGTTTCCTTGATAATTGTTTGGTTATCTCAATTTTCTCATATGGAATTAGATTTATTATCCACTTTTTCATGAGAGATCTTGGTATTGTCTATTGAGAATAGTGGTTTAATCACCCAACATCTTATAAACTATTTTTTAGGTCACTTGGAGTATGTTGGAGATCAGGCTGGTTACAACTAGATTAGGGTTGCTGGAGCTGTTCATGATTCTTGGTGGGTGTTGTTTTTTCCTTTCTTTTTTTTTTACTTTTTTATGGAGCTTTCTCATAATTTTTTATCACTTTACTTTGAACATGTATGTAAAAATGGATTTTTGGTTTTACCCTTACTTTTAGTTTTGGAGTTATTTTGGTTTTATCGTCGTATCAATCGATTTTTTTCTATAAAAATGGTAACACCTTCCATATTAGGTGTGATTTTATACCATTGGTGTTATTTTTCAGTCTGGGGCCAACTGAAGGCAAGACTTGGGGGCCATTATCTATCCTTCAACATGAAGAAGGAAGGGTCTGGAAGTTTGTTGTTCCTTCTCTCATCATGGTGAAGGTTGGTCATAACACAATAATCCAAAGTAATTTTTGATTCTCCACATGTAATGAGAATGTTCATATTTTTAAAATAGAACTTATTTAATGGAAAACTATATTTGAAACATTTTTTCCATAAAAATGTGGTCAAACATAACTTTCAAAAAAATACATATTTTATGTGAAAAATTGGATTTAATTTTATACCATATCTATAAAACACGTAATATTTATGGTATATAGTATATTGAATATATTATATTTATATATATATATATCATTATTATAATCCAATAAATTATATTTTCTTATTAATTTTTATAAAATATACATGTTCACATTTAAATAGTTCTTGATAAAACATTTTCTTTTATTTTAAAATTGTGTATACATTAATTTATAATTAGTTGGATAAATATTTCATTATATAAACCTGTGTAATTTTGTTTAATAATTCATTAAATATTGTTCATACCCTCTATTCTAACAGCTATGTGATAACATCAATATTAAGTAATAATATTTAGTTTTCCCCCAAAATGAAAGGTAGCACATGGATACACTCTTCGAAAATGAACCAAGGATTCGTGAAAATATTAACATGAATTTAATCTATACGAATGTCCTAGAACAGGAAACAATTCTCCTCTAGAAGTGTGCTGTGAGCCTGATCCCCCATCCTCTCTACCAATGGAGTCCTTAAGTGATGTCGGTTGAATCATCGGAAAACAAGTGCCTACCTTTGGAATACAGGTCCATGAATCATGGATACTAGGGTCATTGGGTGTTCATGGATACACAGATAAGCCCTTTGGAGGCCATTTGAGGAATTTATATCCGATAAGGCCCAATAATGCAAGTGCATGACCCCCACACAATCACCAATGGGGACCGATAGTTACCACATGGTTAATTCAAACTTCTTAAAAGGATAATGATTTTGAATCGGTGGAAATCAAAGGAATGGTGAATTCGACAAGAACCCATCTATATAAAAAAATGGGATGGCAGAAGACCCTCATTGTTTCATTTCTGAACCACCTCCTAATGCTCCACCCCGAAGGCAGAACAATTACATTGAAATTAAATGAAATCAAAAAAGAAATATAACTTCGAAAAAAACATTTAATAAACTTCTAACATTTCCTAATAACCATGAAAATTAAAGGGGATCCATAAATAATTGAAAATGTATTTATATTAGTTTTTTATATCAATTATTCAATATCTATTGAAATATATCAATTAATTCACCATAATTGATTCATTGTTTAATTTAATTTTTTATTTTCAAAACATATAAATAAATTAACACATTTTAGATAAACAATTTTTATTTCTAAATAATATTCATAATCGACCATGTCACTTATATATCCTCACATTAAAAAATATATATTTATTAAAATTTGTGGGTGAAATTTTAACTCTTCTTTAAATAAAATATAATAAATTTCATAATCCGGAACAAGTGGATTAAAAAAGATCATAAATCAACCAAAGTTTTATTTTGTAAAAAACACACATATCAAATTAATTTATGAAAATTTTTAGGGTAATTTTTAAATATTATTATTTAAATATTACCTTTAGTTACCTGGTTTACCATCAAACATGGTAAATAAATATAAAATTACATAATTTAATATTAAACAAATAATTATTTTTATCATGTTATAAACTAAATAGAATATTTATTACATCCATGTATATCCATTTTCCCAAATTCAACGTATAGATGTGGCTAAATAACGCTTAATGATAAAGTGGGGATAAGAACAGTAAAAGAGATGTTTAAAAGTTTAGTACATATTTATATGTAAATATAATATAAAATGTTTCAAATGATCTAAATTTGATTAATATACGTATTATTGTTATATTTTGACTTTAGAAATAAATTTAATTTATTATAAATATTTAAATGAAAAATACATTTATAACTACTGTGCAATATATTTGACTGTTCATCAAAAATATGTAAATTTTCAAAAAATTACAAAACATTCACACGTTTATAAATTTGGTTCTCCTAATTCAAAAAAGGATTCTGTTTTGAAAAATATTAATTACTTAATGTGGTTACTAATATTTATAATCACTTTTTAAATAGATAATTTTGTAGAAATAGGGTTAATAAAACATCCTCTTAATAAGTGTAAAAGGTTAATGAGAAGGTCACCAAAAAATTATTATTTGAAATTGTAGAACATTTGTGGAATTTAAACATACCTACATGGAGGTAAAATTTATTTGATTACATCGAATTATTAATGTCATCAATTACAAACAACTTAATGATAAATAGAAATTTGAGGTCCTCAAAGACATAAATATATAATAGTTTAAAATTACATTAGTTCAAAAAAAATTAAGGTATTAGGATAAAAAAATTAGATCATTTTTCCTATAGTTAAGGGATAATTTAACTATATATATATGAACATGATAGAACTTACATTATTTTATTATATTTTACAACGATATCCATTGGTTGTGCTTCGATCTGTTTTAACATCATATTTATTCACCTAGATATGGATACTCAGGATGAATGTTTATTCATAATGTACTTTTAGAAAATCATACGGACCATAAGTATTTCATTAATACCTTAAATTCTCACTAAAACAAAAAATGGTTATTACATAATATCTAATAAATAGTATTTCTACCCCATACAAGAAAATCAATCGTTCAACATTTTCTATTTCAACATTAAGAAAAAAAGAAAAATACAGTTTTCTAAATTCACAGTATAAAAAATTATTTATAGTTCTAAAATAAATTACATTATAAAAACATTTTAATTTATCTATTATCGTTATAAAACTTTATCACCATAAACCATATATAAAAATAATTCCTCCTTATAAATCCATAATGCAGAAGCACTATAATATTATCCTTACATATCTCATTATTATTTTAAATAGAACATCATTGATGTAAAAATTATGGATTCTAAATACACAAGATATTTTATCATTATACATCACTATTAAACCATTAACATTGCTTGCTCATCTTATTTTTAATACATCCTTCTATTCATTTTTATTTTCTAGTCTCTTCATCCTTAATAGTATAACTATTACTTTTATAATCGATCGCATTCTATTCAGTGACCAAAACCTAAAACCCAAACTATGAAACACTAATTAGAGTGATATAGTCCAAAAAAATCATTTATACGATGTGTAAATAATGAATCATTAACCATATGTTAGTCTATAGGTTTATCCTAGGATATCCATGGTATTAACAAATATATTGAATGATGTTATATATTTAGAATTATCCTAAATTTCAATCATAGTATTATATTACCTAATCCATATTTTTCTAATTATAGTTCACAAGGTATATACGAAACAAAGTTTCATACCAAATATAAAACCTCTACCCTAGATTCCTAAAGATAGAGAATTATTTTACTACATTTTCATGATTACAAGTAATCAAATCCCGAAGGACAGATTATTTTACCAGTCTTGGTAAATTTTTTTTAAATGGACCGTATCTTACAATTTATAACATGAAAATAGATCATAGGATAATTCTTTGGAATTTCATTATTCATTGAGTATAACTGTGTACATAAGTCATAATTCACATCTTGGAATCCTATGAAAAATAAGACATAATAATGATGTGAGCTTACATGATCAATAAATGTAATCGTATAGTAGATGATATCATAAATAAGCATAAACATTATCGAATGGTTAATTAAATAATCAAAATAAATTTATACATATTCTTGAGAAGAATGTGAATAAAATAATTAATACCATACAAAATAATCACATGATCCAGGAACTATATACATGTATATTATATAGGTCAAATAATGACATTCATTATTAATAACCAATAAAATAATGAGGGAATATATATTGCCAAACATATGCACTATCAATATCTATCCTCAAGATAACTACTCTCATGATCAATTCTCATAATGGTTTAAGTCAATGGGTAGAATCATTTTTTATTTGTGTCTATATCTATCCTCATAAGAATTTTAAACTTATTTAAAACAATCCTGAAGGGTTTTTTGGCACACTAATTTAAAATCATTGGACCTAAAAATGTATCAAGGGGATATAGTGGGACACTCTAGTCATATAATAATTCAAATGGATAACTCATATGAAAATATAAACACCACAAACATTCATATTGAAAAAAATATCATATAAACTATGAATATATTAAAAATAAACCACGATTAGTATCAAAATAGCACATCCACTACCAAATTGATCATAATACCTTCAATAAAATATGGTGGATTATATCACTAAAATCAACCTCAATAAAACATAAAATTAATCAATGGTTGTTGGAATATATGACAATAATCTAATAGAATCATTTAAAATATCATGACTAGATTACACATTTTGCTTAAAATTATTTGATTAAAATATGTACATGTTTAAATGAAGACATTTTAAAAAAAATTTATCATTCAAATAAATTTCTGCCATACCACTTTGAAGCATTTTAGAGAAATTTGAATATTAATTTTTTTAAATATTCATATCCATATTAATAAATCCACAATCCCCATTTTGAAAACATAGACATGAATAAAAAATATTTACAAGAATAAATCATAGAAAAATTTAAATGATTTTGAGTAAATGTGTCTCATACATAAAATCATAATAATATTCCTTTTGAAAACATTTCTAAGAAACATGGAAATAAAAGATACATATGTCCTCATAAGTACATACATATACACAATATGTGATAATAATGAGATGGGGAAATCAACCCATACCTTGTACATTCCATTAGTTTAGGGTATTTTAACATCATGTGTAGTGGTTAAATCATCTAATTAAATTATAATTTAATGATATCTGTATTTATGATATCATATATGATCATATTATATCATTTAGATAATAATGTTTTAGTATCCCCATTGCTTAGAGTGTTATATTCTCTTTATTCTTGTTCTTGTTTTGATGTGTAAGCCATGTACTTTATGAATATGATATATTATATTCATACCAATAATGTTATTATGTTCATAAATGTTTTATTTACCCATCCTATATATTTGAAAATCATTTCTAATGGTTAAATTGGAGAATCACTCTCACTGCATCATAGAGATTGTAGGTCGTATATACACACGAGCGACAATATCATTCCTTTATTGGTTAAATTGTATAGAATTTGATGGTATATTAATTATAAATAATAATAAAAAATGTCATATTTTTTACTCATTTCTATTATAATCATAATTATACCAATCCAAATATTATAGTGCCAAAAACAAATAATATAACAACGTAGATATTTTATGTCGTACATATGCATGCATGGTAATATAGATTTTCTTACAATTGAAAAAACGAAGAATATGGTTGTTCCATAATCTGGATTACATCACAGTATCGTTATAATACACTATTTGTTACATTTTTATTAAAATAACATAGAAATAGCAAGTAGATGAAGAATTTAAATAGAATTTAATTGGTAAACTTATTACCTCTTCAGAGTTGGACTTCATTGGATATCCTTTCAAGGACACTAGGGATGGAATTTTTTTAAATCATTGAACACAAGATGTTGAGAAAAAATATATGAGAGTAGAATTATATATGATTTGGTTGTGATATAAATCTCAAGATGGTGTGAGGAAGTGAGGGAGGAGGTGCCTTTTTATAAGATAGGTGAGGGGTACATTAGGAAAATATCAAAATATTAAAACACAATAAGACTATTCCAGATCCAAATACTTAAAAATGACCCATATATGAAAATTACAATAAATTTTAGACCATATCCAATCCCCTAGTGATTATTTAAATTTTTTAGTTTTTAAATATTTAAATAATAAATTAAGTAAATAAGATATCTTTATAGTAAAATATTACACTATAAATTAAATTTGACTCAAAATACATTAAGATAAATTGGGAATTAAAATATAATTATTCTATACAACTATAATAAGTCTTATATATCTCTTAAATTTGTTACACACATTAAATTATTAAAATATATAAAAAATATTGTTATTAAAAACATTTGTTCTATTTTTATGTTAATTAAATAAATACTATTTTAATATTGAAGGGACTTTTAAGGAAATTTTATAACATATAAAATCTCAAAAGATAATAAATATAATGAAAACTGTTTCATTTACATGAAAATATTCATTAATATTCAATAATAGCTTGATTTTTACCCTATGTGGACACATAACATGTATTAAATTCAATATAGTGGTATTTTGTAACTATGATCAGTTTAAATAATATATAATTTATTTTTAGTGAAAACATTACAGTAGATAATTCAAAATTTATAATAATGTTATAATAGTCCAATTTTATTAATCAATTATTTTCTGGACATGTTTGGGTTTTATTTCAAACCTTATGATTTTTATTTATCCTTAATTAATATATTTATTTTCAATTTTGGTAAGAACATTTTAAATATTAAGTGGTCGTATATTTTTACGTATATTTTTCAAATTTCCATAAGTAGATAATTTATAAAATCACAGACTTTATAATAATTTTTATAAGGAATTTTATTATTTATAAATAATTTAATAATTTAATAGTTTTAAAAAATATAAATAGTGTCGATTTTGACAATATTGATTACATTGACATTAAATAAATTAAAAAAAATGTAACCATAAAAAATCAATTAATACACTCTTATCATGTCTTATTCACCTATAAAATTCATTGAGAACCATTAATAATTCAAATTTTATTTATTTTAATATATTTAAAATCATTTAATTATTATTTACTTTAATTAATAAATTACAGCACCATCATTTGGTCATCATATAATTTAATTTTTAATTTCGTAAAATTATAATTAAATTACCATGATATATATTTATAATTTTTTATATATAAATACTATTTATTGTTGACCATGTCACCAATATAGCCTTACATTAAAAATGACATATTTAATAAAATTTCTTTGTGGCATTTCTAACTATTCTTTAAAAAAATATAATAAGTGGAATAACCTTAAAAAAGTATCCTCAATATTATCATAACTTCTCTCAAAGGTATATTTAAATTTAAACACTTATATGCAATCATATTAGGGAATTTTTAGGGGTCATTGTAAAATATTATATTGTTATTTTTAGATTTAATTACTGGATTTACCCGTAACTGTGGTAAATATTTTTTTTTACAAAAGTCATTTTTTATAAAAATAATGTTGATCCTAATATAATCTAAATATCATACATATTACAAAAAATTTAATTCTATTTTTCAAATTCAACATACAGATGTGGCTAAATTAAGATTCACACTAATGTGGCAAGGAGGCGGGTAAAAGATACGTTTAAAAGATTAGTATCTTTTTATATTAAATTTTAATATAAAATGTTTACAATGACATAAATTAGATTTATATATTTATTATTGATATATTTTTACATTAAATAATAATTTAATATATAGTAATTATTTAACCAAAATGTTTAGTTTTTAACTCTAAGGTAGTTTTTTCACTATTATTAGAAAATGAAACATTTTAAAAAAAAACCAAAAATTCACCCTAAGATAATTATGATATTCCAAAATAAAAAATTTGAGTCTATTTTAAAAATATAAATTTTATAATGATGTAAATAATATTCATAATCACTCGTTAATTGACTAATTGGAAAAATCATAATACACACGAACTAGGTGTTCAATGGAAACCAATTTATCAAAGTGATATTATTTAAATAGTCACATAAAATTAAATATTTTTTTGGTACATTTAAGTGTAATTTTATAATAGTTTAAATAGTATTTTTACCTTTAATTACCAAATTTACCTTTAACTATTTTAATAAATAATTACTAAATTTAAATTCATAATTTCTAAAAAGTGACCTTTTTATGTAATTTGGACCGTCTAAATGAAAATATGGAATAAATTATTCAAAATTCAAAAAATTTAATTCAAATAAATTAAATAAAAAATAATCATGTTGAAAGATGTAGAAAAGTGGTTTTATAATTATAATGGTTGAAAAGATCATAATGTTTTTATATCCAATTTCAATGTCAAATTGACTACAATAAAATAACATGTAATAAATAATAAAAACATGATCAGTTTATTCATTAAAACAATTCTAAAATATAATTTAGCATTATAAATTAATTTTACCAAAAATTATTTTTCAATTAAAATAAATTATATTTTCATTATTCCTCGAAACACAGAACTTATCATAAAAATACCATTCTTGTAATGGCCCAGACCATTAGATTTCATTAATTTTCCAATTTCAAAGTATTGTGGTGTCCTGAACAGCATTGTTGAGTCAGTAGGATGTCGGTGTCAGTGGCAATGTGTCACTGGGGTGTCACCTATCAGTGCCACAGATTGGTCTCGTCGATCGGTTCCACCCATCAGTCTCACAAATCAACATCACTGATCGGCTTCATATACCAGCTTCACTGATCGCTTTCACAGATCAACTTCACTAATCTAATTCATGTGATCATCCTCACGGTTCGGCTCCACTTCATCAACCTGCCAGTCTCACCGATCATTGTCTCACCGATCGGTGTCTCATCGATCAGTTTCATCAATAAGTATCACTGATCGGTGTCTCAATGATCGGTTTCAGCCATTGGTCTCACTGATTAGTGTCTCACAGATCAGTCTCATTGATCGTTTTCACCCCTCTGTCTCACTGATCTATGTTTCACGTATTGGTATCACTGATCGGTGCCACTGATTTGTTTCACCCATTGATGACACTGATTATTGTCTCATCGATTGGTCTCATCGATCAGTTTCACCAAACGGTCTCACTGATCAGTTTCACCCATCGATCTCACTGATCGGTGTCTCACTGATCCGCTTCAGCAGACCTAATTCACCCAATCAGTTTCACTAATTCGCTTCATTGATCTGCTTTACCCATTCATTTTCACCTGATACACTATACCTGGTCGGTTTCACTGATCTGATTCAACAAATCTGCTTCACCCAATCGGTTGCACCCAATCCACTTTACCTGATCAGTTTCACTGATTACCTTTACTCGATCAACTTCACCCGACTAGTTTCATGGATCCACTTCACCTAATCATATTCAACTGACCGGTTTCACCAATCATCTTTTCCCAATCTATTTCACTAATTAGCTTCACCATATATGTGTCACCCAATCAGCATCACTGGATCAGCTTCACCTGATCTGCTCCACCAATCTACCACACGGGGGTGTCAGGGTATCCTTCCCCAATTTCCCTGTTACACAACATTTAAGTCTTTTTAATCTTTTAATGTTTTTCAAGGACATTTAATTCCCATAAATAATGTTTTCAATACCCTAAGAGTGGTTAGACCCCTTACTTACAAAAAAACATGTGGATGTTTTAATCAATTTCATACGCCTTTCACGTTTTCCAGCTTCTTTGGTTTTCTAGTCTCACCTCTGTTACATGTTTTCTCAGTTCTATGGAAATCTATTTACTCAAAACAATTATCTACCCCATATTTGAGGAGAATAATTAAATCATAATTATTTATAACATGTGAATCCTCCCACCCATTTGGTCAATCCACAACCCATTTTTCAAGTGTTTTGAAATGGCATAACCCGTAACTTCTGGATCGGGCAATTATCACAATGTTCTTCTTCCTCAGTCTCTTTGGATCCCTCTGGATTCGTTTGATGTCTTTCCATATGTGACGAGTCATGTGCCCATGATTTATCCCTTCCTCCTCATCTAATATGGAGTTTTTATTACTACTCACCCACCCATAGTTTTTGGTGTGAGGACAAAATTTCTTTTTTTGACCAACTACATAGGGATTCTTATATCGTCACTCTTTTCTATGTATCATGTGGGGTGGGTATGATGATGTTCCCTTAGAATGTAGATGAAACCAAATTCAACGATGATAATAAATGAACCTTTAAATAATTAATTTGTGGGAATGATAATGAAAGGTGTGGTTAAAATTTTAATAACATCCTTTCCATGTTCTAGTGATATGTGTGGTGGTTCTGCTTGATGTCATATTTGGGGTGAAGTGGATGGGAAAGGAATGTTTGGTTAAAGGGTTATTGGTTGTGAATCTGAGGCCATGAGTAGTTTTATATTTGGGTCTTGGTTTGGTTCTAGTAGATCGAGGGATCTCACATATCCCATTTATTGTTATGACTTTACAAGAGAACCAGGTTTGAATGATTAAAATCATACCTGACTATTTTCATTCAGTTGACATTTTTTTGTGGTTATGAGTATTTTGTTTCCCATGAATAATTATTTTAAATGAAAATCACATTAAAATATGAAATTAGATCTAGTATAATGGGGGAGTTATTATTTATGAATTGGTTATTCTCTGGTTAGGGTTTGTGTGTATCTCTTCATGTAAAGGTAGTAGAAATTATAGTTCTGTATGGGATGATTTTATGCATTGGAACTCTTATATTAGTATGGTTTATTGATAACCAATATGTATAATGATTATTTAGTATGTTTCTCAAAAAAACCCCACCCAAGTTGATAAATTCATGCCGAACACCCACATTTCACGGGGAAGGGTTTTTTTCACAACATTACAATGTGTGGCTATTTATTAGGTCCTTTTCCTCTCCCTATCCCAAGTAACCCATGATTATTCGGGTAGGATGTGATGGCCTAAGAATTATTATGGCCCAAGACTCTTCTGTTATGGTGGTTTTTTGGTTGTTGTGGCCGAGGTGTTTATGGGCGTGGCCTAGGTATTTGTAGGTGGGATGAACGTACAGTTAGGATTCCACATATTGTTGTTGTTGGGGGTGGCCATGGGAATGTAGTGGGATATACGTGGGAGGTCTGATGTGGATGATGCCCTAAATAACCAGTGCAAAAGTTGTGCGGGGTACCCAAATATCACTGTGATATTACTATTCATTTATCTAACTTGAATTATTTTGGAACCGTGCCTTGGTGAGACTAGGAGGATAGTTTCCTTGCTAGGATTTTTGTTATATCAAATTTCTCATTGGACATTAAAATGTCTCCCCACTTCGACAAGATATCTTTTTGTATTCCATATATTTTATAATTGTACACTCACCCTACATCTTATAAACTTTTTTCTAGTCACATGGAGCTGGTTGAAGATCAGGTTGGTTATTACTATCTTGGAGTTACAGGTGAGGTTCAGGATTCGTGGTTGCTACATTTTTTCTTTTCATTTAGTACATTACTATGGGGTTTTGAAATATTTTTTAGCACATTACTTTTAATATTCATGAGCGAATTTATTTTTTTTCTTTACTCTTACTTTTATATTTGGAGTTGTTTTTTGTTTCACCAACTTATTTCTTGAAATTTTTTTATAAAGAGGGTAATTCCATCCATATTAGGTGTGATTTTATACCATTGGTTCTAGTCTCCCCTATGGGGTATAATAAAGGTGGGACTTTGGGTCATTATCTCTCCTTCAAGTTGATGAATGAAGGGTCTGGCAGTTTGGTGTCTCTTCCCTCATCTTCGTGAAGGCGATTCGTGACAAAATGGTATCAAAGGGAATGGTTATAAGATAGGATGCGGTTTCGAGTTAGGAATAACGATGATTGCATAGAATGGTAGGGAAATAGTTTTTCGCAATATTGGTGCTTGAAATAACCCGGGGAATACAGGATAGAACACATGATTTTACGACCCCTCGTGACCCCATGCAAGGACTCTAGACCTACAGAACGACTATGTGAGTCTAAACTGATTGTATGTTATAGACCATAGAAATGTACATTCATCATAATGACTTGTGTTCTGGTGTCTTTAGGGTTTTCTAGAAATTTAAATAAATAACATGTTTATGAATCATTTAAAATAAATGTTCTACACTACTCAGGATTATGCATTACTTTTTTACCATGCTACTATGGAACTGAGAAAATGAGCATGAGTAGTGAAGGCGATTGAGGTCCACGTGGCTGATCTGGCTGATTAGGGGAGGACTGATCAAGAGGAGGAGTAAGGCTAGTGGTAGAAGAGAATTTATTCCTTTCAGTGGGAGACCCCTCAGGAAGTATGGGGGCAGCGTTTCAGACATGGATACTGAATGCTGTCTTGAATATTTGGTGAAAGATTTCATCTGGACCCGGGGTTCGGATGTGTACTGGGTTTCATTGGTAGTCAGTAAAATGAAGGGATCAGTGTGTCGATGATGGATGTTATGCCTCGGGAAGAGAATAGATAGTTAGGTTTTGTGGCATGACTTCATGAATGAGTTTTGTGTGGAATTACATTCTTCTATGATGAAGGATGAGAAGAGGAAGAACCTACCCTCCCTTCAGAATGGAAGTATCTATGTGTGGTAGCTGGGGATCAAGTTTAAAGATCTCATTTGTTTTTCTCTAGAACTTTTTACAGCTGAGGAGTCTCGAGAAAGATGTTTAGAGGAGGCACTCCAACCTTGACTTCAGAAGGATGTAACTCCATTTACTCTACTGATGTACCTCGAGGTTCAGAAGAAGGTTGAAGTGGTGGAGAAAATGAACACTCTAGGAGGTGTGTTGAGTGATGGGATCAAATTGAGCTCGTCAAAGGGACAGTTCAGTAGTAATAGACCTCCAACATCATGGCCTTCTAGGTTTTTGCCGATGGGGAGCAAGCCTCAACAATTCTAATTTTGGTCTCTTGGTCCTTTCCCTTTCTCTTTGAGAATAGTAATGAGATTATTTATATGTGGATGTTGTAGCCATCTTTGGAATCAGTTCACAGACTGAGTGAAGTACATTGGGGGTGGTCATATTCAGTGCCCAACTCAGCAGAAGTAGTTTACTGCCATGCCTTTTTAGTAGCAGTAGTAGGGACATGAAGCTGCCTATCCTTCGAGAGCAGATGTTGGAGGATGAGACCGACCCTAGGGTGCTCCTCAGGGACCTTGACCAAGGCGTGGTCAGGGAGGCGGCATATAGCCGAGGGGAAGATGAGTTAGGCATAAAAAGATTCACGCCATATAGGTAGTTATACTGGCATGTCTGGAGGACATTTGAGGTACAATCATCTTATTTACTACTCTTTTCTATTCCATGTTTGATTGATGAGCATCACACTTTTTTGTGACACCTGGTCTAGCCAATGCCTTGGGACTTGATTTAGATACACTCTTCATGCCCCTGGGACTATGTACGCCAGTTGGGGGGTCATACCAACCTGTTTGATGTTTTTTAAAGAGGTTGACTAATGTTAGGGCCGCATTAGTCTAGAGGGGATATCCTTCTGCTGTAAATTCATCAATATGATGTCATCCTAGCCATCCACCAGCTGTTTTCTATGCACTCTGTTATCGAACACTTCCATAGAAGAGTCATGTTCTCCGATGAGGATGTCCAGTGTTTGGATTTTGTTGGAAAACATTGTTTTTAGGTGGGAAGATGTTGTTTATAGATTATTCATTAAATGTTGGCTGAGAATTAAATAGAATTAGAGGATTCTGAGATGATGGATGTTTCAGGAGTTATCAGAGTGTCCCAATACATTTTTCCGGAAGAGGTTGTGACTCTACCCCAATGATGTAACACTGAGTACGGGATAGTCTAAGAACTAGATTCCCATAAAATTTCAATTGATCATTATCGGATGGAGCCTTCTGAGTTGCCGAAGATACATATTCAGATTGAAAATTATACGAATAAGGGTCTTGAAGACCTAGATTTTCCCCATGGGGTGCTCTTATCTTCTTCGCAAAGAAGGTAGATGGTGGTCTCAGGTTGTGCATTGACTACCGGATACTGAATCGGGTAATGGTAATAAATTGTTAACCTCTCCCAAGGATAGGAAATCTCTTTGACAAGCTAAAAAGAGATGGTTAGTTCTCTAAGATCTATTTTCGGTCTAGGTATCACCATAGAAGGGTGAAATATGGTGATATCCTGAAGACTTCTTTCAGGTGAAGTTATGGGCACTTCGAGTACATAGTCATTTCATTCGGTGTTACGAACACACATGCGGTGTTCATAGGGCTCATGAAAATTGTTTTCCACAATTTCTAGGACTGATTCTTCATTTTGTTCATTTATGACATTTTAATCTACTCAAGATCAGAGAAGGAGCACCTTGAGAACCTCAAGATGGTCTTCGAGATCCTTCAACACCACCAGATCTAAGGATTATTGTCCAAGGAAAATTTCATAACACGAGTAGTGCACTTTCTAGGGCACGTGGTGTCTTTGCAACGGGTAGTGATGGATCCATCAAATGTTGATGTGATTTTTTCTTTGGAAGCACCCAATAACATGACCGAGGTTTGTAGTGTTCGGGCTCTAGAAAGCTATTATCGGAGCATCGTACCCAACATCTGTCAAGTTGTAGATACATTGAAATCATTGACTAGAAAATTCTATGACTTTCTGTAGAGTGGTCAGATTCAAGATGCTTTTAGCTATCTTAATTAAGGGATGGTCAATTTTCTAGTGCTAAGGTTTCTAGACGAATGAGTGTTGTTTGAGGTGTTTTGTGAGGCTTTTTGTATTGGCCTGGGGTGTGTGCTAATTCCATAGCAGGGATTGATATTTTATGGTGATAGGTAGTTCAATCATCATTTGCATAACTATTCCACACATGACCATGAGCATTCAATAATACTGTTCTCATTGAAATTGTGGCTGTATTTCCACATTGGAGATCACTTTTTGGTCTTCACAGATAACAATAGTTTGAGGAATATCATTACTCATAGGGACCTGCACATGTGACATCGAAGGTAGGTGGAGTTTATTTAGGACTATTACATTGATATCTATTACACTAAAGGTAAAGGGAACATTGGGGTTTATTCTTTGAGAAGGAAGTCGCAGAGGGAAGTTGTTCAAAAATCTGTGGATACTTGGAAGGCGATGAAGGAGTTTTCTTACTTACTCTAGGATGGAAGGGTGGATGTTAATAGATATTATCAATTTCTGATGATAGTGTGTGCCTCTCTATTTTTTCAAGTGAAAGAGTCTTAGTGGGGAGACTTAGAGAGTGAGGTGATGTGCAATCGGGTTGCCTAAGGCAGTGCTCCGGAAGGGTGGTCAAAGGATGGTAAGAATCAGATTTTTTCCATACGAAGTTTTTTCCCCAGAGATGATTTTCTAGGGAGTTCCCACATTAGTTCGATTACTCACCCCTAGTGGTACACCGAGGAGTTAAAAAGATGTACCAAGGCTTGAGGGAGTAGTTTTTGAGGTCCTCGGTGAAATGGGTAGTGACGGAGTTTCTGTCAAGGTGCCATGTGTGTTAGTATGTGAAGGCTAAACACTAAATCCTAGGGGTTTTGTTGTATCATTTAAATGTTCATGAGTGGAATAGGGATGAAATATTGATGGATTTATTCATAGTACTATCCATGTTTCAAGGATCATGTGATGATATCAGAGTAGTGATACACCAGCTGATGAAATTATCTCACTTCCTGGTGATCAAAGAGTCAAGTATAGTAGATTGATTAACATGGAGATACACAGATGTAGTGGGGTGGTTTAATGGATTAATGAGGACCATAGTTCTATTTGGGATGTAGAGTTTACCTCACAAGTTTGGAGGGGACTTCATCATGCTTTCGACACCCAGCCATACCTTAGGACTTCTTTCCACCCCCATACAGATGGGCAGGCAGAGCGGACCATCCAGACATTAGATGATATGATACGGGCATGTGTTGTGGATCATAGGGGATCGTGGGTAGAAAATATTCCCTTTGTAGAGTTTTCGTACTGTAATTTCTATCACTCTATAATGAGAATGGCACCATTTGATTCCTTGTATGGGTGGCTGTGTCAATCGCCTGTGGTCTTGACCAAGGATGCGGAGGCAGGTGTACATGGACCGGAGTTTGTGTAGAACACAACAGAGAAGTTTCATCTTATTCATGAGAGGATAAAGACATACCATGACCGAAAGAGGACTTTTGTCGATCGTATGAAGAGTACCATAGAGTTCAATGTTTGAGGCCTTATGTTCTTGAAGGTTTCCACTCGACGTGGACATTAATGTTTTGACATGGGGATAAAGATACATCCTAGGTTAATTGGGCATTTTTAATTTTTTGGGTTGAGTTGGTGACTTGGTATATTTGATGGAACTTCCACCTTAGTTTGAAAGGATCCACGACATTTTCCACACCTCCCAGCTTCGTCGATATATACACTATGACTCTCATGTCATTGACTGGGGATTGTGCGACATAGGGCACTAATCTATGTTCATGGACTAACCAATGAATATCATGGACCGAATGCAGAAGGTGCATTGTGGATGGACCATCCCTTTGGTTCATGTGTTATGGAGGCATGGTGGCCTCGAGTATAGTACTTGGGAGTGAGAAGCTCAGATGCGCATCCAGTACTGAGAGATATTTTTGAGTTGTTGTTCCAAGACATCCTTGATTTTCTTGTTTTTGGGGGTTCGTGTGATGTAATAATGAACGTGTTTGGTTAAGAGATGTGTTTTTTCTTTACTTTTTAATGTGTATGAAATGTAATGATGTGTGGGGAAGGTAGAACCAAATTTATAATCGATACTCATTAGCACATATGAGATTAAACCAGTGTAGGTGAGTATGTGAAGCCCAAAGTGAACAATATTTTGACAAGGGGGAAGTAACTCCCTGGTCTATGAGTCAGGAAAATGTACTCCTTGGGGGTTTGTATGGTTTTTTATGGTGGTATTTTTCAGAAAGGTATCTTATGGTGTGGTTGTCAGGACCCCTCTATTTTCATTGGGTTACACTATATTTATTTTGGATGAGAATAGTTTGAGAGGCATATGAGGTAATGGGTCGGGTGATCTTGTTCCATTATGTTGCCAAATTTTAAGTGTCGGGGTGTCCTGGACACCATTGGTGTGTCAGGAGGATGTCATTTTTGGTTTCAATTAGTTAAATCATCCTCCCTACAAAGAGTACCCCACCTAGTACGACAATGATATAAGGGATATAATGACCCCCGAGTCCCGCATCCAGTAGGCCCCAGGATGGTGACTAGCACCGAGGGTATAAAAAACACACAAATTGGATGAATTACACTCTAAGAGAACACATGTGGAAGAGGGAGATAACAAAGACCCCAACCAACTCCAACTCAACTAGTAAGATAAAATAAATCCCAATAATAAAACATGAAATGTCATGAAAAACTACAATAACGAAAGTGGAAAACTGCAAGTACCCAAAAGAAAGTAAAACAATAGCAACCACAATCCCAAACAGCTCTTGCAAAAACAATCTAGTAGTAACCATCATGATCTCCAACATGCTCCATGTGATGTAAAAAACAATTTATATATACCTAGGGTTAGTATAATATTATACTCAATAGGATCCTCCCCAGAGCCTCTCATGCAGAAGTAATGAAATAATGCTAAAGCACAGTGAACAACAAGTGAAACCTACTCGTCATCTAAATAGGTATACTAAGTTCCCATCCCCACCATGGCTTATCTTACCATGTAACACATAGTAGAGTATATAATATAATAAATAATATCAAGGGCACCCTAATACTACTTCCCCACTTATTTTCTGGTTTTCCCAAAATCCACACATCCTAATCATCTCTCTATAACAATTCTTGCCCGCAGACACCTATGCGAAGCCCCACAACATGAACCTCATGCAACAAAACCACTAAGTCCACATAAGAAAAGTAACTAGGTAGTTTCTGGGAGCCCCCATAGCCCGCATAACATATATCATACATCAGGAATTATACGTCAATCCATTACAACCCATACATCGAGTAAGGATCCCCAACCCATCACAACCTATACACATTCCACCTATATTAGTCCATAAGAAACTATATCTATAATATAATTGTGTGAATAACCACACGCCATTACAACCCTCTACACACATATATGGGGAAAACTATCTGATGTGCCTACTAGCACAAGTAACTACCAAGAGAAGAGAGTGGTGAAAAATGGGGTAGTCATCCATCCATCCTCCCACCAGAATGTTGGGGAAAACACCCCCCTCATGGCACAGATTCCTCTGTGTGTCAGTTTCCCATACTGACAGGGGGTGTAGCCTATAGAGAGTCAAAAAGTACAGAATATACTATACCTCACAACAACACTGTGTGCATAACCTAGTCTTAGACTCAACTGTGGCTAACGTCTCTCGGAATCTGGGCTACTACTTCTACGAATATGTATCCTACGAGTACACAACCATTTAAGGTTATTTAATACAATATTTCACTCCCCTTTTACTAGTTTCAATTTACATTAATTAATTATTTAACCATTAATTAACCAATATCAATTGCTCATTAATTTTCATTAACCTCACACCCAAAGTCTATTGTCCCTTTAAAATTGTAACCTGGTCATATCGTTCAAAAAATCTCAAACACCATGTGTTAACATCATTTATTAAATTATTCATTTCATTATTACTTTCCCAAATTCCCATGCTTTCTAGAAAAAAAATCTATGACACTAAACACAATGGGGCTCAACATGGTGAGTCAATGCACTCCCCGTCGAGTCTTTTCCACCTATTAGAAAGAGAATAAACCCATCCTCCTTGAGAAGCTAAACAGGGAATGCACGTGGCATACCCCCCGCGTCATCGGCCCTTTCGAAAGAAGGGTTAGTAAGACCATCTACCTTGAGTAGTGGGGAAAAGTAAAGAAGATAATTAACCAATAAGAATCAGAAAGAATCCAACAATCACATCTATCTCGCTCCATCATTCCTGGTGTCCTCCTCGACACACACATGAATAAACTGATGCATCCCACCACTCTAGGTGTTATCTACTACCAAAAAAATATGCCACTATACCCCCACATATCACAACATCCATCCAGTCCCATATCTCATCACAAACATCAGGGAAACAAACATGTTAACAGTTGGGATCTTGTCCCTTTAACAAACAATAGGGTAACTCAGAACCCAAAAAGGATTTATATTTTATCAATCAACATATTCTTTAATCCATCTTATATTAACTGATTATTATTTTTAGGTTCCAAATTTTAGATACCTAATCAGTATTCTATCAAAAATAATTAATCATGCTTACTACCCCATTTTGATTATCATCAAATTACAATAAGAAGAACCATAATCATTTACATGCCTCTTTATCTTTATACAAACCAATATCATTTAATTCCGGATTTATGTTCTTTACCATTTTCTATCAAGAATGAAATGATAAACACAAAATCATTGATATCACAGTATCTAGAAAAACAATAGGTAATAATAGATGACTGATATCAATTTGTTTATCTGGATCAAATATTTATTAGTTTAATTCAATTGTGATCAAGTGGGATAAATCATTCTAAAAATAGTGTTACACGTAAAATAAGAGAGATGAAATGAATACCCAACCTCAAATAGGTTTTGGCGTTCATCATATGAGAATAGTCCGCACAATAGATTGTGATTGCCTCCTCTCGCGACAACTGCATCCACTCGAGGATGCCATAGTACGACCACACCATCCAAACCTAAGAAAACTCTATTCATGTCATGGAGATCACATTCTCTAATATAGAAAGGAGAAACGGGAGAATATAAACCCCTAATGAATGAAGAAAAAACATAATTTATATCAATGGTTGAAAGATAATTCTTGGATGCAATGAAATAGGGGGTATACTTAATGTATGAAAGAAGTCAAGGAAATCAATCCATGGGGAAATGTTTGATCTCATGATTCATATGGTAAGGAAGGTAATTTTTGAGCATATCACACCATAGAACAAGGAGAAACAATATGGTAGGAAGATATATTGTCCCTTTTGAAAATTTAATGGAGCGACGATTTAAGAAATGACTGATTTCCCATTGAAAGCCGATCGCATTAAACTACATTGTTTGACTAAGTAAAAAATAGCCAGAGTATTAGGGATAATTAATATAGGAGTTATGGATTTTGAATCAGACTTAGAGTCCATAAAATATTAATTTAAATTCATTTTACGTCAAAGGAAACGTCAAGGTGAAAAATGTAGGGATATGGAAACATTGTACACCAGACTCAAAATTTTTCAAAGGAAATAGAGGCTGCTGTTAGAAGCTCACTATTCTGGAAATAATGTTCATGAAATTTAAATTTGGAAAAGGAAATAGAGGCTGCTATTAGAAACTCAGTATTCTGGGAACATTATTCATGAACTCGAAATTTAGAAAAGGAAATAGAGGCTGCTGTTAGAACCTCACTGTTCTGGAAACATTATTCATGAACTCGAAATTTTGCAAAGAAAATAGAGACTGACTGTAAATTAAATTTTTTCTTTCAATGACTTTTATGAAAAGTGAGAAACCATGAGCCACTTTGAGGGAATGTGATAAACTGGACAAAATCACAACCGAAACCAACCATAAACCAAGAACATGAAAACTGATGACAAGCCCATATCATCACAACACTACTAATCGTAATAGCCATATTCATCACCACATCCAGCACAGGAGGCCTCCTCTATAGTGGATGATTCCCATTCAGAAGCTGGCATATACTGCCTCAAGAGAATATCTCTTTGGTCTAATGGAAGCAACCATAGACAAGATTTCATGGACAAGCTACCTTTTTTGAAATCAAGGATCACCCTGTGGTCCCGCTTAGATTCAGCACTAGTAATCTTCGGTCACAGAAGATAAGAATAATCCTTGTTTTTATTCTTTGGATAGCCAAAAAAATTCATTCATCCAAAATCATCCTCTTATACCCACCTTGAACAATATCACTATAAGAACAAATGGCCAAGCCACAATAGCTTTCTTTATCACCCCCCTGAATATACCGCCTCTTATCAAGGATGATCACTAAAACAAGTTCCTTAAAACCCTTTCTATTCCCCCTACTCTATTCAAGTGTGTTACAATAAATCATCGAAAGTCACTTAACCTCAGTGCCATTGTCTTTAATTCTTCCTTCCCCCTCACCTTCAACTTCTCTCTTTAGTTCCTCAGCGTTTCCTTGTAGATTGATGGAATTCAGTTTAGGAGGAACCTCCACAGCCGTATACGTTTCCTCGTGACCCCAATATACATCAATATGGTTCCCCTTGTATCCCCCAAAATCTTCTCTGGATTCTGCAGGATCGGTGTTCAAACCTTCTTCTGATAGTCTGTCGAACCTGTTACTTAGCTCCAGTAAGGTCCTGTACAAACTTTCTGTTAAAACCACATTGTTCTAAAAAAATTGTTCATGAAATCAAAATTTGGCAAAGGAAAATTGGATACCATTAGAACCTCACTTTTTTGGAATCACTTTTCATTATCTTGAAATTTGGAAAAGGATATAGAGTCTGTTGTTTGAACCTCACTGTTCTGGAAAAACTGTTCAGGAACTCGAAATTTGGAAAAGAAAATAGAGGTTGCTGTTAGAACCTCACTGTTCTGGAAACATTGTCCGTGAACTTGAAAATTGGAAAAGGAAATAAAGGCTGCTGTTAAAACCTCACTATTCTGGAAACACTGTTCATGAACTCAAAATTTGGAATAGGAATGAAATGGTCACCATTGGAAGGTCACTATTGGAACTTCTCCTTTGGATTGTTTAATTACGGTTACTGATGACACTGTTCATATAAGGTTTCTATTATACTATATACAAAAGGTTACTGATGACGCTGTTCATAGAAGGTCAAGGATGACACTGTTCACATAAGGTCACCATTGCACTATTCACAACTGTCTACCGTTGGAACTATTCACGGAGGGTCAGCGATGTCACTGTTCACAGAAGGTTACCAATGCACTTTTCACAAATTTCTACCATTGGAACTGTTGATTAAGGGTTTCTAATGTCACTTCTCACAGAAGGTTACAAATTCACTGTTCACAACTATCCACCGTTGGAAGTGTTCAATGAGGGTCACTGATGTCACTATTCATAGAGGGTTACCAATGCACTGTTCACAACTATCTACCATTGGAAATATTCACCGAACTGTAAATATGGATAAGTGTTGGGGATAAGTCACTTCCACCTCTCGGAATACCTCAAACACCATATATTCAAAATGGATTAAACCAGAGAGGTCTGGGACATTACACATATTGTCACTCTCATGTTACCTATCAGTTCCACAGATCGGCCTCACAGATATGTTCTGCACATCAGTCTCACATATCAGCTTAACTAATCTACTTCACATATCAGCATCGCTGATCTGCTTCCCATATCAAGAATCACATGATTTGCTTCATGGATCAGCTCCACTAGTTCCACCCAACAGTCCCACTGATCTGTCTCACCGATCAGTTTCACCCATTGGTCTCATTGATCTGTGTCTCACCAATCAGTGTTTCAATGATTATTTTCACCCATCATTCTCACTAATCTGTGTGTCATCGATTGATTTCACCCTTCAATCCCCCTTATTGGTGTCTCATCAATCGGTATCACTAATCTGTTTCACCCATCGATCTCACCAATTAGTGTCTCAGCGATCCGCTTCACGCGATTTGCTTTACCTAATCAGTTTCACTGATCCTCTCCACTAATTATCTTCTCCAGATCAATTTCACCTCATCTACTTCACACGACCAGTTTCACTGATCTGTATCACCAAATAAGATTCATCCGGCCAGTTATACATGATCAACTTCTCCTGATCGGTATACATATCAGCTTCACTATATCATCATCACCTAATCAGTTTCACTGTCCTGCTTCACTCGATCATCTTCATCTGATTGGATTCACTGATTTACACCACTCAAGCAGTTTCACTAATCATATTAACATTATTATCTTCACTGGATTAGCTTCACCCGATCAGATCCACTAATTGGTTTCACCGATCGTTCTCGCTGATTGACCACAGAGGGGTGTTGGGGTTTCCATCCCATGTTTCCCTGTAATGCCAATTTTAATTATTTTTATCCTATTAAAGTTGTTCAAGGATGTTTTTAGGCCCATAAACAATGTATTCAATCCCATAAGTGTTTTGTGTCCCTATAAATACCAAATCTTATGACTTTTTTAATCAATTTCACAGACATGTCGTGTTTTCCAGCCTTCTGTTTTTCCAGTCTCTCCCCTATTATGTGTATTCCTAGTTTGAATGAAATATATTAAATCAAATCTATTATATACAACATCTCAAAGGAGAATGATTAAATATTAAAAATTCATATCATGTGAAACCATCAACCCATGTGGTCTAGCAACAAGCTATTTATCAATCATTTTGAAGTGTCATATCTCGTAACTCTTGGATCAGGCCTTTATCATTAAGATCTTCTTCCACAGTCTCTTTGGTTCCCTATGCATGTGATTGAATTCCTTCCTTAGTAGATGAGTCCAATTCATGTGCTCAATCCCTTCTCGATCACCCTTCGTTGAGTTTTTCTTACTATTCATGAAACCACAGTTTTTGGTGCTATGAGGGAACATCGATGATTGATCAACCAAGTAGAGATTCTTCCTTCGTCTCTCATTTATGTGCATCATGTGGGTTGTGTAGGACGATGTTACCATAGGACATAGATTAATTTTTTTTACAATGATAATAAATGAAACATTAAATAATGAAGGGTTGAATGATAATGTTTTTGATGTGTTATACATTTTCTATTTTGTTCTGAATTTTATTGTCTTTTTTCCACTAAAAATCCTGATTGTTGGTGGTCCTTCCTTGATCAATAATGATCCTCAATTGTTCTCGTTAATCCTATGATTAAATGGTTGTAAAATAAAAACTAGTTAATCACAAAAACTCCGTTGATTAAGTGGTTTCCTAATGAATAATAACCCTAGTGTGATCACCCCATTTAACCAAACAGAATGATGCAACTTAAAGAATGGCGTTGCTAAAATTTAAAAAAACACCTTATATCTATTCTGGTGATATGTGTGGTGGATCTACTTGATGCCATGTTGGGGTGAAGTGGATGGGAATGGAACTATAGGTAAAAGGGTTGTTGGTTGTTAATCTTAGACCACATGGAGATGCTTTTTTGGGCATGGTTTGGTTTTAGTACATCGAGGGACCTCAAAGAACCCTTCTGTTATTGTGACTCTACAAGAGAACATAGTGTGAATGATTGAAATAATTCATGAATGTTTTGTATCAGTTTTTGTTTTTGGCATGATGTTATTCCTATTTTGTTTCCTAGTAGTGAAGAATTATAATAAAATAAAATCACATGAAAATACTAAATGAGAACTAGTATAATGGGGGAACTGTTTTCTAGGAATGGGTTGTACTCTGGTATAGTTTTTTTGTATTTATGCATGTAATGGTAGTAGCAATTATGGTTGTTTACAAGTTTATTGTATTCTTTGGAACCCTTACATTGGGATAATATCTTGATTACATATATGTATAAATTTTAGTTCTTTTGTTTCTCATACGCACCCCATCAATGATAAGAACATTTTTCCAAACACCCCCATTCCATTGGGGTGTTGTTTTCCCCAACATTCTTATGAGTGGATGGTTATTAGATCCTATTATGCTCTCTCTCTCCCAGGTAGCCTATGATTATTTGTGCAAGTTGTGATAGACTAAGATTTATTATGTCCAAATACTCTTCAGAATGGGTGTTGTTGTTGTTGTTGTGGTCCAGGTGTTTGTGGGAGTGGTTATGTCTGGTTGTGGTGACCTAGGTGTTTACGGGGTGAGATAAACATACGGTTGAGATTCCTAATATAATTTTTGTTGGGAGAGGTAGTGGGAATGTAGTAGGATCTATGGGGGAGCTCTGATTCATATGATTTCTTAAATAACCAGTTGGAAAGTGGTTCATGGTACTCAAATATTGATGTTCTATTACTATTACTTTATCTAACATGCATTATTTGGGGAGTGTGCCTTAGTGAGGCTAGGTGTCTAGTTTCCTTGATATATGTTTGGTTTTCTGTATTTTTTCCCAGGGAATTAGATTTATTCTCCACATTTTCATGAGAGATCTTGGTATTCCTGACCGAGAATACCAGTATACTCACCATACGTCTTATAAACTGTTTTTATGTCATTTGGAGAAAGTTGGAGATCAAGCTGGTTACTACTAGATTGGGGTTGTAGGAGCTATTCAAGATTCTAGGTTTTTTTTATTTTTTCCTAGATTTTTGTACATTCCTATGGAGAATTCTCATTATTTTTATCACATTACTCTGAACATGTGTGTATGAATGGATTTTTTTGATTTACCCTTACTTTTAGTTTTGGATTTATTTGGGTTTTACCGACTTATCTATCGATAGTTTTCTATAAAAGGGTAAAAACTTCTATATTACGTGTGATTTTATACCTTTGGTGCTATTCTATAATCCATATCCTACTGAAGGCAAGACATGGGGGGTCATTAACTATTCTTCAACTTGAAGAAGGAATGGTCTGGAAGTTTTTTGTACCTTCTCTCATCTTGGTGAAGGCTGGTAATGACACATTCAACCAAAGTAATTTTTGATACTCCATATTCAATGAGGAAGTCCATTTTTTTCAAATAGAACAAAATTAATAGAGAAAATATATTTGAAACATTTTTTCCATCAAAAGGTGTAAAATCTTAATAATCTGAAAAAAACATCTTTTATGTGCAAAATTGGATTAAATTTTATAGAATATCTATAAAACACGTAATATGTATGGTAAACATTATATTAAATATATTATAATTAAATATATATATATCATTATTATAATCAAAAAAAATATTTTCTTATTTACTGGTATAAAATAAGCTTGTTTACATTTAAATAGTTTTTCAAAAAAACATTTTATTTTATTTTAGAATATTTATTTACATTAATTTATATAATGTTGGATAAATATTTCATTATATAAACCTGTGTAAACAATTTTTAGATAATTCAATAAATATTGTTCATACACTTTATTCTAATAGATATGATGTAACATCAATATTATGTAATAATATTTAGTTGTTAATCTTTGCTTGATAGGGTGTATCATGTATACTATTGAATATAGAGTTTTCTTTTTAAAAACTCATGGTGTTATATTCTCCCCCAATTTAATAAATATTTTACTAAAAATTTTAATTTAATCATGTTAACTATGTGACGAGTTATCTAAATACCCTTTCTTTATTCCCATATTAGAAAATGATTAACCAAATGTCAACATAAAAAATGAAAAGGAAAGTACAACAGTCACATGAGATTACAAATACTAGTGTCCCACATAAGAAAATATGTAAATGGAAGATAAATCAAACAATTAATTTCATTTGAGGAGTGATTGAGAACATGATCATGAAAATGTTATAAATAACAAAACCCTAAATATAAGATGGGTTAAAAGGTCATTTATTTTGTATTAAAAAATTAAATTATTAAATATCTTTTTAAGACAATTTTTCGATAAATGATGAATTATTTTACTTAATAGACTAAGATCATAAGGAAATATATAAAATTATCATGTAGAGTTTCATCCTTTTATAAATTTCTACCAAAAAATAACATTTTTCCAAAAAATGATAATTATTGATGATTAATTTTTTATGAATGATGAAGTAGAATCATCATCTAGAGAATCACATAATCCAAAAAATATTATCTGTGTATTTGTGAAATTTTTATACATTAAACTAAACAAAAAATTTTAGTATAAGATCGATAATTTCCAAAAAACAACAAACTATATATAATGAAATACTACTTCAATATACAAAATTTAACAGTAATACCCAAAGTTCAACATATACAACTCAACCAATAACTATCCTAAAAATTATATAAAATAATCCATACTATAATTGAATCCCGGAATTCATAGGTATTTTATATAGTTTACCATGATGAACTTTATCATTTTCCTCCAAATAAAATTTATCTCTATAGTGTCTCATACCAAAATTAATTTCCCTAATCACATATTCTCCAATATAGGTTAATTGTTTCATAAATTACTATAAAATAATAATTTCCTATAAAATATAATTCAGCCTTTAATTCAAAATTAATATAATATTGTATTTAATTTACCTTGATTATATAGGATTTCTACAATAGTAACCAAATTCATTAAAAACTTTTATCAGTTAATCACCCAAATAATTTTTTACACAATCCAATGGTTATCTATTTCATAAAATATTTTACCTATATCAACATATTATTTATCTTTACAAATTTGTTACAAAAAAATAAACAGACATACTAATCAGGAATTTATGTAATCCAATTCTATGTGATGCACATTTATCACCGTTCAGTTGTGTGTTCAATTCTCATTGCATTAACAAATGTGAAGGGTTGTCACCCATACTATGAGTAGTCTTTATTTTAAAACAATAATAATATTATACTTATAAAAATCTACAAATTTAAGAAAAATCCAAAAAATTTAAACAAATCATTATAAAATATGCACCCCTTATACCATTAATTTTTATCCCAAAATATATTTGCCCATAATTACCTCAAAATGATGTTCTCCAAATATACTATCAAGTACCTTAATATTTATTAACATAAATCAAAATTCGATTTCTATGAAACATATCTTATGATCAAACAGAAAATTAAATACCCATAATGATATCCATAAATCATAAGAAGTCATTATAATCTAAACAAATATCTAAAACAAATTTTGATACCAATTTTTAGATCTCAACAACAATCATATCATTAATAAATTTTTTTGAACTAGAATTAAAATTTTATGATCTTTTTGGTTTGGTTATTTATATAATTAGAATAAACTTTTATAATTAATACTCATACTTTACGAGTGGAAACATATATAAATTATCTCTTTTCCCAAAATATAAAACTATTTAAAATAAAACATGATTTCTTTATTCATGAAAATTATTCAAAAATGAGTTCCTCCATTCCCTTACCCATCCATATACCCTGTGAAAACCATTTTGAAACATGGGATTATAAAAAAATATTACTAAGGGGCATAAAGAGAAAATATAATTTGTCTAGTGAAAACATGAAAACCCATTAAAACTTTTTTCTAATAAATTCATAAGAGCCATAAAAATATCACACTGGTCACTTAGAGCATCAATAACATATCACTATTACATTTACCATTACAATTTTATTTACCACATGATTGAATACCGTCTATAGAGTTCTTAAGGCATCAGAATACTGTAATGGGGCTCACCCATGATATCCAGAGCTATAATACAACTCAACGCGTCCAATATTGAGTTATAATGGGTATCGAAACATAATATATTGATATATAATTGTCTCAAACCATTAAAAAATTTCCCATATCATATCATGAATAAAACACTCGAAAACAATTTTATACCATTGAGAAAAAATATACAGATATCAAATACCATTTTCTTATAAAAATCAATTTTAAAAATAAAATCTTGACACATAATAATAATAAAAATTTATTTAAAGGACTATGAATACATATAAATAAAAATTAAAGTAACAATGTTTTATTATTTTGGGAGAAACCATTGATGTAATAAATGTTATAGAATATTCAATTTGACATTTGTAGAAGAAACTTTAAATGAATGTTTTTAAAAAAATCCCTTACTTATTAATATATAATGATTTCATTTGATAAAAATTTAATAAAATTAGATAATATCCACATAAAAAAATGAATTTCTATATTAATACATTAATTAAAATAATATTTAAAACTTGGCCACGAAAAAGGATTATTTAGGAATTAAATATTTAAAACATTAAAATTCATGTTTATTTAGTGAATAAGTTTCTTACCTTGTGTCCAAATCATCGCGTACATTCATTATCTTATAGAATAATAAAATTCGTTGAATTATTTAATTATATTAGATCATTTTTCATATTTATTATTCCCTATATATATATTGTTAATAATAAATAACTAATACTTAAATATTTTTGGATCATATCATATATTGTTTTGGTGTTCAGTACATGGGTCAAAACTTACTATGGCGTGATATTAATATATAAAGTGGTCATTATTAAATCATATATATAATAATGTTGATTAAATGATAATAATTTATACATATAAAGTATAATTTTAAATAAAACTATTGTGTATGGTTATGAAAAATTTAAAATGTTATAATCATAGAGACTGTAAGCCATATGTGAACATGAGTAACATTATCATTTTTCAATGTTCATTATATAAAGAAGATAATTATTATATTATCATAATATATTAATCATAATTAATTTAATATAATTTTATAACCCTAAATATGATTATATATATCATTCAAGTGTTGTGGTTATGAAAAAAAATCACATCACTTCATGGAGGTGATAGTTCAAATTTATGCATGAAAGACATTATCTATTATTTGTTAATGGGAATGTAAACATAATTTTTTTTTATTTTGATAATAATAAATATTTCATAAATTTTATATATAAATATTACTTCCATATTAATAATTATTCATTATATATGGTGGTTGAAAATATTATATCTATTTTTGAGGCGATAGTTTTCTGTATACACGAACGATATATATTTTCCCATTAGATGTAATGGTATATAAATTTAGGTGAAGATATTAAAATTCTAACATATAAATATATTCAAGATAATTTATTAATTATATCATCATTCTGGAATATAATTTTAGTGGTTTTTAAGAATAAATATAATAGACTTTATTACTAAAAATTGGTACCACCATTTCAAAATATGTCATTTGATTAAAATATTAACACCTCAAATGATGGTGTTTTGAATAATAAAATGAATATTTAATATAGGGAAGTATTCTTGTTATGTTTTTGGTATATATTTTCCAATCAATATATGTTTTTTTGAGGATGTGGTAAGAATGTTTTTTATTTTATAATAGATGGGAGGGGAACCCAGGAAATTCTTCAAAATATTAAATCATTATTAATTAATTTTTTATTCTAAATGGTTAATAAGTTATTTATTTATTATATATTATTTTTTTTGTATATTAACTTAAATATAAATATTATTAGGTAAGTTTTGAATTTTTTTAACCCATATCCTTTTTTATTAAACCTTATATAACCCATTAAACTTATACCATTATATATTGTAATTTACACATTGAGGATTAATATAATTACAATAAAATTAAAAAAGGAAATTAAATGATTCATTTATGAAATTTTATGACTTATATAACTATTTTTGGATGATACTTATATTTCTAGAAATTTGACATCATTTAATAACTTATTATTTATTTGAAAATATCAATATGGTCATTTTTGACAATATTCATTCCATGACATTTAAAAAATATCATAAAAAATTTAAATTCTAACCAATAAATTTAAGACATAACCATTCTCTAAAAAAATTTAAAATTTTTGTGGATGAAATTAATCAATTAAATTTATATTTAATTTATTATTTCTAATATAATTTATTTAATATTTTCTTTAATTAAACAATTATGAGACCATTATTATGCAGATCATTTAATTAAATTATTTTCCCTCTAAAAAGTAAAAAAAAATTATCATGGTAAATATAGGAAATTTAAATTCCAAAATACTATCTATAATAGAATATATCCATATATGTACCCATATTAAAAATATTACATTTCCTTAAAACTAATGTTTGAAAAAATTGACTTTTATTTGATTATAATATTATAAATGACATACTCCCATTCAAGTTTCCTCAAACAGTCATAATTTGGGCCCATGTATACATTTTGTCAAAATATTATCATCAAATTAAATTAATACAAAGGTTAGGGTAATTTTAGTAATTTTTTATTATTATTTTTACCATTGATTACCTGATTTACCTTTAACAGCATTAATTAAAAAATTTAATAAATTTAGTATTCATATTTTCCAAAACTAAAATGGGTATCCTTATATATTTTGGACCATATGATTCCAATTTTGGAATCAATATTTTTAAATTAGAAACAATTAATTGGTAGAAATTAATGGAATATTAATCTCTCTGACAGATTGAGAAAATTTGGTTTTTAAAGAAAACGTTCCAGATTTCACAGTGGTTTTATATTATATATTATTTTGAAATTCATTAAAATTATTTAAAATAGATAAAATGATAAAAACATGATCTATTTATATATTAAAACAACAAAAAATATTAATTTAATACTATACATAAATTTGCGGATAAAATAGTTTTCAATTAAAATGCATTATTATTGTCATCACTATTTATCAAAACAAAAAACCTATAATAAAAATTAAATAAACATCAACCAGGTTATATAATGATACTCTGATTTCAATGTATTTGTTATTTATTCAAATATAACTTAAATATGATAGAATATAAATTTTGATTCTCCTATTTCAATTAAGAAAAATACTCCCTTTATGCGTAAAAATGGATCTAATCTTACATCATGTATAGAAATCATATAAAATTAATGTTAAAAAATAGATTCAATATTATATATATATTTTATTAATATAATACATGACGATTTATTTATTTATTTATTATTATAAAATAAAATTACTCACAATTAAATCAATTTTCTGAAAAACATTCTGTTTATTTTTAAAAGGGTTTTAAGTTAATTTATAATTTAATACATAAGGAAATAATTATATATACATGTATAAAATATATTTTCTAACATTTTAATCATGTTTATATATTCTATTCTAACAGATTTGAGATAGCTTCCATATTAAATATTAATATTTAGTTTCTCGTTTAAGATCAATGTGATGTATAATGTATGCTATTGATCATAGATTTCCTTTAAAAAACAAAATATGTTGCACTAATGTACAAAAAAAAGATTTAATATGAATGTAATGAGAGATGAGGATAAAAAAATATCGTACCCCAGTTGGATGGCGTAGAGCCTATTCTCCATGAGAGACCGAAACCACAATCCATAACAAGTACTGTGAGCGACAATACCATCGCAATGGACCCCTCACGGCCTCCTTTGAAACAAATCAACATGCTTCATGTCCATGAATTTGTACCTATTTCAAGCTATGTTAGATGAGGGTGAATTCTTCCTCCCAACTAAGAGAGACCGAGGGGCCTAGGGCCAAGGAAAAACATCTTCAGTTTTAATGTAATTTTTAATCGTATGTAATTCCCATGGCCTCAGAGCCTAAGTAACAAGTGATTTAATTTCAATGAAGGTAAGGAAGAACCAAGCATATTTGGTTTCTGTGTTGGAACATAATCAAGAGCCTTATTTGATCCATAAATTCTGTTGCAAGATCAAGCTCTATGGTTCCATGCAATCAGATCCAGTTAACATGCACATTTGGCTATTCTGTTCGATGGATGTCTTGGTTGAACTGATATGTTTAGGTAACAATTTCATCACTACGAAGGTATCAAAGAGTGGGGATAATGTGTTGGTTTTCTTTTGTTTATGGTAACTATGATGGCCATGGTTGTGAACTATTGTGGCAAGATCTTAGTTCCTTTGATATGGGGGACTCTCCCTTGATCGGGGGTGGTGACTTCAATGTCATAGTTGGTCCTACAGGGAATAAGGGTAGAGTGAAATTCCCCATGACGGCCAGCTTGGACATCACATATTTCAAGTCATAGAATGATATACTAGACGTTGGATTCCCCAGTAACCCCTTTAGGTGGTGTAATAACCAGAAAAGAGGTATATGGTTCTGAAGCTGGTTCGATAATGGCCTTGCAAAAACAAATTCCATTTCCTTGTTTCCCAATGCCAGGGTCAAGCACCATGTCTATGGTATTTCAGAGCACTCCCCACTTTTGGTTTCCCAGTACCCAAGGCCGGAGACTATGCATGGTTTCTGGTACAACCACTTTTGGACCCATACCCTTGGCCACAAGAAGACCATCAACGATTTGTGGGGGGAAATGATGAAGGGGAATTTGTGGGGTGTGGTCCACAAGAAGCTATGTCATCTAAAATATGCGTTGAATGCATGGGCCAAGGAACTCCCTCACCCGAACCAGAACATGGAGTAAATGAAACTGAGTATTTAGTGTCTATAATCTTTTCTGGAAGAGTGTTGGAGAAACATTTTGTACGAGGAGATCTCTTCTAGAAATAACTTATCAGTGGGGATGAACCGTGATTAAGAACATGTCGCACATGAAAGATCTAGGATAAAGTGTTTTCACGAGGGTGATAAGAACTCAGCCTTCTTCCGTGCAGGCTTGAAGGAAAGAAGGCACCACATGAAACCAAACATTCTTCTCGAACATGGGACATAAACAAATGATAGATACACAGTGGGAAATAAGTCACATTTATTCTTAATGGATCTCATAGCAGGCCCCAACCTGAGGATGGTTGTGGGGTACCCCAGTGGAAATACTACCATCAAGGAGGAAGTGGTCAAATCTATATCTAATAGGGACAACAATTGTCTTGAAAGGATCCCTTATAGGGAATAAATCCACATTTCCATGATGAATCTCAATTTTGAGAGTGCCCCCCATCCATGATGGCTTCCCTTAGTCTTTTTATAGGAATGTGTGGGAGGTGGCTAAGGATGATATCACTGCTGTTGTTCAGGATTATTTTTTGTGAGGTAGCCTTCCAAGGGTCGAATGTGCTACAACATTAGTGCTCATATCAAAGGTTAGATACCCCTTTTCATTCTCACCTTATAGACTAGTTAGTATGTGTAATTTTTCGTACAAGACCTATGCTAATATAATCAACTTCAGGGTGTCCAAACTCCTTCCTTAGTGGGCATCCATTGAACCACGTGGCTTTGTCAAGGGACCATCAATACAGGGGGATATTTTCATGTCTCGTGAACTTATGAGAGATGTTAACAAAAAGATACATGGATATCATCATGGATATGAATAAGGACTATGAAAGAATAGAGTGGGGATTCATAAACAGAGTATTATCAGCATCGATCTTCACTCACAAGACCTCAGATCTCATTTTCAGATTCTCTAGATCCCCCTTAATGGTTGTCTCCTTGTTGGGAAAGACTCATGGTATTCATGGACACCCAAGGGCTTTGGCAGGGAGACCCAATCCCTCCAAGTATCTTCATTATTGAACATGAAATGCTCATCCACCTCATTAATAGGGTTTTATCCAATGGTGACTTTCTCCCATATCACAGGAATTGTAACATTCCTCAAATTTCACATTTGATGTTCAATGATGACTCTTTTATTTTCATTAATGGTGGAAGGTGATCTATTAATTGAATTATGAAAATTGTAGAGGAATATTGTTACTGGATAGGGAAGGTTATCAATAAGTCTTAAAGTATCCTTTACATCTCCAATATGTGTATACCTAGTAGGGATTCATCTCTTTGTAGCTGGCATGACATGCACTGTGGGTACTTTCCCATAGATTATCTAGGAACTCCAATTTCTTCATGGAAACATAGGATCTAAGACATTGATCATATCATGAGAGAGATCATAGGGTGGTTTTTCAACTGGAAGAACTGTTTAATTCCTTTGGTTGGGGGGTGGATTAACGTAGTTAATAGTTTACTAGAATCCATCCGCATTCATGCAACTACCTCCACTTCTATTCCAAAACGATTCATTATGACTATTGATAAGATCTTGGACCGTTTTGTGTGGGATTCCCTTTTTGAGGTGAAGCGTCATAGGGTTTCATGGGAATGACTGAAAAAGTCTATCCCTAAAGGGGGAGTTGATGTGAAGATCCTTGATTCCATGCTGCAATATATGTATGCCAAACTATCATGGGAAGTGATCAAAGGGATAACCCTCTAGAGGAATTTCATGTCATACAGCTGGGGGGGGGGGGATGATGGGTACACTAGATATAAGGCATCCCCATCCCGGTCAAGGATTTACCCTCTCCTAAACACCGAGAAACAAAACTCCCACTAGATTGTGGGGGAGGGAAAGATTCTATTCTGGATGAATAATTGGGTTGGATTTGTTCTTGGGTTTTCCAGGTTGCCTGGCTCCCTTGACCTCTTTAAAAGAAGCCACTCTCAACCCATCATTTATCAAGAATGTGCTGGAAAAATAACAACAGGAGGTCCTAGATTCAAGTGGTATTAATTCTAACCCAAACACATGCATATTCACTGCATCCTCCTCGGGGATCTTCTCTACCAAGTATTATTACAGGATCATGGCTTCGCAGTTCCCTCACGATACCTAGAACCCCATGATTTGGTGCATGAAGATCCCTTCAAAAAACAATTTCCTGCCTTGGAGAGTCATAAATCATGTGGTTGCTACATATGGGCAGGTCAAGAAGGCAGGTATCAAACTGGACTCTAGATGTAACTACTATCACAACCCACAGGAATAGGGCACGATCTACCAATTCATTGAATGAAAGTGGGCACATAGTGTCTGGTATTTTTTGGAACTCTCACATTGTTCTCCTCTGGTTCGCAGGGATTTGTTTCCTTCATGGACATGTGGTTCCTCAGGGTTAATATTTTGGACATGGAAGGGTTGGAACAATCTATCATTTTCAGTGTAGGGTTTTGGTGCATGTGGAATGCCAGAAACAATGCCCTCTTAGAATGCGTCACTCCTATATCAATGTCCATTATTGGGATCATGCAAAATCGACCACTGGACCAAGTCACCCTCATCAAAATCTAGTGAGTGTATCCCTCGTTGAAGATGATGTAGGTAAATGCTCCTCTATTTAATCCTCTCTATAACAGGTCACATGTGAAAAGGATATGCTGGAACCCTCCGGTCTTGGCCTTCAAGCTCAACTCGGATGTATCTGGTCTGTTGGCTGATATGAGAGGAGGGGTGTGGCTTAGGACAGTGTGAATGTTTTGTGCTGGCATTCACTACTTTTTATAGGTATGTAACCCCGCTTCAGGAAGACGGCTATGCTCTGCTTAAAGAACTTTCCCTTTGTGAACAGAGGGAAATTGTGATCACTCATGTGGAGACAGATTCTAGAATTGTTCACAATTCTTTGAATGGAAAAGACCATACACTATTTCAATATCCTACACAGTGAGGAAATGCCACACCCTTCCCTATAATGTAAGGGTTACCCACACCTGGCAGGAGGGGAACAGAGTTGTGGATCATCTTGCGTCAATAGCGAGCCTAAGCTCTAACATCACATGCCTCACTTCGATCAATTTCATGAAACCTGAGGGGGTTAATTTGATAAGAGGATACGCTCTCAGGTTACATTACGTTACACCACATAGTCCTCACGTGCCTTGCTACTTGTCTATTTTTTGGGGTTTTTGCCTTTTTTTCTTGTTCCCTTTTTCATCATAGATATAAAATTTTATGATGGTGATGATATAATTATGTAAATAAATTTATGTATAATAAATATTTAAAAAATAAAATACAATTATATTAATTATTTAAAAATATTTTCTATAATTTTAAAATCATTTTAGTATGCTAATTATTATTAATAATTATAGAAATAATTATAAAAAATTCTATTAATTAATTTGTAATTATAAATATATAATTTTATAAATACATTCATACTTATATTTATAGTTATAAATTTAAGTTTATAAATATATTTATATCATTATATATATTTAATAAACAACTATAAATAAAAAAAATAGTAAATATAATCATATTTTAAATATATTTATTATTATTTTATGATTATAATTATATTTATTTAATTATATATATATATATATATTTGATGAATATACATAAATTAAAAATTTGAATATAGTAAATATATTCATCATTTAAATAAATTTTCTATAACATTATAATTAACTAAATATATAATTATTTAGCTATATTTATATAAATTATTTAAAAAATATTATTTTTATTAGATATTATAAAAGTACAATTATATATATATATAGTAAATATAAATTTAAAAATATATTCCTTATTAATTGTTTTACAAATATAATATTAACATTATTAATAAATATATAATTTTATGTAAATGAATTTGAAAAATGAGTGAAATTGGATAATTAAAAATAAATTGACATTAAAATTATTGAATAAAATGATTAATTATATTAATTATACTAATTTTTAAAATTGGTTATATATTGAAATGAAGATAAATCTAAATTTATAATTCTAATTCATTGTAAGTATATATGAATAAATTAATAATATAATATGATTAAATTCTAAAAAAAATACTAAACATTAATAAATATAATAACTGAAATAATAATAATAAATTTAATAAATTTTAACGATTAAAAAGATAATATATTAAATATATTTTGTAACTAATTGAAATTATAAAATGAATATTAAAATTTGAATAAACTCCAAGGATATTATGTGTATGTTATTCAATATAAGATTTCATTAATTATGTTAATAATTATGTGTGTGAAATTTATCTTTGTGTGTATATATATTCATTTTTCATATATGTTAAATTGTACAATGAAATCATTTAAAATGTACCATATCATAATGAAACATATACTCATAACATTGAATAATAGTTAAAATATAATATTTTTAACTAATTATATAGATAATATAAACATAAAAAATGAATATTAATATATTTAAATGTATACATGATTGTTTATAAAAAATACAAAATTTTTAAAAACATAACATGTCCATTAATAAAACATTATAAATTAATATTATATATGTATAAAATTAAAAACAAATTGAACAAATAATAATTTAAAATGTGTGAATTAAAATAAATATTCATATTAATTGTGATTGTTATTAATAAATAACATTAAAAATGAAAAATTTTAAAATATTTTTAAAAGTAATTAATAGTATATGTTGAATAATAATATAAAAATATATAAAATTTATATCTTAGAAAAATAATAAATGTTAAATATATTATATTCATAAATATAATTTTAAAATGAATAATAAAAATATAATAAATTACAGAAATATTTTGTGTGTGTGTTGTGTATAAGAATACATTAATTACATATATGTATGTGTTGAATCAACGTATTATATGTTTGATATATGTTAAATATAAAAATATAACAATATTCAATTAAATTTTCCTTAATCCAAACAATAACTCAACATTTTTATTTAATATTATTTTCTAATTATAAACATTTTTTCACTAAATATTTGACTTATTTAATGTAAGCATAAATATTTTTTTTTTCCAAATCATTTTTTAAGGATGACTCACAGAGAGGATCACATCATATATAAGGGCCGGTGGTGACCGAAAATAGTTGGCTTGGTTGACCGTTGATGTGGGATTTCTTATGGGAGAAGTCAACTAGCGACTGGTGACCACAGACATGAGCAACGATTGGTGGGTTGGGAGCAATGGTGACTGTATACAGATTGGTTAAGGCAGTTCTGTGGAGAGATAGGGTGAGCTATAGTAGGGATAGTGATACTACTAGTGGGTGCGGTGCTTGTAATTTTTAATGATTAACATTTTTTTATTTATAAAAAATTAGTCATTTTATATATTTATAGTTCATATATAGTATAATTTAATATTTATAATTTACATATATGAATATTTAATTTATTTATTTTTATTGATAATTATAAATTAGTAAAATATGTATTAATTATTTTAAAATTTACTCTACATTATTTATTTCTTTAAATATTTTAATTTATTCATTTTATGTATCTAAATTATATATATATTATTTATTAAAATATAGAATATATATAATGTATTAATAATTATATGATGTTTTATTATTATTTATTTTAATTTATACATTTGGAATTTTCATTAATGTATTTATTTGTATTTTTTAATATTTATAAGACATGTATCCATTTTTTGGATTATATAATAAAATTGGGGCATGCACTGGGTACGATAGTGTAATTTCATAGATAGGTGGGCCAGGTCATGATGAACATGATTGTGTGTGTGAGGGTGGGCCCAAATATGTGTACGCATTTTATGCAGTATTAAATACCCATAGAATACGTTTAAACTTCAGACGTGACAATAAGATATATAAAGATGTGGCCACCTGTATGGTAATTCGTTGCAAGACTCACACGTGAAATAAAAACATCTACCATCACTAAAAGTAATGTGTTAATTAATGTTTCCTTATTAATTTTAGGAAAAAGTGTTGATAAACCATAATGGAATATCAACACCATTTTTATGATTGTAATTATGAATCACCATTACTAGTGGTTGGAAATATACCTAGATTGGGAGCTATCATAATACAAATCGTTACTTATAAAATACATGGGGCTAATATAATCAATGGGTGGTTTGATATATTTTTAATGATGTCAACATTTAAAGTCCAACCATGATTATATTATTTCACTCATATGATGAAAGAATACATTTAGGACTTTTGTCAAATAATATTGACGAAATTCATATCCATTATTAGTTGAGTGACATGTAAAGTTCATAGAAACATGTTTTAATGACATGGGATGTATTCATTTATATTTGTGTGTATATTTCATATAATGATAAATTTATTAGAGGATATATATTTGGATGATATGTTAAATTTCTAATGGACACTCGATGTCCTCTAGAAATGGATTAGATTTCCACCACAATATGTGTCACGGCCCGCCCTCGGGGCCCGTGCCGTGACTACCCCAAGCCCGCCTTCCATAGGCCAGGGGCTGGCGACTAAAACCAAGGCGTAAATCCCAACAAAAAGGGAAGGCATTGCCTTTGAAGAGTAAACAAGCACCACATAGTAAGCAAGTGAAAAGTAAACACTAAGTAAAAACTGTATAAGCTGTGCTGAAAGTAAAAGGGGCCGGAAATACAAGCCCAGTAGTAAAGTACAACTGAAAGGAAAAACAACAACTAAAAGGGAAAATTGCAGCGTCGAGCCGTCCTCTAGAAATCTCACCTGAAGGGTGGGTACAGATAGCCTCCACTGCTCCTCGGGTCCACCTGACCGCTCCGAGTACGTCCCGCCCAGTGGTCCACCTCCAGGTACCGTCCTGATCCGCACGCCTCTACCACGATCAGTGTTGTCCGTCGTCTGCAACCAACACAACGTAGTGCGGGCAAAGCCCTTGCAGGGGTGAGTATAAGCTACTCAGTAGGGACCCCGAGACCCTCGAAGGTCTCCCGAAATCCAAAAAGGATAATCCAAGAAGGAAAGACACAATCAAGAAGTAACATCTGACACGGCTTAGGTATATGCCCATACATATACCTAAGTCATCAATTTCCCGTTCGGCTCCAACGTCCGAGCCCAAGAACAACCCAGTCCATATAGGAAATCAAAACGTATACCCACACAGTATAGAACAACACAATACACAAAGGAGAGTAAACAGTAAATCCACACAGGATAGCTCATCACAATCCACAAAGGAGAGTAAACAGTAAATCCACATAGGATAGCTCAACACAATTCACAGAGGAGAGTAACACAAGATTCAGCTCACACAGGTATACTTTTTCGGATGACGATAAAGATGATCACTGATCCATCTAAGTCATCGGACCCACGAAGGATCGATAGGTAACTATTCCCAGCAGTGATAAACACAGGATCGGGCCCACACAGGACCGGGCCCATGCAGGACCTGTAGGTGCTGGCTCACATAGAACCGCTGAGCGCTGACCCACACAGGATCGGACCCACACAGGATCGGGCCCACGCAGGACCTATAGCACTGATCCACGTAGGATCGCTGAGTGCAGTAGTCGTCGTAGTCCACTGAGGATCTCTGCATAGTCGTCGCCGCAGTCCACTGAGTATCTCTGCACGGTCGTCATCGGAGTCCATGGAGGATCTATGCACAGTCGTTGCCGCAGTCCAATGAGGATCTCTGCACGGTCGTCGCTGTCGAAGAAGCAGTCGCAGCCAGCCTAGGGTTCCTCACACCGGAAGCTCATTCGGGAGGGTCCGCTCCACGAGCCGAGAAGCTGATACATCAACTGACACGAATTCCGAAGTTGATGTATCCAAAAGTTCTCTATCGTCAACAGGAAGTCATCGTCACAGACGGCGCGTCAATCGGACGGCAGGTCTGAGAGTTATTGGCTTTTTCGCCCCAGGGGCCCGGTTGGTTTTTAAGGAAAAACCAACCCGACCGTACTCCACATGCGTCCAAACCTCGATGGAGTATTTCAAAAGATCTGTCTCACAAAGAGGAACTCAACAAAGCGGACGACACGTCAATCAGATGTACGTAGCTCAAGATATGAGTGTTTCCGCTCCGAGGGCCCGGTTGGTTTCGTGTACGAACCAACCCGGCCGAACTCAAAGTATTCCAAACCCTTGAGTGCGATATACTGAAATGACCGTATCAATTCAAGGATCGCGTTGCCGCTGACAGAGGATCATTTGGAGGCCCGTAGCTCAAGATACGGCCATTTGAACGAAGACCGTCCGAAGACGGGGGTACGGGCCCAGGACGACCTGGCCCGGCCGGTCAGACCGGCCGAGGCGCGCGGGGCGCCGCCCCCGCGGCCTGGTGGTGCCGCGACCCCCCGCGTGGGGCCGCGCTGAGTCATGGAAGCGGCTTCAGCCGCGTCCGAGGGCACCGGACCCACGCGGTCGCGGGTCTGCGGGTGCCGCCGCCGCTCCCGGCTGCCGGCGCCACCGAGATGGCGCCCCGCGCCGCCGACGTGTTCCGCGGGCCACCGGGATCGCTCCGGTGGTCCGATTCTCTTCCCGTCTGCGCCATTGCTCCTCCCGGGACTCGTTCTTCACTTCGGGATCGTCAAACATCCGTTGTGGTACGTTCCGTCGTCGCCCGTCAAATCCACACAAAACGAAGAACGACGGAGGGTCGTCGGGCCGTGTTCGTTTGGCCCGCACCCTCCGCGTTAGATATAAACAACGGGAGGAAATTAAGTTCAACACATGAACGCATATCCGAAAAAATTCTTGATGAAATAAAATTGTTTCATAAATGGGAATAATAAAAAAAGGGGTAATTCCCAAAATAAATCCCTACCTCGTTGATCGTCGCGCGCGGGCGTTCTTCGCGGAAAAGCCTGTCGCGGAAGAGAGGGATCATCGCGTCGTGCGGGAAGGCGTCGCGTCGTCGCGGAATCCGGCGTTGAGTCGGCGAACTAAACGCACCATGAAACAGCAGATTTAATTAAAATTAATTAAATCCGTGTTTTGGTTAAGAATCACGAAGGAGATAAAAAGGAAGGTCCGAGACTCTTACCTCAACCAGCCGATCGAAGATCCGTCGTGGAGGAAGAGACGTCGCAGAAGAACATTGTCGGAGTTGCGGATCACGGCGTCGCGTCGTCGATTTCAGGGTTCAGCGTTCTTTGCGTTCTTCTCGTTTTTCGCGTTCTTCGCGTTCTTCACGAAGGAGGAAGAAGAAACAAGAATTCTGTCTCAATGAGTAATCCCCCAAAAGATTTGGGTTGGTCTTATTTTATTAATATGCCAACACATGAAAACAGGTTAGGAAACGATTTAATTAATTCGTTGAATTATTTCAACGAAAGAAACAGCCCAGTTAATTCAAAAAATAAACCGCCCAATTAAATGGTCTGTTAAGATTTTAAGAAACGCGTTAGTTGACTTTCATAAAGATGGGTTTTTGCGTGTGCGTTTCTTAGCGGAAAGAAACGGAGGATCTCGTGCGGGCCCCACCTCAAAAATATCCTACCAAGGGTGTAGGATATTTCTGGATAGCATCCTATCCAGTTTAACTCAGTTCAAGCCGCCTATAAGTGGCTTTAAGTGGCTTCCACGTGGCTTAAGAGAAATAAAATAAAGTTGTCGCAAAATTATTTTATTTCTCAACTTTAAGACCGAAAAATTAAAAACCACACTCGAGAAAACGCAACTCCGGAAGAGGCGTTTCTAAGAGAATACCGGCGCTGCGATTTCATCGGAGCCCTCATAATTCGAATCCGGGCACCGGTTCAAAAGTTAGAAAAACCCGCTCGTCCGTTCACTGAACGTGCGTGAGCCAAACTTCGGAAAATGATTCCGGGCACACCGGGCCTCGGAATCAGGTGTCGTCAGAGACTGCGCTCTTGTAAAATTCAATGAAAATTACGAAAAAAATTTCTTTTAAATTTAAAGGTCTTTAAATTACTCCCACCTCAGGGATTTACGTCCCCGTAAAGATACATCATAACTAGGGAAACAAATGTGGGTACTGGGCACGCATCTGAGCCTCCCGCTCCCATGTCCTCTCCTGGAGGTTCCCGTGCTGCCATATGATGCGCACAAGAGGAATCGATCACCCACTTAGGACCCGCTCCTATCGATCCTCTATCTCCACTGGGACCTCCGCAAAAGTCGCCCCATCATCCACGTCTAGATCCCCATAGTCAATGATGTGCGTCGGGTCGTGCACGTATCTCCTCAGCTGGGATACGTGGAAGATGTCGTGCACCCAGTGCAACTGAGGTGGTAGAGCCAGGCGATAAGCCACCTCGCCAATCCCGCTGACGACCTGGAAAGGCCCGATGAAGCATGGAGACATTTGCCGCCTCGACCAAATATCCGCAAACCACGTCGAGGTGAGACATGCAAGAAGACATGGTCGCCATCCTCGAACTCTAGTGGCCTCCGCCTCCTGTCAGCATATGACTTATGCCGGCTCTGTGCTGTCCTCATCCGCTCCTGGATGACCTCGACCTTCTCTGTCATGGCCCGGACCATCTCTGGTCCCACTAGTGCTGACTCCCCAGGGTTTGTCCAGCACAAAGGAGATCTGCAAGGCCTGCCGTACAACGCCTCGTAGGGTGCCATCCCGATGGTGGAGTGGTAGCTGTTGTTGTACGCGAACTCCAACAAGGGTAGGTGGTCCTCCCAGCTGCGACCAAAGTCGAGGACACATGCACCGAGCATGTCCTCGAGAGTTTGAATGGTCCTCTCCGTCTGACCATCCGTATGAGGGTGAAAGGCGGTGCTCAGACGTAGTCGCGTCCCGAACGCCTCCTGCAACCCCTTCAAAAGCCAGGAAGTAAAGCGAGCGTCCCGATTGGAGACGATAGTCGATGGAACACCGTGAAGCCATACAATCTCCTGAACATAGAGAGGTCCCAAGCTCTCCACTGAGCCCTGCTCTCGACGGGGTAAGAATTGTGCCGACTTGGTGAGTTGGTCAACAATCACCCAAATGGAGTCGTGACCTCTGGAAGTGCGTGGAAGTCCAGTCACGAAGTCCATAGATATCCCATCCCAATTCCACTTCGGGACCTCCAAGGGCTGTACCAAGCCTGCTGGTACCTGATGCTATGCCTTCACCTGCTGGCAGGTGAGGCACCGTGAAACGAACTCTGCCACAACCTTTTTCATGCCCGGCCACCAGTGCTGTCGTCTGAGATCCTGGTACATATTCGCCACTCCAGGATGTACTGCCAAAGGAGAAGTGTGAAACTCTCTCAGCACCTCCTCTCGTAAAGCGACTTGTACCAAGTTACGTCCTCTGAAAATGACGTCGTGCTCTGCTCCAAGGGAGAAACCATCAGGTTCCTGTCCCGAGGATATCTGTGCATTCCGTGTCTCACAGTCAACGTCCCCACGCTGTGCCTCTCTGACCCGCTGTAGAAGTGGAGGAGAGACTGTGAGAGACTGAAGGAAGGCTGCTCCGTCTCTATAAATGAAGGATATCTGCAAGTCGGCTAGCTGCTCTGTCGCCTCCTCAAGTAGCTAGATTCCCGTCCTCCTGCTGAGGGCATCGGCTACCATGTTCCCCTTCGCAGGATTATAAACTATCTCAAATTCATAGTCCTGGATGAACTCGAGCCATCGCTGCTGTCTCAGGTTCAGGTACTTCTGATAGAAGATGTACCTCAGACTCTGGTGGTCAGAAAAGACTGTGAAGCGCTCGCCCATCAGATAGTGTCGCCATGTCTTCAGGGCGAAGACCACTACTGCCAACTCCAAGTCATGGGTAGCGTAGTTCTGCTCATGAGGCCTCAACTGACGTGATTCGTAGGCAATCACGGCCCGCTCTTGCATCAGCACACACCCGAGTCCGGTCCCTGATGCATCGCAGTAGACTACGTATCCAACACCCTCCTCAGGCAACCTCAAGATAGGTGCGTTGCTCAACCTCTGCCTCAGCTCCTGGAAGCTCTGCTGACATCTGTCTGACCACACGAAGGGTTTCCCCTTCTTCGTCAATGCTGAGAGTGGGGCCGAAAATCTGGAGAAGTCCGGCCCAAACCTCCGATAGTATCCGGCTAGGCCCAAGAAAATCCGAACCTCTGCCACGCTCTTGGGTGGCTCCCAAGCTAGCACTGCCTCGATCTTCGCGGGATCCACTGCAACTCCCGCCTCAGAAATGACGTGCCCCAAGAAGTGGACCTCACGTAACCTGAACTGACACTTCGAGAGCTTTCCATAAAGCTGGTGCTCTCGGAGTGTGTCTAGTACAACACGCAAGTGGTAGGCGTGCTCCTCCTCGGTGGTCGAGTACACCAAGATGTCGTCGATGAAGACCACGACAAATCGATCGAGGTATGGCTGGAAGATCCTAATCATGAGGCTCATGAACACTGCTGGAGCGTTGGTCACGCCGAAACTCATAACCAAGAACTTGTAGTGGTCATACCAACACCTGAAGGCCGTCTTCTGCACATCCTCGTCTCGAACTCTGAGCTGATGATAGCGTGACCTGAGGTCTATCTTCGAGAACCACCGTGCTCCCTTGAGCTGATCGAAGAGGTCATCAATCCTGGGTAGCGGATATTTGTTCCTCACTGTCACCTTGTTCAGACGACGATAATCGACACACAGTCGCAAGCTCCTGTCCGCCTTCTTGGCGAACAATATCGGGGAATCTCAGGGCGAAACACTGGGTCGGATGAACCCCTTTCCCTCTAAGTCCTCCAACTGTACCCGCAGCTCTCAAAGCTCAGCGGGGGCCATCCGATATGCTGGAGTGGATATCGGGGCAGTCCCGGGGTACATGTAAATATAAAAGTCTACCTCTCTGCGAGGAGGTAGTCCTGTAACGTCGTCGGGAAAGACGTCCGCGTACTGATCCACTACTGCAGGAAAACTGGGACTCCGCACGTCAACTGCTCACAGGATGAGGCTGGCCAACTGATGAGTGATGGGCTGACCTCTCCTCTGCGTGAGTACATCCTGTGCTGCTAAGGCTCCCTTCTCACTGGTGAAGGTGAACCTGCTCCCGTCGGTGCGCACACATCGCACCTTGCGCCTAAAGAAGTTAATCTGAGCATGGACCGTAGATAACCAATCCATGCCCAAGATGACGTCGTAAGGCCTCGACGCCGCTACAAGAAGATCCCAGACGAAGCTCTCGCCTCCTAGAGTAAGCTCACACTGCCGGCACCAGTGCGTAATCGTCGAGTCTGCTCCCGTAGGAGTCTCTAGCCGTAAGGATCGAGCCAACGGCTCTGTCGGAATCTCCAAGCTCCGAACAAGGGTAGTGGCTACGAAAGAGTGACTCGTTCCTGTGTCTATCAGAACTGCAGCAAGGGTGGAATAGACACAGATCGTACCTCGAATCATCTCTGGCGCGCCGTGGTCATAGGCCTCCGCTGCCTGGAGCTGATCCTATCTCTACCCGCCACCTCCCTGTGGTCGGGGCGGGCCTCCTGGTGGTGGTGGTGGCAGAGCCTCAAAGCGTCGCCCACCACCTGTTGCTCGGCCAGCTCCTCTGCCTCGTTCGCCTCCTCCCTGTGGACCACCACAGTCGACCCTCTACCTCTGCCTGGGTGGTCCCTCCACCGTCTGCTGCCCCTCGGTACGATGGGTCGGGCAGTCAAGAGCCATGTGGCCCTGCCCGCCGTACTCGTAGCACTGCCTGCCTCTCGGAAGACTGGCTCCGCGCTAAGTGCCCTGCACTGCTAAGCCAGTGTCCTGAGGTCGTCTTCCGGAAGGTCTGGTCCGCCTGGAACCCTGAGTCATCTGTCAGCTACCTGCTGCCGAGGACTCCGCTATCTGCCACCCTGCGGCAGGTCTCGCTGTGGACTCAGCCAGGAAGCTCTCGATCAGAAGGGCTCGCTCTAGTAGTCCTGCCTGGGTCGGGATACTGAGGGAGATCAGCGATGCCCTGATCTCGTGTCTCAATTCATGCTCGAAGGTCCAGTACCAGAAGAAGGGGTCCCATAACATGTCTATCGAGTAGAGAGATAGGTCGGTGAACCTCGCCGCGTACTGGGCGACCGTCAAGGTGCCCTGCCGCAGCTGAAGAAGCTCCTGGATGCGCACCGCACGGAGGGTGGCCAGGACGAACTCTGAGCAGAAGAGGCTCTCGAAGTCCGTCCAGATGAGGGTGGCCTCATCGTGTACCTGGAGCATCATGCTCCACCATCGCCCTGCTGCTGCATGCAGTAGGCTCGCCGCGAGGATCACCATGAGGTCTGCTGGTGTCCTCACTAGCCTGAAAACTCGGACGACCGCCTCCAGCCAGTCCTCGGCTGCCTGGGGGTCCGACTCCCCACGGAACCTGGGTGGTCGCTGGCACTGGAACTCGTGCAGAGCTCCGAGGCATCGTGCGTCGTCAGCTGCCAGTGCTGGAAGCATCGGGGGCTCGGCGGGTAAAGGTACCGCCGGTGCCTATGCTATCAACGGGCCCTGTACCGAGGCCTCGTCGCTCGACGGGCTGTCGTCGCACTCTACTCTAGGAACCCTAGCTGGCTGCTGTCGTCGTGCCATCCTGAAAAGGAATCAAGTGCACCACGGTCAGAACAGTATACCTAGTGACCTGACACAAGTAATCACTAAGAAAAATTTAAACTCACATGAAAACAATGTTTTCGTTCATTAAGTTGGAGATCAGAAGTCAGGGTCTTGGTGTATGGATACGTCGGCCGCCGCACCAACACTGGACTCCCTGGACTGATAACCACGCATAATACGCTAAACACTATTGCTTCACATAGAAGAAAGATCAGAGTCTGCGGTAGAACCCACCTCCTCTGATACCAATTTGTCACGACCCGCCCTTAGGGCCCGTGCCATGACTACCCCAAGCCCGCCTTCCATAGGCCAGGGGATGGCGACTAGCAACAAGGCGTAAATCCCAACAAAAAGAGAAGGAATTGCCTTTGAAAAGTAAACAGGAACCACAGAGTAAGCAAGCGGAAACGTAAACACTAAGTAAAAACTGTATAAGCTATGCTGAAATAAAAAGGGGCTGGAAATACAAGCCCAACAGTAAAGTACAACTGAAAGGAAAAACAGCAACTGAAAGGGAAAACTGCAGCGTCGAGCCGTCCTCTGGAAATCCCACCTGAAGGGTGGGTATAGATAGCCTCCACTGCTCCTCGGGTCCACCTGACTGCTCCGAGTATGTCCCGCCCAGTGGTCCACCTCCAGGTACCGTCCTGCTCCGCACGCCTCTACCACGATCAGTGTTGTCCATCGTTTGCAACCAACACAACGTAGTGCGTGCAAAGCCCGTGCAGGGGTGAGTATAAGCTACTCAGTAGGGACCCCGAGACCCCCGAAGGTCTCCCGAAATCCACAAAGAATAATCCACGAAGGAATGAAACAATCACGAAGTAACATCTGACACGGCTTAGGTATATGCCCATACATATACCTAAGTCATCAATTTCCCGTTCGGCTCCAACGTCCAAGCCCAAGCACAACCCAGTCCACACAGGAAAGCAAAACGTATACCCACACAGGATAGAACAACACAATCCACAAAGGAGAGTAAACAGTAAATCCACACAGGATAGCTCATCACAATCCACAAAGGAGAGTAAACAGTAAATCCACACAGGATAGCTCAACACAATCCACAAAGGAGAGTAACCCAAGATTCAGCTCACACAGGTATAATTCTTCGGATGACGATAAAGATGATCACCGATCCATCTAAGTCGTCGGACCCACGAAGGATCGATAGGTAACTAACCCCCGAAATGACCCACACAAGATTGGACCCACACAGGATCGGGCCCACACAGGACTGGGCCCACACAGGACCTGTAGGCGCTGGCTCACACAGAACCGCTGAGCGCTGACCCACACAAGATCGGACCCACACAGGATCGGGCCCACGCAGGACCTGTAGCACTGATCCACGTAGGATCGCTGAGTGCAGTAGTTGTCGTAGTCCACTAAGGATCTATGCACAGTCGTCTCCGCAGTCCACTGAGGATCTCTGCAAGGTCGTCGTCAGAGTCTACGGAGGATCTCTACACAGTCGTCGTCGCAGTCCACTGTGGATCTCTGCACGGTCGTCGCTGTCAAAGAAGCAGTCGCAGCCAGCCTAGGGTTCCGCACACAGCAAGCTCATTCGGGAGGGTCCGCTCCACGAGCCGAGAGGCTGATACATCAACTGACACGAAGTCCGAAGTTGATGTATCCAAAAGTTTCGTATCATCAACAGGAACTCATTGTCGCAGACGGCGCGTCAATCGGACGCCCGGTCTGAGAGTCGTTGGCTTTTTTACCCCAGGGGCCCGGTTGGTTTTTAAGGCAAAACCAACCCGACCGTACTCCACCTGCGTCCAAACCTCGGACGGAGTATGCCAAAAGATCTGTCTCACAAAGAGGAACTCGACAAAGCTGACGACACGTTAATCGGACGTACGTTGCTCAAGATATGAGCGTTTCTGCTCCGAGGGCCCGGTTGGTTTCCTGTACGAACCAACCAGGCCGAACTCAAAGTATTCCGAAACCTTGAGTGCGATATACTGAAATGACCATCTCGATCCAAGGATCTTGTTGATGCCGACGGAAGGTCGTTTGGAGGCTCGTAGCTCAAGATACGGCCATTTGAACGAAGACCGTCCGAAGACGGGGGTACGGGCCCGGGCCGACCCGGCCCGACCCCCCCTGGGAGTCGGCCGAGGGCCAGGGCATGGCTCGGCCAGTCAGACCGGCCTGGCCCGGTTCGGCCGAGCGGCCGAATGGCCGAGGCGGGTGGGGCGCCGCCCCCGCGTCCTGGGGGCGCCGCGGCCCCCCGCGTGGGGCCGCGCTGAGTCATGGACGCGACTTCAGCCACGGCGGCCTGTCCAGCGGCGCGCCGGGGTGCCGCCGCTCCCGCGCCTCCGGCGTGTTCCGCGGGCCACCGGGATCGCTCCGGTGGTCCGATTCTCTTCCCGTCTACGCCATTGCTCCTCCCGGGACTCGTTCTTCAATGCGAGATCGTCAAACATCCGTTGCGGCACATTCCGTCGTCGCCCGTCAAATCCGCACAAAACGTAGAACGGCGGAGGGTCGTCAGGCCGTGTTCGTTTGGCCCGCACCCTCCACGTTAGATATAAAAATGGGAGGAAATTTAGTCAAACACATGAACGCATATCCGAAACAATTCTTGATGTAATAAAATTGTTTCATAAACGGGAATAATAAAAAAGGGGTAATTCCCAAAATAAATCCCTACCTCGTTGATCATCGCGTGTGGGCGTTCTTCGCCGAAAAGCTCGTCGCGGAAGAGAGGGATCGTCGCGTCGTGCGGGAAGGCGTCGCATCGTCACGGAATCAGGCGTTGAGTCGGCGAACTCAACGAACCATGAAACAAGAAAATTTAATTTAAATTAATTAAATCCGTGTTTTGGTTAAGAATCGTGAAGGAGATAAAAAGGAAGGTCCGAGACTCTTACCTCAAGCAGCCGATCGAAGATCTGTCGCGGAGGAAGAGACGTCGCAGAAGAACGTTGTCGGCGTTGCAGATCACAGCGTCGCGTCGTCGATTTCCGGTTTCGGCGTTCTTCGCATTGTTCGTGTTCTTCGCGTTCTTCGCGTTCTTCGCGTTCTTCGTGAAGGAGGAAGAAGAAACAAGAATTCTGTCTCAACGAGTAATCCCCCAAAAGATTTTGGTTGGTATTATTTTATTAATATTCCAACACATGAAAATAGGTTAAGAAACGATTGAATTAATTCGTTGAATTAATTCAACGAAAGAAACAGCCCATTTAATTCATGAAATAAACCACCCAATTAAATGGTCTGTTAAGATTTTATGAAACGCGTCAGTTGACTTTCATAAAGACGGGTTTTCGCGGGTGCGTTTCTTAGCGAAAAGAAATGGTGAAGCTCGTGTGGGCCCCAGCTCAAAAATATCCTACCAAGCGGGTAGGATATTTATGGATAGCATCCTATCTGGTTTAACTCAGTTCAAGCCGCCTTTAAGTGGCTTTAAGTGGCTTCCAAGTGGCTTAAGCGAAATAAAATAAAGTTGTCGCAAAATTATTTTATTTCTCAACTTTAAGACCGAAAAATTAAAAACCACACCTGAGCAAACGCAACTCCGGAAGAGGCGTTTCTAAGTGAATACCGGCGCTGCGATTTCATCGGGGCCCTCAGAATTCGATTCCGGGCACCGGTTCAAAAGCCAGAAAAACCCGCTCGTCCGTTCACTGAACGTACCCGAGCCAATCTTCGTAAAATGATTCTGGGCACACCGGGCCTCGGAATCAGGTACCGTCAGAGACTACGCTCTTGTAAAATTCCAAAGAAAATTAAGAAAAAATTTTCTTTGAAATTTACGGGACTTTACAATACTCTCACCTCAGGGCTTTACGTCCCCGTAATGATACATCATAAACTAGGGAAACAAATGTGGGTAATGAGCACGCATCTGAGCCTTCCGCTCCCATGTGCTCTCCTAGAGGTTCCCGTTCTGCCATCTGATGCGCACAAGAGGAATCGATCGCTCACATAGGACCCGCTCTTGTCGATCCTCTATCTCCACTAGGACCTCCGCAAAAGTCGCCCCATCATCCACGTCTAGATCCCCATAGTCAATGATGTGTGTCGGGTCGTGCACGTATCTCCTCAGCTGGGATACATGGAAGACGTTGTGCACTCGGTGCAACTGAGGTGGTAGAGCCAGGCGATAATCCACCTCGCCAATCCTGCTGACGACCTGGAAAGGCCCGATGAAGCATGGAGACAACTTGCCGCCTCGGCCAAATCTCGGCAAACCACGTCGAGGTGAGACACGCAAGAAGACGTGGTCGCCATCCTCGAACTCTAGTGGCCTCCGCCTCCTGTCAGCATATGACTTCTGCCGGCTCTGTGCTGTCCTCATCCGCTCCTGGATGACCTGTACCTTCTCTGTCGTGGCTCGGACCATCTCTGGTCCCACTAGTGCTGACTCCCCAGGGTCTGTCCAACACAAAGGAGATCTGCAAGCCCGGCCGTACAACTCCTCGTAGGGTTCCATCCCTATGGTGGAGTGGTAGCTGTTGTTGTACGCGAACTCCACCAAGGGTAGATGGTCCTCCCAGCTGCGACCATAGTCGAGGAAACATGCACGGAGCATGCCCTCGAGAGTTTGAATGGTCCTCTCCGTCTGACCATCCTTCTGAGGGTGAAAGGCAGTGCTCAGACGTAGTCGCGTCCCGAACGCCTCCTGCAACCCCTTCCAAATCCAGTAAGTAAAGCGAGTGTCCCGATCAGAGACGATAGTCGATGTCACACCGTGAAGCCGTACAATCTCCTGAACGTAGAGACGTCCCGAGCTCTCCACTGAGCCCTGCTCTCGAATGGGTAAGAAGTGTGCCGACTTGGTGAGTCGGTCAACAATCACCCAAATGGAGTCGTGACCTCTGGAAGTGCGTGGATGTCCAGTCACGAAGTCCATAGATATCCCGTCCCACTTCCACTTCGGGACCTCCAAGGGCTATACCAAGCCTGCTGGTACCTGATGCTCTGCCTTCACCTGCTGGCAGGTGAAGCACCATGAAACGAACTCTGCCACAGCCTTCTTCATGCCCGGCCACCAGTGCTGTCGTCTGAGATCCTGGTACATCTTCGCCACTCCAGGATGTACTGCCAAAGGATAAGTGGGAAACTCTCTCAGCACCTCCTCTCGTAAAGCGACTGGTACCAAGGTACGTCCTCTGAAAAGGACGTCGTGCTCTGCTCCAAGGGAGAAACCATCAGGTGTCTGTTTCGAGGATATCTGTGTACGCCGTGTCTCACAGTCAGCGTCCCCACTCTGTGCCTCTCTGACCCACTGTAGAAGTGGAGGAGAGACTATGAGAGACTGAAGGAAGGCTGCTCCGTCTCTATCCACGAAGGATATCTACATGTCGGCTAGCTGCTCTGTCGTCTCCTCAAGTAGCTGGATGCCCGTCCTCCTTCTGAGGGCATCGGCTACCACGTTCCCCTTCCCAGGAGTATAGACTGTCTAAAAGTCATAGTCCTGGAGGAACTCGATCCATCGCCGTTGTCTCAGGTTCAGGTCCTTCTGAGAGAAGATGTACCTGAGACTCTGGTGGTCAGAAAAGACTGTGAAGCGCTCGCCCATCAGATAGTGCCGCCATGTCTTCCGGGCGAAGACCACTGCTGCCAACTCCATGTCATGGGTAGCGTAGTTCTTCTCATGAGGCCTCAACTGACGTGATCCGTAGGCAATCACGGACCACTCCTGCATCAGGACACACCCGAGTCCGGTCACTGATGCATCGCAGTAGACTATGTATCCAACTCCCTACTCAGGCAACCTCAAGATAGGTGCGCTGGTCAACCTCTGCCTCATCTCCTAGAAGCTCTGCTGACATCTATCAGACCACACGAAGGGTTTCCCCTTCTTCGTCAACACTGAGAGTGGGGCCAGAACTCTGGAGAAGTCCGGCACAAACCTCCGATAGTATCCGGCTAGGCCCAAGAAACTACGCACCTCTGCCACGCTCTTGGGTGGCTCCCAAGCTTGCACTGCCTCGATCTTCACGGGATCCACTGCAACTCCCGCCTCAGAAATGACATTCCCTAAGAAGTGGACCTCACGTAACCAGAACTAACACTTCAGGAGCTTTCCATAAAGCTGGTGCTCTCGGAGTGTGTCTAGTACAACACGCAAGTGGTAGGCGTGCTCCTCCTCGGTGGTCGAGTACACCAAGATGTCGTCGATGAAGACCACAATAAATCTATCGAGGTATGGCTGGAAGATCCTGTTCATGAGGCTCATGAACACTGCTGGAGCATTGGTCACACCGAAAGGCATAACCAAGAACTCGTAGTGGCCATACCGACACCTGAAGGCCGTCTTCTGCACATCCTCGTCTCGAACTCTGAGATGATGATAGCCTGACCTGAGGTCTATCTTCGAGAACCACCGTGCTCCCTTGAGCTGATCGAAGAGGTCATCAATCCTGGGTAGTGGATACATGTTCCTCACTGTCACCTGGTTCAGGCGACGATAATTGACACACAGTCGCAAGCTCCCGTCCGCCTTCTTGGCGAACAATATCGGGGAAGCCCAGGGCGAAACACTGGGTCGGATGAACCCCTTGCCCTGTAAGTCCTCCAACTATACCCGAAGCTCTCGAAGCTTAGTGGGGGCCATCCGATATGCTGGAGTGGATATCGGGGCTATCCCGGGGTACAGGTCAATATAAAAGTCTACCTCTCTGCGAGGAGGTAGTCCTGGAACGTCGTCGGGAAAGACGTCCGCGTACTGATCCACCACTGCAGGAAAACTGGGACTCCGCACGTCAACTGCTCCCAGGATGAGGCTGCCCAACTGATGAGTGATGGGCTGACCTCTCCTCTGCGTGAGTCCATCCTGTGCTGCTAAGGCTCCCTTCTCGCCGGTGAAGGTGAACCTGCTCCCGTCGGTGCACACACATTGCACCTTGCGCCTAAAGCAGTCAATATGAGCATGGACCGTAGATAACCAATCCATTCCCAAGATGACGTCGTAAGGCCTCGACGCCGCTACAAGAAGATCCCAGCCGAAGCTCTCGCCTCCTAGAGTAAGCTCACACTGCCGGAACCAGTGCGTAATCATCGAGTCTGCTCCCGTAGGAGTCTCTAGCCGTAAGGATCGAGCCAACGGATCTGTCGGAATCTCCGAGCTCCGAACAAGGGCAGTGGATATGAAAGAGTTACTCGATCCTGTGTCTATCAGAACTGCAGCATGGGTGGAATAGACACGGATCGTAACTCGAATCATATCTGGAATGCCGTGGTCGTAGGCCTCCACTTCCGAGAGCTGAGCATGTCTCTGCCCGCCAGCTCCCTGTGGTCGGGGCGGGCCTCCTGGTGGTGGTGGTGGCAGAGCCTCAAAGCGTCTCCCACCACCTGCTGCTCGGCCAGCTCCTCTGCCCCGTCCGCCTCCTCCCTGTGGACCACCACGGTCGTCCATCTGCCTCTACCTGGGTGGTCCGTCCACCGTCTGTCGCCCCTCAGTATGACTGGCCGGGCAGTCACGAGCCATGTGGCCCTGCCCGCCGCACTCGTAGCACTGCCTGCCTCTCGAAAGATTGGCTTCGCGCTGAGTGCCCTGCACAGCTGAGCCAGTGTCCCGAGGTCGTCTACCGGAAGGTCTGGTCTTCCTGGAACCCTGAGTCATCCTTCGGCTACCTGCTGCCGAGGACTCCGCTATCTACCGCCCTGCGGCAGGTCTCGCTGTGGACTCAGCCAGGAAGCTCTCGATCAGAAGGGCTCGCTCTAGCACTCCTGCCTGGGTCGGGATGCTCAGGGAGATCAGCGATGCCCTGATCTCGTGTCTCAATCCCTTCTAGAAGGTCCGGGCCCGGAATAAGGGGACTCGCACCATGTCTTTCGAGTAGCGAGATAGGTCGGTGAACCTCGCCACATACTGGGCGACCGTCACGCTGCCCTGCTGCAGTAGAAGAAGCTCCTGGATGCGCACCGCACGGAGGGTGGCCGGGGCGAACTCTGAGCGGAAGAGGATCTCGAAGTCCGTCTAGATGAGGGTGGCCTCATCGTGTACCTAGAGCATCAGGCTCCACCATCGCCCTGCTACTGCGTGAAGTAGGCTCGCCGCGAGGATCACCATGTGGTCTGCTGGTGTCCTCACTAGCCTGAAAACTCGGACGACCGCCTCCAGCCAGTCCTCAGCTGCCTGGGGGTCCGAATCCACATGGAACATGGGTGGTTGCTGGTGCTGGAACTCGTGCAAAGCTCCGAGGCATCGTGCGTCGTCAGCTGCCAGTGCTGGAAGCATCGGGGGCTCGGCCGGTAAAGGTACCGCCGGTGCCTCTGCTATCAACGGGCCCTATACCGAGGCATCGTCACTCGGCGGGCTGTCGTCGCGCTCTACTCTAGGAACACTAGCTGGCTGCTGCCGTCGTGCCATCCTGAAAAGGAAACAAGTGCGCCATGGTCAGAACAGTATACCTGGTGAGCTGACACAAGTAATCATGAAGAAAACTTGAAACACACATGAAAACAATGTTTTCGTGCATTATGTCGGAAATCAGAAGTCAAGGTCCTGGTGTATGGATACGTCGGCCGCCGCATCAACACTGGATTCCCTGGACTGATAACCACACTTAATACGCTAAAAACTATTGCTTCACATAGAAGAAAGATCAGAGTCTGTGGTAGAACCGACCTCCTCTGATACCAATTTGCCACGACCCACCCTCGGGGCCCGTGCCGTGACTACCACAAGCCCGACTTCCATAGGCCAGGGGCTGGCGACTAGCACCAAGGCGTAAATACCAACAAAAAGGGAAGGCATTTCCATTGAAAAGTAAACAAGCACCACAGAGTAAGAAAGCGGAAAAGCTAACACTAAGTAAAAACAATATAAGCTGTGTTGAAAGTAAAAGGGGCCGGAAATACAAGCCCAACAGTAAAGTACAACTGAAAAGAAAAACAGCAACTGAAAGGGAAAACTGCAGCGTCGAGCCGTCCTTTGGAAATCCCAACTGAAGGGTGGGTACAGATAGCCTCCACTGCTCCTCAGGTCCACCTGATCGCTCCGAGTACGTCCCGCCTAGTGGTCCACCTCCAGGTACCGTCCTGCTCCGCACGCCTCTACCACGATCAGTGATGTCCATCGTCTGCAACCAATACAACGTAGTGCGGGCAAAGCCCATGCAGGGGTGAGTATAAGCTACTCAGTAGGGACCCCGAGACCCCTGAAGGTCTCCCAAAATCCACAAAGGATAATCCACGAAGGAAAGACACAATCACGAAGTAACATCTGACACGGCTTAGGTATATGCCCATACATATACCTAAGTCATCAATTTCCTGTTCGGCTCTAAAGTTCGAGCCCAAGAACAACCCAGTCCACAAAGGAAAGCAAAACGTATACCCACACAGGATAGAACAACACAATCCACAAAGGAGAGTAAACAGTAAATCCACACAGGATAGCTCATCACAATCCACAAAAAGAGATTAAACAATAAATCAGCATAGGAAAGCTCAACACAATCCACAAAGGAGAGTAACACAATATTCAGCTCACACAGGTATACTTCTTCGGATGACGATAAAGATGATCACTGATCCATCTAATTCATCGGACCCACGAAGGATCGATAGGTAACTAACCCCCACAATGACCCACACAAGATCAGACCCACACAGGATCGGGCCCACACAGGACCGGGCCCACGCAGCACCTGTAGGCGCTGGCTCACACAGAACCGCTGAGCGCTGACCAACATAGGATCAGACCCACACAGGAACGGGCCCACGCATGACCTATAACACTAATCCACGTAGGATCGCTGAGTGCAGTAGTCATCGTAGTCCACTGAGGATCTCTGCACAGTCGTCGCCGTAGTCCACTGAGGATCTCTGCACGGTCGTCTTCAGAGTCCACAGAGGATCTCTGCACAGTCGTCGCCGCAGTCCACTGAGGATCTCTGCACGGTCGTCGCTGTCGATGAAGCAGTCGCAACCAGCCTAGGGTTCTGCACACAGCAAGCTCGTTCGGGAGGGTCCGCTCCACGAGCCGAGCGGCTGATACATCAACTGACACGAAGTCCGAATATGATGTATCCAAAAGTTCTGTATCGTCAATAGGAACTCATCGTCGTAGACGACACATCTATCGGACTCCCGGTCTGAGAGTTATTGGCTTTTTCGCCCTAGGGGCCCGGATGGTTTTTAAGGAAACACCAACCAGACCGTACTCCACCTGCGTCCAAACCTCGGGTGGAGTATGGAAAAAGATCCGTCTGACAAAGAGGAACTCAACAAAGCTGACAGCACGTCAATCGAACGTACGTAGCTCAAGATATGATTGTTTCCGCTCTGAGGGCTCGGTTGGTTTCGTGTACGAACCAACCCAGCCAAACTCAAAGTATTCCAAAACCTTGAGTGCAATATACCGAAACGACAGACTTGATCCAAGGATCGTATTTCCGCAGACGGAGGGTCGTTTGGAGGCCCGTAGCTCAAGATACGGCCATTTGAATGGAGAGAGTCCGAAGAAGGGGGTACGGGCCCAGGCCGACCCGGCCCGACCCCCCCGGGAGTCGGCTGAACCGGGTTGACCCGAACCAGGTCGCCCCGACCCGGTCCGACTCGGTCTGGTCCGGCCAGGGCACGGCCCGGCCGGTTGGACCGGCCTGGCCCGCTTCGGCCGAGCGGCCGAACGGCCGAGGCGCGCGGGGCGCCGCCCCCGCGGCCTGGTGGTGCCGCGGCCCCCCATCGTGGGGCCGCGCTGAGTCATGGACATGGCTTCAGCCGCGTACGAGGGTACCAGACCCGCGCGGCCGCGGGTGCCACCGCCGCCGCGGCTTCAGCCGCAGCGGCCTGTCCGGTGGCGCGCCGGGGCGCCGCCGCTCCCGGCTGCCGGCGCCGCCGCGCCGGTGACCCACGCCGCCGGCGTGTTCCGCGGGCCACCGGGATCGCTCCGGTGGTCCGATTCTCTTCCCGTCTGCGTCATTGCTCCTCCCGGGACTCGTTCATCACTGCGGGATCGTCAAACATCCGTTGCGGCACGTTCCTTCGTCGCCCATCAAATCCACACAAAACGAAGAACGACGGAGGGTCGTCGGGCCGTGTTCGTTTGGCCCGCACCCTCCGCGTTAGATATAAACAACGGGAGGAAATTATGTTCAACACATGAACGCATATCCGAAACAATTCTTGATGAAATAAAATTGTTTCATAAATGGGAATAATAAAAAAAAGGGGTAATTCCAAAAATAAATCCCTACCTCGTTGATCGTCGTGCGCGGGCGTTCTTCGCAGAAAAGCTCATCGCGGAAGAGAGGGATCGTCGCGTCGTGCGGGAAGGCATTGCGTCGTCGCGGAATCCGGCGTTGAGTCAGAGAACTCAACGCACCATGAAACGGCAGATTTAATTTAAATTAATTAAATCCGTGTTTTGGTTATGAATCACGAAGGAGATAAAAAGGATGGTCCGAGACTCGTACCTCAAGCAGCCGATCGAAGATCCGTCGCGGAGGAAGAGGCGTCGCAGAAGAACGTTGTCAGAGTTGCAGATCACGGCGTCGCGTCGTCGATTTTCGGTTTCGGCGTTCTACGCGTTCTTCGCGTTCTTTGCGAAGGAGGAAGAAGAAACAAGAATTCTGTCTCAACGAGTAATCCCCCAAAAGATTTTGGTTGGTCTTATTTTATTAATATTCCAACACACAAAAAAAGGTTAAGAAACAATTGAATTAATTCGTTGAATTAATTCAAAGAAAGAAACATCCCATTTAATTCATGAAATAAACCGCCCAATTAAATGGTCTGTTAAGATTTTGAGAAATGCGTCAGTTGACTTTCATAAAGACGGGTTTTCGCGGGTGCATTTCTTAGAGGAATGAAATGGAGGAGCTCGTGCGGGCCCCACATCACAAATATCCTACCAAGGGGGTAAGATATTTCTGGATAGCATCCTATCCGGTTTAACTCAGTTCAAGACGCCTTTATGTGGATTTAAGTGGCTTCCAAGTGGCTTAAGCAAAATAAAATAATGTTTTCGCAAAATTATTTTATTTCTCAACTTTAAGACTAAAAAATTAAAAACCACACATGAGCAAACGCAACTCCGGAAGAGGTGTTTCTAAGAGAATATCGGCGATTTGATTTCATCGGAGCCCTCAGAATTTGATTTCGGGCACCGGTTCAAAAGTTAGAAAAACCCGCTCGTCCGTTCACTGAACGTACCCGAGCCAAACTTCAGAAAATGATTCCGGGCACACCGGGCCTCTAAATCAGGTTCCGTCAGAGACTGCGCTCTTGTAAAATTCGAAAGAAAATTAAGAAAAAAATTTCTTTGAAATTTACGGGTCTTTACAATATGTTTATGATGCATCTTTTGATTCAAATTGTCTTATGTATATGTGATTACTTTTTATTGAGATTAGAACAAACCCCTTTTTAGTTAGAGTATCACTATTGTACTGTTAAAGAACATAGATTGCTTATATTGATGAAATTATTATTTTTAAAAAAAATTAATGATAAAATAGTATTATAAGTTCACATTGGTTAGATTTAGGAAAAGTATTAAATTTTTGAAAAACTGATTATTCAAAAATTAATTTTATTGATAAATTGAATCCAAAAGAGTATGAAAGTAATAATAATTATTTATAAGCTATTTAATGATTAATATATGGGATTTTAGTTGTATTGTAATAATTTTTTAATTTTAACTAAAATATTGACGTTTTATTGTGCAATATCATTTAAATTTTTTCCAATGATATGCATATTTTAAGATCCCATAAATCATGATGGATAATCATTGTTAAAATTTTGGGTTAAAATATATTAATTCTTAGTGTAAATGTAATGTTTCTCAAGATTACAAGGATAATCATGGGTGTTTTAGTGGTTTAAGAAATAAAACGAAGTAAAAATTGGGTGAATATAGGAAATACTCAAGGTTGTCACAAAGTTTAATAAATCATGTGGCCTTCACATGAAAACATTCAAGCCTCAAATAGTGTCATTCCACATAGTTTTTACATTGATTTTAAATCATACCACGTTCCCCAAGTAACTGTACGAGCTCACTCACCTTATATAGTACCTTGTTCATGGATTTCACATAGTTTGGATGAATTTGCAGTTTATCCTTGTTCCCTTTTACAAGTTGAAAATTTTACAGTTTTTTTATAATGGGATTTTAAGATCCCCACCTGATTTCTCCCTCAAGTATTCACCTCTTAACTCTAATGATGAATCAAATCGAACCAAAGAATCCTAAGGGTGGCTCTCCTTCGATTATTTTCCATTTAGAGTGACATTGATTGAGAATTGAAGATCTGGGTGAGTCTCTATCTTATATCTTTTTTAGGTATCATGTATTTTATAATGTGTTATCTTCTTATGAATACCTAAAACCCCCCATTTTTCGGTTGAATAAAGGTTGGGGATTTAAAGGGTATTTGATTCCATATGTAAGTCTATGATTAAGATTGTTTTCATTATCATATTTGAGGGAGGTGGTCTACAAGTTATATACCGTTATTTTTATAGACTTGTGAATGTATGTTATGATATTACTTCCATCTTGTTGTGATTTTGTTACCCTAACTAAGATTCAGATAAATTGTTGGATAATAAATTATTTGTAGCACTAACGATCCTCTTAGGATGCTCTGAGAATAATAAAAATTATTTTGGGCCACCAATTGGTTTCACCAGCATTTCTGAACCTGTAAATTTGTAAAGATAAGTTTAGAGTTGACATGAGATAATGTAGAGCTGATATTGAACATGTTGAATTTTTTTAGATGAGTTGAAAATGAATTTCTTTTTGTTTTCACTAGGTTATGCTAATGAAAAAGGGTTAGTTTTCAAGGGTTTCCAAAAAAGGGTTAATTAGGTCAATTGATATTGTTTTGAATGGATTATGAATTATGTTAATATTTTTAAAAGGAATTGTTCATATGAATTGATAGACATGTTAAATTGGAAATGGGTTTCAAATTTAAGAACATGAATGAGGGATAACACACGACCAGTGATCAATAAGCTGAATCAGTTAATATATGATAATTAGGTGGTATACTGAATAGGTATAATGTAATAATGTGTTTGTGCTATGTAATATAATATTTTTACATGAAATGTATAATTTGGAAATTTCGGGGGAAATTATTAATGCGTTAAATGGGATAAAGTATGGTAATTGATGAAAATTGGATAGTATATCTTAATTTTTGAATATATATAATGGTTTAAGGCATGTGAATGGGGATTCGGGTAAACATTTATGTAATATAGAGGAAAAATGTGTTAACATGACATGGAATATTATTAATTCCCATGATGATGGTTGTGGAATATGATTTTCGTTTGTATTGCATGTCTTTGTTTGTGATATAGATTATATGTGGTTAATGGAATAATAAGCATGTGTGCAAGCCCTGTTAGTGTGGGGTGTTGACTTTAGGATCTATTCCTAAGGACCGAGTTAGAATGAAGCTCTAAAATCCACCTAAAAATTCATGAGTTATGGAAGTGGACAAAGGATCTATTCCTCTAATGGTTGAATTCCACCTAGACTATGGCTTTGAGATGGGGATAAAGTATTGATGTGAGTTGTTTAACCCTAGTGAGATACGAACATCACTTATTCTGTCATGTATACTGATTAATATCCTTAGATACAAATGTTGACAATGTATATACCAATCCCAAGGAATACATGATGAAAATTGATTAAGTGAAGAATATTTCATAAAATACAGAAATGAAAATAATGATTGAAAGATTTAATGAAATGGTAGTTAACTAACAATAACAGATTTGTACTTAATTATTTTTAATTTCTTTACTTTTATGAAATATCTCCATATACTAAATATATTTTAGACACCATGTGTGTTGTCGTGCTAAACTGTAATCACATCCTGCTAGTTCTTCCATTGGGTACCCAGATAGATCTCATGGGTCTATTCTAGGAGATGTTTTAAAGTCCAACTTTATAGAGTTCATTTGAGATTGGGACATGCTTGATATAGGATTTTATTGGGGTGTCATGACCCATTTGGGAGTTCCCCTATATTATTGGACATGTGTTTTGTACACTTGGGGTATTACAACCATGACATGATAAAGTTTACTATTTTATATAGTTTCAAACTATTTGGGAAATGATTTTTTATACATGATCATTTAATATTGTTTACTATTATTTATATTTCATTGTTATCAAAGGTGTCTTACTTCGATAAATAGGTTAGAGTATCTCTGTTTGTGTTGTTCGACTATCTCCACTAGTCAAGAATCCTCTTTTGTATGAGGAAACGTGGTTTACGTCATGTCGTAACTCGGTTTGGGGAAAAAATTTAATGTATTTGTTGTTAGGGTTATTACAAAGTGGTATAAATGGTGGTTCTTTTATGCAGCCTTACTAATTTAAATGGTAGAAGAGAGATTAGGATGTTTCAGGAAATGGAAGTGATTTCATCCATGGGAGTAGCTAACCCATGTATGAGGGAACCCCCAATTTACCCAGGGTGGGAATTTTTGTTCTTAAGGTTTGTTGTAACATTTGATGATATTTCACAATTACATGATCCTGATGTCATGTAATGTGACATTATTATGATATTTATGTCTATGATTGAATGGAAAGAGATTTCAATTTCATGCTTCATTATAGGTTTCTAGGTTTATAATTGACATGCATCTTGTTGATAACTCATAGGGTTGTAGTGTGGGAATGAATGGTATTGTACATTTACATTCATAAAAAATTAATTATAATAGGGTGTAATAATGATAAATCTCATGGTTAAAAAAAATTGTAGGAAACTTTTTCTAGGTGAAAAATATTGGTTGTATAAAAATGGAATATGGTATAAAAAGAGGGTTTATAGTGAGATATTTATATCAATGGTAGTTGGTTACCACATGTTTAACATGATTCATGGTCAGAATAGGAGAAGGCAGTGTCAGAAGTGTGATCGCATCCGTGATGAAAATGTGTGTGGAATGAGTTTATAATGAAAGGTTTTATACTTTTAGTTTTCATTAATGCATATTTTATTTTCCTTGGAATTTTTCCTTATGGAGTTGTTTTGATGTATGAATCTAATTTAGAAGTATGTTTCTAAAATTTTCGGCATATAGAACGTCATAATGCTTGAACCATCGGGAAATCCAAATGGTGAAGTTAATTATGATGCAATGTGTAATGATTTAAATTTGATGAAGACTGTTATCAATTAGTGATGGTGTTGTTTGTCTGGCCCATGGGTATGGGGTGTTTGAGAAGTCATAGGTTCGTAGGAATGGACATTTGGTACATGCAGAGGGAACTCTATATGTTTATATTTATGGATAAAGGTGTGATCCATGTTATTATTTCAGTAGTGATGTGAACATGATTTTTTGAGATGTTTCCTGATAATTTGAAGGATGTAAACCTTGGGGGTTGTGAGTATTTATGTTTTACATTGATCTTTGGAATGTGTTTCTTAGTTTTTTTATTGTTTGTGATGGATTTTTTTTGTGATGGGTTTGGTGACCCATAAAGGTTCAGATTACAAAAAATGTGTTTGGACCCTATATCAGGTGATTCGTCTCATGGTGTCAATGTGTTTTGAAGGTATGTTTAGTGTGAATCCTATGGTGGATGTTTACTATGGTGATTTGAATATAATTGGCATGGAAGTTGGAAAGATAGCCATCTGTGAGAGGATACTTATTGAAATATTGTTGTATATGGAATAGTGATGGATTTCTGTGAATTGTTACCCTTAACCACATTTTGGGATGTTGGCATCGTTAAACTCTTGAGAGAAACCCATGAAATTGGTTGATTGTTTGGTCAGTTCTCATGAAAATGTACTGTATGGATGGATGTTTTTTTATGTGAGGGATTATTTTATGGGAGGGATATTTGGGAATGTCAATTGTTTTGGGATATGCAAATCATGTTGTGAGATTGAGTTGATAGTCTGTGGTAGAGATAGGGATGACCTCATCAGATGTTTTCCAGGTAATTCACGTGCCTCTAAATATAAATCATCTGAGATTGTATAGAGGTGGAATAAATGCATAAAAATTACATAAACATTCTATAAATGGATTTCTAGTTCCCAAATTCATTTAGAAAGATTCATTAATACAAAATGTTGGTTGTAATGATAGTTTTGAGAGAATATATCACTTGTATGACCGACCTATTTTTTCTAAAGATGATTGATGGAGGCCTCATTCTTGAGTTATGGTGGAATAGACAAGTGTGAGATAAGTGTGTTTAGATAATTTCATTATGAAGATGACCCCATGGGTGAGGTTTTTTACATGTTAGGGATATTCGTACGGATGGTTTGATTTTTGGGTGTGATGTTTAGGATGTATTGCATCTTATAGGGATAACAAACTAGGAGGCTTGGTCATGTGAGAAAACGGGTGATAGGCTAGGCTCTAGTGATTTTTGTCTCATGAGATATAATGTAAGATTATGTGTGTGTTCATAAGATATTTAAATACTTTGAGAGATCTTATGGGGTCCAAATGTGGTCATGCAATGCTTTGGCACGAGTGTATTTGTGATGGGCAAAACCAATGACTCTAGATAATCACAAGTTTATCTCTATGAATCCCACATGGGAATCACAGATATACGGTATACCAACATTTTTGAATTGTGTGGAGGACCTATATATTTTATTTGCTAACTATCAAGGGTATTCCAAAAGAACTCAAGTGGTGTGTTGGTAGTAGATTCAATGAAAATTCTGATTTAGAACTACTTCACAATTGGTCATGATGTAGTGGTGAACTTTTTGATAACACTACATGTGTTGTGGTGGTCTTATATCGATGAGATATTATGAGTTTAGAATACCATGACTACTGATATATAAATTTCTCCCTGTAGTGGGAGGAGTAATAATTTTTTGGATATGTTTTGGTTTTGTTCTATGATAACTTCTATATTTACATATAGCTTTTGAAAATCATGCCCAACATATTGACATCATCCAATGTACGCTGAAAATGAAATGGATTTTCCCCATGTGAATCTAATGTGTTATGGTTGGGTATGTGATATCTTTGACTTTATGATCATGGGTAAGTGTAGGTACGGATAGATTGGGGGATGTTCACCACAGACTTTTTTTGGGTGAGTTCCTATGAGTGGATTGGGTGTTGATGAACGATGTGATTTCCATTGATGGATGTTGGGTTTGAGTACCAGGTGGTTCTTTTTTTGAACTATGGAATTCTAGGTATACTTGTTCATATTTTGAAGTATAGCACATTGAAAATTCATGAGAATTGGTGACAGAAATTGATAGATAAAAGTGATGAAATCAATAATCTTATGGCTTGGAGTGATATTTTAGTCCTAAATCCCTTGTGTAAAAATGAGGATTTGATTTAGTGTCATCGTGATTCCAATGAGAAAAATGTAAGGTTAATTTCATTTCTCTTAAATAGGATATGTGGGATATTTTTTCAGGGTTCGTTGAGCCTAGCATTGGTTTTGGTATATGGGTTGTTTAAAATAAAAAATGAGTTTCTACATTAAAGTAGATGAAGGGAAGGGTAATATATGACAATGATTCATGTATAGAGAGTTTTAGTTCTATAACCTCTTATGGGGATGGGTATATAATATGGATGGTATTATATGGTGACCATGGTGTTCTTATAGTAGTGAAGTCATCTTGGATAAGTATGGTTGTAGTGTGCCAATTGTTAATCCATTCATCTCCAGAATAAGTCAGTTAGAGACATATCATATCATGTTAGAGAATATAGTATTTTTACAATTTTGGAATGGTATTGAGGAATGACATAGTCATCATAGTTAATGCTTGGATATTAGGAGTTCTTGTGTTGGGATTGTTGATGGTCACAAAGGAGAACAATGATGGGCTTGAGGATAGTGGATGCAGTGATGGTGGAGTTTTAAAAAAAGTCACGGAATGATACCAGTACAAGTTTCCAATGTTAGTGATATTCATTAATCAATAAGATCCTTTGGAAGATATAATAGGGAGTGTTCCACCAATATAGGATGGATGTTCTGGGACAAGTGATTCCAGGGTGGTTTGACAAATTACGGATGGAATGTAATTGATGTAGTATGTTGAGACCCATATCCAATTTTATATTTTTTATGACAATCGAATTTCAAAAATGATTTCCTCTTGGGGAAGATCAATTTAATCATAGCCAACGAATAAATGGTGTAGGAGTGACATTATAGTTTGTTTTGACTTCAATTATGATTTAGAAATGGGTGAGCCCCTTATTGTGTTTCAGGCGTAGTGAGTTGGGAATGATTCATGTGTGTTTCAATGGTTTATTTGGGTTCTTGTGGTATTTTTTAATAGTTTAGTTTCCAATCATATGAATATGTGGGGTTGAGAACGGTTTATGGTGATATCAACCCAGTAGAAAGTGGTTGTTGTGTGATGTGATCAATGATTCTTTTTGAGGTGACTTGTGATAGTACAATTTGTTTTGACACTAGAAATATGTGTTGGATTGCGTTTTGATAGTTTTAGTACTTGAGAGTTTAGTTTCCTATTTGGATGTCCATTCATGGAATGGTAACGTTGGATCAAAATATTTGGACTGATGTTGGTTTATAAATATTATTTTGGAGATTGTGTGTATTATTGGGTGGAATTGAGGTTGGGGCACTGTTGGTGTTTTTCTAATATGGTAAAATGGAACCCAGTGATTTGGGACATGAATTATAAGGAGGATCTTTCAAAAGATATACCAATTAGATCTTCAATGAGTATTAGATTATGTTTGTGATATTTTTTATATTTTTATTTAAGAAGAGTTTTTTAGGATTCCCTACTGAGCTCTGATGGTACCTATTTGTGTTCAAGTTGATCTTTTCATTGAAGATTATGTTGTTCATTTTTTGGATTAGAGTGAAAAGTTTTACAGGGGTATTCCATGATTTAGTTAATTTTTTTGTAGATATATGGTAATGTTTAAGAGGAAAATCAGAAAAATAATATGGATATGTGAGACTAGTGACCTTATCTCTTTTCATTGATGCTTAGGAAAGCTCGAGAAGTGCATATCGAGGATGAGCCATTATCAAGAGGGGAGGTTTTGAGATACCTTACTTCATAAATGTACATATTTTTTTAATTTTTTTTCAAATATCTTGTTTAGGGAATATGGGATGTTTCTTGGGAGTATGCAAAGCCTTAGGGGTGTCTTGGGGGTTCGAGACATGAATTAAAAAAATTGGGCCAATCTGAATAAGGGACATGGTTGATGCACCCTTATGTAAATTGAGCAGCCATCCTAGGAAAACTGTGAAACCTCGATAGTGGAATTATGTATAGTTGGCGCACAATTTTTAAAATTTGTGGAGCACCCTAGGTATCCGTGCGATCTCACTGACATAAGTAAATGGGATTCACATGGGTTTTATATGGCTTGGTATACCGTAAGGGTACAAAGTTACCCCCTTAAATGATGAAAAATTTACGGTTTTTTATTATGGTATTTTTATACCCTGCATGATTTCCCCATCATTTCATCCCGTCTCAACCCCCCTGAAAAAACTAAATCGATCCATACGTCGCAGGGTTGGTTATCCTTCAGTTCATGGATGTTTGGAGCATCGTTGGTTGCAAATCAATGATCATGGTGAGTGTAATACCTCTATTATCTCTCTTTTCTAGATTAAGGCATGTATATTGGGTTATCTTCTTTAGATTCCCTTAAACCCTATTTTTACAGTACAATATATATTGTGGTTTGAAAGTGTGTCCGAATCCTTATCTATGGCTATGATTAAAGTGTGTTCATCCTAATATTAGAGGTATGTGGTCTACAAGATATATCACATTGTATTTTATAGTTTTGTTCATGTGTGTTGAGATATTACATCCCTCTTATTTTGAATTTGTTACCCAAAGTAAGATTCATTAAAATGGTTTGATAATCAATGATTTAGGCCCCTCATAGTCCTTGTGAGGTGTGTCCAGCATAAATATAATGATTTACGACCACCCTTGGGGTAAACTGGCTTTCCCTATCTTATATATTGTCAATCTTACATGTATAATTGATGCAGGATAATGTAGATCCCATATTGAACATGTTGAATATGTTTATTTGATTTTATATTGAAATATTGATATTTTCCCTAGTTTTTATAATGGAATAAGGGGTTGTTTTCCATGGTTTGAAAAAAGGGATAATTGTGTTTATTGATTTTTTGTCGAATGGCATGTGAATTATGTTTAAATTAATAAAAATATTATTATATATGTGAAAGGATAAAAACATTTAGTTAGAAATTTCTATTGAATTGAATAACATGTAAGTGGGTCAGTATGAGGGAATTTATAAATAATTTTATTTGGTTAATACATGGGAATTTTGATGTATAACTGCTAAAATGATGTTATCGTGTCTTGGTAGTCTAAGGTATTGACAGGAGGATTTAAGACACTGGCTGAGTAGGATATAGCTTCTAAACTCCACCTCAAAATGCTGATTTATTTAAAGTTGATGGAGGATCATTTAAACCTAATGGTTACATTCTACCAGGACGGAGGCTTCATGGTGAGGATAATGTGCTGATATAATATGTTTATTCCTATTGAGAGAAGTACATAACTTATTACTTTTATTATAGTGATTATTTCTTAAGACACATGTTTAAATGATGTATATGCCAAAACCATGGAACACATAATAAAAAATTACTAACTAAAGAACATGGCATAAAATAAAAAAATTGTAATAATGATGAAAGGTTTAATGTAATTATTGTTAACTAACGATACCTAATCATATCTTATTTACATGTAATTTAGTTATTACATTAATATATTATATATTTAGGCTCAATATTTTTAAGACATCTTTAGTGGTGGCCTACTGAGTTTTACTCACACACTTCTCAAAATTCCATTGGTTACCTGAGTAGATGTCATTGTTGTTGGTCATGAAAAAGACTATGGCCCAAATATAGGGATTTGAATTGGGATTGGATAGGAATGATTGAGGATCTCTACAAGGATTTAGGGCCAGTTATGGAGTTCCACTATTTCCTTTATATTGGGTTATTTGTTTAATTGGGTACTTGTTATCTTGAAATGATACATTTTATTATTGGATATGATTTTTACCCTATTTGGGAAATGATTTATTTTTCATGCTCATTGAAATTTTATATAATTTCCCCTATTTATATATTATTTGATGTCCCTTACTCTGGTAAAGATGATATAATATCTCCACTTATCTTTTTAGATCCTCTCCACTATAAAGAAACCACTTTTATATAAAGAGGCACACTTGAGGTAACTTGACAACCCGACTCTAGGAATTTGATTCGTAGATCCTTGGTTGGAAACATGATAGATTTGATGTATATAATGTGTAAGGTCTTACAATATCATGAATATGTACTCTTCAAAATATATTAAAATTTTCTATTTTACTATGGATCAATGAGTTGATTCATTTATGTCTATACATATAAGTTAAAATTAAGAAAACATTTATTATTTATCCCTAACATGTTGGAAAAACTTTTTGACAATGTTTGATTTTTTTAACGAGGTCCAATTTCATTAAGGGATGTTAAATGATTCCAATATTTTCGAAAATGTGTTTCCTCAAAGTTATTCAATATCTCATGTATATTGTTTTCATTTTGGACGACATATATGTTATTAAATGTACTAAATTTCATTTTGATGATTAAATGATCTCCCTATAAAGTTATTATGATGTGTAATGAAATTTGATTATTATATAAGGAATAATTAATTATATTGGGACTTATATGTGTGGTATAATACTAAAAAAGAAAATGTAACAGAATTTTTGGAATGAGATTCATATAAGATCAATTTGAATGTTCAAAAAAATAATAAATTAATTCCATAATTATATTTAACAGCAATTATTTGTATAGATAATAGTTCAATATTTTTTGAAGTTCATTCTCATTAATTCAATAGTATTAATTATTGAATAAGGGATTTCTATAGTTATACATCAAATTATTCAATTTCGACATCATGTGTGTATAATTCATTTTAAGACACATGATTATATGTTTATTTTTCATTTTTGTGACATTGGGTGATTATTTCAACATCATGTTTGAGAAAATAATTACAAAATTAGAAAAAAGGTGAAATGTGTGTGTATCATTAACTTTTATATTTATATTTAAACCATTGTTTTATATGACTATTTTGAACATCTATTTATGAGTAACTATAGAAAGTATATGATTTATTTAATTATTGAGAATCATCTTTTGTACTAAGGCATAACCTGTACTTGATTTTTATATGAGTTACATGTGATTTATTATTCTATTTGTTAAGGTCAGGTAATTTTTTTTATTTTGATAAGCCTAGTGCATAAAAAACAATAAATTTCATAATTTTTTTGGTAAAATTTAAGATTAAATTTGATTATGTTTCACTATTCTGATCATGTATCTTGTATCAATGTGTTTTAATCCTATGATATAATGTATGAGTCATGATTGTGTGATTGAAATAAAAATTAGAATTCATAAAGTAGTTCTCTTGTAACCATAGAATGTTAAATTTTCTTAATATAAGTACACATTAGATGAAAATCACTAAATAATATCAGTAGGAGAACAATGACACTTTTCGAGTGATATAAGGGGATCCATCTATGAAAATATATGTTCATGGATATCAATGTAAGGGGATGTTTTACTGAAGAGTTACATAAGGTTATTGAATGTAAATATATTCGTGTATAAAATTTAATTTCAAAATAAAGAGTAACAAAAATTGTTATTAATGACTCAAGAGAATACATGAAGTATTTTATGAAATAGATTTTTAGGAATCATTGAATAGAATGTTTGATGAATATTAAAAATAACTATTTTTAGAATTTATAAGTGATAAATACCAATTATTATAATTCTTTAATTATGATATTTATGTTATTTTAAAAACATAATATTGACTGTGTTTTAATCAGTGGATATAGAGAGTATAAATGATAAGGAAAATAAATAAGAATAAAGGCTTATTGAAATCCAGTCAATATAATATATATTCCATAGAGGTTAAATAGATGTCAGATGTTGAGAGATTTCACAATATTTCATTCCATTTAATAAATCCTTTAGTATCAAATGAGTTATTTATCTATAGAAATATGAACCTTTTTGTATAGGATAATGAACTAAGATTTATTTTCCTACACTAAATTTTATTATATATTGGCTGTGAAGATGAACATGTTATCTAATGAACATTTTGTCATGTAAAAGTCAAAATAAAAGTTATTTCAGTTGTTCTTCTAGTCTAAGATTTGATATAGAAATCCTACGAATCATTTTCTATAGAATTATGAGGGAGCATTAGGTAGCTCAGTTGATTCCTATATGTGATGATTTAGACCGATCCATATTGTCCCCAAGTGACTCTATATATAAAATCATATAATAATTCAAGGAATTAAAATTTAATTATGTTGTAAAAAAATTATACCAATATTTTTCTTTCATAGTATCTAATTGGTTCTAGAATAATCAGTCCAAGGAAATACAAAAACTCATGTATTATTTTGATAATATATATGATGCTTTTTATGTGGGATAACAACACTATATCACATGGGATGTAGTCAAAAATATTGGAGGATATCATACATAAAAAATTTGGTGTCTTTTTGTGTTCCACCATTCTTATCACATATTAATTCCAACTAAATATGATATATCATGAGATAAATAAAAAATATTATTTAAAAGTCATGTGATAAGTTTAAAAATGGAAATGGTTCTAAATTAGAAAAAAATAAACAACACTTATTAATCTCACCCCTCACATTATTGGACACATCCCTATGCGATCTGGGATATTTGTATAAGAGTAGTCCCCACAATTATTGGATTCTAAAATTTTAAGATTTTTTATCATTGAATCATCCTTTTATTTATTTATAGGAAGTATATACTATGATAATAGAGCCAATTCCCTATGAAATAAAATATATAAGATATTATACCCATATAAATACACAATATGTAGAAAAAAATCATAATAATTAGATAAATCATCGTTGAAAAAAAGACTCTTTTCTATTATTAGGTTTTGAAATGTTATGTATTTCTTCCAGATATGACGACAAAGATTATCTCCATAACAAAGGTAAATATAATATAACCATCATGTGTAATGTGGGAAAAAACTTTTTCCCCATTATATATTTTTATGAATAATATTATTTTATATTGTGTGAAGATGTGGTGGTTGAGATCACTACTAGGAAAATGGACAGTAGATATGCCTCATATAGTAAAATAAATCAAAAATAATAGGTGGTAATAGAAATATTTTAATAAAATTTTTATATAAAATATCCAAGTACAGTAGAGTAACATCATTATTCCAAAAAAAAAAATAATAGAATAAATTAATTTATGTTTTGAAGGAAGTTATAGAAAAATTCTCTAATAAGTAATCATATATAAAAGTGTACAATTTATTAACATATAGGATGAGACCAGAAAGAATTTATGTGAATGTAAAATAATAGAAAAATTCTTGTAACAAATCAAAATATTGTCTCTAAAGTTCTCTAAATAAGATGGATCCATAAGTATTATAAACATGGATCTTAATGAAAAGTTCCCCATATTTTATACTGAATAATTCTAAAAAATCTATGAAAGGGAAGAAACAATGAAAATTATCTTATCTAACGAATCATGAATTGACTGAAATAACTAATATTAATGATCCTTAGTTGATTATCAATGAAATATGATAAAAGAGTATGATTATCTACTATAATGAAGAATCACAATGCATTATGATAAAGTGAAAAAATAATAAAAACCAATAAAATAAAATTGAAGATATTGAAGTATGTTAAAACAAAGAAGTAAAATAGAATTCCATGAGATTGATATTAATAATATATATATGAAAATATATTAGTTTATGTCCCCTAAACAATATTATAATATATTACCCCACATGAAATTCAAAGGATGGGTTTCATGTAAAATGGAAATTATGTTGGGGAATAATATTTAAAGTACATCTTAATGTGAATCTGAATATAAAATTCAAGGAATTTTTCCATCCACATTTATTAATGTTTTATTTATAAATTATCATTTGTTTAATGTAAATTTATAGTAAATTTTTTTTACAATATTTGATGTAAAAAACTAGAAATTATTCCACTATTTTATTTAATGTGTTTTGATGTATGTTTGTGTGGATATATTACCTTATAAATACCTTTTAATATGTTAATATGTGAAAAAATAACCAGTAAATAGATCGAAATAGTGTGTTGTTCATTGAAAATAATAATGTTTTGTTGGGTTTTATTGTTGTTGTAAATGGTTTATGTACTATTTTCATAATCTATTATCTCCTATAAGAAAAACAAGGCCAACATAAATGGCGAATATATATAGAAAGGTGATTATTTCAATGATTCTGAAAAGATACATGTCAGTGTAATATATATTTGTTGTCCTGGAGACCATATGTAGGAATGCAATAAATATGTGTGTAAGAGTGATATGTGATTATCTAAATCTATTATACATATATCAAAATCAAATAGAAGTATAAAATCATTGAAGATGAAAATATAAAGTATGTCATCCTTGGGTAATAAAAAAGGAATTCATATTAAATATGAGAAAATAATTCGAATATGTGTACCAAATAAAATAATACTATTTTATTTTGTTGTGTAAAATTTGACTCATAATATAAACATTTTATTATTATATATAAATAAAAATATATTTACACACATTGGATACAAATTTATAATATGTTAAAAATAATTATAAAATGAAAACAGTAGTGAAAAAATCTCAAGATATGATATCTGGAAGAACTATAAAAGCTAACATCACACCAAATAAATGTTTGACCATTTTTAAAAAAATGAGAAAAAAATATAAGAATGAAAATTAAGTAGTATTGATAATTGAAAATAAATGTCTTACCATGAATAATATATATTAAAATTCGTGTTTAATGGTTTTATTTCCTTATACCATATGAGGGGTTGCATGAGAGGTCTAAATAAGGTGGACATGGCTCAAAGGATTGTCTTAAAAGCGTTTTAGCATAAGAATAAATCCTAAAGGACATGAAATTTTTAATAAATAGTGCATGTGAATTGATGATTTGTTTCAATTGAATGATTACCCATAAAGAGAAAAGAAAATATCCCATAATACCTATTAATTATAAGAAATAAAAGAAATCTATCATGAATTATTTTCATTAATTTGAAGGGTAAAATGAACGATTTTCATGGTTAAGAAGAAATTAATAGTCTTGTTACTCATATTAAAGAGAAAAGTTGTTACACCAAATTCAAATTTTTTATTTGTTGTAATTTTATACCTTCACTATGGATAATTGAAGGAGATTATAGTTTTAAAAAATAGAACTAATGATGTGATGAAATATACTATATTTATTTTATATTTGAATTAGTCTTCATATTTTGATGATCTCTAACTATTTTTCCTATTTAAAAAAATAAAATACATACATTGATGAATATTATTATTAGTGTCTCTCTGGGTGGAGAAATTAATGAAAATGATTGAGAATATTTTAGATTCATTTAAATCTTTTAATTTTTTGATTTATGGAACATTCATGGAATATTAATTTAGGAGGTATCTATATATATTCCTTCACTTCAATTTATGAAAGAAAAAATTCTAATATTAATGGTAGAAATGATTTCTATTCAAGGGAATGAAAATAAGTAGATTTTAAGAGAAAAAATAATTGATTTATAAATTCTATAACATGTATTTTCATGTTTACAAGGTGTGTATTATGTTGACTGTAGGTAATTTGGTTGTCATTACAAGAATTAAAATGGTTTACAATTTGTACACAAATTTTTTATCCATTTTCAAATTTAAATCCTTTAAATAAGCCATTAAAATTATTTTTTGTAGAAATACTGTTTCATTTGTTAATAGAGAATATTTTTTTTCCAAAATCAAACACAAATCATGTTACATACACTGAGAATGAATCATGTAAATGTATATTGAGTTATTAATTACATATTTATTAAGTATTTTGTGATACCTTATTCATTAACAAACACAAAAATTAGTAATATTAAAGTAGATATAATTAAATGAGGGAAATAAATGAGAAAACATAGAAAATAAAAAATATAATGAATTTAAGAGATTAATACATTGTCTACATATAGAGATACCACATTATATAATAGATAATGAAAAAAAATTGGGGTGGGGTGGGGGTGAATAGACTTTTATTAACTATTTTTTTATTTAATTAGGATAAATGAAAATAAGATAAGTTATATTTTACCAATATAATAACAATTGTTTTCATATAGTTTTTTTGATATTCTAAGGTATATTAATGAGAAGATGGAAAAATAGGAAATTTTATAAATTTCCTAAGACTTTTTAAAAAGATACATAAACATCCCAACCAGCTTATTTTTTTTAATTAATTGTGTATATTACATTTGGACATACGACTTGTCTATCAACATTGAAGTGATGTGAGTTTTTGTCAAAATTAAATATTAGGAATGTGTTTCTATGAGATTATTTGATGATACATACAAAATTTTAAAAATATTTTAGAATGATTATAACCCCATAAGACTTAATTAAATAATTTCTTCAACTCAATTTAATTTCCTTGATAGATTGTGTTATTCACAACACCATGTTTAAAGGTAAACCAATATATTATTAAAGTATTATTATTTTACATGAAAACTATCTCATAGTCCTTGGATTAGATGTTATGAATTTGATTCAGTAAATTAAGAATAATGTTTGGTTTACACATGTATATTAAAAATTCATTTGATATAAATTTATTACAATAGAATATAAAAAAATTAATTTAAATGAAATCTATTTCTAAAAAACATTCTTTATTCTCATAATTTTTTGATCATAATAAATATAAATAATAGTTATAGTTGTTATTTTTAATGAAAACATTGTAATATATTTTCAATAATGTTTTTCTAAATTCATCTAATATTATTCTAGGAATGGGACATGTTTTATTCCAATTTTATACATAAAAACAATATTTTAAAAAAATCACTTTCATCCCAATTTGGAGACTTATTTTAAATTTTTTCTCAATTTTTATATTACTTGTTTTAAAAATGTTCTTTCATTTTTGGAATAAATATGAATAAGTTTTCAATATTAATATTAAAAAATTATAAATATATAATAATTTTTTACGTTATTAAGATACTTTTTAATTTTTATTATTCAATTTATATCACATATTATAATTTTATAAAAAATAAATATTTATGAATTTTCACATTGGATGTTTGGTAGATATTTAATACTTGAGTCCAAAATGACTTTTTTGTGATGTATATAGTCAAAATATTCATTATTTATTCATCTCCAGAATAGTAATCATGAAATAATGTGTATTTCTATACCTCAATCATAATTTTAAATATTACAATTAAGTATTCTTAATAAAAAATTACATACATCTTAATCATGGAGACAATAGTCTTTATGAACACAAGCAAAAAAAATCATTTTCCAATTATCATTATGGAATGATGTTATATAATATATTAACATTATAAAATGAACATAAATTCCTTAAAATATTATAAATTTTATAAATAAACATATTTATTTTATTAATTTAATATGTTAATGAAAAAAACTCCATCTCTTCGTGGAGGTGATAGTTCAGTCGTACACATGAACAACATTGAAATTTTTATGTTTACGGAAATATATGAAATAAAATGATATATTATATTTTAATAATGATAAATATGAAAATAATATCGTATATAAAAATTAATTATTTCATTGTAACTAGTAATGGGAGATGGTGATGGAAAATGACTTTCGTCAGTTCATGAGTTGGTATCCCTCCAAACATAAAAAACAATATCTTCTTGTCCCATTGGATTGATATTGATAATGATTTAGTTCAAGATAATATCATAATAGCTAATTACATGGATTAAAAAGGAGTAATTATTTTTTCATGGTTGAATAAGTTTTTAGGGATGTGTTAGAAGCAATAAATCTAAAGAAATTGATTACAAATGATACATCTTCTTTAGGCAATCTCTTTAACAAGACACCTTACGACCACCATTATTGGGGTATTAACTACAATAGAAGGTCTATAATATTTTAAGGGATTTAAGGATTGTATTTGGGATGATATTGGATAACCCAAATTGTTCTTGATTTTGGACGAGAGGAGAAGAAGTGGTTCCATTTTATAAGAGTGAATATGTACACTCTTGTTAATTTTCAAAATATTAAACTAATATAAATTAATATTTTATTCTAAATGACTCGAAAATAATTTATTTTGAATAATGGATAGTTATGTATCTAAATAAATTCATCAAATTATAATTATTCATGCGTTTTCTAATTATTTAACCATTATATTTTTTTAACACTTATTTAACATCTTTAGATTTTACCCACGTAATATGTGTTTTTATTCTTTGAATGTTAATAAAAATATAATAAAATCAAAAAATAAAAAAATTAATAAGAAAATATTTATTAAAATTTAAACAAATATATTTGAAATATTTTATATATTTATGTATTTGATATCATATAATAAAATATCATATATTTTAAAATATAATTAATGTCAATTTGGACAATATTCATCAATTGGCTTTCAAAAATTTCATAACTACCAGATATCACCAAACAAACTCTTTAAAGACAACAATAAAATTTAAAATTAATATATAAATATATATAACTTATGATGTTAATTAATTAAAATTAAATTTATTTTGATATTTTTGTTATCATTTATTTGATATTTCCATCAATTAAACAATTATTGCATCATATTTTTGTATAATTTTATGGTCATTATATCTAAAAAAATAAAAATAAATTATAAATATAAAGGCAATAATTTTATATTTAAAAATAGTATTTATAGTATATCATATCTCATGTATAATCCCATAACAGAAAAGTTTTTGTTGTTAAAAATAAATGTGTCACATATTTTAATTTTTTTTAAAATAAAAAAACAATAATGGACTTAAAGGAATCCATATAGCTCAAATAGGAGATAAGATCTACCTAATGATGATTTTGTCAAAAATAACTCATATAATAAAAATGGTAAAATTGTTAGTGAAATTTTATAATATTAATAATTTTAGTTTTACACTTAAATGCCTTATTTACCCTTAAGAGTGATAACAAAAATTAATAAGGTAACTATTCATGTTTTCCAAAAAACAGAGCATATTTTATCAATCAAGACCCCATTATTCCAAATATTTAATCCAATATTAAGAAGATAAATTTTATAAATGAATACAATGAATTTAAAACTAATCTCATAATTGGGGAGAGAAAGTGAGTTTTAAAAGTGAAAATGTACAAAAGAGTGTACTGTTTTAATTTCAAAACACAATATAAAAAATACTCATATGAAATAAATTAGATAAATTAATATAAAATATCTCTAGATAAAATTTCAATTAAATAAATAATATAATTTATCACTGTACATTATTTAGGTGAAAAAACACTTTTTAATTAAAATTCACTATTTTTCACTATTCGTCGAAACGTGGAACTTATCCTAAAAATATCAAAAATTCATCCAAAGTATATTTTTCTGGAAAACATGAAAATAAAATGAATATTTTCCAATATAACTTATATATGTGTGGAAAAATAATTTTTAATACAACTCTTCCATAAAAAAGGGATTAAAACCATCTTTCAAAAAAATATATCTTTTTGTGCCTAAAATTTTATTTATCGTTATATTATGCATAAAAAATTTATATTATGAAAGTAAAAATATTGTATTGAAAATATATTATATATATAATCATTTATAATCATTCACTTATATTAACTAATTTAATTTTTTATGGAAACATTCCCTTTGGAATATCAAGTAGTCATTAATAGAAACACATCCTTTATATTCAGTTGGACTTTAATTTAATTTATAATTTATTTTTAACCAATGAATTAAATTTATAAACATGTTTAATCAATATTTTAATATTTAAGATAATTATGTTCGTACCCACCATTCTGACGACTATGTTATAATAATCACATAATAATAATATTTAGTTATTCATTTAAGCTAAATGTGGATTGTATGGTATTCTCTCAGACATAGTGTTTAATTTCAAAATATACATATGTTACAACGCACTTAAAAAAATTGAATCCCCATAATTGTAAATAGATTATGGTATGTAGGTTTCTATAATTAAAGGTACCTTTATTCAAATACCACATCTGAAAAGGCCTTAATAAAACCTCCATTTGAAAAGATTGAAAGGAATGGAACTAGGTCATGTGAGATACCACATATTATGATTCCATTTTGGATAACATGGACATGGAAGAGAAATCTAATTAATAATTTAAAATAGTGATTTGTAGATAACATTTTCATTATAATGATATCCATCATAAAAAATGAAATTTTTTGATGGGTTCAAAGGACATTGATTTCATAGTAAGAAAAGAAAATAGATAATGTTTTTGTTTTATGATTCTTTTCGTAGACTTGTGGTATTATTTTACTACCCGGATTAATAAAAAAAGTTAACATAATAAATTGGAATGTATCATTTCATCCTATAATATTTTTCTACTATAAACTCATTTTTTTTTTCCAATAGATGAGTATTTGAGAAGATTTATTTCATTCATGAAGTATTAAAATCAACATTTATGGGCCACTAAATCAACAAATGAATAAAAATACACTCATCCAATATTTTGACATTAAAAAAATGGATAGTAAATGACTATAAAATTATCCCAAAATAAGTGGCATCTGTATGATGAAAAACAAGTTAATCTCTCAAAATTCGACAGTGATACTGAAAGTTCAATATAAACTATTAAACACGTAACTATCCATAAAATTTAAAAAATATAAATACTATGATTAAAAAATAAAATATAATGGATATGATAACAAAAACATTCAGTATAGTATTTTATCACCCAAAAAACATCAATGAATCTTAATGTGTCATACCAAAATTTTAATTCCCTATATCATATAATATCGAAGATATGAAAACCATTTCCATAAATATCTGAAATAACCATTAGTCTATTATAAAATCATTAATTATTCTAAAAAATAATTAATCATATACTCCTAAAATATAATTTCATGGTATTATATTTTTTATAATCTTATATGATTTATAAAATAGTGAATGTCTTCTAAAATGAAATTAATAAATTAACAACGAAATAATTCTATAAAAGAAGCAGATATCTATTTGATAAAAAATATGTTCAAAAAATAACTAATTTATCAAACATAAAATCATTTAGCTATAAATTAAAATTCATACTTACCTAGACATCGCGTAGGTCAGTGGTAAGTAGTTCAACCTTTTCCCCCTTTGGATGTGGGTTCAAAAATAACATTTTTTCTTGGATACAATGGTGTTTCACATGATATGTGATTTGTTCATTTTTTAAAACCATATAATTCTTATTTAACTTCTAGAAAAATAAATTCATATTTGGAGAAGAATTTTTAAAATATAATTTTATTTCATACGAATAATTTTTCATCAAAAAAATTTAATAACCCATAATTACGTAAAAATTGAATGTATCCCGAAATACCATTACTCACATTAAATGTTTATTACATAAATCCTAAAAAAATTTCAAATATATTAATTTTATGTTCGAACATAATATTTTAAACCCATGATAATATTCATTTTTATTGAAAATACAACACAATTTCATTGTTGTGTAAATCCTCCATTGAATCCATGTGTAAAGAACTCATCATAAAGTGTACATATTCTTGTGTTTTTAAACAATAATTAATTTTCTAGGATCATTTAAATTTATTTTATGGAATTATGAAAAAATCATACAATTAAAACACATAAATTACAGGATGAAACTTAATCCTAGTACCCACTTTTTTCCAAAAAATGAATGTTTTTAAATGTAAACTGGGTTTTTCATTATGAAAATTGTTACAATTAACCCCTTCATCACATCCTATTATATAATCTTCATGAAAACCTATAAAAATTTAAAATTATGGATGACCAATAAATTATTAATAATGGACATAAATAATGTATATCGTTAATTTATTGAAAAAATAAAAACCCATTAAAAACCTTTTCTTAAAATCTCTATAGAATTCATAGAAAAAAAAATTAGGAGCCTTGGGACATAATTACCATATCAATATTACATTCACCATTAAAAATGGTATAATAATTGAATATACTTCCATCTTCATTGTAACCAATGTATTGGAGTTATATAATGTTTCTCACCCTTGGTATTTGATATATCAGGCTCACCCATTATCCACGAGCTATAATTGGGATAAACCCATCATATAACATATTTTTGGATCTATTAAGATATATAATGGGGTTTATCCCTTTATATATAATTTAAAAGGGATAAATAAAGAACAAATAAATTGAAAACTCTTTTCAACCCATTTGTAAAACATAATCTAATATCAAAATACCAATTCATTTTAAATACCAATTTGAAAATAAAATAACCATTCACGTACTAATGAAACAATTTTATTTAAAAATAAATATAATATATTATAATGAAAGAAATAAAATTATTAAATAATCAATATAGTGGTAAATTAAATTCATTCTGTTTATTTTTACAAAAAAATTCATATGACAATTGTAAAAAGAGTATATAGATGTTATTTAAAATATTTTTTTAAAAGAATTTCTTTCACAAAAAACAACAACAATATTATTTCTCATAAAAATTAACTAAAAGTCTGAAAATTATTTTTTAAAACATTTATATAATTATAAATACAATTATTATAGTAAATTTAAAAATGATTAATTGAATTATTTATATTTACAAAACAAATTTCCAAAATCAAATTTAAAATGAGTTTTTTAGTTAAAGAGGTTATTTCCTTGAGTCCAAATCACCACGTAATATATTTATTTACATAAATTATATAACTTGTTTAATTATATAAATTTTTAGAAACTTTTTTGAGTACTTTTATTCATTTTATATAACTTATAAACATGTTACGATAATTAATTTTTTATTTATAGTTACTTCATATGTTTTGACGATAGTTGACACTTGAGTGGAAAATAACATTTATATAATGTAGATAGAAGAAGTGTTACTTTGTCTATAACAAATATAATAACATTCATAAAATTATTATAATTTTATAAATAAATTATAAATTTAAAACAAATAATTATGTAAGGTTATTAAAAATGAACAATATTTAAATCATTGAGACTATAGGATGTACTTAAGAATGAGTAATGTTTTCATTTTTCAATGATCATTATGGAAAGAAGGTAAGTATTATTTTATCTTCACAGAGTTATCATAATAGAATTATCATCATATTAATCATATATATATATATATATATATCATCCATGTGATGTGGTGATGAATATTATCTACATCGCTTTGTAGAGGAGATAGTTCACATGTACAACCAAACGATGTTATCATTTTTATGTGAATAGATATATAATAATAAAAATTACATATTATAGTTTAATAATAATATATATATTTGAACAATATCATATATAATCATTATATACATTATTATAACTAGTCTTTGTTGATGGCGATGGAAATTCAATTTCTTCAGTCAGTAAGGAGGCGGTTTTCCATACAGTAGAACAATAACTTATTCAACGATTTTATGGAAGTTGAAATTAATTTATCTCATTATAAAAAATAATAACATATTAGTATATGGATGATATTTTATATATTATTTTATCATCTATTAATAATGTTTGAGATTATTGGAATAAAAAATATTTTATAAAGAATCGATTAAAAATGATACCTATAATATGGAAAATATCTTTTTTCTAAAACATTAATACCAATATTGATGGTGGTATTATATAAATAATAGGTACATAATGTTTATATGAAATTTAATAAGGAAACGTAGTCTATTTTTTGACAAAAAATGTGTTTTAAGTGTGAAGAGGAGAAGAGAACAAATACCCTTTTATAAGAGGTGATAATGGCAGCCTATGGATTCTCAAAATGATAAATTAATATAAATTAATTTACTATTTAAAATGAATAAAAATTGATTTATATATAATATAATATTATTATGGGTCTAAAAAATTCATAAAATTAAATGTAGATGTGTTTTTACTATTTTAAAATCATTGTTGTTTTGTTTTAACCCTTATTTAACCTCTTTAACTCTTACTATGATGATCTATTTTTCACTCATTGAAAGTGAGTATAATTTATATAATACTCCAATAGAATCGTATATTAATCATGTATTATAATTTAAACGTTATTTTTTTTAATAATTTCATTTGTTGGATAATTTGAAATCATATAATGAAATATTATTTATTTTAAAATATAATTAATGTCTATTTTTAGAGTATTAATTACAAAACCTTTTCAAAATAACCAAAAAACATTATTTATTAAAAAAAACTAGTTTATAACATAAATAACATGTAAAATTAATGCACAAAATTAATTTATGTCTTTAATTTTTCAAATTATATATTTTTTATATTATTAATATCATTTATTATATATTTACATTAATTAAAAAGTTTATATATCATCATTGTGTAAGACTTTAAGGAAATTCATGTTACCCAAAAATTTTAAAAAAATTACCTAGAATAATGTAAAGTAAATTTATTTCTATTTAATATTTATAGTCTTAAATATCCCACATATAATCCCTTATTAGAAATTTTATATTAATAAAAAAAATAAGAATGAAATCATTGACTTTTCATTGATATAAAACCATATAAAAGACGTAAAGTCATCAAAGTGGCTCTAATAGTTTAAAAATATTCCCATAGGTGGGTTTTGGTAAAAAACCACTCATCAAATAAAATAAGGAAATGTGTTGGGAATATTTAATAATATATATAATAATATTTTTTCCTTAATTAGCTGATATACTGTTAATTGTGGTGCAAAAATTACTAATGATACTATTCATATTGTAAAAAAATATAAGGGACCAATTTAACAAATTTTAACATTCTGATTGTACATATATAATTCATTCTCTAAAATTCTATATATATAAATTGATAAAATGATATTAAAATTAATCCCCTATATGGGGAGAAAAAACACATTTTTAAGAGAAAATGTTCAATAGTTTGAAATGGTTTTTATAAAAATAAAATATAAAAAAATTTAAACTAAACAATATTTGATTAAAGATATAGTTTTTTTAATTATTCTTTAAAACCAATCAAAAATATAATATAAAAATATGAATAATATATATTAAAAACAAATTTCAGTTAAAATTTATTATTTTTCATTATTTCTCAAAACATGAAAGTGGTCCGAAAGAAGCCAAAAATTAAGACAAAGTGAATTTGGGAACTCCAAATTAAAATTAGTTAGTTTTTGGAAATAGAATTTATAAAAATAAAAAATATAGGTTCATATAATGTCTTCCATCATGATGGCGACAAAACTATCTTTTAGAAAAACATGTCTGTCGAATGATTAAAATTTTATTTATTCTTATCTTATGAATATAAATAAATTATATTAATGTAAAAATATATTGTTTTATCTAATATATAAATATATATAAATTAATATCATACAAAAATATTTGTTATTTTATTTTAATTTGAAAAATTCATTAGGTCACATAAAAATAGTTATTCAAAAAAACACATCCTTTATATTCAATTAGTGTTGATATTATTTTATAAATGATTGGTATCCAATGAATTAATTTTATAGACATTTTGAAATCATAATATCAAAAAAATAATCATTTCATACCCACTATTATAATATCTTTATTTTAATGGGAATATAAAAAGATTATTTAGTTATTCATTAAAGCTCAATGTGGATTATCTTGTATGCTATCTGATATAATATCCCCTTTTAAAATCAGGGGTTGTTATAAAATATCATTTAAAGAGATATTGTAATATAAATTTATAAGAAAGATAATAAATAATTATGGAATTTATTTTATATAGAGTATTTCATGATGTTTTTTAATTAAAATGAAAACCAAAACATTATTCAAAATAAAAGGTTAGAATAAATGAGAGAGAGACTGAATAATATATGGTCATTAATACTATTAATTATTACTATGTGGATATATAGTATTTAAATTATATTAAAATGAATGAATATATCCCTAAATATATAATAAAAATCACATTTATTCTCTATATTTTCAGATTCTTTTTGAGATACAAACCATGGAACTATTTTCTACTTAACAAAACCATCATAATGAAAGAAGATCAAGTATGAAAGAAAAATATCATTTTTCACTGAATAGGGACATAAGATTTACATTGATAATTGGGTAACAATTTATATGCAAATATGATTATATAGTTTTCCTATACCCATCATATACTATATAATTATAAATAATATTATGTTTTTATATGGTTATATAGAACACATTCAAGTTAACAGTTTTAGATAGTCTTTATTGATCGTATTTAATTGAAATATGAGGGATATTTAGGTATCTCACTTGATTAATGTATGGTAGGAAAATTATTGATCCACTCAATTGAATAGGGAATTTAAAAAACTAATTGATCTAACTTCATCAAATTTCTTATCCATTCTATTGTACAAGAAGACATAAATATGGACTTTTCATTTTATCTAGTTATTGATGGAATAATAATGTTTATTTCCATACTCATTATCATGGTTTTTAAAATAATAAGGATGTTTTGTGTATGGGATAACAACCACATATCACTATAGCGTAGTCAACTATATTTCATGTAAACCTCGTTAAAAAATATTTTTTTCTTAATATGCATAATTTGTCATATCATATATTAATTCCAATTAAATACAAGATTACATGGGTAATATATGATGATTAATACATGAGACAAGTGAAGTTGTGAAAAGGGAAAATGAATTTAAATTTAATTAAATACTAAGATCATTGATAAATAACGCCACCAATGTTATACCCAACCCAGTGTGATCCTAAACCAGTTCAAAATCATTATCAGAGTCATTGATGGTTTTAAAGAGTTAGTATAACACACCATGATTTTATAGTATGTCTCTTATAAATTTATCATCTTTGATATATTATGATTCACACACCACCATGTTTAAAACTATGATATACTATTAAATTTTAACAAAACCATAGGAATAGTAATGTGACCATTATGAATAATAATCTGTCCAATAGAATAATGGCCTCACATATGAAAGTATAAACAAAATGTAGTTATATAATGAATTAAAATATGAAATATTTATTTATATATATCATATAATAAGTAAATGAATGTTTTTAAAATTATAAATTAATTATATTTATTTTTGTGGAAGTTATATGTTTATTAAAAATTTTGTAATAAATATAATTATTTAAAATCAAATTTTTTTCCAAAAATAGAATCATTAAATAATATTTAGTCTTATGTATATAAAATAATTTTACGATACCATTGTTAATTTTTTAAAGTGTGATAAAATTAGTTATAATATTAAAATAGGTATTTTTTAATAAATGATGATTTATTTAAAAATTAAATTTCACATATTTAAAAAAAATTCATAAAATGGAGTTCATTTTTCGACTATACACATTTTAAAATGTATTGGGTGAATTTTTTTGACTTTAATAAAATATTGGAAATTTCTTTGAATAATAATATTCGGTAATTTAAATTATTTAACATTATATGTAAATAAAATGAATTTTGGAGTCATGGATGATATATGTGACCATTATCTAGACAAAAATTATCTATATATATTTTTTAGTTATATTAATTAATAAATGTTATTGTATTGAGGAAAAATAATAAATAAAATAATAAAGTAATAAAAAAACACCCCTCTCATCCAATATAGATACCACACCACACCACCTCTTATTCTCAATCAATAAAATTTTTGTATATTTGTAATGTTATAGCCAAATACACTCCAAAACCTCTTACACACTTTTTAGTCTTTTTTGTTTCACTGAAAGTCCATTTCCATGTTCCTTAAAGAGGATCGCAAGGAGACGACACTAAAGTGGTAAAACCCTCTTTATTTTCCTTTTAAATTAATTTTTATTCTCCTCTTCTCACCACCCATTTCCAAAATAACATTATAACTACAATATAATATATATATATTTTTTATTTTTATTTTTATATAATATCCATTATCAAGTCCCTTTTGCTCTCTTTTTATTCTAAAAATGAAAATATTGCCTGTGAGGTGATGATTAACCACCTTCGTGGATGAAATATTTTAGTTTTTCATATAATAATTTAAAGTATTGGAATACAAAACTATTAATGGTTTAAAAAGATTATAGAAAATGTGTTAAATGATTTTTAATTTTTTTAACCAGTATATAATTAAATTATCAAATTTAATGATACTAATTTGTTATACCAATAAAAAACCTAATAAATTAAATTATTTTCATTTCAGTTTAATCTAAATAATAATACTACAAACATATTAATAAATGATCTATAAGACCATTTATAATTTTTTTTAATTAATAAAATATAATTTCAATTATATAAGATTATTATATTTTTACGTGAACCTCCATGTTTCTATATAGGATAACTGATCATGAAAAAAAAAGAAAATGATGCACCCAAGAACAAGAGGAATAAATTTTTTAACTCATCTAAACATCCATAAATGTACATAATAAAATGAAAATAAATAAATTCATGGATGGTTTTTTAATCTTGTAATTAAATAATTTAATTTGATTGTCCAGGACAATAAGTAGAAGTTCATAACACATTTACACATAAGGTAAGGGATTCTCTTCAATCCCCTGTTTTTCCTTTGGGTTATGCTTTATCTCTCTTTACCCCAATGTAATTATTATTTTTTATTATTTAATCTTCACAATAAAAAATGTGTATTTTCAAAACAAATTCACCTTTCTCTATTCATATTTTTTTTCTAGTAAATACAGGTTTTATAAGGTTTCCTTTTCAATTTATATCGATAAGAGAACATGATCAAAGGGAACATCCCAAAATCATACCAATATTAAATTAAGGTCCATAATATATTTTGAGAACCCAATATTCTTCTAAAAACAAAAAAAAAATCATGAGAATATATCATAGTTCATTTTTGGTTTTATACAAACAATTATTCTATTGTTTCATTTAATGAAACTTTTATATTTTCCATAAATCAACATAGAAGATAATCATTTCTAATGATCCTTGAACACTCATTTTATAAATTTTCTCCTAAGTTGGGGGTAAATTATCATGATATATGACTATTTTACCTTATTATTATCCATATATTATTTAAATATACTCTTTCACATACACCTTTATTATTAAAATAATTTATTTGCTTTATGACATGATTACAATACACATTTCGTTCCAATGGTAACATTTATCATTATTTTTTATTTATTATTTAAATTGATCTCTTATGATACCATATAACATATTTCATTGAATTTTTTGTGATCATTTATAATGTGTATATAATATCTTTATACCGTTCTCTATGTTACTCTTATTAGTTTATAACTATGTTGACTAATTGGAGACATTATTGAAATTTTATATTATAGTTTTAATGTGATTATAAATTTTGATTTTGTTTCAACCGTTAATATGATGAATAAATGTAACATAGTATGTTTTTGTTAGAGCCCTCTATATCCCCTTGATACATAAGTTTTTCTAATAAGACAAACAAGAACAGGTTTGGGGTGATTCCTTTCCCATTATGTAGACTTCTTAGTAAAAGATATAATGGTATGTTTAAGAGGTATTGTATTATGAATTACCACATTATGAAATTATTTATTTATAATAAATGAAATTTATATAATAGTTCAATATCTATGGTTTAGTATCATTCTCATGTGATTAACTATATGGAATTATTTGATCAGCTTTTATTCATGGTATATTGTGGTAAAATGATTCCTTTAATGAAATGTGTTTTTAGTTATTCATGGTGCCTTATTGATTGTGTTTATTTATTATAACATCATTTATATTACATAAAATCACTAATAATATCAGATCAACCCTTTAATGTGTTTTATTAACCCTCATAATTCCTGGATCTGTTTTATGATTGACATGAATCGATAATATCAGAGAAAATGGATGTTTCCAAAGGAGTTTCTATATTTTGTTTCTTTTCTAGTTGTCGTATAATTTTTTTTTATTTGGCTTCCCAAATATAAAAAAATATTTGGTCAATTGAGATTTGATAGATTGTTCATAGTACCAATGTAATAATGTAAAGTAGAAGCTTCAGGCTACTGGGGTTACAATATTTATTGTTAGTATTGGACGATGTTTAATAAAATATATGAAAACTAGATTTGATAAAAACATATATTTTGGAATTTTAACCTTATAATCGAATTTTATAATATTACCAAAGTAATAAATATATTAATTTATTGATTAGATATATCAAAATTTTATATTCAAAATAAGTGTTTTACTACATTAATATTATATATTATGTTTCATAATGTTATGATATAATATACTATATTCTATATTTTAGAAATAGTTTCAAGAATAATGATTAAAAACTATAGCGATGAAAATATACCATATAGGTAAATATCTCTTATATAATATATTTATGTAGGAATTTTTTTTCAACTAATGATGAACAAAATATTATAATACTAAGACAACCATCTCAGTTTTTGATAAATAACCATAATCTCATGGAACATCCCAATCCACAATGTGGTTTATCAATAATAGAACACATTACGCAAAAAAAATACATCCATCATTTAATGGGACTAAAAAACCATTTTATTTGAGAAATGTATTGGTTTTTTAGAAATTATATTTAACACATTGGGATGCTACCAAAGGGAAAAGATTTTTTCAAAAAAAATTCATATTTTAATAGATTCATATAAATATTGGAAATTAATTCAAAAGACAAAGGATGACTCTAAAATATAATATTTGGAATCATATGATATTCAGTAAATATTCATCAAAAAATATTTCACTTGTAAATATCTGGAGGAGACAAAGAGTTAATTCTTGAGTTTAGGATAGAAGGTGGATCAAAATGTATCTAAATATGAAGCCACCATTACAAGGATAACAAGGCTTGTTGTATAGAACATAAAAAATCCAAGGACATTGATTGACTATTTATTCAATGGTATAAATCTAATTTTATTACATTAACTATCCTAGAAATTATAATCATATCAGATATAATATCATGTTCCATTGAGCTGAAGAATGAATTTTACAAGACATATGTATTCCAAGGGATAGTAGATAAGAAGATGGATAATAAGTTCTCTGAAAAAGGGAATAAGAAAAGGGTAAGATGGGAAGAATGTAATTTAAAACATTTTACAATTGTGGGAAGAAAAATCATTGAATTGTCCTATTGGTAATGAGTGTTTTTTTACAAGTGTGGAGTAAAAGGACACTAGGATTGTGATTGAAATAGAATGAAGGAATTCAGCATTACACAATTCTTTAGTTGTAAATATATTGTACACTACACCCATGAATTTCTTAGATTTAATGGAGACCATCTCAAGGAAAGGCCAGGGTGAAAAGGAAATTCTTATGAATCACAAAAGATGAGGTAGTATTTCATGAAGATGTAGGGTTAGATACATTAATCATCGCCTAAAACTTTTTAATTCCTTTTTTATTCTAGATAATCTCAATCTTTTGTAATTTCAAAATTTTTCATTAGAAATTATATATTTCCAATTCACCTTAACAAAGAGGTTGTCATTCCAAACACATAGTATAAACCTTATTGCATTGAAGATGTGTCTAGTGTTCCTATTATTAAACATACACATGCCCTACATGTGGATTTTATTATCATTCTTATAGTTGATTCTTATATAATACTTTTCCTGGAATTTTTTTCAAAATATAATTAAAAATATTATTATAAGTAGAAGGAAATCATAATTCGTTTTAAAGATATAAAATTACTTATATTTAGAGTTGAGACTTCATCGTTTGAGTTATATTTGGTTCCACCAATAATATCTCAACATTAATGATATTCATGGATATGAAGAGAAGATAAAACCTATACATTTAAAAAATTAATTTCAAATGGAGGATACAACCATTGTATAAAATTAAATTGAGTTATTTCCAGAGGATTTACCTTGACATCCCCTGGTATGGGAAATTGAGTTTTCTATTGATTTAATTAACAATGAGTGATATATATCAATGAATCAATATAGAATGTCTATGATTATGTTAATAGAGTTAAATAAAGAATAAGAGGATATGAGTTAAAAGGGATTTATATTCCATAGTGTTTCATCATGGAGAGATCCTGTTCTATTCAATAAAAAATGATTGATCAATAAAAATATCGATTGGATATAGGAAGATAAATGCCACAATGATAAATAATAAGTAACCTCCTCCTTGAATTTATGACTTATATTTATATTTTCAAGTTTATAAATTATTTTTAATTATTTTTCTCCATTTTGGATATCACGAATTTTGTGTAAGGAAGAAATATATTCCAGTGAAAACATTTTGAAAAAGGTGTAGAAACTATGTGATTATAGTAGTCCCATTTTGACTAAATAATGAAGTCTCTATTTTTATGGATCAAATGAATAGATTATTAAAATAATATCATGATAAAAATGTTCTGGAATTTGTTGAAAATTTCTTGTTGTTATACAAATGCTACAAGTAACATCAAAACATCATGCATATTGTTCGCGAAACTCATAGACAAAAAATAGTTGTATGAGAACTTTAGAAAGTGTGAATTCTAGATTCAAAAAGATTTTTAGGCCATATTATCTATATGGATGGAAACTTAGTGGATCATACAAACACAAAGGAAGTCAAAAAATGGAATCGATGAACAATTATATATGAGGTTCATAGTTTCATTGGTGTATCAGGTTACTATATGTGTTTCATTCATAATTATTCATAACTAAAAAAACCCTTTATGTAATCTTACTCATTAGGGGGTCGATTTTATTTGAAAAAATAAAACATAAATAATTATTAGATGAATTGAATATGGGATTAGTGATTGAGATGATGTTGAATCCTCCATCGGGAAATTGTGGATTTGTTAAATTTAGTGATGCCTCAATGAAATGCGATTCATGTGTCCTGATGTATAATGGTGGAGTTATTACCTACTCATAAATTTAGTTATAAAATCAAGAACATAACTATCCAACTCACGAAATTGAGTTAGAATCAGTAAACATTTCCCTATACATATTGATAAGTTCACTATAATGTGAAAGATGAGATATATATACAGATTACAATAGATTGAAATATTTCTTCTAACAAGAAAATAATTAACATGAGGAAAATGTGATATCTCAAGACACTCAAGGATTATAAATATTCAGTAAACTATCACCCTTTTAACTAAAATAAGTTACTATGATCATTGAGAAGGAATGATCATGGATTTGTAAACCAAATTTGGATGAATAGTGATCCTGTTTATTTGGATGTAGTAAAGATTGAAATTACAATTATCAAGGAAGGTGAAACATAAATTATTTTCCAAATTATTTAAAAACAATCCATATTTTAATGGTTAAAAATATCCCTATCTATTGACTAGAATTTTTTAAAAAAAAATTAAAGGAATAAATGAGGGTAAATTGGTTAACATTGTATATGAAGATATACCTTTGATATTTGGGAAGATGCTTTTTGTTCCCAATATACATGATAAAAAAAGAGTTATTAGAAGAATACTATAGCTTGAAGTTCTCTATACATCATGTTAGAACTATTATGTATAGTTATTTGATGGAATTTATTGTGATAATATGAATAAATAAATTGTGGATTATGTATCATGATGATTAATTTTTCATTAGGTGATGGATAGAAGACAACACCCTAGACACTTTATGAAACCTATACCTATTATTACATGTAAATGGGATGAAATTATTATGGATATTGTCATTGGATTACAAAAAACGTTATGAAAGAATGTTGTGATATGATTATTTATTCATAAACATACTGAATCTGTTTATTTACATTCTATAAGGGAGGGATTTCCACTGGAGAACCTTGAACTAATATGTGGTAATTATTTTTTAAGACATCATGGTGAACCCCTATTGTTTATATTGGATCAAGATCGATATTTTATATCAATATTATCCATATTTTATATCAATATAACAAAAAGTATGTAAAATAGTAATGTTGGAAACTGGAGAATGGATTTTGAGTTTCATGTTGGATATAATGTTTTTCATAATGCATATCAATGGAAGGGTGTCCTAAGGATCAATAAAAAAGGTAAAATTATCCCCATGTACATATATCATTTTGATATTATAGAGAGAATTGGATTTTTGGATTATCATTTTGAAAGAAAACTTAATCTATCTAATGTACAAGATATTTTCTATATCTCTTTGTTATAAAAGTCCATTCAGTACCCAAAACATGTTCTCACATATAATGAAAAAGAATTTGAACATAATTGTTTTTACAATAAATAGAATATTCATATTATGGACACTATTTAATTGAATTTGAAGAATTATATTACTCAATAAGTAATGTTACATTTCAAAAATCATTAAATCGAAGAGGAGATGTGGGAACTTGAGTAAATTATGTTGAAGAGCTACCCAAAGTGTTGAATGAGGCAATATTTTGGAAATCATTAAGGTGAAAATCTTTAATGAATGGAATATTATATCACCCTGATAGTTTATAGTATGTAAATTTTAAATTTATCATCTTTGAAAGATTATTTTTATTAAAACACCAAGTTTAAAACCATAACAAACTACAAAATATTAACATGTCTTTTGAAATAGTAATGAGACCATTAAAAATAATAATATAGGAAATCGAATTGTATCCCCACCTATGAATGTATAAATCTTTTTTAGTTAACTTATGAATTAAATTATAATATATTTATATCATGTAATAACTAAATACTTGTTTTGAAAATGATAAACAAAGTATTAATATTTCATTAAAATTTAAATGTTTCTTTATAATTTAATATTTTCTAAAATGATATAACAAATTTTCAAAAAATATATTAAAAAATTACTTTGTGGTCTTAGGACTATAAAATAATTTTATGACACTTTAAATACCTTTTGCATGGTGTATAAAAGCATTTATAAAATTAAAGTCTACATTTTTCAAATAAATAATGACTTAATTTAATAATTAAATTTATTATTTTTTGAAAATTAGAATCCCAAAATAGATCATATTTTTCAGTTCTACCTCTTGAAGAATAATTAAGGAGAATTTTTTAGTTTTTCTAAAATAGTTGAATTTTTTTGTGAATAATGAAATATGATAATATAATGTATTAAATATTATATGTAATTAAATAAGTTTTTGAGTCATTATGAAGACATTGATGAATTATGTGGGAATTATCACAAACTAAAATTCTATATTTAATTAATTAAACCAAAAAAAATTAATAATATTGATTTTCATGAGCCAAAATAATGAACCAAGGAATTCAATAATAAAAAAACCCCTCTCATTCACTACAAATACCATCCCACACCACCCATTAACTATATATGTTCTAATATTTTAATATTGATTATATTCTACCAAATTCATCTCCCAAAAACCCACTCCCTAATTTTTTCTATCCAGTCTCACTGAAATACCATTACCATGTTCCCATAAGAGGTTCTCGAGGAGATGAGGCTCAAGAGGCAAACCCCAACTTTTTCTTTTCATTTATTTTCTTTTATTATTATCTCATCACCTAACCTTTCTAAAACAGAATGATAACTAATGTATAATATATATAATATATTAATATTATGTTAATGAAATATTTATCATATTTTTTATTCTCTTATATTTTTTTCCACAAATGAAAACATTGTTTGTGAGGTGTTGATTCACCTCCTTCATTGAAGACGAGTTTCCATTTTTCATTACTGGCATCGAGGCTGGTATTAAAACCACTATAAATGTTAAAAAAGATTATAAAATATTTATTAGAACTTATTTAATATTTTTTAACCATTATATAATATAATTATTCCATATAAACACACTAATTCATGATCGTTATAAAAAATACCAAAAATAATTAATTCAATTTCAGTAACATTTTATTTGAGGAACCATCCTCAAACAATAAAAAAAAGATATATAATACCATTAAAGAATATTTATTCTGACAATTTTTTTTAATTTTTTATGATAATTTTTTAAATATGAACTCTCACACTTCTATACATTTGAAATGATCATTAAAAAAATGAACACAGATGGACCCAAAAAAACACTATAACCTATATAAATGGTTATAAATGAACATACTAAAATCATAAAAAATAAAATAAATGTCAAATATGTTCTTAATTACGTTAATAAAAAATATAATATAATTATCAAGGATAGTAATAAAAATTATTGATTTCTTTTAGACATAAGGTAAGAGAATCTCTTTAAACACCGATTATTTTCATTAGGTTACGCTTTCTCTTATATTAACACAGGTTTATTATTCATAAATCTTATATAAAATTCATACATTATTTATTAATTTTCCAAAGATATGTTCCTATCCCAATTAAGTTTTATTTGATGGGTAAATTCATGTTTTATATGGTTTTCTTTTAAATTATTGTAGATAATAAATCCCAATTAATGGGAAATTCATATATTTTTACACAATTTAACATATGCACCATAATCAATTTTAATATAACAATATTATTCTAAATTAACTCCTTTTAGACTAAACAATATCTTAGTTCATTTCTGGTTAAATGAAAATAAATACACTTTTTTCCTCTTTTAAGACTCTTATATATTCCCATAAACCACTCTAAAGTGTCTCATTTATTTTTTAAATAGACCACTCTTTTTAAATGTTTTAAATTTATATGAAAAAAATAAATCATGATAAGTGAATATTTTCTCTTAATAATGTTCCTATGGCTTTTAAATACAATATTTCTTGGACAAAATCTTCACACATGTTTTTTCATTATGACATGATTATAATTCTTCTTTCCTTCTATGGGCAACACATTTGTTAATTTTTTTTATTATTATTTAATGTTAATATATTTTGATACCATATACTATATTTTATTGAATGGTTTATGTTCATTATGACTAGGGATGTACTATCTTGATGCCATTATACATATTATTCTATATAGATTATGATTAAGTGTACTGATTGGTGAAATTATTTACATTTAATATGCTAGTTAAATATGAATGTATATGTCAATTATGTTTTACCTCTATTATATAAGAAATGATTTGGACTTATTATGTGTAGGGTGGGGCCTACTATATCCCCTTAATGAATCCATAGTTCTCCTGAAAAAACTAGTCTATATTTTGGAATAGGCCTTACTTATTATATATACATCTTGTCTACGTATTTGATTGTACGATTATGATGTCATGTATTATGAATTAATAATTATGTGATTAGTTATTAATAATGTTTATTATTTATTACTTTTAAAATATCCATGGTTATGTATCATTATCATGTAATTATTTATATGCAGTCTCTTATCTTCTATTAATCCTTCCATATAAAGTTAAAATTATTGTTTTAATGGAATGTGTTGTTAATTTTTCACATTCTATTATTTTCTATGTTTATTTAGGATAGATTCTTCTATATTTTAAAACCTTATTGATCATTTGAAATCACACTATTATTATGTTTTATATTTCCCCACGATTTCAAGATATATTGATGGATATTATAAAAAAATATGGATGTTTTCATAGATGTTTCAATATTTTATTTCATTTCATATTATAATGTGAAACTTTTGTTTTTGATAATTCAATAATGATACAAACTACACATTCATTTCTGAGGCAATAACTTAGTCATAGAACCATGTAATTAATTGAGGAATCATCTCTGTGCTACAAGTGTCCGAGTGTTTATAGTTATAACCCGAATTTAAGAAACCTTCAATAAATGAAGGGAATTTTGAATCACAGCATAAAAAAACAGAGCTGATAAAAAGGTATGTGATCCATCAGTTGGGTACATATGATACTAATAATATATAGTCGAATCTCTCACATCTTCTATGTTCATTATTCATCTTTAGGGATAAGGTCCAAGTCGATTTTAATTTTTTGTGATCATCACATAATATAAAAGGACCCAATTTCTTTAATTTTATCATAATATAGAAAAGAGTTTAAATTATATTTCATAGTGATCTATATCAGGTAGAATTAATTTTTTTATAGATATAGATCTCATTATGATAAAATCAAACTTTTTAAAATTTATTCTCTTTATACTATATGTTGATTAATGATGACATATTAGGAAAATATATGAATTTTTTAAATTTCATTAGTCAATAGATATCCCTAGAAATATGTATAATTATATAGTATGACTATACCAAGTTATCCTATATGGATTCTATATATTATTATATATATATTATTGATATATTTATAGTCAAATTTATAATATTTTTGTGTTTTGATTGATATCCATTTATTTTCAATTTCCAATAGCCCAAATTAAATTTTTTAGTATGAATTGAATTCATGTAGATAACTATACTAGTATATAAACATAGATAAAATATTTATGTAATCTTATATACCATTATTTTCCAAAATAACCCATGTAAATATATTCATTGATTATTAATCCAACTATTGATATGTTATTTATAAATAAAAATTGTTTTATGTATCAATATTACATATTTAAAATATAAAAGAAATTATTTGGAAATTTTCTTATTGGGTTGGGCCCAAAAATATGTATCCATATGGTGAACTGGTATGTTTCGTGACACAATGTCGATAGTGTATTAGATTCATCCATATGAGTTATGTCTGATCACATGGATAAAGCCCTTGAATATATTTTTATGATGAATGGAATTATAAATTCAAAAATTATGACATATATTCATTATGAAATCTATAATTATATAGACTTTATATTATTCTTACATGTTATTTGGCATTTAATAATATTTAATATTTAATCCTTTCAAATTATATATATTGTGATAATAATTTATATAAGTTCTTTGATAATGTATCCCTTAATGTGTTCTTCAACTCGATATATTTTATATATCCCTATATCTATATGAAATGAAAAATTATACTATATTTAATAATGAATTAATGGATTATAAAACTTATAATGTTATGTTGAACAATTTTTTATGTTCCATGTAATTTATGTTTTTGTAATATGAATAATTATTTTATATATCTTGTTTCCTAAGGGAAAATAACATATAATGAATTGGTATGTGATCACACATACTCTATTCAAATATAAAATGATACCCCATTATATTATGTGAATTGATCAAAATATATTAAAAAATTAAATATTTGTAAAAAAATAATCAAATAGATATCCAAATAAAATTACCTATGGGGAGACCTATCTATCCATTGGAACTAATATAAATTCCTCCATCTTGATATTCTAGATAATTAGAGTAATTATATATTTTGATGCACATTTTTAATAATTTATTTTATCAATGGTGTATTCTAACAACCCAATCAATAAAGAATAATAGTTATACATTAAAATGGTTATTGTTATATGGAATGCTAAATAAACTTCCATAATTATTTGGTCTCTATGAGACACTTTATTGTTATGGAACACAAATTTGATAAACAATGATTCATGTCATTGTTTCTTTATTTCATTTTTTCATTTTTATTTTTTGTAAATTTTATTCTATTTTATTTTACATGATGGTTGAAATCCTATTTTTCCCCTACCATTTCATGATATTTAAACTCTTTAGATTCAATGTAATTACATAAGTATATTTATCTATGTATTCCATAAAAATAACATATAAACATAATCTTCAAGGTAGAATGTGAATTAGGATAGAAGTTCCTCATTCACTATAAGATATTTTTTTATTGTGGTTATTGATGATGATATGTTTTATGAAAAAAGATCATTTAAATCAATTTAATTTTAATATTTTATTTTTATTGTCATGGATATATTTTTATTGTTCATAAAGAGTCAATAGTATCACTTCAATCATTAAATATTAGTCACTAGAGAATGAGATGATGAATTATATAATGATTTAATTTTTTAAGTAGTACCAAGGGGTACTATCTAATTTTAAACATTCATGGGTTATTTTTATTCTCTATATATCTATATGTTATAAATTATTATCATCATAGTGTCAAAGGATGTTTTTAGAATATTATTTAATTTCACGGTAAATCCATTAGTTATTTAATGTAACTTTTAAACAAATTATATAATGGAATAGGATATATGGACTCCGGTTGTGACTAATATGACAATATTGAGATTAATAAAATTGAATGAACATATACTTCAAAAATTATAACAAGAACAATTTTTTGGGAAACCATCAGGTTATAAAGATGCTGACTATCTTAACTATTAAGATCATGAATATCCCCTAGAGGAATTGGAAATAATCAAAAATGTGTTTTCACAAAATTCATTTCAATCACTATTCATGTACAAAAAATGAATTATGTTGTGTCATCTACTATAGAAAAAATGGTTGACTGTTTCTATTCTTCTAGAGAGTTTTCATTTTCATGTACATTGGATTAATCACACATTATGTGTAACATGAATATTGACGAGATTCTCAATGTCATTTTCAAAATATCACTTTTACCTCATGATTTTGTGCAGGGTCGAACTTATTAGTTAGTGATAGAAATTAGTAAAATATATTTGGTAACATAAATTTGGTTCAATAAGTTATCGAAAAGAAAAACATTTGTATGAGAAGAATTTGATTGTATTAGAAGATTATACTTCAACTTTAAACTGTGACCAACAAAATAATGGTCTTGAAAACACATATTGTAATTACAATTTATCATAAATAATAAAATTATAGATGATCAATATTTGAGGATTAGTATTAATAAAAGTGATTTATTTTAAAATTATTGTTATATTTTCTCTAATAATGGGTTTCGACCCCCTCAATTTTTAATGATAATAATAATTTTTTTTTTGAAAAAAAGTATCCAAATATTTATCTATTGTATAAATGGATCTCTATATATAAAAATCCAAAAAAATATAAAACAATTTCCATATAATGAAATGAATTAAACGAATAAAACCTACAATGATATAATTTTAATCCATGATCTTTATTACCATATTCTTCATTTTTCAATATGGGTTCCACTTTTTGAAAATAATAATAATTTAATGTTATTCATTTTTATATTTGATATCCACTTTAGAATATTTATATAGTAAATATGTATTGGCAAAATAACATTCCATTGATTAAACAAATACCAAACTAATTATATTAAATAACATTAATTACCCAAAAATTTAGTATTATTATATTATCCACATAGTTATGTATTTAACTCGTAAAATATAAAAATCAACTCATAAAAGTTGATATACTGACGGTGAATCCAGATTTTATACTCATATTATTCCTATTAAGTATCATAATTTTCGAAAAAGGATATATTAGTGAATTAATTAATCTATGAAGCATTCATGTCATGATGATTCATTATAACATGTGTCTGAATAAAAATACTCCTAAAATGTTATTTTTACATTAACAATTATCCAATTGATAGAACAAGAATATGAATTTACTTAATGGAGAAAATACCTAAAAATATCACACATTAGTTAATAATATGTTGACAAATAGATGGTTCATGTTATCAATATTACACTACTGAGACTTGAAATAGTCAATATCATTTAATATAATTACTCTTATATATTAATACTCATTAATAAAAAATGAAAGATATTTATTTTTGGGTTTTTAGGAAACATAATTTCATTAGAATATATATATATAAAATAATAACCCATAAAATATTATTATATAATGAGAGTTATAGAATAAACAAATAAATTAAGTAAAAGACATATCTTATCTATGTAAAAATATATATATATAAATATTATGCATATTTATTATTAATAAAATAATTAATATTTTCTCACATAGTGATGATTAAATATTATGAATCTAAAAAAATTTATAAACATGTATCATTATTTATGTTGTTATTTAGTGTTGGGTTACAAATGAAAATAGTTGAAACTGGAAATAGAAATTTTTTATTAAATGAACTAATAAACATATATAAATATATTTGAAAAATTTATATTAATTCATTGATTTTATATATGAATTATCAATATATCTTTATTGTGAAAATTAAAGTTTTTTCATAAATTATGTTATTAATTATATTTTGTAGGTATGTAGATGTGTTTTTTTACATGTTATACTTTAATCATTTATAACGTAATTTCAGATAAACATCATCATGGTGTTGAAGAGGCTGACATGTGGTTATTTTTATTGTATAATATAAGGAAAACAATCTTAAAACCATGTTTTTATAGATTGTGATTTCAAGGTTAACCACAACCATTGTGACCATTCTATTTTTTATTCAAGCTAACTACATTACATATAACAAATTATTAGATATAATTTCAATTATCTATGAATAAATATTAATTGTTATCTCTTTAGAGAATAAAAAAATTCTAATAAATTTATTAACTAAAAAAACTACATTGTGGTATCTATTTTGGAAATAATATTCAATGATATGCCAATATTTTATCTTTTTTAAAAGAGAAATAATTCTTATTTATTATTTAGGGAGAGAAAAAATATCATTTTTTGCATAAAATGTTCTAGTTTTTAATGTGCTTACATTTGTCTTTAGATATTCTTAAAATAACAATGAATCTTTTTTCAAATCTGGTTTTACATGCTCCACTAATGAAAATTAATATCATGAAGCATTTTATCATGTAGAACATTGAAATTATATATATTTTTAAAAAATAGATTTTCTTACAATAATAAAGAAAGTGGAATAGGTATTTATCTAATGTTTGTCAAAATATTTATTTCCAAAATTGATGTATATGATAGAAATCTATCCATATCATTTTTTAAGAAAGTATATGGTTCCCCCTTAATGAACATGTTTCTCGGATATTATTTTTTGTAGTTAAAAATTCTATTAATAAAGATATATGATATATTTTTTAAAATATTAATTAAATATATTACTAAGAGATATTATACACATGAGATGATTTTCTAAAATGTAAATATTTTTATTAGAATACAGACAAGGAGAACCTGCCTATTTGTAAAATTCTGATTTTAATGTTTGTTTATGAATTGGTGACTGTGGAAATAGTAATATTATTTTTTATGTATGTGTATAGGAAATATATTTAGAGTATTTATATGATTTTTTGGAGAATATAATATTTTTCTGGATGTGTTTATGGTTGTCTATATGTAAATGTGAACAATTCTTATGAGAAACATCGAAATTGTTGACTATTATTATAGTGTATTACACTATGTTAATGAATTTAGAAATAGAATAACAAGAACCCAATTTATTGATACATTTTAGAGTTATTTTCAAAAAATGGTAGATAAGAAAATTTAAAATGGGGTTCATTTAAGAAATAATATGATTGAAAGATATGATGACCCTAGATTTGTATATTTTATAAATTGAAGGATTATGGGTTGAATATATTGATGAAATAGAAATTATTTATCATATAATACATCATATTTTTTATCTATCATTATTTAAAAAATTAATTCATTTTTATAATCTTGTGGACTTTGATTTTTCATAAGAAATAAAGTTAATTTTGATGGATAAAATTGAGTAAACAATTATTGAAGATAAAATTCGAGTATTGATTTTTTATGCTTAATAAAATTAATAATTGCCCTATGGTGTTCTCCAAATATTTAAATAGATTTATTATGGATGGAGAATTACCATTGGGGATAAATAAACTGGTGTAGATGAATCCAAGATTTCATTCCTACGAAGAAAATGTACATAAGATATTTTATAATGGATATTTTATTGATTATGGTCAAAAAACAATACAGAGGACCTATATGGAATCCACATTACAAAATGGTAATGTAGGGAATATTTGTTGTATTTTTTGGATTAATAAAAATGGGTAATACATTTCATTATTGTTTTTGGTTATAAAATTCATGTTATGTACTTTAATGTGATGACCATGATATGATCCATAAATGGATGAAACAGGTTGAGTAGAAGATAATAGAGTTCCCAATATGATTAATAAAAAAATAAAGGGATATAATTATTTCACAATATATCTTAGACATTTTGGAATATATAACCTATAATAATTTATCTCAATATTTTTTTATGTTGGTGAGAATATGACACTGAGACTTGACTGTGGATTTGATCCAATTTTAAAGAAATGGCTTATATAGTTTTCATATTCATTTTCAGAACAATAGAAAGCATCTACTGCAATTGAATAATATTAATTGTGGTTATTCTCTACAACCATAAAAGTATACTGTTTTATAGGATGGATTAGGAATGATTTAGGACCCAAAAAAATAGTTCTAGTTCAAAATTTATTGTCACTTGTAGTTGGTCATATTATAAAATTGTTTTTTCAAAATCGTGTTAGTGAACTCCAGCAATAATTATTTCGTTCCCCCACATGATTCCTAGCATCATGAACTCATTGATGAATCCTTATCTACATGTTTAATTAAATACTCACATGACCTATTATTTTAGGCCTTGATAAACCCATTCCTATCTGGATATATACTTATCCATTGGCCAGTCTTTAGGCTCCCTATTAATAAAATCATAGAAAACAACCTATAAATTCACAATTGTATATATATTATGTTTTTTAATGAAAATATTTGTTCCAAGTTCCATATATGGTCACCATAAGTAGTGTGGGTTAGTTATTACCCATATTAGTACTCATATATGAGTTTTTTCTATGAAATGAGACCCATCCCATACCTTATAGTTTTTATATCGAATCCCAAATGAGTAACTTCTGCATAAACCAATCCTTTATATGAACATAACACATTCCCAAATAGCCATAGATTATTTCCAAATCAATTTTATAGAAATTATGCATTTGATATATATATAAATACAAAAGTTTACATAAATCAAATTATAGAGTCATTCTTTAATATCCAAAAGTAAATCTCACCTAGGTCTTCCCAAAATGGATCCACACGTAGACCATGGAGTTAAAAAAATACAAGGGAAAATTATTATCCTTCATGGATGATTGGATACCCTCTCATTTAGGACACATTAATGTATTCACATTCTGTGAGGTCACATTTCTTCAAACACCTTTTCTAGGTTCACCCACCAGAGAAACCATCAGCCTAGTAAAATACCATTAAACCACATTTCCAGGTCACCAACCCTGGAATTCATTCCCCTATATCACTAAAATGTTCATAATCCATCCATGTAAATAATTAAGTTCTAATAAAAAGTATCCCTTACACTATAAACCTTCTTAGTTGAGTCCAACACAATTTTTTTGTAACATATAAAATAATTAACTTGATCCTAAAAAGGAAAATGAGTCAAAAATAACAACATGTTTTCTCTTGAAAATGTATGTTGATATATTCTTCATGGATTTATAGTACAAATTTATTCTATATTCTCTAAAACATTTCCTCAAACACATTGATCCAATTTTTTCCTCATGGTATCTTCTGATCCAAAGATTTGGGATTCTCATTGTGGATTCCCAATGTTCATTGAGTTAAGATAATCCTCATAGAACACAAAATAACTTCATCTATATCAACTTATAGAGTAATCAATAATAGTAACTATTATACATGTCACATTCCAAATAACATATAAATAAAATTTAACAACTAGTCTACAATAGATGACTTTACACAATTTGGAATTATTCACGACATAATGAATATAAAAAATATAATATATTTCATAACACATGAGCCTAAATATTATAAAATGTTGGATTAAATATTATTAAACTATTTCATTTTATGTTCCAACTATATGGATACATAAGAATCCACTTTCATTGGTCTAATCCAAACTATACAACACCTCCAACCTCCTTTAATAGGATTTTAATACCCCCTGGATAATAATAAATTATATAATGCCTTACTATTTGGGGTTAAAATATATATATTAACTTTATACTCTTATTGAATTAAAAATTACTTAATTACCACATTTAATGTCCTCTTAAGACCATGGTTTCAACAAATTAATTTCTCAACACTATAATTTTTTTTGTTTCAGGGAAGGATCCCATGAACATGAAAAAAATCTATAATAGTTACTCAGACATGGAACAATACCACTTGATGGAAGATCTAATGTAGCACCCACGGTTTGAGTTATATATCCTTTTTATTATTATTTATGTGTTTAATGTGCATGGGATGATTTGAAAAGTGGTTGATGGAGTTTGGAATGGTTTTGGATAAGATTGGAGGCTTTTCTTAGGGAGCACAGTTTCAGCATGGTTAGGGGAAACATTGTAGGTTCTCTAGGAAATCGTGCAAGGGGAGACAGTAGGCTTTGCATGGCCTACGTACGGTTTCCCAAACTATGTGATCCAACTGTGTGAACCCCTTCTCTTGAGGCAGTATCGTGTGCACGGTTAGCACATGGTTTGTCAAACCGTATGGGATAATCGTCCGGCCACATAAAATAGGGTTTTAAATTAATGTGACACTCAGGATTGCCTCATTCCACTCCAAATCCTATCCCGCTCGAACCTCACACAGTATTTTGGGATATCAGGTGTTGAAGGTGATCTCCTACTGATTTTGTAATCATTTTTAAGAGGTTTCGTGGTGGATTGAGGGTGGTTTCTCTTAGGTGAGTCTATCTTCATGGTTTATTTGTGTTTTCCTCTAGATCTACATCTTTGTCCCTCTCAGCATTCTATAACTACACTCGTTGTGTGTAGATCTGGGGGTGTGGTTGACTTGGATGTAAATTTTAAGGATTAGGGATGTGAGGGAAGTAGATCTAGAGATGTTTTGGTGGTGCGTTTGATGGTTTTGAAGAGTTGTTGCTTGTGGGTCGATTTCACAGGAACTCTAAAGGTAGGTGGCTTCTTCTCTTGACACCTCATGATTTGAACTAGTGTTTTGGTTAAAATTAATTTGTGTTGAATAAAATTAATTGAGTTTTTGATGTGAAAATTCAGATGGAAATCCCATTGTTATGGTTTGGGGATTTTTGGGAAAAAATGTTTGTGGAAAAATTCACTTGATGTGATTTTAAAATGGTATTTTAAAATGAGATGTTTTGTTGTATTTATTAAGATGAATTGATAAAAGGGTTTTCAATAAAAATAGTTGTTTTATTGAAATGGATTTTGTCATGAAACATGTTAAAATTTTGTTTTCATTAAATGTTAGATTTATTGAAGTGGATTGGAATGTAACAGAAATGGTTGATTTCGACTTTTTGTGGCCTTGATGGGTTATATGACCGGTTATATTGGTTTTTTTAATGTTTCATGGAAATGGGTGAGAAGTACCACTAGAAAAATGGGATGAATAGTGGACGGAAGGGCCACCATCAATAGCAAGTGGGTGGGAAGTACCACTTTAGTGGATTGGTAATGAATGTGTTGGACGGGAAGTGCCACCATGTTATGTTTTGTTCTCTGTTGGTGATGTTTGTATATGGGGATTTTGAGTGAAATATGGAAAAGGTAATCGGATTATGGCATGGTTTATTTGGCTTCCTTTTGTGGTATGTTTGGCTTACAGAATTATTGTTTGTCTTTCCATGGGTTTACATGGATTTGGAAAGATGGATTGGTAAGGGTGTGTTTGGATTATGGTAATAGATTCACTTGTAATTATTTTATATAAATAGTTTTATATATATTTGTTAACGATATTATCATAGTGTCATGTGTAGGGAAGTCATTTGTAGAAAACCTACTGAGTAGTTGTACTCACCCCCTGCTTTATCACTTTGGTGTCATTTCTGATGTCATCTATCGAGATGAAGGTAAAGGTAAGGCATATCATTGCTAGTGGTTTATGGTGATTCTTGAGATTGTGTTGGTGGAACTTGGAGCATGGAGCTTGGTATGTAGTTGTGGTGGTTTCATCGCTCATGTTGTTTTTCTATTTATTTTCTTCTTTGTATTCTGATGTTTGGTGGACATGTTTAGTTGAACGGTTTTGGAGACACTTATAGGCAATGAATATCTAATTATCTTGGGTGTATCTAATGAGATGAGAAGGTAATCCATGGTATAAATGACTTCTATCTAGGATGCAAATTTAATTTTAGTATAATGATTTATGGTGTGATATGAATTTGTGGATTTTTAAAAATTTGAATTGGGTTTCAAAACGTAAGGATTTGAAACATGGAAACCATTGGTTTTTTGAAAATGATTTGGTTTTCAAAAATTGTTAAAAATGGAAAATGTGGAACGGTGGAAAGCTTCGTTGTGATAGTGTTGTGTAATGTGATTTGAAATGGGAATTGTTGAGGTCTACGGAAGTGAGACTCATGGTTGATTGTTTTCTGTTGATAGAAATGGAATCGGGTATGCGTCGTAGAGAAAAATCAGAAGTGTCCGATGAGAACATGGTTGCACATGAGCCCAGGGTGAACCAGAAGTTAGTCCAATGCTTAGTGAAAGCTTTCTATGATGTGGGAAGTATGAATATAGTGGAATATCCAAATCATGTTGATTATTTGACTCAATTTAAATTAAAGGAACCACTCGACTTTAGGGGTGATTCAGACCCGGAAAGGGCAGAGGCATGGCTGGGTAGAATGAACAGAATTTATGATTTCTTAGGGATGCCGACAGAGATGAAAGTAAAGCTAGAAACGTATAAGCTAGATGATCTTTCCCTACAGTGGTAGGAGTTGGTAGTCCAAGCAGGGACAGACTAGGTTATGACTTGAGAAGTCATTCAATATTTTTTTAATAAACAATTCTACCCACGTACGTTCCGAATTCAACGCACATCTAATTTCATCAGTCTGAGGTAAGAGCATATATCTATGACGGAATATACAGCTTTGTTTATGAGCTTAGTGCAGTTTGTACCCGATGTGGTGGGATGCATGCCGTTAAAGGCAAGGAACATTGAAGCGGGGTTAAGACAAGAGATACATTCAAAAATAGTAGTGATATGTATTGGTTATTATACAGAGATGGTGAATCAAGCATCGGTGGCTGAGTGGGATATGTTGGGAGCTCTGAGAAAAGGAAGCATGGTGTTACCCATAAGGAATAGTGGGAACTCAAACGCTGGGTTCAAGCGTAGGAGGGACACTTATTCCCCAGGTGAGAGTATGGAACATAATCCGATGACAGGCACGGTAAATCTTCCTTCAAATCCCCAGAGCAAGCCTGGATGTTTTCAGTATGGCTCTACAACACACATCAAATGATACTAAAAGACACAACATCAAACAGGTCACAATTGTAAGCAGATGGGGCATCTGCAGCGTTAATTTACGAATTCTCCAATGTCGGGTGCGCATGACACTCCTCAGGAATCACAGATTTCGTATGCATTAACCGGTAGGGGACAGTAGCATACCCCTCATCAGCAGAGCGAAGTCAGTTATGGTGATTCTCGGAACATCACAACTCCTCAGCAGAACAATAAAGAGAAGAGTGTGGTAACAAAGGCACTGTTTGGAGCCAAGAAAGTTGTGGTGGAAGATCATTCAAGACCATCCACGATGCGATGAATTTTTCTTTTAAATTCTAACTTGATGCAAGTGCTATTTAATATGAGTTCCTCACAGTCTTTTTTTGCTACACATGGGGTTCAGTTGCTGTGGTTATGGGTAGAAATGATGCCTTCAGTTTTGAAACCTCAAACTCCTCTGGGTGAAAGAGAGTGTCAAGGATTCTTGTGTAGAGCATGTTGTATTGTCGTGGGTGAGGTTGAGTTAATGTGGAATTTCTCAATGCTTGAGATGGATGGGTATGATGTAATACTGGGAATGGATTGACTTGTGGCATTTAAGGCCCACATTGGTTGTTATGCACGGACTGTGGCTTTTACGACACACGATGGCGTTAGACATCTCTTTATAGGAGAGAGACATGGAAGGCAGCGTGCAACGGGTTTTTTGGCACCAGCAGCAGGCATGTTATCGTATTAGTTGGTGATATTTTCATTGGAATTGATAGAGGGTGTTGAGAAGTGTGTTCATCCAGTAGCGGTGGATCGGTTCATATATGTTTTTCCATAATAATTCTATGGGTTACCTCCTGAAAGTGAAGTAGAGTTTATGATTGATCTCCTTTCAGGGACCAATCCTATCTCACATCCATCTTACCATATGACACTTACTGAATTGCTGGAATTGAAGGTCTAGTTGGAAGAGTTAGAAAACAAAGGGCTTATCCGGTCTAGCATGTCATTGTGGGCAACACCTGTGTTGTTTGTAAAAAAGGCGGATGGAACTATGAGGCTTTGTGTTGATTATCGTCAATTTAACCAAGTTAGGATAAAGAACAGATATCGACATCCATAAATTGATGATTTATTCAACTAGTTGAGGGGAGCCCAGCGGTTCTCCAAGATTGACCTGAGGGCGAGATATCATCAATTGAGGGTGAGGAAGGACAACATTCCTAAAACAGCTTTCAGAAGTAGGTATACCCATTATGAATATGTGCTTATGCCCTTTGGTCTAACGAATGGGCCAACAATGTTCATGGAATTGAATAATAAGATATTTTATAGATATCTGGATTCATATGTGGAGGTATTTTTAGATGAAATTATGGTGTATTCAATGATAAGGGTAGGGTATGAGAAGCACTTAGCGACAATGCTGGGGATCATGAGGGAAAATCGGTTTTATGACAAATTGTCAATGTGATACTTTTTTAATACAAGATTTTTGTTTTTTGGGCCATGTGATTTCATTAAAGTGGTGTTTCAACGGATTCTAAAAAAATATAGGTTGTTATCTAGTGGAAACCGCCAAAGTATGTGTTTGAGGTACGATGTTTCCTCAGTAAAGATGGGTATTATCAGCGTTTCGGTCAAGATTTTTCACGTTTGACTTTACCAATGATAGATATGACAAGAAATAATGTTCCATTCCATTGGAATGAATAGTGTTATTAGTGTTTCGAAGAGCTAAAGGGTTTCCTTACATCTTCACTAATATTGGTTTTTCCAAAACCCAGAAAAGGGTACGTGGTGTATTTTGATGCATCTGGATCAGGGTTGGGGTGCATTCTAATGCAAAGGAATAATGTGGTTGTGTATTGGTCACGACAGTTGAGGATTCATGAGAAGAATTACCCAGCTCATGATTTAGAATTCACAGTAGTGGTCCATGCTTTCAAAGTGTGGTGTCATTATCTCTTCAGTGAGAAATTCATGGTATATATAGATCACAAGATCTTAATGCACTTTTTATCTCAAAGGGATTTGAACATTAGAGAATGAAGATGTATGGAATATCTTCAAATGTTTGGTTTTAACTTTATGTACACAAAGGGTAAGGGAAATTCGGTGGAAGATGAATTAAGTAAAAAATCATATGCTCAGGTGTTGAAATTGGCATCAGACTAGTGGAAGTTGATGTCGGTTATAGCTGACATGTAGTTGGAATGTAAGGACTAGGGTGACAGAGCGGTCTTATTTCTGGTCTTGTTGATTCCTAACATGGTGTCACTAGTCTACGAAGCGACGAAATCTATTTCTGAGTGTGGGACCATGAGGTCAAAACTTAATGGTGGGGAGACCATTGAGGGTTGGCAACTAAAATGATATTCATTTTTGTATTTTCGAAATCAGATGGGTGTACCAATTTCTTCTTAGGAGGATCTTTTTAGGGATTATTATCATTCTAGCTAGGTTGTTCATCCTAGAATTCAGAAAATGTATAAAGCATTGAGAGCGTAGTTCTGGTGGGCTAGAATGAAAGGAAGTGTGGTTGTGTTTGTTTCGAGATTCTTGATTTTCCAGCACATCAAGTTAGAGCATTAGAGGCTAGAAGGAATGTTGCAGTCATTACCAATCCCTATTTAGAAGTGGGAGAAAAAAGCGATGTATTTTGTCAGAGGTAACCTAAGAATGGTCAGGAAGCACGATGCCATTTGGGTGATAGTGGATCTACTAATGATGTCGGCCAATTTCATCTCAATTCGTGAATCTCATACGGTTGAGTATATATCCAAAATATATATCTGGGAGGTGGTAAAAAGGCATGGTGTTCAAGTGTCAATTGTATCAGATAGAGATTTGAGGTTTACATCTCTTTTTAGAAATCTTTGCCACAATCCATTAGGACATAGTTGACTATGAGTAGAGTATATCAACATCAGACGGATGGTCAATCCGAGGGGATGATACGAACTTTGGAGGATATGTTGTGGGCTTATGTCATGGAATTTGGTGGCTCTTTGGAGAAGAACTTTTAATTGGTTGGGTTCTCATATAATAACAGATATCCAGAATCTACATATATGACTCCATTTGAAGCATTTTATAGGTGGTTGTGTCGTTCTCCACTATGCTGGGTGGAAACGGATGAGTCCTCGATGGTTAGACCGAGCCTGGTCTAGGAGACTACATAGAATATCATGTTAATAAATAAGAGAATTGATATGGCTCAGAGTTATTAGAAATCATATGCAGATCATCGTTGATTTTTGTTGACGTACGAGGTGAGTGATCATGTTTTCTTTAGGTTCTCTCATAGGATGGGACATCTTCAGTTTGGGAAGCAAGGAAAATATTCTCTGAGGTATATTGGACGTTTTGAGATTCTTGAGTGGGTTAGTGAGGTGGCTTATTGGTTGTCTTTTACACCTAGGTTCAGTGTGGTGCACTATATGTTTTATGTGTCACAGTTGAAAAAGAATCAGCTGGATTCGGGCCATGTTATTCGATGGGATCATGTTGAGGTAGATTCGGATGCTTCGTTGGTGCACGTTCCATCGCGGGATATGGATAGGCAACAGAAAGCCTTGTGGGGTAAAATAATCCGTCTGGTTCGGGTTTTGTGGCACTATGGCCAGATCCAAGAGGAGACTTGGGAGCGGGAGAAAGAGATGGTCAATCAATGGCCTGAGCTCTTTCAGCAAAACGTGTGTTCAATACTTTCTGAGAATGGAAAGTCCAATGGTGGGGAGAATGTAGAACCCCTAGTTTGAGGTATGTAGCCTTTTTTTATTCTATATTATGTCTTTAAAGTGCATTGGATGAGTTGATAAAAGGTTGGGAGAGTTTGGAATGGTTATGGATAAGTTTGGAGGCTTTTCTAAGGGAGCACAGTATGAGAACGGTTAGGGGAAACCGTGTGCGTTCTCTAGGAAATCGTGCAGGGGGAGACAATAGGTTTCGCACGGCCTGAGTACGATTTTCCAAATCATGCGAGGCAACTATGTGGACCCCTCCTTTCGAGGCAGTAGCATGCACACAGTTAGTGCACGGTTTGTCAAACAGTGTAGGCTAACCGTGCAACCAATTAAAAACAGGGGTTTTAAATCTGGGATCACTCTGGATTACCTCATTCCTCTCCAAATCCTCTCCCACATGAGCCTCACTTTGGATTTTGGGTTGTCAGCTGTTGAAGGTGACCTCCCACTAATTTTGGAAGCGTTTTTAAGAGGATTATTGGTAGATTGAAAGTGATTTCTCCCGGATAAGTCTCTCCTCTTGGGTTTATTGGGTTTTCCTCAAGATCTACATCTCTCTCTCTCTTGGTTCTCTAGATCTACACCTGTTGTGTGTTGATATAGGGTTGTGGTTTCCGTGGATGTTAATTTTAGGTCTTTTGGATTTTAGTGAACGATATCTAGAGAGGTTTTGGTGGTGTATTCACCGGTATTGAGGAGTCATTGAATGCAGGTCGATTTCGCAGGAACCCTAATGTTAAGTGGCTTTTATCTTGAAGCCAGTTGGTTAGAACTAGTGGTTTGGTTACAAATAAAATTTGTTTCTTCAAATTTATTGTGTTGTTGATGTGCGAAATCAGATGGAAATCCATTTGTTATGGTTTTGAGATTTTTGGGAAAAAGGCCTTGTGGAAAAATTCACTTGAGGTGATTTTATAATGGAATTTTAAAATGAGTTGCCTTGTTGGATTGATTAAGATGAATTAAGATATTTTTTCAATAAAATGGGTTGTTCTATTGAAATTTGGTTTGGCATGTAAAATTGATAAATGGTGTTTTAAATAAAAGTTTGATTTATTGAAGTGTATTGGAATGTAATGGAAATGGTTGATTATATGTTTTTGTGGTCTTGATGGATTATATGCTCTGGTATGTTGGCTTGTTTTAATGTTGTGTGGGTGTAGGTGGGAAGTGCCACTATAAAAAGGGGATGAATAGTGGATGTAAGGGCCACCAACAAGAGAAAGTGGGCGGATAATACAACTTCAATGGATTGGTAATGAATGTGTTAAACGGGAAGTTCCACCATGATATTTGTGTGCTTGGTTAGTGATGTTTATAGATGGGGATTGTGATTGAAATATGAAAAAGGTATTCAGCTTGTGGCATGATTGATTTGTCTTCCTTGTGTGGCATTTTTGGATTACGACATGATTGTTTGGATTTCCCTCGGTTTACATGGTTTGGGAAAGAAGTCTTAGTATGGGTGTGTTTGGCTTATGGTAATGGATGCACTAGTGATTATTTCATATAAACAGTTTTATATAAATGTGATAATGGTTTTATCAAAGTGGCGTGTGTAGGGAAATCATTTATGGAAACCCTACTGAGTAGTTACACTCACCCCCTGTTTTGGCAGTTTGGTGTCTTTATAGATGTCGTGTACTGGGATACAGGTAATGGTATGGCATCTCATTGTTAGTGGATCGTGGTGATGCTTTTGATGTGTTGGTGGAGATTGGAGCTTGGAGCTTGGTGTGGAGCTATGGTGGTGTCATGGATTGAGGTGTTTTGCTATTTAGTTTCCTCCTTATACTCTGATGTTTAGTGGACATGTTTAGTTGAATGGTTTTGGGGTTTGTGATGGCATTGTTAGTATCATATGGGTTTTCTTGATAGTGCATGCATCTTTTATTGTGGGTTGGTTCATTTGAGTGATATTTTTAAGGGAAAACTGTTTCCCACTATTTTTTAAAGCCCTCGTCATATATTACAATCCTTTGGAACCTTGGGAACGTCTCTTAAGGCCATGTAACTCTCACTGCTTCCTCATGAAAATGAGGTAGGGGCGTGGTGTTACATCTAACATCCCATCCACTGATGTAATGAAATTTTTCATCATCATCACCACAAGTGATCGATAGGGAAATGGGAGAGTCACATGACAATTTAAATCACTTAAATGGGACTATGATAAACTGATTCATTAGAAGTAGTGTATTATAAAATCTGTTTTAGGAATGAATTTATATTAGTTTTTGATTGTTTTTTATGAAATTGTGAAAGAGTTAATGAAATTAAAATGGGAGGAAAAATAAATAAATCACAATGATATGGTTAAACCATTATGCTTATTTTTAGATAATGGATTGATCACAGTTCTTAAAATCATGAGATATTGGTCATAATGTTACAACCTATAATATACAATGGCGATGTTTATTTCATGGTTATTCATGATATTAATAATTAAAAAAGAGTTCTGAATGATTTTTGGAAGTTGAGTAGATTACAAAATGGTAACACAACACTAAATCTTTTTCATAAAAAAAATCTTATTTAATGTTTTTCGTAGCATGAATTTATTGGTGGAATGTACGATATTCCAAAATAAAACATTATATTCATAAATAATTTCAAGGCTAACTAAAATTTGTGAATTATTAAAATATATCATAATCATGTATTTAATGTAGGGAGTTCTTGATAATTTTGAACTTTTATTTTGAATATTAAATTCAAAACTCAACCTCAAATAGGAAATTCAATATTATTGGGATTTACATGGATGTGTGACATTACAATGATAATGCGTTTGAGGAAATGAAAAATTAGTTTCCATGATGGAGTCTACCCATTAATTAATAGTGAATTTTTTGGGTTATGTATTATTTCAACATAATATTAGATTACTATACACATTGAGAAATCTACTATGAAGATTAAAATAATGTTGGTTATAAATATTTTTTTATGTTTCCTAATTTCAATTTTATAGTGAAAAAGTAATTTTGGAGAGGTAATACTATATCTAAAATGACTTATGATTTTCTTTAGGGATAAATAATATATTTATTACTGTTTTTTATCTAATTATCATGTTTATGTGACTAATCCCATGGAAATTGTAGGGATAATTTGGTAATCACACATTTTTTGAGGATAAACTATACTCCATATAATCCATTTTGTAATTCTTCTAGATCATTTAGAAATTTATGATATTATTTCATGCAATGGATATAAAAATTCATTTTAAATTTATTTTCATCTTACATGGTTATGGTCTATTTTATTTTCGGGTTGAGAAAATTAAATAACTAAAAAATTAATTATTTAAAAGGATAGTCAACTTTTAGAAATATATTTGTCAACATCCTGATTTTTACCTTTTAACATATGATTAATTACGCTTGGTGGATGAATTGTAAAATAATTCTATTTAATATATCATCCCACCCCAAATTATATATAATAACATGCATGGGACATTAAAAATATTGTGGGTAATATTTTCATCACATAGTAAATAGGATTTTTTGTTAGGAATGTTGTTGATTAAGGATTTTTAAATAATATCATTAGGTATTCATTTATTTATAAGCAATTTTTCCTTAACCTAATAATAACTTAATATTGATCCATTTTATTTACCTCAACTAAGAGATAAATATGAATTCCTTCTAAAATAAAACATTACGTTTCTGGAATTTTCTTTATTAAACAAAAAAATAAATAATAATTATATAATATGTATTAAATCATATCATTACATCAAAACAAAAATTCATTACTATTTTATTCTAATGGATTTAATTTGAATCACATTCTTCTCTTATATATCAGTAACATGATTAGAAACAAAGGTAATGATGATTGGGTTATGGTGTTAACTTTATTGATCAATTTGGTTAATGAGTTAGTTTTAGATTGAATTGAGCTTTTACCAAGGATGATCATTATCTCAAAACATAACCATGATTTACTTTCATTTGTTTTATATCATTTCATTAATCATTTTAGTGACTATACATTTATATTTTTTGATGAAATTAGGGAGTCTCTTGTGAATTTGTTTCTTTGTTACCTACTCAAAGACTCTCTTAAAATGAATTAATTTATTAATTTTCATTCTATTTATTTTAATAAGTATAATTGGATAAGTACATATATATTGTTGTCTATGTTTGTGAGTACCAATATGAATTCGTAATTAGGTTATTAACCTACATTATGTTTGAGAGTTTTTGATAGTAAGGTTGTATGATTATTTGAATAATTACATTGGTAATGTTAATAATTATTAGGTGTGTGTATGAGGCGTTAGATATTGTAGATGGGTTATATTAGAAAAAAATGAACTACTTCCATAAATAAGTTTATTTACAAATTATCATTTAATATGTGAATAATGAAAACGATTTGAAATTTTCAAATTACTACTATGATTTATTGATTATTGATTATTTTATATGAAACAAATTGTTTTTGTCGTCCTACTACTATGCTTCATTTTCCTATTGCCTTATTTTATTCATGGTTCATCATACTAGTTATATTCTTTATAATGACTTATTGAATTATATTATGATGTTAATGTTATTAGTGTTGTATATATATTCATATGTGGTTCCCTATTAAACATAGCAAGTGATGAGGGGAAAGTTCTTATTATAGATGATTGAGCTGGTATTGAAGCTAGTTATTAATAGTTTGTGAAATATGGGATGTGATCACGGTTCCTTAAAACTTTATATTCCTTCCCCTTTTTATATGGGATTGGACTACAGGTTCTATTATTTTAAATGCACTATACCCTTTCACATGGTATATGTATAAATATTACCACACACTACGGAATCCAACTTATAGGATTCCACACTCTAATCACTATAGTGACAATTAATCATGATCAAGACTAATAGAGTGTCTATATCCACCGAGAATAATATGATATCCATTATGATAATTAATAATACATGACTAACATTATTATATGTTTTTATAATTTTTAGAAATTATTTATGAAATTTAATAATAATATATATTTAATTTTTTTTAGACACAATCGATATATTACATATAATTATTAAAAGTGTGATTGTAGAATGTATAAAGTACCAATATAGTGTTTATACTCTCAAAAAACATGTGACCATTGATGGATATAGAACTTACCAAGTATCATTTTTTTTACTTAGAGGTTTTTAGATTTTTATTAGTATACATGGTAGATTTTTAAACATTATATTTTAGTTAATACATTCTTCCTACATGAGGTGTCAGTGCATTTGGGGGTGGAATTAGTGAGATGTTTTTTTTGAAACAGATCTAGGTCTTCATTGTTTTTTAATTCAATTAGACTTGTTTTTGTATATACTCTATATTTTATATTTCAAAAATATGAATTTTATTATTTTGTGTTTAAATATGGATATTATTTTATATATTAATGTAGTTAATGTAGGTTTTATTACTATATAAGATCAATTTTTTTGAAACAATGGATGAATGGATGAGTGATGATATTTTTTAGATAATGGTGTTAACAGATTTTAAAATTTAGATAGGGTAAATAATTCACAAATTACCAAATTAAACCCACACTATTAGTATGTATACTATGGGATCATGGTCGGTGATTATGGTTAGTTGTGGTTGAAATCATTACAAATAATGATCTATATAAGGATAATGCATTACCAATTATATATCAACTTCTGATAGATTAGATAATATTATTTTGATAAATATTTCTTATAATGAATGGTACTGGTGTTTTGTAATGAAATTTATACCCCATTTTCATAAGAAGAATATTATATGGTCATGTCATGGGATATAAAAATGGTGATTCTCAAACAATGTTATATATGTTTGTATTTAAATTAAAATATTTTTAAGTGATTTCCACTATTGTCTTCTGTAGTGATTTTCACTTCTATATATATATATATATTTTATTCATGTTTAATACTATAAAATTAATGAAAACCCTTAATAATGAAATCTCATTTATTAATATCTTGTGGAAAAATGACGGTGACTACCTAAGAGAGGACTTCACTGTATTGGGAAGTCATTTCATGGAAGCCTAAGGCAAATTATAATACAGTAACTTGTATAATTTTAAAATTATCCTTAAACGCAAACCAATTTAAAAATATAATGAGATATTTGTAATCCACCATGAATTTCAACAGTGAAAACCATGATTAATGTAAAACTAAATTTTTAATTGAAACAATTTAAGTTATAATAAACCATTTAAGTTATTTTAAATATTATATAGTTTTGGGAGTTCATTAAATATAAATCCATATCAATAAATTAACCCACAAATATTTAAATAACATAATCCAGTCATAAGATCTACAAATATACAACTAACTACTATAAGTCTCAAAACCATATTATATATATCATAATCTTCTTATGACTATATAAAATTACCCTTTTCATTATTTCCAACTGTATAAAAATTATGGTAACCCTTATCATGAGGAAATAATCTTATCCTATTTTTAAAATTCATATAATTTTTTTAGAAACCATGATAAATATATCATTAATATATAATACACTCTTTGAAATCAGGATCATAAATCTAGTTAATGTCCCAAAACATTTTGATTAAGCCTAATCAATACACTTATAGGCATATTGGGGAAAACCAAAATGGTTGGGATTAAGGTGGTAACCCAAATCACATAGTAAATGATCAGGGAATGTAAAGAAATATAGGATGAGTTTTACAACATTACATGATAATGTTAAAATATAATATCATTAAAAAAATATATAAATTAAAAAATTCAAAAACATAAAAACATAAATGGGATAGGAAGGCTATATCCTAGAGAAATATTTGATTCTTTATCTATACAGGTAACCACTTTTTTATTAGAGATATTATGGAAATGAAGGATATTATAATGACCTTCTTCATTCATACATGATTTTGATATTATAATTAGGAAAAACTCTAAATAATTAAAATCATTAATTGAATTGGTTTAGTGTCTCTAGAAAATTTGGTTCATGAAATTAAAATATAAAAAAACAATATAAATTATATAAATTATTCATATTTTTTCTTATATTTTCTTTAAATACATATATAATACTTATAATCGCAAGAAGACATTTATAAAATGATTGGTGAGAAAAATGATCAGTATGGGTAGGGATAATATGGATGAAAACATGATATAAATTAGCATAATATATTGTAAATCAAAATAATAATAATAATAATATCATAATAATAGGATCATTATAATATAATTAAATAATTAAATTTAAATATACATGGAAATTTTTTTATAGGCAAAAATTAAACAAAATAACATATGTAGAAAATGTATAGAATGTGAAAAAAAATCAATCGTCATGTTTACCCATATCATATGTGCCGAAATTCACATTTCATAATATTTGAACAAATAACATCATGTTGTTGAATAATGGTTATATCATGAGATATTTAAGTTATCCTAATTAATTAGATGGCTATGTAATATTGATTCAAGTTTTCACTTCATAAAGGTATGATAATAATTCATACCACATAAAAAGAGACCATTTATAAATCATAAAAGTTGAGTAAACCCATCATAAAATTATGGTTTTCAAAAAAAAATAACATGTAATATATCAATAGATAAATGATGGATGTTACAAGGAAATAAGAAGAAATAATTTTAAATTTCTATGGCTAGAATTAACAAGTAAAGTATTATATTCAATTAGAATGATTAGAATAAGCATTAGAAGAAAAAATATATATTAATGAGATTTTTTTATCAAAATAATAATGGTGTAACTGAATGCATCGTAAAAAATGATGAAATGTATATCCATAATAAAGAAAAAGGAAATTTTAAATTTAAAACAGGTTATAAAACCCCTATATTTATTATAATTTAAATAAAACCAGTATGTATGATAACTTTCGAAATAAATATATAGTAAAAATAATTATATTAAAATATCAATAAAATTGAAATATTGATAAATGTAAAAAAATTACTAAATAAATGATATTGTAAAAGTTAAATGGGTCTTATATTACTTAGGGAAATTCCATTAAATTAAAATAAATTATTATAATTAATTACATAATTTTGATAAATTTAATATTTTTCATAAAATAATATCAATAAAATGTATTTATTAATGTATAATAATTATTATTTTATTTGATTATAAATATATGAACTGATCAATTAACTATAAAAATATATTAATCTATTTATTCATTGTTAAATAATGTACTTTTGTTAAAAAAATTATTGTATATAATCATATATATTTTTTATTTAAAAGATACAATTTTAAATATTATGAAATTATTTTGGTAAAATGAACATCTTTTTATATTATCATATAAAAATTAGTGGAGGCACAAAAATTATATTTTTTGGAAATGGTTGATATTTGGATTTGTATTTAAAATAACAAATTCCCAATAACAAAACATTTTAAACATTATCACGATATAATCAATAATTTAAAATTTAGAAAACCATTCGATCAAAAAAAATTAATGAATACAAATACTGAATTACAATTTTTTTTTTGCATTTATAATACTATATTTTCCTTTTTTTTATCTTATGTTATTGTTATATTTAATAAAAAAAATTGGAGATATTTCTCGAAATCAAAATTTGAAAACATATAACTATGTTTTGGATTGAATATAAATTAAAATAAATCCCCATTATGAAATAATAATCCAATGAATTTCATTATAATCAATAATATATATGATTTTGGTGAAAATTCATTTTTATGATTAAAATAGTATTTTTCTAAAAAAACTTACTTTAGTTCTGTTTTTCTTTGTCACATTAAATTTTATTTTTACTACATATATTAATTGAATCTTAAAAAATGGATTCAACAAGTAGAATAATTATTTTTAAATCCTTATATAAGTTCTATATTAGTTTTAGTTATAATATTTGGGTACCATTGAAAGAGTTAGTCACCATAGTAAGAGTTAAATATGTACAAGGGTTAAGACTGTTGGATTATGTAAAAAATATGAAATCATACAATCATTAAATTAATTTCATGACTTTATTCTATGATATAGTACCTTATTCATTCATTTTGGATAAGGTCATTACATATATAATCTAGAAATATATTTTTATTAATTTAATGTTTTGATTATTTACAAGGGTGCCACTCCTCTCAACAAATATAGTCCCCATTCCCACAAATATTCCACCCTATTAGAGTTGAATATCTTGAAAAATAATTAATAAATGTATCAAACATAACCCCTTTAAATTTCTTATATTTTCATGTCTCATTAAAATACGATTATAATAAGGCTTCAAGAGTGGTCTAAATGAATATACTCAAGGAAGAGGCAATTGTCTTAACTGAGTTCTTTTACGTTTATTACATTTTAGATATATTATAAATATTGGAAAACCACATTATAATAATTAACTGGTAATCATTATTTTACATAAATGATATTATATTTTAGTGACAACCATTATCTACATCCCTTTGATCAATGATAATATGAAAATTTTGTTCATGTATATCTATGGACTACTGCCTCCAAGGGAGGTGTATTTTAGTTTTCATCAAAACCATAGTTGGTTGGATATAGAAATAAATTTAATTAATAAATATGTTATTAATTATATTATTATGATTTATTTAGATAAATAATTATGTACCATATTTCAATCCCATTCCATAAAAAATTTAGATACACCATCCTTATGTACAAACAGACTACATCCTTGATGTGTGATGTATTTGGATTTTCATCATCGACATACCAAGATGGTAATAAAAATTGTAATAATTATTAAATGCGATAATTATAATATTATGCAGTTTATGGTAAAATATTTTTATATTATATTAATAACAGTAACAATAGATGGTTATCATAATATTTAATGAACTAAAATGAGCATACTAAGATTCTTTGAAACTAATGCTTCTAAACATTCTAATTTATTTACATTAATACCATTAAAAAACATAATGACATTTTTTCACATTTAAAAATTTATAAAACTGTTAACCATCAATAAAAGTGATATTTTCATTATGAAATAGCATATTCTTACATGTTTTTACATTACGAAAGGATCTTGATTGGGTCTGTTTTTCCACCTACAAAAAATGAAAAAATTATTATTTCATTATAGAATAACGAATAATAAATAATTTTAATATAATTTAATAATTATTAAATTATTATTTTTTCATAATTATAATATATATATATTGGTTAAAAAGAAATTATTTTTAGGAAATTGAATTTTCTAAAAAAATGATTTATTTAATTGACATCATGAAAACAAATTCCATAAGTTATAATCTAGTATTCATGGGAATATATAACTACATCAAAAAGAAAATATAAAAATTTATAGACCTTCTGGTTATGATAAATCCAAGATCACAACCTATGGACATGAACTAGAAAACTCAACATTCATAATATATGGAACTACTAATAGTGAAATATATATTTAAATGATGAATTATAAATATACTGGAAATAAGGATTTATGATTTAATGGTATATAGTAATTTTTTGACATCATACTCCCTGATTCCACTTAATGGGTTCCTCGAGCCCATTAGGTCACATAGACTCATGTCCATCTCTATGAATTCCAATGGGTGACAACATGAAACGAGGGCCTAGGGTGTGTTCATGGGGAGAATATTACCTCATTACCAATGTGTAGAAATGTGGATGATTGTATCCAGTAGTAAATAGAATAAAAATATAAGTAAACCTAAGGAAAATTGGGGGATATATTCAATAATAAGAATAACTAAAATAACATTAATAACATGAAAGCATACAAAAAGAGATGACGATATGTCATATCACCAAAAAATTGGAAAACCAAGATATGAGATAGAAGGAATAACATTGTCTAAAAATCTATAAAGGAAATAAAAAAGAATACCCCAATAATCTCAAGCACTAGATCTATGATCTGTTATCAATATCCATCATAAACAGTAATAAATCAAGTATTAAAATCTATATTATTCCCTTTATCAACACTTTAATTCTTGTAATCTACTCTGGGTGCCAAACGGTGCTCAGAGAGGGTTTGAGATAAATCTCAGTGGGCCACTACCAATGGTACCTATAACATTTGGCCCATGTAATGTAATTGTAACAGTGTGAAAGCATGTATATATAATGTAATGCAATTCAATGAAACTAAATACCCATGTACCTTATTTACCCATTGCCTTACATATGAAGATAAATTTCCTTTTAATTAATTATTACTAGATTATAAATAAGTCACATGTTCACAATAGTGAAGGATTCATGTTATGAAAAGGAATCATATAATGACATTTAATAATGAAGTTAGATGGAAATAACCAAGGAAATGTAGACCTCAAGGGTTTCCAATTAGTAAATTTAAATAGACTAGAATTATGTATGTGTCTAATCCAATGACCATATTCCGTGACATTCCACAATGAGACACCTACCGAGTCCATGGATTTTATCCCATGTAATATGGGTATAAGAAATGGCTAGGATTGATTGGTTTGACCAAGGAACCTATTTTTCTATTATGGGTATAATGATAGTATCCAAGGCATCCTATAGTATTATTGAAGGGGTCATATGCTGTCAGACGTGGAATCCATAGAATAGACAAGGATCTGGATCACGGTTTCTCTCAACCTCAAAAATCCAAATAATTGAATTGGAATGGGGTTCTCGATTGCTCAATGTATTCCATGATAAGAATCCAATTCGAGCTCAAGTCAGGACACTAAAATTTGTTATTTATGTCATGTAATATTTCATTTTTTTATTTCTTTTCATTCATTAGTGTGATAAGGCCATATACAATGAAACCATTTAATCAAGACATAATTAATCTATAAGTCAACATTATCCAAGAAATTCCATTCATTAGTGATACATTTCAATGTAGCATAAAAACATTAATAATTACATTTAAATCAGTTTCAATAATTAATGTTAGTTATGCTACATTCCATTAATGTGGAAAGGGGTCCTACAGACATGAAACATGTTAATCATTCACATTTAATTATAATTTTGATTCACATTCCTATTGAGGGTAAACTAATAAGAATACATGGTACTTTCTATTATTAAATTCATAATATAAATCAATACAATTAATATAGAAAAGATTCCCCTTGGTAGTGTCATTCCAAGTGACACTCAAATAGTGGATCAAATGTATAACATTCTAAAAATCCAATCATAGTATAACATCATACAACGGATGGATGGATTTATGGGAGTAACAAACAAAAAGTATACACATATTTGAAAAGAGAATTAACATATGTCTATAATTATTATAATCATCGTATATATATTCTATTAACACTAATTGATGAAATTTTTGGGCCCCACAACATAATTACAAATCAACGAAAATGATGAATGAGTTATATCCCACCAAAATTTGATTATTAGGACTCTACTCATTTAGTATTATACTTATATTTGGCTGGGATCAGAGTATATATAATAAAAAGAGAAACATTCTCACACCTTGATAACTATGTTGAGATAAAAAGAGGGGAATAATGGATTAAACAGACTTAAGTACTTATCTTTGTGCATCCAACATGATAAAAACAAGCTCGACCAGATCCTAGATTAAGAATATCAACTAACCCCGAGATTTCACCTTCAAAAATCATCAAAATGATATCCGTAGAGTTAAATACCATTGGGCCTTGTAATATGATGAATTATGGGACTTAATAGACCATTAAGGTAAAATATTAAAATTTACAAAAAAATACCATCTTCACTATTGTTCTGCACGTTTTGAAAAACAATGTCCAAACAATGAATGGATACCAAGGTAGAAGGGGAACTTTCATGGTTAGGTTTCATATATGTTTGTAAACCATGAAATGCATTTCTTATTGAATATTTCAATCCCCATGGTTTGGAAAATTGTGAACCTATAGTGCACTAACCATGAGGCATGGGTAGTTTCCCAAAAAAATAGGGTTCTATGCTCCAAAAATTCCCCACACAGCCTTGAGACTTTTTCTAACACATTAGGAATCAATATTTGGCCCAAATTATAAATTTAGATTGAAATTTTATGTATCCATATGTGAGTGAAAAATGGGATATTAATGTCTCACCTCATAAATGAACTAGTCCTAGGGTTCACCGTCCATGAGTGGAGAAACATTGTATGAGAAAAACTCTAGTCATTGGGCTCATTTGTTGGACTCTCGCTCCCATGTCTCATTGTACATATTTTCATGATACTATAGATCATTTAATATAGTGACAAACCAACCTTAGGGAACCTTCATACTCTGGTCAATGATGCATAGTATATACCCCTCAAAGGTAGAATCAACATCTATCTAGACATCATCGTGAAAAAAGATAGAGATAGATCATCATGGTTCTGGGGAAGATATGAGTTTTGGATGACATCGTCCATGAAATGATACCTCTATGGTTTTAGAAATTGATTGGCTCCCATACCGACTCTCTCTAGAATCACTAGTGACCATGTGTAATGAGGAAAAATCATTCCTGGATTCTATAACTATCTATTCCCTAGCTTGGTTATACCATAAGGAAGACAGGATCTATGACCTCGAACACATGAGGCCTTCAATTGTGATCAGTAGAAGTTTTATGTCTAGTCTAAGTAGAATTGATGTGCTTTCTGATCAGCTAAACCTTCTTAGATGTACCCTAAACGAGAAAAATACATAGTATGGCTGCCACACATTCCATTAGATTGCATAGGGGTTCATAACATGGTCTAATATATAATTCATCAAAGTGATCCATTTAAATAATTACCTAAAGGATATTTTTTAAGAGAACTCATCTAGAGGGAAATATATTTCTGAAGAACAGATGAAATCAAGAAAAAATACTCGAAGAATATCCAATAGAACATGTATTGTCCATTCTAATTTTCCATTGATCTATGGATGAAATGGTGATATTAGAATCTATTATGTTCCCATATACTTCTATAATCCAAACTAGAACCATGATGTCAAATGAAAATCCTAATCTAAAATGATCGTTCAAGGGAATTTTTGAGTGGTATGATCTCCCGTACATAAAGTTTTCTTGGCCCATCAGTTGAGAAAGTCTCCTGAATAGTAATTAAGTTGGATGATTTTTCTCACCGGTCAATAAATACACATATACCATTTCTACCCCTCGATGAAAAATGTAATATAACTATGAAATCCATGTAAAAATATTCACATTTCCAATTTGATACTTGAAGCGGTTGTAATAGTATTATAGGTCTCTGGTTCTCTTCCATCTCCTACTGATTGGTGGAACACACAGTGAAAAGGCCAGCTGACTAATGTTTCATGTTAGGACACTAATACTAGTGTCACATGTTTTGATACATTTTGGAGATGCATTGATGAACTTTACACTGATAAGTGTCTGATTCTTTCATAAAATCCTCACTCTTTTCCATGGGAACCCAACCACTTCCATGTATATATACGATGTTGTCTCTATCTAGATACCCACCCCATGCTAGGTTATCTTCTGATACACTCTCACAATGTAACATGTCATCAGGATTTAAAAAAGGTCTACCCTTCACATTCTCTTTGAGATAATGGGTAACTATCAAGGATTATAGATAGAAATTCTCCTGACTATAGTGAAACTCTAGATTTATCTACGAAAGTAGGTCCATTAACACCCATTCATCATTGGCTTCTTCCATGACCTTTTTTGAGTGTTTTGACAGAGCCCATCGATGACTACATTTCTATTTCTTAGTGTATATAAAATCTCAAAATAAAATGATTGAATATGTCAAATCCATATGTTCTATCAGAATTTCAAGTCATGTTATGAAAACATCTATTCTAGGATATTGGGTTCTATGTACACCACAAATCACTCAAACAACATATAATTCCCCTATCAATGTATGAAATGGATGACTGATTAACGACCAAGGTCATACATTAGGTAATTTCTCTCACAAGACCTATACATTCGAGATACATTCCCAACAAATCTATCTTTTTTGAATCATCAATGATCCTCATCCAAAAATTGATGCATAGTAGAAAACAATATAACCTACTCCAGTATTTGAAAGAATTAGAATTGGTGCCGATACAGGCCTCTCTTTATGCTCCTGAAAGGATTTTTCAAATTCTTATAACCATATGAACTACAAACCCTTATTTGGAAGATCAGTAAGATGTGATGAAATGAGGGAAATGTGTTGTATATAATGTTTGTAATATCCAGATAGCACTAATACACATTGTATGTAAAATGTTTCCTTTTGATGAAGCTAGGAAACTACATCACTAACCTTTTCTGGTTCCATGGATACTCATAATTATGATATAATGTACCCCATGAAGTAACAATTTTTGATTTAGAATTGGAACTTAGAAAACTTAGAATAAATCTAATTCTCTATCAGTATAATAAAAATGATATTAAGATGTTTGGGTTTTTTTGACTAATTTTTAGAATATACTATGTTTTTATCCATGAAGACCACAAAAAAATAGAGTCCAAATGGGGGATGGAACACCCTCTTCATTAGAGGAATGAAAATTTTGTGAAAATTCCCAAGAACGAATGATATAAGAAGATAATTACAGAGACCATAGCTGATATGGAAACATGTACAATGTATGTGTGAGGGAATGACTTTTACCTAATAATAACCCAATCTCAGATCGATCATTTAGAAGGACTTAGCATTTGGGAGCTGGTTAAAGAGATCATATATTCAAGGAATTGGATATCAGTTCTTGATCGTAATCTAGATAAACATTCTCTAATTTTCTCATATATATAAGGTTATATCCACATTCTTGTAAAATACATGGGAAACCCCAAGAGGATGTATTGGGTCATATAAAACCACTGGCCTCTAAATCCTATAACTATTTATTGATCTATTGATTCTCTATACGTGCCTTCATGTATAGAGAAATGTACACTGGAGGTTCCCCTGGAACAATCTAGATGGTAGCCTCTAACTTTATCACCCAATATAATCCAAAAAACTCAATGGGAAAGACGTCCCAAATGCAATGTAATACTGTCGGTAAATTAGTTTGGTGAAAACCATGATCATCCAAGAAGTGATTTGCGATCAAAGAGGTAACTCCACCAAGCCCATGATTCTATCATCCATCTCTACCAACCTGGGAATCCTAGTTAACATAATATAAATAACTGCTTCCCTCTAATGTTGTAAAACTTACTATGCAGTGATAGTCGTCTACAAAATTTTGATAGTGAACAAAACAGTCCATCCCAAGTATGACATTGAATCCCATCATCATGATAACAATGTGAGTCCATAAAAAAAGATAACAACCAAACTTAAGGGTACATTCACTACACTAGTGTATCACATCTTTTCATACCCCTAATAGCGTATATATAATCATTAAATCATAGTAATATAGTACATTTAGTTTAATACATTCCAGGATAGATACACGGAAAAAAATCAATGTACCTGTATCTAATAATATACATACTATAGTAGATGCCTCAAGAATGGTACCCCATACAATAGATGGTCCCAAATCCTAATCCACAGTTATTGTCTATAGTGCATGAAATTTTTATTGTTCCATATCCTTTTGAAACATATTGACTACCACGATCATAACTACCCTACTAGAGCTGATAGTGATCGATGGATTGGATACCATAGACACGACCTAGTCCTCTTACCGACATTTTGGGGTTACTCCAACTCCCTTATAGATGCGGAGAAGAAGAACCTTCTCTGGAAGTTGGATCTGGTGAGGATCCCTTCCCACTCAATGTAGGAGCAAAGGTCCTATAGAAATGATGGCGATTCCACATGTGACCAGAATACCAACACTCAAGTGGGTCTCTATCATAATGGGGGTTTGAATTCCCCCTTATTCCACAATAATGAAACACCAAGGAGCTGTCTAAATGGGTACTCTGTTTTTCATTTCCCTAATGAAAGTCATAGAGAGAAAATTTTATACCACCAGAATAATTACTGGCCTAATGTGGAACTAATTATTTAATCCTGATACTATATTAATTACATAGATTGTGTTCAGTTTTAAGGGAATGATTTTAAATTTTAGAGAAGTTAAGAAGTAGATATAAATTCATCTCTGTATGGAAGGTGTACTGAAGACCATCCCCAAAACTTCCATCACATGAAATCTCATCAATATATTGATCCAGTGAAAAGTGTTACAACTCCATGAAACATACTAATTATTCTATAACTAACATAGAACCCAACTAAAGATGCAGGAACTCTTTGGATCTATCTAATCTCAACGTTTGAGGAAAGAGATGATCATATGAGGTAGTTTGGAAATCAACCCATTACATTCCATGATGACAACTAGATTGTGTAACCAAATCCCACAAATGCATGGACTAATCTAAAATTATGTATGTAGAAATATTGATTCTCAACTCTTGAGGTATTTATATATTATCAAATATTGATAGGATGGCCTCTAGAAAAGACACAACAACTTGTGCACCACCATCCCTAGAGAAGGTTTCAGGATGCATCTACTAGAAATAATGAGTCTGACCATCCATCATTGGTGAAAGATATATAGCACCATCCATATATTTCATCAAATGTTGGAAACTATCGTGAACCTGGTAATTAGTTCCCAAATCAGGTACAACAGCTGGTGCCTCCAGTGGTACTACTGGTAGATATACATGCAGCTCAGGGCCCACCTTTTATGCAGCATGGTCGGCGCTACCCTCATAGCGTATGATACGAGTAAATTGTGGAGGAATTAGTCTAAAATTTCCAACAAAAATCCTCTAAACAAGATTAATAAGAATTATATGATCAGTAGCGAATAATGAATGTATGTAAAATCACTACGCAAGGCATACTACCCCAAACTACCCATGTAGGTAAATAGGTTTCATTATGTTTAGAAGTATAATTTTCATTTCATATTACATAAAATGTTTCAGGTTCACTTCTTTCGCTTTCATAAAATTTACAAGGAGGGATAAGGATGTGAAACCAATTCATATTATAGGATATTATTCACTTTATATTGGTTATTCATTCGCATTGAATCAGTTCCCATGCAACACATCAATGAAATAAAAACCAATTCATTAATAGAATAATTTATTAAATAAAAAAATTACTCATCCAGACTGATAAGGTCCAATACATCTCATGAATTAAGAAAGACAATCAATCAGTCAAAAACATATGTAATATATGTTAAATCTTACTATCACAACATCACTCAACAATCCAGGAAAATCAATCAATGAAATATATATGAATTCATTTATATAGAATTGTAATATGAATGACATATTAATTTTACGAGGCAAAAATTATGTATGTAACAATTCTCTTTTCCCTCATATCATTAGGTCAATGATAAAATAGAATAAAAATAAAAACAAAAATAAACAACACCACATAGCTTTCTTGTTGTCCAATGCTGAAAAAATCTCAACTATAATAGGAAAAAGTAAAACAAAATTTTTATTTCAAGTAACATGGATTTTACCCCAATCATCAAATCATGATGAACAAGCATGACTTATTACCAAGTCACCTGATTTCATAATCTCATGGATATTTTCTCTAAATAATAAAGAAACAATAGAATCTAATTTGATACAACTTCGTGATTTCCCAGAATCAGATGAAACAAAATGGTTGCTCTGAGCCCGTTGGACCACATGGCCTCAAGTGCATCTACCCAAACAACAGAGACTAATAACTAGAATACAGGGCCTAGGGTGTCTTAGTGGGGAAACTATTATCTCATTTGAAATGTGTAGTGTAGTGGATGATTGTATGTAAAGGTAAATAACTGATGAAATACAACTAAACATAGGGTACCACTGGGAAATAAAGAAAATAGTAACAATAATTAAAATAACTATATTAAGATACAAGAATACAACAACATATGATGATATTCCATGTCATTAGAATACTAGAAAATATTTATAAGAGTCAGTCGGAATTACATGCTCCACAATATTTGAATATAAATCAAAAGACGATCCCAATCATCTGGAGCTCTGGATCTGTCATCTCTAATCACCCTCCATCCTAAACATCATGAAATCAAGTGTTCAAAGTTGTATGATTCCATTAAGAAACACCTCCATTTATTTAATCTACTCTGAGTACCAAATGACTCTCAGAGATGGTGCCAAATAAATCTAAATGGACCACACAGATGGTGCCTATAACATCCAGCTCGTGTAATGGAAATGTAACAGCATGAAAGTATTCATATATAATGTAATGAAGTGTAATGAAAGTAAATAACAAATTAATTAATTCATCCCTTGGCTGGGGTATGAACATTACCAGTCTATTAATTTATTATAACCAATTTAAAAATAAGTCACATGGTCACAATAGTGAAGGATCCACTTTATGAAAAAATAAACTAATAATGACATTTAAAAATGATGTTCAAAGGTAATATCTAAGTTAGTATACACATCAATGGTCACCAACTCAGTAATAATGTTACCTTGGAATGGGGTAACAGTGTAATCGAAACATCATAATCTAAGGCATTCAAAAATGAGAATCCTAATTTTTCCAACGTGTTCATCCATGGAAAAAAGGGTCTATTCAATGGCTTGGCTTAATGGGATTTAACTATCGCACCTACTTATCAATTCTATATCCAAGGAGTGTATCTAAGGCATCATGTAATGATATCTTGAGGATCCTATGGTGTCATACAAGGATTCAAAATAATTGACAATGATTGAGAAATAGGTGGGTCTCAATCTAAATAATCCTAATTCTTGAAATAGAATCGGACTCCCCAAATCTCAATGTATTCCCTGATAATAATCCCTGCCAAGATGAATCAAGGACACTCCAATTTGATATTAATGTCATGTAATATTTCACTTGTTTAAATCATTCCCTTTAATTAATTTGACAAGGTAAACTAGCATACAACCTCTTAAGAATCCATAATAAACCAATAAATCCATTTGGTCCGAGAAATTCCTTTCATTTGAGTGATAAGGGCATGTAGCATGCGACCTTTATGAATTCCATTAAATGTTATTCAATAATTAATGATCATTCTACTATATTCCATTAATTTTGTTATGGGGTGTTATGAACTTGCAACAAAATAATCATTTAAATTTAATTATCATTTTGAAGTACATAACTTATTCGGTTCATGTGATATTCATACATGGTATGTTCAATTATACAGTTCACAATATAATTAAATCAATTTAACATAAATAAGCAAACCCTTATAAGGCTCCGGCTATGTCATACCCGATTGGTGGATCAAATGTGTCCAATATCAAAAACCCATTTATAGTTTATCATCCTAAATATGATTGATGAAGTAATGGGTGTAACCCCCAACAAGTAATCACATATTTGTAAATAGTATGATCATATGGATATAATTATTATAATCATGACATATAAATTATTTTTAACAGAACACAATGGAATTAGTGGGCCCCGCATTAAAATTCCAAAATCAAAAAACTTTTTGGATGAGTAAAAAACCACCCACACTAGAATTTTATGACCCTCATATTATAGTATTGGCTCTTGATTTTTTACGGATTAGAGTAGATCTATGAAAACGTAAAAATGATCACACAGCAAAAAATATTTGAGAGAAAGTGGTGATGAATGGATTAAACAGACTCAATTACTAAACATTGCACATCTAACATGATGAACAAAATTGTGATCAATCCCCAAATGAAGGATATCTTCGAATACCTATATTTGGACTTAAAAATTTAAAAAATAAGATCCATAGAGGTAAAGACTATAAGATCTTGTAATAGGAAATTGTATGGGACAAAATATATCATTAGGTGTAAAAAGAAAATTTTCCCTGGAAAATAGCATGTGTACGATTTTTCTACACATTTTGACAAACCATTCACAAACTGTGCATGATTACCTGGGAAATTGGGGCACTTGCATAGTTAGCATTGACGACCATGAAAAACCATACGATATGGTTCTATAAGATAATTTATATTTTCATGGTTTGGAAAACCATGCGCCAACCATGTGCTAACCATGAGACTTTTCTAGTTTCCATTAAAAAAATATGGGTTGTAGGATTTATACATTACATGGACACTCTTGGGACCTTTTCTAACTCAATAAGTATCCATATCAGGTCCTAAGTAATGATTGAGACCAAAATTTAATGGATCCAATCCTGAGTGAAATACCGGGTTGTTAAAAATTTAAATATAATTATGTTAATTATGTTGTTAAATAATAAATGTAAAATTATTATAATGGTGTTTATAATATTCTCTACTGATCTAAAGAACAAGGATACAGTTTCTTTTCTAAAAATTCCTTCTTTCAAACATTCTTTAAATTTTATACAAATTTTTATTATATGGCTTTTATTTACCACCATAATAATATTATATCAACATATACATTTTAATCATGATAATTAAATATTAATTTATTGTTCATTCTTTTAAAAGTATTTTATTGAAGTGTTATAATATGAATATATGGTCATTGCGTCATTTTCCATTTTCTAGAAAATGTTCCATTTATTGAAATGAAATTTATTTTATAAGTTGTGATTAATAGCCCTGAATATATTTTCACATATAAATTATTTTAATTTTTGGTAATTATATAACCACAATATGTTCTGAATTTTAGGTCTTTTGATTGGGATGAAACTCAAGTCGTAATTGTTTATTTTTTTCATTCTTACTTTTAATTAGGTGTGTTTTTGTATTGATTTACCTTAATGAAATGGAATTATATTTTAAATTTTTAATTCCATAATATTTTTTATACTTTATTTTTTATAAGTTTTTCATGTATTATCTTAATCTTTATCAATAGATTTACTAAAAACATCTAGAAAATGTTTTTAAGAAAACTCATATTATATCTCATTTTGGGAGAAGAAAATTTGTCTTCTTTATCCATATTCCATTGTTTGTTTCAAGAAATATATATTATTATAATTAAATTATTTTATATGGTAAATTTACATTATATAATATTTTATATTAAATTCCATAAAAGGAATGATTTTATATTTTTTTCATTGAAGACTTTTCGACATTCTTTACAATAATATGAAAACAATTATTTCTAAAAAAAGTTATGACTGAATAAAAATTATTAATATATAAAAAATTATTCTTAATATTGTTTGATTTAAATAATTTATGGATTTTAAAAACCATATATATATAAATATTCATTGGATTGTTAAAAATTAAAATGAAATTATTAAATTTGATGTGTTGAAAGGGGATTTTTTTCCACATAAAAATATTTTAATCTTTCATCGCACATTCACATATATAATTATAGTTTCTTTTAAATTTTACTTTTTTTAAATACATTATAAATATTTTTTAATTAACAATCACACATTATCATGGAAATAATTTTTGATGTGACTTATAAATAAAGTTTTTTTAAAAAAAGATTCCAAATATTAGTGGTCTATTTTTTAATGTTTGAAATATATTTTCCATTTTGTTTTTAAAATGTAATATGATTTTTAATGACCATAAAATTATGTTGATTTTGTCATATAATTTCAAACCCTAATGAATTAATTTTTATAAATTTTTTATGTACAATTATTAATCTCAATCCACAAACATCCTTGAGATTTGGTTATTTATCACACTATATCTCACAATTGACACTTCACAATCATTCACACATTCATTATTATTATCAATGTATTATAATGAATTCAAATAGTTTGATACTTTATATACATATTACTTCATTATTTTAATACAAAGTTTGAAAAAAAATATATTTAAGGGTGTTCATCATAAAAGAAATTTCACATATTCAATTGAAAAATATTGATAATTCGTATATATTTTTTCCATACATGTGTTTATAAATTGATAAAAGGATATTTGATATGTACTAAAAAATAATATTTTATTATATAAATATTTATGTTTTTTCCAAAATATATTGGTAAAAAAAGGTTTTTCAATGATTGATTTTAATATGAAAAATAAACTGGACATATTTAAGTTTCGTTTGAGTCATAGTATAATGTAACAGAATGATTAATCAGGTATATCTCATTAAAAAAACAATAATGAAGATTATTTTTTGAATTCATTCTTATAAAATTATAATATTCTAGAAGAAGATTTAATTTTATTTATTTTACTTTTGATACTATTTTTTTGGATTCCTTGATGATATGGATCTGATTATAGATAATTGTTTAGAAATCATAATCTATTATAAGATGTATAGAATTATATATTTTTTAAATAAGAAATACATTAATGACCACTATATGAATATTTATATTTTTTACTATATATTGAAGTATATGATTCTTATCTTATTGATTATTTGGCATATTTAATAATTATTTACTCTTCCTTGTCACTCATGTTTTAATTATCTCTAATAGATTCTATTAAACAATACCCTTACTAATAATTTGATCTCACTAAAATTAAAATTACATTTACCTAGATAATTATGAAACATTAATATATATGATATATATAATTGTATCCTGTGATAAATTTTTTTTGAGGTATGTATAAGACATTATGTATAATATTATATTCATGCCATACATGGGAAAAACACCAATTTTGAGGGACATCCATAGCACCAATTTTGTATAGGGTTCTAATTACCTCTGTAAAACTATAAAAATTAAATATATTCCATATCTTAGTGGATAACTATTAGTTATGTATATTTAATTATTAATCAATATATTTACATTGCATAAATTGGTAGAAAATCAAGTATGTAATGTAAGCACAATATATACTTGTATGGGTTTTCGTTGTCTCAGTTTGTATCATAGTATTGTTTATAACAACCATAGAGGTTAATATATGATGAAAAAAAATATAATTTGAATTTTTTGGATATCATCATGAGTTTAGATCTATATGTTTCATCATTAGATAAAAGTTATATGTAACCTTTTCATGTCATATTTGAAAACAATTTTATTAGACCAAATATATATTTTTTGGAAAATTATTGGGTTGTGAAGTATATAGAGGATGAAGATCTGAATGATGAGGATATTGTTTTTGATGGTGATAAATATTGACAATTTATGTTTATATCAGCTAGAAGGTATTTTATCTATACACTATAATTTCTATATGAAAAATAAATTCTACATGAAAAAATTGAATATTTATTTTTTATGAAAAAGTTTTAATTATCCCACAAAGGGAGATGAAGATGCAATTTTTGGAATTTATCTATTTAATATTACCATTACACTTTAAAAAAATTTGAATAAAAATCATATGAACCTACCCAAAAATAAAATATGATAAATTTTGGCATCACTCGATATGATGTATAGTTAATTTAATTTTTGAGCGAATCACTCTTGTCTTCACGACCAAGAAGTTCCTATATAGAAATTTTTTTTTTCAATTTTTTTATTATTGATTTATGAGAAGTGATGTTATCCATCACATAATTAAATCATTGTTTTTATTTTCTACAATTGAAGAAAAGGTGAGAAGAAGAATACATTGGAAGAATGTTCCTCCCTAATGCCTTAGAAAATGGGAGATGAGGACGATGGTTGAAAAAAGTAAATCCCTCATAGAATAATTTAAATAAGGGTGAATCAAATTGAGATAATTATGAAAGTAGGAAAATGGATCCCATATATATTATACATTGACTTTTTTCCAATAAGTGGGTTAAAAACATAATAATTCAGTAGAATTTATTATTATTAAAAATATACATGATCATTATAAATTACTCATCATATGATGACTAAAAGTATATTTTTTTCAATTGATTAAAAAAATCCAATGTTTACTATTTTGATAATAGTAATATTCTATAGGTGTTTAAAAAGTAAAATATTTATATGTACATATTAAGGAAATAAAAAATTAATTAAAATTAAAAACACTAATCGATGGGGAATACGTGGATGAAAATTTTATTGAATAATGTGGGCACATGATCGACATCATTTTAACGTGTAAATATATTTTTATAGATATATCAATGAAGAATACAAGAATCATATGTTTTCATAATATACATATATTATAAATATAAATAGTCCAGATGTTTGAATATGCAATATAAAAAATATTTAGAGTTGAATAATAAATTTCTTAGATTTGGAATATTTTAAGACCAATATGAGGATAATATAGATATGAGTTACTATTAAGAACATTCGAGTTAACAAGTAATATTTTTAAATAACTAAATTAAATTTTAGTAATACACCAAAAAAATATTAATAACTTGTTGATATGTAGATTATTTAATAAACATGATGATGATAAAATAATAGAATATAAGCACCTTGTACATTTCATAGATGTTATCTTAGAATAAATTTGGAGGAATATTACAGAGACATATGATCTAGTTGAAGGTGAAAAAATATTGGATGAATAAATTTATTCTGAAGGTAAAATCATTGTAATATAATCAGTGAATAAAGAAAAAACCAAGATGAATAGATTGAAGAACCACACTGTAGAATGAAAAAGACCATATTATTGATTATTGGGAAATTTCGGGTGACAAAAACATATATAATAGAGATATATTCATAAACATGGAGAAGGCATGAGGTGTACAATCATTGGAATATATATTGGATTATATGAGATCATCGGAATATGGATCTTCTAATACAAGATTAGAAGCCTAAAACACATTTTTTTTCAAAAGTATAAGGAAAAAAATTCATTGTTATTCATTACTCTGAATAATATCACATTTATAACAAACCAATAGGGATCCAGGATGAGATTAATTTTAAAAAACAATGCTATAATTTGATAAACTTCCACCCCACATATGTTGAGGATACATGAAATGAATGCAGAATTTTTTAGTTTTCTATATATCAGGTCATCGATTAAAGGGTTGATAAAAAATATTAACTAGTATTTCATTATAATATTTTGATGTTATGGTTGATCAAAATATTTAATACTTACATTCAGTGGGATCGATGGTCAATGCAATAGATGTTAATAAAGTTAATCATTCCAATAAATAAATGTTTATGTAAATAAAAATCATTAGAGGTGTCAAATATACAAGTTACTTATTCAAATAAACGATCTAAGTAATAAGAGATGAACTGAAACAAAAAGTATCATATTATGGAGGCAATTTATATGATTAATAAGTAGGAAATTTGTATTATGATATGGTTCTTAAGAGTATTGATGAAATTGTGATCAGATGATTAATCATGAGTAAATATTAGATGAAGAATATATAGAATATATAAATCCATAAAGAATAATATGAATTTGAGGATGATTCAATATAAAAATATAAGGATCATGAGTTTAACTCATTAGAAAAAATAGCATTGTGTATGAAGTTGATTTGAGTCCATAAATGATGATGTTCAAAATATACTATGCTGGAAGTTGAAGTTGATTCAATAAGACTATGATGATATATTTTTTTTGAGTTGTATTAATGTGAATCAGATGGAGGCCATAAGAAGGATAAGAATACATCATTATGTTGTTTTAGTTACTGATGGCTCCAAATAATTAGGTTGACTAAGAAGATTGAAAAATAAGAATGAACCATATGGCTTTAGTTGAATTTCATTGTCTAGAATATACCAGATTAAATTTACATCTACTTAAATTCAATCAATTCTGATCATGTTTAGAATGAAATTAAAATTAAGACACTCATTATATTTAAATTTTTATTTAATATATGTTCTTATGATGAGATGATTATTTTAAATGAATGATTCATAAAAGACATTATTGAATGAAATCCTTATATCTTCTCAAGAAATTGAATGAAATCAATTCAATATTTTAGAAGGTTTGAATTTCATATGGAATTTCATTTACCAGCCATATTTTTCACATGAATCGTGGATATAGAAATTTGGAACATCAATATAGTAAAATGAAAAATTGATATGGAGATTTTGAGGAAGAAACTCAAAATAAGTAATGATTTGATAAGAGGTTATTCTATAGACTAATGTTATTAAATAATCAGTTGGTTTAACATTTTTCAGTATTTAAACATGATGTTTTGATATTTTATATTATTCGTATAGAATCAAAATAACATGAGGATTTTATATATAAAAATATAAAGAGGTAATATATGGAAGTACTAGATGTCCTAGTTATATAACATCAGATCTTATAAATATCAGTCTACTGAAAGAAGTGATAGGAATATATAGATACTTGGTGTATAGTTGAGGTTTGATAGGTAGTCAAGTATCTGTCAATGAAGATGTTCAAGGATATCATTTAATTATTTGTATTTATAATATTAAATAATTTCATCAATATTTCTAGGAGGTAGAGGGATCGATTTGAGATATATCTAAAAAATATGAATAAGGTTGTAGTTTCGGTGTAGTTTGTGATTTCAATTTAAGGGATACGAATAAAAACATCCCACACATCCTATTATTGATGAAATTATAATTAGTATATAATATGTTAATTAAAGGGAGTCGACATGGAATCTTGTATGTCATTACATTGAGGATTACCCTTTTCAAAATCATTTTTTAATTATTTTCATAAAAATAGTCAAATGTGGCGATGGTGAATGATAAATAACCATACACTCTAATGGATTATATAAGTTTGATGAAAATAAATGATGACTAAAAATTATGTTGAATATATTCAGTAAAATTTTGTAACACCTAATTTATCCCCTCTACACTCACAGTTATAAAAATATCATCTAGGAATCTCAGGTTGTTCAAGGACTTGATTGTTAAGGTTAATACACATTTTAGGCTCAATTTTTTTAATTATTGTGGTTGTTATTTGTGAAAAAAAATAATTATTTGGACAAGATGGTTGTATAGAATAATATTTGGTTTAAATAAATAATTGAAGTCAATTGAAATGTGATTATTTAATGGAAATGTTTTTTTCATATTTTTTGAAACAGATATATTCATTGGGAATGAACGGCAAATTGATACCAATGTCATTACAGAAGATGATTTCCATAATTTGGTATTATAGAATATATTGGATTCTATATAAAATAATGATATTATTTAACGGATAATTATTGTGTAAATTTCTATAACAATACTACAGATATTATAAGTATTTCAAATTGTATTGTAAAAATATTTAAATATGATGGGGCATTGAAAATTTTAGGGGTGAATTTTAGTTATACGAAAATATATATACTTTTTTTCATATAAAAGTTATGTTGTATTTTCCAGAAAATTTAATCAAATTTTTCAAATTTATTGGTTTCAAATTTTGAATAAAAAGAATTTTATGGGATTTATGAATTATTTAATTTTAACAGTGCGTATATTTATTTAGAATAAATATTAATATGATTTTTTATTAATATTGAGTACAATCTTAATTAGTGTAACCATTATGGTATTTGTAAATGGATAGAGACAATAAGAATATATTGCTAATATTTTATGTTTCTCTTGATCAATTAATTATTTTAAATATTTCATGAAAAATATTCAAGATTATTTTAATTTATAATATGAGATGATATAAAGGTGAAATAAATTTGAACACGACCATAGAATTAAATTATTCTCTATGATGGAAAGAAATCAGGTAAAAATATTTTCACATATTATTTATCTGAAGGGTAAGGTATTTTCTCAAAATCAATAAACATGAAGATAAATCTATCATGTCTTATGTGGAAAAATATTTCACATCAATTGATGTATAATTTTGGAAACTCATTCTATGTTATGAGTCTTATAATGGAGTATAAAATGTTTTATAAAAATTTTAAAAAAATTACCTAGTTTTCTAGTAATAATATAGCATGCACTTATAATGTCAAAATCGGCATCTCAGATTATATGAATGTCAAGAAATATTAATTTTGGTGAGAAAAAAATAAAATTAAATCTATGGAATTTATTAACAAGTGCATAATATAACATAAAAATATTTATTATTTATCCACAATGATAACAAAAAAGTATATAAAATAACCTATAATAAAAAATTGATTAAATGAATCTTTTTAAAAGAATTAAAGACACTATAATATATTTAACTGAAAAGTTATTATTAAAATTATTGATTTTTTGAAATAATAAAAACAACATTTTACTTTATAAACATTGATTAATTACAGATAAAATATTTTAATGTATTCAGTGTTTTTGATAAATATAATAATTACTACTATGTGATGTGAATAATTTTTTGTAATAAAAGTATAGTAATAATTTGAACTTAAAATTTTTAACATATTTCAAATAATAACACATCTAAAATGAATAATAATTTTATTATTCATAACTAAATAACAATGTTTTTAAAAATAATGATTTTATTGTATATTATGTGCTTATTATATAAAATATAAATATATTAATATATCATTATTATCCCAATAAAATTATATTAGTTTTTTGGAGTCATCATGTTAAAATTATCATACACTTCAATTTGGTTATTTTTAGAAAATGGATTAAATTTAGATGAATTGTGAAAATATAATTTCACTAAATGATGTTACATTTTTTTCATCATCATGATATAATGATGAATTAAAATATTACAAGCCATTGGATAAAATAAATAATAATTAAAAATATATTTTTAACGAATATTTAAATGATTTAAATTTTGGATCCTATGTTATATTTCACAACAATATTAATTATTTTGGGATAATTTGTTTTAAATAATTATTAAAATGATTCTATTATGTTTTCAATAAAATTTTATGTCACATAACTCACATTATTTTAATCACAAGAAAATAAATTTCATTATAATCAATCTTGTACATTATTTGGTAGAAAATTCTATTATATTTATAATGATCTAGATTCTAAAAACTATTTTCGTTATGTTTTGTGTACAAATATTAAAACTAGATTTTCAAAAATCATTAAATTTAAAAATTAAAAATTGATTCAATATATTTAATTATATCATTAAAATTATTTAATAAATCATATTTTCTTATTATTTATACATTTAATAAATATTATTGAATGATAGTCTCCAATATAAGAGTTAAATGGGTTAAAAAGTCTTCAAACAATATAATAAGGTGAATATTATAATAAAATATTATCTCAAACCATCCAACATAAAATATATTATTATTGTTGATCAATACAGAAAGAGGAGAATGAGATCAGAATGGTGAGAAGGATGTCAACAAAGCCTATGGAGGTCTAAAATAAAGGAGACCAAGATCATCTCCTTTAATCAGGTCAGCTACCTCGAGATTGAATGGATGGGTGTTGGGGAAAATATTTTACTTGATTCCTCCATGAAGGGGAGATAATCTACCACATTATTCCTATATCCCCATGTATGATCCACGTGTATATAATTTTAATGTTATATTTATTTAAAATGGTTCCACTCCTATCACATATAAAATAAACCCTTAACCCAAACACTCTCCGAAAACATTTTACAATTTATCCTCTGCAAGATGTGATCAAATCATTTCCAAATTCACTTAAAAACAGCTCATATTTTTTTCTCACACTAAAATACCATCTTATGAATCTGTAAGGGGATATTTAATGAAGGATATCAAAGGCTGAGTTAATTGTCTTAACTGAGTAATTTCAAGTATATTCTTTCATAAAACTACTCCAATTACTATATTACCATATTAAATAAATTAAATTATCATCATTACTTTACTAAAATGTTATTATATTAATCGATAAATGATCATATAACTTCTTCCAATCCTATTGAAAATGAAAACACCACTCATGTTTATATTCATACAATATCCTCCACAAAGGATGTATTTCACTATCGATAAATTAAATGTATAAATAGTTATAAATATGTATTTAATGATTAAATATTATATCATTCCAAAAAAATATTCATGATAGGTAAATTAGTTTATATCTATTATCCCTTCCATCCATTAAAAAATGAATATCGGGCATATGTGTACATGTTGACTACCACCCACATGAACGACATATTTTATTTTTTACTACCACCTTACAAGGATAGTAATTAATATGGATCAAATTAATTACTAATATTTTTATAACATATTCAAGGTTCGGTTAGGGTAATTTATTCTTTCTACTAATAGTTATAAGAATATATGGCCACATTAAAATTCAACTTTAATAAACAAGTATTACAACATAATATTAAATTAATAACAACATATCATTCTATTTCAATGGGATTCATCACCTAAATATTCAAAAAAATGATTTCCCAATTTAGTAACATATATTTCAAATCATTAATAATATATAAAAGATATATTTTCAATAACAAATAACATATTATTACTTATTTGGTAATTATAATATTATCTTCTATTAGTTGGTTTCACATCATACATTAACAGTGATAAAATGTTTATGTAATGAATGACTAATTATTTTTAAATAAATAAAAAGAAAATAATAATCACGAGTTTAATAAATTTTCATAATTATTTAATTCTGAAACATCCATGTTTTTTGGAAAATACAATAAATCCAATTTATCAAAATTCAAATTTCAAAAAAAAAATTTTATGCATTTCATAAAAACTGTTAAAATACATTTCAATGAAGTGTCCATGGGACACTATAACTATATTGACCACATAATATAAATATTAATTAATATTTTTAATATTACGAGTCCATGAAAAATGTGTAAAAATATGAACCTTGGAAATAAAACATGTGTGGAAAATAGAACAATTAACACATATTTAATGAATTTATTAAAGCCCTATTAAATATAGTTAATGGATCGTCATAATTTATTTGTATATAGTGAGATAAATATAAATAGTTTTAAAAAATTAAATTATAATTTACAAAAATTTATTATATATTATTTTAAAATGTATTTGAATATTTTGGAATCTAATCTAAGGTTTTCTCATCTCAGAATTATTTTTTTAGACATTTCATAAATTGGGAACCAATTACATTTATATAGTTTTTATGATAACTATTTGAAATATTTTTATATTATATACTCTTTTATAATACTAATTAAATTTCAGTTTCAAGCTCTATCTTTTCATATGTTTTTATTAATGTTTTATAAAATATATAAGGCATCGTTTTTCTAAATATTAATTTCATGAGACATGTTTCATATTTCTGATCATACCTCGATATATATGATGAAATTACGTATACATAAACACATTTGGAAAAATTATTACATTTATTTAATGACATTAATTATGAATTTTCATTTTCTAACATCATATTTATGTTGATTTGGTATTTAAAAAAGCATTAATGTTTTATTTTTCAATCCCACGTTTTTATCTAGAACTGTTATGATCTAATTTACATTGAATTAATTTGATGTTATTTTTCTCCTAAAACCCGATATTTTATTCCAATGTAGTAGTTTTTTTAATGTTCAATTATTCAGTAATATTTCTATTTCTGGTATAAAGAACAACTAAAATAATTATTATATCAAAATAATTCATTATTTATGTTATTTAGGGGTAGGGAATAATTATTTTCAATATAAATGTTTCTCATTTTGATCGGTGAATTTAATTTTATATACTTCTGTAACATTTAAGGTAAAATGATATTGAATTTTACTTATAATTTAAACATAAGAAACAATCTTTTGTGTTCAATCCAAATTTCATGTTCATTATAAATTTAGGAAATGAATTTCAATTTAATGTTTTTAAAATGAAAAAATTTTCCCTCCACAAGGAATATTATTGAGGGTTTAGTATCCTTTATTTGAATAAGTTGTTTGGATATTTAATATCTATTCCCAATATTCCCAAACACATGATATTTTTTATTAACAGATTTTTTTAAAAATTATTACATATATTGTTATTTTTTCTACCACTCCATAAATTGTAACATTATATTATTTTCCATTAAATAATACATTCATGTAAATTTTTGTAAAAATAATATTTATTATTCCTTCTAGAAATATCAGAAAAAATATAATTAGAAGTTAATTTTATCTAATTTTTAATCAATGTTACAATTTTTTAGTTACTACATTTTTATGAAATTAATGCATTGATGAATTGGTGTAAGATTCAAAAAACATACCATGGGTTACAAGAAGACTTATAAAGTGGAATGTTGGTTGTTAACTGAATAATAGTAGTGATTGTGATGTGAATTTTCAAGGGCATGGGTGGTATTTATTCTTCAGGGAGAGGTATTTTTGTCTCAAAATACTAAATAAATTATTATTTTCAAAGTAAACAATTAAATAGAGGTCATAATATTCATTATAACTCATATGTGAAATTTATTACAATAATTTATGACTTTTTAGCCATTAAACAGTCATATTATTTAATTAATGTAGATAGAGACAAGAAAAAATTAAAAATAAATAATTTTTAATATAAATTAAATTTTGAGACATTATGAGTAAATTTTTAATATCGTAAATTGAATGTTTTTCATAAAAATTATTTATGTTATAAAATCTATTTTTGGAAGATATAGAAATTGTTTGATTTAATAAGTAATTATTATAATAATTTCACATCATAAAACATTACAATTTTAAAAACAATATTTTTTTATTGACCTATAATTTCACGTTTTTAGAAAATTAAGATACATACACACTTTGATAGATTCACTATGGTGACTGTAAAACTAAAATCCATTTTGTACGAATAATTTTTTAACATGTCTATTTTTAATTATTAATATAATAATTATATTTTTTTTAAAACAATCGTTACCAAAAACGAACATACACTTTCGTTATCATTTAATTTGTTCTCAATAATTCAATTTTCTAGATTTAATTATCTTATTCATGTTAAATATTAGTTACATGTCATTAAATTTAGTTATTGTTATAGTTACTTTTTTAAGAGTCACATTACTATTCTAATAGTGATGTATCTATTTCTAAGGGCCATGTTACAATTCCTACAATCTTATTGGTCTTAAACATCCAATAAATATATCTAAATTCATTCGTATATTACTTATATTCATATCAAGATTCTATATTCATCATTTTCAAATTTAATGATTATATTATTAATGATTTATTTCTTTTGATTTTTTTTTGACTGTGATGAATACTAGGGACCATATTGTTCTAATATATAAAGATATTTTTATGTTATTTTCGGTTTATTATCACTTATTACTACATTTAATTTATGGAAGTATATATTTTAACTCTTTTAACGGTTCTTTTTTCAATGAAATAAAATAGGTTTGTTTTATTTTAAATTATAATTTTTTTATACATTATATAACTAAATATAGAATACACCTAATCATTATTTAAATATATATATTCAAAATAAAAATATCATATATGAAATTCTATGTTATTATTTTACTACTCCTTCATGAAATTTCATCTTCAAAATTTCTACACATATCTTCGTTTGATACTATGTTATAGTACTTTGATATCATTATATACTCTTAATCCAATTTTCATATTTATATGTTTGGTTTATTTAATGCATATTGAAAAGGAAATTAATCTTGTGGGTTATAATCGTATCTCTGTGATCTAAGATCTTCTATAGATTAATCTTATAATTGTTGTCCTTTTACAGTTCAACCACATACTAATTTTTCATAAGTGAATGACAAAATATGTATATTCATAAAGGAAATATTGATAAAACATCACATACTTGAGAATGAAATTATTGTCGAGAGGCTACAATTCTTATGATATCAATGTTTTTAGTGGGGCCAATATAACTATAGATAAGAAATTCCCTTCTTTACAGAATGAAAAAAATACTTTCCTATGTAAAATAATAGAAAATTTCAACCATTTTAAATGACTATATAGTTTTATTATTGTTATTATATATATTTCATAAACAATAAGTTTCTTATATTTGGTGTTGAATAGATTATACATTATCATATATTTCTTGTAAATGTTTGGGTATAAACTACTTGTGTTAACCAACTTCCAACCATCACGTTGGAGTTATACATAAATAAATTTGAAATAATTTTATAGAGTAATCAAAATAATTTAGTGGAAATTTTTTTTATGAGAACATATATTATGGTTTATATTGATCAAATCCAGTATTTATTTCCATCGATAAATCCCTTAGTATATATTCGTGTTTTATTATTATCATTTAAGATTGACCATTAATAAGATATTGAGAGGTCATATTAATGAGTACCATAGAATTTGGATCATATTGAATAAATAAAAAATAAATATAGGTGTAACATCATATCATATTTAATAAAACAATAATTAGTCACCCATGCATCATTACCACTTTTGGGTTTTATACACTGAAGCACTCGCACTGACATTATAGTGGTCATAAAATTTTGTTCAATGAATACGTATTTTATTATATATAATATAATGTGTATATGAGGAAATATATTTCATATAATTTAGATAATTTCCTCTTTTTAACTCATTTTTTCAATTCTATGAACAAATCATATGATAATGTGTTGATAAAAACTTGATTATTAAAGTCATTAAACAAAAAAATTAATATATTAGGGAAATTAGAAATGTTGGAAGTCTCAAAACATTAGAAACATTGACAATCAAAGATGATCCATTATTAAATTATAGATACCTATATAAATTACATTAATAAAATATATATACAACCCTGATGATTATTCATGCACTGGAGAAACCCTCAGAATTTATCTTCTACCAATTTTCATACAAGGAATATGTATTATCACATCATTTAGACAAAGGTTGTTATATCAAACAATTATATGATTATGGATTCTATTCGATACTATCAGAGTAAAGATATTATTAGTTGTTTCATAAGAAAAATTATCATATTGAAAACTATTAAAAATTAAAATATTTGATAGGGAGGTATTATTGTATTATTATTTTTAGTTTTATTATGAAAAGTAATCTTGCATGGATATTGGGTATACTTATAATTTTTTCTTCCACTAGAAATGGGTATAATTATGTCTCTTGAATCCAATCAGTTTTATAATAACATCATTGATGAAACTTTTATGGAATGAAGATTCACTAAGAAAACCCAAATTGGAATATTTCCGAGAACCACAACATTAGTCCAATGAACACTTGTTTTTCTTATTAATATTTCTAAATATGAAATGGACATCTTAAGAAAGAGGGTTTCGGTTCATATTTTCACATGATCATGGTATAGTAAATTAGAGATATATATTTTTGGTATCTTTCAAAAATCATAGAATGTATAACATCAAGGGGTGATGAACAATGTTATTTTGAGTTGTATATGTGACATGGTATAAAATAATTATGAAAAAAATCATGTCATACTGAAAATTTTAATGTTTCTTCACAAAATTACTTTGCTATAAAAAAATTAACTTATCAATTAGTTACTTCATCTAAAATGGATTTCTAAATAGTTTTATGAAAAGGTGTTTAATGATTGCAAAATGACATACACTATGTCATGGTGAAATAATGTTTTAGAGAATATTATAATAAAATTATTATTTTTGTTCTAATTTTCAAAATCTATTTATTGTGTGGGTCATATGGGAACACACCAAAAGTTATTATCTTCAGACCAAATCAATATTGGTAAATATGATCCTCTTATATTGAAAAAACAATTTTTTATATATTTATTTTATTTATTTTAAAATAAAATTGGATATATGTTTTGTATATGATGAGAATATTGATGCCTTAGTTGAAAATATTTAATATAATCCTTTAAATATTTTTATTATATTTTTGGTTTGAAAATTTAATAATTTTTTATCATATACCATTATTTTAGTTTTTATTTTTTATTATGTGATTGAATTTAGTTGTGGAATATATGTTTCTCAAACTAAATGTTATAATAATGATGCGATTTAAATCAAATTTGGGTAATGTAAACATAAGAATATGGAATTTATAAACATCATTCAACTACCCTAGAGAATTTTGATTTATTTAGAAATGTGGGGACTATATTTCTATATGGGGTAGAGATTATAGGATGATGATGAGTCCATAGAGTGATAACTACATAGGTAGTGAGATGAATGGTTAGAAGGATTATAATAGTTTGAGTCTTTTGAGACACTTTTTAAGGGAATTGTGCCTATTAGTCATTGAGAGATACATTATGGGATATAGGTTCAGAAGAGGGTTCCCATTCAATACAATAATTTTTTTTATGTAGAGTGTAAAATAATAATTGAGTTAAAAGAAGGGGTCATATTTCATATTCTCAAAGAATTCTATTTCATGGTTTCAATTTTAGGTAAATGTAAATAAATTTATGAATGAGTTCATATATCATATGCATGATATGAATGGTGATATGTGTAAAAATGTTTATATTGTATATTATGGTTCATTAAATTAAATTGTGAGTGGTTTAAATAGTTATATATTAATGTTAGGGATGGAATAGGATTCCAAAACAAAATTATTTTTGGATTTCATACATAATGGACTAAAACAAAAAAAAATAACGAATTTATGTGATATAATAGTTTTATAAGTGTTATGAATATTATGTATATTTATATGGGTTTATCTAAAATAAATATATTTAAATACCAAGTGTTATACACGTTCAAAAAAAAGCACATGTCAATACCTCAATCATCTTACTAGGTTGTTTAATTCCAATTCTAGGTTCCCTATGATTATCTTGAGTATGAAAAGGTGCATATGGCTATCTCAATGATTGATGTAGCCATAATCCACTATGAGTTTTTAGTTACACATAACTGAGAATATGTAAGAGTTACAATTTCATTGAAATAGTGTTTATATTATCTACCTGACGGATTGGTACAATGTTTCTTCCACTAAACATTTTGAGACACAATAGTGATATTATTATTAATATATACTACCAAATTAGTTGTGTTGATTATTATAAAGACATAGTGGGGCCACTATATAGTTTATTATACATTATAACTAACTAAAGGTAGTGGAATATGGTGAAATTATTTTATTAGGGGAAAATATATTCTAAGTGAAATATAAAAGTACAAAACACATAATCCTTATCCATATAGATATATTTTTTGAATATTATATCACGAATCATGGTAATCTCATTGTTTTCTCTTATTTCATTGAAATTTAAAATGACACATATTTTTATATATTCATGAGATGTGTTCTCAAAGAGAAGAACATTGAAAATACATATATGAGTTTTATAGAAAAAAATTGATTAATTCTGACTCATAAGTATAAGTAATCGTGTCTGAATCACACATTCATTTTGATAAAAATATATTGGGTCAACATATAAAAAGAGAATTAATTTAATAATCCTTTTTTTAGAAATGGTTCAAGGGTCACTGTAATAGATTTAGGTTCTTATGATCTAAGCCTTATGAGTTCATTAGTCTTAAATTTATTGACCAATTATTATTTTCATTCCAGAAACCAAAATTTTAATTCAATAACTTTGATGTAAAACATGCGATTCCAAATCATTATTCAAATAAATATTTAATCTATATATATAAATTAAATGTTATATAGAACATAGAATATTGATAAATGTTAACATAATCTAGATATGGATAGTACAATCTAAAAAATTTATAATAAATAGAATAATTTTGATTCTAACCACACCTACAATGGGAATTAGTACCTTGAGGATATTAATAAGGAATTCATTCAAACACACCATACATATATATTTTTGTAATCATTAGAATTTGAATCATGTGAATCGTGTTTATTAAATAAATATCATTCATTATTTAGTATAAAATGTGATACAACTTGTGAATGTTTGGTTTTATACATAGTGATGTATGTTGATAATTGATAGATCAAGGAGATGGTGGGTTTATTTACTTCATAAAATTTTGTAATGACTATAGTCGACATAGTTTTTTGTTTTTAATGTGATATGAAATTAATTCTTTTCCAATTTTAAACGTTTTTCAAAATATTTAATAAATAAGCCATATATAAGTAGCAAGACTCCTTAATCAGAGCATAAGGGTGAATTAATGAACCTAGAATTATTTTATTATCAGAGAAATTTTGTAATTGATTATCAGCACATTATTTAACAAAGAAAATAAATTACTTGTGTATCGAATAGGAGGAATTATACCGTATTTGGCGTGGCTCATAAAATTATTATTTAGTGTCACCTTTTTATATTATTTTAGTGTCATATTCTGAAAACTACTATATTTCTACGTAATTGAATTCCATACAATGTAATGAAAATTGACCTTATAGTATATAGAGTGTGAACCATAAAAATTGTTTTATATGAATATTTGGGTTTCTAATGAATTTTCATGAAATTTATATTCTAAAAACACATTTCCTTATATAAAAAGAGATATTATTTATTGTTCACCCCAAAAATAATATGGTATATTACATCTATAAGTATACAGAATAAAAACTATTGATGACATAAGATGAGGTTTTCCGTAAGAGAAAACCCATGAATCATGAAGTCAATTGGAGGAAATATTAACCCATATAAATTCATGAACAATGAAATGTAGTTCCCAATATTGAAATTTATTTGGTTCCTCAAATTATTGTTCAATAACTACTAACTATATTTATAGTAGAACCTTGAATTTATAGTAATATAAATTTGGATACTATGAGTTATATATTTTTTATAGAAACGTATTTTTATTAAATTTTTATAGATGGTGAATATAAAAATCATTTAAAGGACAATGTGAGTTGTGATTTAAAGAAATTGTTAAATTCAATGAAACCTTAGATGGATTAATTTCATACTGACTATGTTAGTAACATTGTGGATTTACCTAATGGGGTGTGACCAACAAGGAATAAGTGATTTTTCAATTATATAACTAACATATATTGTATAGTTTCTATCTATAAATCATTTATTATGGAAATGGGCTATAAATAAATTCTTGTTATTGACCATAAATAATCTCTTTCTCTAAATGTGATTATAATGTCTTTTGGATATTTTTAAACTTAGAGTCTCATTATTATTATGTGATAGAAAATATATATTTAAAAACAACTATATATGGTTATAATTTATTTGAGGATAAAAATATTATAAAAAAATACTTTTTGATGTTTTACATGATTCTGGTAAGGACTTTATGTTCCAATAATCCATTTATGTAATGAATAATTATTTTTTTAGTTGGATCATCTAGTTTGATAATTTAATCAATGAATTTTATTTCATTAATAAATGTGTATGTTTCATGTACATAAAAGTGAATTTGTGGAATTTCTATGTTATTTATGGTATTTTAAATAGACAAAATGCTCCTTATAATATATCTTGTCTTGAAATTATATTCAATAAATATGAGGTTATGAAATTCCTTTTAGATGAATAAAATGGGTGAAATATCCTATATAATTGTAATTAATATCTATAAACGCAGATTAGAACGGAATATTAGAATACAAAAAAACACATATGAGTGAAAAATAATAGTTTATTTTAGTTGGAAGAAGTCTAATTGTTGGTTATACTAGTGTTTTAGGGAAAAAATATTCATTGCAATAAGGTTATTTCTAAATATTTGAAAAGAAATTATAGGATTCATTTTTCATATTTTATTGGATCTATCGTGTATTTGTATTTGTGGAATTGACTAAAACCACTCATATATTATGTATAACAAGTAGTTACCAATATAAAACCTGTTAAAATCAATAGAATATTATATAGATTATCCATATGTACTCTGTAATATGCGAGGATATGCTCATGGTTGTCAGAGAAGATAAAGTGTTCATTTTATGGTTGTTCACTAATGCATGTATCTAATTTGATAAATGTGACATGAGATCACATTTTTATTTCATGTGTTTTAATGGTGTAGTAATCTATTAGATTATTTCCAATAGAGACACTATGGTAAGCTCAAAAATATACGTACAGTACATCTATAAATTAGATTTTATAATGGAATATATTTATATAAGTATTTAAATTATGGACATGGAGTGGTTCCATAATTGGGATAGAAAAGTGAGCTTTACAATTAAAATAATAGTGTATTTTTTAGGAAAAATAACATCTGTCTCTCTAAAAGACTAAGAAAATACTTCAGAAATACAATCTTATTTGGAATAACGTTGGGAGGGTAATTGTTATGACATATTTTGTTGCAACTTATTAAATTTTCATCAATCATAATAACACCTCTATATTTTATGAAATATTTCTTTTTGAATGGATTTATTTTTTGACATCTTTTGATACACACAAACCCAAGTCGAAATGTAAAATAATATACTATACCATTATAGAATATCCATTATATTTTTGTTATGAATACTAATTAATATAATTTAATAATATGGATAATTTTTTAGATAAATTAAATATATTTTATATTCAATCCAAAAACATTTCTCTTTAATATAATATATATTTATTTTTGTGATAAAAAAATTTCAAATATTTTTTTTCCAATTTTGGAAAAATTATTTATCGAAATAAAAATAATGTTTTTAATATTAATGTTAACATTATCCATTACTCATTTTTTGAGAATTTTATAAAAAGATTAATTTTTCAATGAGTATAGAAAAATGATCATTTTTATTAAAATTAAACATTAAATTTTTGGAATTTAAAATTATAAAGTTTGTTTAAAATTATTTTACATGTGAAATAAGTAAAATTATATTATTTATATTAATATTTTTGTAATTAGAATTAATATTATGTTTAATTTTGATATTAAAAAATTGTATACTTAGCAAAACATTTTCCTTGGAAAACAACTTTTGGTCATTTTATCATGATTAATTTGAAAATAAATTATGACACTTAGATGAATTTAATTTGATCAAATTAATTTCATATTATTTATTATGATAATTATTAATTGTCATGAACCATCCCCCAGTGCATGTGTCATGACTACCCCAAGCCTGCCTTCCATATGCGAGGGAATGGTGACTAACACATAAAGGCGTATTCCCTGAAACTAGGAAGGCAATGCCTTTATAACATTTAAATTCACACAACTAAGAAAAAAAATATATACATGCACAAGCTAAAACTATATAGTAAACTGGGTGTGTAATGAACGAAAAAGGGGCCAGAATACAAGCACAACTGGAAGGTGAAAAAAAACTGGGAAGTACCTGTAAACTGAAAAACTCTTGTGAACACCTACCAAGGATCCTACTTGAAGGGTAGGTACAGCTCTCGAATGGTCGAAACTGCGGTACGCCACGTCTAATTTCAACCTCCTAGCTTCCATAGGTCCTGGTACCCTTAGCCTGGATCGTTGTTGCCCGTCATCTACACCAAAAACAACAAGGTGCGGGTGTAGCCCATGAAGGGGTGAGTATAACTATACTCAGTAGGGACCTTGATACCCATGAAGGTCTCACAAAATCCAAAAAGAATAAACCACATATCATAAAAACAACAGATAGCCCTACTTAGGTATATGCCCATACATATACCTATGTTGTCGAGTAAACCCATCTCAATCATGAGGTAACATAAGGCCAAACTAAAAATCCCAAGCTAAATTATCCAACGAAGGAAATAATACTATGAAGGTAACACTAGGATGGTAAGTACCACAAAGGTAACACCACACAAAAGAATACCACAAAGGTATCACCAAGACGGTAAGTACCACAAAGGTAAAGCGACACTGAATAATAACATAAATGTATCACCACATAGTTACGTATCACAAAGGTACGCCACCCAGATGATTAACACATAGGTAATGACTCAGCACACATCACGAATAACTTAGGTGCAGATGTAATGATTATTAGATGTAACTAGAATCATCTTACTCTGTTAAGAGGCAGACCTACGTAAGGTCTTAAATCATCAGACCCACGTAGGATTATAGTATAGAAGACCCACATAGGACCCTAGAGTAATCCCCCAAGGATTCCTAGATTGGATCGAAGTGTGATACCAGAACATTAACCCACGTATGATCCCAATACATAGAACCACATAAGATCCTAAAGCACAAACCCACATAGGATCCCTTTCTCATCTTACATCCACTTACAGCATTCTCGTACTAAGCTCGCATGATTCCAGGAGGGTCCCATCCTCAAGCCAAAGGTCAATACTCCAACTGCCACGAATTACAAATAAATAATATCCCGAAGTACGACCACATAATAGGGGTCTCAATGAAATAGATGCTGAGTCAATTGAACTCGAGCCCTGTATGTTATTGGAATTTTAGTCTCAAGGGACTGGTTGAATTCATGTTCGATCCAACCTGGTCGTACCCCAACATTATCCAAAACATAAATGTGTTAAACAAAATGAACTTTTTCAATCCATGGTTCTTGGAGCTATAGAAGGCTCTTCAAACGGACACTCATAGATCATGTTATGGCTGAAATAGTGAAACAGGATCGAAGTTGGTCCAGGTGTGGTCCACCCTGTCGGACCAACCAAGCCAGAACCGAACTAGGTCGAACTAGGTCCTGCCTTGGGTCTGACCCAAACCGTTGGGTATGGCTCGACCCGTACAGGGAGGGCCTCTAGCCTGTGGGAGCCCGCGTTAGGGTGGCGCCACGGTGGGGTCCACCTTAGATGCCACCCAAGGGGAAGGCGCCCTATGGGAACCCCGAACGGCTAGGCCATTCAGGTTGGGTAACGGACCGGAGGGTTCCATGTGGTGCTTGTAGCTAGCACACGGGACCCGGGGTCCCACTCTACTCCTCGTCTAGCCAGACGGCCAGCCCACCCGTGCGGCGTTTTCGCACGACATGCCATTATCGGTGACCGGAAGTGAACTGACCTCCCTCTTTTGCTAATGCAGCCTTGTTCTGGTACTCATGCACGCCTGGTGGTGTGGTCGCATGTCCCCGCCCCCTTCACAGAACATGACATGCATCGGCCGCTACCCTACCTCCATCATGCCTGATAGGCCGGAGCCCTTCTAAGGTAGCGTTATAGCGCCGCCGACATCGTTTTGACCATCTGGAGTGCCAACAACCATTCTTGAGCCCCTCATGTGCTAGTCTCCGACATGGGTAGTTGGTGATGTTCCTCGGGCCACCGGGCAAACCATGGTGGCCCGTTCTTCATTCAAAAAACTCCTGCACTCAACTCGTAATGTCTCCATAGATTCAAGACCATCATATATCACAAAGTATTCAGAAAGTTCAGGTCGTGGTTGTTTGGAATTAACCCTCCACGTTAGCAAAGTATCAAGCAACATAATTGTTCATACATCAAGAATATTGACAAGAACATGGTAAGGGGTTTTCAAAACAACATTCCCTACCCAGATTGTTCGTTGGAGGTGGTGCGAGATGAATTCAGTGAAGGTTAGGAAAATATGGATGTCGGTTCATCATTGTTGAAGACGTTCCTCGTTGGATATCCTTCAACGGAGTTCTTCGTTGGAGAAAGTGTTCTCCATTGGAGAGATTTTTTCTTCATAATTCCCCCAAGCTCTATTTTTCCAAAAAATCCCCCAACCAAGACGTGAAATTATAAATAAATAATGATATGTTAATTAATAAAATTATTTTTGGCACATTAATTAATTTTATGTTGTCAAAATTCATGAGAAAAAACCCCATGAGTCACCTCCCTCATTAATGAGAGAGTTCAAGGCTCCGGTGGTCCCCACCTCCAAGTTCAATTTGAGAGGATTGAATTTCAAAAATAATATAAAGTTAATTTATTCTATTTTCTCCCATAAAAATAAAAAAAACTAACATTCACCCATGACCTACTGTGGTTGAGGCGGATTCCCCCTTAAGTGAATATCGGCACTTCGATCTCAAATGTGTCCTTAGATTTCAATTCCATGCACTAGTTCAAAAGATACAAAAACCTACTCGCACATTTACTGAACATAACAGAAAAAATGTTCATAAATTCATTCCGGGCACTGAAGGACTCAGAATAATAAGCCATAAATTTTCGTGGACTCACAATATTCTCCTATAATTAAAATAATACATGGAATTTTAAGGTTTTTACATTCTCCCCAACTGATTGATTTGCGTCCCTGAAACCCACATCACAAAAACTATAAAAACAAGTGGGGTTACTGAGAAAGAATTTGCACCTCCCGCTCCCATGTGCTCTTATGGATGTTCCGCTACTGCTAACACAAACACACCAAATGTATTGATCGCCCATGAAGGAAACTCTCCTTTCGATCCTCAATCTCCAATGGAACTTCTGAAAAAGTCACCCCATGGTCGATGTCCAGCTCGCCCCAGTAAATGATGTGTGAAGGAACATGCAGTTATATCCTCATCTGGGATACGTGCAAAATGTTGTGCACCCGGTGCAACTGAGGGGGATGTGCTAGGCAGTAATCCACCTTTCCAACTCTATTGAGAACTTGAAAGGGTTCGATGAAACTCGGAGATAACTTGATTACCCATCCAAATCATTGCAATTCTTGTCAGGGTGACACCCGTAGAAAGACATGCCCACCATCCTATAAATCTAGAAGTCTCCATCTTCTGTCCGAAAAAGAATTATTCCTGCTCTGTGCAGTCTTCATCCACTCCTAGATACTTTTCATCTTCTCTGTGGTAGTCTATACCATATCTGGTCCCATGAGTGCAGACTCCCCTTGGTCAATCCCATACAAAGGCGATCTGTAAGGTTAGCTATACAGAGACTCAAAAGGTACCATCATAATGGTGGTGTGATAGCTGTTGTTTTTTAAAACTCTACTATGGGAAAGTGATCATCCCAGCTGTGATCAATGTCGAGGACACAAGAACACAATATGTCCTCGAGGGTCTGAATAGTCTGCTCAGTTGGGCCATCCATATGAGGATAGAGGAAAATACTCCGACGAAGCTGCCTCCTGAAAGCCTCCTGTAACCCCTTCCAAAACAGGGAATTGAAACATGCATCACGATAAGAGATAATAATTTAGGGTACTCCATGTAACCACACAATCTCCAATACATAGAGGCATCTCCTGATCTCTACAGATACCTTCTCTCTAATTTGTAGAAAGTGGTCCGACATGGTGAGTCAGTCAAAAATCACCCAGATAGAATCATGACCCATGTACGTACGTGGAAGCCTTATCATGAATTCTATGGATATCCCTTCCCACTTCCACTCTAGGACCTTTAAAAGGTGAACTAAATATACTACTACCTGATGCTTTACCTTCACTTACTAACAAGTGAGGCATGGAGAGACAAACTCTGCTACTGGTTTCTTCATTCCCGGCTACTGATGCTATTATTAGAGGTCCTGTTACATCTTCACTATTATTGGATGTACCGCTAGAGGGGATGTGTGGAACTACCTCAACACATCCTCTTGAAGCAACACTGGTAAAATGGTATGTCCTTTGAAAAGGATGATGTGCTCCCCCCATTCTGAAAATACATCATGTGTCTGTCCTCTAGATATCTGAGCATGTTAAGCCTTGTAATCAATGTCCCCATGTTGCACCTCCCTGACTCACTGAAAGAGTGGGGGAGTGACTGTAAGAGACTGAAGAATAAGATTCTTTTTCTCAATCAACAAAAGATATCTACAAAGTGACCAACTACTCCATCGGCTCACCTAGAATTTTTATACCAGATCTCTGGATGAGTGCATTTGCAAAAATGTTAACGGTTCCCCTTCACCGGAGTATAGACTATCTCGAAGTCATTATCCAAGAAGAAGTCAAGAAAACATCACTATCTCATGTTTAATTCCTTCTAGGGGAATATATACCTGAGAATCTGTAGATTAGAGTACACAGTAAAATGGTCACCCATCAGAGAGTGTCTCCACATCTTCAAATCAAAGACCATTGCTGCAAACCCAAGGACATGGGTAGCATAGTTCTAATCATGATGACTTATCTATCGAGAACCATATGTGATAACCGATCTCTCCTTCATCATGACACATTAGAGCCCGATCCCTGATGCGTCACATTAGACTATGTACCTGACACCCTCATCTGAAATCTCAATATAAGGGAACTAGTCAGCCTCTTCCTAAGCTCTTAAAAATTCCATGGGCATCTCTCCAACCACGTGAAGGGTTTCCCCATATTTTTCAACACTGATTTTGGTGCCACAACTCTGGAGAAATTATGCACAAATCTCTAGTAGTATTCAGCCAATCCCAAGAAACTCCATACCTCTGACACACTCTTGGGTGGCTCCCATGAAATTACAGCCTTAATTGTCACTGAATCCACGACAACTACTGCCTCCAAGATGACAGGTCCCAGAAAGTGAACCTCCCGGATAAAGAACTAGCATATTGAGGGCTTAAAATAAAGCTAGTGATATTGGAGTGTTTCAAGAACTACCAACAAATGATTGGATTGATCCTCCTTATTAGCTGAGTAGATCATAATTTCATCGATGAATACAACTACAAATCGATCAATGTATGGCTGAAATATCATATTAATGAGTCCAATAAACACTGCTGGAGAGTTGTTCATGCCAAATGGCATCACCAAGAATTTTTAGTGGCCATAACGGCATCTGAAATCTATCTTCTCCACATCCTTATATCGTAATCTGAGCTGGCGGTAGCTTGACCTGAGGTATATCTTCGAGAATCATTGTGCTCCCTTCAGCTGATCAAAGAGGTAGTCCATCATTGGAAGTGGGTACAGGTTCTTCACAGCCACCTGTTTCAGGCACCGATAGTCAACACAAAATCTCATGCACTCATTCGTCTTATTGGAAAACAAAATCAGAGATGCCTAAGGAGAAACACTCGACCAGAAGAACCCCTTCCCCTATAAGTCCTCCAGCTATGGGTCTGGTCCCCTTGGATACCTATGACATATGTCTATTGAGAGCTGCAGAACACTCATCTACCTGACGCCCAGTGGTGGGTCTCACTGCTGGTGACTACTCAGCAAGATAACTCTCCATTTAGAGGGCTCACTCTAACACCCCAACCTACATCAGGATGCTGATAAAAATAATTGAAGCTCTGATCTCACGCCTGAGTCCCTGCATCAATGTCTGTGCCCTGAAGAATGGGTCCCACCCCATATTTTTGGTGTATCATGAGAGGTTGGTGATCCTCATGGAGTACTAAGCCACAATCATGCTGCCCAACTGCAGATGAAGAAGCTCATGTATAGGCACTGCATGAAGGGTCGTTGGGAAAAAATATACTCAAAACAGACTCTCAAAGTCTGCCCAGAGTAATTTCACCTCATTGTGAACCTAGAGCACCAAGATCCACCTTCCTCCTGCTGATGCCTATAGAGGAATGGTGACAAGGATCACAATGAGATCAGATAGTGTCCCCAGTAGTCAAAATAATCTCACCACAACCTCTTGCCAATCCTCATCAACTTGTGGGTCTGCCTCACAGCTGCACCTGGGTGGCCTCTGGCACTGGAACTCATGAAATGTGCTCAAGTAGAGTGCACTCTCCACAACTGGGGCTAGGGAAATTTGGGGCCCAATGGGTATCAGTACTGCTGGTGCCTCTACTAATTATTATCCTTGCATTGAGTCCTCATCGCACGGTGGGTTGTCATAACATACTCTTCCTGGAACCCTATATTGCAGTATGTGTGGAGGAATCCTGAATATATAAAGGTGCGCCATGGTCAATAAGTTATACCTAGAGAGGTGACTCAAGAAATCTCAAAGAAATATTTCCAAAACTCACACACAATCAATGTTTTCATTGACTGAGACATAAATTAGAAGTCAAGGTCCTAGTGTATGGATACGTCGGCCGCTGCACCAACACTGGATCCCCTAAACTGATAACCACACTCATACCACATAATAATATTTCTATTAAAATATCACAGTCCAATTTTCTATTGTATAACTGACTATCCCGATAGAAATTTTTCATGACCCTTCCCCCAGGGCCCATGTCTTGACTAAATCAAGCCCGCCTTCGATAGGCTAGGGGCTGGTGACTAGCACGTTATGGTGTATTCGATAAAACATGGAAGACATTGACTTTATTAGAATTAAATATTCAAAACTAAGCCCAAAAAACGATACAAGAATAATGTAAAACTATATAGTAAACATGGTGTGTACAGAAAAAAATGGTCCAGAATAGAAACCCAACTAGAATGTATAAGAAAACTGGGAAGCACTAGTAAACTTGAAAAACTCATGTCAACACCTACCAATGATATTACCTAAAGGATAGGTACAACTCTCGAACATGAATCTCTGGGATATGCCTTGTCTTATTTACACCTCCGAGATACCTCCAGTCCTGGTACCCTCATCCTCGATCATTGTAGTCTATCTTTTACACAAAACACAACAATGTGCGGGCATAGCCCATGTAGGGGTGAGTGTAATGATACACAGTAGGGACCCCGAGACCTCGAAGGTCAAAAAAATCCACAAAGGATAAACTAGAAATCATGAAAACAACTGACAACCGTACTTAGGTATATGCCTATACATATACATTAGTTATCTAGTATACCCATCTCAATCACGACAAAAAAAAGGCCCAACTCAAAATCAAAAGCTCAATTGTCCCACGGGGGAAGGAATACCACGAAGGTAACACCACAAAGGTAATTACCACAAAGGTAACACCGCATAGAATAATACCACAATGGAATCACTATAATGTTAGGTTACCTAAAGGTAACACCTCATAGAAGAATAACACAAAGGTATCACCATGCAGGTATGTATCATAAAGATACGCAACCAAGATGATTACCACAAAGGTAAAGTCTCATTTAACATTAAGTATAACTTAGGAATGTAATTAATGGTGATTATATGTAACTACTGAATCAGATAACTCTGTTAAGAGGCAGACCCACGTAGGATCCTAAATCATCAAACCCACATAGGATCCTAGTACAACAGACCCATGTAGGATCCTTGAGTAATCCCCTGTGGATTCCTAGAGAAGATATCAGTGGAGTAATGGAACATATAACCATGTAACATCCCAAAGCACAGACCCACGTAGGATCCTAAGGCATAGACCCACACAAGATCCCATTCTCATCTTACAGTCATCTATAGGGTTCTCGTACTAAGCTTTCTTGATTCTAGGAGGGTATATTCTTCATGCCACTTGTCAATACTCCACTACCACGAAGTCCCACAAAGAAGAATCCCAATGGATCGCCATGTAATAGGGGTATCAACGTAAGAGATAGTGCGTTAATTGGATGCTTGGTCTGCAAATTATTGGCCTTATTATCCCGAGGGCCCAGTTGGATTTGTGTTCAATTCATCCCAGTTGTACCCCAACATTATCCAAATCCCAAATGGGGTATACCAAAAGGATTGTCTCTATCCAATGTTCCCGTCACCACAGACGGTTCACCAAAAAAATGCATGTAGCACAAGTTATGGCCGAAAAGGGTGAAAAGGGTCAAAGCTAGTCTGGGTCCAATCTGACCAGGTCGGACTGACCTGGCCCGACCCATCCTAGGCTGACCCAGGTCGGGCCATGGGGCAGACCTGGCCCTCTCAATCCATCCCAGCCTGCAGACGCGGCCTCTGCTGGGCAGCAGGTGCTGGGTGGCTCATAGCCAAGCGTTGTCCCGCAGCTGGGTCTCCCCATAGTGGGGTCCACCCTAGCTGCCACCTATGGGGAAGGCACCCCTTTTGTACTCAGAACGGATGAGACATTTGGGTTGGGTAGCCGACCCTCTAGAGCCAAGGGGCGTCGAAGGCTGGCACACGAGCCCCGGGGTCCCCCTTGGCTCCTCGGCTGGTCGTATGGCCATCCCACCCATGCAGCGCGGTCGCGCGCCATGCCGCCACCGACGACCGAATGCTCCCCTTCACCATCGCAGCATCGTGCCGCAGCTCCTGCACGCCCGGCGGCGTTGCCGCGCGCCGAGACCCCCTTCGCGTAACCGGTCATGTGTCGGTCGCCGCCCTAGTTCTGTTACGACCAAAAGGCCGTGACCCTTCTCGGGTGGCATAATCATGCTGCAGACATCATCGTAGAGGACTAGAATGTCGGCCATTGTTTTCGTGCCCCTCCAGTGCCGATCGCCGACATGGGTTGCTGGCGAAGTTCCTCGGGTCACCCGGCATGCCCCGGTGGCCCACTATTCATTCCGAAAACTCCCACACTCGACTCAGAATATCTCCATCGATTCAAGACCATCATAAACCACAATGTTTTTAGTGAGGTCAAGCCATGTTCTTTTGGCATTAACCCTATTGGTTAGAATGGTAGCAAGCGGAATAATTGTTCATAAATCAAGAACATTGAGAAGAACATGGTAAGGGGTATTCCAATCAACATTCCCTTCCTCAATTGCTCGTTGGATGTGTCGCGAGATGAAGTTGGTGAAGGTGAGGAAACGATGGACATCAGTTCATCATCAATGAAGTCGTTCCTCATGGGGGATCCATCAATGTAGTTATTCATTGGAGAAAGTGTTCTTCATCGGAGATATTTTTTCATTACAATTCACCCAAGCTATCCTTTTCCAAACAATCCCCCAACCAAGAGCTGAAATTCCAAAAAAAATAATGTTATGTTAATTAATACAATTAATGTTCGATCATTAATTAATTTGATGTTTGCCCAATTAATGTGAAAAGAACCCAAGAGTCACCTACCTCATTAAAGAAGGATATTAAGGCTCTGGTGGTCTGCACCACAAAGTTCAATATGAGATTATTGAATTTCAAAAATTAAATAAAATTTATTTATTTTATTTTCTCTCATCAAAAGCACAAAATCTAACTTTCACCCTCAACCTACTACTGTCTAAGTAAAGGTCTCCATAAACAATTACCGACGTTGAGAGCTCAACAGTGTCCTCAGATTTCAATTCTGAGCACATTTTCAGAAGTTACAGAAACATACTCACACCATTACTAAAAGTACATGATAAAAGTTCTGAAATTCATTCTGGGCACTCTGGCCCCAAAATCACGCATCGTCAATTATCCAATACTTGTAATATCCTTATATAATTAAAAAAAATTACATGGAATTTCTGGGCTTTTAAAATAATATTTTATGGGTTTAACTTGTTTTAGGGACTTAATAAAATATAAAATAAAAATAATTAGTTTCCATTTTTAATGTTAGAACATGTTTAATGGGGGTTAATCTAATGAGATAAGGGATAAAATTACCTATAAACATAACTAAACTGCAAAATAATTCAATATTTAAACAATATATCATATAATTTTCATTAATGGTTAATTTTTTAATCATATACTTTGAATCATACCTTAATATATTTTATTAATATCGAAATATTCATTTTCCCCTATTCCCTGCTTATTAAAGGACACCACCTCCTCTACTCTATAAATATCATGTGTAATTTTATTAATCCAATAGATAATTAAATAAATTAAATAAATAAATACCCATTACATAGAGTCCATGTATGGATCTTAAAACCATAATTGGAATAATTTAGTTTCAATCCTAAATTGTATGTCCAAACAAAAAGTTTAGTTCATAGCCATGATTTTCATGCTACTTTTTTCCTAACTCCTTTAAATTTTTTTGAATCATAATTAAATAATAAATATGTGGTATTAAATATTACAAGGTTTCATTATGTTAATGGAATAACCTATATACATATATTTTTCTATTAAATGTGAAATTAAACCATCGACGATCTATACACGAACTATCACCTAGCCAACTGATGCAATTTGTTTTTCATAGTAGCCTCTCCAAGATGGATGCCATGATGTAGTTAACTTATATATAATATTTATTAAATAATGATACTTGTTTAATTATATTATCACATATACCTTCTTATCCTCTCATCTATGGGAAACCAATAATTTCCCTCATGCATACATGCAGACCATTAACTCCACTAAGAGATGTGGTAAATTTTTCATTTACTTATTACAATAATTGTAATAATGTTGAATTTCATTAATATACATTATTTATATGATATAATAATAATTTATTAATGTTGAATTTTTTATTACCTATTATTTTTCTATCCATTGAAATATGAAAACAATATTAATGTTTATGTGTGGTCCACATTCTATGTGAATAGTGTAACTCATTTTTCAATCTCTATTATTTATATGATGTGTTAAATATGTATATATAATATATATATATGATATATATTTAATGATTAAAATTATAAATATAATGGAAATCTGAAATATTAAAAATAGAAAAATACTTCTCAACTTAACGTACATGAAAAATAAAGATGTTTTCACTATTAATAGTGATTTTAATTTAGAATTATTTAGAAAATGGTGGCTCAAGAATATATGTAATATTATATATTATTATATATTTTATTATAGTCCAACAATAAATCAAAAATATATCTATATTTGTTATATTTCATATTTTAACATATAAAAAAGAAGTCGGACATACCGTGATGGTTTTTTGTTACGATCACATTATGTACTGATACTGTTTTTGATAAAGTATAATGGACTAAATATTATTGTATATATCTAATGAAGAACATTATTTTACATTTCATATGGACAATATAAAATATTAAATGTCTTCTTTTCATTAAACACTCATTAATAAATCAATAGACTAAATGAATGTTTAAAAGGAAAATCGACTTTATTTATCTCTTCTATCAATAATAAATTTTATCATGTTTACATGATTTATAAAACATTTTTCTAAAATGATTTTAATATATTACTAATATTTTATAAATTCATTTTTAAAACGGAATGATTATATATAAATAGAATTAACTATCTTTTCATTTTTTGAATGACACATATTTTGATATTTCTACAAATGTGCAGAATAAATAAAATTAAACCTAAATGGAATTGAATTGAGTCACCCCTAATCATTACTATTTAATATATTTAATCTTCATTTATATTTTTCCATATGTAGTTCTATAAAATCCCTAAATAATAATGATATTTATAAAATTTAGGTAATTTATTTCAATGTCTTAATGTTTCTTTTCATCAAATCATCAACGTGATCTTTTAAAGAATTTTTCATATTATATAGAATTATATAATGTGACCAAATATTTACTATTGATAATATTTGATGAAAAAATCCTTATTATTTTTCTATATGGCTTATTATTGCGATGGACAGATATTTATGAAAACCATTTTCTTCCCACTGGTTATGTTATTCTGATATAATGAATGTTTTATGATATTGTGTCACAAATAGTTATTGTTTACATTTTGTCATGGGTGGTACCGAAATAATAAATCTCACTAATAAATTTGGTAATGATGGATACATTTAGAGATATAAAATATTGGAATAGTGAGTTAAGCCAATTTTGTAAATTTATTTGTCTTATATGATAGTATTAAGATTGAATCGTGAATAAATTATGTTTTGGATAGTTTGGATAATACACTATGATAGTCCGTTTGGTAATCCTTAAGTGATACATAAATAATTTTCTACACATATATATATTCCACACTCATACAACTTATTATAATTGTATGCTCTCTTCGATCATGTTCATTGATTCTATTCTTATTCATCTCTTATAATCTACCTTTATTTTTTCAATGACTCTTGATTATGATATATGAAAAACAGTTAATGGTTTTGAAATATTCTTTATATATTCTCATACCAATCACCTTTTTCTATGTTCAATTTATCATTCATATCTCCCATTATAGTCCTTACTAAATATCTTATCACAAAATTTCATATGTTTCATACCATTTGGTTATGAGGAAAGGTCTCATGTATGATGTGTATAAGAACAATGATAGTTTAAAGAACATATTGAAAGATTATTTAGTTGACTTATAAACCAAATGATTTTATATACATGTATCTAAATTAAATTGTTCTATATGATTCTATAATGGATAATAATTTTATGTAGTGAATATCCATCTAATAAGGTGCAATATCAATTTATAAAAAGTATGGGTAATTATAGTTATCATCCATTCAGGGTATTGTTGAATTAGGAATCTAGGATTAGAACACTATAGTAATAACCATTAGGGTGATATTATGTACATTAAAACTCTATAATTAATGTTTAATAGAGGATTTTGGGATTCCTATTAAAAAAAATCATTGTCTAGATACTACCTGATTATGTGTTTTTATAATATACTCACCTTATTGAAATATCCAAAAAATGATTTGGTGGAGTATATCTCATCTATCATTCTGAAACATTGTGAATATTTCTTTACTATGCACATGGTCAGCGACTCTTGGTGAATATTAATTACTTAATTCACAATTTTTAAATAAATAATCATGATGTATTTGATCTATTTATAACCATGAATGAAAAATTTAATCCCTAATGACTTTTAGATTGAAAATAATGTTCCATGAATTAGGCATCCTATGAATGATTGTACATGATTAAATGGGGTTTTTATATTATCATCGATCAAACTATCATATTGGGTTTATTTACTTGGTTGATTTGTAAGGATATTCGTTAAGGATGAATGTGATGGGGAAATTAATTTTCATCCTCCTAAGAAACAAAATGTTATAGCAGACTGAATCTAAAGTATTTTTCTTATGAATATGGATGTACCTTAAGCTATGAATCATATAATATTTCCTTACGATCAATGTATGGAAGAAAATTTTATTGATTCATGTATAAGCTAATTTTTATCATCTTATATTAGGTTTGTTATTCCACTAGTTACTGAGATAGGGTTCAATATAATTGAATATATATTTCACATTATATATTGTGTTTGAAGCATGAAAAATTCTTTTTATATTCCTATCATTTGGATGATGAAGTAGATTCATTGTAGAAACATATCAAGAATATAAGGACACAAGATGAAATTGACTACATTTGGTGGGATGAGTTTAAGAGATTATAATTCAATAACTCTTTCCATCATATTATATTTATGAAAATAGAGAAGTTATTCCTTGATAAAGTGCATGATGATGATGAATCCATTGGTAACTATATGGAAAATTTTATAATAATTTTGAGTTACACTAGATTTTATTATCATTCAACAAGAATATAAGGTGGATTTATTATTCAGTGGATTCATACCATGTCTATGATGGGAATTATATATAAGGGAAATAAAAATGTTCATAGAAATAGTTCAATGAGGTATAAATATGGAATCATATATAAGAGATACAAATAAATATAATGTTTTAGTTAATAAGTAAAATATTTAATTGAAAAGAAATTTTAAAAACTTTACAATGAAGAGGATGAGTCCTTTATGATCAACATGTGGATAAAAATATAGAGGAATTTTTCTTAAGGGTAATGGTAAATTTTGGAACTGTATAAAGTAATGTCATCAGACAATATAATTCTGAATTGGTTTCATGAATATAATTAATCCATGAATATATATAAATCCTCACAGGGTTCATCTCTTACACTCTAATATATATAGTTCTAGGATTATTGGAATTATTCTAACCAGTGATCAAATCTAAAGGTTTATGATGATTAATTGTATTGGTGGCCTCTTAATCCCATATAAAATTTGGAATCTCATGTGATCATTTTTTTATAAGGGATATTAAAAAAATGGTGAAAGGCACACACACCACCCATTATAGAAAAGAAAATGTCTTATTCCACAATGGATCTAGAAAATATTTTATATATTAAAAATTTTATAATTCTATAAAACATACACCCTGATAATTTGATATTTAATTAGAATAGAAAACTCATATTTGTATTAATATTACATATCCATTATTTGATTATCCTCTTTGTTATGTATGGGAATGTTCTTTAAAATCTCTTTATTCTCCCTCTAGTTAAATTTTATTTCATATTAGTCATGGATCAGATTTTTCTACATAATTCCCTAATGAATATCCATTGACTGGAAGTCATGTTTTATATTTAAATGAAAATAATAATCATATATTATTAGGGTTATAAATATAAACAACTAAATTAAACAAAATACATTTAATGGTTCTAGATTCATATTAAAAATTGGTTTTTATCTCATATTATCAGGGAAGCACTCAACATTGATGATTTTTATATTTTATAAGTGTTTATTTATATATTTCTGAAAGAGTTTCCTAAAAAACACTAAATCAATAAATTTATTTATCAATAAAAATCGCATACAATTGTACACAGATTTCAAACACAACATTTACAATGACCCTTATTGAGTTTAGTTGATTAGAGAAGAAACTCAAGAAGAATCATAGAAAGGTATTTATTTCTACAAGTGTATCACATTAATATGAACATGTACATTTTTGTGATGGAATATGGATTGATGTTACTCTTTATTGATTTTCATGAAATTATGATGAAGAAAATAAAAAACAAGTATATTTTACCCAAAATAGATGGCTTATTTGAAAACCTACATAGAGATCAATACTTTTGTAACATTTAAATCCATTTAGGATATCATTAACTTTTTGTATTACATGTATGATATATAGAAGATATAATTTCAAAAATGTTATGGATAATGTGAATATATGATGTTTCTATTTTGTCTTAAATATATTTTTGATATCATCATATATTTAATATAAAGATATTTAGATATTACATTAATTGCATTGTTGTATTATTTATAGGAGATATTATTATATATTCAATGAGTAAGTAATAGAATGAACACAACACTAGGATAGTACTAAATACCATGAAAAAGTAGAATTTTTATGGAAATTGTATAATCTGTGACTTCTTCAATCAAAAAATATTTATTCTTTGGATAAATAATCCCATGAGTGTGTATATTAGTGGATCCACCAAGGTCAAATAATATTGATCATTGGCCCTAACCAACCAATATGAATGATATTCATGGACTTCATAATTTTTATATATACTACAAGGGGTTCATTGGTATTTTTCACAACTATCTATTCAACAATTAATGTTAACTTATAAGGGAGCCAATTTCATTTTGATAGATAAATGTGAATAAAACATCAAGGAAACAAAGAAAATGTTAGATGATTAACAAGTTTATACATTACATTATAGTGTAATGTTGTTTTGAATCAATAGTGATGAATCAAAGAAGCTATTGGTATGAATTATCATGTATAATTATATTATTATAGATTATGCCAATAAATATTGATCATTCATGGGAAAAAATACCCAACACTTTATTCGGAATTAGTTGTGGTAATTTTTGAATTAAATATATTAAGGAATTATATTTAATTAGATTTGTATAGTAGATATACCAATATAAATGTTTAATGTGTATATTCACATAGTAAGGGTTGAATATGAACTAGATAAGTTGGTTGAATGTGATTAATGATTATAACTGTTCAATATGTTACCACCTTGGGATAACAAACAAGGTGGTTCACGATTTTATTCAAGATGATCATGACATTTTAAATAAAATTGGGATAAAAAAAGATATGTTATTTATGGATTTCTAAGGGATGGGTATTGAAATAGTAAAGGAAAGGTAAAAATATTATCGTGTCAAAATTAGTGATAAAAAATCAATCTGTAAAAAGATTAAAGAGGTGTAGTTTGAAGATATATAACTACATAATATGGTTAAAAATGTTCCTATGATTAACATTGATTGTGATGTAATGATAAGGATTATGAACATTTTATTTTTTATATCCATACCATATATTAATAAGGGGATATTATTGTTCTCGGTATAGTATTCAACCCGAATGTATGAGGATATGATGTTATCTAACTGAGAATTTCAGGCGGGGCATCATTGATAGAGATATTGCAGAGTTCTTATGTTGGTGCATGATATGTTAGAAAGTTAAGAATGGGAGAAAAGATTATAAGGGGGTATCATAACCATTACAGATACAATAATGTAAATGATATAAAATCACCATTAATTTTGTCCTTGTACCCCACAAAATATCATGAGTACATAATTCTATTTCTATTATAGTGGATCTTCTTACAAGATCATAAAAATTCATTTTTACTAGAGACGATTTCTTTGAAGTGTAGTTTGATAAAATATAAATTAATTAATGGGTTAGGAGGGGATAAATACCACATTATACTATATTATATCAAGATGTAATATTTAAATCTATATTATGGTGATTTCATCAAAAAACTATGGATATAGAGTAATGTTTCAGAACATATTATTATATTTATACATGTGGCCAGTTAAGGGGAAACATTCAGACCAAAAAGGATTCTGTGGGATCTTATTTTCAATAAATAAAAGGTTTTTTTGATATGTATCTTCATCTAGGATAATTTTCATTAAAAATATATTTCACTCGATAATACATATCGGTACTTTTGAAGAACAGTGTTGAAATATTTATAGATCTGTGATGCCCTGATATACTGTTTAAAAATAAAAGCTATTAGGATATGATAAGGTTATAGAAAATGAACATAAGTCTGACCCATTAAAAAATCTCATGGATTTTTTGAGATGAAATAGTATGTATTTTGATAATTATCTATGAGATCTGGGGTTTGAGATTGGTAAGAAGGTTTTTTTATCAATGTCAACATTGAATAATGTTATGTGATTTTGGAGGAATGTCATGTTGCATCCATGGTATGTTATAACTATTTGCATTCTAGAAATTATAAATTTTGTATCAAAACACTTAATACTTCTAGAAAATATTTCTCAAGATGTTAATATGTGAAATATTTCTCAATTAATGAAATATACACATGATTGATAACATGTACTAATCTCAAACATCATAACACTGAAGTGTTATCATTACAATGAAGGAAAACTGGTTGCAATCTTAGACCGTAGATAAAATTTGTGCTAAACACTAATAACCACATGGTCAATGTTCTCTGGAGGAATGAGAAATGTAAAAAATATACATGAGTACCTGAGGATGTAATGAAGAAGGGATATAATTAATTTTTTTCCATATTTACAAAATTGAAAGAGTAAGATTACATTTAAGGGGGTAAAATATAACAACATGAGATTTTATGATATAATTTTTTCTAATAAAATTATTTTATATGGATAATCATATGATAAATCCAGAGTCTAAATGTACCATAATATAAATTACAATTATTTCCAAGACATTATATTGGTTTTATGGATATGAATAACCATATTTTTATAAAATGTGTATATTTTTTTATAAAGGGAATTTATTATATATTCTCCAGCAAAATACATTTTTATTAAAGTAGTTTTTATTTTTTATAGAACAAAATAATAAAAATAAGATGTATGTACTCCAAAATAATTTATTTTACAAGATTAAATCTAGTCTTGAAAGAAAAAAACAATATTATCATAGGCTGATTTTTTTTTATTTTATAAAAATATTAATTTTTTGATGACTTGTGAAAACTACATTTTTTTATAAAGTTTTTTAATGAATTTAAAAGATAATTTTTTTAAAAGGTTTCTAAATTGAAAATTTATTCAATTATATTATTTTTAATCTATTTAGGTATAATCTAATAAATATTTATATTGAATTTTATGTAAAATATTTTTATTCTTAAGAAAATATTTTCTTCACAAAACAATTTTACATTGAGTTTGTGGGTTTGATAGAAAATTAAATAAATCCAAATATTTGAATTAAATATGATAAAAAGTATTACATATTTGGAATCATCATAATTTATATTAGGTAATATGTTCATCATTTTTTCATAATGAACAATAAAAATAGTATCATAATCTTCACTACCTAGGGGCCACAAAACTGCTTCATCGCTCATGGTCTCCATAAGACCTCAAGTGATCATCCCTATATACCATAGGTTTCTAACTAGTAGAGAGGGTCTTAAAGGACTTTTTGGAAGACTATGAACACTTTAATAGAGTATTCCACAGAAAAATAAAATAAAACAATTTAAACAATATATAAAATCCAATGAACATGCATACACAAATATCTCCCAAAGCTGCGTACAAAACATAGGAAATAGTTAATATTTCATGTCAATATAATAGTTCCATGTGAACAAAACCCAAAAAAAGGAAAACAACTAAATCCCCATATGGATATGAATCTATGTCTAGAACCTCATCCATGTATGACCCAATTGTGACTCAACACTAAATCATATGGCCTTTACCTTATCCAGACATGTAAGAATTAAGTCTTCTCATGTTCCCAATAGAGTCTTTATTAGGTTTTGAGTACAAATTAGAAGGCTACCACCAATGTTGTATTCAAAATATCCAATGTACATAGATATTGTGTTCAAGTAAAATGTAATGGGAATGTAAATAACATATTTTTCAGGTGTAATTAGTTGACAAGAATCATTTATGTCATTCATTGAATTATTTATAATTTCTATCCTTATACCATATTCATTAATTCATTTACATTGATCATGTGCTAAAAAATTATGAGTACTCATAAATATCAATTGAAATGGGAAATAAGTCAATATACCTATTTTACTAGTGATAAAAAATCATAAAAATAGAACCCACTCAACTTGAATACTCAGTCTAGGTGGTATCATCAAATGAACCCATTAGGAGAATAGAACTATGTCCCCTTCCCAAACCCATGCATTTTGGGGTGGATTTTAGAGACTCAGTATAACTCCCATGATCAAAGAACCCCATATCGATACTTCACTCCACAAAGTAATGTTCAGATGATTATTTATCACTTATCCTCAAATATAACATATCAAAACCAATCAAAAACAATTCCTATGTAAAATATATACCATAAAAATAACTATGGGAAATTACATTATTCCAAAACCTATTAATTCATTTAACTTTTTTATTTACATAATAATTATTTCTAATTCCAATTTCTTATGCATAACTAACTATGAATATTCATTATTCACCATACATTAACCCATTTACCATATCAACCATTACAATATATAAACTCAAATTACCCATTCATCATTCCCATGTATTATCCCACTTATGAATAACATTTACCTAACCAAATTCATTAGGCCAATTACCACTAATAACTTTTAACCAATTTTCATGCAATCCAATCAATAAATTATCCATTATCCACTTCTAGATAAAAAATTACATATTCCAATCATGATCATCACATTAACCAATTCAAATTTTTTTCATGGTCTATACATAATGACATGTGTATTTAAAACATAACTTATTTCATAACTATAGCATCCCACCTTTTTTATAACATAAACTTTCATTACATTACACAAAACTGAGGATCCTTAAGGTCTAGTGTCTTGGAAACCAGGAACAAAATACATGAAAGCAACAAAAATCATTCTTCTTAAACACTTGAAAGGCTTCTCCTTATGTTCATCCTAGGTTCATTACTGCATCTCATAACCTGGGGACATACATCAAAAGAAAGGGTGAGCAGAAGGCCTATTAAAGGAAACAAGAGGAACATTTTACATGTGAACTTGATATACTTCAATAAGGACATGAAAAGAACATTAAGGCATGAGAAAGAAATCATGAGACATTTCATAATAAAAATAACATTTTTCATAACTTGAAGATGTGGCTACATCATTTAACATAGACAATCATGAACATATCACCAAAGTCCATCCCCAAGGTGTCATTAGAAAATTACCAAGGTTATTCACCAAGGTATCGTGAAAATTGTAATCTCTAGTGGTTACATCATTACCCAATGCATTGGAGCGCTATCAGGGAGCACCCTTAAATTTGCCTTTATTATCATGTGAGCCACATATATCATCATCAAAAATTTCATAAATAACCAATATAGCATAAAATAAATGGGTTTCATTTCATAATTATAATTTTTAAAAAAAAACTGCTTTAAAGACATGATCCTTACGTCACTTTAAACACATGGAAAGGGAAAGCGGGTCTCATGTATGTAAATCCCAGAATTTAAAATAGAACATTTTGATATATATGTGGATAACCTTGTAGAAATTAGAGCTTTGTGTATTCAATTTATATCATAAAATAATTTGGAGAAAAGAGAGAGGCATTTTGAGACCAAAAATTCTGCAGCATAACGACTATGTTTCGGGGTTTTAGAAAACATTGAAAAGAGAGGGGACATGGGTAAACCACTCATAAATGATCCATAAAACAGTAGGGGGACGGAATAATAAGGATATATGGACATGGTAATGAAATTTGGAGGACATACCATTTGAAATGAAAAACATGGATGGAAGACAAAAAGTAGATTTCTCTTATGAAAATTCGGCAGCCTAACGGCATCACTTAAACTTCAATAAAAAGGAATTGACAAGATCAAATAGGGTCTCTCATCATATGATCATAACAGATAAGTATGCTAGATATAGAAATCATACCCCAACATAATAAAAAAGTTACTTGAAAGACTTGATATGAAAATCGAACATGAAAAATGAGAAGGGTGAAAGGATCCCTTAAAAATTCGGCAGCCTAACGGCGTCACTTAAACTTCAATAAAAATGAATTGACAAGATCAAATAGGGTCTCTCATCATATGATCATAAGAGATAAGTATTATAGATATAGATATCATACCCCAACATAATAAAAAAGGAACTTGAAAGACTTGATATGAAAAATCGAACTTGAAAAATGAGAAGGGTGAAAGGATCCCTTAAAAATTCGGCAGCCAAACGGCGTCATTTAAACTTCCATAAAATGAAATAATGAGAGTAAGAGTGGATATCTCATCATATAAACATGAAAAGGGCAGTAAGAGGAATATAAAAGAACATACTCTCAAATAAGAACATGTAGCATAAAAGGAATGACATAAAAGAGATTACATGAAAAGAAAGAGAGAGGTCGGATCCCTTACCATAAAACGTGACCCTTGAAACTCAATGTTTTGGACCATCAGGGCTTGGGGGCACCTTGGGACGACTCCTTGGAAGGTAAGAAGACCATAACTTCGTTGGGGGAGATTTGGGAGTGAAAAATAAAGAAGTAAAGGGTGGGTATTTATAGGGAAAGTGAGGGGACAAGGCAATAATGGCCAAGGGACACCTCACATGTGCTTTTCTCAAACCCATGTGATCTCCCTTGGCATTTATCAAGGAGTTAGGCTACATGGGGCCCCAAAAACAATAATTCATCACCCTTGTCCGGCCAACCCTTAAAAGATCTCATGAAATCATCATGACACAGTTATGATGTCATTAAACATACCGAAACCCTAAAACTGTATTTTTATTATTCACTGAAAATTCAACTTTCTCAGAAAAATCCCAAAATTTCACCTTAACCAAATATCAAAGCTCTGAGTTCAAAAATAAAGTCATTTTTATAAATATAATTTTCTAATTATTTTTAATTAAATTTTTAATTAAAAAACACTATTCACCTGAAAAAACTGATACTTGATTAATAATTTATGAAACCGTTATTTACCCATTTTATTGAATCACATTACTTAATCTAGGTGTCTAAATTATATTAAAACTTTCTTTGAGTGAAATTACTAATCCATTTGTTCACATTACTAATCCTAAGCGTAAAATCACTATTCATAATTTACTATTCATCAAAAATTATGTTGATCTTATTAGACTCCAAATTCCTTACTGAACACTTTTGTAGAAGACCATTTTTTGAAAATCATTACACATCAGTTTACATAAATATTTTAAAATATTCTTTTTTTTTCAAAATTAATCAATAAAATACATTCTAAAATTATCTGGACATTTGAAATTTCACAAACATCACTAAAGGAAGAAATCTAAATTTATTCACCCGAAGGGATTACACAAGGAAGCTATGGTCTCGTCACATATCCCCTTATAACACCGGAATATGACCTAAGTGTAAGGTGTGCTATGGTGAGAGAATCTGAGGGAGGCTCAGATAACATTGCCCAAGTAGTAATCTCTACTAACGTGAACTTCTCCTGTAGGCGTTTCCGTTCAAGCTTGACACGCTGGAGCTCGACTTGGGATTGGTCCAAAGAGAAGCCCACAGATGCTACCTCCTTCCCAAGCTCTGATAAGTGGGCTTCATAAGGGTTGAGTCTACTGGATGAAGCCATCGACTCCTCTATCTGCATTAACCATTAACATCTTATTAAATCAATAAGAGTAAGTTAATATACTACTCAAAAATATTGGGTCGTTACAATAACCATATTTAGGATGGTTGGTGCACCATATAGATGAACCTAAATATTTAAAATCGACCTCAATGAATCCTATAGGGATCATGATGGGTTAAAATCCTCAATTAGTTGTTAATTTAATCATATGTCACCTATGTTATTCAATGTACATAAAGGTTCACCCAAGAACACAACCAAACAAAACAATTCAACACAACGACTGTGGGATAGAACTTATAGACCACCTAATTCGAATTTGAAGATGTAAACACTCATAATCATATAATATTATATTTATTCAAACACCTTATAAATATTTATCCTAAATTCCAAAAATATATAGATTTTTTAAGACATTATATGGAGATCACAAATGATGCAAACCCAAATCCAAAAACGTGATTAAATTTGATTATTAGACTTTCCCAGATCACTGATTTTCATCAGAACAACACTACAAATACCTAGAAATGGATGACATTGATCACATGAGAGATTTAGAGGTTTAGGTTTATCACTAAGGAAAATAGTAGAAAAAATGGGGTGAAATCGGTTGGGATACTTAAAACATAAGCTGAAAAACAATAATTTTTTCAAATTTTAAAGGGAAAGGTGGTTTACGATCATGGTTTTCCAAACTTACAAAAACCTTGTTCATGCCATACACTTAGGTGAGTGAGTTTACATGGCTAACTTTGGAGCTCCAAACTTTTTAAAACTTTTCATTATCTATGTTGAAGCCCATATTCTAGGGTTTCTATTGTTTTCTGGGAAAGCAGCATGGTATACATAATCGTGCGCCAACCATGTGACTTTCCAATGTTTGCACGATTTCGATTCCTTTCATGTCCCAAAATCCCGAAACACCCCCAAATCAACACATACTATAGTAAAGCATTTATGTAACAATAAAAGTGATTGAAACCAAATTTTAAGGAAAGTGATACCTCCATGAAGTTTGGGATCAAACAACATGCCACATTATAATAGATATTCCTCAAGCTTCTCTTATCAAGTATCAATGAACATCCATAAAATGGGTTTAATTATCTAGACCCACATATCCATGTTCCTTTCTCTTGTTCTGTTATGATCATTACAATGCTTCCAAAAAAACGTGAACTAAATGAATAGTTTTCCTAGCAAAAAATATAACTATGATCCACTAAACAAAACTGATTCTCCTAAAAAGAAACATCAATTTCAACCCATACATGATCCAAAATATCTCTATAGAGAATGATAGAAAACAGTTCGGAAATGAAAATATTTGAAATAATTTCACACTTCATTAAACACTCAATGGTGAGCCAAACATATTTTTTGGTTTAATCATCCTTGTAACTCATGGACCAATTCATTTAGAACCAGTTTTACATATTTCAAAAACTAAAATGATTCCCCAAACTCGATGCCACATAATAAAAGACATAGTTTTTTAAATTATACTTCCTATACTACATTGGTCCGGAACACGTTATCCATCATTCCCATTTAATAAAAGAACAGAAAAAGTACAACCAAATCCCTCTGGGCACAAAACAGATCAAAATAAAAACCAAAACTCATTTCTATGTTCAATACACTAAAATTTAACTTTATCAAGTCCCTCCAACCTGAAACATCAATCACATACCATGGAAACCACCATCCAATGGGGTAATTCTACAAAACACTCTATCTCACCCCCTCATCTTCTAATTATTGGATCCTCCACTATCATTAAATACCACCAGAACCCCAAATTAATGTTCACAATGCATATGAAACATTCCAAAAACATTATGTGTGTAAAAACATAAGGGCCTCACCCATTTCGAAATCATATTTTCTCTCAGAACCATCCTAAACATCACCCGTACACAATCCATTCATGGACTATGAAAAACTCGACTTCATGCTTAGACAATTACACTTTTCTATAATTCCTTCATAATGATTAATAAAAAGCTTGTGATTAACCAAACATATCCCAGGGAGTGTCGTAACCAAGAGTGCAGCAAGGCCCTTTATCGTGCACCAGTTCCCATTCGAGTCTAGCTCAAAGCGGTGTTTTCGGGTTTTACCCCTATGTACATCTGTGCCAGAGCTGCCTCTACCTGCTCGTATCCAGACAGGGATGTATTTGTTTGATAAACCACTTACTCAATACTTACCAAAATACCCGGAAGTTTTCCTATGTTTAAACTTTTCTATGGGGTTATTCTTAAAGTTTTTATATCCTAATTTCCACAAATAACTAAACCAACCTTTGATACCAACTATAGCATCCCGCCTTTTTTATAACATAAACTTTCATTACATTACACAAAAGTGAGGATCTTTAAGGTCTAGTGTCTTGGAAACCAGGAACAAAATACATGAAAGCAACAAAAATCATTCTTCTTAAACACTTGAAAGGCTTATCCTTATGTTCATTCTAGGTTCATTACTGTATCTCATAACCTGGGGACATACATCAAAAGAAAGGGTGAGCAGAAGGCCCAGTAAGGGAAACAAGAGGAACATTTTACATGTGAACTTGATATACTTCAATAAAGACATGAAAAGAACTTTAAGGCATGAGAAAGAAATCATGATACATTTAATAATAAAAATAACATTTTTCATAACTTGAAGACGTGGCTACATCATTTAACATAGACAATCATGAACATATCACCAAGGTCCATCCCCAAGGTGTCATTTGAAAATTACCAAGGTTATTCACCAAGGTATCGTGAAAATTGTAATCTCTAGTGGTTACATAATTGCCCAATGCATTGGAGCGCTATCAGGGTGCACCCTTAAATTTTCCTTTATTATCATGTGATCCACATATATCATCAGTAAAAATTTCATAAATAACCCATATAGCATAAAATAAATGGGTTTCATTTCATAATCATAACGTTTAAAAAAACTGCTTTAAAGACATGATCCTTACGTCACTTTAAACCCACAGAAAGGGAAAGCGGGACTCATGTATGTAAATCCCAGAATTTAAAATAGAACATTTTGATATATATGTGAATACCCTTGTAGAAATAAGAACTTTGAGTATTCACTTTATATCATAAAATAATTTCGAGAAAAGAGAGAGGCATTTTGAGACCAAAAATTCTGCAGCATAACGACTATGTTTCGGGGTTTTAGAAAACATTGAAAAGAGAGGGGACATGGGTCACCCACTCATAAATGATCCATAAAACAGTAGGGGGACGGAATAAGAAGGATATATGGACATGTTAATGAAATTTGTAGGACATACCATTTGAAATGACAAAACATGGACGGAAGACAAAAATTAGATTTCTTTTATGAAAATTCGGCAGCCTAACGACGTCACTTAATCATCAATAAAAATGAATTGACAAGATAAAATAGGGTATCTCATCATATGATCATAAGAGATCAGTATGATAGATATAGAGATCATACCCCATCATAATAAAAAAGGAACTTGAAAGACTTGATATGAAAATCAAACTTAAAAAATGAGAAGGGTGAAAGGATCCCATAAAAATTCGGCAGCCAAACAGCGTCACTTAAACTTCAATAAAAATGAATTGACAAGATAAAATATGGTCTCTCATCATATGATCATAAGAGATCAGTATGATAGATATAGAGATCATACCCCAGCATAATAAAAAAGGAACTTGAAAGACTTGATATGAAAATCGAACTTGAAAAATGAGAAGGGTGAAAGGATCCCTTAAAAATTCGGCAGCCTAACGGCGTCACTTAAACATCCATAAAATGAAATTATAAGAGTAATAGTGGATCTCTCATCATATAAACATGAAAATGGCAGTAAGAGGAATATAAAAGAACATCCTCTCACATAAGAACATGTAGCATAAAAGGAATGACATAAAAGAGATTACATGAAAAGAAAGAGAGAGGCCGGATCCCTTACCTTAAAACGTGACTCTTGAAACTCAAAGTTTTGGACCTTGAGGGATTTGGGGCACCTTGGGAGGACTCCTTGGAAGGTAAGAAGACCAGAAATTCGTTTTGGGAGAGTTGGGAGTGAAAACTAAAGGATGAAAGGGTGGGTATTTATAGGGAAAGTGAGGGGACAAGGCAATAATGGACAAGGGACACCTCACATGTGCTTTTCTCAAACCCATGTGCTCTCCCTTGGTATTTATCAAGGAGTTAGGACACATGGGGCCCCCAAAACAATAATCCATCACCCTTGGCCGGCCAACCCTTAAAATATCTCATGAAATCATCATGACACAGTTATGATGTCATTAATCATTCCGAAACCCTAAAACTGTATTTTTACTATTCACTGAAAATTCAACTTTCTCAGAAAAATCCCAAAATTTCACCTTAACCAAATATCAATGCTCTGAGTTCAAAAATAAAGTCATTTTTATAAATATAATTTTATAATTATTTTTAATTAAATTTTTAATTAAAAAACACTATTCACCTGAAAAAACTAATACTTGATTAATAATTTAAGAAACAGTTATTTACCCATTTTATTGAATCACATTACTTAATCTAGTTGTCTAAATTATATTAAAACATTCTTTGAGTGAAATTACTAATCCATTTGGTCACATTACTAATCCTAAGCGTAAAGTCACTATTCATAATTTACTATTCATCAAAAATTAAGTTGATCTTATTAGACTCCAAATTCTTTACTGAACACTTTTGTAGAAGACCATTTTTTGAAAATCATTACACATCATTAGGTATTTAGGGTTTACATAAATATTTTAAAATATTATTTTTTTTTCAAAGTTCATCAATAAAATACATTCTAAAATTATCTGGACATTTTAAATTTCACAAACATCACTAAAGGATGAAATCTCAATTTATTCACCCGAAGGGATTACACAATGAAGCTAGGGTCTCGTCACATAGCCACTTATAAGACCGGCATATGACCTATGTGTAAGGTGTTCTATGGTGAGATAATCTGAGGGAGGCTCAGATAACATTGCCCTAGTAGTAATCTCTACTAACTCGAACTTCTCCCGTAGGAGTTTCCGTTCAAGCTTGACACGCTGGATCTCGGCTTGGGCTTGGTCCAAAGCGAAGCCCACAGATGCTACCTCCTTCCCATGCTCTGATAAGTGGCATTCATAAGGGTTGAGTCTACTGGATGAAGCCATCGAATCCTCTTTCTGCATTAACCATTAACATCTTATTAAATCAATAAGAGTAAGTTAATATACTACTCAAAAAGATTGGGTTGTTACATTCTTCCCCCCTTAAGAAATTTCGTCCCCGAAATTTATACTTGACGCCTAGTCGAAAAGGTGAGTGTACTTTTGCTTCATCGTTTCCTCAGGCTCCCAAGTCGCTTCTTCATACTTATGATTCCTCCACAACACTTTCACAAGGTGGGTAGTCTTGTTTCGTAAAACCTTGTCTCTACGGTCCAAGATCTCCACTTGCTGATCCTCATAAGAGAGTTCATGTTCAAGTTGTACCACCTCTGGGTTCAGTACATGTGAAGGGTCGGGTATGTACTTCCTCAAGAGAGATACATGGAAGACATCATGAACATGAGCTTGGTTCGGTGGAAGTGGTAGTCGATAGGCCACTGCTCCTATGCGATCAAGGATTTCATAGGGTCCAATGTACCTAGGGCTGAGCTTCCCTTTCTTCCCAAACCGCATGACTCTCTTCCATGGAGAAATTCGAAGGAAGACTTTGTCACCAACACCAAACTCCAAGTCCCTTCGACGATTGTCAGCATAGCTCTTATGCCGACTCTGAGCAGCCTTTATGTGTTGTTGGATGGCATGAACCTGTTTCGTCATCTCTTGCATGAGATCAGGCCCAAGAAGCTTCCTCTCACCAGTTTCATCCCAACAAGTAGGAGTTCTACACCACTTTCCATACAGAGCTTCATAGGGTGCCATCTGAATACTCGAATGGAAGCTGTTGTTATAGGAGAACTCCACTAATGGGAGGTGTTGATCCCATCCACCTTTAAATTCCATTGAGCATAATCTCAACATGTCTTCGAGTGTCTGAATAGTCTGTTCAAATTGGCCATCAGTTTGAGGATGATAGGCCGTACTAAAATTCAATTCAGTATTCAGAGCATGATGAAGACTTCTCCAGAATTTTGATGTGAATCTTGGGTCACGATCAGATACGATGGATAGTGGTACCCCATGCAGCCTTACCACTTCCTTCACGTATATCTTGGCAAGCTGATCCAGAGAGAAATCTTCCCAAATAGAGATAAAATGGGTTGTCTTGGTGAGACTTTCCACAATAACCCATATCGCATTGTTTCCTTTGGATGTTTTCAGGAGACCAGTTACAAAGTCCATAGTGATATTATCCCACTTCCATACTAGTATGGGTAGCGGTTGTAATACCCCCTTAGGAAGTTTTCATTCTGCCTTTACTTGCGGACACACCAGGCACCTTGTAGTGTAATCGACAATCTCCCTCTTCATGTTATCCCACCAATAATGATCACGAAGGTCTCTATACATCTTAGTGCTTCCCGGATGTATAGAGAAAGTAGAGCTATGAGCTTCATCCATCAGTTCTTTCTTTATCTCCGGAATAGATGGGACACATAGTCTTGTATGAAATTTCAATACACCTTCTTGATCAATAATGAAATCAGGTAACTTCCCATCTTTTACAGCCTCCAACTTCTCCTACAGCAAAGGATATTCTTTTTGAGCCTTCTTGATCTTCTCTAGTAATGAAGGTTGAGAAATCATTTGGGATAGGGTTTATGATGTCCCTTTCCTTATAAATCTCATGTCCAGTTTTACTCGATCTTTGATCAAGGGTTCTCCCAGGATCCTCATTGTTGCCAGAACAACAGGATCTTTCCTGCTTAACGCATTCGCGACTTTGTTTGCTCTTCCAGGGTGATAATGAATTGAACAATCATAGTCTTTAATAAGCTCCAACCATCTCCTTTGTCTCATGTTCAATTCTTTCTGAGTGAAAATATACTTTAGACTTTGGTGGTCAGTGTATATATCCCATTTCTCCCCATAAAGAATGTGCCACCATATCTTTAGATCAAAAACAACTGCTGCCAGCTCTAGATCATGCGTACGATAATTCTTCTCATGAATCTTCAACTGTCGAGATGCATAAGCAATTACCTTGTCATTTTGCATGAGGACGCACCCAATCCCTTTCAGAGATGCATCGCTAAAAATAATGAATCCTTCTCCGATAGAGGGCAGTGTTAACACAGGTGCAGTAACCAATCTCTTCTTCAGCTCTTGGAAACTTTCCTTGCATTCCTTTGTCCAGATGAACTTAACCCCTTTTAGAGTTAACATGGTTAGTGGATTAGAAAGTCGTGAAAAGTTTTTCACAAACCTCCTATAATATCCCGCTAAACCAAGGAAACTACGAATCACAGTTTCTATTGTGGGTTGAGGCCACTCCTCCACAACCATTGTCTTTGCAGGGTCAACCGATATTCCTTCATTGGTTACGATGTTCCCCAAGAAAGCCACTTGTTGTAACCAAAACTCACACTTGCTGAACTTCCCAAAGAGCCTCTCCTTCCATGGGGTTTTCAAAAAAACCCTCAGATGATCTTCATGTTCCTCACGACTTTTTGAATATATCAAAATATGATCAATAAAAACTACCACAAAGTTATCAAGGTAGTTTTTAAAGACTCTATTCATCAAATCCATGAAAATAACATGAGCATTAGTCAAGCCGAAGGGCATAACAGTAAACTCAAAATGCCCATATCTTGATCGGAAGGCAGTCTTTGTAATATCTCCCCTCTTCACCCTCAGTTGATGATAACCAGATCGAAGGTCAATCTTAGAGAAGAATTGAGCCCCACAATGTTGGTCAAATAAATCATCAATTCTTGGAAGAGGATATCTGTTCTTCACTGTGATCCCGTTCAGTTCTCTATAATCAATACATAGCCGCATTGATCCATCCTTCTTCTTCATAAAGAGAACTGGTGCTCCCCAAGGAGACACACTCGGTCAGATAAACCCCTTCTTCAAAAAGTCTTGGAGATGTTTCTTTAGCTCTTCTAGCTCCACAATTTCCATTCTATATGGAGTCTTTGATATCGGTTGAGACCCAGGTACGAGTTCAATGGAGAACTCTTCCTCTCTTTCTCGGGGAGGTCCAGGTAACTCCTCAGGAAATACATCCATGTATTCCTGAACAATCGGAACATCTTCAATTTGTATGCTCCCTTTCCCTTCTTCCTCGTCACCGATTAACTCCATAAAGAAAGCTATAGGAGGTGCTTCTAGATAGGGATCAGTTCGAGATATATCTCCTTGGACGATAACTGTAGGTCGTTCATTCAAGACTACTGATATTTCCTTACATCTGCATTTGATCTTAGCATTATACTTTGAGAGCCAGTCCATCCCAAGTATAATGTCGAACTCCATCATAGGAATGACTACTAGATTTACGATAAGATTGTGCTCACCAAAGTAAACACTAGAGTCTCTAAATACATTTGATGCAAGGATAATCCCACTTGGAGTCTTGACTGACAACTCTACCTATAGCAGTTCGGGGATTGATTCTATATTTCTTGCAAACTTAGAGGAAATAAAGGAATGCGTAGAACCAGAATCAAATAAAGTACTTGCTAGTTTTGAGAGGACAACAAGAGTACCTGCTACCACATCGTTCGGAACTTCAACTTCAGTTGTTGTGATAGCGAAAGCACGACCTTGCTCCCTTGGCCTCTGCTGAGGTTGATGGTTATTCCCCTCCACCGCCCTCGGATTTGGACATTGATTAGCAAAGTGACCAAGCTGTCCACACATGAACCATGTGACTTCGGGTAGGGCCAGAACCATCTTTCCTCTGTCTTTAGTGTTGGTAAGTTGAGGCTTCTCATCACTACGACAATTCCGAGAAATATGGACTTCTTTTCCACACCTATAGCACTTACCACTTCCGATCAAGCAGTTCCCCGAATGCTTCTTCCCACATTTATTGCATGTGGCATGTTGCATATGCTTTCCACCTCTTTCCTGATCAAAACTTCTTCCCAGGCTTGGTTCTAGAGTTCTCTTCTTCTCATTAGATTTGTGAGACCACTGTGTCTCCCCAAACTCTTGTTCAACTTTCATAGCACTTCGAACAATTTCTTCATAGCTATCATAGTCCCTGTTGGCTAGATTCATCCGTAGATGAGGTCGTAGTCCACCAAATAATCTATCAACCTTCCCATTAGGGTCCATGATGAAGCTTGAGGTATAATGGGAAAGCCTTGTGAAGTTCATCTCGGAGGTTCCAACTGATTCATTCTCCTTTTTCTTCAGCTTGAGAAATTTTTTCTCCATTCTCGTTCTCATCGAACGAGGGAAATACTTATTAAATAATATTCCCCGGAACTCTTCCCACTCCATAGCTTCCATCTCTCCTCGTGGATTCGTGTTTTTGATCAGTGACCACCACTGATCAGCTTCTCCCTCTAGGCGGTAAATAGAAATGGTGACTTTTTCTTGTTCCAAACAATGAAGTACAGAAAAGATCTTTTCAATGGAGCTTATCCATTGTTCCACAACCAATGGGTCAGGATATCCACTGAATGTTGGTGGTCGTTGACGCATGAAGGACTCAACAGAAAGTTGTTCCCTTCGTGGTGAGGTCGGCCTCTCATCTTGATTGAAGTTATTACTCATAACTTGAGTTAGTTGGTTCATCATTAGCATGACTGTTTCCATTCCGGCTTCCATCGGAGGGCCGTAAGCACATGGCGCATTGTGGTCACCAGCGGCACGATTCCTCCTATTCCCCGCCATTTTATAAAAGAATAAAACCTTAGTAAGAAACTAATTTCATTTATGGATCTTTTAACTAAGACTTCATGCTTAGACAATTACACTTTTCTATAATTCCATCATAATGATTCATAAAAAGCTTGTGATTAACCAAACATATCCCCCGGGAGTTTCGTAACCAAGAGTGCAGCAAGGCCCTTTATCGTGCACCAGTTCCCGTTCGAGTCTAGCTCAAAGCGGTGTTTTCGGGTTTTATCCCTATGTACATCTGTGCCAGAGCCGCCTCTACCTGCTCGTATCCAGACAGAGATGTATTTGTTTGATAAACCACTTACTCAATACTTACCAAAATACCAGGAAGTTTTCCTATGTTTAAACATTTCTATGGGGTTCTTCCTAAAGTTTTTATATCCTAATTTCCACAAATAACTAAACCATCCTTTGATACCAACTATAGCATCCCGCCTTTTTTATAACATAAACTTTCATTACATTACACAAAACTGAGGATCTTTAAGGTCTAGTGTCTTGGAAACCAGGAACAAAATACATGAAAGCAACAAAAATCATTCTTCTTAAACACTTGAAAGGCTTCTCCTTAAGTTCATCCTAGGTTCATTTCTGCATCTCATAACCTGGGGACATACATCAAAAGAAAGGGTGAGTAGAAGGCCCAGTAAGGGAAACAAGAGGAACATTTTACATGTGAACTTGATATACTTCAATAAGGACATGAAAAGAACTTTAAGGCATGAGAAAGAAATCATGAGACATTTCATAATAAAAATAAAATTTTTCATAACTTGAAGATGTGTCTACATCATTTAACATAGACAATCTTTAACATATCACCACGGTCCATCCCCAAGGTGTCATTTGAAAATTACAAAGGTAATTCACCAAGGTATCGTGAAAATTGTAATCTCTAGTGGTTACATCATTACCCAATGCATTGGAGCGCTATCAGGGCGCACCCTTAAATTTGCATTTATTATCATGTGAGCCACATATATCATCATCAAACATTTCATAAATAACCCATATATCATAAAATAAATGGTTTTCATTTCATAATCATAACGTTTAAAAAAACTGCTTTAAAGACATGATCCTTACGTCACTTTAAACCCACAGAAAGGGATAGCGGGTCTCATGTATGTAAATCTCAGAATTTAAAATAGAACATTTTGATATATATGTGAATACACTTGTAGAAATAAGAGCTTTGAGTATTCACTTTATATCATAAAATAATTTGGAGAAAAGAGAGAGGCATTTTGAGACCAAAAATTCTGCAGCATAACGACTATGTTTCAGGGTTTTAGAAAACATTGAAAAGAGAGGGGACATGGTTCACCCACTCATAAATGATCCATAAAACAGTAGGGAGACTGAATAAGAAGGATATATGGACTTGTTAATGAAATTTGGAGGACATACCATTTGAAATGAAAAACATGGACGGAAGACAAAAATTAGATTTCTCTTATGAAAATTCGGCAGCCTAACGGCGTCACTTAAACTTCAATAAAAATTAATTGACAATATCAAATAGAGACTCTCATCATATGATCATAAGAGATCAGTATGATAGATATAGATATCATACCCCAACATAATAAAAAAGGAACTTAAAATACATGATATGAAAATCGAACTTGAAAAATTAGAAGGCTGAAAGGAACCCTTAAAAATTCGGCAGGCTAACAGCGTCACTTAAACTTCAATAAAAATGAATTGACAAGATCAAATAGGGTCTCTCATCATATGATCATAAGAGATCAGTATGATAGATATAGAGATCATACCCCAACATAATAAAAAAGGAACTTGAAAGACTTGATATGAAAATCAAACTTGAAAAATGAGAAGGGTGAAAGGATCCCTTAAAAATTCGGCAGCCTAACGGCGTCACTTAAACTTCCATAAAATGAAATGATGAGAGTAAGAGTGGATCTCTCATCATATAAACATGAAAAGGGAAGTAAGAGGAATATAAAATAACATCCTCTCACATAAGAACATGTAGAATAAAAGGAATGACATAAAAGAGATTGCATGAAAAGAAAGAGAGAGGTTGGATCCCTTACCTTAAAATGTGACTCTTGAAACTCAATGTTTTGGACCTTGAGGGCTTGGGGGAACCTTGGGAGGACTCCTTGGAAGGTAAGAAGACCATAAATTAGTTGGGGGAGAGTTGGGAGTGAAAACTAAAGAAGGAAAGGGTGGGTATTTATAGGGAAAGTGAGGGGACAAGGCAATAATGGCCAAGGGACACCTCACATGTGCTTTTCTCAAACCCATGTGCTCTCCCTTGGCATTTATCAAGGAGTTAGGCCACATGGGGCACCCAAAACAATAATTCATCACCCTTGGCCGGCCAACCCTTAAAATATCTCATGACATCATCATGACACAGTTATGATGTCATTAAACATACTGAAACCCTAAAACTGTATTTTTACTATTCACTGAAAATTCAACTTTTTCAGAAAAATCCCAAAATTTCACCTTAACCAAATATCAATGCTCTGAGTTCAAAAATAAAGTCATTTTTATAAAAATAATTTTCTAATTATTTTTAATTAAATTTTTAATTAAAAAACACTATTCACCTGAAAAAACTGATACTTGATTAATAATTTATGAAACCGTTATTTACCCATTTTATTGAATCACATTACTTAATCTAGGTGTCTAAATTAAATTAAAACATTCTTTGAGTGAAATTACTAATCCATTTGGTCACATTACTAATCCTAAGCGTAAAATCACTATTCATAATTTACTATTCCTCAAAAATTAAGTTGATCTTATTAGACTCCAAATTCCTTACTGAACACTTTTTTAGAAGACCATTTTTTGAAAATCATTACATATCATTAGTTATTTAGGGTTTACATAAATATTTTAAAATATTAGTTTTTTTTTCAAAATTCATCAATAAAAACATTCTAAAATTATCTGGACATTTGAAATTTCACAAACATCACTAAAGGAAGAAATCTCAATTTATTCACCCGAAGGGATTACACAAGGAAGCTAGGGTCTCGTCACATAGCCCCTTATAACACCGGCATAAGACCTAAGTGTAAGGTGTGCTATGGTGAGAGAATCTGAGGGAGGCTCAGATAACATTGCCCTAGTAGTAATCTCTACTAACTTGAACTTCTCCAGTAGGAGTTTCCGTTCAAGCTTGACACGCTGGAGCTCGACTTGGGCTTGGTCCAAAGCGAAGCCCATAGATGCTACCTCCTTCCCAAGCTCTGATAAGTGGGATTCATAAGGTTTGTGTCTACTGGATGAATCCATCTACTCCTCTTTCTGCATTAACCATTAACATCTTATAAAATCAATAAGAGTAAGTTAATATACTACTCAAAAAGATTGGGTCGTTACAATAACCATGTTTAGGATGGATGGTGCACCATATAGATGAATCTACATATTTAAAATCGACCTCAATGAATCCTATAGGGATCATGATGGGTTAAAATCCTCAATTAGTTGTTAATTTAATCATATGTCACCTATGTTATTCAATGTACATAAAGGTTCACCCAAGAACACAACCAAACAAAACAATTCAACACAACGACTGTGGGATAGAACTTATAGACCACCTAATTCGAATTTGAAGATGGAAACACTCATAATAATATAATATTATATTGATTCAGACACCTTATAAATATTTATCCTAAATTCCAAAAAATATATAGATTTTTTAAGACATTATATGGAGATCACAAATGATGCAAACCCAAATCCAAAAACGTGATTAAATTTGATTATTAGACTTTCCCAGATCACTGATTTTCATCAGAACAGCACTACAAATACCTAGAAATGGATGACATTGATCACATGAGAGATTTAGAGGTTTAGGTTTATCACTAAGGAAAATAGGAGAAAAAATGGGGTGAAAATCGGTTGGGATACTTAAAACATAAGCTGAAAAAACAATAATTTTTTCAAATTTTAAATGGAAATGTGGTTTACGATCATGGTTTTCCAAACTATACAAAAACCTTGTTCATGCCATACACTTAGGTGAGTGAGTTTACATGGCTAACATTAGAGCTCCAAAAGTTTTAAAACTTTGCATTATCTATGATGAAGCCCATTTTCTAGGGTTTCAATTGTTTTTTGGGAAAGCAGCATGGTATACATAATCATGCGCCAACCATGTGACTTTCCAATGTTTGCACGATTTCGATTCCTTTCATGTCCCAAAATCCCGAAACACCCCCAAATCAACACATACAATAGTAAAGAATTTAAGTAACAATAAAAGTGATTGAAACCAAATTTTAAGGAAAGTGATACCTCCATGAAGTTTGGGATCAGACAACATGCCACATTATAATAGATATTCCTCAAGCTTCTCTTATCATGTATCAATGAACATCCATAAAATGGGTCTAATTATCTAGACCCACATATCCATGTTCCTTTCTCTTGTTCTGTTGTGACCATTACTATGCTTCCAAAAAAACATGAACTAAATGAATAGTTTTCCCAGAAAAAAATATAACTATGATCCACTAAACAAAACTGATTCTCCTAAAAAGAAACATCAACTTCAACCCATACATGATCTACAAGATCTCTATATAGAATGATAGAAAACAGTTCTGAAATGAAAATATTTGAAAAAATTTCACACTTCATTAAACACTCAATGGTGAGCCAAATATATTTTTTTGGTTTAATCATCCTTGTAACTCATGGACCAATTCATTTAGAACCAGTTTTACATATTTAAAAAACTAAAATGATTCCCCACACTCGATGCCACATAATAAAACACATAGTTTTTTAAATTATACATCCTATACTACATTGGTCCGGAACACGTTATCCATCATTCCCATTTAATAAAAGAACATAAAAAGTACAAAAAAAACCCTCAGGGCACACAACAGATCAAAATAAAAACCAAAACTCATTTCTATGTTCAAAACACTAAAATTGAACTTTATCAAGTCCCTCCAACCTGAAACATTGGTCACATCCCATTGAAACCACCATCCAATGGGGTAATTCTACAAAACACTCTATCTCACCCCCTCATGTTCTAATTATTGGATCCTCCACTATCATTAAATACCACCAGAACCCCATATTAATGTTCACAACGCATATGAAACATTCCAAAAACATTATGTGTGTAAAAACATAAGGGCCTCACCCATTTCGAAATCATATTTTCTCTCAGAACCATCCTAAACATCACCCTTACACAATCCATTCATGGACTATGAAAAACTCAACCATTCCCAAGCCTGACATCCTTACTAAACAAACTTTTCATCACTAACATCAAAATTTTTGTGGGTCAAAACAATCCACATCAATTCCTTTATAAACATTATGTGTTAGATCATCCTTTACTAGATTGTGTTAAATCATCCATCCATAACTATTTTCATGCTACACCTTTTATCTTCCTAGGGTGCATACAAACTAAAGTATTATCACAAACATCCAATGATTTTACTAGTTCTTTCATATATTTTGTTACGACCCCACCATTATAACATGCTCCATACTATAAACCACCATAGTTATCTATTTTACCTATCAAAAATCTCAACATAATCACTCCTATTACCCAAAATCTAAATAATTATGGATAATACAATCCTCAAGACCATTCTATAATTTAAAACATAATCCTTGATCCATGGTACGAAGAGTCATCCTGAAAGAATAATCCTACGGGCGCTTGGCTTCCCAGTTGGTAAAACACCACCTTACCTAACCAAGATGCCTACATGACTAAGGACAGAGCATGGACACCAAATATTACACACTGGGGTCCATACATGACCCCCGATGTGGTCCTATAACCCAACCTGTCTCTCTATGAATAGTTTCTATATCTTACAATTAACTCCAATAACATTAACATAGGATACTAAAATTTTATTTTCAACTAACGTAATACAAAATCCAATTCATGGATCAATAATCCACCACAAACAAGGACCACTTAGCTTCTATGAAAGACCTAACATGAACAATACAATTTTTTCATTGACATCCTAAGGGCACTACATCAACTCTAGGCTTTATTACACACATACACGACAAACTTCTCACTCCCAATCATAGGAGTGTCATGATCATCGCTTTTCTAAAGATATTTCAATCACCATGTCCCATTATTTGGTTATTAGATATACAAAAAATATGAAAAGGGTCATATATCATTCCTCAATTCGACAAAAAAACATCACCTGGTGCTTGATGTCGTATTCCATAAATAGAACTCATTATGTTCATCGACACCTGGTACATTCTTAGGAAGTCATCTCTAAACGGTTGGTAGTGGACATCCCACCATCAATCCCTACCAAGACCATCCCATGAGCGTAAACTACGAGATTCCCCATACCCTAACAAATCACATTCGAGTCACTTGGCATAACTCCATATATTTCTCACCATAGATTAGATGATGTTAAAATTATTGTCATGATCATTACTTGCTAGAAGTATGAAGGGAAGTTATCAAAGAACACCACCATAACATATCCAAAATGATGTCACCTCCCGCTAAGGGTACTCCAAAATCTATTAATAGTCTTATGATTCTCGGTCTATGACATCTCATCATCAACTAACCACCAAAATCATGTAGGGTTACCACCCATCTCACCCTCACTACATGAATCTCTATAAATGTGTTGCAAACAAATTCATCCTTTAACAATACTACTTCCAAAACACTTGAGTTATTTCAGAACAAATCTAAAATTAACAAAAATACAGAGTTTTCCTCCACAATGATAAAAACTCTGCTCTCCTACATGGATATGCTTCTAACATTGGTATCAAAATTATTAACACGTGTTTATCTTGAGTCAACATTTTTCCAATCCCAAACAGACTCATGCTTTAGCATTGCATACTACTCCAGAATGACATAATATCCCTAAGGCCTTTTACTGTCTGGTGACCAAAAAATTTAAGCCAAATTTACATCACAGAAGAAAAAAATGACATTATCCTAGATCAAAACCTATTTTCTTAGTTGACCAAGCCTCCTAGTCCATTACCCCCTTCAGTCGCGATACATCCTAGATATAACAATGAATAGTAAAACCATTTTTTCTAAAAGAAAAAGAATGTGACCACCATCCCCCTAGTCATATCATTTATAATAGATAAATCAAACCACTATTTGTTTTTCCTTGTCCTTTCTGATCGAAATCAAAATTGATGCCTCCATTATTCATCATCGATATTGATGTGTTAGACATCTCAGCGATACAACCCATCAAATCTGACCTTACAACCAACTAATAGTATTCAAGAACTATTATAAAAGAAACATGGCATCGAACCACCATTTATCGAAACATGATGTTAAATATTATTTATCGATTATGACTCTGAATAATCTCCCATGCTTTATATTCTGAGGAACATGCATCACTGGGTTGACCTCCCATGAGGCCACCCATGACATTACCCTAGATTATCAACTCCCTATAACAGATCAGGTTGCATCTCTCATAATCATTGACCTTCCCACTTATCCCTATAACATAATAGTCTACTTTCCAAAGGAAAAATATCCTTCGATACCTAACGTGTCCAACAGAATTGACCAAATAGATAACCACTTTCATGGGTTGCTATCATGAATCGAACAATATAAACTTCTCCAAATAGGGTTTAGGGTAAAAAATCATTGGGCTCATTCTCATGGCCATGTACATCACACATTAAACAAGTTTACACTATCTATTTGATCTCTTACAACAATTTAGACACCATCTATTCAAATCAACCTGATAAACATAGACCATATGTTTCACAATAAGCATTTATTCAAACAGAAATCGACATCACAAGACTAAACAAATCCTATACGGTCCAAACACATGTCACATATTTTCATTCTACAAGGGCCACCTTAACCATCAATAATAACACAAAAATCAAGGACGTCTCTCCTATGTTTAAATTAAAACATTGGAACTAACAACCCAAAATTATTACCAATAGTGAATTATCAGGAAACATCTCACAAGATCATGGTCACAAAATAATAGAAATATTAACAAAAAACACCATTATGAAAAAATAGTGTCTCATCATGGTCCTCTACATGTAACCAAGGTCTCATCCTAGGGAACTCTAACTTCCCAAACCACACAAGTCCCAGGGAAAGACAAACAATGCAAGGACTACTCGATACCAGTCTTTACTAAATCTTCATTATTACCCATTCTTTTGTTATGAACATTAATTTTTTTAAATTAAATAGTTTATACTTTATAACATTATTTATACCCAATATATTAGAAACCCCCATCTTAATCATATTAATATATAAAAAAATCTCCATCCAAAACATTCCAAGGAAAATTCAATCGGTATCGACCCCAACTGAATGTTCACTACCTTCTATAATGAACCCAATCAACATACACTATCCGGACAAAGGTGATCACATTTATAATACTGCCATATATCATTCCTACCATGATTCATGATCACCCTGGGGTAATCCAACTAAATTATACAAAAATATTTCCTTAGATACACTCTTTTTAAACCAATTCCATCTTTTATTCCACCAATATTTTCCTCATAGATATATTTCCCTTTTCAAATCGTTTTTACATCAATCACTGTAACTCATATAAAAAATTTCATAAAGTAATATTTTTTAGCAATTAGATAATTTAGTATCATTTAACCATATAAATTTTATTTACTATACACCATATTCATCAAATTTTATGGAAGTAAATGCACCCTACATTTCAATCCCCACACCCTCATCTCGTGTTTTCCTACTGTGATGCTTTTTGAAAATATACCTAGCAATATATAATGATAAGTGAATGTTAAATATCATTTCATTATGAACATGAGATAAATATCTTAAAACAAAAACATCATAAAACAAGTGAAACACCTAATGGTGAAATATCATTAAATTTAATAATGCTCAATAAGAACACCAATTTCAACCCAAGGTGTATTGGGCTTTCCCCCATTCATGGGTCGAATACTCCCAAGCACAAGCTAACTGAAAAGTCATAAGACACTGTAATCTTACTTCTACCATATCTAATAGTAAAACCAAAGAAAATATCCTCCTATGATACCACATTCTAACGTCCTCCACCTAGGATCCTCTAAACCGGTTCCCCACACATGGTCTCCAGATGACCTCAGGATCACCTCCCAGTATTCCCGAGGTTTCGATATAATTGAAATGGTATAAAAGTTCATGTGTGTAGAATATAACCTATTTAGTCAAGTACACCACAATATGAAATAAATAATATATTAGCAATAGTATAAAATAACCAATGAACATGCATAAACAAACATCTCTTGAAGTTGTGTACAAAACGTATCCAATAGTAAATATGTTATTTCATGCTAGTAATTCAATGTGAACAACACCAAATGTAAATAAAAACAAAGGAATAGTTAAATCATCCTGAATCCAGGTATCTAGATCATATTCTATGTGCATCGCATTCCCTAATACAATCCCAACCATAAGGCATCTTCCCTTATCGTAACCTATAAGCATGAAATCTACTTGGGTAACCAATGGTGGCCTGATTAGGGTGTCAGTACCACTTAGTATACCACCACCAATGGCGTATACAAAATATCAAGTCAAAATATTTAGTGAATTAAATTATAAATTAATGGATAAGTAAATAGAATAGATTTATTTTTTCCATTTTTTAATTAGAATCACTTTAGTCATTCCTAAAATTATTTCAAACTGCAATCCTTATTCACTCTTCATTTCTTAATTTACAATCACTGTGTGTTTAATGAATTATGATACTCATCAATGTCAATTTATTATGTAAATAAGCCAATTTACATATATAACTATGGATAAAAACATCACCACATATACAACACACTCTTCTTAAAGCCTTGGTCCTGATAGTCTCATCAAATGCAACTATTTGGTGAATGAAACTATGTCCCCTTCCCTAAACCATGAATTGTGGGGTAGCGTTTATAGCCTCATTCTATCTATAATTTTGGGTTTATAACCTCATGTCAATAACTCAATCTATAAATCCATATACAAATTCTTCTTTACCCATTCACCATACATATACCATATCCCAAACAGACATAACCAATACCAATAAAGACCATAAACCAAAATAGTCACCTATGAATTTAAATTATTCCATACTCATTAACACATATACTATTTAAATTACATAGTTATTCATCCCAATTCCCATTTCTTATCCCATACTCAATAAGAATAATCAATAGTCCATATATATTAACTAATTTAACATATTAAACCATTGAAATATGATTACACACATAACACATTCATCATTTCCCACGTATTAACCAACATATGAATTTCATGTACCTAAAAAATTCATTTGGAACATTCCCATTAATCCCATTAATCCAATTTTTTTGTCCAATACATATAATCACATAGCCATTTTCCACAACTAGAAATAACAATCAAGTTTATTTTCTTAATGATCACATTGAAAAACTTAAATGTTTATCATGGTCTCTAATTAATCACATGTCAATTTCACACATAACTTCTTTGTTTACCCTATTTAGGAAGGTCAGTACACCCTATCTAAGGTGCTAAATTGGAAAAATAATCCCTAATACTTCCCACAGTTATCATGAGGGGTTAGAAGCATCATTTAGATGTAAATTTTAATAAATCTCACCAAATTTATTCAAAGAATAATAATGGAAACCCATGATTGAAACAAAACATGCACAAATCAATACAAGGAATATGTTATATAACTTGTATACCAGTTACCTTGGATACAATGATGAGTTAACTCAAAATCATAGAATAGGATCCTGGTCCTAACACAATTTGAAGATTCATCGTAGACACCACCAAAAAATAGGGTTATAGGTAATTCTTTTGAGATCACCAAAGATATAAAACCTAATCCAAAAAATAGAACAAATGAGAGGAGTAGACATACCCAGATCATTGATTCCCAACCAATGATGCTCAAAATGAACTATAAATAGAGGATATTGATCCCTTATATGATTTGGAAGATTAGGATCTTGAATATGGTTGATAGAAGAAAACATTGGATGAAAATCATGTGGGATACTTAAAATCATGAGATTGAAAACCTTATATTTTTTAACTCTTAAATGGGATCATGGTTTACCCGTATTTTTTGTCAAAACATGCAAAAAAAATTGTGAAAGAAATTGTATACAGTGAGTGAGGTTTAATGATTACATGGGTAAGTCAACACATCTTACAAATCCTGTACCGAACATGTGTTATTCCACAATTATAGGTTTCCTGAATTTCATAAGAAGGCTAGAAAATTTACATAAACATCCACATTACCCAGATTGGCCCAATTTTCCGTTTTTTCATTGCACAATCTCCTAAAACACCCCAAAAGCCCCTCATAATCCTTTGAACTGTTTCATTTTCATATGAAAATAAATTTCAAGTAAAATTTAAACAAGTTCATACCTCTATAATGTTTGGGATCTTACAAAAAGTAATCTTTTTCCAAAACTGTGGTTAAAAATCATTATCCCGGGGTAAACTAAAGTTATAAGGGATAAAATTCCGTAAAAAAGTTTCTAAATTTTTGTTATAGCTATATTTATAATATGTCTCATGTAATATCTTGTAATGGACTATTTTGAGCAATATGGATTGAATAATAGAATAAAATATTTTATTCGATTCTAAAATTTCAACTCGATCCTCTCTTGCACTTATAAAAGGACACCCCTTTCATTTCCTATACAGAATTAATGAACGATTTCATTCATCTATTCCCTACAACAATAGATTACATACATCCATCACAATGATGTAGAGTCCCTTTTATATCACAAAACTCACCAATAGTTTTATTATGTATAAACCTAAATTGGTTTTCTAAAGAGGCGGTATAGTTCTTAATAAATATTTTTTTCCCTCATATAATTATTAAAATGTTCATAAACTAATATTAAATAATAATAAAAATATAATAAAAATACATCTAATTTAATTATTTATCTTTATAACAGATATTCATCTCATAAACTATCAAATCTGAACCAAAAATATATATATCATGTGTATGGAGAACTGCTTCCATGAGAACCGATGTAAGTTGTTTTCCATCAATACCTCTCATGGATTGATATAATTACAAATTTAATGTCTATATATATATATATGATATTTATAATATAATTATAATTATTTAATTATAATATCCCATCTAATTTCATACCATACAAGTTTTTTGGAAAATGATAATATCACTCATGCATATGTGTGAACCACCACCTCCACAAAGCAATGTGATTCATTTTCCATTTTTGATTTATATGGATGGTAATATAGATATATTTTATTAATATTTATTATTAATAAGATAAAATTAAATTTCTATAAGGTAAAATTATTATTTAACTTAAAATATTTTCATCCATCAAAAAATTAATATTGTGTCAATGCATACATATAGTCCATCATCTCAATGCACGATGTAATTAATTTTTATATATATTTATTTTAAGGATGATGATAAAAATGTATATTATTTATTATAGATTTTTTTTAATTTATGATTAAAATTATTATATTGACTGGAACATGATTAATGTATATCTACCAAAAACTATTGTATTAATATATATATGAAAAACAAATCACAGATCACTTAAAACAATGTTTTTAATAACGAATTATTAATAAATGGCTAATAAAAGATTATAAGTAATAAAATATGTTACTATATATATTATAATTATTATTGATTATACGTATAATATATCATTACTTATTATAAAGAAGGTTCTAACATGTATAAAGGAAGTTAGAACTAAGGTAAGGGATTTATGTATAAATATCATATTTTTATTAGGATTGATTAATATTATGTTCAGTTGATGAAGTATTATGTAATAACTCCAAATAAAATCATGAATTTTATTCTATAATTATTATTATTTTTATATTACATTTAATTATATAATTTTACTCTTTTTAGAAGATAAATATTCTAATATAAATTTTTTATAGAAATCCAAATTTATTTTCCCCTTAGGTGAAAACCAAATTTCTAACATTATAATGTTTTCAAATAAATGACTTGTTATTTAATATTTTGATATGATTTATTATTTGAATTTTTAACCCATATTTAATTTTTACAAAACGGTATATATGAAATCAAATTTTCATTCTCAAAATGAGGTACGTGTTGAATTTTTTCACAATACAGTGCAATGAATGTTTAATTTTAACAAATATGATAGGAATATAATTTCCAAAGATCTTGTATATTTAATTATTTAAATATTAATTGGAATATTCCAATGATATTTTAATGTAATATATTTGTATGTGATAGCTATAGTCATTAAATTTTACATTATCTTTGTACTCGAAATCATATTATTAACTTCCCACAGATAATTTCAGTTTACAGTCTTAGAGAATTATCTTCTTATATAATATTAGAGGAAATAAATTGTCATATAATCTAACCTCAATTATTATGGATGAATAATACTTATATGAAAAGTTTGATAAATTTTTTTGGGTCTTTTTATAGTCCTTGCCATATTAATTTTAAAACTAATTATCCAATTTACCTTTTTTCCATGGTAACAAAAATTACTAATGTTACTAATCATATTATTTGAAAATAAAGTTCCCTATATATTAAATTTGGAAACCATAATTCTATATAATGGATTATTTTTTAAAAATCCCAAAAAATGATTTTATTTATTTTATATAAATTTAAATAAAAAAAATTCAACATAAAAAAATTTTCCAGATAAATTCTATTTTTATTATAAAATTTTTTAATAATAAATTCAAGTATATAACAATTTTTCAAAACAATAATTTGACTTTTTAATAATAAGGATAAAATATAATTTTTAAAAATAATATAGGATATAATTTAAATTTTTAAATACTTGAAAAGAAAAAAATATTCATTTAGAATGTCTACTTTCACTACTCACTAAAATATATTACATTTACAAAAATTATAAACAAATAACCCTATGGAAATTTTTAAATTATGTCTTTAAACATAAAATCCATTTTTCTAGATTATGAATCAATATCATGAAAAGAAAAAAATAAAATAAAATCTAATAAGAATATCACTTTATAACTCAAGAACATTAGTAAATAATAAATTGGTTTATCATATCATTACGCAGGATATTAAAATCTCCACCCCTTTTTGTAAATTTTGTTATTTCAATATTATTGTCCTATAAATCAAATAAGGATTAATTTAGATATATAATTTTTAGATTCATATGATGCTTCCTCAAATATATGGACTCTCTAAAAACAGTAACTTGGAAAATTACCTTGTTCCGTAATACATTCTCTCTACGGTCGAAATATTTTACTATATATAGAATTAATGAAAATATCATAACCAACTAAACTTTTTTGGGGATAAAAATATGTGATTAATATGAAACAAACATTTTTTAAATCGAAACATGAGAAACATTTGGTACCATGGATAAATTCAGTAGAAATCCACTCAGTAAGAAACTGATCCAAATTTCTCTCAGATTTAAAATAAACCAATGAACTGTGGATATAGATTTCCATTCATAAAACAATTAATAAAAATTTCCCATGGAAGTAAATTTATAAAAACAAGATCATATTCAATAAAATAATTTTCATTCCTTTTATTATCGTAATAAGATTTATTCCTGGTCTAAACTGCCTTCATATGTTGTTAGATCAAAATCACTTTCTCACCCATTTACTATAAAAAATTTACATTAATCAACAACCTTTTTCATACTTCATCCCAAAAATAATGGCGTCTGACATATCTTTCGAAATAATGACTCAAAACACACCATATCTATATAGTAATCAAATCTATAATTATAATAAAATTAATACAATCAAATATATTGATCCAAAATTCCAATGAAACCCATAAAATAATCTCAAATAATTTCTTCTAATGTGTAATTGTATCCCTTGGTGTTTCCATAAAATTGAGAATGAAAAATAGTTTTAAAATTTAATTCAGCCCTAAAAAACTTCTTTATTCCTCGCAATAAATTAGATTTGAATCAAGGATCATGATAATATACAATGAATATTGGTACACTATATAATACAATTTTCCAACTAATATATTGTTTATTATGTTTATCTAATGATAGAGTATCTTGGATTGGATTTAAATTGACCAATTTATTCATTCCATCTATAATAACCCAAATCCCATTGTTACCTAGATAAGTCATCGGTAATAATACTGTAAAATTAATGGTTATATTTTCCAATTTCCAATCTATAGTTATAAAAATATTAATTATCCACTTAGAAAATTTATATTCTTATTTAACTTTTTATCAAATGAAGCCTTTAATATTACAGTTATAAATATCTCATTTCATTCAATCCCACTAATAATACTTTTGATGAACATTGTGCATCATAATGCTACCAGAATTATAGAGAATGGGAATGTATGATCTCTATATAACAACTCCCAATTCAATTGAGAAACAAAAGCCACACATAATAACTTTAAAAATCTCAAAACAAATTATATATGAATTTTAAATTCAAAAAAATAACCTTATTATCTAATTATATGTTTTTTGGATACTAATAGTATTATTTATGATATTTGATAATTATGTCTGACCTAAAAAATTTCACGTAAACCTATAATGATTTAGAGGATGTTCTTACATTCATAAATTTTATTATTTTTTCTTCACATTAATAAAAAATGGGCACATTACAAATGTGACATTGTATATATAGCATTATATTTGACTCAATGAAATAGGTACATTGTTTGAATTTATAGTTTGATAATTAATTGTATAATCATTATCGTTTTTCAATTCCAGCCTTCTTCTCTATTTCATATTCAAATCCTTTTGGTAAAATATATTTTTTAATATTTTCTAATATGTATATATTTCACACTTAGATCATTCAAATGAGGTGTCCTAAATATTAAACTAAAAACCATAGAAGTTAATTCCAAATCATGAGTATCATATTTTAACTCATGTGGTTCTAGTTTCGGTGAATTATAATAAATTATCATGTCATTATACATTAGAAATCTAAAAAATCCCCTCATTTGAGTCATTTTTGAAGAAAAAAATCATCATTACATTATGGGAAGGCCCAAACTGGAGAATTCACCAATCCCATTTTCAAATACTAGAAATAATCATCACATTTTATTCTAGATATATTTAACTGTTTTTTGTAAAAATAGTTACTGTGTTAGATAAAATTTTAATGTTTTGAAAATACTACCAGTAATTGCCTACTAATACCATAAATCGTGAATTCAAGGTAACATTTTTAGGTAATATCGGTATATGAACCACTTTTTGGGGTGAGATCAACTATTATGCCAACATTTTTCATAATGTTCCCAAGGAAATATTTTTTTTCATAACCAAAAATAACATTTGAAATTTTTTCCATAAAACATCATTGGTTTGAGGGTTTATAGAAGTATGCTAATATTTTTTCATCATCCTAATATCTTTTTGAATAAACCAAAATTTCATCAACAAAAAATCTCAAACTTATGAAGATATTCATAGAAGATATTGTTCAAACGATCTATAATTTTGAATTCCAAAGGGAATAACTAAAAACACATAAATCTTATATCTAATTTGAAAATATTTTTTTGGAATGAAATCATCCATCACATTTAGCTGATGGTACATAGATATCAATTCAACATTCGTATAATACAGAGCTTCCTACATATCATAAAGCATGTCATTGATATGAGGAAAGTTTAACATGTTATTAATAGTGACATTATTCAATTCTCTATAATCAACTCAATTTCTCCTGGAATATTTTTTATTTTTAAAAAATAAAATGGGGAACCACATGAGGATGATATTGGATGAATAAACCGTTAAATAACAATAAATAAAAATTATTTTTCAGTTCTAAAAGTTCTACTTCACACATTCGATAAGGGGTTTTAAAGTTTCCTTCGAATTTGGAAATATATAGATAGTAAATTAAACTTCCCTATCATGTATAAACTTACGATACTCGTTATATAATTCATTCAGGTACTCATTTACAACAATTACATCATTAATATGACAAGTTATTTTATTATAAATAATAAGTACAATATAACATTCATTATAGTGTTTTTTTAGTTTCTAGAATTCCTAATATGTTATCAATGGTATGGGTTCATTCTTGTAAACAAACTGAACTATTTTTGTAATGATACGTATTTAGCTCTGTAATCTATATTAACATGGTAATACTAAATCCAATTCATACTCTAAATAACATCATATACATTGAGTTTCATGGATGTATGGTTTGTATGTATTTTGTTACAAAAAACAATGATCGTTGGATTTTTATAGTTTCATTTTTTCCAATAATATTTTCCCCATGTGGTTTTAGTATAATTTTATAACTCATTTATTGAGGTGGAATTTCAAATTTAATAGAAATTTTCCAAAAAGGTAAAAAATGCTTTTCCCAGAAATAAAGATCATATTGACATAATCTAAATAAATAAATAGTGTACCTGGTACCACATTGTTGATTATGATAGTATCTTGTAATGATCGTAAAAATGATATTTAATATATCTTTATACTTATAGTATATATTTTTTCCATCATTCAGTTCATTATTAAGGTAGTTATATTAATAATTCCCCATTACACGACATTTAAAATACATTGATGTTTTCCTATCAAAATCGTACATACCTCTCCCTATATCTTTTTCATTTTAATGACATTACATATCTCCACACTAGATGAATAAAAATAAAATTATAAATAAAATTATAAATTCCCCATGATTCATTTTAACACACTTTTCACAAAAAAGGAACCTGAATTCCATACCATTTGATTTATTTGATTGATTCTTACCCATTTCCTTCGATATGTAGAATTTATTTATCATGTTTTCTAAAAAGACATGATCATAAAAAAATAAATTTCCATAAACTCAACAGATAAAACAAGTTTATAACAACTTTTTAATTAATGGGAATCAATTTCCCTTCAATATCATGGCTTTAATAATGTGTAAAAGTGATTGATTTTTATATCAACCTCTTAGATAAAATTTGGAGTGTACCTTTCCAGTAGAGTTAAATTTTCTTCATATGAAGCTATAGAATATTACTCTTTGTTTTTCAATCCTTGGAATTTATTTTCAATCGAGATAAAAAAATCTGTAGGAAAATTATTTTCATGGAAAATATTCTTAAATTAATCTCATTCCAAGGATTTAATATGTTTTATTTCTGTAAAAATTTTGACCATTAACCTCACCGAGTATGCTTCAACCCCATAATGAGAAAATGAAAGACTACAATTAATAATATTTAAGAACCACATGAAATCGAATGTCTTTTATAAGGATTTAATCGACTCCTCATCTAGTACTAGATAAAAAGATCTTATAATGAAGAATGGTGGTTGCTCAATAAATTTTCAATTATCATCAGGTTCCTTTGTGGTAGGTCTCGATGATCTCATGAATGTATTTCACCACCATTTATAGAGTTCATCTAATGAGACATTACTACCTCAAACTTCCTAATTCAAATTTCACCTATTATAGTTTTCTGATTTGGAAGGATATCCTTGCCTTGAATACTTCCAACATCCACAACACTATTGTCTCTAGGCAAAACCATTCTGAAGAGGCTTAGTTTAGATAAAACAAAAATGTAATATTAAAATGATATATCATTTAAACATAAAAATAATAGAATTTATAGTATTTTTATACATCAATCATTATCCGAACATATAAATTTATCTATTCTATACTCTAATACCAAATATAAGGAATCCTCCCAAATCCGTAAATTTTCTAGTGCCTTTGAACTAGAATTCACTTTCTTAATATCTAAAAGTAATTTTCACATTATATTTAGAGATAATTAGGAAATAATAAACTAAATGTGTCCATAAATGTTCTTATGATTTAATTTTGATTAATAATAGACTGAAATAACTCATCCAATAAAATTGATGCATATGTTTTGGCCATTTTCTAGTCCTTATCATTTTATTTTTACCATCAATTACATGATTTTCGCTTTCCCATAGTAACAAATATTACTATGGTTTATATTTAAAATTTACAAAAAACTAAAAGTTCCCTATTTTCATATATATGACCTCTATATTGAATATATATAATCCATTGTTCTATATTAAAAAAAAATTACAATTTAATTTAAAATTAAGTAGGAGAATAAATTAAAAATAATTTTTCAAAAAAATCCATTTTAAATTAAAATTATTTATATACGAATTCAAGAAAAAATATTTATTTCAAAAACCACAGTTGGATTATTTGAAATCTAAACTAAAAAATAATTTTTTTATGACTAATCTATTACAAAAATTTATCATCTAAATTCTTGAAAAAAACATAAAATTTTAATCTAATTTTGTATTTTTAGTATTCTCTGATAATAATAATTATGAAACAATTATAAAAAATTCAGCTTAATATATTTTTTACCTGATAAATTTTAAAATTAAAATTAAAATTTTTAAACTAAAATTATATAACAAGATAATTAATATTTTAAATAAAATATTATAAATGTATGACTAAAAAATTCAGTAAAACTAGTAAATATTTAAATGATATATTCTATCATTTCCATGGATTTTAACCTATTTTCCATAATAATTTTGAATTTTTTTCTTTTGAAATTTTTTATTTCAAAGATAAAATATTATTTTACTTCATAAATGTTCATTGTGACCATTTAAAAGAATTTTTTCATCTATAATGACATACGTTAGTTGTACCTAATCCTTACACGTGATAAGATTCAACGATATCATCCTTATTCATTCTCTACACGTCCTTTGATTATAAAAGTAACGTTTTTGTGAAACCTATATTCATTAAATGAAATTTTTATAATGATATGGTGAAACTTTTATGATCTTTAGAAACCCATATGCATGGTATTCATTTTTGTTAGGTGGTACCATATTTAAATATCCCCCAACACATTGAATAAGTATGAGTATCTAAAGAGATAAATAGGGTAAGAATGGAGAGTGATCCCAATTAAATAAGGTAAAATTTCCAATATGTCACTCTTGTGAGTGAGCCTTGACAACTATAATGATATAGGGAGTGAATCGAACCCACTATGATAGTTTTGTTAATATGCATTGAATACTATGTTATTAATTATTGTTCATAGGTGTATTCCATAAATTTATATCTTATTCCAGTGTTATTTTATCATGGTTTATGTACATTGGATCCTTTATGATTTATGTCTTATAAACGTCCATGATTTATACCATGAATAAACCATAAGATATATAATTGCAGGGTATGGTTTTAAAATGATATAGTCATGTTATAATAGCCTAAATACCATGTTATATTTATGTGATCATTGATATCACCCTTGTATAACCTTACTTAGAATCTAAGCTCACACTTCTGTATGTTTCAATTTCATATGATACGAATAATTTTATAAATAATGATATTTCAAATAAGGATGACAGGTATAAATACCATACAGATTAATAATGCCATTCCCCTATGAACCAGTTTATTTTGTATCGGGGTTTCCAAATATAGTATATCTATATGATTCTGTCATTGATGTTTATTTTAGGAAATAAATATTCATCATATATGTTTTAATTTCCATGTAAAATAATTACGGGTCGTTGTAATCCTCTTCCAATTCCATTATCAAAATAAATATATGGTTTATATGAAATATATTTTGGTTTTAGATACATGAATGATTTGATTTAGTAGTTATAAAATTTATCATGATTTTATAATAATGGAAACATTAATTTAACATTCATTAATATTTTATACAAATATATACCTTGAATTGTGAAAGAATAATATCCCCTCAAGGAATAACATTGATTTTCCCATAATTAATGTTCTTAAAAGAGTATTATTATTTTTCTTATAACTTATAATTTGTTTGAGTAGAATAGTTTTTTCTAAATAAATATTTTTTTGTTATACAGAGAATACAATCATCATAGAAATAGAAAAATACTTATTATCTTTTATATTTCATGAAATTATATAACATAAAATGTTATTAATTCATTTATATACGTAGGGTAGTATTTTTATTATGAATCTAAAACACCTAAGGATTGATATATACCAAGAAATAGTGCCTTCATGCATTGAAAACATGATTTAAAAATTGATTCTTTTCTAATTAGGGGTTTTATATTTTTTTATAAGGTTGATAAAATCATTTCCACGATTATGTTTATACACTAGTATGAAATGAAAAGATATATGTTCCCCGGATTTAATTAGGATGACGAATTTCATGGAAGTTATTATTTGACTACATTTTGATTTTTTAAAATACATTGATGAATTATAATTGATTTATTAATTCAAAAATATAAATCTATTTTAAATAATCATTAATAAAGGAGATTTCATGTAATACGTTGAGACATTATCTATCTAGTGGTCACTTTTTGTTAAGAAAAATGGAATTACATATTCATCTGTATGATGTATATAGATACACCTTATATTGGAAATATTTATATGGAGAATGATTGTGTTTAATCGAGATCAAATCAGAACATTTTATAGTATTGTTAACACTGATTTTTTGTTAGAGGACATGGTTTTATTACAATTATTCATTGAGTAATTCAAAATTTATATTAGTCATATAGAGGGCAGTAGGTTCATCCATATAGTCCAAAAATAAGGAATAAATATTAGTACAATGTGTATATACAAAATTTAAGAGATATTATAATAATTATGAGGAAAAATTATTTTAGATTATTCATACTAATTTGTAATTTTATTATATAGTAAATATAAAGTTAGTTTAGGTGGTATATTGCTTCAATCCAACCCTTTGTACCATCAAAGCAATATCTGACTTGATACTCCACTTACCCTAAGAACATTCCAGATAATTATAGGACCAAAACATGAACATGGGAATAATGAAATAATCTTTGATAATGATTTTCCCAAAAAAAATAAACATAGAACACTATATAAATGTCATCATATATTAAATTCAACAAGAACATATCCCAGGACAAATAGATGTTATAAAACTAAAAATAGAACATAAAAACCAAAAACTGTCTTTTGGTGGTCCATTACCACCACCATGTCCATTGTTACCCGCCCATTGTAACTAACAAAATAACCCACAAATAAACATGAGAGCATTGCTAAATCCTATATGAATTAGATTGTAATAAACACCAAACCTTAAAAAAATATTCTTGAGCTATATGGCCAAATATGAGTCCACCAAATACTCTATTATGTTACTTCATATGGTAAAAAGATATTATTGATGTGGATAATAAAAAATTGAGAATGAGGCTTAGATATAAACATATTTTTAAATTTTATAAGACTTTTATTAATGAAACACAATAAAAAAAGCCATTTCAACATTAAAAAACTAAAAAATATCATTAAAATATTTTTAAATAAATCACTAGATTATGGATAATTATTACGAATAAAAAAATTTAATTCACTTGATATCAAAAGATTCTTGAGATTCAATATAATAGACTCTTGGATCCCAATAAAAATAAATAGATCAATCAAGACTAGTAGTCAATCAAGGAACTAAACTCCAATGACATGTAGAGATAATGAACGTCATCATGTATTGAATATCATATATTTATAATTCATGCGTACACCATATGTCTAATAGGGAGTCCACCAAAGAATATCGAATCAAAAACCACCATCACAAATCACTAGGCATACATATAGTATCACGGTTTTGATGAAAAGAACTTACATGCACACTAACATTCATGGTCATACATAAATAACCAAAACCATTAATGACATCCATTTATTCAATACATTGGGTGTGATTACTCTATTGAATCATAAATCTAGTTCATCAACTCTAATTACTTGGGTTACTATGACTAGTAAATATAAGTGAGTGTGATAATCAAATCTCTTGGATCATAATGATGATCCTTATCAATTTCAATCTTGTGATCATGGCTTTAAGTCACATGTTACTCTCATAAATGAGTTCCCTCAATGAAAACTATCCTTTTTCAGAAAAATAAATTATGAAGTATAATAATAAAAAAGTTACAATAATGGATTATTATAAGAAATGATAATCATAATGTTTCAATCAGAAGATCAAGCATAATTAATTAAATCCAAAAAAAATAAAAAATTAAAAACTATAATGGGTAATAGTACCCACATCCATTCACAAATAATCATCATAATTTCAAATTTTTCATTAGATTAAACATTTATAGAATGAAAACCTGAAAATTTGAAAATAAGTTTTAAAATAAAAAAATGGAATATGTTTCCATGAGTGGGTTTAAATCCTCTTCGAATATTAATAAATCACTTCATTAATATAAAAAATGAAACCATTTTTAAAATGATTATAAAATCATCAAAATATAGTTCTTGGTTATTAATTTTTTTTAATAATTTGAAAGAAGAAAACATTACATATTATGACTCATTTTATTCAAATTGAGGCATTGGTTTTTTCAAGTAAATACATGATACCTGGACCTTAACTTCACTAAATAATCCAATAACAGTTTATAGAACATAAATAACACCCAATATAAAAAAATAAAAAAATATTCAATAGAGAAATTTTATAGTTATTTAATTATTAACATAATAACTTTTAATTGATGTGGCTCAAAAAATATTTAATAAGGAATGTTAAGAACAAAATTCATATAATTTTTTTTTGTTATTAATGAATTTCTATAAATGAATTCATATGAAAAAAAATGAATTATATTATGAATAAACTCCTAGAAACCCCTACTTGTATATTTTGAGGTCAAAACACAATGATTCTAAAATACAAAGTCTTCAGTGGAGATTTATATATTAAAAAAGGGTGATCTACAAAGATGAGAGAAATGAACCTAGATTAAGAATTCAAAATCAATTACCCATATAATGTTTAAAAAATAATTCATCATATCCTCTAGGAATATGTAATCATACAAATATGATATATCAAAGGCTGTGAACAAATCACCTCACCCATAGAGGATCGTCACATTGATCGGAGCTTTAATATTCCAAGAGTTGAGTATTGAAGAGACCAAACACATCTATAGGGATCCGAAAATCATATTGATATGTTTATTTGGGAGGATATTCAGATTACTTTAATGGGATTTTGGATTTTAATTAAAAATATCATGGAATTAAAATATTTCTTCAGGGTTTCCTATGTGATTTTGCATGGTTAGTACTAATTGTGAACCTAAAATTGAACCCCAAGAAGATCCCCTAGAGGAGATTTGTGGTTAGGTTTGATTTTTAGTATAATTATGTTCTAATTTTATGTTCTCTTTTGGGATACTAAAAAAGTATTCATTGTTCGGATGAATGGTTGTTCAAACAATGTGCCAAAAATACATCTCAACATCGGAAACCGGAAAAGGATTCTGGTTCTTAATTCATGGTCTCTCAAAACATGAAAAACTACGCACATGCCTAGAAAATTTCATAAATCTCTAAATAAAACCATAAACAACACATGAATAGGCTCAATCAAATTATAATAAAAGTAATAGTTCAAAATAAATTAATTCATGTAATTTAATATTATAGATATTGTTGAGTTTTACACACAAAAGAGCTAACAATGATACTATGGATGTCACTAGATTATAGTCTATGATTTTATTTTAAATTTTATACCATTTTTAGTGGATGGAAAGGATACTATTTTATGCCATTCAAATGATACTCTTGTTTTTTTATCACAATTATTTCATCATATTAATACATCATATGATGATGTATACAAAAAACATTGATTCTTAGAGGACATAATGAATAATATTATTAAAAAGAATAATTTTAAAAGTTTGGTTGTTTAAAAATGTCTTAAGAATTAAAAATAATAGAAGCTAATTTATTATATGATGTATTCTAGAAAAATATAAATTCATGCTCCTAATTTAATGCCCTCTAGATTATATATAATATCCCAAACTCACTGAATCTATGTTTTACCTCTTTTATTTAATGTAATATATGATAGATTATAATTAATAGAAAATATTTCATATAGAAACATTTAATTACTCAAGTATCTTACGGATACTATTAGAGAAAATGACCCTATGGTTGTTTCATAGGAAACTTGATCAAAATAATTTCATATGAATAATGAAATTTTAAATAATTTGTTAGGAATAGAATATTTTTCTTTTATTTATCATAGAATTTTATCTCTATTGGATCAAAGATTTAGAACACTTCTTTAGTTCTACATAAAATGAGCATATCTATTTTCCATTAATCCTATCATCTATATCCATTAGATATATTATGAAAATTGATCAATTAAAAAATATTCAACATTTTTCATGAAGTGAGTTTCCATGGTTAGTCAATCCACCACAAGTCATTTGTTTTTTTAAATTTAGACTAATTCATATGACTCATGATAAATTCCATGGTTATGTTCAATAATTTTCATTTTGGTATGGTTAATGGCTTATTCAACCACATTCACATTTTATGATCAAAATTAAATATTTTTCATATCAATATTATTTATTTATAAGTAATAATCTAATTATTAATGTTGCACCACCAACAGGTTTTTTGATGATCTCAATACATTTTGGAACTTCTTAGATGGAAACATAAAGATGAGATGTGAGTATCATCCAATTGGTCATTCTTTATCTTAGCAGATGACAACACATGGATAAGTTCGAAACCCAAAAAAACTCTATTATTTTTAATTTTAAATTTAAAAATAATACATTATGTTGTGCCACCACATTATTATGAATATTTATATTATACCTTTATACCTCCTTGATGTTCAAATGGATAGATGGTTAAGAATTTTTTTGGGAAAGTTATAATGTCTCCCATAGATTTATGATTTCATGAATCTTCCTTTACATATCTATTATAATAGAGAATTTATCAATCCTCATCCAGGATATAGTAGATCGTTATTTTTTTCTAGTAGAATCCACAAACCAATTCACCTTTCTAATATGGTAGTTAATTTATCAATAATATTACAGTGTCAAATAAAACCATCTTCACTGATTCATATTCTAGTTATTATATATGAAAATATAATTAATAATTTTATGATTAGAATATATTTAACACTTTCCTATAGGTAGATATTTTTTCTATGACATAATGTAGAGGTCAAATTTTAAAATATTAAATCATGTATAATTTAGTTCTTCTAAATTAGTTTTTATTCTTATGAGTCGTGGCCTATAAATTTATAATTTTTCTAGAGTGAAAATACCAATCCTTTCCTTGAATCATCTTTTATAGCATGTTACCATATATAATTTTGGGCATTGAGAGTAATGTGACATGGATTTGTAATTTATTCATCATATTAAACGTTTATATATGTTATTATATCTAGACACACTTCACCCATTTTAGTTTTCAAGAATTTAGTGTGCTATAAAATCATGATAAATTTATCATAAGTAATTTGTAGTACACATCTAGTCATTTAAAAAAACATATCAATATTTTAGATGTGATCTTGAGATATTCCATAACACTTATTTTATTTGAAGGATTGAAATATATTCCCTCACTTATGATAAAATACACAAAGAATTTATATTGTTCAATATATAAGTATCATTTGTTCAATATAACATGAAAATTCTCCATCCTAAATATTACTAGACTAATTTTTATATGTTTCTCTTTTTTATTATATCTTTTGACTATTATGAGAATTTAATTGAAGAATGTGATAAAAACAATTGATGAAAACCCAAAAAACTATAATTATCAAGTTTATGAGTATTTCATATGTTTTTTCAAGACTTAATGGTATCATTGTGAACCTATAGTATCTATATTTATTATGAAAATATGTCATATGAATATATTCTATATTCACCTATATCATATGATATCAATAATGATGATCTAGTTTTGAAAACAACAAGGATCATGAATGTTGATCAAACTGGTCATTATCCCATGTTAATTGATACATATTCTATTATTTTATCTTTTAAAGATCTCCAAAATATTAAAAAATCATTATTTATCCATACTTATCCTTACCAAAGAGCACTAGTGATCCCAAATGTGATTTACTATGTAATATGAAAGTTTAATCTAAATTCTATTATTTTTCATTTATTAAATCCTTTATTGATATCTAAATAATATTATAGGTGGTCATAAATATTGGTTTTCAATCAGTTACTATGGTGAATATTTCCTCGTGATTTAGGGAAAGTACATGTGCTTATTTGGGAAATGCACCAGTATTTTCCCCCAGATATGGAATTAATTCAGGGATGAAACATTATTTATCTATAATGATTTGATAAATATATTCTTATTTATTGGGTATCAACATCTTTTCTTTTTAAGTATTTTTTAAATTATATTTATAATTTTACTTTTATTTTTATATCATCATAGGATAATTTTGGATATATATTTTTTATTTTTCTAGATATTAATGTGAGATCTATAAAATGAACATTAATTCCAACCTATTATAGAATCCAATTCTTACAAAGGACTTTATGATTCGTAGAGAGAATCTCCCCACATATGATTATAAAGTAAGATTCACATAATTAGGATGTAATTATTTCATAAATATCCATTTTATTTTATATCTCTACTTCACAGTATTATAGTGTCCATTCAATAGTTATAGACAATTTTTTGGATATAAAGGATTTTGTAGAACCTTAATTTAATGTAAAATTCAACACTATTGTGTGAAAATAAATGTACCATTGACTGATTCATATTTTTTCTCCTCCATAGTAGTGGTGATGGCATAATATTTCAATTTTCCCATTAATTATTTTATTTTATACATTTATTACACTCAACGAATCGTTGTTTCATGTACTGGATTTCATTGTTCCGATGTTGTATATACATGAAGCATTGTATAAAAAATGGCGCACAAGACAATGTCTTTAATTTATCCAAAATATTAGTGAGATTTATAATGTAGGTTAAAAATACATCATCTTGATAACCATATATTCTACACATGAATAATTTCCTAATTAATTTAACTAAATTACATTAGTGATTCTTTCTATATCATTCATTTGTTTTTTGTTTGAAAATACTACCTTTATTATCATTATCCCATCAAGCATGAAAAATTATTATGTTCCATTATATCACTATCTATACAACCAAACTCTATTTTTTTATATTTTTAATGCACATTGAACCAATTTTTCCGAAATCATAAGGTCTTAAATTACTATACCCTTTCATGGATGTGGTTTTAGATCTGTAATGAATCGGTTTATTATTCTATAATTATTAATATGAAACATAGGTGAACTATAAAATAGATTTTATATTTTCCTCTTAATTTTATTTATATTCTCTCTCTATTATATTATACTCCAAATATTAAATCATTATCACAGTCTGAAGAGATTTTAGGAAACCCATATTAAGAGATATTTTAGTTATAAATTCTAAAAAAATTACATTAACTCCATCTTTTAGATATGTATTCCTAATCAATGTTCACCATTGGTCAGGTTCTCATTCTAATTTTTATCCCACTAGAGTTAAATCCCATTTATTATAACATTGAAGCACAAAGAACACTTTTTCTATATATTTGATCAATTATTTTAAATTTAATAGATTTTGATTTAAAAAATAAATCAGGTCATTGACAAATTTGGATTAAATGGTTAATTATAGTTTCTATGATAATTTACTATGTTATATGTGGGGGACGATATTTTTCAAAATATAGAAGAAGTCGGTAATTGATATCTTGTGGGTTTGAAATCAATGATTCATTGTAATATGAAATTTATTTACAAAATCCTTTTATTGACTTTTATTTGTGTTTGTAGACTAGATTCTTGTCGTTCACATTATTTTTAAATATATAAAATGTCAAACCGAAAAAATAATTCAATAAATTAGGTTTAATAACTGTTTCATGAGTGTAAAACAACTGTAAATTCAAAACAAATTGGATCTTTAAGGATAACCAAGGATATATTTTCCAAAAATATTTAAAAAATTTTAAAACCATTTCTCTGTACTAATTATAGATACTCTCGTCTATCATTCATGTTTTTAAATCTTATTTAGAAGAAAAGGCATATTTATGAAGAACCCAAAATAGATAGGATTAGTGTCTTGGGACAATCAGGCTTATTCAACCTAAATATATACGAAATCTAAGACTTATATAAATTCATAATCATATTCCTTCTATATTCTTTCTTCAACACCTTACTATATCAAATATGGATAATAAATCAATAAAACAAATGGTAATAAAAAAATTAACAAGGGGATTGATAATAGAAATGGAACAGGAGAAATGAATCAATAATGTACATGGGAAATCTTAATCATCATCATTAAATTACAATCATGGGATTATCCTCATAAGTATAAGGAAATAATTTAAAGGAGGAATAAATTTTTTCATATTATTTATAATGAAACATCATAAATTATGTGAGAAAATCTAATGCTATAAATTTTAATAAATGAATAATCATATTCCTGTATACGAGATGTGTATGACCCATTAATTCATAAAACGTTATCCAATAAATAATTTCTTCACACATAATCATCATGTCATAAGATATATAAATTTACCAAATGAATTATAAATAAATACAATTATATGATTTCTCATTACATCCTAAAATTTCTCTAATCATTAATTTCGCAAATAATTTAAACATTTTAATATAAAAACCTCAATTTAAACCATGACAAATGAATATATTTCATTATTTATATTCTCAATAATATTTCTTTTAATAAATCATGTAAATACAAAAAATAATAATTGAAGACATAATTACATTTGTTTAAGGGTATAATTAATTAGGAAAATATTATATTTCATGGATGTGGGAAAAATAAATATATGAAAAAAATAAAAGATTTCGACATAAATTCTGTCTGAATATAAAACATTTTCTATGAATACAAGCTAATATAATTCTGAAATCTATATCCCCAAGTAAAAAAATGGTAATATTCAATTGATGAAATTAAAAATGGTATTTAATAGAACCATACTGAATATATATATAAATAAAATACTAAATTTAAAATAACAGTTAGGGGTGGGAATGAAATTAACATGGGTCTCATTTTGTTTCATCACAATTATTCCTCCTATAGAACAAATATATAGGATCTAAATAGAATATGTAAATGTATATGAGATTACACAATACAAGAGTGGGGTGGATTTTACATTTAAATACATTGTATTTAATCTCTTAAGAAATAATTTAGTTTAAAAGGCCTTAAACTAAAACAAATAACATCTAATAGAAATGATCAAACTGGTCGTGGATTCTATGGATATGATATGATATGATACTAGAAGTAATTAAGAGAAATTTTATTTGTATTTAATACAATTATCAGAGTTTTAAAAATATAATTTATTCTACCATATATCATATAAAATCTCTTAATACAATATTTAATGCATGTTTTGTACATAAAAAAATTAAAATTGAAAATAATATGAATAGAAAGGGGAAAAAAATTATACCCTTCCTATTAAAAAATGCAGTGGAAAATTAACGGTATTACCATTATTTTATCCCAGTACTGTATCCTTTCAATTAGGGATAAAGGTATGTCTTACCACCACCCTATTATGCCCTCAATTAAGAAGGTAATTGGATCCTATGTCATTCAAATAGTTTAAATCACTTGATTCAGAAATTGGAAGCACTGTATTCCTATCCTTAGAATCCCTCAATTGTTCTCACAAAGATCACCCGCACAATACAAAAATACTATCTTATTGAAATACATGAAATCAGAACAAGACATTCCCCTCTTTTATCATCAATTCTATTCAAATGAAGGAAGAGATTCATCACATAGACTCTTTTGAAAATAGATGATTCAAAAGTTAATAAATGTTTTTTAATGACATCTTATTTATATTAATTAGGATAAAAAGGTCACATTTCCACTAATGGTAATATTTCTATTGAAATTATATAGGGAATTGGACACATGTAATTATAACGGTCAGAAAAAATAGAATACATGACATTTTTTTATTAGTTTATAACTAACTCAACGACATGAATCTAGTTAGAAAGAAATGATTACAGTAGTATAAAATAATTAGTACGATGAAATTTAATAAAAAACTTGTTTTCGGTATTGGATTATGATATAAGTATAATTCATTACATGGGTACAAGACATAACTTGTTTATGATGCATGTCATGATTATGATGCATATCGTTGTTATGATACATAACGCAGTTACAATTCATGACATAGAAAGATGAATATCATTGTTACAATTCATATCATGGTTATTATACATTACATGGTTACAATGCATGTTTATAATTCATAATATGATTACGATGTATAAACTAGTTACGTTGCATGGTTATAATGCATAATATGAATACGATACATAACCTCGTTATGATGCATAGTTATGATGTATATGGAAATGAGAACATCATAGGTGGCTAGGTTTGTAAAACAATATATATGATTATGATGTAAAATGACATAAGTAATTATGATGTAAAACATTATATATTATTATGATATGAAACACCATATTTGACTATACTTGTAAAAAAATTGTATATGATTACAATAAGAATACAACATATGTGATTTGGATGAGAAACAACATATGTGATAATTATTATAAAACAATATTATAAGATTATGATAAGAAGGAAACATAGCTGATTACAATGATAATACAACATATATGAAAAAGAAGAAGTAATTTGTGATTTCAAAAAAAAAACATAAATTAAAAAGATGAAAAACATTTGGACTCAGCAATCTCCCCATTTTTAGAAATCACAAATAAACAAACAAAAAGGCTTATCTCCCCCTAAATTTACTAACTCTTATGAATAAAATAGTGAATAAGACAAATTCCACCGTAGGATATATAATATCACTAAAGATCATATTCTCTTTACTTTTACTTGCATTTTTTCCCCCAAAATATGATATTCATCCTTTTTCTTTTTATGAAATAATTTTCATTATTTTCTTGATTTTCTCCCCCTTTTTTACTTTGAAAAATAATAATGGAAAAAATTAATTCATTCAAGGAGTTAGAAGAAACGTGTAGGAAAAATAGACATTACATGGAATGAAATATTTTCTTATAACCACAAGAGTTCAAAAATTTACTTTTTCACCTTTTGTATTTCCAAGAGGTTGAACATAGATAGATTCATGTTTTAGAACTATTTTATGTCCTCGAAAAAATTTTCAAGAGCTTACTACTAAGCCTTCAACATCACATCATGTTCTGCAATAATCCTTTCCTGATTCCGGAGGCTATCTTCATGTAGAAGGTTAATTGCTTTCTATTCTTTGGGACTTTCTTATTGGGAGTTGAAATAATTACCTCCATGTCTATGATCCTTCTCTATGAATTCAAAACAATTTGATAGAAAAAATACCTCATTAAATTCATTCTCCAATTTCTCATTTAGAAGATCAAGCTCTTTAGAGGATATAACTTTTGAGGTACCTAGTCTTTTAAAGACTTTTTTTCATTCAAATAAGCAACTATATTTTGGTACACTGAATTGAGATCATTTTCACAATTCAATAATTTATCAAGACTGTCCACATGATTGTTGAGATATATATATAAATGTTTTACAACAACATAACAACCCTGTTAGAAGCCTTATTGTGCTCAGTTTCACATTCATTGAATATTTTTAAATAAGCTTCATGAATCAGAAATATGTCCATTAGAGTATTGATAGATTTTTTACTTTAATGATGAAAAGTTGATATGATTTCTAGTCTGGATCCAATTTTTTAAATAAAAATAATCTTTTACAATATTTTTTAAGATAGTTCGATGTATTGAATTCCCTTTATGGTGATTGTTCTTTTTGAATATGTGTCTTCATTGTAATCTGGGTGATCTCCAAAATCATTTTGGTGACTATAACTTGAGATAGATGATTCCAATTCTTATCAAATTCATATTATTCTTCTTTATCTGAAATATTAATGACTTTCATGGAATAAACCCATTGAGAGACTCTTTTTTATGGATGCGTATCAGAAGAAGGTGACATAAAATATGATAATTCTGATTATTCTAGTGTAGGTTTTTTTTACATCCTCATTCTCTTCCACTTCATATTCATCATTTCATTTTTCATCATATTCTTCCTTAGATTCTTGAATGGTACTATTTTATGTGATTGTTCAGAGGACTATTTCTCTTTCCATTTCTCTACTAGATTTGACTGAGTTTGAACAGGTGGTTCCCCTTATGAAGATTTTGGTTTTGGATTCCTCACCTATCTTAAAATGAATATCCATATCAATGGCTTGGGACGTTCAATATTTAAATCTCTTTAACTTTTTCTCTTCTTTCAAAATTTCATTTGTTCAAATTTTTTCAGCTAGGTCATTAGAAGGATCTAATCCAAATTGAGGATCCCCTTCTTTCCTTTTTCCTTCTTCTTCCTCCACTCTACAAAAACATCTTCCGGAAAATATTTTGGTTTCATTGACTTTTCTGTGTTATATTCCTAGATTCCATAATTTTACATTATGATTATTTGGATGGATCAGATTGTTTATAACTACCTTAATCTACTTCCTTTTCTTTCCCTGCTTCTAGATATGTGTCGAATGTTTTGGATTCCGGATTGAATTATAACTTGGGTATCCTTATTGAATCCTTACTAGTGAGGGGATCTATGAAAGATGTCAGATATGACATAATTGAGACATTACATAAATTCAAACACTATTTCAAAAACATGCTAAGGGTGGTGGGAAACAAGGTCATGTGAGACTTTATGGAACCAGTTATAATTTTCATGATTTTAAAGAAAATAAAACTGATAATATTGAAATTCATCATATTCACTAGATAGTTAAGCACATACATATCAGAAACATTCAGGTTTTCCATTACTACCTTTCTTGGTACTATAAATCCTTGAATCCAGAGGGAGATGAGAATATTTTTTGTTGATATATGATTATACTTCCTTAAAACAGTGTGAATATCAAAAATATATTCATATTCTTTCCTTTTATCAAAAGCCCAATAATGATTCATTAATTTGTTGGAAGAACATTGGGGGTCACCTCGAGATAATACTCTATGTAATGTATATACAACTTTTATAGAGGATGTCTAATTATTATCATACATCATAAATGATTTCATGATACCATTATTTATCTCAATTTTTTTGTACAATTGTAATACCTCCTCATAAAAAAAGTCTTGATTTGAATCTGGTCTTCCGACACAAAAGGATCCCTAACCTTAAAAATTTATAATCCTTTTCAATGATGAATAAAATATCTCATTAAAATATCAATAGACTTACCATTCACCTTGAAAGGTCATTGAAGATAAATAAATAGGTGAAAATTTCTTCAAAGAAGAAGAAATTGAATCAAACCTGGAAGAATATGTCGAACCCTAATTTTTTTTGGGTGATGAAAGATGATGAACTAACTCATTATAGAAACTGAGGCAAATTATTATTATGAAACATGCGGTGTATTTATAGAGCATCAAACGTTTGGATAAATTCAGTTTATTTTTATGTGGTATTGGTACATAGGGGTACTTTTAAAAAGAAATTCTATTTTTAGGATTAGAACTAAAGGATCCAAAAAATGATAATGAATTTGAAATCATGAGGTTTTTTTAAAATAATCATATACAGAATGAATCCAATTAGGGGTTAGAAGAATGAATTCAAATACAAAAAATTTGAAATACAATTGACAAAATAAGGTTTTAAAATATTTACCTTTCATAGTATTATAACAGATAAATTGACATGAGTATACTTTTCTTATGATAATAATGAAAATATATTTGTAATACCAAAAAATATATGAGATAATATTTCTAAATCTGATAAAATATTTTAATACTAATAAAACATAAAACTAATAACCATGAAGCCTATATTCATGAAACTGATAAAATGTAAAAAAGATAAAATGTAATCCCGATAAAATGTTAGACTAATAAATTGTAAAACCAATAAAATGTATAACTTATTAAATGTAAAACTAACCAAATTTAAAAATGATAAAATTTAAAATTGATATAATGTTAATATAATTAAATGTAAATAAGATAAAATATAAAATTGATAAAATGTAAAACTAATAAGATGTAAAACTAATAAAATGTAAAATCAATAAAATGTAAAAATGATAAAATGTACAACTGATATAAATGTTAATATGATAAAATGTAAAACTGGTGTAATGTAAAATTGATAAGATGAAAAACTAAAAAAATGTATTTATACTCACCATTGAAAAAGAGTAACTTATTGTAAGGGGACAGTTTAAAAAATAAACAGGTGTGAATGATTACTTTACAATGATCATTCCTAGTTCATGTTTAATGTATTTTAATCTACTGAAAGATAATGGTTTTGTGAAAATATCAATATGTTCTTCTTTTGTTCTGATGAATTATAATATAATATCTCATTTTTGTGTATGATCTGTGAGAAAGTGAAGCCTAATATCTAATTTCTATTCAAGTGAATGAACTTTTTTGGGGTTTTACTAAGAGAAATAACACTTGTATTATCAAATTTAATTTGAGTTTTGTAAAACTATCATTCTATACTCAGTGAGTGTGTGTTGTATCTAAAATACTTGAGCCCAACAACTTCCAACTTCTACATATTCATCTTCGGTAGTGGAAAGAGCTACTGAGTGTCCTTTTATTCATAACTAAGAACCTAATGAATCTTCTATGAAATGGCATTCTCTAGATGTACTATTTCTATCGATTATAAAATCACAAAAGTAAGCATCTGAAATTCTTTTTATAAAAAAATCATTTCGAGTAGAATAATATAGTCATAAATTCATAGTTTCCTTTTTTTAGGGAAATATTATTTTCACAGCTTTTAAATGAAATTCCATGGGATTAGATCTACATCATTCACATAAGTATGCTTGAAACAATAGGTATGAACTACTAACTATTAATTATAACATTATTCATTTCATACCTCTAAAATATGATTAATCTAATGGTTTCCCAGCTTAATCAAGATCAAGTTTATTTAAGGCATTGATCGGAGTACATGTACTTTAAGTGTTGTCATATGAATACATTTTATGTAAATCCTATATATACTTATGTGCAGATGTATAGGTTCTTTCTAGTTTTTTAGAGATTTAAAAACCAAAAAATGAATGGCAACTCACCCACCATACTCATTTGAAACCCGGATTTCAAGAGACTCATAAAAAATTAGTTAGGGATTGCTGAGTTGATCTGAACATAAAATCATCAACATAGATTTGAAAAAAAAATTGGTTTAGTATTCTATCATTATAAAAAATATTTCGATCTAAATACCATTAAACGATTTATTTTTGAAAATGAATCCTCTAATTATATAATAAAAAGTTGTATGGGATTTTTTAAGTCTATAAAATTCTTTGGAATCTTTGAAAATATAATCCTGATGTTTTGAGTCTTCAAAACTAGGATGTTGTTTTACAAGAACATATTCACATACATATCCATTTAGAATATCATATTTAACATCCATATAAAAAATTGAAAATAATGAAAACTACACATTTTAAAAGAATACGAAAAGATTCAAGTCTAGCTACTAGAGAATAGGTTTCTTCACAGTTTATTCCCTCTTATTGATTGTAGTCTTTAGCAAAATGTTTTACAAAAATATTTATGCTGACTCCATTTTCATCACATTTTATAGAAACCCCATTTTAATACATTTATAGTTGTTTCATTATGTCATTCAACCAAGTTCCCAACTTTATTTCTTTAAAAATCATTTATATTATATTTTATTGCTTTAATCAAATCCTCATCACAAAATTCCTCATTAGAATTTTTAAATTCAAATTTTGATAGAAATGAAAGATGTTTTATTTCATTTCTCAATGAATTTATAGTACTTATTTGTTGATTTAAATCACCACTGATATTATCACTCGGATGATTCCTATGATAAAAGTTATTATGGTTTTGTAAAACATGATCACCAATATAAGATAGAAAGTTTTATAGTGTCAATTTTTCAAAAAAATTATTGTGTATTTCCCTTTTTTGAAGTGTGTTAAATCAATGGTTGATAATCATTTTTTTAAAACACATCTGTTGATATAGGAATGGTTTATTTTAAAAAGGATAAATTTCATCAAATTTATCAGGCATTGTTTCTTCAATAGTACTATTAATTTTCTTAAAAACTCTATAAGACTTAGAATAAGTGGAATAACACAGAAATATTCCTTCATCAGATTTCAGTGAAATTTTATATAATTGATCTTTATTATTCAATACAGACTTGATTATAAATACATTTATGTAAGAAACTTTATGTTTTCGACAGATCCATAATTCATAAGGTGTTTTATTATGAGAAAATCTGGTTAAAACTCAATTTATAGTATAAAAAGAAGTACTTCTAGCTTCTTCCCAGAAATTCCTAGCAATGGAGTATTAAATCAATGAGGTTCTATCTATTTCCTAAAGAATAAGATTTCATTATTCAACAACACCATTTTGTTATTGGGTTTTTAGAGGTAAACTATTTTGAGTAATATCTTTATTTCTACCAAATGTTTCAAAATCTGAATTTTGAAATTATCCCCTTGATCACTTTGAATAGTTATCTGCTGTAGATTTTTTTCATTTTTAATTAGGGATCTACATTTTTTAAAATAGAAAAAAGTTCATTTTTCTTTTCTATTATATAGACACATTTAAATATGGTGTTGTCTAACTAAAACAAATACATAGTATTTTCCACAAATTCCATTAGTTTTTGTAAGACCAAAATGAACCATGTGCACTAATTGTAATTAATTAGTAGTTTTATGTTCATTATTTTATTACAAAATGGTTTTATTTTTATTTCTATAATGAAAAGGGTTGTGGACATTGGAATAATCAGTTCTATGAATCTATAGGTCCTTAAAAAGACTATACTTTTATAGTTTACAATGGATTCAATGGTTACAATGTCCAAACATTCTATGGTACAACCAAGATTGGTCTTCCATTTCACATAAGTAATGTAATTATTGGATAATAAGGTTTTCTAAGATTAGTGTGAATAAATTTTCATGCCTATGGGAATAGATGATGAATTCATCCATAGAATTTTGAACAAAGCATTTATCATTGCTAAAATTAACAAGATAACCTTCATCACAAATTTTATTTATTCTTATAAGTTTGTTCATAAAACCATTAACAAACAAAACATTTAAAATTAAAACTTTTTCTAATAGAATAATAATACATTTACCAATGATATTTCTTTGGCTATTATCTCCGAAGGTCACTACTTAACGTGGTCCCTCTTTCAAAGATGAGTTGTGAAGCTCGGATCTCGCTCCTTCCTATCCTTGTTTCCTAGTTGTCTCCTTGGATTGGTCATTGGTCTCCCATGATGGATCTTTCTTATCTATGGAAGTCCCTACTTTTTCATTTACAGAGGTCGATTCATGCTTCAAATTGTCCATGATTTTAAGATCTATTTCTGTGAAACCTTTTTTCACAATCATTCAGTGGTTTTTCAGACCCTGGGGGATCCTTTCCTCAAAGATGATATTATTCATCCACCATAATTTATTTTGTTTAGTTATTGTCTCGGATTTAGACATAATTCATGGTTGTTGCAAGGCACCCCTTTCCTGGTGGAGATGGATCTTCATCCTGACTCACAGGTCATTGGAGGTTCTCAATGGAAAATAGAAACCTATTGCAGTTGTCCAGCTCTGCCTCCCTTTTCATTTGTTACCTTTTCAAAATGGGGGATTTCTCATGGCGATTGGGGATTCCAATGGTGGTTTTTTCTCGGATGATTGCACTCGGTCCTAGTCTGATGCCCTGGTGGCACGTATTTGTGTTGAAATGGATATATCCAAGCCTCTTCTAGATAGGATCCCACATCAGGTAATTTATTATTCTTACTATCCACAAGACATCTTATATCCCATCTACCCAAAGTTCTTCTCCTCTTGTATCCTTCACGGGTATTCCATTCATGTCTATAGGAAAAAACCTTAATGTGGGCATCAATTCCATTCCAAGTAGTCCTCTGTTTTCATCCCCATGGTTGGACCTCAAGCAGTGCCTCTATATTCCAATACAGTGTGGGTCCCTGCTGTGCCTCCAGCTCTTGAACCAGGTCCTCCACTAGCCCCCTCGCATGTTAGTGGAGATTTTCCTAGTTCTGCATTCCTTCCCACTGCCCACATGATGGTTTTTCTATTCCTGTTTTCCACTTTTTTTCTTCAGTTCACAACATATTGATGGAGATTGATTTTGATATTATTATTTACTTCTAGGGGTCCTTCTTCTACCCTTTTTGTTTTCCCAGCCCTCCCCTGATGGTCCCTTTCCCACTTCTAGGACACCTCTCTATACAAGTTCCATATTTTGATGATGAACCTTCCCCTCTTCCAGATCATTCGGAAGTGAAAGTGTTATTATCATCTCCTTGGTCCCTCACCCATCCAATAGATGGATCCCTAGACAAAGATATTGCTTCCAACCCACAGTCCCCTCCTCTATCAGAAAAGTGGACTCCCCTAGATCCTTATATTCTTCCACCCCCACTTCTTCACCTCCCTCAAAGAATACAAGTATATATATAAGATCCATGTCCATGAAATTAAGAGAATAGCTCTCATCCTATATTCATAATTCTAAGAACCCAGTGGCCAATGCTTGGGTCCTCATTATTCAATTATTATTTTCCTCATCTATAATCTATGTAGACTTTGTGGAAATTTCAAAACATATTTTCTTTCTTCTAATATATGTAAACACGAGGTTTCTCTTGTTGTTTTCCTCGAATATAAAATGAATATCTCCAAAATCAATGTAATTTTTAGAATATTTATGTTGCATGTTCTATGAATGTGTACCCATCCAACCACCATATATGGATCTTATAGCACTGGTCCTTCTTTGGGGACATGGTTCACACAGGAGACTGACATATCACCACCACAGTTACCCATGACAATGGATCCTTCTTTGTGACCTTCATTAATGATAGTTATGATGCCCATCATAGAGAAATTATATGGGATTATCTCGATGAATTTTATCGTGGTTTCATCCCTTAGGTTTTTTTGGAGAGATTTTAATTTCATTTTAAACTCGAAGGAGAAAAAAGTTAGAGGGATTTTTCCCAGGAAAGCTAGTTTGTACTTTTCTCACATAATAGACGGAAAAGGCCTTATTGAACTCAGATAATCAGGCGATGGAATCACATGGTGAAACAAACAACATAGGGAGAGACTCTTGTGGAGTCTCTTAACCGATGCCTTAACAACATTCAAGACATTACTCTGTATCCCAACAATATGGTCAGACACCTGGTGGGTGGGATCATAGATCAATCTCTGATTCTAGTCTCCCAATCTATGAGTTAGATGACCCATGATCATTTTAGATTCTTTCAGAATTAGATGATCCTACAAGGGTATCATCAGTTGGTTAGAGACTCATGGAGTGATCCCAGTAAATCGAATTATTGGTCATATATTCATAACAAACTGAGGAGGCTCAAATCCTAGTTACAAGCTTGGTTGAAGGACATACCAAAGATTTATAGGGAAATTTAATCAATAATGCACGATTTTGATCGTCTTGATTATAGCTTTGAGGTGTCCTGGATTGACCAGATCATTGAAGACATTGACACTGAGAGGGATACTCTCAGAGTCATGATTCTTAAATCGTAACTCCTTGCGAGGGAGGCTTGGGGAGTGTCCTTGAAACACTTCATATTTCAATTATTTTATCAAAGAGAATAAATGTTCTATTCCCCCAAATATTTTGATTGATGACTGTACTTATTAGGATGATAGGGATGTTGTGAGTTCCCTTTCCCATTCCTTCTTCAATAATATTATAACTAGAAAAAATATACGGATGTCTAATGGAAACCTGGGAGATGACGAGGGGATTCTGAATTAAATTCCCAAACATGTTTCTATCTACGATAATGAGAGGTTGGGGGACATACCTGAGGAGAATGAATCTTTATGTCAGTTATGAATATCAAAGAAAACAACGCACCATGTCTGAATGGTTTTCCAGGTTTTTTCTATAGAGTGTCTTGGGATGTGGTAATAAATGGCTTAACAGAGGCCATTCGTGACATTTTTAGTGGAAGTGGCTTTCCTAGAGTGCAATGTGCAACTACTCTAGTGCTCAATACCAAAATGAGGAACCCCTGTTCCATTTTTTAGTAATGATCTGTCATCATGTGAAACTTACCTTACAAATTTAATACGATCATTATCAACTCAAGGATTTCCATTCTCATTCCCTAATGGGTCTCCATTGAACAACATCGAGTTTTGAAGGACCGATCTATACAATGGGATCCTGCATTGGCCTAAGAGATAAAGAGAGATCTCAATAATTAGACCAATGGAGAAAAGACGACCATCAAACATGACATGAACAATGATTTTGATAAAAATGAATGGATCTTCTTCAACAAAGTCATATTAGTTATGGGTTTTTTCCCCTGGGATGCTGACCTCATTTTTAGATGATTTTGCTCCTCGTGGATTAATTTTAGTTTATGGGGAAGTATCATGGTTTATTTAAAGCTACGCATGGTCTTTGATAGGGTGATCCCTTATCACAAAGCCTTTTAATCCCCACACAAGACATCCTCAACCACATCATCAATAGAGGCATGAGATATGGTGAGATCCTCAAGATCCATATAAGATAAATCTTCCGCCCCTCTCCCACTTCATGATGGATTATGACACATTAATCTTTATGAATCATAGTAATATGTTAATATGAGTCCTTCTTATAGAGATGGATTAATATTTCCACTAGAGTGGGCATGCTATTCATAGGTCTAAGAGAAACATCATCATATCTATCAGATTCTATTCTAACTGGGTGTCCTCACTTGGCTGACTACTTAATATATATTGGGGATGTTTTCCCATGGAATATATTTGATCCTCCATATCCTCAGGGAGAATTTGGATTTGTGACTTTGATCACATCACCAATAAGTTCATTGAATTTTTCTTAAAATGGAAGAATAGAATTCTTTCATTTTGGGGTTTGATTTCATAGGTTAATAGCATTCTCTTGGACTCTCTTGTCCATTCCCTCTCTTCCATCAATGTTCCAATAAATGTCATCAGCAATATTAACTACATCGTGGACCGCTTCATCTGGGATGCTCTAACATATGGAAGACACCATTGGGTGTCCTGGGTGAAGATGGTGAGGCCCATACAGAAAGGTGGTATTTTGGTTCAAATACGTGAAGACACTCTATTATGCATGAATTCAAAATTAGACAAGGAAATCCATTTGAGGCGCACACTATGAGGAAGGGTCATGTGCAACACCTGTAAAGATTACCTAGAGATGCATGGCAGTCATGCATCTCCTTTCATGTCGATTAATATCCTCCATTTTACAACACATCTTCCTCACTCCCATTGGATTATTGGAAAGGGAGATCTATCCATCTAGAATCATAACAGGGTTGGAACGGTGCTCAGGTTTCCCGGATTACCATCAACAAAAATTTCATTTAGGGAGGTGAGTAAATACCCAGAATTCATCAGGACATTGCTGAACGATGACCAGCAAGGCACCATTAACCTTACCAAGCTAATCTCTAATTTGGAATCATGTGTGTTTATTCCATTCGCCTTGGGGGCCTTCTATGAAAAGTATTACGACAATCATATTTCTCTCCAGGGGCACACTGATTGTTAGATTGAGGTCTGGATGAATGAAATTCACAAAAAGTTCAACTTTTGATCTTAAAAAATTATGAAAAATGTGATCCCCACCTATGAGAACATTATAAGATGTGGGGTCAACATGGTTTCTTGATTCTCTTGATCCACCAATCACAAAGAAGAATTTTGTCTCAAATTTTCATTGAGTGTGAATGGGAACATGATGTATGGTACTTCATTAGGTATTTCACAGCCTTCTCTTCTAGTAATATGTGTGAATAGCCATTTCTTTTCAGCTCGTTCCATGGCTCAGGTGGTAGGGGTCCAGAGAAAATTTCATGTTCCATTTTTTTTCATGATAAATTTTGGTGCTTATGGAAGGCTAGGAATAGGTAAAGGTATGATTGTAACCACTCCATAGAAATAGGCATCATCTCTAGAGTCAGAAAATTTATTCATGACCTTGTCAGGATCTCACAAAAATGGAAGGAGGTTCCATCCCTCCATCTTATTACTTCTAGAATACAATCCCCTAATCCTGGTGGCACTTTCATGAAAATACAATGGATCTGATGTCTTCCTCCCCCCATGGTTTTAATGCTCAACACAGATGTGTTTTGTATCTCGAGGGGTTATCAAAGGAGGAGTGGATTTCCATGATACATTAGGATCAGTTATCTTTTCATTCACTGATCACTTTTTTAGTGTCTCTTCTCTGTAGACCGAGGCTTATTCCCTCTTCACTAGTCTTTGCCTTTGATTTGAGGGGAATATCCACATCTTTGATGGTGAAATTTATTCCGTTATCTTTCTCAATTCCGTATAAGGCTTTGGTTCTATTCCTCAGTTGATTTCCAATATCATCAGAAAAATTTTGAGGCATGCTATACACCAACATTCAAATGGTTCACTCATGTCGATAGGGGAATAATGTGGTGGATCACATTACCTCTCTACCCACATATAACTATGGTGTTTATTGCTTCTATGGTCTGAATTATTTTTATCCTTGGGGATGCCCTCAGATTTCATTATTTTTGCACATAACTTATCATTAGTCTTCCCTTGCATTCCCTTATTATTTCCTTTATCCAATAAACAAATAACTAAGGATGAATAGGAATAACTTATTCCTAATTTATTCTTAAGAGAAATAATTTTATAATACATCTTGTCGATGTTTTATTTACCAAAAAAAATGTTTGATAAAATTATCATAAGATAAATGATTTCATATTTTAGTCTAATGACTGAATTTTCATTCTCACAATTGAATTGTATTTTTTTATAGAACTTTTTTCTCTAAATCAAGTTTTCCAATTTCCTTGGAGATTTTATCAATCTCAGAATTTACATCCATAAGGTTTTTGATATTCTTCCTAAGTTGTGACTTTTATGATCAAGCTATTTTGAAATATCTGATACATCTTTTGTAAGGGTAGATATTCTAGAATTTTCCTTATCAATATCTTTCTTCAGTTTGAATATTTATTTCTCTAATAGTTTGGAAAATATGGATAATTCTTCAAAAGAATCCGAATTATCCTCTATCGAGGATGATTATTCATCTGAAGAGTAAGAATACTTCTCCTTAGTATATTTCGAATTTAAAGTTACATTTGTAAGAGATTCTTCATTTTGTAACATAGCCATGTGACAACTGTTTTCAACAGGTAGTCTTGATATATGTCCAATATTCTTTTGACTAGAAGATTCATATTTACAAGATTAATCTTATGAATCATCAGACAATTTACTCCAAGAATCATTTTTCTCAGACATTCATAGTCTTAGACATGTAATACTTTATCTTCTATCTTTCATAATGTCTAACCTTCCTTAATTTCCATTTAAGAAATGGAAAATAGGGTCTAATATGGCATACTCTTTTATATTTATTAAAAGTTATATCTGAGGCATTCTTGTCCTTCTTAACATTTATTTAATCTATAAATAAAATATTTCATTCTCACAATATTTTTCATTCTTCGAGCAGGATTAGATAATTAATTATCTGAATGATCACTTTCACTTGATGATAGTATAAAAACAACTTTTATAGCATTTTATCACGATACCATTTCTAGTTTCTTCGATTTAGATATATTAGTAAAAGATACAATTCCATTACTAGTCTTGTTCTTATAAAAAATTTCAACTCTTTTCATTCTTGTCTCATGATGTAAGAGAGTACTAAATAATTCATCAACAGTGATTTGAGTAACTTTACTTTTCTCGTCAATAGCAATCATTTTTTATTCCCACTCATTAGGCATTATAGGAAATATCTTTTCCATATGTATATCATCATCAAGACATTTTTCTACCATATATTGAAGATTGTTTCCTATTTTCATAAATTTTTGTTGAATTTTTCATTCAAGTTCTCTATATGAAAAAAAACCAGGAAATTTCACTAAGATAATTGCTCTTATTGTTTCTATAACTTATGATGTTACAATGTTTATAACAACCAGTTTATTATAGATACAGTTGGATGCTTAACATGAATATATTTGACAATATATATATATTACTAGTTATATAACAAAATATTGTATTGAGTACCTTGCCATTTAGTTTATATTATATTTTCTCTTGGTGGGTGAATGTTATAACATATTTTCAAAGAAATTTGTAATCTATGGAAAGCATCACAAGATTACCATCTCAATTATTAAGAAAAAAATCTTTATTCGATCTCTCTAGTATTCATATTCATTCCCATCAATAATAGGTGGTCTAGTTGGGTTTAGGTTATCAATTGATCCAATAATCATTCCTTCCATCTTCAAAAAAATACATTTCTACTCCAAACGTTTGTGTAGTAAGTAAATAAAAAAATAGTTTATAATAATAATATAATTTTAATACAGAAAGAAATAAATAAATTAAAACAAATATCTTGAAACCTCATCTCGTAAAAATTGTAGGGTCGAAATAGAATATGTCAATGTATATGAGATGGAACAATACAATAGGGGAGGGGTGAATTGTAGGTTTAAAAAATATTATTTAAACACTTAAGAATGAACATTGTTTATGTGGTCTTAAACTAGTACAATTCACAACAAACACAAATGATCAAACTGGTCTTGGATCTGATGGATATGATTTGATATGATACCAAAAAAATTAAGAGCAATTGTATTTCAATTGAATACAATGATTAGAGTTTAAAAATTGTAAATGATTTTACCATATAGTGAGTAAAATATCATAATAAAACATGTAATGAAATTATTGTAATTAAAATATGACAATATAAATGAATAAAAATTGAAAGAGTAAACAAAAAAATTCCCTTTCTATTAGAAATAGACAACGAAAAAATAATGGTTTTAAAATTCTTTTATCCCAAAGAGTTGGGTATACATTCATCTAAGATATATGGTCTACCTTAACAATAGCATGGTTTTCCCTTGATATGATGATCAGATCATATTTCCTCATATCTATATAAGCCATTGGTTAAGAAGGTAATCTGAAACAAAGTCTTACACATATTTGGAATCCCTCGATTCAACAATTGGTAACACTAGATTCTTATCCCTTGAATCCCTCAGTTGTTACCACAAACATCGGTCACATAGAGGTAATCAAATCACTTATTGAAATAAAATAAATAACAACAACTTATTCGCATATCGTATCTTCATGGATTTTCACATGAAGAATGTCATATGTGACACAATCTCCCTTTAGAACATGGATGATTCATAATTTAATCACTCTAGTTCAGAAGACCTCCTATATATATGCCTCTGGTTATAAGGGTAAAATTATCTCCAAAGATCATATTTCTCCTAAATATATGGAGGGACATGGAAAACATTCATTATAACAGTAAAAACAAATTGAATACAACATATCATTTCGATTAGTATGTAACTAACTCAATGACATTGTTTTTTTGAAAACAATGAGTACATAAGTATTAAATAATGAGTAATATGATATATAATAAAAATAAATGTTTGTGGTATTGGAGTAAGATATGAGTACAATCCATTACATGGGTACAATACATAACTTGGTTATGATGCATGCCATAATTAAGAATAATATCGCGGTTACGGTACATAATACAGTTACAATGTTAAACTTGGATAAGATGTATATCATGGTTACAATTCACATATTGGTTACGATAAATAACATGGTTACAATGCATGGTTATAATGAATAACATGATTATGATTTATAACATGGTTTCAAATCAAGGTTGTGATGCATAATATAAATATTATACATAACCTAGTTACGATTAATGGTTATGATGTATATGGTAATGAAGACATCATATATTGTTACAATTACAAAAATACATATATGGTTATAATGTAAAATTTCCTCCTATGTAATTATGATGTAAAACAAAACAATTGATTACGATATAAAACATCCTATGTGATTATGATAAGAGAAACCATAAGTGATTAAGATTGTTAAACTACATTATATGATTATGATTAGAAGACACATATGTGATTATGATAAGAAACATCATATGAGACTATGATTGTAAAAGAATGTATATGGTTACAATAATAAGACAATATATTTTATTACGATGAGAATAAAACATATATGAAAAAGAATAATTAATTTGTGGATTCCAATACAAAAAGATCAATGAGGAAGGTGAAACACATTTTTACTCAACCAAACATGTGTCCATTAAAAACTCATTCAAAAAATATATTATATTAATTTTTTTCATAAATGATAAATTATATTTATTGTACATTATTTCATTTTATTTCATTAATGATATATTTACCCAATTATATGTTCATTTGGAAATTCCAATTTATGTCTTGATTTCTAGGTTTTGAGTCATTATTGTCTAATAATTAATAAAAAATACTACAACAGAATAACAATATTTAAATTATCTTATTTATATACTATATATAATAAACACTGACCATATATATAGTTGGTTATATTTATATCTTGGATAACACCCTCAGGGACCGATAAAACTGACAATTAATTAGGTCTGTAACAATCGTGCTCTTTCTTACACATTAATTCATTATTTATTTTCTAATAATATACAAAAAAAACTGGATGATTGATATGTCTAGTGTATTTTGTAGTTCTGTACATACCATAATATAATGAATAAGGGACATAACAACATTATTTAAAACCATGTTTAAATGCTCCAAAAATTCCATTGATTTTATAACAACATGAGATAACATGGAGATAAACTTAAGTAAGGGTTGAGATATAAGTCCAAGTGAAGGAATAAGCATATAATAATCTGATTTATTTTAATAATATGGAATATAAATTGTGTATAGAAAAAAATATCCATCAGAAAAATATATAATGATACATAATGTAGAATGATAGTCATAATAGGGGAAATGTGGAAATAACCAAAAACATTGTTTCATAATCATATGTCAATGATGAAATTCCAAGACATCATGGTGTAAAAACCCCATGAAGGAATTAATAACAATATATATCCAAACAAAAAATCTCATGAGACTATACATTACCCATTACAAGAGATCATTGTATAATTATGGGTGCACCAATCACATTCTTTTCATTCTCATGCATAAGGGTGTCACATAGATAATTCAGCATGGCCTCATACATCATAATATTTTTTTTATGCGATCATTGAGTGTGTAACAATTATAAACAAGTACAAAATAAAAATTATATATGCATAAATGTGAACACCCTTGATATTAAATATGCATTGTATTCACTTATCAATATTTGTTTTATGGAGAATCATGATGAAATTTCATCAACCTAATATTGTCACTTATAGATTCATGAAAATGTGTTGATGATACAAAAGGGGGTATATAATCACATATAAATCAAATAGTGAGTAAAAGGGACATGTTAAAACCTAATACAAAATTATAAATTTGTTATAAATGGCATGATTTAATTAATAAACATGAATATAGAAAATAATCATAACTATATTTCAGCATGGTAATGGGTGTACATAATGGATCATGTAATGCTTAATAAGATAAAAAGGGGTTATCATAATTTATAAATTTAATTGAATGTAAGTAAAACATGTAAGAACATATCCCAACATTACAAAATGGAATTCAATATACATAATATAAATAAATTTCTAGAATAGAAATAAGAAAAAAGAAATTTTGTACTTTAGTGTGTGACTTCAAATGCATGGGAGGGTATTTTTGAGAGGATGAGGGATCCTAGGGAGGACACTAGAAAGCGTATGTAATATTATGGACTTAATATAAGGTGTTTGAGGGAATAGAAAATGGGATATTAGATGCGTTAATATATTAAAGGAGGAAGTTCTCTTTATTATTTAGGTTCTAGACACTACATGAAAAAATTGCCACAACAAAAAACCAAACTAGGTGTCTTCTTACGTTTCTAAAAAATGGGAGTGGATATAATTATTTTATAAGGCCATGACCCAACAATAATAAAATAATACCAATTTTTATGTGGAGGTGATTCATACACTTAATTAAATTTTTCTAAAACCATAAAATCTATTAACGGGTTTAGAGGATTCATAAGGGATTTATAAAATTAATAAAATAAATATAAAATATCATTTTTTTAAATTTAATAAATTTATTTGTTCATTTATACAATTTATATTATTCTTTACATTACATTTTCATCATTATGTTGTCATAAGACACTATATATATATGATATTTTATTTTTACGTGAAAATTCGACTATATATGAAAATTAGGAAAAATTAACTATTGGGTTATTTTTACGTTCTAATTGATAAAATAATATTTAATTTTTAATAATAATTTTTCTAAAAATATAAATTTCTAATTTTAAAATCATACTGACATTCATTATAAAATATTGTGTTTTTTGACAATAATTGTTTCTTAAAAGATTATATAAATTATATTTGACATCATGAAAATTATATGATAATTTAAAATTAAAAAAATAATTAAACAATAAAATTTTATTACAATATCATATATTCCAACATTACATAAATTCATTACATGTAATTACATAATTGAAATTTAATATTACTAAAAAACACCAATTTTTCCATTATATCAAAATATGTTTTTTATCTAAATTATTACTTAATAATTAAAAAAATTAAAAAAATTAGGATTATATATAATTATTATGTCAATTAAAATGAAATATATATATTAATAATATCATTTCTATTTTGTGTCTAGTATTTGTTAAATTATTTTATACCGTTAATTAGTATATTTTTCTTTTATTGTGGTACTTAATATTTACTATAGTTATGATTCAAATTGTTTATAAATTAAGCTAAGATTATTACATAATATTAATTATTATAATTAGAAATTATGGATCCATTTTATAAAAATAAATTAATTTAGATGGAAGAATTAAATTTAATATAAAATCTACATGCATGATGGAAATAAGATTTCCAAAATAATACAATTTTTAAGGAAAATCTAATTCCTCTTTGAATCAATAACCAATAATAGTAAATACATGAATTTCAATTCAAAATTATATATATATAATATAAATATATTTTTAAAATATTTTATCATTAGGGTTATTTTAATTAATCGTAATGAATAAACACTAGGCATTTTAAAATAGCTTTCAAAAAATTTGTTTTTATTCCTAAAAATAAAATTTCATTAAACTAAAATATAAATATGATTTAAATTTTATTAATTGAATTAAATATAACTAAATATTAAGTATGTTTCCTCTAAATAAAATTAAAATAACTATTTAATTGATAAATTAATTCATTTATCAAAATAAATGATAACTTTACATAAAATGTTATTTTTTAATATTCCCTAAAAAATCGTTATATTCGAAAATAATCCCAATATTTAACCCCATGTTAATTTTTATATGATTTTATAAAAAAATTATATCATTCTACCAAATATATTAGATTAATTTTTTTCATAAAAATAATTTTTGATGAAATAATATTTTGAAGAACAAAATGACATAACTCAAAATCGATTGTATGTTTACGATGTATTTATTGATATATTTTGTTCATATATATAATATTGTATTTAATAAAATTACATCATAAAATTTAATATAAAATTTAAACTAGACACATTAAAATAGTCATTGTTTTTTTGGTTTGATGTTGCCCATCACATACACAATCAAACATAGTTTTATCTTTTAAAAACTCTGGGCGTTACAAGACATATAAAAAAGGAGTGAAATATAAAATGTATATATTGTAAATAAAATTTTCCAATTATATAATATATTTAATATTGTGATAATATATTTAACAAATCATTTCAGGATATTTTTTGGATGAGAAGGATAATCTAATAATCAATGAAATATTGGGAAATGAAAAAAATGAAAAATGTTATTGTGTCATCATAGTCACTCCATTGAAAATACCTTAATGAATTGAAGTATTGAACATATACGATGCTACAAAATACCTAGCAATATAAGATTACATATAAGTTGGATCTAGTATGGTAATTGGATAAGAGACTTATTGATATTTTATTTTCCAAAGTGTGGATAATGGGTATTTATTTATTAGAGGATGGAAATATTTTGAGGTGAATATTTAAAATATTATTATATGCATATTAAAAAATTTAATAGTTAAAATCATTGATATTTTGATTAATATTATAATTAAATTACATGATTTATAAAATTTATACTATTACAGAACTGATCTTATTATTTATTTGATGAGAAAAAATGGAACATTTTAAAATTGTTTTTTATGATATAATTTATATTTTTAGATTCAAGAAATTAATATTTCATATATTTAATATGTATTAATATACAATTACATCAATATTACTTTATAAATCATCATTATTTTCAATTTTTTTTAATATTCACTTAAAATATCAATTAATTTATAAAATCAACAAAAATCATCTCTTTGAAATGTTTTATATTTTGATTATTGAAAATATATTGACATTGTAAAATTTTTAATATTTAAAATTTTAATAATTTAAATAAATAATATGGTTTCTCTCAAGATATAATTTACAAAAATTCATTAATAATTCATTGAATTTTAATTCAAATTATAACAAAATAGTGTTAATATATACATAAATTTCTTACGAAAAAAATTGTGTACATTTAATAATAATGTTTTATTGTTTTATTTACTATTCCAATTCTCATATTACTATTTTAATTGCTTGGATTATATTCATTACTATTAGGTCAAAATTCTCAATGGTCATGTTACAATTCTAATTGTATTATTGGATTCATACACCTAATTAATACCTCACTATTTCATCATTTATATTTGAATTAAATTCATCTCAAGGTTATATATTTATTATTTAAAAAATACTCATAAGATTTAATCAATGTTTTCTTTTTTATATTGTTGATTATGTCTCTGATAATTCTTGGGGACCGTAATTTTCATGAATATCAACTACTATTTATATTAATAATATATTTATTATATTATGATACTACTTTTACTTTTTGTAGTATTTTTTTATTTTAGTTTCATTTCTATCAATAAATAAAAACTGGTTTATTCTACATAATTCATGTATTTTATTCCATATAATATTCCTTAATAGAGAATAAAAATATATTTTTAGATGAAAAATATCATATTGGAATATCTTGGATGTAATATATAGATAGATAATAATATAATTTCTTAGAGATAATAAATAATAACTACACTAATATAAAAAACCACTAATATTATCTTCTAAATAATATAATAAGTGGGATTTTGTTCTTTTTATATAATTTTTCTTATAAGATTTTGACCATTAATAGACTTATAAACTTAATAATATATTTATCATGTTATTTATATTTTAATGTTTTATGAAAATTCAGAAAAATATTAAATATTTTTTATTTATCAAATTATTTTTTTAGTATAGATATTTTGAAGCACAAAATTCTTTTGATCCCAAGAAATAAGAAGGTGTGGAGAAGATGAATAATATGAATCAAATAAAGAATTATGTATATATGACTAGAATGTTTACATTTTTTCACTATAAAGAATTATATTCAAACTCATGTGTTTCATGATGTTTCAATTAATCTCATGTACATTAATTTTATAGAACTATTGGAACATAATAGAATGAGTTTTGAGTTTTCCGATTGGTTTGACTAAAACTAGGGCATGACACACCATAATAAATGTTGTTGTTAATGAAATTTTCTTTAAATGGTGTACACCACATCTTGGTGAGAATTAAAAAGAAATATTCAAAAGAGTGTTCCAAATATTTGGTGGAATTAATTATTCGGCACAACAGAAAACTCTTCTTATACCCATTCTAAATCTATAAAGACTTCACCGCGTTAACATTAACTCAGTGGTATGGAATGTTCCAAAGTCTAAAAATATAGAGGCTGTAATTGAAAAAAGGTACATGAAATATAATAGTTTGTATGGGAATTAATAATTCAATTTCGTAGTTAGGAAAATATTCTTGTAATGTAATAAAAATTCAAACGTGGGAATTATACTGAATTATAGCATCATAATTGCAGGGACCATGGATTAACATACACTGATACTGCATTATTTTAGATAAATATTCATCATATTACAAAGCTACAAGAATAAGGATTGAAAGACTTTAGTGTCTTTGGAATCATGGTACTCAATATTCTAATTTAGGGTAAATATTTTTAATTTTTTCATAAAGATATTCACATTTAGTACTCTTACTAAAAACTTGTTTTTATAGTTAGGGAAAAGAAATATATGAAAGGTTGACATCAAATTCATTATAAGGGTAAGTAAAAGAGATATGTAAGAGTTACATGGAAATAAGGGTATGATAACATACGAAAAACATATTCTGTTCATTCACTACAAATCAATGATCATAGTCATGAGTCATGACATAAATATTTTTAGTTAAGAATACAAAAATCATAAGTAAATCAATGATAATGGGCCATGAGATCATTAAAATGGAAAATAAATTAGACTTGTGGGATACACATAATAAAAAAACCAATCTATATAAGTTAAGTCTTATTTCCATAAATTTTAGGGTACATTATGGGGGATGCACCTATTGGGTGGGGAACACCACCATCTGTAGTAATAGACTTTTCCTAATACAAAACTAGGTTATTCCATCATCTCACATTGGATCTAGTCTCAACTTCTCCCTATAGTGGATCATGATTCCCTCTATTTCCATAGTGGATCACATTTCCCCTTCTTCTAACAGTAGACCAGGTTGCCCATTTTTCTCATAGTAGATTTGGTTTCCCCATCATTATAATGTTTATAAGGTTACCCCATCATCCCATAGTGGATATATCCTATCGACATGTTCCCCATCATTTTCTAATGAGATATAAATCATTACCTAATAAATTGGGGAGAGATAAATGTCCAATATATGACATAATAAAATGATACATGCATGTATCAAAAAATAATAAAAAATTTATCATATCATAAACAAGAAAAAGGGATTGGTTTAATAAATATAATACTATATCCCATTAAATTAAATGTGTCTCATAAACATGTCATCATATCATAACATTTTAAAAAGTGATAGGTTTCACAATCATTTAATTAAATAATATCTATCGAAAAGAAGAATATTTCAAATGAATATATCCCATAGTAGAGAAACAAATTTCATAAACAATGTCAATTTTTAAGCATAATCCATTAAAAGAAATAATAATAATGGTTTCCTTGGATCATATCCCTAATACATAATGAACTATATCAATGGATGTCATATTATATAGTGAAAGAATTTGAAACACCACTTGCAATATTTCTTATGTAAAATATATTTTAAATGAAAATAAATTTCATAGAACATTCAAAAAATTCATTTTATTATAAATAATTAATTCAAATTTCATTTTAAAATTTTTTTGTTGAAAATATATTTTGATCTTCAAAAACTTTTTTTTACAACATATTGTATTTTGAAATCCCTTTTCATTGAGAATGGCTTTGAAAACATATAAAAAAATCATGAAATAAATTTCAAAACATTTCTCATTGAAATTAAATTTAAAGTTTATAAATAAAACATGAAAATATTTTGAAATGATTTTTCCATGAAATATTATAATGGAATATTTATAGAATTTCGGTAAAAAATTTCCTGAAAACCTATAATGCAAGCTAGGAAATAATTTAAATTTTTTTAAAAATAATTCATTTTTGGAAACCTTTTCTTATAATTTTTTTTTTAAAAATAAATGTCTAGAATATTAGGATGTTTTTTAAGAAATATAATAGTTTTATCTTGAAATAAATGATTCCATGAAATGATTATCATGGTTGTGCTTAAATCCATACACAATATATAATATTTTTTCACTATAAAATGTTTATAAAAACCAATTTATAAAAAAATGATAAATAGATTCACTATAAAACTAATATTAATTGAAAAAGTTACACAATGTTAAAAGATTATTGAAAAAAATTTGAAAAAAATTGATAACATTTTTAGAAAACATGGCTTTTAATGAACACAGATTTCTGACCAAAAAGAGAAATAAATTTAGATGTTCTTAAAAACATTTTTTATGTTATATTAACTGTCAAAAAGTGAGAAAATGGTTCCATTATTTGAATATATCTTTAATAAAAAGATTAGAATAAATCTAATGAGTGTTATTGTGTGATGTATGGTAACTTTTCATCAATGTAACCATATACATACATAGACCTAGTAAATGATGAGATTCTATAAATAAACTATTCCAACTTTGGTAATATTAAATCACAATCCCCAATAAAGAATTGAATTTCATGAAGTATAAAATATCATGAATGGAACATAACTCATGAAATAACATGTACCGACGCATGTTTTTTGAGTAGATAAAATTCCAAGGGTTTTTAATTTTTTCATCTGGTGGATGGTGAGTTTCGTTAATGGAGCATCACAATTAAATTATGAGAGTTTAAACAATTTAATGGGTTGTTTTCAGCAATGGTTAAAGTCTATATTTGGTGATTTGGGTGATCTGGAGAGTGTCAAGAGCATCGAGACTAAAAAAATTAAAACTGGAGAAGGTTGAAAGGGGCCCCTATTTTTTCTAAAATCTTGTGACGCTCTACTAGTAACGGTGAAACATGTTTAAGTGAGAATATTTGGTGTTCATAGGAAACACCTGGATTCTCAAACCATGCATCTATCCTTCATTCTTATTTCCACTTAGGCAATGTCTGTGAACATTTTAGCACACGATTAGTGCAACACCCCAACCCCAGTTACCTTGAGTCGGTGCATTATTAAATAATATTTTCATAATCACAATGGTTCAAATCCCGAAAGACCGATTATCTTAGTAGCCTTGGACGTACAATATATATACATTAGATTTACATTACATCATGAAATAAAGACAACACCATCATTTTTCCCCTTTGAACAAATATATATCTCTTATAATATCCCTATTGGTCAACCATAAATTACTTCTTCAAATCCTCATAAAAATAACACATATAAAGGAGTGAGTTAAGATGCTCAATAAGGATAACAATATAGTAGAAACTTTCATAAATTAGCAAAAAAAATTAAGGAAATGTATAAGAATAAGACATAATAATTTTAAAATAAAACATCTGCATAATATAGAAAATATAAATCAAATAATTTCATTTACTTATACACATGGATATTATACTAGTTGAATAAACACATGCAATATCAATAGCCAAATTCATAATGATGGAATTCATAATATAAGAAATCATAACTACATAGTCAAGGCTCCATTCCAATAATACCAATAAGATTTTGTCAAGTCCTTAATCAAAGACCCTAGTATGTCTCATGAGACCTACCAATGCATCTATAAGCAATAGAGGGCTCCACCAGCCACTTATTAAGTCCAATACATTCGTCATCTAAAAAGTTGAATCATAACATAAAAATTCGTATTAAAACAAGCATACGAAAATGATCATATTTTAACCAATATCCTTGAATGATATAAAAATATAAAATCAACATCCAAACATATCACAAGACATTAAATATAGTATGGAATACTTTATCACAATAAATCAAGTTCAAACTAGTGTAAAATCTATCAAAGGATGTTGACTGAAATGAAATCAAAAATATTAGTGAGAAATATCTCTTTCTATTTTGAAATATTTTAAAAGTCAAATAATTATAAAAGAATAAATTTTTATTATATTCTTATGAGCTTGAAATGGATTCATTGAAGATGTTATAATAGAGAAAAATAGCCTCACTCACTATATAAGTTAAAAAAACATGCGTTCCTTAATTTTTTCGAAAAGGCCGTAAACATTCCTTGTTTGGAAAATGATAGAATGATTCATTTATAAATAAAATATAAAAATTAAAACAAGTGTATAAATTAATTTAAATCATAGTCGATTAAATATTAATAATGGTTAGAAATAATTTTTTATGAAACAGAGATATGGATGATAATGAGGCCCCAGTAGATAGTCACATATAAACAACCTCGGATAATGATGAGATTGTAGAATTAACTATTACCTTGAACTTTTCCTTAGTCAATGGTATGTTAACCTCCATTATAATAGTTAAAACATTTTTTTACTTTATATATGAATTTTATACATAAATATGATATCATATATGATCTTCTAATATTTTATTATAATAATATTTCAGTAGTATCATTGTTTTGGTTATTAACAGATTTTTTTTTCCATTATATGTTTTGTTACTTAATTAATGTATGTTACATGTAGGATGTACATTATTCATGTACAGAATGATATTATTTTCTTAAAAATTATTTTTAATCATAAAATGAAAATTAATGATGAATGGTTACGATGGGAAATGAATCACATCACATTCATGGAGACTGTAATCCATACGTACGCACGAGTAACTGTATCATTTGATGGAGAAATTGTATGTAATTAGTTGGTATATCATATATAAAAAAATTGACATGTTATTTTTGTTATTTAAATCAGTTATACTCTTTATTAGAGCCATCCAAATAATGAAGTGTTGCATAACAATGTACACCATGATGTGGAGATAGTAAGTCATACATACGCATGTATAGTGAGTTTATTATTCATAATATGAATAGAATAATGAAAATGGTTGTGCCATATTTATAATAAAATCACATTATATATAAGGTACTAGATTTATTATTTTTATATGTAAATAACAAAGACATAGGATGTGGAAGACGATGATAACAATGGAAGAGGTGATGAAATTACTATCTCTTCTTCTGGTTTTCCTTTAGATTTGATCCAAAGGGATTTTTGAGAATGATTTATGATCAATAGAAAGCATCTTGGATGAAGTGAAGTTAATTGGGAGGATATTTGGACAGGGTTTGGTCGAGCCAAATGGTCATGGAGGTGTAAAATTAAGAGACAGGGAAGTAACCATTTATAAGAGAGGTGAGGTTCACATTATGAAAACCTGGGAATGATATTTTATTATACCATCATATTCAATTTATAATATATCCAATAGGATTTATTTTGAGGAAATGGTTGTTAGGGGTCTAAAAACTCTCATAAAATATGCTTTAGGCAAGTTTATGTCACCCTATTATCCTTACCTTTTAGATTTAACTATAAGTTAAATAGTTTTACTTTTACCATGTATTCTAGTTTTATTATAATAAATTGTTATTAAACATAATAAAAAAAAGCCAAGAATACCCCATGAAGTTTTTTAATTAAATATATAACCTTATATATGTCCTTGGGACAAACCATATATTTTTAATAATATTATATTAATTACTAATATAGTATTTTTTTTAAAACTCATTTATAATTTTGACACCATTTGGTATTTTTTTTGTGAAAGTCAAAACAACATTATCACTACGAATAAAATTTATTTAATCAACCATAATATGTCTTATTAACCATTAAAATTATTTTAAATCATCATAATTCTCAATTTTAATTTATTTGGATATTTAAAATATCAATTATCTTAATCATTCATTAATAATGTAATTAATGTATCATCATTGTATTATAATTAAACATAATTATTTATGTCTAAAAATTATAAATAAAATTTCATTATGTAGGAAATATTTTTATCTTTATAATGAATATTTATTGTCAAATGTATCTTCTATATAACCCTATATTAAAAATTGTTTAGTCATTAAACTTTTAATTTTTCACTATTAAGGCTTCTTTATATAAAATAATAATAAATATTCTAATCTCATCCATGTGGACCAAAAGGATCATTTTTTTACTAAGTTTGACTTTGGTCGTAATTCACTTATCCAATAAAATTATGACATGTTTTAGTGTAATTATAATATCACGTTTAACTTTAATTACCATATATACTTTTAAATATGGTAAATAAATATCAAATGTGACTATTTACCATAAATTATTTTCATCTTATTAAACCATATTTTACATACTGATGTCAGCTATGTCTCTCAGATATTTGAAATTCAATTCATAAAAGTGGTAAAATATCATTTTATGCAAATTTGCAAATGCATCTAAAAGCTGGGTAAAAGATGGAATAAAGTTAAATAAAATTTTATAGGTGTGATATTATTATAAAATTACTCCCATAATTAACATTGAACACATATATGTATTATGTGTCTATTTTTACTTAATATATATTTAAATAAAATAACTAATTATTTGAATAACATGTTGGTTTTAAACAATAACGCAGAGTCGGTCATTATTCATCAAAAATTGAATTTTTTTAGAAAAATACCAAATATGCACCCAAAGATAATATTGATAATCCATTTCCAAAAATTATTTCTATTTTGAAGAATAGAATTTATAAAATTTCAATAAGTGGGTATTACTATTCATAATTTCTATTTTGATTGGTTGTGGTGTGTTAAAACACTAAGTTGCATACATCGCAAGCTATTGTATTATTCAAAGAGAAGTATATCGTGGAAGCGTGGGATGTTACATTATTCCATCCTTCAAATAATTTATCCTAGAAATTTATATAATATTACATCATTAAAATATTTAGGTGGTTTTTTGTCATAATTTCCTCAGGTTCCCACATTGCATCTTCCATCATATGGTTTCTCCATAGAACATTCACCAGATGAGTCGTTTGGTTTCTCAGTACTTGTTCTCTTATATAAATAATATTGACAAGCTCTTCACATTAAGATCGGCCATGTTCTAGTTCTATTTCTTTTTAGGTGAGTACATATGTTGGGTCAGTCATTTATTTTTTTAAAAGTGATATGTGGAAGACATCATGAACTTTGGAGAGACATGGAATCATTGCCAAACGATAAGCTACAAATCCAATTAATTCTATAATTTAGAAAGGTTGGATGTACCTAGGACTTAATTATCATTTCATTCCTAATTGTATAACACCATTCCAAGGAGATTCCTTCAAGAAAACACGATCTTTTACTTTAAATTTCAGATCATTCTTTCAGTTATAGGCATAGCTCTTCTGCATACTTTGAGGTGCTTTGATGTGGGTTTGGATAAACATTAACTTTTCCATTGTTTCCACAACATGTTGTGGGCATACGAGTTTTCTTCCACAAACATCATCCCAACAAGTTGGTGTGAGATATCTCTTTCCATGTAACGCTTCATATGGGTCCATCTGAATACTTGAATAAAAACAATTGTTAAAAGAAAATTCTACCAGAGGTAAATATAGATCCCACATACCTTTAAAACCATTGAGAAATATCTCAACATGTCTTCTAAGGTTTGATTGTTCCGTTCTGATTATCCAACAGTTTTTGGGTGGTAGGTATAGTTCAAAATATGTTCTGTATCTATGGACTTCTAATGACATTTATAGAATTTTGACATAAAATGGGGATCATGATCAGAAATAATTGATTGGGGTACACCATGAAGTTTTAAAACATCATTAATATATAGTCTTTCAAAGTGTTGATGTGGTAATTATTTCATTATAATAATAAACTATTCTTCCTTGGAAACATGATCTGCAATGAACCATATTCCATCATTCCTTCTTGGAGCATTTGGTAAGCCCATGAAAAAGTCAATCATAATATCATCCCACTTTCACTCAGGTATGGGAAGAGGTTTCATGAATCCTCTACGAAGTTGTATTTCATATTTCACATATTGAGAAACCATATATTTTGACACATAATCAGCAATATATCCCTTCATGTTGTCCCACCAAGAATTTTCCTTCAAATATATATACATCTTAGTGCTACCTGTTGTATATGGAAATTAGAGCTATGGGAATCATCCACCAATTCCCTTTTTAGACCTGGTATGTCAGGAACATAAAGTCTCTTCCCAACTTTCAAAATTCCATCTTCATAAAATAATTCTATCAATATCCCATCATTCACAGCTTTAATTTTCTTTTTAAACTCTTCATCATCAGTTTGAGAACTTTTTATCCTTTCTAGTAAATATGGTTTGGAAACCATTTGAATAATTATTGTTCCTTCACATTCCATGATTATTCCCATATCCATCGTTACTATATCCAGGACCATTTGATCTCTTTTAACTCTAATATTGTTCAAACCCCAATTATCTATTCTTCTCAATGTTTCTGCCACCTTATTTTCCTTCCCTCGGGTGTTAGATTCAATATAATATCATTCACTAAAATTTACCTCATTTCTTCAAAACATTCTTCACACACTTTTTTCAAAACAAATTTAACCCCTTTACCTGTGACTTTGGATAATGGGTTTGTCGATCGGGAAAAAATTTGGATGAAACGGAGATACTACCCTGTTAAAACAATAAAACGGAATACATCAGTTATACTCATCGGTGCTGGAAATTCTTGTATTGCTCTTATCATAGATGGATCAACAGAGATTCTATCCACGGAGAAAATACATCCATGAAAAGAAATTTCCTCAAGAATGAATTCACACATTCTAAACATCTCATATAATTCATTTCTTCTGAATGTTTTTAAATTAGTACACAAATAATTTTCATGATCTTAGTAGATTTTTCAGTATACAAACTTGTCATCAATAAATAATACTTTAAACTCATCATGATATTATTTGAAAAATATATTCAGTAGATCCATGAAAATAGAGGGTGCATTAGACGGTCCAAAATTAATTACTGTAAACCCGTAATACCAATACCTAGCATGAAATTCTATCTTCGTAATGTATTCCTAGCTCCCACACAACTAATGATATCCAGATCGAAGGTCAATTTTGAAAAATATTTAGCTCCATGAAGTTGATTGAAAAATAATCAATGAAAAGTTGGGGATACTTGTTCTTTATTATTAAAGCATTAATCTCCTTGTAGTCAATGCACAACCTCATAGATCCATCATTCTTATTAATAGAAATAATATGGGATTCCCATGTAGAAACAATAGGGAGAATAAATACTTTATTACTAAATTCATATTTTTGTCTCATTAGATCCACTAATTACAAAATGGCGATTCTATTACAGGTATTCGATATATGTTGGGAACAAAGATTTAAATTAATGGAAAAATTAATTTCTTGTTCTGGAGGAGTTCTAGTTATATTTTCTAGAAACACATCAACAAATTCTTTTACAATAGGTACATCCTCTATTTGAACATTATTTCCCTTGAACATAGTTATTTCATTCCATTCCCTTCCTATAATTTAATATAGTAGATATATTGGGGGTCGATCTAGAAAAGAATCAAGTAGTGATGTTTTAGCTCTAATGATAAGGTACGCCTTATCATCATCAAAAAAATTAACCTCTTCCTTCTTACAATAAATTTTCACATCATGGTGTGAAAGCCAATCCATACTGAGGATTATATCAAATACAATCATGGTTATGAAAATGAGATCAGCAGACAAAGAACATTTATATGCCATAATGGGAACTGATTCATAAAACTCTATAGTAGTGATACTTCCCTTAGTAGTCCTAACTTGAAAATCCCTTATTAAATCAAATTGGAAATATATAAATCTCATAGAAAACTATAATGATATGTAACAATTCTATGATATATAATCAAATAAATCATTGGATAAACATCTGGGGAAAATTAACCTACATGCCACCATGACTTTCGGAGCTTAAACCTCAGCAGTAGTAATTGCATAAGCTTGGCCTTTCTCCCTTGGCATTTTTTAGGTCAGATTCTATAGCTCTTAGGGAATTCATCTTCATGATTCCCCTTTTCTCTACAATTTTTTCATTCAACATTTACAGCCTCAGTCTTCTATTTGAAATCACGAGCTTGGATGCATTTTTCACCACAACTTTAATAGAATCACATTCCTTGTAGGAAAGTACAGAGGTGTTTCAACCCAAATCTACTAAAGGATAGAAATTGAACATTTCCCTTCTTCCAAGTATTACTATTTCTATGGTTTTCTGTAGATCTCTTCTTCTCTTGATTTTCTTCAAAGTCGTAAGACTTAGAGAAATATTTTTCTATATTCGTAGCACATGAGACTCTATATTTTTATGAAGAGTAGGATTATGAGACTAATGATTGATGGATAAATGGTTTTAACCCATTAAATAATTGATCAATCTTACTCCTTAGGTTATGTATATAATCAGTATCATGCCTTACTAACCTTGTAAAGTTAGCTTCGTACTTTGCGATATTATCTTCCTTTTTTACCATAGACTCATAAATTTACGTTCTATATCCAACCTATAGTCACGAAGAAATTATTTTTCTAATAAAAGATATTTAAACTCCCTCCATTACATATTTGATACTTCTTTATCATCTTTTGTGTTTTAAAATAAGGACCGACAATGATCTATATCTCATGTGAGGCAATCAAATTCCATGAAAACTTTTTCCCTTTCGCTACTCTCCAATGCATGAAATATTTTCTCTAACGAACATTTCCATTACTCTTCAATAAATGGTTTTTAGTACCACTGAATATTTTTGGTCGTTTCCTCCTGAAGCGGTCTAACATTGATCCTCTGTATTTTGGATTAGGTTGATTCATACAAGTATGGTTGTTATTCATATCCTGAGTGAGTTGTCCCAGTATGGTAATAAGCTAATTAGTACTAGTTTCATAACCAGATCCAATATAAATATAATGGCTATAAGGGCAATCCCTAAATGGATTACATGCATTTAAATAGTCTTTATTCCTTTTTCTAGGTTCCATAACTAAAAAAGACATACATTAGATTAGTTTGTGAATCACAATAAATAATTCCATACTTATTAAACACATAACATAAATTAAACAGTTTATGGTTATAATCCATAATCATAAAAAAAATCTTGAGAAGTAATATATTAATAAATCCATCATAATGGTTTGTAAAAAATGTTAATTATCCTAAGCATATCCCTCCGTATTGTCGCAAACAAGAGTGCAGTCAGGCCCATTGTCATGTACTAGGATTCCCTGGGTCATGCCCGAAATTCCTAGTCATAGATTTTACTCATAGGTACATCTGTGAAATATCCATCTATACCTTTTAGTATCCATATATGGATGTATTTCATGGAAATATCTCATACGTGGAAGGAAGGGAATATGCTGGCTGATTTTTTGGCGTCGATGGAACCCATGAATCAAAGTATGGTTTCATTCTTTTACATGGAATCTTTTCTTAACTAGGCGATGATATTTGTTACTAATGATTCTATGGGTCCGAATTACATTAGACCACCATGAGAAATGTAGTCGGGGATTCTTTAAAATCAATAAAAAGTTTATTTTCAGTCATTCGGAAGAAAAACAACATTTGATCCCATTTGAACACACATATATCCCTTATCCTATCCTTGCAAGTCAAACATAAAATACTTCTTTAAATCCTAGGAAAAATAAAACATTGAAAGGGGTGAGCGTAGATTCTTAGTAAGGATAACAATATAATGAATAATTTTATAAATAAGCATAAAAATTAATGGAAATGTATAATAATAAAACATTATTATTTGAAACCTAATCTTCATAATAATATGGATAATATAAATCAAATAATGTCATTTACTTATTCACATTGATATTATACTAGTCGAATAATCAAATGAAATATCTGTAGTCAAATTCATAATGATGTAATTCATAATTCTAGACATCATAACCACATATTAAAATCCTCTTACCAAGACCACTAATAATATTTTTTCAAGGCCTTGTGCTATGACACTAGATTGTCCAATGAGACCTACAGATGCACCGAGAAGCTATAACGGGCTCCACCCGTCACATACTAAGTCCAATTCATTCTTTATGAAAGGTGAAAGAGATAATATTTTCATATATTTTTATGTTAAATTCAATGATTTAATCCCTAAAAATTGAACAAGTTGAGTTATTTTCATCAATTTTGGATTTATGATGTGTTTTGGGATAAAATTGGAAAACTGTTTAATTTGGAAATATTGACAGATTTTAATCACTTTGGAAATTCACTCTTATCATTTAAAATATAAATTTAATTGATTTTATTACTTTTTTATTCGGTTTATATATTTATTTTCTTCACCTTTTGTTTATTAATAAGGAATTAATTCGGCCATCCAAGTGAACAAAAAATTCAATCAAATTGGATAATTATTCTAGACGACAACATGGACCCCACCTTAAAGAATTAATCATAAATCGGTCTACATACGTCCAGTTGGGGTGATTAAAATTTTATTTCAAATAATATTAAATTGGGAGTTCTTATGTTGAATATATTTAAGATTGTTCATCATTGAAATGTTCCATGGATGCTGACAATTTTCGGATGAAAAAATTATAACATTCCTATGGAATAAAAGCTTAGAATTAATTATCGATATCTTGTAATAAACATGAAGGATAAATTTGAAATTTTGTGATGAAACGTAAAAAATATTTATAAATATCCTTATAGAATACATCATTAAAAAATTTGGACATTAAATGGGCCAAACATGGTCAGTATTTCGGTGGAGAGAATCTGTAGAAAATCTTCAAGATATATTTTAATGATCTGAAATTGGAAGACCGAAGGATGGAATCCCTTGGCCTATATTAAGAGTAATTCAACCATTATAAAGAGATTTAGATACCAAAGTTGGAGTGGAGTCCTATGTACATGCTTCTAACATATGAATTTTATTTTCCTCTCTTTTTATTTTTAGTTTTTTGTGTAATGAATTAATATTTTAATTAAAGTGTTTCCACCTTCTTTTCCGCTGTCTTTCTCTTCCAACCCTAATATAATTTATCTTTTTTCTTCTACCTATTTTTATTTTGATCTTTATTCTCTTCACCAGGGAAGGTTACTAACTCGAGGCTAGGCTCTATGGGATGTTATACGGTGTTCTTAATTATCACACTATAAATTTAAAATGATTTAAATCTATTTGTGATGGAGAAGGGAATATTTCACGGGTGCAGCGGTCATCCACCACGACACTATTCCAAAATAAATTTCATTTCCTTTATTAATTAATTTTTCCTCCATTACCTTAATAAAACCCTTTATATATTGGAGTTAGGGATTCAATAAGGGATGAAACGACATAGAGTAGAGACAGGTCCTTTTGGAATAACAATCTGGGTTGAGGTGTAATCCTATTTTATTATTAGAGGAGGTGTGGTTTTGTGTGCAAGGCGAATACTAAAATAACAAAAAAAATAAATCATGGGAAAGAATTTCATTAATTACGTTTCAATAAATTAATTATTAAATTGAATTTATACAATGAAAAATCAATTAATGAACTCGTGTTATCTAACCCTAGGACAAAGTTCTTTATTAATTAATTGAAATTTTTTATTGAATGTTATTTTTATCATTTATTTAAATGAAATTGCATTACCTTCATAGATTAAATAAAAATAACCAAAACAAAGTAGTTTAGGTTAATTTTCTAAGTGAGTGAACTACTGTTGATTCTCTTCAAGTGAGATGACCCTAGTCTGCCAGTGTGCTGGATCAGGAAAATAAATTTCTTTTGCCACGCCATGTGACAAGCGTGCAACTAAACTGGCACCGTTGCCGGATATCTAATTTGTTGTTTACATTAACTTTTCTATTTGAAAATTTTAGATAGTTTTCATTAATTTTTTAAAAAAATCCCAAAATGTTACATCTCCATGATGTATTAAAATTTAAATTATTATGCATGGGATGATTACTCACAGGTGAAATTTCAAGAACATGAAGTGAATTATAGAGATCTAAATGCCTGGGTGGATAGGATTAGAAACACTCTAGATGACTTGGGAGAAAAATTCAAATATAGTTTGACTATGTTTGATCACAAAGTGAGCCACCCGAGCTTGCACTAGAGCAAGAGCATGAGCAAGCTATGGAAGAAATTTCCCCACAGTTTTTTGATATTTAAGAACCCTAGGGGGTAGAAGGGGGTGTTCCTAAAGATCAATTCCACCTATCTCAACCATTCCTATAGGAGATAGATGAAAGATTATTTTTTTCTAATTTACAATAGGGAAAACATGTGAATTTGGAGAAATTTTGGAGTGCATGGGTAGAAATTGAAATGCAACATGATCTCCTAATTCCATAAAAAGTAGAAGGAAAACAACATTTTTACATCTCTCTAGCCTTGGATTATAGAGAAACCACCCATGTGGGGGAATTCAAAAAAATAATGTAGGAACCTCACTACCTACCTCCATAAAGTGAAGATCGACTCCAAGAGGCAATTATTAGAGAAAAATTGATTGAATCATAGGCACAATAAGGAGATGATACTTTTTTGAACTCTATATTTTTTGAATTCATTCATTTTTTATTTGAGTATCACTCCTTATGATTTTGAATTTTCAGATTCAGTCAATCCTTGTATCACATTGGAGGAAGATGAAGAAGGATAAATTGCACCTGTTGAGGAACACCTAGAGCTCCTTGAGGATATAGATCTTCTACATGAGAAATCCCAGGAAAATATATGACTTGATCTGCCTAAAAACCCAAATATACTAGCTACCTAACTTAAACTGGAATATTTTAAAAATTTTTCCATAAATTTAAAATTTGAATATCCCTTTGATTATTCTTTTCATGCATCATATCTAGGGGAACCACTATATTATGAAGAATAAGTTTCACAGGTAGTAACTGAAGAGGAGGAGGATCCATACATCATCCTACCCCTGCTATGCAAGGTATACCACATTGCGAAGGGGTCGGATCTAGTTTAATAAATACATGGAATTCCCCTCAACATGAACAAATAACTGCAAGCTGGGAAAAGAAACATGTAGTGGTTCTTGTCCAATAAAATCCACCCACCATCAAATTGTGGATAACAACTAGTACTACCCTCTGGATGAAGTAAAATAATCAAGGGCCCACTTGGGGGATCATACTAAGACTTATCTTTATATTCTTTCTAGGAATTTAGATTCAATTTTCTTTTTATAGATGTAGCATATCATGATTCCCAATCCTTCTTATATTTTTGATCATTAATGACATGATCCTTTCACTTAATTGAGTAATTATCAATTGTATAATCATGATGGAAAAATGGGAACCCCCCAAATAGATGGATGAAGCTTTGTTTCAAAAGGGAGTTTACATTTATTGTTTAACATTGTAACTCCTTACATATTTTTTGTGATTTCAATTGTAATTGAATTCCCAAATTTGAATTATGTTTTACATGACATATCTAGGATACATGAGTGTCTTAGGAATCTAGTGATTCTATGTTTTATATTGTAATGTTAATGAGATTTAATGAGTAAAATGGTTAATTGTATTATTAAATTGAATCATGAATATTGAAATAAGGACTCCTGATATGAGAAAATTAATTGAGTCATGTAAATGAAATTTCCTTACAATGTTTCATGTTTTTAATTTTTTAAATGCATCTGAATTAATTTGTTATTATTAATCATGCAATTAGTGATTTTATATTATCATATTTCCATTACCGAGGGGATTTATAGACCCAATATTTCATATTTTCTCTTGATCATATTTTATGAGTGATATTGGGATGTGATAACTCCTATAACCTATATTAAAACATTTCAATTCTTTGACTGTGCTAAAACTCATTGAAAATGATTGAGCCACTACTTTTCCTAGTCACATTTTTTCCTAATATTAACCCTTAAATTCATCCTTCATTAGCCCATAGAATCCATGAATTTCATAATAGGTTTACTCCACATTACAAGCTGATATTTCATTCCCTACCACTCTTTTAGTATTTTTGCAATGTAACTCTTGTTTGAGTGTGGGGGAAGGGCCTTTCATGTGTATTCATTAGGATTTGTATCATTTGTGGGTGGTGTGAGGTGTGTGTCATCATTTTGGGCAATATATTATTAGAAAATTGGGCATGAGTATTCATTTCGTTATTCTTCTTTCATTTCATCTGGTTTCCCTTAAATAATGAGTGAAAAATTGAAAATAAAGCTGTGAATTTCTAATGCTTTAAAAAAAATTAAAAAAAGAATAAAAAGTAATATATTAAGTTGTGCCTTTCTAGTGATTTTATAAAAATGGGGAGAACAAGGATTATATAATTCTTTGTAATCATTTATTGACTCATGTAGCATGTCATAAATATGGGGAGGTGTTGTGGTTCACATTATCAAGGGGATTTGAGTGAGGTTTTTCCTATGTTTTCACTTGATTAATCATGAATTGTACTTAATATTCAAACCTCCTACTTCTGGATGTAAATTATTTCAATAATATACCCACCAACCCAAATCCACAGAGTCATTTGACCTTTTATTGTAAGTCCTTATGTTTTTATGTGCATTTTGTCATTAAAAAGTGGAGAAAGTAGTTCCCTTACAAGCCTTTGGATAAAAAGAATTTTATAATGATATAAGCATAACTCCACCATTAATTGTATCATGAGTGATGAGGTGAAGGATTCAAAATAGAAGTAGATCATGACTTGGGATGTTTGATAATAATAAATTGAGAAGTTTGAATGAACAAAATGAGAAACACCATCATTTTTTCAGAGGAAAATTAAAATGCATGAATTGATTATTTCTTTGAAAAATGAGAAATTAAATTGATATTTTTTCAACTAGAAAATTTGATTGGACAATGATAATCATTAGATTTTATTTCATTGAAATTTAAATACTGGTGACATTGTTTCCCTTTGAATTCCATGTTGAGATTTTATTCCTTAGTACAAGCATATTTTAGGTGTGGGGGAATTGGTAGAGATAATATTTCCATAATTTTTTATATTTTATTCAATTATTTAATCCCTAAAAATTGAACAAGATGAGTTATTTTCATCAATTTTGGAGTTATGATGTGTTTTGGGATAAAATTGGAAAACTGTTTAATTTGTAAATATTGACAGATTTTAATCACTTTGGTAATTCAGTATTATATTTTAAAATATAAATCCAATTTATGTGATTTTTTTATTAGGTTTATAGATTTATTTTCTACATCCTATTTTTCTTAACCAGGAATTAATTCGGAAATCCAAGTGTTTGAAAAATTCAGTCACGTTGGATAATTATTCTGGACGACAACGTGGACCCCACCTCAAAGAGTTAATCATAAATCGATCTCCATACGTCCAATTGGGGTGATTAAAATTTTAATTAAAATAATATTAAATGTGGAGTTATTATGTTTATGAAATAGATGATTGCCCATAATTAAGGTGGTCCATGGATGCTGACAATTTTGGGCAGTAAAAAGGAAGCATTCCCCACGAATAAAATCTATGAATTAATTTTCTATATCTTGTAATAAACATAGAGGATAAATCATAAAAAAATTTATGAAACGTAAAACATATTTTTGATGATCATTATAGAAGAAATCATTGCACAATTCGGCCATTAAATGGGCCGAACATGGTCAAAATTTCGGTGGAGAGAATCTATAATAAATCTTAAAGAGTGACTTTGAAGATCTGAAATTTGAAGACAGAAGAATGGAATCCATTGGCCTATATAAGGAGAAGTTCACCAATTATGAAGAATGTTCGATGCCAATATTGGATTGGAGGCTTAGGTACATGCTTCTAACATATGAATTTTATTTTCTTCTCTTTTTATTTTTAGTTTCTTGTGTAATGCATTAATATTTCAATTAAAGTGTTTCCACCTTCTTTTCCACCGTATTTCTCTTCCAACCCTAATCTAATTAAACACTTTTCTTCTACCTCTTTCCATCGTGATCAATATGCACCTCCCCAAGGCTAGTGAATAACTCGAGGCTTGTCCTTAAGGGAGGTTTCACGGTGTTCTTCATTATCTCACATTAAATTCGAAATGTTTTAAATCTATTTGTGGTGGAGAAGGAAATATTGCATGGGTGTGGTAGTCGTCCACTATGACACTGTTCAAAAATCTATTTCTTTTCCTTTATTAATTAATTTTTCCTCTCTTTTCATAGGAAAACCCTTCATATGGTGGATTTGGGGTTCCATAAGGGATGAAATGGCCTACAGTGGAACCATGTCCTTTAGGAATAACATTATTGGTTGAGGTGTTATCCTATTTGACTATTGGAGGAGGTGTGGTTTGGTGTGAAAGATACATACTAATATCACAAGCTAAATAAATCATGGTAAAGTAATTCATTAATGAAGTTTCAATAAATGAATTATAAAATTGAATATAAATAATGAATAAATAATGAATAAACTAATGTTATCCAATAGTAGGACCAAGTTCATTCTTCATTAATTGCAATTTTTCATTGCATGTTTGTTTTATGTGTTATTTAAATTAAATTTCATTACATTTTTTGATTAAATAAAAATAACCAAAATGAAGCAGTTTAGGTGAATCTGATTAAGAGAGTGAACAACTAATAATGATCCTCAAGTTAGATGACCCTAGTTAGCCATTGTGCTGCATTAAGAAAATAAATTGCTTCTGAGATGCCCTACAATAGGTGAGCGTCAAAAAGATTTAACATAACCTAAACATTCATATTAAAACTGGAATAAAATATGATAATAAATTAACCATAAATCATGAATGGTATTAAAAACACATACACAGTAAAAGATATCACCAAACCATTAATACAATATAAAATATTGTATCATAATAAATCAATTTCAAACAAGTGTAAAATTTATCAATGGATGTTGACATAGATAAAATCAAAACTATTTTATAGAAATATATCATTCTATTTTGAAATTATTTAAACATCACATAATTATAAAAGAAAACATTTATTTTGAAAATATTATAATAATATTGTAAGGGAAGCGTCAAAGATGTTATAATGGTGTATAATAGTTGCACTAGCTGTATAAGTTAAAAACAATCTTTTGTTAATTTTGTAAAAAAGGTCGTAAATGATCGTTTTTGGAAAATGACGAAAATATTAATTTATAAAAATTCTATAAAAAATATAACAAGGGTATAAATGACTTTTACCCATAGTATAGTAAATATTTAAAATGTTTTGAAATACATTTTTAGGAAACACGGATGTGGCTGATAAAGAGGTCCCAATAGATACTCACATATAAACAACCTTAGATAATGAAGAGATAGTATAATTAACCCTTACCTTGTAATTTTTCTTAGTTGATGATATGTTAACATCTTGTATAATGGATAGTTTTTTCTAAGTTATATATGATATGTTTACACAAATATGATATCTTATAAGATCTTCTAATATTGCATTGTAAATAATATTTGAGTACTATCGTTGTTTCAGGTGTTAACTGATTTGTTTTCCATTATTTGTTTTGTTATGTAAGTAATATTTGATAAAGATATGATGTAATTTATTCACATCCAGAATGATATAATGTTCTTAAAAATTCATTTTAATCATCAAACAGAAATTATTCATGAATGGTTACGACGACGAATTAATCACATCACATTCATGGTGACAGTAATCAGTACGTATGAACGAGTAACAATATCATTTGATAGTGAAATTATATTTAGTTTGATGTTGTATCATATATACAGAATCATTGACTTGTTATATTGGTTATTTCAATCAATTATACTCTTTATTAGATCCATCCAAATAATGAATTGTTGTATAAAAAAGTACACCATGACGTGGAGACGGTATGTCATACGTAAGCATGTATGATGACTTTGCTATTTATATGGTAGATAGAATAATGAGAATTGGTGTACCATATTTATAAGAACATCACTATATGTATAAGGTACATGAGAAATTATTTTGTTATGGAATCAACAAAGAAATGGTAAGTGGAAGAAGAAGATAACTTTGAAATAGTTTATGAAATTATTACCTCTTCTTTAGGTGATTCCTTTTGATTTTTTCAAAAGAACTCCTTAAGAATGATTTATTATCAAATTAAGGCCTCTAGGATGAATTTATTGTAATTGGTAAGATACTTGTTTAGGGATTGGCTGATCCAAATGGATATGGAGGTGCTAAATTAAGAGAAGAGAACGTACCCTTTCATAATAGAGGTGAGCGTCACTTTAGGAAAACCTTGAAATATTATTTTATTATACAATAATATTAGATTTATAATGTCTCTAAATGGATTTATTTTGAGTCTATGGTAGGTATGTGTCAAAAAAACTCTCAACCAATAGGTTATATACTGGTTTAGGTCAGAATATTTAATTTTTCGTTTAGATTTATCTCTTAGTTAAAAAGTTTAACTTTTTCTAGGTATTAATGTATTGTTAGAATAAATGGTTAATAAATATACTAAAAAAGCCATGTGAACCACAAGTCATTTATAATTGATATATATAACCTCGTATAAGTCCATTTATTGAAATATAGATTTTTGGGAATATTATATTAATTAATTAGATATTATTTGTGTTAAAAACAGATTTATGTAAATTTTGACACTATTTGGTATATTATTTTTTTTAATGGAATAATAACATTATCACATCGAATACAATTTATTTAATAAACACTAATATGTTATATTAAGCTATAAAATTATATGAATTTATCATAAGTCTCAATTTACATTTATTTTAATATTTATAATATAAATTATTTTAATCATTCATTAGTAAGGTAATTACTGCATCATCATTGTATCATTAATAAAATTAATACTTTAATTTATAATAAGTTTAAATAAAATACAATTATGTATGAAATCATTTTATCTTTCTAATTAATATTTATAGTAAAATTTATTTAATGTACAACCCTATATTAAAAATCATTTAGTTATTAAACATTGAATTTAACACTTTTAACTCTCCATTAAATAAAATAATAATAAATGTCCTAATCTAATCCAAGTGGACCAAAAGGAACATATTTTATTCATAAGGTTTATTTTCGTTGAAATAAACTTATCCAATAGAATTAAGACATGTGTAGTATAATTGTATTATCATTATTTTTTTAATATCCCTATTTAGTTATAATCGTGGTAAATAAAAGTAAAAAGATACTTCTCCCAAAAAAAATATTTTCATCATATTGAAAAACATTTTACTTACTTATGTCATCCATGTCTCTCAATTTTTTAAAATTAAAATCATAGAATCTGTAAAATTACATTTTATGCAAATTTGAAAATGCACATAGAAGGTGGGTAAAAGATGGCAAAAAGTTTAATAAAATTTTATATATCTAATTTTATTAAAAAATGACTCCAATTAATTAAATTGATCATATATAGGTATTATGTATCTATTTTTACATAATATTATTTTATATAAAATAACTAATTATTAAAATAAAAAGGCGGTTTTAAACATTAACACAGTGTTTTTCACTATTCATCAAAAATTGATATTTTCCAAAATAAATACAAAACATTCACAGTATACTAATTTTGATATTTTGAATCCAAAACAAATAAGTCTATTTATACAAATAAAATTTATAAAATTTCAAAAAGTGAGTATTACTATTCATAATGGATAGTTTGATTGGTCGTGGTGTGTTAAAATCTATGTTCTGTACATCCAAGCTATTGTATTATTCAAAGAGAAGACTACCATGTAATCTTGGGGTGTTACAATTGGTGGATGTTTTTATTAAACCATGTTGGTAAAATATGTGGGGTTAAAGTTCTTATGAAGTGTGAGATTGATGATTATCTTATAGTTTTTCCCATCTTGTTTCCAAACCAAGGAACCTAGGTTTGAGGATAGAATGTTAAAATATAAATTAACAAGTGTTTTAATTAAATCTCCCTTCTTCATTCCACTATTTTAATTGTATTTACCTTATCCCTCGTGCATGGAGATCTCCCTTCCCCATGCAAGGGATTAATATATCTCCCTCATCAATCTAATAAGTCATGCACCATCAACAACATAAGAAATCTTGAGGTATGATCTTCACTTCTATTAATTTTATTTATCTTTGGTTTTATACATTGTGCTAATTAGTTGAGACCAATTTAACTTATTTTTTTGTTGTTTTTCTATTTCTTCGATTTCTCTCAAACCAAAATAATTCATAGTTTGATATTGGAGGTGTTAGTCATCTATGGTATAAGGTGGGTGTTATTTCAGCCCTGATGATGTTTCATTGTGTTCTATATTATGAACCCTTGTGTCACCCCCATGAACCATCCATCAAAATTTCTAACATTTCAAATAAATGAAATTAAATATATTTATTTGTATCATACGACCGATCAGACAGTGAATCAACACTATGGGTGATCGCTTGGATACAAGCTACCAAAACGGTTGTGTTTCCTATTTAGTGGCACTTTTCTTATTTAAAATGAAGAAATGCATATTTAAGAGTAATTCCAATTTAGTATTTTATTTTAAAATTCTAATTTGATTTCAAATAATGAATTTAATGTCCACGGGTTCGACCCGATTATGTATATGACCTTAAACTGATGTTTTGACTACCTATAAGGAGTGTTGAACCAATAATTAATTCATTATTTGGTATTTTTAATTAATACGAGTTGTAGTCCCTGAGTTAGTCCCCTTGATATTGATGTACCATGGTTTAAATAATATTTCTTGTGTTTTATGCATCACCCTTGATGCCTTGTTCCATACACCATGAACATATTTCATTTGTATTATTATTTATGTGTCATTATTTATTTCATATTCCATATACATTATGCAAGATTTTCATTTTTGAGTTCTTTGTTCTTATCTTTACTACAATGTTTGCATGTCTGGTAGTCTAGTGCATATGATTAGGCCTTGTGCTTTTATAATATTCCTATAAAACATTTTTTTCAATACTAATGGATTTTATAGGTTTTATATGTGATTATATATGTTATTCCATGTTGATATTTGTCTTTGGTTTCTATTCCTTGACTATCGCAGGCCGAGAGATAACCCGAGTCCCAACATATGGATGCTATGGATAGACTCATCTTACTTATCTTCGTACTAATTTATGAGTTGCAGGAAATACATTTGGTTACCATAGAAGGGATCTTTAGGAAGATTATTATACTCATGGGTGACATCGGTTCCCGAGGGGAGAAACCATGAAAGGGGCTAATGAAAATATATATATATTTTTCCTTTTGTGATACATTGTCCCTTATGTGAGATACACTGTATAAAAACATATTTTTCCTTATTATGAGTTATATAAGGGATGCTGATACAGGTCACAACAGAAGGACTCAGTGGAATTTGTTATTTCAAGGGTCCCTTTATCAACACAGGGGATTTTAGTACATATCATCTTGGATGGGATCAGGATTCAATTACACGTTTTAATAGATTTTTTTCATTAATTACTTGTTGTACATTAATTATTATTACTGTTATTATGATTACAAAGATGTTGTGGGGATGAAAAATGAAGTCTCATGGTTGTGATATCCAAGATAAAGCAGACGATTGGGGCCAGTATACATATTTTTCATATATTTATATATATTATTCCATTTATATACCATATGGTTATTACTATTTCTCTCAGTTCATAAATTTGTCTTAGGTTAATGAGGGTATAATCGGTAATCTATCTATTTAGGTAACCTGACTGATGCGTTATTTATTTATTTAGTTATTTCCTAGTATTCACTTATGGTTGAACGTTTTAGATTTATTAATAGTGAATTGGATAGATCTAGTCCCTTTTTTTGGTTTCCTATTCGGATTATATCTCACACCCTTCATGGTCCCCCTTTTCACTAGGGTACCCGAACATATCATCATGGTTTCAGGTCCATGAATAATTGCTTGGGTATTGTTGTGTGCATCAGATCTATAGATAACATTAATGATATCGTACTCCAAATTATAATTTCGATATCAATTGGGCTCTTTTATTTTAATTTTATTTTAATTATTTTATCTTGTAGGAACTTTTGGAATGCATACATCATCAAATGAATTGGAATTTGTAAATTAATTTTTATTTAGTCATTATTTTATCCTCTAATCCTTTATATTTCATTTATTACTACCTTGGGTAATTTTTGTTTACTTACTTTTTGATATACCAATGTGTCATAATGATCATGGAGGTATAGTTTCCCCCCCCCCCTTACCATCATTAAACCCTTTCTATTAGTTTAAAAAATCTATCTTATGGGAGGAATGCTTGAGGTCATCTAGTGATCGGTCCTCCTACCAATTTAGTGGTCAGTCGTTCCGATACATGAAATATTGGTATCATATCCTCTTTCCATTTTCCACTGTATTTGTGTTTGGTAGTGACGAGCTTAGGAATGCATTGCTTCTCATTAAATAGACCTTATTTAGAGTGATAAACAATCATAAGAGTATATGACCAAGTGGACATTTTTGGGATTGTTGTTAATGTTGTTCATTTATATAGTTGATTATGATTTTACCATTATTGATTGGATTACATTCCACCTTTATCTAATTTATTTGATTCCAATATTTATCTTTGGCCCAGTATGGAATGGAGTCAGCATTTCTTGTATCATTATAGGAATGTAGGAATTCGTATGTGATGAATATTCTATAAAACATAGTATTCAATATATGGATTTTGAAATTGATGATGTTCCTTGTATGTTATTTGTCAATTTACTATATATGTTGTGTTTGAAATTTTATACAAATATTGGTATTACCCTACGTAGTTATTTTATTATCATGCTCCAGTGGTTGAAATTACCATTCTTCACTTATATTCGATTCGTACGTGTCACAAATGACTTGTGGATATTTGTCCTAAATTATCAAAACAATCCAAACGCATTTGCTCGGTTTGGCGTATGTCATTGTTGTTGTTTTCCAAAGTTCATGTCATTTTCAAACTGATATCAGACAATTTTAGCCATACTGGTCACACCGTACGTCGGATTGAGGTGTGGTCGATTCGTACGTGTCATAAATGACTCGTGGATCGTTGTCCTAAAGTATCAAAACAATCCGAATGCGCTTGCTCGGTTTGTCGTATGTCATTGGTGTTGTTTTCCAAAGTTCATGTCATTTTCAAACTGATATCAGACAATTTTAGCCATACCGGTCACACTGTGCGTCGGATTGAGGTGCGGTCGATTCATACGCGTCACAAATGACTCGTGGATCGTTTTCCTAAAGTATCAAAACAATCCGAAGGCGTTTTCTTGGTTTGGCATATGTCATTGTTGTTGTTTTCCAAAGTTTATCTCAATTTGAAACAGATATCAGACACTTTTAGCCATACCGGTCACACCGTGCGTCAGATTGAGGTGAGGTCGATTCGAACGCGTCAAAAATGACTCGTGGATCATTTTCCTAAAGTATCAAAACAATCCGAACGCGTTTTCTCGGTTTGGCGTATGTCATTGGTGTTGTTTTCGAATGTTTATCTCAATTTGAAACTGATATCAGACACTTTTAGCCATACCGGTCACACCGGGCGTCGGATTGAGGTGAGGTCGATTCGTACGTGTCACAAATGACTCGTGGATAGTTTTCCTAAAGTATCAAAACAATACTAATGCATTTGATCGGTTTAGCGTATGTCATTGGTGTTGTTTTCCAAAGTTCATGTCATTTTCAAACTGATATCAGACACTTTTAGCCATACCAGTCACACCGTGCGTCGGATTGAGGTGCGGTCGATTTATACGTGTCAAAAATGACTCGTAGATCATTGTTCTAAAGTATCAAAACAATCCAAAGGCGTTTGCTTGGTTTGGCGTATGTCATTGGTGTTGTTTTCCAAAGATTACCTCAATTTGAAACTGATATCAGACACTTTAAGCCATACCGGTCACACCGTGTGTCGGATTAAGGTGCGGTCGATTCGTACACTTCAAAATGACTCGTGGATAGTTGTACTAAAGTATCAAAACAATCCGAACGTGTTTGCTCAGTTTGGCGTATGTCATTTGTGTTGTTTTCCAATGTTTATCTCAATTTGAAACTGATATCAGACACTTTTAGCCATACCGGTCACACCGTGCATCAGATTGAGGTGCGGTCAATTCTTACGTGTCACAAATGACTTTTGGATCGTTGTCCTAAAGTATCAAAACAATCCGAACGCGTTTGCTCAGTTTGGATTATGTCATTGATGTTGTTTTCCAAAGTTCATGTCATTTTCAAACTGATATCAGACACTTTTAGCCATACCTGTCACACCGTGCGTCGGATTGAGGTGCGGTCGATTTGTACGCATCACAAATGACTCATGGATCATTTTCCTAAAGTATCAAAACAATCCAAAGGCGTTTTCTCAGTTTGGCGTATGTCATTGGTGTTGTTTTCAAAAGTTTATCTCATTTTCAAACTGATATTAGGCACTTTTAGCCATACCAGTCACACCGTGCATCGGATTGAGGTGCGGTCGATTCGAACGTGTCACAAATGACTCGTGGATCGTTTTCCTAAAGTATCAAAACAATCCGTATGCGTTTGCTCAGTTTGGCATATGTCATTGGTGTTGTTTTCCAAAGTTCATGTCATTTTCAAACTAATATCAGACAATTTTAGCCATACCGGTCACACGGTGTGTCGGATTGAGGTGAGGTCAATTTTTACACGTCAAAAATGACTCATGGATCGTTCTCCTAAAATATCAAAACAATCCGAAGGCGTTTTCTTGGTTTGGCGTATGTCATTGGTGTTTTTTTTCCAAAGTTTATCTCAATTTGAAACTGATATCAGACACTTTTAGCCATACCGGTCACACCGTGCGTCGGATTGAGGTGCGGTCGATTCGTACACGTCAAAAATGACTCGTGTATCGTTTTCCTAAAGTATCAAAACAATCTGAAGGTGTTTGCTCGGTTTGGCGTATGCCATTGGTGTTGTTTTCCAAAGTTCATCTCATTTTCAAACTAATATCAGACAATTTTAGCCATACCGGTCACACCATGCGTCAGATTGAGGTGCAGTCAATTCGTACGTGTCACAAATGACTCGTGGATCGTTTTCCTAAAGTATAAAAACAATCCGAATGCGTTTTCTCGGTTTGGCATATGTCGTTGGTGTTGTTTTCCAAAGTTCATGTCATTTTCAAACTGATATCAGACAATTTTAGCCATACTGGTCACACCGTGCGTCGGATTGAGGTGAGGTCGATTCGTACGCATCACAAATGACTCTTGGATCGTTGTCCTAAAGTATCAAAACAATCCGAACGTGTTTTATTGATTTGGCGTATGTCATTGGTGTTGTTTTCCAAAGTTTATCTCATTTTCAAACTGATATCAGACACATTTAGCCATACCGGTCACACCGTGCGTCAGATTGAGGTGCGGTCAATTCGTATGCTTCACAAATGACTCTTGGATCGTTTTCCTATAGTATCAAAGCAATACGACCGTGTTTTCTCGGTTTGGCGTATGTCATTGGTGTTGTTTTCCAAAGTTCATGTCATTTTCAAATTGATATCAGACAATTTTAGCCATACCGGTCACACCGTGCGTCAGATTGAGGTGAGGTCGATTCGTACGTGTCACAAATGACTCGTGGATCGTTTTCCTAAAGTATCAAAACAATCCGAACGTGTTTTCTCAGTTTGGAGTATGTCATTGGTGTTGTTTTCCAAAGTTCATGTCATTTTCAAACAGATATCAGACAATGTTAGCCATACCGGTCACACCGTGCGTCGGATTGAGGTGAGGTCGATTCGTACGCATCACAAATTACTCATGGATCATTTTCCTAAAGTATCAAAACAACCTGAAGGCGTTTCCTCGGTTTGGCGTATGTCATTGGTGTTGTTTTCCAAAGTTGATCTCAATTTGAAACTGATATCAGACACTTTTAGCCATACCGGTCACACCGTGCGTCAGATTGAGGTGTGGTCGATTTGTACGCGTCACAAATGACTCGTCGATCATTGTCCTAAAGTATCAAAACAATCTGAAGGCATTTGCTCGGTTTGGCGTATGTCATTGCTGTTGTTTTCCAAAGTTCATCTCATTTTCAAACTGATATCAGACACTTTTAGCCATACCGGTCACACCGTGCGTCGGATTGAGGTGCGGTCGATTCATACGCATCACAAATGACTCGTGGATCGTTTTCCTAATGTATCAAAACAATCCGAACGCGTTTGATCGGTTTGGCGTATGTCATTGGTGTTGTTTTCCAAAGTTCATGTCATTTTCAAACTGATATCAGAAAATTTTAGCCATACCGGTCACACCGTGCGTCGGATTGAGGTGCGGTCAATTCGTACGTGTCACAAATGACTAGTGGATCGTTTTCCTAAAGTATAAAAACAACCCGAATGAATTTTCTTGGTTTGGAGAATGTCATTGGTGTTGTTTTCCAAAGTTTCTCTCAATTTGAAACTGATATCAGACACTTTTAGCCATACCGGTCACACCGTGCGTCGGATTGAGGTGCGGTCAATTCGTACGTGTCACAAATGACTCGTGGACCGTTTTCCTAAAGTATCAAAACAATCCGAAGGCGTTTGCTCGGTTTGGAGTATGTCATTGGTGTTGTTTTCCAAAGTTCATATCATTTTCAAACTGATATCAGAAACTTTTAGCCATACCGGTCACATCGTGCGTCGGATTGAGGTGTGGTCGATTCGTACATGTCACAAAGGACTCGTGGATCGTTTTCCTAAAGTATCAAAGCAATCGGAACGCGTTTGCTCGGTTTGGCGTATGCCATTGGTGTTGTTTTCCAAAGTTCATGTCATTTTCAAACTGATATCAGACAATTTTAGCCATACCGGTCACACCGTGCGTCAGATTGAGGTGTGGTCGATTCATACGCGTCACAAATGGCTCGTGGATCGTTTTCCTAAAGTATCAAAACAATCCGAATGCGTTTTCTCGGTTTGTCGTATGTCATTGGTGTTGTTTTCCAAAGTTCATGTCATTTTCAAACTGATATCAGACAATTTTAGCCATACTGGTCACACCGTGCATCGGATTGAGGTGCGGTCGATTCGTACGCGTCACAAATGACTCGCGGATCGTTTTCCTAAAGTATAAAAACAATCCGAAGGCGTTTTCTTGGTTTGGCGTATGTCATTGGTGTTGTTTTCCAATGTTTATCTCAATTTGAAACTGATATCAGACACCTTTAGCCATACCGGTCACACCGTGCGTTGTATTGAGGTGCGGTCAATTCGTACGCGTCAAAAATGACTCATGGATCATTTTCCTAAAGTATCAAAACAATCCGAACGTGTTTGCTCGGTTTGACGTATGTCATTGGTGTTGTTTTCCAAAGTTTATCTCAATTTGAAACTGATATCAGAAACTTTTAGCCATACCGGTCACACCGTGCGTCGGATTGAGGTGTGGTCGATTCTTACATGTCACAAATGACTTGTGGATCGTTTTCCTAAATTATCAAAACAATCTGAACGCTTTTGATCGGTTTGGCGTATGTCATTGGTGTTGTTTTCCAAAGTTCATGTCATTTTCAAACTGATATCAGAAACTTTTAGCCATACCGGTCACACCGTGCGTCGGATTGAGGTGCGTTCGATTCGTACGCGTCACAAATGACTCGTGGATCATTTTCCTAAAGTATCAAAACAATCCGAAGGCATTTTCTCGGTTTTGCGTATGTCATTGGTGTTGTTTTCAAAAGTTTATCTCAATTAGAAACTGATATCAGACACTTTTAGCCATACCGGTCACACCATGCGTCGGATTAAGGTGCGGTCGATTCGTACACGTCACAAATGACTCGTAGATCATTTTACTAAAGTATAAAAACAATCCAAACGCATTTTCTCTGTTTGGAGTATGTCATTTGTGTTGTTTTCCAAAGTTTATCTCAATTTGAAACTGATATCAGACACTTTTAGCCATACCGGTCACACCGTGCGACGGATTGAGGCGAGGTCAATTCGTACATGTAACAAATGACTCTGGGATCGTTGTCCTAAAGTATCAAAACAATCCGAACGCGTTTTCTCAGTTTGGTGTATGTCATTGGTGTTGTTTTCCAAAGTTCATGTCATTTTCAAACTGATATCAGACACTTTTAGCCATACCGGTCACACCATGCGTCGGATTGAGGTGCGGTCGATTTGTATGCGTCACAAATGACTCATGTATCGTTGTACTAATGTATCAAAACAATCCAATGGCTTTTGCTCGGTTTGGCGTATGTCATTGGTGTTGTTTTCCAAAGTTTATCTCATTTTCAAACTGATATCAGACACATTTAGCCATACCGGTCACACCGTGCGTCGGATTGAGGTGCGGTCGATTCGTATGCTTCACAAATGACTCTTGGATCGTTTTCCTATAGTATCAAAGCAATACGACCGTGTTTTCTCGGTTTGGCGTATGTCATTGGTGTTGTTTTCCAAAGTTCATGTCATTTTCAAACTGATATCAGACAATTTTAGCCATACCGGTCACACCGTGCGTCAGATTGAGGTGAGGTCGATTCGTACGTGTCACAAATGACTCGTGGATCGTTTTCCTAAAGTATCAAAACAATCCGAACGTGTTTTCTCAGTTTGGAGTATGTCATTGGTGTTGTTTTCCAAAGTTCATGTCATTTTCAAACAGATATCAGACAATGTTAGCCATACCGGTCACACCGTGCGTCGGATTGAGGTGAGGTCGATTCGTACGCATCACAAATTACTCATGGATCATTTTCATAAAGTATCAAAACAACCTGAAGGCGTTTCCTCGGTTTGGCGTATGTCATTGGTGTTGTTTTCCAAAGTTGATCTCAATTTGAAACTGATATCAGACACTTTTAGCCATACCGGTCACACCGTGCGTCAGATTGAGGTGTGGTCGATTTGTACGCGTCACAAATGACTCGTCGATCATTGTCCTAAAGTATCAAAACAATCTGAAGGCGTTTGCTCGGTTTGGCGTATGTCATTGCTGTTGTTTTCCAAAGTTCATCTCATTTTCAAACTGATATCAGACACTTTTAGCCATACCGGTCACACCGTGCGTCGGATTGAGGTGCGGTCGATTCATACGCATCACAAATGACTCGTGGATCGTTTTCCTAATGTATCAAAACAATCCGAACGCGTTTGATCGGTTTGGCGTATGTCATTGGTGTTGTTTTCCAAAGTTCATGTCATTTTCAAACTGATATCAGAAAATTTTAGCCATACCGGTCACACCGTGCGTCGGATTGAGGTGCGGTCAATTCGTACGTGTCACAAATGACTAGTGGATCGTTTTCCTAAAGTATAAAAACAACCCGAAGGAATTTTCTTGGTTTGGAGAATGTCATTGGTGTTGTTTTCCAAAGTTTCTCTCAATTTGAAACTGATATCAGACACTTTTAGCCATACCGGTCACACCGTGCGTCGGATTGAGGTGCGGTCAATTTGTACGTGTCACAAATGACTCGTGGACCGTTTTCCTAAAGTATCAAAACAATCCGAAGGCGTTTGCTCGGTTTGGAGTATGTCATTGGTGTTGTTTTCCAAAGTTCATATCATTTTCAAACTGATATCAGAAACTTTTAGCCATACCGGTCACATCGTGCGTCGGATTGAGGTGTGGTCGATTCGTACATGTCACAAAGGACTCGTGGATCCTTTTCCTAAAGTATCAAAGCAATCGGAACGCGTTTGCTCGGTTTGGCGTATGCCATTGGTGTTGTTTTCCAAAGTTCATGTCATTTTCAAACTGATATCAGACAATTTTAGCCATACCGGTCACACCGTGCGTCAGATTGAGGTGTGGTCGATTCGTACGCGTCACAAATGGCTCGTGGATCGTTTTCCTAAAGTATCAAAACAATCCGAATGCGTTTTCTCGGTTTGTCGTATGTCATTGGTGTTGTTTTCCAAAGTTCATGTCATTTTCAAACTGATATCAGACAATTTTAGCCATACTGGTCACACCGTGCATCGGATTGAGGTGCGGTCGATTCGTACGCGTCACAAATGACTCGCGGATCGTTTTCCTAAAGTATAAAAACAATCCGAAGGCGTTTTCTTGGTTTGGCGTATGTCATTGGTGTTGTTTTCCAAAGTTTATCTCAATTTGAAACTGATATCAGACACTTTTAGCCATACCGGTCACACCGTGCGTTGTATTGAGGTGCGGTCAATTCGTACGCGTCAAAAATGACTCATGGATCATTTTCCTAAAGTATCAAAACAATCCGAACGTGTTTGCTCGGTTTGACGTATGTCATTGGTGTTGTTTTCCAAAGTTTATCTCAATTTGAAACTGATATCAGAAACTTTTAGCCATACCGGTCACACCGTGCGTCGGATTGAGGTGTGGTCGATTCTTACATGTCACAAATGACTTGTGGATCGTTTTCCTAAATTATCAAAACAATCTGAACGCTTTTGATCGGTTTGGCGTATGTCATTGGTGTTGTTTTCCAAAGTTCATGTCATTTTCAAACTGATATCAGACACTTTTAGCCATACCGGTCACACCGTGCGTCGGATTGAGGTGCGTTCGATTCGTACGCGTCACAAATGACTCGTGGATCATTTTCCTAAAGTATCAAAACAATCCGAAGGCATTTTCTCGGTTTTGCGTATGTCATTGGTGTTGTTTTCAAAAGTTTATCTCAATTAGAAACTGATATCAGACACTTTTAGCCATACCGGTCACACCATGCGTCGGATTAAGGTGCGGTCGATTCGTACACGTCACAAATGACTCGTAGATCATTTTACTAAAGTATAAAAACAATCCAAACGCATTTTCTCTATTTGGAGTATGTCATTTGTGTTGTTTTCCAAAGTTTATCTCAATTTGAAACTGATATCAGACACTTTTAGCCATACCGGTCACACCGTGCGACGGATTGAGGTGAGGTCAATTCGTACATGTAACAAATGACTCTGGGATCGTTGTCCTAAAGTATCAAAACAATCCGAACGCGTTTTCTCAGTTTGGTGTATGTCATTGGTGTTGTTTTCCAATGTTCATGTCATTTTCAAACTGATATCAGACACTTTTAGCCATACCGGTCACACCATGCGTCGGATTGAGGTGCGGTCGATTTGTATGCGTCACAAATGACTCATGTATCGTTGTACTAATGTATCAAAACAATCCAAAGGCTTTTGCTCGGTTTGGCGTATGTCATTGGTGTTGTTTTCCAAAGTTTATCTCATTTTCAAACTGATATCAGACACTTTTAGCCATACCGGTCACACTGTGCGTCAGATTGAGGTGCAGTTGATTCGTACGCGTCACAAATGACTCGTGGATCATTGTCCTAAAGTATCAATACAATCCGTACGCGTTTTCTTGGTTTGGCGTATGTCATTGTTGTTGTTTTCCAAAGTTCATGTCATTTTCAAACTGACAGCATACAATTTTAGCCATACCGGTCACATCGTGCGTCGGATTGAGGTGCGGTCGATTCTTACACGTCACAAATGACTCGTGGATCGTTGTCCTAAAGTATCAAAACAATCCGAACACGTTTTCTCAGTTTTCCGTATGTCATTGGTGTTGTTTTCCAAAGTTTATCTCATTTTCAAACTAAGTAGTAGGAATTCACTAATCTAAGGATATGAAACATAAGAAAGGGAGATCATAGATTCTCAATAAGTGTAAAGGGAGATATCAATGACCATATAAAGATAACATAAGTATTAGGAATTCACCTTCATTGTCCTATTTGTTTACATTCTTCGATCAGGTACGCTGCCAATTCGTTTCTAAAGACATTTATATCATCTTCTGAATATGAGTTTTTGCGACAGTCATAGTAGTACTGAAAAAATATAAATACACAAGGGATTAATAATTATTTTAAATAATGTAGTAATTATTTTCAAAAATACTTCTTCTGGGATGCTAGTTTGTCCATGAAATACGATCTCTTTCATAAATTTACAAACATAATAACTGCAGTCCTTGTCATTTGTTTGTTTCGGACACTACAGAAACATTGAGAAAAATAAGTAATTTGTTTTGATTTGTATTTGGATAGTGAAATATAATTATATATACCTAGATACTTCTCCATTTGTAGATCTTGTGGTCATTGTCTTCCTTACGCCCTGGATTCATTCCAGCCTTTAGACGATATTCATACATCGCCCTATCATAACAAAATCATCATTAAAAGATAATATAAATTATATAACTAGATATTTAGTTCTAAAATGTTGGATCTAGTGTATTACAAATTGAAAATCGCCATCATGTGTGGCCGGTTAGTTGGATATCCATGCAGTGAATCCAGAAAATAAATCTTTAGAGTATCCAAATTGACTGCAATGAGCATCCAATGTTCTCTAAAAACACAAAAAGAAATAAGTACTGATAGAAATGAAAATATAATTGATATGATTAAAATATAGAGTTTTAACCTTGCATCGTTGGTATTAAAAAGAGCCTGTCAGTCGTAATTCTTCTTTGAAACGTTCTGAGCAGATTTGACATCAATTCAGACTGAAAATTAGAATCTATTTCTGTTCGTTGTGTAGAAATGGTGTGAGGAATAATGAGTCCAAATTTGTATTCATGGGCAAATCCCTTCAAATTTTTTTCATATATACTCCTGTGAAAGATATGAGATGTATTTATCCATAATTATCAAAGTATATCAGCTTCTGTAAAATCAAATCATGAAAACATACCTCATGTATACATTTATAACTGAGGCGCCTAGCCAGTCGTATGTGATGATCCTAGAAACAGCGTCTGCACTAACGAAATCCATTGTTTCCTCTCCGTACATATCTTTTTCACAAACAATTTTATGATTCTTTCCGTCTTTCATTTTCGTATCCACATGATCTTGTAATGATATTAAATGTGGATATAGAACGGGCGTGGTGAACGTGCTCTCAGTAGATCGTTTTGATCGGTTGGTTGATCCAATCTTGGAGCCGCTCTTTCATTTTAGCTTCTCCATTTTATCCTTCTGTAATAACATTCATCGGTTCAGCCATTTTCTAATTTAATATTAATTGTTCTGCTTGAAAAATGAACTGGAAATGAATACCTCCTGCTCGACGTGTTTTTTTTACAAGATTTGACGGCCACACAACGAATGTTCCATTAGCTCTTTCCACCGTATGAATGTCGTCATCGTCATTTGGCACGGGTAGCTCGGCGCTCGGCTCATTAGCTATGTTAATCGACACATTGACATGACCGGTTGGAAGGGGTCTGGAGTGTAGCGTGTCATTCTACATATTGAACAACGTAGCCCTCGCTACAAGGCGATGGGTGGGAGTTGACAGATATAAATCACAGTCATTTTCACCCTGCAGAATATCATTAAATGAGTGGTATCAGTGTATATGTGATTCACATCTCCCAAAAACGAATATTATAACATTGATTACCTCGGTTAAGTCAGGTCTTTGAGGGGAACGGCTCGCCTCAAAGCTGGTGAGGAGTGGATCTTCTCGCGGGGGTTGTTCTTGAGATGTTTGTTCTCTTCGCCTCTCCTCCATCAAACTCTTTAGTATCTCTCCTTGAGTTTGGATTAGTTCTTCAAGGGTAGCTACTCTATCTCTCATTACATGCAATTCTTTAGTTTCTTCATCCTCTTGTTTTTTTTCTTAAAATATGTCTTGGGTGACACCCCAAAACCCACACCTCTGACGCGGCCATACTGTTCTGGCTGTTTCAAGGCCGTTGAAAGTATATCTGCATCCGGTGCGGGTGTTGATGTTTCCTGTGACTATGTCAAATAGAAAATATGAAAAAATTTGTAAGCATCGTTATGTAATAGTGATTTAAAGAAAAACATGTTTATATTATGTCATACACACACATGTTTCCCACACTTTTTGTGTGTTTTCATCAATCAGTTTCCCCTCTTTATTAACACGAGCCTCCTTCCATAGCACATGGCGTGGAATGTATGTGACTTGAGATTTTGCTTCATCAATCTTCTTATAAGCAGAGAAACATGGTTACAGTGTTGTTTTATGTCACATAAAGTTATTACAGTACCTTTTAAAATACATACCAATTGTTTTTCAATTGAAGCGTACCCCAACCTTGCTTTACGGTAGGGGTACGCAGGTTTTGGCACCCGTTCTTTATTTCCAGCACTCAGTTGCTGTTTCATAAATAAAAACCTATCAATCAATGTGATGAATATAAGCAAAGTTACACAACGTGTAACCAAACATAATGTACCTGAAAATTCTTTTCCGCACGACGGTTGCAAAACGCATCCCACGTTCCTTGGGATATCAAGTGTGCATAAAGAGGAGGCGGGTGTGGCTTGATTTTCACTTCAGCATCTTTCAGATGATTTTTCGTTAAAATGGTGTGAATGCCTCTATGAATCCTTCCTGCCAGTCTGAAAACATATTCTTTGTGCGAAACATCTACTATAAATGCACTCTACAAGAGATGATGAAGGGTTAGTCAATATTTCAATATTTTATTTTATTTTAATAAATTAAATAGATGATATCATAATGTTACTGTAATATCTTCCCACATTAATGTTTTCAACCCGCTGACATCATGGTGCCACGACTCTACGTCAATAGGCACGCGTTGTCGAGTGATGATTCCAATATAGCTACTAAACATGGCTTTGTTGGGGTTTACATGCTGGCCTAGCTTATTCCATCCCACCTCAAATTTGATGCCTTTTGCTTTTTCCTTAAGGATTTTATCTAAAACTGTCAAACTACGGCGCACCTATTTTTTTGTGTCGATGGGGTTTCATCGCCTACCATTTCCTCAGTTTCTGCATTATCATTATGTTTCTCCGAAACACTAGCTTCGGCACTGACACCAGCTGCAACAGGTTGAGAGACCTGTTGTACGTCAGCAGTGGGACCAGCTGCAACAGGTTGAGAGACCTGTTGTCTCTCAGCAGCGAGACCAGCTGCAACAGGTTGAGAGACCTGTTGTACGTCAGCAGTGGGACCAGCTACAACAGGTTGAGAGACCTGTTGTCTCTCAGCAATGGGACCAGCTGCAATAGGTTGAGAGACATGTTGTGTCTCGGGATTGGGTGCATCAGCAGGTGAAGAAGTCATTATATGCAGAACTGGTTTAAAATTTAAGTTAGATCACATAAAAGCAGCAGCGAACAGATAATAACATAATGTAACACAATCTATATTACAATAAAAATCAATAACCTGATTATTGAACTCCCTTTTTTTTAAAAGGCAGAAGGGATTTGACCCCTCTATCAACTATCCATATCCCTTCATTGTGGTCTCCTCTGACATACAAAACGTTGTCTACATTGATACCACTGCGAAATGATTGCGAAATACCAATGAAAGGATCATCTTCCGTTGAATTTTCATCTGACCCTTCAACTGTTTTGGTCGATAACAGAACAATTGACCAGTTTTGGTTTGCGGGATCGGGAACATAAAATTCTTGCACTGCCTGTGATGCCATTATAAATGGTTCATCTTTCTCCCCTTCCTTACTGAAATCAACTTTCACAAATCCCAAATCATCTATTTTAACAGCACTCCTGTTATCAACCCACTTTCATTGAAATATCAGAACTTGAAATTTCGTATAATCCAACTCCCATATTTGTTTGATGATGAAAAAGTATGACATATTAGCATAAATTGGATTTCTGTCCTTAGCACCGGAAACATGCATCCCTTCAGCCACAAGTGTAACCCCACTATTCTACATGGTACTGTCTTCATCATGTTCATTAGTATAAAATGTATAACCATTAACTACATAAGAATTGTAAGATAATGCATAAACACTTGGTCCTCCGGCTAGCCATCGAAGTCGTTCCGAAATAGACTTTGGATTTTCATCTGACTTCTTAAAAATATGATCTCGAAACCATCCTATAAACTGTCGATTATGTGTATTTGATATCTATTTTTCATCCCTTGATGGATTCAATTGCCTAAGAATTTCTTTGTGGATTTCAACATATGGGTCAACGTCAAAACTGTTATGCAAAACATAAAGGTGGGCCTGCTCCCGATCTATAATATTGATTGTGATGACCTTTCTTCCAGAAATTCCTTCACCCTCTAACCACCCAGTGTGATGAGATTTAGGTAAGCCAATGCTCTCCACACCAGACAAGTATTCGGTACAGAATTCAACGTCTTCCTCAACAATATATCGCTCTGCAATACAACCCTCTGGCCGACTTCGATTTTTGACATACCCTTTCAAAATCGTCATATACTGTTCAATGGGTTTATCCATCTGTAATGTAGAGGACCACATAGTCGAATCTCTCTCACCATGTGGACCATCAAATTAACCATCATATCAATAAATGAAGGCGGGAAGAACATTTCTAATTCACATAATATGACGACAATTTCTTTTTCCATAGCTGGCAATTTCGTCGGGTCTATAACTTTGCTGCATATAGCTTCGAAGAAGAAACACAGTTTCGTTAATGTATGGTGGACATTCTTGGGAAAAATGCAACGTAAATCAATTATAATGAGATTTTTCATCAAAACATGACAGTCATGTGATTTCAGACCTTTTAACATCAAGTCGCTCATTGACACAAGGTTACTGATATTTGACGAATACCCCTCTGGAACTTTTACGTCATTTAAGAAGTTGCAAAACTGATATCTCTCCTGCCTGGAAAGAGTGTAAGCAGCAGGAGGAAGAAATGTTCGTTTTTCACCCTTTACTGGTGCCAACTCTTCTCGTATTCCCATCTCATCCATATCCAACCTAGCCTTAATTCCATCTTTTGTTTTTCCAGATGTATTTAGCAACGTGCCAATAACACTGTCAAATACATTTTTTTCTACATGCATAACATCAATAAAATGTCTTACATACAGAAAATTCCAGTATTGTAATTCAAAAAAAAATTGATCTCTTTTTCCAACTGTTTTTCGTAAGGTTTTTCGAAGCCGGTTTACCAAAAGTAGTGTCCAAATTTTTAACGTTCTCAAACAATTGATCGCCTGTTAGTGGAGACGGTGTTGTACGTTCTTCTGAACTTCCATCGAATGATGTCTTCCAAGAACGGTACTTATGTCGTCGTGGTAGAAATCTGCGATGTCCTAGAAACACAGTTTTCAATGAATGTTTCAGCCTAATTGATTGTGTACCTTCTTCGAAAACGGGACAGCCTTGAGTTCCATTAATGCTATATCCTGCCAAATTTCCATACGCTGAGAAGTCATTTATCGTCCCATACAACATGACTCTCAAAGTGAAATCTTCCTTTCTATAAGCATCATACAATGTAACACCTGAATCCCACAATAATTTCAAATCGTCGATCAATGGAGCTAAATAAACATCAATATCATTACCCGGTTGTTTTGGTCCTGATATAAGCATAGATAACATGATGTATTTTCGTTTCATTCATAACCACAATGGTAAGTTATAATTTATCAACATAACCGGCCATGTACTGTGACTGCTGCTTTGAAAACCAAAAGGATTCACACCATCTGTAGATAATGCAAGATGAAGGTTTCTCGACTCGTTTCCAAATTCAGGATACTCATGATCAATTCTCTTCTACTGAGGAGAGACTGTCGGGTGACGTAGTATCCCATCTTTAATTCCTGTATCTGCATGCCATGTTAATTGTTCTGCAGTCTCCTCACTTCCATATAGGCGTCTAAACCTTGGAATGATTGGAAAGTACCATACAACTTTAGTAGGACTGGATTCATCTTTCTTGTATCTAGAAGCACCAAACACTGGGCATTCTTTAAGTGATTTGTGGTCCTTGCGAAAGAGTATACATTCATTCGGGCAGGCGTGTATTCTTTCAGAGATCATACACATAGAGCGTAGCATTTTTTTGGCATCGTATGTTCGGCTCGGGAGCTCATTGTCTTCTGGGAGCATGTCATTCAAGAGGGCAAGTAGTTTCGTAAAACTGTCGTCACTCCACCCATTATCTGCTTTCAAATTATAGAGCTTCAGTACAACTGACAATGCTGTATATTTAGTGCAACCAGCATACAATGGCGTCTTTGCAAAACTTTTTAACTTCTCAAACAATTTTGGGCAATCACGAAGTTCATCTTCGAAGGTCCTTGTTATTTTCTCAATACTATCTTCATCATCATTCACATATGTAATCACATCCTCCATACGGTCATCTTCATTGTTCATGTTTGTAATCATATCAGATGATCCATAAAACGCAGTGTAACCCCAGTCACTACCTACATTCGTTGTTTCCCCGTGTTTATTCCAACATGTAAAACATTGATCTATTCCGTGACAGATCAAGTGTTCTTCCAACTCATCTGGACTAATTTGTTTTGAATAACAACAGCGTAAACACAGACAAAGGATTTGAGAAGAGTCACATGCATGATCTATTGCAAACTTGATAAATTCTTTCACGCCTTCTTCATACTCTTTTGTCAACCGATTGGAATTCATCCATTGTTTATTTATATTCATCCTATTTAAAATCCATAGGATAAGTATATAGGTTAAAGGAGAAGGAATATGAGTATAATTTAGATAAAAAACAAGATACATCAAGGAAATAAAGGAATAAATAAATACCAAAATAAAAAATATATTGGGAACCACTACAATCCCCAAGCCTCACATCAATATGATACCACCGTGCGCTAGTGGAGGAGGAGGATGAGGCAGCGGACTTGGAGGAGGAGGAGGAAGCGCCGGTGGAGGAGGAGGAGGACGAGGCTGCGGTGGAGGAGAAGGAGGAGGAGGAGGAGGAGGAGGAGGAGGAGGAGGAGCAGAGAAGGAGGGGGAGGCGGAGGCAGCAGAGGAGGAGGAGGATGAGGCCGGTGGAGGGGAGGAGGAGTAGGAGCAGAGGAGGAGGAGGCGGCCGCGGCAGAGTAGGAGGCAGCGGAGGTAGCGAAGGAGGATGAGGAAGGCCGTGGAGGAGGAGGAGGAGTCCGCGGGGGAGGAGGAGGCACCGGCGTGACCGCGGCGTGACCGCAGCGCGTGGAGGAGGAGGAGACGTGGAGGCACTGGCGGCACCGGCGGAGGAGGAGGAGGCATCGGCGGAGGAGGAGGAGGCCGCGGTGGAGGAGAAAGCACCGGAGGCACTGGCAGCAGCGCGGAGGCAGGGCAGAGGCAGGGCAGAGGCAGTGAAGGCAGCAGAGGAGGAGGAGGATGAGGCCGGTGGAGGGGAGGAGGAGCAGGAGCAGACGAGGAGGTGGCGGCCGCAGAGGCACCGGCGTGACCGCGGCGTGACCGCGGCGTGACTGCGGCGTGACCGCGGCGTGATAGCAGAGGAGGAGGCGGCCGCGGAGGCACCAGAGGCACCGGCGGAGGAGGAGGAGGCATCGGCGGAGGAGGAGGAGGCCGCGGTGGAGGAGGAGGCACCGGCGGCAGCGCAGAGGCAGGGCGGAGGTAGGGCGGAGGCAGCGAAGGCAGCGGAGGAGGAGGAGGATGAGGCCGGTGGAGGAGGAGGAGGAGGAGTAGGAGCAGAGGAGGAGGAGGCGGCCGCGGCGTAATAGGAGGAGGCGGCGGCCGCGGAGGCACCGGCGTGACCGCGGCGTGACTGCGGCGTGACCGCGGCGTGATCGCGGCGTGACCGCGGCGTGACCGCGGCGTGACCGCGGCGGGACCGCGGCGTGACCGCGGCGTGACCGCGGCGTGACCGCTGCGCGCATAGGAGGAGAAGACGTGGAGGCACTGGCGGCACCGGCGGAGGAGGAGGAGGCATCGGTGGAGGAGGAGTAAATCGTTTCTGATGGATCCTACCTATGAATCCTTATACATATAGTTCACACACAGGACCATAAACAGTGGGCCTCAACATATGAATTTAAACAATGAGTATCCTCATTAGACTCTAAAATTTTATATCTTTTACGTGATGATAATATAATAGAATATGTGATGAGAGTAAGATTCCCCACTATACCAATGGCTCAAATCCCATCCTCCCATAGGTGATGGGTATATTATGCTTTATATGGGGCACCTAATAGAAGTTAGGTGATAAGAAGTGGATGCCTTTTTTGATTATAATAAGAAAATTTCATATCCTAAGATGAAGAAGGAGAATAAATTATTTTATGACGTCCAATTATAGACTCATCATTCTATTATGTGTTGAATATATGACAACATCATGGACTGGCATGAGAAATATAGAAGAATTTTCTTGATGCCCAATTCCTAACACAATTATCCTCTCTGAATGAATGGCTATCACACCCTAAAGAAGAATATATAGAATTTAAAAAATTTCATAGGTATATGAAATTTGAAATAGGATCTATAGACATTTATTAATTCTATTATAGGGAACCAAAGACGAAAATATATATAGAGAGATATATTTCAACCTCATGTCCTCCCACTTTAATCATAGCATCTTCATCATCACGATGTTGGTGATAGGGTTCTTGCATTTGGAAAATAGGAATTTGGGACCTAGATCATGACCATCCTAGAAACATATTACACAATGATCTTAATATAAATACTTGTAAAATATATTGATAACCTGATGTGAAGGTGCGGTAGCCGGAATCCGGTGGGAGGGCAGCGACGGAGGCGGCGTGGCGCGATGGAGGGAACAAGCTGGGAGGGCGTCTGTTGGGCCGGGGAGCGACAGAGGGGACCGTGATCGCCGAGGGAGCCGCGCAGGGACCGACAGCGTGGTGAAGGGGATGCGGGAGCAGCGGGGTCAGAAGGAGGTCGCGCGAGGGAGCGGCGCCGGAGGGGGAGCGGCGCCGGAGGGGGAGCACGCCGGAGGGGGAGCGCGCTGGAGGGGCAGTGCACTGGAGGGGGAGCGCATCGGCTGGGCTGCTACGCAGAGGAGGGGGGCCGCAGGGAGAGAGATGGAGAGAAGGGGGAGGGGTTTCGGCGGCCGCGGCGGAGGAGAAGGAGGCGGAGGCAGCGGCGGCAGCGGCACAAACGAGGGCTTCCGCGAGGGCTTGATTGTGTGCGGGGAGGAGGAAGAGGACCCGCGGGTTTTTAATAAATCCGCGGGACCCTTTATCAGCGCTAAAATGAAAAGCGCTGATAAATACAGCCTTTATCAGTGCTAAAAAAGCGCTGATAAAGTTGACCTTTATCAGCGATTTTCTAGTGCTGATACAGTGGAAGGCCTTTATCAGCGCTTTTGTTAGAGCTGATAAAGGTCTGGCCCTTTATCAGCGCTTTTCCGTTAGCACTGATAAAGGCAGGCGCATGCCTTGCCCAGTTTTGTGGTAGTGTAAACAAAAGAAAGATTCCTTACATACCATGTAGTAAAAGTAATAAATGGGTAAAAAGGACTTTAAACATACATAAAAACACTTTTAGACAACATGGAAATGGATGATAACAATAACCCTAGTAAATACTTACGTATAAGCAATCTCAGATAAAAAATGAGATTTGCACAATTATCCCTTACCATAGGTCCGATTTTCTTCGTAAGTGTACGAACCTCCTGTATAATGATTTAAATAATGTTATTGACTTATTACAGAATCTTATTAATTTTTATTATATCATATATGGTTCACTTATCACTTTATATTAACCGTTCTTTTGTAAATTTATGTTAAAGTAGCGTTTTGGGTAAAATCGTTTCATTTGTCGTTCGTGTTTTAACTTGTAATTATTCATATGATTACATAGATCATGATTACTTACATCCAATATTTAAAACATGATTTATATATAATATATATTCATAATATACATATATATAATAGATCGATAAATGGAATGAAATACGCCGTTCACGGAGACGGTAGGTCGTACGTACACATTAACGTTTTTTTCGTTTCCTCATTGAATTGAATGGAATTAATTGGATGACATATATATATATATATATACATAAATCCAGTACCATTATTATGTCATATATTTCATGATTACTTATTATATATACTTTATAATCATTTATGAATGGTTAATCATTGAGAATGAATCTCATCGCGTCGTGGAGACGGTATTCCGTACGTATGCATGAGCGATGATATCATTCCCATGATCATGGAATTTAATTGGAGTGTATGTATACTATAACAGAAACAATATCACTTTACAATAATCATATATAGTTAATATTTACTCCATTATACCCATCCAAGTAAGCTGGTGGTGGAAAATAGATTACACCACGGCGTGGAGACGGTATTCTGTACGTACGCACGCGCAGTGATTTCATTTTCCGTAGGATGGATAGATGGTGAAATATGGTTGCTTCATACTTATAATAACATATCATTATATGAGTGATACTGATTTTATTACTTAAAAATGAAACAACTAAAGAAGAATATGTGGAAGAAGAAATAAAGTTGGAAGAATCGGTAACAGACATTACCTCTTCTTTGAAACACCTCTTTGAGACCTCCTCTTAGGGCACTAAAATTGGTCTTTGAAGAAGACCAGGACCACTAGGATGTTTCTAGGGAAGTGGTAAAGTGAAATGGTCAGGGTTTAGACGAGAATAAAAGCTCAAATTGGTGTTAGGAAGAGAGGGATTAGGTTCCCTTTTATAAGGGAGGTGAGGGGCACCTTTAGAAATCTTAAAAATATTAATTTATAATAAATCTAACCCCACTTAAAACCTCCAAAAATGACTCATATTGGAATATTAGATGATATAGGGTTGTAATCGCATCAAAAAATAAAATTTAGACATGTTAGGAATTTATTTTAAACATTATAAACTTGATTTTGCTTTATTTAATCAATTTAATTTTATTTGTGTTAATAACATTCTAAATACTAAATTATAACAAATAATTACTGATTTGTTGTGAATTGTCCATATTTGGATACTTTATAACATTTTATATCTTATAAATTTAAATTTATAATTTGTAAATATTTTTGTGATTTTTAAACAATTTAAAAATATGTTATTTTTATAAAGTAACAATAGTGTCAATTTTGACACTATTCTTTTATTTGAATTTAAATAAAATATATACTGAAGATATGTCTGAAATAAAAGCTTTAATAGATTTATAAAAGGACATATGTAACTAGAAACTTAGTGGAGAACAATAGATTGTTCATATATCATTTATTTAATATTTTTAAAACCATTTGTTTGGTTTATCTTTTAATAAAATAATTACTACATCATTTTTGTATAATTATTTAATATACTTATTTTTTGAATAAAAATTAAAAATAAAATCCTATGATGAAGATAAATATATTACCTTTCACAATAATACTTTTAATCTATTTTATCATCTTAAAATAACAATATTTAAATTTTTATATTTATTAAATTATGTAGGTGACAACTTTGGAATCATCTAAAATAAAATAATATAAATGTCATAATCGCTTTTATAAGGTTCCAAATGGTCAAATATTTGACCATTGGATGATTAGGGTTTACTGTTACATGACCAGTAAGTTTTGTTCAGGGTTTTGGGCATTTTATGGTTACTATTAGTTTAATAAAAACTAAATTCTTGATTGTTCACTAGATAAACAATTTCTGCATCACTATTGTGTTACAATTAATGATAATTATTTAATCCCTAAAAATTATAAATAAATTTATATGATTTTGATAATTTTATTATATTTCTATAGACTATTTATTTTTGAAGTTTCATAATGTTTATAACTAAATTAAAATTAATATACTTATAATATTTAAGAGAGTGACATGTTGTCACTTTCTTTGGTTTTAATAATAATTAAGTTATTTTCATCAAATAATGTACATTAAATGATTCTAATCTGACCCTTAGGTGATATGGGTCGACTTTTAGTCATCCAATAATATTTTTTCAGGTGTTAGGGTAATTTTATAATCTTATATTTACCCTTAATTACCCAATTTACCTTTAACTATTGTAAATAAAATTTAACGTAGTTACTATTCATAATGCCCAAAAATAAAAAGTAGTCTATTAATATAATATGGACCAACTGATTCCAAATATGGAATAAATTTTTCCAAATTCAATACACAGAATATTCAGAAATTAAATTAAAATTAATCCCGTTTTTTGAAAGAAAATGGGTTTTTGTTTAAAACATTGCAAAAGATTGAATTGAATTAACCTACGAATTCAATGTAAAATTAATTCTAATGACATAAATTATATTAAATTGTAAAAATATATTCTATTTATATTTTAAAACCATTAAATATTATAATTTATCCATTTATATTATTACTATGAAAGAAGTTGTTTTTAATTAAAATATATCGTCTTTTTACTATTCATTAAAATATGAATGTTATCAGAAAAATATCAAAACATAATACAATGTAAATTTTTATATCCTGATTCAAAATAAGATGTCTATTTTGTAAAATTGAACTTATAAACATGTCAAAAACTAGATTTAATGTGGGTGCGCCATCAAAAGGCGTCAAAAATGCTTTTTTTTAAATACTTATTTTACCCGAAAAATTTATTTTGTTCTTATACCAGGTTCTAGAGAATGTAGAAGATTAATAATAATGTTATCAAATTCAAAATTTAGTAAATAAAATTCATAACAGCTAGTTCATAATAATATTATAATAATATATCGTTGTTTAGTAACACCCGATATTGCATAAAACACACGCTATCGAGGAAGGTCGTGATTGCTCGTAATACAAACCAAGTCAGGGTTGTGTGTCGTGCAAGCTCCTTTTGGTGTAGTGTACAACACAAGACATTAATTAAATTAAAAATAATATTTTTCATAAAATCTCGGGGTGTTACACAATTGGTGAGGGAAAATTAATTGTAGAACACCGACTGAAAATCAACCCAGATCATGCCCTCATGATGACCAACATGTTTAATCACATCCCAACAGTGATTTGGAAAATCTAATAAAATATAGGTGGAATACTTGACCCTACTATTTGGTTTTATATCTAAATTATTTAATATATACTTGGTCACCTCTATCCAAGACTCAACACATGTGGATCACCATCCATTTAAAAAATTGGAGGATACAATAGATGGAACTCAAAATTCAAATCATCCATAACAGGTGAAGTTCATGGATCACATGTTATGTACTACAAAATAAATGGAAAACTATCTCAAAGTTGAGAATCAGTTCCTAGATTGCGTATAGTCAGAAGTTCCTCATGTGTTACTCCTAGAAGTATAAATAGTTGCTCAAGGCCCACCATCTTTGGAGCATGGTGATAACCACCATCCAGGCACACAAAATGAAGACATCACAGTTGGAAAAATAAAAAACTATATATCAGATAACTCATATGTATACATATTAATAGATTTGAGCACTAGTAGATGTATATTATAAGAGTAAGTAATTACAATATGTGTTATAACTCCCTACCTAAACTCGTAAAAAGTTATGGTATTGGAGTGGGTTTAGATTTAATTTTTTTGGGGTTCTAATATGTGAAAGGCCACTCGCACAATTCGACATCACATAAAATCATCCATTTCATTTTAATAAGTAAGGATTTATTTTTTATTTTTTTATTTAAATATATATATGTTTAATGGTTTTTATAAACGATAATCATTCATAGCTAATAAATCCCCTTACACATTATATATGAAAGTGAAATATATTTAATTTAATTTATCCAATATAAATGTAGTCTTAGAATATATCAGTTAACATGTTAGGGATCGACTAAGAAAAATTACCTTTCCAATACTTGGCGGACCATACACCTCATGAATTGAAACTTGAAATTGTTCAATTATAACCAATGTATAGTTCATGTAAGAGAGGTACATAGATGAAATAGGAATAAAATAGTTATTTAAGATTAAACCATTATCATATACAGTGAAACAATATTTAGATTGATTGTGAAACATTATATAACATATGCCTTTATGGTGGAGAAGACATTAGTAGCATAAGAATATATTAAAACCATATCTCACGGAACAAACATATGAAATGAATGGAATGAAATAAGTTAAATACATATATATTTGAAGGACTATGAAATTAATTTGAATTCTATGCTCCTATAATGATGCATGAAATAATTTTATTTTCCATAATAAAACAATCTAAACATCTATAATGAATATAAAAATAACACACTCATGTTAATCACTCAATAGCTAATGCATAACAACTGTAATAAGAAACATTTAGAAAATCATTTTCCCATTATCCAAAAACATGTTATTTACCCTAAAATGGGTTAACTATGACCATCCATGACTTATTACCGAGTTCCATCATGATCGTAATATCAAAGGAATTTTTTACAAATAATATGACAAAAATAAAAGTAAATTTCACTACAACAACTTTGTGAAATATTGACCTAGTTTCCACTCAGTGGTGCCCCTGTTCAGTGGGTCGTGAAGTCTAATGCGCACCTCCACATATTCTAAAGGCTTCCAAAAAATATTGAGGGCCTATGGTGTGTTTAGGGGGAGACTATGACATTATGATAGACAGTAGAACACCAGATATGTAATAAAAAAATGTAATAGAATGAGTATAATAATTAATAACTAAATGGATGAATCTATTTCTAATAAAAAAAATTAATACAATAGATAATAATACTAATGAGTTGGAAACTAAATCAGAAAAAATGATAATAATTCAATTTCATGTATTTCTATAGAAAAAAAAGATACAAAACACAATAATTTATTCCATACATTCAAAACCAAAAGAATAAAATGGCCAAAACTGTACTGCATACTGAGCACTGCCCATTCATCTTCAACCAAGCTCCATCATAAAGAAAGAATACAATTCAATTTTCCAAATCCTGATGCCGACCATAATCCACACCTATATATATAATCATCATTTGTAACATCAGTTCATCAAATAGGGTGTGAGATAAATCTAAAGTGGAAACCACCAAAAATGACAATACAATTGTGTAAGTGTATAAAAACTACAATGGTGTTCATGTATATATATATATTTATATGTAATGAAAATATAGTAACATAAATATCACTATACATACTTCATTATTAACTACTGTATGAACATGTGAACATTAATTAATTATGTCCATTTCATAATATGTGCTAGTGCACTATATATGAATGACAAAATATATTAATATCAATGGAGTAACAAAGTAATCCTATAATGACTATTATAATAAAATAGGATCCAATGTAATAAACTAGGAATCTGTTACCTCAGGGGTTGATCCAATGTAGTAATATCATACAGTCTGGCTAAGTAGTCTAGGTGTGATCTAAGGGAATATCCCAATGAATTCTTCTATAAATTTTTTACCCAAGTCCATGGTTATTGTCCATGGTAAGAACATGATAAGCATGAATTATCTCAATGGTTGTGATTCCATGGCGGAATACATCTAAATACATCGAAATTTTTTCAAGTACTGCATCTAAGGAATCCTTATACATTGAATGATAGTGAAGGGATCATATTACATCATGTTAAGAAACCTCCAGTATTCTAGGACCCTGTTTCATGGTGGGTGTCTTCCTTGGAAACAAAATCCGTGAATAAGAATGACTTCCTATGGTTTCTCAAGGTATTCCCATGGGAAGCAATGTTATGAATGACCACTCTTATAAAGATAAAAAGATTCATATGTAATGGGATAATTATACAAATTTAATTATTTAATAACAAATGAAAAAAATTATATTTATTTATTAAATTCATCATTTCATTTCCATTCAAAATCTGTTACAAGGATACAAATATATGTGCCCATTTATGAAATTCATTCAATATTCTATAATATGGTCCATTCCATCAACTTTCACAATGATTTCAAGGTATATTTAAAACATGCATCGATATTCAATTAAATAATAATTTAATAATCCAATTAATATAAATATATATACATTCCATTAAGCATTGAAAATATTCTTTGTTTAATTAGAGACACTTATAGATCAGTCAACTGATACTATACATGATCATTCCATTAAAAGTTAATTTTTTTAAATCAATTACCTTCATTATTTAAAATTCTAGCTAACCCAAATGGTTTCATGTCTAGTCCCATCACAAGACATAACAAAATATAAATCTTCACACACTAAATGGGGTTGTCTTTGTTGTTTTCATATCCTCCAACTATCTTATGATCAATTAAAAAAGGGTTCTATTACATGAGTTAAATAATAATAATAATTTTATATAAATTAAATCGTTAATTTATAGTTAATGTATTTTAGACATGTTGGAAATAGTGTATAAAACATTGATACATGAGGGATAATTCATAGACTAAATACACTGAAACTGTATCACTCTACTCATCTAGTATCAACAACTAGTTTTCCGATGATTTGAATAATTTATAATAATGTATCAACACTAAAAATATATGGCATATGATCTAACATCAAAATAGCACTTATGATAAAATTAATCATGATGAAATGTTCCTATGTATTGGAAAACAAAGTTGTGGCTATTCGATGATCCCAATGAAGTTATAATCAGATTTTATATGGTCATGATGTAGAAGAATATTTCATAATTTGGTAGGGAGTTATTCAATAAAGTAATAGGTCATTACATTTTGGAAATTATAAGGAGGAAAAAATATAGATTTTATGAATATTTCAGGGGGGATTGTATTTTTTCTAAAAATTATGGGCCGCATGATTTGGCCACATGGTTGGAAAAACGATTCATGAACCGTGAGTAGGACACTCTTCATAGAGGGAACCCACATGGTTTGGATTTGTGATTAGATTAATTATTTTCCAAAATTTATATTAATCTCAAATAGAAGATATAAAAAAATTTCTTGGGAGTGAGGCATGGGTACGTATTTAGTTAATGTCATAGACCCTTTTTTCATCGAAAACAGTACAAATGATTATAATAACCATGTGGTCTGGGCTGCATTGTTTCAAATAGTCATATAACATGGTGGATTATTCACCGTGCTATAATTATAATATCTGATGAATCAATTTAAATCCCCATAAATTTTATTTCCTCATAGAGAATCCATTTTAGGTCCAATATGAAGAATTAGATGAAAATTTAATAGATCAATACATCCATGTAAATATAGGTTCTTATTTGTTTTAAAAACCCCAATAATGTATTGGGTAAAATTAAAAGAGTTTAATAGAAATAGTATCTTATAATGTCTATGGTTATAGCTATTTTATGTTACTCATATAAAAAGTACAACTATTAAATTTGATAAGTTACTCCTATTAAGATGTCAAAGTTAACTTGTATGTCAATCGTATGACATGGATGAATATAAGTAGTGATAAGATACTATAATGAAGTTGAAAAGGATGAATTTTGATAATTTAATCCTATTAAGTTATAGAGATAACTAATATAGGTTACCGCTAATTAAACGAAAAAACTATCCTATTATGATATTTTAGGATGAATGTGGGATTCCACAATATTCAAGAATAGGGATTTCTTTTATTTATTTGGGTTTTAATGGAAATAGTTTAATTTAAATTGGTAAGAAAATGAGTTTATGAATAAATAAATTTTTATAACCAATTTAAACTAGATTAATTTTATTTGGTAATTTTATTCATTTTTATGTAATCAATAGTCTCTTGTTGTTGTGTTTTTTAATTTCCTCATGCAAATTTTTTTATAAAAATCTTTAGGACAAAATTGAGGTTTAGGAGTGAGTAAATTATTATTTGATCTCAATATTTATTTATATTAAAAGGAAAACATACTTATGTATATTTTTTAAAAAAAACATATTTATTGTTTTTATTTCTTTTCTATCCCATACTAAGCATTGTTTTACTCATCCCACATATTGATATAATTTTTGTTGCGCCTAATGTATTATAAGAATTTAATAAATATGAAGGTCGATATGTCTTGGAAAAATAATAAAGATAATGAATAAAATATAAATTTAATGAAAAGAACCTATTTATATAGCAAAATGTATGTTGATTTGGAATTGCCACTTTTTATTTAATGGGTTTCATAATTCCCAAAGACTCTAAATGCAAGAGTTCCTCAAAATGTATTAATTTGAACCCTTTTTATAAATAATGTAATTAATCATTTTAATTGGATTGGGTGTTATTTTTGTTATGAAATAATGGTATCTTATAACATTATATCTTATGATTTTAGTTTAGAATAAAATTGTATTATTCTATAGAAACAAGATGAGTATGCTAAGCTGGAATATGGTTATTGATGGGGATTAAACACTAATTTAAAAAAAGATTAATATAAGTTAATATAAATAAGAACTCCATGGTATTTATTTCAATTAAAATTATGATTTTTTTAATATAATCATAGGAAATATTTTTGGGTTTTGTAAATTGTTGGAGCTAGTATTTAAAAAGTTAATAATGTAAGTGAAGGAATCTATGGTATTTTATCAAATGAGTAACAAGTGGGATATAAGGAGGATTTAAAGATCATGTGGTTATTCTTAAAAATATTTTTAAATTTATAGTTAATAAACTAAAAATATTTGTTCTTCCTAATGTATAATAAAATAGGAAATATAGTATCCTAGAAATTTAACTGAAAAAGATCATGAAGTGGAAAATCATCAAAGTCATTCCTATTAAATAATGTGAAGAATTTCCCATATAAATGTAGCAAAGTAATAAAAAATATGACCTTTTAAATAAGTAATATAAAAATAAACATCAAAGTAAAATTTAAAGTCCAATTAACATAATGGAGATGAATACAGTTTCTTATAAGGAATGAAATGAATAATTTAAATGTTGGAGTATACGAATTATTAAAATTAATTCCACATTCAGAAAGCTCGTAAAGGGGACCATTAAGATTACTTGAATAATGGTTTATAAAATTAATATTATTTAATAATTAGTGATGATGAAACTATGAAAATATATAATAATGTATTTGATTACCGTAATAGTTTTCAATGATTAATTTTTAAAATATGACTATATAGATATTGATTAATCAATTAAAAACATTCTATTTTTTATTACATTGATCGAGTATTAAGTAATAACATAAAAATTTCTAGTAAAACATTTAAAAAATAAGTATAATGTTTATATATATATATATGGTTTTAATAGTTATGATGTTGTGGTATTTTACTTTTGGATTGAAAATATTTTAGACTAGTCATTAGTTCAAAAGTATAGATACCATTTTTAGGTATTACAGTATTGTATTAAAAAATATTTAATGATTTTTTACTGGCATTTTTTAGTTTTATGGACAAAATGTGAGTGAATTATACATAACTATTATTATCAATATGATCTTGGATATTCAGCTAATTTGTATAATTATGATAAATGGTTATTATATTTTTTTGGGATAATATCTATTCCATATAGATAACATTGAGATTAAAATTTTATTTAGTGAGTAGGTGGTTAATTTTATTTTATAATATTATCATTGTAGCACCCCATATATTCGAAACCATTACATTATGGGAAATCTGGAAGTTGAGGTGTCTGGGGGATGTCCCAAGTGTTTTTCAATTTGGTGGTAGAACCCTAAAAGAGGGATTATTAGGGTGGAATTCTAGCTATGGCTACCAGCCACTGTCAGCATCGTGGTGGAACCCTAGGGGTGTCACCTTGGCGGTGGAAGCATTATTGTTGAACACTGGATAAGGAACCATGGAGGTGGAAACATGTTGGTGGAACCCTGGTGGTGGAACCTTGGTACTGGTTTTATAATGAATTTTGTTGGTAGATTATTCTACTTGTATATCTGATATAAATTCTGGTGGCAGATCATTATAATGGTAGTGAATTCTAGTAGAGGATTAGTCAGTAAGTAGATCAAAAATGAATTTCGTTAGTATATCTCTCTAGCGGTGGTGGTGAATAGTGTTTCCTATTTTCCATAAATTTACATAATTTACAGTATTTATGTTTTCTGATGAAAAATGGTTTCAACCACTTAATTAATGTATTTTAAAATTATTTCAAATATGAATAATCATAACATAAATAAATAAAATGTATTGAGACATCATAAGTGTTCAAAACATGTGGATATAATGATATTTGACATTAATGGCCTATTAAAGTTTTTCCTAATTCCACAAGTTAGAGATATATTATATCAAAAGATATTTTAATTACTTCATTTATTCGGTCTTAATTTATCATGATATGGGAGGTTACAAATTATTAATCCCTTAGTGACTTGGAACCTTGTTGTGGTAGTTAGTTAGAGTTCCCTTTATATGATTTTTTCACTGATACTCACTCCCTGTATTTTTAGTGTGGTGAGTTTTTGAAAACCATCTTCCTTCAATGTAAAAATCCCCTTGTTTTTCTTTTTAATGTATCATGTGGGACGGGTTAAACATGTTTTATTTTTGAAAGATAGCTCCATCCATCTTAACAAAGATAATTAATCATTATAAATATAATTAAAATGGGAAGGGGAATGTTTAATATTTTTATTTAATATATTATTATATTGATATTATCTATGTTTATTGTATCATTAAATACCATTTCCATCAGTATCCTAAATTTTTGGGTTTTGATATATGTTGTGATGCCCATGTTGTGTGATTTGTTGTGACACCATCATAAATAAATGATTATCTATGTATATTTGGTCAATGAAATGGATTCCCTATTAATCTTATGGATTATATGATAACACCTTTAAATAAGTAACTATAATTGATTAAAATACCCTATACCAAAACCAAGTAATGTTATTGACTTGGATGTGATATGATTTTGGATACAATTGTGCGTTGTGGCTTGGATGTGATGATGTGATGCAGGGATGGTTGTTATTTTTTGATAGGGGAATTTTATATGATATTCTTGAGATGTAGGGGTGTGGTATAGGTTGTAATATGGTTTGACAGTGAGGTAGTGATGGTCGTTGTTCCCCGATTGTGTATTGGGGAGGCGATGATGGTTTTTTACTATAGTTTCTAGACTTGTAATGTAACTAAATGAATGAAAATTATCAAAAATGGGTATTTCTAACAAATGATTAGAATATGGGATGTGTGTTTTCAACGATGATTTTTTTTATAATCTGATGTAATTGAAATATGAAAAAGAGTTCTAGTTATAATAGAAGTGTTTGGTACAGAAAAATATAAAAGGTGTATATATAATTTTTAATGACCAAAGTATGAATTTTAGTTTTTTTGTGTGTCGGGTTGATATTTTAGTCATTATAATTGAAGTGTAGGTTCTTTTGAGATGTTTTATTCCATTTTTTTTGAACACTTAGGATGTGGTTTATGTGTTACGACTCTGTATCTAGATTCATTGTACACTATTTTTGATATCTATATGTGACACACCGATGTCAACAACTGTGTTGTGACAAAAAATGTTTTTGGGTGTTTTTCACAACATCACAATGGGATGATGAATAGATGTATACCCACTATTCCCTAATTCACATGTTAGGAATTGGTGATATGAATGTGTTGTTACATCCAAAAGTCAAAAAAGACTATATCTATGTGCGATGTTATGAGATTGGGTACCCAAGTGTGTTCAGGCGATATGTAATTAGATGAATTATGTTGGGGTAATTCATGTTCGGATCAGGGAAAGAGGTTTATTTTATTCAAGTTCATGATACCATACTTACCTTGTTATGAGATGTGATGTGAGGTGATATCCTAGGTTTCTGCGAGTAAGAGGTGATGTGATGTGGTATTATTTAAAAGATGTGGTTATTCCCAAACATATGATGTTGGGGTGTGAGAGTGAAAAATAAATGGGAGAGTGGTGTAGTGTACCATATCATTGATATTCTTGGTATTGTATTATTGTATGTGGATGATTTATTTTGTGATAAAACATGCGTGAGTTTTGGATTTTGGTTAGTATATCTGTAGAGGTGTTTTTTCCACTACAAAAAAACTATATTTATCAAGAATCAAGGATTTAAAGCGCAAGTTAAAAAAACAATAAAATGAAACGTTCTTTGCTCTAGAAAAAGAACAGTTTTAGTGGTTCCTTCACCAGTGTTTGTAAAAAAACACCGATAATTTCATTCCTCTATCAACGGGGGGAGAAGCGTTGATAGAGGGTTGACCATTATCAACACATTTAAAAAAGAAATGATAAATGGTATATTTAATTAAAAAATTAAATTTCATTAAAAATAATATATTTATATTTTTATAAATTTAATATATATTTTACATATATATTTTAGATAATTCTAAAAAATCACTAATGCATAATATATAATATATTTATAGAAAATGGATAATCAAATAATTTGAAAATATTTTTAATTGATCATTTGATAATTATTATCAATTAATAATCATTTTATAATAGTAATTTTTTTTAAATGAAATTATTTAATTAAATGTCTATTATAAGCTGCAAAGATGAATTGAACATAAAATGGACATAACTTTTCACTATGATTTTTATTTGGGCTATACCATTTGTAAAATAAAATACCACGACATTCTCAAAGAACTGATAATTGGGGGAGACCATTGATCAGACTTTTTAGGATAAAAATGACCGAGAAGTCCTCTAAAACATATTTTTCAGTCTGGGTATCCCAATTTTTTTTACATTTTATGGAATTTTGACTTCATATAAGGGGGTCTTATTATCTTTTCTTAGTTTGGATTTATTTTATTCCCTATTATTACACTCATATTGATAATATTGTATTGATGTTTTTATAATTCTTCAAAATTTCATCGTATTTATAATTAATGTCATCTATATTATCTTGTTTTAATTATGATAAATAATTTTTAGAAATATATATGACAACTTATTTATATAAAAATTATTTTTTAAATATATAAACTGAATACTTATTATTCATTTTGTAATGTAAAAAGTTATCCATTTTTTCATTATTCAAATGAACTAATATGTATATATATATATATATACATATTCATGTAATGTTTATATATAAACAAGGGTGTTATAATTAAAATGTATAAATTTATATGTATATTTTAATATATGTAAATAAATACATATTCTAAAAATGTATTTAAAGAAAAATCTAACCACTTTTAACACAACTAAAATATATATTAATATCTATATAATGTTTATATATACATATATATGTGTATTAATATATATATATATTTATATTATAATCTTGTATTATTAAATGATTATAATATATAATATATTTAAACAAATATAAGAATATATATCTCATATACAGACAAACATATATTTTATAAATGTATTTAATAATAATTATATAAATATAGGAATAATAAATATATATGATTATATATATAAATAAATAGAAATCTCTTTTACATGAAACCAAAAAATATGGTGCAGTGGTAATGTTGTTCCATTTTCAAAGGAGATGTGGATGATTTGAATCTACATATGTGAAAAAGGCTGGAGTTTTCAAAAGCACTATTAAAGTTGTGATGGTGTGAATAGTACTCGGAAAGGGGGTGGCAGAAATCCTTAATGAAGCGGTCATGGAATAACTGATATAGAGTTCGGGCTCACAAAGGTAGTAGAAATATAATTTTACCCCCATTAACAGTTATTTTTTCACCCTGTTAAATTCCCCATTTATCACCAATAAAATATAACTGTTAATTGGGTCATTTCACATCATATTTTTAATCAATTAACGGAACCCTTGAACAGTGATTTTTTTGTATATGTTAAATCCTCCTCATTTACATCACATTGGCATATATCACATTATAAGCTCTATGAAAGTTCTATTACTAGCATAATTAAAACCTAATTTAGTAGTGGTGTAAGTTCTTCTTCATTCTCATGGGTACATTAGTATTCTCATTTCAGGTATACTCATGATTCATTGGTTTTCCTGCTAGGTATAATTTTATACTCACCCAACATATATAAAATTATTGTGATGTTTCCATGATTAATTTTAAATTCTCTGCCCCTAATTAACCAGAGTCGGTGCATTATTTTAATACATTGGCATGATTATAAGGAATCACGTCCTGAAGGACATATCAATTAATCTATCTGGTAAAAAAGATTACATAAATGAATATTACATTACACATTTAAACATAAAACACTACATAAATAATCCATTAAGAACAACATTATTCCCCTAGCTTAACCTGGCATATCAAACATAATACACCTCCTGGAATCCTTAAAAAAAACATAAAAAAATGGGTGACCTCAGATGCCCAGTAAGGGTAAATAATTTAGTGGAATCTATAAACATTTTAGGTAAGACGTGTAATATAAAACAGCCATTTAAACATAAGATTGAACATAATATGTAGAAAATAAATAAAACATTACTATATAAACATGCATATTGATGCTATATTAGTTGAATAATCACATGTAATAATTAATTTTATAATGATGGAATGCCAAATTCCAGACATCAATACCACATTGTTAAGGCATTGTTCCAAGGCTACAAAAGTTTTCTTACATGTCCTTGTACAATGAAACTATTTTTTCATATGAGACCTACTGATGCATCAAGGAGCTATAGCAGGCTCCACCCGTCACATACTAAGTCCACTGTATTCCTCAAATTATAATGTTTAAACATAGTACGCAATCATTCTTATTAAATATAGCATACAAAATTTCAATAATTCAACCATAAAACCCGATGGGTATAAAAATATAACATCCTCTCTCAAACATATCATAACTCATTCAATACAATATGTAATATTGTATTATAATAAATTAACCGTAATCAAGAATAATATCTAATAAATGATGCTGACGTAGATGAAAATGATAAGTCAATTTTTAAGAGAAATATCCCCTTTGTGAAATCATTTAAAAGTTACAAATTTTTAAAGAAATTCATTTAAAATATATTTTTTATTCAATTTTCCCATACAAATTTGAATCTTTTGAAATGAATAAACATTTTAAAACAATCATTTCTATATAAATTATTCATTGAAACCATTTAAGAAAACATAGACATTAATGAGAATGATTTAGAATAATAAATATTTAAAACATTTCTAATGATGTTTTAGTTAAAGAATACCTTAAAATAATCATTAAAATATTTTTTTTATGATATATGGACTTCGATAATAAATATTTCCCAGAAAATTCTGACACATAAACAATCTTGGATAATAATGAGATTGAGGAATCAACTCTTACCTAGAATTTCCCTTTGGAAGAGGGTATGTTTAACAACCAGTATAATGACCATTATATGTTATTAAATTATATCATAACCATTTCAATATTGATGATATAATACATGATTCATTAATGACATTATACTACCTAATTTAATAATAATTTCATTGTTAAATTAACATTTCGGGTAATACTCGCATTCTTTATCACACGTGTTTTAACATGTTATTCATGATTGTATCACAAAGATCATGATATAAATGCATTAGAAATCTAAATTTTGATTTATATATCATATATATATAATATTAATATGTATAATAGACAAATATATGAACTGTAAAACACCATTAATAGAGATGGTAGGCCGTACGTACGTGTAAACGCTGTTACTTTTTTCATATATTATGGAACAGAAGTAAATGAATAATATATATTTAAATACATACATATATATATATATATATATTTAGTATCGTTATTATGTAATATATTACCTTCTTAATAGTAATATATATTTTTATAATCATCGTTGAATGGTGAATGTGAATCTCATCGCATCGTGGAGACGGTATTCCATATGTACGCACGAGTGATGATTTCAATCTATTGATGAGGAAATATTATGTAATTGATTGATATATTATATATAAAAAATAAATAACATTTTTTATTATTTATTTACATAAATTATTCTCATTATTATACCCATCCAAATAATGAAGTGTTGAATAACAAACTACACTACGATATGGAGACGGTAAGCTGTACATTCGCACGTATGGTGACTTTGTCATTCATTGGATGGATAGAATAATGAAAATGGTTGTACTGTATTTATAATTACATATCAGCATGTAGAAGGTACTGGAGTTATTATTTTATTATGAAAACAACAAATAAAGAGTATGTGGAAGAAGAAGATAACTTTTAAAGAGGTGATGAAGTACTTTCCTCTTCTTCGGGTTCTTCCTTTTGATTTGATCAAAAGGGATCCTTTGGTTAACTTCTAATAAATTTAATAATTCTATGTTTAAGTGGTGGTAATTGGGAGGATATTTGACATGGGTTTTCCAAGATGAATGGTTTTGGAGGTGTGAAATTAAGAGAAGGGTAAGTACTCATTTATAAGAGAGGTCTGGGTCACTTTAGGAAAACCATGAAATATTAATTTATTATAAAAACATTTTCGATTTCTAATGGCTCAAAATTGATTTATTTCTATAATAAGTTGGGAATGGGTCAAAATAATATCATCCAATAGGTTTTGGAAAAGTTTAGGTCACCATATTAACCTTTCCATTTATATTTAACTCTTGGTTAAGTAGTTTAACATTTACCATGTCTCCATGTATTATTATATTACATGGCTAATAAATATGCTATAAAAATCCAATAGAACCTCAAATATATAATTATTGACATATATAATCTTATCTAAGTCCATTTTCCTAACCCTATATTTTTAAGAGTATTTTATCATTTAATAAAATAGTATTTGTTTTAAAAACATATTATTTCCAATTTTGACGTTCTTTAGTGTACCGTTTTTGTTAAAGTCATAACAACATTATTACATAGAATGAAATTAATTATATCAACACTAAAATGTCTTATTAATATATAATATTAGTTTCATGCATCAAATGTCTAAATTTATATTTATTTTGTTATTTATAACATCAATTATATTAATCATTCATTAATAATGTAATTATAGCATCATCATTGTGTCATAAATAAATTTAATTATTCAATGTATAAAAATTATAAATAAAAAACCATGACCTAAGAAATATTGTTATATTTCTAATTAATTTTTATAGTTAGATTTATATTATTTAAAACCGTATATTAAAAAAAATTTAGTTATTAAACATTGAATTTTACACTTTTAACTATTCTTTAAATAAAATAATAATAAATGACAAATCTAATCGAAGTGGATCAAAGAGGTTCATATTTTATTACTAAGGTTAATTATGGTTGAAAAACAATTATCCAATAGAATTAGGACACGTGTTAGGGTAATTATAACGTAATATTTACCTTTAATTATGCTATTTAATTTTAGCCATTTTAAATCAAATTCAAAAGATACAATTCACCAAAAAAATTCATCCTATTGAACCAAATTCAAATTACTAATATCAACAATGTCTCTTCAGTTTTGAATATTAAATTCACAAAAGCTGTAAAACTACATTTTATGAAAATTTTCATATGTGCCTAGACGGTGTGTAAAATACGATAAAAAGTTCAAATAAATTCTATATATATAATCTTGTAATAAAATGACTCTGATGATTTAAATTGGTCTTATATATGTATTTTATATCTATTTTTAGTTAAATTAAATTTAATTAAAATAAAAATTCTTTAAAATTTTTTTTGTTTTAAACAATAATAAAGTGTTTTCACTATTCATAAAAAATTTAATGTTTACAGAAAAATACCAAAAAATTCACCCAAAGATTATTTTAATAATATTAATTCAAAAATGAAGTCTATTTTACAAGATTATAAACAATGAAGTTTCATTAATTAATTAAAAATTAATTCTTGCTGTCAAAACCAAAAAGTGGGTTTTTAAAAAGTAAAAACTAACAAAATATTGACATGTATTTATGTACAATTTAAATTTTAAATTACTTATAATGACCTAAATTATATTAAATTATAATAATTTAATTTAATTATACCTTAAAACCACTCAAATATATATTTTAACACTCTAAATTATTTCGATTAAAAAAGTTTTTTTCAATTAAAATTTATTGTTTTTTCACTATTCATCATTATATAGATGTTATAATAAAAGAAAAAAAAATATCCAAACTAAATTTTTATGTTTTTGTTATATATAAGAATTTAATTTCACCAAATTAAAAATATAAAAGTGTCAAATATTGGATTTAAAAAGGGTTCTCCATTAAAAGGCGGAAAACCCCCATTTTTTTAAAATACTAATTTATTCCAAAAGTTGAAATATTCCTTATATTATGTCTAAATAACACAAAAAATGAATGTTAAAATTATATAGGATATATATAAATTACAAAATATGGTTAATAATATTCATAACCACTTTTCAAACATCTTGTTTGGTAAGTTGTGTTCTGCTCGAACTCAGTCTTGCATGTATCGCAAGCTATTATATTAATTTAAAGAGATAGCGTACTATAAAATAATGGAGTGTTACATTCTCCCCTCTATTAATAAATTTTTCTCTAGAAATTTTATATTTTTCTTATAAAATTAAGGGTTAAAAATAGAAAAATACCTTTGTGGAAATCTCACATTAGAAATTAGGTTAATACAATTTAATCTTAATAAGAGTGAAAGGGAAATGAAAGATTCACCACCAAATTATTATTTCTATTAGGAGAACATTGTTTCCATTTAGTGACACATAATTAGAGAGAAAATATAAATATGTATTGTGAGTGATTGAGTTCATCAATCACAAACAAGCATAAAATTGAGGGCCGCACAACCATCAATCAATGAGGATTTATAATATCATTTGTTCATCAAAAAATAAGGTATATGTGTAACACAATTTTTGTTTTATGTTCCCCTAACTAATTTTTATGTATAAATTTCTTCATTGAATAGGAGAAAAAAATTAACAAGCAGGGTTCCATCCCTCAACTAATATCTGCCAACAGACAAATCTTTCAGTCTAAAAGATAATAAAACTCAAAAAAATTCTATTTTCTCATAATTTTATTGGGTTCCAAAAATATGGAATTTAAAATTCATCTGTCATAAAATTATTTAAAAACTATATTATAAAAATCATGACATAATGTAAGTCAGTGGTAGGTGATTCACCTTTTCCACCCTTCATTTGTGGGTTCAAGTCTCGTTGCCTTGCTGGACGCAACGGGTTGTCACCCGACCTCCGGGTTTTCATTTTTACAATAATCCAAATATAATCTTAAGAAATGTTTTAACCTTAAAAAATAGTATCCAATACAACTTAATCCACTCCAACCTTTAGAATTACCCAAAATACTTCTATCCAAACTCATATTCCAATATTTACAAGGAAGGTAAACATAAGGATGATCTATTTTTTCCACATAATAACATCTCAATATCTTCATCAAATATTATATTAACACTTTGTAACACCCGTAATTACCATAAAAATTTATTGAATGCATTAATGCTCCCATGTTCCTTATAGAATACTGGATATACTCCTTAAATCCAAAAAATTAAAATACTCCAACATTGATAGAATACACAAATCATTAATTTCTTCCAAGGATATAAATAATATCCAATATAATTTATTCAAATCAATAATCTCTTATTACAAAATAAATACCTTAGTATTAATACCATATTAATAGTTATCATTCCTTAAACCATGTATTTTCCAAACAATTTAACTTTTTATTGAGTCACTTTTCTTGGTACCACACAATCTCAAATCCTTAATGAAATAGTACTGCAGTACAATCCTTATTTATTTCCATAATTCATATAACAAGTACATTATTAATACAACACTCAAATGATATAATTATTTAATAACAACATAATAACACTAGCCATTACACTTAATCTTCGGTAGTTTCATAACATTATTATTATCCTATACCATCATCTCAGGCATACTCTAATAATTTGGACATCGATTTGCATAGTGTCCCAACTCCTTGCGGATGAAGCATTATACATTTGAAAAACTTTCCTTACCCTCACAATCAAGAATATGGTTTCACTTTTTTTCCACACTTATAACACACTATCATTCCATTTAATCATTTAACATGGTGATACTTTCCTCATTTATCACATGTGGGAAAATCCTTATTCCACTTCCTCCCATTATCCATATTTCTCTCTTCCATCCTATTCTTTTCTTGCTTCCCTTAAAACCGATATGACTCATATAATTCTTTACATATCTTATTAACACATGATAACATTTCTTCATATAATAAGGATATGTGGGTGACTATTTCCCTTCAAAATTGGGGCTTCATACCATTAATCACAATATCTTTATTACTCTTTGTATCATGCGTATTACTGAAGTTCACATTCATTCTACTGGGAACCATTTTTATACAATGGAATTCAATAATTTATTTTATGAATCACAATTCATTATTCCACACTTGTAAAATACATAAAATTGAAAGTTTTATGCAAACAATCCATAAACATAATTTTTTTCTTTGATGATGTATTTACTCATAAATTCTTTTCAATGGTTTGTTAATAAATTGAGAATTACCCTAAGAATATCCCCCAGGAGTGTCGTAAACAAGAGTGCTGCAAGGCCCATTGTAGTGTACCAGAATATCCCTGGTCAAGCCTAAAACTCCTTCTCAGTGTTTTCACTCGTAGTTACATCTTTGTCAGAGTTCTCTCTACGTTCTTGTATACAGAGAGGGACGTATTTCTTGGAAATATATAAAATCTCTACATTAGAAAAATTCTAGAATGTTCTTCTATACTAATCCTTGATATATATCTTAGGATAATGTTCAATAGTAAGGGTTTATGTAATTAAAGTTTATAAGGTTTTTACTAAACATTCTATGATAAAAACAATAATGTCTCGACCCAAGTTACCCAAATTTGGGGCATTATTTTAATATATTGGCATGATTATAAGGAATAATGTCCCAATGCACCGATGAGTTTAGCAGTCTGGTAAAATAGATTACATAAATGAATGATACATTACATATTAAAACAAAAAACACATCCTAAATAATATATTGAAAACCCCATTATTACCCAATTTTAACTCATTATATAAATCATAATACACATCTAGGAATCCTGGGAAAACAAAACATAAGAAAATGGTGAGCTCAGATGATCAATTAGGGTAAATAATTTAGCGAAATATGTTAAATTTTAAAGAAATATGTGTAATAAAAACAAAAAACTTTTAAACAAAAAAATGAATTTCATATGGAGAAAATAAATCAAAAATTAACATATAAACATGCACATGGATATTCTACTAGTCTAATAATCACCTGTAATTATTAATTTCATAATGATGGAATGCCTAATGTCGGAAATCAATACCACATAGTCAAGGCATTGTGCCAAGTCTTCAAATAAAATTTTTACCATGTCCTAGTGCCAAGAAACAAGTTTGTCTCATGAGCCCTACTGATGCATCGTGGAGCTGTAGTGGGCTCCACCCATCACATACTACGTTCACTGCATTCCTCATATTACAATGTTGAAACATTACAAGAAAATAGTATTAAAACTATCATACGAAATGCAAATACTTTAGCCATAAACCGTGAAGTGGATAGAAAAAGAACATCCATAGTAAAACATATCATAACTCATTTAATATAATTTCTAATACTGTATTATAATAAATCAACCATTATCAAGAATAATATCTTGAAAAATGTATACTGACATAGTTGAAAATTATTAGTAAAATGTTTTGAGAGAAATATAACTTTATGAAATTATTTAAAAGTCACACATTTATAAAGGAGATTTTTTAAAATAAATTTTGGAATAAAATTCTCCCATTCCACTTCGAAACTTTTGAATGGAATTAACATTTTAAAACAATCAGGTCCATATAAATAAATCATTAAAACCATTTTGAAAACATGGACATTAATGATAATGATTTACAAAATAAATATTTATAAATTTAAAATGATTTTTTAGTTAAACTGTACCATGAAATAATCATTTTAAAATGAATTTTATGAATCATTGACATGGATAGTAAATATTTTCCAGAAAATACATACACATAAACAATCTCATATTATAATGAGATTGAGGAATTAACCCTTACCTTGTACATTCCATTGGTCAAGGGTATAATTAGAATACTGTATAATGACCATAGTATGATATTAAATTATACCATAACCATTATAAAATTTATGATATCATACATGATTCGTTTATGACTTTATACTACTGATTTAATAATAATTTCCATGTTAAATTAACATTTCAGATAATAATCGCATTCTTAATCGTACATGTTTTAGCTTTTTATTCTTGATCATATCACTTCCATCATGATTTGAATACTTCCAGAATATAAAAAATTATTTATATATTTCATATATTTAGAATATAAATTTGTAAAATATATAGATATACGAAATGGAAAACACAGTTTATGGAGACGGTAGGCCGTACAGACGCATTAATTTTGTTTTGGTTTTCAAATCGTATTGAACAGAACATGGTGAATAAGATATATTTAAACACACACACACACAAATATATATTTAGTATCATTATTATTTCATATATTACATACTTATTAATATTGCATATTTTTATAACCATATTTGAATGTTTAATGTGAATTTCATCGCGTCGTGGAGATGGTAAACCATACGTACGCAGGAGCGATGATATCAATCTATTGATGGAGAAATCTTATTAAATTGGATACTATAGCATATAATAAAAATAATTCACATGTTATATTTATTATTTAAATCAAATTTACTCATTATTATACCCATCCAAATAATGATTTTTTGAATAACAAACTACACCACGACGTGGAGACAGTAAGCCGTACGTACGCACGTATGGTGACTTTGTCATTCATAGGATATATTGAATAAGAAATATGCTTGTAGCATATTTATAAAAACATATCAGAATGTAGTAGGTAATGGATATATTATTTTAGTATGAAAACAACAAAGAAAGAGGAAGTGGATAATAAAATAACATTAAAAGAGGTGATGAAGTAATTACCTCTTCTTCAACTTCTTCTTTTTAATTTGATCAGAAGGGTTTCATATGTTGACTTCTTATCAAATTAAGTCATATATTATGAAGTGGGTGTAGTGGGGTGAATATTTGAGTATAAGGTAGCCGTTCCAACTCACTTTGGTGGTTTAAAATTAAGAGAAGGAGAAGTACCCTTTTATAAGAGAGGTGTGGGTCACTTTTGTAAAACCTTGAATTATTATTTTATTATAAATTAATTTTTTTCTAATCTCTAAAAATTTATTTATTTGTAAGATAAGGTGGGATGGATCAAAATATTCTCAACCAATTGGTTTTATAAAACATTAGATCACCATATTAACTTGGTATTTTAGATATAAGTCTTGGTTTAGTAGTTTACCATTTACCATGTATCTCTGTATTTTTATATTATATGGGTAACAAACATACTATAAAAAGCCACGATAACCCCAAGTGGTTCCTTATTGAAATATTTAATCTTATCTATGTCTTTTTCAAGAACCATATATTTTTAAGAGTTTTTTATCATTTAATAAAATAGTATTTGTTTTAAAAATGAATTTATGTCAATTTTGACAGTATTTAGTATTTGGTTTTTGTGAAAGTCATAAAAACATTATTTCATTAAAATAATTAATTTAATCAATCCTATAAAGTCATATTAATGTATAAAATTATATTAATGTATCAAAAGTATCAATTTACATTTATTTTGATATTTATAACATCAATTATTTTAATCATTCATTAATAATGTAATTAATGCACATCATCATTGTGTCATAAATAAAATGAATTATTTAATGTCTAAAAATTGTAAATAAAATACTATGTCGTAGGAAATATTTTCATATTTCTAATTAATACTTATTGTAAAATTTATATTACTAATAACCCTATATTAAATTTTTTAGTTATTAAACATTAAATTTTACACTTTTATCTCTTCTTTAAATAAAATAATAATAATTGTCCTAATCTTTTTTAAGGGGATGAAAGAGGTTTATATTTTATTCCTTATATTTATTTTGGTCAAAAAAACACTATACCAGTAGAATTAGGACATGATTTTTTGTAATTATAACGTCATTTTTACCATTAATTGCCCTATTAACTTTTAACCGTGGTAAATAAAATTGAAAAGTTAATGTCCAACAAAAATTACTTTCATCCTATTGAACAAGATTTTACATACTAATATCAATCGTATCTCTCAGTTTTTTTTTAAATTATATTTACGGAAGAGGTAAAATTATTATTTATGCAAATTTGCATATGTTCCTAGAAGGTGGGTAAAAGACGGTAAAAAGTTCAATAAAATTAAATATATCTAATCTCATTATAAAATTACTCCAATGAATTACATTGGACATATATAGGTATTATGTATATATTTTGACATAAAATAAATTGATATAAAAATAATAATTCTTTAAATAAAAAGTTATTTTTAAAATATAACGAAATGTTTTTCACTATTCAAAAAAATTGAAACCATACAAAAAAATAAAAAAATTCACACTAAGCTATTTTTTATATTTTGAATTCAAAAATGAAGTTTATTTTTAAAAATTAAAAACATATAAGTTTCATTAATTAACTTAATATTAATTCCCATTGTCAAAACTAAAAACGGGTTTCAAAAAATAAAACCTATCTAAATATTGGCATGTGTTTATGTCCAATTTTAATGTAAAATTTTTTATAATGACTTAAATTATATTAAATGATAAAAATATAATCTAATTATAATTTAAAACCACTCCAATTAATAACTCAACACTATAAATTATTTCTATTAAAAAAATATTTTTTCAATTAAAATTTATGGTTTTTTACTATTTACCAAAATATGGAGGTTTTCAGAAAAGTAAAAACAATTTATCCAAACTAAAGTTTTATGTCCTAAATATTGAGAAGAATTTAATTTCACTAAATTTATTAAATAAAAGGGTAAAATATTAGATTTAAAAAGGGTTATCCATTAAAAGGTGGAAAAAGTGCATTTTTTAAAAAATATTTTATTATCTGGAAATTGAATTAGTCATTATATTATGTCAATTAATCAAAAAATTTGAATATTTAAATTATATAGGATATATAAAAAATTCAAAAATATGGATAATAATATTTATAACCCCTTTTTGAATAGATAGTTTAGTAAGTTGAGGTGCGCACTAACTTGGTGTTGCGTGTTGCACAAGGTATTCAATTACATTAAACTATTAACGTACAATGAAAACTCAGGGTGTTACATAATTCATTATCAATTTTGGAAGTTACCATCTCAAACCCTTTGATATTTGATGTGTCATTGCTCTATTTTTTGTTTTTGGTATTTTAATACGATACTCTTTCCTATATCAATATTATTTAGACATGCATTGTGGGAAGGTATTTATATTTATTATTATATATATAAATTTCATGGAGTTAATTAAAGTAGATTAATTTTATATAGTTATAATTTATATTTTATATAGGTGATTTTTACCCATACAAGATATTGTTATACCCTTTGTGTTATACACCATGTTGGGCCCAACTGGAGGTTTGTCTTGGGGGTTATTATCCCTCTCCCCTCATTATGGAATCTTTAGAGGGAGGGGGTCATGAAAGACTAGTATTAGAGCTAATGGTTGAGATATATGATATTTATTGGGGTATAGAACTGGGTGTATTTCAAGGTTTTTGGTTGGATACAATGCAAGTTGGCCTTGGTGTGTGACATAGTGAAACACCCCGGTATTTTTACATATATTTTTCAAATTAATTTATTCTTTTTAAATTTCTCATTTCAAGGTAAACAATAAATAGTTTATTTTATATTGATTCAATATGTTTGTCTTGTTTTATAAGAAACACCATGTTTATCTTGCAATACACATAAAATAATATTTGTCTTTCTTATATGGAATGTAGCTGTTATCTTGCATTACAAGAAAAAATGACGGTCCTCAAGGGAAAGCGTAATAAGGTAGCCTGTGTTTCACTAAAAAAAATATATTACTAAAATGTTATTATTTAATATAAGAATATATTACATAGACGTTAAATTTGAGGATATTAATAGTATTAAATAATTTCTGAAAATATTTGGTATATAAAAATTGAAGATGAATTCTTAGGATACAAATTTATTCTAATTGAATTTGAGAACCGATTGAATATAAAAGGAAATGTTATTATTTTAATGATCAGAATGTAGTTTTAACATAATAAATTAAATGAAATACAAATATTGAGTTAAAATAATGTAATATATAGTATATATTTTTAAAAAATATTTTTTATATTCATCCAATATATCTGATAGACATAAGATTAGAACAAACACATTTTTAAGCACAAAACATATATTTTTATAAAGGTAGTTTGATAACCTTATGATAGTGAGCCCATTTGAAATAATTTTTTTATTAAAATTATATATTTAATATTTCATAATGTAATTCATCTTTTAGATAAAAATATATATAATTTTTGGATAATATTTTTTAATTTTTCATAGTGTTTCAATTTTTAATGAATAGTTAAAAATACTGAATTCTAATTCAAAACTCCATTTTTATATAATATATTTAAAAGGATAAATTATATTTTAATTAAGTTTCAAATTAAAATAAAAAATATATATTTCAATTAATATAATGTAGGTCTTTGTAATCAATTAAAATTTGTAATTTGGTATAAATACCTTGAAATCTTTAAGATGTTTTTACCTTAAAAACCCAAACTATTGTCCATTAAGCATGATTAATTTTATATTAATTTCTACAACATATGTTATTAGAATTTGAAAAAAAATGATTAAATATTTTTAATAATAATAAATTTTTATTTTTAGTATTTTAAAATTACTTTTTCAACAAAAGGATTAGTGAAGGTGATTAAAATTAATTACTACTAGGATGAGACAAAATATGTTAATGAAGTAATAATCATTTAATTTAAGATCTAATAAGACCTATAAAATTTTCCAAACCCCATTTTATGAAAATTAATAATACATGAACATTCCATTATTGGGTTTTTGTTTGTTTTATATGTATTTTAATAGGTAAAACATGGGTATATAGAAATTTATTTCAAAAGGCCAACTATACGATTTTCCTTCCCTATAAAATACCAACAATTCTCCCTCTTCCTCACATAACTAAAACCACTTAATATCATCCGACGTCTTCCAAGTACACATAAAAACCTTATTTAACTCTTATATTCCCCTAATTGATAATAATGAAATCCAATAATGCTTTTTACCATAAATAAAAAGGAGTTACTTGATTAAGAGGTAACATCTTCTCTTAATGTCATTTCTTTTATTTTATATCTCATAAACTATATATTATTTATTCAATGATTCTATCAAAACCCAATATATTAAATACCATATTATTTTTTTATGATGTGTTTTTTCCTACACATAAACACACCACTGTTTATTGGGTAAAAACTTATTAATTATGTGTACAATGAACTACCAGCTCAAAAAATAATGACTATTCATTTTTCCTTACCACCTATCATGGTAGAAATTATGATGGGATATATATTAATATTCGTTATATATTATATTTATTTTCTACTTATGATTTAAAAATATTTTTACAACACATATCATTATTCATTCTTTAAGGTTTAAATATGATAATTTCATTTGAGAATGTGTGGACAACCATCCCCTCAAAGTGATGTCATTTGTTCACACACTACATTGAATGTATTAAGGTTGGTTTTAGTTAAATTATATGATATATATGATAAATTAATTCTAATTAAACAATTATATAAATTTATAAATATTTCATTTTCCTTATTTTATTAAATACTATACTAAAAACAGAGATATCATTCATGCGTATATATTACTTATCATATCCAGAAACGCTGCACTCCATTTCATACATATATTTTATATAGATAATGAAAATTTCATTAGAATTAATATAAATGATATTTATATCATTAAATACATTTTATAAATCATGACATATGTATAATAACAAATCATATTACAAATTAAAAAACTTGTAAAGAACAAAGTGAATTTTACACAAACTGAAAACGTAAGATGTGATTATTAATAAGAGGACAATATATGTTCATAATAAATACATATATGGTATTAGATATAAGAATATGGTTTCTTAAGAAATAAATAATAAATTTAAATTTAATATACATTTGATTTTAATTAGTACATTGAGTTCCATCACACAAGGAAAGGGGGTTTCATCTCACATTTAATTTCCATGAGATACATGATATATTCACCATCAATTAAATTTATATGGTGTGTTTACAAGCCATGAATGTATTAGAAAACTATAGTTAATTTTAGTGGTATTTAAATATCCACTATATGATATTTATTTCATTGGGTTAATTTTCCAAAAGTAACAAACTTTAAAAGATAGTGTTGTCTCAATTTGCATTCTTTGAGAGACATGTTTTATTATGCAAATACATTTTTTTCAAAGTGTATATACTTTCATTTGAAATGTTGTATATTGAATTAAATTCAAATGATAATATTTTAATCATTATGTAATTTTATTTTCTTACATGGAGAGTAAGATCCCATATAACCATGTGGTAGAGTTTATTCAAACAATCTCATCGTATATAGATACTGTTTATGACTAGGATTACATTAATGAGATATTTTGATCCATCTATCAATAAAATTCATGAATATCATTAAAAACAAGTTATTAACTGATATATTAATGTTTTAGTAAAAATTATAATCTCATTTGTATATAACATATTTGAGAAAATATTTTTGTATGAAAATCTTAACATATTTCACTCTTCAGTTGGAAATATATTTTATTCCAAAACCATGAATATATATGTTTTTAAAAAAAAATTAAAAAATGATCCATAAATAACATGTTCAAGAAATAATGGTTTTTAATTGAGTTCAAATATTATATTTTAATTCATCAATGATATTTTCAAAGAAAAATGATTTCAAAATCGTTTTTAAGCATCATTGATAAGTATTCATGGATAATGGTTTTCCAAAATGTTTTCGTGATTATTTTATATGTATTCAAGGGAAATTTTTTTAAAATTTATTCAATATTTATGAATATATTTTAATTTATTTTAAATGAAATTGTTTTCAAAATGTTTTCAAAATATATTTCTATGATTTCAATGCTTTTTCAAATAAATTGTTTTTAAAAAAATTTCAGGACTTATTTATATATTTTAAAAGTATTTTTTTAACAAATTGTTTTCAAACAATTTTCAATCTTATTTTATTTTTTTTCATGGAACATTGTTTTCAAAGTTGATATATTTTTTAAAATTATTTTTTTCAATTCATAATAGATATTTTCCTTATGAAATTTTTTTAATGATATTTCAAAATTATTTCCTATATATGATAATATATCTTTGTTTTACTCGTGTCTTTATAGATAAATTAATCAATAATTCCATTCATATTCATTATCTTAATAAAGTATTTTTTGACGACATGATGTTTATGAATCCCATTTACCCATAACTAGTTATATGGTATTTAAACCTTTTCCTTTTCATGGGTTATGTTAATGATAGAATTATTGTGAACCCTTTCATTTTCTATAGGTTCTGATATGATTAAAATTTTATAATACCAATTTAATTTCATGGGTTATGATATGATTATTTATGATATTGTCGAACATGATTATAAAATATCACTATGATACACGGGGGACCTATATATACCTATAATGAATTGTGTAAAGATTTATATCTCATGAGATAGACTAAGATGGTCTTGGAAATGAACCAGAAGAGATATTATTTCCTTGGGAGTTAACCATGAAAACCATGATGTTATGAGATTTGAACTCATGCTACTAAGGTAGCCATTGGAGTTAACCATAACTACAATGATGGTATAGGGAGTGAAACCATACAACCAATATCTTCATAGAATAGATGGATTGGATAATATTGAAAATAATATTATATTTTTATGTTTCATCCACAATTCCATTTGTAAATCATATATCATGTTTTCATTGTTTAATTTAATTATTTCAATATGATTCATGTCATATTAAATAACAACCTTTCTTCAATGTCCTATGCCTATAATCTTTGATGTGTGGGGTATGATATTATATTATTATGGTAATTTTCATGTACACTTGTGTGCATGATTATGCTTATATATCTACCTTGTCTACCCTTACTGAGCATATAAGTAAACCCTCTTCAGTTTTCTTCCATGTTGTTATAAAGATATTTATTACATTTGATGTGTCTGAAAAGCATTATAGTAAAAAGAAGCCTAATAAGAGATAATTTTTCTCAATTGTGTATCTGTTTTTATGATTCCATGTTTCCAAAGGCACTAGACTAGTACGGTATTTGGTCGAATTTCTTGAATAATTTTTTAAGTATTCAAAAAATGTAATGTATTGTTAATGTAGCAAAACAAAGTGTCACAATAGTAAGTATCAATGAATATTTTTAGTTAACCTTGTGAAGATAGAATAATAAAACCCTAATGATAACCCTTTGGATATTCTTAATGATATGTCCAAAGATAAAAAAGATTATAGGAAATTATTCTAGAATTTTCTATAAAGGATAGAGTGAGTGGTTTCCTAGATATTCATCCTTGTCTAGAAACTAAAATTCATTGTGTCTTGGTCATAGATATACGTGGAGTAAAAAAAATAGGGCATGATGATCTGGGAATGGATCACGGTAATCTGGTACACAACAACGTTCTTTGCTTCAAAACTAGTTTGATACTCCTGAGGGATATTCTTTGTGAATTAACAAACTCTTCATGGTCCATAATGAATTATATAAATATAATTCATAGATGAATGACCTTCTATTAACCTATGGTGTCATAGATTAAATAAGGTTTCATGATTTAGACATGCTATATGTAATTCCTTTTATGACTATGTTGTTTGATGCTATTATAAGTTACTATAAAAATAAACTTCTGGTTTTAGTAATTGGTTTGAACCGGAAAGAACTAGATTAATATAGTATGTGATGGACGATTTGATGATGAGGTGTTATGTGCGATGATCACTGGAGTGAATTCATTTTGTGATCATGCCTAATCAATTTTCACAAAACATGATTGAAAATGTGTACCTTAACGAACTCTTGGACTCACTAATGATAATAAGGAAGGGGTATCATGATATTTTGGGTAATGGTGTCCATGGAGGAAAGAATATTTAGTTTCCATTGTGTCAATATTGTGTACTGATTTACCTAAGTTAATGTCTTAAGGGAACAAGAATATTTTTTGGTTGTGGAGATGAATAACACAAAGAAAGTGACTACAATTGATGATTCAAGAGTCTAGTTAAGAAAATGTATAAGAATATTGGCCTCTATAACACATCATCAATTGTTTAGTGTGTTATGTGTGAAATAAATTATCACTATGAAACTCAATGTACCAAGAAAAAAATATCCTCTAAGGAATCCTAATGGGGGTATGAGTAATGGTTTTATTACTGATGATGATGAGACTACATAATAAATATTAATGGGAAAAAGAAATATGTAATATGATGAGTATATTTCATTTATCATATGGATTAAGTAAAAAAATTATTATTTTCAGGTATTTGGGATTCATGAATTATATTATATGAATCGTGAATTGAATAAGGATTTCCTAGTTTATATTTTTCACTAAGGATGTAAAATATTTTTTTGAATGATTCCAAAAGCCAAGAAAAGTGAATTAATTACTTTGTGGTACATTTATTAAGATAATATAATAATTAATATGATCCTTATGTTATAATAATTTTGATTCCATAATGATATATTGGATATGGACCAATAAATTCCATGATATTCATTACCTTAGAACTGATGAAGGATCTTTAAAAAATATAGTCCATGATACTTTGGATGATGTTTACAACTTCATGGATTTGAGGAAAATATCCCATATCCCTTGGAATATATAATAATGCATGTTATCCAATATTATGTATGTTAATAAAGGTTTTCACCTTGTTTCAGTGTAATATATGAATATGGTATTCAAATGTTTGGAATGTGAAACCAAGTGGTACATTATGATATATGGGTGATTAATGTTAAACAGATTTCATGTGAATATTAATAAATAATTTAATTTTCATCATTCAGAATGGTATAAGGTTAAACAATTATGGAATGTTTACGTTAAACATCATATGAATTCAGTAATATTAAAGTGTTATCTCTCCATGTGAGGATTTATCCATATTGGATAGCCTACTAAAACAACATTGTGTTGATAATAACTTATGAAAAATATGGTGTAATATCATGGACCTCGTGATTTTATTTTAAATCAAGAATGAAGTAGAAACCATCCTTTTTAGTGAAATATGTGTATTGGATCATCAGACAAAAAAGGGTATAATTTTACTCAAATAATGTGTAACATCCCAGGTAAACAAACAATAAGGTATTTTTATGTTAATTAATATTTCTGAATTAAATATTAATTTTACATTAATAGGGTTTCTATGTTTGATAGCATACTTGAAACACAACAACGAGTTTTTTTTTGAAATCTTATGTTGCACACTAATAATATATTATTAATATTTTAAATGAAAACTCATTGCCGTTGTATTTGTGGTAATAAAAAAAACTAACTACAACATTATTTTAAATGTTTGTTAAATATATTTACTTTTAACTAATTAATGTTAGAGGCCAAAACTTTGAATGAATTTAATTTTAAGCATTATTTACATTAAAAGGTCGATTTACCGACCTTTAATGGAGAACCCGAAATAAATCTAGTTTTGGTACCTTTTATATGTTCTATGTGATCAAAATAAATCTTTCTTTAGAGTGGCGACATCAAAATTTACATTGTGTGAATTTTAGGATTTTTTCTGATAAAGTTCATTTTTAATGAATAGTTAAAAATATTGTAATTTATTTCAAAAATGCATTTTAATCTAATTTATTTATATGGTTATATTATCTTTAAAATTGTTTTTATTGTTTAATTATAATATATGTTTACCATTTAATCCAATATTTGTCATTGGAATTAATTTCACTTTGATTTTGGTCATAAAAAAGTGTCAATCTTTTAATAGTTATTGTTTCTTAAAAACACATTATTTCTTCTAACAGCGGGAATTAATTTTAAATTAATTAATGAAAATTTTATGTTTATAATTTTTTAAAATTTACATCACTTTTTAATTTGGAATATAAAATATATCTTAGGATTATTTTTTGATATTTTTCTGAAAACACCAATTTTTGATGAATAGTGAAACCACTTTATAGTAGTTAAAAAAACAAACTTTTACATATAAATAAGTTTCTTCCACTTCTATGAATTGAATTTAAAAAATCCAACACACATGTTTTTTATTAGTAAGTAAAATTTTGTTCAATAATATGAAAATAATATTTGGTGTACAGTAACTTTTGACATTTAGTACTGCGGTTAAAGGTAAATAGGGTAATTCAAGGTAAAAAGAATATTATAATTATTCAAAATTAACTTAAATATTTTCCTAACTTTATTGGATGTGTAATTTCCGACAATGGTAATTTTTGGGTTGATTTTGGGACCCCATGGAGCCACTTAGAAATGATAATGACACGTTAGATTAATTAAATTAAAGTAAAGACAAAAAATGACATAAACAAATATCTTTTTGTAAGTAATTTTATAAATGGGGTTATATGAGTCATATTTTAGACTATTAACATTATTTGGAAAGTAAAAATGATTTCCTAAATCAGGGTAGTTTTTTATAATTTTTAGACATTTAATAAATTAATTTATTTATGAAATAATAATGATTCAGTATTTACATTATTAATAAATCATTTAAATAAATAAAGTTATAATGATTAAAATATAATTCAAAACCCATCCAATTCCTATTGGATGATATTATTTCACCTATGAGTCATCTTTTCATTGAATTTATTGATTTTTGGAACTTTTTAAACCTAATATAATTATATAATATAATATTATTTTCACACTTTCCTAAAGAGCCCCCCCCCTTATAAAAGTGGACAATTTCTAACCAATTAATTACACATCTAAAGCCTTTTTGATCGTCCAACATCTACCCAATTAATCTCCCTACATCCCTCTATTCAACCTACATTCCTTACCTTAGGACGAAAACACTTCAAGAATTCCTTTTGGTTCAAACCAAAGCCAGTTACTAAAATTAAAGGTAAGAGTTTCTCTTAACTTCTTTTATTTTATTTTACTTATCCAACACCTAAAATCATATTATTCTTCTCTTTTATAACAAAAATGGTATCCTCAATATACTAGGATTTTGTTATGATAAGTATTTGAATGAAATTTTCACACACATCCATCTAATGGGTGACGAACATACTGTTTCTATTGATGCAAAACTAACGCCTCACGAAACAATGATTTTTCGATTATCTCCTACCGCCTCTCATGGTGGCTATTATGATGGAACTATATTTATATATGATATATTTTATGGTTATGATTTCTTTATTCTTCTGTATTTTCCTTTAATATCATAACTTTATGGTTTCCAATATAGGTAAATGCGATAATGTCATTTGGGGAAGTGCAAACTACCGCCCCCTCAATGTGATAGGACTCGCTAATGCCTTCTGTGGGACGTATAAAAGATAGAGTTAATAATTTTATGTATGATATTGTACTGTAATTATAATATAGTTGTGTATCATTATGTATTAATTCCATGAAATTTTGATATAGAAATGAAAATAGCGTTCATGTGTATGTACGGCTTACCGTCTCTATGAACAGTGCATTTCAATTCTTATCTCCAAAATGTTATTTAATTTTATAAATACATATATATATATATATATTGGATATATATTATGTGCATAATATCTAAATAGTGAATATCATTCTAGAGATAATGGACTACTGACTACATGGACAACTTGTAATTATAAGTTGTTCATTTTTTACTCAAGTACCAAATATCGACAAAACGAACATTTTTAACTTAAATGATTAAATAATGTTAATAACATTGTAATATGTGATATAAAATGAATTATAAACAATAATAGTGTTCTTAATTAAATATAAATTAACTTTACTTTATTATTCAGGAGATTAAAGAACGAACATGTCATGTTGGACACGAGTTAAGGGACATTGTGTCAATCTCCTTTCATTGAGGCATATTTTTTTTAATACACGACATTATTTTATAAGCTTTATAAACACCCATGAATTTTTAAAGGGAATCTTTTCAAAAGAAACATTTTATAAATGACAAAATGGAATGTTTCTTTTAACGTAAGCGGTGACAAAGACCTTCCCGCAGCCACGAGTATTATTTGTTCTTTGGCTTCATTAACAAGATGTAATGTTTTTTTTCATGGAAAATAAATACCTTATACTCTTTTATTTATCTTGGTTTTGAAAATGCTTTTGATAATGGATTTTTTATGTCAATATATTGAAGTCATATATTGTGATAGAAATGTGGAAATGTTTTCTTTCCATTATATTTGTTTTATGTTTTATAATTTTATAATGGTACTTGGACATTTGATAGGTGGTTATGTGATAAACCAAATGATAGGTGGTGTCATGATAAACCAGGATGGGTGGTTACATTTTATCCTCCAATGAAATTGGTATGAAATTCGTCCAGTTGGATTTACCATTTAGTGATATGTGTGTAAGTCGATCGTATGGTTATTCCATTTAAGTATGTTTATTTCCCAAGTCTCCTTTATATGTTATGTGTAATTTATATGTGTTGTATGGTAATATTTTGGATAAAAACTGGTAAGCTGTGATCTTTTATTCAGTGAAGAGTATTTACTACTTCAAAAAGGTAAAATGTATTCCTTATGATAAAGTATTCAAGGATTACTTGTTGTTTTAAAAAACTAATAGTTTTCCTCCTTTGTATATCACTTACTGATCTTTTTATTCTCATCCCAAGTTTTGGAAATGTTTTTCATAGGACATAATGTAGAATAGGGTCGAGGATGGGATTTTGTAAAAGTCATGATGTCTTAAACATGGAACAAAACATGAATTTTTTTTTCAAGAGTTCTTGTTTTTTGGAAAAAATTTAAACTGAGTAGAAGTGTCTACATTGTAATTTCTCAAAATGAAATGTCATAGTTATAGCCTAGTTCTCTAAAACTCTAATACTTAAAAGATCCTTAATGTGAATTGTTCATTTAATTAAAGATTATGTAATGTCTCAAGGCTGGGTCCTTATAGTTGGTATCAGAGGTCGGTTTAGTCAACTTTAAGAGTTAGGTTATTGTCAAATAAAATGTCCATAAAATAATTTATGGTAATATTGAAATGATATAGCATTTATAGATTACCATGTTTCATCGCCTAAGATATTTCTATGTTCTAAATGGTTTTTTGCAGATGAAACAGGGCAGCTATGGTGGGATGACATCAACAAGAAGATAACCTTCAAAATCAGAAACCTGAGATAGTCGGAATCAGAACTGAATAGTTTTTTACAGTGATGGCACAGTTGAATCAGGCTATAAGTGGTGGTCGTATCCATGCACGAGATTATCCAGATAAACCGCATAAAAACATGTCAGTGGTGGAGAATTCCATGAGGCAACATCCCCCATAATTCTGAGGATCACCTGACCTTGTGCTAGATAAAGAGTGGATTAAAGCAATGGAGAATATTTTTGATGTCATGGGGTGTTCAGAACATCGAAAGGTTAGTCACGCTGTTTAACATTTTAAGGGTGAAGCAAGTCATTGGTGTACGATGGTGAAAAATATCATGGATAGTGAAGAGATTGATGCTCTTGATTGGGATTAATTTAAAGTTATATTTCATGTGAAATATTTTCTTAAGATGGTTCTTCTTAGGATGGAAAAAAATTCCTAAAATTAAGGAAAGAGGATGAATTAGTGTCTTCTTATGAAAAAAAATCACTCGACTGGAAAGTTATGCTGTAAATTTCATCCGAGATCATGATACTAAGATAACTCAATTTTACTCACGACTGATTCCATGATATCAATGATCATTAGCCACTCGTGAGATAAAATGTTATGAAAAAAGTATTCGATGTGTGAAAAAGGTGGAAATTGATTTTGCCGATGATCAAGTGTTCATTGACAAAAAACATGAATAAGAGGTCCAGTTGGTATTAAAATCGAAATAATTAATCAAATAATCCTGGAGGTATGAAAATTAAATATCCAACTTGTGAGAAGTGTTGTAAAAAGAATCCTGGATAATGTTTATCAATGTCTGGAAAGTGCCTCTGGTGTGGTATGTCTAGTTATATTTAATGTAACTATAAAAAAGATGATCAAGTAGCCAATGAAAAGCCATCGGTAAGATGTTTAAATGTAACGAAATGGGTCATTATAGAAATGAATGTCTAGCGAAGAATTCAATTGAGGGAATGCATCAAGACTACAAGCAGAAAGGGGTGGTGAAATCCTTTGAAATTAATTCAGCAGATGTCGGTCCATCAAATGAAGTAGTATCAGGTGCATTGTTTGTTTGTACAGATTATGCCTATGTGTTGTTTGATTTAGGATCTACAGACTCTCTCATTTTTGATAATATTTCTAATAAATTGGGAATTTCATATCAAGATATGAAAATGGAACAAATTGTAAAAAAATATTGATGAAATTTTGAGACAAAAAGAAAAAATAAGAACCTTCATTTTCGGGTGTGCATGAAGAATCTACCTGCAAACCTTATTGTTTTGCCTCTAGTTGAGATTGATATTATTTTGGGCATGGATTGGATGTCTGTTTAACATTATAATATGGACTGTAGAGATAAAGAGGTTTCATTTCAGAAAGATTTATAGTTTGCTTACAAGAATGAACCCATGATTTTGATAACATATCAGGAAGCTAAGAATCTATTAAAATATATAAATGTATGTTACCCTACACATATTGTCGAAAATAAATGAACTATTCAGATTAATGATGTTCCATTGGTAAATGAGTATCTTGATGTTTTTAATGATGAGTTTCCAGGTATTATACCAGATCGAGAAGTTGAATTTAATATTGACTTGGATCCTGATGCTAAGCCAATTTCAAAACCCCCTTATCGAATGGCTCAAAATGAACTTTTAGAGTTAAAGAAGAAATTGGTGGATTTATTAGATAAGGGTTTCATTCGACCTAGAACATCATTGTGCGGTACTACTATCCTATATGTTAAAAGGAAATATGGTTCAATGCAACTTTTAATTGAATATATAGAATGGAATAACACCACTGTTAAGAACAGGTATCCTTTGCCTCATATCGATGATTTGTTTGATCAGCTCCAGGGAGATCGGTATTTTTGAAAGATTGAATTGAGATAGGGGTTCTATCTATTGAAATTAAAGGAAGCAGACATTCCAAAGACCGTGTTTCATAATAGATATGTCCATTATGAATTTTTAGTTATGACTTTTGGTTTAACCAATTCACTTGTTGTATTCATGGATCTTATGAATAGAATTATCAGTTAGTTCATCGATATGTTTGTGGTTGTGTTCATTGATGTTATTTTGGTTTATTATAAAAGTAAAGAGGAGCATGAAATTCATTTTAGGGTGATCTTGAAAACATAAAAGAAAAGTGAATTTAAGGGAAAATTCAGCTAGTGTGATTTTTTGTTACAAAAAATTTCGTTCCATGGTCACATTGTTTAAAAAATTTCATTACTGTTGATCGTGCTAAAACAAAAGTTATTAAAGAATGGCCAAGACCCACAAATATAACCAAGATCCAATGAAATATTGGGTTGGAAGGTTATTACTAGAGGATTATTGAATATTTTTCATGGTTATATAGTCTAATGTATAAGTTAACTCAGAATGGTGTTATGTTCATTTATACAAAAGAATGTGATGATTGTTTTCAGGAATTGAAAAGAATATTGGTGAATGATCCAGTTTTGGAACTGCCTTCCAGAAATGGTGAGTTTGTTATTTACATTGAGGATTCATTAAAAGGACTTGGATGTGACCATATACAGAATGATCAGTTATTTTCTTATGTTTCACATCAGTTGAAACCTCATGAGTAAAATTACTCTACACGTGATTTGGAATTAGCTGTTATTTTTTTATTTAAAAATGTGGAGGCATCATTTGTATGGAGTAAAATATTAGATATGCACTGACCAAAAAAGTATAAAGTATATATTCACTCAGATAGAATTGAACATGAGACAGAGGAGACAGTTGTAATTAATCAAGTATTATGATTTCACTATCTATTACCATCCAAGAAAAGAAAATAAAGTGGCCGATGCATTGAGTTGAAAAAGTTATGTCTAATTAACCATGATACGTTTGGAACGAGATCCTTTGGTTTTTTATATGATGCACTTTGGTGTGGAAGTTGTTGGTGTAGGAAATTCTTCTTCTTTTTTTCATGTGTTAGTGAAATCATCTCTATCAGAAAGAGTAAAAAAAGCGATGAAAAAAGATAGTGAGTTGCAGAAAAAGGTAGAGTTGGTTCAGAATGGTATGATGCATGATTTTAACGTTAATAATTATTGTTTTTTGTGGTTTGGGATGATATTTTTTGTGACTTGTGATTCATATTTGAAGAATGATTTGTTTTGTGAAGCTCATAGTTCTCAATTTTTAGTTCATTTTGGTAGAACTAAGATGTACAGAGATCATCGGGAGTATTTTTAGAGGGATGGAATAAAAAAGATATATTTATGATTTTTTTGTGAAGTGTTTGACTTATCAGTAGGTTAAACTAGACTGGTAGTTACCGAAAGGGATTCCTCAATCATTTTCAGTTCCAGAGTGGATTTGAGAGAAAATATACGTGGAGTTTTTTGTGGGATTACCGAAGACATATAGAGGTAATAATGCAATCTGGTCTATAGTTGATCGATTGACTAAATATTCTCATTTCCTTCCTGTTCGAGATACTTTTTTTCTACATAAACTATCCCAGTTGTATGTTAAAGAGATAATCAAGTTTCTTGGATTTCCCCACTCCATTGAATCTGATCGTGATCTCAGGTTTACTTATAACCTTTGGAAAGGCCTTCAGAAGTTGTTGGGAACTGAAGTAAATTTTAGTACAGCTTTTCATCTACAATCAGATGGGCAGTCCGAATGAAAAAATCAGAACATGGAGGATATTCAACGTGCTTATTCACTGGATTTATAGTGAAGTTGGGACCAACATATTTCTTTGGTTGAGTTTTCTTGTAATAATAGTATCCATTCTAGTATACAAATGGCTCTATTTGAGTCATTATATGGATAACATTTTCGAACTCCAGCTTTTTGGGATTATATAGGTGATAGAAAGCTAATGGGACCAGAATTGGTAGAAGAGATGGAAGAGAAAGTTCATTTGATTCAAAATCACATGAGAATAGCTTTTAGCAGATAGAATAGTTATGCAGATAACTGGAGGAAAGATATTTTTTTGAGGTAGGTGATCATGTATTTCTAAAAGTTTCTCTAGGGAAAAGTGTGATGCATTTTGGTAAAAAGGTAAAGTTGATTCCGAGGTTCATTGGACCATATAAAATCATTGAGAAAGCTGGATTAGTTGTGTAAATAGTGTCTTTACCTCCATGATTATCCCATGTATACAATGTTTCTCATGTTTCAATGTTGAGAAAGTATATACCAGATCCATCTCTTGTTTTGAGCCCAGAGGTAGTTCAATTGGAAGAGAATCTCTCTTAGGATGAAAAACCATTATATAATCTTTACCATAGAGATAAATTTTTACGAATTAAGGTAATTCCCCAGGCAAAGGTTATGTAGAAAAGAATATGGTTGAAAATGAAATGTGGGAATCTGAAAATTCTATGAGGGATAAATACCCCCACTTATTTTGATAAGTGAATAAAATTTGCGAGGACGCAATTTACAAAAGGGGGGAAGGATGTAACATCCCAGAAAAATGAAGAATAAGATATTTTTTTATTTATTAATATTTTTTAATTAAATATTAATTTTTCATTAAATTTGTTTCTATGTTTGATAGCAAACTTGATATGAAAAAACGAGTTTCTTTAAAATCTCACATTACACACTAATAATATAATATTGTTATTTTAAATGGATGTTAACTCCTTGTTGTTGTATTTGTGGGAATGAATGAAACTAACTACAACATTATTATACATGTTTGTTAATAGTATTTACTTTTATCCAATAAATTTTAAATGCTTAAAATGTGAATGGATCTAATTTTAAGCATAATTTACATTAAAAGGACGATTTACTTCCTTTTAAGGGTGAACACTAATTAAATATAGTTTTTGTCCCTTTTATATGTTCTACATGAACAAATAAAATCATTATTTAGATTGGTGTCATAAAAATTTACTTTGTGTCAATTTTTTGATTTTTCTGATAAATTTAATTTTTTTAATGAATAGTGAAAAATATTGTAATTTAATTCAAAAATGCGTTTTATTATAATTTATTTATATGGTTATATTATCTTTTCAATTGGTTTTAATGTGTAATTAGAATATATTTTTGCCATTTAATCCTATATTGGTCATTAGGATTAATTTCACTTTGAAATAGGACATAAACAAGTGTCAATCTTTTAATAATTATTGTTTCTTAAAAACATTCTATATTTTTTAACAATGGATAATAATTTTAAGTTTTTTAATGCAACATATATGTTTATAATTTAGTAAAATAGAAATAATTTTTGAATTTGGAATATCAAATATATATTATGCTAAATTTTTTTTATTTTTTTGAAAGAGTACAATTTTTGAGGATAGTGAAACCACTTATAGTAGTTAAAAAACTAACTTTTTCATTTAAAGGAGATTTTACCACTTCTGTGAATTGAATTTTGAAAATCCAACATAAATGTTTGTTATTAGTAAGTAAAATGTGTTTCAATAAGATGAAAATAATTTTTGATGAATAGTAACTTTTGACTTTTATTTAACGCGGTTAAAGGTAAATATGGTAATTAAAGGTAAGAAGAATATTATAATAATTCAAAATTACCATAACACTTTTCGTAACCTTATATGATGAGTAATTTCCAACCATGAGCATCCTTGAGTAGATTTTGGGACCCCACGGTTCCAATTATGTATGATAATGACACATTAGATTAATTAATTTAAAGTAAAGACAAAAATGGCATAAAAAAAATCTTTTAATAAATAAATTTTTACATGGGGTTATATCAGTCATATTTTAGACTATAAATATTTTTTGGAAATCTAAAAAAATTTACTACATCATTGTATTTTTTTATAATATTTAGACATAGAATAAATTAAATTATTTATGACACAATAATGATTTAGTATTTACCTCATTAATAAATGATTTAAATAAATAAGATTATAATGATTGAAGTATTATCCAAAACCTGTCTAAATATTATTGGATGATATTATTTCGACTATGAGTCATCCTATTTTCTATTTTAATTATTTTTGTACCTTTATAAACTGAATATCATTATATAATAAAATAATATTTTCACACTTTCCTAAAGAGCCCCTCTTCCACCTTATAAAAGGAGACCATTCTTAACCAATTCGTCACACCTCACAAGCCTTTTGGCTCATCCAACGTCATCCCAATTAAGCTCCCTACATCCCTATCTTCCACTTATAATCCTTTCCTTAGGCATAAAAAACTTCAAGAATTCATTTTGGTTCAAACAAAGAAAGTTACCCAAATTAAAGGTAACGATTTCTCTTAACTTATTTTCTTTTATATTACATCTCCAACCCCTAAAATCTTTTTATTCTTTTATTTTATAACAACACCAGTATCCAAAATATACTAGGATGTTGTTATGGGATGTATTTGAACTATACTTACACGCATCTCCATCTAATGGGTGAAGAACATACTATTTCTGTGGATTAAAAACTAACGCCTCACGAAATGATGATTGTTTGAGTATCTCTTATCGCTTCTCATGGTGGCCATTATGACGACACTGTATTAATATATGATGTATTATATGTTTATGTTTTCTTAATTCCTCATTTATTTTCCTTTTATATAAAATCTTTACGGTTTCCATTATGGGTAAACATGATAATTTCATTTGAGGAAGTGCAGACTACTACCCCCTCAAAGTTATATGACTCGTTAATTCAATATGTTGGACATATAAATGATATAGTTAATAATATTATTTATGATATTATACTGTAATTATTATATATCTATGTATCACTACGTTTTAATTCCATTAAATTATGAAATAGAAAATGAAAGTAGCATTCAAGAATACGTACGACTTACCGTCTCCATGAACAGTGCATTCCATTTTTTATCTCCAAAATGTTACATACTGTTATATATACATATATATAGTGCATATATATGATATATATAATATCAAAATATTTAATATCATTCTAGAGATAATATACTATTGACCACATTAAAAACTTGTAATTATAATGTGTAATTTTTTTACTCAACTACCAAATATCGACAAAACGAACGTTATTAACTTAAATGATTAAATAATGTTTATAACATGGTAATAAGTGATATAAAAGGAATAATAAACTTTAAAATGGTTCTTAAGATATTATAAATTATCTTTAGATTATTATTCATGAGATTATAGAACGAACGGGTCAAGTCGGACACGAGGTAACAGACTTCGTCTCAATCTGCTTTCATTGAGGGATATCTCGTTTTAATAAACGACATTCTTTTATACGTTGTATAAACACCCTTGACATTTAGAAGAGAATATTTTTCATTGAAGAGTTTTACTAAATGAGAAAATGGAATGATTCTTTTAACATAAGTTGTGACAACGAGCTTTCCACCGCCACGAGTTTTATTTGTTCTTTGGCTTCCTTAAAAAGCCGTAATATTTTTCATCAAGGAAAATAAATACCATACACTATTTTATGTATCTTGGTATTGAAAATGGTCATGATAATGTATTTTATTATTTAAATAAATTTATGTAATATATTTTTACTGAAATGTGGAAATTATTTCAATCCTTTATATCTGTTTTATGTGTTTTGATTTTATAATGGTACTTGGACATTTGACTGGTGGTTATGTGATAAACCAAATGATAGGTGGTGCCGTGGTAAACCAGAATGGGTGGTTACATTAAAACCTCCAATGAATTGGGTATAAAATCCAGCCATATTTCTAATCCATTTAGTGATATGTGTTGAAGTCGACCGTACAATTATTCCATTTAAGTATATTTATGTCCCAAGTCACCTTTATATGTTATATGTTCATTACATTGGTTTTATGTTAATATTTTGGTTACAAAAGTGTAAGTAGTGATCTCTTATATAGTGAAGAGTATTTACTACTTCATAAATGTGATAATTATTACTTATGTTAATGTATTAATGGTTTACTTGTTGTTTTGAAAAACTAACAGTTTTCATTTTTTTGTATCCCTTACTATGTTTTTTATGCTCATCCCATGTTTTTGAAATGTTTTTCACATGACATAATGTGGAATAGGTTCAAAGATAAGATAAAGGAAAAGTCACGTTGTCTTAAACATGGAACTAGAGATGACTCTTTTATTCAGGAGTTATTGGTTTGGGAAAAAATTGGAAACTGATTAGAAGTGTCTACTTTGTAAATTTTTTAAATGAAAAGTAATTGTTATGGCCTAATTCTCTAAAACTATAACCTGAAAAGATCTTTGATATGAATTATTCATATTTCAAGATTATGTAATGTTTTAAGGGTGGGTCCTTATATCATTTACCTATATCCTTTTTTAAAAATACATCATATTTAATGAAAAGTATCATAAAACAAAAAAAGTTGTCCTAGTACCTCTGTTTACATTGAATGAAAATGCCCCTACGTGATTATATATTTATAGATTTGGGATTTTTAAATTTCTCCTAAACTCATTCTCTATCACTCTCCATCTAAAATTGATGGTATTATTATATCTCATGTAAATTTTTCTGCTTGCCACATATTTTATATCACATTGGAATTTCATTATGTGGTACTTTGGGCATCTACTATGTTTCTAAGTTACCATTTTCCAGGATGTTTCAGTTTCAATTTTTACGATGTAGATTTACATGGATGAAACATTTATATATTAAACCATTCATAACCTAGATGAATTTCAAGGGATAAATTCATTTAATGGTGTGTATAATTTAACACGCTAAGAATTTGTGAAATATTTTTTTTATTAAATTAATCTTTATGATATTTTTTATTTCATGCAACACTAAAAATAGTTTATTTTATATTGAATCTCAATGGTTTTCTTATGTTATATGTTACACCAGATTAATCATTCACTACATGTAACATATTTTTATCATTACCTATATATGATAACAATGATAGATTGTGTTATATACAATAATGAATTTTCTCAATGGCTTGGATAACATGTTAGACTTAGTTTTACAGATCAATAATACCTTCTTAAAATGTTATTATTTAATATAAAAAGTTATTACCTTGACAAAAATTATAGACTTTGAATATTATTATCGTGTTTATGAAAATATATTATATAAAAAAATATATAATTTGAATTCTTAGGTTACCAAATAATTATAAATTATTACCAAAACTGATTGAATATAAAAGAATTTATTTTTATTTTTATGGTCAAAAAGATATTTTACCCTATGAAATTTAATTAAATACAATTTTTCAGTGATATTAATTAAATATATATGTTATATATTCAATAATGTTTTTATATTCATTCAATATATTTGATAGACATATGAAAATAAGAATCTCAATTTTATGCTTTAAAACATATATTTTCATAAGGGTAGTTTTAACGCCATTTGAGGAAGAGCCCGTTTTAAATAATCTTTTATGAAATTTTAGAGATCTAATATGAAAAAATAAACTTCAAATTTAAATTTTAAAAATAGAAATTATGTTAGGGTAAATTTTTTTTGAATGGTTTAATTTTTTAATGAATAGTAAAAAAAATTATATTTTATTTACAAACATCCATTTCTTATAATTTATATATAAGGATAGATTTTATCAAAAGATGTTTTAAAATTTTAATTATATATTATATTTACCAATTAATAAAATTTAGTTATTTGGAATCAATTATCTTTGAAATTGGGTAAAAAAACTAACCAAACTGTTTTTGTTTTTTTACTATAATCACCCTTATTGTCATCTCATTAGGAAAATAATTTTTTAATTAATTTATTCCACAAAAATTATTTAAATTTATAAAATGGATAACTTATTTTTAATAAGAATAATTTATAATGTTTAATAAAGAAATATTAGTTTTTCCATAAATATTAGTGAATATGATTAAAAATATTTATAATTATCAAATTAAAAATTATGTTAAAAAAGTACTACAACATAAATTTAAGAACCAAAAAGTTGTAGAAATTTTTCCAACACCAATTTCATTTCCAATATTCTTACATAATTAATTTATTATTGAGTTTTTTTTATTTATGTTATTTATTATGTAAAAATGATGATTCACCAAACTTGTTTCAAAAAATGCCAAATGTGTAATTCACCTTCCTAAGGAAAAAGCCTTAACCTCTCCCTCTTCTTATCACATATCAAACCACACAGTATTGGAAAATATATACCAAATCCAATTCCCAAAATCCATACCGGCATCCTATAAGACTCTCCTTGAGTATAATGCAATCCAAGTAACCCTTTTTTCACAAATCAAAATGTATTACTCGATTAAGAGATCATATCTTCTCTCGAGATCCTATCTTTTATTTTATTTTTCCACCCCTTGAACTCAATTTATTAAACAGATTTATAAAAAAAAACCAGAAAGAAAATATTATTATTTTTATTTTATGTCGTAAACATTCAATTACACAGACCACCATATAATGGGTAACGATCATATTGTTTATGTGTATGACGAACTACCGCCTCAAAAAATGATGATTGTTCTTTTTTCTTTACCACCTCATATAGTGGACATTATGATGGAAACATTGTTAATATATTTTATATATTATATTAATTATGTGTTTAATCTAATTTAATACCTTTATATAAAAAAACTTTATACAACCCATTTTTTAAATACAATAGTTTCATTTTAGGAAGTGTGGACTATTACCCCCTCTAAGTGACGTGATTCATTTACACGATGCATGGAATGTATTAAGCATGAATTTATGGAATATATATGATATATATGACAAAATAATTCTACATTAATAATGATATATTTATATATATATATACATGTTTCAATTAACTTCTTCTGTTCAACAGGACAGTAAAAACTGAAACAACATTGATTCTTACAGATGACTTAGTGTCTCCTACAACAATGTATTGAATTTAGAACATATATATTATATTGATTTTTATAATACACATATAAAAGATATAAATGATATTTTTATCATTATTTAAATTTTTTAAAACATGATTTAATTATAAGGACCAAAGATATATTAAATTAATACACATGTGAATAACAAAGTGAATACTACCCGAAGTGAAACATTAATAGGTTATTATTAACTAGTTGGTAATATAATGCCACAATAATACATTATATGGTATTATATATATGAATATTTTTCTGTATAATATTTTTTAAAATCTTATTTGTAATATAAAAGTATTTTGAATGAGTACTAATACGGTCAAGAAACAAGATAAGTGGATTTCATCTCACATTATATTTCTATAAGATACATACATTATTCACCACCCATTACTTTTCTATATTGTTAATACTTAACATGAATGTATTATATTATTATTATACATAAATTTATTAGTATTTAAATTTACTTTATATTATATTTATTTCATGTATATATTCTTTTTTAAAGCTATCAAATCAGTAAGATAGTTTTTTATCAAATTTCATGATAAGGGACACATGGTTCATTATGAACCAACAATGTTTCTAGAGGTGTATATACTATCATTTGACATGTTATATCGTGAATATAATTTATTTATTGATATTTTAATTTTCATTTTTTTCAATTTTTTATATGGAGATTATTATCCTTTGTTATCATTTAGTATTTGTATATTGAACCAATCTCATCTGATATCACGATTTTTTTTATGTTTAATTATTGAAATTTTATGATCCAACTCTCAATAAAACAAATATATAATCGTCTAAACTGGTTATTCATGATATATTATTGTTTTGGTATCATTTTCCATGAATTATTATATAATATATTTATGAAATGATTTGTCTGAAAATTTGATTGTATTTCTCTCTTTAATTAGAAATTTGTTTTTATTCAAAAATCTTGATTTCAAAAATGTTTTCAAATTTTATTTGGAATAATCCTTGAATATAATTTTATGTTAATATATATTTTTATTTGTATTTAAAAATTCATTTATATGTTTAAAAATATATTTTCTAATAAATTTCTTTTAGAATATTTTCGATATTTGTTTATTAGTTTTCATGAAATTTTTTTAAAAAACGTTTTAATTATCTATGTATATGTTTTTATTATATATTAAAATAAATATATTTAAAAAAGATATGAAAACTGTTTTATAATTTTTCAATTTATTATCGATGAAATGGTTTTTGATACTTTTTCACAATTTATTTATAATCGTTCAATGTTTTTTCAAGTAAAATTCTTAAAAATTGTTTCATGATTATTTATATATTTTCAAGGAAAATGGTTTTAAAAATAGATTTCTCTTTTAAAAATAATATCTCAAATTATAAAGTATATTTTAATAAATAATTTTTTTAAATTTTATTTTAAATTTATTTCTCATCTATGATAAAATATATTGATATTACACATGGCTTTATAGGTAAATTATTCAATGGTTCCATTAAAATTCATTATCACAATGTACTACATTTTGATGGAATGATGTTAATGAAATTTGTTTCTATTTTATTTGTTATATGAATTTCAAAACCACTTCTTTTCAAGGGTTATTATTATGATGAAATTATTATGAAACATATATTTTTTCATAGGTTATGTTATGATTACATGTTTATAATACCAATATCACTTCAAGGGTTATGATATGATTATTTACTATCTTGTGGAATATGTGTGAATTATTTTATTATGATATTATTGGGACCTATAACTCCCTCTAATTTATTTGGTAAATATTTATATCTCATATGACGGACTAAGATGGTCTTGGTAATGAAATATAAAAACTAAGATGGTAATGAGAGTGATCAATCACAACGAAGATGGTATGGGGAGTGATCACATGATAATATGATGTCCATTAGAGTAAACCATGACTAAAAATATGATTTATGGACTGAACCCATACAATATATATGGTCCTTTCAGTATTCGTATGGCTATTATGGAAAATCCTATTCTATACGTATCTGTTATCCACAATTTCTTTTTTTCGTATAAATGGTTTCATGGATTTTTCTTTTTTATTTCATTATAATTAATCTATTTTAAAATTCAAAGATATATACCATGTTTCATGAATATGATCATGGATATTGAGATTATGATCTCTTATTTTAATGTTAATAGATGAAAATAAAGGGTTGGTATTCATAGGACATGGAGGCCAGATGGGATAAGAAATTTTGGGGCCCCATGTGATCTAGTGCATGAACTCTGAGATTATTGAAAGACAATGTTAGGAAACCATTATTGCTTAGTAGATTCATAGGATTGGTACATTAATGATGAATACATGTGTTCCAATTTTAGTTAGGTTGTTTTTTGAAGGGTAAAATTGATGAAATTTAATTAAAATGATTAATGAAATCCATACAACCCAATAAAGGAATATTTTTTATATTTCAGATATGGATCATGGCCATCATTTGTCAATGGTTCTATTAGTTAATGATTATCAGGCTGACCTAGATGATTACTAGAGAATTTATCTGATTGAGAATATTGATTAGTGGTTGACGATATTGTGAAACTATTTGTGGCAGTATTTGGGGATGTATTAGGGGAATCATTATTGTGTCGGGATAGTGATATGGATAAGGGAGAGGAAGATAAATTTTAGTTTCATATGGTTTAGGAAAGAGTACTAGGTCCCCTCGACAGCTAGTAATAAGTGATGGTCAACACATCAATGGTATCCAATTACCACAGTGAATATAATGAGGGGTATGTATTATGGGTTTACTTGTAGTAGTAATTTTGGGTAGAGTTCCACTCATATACCATGAAGGATATACGGTTTCAGGAGACACTCTACACTGAATATGAGAAAATTTCTAGGTGGGATCCTAGGACCATGTTCAAGTATGTTATATAATTATCTCTAAATAAATTTGCACATACGAAGTCTGAGTGTGGAATATTGAGGAGGCACTCTATCTATCGATCCATTATAAAGTTACTTTTTTTTAAATTTATAATTATATATGGTTTATGATAAAGTAGGAGGTAATAAAAAAATAAACTCGCGAGGAGTGTTACCATAAGAGGGGAGCCATTATGGTATCCAAAAAGAGTAGAGTTTTCAGTGGTAGGACATAGGTTCCAATGCCATTGAGTTTTTTAATAGAAGGGAGTTGTCCCTTGAATCATCATTTCTATCCTCTAAAAAGCTTCAGAAAAGTTTTCTTATTTATGGATGTCATGTTCATCATTAATAATAGTTTCAATGTCTTATTATGCTTAGTTTAGTAGTGGAATGTCGGCTCATCATCAAACTCAGTAGAAGTTTCTAGTGAGACAATTTCATTATCAGTGGAAGGAGGCATATGCACTTATGATAGTTTTTGGATAATCTAGAAAAAATCATCAAGATGTTCCTAATGTATAGGTACTTTGACCCAATTTTTGACATAGTGGTGGCCATGAATACAATATTAGGGGTTCTAAAATATGTCATTTACATGTAGGATAGGTAGAAAAACCCATGGATATAGATATCATAAGAGGTACTCATCATTTATCCAGAACCCTTATTTGTATCGTTTTTGATTTGGTGTCTTCTCAGGCCTTTGTTTCACCACTCTAGTTTCATCTTTCTGATTATACATGGAGATGATTCTTTTTCTCTTAGATTTGAATACCCCAGTTGGAGGAAAAATTACCTTCTTTGATGTTTACTGATGGAGCATCATATTGATAGGTAAGTATCAGTTATGTGTGGATATATTCTTACATTAGATACATCCATATTATGGAATTCATGAAATATACTATTTTTTTTTATAAAATTATTGAACGTATTTGGAGGAGATTCTTGTTCATATATTTCAATGTAGAGAATATATTTTTCATTAGCGATCCTCTTTTTTTGGTGGGTAGTTTTTATATGGTTCCCCTTCTTTCTATGATGTCAGATATTTTAGTAGAGTTACTGGACACTGTTGTAGAGGAGACTAAAAATATTTTTAAGTAATTCTTAGATTATTTATCTGTGGAGGTTATGGATGTAACCACATTACTTTTTTGAGTTTCGGATATAATTAAAGCCCAATCCTCCTTTGATTTCAATTACATTATATTGGATTACACCTTATGAGTTATGATAGATAAGGATTTTGATTGAATATCTAATGTATATGGCGTGCATCTGACCAAGTGTGTCATTGTGGGATTATCTATTGTTATTATCTAATAATTTGGGTGGTATTATAAGGTTTTTTGTAGACTATCAGAGAATGAACTATGTAAATATCATGAATAAATATCCTTTTATAAGTATCAATTTCGTTTTCAATTATTTTATAAGAGGTAGTTGGTTCTCTAGGATCATTTTTTTGTATGCTTATCAACAGTTGAGTGTGATGGATAGAGATATAAGAAATATTATATTCACATAATGGTATAGTAACTTTTAGCTTAGGCTTATGACCTTCAGTTCCATTAATGAACTATCTATCTTCATGGGGCCCAATAACTCTGTGTTCCATGAATTAAAGAAATATTTTTCATGTGTTCATATTCTTCATTTTTATCTATTCTAAGTCAATATAGGAGCATGTTGACCATATCATAGCGGTTTTTAGGTTATTAATCATCACAAGTTATATAAAAATTTATTCTTTTATATGTTTTGGACATGAGAAGTGAATTTCCAAGGCATGTGGTGTCTTACAAGGGGTTTTTAGTGGACCCATTAACATTTGAAAAAGTTTTTTTCTTTAGAAACAACCAAGAATAAGGTAGTGTTTCATAGCTTTCATTGTATTTGTTGTTCAGAGTGGATACTCAAGATGGGGGTGAATTGAGTTCCAATTAAAATTTCTATTTTAATGTCTTTCACTAAAATCCCCCAATTTAAAATACTAATTGAATTGTAGTGAATTTGAACAAAGAAAACTATCAGGTAGGTTCTCAAGGGATTGATTAATTCCCTATTAATCTAATCAGAATATCAGATTAGCTTTTGAAACTAACCTAATGATTTACAAATAATGCAAACACTTGCTAATTCAATTATCAGAGTATCTTTGAAAATCAATTTATGTTTTCAAGCACTTAGCAGCGGAATAAAAGGTTTTAGATAAAACTAAATAAAGCACAGTAGATATGACCAAGAGGTTTAGTCTCATGTTGAGACTTATTCCTCTCAACAATTTATATAAATTGGATCCACACCCTGGATTGGGGTTCACAACAGTTTACAATTGTCCAGGTCAAAGACCTCTACCACAGTTCTACATGGGAAACAAAAACAACAGCAAATATAGTTGTCCAGGTCACACACGACCTCTACCACTATCCATAGTGGGAAATAGAAGATGTAAAGAGTTTGAATGAGGATTTACTGATCCTCCAGTTAAGGTTCAGGAGACAGTGTGTGTGTGTAAATTAAAACTGATGACACACACTGCTTGTAATGTAAATAATAAATCGCTGAGTAAGTTATAGAGTATAGAATGGATCTAGTGATTGCAGTGTAGCTCAGCACTCCTTCGGATTTGATCAAAAATGGTTTTGAGTCCTCTTAGGGTCTTTGTCTAAAGAACAGAGTGTCGTCTGGTTGACATCCAGGTTCAGAGACAGTGAAGATGTAGTCGATGAAGTTCTTCAAAGTCTTTATGAATGTAACAAACTCTTAATGAGTAAGCTTGAGTGTGTATGAGCTTCTGTGTATTCTTGGTCGTGCATGTATATCTGTATGAGCTCTTCTTGTGTATGTAACTTGTATCACTTCTGTATATCCCGTGTATATTCCTCGTGTCTTTCACATTTTTATTTTTGTAGCAACAGGGACTTCTTGTATTTATGGAATGAGCTCTGGCAAAAGAAATGATTTCTTTTTGCAGGTACGAGGTACAGTTCCCTGACATCCAACAACCTTCATTAAATAAATTACAGAGCCTTGAAATCTATCTGATATGACCGCTGGTTAGATTAAATAAAGATAAACAAGTTAAGGTAGTGTCAGATTCTCTGGAACGGTAGCTTTGGATATCGGTAGCCCTGTGTATCGGTAACCTCTTGTTTAATGGTAACCTTTCTATCCGTAGACTTCATGTCTGTAGGTAGACTTGATCGGTAGCGTTAGACTTACTGTACTGGTGACCTTTTGTGTAACAGTAGCCTTCATATACCGGTAGCTTTCTTAGTGTATCGGTAGTCTGTCTTCGGTAACTTGTCTGTAACGGTAGGCTTGAGTAACGGTGACTTGTCTGTATCAGTGACTTTCACGTATCGGTATACTTTCATAATAGTGACTTGTCTGTACCGGGGGACTTGATGTAGCGGTGACCTTCACGTATCGGTAGACTTGAATAATGGCGACTTGTCTATACCGGTGGACTTGATGTAGCGGTGACCTTCAAGTATCGGTAGACTCGCATAACGGTGACATGTCTGTATCGGTAGACTTGACGTATCAGTGACCACTTGTCTGTATAAGCATTCTACTGGCAGAATGGGTTAAGTTAGAATATATATTCATCCAGTAACCAAATTATTTTTAAATATTAGAAATATTATAATATAAGAATATGTGCATGGTGTACAAAAATACTAAAACAAGTAATTAACCATTAATCAATATAGGGATTATCAAACCATAATTTAGCATAATTGGAATTATCATTATATGAGTGAGCATAATTGGGATTATCAAAATATGAGTTCAACTAATTCTCCAAGAGGGTTCAAAAATCTCCCCCTTTTTGATAATAACAACTTTTTCCAAAGTATTAAGAAAATTAAAATAGTTTTAGAGGAAAATTTCCCTTTTAAAACAAAGTTCTCATTTTTCTCCCCCTTTCAAATGCACTCCCTATTATCATTTGTTTCATTTTCTCCCCCTTTGTGATTAACAAAAAGAAGGGTAGAATCAGAGAAATGTAGAGACAAAATGAGAATATATTGCAAGGAAACATAAACACAGTATAGTGGAGAATATAAAAATAAATTTACATTATGTCACAAAAGATAAAAACTAAGAAAGTTATTATTACAAAAATACAACTGAATCCTATCAAAAACTTCCAGAATCACTCAATCATCCACTTGAATAGGAGTTGTTCTCTTAGGATCAGAAGAGGGTGTAGGGTCAGATTGAGTAGATGGCTTGGGAATAACTAAAAGAACAACTATAGGGTCAGCCACTGAAACTGTACCGGATCTGAAATTTGTGCTCTTCTGTGGGATCATAGGTTTCAATCTTTGAATAGCCTGAACTGGATTCAACTGAGGTGTACTCCCAGAGGAATAGGCAGGAAGTGCAGGAGGTACAATCAGAGGTCTAGAATCCACATGCAAGAATGGTAGCTACATGTTCCTAAAATCTCTAATAATACTCCCACCTCTATCCATTGCTGACATAAAATCATCTCGATTTTCAATGAATTTATCCAAGGCAGGAGTAAGCTCCTTGAGCATACTAACCTGTTCTCTGAAATCATGAGTCACTAGAGGCAACTTCAAATTCTCCATCAAGATCATGAAATGGTTGGTCATTTCATGCTTGGTATAGATCTACTCAAAGTAAGAATCCACCTTATTTTTAATTGCCTCTTGAGAAGCAGTAGCTGCCCGTAGGTGATCACGAACAAAACTACTAACTTCCCTAGTTGTAGAAAGGATTTGAGTATCTGAGGTTCCACTGGTACTGGCCTTTGCCAACTCTTCCTGGATAACAGTTCTGATCTAGTAAAGGTTCACAGTGGAGCTGGATGAGGGATGGGGTTTAACTGAGAAAGTTGTTGTCTCCTTGAAAGATTGTGTCAGATTACTAACCACCTTCTGAACAAGTTCATCTTAACTGTTGAAATGTTCTTTGACAGATTTCATAAATTCCTCAAAAACATCCACAAACTGCTTGACTACTTCTTTGATATATCTGATATCAGTATTCACTTGGGTTTGAGAACTGTTCATGGCATTCAATGAAGCAATCAATTGTCTTACATCCACCATAGCTCCTGTACAACTCTCAATGTGAGTATGGCATACTTTAACTTCATCCATCATTCCTTTCACTAGACTACAAAAAGCACATCCTAGAGATAGTTACAAGGATTTCTCCACACTCCACATTTCATCAACCAGGCTTTTCTTCAAATCTACCACTGATTCTCTCAGGGTTTCTTTCATTTCAGCCTTTATGTACTCAAGGTCCTCCTTGGTTGCCAAATTTTCAGCCACAACAGGTAGGATAACTGAATCCCTTTGGGGCTGGTCATCCTCATCAGAATATCCATAATTAAGTCCAAGTACCATATATCCTGGATCTGATGTCCAACATTAAATGTCATATAACACAGAAACTAAACCAAGATGCTCCCCCTCACATAGATCATTCTCCTGAGGAATCTCCTCTAATGGTTCTGCTCGAGGAAACTCTACAGCCTCCTCTGCAACATTTTTAGATTCAATAACCATTTTCTCTGGTAGTTCAACAGTAGGGTTAGTCCTATCCTTTTCTGTCATCAATGACTCTCTCAGTAATGGTTGTAGGTCCCACTGCTGCTTCCTGATCAGGCACTATCTGGACTGTAATATCTATCAGAGGTCTAAAACTCAGCTCTTCTTCTTCATTTTCCTCATCATTTTCTTCAGCAGCAGCATCCTTTTCTCCATTAACAAAATGATCAGATTTGGTTGCCTCATCCTCTTCAGAGGTGTCCTTAACAACATATTGATATTCTTCTTCTTCTTCTTCTTCTTCTGTGGTCTCAATATCACTGTCCTTTAGAATAGTTTCTCTCCTAGGTAGTTCTTTTGGGGGGCTAGCTACTCCATAAGAAATATTTTGATGCACAGGACTAAGAGGTAAATCATGGTCTCCTCCTTCCTCAAATGATGTCTCTTCCTCCTCATCTTCGGCTTCATTATCACTATAGACATATTCTGGCTCATCTGGTCCAAGACCAGGATCCCTCCCATCCTTTGGTCTAGAAGGATGGTCCACAAGAGTGTACGTTTCATAGATTTTACCTTCATCATTAACCCATGATTTTTTCCAGGGGCTTTAACTAACTTTCATATACTTACAAACAGTCCTGGTGAGGCAAAAGTTATCCTTAACCACAACAGTTTCATCCTGAGGTCCATCTACCTCCTTTCCCTTCCACAGAATAGAAATCAACTTAGTAAAGAAAAGTGCATTGGACTTAGTCTTTTGTCTAGTCATATCCTCAATCTGAATCATTAGAAATCTATAAAATTTCACCTTTAGTCCATGCTTTAATAGATACAACAAATAAATACCCTGAAATATGAGGGTAGAAAAATCTCCTCTCCTTGGACTAATCACATGATGAATGAACTTGAAATGTAGTTTATCCTCCCCTGCTATCTTTGCAGCAATGACCTTTCTAGGGGTTCCATTTCCAGTCAATTCCAACAAGACATCCTCATATTTGAAAAAGTCACTAGTAGTAGGTATGGATTTTGAATAAAATCAATAATCACCACTATGAGGAAATCTAAGGTTCTCAACCAATTCAACTGATGAAAATGAAAACGTTTGACCATCCATAATGGAAATCATTCTATTCTCATCTTCTAAGGTCTCAAAACAAAAAAACTCATAGAACTCTTTTACCAGTACTAGATAATACTGTGCATTATTGTTCGTGAAGCACTTGATCCATCCTTTCTCTTGTAAGATCTACAGAATCAAGGTCTTTATTTCCAACAGCCATTCCGCACATAACTCCTTTTCCACTACCATTTCTTGCTTCGATAGATTCAGATTCACAGGATTCCTTTGAGTAACACTTCTACTGCTTCCACTAGCACCAGCATTGGTTACTTTCTGCTTCATTGCTTGCGGGACATCACTCCCTTCATCCACTGAGGGTCGCTTCACATGGGCCATTTCAGATTTTAAGGCTTAGGGTTTTGTGAGCATGAGAGGTTTAGGTAGGAGGGATTCGAAGAGATGGGTTCGCTGTGATTTAGTGAATTCTAGAGTCAGGTTTAATATCATTTAGGATTCACCTATTAAATAAGTCTCATATAAAAAATTCAGAGTCTTGGCCTTAATAAAAAAATTTAAAACAGCGTGAGAGATATACCAATGAGTTGTCCTTAAACGGTGAGGTCTATCCTAACGGTGATGTTTTATCTAACGATGAGGTCTATCTAATAGGTAGGTCTATCCTAACAGTGAGTCTTATCTAACGGTGAGGTCCTATCTAACGGTGAGGTCTATCTAAAAGTGAGGTCTATCCTAACGGTGAGGTTTATTTAACGGTGAGGTCTATCCTAACGGTTTAAGAGTAAGTTATCCTTCCTAATTCGTTTCTAATGAAACTTAATCTTTCTGAATTTAATGGATTAGTGAAAATATCAGCTAATTGGAGTTTGGTTCCTATAAATTCAAGAGTTATATCAACTCTTTGATAATGATTTCCTAGAAAGTGGTGTCTAGCAAAAATGTGTTTGGTTCTAGAGTGAGACATAGGGTTCTTTGAGATGTTTATCGCACTAATGTTATCACAAATAATTAAAACACGTTTAAAATCAAATCCATAGTCCAATAAAGTGTGTTTCATCCACAGAATCTGTCCACAACAACTACTAGCAGCTATATACTCTGCTTCAGTAGTAGATAATGAAACCGAGTTCTGTTTCTTACTACACCATGATACTAGGGACTTTCCAAGTTAATGACATGTTGCAGATGTGCTCTTTCTGCCTAACTTGCATCCAGAAAAGTTAGCATCTGAATAACTTATTAAATCAAATGATTTTCCTTTTGGGTAAAATAGTCCCAAATTTTCAGTATATTTAATATATTTAAAAATCCTTTTAACAGCAAGAAATTGTTACTCTATAGGGTTATCTTGGAATCTAGCACACATACATACACTAAACATAATATCAGGTCGACTAGCAGTAAGATAAAGTAAACTCCCAACCGTACCTCTATAATTAGTTTGATCTACTGGTTTCCCAGTTTCATCAATATCTAATTTACAGGTGCTACTCATAGGTGTATGACTTCCCTTAATACTATCCAAACCAAAACGTTTTAATAAGTCCTTAGTATATTTACATTGATTTAGAATAATACCATCTTCAGTTTGAAAGATTTGAAATCCATGAAAGTACTTAATCTCTCCCATTAAGTTCATTTCAAAATCATTTTTCATAACCATTGAAAATTCAGTACATAGAAAATTTTTAGAATATCCGAAAATAATATCATCAACATATATCTATACTATTAAAACATCTTTTGAAATTATTTTATAAAAAGAGTGAGATCAGCAATTCCTTTTGAAAATCCTTTTCAAATAATAAAATTTGGATGTCTTTCATACCATGCTCTGGGAGCTTGTTTTAAACCATATAAGTCTTTAGAAAGGTTAAAAAAACGATTTTGAATGTGAGGATTTGAGAAACCACGTGGTTGTTCTACAAAAACAACTTCAAAAATAAAACCATTTAGAAAAGCACTTTTCACTTCCATTTGATATAACATGAAATTCAGATGTGGTGCAAAGGCAAGTAAGATCCTAATTGCCTCTAATCTAGCTACAGGTTCAAAGGTTTCTTAATAGTAATTTCCTCCTTCTTGATTACAACCTTGTTCAACTAGCCTAGCTTTGTTTCTAATGATGTTTCCAGATTCATCAACTTTTTTTCTAAACACCCACATTGTGCCTATTGTTAAAGTGTCTTTAGGTCTTTCTATTAATTCCCAGACTTTATTTCTTTCAAATTGATTTAGTTCTTCTTGCATAGCCATTACCCAAAATTCATCATTGATAGCATCATTGATATTTTTAGGTTCTAACTGTGAAAGAAAAGATTGATGTTCAAACTGATTTCATAGAGAAGATCTAGTCTGTGTTCCTATATCTAGATTACCTACAACAACATCCAAGGGATGGTTCTTTAGAATCCTAGTTTTTTTCGAAATGGTAGGGATAGAGATTTCAGGTTCATCAATAGGTTGGGAATCAACAGAAGCAGGTTCTGGAAAAATTTCCAAACCTGGATGTTTTAACTACAGGTCCACTATCTTTATCATTAAGGTTCAAAATAGTGAGATCATCTTCAAGATTTTCAAGAGATCTCTTAGGTTCATGTGGACTAGTTTCATCAAATTTGATGTGAATAGATTCCTCCACACATTTGGTTCTCTTATTGAAAACTCTAAAGGCTTTACTAGAAATAGAGTAACCTAGGAAAATTCCTTCATCACTCTTGGATAAAAACTTTTCAAGATTATCTTTGGTATTATGAATAAAGACATTGCATCCAAAGACTCTGAAGTAGTTAACCTTATGTTTCCTATGGTTCCACAACTCATAAGGGGTCTTCTTAAGAACAGGTCTGATCAAGACTCTATTGATAATATAACAAGCTGTATTGACAGCTTCAGCCCAAAAATAAATAGGTATGTCATACTCATTGAGCACGGTTCTGGAAATTTCCTTAAGGGTTAGATTCCTCCTTTCTACTACACCATTTTACTGAGGTGTCCTAGTGGCAGAGAAATTGTGACTATAGCCATTGTGTGTGCAGTAGGATTCAAACTCATGATATTCAAACACAAGACCATGATAACTTCTCAACGTTTTAATCTCAAGTCCACTAAGGTTCTCTACAGAATTGGAATATTTAACAAATTAAGAACAAGCTTCAATTTTGTGAGCTAGAGAATATACCCAAGTATACCTAGAATAGTCATCTACTAGAACATAGACATAGTGCTTCCCATTTAAACTATAAACTCTAGAAGGTCCAAACAAAACCATGTGAACCAACTCGAGAGGTTGAGAAGTTGACACTTATTTCTTTTATTTGAATGAAATTTTATGTTGGTTTCCCTTTTGACATGGATTACAAACTTTATCAGCTGGGAATTGATGTTTTGGTAGGTCTCTAATTATGTTCATCCTAGTAAGTTTTGTAAGTGAATGTACATTGCAATTTCCTAATATTCTATGCCAAAGCCAAGGCTCTTTATGAAATTAATTTAAACAAGTAATATTTTTCATAGCTAAAGAAATTAAATTAATAGTATAGACATTTTAATTTCGCAAGGTAGAAAATACTAATGCATTTTTAGAATTAAAAATATTGCAAGAATCATTTTAAAATTTAACACTAAAACCATCATCAAATAATTGAGAAATACTTAATAAATTATATTTAAGTCCATAAAAAATAGAACTTTTGAAATTAATACGGAGTCAGTGTTACCAATCTGGCCTAAGCAAATGATTCTCCCATTAGAATTATCACCATAAGTTACAAAACCTCCATCAAATCTGACTAAGCTTTTGAAACATGAGATGTCTCCTGACAGATGTCTTGAACATCCATTGTCCAAGTACCAGTTCATTTTACAAGAGCTGTTTATGAAGGATCCCTTCAAAATAGATTTAGATAGGAAATGATTTTGGTACCCATATTTTCATGGGTCAAGACTGGTTAGCCAATAAATCTTTAGGCACCCAAATTTTTCTTATGGGTCTCATAATATTTGTAGCATCAACAGATTTAGAAAGATAATCCTTATTACATCTGTAACTATGAATATAACTAGTTGAAGCATATGAACTCCTAGAACTATAACTATAAACATTCTGTACAGATTTAGGAATAAATATAGTTTTGGTAATTTTTCTTTGTCCAGTTTGGTATCCTATACCAGTAGTATATCTAGGTGCAATCTTCATACCTAGAATTTGAGTAAGAGTATCTTTTCCATTTGTGAACTTTTCTAAATCCTTCCTAAGTTTCTCATTTGACAATTTCATGTCAGTGTTTCCTTTAAGTAACTAATCATTCTTTTCCATTTCTATGTCAAGATCATATTTATGTTTAATAGTTAAAGCATAATGTTTCTTTAAACCTTTGTATTTGTCTTTTATCTCATTACAGGTTTCTTCCAACATATCACAGTATTCAAACAGTTCATATTTTGACATATTTTCAGAATTAGAATCAGCTCCAGAATAATATGTATTTAAATCAGGAGTTTCTGATGTTACCTCAGAATTGTTTATCATAAAACACATGTTTGCCTTATTTCTGTTTTCAATCTAAGAAGCTTCAGATTCACTGGAGAAATCCTCATAAGAACTACATGTAGACATCATGGATTTCTTATACATATTGCCCTTATAATCATACTTCTTCTTGTATTTCAGCTTTGGAAATTTCACATTAATATGTCCTTTTCTTTTGCATTCATAGCAGACAACTTCATCAGATTTGTCCGATTTCTTCCAGTTCTTTTTCCAGTGTCCCTTGTTGTCATACATACCTTTGTAATTTGATTTTCTGAAAAAACTTATTCTTCCTATAAAACATCTTAAATCTTCTGGCTATGTGAGCCATTTCTGCATCACTGTCAGATACAATTTCACTTTCTTCACAGCTTGAGCTATCACTTACAGCTTGAAGTTTCTCCTCATCCTTATTCTTTGAAGTAGATGTTCTGAAGGAAACTGGATTCCTTTTTGGTTCACCTTCTTCTTCTTTTTTTACCTTAAGTTCTTCTTCATGCATCGTCAACTTACCAATAATTTCTTTAACTGGAAGTTCACCAATATCACAAGATTCTCTAATTGAAACAGAAGTGCCCCTCCATCTTTCATGTAGGCATCTAAAAATTCTCCTGATCTACTCCTTTGATGGAACATACATTCCTAGAGGGATCACTATATTAAAAATCTTGTTAAACCTAAGATACATATTAAAAATATATTCATCAGGCTTCATCAAAAAATTATCATATTTAATAGTATAGGTGTTCAATCTCATTTCCTTAACGTTAGTTGTTCCTTCATGAGAAACAAATAAAGTATCTCAAATTTCATGTACAGTCTTACAAGAAGATATTATATTAAATTCCACATCTCCTAAAGCACAATACAGAGCATTCATAGCATTGAAATTATTATTGTAGGCTATCTTAGTATCTTCATTTCAAGTGGATCTAACAGTAGTGGGAATTTTATTTTCTGATTCTATGGCATTCCAAATATCAAAACCCATGCATTCTAAATGCATTTTCATCTTAATATTCCACTGAGAATAGTTGTTTCCATTGAAAAAGGGTGTTCTGTTAATAGAAACACCTTCAAGTCTGTTATCCATGATAACTAGGTTAAAACAAAAATTTCAAAGAGATGAAAATTTAGAAATAACAGATATTTTAAGAACATTAAAATAAAACTAAAATCAAAGTTGAAAAACAGAGTACTTTAGAAGATATTTTAAATACCTCTAATACCAAATGTTGGTCAGAGTGGATACTCAAGAGGGGGGTGAATTGAGTTCCAATTAATATTTCTGTTTTAAATTCATTCACTAAAATCCCCCAATTTAAAATACTAATTGAATTGTAGTTAATTTTATCTAAAGAAAACTTTCAGTTAGGTTTTCAAGAGATTGATTAATTACCAATTAATCTAATCAAGATATTAGATTAGCTTTTTAAACTAGACTAATGATTTACAAATACTGTAAAAACGTGCTAATCCAATTATCAGAGTAACATTAAAAAATAGTTTAAGATTTATAGCACTTGGCAGCGGAATAAAAGGTTTTAGATAAAACTAAATAAAGCATATGAGATATGACCAAGAGGTTCAGTCTCAAGCCAAGACATAGTCCTCTCAACAATTTATAAAAATTGGATCCACACCCTGGATCGGGGTTCACAATAGTTTATAACTGTCCAGGTCAAAGACCTCTACCACAGTTCTACATGGGAAACAAAAACAATAGAAAATATAGCTATCCAGGTGACAAACGACCTCTACCACTATCCATAGTGTGAAATAGACGATGTAAAGAGTTTGAATGATGATTTACAGTTCCTCCAGTTAAGGTTCGGGAGCGGGTGTGACTGTAAATTAAACCTGATGACACACACTGCTCATAATGTAAATAATAAATCATTGAGTAATATATAGAGTTTAGAATGGCTCTAGTGATTGCAGTGTAGCTCTGGACTCCTTCAGAGTTGATCAGAAATGGTCTTGAGTCCTCTTCGTGTTTTTTTTCTGAAAAATAGAGTGTCATCTGCTTGATATCCAGGTTCAGATACATTGAAGATGTAGTCGATGAAGTTCTTCAATGTCCTTGTGAATGTAACGAACTCTTCTTGAGTAAGCTTGAGTGTGTATGAGCTTCTGTGTCTTCTTGGCCGTGCATGTATATATGTATGAGATCTTCTTGTGTATATCACTTGTATCACTTCTGTATATCCTTTTTATATTCCTCATGTCTTTCACATGTGTATTTTTGCAGCAACAGGGACTTCTTGTTTTTATGCCCCGTGCTCCGGCAAAAGAAATGATTTCTCTTTGTAGGTACGAGGTACGGTTCCCTGACATCCAACAACCTTCATTAAATAAATGACAGAGCATTAAAATATATCTAATATTTCTGTTGGTTAGATTAAATAAAGATAAATAAATTAAGGCTGTTTCGGATTCTCTGGAATGGTATCTTTGGATACCGGTAGCCTTGTGTATCGGTAACTTCTTGTGTAACGATAACCTTTCTATCGGCAGAATTCATGTCTGTCGGTAGACTTGATTGGTATCGGTAGACTTAATGTACCAGTGACCTTTCGTGTAACAGTAGCCTTCATGTACCGGTAGCTTCCTTAGTGTATCGGTAGACTCTCCTTGGTAACTTGTCTGTAACAGAAGGCTTGAGTAACTGTTTCTTGTCTATATTGATGACTTTCAAATATCGGTATACTTGCATAACGGTGACTTGTCTGTACCGTTGGACTTTCTGTAGCGGTGACCTTCACATATCGGTAGACTTGCATAACGGTGACTTGTCTGTACTTTTGGACTTGATGTAGTGGTGACCTTCACATATCGGTAGACTTGCATAACGGTGACTTGTCTGTATCGGTAGACTTGATGTATCGGTGACCACTTGTCTATTTAAGCATTATATTTATAGAATAGGCTATGTTAGAATATGTATTCATCTAGTAACAGAATTCTCTGTAAATATTACAAATATTATAATATATGAATATGTTTATGGTGTTTAGAAATATTGAAATAAGTAATTAACCATTAATCAATATAGGGATTATCAAACCATAATTGAGCATAATTATAATTATCATAATATGAGTGGGCATAATTAGAATTATCAAAATATGAGTTCAAATAATTCTCCCAGAGGGTTCAACAGTATTTTAGGCTATTATCAAAGGTATTTACCAAATTCATCTATAGTTTCATCCCCATTGACATTGTTTACTAGGATGGACCCTCATTTTTTGTGGACGAATCAGTTCCAATAATCATTCAGTATCATGAAGAGGAATTTTTTATATGCTTCTATGTTATGGTTTAATGAGGAGGGTGTGATGTTAAATTGTTATATGATGATTCCATGAGGTATTGAGATGAATTTTAATGAATAAAAAGAACTAGATCACTTTGTGGTTAAGGATGTTGGTTCCCCACGATTGTAACTATTCCACCGAATATCTTTACTAAGTATTGGTTGATTTTTGTGAGGAATTCCAAAAACAATTATGGCTTTCTGGAGTTTTTATGGTCATTATAGATCACAAGAAAATGAGGTATATCATATCTCTTCATGAAAAAAATATCCAACAATATAGGTGCGTGGAACGTCCAAAGGATTTAGATCTTTAGATATCATATACCTTAGGACGGTGGATGGTTGTGGCAATCCATATTTGTCTAAATTCATAGATGGATGTTGTTCAAGAGTCCAATAATTCATAGAGAGTGATTTAGGAGTAATCAACCAAGCAGTTAGATGTTGAGTAGGATGATGGTAGAAGTTGTTTTTCTCGAATGACTATGCAGTCAACATTGATGCGATAGGTGGAGGAATCATACTGTGGAATCTCAGAGGATGGGGTGATGCGTGATATTCTTATCCAAGGTGATTCCTAGAAGGGATGGTTAGAAGAACATATTGTTTCTTGGGATGTTTTTTATTCCAATAATGATGTGAGAGAGAGTCTTTTTTAGGTCCATAACTCACCTTTGGTGGTTTACCAATGATTAGCAATGATATACTATGGTTTTAGGATGCATGTTTTGTGGACATTGAGGAAATGAGTATTTGTGAATTTTTTGGCTTGGTGTCTTGTTTTTTAATAGTTAAAGGTTGTTAATAATTTTCCCAGAGGGTTCCTACAGACCTTTAATAAATCTATGTCATAGTGGGATGAAATATCTATGGATTTCATTATATGGTTACCCTAATATTTGGAATGTTGTGATAAAACCTCAGTAATTTTGAGAAATTTTTTGAAATCAACACACATAATAACAACTAAGGATATATGTAAAATAGATGTTTAGGAAAAGAGGTATGTGGATGAGGTAGTGCAACAACATGGTGTCTTGAGGTCCATTTTCTCAGATCTATATGTACATTTTAAATCTTTTATCTGTAGGTAATTTCTTCATAAACATGTCACTTAGTTACACCTCAATAGTACTTTACACCACTAGTATGAAAAAATATACAGTCACTATATGACATGTTTTGGGATTTTGAATGGGGATCCAATGGATTTTGGGCCCAACTCCTACCCCAAATTGAGTTTTTATATAATAATAGCTATCTAACATCTATTGGATTTTCCCTATTCAAACATTTTTACGAGTGGCCATGTCCATCTCTATTGTGTTGGAATGAGGTTGGGATGTTAGCAGTTCTTGGACTCGATCTAGTTACAATCGTGCATGATAAGGTTTTTCTGGTTAAATAGAGGTGAAATCATCATCTAAATTATAGACATAATATTCTAATCATAGGATGAGGCCATTAGAGTTTGAATTTGGGGACCATGTTTTCTTGATGCTTTCTCCTTGACATGTGCAATTGAATTTTGGTAAAGGGAGTAAGTACTTACACCAGTTAGTTGGTACCTTCATGGTTTTGGGTCTTATTGTAGAGATATATAAATTAATGGAACATCTACCTCAACAATACTAGATATATAAAATATTCCACAACTTGTAACTATGACAATATCTTATTGAGGACTCTAATTTCATTGAATAATGACAGTTTGATTTCACGGATGATGTGATGTTCATGGAGTAGCAAATTTAGATACATGATTATTGAGAGTTGGTTTTATGAGGATGAACCATTCAGTTAGTTTGTGTGTTTTGGTGGGTTGGTGGCCTATAAGAGAGTACATCGGAGTGGGAGATGTAGATGTGTTGCCATTTCCCAGAGTTGTTCTAAGTAATTCATTTTCAATTTTTCTTGTGATGTGATGATTGGATTTTGTGGTTGTATGAGATGAGATGTTTTACCATGTTTTTAATAAATTATATGTCATAATGTTCTATCATAATAATAGGGGATGACCGGGTTCATAATTGAGATACAGTATACTACATTGAGATTCATCCCTTTTGGGTGGATTAGTTCCAAAGAAATTGATAATATCTTGTACTAGAGGATGAACTAACCTGATTAGTGTGTTCGGGTGGTGTTTTTAGAATTGGTGGTAGTGATATTTGAGATGTAATAGTATCATTATGAGGTTTATTGTGGTTTTTTTGTCAATACCATTTCTCTCATTCCTTATGGATTGACTATAAATTCATGGGGGCTAGAATTGGTTGATGATTATCTGATGTGATGGCATGTACCATCCACCCTAATACATTATGGGAAATCCAGTGGCTATAGATTTCATGGGATGTCCAAGATTTATTTTGGTTGGTTGTGATAGAGTGGCAGTGGTACCACTTTTCTGGCAGCCATGTGTTAGCACCCTAGTAGTGTCATTGAAATAGTGGAACGAAGGTAGTGCAGGCCTTTATGTGGCATCCTAGAGATGGATCCCTGGGGGTGGAACCCTAGATGTGGAATCATGGTTGTGGTACCCTAACAATGGCACCCTAACAGTGACACCCTAGTTTTGGTAGTGTCGCCCTGGTGGCGACACAGTAGTTCTAGAGGCCTAACAGTGGAACCCTGGTGGTGGAACCCTAATAGTCAAACCCTTCTGGTGGAACCCTAACATTATATCATTATGGAAAAATATAAATAGTGAATTCTAATAGTATATCATTAGTGAATTTTTTCAGTTGATCATTTTGGAGGTATATCTACAATGAATTATTACAGTATACCATACCGGGATTATAACATTACTGAGTTATAGTGGTAGATCATTTTCCAGTATATATACACTGAATCTTTGTGGTAGATCATATATTTTGTATATGTAAATTTAATTCATGTGACATGTCCTTATATAAATATTTCTATAGTTAATTCTAGTGGTAGATCCATAGTGAATTCCAGCGGTAGATTATTTTGGTTGTATATCTATAGTGAATTCTAGTAGTATTTTTATATTGAATTATAGGGGAAGATTATCTTAGAGGTAGATCTATACTAAATAATACAACTATATCACACTATAGGTAGATAGATATTAAATTATGGTTATAGATCTCCCTCCCCATGGTAGTGAGAAATGTTTCTAGTTTTCCCAAAAGATACAAAATTTCAATTTTTATCATTGTATTTTGAAAAATTGGAATATTTACATAATTAATTAATATTTAAACTATATTAGATGTGATTAATTATATAATAAATTTTTATAAAGTCTTAAACCTTTCAAAACATGATGATTTAATAATATTTGACATTAATGGCCTATTAAAAATGATATTGATCCAAATATTTTGGGATATAATCTCTCTAATATAAAGATCATTACTTTATTCTTTCAGACATAAATTATCTAAAGATAGTATTTTTCAAATCCTTCATCCATTGGAGTCATTTATCCTTTTTACCATGGTTGGTTCGAGTTCCCATTATGGGCGGTTTCCTTGTGTATGTACTCCACTTGTTTTTGTTATGGTGAATTTTTGAAATGATTCTCTATTTTAGGTAATAATTACATAATTTCTCATTGTTTTATAACATATGATATGGGTAAATATTGTTATCTCATGAGAATATATTTTCATTAGACTTAATAAATATTATTAACCAGTTTAATGAAACATTGTGCGGTAGGGGAATGGTTCATATTCCAATATATAATGTTGATATTATGATATAAAAATCATCTGTGTTGGTTGTATCATTGAATACCATGGTCATTGGTATCACTTATTTTTAGTTTTTATATATTTTGTAATGTACATGTTGTATTACTTTTAGTGACACCGGTGAAAAAAAAATTCATGTATATTTGGATATTGAAATAGATTCCCCAATAACATATGGATTGTGTGGTAAAACCACTAAATAGGTGACATTAATTTAATTACATTTCCTAGGAAAATAATGAAAAAGGGTATTGTATATGTTTTAATATGATTATGGGTACTGTTTTATGGTGTGGATTGGATGTGATGATGTGATGAATTGGAGGTGGATATTTTCTAATGTGTCTATCGAGGGTGGTAGCAGTGGATGTGATATGGTCTTGAAGAATGAATGGGATGGTGGTGGTAACCTAGATAATCAACAGTATAGTGATAGTGGTTGTGTTTTGGTCTTAAAATTATTCCATTATGGTTGTTGGTTATGTTATTTTTCCATGTATTAATATAATTAAATGATTGAAAATGATTTAAAATGGTAATGTTTACTTAATTAGTTGAATAAGTGATGTATGGATTAAATGGATATTGTTGTATATAATCTAATTATATAGAAACATAAAAAAAGTTGTCAATTTTATTGGAAGGGGTTGGTAATAGAAAATATAAAAAATAGATTAATGAGAAATAACACCTAAAATATGAATTGTGGATTTCATTTTTCTTTTTTGGGGGGTTTTATTTTAGTTCTTAATGTGGAAGTGGAGTTTCATGTGAGGTGATTTATTCTATGTTTATGAATCCTTAATATGGTTATTGTGTTATCTGAGTCTATATATAGATATATTATATATTTTCCTTGTGATTTCTATATGTGACCCACCCATTTGGAGTACCAAGAGCTGACCAAAAATGTTTTGGGGGTATTATCCCTAATATTCTAGTTGGATGATTGATGGTTGGCTACACGGTCTTCCTCATTCCCTCTTCTAGGATATGGTGATATTCCTAAAAAATGAGGTTCATAAAACAAAATATTCATAGTCTAAAAGTGATATGATAAGATTTGGGGAACCATGTGTCTTTGGATGAGATGTGATAAGATGAGTTATTTTGGGGGTCGAGTATGGTTGGAGGAGAGCACAAGGTTGATGCCTCTCATGTTCACGATACAATAACCCCCTGGTTATGTGATGTGATGTGTGGTGATATACCCAGTGTATATGGGTGGGATGTGATGTGAAGTAATGTTATTCTGATGTGGTGGGAGGGAAAAAATATGATGTTGGGGTATGAGAAGATAAATATAGTGTGAAATTCCCCTGAGCTACCCTATCAACGATATTATTCAAATTATATTTTTATACATTGATGTGTTGTTTTTGGAGAAATAATTAATGACGCCGGGGTTTGGTTTGTTATACATGTATATTTGTTTTATGGTTCATCTTCTATCAAATGGGTTTATTAGTATCTTCAATTCATATGTGCCACTGAGAAATTGGTTTTCCTACATAGTATAACAGCATGTTCACCACATATATATAAAACAATTTCTTGTTTCTAAGAAGACTTCATAGACCGTTGTGGACATTACTAAGTTGGAAATTGGGATTGGTGTTGTGTTGCGGATCTAGTATTTATTTTGGGTAATTACATTGAACGGTTATACTTGTATTTGTTTTATTTACACATTAATTTATAGATTTTTTCTTAATTTATTATATATATATGTGTAATTTTGTTCATTATATTTGATTCATCTAATCTACATATTCTATTTATATTATTGAGGGTAAATAATCTAACACAATAAATTTGTATACCATATGTGCTAGAGTCCAACTCGATGCCTACTATTGGTAGGAAGCAGGGGGACATTATCCATTACCCCTCATTGTGGTATCTCTATACAGCGGGGTTTATAACATTAAATATATTTTTCAGAAAATTATGAGATATAGGAAAATTGAATTTTTTTACCATTGTGGTATTTTATGTCAAAGTGGTTGATATTAATTTTGGATTAAATTATGAATTACATTTTAAAATAATATTTTTTTTACAGATATATGGTGATCTATGTTATTTGTGGGAAATATTATAAATTATTTTGGATTATAAAGTTAGGTAATATATTTTATTTTTATGAGACTTTTTCAGTTACTGATGTTGTTTGAGGATAAATTTAATGTTTATATGGGGAGAATATTTGATCAAATAATACTAATCATTGGTATGAAATTTTGTTATGGAATATTTTCTATAGTTTAATGGTTAGTTATTTGTGTAATGGCTGATGAAGAACATTGCGTGTAGTTTTGGAGGTTTTCAAGATTAATGTATTATATATTTATATGAAGGATTATTTGTAATAAATATTATCTTAACTTATTCTTACCATTTTAGTTTTGGATATATGGATTAAAGTATAGGGATAAAATTTTCATACATTTTTAGATCTTATGATCCATTAAAATTTAATTTTAGGGATTCAGGCATGAAAAATTATTCATTGACATTTAATATTTAGAATATGAGTGGAATCAGAAATTAGAGACTCTTCTAAACAAAATTAATAGTTTAACTTATTCTTTTGGTATTGGAAGAATTAAAATACTTAAAATTTCTATTATTATTTATTTCAATGGTAAAATAAAATTTTATACCCATGTATAAGGAATAAAAATACATCAATTCTTAAAAAGAATATATCCATCAATTATTATGGGACTCTATTTGAAATTTAACTATATGTATGAGTCACATAACTGAAAATACAGGACAAAATTAAAAAATGAGAATTGATAATTTTCACTTTATAAATTTGGAAATTAAAATTTATATCAAATTTCAATTATATATTTGTACACATACATAATAAAATTTATTTCCTTACAGTTATGAATATTTATCATGCACTCACTAGTTCTTTTCTTTACTTCTATTTTAATGTGGCCTTATTTTTTTATTATTTAAAATGTAATGGTTCTCAATGATCCTTTAGATTCCATTAACAAATAAAACAAATGCAACCCTTTTCCATAATAATTGTGATAAAAAAATTATTATGAAATTTATTTAAGGGGGGATGTAACATCTCGATATGTAAGATTGTATTACATTAAATAAATACCATGTTAAATAGTGTGTTTTATACACAACATTAATTTAATGAGAAAAATATTTTAATAAAATGAACATTGATCATAAATTATGTAATATTATTTCAATTTATAAAAATCAATTAAAACTCTTCGTTAAATGAAAATCAATATGGTAAAAAACCTCATAAAGTGTCAAAAGGAAATTTTCTATAAATTTTTTCTCGCATTATATTTTTTTTTCAATATATATGTATAATTAATAATTTATTAATCTTTAATTTCATGAAACTAAAATAAATTTTTACAATAAATGTCAAAATTTTCATACGTATAATTTTTGGTTTTTTTCGAAAAAGGTTGATTTTTTTGTGAATGGGAAAATTATAGATTTTTCAAATATTGTGACCTTTAAGAAGTTATCATGATATTAGAAAGACTTGTTTTTATATTATTTTTTATGATTTAAAATAATAATTTGGGACTATAATTTTGAACATAGAAATCTATGTTTGAAAATTTAGAGATCAATATAATTTTGTTATTGAGGAAGAACAATTTTGGAATTTTTCGCTTTTACTCTACTTTTTAATAAGGATAAAATTGGTTTTGGATTTTATTTTTTTACATATATTTTTCATTTTATTTATATTAATATAATAAAATCTTTAATAATTATAATTATACTTTATTTTACAATAAAATCAATTTTATATTGAAAAAGAATTTTTTTTCTAAAATGGTATTTTCATTAAGGGTTGAAACAATTAAGATTATTTTTTTACAAAATATAAAAATTTAATATTATAAAATGTAATAAAATTTTTCAATTATAATTTTAGTTTATCTTAATGAGTTTATCTTCAGTTTTATTCAAAATAAATAGTTAACATGGTCATAGTTTATCAACATGTGTTGGGTAAAAAGGGTCAGATGGGGGTTATAATAAGAAATACTACTTCAAATACAAATAAATAATTTATTCAATTTTATATGAGTTTAATTATATCTTAACATATCCTGTATTAAACATTCTAGAAAAGTGTATCCACATTCTATGATAAATACATTAATTGCATTTCTAATCTCAAAATATTTACTAGGGTGCGACCACTGTCATTTATAATAGATAACCTCCTTTGATCACTTATCCAGAAAAACAGATATAACTATATCAGCCATGAAATTTTTACATCCCTAACTAATTCATTGGTTCCCATACTATAGATTATTTAATGACCAAAATTCTACTCCTCAAATTCGTAAGGTGTAATACAATAAAAGATATAAAAGTGGTATAACTCTTAACTGAATTATTTCAAGTTTATATCTTCTTTTAGCTCTATAAAATATATTATAGACATTGTAATGTAAATAAATTATTATATTTACTATTATTTAATGTTATTATGTTTTTCCAACAGATATATTTTACTTATTTACTATCTAATGGGAAATTAATACAACATACATGTGAACGTACCAATATCCTTCACCAAGAAGTGATGTATTTTATTTTTCATCACTGCCTCACAACTATTCTCATACAAGTGAAATTAATGAATATAAATGGTATTTATGAATCATTAATGATTATATAATAATAATATAGCATCTTTTTTCTAACTAACCTGTTCAATATAAATTGGAAAATATAGTTCTACATCTGTACAGTCAACTACATACATGTATGACACGTATTTTCAGTAATGTCTCATATGGATTTTCATAAGGAAATTATTAATGAAATAATATAATATAATATATTATAATTATTCTTTATAGGTAAAAATATATCTACTTATTTCCTTTTCATACATTTTAAATTTTTCAAATTTCACCAATGTCTATATACAGACCACAAAATCCATGAATTGATATATATTATTTTCCATTACCAACTTTAATAGATTGTGTTAGAAGCATATTTAATGTAAAAAAATTTTAAATAAAAATGATTAAAAAATAAAATATGTTACAATGAAATAATTTACCTATTTAATCCTTACTAAGTTGTTTTGATGGAAAAGGACTGATCAACCAAGAAACACTAAAAATGAATATATCTAATTTATTAACGAATTAGAATATGTTAATAAAATAAACAAAAAAAATAATTCTAATTTAATGAAAAAATAATCTTAATATATTAAATAATTAATAAAATTTTATTATTATGTAATCTAAAATACATATATGGAAAGTCGAGACTTGAGGTAAAGGGTTTCTCATCTCAATTATTATTTTAATGACTTATTCCATTTTCATTAATTGTTTTATTTTTTATGGTGCTTAAAATTACATTTGTATTTATTTTATCATTTATTTATTTAATTTAAAATTATTTGAAATGAAATTTAATTTAACTCCATCAATTTTTTTATTTAGAATTTAGTATTAAGAATAGATTTTTATTTAAAACAATGATTCAAATGTTTTAAACTTTTTATCTCCCATATCTATTTATTTTAAATTCTAATTGGAATTTATTATCAATAAGTAAAAAAATTATATTTCATTTTAATCAAAAAATTTAAATTTCTTTATTAATTTTTAAAATGGAATCATTTTATGGTTGTCTATATGGGTAAATTCTGACTTTTTTAAATATGTGCACGAATCATTTTTTGGTATTTATTAGATGACATTATTTTACCCTTTTTAAATCCATTATTCATTACTAAAATTCAATTTAATATTTCACTCGGTTATCAATGAGGATCCTATTCCTCTTATTTTTTTTAATTTTTAAATGTTATAAAAAAATTGTGTATCCTTTCATTTGTTTAAGAAAGCTAAAATTTATTTTTCTTATGGGATGAAATTACTTTTTAATGGGATTTATGGTGAAAATTATACTTTAATTACTATTTTAATTTATGTTATGATACTTCATAATAATCCATAGATGTATGGAATGGTTATTAAACCTAAACTAATAAGTAACATTTTACATCATGTGATAGGTGGGTCTATTAAGACTGTTCGATGCATTATATAATGTGAAAGAAGATATATCATATGTGACTTCTATAAAGTGGTTAAAGATGAATTATGATAATACAATACAATGATATAGACCAAAATAATTTTTAATAAGATACTCATATGATATGGATTAATTTTACTATCATGTTACTCTTATTAAATAGGCGTAGTTATCTTTTCAATCGTTAATCCTATGTAGTTTACAAGGATACATTTTGAAAAGTTACACCTTTAAAGTGATGATATCCAATGATATAGGTTACTCCTAAGAAAGTCCTAGAATTATTGTTTTAGGTTATTTCATGATAAATTATTTATAATGTAAGATACTTATTTGTTTTTTTGATTTATCTTGTGATTATTATTGGAAATATTTGTATCCCAAAGAGAAATAATTTTAACATTCCATTAACGCAATGTTTATTATCGTTTTTAATGTAAATTGATTTTTTCTAAAGAAATATATTTCACGAGTTATTTTATTTTTTCAATAAACTATAATGATTATCATTTTTCCTCAATTTATGATAAAAACTATTTTATTAAAATAATTATTTAAATATTATTTCGTGAGTGAGAAGACAATTATTTGAGAAAAAAACTATTATTCAAAAATGATAGCATGAATACAGATGTTAAATTTTTTAAAAGTGATAATTAGTTTTCCTCTATTATACATCACTTAATGGTAATTATTTTTCTCATCCCACATTTAAAAAAATCAATGGGTCTACTGATGTGTTGGTATTTTAGTAAGGTCAATGGTGACATGTTATGAAGGAAATAAACGATTCATGAATTAAAATGTTGTTTACACATAAGAATTTATTTTTGTGGATAAACTAACATGTAGTTGAAGTGTTTCCTTTTTTACTTATTCGATTTCATAGTTCAATAAAACTATAAACCTAAAAGGCTTGGAAATGAAGGAATATAAAAACATTTTTATAAATTGTGAAAATTTTGATTGCTAAGGATATAAGTTTCTATACTCTCTGAAATCATCCCCTCAATATTTTAACCCTTCATAGTGATGTAATAAGTGGTATTGTTGATGTCATGTGTTCCTTTAAAAATCAATCTATTTCTTTGTGTTTGTGGAGAAAATGTCCTTATATATTGGAAATTTTGGTATTAATTTTTTTTAACATTAAAAAATCATAATTTTATGGATAAAAATTGTATTCCCACATTTATATGATGAATTATTGTATTTACAAATATCAGAGGCTAAAATTTCTTCTATTGAATATTTTTGATGTTTTAGATGTTTTTATTAATGATATTGGTTATCATTATAAAGTTAATATTATGACTATAATAGACATGATGGCAATGGTAAAATTTCATAAAATTACAACATACTACCTATATTATAAAATGAGTTTGTTATGTTATAAGAGATTCATGAATGATATAGTATTTTGGAGAATTTGGAAAATAATTATGAATATAGCGTGAATTTTAACTAATCAATGATAATTTTTTTAATATTAATGTATGACGACCAAAATATGAGTAATGATGAATAGTGGATGAATTATTCACTATAGTTAATTATTTTTGGTGAAATAATAGAATTTTCCATGATAGTAAGGATAATTATATTGTACGTGACAATATACTATAGATTAACCTAGATAATTTTGATACAATAGTCTCAAAATTTTTTGATCATGATCTGGATACACATTTATTGTATGACTTACAAAAAATTTTGATTTATTATGTTATAATAAAAATGAGTAATTTAAAAAGAAAAAGAAATATGATAGGTAATTTCCCATTATATCTTTTAGGAAGAATAATATCAAGAAATAATTGATATATATATATATATATATATGAAGATGAATCTAATTATGAATAAAACATGGAAATACAATTCAAAAAAAATCATGTAATAGATTAAAAAAATCAAGACCGCAAGAAAATGAATCAGAAAGTAATATTCCACTAAAATAAATTATGTATAGAAAAATTTGAAATTTCTATGTAAAGTTTTTCTAAATTCGATGAATATGAATCATATGATCATAATTATGAGAAGCACAAATTTTTTTCAATAAATTAAAAATCAAAATATTCGATAATGTGAAAAGATAATAATTTATCAAAATCGTATTTTAGACCAGTCTTATCTAATACTATGGATGAATATAGTTTTGAGACTAATGATGAAGATGAAAATTTATTTTATGTTAATGAAAATTAATCTACTACTTCTGTAAATTAGATATAATTATATAATGATTATAATATGAAATATTCATTTGATTATGGAATAAAAATTGATTATAAAAATAAATTATATCCTAGAGAGTTCTTCTCCATGAAAATTATTTTTTAAAATAGTAATCAATGTTTAAAAAAATTATTGCATATAAACATTGAATGATTTCATGGAAATTTTTTTCCAAAATATAAAAATAACAGAGAAAAATTAATAAAGTCATATTTTATATGTTGAAATTAAAGTCATAACACAATAAATATATAGATTTATTTTAAGAGTTTTTAGATGACAAGAATGAGGGTTTAAAAAATTCAAATTTTATTTTCTAAATCTATTTATCATGATAGATAATTTTAAAATAATAATTTATTTTTAATTTTTTATGTAATGATATAACTAGATATTGCATTGTTATTTGAGATGATGAATAATTAGTTGAGATTATAATTTTTGGGAACACTAAAATAAAAGAATTATATACTAAATATTTTGATCACAATGTTGTAAAATGAATTTTATAATGAAGATATAATATTTTCAGAGTTTATCATAATTTTTATTCAGTAAAGATTTTAAAAATTATTGTTAAACTATTGAAGAAAATAGCATGAATTTATTTGATATTAAATACTCTACAATATAATGTATGATATTTATTACTAATAGAAAACATTTAAATACTATGGACACCTGGGAAGGTGATTGAATAATATCTAATATTAATATGCTGCCAAAAGTTATGGATGTAAATGATTTAGTGGGATTAAACATAATCAATAGATAAATATTAATAATAAGTTTTAAATTTCTGGACTAATGGTAGTGAACAACATCCATGCATTGAATGAATTATGTAGAACCCTTGACAAGAATGGTCACATTATAGAATAATTTCATACAATTTTACATATCCACATATATATGATTTGTCATAGTCAATGGTATCAAAATAATAATGATCTATAAAAAGAGAATGAATTGGTTGTTAGAGTACCACTCAATGAATCAAATAATTGTCTAAGGATAGTGGATAGTTGATTATCCTCTGAAATGATAGGAGGATATTACCTCCTTATGGATGTTAGAGAGTGAAAATATTTTTTTCCATTTTTTAAATTTTGGGACACATAAAATTTATAGATATTATATGTAAATAATTAGAGAATATAATATGTAGTTTATAAAAAAATAATTCTTTAATTTTTTAAAACATAGACTAATAGAATTTGATTTATTTGGTTTTGTCCTCAGATTATGGTGAACCAATTTTTTAGGGGTTTTATCATTGTACCTTATGTGATGGGATGATTCCCACCTGTATATGTTTTATACATACACTGATTGTTTAGTTCTAATTAGATAAGGTCTATAAGAAACACATATAATCATATCATCTCTGATTCCTCCTCATTCCCCCCTCATGTCACTAAATGTCAATCTATCATAATGAACATTGTTTCTAGTATTATTCACCTCTACAATGTTCCCCTTATGAGATATCTATATACATTAAAAGGTGGTGGTGGTGGGGTCATCACATTGTTTTTTGATGATGGTTTGAGGGAATCCTTCTCCTTATTTTTCATTTAATTCATGATTTTCAATCCTACTATTTATGAGAGCCTTTAAAAGATGGCAACTGGGTGGTTGAAAATATCTTGAGATAACATGTGACATGGGATGAAGCTATGAATAATTTTTTATAAATTTACAAATCTATAGTAATGGTGGTTGAATATCATTCATTGGTTGTACGGTGATGTTTTATTAGTAATAATTCCCCTCAAATATGGTCATGTTCAAGATCTTGTCTCTTTCCATATATTTAATCATCCATGAGATGATTGATTGGTGGTAGATAGTATCGTGGGTATTCTTGTGATATGGATTGTATTTTGTATCCTAGATTGGCCCATGGAAGTGTGTTATAGTTAATTTTTTATAAGGGATCACACATGTGATTGGGTTGGAGATGATCTGGGTTAGTTGTAATTGGTGGTGGGGGGTGAAAGTTCATCGGACATCCATACATCCCTCATTAGGATTATTAATAATAAATTTTGGTTCTTATTAGGCCTTAAGAACTATTTTTTCGATGAGTTTCTAGTGTCAGAAGGAGAAAATTTGAATGTTTAGATATATTTGGAAGCCGATACATCGTGATTTTCATGCGGATACATTTGGATGGGTGACCTTAGAAGAGGTTAATGTTGGATTAAACTATCAACAATCCATCTACCCCAATTATTTGTGAGGATATATTGTAACCATAAAACTGGTTATTTCACATTGTTATTTAAATAAAATCATGTATAGAAATAGGATTATGATTCTATAAGAACATTAAATGAATTATCAGGTGGAATGCTCAAAAAAAGATAGGTTTATAGGAACAATCATCCAGTCATCCCTCAAATGTTGCTGTGCGATGGAAGATTTTACTACCATGTTGTTGTGGAACAACATGGGGACAATAATGGTATGATGGTGATATGACATATTTGAATAGAAAAATAGGTGAAATGAGTGGAAAGAGGCATCAAGACATTTTTCGGGTTCATTTCTTGATGCATGATACATATTTTATACATAGGTATTTCAAAGGATTTATAGGTAGTAGTACATATGTGTCATATAGATGGAATCCTATAATGATGGAACTTATAGTAATTTATTTTTAATTCATTAGGTCTTTGGGTCCTCTGAACCCCACATGGGAATATAGTCCTTGTTTCTCACAACATTACGTACCTCTAGTCCTATGGGTCATATTTTGGGTTTCCTATTTTTCACATCATCATTTTATTATCCTTTTTTAATTTAATAAATTTGTATTTACTCACAATAATAAAAAACTGTATTCATTGTTCGTATTAGATTTGTGGTGAAAGAATTTAATTGGCCTTTTAGAAGGATGAATGTTTTTTGAACAGTTTTAATGATAATAATATTTTTTTGATAGGATAATGCACACTACTAGAAATTATTTATGATATTTTTATGAAAGTACATACAACCTAAGACTAAAATAATAACATCAATTATAAATTTAAGACTTGGACCCCATGATAAAAATAATACAAATAAGATGGTCCCACTAAATAAAGTTAATGACGTTCTAATTAATTATAGAGATGATATTGATGTTATATACCCAAAAAACTGAATTATAGTTAATTATCCAAACATTATAATGTAGATTAACAAATTAATTATGTTGGAGATCATTCATTCATATATTATTGGGCTTTTGGAGAAGAAATAAATAATTTTCTAAAATAAATTTATTATATATATATATATATGAATATAATAATTTAACAAATATTATTTGTATGAAACATATGATGGTGCCCTTGGAAATGATCAAATATTAATAATGTAATATAGAAATGGGGCATCATTTAAGATTAATGATGTTTCAAATGGATAATAATGTTTAATACACCGATGAAATTTTCAGATAATAACTTTGGATTCGAGATATTATTTTTGAATTTATCAATACATAAACCCCAAAACAAATTGGTTTGTCTGAAATACGGAAAAATGTTCACTTTGAATGGATCAAAATATGTTGGAAAGGAATTTTATATATAAATTTTTGGGATGATACAATTTCCTATAAAAAATCAAATGGAAAAAATATTTATGAAATCTATTTTATATATAACATCTTATGAGATAAATTAAAAAATTAACATCTAAATGAAATGCATTAGACTATTTTGAAGCTCATTCCTTAACTTGGAGAAATGTGAAAACATGGGTAAGTTAAAATGAGGAGTATTTGATGGTGTTTTTCATGTATATCCTCCAAATTAATGTGGATATTTCTGCAATGACAAAAAGATTAATATAATTATGGTTAGTGTTGAGGTAAAGTTAATATAAAGCTCAATAATTAACATTACATAAAATGAATAATATTCTAAAAGTAAAGATAATGATAAATAATTGGTTGATAAATAACATTTTTTTAAAAAAAATATTAGAATTAGGAAAAAATAATATTGAAATATTACTATATAGTCATCTCTATTCCTGAATTTAATCTTTTTCTAGTACTTAATGATAGGGAATTAAATTAGAGGAAGAAATAATAATGACGAAGGAAAAAAAATTAAAACTAAAATAATGTTTATGATTTACAAACATACCTCAATGTTTTATCTTTTAACATTGTAGGATATGATATAAAATTTAGAGGATATTTAATATATTGAATTCATAAATTAGTAGATAGAAAAGATTTTGAATAATTACACCTGGGAATTTTTGTCTTTGTTAAAAACATGAAGGTCATTAAAACAGTGTGGGTGATATGTAAATATGTGAAATGATAAATAATATTTAATGAGAATAACGAAAATTCATTTGTGAAATGTTTATTCATAGTTACAATGAATTTAATTTGGTGATAATGAGGTGAAGCTAAAAAAATTACATAACTGTGAAATCATTTTTTAGAATTATAATCTAAATATTTTAATATTGATTCCCATATAATAGTCAGAGTTTTGTGTCTTTTGAAAATAGATACATAATAAAAATATTTCTAGATTGGCCATTAAAAACTCATTTGATGTTCTTCTAACATATTAAAATTATTAAACATACCAAATTTATAACCATTTCATAGAACGTGTGGAAAAATAAAAATAAAAAAGTGTGAGATATGAAGTATATTAAGGTTAAAAATATTTTAAACTAATCTTTTATAGTAAATTATAATAATATAATAATAAGTGTGTTAGAATATTAATGGAATATTAATGTCATACCCAATCTGTCATAGATCATTAATATTGTGTAACTGAATAAGAATTTGTCATAAGAGGAGGCATAAGTCATAAGAGTTTGGACTCATCAACAATAAATGATGTTCTATGAGAATTTATCAAAATATCCAGACATAAGTTTGTTTAATACACATAATCATTGAAAATAATTTATGTATTTAACGACCATTGTAAGGAAATAATAATAGAATATTTCTCAAGGTAAATTGGGTTCACTTTTGGATGTTATTTAACTCATTGAGTGGGTACAATCCTTACCAACTTTTAGTTCTTGGATTATGTTAACTCCAAATTATGTCATTTCATTAGTCAATTCTTCACCCCAAATTAACGTTGTTGATAGATTCCCTTACTAATGCAAGTTCACTCCAAGTTAAAATCAATATTATCTAACTGAATATCAATCTTATACAATGTATTAGAAGGATATAAAATTCCAAGATCACAAATGAAATAATGAAAATCATTCAAAAGTGTTCCATATGATCATAGAAATATTAGTCACTTCATCATAGAAAAACATTTTTAATTGAAATATGGTTAAAATACATTGCATCATTATAATATGATATTAATCCAGATAAAGGGAGTGGATGGTGTAATAATAATATTCTATATTTAATAATAGATAAACTATCAAATGGGAAATTTTTGAGGATTCATAGAATCATCCATAAAGAGTTATCATAATTAACCATCGTGATTATAAAATAGATCACATCATAGAATCATATTTCTAGTAATGATTGAATTATGTAAAGTATGTGTAAATACATGACAAAATCAGAAAAGGTGAATTTGAAAAATTATCCAAAAATTAAAAAAATACTCTTCTTATTTGGTAAATTTAAAAACTAGGAAATGTAATAATATATAGAAAATTAATTAATTATATTATAACCATAGAAAATTTTGATGAAATTTCATAGAAAATAATTGTTATGAAATTGGGAAAATTTATTTCAACACCTATGATTCAAGTATGTTAAGTAATATTTTATTTATAAATTAAAAATATTAGAATGTATATAATATTTTTCAATAATATGTTTAAATACAAAATTAAATAATTTAATATATTTAATTATATAAAAATGTTATCATATTTAATATTATCTTACCAATATTACATTACTATAATTTTTATATTTTTCTAAAAATATTAATTTTTTAGTGACTAGTAACATTATAATAATTTTATAGAAAAATTTATTTTCTAATCACGCATTAAAATTTTCATTATTTTTTTAATTTTATTTAAAATATAAAATTTCTATATTGATTAAAAATAATTCTTTTAATTTCATTGTCGTAAAACCATTTTTATATGTAAAATGCAGTTTTTCAGAAAAAAAATTTGTTGAGATTTAGGAATTGTTTCATTGAATGCAATTACCCTGAATTCAAGAAATTGAATCATGGACAAATGATTCAATATTTAAAATCATCATAATTAATATTATTCAATAATTTTATCTTAAATTTTGTCCAAATTGAAATTTACATTTGTTAAATATATATCACTATGATTAATAATAAAATTTGATAATAGGGGAAAAATAAAAGGATAAGTCTTCAATAAACCAAAAAAACTCATTAATAAACCTAATTTTATGCATTTTTATACCATAAAATTTACATAATTGAATATATTTAATTTTGACCCATTTTTCTTCTATATGACATTGTTAAATTTTAATCTTTTCAAATATTCTAATAATATCATTTTGATGACTTATAAAAGGACACCACCTCTCCAATCTTCCCAACACCTCTCATGCATATTTTTTAATATAATACCTAGAGAAATATTTTACCAAAAATCCCTCCCTAAATCATATAAATCCTATATTTTCATAATAACATTTTATTAAACCATTATATATATAAAAAAGAGGATATCCAAAGAAGAAATATAATTCATCACTAAGCGTTTTCATTTTATTTCATGTTCAACAACATTCGATGAATTTATATCAATTATCATTTATTTAAATGGTTGGATTCAATAAACTGATTTTTTATTCTGTATGTATAGCCCTTATTCATCACATTTCCATCTTATGTGAAAGAAAAACCTCTCCTTGGCATATGTTCGACCTATCATCTCAAGGGAGCGGTAAAATTTAGTTTCAAAATTAATTTTTTTTGGATTTTTATAATGTCATGGATAATTAATATATATGAAAATTTTCACATAATTATGAATTTTAAATTATTATATAACATTCTCCATCTTAATCTTTCACGTGTTAAAATATAAAAATGTATCTCATTTGTACATGTGAACTACCACCTCCAAACATATTTAAAACTAATTTACCATTTTACCCTTTCAATATTTACTATAAATGTGTAAATATATAAAAAAACATTATTATTTTAATATCATATTTAATATTTTAGAGATGATAAAACCATCAGAAACATGAATGTACCCAAACCACAGATCCAAAAAAACAAATGTAATATGATGTACTAAAAATTAAAAAATGACAAATAAAGAATTGAATTACGATTAAGAAGATTTTGAAATGTTATTAGTGGATAATATATGTTCTTATAATAATCAATGATGTTTTTTATAAATGTATGATAAATAATAAATTATTATACCAGAGGTTAAACATACATAAGAAATAATCATTCATTATCTAATATTTTATTACATGATCTCATCATTATTTATCATTGTTTATGTCTATATTTTTATTTGAGTAATTATATGATATTTCATTTCAAAACCCAATATATTCTCTTACTATATAGTTATTTTAATATTTTCATGTATTACATCCATTTTATACATTATTGTTTTCTCAAAAAAGACCAGATAAAATTTGTTAAGGAAGCCTGAAATTATTTTTAAATTAGGATGGAAATATTTTCCTTCCATGAAAATATTATCATTGAATATTTTCAACATGTATATCACTATAATACAATTATCTATTAAATTTATTTTTACCTACCAATGAATTTAATTAAGTGTTTTTTGAAGGAATATTCTTTTTGTTTTCCTAATTAGGTACGTATTGTGGAAGCTGTGAAAAAAATATATTGTTAACATGTAACACATTAAAAAAAGTCCATGTTATCTTGAATATTCATATATTTTTATCATTATTTTGAAGATATCAATGTTTAGTGTAATTTTTTCTCAAAATATTGAAATTCATCGATTTAGGTATTTGTTATTTCAAAATAGGAAGGGTATTTTCCCCAATAAATATTCCATTGATATATTTAATGTATTTTCAACTATGTAAATATATTATAATGAAGATTATTACTTACTAATGTTATTATATAATTATAACTTACACATTATATTCATGAATATCTTATAATCATGCTTTAATATTTATTTATTTGTTAAAATATTATCATTTCATAATATAGTTATTCAATATTATTTTTGGCTGATTATTTCTAGTATTATTATTCACCCCTTTCATATAATGATTGGATTGGACTTATTATGTGATAGTGGGGATGTTTGTATTTACTTGATGCATTAGTATGTTTAATGATAAAAAATAGTTTTGGTATTTGCTATATGCCTAAACTATTTTCAACAGAAATCATGGCACAATTTCGTTATGGTAAGATTAGGTTGCCTAGAATTTTACTTCATATCATTATAAAACATGTTTTTCATCCATTTAATTAATTTTTTATGTAATCCATGGATTTATAGTATTTCTCATTATAATAGTTATATGTAATGTTTTATTATTATTTATCCATATATAATTATTCTTTCATTATTTATTTTATATATCTTTTTTGGAATGAATTACCTTATGGGGAATCTGAGCTCACGCTATACCATGTATTCCTTTCACCAGGATACCATGAAGTGAACTATTAATTAATTCAATTATTTTATAGCTAAATTAATAATGTTATTAATATAATTTTTAGGTTTTATTTCATGTGTTTATATGTAATGTGACAATAATATATGTATCTTGTCTCCCAAAACTACTAATATAATTAATATAATAGAAAATTATGCACTTGATTTCGTGCCAATGTAGTAAAATACACACCAGTAATGGCATAATTTATTTTGGGTGTACAATAGTTATCAAAAAATATTTAGTATAATGCTTAGCAACTAGATTCATAATAAACAGTATTATATAGTATAACCCTATGTCATACACGGAGGATAAGACTGTTTATAAAATGATATAAAAATGTTTTTTTAATTTTTAAATTCAGTCAATTTATAACTAAATACATCTATCTATTGAAACTATATTGTTTATGTTGATACACCATATATTGAACAAGATGTAAAATTAATGAAAGGTGTGGATTTGGTATTGAATCAATCGTAATTGGTGCATATCGAGTGAAAATAAGATAACACTCAGATCTATAAACACTCAGGGGATATGTTTTTGTTTATTTAAATTCTTTTTAAGAAACTTTGTGAATGGTTTTTAGATATTTTAATTTTTTTTAATATTTCAATTGAAAATATGTCTCTTATTTTGAGATTACATATGTATAAATTTTCAATCTATGTTAAATGTTAAACCAAATAAAGATTTATATACTCTGATTTGAAATTAATAATATTTCGAGACACTATATTATATTTTTTAAAGCTACACCATAGTGAATGGAATAAAAATTTTATCATTTAGATTACTCTAAATATGGATTTACCTAATAAGAAAAAAATAGAGTTTGAGATGGATCATGAACTAAAAAAAATACAAACTCTATTAGGGAAGCTAACAAGGGCTATGACAAACAACCTCATCCATTTTGGGTTTCTTGAAGATCCCCATGATATTCCCATAGTATTCGATCATTACATGAATTAGAAACATCTATAATTCAATGATAATGAAAACCTATTAGTACTAAAGTAGTAAATAATGTCCTTGGAGAATTAATTTCATAGTTTGTATAGTGGTGGAATATAGAATGTTATTATAGTATATTTTCATATTAAATGAGATATTTATCAATGGTAGCCATTAATATAGAACAATAAGGATACAAATAAAATTAATAATGTGGTTTTGAAAAATGTAAATAATTTAATTTTTTTTTAAACATTTTCATGAGAGATAAGTAGATATAGAATGTAAATTCTTTACTCCAAATCAAATTTTATTATTATTTATTAAAGAAAAAATTAAAGTGTAATTACAAAAAGAAGAAATAAATCATATTTAAATGGATTTCAGAGGCTTCATGTATAGTAATGGAAAGTAATATCCAATCATAATGAAATATACCACCAAAAACGGATCCCATGATGGATTAATATTTTCTTTAGACTGCATAAGATGCGGCTAAAGCCACGATGTATTCCACCTTGTTATCTTCTATTCACGTGTGAAAATCATCCATGTCATTAGATATGAGGTCCTTATACCAAAATTGTATATAAAGGATTACCTATGGGATTTGGTTATATCCAGGTAGTGAGTCATGGAGGGTAGATGATTCTATTTCAACTATCGAGGTCTAAATATTCTACTGATTGAAAAGAAGGACACAAGTATGTGTTGATTGATCTTCAACCTGGTTAGAGTTCCCACTACCAACAGTCCCTGAGAATAAAATATTGAATAAACAATTGTGGTCTTAAAAGATGCATCCTCTACTAGTGACCACCATGATGTGTGAACCATTCAAATTAAACTTGGGAAAAATAGGATGTGGGATCCAATAGATCTATATGACCTTGGGGGTGTCTGGCGCAGAATGTTTAGAGCGACTAGAAGATAGAATAGGATAATGAGAGGGGTTTTCTTCCCAGTTATTTATAAGAAGATCAAGATCAATAAAAAGGTCTTGGTTCTCATGGAAAATATTGTTTTTTTCATGTGACACCATCATCGAGGGATTTTTTCCTCTCCTTCCAAATTTACCAACAACATATTTAATGGGGTGTGAATCGAGCCTTCTTCTTAGAAGCATAATTAGCCATTCATAGGAACTACCGATCAAGAAAGGTAGAACCCAATGGTCCCTAATTTCTGTGTATATTGAAGTCTCTCAATATGATCCAGGTTGACTACACCAAGTCACCTTAAAATAATACATGTGTCGAAGATTCTTCTTTTGGAACACTACACAAGAAAACCAGGAAACCAGGTTGATGCCATAAATTATAATGTTGTCTTCTATAGGTAATTATTTATTCCTCAAGAACCACATGATTATGATTAAATTAGTCGGAATATCATTTTCTAAATTTCATCTCCTATGTTTTTTATATAATTTGGATCAATTATGATTCTGTGTAAGTCTGTCATTGAGAGTGTTCTTGATGAATACCTTGTGAATATTAATTTTTCTGACTTGGTGTTCAACACAATGAGATTTAATTTGTCCCATTGGTTAAGGTTAAGAATATCTTGGTCAAAATCTATGTAAATTCATTATTTCCTATAATATATTTCTATGAATTGATATCCTAGAATGATCTTCCTTGTGACCTCCTATTTATAGTTCCATAAATAAATGTCCCATCTACGCATAATCATGTGGGGTTGATTATAGAAGATTGTGATGTGGGGCTAAAGAATGATCCAATTTTAGTAATGGGTTCCTATTAGAATTTTCATCTCATTACCATACATTCCTCTCATATATCATCATAAAAAAGTCCAAAACTCATGAATTTCCCCTCCTACATACATATGGAAGAAATGAAATGTTCCCATGATTCATATAGAATTAATTTGTCCCTTAATAATGTACATGGATATCCTAATATTTTAGGACTAGTTGTGTTTACCATATGTGTGTGTGTCCTATATGAAGGAGAATAAAATATTTTCAGTACCATTGAGAACACATTTTGTTACATTGAATGATGGAAGCACATCAATGTGGATAGATGAAAAAAATAATTCCCCATCCAAATGATTGGAAATGATTCTTGATGTTCTAGATTCATCTAGGGAAATTTTCACAAACATTTCAAACTGTTGTATTCAAAGTATATTTTGGGAGATCAGAGCTCGTAGAAAATTCATAAGAATTTTATTTCTATCCACGTTTATATAGATCTAAAAGAATCATACCCAATTATTTAATAAATTTTTTTGATAGTAAAATACAATATTTGTCATGTTTAATGATTTGATTAATCCATTTTCATTATTCCATGAAGATATTATTGATTCTATGAATTAGAATCTTACAAAAATTGATGAATTAGATTATGTCATCAGCAAACATGAGGTGAGTAATGATTACAAAATGAGAACTATAATGATAGGAATGAATACTATCCATATAGTTTTATTTTTTATATAGTATTTGAGGGATTCTTGATAAATAATAAATATGAATTGGTAAAGTGGGTCCCCTTATCTTAATTAATGAAAAACATTTATAAATCTGTAATGTATTCCAAGGATTAAGATAGAGAGAAAGGAGGTACTAATAATATGAGTAATATATCATAAGGCCAATGTCGGAATTATATTCTTGCATGGGCATTGATAATGTAGTTCCATTTAATTCTATTAACATAATAATTTAATTATACAAGCTATAGTTTTTAGAAATAAAATAACAATATAATTTGATGTATTGGTACTCTATGAAATAAAATTTGAATTCAGTAACGATGGGGAGGATGTAATTTACAACTTGTAATAATAATAAAATGAAACAAAATAGAACATGCTTTCTAAAAATGAGAGTTTTATTTATGTGTGGATATAAAGAAAATTAGGATGAATATTGTAAGTTAAATTATTTTCAAATGTTTAATGATTGATCTATAAAGTGATGGGTAACTGTGTGAGTAAATTATATAGGTTCCAGGGGAAATTTGTTTTTGATAAGGACAAGGGAGAATGTCAAAGATTATTTGATCACAATAGCTAAGGATGATGTTTATATTGTTTTATTGGTAGGTTCATTGATTTTGGATGAAAATTTAGCTAACACTTTATTTTATTCTGGAACGTTTCACTCATTAATTTCATCCATGTTTTCCATGAAAAGTATATTTTTCCTTATAATAATGAGAAGATAATTATCAATCAATACTCCTAGTAGAAATAACACTACAATGGGGATATGTTATTTAGTTCCCATTAGGAATCATAGACTTGTGAAATTTAAAAAAATGGTTATTATACCTATTTTTTACTTTAATATAATCATTTTTATGAATTGAAATTGAAATTATGTTGAAAAACGTTATTTCTAAGATAATTAAATTAATCTTTATGATGGAAATACGAAATCCCATATCGTTGAAGGGGATAACACATATTCTAAAAAATATCTGAGTCAACATATAGTATGTCCACTTAATGAAATTATAAGAGTATTAGAATATGAAAAATGTATGAAAATAAAAATTAAATCCTTATAATTGAGCATATATCTATTTTATTGGAATACTATGATTTGCTTCCAAAAAATTACCTTGACACCCACCTCTGAAAAAAGTTTAGTTTTCTATTAATCCCATGACTCGTGTAAAAATTATATATAAGTCTCTATAAAATATATCCAGAGTTGAATTAGTTGAACTGAATAATCATCTATGATAGTTTTTTAATGATGGATTTATGAGCCCAATTGTTTCCCCATGGGTATACAATGTTAATTTTGTTCAAAATAAATATGGGTGTATGAACATTGGCTTCGATTATTTCGAATTTAATTCTATTAATATAAATAAAATGTATAATCCAAAAAACAATGATGACTAAATTTATTAAATTAAAGGAGATAAATTGTTCTCAATGATTTATCATAATTATGATGATCATTAACTACATGTAAATAGTGGATATATAAAAATTAAGACATTTTTTTCGAGGTTTGGTCATTTTGAATGTAAATTAATAACATTATATTAAATAGAAAACCCTATGTGTTTATGGATATTATAGAAAGAGTATTAAAGTAATTATATCTTTAATTTCATTGTTTTATTTATAGAATATGACTTTCTATATTATAATATATATGATGGGAATAATATTTATTTTTGATTCATTATTAACACTCTCATAGAAAATGATTTATATATAAAATTAAGAAAAATATATTTAGATATTTAGGAATTTTATTATAATAGAAAAATAATCTCTATGGATTGAATATGATTTTATATTTTAACGACAATGATAGTGATGTAATGTCAACATCAAATGGTTATAACTAAGGTATGTAGTTTTCCTGGATTAGCAGGTTACTATTAATGATTTTTTCAATAACATTATTTATTAGATAAATAAATATCAATCTTTAAATGACATGGGTTTAGATTATAAGGTTATAAAATGTAAATAATATTTTTTTTGAATTAAAAATGTGGTGGGTTATTGGAGAAATATTTACATTACCATCAGGAAGGGATATATTTGTGATATATAGTTATGCATTAAATAAGGTACATGGAGGTTTCATTATGATTAATTTTATAGTTGATTCGAATTCATCATGGACTCTAATGATTCATGAAATTAAATATCCAACCCATGATACTTTTTTGGAATTCAACAGCATTACATTCAACGTACAGGCTCATTACATTTATAGTGAAATATGTGAAAAAAATTCAAATCATTATAGTTTTAAATATACACTATTGAAGAAAAATATCAACATAAGGACAAGGGGATTTGTTCAACTACTCATGAATATTATGTTTATCAAAACACTACAACCATGGGAAGGAATATTATGTGGTTTCATCCTTTCATTCAAAAAATCATAACGTTTTGAATAAAATACTGATTTTGGAAGATCTTATATTAAAGGATTTAGTAAATTAGGATATGAAAATAGTTATGGAATCTGAAACATCACATATATTGCATATTCATTTCCAATCAAAATTTTAAGATAATATAATATCATTCATATCCTGATAATGTTAATATTAAAAAGAAAATCAATGTATAGAATAATTTTAGGATTTCTCTTTAATCTATGAATTGCTATATTATCATTTGACAAGTGGTTATGTGTTCCATCAATTCATGAGTCGAAAATATAATTAGTAGAAAAATCATATAAATGGAATTTTTCTTTTCAACTGGCTATCACCAAAATATATGAGGATTTGAAGGAACATTTTTTCTGTGGTAATATGAAATATGAAATTTCATATTGCGTATCATGATAGTTTATTTGTAAATAGATATAGTCTTTCAGATAATTCCTAAAAGAGTAATTCAATATCAAGTAAATATTATGATAAAATGGAATTATACCACTTTATAATTTATTAATATTTCAAAACTCATGATGAACCACTATCGATTTTATTAAATCATGAATGTAGTCTACATTAATTTTTTGGAAGAGAATTCATAAGGCTATTGGTACTATGTTACGTTAGGGGACCACTAACCATCCTCAAACTAGTTAGTAGTCTGAAATTAATCTTCGATCATTAAAAAATATTTTAAGTTCATCCTCTATTTAATTTCATGTCATAGAGGTTCCTCAATTATATTTTGAAGACTTTTTATATAATATAAGACTTCATTCAAGAGTTAAAATCGGACTATATGAAACAACCCCTGAATTTGGTATTGTACTATAATTAATTGGGATTATGTTATTGAAACAAATCTCATTAACACAAATAACATTTCAAATACTACATTTGAAGTGAATACTTATCATAATCATATTATTTCTTCTTAAATTAGATAAAATGATACATTGACAACCGAAGGAAGGGATCCTAATTTCAAGTGTGATATCTTTTATTATTTATATAATCTTCAAATAATGTTGTTATAAGGTTAAAAAATAAAAGATATATAATCCATATGTATGTTGGTCCTTTTAAATTTATGTAATGAGTATGAGTCATAGATTTACATTTTGGAAAGTGAACATAGCCTCAATAAATGTCATATTGTGTTTTATATTTCAAAATTATCGAAATACATGTTCGGAACAATAAATTTTATCACCATAGATAAAATATAATTTGAACTACATTTATCTTTCAGTGAATATCCATCTAGATTCTAGGCACTAGAGTAAAATTGTTGAGTGATTAAGCAACATGAATCATTAGGTACATTGGAAAAAAATATAATATATCAGAAGGGATTTAGGAACAAGAAAAGGTATGATGAAAAACTACCCACATCTATTCATGAGGTAATATTTATGAAATTTTTTTGTTGAAATTTTAAAATGGGGGACGAATGTAAAATCAGAGATTTTATTATAGTTTTTAAACAATTAATTCTAAATAAACAATTGTATGATGCACATATATTTTTTCAATTATGTTATTAAAATCAAAATTCCATATTTTAACATTTTTATTTAATAAAAATTATATCAGTTTTCAAACCATCATAACAAAATTATATAATATCTATGTTTTGGTATTTTTTTTAAAATATTAAATTTTTAGTAAATATTAAAAAAATAGATTTTAGGGACAAAAAATTTTCCATTCATGTATTTATAATATCTTATTATGTGGTGTATTAAGTTTAAAAATAAATAATTTCCTATTGATTAAATGAAATCCAATTAATTTCAATTTTGAAAATATTTATTCTAAATTATTTAATTATAACATTCTATAATTGAAAATAATTTTTCAAGAAAGCCATTTTTAATCAACTTTTGTGAACATATATTAAAATTATTTTCTATAACATAGAGGATATGAATATTCTAATATGAGTTAAATATTAATATTCACAAAAAATAATATTCTAAAATATGTTCAACATAATTTTTGGTTATAATGAATTGTATCTATAGTCACTATTTGTCCCCTCATTAAAGGTTAAAATGTGTTCAATGGGTTAAAAATAAGGGTAAAAGATTTCATGTTAGAAAAGCAATCTTAAAAATTATATTTTATTTATATATAAGAAACCACGAACCAGGGCACAAGGACATCATAAAATATGATCAAAAACACCAAGGATTACCTTGAGCGTCCTCAGGTGCGACCATCGACACCAACCCAAATCCTCATGTTGGAAAATTCCAGAGGAATAAACCCAGCCTTCAAGTGATGGAATGGACCCCAAGGATCCACCCTCAAGGGCGTCAATAAAATCTATAATGGGGATGACCATCTCCAGATACCATTAGAACCCTGACCGTAGAAAAACCAAAAAAACCACCAAACAACTTTAAAGACAATGTGAGAGACAAACCACATCAGTTCGGGGGTGATGCCTCATAAGAAAAGGAAAAGTTACCAAAACATAGACTTAGCCTATTATTGATTTCCTCCCTATAAAGATTCCAATTCATTAGCCATACCCTAGCATCATGATCTTCCACAATAACATCTTCATAATGGTCCACCATTTTATCCCATGTACGAATATAATCTTCTTTGCTGATTTTCCGATCATTGAATCCTCTCATTTGGATCAAATCCTGTTTGTAAATCCACTTAGCCATCTCATTGTTGACCTCCAATATTACATCTCTTCCCATCATATCAGACTCTTCATGTGGGATGTCAACTTATATAAATTCTTCTACCATTTCCTCCTCGGAGCAAAGGATAGGTTCCTTTATGTTCTTTACCTTTTCAATAGAGCATCCCATTTCACTGTTGTTCTCCTTGATTAAAACCTGATAATCCTCCTCCACCGCGTTGAGCAATAACACCGGAAACTTCTTTGAAGAGCGGGTCTCCAAAGGTGGGGGGAGCAAGGAGTAATCCTTCTTCCCCTTCTTCTTTTAAAAACTGATGTTGTTCTTTGGGATTGGGATCACTTCTGCCAAATGGTCCAGTTCACCCAGATTGGATTCCTCTATGCCAACCTCATCTTCCTAACATGGTGTAATGTGTTCCAAAATCACATTCTCCTCTGCTAAACCATAAAATCTATTACATAGGGGGACTGATGTCCGAGTCATGCCTGAACCCCTACTCTTGTCCACCAATTGCAGCTCCTTTCCAGGTGTAGAACCACTGCTTCGACCAGCTTCCTCATCCTGGTGGGCCTGTAAGAGTCCGCGCCACATGAACTAGTGTTGTCTATTCATTTACTCTAATGTCACCTCACTTTTCTCACAAGAGGCTTGCTCTGTAAACCTTCCCTCGTTGAGATCTGGTTGAGAAACCCCTGCAGGTCTATCCTGTCCAGACCTGCTCAAGATGACTGGGGACCGGGTTGGAGAGTCTGCACCCCCTGGAATATTGTCATGGCCCGATCCCCCTGATTCCCCAATACTAGTCTAGAAAGGCACATCCATTACATTCCCCTATAACTGAGAAGGGTCACTATGCAGTGAAAGTGTAACTGCAGGTGCTTTCTCCTTGTCCTCCAGTATCTGGACTGTGGCAGTGTTACTCCCAAGTCCATGCGAAACTCCTACCTCCTAGTTATGTGATTCTCCCACCCTCACTGTATCAATTTGGTGAAAAGGGGTGCTGGAGAGATCCGATTTCAGATTACTAAAAATTGATGCCACCGTTGATAAGCCCTGGGCCATCGACGTCTTCTATACAGGTGAGTGTGATCGTGATTTCATCCTAGACTCTTCCATAAAAGCAACCCCGTGAGGACCTGTACCGGCCGGAGCCTAACCCAGAATCTCTACTTCCTCATGCACCCCTAGTGCCTTGACCTTGTCCTTGTTCCTCCCCACACCGGAGCGAAATCTCTTATGACAGTGTTCCAACGAATGACCCAATCGGTTGCATTCTGGACAGAAGTTCGTCCAAGTTTCGTAGACGACCTGTTGCTTGTATCTGTATTCCTCGCCCACTGTAATCCACACATAATCAAATGGTTCTCCCGACACATCCATTTCAATACATGCATGGGGGTTTGTAGGGTGACAAAGCACATCAGTTCTACTATCCGAACACAAATACCTACCTAACAGATTTCCCAGCATGCGTATCACAGTAGGATTTTGAAAGGGAAGGGGGAGGTTAGGAAAACTAACCCATGTCACCATAGATGGAGGATCCTAATTCATATGAAGATCGAAATACCACCGAAGAAGCATGTATCTGAGACCATTAACGCTACGAGGAGCGCCTTCCCAGGCCTTGTTGAGGTCTACTTCCGGTGCAAAGCGTATCATAATTTGACGGCTATAGAGAAGGCCCATAGTCGACCTGTACTGCAAGTCCCAAGCACCGAAGATGAATCTGTCAAACACATCCACTGAGGTTTGTCGCTGGAGAAATCTCGCAACTAGGGTATGCTTCAAAATATTAGACGACTCTAGTCCATCATTTTCAGAATACCATATTATGATGTCTTTAAGAATAAACATGATGAGGTAGTCCAAAAAGTGGTATAGTTATTAACCTATGGTTTTAATTTTTTGTATACACACTTCAAATATTATTTATACATTATCATATATTATATTTTTTATCATCCTTATTAATTAAAATTTTTATTTCTATTTAAGAACTTGTATTCATCTCTTTTCATCTATTAATGAAATAAAGGATTACACTTGTGTATATAAGACCAACCATATCCAATCCACAATGTAGTTCATTTTTCATCACCACATTACATGGTTTTTTAAATTTATTGAATGATTTAATATTTATTACACTCATTACATAATTATTATTATATTAATATAATATATCATTTACCTTCTAACTCATCCACTCTTTAAATCATTATAATGTCATTTGTGCATTCATGTGGACTACCACCTCTATGAAGTAATGAAATTCATTTTTGAAGTATTCTGACCATGAATTATTATAAATATTTATATAATAAATATATATGTTATTTATATGTATATTAACAATATACATATTAAGAAACCATAGAAATATGAAAGTACTAAAATTACCATATCAAAACATACATAAAAAGGGGAATAGTTAACACTCATACAGTATGATTTTAATATGGATTATTAAAAAATGGACATTATAATTTTATAATTATATTTTTTTATGAATTTATAAATATTTCATAAAGTTATGTTGTAATATTATATTAAATTCAAATTTATTATATAGGTGTTGAAAAACACTTTTGAAACATTTCAGACATATGGTAAGGGTTTATTTCAAATTAAAATTCATTTTAGAGAATGTTTACGTTCATGTTTCCATTGATTGAATAATATGATATTTCAATATAAATATGATTTTATTTTTTAACCAATGCTTAATTTCTTTTTTGTGATGTATAAGATCCAATTATACCTTCATCAACAATCCAAATAGTGAAAAATAATGTGTTTCTAGAAAACTGATTTACTTTTTTTCATTTAGTTAAGTATATTAGCCTTACATATCCATATTCTTTATGAATAAATTTCTATAATGACTTTTATTTTTATATTTATTTATTAATTAAAATTTTACCCATGTTAAAATTTCTATATTATTTCTACAGAGGTATATTCTTTCTGTTTTCCAAATTATAAATTTTTAATGAATGTGTGAATATAATATTTTCTCTAACACATACAACATGAATGGATTTACCCAACTTAATGACTGTTAATTTATTTAAATAATTTTTTATACATTTTAATAGTTCTTTTCGATTAATATTCTTTCACTATATTCTGATTTTTTTTTAAATTGTTATATATGTGATTTCAAAGAGAAAACATTATCTTCTTCAAGAAAACCTAAGTGATATTATTAATTTATTATCATATATTTGAAAATAATTTTATTAATATTATGATTTTACATGGATATAATATAGTGTTACCATCCTCTATATTTAACTGGGAGGATTATGATAATGTATGCATTTTTATTGCTTGGGTAAAATATTAACATTTCATATTTTTTTCAAGATGAATGTTTATTTTTATTATTTGTTGAATATTTATTCAACCCTTTCATATGATAAATTTATTGAACATAGTGAGTGATATTAAGGGATCATTTATACCCCTCAATTAATTTGTATGCCTCATGAGATAAATTGATTTGGTTATTGGGAATACTCCTTCCCAATTTATTTATTGTATCATTGAACAAAGCCTTAATGAAAATAATATATTCTCTGAAATTATACATTCTATTATTTGATTCAAATTATTATTATCCACATGATTATTTATTTTTCTCTTCTATATATTTATTTAGTTCCCTTTTATGAGAATATTTATATGGAATATTTGATTAATATTTATTCTAACACATTATTAAGGATTAATTTATGTGATGATTTATTTTTTTGTATATTTTAATTAATAATCATATGATCTCAACCATTTCATTCTTCTCTTTCTAAAAGATTTCAAGATAGAATTTATGATTTAATTCAAGGATTAACTAGCTTAAATAATTTTTTATCTCTATAACTTTTATATTTTATTTCATGTGTTCATATATAATAAGATAATCATTTATATTTATATTCTCCCAAAAAATAATAAAATATTCATTTATTGATGATGTGGTCCATTTTATTTTTTCGAGTATATTAAAATTATTTCTCAGTCTGGGTTAATATATTTGATATGTTGAAATAATTAATTCCATATAAATTAAAAGAAAAAATTAGTTTCACACATTTGTAAAAATGTAAAAATGAAACATTCATAAAAAGTTTGAAAAAATAAACTATAATAATTTTTTAATAAAATAAATTATAGTATAAATAATATAAATCATTAATTAATTTAAAGATAAAAACTTCTATATAAAATTTCTAATGCATATAACATGGAATAAAAATATCAACTATAGAAGAATTAAGGAAGGCAATTCATAAAAAATATTTTTACTATCATTTTAATGACTCCATAGAGGAAAATGTTATTAATAATTTATAATTAAATGAATAACTAGAGTAGAATATAATATAAATTTTTTAATTTTTAGGAATAATATAATTTTCTTGAATATATATTTATCAAATAAACTGAAAAAATGGGATATAAACAAAAACCCTTACACCATATGTTACTTTTGAATTATAATACATTGAAAGAAATAAAATGAAATGAAATGGAATATAAAATACCATCAGTATAATGAATATCTATATAGAATATAACAATGTTGAATTATATATACAATATAAATAAAAATATTTGCATATCATGAATTATTCCACAATGAAACAATACTGAGAAGAAGAACCATTATAGTTATGTTAATCTCTATATAAAAACAAAATATGAGAGTGGGACACAAATGGATTTTAAAATAATCATGATTTTTATATGAATAATAAAATGTACCTTTATGTGATGTATATCCACTACAAAAAATAAACATTTAGTCAATATTGCATATGTTTAACATAAATAATATTATGATGAGAAGCCCTATTGTTATGTCTTATCTTTCTTCCTACAAGTTCAAACCATAATTATAGTACATGTAGATATAATATAAATCTATTAAAAATAATATTAATATAATATATGTAAATATATTTCATACCAAAATAATTTCTAATCACCCTTTTATTAAAAAAATTCACTAAAGTTAGCATTCGAGTAAAAATGAGTCTGTTTCCCATGCATTTTTCGGGTCAACAGTATTGACCATTTCAACTTATTCCAGATTTATTAGACTATAGATTATTAACAATTTCAAAATAAACATATTCACTCATTATAATAAATTATTTACAATCAATATAACTCAGTGAAGAATAATGAATGACATCACTTCCTGGAGAAGGAAGTATGTACTTATGCAGATATTATTCTTTCGACTTCTATATAGATTAGATGAAAAAACAGTGAAAAATAATTCATCTTTAAAGAATAATAATTATATTTTATATATCATATAAATTTACTAAATAAATATTTATTACCGTATATGTAATGTGAAAATTAAAATTTAATCACATCACTTCTTTGAGGTTACAGTCCACAGGTATATATGTAAAATATAAATAAGAACATATAAATAAACATTGGGTATCCTCTATTGTAACACACCTTAAGAATTCATATATTAATATTTTGTGAATATCATAACATAATAGTCAAGGATAATTATTTTTAAGAGTATTTTTTATATATTTATTACTCCAATTAGATAAAGTAGTGTAGTGAAGAGATGGGAGGATGTTTCTTTTTATTAGTGAGGGGAGTCAAGGAATTGTAATATTGAAGAATATTAAAATACAAAAACATTACTATAGTTGTAAATAAGATCAAATTTTTTAAAAAAATTGAATACTTGATGGAGTTGTATACAAAATAATTTATATAATATGATTTATATAATGTATTAAGTCATTTTAACCATTATCTAATTAGTTTAATCCCTTATTAATCCTTTTAACATTTATGATATTAACTAATGTTTACCTCAAATAATATTAATAATTAAAAATGGAAATTGAGATAAATAATAAATATATGTATTATAGTTACAATTATGAAATCCTATTTATTTAATAAAATTTTATAAATAGTATGAATTCATTTTAAAATCTATTCCTAAAACACAATGAACACTATTTTTAAAAAAAATACTTTTGTTATGAATAAAACACAATTCATTTTTATTATGTAAAAAGTAAAAATAAATAATTGAATTATAATTATTTTTATTATATAAATAATCTAAAACATTTATAAATATAATTATTAATTTATAATTTATTGAATTTATTAAGATAAAATACACTGGTCATAATGAAAATATTTTCTATTGATAAAAATATCTATTTTTTACCTAAAAATAAAACAATATTCATTTCAACCCAATTAATAATAATTTTATTAATGATTTATAATATTTTTCCATTGAATAGTGACATATCTCAAAAAAAATACATGGTCAAAATTGATCAAGACACATAATATTAAGAAACACAAGACATTAAAAATGGTCTTTAAACATGAAATGATACAATTTTTAAAATTTAAAATTCATACTTATTTTCATGGAATTAATAAAAATACATTCTTTATGGAAACATATTATATTATTCTTATATATTAGTTATAAATTTTCATTCCTATATATTCAATACATATAAAATGATAGTCACATTTAATTTTTTTTAAATAGTATATCACATTTCCTAAAAACTTGACTTTTCAAAAAAAAACTATCAAACACATCAAATTTATTGAAGAGAAATATTTCATAGAATCTAAATGTGTTAAATTATAATTCACATATAAGAATGTTTCAGTAAAAATTATATTAAAAAAATAAAAAAATATGGATACTTCAGCCTCAACACATCCTTGGGTTCTTACAACACGTATCAAACTTTATGATTCCTCTTGAAAAATTTAAACATGTGAGTAGACATGTTATATAAGAATTTATATCTACAACATAAAAATTACACAATTATTCACTATTAAAAATATAATTAGTCAGTGAAAAATACTCTGAGTTCATAATATGTGAATTACCAGTTATGTAATTCCAAAAAAGTGATATATGGAACACATTAATAACGAGTGGGAGGTTGGGTGGAAGTGACAAGTGATAAGATACCCTACAAATACGATCAAGAACATCAATGTGGGTGATATATATAGGTCTCAAGTATATATATTTTACTATATTATATCCATTTAACATGAACTTTTTCTAGATATATCTTTTAAAAAACATCAAACAGTAGATCTCACCGTAGATTTCAAATACAACATTTATATCAACTCTATGTTGACATGGTGGGTTTATTGATGGGTCAATAATTATTTACAATTTTCATGGATATCTTATGTATTAATATATTTAAAACTATATCTTCAAATTAATACATATTAGTTTTTCACTTCTTGTCATAGATTGCTACATAATGGGTCATTTGAACACTCGACTGAAAGTTATTATTGATTAAATTCCCAACCAAAGGAAGATGTTGACCCCATACATTTCTAAAATCATTATAATAATATAGAATAAATTATTTTATAGTTTTAATACTACTATTAGTAAAATAATTTTTATAATAACCAATGATTTTGAAATAACACTATGTTCTATAACATTTACAATACACAACACCGAGCTTAAATAAACAATGATATATTATTATTTGACTAATATAAGATTGTTATTCAATTAAATGACATAAATAAGAATAAACCCATTATAATTTTTATATATCCATATCATTGAAAACTTATTCACTAATGCTTTCAATATAATCAATTGCTTTTTAGTAAGGAATTTTTACACTTCAATGATATGCTTCCTTAAAAAACGGTGATTATTGCTTTTTGTAAGGGAATTTAATAAATTAAATTTCAAAAAATATAATAAAATTTAATTAAATGGATATTTTTTAAAATAATAATCTTAAAATTAGATATAAGGGGAATTCATGGATTTTTAAACGACCAGTTTTTTAGAGAATAGTGAAATATATATTTATTTTTGAAGAAATGACATTTAATTTCATTAAAATAACATCGATACAAAATAAATTTTACCTAAAAGTAAAATATATTTGATATTATGAGGCATTATATAATTAACTACAGTTTAATCTTTATTATATTATAATTTTTTATAAGTTCACTTGGTGAATTAAAACACATTTTTCCAAAAAAAATGTTGTATATTTTCTATTTTGATTAAAATTAATTTCTGAATCATTTAAGAATTGAATATCATATAATCGATCCCATATCAGTAATCCTAATGTTCATATTTGGAAATATATTCCTCTTTTATTCATTATTAATAATAACTATACTAAATTATTGATTCCATATTAAATGTAAATTGGTTAATTAATGTTAAAAAATAATATGATATAGTCTCAAAATCACAAAAAATAAATTTAATAATTTCATTAGATGAGTATATTTCTACCATAATAATCAAAAATATGAAAATGGAGAAATTTATTTCCACTTTCCTTTAAATATAATACATATATTAATAAGTAAATGTTTTACTGAATTGTCACCCTTTTACTTTTAATATCTTTAAATTTTTTTAATTGTATTATAATGAAATTATGACCTTCTATAAAATTGTATTTTAATGAAAAATTATTTTTTATATTAATTTATTTCTATTATTTAGTGAAGAAATAATTACCTATAATTATTAGGCAACACTAATATTGTTGTTTTCAAATAAGTTGAAAAATCATGTAAAAAATTTTAGAAACTCTAAAAATAATTTTCTTTATTGGGATGTAGTGTCCCAAACATTTTATTGACCGATATATAATATTATGTTAGTTTTAAAATTATTATATTCAACAAAAATTACTATTTTATTATCATTGAATTCAAACTAATTCGTAATTTTAAAAAATTACATCGATTACATTTTATATTAAATAATATTTGAATAAAATATTTAAAAAGAAAATTTTTTAGGAGAAAATTTAAAATGAGAAGTTAAAAAAACATCATTTCTTTTTTTTTTGTATTTATATCCTGAACTATCTAAGTCAAATAATAATTATTTAATATTAATGAATTCATTACCATGATTATTAAAAAAATGGTCAACCAAGGGGTTAACTCAACAGATAAGGATTAAAATAATATCTAAACCAGCATAAATTGGATTAAAAGAATAAGTAAATATAATACTATTTTTTATTTTTAAATCCATTTCATTTGGTAACCATTTTAAATTATTTTGGTGAATATAATATTATTATATTTCATTATTTTTCAAAAATTATATTAATTATATATTATTATAAACAATATATTATTAAATGATTTAAAATTCATAAAAATATTACTGTTATCCAGGTGAATGGGAGACAATTGAAAATAAAAGACATGATCAATTAATGGGTAGTTTTTCTTTTTATATTAATTTTTTTACCCCTATAGAGTAAAAAAAATCTATATCAATATAATTTCCTAAAGGGGTAACATGTATTAAAATAAAGAGATGAGAGATGAAGAGGAGGTAATTTTAACTGTATGTTTTCATTTTATTTGTGCTTATTCCTCACACATATATTTATCAATCATTATGGAATAATAAAATCATTATCATCTATTTATTGAGATGTTATTATGTGTATGGAATAACTTATATACATCAATTAATTATCTTTAATTGGAAAACAATCCATCATTTGTGTGGGTGATAGAATATTGACTTATGTATCGATGTAATTTTTTCATCACCAACACTTAAAGATGAAAATAATTGTAGATTTATTGTAGTTATATATTATTCAATAATAAATTATAATGTTTTAAATATAATAATTCATCATTTATTTTTGACATTCCATCCATTGTAAAATTATAACATCCTTCACCCATATATGTGGAATACAAAAACTGTATAATGATGCGATTCGTTTTTCATCACATCATTGGTTGGTTGTTATATATAATGAATTTAAATATATAATATTATATTTATACTATAATAAAAATTATATAAATGAAAATAATATTTACCTTTCTTCTATAATGCTTATAGAATAATTAACTACTACCCATGTTTATGTATGACCTACCATCTCTAGGATTGTAATATATATTTTTTAAAAAAATATTCAATATTTTTGTTTTAAAAGAAAAACAAATGTATAAATATTATAATTAGGTCATGATTATTAATTTTTTACCTGATGACATAACTACTACTATGATGTCATTTATCATATCAATTGTTTTAGGGATTATGAACTAAACGTCCTCAAAACATCCAATAGAAAATTCAGAAATAATGTGATGAAATAATGAACTGTGAAAATGATATAAATTGTATATAATAACAAAATAAAAGTGAATATCTTTCTTAATCTAGGAAATAATTAATTTATGTTTGTTATTTTGGAAGATAATGATCATACATGATGAGTTGGACTAGATGTAAGAGAAATGTTAACATAAGACCACATGTTAAATGTTTTATGGATTTATATTCTAAATATTTTTCAACATTGTCCATATTTATAAAATTATTTTATTTGATTATTTATAAATACATATATTAATTGTAAATTTCAATTTATTTATGTTTTCTATTTCTTCTAATTATATTAAAAAGCTTATTTTTACCTAATTTATATATAATTATTTTGACATCAAATGAAAAATTAAAAAACATGTTACTTTTTTAATATATATATATATATATATATATTCAATTACATTACCCACTTCCAAACCCATTATTTTATTTTATCACCCTTTATTTATTTCTATATTTTCTTATAATGAAAAATATTATTTCAAATAATCTAGGAATATTAGATTAGAAAATTGGATTTCAAAAGGAATGGTATTTTGATATACCAAATATTATGGAATAGGGGTTCTAAATAGTTATATAATTGTGTGAATAATAAAATATTCAGGATTAAAATTTATAATTTATAATTCGGTAATTTATAATTATATGCAATAAGAAGAGAGCCTAAAACAGCATATTTGAACAGGGTGATCCTGATACAGCTTATACAAATAGGTGAACTCGATATATTTTATATGAATTAGAGAGATAGATAAATATTTCATATTAGGTGAGCATAATGTTTCTATACAATGAGTTGGGTAATATATCTTAACTTCAATTTTAATAAGGAGGAATTTAACCACATTGTATTATCTAATTCATTTAACTAGGATCAAATTATTTATTAAAAGATTGAATATGAAATATTAATATAATGCCTTATGTTTTCCAAGATTTGATAATTTTTTTGGTTATGGTGTTTTGGGGATTTCTTTGGAAAAATTACATTATTTTATGCGTATATAATTTATTTTATATAATAAAATAAGTATTTTATAAATGTAATATTTATTAGGATTTTGTTTTTTTCACAAGAATAAAATTTTTATTTCATTAATGGCCACATATTTTACATATTTTCCCTTTCATAGTTTTTAAATTATTTTTCATATGGCCTAAAAAAGTGAGTAGATTTTAATAATTTCTTTGTTAAATATATAGATATTACCCTGAAAAAAGAATGATTGTCTCCACAAAGAACATATTTTGTTGATAAAATGGATATTGTGTGGAAGTATTCCAATTTGAATGGTGTGGCATTATTAATTAAAAATATAAAATTAAATGGTCCTTGGTATATTAGTGATTCAATATTTCATTTTTCTGTTATATGTTTATAATTCCTAAACCTAAGTGATGTTTATTGGCATCAAATCTGGAAATTTAATGATATTGTTTTTCAGAAACATATTAATGAGTATAGGCTAAGATATATTACATTTTGTATTATTGGAGGGTTTGAAAAACATTAGAGTTTTTAATTCATTCATGTTACATAAAATTAAGTATTATAAATTCCATCATGGGATTTTAATATTAATATTGAACGTATGATCAATAAAATAGACTCCCATTTTTAGTTTTATGTGATATCATTCTGAGGTGATTTGAAACATTTAATTAGTTTATGAACAATACTCTATTGAGGAAAAAATAACACTTTGTTTAACTATTTTTTTTAACCATATACTATTTGATAGTGGGATATAGATAATATTATGTTTGTAAAGTGATTCATTGACTAGGTGATATTTTGAGAGATATTATTTGTTAATACAAGGATTATATTTTTGTTTGAATTTAAATATGATTCATTATGTTTTGATAAATTTAAATAAATTATAAGATTATATAGTGACTTATCATGGTTATTAATGGAATTTTTGGGGTATTACGTTTTGTTATTGTATATGTTACCCTTAAGTATAATGTGATTGAATATTTCAAAATAATATTTTTACATTTTTTTGTGAAATAGGTTGGAGGATTGGAAATAACCATTGAATTCAAAATAATTTTTTTATATAGAGGTTATTTTTTTTTGGTATATAATGTTACTTATTTATGGTATTATCTATATGAGAAATTATGATTTTATTATATAATTTTGGAGAATACTTACACATTTTATTGATATTATATTATCTTATAATAACATTATTTTTGTATTCATTAACATGTAAATATTATTAGACTAATGTTTTATCTTTTTATAGATAATGTGTTAAATTATATGTTTATTTTAGTGATTTATTCAGGGATATTTCTTCTTCAATAATTATAAATTGGAGTAAAATATTAGAATAATGTGGAAACATATTGAAACCCACAAACGATGCTTGAAATTACATGTATAAATTTGATGAAAACCAAGAAAGTATACTTCATTATGATCTTAGTCTAGATATCAAAAAAATACTCAAAACATGAAATAGATGTAGAAATAGAAAATTTATCAAATTACATATATTTCAAAAGAATGGGTGTTCACTTTAGATTTCATTGATTTATGGTTTTACGGTCACTAAATTTCTAATAACCATTCATGTTGTGTTTATTAATGTTCTGCATCACTCCCCATCATTATATGGAAATTATTTTTGCCTCTATATCTATATTTTAACTTCCCACTGATTATCTATTATTTGTAGACATATTTATCTCTAATTCCATACAACCATTATATTTTCTATTACCACTTTTTAAGAATAAATTTTATTAATTTCTTTATAATGTTGGACTTCAAATATATTAATTTCAAATGTAAAAAACTATTCTAAAAACACATTCAAATTAAGAAAATAATTATTTTTTTCTATGGGATAAAATTTAATATCTCTATATTTTAAAATAAATCTATCTCTGACAGAATTTAAAACAAACAACACTGAACATAAATGAAAAATGAAAAATTACAATATTTCCTATATAATAGGGGCTTAGAATTGGTGAGTATAAAAATAATTAATATTATTAAAATATATATTTTTGAGGATATTAATCAATACAAATATATTCATTAATTCATAAAAAATATGTTTTATTTTTTTAGAAAAGTCATATTACACTTCAAAAATATATTTTCTTCAAAAATTATTTTTGTTGATTTTTTATTGAGTATTATAAATTATTTTTGTCTAATTTTACAAAATACATTTCATAAAAAGAATAAAATTTATGAAATCATGATATAAATTATTTTTATTTGTTTAGGTTTATTCATTTTTATTAAAATACTGAATTTTCAAGGAATAATGAAAATTTCCAATTTTTGTAGAACTAATATTTATTTTCCTGAAAATGAAAAATTTTGATTTTACTTAAAAAATAGTAACTTATATATTATTTCATTTTATATAATAAATTGAATTTCATTTTAATTACCATACTACATAATTAGGTAATAAGATACTTTTTTGAAATAAAATCACAATTTTCATTGCATCTAACACATTTATATAAAAAATATTTCTTTTAATTATAGTAATTTAAGCATAAAAATGGATATAATTTTTAAATCATTAGGTTAATATTTGGTAAATACATACCTTTTCTTATTCAAAATAATTTATAGTAATCAGTGAAAATGTTTGTTACCAAAATAAAGGTAAATCGATTACTTCGTGTTAAAATAATATGACAAGTTTTAACAAACAATCTTGAACATTATTTAATTTTAATGGATGAAAATATTTCATCCATAATTATGAAAAATTTAGATAATTGGGAAATATATTTTGAAATTTCCTTGGATTATAAAATTTAAATTATTTTATGTTAATATATTATAAAAAATGTCACTCTTTTGGTTTTAATATCTTTCATAATTTTTGATGGGGATAAAATAATTATGTTCAGTTATATATAGTTATTTGGAAAAAAAATTAATTTTTTTTGCTAACTTATATTGAATATTTAGTGATGAAATAATTATCCTAAATATAAATGAATCACCAACAGTATTCTTGTGATAGAATTATAAAAATATGTACACAATTTTAAAAACAATAAATTTAGTTTTTTGTGTAGTGATAGTATCAAAAATAATATATATATCAATATTAAATATTTGGTTAGGTGTAACTGTTTTATATTAAAAATTAATTATCATATTTATTTCTATAATATCAAACTAATGAATAGAGTAATTAGAATAAAAATAATTTTTTATGTTAACTAATTTATTAATACATTATTTTAAATAAAATAAAATTATTGAATAGTATAATTAGGATGATAAAGGGTATAAAAAAATGTATTTTTTCAATTCTATGACTAGTAATGGAAAAAAACATGTAAATGATATTAATTTATACTTGTAGATTTTAATTTAAGAATTATTTGAGTTATAGGGATTCATTGTTGAGATATATGATGCATCTCATTGAATAGTGTTTAAAATATACGATGATCTAATATAGACCATTAGTGAATTCCCTTGTCATGGGAATTTATCTGGTTGGAACAATTACATGGGATTGGATTATCCTACTTGTAACATTTTTTTGAGCTCAATCCCCTAACTCATTATAAAAAAGTTGTTATTCCAGTGTTATCAAAGATTTCTCAATACATCTTATATATTTGTGCTGAACAAGTAAAAATTAAAGGGATTCATTGATCATAGACCACCTCCAAAGTTGTTAACAAGTTCTGAAATATTGTCACAAATATGACGTATTGAATAAAAATTGGGGAAGGTGCATCATTATAATTATAGTGGGAAATGGTTTTTAAGTGCATCATCATGTGAAATAGGAATGCAGCAATGGATGAAGAAAATTATATTATTTAAACATCTATGTTGAGAATTTCATTTTTTGTGGAATAATCATGACGTAATGAATATTTATATTTTTTTGACAATTTGATCATCAAATTTCATCATGTGAATGTAATGTTGATGTATCATCTCAATTCTCATAAAGACATAAAAGCAATGAACAAATAGTGTGATCTCTAGCCAGATGAGAATGGAATGTATGCTCTAAAAATTTTTGCAATGAAAAATAAAGATATAGATAAATATATGTGAAATTTAAAAACATTGAAGGTATCTAATGGATATTCAAGTAAAATATCAAGGTGTGATGAATTAAATAATTATAGGTTACATGGATTGAAAATCCTCAATTTACATATTATCCTATAGTAGTTACTTGCATTAGCATTAGACACATTATTCCTTAAAAAGGAGACACCTGTTGAACTCCAATTCTACAAATTTTTCAGAAAAAAAATTATAGATAATTGTACATCCATTTCAGCATGACACCATTAAGGATATAATTTTATTGAAACGTTGTGAAATTGAGATAATATTTATTCATCTGTTTCTACTTTCATGATCCTTTTACATATGCATTTGTATGGTGAATCTAAAGTCGGTGGACTCACACATTATCGATGGTTTTGTCCAATTTAGTGGTAAATTATTTATATGTTTTTTTATTTAAAAAATTCATGTCACTTCATAAAATACATCATTATTTTTTTATTTTACATCATAGATATATTGGGCATTTGAAATGATGCTTGAAAAATTATTCTCAACCATAAGGATCTTTTCCTCAAGGATATTTGGAATTGGACTATATACATTAATGATTTTTAGAAAATATTCAATAAAGTTGGATGTGTTAAAGAAACATCCAATTAATCTAAAATAAATGGGAAATCAAAAATAATTATTTTTATTGGAAGATCAGTTGGGCGGAGTTCAAATTTTACATTAATAGAGTTGGAATTATTATAGGTACATAAATATGTGATGTTTAATAGTGAAACTAAAGATCTAATTATTTAAGAGTTAAGGATACAAAAAAAGAGGCGAATGATAGGACGAATACGAAATGAGAAAGATGTAACAAAATATGTTAATAAAGAGTTGTAAAAATGGTTTGCATAATAGTAACTTCATAAATAGCTCAATAAAAATGGACATTTAGATGATAAATGTATCTTGTAAATCTGATAATTTAATTTTTTTTCAGATCATCAATACTGATACAGAAGTAGAGTTGTTAGAATATTTGGAGTTTCATGCTCGAGGAACTCCAAATCAATCTAGAATATTCGATGCTTACAAAATGAATGGATTTAAATTTTTATAAGTTTATCTAGAAGAGGGTGTGAAAACACAGAATAAAGGAATATATAGGTTTTTTAATGTGGAGTAAAATAGAAAATTGACTGACATTATCAAATTAAACTACCATGGACATTTTCCAGTTTTTTTATTCAAATTAAATTTTGTGGATATTCTCTTGGGGTGTTAAAAGAGATTCCTTACTATTTACATCATTTAACTTCTATAAATTAATAGATCTTGGTGATTGAACTATATGATTTTTATATCTTAACATCAGAATAAAAAATGGTATATTATTTGAAACATGTCATGAATGAAGGTTGGAGTGCAGTTTCTCTCATAAAACAATGATTCTTATATGGTACAGGTGATGAAATGGATGATTTTACCACTCACATTGAATCCTATAAATATCACGAAGCATATTTATTTTCCCATAATAATATTGAAAATATTATTCTTGAAATAGTGGTTGATGTAGATGATGTAATTATGGAGAAGGAAACTGACAAGATTTATGGAGAAAATGATTGTATGGGTAGTTATCCCTTCATTTATAAACAACTTATGTCATTTTTTCAGTAATTCATTATCATTGTTATGTATATTTTTTTTGTTAATATTGGTCATCTGTTATCATATCTATATTTTTTCTGCATGAGTTTTTTGAAATATATACTCCTAAATTAAATTTATATTATTAAATAACAAGAATATCGAGGAAGCGTTACACTCACACTGCGAGATCAAATAGTTTTTCTAGAAGTCGATCAACTCTAATAATATTTTAATAGTTTTAAATATTTATTATAAAATTTTATCTATTTTATATATTAAAATGTTGATTTTTCAATTTTTTAATGCAGTCACTAAGTTTAATACACCAAGAATCCCGAATAAAAAATATGGTTGAATGTTCATATAAATATGACGGGAGTTTTGTTAGTGATATTTCCCAAAACATAAGGTACAAATTCATTTTTCATAATAATAACTTATTATCCGTTTACACTATTTTAAGATATTTTTCATATAATATGAATTATATTTGATTTTAAGGTTAAAATTAAAGAACTATTAGATTCAAATCCCACACAGTCCAACTCAGTCTACTAGGATTAACTAGTAGGTAATGTCCTTGGGATGGATCATCCTGATCGAGCATGAAAATTTTTTGGGTACTATTACCATCTGTGGTATTTGAAATAAAATAGGGATTTCAAGTGATGATTGTTGGTGTGAAGGTAAATCATAGAATTTCAAAATAATTTAGTTTATAAAAATTTATTTATTTTAAGTATTATTTGAACTATCAAACTGGTCTGCCTCGCCCATACTAGGTTCACAGAGTATCCCACCTTCTTGCTCTGTGGTAGAGGGAGCTTCGTGAATGGGATCCACGAACCAGTTTTCCAACCGAAATTCAAATGTCCATAAGATCTAACGTATAACTCAGTTTGCGCTCAAATTCCTATCAAATTGAATCTTATGAAATGGGATACACTTTTGGATCATTTATGGGATCATTTGAATAATTTTGGGGAATCATTTTATGGTGCCAACAAATTCCCCCAAAGAACGGGGTCCAACGAGGGCAAGGAGGGCGAGGTGGATCATGTTCTGAGGAAACGACTGAGGAAAATTCATGCCTTGAGGTTCATTATACATTGATCTCATTGATGAAATAGACAAGTAATTTTTTTTTATTCTCAATAAAATTTTCATACAGGTTTCAGAAGCAGTATGTAGATATAAATATTGACAGGGTGATGAGTAGAGTTCTTCATTGGGAAATAATTAGTGGAGAGTGTTTGTTCATGTATCCGTATGACCAATGTGGGTATTTTTTTATCTTTTTCTTATATTTTTTATAGGATTAGGAAAACAGGTTCCTTATGTATGTGTAGTATAACCATTTGTCTATATGATGTGTTTTAATAGGCCTTGGGGATTAAAATTTCAATATAATAATATCTTATGTTTAATTTATTGTCTCTGTTTTACATATGGGTTGATTCATTTAATGTGTTATGTTTTGTTTGATTCATTCAATGTGTTATTTTTTGTGGTCAATTTGTCAATTATTTATGTTTTGGTGTGAGTCAATGTACATTGATTCATTAGTTTTATCTTGTCATTTTCCTTTTCTATGGATGATATATTTGACGATCTCATAAAATTTTTTATGTCACTATTTTTTCTGTTCTGGCATTAGGTTCTACGGTTTTAGAACCTACAACTTGTTTTTTTAATTTCTGGTATATCGGTCGTTTATACTACTGCTAGAGATAGATTTGTTTTCATGATAGTTCAAACCTCCAATATATTATGGCAGTTTTTTAGGGGAAAGTGTTTAAACTACCACTAAATATAAAACAAATATATATAGTGGTGGATTTAATGGTATATGTTGTGGTTTTTTTTATTAAAAACTCCAAACATTAGGGGTGGTTTTAAACAACCGGCAGAGCCCATTTGTTTTTTAAGAAAAAACTGCTACTAAAATAGAAAAAAATATCCATGAATAATTTCTTCTACAAAACATTCCAGAAACTGAAACTAAATGGAAGAAACTGACACATTTTTATTGTCAACATCAATTTTAGCATTGATTGTTTTAAACTTTAAAATAAGTATAAAATTAATGATTAAACCTCCAATATATAAAAAACGGTCGCTATACCGTTAGTTTGTTGAAGTCAATAAGTATCATAATTTTATTAACAATTTTCCTATTATAATACTTTATTGGGATGTTTAATTTATTATTACATGGTTTTAGATGCTAATACATTTTCAAAACCCCTTATCGAATGGATCAAATTTAACATCTAGAGTTAAAGAAGCAATTGTAAGTGTTATTAGATAATTGGTTCATTTGACCTAGAATATCACCATGGGGTGATCATATCTTATTTATTAAAAATAATAACTACCCAATGAGATGTTTCATTTATTATAGATCGTTCAATAACATCTATGTTAAGAACATGTATCATTTTCCTCATATTGATGATTTGTTTGATCAAATCTTACGTGATCATTATTTTTTATGATCGACATGAGGCCAGGGTCCCATCAGATGATAGTAAAGGTTGTAGACATTCTAAATACCACGTTTCATAAGAGATATGTCTACTATGAATTTCTAGTTATGCATTTTTGGTTAAAAAATTATCCTTTTTTATTTATGAATCTTATGAAAATAATATTCCTTGTGTTCGTTGAAAAATTTGTTGTTGTGTTAATTGATGATATTTCAGTATATTCAAAAAGTAAATAGGATCATAAAATTCATTTTTGTTTTTTCTTGTAAACCATAAATGAAAATAAACTGTATGGGAAATTCAGCATGTGTGAGTTTTGGTTACAAAAAATACTGTTCGTTGGTCACATATTATCTAAATATGGCATAAGTATTGATCATACTAAAAAAAATTTGTTGAATAATGGCCAAGACCCACAAATATAACTGAGATTCATAGTTTTCATGGTTTTTCAGGTTATTAGAAGAGGATGGTTAGAAATGTTTTTGTGGCTATCTATCCTACTGACTATGTTAACATATAAAGGTCTTATATTCATCTGGACAAAATAATGTGATGAATGTTTTCAATAATTGAAATGAATATTGGTTAATGATGCAGTTGTGGAAATGCCTTACGGAAATGCTGAATTTGTTATCTATGATAATGCTTCATTGAAAACACTTGGTTTTTTCCTAATTTTGAATGATCAGCTAACTAAATATGTTTCATATTAGTTGTAAAATCATGAGTAAAATTACCCTTCAAATGATTTGGAATTAGCAGCTTTTTTTAATTTAAAAATTTGGATGCATCATTTATATGGTGTATAATGTGAAATATATATAGAATATAAATGTTTGAAGTATATATTTACTAAGAAATAATAAATCATGAGTTAGAGAAGATGGATGTATTTAATCAATGATTATGATTTCATTATTCATTACCATCCTAGAAATTAAAATAAAGTGGTTGATGCTTTGTGTCGAAAAAGTAATTATATATTTACCATGTTATTTTTAGAATGTGACACTTTGAATAATTATTTTATGAAAATAGGCATGTAATACATTGTTATTTTAAATTAATCCTTTTTGTTTTAGGATTTAGTGAAATGATCTCTATTATACAGAATAAAGAAAGCGTAGAAGGAAGTCAGTGAGTTGTAGGAAAACAATGAGTCGGTTTAGAAGGGTATGTTTCCAAAATTTAACATTGATAAATACTTATTTTATTTATTTGGAAAGAGATTATGTGTGCCTTGTGATTCATAGTAAAAGAATATGTTGTTGTGTCAAGCCTATAGTTCTTCATTTTTAGTTCATCCTTGATTTACTAAGACGTACAAAGATATTCAAGAGTATTACTCTTGGGATGGAATAAAATGAGATATTATTGAATTTAATATTATGTGTTTGACTTATTAGTATGTGAAAGCATAATAAATATAGCTAAAGGGAATGCTTTAGCCTTTTACAGTACCAGAGTGGGAATGAAAATATATATCCACACTCTTCATTGTGAGATTACCAAAGACTTATAAAGTTAATAATGAAATATGGGTTATTGTTGATCAATTTATTAAATCGGGTCATTTTTTTTCCAATTCAGGACACAATGTCTTTAAATATACATCATAGTTGTATCATAATTAAGTATCTAGGTGTAGTGGATTTTATCATCTCGTTGTATATGATCATGATCCTATGATCTCTTAAAACTTTTAGAAAGTCCCCAGAGGACGTTAGGTACTAAATTTAATTTTATTACAGCATTTCATCTTCAATCAGATGGATAGTTAGAAAAGAAAATGTAGTTAATAAAGGATAAAATAAATTCATTTTCAATGTATTAATGTGGAATATGAGATAAATAATTTTTTTGGATGAGTTTTCTTATAATAATAGTTTTCATTAAATTATACATATGGCTATATTTAAAGAATTATATGGAAGGTGATGTCAAAATCCATATTTTTCAGATGAATTTGGTGACAGGATGTTGATGGGACCACAATCGGTAGAATATATTGAGGAAAATGTTTTGTTTATTTAGAATCACCTGAGGAAATCTTAGAGTAAGAATAAACGTTATGCCGATAACCAATAAGAAGGATTTTTCTTTTGAGGTAGGTGACAATGTATTTCTCAATTTTTCTCCATGGAAACATGTAATGAATTTTCTTAAGAAGGGAAAGATGAGCCTGTGGTTAATTGAACCCTATGAAATATTAGAGGATGTTGGACCAGTTGGGAAAAGAGTGTCTTTACATCTACATTTCTCCCAGGTACACAATATTTTTCATGTTACAATTTTGATAATGTACTTGTGGGATATATCCCTTGTTTTGAGTCCAGTGGTATTTCAGTTCGAAGAGAATATCTGTTATGAGGAAACAAAGTATAAATTATTGACCCTAGAGAGTAAGTGTTTGGAAATAAGGTGATTCATCAAGTAAATAATTTGTGAAAAAACTATATGGTTCAAGAGGTAACATGGGAATCTAAAAATATTATGAGGAATAAATACCCCCCACATCTTTTATTATCGAATAAAATTGTGAGGATGCAATTTACAAAACAGGGAATGGTGTAACATCCAAGGTAAATATAAAATAATACATTTTCATATCTATTAATATTTTTGAATTTAATTTTAATAATAGTATAAAGGGGACACTATGTAAAATAGCATAACCAATATGCAATAACTTGTTTCCCATAAATATTATGTTGCACACAACACTGATTCATACCAAAAAAAGAAATCCACAATAACATTATTATTTTAAATAGTTGTTAACATGTATATATTATATTTATGGGAATAAAAAAATTAACAATTTAATTATTTTACATATTTTTTCAAGGTTATTACATTTATTCAATAAATTTTGGAGGCTTAAAATTTGAATGAATCAAATTTTATGCCCCAAATACTCTAATATTTTTAATAGGTACATTTACAACCATAAAATAGAGAACCCCTTTTCAATGTATTTTTTTAGAATTTTATATGTTTTATAGGAAAATATAAACTTATTATATGGAATCATGGCATCAAAATTGTATTTGAACAAATTGTTTTGTAATTTTCGGATAATTTGTTTTAATGAATTGGTAAAAATAAGGCATTTTATGTCAAAACTGCCTTTTCATATATATTATTTTTATAGTTAGATTCACATTTTTGTTGGTTTTAGATTTTAATTATGTTATTCTATATCATTTTATTCAATGTTTATCATTTGTAGTAATTTTATATTTAAATTGGAAATAAGAACTTGTCAACTTTTGATGGTATTTCTTTCTTTTAAACCTGATTTTTGGTTTTAACAATAGAAAATAATTTTAAATTAATTAATGAAACTTAGCTGTTTTTAATTTTATAAAATTTATTTTATATTAATGAATAAATTATGTAAATAGGTACCTTTTATTTATAGATATTATGAATAGTAATTTTAGTAATTCTTTTTATTTTCCACAGTTAAATGGTAAATTACTTAAATAAGGGTATTAATAACATTATAATAACATAAAACTACCCTAATATGTGTCCTATTATTATTGAAGGATGCATAGGAGACCAAAAAATCCATATTCCAAATTTTTTACATTTTGGAGACACTTGGGTTTGAAAATGACATGTTATAATAAGTAACTTAAAGTAAAGGGAATCATAACAAAAACATGTATCTTTATATTTAAAACATATTAATGTGGGGTTCTATATGATATATATTCAACTATAAATAGTCATTAGAAATATAAAAATATTTTCTACTTCATGGTTTTTTAATTATAATTTTTAGATAGTTAATGAATATATTTCATTGTGACACAATGATGATGTAGTGAATTCTTCATTAATAAAGGATATAAATAAATAATATTATAAAAATAAAGATAAATATTATTTCTCATAATTTATGACTTCAAAAAAATTTCTAGTCTAATGTTAATTCTTAATAGACCATGAAATAAATTTTTTAAATTATCTCTCTATTTGAATTTAAATAAATTTCAATAAAATAAATATTTGAAAAAATTCCATAATTGATGGCTTATAAAATTAATAAATTATTAATTTATTTAATAAACCTAAAATTATATTCAAATCACAAAGTGACTCTGATATGGTATAAAAGCTCATTAAGTTTCCAATTATGAAAAATTGACCCAGTATAAGTAAAATTAATATGTTATTAACAATTAAAATGATGTTAACACATTTAAAATTAAAATTAAATATTTAAGGTTAAATTAAAAATTTAATGTGTAAAATAAACTCAATACATTTATAAAAATTATTGGATGAGAGGATGTAATTCTTTTTTAACATATCTTCACCATATATCATGATGAATCCACATGTACAGGAAATAATTTATATTAATTTAAAATTTTAATACATTTACAGGGTTCTCATTCCCTCTCTTATAAAAAGAACTAATTAATACATATCACTCACAATTTCCAAGGTGTATAGTTAATCTATGATCTATCCAGTACTCCTGATATAATCCCTACACATATTTTTATTCCCTATTTTAGGTATAACAACTTATTCAAGGTGGTTATTTTTTCTTCAAAGGAGATCAACTGAAAATGAGTTGACATTTTCTTTAAGGGTTTCTATTTAGTTTCTTCTACCTCTTCCTAAAATCTAATAAAATCCTAAATAGATATAATCTTCAGTATCCTAAATATAATGAGATGTTATAGTATTTATATCATCACCTAAATACATCTCTACTTCTATCAAATGGTAATTGAATTAGTTGTTCTTATATATGTGTGAATTATCACCTCCATGAACCGATTTAGTTCTTTTTCCATTACTATCTATCAATATTTTTTATAGTGATTTAATTAATTGTAAAATGTGTTATTTGTGACATATTATTAGTTATAGGATAATAATTTACCAATTACATTCTTACTTAAACGTGCTGAAAAATGATAATGTCTTCATGAGTATCTGTCAACTATCACATCCACAAAGAGATGTGACTCATTTTTTTCATTATATCACATGTATGATATATATAAGTATGTTTAAATGATTATAATGATTTTAAAAATATTTTTATCACTATAGAAATATTAAATGTTAATTACCTTATTTCTATAATGATCAATGAAAAATGGAAATGTTACTCATGCGTACGGACAACCCACCATCTCCCTCATTAAAACATTTTCATTTTTCATAACAATATTTATTGGTTTAAAATAAAAAAATATGATATATGCGTAAATGTTATGAATATTTCCTAGATACTATTATTGTGATGTTCTACTTATTATCACATGGACTATTGACATCATACCATGTCCATTATTTACTTAAGAATATATTATCGACGGAACATCCAATAAAAACACTAATAATTAACTAATTATTATAAACAGTTCCTTTTTGATGTAATGGGAATAATAAACATGAAACTGGTTTTGAAGAAACTATAAATTAATCTATGTTTACTATTTAAGAAGACAATGAACTAACAAGACAATTCAGACATAAGGTAAGGGACTTTATCTCAATCTCCTATTATTGAGGCTTATTTTTATTTATATATAACCTTCTTTTATACACTGTGTAATAAACCCCATTGAATTTTAATTTCGTTAAAAAGGTTTCAAAAGGAATATTTTTTTGTGAATCATTTTACTGAACAAAATATTGATTGATTATTTTTCACGTACGGGGTGACAATGACATTTCTGTTGCTGCAAAATTATTTGATATTTGGATTACTCAATAAGATGTAATTTTTTTAGAAAGGAAATTAAATATAATATTACATTTTAGGTATGTTGGTATTGAAAATGGTTTTAATAATGGATTTATTACATCAATATATTTATTTCAATGTGGAAATGTTATTTTTCCTTTATTATTGTTCATTTGTTATGATTATGTTATGGTTCATTGCCTTTGATAATGTATACAGATGATTTTTTGATAAATCGAGGGTGGGTGAGAACATGATATCTCCCTACTGAATTGGGTAATGTGACAGAGTTAAATGCTATGTTTTCTCTAAAGATATTTAGAGAATATACTATGACGGGTATTCATTATGTAACTATGATAGTTACATCCTATGTGGCTCTGAAAACAAAAAAAAATTATGTTATAGGTTCCACAAGTTACCTTTATGATTTATTATTTCTATTAGCTATTCATAAATCTTATGATTTCATGGGGTTTGTTAAAGAGGAAATTTTTTATTAGTGAAAATAATGATTTCATTAATTGATATTCATTTGTATAATAATGTTTTCATTCCTTATTTTATATCCCCTACATGGATTTTTATATTCATCCCATGTTTTTGAAATGTTTTTCATGGGGTATAAGGAAGGGTAGTAGAAATGAAGTATTCAAGAGGTTTGTTATCAAAAAAATAATTCATGTTTTATTTATGCTTTTTTATTATTGTGAAAAAAATGGAATATAGTATAGTTGTATAAATTGAAATATTTGTGATGTAATATATTTATAATTTCCTAATTTCATAATACTCTAAACCTGAAAGGATCCTCAGTTCGAATTAATTTCAAATTGTTGACTTATCTCATGATTAGATAATGTTTTAAGTTTGAGGCCTTATAGAAAGGCCGGTCGTAACTCCCCCAGGGATAGGGCACACATTAAACCATAATTTTTTTAGTACATGGGCTAAAGGGAGAATGGGTAAAAAAACCCGTTACGTGGCCCAAAGACCCACAAAGTGGCCAGAAGGCCAAGTGCAGGTTTATGTCTGCATCGTGCATGCATCACCATCTACCCACGTTATTCCAGCCTCACTGCCTGCTTATGTCATACCTACATCACCACCTATCATCAGAAATTTTCTCCCACTCGGATTTGAACATGGTTCAGTTGTTGGATGATGTGGAGATATTACCAGTAAACCAATCCCCAAACTAAAAATTCCAATATAAAAAAATTTCTATTTTTTCGTGATTAAAATTTAGAAAACAGTTATCTCACCATATAATCCAGATTAATATTAAGTTAATTACATAAAATTTATTAATTTTAATTATTAAAAATGGATTCTATATTTGGACTTAGTGGGTCTGAATTTTGTAGATAAGTTTCTTTTAATTTTGGGAAAATTAATAGTAAATTTTATTAATAATTTAGTTACCTTGGTTAAAGGTAAATCAAGTTATTATGGGTAAAAATAATATTAAAAAATTACCTTAAAATGTTATAGAATTTAATTATATGAGTGTTGTTTGACCAGAATCGTCATTGGGCCGAAATTATACCCTTTTTAGGCCACTTAAATTATAATAAAACATTTATTATAATTTATTTAATGAAAAGTTAAATATGACATTCTCAGTTTTTTAATAAGTGTTACATATTTAATACATGGAAATGGGGAAAATAATTTCAAATATAAATTTTCATTTGAAACAATTTAAATTTATAATATACATTGTGATTTTTTAGAGATGATATTATTTAATTAATGGCTTTCAATTTAATGAGGCATTAATTTCTTAACTAATGGAAATATCCAATGTATAATAACAAATATACTAAAATAAATTTAATTTTGGAAATTTAATGAAATAAATAAATTTAATATATTATTTATAATTTCTAGTTTTTATTTTAAGTGTTTTTCGATGTTATCATGTTTTTAGGATATTTTTAAAATGGGAATTATAGAATAGTATCAAAATTGACATAAATGATAGTTTAAAATACATTATATTTTATTAAATAATATAACATACATATAAATATAAAATTCATAAATATTACTATAATAAGATAAAATTGGTTGTAAATGATCAATTTGGGGTTCGTTTGGTAGTATATAGTAACATTATTATCCCTAAATAGTAAAAAATAAAAGTTGTCATGGTAAGAGCTAAAGTGAATAACTAATCATTTTTAAAACATATATGGCTATTATTGTAACCTAAACATGTATAAAAATATCCAGTTGAAGGGATTTGAACCCATAATTATCCTAACATTTAAATAACTCGCTTTTTATCCATTTCTAATTAAATGATAATTTATATTAATTTAATATTTCTGAGAGTTTAATTAAGTTCCCCTCACCTCAATACTAAAAGGGAACATCCTCCCTCACTTACATACACCACATTGATTCTTCTTGCTGGGCCAAACCCTGAAAATTTTCTTTATTTAATTTCTTAGGAACATCTTAGATTTTTTTTTCTAAATAGTTCAACCCTAGTGTCCCTATAAGGAGATACAAAGGTGGTCTTCTAAAGAAGAGGTAATCGTATTTTCCAACTCCCTCATGTTAATTTATTTTTCTACATAATATTCATGTGTTTAATACATTATAATGTAATAACTCTAGTATCATATATATTTTGAGATGTTATTATGTTTATTTAACCTCCATATTCAACAATTTATATATCCTATAAAATAGGAAATTACCACATATGTGTACATACAACCTACCATCTCCATGCCATAGTGTAATATTTTTTCATTACCAAATTATTTGGATGGGTCTATTGGTAGATCGTATTGATATAAATAACAAATATGTCGATATATTGATTATTTTTAATAAATATACCATCTAACTCCATTTCCTTAAACAATTAGGAGAATTATATTACTGCTTATGCATATGTACATCCTGTCATCTCCATGATGTGACGAGATGTGTCTTCCACTTTAACCATTCAAGAATGATTATAAAATAGTAAATAATTAATAAATTTAAAATATATGAAAAAATAATGATAATTTAATATATATATATATATATATATATTTCATTTACATTCTTCCATTCAGTATGATACGAAAACTGAAATTGTGTTCATGTGTACCTATGATTAATCATCCCCATAGAAGGTTAATTCCATTTCATATTCCTATATTTTCTATATAGTTATATAATAAATATATATGAGATATTATTATTTTTTTATATTTTTGAACTAATTAAATATTTATCTATTTAATAGGTTCAAGAACAACAAGTCAAAACCTATAGATAAACAAATAGGTTATTACTCAAAACATTACATTAAATTGGAATTGATAATAAATGGGTAATATAACATCATAAATGAATCATATATGATATATTAAATATTATTATGATACTTTTATAAGTTTATATTATGTTTAAAACCACTATATTAGAGTTTTGGCCACTTATGGAGGGTATCAGACCTAAGGTAAGGGTAAATTTCTCATTCTCGTTATTATTTAGGATTTGTTATACATTAACATATGTAAAAGAATACCTATCATCCATGACAATGATTCCTAAATATATTTTTGTAAAATATTTTTTCTATTATCATCACAATGTTTTATATCCATTACTCATGTTCAACATTTTAAAAAATGGGTTGAATGTAATCTTTTTGATGTTCTCCAAGCAATATACAATATCACTATTTTGACGAAAAAAAGATTATTATTAACCTACGCAGCATGAGTATATTTTTCTTCCATCATGAAGGATGAATAATGTGAATCTTCAATTCCAATATTACAATGTTATTTTAAAAAGAAAATTATTTCTTTAATAAATAAATTACTTTTATGGAAATGATTTCAAAGTAAAAAAGTTGTATTTCAATCAATTTATTTTTAATTATTTCATTAAATTATTTTCAATTGTGTCAACATTCTGTGTCAAACCATTTCCATGATTGAGGTTGATCTTTTATGATATCATTTACAATATTTCGTTAAATTTTTTATTATTTAGATTGAATTATGATTATTTATTTTGATACCATTCATGGTTTATTGTTTAATTATTCACATTTTTATGCTAGTTTTAATAACAAGGTTTAGGTTGATCATGATTCATAATACCATTCAAATAATGAATTAATTAGACATATTATGTGATGAGGTCCCCACTATAGCATGTCATTTAATTAGGTAGTCTCACGAGACGACCAAGTTTTTTTACTAGCCTAGGTATGGTGTCATGGTCGATGCCTTGATGGCATGTTTATGATGTACAACATAATGAATACCCTATTTATAAAATTAGATATTGATTTTCCATTTCATTATTTGACTAGTAAAACATCCATGGTTAAAACCCATTCTTATGTAGTTATTTTATGAAATTATTTTAGAATATTTCATTCCTCTCATTTAATGCTCAGTTTATTGATAAAATGGTTTGTGTTTCAGCTGATCACCTTTCCATAATTTTTCATAATTGTTTTTGATAGATTTAAATGTATGTATACCCTTAATGAGAAACTAATATTTCCCCTCTATGATTATTTATTTTCCTAGGATTCAATGAAGTGTTTTTTGAATGATATATGTTTATTTTTGGAGAAAAATAGTATTTTAAATATATTTTATATGTTGTTCCTTATGATTTATATTATAATATAATGTTTCTCTTTTTAATAGGGATTCAAAACCTGTAAACTAAATTTTCATTTGGGAAAAAATTATTTTATATATGACAATGTAATAAAATAATGCACCATCATTTTCTATAGTGGTCGGTATGTTATAGTAGTTATTGGATTATGTTCAGTAGAAACCATGAGACTAGGTTTACAAAACATTGATTTGAAAACATAACCCTAAGATACACATTGATGAAAAGTATTGATGAACATCCTATAATTTCGGTAAGTTTGTGATAATGTGAGTATTTCTAGAAATATAACGATTTCGGGATTAAAAAAGTGTAGGTGGTTTGGCATAGATTTACCTATGAGTAACAACTCCAACAAGGTATTTTGGTCCAGATTCAGTATAACATGGTTCATGTCTATGAGACTTACGGTGCACCCGGTTAAACACACCCAGAGGATACGATGATGATAAATAAAATTTTTCTTAAAAACCATAAAGATTGATTTTAATATATGATTAAAATGAATATCCTCGGTCAAACCAATTATGTTTCATATTGAAAATAGTGCGTCATGGTATTTCATAAATGATTGTATGTTTTTATCAGTATGAATATTGTTACTTAAACTATGATTTATAATTATAGTAAATGGATGGAAGTTGAATAATTCTTAATAACATTTATCATATATATCAAGTTGGTTTTGATGATAAATCAAATCGAATATTGGTAGGATGGAATGATATTTTGTTCATGTCTAATCATATTTTTAAAATATCATTAATAAAATATACCTTAACTATCTCTTGAAATCACCTAATAAGATTAGAAACATCTTTCTAAGAGTTATGTTGTTGGATAACCCTTATATTATATAGTTTTATTTATATAATTCAATAAATGTGAAAAGATACACCAAATAATGTGTCTCAATGGAACTAAAAAAATACATTATGTTTATAAATGAATGAATGAAAGAAAAAAATTTATGGGAAAAAATGAACGGTATGATGATGGGAAATAAATATCTTCTAAGAATCCATTCGTATTTCATTTCCTTAAATATGGGGAACATTGGAATTATTTAAGCTTATATCATCCCTTGTATGATAAAATCTACACTAAATAAGGGCCTTTCTTGAAAAAATTGGATGATATATTTATGTGTTGGGGTTGTAATAATAACATTAGTAAAAGGATATTTAGTTATTCAAATTATTTAATGGATTTCCATCATATTTACTTTCAAAAATTATACTAATATACTTTTATAATTATGTCAAAATGATGGATAGGTAACAACCCATCCCATCTGACAGGGTCATGGGTCTTAAACCCACAACCGAAGGGTGACAAGGGTGTAGCACCTATCACTAGCCTACGTGAATCCCTTCCCAACATGAATATTTTTATTTAAAATAAATAATGTATAGATCTAATTTTAATTTTAGGGTATTTTATTTAAAAAATATAAAACCATGTGATTGGAAACTAATTTTTTGATTAAAGGATTAATGTTATTTCAAAACGTATTTTTTATTTTATGAATACTATTAACTTGTGGTAAAAAAATATTTTGAGGAATAAAAGTTAAATTTTATTTTATATTCAAAAATTATATTTTTTTTGACTGGTGACTATTTAAGATATTTATTATAATGATTTGTATATCATTGAGGTTATGTGAATTAAGAAATTAATTTTCGGTATGATAAATTAAGAGTTGTTGATGTTATTTGGAAGACTGTGGCCAAATACCTCTGATTTTTGTGTTTCAATCTGTGTTCAGAAATTTTTTGATAAAGGATAGTTATTTTATGAATGATATATGTGGAAATATTGGTATTATTATTAAATTTTAAAAATTAATGTTGTTTTGATCAAGTAAAGGTTTGTTATTTTTTGTGAATTATAATTTATTATCCAAATCATTTCTGTTTTCCACAATTTTTTAAGATTGGGAAATAAATATTAAACCTTTTCTGGATTATGTGATTCTTTATATGTTTATTTTAGTGCTTTAGGATTAAAAAAACTATCTTAATTACTCCTCATTTGGAGAAAATGATGAGTTTGTGGTGGAAAATGATTAAAGAATCAAACTTCACTTTCATGTAAGTATGATTACTTATTTTCTTATTATAGAGAGTTAATTATTTATTATACTATAGAAAAAAGAACCAAAAACCAAAATAATTATCATAGTACCTTCTATTATGATGTATCAACTGGTCCCTTAGATAATTCAATATTTATTAATCTTTGATTTTTAACGTTCTCTTAACAATGTTATTTATCACTCTCCATTAGAAAATTAAGGTAAGATTTATCATTAATATCCATTTATGACTATATTGAACCCAAATATGTGTTATCCTTGGTGACCTTCATAAAAAACTTACATTATCATTAATAGTATGTTTCATAAGCATTTCTATAATGATGGATTTTAACAAATATATTTTGAAAGAAAAATACCCGAGTTTTTTATCCCGAGTTCAAATTATGGGGATGTATATTATTGAAGGAGGGGAGAACGTAACCACCCAAGATTTTATGGTATGTATCTTTTTAAATAAATTCAGTTTCTCTAATAGCATACGATGTATGAAACACCATGATAAGATTAGTCTATAGGAAACAACAACTTGGCTTGCATTACACACATGACTGATATATACCGAACAAAAATATTTTATTGAAATATTATTATGTAATATAATAAGATATAACCTAGAAAGTCAGTTTTCTACTATAAATAGCCGCAACTAGCATATTGTTATATATGATTGAATTTATTGGTAACAAATAAATTAAAAATTAATGAAGGAACCAACTTAATACATATGGAATCTTATTATAATTAATTTTTTCCCAAAAATACATTTTTTCATAAAAATTATACTAATTACTATAAGATAATTAAATTAATTAAATCAGTATTTTATCTATTATGTAAAATATTTTAATATTAATATAATATATTTTTTAGTAATAAAAAAAGAACAACCACAATATGAAAAATAAAAACCTCCTTTTTTATATAAACAGTTGTTCCACCTTCTAATGGAGAACATATTTTCAATCCCATTTTTTGGAACATTTATATATTCCATTTGATGAAATAATCTATAAATATTATATAGAAATAGAAAAAATCAATTTGTTTAAATTTTTATTTTTTTCATAAGTTTCATATTTTAATGAATAGTGATAAATAAAAAATTTTAAATGAATTTTTTTACATAAACATGATTTATAGTGTTAATTTATATTAATTAGTTGTTTTAATTTATAACTAGGTTATTTTTTATCATTTATTAAAATTTAGGACATTGCAATCAATTTTAAATTTAATTCAAATATAAAAATGTTCCAATCATTTGCATGTTTAATCATTAATAACCTGTTTTCTCACCCAATCAATGAGATTAATTTTAAATTAATCACATCAATTTCTAGGATTAAAACATTTAAAAATGGATTCCATATTTAAAAATAGTGGTTAAAATGTATGTAAATATGTGTCTTTTATCTTTGGTTATATAAATACTAAAATTTAGTAATAGTATGATTAATAAAATTTTGGGTAAATTAGGTAATTATGGGTAAAAATAATATTGTGAATTTACCCAATCACATGTATTAATTTTATTGGATTAGTGGATTTCTTTAAAAACCATGATTTGGTAAAAATTATAACTTTATCTGACCTCTTTCATGAGAATAAGAAACTTATTATATTTCATTTAAAGATAGGATAAAAATATTATACTCATGTTTGTAATAATTATTAAATTACAAATACATTTTTTCATAGAATATAAATTTTGATATAGATATTAATTCAAATCTAAATTAATTTATTTTAATTTTTATAATTAGTTTTTAATTTCTAGAGATGAAATATTTATATTAAATTCATTAATAATAATGGTGTTCTAAATGTTTAATAAATAGAAGTCACAAATTAATGATATTAATTTTTTTTAAATAAATATAATTTTACATAATTAATGACATCAAGGAATTTTATATGAAATTTAGACATGTTATTGATATATAATATGTTTTTTATGTTAACATGTTAGGGTATTTTTAAAAGGACAAATATTGAATATTATCAAAATTGGAATAAATTATACTTTAAAATAAATAATACTTTTATAAATGTTATAATATTAATAAGAATATTAAATTTTTCGAAATAACTAAAATAAGGTTTATATTTTTATAAATATTCCATTTGGTTTTATTTCTTTTTGTTGTTACTATGTAATCCAAAAATAATAAAAACCCATGTTGTCACAGAAAGAGTTAAAAGTTTTATCAAAGGGTTAAATCTAAAGGATAAGGTTTCTATTATGACCTAAACATATATAAAAAATATTGGGTTCGAATATTTATATCTATACTCATGTTATCTTTTAAATAGGTCACTTTAGATCCATCTGGATGTAAATATAAATTAATATTAATTTATTATTTTGAAATTTATCTAAAGTGCCCCTCACTGAAATTATAAAAGGTAAAATCCTCCATTACTTCCTAAAACAACATTGACTCTTCTACCTCTACCAAAACAAAAAAAATAATAACTTATGCACATACCTAGAAAACATATATGGGATCAGTTTTTCTCTAAATTCAAACTTGAGTACCCTAAGAGGAGATCCAAAGGATGTTCTAGTAAGAAGTGTTAATCGTCTTTACCGATTCCCTCAGGTTCATTTCTCTTTCTACTTACTCATCATGTGGTCTTTCCGTTATAAAGTAAAAAAATCTAGTATATCCTCTATTATGATATTTTATTATCATTATGTAACAACCATATTCCACCTTTTATCAAACCAATGAAAAACGAAATCACCACACGTACGTACCTATGACCTACCCTACTCGCATCATGGTGTAATATTTTTTCACAACCACATTATTTGGAAGGAAATAATGGTGTATATAATATATATAAATAAAAAATATTACATAATACTTATTCTTAATAATTAATATACCATTTAATTCCTTACCCTTTTACCTTTAAGGGAATGTTATCGTCGCTCGTTTGTACATACAGCCTACCTCTCCATGAATCATTGAAATTCATCATCCATATTAACCATAATATAATATATATATATATATGAAATAATAAGGATAATAGAAATATATATATATATATATATCATTTAATATCTTCTATTTATTATAATAATAAAATAGAAACACCTTCCATGCTTATGTATGGATCATTGTTTCCATGGATGGTGTATTACACTTTATATATATATATATACTAATTATATAAGATATATACATCATTTCTAACATTTTGGATGTAATTAAATTGTGATATAACTAATAAGATAATGAATTTAAGTCATAACATGTACGATACCCAATGTATTTGTTATCTAAAATTTTGATGTATGTTGTAATCATTAATAAATGGGTAATACCATGTCATAAATGAATAATATATGATATGATAAATATTATTATGTTTCTATTATAATTTAATATATGTTTAAAACCACTATACGGTAGATTTAGACATGTATGGAGGGAATCATTCATTAGGTAAAGGTTAATTTCACAATCTCACTATTATTTGGAATTATTTATATCTTTCTGTTGGGTAATACATATCAACAATTTCCATTTTACATTTCCTAAAAATGTTAACAATTATCATATTTTTTATTTATTTTACCCCAGTTTTACTTTTTTTGAAATTGTTTGAATGAAATCATTTTCTCATTTTCAAAATAATGTATTATATTCTTCTTTTACTGCCATGATGTATTAACATTTTGAATTTTTCTATAAAATATTGTGATTTTATTTTCAAAAATATGTTTTTATTTTATAATTATATAAATTTTAAATAAATTTATTCATTGTACAAAGGGTTATTTCTCTCAAGTCATTTTTAATGATTTTATTATGGTATTTTCATCTATGTCATCATACTTTGTTGGATCTTATGTTTGATTGGAGTTTATCTGTTATGATATCATTTACCATATTTATTTTAATGGATTATGATTTATTTTGAATGTGGATGTGCTATATTGATACAATTCATGGTATATGGTGTGTGTATTAATAATAAGTATGATAGTTTTAATATTAATGTTTAGGTTGATTATGTTTCCTCACCTCTTTCATATAAGGAATGAATTGAATATAGTAATTGACTAATATGGCCCACTATAGCACCTCAATGCATTATTAGGTCTCATGAGACAAACTACTTTGGGGTTTTACCCATTTTTGTTGGTTTCATGGTCAGATACTTGATGTTATGATTATGAATTCCAACATAATTCATTCCCTAATTGTGATATTAGTTAGTTATTTTCCATGTGAATAATTTACTAGTATAATATCAATTGTTACATTTCATTATCATGTGGTTATTTATATGGAATTAATTTATTATCTTTCATTCTTGAAATATTATTCTTTGGTTATTGATTATATGGAATGTGTTTCAATCGATCACATTTCAATTATCATTTATACATTTTTTTGAATGAATACCCTTACTAATAATCTGATATCACACATTTATTATGATTTTTTTCCAAAGATTCCAATAAAGGGTTGTACGAATTATATGATGGGTTATTATAGAATAATAATGGAATTTTAAATGTATTTAAGTTGTAATTTTCTTTTTAAATTGTAATTTAAGGTTAATATATGTAATTTATCTTAATAAACTATTAAACAGATCGGTCATTTGAAATTTGACTGTTTGTTCTATTCCAATGTAATAAATTAATGCACCATCTCTAGGATACTGGGGTTGGGGTGTTAGAAGTTGGTATGGGAAAAATTAATAAACATATAATTTAATTAATTTATTTTTTATTTAACTTTATAAACCAAAACTCCTCTATTTTATCCTCATTTTAAATAATACCTAGTATTATCCACATAACACATGTGGATTGGATATGATCCATTGAGAGAAGAGTTCATTGATGATTGCTATTAGATGGATTGTTGGTTATTGGTTTGCCAATGGATTTTTTGGATCTCCCCAATAACCAATGATGATAAACCATTATTCATTAATGATTTATCCAAACTTAAGGTAGGATATTTTTTTATTTGTATTAATACATTTTTGTTATCCCATGTATAGAGATAATTAGTTAACCTAAAAATAACACACTTATAGATTGATGGTATATTATAGTTTATGTTTTTATATTCCATTAATTATAAATTTATATTTCATTGTTAAGCCTATATTATTTTTTCTCATTCTTCATTTCCCTCATTAATGAATAATATCCAATTGAACAATGGCTGAAAATTTATACTCAATTTTGTGTTTTTTTCATTTTAGCTATATTATTATTCCATTAATCATAATTATTTTGATTGTTTTGGGGTTAAAAAAATAGCCATATTCTGATCATTGTGTGTTTTGTCAATGGAACAACATATAATTTCTAGAATTATAGGATCAGAATTAAAGGGAACCATTGATGTGATATGATAATGACTAATGATCAAGTGATGGATCAGTGGAGTCTGGTTCATGGGATTGGTATTTTAAAATTTATAGGCTATATTTAAATATTCCCAAGGGAATGGTTGGCCGATATATGACTACCGTTGATGGCCATGCTTGGTCCAACATAGATATATTTTTCACTAGTTGATTTGGTTGTCGACTAGAATGTCGAGGAGGTGTTAGAGGAAACATATTAAAAATAATGGGTTTTATAAGGAAATGGACTACACTATATGTATTCCCACTATTATTTCTACAGGGGTCTCTAAAAAATAAAATATCTGATTTTATATATGTCCTATTACACAATGGGTAACACATTACCGGAGACATGGGATATACCCTTGGGGTACTCAGTCTTAGAAATGAAAAATTAAACTATCATGGACATATTATAGGGGTGTGGCCCAATAATAAACCAATGACAGTGTACCCAGACATTTCTAGGTGCTGAGACAAGAAAATAGTACATGGATACTACCCATTATGATGAAATGATGATTTACTAGACATTTCTAGATATATAGGATTGTCTAAAGAACACTTGCAAGACCAATGTACATGGTCACATACTAATGTACATGGGAAAAAATGGTGTCACAAAGACATGTCGTGTATAACCTATTCCTTTCAGGTATGATTACAGGGTTTGGTTGGTCCTCTTGTTCTTTTTAGGGTATACTTTTATCCTTATATTTTTCTATTGGTCATTTTCTCTAAGGGTAAAATAGTTCATACACATAGGATGTGATCCCTTCTATAGATTTATCCTTAGATATATTTTAGGATTACCTCTGCCATGTCTAGGTTGTGAAAAACTATCATTTATCCCTACCATGGTATATTCGGGAAATACATGAGCAATGTACTAAATATTTTTATACCTTTTCATAGTGGGTATTCTTGTTAGGATTATGAAACCCCCATATACCTGGGGTGATAACCATTATCTATATATCAATTTCTTTAGATCTATATCAGGTACTTCTTCATGATGAGGACCGGATAGAACTAACACTCGGATGAGTGTCATAAATATTATGAGACATGTTGAGGGTGTTTTCCCTAATGAATGTTAACTTTGTGCCTTGTCGATGGAACCAAGGATAAAAGTATGGTTGTGGATTAACCATTAGGCTTTGAGCCTATCTTGATTATATCTATTTTTCTATTATTATTATGTCTCATATTTTTATTGACATGCTTTTTTATGATGAGCTAGTTACTCCCTTTATTATTTATTATTATTGATATTTGGGACTATAAGTAGGTATTATTATACTCAATCCTATATGATGTCTTCCCACACATATCATGGATTGTGTAGGCGATATTCATTTTGATGTGTTCTTAGGTTGATCAAGAGTGGCAAAGAAAAGTTGAGATAGAAATAAAGTGGTTTGTACCATGTGTAGCAATTTATAGTAGTACAATTCCCTATAGAATGTTGATAACTTTTTACAGATTTGGTGGTATAATATTTGGACCAATATTCTTTATAGTACCTTTGTATACTCTAATTTGGAATATATATGTATGAACAATTTTTTTATTTAACATTTAAGCATTGCATTTTTATTTTGTTATATGTGCCTCTATACATGTACAGTAGGTAACGGGATGCAAGGTGTGTGATATTCCTTATCGGTAGTGGTCACTGTCCCTTGGACTATAGGATATAGTAACCAAAACATTAAGATCATTGATATTATATCTTATATTATGAATATTCCGTATAAAAGATAATGATCCATGTTATAATCATAGTTCTCTAGTGTTGTGGGATGAATTCATACTTAAAAAATAGATCATAAGTGATCTCCATCATCTCCCACTATGTTATTAAAAAATAGAACAATTATTATACTTATTACACTGAATACATTTCTTCATTACTTGGTGAAAAAAAACATAATAATAGGTGAGGACCAATGCTAGATAATGCAACACTCATTATTTATCAATTATTACAAATACATAAAATTTGAATGATGGTAGTAGATCATAAGATGGACATTTAAAAACCATAACATGTATATCATTGATCATAAGCATGATTCATGGGGTAAAACATGGTATTTTATACGATTTGAATCATGAATAAATCTAGGAAAATAAGTAGTCAGAACATAAATTTGAAAATAAGATATGACTTCCTGAAATACACAACAGATTATTAATTTTTGAACATTTTTAATTAGAAATAAGTCTATGCATTTAGTTATTTACCTGAAATTTGGGACTGACATAAACTTTTGGACATGAAACGAGGCCGATGCATAATACAATGGTAAAAAAATCAAGTTGGAGACATAAAAATTTCCACATAAAATCTTGTTCACGCAAACCAGTTTTATATCACAAGTTATATATGTATTAGAGGTATTTAATAGACCAAACTATTATATAATCACAATTCATTGATCTAATTTATAGAAGATCATTAATCATAATATTATAACATACCCCATGCTAAATAAAGGGGCTTTTTAAAAATATCATAAAAATAATAATAAACCCCCCAATAGTAATAATAAAGTCGGAATCAATGGATTTCATCCCCAATAATGAATAAGAAAAATCAATGGATGTTATCATATATGAAAAATTACTTTAAAGGATCACTGAAATACTTTTTGAGGAAAATACACTTTTCACATTGATATATCATTTTTATAATATAAAAATTTCAAAAATATTAACGTAATTATTTTATTTAATTATAAACTTGAAAATATATAAAGAATTTTTTATGAAATTATTAATCATAATCATGGTAAATTTAATTCATGAAATATATGTTAAAATTAAACAGTAACCTCAAAATTTTGTAGAAAATTCAAAAAATACATCATTTAAAATAAAAATTAATATTTATTTTAAAATATTTACTAAAAAAATTCAAACATGGGTAAAAATTAAATTAATAAATCATAAAATAATAGTAAAAAAGTTATTTACAACATTTTTATAAAACATAGATATGGTAATAAATCGTTTTTTTATCGTAGAGATAAATAATGTCAATTTCAATTAGAAACTTATATTGAGTCTGTTGAGTACATAAGGTTAATAAAATGAGGGGAAAATATGTTTTTAAAAAATGAATATATTTTATTAAAAAATCCAATATTTTATTCACACTTAGATCATAATATTTCATCTTCTAAATCACAGTAATGAACAATCATGATATACAATTAGATAATGACAAAAAACCCTCACATGTTTGGTGACATATGAATCAAATCCCTTGTGAAAAAAATAAATATTGATGGTCATGTATATACCCGTAAATATCATAATGAAAATCATAATTTCCATTCATGGGAATTAAATAAAATATATGAATGATTCAAGTGGTCATTATGGCATGTGTCTTAGGAAAATAAATGTGAGATGATGTTCTCTTACCTTAATTTCCATTTGCATCTAAAATCTTTCTAAATTCATTATAAAAAATTTAAATTTATTTTAAATATATACCAAAATAATTTATGTACGTATAATATCATATATGATCCCTTTATAACTTTTAAAAAACATTTAATTAATAATTCTCTAATAAAATCATCATTTCAGGATGTAAACATTTTTGGTATTCATGAGAATTACAGTTTTGTATTTCGGGTCCTTGTACGTTGATCATGGTTCCATCATCTCCATATTTTTAATAATTATATAAATAATATATATATATATTATTTACAATTTAATATTCAATAATAAAATATAGAGTGAGTAATATTAATTACACTATTCTCGGAGGTAGTAGGTTATTTGTACGCATGAAAAATAATTTCACATTTTTACCGGTTGAATAAGAGAATGAAAAATTATAAATAACTATTAATGGTTAATTATTATGTCATATTATTCATATATATTTGTTAAATCCATCCTTATTTCCATCCATGTAAAATTAAAATGTAAAAAAATCATATCGCTTCATGGATGTGGTAGTCCACATGTACAAACAAATGACGTTCCTATATGCCAATAGATTAAAAGGTCATAAGGTATATGTGATATTAAAATTACAAAAATGTCATAATTTCATTATTATATTATATCCAAATTAAATCCATCATAACAACCATCCATGAAATATGGTGTGATAAAATTAATTTTATTTCTACATGAAGAAAATAAGTCATACATAAACATGAGTTATACTATCACACCCCATTTGATGGGAAATAGGGTTGATAATGGTGAATTAATAACGATAATATAATCATTTTATATTTTGGATTATTAATTTTCTATTTTATGATATATATTATATATTTATATGATTTAATTAATAATTAAAAATGAAGTCATTGAATAATGAAGTTTTCTATTCTTTTAAATAACTCCATTAGATGTCCTCTTATGGGACATAGAGTAGGTATTTTGGGAAGAAAAGCATATTTAAAACGATGACAATGATTTTTGGAAGATATTTTACTAGTGAATGTTCGATTTAAGTTTTTCAATGTCATGTGAAGATAATAAATCATGGTCTCATTTTTATAATTCAAGATAGGGAAACTCGTTGGATTTCAAAAAAGATAAAATTTTAATAAATTCATTAACAATAATAACTATTAGAAATGGAAATATACATGAGGGTAAGGTATACTCTGGTTGTAATGAAATAAACCAATATAATTTGTGCTACCTTATTAGGAGTTTTAAACCCTATAAAATTTTCACCCCATAGATAAAACATTTTAAATTCACCACAGTAACAACTTCTTCAATTATAAAGTGTTATAATTATTCATATGAGATAACTATCGAATCATAAATGTAAAAAAGTTTGAAATTTTATAACATATAGTAACATACTTTTCTTCTTGCAATTTTTTTATAATTTATGATGAATTTAAAAAAATGTTTTTTTAAATCACTATGGTCAATTTGTACACTATTCATTTAATTTGACATAATAAATATAACGACAGGGGTTGAATTTGAATATAAAATTTTTGATAAATATTGAATATTTATCTAAAAATTTACTGTAACACTATATCAAACTCAAATAATATTTCTTGAATAATTAAAAAATTTATATTTCAACAAATTGATGAAATAGAATGATAAATTTACATAAATGTGCAAGGTAAATAAATAATAGCTAAAAATTATAATTTTTTTTGAATATAATATACTAATTCTAAATATAGACACTTAAATTCATTAATAACATGAATTTGTCCCTATTTGGACACATATGAGAAATTAAAAACTAATAGTGTTTTATTTTGTATACTTTATTGTTTTAAATATTAAAAAGGTATTTTTCATATAAATTTTTCAATAAAAAATCATTAGTAAGTTAATAATGTTAGAATTAAAAAATATAAAATTAGTTATGATGAAATAGTATGTTTTATCACATAGTTTTGACATCGATTAAACAAACTTATATTTAATTATGATGATAAATATTACTATAGATACTATTGATAATGCCTATAAAAAAACAAGGCATATTTAACAAAATTTGAATATCTTGAACAAAATATAGAATCTATTTTATCCATTTGAAATCCTATAAGTAGATTAAATAAATATCAAAATAGACATGAAAAACATGGTGAAAATCTATAATTATAAAATTACAATTTTATGGGCAGAACATTGTTTATTCTTATCCCATGACTAAAAAAATGAAAATTAATGTTAGGAAATTTGATTGAATACACATTATATAAATTTCAAAAAAATTATTCAAAAACATCAACTAATTAGATATTTTTTATATAGAAATATAGAATGGAAAAAATTGATTTCAGAATAAAAATTGTTTTTTATTTCTCAAATTATATTTCTTTCAAGTTAATTGATTGACAATGAATTAATCATTATACATTTGTTAACATGATTTTCATTCTTAATTTATTTATTCATAATCATACTTATTAATCCAATGGCATTTGAATATTTTCACATAGTAAAATTTTAATAATATGGCATGGCTCAGTTAAAATCAATGTTCTATGTAACAATAGTAATTAAAAAAAGAATATTTTTTAGAGAGAAATATATTATAAAATCCTGGGATGTGGAAATATAAACCCTTTAATAAATTATTCCCTCACAGTTTTTATCGTTTTTGGTAATAAAGGGTTTATATTTAAAAATTATTTTTATATAAGTCATACATCCTACAAAGGCGAAAATAAAAATTCTACTTGAATAGAGTGAAAGGGAAATATAAAGGTATCAACTATTAAAAATTTCATGGATTCCAAATTTGTGAACATTGGAGAGAAGAGATGATATAGAGAAGGAAGAGACATCTAATGTATATACAATAATGGATAGTAATATAGAATATTAATCACATGAAAGAAAATAGTCATAATAAAGTTAATGACTAAAAACCCACAAATCTATAATGTGTGAAAAAATATCATCCATTCAATGGAATTGAAGGAAATAGAATAAATTTTTTGTATTGGGATTGTTTTCAAATATTTTAGGAATTAATTTATTATCTAGTATAATTTCATATCATTAATAATATGAATAAGGGTTCTACCCCAACCTTTTAAAAAATTTACCATATAGCCCACGAACATAAATAAAAATGCTTACTAAAAACGTAGTATTTCTTTCATTAGTCATTGTCCTCCACAATTTCGTCTATTAATCTAAATAATTACTACCAATGATAAATTTTCGATTACATAAATCACTAAAATTAATTTAAACATATCATAAGATTCATAAGCCTTTCCATAATCCTGTAAATATTTATAAAAACCAAAATGGTAATCATAGGTTATCCAATATAGATAAATATAATAAATGAATGTATAAAACCTCAACCATAACCCCCAATTTTCATCTTAATCCCCTCTATAAATAGTTTTCCTTATGTCTCCAAAAAATATGAATGTTGAAAATTTAAATATAAAGAATAGAATTACATGATTTCATATCCTACAATTATCAACATAACTGTTATCTTATAATAATTTTAATTGATCAAAAATGCCCATACAATAATTTAATTATAATTATCATTTTGTAAAATACAGTCACCATAAAATGATTAGCTCATCTAAAATATAATTCACCCTTAATCCTTTATGAAAATACAATATTAGAAAAATATTCCATATAGGATCATCCCAACATTACAGATTATATTTTGTTAATATATCAATATCCAATATTATTTCATTATTATAGAAATATATATGGGATATATATAAAGAGATATATTGTTTACTAATACTGACATGAAATTTTATAATAAAATTATTATTTAATAGGTATAACTCACAAAATATTCTACATAGAATCCCAAAATCTTTGGTGGCATATTATTAGTCTATAACTATCATTATTTATTTAACCTATTGTGATTATATAGGGTTTCCCATTGTCATTTGACATTTGAGGTTGTTGTTTCTTAATATTCTCTTCCGAATAAGGATTATAGAATCGAGTTAAGAATTTGTCAATATCTTTTAATCTATAAAACTGAATTTTGAGAGGATTATTCTATTGAAACATCTTGTATAATAATATTAATAATATTACACCATTTATATTCATCACATTCCATAGAATATTGGATTATGAGAACTATTTCATGGATCGTGCAATAAAGAATCGAAAATAATGTTTCCAAAACATGAATACATTTTCTAACAACTGTTGTGTTATAATACCGATATATGTGTGGTGGAATTTATCTTATCAATTATTCAATAACATGTTCCTCCATATTTAGTGAATTTTCATGTTCAACATGATATGTGTTACCACTAATTGCATGATATTACTGAGTGATCATAGTCAGAAGACATTACATTATTTCTCTTATTCACATTGGTTTATCATGGGTATTTTTATTGTATTGGTCATCAAATTTGTTGTTCACACATTTCCATCTTGTTCCACCCATTGACTAAAAATTAAATTTTATTGTAAGCACGAATTTACCAAAAAAAATATGAACAATCACATATTCATGAATATAATTCTTTATTTTCCATAAATTATGATAGCTAGGTCATTAATGTTCATTATATATTCAAATTCTTGTTAATGCTTCATAAATAAAATATGATTTATCCCAAGAATCTCCCACATGAGCCTCAAATTAGTAACATAGTATAGGAACATCGAATCTGCACCTAAAATTTGTTCAACATATACTCAAAAAAACTAACATAGGATTTATTACCCTTAGATTAATAAGCTCTAAAATCAATCTTACATGTAGTATCCACAAAAGAATTTATTACTGTGAAAACCAAATTATCTCTTTTGGAATAAGAATTTTGGATATTATCCTATACATAATAATATACATAGGGTTAATATTATGGTTTTATAATCCTAATTTACAAAGAATAGAAAATCCTTACACTAATTCCAATTATAGTTAACCACACCTTTTACTCATTGTTATTATATATTATTATATAAGTATTTGATACATAACATAATCATTCATTCAATAACTATATTGACTCTTTAGTATGAAAAATGATACATAAAAAATAGGTTCATATGTGAACTAAATCTAATCCTAATAATTTATTCTTAACTAGAACCATTATTGGACTTATTTTACATAAAACCAATCTTTATAACTAATGGAAAATAGTAAACATTAGAAATGGTGAAATCAAATGCTCAGTAAGGTTAAACAAGAAAGATATTAATGATCACTTATATATGAAATCAGTATAACGGTATTTGAATATGATCATAACATTTGAGAACTATATCCTAGATATCGTAGATCAAAATATTGGGTAATTGTATAAGATATTGTAGTTCAAGAGACTTGAATCATGAAGGAATCAATGGACTAGAGCCATGAGAGCACAATATTGTTATAATACAAAGGATTATAGAATACACATAAATATATAAGATTGTGACACTGTATAACATGAAATATGTGTACTAATTAAGTGGATCACATGAAATATGTCCATTACATATAGTTTAGTATGTTAATTCATGTCCATGCATAATCATATAGAAATTAAATCAAGGCCAATGCATAAAATTCTATATTAACACCCATGTTTAAGCTGAAAGTACTTATCTCATGAGTTATCCATATATTTCCAACATATTAGAATAATTTAATTATCCCAACCATAAAATAATAAAAATTCATTCATATAAATTCCAAAAAAAATCTAAATCATAACATTATAACATATATAATTGAAAATAAATTATTTTCATAAACATCTCATCATCAAAATAATGAAATACTAAGATTATAAATAAGGACTGCCTCATTGGATAATATCACTATTAAATCAAGTAAAATAATAGGATGTTATCATAGATGGAAAAATATTTTAAATGACCTCTGTAAAATTGATCTCTACTAATTTTCTAGAAGAAAATATCCATTTAAATTTTAAATAACCTTTTTAGAACATAACAATTTCTTATATTTTAATGGTAAAATATTCAATGAAAATAACCAAGGAAATATATTATAGGAAATTAAAATCATGGAACATTCATTTTAGAGAGAAATTCCACTCATTACTTAAATAATATAATAATGTATTCATTTCTAAAAATTATAGAGAAGTCAAAAGGTAAATCATTAAAAAAATAAAAATGAAGGTTTATTTTAAACATGTTTTCAAAAAAGGTAACCATGGGTATAAACATATTTAAAAATCATATATAATATCTAACAATAATAATTTATTTAAAAAATGTGGATTTGGAAGGAAAAGTATTTTACAATGAACAGTTAAATAAAGGTGACTTTCCATTAACTCTCATCTGCAGTCTCTTTCAAAGAAATGGTGAGAAAAAAGAAAGTAAAATATTGTTCTCAAGAAATAACAAATTTAGAATGACATTAAAGAGGTTCTTGTATGGTAGATCATATTATCTCCCCATAAGATAAATAGTAATAATAAATCTAGATAAATAATTGGAATGTAACATAAAACACATACCCTTTTGTACCATTTGAATAGTAATCCCCAAGACTGAAATAACTATAAATATATTTGTAAATCCTCATAAAATTTATAATAATTATAATAAAATAAAATAATCTACAATATATACAACACATAAATGAAAATAGTGGTTAATATTTTATGCGTCACGTAAAAATTAAGGTGAGATAAAAATATAGTACCTCGTGTTCCACCAACCTCAAAATCTCTCAAACGTAATGTATAGTGAATTTAAATTCATTATATTTATACATGGAATCATTTAAATACATATAATATTATATATGACACCCTAATATCATTTAAACAATTATTTATTAATAATACCTTATTAAATTCGACATTTATAAGTGTTAATGATTTACTTAATTAGAATTTGATTTGGTATTTTTGGTAATTTCATATTTATTATGGTTATCTCTTATCCAAAATATAATTTATGATTTAAATATTTCATATATGTGTTATATATATTTTTATACTCATTCAAAAATAAAATCCATATAAAAATAAATTACATCATTCAAAGGGATTGTGGGTTATTCAGTCATATTAACTCTAATTTATCTTTTTATGAGGGAATGAAAGGATGTTAAATAATAACTTAAAAGTACTTAATATTGTTTTTGAAGGAATGATACCATTAAAAAAATTAAAATTCACCTTTATTGAATTAAAAAATGTAGCAGTAGTCTAATGTGAGGATTTTTACATATTTCATATTTTCAGAGCGATTAAAGATTATATTGTACTACATTTAGAAATATCAATTATGTGTACATAACCACTTAATTTTTAATCCATTATGCAATTTTTTTTTCTTTCATAAAATATTGCATCATAATATAGTTCATGGATGAAGTGAAATCCATGAAATCGATGAATTTCTCATATATATAGATTTTTCATTACATTGGAATTATTTAAATTAAATAAAAAATCTATAAGAGAAATTAATTCCCATCAATTGGTAGATGATTCTCAAATATGGTTATATCTATAAGAGATTATGAGGCTGACCTGATATAAATTAATGGGGAATTCCAATTTTATATGAAATAATAAATTTGAAATATAAAAATGTAAATTGTGAGTTTATGTGATTAACCTATATAATTATTTCATGTATTAATATTAAAAGTTATAGGGTAGTTCAGCTTCACATTTAAGGGTTAATGTGTTTTGTTTGATTTTATGAAATGTTTATTAATGGGGGGTTCATTGTGTTGAAAACAATGATAAAATGGACACTGATGATGAACACAATATATGTTTATAACAATGGGATGTGGATGTTGAACTAATTCTCTTCATCCATGGGGTCCCAGACTGATACCCTTGGCCCATTATACCATCAGGTGAAATTGTTCTAGATTGATGCTCTATGTACCATATATTTTGTTAATAGACTAACACTCTAGGTACACATGATACTACTAATGGACTAATGCACAAATTACCTTTGATATTTATGTTCTCTTGATGCTCTATGTATCAGTGAAAATGAAATAGAATAATTCTCCAAGGTATTGATATTGAATTGGTATTTATGAAAATAATGAATTCCTTTGAAATAATTAAATGTGATATTTCTATGTTTTATTTTTCATACAGAAACATGGGCCATATTTGGCAGGATTGTATTGGGTGTTACCATTTAATAAAGGAGAAATATAATTAAATAAATAATAATAATGTAAGAAACTATTTTCTTTTATTGATTTTTTTTCATTAACAAATTCTTACATAGTTATTCACTACATATTTCATTAGACACTGTTGGTGGTGGCAAGTGGAGTTATAATAACACCCTACTCAGGCCACCATTTGGCACCTAAGAATATATCATGTTTATATGTGAGGATGAGGGGAATATCTTATAATGGGTTGATGTGTTGGGATTCAGGATAGTGTACTGATGACAGAAACATACATTATGTCTAGACTTTGTTGGGAGTTTCCATTTTTCCATTATTTTGGTTATCTATTTGACACTTGGAAGATATATGTAATGAAATATATACTACATAATTATTTTTTATTTCCCATATTCATGATTCTTCATACGATTATTGATATATTTTTTGTTACTTGTTATTAATATTTTTTCTCATTTTTAATTTTGTATAATTTTGACTTTCTCTAATAAAGAGGGTATAGTCTACACATATTACATATTACACTCTCACGGATAGTTGTAAGACTCTAGTGTTTTTGGATTCATTCTTAATGTCATGTAATGAACAATATTTGGGTACCATTATTTAGAATCTGGGATAAGAAGTTAAATATATTATGATATGTTATTTATATATTATATATCTTATAATTATATCAAATTCTATAGGTCGGTCAATCAATTTGGATAAAATTACCTTCGTTTAGTTACTATTGTAAAAAAATATAATATCTTTATAATATCAAAAAAAAATAGATTAAGAAATTTTTTATTATTATATTCGATATAAATTTTTATAGTTTCACATTATTTTCCCAAATCATCTAAAATTCTTAAATTTTCCATGATATATTTATTTTATATAGTTATGTCAATAATTAAAATATATTATTGATATAACTTATAGTATCTATATTATTAAATTTGTAGAATATTAAGAGTGTAATGAATATATTTATTATATAATAACATCATTTTTAATTTCATCGATTTTGGGTGCTAATAAAAAATTGAACATCTTTTTCATATAGTTGGTAGTATTCATGTACACATGATGATGTCTTCCATTTTAATAGGTTTTTTAAGCAGGTAAAAATGTAATATTATATTATAATAAAAACAATATAGAATGTTATTAGTGATGTTGTTATCATAGATTCATAAACATAGTCAAGTTTAGGTGGTTGAAGAATATGTGAAATGTGATAGGTTTTTTGACAACTTATCCACTATATTTGGAAGTTCTCCCTCAGTTAACAAATTAAGGAACCTATTTTTGTATTGTTACTTTAACAAGGATTATAAAATATTGTGATAGGGTTAATGAAAGACTGTGATTGTTTTTTACATGATACAATAATTTCGAATTTGTGTAAACATTTGGTGGAAGTTATAACCTTTAACAAGGGAATAAAATGGAACTTTTGGATCTTGAATGCCAGGAACTCTACCCGCATCAGAGGTCCCCATAATTGGACGCCTCTACTAGTTTTGAGGACCAATATTTTGGAAGTGGATCTTTCTCCCCCCATAAGATATGGGATCTTTATACTTCTATCAGAACCATCTTGTCTAGAAATATTATTTCCATTGGTTTCATTAGTAACTTCAAAGAGGGCTGATGGTACTGATGGAATCCTCCTTCATGAGGTTTAAAACTCAATGTCGACGGATCCTTCTCATCAAGATTCATGTGGGGTGGAAGCATCTTCCGGGATAATCGAATATCATTTATTTTTTCCTTTACTACTTTTATCATGAATGGGGAATCACTCAAGGCATTTATTGGTCCACGCATAGGTGACCTAGAATTACGATACTCCAAGCTCATCAAGCTGGTTATTGAGGAAACAGATTCATGGGTCATTCATGAGTCTCTCAAAGTTTTTATCTCCACCACATGGGATATTACATATCATATTCACCACTTTAAGAATACCATTGCTAACTATATGGAGGATCCTCATGCATGTCATGAGGGGAATCAAGCCGCAGATTTTTTCACCGATAAAATTGGTCTTGATTACACTTTTATTTACTATGATAGAATTGGTTCGCTTCCTAGTATATGTGTTAATATCTTCAAAGAGTACTCTCTTTGCGTTCACATGTTTATACTTCTTTGAACCTATATTCCTTGTATCGTTATGTCTTATTGTAATTTTATTGGATTTATAATAAAATTATTATTATTTGAGTAATTAAGACATTTATAAAATTGAAAACATATTTTAATATATATATATATATTTATTATCATTAAGTGTTGTTAATATTATATTACAATAATTAAAATTTTATTTATTGATAATATATATTTTAATATGTGTAAACATCATATAAAATCTATTATATGATATTTATTTATTTATTTTATTATATAAAAATCACAACACTAAAAAAATAATTCATTTAAAATAACCCTTATACCATTTTCATGGACAACTTTAATATTAGTAATCATAATTTTATATCTGTAATAAAATTTACTATATCACATAATAAGAAATTTATTATTTAAAATACTAAATCCATTTTTTGTATTCAATTTCTAGAATTTAATAAAACTATTTTTTAATATAAGAAAATTATAATAAATTTTAGAGTAAAAATTCCTTAATTTTATAAAATGTCAAAGATGGGATTTATAAATTTAAAAAGGGTTTGTAAGTAATTTATTTTTAATTATAAATTTATGTTTTTTTGAAAAAATTAAATTGAATATTTTTATGTAAATTCTACTTTATGATAATCCTATAGTGGTGGAAAAATTGCTGAAAAAGTCATATTTTTTTAACTATTCACAATAAAATCAATTATTTTAGAAAATTTTGAAAATTTAACCTTCAGCTAATTTTTATATTTGGATTTAAAAAACGAATACTTTTTAAAAAATTAGTATTCAAAATATTATAAATTTATCATTTAATTTGAAATTCAGTTTTTTAATGAAAACATGATTTTATTTGAAAAATCCTTTTTAGAGTAGAAAGTTTTATTAATTATATTTTTTGAATTTGAAAATTATTAAAATATTTTTATGTAGTAATAGATTTATTATTATTGAATTTTATTAATAATAAAATTATCTCATCTAGTTTTATTTTCTTCTTATGTGTGGATAAACCTATTAAACATTGTCTTGATTTAGAAAAAAATGTTCTAAAATATAATGGAATTATATTCTCCCCCTTAAAGATATTTTTTTCTAGATAATTTTAATCATTACATAATATTGAGTCTATTTTTATCTATGATAAATTTATGAACCAACATAAATTATCATGAGTGATATCAATAATCTTAGAAAATATTAATTTTTCTCCTAGAATAGGTCAATACTAAAATTTATATTCTCCATAATCATTTATGATTTTCATCCTATTTTGTTAGGTATCATGAATTTTTTAAAAGAAATAGCTTTCCAATAGAAGTCACAAATACACTTACCTAGATTGATGATTATATATTTCTTGGGAAAAAATTATTTTCCCTACTTTTTAAATTCAATGGAGGATGGCCAACATATTTCAAAATTATAATCAATTTATTCTAAATGAGGTAAAAATAATAATTTGAGAAGGAATATTCTATAAATATAAAATAAATTACAATAATATGATATTTTTTTCCTTGATAATAGATAATTATTACATTTTTTATTTAATACTCTGATATGTCATTATAGGCATATTAGGGTTTCTAAAACTGGATAAAATTAGATTTTGAAAAATTTAGAATCGAGGGTTAGTATACCTTACACCACCAAATTGAATGGAATCCTTTCAATAGTAGGGACATAACAAGTTTTCTCTTATTCCATTAGTTTATGGGGCTTTTGATGTTTCTTATTCTCATTATCTATTTCATTGGTATTTATTTTATATAATTCCCAAACTCATGAAAAATGTGGAATTTGAAATTCTTGAACACCGTTATATTAATAATATTATTAACCCTAGAACTAAATTAATAAAATCTATTGATATTTCATCCACACATTAACAACATTATTATTTCTTTAATCCATTCACTTAGTTGTTCTTTCCTATATTTTTTGAATGTAAAAAGCTTAATCATCTTTGAATCATCATCATCATCATCATCACATAATCATATATGAAACATAATAAATTCATTATTTTTTATGTTCATATGTTTTTTAGGACTCATGTTGTTAATAACAACTCAAGATAGTGGGGTGTGTATAACCATAATTTTTTGAAGACAATATTTTACCCAATTTGGGTAATGATTAGGGAAATTATTACATTATCCATTTTATATATTTTTAACTTTGTTTGTCCTATATTCGACCAATTGTAATACCAAATTGTTTAATAATAAATGATTACTAATAACATACTAAGGTAATTATCCAAAATAAAATTGTGAAAATTAAATCTAATGAAGTATTGAATTATAAAACCATCATGTTAGCCCATAATCTATTTTTCAAAACATAGATCCCTCCATGTTCAACCTAGTTATCATTAAATTGTGGTATCTCATTATTCTTATCTCAATCCACTTTTGAATTCTAAAAATAAATACTTCGTAATGGATTTTAATGAAAATGTTAATTCACCAAGGCATATCCATCAGGAGTGTCCATTATAGAATACAGTCTTTCTCCCATTAATCATGGACTGTGTATAGATAAATTTCATAAAAAAATTCCCATTTCTTTTGGTGATTACCCCTAGGATTACTTTTTCCACATCCACAAAAAAATTTGTATATCTATAAAGGGATGTAATTTCTAGAACCAAATACTCTCTAAATTAATAAAACATCATGATGTTATCTCATAATTAGACATCTCTATATCTTTTTTATTATATTTTCCTTATCATTATCCTTAAAAATATCTTTACTAATCTGAAAATGTGTCATAACCTACTCTCATAAAAACTAAGGTTCCCCCAAACAATACTCTTAAATATACATCTAAAAACCAATTATTTAAATATAATCATTTATAATAAGTGTGATGATAATATATTTATTTTATTTAATTCCCAAAAGTAAAAATTTATATCTCAAAATAATCACATAATCCCAATAATATAAGTATTAGTTTATTTTACGATCAACAATATAAGAATTTTTTTTCATATTTATGTATAATTTTTAACAATTTATCCACAAAAATACACATATAGAAATTTACTAACTTATAATAATTATCCTAACAACTGGAAGAAAAACCTAAAAAATGTGTGTTTGAAAATAAGTGGTATTGAATAAATTAACAAAATGTAACAATGCTTTAGATGATAAGATTATGAGAGAACATGGGAAGGGGAGAACTATATTATTAAAATTAACATGAAACAAAAATAGTTTTCAATATTTCATGATAATATGACATGTAACCTCAAATGGAAAACATATACCATATAAAATGTGTTACAATCATGATACATTAAACCAAATCCAATGATCATAATCATTGGACTATAAAATAGTAATAGGTTGAAAGAATACGTATATGGAAGTATAATATTAGAAACCTAGATAACTACACCATTACAAAATTCTATCAACCTAGATAATATGTATTTGGTACACAATCATTCTTATGAAACTATTTAACATATATCATTTTCAGGGTAAATATATTTAACCTCGTTAACCCACAACGATTTCACACTCATTATTTTGAACCTTGGTATATTACATATTGTTCGTGCTCAATACTATAAAAATAGATAACCTAAATTAGGATCAAGAAAAATATTTTAGTTCTAACCCACATTGAGTTCAAGAGAAATATTCTGAACCTACATAACATTCACCTCATTCATACTCAATCTTGTAAACCTACCTAACCCATAATCATTACATACTAAATCTGGTAAACCAGGATAATCCACATCTATGTGAGTGTCAACATCACTATATCATGATATATAAAACATTATCAATTTAATTCGATTGATATACAGGTAACCACCAATAAATCATACATACATATGTTTTCCTACTAAAACATTATTCATTACATCATAATGAACCCATAGAATGAAAAATATGTAATGTGACATATCAATATGGTATCACCATATTGAATTGAAAAATTGAAATTGTGGATACCCACAATTCAATCCATTTGAAATAGTATTCCAATATATAATGTTGATTATTAATTTTGAAAAATAAATTTTATGGAAATAAATATTTTAATGATAATGAGGAAAATTTATGTGAAACCACGGAAGAATTTTTTTTAAAAACAATTATAATATAATATGATGTTATGATCAAATTGAAAAATAATTTTTAGAAAATTGAAGTGAAAGTATTTAAAATATATTAATTTAAATAGACATTCATTATTATTTCCTTTAAAAATATATTAACATTTCAATAATGTGATGTACAAATATATTTAAAAGTTTTAATTTTCACAAATATTTTTGAATAACATATCAATATAAAAACATAGGATTAAAGAAGGTTAAGTGAATAAAAATTGATCAATTTTAATGTAAAAAATAATATTCAATAATAGTTTACAAAAAATAAATTGTTTTATAAACAATATATGGAGTTCAATGTAAAACATTTTATTTTAAAATAATGGAAAAGAATTTTAATATTTTTAAATACTAATGTTAATATCCCATAACATAAAAATAGATTGTGAAATATCTATATAAAAAGTGATAATAGAAAGAATTATGGTCATATGTGTAAAAGAATATTATGGATTTCAAACTAATAAATGTTTTTTAATATAAATAATGAAATAGTGGACAAAGTTTCTTTAAAATAAAATTATTTTTTATAAAAATGATTCACTTTTTAGAGAATGAAATTCAAAAACATAAAATATTTGAGTTTAAAAAGTTTTTTTACCCTGATATAAATGTTTTAATATATAATTAAATTTTAAATAAAATAATTTATCAATATTATAATAGTGATTTTTATGGAATAACATTTTAACTAAATTGAAGGAAATTTGAGTTTCCCAAATCACATAAATATAATATAATTCATGCAGCAAGGTACATTTAGAAAAGAAGTATATGTGGTTCAAATATGAGTCAATATAAATAAAATAGAAAATACCACCTAATATAATATATGTTTAGAATTTACATAACATTAATGATATAATTTCAAAATAAACAATCCTAACAACTGAAGAATAATTCAGTGGATAATATATATATATATATATATCATCATTATCATTCGAATTAATAACCCATATCAACTAAAACATGATTTTTATGCATAAATGAAATATATTTTATAAAATTTTATGATAAATAAAATCAAGTACAATATTTTCACAAAAATAGGAAAACAAATTCAATAAAAAACTCCTCTTAATGGATCAAGATGGTGATTCCAAAACCCTTACCATGGAAACTAGTTTTTTATGTATGTGCACCTAAAATATTGAGTAATCAAATTATGTTTACATTAAAATTACTTATGAAAACTTTCATTATATATTTCATTTTATATGTTCTATTTAGTATCATATTTTATTTATAAATTAATTTTTTTTCTCATGGGCTGATTACTAGAGTTGGTTTGGTAAATTTCGTTGAAAAATACTTATTATATTGACCACCATATAATGTGTTGTATTTTAGCTTAATAATATCCAAAATAATAGAGTCTTATGTTTTTTAATTTTCTATTATTAAAAAAATCATAAAATTTTATAAGATTTTTTAAATTGGACACAAATTATAAATTGTTCTTTGATCTATTTATTTTTAGCTTCTATGTTTACTATGAAAATTTATTATTCATATCACTAATAGAATTAAATATATTATCAATAAATAATATTATTAATTTTATAAATATAATTTCTATAAATTAATTAAATTTATAAATTCATCTATTTTATGTAAAAATGATTAAATAAAAAACATTTTGTGGTCATTGTAGTATGTATGAACACATGATGGTGAATTTCTCTTTCACATGGTTTTGGAAAAAGGTAAATATTTATATTAAAAATATAAAATTAAATTATATAATGATAGTAATAAATATGTTTTCATAATTTTATGTATAGATTATTTTTGAGGTGTCATAATAATTAATGAAATAACAGATCTGCATTGACAAAAACACATCTCCCTTTAGATGTTCTATCTTGGGTAACTCCTTAAGGATCAATATTATTGTATTTATGAAATCATGGTGCTTATATAGTTTTTGAAGAGTTTTTAGGGTAGACAAGGAAAGATATATTTTATAGATATGGTTTTGAATGTTTTGGTAAATTTGGTTGAAGTGATCTACTATTGTAAGGGATGAAAATAATCCATAGTTAATAAACATTACATTTTCAATGACATTGTAACATTATTCAAGTGTAAAGGGATAAAAAAATTAAATTCGGATTTTTTGGTATATATGCTTCATAAATTTTTTTAAAACTTGTTTCTACACATTTTTAAATGTATTTCATGTCTTATACAAATAAATATTTACATTTTACCATTTTGGTTTTTACAATAGATACTAGTTATTACACATGTAATTAATTTTGTGTTAAAAATATAATGTTACACATATTATGAATATTTTATGTTTTTAAAATAAATTTAATAACCATTTAATATATTGAAAAACTATTTTACAGAAAAATAGGATTTTGACCAATTTCAATCGTTACCCATATGTTAAATTAATTACCAATTAAATGAGTGATATTATAATTTTTTTTCTTATAAATAATATCTTATTAATTATGTAAAATATAACAATACATTATAGAAAATTAATATAATAATTCTATGAAAAAAACATTTTATCGATATTGTGGTCATCAAATTTAATAAACATAATAATACTTTAATGACTACAAATAAAATTTAACTTATTTCATAATGTTAATATTATGATCTAATATATTAATTCAATATTTTTAGACGCAATTTATATAACTCAAAAATATTTATTTTTAATATAACAAAATAAAACCAATTACAAAAAATTATTACAATTATTTCAAAAAATGAATACATGCCTATTCTAGGGTCATCATTGATTTATTAAATGATTTTTTTAATTTTATAAATACATATATTTTATAAAAATATTTAATTTATTTTTTTCAATTTTATAATATCATAATAACATAATAGTGATGGTATTATCAATAATTTTATTTTTTTACTACTCCCATTAAGATAATTATTTTAAAAAATATATTAAAAATTCAACATATACTTGTTTCGATATGTGGAATTCAAAAATAGTGTTAATTTTTAAAAACAATATTTTAAAATTTTATAAACAAATATTTATAATTAAAATAATATATATATACCTTTTGAAAAAAAATGGCCTTTTAAAATATATGTATTCGTTACAATATTTCGTACATATTTGTAATTCCTTAGACTAATTTTTCTACAAGAGGATTTAATATTCCCAAATTATTTTATTTGTATTTATTTCATGACTATTTAAATTCAGTATTGGGTGTATATAATGATATTGAACAAAGTATTAATTTAGTCACAAACTATTCCAAATTCCTGAGGTATTACATGAAGGATTTTTGGTATTGAATTGATAGACATGTAGAGTGAGAAACCACTTGATCAGTAATAGACCGGCCCAATAGGACCCATGTGGTGACTACCAAATCCCACCTCCAATAGGCAAGGGGTTGTCAACTAGTGCTGAGTAGGCATATCACTAACATGGGAGTCCTTAACCTATGTACCTTTACACAGACACACACACAAAGACATCATTGAGCCCATAAAATTAATGAAATGTAAAAAAACAACTAACAAACATGCATGAATAAATCTAAATCCCACAACCAATGTAAAATATTATGAATAACAAAGAGATAATGGCCAAATACAAGCCCACCACTATGTTTGTAAAACACAATCACATCCTGAAACAAAAAGGGACTGCTGTTTGAAATCCATAGGAACAATCATTGGTCTGTCCGGTCCAGCTGAGCACCATCTGTTCCAAATCCATATATGAATGTCTGGAAAGGTTGAACGTGTTTATAAGACATGACATGTGACGGAAAACCTCATAGAGGGATGAGTATAACAATACAGAGTATAACACCCCAAAACAGAAAAATAAAATCAATATGGAAATTTAGTAAGATATACACAGATATATGTTTTTAGTACATATAAAAAGAATATCCTGGTATACATAATAAAGACACACAATATAATGGTAAGTCACAAAATTATTATAAGAACCTTAAGATTCCAACCCAAAATATAAATGAAGCACTTTCCTACGATGACCCACTTCTGAGTCTAATATAACTATTGACTTTTATCAGAGATGTACTACTCGTTGGGTATTGTCATGAAAAATAACCTTCGAATAGTCTGAAGAGAATTCAATACCCATATGAGTTTCAATGATAAGGTTGTGGGGTGATACCAGCAACTCTCTCTGATTAACCTTTTTTGTATATGATCAACACCCATGTAGTGATGTTTAAAATGATACCATGTACTCCACCCACGATGCAATGATGAATATAGGATCTCACATTCGGGCTGATGAAGGTATTATTATGACTCCATCGAAAAAGTCTTATTGTAGGGATCAATATCATAGGATTAAGAAATGATTCCATAATAAAATCAGGGAGATGGTTGTGGGAATAAATCATAATGAAACATGTCTAATATAGTGAGTAAAAGATATCCAATCCATGTAAAAATTATTACATGGAATTTAGTGTGTGCCATATGTTGTGTCCCTATACCTTAGGTCCTTCCACATAAATGGCCCATTTCTCTTTATGTGTTTGGATATAAATACATGATATTTTGGTTTCCTATGTAGTCTACCCATGTGTCAGAATGTAGTTCCCGTCCATGTACATTTTCTCATGTACCAATACATGTCTTAGCAGGTATACCTAGTCCAAGTCGTGTTTTGTGGGTATTAAACACCATGTAGGCATTTTGTGTACTCCTTCACCTGTCTATTTATTCTAAAAAGTAAAAACCGAGTTTCTGGGGGGAAAACAAACCATGTGGTTCTGGCCACACACCGTGCGATGTTTTAGTCCCTCTAAAAACTCTTTCTTCCACTGATATTTCCCCACACACTGTGTAATATCATTTTAAACAGTGCATGATTAAAAAATTTCTAGAATTGTATTAGATTATTCCCCATGAATCATCTAGATCTTTTCTTTATATAAAATGATCATTACACTTTGAAATTTATGATACAATCTACTTAAATACACACCTTTATCAAACAAAATCATTTGTCTCTAGATCTTCTTAAAAAATGTCAAATCATCATTCATTATTATGTTCTAAAGAACACGAATTATTATATCCCATATCATTTTGATTTTACTATTTCCATAATTGGACCACTAACATGTCGTTATGATTTCATATCTACAATATTGGATAATTTCACCATGAAATGGGTTTGAAATGATTGACTGCTTTGGATTAGACGAGCTGCGGTCCAAACCAAGAACACACATACTGAAAAATGAACTGGGGAAGTAAATCACAAGAACATATTTGAATAATGAATCTGGATCATTGTTCATGTTGATATCTTTGTATCTCTATTGGAATGAAAAATAAAGAAATCAACTCATAAATTTAAAACTCCCATGAAAACCCCACAAATTCATCTCATCCCATAATTTAATCGAACTATAGATCAATTTGTTCATTCATTAATTCAAATTCATTGTATAATTCTAGAATAAGGAATAAAAAATAAAACACATTCCATTCCTTGATTCTTATAAATGAATTATAGAGAATTTGTGGTGTTGTTCTCTTGGGAATGATATATCAAATCCATGGCCTATCGATCATTATGTCACGATCAGCAGGTAGTTCCCCTGAGATGAATCTATTGATGCTCTCTCAAAGCAATCCAATATCTCCAGGGTAATGAGGATAAACCTAGACCTTCCCCGTAGTCTTCTTTTTAATGTCTATTAATCAGTGCAATAACAAAATTAGCCTAAAAATAATTTATTCAATTATTTTATTCATTTTTTCTTCCACGATGTCTTTTCCACACACAAACCACACCGACTACTGTTAAGTCGCACATAGGGTAAACCTTGTGTTATGAAATAAAATGATCCCCCACATTCCTCGTCTGAGAAACTATTAATAATTAAATCCAATGCTCTAGGAAAACGTTATGTGTCTATTGTTTAATGTATTTAATATATTTCAATTATATATTATTGGAACACTAGGCCTCAGAAATTCATGATGTCTCAATACCTTGTCTTGAAAATAAACCATATGATATCCAAATATAATAAAAAGAAAATCTGAGACATTACATTCTCCCCTCCTTGGTGATTTATGTACTCGAAAAGAAAGAACAACTACTACTCAAATAAATTTGGTTCGTGAGCATGAATCTTAGTATACCAATCCCATGTACTCCTTGGATATTTCCGTACTACCTATAAATTCACAATAAGAGAAATAATCACTCAAAAAATATCCTCTCTTACCAATCCTCAATATCTATTAGGTACATCAATATAACTTCTCTATAATCAATATCCAGTTCACCCCATTTGATTATGTGTGGTGGTTCATGTGCATACCTCATCAAAAATGAATCATGGAAGACATCATTTAACATGTTGAATTGAAAAAATAGGGCTAAGTAGTATTCCGCATCTTTAACTCTACATAGTATCAGGAAGGGGCTAATGAATCTCAAAGACATGTTTCCACAGTGGTAAAATATCTACAATATATGTGGATTCAAAACTCATAAGAACACATGGTCTTCATACATTGCTTTGTTGCTAATAGACATAAAATTTTTGATGGCATTGTGAAGTCCTCATCCACTTTTAGACTATTTTAACCTTCATTGATGTAGATCTCACCAACTCTAGGCCCTTGAGTGCTGACACTCTAGGTTCAGGCATGAAAACTGTTGACTTGCAGGTTCTCTCAAAAAAACCCTCAAAATTTTGCGTACTTATGGAAGAATGGTACTATTGTTGTATACCAAATCCACCTAAGGTAGTTGATCCTAAAAACTATGGAAAATGTACAACATGGGAGCACGTATCATTTCCTCTTGAACCTAAATGGTCTTCTCAATATGGTTATCTGTTTGGAGGTGAAACGATGTTATCAATCTTAACTAGGTCCCAAATTCCACTTATAATATATTCCACAACCAAGATGTAAATTGGAAATAATTATTAGAAACAATAATAAATGGAACTCTAGGGTGATGAAATATCTCTTTTATTTTGAGGCACCCCATGTATCTATTGACCATTGTTATCAGATTCTTTAGAAGTGGAACAACATGTTGAGTCAGTCTACGATTACCTAGATGGAATCATGTCCTCTGGACACATGTGTAAGCCTTTCACAGATTCAACAGATTTCTCATCTGGCTTCCATTTTGGCACCTCAAGTGTTAGATCTATGATATTAGGAACATGTTGCTGAGCCTTAATTTGATGACTACTAAGGCATTGAGAGAAAAACTATGGAACTACATTTATCATTCCTAGCTGGAAAAACTGATGATGAAGATTCCTAGAACATATTTTCCACAAATGGATGTACCACAAAATGATTTATAGGAAACTCTATCATAACCTCCTATTTTTACATAAATTTTACAATCATGATTCATTTGAAAATAACGATGTTGTACCCACATTTAGAAAATCCACCAGGAATATTCCCTATGGATATTTGAGGATGTAAGGTATCATTATAGGTAACCACATGTTCTTTCTCACATACTAAATGTAATATTGGAGGGGTAAAAATATCAAATAGAGGTAAGATTATCCATATCTGTCTTCCAAGGATGACTACAATGAGGAAATATTCTCTGAGGCCTCATCTAGAATCTCAAAAAAATAAATCATACTTGTATCAACTAATACGATGTTCTCCTTCTGAGGAGTATAGAATAATTTTTATAGATGGTCCTAGAAGAACACTATACATCACATATTATAACGCCCCGACCCTAGTTACCCAGAGTCGGTGCATTATTACATAACATTGGCATGATCACAAGAAAGATCAAATCTCAAAAGACCGATTGGTTTAGTAGCCTTGGAAACACTAGATATATTCATAAGTTTTACATAACATCATAAAATGAAAAACTACTACAACAACATAATGTATCCATAATCCACACTCATATCCCCACATAATATCCCTGTAGGTCATTCATAATTTACTTCTTCACTTCCTGGAAAAAATAAAACATAGATAAGGGGTGAGCTCAAATGCCCAGTAAGGATAACAATATAGCGGAAACTTTCACAAATAAGATTAAAAATTTAAGGCAATGTATAAATAAAACAAAAGCCTTTTAAACTTGAACATTTAACATAGTATGGCATAAATAAAATGAAATAATTCCATTTACTTATTCACATGTTTTTTCTACTAATCAAATAATCACATGCAAAATCAATAACCACTTTCATAATGATGGAATGCATAATGCCAGACTATCATAACCACATATCCAAGGCCTCGTGCCAAGACTACAAATAAGATTTTTTTCAAGGCCTTGTGCCAAGACACTAGTTTGTCTCATGAGACCTACCGATTCATCGAGGAGCTATAGCGGGCTCCACCCGTCACATATTAAGTCCAATGCATTCCCATATGAAAAGGTTTAAACATAACATAAACATTCATATTAAAACTAGCATACGAAATGTCAATACTTTCACCATAAACTATGAATGGTATAAAAATAGCACATCCACATTCAAACATATCACAAAACCTTCAATACAATATAGAAGTTTTGTATCATAATAAATTAACTTCAAATAATCTTAAAATCCATCAAAGGATGTTGACATAGATGAAATCAAAATTCTTTTTAAAGAAATATCTCCTTTTATTTTGAAATCATTTAAGATCCATATAAAATAAAACATTTTCTTTGAAAATATTCTTATAAGCTTGTAAGGAAATCTTTGAAGATTTTATAATGGCGTAAAATAACCGCACTCCCCGTATAAGTTAAAAAAAACATTCTTACCTTAATTCTATCGAAAAGGTTAAAAAGGACCTTGTTTTGAAAACGACAGAAATATTCCTCTTACAAAAAGTCAAACAAGGGTATAAATGACATTAAACCATATTCTTGTATATAATAAAAATGTTTTGAAATACATTTTGAAGAAACATGGATGTGGATGATAAAGAGATCCCAGTAGATTATTACATATAAACAACCTCGGATAATGAAGAGATTGTGAAATAACCCGTACCTTGTACTTTTCCTTGGTTGGGGTAGGTTAACCTCCTGTATAATGGTGAAATAATTGTTATTAAATTATACAATAATCATATATATTAATATGATATCATATATGATCTTTTAACATTGATTTGTTAATAATATCTTAGAATTATCATCGTTTCGGGTGTTAACTTACTCATTTTCTTTTATATGTTTTGTTACATAAGCCATGTTTGTTGTATCTTATTCATATCCAGAATGATATCAAGTCCATAAACATCATTTTAAAATCATCAAATGATAATTATACTTGAATGGATATAATGGAGAATGAATCTCATCGCGTTCGTGGAGACGGTAGTCCGTACGTACGCACGAGCGACAATATCATTATTTTGATATTAAAATAATATATAAATGGATGGTATATCATATAAACAGAATCATTAACATGTTATATTTATTATTTAAATGTGTTACACATCATTATTATACCCATCCAAATAATATTATATTGCATAACAATTACACCACGACGTGGAGACGGTAAGCCGTACGTACGCACGTATGGTGACATGTTATTCAAAGGGTGGATAGAATACTGAATATGGTTGTACCATATTTATAATAACATCACAGTATATGTAAGATACTGGAGTTATTATTTTATAACGGTAAGAACAAAGAAAGAGGAAGTGGAAGAAGAAAGGAACTTAAAAAGGGGTGGTGAAAACATTACCTCTTCTTCGGGTTCTTCCTTTTGATTTGATAAAAAGGGATCATTAGGTTGGCTTTCTGATAAAACTAAGGCCTCTAGGTTGTAGTGAGGGATGTTGGGAGAGTATTTGGGAAGAGTTTGGCCGAACCAAAAGGCTTTGAAGGTGTGAAGAAATGAGAAGGAGGAGTGCCCTTTTATAAGAGGGGTGAGGGGCACCTTTGAAAAAGCTAGAAATATTAATTTATAATAAATTCATATTCGGTTTCTAATGGATCCAATGTTGATTATTCAAAGTTTAAGGTGGGGATAGGTCTAAAACCACTCAACCAATAGAATTTAGATAGGTTTGGGTACTTATATTAACCTTATCATTAAGTATTAACTCTAAGTTAATTAGTTTCACTTTTACAATGTCTCTTTGTATTTTTATATAATATGGTTAATAAACATACTATATACATCCAAGAGACCCCCAAGTGGTCCATTAATGATGAACCTATCATGATATAAGTCTCTTGGAAGAAGCTTAGATTTTTAGGAATTTAATATCAATTAATAATATAATATTTGTTTTAAGACCTCTTTTATGTCAATTTTGAAACTATTCAATAGTTGATTTTTGTGAAACTTATAACAGATTGATTACTTCAAAAAAAGTCAATTAAATCAATCCTAATATATCATATTATCCTAGAAAATTATCTTAATTCATTAAAAGTTTCATATTATATTTATTTGGGTATTTATAATATCAATTATTTTAATTTTTCACTATTATAGTAATTACTGCATCATCGTTGTGTCATAAATAAAATATATTATATAATGTCTAAAAATTATAAATAAAATATAATTATGTAGGATATCTTTTTATCTTTCAAATGAATATTTATAATCTAAAATACAACATATATAACCCTATGTAACAATTGTTTTTCTAAAAGATATATGCTTGTGTCATTTTTGTATTCATTTTAACTTAATTAAAATAAAGTGTCATTATCACTTACAAGTGGATCCATGGGGTCCCAAAATCGACCCAAAGATGCCCATGGTCGACCATGTATCAACCAATAGGTTTAGGACACATTTTAGGGTAATTTAGTATTATTATAGTATTATTTGTTTAACCCTTATTTACCGGATTTACCCTTAACCATGGTAAATAAAATATTTACCGCAGTAATTATTCAAAATGTCTAAAAATAAAAGTTACCTATTTACACAATTTGAACATCCTGATTCCAAATATTGAATCCATTTTCCTAAATTCAAAACACAGAAGTGGCAGAAATTAATTTAAAATTAATTCCCGCTGTCAAAACAAAAAGCGTGTTTTTAAGAGATAATAACTATCAAAAGATTGACACTTGTTTATGTTCGGTTTAATTGTAAAATTATGTCTAATGACCAACATTATATTAAATGGTAAAAATATATTCTAAATATACTTTAAAACTACTAAAATTCATAATTTATCACTATTAATTATTTTTATTAAAAAAGTTGTTTTTATTTAAAATTTAGAAATTTTCACTATTCATCAAAATATGAAAGTTACCCGAAAAGTACCAAAATTTCACCTTAGGCTAAATTAGATATTCCGAATCCAAAAATGAAGTCCATTTTGAAATATAATATATATATAATTTTAAAAATTAGGTATTACTATTCATAACGGCTAGTTTGATTGGTTGTTAGAACTCGGTGTTGCGTACAACACACGCTATCGTATTATTCAAAAAGAAGCATACCGTAGAAGCTTGGGGTGTTACATTCTCCCCTCCTTCAAATAATTTCTTCCTAGAAATTTCTAGAATACTATCTCATGAAAAGACTCGGATGGTTCTTCATCATAAGTTCCTCGGGTTCCCACGTTGCCTCTTCCATCTTATGGTTTCTCCACAAAACTTTTACCAGACGCGTCGTCCGGTTTCTCAGTACTTGTTCTCTCGTATCAAGAATCCTGACGGGCTCTTCACAATAGGAAAGATCGGGTTCCAGTTCTAATTCCTCATAGGTGAGTACATGCGTTGGATCAGGCATGTATTTCCTCAACAGAGATACGTGGAACACATCGTGAACTTTGGAGAGACTTGGCGGCATTGCCAATCGGTAAGCTACAACCCCAATTCGTTCTAGAATTTCGAAAGGTCCGATGTACCTGGGACTCAATTTACCTTTCTTACCAAAACCTATGACTCCCTTCCATGGAGATACCTTCAGGAAAACATGATCACCGACTTGAAATTCTAAATCCTTCCTTCGATTGTCGGCATAGCTCTTCTTCCTACTTTGAGCTGCTTTGATGTGATTTTGGATTACTTTCACCTTTTCCACCGTTTCCTCCACCAGTTCTGGGCCTACAAGTTTTCTTTCACCAACGTCATCCCAACAGGTTGGTGTACGACATATCTTTCCGTATAACGCTTCATATGGTGCCATCTGAATACTGGAATGGAAGCTATTGTTATAGGAAAATTCTACCAGAGGTAAATATTGATCCCACATACCCTGAAAGTCAAGTGAGCAAGATCTCAACATGTCTTCTAAAGTTTGAATAGTCCATTCTGATTGTCCGTCTGTCTGAGGGTGGTAAGCAGTGCTCAAATGAAGTTCAGTATCCAGGGATTTCTGAAGACTTTTACAAAATCTTGAAGTAAAACGGGGATCACGATCAGAAACAATTGATAAGGGTACTCCTTGAAGTCTCACAACTTCATTAATATATAGTCTTTCTAGACGTTCCAGGGGTAGATCTTCTCTTATAGCAAGAAAATGTGCTGACTTGGTAAGAAGATCAACAATAACCCATATTGCATCATTCCTTCTAGGAGTCTTTGGTAGCCCCATGACAAAGTCCATCGTAATATTGTCCCATTTCCACTCTGGTATGGGAAGAGGTTGCATGACTCCTCTAGGCTGTTGCCTTCCAGCTTTCACTTGTTGACAAACCATACATCTTGACACAAAATCAGCAATCTCCCTCTTCATGTTGTCCCACCAAAAATGTTCCTTCAAATCTCTATACATTTTTGTGCTCCCAGGGTGTATAGAGAAATTGGAACTATGAGCATCATCCAGCAATTCCCTTTTTAGATCAGGTAAATCGGGAACACAAAGTCTCTTCCCGAATTTCAAAATTCCATCTTCATACACAAACTCTCTCAATCTCCCATCATTCACAGCTTTAATCTTCTTTTGGAATTCTTCATCATCGGTCTGAGAACTCTTAATCCTTTCTAGTAATGATGGTTTGGCAACCATTTGAAAAAGCATTGATGTTTCACCTTCCCTGGTTATTCCCATGTCCATCTTCACTAGATCCATGAAAATTGGATCCCTTTAAATTCTCATATTGTTCAAAACTCCATGGTCTTTTCTACTCAAAGCATCCGCCACCTTGTTTTCCTTCCCCGGGTGGTAGTGTATCGTACAATCATAATCCTTGAGTAATTCAAGCCATATCCTTTGCCTCATGTTGAGTTCTTTTTGTGAGAAAATATACTTCAAACTCTTGGGATCAGTATAAATCTCACATTTTTCACCATAGAGGTAGTGCATCCATATCTTCAAAGCAAAGATCACAGCTACTAACTCGAGATCATGAGTAGGATAGTTTTGTTCATGAATTTTCAACTGTCGTGATGCATAGGCAATAACTCTATCATTCTGCATAAGGACACAGCCAAGTCCCTTCTTTGATGCATCACTATAAATAACGAACCCATCATTCCCCGATGGTAGAGTCAATATAGGAGCATTTCCTAATCTATTCTTCAGTTCTTCAAAACATTCTTCACACTCTTTTGTCCAAACAAATTTAACCCCTTTACGTGTGAGCTTCGTTAATGGGTTAGCCAATCGGGCAAAATTCTGGACGAAACGTCGATAATAACCTGCCAAACCAATAAAACTGCGTACCTCAGTTATACTCGTAGGTGCTGGCCATTCTTGGATTGCCTTGGTCTTAGAAGGATCAACAGAGATTCCATCTTTAGAGACAATATGGCCAAGAAAAGAAATCTCATGAAGCCAGAATTCACACTTGATAAACTTCCCATATAATTCATGCATTCTCAGAGTCTTCAAGATAATGCGCAAGTGATTTTCATGATCTTCGTAGGTTTTGGATTATAACAAGATATCATCAATAAATACCACCACAAATTCATCGAGATACTCCTTGAAAACTCTATTCATCAGATCCATGAATAAAGAGGGTGCATTAGTCAATCCAAACGGCATTACAGTAAACTCGTAATGCCCGTACCTGGTTCGAAATACTGTCTTTGGAATGTCTTCCTTCTTCACACACAACTGATGGTATCCAGATCGAAGGTCAATCATTGAAAAGTATTGAGCTCCATGCAGTTGGTCAAATAAATCATCAATACGAGGTAGGGGATACTTGTTATTTATCGTTATAGCATTGATCTCCCTCTAGTCGATACATAACCTCATAGATCCATCTTTCTTTTTAACAAAAAGAACAGGGGCTCCCCATGGAGAAACACTAGGGCGAATAAATCCCTTATTACTCAATTCCTCTAGTTGTTTCTTTAGTTCGACTAACTCTACAGTGGCCATTCTATAAGGGGTCTTCGATATAGGCCTTGATCCAGGAATCAAATCAATGGAAAACTCAACTTCTCGTTCTGGATGATGTCCAGGTAAATCCTCCGGAAATACATCTACAAATTCATTCACAACAGGTACATCCTCTATTTGAACATTCCTTTCCTCACCGACAGTTATTTCATTCTCTTCCTCCCCAATAATTGAATTAAGTTGAGCTACTGGAGGTGGATCTAAATAAGAATTAGGTGGTGATGATTCTGCTCTAAAGATAAGGTGTTCCTTATCATTATCATCAAGAATCGTAACCTCTTTCTTATTACAATAAATCTTCGCATCATAGTCTGAATTCCAGTCCATACCGAGGATTATATCAAACTCAATCATAGGTATGATGATGAGATCAGCAGATAAAGAAAATTTATGTGCTCTAATGGGGACTGATTTACAAAACTTTGTTGCAATGATACTTCCCTTAGGAGGTTTAACTGACAACTCCCTTATTAAATCAAATTAGAAATATCTAATTTTCTTAGCAAACTGGGATGATATGAAACAATGCGACGATCCAGAGTCAAATAATGCATTTGATAAACTTGAGGAAACCATTAAATTACCTGCCAGCATGTCTTTTGGAGCTTCTACCTCTACAGTAGTGATAGCATAAGCCTGGCCTTGATCCCTTGGCCTTTTCTGAGGTAAGTTCTCCTGATGCTTAGGACATGAATTTGCATAATGCCCCATCTCCCTGCAATTGTAGCACTGAACGTTGGTAGCTTCCTTCTTCCCCTTGCAATCATGAGCTTGGTGGCCTTTTTCACCACACTTGTAACAGACTCCCATTCCCTTCAAGCAAGTACCAGGATGTTTCTTCCCGCATTTACCACAAGATGGATATTCAACCTTTCCCTTCTTCCCCTTATTTCCATTCCCAGATTGATCAGCTGGTCTCTTCTTCTCTTGCTTTGCTTTAAAGTCATAAGACTTAGAGAATTCCTTTTCGGTCTTGATAGCACATGAGACAATGTCTTCGTACGATGAGAAGGATTGTGAGACTAATGCTCGACGGAGAAATGGTTTTAACCCATCAAAGAAACGATCAATCTTACTTCTTGGGTTGCGAATATAATCTCCAGCATACCTCGCTAACCTTGTAAAGTTAGCCTTACACTTTGTGACATTCTCATCCTCCTTTTGTCTCAGACTCAGAAATTGCCTTTCCATATCTGCTCGATGGTCTCGAGGAAAGTATTTTTCTAAAAACAGATCTTTGAACTCCCTCCATTACATATTTGATACTTCATCATCTTCCTTCATGTTTTGAATCAATGACCACCATTGATCACCATCTCCAGTGAGGCGGTAAACTGCCATGATAACTTTTTCCCTTTCACTGCTCCCCAAAGCCTGAAATATTTTCTCTAGGGAATTTATCCACTGCTCGGCTACTAAGGGATCTGTATTCCCATTGAACATTGGTGGTTGTTGCCTCATGAATTGATCTAACATTGATCCTCCATGCTGCGGATCAGGGTGCTCCATACGGGTAAGTTTATTATTCATAACCTGAGTAAGTTGTCCCAGTATGGTGATTAGCTGATCGGCACCAGTTGCATCACCAGCCCCACTATAATTATCTTGAGCAGGAGGGCAATCCCTACATGGAGTGCGTGCATTGATATGGTTTCCATTTCTTCCACTAGGCGCCATTTCTAAACAATGGCATAAACTAGATCAGTTTATGAATCAAAATACATAATCTCATACTTATAAAACACTTAACATAAATTGAACTATTTATGGATATAATCCATAATCATAAGAATGTTTTTTTTGAGGAAGTATATACTCATAAACCCTTCATAATTATTTGTAAAGAAAATGAGAGTTATCCTAAGCATATCCCCCGGGAGTGTCGTAACTAAGAGTGCAGCAAGGCCTGTTGTCGTGCACCAGTTCCCGTTCGAGTCTAGCTCAAAGCGGTGTTTTCGGGTTTTACCCCTAGGTACATCTGTGCCAGAGCCGCCTCTACCTGCTCGTATCCAGATAGGGATGTATTGCTCGGAAAACTCACAAAATCTATACAATACCAAAATTCTAGGATGTTCTTCTATACTAATCCTCAAAGTTCATCTTAGGTCTACGTGCTCTAATCAGAGTTTATCTAAATCTAGCTTCCAAGGTTTGTACTAAACTTCCTCTGATACCAACTGTAACGCCCCGACCCTAGTTACCCAGAGTCGGTGCATTATTACATAACATTGGCATGATCACAAGAATGATCAAATCTCGAAAGACTGATTGGTTTAGTAGCCTTGGAAACACTAGATATATTCATATGTTTTACATTACATCATAAAATGAAAAACTACTACAGCAACATAATGTATCCATAATCCACACTCATATCCCCACATAATATCCCTGTATGTCATTCATAATTTACTTCTTCACTTCCTGGGAAAAATAAAACATAGAAAAGGGGTGAACTCAAATGCCAATAAGGATAACAATATAGCGAAAACTTTCATAAATAAGAATAAACATTTAAGGCAATGTATAACTAAAACAAAAGCCTTTTAAACTTGAACATTTAACATAGTATGGCATAAATAAAATGAAATAATGTCATTTACTTATTCACATGGTTATTCTACTAATCGAATAATCACATGCAAAATCAATAACCACTTTCATAATGATAGAATGCATAATTCCAGACTATCATAACCACATAGCCAAGGCCTCGTGCCAAGACTACAAATAAGATTTTGTCAAGGCCTTGTGCCAAGACACTAGTTTGTCTCATGAGACCTACTGATGCATCGAGGAGCTATAGCGGGCTCCACCCGTCACATATTAAGTCCAATGCATTCCCATATGAAAAGGTTTAAACATAACATAAACATTCGTATTAAAATTGGCATACGAAATGTCAATACATTCACCATAAACTATGAATGGTATAAAAATAGCATATCCATAGTCAAACATATCACAAAACCTTCAATACAATATAGAAGTTTTGTATCATAATAAATCAACTTCAAATAATCTTAAAATCCATCAAAGGATGTTGACATAGATGAAATCAAAATTCTTTTTAAAGAAATATCTCCTTTTATTTTGAAATCATTTAAGATCCATATAAAATAAAACATTTTCTTTGAAAATATTCTTATAATCCTGTAAGGAAATCTTTGGAGATTTTATAATGGCGTAAAATAGCCGCACTCGCCGTATAAGTTAAAAAAACATTCTTACCTTAATTCTGTCGAAAAGGTTAAAAAGGACCTTGTTTTGAAAACGACAGAAAGATTCCTCTTATAAAAAGTAAAACAATGGTATAAATGACTTTAACCCATATTCTTGTATATAATAAAAATGTTTTGAAATACATTTTGAAGAAACATCGATGTGGATGATAAAGAGATCCCAGTAGATTATTTCATATAAACAACCTCGGATAATGAAGAGATTGTGAAATAACCCTTAGCTTGTACTTTTCCTTGGTTGGGGTAGGTTAACCTCCTGTATAATGGTGAAATAATTGTTATTAAATTATACAAGAATCATATATATTAATATGATATCATATATGATCTTTTAACATTGATTTGTTAATAATATCTTAGAATTATCGTCATTTCGGGTGTTAACTTACTCATTTTCTTTTATATGTTTTGTTACATAAGCCATGTTTGTTGAATCTTATTCATATCCAGAATGATATCAAGTCCTTAAACATCATTTTTAAATCATCAAATGATAATTATACTTGAATGGATACGATGGAGAATGAATCTCATCGCGTTCGTGGAGACGGTAGTCCGTACGTACGTATGAGCGACAATATCATTATTTTGATATTAAAATAATATATAAATGGATGGTATATCATATATACAGAATAATTAACATGTTATATTTATTATTTACATGAGTTACACATCATTATTATACCCATCCAAATAATATTATATTGAATAACAATTACACCACGACGTGGAGACGGTAAGCCGTACGTACGCACGTATGGTGACATGTTATTCAAAGGGTGGATAGAATACCGAATATGGTTGTACCATATTTATAATAACATCACAGTATATGTAATATACTGGAGTTATTATTTTAGAATGGTAAGAACAAAGAAAGAGGAAGTGGAAGAAGAAAGGAACTTAAAAAGGGGTGGTGAAAACATTACCTCTTCTTCGGGTTCTTCCTTTTGATTTGATCAAAAGGGCTCCGTAGGTTGGCTTTCTGATCAAACTAAGGCCTCTAGGTTGTAGTGAGGGAAGTTGGAAGAGTATTTGTGCATAGTTTGGCCGAACCAAAAGGCTTTGAAGGTGTGAAGAAATGAGAAGGAGGAGTGCCCTTTTATAAGAGAGGTGAGGGGCACCTTTGGAAAAGCTAGAAATATTAATTTATAATAAATTCATATTCGGTTTCTAATGGCTCCAAAGTTGATTAGTCAAAGATTAAGGTGGGGATAGGTCGAAAACCACTCAACCAATAGAATTTATACAGGTTTGGGTACTTATATTAACCTTATCTTTAAGTATTAACTCTAAGTTAATTAGTTTCGCTTTTACAATGTCTCTTTGTATTTTAATATAATATGGTTAATAAACTTACTATATACATCCAAGCGACCCCCAAGTGGTCCATTAATGATGAACCTATCATGATATAAGTCTCTTGGACGAACCTTAGATTTTTAGGAATTTAATATCAATTAATAATATAATATTTGTTTTAAGAACTCTTTTATGTTAATTTTGACACTATTCAATAGTTGATTTTTGTGAAACTCATAACAGATTTATTACTTCGAAAAAAGTCAATTAAATCAATCCTAATATATCATAGTATCCTAGAAAATTATCTTAATTCATTAAAAGTTTCATATTATATTTATTTGGGTATTTATAATATCAATTATTTTAATGTTTCACTATTATAGTAATTACTGCATCATCGTTGTGTCATAAATAAAATAAATTATTTAATGTCTAAAAATTATAAAAAAACTATAATTATGTAGGAAATCTTTTTATCTTTCTAATGAATATTTATAATCTAAAATCAAACATATATAAGCCTATGTAAAAAGTTTTTTGCTAAAAGATATATGCTTGTGTCATTTTTGTATTCATTTTAACTTAATTAAAATAAAGTGTCATTATCACTTACAAGTGGATCCATGGGGTCCCGAAATCGACCCAAATATGCCCATGGTCGACCATGTATCAACCAATAGGGTTAGGACACGTTTTATGGTAATTTAGTATTATTATAATATTATTGTTTTAACCGTTATTTACCGGATTTACCCTTAACCATGGTAAATAAAATATTTACCGCAGTTATTATTCAAAATGTCTAAAAATAAAAGTTACCTATTTACACAATTTGAAAATCCTGATTCCAAATATGGAATCCATTTTCCTAAATTCAAAACACATAAGTGGCAGAAATTAATTTAAAATTAATTCCCGTTGTCAAAACAAAAAGAGTGTTTTTAAGAGATAATAACTATCAAAAGATTGACACTTGTTTATGTTCGGTTTAATTGTAAAATTATGTCCAATGACCAAAATTATATTAAATGGTAAAAATATATTCTATATATACTTTAAAACTACTAAAATTCATAATTTATCACTATTAATTATTTTGATTAAAAAAGTTGTTTTTATTTAAAATTTAGTAATTTTCACTATTCATCAAAATATGAAAGTTACCCGAAAAGTACCAAAATTTCACCTTAGGCTAAATTAGATATTCCGAATCCAAAAATGAAGTCCATTTTGAAATATAAAATATATATAATTTTAAAAAGTAGGTATTACTATTCATAACGGCTAGTTTGATTGGTTGTTAGAACTCGGTGATCCGTACAACACACACTATCGCATTATTCAAAGAGAATCGTACCGTAGAAGCTTGGGGTGTTACACATATGACTCATGTTGAGATCACTGTAAGATAATATTAACTTGAAACTAATTTGATCAGAGTAGATATTAAATTGTTCGCGCATTTGGTTTTGGAACCACACCATCAATGTAAAGAATACCACTACTAACTATTGATCATGGATCCTGTATTTATACTCTTGTAGAATAAACTATCATATACCATAGTCAAAACATGATTGCCTCTACATCAGAAAACAATAATTCTCTGTTCTGTGTGCATCATAGAACACTACATACAGACACATTCCTCTGAAAATCATAATATAATGGAACCCATCATTATCTATCTCAACTATTTGAAATCCCACTAGAACACTTTCATGCACAGAAAAGGCTACCCATTGTTAGTCAAAGCTATCATGGATAATGATATTCCCAAGAAATAAAATATTAATCTCTGATAATAGCCTATAATCCCAAGGAATATTTTCATGTATTCCACACACTTAGGGTGATCCCAAGCTGACATCGACTCAACCTTGACCAAGTGTGTAAGAACTCCATTAACTAAGATAATGTTTCATAAAAAGTTGACCTCCTAAATCTATAATTGGAAAATCAAAATATTTACACAAATATGGAAATATCATATTGCATTCAGACCTATATTTAAGTGTGCCTCATTATCCTCATCAAACACTGTGTACAGAAGGATGTCATTGATGAGGTATACAATGAAGTAGTCTAGAAAGGTTGAAATATCAAGTTCTTGAGTCCCATGAACACTCCTGTGGCATTATTCACATCAAAGGGAATAACTATGTACTCATAGTTACTGTAATGACATTAAAATGTAAATTTTTTTAAATCTGTATCACATACTAATAGTTAGTGATATCCAAACCTAAGATCAACATTCTAGAACCATCATTCACCACTCAGTTGATAAAAGAAGTCAAAAATACTTGGTATTAAATACATGATATTTATCATCAACTATTTCATGTGATAGTAGACTGTATATAACCTCATGATCACATATAAAATATAGGAAAACAAAACTTGGGATGCTCATGATGAAACACTTGGTACCCTCTTCTATAAGTCCTCCAACTACTCCTTCAAATCAAAAATCACTACAGCAGCTGTGTAATATGATGCTGATGATACTTGTTCCCCCCATGGAGTGAATATCAATACAGTAGTCTATCTATTTTTGTGGAGGTAAATAGGAAACGTCTTTGAGGAATACGTCCTCATACATCACCAACACTAAAGGGAAATGAAATCTCATAAAAGCTACTGTACCATGGGCCATTCTATCAAAATGATGAGTAATAAAATGCACCCTCTTATATATAACTCAACACTATGTAGCTTGGGATTCATTTTCAGTGATAATGGAAAACAATTTTCCATCATTGCGGACACACCTTACCCATCACCTAGAAAAATAAATTTGGACATGGACAATAGATACCCATATCCACACGAAGAATTAAGTTGTAAGGTATTGACACTACTACCAAGAGATCCCAACTGAAAATCTCACCATTAACAGTATGGTTACATTTCCAGAAGAAGTGTATGATCAACAAGTCTTATCTAGTAGGATTCTCCAAGTGTGACATCCAAGTCTACATTTTAATGAAATTATATAATTCTAAAATATGATGTGTGGTGAGAAAGGAATGAATATATCATGTGTCTATTAGTACATAAACTAAATTATAAAATACACATACCATACCTTGAATCATTCCTAGATCCTCCATGTTCTACGCTTTAAACGCCTATAGATGTACCCTCTCATTACCTTATGCTCCATGAGCCTAGTGTGGACCACATGGGGGTAGTGTTTGTAATGTGTCAAAGAGTGGACCACCTACTACTACTCTACCAATAGCTATTCCACTACTTCCGTACTACTAACCAGACTTCGTCTACCTTTTCCTCTACCTCATCATCCCATATACAGTTTTTTAATCATCTATTTTCTAGTTCGGACATTCTAATGAGAGATAACCCTACCATTTTATGAGTTGCACCACCCCTCTCCAAGATTATTCGACCAAACCTGTGAGCCTTGAACTTCATATCAATTTCCCTAGGTCCTCCTCCTAAAATATCTCCCACCCTCATGTCCCTATGACTGATTTCAACTCCCCTCTATTGAGGTATCTACTTTCCCAATCCAAATGTTGACAACCACTAGCTGTATTTTCTCATCTAAAAAAATCTCAACCCCCAAATCACTCTATAACCCTCCATCTTAGGTATGAATTCATAGAGTTATAACTCTGGATTGTATGTATATTCGTAGACATTTCTTGAATTTCCAATCCCTAAAAATCTAATCACAAACCATACTCATTGAGTACTTAGAGATGTTGGTAAACATTAATAAATACTTATCCACTGTCATGATTCCCTAGTGGAGCTGTAAAAGCTCCTATAAATTTATATACATCAACATACCTGGTGAAAAATCCACTATAAAATGTTGAAATAACTCTATCTATGAAAGAGTATCCTCATTATATGCTTGGTTTGCTAAACTGTTCTATAGCTCTACCAAGATGTGAAGAAAGCTCATTGCCTATATAACCATGTGATCTGTTGGTGTCTGGACTAGATATAAAACTCATGTCTCCACCTCAATCCCTTAACCAACCTCCTGTGGGGTGGGTTAACCTCAGAACATGAGGGGTATCCATACCAGAAATTCATGAATTCTGGTCATCATGTTTACATCATCTATTAGTACCACGGGTTCCGCACGATGCACTACAAGCGATTTGACTGGTGCACCACCGAGAGGTAAAATCATGGAAACTGGTCCTTGAATCCACACCTCATCACAAAGGGGATCATCCTCATGATTATCATACAAAATCTTATCTTGTATATGTAACAAAGACATCTGGGAACTACACAAGATGTATCATGTTCAGTGAGTATATATAGATATTTTTTAGAAGAAGTACATAAAAAACCACTAATTATTGTATGATGCATGTACCATCACATTCCATAAAACAATATTTTATCATGAACTGGGAATAAAAGTAGGCGATTATAGTCATGGTGTTTGGATACATCGTCTACCACACATACACTAGAGTCTACAATTAGAATGGTGAACTTGAAACACTGAACACTATTTCCACAAGATAATCTCACATATTCGTCGTCCTAAAGTTGAACATACCAGCACTGATAGCACTTTCTCATGAATAGTCCCAGTGGGGCCCTTATTGAGACTCCCCAATACCACCTCTAAAAGGCTACGGGCTAGAAACTATAACTAAGTAGGAATTTCACTTACATTTGAGGCCTGAACATAAGTAAATGTAAACATGCACAAATCTAAATGCCCATTAAAATTTTTAAAAGTAAAAAAAAATAACAACCATCCATACATACATATAAACACTATAATCATACTACCATATTCTATAAATGAAATTAAACAATGTAAAATACAATCCCAACAAAAAGCATTTGAAACACAAGTCAAACCTGAAACAAAAAAGGACTACTGTGTGAATGTCATTGGAACACACCTCAGTCTATATTTTCCCACTAAAAAATGTCTAGTATTGTTTCATCTAGGGATATGGAGAAAGGTTAAATGTATTCCCAAGACACAACATGTGGGGAATATCCCATATATGGCTGGGTAGAAACATACTTAGTAGGAAACCATGAAACCCCAAATAATACAAAAAGGAAATATAACTATCTCTATATAAAAATTTGACAACCATACATATTACAATAATATCTAGATAAACTCAACAAAGACATGTGATATAAAGGTAAGTCACAACTATATTATACTAAACATATGATTCGGGATCAAAATATCCATGAAGAACTAATCCTATAGAACACACTACTGAGTAAAATAGCACAAATGACATAAATGGAAGAATTACTGCTCATTAGTTATCTCCCTTAAAGATAACTTATTGATTGTTTGAAGACAAAGGAAACATAGATGAGTGTCATTTCCAATGATATAGGGGGATACTATTAACTCAATTTGGATTATTACACTATATAAAGGATCAAAAATCATTTACTATTGGTAATGAAAATATTGAGAACTCCACCTAGGTCATGATGATGAGTTTATAATATCACTCTTGGCCACAATTAGTTATTCCAACAACTCTATCCAGTATGTCTTCTTAAAGGGATCATTATCCTAGGAGTAGGAAAAGATTTCATACTAGCAATCCGGTAGAGGATAAGGGGAACGAACCCTAAAAACTATCAAATATATTGAGGAAATTAGATCCAATTCATGTATAAAAAATGAACATGGCATGTAGTAGGGTTCACAGACTACATCTCTGGACCATAGATCCTACTCATGTAAACAAACCATGTCTCATGTCTTGTTCATGTATTATTACAGAGTGTATAAGATTCCCATTTAGTCTACCCGTGTATCGGTACAGAACCCCATCAATTGTACATCTTCCATTGAATATGTACACAACATATAACATGTACCTAGTCCAAGTTGTGTTGTGTGGGGTAGTGCACTCTGTGTAGGTAACCCATATAATCCACCCTGTTTCCACGTATTCTGTGATGTACACATCGAGTATCTTGGGGTCCAATTATCATGTGGGCCAAGACACATGTCATATGGGCCAATCCAATTTTAATGTGATGTTAAGCTCCCCTTAGAACCCCCATCCTCTACTCAAATGAACCCACATGTATTGTTATCATGAATTACACGCCATCTGTTTTCCCATATTATAGAAACTCTAGATTATCTCCTACACACCCCATATGATGTCAGCATTTGATTTTATGATAATTTCACTATGCAATCGATGATCCATGCCCTTCGAAGCCATTACATCATAAAAAATGTGTTCAGTTTTCAGATCATCATGGAGAGTGGATCAAATCATCGTTCCTTGTTGTGCACTGAAGAACCCTGAAGAATGTGAATTCAAGTATCATCTGTCATATGAATCTCCCCATATTTTTCATGGAACCTCCTTGAAAGAATTATAATCCCATTAATCTAATAATGGCTCATTTTACCATAAAGCATGTTCAAAATGATCGAATTATTAGGAAATGATGATCCATATAATAGAAAAAGAATACTCGTGATGAACATTGAACGTGGGATAAAAGAACAAGAAAGGATTTGTGGAATAAATCTTGATAAATGATTTTTTCTAAATTAATTTGAGATCATTATAATGAAAAAAATATCAAATCATAATGATTAATGTCCCTTATAATCCCTAGAAAACAGTCTCATTCGTTAATACGGTCAATCAATAGAACAATCTATTCGTTGATATATTTATGTTCATCGAAAAACTCAAAAAAATGGTGAATAATGAAATAAAACACAGTTCCTAACTATATTTGGATCAATAACTTATGATGAATGATGTTGAAACATTTTTTTGGAATGATCCATTAGATCTGAGGTGCATCGATCATGATTTCATGATCTGGTCACCATTCACTTGAGTGGAATCAGTCAATTCTATCTAACGTCTCTCTAACATTTCTAGGGATATGCAGAAAACCATTGAAATTAAACATAATCATTAGTTTATATACAATCAATCTATGTGTCAACACAATTTCATTATAATAATTTATACAACTATTTTATTCATTTTTTCACCCATGATGAATTTTCTACAACAGCATACACTGAATCATGTTAATTTATACCTATGACAAATTTCATAGTTTGAACGGAATGGTGTTCTATGATTTATAGTAAGGGAACCCATTTATATGTTATTACAGTTTTTTGGGATTATTACACAAGTGTACTATTTAATAAATTTAAAAAATTTATTCTATGCCAATTGGGCCTAAGCATCACCTAACATCTATACTCCTTGGGTTTAAAATAATCCATATAATATTTAATGATTATACATGTAAAATCTATGATATCACAGGTTTTTTGTCATGGTTGTAGAGTTAGTAGTATATCTAATGTCTGTTGTGGGGGTTGTGTTCTTTTTTTTGGATGACTGGGGTCCACAAAGGTGATTCTTACCTTTTTCATGTATAACTGCATATTTTTTATTATTGATCTAGTGGAAAATGAATAAGAGAGATAGAATTTAGGATATAGAAATACAATGTTAAAATAGTGATGGTGAATAGGGGAGTCTCATGACATTCTTGGGCTTGATTTTACAAGATTTATATCCTTGGGATATTTGAGGCATAAGGTATTAAGGTTTGTATTTATTTCTTGCTTTACGCTACCATCATTTCATTCACCTCACATTGATTATCCACCAAATTGCATTGTAATTGGCCTACGATGTTTAATGAATGCGATTCTTCAAAATTCTGGGTTTTTTTGGTTTTATTTACCCTTATCTATTATAATTGAATTTGTTTTTTATACTCAAAATATTGTGGTTATAGGTTGGGAAACATAGAAAAGCCCATTTGTGTTTCTATATTGGTTGTAACACATAGAAAATACCATGATAACATGTAATAAAAAAAATAACACCTTTATTTTAAAATATATATATATATATTAGAAATAAAACCAAAAATATTTAAGAAAAAAAGTATCCACATGTTAATCTTATTATCCATTTATGTTAACTAGAATTAATAGATGTATTTATTAAATACTTACTAAATAATGAGACTGAATTTAATTATTAGATTGGATATTTTTCAAATGACTATTTTCATTAATGACATACATTTTTGAATAAATTACATTCCTTATACACATGATCTATTACCCGTCAAGTAAATATAAACCCTTAATCAATGATATCTCAACCTTGAATGAATTTTTTTTTTAAAATATTTAAAGAATAAAGTTATTATAGTGAATTTAAAAACTAAAATAATGTAAAAAATAAATCACTAAAATGAAATAAAACATACCTTTTAAAATGATAAAAAAAATTAAATACATTTTCTATAATTAAAAAATGCATCAAATAACATAATATAACAAAAAAATACCGACTTAAAAGATTCAAGTTGTTTAAATTGTGATCATTGTACATAATATTTATATATTAAATATAAAATGTTGTTGTGTCTATGGACATGTCATCGTGTTCCAATAAATAACTAAACATGATGAATGTTTGTTCTCTTGTAAATAAAAATTTATGTATTTTCATCAAATTTGAAAAAAATTCACTTTATACCTCTTAGTAGAGATGTATCTCCCTATTTTTCATTTATTTTATTATCATTTATGAGGAATATAATAGGATATTGAATTAATAATTCAATAGAATGTATATAGATATAAAACTATAAAAATCCTGCATAAAATTACCAAAACATATAAATATTCATTGAGATCCAATGTAAAACATTTTACCTCACACCCAATAAGATCATAGATGTTTGACACGTGCCTATCATGGGGTGTGACAAAAACAAATAAAACCTAAGTTAAAATGTAGCAAAGTGTGTAACCTAAGTTGTCTCCATAGAGGAGTGCACAACAATTACGTTTGTCACTTAAATTAAAGAAACAAGAAGAGGTTCTTTTTGAAATCTGTTTGAGTTCAAAAATAATGAAAGCAATTGAAAAGAAAGGTTGAACACTAATTGATGAAGAGAGTGATGGGGTCAGGGTAGGATCACCTTTTTTAATGTCATCGTAGTCACAATGATCATCTCACCTCTCTTCATTTTGAATGACAAATGAAAGACTCCTTGATCGAGTCATCTATCACCCTTGGTTAAAGAAGAAAATTGAACTCACTCATATGTGCATGAAAGTTCATAAACAATTACTAATCAACTAAGGAAAATCCCGATCAGTAATTTTTTCTCCCTAGAACTCTAGAAAATGTCCACTAGTTCCACACACGTGCCAACGATCGTTAGACACTCGCCACCTAACACAATCTGCTCGATCGAGACAAATTGCACTAGGCGGAGGGAGATTAAAAAGTCTTTAACCAAAGCTATTAAAAATGAATACACCAAATTCAAAACACTATCGCATTAAGAGAATTGGTAAACACTGGGAGTAGATGTCATTAAAAAGAAATATAAGGTTCTCCATTTAAGTACAAAACTCCGACATTACAAAATATAAACTCCCCATTCCCCGATCACTCAAAGGTTTTACCCCACCATTTGAAGGATATTAGATTTGAAAGGGGAATAAGAAAGCATAATAAAACTAAGTAAAAAGAAAATAGAAAATAAAATGAACTTAAAGAACTCAATCGTCCAGCACATCCCTTCTTTCACCTTCTTCAACCCCTTTGAATGGTAGTGAATACTCTTATTTATAGGCATGGGGAGTAGAAAATTTCCCTCCAAAATTACTCCCCCGAAATAGTGAGTCCGTTTGGCATAGTAAATGACATATTATGGGAATTGGTCCTTCTTTAAAGTTGTTTCCCTCCATGTCTTCTATCGACCCACAAAATATGAGCCCAATTGGTCCACGTATGAAGGAGATATGACCACATTACTCCGGATATTTAATTATGTCCAGGTGACTCTTCATCTTCCACAACCCCAACTTCCCATGACATTAAGACATTGAAAAAAGCCGATTAAGACGTGGCCCCATTAATGAACTATGTTCATTAATTTCTCTTCCATCTCCTTGTTGAATATCAGCTATATTGGATCAGTCAGCTTCTAGATAAAAGCTCATCATTAAAACCTTCCAAATCTGCACACAGTTTTCGAGGCCTGGTTTGGGAGCTGAATTTGAGCTTCCAAATGATGGATTGATCTTTGGTTCCAGAAGGATAAAATGAATCCCACGAGCATAGAAATCCTAAAAAAGGAACCATACAATTTGGATCAAAAATATAAATGATATTCCCGAAATACAGAAGCTCCACCAAACTGCTAAATTTCCAGAATTAACCAATTTCCACAATTAAGCCCATAATTCACCAAAATTATAAAATGATGCAAATCAGATCAAATTGATTAATTGGAAGGGGTTAAATCATTGAAACACATATGAAAAATTATGAAAATATTATCTCTATCAATTCCCCCACACTTAGCACTTGGACTCCCGGACAAGTTAAAATAAAAATCAAATGAAACCAAATTCGAAACACATGCCATTAAGATCACCAATTCCACACCAAGAAATAAAAGTTATCATGCCTCATCCATAACCATTATTCCAAGTTATAAAATCAGATCATTCATTATTTTTCCTCTTCATTTCTCCTCTCATGCACACAAGACACCTACCTCACATTAATTTTCTCTCATCTCACAAATATCAATTTTCAACAATGTTTTTCTCAACCAAACCAATGCAAGGGTCACCATAGGTTTGAAAAACTTCTACTTATCCACCCGATGTGATTCAAGGAAATTTTTTTATCATGAGGAATTTTCGAGGTTGTTCTGTGGCTTTTGGTTGGTAGGATTTTTATGTGAAAAATTATGAGGCTGAATGAGGAAGGCTTGGCTCTTTTTGAAGCAAAATTGCACAATTCTAATTTTCACTCAAGTATGGTATCCTCATCACTCCACTTAGAATAAATTCACCTCCATCATCATGAAATGTCAAGAAATGTTCAAACAGCTCTCCCTTTCTTCAGAAAAAATTTCAATCTTTTTAATCATGATTTTCTTGAAAGCTCCAGAAAAGGCACAGCTTTCTTCCTCCATTAGAAGCTCCAGAAAGGCACAGCTTCTTTAATCATGAAAGCTCCAGAAAAGGCACCGCATTCAACATAATGATTTTTCATCAGCACACACATCTCTTCATCATTTGAATTTCCACCCAAAGTTTCACCAAATGAGGTATCACAACACAAGACAGCTTCCCCAACATTTAAGTTCACCTAGATCATGCAATTTCACTTCAAGAGCGGGTTGGAAAGGGAAAATTGGCATGTAATGTGGCTAACCTAACAGACTGTTCATGGATTCTATGGGCTACAAGGATTAATTTACAAGTTAGGCAAGAGTGAAAGGGATTATCTTGAAAAGGGGGATTTCAAACCAAAGAAACGCTGCAATCATTTAAAACACATGTACCCCAAACCCTCACGCTTTTAAAGGAATGAATCAAATTCTGGTTAAAACATGTATGGTCTGGTTCTCTCAAGAAGTGAGGTGAATGAAAAGAATACACAAATAATGATTCAGAAGCCTCACAGGAAAATGATTTCAAAGATAATGACAGTGAGATGTGGCATGGGATTCAAAAACCTGATTACTTTTCATGAAATTACCAAATAATTGAACTTGAAACAAAATAATTTTCAGCATTCATTTAAGCTTAGTTTCATGGAATAAATTGGTTCACTCAATGAAATGGGTTTCAAAAATAGAAATGATAATCATTTCAGCTCAAAAGTTTCAAAAACACACAAAAAATACCGAAAAATAAACACAGATTTTTTTTTTGAAAAATCACAATTTTTTTTGAAAACAAACAACAAATGAAAATCCAAAACTACAAAGGTTCCCACCCCCACACTTAAATGATGCAGTGTCCTCAATACATTTAAATGGATTTAAAATGTAAGCAGATTTTAGAATGAATCACAGAAACAAACTAGTGTAAAGGAGAGGTACAACCTGATGGATCTTATTGATAGACAGCTTGTAAGAGCGGGATCTCCTCCCCTGGGTCTGATGGAATGGTCCCATGGAATTTCTTCAGCCTGTGCCCATTAATAGTGAATGGATTCTGCTCTCCATCCTTCACAATCTGTACAACACGAAAAGGATATACATGAGTAACTATAAAAGGACCCTCCCATCTGGAATGAAGTTTACCTGGAATCAGCTTGAGTCTTGAATTGAATAGCATCACTTTATCTCCAGGATGGAATTCTTTCCATTGGATCAGCTTGTCAGGAGTCACTCTTGTTCTCTCTTTGTAAATCTTGGAATTTTCAAATGCTTCTCTTCTAATTTCCTCTAGATCCTGTAACTACAACCTTCCCTCGTCCCCAACACTTTCAAGATCCAAATTCATCTCCCTCACAGCCCAATACGCCTTATGCTCCAATTCCACAGGTAGGTGACAACTTTTCCCATAAATCATCCTATATGGACTCATTCCAATCAGGGTCTTGTAGTCTGTTCTATAAGCCCACAATGTGTCTTCCAGCTTCTGGCTCCAATCCTTCCTATTTGGTTTAACAGTCTTCTCCAAAATTCCTTTGATTTCCCTGTTGGACACTTCAGCTTGACCATTTGTTTGTGGGTGATAGGGAGTTGATGTTTTATGATGCAACTCATACTTCTTCAGCAAATCCTCCATTCTCCTATTGCAAAAGTGAGTCCCTTGATCTCTGATGATGGCTCTAGGCACTCCAAACCTACAAAATATGTTAGTCCTGACAAAATCACAAACAACTTTAGCATCATCAGTCCGGATGGCTTTTCCTTCCACCAATTTGGAAACATAATCAACCACAAGTATGATATAATAATTTCCAAATGACATTGGGAAAGTTCCAATAAAATCTATCCCCCAGACTTCAAAAATCTCACAAAAATTATGTGTTTATTGGGTAATTTCTTGTCTCTTTGAGATGTTTCTAGAAAACTGACATTTTGGACACCTTTTTCAAAATTCAATAGAATATTTAAAAATGGTTGGCCAATAAAGTCCAGATTCTATAACCTTCCTTGCCGTTCTTTGAGGTCCAATGTGGCCTCCTCAAGCTAATGTGTGACAAAACTCAAAGACAAAACCAATTTCACTCTCTGGAAAACATCTTCTTATCACTTGGTCAGTGCAAATCTTCCAAAGAAATGGATCATCTTAAATGTAATATCTAGATTCAGTTTTCAGTTTTTGAATTTGATGAGAATTTAAATGAGATGGAACCTAAGATGTTACTAGATAATTGACCATGTTAGCATACCAAGGAACTTCTCCATAAACCAAGTTTAGCTTCTCTCCTGGAAGGTGATCATTCAATGGTTCTTTCTTTGGAATTTCAACTTCAGCAGTGTTAGGAAGTCTGCTTAAATGATCATCCACTTGGTTCTCAGATCCCTTTGTGTCCTTGATTTCTTTGTTGAACTCCTGTAGCTGTAACATCCATCTCACCAGCCTCGGTTTAGCTTCAACCTTCTTCATCAACTACCTGAGAGCTGCATGATTAGAAAATACAGTGACGTTAGTTCCAAGAAGATATGATCTAAATCTTTCCAAATCAAAAATAACTGCTAAAAACTCTTTTTCTATGGTTGTGTAATTGAATTGAGTTGCATCCAAGGTTATTGAAGCATATGCAATGACTTGTGGCTGTCCCTCAATTCGCTGAGAAAGGACTGCTCCAACTGCTTGGTTGGAAGCATCACAAAGTAGCTCAAATGGTTCTTCCCAATTTGGTGGCTGCATCACTAGTGGATTAATCAATTTCCTCTTCAGCTCATCAAAGGATTCCCTACATGCACTATTGAAATCAAAATCAGCATCTTTCAAAAGAAATATAGAGAGAGGGAGAGAAATCTTACTGAAATCCTTGATAAACCTCCTGTAGAATCCTGTATGTCCTAAAAATGATCTAACATGCTTCACAGAAGTTGGGTAATGAAAAGAATTTATCATTTCAATTTTTGACTTATCAACTTCAATGCCATTTTTGGAAATGACATGACCAAGAAAAATACCTCTCTCAACCATGAAATAAAGCTTTTCAAAATTTAAAACAAGATTCTTTTCAATGTAGGTTTTCAAAACTTTTTCCATATTTTTCAAACAATGATCAAAAGAGTTTCCAAACACCGTGAAATCATCCAGGAAAACCTCCAAGCAATCTTCAATGTGATCAGAAAATATACTTACCATGCAACTCTTAAACGTACCTGGAGCATTAAATAATCCAAATTGAATCCTTTTATATGAAAAAGTGACAAAGGGACATGTAAAGGTTGTCTTCTAATGATCCTCAGGAGCAATGGGTAGCAGGAAATAACCTGAAAATCCATCCAAAAGGCAATAATGAGTTCTCCCATCCAATCTCTCTAACATCTGATCAATGAAGGGAATGGGGAAATGATCTTTCCGAGTGATCTGATTCAACTTCCTAAAATCAATGCACACTCTCCAGCTATTTTGAATTCTCACAGATATTAATTCATTATTTTCATTCCTCGTAGTGGTTAGGCTAGTATTTTTTGGAACAACATGAATTGGGCTAACCCATTGTGAATCTGAGATAGGATAGATGATCCCAGATTCTAATATCTTCTCAACCTCCTTCGTCAAAACCTCCATTAAAGTGGGATTCAACCTCCTTTAGGGTTTCCTGATAGGTTTGGAATCTCCCTCAAGAAAAATTCTATGTGAGCATATATTTGGGTTGATTCCTGGAATATCACTTAAACACCACCCTATTGCTTGGATATTCTCTCTCAAAAGATTTTACAATGATTTATCTTAGATTTCAGAGAGATTATTAGTGATTATCACTGGTAGTTTCTCACCCTCCCTAAGGTACACATATTTCAAATCAGTGGGGAGTGGTTTGAGTTCCAAATCAGGGGGATCCTCAAGGGATGAAATTAAATTGACAACTCTCTCTTCCAAAATTTGGATCTCCTGCACACAATAAACCATATCATCTTCCTCATCAATTAATAAATCATCAAAGAAATAAGTCTTTACCTCTTCCTCCCACATGAAGTTAGAATATTCCGCATGTTGGGCATCCACATGTTCAATGATATTTATTATGGAAGAAGTCTCTCCTAAGTCTAAGAATTCATAAAGAATACCTGATTCTTCAATGTGTTCTGCACCAAATTTATGAGAAAATGAAAAGAGGGAGTGATCGTCTGATGGGTGCCTCATGGATTCAAAAATATTGAAGTGGATCGTGCTCTCTCCAAACTCCATGGTGTGTGTCCCCTCATGGACATTGATGATGGTCTTCGCCGTCTTCAAGAATGGTCTCCCCAAAATGATGGGTGAATGTGACGGGCTCCTATCTTCTTCCATGTTGAGCACGTAGAAGTCAGCTAGGAATAAGAGATCTTTGACTTTCACAAGGACATCCTCCAAAACTCATGTAGGGAAAACTGTGGATCTGTTTGCAAGATGGACCACCAATCTTGTGGGAATCAAGTCTCCAATCTGCAAAGAAGTGTATACTGAGTGAGGCAATACATTAATTGAAGCACCTAAATCACACAAATCATTTGATAAATTTAAAGAACCAATGGTGCATGGAATAGAAAATGTCCCTGGATCTTTACATTTGGTTGGCAATTGTGATGTGATAAGGGCTGAGACACTTCCTCCCAAGTTGATCCTTTCATTCCCTTGAAGTCTCCTATTCTTAGTACACAGATCCTTCAAAAATTTAGCATACATTGGAATTTTTTTAACTGCTTCAAGTAAGGGGATATTGATTTCTACTTTCTGGATGGTGTCAAGAATTTCTTTTTGAAGTGCTTCATCCTACAATTTCTTTGATTAAATAATCATTTATTGAAATGGAGGGGGTAAGTATTTCTTCTCCCTTTGTTGCCTTTGAAATGGTGTTTCTGGTCTCTTCTTCCTTGGCATATCCTTCTCTTCCTCCTCTTTCTTCTCTTCTTCACAATGAATTTTCACAGATTTGTCAGATTTTTCAACTTCATTCTTTATTAACTCAAGTGGTCTTGTTTCAGTTTATTGGGATTCTGGTGGTGTGATCTCTTTTCCACTTCTTTTTGTTATCATGATGACATTATCCTTTGGGTTTGGGATTGTTTGGGACGGAATTTTCCCAGGATTTTTGGTTAGGAATTCCATAAGACCTTCAAACTTGGTGGTCAAAACTTTTACAGAGCCTTTCAGTCCCTCAAAATCAGATATATGATGTTGGTTCAAAATTATGGTTTGTGCACTGGTTGATGGATGCTCATAGAATTTTAAGAAAGTGGTTGGTTGTTGATCAGAAGGCTGTCTATAAGATTGCTTTTGTTGAAATGGTGGGGGGTTTTGGAATTGTTGCTGGAATGGGGGTCTAGCTTGATTCTGCTGATTTTCAGACCCATATTGAAAATGATTTGGCTCTCTCCATCCTTGATTTTGTTGGTACTATTTTGGTTGAATGGTTTCCTCACAAGTTTCCATTCCCTGTATTTCAGCACATTGGTCAGTGAAATGATCAGGTGATGCGCATAAACCACATACCTTAGCTGTTGCTTGTTGGTCGCCCACTTGTTTGAAGGTTATCTGTCTCACCAAACTAGTTATCTCTTCAATCTTAATTTTTAGTAAGGTTGATGGATGAGAAGTTCGTACCTCATGAATAACTCTTGTTCCAGTACCTCTTGTACCAAACTACTGCGAGTTCTGAGAAATCATCTCAATCAAACCTTTTGCTTCTTCTGGTGACTTCTCAATCAAAGCACCTCCAGATAATGCATCAAGAAGGTTCATATCATTGTCCAGTAAGCCTTGATAGAAGAAGACAAGAATGTGATGATCCTTGATGGCTTGATTTGGGAAGCTGGCACATAGATTTTTAAATCCTTCCCAATACTCATAAAGGGTTTCTCCAGATGATTGTTTGATGGCATAGATCTCCTTTCGGATGGCTATTCTTCTAGAGGCGGCGAAGAATGTTTGCATGAAGAATCTCACCAGGTCATTCCAATCACCCACATCTCCAGGATGTAGACTATACAAAAATTCTTTCGCAGCTCCTTCCGATGAAAATGGTAATGCCTTCCACTTTACTTGTTCCTCAGCTACTCCACGTGGTCTGAATGTTGAGCAGACATGTGTGAACTCTTTAATATACTTGTTTGGATCTTCACCTGCCAAACCATGAAACTTTGGAAGCAATGGTATCATATTAGGTTTCATCTCAAAATAATTTTGTAACACTGGCATAAAAATTTGATTATTCTGATTAAGGAATTGTGGGGCACAAAGGTCTTTGAGGGTTTGGTTTTGATTTCCAGCCATTATGACAGGCTCAGAGTGAACACTTGAAGTTTCACTCTAGTCTATGAGAGAAATTTCCTCAAATTGAGATTTTAAATTGAGTTTTCTAAGCCTATTCAACAAATTTCTTTAAATTTCAGGATCAATGGGGTAAGGTTCAGTGTTTGAGGTTATAGTCATGCAACTTGGAATGAAATTAAGAAAAGAGAAAACAAAGAAGAAGAAGAAAAAAACTGTTGGAACTACCTCCCCGACAAAGGCGCCAAGTTTTGACACGTTCCTATCATGGGGTGTGACAAAAACAAATAAAACTTAAGTTAAAATGTAGAAAAGTGGGTAACCTAAGTTGTCTCTAGAGAGGAGTGCACAACAATTACGTTTGTCACATAAGTTAAAGAAAGAAGAAGAGGTTCTTTTTTAATGCTGTTTGAGTTCAAAAATAAAGAAAGCAATTGAAAAGAAAGGTTGAAAACTAATTGAGGAAGAGAGTGATGGGGTCAGGGTAGGATCACCTTTTGTAATGTCATCATAGTCACAATGATCATCTCACCTCTCTTCCTTTTGAATGACAAATGAAAGACTCCTCGATCGAGTCATCTATCACCCTTGGTTAAAGAAGAAAATTGGACTCACTCCTATGTGAATGGAAGTTCATAAAAAATTCCTAAACAACTAAGGAAAATCACGATCAGGAATTGTTGCACCCTAGAACTCTAGAAAATTTTTTCTAGTTCCACACACGTTCCTACTATCGTTAGACACTCACCACCTAACACAATCTGCTCGATCGAGACAAATTGCACTAGGCGGAGGGAGATTAAAAAGTCTTTAACCAAAGCTATTAAAAATGAATACACCAAACTCAAAACACTATATCATTAAGAGAATTGGGAATCACTGAGAATATATGTCATTCAAAATAAAGATAAGGTTTTACATTTAAGCACAAAACTCCCACATTACAAAAGATAAACTCCCCCTTCCCCAATCACTCAAAGGTTTTACCCCTCCATGTGAAGGGTATTAGATTTGAAATGGGAAGAAGAGAGCATAATCAAACTAAGTAAAATGAAAATATAAAATACAATGAACTTCAAGAACTCAATCCTCCAGAATATACCTTCTTACACCTTCTTCAACCCATTTGAATGGAAGTGAATACTCATATTTATAGGCTTGGGGAGTAGAAAATTTCCCTCCAAATTTACTCCCCCGAAAGTGTGAGTCCAGTTGGCATAGTAAATTACAGATTATGGGACTTTTTCCTTCTTGAAACTTGTTACCCTCCATGTCTTCTGTCGACACACAAAATATAAGCCTAATTGGTCCACGTATGATGGAGATATGACCACATTACTCCGGATATTTAATTCTGTCCAGGTGACCCTTTGTCTTCCACAACTCCAACTTCCCATGACATTAATACCTTGAAAATTGCCGACTCATACGTGGCCTCCTTAATGAAAGATGTGCAGTACTTTCTCTTCCAGATCCTTGTTGAATATCAGCTCCATTGGATCTGTCAGATTCTTGATAAAATCTCATCATTAAGACCTTCCAAATCTGCACACAGTTTTCGAGGCCTGGATTGTGGGCTGAATTTGAGCTTCCAAATGATGGATTGAGATTTGGGTCCAGAAGGATAAAATGAATCCCACGAGCATAGAAATCCTAAAAAAAGTAACCATACAATTTGGATCAAAAATATAAAATACATTCTCGAAATACAGAAGCTCCAAAAAACTGCTAAATTTCCAGAATTAACCAATTTCCACAATTAAGCCCATAATTAACCAAAATACTAAAATGATGAAAATCAGATCAAATTGATTAATTGGAAGGGGATAAATCATTGAAACACATATGAAAAATAATGAATATATTATCTCTATCAATGTTTTTCCACTTATAACAAATATCAACACTTATCTCTATGAAATAATTATTTTTAGTGTAGTAATATGTAATTACCCATAAATTTGAAGGGAATTTGTTTTTCGTAATTTTCATTGGGATTTTATGAGTATGCAGTTTCTGACGGAACCTAATTTTGAGGCCTGGTGTTCCCAGAATGAATTTCTGAAGAATAGCTCAGGTACATTCAGTGAACAAACGTGCGGGTTTTCCAAAATTTTGAACCGGTGCTCGGAATCAAAATCCCAGGGCACTGATGAAACCATAGAACCGGTTTTTGCATAAGAGAACCTTTTTCTCGGTTGCGTTTACTTGGGAGGAGATGTTAAAAATGTGACGAATAAAAATAAAAATTGTTTTACAATTTTATTTTTATTTCATTACTATGGTTTAAGTGTTATGGGAGGGATGATGTGAGGAATTTGGGGTGGGGACCATATGATCCCCCACCTCCTTTAATTTCTTAACGCCCCATTAAACAACCCTTTTATTTTCACACTGGAAATTATTTTGTATCTCATCCACATTAAATAACATGCCAATAAAATCCCTCATTAATATGACAACGCATGTTAACTAATTCGGTAAATTCATTTTGAATTTTGAAAAGTTTGGCATGAGTAATAAAAATAAGAGAAGACTTATTTTATTATGGTTGAATTGTTCTGTGAGAAGGATAGAGGAGAGAACTCTCGCGGTCTTAAAGAAATTCGTCTTCTTCGGGAAGAATGCCGAGTCTACGACGAAGAACTTCGTCACTACAAGGGGAGATCGTCGTACAGTCTCCTCTCCTCCCCACAGCCGATGAGAGACACCTTCTTCGGAGAACAAAGAAGCGCTTTATCCTTCATCGGGAGAACACTGACGATGCTTACAGAGCCTCGTTCCACGACGCCATCTTTCACGATGTCTTTTTTCCGTGACGATCCCCGTTCGATGACTTCTTCAAGGTAGGGGTTTGGTTTTGTGTTTGTGATTACTCTTTTTCCATCCATCGATAAAATCAAAGCCTCTTGCTATCAAATTAATAGGAGGGGGTCGGACCGCACAAACACGGCAGACCATCCCCCCCCCTTCATTTTTGTACTCGTTGCGGATCGAACGAAGGCGCTGCGGTGAAACGGCACTGCACGGGAACGAGGAGGAACAAGGCGAAGGAGCGCGGTGCCATCTCACCTTGCCACTGAGGCCGAATGAAACCACGGTCGGAGTTGGGCCGTTCGGAGGGGAACGGCTCCATCGCGCAGTGCTAGAGGACCATGTAGAGGCTGAGGCCGGAGCGGAGCCACGGCGGAGGGGCGCGACACCGTCACGCTGCGTCGGTCGCACAAGGGTCGTGGCCTAAAGCTACGGCGGTGCAGAGAAGGGCGGTCGGAATCACTGGCCGCCTACACTTCAGAGGGGCGGGACCGCGGGGTCTAGTGGCGGTGGCACCGACCAGCCAACCAGGCAATCCGTGTCGGAAGAACTGGGGGTCGTAACCCCCGGCTGGCAAAGGAGAGGGCCCCCATGTGTGGGGCCCCCATTACAACAAGGGGGCAACGCGCCCCCCTTTCTCACGGCCGCTCGGCCAGCGCCGAGCCGCCCAGGCCGGACCACCTACGCCGGGCCGGGCCGCGCCACGCCATAATGGGCCAGACCCGGACCAGGGTCCGGTCGACCCGGTTCGTGCTGACCTAGGGGGTCTTGGACCAGGTCGGTCCGGGCCCAAAACCCCCTAAAAAGGGACAGGTTCGTTCAAAAGCTCGTAACATGGGATACAGACTTCTAATTGATGCACCGTCAGTTGCAATGTAATCCTTGGATTGAGGTGGTCCTTTCAGTATATTACACATAAGGTTTCAGAAAACTTTGGGTATGGACGGGTTGGTTCCAACACAAAACCAATCTGGCCCTCGGAGCAGAAACGTCTATAACCTGAGCTCCGGACTTCCGATTGACGTTTCGTCGACTTTGTGGGATTACTCTTAGTGAGACGGACCTTTTGGCTTACTCTGCTCGAGGTCTTGATGTAGTCGGTGTACGGTCAGGTTGGTTTTGACTAAAAAACCAAACGGGCCCCTAGGACGAAAAAGCCAATAACTCTCAGACCGGGCGTCTGATTGACGCGTCATCAGTCACGTTGAGTTCTTTTTGTCGAGATGGAACTTTGGAATACCTAAACTCCAAAATACGTGTCAGTTTTTGTATCAAATCCCTTGGATCATGGAGTGGACCATCCTAGAATCGAGCATGTTGTGTGCAGGAACCCTAGAGTTGGTTGCAACTGCGACGATGATGATGACTGCACTGGAATCCTTCGTGGGTTCGGCAGCGATGATGACAGCACTGAAATCCTCCTTGACTTCGTCAGTGATGACGACCGTACTGAAATCCTCTGTGGGTTCGACGGCGATAACTACTATTCTATTATCCTATGTGGGTCCAACAGTACTACTGTTCTTGTGTCCTACGTGGGTCCGGCAGTATTTGACTACTGTTGTTGTATCCTACGTGGGTCCAGCAGTATTTGACTCTTTACTTGTATCCTACGTGGGTCCGACATAGTGGCTGGTCGAGTATCCTTTGTTGGTCTGATAGCTTAGCTTGTCTAGTATCCTACATGGGTGCCAGCTAGATGAATCAGTGACTACATCTGATCATCTCTATCACCTTATGAAGAAGTATTCCCGCGTGAGCTGATTCTTGACTTTCAATCAATATCTTCGATATGATTGACTTTCTTTCCTATGTGTATTGGGTTGTGTTATTCTATGTGGATTGGGTTGCACTATCCTATTTGGATGTGATCGAACTTGGGGTCGGATGATGGAGGCGAACTGGAATTGATGACTTAGGTATATGTATGGGCATATACCAATGTAGGGTTGGCTGTTATTTCATGATTGTATCTTTCCATTTTGGTTTATCCTTCGTGGATTCTGGGAGACCTTCGGGGGTCTCGGGGTCCCTACTAAGTAGCGTATACCCACCCCTGCACGGGCTATGCCTACACTATGTTTTGTTTGATGCAGATGACAGACAGCGCTGATCGTGGTTGAGGCTTGTGGAGCAAGTCGGTACCTCGAGGTGGACCACTGGGCGGGACATACACGGAGTGGATGGTTGGACCTGAGGAGCTGAGGAGGCTATCTATACCCACCCATCAGGTGGGATTTATAGTGGATGGCTCGGAGTTGTTGCTTTACTTTGTAGTTGTTGTGCATTCATTCTAGTTGTACTTTACTTTCAGTTTGGTTTTGTATTCTATCCCACTTACTTTTCCACCGTTACTATTGTACCCAGTTTTACTTAGTGTTTAATTCTTCTTTCTTACTTTGTGGTGTTTTTTTACTTCATAAAGGCAATTCCTTACCCTTTTTTGGGATTTATGCCTTGGTGTTAGTCGCCAGCCCCTGGCCTAAGGAAGGCGGGCTTGGGGTAGTCATGGCACGGGCCCCAAGGAAGGGTCGTGACAAATTGGTATCATAGGAGTTCGGTTCTACCACAAAAATCAAGACTCTGATCTTTATTTTGTGTGAACCAATGGTTTTAAGGGTATTGAGTGTGGTTATCAGTCCAGTGAGTCCAGTGTTGGTGCAGTGGCTGACGTATCCATACACCAGGACCCTGATTTCTGATTTCCGACTAAGTACACGAAAACATTGATTGCATGTGTGTTTCAAAAGTTTTATTTGTGATTACTTTGTGTCAGCTCACCAGGTATACTGTTTTGACCATGGCACAGCTATTTCTTTATAGGATGGCCCCACGATGGCAGCCAGCTATTGTTCCGAGCTTTGTGTGAGCCGACAACCCACCGAGCGATGAGGCCTCGGTTAAAGGCCCTTTTTCAGCAGAGGCACTGGCGGTACCTCTACCCAACGAGCCATCGATACCCCTAGCCCCAGCCGCTAAGAGTACATGTCGCCTTAGTGCACTACATGAGTTCCAGCATCAGAGACTGCCCAGGTTCCACAGGGAGACGGACCCTGAGGTAGCCGTGGATTGGATGGAGCCTATAGTCTGAGGACATGCTCTGTACTTTGTCCTCGACTTTGGTCGTAGTTGGGAGGACCACCTACCATTGGTGGAGTTTGCGTACAACAATAGATACCACTCCACCATCGGGATGGAACCTTATGAGTCATTGTATGGCTGACCTTTCAGATCACCTCTATGCTGGACAGACCCTGGGGAGTCAGCACTTGTGGGACCAGAGATGGTCCAGGCCATGACAGAGAAGGTCCAGGTCATCCATGAGTGGATAAGGACAGCTCAGAACCAATAGATGTCTTATTTTGATAGGAGTCGGAGACCACTAGAGTTCGAGGATGGCGACTATGTCTTCTTGCGGGTTTCACCTCGTCGTGGATTACAAACATTTTTCCATGGCGAAAAGTTATCTCTGCGCTTCATCAGACCATTCCAGGTTCTCAGTAGGATAGGCGAGGTGGATTATCACCTGGCTCTACCACCTCAGTTGCACCGGGTGCACGACGTCTTCCATGTATCTCAGCTGAGGAGATACACGCACGACCATACACATATCATCAATCATGGGGGGCTAGAAATTGATGACCGGGTGACTTTTCTGGAGGTCTCAGTGGACATCGAGGATCGACATGAGCGGGTCCTATGTGGGCGGTTGATTCCTCTAGTGCACATTAGATGGCAGAAAAGGAACCTTCAGGAGATCACTTGGGAGCGGGAGGCTCAGATGCATTCTCAGTACCCTCATTTGTTCCCCTAGTTTGTGATGTATCATTACGGGGACGTAAAGCCCGGAGGTGGGATTAGTGTAAAGACCCGTAAATTTCAAGGGAACATTTTTTTTCTTAATTTTCTTTGGGATTTTATGAGTATTCTGTTTCTGACAGAACCAGATTTCGAGGCCCGGTGTTCCCGGAATCAATTTTTGAAATTTAGCTTGGGTACGTTCAGTGAACGAATGAGCGTGTTTTCCTAATTTTTGAACTAGTGCTTGGAATCAATATCTGAGGGCACTGATGAATCCACAACGCTGGTTCTTTCTTAATAGCTCCTTTTTCTGGGTTGCGTTTACTCTAGTGGAGATTCTAAAAATGTGAGGAATAAAAATAATTTTTTTTTACAATTTTATTTTTATTTCTTTACTATGGTTTAAGTGTTATGGGAGGTAAGATGTGAGGAAGTTGGGGTGTGTCCTGCACGAGCCCCCACATCCTTAAAATTCTTATCACCCCATTTATTTCCCCAATAGAAATTATTTTGTATCTCCTCCACATTAAATTACATTCCAATTAAATGCCTCATTAATTTGACAACGCACGTTAATTAATTCGAGAAATTCATTTTGAATTTTGAAAAGGTTGGAATGAGTAATAAAAATAAGGGAAGCCATATTTTATTATGTATGAATTGTTTTGAACGAAGGATAGAGTAGAGAACTCTCTCGGTCTTGATGAACTTCATCTTCTTTGCGAAGAACGCCAAGTCTACGACGAAGAACTCCGTCACTGCAAGGGGAGATCTCTGTACCGTCTCCTCTCCTCTCTGCTGCCGGTGTGAGAATCCTTCTTTAGAGAACAACGACGCGCTGTATCTTTCAACGGGCGAAGACCAACAATGCTTACGGAGCCTTGTTCCACGACGTCTTTTTCCAGCGGCGATCCTCGTTCGACGACTTCTTCAAGGTCGGGGTTTGGTTTTTGTGTTTGTGATTACTCTTTTTCCGTCCATCGATAAAATCTCAGCCGCTTACTATCGAATTAATGGGAGGGGGCCGGACCACATGAACACAGCCAACCCTCCCCCCCTTTGTTGTTGTACTCATTGCGGTTCGAACAAAGGCGGCGCGGTGCAACGGTACCGCGCGGGAAAGAGGAGGAACATCGTAAAAGAGTGCAGCGCCATCGCACCGCACCGTTGAGGCCGAAAGAAACCACGGCTAGATTCAGGTCGCGGTGAAGGGGCGCGGCCTAGTAGCGCCACGCTAGAGGACCACGAAGTGGCCGCAGCCGGAGCAGGGCCGCGATGGTGCAGTGAAGGGTGGCCGAAATCATCAGCTGTCGGTGCTTCGGAGGAGCGGGGTCGCGGCGGTGCAGAGAATGGTGACTGGAATCACCGGCCTCCGGCGATTCGGAGGGGCGGGACTACGAGGACACGCAGCAACGGCACCGGCTGGCCAACCAGGCCGGACATTTCGGAATAACCGGGGGTCGTAATCCCAGACTGGCAAAGGAGCGAGACCACATGTGGGGGGGGGGGTACCGTTACAACAAGGGGGGTAGCGCACCCACCCTTCTCGCGTCCGCTCGGCCAGCGCCGAGCCGCCCAGGATAGACCGGCCACGCTGAGCTAGGCCACATACTAATGGGCCGGACCAGGACCCAGGTCAGGTCGACCCGGTTCGGGCCGACCCACGTGGTCTTGGGCCGGGTCGGTCCGGGCCCAAAAACCCCCTAAAATGGACATTTTCTTTAAAACACCTGTAACATGGGATACAGACCTCTGATCAATGCACTGTCAGTTGCGATGCGATCCTTGGATCGAGACGTTCGTTCAGGAATATAACAATCAAGGATTCGAGGAACATTGGGTATGGACGGGTTGGTTCAATCACGAAACTAACCGGGCCCACGGAGTGGAAACACCTATAACTTGAGCTCCGGATGTCCGATTGACGTGCCGTCAACTTTTTTGGATTCTTCATAGAGAGATGGACCTTTTGGATTACTCTTCTTGGGGTTTGGATGCAGTCAGAGTACGTTCTTTTTGGTTTTCACTTAAAAACCAATCGGGCCCCAGGGTCGAAAAGGCCAATAACTCTCAGACCGAGTGTCCGATTGACGTGTCGTCAGTCACGGTGAGTTCATTTTGTCGAGATGGAACTTTGGGATACATCAACTCCGGACTATGATTCAGTTGATGTTTCAACCCCTTGTCTCATGGAGAGGACCCTCTCGGAATCGAGCATGCTGTGTGCGCGAACCTTAGAGCTGGCTACGACTACGACGACGATGATGACTGCACTGAAATCCTCTGTGGGTTCAGCAGCGACGACGACTGCACTGAAATCCTCTGTGGGTTCAGCAGCAATGATGACCGTACTTAAATCCTCCATGGGTTCGACGGCGATGACTACTGTTCTTGTATCCAATGTGGGTCCAGTAGTACTACTGTTCTTGTATCCTATGTGGGTCCGACAGTATTTGACAACTGTTCTATTATCCTATGGGGGTCCGGCGGTATTTTACTCTGTACTTGTATCCTACGTGGGTCTGACAGAGTGGATGGTCTAGTATCCTATGTCGGTCTGATAGCATAGCTAGTCTAGTATCCTACGTGGGTCCCAGCTAGATGAATCAGTGGCTACTTCTGACAATCTCTATCACCTTACAAAAAAGTATACTTGTGTGATCTGAGTCTTGACTTTCAATCAATATCTTCGATATGATTTACTTTCTTTCCAATGTGGATTTGGTTGTGTTATCCTGTGTGGATTGGGTTGCACTATCTTGTGTGGATGTGATCGAACTTGGGCTCGGATGATGGAGTCGAACTGGAATTGATGACTTAGGTATATGTATGGGCATATACCTAATTAGGGTTGGTTGTTATTTCATGATTGTATCTTTCTTTTGTGGTTTATCCTTCGTGTATTCCAGGAGACCTTCGGGGGTCTCGGGGTCCCTACTAAGTAGCGTATACTCACCCCTTCACGGGCTATGCCCGCACTACATTGTGCTACATACAGATGATGGAAAAAGCTGATTGTGGTTAGGGATTGTGGAGCAAGTCGGTACCTAGAGGTGGACCATTGGGTGGGATGTACACGGAGTGGTCGGTTGGACCCGAGGAGCTAAGGAGGCTATCTGTACCCAACCTTCAGGTGGGATTTCTAGTGGACGGCTCGACATTGCTGATTTACTTTTCAGTTGTTGTACTTTCTTTCCAGTTGTACTTTACTTTCAATTTGGGTTTGTATTCTGGCCCACTTACTTTTCCACACTTACTATTGTGCCCAGTTTTACTTAGTGTTTACTTATGCTTGCATACTCTGTGGTGTTTGTTCACATTATAAATGCAATACCTACCCCTTTTTGTCGGGATTTACGCCTTGGTGCTAGTCACCAGCCCCTGGCCTATGGAAGGTGGGCATGGGGTAGTCATGGCACGAGTCCTGAGGATGGGTCGTGACATAATATATATTACTCTATATGATGGAAAGTGTTCTTCTATCATAACTACCTTTATATTCCTCTCTTTTTTCAAATAGTATTTTCATTACATGGTCTTGTTAGCATCACAACATAGTTAGTTAAAATGTAAACCTTATATTAATATGTTATTAAAATAATTTTTTGTAAATAATATTTTCTAATATAATTGGCTATAACAATAATCACATATTATAATATTAATTTAATAATAATTTTTTTAATTATTTATTATAAAAATTCGATATCAAATTCTTCCACACAAAATGATTGGTGTTTCATTAATTTTAAAATCTTGAAAATGATTTCAATAAAAAAACCATTTACATGTGAAAATCATAAATAAATAATATGATAAAAAAATGTTTTAATTCAATATAATCAATTTTAATAAGACATATTATCCCAAGGTACCTGATCATAATTAATAATTAAGTTGAAAATTAAATCACTCTTCCCATTCATTTTCATCTTTTATGATTTCATTATATATCTATACCTATATAATAATCTACCACTCTAGAAAACATCTCTCTAATCAGTAAATTTTTTTCAAAAACACTTTGTTCATCAACATATTACATACACATTATTAATTGGATTTTATGTTATCTTAATCACTTCATTGAAATAAAACCATATCAATCAATTGGACATTAAAAAATGTTAATTTTGTGGTTTGTGGCCGGTGGTTAATGATTTATAAAATAAAAATTTGATGTTTGAAAATTAAGGATCATTTTAAGTAAAATAAATGCATAAATATTAAAAATATAACTATAATAGTTACATTACCTTTAAAATATATGGTCTCCTAAAATTTATCCAATTATTTGAAGTGCCCTTTACATTAACACTCAACAAAAATATCATAATATTATATCATCTTTTCATTAAATTTTACTTTTTTTACATGAATTTTTTATGAAAAAATCTAATACATTTAGATTTCAAACCAAAATATCAACTTTCCCCCCAACAATAAATATAAAGACCCGTAAATTTCAAGGAATGTTTTTTCTTAATTTTCTTTGGAATCTTAGAAGAATGCAGTTTCTGACGGCACTTGATTCCGAGGCCCGGTGTGCCAGGAATCAATTTCCGAAGTTTGGCTCGGGTACGTTCAGTGAACGGAGGAGTGGGTTTTTCTAACTTTTGAACCGGTGCCCGGAATCGAATTCTGAGGGCACCGATGAAATCGCAGCGCCGGTATTCGCCTAGAAACTCCTCTTCCGGAGTTGCGTTTGCTCGGGTGTGGTTTGTAATTTTCGGGCATAAAGGTAAGAAATAAAATAATTTTTCGACAACTTTATTTTATTTTACTTAAGCCAATTGGAAGCCACTTGAAGCCACTTAAAAGCGGCTTAAGCTGAGTTGATCCAGATAGGATGCTATCCATAAAATATCCTACCCCCTCGGTAGGATATTTGTGAGGTGGGGCCTGCACGAGCCCCGCCGTTTCTTTCCGCTAAGTAAAGCACCCGCGAAAACCCGTCCTTATAAAAGTCAATGGACACGTTTTCTTATTTTCTTAACAGACCATTTAATTGGGCGGTTTATTTCGTAAATTTAATGAGTTGTTTCTTTCGTTGAATTAATTCAACGAATTGATGGGTCGTTGCTTACCCGTTTTCGTTTGTTGGCATAATAATAAAATAAACCAACCAAAATTTTTTGGAGGATTACTCGTTGAGAGAGGATCCTAGAACCTTCATCCTCCTTCACGAAGAATGAGAAAAACGCGAAGAACTCGAAGAACGCCGAACCCGAAAATCGACGACGCGGCGCCGTGATCCGCGACGCCGACAACGTTCTTCTGCGACGTCTCTTCCTCCGCGACGAATCTTCGATCGGCTGCTTGAGGTAAGAGTCTCGGACCATCCTTTTTATCTCCTTCGTGGTTCTTTACCAAAAAACCGAATTTAATTAATTAAATTAAATCTGCTGTTTCATGGTGCGTTGAGTTCGTCGACTCAACGTCGTGTTCCGCGACGATGCGACGCCCTTCCGCGATGACGCGACGATCTCCACCTTCCGCGACGAGCAATTCCGTGAAGAATGCTCACGCACGACGACCAACGAGTTAGGGATTTTATAATTTGGAATACCCCTCTTTATATTCCCGTGAACGTTCTTTATAAATTAAAGAACCGGTTTCAAATGAACAATTTTATTTTATTAAAATTGTCGGTTCATGTGTTGAACAATTTCTCCCATTGTTTTTATCTAACGCGGAGGGTACGGGTCAAACGAACACGGCCCGACAACCATCCGTCGTTCTTCGTGTTTTTCGGATTTGACGAGCGACGACGGAACATGCCGCAACAGATGTTTGATGATCCCGCAGTGAAGAACGGAAACTGGGAGGAACAACAGTGCAGACGGGAAGGAAAACGGGCCAACGGAGCGACTCCGGCGGCTCGCGGAAACCGGCAGCGGCGCGGGTCGCCGGGGCGGCGCCGCCGGCGGCGGGAGGCGGCAGCGCCCGTGGACCGGTGGCCGCGCGGGTCCGGCGTGCCCGGGTGTCCAGGGCGGCACCCCGCGGGTGCCGCGGGGTTGTCACCCGGCGCCCCTGGGTGTCCAGGGCGGCACCCCGCGGGTGCCGTGGGGTTGTCACGCGGCGCCCCCGGGTGTCCAGGGCGGCACCCCGCGGGTGTCGCGGAGTTGTCCCGCGGGTGTCCAGCGGGTGTCCCGTGGGTGTCCCGCGGGTGTCCCGCGGGTGTCCAGCGGGTGTCCCGCGGGTGACCCGCGGGTGTCCCGCGGGTGTCCCGCGGGTGTCCCGCGGGTGTCCCGCGGGAGCGGCTGCTCCTCCCGCGTCGGCGGCTCGGTCGCTTGGCCGTGCCGAGTCAGGCGGGCCGAGCCAAACCGGTCCGACCGGGTCGGACCGGGTAGGACCGGGTCGGGCTGGGTCGGCCCGGGTCGGCCCGGGCCCGGACCCCCGTCTTCGGACGGTTTTCGTTCATACGCCCGTAACTTGAGCAACGGGCCTCCAAATGACTTGTCGTCAGGGGCAACACGATCCTTGGATCGAGAAGATCGTTTTGGTATATCGCACTAAAGGTTTCGGAATACTTTGAGTTCGGCCGGGTTTGTTCATACACGAAACCAACCGGGCTCCCAGAGCAGAAACACTCATATCTTGAGCTACGGACGTCCGATTGACGTGCCGTCAGTTTTGGTGGATTCCTCTAAGTGAGATGGATATTTTGGCATACTCCACCCGAGGTTCGGATGCAAGTGTAGTACAGTCGGGTTGGTTTTGACTTAAAAACCAACCGCGCCCCTGGGATAAAAATGCCAATAACTCTCAGACCGGGCGTCCGAATGACACGTCGTCTGTGACGATGAGTTCCTGTTGACGGTACAGAACTTTTGGATACATCAACTTCAGACTTATGACAGTTGATGTATCGGCCTCTCGACTCGTGGAGAGGACCCTCCCGAACGAGCTTGCTGTGTGCGGGAACCCTAGTGCTGGCTGCGACTGCTACTTCGACAGCGAGGACCGTGAAAAGATCCTGAGTGGACTGCGGCGACGACCGTGCAGAGATCCTCAGTGGACTACGACGATGACGACGGCTGGTCTTGTATCCTATGTGGGTCCTAGCTGTGCTGGTCTGGTATCCTATGTGGGTCCCAGCTTAGATGATTCAATACTGGTCTTGTATCCTATGTGGGTCCCAGTATAGTTGAATCAACGAAGACAGCTGGTCTTGTATCTTATGTGGGTCCTAGCTGTGCTGGTCTTGTATCCTATGTGGGTCCCAGCTTAGATGATTCAATACTGGTCTTGTATCCTATGTGGGTCCCAGTATAGTTGAATCAATGAAGACAGCTGGTCTTGTATCCTATGTGGGTCCCAGCATAGATGATTCAATACTGGTATTATATCCTATGTGGGTCCCAGTATAGTTGAATCGATGAAGACAGCTGGTCTTGTATCCTATGTGGGTCCTAGCTGTGCTGGTCTTTTATCCTATGTGGGTCCCAGCTTAGATGATTCAATACTGGTCTTGTATCCTATGTGGGTCCCAGTATAGATGAATCAATGAAGAGTGCTGGTCTTATATCCTATGTGGGTCCCAGCATAGATGACTCTGTGCTGGTCTTGTATCCTATGTGGGTTCCAGCATAAATTAAACGATGAGGAGGGCTGGTCTTGTATCCTATGTGGGTCCCAGCTTAGATGATTCAGTATCTATGTCTGATCATCTCTTTCACCCTTTTTGATAATGTATACCTGTGTGAGGTGAATCTTCTGTTTACTCTCCTTTGTGGATTGTGTTGAGCTATCCTGTGTGGATTTACAGTTTACTCTCCTTTGTGGATTATGTTGTGCTATCATGTGTGGGTATACATTTTGCTTTCCTGTGTGGACTGGGTTGTTCTTGGGCTCGGACGCTGGAGCCAAACGAGAATTGATGACTTAGGTATATGTATGGGCATATACCAAAGCCAAGTTAAATGTTACTTCATGATTGTATCTTTCATTGTGGATTATCCTTCGTGGATTTCGGGAGACCTTCGGGGGTCTCGGGGTCCCTACTAAGTAGCTTATATTCACCCCTGCATGGGCTATGCCCGCACTTCGTGGTGTTGGTTGCAGACGACGGACAACACTGACCGTGGTGGAGGCGAGCGGAGCAGGAGGGTACCTGGAGGTGGACCACTGGGTAGGACGTACTCGGAGCGGACCCTGGACCGAGGAGATGTGGAGGATATTTGTACCCACCCTTCAGGTGGGACCTTCAGAGGATGGCTCGACGCGGCTTCTTTTCGTTACAGTTTATGTTTTCCCCTTTCAGTTGTACTTTATAGTTGGGCTTGTATTTCCGGCCCCTTTTACTTCCAGCACAGCTTGTTACAGTTTTACGTAGTGTTTACTTTTCCACTTTCTTACTCTGTGGTGCTTGTTTACTTTTCAAAGGCAATGCCTTCCCTTTTGTTGGGATTTACGCATTGGTGCTTGTCGCCAGCCCCTGGCCTATGGAAGGCGGGTTTGGGGTAGTCACGGCACGGGCCCCGAGGATGGGTCGTGACAAATTCGTATCAGAGGTGGTAGGTTCTACCGGAGACTCTGATATTTCATCTTTTGTGAAGGAATAGTGTTTAGCGTATTGGGTGTGGTTATCAGTCCAGGGAGTCCAGTGTTGGTGCGGCGGCCGATGTATCCATACACCAGGACCCTGAATTCTGATTTCTGACTTAATGCACGAAAACATTGATTGCATGAGTGTTCAAGTTTTCTTTGTGATTACTTGTGTCAGCTCACCAGGTATACTGTTCTGACCGTGGTGCACCTGCTTCATTCAGGATGGCCCCACGGCGGTAGCCAGTTAGGGTTCCGAGAGTGGAGCGTGATGACAGCCCACCGAGCAACGAGACCTCGGTGCAGGGATCCTTGTCAGCAGAGGCACCGGCGGTACCTTTACCCACCGAGCCACCGATGCTACCAGCCCCAGCCGCTGACGATGCACGTCGCCTTAGCGCGCTGCACGAGTTCCAGTGTCAGTGACCGCCCAGGCTCCGCGGGGAGACGGACCCCCAGGCAGCCGAGGACTGGCTGGAGGCAGTGGTGCGAGTTTTCAGGCTAGTGAGGACACCAGCAGACCTCATGGTGATCCTCGCAGCGAGCCTCCTGCACGCGGCAGCAGACAGATGATGGAGCATGATTCTCCAGGTGCACGGCGAGACATCTCTCCTCTAGACGGACTTTGAGAAAATCTTCCGCTCCGAGTTCGTCCCAGCCACCCTCCGTGCGGTACGCATACAGGAGCTTCTTCAGCTGCGGCAGGACAGCTTGACAGTGGCCCAATACTTGGTGAGATTTACAGATCTCTCTCGCTACTCGACCGACATGGTACGGGACCCCTTCTTCCGGGCCCGGACCTTCGAGCAGGGATTGAGGCACGAGATCAGGGCTTCGATGATCTCCCTCAACATTCCGACTCAGGCAGAGGTGTTGGAGAGGGCCCTTCTAGTGGAGAGTTTTCTCGCCGAGCAGGCTCCAGTGACAGGACCCTCTATAGGACGACCCGTAGCAGGGTCTTCTGCAGCTGGCAGTAGACAGGTGACGCAGAGGTCCAAGCGGGCTAGACCATCAGATGGGTAGTCACAGGATGAAGATTCGGTTGTGCGGGGCACCCGAAGGAGAGCCAGCTACGTGAGGGGAAAACATTGCTACGCATGCAGTGGGTGAGGTCACATGGCTCGAGACTGCCCGACTCGTCTTACAGATGTCCAGTAGGCGGTAGAGGGACCTCCCAGACAGAGATTCGGCCACGGTGGTCCATAGGGTACAGGTGGAAAAGGGCAGAGGAGCTGGCCGAGTGGCCGATGGTGGGAGACACTTCGAGGTGTTGCCACCACCACCACCAGGAGGTCCACCCCGACTGTAGGGAGTTGGTGGACAGGGGAGAGCTCAGCTTCAGGAAGCTGAGGCCTTCGATCATGGAGTTATGGGAGCAAGTAGACAGGAGCGGAACTAGTGGATACGTCTTTTGTACTTCTAGTTCCTTGTTGCTATTGTGTAGCGTCTTTGTATTATGAGCTGCAATAATAAAAGATGCATACCTTTGTGATGTTTTCATTCTTGTCCTCTTTTGTGTTGTTACTAAGAGGATCCAGTTTTGGCTGTTGACTTGACCCTCACTTGTGAGACATCTACTGGAGGAGATCCAGTTACCACACACTGATGCTGACAGTGTGACTCAACCCTTGGAGGTGAGAGTAAAGGTTAGATCTCTTGGTAGTAGCGCCGAGGCCTTATGATGTCATCCTTGGTAGGGATTGGTATCATCCATGTCGGGATTGACTGTATTAGGCAAAGAATGTGGTTCATCAAGGGGATGGGACTGGATTTTCTCTTATCGGCAAAGAAGAAATCTTAGCAGCACTTGTGGGGCCGGAGATGGTCCAGGCCACGGCTGAGATGGTCCAGGTCATCTAGGGGTGGATGAGTATAGTTCAGAGCTGGCAGAAGTCATATGCTGACAGGAGGCGGAGGCCACTAGAGTTCGAGGATGGCGACCACATCTTCTTGCGGGTCTCACCTCGGCATGGTTTGCAGAGATTTGGACAAGGCGGCAAGTGGTCTCCACGCTTCATCGGGCCTTTCCAGGTCCTCAGCAGGATTGGCGAGATGGCTTATCGCCTGGCTCTACCACCTCAGTTGCACCGGGTGCACGACGTCTTCCACATATCTCAGCTGAGGAGATACGTGCACGACCCGACGCACATCATTGACTATGGGGAGCTAGACGTGGATGATGGGGCGACTTTTGTGGAGGTCCCGGTGGAGATAGAGGATCGATAGGAGGGGTTCCTATGTGGGCGATCGATTCCTCTTGTGCGAATCAGATGGCAGCACGGCAACCTCCAGGATAGCACATGGGAGCAGGAGGCTCAGATGCGTGCTCAGTACCCACATTTGTTTTCCTAGTTTATGATGTATGATTACGGGGACGTAAAGCCCTATGGTGGGAGTAATATAAGGCCCGTAAATTTCAAGGAAATTTTTTTCTTAATATTATTTGGAATTTTACAAGAACGCAGTTTATGACGGCACCTGATTCTGAGGCCCGGTGTGCCCGGAATCAATTTCCGAAGTTTGGCTCGGGTACGTTCAGTGAACAGACGAGCGGGGTTTTCTAACTTTTGAACCGGTGCCCAGAATCAAATTCTGAGGGCACCGATTAAATCGCAGCGCCGGTATTCGCCTAGAAAAGCCTCTTTCGGATTTGCGTTTGCTCGGGTGTGGTTTTTAATTTTCGGGCTTAAAGTTAAGAAATAAAATAATTTTTCGACAACTTTATTTTATTTCACTTAAGCCACTTGGAAGCCACTTGAAGCCACATAAAAGCGGCTTAAGCTGAGTTGATCCGAATAGGATGCTATCCAAAAATTATCCTACCCCCTCGGTAGGATATTTGTGAGGTGGGGCCCGCACGAGCTCCGCCGTTTCTTTCCGCTAAGTAATGCACCCGCGAAAACCCGTCATTATAAAAGTAAACTGACGCGTTTTCTTATTTTCTTAACAGACCATTTAATTGGGCGGTTTTTTTCGTAAATTTAATGAGTTGTTTCTTTCGTTGAATTAATTCAACGAATTGATGGGTCGTTACTTACCCGTTTTCGTTGGTTGGCATAATAATAAAATAATACCAACCAAAATCTTTTGGAGGATTACTCGTGGAGAGAGGATCCTTGAACCTTCATCCTCCTTCGCGAAGAACGCGAAGAACACGAAAAACGTGAAGAACTCCGAACCCGAAAATCGACGATGCGACGCCGTGATCCTCGACGCCGACAAAGTTCATCTGCGACGTCTCTTCCTCCGCGACCGATCTTCGATCGGCTGCTTGAGGTAAGAGTCTCAGACCTTCCTTTTTATCTCCTTCGTGGATCTTTACCAAAACACGGATTTAATTAATTAAATTAAATCTGTTGTTTCATGGTACGTTGAGTTCGCCGACTCAACGCCGTGTTCCGCGACGACGCGACGCCCATCCGCGATGACGCGACGATCTCCACCTTCCGCGACGAGCAATTCCGCGAAGAACGCTCATGCGCGACGACCAAAGAGGTAGGGATTTTATAATTTGGAATACCCCTCTTTATATTCCCGTGAACGTTCTTTAAAAATTAAAGAACCGGTTTCAAATGAACAATTTTATTTTATTAAAATTTTCGGTTCATGTGTTGAACAATTTCTCCCGTTGTTTTTATCTAACGCGGAGGGTGCGGGTCAAACGAACACGGCCCATCAACCCTCTGCCATTCTTCGTGTTTTGCGGATTTGACGGCCGATGACGGAACGTGCCGCAACGGATGTTTGATGATCCTGTAGTGAAGAACAGAACCTGGGAGGAACAACGGCGCAGACGGGAAGGAAAACGGGCCACCAGAGCGACTCCGGCGGCCCGACGAAGCTGGTGGCGGTGCGGGTCGCCGGCGCGGCGGCGCCGGCGGCCGGATGCGGTGACGCCCGTGGACCCGCGGTCGCGCGGGTCCGGCGCTCCCAGGTGTTTAGGGCGGCACCCCGCGGGTGCCGCGGGGTTGTCACGCGGCGCCCCCGGGTGTCCAGGGCGGCACCCCGTGGGTGCCACGGAGTTGTCCCGCGGGTGTCCCGTGGGTGTCCCGCGGGTGTCCAGCGGGTGTCCCGCGGGTGTCCAGTGGGTGTCCCGCGGGTGTCCCGGGGGTGTCCAGCGAGTGTCCCCCGGGTGTCCAGCGGGTGTCCCGCGTGTGTCACGCGGGAGAGGCGGTTCCTCCCGCGTCGGCCGCTCGGTCGCTCAGCCGAGCCAAACCGGTCCGACCGGGTCGGACCCGGTCGGACCGGGTCGGCCGAGTCAGACCGGGTCGGGCCGGGTCGGACAGGGCCCGGACCCCCGTCTTCGGACGGTTTTCGTTCAAACGCCCTTAACTTGACTTACGGGCCTCCAAACGACTCGCCATCAGTGGCGACGCAATCTTTGAATCGAGATGGTCGTTTCGGTATATTGCACTCAAGGTTTCAGAATACTTTGAGTTCGGCGAGGTTGGTTCGTACACAAAACTAATCGGGCCCCCGGAGCGGAAACGCTCATATCTTGAGCTACGGACGTCTGATTGACTTGCCGTCATTTGTGGTGGATTCCTCTAAGTGAGATAGATCTTTTGGAATACTCCGCCCGAGGTTCGAACATAGGTGGAGTACGGTCGGGTTGGTTTTGCCTTAAAAACCAACCGGGCCCCTGGGACGAAAATGCCAATAACTCTCCGACCGGGCGTCCCAATGACGCGCCGTCTGCGACGTTGAGTTCCTGTTGACGGTACAGAACTTTTGGATACATCAACTTCAGACATGTGACAGTTGATGTATCGGCCTCTCGGCTCGTGGAGCGGACCCTCCCGAACGAGTTTCATGTGTGCGGGAACCCTAGTGCTGGCTGCGACTGCTACTTCGACAGCGATGACCGTGCAGAGATCCATAGTGGACTGCGACGACGACCGTGCAGAGATCCTCAGTGGACTGCGGGGACGACTGTGCAGAGATCCTGAGTGGACTGCGACTACGACGGTGCAGAGATCCTCAGTGGACTGCGACGATGAAGACGGCTGGTCTTGTATCCTATGTGGGTCCTAGTTGTGCTGGTCTTGTATCCTATGTGGGTCCCAGCATAGATGATTCAATACTGGTCTTGTATCCTATGTGGGTCCCAGTATAGTTGAATCAATGAAGACAGCTGGTCTTGTATCCTATGTGGGTCCTAGCTGTGCTGGTCTTGTATCCTATGTGAGTTCCAGCTTAGATGATTCAATACTGGTCTTGTATCCTATGTGGGTCCCAGTATAGTTGAATCAATGAAGACTGCTGGTCTTGTATCCTATGTGGGTCCCAGCTTAGATGATTCAATACTGGTCTAGTATCATATGTGGGTCCCAGTATAGTTGAATCGATGAAGACAGCTGGTCTTGTATCCTATGTGGGTCCTAGCTGTGCTGGTCTTGTAACCTATGTCGGTCCCATCATAGATGATTCAATACTGGTCTTGTATCCTATGTGGGTCCCAGTATAGATGAATCAATGAAGAGTGCTGGTCTTGTATCCTATGTGGGTCCCAGCTTAGATGACTCGGTGCTGGTCTTGTATCCTATGTGGGTCCCAGCATAAATGAAACGATGAGGCCGGCTGGTCTTGTATCCTTTGTGGGTCCCAGCATAGATGATTCAGTATCTATGTCTGATCATCTCTTTCACCCTTTTTGATGATGTGTACCTGTGTGAGCTGAATCTTCTGTTTACTCTCCTTTGTGGATTGTGTTGAGCTATCCTGTGTGGATTTACCGTTTACTCTCCTTTGTGGATTGTGTTGTGCTATCCTGTGTGGGTATACGTTTTGCATTCCTGTGTGGACTGGGTTGTGCTTGGGCTCGGACACTGGAGCCGAACAGTAATTGATGACTTAGGTATATGTATGGGCATATACCTAAGCCATGTCAGATGTTTCTTCATGATTGTATCTTTCCATGTGGATTATCCTTCGTGGATTTCGGGAGACCTTCGGGGGTCTCGGGGTCCCTACTGAGTAGCTTATACTCACCCCTGCACGGTCTATGCCCGCACATCGTGGTGTTGGTTGTAGACGACGGACAACACTGACCGTGGTGGAGGCGTGCGGAGCAGGACGGTACCTTGAGGTGGACCACTAGGCGGGACGTACTCGGAGCGGACGGCTGGACCGAGGAGTTGTGGAGGCTATCTGTACCCACCCTTCAGGTGGGACCTTCAGAGGATGGCTCGACGCTGCGACTTTTCTTTACAGTTGATGTTTTCCTCTTTCAGTTGTACTTTACAGTTGGGATTGTATTTCCGGCCCCTTTTACTTCCAACACAGCTTGTTACAGTTTTAATTAGTGTTTACTTTTCTGCTTGCTTACTCTGTGGTGCTTGTTTACTTTTCAATGGCAATCCCTTCCCTTTTGTTGGGATTTACGCCTTGGTGCTAGTCTCCAGCCCCTGGCCTATGGAAGGCGGGCTTGGGGTAGTCATGGCACGGGCCCCGAGGACAGGTCGTGATAATAAATCTTCTCTAAGAACATCCTATTATTATCACAACATGAATAATATTTATTTCTAGATATATGTTTATCAATGTTAATTCCATAATTGAATTTTTTTAATGATAAAGTAACCACATGAGATAAATAGATATTGAATTTGATTCAATAACCCAATAACCACAAACAACACTCACATTCTCTTTTAATAGAAATAACTCTTCAGAGTATCATGAATCACTAATCTCCCTCTTACAACTCCAAATATAAAATTAAATTATACTAATGAATGTTTGGTAGAAATGTTAAATTAGAATGTATTGTAACTCCATATAAGGAAATTCATTATAGTATAGGAGTATAATGACGGAACAAGTGTATGGTAAGTATATAAGTTAAAACGGGATCAAATATTAGTAATTTATGTCCTTAATCATTTTTTGGGGTCTACCAAATCGTGTGTTGAAAAAATAATAAAATGGATTTTATAGTTGGGATTCAAGACTCAGACATATCTACTGAATGGGTGTATTAAAAATCATATTTCAATGTGGCCTATAATACAACAAGTGTATGGGAATTTTAATTTTATATAATTACTCATAACATGAACTCCATATTATAAACCATTTAGTGAAATCTATTTTTAACTAAAATGAAAAATAAACAAATATATTTTAAAAATCATCTTGAATTAGGACATAAGAGTAAAAACTAGGGTTATTTTAAGTGAATTTTGTTTTAATATAAATATTTTACATTCCTGATTAAAATATTTTTTTATAAAATAAAATAGGGGTTTCCTGAAGAAAATATATTCTACATAAATTAATTCAATATAAAGTGACTATTCATATTCCACATTTCATTACCCATATATAAAATTCCACAGCGTTCAAATTTATTTAGATATAGGTGTACGTGTATAGTTTATGAATAATTATATGGAAAATTAATGGGAAAATTTAAAAAAATAATCCCTACAAATTCATACTCTATATATTTTTGTTTTAATTTTTTAATTTTTTCTTATCATATACATTAAAATATATTATTATTGTCTATAAAATAGTATAGAAATTTAAAATTTATTATAACTCCAAAACAAATAGTTATGTAAGGTGTAAATGTATCTAAAATACTTTCATCCTTGTATTCATTTTTATGAGAAATGATATATTACTATAATGATATAAACATAAAAATAAAATATAATGGATGATGTAACATCGAAAATTTAGAAAAGAAAATAAATCATTAACATATTAAGTATCCCTATTAAAAAATTTTGAGTAATCACAGTCATCATACTCTACAACTTTCTCCACCTATAACTATTTATGCGTATGACCAACCAAAATTATTCCTATACAAATTTTCAATCCATAATTTAATTAAAATATGTTTGGGGATATTCTATTTTTCTGGTAATAATCCAATTTATGGTAGAAATAATCAAGAGGATAAGTGAGGTGGATAAAAACCACTATAATAGTTGAAATAAAACAATATTTACTACAAAAAGATTGATATTATGCTACCATAACTAAGGAAAATTACTAATGATAAAGATAAATTGGTATTTTGATTGAATGATGGTTAATTATAAATGTTTATTGACACTGGTTGGTGCTTATTTTTATTTTAGTTGGGGAGAAAATAAGAGGGGTGGTAGTAGTAATAATTGAAATGATTGTCTCAATAATAGAATTATTATCCATATATTAGCTCATTAGATAAGTATATATGTCATTATTAATTTTTTTCCCTAGAAATTATCTTCATCTATAATTTTATCCCCCTCTCCATACATGTCCCCCCTTCTTCTTCAATATATTGTACATTCATCCTCATCAAATTAATTTCCATCATCAATAAGTTATTTCCTTTTTAGTGTTTTATTCCATTCCTCAAGAGAAGAAAAGGTTTCTGGTCTTTGAGTAATGTAGTTTGGAATGAAACATGATGGTGTTTGGATCATGGTAGCTATATATACCTTATACTTCTACAAAGTTTCTATTATCACATGTAGCTACTACTTCCCAAGGGCTATGGGGTCATGAAAGGGTATAGTTATAGTAGAATGATAAGGAGTAACTTCATATATATTAGCGGATGATATAGATTATTTGGTGTGATGGTTAAAATAATATTTATTTGTTTATTTATTAATGAAATAATCAAAAAATAATAATTAAATTATATAGACTCTGAGAATTTTCATCATGCATTTGTGATCTCTAGGGAATACTATTATTTTAAAAGTCAATAGTGTGAATATCATCAAAATAAATCCCAAATTAATGGTATACCCATATATCACCATCATGAAATAGACCTTAGATATCAACTTGGATATAGTGGTCCTAGCATCATCAAGGGAGGTTGGGTTTTGGTACCAATGAAAAGAAACAACATGGGGAATTCTAAAGATCTCATGATTAGGATTCATAAAATTCTCTTCTATCTCAGGATAATGAGGGTATTTTCCCTTAAGTCATAATCATTCAATCCATTTATGTGCACTCACATTTTTTGAAAAATTATTAGATATGGGAATTATAGCATTCTTAAAGAAATTATTGGCCATAAAATATCAAATATACAATAATAGTTAACCAATATCATTATTAAATGGCCAACAAATGATCATACGTATAGCCTTAAATCTCTTATTCTATAACATGTTAACCAAGATAACGTTAATTTTTATGGGTGGTACCTAAATAAAAAAATAGCCGGTGTTAATATCTCATTGATTAAATTCTACATAGTTATCCCATTGAATGATTAAATATGTTATAAGTACATGACCAATCACATTAATAGATGTATATTTTAAATTAAAACTACTGTAATGGGTTGAATAATTTTCATTAAGGTATCACCTATGATGAAATTATTTTCTATGGAAATATTCCCCTCATGTTTTCTCAAGATCTATGTGGGTACATACCTCTAATGGGAAAAATATCACTAAATAGATTCCCAACATCCACCCAAACTTTCTAATTAAAGTCTATCATTTTTTACCCCCAGTCTAATGAACTAAATATATGTTCACAAATTATAAAATGTTGTAAAACTATAAAATGAGTTCTTAAGCTAGTTTGATCCATGACATCAACAATTTCATTAAAATTAATATTTTTTTATTAAATCCTACACACCATAATCTATATATTAGTTTAGTATTTTACCTATATTTATTCACCAAGATTCTAAATCCTCCTTGGTACTGTGATCTATTTCCCTATAAAACATTAAAAATGAATTTAATTTATTATAAACATCCCCTGGAGTGGAAAATGTATATCAGTTTAGTTTTGTGTTTTATTGAATGTCTTTAGTAAGGAGTTAAAATTATTATTAGATTCTATGGAGTGATTGGATAGTAGTTATGAATAATTTACATGGGGATGGTTGAAATGGTTCTTAGTATTTGGCTAATGGATATATTCTTCTAACCCAATATAATATGTTAACCAAAAATTACTAGGTTGAAAATGTACCACAATTATCCCCATGTTATGATGAAAAAAAATTATTATTAAACATAGAAAACCTAATTCAGCAAATTTTAATATTATCCACTGAATAAACCAAGTTCTATTTTCTAAAAGAAAATAATAGAAATAAATGAAAAAAATTTACAACATAATATTTTTTGGATTGAAAATAAGTCATCATCAGAGGTTAATATCAATTTATAATAACATTGAAACTAGTTTCTGATTAAAATATTGTCATATTCTTGATCATACAAATTATAGGCCACTATTTTTACACCCATTTAAATCCCTCTACTCATTCATTTACTTCCAACACATTGCCTACTTTTTTGGTAAATGTTGAGTTATTTTGAAAAAAATATAATAAAAAAAATTATATATGATACCTATATTATATTATATATTCATTTTTTAACAAACACTATTGAAAAATTATTACGTAACTTTTAAAGGAAAAAATTACACAATACATTTCTTCCACCATAATAATCTTTTAGATTTATCAATAGTAACATATGATTACATCATATTACTATCCCCATTCAATATATGTAATATTTTTCCATCTAGGAATAATATAAATCATTGTACCACTTCCATTATGCTTTGGAAAATAAATCATGTGAGGAATGTCCTTCAATTCAACTATTTTCTATAGATTAAAGTGGTTTCTAGACATGGATAACTAACAAAATATTTGACATTAGAATAATTTCTAATTATTCACCACTAAGAAATATATATGAACCCAAATGCCTCTTCCATTAATTGAATATAATTTTTAGCTTAATGGTTACCCCACTACTCATTTATTCACCCAAAACTGACCAAGGATATGTATAACCTATCCTCATCATATACAAAATACATTTTTCATCATATTTATAGATTAATATATATTTTATAATTTATTAAACTAGTAAAATTATGTCAAATATCTTTTGGATTAAGTGATACTTTATAACACCCCGACCCCAGTTACCCAGAGTCGGTGCATTATTACATAACATTGGAATTATCACAAAAGATCAAGTCTCAAAAGACAGATTAGTTTTATAGACTCGGAAACACTAGATTTATTCATAAGGTTTTCATTACATCATAAAATGGAAAACTACAACAAGATTTTTTACAAAGACAACACTAAGGTACCATATACTACACTTGTAGGTCAGTCATAATATACTTCTTCGCATCCTAGAAAAAATAAAACATAGAAATGGGTGACCTCATATGCTCAGTAAGGATAAAAATATAGTGAAAACATTCAAAAATAAGCATAAAAATTTAAGGCAATGTATAACTAAAACAAAAACCTTTTAAACTTGAACATCAGAATAATATAGAAAAAATAAAATGAAATAATTCCATTAACTTATTCACATGGATATTCTTCTAGTCGAATAACCAAATTCAATATCAATAACAACTTTCATAATGATGGAATGCATAATTCCAGACTTTCATAACCACATAGTCAAGGCCTTGTGCCAAGACTAAAAATAATATTCTCTCAAGGCCTTGTGTCAAGACACTATTTTGTCTTATGAGACCTACTGATGCATCGAGGACAGGCTACACCTGTCACTTACTAAGTCCAATGAATTCCTCATATGAACAAGGTTAAACATTACATAAACATTCGTATTAAAACTAGCATACAAAATGTCAATAATTTCTCCATAAAACATGAATGGTATAAAAAATAAAACATCCATAGTCAAACATATCACAAAACCATCAATACAATATGGAAATTTTGTATCATAATATATCAAATTCAAATAAGCTTAAAATCTATCAAAGGAAACTGATATAGATGAAATCAAAACTATTTGAGATAAATATATCATTTTTCAATACTTTAAATGTCAAATAATTATAAAAGAGAAAATTTACTTTGAATATATTATTATAAGATTGTAAGAGAAGCTTCAACATGGTTATAACGGCGAAAAATAACTGCACCCGCCATATAAATTTATAAAAACATTCTTACATTAATTTTGTCGAAAAGGATAAAAAGGACCTTTCTTGGAAAACGACAGAAATATAATTTAATAAAAATCTTATAAAAAGTCAAAAAAGGGTATAAATAACATTAACCGATAGTCTTTAAAATAGTAAGAATGTTATGAAATATATTTTTAAGAGACGTGGATGTAGATGATAAAGAGGTCCCTGTAGATAATTATGTATAACCAACCTCAGATAATGAAGAGATTGTGAAATAAACCCTTACCTCGTAATTTTTATTGGTCGAGGGTAGGTTAAACACATATATAATAGTTAAATAATTGTTATTTAATTATAAAAGAATCATATGCATAAATATAATATCATATATGATTATCTAATATTTCTTTGTTAATAATATTTTTGTATTATCGTCGTTTCAGGTGTTCACCTACTCATTTTATTATTTTTGTTTTGTTATATAAGTCGTGTTTGTTATATATTGGTTGTATATTATTCATATCCAGAATGATATAAAGTCCTTAAACATTATTTGTAATCATAAAATGAAAATTAGTCATGAATGGATATGATGGAGAATGAATCTCATCGCGTTCGTGGAGACGGTAATCTGTACGTACGCGCAAGCGACAATATAATTCTTTTGATATTAAAATCAAATATAATTGGATGTTATATCATATATAAAGAATAATTATCATATTATATTTGTTATTTACATCAATAATACATCATTATTATACTCATACAAATAATAATGTATTGAATATCAACTACACCACAACATGGAGACGGTAAGCTGTATGTACGCACGTATAATGACATGTCATTAAAAAGAAAGATATAATAACGAATATGGTTGTAACATATTTATAATAACATCATAGTATATATATTATACTGGATTTATTATTTTATAATGGAAAAAATAAGGAAGGAAGAAGTTGAAGACGAAAAGAACTTGAATGTGGTGATAAAATATTTATCTCTTCTACCGGTTCTTCCGATTGATTTGATCAAAAGGGCTCCTTAACTTGGCTTCCGAACTAAAATAATGAATCTAGGATGAAGGGAGGGTAGTTTATAGGGTATTTGGGTAGTTTTTGGCCGATCCAAATGGCTTTTAAGGTGTGAATTAAAGATAAGGGGGAGTGCCTATTTATAAGAGGGGTGAGGGGCACCTTATGAAAAGCTAGAAATATTATTTTATAATAAAATAAATTTTGATTTGTAATGTCTCCAAAGTTGTTATGTAATGTATAAGGTAGGTATGGGTCTAATAAGACACAAACAAAATGTTTTAGATAGTATTTGGTCACTATATTATCATTATCTTTTAGATTTAACTCTTAGTTAAATAGTTTGACATTTACCATGTCTCTCTGTATTTTTATATTATATGGTTAATAAACATAATATACACTTCCAAGAGAACCTGAAGTGGTTTATTAATGTTAAAAATATCATTATATATGCCTTTTTTCCCAACCATATATTTTTAGGAATATAATATCAATTAATAAAATAATATTTGTTTTAAAAACTCTTTTATGTCAATTTTGACACAATTTGATATTATATTCTTTCTAAATAAATAACATCATTATTACTTCGAATAATATTCATCTAACCAACCCTAATATGTATTATTAACCTATAAAATTGTTTTAATTCATAAAAAGTCTCAAATTACATTTATTTGGATATCTATAAGGTCAATTATGTCAATATTTCATTAATTAGGTAATTACCGCATCATTATTGTTTCATAAATAAATTAAATTAGATAATGTATTAAAAATATAAATTAAATTATATTCTGTAAGAAATATGTTTATCTTTCTAATGATTATTTATAGTCAAATTTATCTTCTGTATAATTCTATACTAAAATTTTTTAAGTTATTAAAAATTGATTTTAACTCTTTTAACTCTTCTTTGAATTAAATAATCATAAATGTCCTAATCTAATCCAGGTGGACCAAAGAGGTTCATATTTTATTACTATGTTTGTTTTTGGATGAATTATACTTATCTAATAGAATATGGACATGTCTAATGGTAATAATAATATCATTTTAACCCTTAATTACCCTATTTACTTTTAACCGTGGTAAATAAAAGTAAAAAAGTTAATATTCACCAAAAATTATTTTGATCTTATTGAGACAAATTTTATGTACTAATATCAACCAATTATCTTTGATTTTTGAAATTACACTCACATAAGCAGTAAAATTATTTTTTATGTGAATTTGAAAATTCTTTTCGGAGGTGGGTAAAAGAGGGTGAAAAGTTCAATGAAATTTATATATATATAAATTTATTATAAAATGACACCAATGAATTACAATGAACATATATAGATATTATGTATCTATTTTTACCAAACATAAATTTAAATAAAATAATTAATTATTTAAATAAAAATTCGGTTATAACCATTAACTCAGTGTTTTCACAATTCCTCAAAAATTGAATGTTTTCATAAAAATACCAAAAATTCACCCTTCGCTAATTTCGATATTCTGAATCCAAAAATGAATTCCATTTTGAAAGATAAAATTTATAAAATTTTAAAAAGTGGGTATTACTATTCATCATGGATAGTTTGATTGGTTTTGGTGTGTTAGAACTCGAAGTTGCGTACAACACAAACTATTGTATTATTCAAAGAGAAGCGTACCACAGAAGCTTGGGTTATTACATTCTCCCCTCCTTCAAATAATTTCATCCTTGAATTTTTTAGAATATTACTTCATAAAAATACTCCAGTGGTTCTTCATCATATGTTCCTCGGGTTTCCATGTTGCCTCTTTCATCTTATGGTTTCTCCATATAACATTTACCAAATGAGTTTTCCGGTTTCTCAGAACATGTTCTCTTTTATCAAAAACCTTAATAGGCGCATCGAAATAAGACAGATTAGGTTCCTGTTCTGATTCCTCATAGGTGAGTACATGTGTTTGGTCAAGCATTTAATTTCTCAACAGTGATATGTGGAATACATCGTGAATTTTGGAGAGACTTGGTGGCATTTCCAACCGGTAAGCAACAACCCCAATTCGTTCTACAATTTTGAATGGTCTGATGTAATGGGGTTAAATTTACCCTTATTTCCGAAACATATAACACCCTTCCATGGAGATACCTTCAAGAAAAAATGATCTCCTACCTATAATTCCAAATCCTTAATTTGATTATCGGTATAGCTCTTCATCCTACTTTGAGATACTTTGATGTGGGTTTGGATTAACTTCTCCTTTTCAGTCGTTTCCTCCCCATGTTCTAGGCCTATGAGTTTTATTTCACCAACATCATCCCAACAGGTTGGTGTGCAACATCTCCTTTCATATAATGCTTCAAATAGTTCCATTTGAATACTTGAATGAAAGCTATTATCATAGTAAAATTCTACCAGAGGTAAATATTGATCCCACATACCTTGAAATTCATGGAGGCAGGATCTCAACATGTTATCTAAGGTTTGATTAATCCGTTTTGATTGTCCATTAGTTTGATGGTGGTAGGTAGTGCTCAAATGAAGTTCATTATCTAGTGATTTCTGAATACTTTTCTAGAATCTTGATTTAAAACAAGGATCACAATAAAAAACAATCGATAGGGGTACTCCATGAAGTCACAAAACTTCATTAATATATAGTCTTGTTAGACGTTCAAGTGGTAAATATTCTCTTATAGCATGAAAATTTGCTTAATTGGTAATACAATCAACAATGAACCATATTGCATTGTTCCTTCTAAGAGTATTTGGTAGTACCATGGCAAAGTCCATCGTAATATTATCCCATTTCCACTTAGGTATATGAAATGGTTGCAAGACTCCTCCCGGATGTTGCCTTCCTGCTTTCACTTATTGACAAACCATACATCATGACACAAAATCAGAATTCTCCTTCTTCATGTTGTCTCACAAAAATATTCCTTCAAATCTCTATAGTTTTTGGTGCTCAAAGGGTGTATATGGAAATTGCGACTATGATCATGTTCCAACAATTCCCTTTTTAGATCAGGTATATCGGGAACACAATTTCTCTTCCCAAAATTCAAAATTTTGTCTTAATACACAATTGAACTCAATGTCCAATCATTCACAGCTTTAATCTTCTATTGAAACTCTTCATCACCAGTCTAATAACTCTTTATCATTTCTAGTAAATATGCTTTGGAAACCATTTGAAAAAGCGTTGTTGTTTCACCTTCCATGGTAATTCCCATATCCATTTCTACTAGATCCATGTATATAGGATCCTTTTTAACTCTCATCTTTTTCAAAAATCCAGGATATTTTCTACTCAAAGAATATACCACCTTATTTTCCTTCCCCATGTGGTAGTGTATCATGAAATCATAATCATTGAGTAGTTCAAGCCTTCTCCTTTGCCTCATGTCGAGTTCTTTCTGTGAGAAAATATACTTAAAACTCTAATGATCGGTATATATCTCATATTTTTCACCATAGAAATAATGTCTCCCTATCATCAAAGCAAAGATTACAGCTACTAACTCAAGATCAGTAGTAGGAGTGTTTTTCTCATGAATTTATAGTTGTCTTAATGCATAGATAATAACTCTCTCCTTCTGCATAAGGACACTACCTAGTCCCCTCTTTGAAGAAACACTAGAAATAAAAAACCCATCATTCTCCGATGGTAGAGTCAAGATAAGAGCATTGAATAATATTATCTTCAGTTCTTAGAAACATTCTTCACACTCTTTTGTCAAAACAAATATAACCCCTTTACGTGTGAGCTTCATTAATGGGTTAGCCAATCGGGCAAAATTCTGGATGAAATGTCGATAAAAACCCGCTAAACAATTCAAACTGCGTACCTCAGTTAGACTCATTGATGATGCGAATTAATGGATTTCTCTTGTCTGAAAAGGATAAAAATTGAATCCATCCATAGAGACAATATGGCCATGACAAGAAATCTCTTGAATCCATAATTCACACTTGCTAAACTTTCCCTATAATTCATGTCTTGTAAGAGTCTTCAAGATAACGCACAACTGATTTTCATGATCTTTATAGAAAATGGAGTATACCAATATATCATTAATAAACACCACTAAAAAATCATCTAGATATTCATTGAAATCATTGTTCATTAGATAGATGAAGACATAGGGTGCATTAGTCAGCCCAAAAGGCATTAATGTAAACCCTTAATGATCGTACCTAGTTTGAAATGCAGTCTTTGGATTTTCTTCATTCTTCATGCACAACTGATGGTATCCAGACCAAAGGTTAATCATTGAAAATTAATTAGCTCCATACAGTTGGTCAAATAAATCATTAATGCGAGGTAGGGGATACTTGTTCTTTATTGTTATAGCACTGATCTCCCTGAAGTTAATGCACAACCTCAGATATCCATCTGTCTTCATAAAAAAACGATATAGGCCTCCCCATGGAAAAACATGAGGTCGAATAAATCCTTTATTACTCAATTACTCTAGTTGTTTATTTTGTTTCACTAATTCTCCAGTGGCCATTCTATAAAGGGGACTTTGATATGGGCCTTGAACCAAGAATTAAATCAATAGAAAACTCAATTTCTCGTACTAGAGGATGTCCAGGTAAATATTCTAGAAACACATCAATATATTCTTTCAGAATAGTTAAATCATCTATTTGAGCATTCCTTTACTCACACACAATTATTTCATTCTCTTCCTCCTCAATAATTTAACTTAGATGAGCTAATCGGGGTGAATCTAGATAAGAATTTGGTATTGAAAATTCTGATCTAATGATAAGGTTTTCATTGTCATCGTCATTAAAAATAGTAACCTCCTTATTCATATAATAAATTTTTGTATCATGGTCCAAATGGAAATTTATACCGAGGATCATATCATATTCAATCATGGGTATGACGATGAGATCAGTATATAAAGAACATTTATATGCTCTAATGGGAACTGATTCACAAAACATTTTTGTGATGACACTTCCCTTATGAGTTTTTACTGACAACTAAATTGTTAAATCAAATTTGAAATAACTAATTTTCATAGGAAACTGGGAATATATGAAACAGTGAGATGATTTGGAATCAAATAAATCATTTTCTATAATTGAGGAAACCATTAAATTAGCTACCACCTAGTCTTTCGGAGCTTCAACCTCAGCAGTACTATTAGAATAAGCTTGGCCTTGATCAATTTGGATTTTCTGAGGTAAGTTCCCTTGGAACTTATTACATTCATTCACATAATGTCAACTTACTCTACAATTGTAGCATTCAACATCGACAACCTCTTTCGTCCCCTTGCAATCACGAGATTTGTGGATTTTCTCACCACACTTGTAACAGAATCCCACTCCCTTCAAGAAGTACCAGGGAGTTTCTTACCACATTTACTGCAGGATGGATATTAAAAAATTCCCTTATTCCATTTATTTCCATTTATAGACTATTCAACAGATCTCTTCTTCTCTTACTTTTCTTTAAATTCGTAAGACTTTGAGAATTTTTTTTGTCTTGATTGCACATTAGAAAATATCTTGGTATGACGAGAAGGATTGTGAGACTAATTTTCAATGGAGAAATGGTTTTAACCCCTCAATGAAATGATCAATATTACTTCTTGGGTTATGTATATAATCTGTAGTATGTCTCGCTAACCTTGTATAGTAAGCTTTATACTTTGCGACATTCTCATCCACCTTTTTCCTCAAACTCAGAAATTCACATTCCATATATGCTCTATGGTCATGAGGAAAGTATTTTTCTAAGAATGTTTCATTAAAGACTCCCCATTCCATATTTGATACTTCATCATCTTCCTTCATGTTTTGAATCCATGGCCACCATTGTTCAGCATCTCCAGTGAGGCGGTAAACTATCATGATAAATTTTTCTCTTTCAGTACTCCCCAAGGCATGGAATATTTTCTCTATGGAATTTATCCATTTCTTGGATAATAGTGGATTTGTACTCCCATTGAATTTTGGTGGTTGTTTCCTCATGAAGCGATCTAACATTGATCCTCCACGGTGTGGATTAGGGTGCTACATATGGGTAAGGTTATTATTCATAAACTGAGTGAGTTATCCCAATATAGTGATATGTTGATCAGTACCAGTTGTATCACCAGCTCCACTATAATTATCTTGAGCAGGTGGGAAATACCAACATGGAGTGTGTTAATTGATATGGTTTCCATTCCTTCCACTAGGCACCATTTATAAATAATGGCATAAACTAGATTAGTTTATGAATCGAAATACATAAATCTCAACTTGTAAAACACATAAAATAAACTGAAAAAATTATGGATATAATCCATAATCATAAAAATGTTATATTTGAGGAAGTATATACTCATAAACCCTTCATAATAGTTTGTAAAGAGAATGAGAATTATCCTAAGCATATCCCCTGGGAGTGTCATAACCAAGAGTGTAGCAAGGCGCGTTGTTGTGCACCAATTTAAGTTCAAGTCTAGCTCAAAGCGGTGTTTTCTGGTTTTACCACTAGGTACATCTATGTTAGAGACACCTATACCTGCCCATATCTATACATGGATGTATTGCTTGGAAAACTCACCGAGTCTCTACAATACCCAAATTATAGAAGTACTTCTATACTAATCCTCAATATCTATCATAGGGTAATGTGCTCTAATCACAGTTTATCTAAATATATATTCAAAGGTTTTTGGAAAAATTCTCTGATACAAACCATAATGCCCTGACCCAAGTTACCCAGAGTCGGTTCATTAATTCATAACATTGGCATGATCACAAAAGATCATGTCTTGAAATACCGACTAGTTTATTAGCCTTGGAAACACTAGATACATTAATAAGGGTTTCATTACATAATAAAATAGAAAACTACAAAAAAATTGTTTCCAAAGACATCCCTAATATCCCATAGAAAACCTCTGCAGGTCAGTCATAATATTATTCATCACATCCTGGGAAAAACAATACATAGAAATGGGTGAGTTAAGATGCTTAGTAAGGATAACAATATAGCAGAAACTTTTATAAATATGCATAATCATTTAAGGTAATTTATAACTAAAACAAAAGACTTTTAAACTTGAGCTTCAGCATAATATGGAAAACATAAAATGAAATAAATCCACTTACTTATTCACATAAAAATTTTACTAGTCGAATAATCACATGTAATATCAATAACCAATTTCATAAAGATGAAATGCATAATGAAAAACTTTCATAACCATATAGTCAAGGCCTTGTTCCAAGACTACAAATAAGATTTTGGAAAGGCCTAGTGTAAAGAAACTAGTTTGTCTCCTGAGACCTACCGATGCATCAAGGAAAAATAGTGGGCTCCACCCATCACATACAATGTCAAATACATTCCTCATATGAACAGGTTTAAAAAAACATAAACATTCATATTAAAACATGCATGTGAAATGTCAATACTTTCTCCATAAACCATTAATGGTATAAAAAATTACACATCCACAGTCAAACATATCAAAAAACCATCAATACAATAGGGAATTTCTGTATCATAATAAATCAACATCAAATAAGCTTAAAATCCATCAAAGGATGTTGACATAGATGAAATCAAAACTATTTGAGAGAAATATCTCTTTTTTGAAAAAATTTAAAAGTCACATAATTTTAAAAGAGAACCTTTACCATGAAAATGTTATTATAATCTTGTAAGGGAAGCATCGACAAGGTTATAATGGTGGAAAATAGCCACATCCGTCGTATATGTTTAAAATAAATTACATTAATTTTGTCGAAAAGGATAAAAAGGACCTTGCTTGGAAAATGACAGAAAGAATCCCTTATAAAAATCTTATAAATAGTCAAAAAGGATTTAAAATAAATTAACCCATAGTCTATAAAATAGTAAAAATGTTTTGAAATTCATTTTTTAGAGACATGGATGAGGATGATAAAGAGGTCCCAGTAAATAGTTACATGTAAACAACCTCGGATAATGAAGAGATTGTGAAATAAACACTTACATTGTAATTTTCCGTAGTCGAAGGTAGGTTAACCTCTTATATAACAGTTAAATCATTGTTATTAAATGATACTGGAATCATATACAAATATATGATATCATATATGATTTTTTTAAAATTTCTTTGTTAATAATATTTTACTATTATCGTCGTTTCGGGTGGACACTTACTCATTTTATTTTTTATGTTTTGTTACATAAGCCAAGTTTGTTATGTATAGTTTGTATATTATTCATATCCAAAATTATATCAAGTCTTTATTAATTATTTTTAATCATAAAATGAAAATAATTCTTGAATGGATACGATGGGGAATGAATCTCATCGCGTTCATGGAGACGGTAATCCGTACGTACCAACAAGCGACAATATCATTATTTTGATATTAAAATATTATATAATTTTATGGTATATAATATATACAGAATCATTATCATGATATATTTTATATTTACATCAATAATAAATCAATATTATACCCATCCAAATAATAATGAATTGAAAAACAACTACACCACAACGTGGAGACGGTAAGCCGTACGTATGCACGTATGGTGACATGTCATTCAAAGGATTGATAGTATAATGAATATGGTTGTACCATATTTAAAATAAAGTAACATTATATAGAAGATATTGGATTTATTATTTTAAAATGGAAACAACATGTAAAGAAGAAGTGTAAGAAGAAAAGAACTTGAAAGAGGAGATGAAATATTTACCTCCTCTACGGGTTCTTCCTTCTGATTTGATCAAAAGTGATTCTTTGGTTGCCTTTTTGACTAAATAAATGCCTCTAGGATAAAGGTAGGTTAGTTTAGAGGGTATTTTGGTACAGGTTGGCGAATCCAAATGTCTTTGAATGTGTGAATTAGATAGATTGAATAGTGCCCTTTTATAAGAGGGGTGAGGGGCACCTTAGGAAAAGCTAGAACAATTATTTTATAATAAAATAAATTTAGGTTTATAATGTCTCAAAATTAGATTATTTAAAGTAAATGGTGGGTATTATTCTAAAACCACAAAAACAATATGTATTAGACAGGTTTGGGTCACTATATTAACGTTATCTTTTAGATTTAACTCTTAGTTAAATAGTTTGACATTTACCATGTCTCTTTGTATTTTTATATTATATGGTTAATAAACAAACTATATGCTTACAATAGAACCCCAAGTGTTTCATTAATGATACACCTATCATTATATAATTTGTTTGGAAGATCTTTAGATTTTTATGAATAGATTATCAATTAATAATATAATACTTTGTTTTAAAAACTCTTTTATGTCAATTTGGACACAATTTGGTATTTTGTTCTTTAGAAATTGATAAAAGCAATATTACTTAGAATAAAATTCATCTAACCAACCCTAATATGTAATATTAACCAAAATAATTATTTTAAGTTATAAAAAGTCTCAAATTACATTTATTTTGATATTTATAATGTCAAATATTTTAATATTTCATTAATTACGTAATTGCAACATCATCATTGGGTCACAAATAAATTAAATTATTTAACTTCTTAAAAATATAAATAAAATACCATTATGTAGAAAATATTTTTATCTTACTAATGAATATTTATAGTCTAATTTATCTAATTTATAACCCTATATTAAAAATGTTTTAGTTATTAAACATTGATTTTAACTCTTTTAACTCTTGTTTGAATTAAATAATAATAAATGTCCTAATATAATCCAAGTGGACCAAAAAGGTTCATATATAATTCCTAAGGTTATTTTTGGTCGAAATATACTTATCCAATAGAATAAGGTCATGTGTAAGGGTAATAATAATATCATTTTTACCCTCAATTACCCAATTTAATTTTAATCGTGGAAAATAAAAGTAGAATGTTACTATTCACCAAAAATTAATTTTATACTATTGAACCAAATTTTACTTATTTATATTGACCATGTATCTTTGATTTTTGGAATTCCACTCACAGAAGTGGTAAAAAAAATTATGTGAATTTTCAAATTTTCTTAGGAGGTGGGTAAATGACGTTGAAAAGTTCAATAAACTTTTTATATATCTAAACTTATTATAAAATGATTCCAATGAATTAAATTGAAAATATATAGGTATTATGTATCTATATTGACTTAAAATAAATTTAAATAAAATAACTAATTATTTAAATAAAAATTTGGTTTTAACCAAAAACTCAGTGTTTATCACTATTCTTCAAAAATTGAATGTTTTCAGAAAATTACAAAAAATTCACCCTAAGCTAATGTCGATATATTGAATCCAAAAATGATGTCTATTTTTAATGATAAAATTTATGAAATTCTAAAAAGTGGGTATTACTATTCATAATGTCTAGATTGATTGGTTGTGGTGTGTTAGAACAAGAAGTTGTTTACAACACACACTATTGTATTATTCAAAGATAAGCGTACCGTGGAAGCTTGTGGTGTTACATTCTCCCATCCTTCAAATAATTTTATTCCTGAAATATTTAGAATATTACTACATAAAAATACACATGTTTTTGTTAATCATAAGTTCCGCGGGTTCCCACATTGCCTCTTCCATCTTATGGTTTCTCCATATAATTTTTACCAGAAGAGTCGTCCGGTTTCTCAGAACTTGTTCTCTTGTATCAAGAACCTTGAAAGGCTCTTCGCAATAAGATAGATCGGGTTCCAGTTATAATTCTTCATATGTGAGAACATGTGTTGGGTTAGACATGTATTTTCTCAACAGTGATATGTGGAATACATCGTGAACTTTGGAGATACTTGGCGGAATTTCCAACCAGTAAGATACAGCCCCAATTCATTCAAGAATTTCTAAAGGTCCGATATACCGAGGACACAATTTACCCTTCTTATCGAAATGTATAACACCCTTACATGGGGATACCGTCAAGAATACATGATCTCATACCTGAAATTCCAAATCCTTCCTTCTATTATCGGCATAGGTATTCTTCCTAATTTGACCTGCTTTGATGTGGGTTTGGATTACCTTCTCCTTTTCCATCGTTTCCTCCAAACATTCTGGGCCTACGAGTTTTCATTCACCAACATCATCCCAACACGTTGGTTTGAGACATCTCATTCCATATAATGCTTCATATAGTGCCATCTAAATACTTGAACGGAATCTATTGTTATAGGAAAATTCTACCAAAGATAAATATTGATCCCACATACCTTGAATGTCATGTGATCCTGACCTCAACATGTCTTCTAAGGATTGAATAGTCTGTTCTGATTGTCCATCAGTATGATGGTGGTAGGTAGTGCTCAAATGAAGTTCAGTGTCTGGGGATTTCTGAAGACATTTCCATAATCTTGATGTAATATGTGGAGCACTATCAGAAACAATCGATAGGGGTACTCCGAGAAGTCTCAAAACTTCATTAATATATAGTATTATTAGAAATTGAAGGGGTAAATCTTCTCATAAAGCAAGAAAATATGCTGACTTGGTAAGACGATAAAAAATGACCCATATTGTATCGTTCCTTCTAGGAGTCCTTGATTGTCCCATGATAAATTCCATTGTAATATTATCCCATTTCCACTCAGGTATAGGAAGAGGTTGAAAGAATCTTGGTCGTTGCATTACATCTTTCACTTATTGACCAACCATATATCTGGCCACAAAATCAGCAATCTCCCTCTTCATGTTGTCCCACAAAAAAGGTTCCTTCAATTATCTATTCATTTTGGTGCTCCCATGGTGTATAGGGAAATTGGAACTATAATCATCATCCCACAATTCCATTTTTAGATCAGGTATATTCGGAACACAAAGTCTCTTCCCAAATTTCAAAATTCCATCTTCATACACAATGTCACTCAATCTCCATTCATTCACAGCATAAATATTCTTTTGAAAATTTTCATCACCGGTCTAAGAACTCTTTATCCTTTCTAGTAAAGTTGGTTTAGAAACCATTTGAAAAATCATTGATGTTTCACCTTCCATAGTTATTCTCATATCCATCTTTACTAGATCAATGTATATAGGATCCTTTTCAACTATCATCTTGTTCAAAAATCCATGATCATTTCTTCTCAAAGCATCTTCCACCTTACTTTCCCTCCCTTAGTGGTAGTGTATCATGCAATCATAATCCTTTAGTAGTTCAAGACCTATCCTTTGCCTCATGTTTAGTTATTCCTGTGAGAAAATATACTTCAAACTCTTGTGATCGGTATATATCTCAGATTTTTTACCATAGAGATAATGTCTCCATATCATCCAAGAAAAAATTACAGCTGCTAACTTGAGATCATGAGTATGACAGTTTTTCTCATGAATTTATAGCTATCGTGATGCATAGGTAATAACTCTATCATTCTGCATAAGGACACAACCAAGTCCTCTATTTGAAGCATCACTATAAATAACAAACCCATCATTCTCTGATGGTAGAGTCAAGATAGAATAATTGACTAATAATATCTTCAGTTCTTCAAAACATTCTTCACAATATTTATTCCAAACAAATTTAACCCCATTACGTGTGAGCTTCATTAATGGGTTAGCCAATCAGGAAAAATTCTGGATGAAGCGTCGATAATAACCTACTTAACCTATAAAACTACATACCTCGGTTATACTCATTAGTGTTGGCCATTCGTGGATTACTCTTGTCTTATAAGTATCAACATAAATTCCATCCTTAGAGACAATATGGCCAAGAAAAGAAATCATATGAAGCCAGAATTCACACATGCTAAACTTCCCGTATAATTTATGTCTTCTAAGAGACTTCCGGATAATACACAACTGAATTTCATGATCTTCCTAGATTTTGAATTATACCAAGATATCATCAATAAATACCACTACAAAATCATCGAGATATTATTTTAAAAAACAGTTCATTAGATCCATGAAGACAGAGGGTGCATTAGTCATCCCAAAAGGTATTACTGTGAACTCGTAATGCCCATACCGGGTTCAAAATACTATTTTCAGAATGTCTTCCTTCTTCATTCACAACTAATGGTATCCAGATTGAAGTTTAATCCTTGAAAATTATTTCACTCCATGTAGTTGTTCAAATAAATCATCAATGTGAGGTAGGGGATACTTGTTCTTTATTGTTATAGCATTGATCTCTTTTTAGTCAATGCACAACCTCATAGATCCATATTTCTTCTTTACAAAAAGGACATGGGATCCTCATTGGGAAACACTAGGTCGAATAAATCCCTTATTACTCAATTCCTCTAGTTGTCTCTTTAGTTCCACTAATTCCACAGTGGCATTATATAAAGGGGTCTTCAATATGGGTCGTGAACCGGGAATTAAATCAATGAAAAACTCAATTTCTTATTCTAGAGGATGTCCAGGTAAATCATCTAGAAACACATCAACGTATTCTTTCACAATAGATACATCATCTATTTGAAAATTCCTTTCCTAACCTATAGTTATTTCATTCTCTTCCTCCCCAATAATTTAATTTAGTTGAGCTACTGTAGGTAGATCTAGATAAGAATTTGGTGGTGAAGATTTTTCTCTAAAGATAAGGTGTTCTTTATCATTGTCATCAAAAATAGTAACCTCCATTTTCTTACAATAAATATTTGCACCATGGTCCGAAATCCAATCCATACTAAGGAATATATTAAATTTAATCATGCATATGACGATGAGATCAGTAGATAAAGAACATTTATATTCTCTGATGGGAACTGATTCACAACACATTTTTGCGATGAAACTTCCCTTATGAGTTTTGACTGAGAACTACCTTTTTAAATCAAATTGGAAATTTCTAATTTTCTTATAATACTAGGAAGATATGAAACAATGCGATGATCTAGAATCAAATAAAGAATTTTCTATACTTTAGGAAACCATTAATTTACCTTCCACCATGTCTTTCGGATCTTCAGCCTCAGTAGTAGTGATAGCATAAGCTTGTCCTTGATCCCTTGTCCTTTTCTAAGGGATGGTCCCTTGGAACTTAAGAAATTAATTTTCATAATTCCCCCTTCCTCCACAATTGTAGCATTCAACATCGACAACCTTTTTCTTCCCCTATAAATCATGATCATGGTGTCCTTTTTCACCACATTTGTAACAGACTACCATTCCCTTCAGGCATGTACCAGGGAGTTTCATCCCACATTTGCTGTAGGATAGATATTCAACTTTTCCCTTCTTCCATATATTTCCATTTCCTGAGTGTTCAACAGATCTCTTCTTCTCTTGCCTTCCTTTGATTTCTTATGACTTAGAGAATTCTTTTTCTATCTTGATTGCACATGAGATATTATCTTGGTGTGATGATGTAACGCCCCGACCCCAGCTACCCAGAGTCGGTGCATTACTTCGTAACATTGGCATGATCACATGAATGATCAAATCTCGAAAGACCGATTGGTTTAGTAGCCTTGGAAACACTAGATATATTCATAAGTTTTACATTACATCATAAAATGAAAAACTACTACAACAACATAATGTTTCCACAATCCACACTATTAACCCCTCATAAAATCCCTGCAGGTCATTCATAACTTACTTCTTCACATCCTGGGAAAAATAAAACATAGAAAAGGGGTGAGCTCAAATGCCCAGTAAGGATAACAATATAGCGGAAACTTTCATAAATAAGAATAAACATTTAAGGCAATGTATAACTAAAACAAAATCCTTTTAAATATGAACTTTCAACATGGTATGGCATAAATAAAATGAAATAATGCCATTTACTTATTCACATGGATATTCTACTAATCGAATAATCACATGCAAAAATCAATAACCACTTTCATAATGTTGGAATGCATAATGCCAGACTATCATAACCACATAGCCAAGGCCTCGTGCCAAGACTACAAATAAGATTTTGTCAAGGCCTTGTGCCAAGACACTAGTTTGTCTCATGAGACCTACCGATGCATCGAGGAGCTATAGCGGGCTCCACCCGTCACTTATTAAGTCCAATGCATTCCCATATGAAAAGGTTTAAATATAACATAAACATTCGTATTAAAACTAGCATACAAAATGTCAATACTTTCACCATAAACTATGAATGGTATAAAAATATCACATCCACAGTCAAATATATCACAAAACCTTCAATAAAATATAGAAGTTTTGTATCATAATAAATCAACTTCAAATAATCTTAAAATCCATCAAAGGATGTTGACATAGATGAAATCAAAATTCTTTTTTAAGAAATATCTCCTTTTATTTTGAAATCATTTAAGATCCATATAAAATAGAACATTTTCTTTAAAAATAATCTTATAAGCTTGTAAGGAAAGCTTTGAAGATTTTATAATGGCGTAAAATAACCGCACTCGCCGTATAAGTTAAAAAAAACATTCTTACCTCAATTCTGTCGAAAAGGTTAAAAAGGACCTTGTTTTGAAAACGACGGAAAGATTCCTTTATAAACCTCTTATAAAAAGTCAAACAAGGGTATAAATGACTTTAACCCATATTCTTGTAAATATTAAAAATGTTTTGAAATACATTTTTAAGAAACATGGATGTGGATGATAAAGATATCCCAGTAGATTATTACGTATAAACAACCTCGGATAATGAAGAGATTGTGAAATAAACCCTTACCAATTTGGTAAATTATGAAACATACAACCCATAAAAGAGGTATCATACAATTAATATGTAAATACACATAAATTAGAGTGTATTACACAAAGAATATAATTATGGGCAGTACATACACCTCACAAAGGTGATGGTGGCAATATGGCATGAATCTCACGGAAATAAGGAGTGAGATGAAAACCCCTTACCTTGTACTTTTCCTTGGTTGGGGTAGGTTAAACTCCTGTATAATGGTGAAATATTTGTTATTAAATTATACAAGAATCATATATATTAATATGATATCATATATAATCTTTTAATATTGATTTGATAATAATATCTTAGTATTATCATTATATCGGGTGTTAACTTACTTGTTTTCTTTTATATGTTTTGTTACGTAAGACATGGTTGTTGTATCTTATTCATATCCAAAATGATATCCAGTCCTTAAACATTATTTTTAAATCATCAAATGATAATTATACTTGAATGGATATGATGGAGAATGAATCTCATCGCGTTCGTGGAGACGGTAGTCCGTACGTACGCACGAGCGACAATATCATTCTTTTGATATTAAAATAATATATAAATGGATGGTATATCATATATACAGAATCATTAACATGTTATATTTATTATTTACATGATTTACCAATCATTATTATACCCATCCAAATAATATTATATTGAATAACAATTACACCACGACGTGGAGACGGTAAGCCGTACGTACGCACGTATGGTGACATGTTATTAAAAGGGTGGATAGAATACTGAATATGGTTGTACCATATTTATAATAACATCACAGTATATGTAATATACTGGAGTTATTATTTTAGAATGGTAAGAACAAAGAAAGAAGAAGTGGAAGAAGAAATGAACTTGGAGAATGGTGGTGAAATCATTACCTCTTCTTCGGGTTCTTCCTTTTGATTTGATCAAAAGGGCTCCTTAGGTTGGCTTTCTGATCAAACTAAGGCCTCTAGGTTGTAGTGAGGGATGTTGGGAGAGTATTTGGGCAGAGTTTGGCCGAACCAAAGTCTTTGAAGGTGTGAAGAAATGAGAAGGAGGAGTGCCCTTTTATAAGAGGGGTGAGGGGCACCTTTGGAAAAGCTAGAAATATTAATTTATAATAAATTCATATTCGGTTTCTAATGGCTCCAAAGTTGATTATTAAAAGGTTAAGGTGAGGATAGGTCGAAAACAACTCAACCAATAGAATTTAGACAGTTTTGGGTACTTATATTAACCTTATCTTTAAGTATTAACTCTAAGTTAATTAGTTTCACTTTTACAATGTCTCTTTGTATTTTTATATAATATGGTTAATAAACATACTATATACATCCAAGCGACCCCCAAGTGGTACATTAATGATGAACCTATCATGATATAAGTCTCTTGGCCGAACCTTAGATTTTTAGGAATTTAATATCAATTAATAATATAATATTTGTTTTAAAAACTCTTTTATGTCAATTTTGAAACTATTCAATAGTTGATTTTTGTGAAACTCATAACAGATTGATTACTTCGAACAAAGTCAATTAAATCAATCCTAATATATCATATTATCCTATAAAATTAGTTTAATTCATTAAAAGTTTCATATTATATTTTTTTTGGGTATTTATAATATCAATTATTTTAATTTTTCACTATTATAGTAATTACTGCATCATCATTGTGTCATAAATAAAATAACTTATTTAATGTCTAAAAATTATAAATAAAATATAATTATGTAGGAAATCTTTTTAGATTTATAATGAATATTTATAATCTAAAATCCAACTTATATAACCCTATGTAACAATTGTTTTTCTAAAAGATATATGCTTGTGTCATTTTTGTATTCATTTTGACTTAATTAAAATAAAGTGTCATTATCACTTAAAAGTGGATCCATGGGGTCCCAAAATCGACCCAAAGATGCCCATGGTCGACCATGTATCAACCAATATGGTTAAGACATGTTTTAGGGTAATTTAGTATTATTATAATATTAATTTTTAACCCTTATTTACCGGATTTACCCTTAACCATGGTAAATAAAATATTTACCGCAGTAATTATTCAAAATGTCTAAAAATAAAAGTTACCTATTTACACAATTTGAACATCCTGATTCCAAATATGGAATCCATTTTTATAAATTCAAAACACAGAAGTGGCAGAAATTAATTTAAAATTAATTCCTGCTGTCAAAACAAAAAGCGTGTTTTTAAGAGATAATAACTATCAAAAGATTGACACTTGTTTATATTCGGTTTAATTGTAAAATTATGTCCAATGACCAACATTATATTAAATGGTAAAAATATATTCTAAATATACTTTAAAACCACTCAAATTCACAATTTATCACTATTAATTATTTTGATTAAAAAAGTTGTTTTTAATTAAAATTTAGTAATTTTCACTATTCATCAAAATATGAAAGTTATCCGAAATGTACCAAAATTTCACCTTAGGCTAAATTAGATATTCCGAAACCAAAAATGAATTCCATTTCAAAATATAAAATATATATAATTTCAAAATTTAGGTATTACTATTCATAACGGCTAGTTTGATCGGTTGTGGTGTGTGTTAAAACTCGAAGTTGCGTACAACACACGCTACTGTTTTATTCAAAGGAAAGCGTACCGTGGAAGCTTGGGATGTTTCATTTTAAATTTTTTGATGTCTCCATTTAGTCAAAAAGCTTAAAATATTGTATTTAAAAAGGTTTCACTATCAAAAGTTGATAAAAGTGCACTACTGAAAATGAATCTGTTCTTGCATTATGACTAAGAAACTCATAATATGGATTCTAAAATTATAAGGATTATATAAAGTTAAAAATGTAGTTAATTCTATTCATGACCTCTTTTAATGGCTTTTTTTTGGTAAGTCATGGTGCAATTGAACTCGGTGTTGCGTGTAGTGCAAGTTATTGAATTATTTTGAAAAAATAACACACTATGAAATCTTGGGGTGTTACATTCTCCCCTCCTTCAATAAATTGCGTCCTCGCAATTTGAAATTGTTCTTCGAAAATAAAAGGTTGAAAATAGATAATATATTTGTGGGAAAACCCACATCGGAAATTGGGTTACTAATATTTAGTCTTAATATGAGGAAAAGAGAAATGAAAGGGTCACCACCAAATTATGATCTTGATTAGGAGAACATTGGTGGAAATTAGAGACATATAATCAGAGGAAAAACGTAAATATTTATAGGTAGTGATTGAGGTCATCAATCACAAACAAGTGTATAATTGAGGTCCTTAAACTCATCAATCTATGATGATTTGAAGTACCATCGGTTCAACAAAATATAGGGTATTGGGATAACACATTTTTGACGTTTCAAAATATCTTAGTTGAAATCCCACATCGAAAAATGAATTAACGAGGCCTCTATTTAAAATAAAGAGTCGAAAGTATGAAGATTACCGAAAATAACACATACTAGGGTTCCATGTAAGAAAATATGGATATGGAAGAAAAATCTAACAATCAATTATCTGATGGAGAGTGGTAGAGAACATGGATATGAAAAGGCCAACAATCCAAAAGCCATAAATTAGTGATGATTTAAGGTACCATCTAGGAAAACATTTTTGTTCTAAGTTGCTTTTCATAATATTGAGGAATTTATTTATGAGATTGGCTAAGATCATAAGGAGATATACTTACTTTATAATTAGAGTTTTATCCATTAATAAATTTCTACCACAAACTCATCTTTCACTCTAAAAGATAATAGAATGTAAAAAAAAATTCTATTTACACTATTCGTATAGGGTTCCAAAATAAACGAATTTATAATTCATCTACAAGATCTTTTAATAAAAACTACATTATTTAATCTAGGACATCTCGTGGGCCAGTGGTAGGTGATACACCCTTGTCGCCCTTCGGTTGCGGGTTCAAGTCTCGCAGCCTTGCCGGACGCGACGGGTTGCCGCCTGACCTCCGTGTTGTCCTTTTATGGCAATCCAAAATAATCCAAACTAGAACTATCCAAAATACTTCTATCCAAACTCACAGTCCAACATTTATAAGTAAGGTAAACATAATGTAGAACCTTTTTACCCCGTAATAGCATATGAATACCTTCATCATGTATTCTTTTAATACACCGAAACATCCTGAATTACCATATTCCTTATTGATTACATTCATGCTCCCTTATTCCATATAGAAAGCTGGATATACTTCATTAATCCAAAAATGTTTTAAACCCCAACAATGATGGAATAAAAAAATCATTAATCAGTTCCAGGGTAGTCAAGAATATCCAATATAATTTATCCAAAATAATCACATATTATTCCAAAATCACTACCTCAGTATCAGAACGATATTCTCTCAACCATATATTTTCCAAAAATTTATCCTGCTATTGAGTCACTTTTCTTTGTTCCACACAATCTCAAGTCCTTAATGAAATAGTACTGCAGTACAATCCTTATATACTCCATAATTATTATAACAAGTACATTGTTGATACAACACTCAATTGAAATAATCAACATAAGAACTCTAATCATTACTCTTCATCTGTGGTAGTATCATAACTTGATTATTATCCAATAACATCATTTGCGGCATAGTCTGATGACTGGGACATAGGTTCGTGTAGTGTCCAAAATCCTTGCAAATGAATCATTGTACATTTAAAACCATTTTCTTAACCTTGCAGTCACGTACTTTGTGCCCTTTTCCTCCACACTTATAACAAACTCCCATTCCTTTCAGGCAAGTTCCAGGGTGTTTCTTTCCACAGTTACCACATATGGGAAAATTCTTCTTTTCCCTCTTCCCTTTATCCATCTTTATCTCTTCTATCCTTTTCTTCTCTTGCTTCCCTTCAAATCCATAGGACTCAGTAAAATACATGATATTATTTCTTCATATGATGATAATACATGGGAGACTATTTCTCTTATAAATTCTAGCTTAAGACCATGAAAGATATGATCCTTCCTTCCCTTTGGATCATGTGCATTTCTGGAGTTCTCATTCATTCTACTGGGCGCCATTTCTATACAATGGCATAAACTAGATCAGTTTATGAATCAAAATACATAATCCCATACTTATAAAACACCTAACATAAATTGAACTATTTATGGATATAATCCATAATCATAAGAATGTTTTCTTTGAGGAAGTATATACTCATAATCCCTTCAAAATGATTTGTAAAGAAAATGAGAGTTATCCTAAGCATATCCCCCGGGAGTGTCGTAACCAAGAGTGCAGCAAGGCCCGTTGTCGTGCACCAGTTCCCGTTCGAGTCTAGCGCAAAGCGGTGTTTTCGGGTTTTACCCCTAGGTACATCTGTTCCAGAGCCGCCTCTACCTGCTCGTATCCAGACAGGGATGTATTGCTCGGAAAACTTACAAAATCTCTACAATACCAAAATTCTAGGAAGTTCTTCTATACTAATCCTCAAAGTTCATCTTAGGTCTACGTGCTCTAATCAGAGTTTATCTAAATCCAGCTTCCAAGGTTTGTACTAAACTTCCTCTGATACCAACTGTAACGCCCCGACCCCAGCTACCCAGAGTCGGTGCATTACTTCGTAACATTGGCATGATCACAAGAATGATCAAATCTCGAAAGACCGATTGGTTTAGTATCCTTGGAAACACTAGATATATTCATAAGTTTTACATTACATCATAAAATGAAAAACTACTACAGCAACATAATGTTTCCACAATCCACACTATTAACCCCTCATAAAATCCCTGCAGGTCATTCATAACTTACTTCTTCACATCCTGGGAAAAATAAAACATAGAAAAGGGGTGAGCTCAAAAGCTCAGTAAGGATAACAATATAGCGGAAACTTTCATAAATAAGAATAAACATTTAAGGCAATGTATAACTAAAACAAAAGCCTTTCAAATATGAACTTTCAACATGGTATGGCATAAATAAAATGAAATAATGCCATTTACTTATTCACATGGATATTCTACTAATCGAATAATCACATGAAAAAATCAATAACCACTTTCATAATGTTGGAATGGATAATGCCAGACTATCATAACCACATAGCCAAGGCCTCGTGCCAAGACTACAAATAAGATTTTGTCAAGGCCTTGTGCCAAGACACTAGTTTGTCTCATGAGACCTACCGATGCATCGAGGAGCTATAGCGGGCTCCACCCGTCACTTATTAAGTCCAATGCATTCCCATATGAAAAGGTTTAAATATAACATAAACATTCGTATTAAAACTAGCATACGAAATGTCAATACTTTCACCATAAACTATGAATGGTATAAAAATAGCACATCCACAGTCAAATATATCACAAAACCTTCAATACAATATAGAAGTTTTGTATCATAATAAATCAACTTCAAATAATCTTAAAATCCATCAAAGGATGTTGACATAGATGAAATCAAAATTCTTTTTAAAGAAATATCTCCTTTTATTTTGAAATCATTTAAGATCCATATAAAATAGAACATTTTCTTTAAAAATAATCTTATAAGCTTGTAAGGAAAGCTTTGAAGATTTTATAACGGCGTAAAATAACCGCACCCGCCGTATAAGTTAAAAAAACATTCTTACCTCAATTCTGTCGAAAAGGTTAAAAAGGACCTTGTTTTGAAAACGACGGAAAGATTCCTTTATAAACCTCTTATAAAAAGTCAAACAAGGGTATAAATGACTTTAACCCATATTCTTGTAAATATTAAAAATGTTTTGAAATACATTTTTAAGAAACATGGATGTGGATGATAAAGATATCCCAGTAGATTATTACGTATAAACAACCTCGGATAATGAAGAGATTGTGAAATAAACCCTTACCAATTTGGTAAATTATGAAACATACAACCCATAAAAGAGGTATCATACAATTAATATGTAAATACACATAAATTAGAGTGTATTACACAAAGAATATAATTATGGGCAGTACATACACCACACAAAAGGTGATGGTGGCAATATGGCATGAATCTCACGGAAATAAGGAGTGAGATGAAAACCCCTTACCTTGTACTTTTCCTTGGTTGGGGTAGGTTAACCTCCTGTATAATGGTGAAATAGTTGTTATTAAATTATACAAGAATCGTATATATTAATATGATATCATATATAATCTTTTAATATTGATTTGATAATAATATCTTAGTATTATCATTATATCGGGTGTTAACTTACTTGTTTTCTTTTATATGTTTTGTTACGTAAGACATGGTTGTTGTATCTTATTCATATCCAAAATGATATCCAGTCCTTAAACATCATTTTTAAATCATCAAATGATAATTATACTTGAATGGATATGATGGAGAATGAATCTCATCGCGTTCGTGGAGACGGTAGTCCGTACGTACGCACGAGCGACAATATCATTCTTTTGATATTAAAATAATATATAAATGGATGGTATATCATATATACAGAATCATTAAAATGTTATATTTATTATTTACATGAGTTACACATCATTATTATACCCATCCAAATAATATTATATTGAATAACAATTACACCACGATGTGGAGACGGTAAGCCGTACGTACGCACGTATGGTGACATGTTATTCAAAGGGTGGATAGGATACTGAATATGGTTGTACCATATTTATAATAACATCACAGTATATGTAAGATACTGGAGTTATTATTTTAGAATGGTAAGAACAAAGAAAGAAGAAGTGGAAGAAGAAATGAACTTGGAGAAGGGTGGTGAAATCATTACCTCTTCTTCGGGTTCTTCCTTTTGATTTGATCAAAAGGGCTCCTTAGGTTGGCTTTCTGATCAAACTAAGGCCTCTAGGTTGTAGTGAGGGATGTTGGGAGAGTATTTGGGAAGAGTGTGGCCGAACCAAAAGGCTTTGAAGGTGTGAAGAAATGAGAAGGAGGAGTGCCCTTTTATAAGAGGGGTGAGGGACACCTTTGGAAAAGCTAGAAATATTAATTTATAATAAATTCATATTCGGTTTCTAATGGCTCAAAAGTTGATTATTAAAAGGTTAAGGTGGGGATAGGTCGAAAACAACTCAACCAATAGAATTTAGACAGGTTTGGGTACTTATATTATCCTTATCTTTAAGTATTAACTCTAAGTTAATTAGTTTCACTTTTACAATGTCTCTTTGTATTTTTATATAATATGATTAATAAACTTACTATATACATCCAAGAGACCCCCAAGTGGTACATTAATGATGAACCTATCATGATATAAGTCTCTTGGCCGAACCTTAGATTTTTAGGAATTTAATATCAATTAATAATATAATATTTGTTTTAAGAACCCTTTTATGTCAATTTTGAAACTATTCAATAGTTGATTTTTGTGAAACTCATAACAGATTGATTACTTCGAAAAAAGTCAATTAAATCAATCCTAATATATCATATTATCCTATAAAATTAGTTTAATTCATTAAAAGTTTCATATTATATTTTTTTTGGGTATTTATAATATCAATTATTTTAATTTTTCACTATTATAGTAGTTACTGCATCATCATTGTGTCATAAATAAAATAACTTATTTAATGTCTAAAAATTATAAATAAAATATAATTATGTAGGAAATCTTTTTAGATTTCTAATGAATATTTATAATCTAAAATCCAACTTATATAACCCTATGTAACAATTGTTTTGCTAAAAGATATATGATTGTGTCATTTTTGTATTCATTTTGACTTAATTAAAATAAAGTGTCATTATCACTTACATGTGGATCCATGGGGTCCCAAAATCGGCCCAAAGATGCCCATGGTCGACCATGTATCAACCAATAGGGTTAAGACACGTTTTAGGGTAATTTAGTATTATTATAATATTATTTTTTAACCCTTATTTACCGGATTTACCCTTAACCATGGTAAATAAAATATTTACCGCAGTAATTATTCAAAATGTCTAAAAATAAAAGTTACCTATTTACACAATTTGAACATCATGATTCCAAATATGGAATCCATTTTTCTAAATTCAAAACACAGAAGTGGCTGAAATTAATTTAAAATTAATTCCCGCTGTCAAAACAAAAAGCGTGTTTTTAAGAGATAATAACTATCAAAAGATTGACACTTGTTTATGTTCGGTTTAATTGTAAAATTATGTCCAATGACCAACATTATATTAAATGGTAAAAATATATTCTAAATATACTTTAAAACCACTAAAATTCACAATTTATCACTATTAATTATTTTGATTAAAAAAGTTGTTTTTAATTAAAATTTAGTAATTTTCACTATTCATCAAAATATGAAAGTTATCCGAAATGTACCAAAATTTCACCTTAGGCTAAATTAGATATTCCGAATCCAAAAATGAAGTCCATTTCAAAATATAAAATATATATAATTTCAAATTTTAGGTATTACTATTCATAACGGCTAGTTTGATCAGTTGTGGTGTGTGTTAAAACTCGAAGTTGCGTACAACACACGCTACTGTTTTATTCAAAGGAAAGCGTACCGTGGAAGCTTGGGATGTTTCATTTTAATTTTTTTGATGTCTCCATTTAGTCAAAAAGCTTAAAATATTGTATTTAAAAAGGTTTCACTATCAAAAGTTGATAAAAGTGCAATACTGAAAATGAATCTGTTCTTGCATTATGACTAAGAAACTCATAATATGGATTCTAAAATTATAAGGATTATATAAAGTTAAAAATGTAGTTAATTCTATTCATGGCCTCTTTTAATGGCTTTTTTTTGGTAAGTCATGGTGCAATTGAACTCGGTGTTGCGTGTAGTGCATGTTATTGAATTATTTTGAAGAAATAACACACTATGAAATCTTGGGGTGTTACAGATGAGAAGGATTGTGAGACTATTTCTTGATGGAGAAATTGTTTTTTCCAATCAAATAAAAGATAAATCGTACTTCTTGGGTTACTTGTATAATCTGCAAGATGCCTCGCTAACCTTGTACAGTTATCTTCCTATTTTGTAACATTCTCATCCTCCTTTTGCCTCAGACTCAGAAATTTCCTTTCCATATCTGCTCAATGGTCATGAGGAAAGTATTTTTCTAAGAAAATTCTTTTAAACACTCCCCATTACATATTTGATACTTTGTCATCTTCCTTCATGTTTTGAATCCATGACCACCACTGATCAGCATCTCCAGAAAGGCGATAAACTATCATGACAACTTTTTCCCTTTCACTACTCCCCAAGGCATGGAATATTTTCTCTAAGAAATTTATCCATTCCCCAACTACAAGTGGATTTGTACTCCCATTGAATGTTTGTAATTTTCCCTCATGAAGTGATCTAAGATTGATCCTCTACGAATCAGATCCGGGTTCTCCATACGGGTAAGGTTATTATTCATAACCTGAGTGGGTTGTCCCAATATAGTGATAGGCTGATCAGTACCCATTGTATCACCAGCTCCACTATAATTATCTTTAGCAGGATGGAAATCCTTACATGGAGTGCGTGCATTGATACAGTTTCATTTCCTCCACTAGGAAAAATTTCTAAACAATGGAATAAACTAGAATAGTTTATGATTCGAAATACATAAATCCCAACTTGTAAAACACTTAACATAAACTGAACAGTTTGTGGATATGATCCATAATCATAAAAATGTTTTCTTTGAAGAAGTATATAATCATAAAACCTTCATAATAGTTTCTAATGAAAAATGATAATTATCCTAACTATATTCCCCGGGAGTGTCGTAACCAAGAGTGCAGCAATGCCCACCAGTTCCCGTTGGAGTCTAGATCAAAGGGGTGTTTTTGGGTTTTAACATTATATACATCTGTTCCAGAGCCACCTCTACCTTCTCGTATCCAGACAGGGATGTATTTCTTGGAAACACACAAAATCTCCACAATACCAAAATTCTAGGAAGTTCCTCTATACTAATCCTCAATGTCTATCTTAGTGTAATGTTCTCTAATCAGAGTTTATCTAAATCTAGCTTCCAAGGTTTGTACTAAACTTCTCTGATACCAACTGTAACGCCTCTACCCCAGTTACCCATGGTCGGTGCATTATTTTATAACATTGGCATGATCACAAGAGATAAAGTCTCAAAAGATAGATTAGTTTAGTAGCCTTGGAAACAATAGATACATTCATAAGGTTTTCATTTAATGATAAAACTGAACACTTCAACAACATTGTTTCCAAAGACAACAATGAGATCCCTTATACTACACCTTCAGGTCAGTCAAAATATAATTCTTCACATCCTGGAAAAAATAAAACATTTAAATGGGTGATCTCAGATGCTCAAAAAGGATAACAATATAGAAGAAACTTTCATAAATTAGTAAAAACATTTAAGGCAATGTATAACTAAAACAAATGCCTTTTTAACATGAACTTCATCATAATATGGAAAAAATAAAATGAAATAATTCCATTTACTTATTCACATGGATATTATACTAGTCAAATAATCAAATTCAATATCTATAACCACTTTCATTATGATGAAATTCATAATTCCAAACTTCTAGAACCACATAGTCAAGGCCCTGTTCCACGACTACAAATAAGATTTTGTCAAGACGTTGTGCCAACACACTATTTTGTCTCATGAGACCTACCGTTGCATCAAGGAGCTATCTTGGGCTCCACCCATCACTTCATAAGTCCAATTCATTCCTCATATGAAAAGGTAAAAACAAAACATAAACATTCGTATTAAAACTTGTATAAAAAATGTCAATACTTTCTCCATAAACCATGAATGGTATAAAAAATAACACATCCATAGTCAAACATATCACAAAACCATCCACAAAAAATATAATTTTTGTATCATAATAAATCCACATCAAATAATATTAACATCTATCAAAGGATGTTGACATAGATGAAATCAAAACTATTTGAGTATAATATCACTTTTTAAAATAATTTACAAGTCACATAATTATAAAAGAGAACATTTACATTGAAAATATTTTTATAATCTTGTAATTGAAGCTTGAAAAAGTTATAATGGCAGAAAAGAGCCACACCCACCGTATAAGTTTAAAAAAACATTGTTACCTTAATTTTGTCGAAAAGGTTAAAAAGGACCTTTCTTGGAAAACAGCAGAATGTTTACTTTATAAAAATAATATAAAAAGTCAAAGAAGGTCATAAATGACTTTAACCCATCGTCTATAAAATATTAATAATGTTTTAAAATACAACTTTAAGAGACATGGATGTGGATGATAAAGAGGTCCTAGAAGATAACTACGTTTAAACCACCTTGGATAATGAAGAGATTTTGAAATAAACCCTTACCTTGTACTTTTCCTTGGTATATGGTAGGTTAAACCCTTGTATAATAGTTAAATAATTGTTATTAAATTATATAAAAAATAATATATATAAATATGATATCATATATGATCTTCTAATATTTCTTTCTTAATAATATTTTAGTATTATTGTTGTTTTGGGTGTTCACTTACTCGTTTTCTATTATATGTTTTGTTACCTAAGACTTGTTTGTTATGGATTGGCTGTATATTATTCATATCCAGAATGATATAAATTCCTTACATATTATTTTTATTCCTCAAATGAATATTAGTCTTTAATGGATACGATTCGGAATGAATCTCATCGCGTTTGTGGAGACGGTAATCCGTACGTATGCACGAGAGACAATATCATTCTTTTGATATTAAAATATTATATAATTGGATGTTATGTCATGTATATAAAATCATTATCATGTTATATTTATTATTAAAATCAATTATACATCGTTATTATACCCATCAAAATAATAATGTATTGAATAACAACTACACCTAAAGGTCGATACGGTAAGTCATACATACGCACGTATGGTGACATGTCCTTCAAAGAATTGATAGAATAATGAATATGGTTGTAACATGTATATAATAACATCATATTATATAGAAGATACTGTATTTATTATTTTTTAATTTAAACAACAAGGAATGAAGAAGTGTAAGATGAAAATAACTTGAAAGAGGTGATGAAATATTTACCTCTTTATCGATTCTTCCTTTTGATTTGAACAAAAGGGATCCTTAAGATGGATTTCTGAATAAACTAATTCCTCTAAGTTTAAGGTAGTATATTTTATAGTGAATTTGGGTAGAGTTTGGAAGAGAAAAATACTTTTTAAGGTGTTAATTAGAGAGAAGGGTGGGTTCCCTCATTTAAGAGTGGTGAGGGGAACCATAGGAAAAGCTAGAAATATTCTTTTATAATAAAATAATTTTTGATTTATAATGAATCAAAAATGGATTATTTGAAGGATAAGGTGTCTTTGGGTTAAAAACGACACAACCGATATGTTTTAGACAGTTTTGGTTCACTATATTAACTTTATCTTTTACATTTTACTCTTAGTTAAATAGTTTGACATTAAAAATATATTTTTGTACTTTTATAATATATGGTTAGTAAAACTTTTATATACATCCAATAAAACCACAGTGGTTAATTAACGATAAAACTATAGTTATATTTGTTTTTTGGCTGAACCATAAATTTTTAGGAATATAATATCAATTAATAATATAATATTTGTTTTAAAAACTCTTTTCTGTCAATTTTGACACTATTTGGTATTTTGTTTTTCCTAAATTCATAACAGCATTATTACTTCACATAAAATTTATCAAACCAACCCTAATATGTTATATGAACATAAAAAATTATTTTAATTCATAAAATATCTCAAATTACATTTATTTGGATATTTATAATGTGAATTATTTTAATATTTCATTAATTGTGTAATTAATGCATCATCATTGTGTCAGAAATAAATTAAATTATTTAATGTTTCAAAAATATACAAAATTATTATATAGTAAATATTTTTATCTTTCTAATGAATATTTATAGTCTAAATTATCTTATTTATAACCCTAAATTAAAAATGTTTTAGTTATTAAACTTGGATTTAAACTCTTTTATATCTTCTTTGAATTAAATAATAATAAATGTTCTAATCTAATCCAAGTAGACCAAATAGGATCATATTTTATTCCTAAGGTTGTTTTTTGTCAAATTATACTTATCTAATAGAATTAGAACATGTTTTAGGGTAATAATAAAATCATTTTTACCATTAATTACCCTATTTACTTTTAATCGTGGTACATAAAAGTAAAACATTACTATTCACCAAAAAAATTCATCTTATTGAACAACATTTTACTTACTGATATCAACCATGTCTCTTTGATTTTTTAAATTTCACCCACAGAGGCGGTAAAATTATGTTTTATTTGAATTTAAAAATTCTTCTAGGAGGTGGGTAAAAGACGGTGAAAAGTTCAATAATAATTTTATATATCTAAACTTATTATAAAATGAATCCAATGAATTACATTGAACTGATATTGGTATTATGTATCTATTTTGTCCTAAAATAAATTTATATAAAATAACTAATTATTTAAAAAAATCAATTTTAACCAATAACTCAGTGTTTTTCACTATTCATCAAAAATTTAATGTTTTCAAAAAAATACCAAAAATTCATCCTAAGATAATTGAGATATTAGGAATCCCAAAAATTGAGTCCATTTTGAAAGATAAAATTTATAAAATATTAAAAACTTAGTATCCCTATTCATAATGGCTAGTTTTTTTGATTGTGGTGTGTTAGAACTCGAAGTTGTGTACAACACACGCTATTGTATTATTCAAAGAGAATCGTACCGTGGAAGCTTGGGGTGTTAAATACTTCAAAAAAATAAATTTCACCCATGAAACAATGTAATTATTTTTAGGTGAATTTCACATTATGAATCATCAAATATCAACACATATGTGTTTCTTCCTTAAAGAGAGTTAAACAACCCCTTCATTCATGTTGACTCTTTCTAATATTGGATTAATGTTTCAAAATATTTTCCCATTTTAGTGAATGATTTTACCAGTTTAATATTAAACATCCTATATATAATAATTCCTCCAAATATGACCATGAATCTTGGGGTCCACTTTTGAGTGTCTAAATATCAACTAATGATTAATTTAGAAAACCCTTGTAATGACATATCCTTCTTTAATAAACGTTTTAATATTCAAAAAACACGTTAGGTACTTTGGAAAATATTTCATAACATCCTAATTTTTTCCTTTAGGATTTTTCCTATGCTATTAAAAACAACCCACTTATTTTGAAATGTGCATTTTATTACAACCATGAAATAAATTAGGATTCAAACCACCAATTCATTTTGAAACATATCAATTTATTCTATGTTATATTCCATTCATGGATAATTTAGATTTCTATAATATGAATTCTAATATATGGTTGTTTCACTTATCTTATCTCACTCATTTTATCGTTCTATACTAACTTCCAAATGTAATCTGACTGGGTCAAGTATAAAATACCATAACAGATACACCTCAAAATTTATATTTCTATAATCTCTTTATCACTATCTAGAAACAGCAATATAATTTCTCCTTTAAAAAAATTATCATTTTCTTCATTATATTGATAATAATAGAATCATCTATATAGATAATCAACATGGTAAAACTCCCACAAGGAAAAAACATAACTTAATATAAATGATCATCATTTAATAGACATAGTTTAATTTATCGTTAATGTTATTAGACCTATATTTCAATAATCATGGTTCCTTATGAAATCCACAAATTCTCTTCATTAACTTAAATACATGGCCTTGGTTCTGAAGAACCATTAAAATTTCCTATTTCTCAATTTATATTCATCATCTAAGTCCATATTATAGAAAGTTTGATTTATGTTCAATTTTTATTGATGAAAAAAATATATAGATAATGAATTATGTACTATATGAATAATAATATATTTGAATAATGTGGATAACATCATAGAGATATCTATGCCTTCTATTTCTCAGAGCCTTATTATGGATATCTATTCCATTTAAAATTTTTTGTAATCTACTTCGCCCTTCAATTGATAAGAAAATATCTTATAAATTTTTTTAATCCCAATAGAACATTTATTTTGATCTGATATTCATAATTCATAGAGTTAATCAATATATTTTCTCATTTAATACTCCATCGAATTTGATTATATTATATATTTTTTCCTCTTTTATACTTCGGTCTTGCCTTCTTCTGTGAGTTGTAGGTAATAAACAACACAACATTACATGTGTACTTAATACATTACTCTTTAACATAAATTAATATTTTCTATTATGTTTTTCACTTAAAGGTACATTAACATATATATAATTTCTCTCTAGAGATAAATCTTTCAAAACAATACATGAAACTATAATATTCAATGAGATTTGCAGTACTTTCCGCAATGGAAACACCATTAGAACATTAACTCCTTCCAAAACAACCATATGAATTGACTATTGTTTCATAGCATGACATCATCCTTAAAATTTATGGGTCATTTTCTATCTTTAACTATCCCATTAGTATAGATTTATCATTTGATGATAATTTTGATTCATAAAAAATCTTATCTTGCATCCAAAATATTGACATAATCTCTTAATTGAAGATGAAAATTTTTTCCTTCTAATATCATTTGGAGATTTATTATCCTATAATAAAAAAGAAAAAATATATATAATTATAACCAAATTAATTATTAATATCATTAAATATAATTTAACTTATCCATCTCTATTGAATCAGCATTGAAATCTATTCATTTAACAAATACATTGATATAATTCAAAATTATTTTTTTGTGAAATAAATATATGAATTAGTTCATACCATAAAAAGGAATGTGGGCTCTGATCTCCTGAATTATTGAGGAATATTTCATGTTTTTTATTAATGATTTTTTAGTAATTTCAAAAAATAATTAGATGTATTTATATGGTTTATTAATAATTTAAAATTTAAAAATAATTAAATATAAAATAATTTATTTGAATAAAAGGATGATGATTTCTTATTTTTTTTAATTTTTATGTTATTTAAAATGATTTAAAGTATCTTTGTTTTTTTCATCAGTTTACTAAAAAAAAGGTTAGCCTAATGTTATCACTTAACCAAGGAACCCACATCCACATAGATAACCTATTTATAGGGTCTAGACATCAAATTTGGCCTCCAAAATATCTTTCCTTATACATTAGGTGTGAATATGATATGGGGGGAGAAACTTGTGCGTATGTTTGGGACTAATCTCACATTGGCACAGAGTGCATCATGTTCCAATATTTGTGTGTGCATTAAAATTAGGATTCACATCCTCGTTCAATATTCTATGCACCGAAAACCATAATATTTCTTACAAATGATCAACTCCTAGTATCTTTTTTCTAATGTGGGACAACTCTTATATATGTTAATTTTCGTATTAAAAGATATTCATGCATTCCAAGTGTCGCCCTTGTACCATAGTATCATATATTTCTTCACTGTGATATATGCTACTATCTCCACCTTGATCCTCACATACGACCACTTCTTTACATGAGAGATGCTTTCACTACCACCATGAAATCTCAGGATCTACCTCTCCACCACTTATTTTGCCTGATGTCCCATTTGATCACTCTTGAAACATTATATGTCCACCATGAAGGCATAATGTGACCTCTTTTAATTCCAAAAATGTTGATGGGTCAATAAAGATTAGCATTTCTTCTACATATACAATAACATGAAAATTCCACATTGAACTATCAAGTATTATCCTTAAAAAATCCAATAGCACAATGAAACCATTGAACTTTTCATCATCCAAATATTTCCTCCGCACTGAACCAATATCCACATTCTATTTAAACATTCAATTATTTAGGGTGTTTCATATTTATACAATCTAATCCTATGAAGAGATATATTCAAAAAATAGAAAAAACCATTGCTTAATATTATATATATTTCCAAAGGAAGGCTAGATTTAGCTACTCTATAAATATAAGGGAAATTACAAATCTTATAGGGTGGCACACACATATAGAGAGACCATATAAGAAATACCTACTCCATTATTGACTTTATATCTACATTTTTTTATTTTGGTATATTATTTTTATTTATATTATTTTAAATTTTGATCAATGAATGTATTTTTATCCAATGGTACGATCTAGCCTTAATTCCTTCATCTCCTTAATATTATTAAAATTATTCTTATTATTAGTTTCTATCCTCTTCTACTATTTATTTAATCCATTGTTTTATTTTATTTTATTTTCCCATGTCATTTTTTATTGCTTATATCTTCTCTCTTGTTCTTATATTTTTGTTAGTTCATGTGTTTTTTTCTTCTTCTTCCCTCATTCTCATGATTTTTATTTTATTAAATATATTTTATTTTTTTATTTTTTTCTATTATTCACATCCTCTACCCAATAAACGCATTCACTAAATAATGAGTGGATAAGATGAGGAATGTCCTAATTGGGGGGTGGGGGTCGGCTAGTTGTTTTTGAATTCTTTTTTAAACATTATTTTTAATTTTTAATGAGAAGGTTGATATGAATGGTTGTGAATATTTTCCATCACAACAGAAAAATAAAACATGTATATAATTTTTAATTAAAAAATTTCCCACCATTCTACTAAGCATATGATCATCCTCTGCTATTGTGGATTCATTTATTAGATGAAATGAAATATAATGAATTCTGTTTATATAATAAGTAACACTCTCGATTGAGGTGCATCATAAAAAATAATATACAAAAAGTTGAAAATTATATTTTTAAATCCAAAAATTAAATAACAAAAATAACTAAAAGAATAAAAATATGATGTGTGAGATTTAAAAATGGAATTATCATACATAATTTAGTTAAATAAAGGTGGAAAATGATATAAGATAAAAACAATCCTTTGAACAAGTATCTTATTTTTAATCACATTCTATTTATCATTGTATGGTATATTGGATTAAATTTTCATTTTACGAGTAGTTTAATTATTTATAATATAAAAATTCCAAAATTTATGTTTCATTACTTTCAAAAATATAGAAAAAGTTAAAAAAAGTAGTCTATGTGAAATAGATTACATATGTAATCATTTTTTAAATGCTCCTCATGTTATATGACCTTGATATTTGATTCTCCTAAACAAGGTAAAATTTATGAATTTAAATTTTACTACACCATGTGACATGTTTGTTTCAAATCTACTTCAATTTTCTATGAGATAATTATATGTTGATTAATTTTTCCTATTCAAACATATTTGACAGTTATTATTCATTAAAAAACATAAAAAACTATTTTTAATTTTTTTAATGGATCATATTCCCAATTCATGGATGAGTTTCTATGAAGTTTGGGACTATGATATGGTCATAAATATTACGATAAACCTCACCGAACAATTCTCGATGAACTAATATACCAGACATGGGATATGAAGAATGATCGTGAAATAAGAATTTCAATTCTTGAGTTTGAATAGATGCTCAATCAGATCATATATGATATTAAAAGAATAAAAATTTAAACAAAATTAACATTGGATCTACATAAATTTTCTAAAGATATTTATGAATTTAATTTAAAATATAAGGAACATAAAAAACCCAACCATTTTCAGAACCATATCTAATATGACCATGATCAGAAAAATAGGATTCATAATGAGGAATAATTCCACATTTTGATACACATGGGGGTTTCTAATATCTTGAGAATTTCTTGAATGATTATGTGGTTCATAATTCTATCATTGTTCCATTCAATGTACAATATTCCGAATTACTCTACATGTCTCTAAACATAAAATAAGACACCACCCATGTGGTATAATTTGTTGAAAATATGAAGTATCCTGAATACATACCTCCACTTAGTACCATACATATATAATAGGTTCTCATCATTGAATTATATGTTTAAGATGAACCAGCTAAGGGAGATGGACTTTTGTAAAAATATATTAAATTTAATATTACTCAATGATAATAGAGTATTAATTCCCACTACATAAATTTTTTGATACATATAATCCAAGTTATGAATTTGAATAAAATAAATAAACAACACCTACACCTATATATGAACACATAGAGCTCCATGATTTTGATGATCATTCATTAACGGAATCCCATGAAGATATCCAAGTGTTTTATCTTGAGGAAACAAAGACACATGCTTCTTAATATGGAAGAGATAATTTTAATATTTATTTAAATTTTTCTTATGTCAAAATAATTTATTAAATTAACTTTAATAATTGAATCCCACAATGAACAAAAACTATAAAATTATGTGTATGATGTACAAGTAAAAATAGTGAAGGTGAATATTCATACATCTTCATATCTCCTCCATGAATGCTATACCTAATTTTTTAGGGTTTATTTGGTATACCAAATCAATTAATTATTCCTCACTACCAAAAAAATGAAATGTAATCTAGAAAAATCCAAATAAGGTGGTTCAAATATAAGAAACTCCACCCACCATCATACTAAAGATAATATTTGGTACATCCCTTTGGTGGAAGTAGAAATCTTGGGCCCACATGGGGGATCATACAAATATTTTTCTTTATATTCTTTCTAGAAATTCACATTTTATTTAAAGGACTATTTTACCATGCATACTACTACCCCAATTTCATTTTGATTTAATGGAATGATACATGTGATTTAAATGAATTATTCTCATATTTAGGACCATGATGGCATAAAAAACCCATAAATTACATTTTGATGGATTATGAAGAAAATATTCATTTGAATTTTTTTGTTTACTTTTATGTTTTTATTTTAAAAAAATAACATTTTTCTAGGATTATTGATTTGATCTCTAAACTATAAATTTCATGATCATTTTTGAATTCATGCTTCACATGAATTATCTTGTAGAAATTAATATTTTAGTAATATTTTGATTCCATGATTTATATTTTATTATAAATTATATTGAATATGTAATATGGATAATTTTATTTTTAGAGTGAGTCATGGATATTAAAATGGGGACTCATGATTTGATGGAATTAGTTTATTCAGGTAAATTAAATTATCCTACCAATTTTCATGCATTGAATTTTTGAAAATTATGTTAATTTATTTGATATTATTAGCTATTACATGATTAATTTTCCAAAATTAAATTTCTCATTAATATTTGTCTTTATAGATAAAATGATTCCTATTTTCTCTTGATCAAATTTATTGAGTGATCTTCGGACATGTCACAATTTATAATACTCATTTGAACTAGTCAAAAAAATGAATTTGAAGAAAAATATTATAATGATTGAGGAATCGTGTTATAAAACAATTATCCTTGAGAACAACTTTTACATTAACCCATGTGTAACCCATAGAGTCCTATAATGATTTTTTTTGGAATTATCCTTGTTTTAGTGCATTTTTTTCAATTCCTACCCTACTCTCTTTATTTTCATGGTATATTAATGATTAAGTGTAGTGGTCGAACAATACATGGTTTATGGGATGAAATAAATTTTAATGGAAATATGTGAGGAAAAAATTGTGTGTCCCGACCCCCTCCCCACAAAGTGTTCCCCTCCTGGGCCAGCAATGTGATAAGGGAGATAATGACCCTCGAGTCCTGCCTCAAGTAGGACCCTAGTTGGCGACTAGCATCGAGGGTATAGTAAACACACAAATGGGAGGCATTTCCCTATAAGAGAACACATGCGGAAGAGATAGATAAGACAGACACCAACCAACTCCAACTCAGAACTGAAATGTAAAAGAAATCCTAAGTTCATATATGTAATGTCATGCAAAAAGTACAACAACTGAAAGGGGAAACTTCAAGTACCCAAAAGAACGTGAAAACAACAGCGACCACAAGCCCGAACAGCTCCTGCAACCACAAGCTAGTAGTAACAAGCCTGACCTCCAACCTGCTCCAAGTGACCAGAAAAATAGTTTATGTATACGTAGGATGAGTGTAACAGCATACTCAGTAGGATCCTCCCCTAAGTCTCTCTTGAAAAAGGAAGGAAAGCATGTTAAAGCATAGTGAACAACAATGAAACTAACTAATCACCTAATTGGTATAATATGTTCCCAACCTCACCATGGCTACTCTCACCAAGTACTCATACAAGAGTATAGAATATAGTAAAGAATATCTAGGGTGCTCCGCTACTAAACCCCCAATGGTTTGACACTTTTTCCCAATGACATTCATCCTGTGCATCTCTCTCCAAAGGTTTATCCGTATAAAATCGGGCTAAGCTCTATAATCTGCACCATGTGCACCACAAAGGCTTGCCCGTAGACACCTGGGCAAAGCACCACACCATCCTCGCATACAAAAGTATCCAGGTAGGTTCTGGGATCCACCAAGGCCTGCATAACGTGTATCAAACGTCGGGTGTTGTACCTCAAGCTATTATATCCCATAAACTGCATAAGAATCCTCAAGCCATCATAGCCTATACATGTTACACCTATAGTAGTCTATAGGATACTATATCCAGAATATTTGTATGGAAAAAACCACAAGCCATTACAACCCTCCAGACACATATATGGGGAAAACTAACCGTTGTGCCAACGACACTAGTATCTACCAAGAGAAGAGATCAGGGTCAAAGGGAGTAGTCATCCATTCTCCATCCCATCGGAATGATGGGGAAAACACCCCCCAGGGCTCAAAATCCCTGGGGTGTCAGTTTCCCTTTACGATAGGGTGGAGTAGTGTATAAAAACACAAAAAATACAGAATATATATATAACTCCCAACCACACTATGGGCATAACCCAGTCTTAACCTCAACTGCAGCTAACGTATCTCAGACTCTGGGATGATATTTCTAAGACTAGGTATCCTATAAGCACACAACCAATTAATGAACTTCATTAGGTTACTTCATTCTGTTTTTCACCAATTCCACTATATGTTAATCAAGTCTTCCATCATTAATTGACCATGAATGACCCACATTAACTATCTTGGCATCACATTCAAAATTAACTGTTCCTTTAAAGATACAAAATCATCATTAAATACATGTATCTACATCCCCGTGGATTATCACCATTTAATCAAACATTAATTTTATAATTACTTTCCCATATTCCCAAAAATTCTAGAAAATCATCATATGCTACTAAACATAAGGGAGCTAAACACAGTGAGTAGATATACTACCCGTCGAGTCTTTACCGCCTATAGCAAGAGTGTAGGCCCATTCTCCCCCGAGAGGCTAAACACGGAAAGTACGTGGCATACCCCACAGATTTTCGCCACTTTCGGAAGAAGGGTAAGAAAAACCAGACACCTTGAGATGTGGGGAGAAGTAAAGCTGATAAAAACAAATCAAACCACCAATCATTTAGCCAGCACATCCATCCCATACCATTATCCTTGGTGTCCTCCCCGACACCCACTTGTATAAACCGATTCATCTCGCCACTCTAGGAATCATCCGCTGCCACAACCACAAGGCCTCCCTACATCCACATATATTAACACCCCTCCAGGGTCACATCAAAACACAAGATATCGCAACACCCATCCAGGGTCACAACACAACACAAATATCACAACACCCCTCCAGGGTCACAACACATCACAATATATCACAACACCCCTCCAGGGTCACAGCACAACACAAGCAATAGGAAAACAAACATCACATCAAATTAGGGTCTTGGCCCTTTAACAAGGAATCTAGACTTCAACCAACAAGCACCAACATATTTCAGGTTTACCAACCAACTATGTTAATCACGTACATCGGAATAAATTTTATTAACATCAATTTGGAATAACATCCACAACAACAATTACCAGATTCATTTACGTGCTTCTTTATTTTTAGAGAATTAATTATCAATTAATTCTGGCTTTAAATTCTTTATCAATTTCATCAAGAGAAACATGATAACAATCAAGGCATATATATCACACTATCTAGAAAATCAAGAGGCGAACTGTTATCACGTTACAAAGCAACAACATGCGATCAACAATTCTTTCAATCCAGTTAACATATTTAATTAGGTCAATTCCGTTTTTATCCAAAGGAATAAATCATGCTAAATCTATGATTGCAGATGAACAATTAGAGAATCCATGATTCCCCTACCTCAAGGGTTTTCGTGAAAAATCACAATGGTCAATGAATGCCCATGAAACTGGGACGATTCACCTCAAATCCTCCTTAGATCTCCTCTCCTAACACAACCAAGGACAAATATCATCACAAATTACATCCCCACACCTAGATCTACCCATAACAGGCATAAATCTAAGAATACGATAGAAGAGGAGGAGCAGATCTAAGTAGATCTATGAATCCAAACAAAAGGATCACATACCTTGAGAAACCAGCTTCGATTTTCGAAGAGAAGCCTTCGGATTTCCTCCAAAATGCTCGGGAGAGGTTCTTCTACCTCCTAGGAAGGTTAATACTGAGTTATGGCCGATTAGGTGCTTAAACGTGGTTATTAAAGGCAAAACGAGTTAGATCCACAAATTAAGGATCTATCTTTAAGTGCCTTCATGGTTAGTCCGCATGGTTTAACAAACCATTCGCTAATCATGCGTTAGCTTCTACCTCGACATTCACTCCTCGCACGGTTAGTCTGCACAGTTAGGGAAACCGTGTGCTAACTATGTGTTAGCCACTACACTCAAGACCAGCCTTGCACGGTTTGGCCGCACAGTTTAGGAAAACTGTGCGCCTCCCGTGCGAAGGCCATAACCCTTTATATTTCCTTAAAAGTCCACCCTAATGACCCCCAAGTCACCTTGACCTCTCGGAAGACCTCTAGCACCGCATTTTCACAAAGGAATGGACTAGAGAGGTCTGGGACAATACATCTAGTACCTCTCAAAACATTTTCATCCTCGAGAATCCAAAACCCTCTTAAATAGGAAACAAAACAGGATCTAAACAACAACCCACCAAGATACCTCTCAAAAGAGGTCAAGCCACCAAAGCAACAAAGGATGTCATCTCATAAATATGAAAGTTCCACAACCACATAAGTTACAATGATACATGAAAATAGTCAAACATCAAACAACTCTGGGTACAGAGTGCGTATCTATGACTCACGTTTCCAAGTACTCTCTTCCAAGCCACCGTGTCACCAAAAGACACGAACTAAAGGGATGGATCACCTCCAAAACTCTTTCTCCGTACGGTCTTGGAACTACAGAGGTCGCTCCTCAATGGTGGTATCATCATCAAAATCGATCTCTCCCCAATCGATGATGTGGGAGTCGTCATGAAGATAACGACATAGCTGCAATACATGTAAAACATCATGTATCCAACTCATCTGAGGGGGAAGTTCTACTCGATATGCTACATCTCAAACATGAGCTAACACCATGAAAGGCCTAACAAAGAAGGGAGAAGTCTTACTCATAAAACCAAAACTTCGCTGCCCATGACAGGGAGTCACATTCAGATACACATGATCCCTAACATTAAACTCTAAGTGTCTCCTCCTTGGATCAGCATATGATTTCTGACAATCTTGAACTGGCTTCATCCTCACATGAATCACCTAGACCATCTCTGTTGCATTCTGCACTATTTTTTGTCTGATAATTGATGACTCTCCGACCCCAGTTCAGAACAATGGAGAATGGCAAGGCCAGTCATACAAGGCTTCAAACAGTGCCATACTGATGGTGGAGTGAAAACTGTTATTGTAAGTGAACTCCACCAAGGGTAAGGGCCTCATCCATGAACCTCCAAAATCAAGAACACAAGACTGCAACATGCCTTCAAGAGTTTGGATGGTTCGCTCCGTCTGACCATCTGTTTGAGGATGAAAAGTAGTGATATTGCATAGCCAAGAACCGAAAGCATGATGGAGACCTCTCCATACCCTAGAGGTAAAACGAGGATCTCGATTAGAAATTATTGTCCTAGGGACACCATGATGTCTCACCACCTCATCCAGATACTGCCTCGACAAAACTTCCACTGTGCTTGACTCCTTGATTTCTATAAAGTGGGATTATTTTGTTAAATGGTCCACTACCACCCAAATATCATCATATCCTCCTAGAGCTTTAGGTAAACTAGTAACAAAGTCGGTTGAGATGTCCTCCCACTTCTACTGAGGAATCTCTCATGGCTGTAGAAGACCACCAGGAACACGGTGTTCGGCCATCACCTTCTTGCAGTCTAAACATTGATACACAAACTCCACAACCGCATGCTTCAGCCCAAACCACCAAAACTGACTCTTCAAGGATCGGTACATCCTTGTCACACCAAGATGCACCGCTAAAGGAGAACCATGGAACTCTCTAAGGACTGTCTCATGCATCTACAAGGGGACCAAAATCCTTCCATGATACAACACTCTGTGTTGTTCATCCTCAGACCAACCATCAGGGGACTCACCACAAACAACTCGGTCTCTCTAGACATACAACTCAAGATCATCCAACTGGGAATCTTTCACATTCGGCACCATGGATGACTGCACCATCATCTAAAAAAGATAGACTCTACCTCCAAATTCTCCCATATCAAGATGTAATGCTGACAGCTCTTCCATTACCATCTAGGAATCACTAGAATCATGCACAGCATCACTACGTGACTTTTGGCTCAGCACACCTACTAAAAAATTCCCTTTTCCAGGTGTATATGATATTTCAATGTCGTATTCCTGTAAGTACTCTATCCACCGATGCTATCGTAAGTTCAAGTCATTTTGGGAGAAAACATACCTCAAACTCTTAAGATCAATAAAAACCACAAAGCGCTAACCAATGTGGTTATAAATCCACAACGTTGGAGAAAACACCACAGATTCCAACTCAAGATCGTGAGTGGCGTAGTTACATTCATGGGGAAGTAACTTCCAAGACCCATAAGAAACAACTGACATTTGCTGCATGAGAACACATCCTAACCCCAAATGTGAAGCATCATAGAAAATATCAAACTACACTCCCTCAGCTAGAAGACAAATTATTGTAGCAATTACTAACTTCTCATTTAGATACTCGAAGGCTACCTGGCAGTGATCAGTCCATATGAAGGCCTGATCCTTCCTGTTCAAAGCTATTAGAGGGGCCAAAAACCGTGAGAAATTGTCCACGAACCTCCAATAATAGCCAGTGAGACTAAGGAAACTTCGCACCCCCGACACTGTCTTGGGGGCTACCCAAGACACAAATGCTTCTATCTTTGATGGATCCACAACTACTCCTTGTTGGGACACAACATGCCCCACGAAACAGACTTATTGTGCCTAAAATTCACACGTCGACAACTTTCTGAACAGCTGATGTTGATGAAGTACTCCCAAAATGGCTCGTAGATGCTCAATATCATCTCAGCCTCCATGGTTGATAAGGATGGAACTCGCCTGTGACCCATCCGAGGATCTCACTCACCAACAAACACCACTTTCTCTCCATCTGCACCAAATAAAATGACCTTCTTCCTGAAGCAATCCACAAAAGCCTTCACCAAATACAACCAATCCATGCTGAGGATGACATCATATGGTTGTATTTGTAATCATATGAAATCTCCCCAAGAGCGGTGTTCCCCCAACACAAGCTCATAGTATATACATACTTCAATCAATTTAGCTCGACCTCTAACGGGAGTAGTCAATGCCAAGGGCACTGGAAGCCTCTCTCCCTCAAGTCCCAAGGCATGGACAGGGGTATGTGATATGAAGGATTGTGTCACTCCTGAATCAAAAAAAGGCATACACCAAGGTAGAAAAGAAGAAAAGGGTACCTCAAAAGATAGCTGGCTCGTCTGGAGATGGCAACGCTAGAGCATGAAGCTAACCACGACCTCATCCACAACCTCTTTGACCCTAATGACAACCACCACCATGGCCGCGCTTTGCTCTCTGAGGATGGAGGGAATCATGGGGATGTCCTCTCCCTGACCCATCTACCCTATGGTGATCTACAGATGGTACAAATTGATGTTGTTGCCTCAGTTGGAACAGTATCAAAGGAGGAACCGAGAGCGGAGTGCTAGGTACACGATGACTACTCTGAAAGGTCGGGAACTCCCACTACTGATGGCCAAATCCACTAGAAGAAAAACAAGTGCCCGATCCCTTGGAAAAATCCTAAGAGATTCTGTCTTCGGAGAAACGAGGTGTGAAGGGATGGGACCTACCCCAACTGAATGGAAACTCTTCTGCCCTGAAAACTGGGAACCCCGGACCACAGCCTGGCTTCGAAAGGAATCATGCTGATTCCATCTCGTAATGATACGGTCTTGGCCAAGGTCCTCTCAACAACCCATTCCATCACCATCACCTCATGATATGTGTTTAACATAAAGGGGGTGACTTGGAACTAGATCTCTGGACGCAAAGCCTCATCTAAATGACTCGCCCTTGCCTCCTCATCTTGTAACAGGTCAAAAGCATATTGTAAAAGGTTCCTGAAACGGATTCCAAACTCCTGAACATTGGAGCTCCCCTACCGAAGGGTAAGAATCTCCTGACGACTAGATGCATTCGCATTACAAGAAAGGAACTCAACTCTGAAGTTGTCTCGAAACTCATCCCATTAGATAGCTGACTCTTCATGATCCCCGAGGATAAACAACCACCACGACCTTGCTGCTCCATGCAGCATCGTCACATCCAAGGACACCCAGTGCTTCTTCCGAGCATGGATCAAACTGAATCCTATCCCAACCTCCTCCAACCAGTCGTCCGTGACTACATATGAAACGGAGCCCTCATACTTCTGCAAAATCTGGCGCTGAAACTCTAGGAGTGTCTTCATCCAAGTGTCGTCGTCATCAACCTCTACCCTACAACGACCTGCTAGAATATCCCGTTGGACATCTTCTACGCAAACATGACAAGTACGTCGACCTGGAGCCATACCTACAAAATAATAAACACTAAGATCTCTTATGCCTAGAATTATGAAGACTCAACATTTATTAATTAATTGTTTTATTTTTATTCATTTTAGGTTAACCTGTCCCAATGTTTACCCATTAAAACACAGGCACAATGAAGAATGATGCATGATCCTTTCCTAGGTCTCTAACCTGTAACTAGTATCAACTTGTTTAGTAGCCATTGTAAAATTAATTTTCCGTGCATCAGATCATATGTGGACCTAAACACCTATGTCTCAGCTGGTATCCAGTTTTTACCTCACTTTCTAAACATGAATGACATAGTTTCCCTACCAACCCATGCAACCTCACATGTGCCTACTAAAAACTCTCTCCTATCTCTCAACCATACCTCTGATACCACTCTATCATGACCCTGTCCGCACATAGTGTACCCCTCCTGGGCCGGAAATGTGAGAATGGAGATAATGACCCCCGAGGCCCACCATCAGTAGGCACCGGGTTGGCGACTAGCACCATGGGTATAGTAAACACACAAATGGGAGGCATTACCCTCTAATAGAACACATGCAGAAGAGAGAGATAAGACAGACACCAACCAACTCCAACTCAGAACTGAAATGTAAATGAAATACCAACTGCATATATGTAATGTCATGAAAAAAGTACAACAACTGAAAGGGGAAACTACAATTACCCAATAGAATGTGAAAACAGCAGCGACCACAAGCCCGAACAGCTCCTGCAACCAAAAGATAGTAGTAACTAGCATGACCTACAACCTTCTCCAAGTGACCTAAAAAATAGTTTATGTATACGTTGGGTGGGTATAATAGCATACTCAGTAGGATCCTCCCTGAAGCCTCTCATGCAAAAGTAAGGAAATCATGCTAAAGAAAAGTGAACAGCAGTGAAACTACATCATCACCTAACTGGTATACTATGTTCCCAACCTCACCATGGCTACTCTTACCAAGTAATGCATACAAGAGTGTAGAATATATTAATGAATATCAAGGGTACCCTGCTACTACTTCCCCACTGTTTATCCCTTTTTCCCCAACGACATTAGTCCTGTGTATATCTCTCTAAAGGCATACCCATATAAACTTGGGCTATTCTCCACAATCCACACCATGTGCACCAAAAAGGATTTCACACAGGCACCTGGGCTCAGCACCACACCATACTCACATCCAAAAGGAACTAGGTAGGTTCTGGGAACCACAATAACCTGCATATCGTGTATCATACGTCAGTTATTTTACCTCAAGCCATTACATCCCACACACCACGTAAGAATCCTCAAGCCATCACAGCCTATGCACATTCCACATATAGTAGTCAATAGGATACTACATCCAGAATATATGTTTGGAAATAACCACAAGCCATAACAGCCCTCTATAGACATATATGGGGAAAACTAACCACTGTGCCATAGACACTAGTATCTAATAAGAGAAAAGAGTGGGGTCAAAGGGCATAGCCAGCTATTCACCCTCCCATCAGAATGTTGGGGAAAACACCCCCCCCAGGGCTTAGAATCCCCAGGGTGTCAGTTTCCCTTACCGACAGGGTGGAGTAGTGTATAGAAACACAAAGAGTACAGAATATATATATAAATCACAACCACAGTATGGACATAACATATTCTTAGCCTCAACTGTAGCTAACGTCTCTCAGACTCCGGGCTGCTATTTCTAAGACTAGGTATCCTATAAGCACACAACCAATTACAGAACTTCAGTAGGTTACTTCATTCCCTTTTTCATTAATTCTATTGTACCTTAATTAAGTCTTCCATCATTAATTAACCATGAACGACCAATATTAACCTTTTTGGAATCACATTCGAAATTTATTGTTCCTTTAAAATTACAACATCACCATTAAATACCAGCATCTCCACCCCCAAGGATAATCACCATTTAATCAAAATTTCATTTTAGAATTACTTTCACATATTCCCAGGCATTCTAGAAAAGAATCCTATGCTACTAAACACAAGGGGGATCAACATGGTGAGTAGATATACTACCCGTCGAGTCTTTTCCGCCTATAGTAAGAGCGTAGGACCATTCTCCATCAAGAGGCTAAACACGGAAAGCACGTGGCATACCCCGCGCATCTTCGCCCCTTTACAGAAGAAGGGTAATCAAAACCATCCGCCTTGAGAAGTTGGGAAAAGGAAATAAGATAACAACCAATCAAACCACTAATCATTCATCCAGCACATCCATCCCATACCATCATCCCTACTGTCCTCCCCGACACCCACATGCATAAACTGATGCATCTCGCCACTCTAGGTGTCATCCCATGCCACAACCACAAGGACTCCCTTCCTCCACATATCATAACACCCCTCCAGGGTCACATCACAACACAAGATATCACAACACCCCTCCAGGGTCACATCATGACACAAGATATCACAACACCCCTCCAGGGTCACAACACAGCACAAGATATCACAACACCCCTCCGGGGTCACAACACATTACAAGCAGCAGGAAAACAAAAATCACATCAAATTGGTCTCGTGGCCCTTTAACAAGGCATCTATCCTTCCAACAACAAGCAAAAACATATTTCAGGTTTACCGACCAACTATGTTAATCACATACATCAGCATCAATTTGATTAACATCAATTTGGAACAACATCCACAAAAACAACCGGATTCATTTTCATGACTCATTATCTTTACCCAATTAATTATCAATTAATTCAGGCTATACATTATTTATCAATTTCATCAAGAGAAACATGCTAACAAGCAAGGCATATATATCACACTATCTGGAAAATCAAGAGGCGAACCGTTATCATGGTACAAAGTAACAACATGCGATCACCAATTCATTTAATCTGTTTGAAATATTTAATTAGGTCAAATAAATTGTGATCCAAAGGACTAAATCATGCTAACTCTACGATTTCACATGAACAATTAGAGGAGCCACGAATCCCCAACCTCAAGGGTTTTCGAAGAAAACCACAACGGTCGATGAACGCCCAAGAAACCGGGTCGATTCTCCATGAATCCTCCTTAGATCTCTTCTCCTTGCACAACCAAGGCCAAAGATCATCACAAATGAAATCCACACAACTAGATCTACCCATAACGGGAATAGATCTAAGAAGACGAGAGAAGATGATCAGATCTAGGTAGATCTGTTAAACCAAACAAAAGGATCATATACCTTGAGAAACTGGCTTCGATTGGCGAAGAGAAGCCTCCAGATCGCCTCCAAAATGCTTGGGAGAGGTTCTTGCACCTCCAAGGAAGGTTAATCACGAGTTATGGCCGATTAGGGGCTTAAAAGAGGTGATTAAAGGAACAACATGTTAGATCCAAAATTTTATGATCTAACTTTAAGTGCCTGCATGATTAGTCTGCACGGTTTAGGAAACCGTGCGCTAACCATGTGTTATATTCTTCCTCGATAATCACTCCTTGCACAGTTAGTCCGCATGGTTAGGAAAACCGTCCTCTAACCGTGCATTAAACATTGCCCTCAAGACCAGCCATACAAGGTTTGGCCACATGTTTTAGGAAAACTGTGAACCTCTGCGAAGGCCATAACCCTTTAAATTTCCTCGAATGTCCACCCAAACGCACCACCATGTCACCTTGACCTCTCAGAACAACTCTAGCACCACATTTTCACATAGGAATGGAACAGAGTGTTCTGGGCCATTAAATTGTGGCTATTTAGAAATACTTTTGATTCATTCATTATACTATATTGTTTTCCCATCTTAAAAAAACAAAAAAAAAGGAATTTATTGTTACTTCAAAAAATAAGAAATCGCTATTATGATACCAAGGATTTTAATCACATGTGGTTAGGTGGTGGATGTGTGGATTATTCCATGAATTTTTTTGAAAAAGATAACAAATGATAAAATTAAATTATAAATATTATTAAAGTATATAATTTTTTTGGAATGGGTGAAAATCATTTATTATTCATTCTATGATAATTACATTAGTTAGAACATGGAAATTATGAGTTGTCAAAATTATGAATGGATAATTTCATTATACAATAATTTGATATCAGGTGTTTTAAAATAGATTGAAACCTCCTCAGAGACCCAAAATTTTTGAAACTCCAATTCATACCTACCTCAAGAATCGTAGTCATTTTACACTTTGTTGAATTTCCCCAAGATCGTATGTGTCTTTTATCGTTAAATTGTAGAGAAAGTGATTCCTTAACAGGACTGTGGATAAACAGAATGTTCTAATGATTTGGTTAAATATAAAATTAAATTTTTATCATAGGTTTTGAGGGAATATATTCTATGTTATGATATATCATGATTGGGTTGGCTTCGTAACAATGAATTAAGTAGTTTGGATGGATGAAATAAGAGGATAAATAAATTCCATAAGAGACAATGTATAATTATTGAATTTATTGTTTCATTGAAAATTATAAATTTAATGGATATTGTATGTGGAATATGAAAATTGTATTTGACATCAACCATTGTTTTTTATTTCTTTGATATTTAAAATATGTTAACACTGGTGACTTATGAATTACATTTTGGGATTTAATTCTTGATGAAATGTATGGTTTAAGGGTGGAGGTATTTGACGCACAAATTCTATCATGAATGTTTTTTTATTTTTCATAATTTCTAATATTAATTTTTAAATAATAATATCAGTTATTTCAATGTTTTATTTAAATTTCATAGTTTACAAATAATAAAGTTAAAATTGTTTTATTTGAATAAAATAATACTAAATTTTAGATTTTAATTTTATACATGAGTTTTTTGTTAGTATTTTTTAGGCGACGTGAAATATTTTTAAGAGCCATCATATTTTTCAAAAGTTTGTTAGAAATGGGTCTACCACTAGTTTTCCCTCGACTAGGAAACCCATATCCACATACCCAACCAATTTAAAGATGATGGTCGACCAAATAGTCCATCGAGAGAGATTTTAGAAGACAACATGTATGCACGAGAGAGTATAAAAGTATTGGATTTTCTTGATTGGGACTAAGCCCAGATATTCTACATGATGTTGTGTATCATAATCTATATTTGTTCATGTGAATCTGAGTGCCCAGCCTCATGCAGGATTCTGAGTAATGAAAGAATTAAGATTTTTTTATAAATAATCACTTCTATTTTCATTTTGATGTGTGAAAAATCTAGTCCATGGGACTATTAATTTTAACTATTACATTGAAATAATATTAATCTCTAATGTATATAATTCTAGGATATTTTTGTTTCTCTATCTATGCGGTTATTATTTACGGCATCCTCACTTTTCACCTTTGCTTTATACTGGATATTCCATCTCCACCACCTAAAAATTTAGAGCTCCTTATCTCCCCCACTACCTACTCCTGGGATCAACTTTTCTCACCCATTTACCATTATTATACAACAATGAAGGACTCATGCGAACACATATAAGGTTGTATAACTCACAGGTATCTATAAAGATCACCTCTTCTTCCACATCCAAGACACTTCAATGTGGAACCACTATGTAATAGCCCTTCATAATCCAAAATAACCACGAAATCCTTGAAGTATGTTTCCTTGGAAAATTTATTCTTTAATTTATGAATTTACACATTTTATTTAAAAAAATTATTCCTTCTAGTGTTTTTTATTTTTACACCCAGAGTATTAGGGGTGGAATATTCAAAATAGAGAAACAATTCATCACTTTCTATTAAAAAAATTGCTGAAGGAACTCTGATGTTTTCCCCTATATAAATTAAAGTTTATTTCCAATAGATAAGGGGTTAGACTCCCATGGAGAGATGATATTGATGGCAGGTCAAAGCCTTTCTTCACATCTTTTCATAATTTATTTTTATATTTTATTTTTGTTAGTTGTGTATTTTTAATTTCAATTCATTTAAATTTTAATTCTTGAATGAATTTTAGGCCATGATTTTATCCTTCTTTAATTCCATATTTTTATTCTTAATTTTATTCATATTATTTTATTTATTCTGTATTTTATTAATTTTATTGTATTTTATTAATTCATTCTATGTTATTTTTATCACTTTTATATTTTTCTTATTCTTTTTATATCATGTTATTTTATTCCACTTCTTTCATCCTAATTATTTTTAATTTATCATCCCATATTTATAATTAATTTATTTTCATTCACATATTCATGTCCTCTCAAAAATGAATTCTTACTCTCGATATTGAGGAGATAAACCATGTCTTATCTAGGGGTGTTATGTGTTCTTGAATTCGTTCATAAAATTCATTTGATGTGTATAGTGAGAAGGTGTTATTTGAACGAGTGTGGAAATTTTCCAGAATAAAACTTCACTCAACATTACCTCTATTCATTTTTATAAAATATTTTACCTCCCTTCTAAAAAATATAACCTTTTAATGTGATGAAATTCATATGTTTAGTGGATAAATTGTTATATAATAATGTTAGGTTTTGGAAGATGCCACACTCTAGATTGAGGTATTTCATTAACTATGACAATATGAGGTAGCGGAATTAAGATTTCTAATATAATTAATGATTCCACAAAACTATATAAATGAATATTAATTCATGTGAGATATTTCCCAACTAAATTATAAACCATATTTTATATAAATATTGTAGAAGAATGGTAAAATTAAAAACCAATCTAAGGACCAAGTTTGTTTTTCAAATGAAGTTTAGATTACAATTTCATGTTAGTTTAAATTAATTTTCAGTCTTCAAATCATTAAATAATTTGGAAAATTAAATAGACACCCAATTACATTTTTCATTTTTTCTATAAAAAGAGGAAACAACAAAACCCATCAGTTTAAGACAATTGTATTAAGTAAAAAAACATTTTTAAAATCTACTCATGTCAGACGGTCTAGGATAGAGATGTGCTACAGTATTAAATACATTAAAAAATTTATTTTCCTGTACCCCATGGTAGGAATCTATCAATCTAGTAATTACTATGAATGCATCATTGTTCACAGATACCACCCGAACACCTTCAGGAAACCCATATAAAATCGCAAAAAATTATGTTTTATCTATTTTTTTATCTATCCCCTGTTAGACATAATTTTGATTTATAGTACTTGGTATGGTCTACTACAGTATTTTTTATTCCACTAATGGGAACATTAGAATTATGTTCTTCCATACACCCCCCATTTCCTGACCTCATAAATTATGATAAGATATACATCCATTTCCACCATGTATATCAATTGAATCAAGTTATTGAATACCTTATATTTTGTATACATAAATAACCCCACACACACACACAATTTTTTGTTACATTCTCGATGAAGGTTACATAGAACTATAAACCTCCAGTAGAGAAAACTAGAGATTTACCGATACATCCATATAAACCACCAATAATTTATCTTAATTTTTTTTCTTTAACTTCTATTTGGAAGGTCAGCATCCCCTTCATTCCATTGATACAATATTTGTATATCCTACACAATATGATTCCAATTTCTATCATTCCTTTAGTATTAAGTTTATTTATACCTTTCTGACATAGGAGTCCAATATAATTTTGACAATACTCTATTGTAGAATTCTATCCATCATTATACACAACATTAGATACACACATAAGGTATAACAATAGATCCTATGCAATTTTATCAACCACCATTGAACATTATGAAAATTATGATTCTTAATCTATTATTGTAGTAATGAAATCTGAATCAGCTAATTCTCAAATATAAATTACGTTCATCATTAATCGTGGTTTGTTTCACAAGGAATTCAACTCCAATTTTTTCCTATTTTGGGTGAAAATCACATCATTTTACCACAATCTCAATAGCTTAATTAATAAAAAAAATAAATATTTTTGAATCATCTAGTTGTAATGTTCTTGATACTCTCTGTAACAACCCATGATTTTAGTAGTTACTTTTCTTAAATTAATTTTTTTGTGTATATTTTATAGTATAAAATATATAAATGAATGATCCCAAAATTATTAAATAAATGATATTAAAAATAGAAAATATAGTATATAACATATTGTAATGAATTATAAAAGCATAAACTCAAAGACTAAACATTCTAGTACATTATAATTAATGAAGTTTTCCACATATATGTAATTTCTATTTAAAAAACAAATCTTTAAATTATTAAATTTTATTTTGATAAAATTAATTTCAATTTATTAGTTACTAATGTAAAAATTATCTTAGAATTAGTTTTTAAAATTTTTCTAATATAGATTGTCTTTATGTAAATTCTGAAAATAAAATTTTTACCAAAACATAAAATATTAGGACATTATTGTAAGAAATGCATAGATTCTTATTAAACATATTAATTGAAAAAATATTTAGCTATGGAGTAATATTTTATATTTTTAAAAATACTATTATGAATTTATAAAACCTATATTTAACATTATATTATAATAAGTAGCATTTTCAAATAAAAGAATATTTTTTTTGGTCATTCATTATAATTAAATATTATTTTTCTACAATTGTATTTTTGATAAAACTGCAATCCACATCATTTTATATTTTTTTAATCCAACTTATATTATGATAATAAAATGCATGGATAATTTTACCATGTACATAAACTATTCAACATAGAAATAAACTTTTTCAAAATGGGGTTTTTTTTGTACTACATACACTAATGTTGAAATTTTTTTTTATTGATATATACTTTATATAATAAAACAGACATAATATTTCTAAATGTTGTGTAAAAATTAATCAATGAGAACCATTTAGTTTTATACATTAAAAGAAATTTTCATAGGAAAAAACTAGTTTACATGTTATGATCTAAAATAGTGATATTAATAAATAAATGGTTAAAGGGGTTAAGAAATGTGAACAACGTTTTTCTTATTGATATGTTAAGATATACTAGACCTTATATTATCCTAAACTCAATTATTTTCCATTTTATTATACAAAACAAGTCAAACAGGTACTCTCTTAGTATAATGTTTAGATATTTTTAAATTTTCATTCTCACATATTATATAAGGGGTATAACACCACCCTTTGTTATATCTCAAAGAATTAATATTCTAAATATAACTATGAATATTATACTTGATTTATTACACTAAAAAATTTCACTGAAACTTTTTGTAGAAGATATCATCTTAGGTCATCTTTTTCAAAGGATTCATTTGTGGTAAATCATATTCCTTAAATATGAAACCTTTCTTTTCCGAAACATCATTTAATTTTTTATCATCAAAATATATTTTCATAATTCCAATATAATGTATTGAGTATTTTTTTATAATTCACTTTATTAAGTTAATATAATAACAATTCACCATATTTCCATACAGTATTAATAAAAATAAAACTATCATTTGTATGTTGTAAAGACTATCACATCCACAAAGTGAAAAATATTTTTAACCACCACCTATCCAATTATATTATAAGGTGTCAATTTAATAAATTTTTTTATTATGTAATATAATTATTATTTTAATGATAAAAATAATATTCTAGTTCATTTCCCACTAATTCTTTATGATATGGAAACATTAACCATGTGTTGTGCGGACTGTCACCTCCATGATGTAATATATGTCATTTTTCATTTAGTTTCATTATATTTTATTAAACCCTAAAATAATATGATTGTGAACCTGAAATATATATAAGTAGTATGATTATTATTATTTATTAGTTATATTATTCTAAAAGAAACAATTTTCATGATCATAATCATCCATTAATTATTGTAAGTTCATGTTGGAGTATGTCAAACATCCTGTTGAAAAAATCTATCAAAAATTTCGTGGCAGAATTTGAAAAAAAAGATTATTTATAATTTAGGATAAAATAATTAAATCGTAATTTCTTTAATGATAAAATAAATATAAAATTAAATAATAATTGTATTTTCATTATTTTGTTATAAATCACTAAAACATGCATGCCACCAAATCTGTCTATTGCAATCAAAACCAAGACTTCCATAGAATGATTTTATAACATTACAAATAGTTATAAATAATAAACTATAATATTATTTATTATTTATAACTGAATATATCTATGAGAATGATCAATATCAATGTAATTATTATTAAACTTATTTAGGACAACCAAGATTAGTAACAACAGATATTGAAAATATATAAATAGAAATTAATGTAAATGTAGTTAAAAAATGTAAATGATGTTCATAATGGGTTATATATGTTAAAATTATTTGTCAATAGGAAATTTAGGTATTTATTTTTGTTATATGGGATTTTACTGAGTAATTCAGGAAGCCCGGTTACTAGGTAGGGGTTTTTCTCAATTAATATTCCTTAATTGAGTCATAATGATTTCTTTTTACTATTATTTTATAATATAACTTTTATATGTTATATGATTCTACAATACTTCCTCTACTATATATTTAATGTTACTTTTGTAATTCAATTCCCTAACTTGATGGATTTATTTCAAAAGATTATATTATTCATGGGAATAAATATTATTTTTTTTAATGATGTTTTCCCCTCCATGTACATAGTTCCATTTCAAATTAATTTTAACCATTTTTGTTAAAACTGAGACTATGTTTTTTTCCTTGGGGATATACATATCTGCATGTAGTATTTTAACAATTATGTTTTTATCATTATTTTTATGATTTTTGTTTTCAATAAACTATTTTAATTTTTTTTACATCATTATTTTCATAAAAAAAATTTTATCTTCCAATCACATTTAATTTTCATAAATCATTTATTAGCGATTATATTTATTGAAAATATATTCCATGGTCATCTCAGATCATTATCAGTAATGAATTTTCAATATTATTTGTGACAACTCAAGTTATAGTAATGTTGAATAGTATTTCTAATAATAATCATAAGGTTTCACTATCATTATACTTATTATTTAAAAAGGATTTATTTATATGGAAAATTATTTTAGGCAATATACCTTTTAATATAATAATGAAGTTCTCTTTTTGGTGATTGAGTTGTTTTATCAACATTTTTCACTAGTGTAGTGAATTGTTTTATTACTATTAGATTATTTTTTGAAAAATAATTCATTACATGAATTATTTATACTCAAAATAGGGAATGGTTTTCATTTATATTATTTATGAGTCCTTTTTTATTTCCCTGGGTTCATTTTAATGTAATATCTAAATAATTTTAAATTCAATATTTTATGAAATACATTTTATTTCCATAGGTATTTTATAATGTCATAAGAAAATGATTTTTCAAATGTATCGATGAATAACAGTTTGGGTACTATATATCACATGAATGCATTAGTTAATAATTTAAATCTCACGAGAAAACTTATCATGGACCTTCATTGATAGTATAAATTACATAAAGGGTTATCCTTCTTGAATATTATCACAAACAAAATATGTGAGCCTTCTTTGATATTTTCACAAAATAAATGGTATGCCTTCATATATATTATAATAAAATAATGGTTTCACCATTAAATAAATACTCATAATATGATAATTAATTATGCATATTTTTTTCAAATATTCATCATTATACTATCTTTTAAGGGAATGTTACATTTCTATGACATATTACAATGTAAATGATTCACAGATCATTCTTATTATATAATGGTTTGAAATCTCTTTACATGGTATATGTTAAATCTATTACATTATTATATCATGAATCATTGATAACGATCATGATTTCTATTTTTTGTTAATAAATAATTTCTCCCCTTTCTCATGTGTCCTATTGTTCTTATGATATCACCATTTATGACATTTTTTTTCTTATTCCCTTTATGGAAATCTCAGCTCACCCATTTTTTATGCTTCCACTCCCATTTTTAAGAATATTAATATATATTATGCTTACTCATGAAGGGAGACTATAATTACTAATGTATTAGGGAATGTTTTGAGGTGTTATAAAATATGTTTCTTATGTTTCTTGTCCGAAAAGACACTAAACATCCATTATTAGGATTTTAGGATTATATTATAACATTTAATTTTCATCACATGAAAATAATATAAAACAATATGTGTTTAGGTGGGTTTTTTATGGTATTTATAAGTCATGGGATTAATTATTTTTTATGATATGTTTTGTTTTGTTTTGGTTTTTATATGAGAGAAACTTATTGAAAACCGGAGGATAAATTCCAATATATTGATCTATGTATAGGATAACATCAATAATTTTAAGAAAAGTAGATATTATATAGTTCTCTTATAAAATAAATCACTATCTATGTAATAAAAGAGGATTTATGATCTATCTTAGATGTACATGGATGTAAACACTTTGAAAATGATTAAATATGTATTATCTATATCACCACCTCCTACACTATAAAGGGTAATAAATACAGACCATGTTTGATGCACTCATGGGTTAAATTCACTCACTCTTTAGGGTCTAATATAAAGGATTATAGAAAATATTTATTATATGGTTAGTGTACCTAATAGGAGAAAAAAATATGATAACTTATATTGAAACCTATAAATTTACATCATTAACTAATTAATCTTTTTATAATTAACATGATTCCATTTTAGATTAGGTTTTACTATCGTTAACTTTTTATTATATAAAAATGTACGATAAAAATGAAAACCAAACATAAAAATGGGAATGATCACACTATAATTAATTAATTTTATACCACTATAACTCTACCATTATTCTTTGATGGGTTATAATTTTATTTGGTATGGAATAGATTTATTTTCATATAGCCATATTAATTATTGAAGGCATGAAATATCATTTCATATCGCAAATAACCGTGTTTCTAAATATCAATATAATTATGATCACGAAATTCAAGTAGATATAAATTTAATAATGTTGGTATGATAACAAATAATGTGGGAATCTTGACCGAAATGTTTGGGAAAAAGTTAACATTCATAACATACCTTCTATATAGGATTATACCGATCTATTCAAAGATGATATACTATATCTTTTGTGGGAGAGTGAGGCTGAATTTTCAATCTAACTAATACCTAGATCCACTAAAATATCATTGTTTCAATATATTTATTATCATACTGAATTTATGGTATTAATGAATTAACTATTAGAGAATCTGGATAATATTTTCATTTTGTCTGATGTTTAATCATAGGGTAAACAAATTATCTTTCAACAATAGATTACTGGATCAATTCTATTGTGAAGAATACATATCGTATGTTGATATCACATCTAAATATATGAATTTTCATTTTAGAATAAATCAATCCATTCCATAATCATATAGGTCAAGTGGGTTTGGAATCATGGACACAGAAAAAATTGGTTCATATAACATTTGCAACATCTCCCTCAAAAATCTTCATAACAAAACATGCTTCTCAAATATCTCATACTTCCTAGCCTATGGTAATGAATCATACAAAATTGTGATCTAAAATTCTTATTAAGGTTACAAATGGGAGATATCAGTTGTCAATTTTATAAAAAATGATCTTAAGGGTATCTAAAACATAAAATAAAATTATTTAATTCATATATTTTATATCAAAAATCATAAATTTTTTTCATGAACTAAATCATAGAATTTCATAAGACTTTAAATATAAATTAATCAATTAATGTAATCCATAGATGTATAAAACTGTTAGAGGACACTGAATTGTGGCATAAATTAAGAATAAAAAAAATTCTATAGTATTTATTGCTTATTCATAATTCATTATTAGTCGAATGGGTTCACTCCCTAAACCATCGTTGTATTAATTGTTCACTCCCAATACATTCATAGTGTCAAAATTCTATCACTTAACCAATTTTACTCCACATATTATTCATATTTTTCTATTATGATATCAATATTTTCCAAATGTATTGGATTGATATATAGTTCACACTAGTCAAATCGATAAAATAATTCTTAAGAGTACCATAACAAAATAACATATACATCATATGAAACCCCATGAGAAAAAATTATTTCATAAAAATTTCATCATAGTATAACCCATAAAAATATTAATGGGTTTCATATAAAATCCATCATTTCATCAACGTATAAGCCTTGTAAATGGACTGGGTGTGATAAACTTCTTATAATCATAAAAAAATAAAAAAAATAGAAAAAATAAGGATTATATACATGGAAAATATCTTTAGTATACAATAAGTGAAATAAATGTTTATTAATATTAATGAATATGAATACCATTTTTAGACCATTCAAATAATATTAAGCAAAATAACCTTTCTATTTAGAAATTACACATTTAAAATGAAAAAATGTAAAAATATTATGGAAAATATTATCATTTAAAATAATCGTGTATACTTTTAAGTAATGTTTCAATTAATTTATTGTTCATGAATTTGAAAAATTAAATTCATCGTGTATAATTTTTCTAAAAAAATACATTCATATTTAGCAAAAAAATTTCAAAAATTAGTTCATTAGGAAAATGAAGATAATGGTCATTTAAAAAAATTATAAACAGATAAAATAAGTTTAAAGTCTAAATTAATAAGATATTGGATTATAATAAATAATTTTTTAAATTTTTTTCTAAAATAGGGATATAAAATAATACGCTTTTCAACTAAAGAGATTAAAAAATATTTTTTCTACAAAATCATATTTTTAGTATTTTTTGTGATAACGGTTAGTAAAATACAAGGGGAAATCAAATTTTTATGAAATAAATAAATGATAATAAAATTAATGAGCATATTTGACATGATGATCATATTATTTCTTCATTAGATACTTAATAATAAATAATATTTTTAAATAATTATACCAAAACAAACAACCCTTACCACGTAGATAATTTTTTAATTGTATACCCCATAAAATAATAAAAATTATTTGTGTATTAAAATAACCCAAAATCTAAGAATATGAGTCATAACATATTCTATTAGAAACAATATATATCATATAAAAGAAACAAGTGTTGAACATAGCATGTATCTCCCAAAAATAAAAGTGTGATGAAAATAACATACCATAGGTCCAAATCCCACCATAAGAACTAAATCCTCTTGTATAATAAATATATATTTGTTTTACTTATATTATAGAGCCATAAATACATATATATATATATTATACAATATATAATTTTCTTGTAACCTTTTATATGCCAATTGTTTCTAATTTTTTTTCAAAATTACTTTCTGTGATGATATCTACTTAGTTTTACAAGTCTATTTTGGTTTTGTAGTTTGGTAATTAAATTTCATTCAAGATTTCATAATCGATTGAATTTTAATAATGTTAGAAATACAATATATATTCCTTATATAATTTTTTTTAGTCTTTCATAAAATATATTGATGAAAAAATATGTCACTCCATTCATGGAGATTGTAGGTTGTTTGTACACATGAACATTGTATCCATTTTTCAACAGATGGATCCAGAATTTGGTAAATAATAACTATATTTTAAATAATAATTAAGATATAATATAAATAATTTTTTAAATAAATAAATCATTGTTATCAACTAAATAAAATAGAAATGAAAATCAAAACAAATCACTTCATGGAAGAGTTAGTCTACACGTACAGATGTTCGCCATTGTTGTTTTACAAAAAAAATTATGATATGATGGTATATATTATATTATCATTCCAAATTACTAATTATGTCACATTACTTATATAAAAATACACTAAATATATTTTAATTTCTATATATAAAATATGGTGATGTGAAATGAATTGTGTATCCATGTGGATTCCTTAAGTCATAAGTATGCATGAGTGATATTTTCACATACAATTTGTTATAAATAAGAATATCTAATGATTATTATATTAACAATAGTATTTAATACCTTTATTATACTTATTATGCTATTATATAAAGAATATAATTTATTTAGAGGTGGTAAATGAATAATTTAAAATAAAGTGATTGATTATAGTGATTACTACTTTATTAAAATAACTTCACTATATATCCCTTTAAGGGATCTATCATTGGTCTTTTGGGAATAACAAAACATCTATATTGTGGATATGGAAGTGGATAATATAAAAATATTGAGTTTGGATGAACTAGAATTACCATTATAGAGTGAAAAAGTAAATAATGGGTTCAATTTTATAATTGAGGGGAGGGTCACTCTTGTAATTTCTTAAAATATATAAATAATATAAATCATTTTTATGTAAATATAGATAGATGATATGATTAGAAACTAATATGAGGATTAGTTCAAAACTTATCATAAAATAAGATTTTGACAAGTTTGGATCACACTGTAACCCTCATCTTTTTGTGTCCCTTCATAATCCCTTAGGATAATTACCATATAATTAATGTTTTCTAAAATTTATAGGTTCTTAATGTTACTATAAAATGAGAAACACCCCATAAATAGATCATAGAGGACTTTTAAAAAAATATCCTATTTAATTTTATAAATCTGTCATTTTTATGAATCTGATATCTTTTAATAAAATATTATTTATTTTATAATATCATTTCTATCAATATTAACACTATTGAAATAATTTTACAATAAATGTCTGATGATAATGGATAATTAAAATAAAATTATTTTACAACTCAGTACTATGTCATATATATATATAATTATTGGGGCGTGTTAATACTCTTTTATTATATCAAGTTTAGGATTTTCTGAAATCCTTTATATTGATATTATATTAATTAAATAAATATTTTAATAGAGATAAAAATAATTTAAGGTATTTAATATCTTAAATTGAAATTTATATTCAATCATAAAATTACTTTTACCCTATGTGGATATATAATATATATTTTGAACTAATAGAGTTCCATTTTGGACATTCATACATTAAAATTTTTATGGGTCATTGTCATGGAATAATGTCCAATAAACATTACAATTTCATATGTATGGTTATTAAGATACAATTACCATAATCCAAATATTATTATTATTAATTACTATTTTTTTAAAACAAATTTTTAACTTATAATAACTAGATTTATCATTTATCAATGTCCTAAAATTTACCATTATAATAATAATTATTGACCAAAATAAATAACACTTATTTTACAAAATTGAACATCCTAATTAAAATTATTTAATCCATTTTATCATATTTAATAAATATATTAGAAATATATTAATTGCATGATATGTGATAAAATGAGACAAAAACATTTTTTTTATAAAAAATATTATTTTTAAGAATAAACTAGGATTTATTATTATCCCACGCATATAAAATTATTATATAAATTTTAAAAAATAATATGGACTATATAATATTTATATTTCATTATAAATTTTCACTAATAGTGAACAATATAATTTATTATGAAAAAATGAATTATGTGCAAACAAAATAGCTTTAAAAAAATGCATTTCTAAGTATAAAAATGTTTTTTATATTAAATTCAGTCCTAATTTTGATTAAAATATATGCAATTGTATTATTTAAAATAAATGAATAATATTTTTACATTGAAAAAATTTTAAAAATAATGGAACTATAAATGTTCTTGAAACAAAAATATAGTTCTAATAAAAAATTATTATTTTTCCACTGACCGAGAAAAAAAAATATTAAAAAAAAACTAAAAAAACCCTCAAAACTAAATTTAATATTATTTTTTTAAATAATATTTACTTTAATGAAATAATATTTATTAAATGGATCAAAAATAAAAAATACAATTATTTCATAAAAATAAATGAAAATCAATTTGAAGGAATCTTATATTAAGAATAATATAACTTTACTAAAGAATATTGAATTACTATTTCCAAATAATTAATCGATACGTTTATATTGAGTAGTATATTTATATATATATAATAAATTTGTTAATATAATTCATGGAATAAATTTATCATATTGGTTCTATGAGTCACATAATAATATTTTAAAAATATATCATCGTTTCTTTGAACGTAGTGTTTCATGACAAGTATTTTATCAATTAAATAAAATTTATTTCAAAAAACAATTTCATAAAATCGAATGATATTACATTATAAACCCCAAAAAAATAAATTGTTCCCTGAAATTCATACCACTAATATAAAAAATTGAGATTATCTTTATTTCTATACAACCTCAGATTCCCATGTTTCTTCATTGTATTTTTTATTTCTTTAAATATTATTCACGAAAATAATATACTAGTTCCAATGATCTTTATATTTATGGCCAAATATATCAACTAGTTGTTCCTTATAAGAAAGACCATGTTTTAGTAGTATGAAATTTTATTTTAGTACATGTGATGGGTGAAGAATGTACTTCCTTAATGAGATATATTTAAAATATTCAAACCCTAACAGAGGTTCGGTGGAAGCACCACATTATATAAAATTTTCCCTACTCAATCAAGAATTTTAAATGTTCCCATACACCTAGTGTAAAGAATTTCTTTATTCATTATTATCAGAATGATATTCCTTGAATAAATTATTATAAAAATATTATCACCAACAATAAATTCCATGTCATGCCGAGGATTGTTAGCATAACTTTTATGTCCACTATGAAATGTATTCATGTGCTTATAAATCTCTATGAATTTAATTTACAGTTTTCAAAGTAGATTAGGTCTAAATATATTTAATTCTACAAAATCATCCTTGAATTTTAGTTTTATGCACTTTTTTAGTAGGCAGATTCATTAGGGGATAACTGAATGCTCAAGGGAAATCTGTTGTTAAAAGAATACACATATACAGTATTGTTTTGATCCAATCAACCTTCAAAATACATCGAATAAGATATCAAAATATCCTCAAGTATTTTAATTATTTCTTAGGATCGCAATCTATCAGAGGATTATATTATCTAGTAATATAAACTATATATTCTTAGATGATTAAATAATTTTCTACAACATCCAAATAAGCTCCATATCCCGATAACAAATTTTTTTTTTGGAGCTCCATAAAACCTTACCAATCCAAAATATAAACTCCATATTGATGACCTAGATAAAAGTATTGTCTAATAATAATTATGTGTGATGGATTCATAAGGTGATCAACTATAAACCATATTGAATTTTCCACATTCGATGTTTTGGGGAGTTGAATGATAAAATCCAAGGTGATGTTTTAACATTTCTGTTTTTGTATGGGTAATTATTCTAAAATCTGCTGAGAATTTATTCTCTGAACCTTCAAATTTTAAAATACAATGAACCATGATACTTATTAAGAAATATATCCAATCAGTTTTTTCCATTATATATTCACTTTTATATCGCTATACATATTTTTATTTCCTTAATGAACATACAATGCTGAAATATGTGCTTTATCTAATAGCTCCTTCAAATAACGTATATTCAGAAGAAATAAAAGTGTCATAAACCTTATTTTCCCATTCATGTCAGGGATTAACTCTAGATAATTTTTCACCATATTTTCTCAATTTCATATATTCCATCGATTCTTTTTTAATCTTATTATTAATTGATAGTCAAAACTTATATTAGATGTATATTAGTTATTCTCTTCCTTCTAGATTTTATGATCTACCAGTTTAAAATATCTAAATAATAGATATTTTTTATCCCCATTATTTATAATTTAGTATTTTCATTTCAACAGTTCATATCTTCCAACTTATTCTATTTCCTATGGTGGTAATGTATTGAGTAGTCATAATATTAATTCAGCTACGACTATCTTCTCTGACATATATTAATCTCTTTCTATATGAAAAAATATATTAACATTTATTATTAGTAAATATTTCATAGCTTCTTATATAAAGATAAATTCACCATATAGTTTATGAAAAAATTACAACAAATGAATTCAAATCATGAGTTGGTAAATTTTAATCATGAACCATCAATTAGAGTGAGTCATAAGCCTCCACCATATAATTCTACATGAAAATTCACCACAATCCTTTTTAATATATTATTTATATATTAAAAAATCTTATCCACTGTTGGGTAAGTTTACCATAGGTTAACTGAATAATATTCACAGAATTTCAATTTAATTTTCTTCACATTCATCCATACATATGAACGTTAATCCCATTTTAGTTAATTGGATAGTTGTAATAAATTCTCTACTAAACGAGGATAATAACCAGCAAAACAACATAAATTATATATAACTCAGTCATGATGGTTAGTTTATCCCAATGTTCATTACCATTTATCCATTGTATATTTACTAATATACCCTCACGTGATATTATATGACCCATTAATGAAGATTTCTAAGGCCATAAGTCACAATTGGTAAGTTTCTCATATTGATTCTCCTTCCTCGGTGTGTTTGTCACAATTACAATTTGATCTTAATTCCTCTCTGTACTTTTCATTTATAATAGAATATCATATATTAATACTACTAAATATTGATCAAATTAATCACTAAAGTCTCTATTCGTTATATCTATTAATATAGTGGGGCATTAGTAAGACCAAATAGAATAAAAAAATTCAATTTATCAATACCATGAATCGAATGTTGTAAGAATAATATCCTACATATTGACCATCAGTTGATGATATACAAAGTGAATGTTAATCTAAGAAAACTATTGAGATCCATTCATTTGATCAAACAAAGCATCAATATTTTGTAAAGAATGATTATTCAGGGTAGAGATTTTTTTAGGTTCTAGATTATCAATGAAATGTAGAAAAGAACCCTATTTTTTCTTATCAATATGATCTAGTAAACCACACTGTGACACAATTGGCTGAATGAATCAATTTTCAAGATTCACATGGAGTCTCTTCTTTAGGAATCAAATTCTCATAATCACAAATCATAAAAAAAATCATAATCATAAGATTTGGTATTTGTAAGATTACATTGTTAGACTAACTACAAAACATTTAATTTATGAGGTGTTATACTTAGAAAATTATTTGGATATAAAATACAATGCTGATCCCAAGTCAAACAAGACCACAATAGTTCTAAAATAGATGGTTAGTGTACCTTTACCATGTTTTTATTTCTCCCATAATTTGAAAGAGAGATCATATGATATTTAACTTTATCTTTATACTTAATAGGTTATTGGCAATACGAATTTTCATTAACAGTCACATGTGGGAACTTGTTGGAAGATATCTCATACTCTATGAATTTAGAACATTGGATTGTGGGTGGTTTATTTTGAGGTCATTTCTCTTTATTCACATAAAATCTAACATATTCTCATCAAATCGGCATATGATTTCTTAATGACATTCCTTTCAATAAACAAATTATTTTTCAATTAATTTACGAAAATTTCATCCAAATTTCCATACACACAATCAGTATAAAATAAAATCAAATCTTCTTATCCTTAACATTTTTAGAATACAATTTAACGTTCATCTTTCTTTTATTATCAAACCTATAGAATTTATTGGTAACAATAATCTACATCTCCACCATTATAGTAAATAATATGATTTCATCATTAATATAAAATTCTAATATGGATTATTCCTTTTAGAGACATCATTTCAAGACACTAAAAAATTGTGTAACCTTTAAATAAGGATAGCCGATATTTCCAAAAGCATGCTAAAAATTTCATGAAAAATTTCATCTTAGGTACCAACAAATTGAAAATCCATCTGATTAAAATCAATAAATTCATTACCCATTTTAGAGTTAAGAACATGATGAATGTAATTATTGAAAATCATTCTCTTAATCTCAACTCACACAACAGATTCAATTTCATCATATTTCCTTTTGTTTTTATAAGATTCAACTATTAATCTACTTATCCTTCTAATTGATTAATTTGAAGAATAATATTTTCATGTTCCCAGCACTAGATAATATAAAATATATTTTCAATGGTACTGATATTTGTTTTGAAACTTATGGATTAGTAGAATCACTAAAAAATGTGGATGTATTGTCACGAATGACTTATAATGATATTCTCCCATTCATTTTATTATATGATGGTCAACATTATTTATACTTCTAGAATGTTTTATTATTATAAATATTATAATTTTCATCATTTATCTATAACTCCCTAAGAATCCATGATATTCTTATTTTTAAATAATTCCATATCTTATGTGGCATAAAACACCAAGTTCGATCACACCATTATCAACGAAACTAGAAATTTAAAAAGATGTTATTAATAGTACTTACCACATTATAAAATTTATAATTAATATTTTTCAAAATAGAAAAAAAATTGAATTCATAATATCAAAATTATTTTTTGTGAAATTTTGTTAATTTTCTAAAAGTTTTAATTTATGATGAATAGTTAGAAATACTTCATTGTTGTTTAACAAACAACCATTTCATTTAAATAATTATTTTATATTAAATATTATTTTTCGTCAAAATAATTAAACAGCGTATATATTAATCCAATACATGTCATTATACTAATTTTTATAATTTAATTAGACTAACCATTGAACATATCTTTTAGTATCTTTCTATTCCACATGTGCATATTGGGGATAAAAATTTTTTTAGTGCTTATGTAAATTGAATTTTGAAAAATGGGCCTTAACTTTTGGAATGTGTATAAATGATTTGATCTAATAGGATCAATTTTTTTTCTTAATATTATCTTTAGTAATTTTTTATTTATTTACCATGGTTATAGGTAAATTGGGTAATTAATGGTATAAAATGTAATATATTATTATTTTAAGAATACTCTAACACTTATATTAATTTAATTAGAAAAGTTTTTTTTGGCCAAAATAATACAATGGTTAAAAATATTATTATTTTAATGAAATCTCAGTCAGATAAGAAAATTTGTTATATTTTATTTGAGGAAGAGTTAAAAATGTCATATTAATATTTTAATAACTACATCATTTTTATAAGAGGATATGTAACTGATATTTTTGACTACAAATAAAATTTAGAAATATACAATATTTCTATATAAAATATTAATGCATTTATAATTTTAAAAAATTAATATTTATATTAAATGGTTACAAAATTATGATGATGTAATTTATTTATTAAAGAAATAATCTATTAAATAATATTAATAACATTAAAATTAATATATTTTGAAATATTTTATATCATCTAAGAAACTTTTGGGTGAAAATGGCATTTTAGGGATGACTTAATGTATTTTTGTCAATGAAATAATGTTTTTATGACATTAAACAGAAGAATGTATTAAATCGTGTCAAATTTGATATAAATGAGATTTTAAAATAAATACAATTTATTAAATGATATAAAATTTATAAAGAACTATTATTTAGATAATGAAATTATATAGTGTTATATATGTCATAAATTATAATATTTTGGTTCTTATGTCATTTCAAAGAAAATATATTAACCCTATAGTCTAAAAGCACATATAGTTATGGTAAGTGTTAAAATATTTATCTAAGGGTTAAAGGTAAAAGATATGGTTGATTTTGTGATCTAAACTTGTCTAAAAGTAATTGGTTTAGAGGATGTCGACCCATCAAAATCTTAGTTCATAAATAAATATCAGAAGAGTTATTTCAAATAAAAAATAAATTAATATTAAATTAATATTTTTGAGATTCCAAAAGTGCTCATCCCCCTATCAAATAAAAGGGATCTTATCTTTATATTTTATAAAAACCTATAAAACCATTTGGATCAGATAAAACATTAACAATTATTCTCTAAACATTCATAACTTCATCCAAGACAACATACAATTGTAATAAATCCACTATTAGAAGTCATTTTCCTCAAATTAGAATGGGATACTCCAAGAAGATATAATTGTTTTAACAATTCAATTTAAATTTTTTCCTTTTTCTAATTCCACTTACTATGTTTTTTTCAAAACATAAGTAATAAATACAGTATTATATACATTATTATATGTTTTTATGATTATTTTACATTCATATTCATTCTTTTAACAATCCTAGGGATAACTATATCTCCATGTGTGTGTACATATGACTTATCGTCTCCACATAAAAGTGTAATTTCTTATTCACAAAAATATTATTTGGAATGGTATAATGATGATTATAATAGATATAAATAATTAATATTACATGATTATGAATTTGTTAATTAATATATTTTCCAATTTCTTACAATTTAACAATTAAGGGAATGATATCGTTGCTCGTGCGTGTGTACAAACTGTTGTCTCCACGACGCGGTGGGATGCATTCTCGGTACTAACCATTCAAGAATGATTATAAAATTTATTATATGAGTAAATATAGATTTTATTAACTTAATATCGTTATTTATATGAATTAAATATATACTATTCATAAGAAACATGACTTACACAACCAAACATGTATAGGAAAATGAAGCAGCTAACACCCGAAACAGGGGTAATACTGAAATATTATTAACAAAATGATATAAGTGGATCATATATGATAATATAAATATGAATATATAATGTAATAAATTAAGAAAATTATTTAAAAATTATACAGGAGGTTAATGAACCCACGACTAAAGGAATGTATATCATAAGGGATAATTTCACATTCAAATTATTATTCAACGTTGTTTATACGTCATTATCTACTGTGCCTTTTTTATCATAAATGTACATGTTTCTTAGAAATATATTTCAAAATATTATTACTATTTATGAAAATATTAAATAAAATTTTAGACATTTTTTTATTTTTATTAAAAAAATTAATTGACTCTTTCTGTCATTTTCTAAATGAAGTACATTATGATATTTCCAACAAAATAAAGAAGGATTATTTTTTAAAATATATTGAATGAAATAAGGATTAATTACAATAATAGAAGATTAATTTCACTAAAAAGTTTCTATTAAAATTGTCCACATATTTATAAATACCAATTAATAAAATAAATAATTTTAGAGAAAAATATATTTTCTTGAAGATATTTTAAATAATTTTATTTGACTATTTTCATTTATGTCAACATACCTTATTGAGTTTAATATTTAATTAACGTTGATTTATTATGATAGAGTCTATCATATTGTATTAAACTGTTTATGACATGTTTGAATGTAGATATGTTGTTTTTATACTACTCATTGTTTGTGGTTTATGTATTAACATTTGATATACTAGTTCTAATATGAATTTTTGTGTTGATTTTGTTTCACCCTTTTCATATGGGAAATGAATTTGATATAGTTATTGAATGGCATGGAACAATATATCCCCTCAATGATTTGTTTGGTTTCATGACATAAAATAGTTTTGGTTTTTAAAAGCTTATGTATTCCGTTAGAATGGGACATTGACTGTATGTTTATGGTGTTTGGCCTTATGAATTTTCTCAGTATGGGATTAGTTATTGATATTAAGTCTGATTATTTAATTAGTAGAATATCAATGTGTATGTTTAAATGGAGTTATTTTCTTTATTTATTCCATAGTATGCTAAATAATATGTTTAAAAGGAGTGTGATTCGGTTTTACACCTTTCCTTAATCTTTCATTATTATATATGATAGCTTTCACTTTATTTTTTAATTGTAATGATCATCTGTGATCCCCCATTCTCATGTTTTATTTTTCCCAAGGATGCATTAAAGTTTACTACGAATGACTTATAGGGATAGTATAAGGGGTATGATCATTTTCAATGGAGATAATATGTTTCTTTTATTTTATAATGTAATGTAAAAAATATGTTTGTATTTATTTTTTCCAGGGCTACTAAAATGACTGTTTCATTTTGATATTATTTATTGGTATCATGAAAATTTATTAAAATAATGCAGAGTCTCTATTCATCCAGGTATGAGGCATTACAGTACATATCAATAGATTTTTAGTTCAGAACATGGAAACTATATTTAAAAATTATTTGATCAATGAACATTACCCTTAGATGGACATTGAAGATATGTATATAAGAGGATCCTAAAAGTTTTGGTAATATAGAGATTATTTGCATCTTATAGGGAATAAATCATTTTCTCAATACTACAAATGAATGTGGTTTTGGAACATATCTACCTTGGAGTAACAACTCAGCCAATGTGTTCCAGACTGGACCTAGGGTAACTATGTATTTGACCATGGGCCTTACTTTTAAAATGGTTTGATACTACTAGTGGATATTCTTAGGATAATTATCATTATCATTAAAAACTATTTAGAAATATTTTTTATTAAATATGTCCCCAAATAAAGCATTTTTTATAATTATAAAATTAGATATGCATAAATTTTATAATTTTTGTTATGTATTTTACTAGTTTAGAATTATTCATTATGATTCATAAAGTAATCTAGTGTATTATATTATTTATAGAATGTTCCCATTAGAAATAAAGTAAATTGTATCAACTAACATAATCCCTTTAGGGATTTACCTCCTATGTAATATAATAATAGTGGTTTTTGTGATACCAATGGTGATGAATAACTTATAACAATACTCAAAAAGCTGACTCAATTTATGAGTAATAAAATTACCCATATAGAGAAACCTAATACATAATTAGAAGAGTCAATAGTAGACCATTTCACGAGACAACAACCTCTACCATTAAATGGGACTACAAATACATTTGTAGCTGAGAAATTTATATGTTCCTAAGAAAAAATCTTTATTAATTTATGGTGTAAAAAAAGGGGAAAATTAATTCATGGAATTACATCATCTCTCATGAGATTAATATAAATGGTGGTCATTAATTAAAAACAAAAAAGAATATGGAGAAGTTTAAATTATGTAATGTATGGAGTTTAAAGAACTTTTCATAAAAAAAATATTTTTATCGTGAATAGAAAGCTGATGTAGAAATAAAATTTCATAGTTTAAGGCAAATGGTGGATTAGTATTTTTAGAAGTATAACAACATCTTTAAATTGTAAAGAAGTCATGTTATAGATTATATACGTAAACCAAGAAGTAATATTGATTTTTTCATTTATGGCTTAAAACCATTCTTACAATGGGCATCGGTGTCATAATATTTCACATCTTATGAAGATATACTCTCATCTGTTATCATGATATATAAGAAATTTTCAATGAATTATGACTTTAGAGTAAGAAAATAGAATTAAAGGGACACTAAACACTCTGGTAAATGAAATAATGGGAAGAAGGGAATGGTTAACATCCCAACCTATAGTAATTATGGGGAAAACTACCATATAAATTCATAAAGGGAATGGGAGTTTTTTATAAGTATGGAGAATAAGGACACAAATCATGTTATTTAATGGGTATGAAAGCACTGAAAAATGTCTAATTCAATAATTGAAAACTTATGGGACATTATGAAAATTTTCATCCTAATCATCAAGGAAGCATTCCCTAGAAAAGTACAAGGGAGAAAGGCACATCGTATTCAATCACAACTATTGAGTTTGAAGTTCCTAATGATTTTGTAGATAGTACATTAATCATATCATTAAAATTTTCCAAGTATTTATTTTATTATGGATCATTAAATTATTTTATATATTCTTTGTTTTCCATGAAAATTAGGAATTTACCTTTTGATTTAACAAATGAGTTGTTAGTATAAACATTAATGGAAAACCACATTGCAATAATGACATGAAAATCCATTCCCATTAAGACACATAAATTTACATTAGGTTCTTACCTCATCATAATCCTATGTTTGAATATTATATAATCCTTAGTATGGATTGGATTTTAAAATATCATTCAAAAAAGCATTGGAAGAAAATGGAAATTGTATTCTTTGAGGAAGAATAATGATACCTTGTCAATATAAAAGATACAAAATCACATAATTCTTATCAAAATATACCCCATTATCATTAAAGAATAAGGTTCTTATGGAGGAAGGGAAATTAAAATCTATAGATGAAGAAGGAAATATTCAAATAAAGGATGTAAGTATTTAAAAGGAATACATTTATGTTTTTACATATGATTTACCGAGACACTCACAATCCATGATGTTGACTTTTGTATTGATTTAATATGTGATGAAAAAACAATATCAAAGACTCCCAATATAATGTCTATACTGGAATTTGTGGAGTTGAAAAAAAACAACATGTATAGTTGGGTAAATTGGGATTGTTTTCCCGAGTGTTACTCCATGGGGATCCCATGTTATTTTTCTCAATAATAAATATAGATCAAAGAGAAAATGAATTTTTCATAGGGAAATCAATTTTATTAAAAAATTGAACAATTATCATCTACCGTGAATTGATGATTAATTTGATCAACATAAGTGAGATTAATTCATATCAATTATTAAACTTTCTTATGGATATAATTTATTAGGAGTGAAGATAGAAGACATTCCTAAGGCTGATTTTTATATGAGGTATGGTCATTATGAATTTACATTAAATCCATTTTTATTGAATAATACACCCTTAGTTTTTACGGATCTCATCAAGAGGGTCATCAAGGATAATCTTGATGTTTTTTTGTGGTATTCATTAATGATATTCTGATATATTATAAAATCTATGAATACCATGAGAATCACATGTGAATCAGTCTTGAGACTCTAACTATAGAAGAATTATATGGTATATTTTTCAGGTGTGAAATATGGAATTAGGATATTTCATTTATTGGACATATTGTGTCCATGGATGGAATATTTATTGATCCTGAAAAGATAAAGGCAATCCATGGTTGGCCAACACTAATGAGAATAACTGAAGTATAATGTTTTAGTATCTTAGAATTTTATTATCGTCTTTTAATCCATAATTTTTTTATATTGGCCAAGCCCGTTAACCAATCTCACAAGTAATGGGGATAAATACAATTTGGAAAAAGGGTGTGATTTTATTTGAGGAAGTGGAGTTAAGATTAGTTCATTTTCCAATCTTGAATTTACCATCAGGGAATGATGGTTTGTTTATTTATAGTGATTTAAAATGAAATGAATTGTATACATCCTAACATAGAATAATATAGTTGTTTCTTATTAATCATGTAAAATAAATATTCGGGAGAAAAAACTACAAATCTCGTGATATTGAGTTAGTGGTAGAAATATTTTTTGTCAAAATATAGAGAAACTATCAATATTGTGAAAAATATGAGATATATAATTATCACAAGAGTTTGAAATACATTTTCAAATAGAATGAACACAACAAGAGTCATACTTTATTTATTTATCTGCTCAAGGATTATGATTGCACAATGCACTACCACCTTGGGAAATAAAATAAGGTGGCAGGTTCTTTGACATGAATGTATCATGGATTTATAAAAAATTGGTAGTCGAAAAGGATCATATGTTCATGGATCAAGTAAAGATGAATATGGGAATTAAAATGGAAGGAGAAACATCACTACATTTTCAATTTCTTTGCAACACATCTTTACTAGAACCGATAATAAATTCTCAAGAATAAAAATATGATTTTCAAATTAAAATTAATGATGTGAAAGATTCAAGACTGATTTACTTCATTTATGAAGGTGTCATATTGAAATGTGGGAAGAGGATTTCTGCGCCCTCTATGCATGAGATAAAAAGGAAATTATGAGATGATTCACATTGCTCCAATTTCTTAATACACCATGGTTGAACAAGATTTATAGATATTTGAAAAACATTTTTTGGTGGGACAACATTAAGAGGGATATTACTGTTTGTGTATCAAGATGTTTAGTTTGTCAAAAGATGAAGGATAGAAGAAAGAATCATATAATATTCATGCATCCTATTATAATACATGATTGAAAATGAGATGATATTAAAATGTAATTTTTCATGGTGCATCTAAAGCCTCCTAAATGAAATAATTCGATATAGATTATTGTCTATTTTGACAACAAATCATCACATTTTCAAACTAAAAATATAATTTCACACTTGAATGGTTAGAAATAATTTATATTAATGAATTTCTAAGAATTGATGGGGTACCCCTATCAATCATTTATGATCATGATACCATTTTTTCATCCAAATTCTAGAAAATTCATTACAAGGCAATAGATACATATCTATGCTTGAGCTATTCTTACCACCCTAAAACTAATGGAAAATACGAACATACTATTCACGATTTTGAAGGCATGTTGAGATCCAAGTAATAATACATTAATAAAATGTGGGTTAAATATTTACCCCTTTTAGAATATACCTATAATAATAGCTTTTATCCAATTATTTAGATAGAACCATATGAAGCCTTATATGAAAATAGATATTTTATACTAAATTATTTAGATGATGTTGGTGAATGAAAACTCATAGACCTAGATATTTTTAAGGAAATAAAGGAAAATGTGATGGTCATTTTAATTCCCAAACTCTAGAAGCCCAGAGTCGGTGCATTATATGAATACATTGATATGATAACAAGGCATCAAGTCTCGAAGAACTGATCAATTTAGCAGTCTTGGAAAATAGATTACATACATGAACGTCACATTACACATTATAACATAAAACATGACAAAAATAATCCCTTGAGAATGATATTGTTCCCTTAGCATAACCCTGCATCTCAATCATAAAACACTTCTTGGGATCCTAGGAAAAATAAAACATTAAAATGTTTGATCTCAGATGATCAGTAAGGGTAAATAATTTAGCCGAAACTTGCATATATAAACATAAACAATTAAGACGGTGTATAACCAAAACAAAATCCTTTTAAACTTGAACATAAACATAATTTGGAAAAGATAAAATGAAATAATTCCATTTTACCTTTTCACATGGATATTCTACTAATCAAATAATCACATGAAATATCAATAACAACATTCATAATAATGGAATGCATAATGCCAGACTATCATAACCACGTAGTCAAGGCCTCATGCCAAGACTACAAATAATATTTTGTTAATGCCTCGTACCAAGACACTAGTTTGTCTCATGGGACCTACTGATGAATCGAGGAGCTATAGAGGGCTCCACCCATCACATACCAAGTCCAATGCATTCCTCGTATTAAAAGGATTAAACATAACATAAACATTCATATTAAAACTAGCATACAAAATGTCAATACTTGATCCATAAACCATGAATGGTATGAAATAACACATCCATAGAGAAACAAATCACAAAACATTCTATACAATTTGGAATATTTGTATCATAATAAATCAATTTCATACAAGTTTAAAATCCATCAATGGTTGTTGACATAGATGAAAATGATCAGCAAAATTCTTTGAGAGAAATACCCCTTTTTCATGAAATTGTTTAAAAGTATCACAATTTATAAAGGAAGTCATTTAAAATATATTTTTGAATCATAGTTTACCTTACCACTTTGAATATTTTGAAAAGAATTATCATTTCAAAACATTCATGTCCATATAAATAAATCCTTAGAATCATTTGGAAAATATGGACATTAATTAAAATTTATTAGAAAGATAAATCTTTAAAACATTTTAAATGATGATTTTGTTAAATATACCTTCCCATAAAAACATAAAAAATTCCTTTTGAAGGCACTTTTATAAAATATGGTCATCAAGGATACGTATGTCCTAGAAAATACTTACAAATGAATAATCTCAGATAATAATGAGATTGTAGAAATAACCCTTACTAGTTTGGTAACTTACTAAACATACACCCCATGAAAGAGGTAAAATACAATGAATATGTAAATACACATAAATTAAAGTGTATTACACAATGAATGCAATAATGGGTAGTACATAAACCACATAAAAGGTAATAGTGGCAATATGGCATGAATCTCACTAGAATAAGGAGTGAGATGAAATACCCCTTACCATGTACTTTTTCTTGGTTGTGGGTTGGTTAACCTCAAGTATAATGGTAAAATAATTGTTATTAAATTATAAAATGACCATATATGTATCTATGATATCATATATGATCTTCTAACATTTCTTTGTTAATAATATCTTAGTATTATCGTCGTTTTGGGTGTTAACTGTTTCGTTTTCCATTATATGATTTTTCATGTAAGTCATGTTTGTTATTGATAGGTTGTATCTTATTTATATACATAATGATATCAAGTCCTAAAAAATTATTTTCAATCATAAAATGATAATTATTCTTTAATGGATACAATGGGGAATGAATCTCATCCCGTTCGTGGAGACGGTATTCCGTACGTACGAACGAGCGACAATATCATTCATTTGATATTAAAATAATATATAATTGGATGTTATATCATATAAAAAGAATCATATTCATGTTATATTTATTATTTACATATGTTATAATCATTATTATACCCATCCGAATAATAATGTATTGAATAACAATTACACCACGACGTGGAGACGGTAAGCCGTAAGTACGCACGTATGGTGACATGTCATTCAAAGGATGGGTAGAATAATGAATAAGGTTGTAACATATTTATAATAACACCACAGTATATATAAGATACTGGAGTTATTATTTAGAATGGGGATAACAAAGAATGAAGAAGTTGAAGAAGAAAAGAACTTGAAAGAGGGCGGTGAAATCGTTACCTCTTCTTTGGGTTCTTCTTTTTGATTTGATAAAAAGGGCTCCATATGTATGCTTTCTAACCAAAGTAAGGACTCTAGGTTGAAGTGAGGGAAGTTAGGAGGATATTTGGGCTGGGTTTGGACGAGCCAAATGGCTATGAAGGTGTGAGATTGAGAGAAGGGGAGTTCTTTTTTATAAGAGGGGTCAGGGGCACCTTAGGGAAAAAATAAAATATTCTTTATAATAAATTCATTTTCGGTTTCTAATGGCTCTAATGTGGATTATTTCGAGGCAAAGGTGGGTATGGGTCGAAAAACACCCAACCAATAGGTTTTTTAGAGGTTTGTGTCACTATATAAACCATATATTTTAGTTTTAACTCTTACTTAATTAGTTTCACATTTACCATGACACTTTGTATTTTTATATTATATAGTTAATAAACTTATTATATTCATCCAACGAAACACATGTGGTACATTAATTATACACATATCATGATGTAAGTCCTTTGGCCGATCCTTAGATTTTTAGGAATAGAATATCAATTATTAATATAATATTTGTTTTAAAAATTATATTATGTCAATTATGACACTATTTGGAAATTGAGTTTTGTGAAAATTATAACAGAATTATTACTTTGAAAAAACTAAATCAAATCAATCCTAACATGTCATATTAACCTATAAAATTAGTTGTATTTATAAAAAGTCTGAAACTACATTTATTATGGTGTTTTTAATATCAACTATTTTAATATTTCACTATTAGGGTAATTACTGCATCATCATTGTGTCATAAATAAATTAATTTATTTAATTTCTAAACATTATAAATAAAATATCATTATGTAGGAAATATTTTTATCTTTCCAATTAATATTTATAATCGAATTTATCTTATGTATAACCCTATATTAAAAATGATTTAGTTATAAAACTTAGATTTTAACTCTTTTAACACTTCTTTGATTTAAAAAATAATAAATGTTCTAATCTGATCCAAGTATACCAAAGAGGTTAATATTTTATTCCTAGGCGGATTTTGGTCTAATTATACTAATCCAATAGAATTATGACATGTTCTAGGGTAAAAATAATATAATTTTTACCTTTAACTATCCTATTTACTTTTAAACCTGGTAAATAAAAGTAAAAAGGTACTATTCACCAAAAAAATATTTTCATCTCATTGAACCATACTATACTTACTGATATCAACTATGTCTCTTAGATTTTTGAAATTCAACTCACAGAAGCTGTAAAATAATGTTTTGTGAAAAATTGGGTTTTTTAACTACCACTTAGTGGTTTCACTATTCATCAAAAAATGAAGTTTTTCAAAAAAATTCCAAAACTTCTTTCTAAGATATATTTGATACTCCAAATTCAAAAATGATGTCCATTTCACAAAATTCATAACATAGAAGTTGCATTAATTAATTTTATAATTAATTCCCGCTTTCAAAACAAATAGCATGTTTTTAAGAAACAATATCTTTCAAAAGATTGACACTTGATTATGTCCAATTTCAAAATAAAAATAATTATAATGACAACCATTGGTATAAATGGTAAAAATATATTCTAAATATACTTTAAAACCACTTTAATACATCATTTATCACTATTAATTATTTTGATTAAAAAACTTGTTTTTAATTAAAATTTAGTAATTTTCACTATTCATCAAAATATAACAGTTATCCGATAATTACCAAAATTTCACCCTAGGCTAATTTTGATATTCTGAATCCAAAAATGAAGTCCATTTTTCAAGATAAAATGTATAAAATTTCAAAAATTAGGTATTACTATTCATAACGGCTAGTTTTATTAGTTGTGGTGTGTGTTAGAACTCGAGGTTGCGTACAACACACGCTACTATATTATTCAATGGTAAGCGTACCATGGAATATTGGGGTGTTACATTTTCCCCTACTTCAATAAATTTCTTCCTCTCAATTTATGCTCGGTATTGGAAACTTGGGGTTGACATTTCAAAATATCTTAGTTGAAATCCCACATCGAAAAATGGATAAATGAGGCCTCTATTTAAAATAAAGAGTGGTAAGTATGAAGGTTACCTAAAATAACACATACTAGGGTTCCATATAGGAAAAAATGGATATGGATGTGAAATATAACCATCAATATTTGATGGATAGTGGTAGAGAACATGGCTATGAAAAATCCAACAATCACAAAGCCATAAATTTGTAATGATCTATGGTACCATCTAGGACAACATTTTTGTTCTAAGTTAATTTTATTAATATTGAGTAATTTATTTATGATATTGGCTATGATTATAAGGATATATACTTACTTTATAATTATAGATTTATCCATTAATAAATTTCTACTAAAAACACATCTTTCACTCAAAAACATAAAACAACTCAAAAATACTCTATTTATCCTAATCGTATAGGGTTCAAAAAATAAATTTCTAATTAATATAACAGACCTTTCAAAAAAACTACATTATTCATTACAGGACATCACATAGGCTAGTGGTAGGTGATACACCCTTTTTTCCCTTCGGTTGCGGGTTCAAGTCTCGTGGCCTTGCCGGACGCGACGGGTTGCCACCTAACCTCCACGTTGTCCTTTTATGGCAATCCAAAAATAATCTTTCAAACCTAATCCATTCCAACCTTTAGAATTATCCAAAATAATTCTATCCAAACTCACAGTACAAAATTTATAAAGAAGTTAAACACAATGAAGATCCTTTTTTCCACGTAAAAACATGTGAACACTTTCATCATGTATTTTTAAAACACTACAACATCCTGAATTACCTTAAAACTTTATTTATTTCATTCATGCTCCCTTATTCATTACAGGATACTGGATATACTCCTCCTATCCAAAAAGTTCTTATCTCCAACAATGATGAACTAAAAAACCATTAATCAACTCCAAGGTAGTCAAGAGTATCCAATATACTTTATCCAAATCAACCATCTCTTATTCCAAAATTACTACCTCAGTATCAGAACCATATTAAGTTTTATCATTACTCCAACAATGTATTTTAAAAAAAAAGTTTAACTTGCTGTCAAGTCAATTTTTATAGTACCATATAATCTCCAATCCTTAATGAAATGGTACTGCATTACAATCCTTATTTATTTCCATAATTCATATAACCAGTACATCATTGATACAACACTGAAATGACATAACTCTTTAATAACAACATAAGAACACTAGTCATTCCACTTTTTCTATGGTAGTATCATAACATGATTATTATCCTATAACATCCTTTGTGGAATACTCTGATGACAGGGACATTGAGTTGTGTAGTGTCCCATTTCTTTACAGATGAAGCATTATACATTTGAAACCTTTTTCTTACCCTTGTAGTCACGTACTTGGTGTCCTTTTTCTCCACAATTATAACAAACTCCCATTCCCTTCAGGAATGTTCCTGGGTGTTTCTTCCCACGGTTATCACATATGGGAAAATCCTTCTTTCCCTTCTTCCCTTTATCCATATTTCACTCATCCATCCTTTTCTTCTCTTGCTTCCCTTCAAATCCATTGGACTCAGATAATTCTTTACGTATCTTATTAACACATGATATTATTTCTTCATATGATCATAATACGTGGTTGACTACTTCATTTATAAATGTTGTCTTAATATTTTGAAAGATATGATCCTTTTTTCTCTTTGGATCATGTGTATTGATGGAGTTTACATTCCTTCTACTAGGCTTCATTTCTAAATAATAGTATACTCTAGATTAGTTTTATGAATCACAATACCTAATCCCAACTTACAAAATACTAAACATAAATTGTACAGTTAATGGTCATAATCCATAATCATAAAAACTTTTTCTTTAAGAAAGTATATACTCATAAACCCTTCATAATGGTTTGTAAAGAAAATGAGAGTTATCCTAACCATATCCCCCCGGGAGTTTCATAACCAAGAGTGCAGCAAGGCCTGTTTTCATGCACCACTTACCAATAAAGTCTAGCTCAAAGCGGTGTTTTTGGGTTTTACCCCTAGGTACATCTGTGCCAGAGTCACCTCTACCTTCACATATCCAGACATGGATTTACTGCTCGGAAAACTCACAAAAATATATACATTAATAAAACTCTAGGAAATTTCTTATATATTAATTCTCAAAATCTATCTTACGGTAATGTGATCTAATCAGAGTTTATCAAAATATAGTCTCAAAGGTTGTTGCTTAACATCCCTTGAAAGCAACTATAACACCCTGACTCCAGAATCCAAGAGTCAGTGCATTATTTTAATACATTGGTATGATTACAAGGCATCATGTCATGAAGAACTGATCAGTTTAGTAGTCTTGGAAAATAGATTACATACATGAACATTACATTAAACTTTATAACATAGAACACCACATAAATAATCCATTGATAATTCCATTGTTCCATTAGCTTAACCCTTTATCTCAATCATTAAACACTTCTTGGGATCCTGGGAAAAATAAAACATTGAAATGGGTGAGCTGAGATACTCATTAAGGGTAAATAATTTAGCAGAAACTTGCATATATAAACATAAACATTTAAGGCAGTGTTTAACCAAAATAAAATCCTTTTAAACAAGAACATCAACATAATATGGGAAAGATAAAATGAAATAATTCCATTTACCTTTTCACATCGATATTCAACTAATAGAATAATCACATGAAATATCAATAACCACATTCATAATGATGGAATGCATAGTGACAAACTATCATAACCACATAGCCAAGGCCTCGTGCGAAGACTAAAAATAAGATTATGTCAAGGCCTCATGCCAAGACACTAGTTTGTCTGATGAGACCTACTGATGCATCGAGGAGCTATAGTGGGCTCCACCCGTCACTTACTAAGTCCAATGCATTCAACATATAAAAAGGTTTAAACATAACATAAACATTCGTATTAAAACTAGCATACGAAATGTCAATAATTGATCCATAAACCATGAATGGTATGAAATAACACATCCATAGTTAAACATATCACAAAACATTTAATACAATTTGGAAGATTTGAATCTTAATAAATCAACTTCAAAAAATTTTAAAATCCATCAAAGGATGTTGACATAGATGAAAATGATCAGTAAAATGCTTTGAGAGAAATATTCCTCTTTCATGAAATCGTTTAAAAGTATAAAAATTTATAAAGGAAGTCATTTAAACGATATTTTTGTATCAAAGTTTCACATACCACTTTGAAACTTTGGAAAAGAATTATCATTTCAAAACATTCATGCCCATATAATGAAATCCTTAAAATCATTTTGAAAATATGGACATTAATTAAATAGGTTTAGAATGATTAACTATTAAAAAATTTAAATTGATGATTTTGTTAAATATACCCTCCCATAAAAACATAAAATATTCCTTTTGAAATCCCTTATACGAAATATGGTCATCGAGGATAAGTATGTCCCAGAAAATACTTACAAATGAACAATCTCGGATAATAATGAGATTGAGGAAATAACCTTTACCAATTTGGTAACTTACAAAACATACACCCCATGAAATAGGTGTAATACAATGAATATGTAAATATACATAAATTAAAGTGTATTACAAAAACAATGCAATTATGGGCAGTATATACACCTCACAAAAGGTAATAGTTTCAATATGGCATGATCTCACTGGAATAAGGAATGAGATAAAAAACCCTTTACCTTGTACTTTTTCTTGGTTGTGGGTAGGTTATCATCATGTATAATGGTGAAATAATTGTTATTAAATTATATGAGAACCATATAGATAATAATGATATCATATATGTTCTTCTAACAATTCTTTGTTAATAATATTTTGGTATTATTGTCATTTTGGGTGTTATCGTCGTTTTGGGTGTTAATTGTTTCGTTTTCCTTTATATGATTTGTTGTGTAAGCCATCTTTGTTATGGATGGGTTGTATCTTATTCATATCCAGAAATAAATCAAGTCCTTAAACATTATTTTCAATCATAAAATGATAATTATTCTTGAATGGATGCGATGTGGAATGAATCACATCGCGTTCGTGAAGATTGTATTCCGTACATACGATTGAGCGACAATATCAATCTTTTGATTTTAAAATAATATATAATTTGATGGTATATAATATATACAGAATCATAATAATATTATATTTATTATTTACATAAGTTATACTCATTATTTTACCCATCCTAATAATAATGTATTGAATAACGATTACACCATGACGTGGAGACGGTAAGTCGTACGTACGCACGTATGGTGACATGTCATTCAAAGGATGGGTAGAATACTGAATATGGTTGTACCATATTTATAATAACATCACATTATATATATGATACTGGAGTTCTTATTTTATAATGGGGATAACAAAGAAATAAGAAGTTGAAGAACAAAAGAACTTGAAAGAGGGTGGTGAAATCGTTACCTCTTCTTTGGGTTATTCCTTTTGATTTGATCAAAAGGACACATTATGTTTCCTTTATGACCAATTTAAGGCCACTAGGATGAATTGAGGGAATTGGGGAGGATTTTTGTGCATGGTTTGGCCGATCAAAATGGCTTTGAAGGTGTGATATTGAGAGAAGGGGGGGTTCCCTTTTATAAGAGGGGTGAGGGGCAACTTAGAGAAAACAGAAAATATTATTTTTTAATAAATTAATTTTCGGTTTCTAATGGATAAAAAGTGGATTATTTTTAGGATAAGGTGGTTATGAATCTAAAACCACCCAACTAATTGGTTTTATATTGGTCTGGGTCACTATATTATCCTTATCTTTTTGTTTTAACTCTTAGTTAATTAGTTTCACATTTACCATGTCACTTTGTATTTTTATATTATATAGTTAATAAACATACTTTATACATCCAACCGACCCCCAAGTGTTATATTAAAGATTAAAATATCATTATATAAGTCCTTTGGCCTAAAATAATATTTTTAGGAATAGAATATAAATTAATAATATAATATTTGTTTTAAAAATAATTTTATGTCAATTTTGGCACTATTTGGAAATTGATTTTTTTGAAAATCATAAAAGAATAATAACTTCAAAAAAAGTTAATTAAATCAATATTAACATGTCATATTAACCTAAAAAATTATTTTAATTTATAAAAAGTCTCAAATTAAATTTATTAAGGTGTTTTTAATATCAATTATTTTAATATTTCACTATTAAGGTAATTACAACATCATCATTGTGTCATAAATTAATTAATTTATTTAATGTATAAAAATAAAAAATACAATATAATTATGTATTAAATCTTTTTATCTTTCTAATGAATATTTATAATAGAAATTATATTATATATAGCTATACATTAAAAATGTTTTAGTTATAAAAAATTGAGTTTAACTCTTTTAACTCTTCTTTGAATTAAATAATAATAAATGTCCTAATCTAATCCAAGTGGACCAAACAGGTTCCTTTTTTATTCCTAGGTTGTTTTTGGTCGAATTATACATATCCAATAGAATTAGAACATGTGTCAGGGAAAAATTAATATCATTTTTACCTTAAATTACGCTATTTACTTTGAACCGTGGTTAATAAAAGTAAAAAGTTACTATTCACCAACAATTATTTTAATCTCAATGAACCATATTTTACATACTGATATCAACCTTGTCTCTATGATTTTTGAAATTCAACTCACATAAGAGGTAAAATTATGTTTTATGAAAAATTCAGTTTTTTTACTACCACTTAGTGGTTTCACTATTCATCAAAAAATGATGTTTTTCAGAAAAATACCAAAAAATTTCCCTAAGATATATTTGATATTCCAAAATCTAAAATGATGTCTATTTCACCAAATTCATAAAATAGAAGTTTCATTAATTAATTTTATAATTAATTCCCATTGTCAAAACAAATAGCGTGTTTTTAAGAAACAATATCTTTCAAAAGATTCAGACTTGTTTATGTCCAATTTCAGCGTAAAATTAAATATAATGAACACCATTAGAAAAAATGATAAAAAATATTCTAAATATACTTTAAAACCACTGAAATTCATAATTTGTCACTATTAATTATTTAGATTAAAAAGTTGTTTTTAATTAAAATTTAGTAATTTTCACTATTTATCAAAATATAAAAGTTTTCTGAAAATTAAGAAAATTTCACCCTAGTCTAATTTCGATATTAAGAATCAAAAAATGAAGTCCATTGTAAAAGATAAAATGTATAAAATTTCAAAATGTAGGTATTACTATTTATAACAACTAGTTTTATTAGTTTTGGTGTGTGTTAGAAATCGAGGTTGCGTACAACACACACTAATGTATTACTCAAAGGTATGCATACCGTGGAAGCTTGGGGTGTTAGAGTCATTACAAACCATATCAATGAAACTACATAGAGGAAAAAGAGATTTGCTGATAACTGATGGATGGATTTTGAATTTATTGAATGAGATCATATTTTCTTGAAGGTATCACCATGTAATGGTGTTTTATGATACGAGAAAAGAGAAATTAAATTCAAGGTATATTTGACCTATTAAAATTCTATAATGAATTGGAGCTCTATATTACTATTGGGAAACACTGCCAAGTCTCTCCAAATATCACGATTAGTTCATGATATCAGTGTGAATGATATACAAGCCAGAACTAATGAATTTAGGAAAATATTATTAAATTTAACAAGAACCTATATGTATTATTGTGAATATCTTATCAAGATTATTTGGTATGATAGATAATTTTTTGTGTAATCATGAGACTCAATTTGGAAATGTTATTATGAGAAACCAAAAAATCTAATAGGCCATGCGGGAACCTAGAGAACATCTGTTGAAGAACAAACCAAATATTATTATGAAGTGATTTTCTAAAAATTTAGAGGATGAAATTATTTGAAGTAGAAAAAAATGTAACACCACAATCTTCCATGATACACTTATATTTAAATATTGGAATCCCATGCACTGCACACAACACAGAGTATGACCGGACCCTAACCTAACAAACTAGCTATTTAAAATGAGGTTAGGAATAATATTAAGAATATTATGAAATTTAAATTTTTTATTTTTAAAAATAAAATTCATTCATTAATTCATAATATAGAAATTAGCTCATTGTAAAATTTATGTAACTTTTTGATCAGTTTCAATATGTGATTAATTGGAAAAAATATTATATTGTTGTTTAAAGTCGACATTTCCATTTAAATGATTACTCTGCATTTAATTTATTTTAATGTAACAATAGATAAATTAAACATATATTATTTCAATTCTAGTCTTTGTAATAATTTTTATATTATACATAGATATGAAAATTTATTTAACTTTTTAATATCTCTTTTACCCGCCTTCTAAGCCACATCTACATATTAACATTAAATGTAATTTTACCAATTTGTTGAATGGAATTTCAAAAAATGTATATAGAGGGTTGAAATTAGAATGATATTTTTGATATGATATGTTAAAATTATTTTTCTATTGAATAAAATCTTATGTAATTATTTTATTTACCATGGTTAAGTGTAAACACGGTGATTAAAGGTAAAAAATTATTATAAAATTATTATAAAATTTCCATAAAACATGTCATAATTTCAGTGTATATGACTTGTTATACCAAAATAAACCCCAAGTATAAAACATAATTATTTTTATACCACTTAACATAAATTATGATTTTTATAATATTTTATTTAAAGTGAAGTTAAAAATACTATATTTAGATTTTAAAAATTGTATAATTTTTAATAAGATGATACATAAGTAATATATTCTACTATTAAAAGTATTTAGTAAGAAAAAATGATTGTATACATAATGTTAATATATTTATAATTTTAGGAAATAAATAATAACCATAAATGGTGACCGAATGATGATGTAGTAATTTATTTTTAAAGTAAGAATAAATTAAAAGATATTAATAACATTATAATAAATATAATTTGAAATATTTGATGCAGACATAAAATTTTTAGAATAAATTGAAATTTTATGGATTATTTAAAGTATCTGGTGGAATAAAATCTAGTTTTTCTTACTTAAACAAAATCATGTATTAACTAGTGTCAAAATTGATTAAAATGAGATTATGAAATAAATACTATTTTATTAAATGTAATCAGAGTCTTAAAAAAAGTGGTTCAGCCAAATATATTTTATTGTGATATATATTTAATATAGGATCTAATTAGGGTTTTCTTTTGAAATTTTATGGTATCTCTATTAACCGTATACTGTAAAAAATACATGTTGTCACAGTAAGAGTTAAATTCAGTAAATAAGGGATAAAGAAAAAAGATAATCTTAATTTTTTTACCAAAAACTTTATAAAATAATTGGATGAGTGGATTTATATCCATCATTATATTTGTCATGAATAAATCCATTTGTATCTATTTGAAATTGAAAATAATTTTATTTTAAAATAATAGTTCTGGAGTTTCCAATAGTGCCCCTCCCCACTCATATTAAAGGTCACCTCCCTTCCCTATTATGCAGAACTTTTAATCCATATGGATCATTAATCCCATTCCCCAACTCCTCACAAATTCCATCACTTCAACTTATAAGACATACATTGAGGATAAATATAACCTCAGAATCCTTTTTTGAAAATAAAAAGAAGACACTCAAAGTATAAGTAATTCTTTTACCACATCAATTCAATTTCCATTCTTCTTCAACTTCCTCATCCTATGTTTCTTAAATTATAATGTAATAAATCTAGTATAATACACATAATAAGATGTTATTATGATTATGGGATAAAAAGAATCCTTATTTTGACCATCTTACTAAACACAATATCACCATGGATGCGTACATATTTCTTACCATCTCCACGTTGTGTTCTAATTATTTATTCAAAACTACATTATTTGAATGGGTAAAATAATGAGTACAATGTATATGAATAATGAATATGATATTATTATAATTATTTATAATTAATATATGATCTAATAAGATATCATTTACTAATTAATGGAATGACACCCTTTCTATTGCATATGTCCGACCTACCGTCTCCACGACGTGATGAGATTTATTATCCATGTTACCCATTAAATAATGGTTATAAAATTTATTATATAATCATATAAAATAATTATTAACATAATATCATTGTGGATATGAATTAAATATATTCTATTAATTTGAAACATAACATTCATTTTAGAACATAAATACAAAAATGATGTACATAATCCCCAAAACAATGGTAACACCAAACAATTATTAAAACAATTATATTAGATTATCATATTTGACTTCAAAAATATGGATATGGTCCTAGAATAATAATAAAACATGATTTAACAATTATACAAGAGGTTAATTAAGCCTCTACTAAATGAAATTACAAGGTAATTGTTACATTCACTATTTCATTATTATCCGAGAATTATTATACATAATTATATATTGGGTCATATTTTTCATCCATGTACATGTTTTATGAAATTTTTTCAAATTAATAATATTATATCTTCAATATATTTTAAATTTATTTTTACCAATGTTTGACTATATAAAAGTAATTTTAAGGAATATTTTTGTGTTTTTCTAAAAGAGGAACTTTATGACTATTTAGATAAAATATGTAAGGAATGGTTTTATAAATTATAAAACATGAGTTTATCTTAATTTACAAGAATATAATATTATTTTCATTAAATATGTTTTATTTTAAATTTGAGAACCCCATTCTAAATGCGTGGAAATTAAATACATTACTTGAAAGATAAAATGATATTTTTTTCAAAATGATTTTAATGATTTAATAATATTACTTTCATCTGTGTCAAAATCATTTAATAGATTTATTTTTTAATTGAGAATTATTTTTGAAGATATAATCAACCATATTTTATTTAATTCTTTATGATATGTTTGACTAAGTATGGTCTCTTTTTATATAATTCATGGTTTATAGTTAATGAATTAACATTAAGTATCATAGTTCTAATATGATTATTTATATTCGCAGTGTTTCACACTTTTCATATGAAGAATTAATTAGACATAGTATGTGATGGGATGGGCCCTCTATAGTCGCTATATGGATCAATAGGTCTCACGAGAGAAACTAGTTTGGGTTATTACATGTTTCTGTATGGTCTGGGCATGGGGCCATGAGGATATATCTACGATGTATGACATTATTCATTACCACATTATGAGATTAGTTATTGAAATTAAATGTAATTATTTTACTAGTAGAATATCTATTTTAATCATTAAATGGTTCTAATTTATTTATTTTTCTTTTATTAGGCTGATGTATGTGTTTAAAAGGCCTTTGTTTCAGTTTTATACCTTTTATTAAATATCATTTCTTATTTATTATATCATATGCTATATTTTTTATCCTTACTGATATTTTAAGCTCAACCATTTCTTTTGATTCATTTTTTCCCATTATGAGAATAGGTATATTGTGACTGATCAATAGGTATTTTCTAAAGGATATGTGTGTTTTCAAAGGATATAATATGTTTTTTTCCATTTAATGACTTAATTTAATAACTATGTGGGTGTCTATTTTTTCCAAGCTTACTAAATGGGTCATTCCTTTGGGATTAGATTAATTGTGATCCTATCAATGTAAAAAAATAATGTACCTCCTGTGGGAATCTTGGTTTGGGGCATTACATGATCCCAAAAAAATGGATTCTAGTGTGGAAAATAATTTCATTGTCCAAAATATTTTTCATTAAAATGATTCCTATAGTTTTCATTCATGAAATAAATCAAAATCTATAGTATGAGAAATATTAATCATAATAGAAAATCATATAGTAATAAAAATACATTTAACCAACATATAAATCAGGAAAATTTTTTATGAAACCTTATGTTTATCCTAGGTCATTCATGATATTTATCAAAATATTTTGACATTATCCCATAAATAGACATACCACTATAGTTTTCACTAATTTCTTATCATCCTTGTTACAAATGGTTAAGTATCCCTTTCTATGATACAAATATACAGTGACCCATAATTTTAATACACATATATAACTTCTTAATATATTTATATTACATAAATAACATAATGATCCATGATATAATCATATTGTTCTTGGGACTATGGGAACATTAACACATAATCAATTAGTTCATAGAAGTTACATATCATCCCCAACTAAGATAATAAAAACTAGAACCCATATTAGACATATCAAATTTTACATCATTGGGAAATAAAACATAATAATTCGTGATCTCATATGAAAAGTAAAGTAAAAAAGAGAAATAAATAATCACTTGAGAATTACACGAACATAATGGTTACAGAACCTAAGTATAAAATTTTAAAATTAATTCCCAACATATTATAAATCATAATAAAAATATATGGAATGAAAAATGGTTGTTCTTAATAAATTAGTTAGAATGCAATCAATGCACATTTGATTTGGAAGTATAACAATGGAAAATAAAATAGAATTATAGAACATATTGAGTCATATAAAATTATTTAATTAGTAATTATATCTCATTTAAAATACTACCATAATATAATAGGCTCACTCCTAAACCATCGTGGCAGTCAACGTTCCCTCACATTCCTATAATTGCTGAAAAATTATCTTCTTGAAGTAGGTTGACTCCCCATTCTAGTCATGTTTATCACATTAGATATATATAATTTCCCAATACATTGGTGGGAGATATTTTTATTACCTACACCATAATTAAAAAAATATTTTTTTTCCAAAAGATCATAATATCTGAAAAAATAAAATGAAATGGGTTTCATAAACATTTCAATATTTCATTATATAATATCCCAAAGAAAAGGATTGATATTCAATAACATATTATCCATACAAACATAATTCATCTATAGAAATAATACTAATTGTATCCTTGGTAAATATAATAATAGAGTATAAGTGGAATAAAGTAGTATTTTAATTGATGAATAAAAATAAAATTATAGTTTCAATAAAATATGAGGAAAGTATCTTTTACAATTTGAAGGAACTCCTCCAAAATCAAAATATTATGTAAATGATATAGTTAAATTATATTTTAAGATAATAATAAAATCATTTAAAGTTGTTTCCTGTGTATAGAGTGGTCATGACGGATAGAAATTCCATTCTTGTTTAATTAGTTCAAACACAATCATTTCATACATTTTTAAAAATGTCTGAAAAAATACCTCATCCGGAAAATTAAATTAATATTCTAAATAGTAATAAATTTTAAAAAGGTGAATCATAGGTAAAAATGAATTTATAAAATATTCGATAATATCATAAACCTTCATTATATTTTTAGAGAACATGGATATGGATGAAAAATGATTTTTTTACAAAAGTGATAAATAATGTTGATTTTCCTCAACACCTATTATCAGTATTTCGAATACTTAAGATAAGTAAAATGGAATGAAAAAATGTATTATTATAAAATAAATATCTTATAATAAAATTCATGTATTAATTTATTCTTTTATCATATTATTTAATCATTATAGACTTAATCATAAACTATCCATATAAACATCAAGATTAAAACATAAAACCCTTACCACATTGGTAGATTTTGAATCAAAAAATCCATGAAAGAATTAACCATATAGGGATAAGTTAATCACTAAAAATTAATAATATGAATCAAAAAAATAATTAATGGGAAGTTTATATGCCCCATTAAAGAGACATTGGGTGATTATAGTATGTGTCTCCCAAAATTAAATGTGAGATAAAAATGTATGACATAGGTCCAACTAAATTATAATATGTTAGAAACTATAGAATAATAAATATAGATATTATATATATTTATAAATTACAAAAAATAAAACCAACCAATAATACAAAATATGATTTACGTATATCCTTTTATCACCATTTGTTAACACTTCATTACTAATTTTACTATATTGGGTGATATCGTCTAATTTAATCATGTATGTTTTGGTTCAAAAGATTTGGGCCATTATATTTTTATCTTGATAAAATCACAAAAAATATTATAATGAAAAAAATATACTATATATTCATTATATAAAAGTTTATATAAATTTAATATATATATATATAGGAAAATGAATTACTCTATTCATTGTGGCAATAGGTCGTTCTTAAACAAGAATGTTGTTAACATTTTTTGATGGAAGGAATGAAATGAAGTTAAATAATTAATAAAAAAATATGTAATCATAATTATATCATATTTATCATATATATTCACTAAATCTATCCTTATTATCATCAAAATATATCATAAATGAAAAAGAATCACATCGCTTCTGGTAGAACGTATTTCACAAGTACATATGATCAACATTGTCATTTCCCAACAGTTTAGAAGGAAACAAGATATATATGATATTATCATTAAAAACTATAATTATAGAGTTAAAATAATTTATAAAAATTAAACCTATCATATTAGTCAAACATAATATATTAAGATGTAAAATGAACTGTATAAGTACATGGATATGATAATTCGCACATACACAGTAGCAATTTTTTTGATTCCCATTTGATGAATATACAAGTAATCAAGGTTATTTTTAATAAAAGTTAAACTTATTTATATTTTATATAATTTATTTTTTATTTTATTAATAATTAAATATTATTATATGAGGTAAATTAATAATTAAAAAGACAGTGATAGATTAAGGTGAACAAATCTTTTTTGAAATAACATCTTGAATCTCCACATAAGGTTTCTAGGGTTCGTATTTTGCGAATACTAAAACCACTATTATGTGTATATGGAAGTCTAGAATATGAATTGGTAGATATTTTTGGATATATAAGGCAATGTTGGTGTTAATAAGAGAAAGTATGGGACCCCTTGAATAATTGAGGAGAGGGGGACACTGTGAATTTCTTACAACATTAAAATAATATAAAATTATTTTCATCTTCAAATGAATCCAAATTTATAATATTTGAAATTTATATTATTATTATTTAATATCATCTTATTTGATAAATTTTGGGGAACTATGGATCAACTTTTATACTTTAAATATTTGTTTTAATAGATTGTTTACCTTATTGACAATTACCGTAATATTAAATTTTCTTACACTTTATATTTTAACAATGTTAATATATAACTAAAAACAAACTATAAATATAAAATGCACTATTATTAAAACAAAATGAAATTAATTTATCTAAATCGATGATTTTTATTATTTATATATCATATAATACATTATTATTTATTATAATATATCAATAATGTCATTCTTGGAAATATTAATTTAATTTGACATTACATACATCACAAAAATTAATAAATAAAATATTAGTATTATAAAAATACATATTATTCCATATATATATATCAAATTTGTGAGACACATTAACTCAGTCAAATCCTATCACATTTAATATTTTTAAAATCCATTATTTTAATGTCTTGTTAATTGAATAACTATTGTACTAGCATTGTCAATAAAAATTAATTCCTTTATTTAATTTATAAGAATTAAAAATAAATTTATATATTTAATTTAATTTCATTAAACTCAAAATATATGTTTATATTCATTCATTACATTCTTTTATCCGTTTGTGGATATATAAAATTTATTTAAAACAAGGGGACATTTTGATACATTCATTACGTTTTGAGGATAAACTATTATAGAAATGTCTCCACTAAACAAATAAATTTAAATTATATGTTTATAAGGGTAGACTTATATTCTTCATATACGAATTAGGATGACAACCAATGGCCTTATCAATTATTTTTACCCTATTATATCATGATTATTTCTTTACCGAGGTGATGAATTTTACTATGGTTACGATTCATATAGACCAAAATTAAATGAGAAACATTTAACAAATTTGAAACTCATTATTCCAATTATATAATACATGATATTGAATAAAAAACGTTTAAGTGGAATTATACAGTTTTAAACTAATTGTGGCACTTTTTAAAAAAATACCTTTTTCAAGAAAAAAAAAATTTTAGAGTAAAATTGGATTTATTCTTATCCCATGCCTATGAAATATCAATGATGAATGTTTAAAGTATTCACTGAATAAAAAATAATTTCTATTCACTATTCACAGAAAAATCAACCTTCTCGGAAAATTAAAACAACATCATCAGAATATTATTTTCCTATAAGTATTTAAAAAAATTACTTAGTTATAAGAATTTAAATTTATAAAATTTTCATAACATAAATATAGTATTTTCTCATAAAAAATATTATCCTTTGAAATGAAATTTATTTTTAATAATAAAATAAAATTTATTTAAAAAATAAATTCTTTTTTTCAATTAATTAGTGAATAATTTTATATTGATTATAATATTTTAATATATTTTCTTAGTTTTTTATTCCTTTTCATACCTTCCAATTTAATATCTACATTATAATAGTCACATAACAATATTTAAATAACATATTTGTTATCATTTAAACTGATTTTTGTATGTAACATAAGTAGTAAAAAAATTATATTTTTTTGAAAAAATATCAACAAATTACTGGATTGTAAAAATTTATCATTTAATCAGTTATCATGGTCATAATAAAATATTGATAAAAACAAGTATATTCTCTCTGACATAAATCATATTAATGATTAAATCAGAGTAAATTAACACTCCTCAAATAGTGTAGTTCGATCTAGATATCATCAGTTAAGGGATAAAAGTATGAATATATGCAAAAATATATTTTTCATAAGATGTTTGGATGAATTGAATTTATATTGATACCTTTTTAACATATAAATTATCACTATATCTCCCAGTATATAATGCATAGAGTATTTAGACACTACCTTTATCAGTTTTTTGTTTCCATTATCAATTATATTGTTAGATGTTCAAAGAAAATGAAATAATAAAAATATCTCATTTTGATTTTGTTGAACACCTTGATAATGGTAATACTATATTTAATATTTATATAGTGGAAATTTTGGATAGATAAATTATCATACATGTGTCTTGTTATCACATGAAAGGGAGTATCATCAGTATAATTAAATATATATGATATCAAGATATATCTTAGAAATACCATTGTAAATGTGAGATTCAGTTTTTTGGGGTTTTTTAGATATTATATATTCAATTCGAGAAATTCACAATAGTTACAAATCCATAAAACCATGTTAAAACTGATGTGTAAAAATTTTCATTTGGAGGAGGAATATAATGAATTAAATAAGGAACTAATATAGTGGTTGGACACTACTTCTATATAAACAATTCTTTATTATGGCGAAAGGATTTTTATATATAGTGTTTATTTTATATAGTACCCGGGTTTTGTGATCATGTGCAATTATTTAATAATTTTTTTGGCCTAACCCAAATAAAATAAACATGATAAAAATTAAATGATTCTTTATTGATACTTAGTTAGAGTTATCGTCTCATAAATGATCTGGAAATGTTGTCTTTATGTAGAAAATTTATAAATATATACTGATAAAAACATATTGAAATATAAACACACATAGAATGTGTTGAATATTTTCCCAAATAGGTTGTTGAAAAAAATAAAATATTATGACTTATCACTTCATTACCACATGGGGAAAGAAAAATAAGTTATTTTATGCTCTAAGTAGGACATACCAGTCTAATCAATCTTGGATGAGGATTGAAAATCACGCAATACTCATTGATTTTTATATGATGAATCATAATGTATTTTTGGAAGGATCTCTACCAACTCATTCCCAACTTGCTGATTATACAACTATCAACATAATGATCATAAAATTCCAAAAAGATTATGTTGATCTATAGAAAAAGGTATTTAGTGTTCTAATGTTAATCACTACTAACTACATGTCAAAGATAAAACAAATACTAAAGAGAGTAGCATTGTTTAATACACTTAGTATATTATTCTCTATACATATAAGAATAATGAAGATATTTATATAACTAAAGGAATTTTTTTATAACATGAAGAGGGTGGTCACATAATTCTTAACGCAATGCTGGGTATGCCATCATGTTAGAGTTAGACAAACGAATTATGTGATTATGATTCAACCACAACACATACAAGTACATAAATGCAAATATTTCACTATGTATTTCATCATAGAACTCCCTATTAAATTAAATTACAAAATTTCACTTGGGTTAAAGTCAATATTCTTATAAATTCAACTCATTTTAATTCAATTAAAAAGGATATATTGGTTGAATAACTTGATAAAATTTTTATAATGGAGTTGGTAATGATGCTTGTAAACCCACTATATATAGTATCTAGTTGATATCTATAGATTACCTTAGGGTTCTTGACAAATCTATACTAAGATTTGGAGATATTGTTATGTTTCATAAATGATTTTTATCCTTATATAGATGTTAATACTGAGATAACCAATAAAACATGTGGGTATCTATTGAGATATATCTCAATGGATTTCCTACGATTGTGAGACCAATAACTTCCACAGTTTTAGTTCACATTAAACAGTAGATTCTATTATAGAATTCAAAAGGATCTATATGAGGTTGTGACATGAAAGAGATACAATATTATAATATTAGGGGATTATATGTAGATATGAAGCTAGTAGGGCATACCATTATCCCTTAAATTATGATGAAGTTTGAAACCATTGAAACCCATATTAAACACGTGAAAATTAATCAAAATTGTTTTTTGGATAATCATATATATTTTTTATATTTTTATGTTGGTGAAAAAATAATTCCCCCAGATATATCATTGGAAGATGGAAATGAGATATGTAATAAATGAGAAGATGTGCCTTAGGAATATTGTTCCCTTTAATTTCCTTGATCATATCTGGGTTGTATATTATCACATAGAATCCCTCGGTATCACTCATATGTATATGATGTTATTCATGTGTTGATTTTGAGGATGTACATATAAGACCCAAAACATGTTCCAAACTTATATGTTGTGAAATCGGATCACGACATCACATATGATTAATAACTAGTGAAAATTTCAGATTGAAAATACAATCTACTATAGAAAAAGTATACACATCTAGTCAACATTATAGGGATGAATCATATGTCTAAAAAAGTATCATAGGAATGTTTGAATTTAATGAGATAAAAATTACCCTAACTTGTTTACATCATAGGAATACAATATTTTAGGATGAAATTTTTTTAGTGTGGTGTTGAATGTAACAACTGAATACCTTAGTAATTCCATTTCTTTAGTTAAATAACATTTAAAATTTCATTCTTGATTTTGAAACCCATATAAAATGATCCGAAAATATTTTAAGAAAAATATAGAATGAATGAAAGATATAATATATTAATGATTTTAAGAAATTAGAAACCCATACATTTGATGTTAAATTAGTTCATTATATTTTAATAAATGTATTTTTCATTATATATATTAATTTTCGTTTAAAAACAAAAAAAATAATTTTAGTATTTTAATTATACAAAAATATAATAATTTATAAATTTATAATCTAAAATTTATACTATTAATAAGATTTTTAAATTTTCAAAAATATATCAATATTATATAAATAATTAAAATTTTTTTACCATAACTATGAAATTTATCTCCACATCATATTAATATAATTTATTTTTATTAAATATATTATTTTCTAGAATATTTATTTAATCATTAAAACTATATATTTTTAAAAATATATTTGAAATGTATAAAAACTATATTTAAAATTTTATAAACACGTGTAATATTTTACAATAAAGGACATTATTGAAGTACATTCCTTTTCATAAAATAGTATTTAGATAAAAATTTGTTTTGGAATACATTGAAATACAAAAAAAAATTAATACTAGAATAATCTAATTTATATCCATATAATCCAATACATGGATAATTCTACCCTACACCAAAAACTGCTTAAAATACACTTCTTTATAAAAAGCTATTTTTTTATTTACATGTTAAAACATTAACCTTAACCCTTCTTACACATATAAATATTATATAATAAAAATTATTCGGTAATTGGAATCCTTATCCCCAAATTATGTAAAGATATTCATTTTACTTATAGATATTAAAAGTAAACTGCATAGGTAGAAACCAATCACAAAGCTAAAATCTAAAGAAAAAAAAGTAATAAATCATGGGTAAGATATATTGAAACATGATAAAATGATGTTTTTAATTGATTGATAGATATATTTGAGACATTATATCATTTAAAAATCCATATCTTCTAATTATTTGAGTATCTTGACATGTAAACCATGTCCTATCTTTATATTTAGTTGAAATATCTAAAAAAAATTCATTATCACCACTTATAAAATGAGACTCTCACCAACCCCATTAGGGTAACCCAAAAATAATTCTTATATAAAACACTTAGAATACTTCATTTATATCCGTATTAAATTATTTTGACCCTTTGAAAAACAAATTTCTTATGTCCTTATTTCTTGATAATGCATCCATATGAAAAGCAAAATTTATCAAATTTGAACATTATTTTCCTAAACATCGTTTCATTTCCTTGTTACCATAAAAATATTATTAGTTCCATGATTCGTAAAAACAAAAATTAATTTATTCATTTCAATTTATTATATTGTTAAATAATAAATATTTTTTAATAAAGGTATTGTTATTTGTAATTAATTATAATTAATTATTATTTATTTATAATATATTATTAATTTAAAATTAGAAAATTTATTTTTTATTGCAATATCAAATACTTAGAGAAGGTTTCAAGTACAGAAAACCTTTTAGTGGGTATGGTTGGTTTGAATTTTATATAATATTTCTCGAATACTATAGATAATGTAATACCAAATTTAAAATATTTAAATATAGTTTAATTTTATATTACTTATTTAAATATATATATATATATATAAATAAATAAATTGATATCAATTAAGAAAATATTGTATTTAGAATGATTTCTAACTGAAATATTTATTCAGATTTTTTCTAATGAAGGTTATTTCTTGAAAAATTCATTATTTTGTTATATCATAAAGAAAGAATTATCATGAACAATTATTTAAATGTAATTTTATTGAAATAAATATATTATATAGAATGTAAATTCCATGAAAAGTATTCAATGAATATGATTTCGCACATTTCATAACTTTGGGCATGAAACTGATGGGGACCACTTGCGTCAATCTCTAACCAAATAGATTTGAAGGTTCGCTCCATGAACACTATAGTGGAATTTAATGGAATGAAAAAAACAAAAAAAACATCCAAATAGTTGATGTAATGATAATAATAATGGAAATATTTGAAAATAGGACATGATTATTAGAACAGGTACCAAGAAAGTGCCTTACTCTCTACCATTTCACACCCCTGTAATGCACGTGTTCATGAAAAGAACCAAAAAATAATTATTGTTATTATATTTATATATATAGTGTTAATTGAATAAATATTTTCCATATTTTACCCCTTATATAAGGAAAATCAAACCTTCATATTTTTCATTGTGTGTGCCTACTGCCTCAAGAAAGTGATGACATCAGTTTTCACTACAACCTCACTTTAGAAAATATATTTAAAAATTGATGAATAAATATAATGTATGAGAGATAATAATTATTATGAAGATAAATATCACAATATACCTTCATTCCCTCTCATTCTTTGAGAAATGAAAACATTAATAGTGCATCCTGAATGATACCACCTCAATGATGTAATGTAACTCAGTTTTCATCTACATTCTTTATTATTCATTAAACCCTATAAGAACATATATCAGCACCATAAATTAATTTAATAATATAATTATTATTATATAATAATGATATAATTCCAATATAAATAAAATTCAAAATCATAATCATCTATTAAGTAATGACTCTATTGATTATATCAATTAATATATTGGGGGATTAGTAAGACCAAATATAGTCCCAAAAAATTCAAAGTAGCAATACCATGTTTCGAATGTTGTGTCAATAATATCCTACTTATATACCTTCAATTGAATATATAGAGAGTGAAGGTTAATATAATAAAACTATTGATATCCATTCATTGGATCAAACAATGCATCAATCTTTTTAAAGAATTATTATTCAGGAGAGATATTTTTTAAGTTCTAGATAATGAATAAAATGTAGCATAGAACCCTATTTTTTCTTATCAATATGATCTAGTAAACCACATAGTGACATAGTTGGCTGAATGAATCAATTTTCAAGATTCATAGGTAGTATCTTCTTTTGGAATCAAATTCTCATAAACATAAATCATATAAAAATCATAATCATTATATTTGGAGTTTGTAACATTACATTATTAGACTAACTACTACACATTTAATTTATGAGGTGGTATAGTTAGAAAATTATATGGATATAAAATACAAGGTTGATCCAATGTCAAGTATGACCACAACAGTTTTACAATAGATGGTTATTGTACCTTCACCGTTTCTTTATTGATCCCCTCATATGAAATAGTGATCATATGAGATTTACCTATATCTTTAGACTTAATAAGTTATTGGAAATTAGTATTTTCATTAACCGTCACATGTTAGAACTTGTTGGAATACATCTCATACTCTATGAATTTAGAACATTGCATTGTGGGTGGTGTATTTTGAGTTGATTTCTCTATATTCACATCAAAGCAAACATATTCTCATAAATTGGAATATGATTTATTAATTACCTTCCATTAAACAAATCAAAAAAATTAAGTTGCTTTATGAAAATTTCATTTAAATTTCCACACACACTTTCAGTATAAAAGAAAATCAAATCCTTATATCCTAAACTTTTTTAGAATTTCATTTAATGTCCATATTTATTTTATTATCAAACCTATAAAATTTATTGGTAACTATAATCTATATCTCCACCATTATAGTAAATAAGATAATTTCATAATTAATATAAAATTTTAATATGGATTATTCCATTTAGATACTTGGTTCCAAGACACTACAGAATTGTGCAACCTTTAATTAATGTTAGATGATATTTCCAAAAGCTTGCCAAAAATTTCATAAAAATTTTCCTCCTAGGTACCAACATATTTAAAATCCATTTTATTAAGATCAACAAATTCATTACCCATTTTAGAGTTAAATCTATGATGGACGTACTTCTTGAAAATAATGATCTTAATCTTAACTGACTCCAAGGATTCAATTTCATCACAATTCCTTGTGTTTTTTATAAGATTCCACCATTAATCTAATTATCACCCTAATTGATAAATTTGAATAATAATATTTTCATGTTCCCAACACTAGATAATGTAAAATATATTTTCAATGGTACTGATATTATTTTAGAAACTTATAGATTAGTAGAATCACCAAAAAAATGTGGATGTATCCTCACGAATGACTTAAAAATGATATTCTCCCATCATTTTATTATTTGAATTTCAACATGACTAATATTTTTAGAAAGTTCAATGATTATAAAAGTTATAACTTTAATCATTTTTCTATAACTCCCCATGCTTCCATGATATTCTTCTTTTTAGATAATATCATATATTGTGTGGCATAAAACACCAAGTTCAAGCACACCATGATCAACCAAACAATAAATTTAAAAATCTATTATTAATAGTATTAACCGCATTGTAAAATTTATAAATATTATTTTTAATAAAAGACATAATTTTGGAATTCGTAATATCAAAATTAGTTTTTGATGAATTTTGGTAATTTTCTAAATGTTGTAATTATTGATGAATAGTAAATAATACTACATTATTGTTTAAAAAACATCCTTTTCATTTAAATAATTATTATAAATTAAATATTTTTTCATTCTCATAAGAAATAAACAACGTATATATTAATACAATACAAGTCTTTATAATAATTTTTATAATTTAATTAGATGAACTTTTGTACATATCTTTTTGTCTCGTTCTATTCCACATCAGCATGTTGGTGTTAAACATAATTTTACTACTTATGTAAATTTAATATTGAAAAATAGTCCTTAATTTTTGTAATTTGTATAGCTATTTTGATCTAATAGGATCAAATTATTTTTTTGTTGAATATTATCTTTAGTAAATTTTTATTTATTTACCATGGTTATGGGTAAACTGGGTAATTAATTGTATAAAATGTAATATATTATTATTTTAAAATTACACTATAAATTTTATTAATTTAATTGGAAAAGTTTTTATTTGACAAAATAATACACAAGTTTAAAAGTTTACAATTTTAATGAAACTTCTGTCAGATTAGGAAATTTGTTGTATTTTATTTGAAGAAGAGTTAAAAATGTCATATTAAAATTTTAATAACTACATCATTTTTATAAGAGGATATGTAACTGATATGGTAGACGATAAATAAAATTTAGAAATATAAACTCTTTATATAAAAAATATTAATTCATTTATAATTTTAGAAAATAAATATTTATATTAAACGGTTACACAATGATGATGAAATAATTTATTTATTAAATAAATAATCTATTAAATTATAATACTAACATTAAAAATAATATAATTTCAATTATTTTATATCCTCTAAGATATTTTTGGATGAAAATGACATTTTAGGGCTGAATTAATGTATTTTTGTCAATGAAATAATGTTGTTATGACTTTAAACAAAATAATGTATTAAATCATGTCAAATTTGATATAAATGGGATTTTAAAATGAATACAATTTATTAAATGATATAAAAGCATTAAACAACTGTAGTTCAGATAAATAAATTTTATAGTGTTATATATTTCATAAATGATAATATTTGGGTTCTTATGTCATTTCATAGAAAATATATTAACCCTATAGTGTAAAAAGACATTAGTTATGGTAAGTGTTAAACTATTTAACTAAGGGTTAAAGAAAAAAGATATGGTTGATTTTTTGACATAAAATTGCTTAAAAGTAATTGGTTTAGAGGATGTTGAACTATCCAAATCCTAGTACATAAATAAATATCTTTATAGTAATTTTAAATCAAAAAATATTAATATTAAATTAATATTTTTTGAGATTCCAAATGTGCTAATCTCCTCTCATATAAAAGGGAACCAATCTTTATCATTTATTAAAACCTATAAATCCATTTGGATCAGATAAAACCATACCAATGATACTCTCAACACCCCTCACTTCATCTATGTGGACTTACATTTGTAATAAATCCACAATAAGAAGTCATTTTCCTCAAATTTGAAGAAGATACTCCAAGAAGATATAAATGTTTTCACCAATACAATTTAATTTATTTCATTTTTTTAATTCCACTTACTATGTTTTTTTCAAAACTGATGTTATAAATATATTATTATATACATTATTATATGAATTTATGATTGTTTTACAGCCATATTCAGTCTTATAACAATCTTATGAATAACTATATCACCATGTGTGTGTACATACGACTTACCGTCTCCACATTATAGTGTAATTTCTTATTCACAAAAACATTATTTGGATGTGTATAATGATGAGTATAATGGATATAAATAATTATTATAAAATTATTATGAATTTTTTTAATTAATATATTGTCCAATTTCATGCCATTTAACAGTTAAGGGAATGATATCATTGCCCATGCGTTTGTACGAACTATTGTCTCCACGACGTGATGTGATGCATACTCAGCCCTAAACTCTCGAGAATGATTATAAAATTTATAATATGAGTAAATATATGTTTTATTAACTTAATATCCTTATTTATATGAATTAAATATATACTATTCATAAGAAACATGACTTAAACAACCTAACATGCATAGGAAAACGAAGCAGCTAACACCCTAAACAGGGGTAATACTGAAATATTATTAACTAAATTATATAATTGGATCATATATGATAATATATATATTAATATATAATGTAATAAATTAATAAAATGATTTAAAAATTATACTGGTGGTTAATGGACCCTCTAAAAAAGGGAAGTATAACATAAGGGACAATTTCACAATCAAATTATTATTCAAGGTTGTTTATAAGTCATTATCTACTGTGACATTTTTATCATAAATGTACATATTTCTAAGAAATTTATTTCATAAAATTATCACTATTTATAAAAATATTAAATAAAATTTTACACATTTTTGTATTTTTATTAAAAAATTAATTAACTCTTTCTGTCTTTTTCCAAATAAAGTACATTATGATATTTCCAACAAAATTAGGAATAATTTGTTTTTAACATATATGGAATGATAGAAGGATTAATTACAATAATTAAAGATTAATTTCACTAGAATATTTCTATTAAAATTGTCTACCTATTTATAAATACCCATTAATAAAATAAATGGTTTAAGAGAAAAAATCTATTTTCCTAAAGATATTTTAAATAATTTTATTAGATTATTTTCATCTATGTCAACATAACTTATTGAGTTTATTATTTAATTGTTGTTGATTTATTATGGTACAGTCTATAATATTGTATTAAATGGTTTATGACATGTTTGAGTGTAGATGTGTTTTTTATACAACTCACTGTTTATGGTTTATGTATTAAAATTTAATATGCTAATTCTAATATTAATTCTTGTGTTGATTATGTTTCACCCTTTTCATATGAGAAATGAATTTGATATAGTAACTGAAGGTAATAGAACACTATATCACATTAATGAATTGATAAGTTTCATGACAGAAACTAGTTTCAGTTTTTAAATGCTTATGTATTGCCTTGGAATGAGATAGTGACTGTATGTTTATGATGTTTTGGCCTTATGAATTTTTTCATTATGGGATTACTTATTGATATTAGTTTTGATTATTTAATCAGTATAATATCAATGTGAATGTTTAAATGGAATTATTCAATTTATTTATTCCATATTATGCTAAATAATATGTTTAAAAGGATTGTAATCAGTTTTACACCTTTCCTTAATGGTTTATTCTTATATATGATAGATTTCACTTTTTTTAATCGTAATGATCATCTAGGATCCCCCCATTCTCATGTTTTATTTTTCCCAAGGATTCACAGAAGTATTCTACGAATTACCTATAGAGATATATAAGGGGTATGATCATTTAAAATGGAGATAATATGTCTCTTTTATTTCATAATGTAATGTAAAATTTTTTTGTATATTCTTTTTCCATGGATACTAAAATAACTGTTTCTTTTGGATATTATATCTTGGTATCATGAAAATTTAATAAAATAATCCACAGTCTTCATTCATCCGGGTTTGAGGCATTACAATACATATCAATAAATGGTTATTTCAAAATATAGAAACTAAATTTAAACATTATTTGATTAATGAACATTACCCTTAGATAGAAATTGAAGATATGTATAGAAGTGGATCCTAAAAATTTTGGTAATATAGAGATTATTTGGGTCTTATAGGAAATAAATCACTTTCTCAATACTACAAATGAATGTGGTTCTAGAACATATCTACCTTGGAGTAACAATTCAGCCAAGGTGATCCAGACCTGACCTAGGGTAACCTTGTATATGACCAAGGGCCTTACTATTCACATAGTTTGATACTCCTCGGGGATATTATTAGGATAAATCACATTGTCATTAAAACCCATTTTGAAATATTTTATTATCAAATATTTTCCCAAATAAACCATTTTTATGATTATAAAATTAGTTATGCATAAATTTTATAATTTATGTTAAGTATTTTAATAGTTTAGAATTATTATTTATGATTCATAAATTAATCTAGTTTATTACATTGTTTAGATAAAGTTCCCATTAGAAGGAATGTAAATTGTATCAACTTATGTAATATCTTTTGGGTTTTCCCACCTATGTAATATAATTATAGTGGAGTTTGTGATTTGAATGGTGATGAATAACTTATAACCATACTTGAAAAGCTGACTCAAATAATGAATAATAAAATTACCCATATAGAGAAACCTAATACACTATGAGAACGATCAATATTAGACTACTTCATGAGACAACAACCTCCAACATCAAATGGTACTACAAATACATTTGTAGCTGAGAAATGTATATGTTCCTAAGAAAAAAGAGTTCTTTATTTATGGTGTAAAAAGGGAAAAAGTTTTCTTGTATGTTTATCATCTCTAATGAGATTCATATCAATGGTGGTCATTAATTAAAAACCAAAAAGAATATGGAGATGTAGAAATTATGGAATGGAGGGAGTTTAATGAACTTTTCATAGAAAAAATACTCTTATCAAGAATTGAAAGCTGATATAGAAAGAAAATTTCATATTTTGAGGCAAATGGTGGATGATAATTTTTATAGGTATAAGGATATATTTGAATCATTAAGAAGGAATATTGTAGATTATATATATAAACCATGAAGTAGGATTTATTGATTCATTAATGGGTTATAACTATTCATACAATGGGAATTGGTGTCACAATATTTCTTATCATATGAAGATATGGTCACATTTGTTATCATGATATAAAAGGAATTCTCTATGAATTCAAACTTTAAAGTAATATAATAGAATTAAAGAGACACTAAACACTCTGTTAAATGATATAATGGGAATAATGGAATAGTTAACTTCCATACCTATATTAATTATGGAAAAAACAAACCTATAAATTCCTAAAGGGAATAATATTTTTTTACAAGTATGTAGAAAAAGGACACCAATCATATTATTTCATGGGTAAGAAATCACCTAAAAATGAATAATTCAACAATAGAAAATATATAGAACATTATGAATATTTTTATCCTAATCATCAAGGAAACATTCTCTAGAAAAGTAAAAGAGAGAAAGGCACGTCGTATTCAATCGCAACCATTGAGTTTGATATTCCTAATGATTTGGTAGATGATACATTAATCATCTCATCATACTTATCTAAGTCTTTATTTGATTATGGATCATTACATTATTTTATATCATCCTTGTTTTCCATGAAAATTAGAAATTTACCATTTGATTTAAAAAATGAGTTTTCAGTCTAAACAATAATGGGAAACCACATTGAAATTATGATATGACAATCAATTCCAATTAAGACGCATAAATTTACTTTAGTTTCTTACCTCACCATAATCCCTATGATTGACAATGAAATCATCCTTAGTATAGATTGTATTTCACAATATTATTCAATAAATTGTTGGAATGAAATGGAAATTGTGTTCTTTGAAGAAGATAAATGATACCTTGTCATTAAAAAAGATACAAAATAACATAATTATTATCAAAATCTACCCCATATACTTTACAGAGTAAGATTCTTATGGAGGAAGGGAAATTAAAATCTATAGACGAAGACGGTAATTTTTAAGTAAAGGATGTAACTATTTAATAGGAATAAATTTATGTTTTTGAATATGATTTACCTGGAAACTACTAATCCATGATGTTGAGTTTTGTATTGATTTAATATCTGATTAAAAACCAATATCAAAGACTCCAAATATAATGGATATAGTGGAATTAGTGGAGTTAAAAAAACAACATGTATAGTTATGTAAATAGGGATTTTTTTCCAGAGTGTTACTTCATGGGGAGCCCTTGCTATGTTTCTCAATAATAAATATAGATCAAATAGAAAATGAATTTTCCATAATGAAATAAATGTTATTAAAATAGTGAACAATTATCCTATACGTTGCATTGATGATTTATTTGATCAACATAAAAGAGATTAATTCATGTCAATTATTAATTTTTTTTGGATATCATTAATTAGGAGTGAAGATGAAAGACATTCCTAAGGCTTCTTTTCAAATGAGGTATGGTCATTATGAATTTATATTAAATCCATTTGGATTGACTAATGCACCCTTAGTTTTATCGGACTCATAAACATGGTCATCAAGGAAAATCTTAATGATTTTTTGTGGTATTCATTAATGATATTCTGATATATCATAAAATCTATGAATACCATGATAATCATACATGAATCAGTCTTCAGACTCTCAATATGGAATAATTATATGGTATATTTTTCAGGTGTGAAATATGGAATTAGGATATTTCATTTATTATACATTTTTTTGCCATGTATGGAATATTTACTGATCCTAAAAAGAAAAAGGAAATCCATGGTTGGCCAACACTAATGAGCATAACTTTGGTATACAGTTTTAGTGTCATAGCATGTTAATATTGTCTTAAAATCCATAATTTTTTTAGATTGGACAAGCCCATTAACCAAGCTCACATGTAAAGGAGATAAATTCAATTAGAAAAAAGGGAGTAAATATTTTTTTGAGGAAGTGGAGTTAAGATTAGTTACTTTTCCTATCATGAATTTACCATCTAGGAATGATGTTTTGTTGATTTATAGTAATTAAAAATGAAATGAATTTCTTATTTCCTTGCATATAATTATATAGTTTTTTATTATTCATCAAGTAAAATAAAAATTTTGGAGAAAAAACTACCGAACTCATTATATTGAGTTAGTGATAGAAATATTTTTGGTGAAAATATAGAGAAACTGTCTCTATTATGAAAAATATGAGATATATACGTTTCACAAGAGTTTGAAATATATTTTAAAATAGAATGAACACAACAAGAGTCATACTTTATTTTTTTATCTACTCAAGGATTATGATTGAACAATGCACTACCACCTAGGGAAATAAAATATGGTGGCAGGTGCTTTTACAAGAAAGTATCATGGATTTATAAATAATTAGTGGTCTAAAAGGATCATATGTTCATGGATCTAGTAAAGATGAATATGGGAATTACAATGGAAGTGGAAATTTCACAACATTTTCAATTTCATTTCATAACATCTTTACTAGAATAGATAATAAATTCCAAGGAATACAAATATATTTTTCAAATGAAAATTAAAGTTGTGAAAGATGCAAAACTGATTGACTTCATTTATGAACATGTCATATTGAAATTTGGGAAGATGATTTTTGTTCCCTCTATACACGAGATAAAAAGGAAATTAAGAGATGATTCAGATCGCTCATATTTCATAACACACCATGGTTTCACAATGATTTATAGATATTTGAAAAAGAATATTTGGTGGGACAACATGAAGAGGGATATTACTATTTTTGTATCAAGATGTTTAGTTTGACAACAAATGAAGGATATAAGAAATAATCATACAGGAGTCATGCATCATGTTCTAATACATGTTTGAAAATGGGATGATATTACAATGGACATTTTCATGGTGCTACTAAAGACTCCCAAATTAAATGATTAGATATGGATTATTGGTGATTTTGACACCAAATAATCACATTTTCAAACTAAAAGATATGATTTAACACTTGAATGGTTAGAAATAATTAATATTAATGAAGTTATAAGACTTGATGGGGTACCCATATCAATCATTTGTGATCTTGATAACCATTTTTTATCAAAATTCTAGAAAATACATTACAAGGCCATAGATACATATCTTTTTTAGAGCTATTCCTACCACCCTCAAACGAATAGATAATATGAACATACTATTAAAACATTAGAAGGCATGTTGAGATCCTAGTAACATGAATTTTATAGAATGTGGAATAGATATTCACCCCTTTTAGAATTTACCTTTAATAATATCTTTTATTCAAGTATTTAGATATATCCATATGAAGCGTTATATGAAAATAGATGTTTTATAATAAATTTTTCGGATGATGTTGGTGAATTAAAACTCATAGACCTAGATATTTTTAACGAAATAAGGGAAAAGGTGATATTCATGACAAACCATATCAAATAAACTATATATATAAAAAAGATATTTGGTGATAATCTATGGATGGATTTTGAATTTGTTTTTTTAGATCATGTTTTCTTGAAGGTATCACCATGTAATGGTGTTATAAGATACGAGAAACGAGTAATTCAATTCAACGTATATATGACATATTGAAATTCTAGAATGAATTGGATCTCTATATTAATATTGGTAAACACATCCAAGTCTCTCCAAAGATCACGATTATTTCTTGATATCACTGTTAAGGATATACAATCCAGAACCAATGAATTTATAAAAATATTATTAAATTTGACAAGATCCTATATGTATTATTGTGAATATCCAATCAAGATTATTCGATATGATAGATCATGTTTTGTGTAATCATGAGACTCAATTGGGAAACATTATTTTGAGAAACCATAAAATCGAATAGATCATGTGGGAACCTGGAGAACATCTGACGAAGAACCAACCAAATATTTTTATGAAGTGATATTCTAAAAATTAATAGGATGGAATTACATGAAGTATAAAGGAATATAACACCAAAATCTTCCATGATACACTTCTATTTAAATAATTGAATCCCATGCACTGCACACAACAATGAGTTTGACCAGACCCTAACCTAACAAACTAGTTGTTTAAAAAGAGGTTAGGAATAGTATTAAGAATATTATGAAATTTAAATATTATTTTTTTAAAAAATAAATTAATTCATAATTTCAAAATATAAAAATTTTCTTATAATAAAATTTCAGTAACTTTCTAATAAGTTTTAATTTGTGATTAACTGGGAAAAATTATTGTATTTTTGTTTAGAATCGACATTTTCATTTAAATGATTACTCTAAATTTAATTTATTTTAAATTCACAATAAATAAATTAAACATATATTATTCCAATTTTGGTTTTTGTAAAAATTTTTTAGTAAAATTAGATATAAAAATTAATTGAACTTTTTGACATCTATTTTACCCTCCTTCTAAGCCACATCTACATATTAACATTAAATGTAATTTTACGACTTTGGTGAATTTAATTTCAAAAAATGTAAATATAGGGTTGAAATTAGTAAGAAATATTTGATATGATATGTTCAAATTAATTTTTTGTTGAATAACATCTTATGTAATTTTTTTACCATGGTTACGTGTAAACTGGGTGATTAATGGTAAATATTATTATAATATTATTATCAAATTTCCATAAAACATGTTGATATTTCATTTTATATGTCTTATTATACAAAAATAAACCCCAAGTAAAAAACATAATTATTTTTATGCCACTTTACGTACATTAGGATGTTTATAATATTTTATTTAAATTGAAGTTGAAAATGTTATATTTAGATTTTAAAAACTGTATAATTTTTAATATGATGATACATAGGTAATATATTCTACTATTAATAGTATTTAGTAAGAAAAAATGATTATATACATAATGTTAATATATTTATAATTTTAGGAAATAAATAATAACCATAAATGGTGACAGAATGATGATGTAGTAATTGATTATTAAAGGAAGAATCAATTAAAAGATATTAATAACATTATAATAAATATAATTTGAAATATTTTATGTACACATGAAATTTTTTGGAATAAATTGAAATTTTAGTGATTATTTTAAGTATCTATTAGAATAAAATCACGTTTTTATTACTTAAACAAAATCATGTAATAACTAGTGTCAAAATTGAAAAAAATGAGAATTTGAAATAAATGGTATTTTATTAAATGAAATAAGAGTCTTAAAAAATGTGTTTTGGCCACAAATATTGTATTGAGATATATATTTCATATAGGATATAATTGGGGGTTTTTTGAAATTTTATGGTAGCTTTATTAACTGTATACTATAAAAAAGACATGTTGTCACGGTAAGAGTAAAATTCATTAAATAAGGGATAAATAAAAAAGATAATGTTAATTTTTTTACCTAAAATTTTCTAAAATAATTGGATGAGAGGATTTCTACCCATCATCATATTTGTCTTGAATAAATCCAATTTTAGCTATTTGATAGAGAAAATCATTTTATTTTAAAATAGTAGTTCTGGAGTTTCCAAAAGTGCCCTTCCCCACTCTTATAAAAGGTCACCTCCCTTCCCTATTATGCAGAAATCTAAATCCATATTGATCAAAAATCCCATTCCCACCTATCCTCACAAATTCCATCACTTCATCCTATAGGACATACATTGAGGACAAATCCAGCCTCAGAATAAATTTTTTGAAAATAAAAAGGAGATATTCAAAGTATAATTAATTGTTTTACCACATCAATTCAATTTCCTTTCTTCTTCTACTTCCCCGTCATATGTTTCTTAAATTATAATGTAATAAATCTAGTATAATACACATACTAATATTTTATTATGATTATTGGATAAAAAGAATCCATATTTTGACAATCTTACTAAACATAATATCACTATGGATGCGTACATACGTCTTACAATCTCTACTTCGTGTTTTAATTATTTATTCAAAACTACATTATTTGAATTGGTAAAATAATGATTACAATGTATATGAATAATGAATAAAAAATTATTCTAATTATTTATAACTAATATACCATCCAATTAGATATCATTTAATAATTAATGGAATGATACCCTTTCTCTTGCATATTTGCGGCCTACCGTCTCCACGATGTGATGAGATTCATTATCCATGGTACCCATTAAAGAATGGTTATAAAATTTATTTTATGATAATATATAATAATTATTAACATAATGTCATTGTGGTTATGAATTAAATATATTCTATGAATTTGAATCGTGACATACATAGTAGAACATACATACAAAAATTATGTAGTTAACCCCCAAAACAATGGTAATACTAAACAATTTTTAACAAATTTATATTATAAGATCATATAACACTTTAAAAATATGGATATGGTCCTGGAATAATTTAATAACATGCCTTAACAATTATACAAGAGGTTAATTCACCCTTGACTAAATGAAATTACAAGGTAAGTGTTACATTCACAATTTCTTTATTATCGGAGAATGATTATACATAAGTATATATTGGGACATATTTTTCATCCTTGTAAATGTTTTCTAAAATGTTTTCAAAATAATAATATTATATCTTGAAAATATTTTAATATTATTTTTACCCATGTTTGAATTTATAAAAGTAATTTAAAGGAATATTTTCGCCTTTTTCCAATGGAGGTACTTTATGAACATTATGATAAAATATGTAAGGAATGGTTTTATAAATTATAAAACCTAAGTTTAGCTTCATTTATGACAATATAAAATTATTTTCTGTAAATATGTTTTCATTTAAATTTGATAACCCCTTTATATATGTGTGTAAATTAAATACATTATTTTAAAGATAAAAGGGTAATTTTTCATAATAATTTTAATGATTTAATAAGATTACATTCATCTATTCCAAAATAATTTATTAGACTTATTTTTTAATTTAGAATTATTTTTTATGATATAATCAACCATATTTTATTGAATGCTTCATGATATGATTTAATATATATGTTCTATTTTTATATAATTCATGGTTTATGGTTAATGTATTAACATTTATTATCATAGTACTTATATGATTATTTTTATTGGTTGTATTTCAAACATTTCATATAAGGATTTAATTATTCAAAGTATGTGATGGGATAGGCCCTCTATAGCCACTAGATGGATCAATAGGTCTCATGAGAGAAGCTAGTTTTGGTTTTTACATGCTTCTATATGGTCTTGTCATGAGGCCATAAAGATATAGTTACGATGTATTACATTATTCATTAACTCATTATGAGATTATTTATTGAAATTACATGTAATTGTTGGACTAGTAGAATTTTCTTTTGAATCCTTAAATGGTGTTAATTTATTTATTATTCCTTTATTAGGCTGAATTATGTGTTTAAAAGGCTTTTGTTTCAGTTTTATACCTTGTATTAAATTTCTTTTCTTATTTTTTATATCATATGCTATATTTTTTATCCTTACTGAGCATCTGATCTCAACCCTTGCTTATGTTTTATTTTTCCCCATGATGAGATTCGGTATATTATGACTGATCAATATAGATTTTATAAAGGATATGAGTGTTTTCAAAGGATGTAATATGTTGTTTTCTATTTAAAAAATTAATTTAAAACCTACGTGTGAGTCTAGTTTTTTCAAGCTTACTAAATGGGTCGGTCATTTGGGATTAGATTAATTGTGATCCTGACAATGTAAAAAAAATAATGTACCTCTTGTGGGAATCTGGGTTTGGGGAATTACATGATCCAAAAAAATGGTTTCTACGGTGGAAAATAATTTCATTGTACATAATATTTAGCATTAAAATGATTCCTATAGTTTCCATTCATCAACTAAATCAAAATCCATAGTATGAGAAATATTAATAACAATGTAAAACCATATAGTAATGAAAATACATTGAACCGACATATAAATCTGGATTTTTTTTGTCAAACCTTATGTTTAACCGAGATCATTCATGATCTATAACAAAATATTTTCACTTTATCCCATACATAGACTTACAACTAGAGTTGTAACTAATATCTTCTCATCCTTGTTACCAACGGTTACATATCCCTTTATATGATACAAATATATAGTGACCCATAATTTTTATACACATATATCACATCTTAATATATTAATATTTGTTAAATGACAAAATGATCAATGATAAAATCATATAGGTCTTGGGACTGTGGGAACAGTAACACAAAATCAATTACTTCATAGGAGTTACATATCATCACCAAAAAAGATAATAAAAATTAGAACCCATATTAGACATATCAAATTTTATTTCCTTTGGAAATGAAACATAATCATTAGTGATCTGATATGAACAATAAAGGTAAAAAAGAGATATAAATAATCCCTTGAGAATTATATGAACATAATGGTTACAGAACCTGAGTAGAAAATTTTAAAATAATTCCCAACATATTATTTATTATAATAAAAATACATGGAATAAAACATGGTTGGTCTTAATAAATTAGTTAGAATGCAATCAATGAACATATGATCTGGAAGTATAACATTGGAAAATAAAATTGAATCGCAGAACATATATATTCATATAAAATTATTTCATTAGTAATTAAATCTCATTTAAAATACTATCATAGTATAATGGGCTCACTCCCAAACCATCATGACAGTAAACGTTCACTCTCATGCTTCTAATTGCTGAAAAATTATCTTCTCAAAGTAGGTTGACTCCACATTCTAGTCATGTTTATCTCATTAGATATATATAATTACCTAATACATTGGTGGGAGATATTTTTATTAAATACACCATAATTAAATATATATATTTTTCCACAAGATCATAATATCTGAAAAAATAAAATGAAATGGGTTTAATAAACAATTAATCAAATAATAAATAATGGAAAAGAAATAGGTTTCATATACATTTCAATATTTCATTATATAATATTCCAATGAAAAGGATTGAGATTTAAAAACATAGTATCTATTAATACATAATTCATCTAGAGAATTTATACTAATTTTATCCTTGGTAAATATAATAATAAAGTATACGTGAAATGAAGGATTATTTTAATTGATGAATAAAAATCCCATTAAAATGTTATTAAAAAATGAGGAAAATATCTTTTACAATTTTTAAGGAAAACCTCTATAATACCAATATTATGTAAATAATATAGTTAAATTATATTTTAATATAATAATACAACAATTTAAAGTAGTTTTCTATGTATACAGTGGTCATGATGGATGGAAATTCCATTCTTGCTTAATTAGTTCAAACACGATAATTTCCTACATTTTTAAAATTTTATGAAAAAATACCTCATTTGGAAAATTAAATAAATATTACATATAAAAACATATTTTAAAAAGGTGAATAATAGGTAAAAATGAATTAAATAAATATAAGATAATATCATAAACCATCTTTACATTTTTTAGATATCAAAGATATGGAAGAGAAATGATATTTTTACCGAAGTGATAAATAGTGTTGATTTTCCTCAACACATATTATCAGTATTTTGAATACTTAAGATGATTAATATGAAATGAAAAAATTTATTATTATAAAATAAATATATTATAATACATTTCATTTATTAATTTATTTATTTATCATAGTATATTATCATTATAGACTTAATCATAAACAATCCCTATAAACATCATGATTAAAACATAAAACCCTTACCACATTGGTGTATTTTGAATCGTAATAGCCATGAAAGAATTAACCATATATGGATTTGTTAATCACTAAAAAATTAATAATATGAATCAAAAAAATAATTAATGGGAAGTATATATTCCACATTAAAGAGACAATTGGTGATTATGGCATGTGTCTCCCAAAAATAAAAGTGAGATAGAAATATATGACCACAGGTCCAACTAAATTATAATATGTTAGAAACTCTATTATAATAAATATAGATATTATATATTTTTATAAATAACAATAAAAACCAACCAATAATACCATATATGATTTTCTTATATCCTTTTATTAACATTTTGTTAACACTTCATTATTAATTTTACTATTTTTGGTGATATCGTCTTCTTTTATCATGTATGTTTTGGTTCAAAAGATTTGGCCCTTTATATTTTTATCATGATAAAATCACAAAAAATATTTATAATGATAAAAATATTCTATAAATTCATTATATAAATGTTTATAATAATTCAAAACATTTATATATATAGAGAGGAAAATGAATTACTCTGTTCATTGAGTCAATAGGTCGTTCTTACGCAATATTGATGTTAACATTTTTTATAGAATGAATGAAATAAAGTTAAATAATTAATAAAAAAATATATTATCATAATTATATAATATCTATCATATATATTCACTAAATCTATCCATATTTTCATCCAAATATATCAGAAATGAAAAATAATCACAATGCTTCAGGTAAAAGGTATTTCACAAGTACATATGATCAACATTATCATTTCCCAATAGTTTAGAAGGAAAAATGTTATATATGATATTATAATTAAAAACTCTAATTATAGGGTTAATATAATATATAAAAATTAAACCTATCATAGTTGTCAAACATAATATATTGGGATGTAAAATGAATTGTATCTGCACATGGATATGGCAATTCACGCACATGCAGTAGTAATTTTTTCAATTCTCATTTGATGAATATACAAGTAATCAAGGTGATTTTTAATAAAAGATAAACTTATTTATTTTTTACATACTTTATTTATTATTTTATGAATAATTAAATATTATTATAATAGTTAAATTAATAATTAAAAAGACAGTGATAGATCAAGTTGAACAAATCTTCTTTGAAATAATGTCTTGAATCTTCACATAACGTTTCTAGGGTTTGTATTTTGGGAAAAATAAAACCTCTATAATGTGTATATGGAATTCTAGAATATAAATTGGTAGATATTTTTTCATATATATGGAAAAGGTGGTGTGAAAAATAAAAATTATGGGTACCCTTTAGTAATTGAGGGGAGGGGGACACTGTGAAGTTCTTAAATCATTAAAAAAAATATAAAATTATTTTCATGTTCAAATGAATCCAAATTTGTATTATTTGAATTTTATATTATTATTATATAAATTTATCTTATTTCATAAATTTTTGGGGAACTTTGGGTCACCTTTTTTCTATTACATATTTGTTTTAACAGAATGTTTACCTTTTTGACAATTACTATAATATTAAATTTTCTTACAATTTATGTTTTAACTATGTAAATATATTATTAAAAACAAATTATAATTATTAAATGAATTATTTTTAAAACAAAATTAAATTAATTTATCTAAATCATTGTTTTTTATTATTTTTATATCATTTAGTACATTATTTTTTATTATATTATTTCATTAATACCATTTTTTAAATATTAATTCAATTTCACATTAAATACATAAAAAAAAGTGTAAATATAATATTAATATTCTAAAAAATCCATAGTATGCCCTATATATATTTCAAATTTGTGAGACACATTAACTCAGTCAAATCCTATCCCATTTAATATTTTTAAAATCCATTATTTTAATGTCATGTTAATTGAATAAGTATTGTATTATCATTTCCAATAAGAATTAATTATTTTATTTAATTTATAAATATTAAAAATAAATTCATATAATTAATTTGATTTCATTATACTCAAAATATATGTTTATATTCCTTCATAACTTTCTTTTATCACTATATGGTTATATAAAATATATTTAAAACAAGGGGACATTTTGTTACATTCATTGCGTTATGAGGGTAAACTATTATAGAAATGTCTCCACTAATCAAATAAATTTATATTATATTTTTATAAGGGTAGACTTATATTCTTCATAAATGAATTAGGATAAAATCATATTTCCTTATCACTTAGTTTTACCCGATAGTAACATGACTATTCCTTTACCAAAGTGATGAATTTTACAATGGTAACGATTCATATTAACCATAAATAAAAGAGAAATATTTAAAAAAAATTGAAACTCATGATTCCAATCATGGAATACATGTTATTGAATAAAATACTTTTAAGTGGAATTATAAAATTATAAAATAATTGTGCCAATTTTTACAAAAATCCCTTTTTTCAAGAAAAACAGATTTTAAGAATAAAATTGGATTTATTCGTATCCCATGGCTATGAAATATAAACGATGAATGTTGAAAGTACTCATTGAATAAAAAAATTAAATAAATATAATTAACTAATTAATTGATATATGCCAATTTAGTTTATTAGTATTATAACATAGTGCATGCCCTAATAATATATTTTCTAGAAAATTTATTTTTACATATAAAATTTTTTTAAAATAAATTCAATAAGACAATTAATTATAGTAGAATTAATTGATTACTTAAGATATAAAAAAATATCTTTACATTGATACCATTTTATAAAAAATTATTTTTTATACATTGCTGAAAAAATAAAGATTTCAATAAAAATCATTTTTATTCACTAGTCATAGAAAAATAAATCTTCAAGGAAAATTAAAACAACATCACCGAAATATTATTTTCCTATATGTATTTATAAAATTTACTTAGTTTTAAGAATTAAAATTTATAAAATTTTCATAACTGAAATGTAGTATTTTCTTTAAAGACCAGGAAATTTCAAGGAAACATTTTTACTTAAATACTTTGGAATTTTAAGAGTCTGTGGTTTTGAATGGAACCTTATTCTGAGTCCCGGTGCATCCGGAATCAATTTCTGAAGTTTTTTATGGGGAAGTTCAATAAACGTACGTGTGGGTTTTCCTATCTTTTGAACCGTTGCTCGGAATTTAAATTTGAGGGCACCGATGAACTCATAGTGTCAGTATTCGCTTAACAGAACCTTTACTACAGTTGCGTTTGCTCGGGTGGAGAAGTTAATTTTTGGGGATTTATAAAAAAATTAAATAAAAATGTTGTACACAATTTTATTTATCTTTGGTGGTTCTTTCCATCAAGGGGAAGTTATAGGTGGGGGCCACACCACATAACCTCCCATTAGAGGATAATGTGAGTTGGGGCCCACATGATCCCCTAACCTTTCATCTTTTCATAAACCCCCATTAACTCCCCTGCATTTAATTCGACAACTTCTCTCTTTTTAAATTTTAAACTCTCCAACTCCCTCTCAATAAGTATGCCAACACAATTAATTAATTAATTCATTAATTAATTTGTGGGTAAAAAATTATTTTGAATTTATTTGAATTGCATTGAAATTATATTTTTATTAGGGGAAACCTTTCTAAAATATTTTCTTGGAATATATTTGGTGTTGTAGCCTTGGGAGAATTGAATTAGAGGTACATCCCTCGCCAACGAAGAATGCGAGGAACGATATTCTCTCGATGACCGAGAAAAGAACATGAGGGGAGTCTCATGAGGAACACCTTCATCCTTTCTTCTTCCTCTGCGTCAACGGAGAAGACACCGCTCATGAGGAACATCATCTACGACAACGACTTCGAACATAGATGGGAAAACACTGTTTTCCGTGACGCCGTCTTCCGCGATGCCCAACTATTGTGACGCTTGTCTACTTTGGATCGATGACCTATAAAGTCAATTATCTAGGAAGGGGGTTGATATAATTTGAAGTGAATGAAATTATTTTTCATCCTTGGATAATTTTTGATTTGACTTAGGCCTAATGATATCGCCTAACAGGGAGGGTACGGGTAGAACGAATATGACCCAATGACCCTTCGATGGTACTTGAATATTATTTACGGCGGTGAATGGAGGCGGTGACAATAGGAGGAAGTGTCAGCCGTCTGCAGAAGAACCGTGGCCCGTAACCATAGGCTACTCAGTCGAAGAAAAACTGGTAGGTTTTAGTCGGGTGGGCTGGTGGAACCACAGAACCCCATGGCGTCGTGCTACGGAGGACTGCGGCTCGCGCTCTATGGGCTGCTTCGGCGGGTGAACCGGCCCACTCATCAGTCGGCCGGGTTGGAGGAGTCTGCGGCACCCGCAGGTTCCTTGTGAGAGGACACCGACCCACCCATGCAGGCCGCTCAATCCAGAAAGACCGGTCGGCTTCGGCTGGTCAGATGGGAGGGCGGCGTCGCTCGATGTCGCCGGTTCGGGAAGTCGGGGGGCCGCACCCCCCTGCACCTGCTCAGCCAGCTGGCCGGGCCGCGCCCTTCCAGGCTGAGCCGAGCCGTGTCCCACCAGGCCGGGCCATGGATTATCAGGTCGGGCCTACCCCATAGCCAGGTCAGACCCACTAAGTCAGAAAGGGCTGACCCGCCAGCCCACCGGGCTTGACGGGTCGGGCCCGTTTCACTTAAAGTGAAGAACATTACGACAGTGCGCCTGATCGACACGCGGTCTACAGCACTGGGATATTTGTGACGAGACGGTCCTTTTTCAATACTCTAAGTGAGTTTTTGAAGACATTGGAAAACAGTGGGGTATGGAATGTGTGTATTTCCAACTGGGCCCCTGGAACGAAAAAGTTAATAACTCTCAGATCGGGCGTCCGATTGACGCGCCATCTATCGCGTTGGGTTTCGTTTGATGAGACTGAACTTCGTGGTTCATCATATTTGGAATTCATGAGTGTTGATTTATCGACCCCTTGGCTCGAGGAGTGAACCCTCCCGGAATCGAGTGTGCTGTGTGTGGGAACCCTAGAGCTGGCTCTGACTACAATGACTACCGTACTAGAATCCTCTGTGGGTTCGATGACGATGAAAATCGTACATGAATCATCCATTGGTTTGATAGATATGACTACTATACTTGTATCTTATGCGGGTCTGACAGTTTGACTACTTTTCTTGTATCCTACGTGGGTCTGACAGTTTGATTTCTGTTATAGTATCATACGTGGGTCTGACAGATTAGATGAATCAGTGACTACATTTGATCATCTCTATCGCTATATGAATTATTTATACATGTGTGAGCTGAGTCTTGACATTCAATCATTATCATCGATGTGGTTGAATTGCTTTCCTGGGTGTACTGGGTTGTCCTTGGGCACGAGAGTTGGAGCCGAACCGTGATTGATAACTTAGATATATATATGGCCATATACCTAAGTAGAGTTTTTTGATACTTCGTGATTATATATTTATTCTGTGTTTTATACTTCATGGATTCTGGGAGACCTTTAGGGGTCTTGGGGTCCCTACTGTGTATCATATACTCACCCCTTCACGGGCTATTCCCACACTACGTTGTGTTGGATGTAGACGATGGACAACACTGATCGAGGTAGAGACTTGAAGAGCTGGACAGTACCTGGTGGCAGACCACTTGGTGAGACATACATGGAGAATATGGGTGGACTTGATGTTCTTATGAGGCCATCTGTACCCACCCTTCAGGTGGGATTCCTGGAGGATGACTCAGTGGTTGCTGTTTTACTTTACTACTGTTGTACTGGCTTTTCAGTTGTACTGTACTTTACAGTTGGGTTTGTATACTGGCATGTTTACCTTTTCAGCACTTACTTTTGTATTCAGTATTACTTAGTGCTTACTTCTGCAGCGTGATCTATTGTGTTTTTTTTACTTTTATAAATGCAAATATTTCCCTTTTTATTAGGATTTATGCCTTTGGCGATAGTCTCCAGCCCCTGGCCTATGGAAGAAGAGCTTGGGGTAGTCATGGCATCGACCCCGAGGACGGGTGATGACAAATTGGTATCAGAGGAGTCAGTTCTACCATAGAACCCAAGAATATGATATTTCCTGTCTGTGAAGAAATAGTTTAAAGAGTATTGAGTGTGGTTTTCAGTCCAGGGAGTCTAGTGATGGTGTAGCGGCCGACGTACACACACACCAAGACTTTGACTTCTGACTTCTAACTCAGAGCAGGAAAACACTGACTGCATGTGTGTTTCCTTTGAAAATTTCTCTTTTCTGATTTCGTTTTTTTAGCTCACCAGGTATACTGTTTGACTATGGCACACCTATTTCATTTTAGGATGGCCCCACGAATGAAACCAGCTACAGTTCTGAGTTACGTACGAGATGGTATCCCACCGACCGACGAGGCCTCGGTGCAGGGCCCCATCACATTGGTGGCACCAGTGGTACCGCTACCTTCTGGGCCACCGATACCACCAGCCCCAGCAGTAGAGAGTTCCCACACCCCCTGATTGCATTGTAGGAGTTCTAGCGATAGAGACCGCCCAGGTTCCATGGAGAGACAGACCCACAAGCAGCTGAGGAATGGCTGGAGGCTGCCATCATGGTTTTCATTAATTTAGGGACATCGGTAGACCTTTTAGTGATCCTTTTCACGAGTCTCCTACATGAAGCAGCAGGTAGATGGTGGAGCATGATGCTCCAGTTTCATGATGAGGCATCTTTACTTTGGTAAGACATCGAGAGTCTCTTCCGCTCAGAGTTTGTTCCATCCACCCTTCATGTGGTGCGGATTCAGGAGTTACTTCATCTGCAATAGGGCAACATGACAGTAGCTCAGTAATCAGTGAGTATCACTGACCTCTTGCGATAATCCATGGATATGGTGCGAAACCCATTAATTAGGTCCCGGACTTTTGAGCACAGACTCAGACATGAGATCAAGGCATCAATGATCTCCCTCAACATTCTGACATAGGTAGGAGTGCTAGAGAGATCCCTTATTTTGGAGAGTTTTCTTGCTGAGATGACACCAGAGGTGAGAGCCACCTCAGTTCGACACGTAGCGGAGTCTTTTGGAGCGTGCAATAGACAATTGAAGTGGAGTTCCAAGCGGACCCATCCATTATGATAGAGATCTCAGGATACAGGTTCGGTTGTGTGGGGAACCCGAAACAGAGCCAGTTGTATGAGGAGATGACAGTGTTATGCAATCGGCGGGAAGGGTCACATGGCTTGAGACTATCTGACCCGCCATGCGAACGAGCAGTAGACACTAGAGGGACCTCCTAGGAAGAGGAAAAGGGTCAACCATGGTGTTCCTTCATGAGCTGGAGGATGAGTATGAGGAGTTGGAGGAGAAGTTGGTGGTGGATGATGTTTCGAGGCTCTACCACCACAACCACCAGGATGTCCACCCCGACCATAGGGAGATGGAATACAGAGGCAGGCTCAGCTCCAGGCAGTCAAGGCCTACGACCATGGCTCACCTGAGATGATTCAAGGTACTAAATGTGTCTACTCCACAATTTCTGTAGTACTTATAGACATGGGCGTGAGTCATTATTTTATTTCCTCTGCCCTTGTTCAGAGCTCAGAGATTCCAGCAGAGACGTTGGCTGGATCCTTATGACTAGAGACTCTTTCGTAAGAAGACTCAACTATTACACACTGGTGTTGGAAGTGTGAGCTTACTCTAGCAGGCAAGATATTTTGCTGGGATCTTCTTGTAGGGGCGTCGAGGCCTTATGATATCATCTTGGTTATGGACTGGTTGTCTAGTGTGCATGCTCAGATCGACTGCATTAGGTGCAAGGGGTGGTGTATCCGCACAGATGGGGATATGTTCACCTTCAACAGTGTTAAGGGATCCATTGCAGTGTAGGATGGACTTACAGAGAGGATAGGGTAGCCGATCACATATTAGTTGGCTAGTCTCATCCTCAGAGCTATTGATGTATGGAGTCTGAGTTTTCCTGTTGTGGTGGATCCGTATGCGGATGTTTTTCCTGACGACGTTCCAGGACTACCTCCTCGCAATGAGGTAGACTTCTACATAGACCTATACCCCGATAGAACACTGATATCTACTCCATCATATCATTTGGATCCCACCGATCTTTGTGAGCTGTGGGTATAGTTGGAGAACTTGTAGGGGAAAGGATTTATCTGACACAATGTTTCACCCTAGGCTTCTCTAATTTTGTTCGCCAAGAAGGCAGATGGGAGCTTGCGACTGTTTGTCGACTTCCATCGCCTGAATCTGGTGACCTTGAAGAACAAGTACTCACTCCCAAGGATTGAAGACCTCTTTTATCAGATCAATGGAGCATGATGGTTCTCGAAGAGAGAAAACAGGTTAGGCTATCACCAGCTCAGAGTTAGAGATGAGGATGTGTAGAAGACGGCCTTCAGGTGTTGGTATGGCCACTACGAGTTCTTGGTTATTCACTTCTGTGTAACCAACACTCCAGAAGTATTCATGAGTCTCATGAACATGATCCTTTAGCCTTACCTCGATCGATTTTTAGTATTTTACATCGGCAAAATACCGATTTACTTGAATACTGAGGAGGAGAACGCCTACCAATTGTGGGCTGTCCTAGATACACTCTAAGATCACCAGCCTTATGGTTAGCTCTCGAAGTGCCAGTTTTGGATTTGAGATGTTCATTTATTGGGACACATCATCTCGGAGGCTGGATTTACAGTGGATCTAGTGAAGATCAAGGCAGTACTTTCTTGGGAGCCACACAGGAGTGTGACAGAGGTGCAGAGTTTCCTGGTTCTGGCTGGGTACTATCGGAGATTTGTGCCAGACTTCTCCAGAGTTGTAGCACCGCTATCAGCATTGATGAAGAAGGGGAAACCCTTAGTATGGTCAGATAGATGTCAGCAGAGATTTCCGGATTTGAGTCAGAGGTTTCCCAGTGTGCCCATCATCAGGCTACTAGAGGAGGACGTTGGATACGTAGTTTACTGCGACACATCAGGGATCATACTTAGGTGTGTCCTGATGCAGGAGTGACTGGTGATCTCATATGGTTCGCGGAAGTTGAGATAGTAGGAGCAAAACTACGCTACCCATGACATGTAGTTAGTAGTAGTGGTATTCGCCTTGAAGATGTGGCGATGCTATCTTAAGGGAGAGCGCTTTACAGTCTATTTTGACCACCATAGTCTTAGGTACATCTTCTGAATAAGGACATGAACCCGAGACAGCGACGTTGGCTTTAGTTCTTCAAGTACTATGACTTTGAGATAGTCTATTCTCCTACGAAGTGGAACATTGTAGCAGCTGCTCTTAGTAGGAGAATGGGAATTCTTCTGCTGGGAGAGGCAACGAAGAAGCTAGTCGCGTTGCAAATATACTTTGTGGATAGAGATGGAGCAGCCTTTCTCCAGTCTCTCACAGTCACTCCTCCACTCCATCACTGAGTTGGAGAGGCACAGCGTGGGGATGTTGTCTGTGAGATGCGACATGCTCAGATATCCATATGGAAGGCAGCTAATTGATTTTCTAAAGGAGGGGAGAACGTCATTATAATGGCCAGAGGCCCTGGTGTCCATGACATAGTAAAAATCTGATTTTTGAGGTGTTCTGGGTGGTCTGGAAGGCTATGCCTTCCTCTCGGTGATGTTTGAACCCTAACGGTAGGCCTATCGGTAGCCTTAGCCTACTGATAGCAGGCCTACCGGTATCTCGGTCTACCTGTAGCCACAGCCTACCGATATCTCAGCCTACCGGTTGCTCGGTCTACCTGTAGCCGCAGCCTACTGGTATTTTTCCTATCAGTAGCTTGGCCTATCGGTAGCTCAGCCTACCGGTAGCTCTGCCTACCGGTAGCTGCCGCCTATCGGTATCTTGGCCAACCGGTAGCTCCACCTACCGGTAGCTCGGTCTACCAGTAGCCACAGCCTACTGGTAGCTCGACCTACCCATAGATCAGCCTACCCATAGCTATATCCTATTGGTAACTCGGCTAACCGGTAGACCTAGGCTAAACCCCCCACGGGTGAGCCAGTATCGCCTCCTTTTTGCGCAAATTGAGTTTTACACCCTGTTTTGACCACATAATCCTGTTTTAAAGCCCATTAATGCCAATTAATGGCATTGGATAAAGTGAGGCACCCTAGTGTCTGTCTCTTTAAACCGCCCCAAAGGAGGGGACCCTTTAATGATGTGTGGGGCCATGTGTTCAACCCACAACCCCCGCTCCTTATGCTGTTTCGTGTTCTTATCTCCGTATCTCAACCACCCCCGACCCTTATAAACCAAAGGGTTCTCCATGGGTTCTTTTTTCTGGACACCCTTCCATCGATTCGCCTACTCGTCCTTGATTTCTCGAGGTCCCACCCCTACATTTTGCACATCCGTTGTTCCTCGCGCGTGAAGAGAATCTTACATCATTGATCAATCAAGTAGGGGTTTCACCTTTGTCTCTATTTTATGTGTATCTTGCAAGGTGGGTACGCTACTTCTTCTATAGAATTGGATGAACCAAACATTAATGAAGATAATAAACAGACTCTAAATGAAGGTGAGGGGTGTGATCGATGATGGTGCTCTGTTTTTATCCATGACTTATGATTTCTAAATTATGTGGGCTTATGCCCACTAAAAATCATGGTCGTTGGTGGTCTTTCTCTGTGCACTAATAAACCCTTACCCCTTGTGATGTTCAAATGGATTGTATTTTGGTCATGGACTTTTGATGTGTAAAGGAAATTGGTAAATTATGTATATTCGTCCAAACAAATTGAAATCACCAGGATCAACTTCTTTTCTATGATAACCCCGGTTTAAGCCCTATGGAATTGAAATCATGGAGTTTGTTAAATCTTTTAAATCTGAAAATACCTATTGGGTGTGCCTTATGTTGTATTTTTGGTTTGGTTGTTTACTCCATGGGCCATTTGTGGGTGACCATATGGTTTTCTTGGAAGGGATCTTAGATAACTGGGGGTGATGTGGGTGAGGATGTGATCCTCTTTTTGTATTACAAATTGGGGTGGGATCCATTGTTATTTAGAAACCATTAACTCCTGGATTTTGGGTACATGGGGCTGTATCTTGGGGTTTTCTTTGGTTCTAGTACTTCGAGGGATATCTTATATCCTTTTGTTGTTGTGACATTGCAATAGAACCTAGTGTGAATGCAGAAAATGTTGTTGGGTGTATCTTTTTCCCTTTGTTTGTTCTTATGCTGTTAGTTGCGCAGTAATGCAGAAACTTATTTAAACATTATTACTGAACAAGAAAAAAAGGATTGGACAAGTTGGGATTTGGTTTGATTTTATTTGTGACTTGGCATGGGTATTGTTCTCTTCTCATATGAACGAATAGTAATGATAGTGTACTTTAGTCTAGCTGAAGAAAAACCTAGATTGGGTGAGTTCTTGTTACCTATACATATACTTGTAGTTTTGTATTTCTTATTCGCGCCCCACCCATGTTGAGAACATAGTGCTGAACACCCCCATTTCATGGGGGAGTGTGTTTTTCCCAACACTACTATTAGTGGCTGGTTGTTAGCTATTTTCTACTCTGTTTCCCGGATAGACCAAGTATCTTTGGGCAGGCTGTGACGGCCTGAGGTCCATTATAAGACAAAAAATCTTCTAGAAGGGTAGTGTGGTGGTTATCCCAGGTGTGTGTGGGAAGGTGGTTTCCCATGTATCATTGGGATAAGGCCCAGGTGTCTTCGGGCATGGCAGTGGTTGTTTTGGCCTAGGTGTTTGCAGTCATGGTTACGTGTGACAGTTGTGGCCTAGGTTTCTGCAGGCGGGTTAGTGGTTGTGGCCCAGGTGTTTGCGAGTGTGATGTGTGGTTTTGACCCAGGTATATGCTGGTGGGGTATGGCAGTGGGACTTCGATTTTAATGGCGGGATTGGTCCGATGTGTACGATGTCTTCAATAACCAGTGGGAAAGTGGCGCGGGGTACCCAAACATCGATGTGCTATTACTCTATATTACTTGACTTGAGTTATAAGGGGATTGTGTCTTGGTAAGGCTTGGGTGGTTAGTTTTCTTTAAATATATTGGTTCTTTCTTTTTCCATAGGGCATTAGCCTGCCACCCCACTTATGCATGAGAGTATTTGGTTTTCTCTACTGAGTATACTTGTATGCCCACCCTACGTATGTAAAACTGCTTTTAGGTTTCCAGGAGGACTTCCGGGATCATGATGGACCGTACTAGCTCAAACCTTGTGGCAGATCATCGTAGTTGCTGTTGTTATTTCTTTCGGTATTTTCTCTATGTAGTCTCCTTATACATTGTGGTTTCTACATTTGTAACATGCATTGGGATTGGTTCTTGTCTTTACTTTTACTTTCAGTTTGGTGTTGTGGGATTTACTATCTTATCTCCCAATCCTATTAAAAGACAAAGGGTAATTCCTTCCATTTAGTGTGTGATTCTATACCCTTGGTGCGGGTCTCCACTTTGGGACCTATTGAAGGCGGGTCTCAGGGGTCATTATCTCCCCTTCAACTTAAAGAAGGAAGGACTACAATCTGCTGACCTCTCCCTCATTTTGGGGATGTCGGGTCATTCCAGAATGGTATCAGAGGGTCAGGTTGAGAGATAGGATGGATTCTGAAGTTAGGGATAGTGAGGATTGCATGCGATGGTTGGGAAACAGTGTTGGGTGACATTGGTTCCTGAATTAGTCCAGGGAAGCCTGGCTAGGACACGAGATTTTCAGGCCCCCCATGATCCGATGCAAGGACTATGGACATACCAAATGACCAAGTGAGGCCACACTGATTGCAGGGAAGAGACCATAGTAAAGTTATATGCATAATAATGACTTGTTTTCTCATGTTTCTGTGGAGTTTTGGGAATTTGAAATAAATAAAATCTTTAAGATGTTTTAAGAAAAATATTTTGCACTACTTGGGCTAAGGCATTCTTTGTGTACCATACAGCTATGGAACCCGGGAGGTGAACACGAGTTGTACGGGTGATCGAGGCCTAGGAGGTTGACTTGGCCGATCAGTAGAGGGCTTATCGAGAGGAAGAAGACGATTAGTGGAAGAGGGATTTTCAAGCCTTCCAGCAACAGACCCTCGAGAAGTACGAGGGCAGCACCTCAGACATGAAGACGGAGGGTTGGTTAGAGGTTCTTGTGATAGCCTTCAGCTTGATCTGGGCTCCGACTAAGTACTGGGTTCCTCTGGTCATCAGCCAGATGTGGGGAGTAGCGCTTCAGTGGTGGACCCTCTACTTGGGGGAGAGGAGAGAGGCTGAGGTGGCATGGGCTGATTTCGAGAGGGAGTTCTGAGCAAAATTCCTCTCTTCTACGATGAAGGCGGAGAAGAGGCAAGAGCTACTCACCCTCCATAAGGGAATTATGTCGTTAAGGTAGTTAGTGATCTAGTTCAAGGATCTCCTTTGCTTTTCTCTGGACCTCTTTCTGAATGAGGAGTCTCGGGCGAGACGTTTATAGGAGGCGCTCCGACCCTAACTCCAGTACGTTGTTACCCCCTTCATCTTGCTGACATACTTGGAGGTCCAGAAGAAGGTAGAGGAGGTGGAGAGGATGCACACACTAGGCAGTGTGTCATGATAGGGGATTCAGATAGGCCTTTCAAAGGGGATGGCCATCAGCACCAGACCTCCATCATTGGGACACTCTAGGTTCCGACCAGCAGGAAGCAGGCCGCAACAGTTCCATTTCAGGTCCCCTGGTCCTCGCCCTTTTTCGTTAGGCCCAGGACCAAGGTGCTTCATCCGTGGAATCCCTGGGAATCTTCGGAATCGGTTCCCGGACCGAGTGCAGTATGAAGGTAGTGGACAGGCCCAGCACCCGCCTAAGCAAAAGATTCCAACTAGGCCCTTTCAGCAGCATCAGCAGGGCAGCGATCTCCCACTCCTACGATGGCAGACATTGTAGGAGGAGGCCGACCATAGGGAGCTCCTCAGGGACCTCAACCAGGGCGTGGTCGGGGAGGTGGCTGATAGCAGAAGGGAAGAGGAGCTAGGCATGGACAGTTTCACGTCGTAGAGGCAGCAGTTCTACCAGGACCGAAGGTTGTTCGAGGTACGATTAGTTTTTTTAGTACCCTTTCATATGCCTTGTTTGATACCAGAGCTTCTCACTCCTTTGTTGCACCCGGTCTGGCACATTCTCTGGGTCTAGGTTCTGAGAGACTTCTAGTGCCCCTGGTGTTGAGCACACCAGTCAGAGGTGAGACTGACTTGTCTTATGTTTTCCAAGGATGCAGACTAATGATAGGGCCACATCAGTCGGTCCATGATCTACTACTAATATAGATACATCCATACGATGTCATCCTGGGCATCGACTGACTGTTCTCTATGTGTACCATCATCTACTACTTCCGAGGAAGAGTTGTGTTCTCAGACTTGGGTGGCTGATGTGTTACATTCACTGGCAAGCGGAGTGGCCAGAAGGGAAGCAGGTGAGAAGAACCCCTCCTCTCCTTGTTAGCCGAGTTGTCAGTAGAGTCCGGGGACTCTGAAATGGTGGAGGTGCCACGGATTTCCAGAGAGTTTATGGACGTCTTTCCTAAATATGTGACAACTCTACCCACTCGACGTGATATCGATTTTGGGATAGACTTTTAGCCTGGTGCTCATCCGATTTCGATGGCTCCCTACCGGATGGCACCTTCCGAGCTACGAGAGTTATGGATTCAGATTGATGATCTGATGAATAGGGGTTATGTTCTACCAAGTGTGTCACTGTGGTGTGCTTTGGTCTTGTTCTCCAAGAAGGTGGATGGTGGTCTCAGGTTGTGCATGGACTACAAGAAGCTGAATGAAGTAACGGTCAAGAATTTCTACCCTCTTCCAAGGATAGACAATCTCTTTGACCAGCTGAAAGGTTCAAGATGGTTCTCAAGGATCGACCTGCAGTCTGGGTATCACCAGTTGAGGGTAAAGGAGGGTGAAATCTCGAAGACGACCTTCAGGTGCGGATATGGGAACTTCGAGTTTGTTGTTATTCCATTTGGCGTTACGAACGCTCTAGTTGTGTTCATGGGGATTATGAACTCCGTCTTCCAGGAATATCTGGATCGGTTCGTAGCCGTGTTCATTGACAACATCCTGGTGTATTCAAGATCAGAGGAGGACCTCTCGAAGCACCTTAGGATGGTTTTGGAGGTCCTTTGATAGAACCATATCTATGGGAAGTTGTCTAAATGCATGTTCTGGACATGGGAGGTGCACTTACTTGGGCACGTAGTGTTCGAGCAGGGGGTATCAGTGGACCCATAAAAGGTTGAGGTGGTTGTTTCTTGGGCAGCACCCAAGAACGAGGCAGAGGTTCGTAGTTTCCTTAGGCTCGCAGGTTACTAACGGAGGTTTGTACCCAACTTCATTCGAGTTGCGACACCTTTGACAGCCTTGAACAAGAAGGACCAGGTTTTCGTGTGGAGTGAGCAGTGCGAGGTAGAATTCATCTATTTGAAGGAGAAGTTGGTTAGTTCCCTAGTGCTGAGATTACCAGAAGGCGGGGCATTGTATGAGGTGTTCTGTGATTCTTCAGGGAAAGGCCTCAGATGTGTGTTGATGCAGCGACAATGGGTGATCTCTTATGGGTCAAGGTAGCTACGCCCTCATGAATATAATTATACCACCCACGATCTGGAACTTGAAGTGGTCTTTTTTTCACTAATGTTATGTCGGAATTACCTCATCAGAGAATGCTTTGTGGTCTTCACAGATCACAAAATAATGAGGTATGTCTTCTTCCAGTGGGACCTAAACTTACAAAAACGATGGTGGGTTGAGTTCCTCTAGGATTAAGACTTCGATATTTCATACACTTTAGGAAAAGGGAATGTATTAGATGATTCTTTGAGAAAGAGGTCGCATAAGGATGCAATATGAGAGTTGGCAGGCATTTGGAAGGTGATGGAGGAGTTGGCTGCCTTGCACCTGGATGTGATGATGGGTAGTGGTAGAGGGTGCCTATATCAGATGACAGTGAAGTCTTCTCTATTTCAGCAAGTGGTGGAGTCATAGTGGGGAGACCGAGAGTGTGAAGTGATGCATGACTGAGTTGACTAGAGAAATGCTCTGGAAGGATGGATGGAGGATAGTTAGAACCAGTGGCTTTTCCATGGAGAGTGGTTTGTTCTAGTGTTTATGTGTGGAAAGGTTCTTAGTGAGTTCCTCAACTCACCCCTAGAGGTATACCCAGACATTTCCAAGATGTACCAGGGTCTAAGGAGACAGTTTTGGTAGCCTAGGGTAAGGAGAGTAGTGGAAGAGTTTGTGGCCAAGTGCATAGTGTGTCAGGAGGTAATGGTTGAACACCATGATCCATGTTGGTCGTTACAACCTTTAGATGTCCCCGAGTGGAAGTGGGATGACATCTCGATGGATTTATTAATGGGACCACCCAAGGTGCAAGGGTGATGCGACGCCATCTGGGTAGTGGTGTACCGCTTGATGAAGTCGGCTCAGTTTCTGGTGATCAAGGAGTCGAGTGTAGTGGATGCTCTGGCATGGAATTATGTGGACGAGGTAGTGCGGTTTCATGGAGTTCCGAGTTCCATAGTCTCAGACATGGATGCACGTTTTACCTCACGTGTCTGGAGGGGTTTGAAACATTCCTTTGGCACCCAGCAACGCCTTAGCACTGCTTTCCACCCCCAGATAGATGGGAAAATAGAGCGCACCATCCAGACGTTGGAGGATATGTTGTGGGTATGTATTCTGGACTTTGGGGGATCATGGGTGTGACACTTGCCTCTGGTAGAGTTCGCCTACAATAATATCCATCACTCTAACATTGGCATGGCTCCATTCGAAGCCCTATATGGAAGGCCGTGTCACTCACCCGTGTGCTGGACTGAGGTTGGGGTAGCAGGTGTTCTTGGCCTGAAGGTGGTGCAGAGCACGACAGAGAAGGTTCAACATATATGAGAAAGGATGAAGGTGGCTCAAGACCGGCAGAAGTCATATGTCGATGATAGGAGGAGACACTTGTAGTTCGAGGTAGGGGACCACGTGTCCTTGATGGTCTCCCCTCGTCGTGGACCGCGGAGGTTCGGCAGGGGAAGTTAACTTTCTCCAAGGTCCATCAGACACTTCGAAGTGTTGCGGAGGGTCGGTGAAGTGGCTTATCATTTAGCACTACCACTGCCGCTACTGAGGATACACGATGTATTCCGTGTGTCCCAGCTTCGTCATTATCTACACGATGACTCCCACGTCATCGATTGGGGGGAGATAGATATCGAATATGATGCAACCTTCATAGAATTATCAATCAGGATCAATGATCCTAAGGATAAAGTTCTTCATGGAAGAACCATCTCCTCGGTTCGTGTGTTTTGGAGGCATGGTGTCCTAGAAGAGAGCACATGGGATCGGGAATCCCAGTTGCGCCTTCAGTACCCAGAGCTGTTTTGACTTGATGTTTTGTTCTGATCCTTGAGATGTTTTACATTTTTCATTAATATATGAAATTCTTGTTTTTAGATGATCTATTCCCTATTTCTTGTGTGTGTGTGTACGAATGTGGGATGATGACGGGAAAACCTGACTGCTAATCAGGACGCATTAATGTGGATGCGATTAAACCCATGCGGGCGAGCCAGTGATGCCCAAAGAAGATAATATCCTCACATGTAGGAATGGAATTTCTAACTCATGTGTTGAACATTGATCTTGGTACTTGTTGTGGATGTAGGGTCAGGGTTTTGCTCTAGTTTTGGAACAATTCAGGGGTTTTCCCCTAAGAAGTATCTTTAGAGGGTTGTTGTTCGACCCCACACTTTTCTTTTTCTGGTTCATTCTTGTATTCTCGTGGAATAGAATAGTTTGAGAAGTATTTGATGTAATGGACCGGGGTCCTGGGGTCCATTACATAGTAAAAATTTGATGTTTGAGGTGTTCTGGGTGGTTTGGAAGGCCATCGCTTCTTCTCGGTGAAGTTTGACCCCTAACAGTAGGCCTACCAGTAGACTTAGCCTACCAGTAGCAGGCCAACTGGTATCTCGGTCTACCGGTTGCTACAGCCTATGGGTAGCTAGGTCTACAGGTAGCTGCCACCTACTGGTAGCTCGGCCTACCGGTAGCTCAGCCTATAAGAATCTCGGTCTACCAGTAGCTGCAGCCAACTGGTAGCTCGGCCTACCGGTAGCTCATCCTACCGGTAGCTCAGTCTACCGGTAGCCGCAGCCTACCAGTAGCGCGGCCTACCAGTATCTCAGCCTACTAGTAGCTCGGCCTACCTTTAGTCGTAGCCTACCCGTATCTCAGCTTACCAGTGGACCTAGCCTAACACCCCCACGGGTTAGCTAGTATCACCTTTTTTTGCGCAAATTGTGTTTTAAACCCTAATTTTACCCCATTAATCATATTTTAAAGTCCATTAACACCAATTAATGGCGTTTGATTAAGTGAGGTACACTTGTGTGCATCGGTTTAAACCGCCCCTAAAGGCAGGGACCCTTAAATGACGTGTGGGGTCGCGTGGTCAACCCACAACCCCCGAACCATACACGGTTTCACATTCTAATCACTGTATCTCAATCGTCCCTTACCCTTATAAACCAAATAGTTCTCCATGGGTACCTTTTCTAGCCACGCTGCCATCGATTTATCTGCTCGTCCTTGAGTTCCCAATGTTCCACCCCTGAATTTTTCACATCCGATGTTCCTCGCGCATGAAGAGAAACTTCCATCATTGATCAATCAAGTAGGGGTTTCACCTTCGTCACTCTTTCCTGTGTATCTTGTGGGGTGGGTATGCTAATGTTTCTATAGAATTGGATTAACCAAGCATTAATGAAGATATTAAAAGGACTCTAAATAAGGGTAGGGGTGTGATCGATGATGGTGATCTTTTTTTATCCATGATTGATGATTTCTAAATTGTGCGGGCTTACTCCCACTGAAAATTGTGGCTGTTGGTGGTCTTTCCCTGTTCACTAATAAACCCTTACCCATTATGATGTTCAAATTGCTTGAATTTTGGTTTTCGAATTTTGATGTGTAAAGGAAATTGGTTAATTACATATATTCGGCTGGACAATTTGAAGGAACCAGGATTAACTCCTTTTCTATGATAACCCCAGTTTACGCCCAGTGTAATTGAAATCATTGAGTGTGTTAAATCTTTTAAATCTGAAAATACCTATTGGGTCTGCCTTGTGTTGTATTTTTGGTTTGGTTTTTTACTGCACGGGCCATTTACGGGTGACCGTATGGTTTTCTTGGATGGGATCTTAGATTACTGGGGGCGATGTGGGTGAGGATGGGATCCTCTGTTTGTATCACGAATTGGGGTGGGATCCTCTGTTGTTGAGATACCATTGACTGCTGGATTTTGGGGACATCGGACGGCATCTTGGGGTTTTCTTTGGTTCCAGTACTTCGAGGGATCTCCCTTATCCCTTTGTTGTTGTGACTTGGCAATAGAATCGGGTGTGAATACTGAAATTGATGTTGGGTATAACTTTTTCCCTCAGTTTGTGCTTATGTTGTTAGTTGCCCAGTAATGTAGAAACTTATCTAAACATTATTACTAAACATGAAATCAAGGATGGGACAAATGAGAAATTGGTTTGTTGTGAGTTATGACTTGGAATGGTTGTTGTTCTCTTCTATTATTAACGAATAGTATGGATAGTGTTCTTTAGTCTAGAAGAAGAAAACCCTAGATTGGGTGAGTGCTTGTTACCTATGCATATACATGTAGTTTTGTGTTTCTTATTCGCGCCCCACCCAAGTTGAGAACTTAGTGCCGAACACCCCCATATTATGGGGGAGGGTGTTTTTTCCAACACTACTCTTAGTGGATGGTTATTAGATCCTTTCTGATCCCTTTCCCAGATAGCCCAAGTATCTTTGGGCAGGCTGTGATGGCCTAAGGTCCATTATTAGCCCATGATTCTTCGGGCAGTTTAGTGTGGTGGTTGGCCCAGGTGTGTGCGAGAAGGTGGTTTCCCAATAATCTTCGGGTTGAGGCCCAGGTGTCTTCGGGCATGGCAGTGGTTGTTTTGGCCTAGGTGTTAGCATGAGTGGTTACGTGTGACTGTTGTGGACCAGGTGTCTGAGGGCGGGTTAGAGGGTGTGGAACAGGTGTTTGGGGGCGGGATGTGTGCTTGTATCCCAGGTGTGTGCAGTTGGGGTATGGCAGTGGGACTGCGATTTGAATGGTGGGATTGGTCTGATGCGTAGGATGTCTTCAATAACCAGTGGGAAAGTGTTGTGGGGTACCCAAACATTGATGTGCTATTACTATACATTACTTGACTTGCGTTATTTGGGGAGTGTTCCTCGGTGAGGCTTGGGTGGTTAGATTCCTTGCTAGGTGCTTGGTTTTCTCTTTTTCCATGGGGCATTTTCATTCCTCCCCACTTGTGAATGAGAGTGTTTGGTTTTCATTACTGAGTATACTTCTATGCTCACCCTATGTATATAAAATTGCTTTCAAGTTTCTAGGAGGACTTCCGGGATCATGTTGGACCGTACTAGCTCGGACCTTGTGATGGATCATTGTAGTTACTATTGCTATTTCTTTTGGTATTTTCTCTTTGTAGACTCCTTATACATTGTGGTTTCTACTTCTCCAACATGCATTGGGAATGGTTCTTGGCTTTACATTTACTTTCAGTTTGGTGGTGTGGGATTTACTATCTTATCACCCGATCCTATTAAAAGATAAAGGGTAATGCCTCCCATTTAGTGTGTGATTCTATACCCTTGGTGTTGGTCGCCACTCCGGGACCTATTGATGGTGGGTCTTGGGAGAAATTATCTCTCCTTCAACTTAAAGAAGAATGGGCCTGGAAATCTGCTGACCATTCCCTCCTATTGGTGAAGGAGGGTCATGAAAGTCATCCTCTTTAGGGGACGTACCTTGGTACCAGTTTCACTATAGGAGGAGTTGTTGAGAGAGTTTCACACTTCCCCTCTAGCGGTACATCCAAGAGTGGAAAAGATGTATTAGGACCTCAAACGATAGCACTGGTGGCCGGGTATAAAGAACGTTGTAGTAGAGTTTGTTTCACGGTGCCTCACTTTTCAGCAAGTGAAGGCAGGGAACCAGGTACCAGAAGTCTTGGTAAAAACCTTAGAGGTGCCAGAGTGGAAGTGGGATGGGATATCCATGGATTTAAAGATGGGGATTCCTTGTACATCTTGAGGACATGACCCTATCTGGGTGATCTTATACCGACTCACTATGTCGAAACACTTCTTATCGATCAGAGAGCAGGGCTCAGTAGAGAGCTTTGGATGCCACTACATTTAGGAGATCATACGACTTCATGGTGTTCCATTGAATATCGTCTCTGATCGAGATTCTTGTTTCACTTCCCGTATATAGAAGGTGTTACAAGAGGCTTTTCAGATACAACTTCGATTGAGCACTGCCTTCCATCCTCAGACAGATGAACAGACTGAGATGACTATTCAGACTCTTGAGGACATGCTCTGCACTTGTGTCCCCGACTTTGGTCGTGGCTGGGAGGAACACTTACCCTTGGTGGAGTTTGCGTATAACAACAGCTACCACTCCACCATCGGGATGGCCCCATACGATGCATTGTATGACCGACCTTAAAGATCATATGTGTGTTGGACTGACTTAGGAGAGTCAGCACTTGAAGGACCAAAGATGGTTTAGGCTACGACGGAGAAGGTACAGATCATCCTGGAGTAGATGAATACTGCACAGAGCACATAGAAGTCCTGTGCTGATAGGAGACAGAGACCACTGGATTCCGAGGATGGAGACCACATCTTCCTAGAAGTCTCACCTCAATGAGCTCTGCGGAGATTTGGCCGAGGCGGAAAGTTATCTCCCCGTTTCATCGAACCTTTCCAAGTCCTCAGTAGAGTAGGAGAGGTGGCTTACTGCTTGTCCCTTCCACCTTAGATGCACTGGGTGCATGACATCTTTCACGTATCTCAGGTGAGAAGATACGTGCATGACCCGTCCCACATGATCGACTACGGGGATCTGGACATCGATGACTTGGTGACCTTCTTGGAGGTCCTGGTGGAGATCGAGGATCGATAAGAGCGGGTCTTACATGGATGGTTGATTCCTTTGCTGCGCATTTGCTGGTTTCTCAAAAACCTCCAGGAGATCACATGGGAGCGGGTGGATCAGATGCGTGCTCAGTACCCACTTTTGATTCCCTAGTGTATGTTGTAGAATTTGGGGGACGTAAATCCCTGAGTTGGGGGTAATATAATGTCCCGGAAATTTCCAGGAAATTTTATTTCATAAATACTTTGTAATTTTAGGAGTACGATGTTTCTGACGGTGCCTGATACCGAGGCCTGGTGCACCCAGAATAAATTTCTGAATCTTTGTTTGGGTATGTTCAGTAAACGTACGTGCATGATTTTCTATCTTTTGAACCGGTGCTTGGAATTGAAATATGAGGGCACCGATGAACTCGTAGTGTCGATATTCGCTTAAGGGGACCATTATCACAGTTGCGTTTGCTTGGGTGGAGAAGTTAATTTTATGGAATTAATAAAAAATTAAATATAATTGTTCTATAGAATTTTATTTATATTTGGGGGTTATTTCGTACAAGGGGAAGACCGAGGTAGGGCCCACAACCACATAAGTAGGCCATATGTACCCACCCTTTAGGTGGGATTCCCTGAGGATGACACAGGGGTTTCTGTTTTACATTACTGAAGTTGTACTAGCTTTACAGTAGTACTTTACTTTACAGTTGGGTTTGTATACTAGACCAATTACCTTTTCATCACTTACTTTTTTTATTCAGTATTACTTAGTGCTTACTTCTGTTGCGTACTCTGGTTTGTTTGTTTACTTTTATAAATGAAATGCCTTCCCTTTTTATCGGGATTTATGCCTTTGGTGCTAGTCGCCAGCCCCTGGCCTTTGGAAGGCGGGCTTGGGGTAGTCACGGCAAGGGCCCTGAGGACGGGTTGTGACATTTTCTCACAAAAAAAGTCATCCTTTTAAATAAAATTTATTTTTTAATACTAAAATAATAGCTCTATAAAAAATATATTCTTATTTTCCATTAATTATTGAATAAGATTTTATTGATTAGGATATTTTAATATATTTCATAAAAATTTTATTCATTTTCATAACATCCATTTTAATATCTAGGTTATAATAGTCACATATAAATATTTAAATAACATATTGTTGATCATTTAATCTGAGTGTTGTATGTAACATAAGCAATCAAAAAATTATATTTATTTGAAAAAATATCAACAAATTTCTGGATTGTAAAAATTTATCATTTAATCAATTATCATGGCCATAATAAAATATTGACAAAAAACAAGTATATTATCTCTCACATCAATCATCTTATTGATTAACTCAGAGTAACATAATACTCTTCAAATATTGAACTTCAATCTAGATATCATCAGTTAATGGAGAAAAGTATGAATATATGCAAAAATATATTTTTCATAAGATGCTTGGATGATATGAATTTATACTGATACCATTTAAACATATAAATTATCCCTATATCTCTATGGATAGAATTCACAGAGTCATTAGAAACTACCTTGATCAATTTTTTGATTTCTTTATCAATTATATTGTTAGATATTCAACGAAAATGAAAGAGTAAACATATCTCATTTTGATTTTGTTGAACACCATGATAATGGTAAAACTATATTTAATATTTATATAGTGGAAATTTTGGATAGATAAAGAATCATTCATGTTTCTTGGGATCACATGAAAGGGAGTATCATTATAAAAATTAAATAAATATGATATCAAGAAATTTCCTACAATTACCATTGTAAATGCGAGTTTCAGTTTTTGGTGTTTTTTGATATTATATATTCAATTCCAGTATTTCACCATAGTTATAAAACCATAATACCATGTTAATAGAGATGTGTAAAAATTTTCATTTGGAGGAGGAATATAAAGAATTTAATAAGGAACTAAAATAGTGGTTGGACACAGATTCTATATAAACACTTCCCTATTATGGGGAAAGGATTTTTATATATAGTGTTTATTTAATATAGTAGTTGGGTTTTGTGATCATGTTAAATTATTTGATAATTTTTTATGCCTTGACCTAATAAAATAATCATGATAAAAATTAATTGATGCTTTATTGATACTTAGTTGTAGTGATCTTCATATTAATGATTTGGAAATATTGTCTTTATGTAGAAAAGTTAGATATACATACTGATAAAAACATATTGAAATATAAATTCACATAGAATGAGTTGAATATATTCACAATTATGTGGTTGTAAAAATTTAAATATTATTACTTATCACTACATTACCACATGGCGAAAGAAAAATACGTTCGTTTATGCTCTATGTAGGACATACCAGTCTACTCTATCTAGGATGTGGAATGAAAATCATGCAATACTCATTGATTTTCATATGATGAATCTTAATGTAATTTTGGAAGGATATATATCAAATTATTCCCAACTTAATGATCATAAAACTATAAAAATAATGATCATAGAATTCCAAAAATATGTTGTTGATCTATAGATATAGGTAATTAGTGTTCTGATGTTAAACATTGATAACTAAATGCAAAAGATAAAACAAAAACTAAAGAGAGTAGCACTGGATGATACTGTTAGTAGATTCTTCTCTATAAATACAAGGATAATGCAGATGTTTAAACAACTAAAGGAAAAAAAATATTTAATTACATGAAGATGGTGGTCACAAAATTTGTAACTCAATGCTTAGTATGCCAGCAAGTTACAGTTAGACAAACTAATTCTGTGATTAGGATTCAACCACAACACATACAAGTACATAAATGCAAATACATCACTATGTATTTCATCATAGAACTCCCTATTAAATTAAATTCCATTATTTCACTTGGGTTAAAGTCAATCATCATATAACTTCATCTCATTTTAATTCAATTAAAAAGGATTTATTGGTTGAATAACTAGCTATGATTTTTATAATGGTGGTGGTAATGATGCTTGTAAAACCACTATATATTGTATCTAATTAATATCTATAGATTACCTTAGGGTTTCTGAAATATATCTACTAATATTTGGAGATATTATTATGTTTCATAAATAATTTTAATTCTCATATAGATGTTAATACTAAGATAACCAATAAAACCCGTGGGTATTTGTTGATATATAGCTCAATGTATTTCCAACTACTGTGAGACCAAAAAATTCAACAATTTTAGTTATCATAAAACAATAGATTCTATTCTATAATTGAAAAGGATATATATGAGGCTATGACTTGAAAGAGATGCAATATTCTGATATTAGTAGATTAGATGTAGATTTGAGGCTGGTAGGACATAACATTAGCCCTCAAATGATGGTGAAGGTTGAAACCATTACAACCCATATTAAATACGTCAATATTAATCCAAATTGTTTTGTGGATAATCATATATATAGGTTTTATATTTTGTGTATATGATTTTTTTCATGTATTGATTTTGAGGATGTACAAATAAGACCCAAAACATGTTCCAAACTTATAAGTTGTGAAATCGGAACATGACTTCACATATGAGGAATAACGAGTGAAAGTTTCAGAATGAATATACAATCTACTACAAAACAAGTATACACGTCTAATCAACATTCTATGGATTACTCGTATTTCTAAAAAGGATCCTAGGAACCTTAGGATTTAATGAGATAAAAATTACCCTAACTTGTATACATCCTGGGAATAAAAAAATTTTGGATGAAATTTCTTTAATATGGTGTTGATCGGAACAACCAAATATTTTAGTTATTTCATTTCATTAATTAAATTACATTTAAATTTTCATTCTTGATTTTGAAACCCATATAAAATGATCAGAAAAAATTTTAAGAACGATATAGAATGAACGAAACATGTAATATATTAAAGATATTAAGAAATTAGAAACCCAAACATTTAATGTTAAATTGGATAATTATTTTTCAGTAAATATATTTTTCATTATATATAATAATTTTCAATTAAAAAAAATAAATTTTAGTATTTTAATTATAAAAAAATATAATAATTTATAAATTTATTATTTAAAATTTATACTATTAATAAGAATTCTAAATTTTCAAAAAAAAATCAATATTATATAAATAATTAAAATTTTTTTACCATAACTATTAAATTTATCTCCATATCATATGAAAATAATTGATGTTAATTAAATATATAATTTTCTAGATTTTTTATTTATTGATTAAAACTATATATTTTTTAAAATATATTGGAAATGTATAAAAACTCTATTTAAAATATTATAAACACAAGTAAATTTTCTAATAAAAGAAAATTATCGAAGTACATTCCTTTTTATAAAATATTATTTAGATAAAAATTTGTTTTTGAATACATTGAAATCAAAATAATTGTTTAATATTAGAAAAATCTAATTTATATCCTTATAATCCAGTTCATGGATAATTCTATCCTACACCAAAAAACGCTTAAAATATACTTCTTCATAAAAAGTGGTTTTTTAATTTTCATGTTAAAATGTTAACATTATCTCTTCTTACACATATAAATTTTATATAATAAAAATAATTCAGTAATTAGAATCATTATCCCCAAATTATGTAAAGATATTCATTTTACTTTTAGATATTAAAAGTACATTACAAAGGTAAAAACCAGTCATAAAGGTAAAATCTAAAGAACAAAAATTAATAAATCATGGGGTAGATATATTTAAACATGATAAAACCTTGTTTTTAATTTATTGATAGATACATTTGAGACATTATATCATCTGAAAATCCATTTCTTCAAATTATTTGAGTAGCATAACATGTAAACTATGTCCTCTCTTATATTTAGTTGAAATATCTAAAAAAATATCATTATCACCAGTTATAATATGAGACTCTCACCACCCCCATTTGGGTGACCCAAATAATTATTTTTTTCATATATAAAACCACTTAGAATTATTTATTTTTATCCCTATTAAATTATTTAGACCCTTTGGTAAAAAAGCTTTTATTCTGTCCTTATTTATTGATAAAGCATCCATATAAATTTTTTTTCCAAATATGAACTTTATTTTCTGAAACATCATTTAATTTCCTTGTTACCTTAAAAATATTATTACTGCCATGATTGGTATAAACAATTATTAATTTATTCATTTCAATTTATTATATTGTTAAATAATAAATATTTATTAATATATATATTGTGATTTATAATTAATTATCATTAATGTTTAATTATAAATATTATAATATTAATTAAATATTAGAAAATTTATTTTTGATTATAATATCAAAATCCTAGAGGAGGTTTCAAGTACAAAAATCTTTTTAGTGTGTACGGCTGGTTAGAATTTTACATAATATTCATCCAATACTTTAGATAATGTAATACAAAATTTAGAAATATTTAAATATAGTTTAATTTTATATCATATATTTTTATATATATATAAATAAATTGATAACAATTAAGAAAATACAGAATTGAGGGAGATTTCTAACAGAAATATTTATTTGGATTATTTCTAATGATTTTTTTTCTAGAAGAATTCATTATTTTGATATATCATAAAGAAGGATTTCTCTTGAACAAATCATTATATGTAATTTTATTAAAATAAATCTCTTTTATAGATTATAAATTCCATATATAATATTCACAGAATATGATGTCGCACATTTCATAACCTTGGGCATGTAACTGATGGGGACCACTAGCGTCAATCTCTAACCAAATACATTTGGAGGTTCACTCCATGAACGCTACAGTGGAATTCAACGGGGCGAAAAAAACAAAAAATATCCACCAAATGGTTGATGTAATGATAATAAAAATGGAATTATTTTAAAATAGGATATTATGATTAGAACATGTAATAAGAAAATTCCTTACTATCTACCCTTTCACACCCCTATAATTCACGTGTTCATGAAAATAACCAAAAAATAATAATAATTATTATATATATATTTATTATGTTAATTGAATAAATATTTTCTATATTTTACCACATATATAAGAAAAATAAAACCTTCCCATTTTTCATTGTGTGTGCCTACTGCCTCAAGAAAGTGATGAAAATAGTTTTCACTACAACCTCAATTCAGTAAATATATGTACAAATTTATGAATAAATATAATGTAGGAGAGATAATCATTATTATCAAGATAAATATCACAATATACCTTTATTCCCTATCATTCTTTGATAAATGAAAACATTAATAGTGCATCATGAATGATACCACCTCAATGATGTAATGTATCTCAGTTTTCATCTAGATTCTTTATTATTAATTAAATCTTATAGGAACCTACATCACCACCATGAATTTATTTAATAATATAATTATTATTGTATAATAATGATTTTATTTCAATATAAAAAATATTCAAAATCATAATCACCAATTAATTAAGTTCTGTTAATGTTCGGGTTAGGATTACCACTTACCTAAGAAGTGCTATAAAATAATATCACGTATGAATATGATAACATTAATATTGATTATATATTATATAATAAGTAAATTATAATGTTATTTTGGTTCATTTATAGAAATAATATTATTAAATTCAATAATTAACATTCCACCATTCATTTGTTAAAAAAATCAAAAAAAATTGTTAGTAATTTCATTTACAATAACAATAAAAAAACATCCTTTGAATGAAATTATTAAATTAAAAATGGTTATAAAACATTTATTCATGTAGCATTCATTATCTTATAATGACTAAATATGAGATAAGAATGAATAATAACATCATAATTATGATGTTAGTTTAAAAAAATCATGATTTCTAAAACCGGATAAAAACCAAATAATTATTATTTAATTAAAATATATACGATTATTTTAAATGAATAATTTAAAATATTATATATTTAAATAATACAATAAAATATGTTATTATGATATTTTTAATATTATAATAGAATTATTTCATGTAATCTAGAATACAATATTGCTGTTTTTTACTCGATTAATATTCTTAAATCATAATTATTCATTTTTTATTGTTGTTTTATAATATTAATTTATTATATAATATCAAGATAATATAATTCCTCCACATTATTTATAAATAGACATTATAAATCAAAATATTTACCTTCATAAATTTTATTGTCTAAATAGAATCATTATTGAGAATAACATACATTTGTTTAACCAAGGATTCCCTTCTTGGTAAATATTTCTCCATCCAACAAAAGATAATCTTTCTTTTGTGAAAATAAAATGAAATGTTATTATTTGCTACCATCATATTTTCATTCTCTTATTTTAAAATTTAATTTTTTTACTATTTTAATGAAGTGGATTTTTAGTAATGAATTTCTAAATATCAAAAATATTTTTCATCTTCTCGTAATAAATTTTATATCTTCAACTCCTAATTCAATTTGATAACCATTATATATTTTTAGTGAACATTTTTTCATAATTTTTTTAAATAATTTTTTTCCAAATTTTCATAGATCACCTTTCCAATAATATAATTTGAATGATAATTTTAACATCTTTTATTATGAAAATAAAACATTTTTTATATGTCAATTATTATTTTACTTCAATTTTACTCATTACCACAAAACACTATATTTACATGAAATTTATTTTTCTTTAATTAAACTAAATATTTTTATGAAATATAAATTTTGTGTTATTTATTTTTTATTATCAAACATCTCAATTTATTTGGTAAATTTTTATATTATCATTTGTAAATGTGGCGAAACCCATTTTTATATAGATGGCTTTATTATTATAAAAAAGGGTAAATGTATTCATTTAAAAAAATATAAAACCCATTTTATTTACATGGGGTAGTTAATATGTGATTAGTGAATAATTATTATTTTGATGTTAAACAAAACCAATTTTATTCCCCTATATTCTTTAGGATGTGATAAGTGAATTATTTTTAAAATTAATAGATGAATTGTAGTTTGAGGGATAAATATACATCTAATAAATTGGTTGTGGTTTTATATCTCATTATATAATTTTGTGTCTATGTCTTATTCGACATTGTCATGCACCTAAAGGGTGATCATTCGTGGATACTATATTAAACCAAAAGGGTGATCAATACTATATATAATCAAAAGAAAAATGGTGGGACCTCTAATATATGATGAAAAACTAATGTGTGGGACTTCATGGATATTCTCAAAATATGATGACACCATATGTTTCTACAAAATATTAATTTTTATACTATTCCTTAAGGTAATGTCACAATTCTATTCCATATTCCTTTGAATATGATCCATACCACGTTTTATTATATCATTACATTGTATTTTTATTCTCTTATATGTTCATATATTTTGTCTCATGGAAACCACTCATGGATTATATATTATTTCATTAAGAAATATAAAACATTCTTAGGGTTTTATCTTACTATTATGATTTAACACTTTATTACATAATGATATGTTTTCGTATAATGATATTTTGGGATTACTAATTTCTTATGATTCCACACCCCATTTTATGAAGATCTTATAGCTTATGTGAATTATAAAAGGTATTCTATTGTGGCTCATGTGTATAAGAATGTTCAAAAAAAATATTATTATTATGTATCTAGTCCTAAATTTCAAAAAACCATCCGTTAATGGGGTTTTGATATTATTTTTTATGCACTAAATTTGGTCAAATTATAAGGATAATAAATAAATACATAAGTATCTTGGATGATTATATACACCATCTTGGATATTGTGTGAAATAAAGATCCTTCGTCTGTCATCCAAGTCCCAAGTAAGGTAATGGTCTCAAAAAATACCATTATTACCCTCTATTATAGAATTCCAGGATCCAAACCAATAATTATATATTTAAAATTCAATCCCTACTCAGTAAAATTTTCCTAACTGGCATATTTCTTCTCATAATTCATACATATGGAACAACATTCCATCGAGCCACTACCATGCCAGATTCTTCTTCATATTCATTTCACATAACCCTATTATATTTTTTGATTTCATCTTCATTATATTTTATTTTAATTGTAAAAATATTCAAATATATCCTTTTGATGAATTTGTTCATTCATTATTAAGTATCTAATAACCACAACAACGAAGTTAGTCATTCCAATTGAGATTTTAACCATGGTAAAAATCGCATCCCCAAACTCATAGAGTGATTGTAGAAATAATAAATCTGACTATTTGTCTCTAAATTTCACATTCTAGACAATAATTGACATTGGATCATTTAGAATTAATTGAATTTATATCATACTAGTTTAGTTTTTGAAATCCCTATGCAGAATAACCATTGAAAAAGGAACATTGTATTCATTCTAGTCAATTTTTTCATACATGTTAGGGTGAGTATCCATATATTATAATTCATATATCCATTATTTAATATCACAATAACAATTTATATAAAATTACAGAAAAATAAACCTCATTTAGTTCTGATCGATTCTCTATCATTATTCTTTATTCAACACTTTTGTCTTGGTACCTATCAATTTATGATCATGTCTATCTAGAAGTAAAAAACATCCATATTCATTATCTAAAACCCAAAATATGTGACATAAATCTTCTCCATCTGGACCATACCTTCATCTAGTTACACTTATTTTGAAATTACTAAACATCAATAAAATACAAAACCCATAATAAGGATCTAGAGTGCCTTATTGTATCTCTTCGGCATGTTAAAAGGTAAAATTAGTATACTAAAATTATATATGAATAAAATACACCAATGTATGGTCATGAGAAACTCATCAACCAAATAATGGACACCACCATTTCGTATTATATCTTTCTTCCACTAATTCATAATATTTCCACCAAAGCATACTATATAGAAAAAAGTAACATAATTAGTCCTATATTTTTATGAATTAGATAATAGAAAACAGTATACACCCAAGTCACCACACATTATAACTAAATTCCTGATAAAAACCAGATTTATTTTGAAAAGGAATCATTGAATATAAGTAAAAAAATAAAAAATTATTATGGTTTATGCGTGAGTATAAATCCATAGTGGGTAGTTATATTACATTTATTAAAAAAAATATGAAAATGATTAAAATATAATATTAATATAATAAGATGTTCGATTTTTCTTTCATTAATAGGATTAAACCATTTGAATTGTTATTTAGTGCCATCTTATATTCCTATGGGAAATACTAATAAATTATAACTCCATGGAAATCCGTATTTTAATTAAAATACCTCAGAAAATTCAAATCCATATTCTACTATAGAGTGTATGTTTTCAAAAATCTCAACATAAAGAACATGCATAGGATACCAAAATAATCCAATGAATAACCCTTTCAATAAAAAATCATTACCAAAACATAGATCATTTTAATTAAAAAAAATTCTTCAATACTTTTGTGTCTCCCCAATACTCATTCAAAATGACAAAGAAGTAACTTCATATTTCGTCATATGATTATCTCCATATGTTAGGTGTATCTTTTTGTTTTCAAAACATCATAGTTTTATCTCTCAAATTTTTAAATGATTTTCAAAAAATCATCTAGATAATTTTATTCTATATGAATATTTTTTGGAGAATTATTTTTTTTGAAACTTGGGTTACATTTAACACATTAATGTAGTTAGATCAATTACTGGGAGTTGAGATGGTTTTTAATATTCCTTTCTCTTGTATGATAGTCTCTCAGAATGTCAAATCTTCATAAACTCTAAATTTAGACCCATGATGTTATGGAAAGGAATACAATTATGAGAAATTATATTTATAGAATATTAATATATAATAATTTGTAAAAAAGGAAATTGTATAATAAAAATTCACGGCGGATTTTGTTTTGGAGGATTTAGTTAAAATATCGGGTAATTGAGGAAGTTATGGGGTCCAATAATTTGTAGGATTGTTTTTGAGGTATGTATATTTTTAGATGATAAATGTGTAGGTGGATTTAGTGAATAAATGTGATTTTTTATGATTATTTTTTTCTTCAATTAATTTTTTATCAGTCCATGTTTGTTGGAGTACTACAGTAGAACCAAAGAATTGTTAATGGGAAATAGGTTCTCATCACTATATGTATGTTTTGGTTCCTCCTTGGGGGGTCAGGTTTTTAGTTTGGTTTTGAAGGTAATTGTACTAAACTATAGTAATATTTTCTAATACATGTGTTTTATGGATGATAAAAATTGAAATGAGGGGAATTTCCAAAAAATAATTATGGTGATGGTCTTTCTAAAAGTCCATTTCCACCATAATAATATACAGAATGATATTTCAGTTTTATTTTGTGAAATGAGCTAACAAAAATTAGTAAGGTCATTGTATTATTTGGGTCCTAGGGTTTATCAATTTTTGTAATATATGGAATTGGTAGTTTAAATAATAATGGGAATATAAAGGGTTAAATAGTGTGGATGAATTTAATATTGTGTGTTTATCAAGAATATGGTAAAAATATTTATTTAATGAAATTAACTATATCAAATTATTGGATTAGCGGGTAAAATGAGATTGTAGATTTCATAATAATGTAATTGGCATCATACTTATGTGGACAAAAATTAATTAATATATAATGAGAGCGTATTATGACATAGTTAATACATTAATGATTTTTTTGTTAGTCATGTTCTATAAAATTGTGTTTGAAATAGAGGTGGTGGTGGTATTGTATTATATTATCTGAAAGGGTAATGTAAATGGGAAGAGGTCCATGTGTTGAATTAGTAGTTCATGGATGGATGTGGGGTATTGGTTCTTATTGAAAATAGGGATATATATATAAATAATTTATAATACAATTCTATCTATATGTTAAAATAGACATAATATAACCTATATAAAATCACATTACAGTCTTCTTCTTTCTGAAACCAATTATTTTAAATTTTTTTACATCTTAAATAGAAATCAATAACTCCCTTCTCTAATTTCTATATTGAGGGGATCGAACCTAAGATGAGGCACTATCAATGTGTTATTTAAAGTATTATTTGAATTAATTGTCAATCAAATAAATATAAAATCCTAAGATATTCCTATAAAAAGAATTTATTTTTTTCTATAAATATTTACATAGGTGTCATTACTATCAATTATTCATTTGAAGTATAGATATAAATATACATTTTTAATCATTTTAACACAAGAGTAAAAAAGAATCTCTATGGGAAAATTTCTATATGATGATTTTATTTATTTATATTTAACTAGATTTGAGACTCCTTATCTCTTTTATTCTCAATATATCCATGTGGGTACGTATTGATTACCATGTTGGGTAATGAAAATTATTAATTTAATTTCCCTGTAATCATTTTCAGTAATTAGATATACATGAGAAAATTAGCTTTGGGAATAAATGTTCTTTTAATGAATCAATTGTAATACCAATTCTTAAATTTATCATTTTTAAATTTCTATATTCTCATAAAATATCATAATATTCATTATAACTCATCCAAATCAAACATCCTTTTCCTTACAACTTATTGTATGTTTATATTAACTTTTTCCAAAGCCCAATAGTTTCTATATTCAATATTCATTGACTATGGATTGATTTACATAGATATTACAAAACGGTTATGCACTAATTTGTTTAATAATAACTAATAAATAATAAAATAAATAATAATTTGTCATTTTACTTCTATATTTACTACAGGAGTTCACATTATTCCCTGAATGTTTCAAGAGTTTAATGTTTTGAATTTATATTTTATAACACTATTATCAGTGGAAAAATGTTTATATTCTATAAAAATATTAAACATCACTACTTCTACTCAAAATAAGTTCATTTTAATGTGGTTTACTTTAAAACTATCAAATAATCTAGGCAGTCTATATACATAGATTATTTAATTCCTAATATTTCCATCAAATAATTAATTTGATTCTATGTTTTTTCAAATAAATTTCATGAATTTTGACATATATAAACCTCACATAGGTATTTATATACTGATAATATTTTTTAAGATGGTTCTAATGAAATTTATTTCACACTCATAAAAAACATAAACATTAAGAATTTTTTGATAATTAATCTTATTTTTCAGTTTAATAATTTATATCCATCAAAATTAATCAAAAAATCACACAAATGAATCTAAATTATTATAATTTTTAGTTTAAAATGATCCACTTCATAATATATTACACACTATAGTATAGAGTCCATATTGTCATTTGGTAGTTGATGAATGGATAATTTATAAAATTACATTCTTATCAAATATGGGAACACATCATTACATTATTCTGTATATAAATTTTCTAAATAATAATGAATAATCCAATATGAAATATCTAACATCATAGAAATTATCTTCCATTATTATTAAGTTATGTTATTGAATATTATCCCATTTTACCTATAATTTTAATTTTTTTCAAATCATAGACAACCTTATAAATTATTATAGAGGTTCTAATCATCAATGAACTTATAATTAATTCCTATATATTCCTCTTATTCCACATAATTCAATGTTAACTTATAAATGTTTCCATCCACCACATTATCTAACAGTTTAATGTTTTTTTAATTATATCAAATTCTAGTAAAAATAAAATCCCCTAAATCGATCATTGTTTAATATAATTTTTCTTCCACAATTGTCTCATGGTGACATTATCAGTTTAGAATACTAATTTATTGAGTAAAAAGATAATTTAAAATAATGAAATGAAAAAGAAATACATGGTTCCCTTTAGTTGATGTAATATAGTTTTTTTGGGTTTTATTGAGTGTCTGAATTGTAAAAAAATGATTTGAAATATATATTCAAATCGTTATCCAATAGAACAGACATTGATGAAATGAACAATATTATTTATTGACTAATTTATATCCTTCCAATTTTGGTATATAATCATTGGTGAATCAAATAAATTTCATTTTATAGAAGTAATGGATTCCTCACTAGATTCAACAAATAATAATAGAAATTTGTTTGATAGAATATGACAGACTATTTGGGATATCATTTAAAAGTACATGTGTTATTGGTATTAGAATACAATAATACCAAGAATTTTTTGATCAAATTAATTATGTGTATCTCGAGCATCTATAATATCACTTTTTTTCTTAGACAAACTAGGTTCTATGTTTCAATATTTTTTCTTCATGGATGAATCCCATACAATCTACCAAATGGTACATATCTTAAGTGAGAAAAATAAAATTATCCTCAAATTATTTTATTACCAAATAAATGTTATAAAAGAAAATATTGAGGTCATCTAATAAACTAATAATATATCCATTAAGATCTCAAGAGCACCCTCTACTATTTCATATAAAATATCTATCACGCAAAATTTAAATTTCATTAGTGTAATAATCACTCTAAATAACATATGATGATAATAAACGGATTTATAAGGAAAATTAAAAATTATTTTTAAATATATATCTACATCCACATATATATTCATATAGAATTTACCATGAATATGATATACCCCTAAGATGTGGGGGATGAAGTAGTGGTCTTCTATTAATATTTCATTACAACTAAAACAATCCACTGTGACATTTCAACTCTCAATCCTCTATATTTTTATTTAGCGCCCATACCTATATGTAGTGGAGATAAACATAAATGACAGTCACATATAATTTTTTTTCAATTTTTTTTCTAATTCTATAATCAACAATTTATTGTGTTTTATTCATAATGAGACATATATATTCACTATATTATAAAATTTAATTAAAAAATATATCCCATGAAAAGTAATACATCAATTTTAATGGATGATTATTCAAGAACCACCTAGTCTAAAATAGTTGAAAAAAATTAAAAATAAATTTATTATTATTTGGGATATGAATTTAATATATAAATTATTTTCCTATAACACTTTGGAATGATATAAATTTTAACTTTATCTCAAACCCAAATTTTAAAAACATTAAAATATATATATATAATTACTAAAACTCTAGCTTTTAGTCTTATCTACATTTGAAATTTTTTATAATATATATTGATCCTTCACTTCATTGAAATTCATTAGAACAACTATTATCATTATATAACAACATAGGTATAATAGAATATACATCTCATGCACACCATATTACTTCTATAAAACTCAAACGATGAATGATCTCTAAATAGAATCACTAATTCTATAACAAAACATGTTCTAATAAATATATTTTCTAATATTTATTTGTTATACCATAAATAATGCTCAGTAATCAACTTTAAATGACTCTAAAGATTACAAATTCTATCTTTATCAAAAAATACTATAAATCTCATCATGAATTATCATCAAGGCTTCCAAAAAACTATACTATAATAGTATAACCCAAAATCCCATAGCCTGAAGATGGTGTTTATTTTACTACATTGGAACAAGTACAAGGGATCACAACGTGATGTAATGAATAATTTAATATTCTAGGGAGAAAATATATATACATGATTACCATAGTAGATATAAAAATGAAATATAATTTTTTGAATTATTCTGATAACTTCACTATTAGTTACTGTAAATCCCAGAGTTCAATCATGGATCACTTATTTTTATCCTTGAGAAATAAAATCATAATAAACTGGGATCTCAGATGCTCTGTATGTGAAAGTGTAAAACTAAAGGTATCATAATATAAATAAAATATGAATAATAGGTATGAGATGATCAATTATCAAATATGTCAAATAACTAATACCGTAAAATTGAACCAATTATAACAACCCAAAATTTCATCAATTGAAATTACCTTCTTAAAATTATTTCATATTTTATAAATAACATGAATTCACATTGAACACACAATAAAAACTATATAATGAAATAAATAAAAGGTATTTCTAGAAATTAAGGAACCTAACCTGATGGAATAGTAACCTAAACCATGGAAAATTATCATGACCATTAGGAATAATAATTTGGCCAATATAATATTTTCCATATATATGAGATTATAAATAAAATTTATGTATATGACTAATTAAAATATGGAACATTTATTTCATGATATTTAAAAATAATTGTTTTTTGAAATGATAAATTAAGTGTTGTTATTTTTGTAATTTATTAAAATTTATTTAAAATATCAAAATGAATATAAAAATTTATAATAAAATTTATTTTATAAAAATGTATTCACAAATTACTATTTTGATGTATTATTATTATAATATAATTCTATGAGTATTTATTAAAATTTTAATGTATCGTAAAATCGGTTATAATTTCAAAATCAATATTTTTCAAATAAAATATTTTTTAATTTTAAAACTAAATATATCATATTTGGAAATATATTTACCTAAAATGTAGCAATTTTTTATTCTAAACATAAAAAATGGTTTGGGATAATTTTTAGGTTTTTTCAAAAATAGTTGAATTTTTTTAAAAGTGAAATACGGTAATATATGGTGTTTATCAAATAAATGAACTGTAATTTGTGTATGCTGATTCTCTTACCTTATGTCTTAAATAATTCATCACATTAATATCCTAGATAATGAAATTAAATTCATTAATTAACAAATCCAGAACAAATTTTACATTTATTATTATTTATTATGGTTATGTTATGTTCATTTGTGACCTTTTGTTCAGTTATAGGTATAAATTTTATTATTGGAGATTTTTTTTCTTCTGGGTGTTCATGATCAGTTCGCTTTTTATACCTATTTAAGTTCATCTGCAATGAAAATGATTCTATGAAATTGAAATTATATGATATTAAATAAATAAATATGTGTAATTGGTCTTTATTTTAATTTTTTTATATTGTATGAGGATTATTTATTAGATAAAATGTTAACGAAAATTATTTTATTAATTTTGGACATTTTTAGGATCACTATGAACATATATAATTTTAGTAAAAATCAGTATTATATATTGGTTCCATAACATTATATAAATTATAATATGATTAATAAAATCATATTATACCATAATAATGTTTTTATGAACATCCCTGAAGGAGACAGTGGAAAACATCTATTCACATAATATTTGTTGAAATAACATATTCCAGATCAAATAATATTAAAAATATTATTTAATTTTCTTAAAAAAATATTATGAACATATAATGTACGTTTCAATGAATTAACAGGTTATAGATATGGTTAATTCTAATCATGTAGTCTCTATTATTACAATTTTTCCACTCAAATTTTCTATAAAAATTCAAAAAATACCTAGTTAAGAAAATGATATTAAAATAAATTTGAATGATTTTCAATGAAAGTAATTATTGGGTCAAATTAAAATTTAACAATAATAATATAATAATAAAAACATCCTTGAATACATTAAAATTAAAATAAAAACGTGGAAGAAAAAGATTCTAGAATTAATATATAATAAATTAGGTTTCCCTAAAAAATCTTTAGATTTATTTAGTAATTAAAATAGTAAAATGAAAGGGAAAAAGAATACATTTTTTAGAAATAACTTAATTATAATAGAATATAATTTAACAGATATGGATCTATAATATTAATTAAAAAATAAACTTAAACCATAACAAACTGAAAATTTAATAGATTTTCAGAGAAACCCTTACATTAGGCATGACATGATTTTTATTTACATTTCTCATTTTATTATAGATTTAAAATTATTATATTTTATACCAAAACTATATTTATTTTTATAATATCATATATGTTGCACTAATAAAATTTCAATACCCTTCAAATAAAATTTCATTATGAAAATTAACATTTCTGAGGGCTATGTATTTCATTTTATTAATGTTTCAGTTTAGTAAATTGTTTACATTAATATTTATAGTGTATAATTCATTTAAATGAATATAATCATGAGAAAATATCATAAATATACATTTTTTACATTTTTGCAAACATGGTTGAAATTTTTATACAGAAATTTGAATTATACTCTTTATGGAGATATTAAGTCCTACACACGCAGAATCATTGAATTCCCATTATGATAGATAGATAAAAATAAAAAAATTATTTATACAGTTATTATTATATAATATATCATATATATTCATTAAATTTATTCTAAATACCAAACATGTAATGAAAAAAATAAATTTTAAAACTTTGTGGAGGTGGTAGTGTGCACATACACATGTACAACATTATCATTTTTAAAATTATAAAATACAAAAATATCGATATGGACTTATAATTATATAATAATATTTAGGGGAAAAATCATATATTTTTATTTCTTTTTTTATAATTATCTAATTAAGTTGGAAGTGAAAAAACTATTTACACTACTATGGGTAGTTAGTAACTAGTACGTACACATAACCGGTGTTTTTTACATTTCATATAATGGAATAGAGATTTAAAATTGTTTTAAAATAATAATTATAAAATAATAGAATATAATTGATAGAGGAGTTATTATTTTAGAATGGTTATAATATATTTTGAATTTGTGGAAACTGAAATCAGTTCATTGGATTTGAAAAAATTATTACCATATCTTCAAGAAACAACATTTAGATAACATCTTATATAACCTATTGATGGTATTTGAGGTATAAAACCCCCTTTAAATTTTTTAAAAGGATTGTTGGGAGAAATATTTTCACGGGTTCAATGATTTAAATTCATCTAATTGTGTTAATATATTTTTTTGAGAGGATCTCATTTATAATTTACGTGAGTTGTAAACATATATTTTAAAAAAAAGTAAAAAAAATTATTATTTAATATATAAATGGATCCAAAATGACTATTATTGAAAATATTCAAGTATTATGTATAAATTAAAAAAATAAATTTTATCAATTTTTTTAGATCTTTTTAACCCTTATAAATTTTTATTAACCCCATGGTAACCTGTTCTGACTGTAACCGCAATGAAATCAGTATTTTAAGGTTATAATTTTACTTATTAACAACAAATTGGATCATAAATGTATAGAAAATGGAATTTTATGAAAAATAATCCTAATTTTACTAATTTATTATTTTTAGGGTTTATAACTAATTAAAAAGTTATTTTTATTCAAAAAATTTCATTAATTTCATTTTCAATAAAATTCATTTAATTAAAATTTGATGATATCAAGAATATATTTCAATTTAAATATAATAATTTCAAACATCCCTAATATGTTATACTAAACAATAAATTTTTTATTTCATTATAACTTACCCTAAAAAACATCTTTTAGAGATTCTAAAATTATTTACATGATTTTTCTAATGCTTCTACAAGAATTATATCAACATTGTGTAACCTTTTAGAAAACTATATCATCAATGAATATTAAAAATAAATTATTATGTTCAAAAAATAATTTATATTTATTTTAATAATTTATAAAATAATTTTTCTCCCTTTACCTTAATTTAAAAAGTAAATATAACAAAGTCAGTAAGGTGATATTTTGGAATTATCAATAACTTAAATAATATTAATGTCATTATTAAAGGAAAATTTTACCAAAATAAAATATATCATAATTGTGATGTAATTAGTAAAAATTATCAAATTAAATGAAACTAATGGATGTTTAGGTTTATTTTGGGATTTTAATTTATGGTTCTAATCAGGTTTTAAAAATTTTACCATTATCATAATGATAATTATTTAACATAATTACTATTCACAATGAATAAAAATAAAAGGAACCTATTTCCCAACATCAGAATTCTAGATTCTAAATTTGGTATCAATTTTTCGTAAATAAATTTATATTACTAGAATAAATATATTTTATTAAAAATTCATAAAATGCATTGTAAAGAAGATTTAAAAATTTTCATTAAGCATAAATATTATCTTCTATCTAAATCAGGAAAATAATTGATTTAATTATAATTAATTATATTATTCTAAAAAAAATTGATCAGAAGTAAAATTAATAGAAAACACAAAATATATTGACTCCATTAAATATAATGAAATTATATTAAAGTGTTTAAAACATCGTTATTTCTTTAAGATTCAATGAACATTCAGTCACATCATAATAATCCCAAATTTTTACCCTAAGTTATTTATTGAATTTTGAATAAAAAATAAATTAATTTATAAAAATTCAAAATTCAAAATCATATAATTTATGTTTTAATCACATTATTGAATAAAAATATAATTATTATGAGATTATTTATTTATAAATAAAAGAATACTATAATGGAAGCTCCTGTGTTACATTATTCCCTCCATTAATCAATTTCATCCCTGAGATTTTTAGAATGAAACATTAATCATATATATGAGTATTTATTTATCACAATAGCTTCAGGTTCCCACATCACCTCTTTTATAATATTATTTCACTAATGTACCATTACCATCCATGTCATCAGGTATCAAAAAACATGTTATCTATTGTCCATAATCTTGATATTATATTCTATATTTGATAAATGTGCTTAATATTATTTTTCCAAAAATTTTACAACATACATTGGATTGAAAATTTACTTCCCCGATAAAGAGATATAGAACACATCATGTACTTTATATAGTATTGGATTCAATTAAAAATGAGTAGCCACCCCTATAATTCTTTATTGAATTTCAAATTGGTCTATCTAACTAGGTAGCTAATTTTCATTCATACAAAATAATTTAATAACCTTCTATGAATAAAATTTCCATAAAACATAATCTACAATTTTAAATTAAAAAAAGATTCCTTCAAATATCATTGAATCTCTTTTTCCAACATCAAGTTTCATTTATATGTGTTTGAACAGACATTTCTGATGCCATTTTAACTTATATAATTCTTGGTCCATCTGGATTCATTTAACCAACATCATCCCAACTAGTTGGAGTGTGAAATATATTTCAATCTAATTCTTCATGGTTCCATTTTAATACATGAAAGTAATATTTTGATAAAGAAAAACACATTAAAAGATTAATATCGATCCCATATTATTTGAAAGTCATGTTATCAGAACATGTACATGTATTTTAATGTCTAAATAGTACTTTTGTACAACCCATCAATATTACGATAATAAGTGGTGTCTAATGATTCATGTATTCAAGAGATGTATATATAGTTTTCAAAAAAATTACATAATCCATATGTCATTATCAAAAACATTTAAAATATGTACATAATGAAATATTACAAATTTATTAATATATAATCACCTAAGATTCTCAGGTTGTAAACATTATCATATATCGAGTAAGTTTTAAATTTTTCTTTAGGTGATCAAAAATAACTCATATTATTTCACATATTAAAGGAGAATTTGGTAATCTAGTGAAAAATGACACATAAATATCATCCAAAATTCATATATAAATATGAAATGGTTTTAAGACTCTTTTTATATTTTTTTCACATCACCATCACTTTTTTATAAACAAGGAATCTTGAAACATAATCATCAATTTCCAACATCATAATGTTCCAAAAAATTTTCCCTAAACACTTTATACATCTTAGTGCTACAATGGTGTATAATAAAATTTTAACTATGTTAATCATCTAATTAATATGTTTTGAAATATGGTATAAATATAACACATAACCTCTTTCAAAATTTAATTAATCTATATCTATAAATTAATTATTCCAATATCTTTCCATTCATGAATATTTTTAATAAAAATCATTATAAATCTGATATATTTTATATAATCAGATAAAAATGTTTGAAATATATATGAAAAAGTAGGGACATTTATCCTTCCTTAATAATTCGTGTTTCTATATTTAATATCTACTTGAATATAAGATCCCTGTCAAACATCATTTTTTAATGACTATGTGATATTTACTAATAAACACATCATCTGCCTTATCAGTCTTTCATTGGGGTTAATGTATTGATATATCATAATACTTGAGTACCTAAATCTCTATATTTTACCTTGGGTTGAGAAACATCTATTGAAATAAGTATTTCATAATATTATGTCATTTTTATATCTCACATAATTGTCCAAAGTGAGAGTTTCACCATATATTCATATAAAATATTATGGATTTCAACTCAAAATCATGGGATGGATTGTTTTGTTCATTTATCTTTAGCTGTATTGATTTCTATAAAATAAAACAATAATTTTGGATAAGGAAATATTTATGTACCTTTATTGATGTATCAATGGATATAATAAATATTTCACCTCTAAACAGCAGTGGAAAAAAATTTCAATTGATAAAATTCCTCTATAATTTTTCAATACAGTCTATATTTTCTATTCCACTTAGAAACACAAATCCTTTACATGTTATATTAGATAATAGGGTTTCTGATCGATATTTTTTTAAAACCAATGTAGATAGTATATTGATAATCCAAGGAAACTATATACCTTAGTAACATATGTCATCATATTCCATTATTTGACTAAATTTTTCTTCTATAAGTAAATTGATATTCCATCCCTGGATAATATATATCCATTAAAATGAATGTTCTGAATAAATAATCCACACTTGCTGAATTTCCCACATAATAATATATCTTTAAGATTCTCAAGAATGATTAGAAAATGACACTTATAATCATTAAAAAAATTAGAGTATATAAATACATAATGAATAAATAACACAAAAAAATTTCAAGATATTCATTCCACACTTATTTTGTCAGACCAATAAAAATTACGGTGAATTTTTATATCCAAATGTAAATACTATAAACTCATATTTTCAATAGCACACATGAAATGTTTTCTTTGTAATATCTTCTATCCTTATCTACAATTGACAATACCTAGAATGAAGCTCAATTGTTGAGAAATAATATTCTCCTAAAGTTCATCAAATTGGGAGTCAATACATAATTGATGATATTTTTATTTATGTGATGGTGTTTAGTTCATATAATCAATTTCTATCTTAATGGACCTATCCTTCATTTATTAAAATTGAACATTATCTAAACAAGGAAAAATAGTTAAATGTATGATTTCATTATCACAAAAATATTTTAATTTTCAATTTAACTAAATATTTTATACATTATTAATCCTAAATGGAGTTTAAAATTCAGGTTTTGAATCATGGATGAGTACCTTAGAAATCTATACTTCACACTCAGGTGGATTTCTATATAGTTCATAAGTAAAAATATCTATATATTATTTTGAAAAAATAACACATTCTATCATAGGAATTCCTTTTCATTTTATATGTTCTGAATTCTCTCATTGTACCAGAATTTTATAAAGAGATTCTACTAGAGTTGGATCTAGATATGATTCAGATGGTATAATCACCACTGTAATTATATTATCGGGATTCCTAATTTTCTTTCTTATATAAAACTTTTTTGAATTATTTCGTAAAATTCTTCCACACCAGTGATTATATAAAATTTTAAATAATAATAAATTCATCAAATACAAAATGTATTTGTGTAAAAATGGGAATTAACTAACACATTGTTGTCATGGTGAGACTTACGCTACTAGTCATAACTAACAAATCATTTTTTAGGGATTTAGGTAAATATCTAATTATTTTTCAAACATAGATGGAGTGAAATACTATAAAGTTACATAATTTGGTGAATATTTTTCAAAATTTGTGGTTGATTTCACCACATATTTAGGAACATAAACCCTAGATATAGTTATTTCATAAGATCATCCCCTCACCCATGTAATTTTCAAGGAAATTCTCATTGACATCTCTGGAATTTTCATAGTTCCTAATTTAATAATAGTTGATTCATTAAAAATTGAAAAATTATTTCATTACATAGAAACATGGGACTAATGGATTATTTCTATACTCTTGAAGAAAAATCACATTTCTAACAAGCATGTACCATGGTGCTTTATAGCATGTTTTTTATAAGTTTTAAATTCAACATTTCCCTTCTTCCCTAATTCTGTATTTACTTTTCTGGAGTTCTCAAGATCCCTCTTTATATATTATATTTCCTTATAATTCATATTAATTGGAGAATTATTCCTATATATTCCTATCACAATATATTATTTCCATATATTATGGTATGGTTCGGGAGACTAGTACCCAATGAAGGATTTGTTTTAACCCATCAAATAAATGGTCAATTGTACACTTTGGTTTACATATATAGTCTGTAGAATGTCTTGAAAACTCTATTATGTTTTTTTCATACATAGAATCACTTTCATCCATCATTTGAATGAGACTCATGAATTGTCTCTCTATATCTTCCCATTATTCCAGACTAAAATAACATTCCATTAAAATTTCAAAAAAATCCTTCAACACCATGTTTCAATTTCACTCTTAATATATATTTTTGTCAATAAATGACCACCAATAATCATTATCCCCCATTAGATAGTAATCTACAGTAAAAACCTTATTAAATTCTCTACTTACCAATGAATGGAATATCTTCAATGGGGAATGTATCCATTACTCCGTTTTGAATTTCACTTTAGTCTCATTTAATTACAAAGGTCACTGTAACATAATGTTGTCCAACACTGTTACACCACATTGGTGATGAGTAGGCTCATCTATATGATAAATTTTTTTTATCATAACATGAGTCAGGTTCTTTAATATAGTGATAATTGTTTCAACTCCAACTCCATCACCGAATTTCTTCATATTGACCATGAGGGATATGTCTATATATTAGGTTAATTTATTTGATTTCTATTCGTTTTTCTAAGTTCAATACCTAAAAAATATAATAGATTAGATTAGATTATAAAAACTTAATCACGATGTTTAATTCTGAATCTACTGAAATCCATTACCTAACATGAATATTTATTCATATAAATTCATATAATCATAGTGGCATTATCATTAAAAATATTTTTGAATTATAATAATATTTTAAAATATTACATTGGGGTTTATAAAGAAAATATGAACGAACCAAACAATGTCCTAATATATATTATATAGAGACACATTTTTTACATGTAAGACTTTGAAATACATTAAATATTATTTTCATAGATAGACACTAAGACAACATGATATTCATATATCCAGTGAGCGAAAATTATATTTTTAAAAATATTAAAAAAAAAATATATCATACACATGATGTTATTAAGAAATAATGGAATATCTATTTAACAAATTCTCAAATCTATAATCTATGACTGTTGATGAATAGATAACATAGGTTTTACTTTAGGCTCAAACTATATATGTTAATAGTTGTAAATTTGGATATGGAATCTGTTGTAAGGAACCTTAATCATATTAATTAATTAATATAATAAATAAATTTACATAATACCATTAAAATAATCCCCTTATTAAATAGCATGATTTATAAATTTTGTATTGTTATTTGCATAACCATGTGAACTATGAGAGGAGTTTCAAAGTGTTCTTCATTAGAAAATTGGATTTGGATGATAAATGAAAATCATAATGAGGTGTTGAGAGATTGGTAATGCATAAAATCTTCCATGTTGTAGGTGAACAAGTACTTGTCTAATGATCAATCCAAAATCTAGTTAGGGTATGTCAATTGAAGTTTCTACCATTGATTAAATGTTTGATCATTTATTTTATTAATCTACATTTTATTTTTGATTTAACGTACCTATATATGATCTCAATTCTAGTAAATTAATTTTTTTGATTTAATTTTACCTTCTATGAAATGAAATCGCCACTATAAATCCCCAAATAATTGATCATTGGACAAGAACACTTGGCCAAAAATAATATCACATTTTTTCATGGGTCATTCTCCAACGTAATTTAACATTATTCATTATCAGACTATGGGGTCATGATTCACCTATTTCTAAGAGGATTCTAGTATAATTGAACATTTAATTTGTTGTGTATGTGTGTACAATAACTGAATTGTTATTTTTAAGAATGTATAAGGACTTCAAGATGTAGTGATATATTTGTACATCGTGGATATAAATAGGTTATAGAAGCGGTAAAGGGATCGATAAATGGTGAAAGATGATCTAATTAGGTGTATCGGCAAATGGAATTTTGCAACCAAAAATAAATCGGGAATCAACAGGCCTAGATCCACGCTCCCCAGTGAGATTCAAGGAGGAATCGGGTTGAATTAGTGGTGGAATTGGTAGATCAAGGATTCATGAAGATGAAATTATCTTTATACAAAAAAAATAACTATGTGGAGTAGAGTTCATAAGAATGTATGTCGTGTACTCACTTGGATATAGCCACTAGGGGTTTCATGTGGAGATGATAGTCACAGACCATATAGAATTCCCACATTCTATGTGACCCAGTTTTGGTATCTTGAGATATTTTTTTGGATTACACTATCATGGGCATGGAAAAAAACAAAGACATGGCTAGGAACCCATGTTGAGACATGAAGAAGTACATTTCTAGATGCATATTCATGGGATGATGTACACATGCATTGAAGAAACGGAAATTTGTAGGTATTGAGTTGTTGATACACAACATTTATGACCTATATAATCCATGTAATGTTCTTTGGATTTAGATATTTGTAGATAGAATACATTTCTAGGAAATGAGGTGGGGTCACACACTATTTGAAACCTTATAAACTCTATTTACTTCCACCCGTAAACTTCTTTTTCTAGTATATCTTTCATTTGTACTCGGATTTTGTTTCAATGGTTGCTTATCCTAAGAGTTTTTTAAATATAATATGTTGGTGTCGTTCATTTTGTAAATGTATATACGAAATGTTATGTTCATAGTTTGAATATTCATTATGTGATTCTCAATAATGGTAGTCATTGGAAATGTTCATTATATAATATCTAGTAACAGATGTTAATTCCCTATCATTCTATGGTGAATGTACTCTAAATATGTGGATGGTACTTTCCAATCACACTAGGTACCAGTTATCCCATAGTAGTTGTTATAAGAAGATTTGGTAATCCCATTTATACCATGGTGTACTATCCATTGGTATTGTTCTCTCCATTCATACGAGGTTTTGGGTCCCTTGTAATCATTATACAGGAAGAGGTGGTACTCTCATGTCACATCATGGAATGGGTCTTCTACCCATGGAGGCAGTTTTATGCGATCACACCATGTCAAAAGTCCCACATACTCATTAATTAAGGAATAATTATAGTAATCCCCTACATGGTCATATGTCCTCTATCCATGGACATGTTACTCCCCTTTCACACTCGGGCGCATGTCCTCCACAGTCATTTTTCAAAGAGTGATTTTACACCACTATCATTCTATGGAAGGGTTACTCTATCCTTGTAAATGGTACTCCCATATCACACTAGGGAATCTATCCTCCATACTCATTATTTTATACATAGTCAAAATACTCCCCTACATGGGTGTGGGTCCCCTATCAAGGGGGATGGTACTCCCCAATTAATCTAGGGAATGGGTCTCCCATATTGTATACATAGATATAAATATTGTAGTCTCATTTATAGGTGTGGGTCCTATATCTAAATAGTGGTATCAACATATTCTACAGAAATCATCATTCATCTATCTTATGGAGATTGTGCTACATTAGTATGTGAAGCACTGGTGATGTGAAAGACCTCGTCATGACTTATTTGGACTGAGACACAAGATTTTTTACATCGATGGTGGACCATTGGAGCGTCAAGAACACTCATAATTTTGGGATGGTTTATGGTATATAGATCCCATTTATCTTATTTTTGGGTTGAATATATGAATATATATATATATAAGATATATGGATTTGATTCCCACGTTCTTTTGGATGAGTTGACAACTTTTTTCATTAATTATATTAATCCATCTTTAGTGTTTAGGGTGTCATACGAGGACCATAAAACCCACCTCAGAATGATATTTTCCTAAATGTGTCATGTTTTATGAATATTATGGACTAGTTAGTAATTATTTTAGAGTATTATATGGACAATCAAGTTCATATACCACATATAGTGATCAAGGATTCATGATATGGTGATGGTATGTCTCATCTAATTTCTATTTTAGTTGTTGCTAGGTAGGGACATCATTCCTGGCTAGGAATTTATTTTTACATTTAATTTTCAGTTTATACTATTTTTCCCATTTTATACCCTTGAAGTTATTACATTTATGTTTTTTTAATTCTGATGTTAGTATCCTTTATTATTATTCCACTTTATTTCTATTATTATGTTATTAGGTGTTTGTTTACTAGTACATAATGAAAAGGTTTCCATTTAAGTTCTCCATTCATGAAACTTTTCACTGGAACCTGGCATATTGAACTAGGCATGGGGTTTTGGTAGCCTAGCCTTTCTTCATCCGGGAAGGCCCTATTAGGTGAGACTGTTATGGTTTAGTAACCTCAGTACAATAATTATAGTTTATCCCCTTATTAGTTTTGGTTGTTAATTCAGGGAAATAGTTTAATCATTTCATGGGTGAATAATTTTGGATAGGTATTATAGTATTAGTGTCTCATTTGAAATATATATAAACCATGACTCTAAATTACTACATGTTGAATCGGAATATAGATACTTTGGTTATTAGAAACAATTCTAAATCTATTATAGAGGATTTATTCCATTGAATTTCCTTCTTAGGTTATCCCAGTAAATATATTCTCACATGATATTAGTATAACCTCATTATATTTTGGATTCCTTTATTAATATAAGTAAATAGTTTTCTGATTCATGATCATGATGATGATATAATGAGTGACATGGAATTGTTAGAGGGATATATCACGAGATCCTTTCCCCTATAAGAAAGGTAGCAACACCCCACATGTTGATATGAAAATTTTGCCAACACGTCAGGATGAGGATATACATAGTCTTAGAATAATACATGAGTTATAGTGCTAGAGGATGATGAGGTGATATGGTTATCTTATCCCTAGGTATATGAGGGTTGTCTGGGGTCAGTGATCCAGGATTTTGGACCTGTCCAGACCGAAACTGATTGGATGTTTAGACTGGTATCCAGTATTTTCTAATGAGTATACATGATCAGTTTGAGTATAATCACATAGATTCATGATAATTATATACTATCGTAATCCTAATTTCATTATCTATTTTGTGTTTAGTACTACTAGTCATGCTTTATATCATTTCAAATTCAATAGATTTTAGAGATAGAGAATGGAGAGATGATAGTTGATGACTATTCGTATGGGATCAATGACTATACATGTTTTAACAATAAAATGATTTGTGTCAAATACAAACATGTGTGAAAATTTTTAATAGTGTATCCAAAGATACATTTCTTCCAGTGTGTTACCCCTATGAATTCACACATATTCATGAGTTTTGATATGGGAATAGGTGACAGAGAGCTTCCTATCTAAGGGATTCCATGAAGTTGGAGCTCTCAGTAGTAATCCTATATCTGTGACACATACTACTAATGGTATAAGGAATGTGTCAAGGAATAGAAGGGTTTTCAATTATCAAAAATAGTAACATGGTCATGTGTCTTTGGAACTCCACAAATGATCAGGTAATACCAGAGAGGTGTGATGTTATTCTTGTGACAGGTGAGGCCACATGGCATATTATTTCACAACCTGGTTTGATGATGAGGGATAGAAGGAAATGAGGGTAAGACAAAGGAAGATATATCACCATGACAAGGGTTCTATCAAGGATTTAAAAGTAATACCCTTGGGAGGTGGAGCTAAAAGGGAAACAATTCGGGATTTTGGAGGGGATATATTGCTATTAGATGACATTATATTTTACATATTTCACCACCAATAGGGTTCCCAGGAAAATGATTGGGGCACAGTTCTTGGGGGAAAATATAGATGTAGACCATAGAGTCTGATGACTAAAACTCATTTGATTATTAAGGGTAATATCTATGTTTTTTATAATCTTGCTTCAGAACTATTAGACATAATTTGGAGTAATTACATCATCTAATAAATCCTGGTGTTAGGGATAGTGCTTCCAATTGAGAATTCATCCCAAAATCATTGCATTGAGGTTATTATAGGGAATTATTATTTTCTACCACTTATATATCGACAGTTATAGATATCACATTTTCAGTATATGTTCTCATGGGAAGTCATGGTCATCATAATGCGATCTTATGACATCATCATTATTATGTACTAGTCTTCTACACTCCAAGCCTAGATTGACTATCATTAGATATTATTCAAATTCTAATATATTGATGTGATGATATTATCTATAATGGGAGATAGAGATCTCAGGGAGGATAAATTTAGTCACTTAATTTAGAAGTTGTTATCTATCACCAATAAATTAGTGGGTTTATCCCTTGGTTTTGTGGGCACTTTTTCTATCTCTGTTTTGTCAATCAAGGATGATTATATGGATTTATTCCAAAAGGAAATCACAACACCACGTCTATGGTGGGAGGCGGAATTGTTTATCTACATTCACCGCAATTAATTTCCAATATATTGTGCGGTCTATTGTATGTCCCCTACTGAGGTCTAGGAGACGAGGGTACATTTAGTGGATCATTTAGGGATGGTTTTTGTCAGAACATGTGTTTCCTCCTAGGAAGCTCTAATTTGGTTTGTGAAAAAGGAGGATAGGATCATGTGTCTTTCTATTAATTATCATTGACTAAACTATGACACGATATATAAAAAGTACCCCCATTAATGAATTGGAGACCACTCTGATCAGTTAAAAGATGAAATATAGTTCTTGAATTTTGATACTATCATTGGATACCACCATTGAGTGTTCAAGAGGGTTATATTATATGGATTCAATTATAATGTAAATTCAAACAATATGGGTCCCTAGTGATGCATTTAGGTGTGATGAATTATCCCATTGTGTTTCTTTCTCTGATCAACCAGATCTTCCAGCCATACCTAGACCAATTTGTGGTTATCCTCAATGATGACATTATCATATAATCTGTGTTATAGGAGGATAATGAATATCACTTGAGGATAGACCATTACTTGATTGGATACCATCATCTTTATGTTAAGAACATTATGTTCCATCACGGGATCTTCCAGCTTCAAATTCTCTAGAATGTTATTTTTTCGCATGTATTAGGTATGAACCCATGGAATATTGACGTATTAATTGATTAGGATCCATCAAAGAGTATGTTTGATGTGAAAATGTTTCTTAGCATGGACAGATACTATGGGAGTATAATGGAATAATTATTTAGGATTATATCCCTATTGACCAACCTAACTAGGAAATGCTAGTAATTTACCTAACTAAGAAGTCTGATAGATCCTTTCAAGATTTGAGGCTAATGAAGACTTATGACCCCTTTTTTAGACAATGATAACAGGGAATGGATTATGTTGTATATTACGATGCTTTAAGAGTTTTTCTTGGTGATCTGTTGAGGTAGAGGCTGGTAGTGATCACATACATTTAGAGAAAGTTGAGACCCCATGAGTAGAACTATATGACTCAAAACATTGAGTTGGTAGTGGATGTTAAAGATATGCTGGTGTAGAGGCTCTATCTTCTAGGATATCACTTTTTATTTACACGTACCACAAGAGTATTAGGTATATCTTGATGTAGAGATATGTGAAATTAATATAGTGGTTATTGGTGGACTTCATATAAGACTATGATATTAGGATATTAGATATTACTCCAAATGTATAAGTAGTGGTAGATTCCTTTATCATGGAAATCCCATTTTTGTCTGGTTGATGAGGTATCTAAGATGTTGGATTTTTGGAAAATAACTGAGCTATAAGAAATGGGTGTAGAATATCATCAATCAATGGTTCTTACTCATCTTCCCCTTTATCATGTGAGTGAGTCTATATTAGGATAAATAATCATTAAGGTCCTACATTCCCAAATATCTTCATAAGATTCACCTAATGGATTCAATATTAGTGGGAATTTAGTTATACATTTCTTTATATTGATGGGGGATCTAACCGCATTTCAATTGTAGGTGATGAGGGAGTTTATTAGATTTCATTTGGTTATACATTTGGTATAATAAAAAATGTAAATATACCTTCATGAAAAACAATGTTTACTGGAATGAAGAAAAGCATGAATTACATCGTCTCTCGGTTTCTCATGTGTCATCAGGTGAAGGGTGAATACCATGTTTTAGAAAGTTTTTTGCATCTACCTATGTGTCTAGACTGTGAATGGTATATAATAAAGATGGAAATTATGATGATGATTCCATATAAAACTAAAGGCTATAATTCCATTTGAGTTCTATTTTATAATCATTCCATGTTGGTGCACTTACTTTCTATCATGTAGTATAGCATAGCGAATATTTTGGGAATGTTTATTTTGTAGTAGAATATATTCCTCTCTGGGATCCCATGATGGTTATCTCTAACTATGATGTCTATTTCATCTCACAGTTGTGGAGAGTCATGAATGAGTAATTCATGACCAATATGAGGATTACTAGATCCATTCACCCTTAGACATATGGGAAGACCAATCCCATTAACCAGGTGTTGGAGGATATGTTGATGGTTTAAGTTTAATATTTCATCCACTGAAGGGAGGATTAATTAACATTGATACAACTATCCTTTAATTATAGTTACAACTATATTATCATCTTGGAATGATAAAATGTATATACTGGAGAGCCTACAGGTCACCCATATTCTTGAATATATATTTGAGGTATCACTTGTTGGGTCGGGGTTTGTGCAATCAATAACTTACAAGGTAATGGTGACTTGTGAGTGGATGAGGACAACCTAGAGCCAATAATACATTTTAGATTGACATCACTGACCATTGGAGTTCGAGTATAGAGAGCACATTTTCTTAAGAGTCTCCACATTAAGAGGATTTTGTAGATTCATTCAGGGTGGAAATTTATCCATGAGTTTTTTCAATACATTCAATATCCTGAAGAGGATATTTGAGCTTCAGTACTATATATCATTACAACCATTATTGGAGAATGTTCATGATTCCTTCCATGTGTCATATCTGAGGAGATATGTTCATAATAATATGCACAATATCTGATGGGTTGACCTATAAGTGGGAGATGTCGATACCTTATTAGAGATCCTCGTGATGATTACAGATTGTATGGAGAGGATCCTACATGGATGAACAATTCCTTTGGTTCATGTGATGCGGTCATGAGAGGATGTGAGAGAGCTCTTTGGAGTGGGAGAGCCAGATGTGGGCTCAGTATCTCCGAATTTTATTAGTTTGTTCTTTTGGTGTTGATAATATTTTAAAGAGTTAATAATGTAGAGTGTATATATTCTATTTTATGGATTTCAAATATTTTAAGGAATATTTTTGGAGCCAGGGAATGAGAAAACACAATATCCCAAGGCCCGGTGGTCCAAGAATTAAATTTATATTAGTTGTTACTATACCCAATTAATGAAAATAAATCTCATAAAAAATAAAAGAATATATCCTTAATAGAGCCTCTATTTTAAAATATAAACTAAACTTTGATATAGGTAAATAGGATTACCCAAGTAAAGGTATATGTTGGTTGGCATCAGACATTCCGATATGGTAATTATTGTTTGGTACATTATGTAGATTAATAAAATATATAATTTAATTAATTTAAATCAAATTATATAATTTCCTTTTTAAATTTAATATTATAAATAGGCTTGATCATTTACTACATAACTCATGTAGAATTGAGGGGATATTTAGAGTGTTATTTTTTGGAAATTAGTATCGAATGATGAAAAACAATCTAATAAAGGTGGATTTATAGATTCTGAATTTAGTATATCTTCCCAATCATTAGAGACCACATTATTCACCAATGAACGATCAAAAATTGATGTTGGGAATGTAAATTTTTGTATCCACCCACATGTAAACATTTTAGCATTCATTTTATTAATATTTTTTGTATATGTGATTTATCATCCCTTCATATGTGCCTAAATCTTGTAAATAATTTTTTTTATTTAATTCAATGTTACATGCCAGGAAATCACTCCTAAAAATACCAATTTTTACTATATTTGGACCATAATGATTTTATAATGATGATTTCACCTTTGTCTTTGTGGATCCCCCCAGTTCATCATGTTCTTCCTAGTTTGACCACAAGGTGACAATTAATATACTGGTATGAAAATTCAAGCATGATAGAACCATTTTATTCAAGGTGGATGAGTGAAAAATTACTACATTAGATTTTTGTTGATTATTTGGAGAGTCTTGTTAGTATGGTTGATGGATTTGTGTATCCATGGTAAGAAACAACAATTCATGTTGTTTGTGTATCGAGCAATGATGGTGGGAGACCTCTTCGGATATAAAGGGGGCCACAATTCATCAATCACCAATGGATTTATTTGGAACAACCATGGATCCACCCGTCTTGAAGAGATTCAAGATGGAATTGAGGAAAGTCGAAAATGTAAGTGGAGGATATAGAATCCTTGGAGAATAATATATCATTCTAAGAAAAAACACAACTATACAACATTTACTCTGTAAGAACAATTGTCCTATAGTCCCCAAGCAGCAACAACTGGAGTTTCATGGTGCAGATAAGTATCTGATGCCATGAGGGACCCGCATATGACATGTTCCTTAGTGGTTGATGCTCAGAATGTTCTCATGAAGTACACAATAAGGGGAATATCCAAACACATGGACATGCCTCAGTATGTGGGATGGGAAATGGCTAGGAAAATAACTATGTACATCAGCATGTGCCGATGTATATGGGAAATAGCTAGGAGGAAATTAGTAGGTAATGAGTGGATGACACCCAAGATGTATGAACTATAAAAACCAGATAGTTATAACTAACATACTAGAATTTTACATAAAATACACATTTATGTGATGAGGATAGGCCACATGCCATGTGGATCCCCATACACATCATGAAATTACCTCTAAAACTTATTTCTCTCACATTTACATCATTTAAACACTAATTGTTTACCAAACGTATCCTATAATGTGTGTTTTACCATATTGAACATGATTGAATTATTCATTGAAGAAACGTAAATATGATATGGGATATTTTAATCCTATAACTTAATTATGTGGCACTCAATGATGGCGGTGATCTGATAGGATCATCATAGTGGTTTTAGGTAGATACTATACTTCCTTGTAAATCCATGGTGTGGTTCCTCTTTCTAGGTGGAATGTGATACCTTATCATAATAGGGAATGGGTCCATAATGCACATTATTATATGTAGATTTGGTAATCCTCATTCATTCATATGGTTGAGTCTTCTATACATGGGGATAGTACACCCATATCACATTGGGGAGTATATCCCCGATACTATTTATATAGACAGAGCCAGTACTCCCATATCACACTATAGTGTGGGTCATGTATGCATGAGGATCATATCGACTTATCTTACTAGTGAGATAATCCTCCATAATCATTATTTCAGGCTTAGAGACCGTAGTCTCCAACACAAGTGTGTGTCCTCTATCTGTGGATATAGTACTCCCCTATTGAACCAATGTGTGGTTCTGTGAAAATAGTTGTTTAGATAGAGATGACACTTCACTATCATAGGAGGGTGGGGTCGTCTATCCATGGAGATGGTACTCTTATATCACAATAGTGATTCAGTTATCTATACTATATATTTTAGACAGATACGCTAATCCCCTGCATAGGCACATGTCCATTATCTATGGGGAAGGTATTCCCTCGTCACACTAGGGAGTAGGTCCCCCATATTCTATAAAGAGATATAAATTTGGTGAAACACCTCATAGATGTTGCTACACTCTCTACATAGTGGAATCTTCATATTTTACTAGGTCATTGGTCCTCTATAATTTGTATATTACAATACATTAGGGTGTTCCATAGATGCGATGTGTGTCCCCTCCTCATGAATTAATTATATGGACACAAGGGATGATGGGAATCGATGATAGACCATAGGAATTATATGAATACTCATTAACTTGGGATATTATATGGTATAAATTTCCCTTATGAAAATATTATTGTTTTAATATATTAGAATATACATATTTACATGATGTTTTTGATTACTTTTCCTCTTTCTTTGGATTGATCTGGCTACTTTTATAATGTGTTTGATTCCTTCCTCTTCTGTTTTAGGGGTTTCATAATGAGAATTTATATACAAGAAATGTCAATTTATTTCCACACATTATCATGTATCATGAAGAAGATGGAATGTTGGATGGTGATATAAGATGATCATAGGGAAACTCAGTTTTACAGACATCATACAGTGGTTGGGTATGGGAGATTAGAAGTCGACCTCTCTCAACTATTTTATATTACATTTTTTTCAGGATGGGACATCATTCCTAGGTGGGAATGTATATTTTCCATTAATTTTTAGATTACACATTTTCAATATTTTTTATTCCCTAGTTGTTATTACCTACATGATTTTTACTCTAGTAGTTAATTCCCTTTATTATTAATCCTCTACAATTTTTTGTTGAGTTGATTGGGTGTGTTTCTATAAGAAATTTATCAAATGGGATAAAATACTAATTATTCATTATTAACAAATTTTTGATCCCCTATACAATGGTGCAAGGCTTGCAGGTGTGGTGGCCCAGCATTCTACTATCTAGTAAGGCCCTAGTGGTCTGGTTCATCACATCTTCATTCCATGTTTGTAGTAATGGAACCCTCGTTTTGCACCATAATGAAAGAAAATATTTACTCAGACAACTCGTTTCAGGGTTATTACCACTGGATACATCTCTACCAAAACCAAGTCAACTTGTAATATCAAGAAAAATATGTAGTTGTAGGAATATAACATAATTTTTTATTTAATAAAACATTATGATTTCATTTATAATTACTTATAACATAAGTTTTATTCATGGGTATACAATTTCTAATTTATGATTTCGTAATTATTGTTCTTAAGGATTATACAATACACTCTCATATACAAGCTATTATAACCCAAACCTTATTTCAGGAGGCTATTAGTTATTTTAATACATTGGTACATGTACAAGGTATTACATCCTAAAGTTCTAAGTAGTTTAATAGTCACATGATACTCGTTACATCCACGATTCTCACATTACATCTAAGAATATGAAATATGATAAAATCATTAATAATATGACTGATATAACCACTAATAAAATTTTATATATAACTAATAACATAAAAACTGCACTGTATCCATTGATAACATAACAACCTAAATAATTTCATGGATGTCAATATCTAGTTTCATAATGATATAATTCATAATATCTAACATCATAATCTTACCATCAAGGTGTTATTTCATGAAAAAATGTGTAGTCAGGTAAGAGATACACCAAATACCTGAACTATTTTTCTCAAAATACCGAGTGATTCATTGAGGGGAATTAATAGGTCCTTCCCATAACATAATATGTCTAATGATCTCATTATATGAAAGAGGTTAAACATAATCAATTTTAAGATTCATATATAAAATATATCTTTTCAAATATTAATACATAACCCAATAAATAAACATAATCATAACACATATAAAGTTATAATGACAATTTTTTTTAAAACAAATACACACCTCAGAAATCATAATATTCAAAATATAATTTTCAAATAGTTGAAAATATGTTAAAAATGAATACCAGAATATTTATTGAAGATAACACCCTTTTCATTTTGAAATAACTCATTCAAATTATAAAAATTTATAAAATATTATGGAAGAAATTTAATTTCAAAATAATATTTACAACATATAAAGTATTCTTTAAATAAATTTAATTTTGATGATGGAAATTTTAATTTATATATTCTATGTAAAAACAATCACTACTTTAAATTATTATATAAAAAGTAGAATTAAATACATTTAAAAATAAAATAAAATCATTAAAAATTATTATTTAAAGTAATACATGGGTTAAAAATAATTTAAAGAATTTTATTATTATAGTAAAAATATTCATGAATTTATTTTACTTAAAATAATGGCAATGAAAAAAGTGATTTCTGAAAAAAAAAGTAAAAAAATATATTCATATTGAAAAAACATTCTATCACCAGAGTATATAGAATAATAAAATGAATGAAAAAAATATTTTCCATAATTTACCATAAGATAATAAAATATATTATGTTTAATATATAAATGTCATATGAGTCTACCAATAAATACTAAAATGTAAATAATCCCAAATAATGAAGAGATGGTGAAATAAACCCAAACAACATGTCTTCCTTGCATTGTATGCACTTTTATCCTCTTATATAAAAATATTAATTTATTATGCATCTTTAAAATAACCATAAACATAACTATAATATCATATATTATCCATCTATAACATTTCAATAACCGTTTATTAATATCACATTACTTAAATCATTATTAATGTGTGATAACTGTTTAGTTTTTCATATATGATTCAATTTATTAGATTCAGTTAAGGTGTCTTAATTTTGGTTCTATAATATATAGGATTTATATCACAATATAAATATCATATATATTCATTATATTTGTTTTTTCAATCATACTGGAAAGGTGGAGATATAAAAATGTATTATACAATTCATGGAGACGGTATGTAGTATATTTGCAAGAAGGTTGTTTTAACTTTTTAAAAGATGGAATGACAGAAAGGTAAATAAAAATTGATATCTAAAAAATTGTTATTATATCATATATATTCATATATACTCATTAAATATATCCTTATTAACATCCATATATATAATTAACTAATAAAGTAGTCACTTCACTTTGTTTAGGTGGTCGTCCACATGTACACATGAGCGACGTTTTGATTTTCCCTTATATAGAATATAAGATAGTAGATATTAAATTAGAATTTTAGGTGAATATTTATGTTATAAATTTCATATATTTTCATTATTCTAATATTTATGACCATCCAAGACAATTGGTGATGAGAAATAAATTACAGCACTACATGGAGATAGTAAGTCATACGTATGCATAAAAGGTGCACTCTTATTTTCATAGGATGAAAAAGTGATGGTAACTTTTGAGCCATAATAATATTAATAACATATCAAAATATTTATAATAATATATTTATAATTTTCTTCTGGGTAATATATATATAATGAAAAACATTAAATAAATATGACAGGTTTTTAAAAATGTGCATATTCTCTTATAGAAACCTCATTTGGATATCCTCTTAAGGTCTCAAGGGCTGGTCAATCAGTTATAAACGAACCTATATTTTTTTATAAATATATTTCAGATAAAATGTTTTTTGGCTTGTTTAACACCAAAATATTTTACTGATATAGGTATTATTATTAAATTACATGATGTCTTGTGTTGTACTCTACCGCAATATATGCTTTCAAAACATGAAACACCATCCTAGATATTGGTATATGAAACAATATTCATGTATTGTGTTACACACAATTTCATGTTCTTTAGATAGGGTTTATTTCACACAAGACCATGTTTAAGCGAACAACTAAATATTTTTATGTTACCTTATAACATAGACATTATAATAGATTGTATGAAATATGTAAACATAATTTTGAGAATATGGTTTACACAGGATTATATAATTAATTCCTTGATATGAAATTAATTTTGAAATAAAATAAAACAATTTTTTAGATTAAAATAATGATTTTCATGAAAGACTATTTAAATGAAAATAACTAAGTATATAAAATAATAAAAATATCTCTTGATGGTTTTTATTACTGAAATAATATTTTTATATATTTTTAATAATATTTTCGAAATTAATATTATATATTTTCTTGAAATGATAAAAGAAAGAAATTAAAATTTTCAGATAAAAGAATAATTTTTTTTCAAAAAATAATCTTTTACTACCTTTTGGTGGCACACCCATTTCAAAGCAGTTTTTTGACAATTTTATATATTATATTTAGAAAAATAAAAATATTATATTCAACTATGTTATAAAAATTACCTTTGGATTAGTTATTGATATTTTTCTAATACATTTTATGTTTTCAATTATATTATAAATATAATAAATTTTAATAATTAAAAAATCATTGTAATATTTTATGTGAATAAATTATATTATTTAATGGATATAAATTATAATTGGATTATATTTTGGTGAGAAAATATTTTTTAGGTCATTTAATGTAATTTTACATTGAATTCATATGTAATACCATTTTAATCTTTTGCAATGTTTTATCTATTAAAACTTATTTTCTCATTATGACAATGACATTTTTTAAAATTAATTTATGAAACATATGTGTTTTTTATTTTCAAAATTAAAATCCATATTTGGAATCATTAGGTATATATTATGTAAATATATTTCATTTATTTTTTGTTATTATCAATAGTAACTTCTGTAATATTTATTAATATGGTAAATGGGTAAATTAGGAAATTAATGGTAAAAATAATATATTGTAATTACCCTAAAAATGTATTAAAGAAATTGGATGATTGATTTTAAACCTAAATCATATTTGGGTCAACATTATATCCTTTTCATACCACTTGGTAGATAGTATGACATTTAATTTATTTCATTTTATGAAATGTTAAAATTTTATTTCTCTAATTTTAATAATTATATCATTTTTAATATGATGTAACATATAAAATAAATTACACAATAAATACTAATTTCATATATAATTTTTTTTATATCATGGAGATTGATTTGTAATTTTTATGAAATAAATAATTACCTTTACGGCGTAATGATGGTTCATGAATTGTTTAATTGAAAAAAAATCAATAAAATAATTTTAATAAAAAATGATATTAACAATTAAAATACAAAAAAACCTGAGAGAATCTCATTTTTTAAATATATATCTACAATAGTCATCAAAGGGACAAGTTATTTACCATTTCGATCCACATAAAAATATTATGACACTAATAATATTTGATTTAATGTTATGTTTGAGCAGTCACATTAATGTTTTCATTCATGTATCATTTTTAATTTAGGATTTTCAAGAATATATATAATGCTATAAATATTCTTAATAAATCATGAAGATTTATATTATTCATAGTATTTTATTTTTAAATTATTATTTAAAAAAAATTATATTAAATAATTACACAAAACTGATGTGGTTATAATATTATTAACAGATATAACAATTAAATTTCGTTAAAAATATAAAATTAAATATTATATAGGATAATTAATATATAAAATAAAATTTATAGAATACCATTGCCTCATAATAATATAATTAAATATTTTTTTCAAAGAAAACCTTATTATTTATATTTTTAATGATTCATTAATTGAATAGTGACAAAATTGACACTATTGATTGTTTATCAAAATAACTAATTATAAAATTATATAAAAATAATAATACACTTTATAAAAATCTATAATTATTATAATATGGATTAAGATATTTTAAATAATTTATTTATGGTCTTATTTACATCTAATAAGTAAATATTTCATGTTTTTAATGTTGAAATATTTGTTACCTTGTTAAAAAGATAATAGAATAACTTAGTGTTAATTAAAATTATATTTTTTATATTGACCAAAAAACATATTTAAAATTTATCAAATAATTATTTTAAAATATTATATCATATAATCTTCAAAAATAATAATTTTTTGAGGTTTTTTCATTTTATTTTAATCTAAAATAAATTATTTGTTTTTGTAAATTAAAACGATGCCCCAACCTCAAATTATAAGAAGGAACATCCTCCCTCATTACATCACAAACCACTGAGACTTCAAGCTCCTCAATACCCTTACCGTTTCCATTCTAGACATCCATAGAAACATTATAAATGTTCTAGTCTTCTCAGAATACCATCTCTAGTTTTTTTAACTGGAGATCCAGACAGAGCTTGCTGAAGAAGATGTAATCGACTTTACCGACTCTCTCAAGATCATTTCTTCTTCTAATTACTCTTAAAATGTTTTCTATATGTTAAATGAATAACACTAGTATCAAATATATACTTAAATAATATTATTTTTATGTAAAACCCTTATTCCACCTTCTATTCATCCAATGAAACACATAATCATCACTTGTGCGTACGCACAACTTATCATATACCACCTTGTTGTAAAAGTTTTCCCCAACAATTTTCTTTGATGGGTATAATGATGGAAAGACTCACTATATTTGATTATTATAACAATATATTTATTCCTAAACCATACATATAAAATAAAATTCCACAATACTTCTTAAATAATGAAATGATACCATTTATCGTGCATAGTTATGATCTACCGTCTCCACGTTGTAATGAAAATAATTCTATATGATCCTATTTAAATCATTATTATATAAATTTATATAATTAATATTATATATATTAAATTATTAACATACTAGAAATGATCTAAATGGATCCCCGGAATAAAAAATGGGATTTATATGACAAAACATGAAGTAAATCATGCCCGACTGAATTGTAATAATGAAGTATTATTAATCATGTGATAATATGATCACATATGGTATCATAAAAAAATATAGTTATGAATCAAGTTCATTACACTCATTACTCTATTAGAATTTATTTTTTTATACATACTAAGGAACCAAGACATATGGTAAGGGATAATTTCACAATATTATTATTACATGATATTGTTTTTTTATGCATTTACTAATGTATATTTATCATCAATGTCCATATGTCCTAAATATCTATTTTAATATATTATTTATATTCATATAAAATTATTTAATGTAATTTTACACATTATTTGTATTGTATCAGACATCATGAAAGGAATAATTTTTTATTTATGATAAGAGGTACTTTTTGACATGTCCATCAAAAGTTCAAGAATAAATTTTTTTTATCTTATATGAAATGAATATATTTTTAAATTTTCATACCACCTTATTTCCATGAATATTCTTTTAGTATATTTATATTTTATTTTCAAAGGATTTATTTTATATTAAAATTTCATAGATTTTTTTAGAAAATAAAACATTTTTGAAGGAGAAAAAATATTTTTTTCATGAATTAATTTCAAGTGTTCTATCAATATTATTTAACAAAAAAGAAAAAATTATTTATTAGGGTTATATTTTATGTATAATATCCATATGTTTTTCTTATGTTTATGATGTAATTATATTTAAAAATCAATTTGTTTTACATAGATTATGTTCTGATGAAATGATGTTTAAGATATAAGTTTCAATCCTTGGGCAATGTTGCATTGAATGATTTGTTCTTTTTTGAAACACATAAAAATGATTTCATTATGAGATTAGTGAGTCCTAAATTTCCCTCAAATTCATGGGGTAAATATTTGTATCTCATTATATAGACAAGATTGAAATGAGAAATGATCTCAGTTTAATAATACATGGTGGGAATGTTAAGTAAAATTGTTTCAGAAATATATGGCTAGAGAAAGTACAAAAAATGGTTTAGTAATGAAATTTTTTTCAATATGATAGTCTTGAAAGTGATCCTTATATATTATGAAAATTATTTTCTATATATATTAATTCTTTATATTTCCATTTTTATGCTAATTGTACTTTATCATGTCTTGAGTTCCTTTGTGATATATCCATTATGGACTACTATGATTTATTTCATGACACAATATTTTGATATATGATATACATGGTATGATTTACATAACTTATTTTTAATTTTTAACATTCTTTTGTTCATATTTTTTTTGATTTTTTCTTTGTCTAACCATTCTGAACATGTGAGCTCCCACTTGTCATATTTTTTATTTTCAAAATCATATAAAAAGGTTTTGAGGATGAAAATTATTGACGAATATCGTTATAGAAGTTGTTGATGATATTTCAATAAATTAGTATAATGTCTTACATGTTTCTAAAGGCAATAAAATAATATTTTCATTGTCCATCTGGTTGTGTAATGTATTCCGTATTCAAAGAAAATTAATTTTATATCATATATGTCAATATAGGGTCGTTACATTTGGTATCATAGTGAAAGATTAGTTAAAATTTGGAACCATGTATGATACAATATTAGTGTGATCCCTTGAGATATTTGTAAGGTTATTTATTGGTATGTAACTAAGGATATGTCGATGTATAGATTACAGTCCTTGAATTTTTTTAATGATCATAGTCCCCATATGATTAAAAATAATATGTTAGAGATTGAAATTAATTCCCCTTGATAATGTTTTTTTACTAGTAGGATTGTTTCCTCTAAAACTATTATTTTTCGGTTTTATACAACGGAAGGAACTCTAATATAATTTTTTAGTAATGAATGAAATGGGAAGGGTATTGATTTTCCTCCTGAAAAACCAAATTTTATGGGAGATGGATTGAAAAAAAGTATCACTATACATATTCAAGATATGAGTCATTTAGAACATACAAATGCGAATTGAAGGGAACAAAATTATATTGATCCTTTCATGAGGAAACATTAACCTTCGTTCAGTGGGTTATCTGACTGACCTATTTTAGAAAAAGGGATCAGTACCCTTAATAATATATTTTTATTCCTTCACTGTTCGAAGCATGAAAATTCCATTTTTTTAATTTTTTTTAAATAAGGATAAGTTGAAAATTGGTGGACTCTAATAATGAATAAAAGACAATAAAATGAAATTGAATCCATTTAATGTGATATATTCAAGAACCGCTTTTTAAATAAGTATATTCCTTGCATTATTTTTACAGTGATAGAAAATGAGTTTTTTAGCTTGGTTTAAAGAAGGATGAATCTTTTGGTATATATAAGGAAATTTTTTAAAGGCATATATGGTCTGCTTGTCACTTTATCAACATACCTAAAATTAAGCTTGATCAATTAACTGGTGGTTTAAAAAATGTTTTTAAAGTGTTTTATCCATATGATAATTTATTAGTGATTGAGATATTGTGAGTTTTTATATAAATTTATAAATCGAAGTTGAGGTTACATATTAATCACATGGTTTTCACAAGAAATGAAAGTTGGATTTCAAGGGAAAATCTCAATACCATAGTGAAAAGAAGATAAGAATTTACTTATGCTCAAATTTTGGAAAGATGCTTGGTGGATATTATCAAAAAGGGACTGGTAAATGTTTTATATGTGTAAAAGTAAATCATCGAGAGGTTGATTGCCAAAATTATTGGAAAAATATAACTAACGATGAAAATAGAAAAATAGATAAACAAAATTAACCTCCCATACTTAAATTCTACAAGATTAAGGAAATTAAGTTTTATGAAAACTAATTACCAAATCCAAGTGTTATAAATGATGATCTATATCATCAACTTATTAAGGCCAATGAGGAAAACAATCATGTGCAATCGCTATTATAAATATAGAGTACAACAATAAAGTGGAAAAATGAATGAGGGTTTATGTAATGGGATTCCAGAATAATGTTTAGAATCTATAATGTGGTATTACAGGAAAACAAAATATTTATGTTTTGGACCACTATGGTTTTTCTATATGTATTTAAGAATATATGTTATGTAATGATAGTCTCCCTGAAAAGTGATTCAGATATTTTTTTTGGAATAATTAAAGGAAGGAAAAACCATAATATATTTACAATTTTGGGATAGGTAAACAAATATATTTTTAATAGTATTAATAAAATCATCACTGATATGATGAAATAGTGATCTATGATATCCGGGATGGGGAATATAGAGTCTTTGGGATTTTTGTTATATATAAAGAGTAAATTTTTTAATGTATGCATGTTTTCACTGTGGTTATAGATTAATTAAACTTATTATAATGTTTTAAGAAAATATATGATGAAGGAATTCACATGTTTTGAAGGTGACCAAAAAGAGATACCTTATGATATATGGTGGATAAATGTTATGCTGAGTTAGGGCACCTATATCAAATGTTTTGAATTTTCAACATTCAGAATAATAATAAGGTTATAAATTTATGGATACATTAAGTTAATCATGAAATTATTTTTTTGAATAAATTATTTCCTCACAATATGTAGACTTATTAATATTTGATAACATGTTCCAAAAATTGTTTTTTTTATAAAGATAGATGAAATGGCATATAATTGTCTTTATGGATCCCATTATCTTCTAATTATTTAGGAATGACTAGTTAACATTATTTTATTGTTATAAGTTATGAATTATAAATTCTTCATGTAAAATTAAAGGATGAGACTATTATTAATAATTTAAGTATTTCTTCCCATTATTAAACACGATGGAAGAGATCTTGATACAAAAAAAATGATATTCTAGTACCTTCTTTAAAGATGAATTAGATGGCCCCTTAAATCATCAATTATTTATGGGATTGGATTTTTAGATTTATCCTAATGATGTTATCTATCACTCACTATCATATCTTTATAGTCATATTTCTCTTCTAAGTCCATTTTTTCACATGCTAGCTAAATTCTCCAAGGTGGAATCCAATATATAAGTTAATTTGGGTAACCGTTACATTTCTACTTTTATTTTTAAAAAATATTTCATAGTATTAATTTTTATGATGTTAGTTTATTTGAAAAAAAAAATCCAAGATTTAATAATTTTATAATATTGAATAATTTTGATTTGAAAATTTATTTTATGGGGGTATAAGGTAACACCCTGATATTTCTATGAGATAGATTTTTTTATTAATTTATTGAATCTCATGTGTCGTATGCCCCACCATGATATGATTATGATAAAAACAAAACTAACTTATCTTGTCTGATAAAAAACACTATGATTGGCTTGTATTACATATAATTTTATGTTCTTCTAATAGAATCCATTTTATATAAGAATAAATTTAAGATAAAAACTAAATATTATTAGGCTCCCTTATAACCTTTACATTAAAATGGTGAGTATGAAAAATATTAAATGAATTATGAAAATATTATTCAAACATGAATATATAATTAATTCTTTTGGTATGAAAATAATAATAAAAGAAAATAAAAACCTTTATACAAAAATGGAAATGTTTTTATAAAATCCTTTTTAAATGAAAATAGGTGACATTATGAAATAATAAAATCACTCTTGATTGAATTTATTATTTAAATATATATTCAATATTATTTTTAAAATTCATGTTATATATTTTCTAGACACTATATTTGACCATATTTTTTTTTCAAATAAAAGATATTTTTCATCCAAAAAATTCAGTTTTACCTATTTTTGATGTAGGACCCATTTTAAATCTTGATATTGATAGTTTTATATAATCTATTTAACAAAATAAACATCTCTTTTGAAATTTTGATATAAAAATTTACTTTTTATATATTTTTGATATTTTTCTGATCACTTTCATGTATTGATGAATTGAAAAATTAAATTAAATTTTAATTTAATACAACATTTTCATTGAAATTATAACGACCCATACATTACATACATTGTTAATACTTCAAAATTGATGCATACTTATTATAACATATAACAAAACCAAGAAAGGACCGTATAGGTATAGTGTCTTTAGAAACTGGGAAACATAAACAACTGGATCATAAAGCATCTACTTTGCCTCCCATTTATTTCATCATATCTAGAGTCCCTTTTTGGCATATTCTACTTAATAACCTTCTTCTTGACCTGGGGAAATAAAACATACAAAAGGGTTATCTCAAATGCTCAGTAAGGGTAAAAAAAAGAAATATCAATCACATCATATACATAAGCACATAACTTTTAGAAATCTTAACCTGCAAAAGAGATCATAATTTCATAACATGGGATAAATCATGGAAGTGAAATGTAATCACAATAATCATAACTTAAAACATGAAACTTTGTGGCATACACAAATAATCATAGAGAATCATTTCTTGTTAGTCAAGACTGATTTCCAAGACTATCCTAGTGGACAAAGTCCCTTTCTGAACTGAGTCACCCTCGTTTCAGTCCTGTTTCACTGAACCGATATAACCTACCGTTCCAGCCATGTCTATCTCATTAGATATAAAATCTGTACCCAATGCATTGGAGGGAGATATAGGTCCCACCCATCTCATAATGAAACCATTCTTATGTGTGCCACAAAATCCTAAATCATACATCATTGCATAACCAATGTAATAAAAATGTGAATCTTAAACATCGTGACATTATAAAACAAATCATATAAGATAATGGAATTCATAGAAATAATTCCATCACAACATAATCAAATCAATGTAATAATGGGGATAAAAACATAACCCTTTGTTATCTTAGATGGAAAATAATTTTGATAAAACACTTGAACTTCATTCTTGAGGAAAATATCCTTTCTACTTCAAAAACACTTTTCCTTTCTTAACATGTCATACAATTATAAACTAAAAGATATTGATTAAAAATAAACCTGAAAACTTGTAAAGGTTGCTTCTTGGAAATAATGTTTTAAAAATCCAGTCAGGTCGTATAAGTTAAAAAACATTCTTCTCGTACTTTTTTCAGAAAAGTCAAAAAGTACCTCGTACGAAAAACGACAAAAGATTCTTTCATATCATTTACTAAAAACTCACCGAAGGGTAAAATTGGATTTAAACAATTTTAGTTGGATGGAAAAAATATTACATATTGAGGAAACATGGATGTGGATGATAAAATACACCCCAGTAAATACCAAAGTATGAACAATCTCAGATAAAAATGAGATTGTGATATTTCTCTTACCTTAGGTCCATTTTGCTTCGTAAGTGTCTGAACCCCCTGTATAATGATTTAAATAATGTTATTGACTTATTCCAGAATCATACGTATTTTTATGATATCATATATGGTCATATTCTTAGCTTTTTAGTAGTAATATTTCATTGCTACTTGTTATTTGGGTGTTTATAACTTTTTGTTCTTATGCGTGTTTTGTCGAATAAATTCTTATTCTTCTCTTTAGGTTATAGATACCTCATTTACAGAATGGTATTAGTGTAATATATATCATATTCATTCATTAAATACATTTATATAATCATTATGAAATGAAGATCATGTAGAATGAGTCACATCACATCATGGAGACGGTATTCCTTACGTACACACGAGTAATGATATCGTTCCTATGATCGTGGAATTGTATTGGAGTGTATGTATACAATTTCAGAATCCGTATTACATTATAATAGTCATATATAGTCATTATTTACACCATTATACCCATCCAAGTAAGGTGGTGGTGGAAAATAGATTACACCACGGCGTGGAGACGGTATTCCGTACGTACGCACGCGCGGTGATTTATTTTTCCATAGGATTGATAGATGGTGAAATAGGGTTGTTTCATAATTATAATAACATATCAGTATATTATTGATAATGATGTTTTTACTTCATAATGAAACAACTAAAGAAGAAGAAGTGGAAGAAGAAATAAAGATGAAAGAATCGGTAACGGACATTACCTCTTCTTTGAAGTCCTTCTTTGAGACCTTCTTTTAGGGAACTAAAATTGGTCATTGAAGAAGACCAGGACCTCTAGGATGTCTCTAGGGAATTGGAGAGGATGAATTGGTCGGGGTTGGCAGAGCTTGAGTCTCAAATTGGTGTGAGGAAGAGGGGGAGGAGGTGCCCTTTTATGAGGGAGGAGAAGAGCACCTTTGGGAAAACTAAAAATATTATTTTATTATAAAGTCAAGTTCGGTTCTAAATATCTCCAAATTGATATATTTCTAAGCTAAGGTGGGGATATGTCGAAATCCTCTCATCCAATATAATTTAGACAAGTTTAGGTTCCTATTTTAACCTTATCATTTAGATTTAACATTAAGTTAAATAATTTTACTTTTACCGTGTCTTCTTGTGTTCTTATACTATAAGGTTAATAAACATACTATAAGCATCCAAGCGAACCCCAAGTTGTTTATTATTAATATATATGACCTTATATAAGTCATTTGGCCTAAAATTATGTTTTTAGGAATAAAATAACAATTACTAATATAATATTTGTTTTAAAAACTATTTAATGTCAATTTTGAAACTATTTAGTAATTTATTTTTGTGAAAATCATAACAGAATAATTAGTTCGAACAAAGTTAATTAAATCAATACTAACATGTCATATTAATCTAGAAAATTAGTGGAATCCATAAAAAGTCTCAAATTACATTTATTTTTGTGTTTATAACATTAATTATGTCAATATTTCATTAATAAGATAATTACTACATCATCTTTGTGTCATAAATACATTAAATTATTTAATGTCTAAAAATTAAAAATAAAATACCATTATGTAGGAAATCTTTTTATATTTCTAATTAATATTTTTAGTCTAATTTATCTTATTTATAACCCCATAATAAAAATTATTTACTTATTAAACATTGATTTTAACTATTCTAACCCTTCTTTAAATAAATTAATAATAAATGTCCGAATCTAATCAAAGTGGGCCTAAATGGTCATATATTATTCCTAAGTTTGTTTTTGGTCGAATTACACTTGTCCAATAGAATTAAGACATGTTTTAGGGTAATAATATTATCATCTTTACCCTTAATTACCCTATTTCCTTTTAACCATGGTAAAAGAAAGTAAAAAGTTATTATTCACCAAAAAATTATTTTCATCTCATTGAACAACATTTTACATACTTACATCAACCGTGTGTCTCGGATTTTTGAAATTCCACTCACAGAAGCGGTAAATTTATGTTTTATGAAAAATTCAGCTTTTTAACTACCACTTAGTGGTTTCACTATTCATCAAAAATTGAAAGTTTTCAGAAAAATACCAAAATTTCACCCTAGGCTAATTTCGATATTCCAAATCCAAAAATGAAGTCCATTTTGAAAAATAAAATTTATAAAATTTCAAAAAGTGGTTATTACTATTCATAACTGCTAGTTTTAATAATATTTTAATAGCATATCGTTGTTTAGTGAAACTCGGTATTGCGTACGACGCAAGCTATTGAGAAAGGTCGCGATTTCGTGTAAAGCAAGCCAAGAAAGTGTTCTGTAGAAAAAGATTCCTTTGATGATTTATATAACATAAAAGTCTCGGGTGTTACATTCTACCCCCCTTAAAATGAATTTCGCCCTCAAAATTTGTCACTTTGTAACAAACAGATGAGGATACCTCTCCCTCATCATATCCTCTAGCTCCCATGTAGCTTCTTCTAATTGGTGGTTCCTCCATAAAACTTTCACCAATCGAGTGGTCTTGTTTCGTAGGACTTTTTCGCTACGATCCAGAATCTCTATCAGTTGTTCTTCATAAAAAAGATCTTGCTCCAGTGGTACAACTTCTGAGCTGAGTACATGTGAAGGATCAGGTATGTACTTTCTCAGGAGAGATACATGGAACACATTATGAACTTGAGAGAGATTCGGTGGAAGCGCCAATCGGTAAGCTACCTTCCCAACACGATCCAGTATTTCGAAAGGACTGATATATCTAGGGCTCAACTTCCCCTTATTTCCAAATCTCATAACCCTCTTCCAGGGAGATATTCGTAAGAACACTTTATCACCCACTTCAAACTCAAGGTATTTTCTTTAGTTGTCCGCATAACTTTTCTGTTGACTCTAAGCTGCTCTTATGTGTTGTTGAATAGATCTGACCTTTTCTGCCATTTCATCAACGAGATCAGGTCCTAATAGCTTTCTATCCCCAACTTCATCCCAACAAGTTGGAGTCCTGCATTTCCTTCCATAGAGAGCTTCATAAGGAGCCATCTGAATACTGGAGTGAAAGCTATTATTATAAGAAAATTCCACCAATGGTAGGTGTTGATCCCAACCACCTTTGAAATCAATAGAGCAAGCTCTCAACATATCTTCTAGGGTTTGAATTGTTCTCTCAGACTGACCGTCTGTCTGAGGATGATAAGCAGTGCTGAAACTCAACTCTGTATCCAGGGTATGCTGAAGACTTCGCCAGAACATCGATGTAAATCTCAGATCCCGATCAGATATAATAGAAAGTGGTACTCCATGAAATCTTACCACTTCCTTTACATATATCCTGTCAAGCTGATCCAGAGTCAAATCTTCTCTAATAGCAATGAAGTGTGCAGACTTTGTATGACGATCAAATATGACCCAGATAGCATTATTTCCTTTGGATGTTTTAGGAAGTCCTGTGGCAAAGTCCATAGTGATGTTTTCCCATTTCCATTCGGGTATGGGTAATGGTTGTAACATCCCCTTAGACTTCTGTCTCTTAGATTTAACTTGTAGACAAACCAAGAATCGAGAGACATATTCAGCAACATCTCTTTTCAAGCCATCCCACCAGAAGTACTATTTCAGGACCCTATACATCTTCGTTCTTCCAGGATGAATAAAGAATGAAGAAATATGATCCTCATCCAGCAGCTCCTTCTTTAATTCGGGTATGGGAGGAACACAAACCCGATTCCTGGTCATTATTATCCCATCACAATCAAGGTTGAATTCAGGAACATTTCTCACCTTCTTTTGTAACTCGACATCTTCTTTCTGTGACTCTTTAATCCTCACATGTATAGATGGTTGAATATTCATTTGAGAAAGATAATATTTTTCCCCTTTCATTATAATTCCAAGATCCATCCTTTGTAAATCCATAAATATCAGATCTTTTGTGATCCTCATCATGGATAAACTAGCATGGTCTTGTCGACTTAATGCATCTGCCACCTTGTTTGTTTTCCCAGGGTGGTAATGGATTGAGCAGTCATAATCCTTAATCAGCTCCAACCATCTTCTTTGGTGCATATTTAGCTCCTTTTGTGTGAAAATATACTTTAAACTTCTATGATCAGTATAAATATCACAACTTTCTCCATAAAGGTAATGCCTCCAAATCTTTAATGCAAATATTACCGCAGCTAACTCCAAATCATGAGTTGGGTAATTTTGCTCATGTATTTTCAACTGTCTTGAGGCATAAGCTATCACCATATCATTTATCATAAGAACACACCCCAATCCCTACTTGGATGCATCACTGTAGATCACAAACCTTTCTCCACTACAAGGCAGTGTGAGCACAGGTGCACTGGATAACCTTCTTTTCAACTCCTTGAAATTCTCTTCACATTCCTCCATCCAAACAAACATAACTCCTTTCTGAGTCAACATGGTGATTGGATTAGATAATCGTGAAAAATCATTCACAAAACATTGATAATATCCATCCAAACCAAGAAAACTTTGGATCTCAGTTACTGTTTTTGGTCCCAATCATCTTTCGATATCCTCTGTTTTTGCTGGATCCACAGATATCCCCTCTTTTGAGATTATGTGACCCAAAAATGCAACTTTTTGAAGCCAAAATTCACACTTGGTAAATTTGGCATAAAGCTTCTCCTTTCTCAGGGTCTTCAATATAATTCGTAAGTGATCTTCATGTTCTTTTTTTCTCTTTGAATAGACAAGAATATCGTCTATAAAGACTACCAAAAATTGATCAAGATAGTATCTAAAGACTCTATTCATCAGATCCATGAAGATAGAAGGGGCATTAGTAAGACCAAATGGCATCACTATAAATTCATAGTGTCCATACCTCGTACAGAAAGCCGTCTTTGGTATATCCTTCCTTTTGACCCTTAATTGATGATACCCTGAACAATGATCAATCTTAGAAAAGTATTGAGCTCCACGTAGTTGGTCAAATAGGTCATCAATGCGTGGGAGAGGATATTTTTTCTTGATAGTGATCTTGTTATGTTCTCGATAATCAATTCAGAGTCTCATTGATCCATCTTTCTTCTTAACAAACAGAACAGGTGCTCCCCCAGGTGACGCACTAGGGAATATAAACCCCTTATCAAGATACTCTTGGAGTTTCTTCTTCAATTCCTGCAACTCAATTGGGGCCATTCTATAAGGTGTCTTTGAAATAGGCAAAGCACTCGGTATGAGTTCTATTGAAAACTCAACTTCACGATTCGGTGGAATACCCAGTAATTCCTCCGGAAAGACATCATCAAACTCCCGTACAATGGGAATATTCTTAATTGTGAGTTTCTCACCAACCATTTGAGATAAATAACCTTCATTTAGTGGAATAAATACCTATAATATGGAAGAAATTTTCACTGGAAGGTTATGTTCATCCTTGCATCGATAGACGATCATAGATTGATCTTGAATATGAAATGTGACTTCCCTTCTTTGGCAATTGATATGAGCTCCATGTAGAGAAATCCAATCCATGCCAAGAATCACATCAAATTCCACAATAGTAAGGATCACAAGATTTGCCGGAAGCACTTTCCCACAAACTTCAATCGGAGAAGAATTATAAACTTTTGATGCGACTGTTGTGCCATTAGGTGTTGTCACAGCTTACTAAACATCTAATTGTTGAGGTAATATGGTGATAACCTTAGAAAATTCTTCAGAAATAAAGGAGTGGGTGGATCCAGAATCAAATAAAACATTTTCTCCTTTAGAGTGGATGGTAAGTGTACCTTTCACCACATCGTTATCATACTCCACATCGCTGATAGAAATTTCATGTGACATTCCATTGTCTTTAGCCTTAAGAGTTTGTTCACGTCGACCATCATCATCAACCCTTGGATTAGGGAATTTATTGGCATAATGTCCCATATCGTTGCACTTGAAACATTGAAGTGTAGTAGGTTCATTCTGTGTATCCCTTCCTTTGTTTGCATCATTAGACATCTTCTTCCCATCATTGCGGCATTCAAATGTCCGATGACCTTCCTTTCCACATTTGAAACATTTACTTGTCCCTTTAAGACAATTCCCTCCATGATTCATTCCACACTATGAGAATACGGGAATTCTCATCTTCTTCTCAATGTGCTCTTTAGATTTTCCTTTGAATTCCATTTTCCTCTTCTTATCAAACCCATATGACTGATGGGTTACTCCAATCTCCATCTCAACTTTGAGAGCACATCGAACGATTTCCTAGTATCTATTGAAGTCCCTTATGGCTAAGGCCCTTCGAAGACTTGGATTTAAGCCACTAAAGAATCGATCGATCTTACTATCAGGTTGGATAATAATACCAGAAGCGCACCTTGCAAGTCTTGTAAAATTTTATTCATAGGTACCAATAGATTCATCATCCTTTTGCTTCAGTTCAAGAAACTCTTTCTCCATATTTTTTCGGAGAATACGAGGGAAGTAATTATTGAAAAATAAGTTCTTTAACTCATCCCATTCCATTGACTCAATTTTATCCATTTTCCTCATATTCTTAATAAGATTACACCATTGATCAGCATCACCTTCCAAACAATACACTGATAAGATGAATTTATCATGCTCAGAACATTGAAGAACTGAAAATATCTTTTCAGTAGTATTAATCCATTATTCATCTCCTAATGGATCAGTAGACCCGCTGAATGAAGGTGGACGTTGTCTCATGAAGGATTCAACAGAATGTTTCTCCTTCCTTTGCTCATTTGGAAGTCCTGCATGATTCATAGCTTGAGAAAGTTGTGTGAGCATGGTTACAAGATTTTTCATTCCATCTCCCATAACGTTTGGTTGCTCAGGGGGACAATCATTGCATTTCCCGTCGCATTTCATATTAACACGGTTCCTTCGGGTTCCATCCATTGACTAAAACCAAGAAGAATAGTTTTGAGAAACACTAATTATAATAGGAAAACCACATAATCAAGAATAAAATTTCACACTTAAGGTCTTATCCAAGGATATTCATTGCCATTTCTAAAACACTAAGATTGTGCTCTATGCTTAGACATATCCTTAGGGTTCTTACTAAGGCTTTCACATCCTAGTTTCCAAAGGTTGACTATACCTTTCCTCTGATACCAACTATAACGACCCATACTTTACATACATTGTTAATACTTCAAAATTGAAGCATACTTATTACAACATATAACAAAACCATGAATGGACTGTATAGGTATAGTGTATTTAGAAACTGGGAAACATAGACAACTAGATCATAAATCATCTACTTTGCCTCCCATTTATTTCATCATATCTAGAGTCCCTTTTTGGCATATTCTACTTAATAACATTCTTCCTGACCTGGGGAAATAAAACATACAAAAGGGTGAGCTCAAATTCTCAGTAAGGGTAAACAACAGAAATATCAATCACATCATATACATAAGCACATAACTTTTGGAAATCTTAACCTGCAAAAGAGATCATAATTTCATGACATGGGATAAATCATGGTAGTTAAATGTAATCACAATAATCATAACGTAAAACATGAAACTTTGTGGCATACACACATAATCATAGAGAATCATTTCTTGTTAGTCAAGACTCATTGCAAAGATTATCTTAGTGGACAAAGTCCCTTTCTGAACCGATTCACCCTCGTTTCAGTCCTGTTTCACTGAACCGGTATAACCTACCATTCCTGCCATGTCTATCTCATTAGATATAAAATCTTTACCCAATGCATTGGAAGGAGATATAGGTCCCACCCATCTCATAATGATACCATTATTATGTGTGACACAAAATCATAAATCATACATCATTGCATAAACCATGTAAAAAAAATGGGAATCTTAAACATTGTGACATCATAAAACAAATCATATAAGATAAAGGAATTCATAAAAATAATTCCATCACAACATAATCAAATCAATGTAATAATAGGGATAAAAACAGATCCCTTTATTATCTTAGATGGAAAATAATTTTGATAAAACACTTGAACTCCATTCTTGAGGAAAATATCCTTTCTACTTCAAAAAAACTTTTCCTTTCTTAACATTTCATACAATTATAAACTAAAAGAAGTTGATTAAATATAAACTTGAAAACTTGTAAAGGATGCTTCTTGGAAATAATTTTTTAAAAATCCATTTATGTCGTATAAGTTAAAAAAAATATTCTTGTCATACTTTTGTCGGAAAAGTCAAAAAGTACCACGTACAAAAAATGACAAAATATTCCTCTCATATCCTTTACTAAAAACTCATCGAAGGGTAAATTTGAATTTAAACAATTGTAGGTGGATGGAAATAATATTACATATTGAGGAAACATGGATTTGGATGATAAAATACACCCCAGTAAATACCAAAGTATAAACAATCTCGGATAAAAATGAGATTGTGATATTTCCCTTACCTTAGGTTCGTTTTTCTTCGTAAGTGTCTGAACCTCCTGTATAATGATTTAAATAATGATATTGACTTATTCAAGAATCATACTTATTTTTATGATATCATATATGGTCATATTCTTAGCTTCTTAGTAGTAATATTTCATTCCTACTTGTTATTCGGGTGTTTATAACTTTTTGTTCTTATGCGTGTTTTTTCGAATAAATTCTTATTCTTATCTTTAGGTTATAGATAACTCATTTACATAATGGTATTAGTGCAATATATATCATATTCATTCATTAAATTCATTTATATAATCATTATGAAATGAAGATCATGTAGAACGAGTCGTGTCACATCGTGGATACGGTATTCTATACGTATGCACGAGTGATGATATCGTTTCTATGATCTTGGAATTGTATTTGAGTGTATGTATACTATTTCAGAATCAGTATTACTTTATAATAGTCATATATAGTCATTATTTACACCATTATACCCATCCAAGTAAGGTGGTGGTGGAAAATAGATTACACCACGGCGTGGAGACGACATTCAGTACGTACGCACGCGCGGTGATTTCTTTTTCCGTAGGATGGATAGATGGTGAAATAGGGTTGTTTCATACTTATAATAACATATGAGTATATGAGTGATACTGATGTTATTACTTCATAATGAAACAACTAAATAAGAAGAAGTGGAAGAAGAAATAAAGATGAAATAATCGGTAACTGACATTACCTCTTCTTTGAAGTGCTTCTTTGAGACCTTTTAGGGCACTAAAATTGGTGTTTAAAGAAGAAAATGACTTCTAGGATGTCTATAGGGAAGTGGATAGGATGAATTTTCAGGGTTTGGCCGAGCATGAAGTCTCAACGTGGTCTGAGGAAGAGGGGGAGGAGGTGCCCTTTTATAAGGGAGGAGAGGGGCACCTTTTGGAAAACTAAAAATATTATTTTATTATAAAGTCAAGATTGGTTTTAAATAGCTCCAAATTGATATATTTAGAAGCTAAGGTGGGTATTGCTCTAAATCCTCTCATAAAATAGAATTTAGACACGTTTAGGTTCATATTTTAACCTTATCGTTTAGATTTAACATTAAGTTAAATAATTTTACTTTTACCGTGTCTTCTTGTGTTCTTACACTATAAGGTTAATAAACTTACTATAAGAAGACAAACGAACCCTAAGTTGTTTATTATTAATATATATAACCTTTTCTAAGTCATTTGGCAGAACCATTGATTTTTAGGAATAAAATAACAATTACTAATATACTATTTGTTTTAAAAACTATTTTATTTCAATTTTGACACTATTTATTAATTGATTTTTGTGAAAATTATAACAGAATGATTAGTTCGAGAAAAGTTAATTAACTCAATACTAACATGTCATATTAACCTAGAAAATTAGTTTAATTCATAAAAAGTCTCAAATTGCATTTATTTCGGTGTTTATAACATTAATTATGTCAATATTTCATTAATAAGATAATTATTGCATCATCTTTGTGTCATAAATAAATTAAATTATATAATGTATAAAAATTAAAAATAAAATACCATTATGTAGGAAATATTTTTATCTTTCTAATGAATATTTATAGTTGAATTTATCTTATGTATAACCCCATATTAAAAATTATTTACTTATTAAACATTGATTTTATCTATTTTAACCCTTCTTTAAATAAATTAATAAGAAATGTCGTAATCTAATCCAAGTGGGCCTAAATGGTCATATTTTATTCCTAAGTTTGTTTTTGGTCGAATTACACTTGTGAAATAGAATTTGGACATGTTTTAGGGTAATAATAATATCATCTTTACCCTTAATTACCCAATTTACTTTTAACCGTGGTAAAAAAAGTAAAAAGTTACTATTCACCAAAAAATTATTTTCATCTCGTTGAACCACATTTTACATACTGTCATCAACAGTGTCTCTCGGATTTTTGAAATTACACTCACAGAAGCAGTAAAATTATGTTTTAGGGAAAATTCAGTTTTTTAACTACCACTTAGTAGTTTCACTATTCATCAAAAATTGAAAGTTTTCAGAAAAATACCAAAATTTCACCCTAGGCTAATTTCGATATTCCGAATCCAAAAATGAAGTCCATTTTGAAAAATAAAATGTATAAAATTTCAAAAAGTGTTTATTACTATTCATAACGGCTAGTTTTAATAATATTTTAATAGCATATCGTTGTTTAGTGAAACTCGATATTGCGTACAACACAAGCTATCGAGGAAGGTCGTGATTTCGTGTAAAGCAAGCCAAGCATGTGTTGTGTAGAAAAAGATTCCTTTGATGATTTATATAACATAAAAATCTCAGGTGTTACAGAAATAATTTATATATTTATGTTATATTATAATATATATTTAAATTATAAATATAATATATTTTTATCAGCTAATTTCATGTAGGAAATTGGCATTAATTGTACATTGAATTCTTATGTTAAAACATTTAATTCCTTCGAATTTTTTTGAATTTTACATCATATTTTCTGATTATAAAAATGAGATTGATTTTAAATTAATTACTAAAACTTCTATGTTTTTCTTTTTTAAAAATGGGTTCCATATATTGAATTAGTATTTATAAATTATTTAAATAGATTTATTTTATTTTTGGGTATTATGAATAACAACATCATTAATTTTTATAAACTATGTAAAAGGGTAAATCATGTAATTAAGGGTGAAAATAATATTTTAGAATTACACATACATGAATATTAATATCATATTATGTATTTTTAACTAAATGTTCCTGGTTCGAAATGGTATCCAATGAAAGCCACTTGGATTAGATTAGGATATTAAATTTATTTTATTTTAGGAAAGGTTAAATATAGGTTACTGTGATTTTAATAATTTTATCATTTTTTATATAGTGTCATAGAGAATATAAATTAAATAGTAAAAACTCATTTTAAGTCTAAAATAATTCTATTTATCAAGGTAATTTTTTTTAATTTTTAGGGAATAAACAATTTCCCTAAAGGCTTATAAATTTATGATGATGTAATAAATTAATTAATGATAAATGAATAAAATAATATTTATTAAAATTCAAATAACAATAAAAAGTAAAATGAAATGACCAAATATTATTTTTCGAATATATCCTGACCTTAATCCGCCATGGTTCGAGTTATTGAACATTTGGATCCAAATTAATAATATTATGAAATGTATAATATTAATTTGAAGTAGTGTTTATGTTTTCAAATTCAAGTTTTAATATATATATATATCAATTTTAATATAGAATTTTATATAAGATATTGTTGATTATAAATATTATTATAAAATTAAGAGTTTTTTTATTTTTCTAAGTATATTAATTTTAATATTTATTCAACAAATAAGTATAATAAATAATTAAACCAAACTAGTGTCATAATTATTTTGTTAATGGTGATAAAAGTATTTGTTAATAAAAATAATATAATAAATTTAATTTTAGATAAATAATATATCTAATGGATTTTATTGATTTCATTTCCCTTAATATAATATAAATAAATATTTGGTTAAAATTTAACATGTCAACTTTATATTATTATTAATCAATGAATTAAACAATGTTAAAATCAACACTATTGATTATATATCGAAATAATGTTTCATTAAATTACATAAAATTTAAATTTTTTATAAAAAATTTAGAATAATTATGATATTGTATAAAATTTTCCAAATTATTAATTTATGGTCTAATTGATATCAAATTAGTAAATATTTCACCCTTTTAATATTGAAATAATTTTTCCATATTTATTAATGAAATATAATAACTAATTTTTAATTAAAATGATATGGTTTTAATTGAAATAATACCATGTCTAATTTTTTTTGGATTATGATATTAACACCTTATATAATATAATATTTGAAACAAAAACATTTTTAGGTACTTTTATGTCTTTTTAATATACTCTAATTTATTTTTTTGGAGATTCTTAAGGTGCCCACAACCTCATTTATAAATGGGTACCTCCTCCCTCATTTATTAAAAAATCATTGAGCCTTCAAAGACCACCCATCCTCTTCCCATTTAAAATTAATCTTCGCTAGTCACATTATAAAGGTTCTATTATTCTCTAAAGACCAACTCTTGTGCCATTAATAGAAGATCTACTGGATACTTGACGTAGAAGAGGTTATCATCTTTACAGACACTGTCAATATCATTTCTTCTTCCACTTCATATTCCTATTAGGTTTCTATTATAAATTAATAACTCCACTATTATCTATATACTAAGATGTTAATATGGTTAGCTAATAACCTTATTTCACCTTCTATTCATGATATAAAAAACAAAATCACCACATGCGTGTACATACAACTTACAATCTCTACACCATGGTGTAATATATTTTTACCATCAATTTAACAGGATTAATATAATGATAAAAATAATAAAAATATAGGATTATTATAACAATATATTGTTTATGCAAAAATATTTATACCATCCACTGTCATACCATTTCATAATTAAGTGAAGGATAACATCGCACATGTGTTTGTACAACTTATTATCTCCACGATGTGATGTGATTCATTCTACGTGATCTAATTAAAATAATGATTATATAAATTTATATATTGAATAGATATTTTATATATTAAATTAGTATCCTTTATAAAGAAAAAATGGAACCTATGAAGAATAACTAGGATTTGCACGACAACTCATCCAATAAATAACGCCTGAAAGAAGTGTAATAAAGAAATATTATTAAATAAGATGTTCAATTAAAACATTTGATATAATAAATATAAATATGGTTATGGATCAGGCTTGAAACACTATATAATACATTATATAATATTTTTTAATGTATACAAGAGAACCAAGACCAAAGGTAAGGAATATGTTTTTAAAGTTATTATTATATGAGACTGTTTATATGTAACTGTTTGCTCATTTATATTAATATTTCATGCCCATATTTCATATAATGTACTATAAGTAATTATTTCTGACATTATAAAATTTCATAATATAAATATTACCCATTGGTTTATTTTTATAAAAAATTATAAAATTAATATTGTTTCATTTTCGATATGAGGTACTTTTGGCTTATCTAAAAATTGTACCAGAGGAATGTGTTCTCATAACATATATCGCTAGAATATATTTCTAGGATCCCATCACCACTTATTTCAATTAATATTAATTTAAAATATTTCATGTCTATTTTGAAATAAATTATTTTCTTTTAAAATTTCATGTAATGTTTAAGAAAATAATAATATTTTGAAGAAGAAAGGACATTTTCTCATGAATTATTTTAATACGTTCAACACAAATTACTTTCAATAAAATAGAGAAGTATCTAACCTAGTTATGATTCAATTTAATATCCCTATTATATATATGTTGTGATTATATTTATTAAATAATTTTATTTACGACATAAATTTGTTTTACATGCAATATGTTATGATGGAATGATTTTTTAGAATGCCATTTTATTCTTTGGGTTGTGTTATGATGAATGATTTATGTTTTTGAGGAACAAGTAAGAATACTTTCATTATGAGATTGATGGGACCTATATCTATATCTAATACATTTTGTAAATATTTCTAACTCATGCGATTGATAGGACTGAAAAAGAAAATATCTCAGTTATTTATTATATGGATATAATGGTAAATAAACCCGATTTAGTAATTGAAGTCTATAATGAGGATTGAAATCTGTTCAGTAATGGGAATTTTCCACTATAATAGTCTTTTAAATGAGTCCTTGATAATATGGAATTGATTTTCTATTCTTTTTTGCTTTCCATAATTCCAATTTTTTTCTCCAATTATACTTTTTCATGGATCACATTTAATTTTGATTTATACCTTTTAAACTACTATGATTTATTGTGTGACTATGATTTTGATACATTTTAAACAATGTATTTTTTAAAAAACTTATGTTAGTTTTTTACATTATTTATTTTATGTTTTGTTTGATTGTTTCCTCATTTACCCTATATATGTGTTTATGGTCAACCTTCTCATAATTTTTCTCATACCCATGGTATAAAAACATGTTTAATGTAGTAAAATGAAAGGAGAAGGTCATTATGGTAGGTGTTAAAGATCATTCACGAAATTAGAATAATGTGTTACAAGTTTCTAACGACACTAAAATAATAGGGTATTTGGGTGTATATTTGTGTAATTTATTTAACATTACACAAAATTAATGTAATTTCCATGTACATCAAGATAGGATTGTCAGATTGTAGTTTTGATATATGGATTACAAGTTTTCAATAATTTATTGTACTAATTTCAATTCTATATTTGATGTGAGGGCCACACATGATGCTTTTTAATGTTATAAATTATTAGAAACTCACAATCATGGAAAAGGGGTTCTAAGATGGACAATATTCTATGTAGATAAGTATTTTTTCTAAATAAAACCAAAAAATGTGTTTTAGGAAATTTTAATGTCAGTTTAATCATTATCTATTAGTTTAACCATCTCGTAACCAATTATGACCTTAACTATGGTAACTACCTTTTAAGTTTAAAATGTTTATAATTTTACTTATAATGAAAAAATATTTGATAAAATATTATTTGGGAATGGTAGTTTAGATCATTTATTATCATATTTTTCCACTTCAATGTTTTAATAGGATTTTTAAATAACTTAACAGTATATTATTATTCATAAAATATCATTAATTTTAATTTTTACACTATTTATTTTTTTCCATTAAATATGTAATTATAATTTTGATTTCCAATATGAATATTTTATAAATATATGATAGCTTATACTCAACAATATAATTCTTGTTTCACTATATCTCACCCAAGAACTATTATGTTATTAATTTATGAAATTATTTATATGATTTTTTCTACTACTTTTACAAGTATTGCATCATCATTTTTTATGATTTTATGTTATTTATTTAGTCATTCAAAATTAAAAATAAATTTATATGATAAAGAATTTATCATCATCAAATAAATATTTATACATAAAATTAGCATCTTTTTATCAAAAAGTAAAAAAAAATTAATGATATTAACATCAATAGAATGAAATTTGAGGTTTTCATCATATTAAATAATATATATTTAATTATCAGGGGAAAATGGAATAAAAATTTCATATTTCATAATTTAGGATGGATATGGTTCAATTTATTCATTTTATTCATTTTATTAAAGGTAAGACATGTTTTGTGTTGTTTTTAGAATTTTATTTTATGGTTTTAACCCTTTTTACCCATTTTACCTTTATTGAGCTGGTAAATATTTACCAAAGTCACTATTTATAATAACCATAAGTAAAGTAGAATTATTTAAAAAAAATCAACATCATGATTATAGATATAAAATATGACTTTTTATTATTCAATTTATAGTACCAAATGAAATTAATCTGATAATAAATTTTTACAAAATAATGAAAACTACATTTTAAAAAAATTTATTTCGAGTATGAAAATTTTCGTTTCTAGGAATTGTGAAAATTGAAAATTAAATAGGAATTAATTATATACATATTAATAATATTTGTTCATTTTTTAAATTAATAACAAATCATGACTATAATTGAAATTCTAAATATATGGATGTATTTTAAAATCAGTATTTTATTATCAATCACTAAAAAATGATTTATTTCAGAATAATACAAAAAAAATTAATTTTGATAATTTGATTTCTAAAATTATATTATTTTTCAAAAATACAATTTATTAATTTTTATAATTTAGGTTTTAGTCACATTATTTAATAACACTATACGATTGTGCTATTTTTTCATTAGAAACAATATCTTAATATAACTAACGATCTAGGGATATATTCAACCCTCCTAAAAATTTCAATATAAAATATTTTATATTATCACCTAAATAAAATATTTTTTTAAATCATCATAAACCCTTCATGTTCTGACATATCATATTCTATCTTTTCATCTTTATAAAGTACTATTACCAGTCGAGTCATCAGATTCTTTAAAACATGGTCTCTAGTGCCCAAAATCTATAGAGGCTTTTAATAATAAACTATATCTTGTTATGATTCTATTTCCTCATATGGAATCACAAATAATGATCTAGAATATACTTCTTTATTAAATAGATATTGAACACATCATATTTTTTTATAGAGACTAGGTTTCATTTTCAAATAGTAAGTAACTTCTAAAATTCATTCATTATTTTTAAAAGTATATATGTAATTGGATATCGGTTTTCCATACTAACTAAATATTATAATACCCCTCCATTTAGATAATATCAAGAAAATATGATCTCCCACATGAAATTAAAATCATTCCATTGACTATCAGTATATATCTCTTTCATATTTTGAGATTCCTTAACATGGTTTTGAATAATATTTTCCTTTAGTAATTTACCAACAAAAATATTGTTTCCTTGAAGATTCCTTTCCCTAAATACATCACAAAAATTTGAATTGTGAAATATCATTAAATATAATGCTTCATAAAATTTATTTTGACTAATTAAAGGGACATTTTTTAGGAAAAATATATCAAAGGTAAATATTGATACTATATATCTTCAAATTTAGATGAGCATGATGTCAATGTCAATATGATTTCTTATGGTTGAGTAGTACTCTTAGACTTCCATAATTATAGGGAAGATTGGTTTTGCTAAAATGAATCATGGTATGAACACACTACTAAATAATTTTGTAAAATTTAATTTTAAATCATGGATCACGAATAGATATGATGGAACAGGAAACCCCACTATGTATTACGATTGTATTAATATACAGTCACGTTGGATTTCCAAGTCAGAAATATTATCTTATAGTAAGGAAATGTGCATATTTGGAAAGATGATAAATAACAACCCATATGTTTTAATTTCTTCTAGTACTCATTGGTAATCAAAGGAAACATTCTATTAAAATGTCATCTTATTTCCATATACAAATAAGTTGAGGTATTATGAATCTTTTAGGTTGTTTTCTCATAGTCTTCACCTCCTGAAAAACTAGGAATCTTGAAAAAATTTAGAAATATCCAACTTCATATTATCCCAAAAATAATATTCCTCAAATTCATTTACATATTAGTCATACAATGGTGTATGGAGAAATTCAATCTATGAGAATCATATAATAATTTATTTTTCAACTCAGGTAAATATTTTATAAATAAACTACTACCAAATTTAAGAACACTATAATCATAAATGAAGTCTTCCAACTTCTTATCATTCAAAATATTTTTCTAATTCAAAAATTAGCAACATCGGTATAGAAAAAATATATCCTTACCAAAAATGATGACATGTAAATATATTTGAATATAATGGATGGTTCTTCTTCCTTAATGATTTTCATATTCCTCTTTAAAAATCATTGAATAATGGATCTCTATCAATCCCCATTTTGGTCAAGACTCCATGAACATTCCTACTCAAGAAATTTGACACCACATGAGTTATTCCATGTTAGTAGAGTTTAAGGAAATGATAATTCTTTAGAAGAGCATAACAAATCACTTTTTTATGATGATATCTTTCAGTGAAAAGATTTATTTGAATCTAATATGATCTGTTCAAATCTCACATCATTAGTGATAGATATAGTGTATTCATATATTCAAATAGAAGATTAGATCCTATAACGTAGGTACTTTTATTCATATGTTTTTATCAATATTAATGTTTATGTAATAACAATATATAACTGTATATGGTCACATCCAAGGCCATTCTTTGATTTGTCTCTGTATATATCAAATACATACCCTCCAAATAGTAGTTTCAACAATGGATAATTGATCGAACTCCTCTAAAACTCTTCAAAAAATTGTTTTAATTCTTAAATCAATTTTAACTGGACCCCAAAAGATGTTAACATGGTATATTTGTTTTCTAATTAAATGATTATATTAAAAAAAATTAATATTTAGAAACTAATACAAGGAAACAAAATACTTTAATTGTTTTTTTCAATGTATCCCATTGTTTGAATAACATTTTCTTTTATAGATAAACTAATATAACATCTTTAGAGACTACACATCCAAGAAAATAAACTTCTCAAAAGATAGAATATTATTCTATTAAATTTCCTATGTAAATCATTGTCTTTATAATTATCAAAAAATATTCGAAAAGGTATTTTATGCTCTTCATATATTTGGAATGACCACAATATATCACCAATCAATAGCACATAAAAATTATCAATATATTCATCGGATATTCATTTCATTATATCCATCAAAACATAAAATGCATTAGTCAATCCAACGGGAAATAATAAAAAACTAATAATGTATATACGATATTAAAAATTGATTCTTTTGGAATAAATTCCTTACATACTTTTTATTTAAGATACCCTAAATAATGATAAATTGAAGAGAAATATTTTTCAAATTAATGGTGATCAAACATGTTATTAATATGAGGTAGGGTATATTTTTTTCCTCACAATAATGGCATTGGGTTCCCTATAATCAATTCATAGTATCATTTTTCCATCCCTCATTTTTATAAATATAATATGAGAAACATAAGGTCATACACTTGGTTGTATGAACCCCTTATCAAAACATTATTATAGTTTCTAATTTTACTTCATTGTCCCTATAGTTTCCATTATATAGGGTGTCATAGATATTTGTTTTTCATTATGGATGAATTAAATAAGAGATTAAACTTCATGATCAGGTGGAAGTGCATGTATTTATTTATGAAAAATATTATATAGACTTTCACAATAATAAAATCATTTATCATGTGGATAAGTTTTTCTTCCATACGTTGTACATTCCCTTATTCTCCTTGAATTTCTTTAAGGGGAGATACTAGAGGTGGATTTATATGTTATTTAGATGATGTAGTCTCCCCCATAATTATAGGTAATTATACATCTTCATCATGAATCATTATTTCCTTCCCTTGGAAATATATTTTTCCATTATATTTTAAAAAACTTTTTAACTATGAATTATTTAAATATTAACCATAGGTATAACTATAATGTCTACAAATATAGAATAGTTTTTGTCATTTTGAGAACTAGATAACACATTATTGATATAATGAGACTTCCACAAGATTTATTGACTAAAAACATCCATCCTATGGATGTAAGGAAATATATAATACTCTTATAAAACATACAATTTATAAATATGTGATAATTTCCCAATTATAATAAATAATTAACTGAATTTTTGGCTATGATTAAACTATATGAAACAAAATATTTAGGAACTGTAACCTCATAAATAGAGATTACATAATCATGGACATGTTTTATTTACCTTTTTTAGTTAACTTCATTTATTTCCCATGACCTTAATTCATATAGTAAAACATATACTAAAAGTGAATAATTGAACATTTTACGCTTCTTTCTTTCCTATACAATTGTGATACTTATGGCCTTTCTCCTAAATCAATGATAAAGTTCTCATTACCATAAATCATGATCTATAGTTTTTATTTTAATATTTATTACAATTTTTAAATTACACATTTTTATTTTTCACATTTTTATTATTTACTTTTATAAAGTGATCCACCACACTCTTATTATGATTCCTTCTTTCAAAGTAATATATCACTGATAATTATTTCCCATTCTGGATAACACATGAAACTATTTCCTCACATGATGAAAATGTTATGGATATTAGTTATATTTTACTTATAGGATTCATAATTGGAGATAAATAGTAGATTATACTCATTGGATTATGAAAATAGACTTTAGTATCTCTGGATAATCCTTTAATGTTGGATTCATACATAATAGTATTTTCATATTCCTTTTATCTAATACTCATTAATTCTCTATCCATATCCTCTCATTTCTCATGAGGAAAATATTTTTCCAATAATAATACTTTAAAATACTTTAACTACATGTTTTTTATTTCTTATTAATGCTTTTTCTATTTTATATGTCACCACAATTTATCTGTATCACCCTTGAGATGATAAACTACCATTATATAATTTTACCTGGTAAGGCATCCCAAAGAAAAAAAAATATTCTTGAAGGGACTGCTCAAATGCATAGCTACAAATGGATTTGTATTACCAATTAATATGGAAGAAAAGAATGCAAAAATTATTCTAGTATTTGCATACCAAATTGGGGTTTGGAATTATAATCCATATGTGAAATGTTATTAATCATAATCTGAGTCATATTTTCTAGTATAGTTTTAATTTATTTATCTCTAGTTCTAACTTATATTCTATCTCTACATTCATTGTCTTTACTAGGATATAAATATCTACATATATTATGGGTAGTGAAATAATTTTTATCCCAACCACTAGGAACCATTTCTACATTATGGAATACACTTGAATATATCATATCATTATGAATCAAAATGTATCTTTAAAAAAACTAATGATCTATACATAACATATAAAATTTATTCTTAGCTATTCATAGAATCATAATAAGAGTATAATTGTGAATATTTTCAAAACATTAAAAAATAATATCATTAATAATGTTTTATATGTTAAAAGTGAATCGAAAAAAAAATTCCCCTAATTATTTAAAAATAGGCATGATGTAATGGTATAGTAAGCTTGAACCTATATTAAATCCAAGATAATCTCTACCCACTTATTTCAATATATTTTCCCCTATATAAATTTCTATAAAAACTATGCCCATTTTTATTTTTATGAGAGGGATGTATTGCTAGGAAGAACATATAATCTTCACCTCACTAAAACATTAAGATGTAATCTTATAATTAGACACATCCTCATAGTTTTTTATATGGATATGTTATGTTATCAATATTTTCATTTATCCAGTTGAAAGGGTTTCTACTAAACATCCTATGAAACCAACCACAGTACACACACTATAATAACCAAAATCTAGTGATTATTTTAGTTAATTGTAACAAGTCCAAGGGATCATATATCAATGGAAAAAATAGTTTAGTAGTATTTGGAGAATAGATACTTACATTTTCTTAGTTTACATATAAATAATGAAATGTAAAATAATATTTCTTATGAGTATCATAAAATTTATTCTAATAAATCCATAATTTCAGTTATAGATCCCCTCTTTGTGTCTTATGGAAGGTAAAACATATTCAAGGTGAGCTTATATGCTCATGAATGGTAATTGTACAATATAATCTCCCTAAAAATAAATTAAACAATATTAATATGTTATATATTATAAATATTCAAATAAATTATACAACAAAAAACCAAGTCGAGCAAAAAATCTATTTATAACATAAAAACAATAATTATGACATAGAAAACAATATATAGTTTCATAAGTAATGAATGATTAATTTCAAACATCACAATATTACCTTCATGACATTATCATAAAGGAAAATATGTAAATATATAAGGGGATGCTCATATACCCAATAATGTTTGTCACATGAGATATATGGATATGTTGAGGGGATATAATGGGTCTCACAGATAACTGAATAAGTCTATTTCAATAATAACTGTAAAGATACTGAATTTCTATGGTCTTTTTTTAAATACATTGGAATTTCACGAGTCCACAGTTTCTAATGGCGCATGATTCCGAGGTCCGGTGTGCCCGGAATCAATTTCTGAAGTTTTTTTGGGTACGTTCAGCAAACGTACGTGTGAGCTTTTATATCTTTTAAACTGGTGCTCAGAATAAAAATATGAGGGCGCTATTGAACTCACAGCGCTGGTATTTCCATAAGAAGAACTTCACTACATGTGCGTTTTATCAAGATTGGAAGTTAATTTTTCGAATTTCTAAATAATTTCATTAAAAATATGTTTAGCATATTTTTATCTGAGTGTAGGTTTAATCCTCCAAGGGGAGGTTGGAGATGGGGTCCAACCGCGCATAACCTCCCATGGGAGTATATTGTGTGGTGGGGCCCACATGATCTCAAACCCCCTTAAACCCCCTTTAACCCCTTGAGTTCCCCATTAGTGGGGAAACTCTTGAACAACCCCTTATTGGAGCCAACACACCTAAATGATAATTAATGCCTCAATTACTTTTCTTTTGAAATATTTTGAATCCATCAACCCCATTTAGTTTAATAAGGTAATTAATTTAATTAAACACAACTCTAGTGTGTTGTTGTGCCAACAAATAATAGACTCTTCCTCTATTATTATTGGTTGGAAACATGGTGGAGCCTTTCCTCTAAAACTAAAAACAACATCCTACCCAATGAAGAACGATATCCTCTGAATGAGGAACGCATGTATCCACTGAGGAAATATGATGTCGTCTTCTCACATTCAAACCATGGAAACAAAGAGAAGATGTCGCCCGTGAAGAAAGTCACCAATTAGGAAACCTTCTCCTCCTGATGTCAATAAAATGACGTCGCCTTCCCGCGACTCCGCCGAGCGAACACCGATTACAATGTAGGGGTATTTGATTATTTTAATGTATGAATTATACACTCATTCCTCATCTTCTATTTTGGATCGATGATTTCCATTTATTAATACCTAATGCGGAGGGAACGAGATGAACAAACACGGCCCGAAAATCCTCCCTTGGTTCTTGTTTGGTTGACGACGGAGGTGGAGCCGGAAGGGCACCAGGTTGTCGCACCGTGCCGGAGGAAGGGGGCCACATCCTTGCGGTCCGCGGTGGATGGAAGAGGCACGATGTCATCACACTGAACTGGAAGAAGGGGACCGTGGCCATACGGGCCGCGCTGGATGAAGACGGCGTAGCGCCGTCGCACTGCACTAAGGAAGACCCACGGCCTGGCCGCCCCACGGCTGGGCGGCCCATGGCTGGGCCGCCACAGCCGGGATGCCCCTTGGACGGGAATCCACGGATGGGACACCCCACGGCCGGGCCACCCCCACGACTGGGCCTCCCCTCGGCCAGGCCGCCCCACGGGGGCCACCACAGCCGGGGCACCCCTCATCCAGGCCGATACGGCTCGGTCGCCCCTCGGCTAGGCCGCCACAACTGGGCCGCCCCTCTGTTGGGCCACCACAAACCGGGGCACCACATCCGGGCCACCCGTCGGCAGGGTCACCACAGGCCGGGCTTCCCCACGGCGAGGTCGCCACGGCCGGGCCGTCCCACGGCCGAGCCGTCCCTCTACTAGGCCGCTCCTCGGCCGGGCTTCCACGAGTCAGGCCATGCCTTTGGGTCGGGCCACACCTTCGAGATGGGCTGACCACTTGAGTCGGGCCACATCCATGGACCAGTTCAGACCCCGGTTTGGACTGGGTCGTGCCGGGTAGGTCCGATCATGTCGGATCGGGCCCGGACCCTCCATGGCCAATTACCCTTTTTTCTTGTATCTTGGTCTACGTGTATCTGATTGATGAAACGCCTGTGGCAATAGAATTCATAGAACAAGGCGATTATTTTTGCATACCCCACTTGAGGTTTGGACGCAGTTGGGGTACGGTCGGGTTGGTTTGATCCTAAAAGCCAACTAGGCCCCTATGACAGAAACGCCAATAACTCACAGACTGAGCATCTGATTGATGCTTTTTTTGTCACGTTGGGTTCCTTATTATGAGACGGAACAATGGGAAACAGCATCTCAAGACTTCGTGGTAGTTCAAATTTTGACACATGGCTCGGAAAGTGAACCCTCCTAGATTTGAGCGTGCTGGGTGTGGGAACCCTAGGGCTGTTTGCGACTGAGATGATAGGATCCTTCGTGGGTTCGATAGCGACGACATTGTACCTGGATCCTCCGTCAGTTCGACAGTGATTACTTCTATACCGGGATCCTCTATGAGTTCTACAACGGTGACTACTATACTAGGATCCTCTGTGGGTTTGACAGTAATGACTACTGTAACAGGATCCTCTGTGGGTTCAACAGTGACGACATCTGTACTAGGATCCTACGTGGGTTTGACATCGCTGATAGTGTTCCAGGATCCTACGTGGGTTCAATAGAGGAGATTATTTAGTGGCTACAACTAATCATCACTACCCCTCTACATGATTAGTATACCTGTGTGAGCCGATTCATGACTTTCAGTCAAAAATCATCAAGATGGTTGACTTTACATCATCTGTGGAATGGGTTGTGCTTGGGCTCGAGATTTGGAGTCGGACTGTGATTGGTAACATAGGTATATGTATGGGCATAAACCTATGTAGGGTTGGTTGATAATTTGTGATTGTATATTTCTTATATGGTTTATTCCTAGTGGATTCTTGGATACCTTCAGGGGTCTCGGGGTCCCCTACTGAGTATTGTTATACCCACCCCTGCACGGGCTTTGCCCGCACCTTGTTGTGTTCTGTGCAGACGACGGTCAGCAGTGATCAAGGCTGAGGGTGTTGGATGGGTGGCTTCTCAGAGATGGACTAGACGGGACATACCTCAAGGACAAGTGTTTGAGTTATGTACCAAACCTTCAAGTAGGATTCACTGGTGGATGATCCAGGAGCAGTTTTTTCCTTTTTACTTGTACCTGTACTTGTGGTTCAGTTGGGTTTGTATACTGCACCACTAACATTCGGCACACATATCTTTTTCTATTTTAGTACTTGTTGCTTCTACTACTTGTGTTCATACTGCGTGACTTAGAGGTTAAAAGGAAATGCCTTCCCATATTATCAAGGATTCGCCTTTGGTGCTAGTCGCCAGCCACTTTCCAATGGAAGGCGGGCTTGGGTAAATCACAACATGGGCCCCAAGGACAGGTCATGAAAAATTGGTATCAGAGGATTTGGTTATACCGCAGAACATGGACTCTGAATCTTTTAACAAAAATAGTGTTATGTGTTTCGGATGTGGTTATCAGTTTAAGAAACCGGTTTTGGTGTGGCCAATAAGGTATCCATTCACTCGGACTCTGACTTCTGATTTCCGACTCAGTGCATGAAAACACTGATTGCGTGTGTGTTTCTATTGAAAATGTTTCTTCATGATTACACTGTGTCAGCTCACCAGGTATAATTTTTTGACCATAGTGCACCTGTTTCTTTTCAGGATGTCCCCACGAAGGCAGCCAGCTAGGGTTCCGATATTCATACGAGATGGTAGCCAACCGAGTGTTGAGGCCTCGGTGTAGGGGCCCATCACAGCAGAGGTACCAGTGGTTCCACTACTTGTTGGGCCACCGATACCACCTACTCCAGTAGCAGAGAGTTCACACCGTATGACTTCATTACATTAGATCCAGCGCCAGAGGCCACCTAGGTTCCTAGGAGATATAGACCCACATGCATCTAAGGATTGGCTAGAGGCTGTCATTAGAGTTTTCATATTGGTAAGGACACCATCAGACCTCATGGTGATCCTTTCCATGAGTCTCCTGCATGCAGCAGTAGGCGGATACTAGATCTTGATGCTCCAAGTGCACAACAAGGCATCATTACTCTGGGTAGACTTCGAGACTCTCTTTCTGTCAGAGTTTTTTGTATCCACCCTTCATGTTGTGCGGATTTAGGAGTTACTTCATCTACAGCAGGGAAGCATGACAGTAGCTCATTACTCAGCATGGTTCACCGATCTCTCACACTACTCCACGGATATGGTGTGGGACCCATTATTCAGGGCCCGGACCTTCGAGTAGGGACTCAGGCATGAGATCAGGTCTTCGATGATCTTCCTTAACATCTCGACACAGGCAGGGCTACTGGTTCGAGCCCTTCTTGTGGAATGTTTTATTGTTGAGCAGACACAAGTAGCGAGACCCACCACAGGGTGACAAGTAGAGGAGTCGTCTACAGCTGGCAGTAAATAGATGTCTCAAAGTTCCTAGAGGACTAGGATATTAGGTGGGAGACCCCAGGATACATGTTCAGTTTTGCGGGGAACATGATACAGTTCCAATCATACGAGGAACATGTTGTGCTATGCATACGGCAGGTAGGGTCACATGGCTCGAGATTGCCCAACCTTCCATGTAGATAAGTAGAAAACAATAGAGGGACCTCCTAGGAAGATGCAGAGGTTCAACCGGGGGGTCCATTGAGAGTAGGAGGACATGGAAGAGGATCTAGCCAAGCAGTGAGTGGTGGATGACGTTTCGAGGCCATACCACCACCACTACCACCAGTAGGTCCACCCCGACCACAGGGAGATGGAGGACAGAGGCAGACTCAACTCCAGGAAGTCAATGCCTATGACCACGGCACACCAGAGATGATTCGAGGTACTATCTATGTCTACCCTACCCTTGCGATAGTACTTATAGACACAAGTGTGAGTCATTCTTTTATTTCCACTTCCCATGTTCAGAGCTTGGATATTCCGATGGAGCCGTTGGCTCGATCAATATGACTAGAGACTCTTATGAGAGTAGACTCGATGATATCTCACTGGTGCTAGATGTGTGAGATTACACTAAGAGGCGAGAGATTTGCATGGGATCTCTTTATAGCAGCATCAAGGCCTTATGATTTCATCTTGGGTATGGATTGGTTTTCCATTGGTCATGCTTAGATTAACTGTATTAGGCTCAAAGTGTGGTGTGTCTGCACGGATGGGACCAGGTTCACCTTCAACGGTGAAAAGGGAGCCTTTGCAGTGCAGGATGGACTTACATAGAGGAGGGGGCTGATGATCACACATCAGTTGGCTAGCGTCATCCACGCAGTAGATGATGTGCGTAGTCTGAGTTTTCCTATTGTGGTGGATCAGTATGCGGATGTTTTCCCTGACGACGTACTTGGAATACCTCATCATAGAGAGGGAGACTTATACACTGTTCTGTACCCCGAGACTTCACTGATATCTACTCCATCATATCGGATGGATCCCACCGAGCTTCGTGAGCTTCAAGTACAGTTGGAGGACTTATAGGGGAAGAGATTTATCCGACCCAATGTTTCACCCTAGGAATCTCTGATTTTGTTCTCCAAGAAGGCATATTGGAGCTTGAAACTATATGTTGAGTACAGTTGCCTAAACCAGGTGACTATGAAGAACAAGTAACCACTCTCATGGATTCAAGATCTCTTTGATCAGCTCATGGGAGAATGAAGTTTCTCGAAGATAGACCTTAGGTCAGGTTATCACCGGCTCAGATTTTGAGACGAGAATGTGTAGAAGATGACATTCAGTTGTCGGTATGGCCACTATGAGTTCTTGGTTATGCCCTTTGGTGTAACCAACGCTCCAGCATTGTTCATGAGTCTCATGAACAGAATCTTCCAGCCTTACCTCAATCTCCTTGTTGTAGTCTGCATCGACAACATACTGATCTAATCGACTACTAGGGAGGAGCATGCCTACCATTTGCGGGTATTAATGGACACACTCTGAGAGCACCATCATTATAGTAAGCTCTGGAAGTTCTATTTTGGGATTCGAGAGGTTCACTTCTTTGGACACATCATCTCGGAGTGTGAAGTTGCAATGGATTTAGCGAAGATTGAGGCCTTACTTTCTTGGGAGCTACCCATGAGTGCGACAAATGTATGGAGTTTTCTAGGACTGGCTGGGTAATATCAGAGATTTGTTCCAAACTTCTCCAGAGTTGCAGCATCGCTTTCAACATTGGCGATGAATGGTCAACCCTTCGTGTAGTCAAAGGGATTCTAGCAGATCTTTTAAGAGCTGAGGCATAGGATGACTAGTGAACCCATCATGAGGCTACTGGAGGAGGGCGTTGGGTTTATAGTTTACTACGAAACATCAGGGACTGCACTCGGTTGTGTCCTGATACAGAAGTGAGAAGTGGTCGCGTATGGTTCTTGACAGTTGATAAATCATGAGAAGAACTATGCCACCCATGACCAGGAGTTAGCAGCAGTGGTCTTCGCTTTGAAGATGTCGAAACACTATCTAATGGGAGAACACATTACTGTATACTCTGACCACCAGAGTCTCAGGAATATCTTCTCTCATAAGGACATGAACCTGAGACAATGGAAATAGATTGAGTTCCACCAGGACAATAGCTTCGAGATAGTTTATACTCTTGGGAAGGGCAACATTGTAGCAGATGCTCTCAGTAAGAGATCAGGCATTCAGATGCTAGGAGAGGTGACAGAGCAGCTAGCTGCGTTGCAGATATCCTTTGTGGATAGAGATGGAGCTGCCTTTCTGAAGTCACTCACAGTCACTCCTCCACTTTTTAAGCTAGTTAGGGAGGCACAACGTGGGGACGTTGACTGTGAGACATGACGTGCTCAGATATCCACAGGGCAGTCACTTTATGGATTTTCTGAGGGTGGTGAGCACGTCATTCTCTTCAGAGTACGTACTATGGTACCAGTTGCACTTCAGGATGAAGTGTTGAGGGAGTTCCAGACATCTCCTTTAGCAGTACATCCTAGAGTGGCTAAGATGTATCAGAACCTCTGACGATAGCACTGGTGGCCAGGTATGAAGAAGGCAGTAGGAGAGTTTGTCTCTCAATGCCTCACTTGTCAGCAAGTGAAGGCGTAAACTAGGTTCCATCCGGCTTGGTTTGTCACTTAGAGGACCAATAGTAGAAGTGGGATTGGATATCCATGGATTTCATGATGGGACTTCACATTCTTCCATAGGACATGACTCTTTCTGGGTGATTGTCGAATGACTCACCATGTTGGCCCACTTCCTACCGATTAGAGAGCAGGGTTAAGTAGAAAGCATGGGATGCCTCTACATACAGTAGAGAGTACAGATTCATGGTGTGCCATCAACAATTGTCTATGATTGAGATTCTCATTTCACATCCCATCTTTGGAAGGGGTTGCAGTAGGCTTTCGGAACACAGCCTCGCTTGAGCACAGCCTTCCATCCTCATAATGATGGTTAAACTGAGAGGACCATCAGACACTCGAGTACATGCACCATGCATGTTTCATCTACATTGGTCACAGTTGGGAGGATTACATACCCTTGGTAGAGTTTGTGTATAATAAAAGCTACCACTCCACCATCGGGATGGCACCTTACGAGACATTATACGGCTGACCATTCAGATAACCTCTATGCTGGACTGAACCAGGGGAGTCAGCACTTTTGGTACTGTATATGGTACAGGCTATGACAGAGAAGGTGCAGATCATCCAGGAGAAGATGAAGGATACACAGAGTAGGAAGAAGTCTAATGCTGATTGGAGACGGAGACCACTGGAGTTTGAGGATGGAGACCACATATTTGTACGGGTCTCACCTCGACGAGGTCTATAAAGATTTGTCCTAGGATGAAAGTTATCTCCGCGATTCATCAGAACATTTAAGGTCCTCAGTAGGATAGGCGAGGTGGCTTACCGCTTGACTCTTCCACCTCAGTTTCACCAGTTGCACGATGTCTTCCACGTATCTCAACTGAGGAGATACATGCATGACCCATCCCACATCATCTACCACGAGGAGCTAGACATCGATGACGGGGCATGTTTCACCAAGATTCTAGTGAAGATTGAGGATTGATAGGAGGGTTTCATACATGGACAATCGATTCCTCTTGCGTGCGTTTGCTGGCAGCACGGGAACCTCCAAAAGAGCACATGGGAGCGGGAGGCTCTGATATGTGCTCAGTAACCCCATCTTTTTCCTTAGTGTGAGTTGTAGCTTACGAAGACGTAAAGCCTAGAGGTGGGTAGAAAGTAAATACCATGAATTTCCATGGAATTATTTTAAAATACATAGTACTTTTACAAGTCTGTAGTTTCGGATGGCACATTATTCTGAGGCCCGGTGTGCCCAAAATCAATTTATGAAGTTTTTTTCGGGTACGTTCAATAAACGTACGTTTTAGATTTTATATCATTTCAACTGGTGCTCGAAATTGAAATTTGAGGGTACTGTTGAACTCACAGTGCGAGTATTCTCTTAAGAAGACCTTCACCTCAGTTGTGTTTTATTAATATTGTAAGTTAATTTTTGGGGTTTCTAAATCATTTAAATAAAAATATGTCTAGTATATTTTTATTTGAGTGGTGGTTTAGTCCTCCAAAGGGAGGGTGGAGGTGGGGCTCAGCAATTCATAACCTCCCATTGGAGGAAACTATGTGGCTGGGCCCACATGAGCTCAAACCCCTTTAAACCCCCTTTAACCCCATGATTTCCCCATTAATGGTGGAAGCTCTTGAACTACACCTTAAAGGTTCCAACACACCTAAAATATTTTTAATTCCTTAATTAATTATCTTTTCAAAACTTTTTAATCCTTCCACACCATTTTATATAATGATGGTTTAATTTAATTAAACACAACTCTTGTCTATTGTGGTGCCAAAAAATAATAGACTCCTCCTCTATTATTTATGGTTGGAAACTTGGTGGAGACTTTCCTCTTAAACGAATAATGACACCCTCTCCAATGAAGAATGATATCCTCTAAATAAGGAATGCCCATCTCCAATGGGGAATGACGACGTTGTCTTCTCCCTTTCCAATCGGGGAAAGAATGGGAAGATGCCGCCCACGAAGAACGTCGCCAATGATGACGTCATCTCCTCCCGACATCAATGGAATGACTCCGCCTTCCCGTGACTCTGCTGAGCGAAAACCGATTGCAAGGTAGGTGGATTTGATTATTTTAATATATGAATTATACTGTCGCTCCTCATCATCTATTTGGTTCGATGATGGCCATTTGTTATCAAATAATGTGGGGGCGCGGGATGAACAAACATGGCCCAACAACCCTCTATTGGTTCTTGTTTGGTTCATGATGTAGGTGGATCCAGAAGGGTGTGGTGTCATTGCACCGCGACGGAGGAAGGGGGTCGCGGCCATGCGGGTCGCAGCAGACGGAAGAGGCGCGACACCATCGCGCCGCGCAGGAGGAAGGGGGCCCTGGCAATGTGGGTCACGGCGGTCGAAGAAGGTGTGATGTCGTCACGTTATGCCAAGGAAGACCCATATCCGGCCCTCCACGGCCGGGCCGCCTCTCGACCGGGCCGCCAGGGCTGGGCGGCCCTTCAGCCGGGCCGCCGCGGCCTGGCCTCCCCATAGCTGGGCCACCCCTTGGTCCGGCCTCCACAGCCGGGCCGCACCATTGTCGGGTCACACCTTGGCCAGACCGCCATGGCCGGTCCGCCCCTTTGTCGGGCCTCCATGGGCCGGGCCACCACGGGTCGGGCCTCGCCTTCGGTTCAGGCTGCACCTTCTGGTCGGTCCGACCACTCGGGCCGGGCCGCACACGCAGAACGGGTCAGACCCTGGTTTGGACCGGGTCAGGATGGGTCGGACCGGACCTAAACCCGCTATGGGAAATTATCCTTTTTTTCTCGTATCTTGGGCTATAGGTATCTAATTGACAAGACGTATACGGCGATAGAGTTCTTCAAGCAATGTGATTATTTTGGCATACCCCTCTTGATGGTTGGATGCTATTGGGGTACGGCTGGGTTGGTTTGAACCTAAAAACCAACCAGGCCCCTAGAATGGAAATGCCAATAACTCACAGACCAGGTGTCCGATTGATGCGCCGTCTATTGCGTTGGGTTTCTTATGATGAGATGGAACTATGTGATACATCAACTTCAGACTTCGTGGTAGTTGGTGTATCGACACTTGGCTCGAGGAGCGAACCCTCATGGAATTGAGCGTGCTCTGTGTGGGAACCCTAGGGTCGGCTATGACAAAGATGACAAGATCCTTCGTGGGTTCGACAGTGATGATACTGTTCCAGGATCCTCTGTGGGTTCGACAGTGATGACATCTAAACCAAGATCCTCCGTGGGTTCGACAGCGGTGACTACTGTACCTGGATTCTCCGTGGGTTCGACATCAATGACTACTAAACTGGGATCCTCCGTGGGTTCGACAGTGACAACTTCAGTTCCAAGATCCTATGTGGGTTCGACAACACTGATATTGTTCCAGGATCCTACGTGGGTTCGACAAAAGAGATGATTCCGTGGCTAAAACTACTCCTCTCTTCCCCTCTACATGAGTAGTATATCTATGTGAGATAAGTCTTTACTTTCAGTTGATAATCATCGAGGTGATTGACATTAATTCGTTTGTGGAATGGGTTTTGTTTGGGCTCAAGAGTTGGATCCAGACTGTGATTGGTAACATAGGTATATATATGGGTATATACCTAAGTAGGGTTGGTTGATACTACGTGATTGTATCTTTCTTCTATGGTTTATCCTTAATGGATTCTGGGAGACCTTTCGGGGTCCCGGGGTCCCCTACTGAGTATTGTTATACTCACCCCTGTATGTGCTTCACCCGCACCTTGTTCTCTTCTGAGCAGATAAAGGCCAGCAGTGATCGACGCTGAGGGTGATGGACGGGAGGCTACTCAGAGCTGGACTAGAAGGGACATACCTCGGGGATTATTGTTCGAGTTCTATACCTACCCTTCAGGTAGGATTCACCAGTGGATGATCCAGGAGATGTTTTTCCTTTATACGTGTACTTGTACATATTGTTCGATTGGGTTTGTGTACTAGCCCACTTACTTTCAGAACACTTTTAATTTTCAATTTTAGTACTTGTTGCTTCTACTACATGTGTTCAGACTGCGTGTGTTACAGGTTAAAAGGAAATGGCTTCCCTTTTTATCTGGGTTCGCCTTTGTTGTTAGTCGCCAGCCCTTGGCCTATGGAAGGAGGGCTTGGGGAAGTCGTGGCACGGGCCCCGAGGACGGGTCATGACAATAACAATAAAGGAGTTAATCATAATCTACATAAACATTCATTTTAAAATACATGCTTATGAAATGTTAATAGTTTCCCCATTTAATAAAAATATTCATTATTTATCTATCATAATATGATAAATGGTATCAAATGATAATATTCCTAGAAAATAATAATATTAACCAAATAATTTTATATAGATAAAAATTAATTAAATAAATCTATCCTTGATGAAATTTTCATTTTAATTTATAAATAACTAATTCAAAATTAAATAATTTTAAAAAATTTGAAGAATTTATTTAAATAATCTTCAATGGATTTACAATAATATTAAAATTATTAAGCTATCATAATGGTGGTAAATAATATTCATCTTGTGTATGTAAAAAAATTATTCCACGCACATTTTCTATAGAATTAAAAATAATAACCCATTTAGAAAATTAAATAAAATCATTGAAATATTTTCAATAGAAAGTTAAATATGTTTAAAAATGATTTAGAAAAATTATTGTATAATATTAAATTAGTTATTTAAAAAAATTAATTCAAAATATGGACATGGAATAAAAATATTTCAATCGAAATAGAAAACCATGTCGATTTCTATTAAAAATATTATTTCTGTATCTTGTATTCCTAATTTGGGAAAATGAAAGGAAAAATTATTTTTTACAAAATATTCAAAGGGGAAAAAAATATATAATGTCTAAGATATAAATATAATATTATTCTTATAGTGGCGACTTATACAGAAACAATATTTAATAATGATGTGATTTTTAAATAAACACTTAACGCATGTCTAACATGCTTTATATACTCTTTTAGACTTCATTCAAATAAATATAAATTTATTATTCATATATAACATAAATATATAAATACAAAAGATATCATAAATTATCTACATTTATAATTTCAATCCCCTTTTATTATTTTTTTAATTAATAAAATCATTTGTTTTTCGTGATAATGGATTAATTCTTCAAATATGTTTTGGTTCGGCAATTTTGGTCCCTACGGATTTATCATGGTGACATAATCTATGTGATATTAATAATTATATAAAATGAATATATATTCAGTACATAATTTTTATTATTCATCCTTAAAAGGTGTACATGTGAAAAATTTATTAGACCATTCAAGGAGATGATAGTTCGAACATATGTAAAAACAATTTTTTTACTTTTTGACTAATGGAATGAAAGAGAGGTAAATAATAGTTAAAATTTATATAATTTATATTATATAATATATATCACATATATTTATTAAATATATATTTATTACCATTTTTGTAAAGAATAAATTAAATACCAATCACATCTCTTTGTGGAAGTGGAAGTACACGCATACGCATGAGCGACGTTATCATTTTTCAATGTATGGTACGTAAGAAGGTAGATATGATATTATAATTATTAAAATAATATTTATTTAATAAATATAATATATACTAATCATTTATATATTTATATCCATCTTAATCAAGTTTTTATGAAAAACAATACACCTCTACGTGGAGATGGTAAGTCATACGTTGGTATGATAGATGATTCTCTATTTTATTATTATAGAACATATATGGAAATTAGTTATCCCATAATCATAATAAAATATTAGTATATTTGTGAAAATATAATTATTATTATATAATTAGTGAAACATATTGATATGTTGTGGAAGAATAAATAATTTTCAAATAGTATTAAAAATGATTACCTTCCCTTAGAGAAACCTCATTTGGATCTCTTCTTAAAGACCATAGGGTTAGTCTTTTAGGATTAATCAATCCACTAGAATGTGTATAAGGGTTTTCTGGAGATATTTTTTTACTGTTTATTCAATATATATATCTCAGTTGCTGTGAATAATTAAGGATAATATATGCCCATTTATAATTAGGGTGTGTGGAAAACTTGTAATTGTTTAAAATTTTAAAATATATAATTCACATTTTTGGAAAATGCCTCTGGAATTAATCGTTAAGTTTTAATAAGGTGGATATTGAAATAAAAACATCAAATTGGGTTTAATTAATTGGCTATGTCATTTTAACCCTTTTAGTTTTAGTTTAACACTCTATAACCCTTTTTTTGACTTTAGCCACGCTGATAACTTTTTCTATATTATAGCTATATTGTTTTACACATAAGGTAAAAAATGACACATAAATGGTATGGGAATCAAATTTTAAAAAAAAATCCATACATTATTTCCAATTTAAATGTATTAGGTATTTTTAATTAATGTAATAAAATATTATTTTTTAAAAAATATCAATTATGTAATTTTTTTCCTAGACCATTTAATTAATATTTAAATACTTAATGATAGAACTGGAATTATAAAATAAACCATTAAAAATTAAATAATATTTTATATTAACTTATATATTTCATGGAGATCTATATATATATCCCACATAAATTTATATGTCTTTTTTTTAAATTATTTACATGATTTTTCTCCTCCATGAACAAGCATTATATCATTGTTCTGTAAGCATCAATGGAAATTATTTCATCATTTAAAATTAAAAAAATCAATGAAGAAAAAATTATTTCATATTTAAAATAAAGATTATGAATTAATATTATCATATTTTTTCATTATGTAAAACAATTGATGTTCTAAATTAAATAGTGTGACATTTTTTAATTTTTATTACATTAAATAATATAAATTTCATTTTGAAGAGAAAATGGAATAATAATTTAAATATATCAAAATTTGTGATTGATATCGTAGAAAATATCTAATAAAATGAATTTAGGGCATGTTTTGCGATAATTTTTAAATTTTATTTTACAGTAGTATCTTTATCTTTTCCTTTTTACCCTTACTAAGATGAAAAATATTTACGATAGTTGCTATTCATCATGATCAAAAATAAAATTAACTTATTTACAAAATTTGAACCCCTTATTCAGACTATAGTATCCATTTTTACGGATTCGATTTATAGAAATATACGAAATTAATTATAATATCAATTCATAAAATACAACGAAATGCAGTTCTAAAAATATGTGCTTCCGTCATACAAATTAACTTATATAAATATCCTGAATTTTTTTTAAAACGAATGTAATTAAATATATTATTCTAACAAAATGGATCATATGTAACATTAATAACAAATAGAAATACAATTTTACTTTTAAAACAGATGAAATGAAATGATAGCATTTTAAAACTAAGTATTTTTACTATTCCTTGAAAATTTAGCGATTTCAAAAAAATCAAAAATATCCACCCTATATTAAATTTGATATATTACATTCAAAATTTATATAAGAAAATTTAATTTTTAAAGTTTCATTATTTTAATTATAATCACATTCATATATAATATTCTGTATATAGTTTTATTGTTTCTTTTGAATTAATAGCTAACTAAAATTTATGATGAGGTGTTGAATATTCATTAAATCAACATCATTAATTTTGTATCCATTAAATATGACAAATAACCTTCATAATTAAATTTTCTTCACATAAATATTAATTTAAAATGATCAATATTTTGGAATATTCTATATCTTAAAATCTAATAATTTATTAATACATCCTCTCTTTACGTTCATCATCCTTTCATACCTCTTTATCAATGATACACAATTTTATCCATCGCATTTTTATATCAAATATAACTTTAAATTAGATCATGGGCATTCATTTTTATCTTTTTATTATTCTATCATGTCATTCAAACTTTTTCCTCTCACATCACACCTTCTGCTCAAACCATTCTCAGAATTTTTTATCATCAAAACATAAACATAGTATTACTTAAAAACTTATATCTATTCACCATATTACATAAATTAAATTACATCATCTTATGACTTTAACTTTTATGCACCTTTGATATTGGTCTTCATATTATCATCACTTCATCAGTATAAATTTAGATGAATCATATTTGATATCTTGATCACCATGATAATTTTTAATTTGAAATTACATTGTAAACCCAACTGATATTATTTTTATACTACCTTCTCAAATGAATCCAACATATAAACTTGGGATAATAGTTCAACAATTTATTTACAATGACATTTTTTATTGTACATGGTTTTTATCTAAAAATTATTTATTAATAAATATAATATAAGATATTTCTCATTTCCACATATTTTAATGTCCCTAGAAAATATATTTTTTTTCTTTAAGAAACATACATTTTCAAATAAATATGAATTGTTTTCTTCATTCCCCTTATTATAAAAACTAAATCAACTCTTCAAATTTCAAATCTCCATAATTTCTGATCATACGCACCCATAAAGTCATAAGATTTTGGAATAAATTCTTTTTAAGATTCTAATTTATATATATATATATAATCTTTTTGAGAATCCTATCTAATAATCCATAACCTTGTAACTTAAAAAAAATCAGACAAAATTGAATCTTTTAGATTTGGAACTCTAGAACTTTAAGTTTCATCATTATTGGCAACTAAAGAAGGGAATTAACGATATGGTTGTCAAAAAATTGAGCTCCATAAATAATTCAACATTTTAGGTTTTTTTCATCTACCACTTTGAAATAGATTTCCAGACTAAAAAAAAATTCTATAAAATAATATCTGTAGTCAAATTGAAATTTCCATACATCACACTAATATATAAAAAACTATTATTGATATAATATCATCATATGGTAATAAGAAATTTTGTGTCCATGATTTTTATTTTCCCCGCATTAATAAATACACATAACATTTTGCCCCCATTTCATGGGAACAATATATTTGGATTCACAAATTCTTACATGTAGATTTGTGTAATTATCCTATACATTCAAAATATAATACAATCTACTATTGCTTATTAGAAAAACTATAATATGTGATTGGAAAATATTTTTCATTAACATTACTCTATAAATCCTAAAAAATATTCAATTTTAATATCATTGGTTAAGATATCAGAAATTTTATATTTTATTGTGTTATACTCATTCATCTTAGTTCCATTAGAATCATTATCAGTGATAAATTGATATTTAATTTAAATTATTTTAGATAAGGAGTTTTGTACAAGGTACATGGAGATATCAATTGAATAAAAATTATTATGATTAACTTTCTATAGTTTAACTACATTCACCTTCAAATATTACAAATATTCTTTCATACATACCATATGAGTATGAGAATATGTAGCAAAAAAAATTCTCAATTTTATATATACTAAAATTTATAGAACATTTTTTCTTAATATTCAACTCAAACATCATTCTCCAAAAATGAATGTTCTTCCTGATGATGACAATTATTTTTTATCACTACAAACTCCAGTGCTATAAATATTAATGTATCATAATATTTTTAACTACTCTTAACTTCTATACATAAAACAATAATTTAACATCATATTTAAATTAATATTATTTACTTTTTGATCCATTATATGTGATTCTATTGGAACACATTGATATATAATGAACCAATTTATGGAGTACTCAATATCTATTATTGATTCCATAATATATAAATATATCACGAATAATTTACTTATATATTTCTAACTCACACTTTTTTTATTACTCTTTTCTATTATTTCAACCATCAATAATTTTTTTGGATATATTATCTGAGTATTATATACTAAAAAACATCAATAATTCCTTTTAATATTTCTTCAGTGATAGAAATATGTAAACATATTTTCACCGAACATGTAACACTGGTAATACATTTCATTCTTCAACCATTAACATATAAAAATTATTCAATATTTTTTTTATAATAGTATTCAAAAATATTTTCTCATTTTCATAAAATGTATTTCTTAAAAATAAACAAGGAAATTTAGTCTTCATATTTTCATCTCCATTACATACAAGTTTTTATAAAAATTTACATTGTAATATTTAAATTAGTTATATAAACTATCATTTTTTGAGTACCAAACATGAGGATTCTACTTTATCCAATAAAATTATTTATCCAATTTATACACCATTTTTCTATCACTATCAAGTATAAAACCTTCAGGTTCCACAATAAAAACACCATAATCAAGATCTCTATTTAGAAAAGAAAAATTCATATCCTTATAGTTATATTTATTACCATTATTTTTTGAAATATCAAAAGGCATACTAAGAGTTTCATGTCTTGAAATTGTTAAAAACAATCCTCAAAATCAATTCCTACAACAAATAAATACACTTTAAAAATAACATGAATTTATTCCTTCAAAAATCCCTATTTTAATTTAGTTTTTCTCTGAACATGCACTTTGGTCCTTTGATGTTCTCTAGTCCGCATCTAGAAACATTATTAAACGTCTCAGTTTAATCTATCTAATCTAGCAATTCCTTAATAATATTTAATTATTATTGGTTCTCAAATGATTCTGTAATTGTTTATGGTTAAATATTTGAAATGTTTTTTGTATGATTATAAATCCTAAAATATATTTTTATTTTTAATGGATATTTCTAACTTCTTTCAATATTCACCATTTTAACATATTTATATAATTTGTAAAACATTATTCATTTATTTCTCATGTTATTTTCTTTATCACAATACATGTATGAATGAACATGATTGGGTTTGAAACCATCTACCTTTTATATAGTTTTTTCATAATATTTCATTTCATCAACCATTAGTTCTTCATCATCCTCTTCACTATTTTCTATTAATTTTCACATACATTTAATAACATGTAGACCTAAAGAATCATCCTACATGTGGAATTATTTATTCTAAAACCTATTGGATCTTATTCTGTGTCAATATCCACGTAGTTTTACATCCTAATTCTTCTCATAAAATATTCCAAAATTCAAACATTTTTATGTTAATATAAAATGTACTAAAAACATTACATATTTTATTATAGGTTTATTTTTATACCACATCTCATAAGGGGATATTTTTTCTTCCATCTATTACATTGATTGATTTTGAATATATTAGATTATACATATATCATATATTATGATGAATTTATAATGTTTTTTGTTGAATATTATTGGTTTTTCAATTTTAAAAAACTCATATTCTATGTTTTTGAAAGTTTATTTTTATCAGGAATTTCTGTAAAAAAAGAAAATATCTAATTACATGTTTCATTACATATGATTCAAAAGAGTTATCAGTTAACTCCTTATATTTATATGTTATTAACATGAAAATATATATTCCAATATATTTAGAAACCTTTCTTCTAAATATCATTATCTCTTGAGCTTCATAGTTATTTTTTCAGAACATATAATTTTTTAATGATCGATTTTTTTTTTGAAATTTATAAAGTAAATATTAGCTTTTGTTGAATGATTCCACATCTGACCCCATAAAATCATTTATAGGTTTATGTGGATTAGTAAACTAAATAGTTATCCTTTTGTGGATTCCACATGACTTCAACCCATTATGACATGATTTATAGATGTAATATTTTTTTATCATCAGTTCTGTTATATCTATTACTATATATTACATTAATATTCTACTCATGATCCTTTTTACAATATGGAAAAGTAAAATATAAAAGGATTATTTTCATCTAAATCAATTAGATAACATGAGTTACTTAGACATCCAACATGTAATACTTCATTACAATTTTCTTCTCACTAAATGAAAAGTCATCAATTATTTTAGATTTTTGGGATTTGATAATTATTCATTAAAATAACATCATTTTCCATCGTCATAATGTGACATAAAATCTATATTTTGTTTGTAATTATATTAAAATATTGGAAATACATAGCAATCATGTTTGGAACCTCAATCTCACATGTGAGGAATTAAAATAGTCACGTACTCATGTCTTACTAATTCTTGTAGCTTTTAGAGAAACTTCATTAAAAAGTAATTTTCCTTCCTTCATACATTTTTCAAATTTTATTTATTTTTATACATCATGAAACTATCACATACGAGTAGTGAAAAATTCATTATAATAGTGGTCATTTTACTCACACCTTCTACAAATATACTCTGTAATAGATTATATTTTATGAGTAAACAGACCAAAAAACTATTATTTTAATTTTTAGGTAAAAATTATTTATATTTTAGATGTTAGTTTTTTAATGTTTTTGTAGATCCCCATAATCTCATGCCTACTCCAAAGTATTGACATTTTATACCATTAGTTATTATATTTTTTTTGGGAAAATATATAATAATAATATTAATCACTAAATCATGATCTCTCATATTAAAAATATTTCTGTTCGTGAAGGAATATTTTTGTGTACATATATAAAAAATGAGTATTTTTTTTAATAATGAATCATTTTTTTGGATGTTAATAATATATTAATTTAAATTAGTGTAATAATTGTAATAACTAGTTTGAACACAATCAACCCATATTTTATTTATAGAACATAATCTGTATTAATAATATATTTACATTCATGTTAAGCATTGGAATATTTAACCTAATGTTTTGAATAAACACACTCATTAGCCTAAAATGATTTACCTATAAATTCCATTGATTTTTTAAAATATTGACTCCTCATATTTGGATTATTTATTGTTTAAAGAAACATTTATTGGGTCTTACAAAACTCATATTCCTTAACAATAATTGTTCCAAAATGATCTTCTATTATCTTACCTTTATTTTCATCCTTTATCATGAGATTTTTACTTTCATTAATACTAAAATATTTCTTTTGAAATGTATTTATCATTGATTCTTATTCTTATCAATTTACTTTTCTTTTATTTTAACTTCTTTCCTTGTTTAGTGTTTTTATCAATAAAAGCATCAAATACTAATTTCATTGATTGGTCTATACAATTAGTATAACTTCCTTCTTTTTTACTATCTAATTTTCATTATTTATCCTCTTGATCTATTAATTTTGAAGAATTTTATAGATGATATAATTCAAATGGAAAACATTCAATGGAATAAGAATCCTCTTTATTTAATAAAAATATTCTTTTGTATTTTTCATGAAAATTTACTTGTATTTAGGTAATTTTTTTTCTTTGAGATTTTACCACATTTATTCCTCTAATAATTTCTACTTTCTCATAACCTCAATACTTAAAAATTTTCTTCCATTGATATTTTCTTGAAAACATCATTATTACGAATAAAAAAATATTCAATGTATTTTTACCATTTAACATACCAATTCCTTTTTGAAAGTTACTACAGATTATATAATTAATCTACTTATATTGATCATCCATATGTTTATCATTGTATTATTCATACCAGTTATCATTTATGATGCCAATACATTGAGCTTTCTCATTACATCAAACACCAACTCCTTATTGACCATTTTTTGAATTTGTTTAGGTTTACTCATATAAAACGAAATAAGGATGATTGAATTTCATTAATAGCTAAACTATATATATCTTCTAAAGTGGAGACACTAGAATCAAGCCTTTAAGGGAAGTTTCTAAAAAAATTTCTAATGATCATTGAATAATCCAACGTTTCATTAAATCCTATGATGTACTTGATGATATCATTTAATCTATTAATGTGATATTAAATAGTCTACTTATATGAAACCATTGAATCATAGAATTTAATTCCTTTTATTTATAGATTTACAATATTTTATTTTTAAATTTTTATTAAAACAATTTTTAATTTTATCCGATCTTTCCATATCATTTTAGAGATGTTCCATCTATCAATAAATGTTTAATATTAATGATATTATAATTTCATTGTTGAACGTTTCATATATGTAATGGTTTCTATAATTAGTATAATATATGGATGAATTATTTATCTATTAGGGGAATATCATTGTAATGGAATAAGAAAATTATGTCTTGTAAAACGTAAATGGGTATCATATTATTATTTAATCCATCATAATTTTTTCCATTCAAAGTATGAATTCCTATCATACTAAATAAATTATTCTTTTAAATCTCACTTAAATTTATATATTTCATATATATCATGAGTTGATCTAATATAAATTGGCTTTCCTAATAATATGATATATCATTGAGAACGTGACTTGAACCAGTGGTGTTATTGTCACGACCCACCATCACCAAAAGGAGGGAAGGGTCAATAGATTTCCAGGCCCTTCCTTCTTTATGTTGAAAGAGAGATAATGACCCCTGAAACCTGTCTTCAATAGGTCCCGGAGTGGCAACCAGCACCAAGGGTATAGAATTAAACAATAAATTGAAGGCATTACCCTTTTTATTTTATTAGGATCAGGAGATAAGATAGTAAATCCCACAACACCAAAGTTACCACCAAATATAAATTTTATTATTATTATTATTATTAAACCACTTTAAGGGAAAGTGTGAAACCATAGTTCGCAAAATTGAAATCACTACGTACTTAAAGAACACACAAAGTGATTAAACACCAGGCTAATATTATTTGAATCAGACACTCTATATAATTCCCAGTGTAAAGTACTAACCTAGGTGTCTGGATCCGTGCTGATAAGATCTTCATGGTGAGTCACCATTCTATCCATAGTCTGAATTAATTCCTCTAAGGTGATTTTGGCTTGGTTAAAACCCCGTGAAATGATCCGGTCATGCTTGTATATCCACACTTCTTACTCCGTGGAGGCATCAACATTCAGCCTTCTTTCATAAATTCTTAAAATTTCCTCATCTAAGGCATTGGGTAAGAGGTTATTTTTAGTCATTTATTCCTTGAAGTGGAGTATGAGCTTCAGACACTCACTGCCTCTTCTTCCATCATTCTTGGATCTCTACTTGGATCTCCACTTTCCTCGGCGAGTACAACTTTTCTGTCATTGTCTCCCCCCATGCTTTGTCGACCTGGTTTCCATCGGTTTGGGCATGTGAGAGTAGTCTTTGCGACCATTGGGTTTTTTCCCATGGACCACCCTGCATTTCCCTGAGTCACGCCTACCTTTTAGCCCTTTCTTCCTCCTTGGACTGTGACGACCTTCCCCTTGGAGATGATAAAAACTATCACCAGAGTTTTGGCTATAACTGTCATCACCTGAGGCATCCTCCTCATGAGACAATGATAGGTCTTCATCTACCAGACCTTTAAAATGGGTTTTCAACTCCTCCCCCGGGACTTCCTTGAGGGACCTTGGCCTACACGGAGAAACTACCTTTCCTACTTTGATCTCTGATCCATTCATCTTCCCCTCACGTCCAGCCTTCTGAAGAAGTGTTGGATTAAGAATGGGCATGATTGGGTCTAAGGGATCCAAGACACTAACCCCATCATGCCTCCCTTGTCCGCAATTATAATATTTAGCTGAAAGCAAATAAGACTTCCCTTGCACAGGAAATCTAGATGTTTCATCCTCTATGTGGTTAACACCGACAAGGGAAGCACTACATGGGGGGCCATACAGATCTAGACCTGTTTGCTGCTCAAAACCGTGACCCATGTATTGGAGTTGCATGATAAAATATGCCCCCTCCCGGCCATGAGGGTCAACCATATTGTTCTAACCATCAACAAAGGAAGGCTCAAAGATCAGAACCTCCTTTCCGGGACTTGAGCTCATCCTGGGTGAACACAACACCAAAGATAGAAGTGAATGTAAAGCCAAGAACAATTCCCAATGCATGTTACAAAAGTAAAATCCACAAAGTATAAAGAGACTACAAAGAAAAAATACAAAAAAGAAAGAACAACAGCAACTGCGATGATCTTTCACAAGGTCTGAGCTACTACGGTCCAGCACGATCCCCGAAGTCATCTTGGAAACCTGAAAGCAGTTTTATATACGTAGGGTGATCATACAAGTATACTCAGTAGGGAAAAACCAAAGACTCTCGTGCACAAGTGGGGAGGCATACTAATGCCCTGTGACAAAAGAGATAACTCAGCACCTAACAAATAAACTAACCACCCAAGCCTCACCAAGGCTCACTCCCTAAATAACGCAAATCAATAGTAAGGTATAATAATAGCACATCGATGTTTGGGTACCCTGCGCCACTTTCCTCCGTTTATTAAATGCATCATACGCATCGAACAAATCCCACCATTCTCACCGTAGTCCCACTGCCACACCCACTTGTACACACCTGGTCCAAAACCACACATCCCACTCGCAAACACCTGGGCCGCAACCACTAACCCGCCCATAGACACATGAGCCACAAATGTCACACTTAAACACTCCCGCAAACACCTAGGCTAGAAAAACTGATGCCACGCCCAAAGACACCTGGGCTAAAAGAACTACTGCCACGCCCAAAGACACCTGGGCCTCATCCCGAAGATACTTGGGAAACCACTTGCCCGCACACACCTGGGCCAAACACCACACTACCCTGCCCGAATATTCTTAGGCTAATAATAGTCTTCAGGCCATCACAGCCTACCCAAAGTGTCTTGGGCTATTCGGGAAAGGGAGCAGAAAAGAAGCTAATAACCAGCCACTCATAGGAGTGTTGGGAAAATCACCCTCCCCAATGAAGTGGGGGTGTTCGGCACTAAGTGCTCATCTTGGGTGGGGCGCGAATAAGACACATAAATACTACAAGTTTATGTATAGGTAACAAGCACATAACCGATCTTGGTTTTTCTTCATCCATCCTAAAGAACACTTGATTGTACCACGATTCGTTGTTTTATTCTACCCTTACACCGTTGTTTTAAACTAGTTTTGTAATTAATATTCCAAATATAATAATAAATTTTACTTTAATTTTGAATAACATAATTAATTTTAATCAACATTATAATGGGAAATGTTACTTGTTTTTATTATTTCAATGTAGGTGGAGGTGATTTGGAGGGCCTTTGATGAAGTGGAAGAAAAATGGGCCAAAATGGCATGGATCTATGAACATATGTCCATTATTTTGCGTAGAAAAAAAACCGTGCATCCAAATGTGCTGATATTTTTTGAGCCCATCCAAAATATAATATGATACATTTCATATTAAGGAACCCAATCCTGATTTTGCGCCTATGGGGCCCATCCGAACTGATGTGTCCAAGCCACCGAATTTGGACCAAGTCAAATGCAGTGTTCTGTATTTTATCAATATCATGAGCTGTAGTTTTCAAAATGGTACCAAACTTTTAGTGGATACAGTAAAGATGTAGGGCTAAAAATTTTCTATTTTTATAAAAGAGAGATAAGTCTTTCTGAAGGCCTAAACGTGTGGTACAAGTGGATTGATGAAATATGTGTGCCTAAAACCACCTTCTAATTTTCCTTTAAAAGGGCACCAAGGGGACTCATTTGCAAGTTTGGCCAGGAGGAAAGGTTCTTCCATTATGAAGTTCACAAGGAGTCTTCTCAACATCTCTATAAGTTCTAGAAGCTATGGGAAGTTCTACTCCAACATCTTCTTCTTCTTCCTCTCCCATGGGTTTCTAAACCCCTTGTGATCACCCAGGGAGGAATGTGATGTAATCCCGAGCTTCAAAGTTGTATTATTTTGAATGATATTTTTAATTCCAGGTTGTATGTTGTTTTTAATCATCCTATATTTTTATTTAATTGAGTTATATACTGGTATTTTATACTCAACTCAAATGGTCATGTTTGGGGGTACCCTTTCATGTGATGTTTCACAAAACGTTCATCCCCTTTTCATCCCTCATTCAATTACAGTATTTGTGTGGTTAATGTTGTACAATTTAACTCACATAAGCACTGTAAATATCATTAAAATTATGTCATGGTTCCACAATGAAATAACATGCAAACCTAGATAGCACATCGAATTCTTCATGTTTTGCCTTGGTGAGTTTCAGTTATGATGTCGAACACAAATCACCCAATCATCGGCCGTGTCTGGTGAATTGTTATGTGTTTTCGACTGAAACATAGGAGGTATCCTAGTATAAAAATAGTAAAATTATGATTCTAGGTGTTACAGACCATGGATTAAAAGATCACAACCCCATCCCTTGAAGCGATTAAGGATGAGCATCAAGAGACTTCCCCGGGTTGATCACGTTTAATCAATCTTGTTCATCTTTACATTGTTTTATCGCTTTAATTTTCTATTTTCATCTTTAATCATAAAACCCCCACATTTTACAAAAATTAATTAATATTATACTTTCACAATAAAAACCCTCTTCATAAATTAATTATCTAAGGCTCCATCGAGAGACGACCTAGGGTTGCTGCTATACTGCAGAAATTCTAGTCAAAATTAAACAACTAATTTGATGCGCTCAACAACGCGATCAAATTTTGGCACTGTTTCTGGGGAGCCAAGATCATTTTTTTCATTATTTCGTTTTATTTATTTATTTTATTTCTTAATTAGTACTCCTTTAAATACCCCACCCCCATTTGATTGTTTTTGTTTTGGATTTTGTCTTTATTTTTGGTTTTTTGTGCCTTCTTTATCTCTATATCTTTCTCTTATTCTCCATCTCCCTCTATAATTTTGTATTACAATATTATATTCTCTTTTCACACTTCTTATGTGATTTTATCCTTATTCAAAAAAAAATACTTCACAAATTATTTTCATGACCCGATCTGTTAAAGAAACACTACTTGAATTTGACCCTGAAATTGAAAAGTCACTTCACAGAGAAATCAAGGCATCTAGAAAAGGTCAATCAAGTAACATTGAGGAACCCCAGTTGGAACCTCAAGTGGTCCTAAACCAATACAAAATGGAACCCAATAAAACCCAAGAAAACATGGCTACAAATAACCAAACTTTAAAAGAACTGAACACCCCTGATGTGGAGTACCAACAGGCGTACATCCAATATCCCAAGGAAGCAGCCGACATTGAGCTGAGATCTGGTCTCATCCACCTCCTTCCCAAATTCCATAGTCTTCCTGGTGAGGAACCTCACAAACATCTCAATGAATTTCACATAGTGTGCTCCACCATGAAACCCCAAAATGTGTCTGAGGACTTGATCAAGTTTAGGGCCTTCCCTTTCTCCCTTGATGGTGTATCCAAAGATTGGTTATACTATTTTCCTACCACAATTGGGGGATGGAATGACCTAAAAAGACTTTTTCTATAGAAGTTCTTCCCTGCCTCCCGAACTAATTAAATTAAGAAAGACATATATGGAATTAGGCAATCACAAGGAGAGACCCTTCATGAATACTGGGAGTGATTCAAAAGACTTTTCTCAAGATGACCCCACCACCAAATTAGTGAACAACTTTTAATTCAATACTTATATGAGGGACTTATCCCCATGGATCGTGGAATGATTGATGTTGTAGCTGGTGGTACCCTAGTTGACAAAACTCCATCTTCCTCTCGTGACTTAATAGCCAATATGGCTCAAAATGCACAACAATTTTGTACATGAGCTATTGCACCAACCTGAGGAGTTCATGAGGTAAGTCATTCATCCCTAGAAAAAAAGTTAGATACTAAAATTGATGAAATGCATACCCTTCTAAGGCAATTAGCTCAAGAACAAGGTAACTCACACCCTACTTCTATTCCATTACATTGTGAGATTTGTTCTGATAACACTCATTTTTCTGACCAGTGCCCACAACTTCAAGATTCATCTGAGTCCTGTGCAGCTGTGTTCCCAGGGCGTCCATTCCAACAAGAACCTCCCTTCATGCAAGAACTATTTAGGCCAAATCCAAATCTAGGGTGGCATGCACAACCCCAATACCGACAACGAAGAAACTAAAGCTACCCCCAAGCAGAATTGGTATCAACAAGGCCAAGGTCTGCAACTTTCTTATCCTTCAACTTCTAAAAAACAATCATCCTCCTCCTCCCAAATCTGAACCAAGCCTCGAGGTCATGGTGAAACAAATGGAAACCTAGAACCTACAGTTCCAATATACCACATAATCATCAATTCATGATTTGCGATCTCAAGTGGGACAATTGGAAAATTCCATCGGTGAGCTTAAGATGCAAGGGTGTGGACAAATACCATCCCATCCCATTTCCAATCTGAAGGACAAAGGTAATGTATGTGAAATTACACATTGTAGTGGTAATGAAGATTCTCCTTCTACTGATTCTACTCAAAATGTATGTCCCCCTCTTGAAAACACTCTTCCTCCACCCATGAAATATTCTAATGAAGAAAAACAAAATAAAAATTACAATAAAATTATCATTGAGGATTCCCATGAACAATCAATTACTCTTCCTTTCCCACAAAGACTCTCTAAATCTAGAAAAATTTCCGATAATGATATTAATAATGAGATAATGGATACATTTAAAAAAGTTCAACTTAATATTCATTTATTGGATGCAGTCAAGAAAATTCCCCATTATGCCAAACTTTATAATGAACTTTTCACCCATAGACAAAGGTTGAAGGGGAATGAGAGAGTCAACTTGGGGAGGAATGTCTTTGACTTGATTCAACCATCAATGGCAAAAAAAATGCAAGGATCCAGGCAGATTCACAATACCTTCTACCATAGGGGAGACCTTCTTTTATGATGCTATGCTAGATTTAGGTGCTTCTATTAATGTAATGCCTCACTCCGTGTATACATCTCTACTGGTTGGAGATCTTAAACCAACAGGCATTGTCGTGCAACATGCCAACCAGAGTACAACGCATCCAAAAGGAGTGATTGAGGATGTCCTTGTTAGAGTGAAGAATCTCATCATCCCCGCTTATTTCTACATTCATGAGATGGAAGATACCCGAACCCAAGGACATGCTCCTATCATACTTGGGAGGCCATTTCTAAAAACAGAAAAGACGATCATCAATGTTCACAGTGGTACATTGTCCATGGAGTTTAGTGGAGAAAAGGTAAGTTTTAACATCCATGAGGCAATGAAACACCCCATTGAAGAGCACTCCAATCTTCCTGTGTATTCGATGGATGTTCTCTCAAACAATGCATACACACACAATTATCTCCTCAACCCAAACTCAGATTCATTTTTTTTTCTTCACCCATGGATGATTTGAGTTTTGATTCACGTTTTGAGTGTTGTGTGGGTTCTTAAAAGTGTAAATTTTTAGCGTTAATTGATGAGTGTGTTTATTCTGAGGTACCCATGTCCGTCGATGATTCTGCAAATCTCATTTCTATAGATTCTCAATCTTTAGAGAATAAACATGAGCAGATATACAATTTCATGGACCTCACTCCCCCTAAATCCACAACCACGATACAAAATCCCCCGGTGTTGGAATTAAAACCACATAAATCAAATTTAAAATATGCATATCTTAAGGGTATTGACCAATTGCATGTCATTATTTCCAATAACCTCTCTCAACAGCAAGAATCAAAATTGCTCAAACTTTTGAGAGAGTGTAAAAAGGCAATAGGATGGACATTGGATGATATTTATGGGATTATCCCATCTATTTTTATGCACCATATACTTTTGGATGATGAGGATAAACCCGTAAGTTAGGCACAATGCCGGTTGAATCCCACTCTCCTTGAAGTGGTAAAAGTGGAAGTCAGTAAATTACTTGTTATAGGGATCATTTATCCTATATCTGATAATAAATGGGTTAGCCCAGTGCAAATTGTGCCTACAAAAAATTGGAATAACAGTTGAGTCAAATGAAAGGAATGAATTGGTTCTAACACATGTGCAAAACAGTTGGTGAGTCTGTATTGACTACCTTCGACTGAATCAAGCCATGCGGAAGGACCACTTTCCATTACTGTTCATTTACCAAATGTTAGAACGACTGGAAAGTAAGTCCCATTATTGTTTCCTTGATGGCTATTCGAGTTATTTTCAAATCCATATATCCCCTAAGGATCAAGGAAAGACAAAATTTACATGTCCATTTGAAACATTTTCATACAGAATGATGCCATTCAGTCTATGTAATGATCTAGGTAATTTTCAGTGATGAATGTTGAATATTTTTTCTGAGTACCTTGAGAGTTTTATGGAAGTATTTATGGATGATTTCATGGTTTATGGATCTTCTTTTGACGATTGTTCGGAACACCTAGGTTCTGTCCTCCTCCACTGCATTGAAAAAGATCTTGTTTTAAATTATCAGAAATGCCATTTTATGGTTGAGCGGGGGATAGTTCTTGGGAATGTCATTTCAAATAAGGGAAATCAAGTTGATAAATCTAAAATTGAATTAATTTCAACCCTTAAATATCCAAAATGTGTTCATGAGGTGCGATCTTTCTTTGGTCATGCCGGTTTTTACCGCCGATTCATTAAAGACTTTAGTAAGATTGCACTTCCATTGTCCCGGTTATTGTAAAAAGATTCTGAGTTTGTGTTCGATAATAATTGTTAATATGTATTCAATTCACTAAAAAAGAGTCTCACATCACCACCCATAATCCAACCACCATGGTGGGATCTGCCCTTTGAACTTATGTGTGATGCCTCTAACTTTGCAGTTGGGGAAGTTTTATCACAAAGGGTTGAGAAGTCCCCCCATGTCATTGCATATGCCTCACGTACCCTTGACCCTACCCAGGTAAACTACACAACCACTAAAAAAGAACTTATTTTGATTGTGTTTGCCTTGGAAAAATTCCGTTTATATCTTCTCAGGTCAAAAATCATCATCTTTTCTGATCATGCTGCCCTTCGTTTCCTCTTAAAGAATCCTGAAGCCAAACCCCGCCTCATTCAATGGATTCTCCTCATCTAGAAGTTTGACCTTGAGATTAGAGATAATAGAGGGGTGGATAATGTGGTATATGACCACATTAGTAGGATTTCCCCACCGTTGGACCATCATGTTGACTCACCCATACCCATTGGAGAATTCTTCCCTCATAAGAACCTTTGTGATGTTGTGGACCTTACCCCCTGGAATGCGGACATTGTGAATTTTCTAGCAACATCTAGGGTCCCCACTGATTTTAGCATTTTACAATCCTAGAGACTTAAACATGATTCTTGATGGTACATTTGGGATGAAACATATTTGTGGAGGATCTGTAGTGATCGGGTTGTTCATAGGTGTGTCCCTAACCATGAGTTCACCTCATTTTTGAGATTCTACCGCACATTGGCTTGTGGGGGCCACATTGGCTCTCAACGTACTACTCGAAAGGTCCTTGACTCAAGATTGTATTGGCCATCATTGTATAGAGATTCCAAAAGGTTTTGTAAATCATGTACTCGATGTCAATTCTGAAGGAATATATCTAAGAGGAATTAAATGCCCCAACAGCCCATGTTATTCTGTGAAATCTTCGATGCATGGGGCATTGACTTCATGGGGCCTCTTCCAAATTCATTTGTCTTTGTGTACATCTTAATATCTATTGACTATGTTTCTAAATGGGTGGATGAAAAGGCTACTAGGACTGATGACTCTCGAGTTGTTGTTGATTTTGTGAGGTCCCAAATTTTCAGTAGGTTTGGTCTACCATGATTCATCATTAGTGATCAGGGTTCAAATTTTTTCAATCTTAACAAGAAAAACGTGCTTCGTAAGTATGGAGTTGTTCATAAAGTCTCCACTGCATATCATCCCCAAACTACCGGACAAGCATAAATTTCAAATAGATAAGTTAATTGAATCTTTCATAAAATGGTACAACCCAATAATAAATATTGGAGTTTGTGTTTAAATGATGCACTTTGGGCATACCGTACACCTTTTAAAACCCCAATCGGAATGTCACCATACAAAATTATGTTTGGAAAGGCTTGTAACCTCCCAGTGGAGGTAGGACACCATGCATATTAGGCTGTTAAAGAATGTAATATGAACCTTTCTGATGCAGGTGAGTAAAGAAAGATGTAGATTCAAGAGTTGGAAGAAATTCGACGTGATTCATATGAAATATCCTAAATATATAAAGAGAAGACAAAGGCTATTCATGATAGAATGATTCACCAGTGGAAGTTCTATATTGTTGAGAAGGTCCTCATGTAAAATTCCAGGCTTAAGCTCCACCCAGGTAAGCTTCGTTCTTGATGGATCGGCCCTTATACTGTTACTAATGTTTACCCTTTTGGTGCAATAAAGGTTTTTCATGAGCAGAGTGGACAAAGTCTTAACATCATTGGGAAGTGACTTAAACACTTCTAGGAGGATTTTACAAAGAATCTGGTGGAGTAAATCAACCTTCTCGATGCATCATACCAATACAACACAACAGGTTTTATCCTTCCTTCTCACATTCTCAATTATTTCAGTGAGGAAACTGCATACTCTAGGTGTGGGGGGGGGGGGGGGTGGATACATACCTGGGTTAGTAATTTTCATTTTTTTCTCCTTTTGTTTTCTCTTTTTGGCCTTCTTTATGGTATTTTCATTTTTCCCCATCAATAATACTGAAGTTCCATGATTTGGAGACCATAAAGTGGGGAAGTAAAAATACCATAATGAAGGCTAAAAAGAATATTTCTATGAATTTACCATCAAGGATTCATTTTTTAGTGAACTGGTTTTATGTTAATGATATAAATGGTCGTATCTATGTGAAACCATTGAGATTATTGATGCCCTTTTTTTGGAAAACTATGTCACTAATATCTCCACAAATTTGCACTGGGCCACAAAGTGTGATTATTTCTTACTTAATATAAGGTAAATATATGTTGGGTTAATATTTTTCATCTTTAACTGATATTTCTATACGTTCGGTCCTTATCTGATCTATTTCATTATTGTACCAGATTGAATTATGCATGTGTACCTAATGTCCGACTGTTGTACACCCTCAAAAAAATTGTTGTGTCTTGGGTAGTTCAAAAACCACTCATCCTCAACCTTTTATCTTTTTATACCTATTTCAATTAGTGTCGTGAGGAGATCAAAAAAGGGTTGAGAGATGAGTGTGGGATTTGGTTTAATTGCAACATCAAAAAAATATAATGAATGAGGGGAGTGATGAAATGTGCAACATATGGGGATATCTAGGTCGGGAGTTTATGGTTTGACTTCTAGGAATGCCTAAATGAGTGGGTCCTGAAATATGATTGAAAATGATGTAGGATAGGTTCGGTGACAAAATCATTCAAGCTAAAAAATGTTAAAATAACATATATTTATTGGATAGCAAGAGGAAAGAATAGCATGGAATGGTTTTCAAACACACACATGGAGAGTTAGTGTCATGGTTTAATTATGAATTCCTTTCTCAATTGGGTATCGTGAATATTTTTGAATTTCTCTATGATATGATTTATGATACATCTTTTTCTATATTCACTAGGAAGAACTCCTTGGTGTGGTTCGTGCATTGATCACATTACATTAAATAAAATTTCTTCAAATGACAAATCTTCAAGATATTTGAAATAAATCTATATATATGAATCATTGTATTTGGATATGTGACTTTTCCAAGGAGTGCAAATGTTTAGGTGTGGGGGGGTGATCGTACCACGATTCTCTGTTTTATTCCACCCTTACACCACTGTTTTAAACTAGTTTTGTAATGAATATTCCAAATATAATCATAAATTTCACTTTATGTTTTAATAATTTATTTAATTTTAATCAAAATTATAATGGGAAATTTTACTTGTTTTTATTATTTCAATGTAGGTGGAGGTGATTTGGAGGGCCTTTGATGAAGTGGAAGAAAAATGGGCCAAAATTGCATGGATCCATGGACACCTGTCCACTGTTTTGAATAGTACACGAAATCCGTTCATTCTAATGGGCTGATGTTTTGTGGTCATATCAAAAATTAAATAGGATACATTTCATATTGAGGAGACCGATCATGATTCGGCTTCTATGGGGCCCATCCTACCTGATCTGTCCAAGCCACCGAATTTGGACCAAGTCAAATGCGGTGTCCTATATTTTATCAATATCTTGAGCTGTAGTTATCCAAATGTTTCCAAACCTTTTGTGGATACATTCAAGAGGTAGGGCTCAAACTTTTCTATTTTCTCCAAAGTGAGATAAGGCTGTCTGAATACATAAACACGTGGTACAACTAGATTTATGAAATCTATGTGCCTAAATCCACCTTCCAATTTTCCTATAAAAGGGAACCAAGGGAACCTCATTTGAATGTTCGGCCGGGAGGAAAGGTGCTGCCATTTTGGAGTCCCCAATGAGTCTTCTCAACATCTCTAGAAGTTATGGAGGATATGGGAAGTGCTACTTCAACATAATCTTCTTCTTCCTCTCCCATGGGTTTCTAAACCCCTTGTGATCAACCGGGGAGGAATGTGATGTAATCCTGAGTTTCAAAGTTTTATTATTTTGAATGATCTTTTTAATTCCAGGTTGTATGTTTATTTTCCTCATCCTCTATTTTTATTTAATTGATTTATATTCTGGTATGTTATACTCAACTCAAATGATCATGTTTGGGGTACCCTTTCATGTGATGTTTCACAAACCGTTCATCCCCTTTTCTTCCCACATTCAATTGCGGTATTTGTGTGGTTTATATTGGCCAATTGAACTTAAATAAGCAATGTAAATATCATGAACATTTATTTCATGGTATCACAATGAAATAACATGCAAACCTGGACATCACATCGAATTCTTCATGTGTTGCCTTGGTGAGTTTCGGTTATGATGTCGAACACAAATCACCCAATCATCGGTGGTGTACCGTGAATCGTTATGTGTTTTCGACTGAACCCTAGGAGGTATCCTAGTATAAACTCAGTAACATTATGGTTCTAGGTGTTACAAACCAGGGATTAAAAGATCATAACCCCATCCCTTGAAGCGATGAAGGATGAGCATCATGAGACTTCCCCGGGTTGATAATGTTTAATCAATCTTGTTCATCTCTACATTGTTTTATCTCTTTCATTTTCTATTTTCATCTTTAGTCATAAAACCCTCAAGTTTTACAAAACATCATTCACTTTATACTTTCACAATCAAAACCCTCTTTTTAAATTAATGATCTAAGGCTCTGTCGACAGAAAACCTAGGGTTGCTGCTATAATGTAGAAATTCTAGTCAAAATTAAACAACTAATTTGACGTGCTCGACAACGTGATCAACACGATCCTTACTATTCATTCATACGAGAAGAGAAAAACACCCATGACCAAGTCAAAACTCACACCAAACCAAGTCTCTATGTTCCATCCTTGATTTCATGTTAATTAATAATGTTTAAATAAGTTTCTGCACCTACTCAGGCAACTAGTAAGAATAAGCACATGCCAAGGAAAGAATACACCCAACAACAATTTAAGCATTCACACCCGGTTCTCCTATAAAGTAACAACAATAAAAGGATAAGTGAGATCCCTTGAAGTACTGGATCCAAATAAAACCCCAAGATACATCCCCATGTTCCCAAAATCTAGGAGCCAACGGTTTCCCAACAACAGAGGATCCCACCACAATTCGTGATATAATCGGAGTAATCATACATCATCAAAGTATAACAACCGGGGATCCCATCCCCACCCCCAATGCCCCATCAATTTAATCCCCCATCTAAGAAATCCATAAGGTCACCCACAATAGCCCGTGAAGGGAAAACAACCAAACCACCACCACCAATACCAGGAAGACCCATGCAAGTATTTTTAGATTTAAAAGATTTAACACATTCAATGATTTCAATTCCACCAGGCTTAAACTGAGATTATCATAGAAAAGGAGTTGATCCTATTGCTTCAAATTTATTTAGCCGAATATACATAATTAACCAATTTCCCTTTCACAGAAAAAAAGGTTTAACAACCAAAATACAATCTATTTAAACATCACAAGGGGTAAGGGTTTATTAATGCACAGAGAAAGACCACTAACGGAGATGATTTGTTGTAGGTGTAAGCCATCACACTTCAGAAACCATTAATCGTGGAAGATGTGAAAAAAAGAGCAGCATCATCGATCACACCCATCACCTTCATTATTTTGAATATGTTTATTATCATCTTTAATGTTTGGTTCATCCAATTCTACAGATACAGTAGCGTACCCACCCATTAAGATACACAGAAAGGAGATACTAAGGTGAAAACCCTACCTGACGATCAAGGATTGACGTTATATCCTCCTGTGGAAATTGGAAAATATGAATGGCGGGAACTCCATGGAACATAAAGGTAAAACCTCGTAACAGGGGTACGGCTCATCGGTATGATGGGTACTCCGAACAGGATGATCGAGAAAAAGAAACGTATGGAAAAGAATTTAGGTTATAAAGGCCGATAAGGGATGAGGTACAACACTCTTGGACGATAAAGATACTGAGATAAACCACATAAGGAGTGGAATCGTGGGTTGACCACGTGGATGGGACACCCCACTCAACTGGATTAATTGTTATTTATTAGGGAGGTTTATTTGTTTTTTAGATATTAATTATGTGCTTAAAACGGCCTTGAAACGCTTCAAAAAGATAAAAAGGATTAAAAGTGGGGTTACGGGGGAGGCTGTAGAAGAAAAACCCGCCAAATCTGGGTGACACCGATTGGTCTCGCCGATCAGTCCCCCTGATCGATCGTGCAGATTGGTCTCATCGATCGATCGTGTCGATCGGCCTCGCCGATTGGTTGCACTGATAGGTCGTGCCGATCGGTCTCACCAATCGGTCACAGCAATCCATCCCACCGATTGGTTGCACCGATAATTGGCAAAGGAATGGGTCATGAGGGTCAGGGTCATTATATAAGATACCTCTCAAACCATTCTCTCCATCAAGAATCAATACTAGACCTGGAGGGAGGGGGGATCTGAACAACCACCCTGGAAGATACTTCTCAAGAGTGAACCTCTCCGACATTGGAACATCTTATCTTCTGCACAAACACAAAATCCCTACCGCTCCTTCCCTATTTCATGCAAAACAAAAGGGCCAAACTGTCCGGTCTAGTGGGAGAGGGGTTTTCCTTCCTCTGTGTTAAGATACATTCCACTTTCGGCGGCAATGACTCGCCCGCACGGGTTTAGGCGCATCTGCTTTATTGCGTCTTAACTGGGGATCAGGTCCTCCCCTCCCCATCACTTCACACAGACATCCACAGAAAAGGAAACTGCACATCCATTGTCGACAATGTAAGAATTACACCACAAAAAGTACTGACAAAATAGGATAAAACTCATAACAACTTGGGGTATTGGGCATGCATCTGTGCTTCCCTCTCCCATGTACTTTCCTCAATCCCACCATGTCTCCATAACACAAAAACCAAGGGAATGGTTCGCCCAAGAAGTACTTTCTCCTTAAAATAATCGATATTGATATGTCATTCTATGAAGGTTTCATCATCTTCAATATCTAACCCTCCCCATTCGAGGACATGTGAATCGTCATGCAGATATCGTCGGAGCTAGGACACATGGAATACGCCGTGTATCCTCAGAAGCGGTGGTGGCACAGCTAGCTGATAAGACAATTCACCGACTCGTCGCAACACTTCGATGGGCTCAATGAACCTGGGAGAAAGCTTACATCCTCTTCCAAACCACCGCTATCCACACCGAGGGGAGACCTTCAAGAATATGTGGTCCCCGACCTCGAACTCCATGGGTATCCTCCTATAATCAGCACATGACTTCTTTCGGTCCTCAGCTGCCTTCATCCTCTCTCGTATAAGCTGAAACTTTTCTGTGGTGCTCTGCACCACCTCCGAGCCAAGAACACATGCTTCCACAACCTCATTCTAGCACACGGGTGAGCGACACGGTCATCCATATAGTGCTTCGAATGGAGCCATTCCAATAGTAGAGTGATGGCTATTATTGTAAGCGAACTCTACTAGAGGAAAGTGTAGCACCCATGATCCCCCAAAGTCCCTAATACATGCCCGCAACATGCCCTCCAAGGCCTGGATGGTACGCTCTCTCTGCCCATCTATCTGGGGGTGGAAAGTAGTTCAAAGATGTAGCTGGGTGCCAAAATCATGATGCAACCCCCTCCAGACTCATTTGGTAAAACGTGCATCCCTGTCCGAGACTATGGAACTCGGAACTCCATACAACCGCACTACCTTTTCCACATACTTTCGTGCAAGAGCGTCCACTCCACTTGATTCCTTAATCGCCAGGAAGTGAGCTGACTTCGACAATTGGTCCCCTACTACCCAAATAGTGTTGCAGCCTCCTTGCACTTTGGGTAGTCCCATGATGAAATCCATCGAGATGTCGTCCCACATACACTCGAAGACATCTAAAGGTTGCAACAACCTGCCTGGAATACGGTGTTCAGCCTTCACCTGCTAACACACTAGGCACTTGGCCAAAAACTCTACCACGGCTCGCTTTACTCCGAGCCACCAAAACTGCCTCTTCATACCCTGGTACATCTTGGAATTTCCCGGGTGTACTGCTAGGGTTGAGTTGTGGAACTCACTAAGGACATGGCCGCGCATCAACTCTGGAGCAAACAACTTTCTTCAGAAAGGCCTCCAGTTCTGACCATCCTCCATCCACCCTTCTAGAGCATGGGCCTGGTCAAATAGGTCACGCATCACTTCGCACTCTGAGTCTCCCCACTGAGACTCCTCCACTAGACCTAATAGAGAGGACTGTACTGTCATCTAATACACGCAACCTCTACCACTATCCATCCTCGCATCCATGTGAAGGGAAGCCAACTCCTCCATATCCCTCCAAGTGTCTTCTGACTCTCGGACCGCATCCCTCTGTGACTTCCTGCTTAAGGAATCAACCACCACGTTTCCTTTCCCTAAGGTGTAGGAAATCTTGAAATCGTAATCCAGGAGGAACTCCATCCACCTTCGCTGTCGTATGTTTAGGTCCCACTGGAAGAAGATATATCTCAATATTTTGTGATCTGTGAAAACCACAAAGCGTTTTCCGATGAGGTAATGCCGCCACAACTTTAGTGCAAAAATGACGGCTGCAAGATCCAGATCGTGGGTGGCATAATTACGTTCATTAGGGCATAGCTTCCTATACCCATAAGAGATCACCCCTTGTTTCTACATTAGCACACATCCAAGGCCTAGTCCTGAAGCATCACAGAACACCTCATACGTCACCCCTTCTTATGGTAGTTTCAGCACTGGGGCACTAACTAATTTTTCCTTCATATAGCTGAAGGCTTCCTCCCACTGCTCACTTAAAATGAAAACCTGGTCCTTCTTGGTCAAGGCTATCAAAGTTGTTGCAACTCGAGAAAATTTGGGTACAAACCTCCAATAGTAACCTACCAGCCTGAGGAAACTACGGACCTCTTCCATGTTCTTGGGTGCTATACAAGAAACAACCGCCTCAACCTTTGATGGGTCTACCGCTACCCCGTGTTCGGACACTATGTTCCCATGTAACTGTACTTATCATGTCCAAAACATGAATTTCGAAAACTTCCCATAGATCTGGTTCTATTGGAGGACCTCTAAAACCATCCTCAGATGCTCTACGTGGTCCTCCTCTGATCTTTAATAGATCAGGATGTCATCGATGAACACAACTACGAACCGATCCAGGTACTCCTGAAATACTGAGTTCATATGTCCCATGAACATAGTCAGGGAGTTTGTAACACCGAAAGGCATGACTGTAAACTTGAAGTGCCCATATCTTCACCTAAAGTCTATCTTCGAGATGTCTCCCTCCTTCACCCTCAACTGGTGATATCTAGACTACAATTAGATCTTTGAGAACTATCTTGTCCTTTTCACCTGGTTGAAAAGATCGTCTATCTTTTTAAGAGGGTAGCTATTCTTGACTGTTACCTGATTCATCCTCCTGTAGTCTATGCACAACCTAAGACCACCATCTGCCTTCTTTGAAAACAAGACTGGATCACCCCACAGTGACAAACTCATTCGAACAAAACCCTTATTCATCTGATCATCGATCTGAATCCGCAACTCCCATAGCTCTGTAGGTGCCATCCGGTAGGGTGAAATTGAAATCGGACGAGCACTAGGCTGCAAGTCTATCCCAAACTCGATATCACATCGAGGGGGTAGAGTTGTCACCTCCTCACGGAAGACATCCATAAAATCCTTGATGATCCGTGGTACTTCAACCATCTCAGCATCCACTGACTCTACTGACAGCTCGGCTAACAAGGAGAGGAGGGTTTTCTCTGGCCTGCTACCCTTCTGGCCACTCCACTCACCGGTGAAAGTAACACGTTTTCCACCCAGGTGTGAGAACACAACCCTTCCTCGGAAGCAGTCGATGATGGAACACATAGAGAACAACCATTTGATGCCTATGATGAAATCGTATGGAAGGATCTATAGAAGTAGTAGATCCCTAACTGACTGATGTGGCCCTATCATCATCCTGGAACCTCTATAAAAATATAACAAGTCGGTCTGACTTCCGACAGCTGTGCTCAGCACCAGGGGTACTGGAATACTCTTGGCATCTAGTCCCAGAGCACGGGCCAGACCGGGTGCAAAAAAGGAGTGCGAATCTCCGGTATCGAACAAGGCATAAGCAAGGGTACTAAACAAACTGATCGTACCATGAACAACCTCTGGTCCCACTAGAACTACTGCCTCTGCGGCATGAAACTGTCCAAGACCTGCTCCTCTACCCCTCAGTTGTCGGCCACCTAGCCATCCACACCCTGGTTGAGGTCCCTGAGGTGCACCCTAAGGAAGGCCTCCCCCAGAAACATCTACACTTGGAGGAGCGGTAGCTCGCTTCCCCTGCTGCTTCTGCTGTTGAAAGGGTCTAGCTGGAAGCTGTTGTGGGGGAGGGTGTTGGGCATGTCTGCCACTGCCATACTAAACTCGGTCTGGGAACTGATTCCGGAGATGTCCATGGCTCCCACATACGAAGCACCTCAGTCCTGGGTCCAAAGGGAAGGTGCGAGGACCAGGGGACCAGAACTGGAACTGATGCAGCCTGCTCCCTGCTTGTCAGAACCTAGAGGGTCCCGATGCTGGACGTCGGGTGCTGACAGACGTTCCTTTTGACGGGCCTAGATGATCCCTCTATCATGACACACCTTCCAGTGTGTTCATCCTCTCTACCACTTCTACATTCTTCTAAACCTCCATGTATGTCAGAAAGTTGAAGGGGGTAATGGCGTACTGGAGGGAAGGTCAGAGTGCCTCCTCTAAATGTCTCGCCCAGGACTCCTCATCCAGAAAAAGGTCCAGAGCAAAGTGGAGGAGATTCTTGAAATTGATCCCCATATACCTTACCAACATGCTCCCCTACTAGAGGGAGAGTAGCTTCGGCCTCTTCTCTGCCTTCATTGTAGAAGAGAGGAATTCGGCCTGAAACTCCTTCTCGAAATCAGCCCATGCCACCTCAGCCTCTCTCTTCTCCTCCAGGTAGAGCATCCACCACTGAAGCAACACTCCCCGCATCTGGCTCACGGCCAGAGGAATCCAGTACTCGGTCGGAGCCTGGATCAGGCCGAGGTCTATCACCAACTCCCATAGACAGCCCTCCATCTTCACGTTAGAGGTTCCGCCCTCGTACTACTCGAGGCTATGTTGCTGGAAAGCTCGAAGCATCTTCTGCCACTGGTCATCCTCCTCCTCTTGACCATCCTTCTCCATATCGGCCAAGTCATCCTCCTGGACCTCGATCACCAATACAACTCATGGTCGTCTCCCGGGTGCCATTGCTTCAAGTTAAACAAGGAATGTCTATTCCCAGGTAGTGAAGAATATTGTCCATACATTTTATTTGACTTATTTATTTATTTTTGAATCCCCAAAACACCCAAAAACATGAGAAAAAAAGACATTATGATGCATGTACCTTTCCTAGGGTCTCTACCCTACAATCAGTGTATCCAAACATGGTCGTTCGGTAGGTCCAGAGTCCTTGCATCGGATCACGGGGGCCCCTAAAATCCTGTGTCCTAGCCGGTCTTACCTGGCCTAAATCACACACCAATTTCACCCAACATTGTTTCCCTACCATCCCATGCAATCCTCACTGTTCCTAACTCCAGACTCCATCCTATCTCTCAACCTTCTCTGATACCATTATGTCACGATACGCCTTCACCAAAAGGAGGGAAGGCTCAGTAGATTGCCAGGCCCTTCCTTCTTTAAGTTTAAGGAGAGATAATGACCCCCGAAACCTGCCTTCAATAGGTCCCGAAGTTGCGACCAGCATGAAGGGTATATAATTACACATTAAATGGAAGGAATTACAGTATTCCATTTAATAGGATCAGGAGATAAGATACAAAATCCCAAAACACCAATTCTAGAAGTGAATCTAAATCCAAGAACCATTCTCAATGCATGCTACAAAAGTAAAATCCAAAAAGTATAAGGAGACTACAAAGCAAAAATACAAAGAAGAAAGAACAACAGCAACTGTGATGATCTGCCATAAGGTCTAAGCTAGTATGGTCCAACATGATCCCCGAAGACCACCTGGAAACCTGAAAGCTGTTGTATATATGTAGGGTGAGCATACAAGTATACACAGTAGGGAAAAACCAAAGACTCTCGTTCACAAGTGGGGATGTATACTAATTCCCTGTGAGAAAATAGATTACTCAGCACCTAACAATGAAACTAACCACCCAAGCCTCACCAAGGCATAGTCCCCAAATAACGCAAATCAAATGTAATGTATAGTAATAACACATCAATGTTTGGGTACCCCATGCCAATTTCCCACTGGTTATTGAAGACATCCTATGCATCGAACCAATCCCTCCATTCTCACCGCAGTCCACCTGCCACACCCTCCCGCAGACACCTGGGCCAAAACCACACATCCCGCCTGCAAACACCTAGGCCACAACCACTAACCCACCCGCAGACACCTAGGCCACAACTGTCACACGTAACCACACCCGCAAACACTAAGGCAAGAACAACCGCTTCCACGCCCGAAGACTCCTAGGCTAGAAGAACTACTGCCACGCCCGAAGACACCTGGGCCTCATCCTGAAGATACCTGGGAAACCACCTACCCGCACACACCTAGGCCAACCACCACACTACCCTGCCCGAGGATTCATGGGCTAATAATGGACTTCAGACCATCATAGCCTGCCCGAAGAGTCTTGGGCTATTCGGGAAAGGGAGCAGAAAAGGAGTTAATAACCATCCACTCATAAGACTGTTGGGAAAATCACCCCCCCCCCCCCATGAAGTGGGGGTGTTCGACACTATGTTCTCAACATGGGTGGGGCGTGAATAAGAAACACAAAAACTACAAGTTTATGTATTGGTAGCAAGCACTCACACAATCTAGTTTTTCCTTCAGCCAGCCTAAAGAACACTATCCTTACTATTCATTCATTAGAGAAGAGAACAACACCCATTCCCAAGTCACAACTCACACCAAACCAAATCCCCATTTTCCATATTTAATTTCATGTTCATTAAAAATGATTAAATAATTTTCTTCACCTACTCGGGAAACTAGTAAGCATAGGCACATGCCAAGGAAAGAATACACCCAACGACAATTTAAGCATTCGCACCCGATTCTCTTGTAAAGTCACAACAACAAAGGGATAAGTGATATCCCTCGATGTACTGGAACCAAAGAAAACCCAAAGATACCGCCCCATGTCCCCAAAATCCAGGAGCCAACGGTTTCCTAATAATAGAGGATCCCACCCCAATTCGTGATATAAGAAGATTAATCATACAACCTCAATTTATAACAACAAGGGATCACATACCCACCCGCATCACCCCATCAATCTAAGCCCCCATCCAAGAAAGCCATAATGTCACCCGAAACAACCCGTGACGGGAAAACAACCAAACCACCACCACCAATACCAGGCAAACCCATGCGAGTATTTTTAGATTTAAAATATTTAACACACTCCATGATTTCAATTCCTCTGGGCTTAAACCGATGTTATCATAGAAAAGGAGTTGATCTTGGTGCTTCCAATTTATTTATCCGAATATACATAATTAACCAATTTCCCTTATGTAGAAAAAATGGTTCACAATGAAAATACAAGCCAATTAATCATTAAAAGGGGTAAGGGTTTATTAATACACAAAGAAAGACCACTAATGGCCATGATTTTCAGTAGGCATATTCCTGCACACATCAGAAACCATTAATCATGAAAGAGGAGAAAAAAAAGAGCAACATCATTGATCACACCCATCCCCTTCATTCTATAGAATCCATTTATTATATTCACTAAAGTTTGGTTCATCCAATTCTACAGATACAGTAGCGTACCCACCCCACAAGATACACAGAAATAAGAGAATAATGTGAAACCCCTACCTGACGATCAATGATCGACGTTAAGTCCTTGCGTGGAAACTGGAAAACAGGAGTGGCGGGAACTCCACAGAACGCGTAGGTAAAACATCTTAACAAGGGTACGGCTCATCTGGAGAAAGGGTACTCTGAGCATGATGATCGAGAAAAATAAACATTTCGATAAGACTTTAGGTTATAAAGGCTGATAAGGGCTGAGGTACATCACTCTCGGACGGTTAAGATACAGGGAGAAACCGTGTAACGAGCGAGATTTTGGGTTGACCACATGGCTGGGACTCCCCACACGACTGGATTAATTGTTATTTAGTAGGGAGGTTTATTTGATTTTTAGATATTAATTATGGGCTTAAAAACAACCTTGAAATGCTTCAAAAAGATAAAAAGGCCTAAAAGTGGGATTACGGGGGAGGCTGGAGAAGAAAAACACGCCATTGTTGGGTGACACCGATCGGTCCCACCGATCGGTCACGCCGATCGGTCTCACCGATCGGTCGCTCCGATAATTGGAAAAGTAAGGGCTCATGAGTGTCTGGGTCATTATAGTAATTTTATGATTTCATTTAAATATAAATTAATCACTTTTAATTGTTAGAGTCTTGATTATCCAAAACATAATTTCTTTCCCTTACATGTATATTATAGATAAAAAATTAACCACAAAAAATATGACTTTTACAAGGATTAATTACAATTTTGGTACCAATTCCTAATTTTCATCTCTTTCATTCCAAGACATAAATATTCACTATATTTTTCAAGGAAATAAAAATCATTAAAAAGGAATTATTATCTCTTCAAATTCTATATAATATATCATACTGAAGAAATATGTTTAAAAATAGAAATAATGTTATCTTTATCATTACAAATTATGTGTAAAAAATAGTACCTCTTCATACGTGCCATTAGAATGATATGGGTTTTCACTTTCTCACAAACTCATTTTTCTAAAACACAGACATATAATATTACATTTATCAAAATTACTAATTTATTTTTTTTCTCAAATTTAGTGATCGTCCAAAATTTACTTTCTTCTTCAAAAGCCCAAAAATTCCTTTAAATCATTACTCATACTCTTCATCCGTAGTGATCTTCTAGAATATACCGATCAGAGTCCATATATTTCTTCTCTCTAACTCTTAGATATAACAAGATATGAATAAAATTACACAATATATAAAAAGATATAGATTTTAAATATGGACTCAAAATTTTATATATTCTATATTAATTAAGAGTTAATCAAACGATTTCAATTATACAAATGATATTAGAGGTAGAATTAATTAAAACTCACATAAATTATGGTATCAAAATTCTTCATGAAATCCATAAATATTAGCTATAATCAGGAATCAATCTTAATTAATATTTTAATTTGATGTTAATATCACCATGATCATAATAAATTTTACGTAACCTAAATATTAACTAAAATAACTGGAATATTTGGAATCTTCCATTTCATAAACATATGATAATTATAAAGGAAACTTATCTTTGTTCCCATCATCATAAGAATTTTATACATCATTGAATAAAAATTCCATACCATATTGAGACATTATAAAAAACTCTAACAAAGCTCCTATACTTATGTTATTCTCCTTTCAATGATATATTATTTTATTCAAATATTATCCTCCAGTATTTAAAATTCACCAAAAACCATCATCATAGCTACTTATCATCTTAACCACAACACATGAAAAGATTGTAAATCCTTAGTTTGGGAAATGACCGTATTAATATCCATTACATAAAATTCTTGTTATAACTTATATTAAAAATAAATTGGATACTTCCAATTCACCACACATTATCTACTCATCTAAGATCGAATCATAGTTTATCTCCCAATATCATTAAGGTTTGTAACATTAATATATCAATATCGCTCCATCTGAAAGTATTTCTATACTATCATCTATAATTATTAAAATACCTTATCTCATGATAACTTTTAGACTCATTTATTTCTACCAATTAAATCTATAATTTTTCAATTCTCAATGCACATGACATTTATAAAAAAATATTTAATATTATAAATATTATTAGATATTTATATTTGACACATTTTTGAATCCCTTCAAAAAATATCATTATTATGTAATAAGAATCCTGTTTAGTCAAAATATTATGAAAATTCATTGAATTAGAATATTTCTAGTACACTCACCTTATATCTGCTTTCTTGTGAACTCATTTCCAATTGATCATCTGCACCCATCATCTTCTAGACATCCAAATAAAAATATTATTATAATTTCATCTTTTAAACATCTAAATATAATTAATAGAATCTTCATTCATAATAAACATGATAATATCTGAAAAAAATTATTAATAACCTTATATTATATATTCATTGTCATTCCACTAGAACATACGATTCATCTTCTCCAACTACTCAAAAACATTCTTAATAAAAAGTTTGAAAACAAATACAACACATTGAATAATTCTAGAAATTTTTTCATAAATTATAATAACAATACTCATATTATAAATAATAAAACAATTTTGGCGATGTCATTTCTATTATTATATTCATAAATGTAACATTGAAATATTTAATGGAATTTCACTTCATTAAAAATAAATTTAATCACTTTGACAATTGATGTTCCATATAACACTAGCCATATATGAACTCCAAAATATAATTTTTCTGAAATGACATTTATAAACTAGCTAATAAATTTCAGAGAATAAATAGTATTAACCACATTATGAAATATATAATTTTTCAACTCATTCTTAATTTTTTAATAATTATTTTATGAATATTATCAAAATTTTTAGTAATGGAATTTCATCCCTAAAATATATAATTTTTAAAAGAATTTTTTTTCTTTCATTATATGAGAAATTAAATATAATTACATTTAGACATTTTTATAAAATTTAGTTGATAAAATTAACATCAATATTTTATTCGTCATTTCAAAAATGTATTTTTACTATTTTATGAGAATTTTCTGATAAGTTTAATGATTTAGTGAACATTAACAATATTTTGAGTGAAAATTAATTATTTTAATTGAGATAGAACCCCTTTTAGGGATGTGGGGAACCCATTAAGACATTAAGGCTTAAACAATAACTGGGCCCCAACAAGAAAAAATCCCAAGGCCAAAAACAAAACATATTGCATGCGAGAACTCCTCCCAAAAATAAAAAAACATTTAGTCCATATTACATTCAAACATCGTTGCATGGATAGTTTTCAGGTTCAATAGATAATGAGCCTAGTATTAATAGACGATTCTTACCCTCTAAAAAATCCAATATATAAATAGACATGATACAGAAAAAACTATTTTCCTTGGAGCTCATCAGGAGCATCCTCTTATTGAAAATCGGTTATCGAAACCCTTGAGGTATATACCACTGAATTCAAAACCAAAATCACAGCACCGATGAAACCAAACCATTAAAAAAAACTTCTCAAAATAATTATATAGTCATGCACCAAATCATCTAAATCCAAAAAATATCGTTCAATAAGATCACTTGCTCCATAACTTAATTAAATCCACCAAAAAAATTATGAAAAATAGTAAAAAGACTCACATCAGTTCACATCCAAAACCAACCCAAAAACAAAAACTCAATAGTCTAAAACCATCACCTTTGACAGCCACCACTTTTATAAAGTATGACCTAGCACAAATATCTCATCATAGCCTACAAAACCAACAATTCCACATAGAACCTCCAAACACACCCATATCTCAAGTGGATTCGATGCAAAACACATAGGGAAGACGGGACTCGAGCACCGAACCATCCATACACTGCTGAGAAAATCCTTATCCAGATTGTAGGTGTACATGAAGTAGGCCAGAAACAGAATCACCGAGATGGATAATCCCTCAAAGTCACTAGCAGCATGCCATGAGCCCATGAGTAGGAATATCAAGGAGAGTAAACCATTGATCTATGGGGAAGATAAAGGCGATGAAATGGGAAACCAAAGAATCATAGATCCCCTTATAATCTCAGCATAAGACGATGTCATTAAAAAAATATCTATTTTCATAAAAACCCACATTTTCATTATATTTAAATGTTAGTATATGATTCTAAATTTATATCAAACTAACTTAAGTAGAATTTAGGTATATATAATACAATTAATTTTATTTAATTAATATTTATAACATATTTTTGAATAATTATATTTTTTGTCTTAAAAACAAATTTTTCTATAATTTTTTTTTATTATTTCATTTTTATAGTTAAATTTCAAATGTAATTTGGAAAATTATATGTTTTTTATTTATATGTGTAAATTTTTTATTTATAATTATGTGGTTCAAATTATATTATAATTTTGATTACATTTTTTGGAATAAAATATTTTACAAGGAAAAAAAGATATATCGTATTATATGTAAAATAATGTAGCAGGTTAAATTTAATTGGTAAAAGCCTATAATACAAAAAATCAAAAACATTAAATGTCAAGATTATTTTTTTAAATACCATAACCAACCATTTAAATATTAATTATAATTGAAATTAATTATTTTTAATACAACCAAAACTTTTTTGTCATCAAATTTGAAATAATCGTAATTTAATGACTTAAAACCATGCCTCCTCAAGTATAAATACCACACCTCACCACCCAATATCTCATCATAAACCATGAATATTTAAAAATATCGGAAAATTTGTATCTTTACCACTCTCCCCACATCCAAGGGATGTTGGAATCAACTAAATACCAATTCCACGTTCATTTAGGCTCTCCTCAAGGAGGTGATATTCAAGAGGTATCTTTCACAAACAATCTCTCTTAATTTAATTTCATTTTCCATCTCCAACTAACCAATTTAATCTATCAAGGAATAATTACAATATAATCATATATATACTATAATTTTACATTTATAATTATATATATTATAAATATTTGTTTTTTTCCTCATCTTATTCAATGAAATGAAATCATTGTCAAAATTATGGAGGATAACTATCTCCATGTATAATGATTTCTCATTTTCCATTACCACGATCAAGGGTGGTAATAAATGATTTTATAGTTAAATAAGATATTAAAATTTAATATTTATCCTATTTAATGTTCTGTAACTTATATATATACAAAATATTAAATAAAATGAATCTATTTTATGATTTCCAAAAAAAAATCCAAAATTAAATGAACATTTATCATTAACATTTTACCAAATGAATAATTTTCATGTTACAAATAAATATGATATATGAGACCATTAAAATAAATGGAAGTTAATTAATACCCTTTAATTCCACTTATTTATGTTTATTTCCATTTTAAATTAGAATATGTAATTTTACAGAAATTAATCAATCATGAACCCATGAAAAGAACACATATAAAACAATGAAAATATTAGAATATTATTAATAAATGGGTGTTAAGATATTGTAAAAGTACCACATAATTTATTATAAATATTATTATTGTTTTTTAATTAATTAATAATATTTTAACACATTTATATATGGTGGTAAATTATAAAAAACTAAAGGGGTGTGTGAGGTAAGGGTTTCTCGACTCACATTTATTTCAATAAAATATATGCCTCATTCACCAGTAATTACATATGTGTGGTATATATATAATATCATTTGATATATAATATCACGAATCTCATTAAATTAATCATATTAAATGGTTAATTTGTCAATTATTACATTTATGAGGCATATGATTTGACTAATTACAAAATTCTATGCGAATTCTTAACCCAATTTCCACTATAGGGGTTAAACTTCTACATCTTTGATTATATCAAAAAAATCTAAATTATGAAATGGATTTTGAATGTATTATATAGTATTTAAAATTATTCATGTGTATATATATGAAAAATAAATGATTCAATTCATATAATTAATTCTCACTTCAATGATATAACATTTATAAAGGAGATTAGTTTAAAAATTGTTTTTTAAAAATTTCTCTAGAAATAGATTTTTTGTTTTCATCCATGTTTTATAAAAGAATTCCCAAAATTTTTTGATATTATTTTATGATGTTTTAAATTCATTTTTAATCGTCTTTTATATTTACACAATAGTTTCAAGGGATTATTTTTATCATTTTCAAAATATTGTTCTTTATCAATTTTCCATTAAAAATATAGGACTGTTTTTTACTATATATGACATGATCATATTTTCCCTCCATCATGAATACTTATCATTTTGAAATCTCATTTAAATTATTAGAAGGTTATTTTATATGAAAATATGTCCCTTTATAATTGCTTGTCTGTTTAAATAGAAGTGATTTGAAAAAATAAATGTTGTACTATTTTAAGAATTATTTCAAGTGATATTTCAAAATTATTTTCCATATAAGATTACATTATTTAATATTAAATATTATTTAATGTTGATATTAGTCAATTTTATTATCATTATTATTTTTATGGTTGGTGTATGTGTATATTGTAATGATATTTTAAAAACACATTTCTCTTCTATGAGTAATGTTGTGATGATATGTCTATGAAGATAATTTCATTACATGGGTAATGATGTGATGAATGACATATGGTATTGAGATAAAAATAAGTATTATATTAATTATTTTATGGGGTGGGTATATATGTTGTTACAATACATTGGTTAATGACATATATATCATGAGATAGTCAGGAGTAAAAAGGGAAATAGACATAGTTCAATAAGAAAGAATTAGAACATGAATTGAACTCATTTTAGAAAAATAGGACCCAAACTGGGATTGAACCCAGTTCAGTAATAAAACACTAGAACTAGAAGTGAAATTAACTTAGTAATGTACTATTTCAACCATGATAGTTTTGAGAGTAAACATTAACTTGTATAACTTATTGTGGAGTGAACCCATTCCACCTTGATAGTCTTCAACAAATCATTTACTACTATGGAAATGATTTTTTATAAATATGTATATGCGACAATTCTATATAATATTTTAATTGTATCCTCTCAGGGATCATGTTATCATATGAATCATTTTTTATGAACTTATATGCATTATTCTATGACTAATGATTAAGATCATTGATATGTTGGGTTTAATTTTAAATTTTTTCTTTCATGTTCTTATTCTCTTATACTCATGTTCGGATTGATATCTCCCCTATTTTTTCATAATGAGCATCAAAAAATGCTCTTTATTATGTTTATTTTCTGAGTATATGAACAAATATTTTATGTATGATATATAAATGTGGGTTTGGTTATAAAGGAATAAGGGGGAGATGATTTAGATGTTTTATGAACCAGGTGTTTATGATTACATGTTTCCAAATACAATAAACCAATTATCTTATGGAAGGGTTTTGTAAATATATATAACGTATTTTCATCAATATAGATGCAATTTATTTTTATGTAGTGCATGGGTCCTTGTAATTAGAATCAAAGTAATGTTTCATTGACCATTAGAATGTAGTACGATAAGACCTTATGTAATATCCCTAAGGATAAGTATAAGTATATGTTATAATCTAATATTTGTTGGTATTGTTTATTAATAAATTAGAATTAATCCTAAGGTTTCAGAGATTGAAATTTTATAATAAATTTCCCGTGATTTTGTTATTTTCCAAATATGATTACTATTGGTGACACAGTTCTTGTTGGGTTCTATAAAATGGATGGTACTGGGAGGATTCATGTAAATGGAATGTGTTATTGACAATGTAATGATCTTAATCCTGAGAAACCAAATGAAACGGGAATCAGAAAGAGAATATTTGTTATAATCCAAATCATAAATATAATAATATGCTTAATAATATCATTTTTTTAGTATATTAACCCATATGAAAGGAGAAGTGTGGTATTCGATGGTGAATCAAGAAGAAAGAAAGATAAATTTTATTCATGTAAAGAATGTGGGGAGATGAATCATGGATAATGTTTAAATGGACCTACATGTCCATTTTGGTGTAGAAAAGAAGGTAAAAAAGTATGTAATTTCATAGGACAATTGATAGGCTAAATTACCTTAATGAATTACATTAATCGTATTCCTATGGAATCATCGATAGTTAAATGTTATCAATGTGGAATTTATGGTAATTGTGTAAACTGATACCCTAGAGGGGGAAATGTCGTGATGAAAATCGGAAAGGATATACGATTAATGGTTATATTTCTTATTATTAGGAAACAATGAATTACATATGAGATGGAACAAGTGTTATGGATTAAAATGAAGAAGCTTGGTAAATGGTTTTATAAGGAAGTGTAACAATTGAGTATTTATATATTGGAATTCATGAATAATGTTATATATATATATAAGTAATATTAGGGAATTTTCAAACAATAAAAACTCTATATAATTTTACACATTTGTATTCTAATAAAAAGTATTTGAATTTATATGTTGAATGATACCAATAAAAATGAAATTTTATTGAGGTTTTTGGGTGATATTTGTTGATATCACTTGGTTAAGGGAAAGATAACCCTTAATAAGATCATGATGATGGGACAGTAATGGGATAAACCATTTTTTTGTTATAAAATAAATATTATAGTATCGATTGACTTATAAATAATTATTGATAAGATGAAAAGTTGATTTATAGATTGATTTTATAGAATATTTAGATTTATGATATGTGGAATGATTTCATTTTTGAAATCATACACGTTTTTAACATGATTTATGGTAATAAATTATTTCCATGATTAGAGAGAATTGATGATAATGATCATACCAGGATGGGTGTGTAAAAACTAAGATCCACATCAACTTATTTAAGGGATTGATGATAATTCTATTATAAAAATATAGGTACATTAAATTAAATGTTTTGGATTTTATTTTTTTGGATGGTACAATAGGGAAACCATTTATTATATTATTTTTTGTTAAATGTTGGATGTTGTTTTTAAGATAAATTTATAACTTAAGAATATGAATATTTATGTTGGATGGAAAATTTGTGATAAATTTTTTTATGATAACATGATATATTTATAATGGCATGTCATACAATTATATATTTTATGATCTACAAGTTCTATATAAATTTTAATTTTAACATCATTACTGGGAGTAAAAAATGAAGTGTAGATTTAGCAGGGCACAAAAAAGAGTGAGATTTTACTTATGAAATGAAATTAGGTAATAATATCTTCTCAAAATCATTTTAAAAAATAAATCATATTACCATAATTTATGATGATATTAGTATACTCTTGATTACTTATTTGGATTATGGTTTTGTAGTCATTAAACTTATAATTACTATGTACTCCATCCTTCTCCATTAGAAATTTATAGTTAGAATTTTATTCCCTTAAAATATTTTCACATTCCACTAATATTCTTTTAATTATATACCTTGTTTTGTGGAGATAACCACCTTTTAAATTCCATATTTTTAAGATGATGTTTTTGATCATTTGTTAGGATGTTGGTATCTGGCAAGGGAATTTTTTAAAATCCACCTTTTATATTCAATGTGAAATTTTAAATTGAGAGGATTTGATTTTTTTTAAATTCATGATCATATCCGGATAGTAGCTTATCAATTTTAACATCCATAATAATACCTATCAGGGTCATGATGTCTTCCATATATCAATCTAAAATAAGTACATACATGATAGTTTGCGTTTACAAAACTCAGATGTCGTACTAAGGGAGCAATATGTTTTTTATGAATAACGTATGATATTGATTTTGAATCATATATATAAAGTTATATGAAATAATACCACTAACATGGTTAACATTTTGTGGTGAAACTACCAATTTGAGGAATATATGTGGGAACATGATCATGTTATTTGGTAGAGGTATGATCATTTATTTATACACGAGTGAGAAATTATGATGGAAAAATTCATTTTAATGGTGATAAAATATAACAACCCACTATTTTACATTATATATCATTTTTAGATAAATTTAATGTCTTCAATTTCATATGTCTCACATAACATCGATCTTAAAACAACAACAAATTATTATTTTAACAAAATTATTATAAACTAATAGTTAAATTAGCATGAATAAATAATGTTAACCATATTATGAAATATATAATTTTAAAACTTCTTTTTAATTAATTTTTTATTTTTTTGAATATGCAGATTATTTTTTTAAGGTTATTTTGATCCTTAATTATTTGATTTCATTAAAAATGAATTTTATTTATATTGAAGGAAAATATTAAATTAGTTTTTACACTTTTATAAAATTTATTTTATAAAATGAAATTAAATTTTGGATTCATCATTTCAATGTTATCATAGGATTAATTTTTGAGAATTTTCATAAAATTTTAATTTTTCAGTGAATAGAAAAAATATCTATTTTTATGAACCCATCATTCAATTTATATTTAAAAGTTGTTTTATAATTTTAAATTGATTTCAAAGATAATAATTCATGATTATTTATATATAAACTAACTAATTAAATTGAAATTATATTTATGAGTTATGTTTTATAATTATATTGTTGGGATTAAAAGCAAATTCTATTTCCAAAAAATTCTTTTTTCCATTACGTTATGATGGCTTGAATTTAAATACTATTTAGAAAATTAGGTGTTTCAAAATTTTAAAAATGGAAACCATATTTTTAATCGAGAGGGAAAAATTATTTTTTAGGTTCATATTAATTTTTATGTACAAAAATGTTACCATGGTTAAAAAAATACTTGTCGCATTACATGTAAAATAACATAGCTGGTAAATGATAAAAGGTAAAAGCCTAAAATACCTAAATAATACAAAATTAAATGGTTTTTATGTGTTTCTAAAACTAAATAATAATATAAAAAGTATTTATAATATAAATTCATTGGAATTAATTCCACCTAAATGTGGTTGGACTTAAATATAAAGTATTCATTATTTATTGACTTAAACCTACCCTTTATCAATTATAAATTCCACTCTTCACCCACTCATTTATCCTCACAATACTTGAATATTTTTAAAATATCTACGAAATCCTTTCGTACTTACTCTCCCGAAATCCATGTGAATCTTTTCACACATAATGGACAATTCAATGTTTATTACAGGGTCTTTCAAGAAGGTGATGTTCAAGAGGTAACATTATCAATCATCCTATCTTAATTTCATTTCATTTTATAAATTATCCTCACATAAATCATCCATCATGTCATAATAAATCCATTGTAATATAATTAATATTATTTTATTTTTATAAATTAGTATCTTATATCCATCCCATTAATTACATTCCCTAATTTAATGAAACAAAACCATTGTCTATCTTATAGTGGTTAGTAGTATCCGTGATCAATGAAGCTTTCCCTTACCACCGACAAGGTAGGTAAATAAGTATTATTAGGGACAAATAATATTATAAAGTTTATGTTATAAACTATTTAATGTTATTAAACTAATATATATACATAATATTAAATCAGAATACTAGTTTTAATGGTCGAAAAAATGCCATAATAAACAAATCATTTATTATTAAAATTCAACAAATAAATCATCATTATGTAAGTTAAAAATTGATAAATGATAAAATTTTAACATATGGATGTTCATGAATAAAATTTCATTTCAATTATTTAGTTTAATTTCCATTAAAAAAAAGACATAATTATACAAAAATGAACCAGTCATGAAATATAGAAACGAATGCACTAGAAATCAAGAGAAAATTAAAATATTATTAATTACTGGGTGGTAATATATTCTAAAATTATTACATAATTTATTATAAATATTATAAAATCAATATAAATAATTAATAATTTTTTTAAAATGTTATAACGGAGGTTATGGTATACAAAGCAAATGGTAAGCATGAGGTAAGGGTTTCATCATCTTAATTTTATTTCTACGAGATATATGCCTCATTCAACACTTTTTTATTATATGTAATATATATATTCTACTATAAAAAATATCATATCATTAATATCAATATATTCATGATATTGAATGTTTAATTTGATAATTATTACTTTTATGATGAATATGATTTGACTGATTCCAAAGTGGTAATGGAATTTATAACCAAATTTCTATTCTTTGGGGTAAACATCAACTTCCATGATTATGTCACACTCATATTAGTTATGAAATTACATTTATATAACTAATTTTGGATTTACATATGATATATGTTTGTTTATAGTGGATATATAAATTTTATTCATTTTATTATTCACCATGTCAAGGATCTAGTTTTTATATGGGACTATCTTCTATAAAGTATCTTTTTAATTTTTTATTTATAAAAATATTTTTATTTCATTAATATGAATTATAAAATTCACTTTAAAAATATTTTTTTTTTTTTTATAACTATTTAATGTGATTTTACTCTGGTATTACTTTTTACAAAATAGTGTGAATGTATTATTTTTTTTCTTTTTCGAAATGATTTTCTTTGTTACTATTCTAGTGAAAAAATAGCGATAGTGTGTTTTTGAATTTATAATTCATGAGTTAATTTCCCTATTCGAATAATGAATTAATCTTTTAATTTCTACTTTACTCTAATGAAATATTATTTCCAGATAATGTTTTTCTTTTATGATATTATTTCTTTAAAAATGATTTTAAAATAGAAATGTTGTTTTTCCAAGAATCATTTCAATTGATATTTAAAAATAATTATCCAACTAGGATAACATTATTTAATATTAATTATTATTTATATTTCTATTATTAAATCTTGTATCGTTATTATATTTTATTTATGTGTATGATGGAATGATATTTATCAAAACAATTTCCTCTCCCTGAGTTATGATATAATGAGATGTCTATGAAATTCATTTAGTAGCACAGTTTCTGATCTGATGGTTGAATTATGTTCTTATATAATAAATTTGTGTGGATTTATTATGTGATATGTGGAACCTATATCTACCTCAGATGAATTTTATAATTATTTATATATCATTACATATACATGACTTGAATATGAAGTGAACATGGTTCAGTAGGACCAGATTGTAAAAGGGATTGAACTCAATTCAATATAATATAACTTGAATCGGATGTGATCCCAGTTCAGCAATACATGAATGGAATGGGAAATGAAACCAAATAATTCTGGTATTTTTCAAAAAAAAAATAAGTATTGAGATTGAAACTGAACAACTATAATAGTCATTGTAGTGAACACATTCAACAACGACATTATTGGAAAAAGATCCTTGATCACTTATTAAACAATTTTATATGTAGATGGGTATGTGACAATTCTATGTCTTATTCCAATATTATCTACTTATGGATAATGTTATAATATGATTCATGTATTATAAACTTCAATTATGTGATTCATGCCTCATGATTACAATCTATGATATGAAAGGCAGAATTTTCAAACATTATGTTCATGTTTTTATGCCCTTATTATCATTGTTAGGTTTGATATCTCTCAGATTTACCCTTAATTGGTATTATAGGATACCCTTTTTTATATTTCATTTACAAGGATATAAATAATGTTTTAATATATTATATGTAGATACCATTCTAATTATTAATTAATATGTGGGATATGATGTAGTTTTTTTACGAATAAAATGTTTTTGTTTCAATTTTTTCATAGAAACCAACCATATATGGTTCCACTATGTTTTTGTTATATTACTTTACTAAAATTCATTAAAATAGGTTCAGTATATATGTATCAAAATTATTCAACGTTATAATAATGGTGTGTGTAAATTTTCATGTTACATCATCTATTTTTTTAGTAGTTGGAAAATGCAAATTATCTTGTTATGCTTCTTATCAGGATCAAATAATTTCCCATATTAATTATCAGTATTATAACTCCCTTTATTATAAACATTGATAGTGGACTTAAATATTTACTATATAAAATTAAAATTATGATCCATTTCTTATGTATTTTGAGAACATTAATATTTACCACAGGATTTATTCGGGTTTTCAGTATCCTTTATGGGTTTTGGTTTAGTTTACTCACATAAAACACTATAAACATACACATATAAAAAGTGTGTTTAATTTGGTTATTGTCGAAAATACCCCCAACATATTAATTTCATTATTTTTCAAGAAATTTCAATAATTTTTCAATGTTATTATAGGTAAACATTTCATTGATTGTGATAGGTATTGTTTTATTCACTGTTAAAATGGAGTACAAAAATATTTATTAAAGAATATTTAACTATAGTGATTATGTCTTTAAAAATATTGGCATTAATTCTAGTAAGTATTACCATGATATATTTTATATCCTATAAATAAATATATTTTAATATTCATCCTTTTTTTACTATCGACTTTTTTTCTAAATATTTAACGAATCTAAACATGTTATTGCATATTTTGGGTTCCAACATCGTGAGGTTGGATGGATCATCATATGTAAAAATTCCATTCAAGCTACATGGTTGACAACATTCAGGTAATCTAGGCCTACATTTTATTCAGTGACTCAAAAAATAAATCATTGTTATTTTACATCAATATAGTATTTCTTAATAGATATGAATGGTTTCCCATGTAAAATAGGAACTATGTTATATTTATTAACATTGATAATCAAAAATATGTTGTGAATGATGATTTTACACCCCATTATATGAGTGAACACATGAATTTTCCATGGTTACTTTACTAAATTTTTAGAATTTTAATGTTAAACTCATGTTGGCTTTAGATCATCTAATCATAGCTAAAAAACATAGAGGAATCTTGTTATGATAAATCCACGATTATATAGTGTTCTATTGAATGTACAAGATAATGTTTTTCATGTTATAGTTCCCAATGCATTGTTATGGTTTTAATATTTAATTATTAATAAGTAAGTTTGGCTATATTTTTCTTTAGTGATAAATATACTATTAACTGATGTAGTTGTGTTCGTCTCATCGACTAATAAAGAAGATGATTGTTTCTAAAAAGTGTTTTGGGATATAAAAATTATGTTATAATTCTTATTATTTGCTGATTTTGGAGTTAGTGTTAAGGAAAATAAAAAAAGATGATGATTGTTGATAAAATGAATAAATTATAAATAATCATGATGAGTTTAATAAAAAGGAGAATAAAATCATATGATATAAAGCATGGTAATGATGCATAATTTTATATTTAATTTATGTACTATGTATAATTTAATACTATAAATTATTTAACAAAAAATAATGATATATAAATAATTTAAAATGGTTAGTCAACTGGATGTTCAGTCTCTAGAGGGTAAAATCATTAAAAGAAAGAATAATGTAAATTCAAAATCTACAACTAGATGATAAAACTGATACAGTTATAGAAGAATTATCAAATAGATCTATTATTCATGTAATCGAACATACTGATGAAGATTGATGTTAGTGGTATTTATGGATGAATGATTAATTCACATTGACTATTATATCAACATGCATTACATATATCGGAAGACTATTGAACTAATACAAAGTATGACATCATGAAATCTAATGAATATTTAAGAATAATTTTCTATTTATATTGATGTGATGATTTATTTTCTTAAAAACATAAGGGATAGGGGAATGAATCAAATGTTGATACAAAGATGTAGTAGATTGATATGGTAAGATCACTAAATGATACACCACCATAAGTCATAATATTATGTACCAAAGGATACTATAACAAAGTTATAACCACATTAAGTCACGTAGTAAAGAAAAAAAGGATTTTATGGGGAGTATAAGATATATTTATGGAATATTATTTCACCCTAAAGAGTGTATGTTTTATTTAACAATAAAAAATTGAATACCATTATATTTAAAATGAATCAAAATCATATGGTGACCCTCAACATAAGAAGTTAGTACTAATAAGAGAATGTAAAATTCAGGGAGTGAATTAAATAAATAGATTCAAATAATTATGTAGTGATGATGTGAGAAAAATTATATATGATGCATGAGAATGTCACTAGAATATTGAGGATATAAGTTAGACAGGATTACCAAGCTATCTATGAAGTTTGAGGTCAAGCCATGTTATCCATGTATTGTGATTTCTAATGAATACATAGTCATACACACCCAAATAAATTTTGATTTTTGCAGATATGGTAAAATATTTATCTAAATGAAATAAGGAAGAATAAATTATGGTGATAAATAAACCAAAAGAATATGAAAAAAACATAAATAATCCATAAATACACTATAAGTTATATCAGGGGAGAAACTATACCATATAATGTTTGGGTTGACTAAATTACCAATGAATTTGGATTATAATAAATCAAATGTACAAAAATATTAAATGAAATTTTTATTTACTAATGATTTTCATAATATAAAAATATAATAGGGATAAAAGGAGAATAAGTTGCAAGACAATGTGAGAGCATAATGTTATTACAATGGTTTTAACTCCATAGGTAGCACACCACTTTTGTCATGGTATGTTCAATGAATCAATGGTTGCAAAAGGTTGTGAGTTGAGGGTAAGAATAGTAAAAATGGTATTAAGTAAATAATTATTTTTATATTTCAATTTATAAATTATAGGAAAATTTTATTGTTCAAAATGTACTGAGAGACTTTATAAAAACATTTTGAAATCATACTAGTATTGATGATTTTGAGATGTATTTTTAAATATCTACAATTCTTATGGCATTGTTTTTCATTCAATAATATTATTGGAGGATATTTATATAATTAAAAATATTATTAAATAAATATAATTGTCATACTCAATAAAAGAAATATTCATTAACTATTAGAAATAAGAGCTGTATTTGTAGTAAAGTAATTTTAAACATTGAATATACATTTAATGAAATATAATTATTATTTTCATGAAATAATACTATAAATAATTATTAAAAATATATATATATTTTTGATATAAATGAATACAAAATTTAATTCATAATATCAAAATTATATTTGAGTAAAATTTGGGGATTATTCTAGGAATTGTTATTCTTCCAGTCAATAGAAAAAAGAATAACTGTTTTTAGAAACTATTATTTATTTTTATTAAAAAATACCCACAATATAATGTTTTTTGTAAAAAAAATTAATATAGTTACCCTTTATTTATAAATATTCTTATTATTCACATTGTAATCAAAATTACAATTGATCTTGTTAAGAAAATGTTTTGACATAAAAGTATTTCTTTTTTTAGAAAATAAATTTTCATCATTCTTTGTCGGATTATTTAAAAAAGAATTTACTGAAAAAATAAACATTGAATTTGGTAAAAAGGATTCCATATTTTGAACATTAATAATTAATATTTTTGAACTTGTTAAGTATAATTTTCATTTGTAATGAGAAGAAAATATAGTTAAAAACATTACAACATAATAAAAAGGAAAATTGGGTTAACCTCTGTTAAAAATAAAGAATAAGTCCAATTTTCACATTAATTGTTATATTTTGATTATATTTTTTGCTTTATAAACATAGTATCTATAATAACCTGTTTTGGGACATTATTCCTTGAAAATTACATATATAATATTTTTTGTAAAGGATAATGTTAAAAATGCCAAACGATTAATTTTAATATTTTTAATATTTAATAAAATGGATGAATTTTTTTTGTTAGTATATATATTATTCTCTTATCAGGGGAATTTTTTTAAATTTTAGTGATTTAATAATTATATTATATTCCAACGCAACTCCAATAGAGTCCTTCTGTAAGTAGTAGAGAAATCATGTAAATAATTTTAAAAACACTAGAATTAATATTGTTTGGATGAGTTATAGTTTCCCTTAAATTCTATAGATAAATATAAAATATTAGGTATGTTTTATAGTTTGATATTTTAAATTTATTAATATTTTATTATCTTTAATGTCGAGCCTAATGAATAGTGTAAAAAATGACATTAATGATATTTGAGATTAAATAATATTTTTTTAATTATTTAAAAGTTATAAAAAAATTAAAGAGGAAAATTATGATTAAAATGGTATAGAAACAATACCTTTGTGATTTAAGTTTCAATAATAAAATTATTAGTAAAATTATAACCCTTTAATACTGAATAAGTCATTACCATCTTAAATGATAAAATCAATTCAACATGAGGTTAAAAATAAGGTTTAAAATTATATAAATACCTTTATAAATTTGATATTATTATTAAACTATGACCATATCCTCATTTAAATATATTTAAATCATTTTATAACAATTTATCTAAAGAAATACATATATTATATTAAAATATTTCCTTAATGTCCAATAGTTCTCCTCCATCGCTTATAATAGGAAAAACATCCCCTATTATATTTAAACCAATTTGCACGATATAAATTGATCAAATTATAAGCAATTATATTTTAAAATTCCATATTTATAAATTAGATGACCTAGAATTCGTAAAATAAAATTTCAAGGTACTTTAATAATAGATCTAAATAACATTTACCATAGAAGTGGTAACAATATTTACAGAATCATTCAATTTTATTTCTTCTTATAATTTTAATAAATATATTTTATAAAGAATGAAATAAAAATTGAAATGCAAAAATTATGCTGAAATGTTATTATGTCTATGGGTCAACCATTTTCCACCTCTTTTACATCATATGGGGACTAAAAAGATCACTTGTGTGTATTTATAGTTAACCTTGTCCACATAGCAGTGTAATTTAATTTTCATAACCACTTCACTTGGATAGTTATAAATATGTAACTAATGATTGTATAAGATATTTTTGAAATAATTATGGTCTGATAAATATAATATATCATTTATATTCTAACTTTTCATTCCATTAATACATGATATTGTCACTTATACGTATATGTGGACTGTCACCTCCATGAAGTGATATTATTTGTTTTTTCCTTTCCTTATTAAATTAATGGAAAATAAATATTTATTTAATAAATATATGTGATATATATAATATAATAATTATTCTCTAATGTTTATTATTATTTAACATTCCATCATTTCATCTATCTAAAAGTGAAATAAATTAATAATCCTTATGTAGGATCTACAATAATCATGAATGAGGAAGTTAATTTTTCTATATATAAATATAATTGATAATAATGAAAATTATATAAATAATATATATAATATTTATATCATGATTATAATTTAATACATGATGTAACCATGATCAAATTAAATAAAAAAACTTGGAGGAAAATTTAAAAGTTTAACATCAGGAAATAACAATTTTAATATTGAATTTATTTGAAAGTTGGTGTTAAAAATCCTAAGTGGATACCATGTGATATTATAGATCCAAAAATTATTTTGGTATATATATATAATTAATTTTAAATTATATTATAATTCAATAAAGAAACATATGACCTAAGTCAGACATGAGGCACGGGGTTTTTTAAGTCAATTTATATTCATTTGATGAATCCTTTATTTCATTAACTATGTCATCCCATGATAATTGTTGAAGTGAACTATGACTATATTATGATGTATTTAAAAAAATTATTTACACGTTTCAAACCAAATCATTTAATTGATTAATTCTTGCATTATTGATATAGACATTTCAAGGGTTCCTCGTCTCAATATTCTTTCACTGAGACATGTTTAATTTTATTCAAATATTAATGTTTAGAATATAAATTTACCAAATTTTTTATATTTTATGTCATGGATAATTCATAATTCATTGTATTTAATGTTAAAATTCAAATTATTCCATCCAATGTGTTTTTATTTGAACCATACCATTCTAGTTTATTACACAATGGCATCATTATTCTGGGTTTTTTATGCCTTTATGGGGAAATTATTTGATTTTTCTATCTTAGAACCCATAAATATTATTCTACAATGGTTATTTGATGTTTTTTTTATATTAGTTATATTTTTTTTTATTTTTCATTTAATAGTATTAAAATAATTGTTTAATACAAAATAGATAGAAATTTTAAATTTCTCCTCGAATATTTTCCTTTCATTTCAATATTTTCATTAAAATTATTTCAAGTGTTTTTTTAATATTATAAAAAAATGTCTATGATTAAATTTATATAAAATAATTAAAAAAAATAATCCTGTATTTTTTCAAAACGATGTACTTTTTATCAAAGGTATAAATGGAATCGTTGTTTCAACATGCACTACATGAGTGGGTTTTCTCACAATAACTACTACTCTTATTTTGAAGAGTGATGTGGAAAATGAATAGTTCATTACATATAAATTTTATCATAATATATTGGAGACTTTTATATTATATATATGTGATTTAAAAATTAAATGTTTATTATCTGCAAGAAATGATTAAGTGATTTATTGTATGTTTTTTTACATTTTTCTAAATCCATTAAATTAATCATATAATTTACAAGGGTTATATTATAATGTTTACTTATATATTTTTTATCAGGTTTTATTAGGATACTATTTTTATGTTTTTTGGGTTGGGGAAATTTTTTACACTTTATAAGAAAGATTTCAATATTAATTTTCATGTTTATGGTTATTAAACTCTTATTTTCCCCTTTCGTATAAGGAATGTGTTGGACAAAGTATGTTCTGTGAAGGTCATGTTGTATCCTATAAATGTATTAGTATGTCTCAGGAGATAGACTATTTTGGTTAAATTATATTTGGATTACCGATTTATATATGATTTCTTAGCACAAGTACATGATGATATGTTTATGTTGTCCTGGAAAATAGACTCGTCGGAAATTTTAAGATGTTTATCATTATGAATTCCATAATTATGAAATCATTTAAATATTTACATGTTATTAAGATAATATTTATGATATACATGTATATGTTTATGCTCATGTAATTATTTTGATGGAATTATTTTATCACTATTTAGTGATGGAATATTATTTTCCATTTTCTTGTTATTAGTAAAATAGAATTTTTTTTAGTTATTTAAATTTTCATTTTTTATTGTTTGATACTTACCAAAGATTGTTCTAATTTTTCAGAATACATACAAAGAATTTATTTTCAACCTTATTTATTCCGGTAATTATTTTTCAAGGAAGTGCACAATGGTTGAAATGAAATGATATGCTATATAGAATAATAATGTTAATAAAAAATACATTGATATTTATTTTGGATCAAAAAGTACATGATATTTATGTATTTATCTACATAACCAGTACTACTAACCGATTTAATACTATAAGATGTAATAAATTTTATCTCCTGAAAATTTGATAGAGTAACCACCATCTGTGGACTTCTAGGGTTCTGGTCATTATATCTGTGGGTTGGGTTTTGGTTTTGATTGTGGGTGAAATTGATTTGAAATATATATGAAATAATTCCTAATATGTGGGTGTTTTTTGAATAGTTATAATTACTTTATGATAATATTTATTTATAGGGATACCCAGGTTTTTATTAAAATTTATCCCCCCGTTATATAAAATCCAATTAATATTTGGAATTAGAATTTGCTTAAATGGCCTTCCTTTTTTATAAGTCTTTTAAAAAAATCGGGTTATTTTTATCTAAAATAATTAAACTTCAATAAATAATTATCCATGAATATAGAAATGAATTGACGTTTCCCTAAATAGTATCACATAATTATGAAATTAGAGTGAATGTTTTGTTGATGTTGGGTTCATCAAACCACTTTAATGTTATCCAGATTATTAGGCAATGTTTCCACCTGGGTACCCAAGGGATTTGTACACTACACTTTATTAATTCCTTACCTCAGTGGTCCTTTTTAAATTTTTTATTTTTAGATATTTCATCATGTATTTATCATAAAACATTGGTATTATTCAACATAATTTCTCCATCAGTCGAAGCAACAATAACTTCTTTAACCATCATATATAAATGATAATAGAATATTTAAATTTAACTGAAAATATCCCGACCATGATTTCATAACTTTATTAACGAATTAGTGTATCTATACCATATCAAGAATTATTATTTACCATCTTCCATGGGGGATAATTTAATTTTTTTAACCTTATCATACTCAGTGGTGGAAAATATATATCCATAAATTCATCAAAAACTTGTCCCAAATAACTATGAAAATATATATAGTATGCTTTTTAACTAATCAGAAGAAACATCCATTTGAGAAAACATGAGTACAATTAACCCTATAGAATTTGTAGACACTTAATGTTTCTTAATTTTATTAGATATCATTAAAAATGTATATAATTTAACCTGAGGATTTTCATGTTTTTTACCTCCATATTTTCCCATATTTTGGGTCCTTCAGTGAAATCTAAGTTTATTCTCAAAAACCCATTCCGAAATTTGTGGTTGAAAATTTTAAGGGTTCTCACCATAAGATAAATATATATAATAGTTTGTGATGGTTGATATCTTATTTCTTGTTGTACCGTATATTTGATCTCCTCATTGGTGAGATTTCTAAAAAAATTATCAAGTACACTGTATTGATTATTACTTACCATTCTTGAACATCAGTTGTTGAAAAATAATCTCTTGATCACATCGTTACACTAGATGTTATTTAAGGAATAAAAAATTATTTATTGAATGACAATCATCAAAACCATCCAATGATAATCATGTAAAGATAAGAACAGTGTAACCCATGCACATAAAATTAATAATAAATAAAATAAAAATTGGATAAGAATAGTAATTTGTTAATAAAAAAGTATTTTTTTATAATAGTTTCACCGTCATACCCAGAAATGGTTTAAACATTATGACTACATCATTCGATTCCTTATTTCATAGGTTATTTAGGGTTTTAAAAATTTGTTTGTCCTTATAAATCTACCAATACTTCTAATAGTGTAATTATACAATGAAGCCCCTGATTATTGAGATGCATTGAATAATTACAATGTTATATCATATATTTAAACCTCCAGTTCACTATTAAAATGTGTCAATATGAATAAATATAAAATTATAATAATCATTAAAAATCAATATGTAATTAAGACATTTAAATTCATGACTTTGAAAAATGATGTTATAAAATTCATTCCAATTATTTGTATCTGTTTTTTAAAATATTTTTCTAAATTAACTAAGTTATTTCTATTCAATTACATTGATTCAACCTAATTCAAAATAAAATTATTTATCATTGAGATAAATTAAACTATTCACATTAATTTCAACCATAAATAGTAAAATATAAATAAAAACTGTTATTTATAGTATAATCCTCTCAACAATTTTTTATACCAAATTTTATTATATATTTTATCGAAGCATTACTAATGAATAAGAAACCATATATCATTTAAATCAATTACTAATTAGAAAAATATTTTTATGAATTAATTTTATTGAAAATTTAATAATCACCCTTCTACACATTATCTATTACTCCCACGGTGTTTAGAAACTATTTTTCAAGGATATTTCAACTACAAATACGATATTCAGAATAAGTATTATGTGAAAAATATAAATAATCATGAAAATTGTGAAAATTATAATCAAGGACCACAATATATTTCAAAATAACACAAAATTACTTGATTTATATATCATCTAACCAAATAGTTCTTTCTGAAATAAAAAATGTCTTTTAAGGAAGTATGTTAACTAAAAATAGTAAGTGAAGTGGAGAAATGTTTTTAAAACGGAGTAAAGATACATAAAAAATTTATAATAAATAATCTAGGGGGTGGTGGATTTATCAATTCCATGTTAGTTTAACTTATTGCTAAAAATAGTGACATCTCCTCTGTGTAGCCCTTTACATGGCAGGACCATCATTATTAATTGAAAATGATAACTATATTTTGTATGGGGGATTATTATATAACCTTTTCAAATGAATTATTAATATTTTAATAGGATATAAATTAGGAAATAAAATTTCTTCATCATCTACAAAATCTATGTATCAACTATTTTAAATATCTTGATCATCATTATAATAGAAGAATAAAATACATCATGATACATTTTCAAATCGAATTATTCCATCCACAAGAAAAATATAATTTCATATCTTAATATTACTAGAATAAATATACCATGGTCTACCCTAACATATAATGATCATGTTCGCATTAATTAAAAACAATTTTAAACCATGTGATAGGTCTTCAATGGAATCACAATCTTTGTATTACTTTTGGATTTCTCATAACATCAAAATTGAATATTTAGTTCACACGATTATGAAGTTGTTGATTTTTTTAAAATATATTAATGTAATAACTGATGACTAATGATTCCAAAATACATACCAAATAACATTTATAAGGGATAACATTCAATCAATATAAATTTTATTTCATGAAAATTAAATTACAAAAATGATATATCAATATATATATAGATCCATATAAATTCAAAAATATCATGAATCCTCATTGAAGGTAAATGGAAAAAAGGATAATTCTTGATATAGAGAACATACCTGAAGTGTTAGTTATCTCTATCAACTTTTTTGATGTGAAAATGGTGAATCTAGATCTAGACATTAAATAAATCGTTAATTATAATATGACATTTGTTTATTTTATAAATACTCAAAAAAATAACCTCTAGGAATTTCCATTTAACTTTTATTATTTATTTATTTTATGAAATTATAATTATAGAGTATAAAAATTTAAAACCTTGTAAATTCCCAGAAACCACTCAAAAACCCCTCATCTAGAGAAAATTCATGTTGGAGTATCATTTAAAAATTATAAATTCTAAATGGATTATATAAAATAATTTTTACACTAAGAAAAAAACAAGCACATATTTAAAAGTTTAACATGTTTTGATGATGACTTAACACATCCTAGTAGATAGAAAATGATCGACACATGCCAACCATATTTGTTTCATCAACCATTCCACTTGCCAATTCAAAATCATTAATAGTTATTAATTCATGGTAAAATAATTTTTCTATTTTCATGAGAACATTAAATAAATATGGAAAGGATAATGGATCTCAATATGGTCCCTTATAATGTTACCTAGATTTGAAATCATGTGTACTTCCCCCAAATGATCACTATTTGTTTCATTCCATTTTTTATACATAATCCAAAAATGGAAGATCTAATAACATTGCAATATTGTATCATCACACTGTATCAAAAATAATTTCTTCTAAAATATTACACTAATAATGATTTAAATTATTTCATGGTAATATTACTATCCAAATTTTTCCATTGTTCAAAGAAAAAATATGTAAATCGTACTGTTCTTCCCATTTTTAACAAAATAGAAAAAAAATTAATAATTTAACCATGAGACCTAATTATTCCCTACTTATCATATAACCTATTTCCCTTTAAAAAACCAAACCAATATAGAAAATTTAGATTTTTACCCGTAACTGAATGTTTACTAGGATGATAAATACTTTACTAAAGAACCATGAGATAATAAATGATCATGTCATGATTATTATCTTTTTAAACAAAAAGTCACATTGATCGTTACATTATTAAAGATACGGTCATTATTCACACAACAAAAATAAAAAACCATAAAATCAAATTATTTTATTAAACAGAATAAGAAATGTGCATCATTGTTTTTCCATATGGTTCCTATTGGTCAAAAAATACCAACATTAAAATTGAAAAATAAATTATTGGTTCAACCCAACACATTATGTTTTATACCAGATTATAAAAACCTTTCAATTGGTTGGTGGACTATGATAATTGATACCCGGTAGATGGGTCGTGACTATAATACTTCTAAGAATATTTTTTGTAGTTGTTCCACTACAATATTTTCTAAAATATTTTTTTAATAAGTTTAATATTTTTATATACTTTATTTCACACAAAACTAAAAGTAGTTTTTTATTTAATTATTAATTTTGGATTGTACTATACACTAAACCATGTAAATAATACACTAAACAAAACATAATTTTTAGCTTTTCCTACATGAAAAATTGATTTTTATTATGAAACATGTAAGGCTAACTTTTTCGATGGATTACATTACATGCAAGACTGAATATTACCGAACAATAATATATTATTAAAAATATTATTATTTAATATAATAATTTTTAACCATGAGGTGGAGTTGGTGGTGATGAATATTATTAACTAAATTATGAAAAGACATGGTAGAATTAATTTGATACAAATTAACTTCAAATGAATAAAGAACCCATTGAATTTAAAGGAAATGATTTTATAAAGACTACTTTTATGATCATAAAAAAATTCAAAATAAATTAAAATAATTTATATTGGTGAATGATATTAACGTATTATAAATTTTATATATTCAATAAAATATTTTTTCCATTTTTTAAATATATTTTATATGAATATGATAAGAAGAAACCCAATACTACACATAATAACTGATATTTATACAAGGAGTGTTACCACCTATTAATGGAGAACAAATTTGAAATATAAATTTTAGAACATTTTTAAATTTTAATATATAAAAATAAACAAAATTTCCTTATGAGATATATAGAAATTAATTTAGGGTGATTTTTTCAAATTTTTCTATGAAGTTTCATTTTTAGATGAACAGTGAAAAATAATAAATTAAATTTTAAAACTAATTTTTGATCAATTTTATATAAAAGTATAAATAAATTAATAATACTTAAATAAATTCAATTTATGTTTTTGGAATCAATTTAAATTTTTAATTAGATATAAAATATCCCAAAATTATTGACACTTTTACTTTAAAACCCTACATTTTCATTCTGTCTGCGAGATTAAAATTGAATTAATTTTTTGTACTTCATTGATTGGAATTTGGAAAAATGCATTAAATTTTTTGGAATATATATTATATATAATTTCATATAAGATTAAATTATTTTTTGACAACTATTTTACATAATTTAATTAAAATTAGTTACAGTTATAAAAACAAAAAATAGCTTAAAAGGGTCTAAATCATAAACTTAAGGACCAAAATGATCTATAAAATTGTCCAAAAGCCATTAGGTGTCCATATTTTGACCCTATCCTCCCTTAGATCAATTGTTTTCCATTAAAAGTTCCATATTTCATAGGAAAAAAGGTGTTTTCAATTCCATTTTCAATAATTTACATGAATGTCACTCCTCCTCCGCTATATAAAGGAACTCAACCCTCCAAATTATTCACACCTCTCAGGTACATTGGCTCACCCATCCTATACATTGATAGGTTCCCAAAATCCCACCGTTACATTTTTAAGACTCTCTTTATGTATTAAGACAACCAAATAATCCCTTATGTGAAAATAAAAAGGATTCTCCCAAATAATATGATGATTGAACATTTACAAAGAAACTCATAACTCATAATGAGGGAATTTCATCTCACTTTTAATTTCCAGGAGATACATGCCTTATATACCACTCATTTAGTTTTTATGGTTTCTATAGTTCCCATGGATATATTCTATGATTATAATACGTAAATTTATGTGTATTTAAATATCCATTTTATAATATTTCTTTCACGGGGGTTACATATTAAAAGATACCAAATTGGTCAAGTAAATTTTTATCAATTATTCTTCTCTGAGAAACATGTCATGTTATGTACCAATATTTATCTATGGGTTGTATATAATTCCTTTTGGAATGTTATACCACTATTAACCTTATTTTCACGATTTTTTAAACTTCATGTAATGTTATTCATTGCATTGTATTCCTATTCAATGTTTCCGAAATTATAAAGGTTTATAGATTCAATCTCATCATATATTGATATAGTTTATTATTATGATTCCATTTAAGATATATAATGATAAATATATAAATAAATCACATTAATTTTGTTAACCTATAGATATTCATGTTATATTAATGTAATGGAAGCATTTTATTTATTATTTTATAATTAATGTAATTAAGAAACTATTTTAATGATGATCAGACTATATTTATCTTTTCATTTAGAAGTATGTGTTATTTAAAAACCCGTGTTTTATAAAAATGGTTTTTTTAATTTGTTTTAATATTCTCCAGTGATGAATAAATTACATTCTTTCATATGTATTAAAATTTTAAAAAATGCTTTGAAAAGAAATATACTTTTTATGTTCTGATCACAGAACCTTTCTAAACATTTACATTATAAAAGGAATATTGAATGTGTATATACTTACCCACTAACATGGCATTCCTTTCCTTCATGGTAAATTTTTAATTTAAAATGATATTATTTAATGAATTTTATTGGTAATATTCTTTATATTATATTATTTTAACATGTTTTAGAAATAATTTTTTTTTTCAAACATTATCTAATCTTTAAAAAATGATTCAAATACTTTTCAAAGCATAATTTCTATGTTTTTATTAGTTTTTTTCAAATAAAAGGATTTAAATGATCACTAATAATATTTTATAAGGTTTAAAATTATTTTCATTCAATAAATATTTTAAAAAATTCAATATTTTTTATTTGTTTTTATGAAAATTGGGTTTCAAAACATTTTAATTCATTTTTTATATGTTTTCAAAGAAATTATAATATAAAAAACATTTCAATGTGATTTAATATTTAAAAATAATTTTTCAATGCCAAAATAATATATTCCACAAGAAATGTTATAAATTATATTGTAAACAATATTTATAATAAATGAATTTTAGAAATGGTTTTCTGAAAAATATTTTCAATAGAAGTTATTTTCTTTAATGTAATGTTTCTAGTGATCTTTAAAAATATTTCTCCATATTATATTTCATCCTTTGTTATAGTTTAGGATTTTTTTTGGTACATGATCAGTGATGACCATTAATATTGTTTCTTGAATTGTTGTTTATTTTAATAGTATGATGTTTCTGACACCCATTTTTCATCCATTTGTTATATTATTTTGAAATATTATTTTTCCCATAGGTTATTATTTTATTAAATATCTATGAATAAAATATCTTTTTTATAGTTTATGATGTGTTAAAAAATTTATGTTACCTATTTAAATCCATGGGTTTTGATATGATGTTTATGATACCCTTCTCTTTCTATCTGTCCTCATATCTGGAGTGTTTTATTATCATATGAACGTTGTTTGAATGATTTTTGTATATGGTCAGTGGAACCTATGTTTCCCTTCAATGCATTAGGTAGAGATTTATATCTCATGAGATAATTTTTGGAATCAAGTTGAATTGATTGATCCACTATTGAAAGAAGTGGAAAAATAAACCACTATGAGATTATAGGGAGACCTAATCATTTATAGGGAAAGAAGTATGACTGGGGATGCTGATGTGTCCTTCCCAGTAGGTGTAGTCCCCATTAAGTGCCCTGGTATGTTTATGGAAATGATACATAACTTATACATAAATATATTACACGTATACATGTTATTGAATTTTTTTTTGACTTATGCCTATGATATTCCCACATGACTCATGTTCTTGATTATATTATGATTCGAGCCTCATGAACTAACAATAATTATTCCATGTATCATGTTTCCGATATTTTATATGTGGGTAGGATTTAATAATGTTATGTGCATGTTCACATTCTCTTATGTTCTTGTTATGGTTATTTTTTTAGTTATTTACCCTTACTCATCTTTCAAGCTCATATATTACTTATTTATTTTTTCACCATGTTGTGAAGAATAATTTTTAAGTATAAATAATAAGGAGAAGATCTTTATGGAAAAATTACAATATTATTCATTTAGTTAGAATATTTTTTTACCAACATTCCAAAGGTAATAAAATAATTCAGTCATTGGTCGTCTATTATTATAATGTATTAAGTATTCTTAAAAAATAATTTAATTTCTATGTATGATAAGAAGGGGTTTTTATATTTTTTATCATATCCAAAGTTCTATAAACTATTATTAATTTGGATGAGAAAACTTTAGTGAGATACCTACAATTATTTATATGGATATGTGTAGGGGTGTCTCTAAGGATATGTCGAACAATGAAATAATGTTTATAAAAATATCTAGACGTTTTGATAAAGGATAGAGTTAGTGGTTTCCTAGAAATACATCACTTTAGGGATACTATCAATGGATGTATCTCTGATATAGTTATACATATGGGTAAAAACTCAGATATGGTGCATCTATCCTCACTAGATCATAACCCGGTAACTGATAATGGGATTTGTTGTACACCTGGTTTGACACTCCCAAGGGAGATTATATTGAAATTAAAAAAAATTATGAACCATCATTAAGGATTTAAATGGACGTTTGATATGAATAACCCTATATAAACCTATAATGTAATAGATTAATGACTATGTCATAATTTAGACATCCTATAATTTGGTTTTCATGATTATATGGTTCCACACTATTTAATTATTTCTTACTCAATAATTTCTAGTAATAAATTAATTAATGTGACCAAAAGGAAGTCAGTTTACATTGAATGTGAAATAAAATTTATGGATGGGCAGTCAAATATGATTGTCTCTTAGGTTAAGGATTTTTTGATAATGCCTTTCCAGTTTTCATGGAACATGATTAAAAACATGTACATTAAATAACTCTTGGACTCACCAAGGTAGTGAAGGAAGGTGTTTTCTGAGAAATCTAGAAATGGAGGCCACGTATGAAGGATGATTTAGTTCCCTTTGGGTCCATAGTGTGGAAATAATCTTCTATGTGAGTTTCTTAGCGGAACAAGAAGTTTTTTTGACTATGGGAATGAAGGACACAAAAAAATAGCTGAAAATGAAGGGGTTTTTCAATGCAATATATGGTAAATTTCACGTTAACCTGTTCTCTATCACTCTCTATCAGAAAATGATAGTTAGATTTCCCATCCATGTCTTTGTCTTCACTTTCCTTATATGTTCTTTTATTCATAAATCATGTTTTATGTTACATTGGGTTATCATTATGCTTTCAACATTAAATTTTTAAATGTATATTTAGTATTTATTTTTACAATTTGGTTTTCAATGAAATGAAAATTAAATTATTAAAACATTGATAATACATATGAATTTAGAGGTATATAATCATTTTAAGGGGGTAAAATTTAATACCCGGAGATTATTCGAAATATATTTTTTGAAATAATTTAATATTTTTTATATTTTTCATCTCACGCAACACTAATGATATATTTTTAAAGAACTATGTTAATCTTGAGGTATATGGAACACCAAGTTAATTTTTCACAACAAACAACATAATGATTATATTTATCTACATAGATCACAGTGGTTTTCTTACATTACATGCATGACGGACATTCCTCTATGGCTTGCATAACACGTAAGGGTGAGTTTTACCGAAAAAACTATATTATTATAATATTATTTTGTAATATAATAAGATATAACCTAGTAGTGGAGTTGTAGTTTATGATTAGGATTATATTACTTATGAAAATACATGGTTTAATTCACTGGTTTAAAATTAAATTATAAATGGATATAAAACCCAATTAAATATTAAAGGATTGTTTTTATAAAAAATACCTTTATACTCATAAAATATCATTCTCTTAGTAAATAAAATTAATCAATATTGGTGAATGATTTCAATGAAATATATATTTAATGTATTAAATAAAATAATTTTTTCATTCATCTAATATATTTTTTAGGAATAATATAGGAACCAACAGATAATTATACATAAGATTTATATTTTTATAAAAGAAGATCACCAACTTTTAATAAAAAACATATTTTATATATAAATTTTTATATTTTTTAGAATTTTATATGTTAAAATAAACTTGAATGTCTATATATAAACATTAAAGTTATATTTTGGTGAATATTTTGTATTATTCTATGAAGTTTTAATTTTTGATAAATAGTGAAAATACTAAATTTAAATTGAAAATGACTTTTTCATCTAATTCATTTATAAGGATTAATTATTTTTATATATTATTTTAAAGCCCAATTATTTAAATTATAAATAAATTAATATAATTTAGGTCATTTAAATCAATTTCAAAATGAGAGTAGGTAAAAAACTCATCAAAAATTTAAAAATTATTAATTTATACACATACTTTATTATTTTATCTCCATGATTAAATTTTCATTTATTTCTAAAAAATATATCTGAATTTTTTAAAACTTAATAACATAATTGAAATCATCATGATATATAATTATAAATAATTTGAACCTAATTTTCAAATAAAATATTAGTGAATGTAATGAAAATTAATTACAACAATTAAAAGAAAAATTATCTTAAAAAGACAATAAACCATAGACTTATGGGAAAATATAATCTAGCCACTTATCCAAATTACACTGGCTGGACATATTTAGAACCTATCCTCAATTGGGTAAAATTTAGTCTTTTATTAGGGAACATGTGTTAATAAAAACTATGTTGGAATTCAATTTTCAAAAACATAAAATAATTACACTCCTCCTTCACTATAAAATGTCACTCACCTCTCCCACTTATTAAGATCTATAATGCCCATAGGTTTATCTAACCTCCCCTAAAATAAGCTCTTAATATCCCTCCCTTTATCCTTAGAGCCTCAATTTGTGATTAAATACTTCCATGGAATCCCTTTTGAGAGAATCAAATGGATTTCCTAAAATAATATGTGGTTTGAACGTGTATGAACAATACCAAGACTTAAGTTAAGGGAATTTCATCTCCCTTTTTATATCCATGAGATACATGCCTCATCCACCACTAATATTTCTTGGTTGTTTTTTATAGTTTCAATGAATTTATTCTATGATTTTAATAATTAAATTTTTGGGTATTTACATATCCATTTGATTATCTTTCATTCATGGGGATTTGTATAAATAGTTACCAAATTGGTAAAGCAATTTTGTTTCAATTTTCCTTCTTTATGAAAGAAGACTTGTAATAAAACTAGGTTTTCCTATGAGGTGTACATGCTATCTTTTGACATTTAATATCATATATATTATCTTTTTATGATAGTTTAAGATTCATGTTATTATATCCTTCCCTTTTATTTCCATTAAATGTTACAAAATATTTAAAGGTTTATATTGTTGATGTCATCATTTATCGATATTTTTTATTTTTTTAATAGGTTGAGGGTCAATCCCCCTTTTTATAATTAAAAAAATAGAGAAACATTTCAAAAATGGGTATGATGTAATTAATTAAAGTCACCATATAAAAGTATAGATAAAACAAACCCAATAAGAAAAAGGACAAAAACATCTAATGAGAGATAGATATCAATATAAGAAAATGAAAATATTTCATCCGTAAAAAAAATTAATACTTGAGTCAGAACAAGATAAGTGTCACCCCTATTAAAATTTTATAATTTATCTATCTAGAACTATATTTTATAATATCACCCTATAGAAATGAATGACATATCTAAGTAATGTTACCAGTTTTCCACTCATTGGTACTATTGATTATTAATAAAAATTATGTATACATAATTATATATATTCTTTTGATTAAAAATATGTGTTCCTTCAAAACCATAATTTCAAATAAATTCAAAAAAAATTAATATTTTCTATGATGTTTCAAAATAAATTAGCAAACTATAAATGAAATCTTCATGATGTTTTACAATCAAGAGACTTTTCTAAAATTTTATGGTACTAATGTAATTTTTTGCATGTACATAATTACTCTCTATCATGACCATCATTTAATTCATGATTAATTTTTATATTTACAAGGATATTTTTTAATGGAAATATTTTTAAAAATATTCTTGATTTTTTTTTGATTTAAATATCATTTTCAACAAAATTAGTTTTTTAAAAATAATATTATGTTTACAAAGTGTATTTAATAATTTTAAAATATTATTTATGTATTTTCATATGTATGTTTAAAAAAAAGGATGCCAATGATCACAATGCTTATTTTATAATTTTTCATATTTTTTATGGGAAAATATCTTCAAACAAATTTCAAACTAATTTTATAAGTCTTTAAGGAAAATTGTTTCCATAATATTTTCATTTTTTATTTATATGTTTTCTATGAAATTTTAATAGAAAAAGATTTTTGTTGATTTATATTTTAAATAGTGTTTTTCAAAGTGGATAATATATTTACCAATTTAAATTTATAAAATAAAAATTTTCAAACATTCATTATAAGAAAATAATTCTTGAAATGTTTTTAGGAAAATGATTTTCAACGAAAGGATATTTTTTTATTGAAGTGTTTCATGTGATATTTAAAAATGCTTCCCCATATAATATTTCATTGTTTTAAGATATTAATCATTGTTTTGGAAATCATTCAATAATACAATACATATTATTTATGAAATGGTATATCTTTTAATATCATTATGTTTATGTAAAACAATTCACTACCATGGGTTATATGCTTTTGAACCCTGCTTATTTTCATCGTTTATGCATTGATGAAATGATTATGAAAACTATATATTTTTTATTTTTATTTTTGTAATGAAATATTTATGATAACCATTTCATCCTTGGGTTGTGATATGATGTTTGTGAAACCCATATATTTTTATGGTTTAAGATATGATGATTGGTTTTGTTTTGGCATGCATGTATGAATGATTTTATTATGTGGTGGTTGTGACCTATATCTCCCTAAAATGAATTGGTTATAGATTTATATCTCACCAGATAACTGTGGGAATCAATTCGATGTGCTTGATCCACTATTTAATAATGGAGAAATTTGAACCACTATGGAAATATTGAGATATCTGATATATTATGTAGAGATGGTGAAACCTGAACCAATATGGGATGATGGATAAACCTGATTCCTTTGAAGTAAAGGACTACATATGGGGATGGAATTGTTTCACACATCATTGGTGTAGTCCCCATAAAGACCCCAAATTATTTATTAGTAATGGGCCTTAACATTTAGGGAATGATATCCACGATTATTTTTTTCACAAATTCAATATCATATGCCTGTAATATTCTAATATGGTTAAACTTATTTATTATCTTATGATTCATGTCTTTTTAATGACCAATATTAATAGAATTTCTCATTTTTCTGATAGTTGGTATGATGGGAGTGATTTTAATTTGTTATGATCATGTATATATACCCTTAAGATCATGTTATCACTATTGGAAATGTGACCTTTCCCAACACTTTTATACCCCCTTTCCCAACGGTTTGGACAAACCGTTGGGAAATCCCACTTTGTGGCCACTTTTCCCAACGGTTTTCCAAAACCGTTGGGAAATCCCACCCTTTCCCAACGGTTTGGCCAAACCATTGGGAAAAGTCCAATTTGTGGCCACATTTCCCAACGGTTTGGCCAAACCGTTGGGAATGGTTCAATTTGTGGCCACGTTTCCCAACGGTTTGGCCAAACCGTTGGGAAATGTCGCCCAAAATCCTACCTTCCAACCAAAATTCCTCCAGAATCAAGGAACTATACCAACGGTTGTCAAAACCGTTGGTATAGGTCTATAAGAACGGTTTTGACAACCATTGGTATAGTTCCTTTGACTTTTTATCAGATCCTCTTAACCAAAGCATTCTATAAATCAAAATTTAAAATAATTATGATAATACATATATATATTTATGAAATTATGTTCACAAAAGTCATGTTAGGTTAGTGGTTAGGTCGTTCAACGATAAACTGGAGGTCTTGGGATCAAAACCCAGTGAATTATGTTCACAAAAGTCATGTATAGCCTATACCAACGGTTTTATGGAACCGTGGGTATAGATTTTTATATTACTTATACCGACGGTTTTCAAAACCGTTGGTATACGTCTATACCAACGGTTTTCCAAAAACCGTTGGTATAGACCTATCCTAACGGCTTACTTGCCTACGGTTCTCCAAACCGTTGGTATAGGCTATACCAATGGTTTGGAGGCCTATACCTATGGTTCAAAACCGTTGGTATAGGTTTATTTTCCAGTAGTGTATACTTAAGTATTTACTTTATTTACCCTTACTGAGAATTTGATCTCACCTCATTCTTATGTTTCGTTTGCGTAAAGTGTGAATAAGGGTTTTTAAGTAGAATTACAATGGGGGAAAATATTTTTTGTGAAGATTTATGATCATTCACTGAGTTAGTATAGTTTTTTATGTTTCCATTGTCACTAAACTAATACGTTATTTGGGTAACTATTTTTTAAATGTTTTATGTATTCTAGAAAATGCTGTAATTTCTATAATTTCAAATATTAATGGAAAAAGGATAAAAAATATTTAAAATAAATAAAATTTATATAGATGATATATCAGATGTTGATGGACACATTGTGTTTGGGTGAAGATTAGTCATAAAAAAATTATTCACAAAGTGATGAAAATTTGAATATGACAACATTTTATATCAAAATTCATCATTAAAATCAATATTTTTGTATATGAAAACTGCTGATTTATTTATGAATTTTAATTTATATTTTTATTACCATTAATCTTCCATTGTTCAAGATGATACTCCATTATTTTATGAAATGGTTGAATATGTGATTAGACAAGGGAAAGTATACATTATGTTTAATAAAGTTCATTATTAGGATATATAAAATAATTCTATGACTAATTAATATATTTGTAAACATTATTTCAATTTTAGTTAAAAAATTATATTTTCGACCACTTTGATTAGAAAATAATTATAATACGTATTTTTATAGTTGTATTATATATGAATATGATTTATATCCTTAATTATTAAAGAAAAGGTTTTGATATGATTCTATGATAGTTGAAACCATCTAGAAAATATTCTTGATTTAGTTAAAAATATTTTGTAAATTAAAATTTTATAAAACAATTATTTTTATCCAACTCTTGAACAATTCTATACTAAATGACAGAGGGGAAGAAAATAGAAGAAAAATTACACATTTAATATAGTTCAATATTATATATTCTATATTGAATATACTATAAAATAAATATTATTCATTCAACACCATTGGGTTGGATAGATATGGGTTTCAAAATAATTGTGTTCTAAAATCCCTAAACACAAAATATATTGGGTACTAGACTTTTAATATCATTGTATTTTAGTATAATTTTTAACACCACCAGCCATAACACTCGGAATTTTGGAAATGGGAATTCTTCACATAAGATCTGAATTAATTAAAACTTTAAAAAAAAATTAAAAATGAATATTCAATTTTTTAATTTGGGATATAATGTGAATTTCCCTAGTTATCAGTTTTACTATTGATAAGGGGGGGTTCATTACATGGTGTTTTTCAAATAGATTTTATTTTTTGAAATTTAAATATGCAGCCTATTAAGACTCATTCCACTAAAATTAAATGTCTTTTCCTTACCACAATATGATAGTCGATAAAATTATAAAATGAAAACTACTTTTTTACCAGGTTCATTATAACTTTGGGTACCCACTTCTTATTTTGATCAGTTGTTCACCATAATAAACAAATTCAACTATAAACAAAACTAATTTAAATAAGTATATTTTTAACCCCATAGATAATCCTACACAAGAAAAGCCTCATACCATGATACTAGATATCTCACATAAATAAAACGATCTCATAGCTAGACACTACTATTTTTAAATATGGTATGAATTATTAAAAGTATATTTCAATTTTTATGAAAATATATGACACCCTTCTTCCATATTACTTCATGACTATCAAAAATTAATTTTCACACTTCTTTATAATTTTACATTAATTATACCAAACTATTCAAATCATTCTTGAAATTTAGGAGACCATATCCTCAATAATGGATCCATATTCTAAAAACAATTGATCAAATCATATTTATTCATTACTATTATCTTATACTTCCAATTTCTTCAAAACATTATCACTCTCTCTCTCTATTAAGAGAATATTTTTTCTCAATTCTGGAAAATAAACTCTTTCTCAATTTTCTACTTTTAAATACATAAGAATATGTGAATAATATTTCCTAAATAAGATATCAGAACTTCTATTGTTTCACAACCATAAGATATTTTCTAGTCAATAGATTACAAAATAATAGTATATTTAATTGTGATGAACAATTTCAAATATTAATATCTAAAATTACCATTAATATACAAATGATCTCATTAATTTAACACTGTTAAAACTCATATGGTCATCATTGGGGATAATTATGTTTTTTTAAGCCAACACTTTTAATGATTGAAGGTCGAGAGAAGTATCTTATAATTTTATACTGATTTTATCTTCAATGATATTCCAAAAATTAAAGAATCATGTAATATTTGAAGATTAAAAACCACAATAATTATGATGTTTTGGTGAACATATTCTTATTTAAAATGAAAATTATAATGTACAAGGTTATCCTTATGAAATTGGAAAAAAACCTTATAAGGTTTTGTGATTGATATTAAAATGTTATGACTCAATATTATGATTTTAAAAGATAAATTTTTTAATATTTAAAAATAATTTTGAAGATTTATATTCCCCATTTTTCAGCTGATTCAACCTTAAAAAGTATACTCGAACCTTATAAACACTATAACGTTTTCATACCATGATTTTTAGGCTTATTTATTTACTATTCTCAGCATGGAATTTTAATAATTTAACATATTAGACAAAATATTTCCAAAAAACATAACTATACTGTTCCAAAACTAAAAACAATAAAATATGTTAAACCCTCCATCTCATTCAAACATAATTATTTTCCTACAAATACAAAATTCATCAAAATTTAATTGGAATTTTAAATATCAACTTATGTATTTAATTTCAACCTTGGTAAAATATTTCCAAATGAAAACAAATAAGATAATAAGAATTAAATTATACTCATTCATGGGTGATAAGAATATTGAAACTACATGACATATTATACTAGTGTTTTAAGATAATCCTATCCCTCAATGATAAGAAAAATGTCTCTAGTATATTGAATTTTCTCCCCCCCCCAATTTAGTTACTCACATATTATTTTTCTCACCCTTTTCACATTACTATTGGATCTTTGATCCACTAATTTACGAGAATACTGGTTTCTTTATTCCCCTATGAACATAAAATCCATGGATAAGAGATGGTTTCCCCAAATTCCATACATTGAGATGATGGTTTGAATATTAATAATCACTGTCAAGTTTTCAAATCAATCATTGGGCACTTCCTTCATGAATATATCAATATGTTGATCGCAAGTACATTATTATATCACTTTTATCCACCATATCTTTAATGAATTAATACCTAATGGAAATTTTATTAGATAATGAGTTATTTATAGGATTATTAGAAATATTAATAACATTATGATTATAATGAGGATATTTTATTGGTTTCTTAATCTTTACGCAATAATATTCAAGTTGTTATTTTTCCCAATCATATAGGTTAAAGAACAGATAGTATCCAAATATTTAACCTTTTTTATTCAAAACCCCTCTTAGTATATATCAAAATTTAGTACATATGATACCTTTTATATGGTTTACACAAACTCACATCATAGAATATATTATTTCTAGATGTAGTGAGGTAGAGTTTATTTTCAAATAGTATTCTATACACATTTTCATTTATATTTTATTCTTTATAATATTTAAAAAGTTTCAATCATATTATTATATCTATGAAAACAATTTTTATGCCCTCTGGGCCATAATTCTTTAATAATTACTTTTTTTTTAATTTTCAGATGAAATAAAAAAATCTTAATTTAATAAGACTCACAATTCTAAAATGCCCTTAAATCCCCCCTACATGTACATAAAAAATTGTTTCTTAATTGAATTGTAAAATTTATCCAATCACTATCATGATCATATTTAATATTAATATAATATATATATATATATATATATGAGAATTTATTCCTTATTTTCTATGATATATAGGTTGCTACGAACATTTACCTTTATAAACCTCATATTTCTCATAAGACACCCTGGAATCACATTCATTATTCTGATTATAGAAAAATAAACATCACACATGTACATTACTACCAAGTGAGATGAACTGAGAATAAAATACAAATATTTTAAATTATTTCTACAATTTAAACATTTCAAACAAAAATTCAAAAATTCTATAACCTAATTGTTTAGTGTCGTCGGATGTTAAATACATTGTTTTATTATATTATAGTATGTTTTCAAAATTTCCAAAAAATAGTCTTCGCATGTGACACCATTTTAGAAACATCAAATATAAATATATTATTAATACCTTATGTAATTGAAACATAAAAAACGGGTGATCTTGTATACAGATTAATGGTAAACATAAGAGATAACAATCTATGATCATAAGTGAGCATAAAATGAGCATCTATGTATGAGAACATGATCAAGGTGCATGAGGGAAAACATAAGAGAATCATACATAGTAAAACGTATATTATAAATCATAAACCATGGAATAAATCTTTTTCATAAAAAATTATTTTTCAGAGTATGGAAACATGAGTTAAAAATATGTGAACATGAAATATGCCGAATACAATATATAATAATATGGAAGGATTATTATCATAGAATATTCACCAATATTAGTAACCAAGAAATTAGTCACATAATGGACTTGTTTAGTCACCTACCCATAATATAATTGTATTGGTTTAATCACCCATGGATATATTTGGGCTTAGACTAACCACTTATATGGAATTGTAGGCTTGTGATATCCACTTTTGTAACATTTTTGGCTTGTACTAAGAAATCATCTACATTTTCGGGCATGGTATAACTATTCATATACCTTTAAAGACATATTCTAACCACCCATAAACGTTTTTAGGCTTATTACAACCACACATATATCTTTTTAGGCTTGCTCTAACAACCCATGTCCCAAAAACAAATCTCACGATATATAAAAAACCACAAAATGAATTGAAGGGATGTAATTATAAAGACTCTGATCTTTCCATGTATTGTTATAGAATATTATAGGAATTATTTTCGAATCTATACATGGATATGGTGTGATATTCTATGTCCTAGTGGTATTAGAGTGATGTTTTTAAATACATTAAATGCACAACTGCATAGTTTTCTGGAAAAAGATAAATACATTAAAAATGGAGGATTAGGTCTAAAATAAGAGGCCACCATTCAGAGTACACAATGATTATTGCCCAAGATGCATCATAACAATAGAGGGAATTGAACCCTCCAGTTGGGTGTGGTTATTTTGAGGTAATTAAGTAAATTGATTGTTTTAAATTAATTAATTTATTTAATGTGTTATCACCATTGTTTTTATAAAAATTTAAAATTATAATGAATGAATAGAATTTATTTCTATACCATGGTGATCAATATATATGGAAGTTAGTGAATTAGAATATATTTATCAAATTTAAACCCATTAGATCATACATCATAAATATGAGAGCAGCAGAATGTGTAGATCTCTCAAACGACAGCATCGTGTGATTGTTCTTTGACAGTGACTCATCCAAATAATGGTATGACATTAATATTATTTAGATTTATTAATCCTATGATGAATATAAATAATCCAACCAATAGCATGATTTGAATATATAACGTATTTCATGGATGGTTTAATTTAATTTAGAATTGGGAATATATTTTATTTATGTTATTAACAATTTATTTTTCATTACAACAAATACAAATTGAGTCCAACATAGACACATACAATTTTTGTTAATAATGTTTGTGGAACTATATTCTTCCACTGTAACTTCATTCATAAAAAAGAAATATCTCATGGAACAATGTTCGATAAATACCAGATAAACATCTATTACACACCAGTTTCTTGGTGAAATGAATTGTTTGTATAGATCCACTTTTAATCGATTACATTACTAATCTACGATGACAGATATTATGGATAAGTATCTGATCTGGAATATGTGACTTTAATTATTGAACATATGGTGATAAATGGCATAACTAGGTGATTCCCATGTTATTTTGAAGGACAGATTCAGGCGAGCGATGACGGTGAGGCTCAGCATAAGTCAGAACATGTTCTCCCACATTATTCACTTTTGGATTTAATTATATAAGAGTGGGGTGATGATGTGTAGAGTGAATATATATGTTCTATAACATCTCACATTACAGAATATATACTACAGAGTCAATATCAATCATGGCCCCCAGGTGTGGTGCTAGAGTTTCAACAAGAAGGAATGTATCACATGGCATGTGACCCATATCACATGACATGTGACCATTTCATATAATTTTGGCATGTATCTCGATGGATACACTGACATGGCCATTTGTACATGGTCCCATACATGCCATGTACTCCGACATAGACATGACTATGAATGGTGTATATGGGTAGAGTGGTGTACCGAGACATGGTCAGTAGTACACGAGTTGGGATGCACCATGTACTCCAACACTTAAATTACTAGGAAAGGTGTACATGGGTAGAGCTATTTACCTAGAAATGATCAGTAGTAAATGTTTTGGACCATGCCTTGTAATCTAAATTGAACATAGACATGAACATGGGAATGGGATGTGGTATGTGGTTTAGACTCGATAATGATGGTACATTTCCTATACTACCAGTACATTCCATGTAACTTACCAAGAAAATCATAGAGCCACTTTTGTAATCAAATTTCAAAAAAATTATTTAGTATTTTTCCCTTGATCTATTCCTTGAGGGTTATTATAGAATTTTGTCTAGAAAATAAGATAGTGATCTATTAATTTGGACTTCTTGGATGGATTTTTTGGAATCCTTACCTGAGGCCCGAACTAAGATCCTATATCATAATCTTGTCCTAGGTGGAGTAATTTGTTTCTGTCGAAAAATACTCATGGATTTAGCCTCTACATTTCAGGTTATTCCTAATAAGGTTTTTTTATAATCCATTAACTTGGGTTTCATCCTTATCTTTATATCATTCTCTACGAACATCTACTGAATACATCTTATGCAGAAACAATATAAACATCACATCTTGGCAGGACACCATTATTGTTATCTAACTAATGGATCATGTTTTCCCAGATGAGATATATGTGGAACCTTAAAGGATGATTTCAGGACATTAATTATTCTTGTGACATTACATTGAGATTGGGTGTCTTTGTTGAGTCTATCTATATTTTATTTTTATATGTGTGATAGGCATATTTTGATGCTGATCTGATTTCTATTTTTTGTTATATGCTTAGTGATTTTTTCTGTTCCCTACCAGGTATTGGTATAATCACCCCTATATTGAATTTTCCCACACATGTAAAGTATTATGCAGATGATCTATCAGTTGATGGAGTCCAATAGGGACCAATAACAGATGGAACTTACTGATCCATACTGATAGAGGTTTATTCTGGTGGATACCTTATCAACAGTACCCTTCTATGCTTTCAAAATGTACTTGTTTTCAGACTCCTTATGCTTAGATGGTGTTTTTCAATTTATTGGTACTTTTTACATACTCTAATTTTTGGATTTAGATTTATGTATGGATGTTTTATCACTTGTTTTACATTTTATAATTGTATGGGATAGATGATTTGTGTGTGTATTGGCACCTTAAAATAATGTCCCTCTTGTAAGCTATATTCCTAAATCAATATAGTCTCCCACCCATAGCATATTAGATGTGAGAAATTGGTAGTAGTGGAACAATCCCGGGTAGGATGGATCATGAAATAATGTTATTAAAAACATTAGTAATACCTTAGAATAGGATTATATACGATTGATTAGGGGAAACTGTGTTAGGAATTTTAAGTATTGATTTCATGCTAGTGACTCGAGGTTTTTTCTAGTGGCTTGCATATCCACACAACAATAATATGATCACATACCTTTTGACTTGATACCTATAGGCACTAGTGGAAACAAAGAAATAGTGCATGCATCATATATGAATGGGTTTTGGTTTCCATGTCCTTATTACGTCATATATCCAAATATACACATTGAATGTGGTATATATTATCTATTTTAGGATGCCTTTGCACTATATTACAGCGGGAATACAACATCAAGATAACAATTATGATCACCTCTATGATAGGGAATCGATACAATGGTCTTTTCCAGAGGTTTTACTTTCATGTGGTGCACCACGTATACCACCAAATTTTGAAAGGTAGTTGGTACCAACAATACCGACATATGAGCTACATAGAATGAGAATGATTCCTAAGTTTAAGTGATAAAAACCCCTCATATTTCATGGAGAGCACAACCCATAGGCCATTAAGGATTCGTTTGAGGTGGTGGAATGAATTTTTCAACTTTTTAGGTTGCTGATAGTTCACATGTCATTCCTAGAACATATCCATCTCCATATATATTTTAAGAGATGGAGGGGTTTAGTGACTCGTTCTTATGATGGGGAGACTCTATCATGGTTAGACTCTATGAGGACATTCAAAGTGGTTTTATCTCTATATATAGGGAGGTTTGTGCATATCGAGAATATTATAATGTTTTTTACGGAAGTAAAATAGTGGAACAGTATTTATCAAGGATCCCCAACCTCTCTCAGAACTCAATTCATATGGTTTATGGTCAATTCATTCATGCTCAGACTTTAATGTGAGTAATGTCTAAGGACATCATATCCATTTTTACACCTCTACTAATTCCTACCTTTTTCAAGGATATAGATAATTATTTTTTGTTTGAGAGTTTATTGGATGTGCATATGTTGATAGAGGTTTCCAACAGTGGTAAAACAAGAGTAGAGACTTCAACAAAATGGAACTGATGTCTTCCTATGGGACCTAGACATGCAAGGGGATTCTAGAGGAGATCCCATGTTAGAGGGTTTACATTTTCAGTCTCACAATTTGGTTTTATCCAACTCAATGAGAGGTATGTATATATCTTAATGGTATGGGACATATTGCATTATATTTTTTGACCCACTATACGGTTGAAAGAGAGATAGTGTATGGGCCACCTAGGTAGAGGTAGTATTGTGAGAAAATATCTCCACAAGGTGTCATATGTGGAATTAGATATTGGAGAGAATATATAGTTGGGAGTCATTTCCAATTTTTACCATCATCATATCCAGGAGGTCTATGCTTGGATTAGAGAGCTCGGGGGCATGGTCGAGGGATATTGTAAGAGGTCAAAGCTTATGTCCCAGTGGATACAAGGATGATGCAAGTTATAATCTGTCTCTTTTATATCATAGATATAGTTATTATAGAAAAATGTGAGATTCATTCCATTATATCCATGTATCTAGTTCAATACATATAGATTCTAGTTGAGTCATTGGATGAACCCTTATGATGGGAGACTTCTACAAGATGTGACTTAATGACCACACACTTCTGCCGATAATATGACATAATACTTGGTTGTGAGAGTTCTTATTGGGATCTTGTTGTAAAAACGATTAGGCCTTATAATTTAGTGCTAGGTGTGTACTGGTTGTATACCATTCATTATTATATTGTCTATTTTTAGAATAGTATGTGGTTCATCATCATTTATAAGAATATGTTTTCCATTATGGGTGAAATTAAAACTAGGGTAGTGTTGGAAGGACCCAAACATAAGAGTGTGTATTTGATTACTCATCAATTGTCTACTATGCCCCTTGTGGTTCTAGATTTTATGAGTTTTTATATCCATGTTCTGGTGTTTCCCTGTGGGGTTGTATTTAGTAAGGATATTCCATGATAACTTCTGTATCAACAGATAAAATTTTATATTTACTTATACTCTAGGAAGACCCAATATATCTTATAGAATTTTTAATGGCTCTAAGAAAAATTTGTGAGCTAAGGGTGTTATAAGAGGTCCTAAAAAGGAAAGACTTTGTTAGAACCATTGTTCCACCCTGTCAGTCACTGGTTTTGTTCACCAAGGAGAAGGATGTGAGTTTGAGGATATGTGTGTTTTATTGTTTCCTAATCCAGATGACCGTAAAGGAAATATATCAACTACCATCATTGGATCACCTCTATGATCTATTATGTTGGGAACAATGGTTCATTAAAATTGACCTCATATTTGGATGTCACCAGTGGGAAGTAAGAGAAGAAAATATACCAATGATGAAATTTTGGTGTCACTACAATCACCATAAGTACATGGTTATTCCATTAGGAAAAAAATTCCCCAGTTTTATTTACCATACTCATGAAATTTATATTTCATCCCTTACTAGACTTGTCTATAGTATTATTCATTGTTGATGTGCTAGTGTAATATACAAATGAAGTTACTTATGAGAGACACTTGATAATATTTTTGCATTTGAATCCCTAAACTCAATCATCTATATTTAGTGGATAAAAATTATTTGTATATTTTTATAAAAAGGAAAATGATAAATACACTGAGAATTTTTCATACCAGGACATTTTTTGGAATAGGTTTTGGAAAATTATATACATTTAATACAATTTAACAAAACTATTCCAAATAAATTAAACATAAATTCTTCAAATGCACAACCTCCTTAAATAAATACACATTATAATAAAATACCTCTAATCCTATGAAAAAATAAATTTAAAATGTAGGTTAAGAATTAATTTTCTTAATAACGTGTTTCAAAGAATCATTGGTAAGTAATTTTATAAAAACAATATTTCACTTTCTAAAAATAATAAATAAAAGTTGGTTTTTCAAACATTAAAATATAATAAAATCATATAATTTTTAAAAACACCAATTTACAAAGTACTAATTTTTTCAAAAAATTACTTTATTTTATTTTTTTGAAAGTAATATTTTTTATGTATCACTAAATGATAATAATGAGTACTTAAATACAACTATAAAGGTACTGGGCCACATCTCATATGGGATAGTGTCCCCTTAAGTTCATGGTTTTACACCTCATATCATTACTTAACATTCGATACTCTTGTTCCAATTTAATGAAAATATATTAATGGCCATGCCTTTCTCACTCAGAACCCAAAAACCATTAAAAAGAATATATAAATTATTCTCACTCAAGGTAAAACTCATACCATCACATTAAATATATCTTAAAACATTTATGTTAAACCCATACCTTTAATGGATCATCATAAATTTCATATAGAATAAGTAAATTTGCATAAAAATTTAAAAAACATACGTACACTAAATACATAAATTTTGAATGATATATTTAGAAAATTCCCATTTATAAATCATGAGTAATATACATGGTGGTGAATGGATGTTTATTCACATTAATGGTAGATTTTAGTTTTAATTTTAGAATAAAATGATAACAATTATCATTTTTAACTATATTTTACACATAAAAAGACAATAATAAAAAGATATCATCTCTCACGGATAATTTTTTATAAAGGAAACAATTTAATAACTAATAATTACATGGAATAGTTTTTTTATTGTTTAATACTAGATTATAAAATAATTAAATGATAAAATGATTCTTTTCACTGATTTCATTTAACCTGGTATGGTTTTAAATCAATGTTATGAAACTAGATAAACAAATCTTCAAAAATAGACTTGATGCAATTATGAAATACATACATTCTCTTTACGAATATGAAATTATGAATACTCTTATTCATATATATGTATATATAAATTTTAAAATATTAAAAACCTTTAAAAATTCATAAATTTAGATGTTTATACGAAATACATTACAATCCATTAATTAAATCATAAATTCATATTTCAAATTTAAATTTAAAACAATCCCTTTCATGAAATGAATCATAGCTTTGATGGATTGTGTCAATAAAGAATGAAATGAGCAGGTAATAACATGGAGAAATATTTCTTTTGTTTTATGGTGTGAAACGGAGGTTTTATAAATATTAAGATTATATCATTTTATTTTTTATTATTAATGGATTAGCATTAGAAAAAACCATATATGTGGAAAGACCAGTAAAAAGTGGCTTTATTGGAAATTGTTTAATCAATTTTTGAAGACGACTAATTATTATATACATATATATCATTGTTCAATATGATTCACGAATAAAATTTAAAAATTATAAAATGTACATACAATAAGAGTGTTTTAGTATTTTTAATTACACCTATTTCAACATTGATATGAAATATATATATATATATAAGCCTTACATAGAAAGATTGGAATTTAGGGTAATGAATTCATTATTTAGTCAAGGGTTAGGTTTATTATAAATCACCATTCATTCGATTTTTTGGATTGAGTGTCGAGATGGGGGCAGTGATGATAGGTTTTTAGATGGTGGAGGAGGCCCTAATGTGTTGACATACTTGTGAGGGAATGTGGGAAGGTATCCAATGAGTGAGGCGACCAACAGAACTGATGGATGGATCAGATGATTCTGATGAAACTAGAAGGCTAGTATTTCATCCCATAGCATCCCACACCGAAATGGGGAGAAAACTAGTCACCCTATATAATTCAAGATACACATGTTACCCCCTCCACCTCATTCCCATGATAAAACACACACACATACACAGGGAGCCTTATAAATGGTATCGTTCATTGGAATCATCCCAAAACTATGTAGTGATCGGATTAAGTCTCAAGGCGCAACATGGTTATGGCCTCAATTTTTCTTGAGTAGGTCATGCATGGGCTACACACCTAGGTTGCTCCATTGAACAATTGTCACGGATTTCATGCCCACCTAAGAAGTGGTTCATGGAAATATTTGGTCTGCAGTTTTTTCCATAGTAAATTATTGAAAATGTTTTTAAAAAAATATCAATTTATTATATATATATATATATATATATATTGACATCCATTAGATTACTCACACCATCATAAAAGTAAATTTGAAATAACGTTTTAAAAAACAACTTTAAAAACTCAAGTTAATATTTTATTTTTATATTACATATCTATTAAAATATTTAATGCTAAAAATTTATATTATTATTTTTTGAATTATCATTTTAAATTAATTTTAATATTTTTAATCATCTATAAGATAATAAAACTCTATATTTATATTTTTTAAATGTAACAACAAGTTTTATAAATTCACATATATTAAGGGAATTCAAAAAAAACATCTCAACATAAATTTCATTCATTAATGGATGTTTCTATATATACCTCTGGTTCTCAATGTTTTTTATATTCTTCTCACCATTACTTTTCTAATTAGAGAAAATTCAATGGAATTGGGAAACACCTTGGGTCATAAAATTTTACAAGGTAATTATCAAGTTATTTTTATATGGGATGTAATGATTTTTATGGAATAGTTTTGGTCTATATTTTAATAAGGATATAATGTAATTAGTGTTTTATTAATAAATATATTCCTTTTTTAATTTCAAAATTCTTTTGAATGTTGTATTTTGAAAATTTTATTATTAGTAAAAATAATAATAACTACAACAAAAACATAATTACATTATATATTTTTAATGTTACATTTGACATGCTCAAAGAGAACCACCATTACAGGAATCTCTTGAAGTTCCAGTTCTAGGTTTTGGATGCCAACATTTTGTGACACATTCTCTCAGAAAATGGTGTGGTACTGTACAAAGAAATGTTCAATGTAGTGTTATATTAGTAGCTACCAATGGGAAATATGGAGATATGAAGATTTCATTATTTGGTAGGATGCTATCATAGATTTATTCGTGGATTCCATATGATATCAACTACCACGATAGCTTTGACTAAAAATGGTATTCCCTTTGTTTTTATGGAGATAGACCAATAGAATTTCAATGATTTGAGGTAGAGATTGAAAAACACTATCATATTTAGATTTCTAGAGGAGGGGGGTCAAGTAAGTATTTATCTTTGATGCATCAAGAATTGGGATGGGTAGTGTTTTGATGAATGGAAGGAAGTGATTAACTACGGTTCATGTCATTTGATACCACATGAAGAATAACACATGGGCCATGATATTGAGGTAGCATCGGTAGTCTTCACCCTGAATAGGTGGCGATGTTACCTTATGGGTGAGATTTTTATCATCTATTCTGACCACAGGAGTCTCAGGTATGTCATCATTCGAAGGGATCATACATTAAGGTAGATGTGATGGAGTCCATTTTTGAGGTCCAGGCTTCTACAAATGTTTTCAGTGATGCTTTAAGATTTTTCTAAAATAGTTGAATTTTTTTAAATTGTAAAATATGTTAATTTATGCTATTTAACATCATTAGATATATACATGAAAATATTATTCATATATGGTGTGAGGATGATGTAAGAGCCCATATTTCAAACTCATATATACTAGTTTCTATAATTATTCACAAAAATCATCACTATTGATATACTTGAGAAAAATAATAAACTAATGAATGGAATAATCAAAAACACCCCTCTCATATCCCTATAAATACCACCTCAATCACCCCTTCTCCTTATACCATGTAAACCTAATCTCATTTAAAAATTATACCCAATTACATTTCAAACCCTCTTCCTCATATCCAAAACCTCCAGGTCTTATTAAAAGACCTCATTCAAGAGTCTTAAAGAGGATATCAAGGAGAAAATATTCAAGAGGTAAAATCCTCCTACTGTCGCTTTTATTTTCTTGTATTTTATTATCCAATCCTAATATCACAGTATATAGTGATTAATTATGACTCTAGTATAGTATATATACTCAAATGATATTTTTTTAATGTAATATCCATCATCATATCTCACAGCTTCTCTTTTTAATTCATATAATTAATTCATCATTTGTGAGGTGTCGATTCCCCGCCTTCATGGACGACGAATTTTGTTTTTCCATTAATGCCATCACGGGTGTTCATAAAATAATTATTATGGTTAAATAATATTTTTATATATGTATTATAATTTATATAATGTTTTGGAAGAAATATATATATATAATATTAAAAAATACATAACAATGTGATGGTTTTATAATCCCCCAAAATAAAAAAATCATCAATGTTTTATTAAATGAGTCATACTAACATCATATACAAAAAATTTATATCATAAAATTTAAACTTATGTAGGTTTATAAATAATAAATAATTTCACTTCTATTGTTTTTCATCCATTTTACTTAATCCCCCATAATTATCCACAATGGAACCGATAATAAAACTATAAAATAGATGCTCCCAAAACAAAAAAAATTAAACATTATAACTCATTATAATGTAAATAAATGAACCTAATGAAATTATATTAAATAAATTATATTTATAAAACGTTCTTAATTATCTAATTAATGAAACAAATTTCATTATCAAGCATATTATGTACAAGTACATAATGCTTTTTTACATATCGTAAGGAGATTATCATTTCAATTTAATTTCAATGAGATATACCGTATTAACCACTTATTTATTGTGTTTAGTGTATGTATACATTTATATTGTATATTATATAATGAATATCTTTATATTAATAGTATTTCATGTTTTATTAGATTATTATTAATTATATAGGGCATACGATTCTATTTATTTCTAATGGAAAGAGTTATTATTCTCACATTAATTTATATGAGACATATGTCAAATTCATCACTTATTAATTTTTCATATTTCCCCCAAGAATTACAAAAATTAATCATTAATGATTTTATTATATATATATATATATATATCTTTTATCATAGATATGATTATTTTCTAAGTTGTATAACAGTTTTATATATTTAGTTTACATTGATATTCATTTTATTAAGTGGGAAAATATTAAAAAATCTTTATATTTTATTTAAAAAAAATTAATTATGAGACACATTATTTATTAATTAAATGACTATTGGATATGTGAAGAATTATTTCGAATAGTATTACATGGGTTCAAGATCATATAATTCTATCCATATGGGTTGGGGACCATTTAATGAAATCCCAATGGGTTGGGGACCTGTTATTGGGATCCCCTTGATGCATTGGTGGTTTCATGGAATGAAATTAGTTGGTGAGAAAAACATCATGTTTTTTTGCAAGTAAAATCATATGATTTTCTACCAATAAAATAAATCCATATTGTGAAAGGTATTGATGATATGATGGATCATGTTCTAGATATATAACGTTACATTATTTTTATTTTAATGCATTTTGAATTCATTTATTTTTATTGAGATTATTCTCAAAATATTTTTTTTATTTATTTTTTAAATTGTTATTTCAATTTAAAATAATTCTCTAGTTTACCAAGACTACTAGACAATTTTTTTTCCATATGGGATGTGATTCCTTGTAATAATTCCAATGAAATAATGTGAGGCTATGTATTGAGGTTATTGAGGTTGGGATTTTTACAATTTGTATCAGATATATTTTAGTAAAAACATGGGTACTATATTTGGTAAATACGAGATTAGGGAACATAGCCCTAAGAAAGAAATTGTGGATAATTTTATAAAATCTTCTTAAACAAACCATGCTTATGAGATTAGCTACAAATAAAATTTTCAATTTATTTTAATTATATCACTAATCATGGGATTATTAACTATTTTTCATTATGATATAAAGCTAACGTAATAATTTCTAATTGGAATTTCATTAAAGGAGTGTGAACCTCACCAATACACATTATCCAAAGAGTAAGGAGGTGTCACGACCTGTCCTTGAGGCTCATGTCGTGAATACCCCAAAATCATCTTCCATAGGTCAAGGGTTGGTGAGTAGCACCAAAGGTGTAAATCCTGATAATAGGGAAGGTATTCCCTTTATATATTTAAAAAATACAATATAGAACACAATATGAAGTAAAAACTAAGTATACTGAGTACAAAAGTGTGTGCTAGAAAGTAAATGGGCTAGAATAAAAAACCAACTGAATGTACAGTACAACTAAAAATAAAGTACAGCAGTAGTAAAGTAAATCATCGACCATCGAGTGGTCCTCCGGCTATCCCAACAGAAGGGGGGGTACATATGGCCTCCTCAGCTCCTCGGGTCCGGCCGTTCACTCCGTGTACGTCCCGCCAAGTGGTCCACCCCCAGGTACTGTCCCGCTCCACAAGCCTCAACCACGGTCAGCGTTGTCCATCGTCTGCAACCAACACAACGTAGTGCAGGCATAGCCTGTGCAGGGGTGAGTATATGATACTCATTAGGGACCCAGATACCCCCGATGGTCTCCCATAATCCTAAATGGAATAATACACAATGTAATAAGACAGAAACTAAGTATCAACCAACACTACTTATGTATATGCACATACATACACCGAAGTCATCAATTCCAGTTCAGCTCCAACTCCCGAGCCCAAGTACAACCCAATCCACACAGGAAATTACAGCTCAGTCGATATAGGAAAGTACAACTAAGTCCACACATGAATGCAAGACAATCATATCGAAGATATTAATTGAAATTAAAGACTCAACTCACACAGGTATACTACTCACGAAGAGGGGTGTAGATGATATATGTTGCCTCTGAATCATCTCCCCTACTGAACCCACGTAGGATCCAAGTACAGAAGTCATTGCTGCTGAACCCATGTAGGATCCTAGTACAGTAACCATCACTGCCAAACCCACGTAGGATCCAATTTCAGTCTTATTCATTTCCGAACCCACGTAGGATCCAAGTACAGTCATCCTTACTGCCGAACCCACGTAGGATCGAAGTACATTCGTCATCGTCGTCGCAGTCGGACCCAGCTCTAGGGTTCCCTCACACAGCACACTCTATTCCGTGAGGGTCCGTACCATGATCCAAGGGTTCAATACATTATGTGTAAATAAGTCTAGAGTTTATGTATCACAAATTTTTGTCTCATCAATAGGAACTCAACGCGACAGACAACACATCAATCGGACGCCCGGTCTGAGAGATATTGGCTTTTTCCGTCCTAGAGGCCTGGTTGGTTTTTAAGTTAAAACCAACCCTAAAATACTCCATCTACATCCAAACCGCAAGTGGAGTAAACCAAAATAACAGTCTCATGAAGATGAATTCAACGTAATTGATGATACATCAATCAGATGTCCGGTCCTTATGTTATAAGTGTTTCTGCTCCAAGGGCCCGGTTTGTTTCGGGTTCGAACCAACCCGGCCGTACACAAACATTTCTGAAACCTCAAGTGTAATATACTGAAACGACCGTCTTTATACAAGGATCCCTACTCAACAGACTGTGCATCTGTTGGAGGTATGTATCCCATGATATGGGTGTTTGAACGAACCCGGTCTGAAAATAGGGGTCTGGCCCCGGTGTGACCCGGCCCAATACCCCCTGGGTCGGCCCAAACGGGGTCGAACCGACCCGGTTCTGGGTCCGTCCCGATTGGGGTCTGAGTCTTGCCTAATTGGGTGTAGCCCGGCTCGACTGGCGCGGCCCAGCCCGGCGGCCTGCAGCCTGACTCGGAAGCCGGCCGCGGCTCGGCACTAGCCGAGCGGGGCGCAAAGGGGGTGCCGCCCCCTGTTTGCCGAAATGGCGGACCCTTTGGGGTCCGCCCTAAAATTTTCTCAGGGGGTGGTTATGACCCCCCCCCCCCCTTTATTAATAAGGTCGGCCTTGATGGCTGATCTTCTGTAACCATATGACCCCCTCAGGTCCCGCGTCCAGGTGGCGGCCGCGGCTGGCACAACCGACCGCCCCTTGGGTGTCCGCCACAGCCTTAGGCCGCGGCTCTTGTTCGACCAGCACGGTGCGATTGCACCGTGCCCCACCACCATGACCCACTCTTACCACGGTCCCTTCGGCCTTACCGGCGCGGCACGACGGCGCTGCGCACCACCGTCGTGGCCTGCTCTGGCCGCAGTCTTCTTCGTCCCCACGCGGTGCACCAACACCACGCCGCCATCACCTCAAACGTCAATGATGATCAAAAAATGAAAAGGGGATGAGGATCTGTCGTGTTTTTGTGGTCTGATCTCCTCCCATTATGACGATAACAATCGGGAAATCATTAAGCAATGATGATCAATAATTTTAATTTGAACAAGAATAACCCCTACCTCGAAGGAATTTTGTGATTTTCAAACACCGCGGATGATGGCGTCATTTCCATCGTCGAAGGTGTCTCCTCCATTGTCATGGAGGAAGAAGAGGATAAAGAAACCGGGGCCGCCAAATCTATTTTCTTCATCGGAGAGTTGTCATTCTTCGTTGAAGATGAAGTTCTTCAAAAGATACTAGAGCTCTTTCTCCTCCAATTCTCAACACAACCAGCCATCCCAAAATAAAATATGGCTTCCCGTTAATTTGTTTTACTTTTTCATGCATTCAAAATTACAAATTCAAATACTTAATTCAATTAATTGATGAGGATCAATTAATTAAATTGATGTGTGTTGGCATGAATTAAATTGGAAGAGTGGGGAGAGGAGGAGTTACCCAATTAAATAAAAGGGGTTTAATGGGGTTTTAGGGAATGTGAAGGGTTGGGACTCATGCGAGACCCACCTCACATCTATCCTTACATGGGTAGTTAGAATGCCAGTGGGTCCCACCCTAACTCCCCCATGTCGGATAAAACCACATTAGTTTGAAATAAAATTGTACCACGATTTTATTCACTTTTTAATTAATCAACTTTTTTAACAACTCCTCCCAAGAAAACGCATCTTCGGTAAAGTTCCTCCTAAGAAATTACCAACATTGTGGTTTCATCAGTGCCCTGGGATTTCAATTCCGAGTATCGGTTCAAAATATAAAAAACCCGCTCGTTTGTTCATTGAATGCACCCGAGCTAAACTTCAGAAATTGATTTTGTGCACACCGGGCCACGGAATTAGGTTCCTTCAGAAACTGCGTACTCGTAAAATACAAAATAATTTAAGAAAAAATTTTCCTTGAAATTTACAGGTATTTACATTACTCCCAACTCATGGCTTTACGTGCCCGTAAAGCTACATCAAAAACTAGGGAAACAAATGAGGGTACTGCGCACGCATCTGAGCCTCCTTCTCCCATGTGCTCTCTTGGAGGTTCATGTGCTGCCACCTGATGATCACTAGAGGAATCAACTATCCATGTAGGACGTACTCCTTTCGATCCTCGATCTCCACCGGTAACTCCGCAAATGTCGCCCCATCATCTATGTCCATCTCCCCATGATCAATGATATGTGTCGGGTCATGCACATATCTCCTCAGGTGAGATACTTGGAAGACGTCGTGCACCCAGTGAAAATGAGGTGGAAGAGCCAGGTGATAAGCCACCTCGCCTGTCCTGCTGAGAACCTATAATGGTCCGATGAAGTGCAGAGATAACGTGCCACCCCATCCAAATCTTCGTAGTCCATGTCGAGGTGAGACCCGTAAGAAAACGTGGTCATCATCCTTGAACTCCAGTGGTCTCCGTCTTTTGTCAGCATAGGACTTCGGTCAGCTCTGAGCAGTCCTCATCCGATCCTGGATGATTTGTATCTTCTTTGTCATAGCCTGGAACATCTCTGGTCCTACAGGTGCTGACTCCCCTGGGTCTTTCCATCACAAAGGTGATTTTCATGGTCGGCCTTAAAATGCCTCGTATGGTGCCATCCCGATGGTGGAGTGGTAGCTGTTGTTGTACTCAAACTCCACAAAAGGTAGGTGATCCTCCCAGCTACGACCAAAGTCAAGAAAACATGCACAAAGCATGTCCTCGAGAGTCTGAATGGTCCTCTCGTTCTGGCCATCTGTCTGATGGTGAAATACGGTGCTCAGGTGTAGCTGTGTCCCAAAATCCTCCTAAAACCCCTTACAAAGATGGGAAGTAAAGTGAGCATCTCGATCGGAGACGATAGACGATGTCACTCCATGAAGCCTTATGATCTCCTGAACGTAGAGGCATACAAAGCTCTCCACTGAGCCCTAATATCTGATAGGTAAGAAGTGGGCCGACATGGTGAGTCGGTATATGATCACCCACATGGATTCATGTCCTTTGGAAGTACCTGGACGTCCTTTCACGAGGTCCATATATATCCCGTCCCACTTCCACTCTGGGACCTCAAATGGTTGTACCAAGCCTGCTGGTACCTAGTGCTCCACCTTCATCTGCTGGCAGGTGAGGCATCATGCAAGAAACTCTGCCACAACCATCTTAATACCAGGCCACCAGTGTTGTCGTCTGAGATCCTGGTACATCTTCTCCACTCCTAGATGTAACACAAAAGGTAATGTATGAAACTCCCGTATCACCTCCTCTCGTAATGAATCTGGTACCATTGTATGTCCTTTGAAAAGGATAGCATGTTCTCCTCCTATAGAAAATCCATCAGGTGCCTATCCTGTGGATATCTCTGCACGTTGCGTCTCACAGTCAACATCCCCAAATTGTGCCTCTCTAACCTGCTGAAGTAGTGGAGGAGTGACTGTGAGTGACTATAGAAAGGCTTCTCCATCTCTATCCATGAAGGATATCTGCAACGCGACTAGCTTCTTCATCGCCTCTAAATTTATCTGAATTCCCGATCTCCTATTGAGAGCATCATCTACTACGTTTCTCTTCCCAATAGTATATAATATCTCAAATTCATAGTCCTAGAGGAACTCAACCCATTGTCGTTGTCCCAGGTTTAGGTCCTTCAGCGAGCTGATGTACCTGAGATTCTGGTGGTCAGAGTAGGATGTAAAGCGCTTTCCCATCAGATAGTACCGCCTCATATAAAGGCAAAGACCATTGCTGCTAACTCTAGGTCATGGGTAGCATAGTTCTGCTCATGTTACCTCAACTTTCGTGAACCATAGGCGATCACTGCCTGCTATTGCATCAGGACACACCCAAGTCTGGTCTCAGATGCATCGCTGTAAACTACGTACCCTACACCTTCCTCTGGTAGCCTCAAGATGGGTGTACTGGTCAATCTGTGTCTCAGCTCATAGAATCTATACTAACATCTATCTTACCTCAAGAAGGGTTTCCCCTAATTATTAAATACTGAAAGTGGTGCTACAACTCTGGAGAATTCTGGCACAGATCTCTGATAGTACCCAGCCAAACCTAGGAAACTCCGCACCTCCATCACGCTCCTGGGTGGATCCCAAGCTAGTACAACCTCGATCATTAGAGGATCCACTACAACTCCTGCATCAGAGATGACGTGCACCAAGAAGTGGACCTACAGAATATACAATTGGCACTTCGAGAGCTTACCATAAATCTGGTTATATCGGAGTGTATCCAGTACATCTCGCAAGTGGTAAGCTTGCTACTCCTCACTAGTCGAGTAAATCAAAATGACGTTGACGAAGACTACGACAAACCGATCGAGGTAAGGCTGTAATATCCTGTTCATGAGAATCATAAACACTACTGGAGCGTTGGTTATGCCGAAAGGCATAACCATGATCTCATAGTGGCCATACAGACATTTAAAGGCCATCTTATGGACATCCTCATCTCGAACTCTTAGCTGATGATCACCAGAGCTGAGGCCTATCTTTGAGAACCATCGTGATCCCTTGAGCTGATCAAAGAGTCTGTCAATCCTAGGAAGTGGATACTTGTTCTTCACAGTCACCTAGTTCGAGCGACGAGAGTCGAAACACAGTATCAAGCTCCCATCCGCCTTCTTGAAAAAAAATCAGAGAATCCTAGAGTGAAAAACCGGGTCGTATAAATCCCTTGCCCTGCAAGTCCTCCAGCTATACACGCAGCTCACGAAGCTCAGCGGGAGCCATCAGATATGCTGGATTAGATATCGGGGTTTTCCCGGGGTACATGTCAATATAGAAGTCTACCTCTCTATGAGGAGGTAGTCCTAGAGCATTGTCAGGAAAAACGTCCGCATACTGATCCACCAAAACAGGGAAACACGGACTACGCATGTCAACTGCTCCTAGAATGAGGCTAGCCAACTGATGAGTGAGCGGTTGTTCATTCCTATGCATGAGTCGACCCTACACTGCAAAGGCACCCTTATCGCCAGTGAAGGTGAACCAGCTCCCATTTGTGCGGACACACCACACGATGCGCCTAATACAATTGATCTGAGCATGGACCGTAGATAACCAATCCATGCACAAGATGAAGTCGTAAGGACTTGATGACGCTACAAGAAGATTCCAGCTGAAGCTCCCACCTCCTAGAGTAAGATCACAATGCTGACACCAGTGCGTAATCATCGAGTCTGCTCCCATAAGAGTCTATAGCCGTAATGATCGATCCAACGGCTCCGTTGGAATTACCGAGCTCTGAACAGGGGTAGCGGCAATGAAATAATAACTTGCTCCTATGTCTATATGAAATGCAGCAAGGTTGGAGTAGACACAGATAGTACCAAGAATCATCTCATGTGGGTCATGATTGTAAGCCTCCACTATCAGAAGCTGAGCCTACCTCTATCCGCCAGCTCCCTATGGTCGGGGTGGACCTCTTGGTGGTGGTGGTGGTATAGCCTCAAAGCGTCTCCAACCACCCGCTGCTCGGCCAGCTCCTCTGCCTCGTCCTCTTTCTCCCTGCGTACCACTACAGTCGAACCTCTTCCTCTGCCTGGGTGGTCCCTCAACTATCTTTTGCTCCACTTCATGGTAGTTCGGGCAGTAACGAGCCATGTGGCCTTGCCCACCGCATGCATAGCGCTGCCTGCCTCTCGAATGACTGCCTCTACTGCGTGTTCCCCGCACCTCCAAACCAGTATCCTGAGGTCGTCCACCTGATGTCCTGGTCCGCTTGGACCTCTACGACATCTATCTACTGCCAGACACAGAAGACTCCACTAAATGTCGCCCTGTGGTAGGCCTCGCTTCTGGCATAGGCTCAGCAAGGAATCTCTCGATAAGTAAGGCTCGCTCCAGAACTCCTGCCTGCATCGGAATGTTGAGGGAGATCATCAAAGCCCAGATCTCATGCCTCAGTCCCTGATCAAAGGTTTGGGACCTAATGATTGAGTTTCGTACCATGTTCGTGGAGTAGCACAAGAGGTCGGTAAATCTCGCTGAGTACTGGGCTACTGTCATGCTGCCCTACCGCAGCTGTAGTAACTCCTGGATGCGTACCACACGGAGGGTGGTTGTATGAAACTCCGAGCGGAAGAGGTTCTCGAAGTCCGTCCAAAGAAGTGATGCCTTGTCGTTCCCCTCGAGCATCAGGCTCCACCATCTACCTGCTGCTGCATGCAGGAGACTCGCCGTAAGGATCACCATAAGATCTGCTGGTGTCCCTACCAATATGAAGACTCAGACAACAGCCTCCATCCAATCCTCGGCAGACTAAGGGTCCATCTCTCCGCAGAACCTAGGTGGCCACTGTCGCTGAAACTCTTGCAGTGCACTCAAGAAATGTGCACTCTCAGCTACTGGGGCAGGATGCATCGGTGGCTCGACGGGTAGAGGTATCGCTGGTGCCTCCTCTTTAAAGGGGCCCTGCAGTGAGGCCTCGTTGCTCGGTGGGATGCCATCTCGGACAAAGCTCGGAACCCAAACTGGCTGCCGTCATGGGGCGATCCTGAAAAGAAACAGGTGTGCCACGGTTAATAAAGTATACCTGCTGAGCTGACACAATGTAATCAAAAAAGAAAACTTTTGGAACACACATGAAATCAATGTTTTTGAGAACTGAGATGGAAATCAGAAGCCAGGGTCCTGGTGTATAGATACGCCAGCCGCTGCACCAACACTAGACGCCCAAGACTGATAACCACACTCAATACCCTTAACAATATTTTTTTTCACATAGATGAAATTATCAAATTCCTAAGTTCTGTGGTAGAACCGACTCCTCCAATACCAATATGTCACGACCCGTCCTCGGAGCCCGTGCCGTGACTACCCCAAGCCCGCCATACATCGGTCAGGGGATGGTGACTAGTACCAAAGGTTTAAATCCCGATAAAAGGGAAGGAATTGCCTAATATAAGTAAAAAAACACAACAGAGAATGAAAACATAAGTAAACACTAAGTAAACTAAACACAAAAGTAAGTGCTAAAAAGTAAATGGGCCAGAATACAAACCCATCTAAAAGTACAGTACAACTAAAAAGAATGTACATCAGCAGTAAAGTAAATCAGCAACCACTGAGTAATCCTCCGGCTATCCCACCTGAATGGTGGGTACAGATGGTCTCCTCAACTCCTCGAGTCTGGCCTTATTCTCTGTGTATGTCCTACCAAGTGGTCCACCCCCAGGTACTATCCCGCTCTACAAGCCTCAACCACGGTCAGCGTTGTTTGTCGTATGTAACCAACAAAATGTAGTGCGGGCATAGCCCGTGCAGGGGTGAGAATACGATACTCAATATGGACCCCAAGACTCCCGAAGGTCTCCCAGTATCCTCAAAGGAATAATCCTCAATGTAATAAGACGATCACAAAGTATAAACAAACACTACATAGGTATATGCCCATATATATTCATAAGTCATCAATTCCAGTTCGGATCCAACTCCCGAGCCCAAGTACAACCCAGTCCACATAGGAAAGTACAACTCTGTCCACACTGGAAAGTACAACATAGTCCAAACAAGAAATCAAGACAATCATATCGAAGATATTAATTGAAAGTCAAGACTCAGCTCACACAGTTATACTAATCACGAAGAGGGGTGGAGATGATAGATGTAGCCTCTGAATCATCTCCCCTACCGAACCCACATAGGATCCAAGTACAAAAGTCATCACTGTCGAACCCACGTAGGTTCCTAGTATAGTAACCATCGCTGCCAAACCCGCGTAGGATCCATGTATAGTCGTCCTCGCTGCCGAACCCACGTAGGATCCAAGTACCATTGTCCTCACTATTGAACCCACGTAGGATCCATGTACAGTCTTCATCGTCGTTACAGTCACAGCCATCTCTAGGGTTCCCTCCCACAACATGCTTGATTCTGGGAGGGTCTGTTCCATGAGCCAAGGGGGCATTACATCAACTGTCATATAGTCCAAGGTTTATGTATCACAAAGTTTTGTCTCGTCAATAGAACTCAACGCGACAGACGGCTCGTCAATCAGACGCCCGGTCTAAGAGATATTGGCTTTTCCGTCCCAGGGGCCCGGTAGGTTTTTAAGTTAAAACCAACCTGATTGTACTCCATCATCATCCAAAACTCATGTGTAGTAAGCCAATATAACCATCTAATTATGAGTAATTCAAATTAATTGACGGTAGGACAATCGGACGTCCGGTCCTTATGTTATATGTGTTTCCGCTGCAAGGGCCCGGTTGGTTTTGGGTTCAAACCAACCCGGCCATACCCAAAATTCACTAGAACCTCGAGTGTAATATTCCAAAATGGTCGTCTCGATACAAGGATCCCTACGCAACTAACATTGCGTTGATCAGAGGTATGTAGCACATGATATGGGCGTTTGAACGAACCTGGTCCGAAAATAGGGGGACTGCGCCCAGTCCGACCTGGCAAAATACCCCCGGGTCGGCCCAAACGGGGCGACCCGACCCAGGTCCCGGTCCATCCCAATTGGGCATGGCCCGGCCCGGCTGGCGTGGCCCGTCTCGGTGGCCTGCGGCTCAGTGGTGGATGACCGGGGCACAAAGCCCTTGTTTGTAGAAACAGCGGACCCTGTGGGGTCCGCCTTAAAATTCTTTCAGGGGGGTTACCCCCCCCCCCCCTTGTTTCCTTAGAACGACCGGCCATAATGGCCGGCCTTGTGTAACTGTGGTACCCCCATAGGTCCCGCCTCCAGGGGGCGCTAGCGGCCAGCACAGCCGGTCGCCCCTAGGGTGTCCGCCGCAGCCTAAGGTCGTGGCTCTTGTTCGACCGGTGTCATGCCCCTCCGCTGCAGCCCGCTCCAGCCACTGCCTTCCTCAGTTTCTCTGGCATGGCGCTACGGCGCCGTGCACCCCCGCCGCGGCCTTCTTCGACCGCTGTACTGTTCGTCCCCGCGCGGTGCAACGACATCATGCCGCCTTCACCTCAAACGTTAACGATGATCAAAAAAGGGAAATGGGGAGGAGGATCGGCCATGTTTGTGTGGTCCGGTCTCCTACTGTTATGAAGATAACAAGTGGCCAATCATTAAGCAACGGAGATCAATAATTTTAAATTGAACAGAAATAACCACTACCTCGAAGGAAGTTCGCGGTTTTCAAGCATCGCAGATGATGGTGTCATTTCCTTCATCGACGGTGTCTCCACCCTTGTCATGGAGGAAGAAAAGGATAAAGAAACTAGGTCCGCTGAATCAACGTTCTTCGTTGGAGAGTTGGTGCTCTTCGTTAAAGATGAAGTTCTTCAAAAGAAACTAGAGCTCTTTCACATCCAATTCTCAACACAACTAGCCAACCAAAAATTAAATAAGGCTTCCCCTTATTTTATTTTACTTTTCCATGCATTCAAAATTACAAATTCAAATACATAATTCAATTAATTTATGAGGTTAAATTAATTAAATTGATGTGTGTTGGCATGAATTAAATTGAAAGAGTGGGGAGAGGAGGAGTTACCCAATTATATACAAGGGGTTTAATGAGGTTTTAGGGAATGTGAAGGGTTGCGGCTCGTGCAGGCCCCACCTCACATTTATCCTCGCTTGGGTAGTTCAAATGCCAGTGGGTCCCACCCTAACACCCCCATTTAGGATAAAACCACCTTAGTTAGAAATAAAATGGTATCACAACTTTATTCACTTTTTAATTAATCCATTTTTTTACAACTCCTCCCATGCAAATGCATCTTCGGTTAAGGCCCTCCTAAGCAATTACCGGCACTGCAGTTTCATTGTTTCCCTCAGATTTCAATTCCAACTACCGGTTCAAAAGATAGAAAAAACATGCTCGTCAGTTCACTGAACACACCTGACCTAAAATTCAGAAATTGATTCTGGGCACACCGGGCCCCGAAATCAGGTTCCGTCAAGAACTGCGTACTCGTAAAATCCCAAAGAATTTATGAAAAACATTTCCATGAAATTTAGGGGTCTTTATCGGAGGATAAAATATTTTATGGATTACTGCCAATATTGTGAAGGTAACAATTCTCCCAAGTATTATAATCCTAACTTTACATATTATCATTTTATAAATAGAATAATAAATAATTGTATAATTATTATGTATTTTGAGGGGAGTAGCAGAACATGATTAAAACTAATAGAAAATTGGATAATTGAAAGATTAGAATGAAGCATTTCCCCCATGTGATAATTATGGGATGAAATAACATAATAATTAATTTAATAGATTGGGAGTTATATACAATCTTGTAGAGTAAGGCCACCATTCTTGTGATTGAAAGGGTAAGAAATCAGTGGTCAATGTACAATTTTTTAACTGTAAAAATTTGGGATAGTGCACAAATCAATGTTTCATGTGTAACAAAAAACTACTTTAAAAGAGGATAACTATTCATGGTCATGCTTATGATACTACAAAAGTGGAATGACTAAAATATATATATATATATATATTTGATTCAATAATTATGTTATTTCATTATTTAATCAGTAATTATCTTGTTATAAAAATCATTAGATATTTAGGTAAATATATTGTAGTACTTCTTCTTTAAGGAATTGGAAGCATGTAATGAATAGCTCCAGTAATAAAAAGAAGTGATTATATTGTAAGTAGATCCTTTGGAAAAAAATACATGGGAATTATAACATTAAATAATTTCATAATGTTGACTTATTAATACGTAGATGCTGTTAGAAAAGTATTTCTGGTTGTTATGGTGGTTAGTGATCTGATGGTTTATGTAATTCTATAACTATATGATTGTTGGATTTAATGAAAATATTAAACAGAATGTGATTTTACTCTCTGAATAATGCATGTTTCATAATGTATAAAGGAGATTTAGGTATTAATATATTTTTTATGTGACAGTATGGCCAATATTATTTAGGAAAATCTTATGTTATATTGATTTTGAAATTTAGTGACCTTACTTATAAATGTTTTGGTCACTGAATTTGAATAGACATATTTTGGATGAGTGTTATGGTTAAATACATGTGAAACGGGTTGGTAAAAGGGGTTTTACCAAAATTTGAGACACTTGAATACAATAATTGAGGATTAACATTTAATCAGAACTTTATAATATCATGAGAATAAATGGATTAATGATATAATATTCCAAAGGACAGTATATACACCATATAAGAGTGAATTGGTTCATAACAACAATTAAGTCTCAATAGAAATGTAAAATGTGATGAAATCCCTTATAAAGAAGGTATCCTTAAATTAAGGATAAATCAATCTCAAAATTATGTGTGACAAATATAAATACACCAAATATAAGTGGTTATTAAGTGGAAAACAATAATATGTCCTTCACACATATTCAAAGGATGACATATTCAATAACTACATGTTGAACCCAAAGAAATCTAAATTGGGTTAAAAAGTTCCCTTGGTAAAATTCGACAGCCTAACGGCATCACTTAAAAATTATGAAAATGAGTTGTTGAGAGATAAAAAGGGCATCTCATCACTAGGAAATAAAATTTACATCAATAAGGATATAAAATAACATATCCTAACATAATAGTATGTGAATTAAAAGACATAACAAAAGAAGTCTTTTAAAAAGTGGAGGGTGAAAGGTCCCCTTACCGAGTTGGGTAACTTTCGAAACGTACACCCCATGGAAGAAGGGTTGTAAAATGAAGATGTGAATACCCATAAATGAAATTATACTACACCAAGTGTATAATAATGGGCAGTACATACACCACTCAAAGGAAATTGTGGCAAATGTAGCATAAATCTCACGTGAATAAAAGTGAGACGAAAAATCCCTTACAGAAACTCGGCAGCCTAACGACGCCACTTAAAACTTCCAAAATGGATTGATGAGAGAGAATAGGGTCTCTCATCATATGAACATAAAAATTACATTAAGAGTAATATAAAATAATATCCCAATAACAAGAAAGATGAGGTTTAAAAGAATTGACATAAAAGAGTGTACTTTAAAAGAAAGAGAGGAGTCAGATCCCTTACCTCAAGTCCAACTAGTCTTGTTCGTTTCATTATATTCCTGAATAATAAACTTTTGTCAATTTATAATTGTCTAATTACCTCCTTTAAAGATTATTATTCAGTTAATATTACATATTATAATGTTATAATAATTGTTTAATAATGTTAGTTCATATCAGACGTTTTTGCCGATGTTTGGTACATGAGTCAAAAATGAACTTGTTTAAAAAATGATTTTCCATGTAGTTATAAGTAAATAATTTCCAGAACAGTATTAATGATTAAAATATAATATATATCTAGTACATATTCATTTTATAATATTCCATATCATTTGGAGATAAAAATGAAAAGCATTGTTCATGGAGACAGTAGGCCGTACGTAAGCATGAACGCTACTTTCATTTTTTCTTTGTCTTATTAATGGAATTAAAAATAAATTATATATATATATATTATAATTACAGTATAATATATGATATAAAGGTCACATATGATCATTAATTTCATTCATTATACGTTCCATGTATTACATGTACGAGTCACATCACTTGAGGGGGCGGTAGTCCACACTTCCTCATATGAAATTATCGCATTTACACAACATGAAAAGAATAAAGGTATGGTTTAAATATAAAATACCGAAGCATATAGTAAACATAAATAACATATATATCATATATAAACTACAGTTAAATCATAATTTCCACCTTTAAAGGTGTAAAAAGAATATTGAACAATCATCGTTTCGTGAGGCGGAAAATCACCAACCACAGAAACAGTATGTTCTTTAACTATTAGACGAAGGTGTGTGTAATAGTAGCTGGAATCCATCTTATAAAAACATCATAGTATATTGAAGATACTGGAGTTGTTACAAATGAAATGAATAAATATATTTTAGGGGGTTGGAGAAGAAATATAAAACAAAAGGACACAAGTGAAGACATTAACTTAAAATCGGGTAACTCCCTTTTGTTTGAACTCAATGGCTTCCTTGGGAAGACTTCTGCCCAAATTTAGGTTTCAAAGAGTTATATAGGGATGTGGAGAGACAAAATTGGTAGGGGTTGGCTGAGGCAAAGGCTTTGGAAGTGTGGGTAAGGAGGTAGAGGTGGGGGCCTTTTATAAGAGGAGAGGAGGGGCACTCTTGGAATGTAAAGAAATGTTACATTATTTTAGAATGTGTTTCGGATTTTAATGGACCCACATTGATTTGTTTCAAAGATAAGGTGATAAGGGTTAAAAATACACCAATAAAATAGGTTTTGGACATGTGTAGGGCTTAGATTTTACATTATCTTTCCATTTTATTTAAATCGTTAAATAATGAGGTCATCGCTATGTCATCATTATGTCATAAATAATTTAATTTATTTAATGTCTAAAAATTATAAAAAAAATACTATAAGGTAGGAAATATTTTTATCTTTCCATTTATTATTCATAGTCAAAAATTGACTTGTATAACCCCATGTAACAATTGTTTTAGTAAAACATATCATGTTTGTGTCATTTTTACTTTAACATTAAATAAAAAGATATTTATGTCATTTTCCAACCAAAGTGGCTCCATGGGGTCCCCAAGTTGACCCATGGATTTTCTTGGTCGACCATGACACATCCAATAAGGGTAGGACATGTGTCTAGGTCATTTAATTATTTTAAAACATTATTCCTACCTTAAACTACACTAATTACCTCTAATCGCGATTAAAAACATAATAAGTTACTATTCATCCAAAAAATTATTTTAATCCCATTGAACCACATTTTACTTCTTAATGACAACCATGTATGTCGTATTTTTGAAATTAAAAACACAAGGATGGTAAAACTTCATTTAAACGGAAAATCAGTTTTTATAAGTACCACTTAGTGGTTTCACTATTCATCAAAAATTGAAGTTTTTCAGAAAATTACCAAAAGTTCACCCTAAGCTATATTTGATATTCCGAATTCAGAAATGATGTATATTTTACAAAATTCAAAACATATATGTTTCATTAATTAATTTAATAATTAATTCCCACTGTCAAAACAAATAGCATGTTTTTATGAAACAAAATGTATCAAAAGATTGACACTAGTTTAAGTCCGATTTCAAATTGAAATAAATTCCAACGACCACTATTGGATTAAATGGTAAAAATATATTCTAATTTTACTTTAAAACCAATTAAAAATATAATATAATCACATAAATAAATTATATTAAAAGTGGTTTTGAATTAAAACACAACATTTTCACTATTCATTAAAAATTGATCTTTTTCGGAAAAATACCAAAAATTTACACAAAGTAAATTTTGATGTCCCTATTCTAAAGAAGAATTTTATTTTGTCAAATATAACAAATAAAATTGTCAACAAGTGTATTTAAAAAAGGATCACCATCAAAAGGCGGTTAATCAAACTTTTAAAGAATATTAGAATGTTTACGCTTAAAATTAGATTCATTTGCATTTTTAATCCTCTAAAATTTATTGTAAAAAGTAAAAATATTTGAAAAACATATATAATCATTTTTTAGATAGTTCTGTTCATTCCCGCCATTACAACAGCTAGGCGTTAACTACTATTTAAAATAATATTATTTTATTATTAGAGTGCAACGTAAGATTCCCAAGAAACTCATTATTGCGTGGTGGGTACGCCATCGAGCATAGCATCCCCTTTAAAGTAATATTAATATTTTATTCACAATTACGGATAAATATAAAAATTTCATATTTTTTATTTACCTGGGGTGTTACATACTTCCCCCCTTTTGGGAATTGCGTCCTCGCAATTTTAAAATTGAGCTTGGAAACATCCTTGAAAGTCCCACATCAGAACAAGAGTCGGTAAAACAATGACATTATAATAAAGAAAGATAAGTACAAAGGTCACCCGAGTTAACCCATACTAGAATTCCATGTAGGAAAACATGGGCATGGAGGAGAAAACATAGGGTCATGTTCTGCTGGAGAGTGATAGAAAACATGTTTAGGAGAAAGTTAAACACAAGAAAATCACAAACTTGTGATGGGTTAAACGGTATTCGATTCCCCAGCAGGAAACGTTAATAGAAAACATTTTTGTTTTAAGTTACTTTTTATTGAGGAATTTATTCATAAGGAAACATATCACTTATCATTTTTACTTTCAACTTTTATTAGATTCCTTATAAAAACTCATATTTTCTAAAAAAGACGAGTATTTAGGAAGACTTGTTCACATTGAGAGTACTATAATAAACTTCTAGAGAATCACTTAATCCACCAAAGATAACTATATACTAACCATGTATTTATACTCTAGCCAAAACCAAAACCAAAAAGGTTAGTACAAGATCAGATAATCCAGAAAAGGATAAACCTTTATAAAAATAAAATCTATTCTTAATCTCCAAAATTTGTCCAACAAAACCCAATGTTCAACGAGGACCATTCTATAAAAAAATTGTCCATAAAATACGTCAAAGTAAACCAAACTAATATTGAAACCCAAATATTTGAATGATTTAGTCGCATAGTCTTCCAAGGTACAAATTAACACCTATCTCCAAATAACATCAGTTACTCTTAAAGTATCATATTGAAAAGTAATTAACCTAATCACATATCCTCTATGATAGGTTAATAAATTTCCATAGATAACCCAAAATAATCTTACTCTTAATTCATAAAATCATCTAACTAAAAATAATTTGTCAAAATAACCAGGGACTTCACGTAGTCCAGTGGTAAGCGATAAATACCAGTCGCACTTTGGTTGTGGGTTCGATTCCCGTAGCTTTTTCTGACACGACGGGTTGTCACACGGTCTGCGTGTTGTCCTTTTTCCAAAACTGTATAATTCTCAAAACATTCCATAGAACGAGATAAAATCCTTAAAAATAATCATAACATATTTTAACCTCAAGTTTATCTCATGCCTTTCATTTTCCATCAAAACATATAGTAACTCATAATTACCTCAAAAGTGAGGATCATATAAACCACAATGGTTACCTTTATAATTATTACCTGAACTTCTACCTCGATTGGTCATCTCGTACATGATGCATTACAGAACATACCATGGTTCAAGTGGTTGATAATGACTACTTGATAGTTGGTTTAGAACAACCATGAGTTTCCTCATTGAATACCCCATTTCATCTAGTCTCTTAATCAGAGAACCACCACAGTTTCCATCAAACCTATTGTCACTTTGGTGCCTGCTAGATCCATCCATTCACTAAAAACAGAAATGTCAGTGTGAGTGTATCGACAAAACCATCATGTAATAATGAGAGATATAACCGCTAATATATACTTACTCATTCACTTTATCTAAAACTAGGAATCTTTCTAAAATCCTATCCATTATGGTACTGTCACTTATGCTTAGAGAATATCCTAACCTCTAAAGTTATCTAAACCGACCTCTGATACCAACTATAAGGCCCCAGCCTTAAACCTTAATTAATCATGAGTTATTTCAAGATTACACAATGAGGATACTTTCAGGTTTAGAGTTTTAGAGAATTAGATCATGAAACTTTAATTACATTACACATTTAAGAAAAGTGGTTACATAAAAGATAGTATTCATTTTTCCCATCAACGGAAACATATTTAAAATAAAACAGGGATTCTTTATTAACACATCCTTGACACAATCATCACATCATGTAACATTCCCTTGACCTATGATAAACATTTCAAAAACATTGGATGAGCATAAAATCTCAGTAAGGGTTAAAAAAATGGAAAAGAAACATGAGTTCATATATACATAAGAATGAAATCATACTTTACCCATAAAACATAGGCACTTTAACATACCTCATCAAATCATGAATAAATCATAGAAATCATAAGACATAAAAGGTAACTTGAGGCATTCAAAACATTATTACATAGGGAGTAACCCTCTTGGTTACGTTTGGAATACCCACCACAGTATATTCCCTAAATCTCATTGGAGAAACCTTAAGGTTTCACTCCTTCGCGTTACCCAATGCATTTGATAGCTATATCGGGCTCACCCGCCCTTAGTTTATCATGAAACCACCTGTCTTCATAAAAATTCCCAAGAACCATAACATAATCATAGCAAATAACATAAGTATAAATGAAAGATAACATTATCACATTTCAAAAACAATATAACATTTTAGGATTTTTATATAATGAATCCCTAAAAAAACCATTTTCAAAACCTTTTAAAACATTTAATAAAGATATTTTTGAATCAAAGTGTCCCATACCACTTTGAAGCTTTTATCATTTTAAACCATTAATATCCATATAAATAAATCCTTAAAACCATTTTCAAAACATGGATATTAATAACAAAAAATCATTAAAACAATTAAAACGATATTTTGGTAAAAGGGTTTTTACCAAAATTTGAGACACTTGAATACAATAATATAGGATTGACATTTAATCAAAACTTTATAATATCATGAGAATAAATGGATTCATGATATAATATTCCAAAGGACAGTATATACACCATATAAGTGTGAATTGGTGCATAACAACAATTAAGTCTCAATAGAAATGTAAAATGTGATGAAATCCCTTATAAAGAAGGTATCCTTAAATTAAGGACAAATCAATCTCAAAATTATGTGTGACAAATATAAATACACCCAATATAAGTGGATATTAAGTATAAAACAATAAAAGGACATTCACACATATTCAAAGGATTACATATTCAATAACTACATGTTGAACCCAAAGAAATCAAAATTTGGTTAAAAATTTCCCTTGGTAAAATTCGACAGCCTAACGTCATCACTTCAAAATTCAGAAAATGAGTTGTTGAGAGATAAAAAGGGAATCACATTACTTGGACATAAAATTTACATCAATAAGGATATAAAATAACATATCCAAACATAATAGTATGTGAATTAAAAGACATAACAAAAGAAGTCTTTTAAAAAGTGGAGGGTGAAAGGTCCCCTTACCGAGTTGGGTAACTTTCGAAACGTACACCCCATGGATGAAGGGTCATACAATGAAGATGTGAATACCCATAAATGAAATTATACTACAAAAAGTGTATAATAATGGTCAGTACATACACCACTCAATGGAAATTGTGGCAAATGTATCATAAATCTCACGGGAATAAAAGTGAGATGAAAAATCCCTTACGGAAACTCGACAGCCTAACGACGCCACTTAAAACTTCCAAAATAGATTGATGAGAGAGAATAGAGTATCACATCATATGAAAATAAAAATTATAGTAAGAGTAATATAAAATAATAACCCAATAACAAGAAATATGATCTTTAAAAGGAATGACATAAAAGAGTGTACTTTAAAAGAAAGAGAGGAGTCAGATCCCTTACCTCAAGTCCAACTTGCCTTGTTTGTTTCTTTATATTCCTGAATAATAAACTTTGGTCAATTTATAATTTCCTAAGGACCTCCTTTAAAGATTATTATTCAGTTAATATCACATATTATAATGTTATAATAATTGTTTAATAATTTTAGTTCATATCAGACGGTTTTGCCGATGTTTGGTACATGAGTCAAAAATGAACTTGTTTGAAAAATGATTGTCCATGTAGTTATAAGTAAATTATTTCCAAAATAGTATTAATGATTAAAATATCATATATATCCAGTAAATATTCATTTTATACTATTCCATATCATTTGGAGATAAAAACAAAAAGCACCGTTCATGGAGACGGTAGGCCGTACGTACGCATGAACGCTACTTTCATTTTTTCATGTTAACGGAATTAAAAATAAATGATATATATATATATATATATTATAATTCCAGTATTATATATATGTTATATAGGTCACATATGACCATTAATTTCATTCTTTATACGTTCCATGTATTGCATGTACGAGTCACATCACTTGAGGGGGCGGTAGTCCACACTTCCTCATATGAAATAATCGCATTTACACAACATGAAAAGAATAGAGGTATGGTTTACATATAAAATACAGAAGCATATAGAATACGTAAATACCATATATATAATATATAAAATATAGTGACATCATAATGGCCACCTTTAAAGGAGTTAAAAGAATATTGAACAATCATTGTTTCGTGAGGCAGAAAATCGCCAACCACAGAAACAGTATGTTCTTTAACCATTAGACGAAGGTGTGTGTAAGTGTAGCTCGAATACTTATTATAAAAACATACTATTATATTGAAGATACTGGAGTTGTTACAAAAGAAATGAATATAAAGATTTTAGGGGGTTGGAGAAGCAAAATAAAACAAAAGGACACAAGTGAAGACATTACCTTAAAATCAGGTAAGTCCCTTTGGTTTGAGCTCAAAGGCTTCCTTGGGAAGACTTCTTCCCAAAGTGAGGTTTCAAGGAGTTATATAGGGATTTGGAGAGACAAAATTGGCAGGGGTTGGACGAGCCAAAGGCTTTGGAAGAGTGGGTAAGGAGGTAGAGGTGGGGGCCTTTTATAAGAGTAGAGGAGGGGCACTCTTGGAAAGTAAGGAAATGTTACAATATTTTAGAATGAGTTTTGGATTTTAACGTTCCCACATTGATGTTTTTAAAGGATAAGGTGATAAGGGTTCGAAATCCACCCATTAAATAAGTTTTGTACATGTTTAGGTCTTAGATTTTACATTATCATTCCATTTTATTTAAATCGTTAAATAATGAGCTCATTGCTGCATCATCATGATGTCATAAATAATTTAATGTCTAAAAATTATAAAAAAAATACTATAATGTCGTAAATCTTTTTATCTTTCCATTTATTCTTTATAGTCAAAAACTTACTTGTATAACCCCATGTAACAATTGTTTTAGTAAAACATATCATGTTTGTGTCATTTTTACTTTAACATTAAATAAAAAGATATTTATGTCATTTTCCAACCAAAGTGGTTCCATGGGGTCCCCATGTTGACCCATGGATTGTCTTGGTCGGACATGACACATCCAAGGAGGGTAGTACATATTTCTAGGTCATTTAAATTTATTATAACATTATTTTTACCTTAAACTACACTAATTACCTCTAATCACGATTAAAAACATAATAAGTTACTATTCACCAAAAAATTATTCTAATCCCATTGAACCACATTTTACTTCTTAATGACAACCATGTATGTCGGATTTTTGAAATTAAAAATAAAAATATGGCAAAATTTCATTTAAACGGAAAATCGGTTTTTATAAGTACCACTTAGTGGTTTCACTATTCATCAAAAATTGATGTTTTTCAGAAAATTACCAAAAGTTCACCATAATCTATATTTGATATTCCGAATTCAAAACTGATTTCTATTTTACAAAATTCAAAACATATAAGTTTCATTAATTAATTTAATTACTAATTCCCACTATCAAAACAAATAGCATGTTTTTATGAAACAAAATGTATCAAAAGATTGACACTAGTTTAAGTCCGATTTCAAAGTGAAATTAATTCCAACGACCATTATTAGATTAAATGGTAAAAATATATTCTAATTTCACTTTAAAACCAATTCAAAATATAATCTAATCATATAAATAAATTAGATTAAAAGAGGTTTTGAATTAAAATACAACATTTTTCACTATTCATTAAAAATTGAACTTTTTCGGAAAAATACCAAAAATTTACACATAGTAAATTTTGATGTCCCGATTATAAAGAAGAATTTTATTTTGTCAAATATAACACATAAAATTGTCAAAAACTGTATTTAAAAAAGGTTCACCATCAAAAGGCGGTTAATCGATATTTTAAAGAATATTAGAATGTTTACGCTTAAAATTAGATTCATTTGCATTTTTAATCCACTAACATTTATTGTAAAAAGTAAAAATATTTGAAAAACATATATAATCATTTTGTAGTTAGTTCTGTTCATTCTCTCTATTACAACGGTTAGGCGTCCACTACTATATAAAATAATATTATTTTATTATTAGAGTGCAATGTAAGATTCCCAAGAAACTCATTGTTGCGTGTTGGGTACGCTATCGAGCATAGCATCCTCTTTAAAGTAATATTAATATTTTATTTACAAATATGGATAAATATAAAAATGCCATATTATTTATTTACCTGGGGTGTTACAGTAAAGGTATATTATTTATACCTTTTAATGAAGAAACATTTACCATAAATAATTATACAACAATGATGGAGTAATTATTTTATTAATGAAACATTCAATTAAATGATTATTTTAGTTGTAAATTAAATTTAAAATATATAGAAAATTATATTCAATAAATAGAGTCCATTTTTGAAATCTACAAATCAAAAAATAGTTATGGTTATTTTTTTGTACTTTTCTAAAATAGTAGAATTTTTGTGAATATTGAAATACGGTAATTCACTATATTTTACATTTTATGCCAAAAATATGGATTTTACTTCGTGAGTGGTGTATGAATGACATAATAACTATTATTTTATTATCCCATTCACTAGAAACTATAATTTCTCACAATAATAACCATTATTCATAGTCTTGATCCAAAAAAATAAACTAATGAATAATATAATCAAAACATTCCTCTCTTCTTCCTTTTAGTACCACCCCTCACCACCCCTTCTCATCACCCCTTCAAAGTCTTGAATATTATCAAAATAATTTACAATAACCTACCCAAGACTATTTCCCAAGACAGAGACCTTTGGGACATACCAAAAGGGCAAATCCATGTATCTTTTAGAGGACCTCTACGAGACTATATTCAACAGGTAAAACCCTCCTTCTTCATCTTTTATTTTTTTCTTTTCTTATCTTATCCTAACATAAACATATTTAAACTGTAATGATTACTCCATTATCATTAAAATACTATAATTATATATTTTTTATTTAATATCCATTAACAAAACACTTCACTTCTATTTTTAATCCTTAAAATGGAAACATCGTCCGTGAGGTATCAATTCACAACCTTCATGGATGAAGACTCTTCGTTTTCCTTTAACTCTGTCAGGGATGGTCATAAAACAATTATTATGGTTAAATATGATTTTATTTTTCATATTATATGTTATATCATGTTTTTGATCTAATATATAACCAAAAATTTAAATAAAATGAAACAATTTAGTGATGGTCATAAAAACCATAAAAATAAATTAAGACATTTTCATCAATATTTGTTTTAATGAACCATCTTCAAACCGTATAACCAAATGTTATAAAAGACCATTTAAAATTATATATGTTAATTATTACTAAATAATTTCCCTTTTGGAGTTTTTTTCCATTTCATAAGAACCCCTTGAATTTTACACCATGTAATCGACCAAAAAGCTTGGAAATAAATGCTCCTGAAATAAGAAAAATTAAACACTATAACTCATCTACATGCCCATAAAATAATATTGTAAAATTATTATAAACCAAATTTATTTTTAAGAGGTTATAAATTGAGTAAGTAGTTAATATAAGTTTATTTTAATGTAAATAAATTATATGAGCATAACTTGTTTGGACATAAGGTAAGTGGTTTCTAATTGCAATTTTATTTCTATGAGATATTCTATATTGAACACTTATTTTATGTGTGTAGTGTATGTATAAATACTTTTTATATATCATATAATTAAGTATTTATCTTAAGGGTATTAAATTTTTCATTTTATTTTTTTTAATTTTATCGGGAATATGATTTGATTGATTACAACAAGTTAGGGTTTTTCTCACTTTAATTTGATTGGGACATGTGCCACATTTACCACTTATTACTTTAATGTACTTCTCCTTTTGTTAATGATTATAAATAATAGATGATTTTACTAAATATACAAATTTTTTTTAGTATGGATATGATTATTTTCTATTTCAAAAAAACCTTTTTACATATGGTGTTTACCTTGGTAGTTATTTGATTAATTATGAAAATATTTATAAATTTGAACCTTTTATTTAACATGAATATTTGAAGATATGGAACATAAATTAATAATAAAATTTATTATTTAATATATGAATAATTCATTAGAATTAAATAACATGGATTGGTGATTGGTTAATGAAATACTACTGGTTTGGGACCTATTAATTTAAGCCCTTCAGATTTGGGACCAGTTGATGCAATCCCATCAATGCATTAGTAGCCTCATGAGATGAAATCAGTTGGTGACAAACACATTTAATTTGTTTCAACATATAATCAGAGTGGCTTCTACCAATATACATAAACTATATTGTAAAAGGAATATATTGTGTAATTTTTCATGAGATAGATACTTGAAATCTAATAATTAAGTATTTCCTACATTTTGAATCCAGTTATTATTATCCATAGGTTTCTCACTCTGACAATATCTTTGTATTCATTTTTATTCCAAGTTTTTTTTTAGTATGTGTTTTCTTGTTTTTTAAATTTCCATATTTATTATACTTATTTATTCAAGTTATATTATATTTTACCTAACCCTTGTTAATCATATTATGTCACACATTTCATAAGTTTATTCCCCCCATTTTCCAAGAATGTTTAATCATTGATATGTACAGTTACCCAGCAGAAAATATTAGTGTTCTCAATGAAAATATTTTTTGTATTTAATGTATTAAATCTAAATATAGTTTCAAATGTATATATATTTTTCAAAGACTAATAAACTATTCACCCCTTCAGGATGTGATACCATATAATCATTACAAAGTAATAATGTACGGAACCATCTAAGGGTTACTGAGGACAAGTTTTATGTAGTCTTATTCAAGCATACAATATATATAACTGGGTTTTGTTCATTTTAAAAAATCAAAATAATTATTTCTTTTAAAAATGATTTCATATAATTATAAAAATTATTAAAACCATCGGAGCATTTTTTTCTGAAAATATCATGGTGGAGTCTTCTAGAATTATTCTATTAGAATTATTTATACTGATATTGAAAATTAAAATTTTCATCACAAGGACAATATAATGGAATGGTGTTTTATAAGTGAGGAATATAACACTCCAAGATTTTTCGCAATAATTTTTTTTTTCAATATTGTGTTTCCAAGGTTTGGATGGGTTAATCTATTAGTACTTCCTATTTGATTATAAATTGAGTTCACTTTTCTAATGTTAGATAAAATTACTTATTAATTGAAGAATAATAGAATGTGAAAACATGGTTAATTGATAATTATATGATGTAATGGGTTTTAATGAAATACTAAATATGGGACATATATATTTGATTTGAAATATTTTAAAGTAATTTTCAAGGTTACTAAATTATAAGTGAGGATTATCATGTTTCTGATAGATGGAAACATATCATTAAATAATTGGAAATTTTTAATTTTGATTTATCTAATCTTTATAAAAATTAAAAACATTTAGTCTATAAAAATAATATTCATTTTATTAAACTCCATATATTTTTTTATAGATTTCTAAACACATAAACTAGTAACTATCTTTCCTGAATACATCCTGATAAAAGATAATGTACTTGGATATATAGAACAACATTCTTTTCAACATAAAATTTAGAAAATCAGAAAGTATTGTAAAGTTGATAATATAAATGGTGATTTTGATTAAAATATATGAACTGAAATATCTATATGAAATGAGTGTAAGTATGTTTCATTATTTTCTAAATTTATACCCAAAATTGTAGATTATTCATTTGTTGATGAAATTTAAAAAATGTAAATGACAAAAACATATAATAAATTCGAAAATAACAATTTTTAGAATATGGTTGATCATCCTATTAATCTTATAGTTATATGGATGAAATGGGTCATCCTAAATAATTGAGATAAAAACACTCATAATTCTATAAATTTGAGAAATTTTTTAATGGTTTATAATCAAAAGGGTGTATAGACTTATAAAAACATCATTGATAACTGGACTGAAATATATTTGTTATCTATTTTCCTCAATATAAACTCTAAATTTTTATCTACATAAAATAAATATAAGGAGTTCAAAACATAACATTAATTTTTAATATGTGTTTTATATTGAACAAACTCATGATTCAAAAGATACTAATTTTCAAAAAAAAATTCTAAAAACCCAAGGAACCATATAGACATAAACAAGCCCTATGATCAATGTACGAGATCTTATCCTGATTTTTAATTCAAAAATGAAATTTGAAATGAATAAATAATTTTTATAAATAAATTTGTAAGGATACCACAGTTGTTCGTATCTAGGTTGATGAAATTATTTTTGGTTATTCTCATAAAAACACTTAATGATTTTTTAGTACATATACAATGTTCTTTTATGATTACTATGATGGGTAAATTTAATTAATTTATTTTTTTCCAATTATCATAGAGAGTTGAATGAAATATCCTAAATTAGTAGAAATATATCAAATATTTAATTATACATTTTGGGTTTTAAAATTGATCTATTATAATTACTCAAGTATTTACCTTAGGTGAACTTGACCTTGCTGAAATAAATTGAAAAGGAAGATCAAATTAAAGGGATGATTATATGTTTATTTTATTTAATAGATAGTCAACAAGAAATATTTTATTATCTATTCTTGTGTGGTACATTCTAATATATAATAAATGAGTATCAATGTAGGGAAATAAGATAGATCTTTTTTATTATTAATGGAATATTATTTTTTTTATCGTATTCTCATTTTTCTATGTTTGTACTTAAGAGTTATTTAGATTCATGTTTCAAAGGTTTTAGGACATGTTGTAGGGTTATTTTTTGACACATTCCTTTCCTAGTCTGATCATTAGTCTCTTTATACTTCATTTATAGGCATTTGGTTTCACATTACACCAGTGAATTTGGGCTTATATTAGTGAAAAGTTATTTTGGTTAATTATTGTATATGAACCAAAAAATCAATAATTTTGGAATGAATTTTTCTAAAACTATAATTCATTGTGATATTACAAGTATTATTTTCCTTTAAAATAATATTCAACATCACACCTCAGATAAAAATATAAAAATAATTTATCAACTTCCTTGAAATGGCATACTAAAAAGAATCATTTTTTTCAAATTTGTAACAGTTAAACATGTTATTCTGATATATTTGCAATTCCTTTTTATTCTGAAAGATTCAAATATAAAAAAACATTGGCATGATTAGTATTAAGTTATCATCCTTGTTTTCTTGTTAATTTTTCTCCAAATAATGAATAACACATCGAGAAAGGGGGAATTCATTCGTTATATAAAATGTGGTTAACATTTTATATTGGTACTTCATATATTATAAAACTACACCTTACAAAAAAATTATAATATATTTAAATAATATGATATACATTTTATATGATATATTTTACTTAATGAAATTTAGTTAAGATGTTTCTCATGGAGACAAGGATAACATTATTTGTTTTATTCATACATAACCTCGTTTTTTTCATATTCATTCTAAAAAATTAAATTTCATTTTTATTTATTCTTACACAATCAAAAAATTATATTTATCATTTTCATCTATGGATATAATTAAATATTATCTAAGGATAGTGATTATTATGACATGATTACTCATTATTGGAAAAATCATTTCACACTTGTTATACTGCCTACATTATGACTCTTGTTCAATTATATAAGTTTTATCTTTGATAAACAAAAGGGGGGATGAAGATGATAAATTTAATCACTGGGAAGTGTTTTTAAATATTTATAACAGTGGTAAAGGATGATAATTAGTTTATTTTTTATGTTGATTTAATATGTTGGTGAGTTTTTTTATGAACAACATAGTGTGTTTCTATATTTTGTCATAATTAATGTCTTTGCCATGCTTTTGTATTATCAAAAAGGGTGAGAGTAATGAGTCATTTAATAAAAAATATTTTTTATATATTTGTTTGTTTGTAAATAAATAGTGACCAAATTATCTGTTTACGTACATGATGTTATATTTCTACTATTTTTTTAAAATTGTAAAATTGGAATAAAATATTTCATAGAGATTATACTAATCCATGTAATTTTTAGATGATTTTAAATTACCTTAAATCCATTTAACTATAAGATCAATTTTTAACTTCTTATTTCTTATATGAAATGTTCCATGAATAATAATTTTCATCATGTTTTATATATTATTTTATATTAGGCACCCTAATTAAATGTAGTTGGAAAAATTATTGGGTATGCCTCCAAATTAGTTTTCAAAAAGATGAATATAGTTTATAAATTCTTTTCTTCAGAAGTTATATTATCACATCATGATATAGGGGTGTTAAAATGTGAGATAGAGTCATAAAAATTACTTGGAGGGTTCTCATGGGTTTTATGGTAGCTAATCCAAGTAACACACAATATACTTTAGGAACCATGAAAAAATATATGGTGTGAAGGATGTGGTCACATTATGTTCTTGAGCTTACATGGCATGAATAATTGTGTATAAGTGAATTTAAAAATGTTACAGTGGGGAAATACATCATGATACATAGATAAAGTGAAGTAAATTAACTATAAGAATAAAAGTGTTATGTGTTTCATGCACATGGTTTTCGAGGTTCTTTCTTATGGTTAAACCCTTTTGTATGGTCACAGAATTGTGGATTTTCCACAGTGAAACGACCATCATGGAAGAAGGTTTGAACATGGGGTGTTGAGGACTGGTGTTATTGACTAATTGTGTTGGAGTCACCTATGTTGTGAGCTAGCATATAGTGACCACCCTAGTCACATTATGACAACGATTTGATAGTGGAAGATCTCACATTCAAGGATAATCACATTGTGGCCCATAAAGGGAACATAATGACATTACCTAGAAAATAAGAACATAAGTTTTCCACCATGGTCTTGGTTTGACCGATTACCAAGGAAATATTTTTAATAGGGTTTGATTTCTTACTTCCCCTTAGATCAGGTTATCGCCCCCCCCCCCCCCCGTCAAATCCCATATGATATAAAATGGGTTTAGAGATTCTCTTCTTCACTTTGATCTCTCTCACTTTTCCTCTTAATTTTTCAAAGGATCATTCATTATGAATGTTTTATCATGGTGATTCTATGAATTTTAATGAAATATATCCCTCATTTTACTCTTATTTCATTAATCTACTTCAAAAATAGAAAATATTCGGGTCTGTGATGATTTGTGGGTTTTAAATATTTCGGATCAAATCAATTTGTTGTACAATGTTCAATTGTTTGACATGAATATGGATATTTATATTAGCCCAGCGATGTTCTACCATTAGTATATAACTATCCATGTATCAATATATAGTTGTGATTTACCCCATATTTGATTATTTATATGTAATGTGTTAAAAAGAGTGGAATATATCCTTAATCTATGGTTCGATATAGGGTAATCCTCAAATATTTTTATTAGGTCCATGAGTGAGTTGTTCAAGCTCACATATTTCTGGTGTGATTTGGTATAGTGGTATTTTTCCATGGTTTATGGGATTAAATAGATGGATTAGTAAAGGTGGGTCCATAAGGATATCCTTTTGGTTTCTTTTATTGGAATATTTTTTTTCCAAGGTTTAGTAATTTTTCTACTTGTGATGTTTTTACTTATTGTATACCTTGTGATGTGACTGGACTAATGATTATGATCATGTCTTATGTGAGAGGTTGGTGGTTCATTTGATGATTGTGAGTGACAGGTACTTGGTAATATCCCATGGGTGGGTGGTTCAACATATGTGAGAGGCTGGATATTGTGATTTATTCCATAGAATGATTCCTTGATAATGGATTTAAGTTAACCATAAAAAATTACCCTATAGGGATGGTTTATCTTGTTCCATATGTTGTATATTGTGATTCACAACTAATAGTTATCAGCGGATATGGGAATTATCTATTGTAATTTTCTATATAATAAAGTTTTAAATAATGTGAGAGGTTGGTTACTGAGATTTCATCATCATATTTCACTAGGATTACTAATGATATGTAAATTGTATGGGGTATCCTTCATTTTGACATAATTCTAAGAAGGTATATTCAAGTCTCTTGGGGGCCTATTTATCACATGATGTCCATGCGGTGGTTTATTTTTTAAATTTATTTTCACCAGTGATGATTCATTATTTATCTTCGGAAATTATACTATGAATACATTGGGAGAATACTACTAAGATTCATTTCTCACAATGTGTATACAAATCCAACATAGGAAAATAGACTAATTATGTGATACTGATTCTGTGGAGCTACATGGGACTTCTATGTGATGTTGGAATATAATATTCTATTTTTTTACTATTCCTATATCATTATTTTTGTAACAATGTGAATATTGATCTACCACATGTAAGGATCATTTTTTACATGACTGTATTAGTATTTTTATTCCATTTTTATATTTCATGTGTTGTTTCCAATTATATACCACTATATTTGTTCATTCTGTTATTTATTTTAAATTTCTTCATCTATTTTAAATGTTTTTTGTTATATGATATTATGGGCATAATCACTTAATTGTATGACATATTCCCTAATTTAAAGTTAAAATCCTTTTTTATTTGTGGTGGTGTGAATTAGTGTATTTAGTTCCATATAATAGACTATGTGATCTACTTAGGGTGTCACAAAATTTTATCATATACCATTTACATTATTTTTTATTTTAGTTATTGTTATAATACATATATGATGTTTATAAATCAATCAAGAAGCTATAAATGTTCCTATATAATTCATGTATAGGACATGATCATGTTTATAGGGAAGTTAGATTTCCATTATTTGTTATACAAGTTTGGTTTCATATTATTATTCATGTATTATTATTCTTTTACTAATTATGAGATTTTTCTCTTTCCTCGGATGGTGATAGTGTGTTTACGCTTCTTGGATAGGTAGGTAGGTTCACATGTCATATTATTTAATTCATGTGGTTGATATATATTAAAATTAATTAAATGATACTTATAATTTATTAAATATTTCCAATAGTAGTTGTGGGAATAACCAACATGCATATTTCTAGGGTTGTTATGTGAATTTTATAAAATTAAATACATAAATTTTGATAATATTTATGTTTTAAAATGCATTTCTAAGTCTATATTTTTAAATTTGAGAAAACATTGAATTAACCACATCTCATGATATTACCTCTGAACCAAAGTTTTGGTGTTCCCAAGGTAGGTAATGATCTTGTTTTACCTTCTAATATTAATGAGGGTGAGGATAATCATGATCTTGGTGTTTCCATTTTGGTTCAGTCACTGGAGTCACTTCATCCTAGTATTTTATTTATTGTAATGGTTAGAGGTGGTTGTTCTCCTCATGGAGGACTTCCCATGGTAGACTATTCTTGAGATCTCCATTTTTAACTCCCTTATACATGACATGGTATGGTTGGTCCATAGGATGATTATCATTGGATCTATGCCATCAACATATTTTTTGATCATGTAGTGGCGCCTGATGATTAGTGGATGATGTTGGAAGCCTACATGCTTCACAGACCCCCTAGGATGTGGTGAGATGTCATCATTCATACTAGTATCCATGATATCCTTTTTAGGGAGGCCTTAAAGTATATCTTACTAAATATTCTTTACCTAACACACTAATCCTACACCATGATAAATAGTTGAAAAATTATCCATAGTGAATGAAGTTTATGATTGGCAATGATACATATTTGGGGGACCAAATATTTTTTTCTCCACTATAGTCTAGGAACAAGTCTCACAAGATTTTATGACATTTCATGAGGTTCTATATGAATATTAACACCAAGATATATTACATAGTTGTATTCTGAAAGGATCTCACAAATGTGGAGGTCCTATAAAAGAATAGAAAAATTGGATTTATTCTTATCTCTAGAGGTACATGTAGTTACCATCCTAGTGTACTTAGTGGTTCCCCTCATATAGGTAAGAATATAAGATCAGTAGGGATGTGTTAGGGTATTTAGATAACTCTTGTGTAGGAAATAGGTTAATATCTTCCTAATTATATAGGGTCTATCTAATTTTTTTAGTGTGGGTAACCAGGACATTACAATAGTTTATATACGAACCGTCTAAGAGTGTTCCATGTATGTTTTGGATTGGTGGTCTGCAAAATTTATTTACAAGGATTACTTTGGTAGATAAGGTAGTGTTTCCATGAAGATGTAGGCCTGAATAAATTTTTTAGGGTTTTTAATACAGATATTATAATATTATCTTAGAGGTCATTCCATGGAGGTGACCAAGGGTCTCAAGGGAAGTAGTTTCTATAGAGGTATTATGGGGAATTTCCTCAAGTGGGTCATGGATCCCATGGTTAGGGTCAGGGATTGGATATAGAAATGATATATGTATTATAATAGGTACTAGTGGATAGTGTATAGATTCTTATAACCATCATTTGTATGGTTTATATTTATTCAGTGCTTCCTGTTATCTAATTTGATAGAGGGTTGTCTTATATTTTTATTTCTAACAGATTTGTATTCATTATGTTGTACGTTATTGAATAATATATGGGATTTTAGCACATGATAGACTTCATTAGAATGTGTTAAATTATGTTTATATGTTTATATAATGTATTTTTGTGGTTAGTCGCTATATAAATTTCTGGTATTTACTTCCCCTAGATATTAGTTGCATCAATTTCATATTTTGTATGAATTATTTAATTCACTTCCTCCCTCTCATAGATTACAACAAATGAAAAGTATCATTTACCACCATTAATAGTGACATTTGTTTCCATATGGTTGAATGAGATACAGAGTAATTTAATGAATGGACAAAATTTAGTCATCTAAGATTCATTATAGAAAAGTTGGTGGGTATGGTTCTTATAATAGATATGGTAATGGTTTCAACTAAATTTATCCTAGTAGTGGGACATTTACAAGATGATTTTTCCAATGAATTATGTGGACTCCATCTTGAGAAAGATAATTTTTTTTATCAATATTTTTTTTCAAGAACCCATATATGTTCCTCCTTATAGAAAGGAATTGGCTTATATGGGAGAGTTGATAGTGAATCTTCTGGACCTTGAGAAAAATGGATATCTTTATCCGAGTACCCATTTAATGGGTGATTTAGTTTTTATTAGCAATAAAGATGATGATAGTATCATGTTTTTTTGGATTTAATGAATCAAAATTAGGTTATAGGGAAGGACATGCATCAATTTTCAATGACATATGGAATATCTGATACTTTAAGGGAAATTAAATGGTTATATATGTCTAAGCTATGTTAAGGATACCCTTAGTCAATGGATATTCAAGATTGTTTCATTAATATGGTGTTTAGGATCATTTATTGGTATACGAGTACCATATGAATCTATTCTAATTGAATAATTTTCTGGTAATGTTCGTGGATCTCATGAAAAAAAACATTCATCCTTACCTACACTCATTGATCATTGTTATTTTGAATGATATATTTTTATACTCACAAACCTAATAATATCATTTAAGGAACATTTATATTATATTATGTTTTCTTTGATCACATCAGTTTTATTTTAGGTACTCAAAGTGTCTCATTTTTATTTAGGAGGTGCACTTTATGTGACATGCTTTATCAAAGTATGAGATCTCAGTTAACCCAGAGAATGAGGGGGATGTGATGTATTGGGAACAATGATTTCTAATATTTTGTTAGGGCGCACATCTACTTGTCGAGGAAAACACACTGATTGTTTCCCTGCATTCCTAATTTCCAAATACAGGTGGCATTAGTCACTTATTCTGGGGCGTTTTTTCCTTGATTGAAATGATTTGATGGGATTTTGGCTCCTCCTCTTATAGATTCCTCCCCAAAACTCATCTCCTAGTTTTTCACTCCCTCGCTAAGATTTTTTTCATGAAACTATTTCCAGTGCCATGTATTCATGGCCGTTGGTTATTTAAATTTCTCATTTCTAGACATTTCAAGTGGTCTTGATAGAGTTGGAACCTTCGATCGAGGGAGTAGTCATGTGGGACATCACTAGTGTGTCTGGATGCTAGAACACTGGTTCATCTTGGTTTCTTCCCCTTATGATAGGGCTTCTCGAGGGCACGAAATCCTAAAGAATCTTGCGTCGAGTCCGGGGAATTATATGACACCAACATGTCTCTATGGTATTAATCTACTTCGGATGTTTAGGATAGGGTATTTCATGAGTTTAATGTCTAGCAGAGATGGATCAGACTAATTGGAACACTGATGGAAGTGGATCATATGTGTGTATCATCAAGAGGGAGCACCTGAGGGGCTTATTGAATGAGTGGATCGAGACTCCCAATGAAATAAATTCTAAGGATACTTCGGTCCTAATATTGGAGACACCAGGATTTTCTATTAGCTGGGATTGAACCATAGGGATGTTTCTATTGTACACATTCTTCCGAGATGAGGATCAAAAATACATATTTTGAGGGGCGATGGGACATCTAGGGAGGAGGCACATGAGAATAGATGCTTGGAAGGGACCCGAATGAAGTAGAATGTCTGGTTTATGGAACAAACCACCTAAAACACAGTGGATCAAGGGAGAGACCAGGATGGAACATGAGTGATGAGATTGAACCTCAATGGGGGCTTTATACATATCCCCGTGGTAGGGAATCAAGGTCTACGTAGTTCAAAATTGGGGCATAAAATCAAGGTTTGCACTTTGGACAATGAACCGACGATCTGTTGGGGTTTTCCCGTGGTTAGCAACCCAATTTGGTCTGACACCACTAGGACAGACCAGAGGTGTAGTTCCCTACAAAGGGGACAACAATGGCTTACTACTGGTTGGGGCTAGAATGTCTTAACACCGATTGGGTTCTACAACGGCTTACCGTTGGTTGGGTTTCAATGGCTTTCCACTAGATTAGGTGAAACGGATTACCATTGGATGGGGTGCAATGGAATACCACTGGATTGGGATCACAATGGATTACCGCTAGATGGGGTGAAACAATTTACCACTTATTAGGGACCACAAAGTCTTATCATCAATTGGGGTTGAACCTCTTCATGTCCTCTTATGTACTCTCTCTAAGAGATAGGGATCATAGCAAATGTAGTTTGAATGTGTATAGTTTATCATAATGAAGGATGAAAAGGGGGATACAGTTTAATTTCATGTAGGATGGGAGTGAACTGATATAAAGTGGTTGGGACTAGTGAGTAATGTTCTTGAAACTCAGGAATACTTCTTACGTACCTTTCCTAGGGAGGGAAACGGTCATAGTGCACATAGTTTGGGAGGGGGGTTTGGGACATACAATCTAGGGTGGCCTGGGAATGATTCCTTGGTAAACGCTTACTATAAACCCACATGATCCATGCTCGGTGTGAGAAACAAAAGGCAGCAAAGACCTGATGATCACATCACAAATGATGTGTACGAGGGGAATGAAGTGGGTCATACATGTGGGTAGCGGCCCAGAGAGATGGAGATTGGGACATACTCTAATATGGGGGCCCAATAGAAAAAAATCCCATAGGGGGAGGGATGGGGTAACAAAGTTCCCTATGACCATATCTCCTCTAGACATTGGAATGAAATAAGAGAGGAGGAGCATGGATTCTACCTCCCGTAAGATAGGCTAGGGGTTTACACCAAGATGGTTGCCCATCCCCGCAAACAGGCGTCACTCAAGCAAAGAGGATCCCATTACCTGTGAGGATGATCTCACTCTGATAGAGATTAGGGGGTGTGGATAATGCCCGATATGGGGAAACCATGTATATTTCATGGGGAGAGGCCACAGTTTAACATCATGTGTTTAGGAAGATGGTTCTTTTTTGTTTAATTTCATATAGCTTGGACGAGTCGGGTTTACTTTTCACCCCTAACACATACATGACCAATACCCACCCACCATTAGAGATGGGAAAGAATCAGAAATTCTGGGGACTCGGGGTGATGTGGAGTGATCCATTGTTGGGATCTTGTTAGCGTGGCTATTAGAAGAAGAAATATCTGTTAGTGTGCCTATGCGAAAAAGAATGAGGCTCAGCAACACAATGTGTATCACCATCCAAGTGACACTAAAGACACTTCTCACAAACCTAGAAGGTCTTACAGGAGAGGGGTTTTCATAAAAAAGTGGTTCAGAGGAATGGGCCTTGCAAAGCTCTGGTGCCCCATATAGTATAGAGGCTTCGCGAAGGGGTGTGCTTCGCTATGTGGAGTGGCATAGCCTTGTAATGGAGTATACATGCATATGAAGGGTGCATCATGAAGTAGAAAGGATTTCATGGAGTAGGAATTTGTAAAGCAAGGGTACCTTACAATTAATTGCACTATGAAGCAATGTAATTAGTGAAGCATAGTGATCATGACTTATCATATGGCTCACATGTGTATGGAGGGCACTTCACGATACAAGGGTTCTTTTCAAAGACCTGTGTCCCCTTAGGGATCTCCCTCCTTCGTGATGGCTCATGGGCTCTATGAAGGTCATCCCTAAATGAAGAGGGGTCGTATTTGAGCTAAGGGAAAGGTTCTTTGCAATGATCAAGTACTTTGAAGATATCATTTTCACGAGGATTCATAGATAAAAAGATGACTTTAGATTTGAGAGATGATAAGGAAAAATGTCAGGGTATCCATCCTTTGGGATCGAGGGGAACCCATTATTTATAGTAAAGGGGTAGTGTGAAGTAGGGACGACTCATTATGAAGCCACGTGGCACTCCACGATCGACCATGGGTTGCGTCAAGTTATTATTAACTGTGGAGTCAACCATCATCCCCTCCTCATCACAGAGCTCTCCTGGGTACCCTTTGTGGAGCTCACGAAGGCTTCTATAAAGTTCGAACATCTTGTAGAGGTCGATTCAGCTCCCTCCATGTTGCAATTCTTCCGGTCAATTGTATTGTAACCATGGAGCCTCTAGCCTCATTACTCCATGATGATTGAATTGGGGCATCAACAACACACTGGTCATGGTGCTGAGAGGATCCATGAATGTCATGGTGCTCATGGTCTCTACGAATGTGCATCAAAAGGCATCCCCTTTGTCATGGGTTTTCACTTTGTTTCTCTTTTCCTTCATCTGTATTTTGGCACCAACCAATGCCTCTCTTAGGCCTGGAGTCGAGAAGAAAGCGATGCTCTTTGTCTGTGGCTTCATTGCTAAATATTTCTGGCCAATCACAATGTAATATCTCATAGTTTGGTTGCAATGAGGAGAGGCGATGTGTGGGTTGAGAGTGAAGAGAATATTTCCAAGGTGAGATTCACCGTGATGTAAACAGGGTAGTCTTCTATAAATACGAGAGGTTGGACTCTCTCTTTTTCTTTCTTATCTTCTCCTTTTTGTCCCTAAGCTCTCGATTCGCAATGCTCCGCACACTCGAAAATGACGCTATGAAAACGTGATCTTTCTACTCAGCAGCACACAGTGAGTCATTCGACTCGGTGAGTGTGCACTCAGCGGCATGTGTCTTCATTGTCTATAGTAGTGCCCCTGTGATCTCTCTCTATTACTGAGCTCCAAAATTTTGCTCTGTGACTGATATCTACAAACCATAAAAAAAACTCTACAATATTATTACATAATGGATAATCAAGAAGCTTCCAAGGGGTCCTTGCAGATGTTTCCCAGAGGGATGAAATAGAGAATAACTTAGGCATTGGGGAGTCTATATGTAACCATTTAGACCATGAGTCCTTGGGGGAGTTGTTGTCAGAGAGTCAGAAGAACTACCTTCTTTGTAAGAGGTATCCACTATATGTATGCGGTCTAAGGGATTATGTCTTCATTCTTGGAATGAGTAGGGACGAGTCAGATTTCTGGTTCTGGAGTATTCTATGCCAGCACAAGTGGTTCAGGGCAGCTGACGGGCATACATGGGAGTATTTAAAACACATCATTGTAGATTTCTTATATAACCATTTTAAAAATATTGATGGAAAGGTGTTTCAACTAAAGGTATCCCCTGTACAATACCACACCATTATGAAAGCGGCCTTAGGGAACCTAGGGAAGGGGTGAACCGATGAGTTGGATCTACACCAAGGCAAAAAGTTCACAAATTATTTGGCCTAGGACTATTGCGCATGTGGCTCTTGTGAGGAGTTCAGGGCAGAGGTGAGGTGAGTGGGCCTATTTGAGGTGTCATGGGCTTCCAAATTTTACATTTACCAGTTGAATCATCTATTTCCATAGTTTCTGAGTGGGTGGTAGTCGAAGACCAATACCTTCCATCATAACCATGGGGAGGATGGTATCAGCCTTTGGGACCTACACCAAATCTCGGGGATCCCTATACAGGGGGCGATATATGATGAGTTTCGCTCGACCGAGAAATACATGGGAGGACAAGGAGTATATTTCGCTGATAGGGAAGGCAGATATGGACCTATTTCTTGGAAAGGATAGGTAGTCAGTGAGGGATATCATCTTTAACTTATGGTTCAAGATGTTCTTGAACTCCCCTGAAGATGGACCATTTCCTGTTAGGCCTCAGACCAACCCAAAGGGGGTCAAAAATGACATGGGGCACTCATACTGGCTAATCATTGATTATAGCTAGTAGAAGACTTGGGGATTTAGTATTAGTAAAAAATAGAAATTGGTGGGTAGGTTGGCTGCATTCATCTCATCGCTTATTTGTGGCCGTATTCGGTAGGTAAGAGACACAAACATGGTCATGTGACTGAGAATGTTCATCATGGTGTCTGCATTGGTAGAAATGGAGTGGGTCAACCAAGGAATACCAATGTTCACAATGATGTATAAGTTGTTGTGGAACATCTGTGAAGGAATGACCCCACATAGGGTATGCAGGTAGTTCCACCTTCTTTATGGGTGGATAACAGCACATATTAGAGGTATACATGAATATCCAAACCCTATCTCTCCCTCAGGGTCAGACCTCCAACCATCTATTCTGAATGTAGTGGGGAGTTTCCTAACCATGCTAACCTCATCGTTGAGTCCCCCTAGGTGGAGGAGGCCAGTGGAGGGAGCCCTCTAGAGGAGGGTGAGGTTGGAATCTCAAAACCATATCTAGAAGCTTTTCAGACGCTCTTTAGGTAAAATCATAAACCACTTCCCCATAGTCATCATTTGGGATGATTGGGACTTTCCAACTAACATTTGAGATATGGCGGAGGGCCTCATCATCAAGACCCACTACTACTCAATGGTAGATACAACTGTAGGAGCTTCTGAATCTTCATGTGCAGCATCAGCGATTATCGTGCCGCATAGGGCTGCGACACCTTGGGTGGTTCTCTTAGTGTCATTGAAATTCACAACAATATTCATAGGGCCACGCCTTGGGGTTCTGACAGAAACATCTCAAGAGCGAAACAAACTATCTGATCTATTTATGTGTCTTTCAAAGAATTTGTAATTTCCATCCTTTGATCAGGTTAACTGACATCTGCTCACTATCACATGCAAAACTCTTTAAATGGTGTGTGATGCCTTGTCAAGGATGGTCTTAGCTCCTGGAGATATATTTCCTAGGGGAATGCCGGTGGTCAGGGAAGAGGATGTCCAAACTGACCAACCCACAGCGCTCTTGATCACGGGTGTGACCATCAGTAGGACAGATCCTGTAGTTATCAAGGTGGAATTCGATTATGAGGATCAATTGAATGAAAAGGTTAATAACTTACCCGATCAGGCACCAGATGAAGAAACTATTGATGAGTTCTTAGAGGATCTCCCTACCTATGAACCCGCTTTCCATGCAGACCGGGATGAAACATCTTCCAATGAAGAGGTTAGAACGATCATTCACCACCAGTCATGGATGCTAATTGAGCACTTCATCAGGGAGACTCCTCATGTGAAATGGATTGACATATAGGGAGGCTTCATTCCCGGCTGTGCGAGCTATGTGTCAGAGGTTGGGATGACCAGCGTCTTCACATACACATCCGAAACATTATGCCTGAAATGATTTAGGGGCATGATCATGGCCTTGGTGTGGGTTGGAAATAGAGCAAATCGGTAAACATCAAGATGCTCTAGGAAGCCAAAAGTGAGATTCAATAGTTGTGGGAATGATAAAATGTGTACTCTCCTTTCCAAAACATGTAATTGGAGATCGTGTTGCACCTAAATTTATAGCTGGTGGAGGTTGAAGAATGGATGAATCAAGCCTTTGAGGAGACAGATATCATCCAATCTGATGAGGATCATGCCTAGATTACGGCTGACGAACTACACCCTATCACCGCCGAGGATCATCGAGAGATAAACAATAGATAGATGGTCCTGGACTCCACAAGACAGAGAGTGGTGGATCTAGAATGCTTTATTAATGTGGACATCACATACATGGGAGGGGAAAATAATTGGGTACCATAATGTGTGTATACTCATAAATATACTTTCATGATTTACCTATTTATGTATACTGCATCCATGAGTTTTGTTATTTGTTTTGGTTTTTTCATTTCCATCACATTCATGAAATATCTAGTGAATAATCCCCAAGATCATGTGGGCCATTCATGATGTGAGAGAAAACAGATTACTAAATTGTTATCCAATCCAAATAATAGAGTGTCGAGCAAGCTTATAGTATTCGGGGTCTTAACAACAAATCCAGGTTTCTAGGGGAGAATCTGGTAGTCCAAACTGGAGGATGAGGTTTTCAGAATAGTGGAATTTCCATTTTCCCAATGTTCTCTACTGCACAAGCGTGGTAATTCCAGGGACAATAGAATCAGTCTGAATCAGTGGGAGTCGAATGTGTGGATCACAATACCAAGAATTCAGAAGATGGTGTGGGTGGTGTGACAGTGAAGGATAACTTTTTACCATGTTCAATACACAATATCCCTATTGCGTTAGTTAGATATGGGAAAAATGAGGGTTGACCATTGAACATGTCGGAAAAATAAGGTCTAACTCATAATGTTATCCATTAGCCATCCAGAACATTGGCCTAGGCTAGTAGGTGAGCCATAAGCCAAGCATCCATACTTTTAGGGGGTTCCTTAAGAAGAGAAAGAGGATGCAGTTCTGAATAAAGGGCACACGAAGCATGGAGGGTGGATTGATGTGTTGTTCTAATGGATTCCAAAACTCTTTAAAATACACCACTATTTTGAAAACACATTAGGTTGGTGCATCAGTCTGATCTGGGATGAAACTTACTTCTAGGAAAGACCTCTCTAGTGTGGTCTTAGAATGCCTTGTAGTTTTACATCATATCAAGGCTGACAATAGACCCTGGGCTTGGTTCAAGTCATGTTTCCTGAAAATTACTATGTATCCCATAAGTAAGAGAATTGGGCCCAACGTAGCTCTTGGGAATTGTGTGGTCGGAGACCAACGCTGGTAAGGGGGGTCCTCTCCGGCGAGGAAGGTGACACACCCCATAATTATTGTGGGGCATCCTAAACTTTTTCAGGGTAGGGGCTGTAGTTTAAAGTCATGCATCAAGGATATTGTTACCCAAAAATGAAATGTGTGGTGTGGTACATACCCCGAAGTGAATGAGGACCATTAGAGTCCACACCACACTACATGATCTCAGGAGAATCCTTAGGTCAGGGGACCGATGCTAAAAATCGGGCTGGTCCCAAGACAGGTTGTATGAGTATTCTTTCATATCCCATGAGGATAGGAATCAGGATGTATATAGTTATGGATGACCCCAATTGTCTAACGTCATAAGATAGGATATAAAAGAGGTGAGATCCCAAATGGATAAATACACGGTGCGACCTTTAAGGACTCGACATGAATGAGGATTGAAAAAATCCATACAACACCGTGAAATACTTGGGGAGACCTTAATCCAAGAGAGAAAAGGTGAAAATTGGATTGGGACCAAGCATATTCTTCTTGGAATTCCTAAAAATCCAATGTGGAAGGTAATCAAGTCATACGTACTTTTGAATTACAGTTTAATGTAATGCGGGATGATAATCTTGTGTGGTACAGATGCACCAGTATAGACCCCACAAAAACTACTAAGACCGCATCAGTCGTGCTCCATGTGGGATCAAGGAGTAGCAGTGGGATTCCATGGTTACACAAGAACACATTTGATGTGATGGATCACCATGTGAGTGACGTATCAGTGCTACTTACATGCCTACATAACAGACATAGATGCATGGGGGAAGAACTGAGTGCGTTGGAATTCAATTTAGTTATATGGGGGTGGAAAGATGTGAATCATGATTCTTGAGATATGGATTACAATGATAGTGTATTGATGATACAAGATAAATACATACCATGTTTGAAACACAGTATTTGTCACATGTTAGCCTGAAATTGGGATAGATGGATGACTGTCGGCCGTAGACAATGTTTGAAACACAAGACCTGTCAAAAATGTCATCCAAGGTCTTTAGTGGAGTTGGCCCCAGATGGTTGGTAAGACAATGTGGCATGAGACCAGGCCGTAAATGGGGTCCCTTTCATATGTGGAAGAGGATGTGGATCCAAATAAAGGTCTCATGATGCATCGACATGAAACAAGGGTGTGTTTATGTGAAAATTTTGCACCATTGACTCTTTTCCATGATGTATTTGAATAAAGAAAATATGATGTATCAGATAGAGGGATTTTGATCCCATAGCAAGGACAAGGGTCCTAGGGTTACATGCTCCAAGAATAAGGTCGATGAGTGGACCATTAAGAGGGGACGTGATTTAATGAAATTATCGCAAGGTAAGGAAGTTGTAAAACCCAAAGCATAGTTCCCACAGGGAGATATTAGTTTATAGTCATAGAACTCGGAATCAGCTGGGAAGAGACAAGGGATAAACATGTTGTAGTTGTCACAAAACCTGGTGCGAATGAGAACCCAATAAGTGATTTCCAAAATAAATTCTTCTAAAGGAGTTTGCGCCAAGGGGCCAAAAAAGGGGGTCAGATTTATGATTCCTGGGACACGGGTGTTTCGATCATAGTTTCAAATTCCAAGAGCTCAAATCCTATATGGAATGAGAAGAGGGAGACACGTTGTGCAGTAATTGAAAAAACCCGATGTGAAAGGGTAAAATAGGAGTCTATATCACACCATGTGCTCCCTGAGGAAATTTTTGGTCGATGGGCCAAAAGTGACAGTTGGGTTGGGCTTGGGACCAAGTGCCTGTGCATTTCTATGTACCACATTATTATGGGTATCAATCCATACAATGTTCTATAACTGTAATGATAGGGTACCAATGACACTGACAATATTGTCGTGTGGGTCTATCCTGCACACCAGATGAAGTAGCATTTCATAAATATTGTTTATTCTTTATGATGGATGCGTGTTGATTGTTTTTGTGAAGAAAAAAAACCTAGTATAGTGAATCTAGGCATTACTATAGGAGTCATGCCATATGTAGGGCATAAAAATGGCATGATAGAAAAACAATACCAAACATGATGTTCAGTCAAGTGATGATACTAAAACACGGTGTCGTTTTTCATCATGCAATAATGATGATAATGGCGTTGTTTAGGGTCATTTGATAAGAACAACCCATGAATTTTATCATTTTTCAATAAAGACACAATATTTTAAAGTATTGTGGGTCCAGGAAGTATAGTTTAGTGTCATATGTCTTAGATGCACACATAATAGGGACGTACTGAATAGAATGTGCATGGTGTGGTAAATAATACCCACCTGGAATGGGGACGAGGTCCACATAAACACCACGTGAAATTACATGGAAGAAACCATGGACCAAGGGGCCCAAAAAGGTCATAGAATATGGGGTTGAACCAGAAATCTAGATTTCTGGGTGTTCCTACGTATCCCATGAGGATGAGAATCAAGACATACGTAGTTTTGAGAGTGATGTTTACTTCCATATGGGACGAAAGGAATGAGATACTATCTCCTAAAAGGGGAGTATGTGGTACGACTATTGCAGACATCACGCAAATGAGGACATGATCCCATACACACTACACCATGTAGTCTTATAATGTTTGGTTCATATGTCTTGACAAAAGTGATAATTGATGGAACATAAGCTGGACCCAAGGAAAAAATGTTTGGGCGTTCGTACGTATCCCATAAAGATGGGTGTAAAGATGTTTGTAGTTTTAAAGGGGCCATGAATTTCAACATCGTGTGGTAAGGACATGGGGGGTTCTTAGTTTATGGTTGTAATGCTTGGACCAACATAAGTGATACTCTTTTAAATGGGCATAATCATTTACCAAATCCCTATGCCTAAATGAGCAACACTCAATGTGGGAATGAAGGGAAAAGAAGGTATTTGAAAAACATGGAATACAGAGAAATGGGACAACGGTGCAGAGCCTCGAATGATGCCTCACCATAGATTTTTCCTCCTAATGCACAAGCGCACACTGAGGGAAAACACCAATAGTATCAAAATTCCACTTGGACATGATGGAGTAGAAAAGGTTTTTAATCAAGCAACCAATATTCAGGGGTTAATGGGGGTGGTATGATGATGGATTATAACTATTAGCCATATTGAAAACACATCATCCATATTGTCTGACCTGGAATGAGAACCAAAAAATTACCATCGACAGCTAACCACTTTCACAACACAGGACTTGTATCAAATTGTCTTCCAGAATCCTCAGGGATGCTGGCCTGAGATGGTAGGATAGCCATGGGGTCTTCAATATATGTTGTTCGGGGGTCTTTCCGAATGTGGGAGATTATGAAATCCCAAATAAAGGGGAACATTAAGCATGGAAATGGGTGATAACATGTCTATGTGGAATCCAACACTCTTTTTCCTTAACCAGTTTTCCCTGGGTACGCTGGTGAACTGCCAAAGATGGGGAGGTACGGGGCATGTTTGTTAGAAACCCAACGTGAATGAGGACATAATCCCATACCACACTACATATCATCCCTCTTGGCAGACACGGGCCATGGGGACAGAGAGACTAGGTTTCTATGAAGCAGGGCTGGAACCGAGAAAATGCTTTAGAGTTCCTACGTATCCTACGGGACTAGAAATCAAGACACATGTAGTTATATGAGTTGTCATACAGTTTAACATCTTGTGGTAAGGATGAGAATAGAATAGAGAAATATCAATGAGGATTTTTATGGTGTGGAAAATAACCTGAAATTTATGAGTTCATAAAACCACATAGACCACACCATGCGTAATTCCTAGAGATAATTCAGGCCAAAAGGCCGAGAGAAAGATCAAATGAATAGGGGCTGGACACGAAGACAAAATTTCTGGGTTTTCCTATATATCCCATGAGGATGGGAGTCATGCCAAACATATTTCAATGAGATGTCATGTAGTTTATCAACATTTGACAAGGATGTACATACAGTAGGTGTCTCAATGGGATGTATACGGCATGGAGAAGATAGCCCGATGTGAATGATGACATAGATTCCATGCCACACCGAAAAATCATGAGTGATAACTTGGGCTAGGGTATGAAAAGGTCAAGGGTCCTGGAAACTGGGCAATAGACATGACGTCCCGACCACTTTTTAGTTTATTGTCATGAAGGACAAGTGTTGAGTGGTTATACATCCTTCAGTTCATATGGATCACATAGTTTAAATTCATGCGATGAAGATAGTGGTAATCTTAGTTTAAGGTCATAGAGATCGAACCATAATGGTGTTACCCTTTAAGGGTGTATTTCCTTAACAAAGATCCTAATACCATGTGAGAAATTATTGGAGTAAGAAACATGGAATGGGATTAGGTTCTTACCATTGTATAAGGTCATTAAAATAAAGGAATGAGATTGGGTGGGGTTGATCCCACCCAGTCCAATATCGTTCCTCGATGCACGTTGTCGTTCAAGGGGATAACAGGACAAAACAAGTCACTGCACCCAATATTAGAAATGTATCAGGGTGGTGACAAAAATGGAGGATGGTTGTTGACCATGATCAAACAGAACCTCCATATCATGTGTCCTGAAATGGGATCAGTAAATGAGTGTTGACTGCTGACCATATTTTCAACATGGGACTTGTATTAAATTTTTGTCCAAAATACTAGGGGCGTTGGTTCAAAGTGGTAGGAGAGCCCTGGGGTCTAGAATCCATGTCGTTCAGGGGACCTTTCAGATGTGAATGATGATGGAAACACAAATGATTGGATGGATAAAGTCTGATTATTCCTGTGCAGATTAATGTAATGAGGTATGGGCGATAGAAGTGGGGATATCCAAAGGGTGGGACACATGTTGTTGTCTTGATAAACACGATAGGAATGAGGAACCGATCCCACACCACACCAAACATTTTATGAAGCATCCGGACCAATGGTAGGATCATAAAGATTGGGGGTGGCCATATTGATGAAATATCTGGGCATTCTTACATATCCCATAAGGATGGTAATCAAGCCGAATGTAGTTATGAAAGGACCATCCAGTTTAATGTCATACGATAGAGATGTGGGAGGACAGGAGAACCAGAGGGGTACGTGGTGAGACCATTGTAATCCCAACACATGGGGACAAACAATTCTACCTATTACCATGTGAAAAACTCCAAGATAACTACCCCCATGGGGTAGTCACAGAGAATAATATTGGGGTTGGACTCTAAGACATGGTGTTTGAGTATTCCTATGTATCCCATGAGGATGGGAATCAAGTCGTTTGTAGTTATCGAAAATGTTGTGCAATTTAATGTCATGTAGTAAGGACATGATAGTTTAATGTCATACGTGACCAGATGTAGTTTTGCATCCTATAAGATGACATACAATTTAATGTCATGCGGGATAGGTTCTAGGTAGTTTTACGTCCTTCATCTTAGATGAATAACACATTATAACATCATATGGAAAAGAAGTCATAGTTTATGTTCATGTACGACACCTATAGATCTTTGTTTCTGGTCATAGAGCTCAGATCTTTTTTTATTTTATCATCATGTGGGAGGACAAGGAAGTTTAATTTCATGCATGATGTAATAGATTAAGGTCATGTAAGACCGTAGCTTACATAGGAAAAGTACTTCATGTGTAATTTTCAATTGGTGTGAGGATTTATACTCTCTCCATCCAGAGTAACCTGGAAGTATGTGCCATTGGGGTGAACATTGGGAATGATATAAGGTCTGTCACATTTGGGCTTCAACATAGTGTGTTTCCAACCAGGTATGATTGGTGTTCTTAAGGCTAACACCATGTCACCTTGTAAGAATGAGTGGGGGAAAAACTTTTTGTTGAATTCTCTGGATATCTTATTTTGATGCCTTTATAGATTATGTAGAGCACAAATCATGTTCTCATCAGGAACTTACATTTCATCCAGACAAATTTTGGCCACCACGTCAGGTGTTTGTTGATATTAAACCGATGTGCGATATGAAGTAAACTAAATCTCGATGGGTAAGACTACCTCCGTTCCGTACACCAGGTAATATGGTGCCACCTTAGTAGAATTGTGGTCATTTTCCAATAGGCCCAGAGAGTATTTTAGAGCTTATCTAGCCAAATATTCTTGTTCCGTAAAACCCAGAGATTTTATTAATTTCTTGTGTTGTATGCTACACCACGATTACCTTGCACTATATACGACATTGTATTAGCTTGCAGTATACGCAACACTATTCTTGGATCGTGTTACACACAATTTTGATAGTAGTTATTCTACGCAACATTGAGTATATATATATATATATCTATTCAATGTATAAATGAATTATGGATGGATTATGTTATACGAAACAATAAAGGATTCTTGCACAGCACGCAACCCTGACTTGGCTTGCATTACACGCAATCCCGACCTTCCTCGATAGCGTGTGTTGTACGCAATACCGGGTTTTACTAAACAACGATATATTATGATAATATTATTATGAACTAGCAGTTATGAATAGTATTAACTAAATTTTGAATCTTATAACATTATTATTCATCTTGCACATTTTCTAAAACATGGTATAAGAACAAAATAAATGTGTCGGGTAAAATAAGTTTTTTTCAAAAAATGCAGTTTTGCCGCCTTTTGATGGTGCACCCACATTAAATCTAGTTTTTGACATGTTTATAAGTTCAATTTGAAAAAATAAAATTCTTTTTTGAAATAAGGAAATAAAAATTTACTTTGGATGAATATTTCATATTATTCTGGTAACTTTCATATTTTGATGAATAGTAAAAACACGCTATATTTTAATTAAAAACAACTTTTTTCATAGCAAAAATTTATATGGTTAATTTATAATATTGAATTGTTATAAAGTATAAATAGAATATATTTTTACTATTTAATATATTTTATGTCATTAGCATTGATTTTACCTTGAATTCGTAGGATAAATGAATTCAATCTTTTGTAATGTTTTAAAGAAAAACCAGTTTTCATACGACAACGGGATTAATTTTAATTTAATTTCTACAACTTTTTTGTATTGAATTTGGAAAAATGGATTCCATATTTGGAATCAGTGGATCCATATTATGTTAATAAGCTACTTTTTTGGCAATTATGAATAGTAAGTACGGTAAATTTTATTTACCATAGTTAAAGGTAAATCAGGTAATTAAGGGTAAATATAAAATTATAAAATTACCCTAACACATGTCAAAATCCTTTTGGTCGAGAAAAAGTCGACCCATATCACCTAAGGGTCAGATTATATTCATTTAATGGACTTTTTTCCATGAAGATAATTTAATTATAATTAAAACAAAAGAATGTGACAACATGTCACTTTCATAAATCTTATAAGTATAATAATTTTAATTTAGTGATACACTTCATGAAACTTCAAACATGAATAGTCTACCGAAAGCTAATACAATTATCTACATCATAAGAATTTATTTAGGATTTTTAGGGATTAAATAATTATCATTCATTAAGACACAATGATGATGTAGTAATTTTCTTATTAATGAAATATTGACATAATTGATGCTATAAAAACCCAAATAATTGTAATATAAGAATTTTTTTTGAATTACACTAATTTTCTAGGTTAATATGACATGTTAGTATTGATTTAAATAACTTTTTAGAACTAATAATTCGGTTATTATTTTCACAAAAATCAATTACTAAATCCTGTCAAAATTGACATAAAATAGTTTTTAAAACAAATATTATATTATTAATTGTTATTTTATTTCTAAAAACCTATGGTTCGGAAAAATGACTTAGATTAGATTATATATATTAATAATAAATAACTTGGGGATAATTTGGCTTGATATATTAATTTTATTAACCTTATAGTGTAAGAAAACAAGAAGACATGGTAAAAGTAAAATTATCTAGCTTAAAGTTAAATATAAATGATAAGGTTAAAATAGGAACCTAAACTTGTCTAAATTCTATTGGATGAAAGTATTTCGACACATCCCCACCTTATCTTAGAAATAAATCAATTTGGAGCTATTTAAAACCGAATTAGGCTTTATAATAAAATAATATTTTTAGTTATTCCAAAGGTGGCCCTCTCCTCCCTTATAAAAGGGCTCCCACTCCCTCTCTTCCTCACACCATTTTGAGCCTTCAAGCTCAGCCAAACCAAGAAAAATTATCTTCTCAACTTCCCTAGAAACATCCTAGAGGTTCTGGTCTTCCTTAGTGACCAATTTTAGTACCCTAAGAGGAGGACTCAAAGAGACACATCAAAGAAGAGGTAATGTCCGTTACCGATTCTTTCAACTTTATTTCTTCTTCCACTTATTCTTCTTGGGTTGTTTAATTATGAAGTAATATCATCAGTATCACACATATAGTGATATGTTATTATAAGTATGAAACAACCCTATTTCACCATCTATCCATCCAACGGAAAATGAAATCACCGCGCGTGCGTACGTACGAAATACCTTCTCCACGCCGTAGTGTAATCTATTTTCTACCACCACCTTACATGGATGGGTATAATGGTGTAAATAACAACTATATATGATTATTGTAAAGTGATATTGATTCTAAAATAGAATACATACACTCCAATACAATTCAACGATCATGAGAATGATATCATCGCTCGGGCGTACGTACGGAATACCGTCTCCACGACGCGATGAGATTCATTCTCCACGTTCACCATTCATGAATGATTATAAAGTATATATAATAAGTAATCATGAAATATATTACATAATAATACTACTGGATTTATGTATATATATATTTATGTCATCTACTTAATTCCACTCAATTCAATAAGGAAATGAAAACAGTGTTCATGCGTACGTACGGCCTACCGTCTCCATCAACGGTGTATTTCTTTCCATTTATTGATCCATTATATATATGTATATTCTGAATATATATTATATATAAATCATGTTTTATATTCTGGAATTAAGTAATCATGATCTATGTAATCATACGAATAATTACAAGTTAAAACACGAACGACAAATGAGACGATTTTACCCAAAACGCTACTTTAACATGATTTTACAAAAGAACGGGTAATATAAAGTCATAAGTGAACCATATATGATATAATAACAATTAATATGATTCTTTAATAAGTCAATGACATTATTTAAATTATTATACAGGAGGTTCAGACACTTACGAAGAAAATCGGACCTAAGGTAAGGGAAATATCACAATCTCATTTTTATCCGAGATTGTTTATACTTTGGCATTTACTGGGGTGTATTTTATCATCCACATCCATGTTTCCTCAATATGTAATATTTTTTCCATCCACCTAAAATTTTTTAGATCCAATTTTACCCTTCGGTGAGTTTTTAGTAAAAGATATGAAAGGAATCTTTTGTCGTTTTTTGTACGAGGTACTTTTTGAATTTTCCGACAAACGTACGAGAAGAATGTTTTTTTACTTATATGGGATGAATGGATTTTTAAAACATTATTTTCAAGAAGATTCATTTACAAATTTCCAATTTTATTTTTAATCAACTTTTTTTAGTTTAGAATTTTATGACATGTTAAGAAAGGAAAAGTGTTTTTGAAGAAGAAAGGATATTTTCCTCAAGAATGGAGTTCAAGTGTTTTATCAAAATTATTTTCCATATAATATAATAAAGGGTTCTGTTTATATCCCTATTTTTACATTGATTTGACTATGTTGTGATGGAATTATTTTTATGAATTCATTTATCTTATATGAATTGTTTTATGATGTCACGATGTTTAAGATTCCCATTTTTATTACAAGGGTTAATCTATGATGTACGGTTTATAATTTTTTGGCACACATAAGAATGGTATCATTATGAGATGGGTGGGACCTATATCTCCCTCCAATGCATCAGGTAAAGATTTTATAGCTCATGAGATAGACATGGCTGGAACGGTAGGTTATACTGGTTCAGTGAAGGAGGACTGAAATGAGGGTAACTTGGTTCAGAAATTGACTTTGTCCACTAAGATAATCTTGGAAATGAGTCTTGACTAATAAGAAATGAATATCTATGATTATGTGTGTATTCCACAAAGTTTCATGTTTTATGTTATGATTATTGGGATTTCATTTCACTACTATGATTTATCCCATGTTATGAAATTATGCTCTCTTTTGCAGGTTAAGATTTCCAAAATGTTTTGTTCTTATGAATATGATGTGATTTATATTTATTTTTTTTACACTTGCTGAGAATTTGAGCTCACCCTTGTATGTTTTCTTTTCCCCAGGATATAAAGAAACATTTTAGGTAAAAAAAGGAAGTCCTTTATGGGAGATGTTGAAGATTTTTCACCACGATTAGAAGATTACATTCCGAGTTTCCAAAGACACTAAACTAATACGATCCTTGTGTCTGTGTTTTTGTTATGTACTATGTATTTCGAAAAAGTAATGTAATGTCCATGTACATCAAGCTTCGGGTCTCTACAGTTGGTATAAGAGGAAATTCTTAGTCAACCATTGGAAACTAGGATGCGAAAACATTAGAAAGATCCCTAGAGATATTTCTAAGGTATGTCTGGGGATGTCCCTAAGGATAAGTATACGTATAGGATATAGTCCTGGAACTATGGTAACGATATTAGATTAAACCAAAGATGTTAGATATTGAAGTTACTCCCCCTTTATTATGATTTTTTCCTCTCACACTAATCTTTTTGGGTTTTAGAAAATGGCTGGAAACAAGATGATTCACGATAATGGAGGATATTATGGACAATGGAATGATATTTTTCATGAGCAACCAAATGAAATGGGATTTGGAAGTCTAAACATCATTATTATGCCGAATTAGAAATCTCATAATATGATCAATAAAGTAAAATTTGTTAAGTATCCTGACTCGGCTAATAAGAGAAAGATGGAGTTTCATGATGACCATAGAAGAAAGAATGGTCAATTTTCCCTATGTAAATCATGTGGGAAGAGGCATCAAGGAGAATGATTCAAAGGAACTGGAAGATGCTTTGGGTGTGGAAAAGAAGGACACAAAACCAGAAAGTGAAAAGGAAAACGTTCAGTTAACACCAAGGATGAGGATAATGGTATTGCTATGACATCAGCAATGGTTAAATGTTTTAAATGTGGAATGTATGGGCATTATGCACACCAATTCCCTAAGGGAAAGTCTCATGAAGATAATAAGTATGGTCGTATGGGTAGTATTTATGTTGATGATGATGAAGAGACTACAAATGATATGTGAGATGAAATAATTGTTGAAGCTCGGTCAGTGGTTTAAGAATGTAGTGGAATGATTACATGTTTAGAATGTGTAATGTTGTATAAGTAATCTCATGGTACTATGGAATAAAGAGACTTCTAAGTATTGCTACACTGTTGTCTTTCCTTGAGTTTTGAAAGTGAATGACTAATGGTTCTAGGATCCACGAAAGGTTATTCAGATATTTTTTGGAATGTAGATGATATGCGCATAATGAAGGGATATGGACAAAATTAAATGTTTTATAGTATTCATGAGCTCATGAATGATATAAGGAGAAGGTTATATCATGGTTTGAGTATATAGAATTTTTGGATTTTGTATGTGGATAGAGTTAACTTTTGACTGCATTTATGTTTTCACTAAGGTTCAATGGGTATTCATTCTTCCAGAGAATACATGATTAAGGTATTCACATGTTTGTAATTTGACCAACAAGATATATCTTATGATATATGGGGGATAAATGATGGCATTCACGTGATCATTTTCTTTGTACTATGAGCTTGGACCGAAGTATTTTAGATAAGCCTAAATATTGGAATGGATTATGTTGGACATAATTTAGTATTATTTAAGGATAAAACATTTTGGATATTGATGATGGGATGTTATAGTTATATAGCTTTAGAAAAAGGACAACCTGCAGGATGGGCGACAACCCATCGCATCGGAAATGGCTGTGGGAATCGAACCCACAACCCAAGTACGACTGGCCTTTATCGCCTACAACTGGCCTACAGGAAGTCCATGTTTAGTAGAAACTAGTTTTATGTTATTAAGTAGTATGATATATGAAGTATAAGTTCATTTTTGGAACCATATATGATTAATCTAACCATAATATGGACTTATAACTTTTTCTTAAAATAGATGGAATGACCCATCATTCTATCAAATGATCTGCTAACACATCACGAATAACAAATTCAACTTCATTTCTTTAAGGGATGAAGTGGAAATTGTTCAATTCACGAACAATAGTGAGATTGTACCAAAATCATGGAAGTATTTCTTTTGATTCATCAACATTAGGGAAATTATCTTGAAAACCAAAAATGTTGTCTTAGTTCCCTTATATCTGATGAATCTGATGGTACCTTAGATCGTCACAAATTTATGGCTTTTTGATTGCTAGCTTTTCCATAGCCATGTTCTCTACCACTCTCCATCAGAACATGATGGTTAGATTTCTCTTCCATATCCATATTTTAACCTATGTGGAAACCCAGTGATTAGATTATATGGGTAACCATTACATTTCATTCTTTTGTTTTTAAAGATTGGTTTTGGTATTCCTTTTTACGATGTGGGTTTCTATTAAAGAATCTTTCGAATAGAAAATCATTTATAACCCCGATGAATTTCGAGGGTGATATTCATTTTAAGGGGGGTAGAATGTGACACCCCGATATTTTATTAATATCTTGTGTTGTATGCTACACCAATATTACTTTGCGCTATACGCAACACCGTATTAGCTTGCAGTATACGCAACACTATTCTTGGATCGTGTTACACAAAATTTTGATAATAGTTATTCTACGCAACATTGAGTATATATATATATATATTCAATATATAAATGAAATATTGTTGGATTATGTTATACAAAACAATGAAGGATTCTTGCACAGCACACAACCCTGACTTGGCTTGCATTACATGCAATCACGACCTTCCTCGATAGTGTGTGTTGTACGCAATACCGGGTTTTACTAAACAACGATATATTATTATAATATTATTATGAACTTGCAGTTATGAATATTATTAACTAAAATTTTAATCTTATAACATTATTATTCGTCTTGCACATTTTCTAAAACATGGTATAAGAACAAAATAATTTTTTTGGGTAAAATAAGTATTTTTCAAAAAATGACGTTTTGCCACCTTTTGATGGCGCACCCACGTTAAATCTAGTTTTTGAAATGTTTATAAGTTCAATTTGACAAAATAATATTCTTATTTTGAATAATGAAAAAAAAATTTACTTTGGATAAATTTTTCATATTATTCTGGTAACTTTCATATTTTGATGAATAATTAAAACACGCTATATTTTAATTAAAAACAACTTTTTTCATCACAATAATTTATATGGTTAAATTATAATATTGAATGGTTTTAAAGTATAAATAGAATATATTTTTACCATTTAATATAATTTATGTCATTATCATTGATCCACCTTGAATTCGTAGGATAAATCAATTCAATCTTTTGCAATGTTTTAAAGAAAAACCCGCTTTCTTTCGACAATGGGATTAATTTTAATTTAATTTCATCAACTTTTGTGTATTGATTTGAAAAAATGGATTCCATATATGAAATAAGTGGATCCAAATTATGTTAATAAGCTACTTTTTATTTTTTCTGAATTATGAATAGTAACTACGGTAAATTTTATTTACCATAGTTAAAGGTAAATCAGGTAATTGAGGGTAAATATAATATTATAAAATTACCCTAACAAATGTCAAAATCCTATTGGATGACTAAAAGTCGACTCATATCACCTAAGGGTCAGATTAGATTCATTTAATGGACTTTTATCCATGAAAATAATTTAATTATTATTAAAACCAAAGAATGTGACAACATGTCATTTTCTTAAATCTTATAAGTATAATAATTTTAATTTAGTGATGCACTTCATGAAACATCGAACATGAATAGTCTACAGAACTCTAATACAATTATCTACATCATTGGAATTTATTTAGAATTTTTATGGATTGAATAATTATCATTTATTATGACACAAAGATGATGTAGTAATTGTCTTATTAATGAAATATTGACATAATTGATGTTATAAATACCCAAATAAATGTAATTTAAGACTTTTCATAAATTCCAAAAATTTTCTAGGTTAATATGACATGTTAGTGTTGATTTAATTAACTTTTTCGAACTAATAATTCTGTTATGAGTTTCACAAAAATCAGTTACTAAATAGTGTCAAAATTGACATAAAATAGTTTTTAAAACAAATATTATATTATTAATTGTTATTTTATTCCTAAAAATCTAAGGTTCTGCCAAATGACATATATACGGTTATATATATTAATAATAAACAACTTGGGGATATTTTTTCTTGATATAGTAAGTTTATTAACCTTATAGTGTAAGAAAACAAGAAGACACGGTAAAAGTAAAATTATCTAACTTAAAGTTAAATATAAATGATAAGGTTAAAATAGGAACCTAAACTTGTCTAAATTCTATTAGATTAAAGTATTTCGACCCATCCCCACCTTATCTTCTAAATAAATCAATTTGGATCTTTTTAAAACCGAATTTTCCTTTATAATTAAATAATACTTTTAGTTATTCCAAAGGTGCCCCTCTCCTCCCTTATAAAAGGGAACCCCTCCCTCTCTTCCTCACACAACATTGAGCCTTCAAGCTCGGACAACCCATGCCAAATTATCTTCTACAATTCTCTAGAAACATCCTAGAGGTTCTGGTCTTCCTCAATGACCAATTTTAGTACCCTAAGAGGAGGACACAAAGAGGTGCTTCAAAGAAGAGGTAATGTCTGTTACCGATTCTTTCAACATTATTTCTTTTTCCACTTATTCTTCTTAGGTTGTTTCATTATGAAGTAATAACATAAGTATCACTCATATAATGATATGTTATTATAAGTAAGAAACATCCCTATTTCACCATCTATCCATCCTACGGAAAATGAAATCACCGCGCGTGCGTACGTAGGGAATACCGTCTCCAAACCGTGGTGTAATCTATTTTCCACCACCACCATACTTGGATGGGTATAATGGTGTAAATAATAAATATATATGATTATTTTAATGTGATATTTATTCTGAAATAGTATACATACACTCCAATACAATTCAACGATCATGAGAACGATATCATCGCTCGTGCGTACGTACGGACTACCGTCTCCACAACGCGATGAGATTCATTCTCCACGGTAACCATTCATGAATGATTATAAAGTATATATAATAAGTAATCATGAAATATATGACATAATAATACTACTGTATTTATTTATATATATATGTATGTCATCTACTTAATTCCACTCAGTTCAATAAGGAAACGAAAACAGCGTTCATGCGTACGTACGACCTACCATCTCCGTGAACGGTGTATTTATTTCCATTTATCGATCCATAATATATATGTATATTCTGAATATATATTATATATAAATCATGTTTATATTATGGAATTAAGTAATCATTATCTAAGTAATCATATGAATAATTACAAGTTAAAACACGAACGACAAATGAGACGATTTTACCCAAAACGCTGCTTTAACATGAATTTACAAAAGAACAGGTAATATAAAGTCACAAGTGAACAATATATGATATAATAACAATTAATATGATTCTGTAATAAGTCAATGACATTATTTAAATCATTATACAGGAGGTTCGGACACTTACGAAGAAAATCGGACCTAAGGTTAGGGAAATATCACAATCTCATTTTTATCCGAGATTGTTTATACTTTGGCATTTACTGGGGTGTATTTTATCATCCACATCCATGTTTCCTCAATATGTAATATTGTTTCCGTCCACCTACAATTGTATTGATCCAATATTACCCTTCGGTGAGTTTTTAGTAAAAGATACGAAAGGAATCTTATGTCGTTTTTCATACGAGGTACTTTTTGACTTTTCCGACAAAAGTACGAGAAGAATGTTTTTTTACTTATATGGCATGAATGGGTTTTTAAAATATTATTTCCAAGAAGCTTACTTTACAAGTTTTCAAGTTTTTTTAATCAACTTCTTTTAGTTTAGAATTTTATGACATGTTAAGAAAGGAAAAGTGTTTTTGAAGAAGAAAGGATATTTTCCCCCAGAATGGAGTTCAAGTGTTTTATCAAAATTATTTTCCATCTAAGATAATAAAGGGTTCTGTTTATATCCCTATTTTTACATTGATTTGACTATGTTGTGATGGAATTATTTTTATGAATTCTTTTATCATATATTAATTCATTTATGATGTCACGATGTTTAAGATTACCATTTTTATTACATGGGTTACGCTATGATGTATGGTTTATGATTATGTGGCACACATAAGAATGGTATCATTATGAGATGGGTGGAACCTATATCTCCCTCAAATGCATTGGGTAAAGAATTTATATCTCATGAGATAGACATGGATGGAACGGTAGGTTATACCGGTTCGGTGAAGTAGGACTGAAACGAGGGTAACTCGGTTCGGAAATGGACTTTGTCCACTAAGATAGTCTTGGAAATGAGTCTTGACTAATAAGAAATGAATCACTATGATTATGTGTGTATTCCACAAAGTTTCATGTTTTACGTTATGATTATTGGGATTTCATTTCACTACTATGATTTATCCCATGTTATGAAATTATTCTCTCTTTTGCAGGTTAAGATTTCCAAAATGTTATGTTCTTATGAATATGATGTGATTTATATTTCTTTTGTTTTCCCTTACTGAGCATTTGAGCTCACCCTTTTATGTTTTCTTTTCCCTAGGATATAAAAAAATGTTTTAGGTAAAAAAAGGAACACCTTTATGGGAGATGTTGAAGATTTTTCACCACGATTAGAAGATTATATTCCGAGTTTCCAAAGACACTAAAATATTACGATCCTTGTGTTTGTGTTTTTGTTATATACTAAGTATTCTGCAAAAGTAATGTAATGTCTATGTACGTCAAGATTCGGGTCTCTACATGTTCTGACGAGAAAACTTCTCTAACATTTTAGATATGGTTTTTTTAACGCCTAGATCTTCCGATTTACATATTCAGGATAGTGGGAGGTATGGTTTGAAAAAATGTTGTAATTTGTGTACAACTTCTTCAACTCATCTATCCAAAAGTTTTTGATTTATCTTAGAAATCATCACGAGGGAATCCGAACCGATAGATTATGTTGGAGTTCACAAATTCATCGATAGAACGGGACCTGACCCCTTTGAGCAGTACTGCCTCTGCCCACATAGAAAAGAAATATACAACGGTCATGATCGACCTGAACTAGCGAGATGTCATCAGTGGATTGGGTCCCATGACATCGAGTCCTCATACTGCAAAGGTCAAAGATTATATGGTAGTGTGAAGAGGTTCTAGTGGCCGATGCACAAAATTTTCATAGATTTGGAATGTATGTCACCTCTTGTAAAACTCAATACGGCCACAGATCATGGAGGGAAGAAAATACCAAAAACTTCAGATCTGGTGGGATAGTTTTGGCCTTGTCTAATGAGCCCCACAAAAATTGGCAGGAACCTCCTTCATAACCTAATAAATATCACCTCCTTGTATACAATGGAGGATAACCCCCATCAAACTTATGTCTCTAGATGATCTGCTCAAGGCCAGGACCACTTTGGATGGTAAACTGTAATGTGCGTCATCAAAATTGCTCGTTCTTGGCTTGATCTGCTGGGAGATTTCATTGCTGGAGATAATAAAGAAAGGGGTTAACCCAGTCGAGATATACCTCAAATGCCAGAGCAGGGGTACTTGGGGGTCTTTACATAGTGGCCTTGATGGTAAGATAGCTTACATGTGGGCTATCATAATCATACAGAGTGACAGGAGCAATGAATCTTCGGTGCCCCACCTGAATAATCAAATCATCCTGGCCAGGTTCCATGAGAGATGCATCCAAGAAGGACAAGACATTGGCTCGACCATTCTGCGAACAAGAGATATGAGTACCATATGACCGTGATGAGAACTCGACCATCAAATGGAGGGTACCTTCCAATAATGCTATGTGTTCTAGATTCCAGATGACATAGTGGCCTTTGATATGCTTAATGACCTGTTCGGAGACCCCCTCCACATGTAAGTGGGGAAAATCAATCTCGATGCCCAGCTCGAGACCTGTGATGAGAGCATGGTACTCAACCTCATTGTTGGTACAGCCTTCGGACTGCAAGAACTAATATGGTAGAACAACATGTGCTGGTGTAGTGAAGATGATTCCTAGGCTCTCTCTGTTATGCCTGGAATCATTGAGTCTTCTTCCAGTATGACTTCCAGAGGCACCATCAAATTAAATTTTCCAACATGGGACATATTGGTCTACTGAGATGATTTCCTCATCAGGAAAATAAAGATCCAAGGATTTGTCGGTGAGAGTTGGATGGGAATAAAGGAAGTTTTCCAACTCCAGCCTCATGATGGACTTATTGGGGAAAAACTAGGTGTCAAAATATTTGAGGATCATTACCCCCCGAGATAGAAGGCCTATCAATATATGTCCATTTACAACGTACTTCAGCAGATTCACTCTAGATTCTAGCTGTATGTCATGATAAAGTAGGTAGTGACATATTTTAGGCACTGCAAATACTAGGGTGAGTCAGCTCTTTTTGATAGAGGAATATTTGGTCTCTGTATCGAGAATACTGTAGATAAGATAGTACAAGAAAATTTCATGTCCCATAGTTGTTTTTCTATGTGATAAGTGAACCGAGGAATCACTCTATATCAGTAAAATAAAGGGCTAAAGGCTTTCCAGAAAGGGGTGGCATTAGAACCAGAGGATGTGATTTGTAATTCTTGATTTCCTCAAATAAATTCTATCACTCCTCATATTAATGATAATCTACACCCTTATTCATGAGCCAGGAAAAGGGCTTACACTTTTCTGGTAGATTCACAATTAATCAATGTATAAGGGATATATGGCCTTAAAAACATCGTATCTCCCAGATGTTTCTTGGAGGAGACATATGGATGATGGCCTTTATCTTATCTTGATCGATCTTTATGCCAATGTATCTGACAATGATGCAGAGAAACATTTCAAAATTTATCCTGAATGTGCACCTCAAGGGTTTCATCTTTAGGTGGCATATTCGAAGGTATCCAAACACTTTCTCAAGATCATTGAGATATTCCTGGGGATGGCATTATTGGACCACCAGGTAATCTACATAGCATTCCAGAAATTTCACAAGGACCAACATAAATATGCGAGGCATCACATGCTGATAGGTGGCAAGTACATTCTAAAGACCAAAAGGCATTACTTGGTAACATAAAGTGCCTTGTGGTTCCCTAAAGGCCATAGGGTCTTCACCCTCTGAGGCCATTCAGTTTTGGTTATAACTGGAATACCCATCCATGATGGAGATGTCCTGGAACCTTATAGCAGCATCAATCAATAACTTTATCATAGGAAGGGGAAAATCATCCTTTGGATAGTTATGGTTGAGATCCCATAGGATGATGCAGACTCTGATCTTCCCGTTCTTATTCTTGATGGGAATAATTTTGGCTAACCATCTAGGGTAATAAACCTATTTCATGAAGTTTTCTCTGATGAACTTATCAACCTCGTCCTTGACCACAACACCATGAGACGGGTGCATCATTCTAGGAGGTTGTTTGAATCCGTGATGATTCACTAGAAGACCAAGGCAATGGATGGAGACTTGAAGAACTAGTCTAGGCTTCTCTTCATAACTCAATGCAAAGACATCACAATGATGCTTTAGTAATTCTACATAACAAGGTTGCTCTTAGACAAATATAGTGGCACTAATCAATGTCAGTTTCGGATCTATCTTGCTTCTGAGAATCACCTTTACTAGTTCATTGATCATGGGGGAAACACCCTCCTCAAACGCAAGAAGAGCATCTTCCAGATTTTCTTCTTCATTCACAGAGGATGGATCCTTGGAATGAGGTGATTCTTCTAAGTCGACGGATCTCAATGAGCCACTACTTCCAGCATGAGCGTTGGTGGACACCGTATTGGGAGAATTTTGTGCTGTCGAAATCATAGTGATTGAATTTGTTAACCCGATCCCATCCGGACTTTATCCCAAAGTGTCCGATCGTGATGATATAAAATAAATAGTGATGTGTTGAGTTGAGAGAAGTTCTCCCAGCTCAGAAAAACATGTAATTGTGCTTTATTTTTTGTGGCATGGGGAAAACATCCTGATACCTTATGGGAGTAGGGGGGATAAGAGATCACTTGGGAATGATTTGTATAGGAATATGGTGTCATCTTCTGACATCACATGGACTTTGGAATATGTTTGCCCAAGTTCCAGAGATGAAAAAACATTGCCCTAAATCTTGAGTCATAGAAACTAATGGGTAGATCGGGAAGATGTAGGCATTATATAGGCTCATCCATGGTTCTATCGCAACCGTAGCTAGTTTGACCTTGCTATCTAAGATCTGCATGTCCTTGATCATGTAATAGTTGGTTTCTAAAGGACAATATTCCTAAGAGACAAAGGGAAACACATCTCCTTTGTGTATTCATACTCGACAATTAGGAGAGTACATCAAACATTGGTGATATGAAGAGGGGATTTCCACATGTAGTTGGAGCCATGGCCTACCCATCAACATGTTTTAGGTGCTGTCCTGCGAAACAAACATGAAATTAGTGTTGGATACTAGACCACCAGACTATGTTTTCAGGTAGATCATGCAGATAGTGACTCTTCTATCAGGTAATAACCTTTAATTTTTTGGTTTTATGAGCTTAGATCATTCTCGGACATCCCCATCCTACGGAGTGTCAGTGTTGGGATATGGTTGTTCCTAGAACCCGTGTCCACAAGACCACGATGATCCTTCACATCATTGAAGTGGAAAATAATGTATAGTGGGGTGATGTTCCCCTATATGAGAGAGCCTTCATCTTCTCTAGAGAAAGAGATGATGTCTTGAAATTCTTTATGCTCGATTGCCTCTGCATAGAAGGATTTTGTAGCTGCTACCTCCACTTGATCTCTAGGGGGCTTTTCAAAGCCACAATAAGGTATTCATGCATATCTACTGATAGATGAAGAGACTCGAGGGTAGAGATCCCCATAGGGAATCTATAGAGATTCTTAAGAACATCATACTCTTGAGCCAGACATGAAATTCTACTAACATGAGGTCGATCCATGGCAAGAGGTATGGTGGGCCCTTCTGGCTGGACCAGCGATCGACTGGTGTTGGGAATATCCTTCTTCTTTCTATTCAAAACTAATGGAGAACCCAATTTCTGTGGACTAGATGGGTGAGGCTAGTTTGTAATAGAGCGTGACTAATTGCAGAACGGTTGGGGAAGATCTGGCTGATCAGGTAACACAAATTATGGCGAATGCAAACCTAGTGAAATCATATAAGAAAAGTGTGCATGTTGAGATCTATGCTCGGTATTTTTTAATGGTTTTAGTGGTATGAACTACCTGAATAGAAGTGCTGAATGAATAATTATGAAGACTCAAATATCCTTGGTCCCGTTGATGCTAGCAACAACTGGGGATATTGGGAGAATCTATTTGATGCTCCTCATCGTCAGGAATCTTGTCAGGTATAACAGCACCAGGATGTTAGCTGAAGTGTACCATTGGCTATCACATGAAGAGTCCTACACCACCAGAAAAATCCTAGGGGTAATCTCCATCTCTGAGGGCATGAATTCGTCGAGCGTATTGGATGACGATGGCATCAGTGGTGGTATTTGTTTTCCCTCGATCCGTCGATGCTTATTCTTTTCGGAATAGAGAGGTTGAGATGTCGACACAGAAGTAGTAGTTATGGATGACACAACAAATTTGAAAGGATCGGGTCAATTTATACATGCTTGGAAAATCCCATGGGAATGGACTACTTCCTTACAATCCATCCAGCTATCATACATTTGGGACACGTGGTTAAGAACCTGTCGCCACTCACCCCTACTGTTACTGTCACTGTTAGGATGTATGGACACACTTTCCACCTTTTTTAGTGCTGGACCCAACCTAACTATGTTGTTATTAACATGTTCCTAAATCTAGTCTTTGAAAATAAGGGTGTTCCCTAGGATCCGGTGAAGAGCAGTAATTAGGGCGATTAGTGATATCCGCTTCTTCGGGCCTCCAACATTCCAGCAACCATAGAATTCCCTATTCCAAGGAACATAGAAAATAATATGGGACCTAAGACTTATGGGATGTGTACGTCCAGTTTCTTATATCTGATATGCGTTCTCTAGGAGACATTCATGGTCAAGGGGCTGGAGAAGCCTTCTAGGGAGGCAGAACTTGGTTATCTCACATGGGTGGTGGAGGTGTGCTATGCGGGGGCGCCTGAAAATTATAAGGTGGACGCTACAAGGCCAGATGTTGTTCGTGGTGTGGTGGTACTATGTGAGGTTGTGGATGTGGTTATACCAGTAATTATTCCAGTTTCATGGGGGCTCTATTTGGGCCACTATGGTGGGCTCGGCCTTTACATCCCTTCTCATGGGAACCACATGAGGCAACAAACATTCCTTATTGTCCTACTACAATGCTTCCTCTAGATAACGGGCCTTATCAAGGAAATCCTGGAATTATCCAATGTAATTTTGGGGGATATGAAAGCGGACCAGTTTGGTCCTAAGGTTCCCCACACAGATTGTTAGTAGGAGTTCCTGATTCAGCGACATAACGAGGGCGTAGGTGTCTCCATTCCACCTTTTGACGAAGTCCGTGACATGGTCATCTTGAATCCTCTATCACTTGAAGAGGTATTTAATACTCATATTCTGGGTGGTAGAGCCTGACTGGTAATGAAATTCCCTATGATGATCTTCCCAGCCTACTACTAACCCAATGTGTAACTAGTTTTACTATAAAAATGTGGGCCCTTATAATTTTTGTACGAAACACCGAAGCTTGGTGGCATTTGGCTATGTTAGAGTTCCTTGAATGGGTCCACACCTTAAGATGATGTGAGGGAGATGCTGCAATGGGTCACCCGTCCCATTAAAGTGGGAGAAGGTGGGGTTCCCAAAACCCATGGCCCCAACATATCATCCACCCATGCCTGATATGGATTACCATCAGGCAGAATTTCCACCTATCGAGTTCCCAATTCCTCAAGATGGGAAATAAGTTCCACTATTATATCATCTAGGTGGGGGTTCTTGTATTAACAAGGATACCTAATGACCATTGAATTGGTAGGTTCTTCAACCTAATAAGTGGGACTTACTACCTGTGGAGTGGATGTTGGGATGACCTATGAATAGGTTGGGAGAACCTAGCCCATGTCTCAAGGATTATCGTTCCACTCAAGAGAATTTGTGGAGGCATATCATTCCCTTTTTCTATAAGCTTCGGCTTTTATCCTATCTATGTGGGATGGATGGTTGGGGTCACCCAGAGGAAACTCTTCTAGGGGGAGTCATGTCTTCCCATACCTCCCCAGTCGAGGAACACCGTAGTCTGGCCGTCACTCCGTATCACATTCCTCATAGAGGTCATCGACCATATTTTTATGATCCATGAGTTTTTTTCCCAACACAACCTTTTCGAGATCATATTCCATCTTCTAAACTGAGTTAGATGGGTCAGAGGGATTCACATCCCCATGATGTTTTTTCCATTATTGAGATTCCGACTGAGGGATAATGACTTGGTAGGTATGGGAAGACCTAGTAAATTTCATTACTGGTGAGTGATCCTTACCAATAGATCCAATATGTGTGTAACTTGATCGGGGTGGGGGGGGGGGGGTATGACCTCATCCAGGATCTATAACTCATTCCCTCCCTCTGCTAGGTTGGTTATATTAAACATGACCCTTCCTCAAGGCATATCCTCAATTTATCCTTGAAAGTCAGGCTAGCGCCCAATAGAACAGAAGTGAAGTGTCGTGCACTACCCCCAGATATGGACCTGCATGTGGGGGAAGCCTCCTTGATAATCCTAAAAAGAACATTAAAGCTCTGAATTCATCGTTACTGGAGAGTCTAATGGGGACCAGGTGGCTCAGGGTGGAGGGCCATAAGGATCACGACCCAGTCAACCATAGGGAAATGTTAGCCAGTGTATCCAATATGTTTCTAACACTTGGGGTAAGCCACTCATCTCTAACAAAGAAGGAAGTGTGTCACCTAGAGGGTTAGGAGAAACCAATTGACTTCTTTTAGCGTGAGCGATTCTATCGCACTGTAGTTTGTAGCTGTAACTGGCCAAAATATAATTGGGAAGTATTCTTCCACAATGATGTCCCACAAGCTCCTCGACTAAAACTCGGTATCTGGCCCTTGTTTTCCCCATTAGTCGACTAGGGGCAGCTGGGGAACTCGTAGCAACACTGATTCAAACTACTAAGATGGTAGGTTGGCTAGTAGAGAATAAGGGGAACAAGAAAACAGGCTGCCACATCTCGGGTTGTCTTCCGAATAATGCAGTGAATTAGCCACCACATCCGGATAAGAAGAGTTGGCGACCACAGTTTCTAGTGTATGGACCGTGGTTGGTGGTGGTAGAATATTTCGATTATGTTCCTCCATCAGTCCATATAATACCTCTCTGTGTTCTCCAAGGTAGGTAAATAGTGCAGTTGTGGATAACGGGGGGGGGGGGATTGCATGGCCACACCCTGGAAAGAGGTCAAGTCTTCCTCCTCATAGATGTATTGTCAGAGGGATGTGGGGATGTGATGGACCACTAATTGCAATAGAATGAGGATAATATGACTCGTTACTTCCCCAGACATTGACACATATGATCGGGGTGAGATTTCCATTGCTGAATCACATTCCCCCTTGAAATATGAGAAGCATATAGGTTTAATTTCAGTTTTAATCATCTCATAATTTTTATGATGGTGGTGGAGGCCTTCCCTCCTACACTAGGATTGTTATTCGAGATAGGGTAGGTTCCTAGAGTGAGGATTACTTTCATCCATACTGGTTTTGGGGTGGAATGGACTTCCACCTGTGTAATATGGGGTGCAAGGAGAACCCGAACAAATGTCAAAGGGAGCAGGGGTAGGACCCATGTGTCCACTGGATGGTGCATGAAGGGAGTCTCCGTGGAATGTGTTGGAGGGGGTAGGACCTCTCTTGGAGCTAGTAGAATCATGGTAAGTGCCTCCATGCTTGTTCTTCTTTGTAGTGACGGTACAAGGAGGCCCTTCATACTACTCGAGCTGAACACGAGAAGGACCTCCATGTTTGGGGCCAATGAAGTGAGTAATACCTCTGCTTCCCTGATTTTTGGGACTAAGAAGATCATTTATTGTTGTTTTAAGAACATGGGGAAGGCCCCCATGTTAATGGTTAAACGAATGGGTAGCATCATCACCTCAGCCACCTGTAATAGGTTGAAAACTCCATAACTAAGGTCACTAATATGCGGGAATCCTCCATGCAAGATGTTAGTGTGGTATGGAGGACCATCGCTCATACTGATGGTGGAATTGGGAGGACCTACGTGTCGAGCCCGAGATCGGGAAGGAACTACACCCTCATTGGTGGTGGCATAAGGATGAACTCTATACTGGATGTTGACGCCCTAGGCCAGCCTGCAATGGACGCCACTTATTTTAGTGACAAGGAGATTCGACCCAACCTACCCATGGGGTGGTTGGGGCCTTGATCTGGTACGAGCATAAGAGTGCCCCTACACGGCACAAATAGGGGACTGATCATATGGGTCTTTGGTGGAATGGGTCATGGTAGCCGTTCATATTGATGCCCCTTGATGGGAATCCTCCCCAGTCTACGCCTGACGCTGGCATCGGGTTATCTATGATGGGGCTGATGTCACAGGTGTACAACTCACCTGATCCTCAGCCGGTGAGTCCATGCAGTGGAACTGACATGTCCTGGAGGGAGCCCTCCTTGGTACCTCCTGGGATAGGATTATAGCTGGGTCATCCCAGACATGCCTCACCTCCTTGGAATAGGGGAGGGATTCATCGAATCATTCTGTGGAGAGGATCCTGAAACAATTGTAGGTCGGAGTGGGGAGCAGTGGCTCCCTATGTGGCCCTTGGGGCGGCAGGGGTGGCGAGTCATAGAAGCCTCAAGGTCCCGTCAGTCCATATCCAGCATTGGGATAAGCCCCTCTTCATCATATAATTGAATGCGGTCATGTATCAACCTTATCTGAACAATTTCAGATTGGTGTATGGGGTGTGGCCACCCATTGTAATGGATTTAGAGGCATCCATGTAAGGGATGCGACCATACATGTTTAACTCATTGTCATCATCCCTCCCCCTGTGTTGGTGTGTGGGAAGTGATCAGTTTTTTATTGTATCCTCATGTGTCCAGCAAAGCATGGAGATTCACCAATTAGTGCTGAGAGAGGGAAAACTACATCCAGTTCCACAATTCCATTTCATCTCCAATGGTTCATAATAAGGATCCATGCTGACAATGTTGCAGACTAGGATGTCCAATGTTCCAGTGCCCCAATTTCTGGTGAGTTTCACACTAGGACCACTATTTTCGTGATAGGATCTAGTGCCAGATACATGGATCAAGTTACACACTAATCCACTGATGTCTCAAATGCTACTAATATACACATTAAGAAGAATAATTTCATATCGGGTTAACCATTTCTATTTCAGACTCTTTCTCTGGGACACTCATCTTTATGTCGAGGAGGACGTGCTGATTTTTTCCCACGTCCCATTTTTCCAAAGGCGGGTGGCATCTGTCTCTTATTTTGGGATGTTTTATCCTTGATCTAAATAGGATGATGGGATGTTGACTACTCATTCCATGGATCCCTCATCATAACTCTTAACCTAGTTTGGGTCTCCAACAAAGACTAAAACATTGTTCGTGAAACTCTTCCATGTGAAATGTATTCATTGGTACCTTTTAATTACACTACTCCTATATGAACATTCCAAGGAGTCTTGACAGGGCAGAAACCCTCAGTCAGGGCCTTAGTCACATTGGACATCAATGGCGTGTCTGGACGCAAGAACATTGGTGTGTCTGGTGTCTTCGCCTTATTATAAGTATTTTTTATGGCGTGACATCCCAAGGCATCCCACGTCAATTGTGGTGAATTATATTCCATGGTAATGTCTCTGTGTTTTTCCTCAACATCCCATTCTTATCACATAGTATTCCACGAGTTTAATGTCTAGCAGAGATGGATCAAACTGATTGGAAAACTGATGAAATTGGATTATATGGGTATATCCCCAAGTGGGAGAACCTGATTGGTTTATTGGATGAGTGGATCAATATGCCCAACGAAGGTGGATCTGAGGATGTTTGGGTTCCTGCAATGGGGACACCATTATTTGATGTTAGATGGGATTGAACCTTGTGGAGGTTTCTTATGTACCCTGTCTGAGGAGACGAGGATCAAATCTACATATTTTGAGGAAATATGGGACACCTGAGTAGGTGGCATGTGAGAATGGATGATTTTATGGGACCCAACATAAGTAGAACATCCAGGTTAGGGCATGACCATCCCAATACACAAAGGCCTAGGGAGAGACCATGATGGAACATGAGTTTTTGGCATTAACCTCAGGGAGGCGTCCAACGTATAATCATGGTATGTAATCATTGTCAACGTTGTTCAGGATGGGGGTATAGATTCAGGGTGTACACATAGGACAACGACCTGATGAAATACTGGTGATTACGCATGTTTAGCAGCCACAGTTGGTCTGACACCACTGGGATAGACCAGAGGTGTGGTTCCCAACAAAGGGGACCATGATTCCTTAATATCGGCTACGGACTACAATTTCTTACCAATGGATGGCTCTACAATGACTTACATCTAATTGGAAAGTACAATGGTTTACCACTGGTTGGGGTGAAACAGCATACCAATGGATTTGGTGTTATGAATTACTATTGGATGCGGTGCAACGGCTAATTGATGGATTGGGTTTACAATGGCTTATCGTAGGATGGGGTGAAATGGCTTACCGCTGGTTGGGGACCACAATGGTTTATCATCAATTAGGGTTAAACCTCATGGATGCTTCCTACATACCATTTATATGAGGTAGGGATCAAGTCCCATGTGGTTGGAATGGATAGAGATTAGAATTAGGAGGTACCAAAAGGGGGATATAGTTTAATGTCATGCTGGATGGGTGTGAACCGACGTGAAGTGTTCAGGACAGGTGAGTGTTGGGCTTGAACCTCAAGGATTCTTCCTACGTATCATTCCTAGAGAGGGAAAAGATCATTGTCTTTGTAGTTTGGGAGAGGTATTTTGGACATAAACTATAGGGTGGCTCGGGAAGGATTCCATGTTCAATTATTACTCTATGATCATGTAAGACATGCTTAGTGTGAGAACAAAGAGGAAACAAATGCCTGACAGTCACATCAAAAAAGGTGCGTACGTGGGAAGTGAAACTGGGATTACACGTGGTCAGCAGTCCAAGGTGATGGATATTGGGACTTAATCCAGGATGGAGGACCGATAGTGATAAATCCTATAGATAAATGGTTGGGGTAACGAAGGTCCATATGACCATCTCTCCTCTTGTGTTTGTAACGGAAGAAAATAGGAGGACCAGGGCTGCTACCACCCGCAAGAAAGGCTACGACCATACACAAAGACGGTTTACCTACCCCACGGACAGGATCCTCTCCCGAAAAGATGATTTAATTAAATTTCAAGAATATATCACTCCTATGGAGTTTAGAGGGAATCAATAATGTCCGAGACAGGGCACTCAATGTATATTTCATGTGGAGAGGCCATAGTTTTACATCACATTTTGTGGATGATAGTGCTTGGTAGTTTAATTTCGTGTAGCTCAGACGAGTCTAGATAACTTTGCACCCCTTGGACTCACATGATTGATACCCACCCACCCTCAGGGAAGTGAATAAATAAAAAATGATGTGGTGTTGGGTTTCTATGGAGTGATAAATTACGGTGATCATGTTAGCGTGGCTATAAAAAAGAAGAAATAGTCATTAGCGTGCCTATGCAAAGAATTATGAGTCTTAGAAACACAATATGTAGAACTGCCCAAGGGACCATGAATTCACTTCCCATGACCCTATAAGGTCATACATGATAGGGGTTTGCAATGAAAAGTGGTTACCAGGATGTGGTCTATCAAAGTTCTAGTACCATGTAGTGTGGATAAGCTTCGTGAAGTGGGTGCTTTGCGAAGTGGAATAGCCTAGCATAGGCATTCATTATACATGCCTATGAAGGGTTCTTCATGAATTAGAACTGATTTTGTGGAATAGTACTTTGAGAGGTAAGGGTACCATGGAAATTATTTCACTGCGAAGTAATGTGCTTCGCGAAGAACAGTTATCCAAGCATACACTATGGCTCACATGTGAATGGAGGGTACTTCGTGAAGCATGAGTTCTTTGTGAAGACTCGAGTCCCTTTAGGAATCTACCTCCATCGCAATAGCCCATGGGATCTGTGAACGGAATATCTTTGTGAAGAGGGGTTGTATTTGACCAAAGGTAAAGGTGTTTCACAAAGATCCAGTACCTTGAAGAGCTCCTTTTTCCTGAGGTTTTTTAAAGAAAAAGGTGCTTCGTGATTTTAGTGCTGAGAAGGTGAATGTTTGGGGTATCCATCCTTTGGGACCAATGGGAGCCTGATATTTATAGGAGAAGGATGTCTCAATGTAGGGATGGCTTGGTGTGAATCAACACGGTGCTTCAAGATCGTCCAATTATTGCATCATTTTCTTCTTAACCATGGAGTCGACTGACATCCCTCCAAAGTGAGCAGCTCTCGTGGGGTCTCTTCGCGGTACTCACATGGGTTTCTCTCATGTTCAACCCTCATGCAGAGGTTGATTGGGATCCCTCCATGGCGTGAATCTCCAAATCAATTTCGTCGTAACTATAAAGCCACATGCCTCTTTATTCTCTAGCGACCATAGAGAGGATTAAACTTCTTGTCGATCACGGTGTCGAGGGGCTCCACAAATGAAAAGGTGCTATGGGGATTTACGAATGTGCTTCACAAGGAAGCCCATTTTTAATGAGTTTTATATTTTCATCCTTTTCCTCCGTACATATTTTGGCACCAAAATACAACCCAGAAAATTATTTTAGATTTGGATTTTATAGGGGTTTTTTGTGTATTATAGATGATTGATTTTGGACATCTCTCACTTGGAAGATCAATTGATAGTGATATCATAGATGGGAGTAATGTTCATATAGACAAGTGATTATGTTCATTCCATCCATGTGTTTATTATGAGATTGATTTATTCTTAAAATCTAATTCTTCCAAACATAGTGACTAGTAATTCTATTTATTTTAATTTTTAGGGGTCATAATGGGAGTTTTACAATACCGTGGTATTAGGTAGTCATTTATCGGTCATGTGTCTTAAGACTCCATGAGTGAATCTATGCCAACCAAGATTTTGATTTAGAAGATATGGAATCTATATTGATTTTTTTGTTACATTATCTCTTAGGTGATGTCTTTCTCAACTACATAGACAATATGAGCTTGTGATACATATTCTTATACTATGTCTTGAACTGTTGGTAGAGGTTTCTGCTGAAATACTTATAGAAATTCAATTTTGGTTTGGTATATTCCACATGGAAGAGGAATTTAATCATGCATTATATTTGTTGGAAGAATCATTGGCAGGGATTTTAGAATTCTGATGATGATTGGAAGTAGATGAACATGGTCAATGAATGGAATATGGATGTGTTAGTGGACCATGAAGATACTAACTATGATACTTGTTTCATTTTTATATCATTGGTGGATCCAGTAAAGACAATATAATATCCTGATTTGGATTGTTTACTAATTTTGGAATGGATTATGGGAGTTGATATTATAATACACTGGTCATAAGGTGAAAATAAGGTGTTGACATCCATAGTAGGGTTTTATTACCCACATCTATCAGAGACGACTAAATGAAGGACACCCATGACTCATGATGTGTGGTTTTTCAAGGTTTGAAAAAGTTGTATCATGTTTATAGGAATTGTTTTTTGTGACAATATATAAGGAAGGATATTGTGGGATTTTTCACTCATTACCTTGATTATCATAGGATAATGGTGGAGCACTAGTGTCCATGTGGGTTACATTAACACCATCTAGTGATATTATATAAGTGAGATGAGGTTACTAGTGACTTCATCTTGGGGATACCCCATACTATTAGGTGTCATGATGTGATATGGGGGGTAGTTGACCAAAAGATGAAATTTCCATAGTTCTGGTCTATTCAATAGACATAATCAGTAGATGAGTTGGGAATGATATATGTGTGGAAGATTCTGTGAAATAATTGGTTAACAATGATCATAGTATCATATTAGGATGTACATTTCACATCGATATTATTTAAGGGCCTGAAAAAGACCATGGGGTCTCTGTTGATGTTGATTATATCATATCACCAATAAATAGACATGTAGTAGAAGACAATGGTTATGATACTAGATGATATTGTCTATAAATATGTTACAAATTTCTTAAGAGCACGATATGACCATATACCAAGGAAAAAGTTTTTTTTATAATAATAACTTCTAGGATTAAGTCCATATAGATCCCTTTTGGAATCATTATATAATTCCATGCAATTATACATTGAGTCAATTTGTGGTGGGAGAGTCAGTGGTGATAGGGCCATGTTTGGTATAGGAAAATATTGAATGGGTGTATTTGAAATAGTAGTGGTTTTTTATCAATCATTGAATGATGTTATCATATACTAACCCAAGGACAGAACCATTTTGTTATGACCATGTATTTTTATGGATTCTAATCAATGGGGAATTAATGTTTGGGAGGGAAAGGAAATCTCACTCCAGATATTACTGTTTTGTTTGAGATTATGGCATTGATCAGTGTAATGTATTACCAGTGTATCTTTATCCATGATATCGATATATATATAATTACTTTCATGTGTTTGAGGTCAAACATTATGTTCCAAACTATGTGCACATGATTAATAGTGGTGATGTTGAGTTGAATAAAAATAGGTTATTTGAGGACTACATTGTGCGATTAGTGAACCAGATTGAGATGGTGTTGCATGAGAATTATGTACCAATCAAGTGAGTTTTATATAAACATAGTCATATACAAGATGATATTTGGGAATTGGAATTAGATATATAGGTATAGTGGATGGATAAATCTTTTGAGTGACCCAAGAGATGTTTTTTGAGGAATATAAGCCCTTAGAGTTGGATTTTGTTATGCCCCTAAAATTTAAAGTTGTGTTTTGTTTAAAATATTGATTAATTTTATGAATCTATATTAGTTATGGTTTTTTTATTGGTTACTAATGGTCCATGATTGGGTTGGGGGAGGTTGGTACTAGTTTCCACCTATGAATCTATAGATGGTGGTTCATCACAATAAGATAATAGGTAATTAGTTTAAGAAATTTTTATAATATATGGAGCACAACATGTGATTTATTCAACCTAGTGTGATGTATTTATTTAAACAAATGAACTAGTTTTATCCTTGAGGAATTTTATAATGATGGATTATGTGAACATGGAGGAAACTATGTGATAGTGTTGCACCATGGCATGATGTCTGTAAATGGTGATATTGGTTATATCTTAGAATATAAGGGTCATGAGGTTCATGAGTGAGGGTAGTAAGGATATTATGTATGCTTCCACCCTAATGTATTTTCCTGACATGGTAGAGGCTTCCATAATTTATGGTGTGTATAAAGACATTGGAAAACATGTGGTGCCATGTCCTGGCAGTGGGGAATTATCCTAGGGGTACTTGGATGATAGGACATAGTGGTAGGAACACCTTGGTCAGACCATGGTGATGTTTTTATAAGGGTTGAGGACCACAATTCATAGAATTCATACCATTCCCCATTCATTCCTATATGATCCCAAGTCTTCCTTTGAAAAAAAGATCATACCTTTTCAGTTTATACTTATGAAAATGTAGGAAAACAGGTTAATGGTTGGTTGTAGGCCTGTTACACGGCGTGACTGGGGCCTACACACCATGATCTTTTTTGTACATGTCGAGTCTGGAAGGCTATGTGCCATGTAATCCCATTACACAAACATATAATAGACTAGATAGAAATTATACGAAAACAATGTGTAGTTCCAGGTATAAACCATGTACTTCTCTTTTTTTTAAACTCAGGCAGTAGCCTTGTGAACAATCATAATGATAGTGATTTCATCATTTTCAATGAATGGTTGTACCAAGAGGTTGTGTTTCCTCTTGATTATCCATTCAAACTCTGTTTTCATCGACGTCAGTTGCATTAGAACCCAATAGATAAGCTCTCAATTCCCCTAGAGACATTAATTGTGATTTCATCTCTCGATTGAGTTATCAACGTTTTATCATTTTTTTCTTTTTTGAAGATAAAATTATTTCTTGGTTGAATCAAAGCCTAAAAATGGACGTGTAGAGTTGGACGTGTACAAATTAGGTGGTCTTGTTCCTTTCATTCATTTTAGGGTGTATTATATATGCCACAGTGTTGTGCGTCTATTTTTGGGTGTTTATTAATTGAATATTGACCTATGTTGTTACCGAGTGTTGATTAGATAATTTATTGAATGATTATAAGGAATTTTTGAGATTATTATCCTTGATTGAGGTCCACCCTGTGAGTGTGCTTTCCCTTGGATGAACAATGTTTATCTATTCTTCCATGGATGCCTATGGGACTGTCTTCGATTTCATTTTATGGGTTAATTAAAATGGAATTAATTAATTGAATGATTTGATGCCAACATGATTTTATGTTGTTAACCATGTAAAATTGTAATTTACATGTTTTTTTCATGCTGAAATTATTATACACCTGTTTTGATCATGATAATTTCTGAAATGCTTGTATACTCTATTTTGACCCTGATACATACTGAAATTATTATATACTGGGTTTTGAGGCTGATTGATATCTGAAATGCTTATATAGATGGTTTCACCCTAGTTTGTCATTATCTTATACCACAGTAATATGGTATTGGTTAAAAATACTAGGAATGATACATGAAATCCACTTTAGGATTTTAGGACTAGAATCAGTTATAAATTGAATAATGAAATGAAATGACTAATGATGTGTCTTCCAATACAAAGTGAAATCTTGGATTCGGTCATTACCCATACTTGATTACTTTGTATTCTGAGACATATGTTGTGCATATATTTGAGTACATATTGTTCATCTCTTTCTCTATTTTACACTCCTGTTATATATATATATATATATGTATATATATATTCGATGACAGATCAACATAGATCATGGGTGGTTACTTTCTGTGATTTAGTCTCATTCCCTGTTTGGGAAATGATTTTTTCCCAAAACAAATTATATGAATGCATGTGTTGATTAGGGAATTCACCCTTTTATTAGTACTAGAATTTCTATTTTGAAGGAGGAGAGAATGAGACCGAGTCATGTCTTGTGATGCATCATATATTCCATTATTATTATTTTGGAACATGTATTTTTTATTTCTACAGTTCACCTGTTTTGGTTTTTTTCTTAGAGCATAACATTTTACATCATATTTTGTATGAAATAATGTTTGTGTCATATAAGTCATCAACTATAAATTTTACATCTATGTTGTATAATATTTTCATTGTTGTATTATTATTGAATAAAATGTGTTACACTCTATAAATGATGCAATAGTTTCCCCACTATCACGCCCTTGTCCCTCGCTTCTAGTTGGAAGCCTCTAGTCTTTTGGTAAATGTGCTTGAGGCCATGTGGAGAACAAGGTACTAGGAACCTATTGAGTGGAATCTAGATCTGGGAATTTACATAGTGGTATCAAAGGGTATTTATTTTCTATTTTGTCTTAATATTTGGAAACATTTGACAGATATTGGGAGCAAAGAGTGTTTGGTAATAAATTGTGCAAGGGAGTAGCTACCCCATATATAAGGAAAATCCAAATTACCTCAAACAGAATTGCAATTTTTGGATTTTGAGCTATTATAGTTGATTCAATTTCATTATAGGGTGACACACTTGTAATTGTGATTTTATTATTGATATAATTATGGTTTTATAATGTTTTAACCCTATAAGATGAGGGTGTGAAATCTCATACTTCATATATGAACATGTTAGAAATCACATTCCATTCATTCTTGAAATGCAATTTAGGGAGAATTACTAATATTACTCTATTGTGATAGATGTAATTCTAGATATACATGTAGTTTTCATATGTACCTTGATAGATATGAATTCTATTGTGGAAGGGGTATTGGTATGTGTTATTGTTGAATTGTATGGATGAAAAACGTTGGTCCCTAATGAGTATGGCCGCTCTTGAATCGAAATTTGGTGGATCATGTTTCAGCCATGGGATATTGAATTTGATTTCATATGTAATACATGGATCCCAATATTTGATTTGTAAGTATTACGGGCTTCCATGGATCATAATTTGAAACAATGTTTATTCATTTTGAAAAATTAGGAGCTCTGATGATGTATCTAAGGATTCATGTCTAGAAACCTAGACAACATAGTGTGCAATGCTTTGAACACACACCATGAGTTCTTCTATTTTGTAAGAGATAACTTTTATTAATTAAATTTCATGTACCTAGAGTTCATTCCATGTGGTAGGTAACCTTGTGTCCTCTGGTGAGAGAGAGAATCCTGGATGTTGGGTTTTGAGTAGTACACGATTCGTGCGTTAGGTCACCCAATGTAGTTGTACATAGAGAGAATACTTGTGAGTCTGGTAGTGTAGAAGTACCTGGATAGTAGGGGAAAGTTGAGTACACATCATGTTTCATTCAGACATGTCGTGAACTAAGGACACTAACAATACCAAGGTAGGAAGAATTGCACACCCATGTTAGAGATTAAGGGGACATGTCTTGTTTAGATTATACATGTATTATTCCCATCATTGTGACGATTTTAGGATTTTCTTCTCTAATTTAGTTATTTCACTCTTGAACGATGTACCTTAATGAATAAGTTTGTAATGAGGTGTATGTGTTGGTCATTATAGAAAAATTCCACCACGATGACCTCCTATAGTACTCTAGGAGTGTGGCAATGAGAATACCCCTGAGGTGGTGGGCCATAGGCTACCAATGGATCCTCTAGTCAAGAAAGATGAGGAACTAGTGGTTACTTCGGACACAGGTAATGAGGCACAGTTCCCCAAAAACTTCATGCACTTTATGCAGATATTCTAGGGGGAACCTAAGCCTGCGACTTCTATGGATAATCTGACTATAGTGTTGCAGCATCAACATCCTCCCACATTTTACGAGGATGGGGGATAATAGGATACATAGTCATTGATAGCTTCCATGTTATCTAACAATGATAATATAGAGATGCCTCGTGAGTGGAGGTTCAAGATCATGACTTATATGTTGTATGATTTGATGAAGAGATGATGGAATGAGGTTACTCCAATGGGGAGTCATTGAGATATTCCTTGGGATGACATCCAGAGAGTCTTTAATGAATATTTTTATCCTTATAAATTGAGGGCTCGCAATGCTCGGGAGTTCATGCATCTGGACTAGGGCTATTTATCAGTTATGGATTACTCAGCTCGTTTTATTGAGCTCTAGCAACTCGCACCAGTTTTGATGGGTGATGATCTTTTATAGGATATGCGATTTGAGGATGGGCTCATGTATGAAATTCTATCATAGATGAATATCATTTATTTGAATACTATGTCTACTATAGTGAATCAAGAACTGATTAATGAGAAGAATATGGGGGAATCTAGAGGTGTGAGCTAGGGCGGTTTGGCACCGAGATCTGGTACTATCTCAATAGGTAACGGAAAGAGTTGTTGGGATCTAACTCATAGTTAATCCAGTATTCAGAACATTTATTCAGGTTTTCATGTGAGGTTCTACCATTGTGGAAATGGTTTTCACACAAAAATATATTTCCTGATGCACATAGATGAATTCAATTCTTATAAAAAAAAATTCCATCTATGGTGCTTCTGCAGGACGTTTCTACCAGCAGCTATTGAGATAGGATTTACAAAGACTCCACATTGCGGGGAAATGACAACAACTTCTCCGCAGTTGTGGGACTAGAATACATCAGGCCGCTCAGGACAAAGTGGTGATCATGTCTGATGTAGGTAGACTCTAGTTTTTCAAAGATAGCAAAGTGGATCAGCTCAAGGAACCCAAGTTGTGTCATAGGGCCATGGTATAGGCCAGAATTTTACAGTGCAGCAAACCCAGTTGATGTAGGATCCCATGCCTTCAATTATTAGAGGTAATATTCTAATCACCTCTATTTTAGCTTGTTCACTTTTTGATACATGTTCTTAACATAGTTTGATATATGTACCTATTGTGAAGAGAATTGGACTCTGTTGTTTCACATCTAAAGTCATTATGAAACTAGACACTTCATTATATATTAGAATAGAAGGTGTGTTAGGGTGTAATGAGTCTCCCCTTGAGATTGGTGGGTGTAACTTTTTTTCGGATCACTGTGTCTTTGAATGATAGGACAATCGCTACAGGGTGAGTTTCACATCAGTATGGGTGGATCATTTTTACAAAAGGTAGAGTGGGATGTCTAGGCATGCCGAGAAAGTCCTAAACAATGTGGGTATAGTGGGATGATAACACAGATTTCCAGTTTTTATTAGGATTATTAAGAGACATGCCGGATAGTTTTTCTTCGATTTTTCAATCATTTCAGGTATGTCTTTCAAGAAAAAATTTCAAGATTACGTCATGTGATATAGGTGGAGTTATCTATTTATCTATTGATAAGAGTGGAAATGGTATCCATTTCTCCTTATGGTGTGTCTACGATAGAGTTATCAGAGCTCAAGTGGAATCTAGATGACCTAGAGGAAAAGTGGTCTATTTGACCCACTACTTCAACATGGGGGTTCTCTGGAACTGTTCAAAAAAAACAAAGTTGTTACCCCAATGATATGTGTGGACTATTTGAATATAAACCAGTTATCGGATAAAAACCGATATCCCCTACCATTTATAGATGTCATGTTTTATTACTTTCATGAAGATCAAGTGTTATTAATGATTGAATTGAGAACAAGATATCTCTAGGTGTGTGTTCAACCTATAGACATACCTCTTATATTTTTTTTATAGATGTTATAGGCTATATGAGTATTGGGTTATACCATTCGGTCTCCTGAATGGTTCAACATTTTTCATGTTGTGGAAAAACCGAGTGTTCCATAATTATATAGATTATTTTTTGGTGGTTTTAAGGGATGACATCCTGGTGTATTCTCATAATTTATTTGACCATTCCAATAATATTTTGATCGATTTGAATACACTGATAGAGAAGAAGTTATATTCTAAGCTCGCAAAGTGCCTCTTTTATATGGATTTGATTCACGTACAAGGTCATGTAATCTATGAGTAAAGATTATCACTGGTCCCAGATAAGGTGATAACAATAGTTAACTGGGAGAATCCCAATAATATCTTTGAGCTGAAGATTATTCGAGATTTGGCTGGTTACTAAATGGGTTTCATACAATACTTCTCACACTCAGTAGCACCTATAATTTACTTGAAAATGAATGGTGTGACATACATATGGTTAGATTCTTGTAATATGGCCTTTCAAAAGTTGAAAGGGATATTTACATCAGTAATGATAGTAATTTTTCTAATGTCAGCATAGAGTTACACTGGGTACTACGACACATCAGCTATAGGGATGGTAGAAGTTCTTATGAAAGTGGTCGAGTAGTTACACACAGATATTTGTAGTTTATTCCACATGATAGTAATTACCAGATGCATGATCTCAATTTATCCATGTTTGTTCATTCCTTACACTATTAGATACATTACCTAATGGTAGAGAATTTTCAAGTGCAAACGGACCACAAAAGTATCATGATCATTTTTACTCATCATGATTTGAATCCGGGTCAGTGAAGGTGGGTGGAGTAACTTCATTATATTAACATTGATCATGCCTACACACCTAGGAAAGACAATGTTGTTTACACTTCTTTTATCATGAGGACTGAGATACATATAGCGTAGGAGGCTAGTGGTGAGTGGCAGATTATTTCCATGTTCTCTAAGATGCATTTTTTAGGTTCACAAGACACAATGAATTACATTTCTTTATTATGTAGATGTGACTTATAACCTATGAGATGGAGTGATGATGAAGCATCTATATGAATCTGAGGGTATAGTTTTGCATGAGTGTATAACAGGCAATAATCCATTTCCTAGATGGATGTTAGGCGATGCAGAGATCTTCAATATCCATGTATGTGTCTCTTTTCTAGTGGATATACCTGAGGCGTTGATTCAAGAGTTTCATGGTTTATCTTGGGAAATTCATCCTATAGTTATGAATATGTTCTATGACTTGAACTGTTTGTACTGGTGTCCGAGAATGAAGATAGAGGTGGATAGTTTTGTTAATATGTGTTCCACATATCATCATGTGAAGGTGGAACATCAGTGGCCAGCCAGGCATTTACAGTAGTTAACTATTCCTGAGTGGAAATGGGATGATGTCTTGACAGATTTCGTGAATTTGTTTACAAGATCACCGAAAGGTTACCATGCTATGTGGGTGATGGAAGAAAGACTTATGAAGGTTTCACATTTCTTAACAAAAAAGGAGTACTTCGGAGTTTATGAGCGTGTGAAGCAGTATATCCAAGAGTTGGTACAACTATATGTGGTCATTTACACTATCTATTTATATAGGGATGTCAATAACACAACTTGTTTCTGGTATAGTTTTCAGAGGGTTCTGGGTACATAGGTTCCCTTGAGCATAGCATACCACCCTCAGGTTGATGGACAGTCAAAGCGTACAATATAGGTTCTATATGACATTCTAAAATCATGAATACTAGATTTTGGAGGATCTTGGGATAATCATATTCCCTTGGTTGAATTTTACAACATTAATAGTTTCCAGGCACCTATAGAGATGTCAGCTTATGTGGATTAGCATGGTTGGCCCAATCGATCACCCTAATGATGTCTTGTGGTGGTAGAGGCAGGTTTAATAAGACCATGTATTATTCAGGAGACTTCGGAGGAGGTCCAATTGATTCAGATGTGAATGGCCACAACTCAGTCTCATCAGAAATCATACATTGATGGACATAGATGACCTATGGAATTTGAGTTCAGTGATCTGGTTTTATTGTGTGTTTTACTAAAGATTGGACATAGGTGAATTAGGAGACATGGTAAACATTTATCGAGACATTTCATGTCCTTCCAGATTATGGAGGGGGTCAAGATAGTTTCCTATTAGTTGCAATTAACTCAAGGGTAAAAGTATTGGCATGATTTCTTCCACGTATCTTAGAAATTCCACTATCACCAAGACCCATCTCATGCCATTTATCCACAGAAAATTGAGTTTCACATAGATGTATCTTTTGAGGACCCTTATATTATTATTGTGGACTGTAACACGAAGGTTATCCATGTATGATCTATTCCTTTAGGATGGGTTGTATGGAATAATGACCATGTTCAAGATAATACATGTGATATGGAGGCTAATGTTTGATCGCAATGGCTGGATTATTTCTCTAATGTCCCTTCCCCACCCTTGAAAGTGAAATTTGGGGAAAAATATTTTTATGGGAGGATGTTTTTAGGAACACAATACTACCATTGAGGTACTGATTTTCCCTTTTAGTTTATACTAATGAAAATGGGAAAACAGTTTCCAGGTGCTAGCTTTAGAAATATTAAACAACGTGACTAGGGCTTACACACCGTGTACTTTTATGAACATGCTCTGTATAGAGGGATACATACCATTTAATCCATGTACATGACCATGTAATGGCCTAGCCATAAATTTTATGGAAATTATATACAGTTTCATGTACAAATAGTGTACTATTATTTTTTCTGTTAGATCCTGCAGTAGCGTTGTGTTTCATCAGTAGAACAGAGGGATCATCTCGTTCGACGAACAGACACACTGAGTGGTCGTTTTGCCTCCTGATTGCCCATCCAAACTATATTTCAATTATGGTTGGATGCATTGGAACCCAATTAGTAATCTCTAAATTACTCTTTTTAAGTTCTTCATGATTTCATTTATCGATTTCGTTATCAATGGTTGAGAATTTTTTCTCTTTTGTATATATAATCATTTGTAGGTCGAATCAATGATTGATGCTAGACGAGGAGAGTTTCATGAGTACGAGGTAGGTGGACTACTAACTTTTTTACATTGTCGAGTATATTATATATCTCGTAGTTTCATGTGACCATTTTTCGGTGTATTCTTATTTAATATTTACTTATTTTGTCACATAATATTGATTTGGTAATTGATTAAATGATTATAATTTATGTTTGATATTTTTATGCTTGATTTAAGGTCACCCCATGGGTGCGTTTTCCATTGGATGGACAAAATTTACTATTTGGCCTACAATGCTGATAAGAATGCCTTTGATTTCCTTTTATGGGTTATTTAAAATGAAATTGGTTAGTTAAATGATTTTATTCCCAAATGAGTTTTCTTTTTTAACCATGTAATAGTGTAATTTACGTGAGTTGTATTCTTGTAGAAATTTTTATACACCATTCTTGGCCCCAATACATTCTAAAATGCTTATGTATCAGGTTTTGACATTGATACAAGCTGAAATGCTTATATATCAGTTTGAGACCCTTATTGACAGTGTAAATTATTTTATAGAATGTTTCAATCATGTTTGGTGCTATGTTATACCATGTTTATAGGGTTTTGGTTAAACCCACCAGGAGAGATACATGAATTCCACTTTGGGATATTAGGACTTGAATCAGTTATAAATTGAATGAAGAAATGAAATGCCTAATGATGTGTCTGCCAAGACAGTTCACAATCGTGGATTTTATCTTTACCCATTCTTGATTACACTATATTCTGATACATTTATTGTGCTTACATTTATGTTCCTTGTAATGACCCAATGTTTCATTAATGGAAAATCCCTCTTGATCCAGTTAAATGTTTCTTTAAGAAAAATGTTTTTATAAGATGTCAACTTCTTTAGTTTTATGTTACAATTTGTGACCGTTAATTTTATAGTCGTTGAACAGTGATCACATGAGTAGTATAAGTATATGGCTTTAACGAACCCAATTTTACCCAGACAAAGGAAGCGATGACCTCATCCAGTAGAATTGCCCCATACGAAGCCCATTTGTTGGAGCTCGGAAAAGTGGTGGCGTCTTTGGGCTTCGCCCTTGACCAAGCCCAAGCTGAGCTTCATTATGTCAAGCTCGAACAGGACCGTCTACGGGAAAAGTGGAAGTTGATAGAGATTACCACTCGAGCGATGTTATCCGAGCTGCCCCAAGAGTTTGTCACCATCTCACACCTTACCCTTAGGTCTTATACGACTATTTTAAGGGGTTATGTAACAAATAAGTAGTACTATGTTCATGTGCATTATTTTTGTATATACTAATGAATATAATTTCTAGTCATTTTTGATACACTGTAAATAGTTTTTTTACAGTACAAATGGTGTTTCTGGTTATTATTTAATTAAGAATTATATTTTATTAAATTAATTGATTTTTTGAATTAAATAATATTTTAATAAAATATTATTATTAATATTAAATTAATTTTTATTAAATATAAATGACCTTATAATTTTATGAATGAAATTAAAAATTTTATTAAAGTTTGAAAGCCATTTCTGTCAAAACACGTGAATTTTTTTATAAATGTCTGTTTTTATTTTAAAAGTAAAAATTCACATATTTAGAAAATTATTTAGATAAAATATATATTATTTTTGTAATCAGGACGTCGAAATTATCCAATGGTGAATTTTTCATAATTTTCTGAGACAGTCAAATTTTTGGGTAAAAATTAAATAGCATTTAAATATATAATGTGTTTTATGACATCATAATGACCCAATGGTGATGTAATAAAATACCATAATCCTTATGTTCGGCCAATATATGTTTTACCATTAAAATAATGTGATTTGGGGTTTTTTTGACTTACTTTTCAAAGCATTGATGGAGCCCTCAAGACTTATTCAACACTTTGCCTTTTTCAATTAATTTCCATGGAATTGTGACTCACCTCCACATAAGAAACCCTAATATTTTAATAAGTTAGGACCTTGGCCTTGTAAAATATTATTTTCCTCTTTCATTTTCCTGAAACCATGGGCAAATACCATGGGATGGTTTGTGGTTTGGATTATTTTAATATAAGGGTTCCCAAACCTAAATAATAAAGAATTCTCTCACCTTTCCTATATAAACCCACACAATCTCCCACTTCCTCCTCACTAAAATACTTTGGTGTTCGTCCAAACTCTGACCTACTCTCTCTATAATCCTCCCAAGGTGCCCCAAGATCCCAATAAGCCTCTCACAAGCCTCTCTCTAGCCTTTGGAAGCACACTTCCAAGTAAGGGTTTTTTCTTCCTTTCTCATTTTTGTCAATTTTCATTAAGTTGTATTTCCCTTTTAATTTCAATTATGAATGTTGGGGTATGGTTTGGAACCTCCCCCATACTGGACTCTTATTGTTTGAATGATGGGAGACCCCTTTCTCTCTCATTAAATGCCTCTCACGTACACCCGTTACTATACCGAAATTCCGAAAGGAACATTTCTCTCGTCTTTTATATTCAAGAAATACTTTTGTATCATGAATCTAAATGACATTACAATTTTTGGGAAATGTATCTATATGACCTCCTTACTTTCCATTACATGTAAATATGATGAGGAACCCCTTTCTCTCTCATCAACCATTTTATGAATTCTTATGTCACGCTGTTACGCTGCCGAATTCGCACCGATTTTCTAAGCCAATGTCATTGTGTAGTGAATACCATGACCATTTCTACATCAAAGGTATTCACCTTTATACACATTTACATATTGATTTTAAAGTTTCATGTATGAATTCCACATTCCTTTATCGTGGAATAAATGATTATGTTTTATGAATCCATGTTTTATGATCCATGTGGCACACTTATGCATGAAATGAAATGTTTAAGAAGGGTGAACCCTGATAGCGCTTCAATGCATTGGGTAAAGTATATTATCATGATACATCATGTGCAATGAGTGTTGACTCATTCTAATTCAAGTGAAACGAGGGTTTACTCGTGCTTCATGTGCAATGAGGGTTTACTCATGCTTCATGTGCAATGAGCCTTGGCTCATGCTAATTCAATGTTAAGTGTTGTTGCCACATTTCCATGTTATGATTATCATTCTTTATCATGCCTTTATGTTCATGTTACTCTTATTATCTATTGATAATCCCATTTCCTAACATTTATTTTACTCCTCATGTTATTCCATGTGTACTCCCTTACTGGGCTTTATAGCTCACCCTTTTCTTATGCATGTCCTCAGGTTATCCCATGCAATGCTAAGTACGAAAGAATGTAGTGGTCATGTAAAGGAAGTTTTCAATAAAGATGTTGTATTTTAAGTTTAAAGTTTTTATGTAATGATCCTAAGCCTCAAAGACACTAAACCACTCAATTTTCTTTGTTGTATCAAGTGATGTTTTATGTAATAAAGCATGTTTAAGTTGTAATAAAAAGCAGGGTTGTCATAGTTGGTATCAGAGGATAGGTTTAGTTATTTTTGGGATTAGGATTAGGAAAACCCTAGTAAAACCTTAGATACAAGACTAAGTATAACAAAAACATCCCTATGTTTTGGTAAGTATTGAGTAAGTGGTTTATCAAGGAATTACATCCATGTCTGGATACGAGCAGGTAGAGGCAGCTCGGGGATAGATGTATCATAGGGGTAAAACCCGAAAACACAGCTTTGAGCTAGACTCGAACAGGAACTGGTGCACGAAAATGGGCCTTTTTGCACTCTTGGTTACAACACTCCCGGGGGATATGTTTTGATAAATTCACAAGCTTAGTATGAACCCTTATTAAGGGAAAAATGCCCCTAAGAATATATGTTAGAAGGTAGATCATGAAAAGCCTGGATTGAATCCTACAGACTCATGAGATAAAGAGATTAAAGTTTATTTATAATTCATCAACTTTTGTCTTCAGATTACCCTTTATGTGTTACCCCTAACTTTCCTTTTATTCCAGCCAATGGCCGGTAATAGGAGGACTCGGGCTAACAACCGTTGTGAAGATCAGTGTGATGATTGTACTATTGAGATGCCCAATCCAATGGGAGCGGGAATCGCGAACTTTGTCACGCTTCTCTATCAGCTAACTCAAGTTTTGAATAGAAACACGGGTCAAGAGGAACGTTCAACCCCCCTAAGGAAGAACAAGTTGCTATTGAAAGCTTCATGAGACAAAGGCCTCCTACTTTTAGTGGATCATCTGATCCCATGATCGCTGAGCAATGGATCAACTCCATTGAAAAGATATTCTCCATCCTCCAATGTTCTAAACAAGAGAAGGTTCTCCTAGCGGCTTATCATATGGAGGGTGAAGCTGATCAATGTTGGATGTTGATCAAAAATACGAAGCCTGAGGAGTAGATCGAGGATTTGGAATGGAAGGAATTCCAGAAGATGTTTTTCAATAAATATTTTCCGCACACCCTCCATCTTAAGATGGAAAGGGACTTCATTTCCCTCAAGAAAAAAGTTGAAGAATCTGTGGGAGAGTACGAGGAAAACTTCACAAGGCTTGCACGATACGCTTCCGACTTTGTCATTACCCCCGAATGCAAGGTTGACCGCTTCTTTGGTGGGCTGAAGCCTAGTTTGTGGAAAGCATTAGCGATCTGTGACTTTGACAGTTATGAGGAAATTTTCTGATGTGCCCTCAAGGTTGAAATGGAGATCGAAGAATCATAGGGGTATCATGGGGACAAGAAGTGTAAGGTGGATTTCAATGCTGGTGGTCTGATGGATAAATCCAATGGCGCTAAGAAGTTCCAGCACCCCACTTGCCAAAAGTGTGGAAAGAAGCACCATGGAAATTGCCTTTGGGGGACGAAAAAATTATTTAGGTGTGGAAGAGAAGGGGACCTAGCTATTAACTGTCGGCAAGAGGGACCCGCGGCTGCAACAGAGTAGAGGAATGCTCTGTTCGAACCTCAACACGTTGTTCAATGCTACAAATGCAAAGAAATGGGTCATTTTGAAAATCAGTTCCCTAATCCAAGGGTTATCGGAAGCAACCAACACCCTCCAAGATAGCGAGGAAGAGATTTTTCCATCACTTCTACTGAAGTGAACCCTGACAATGAAGTGGTGATAGGTACGCTAGTTATTCATTCAAGAATAGAGAACGTACTTTTTGATTTAGGTTCTACACATTCTTTTATATCTCAAAAGTTTAGTAGAACAATCCATGCACCACCACAAATCATGGAAGTAAAGATGTCTGTGAGTACAGAAAATGGGGAAATCATTGCATCCCATGAGTATAAGTCCTCCCCTGTTATAATCTGTGGATTGAATTTCCCGGCGAACCTCATCATACTCCCTTTGGTGGAATTTGATGCAATTCTTGGCATGGATTGGCTTTCCTTATATAGAGCCAACATAAATTTTCGGGAGAGGGAAATCACATTCTATATGCAGAATCGACCACCGATTCATTACAAGTGTCAGGAGGAAGATGAATCTCTTTTAGCTCCATCATCTCAAGCATGGATATTACTGCATTATGAGCACGCATATCTGGCACAGATGATTGAGTCCAAGGAAGAAACCACCCTTGAAGAAATGCCTATTGTGAGGGAATTCGTGGAAGTGTTTACCGAGGAACTTCCTGGTCTTCCTCTAAGAAGAGTTGTTGAGTTCTCAATTGAACTTGTACCTAGGGTGCTACCAATATCCAAGACTCCATATAGAATGGTTGTTGTTGAGCTTTAAGAGTTGAAGAAACAACTACAGGAGAATCTGGGTAAAGGGTTTATACGCCCAAGTGCATCACCATGGGGTGCACATGTCCTCTTCGTCAAGAAGAAGGATGGGTCAATGCGGCTTTGCATCGATTATCGTGAACTTAACAAAATCACGATAAAGAACAAGTATCCTCTCCCAAGAATCGATGACTTGTTTGATCAGCTGCGTGGAGCACAATACCTCTCCATGGTGGACTTGCGGTCAGGATATTATCAAGTAAGGGTGAAGAAAGAAGATATCCCCAAGACTGCTTTTCATTCAAGGTACGGGCACTATGAATTCATAGTAATGCCTTTCGGACTCACCAATGCTCCATAAATATTCATGGACTTGATGAATAGAGTCTTTAGAGATTACCTTGACAAATTTGTGGTAGTATTTATAAATGATATTCTAATATACTCCAAAACAAAAGAGGACCATGAGGAGCATTTAAGAACTGTACTAGAGACTTTTCTCAAGGAGAAGCTCTATGCAAAGTACAGAAAGTGTGAGTTTTGGTTGATGGAAGTCTCATTCTTGGGCCATATCATCACAAGCAATTGGATATCTGTGGACCCCTCCAAAAAAGATGCAATTGAGGGATAGCAGAGGCCAACATCGGTAACTGATATCCGTAGCTTCTTTGGTTTAGTTGGATATTATCGACGATTTGTGAGAAATTTCTCATGATTTTCCAAACCTCTAACCAAGCTAACTATAAAGGGGGTAAAGTTTTCTTAGAGTGATGAATGCGAAGAAAGCTTCAAGGAGTTTAAAAGGAGGCTTATCACTGCACTCGTGCTCACCTTACCCATAAGTGGGGTAATTTTTGTGGTATTCAGTGTTGCCTCAAAGAAGGGATTAGGATGTGTGCTAATGTAGAATGATAAAGTGATATCCTATGCCTCAAGGCAGTTGAAAATCCATGAGCGAAACTATCCAACTCATGATCTGGAGTTGGCGGCGGTGATCTTTGCCTTGAAAATCTGGCGGAATTATCTCTATGGAGAGAAATGTGAGATATATACTGACCACAAGAGTCTTAAATATATATTCACAGAGAAAGAGATTAATATTCCCGAGAGAAGATGGATAGATCTCATCACGGATTATGACTGTTCAATACAATACCATCCTGGGAAAGCGAACAAGGTGGCGGATGCCCTAAGTAGAAAGGATCCAGTTATTCTATCAATGATGAGAATTGAGAAAGATCCAATCTTCTTATACTTGATGAAGATGGATGTGGGAATCATAAAGAAGGGAACATCATCAATCCTTTCACAAATGATTGCTCAAACATCTCTTTTGGAAAGGTTAAAGGATGCTCAAAAGGATGATGTGGGAATTCAAGAAAAAGTGGAAGCTATCAAAAAGGGTAAATCCAAGGAGTTTAATGTTAATGAAGAAGGAACTGTGCGGTTTGGGAAAAGACTATGTGTTCCATCAAGTCTGGAGCTAAAGAAGGAACTTTTGGATGATGCACATAGTTCAACTTTCTCTATTCACCTAGGGAGCACAAAGATGTACTGAGATCTACAAGAAATCTTTTGGTGGGATAATATGAAGAAGGAGATCAAAGAATATACATCAAAGTGCCTAGTGTGTCAGCAAGTGAAGGCAGAGAGGCAGAAGTCTAAGGGGATGATGCAACCATTGCCCATACCAGAATGGAAATGGGAGAACATCACCATGAACTTTGTCATCGGACTTCCAAGGACATCCAAAGGCAACAATGCAATCTGGGTTGTTGTGGATCGTCTTACAAAGACTGCACACTTCATTTCTATTCGAGAGGATTTCTCTTTGGATCAACTGGAACAGATATATATCAGGGAAGTGGTACGGTTGCATGGAGTACCACTATCTATTGTTTCTGACTGAGATCCAAGATTCACCTCTATGTTTTGGAAGAGTCTTCAACATGCTATGAATACTAAACTGAACTTCAGTATGGCCTATCATCCTCAAAATGATGGCCAATCCAAGCGGACTATCCGAACACTTGAGGATATGATGAGAGCATGCTCAATGGACTTTAAAGGAGGATGGGATCAACATATTCCTCTGGTTGAGTTCTCTTATAATAATAGTTTCCACTCGAGCATCCAAATGGCACCATATGAAGCCCTATATGGGAAAAGGTGTAGAACCCTGTCATGATGGGATGAGGTCGGTGAATGTAAGCTTCTTGGACCAGAAATGGTCGAATAATTGGTGGAGAAGGTGATAATCATTCAGCAACATATCAAGGCAGCCCAAAGTCGATAGAAGAGTTATGCAGAAAATCGTCGATGAGACCTTATATTTAAAGTCAGAGACATGGTGTTTTTATGCATATCTCCGTGGAAGAAGGTCATGAGGTTTGGAAATAAAGGGAAGGTAAGTCCAAGGTACATCGGCCCCTTCGAGATTCTTGATCGTGTTGGGGCTGTGGCCTATCGACTAGCACTTCCACCTACTATGGCCAAGGTGCATGATGTCTTTCATGTATCCCTCTTAAAGAAGTACATACCGGACCCTTCACATGTACTCTCTTCCGAGGTGGTACAATTGGAAGATGATCTTTCTTATGAGGAGCAACCAGTGAAGATCTTAGATCGTAGAGAAAAAGTTCTACGAAGTAAGACAATGCCCCTCGTTAAGGTGTTGTGGAGAAACCACAAGTTTGAAGAAGAAACTTGGGAGTCGGAGGATATGATGAAGCTGAGTTACCCACATTTGTTTTAGTGTGGGAAAAGGAAAATTTCGAGGGCGAAATTTCTTAAGGGGGAATATTGTAACGACCCAAAGTTTCATTAATGGAAAATCCCTCTTGATCCAGTTAAATGTTTATTTATGAAAAATGTTTTTATAAGATGTCAACTTCTTTAGTTTTATGTTATGATTTGTGACCGTTACTTTTATAGCCGTTGAACAATGATCACACGAGTAGTATAAATATATGTCTTTAACGAACCCAATTTTACTCAGACAAAGGAAGCGATGACCTCATCTAGTAGAATTGCCCCATACGAAGCCCATTTTTCAGAGCTCGGAAAAAAGGTGGCGTATTTGGGCTTCACCCTTGACCAAGCCCAAGCTGAGCTTCATTATGTCAAGCTCGAACGGTACCGTCTAAGGGAAAATTGGAAGTTGATAGAGATTACCACTCGAGCGATGTTATCTGAGCCGCCCAAAGAGTCTGTCACCATCGCACACCTTACCCTTAGGTCTTATGCGGCTATTTTAAGGGGTTATGTAACAATTATGTAGTACTATGTTCATGTGCATTATTTTTTGTATATACTAATGAATATAATTTCTAGTCATTTTTGATACACTGTAAATAGTTTTTTTAAATTACAAATTGTGTTTTTGGTTATTATTTAATTAAGAATTATATTTTATTAAATTAAGGGATTTTTTGAATTAAATAAAAATTTAATAAAATATTATTAATAATATTAAATTAATTTTTATTAAATATAAATGACCTTATAATTTTATGAATGCAATTAAATTTTTTATTAAGGTTTGAAATCCATTTCTGTCAAAACCCGTTAATTTTTTTATAAATGTCGGTTTTTATTTTAAAAGTGAAAATTCACATATTTATAAAATTATTTAGATAAAATAAATATTATTTTTGGAATCAGGACGTCTAAATTATCCAATGGTGAATTTTTCATAATTTTCTGAGACAGTCAAATTTTTGGGTAAAAATTAAATACCATTTAAATATATAATATGTTTTATGACATCATAATGACCCAATGGTGATGTAATAAAATACCATAATCCTTATGTTCGGCCAATATATGTTTTATCATTAAAATAATGTGATTTTGGGTTTGTTTTACTTACTTTTCAAAGCATTAATGGAGCCCTCAAGACTTACTCAACACTTTGCCTTTTTAAATTAATTTCCATGGAAGTGTGACTCACCTCCACATAAGAAATCCTAATATTTTAATAAGTTCGGACCTTGGCCTTGTAAAATATTATTTTCCTCTTTCCTTTTCCAGAAACCATGCGCAAATACCATGGGATGGTTTGTGGTTTGGATTATTTTAACATAAGGGGTCCCAAACCTAAATAATAAAGAATTCTCTCACCTTTCCTATATAAACCCACACAAGATCCCCCTTCCTCCTCACTAAAATCCTTTTTAGTTCTTCCAACCTCTGCCCTACTCTCTCTATAATCCTCCCAAGGTTCCCCAATCTCCCAAGAAGCCTCTCACAGGCCTCTCTCTATCCTTTGGAAGCACACTTCCAAGTAAGGGTTTTTTTCCTTTCTCATTTTTGTCAATTTTCTTTAAGTTGTATTGCCGTTTTAATTTCAATTATGAATGTTGGGGTATGGTTTGGAACCTCCCCCATACTTCCCTCTTATTTTTTGAATGATGGGAGACCCCTTTCTCTCTCATTAAATGCCTCCCATGTACACCCGTTACTATGCCGAAATTCTGAAAGGAAATTTTCTCTCCTCTTTTATATTCAAGAAATACTTTTGTATCATGAATCTAAATATGATGAGGAACCCCTTTCTCTCTCATAAATCTTTTTTATGAATTCTTATGTCATGCCGTTACGCTGCCGAAATCGCACCAATTTTCTAAGCCAATGTCATTGTTTAGTGAATACCATGCCCATTTCTCCATCAAGGGTATTCACCTTTATGCACATTTACTTATTGATTGTAAAGTTTCATGTATGAATTCTAAATTCCTTTATCGTGGAATAAATGATTATGTTTTATGAATCCATGTTTTATGATCCATGTGGCACACTTATGCATGAAATGAAATGTTTAAGAAGGGTGCGCCCTGATAGCGCTCCAACGCATTGGGAAAAGTATAGTATCATGATACGTCATGTGCAATGAGTGTTGACTCATACTAATTCAAGTGAAATGAGGGTTTACTCGTGCTTCATGTGCAACGAGGGTTTACTCATGCTCCATGTGCAATGAACCTTGGCTCATGCTAATTCAATGTTACGTGTTGTTGCCACATTTCCATGTTATGATTATCATTATTTATCATGCCTTTATGTTCATGTTTCTCTTATGCTCTATTGATATGCCCATTGCCTAACATGTATTTTACTCCTCATGTTATTCCATGTGTAATCCCTTACTGGGATTTATATCTCACCCTTTTCTTATGCATGTCCTCAGGTTATCCACACAATGCTAAGTACGAAGGAATGTAGTGGTCATGTAAAGGACGTTTTCAATAAAGATGTTGTATTTTAAGTTTAAAGTTTTTATGTAATGATCCTAAGCCCCAAAGTCACTAAACCTATCGATCTTCTTTGTTGTATCAAGTGATGCTTTATGTAATAAAGCATGTTTAAGTTGTAATAAAAAGTAGGGTTGTCATATACCTAGTGTTTCGAGCTATCACTATTGTACACTACCTATTATGTATATGTTCACTGATATATCAGCATAGATCCTAGGTGGTTGTATACTAGGATCTAGTCTCAAACAATGTTGGGGTTATGCTTTTGGATCACAAAAGATTATATTATTGCAGGTGTGTATCATGGAAAGTTTCCTTCTACTGGTAGTTGATTTTCTATTTTGGAGTTGGTGAGCATGGGACCGAGCCAAGGCATTCAATGCTTTTTATATTTATATGTTATTTTATGATTTGGGAAAATATATTGTGGATTTCAACATTGCACCTAGTATAGATACATTATTTGATGATATCATAATGCATCATCTTTTTTATGGAATGATGTTTGGTTTTTTATCAGTCTTCTAATGTTACTTTAAGTTGTATGTTGTTTACTTTTTTATCTATTGTATTATTATTGAAAACTTTGTGTTACAATCTTTCAATGAGGTCATAGTTTCCCAACTATCATACCCTAGTCCCTCATTGTTTCTCATCCTAAAGTGTTTGTCAAAATGCACTTGAGGCCATGTTTCTAACAGGTTAAGGGGCACCAGTTGAGTGGCATCCGAATCTGGGACAATACCATTTCGATCCTTGATGTTTTATATCAAAGAGTTTCCATGTACTGACCATCATGGACACTCCAGGAATAAAAATCATGGACGTTTTATAAAAGGGGTAAGATTTATAGCAACACCTTAGACCCATATTTATCTTCACCTCCTTCTACCTCAACCGAAATAAGACACGAAATGATTTTGGAGCCTTAATATTGAATTTTGATCTCCCTCCTTCATTTTTCAAGATCAGTTGATTTGTTTTCATTACAGAAATCATATCTTTGTCAGTATATGAATTTCTGTTACCTGGATTCATTTTTCATCCATTTTTTCATAGTTATTATTTATAAACCCAATAATTTGTGTATTATGGAGAGTTTATGGGTTCCTTTTTATTCATTATTAAGTCAGGGAGATGTGATTATAGATTAAATACAATTAATCATGGGGCATGAAATCATTCCCATGTTACAACCATTATATAAATTCATATATATTTATTTTAATGTGAGTGTGACTGTTAGCCCACAGATGTTCTTTATTTAACATTAATGTGACTATGCATGCGTGTATAGGTGTCGTTAGCACCATAGAGGTATATTTTTCTTTAATATCTAAAAAATGGTGCAATATCTCATTATATAGTTCAAGGTATGGTTATTCTCAATTCTGTTTTGAAAAAAGAGTAAGTTGTTCTAGATATAATAAGTACAAGATGATCTAAAAAGGTAGTATTCAATAATTATTGAGACAAATATCCTAATGTATTACTAAAGGATTTTTTTTTGCCTGCCCTTCTAATTCCTTGTGCTGAAATGGGTCATTGGGCTAGTTCTGGTAATTTTATTTCCTATGATTTTTCATGTTGTCTGCCTTCTGATATAGTTGGAATAATTTTTATGAACATATATTCAGTGATTTATTACTGGGTAATTGGGTGATACTGATGTATATGGATATGGGACCATTCCCCAACAAGATAATTTTACATGTGTGGTATTTTTTATTTTATGATTCCTTCCTTAGACAACTTATTTGGGATTGGATGTGGCATAACCATTGGTCCTTAATGAAATAAGATCATATTTCTTATATGGAAGGTTGTATATTGAATTTACTTCCCAAAAATTATTATTAGATATAGGAAATAGGCATGGGACCTTTCCCTAATGTTATTGTTTGGCTTAATTGAGAAGTTATATAATGATATGTGATCCAAAAATCACTCTATGGTTATTACTGATGGGTCCATGGTATGGGGTGACTCTTCTTTTCTGATTTGGATATGAAGGAAGTATTTCTAGGGTTCCTTATAGCATTGTATGGGAATGATAAAATAGGATAGGTTTGATTGTTATTATAATTTAATTTTTTCAATGTATAAAAGTATATGTATTTGTTTCACTTATACTAAAAACATGTTTTTGGTTTCTTTTGGGGTTTTATTTCTCACACCCTACAATGACTCCTGAGTGCATGACATTTGTAACAAATCTACTCTTTATTTAAAAATAATAAATGATTAGTTATACAAAATTAAAAAAAATAACTTGGAATATTTATAATTCTAGTGTCTTTAGGGTTTAGGTACATTACATAATAACTTAAAATAGAAAATGGATCAGCTTTATTGAAAATATCCTTAACATGCTTCTAAAATTCCATAAAAATTAAGACTGCATGGGATAACCTAGGGACTTAGTTAAGAATGGGGTTCTATATAAATCCCAATAAGATAATATGCATTAAATGAAGACATACATGTTTGAAAATATGCATATTAATGGGAATAAGTTGTGTGATAATCATAAATATGAATAATAAGGCATGATATAGAATGATAATCATGACATGGGAAATGTGTAAACAACTTAAAACATTGTATCATAAACATTGATCAAGGTTAATTTACACAAAATAAGGATGTAAAAAGTATAACAAAGGAATCAGGTTCACTCTTTCTCCAAACAAGACATATCATGAGACTAAACATTACCCAATTCATCGGAATGCTACATAATTTTTTCGGAAACCATCACTTTCATTTCATTATCTTGCATAATTGTACCACATAGATCATTCAACATGGATTCATTCATCATTGTATTTCATTCCACTATCAAAGAGTTTTAAATAAATACACGTACTTCCCACGTTAATGATGTTTTTCTTTTTAATGGTGAGAACCCATGATATGAAATGGGTAAGGTGTTCACTACACAATTAATTTGGCATATAAAATCATGGTTATATTTTGGGTACATAAAAATGTAAATTAAAAATTTGTAAAATTTGTTGATGAGAGATAAAGGGGTCTCTCATCATTTTTAAATAAAATTGGTTGTAAAAGGGAAACAAAATGTCATTTACCAACATTATTAATTGGAAGTAGAAGTAATGAGATAACTAGGAAGCTTCACTAAATAATTGAATTTGAGGATCCAATACTTGAGTGTGTGGCTGCAAATGCTTGGGAGGGGATTATTATGAGCTTAGGGCACCTTTAGAGGACTATATAGAGTGAAGGTTTTAGTAATGATGTGGTAAATGGAGTTTTAGTGAATATAAATGGGTTCTTGGATGTGTTTATATATGAAATGAGTGGAGAATTCTTTATTATTTCTCCAACATAGGTTTTGGACTCTATGTAAAAAAATAACCAAATCCAGATACCTTTCCATGGGGTTTGCGCATGGTTTCAACCAAATGGTATTGATTTCAATTATCTTTAAATGAAATGGTATGAATGTTAACAAATAATTCACTTGAATATGTAAAAATGAATCATACTCTTAAAGAATGGATTTTAAAACCATAAAATATATTATAAGTTTTGTAGGATTCATAATTTCTATATACAATAAATCAAATAAACATAAAATTAAATTATTTTAAATGTAAAACATATATTTGGTATTGGATTCGTTTTATATTATATTATTAAATCAATTTTGTGTCATTATGATGTCATAATACACAAGGTATATTTATACAGTATTTAATATTTTCCAAACATTTTATTATCTTAGAAAAATATGAAAGAATCAAAATTGGATAATTTTAATGTTATTATTACATAAAAAATATAAAGTTTATATAATTGTTTTTTGAAATATCTTTATTTTTACATAAATATTAATAATATTCATTTATTTATAAATGATTGGTTTCTCCAAATAACAGTTTTTAAACCCTCATAAAATTACATTTTACTTCATATAAATTATACAATAATTTATATTTAATTAAAATTATTTATTGATCGTTCTGAAATATTAATCCTTTCAAAATTCCATTATTTAATCAAAATAAATTCCATAACTGAACTTAAATGTTACAAAAGTGTAATATTCATGATTTATAATATCAATATAAAAATAATTAATAACATAAAACTAATAGGATGAAAATATATTCATCATTGTATGAAAAAATAATTTACATACTCATACTTATAGGGTTTTAATATAAATCATTTTAATTCACCCAGAAAATCACTTTCAGGGAGGTGCATGATTGTGAGAATTTCATGGGTTGGTTTGGAATGTATGGTTTGGGTGCTAATCAAAACGAGATTTAACTTCTAACGTTAATGATTCACTCATGCTTGTGTTTTTGGATCTCAACTTAGTTTTAGTCAAGGTAAAATTCTCACGGTTGCTATCTCCCATGGTAAATATGATAAATGGGATTCATATTGTATGATACAACTAGTTGAGGCCATCACATCCTTTGTCTACATCAATTGTATTTGTAAAACACTATATTTATACTAACCTTGTGATCATGGTTCAACAATTATGTTATCAAAATTGATGATACATTAACTATATTTTTAAATGTGAAAGAATATAATAAAACTAATGAATAATTTTTTTTATAAACATATTACATAATAATAAATTAAATTAAAACCACATGTGATATTTTTTTATAAAACTTTTTGTTGATTCAATATATCCCCCTTAAAAAATTTCTCCCTTGATGTTTTTTACACACTAAAACAGATAAGGGTCAATCTATTTCACCACAACCTCTACTTACCATGTATCTTCTTAAAACATTATGTTTTCCCATAACAATTTGAATGGGTTCATAATCTTATTTCATAGAACATTTTATCTATGATATAATATCTTCATTGGTTTCTCTATATAAAAAATGTCATTCCCCAATGATACATCATCTAGAATGAGTAAATCTGATTATTATAGTATGTGATTTCTGAAGAGGTATATATAGAATACATCATGTACATGAGATAGGATAGGTTTGTGTTTTATTCAGTAGACCACCACTCTAATGTGATCAAGTATCTCAAAGGGTGTGATGTATCTTGGAATAAGATTTCTATTCATCCCAGATATAATCATTTTCATACATGGTGATATGCGAAGGCATGCCATGTATCCCACATAAAACTCTAGTTCTTGTCAATGATTGTAATCATACATATTTTGTAATCAATGATCATTCATGATGTTTTTTTTAATTTTCATAACCTTTTCCACCATCTCCTCAACCATTTCACGAACTAATAATTTTTCCCAAACATCATCCAATCATGCATGTGTTCTATAACTATTCCTATAAAGGGATACATTAAAAGAATTTTGGATTCCTAATTGGAAACTATTATTGTAAGATAACTCTACCAGAGGGAGATTTCAGACCCATAAACCTTTTAAGTCCATAGAACATTATCTCAACATGTCGTCTTGTGTCAGAGTAGTCTAATCAGACTGGATGTTAGTTTAATGTTGATATCCCAAAATAAAGTTTATAAAATTGTTTATATTATGTTGGAGACTTTTTCATAACATAAAGGTGAATCTTGGATACTGATCAGATGCAATCTATAGTGGTACTACATCCAGACTCACCACTTCTATGATGTATATCCATGCAAGTTGATCTAGTGATAAATCCCCCTGAATTTAAAAAATGATTTTCATATATGTAAGATAATCCACCAGATCTATGATTACATTGTTTCACTAGGATTTCATTACAATTCTTTTGAAAATGACTATGATTATGTTTTTCAATTTCCATGTTGGTATGGGTAATGGCACCAACATCCACTGGGATTTCTTCTTTCTTCTTTCCCTGGCTGATAGATAGGAAATAATGATGTATATTCTGCAGTATACTTCTTCATATTGTCCCACCAATAGTGGTCTTGAAAGTTTTGATATTTTTTTTCATCCTCGGTGGATAGATATAGTTCCTCTATGTGAATCATCCATCAAATCCTTATTTAATGTCGTATTTTAGGGTATATATATCCTTCACCCAAATCTCACAACTACTTTTTATTAAAGTTGAACTCAAAGGATTTATCATTCCTTATATATTCCACATTATACTAAATTCCCAAATCATTTCATTTAGCATCAATTATCTTATCTAGAAAGGATTGATGAGGTTCCTTAACTTATGATTCCCATTTATGTATTTTCTAAATATATGAATACTAGATTCTTCTCAATTCTCATCAATAATATAATTCCTTGATCCATTATATATAAATAATCCACCACTATATTCTCTTTCCTAGGATTATATTGGATTAAGAATTCATAGTTCTTGACCAGCTTTAACCATCATCATTTTCACATATTCATCTATTTATGTGTGATTATATACTTTAGGAATTTTGGATCCAATTATATCTCACACATCACCCAAAGAGATAATGACATAGGATTTTCAAACCAATGATCAGTGTATGTCATGATTTGGATACTTCTATTCAGGAAATTTCAACTACCTTGAAGAATCAGCTATGCCATTTTCATTCTTAATTAACAAAAAACCCAATACCTTCTTAGTATAATTGTTGAATACTATGAAAATTTCTCTTTATGGGGGTAGTTTTAGATCTTCGGTAGTGATAAGACTCATTTTAAACTCTCTAAAGCTCTCTTCACATTAATAATACCATGAAAACGTAAATCCAGTATGGTTTATCATCATAATAGCTTACGAAAATTGTGAGGAATTTCTCACAAATCTGTGATAACAGTAAAATAACTCAAGGTTGTTGTGGATATATATCATTGATTTTGGACATGACCATCATTAATCTATGTTAGTATTTGTATTTTCCATGGATATCCCATAACATGTGATGATATTACCAAATAATGACATTTTATTCATCCAAAAATCACATTTTCTGGGCAGGTCATATAACATCACCTTTCATAAGGTCATCCGCACAGTTATCATATGCTCCCCATCCTCCTCATTATTCTTGGGGAATTTTAAAATGCCATCTATAAATACAAGTGAAATTTTTTTAGGTAACTTCTAAAGACATTATTCCTCATTTCCATGAATTTTTTAAGATAAATAGTGAATCTAAATTGAATTACTTTGAACTCATAGTTCTCATACCTCGTACAAAAAGCATTCTTTGGGATATCCTACTTCTTCACCTTAAATTGGTAATATATCTACCTAAAATTTACAATGTAGAAGTAATGTACTCCATGTTACTGATCAAACAATTCATCAATATAAGGAAGATGATAATTTTTCTTTATTGTGATCCCGTTGAGATTATGATAATCAATGTAAAGTTGAATTGACCAATCATTCTTCTTAACCATGGGGAATGGTACACCGATTAGTGATCACTCAAGCATATGAACACTTTATTTAGATTCTCCTATAGTTACTTATTTAGCTTTTATGGTTCCACAAAATCCATTTTATATGGAGTCTTGGATAATGGAAATCCTTCATGTATAGTCTCGATATAAAATTCAACCTCTTGTCTTGGAAGAAGACAAGGAAATTCATCCAAAAACACATCATTGTGTTCCCTCACAATATGAATGTATTCAAGGATGGTTCTTTCCATTGGCTCAATAATTTAAGCAACATACATTTGATCACATGAAAATTATATCCATGTCTGAATCATTTTTGATAAATTAAGTTCATCCTCCTATTATCACATGTACAAAATCGGTAGTTCGATTCTCAATATTATGTGTGATTTCATTCTAGAATAAATCTATGTAGTCTCCGTATAAGGAAATATAATCCACAAAAAATTTCATCAAATTCGACAAAAGGAAGTATGATAAGGATAACATTGAATATAATCCCACTAAATTTGACATTGGATGAGTTATATACATCAGGTTCAATAATTTTCACATGTGTTGAAATATTGGTGGTTACTTGGTTGTTATACCTTGGATCCGTATTCCCTTATATTTCATGGATGTTTATCCAATTGATATTTATTACTGTAATTGATGGAGTGGGATTTTTTTCTCCTTGGGTCTCGATTCTATAGGATGCCTTGGGGCTCACTACCCCCTAGATCTAGCTTGCATGGAATATCATTGGAAATGTGTTATTATCTCTTGGATCATGTACTTTAATAACATAGATCTGTCACATCATTTTAAAAAACAATTAATACAAAATTATTTTATTGTGTATGAATTGTTTATACAGTGTGGTCGTGATGACTGTTTTACTACATTATATAGTGTTCCCATAGTATTGGATTTTAATTGGTTATAAAGTGTGGTGATTATGGATATTTTGGAATGTCTTACTAGTAACCCCAATATGGTTATCTGCTTATAGTTGGTAGAATTGATAGCTTCACTTTTTCATTCAATTTTTTCAATTTCCCTTTTTTATTTGAGCTTTAATGATGTTTAGAGGGAGCATTGTTTACCTTGATATAATTACATTATAGATATTACTTTTTAATGGGAATTTCGCTTTTGTTACTATAATACTGGTAATATTGCTTTCAAAAATCATTAGGACGTATTGAAAATCATGGATATGTTATAGAAACCATTTTAGATGGCTACTGAGTGTTATCTAGGACCCTTTTCAGGTCGTGGTTGGGTACCTAGAAAGACTATATGGATTAAGGTTAGGGCAGGGGAAGGAACCCACATTACTATACTTGATTTGTTCATTGATTATGAGGAGGGGATCGTAGGATCAATATAAGTCTTATGATTCTAGATGGGATAGTTATTTCAATTCATTTTAGTATTTTGATACATGTATTATACTGGATGCTTGTAAACATATTTTATATTCTTTATAGAGACATGGCATGATTATAATTTTTTATGATATTCCTTTTTGAAATTGTGTATATATTCTTATCTTGGATATTTATCTTCTCTATTATTGATTTAATACTTACTCTATTGATTTAATGATTTCTACCATTGTGTTACACAGAAATGTGATGGCCTAATCTTCCTGAAAACTCACCCTACGCCCTCGATAGTAGTTTATAGCATCTAACATTCAGAGAGATGCACCTAAGGACATGTGACCCACTAGATCAGGGAAATATCTAGTGGAATCTAAATCAAGTTGTAAACACTTTTATTGTTATTAAATGATGGTAAATATATTTAATAACCATGTCCCATTGTTGTATCCATATGGGGATGTATTTTTTGGAAACATATCACATTATCCATCACCAATATCCTATGATATTTTACAACACATAGAATTATACATCAACTTATCCTTATGCATATCACTAGGTTTCTAACTATGATTTTCACATTCTAGTTTCTTATGGTAAACTAGACTTGTAATTTCATTCAAATTATAGAAAACCGAAATTTTCCTACATATAAATTATTTCTTTTTTAATTAATATTCATTAAATTATAAAAATATATGTCCGAGGATAATGAAGGTATAGTTCCTTTAGAAAATTTGAAATCTTAACAACTAGTTAATAATAAATCTATATCCTTTCCCACTTAGTTACTCATAAATAAAACCCTTCATATACATATTGCACATAATAGTTATCATCAAAACCTACTAAAAATAAATATAATAAATGTTGGTCTCAGAGGCTGAGATAGGGTAAATAAGGGAAATATATACACATAACATGATAATAATGGTATGTAACATAATAATAACATATAAAAACCATACCAAACATATAAAAGATAAATATCTAGAATCAGAGCACAAATATTGGCCATTCAAAAGATGTGAATCATAATTAAGTCAATGTACATGATCCATTAGATAATAACATTGGAATAAGACATAGGATTTTTTAACATGCATAAGCATAGAATATCATTTCAATGTTAAAAAAGGATAATTTCTATGGATATCATAGAGGAATGGGTTAACTCACTAAAACATCATAGTTTTCAATGTTCTATCCATAGACTATTGTAGTGGAAGAAGTCCCAAAATAAATTTGTTCCACACCCCATTTCAATCTTATTTACCTCATATGATTTCAAAATTTACCCAATGCATTAGAGGTAGATATAGGTCTCACATTTCTCAAAATTAGAATCATATAAATGTGTTCAACAGGATCATAAACCATTCATCATATCAGAATCCATAAAAATAAATGGGTTACATGATCATTTCATCATAGAATAACCTATGGAAGTGAAATAGGTTTCATAATAGTTTCATCATTTCATCATAGCATAGCCCTTGAAAAAATATATTGGTTTCATATTCATTTTTTGGGGTATAACCCATGGCAAAGAAACTAGTTTTATAAAAATGTTTACGTAATAATAAAATTCCATTTAGAGAAATAATAAAGATGGAATCTTTGGTTCATAACACAATTAATGAATAAATAAAATCAAAATTTTTCATCATTGATGAAAAATGATTTTATAATATCACATATTACAATTCCTAAGTAAAATATCCTTTCCAATTTTAAAATCAATTTTTAAAAAAAATTAAAAAATATATTCAAAATATTTTTTGCTGAATGAAACCTTTTACACTTATAAAGGAATCCTTATTAATCATTTAAAACATTTATAATGGAAAATAGCCTTCCCTCTTTGTAAATCACTTTTTAAAACCAAAATATTATAAATCATTCTCAAAATAGTTTTCTTTGAAAATATCAATGGAAACTTATTAAGGATTCATTGGAAATCATTTAGAACATTTCTTGGAAAAAATATCCAATGAAATTTGATAATAATGATTTAAAATAAAAAACACAATACAAAAATTTTCTTTTTCAATAATCTTGGAAACATCTAAATTAAAATTTAATATTGTTTAAGATTATTTTTAAGGAAAATATCTTTTTGATGTTGAGAAATGATTTTTAAAACATAAATAATTTTCAAAATAATTTCTTCAAATATATCTTTGAAATATTATAAATCAAGCACCAGAGAAGATAATTATCAGGACTATTGAAATTAGGATCATGCCTCACATGTTAAAAATATTATTCCTTTCATATTTTCTATAAAATTATAATAGATATTGTTTAGAAAATAATATGAATATTTTTTTAAAAACAATTAAATAATAAAACACTGGAAAATTACTTTAATGAATATTTTGAAAAATGGTAAACAATTATTAAAAACATTTTTACAAAACATGTGTAACACCCCGAGATTTTATGAGAAGTATTTTTAATTTCATTTATTCTTGTGTTGTACGCTACGCCAAGATTATATTGCGCTATACGCAACACTGTATTAGCTTGTAGTATACGCAAACACTATTCTAGGTTTTTTTTCAATGCCATAGCAACCTTCTTCAGCAGCGTGTGTTGTACGCAATACCGAGTTTCACTAAATAATACATTAGAATAATATTATTATTAACTAGCTGTTATGAATATTAATACCCAATTTTTGAAATTTTATAAATTTTATCATACAAAATTGATTCCATATTTGGATTCGGAATATCGAAATTAGCCTAGGGTAATTTTTTTGTATTTTTCTGAAAACATTCAATTTTTGATGAATAGTGAAAACACTGAGTTACTATTTAAAAACAAACTTTTTATTTAAATAATTATGTATTTTATTTAAATATATTTTAGGTCCAAATATATACATAATTACTATATATGTTCAATGAAATTCATCGGATTCAGTTTATAATAATTTTATAGATATAAAAATTATATTAAAATTTTTACAGTCTTTTACCCACCTCCTAAGATCATTTGAAAATTTACATAAAAATTAATTTTAACGCTTCTGTGAGTTGAATTTAAAAAATCCTAGAGACATGGTTAATATCAGTTTGTAAATTTTTTTCAATGAGATGAAATTAACTTTTGGTGAATAGTACCTTTTAACTTTTATTTACCACATTTAAATGTAAATAGGGTAATTAAGGGAAAATGATATTATTATTACACTAAAACATTTACAAATTCTGTTGGATAAGTTTAATTCGATAAAAAAAACCATAGGAATAAAATATGACTCTTTAGGTCCACTTGGATTAGATTAGGACACTTATTATTATTTAATTCAACAAAGAGTTAAAAAGCATAAAATAATAGTTTAATAACTAAAACATATTTAATATAGGGTTATACATAAGATAAATTATATTATAAATATTAATTAGAAACATAAATATATTTCCTACATAATGGTATTTTATTTATAATTTTTAGACATTAAATAATTTAATTTATTTATGACACAATTATAATGCACTAATTACCTTATCAATGAAATATTAACAAAATTGATATTATAAATACCTAAATAAATGTAATTTAAGACTTTCTATAAATTACAATAATTTCATAAGTTAATATGACATTTTAGTAATGATTAAATTTACTTTGATTGAAATAATCATGATGTTATGATTTTCACGAAAATTAATTACCAAATAGTGTCGATATTGACATAAAATAGTTTTTAAAAGAAATATTATATTATTAATTGATATTATATTCCTAAAAATCAATGGTTTGGAAAAATTACTTATATAAGATTATATATATATTAATAATTAACCACTTGGGTTTCTATTGGAAGTTTGTTGTATGTTTATTAACCATATTGTGTAAGAATGCAAGAAGACACGGTAAAAGTGAAATTATTTAACTTAGAGTTAAATCTAAATGATAAGGTTAAAATAGTAACCTAAACTTCTCTAAAACATATTTTTTGAGAGGATTTCGGCCCATCCCCACATTAGCTTCGAAATAAGTCACTTTTTATCCATTATAAACCAAATATGACTTTATTATAAAATAATATTGTAAGTTTTCCGTAAGGTGCCCCTCCCCTCCCTTATAAAAGGGAACCTCCTCTCTATTCTTTTCACACAATTTGGAGCCTTAAATCTCGGAAAACCCCTGAATATTTCCCTTATAAACTTCCTTAGAAAACCTTTAGAGGTTCTTGGCTCCTCAAAAGACCAACTCAAATGCCTTAAGATGTAACTTAAAAGAGGTGTGTCGTAGAAGATGTAATCTCTTCTACCGATTTATTCAAGTTTCTTTCTTCTTCAACTACTTCTTATTTAGTTTTTTCATTATAAATTAATAAAATCAGTATCACTAATATATTTATATGTTATTTTAAATATGAAACAACCCCATTTCACCTTCTATCCATCCTATGGAAAACGAAATCACCGAGCGTGCGTACGTGCAGAATATAGTCTCCACAATGTGGTGTAATCCATTTTTCCAACACCACCTTACTTGGATGGGTATAATGGTGGAAATAATAACTATATATTATTATTATAAAATGAATATAATTATTAGATATTATATCATCAACTCCAATTCCATTCAATAATTATGGAAATGATATCATCGCTCGTGCGTGCGTACGGATTATCGTCTCTACGATGCGATGAGATTCATTATCCATGGTAGACATTCAAGAATGAATATAACGTATATATAATAAGTAATCATAAAACATATTACATAATAATTCTATTTTATTTATGTATATATGTGTGTGTCATTTACTTCCATTCAATTTAATAAGGAAACAAAAATAGCGTTCATGCGTACGTACGGCCTACAGTTTCCATGAACGGTGTGTTCCATTTCATTTAATTATCTTTTATGTATATAAACATATATACCGAATATATATTATATATAAATAATTTTTTACATTATGGAATTATGTAAATCAGGATATAATTAATAATATCAAGAACAACAAATCAAAACACTTACGATAAATGAAACGATTTTATCCAAAGCGCTTCTTTAACATGGAATTTACAAAAGAATGGGTAATATAAAGTCATAAGTGAACCATATATGATATCATAACAATGAATATGATTATGTAATAAGTCAATGAAATTATTTAAATAATTATACAGATGCTTCGGATACTTACGAAGCATATCAGACATAAGGTTAAGGGCTACTTTTTCAATATCGTTTTTATCGGAAATTGTTTATTCTAAAGTATTTACTGCGGTTATGTTCATCATCCATGTCTATTTCCACTCAAAATGTTTTCATAAAATGTTTACTATTATTCCATGTATTCTTAAAGTAATTTTTACCCTTTTATGACTTTTACCGCAAGGTATGTATGTAATCTTTCTTTTGTTTACCATACGAGGTATTCTTTTTTACTTTTCCCGCAAAAGTATGAGGAGAATGTTTTTTTAACTTATACAGCATGAACATATTTTTACGGCTTCATAATACCTCATTTTCATGAAGGTTACTATACAATATTGCATGATTATTTTCTAAAAAATCCTTTACTCTTAAAATTGCATCGCATTTTGTGAAAAGAAAGTGATTTTTAAGAAGAAAGGATATTTTCCTCAAGAATTCATTTCAAGTGTTTTATAAAAAAAATTCCATCTAAAATGACACTATTTAATATTTTTATGTTTCCAGTATAATGTATCCATTATTTATATGTTTTTATTTTTATTATGATGAAATGATATCCATTTTTTATGGATTATGTTATGATGACATGATGTTTAAAAATCCCTTTCTATTACATGTGTTATCCTATGATGTACGATTTATGGTTTGTGGCACACGAAGGAATGATTTCATTATGAGATGGGTTTGACCTATATCTCCCTCAAATTCATTGGGTAAAGATTTATATATCATGAGATAGACATGGCTGGAATGGCAGGTTAATCCGATTCAGTGATACAGGACTAGAATGAGGAGTGAACTCGATTTAGTAAAGGAATTTGTCCACTAAGATGATCTTGGAAGCAATGACTTGGCTAATAAGGAAATAATATCATGTGATTAATGGTTTTCCACAATTACATGTTTTATTACCATGCTATTTTATCATGATTTATGTTCTTCTATGATATATTCCCTACTAATGTCCATGTTTTATGGCATTGCCCAAGATTTTGATGTTTAGATTTTATGTTCATGTTTTTGCATTCAAATGTTTATGGATTGTTTTATATTGCATATCTTAACCCTTACTGAGCATTTGAGCTCACCCTTTTTATGTTTTCTTTTCCCTAGGATATAAGGAATGTTTTTAGGTAATAAAACAAATAGGGGAATATCATTATGGGAGATATTGAAGATCTTTCACCACAATTAGAAGATTTTGTTTGGAGTTTCCAAAGACACTAAACTATTACGGTCCTTGAGTGTTGGTTTTTGTTATGTATTAATTATTCTGCAAATGTAATTTAATGTCCATGTACATCAGGCATGGGTCTCTATAGTTGGTATCAGAGTAAAGGATTAGTTATCCTTTGGAAACTACAATGAGAAAACTGTAGTGAGATCCCTATAGATATTTCTAAGGTATGTCTAGGGATGTCCCTAAGGTTATGTATAAGTATAGGTTTTATTATTATAATTAGGGAAATAATATTAGAATAAATCCTAATATGTTAGATATTTAAGGTACTCCCCCTTTATTAAGTTGTTTTCAAAGCATGATTTTTGCCTCACACTATTCATTTTGGGTTTTAGGCGATGGATGGAACCCAAAGGAACCGTGTTGATCAATGCAATGGAAAATGAAATGATTGTCCTCCTGAACAAAAAATGTTATGGGAGATGGAGTGGAAAAAAAATATTCCTATAATTACACAAGCTATGAATCATTCTGGATTTCCAAATGAGCATAGAAGGGAGCAATATTCTATTGAGTCCTGCATGGGGCTATGTTCACTTTCTTTCAATCGGTATTCTGATCCACCTACTTCTGATCAATTTATCAGTACCATTGAAAAGATATTTTCCATACTTCGCTGTTCAAAACATGAAAAAGTCATTTTAGCTGTTTACCGTTTAGAAGGTGAATCAGACCAGTGGTGGACTCTAATTAAGAACACAAGGCCCCAAAATGAAATTGCATCCATGGAATGGGACAAGTTCAAGAATATGTTTTTTAAATAAGTACTTCCCTCGTATTCTTCGAAAAAAGATGGAAAAGGAGTTCCTTGAGCTTAAGAAAAATGATGAAGAATCTGTTGGTATATACTAGGTGAATTTTACAAGGCTTATAAGGTATGCATCTGGATTTATCATTCAACCTGAAAGAAAAGTTGATCGATTCTTCAGTGGATTAAAACCTAGTCTTCAAAGGGCATTAGATATAAGATTCCTCAGTAGCTATGAAGAAATTGTGTGTTGTGCTATCAAGGTAGAACTGGAAGTTGGTGTTACATATCCATCTCATGGTTTTCACAAGAAACGAAAGATAGAGTTCAAGGAAAAATCTCAGAACAATGGTGAAAAGAAGTTAAATGTTTCTTTATGCTCAATGTGTGAAAAAAAGCATGGTGGATATTGTCTAAAAGGTACTAGAAAATGTATCATGTCTGGAAAAGAAGGTCATCGAGTTTCTGAGTGACAAAGTAATGGGAAAAATGTTTCTATTGACGTGAATAGCGAAAAGACTACAAAGAACGCTCCACCAACACTTCATTGCAACAAGTGAAAGAAAATGGGGAATTATGCTAACCAATGCCCTAGTCCAAGGGTTAATGATGATCGACATCAACAAACTATTAAGGAAAATGACAAAGGGAAGTCACATGTGATCACTATTGGTGATGTTGAGTATGATAACGATGTGGTGGAATGATTATGTGTTTTTATAACGGGATTCCAAAATAATGTTGTGGAATCTCAATTATAGTATCGTGCAATATTGGAATATCTATTTATTATTTTATGGTACCAGTAACCGTGAAAAGTGATTGAAATATTTTGGAAAATAGATGATATTCGCATAATGAAGGGATATAGAGAGAATAATATGTTTGATGGTATTCATGAGCTCATGATTGATATAAGGACAATGTGATATCATGGTTTGAGTATATAGAATTTTTGGAATTTTGGTATGTGGAAAAAGTTCATTTTTGACAGCATTCATGTTTTCACTAAAGTTAAATGGGTATTCATTTTTCAAGAGAATGCATGAATAAGGAATTCACATGTTTGGATTTTGACCAACAAGATATATCTTATGATATACGGGTGATAAATTATTGTATTCAATGCTTGGTAGATGACCATTATAGTAATCGTTTTATTTATACAATGAGATTGGACAAATGTATTTTAGATAAACCTAAAGGTTCGAAGAGATTATGTTAGACATCAGATAGTATTTTTTAAGGATATAACAAATTTTTATGTTATAATAAGAATAGTTTTAGAAAAAGGACAACCCGTAAGATGAGGGACAACCCGTCGTGTCAGACAAGGATGTAAGAATTGAACCCACAACCGAAGTGCGATGGGCCTTTATCGCCTACCACTTGCCTATATGAAGTCCCTGGTTAGTAGAAACTAGTGTTATTTTATTAAGATCTATGATAGATGAAGTATATGTCCATTTTAGCAATCATATATTATTAATATTAGCCTCTATGGAATTATGTATATTTAATAAATTGTACTGAACTTTTTGCGATAGAAACATATGGAAAAACCTATCAATCTATCGCATGATCTGCTAATACATCATGAATTAGAAATTCAAATTCATTAAAGAGATGAAGTGGAAATTGTTCAAGGAACAAACAACGATGTGATTATACCAAAATCAAGTAAGTATTTCTTTTAATTCAATAATTCTTCAACATTAGGGAAATGATTTTGAAAACTAAAAATGTTGTCCTAGTACCCTCATACCCGATGAATTAGATGGTACCTTAAATCATAAGAAATTTATGGATTTGTGAATGATGGATTTTCATAGCCATGTTCTCTACCACTCTCTATCAGAACTTTATGGTTATATTTCTCTTCCATATCCATATTTTCAGCTATGTTCTCTTATGTGGAAACCTGGAGATGGGTTAATTTTTATAACCTTTATGTTTCATACTTTTGTTTTTAAAATTATGTTTTGGAATTCCTCTTTACGATGTGGGTTTCTATGAATGAATCCTTCAAGTAGTGAACCATTTATAACCCCGATGAATTTTAAGGGAGAAATTGATTTTAAGAGGGGTATAATGTAACACCCCCATATTTTATGAGAAATATTTTTAATTTCATTGATGTCTTGTGTTTTAAGCTACAACAAGATTATATTATGCTATACGAAACACCATATTAGCTTGAATTATATAGAAAAACTATTCTATGTTTGTGTTCCACGCTAGAGAAACCTTCGTCATTAGTGTGTTTTGTACGCAATACCGAGTTTCAAAAAATGAGACATTATTATACTATTATTATGAACTAGCAATTACGAATAGTAATACAGACTTTTTGAAATTTTATAAACTTTATCTATCAAAATGGATTTCATTTTTGGATTCCGAATATCAAATTTAGCATAGGGTGAATTTTTCGTATTTTTTTGAAAACATTAAATTTTTGATGAATAGGGAAAACACTGTGTTACTATTTAAAAACCAACATTTAATCTAAATAATAATTTATTTTATTTTTATTTATTTTGGGTCAAAATATATACATAATACCTATATAAGTTCAATGTAATTCATTGGATTTAATTTATAAAAATTTTAGAGATATAAAAATTATATTGCAATTTTTACTGCCTTTTACCCACCTCCTAGTAGAATTTGAAAATATAAATAAAACATCATTTTTCAACTTCTGTGAGTTGAATTTCAAAAATCCAATAGACACAGTTGATATCAGTATGTAAAATGTGGTCCAACGAGATGAATTTTTTTTGGTGAATATTATCTTTTAACTTTTATTTACCACGGTTAAAAGTAAATAGGGTAATTAAGGGTAAAAATTATATTATTATTACCCTAACACTTGTCCTAATTCTATTGGATAAGTTTAATTCGACCAAAAGGTACCTTAGGAATAAAATATGACCCTTTAGGTCCATTTGGATTAGATTAGGACACTTATTATTATTTATTTCAAAGAAGAGTTAAAAAGGTTAAAATCAAAGTTTAATAACTAAAACATATTTAATATAGGGTTATACGTAAGAACAATTCGACTATAAATATTAATTATAAAGATAAAAAATATTTCCTACATAATGGTATTTTATTTATAATTTTTAGACATTAAATAATTTAATTTATTTATGACACAATGATGATGTAGTAATAACCTTATTAATGAAATATTAACATAATTGATATTATAAATACCTAAATGAATGTAATTTGAGACTTTTTATGAAATCCAATAAATTTTTAAGTTAATATGACATGTTTTTACTGATTTAATTAAATTTTTTCGACGTAATCATGTTGTTATGATTTTCACAAAAATATATTACCAAATAGTGTCGAAATTGACATAAAATAGTTTTTAAAATAAATATTATATTATTAATTGATATTTTATTCCTAAAAATATAATGTTCGATCAAATGAAATAGATAAAGATATATATATTAATAATGAACCACTTTGGTTTTGATCGGCATTTTATCATAAGTTTATTAACCCAATAGTGTAAGAATACAAGAAGACACGGTAATAATTAAATTATATAACTTAGAGTTAAATCTAAATGATCAGGTTAAAATAAAAACCTAAACTTGTCTAAAACCTATTGGTTGTGATGATTTCGACTCATCCCTACTATATCTTATAAATAAGTCACTTTGGATCCATTATAAATTTAATATGAGTTTATTATAAAATAATATTTTAGGTTTTTCCTAAGGTGCCCCTCTCCTCTCTTATAAAAGGGCACCTCCTCCCTCTTCTATTCACACAATTTGGAGCCTTCATGATCGGCCAAAACATTCCCATTTCACTTATAAACATCCCTATAAATAGTATAGAGGTTCTGGTCTCCTCATAATACCAACTCTAGTGCCATAAAAGGAAGCTTAAAAGAGGTGCGCCGAAGAAGAGGTAATGTCTTCTAACGATTCTTTCAAGTTTATTTCTTCTTCATCACCATATTCTTTAGTTATTTAATTATAAAGTAATAACATAAGTATCAATAATATACTGATATGTTTTTATAAATATGAAAAAAGCACATTTCACCTTCTATCTATCCTACGGAAAACGAAATCACCACCCGTGCGTACGTACAAAATATCGTCTACACAATGTGGTGTAATATGTTTTTCTAACACCACCTTACTTGGATGGGTATAATGGAAGAAATAATAACTATATATTATTATTATAAAATTATTATAATTATGAGATATTATATCATCCACTTCAATTCCATTCAATAATTATGGGAATGATATCATCGCTCGCGCGTATGTACGGATTACCGTCTCCACGATCCGATGAGATTCATTCTCCATGTTAGCCATTCAAGAATGATTATAAAGTATATATAATAAGTCATCATGAAACAAATGACATAATAATTCTACTCTATTTATGAATATATTTTTGTGTCATTTACTTCTATTAAATTTTATAAGGAAACGAAAATAGCATTCATGCGTACATACGATCTACCGTCTCCATGAACGGTGTGTTGCATTTCATTTAACAATCTATTACGTATATATATATATATATATAATGAATATATATTATATATAAATAGTGTTTTACATTCTGGAATTATGTAAATCATGATATAAGTAATAATGTCAAGAAAAACAAATCAAAACATGTACGATAAATGAAACAATTTTACCCAAAACACTGCTTTAACATGGAATATACAAAAGAACGTGTAATATAAATTCATAAGTGAACCATATATGAAATCATAACAATGAATATTATTCTATAATAAGTCAATGACATTATTTAAATCATTTTACATGAGGTTTGGATATGTACGTAGCTTATCCGACATAAGGTAAGGGACAACTTATTCAAACTCGTTTATAACCGAGATTGTTTATTCGTAAGTATTTACTGAGGGTATGTTCATCATCCATATCCATGTTCTCTAAAAATGTTTTCATAAACTTTTTAGTATTATTCCAAGTATGTTTAATGTCATTTTTACCCTTTAATGACTTTTTACCACAAGGTACATATGGAATCTTTCTTTTGTTTACCATACGTGGTATTCTTTTGAATTTTCCGGCAAAAGTACGAGGAGAATGTTATTTTAACGTATACAGTGTGAATGGATTTTTACGGTTTCATAATACCTATTTTTAATGATGCTTCCTCTACAATATTTCATGATTATTTTCAACAAAATCCTTTTCTTTTAAAATTTCATGGCATTTTGTGAAAGGAAAATGATTTTAAAGAAGAAAGAATATTTTCCTCAGGAATTCATTTCAAGTGTTTTATCAAAACTATTTTCCATATAAAATGACATTATTAAATATGTATTTGTTTCTTTTATAATGTATCCATTATTTATATGGTTTTATTTTTCTTATGATGAAATTATATCCATTTTTATGGATTATTTTATGATGGAATTATGTTTAATAATCCGATTCTATTACATGGTTTACTCTATGATGTATGATTTATGGTTTTTGGCACACAAAGGAATGATTTCATTATGATATGGGTGGGACCTATATCTCCCACCAATTCATTGGGTAAAGATTTATATCTCATGAGATAGACAAGGCTAGAATGGCAGGTTAATCCGGTTCAGTGATACAAGACTGAAACAAGGAGTGAACTCGATTCAGTAAGGGACTTTGTCCACTAAGATGGTCTTGGAAGCAATACATTATATACTAAAGAAATCATATAATGTGATTAATGGTTTTACAAAATTTCATGTTTTATTACCATTCTATTTCATCATGATTTAAGTTCTTCTATGATATATTCCGTACTTACTTCCAAGTATTATGGCATCGCTCAAGATTTTGATGTTTAGATTTTATGTTTATGTTTTTGCATTCAAATGTTCATGGATTGTTTTATGTTCCATATGTTTAACCTTACTAATCATTTGAGCTCACCCTTTTGATGTTTTCTTTTCACCAAGATATAAGGAAAGTGTTTAGGTAATAAAAAAAGGGGATGATCATTATGATAGATATTGAAGATCTTTCACCACGATTAGAAGATTTTGTTTCATGTTTCCAAAGACACTAAACTATTACGGTCCTTGAGTGTTGGTTCTTTTTATGTATTAATTATTCTGCAAAAGTAATGTAATGTCCATGTGCGTCAAGCTTTGGTCTCTACAGTTGGTATTAGAAGAAGGTTTTAGTTAAACTTTGGAAAATAAGATGAGAAAACTTTAGTGAGATCCATAGAAATATTTCTAAGGTATGTCTAGGGATGTCCCTAAGGTTATGTATAAGTATAGGTTATAATCCAAGAATTATGGTAACGATATTAGAATTAAACCTAAGAAGTTAAATATTATATTATTAATTGTTATTTTATTTCTAAAAACCTAAGGTTAGTCCAAATGACTTAGATAAGATTATATATATTAAAAATAAACAACTTGGGGATCATTTGGCTTGATATAGCAATTTTATTAACCTTATAGTGTAAGAAAACAAGAAGACACGGTAAAAGTAAAATTATCTAGATTAAAGTTAAATATAAATGATAAGGTTAAAATAGGAACCTAAACTTGTCTAAATTATATTGGATGAAATTATTTCGACACATCCCCACCTTATCTTAGAAATAAATCAATTTGGAGCTATTTAAAACCGAATTAGGCTTTATAATAAAATAATATTTTTAGTTATTCCAAAGGTGGCCCTCTCCTCCCTTATAAAAGGGCTCCCCCTCCCTCTCTTCCTCACACCACATTGAGCCTTCAAGCTCAGCCAACCCCTGCCAAATTATCTTCTCCACTTCCCTAGATACATCCTAGAGGTTCTGGCCTTCCTCAATGACCAATTTTAGTACCCTAAGAGGAGGACTCAAAGAGGCACATCAAAGAAGAGGTAATGTCCGTTACCGATTCTTTCATCTTTATTTCTTCTTCCACTTCTTCTTCTTAGGTTGTTTCATTATGAAGTAATATCATCAGTATCACTCATATCCTGATATGTTATTATATGTATGAAACAACCCTATTTCACCATCTATCCATCCAACGAAAAATGAAATCACCGAGCGTGCGTACGTACGGAATACCTTCTCCACGTCGTAGTGTAATCTATTTTCTACCACCACCTTACTTGGATGGGTATAATGGTGTAAGTAATAACTATATATGATTATTGTAAAGTGATGTTGATTCTAAAATAGTATACATACACTCAAATACAATTCAACGATCATGAGAATGATATCATCGCTCGGGCGTACGTACGGGCTACCGTCTCCACGACGCGATGAGATTCATTCTCCACGTTCACCATTCATGAATGATTATAAAGTATATATAATAAGTAATCATGAAATATATGACATAATAATACTACTGTATTTATGTATATATATATTTATGTCATCTACTTAATTCCACTCAATTCAATAAGGAAATGAAAACAGTGTTCATGCGTACGTACGGCCTACCGTCTCCATGAACAGTGTATTTCTTTCCATTTATCGATCCATTATATATATGTATATTCTGAATATATATTATATATAAATCATGTTTTATATTCTGGAATTAAGTAATCATGATCTATGTAATCATACGAATAATTACAAGTTAAAACACGAACGACAAATGAGACGATTTTACCCAAAACGCTACTTTAACATGATTTTACAAAAGAACGGGTAATATAAAGTCATAAGTGAACCATATATGATATAATAATAATGAATATGATTCTGTAATAAGTCAATGACATTATTTAAATTATTATACAGGAGGTTCGGACACTTACGATGAAAATCAGACCTAAGGTAAGGGAAATATCACAATCTCATTTTTATCCGAGATTGTTTATACTTTGGCATTTACTGGGGTGTATTTTATCTTCCACATCCATGTTTCCTCAATATGTAATATTGTTTCCATCCACCTACAATTTTTTAGATCCAATTTTACCCTTCGGTGAGTTTTTAGTAAAAGATATGAAAGGAATCTTTTGTCGTTTTTCGTACGAGGTACTTTTTGACTTTTCCGATAAAAGTACGAGATGAATGTTTTTTTACTTATATGGAATGAATGGATTTTTAAAACATTATTTTCAAGAAGCTTCCTTTACAAATTTTTTATTTTATTTTTAATCAACTTTTTTTAGTTTTGAATTTTATGACATGTTAAGAAAGCAAAAGTGTTTTTGAAGAAGAAATGATATTTTCCTCAAGAATGGAGTTCAAGTGTTTTATCAAAATTATTTTCCATCTAAGATAATAAAGGGTTATGTTTATATCCCTATTTTTACATTGATTTGACTATGTTGTGAAGGAATTATTTTTATGAATTCCTTTATCTTATATGAATTGTTTTATGATGTCACGATGTTTAAGATTCCCATTTTTATTACAAGGGTTACGCTATGATGTATGGTTTATAATTTTTTGGCACACATAAGAATGGTATCATTATGAGATGGGTGGGACCTATATCTCCCTCTAATGCATTGGGTAAAGATTTTATATCTCATGAGATAGACATGGCTGGAATGGTAGGTTATACCGGTTCAGTGAAGGAGGACTGAAACGAGGGTAACTTGGTTCAGAAATGGAATTTGTCCACTAAGATAGTCTTGGCAATGAGTCTTGACTAATAAGAAATGAATCTCTATGATTATGTGTGTATGCCACAAAGTTTCATGTTTTTTGTTATGATTATTGGGATTTCATTTCACTACTATGATTTATCCCATGTTATGAAATTATGCTCTCTTTTTCAGGTTGAGATTTCCAAAATGTTTTGTTCTTATGAATATGATGTGATTTATATTTATTTTTTTTACACTTGCTGAGTATTTGAGCCCACCCTTTTATGTTTTCTTTTCCCCAGGATATAAAGAAAGGTTTTAGGTAAAAAAAGGAAGTCCTTTATGGTATATGTTGATGATTTTTCACCACGATTAGAAGATTATATTCCGAGTTTCCAAAGACACTAAACTATTACGATCCTTGTGTGTGTGTTTTTGTTATGTACTATGTATTCCACAAAAGTAATGTAATGTCCATGTACATCAAGCTTCGGGTCTCTACAGTTGGTATAAGAGGAAATGTTTAGTCAACCATTTGAAACTAGGATGCGAAAACATTAGTAAGATCCCTAGAGATATTTCTAAGGTATGTCTAGGGATGTCCCTAAGGATAAGTATACGTATAGGATATAGTCCGAGAACTATGGTAACGATATTAGATTAAACCAAAGATGTTAGATATTGAAGTCACTCCCCCTTTATTATGATTTTTTCCTCTCACACTATTCTTTTTGGGTTTTAGAAAATGGCTGGAAACAAGATGATTCACGATAATGGAGGATATAATGGACAATGGAATGATATTTTTCATGAGCAAACAAATGAAATGGGATTTGGAAGACTAAACATCATTATTATGCTGAATCAGAAATCTCATAATTTGATCAATAAAGTAAAATTTGTTAAGTATCCTGACATGGCTAATAAGAGAAAGATGGAGTTTCGTGATGATCATAGAGGAAAGAAAGGTCAATTTTCCCTATGTAAATCATGTGGGAAGAGGCATCAAGGAGAATGATTCAAAGGAACTGGAAGATGCTTTGGGTGTGGAAAAGAAGGACACAAAACCAGTAAGTGCAAAGGAAAACGTTCAGTTAACACCCAGGATAAGGATAATGGTATTGCTACGACATCAGCAATGGGTAAATGTTTTAAATGTGGAATGTACGGGCATTATGCACACCAATGACCTAAGGGAAAGTCTCATGAAGAGAATCAGTATGGTCGTATGGGTAGTATTTATGTTGATGATGATGAAGAGACTACAAATGTTATGTGAGATGAAAGAATTTTTGAAGCTCGGTCAATGGTTTAAGAATGTAGTGGAATGACTACATGTTTATAATGTTTAATGTTGTATAAGTAATCTCATGGTACTATGGAATAAAGAGACATCTAAGTATTGTTACACTGTTGTCTTTCCTTGAGTTTTGAAATTGAATGACTAATGGTTCCAGTATCCACGAAAGGTTATTCAGATATTTTTTGGAATGTAGATGATATGCACATAATGAAGGGATAAGGAGAAAATTAAATGTTTTATAGTATTCATGAGCTCATGACTGATATAAGGAGAAGGTTATATCATGGTTTGAGTATATAGAATTTTTGGATTTTGGTATGTGGATAGAGTTAACTTTTGACTGCATTTATGTTTTCACTAAGGTTCAATGGGTATTCATTCTTCAAGAGAATACATGATTAAGGTATTCACATGTTTGTAATTTGACCAACAAGATATATCTTATGATATATGGGGGATAAATGATGGCATTCACGTGATCATTTTCTTTATACTATGAGCTTGGACCGAAGTATTTTAGATAAGCCTAAAGATTGGAATGGATTATGTTGGACATAAGTTAGTATTATTTAAGGATAAAACTTTTTGGATATTGATGATGGGATGTTATAGTAATATAGCTTTAGATAAAGGACAACCTGCAGGACGGGCGACAACCCATCGCATCGGACAAGGCTGTGGGAATCGAACCCACAACCCAAGTGCGACTGGACTTTATCGCCTACCACTGGCCTACAGGAAGTCCCTGTTTAGTAGAAACTAGTTTTATTTTATTAAGTAGTATGATATATGAAGTATAAGTTCATTTTTGGAACCATATACGATTAATCTTACCATAAGATGGACTTATAACTTATTCTTAAAAGAGATGAAATTACCCATCATTCTATCAAATGATCTGCTAACACATCACGAATAACAAATTCAACTTCATTTCTTTAAGGGATGAAGTGGAAATTGTTCAATTCACAAACAACAGTGAGATTGTACCAAAATCATGGAAGTATTTATTTTAATTCATCAACATTAGGGAAATGATCTTGAAAACCAAAAATGTTGTCTTAGTTCTTTTATATCTGATGAATCAGATGGTACCTTAGATTGTCACAAATTTATGGATTTTTGATTGATAGCTTTTCCATAGCCATGTTCTCTACCACTCTCCATCAGAACATGATGGTTAGATTTCTCTTCCATATCTATATTTTAACCTATGTGGAAACCCAGTGATTAGATTATTTGGGTAACCATTACGTTTCATACTTTTGTTTTTAAAGATTGGTTTTGGTATTCCTTTTTACGATGTGGGTTTATATTAAAGAAACTTTCAAATAGCAAATCATTTATAACCCCGACGAATTTCGAGGGTGATATTCATTTTAAGGGGGGTAGAATGTAACACCCCGATATTTTATTAATCTCTTGTGTTGTATGCTACACCATGATTACTTTGCACTATACGCAACACCGTATTAGCTTGCAGTATACGCAACACTATTCTTGGATCGTGTTACACAAAATTTTGATAATAGTTATTCTACGCAACATTGAGTATATATATATATATATATATATATATATATTCAATGTATAAATGAAATATTGTTGGATTATGTTATACAAAACAATGAAAGATTCTTGCACAGCACGCAACCCTGACTTGGCTTGCATTACATGCAATCACGACCTTCCTCGATAGTGTGTGTTGTACGCAATACCGGGTTTTACTAAACAACGATATGTTATTATAATATTATTATGAACTAGAAGTTATGAATAGTATTAACTAAAATTTTAATCTTATAACATTATTATTCGTCTTTCACATTTTCTAAAACATGGTATAAGAACAATATAAATATTTCAGGTAAAATAAGTATTTTTCAAAAAATGAAGTTTTGCCACCTTTTGATGGCACACCCACATTAAATCTAGTTTTTGACATGTTTATAAGTTCAATTTGACAAAATAATATTCTTATTTGGAATAATGAAATAAAAATTTACTTTGGATAAAATTTTCATATTATTCTGGTAACTTTCATATTTTGATGAATAATAAAAACACGCTATATTTTAATTAAAAACAACTTTTTGCATCACAATAATTTATATGGTTAAATTATAATATTGAATGGTTTTAAAGTATAAATAGAAAATATTTTTACCATTTAATTTAATTTATGTCATTATCATTGATCCACCTTGAATTCGTAGGATAAATCAATTCAATCTTTTGCAATGTTTTAAAGAAAAACATGTTTTCTTTCGACAATGGGATTAATATTAATTTAATTTCTGCAAATTTTGTGTATTGAATTTGGAAAAATGGATTCCATATTTGGAATCAGTGGATCCAAATTATGTTAATAAGCTACTTTTTATTTTTGGGAATTATGAATAGTAACTACGGTAAATTTTATTTACCATAATGAATGGTAAATCGGGTAATTAAGGGTAAATATAATGTTATAAAATTACCCTAAGAAATGTCAAAATACTATTGGATGACTAAAAGTCGACTCATATCACCTATGGGTCAGATTAGATTCATTTAATGGACTTTTTTCAATGAAAATAATTTAATTATTATTAAAACCAAAGAATGTGACAACATGTCACTTTCTTAAATCTTATAAGTATAATAATTTTAATTTAGTGATACACTTCATGAAACTTCGAAAATTAATAGTCTACAGAACTCTAACACAATTATATACATCATTGAAATTTATTTAGAATTTTTAGGGATTAAATAATTATCATTTATTATGACATAAAGATGATGCAGTAATTGTCTTATTAATGAAATATTGACATAATTGATGTTATAAATACCCAAATAAATGTAATTTAAGACTTTTTATAAATTACACAAATTTTATAGGTTAATATGACATGTTAGTGTTTATTTAATTAACTTTTTGCAAACTAATAATTCTGTTATGAGTTTCACAAAAATCAATTACTAAATAGTGTCAAAATTGACATAAAATAGTTTTTAAATCAAATATTATATTATTAATTGTTATTTTATTCCTAAAAATCTAAGGTTCTGCAAAATGACTTATATACGGTTATATATATTAATAATAAACAACTTGGGGATCTTTTGTCTTTATATAGTAAGTTTATTAACCTTATAGTGTAAGAAAACAAGAAGACACGGTAAAAGTAAAATTATCTAACTTAAAGTTAAATATAAATGATATGGTTAAAATAGGAACCTAAACTTCTCTAAATTCTATTAGATGAAATTATTTCGACCCATACCCACCTTATCTTCTAAATAAATCAATTTGGAGCTATTTAAAACCGAATTTTCCTTTATAATTAAATAATACTTTTAGTTATTCCAAAGGTGCCCCTCTCCTCCCTTATAAAAGGGCACCCCTCCCTCTCTTCCTCACACCACATTGAGCCTTCAAGCTCGGAAACCCCATGCCAAATTATCTTCTACACTTCCCAAGAAACATCCTAGAGGTTCTGGTCTTCCTCAATGACCAATTTTTGTAGCCTAAGAGGAGGACACAAAGAGGCGCTTCAAAGAAGAGGTAATGTCCGTTACCGATTCTTTCAACTTTATTTCTTTTTCCACTTCTTCTTCTTAGGTTGTTTAATTATGAAGTAATAAAATCAGTATCATTCATATACTGATATGTTATTATAAGTATGAAACAACCCTATTTCACCATCTATCCATCCTACGGAAAATGAAATCACCGCGCGTGCGTACGTACGGAATACTGTCTCCAAACCGTGGTGTAATCTATTTTCCACCACCACCTTACTTGGATGGGTATAATGGTGTAAATAATAACTATATATGATTATTTTAAAGTGCTATTGATTCTGAAATAGTATACATACACTCCAATACAATTCAACGATCATGAGAACGATATCATCGCTCGTGCGTACGTACGGACTACCGTCTCCACGACGCGATGAGATTCATTCTCCACGGTAACCATTCATGAATGATTATAAAGTATATATAATAAGTAATCATGAAATATATGAAATAATAATACTAATGGATTTATGTATATATATATGTATGTCATCTACTTAATTCCACTCAGTTCAATAAGGAAACGAAAACAGCGTTCATGCATACGTACGACCTACCATCTCCATGAACGGTGTATTTATTTCCATTTATCGATCCATTATATATATTTATATTCTGAATATATATTATATATAAATCATGTTTATATTCTGTAATTAAGTAATCATGATCTAAGTAATCATATGAATAATTACAAGTTAAAACACGAACGACAAATGAGACGATTTTACCCAAAACGCTGCTTTAACATGAATTTACAAAAGAACGGGTAATATAAAGTCATAAGTGAACAATATGTGATATAATAACAATTAATATGATTCTGTAATAAGTCAATGACATTATTTAAATCATTATACAGGAGGTTCGGACACTTACGAATCAAATCGGACCTAAGGTTAGGGAAATATCACAATCTCATTTTTATCCGAGATTGTTTATACTTTGGAATTTACTGGGGTGTATTTTATCATCCACATAGATGTTTCCTCAATATGTAATATGGTTTCCATCCACCTACAATTGTATAGATCCAATATTACCCTTCAGTGATTTTTTGGTAAAAGATATGAAAGGAATCTTATGTTGTTTTTCGTACGAGGTACTTTTTGACTTTTCCGACAAAAGTACGAGACGAATGTTTTTTTACTTATATGGCATGAATATATTTTTAAAATATTATTTCCAAGAAGCTAACTTTACAAGTTTTCAAGTTTTTTTTAATCAACTTCTTTTAGATTAGAATTTTATGACATGTTAAGAAAGGAAAAGTGTTTTTGAAGAAGAAAGGATATTTTCCTCAAGAATGGAGTTCAAGTGTTTTATCAAAATTATTTTCCATCTAAGATAATAAAGGGTTCTGTTTATATCCCTATTTTTACATTGATTTTACTATGTTGTGATGGAATTATTTCTATGAATTCTTTTATCATATATTAATTCTATTATGATGTCACCATGTTTAAGATTACCATTTTTATTACATGGGTTACGCTATGATGTATGGTTTATGATTTTGTGGCACACATAAGAATGGTATCATTATGAGATGGGTGGGACCTATATCTCCCTCCAATGCATTGGGTAAAGATTTTATATCTCATGAGATAGACATGGCTGGAATGGTAGGTTATACCGGTTCAGTGAAGCAGGACTGAAATGAGGGTAACTCGGTTCAGAAATGGACTTTGTCCATAAGATAGTCTTGGAAATGAGTCTTGACTAATATGAAATGAATCACTATGATTATGTGTGTATGCCACAAAGTTTCATTTTTTACATTATGATTATTGGGATTTCATTTCACTACTATGATTTATCCCATGTTATGAAATTATGCTCTCTTTTACAGGTTAAGATTTCCAAAATGTTATGTTCTTAGGAATATGATGTGATTTATTTTTCTTTTGTTTTCCCTTAATAAGCATTTGAGCTCACCCTTTTATGTTTTCTTTTCCCTAGGATATAAAGAAAGGTTTTAGGTAAAAAAAGGAACATCTTTATTGGAGATGTTGATGATTTTTCACCACGATTAGAAGATTATATTCCGAGTTTCCAAAGACACTAAACTATTACGATCCTTGTGTGTGTGTTTTTGTTATATACTAAGTATTCTGCAAAAGTAATGTAATGTCTATGTACGTCAAGATTCGGGTCTCTACATGCTCTGACCAGAAAACTTCTCTAACATTTTAGATATGGTTTTTTGAACGCCTAGATCTTCCGATTTACAAGTTCAGGATAGTGGGAGGTATGGTTTGAACAAATGTTGTACTTGGGGTACAACTTCTTCAACTCATCTATCCAAAAGTTTGTGATTTATCAACGAAAACATCACGAGGGACTCCGGACCGATAGATTATGTTGGAGTTCACAAATTCATCGATAGAACGGGACCTGACCCCTTTGAGCAGTACTGCCTCTGCCCATATAGAAAAGAAATATACAACGGTCATGATCAACTTGAACTAGCGAGATGTCATCAGTGGATTGGGTCCCATGACATCGAGTCCTCATACTGCAAAGGTCCAAGAGTATATGGTAGTGTGAAGAGGTTCTAGTGGCCTATGCACAAAATTTGCATAGATTTGGAATGTATGTCACCTCTTGTAAAACTCAATACGACCACAGATCATGGAGGGAAGAAAATACCAAAAACTTCTGATCTAGTGGGATAGTTTTGTCCTTGTCTAATGAGATCCACAAAAATTGGCATGAACCTCCTTCATAACCTAAGAAATATCACCTCCTTGTATACAATGGAGGATAACACCCATCAAACTTGTGTCTCTAGATGATCTGCTCAAGGCCAGGACCACTCTGGATGGTAAACTGTAATGTGCATCATCAAAATTTCTCGTTCTTGGCTTGATCTGCTGGGAGATTTCAATGCTGGAGATAATAAAGAAAGGGGTTAACCCAGTCGAGATATACCTCAAATTCCATAGCAGGGGTACTTGGGGGTCTTTACATAGTGGCCTTGATGGTAAGATAGCTTACCTGTGGGCTATCATAATCATCCAGAGTGACAAGAGTAATGAATCTCTGGTGCCCCACCTGAATAATCAAATCATCCTGTCCAGGTTCCGTGAGAGATGCATCCAAGAGGGGCAGGACATTGGCTCGACCATTCTGCGAACAAGAGATATGGGTACCATATGACTGTGATGAGAACTCGACCATCAAATGGAGGGTACCTTCCAACAATGCTATGTGTTCTAGATTCCAGATGACATAGTGACCTTTGATATGCTTAATGACCGGTTCGGAGACCCCCTCCACATGTAAGTGGGGAAAATCAATCTCGATGCCCAGCTCGAGACTTGTGATGAGAGCATGGTGCTCAACCTCATTGTTGGTACAGCCTTCAGACTGCAAGAATTAATATGGTAGAACAACATGTGCTGGTGTAATGAAGATGATTCCTAGGCTCACTCTGTTATGCCTGGAATCATTGAGTCTTCTTCCAGTATGACTTCCAGAGGCACCATCAAATTAAATTTTCCAACATGGGACATATTAGTCTACTGAGATGATTTCCTCATCAAGAAAATAAAGATCCAAGGATTTTTTGGTGAGAGTTGGATGGGAATAAAGGAATTTTTCCAATTCCAGCCTCATGATGGACTTATTGGGAAAAAACTAGGTGTCAAAATATTTGAGGATCATTACCCCCCTGAGATATAAGGCCTATCAATATAGGTCCATTTACAATGTACATCAGCAGATTCACTCTGGATTCTAGCTGTATGTCATGATAAAGTAGGTAGTGACATATTTTAGGCACTGCGAATACCAGGGTGAGTCAGCTCTTCTTGATAGAGGAATATTTGGTCTCTGTATTGAGAAGACTGTAGATAAGATAGTACAAGAAAATTTCATGTCCCACGGTTGTTTTTCTATGGGATAAGTGAACCGAGGAATCACTCTATATCGGTAAAATAAAGGCTAAAGGCTTTCCAGAAAGGTGTGGCATTAGAACCAGAGGATGTGATTTGTAATTCTTTATTTCCTCAAATAAAGTCTACCACTTCTCATATTAATGATAATCGACACCCTTATTCATGATCCAGAAAAAGGGATTACACTTTTCTGATAGATTCGCAATTAATCATTGTATAAGGGATATATGGCCTTAAAAACATCGTATCTCCCAGATGTTGCTTAGAGGAGGCATATGGATGATGGCCTTTATCTTATCTTGATCGATCTTTATGCCACTGTATCTGACAATGATGCAGAGAAACATTTCAAAATTTATCCTGAAGGTGAACCTCAAGGGTTTCATCTTTAGGTGGCATATTCGAAGGTATCCAAACACTTTCTCAAGATCATTGAGATATTCCTGGGGATGGAAATATTGGACCACCAGGTAATCTACATAGCATTCCAGAAATTTCCCAAGGACCAACATAAATATGCGAGGCATCACATGCTGATAGGTGGCAAGTACATTCTAAAGACCAAAAGGCATTACTTGGTAACATAAAGTGCCTTGTGGTTCCCTAAAAGCCATAGGGTCTTCACCCTCTGAGGCCATTCAGTTTTGGTTATAACTGGAATACCCATCCATGATGGAGATGTTCTGGAACCTTATAGCAGAATCAATCAATAACTCTATCATAGGAAGGGGAAAATAATCCTTTGGATAGTTATGGTTGAGATCCCATAGGATGATGCAGACTCTGATCTTCCCGTTCTTATTCTTGATGGGAATAATTTTGGCTAACCATCTAGGGTAATAAACCTATTTCATGAAGTTTTCTCTGATGAACTTTTCAACCTCGTCCTTGACCACAACACCATGAGAAGGGTGCATCATTCTAGGAGGTTGTTTGAATCCATGATGATTCACTAGAAGACCAAGGCAATGGATGGAGACATGAAGATCTAGTCTAGGCATCTCTTCATAACTCAATGCAAAGACATCACAATGATGCTTTAGTAATTATACATAACAAGGTTGCTCTTAGACAAATATAGTGGCACTATTCAATGTCAGTTTCGGATCAATCTTGCTTCTGAGATTCACCTTTACTAGTTCATTGATCGTGGGGGAAACACCCTCCTCAAAGGCAAGAACAGCATCTTCCAGATTTTCTTCTTCATTCACACAGGATGGATCCTTGGCACGAGGTGATTCTTCTAAGTCGACAGATCTCAATGAGCCACTACTGCCAGCATGAGCGGTGGTGGACACCGTATTGGGAGAATTTTGTGCTGTCGAAATCATAGCGATTGAATTTGTTAACCCGATCCCATCTGGACTTTATACCAAAGGGTCCGATCGTGATGATATCAAATAAATAGTGATGTGTTGAGTTGATAGAAGTTCTCCCAGCCCAGAAAAACATGTAATTGTGCTTTATTTTTGGTGGCATGGGGAAAACATCCTGATACCTTATGGGAGTAGGGGTATAAGAGATCACTTGGGAATGATTTGTATAGGAATATGGTGTCATCTTTCGACATCACATGGACTTTGGAATATGTTCGCCCAAGTTCCAGAGATGAAAAAACATTGCCCCAAATCTTGAGTCATATAAACTAATGGGTAGATCGGGAAGATGTAGGCATTATATAGGCTCATCCATGGTTCTATCGCAACCGTAGCTAGTTCAACCTTGCTATCTAAGATCTGAATGTCCTTGCTCATGTAATAGTTGGTTTCTAAAAGACAATATTCCTAAGAGACAAAGGGAAACACATCTCATTTGTGTATTCATACTCGACAATTAGGAGAGTACATCAAACATTGGTGATATGAAGAGGGGATTGCCACATGTAGTTGGAGCCATGTCCTACCCATCAACATGTTGTAGGTGATGTCCTGCAAAACAAACATGAAATTAGTGTTGGATACTAGACCACAAGACTATGTTTTCAGGTAGATCTTGCAGATGGTGACTCTTCTATCAGGTCATAACCTTTAATTTTTTGGTCCTATGAGCTCAGATCATTCTCGGACATCCCCATCTTACGGAGTGTCAGTGTTGGGATATGGTTGTTCCTAGAACCCATGTCCACAAGACCACGATGATCCTTCACATCATTGAAGTGGATAATAATGTATAGTGGGGTGATGTTCCCCTATATGAGAGAGCCTTCATCTTCTCTAGAGAAAGAGATGATGTCTTGAAATTCTTTATGCTCGATTGCCTCTGCATAGAAGGATTTTGTAGCTGCTACCTCCACTTGATCTCGAGGGGGCTTTTCAAAGCCACAATAAGGTATTCATGCATATCTACTGATAGATGAAGAGACTCGAGGATAGAGATCCCCATAGGGAATCTAGGGAGATTCTTAAGAACATCATACTCTTGAGCCAGACATGAAATTCTACTAACATGAGGTCGATCCATGGAAAGAGGTATGGTGGGCCCTTCTGGCTGGACCAGCGATCGACTGGTGTTGGGAATATCCTTCTTCTTTCTATTCAAAACTAATGGAGAACCCAATTTATGTGGAATAGATGGGTGAGGCTAGTTTGTAATAGAGCGTGACTAATTGCAGAACGGTTGGGGAAGATTTGGCTGATCAGGTAACACAAATTGTGGCGAATGCAAACCTAGTGAAATCATATAAGAAAAGTGTGCATGTTGAGATCTATGCTGGGTATTTTTTTATGGTTTCAGTGGTATGAACTACCTGAAGAGAATTTCTGAATGAAGAATTATGAAGACTCAAATATCCTTGGTCTCGTTGATGCTAGCAACAACTGGGGATATTGGGACAATCTATTTGACGCTCCTCGTCATCAGGAATCTTGTCAGGTATACCAGCACCAGGATGTTAGCTGAAGTGTACCATTGGATATCACATGAAGAGTCCTCCACCACTAGAAAAATCCTAGGGGTAATCTCCATCTCTGATGGCATGAATTCGTCGAGTGTATAGGATGATGATGGCATCAGTGGTGGTATTTGTTTTCCCTCGATCCGTCGATGCTTATTCTTTTGGGAAGAGAGAGGTTGAGATGTCGACACAGAAGTAGTAGTTGTGGATGACACAAAAAATTCGAAAGTCTCGGGTCAATTTATACAAGCTTGGAAAATCACATGGGAATGGACTACTGCCTTACAATCCATCCAGCTATCATACATTTGGGACACGTGGTTAAGAACCTGTCGCCACTCACCTCTACTGTCACTATCAGTGTTAGGATGTATGGACACACTTTCCACCTTTTTTAGTGCTGTACCCAACCTAAATATGTTGTTATTAACATGTTCCTAAATCTATTCTTTGAAAATAAGGGTGTTCCCTAGGATCCGGTGAAGAGCAGTAATTAGGGCGATTAGTGATATCCGCTTCTTCGGGCCTCTAACATTCCAGCAACCATAGAATTCCCTATTCCAAGGAACATAGAAAATAATATGGGACCTAAGACTTATGGGATGTGTACATCCAGTATCTTATATCTGATAAGCGTGCTCTAGGAGACATTCCCGGTCAAGGGGCTGGAGAAGCCTTCTAGGGAGGCAGAACTTGGTTATCTCACTTGGGTGGTGGAGGTGTGCTATGCGGGGGCGCCTGAAAATTCTAAGGTGGACGCTACAAGGCCAGATGTTGTTCGTGGTGTGGTGGTACTATGTGAGGTTGTGGATGTGGTTATACCAGTAATTATTCCAGTTTCATGGGGGCTCTATTTGGGCCACTATGGTGGGCTCGGCCATTACAGCCCTTCTCACAGGAACCACATGAGGCAACAAACATTCCTGATTGTCCTACTACAAGGCTTCCTCTAGATAATGGCCCTTATCAAGGAAATCCTGTAATTATCCAATGTAATTTTGGGGGATATGAAAGAGGACCAGTTTGGTCCTATGGTTCCCCACACAGATTGTTAGTAGGAGTTCTTGATTCAGCGACATATCGAGGGCGTAGGTGTCTCCATTCCACCTTTTGACGAAGTCCGTGACGTGGTCATCATGAATCCTCTTTCACTTGAAGAGGTATTTAATACTCATATTCTGGGTGGTAGAGCTTGACTGGTAATGAAATTCCCTATGATGATCTTCCCAGCCTACTACTAACCCAATGTGTAACTAGTTTTACTATAAAAATGTGGGCCCTTCTAATTTTTGTACGAAACACCGAAGCTTGGTGGCCTTTGGCTATGTTTGAGTTACTTGAATGGGTCCACACCTTAAGATGATGCGAGGGAGATGCTGCAATGTGTCACCCGTCCCATTAAAGTGGGAGAAGGTGGGGTTCCCAAAACCCATGGCCCCAACATATCATCCACCCATGCCGGATATGGATTACCATCAGGCAAGATTTCCACCTATCGAGTTCCCAATTCCTCAAGATGGGAAATAAGTACCACTATTATATCATCTAGGTGGGGGTTCTTGTATTGACAAGGATACCTAATGGCCATTGAATTGGTAGGTTCTTCAACCTAATAAGTGGGACTTACTGCCCGTGGAGTGGATGTTGGGATGACCTATGAAGAGGTTGGGGGAACCTAGCCCATGTCTCAAGGATTATCATGCCACTCAAGAGAATTTGTGGAGGCATATCATTCCTTTTTTCTATAAGCTTCGGCTTTTATCCTATCTATGTGGGATGGATGGTTGGGGTCACCCAGAGGAAACTCTTCTAGGGGGAGTCATGTCTGTCCCTACCTCCCCAGTTGAGGAACACCGTAGTCTGGCCGTCACTCCGTATCACATTCCTCAAGGAGGTCATCGACCATATTTTTATGCTCCATGAGTTTTTTTCCCAACACAACCTTTTCGAGATCATCTTCCATCTTCTAAACTGAGTTAGATGGGTCAGAGGGCTTCACATCCCCATGATGTTTTTTCCATTATTGAGATTCCGACTGAGGGATAATGACTTGATAGGTATGGGAAGACCTAGAAAATATCATTACTGGTGAGTGATCCTTACCAATAGATCCAATTTGTGTGTAACTTGATCGGGGTGGGGGGGGGGGGGGTATGACCTCATGAAGGATCTATAACTCATTCCCTCCCTCTACTAGGTTGGTTATATTAAACATGACCCTTCCTCAAGGCATATCCTCAATGTATCCTTGAATGTCAGGCTAGCGCCCAATAGAAAAGAAGTGAAGTGTCGTGCACTACCCCCAGATATGGACCTGCATGTCGGGGAAGCCTCCTTGATAATCCTAAAAAGAACATTAAAGCTCTGAATTCATTGTTACTGTAGAGTCTAATGGGGACCAGGTGGCTCAGGGTGGAGGGCCATAAGGATCACGACCCAGTCAACCATAGGGAAATGTTGGCTAGTGTATCCAATATGTTTCTAACACTTGGGGTAAGCCACTCATCTCTAACAAAGAAGGAAGGGCGTCACCTAGAGGGTTAGGAGAAACCAATTGAATTCTTTTAGTGTGAGCGATTCTATCGCACTGTAGTTTGCAGCTATAACTGGCCAAAATATATTTGGGAAGTAGTCTTCCACAAGGATGTCCCACAAGCTCCTCGACTAAGACTCGGTATTTGGCCCTTTTTTCCCCATTAGTCGACTAGGGGTAGCTGGGGAACTCGTAGCAACACTGATTCAAACTACTAAGATGGTAGGTTGGCTAGTAGAGAATAAGGGGAACAAGAAAACAGGCCGCCACATCTCGGGTTGTCTTCCGAATAATGCAGTGAATTAGCCACCACATCCGGATAAGAAGAGTTGGCAACCACAGTTTCTAGTGTATGGACCGTGGTTGGTGGTGGTAGAATATTTCGATTATGTTCCTCCATCAGTCCATATAATACCTCTCTGTGTTCTCCTAGGTAGGTACATAGTGCACTTGTGGATAACGGGGGGGGGGGGGATTGCATGGCCACACCCTAGAAAAAGGTCAAGTCTTCATCCTCATAGATGTATTGTCAGAGGGATGTGGGGATGTGATGGACCACTCATTGCAATAGAATGAGGATAATATGACTCATTCCTTCCCCAAACATTGACACATATGATCGGGGTGAGAGTTCCATTGCTGAATCACATTCCCCCTTGAAATATGAGAAGCATATAGGTTTAATTTCAGTTTTAATCATCTCATAATTTTTTTAATGGTGGTGGCGGCCTTCCCTCCTACACTAGGATTTTTATTCGAGATAGGGTAGGTTCCTAGCGTGAGGAGTACTTTCATCCATAATGGTTTTGGGGTGGAATGGACTTCCACCTGTGTAAGATGGGGTGCAAGGAGAACCCGAACAAATGTCAAAGGGAGCAGGGGGAGGACCCATGTGTCCACTGGATGGTGCATGAAGGGAGTCTCCGTGGAATGTGTTGGAGGGGGTAGGACCTCTCTTGGAGCTAGTAGAATCATGGGAAGTGCCTCCATGCTTGTTCTTCTTAGTAGTGACGGTACAAGGAGGCCCTTCATACTACTCGAGTTGAACACGAGAAGGACCTCCATGTTTGGGGCCAATGATGTGAGTAATACCTCTGCTTCCCTGATTTTTGGGACTAAGAAGATCATTTATTGTTGTTTTAAGAACATGGGGAAGGCCCCCACGTTAATGGTTAAACGAATGGGTAGCATCATCACCTCAGCCACCTGTAATTGGGTGAAAACTCCATAACTAAGGTCACTAATATGAGGGAATCCTCCATGCAAGATGTTAGTGTGGTATGGAGGACCATCGCTCATACTGATGGTGGAATTGGGAGGACCTTTGTGTCGAGCCCGAGATCGGGAAGGAACTACACCCTCATTGGTGGTGGCACAAGGATGAACTCTATACTGGATGTTGACGCCCTAGGCCAGCCTGCAATGGAAGCCACTTGTTTTAGTGACAAGGAGATTCGACCCAACCTACCCATGGGGTGGTTGGGGCCTTGATCTGGGACGAGCATAAGAGTTCCCCTACACGGCACAAATAGGGGACTGATCATATGCGTCTTTGGTGGAATGGGTCATGGTAGCCGTTCATATTGATGCCCCTTGATGGGAATCCTCCCCAGTCTACGCCTGACGCTGGCATCGGGTTATCTAAGCTGGGGATGATGTCACAGGTGTACAACTCACCTGATCCTCAGCTGGTGAGGCCAAGCGGTGGCACTGACATGTCCTGGAGGGAGCCCTCCTTGGTACCTCCTGGGACAGGATTATAGCTGGGTCATCCCAGACATGACTCACCTCATTGGAATAGGGGAGGGATTCATCGAATCATTCTGTGGAGAGGATCCTGAAACAATTGTATGTCGGAGTGGGGAGCAGTGGCTCCCTATGTGGCCCTTGGGGCGGCAGGGGTGGAGAGTCATAGAAGCCTCAAGGTCCCGTCAGTCCATATCCAGCGTTGGGATAAGCCCCTCTTCATCATATAATTGAACGGGGTCATGTATCACCCTTATCTGAACAATTTCAGATGGTTGTATGGGGTTTGGCCACCCATTGTAATGGATTTAGAGGCATCCATGTAAGGGATGAGGCCATACATGTTTAACGCATTGTCATCATCCCTCCCCCTGTGTTGGTGTGTGGGAAGTGATCAGTTTTTTATTGCATCCTCATGTGTCCATAAAAGCAGGGAGATTCACCAATTAGTGCTGAGAGAGGGAAAAATACATCCAGTTCCACAATGCCATTTCGTCTCCAATGGTTCATAATAAGGATCCATGCTGACAATGTTTCAGACTAGGATGTCCAATGTTCCAGTGCCCCAATTTCTGGTGAGTTTCACGCTAGGACCACTATTTTCGTGATAGGATCTAGTTCCAGATACATGGATCAGGTTACACACTAATCCACTGATGTCTCAAATGCTACTAATATACACATTAAAAAGAATAATTTCATATCGGGTTAACCATTTCTATTTCAGACTCTTTCTCTGGGACACTCATCTTTATGTCGAGGAGGACGTGCTGATTTTTTCCCACGTCCCATTTTTTCCAAAGGCGGGTGGCATCTGTCTCTTATTTTGGGATGTTTTATCCTTGATCGAAATAGGATGATGGGATGTTGACTACTCATTCCATGGATCCCTCATCATAACTCTTAACCTAGTTTGGGTCTCCCTCAAAGACTAAAACATTGTTCGTGAAACTCTTCCATGTGAAATGTATTCATTGGTACCTTTTAATTACACTACTCCTATATGAACATTCCAAGGGGTATTGACAGGGCAGAAACCCTCAGTGAGGGCCTTAGTCACATTGGACATCAATGGCGTGTCTGGACGCAATAACATTGGTGTGTCTGGTGTCTTCGCCTTATTATAAGTATTTTTTATGGCGTGACATCCCAAGGCATCTGTAGACGCCGGAAAAGTCCGTTGCTCCCAAACGAAGCTCCGGATGCGGAAAGCGAGGTCATATTTGGAGTCGGAAGGATGTTTCGGAGGGCCCGGAGGCCGTGCGCGGAATTTCAGAGGCCCGCGCGCAAAGGTGATGTCCCGCGCGGAAAACCCCCGGGATGCGCGCAATGCGCCGGCTCGGCGCGCAATTCTGCGCGCCGCGGGTCCGCGCGACTCCCTTACGCGCCGCGCCCGATTCCGCGCCCGCGAGAAGAATTTCGCGCTCGCACCCCGGATTCCGCGCCCGGGGTTGCCTATAAATACAAGGCGACCCCCAACGTTTCAAAGGTTGCTGGAAGTCGAAACGTCTCCCGTGCGCGCAATTCAACCCCTTCCGCGCGCAATGACGAACTTCAGGTAACCTCCTTTCTTTCGCGCAAGAAAGCCTCGGGGTCCGCCTTCGCGCGCAATCCCCGCTGGCTCCTTTCATTTGAATAAACACTCACCCTAAGGCCTTTGCGCGCAAAAGAACCCGCTTGCGCGCAATTGCCCCGGGGTGCGCGCAATCCGGCCCGATTGCGCGCACCCCCCCCTTCTTTCAAGTGGCCATTCATTAGAGAATGAGCCGTTGCCCCCGCGCGCTATCCGAAGCCCGGTGTGAGCAATCTCAAGCATCCGCGCGCAAGGCGCTGGCCCAATTGCGCGCCAGCCGCCCCGATTGCGCGCCGGCCCGCAGTATTGCGCGCAAAGCTTCCTTTTTGCGCGCAATCTGCCAGGGTCGTCCCCGTTGACCTCCTAAGGTTACCCGCCTGTGTGGCACCCGATGATTCTCATCCCGGGTGCCCGCACCGTGCGTTGTCTTCCCGTGCGGCCCTCCAGGCTTGCGCGAAGTGACACGCACCTATGTCCAGCATGACGTTAAACTGCATATATGTCCAGCATGACGTTAAACTGCATATATGTCCAGCATGACGTTAAACTGCATATATGTCCAGCATGACGTTAAACTGCATATATGTCCAGCATGACGTTAAACTGCATATATGTCCAGCATGACGTTAAACTGCATACTCGTCCAGCATGACGTTAAACTGCATATACGTCCTGCACGACGTTAAACTGTACATCGTCCGCGCTGCAAGACGTTAAACTGCCAAGTGCTTCGTCCGGCAACCTATGCCCAGCATGACGTTAAACTGCACACCCGTCCAAGCTGCACGACGTTAAACTGCCTAGCCCCCATCGTCCGTGCTGCAAGACGTTAAACTGCCAAGTGCCTCGTCCTCAACACATGACGTTAAACTGTACTTCGTCTGGCAAGACGCTAAACCGTCCGCAACCTGATCCCGTGCTCCGCACGCAGGGTCTCCCCCGGTTTGGACGTGGCCCCCACCCGCTCGTCTCTGCAGGGATGTCGGGATTGTCCCCCTTTTTGGGACGATTTAATGGGAGTGGCTTTTCCCTACGGGGGCAGGGTATTACAAACCCCTAGTTTCTCGTGGGAGGCTGCACATGTGTATCTCCATTGCACCTCCCCACTGCCGAAGCCAGTAGAGGGTCTGACTGGGATCGAGGTGTCTTTTGCTTTCGGTCCAAGTCCCTTCCAACTGAGTTTTGCAGTATCCGGGCTGCCCCAAGTGCGTAAGTCCTGACAGAATGAACTACGTGGACTTTGATCCCTGTCTTCTATACAGGGTACGTAGGAAGCCTCCCTGAGGTCCAAGCCCACCACCTGGTCGTCCCGGTCGTATTTACGTCGGTTCGTCCATCAGTGGACCCCTCCAGGGTTCACGCTTGCGTTGATTCACCTATGAATCCGCCCCTGTGGGAGACCGCCCGTGTGTATCTCCACGGTGCCTCCCCACAGCCCCCCTTTTCCATTTCCCCTTTTATCGTCCAGCATGACGTGAAACTGTGATCCACCCGGCCATTCCATCCCCCTCCGTGCGAGGTGGTTCGGTTCAATCCTCCGCCCGGCGGCCTCGACCTCTTCGTGAGTCGGCTTGCCGACGTCCAGCATGACGTTAAACTGTATGCCCGAACTACGTTGACTTTGATCCGTGTTAACGCGCGGTACGTAGGAAGCCCCTTTGGGGTCCAAGCTCTTTACTCCATCATCCACCCTGATCCTTACCCGGGCCGCCACATCCCGGTGGGGTCATGCCACTTCACTTCACTCCACGTTACTTGGGAAGCCGCCCATGTGCTGGCCCCAGCGTCGGAGGTTCCCCGCAAGGGGTTCTGTCATCTGATCCACTTTTCGTGTTGATCGGTCCGATGCCGTCCCCGCTGGACGTTAAACTCGCGGCATACCCCGTGTTAAACACGGGAAGCTGAGGAAAACCTCAGGTGACACAGTTCCCCGCACCTAGTACGGGATGCCTCAGGCCATCGTGCCTTCGAGAAGCCCTATTAGGGACGGAAGACAGACGTGCAGAGCCGCAGTGTTACGACACGCCCCCAGCACCCAGAGCCACCCGGCCTTCTCACCGCAGGTTTCTGCCCCGCCCAGACTCCTTGGAACGTCCGGGCGGAAGCAGCGTAATTAACCGGTGTCCATGAAGATATGGCGCCGGGAACGAGATTCACGAACATTCTTAAGTCTATGAGGGAGACCCGGATTAGGCGACAAGTTCCGAGGAGACGTCCGAGGAAGGAGGAGCCGACATCCCATCATCCCGGTTTCGATCAAGGAGCAGACGCCCCTGAATAAGGGACGGATGCCGCCCGCCCTTGGAAAGCGGGACTGCGGGACCACAAGCCGCGCGCCCATCCCCTCGGGTTGACGGGTGCACGCGCGAACGCGTCCTGGCGGAACAGCGTAACCCGACGCACATCCGCACCGAAACAGAAAAATGGTGAACCCGACGTGAATCTCTTCTCCTCGATACGAAGACCGATGGCTTTCAGAGGTGTTGGAAGACCGGCGTGTTGCCCGGCCAAGCATTCAGTCTTACCCGCCAGGGGCTGGGGAAGGGACATCGGGCACTCCGTCTCGCAACGTCGAGGGCCTGGGTTCCCCCCACGGAAGGCGTCGTGGCGCTAATGGTTGGTTGTCGATTCCTTTTTCCTGTCAGTATTAATGGGTCATTCTCCCTGCTTTCAGAAATCAGGTCGCCCGATCTAGTGCCCGAACGCCACCCGCCCACTGGCGCAGGGACAGGGGAAACACCGACGCGGCTACTCCGCGCGGTCCCGCCCGTTCCACAGCCGTCCCAGCAGCCGCAATTGCGGGACGACCACGCCCTCTCTCCCCCTCGGAGGTCATCCAGAGAAGGGTGATCAACACCCTGGTGCGGAGATACGAGGAAGAGGGAGTCATCCCCACTAGGTACATGGCTCGCCTAGACCTTGAGGAGGCTGCGCCTCGCCACCACCGCCGCCCCCGAGGGCCGCGCAGGGAGGCACCACTGCCTACCTCAACGTCCAATCGCTTCGGGAGTTTATCCCCGGAGCGCTCTGACAGTTCCCTTCCCTATGCGGATGAAGTGGAAGATGCCCAGGATCACCCTATCCGAGGTCCGCTCCAGGGATCCACGATAAGGGCTCCCGCCAGGCCACGGCGACATCGCCGCCAGGCCCCTCAAGTCGAGGAACAGGCTCTCCACCTGCCCGCGCCGCTCATCCCGGCTCGTCTGTCTCGACGCCAACGTCGGGCACGAGCGGAAGAGGATGCCCACCTTGGGGCTCTAGCAACAGCGGCCGCATTGGCCCAAGCCACTGCTGGCTCCAGTCGCCAGGCCTCTGTGCATCCTGAGCGGGGGAACTCCTATGCCCGACCCGGATCGAGGCCCCGACCGCCCCAAAGGCAGGTTGGGTTGACTCTCCCGGTTGCTGGCACTGGCAGTAGCCACCGCGGACCACCTCGCGGTAGCGCTATTCACCGGCAGGATCTACTCTGTGTGGCCGATCCAGGAGGCATGGGTCATCCCACCTCCCGATCCCGGCCCGGAGTCCTGCCCGGGATCATCTCTCCCCGCATCCCCTTTGATATCTGTCCCGGTGCCCCTCGCACCTTGGTTCCCAGTCCTCTCGGCCCCAGCACCAGTGCGGCCGGAGGACGCCAGGACAGAGATCAGCCCTGCCCCGAAGAACCACCCAGGGGCAGGAAGGCAAGGCGTCGACGCCGAGGGAAGAATGTTGCGGAGTTCCGGACAGAGATCCGACCGGTTTGCTTCTCTGACTCAGAGGCAGAGTACGATTCGGCGACAGAGCCCCTTCCCCAATCCCGCCAGTCAAGGGCAGGGGTAGGAATGCGGCACGTCAGCCTCGTGCTCCCCGAGAGCGAGATCGATGTGATCCCCGCGTCTCTCCGAAGGTATATCCGGAGTAACGAGGGCCTGGTAGACCCCCAAGGATCAAACTTGCGGTTGGTACCGGCCCCTCCGGAAGTGCCTTCCGTCTCGATCAGAGAAGCCGGAGACTTTTTCTGGGGACCGACGGTCGAACCACGATCTGGTGCGCCCTCGGCGAGCACCGATGCTACGGCAGGATGTTCGCTCGCCGGCCCGTCCTATCGTGATGTGGTAGCTGGGGCACCGCCACCCTCAGGGGGAGGCCCGGGATATGGAGGCCAATCGGCCTGCTCGCCGTATTCACCGCCGGCCAGCCCGTCGGCCCGACGGCCCGCCTCGGCACCACTACCAGTTCCCCGTCCGTTCCCAGCCATGGAAGAGGACCGAGGAGATCTGGGTCCCGAGTTTGAGTCGTGGAGCTTCTGGACCGTCCTTGCAGAGGGCCACTTCCCTGAGAAGTTTTGGCCAGTCGCAGGACCGGGCTTTGATGCACCCGAATCGCTCACCCCGGATGAGTTCGAGTGCTTCCGCCGAACTCTCCGGGAGACTCACTCCCGTCTTCACTGCCTACAAATGCCATACCCCGGGAGTCAACTACACCTGGAGGATATTGGTGAGCAGTGCCGTCAAATTGACCTGGCCATGCTCCCCGCGGTTCGGCACCCCGGGTCATTTGGGCACCACGAGGCCCTCCAACAACGATGCGTTGAGTGCTTTCAAGTACTCCGCAAAGTTATCGAGGAAGCCACTCCCCACGTGTATATCCGTGGATGGGGGCAGTACGCTGCCCTACGCTTCAGTGTGATCCGCCGACAGCCCGATTCGCTGGGTGGCCCTGAGGGTATATCCCCAGGGACAGGAACAGTCAATATGGCTGACCTGTCGGGAGAGGGGAACGACTTGGAACTTCTCGACGGGGGCTTCCCCCCCGAAGACAAGCCGTCGTCAGACCCATCAGTGAGAGTTACTCGTCATCAGAGGAACCTCCTGGGGCTCCCCGCACCCACTGAAGCACTGACGTTGAGCCGAAACGTCAGCAAAGGAAAAGAGCACAGCGAGGCTATAAGGCCCGCCGACCCATCTGCCTCCATGCGGAAGGCAGAGGAGGATCCCGAGAAGGCTACGCTACGTCAGCAGCTCGCCGAACAGAAGAGGCTGGTTGACCAGCTCCTCGCCGAGCGCGCTGCAGAACGGCGGCCTGACTACGGTGATCCCAGGCCAGGGCAGCAGGGACCGGAACAACCACCCCTCGATGAGACTCTCCCGGGCAACCGTGATTACGCCGTGTTCGCCGACAGGAGAGAGGCCATTGCCTACGGCAAGAGGGCGCGGTATGTTTCGCCACACCCTCCCGAGCGGCGCGACTACCCGGGAGATCCCGCTCGGATTCCTCCCGCTGCCCCAAGGGCCGCTCCGCCAGCCATCCCACGAGCTGCCGAGTTCGACGATCCGGTCGACGACCCGATTGAAGGGCCATGCAATGCGCTCGTGGTTAGAGATCCTCGCCAGGACTGGAACCCATGTCCGGACGATCCGATGGCGGCACTCATTGCCCGCTTGGAAGCCTTGGAGACTCGGCAGGTGGCGATCCCACCGGACGGCAAGCCATACCCAGCATGGGTGGATGACATGCCGGCGCCTCCGGGATTCGGGAATCCCACTTTCGCCCCCTTCAACGGGACCGGAGATCCGCCACAACATTTGGCCCATTTCAACTCGAGGTGCGGGCCTATGTTGGGGACTCCGGCGCAGCAAGAGGCCGCTAAGCTTCGCTGCTTTGTCCAGACACTGGAAGGGCCAGCATTTGTCTGGTACAGCCAGCTCCCCGTCGGGTCGGTAACCAGCTGGGAGGACCTCCGTAGACAGTTCCTCTACCAGTTCAGTTCCACGACCCGGAAGACGAGTATCGCAGACCTCTTCAAGTGCAAGCAGAGGCCTGATGAGCGAGTCGCGGACTTCGTCGCCCGATGGAAGGGTCTCACGTATTCCCTTGACATGCCATTGACTCAGGAGCAGTTGCTGACAATGTGCGTCGGGAACGTCAAGACCGAGCTGGTCCCTTCCCTGATTACTCAGAATTACCCCGGAGGGTTCAGGGACTTCTCAGACAAAGCTCAACGTCTTGAGGAAGCCCTGCAACAGGCCAGCCAGGCACACCCGCTGCCTCCTATGATTCCTGCAAGGAGAGCCAGCAGGGCTGAGCCCGCTGCTGTGGCCCAGATAGAGGCTCCCAGGCCGTTGGAGCTGCTGCCGGTGAGGCCAGCTCCGCAGCCTCACAGGAATCCGCCTCCACGGGCTCAGTTCCCGGCCCAGCAACGGCAGCCTCAGAACCGGCCGGCCCCTCCGCGTAATGTACCGCCGCAACCCCGGCGAGATAATCAGGGTCCACCTCCTCGGCAGGCCCCTCCGGCCCCTCGTCAAGACCGCACTCCCAGGGGCCCGCGACACCTGACGTACTCATTCCATGAGGATCAGGTCCCCGGTTATTTCCGGAGCGCCCTGGAGCAGAGGATTGTGCGATTGCCTGAGTGCTGGAGGCCAGAGGAGGCACATCTCACGGATAACCCCCGCTACTGCCCCTACCATCGGGCCCTGGGGCACACCATCCAGCGGTGCTATGTGTTCAAGGACTGGCTCCAAGACCAGATTAACAACAATGTAATCAGGTTGGGCCCAGCTCCAGCACAGGTAGCGGGCGTGTTCGTGGGATCAGATGACGATAGTGGCAACGAGGACGAATGGCAGCTGGTCTCCGACCGCGGGTCCCAGAAGTATAATAACTGGATGGCCCGCAAGACGACCATTCGCGCCCAGGGAATCATCCGTGCGCGCTTGAATCAGCCTGAGCCCCCAGAACCTGCGGGTGCTGCTTCGGCATCGTCGTCCCAGTCTGCCTCCTCCAAGAGGAGCAAACGGCGGCAGCGCAAGAAGGAAGAGCGCGCCCCGCCAGTTCCGCCACTATCCCGTACTCTCGGCGATTTCATGCCCCCGGAGATGGGGGTCCCTCCTCGGATCCGCCCGGTGATGGATGATTCGTCCGATGACGGTATTGGGTACGCTTCGGTTAACACCGTCGAGCTGGTAAATCCCTTTTCGGTTCCCGACGTTGAAGAACACCAGGTGGACCTCCCTAGCGTCCCCGGTCGTCGCCACCGTCGGAAGAACCGCAGCAGCAGGAGTCGCCGGGGCACAGCCGTCGGTACCTCCGGCCAGGCCGTGCACGCCACTGAGACTAGGCGGCAGGCTCAAGATCGAGCTCAACGTACGCAGGCTCCCCATCCGGGGATGACGGATTCGCCTCCGCCACTGTTTGTGGTATGGGACCGGGCAGAACCGCCTCAGCCGCGTCGCGACCAGCTCCGCCCTGCCACAAGTCCATCCCGGCCTCCTGACTCCAGTACGATGACCATTTCCCGGACTGCGACCAGTGAACAGCGAGATGCGCCAAGTACCAGTCGGCCGCCGATCCAACCGGTAAGGCCCGTCATGCCACCAACCGCAGAGCAATCTCCTGCAACCAGGAGCTCGCGCTTGGCCAAAAAGTATGATGTCCTGAAGCACTTGGCCGACATCCCAGCAAGGCTCTCCATCCTTGAGGCTCTGCGCATGTCATCTGAGATGCGCGAGGCACTCGCTGAAGCCCTGAAGAGCCCCCTCCAGTTCGAGACAGAGGTTGCGGCTGCAGAGGCCTTCCACGCCGAAACGATCGAGGACGCCGAATGTCAGGCAGTTATCTCGTTCTCTGGTAAGGATGAGGACCCTCCTATACAGGGACACATCCGTCCGCTGTATGTCACTGGCCAGTTCAATGGCCTTGAAGTCCGGCGTTGTCTTGTCGACACGGGGTCCGGGATTAATCTGATTCCAACTCGGACGCTCCGGAGATTGGGGTTGTCTGAGGATGACTTGATTCCCTCCGACCTCAGGATCCAGGGGTACGACCGCACCGAGCAAACCCCGGTCGGCAAGATACGTTTGAAGACCCAGTTCGGTGACTTGGTTGCCAACACCGAATTCATGGTAGTCTCTCAGGACACTGCGTATAACGCATTGATGGGCAGGCCATGGCTTCACCTTCATGCGGCGGTTCCCTCGTCATACCACCAATGCCTCAAATACTCCCTTAATGGTCGAGTAGGCGTGCTTCAAGGAGATGCCTCTCCTTTTGCCTCATGTGAAGCCCGCTATCTGGACGCGGACTATTACAAGAGCAAGGATAAGCAGATCCTGGCAGGTGAGGTTGAGCCTGTCGCTGTTGCAAGCGATCCCTGGGCAAGTCTGGATGACGCTTACGTCCTCCCGATTCACCGGTTGGACGTCGCCATGGTCTTGACGGTCCGCGAGTCTCCTGATGAGACGGCCGCGACCGCCCGCGCCAGCACCAGTGGCCCAGCAGGATCTGGTAGCCCCAATGCAGTTTCCAACGCAGTCTCTCCCGTGGATGATCTCTCCCCGAGTGGAGAGGACGTGGAAGATGCACCCCCAGCCTTTGAGGAGGGCGTCCCCGCCACGGTCGATGAGTTAATACAGGTGAACCTTGGAACCGAGGCAGATCCAAGACCCACGTTGGTTAGTGCCGCCATGCCCTCTGAGGAGCGGCAGCAGTACGTGGACTTTCTCAGGCAGCACCGTGATGTGTTCGCTTGGGGCTATGACGTGATGCCGGGGCTAGATCCTCAGGTAGCCGTCCACCGCCTAGGTCTCCCGGCGAACCATCGCGGGTTCAAGCAGCCTCCCAGGAAAATGCACCCATCCCATGGTGCCATGGTTGAGGCCGAAGTTGACAAGCTTATCAAAGCCAACTTCGTGAGGGAAGTTCAGTACCCCAAATGGCTGGCCAACATTGTGCCGGTCAGGAAGAAGAACGGGCAGATTAGAGTCTGCATCGACTTCCGCGATCTCAACCGCCACTGTCCGAAGGATGATTTTCCCCTTCCAGTGACAGAGCTGTTGATTGATGCCACAGCAGGGTTCCAAGCCCTCTCCTTCATGGATGGATACTCCGGATACAACCAAATTCGGATGGCCCCTGAGGATGAGGAGTTCACTGCCTTCAGGGCCCCCCAAGGTACCTTTTGCTACCGGGTCATGCCCTTCGGCCTGAAGAATGCAGGTGCCACCTACCAACGGGCGATGCACCGCATATTCAAGCCAATCCTCGGCACACTGGTGGAATGCTACGTCGACGACTTGGTTGTCAAATCGCGCCAGCGTCAGGACCATCTCAAAGATCTTGAGAAAGTGTTCAGCTTCCTCCGGTCTCGCTGCCTGAAGATGAACCCGTTGAAGTGTGCCTTTGGGGTCACCTCCGGAAAGTTCCTTGGATTTGTGGTAAGATACCGGGGTATTGAGATCGACCCAGAGAAAATCAGGGCGATTAGCCAGATGCCTCCCCCGGGTACCGTCCGGGAACTGCAAGGGTTCCAAGGCCACTTAGCCTATATACGCCGATTCATCGCGAATCTGGCCGGCAAGTGTAAGCCCTTTTCTCGGCTTATGAAGAAGGGTGTCACCTATGTATGGGATAAAGAGTGTCAGACCGCTTTCAAGGAAATCAAGCAGTACCTGCTTCAACCTCCGGTCCTGATGCCGCCCGTATCCGGAAAGCCGCTGGTCCTTTATGTGACCGCCCTGGAACGGTCCCTGGGTGCCCTTCTCGCCCAGAAGAACAACGAGGGAACAGAGAATAGCCTCTATTACCTCAGTCGCATGCTCCTCGATGCGGAGGTTAGGTATTCCCCCATCGAGAAGAGCTGCCTGGCGCTCGTATTTGCCGTACAGAAATTACGGCACTACTTGCAGCACCATGAGGTACAGTTGGTTTCTCGGGTAGACCCGTTGAAATATATCCTGAGCCGACCTATGTTGACTGGCCGTCTAGCGCGGTGGGCTGTGATTCTCCAGCAGTTCGACATCAGGTATGTGTCTCAGAAGGCCATCAAAGGGCAAGCATTGGCAGACTTTCTGGCCGCTCACCCGACCTCCGCGGATCAGCCGCTGGATCTAGGCTTTCCTGATGAGACCATTCTCTCGGTTGATCGAGCCGATCCATGCTGGCAGATGCACTTTGACGGTGCCTCCCGGAGCCCCACCGGTAGGAGACTCGATAATCCTAAGCTCAACAGAGTGGGCTTGGGTATCGTCTTCATTACCCCGGAGCGAGCCGTGCTGCCATACTCTTTCCTGTTGTCAGAGGGCTGTACCAACAATGAGGCGGAATACCATGCCCTCATCACCGGCCTCGAGTTAGCTCTCGAGATCGACGTGCCCCATCTGTGTGTGAAAGGGGACTCCGAGCTGGTCATTAAGCAGATCAATGGCGACTATGTTGTCAGGAAGCCGGAACTTGTGCCGTTGTTGGAGTGCACCCTCCTTCTGATGGCCCGGTTCCCTTCTCGGCCAGAAATTGTCCATATTCCCCGGTCGCAGAACGGTCGAGCAGATGCTTTGGCCAGCCTGGCTGCGTCACTTGCGGAACCTGAACAGGACAACCTGATCGTCCGCGTGACGCGCCGCAGGCTCATCGCTCCCGTTATCCCGGAAGAAGATCGCGGCCCGTTGGTAAGTAATCTCACCACGGTTGCCCCTATGCCCGGAGCCCCGAGTACCCCAGATATAGCAGTCGGATCAGCCCCTGATTGGAGGACGCCTTTGGTTGAGTACCTCCAACATGGCATTCTTCCGTCAGATCGGGCCGAGCGCGAGCGAGTTCGACGCCGCGCATCGCAGTTCGTCCTCCAGAGCAGTCCCGGCCTGGAGCAGATCCTCTACAAACGCGGATTTGATGGTGTTCTCCTCCGTTGCCTTCAGGGAGTTGAGATCCCACGAGTCATGCAAGAGGTTCATGCTGGTTCATGCGGCGCCCACCAAACTGGGCCGAAGCTGTCCCACCAGATTCGGAGGTTGGGATACTTCTGGCCCTCTATGATCCATGACTACATCGAGTACGCCAGGAGGTGCCATGCGTGCCAGGTTCACGCGAACTTTGTGCATCGGCCGCCGGAGCCTCTCCATACCACAAGGTATTCCTGGCCCTTTGCAGTCTGGGGACTGGACGTTGTGGGACCTTACCCGCCGGCGACAGCTCGCCAGTGCCGGTTCATTCTGACCGCCACGGACTTCTTCTCCAAATGGGCAGAAGCGATTCCGCTCAGAGAGGTCAAATCCTGTTCGATCGCTGACTTCGTGACCTCCAACATCATCTATCGATTTGGAGTGCCTCACGCTATCCTCACGGATAACGGAACCAATTTCCGAGCAGCCGAGTTGAAGAAGTTGTACGCCAAGTATAACATCCGCTCGAACCATACATCTCGCTATCATGCGCAGGCGAATGGACAGATCGAGGCGTTTAACAAAACCCTCTCTAACATTCTGCAAAAGATGGTTGGTCAGAACAAGAAGAGTTGGCCAGACAAGCTCCCCAACGCCCTCTGGGCTTATCGGACGACGACTCGCAATTCCACCCAGATGACCCCTTATTCCCTGGTGTATGGAGCTGAGGCCGTCCTGCCCATCGAGATCCAGTTACCGTCCTTGCGCACTGCGGTCTACGACCAGCAAGCGCCGGACAGAGTTGCTGAAGCCCGTCTAGTCGAGTTGGAAGCACTGGATGAGAATAGACTTCGCGCTTTGCACAACTTGGAGAGGCATCAAAGCAGGATGGCTCGAGCTTTCAATAAGAAGGTTCGCCTCCGCTCCTTCCTACAGGGTGATCTAGTGCTAGCCCTAAGAGCACCGATGATCCCCGGCAGGAAGCCGCCCAAGTTGGAGCCCAAGTGGGAGGGACCTTTTGTTGTCCACGAGGTCTATCCCAATGGCGCGTACTCCCTAGCGACTATGGATGGTGAGCGTGTCACTCCTCCCACCAACGCTAGGTTCCTCAAGCAATACTTTGCCTGAGTGTCACCACGTCCTGCACGACGTTAAACTGCATTCGTCCAGGCTACAAGACGTTAAACTGTTTAGCATTCGTCCGCGCTGCAAGACGTTAAACTGCCAAGTGCTTCGTCCCGCATGACGCTAAACTGCACTACGTCCGAGCTACAAGACGTTAAACTGTTCAGCATTCGTCCTGCATGACGTTAAACTGCCTCTCCAGAACTACGTATGGCTTGATTCCCATCCTTATGGGATACGTAGGACCGCCTGAACCCTCGTGTTTCAGGCCCAGCCCCATCCTTCGGGAATTTCCATCCCATCTCGGGCCCTTGGCCCAGTTGCCCCGGGGTGTGCGGCGTATGGTGTGAGTGCGGGGCTATGCCCTCATTCACGTCGGTTTGTTCGTCACGCTGTACGCCCCCCTCCACGTTTGGGGATGCCTTCTGCTCCCCCCTTCTTTTTTCCTCATCGTCCTGCATGACGTTAAACTGCACTTCAAGAACTACGTATGGCTTGATTCCCATCCTTATGGGATACGTAGGACCGCCTGGACATCATGTTTCAGGCCCAGCCCCATTTCCCGGGAATCCCTATCCCGCGTTGGGCCTCTGGCCCCAGTTCCCCTCCTTTTTGTGCGAGGCGTATCGCGTGAGCGGGGGATTATGTCCTCATTCGCGTCGGTCTACTGGCCGCGCCGTACGCCTCCCCCGTGTGTGGGACTACCTCACACCCCTCATCGTCCTGCATGACGTTAAACTGCCTTTCAAGAACTACGTATGGCTTGATTCCCATCCTTATGGGATACGTAGGACCGCCTGGACGCTTGTGTCTCAGGTCCAGCCCCGTCTCTTGGTTGATCACGGGGACCTGCCCCCCTTCGGTTGCTCTCAGGGTGAGTCCTCCGACCCTTTCCGGAGATCTGTTAACATGTTTTGGGGTGCTTCGGTCTATGACTCGTAGTGTCAGATTCAATCCCGACAAGTCCTGTGTTGCTTGTCAGGCCTCGCGCTTCCTCTTGTTCGAGCCTTCACTCAAAGGGATCCTCGTTAGCGGTTTGGGTACGATGCCTCAGTGCTCTCCCACCGCTCCGGGTCGATTTACCGGCGGGTCTTGGGCCGCAAATCGATATGAATCCTGCGATTGAGCGGTTGATGCTCGTTTGCTTGCCCCGTCTTAGGCTGACGCGATCGGATGTTGTGTTGCGAGTGCGTCAGCAACGTCCTTGATCGCCATGTCAGCTCTCTCGGGCTCTGAACATTGGTTGCGCAGTCCTCATCACACTCCGCCTTTGTGCGTTGTAGTGGGATCTTGACACTCTCTTCATACCGACCTCCGGTACGCCTCTACACGTTAGGCAGACCAACCAGGGTAATGATGTCGTTCGAGGCTCCCATGATCTGAGCACCAAGGATATATGCAGATATCCTCCCTAAGGGCCATGCGTAGCTGGACCCTCGTCCCCATAAGGAGGAGGGAGTCGCCCGAACAATTGCGTTCTGGGCCCAGTATATCTGGAGGCTAGCATCTCTGCCCCTCGGGTGATGGACATACGCAGACCCCCATCCCAAGACTCTTCTCCTGGAATCGTGCGTGACCGCGGGGCTGGGTATGCTCCCACCTCCGCCGTGTCCGCCGTACCGCGGTAAGCGGATTCCTCCATGGTCCGAACCACACGACCTTAAACTGTGTTGTCTGGTCCTACCACACGACCGTAAACTGTGATCGTCTTGGCCGCCCGACGAGAAACGGCACTGCATCGTGATGTCCTCCTCAGGGGACACTCATGTTGGGCGCTGGTTAATGACCACGCCATTCATCAATGCCTTCCATGGCTTGATTATTGTGGCGACGCCAGAGATTTCTCAATCACGGGCATGTCGCCGCACAAAGAAAAACCATTCATCTTTAAGGACAAACAAGAAATATCAAATGCCGCTCCTTTTGTGTGCGAGGGTCAGACCCGCACTCTTCCCCGCGCTGGTGCCCGATTGTGTTGCACCGCGCTTCAAGAACTACGTGCGGCTTGATTCCCATCCTTATGGGATACGTAGGAACGCCCGGATGTTTGAAACTTCGGGTCCAGCCCCCCACCTCTTAGAGATTCCCCCTTCTCTGGGGAATCCGCCGCCTTCAGGTCACCCTCAAGGCGTGTTCCCCGACCCCTTGCCGTGGTCCACCGGTGTCAAGAGTACTCTGGTTTATTGCCAGGAGGGTCAGGATCCGCTTGGTCAGGTTTCCTCCACTTTTCAGGCTTCGTGCTCCCTTTCATTCGGACCCATCGTCTACGCCCTGGGTGGAGCCCCCGTGAACGGTTCGGACACAATGCCTCAGTGCTCTCCCACCGACTCGGGCCGGTACCCCCAATGGCCTCGGGCAGCAAATCGATATAAATCCTGCGATTGAGCGGTCGATGCTCGTTTGCTGCCTCATTCCACCAACGGTTGGTGCGATGTTGATGCTGCTTTTCCGCCACGGTCGGCAGTATTCTCATATCGTCACGCCGGTGCTCCCGGTCCTCGAGTGAATGGCCGCATGATTCACATTTTCCACCTCCCATTCTGACCAGGCGAAACCTCGACACTCTTGACACTATCCCTCAGTGCATCTTCGCATATCCAGGGGATATGACCACGATGTGGCGTGCTTTGAGCCCTTATGGTCCGAGCTCTAAGACCTTAAACTAAGATCTCCCCTTATGGTCCGAGCTCTAAGACCTTAAACTAAGATCCCACCTTTATGGTCCGAGCTCTAAGACCTTAAACTAAGATCTCCCCTTATGGTCCGAGCTCTAAGACCTTAAACTAAGATCCCCCCTTTATGGTCCGAGCTCTAAGACCTTAAACTAAGATCTCCCCTTCTGGTCCGAGCTCTAAGACCTTAAACTAAGATCTAGCCCTTATGGTCCGAGCTCTAAGACCTTAAACTAAGATCCTCTAGCCCTTATGGTCCGAGTTCTAAGACCTTAAACTAAGATCCTCCACCTTTATGGTCCGAGCTCTAAGACCTTAAACTAAGATCCAGCCCTTATGGTCCGAGCTCTAAGACCATAAACTAAGATCTACCCCAAATGGGGTCCTACGTCCTGCATGACGTTAAACTGCACTCACAGAACTACGTGTGGCTTGATCTCCAGCCTGATGGAGTACGTAGGAACGCCCGGACATTTCGACTCGGGTCCAGCCTCAGGGATCGATAAGTCCCGCCCCTCCTCGTCGCCGGCCGTCTGGCCTGACTTCGGGTAGAGTGGTGCAGTTGTGATATTCTCCCCGATTCAGCTCGGGATGCCCCATCGCAATGATGGGAAGCGACAGTTTCCTCGTCAGAGAGGTGCTGTCTGAGAATTGAGGTGACTCACGGCCAGATTAGTGCATCCGCCCAATACGCTTTCCCCACGGTGGCGCAATTTTGAGAGCGTTGGATTCTGTCCGAACAAATCGTCACTTCGCCCCACGCTTCGCATGCCCTGTTGATCTGGATTTTCCACCCTTGTGCCTGAAGGAACCCCAAAGCGGTATTCATGATGACATGTGGTCCGCCTCCTGCAATATGAATGATGGCCTTTTTCGGTCCGTCTATTGCAGTTGTTATGGTCGATCCACTGTCCGCCTACCGTCTTGGGCATTTCCTGGAAGGCCGATCGTTGTGGATGTCTGGATTCGGGACACGCGATTCACCCTTTCTCATTTCCCTATGTTCGGATAAAATCTCAACGCCCCTAGCGTTGTCCCGCTCGTGTGTTGGAACAAGTTGGGGGACGATACATTGGTTAGGTCTGAGGTCTCCTTTCCCAGGAATGACCTCCCTCTTTTCTCCAGAAACCCAGGCCCAATTATGGATGCCTGATGCTTGGTTAACGCTCCCACGAGACAATTTGTGGTTGAGCATGTTAAACCAAAAGACGCAGATAAATATGGCGATTCGTACAAGTGGATCAAATATTAAGTAGCGGAAGCAAATGTTCTGGGAATGGCAAAAAAACAGCCCTTAGGGGTTAGCGTGCTGAATGAGTCTTTCTAATGCCGCTACCCTTTGGCTGGCGGCCTCCAGGGCTGCTTCTCGTTCTCTGCGTGCCCTCTCCTCGTCGGCGGTCGCAGCACGCAGTTCGTCAATCCTGGCCTGTGCACGCTCCCGCTCGACTTGGAGTGTGACCATCTGTTGGCCCGCCTCCGTCAGCTGTACCTGAGCGTCGATCAGTTGTGCCGATAGTTGCTCCACAAGCTCGGTACATGCTGCGACGAAGGCCTCCTTCTCTGCCGCCTGCCCTTCGAGGCGCCGGACTTCCTGCTCTGCCGCGATGAGCGCCTGCGTGCTCTCCGACATGTCCCGACTTTGTGCGACGTCGGCACGCCGGCGGCTCTCGCGCATCTTCTCGGCCATGAAATCACGGACCGTCAGATGGAGGCGTTGAGCATCAGCTCCCCCGGCACACAGGAAGCGCAGCCAGGTCTGAAGTGATCCCATGCGCCCCAGCCATTCCGATGGGTCTCGCTTGAGGAAGCGCTGGATGCACTTCCACCCCCTGCGTCGCGTTACCCGGCTATCCTCGACCGCCTCCGCGTCCGAGTCATCCATCTCCTCTGGGTCGGCAGGCCGGTAGGCAGGGAAGGCAGCCAGCAGGTCTGCTGCAGGGTCCGCCCCTGGGAGGTCCTCACGAGGGATAGGTTCCCCAACATCCGGGCAACCTTCTTCTCTCTCCCCAGCGGCGCTGACACCCTCGTCAGCCCCCAACCTCTCTCCGGTGGCAGCACCGCCGACGCCCGCAGCCCCTTGATCAGCAGTTGGTGGGGCCGGCTCGGTTTGGGAAGCCTGTTCCGGAGCAAGCGGCATGTCCACCACTGGTCCACTCGTAAATGGCCCGGGTTCGGCAACCCGACGAGCCTCCGATGTTGAGATCACTGCGCAGGGCATGCCATGGTTAGTCACGGATCGTCAATGGCAAGCACCAGCAGTAAAGTAGGGAGACTTACGGGAGTTCGGAGCATCATCTTCCGCTACCCCGGTCGCCGCAGGAACAGTTGCAGTAGGGGACCCCTTAGCGCTTGTCAATTCGATAATGGGTGCCTGGCCCCCGCCTTGTCCTGCTGGCGCCTCTCCTACTCCTGTTGAGGACGCCTGACCGACGTCCGTGTGCTCCTGAGAAGGATGGAGAAACGGGTTAGAAGCTGCATAAGAGAATGGATGAAGCAAGTTGAGTAGGGATAGAAGCGGACCTCGAGGAGCTCAGTGACATCAACGTTGTCAGAGCCGGCCACCTCGCCGCTCTCCCGTGGGCTCCCCCGATGGGACCTTCCCTCGGAGCCTTCATCCTCCCCCGTCTCCTCCTCCTCCTCGGAGTCGTTACTGTCATCTTCTTCCGGCGGCATCTGTTCCGGAGCGGGCTCGAGACCGAGCATCACCTTCACCAGAAGGGATGGCTCCGCACGCTGACCACGTTGGCGCGCGTACTCGTCCATGGCCGTCAGATATGCATATTGCCGGTTGAAGTCCACCCTGTCGGTGATCTGGAGGCGCCCGACCTCTGGCAGATAGATTCCTTCTCTGAGTATCTTTCGCCAGATGACGTCGGTCCCCAGTGACTGCCGCAGGGTCATCCAGGCCGACCACAGCGCCGGGAAGACTGCATCGTGGGAGGGTTCGAGCAGACGTCTCACCTGCTTCCCGGGCCGCTCCTCGACCGCCGCATGTGCCCCCTCTCTGGGCGCCGAGGTCGTGGCGGCAGCCTGCGATGCGCCCGCCGCCGAAGTCCCTGCCCGCGCCGGCTCCGCTGCTTGGCGCGCCTCCGTTCTCCCCCGTGTGGCGGCGCCTCGCCTCCTTCCTTGACGCCCGGTCTCCGCACGGGTAGCCTCGAGCCGCCGAACTAGCTTCCGAAAGAGCCCCTCAGGGTACGCGATGGCCCAGTGTTCGGCGTACTCGGTTGCCAAGCCTGCGTTAACTCCGGTAGGAGGGAGGGTGATGACGTCGCCAGAGCCGAAGGCGACGAACATCAGCCACATCTGGCGAAGGACGCCGGGGTTCGTCTCCTCCCGGACAGCAGTGAATACCCTCTTCGGCATCCGCTGAAGGCACCCGAACTGCCTGGCGAACCGGGTCGGCACGTAAGGCTCGCAGATCACCTTCCCGTCGATCCGAGCCACGAGCACCCCGCCCCGCATGTTCAGGAAGTATTCATGCTGCTCCAGCGGGCCCTGTCCGTTGTCGATCATCTGGCCGACGGGAGTGGGGAACGGGCTGAAGTTGAAATTGGCATGATTGCCAATCCGAACCCTCACGCCCTCCTCACTGAGGGTCATCGGAGCGACCCCCGCAATTTTCAGCAGGGAGGGTCGCAGGCCGTTGCCCGGAGGACTGATGGCATTTGGGAACGTATACCCACCAAGGTGAGCAGCCACCCAGCCGTGGAAGAACTGAAAGGGCCCACAGATCCTTCGTGGCGACCCCCCTCGTGAGATGCGTCCCAGAATGGCATACAGCCTTGCCAGTACTGGGACCCCGAGGTTGTACCTCTTATTGGCAGCCATGGCGCCCGCCATCGTCAGCGTCGCCGGACGGACGCCCATCCTCGCATCCCGCACTGGCAGGAGCCACCCGCTCAGAAAGGCGGCCAGGAACGCCGCGTACCGGACGTTCGGGTCCCGGGCCTCGATGACGCGGTACCCCCATGAGCGGTAATCGCCCGTCTCCAGGACCCGCCAGTACGACCCGTTCCGGCTCCTCTGAGCTGCGGTCGGGCACCGCTTCCCCCTGCCTGGCATCTTGACCGCCGGGTCATGCTCCAGGAACTGGCCGAACCAATCCTTGTAGGCTATGTCCTTCTGGAAGTCTTGGATCCCGAGCCGCTGCGTAGCCAGGTCAAGAAGATGCCAGGTCAGAATGGGAGTCCGTGACCTGTCCTCCCAGATGTTCTTCGGTGGCAGGAACTCATCGTACTGGTAGCCCTCCAGCGGGATACCTCTGATGCAGTGGATGTCCCAGAGACCGATGCCGACCTCCCCATGGTGAAGATGGAAGGTGTTGGTATCCGGGGACCAGCGAGTGAACAGCTCCGGCCCGAGCTCAGACTGCTGGTAGAAGTGGAACTGCGACGTCCACACCGCCTCGAACAGGCCGATGTACCGCAGCTCCTCTGCGAAGTGATCGCAAGTGTGGCGTACCCAGAACGCCCAGGCCCATTCACTGGTAAAGTTGCCCCCGGATCGCAAGTCCCAGTCCTTCAGCCAGCCCTTGGTGTCGTCAGTGACACTCTGACGGTATGTGCTCGAGTAGAGGGCTGGAGAATTCTCCGCTGTAGGCTCACCCCCATCAATGGTTCGCGTCCTCGGGTTCAGGACGTAGACATCCAAGTGCCTGGTTTCCCTGGCAGGATGCCCATTGTTGGTGATGTTATAGCGGTGAAGCTCGTCCTCCCGAGTCACCCAGGTTCGCGGCGCATCAATCTCGAACCCTGGCACCGGAACCTCATCGAGGATGCCGAAGTTCCAGAGCGGCAGGTTGTCCGACAGTGGATATGTCTTCTGGGCCGGCGTTAGTAAGTCGAACAAGGATTGATTGTTGGAAACAATCTCCTTGGCTCCGTAAACCTCCTCGTTCGTCGCCATCTCAGCTCTGCGAGTGGCGGCATCCCCCTCATTTCCTCTGTGCGCGGCCATCTCAGAAGTTTCGGGAGTCGTGCGGGTTAAGGGATGAAGAGTGCGGGATCGGACGAGGCTGGTGGAAAAGTTTGAAGGTTGGCGCGCAATCCAAGTGGACGGCGCGCAATTGGGAAGACTGTCGCGCAAAGTTCCGGGTGTTCGCGCAAAAGCAGGCGAAATCCGGACGGTTTTGCGCGCCGATCGGGCGAATTTCGCGACCGGAAGAGGCAATTTCGCGCACGAGAGCTTTGGAGCTTATCGCGCGGAAGGCCAGAGTACGGAACGCGGGACCCAGCGCCCCTATTTATAGGCGAGGCCGGGCCCGCGCTGCGCGGAAAGCGCTTTGCGCGACCGCAGCGGCGAATTTCGCGACCGGTGCCCCTTTTGCGCGCCTAAGTCCCGCGCCGCCCAGGACTTCGGCATTCCGGCGTCTCCCTCGGAACCCGATCGTTGCGACCTCTCGCCGATCAGATTCCGAGGGGGGGCTTTTGTAGACGCCGGAAAAGTCCGTTGCTCCCAAACGAAGCTCCGGATGCGGAAAGCGAGGTCATATTTGGAGTCGGAAGGATGTTTCGGAGGGCCCGGAGGCCGTGCGCGGAATTTCAGAGGCCCGCGCGCAAAGGTGATGTCCCGCGCGGAAAACCCCCGGGATGCGCGCAATGCGCCGGCTCGGCGCGCAATTCTGCGCGCCGCGGGTCCGCGCGACTCCCTTACGCGCCGCGCCCGATTCCGCGCCCGCGAGAAGAATTTCGCGCTCGCACCCCGGATTCCGCGCCCGGGGTTGCCTATAAATACAAGGCGACCCCCAACGTTTCAAAGGTTGCTGGAAGTCGAAACGTCTCCCGTGCGCGCAATTCAACCCCTTCCGCGCGCAATGACGAACTTCAGGTAACCTCCTTTCTTTCGCGCAAGAAAGCCTCGGGGTCCGCCTTCGCGCGCAATCCCCGCTGGCTCCTTTCATTTGAATAAACACTCACCCTAAGGCCTTTGCGCGCAAAAGAACCCGCTTGCGCGCAATTGCCCCGGGGTGCGCGCAATCCGGCCCGATTGCGCGCACCCCCCCTTCTTTCAAGTGGCCATTCATTAGAGAATGAGCCGTTGCCCCCGCGCGCTATCCGAAGCCCGGTGTGAGCAATCTCAAGCATCCGCGCGCAAGGCGCTGGCCCAATTGCGCGCCAGCCGCCCCGATTGCGCGCCGGCCCGCAGTATTGCGCGCAAAGCTTCCTTTTTGCGCGCAATCTGCCAGGGTCGTCCCCGTTGACCTCCTAAGGTTACCCGCCTGTGTGGCACCCGATGATTCTCATCCCGGGTGCCCGCACCGTGCGTTGTCTTCCCGTGCGGCCCTCCAGGCTTGCGCGAAGTGACACGCACCTATGTCCAGCATGACGTTAAACTGCATATATGTCCAGCATGACGTTAAACTGCATATATGTCCAGCATGACGTTAAACTGCATATATGTCCAGCATGACGTTAAACTGCATATATGTCCAGCATGACGTTAAACTGCATATATGTCCAGCATGACGTTAAACTGCATATATGTCCAGCATGACGTTAAACTGCATACTCGTCCAGCATGACGTTAAACTGCATATACGTCCTGCACGACGTTAAACTGTACATCGTCCGCGCTGCAAGACGTTAAACTGCCAAGTGCTTCGTCCGGCAACCTATGCCCAGCATGACGTTAAACTGCACACCCGTCCAAGCTGCACGACGTTAAACTGCCTAGCCCCCATCGTCCGTGCTGCAAGACGTTAAACTGCCAAGTGCCTCGTCCTCAACACATGACGTTAAACTGTACTTCGTCTGGAAAGACGCTAAACCGTCCGCAACCTGATCCCGTGCTCCGCACGCAGGGTCTCCCCCGGTTTGGACGTGGCCCCCACCCGCTCGTCTCTGCAGGGATGTCAGGATTGTCCCCCTTTTTGGGACGATTTAATGGGAGTGGCTTTTCCCTACGGGGGCAGGGTATTACAAACCCCTAGTTTCTCGTGGGAGGCTGCACATGTGTATCTCCATTGCACCTCCCCACTGCCGAAGCCAGTAGAGGGTCTGACTGGGATCGAGGTGTCTTTTGCTTTCGGTCCAAGTCCCTTCCAACTGAGTTTTGCAGTATCCGGGCTGCCCCAAGTGCGTAAGTCCTGACAGAATGAACTACGTGGACTTTGATCCCTGTCTTCTATACAGGGTACGTAGGAAGCCTCCCTGAGGTCCAAGCCCACCACCTGGTCGTCCCGGTCGTATTTACGTCGGTTCGTCCATCAGTGGACCCCTCCAGGGTTCACGCTTGCGTTGATTCACCTATGAATCCGCCCCTGTGGGAGACCGCCCGTGTGTATCTCCACGGTGCCTCCCCACAGCCCCCCTTTTCCATTTCCCCTTTTATCGTCCAGCATGACGTGAAACTGTGATCCACCCGGCCGTTCCATCCCCCTCCGTGCGAGGTGGTTCGGTTCAATCCTCCGCCCGGCGGCCTCGACCTCTTCGTGAGTCGGCTTGCCGACGTCCAGCATGACGTTAAACTGTATGCCCGAACTACGTTGACTTTGATCCGTGTTAACGCGCGGTACGTAGGAAGCCCCTCTGGGGTCCAAGCTCTTTACTCCATCATCCACCCTGATCCTTACCCGGGCCGCCACATCCCGGTGGGGTCATGCCACTTCACTTCACTCCACGTTACTTGGGAAGCCGCCCATGTGCTGGCCCCAGCGTCGGAGGTTCCCCGCAAGGGGTTCTGTCATCTGATCCACTTTTCGTGTTGATCGGTCCGATGCCGTCCCCGCTGGACGTTAAACTCGCGGCATACCCCGTGTTAAACACGGGAAGCTGAGGAAAACCTCAGGTGACACAGTTCCCCGCACCTAGTACGGGATGCCTCAGGCCATCGTGCCTTCGAGAAGCCCTATTAGGGACGGAAGACAGACGTGCAGAGCCGCAGTGTTACGACACGCCCCCAGCACCCAGAGCCACCCGGCCTTCTCACCGCAGGTTGCTGCCCCGCCCAGACTCCTTGGAACGTCCGGGCGGAAGCAGCGTAATTAACCGGTGTCCATGAAGATATGGCGCCGGGAACGAGATTCACGAACATTCTTAAGTCTATGAGGGAGACCCGGATTAGGCGACAAGTTCCGAGGAGACGTCCGAGGAAGGAGGAGCCGACATCCCATCATCCCGGTTTCGATCAAGGAGCAGACGCCCCTGAATAAGGGACGGATGCCGCCCGCCCTTGGAAAGCGGGACTGCGGGACCACAAGCCGCGCGCCCATCCCCTCGGGTTGACGGGTGCACGCGCGAACGCGTCCTGGCGGAACAGCGTAACCCGACGCACATCCGCACCGAAACAGCATCCCACGTCAATTGTGGTGAATTATATTCCATGGTAATGTCTCTGTGTTTTTTCTCAACATCCCATTCTTATCACATAGTATTCCACGAGTTTAATGTATAGCAGAGATGGATCAAACTTATTGGAAAACTGATGAAATTGGATTATATGGGTATATCCCCAAGTGGGAGAACCTGATGGGTTTATTGGATGAGTGGATCAAGATTCCCAACGAAGGTGGATCTGAGGATGTTTGGGTTCCTGCAATGGGGACACCATTATTTGATGTTAGATGGGATTGAACCTTGTGGAGGTTTCTTATGTACCCTCTCTGAGGAGACGAGGATCAAATCTACATATTTTGAGGAAAGATGGGACACCTGAGTAGGTGGAATGTGAGAATGGATGATTTTATGGGACCCAACATAAGTAGAACATCCAGGTTAGGGCATGACCATCCCAATACACAATGGCCTAGGGAGAGACCATGATGGAACATGAGTTTTTGGCATTAACCTCAGGGAGGCGTCCAACGTATAATCGTGGCAGGTAATCATTGTCAACGTTGTTCAGGATGGGGGTATAGATTCAGGGTGTACACATAGGACAACGACCTGATGATATACTGGTGATTACACATGTTTAGCAGTCAGAGTTGGTCTGACACCACTGGGATAGACCAGAGGTGTGGCTCCCAACAAAGGGGACCATGATGCCTTACTATCGGCTACGGACTACAATTTCTTACCAATGGATGGCTCTACAATGACTTACCGCTGATTGGAAAGTACAATGGTTTACCACTGGTTGGGGTGAAACAGCTTACCGATGGATTTGGTGTTATGACTTACTATTGGATGCGGTGCAATGGCTAATTGCTGGATTGGGTTTACAATGGCTTATCATAGGATGGGGTGAAATGGCTTACCTATGGTAGGGGACCACAATGGTTTATCATCAATTAGGGTTAAACCTCATGGATTCTTCCTACATACCATTTATATGAGGTAGGGATCAAGTCCCATGTGGTTGGAATGGATAGAGATTAGAATTATGAGGTACCAAAAGGGGGATATAGTTTAATGTCATGTTGTATGGGTGTGAACCGACATGAAGTGTTCAGGACAGGTGAGTGTTGGGCTTCAACCTCAAGGATTCTTCCTACGTATCATTCCTAGAGAGGGAAAAGATCATTGTCTTTGTAGTTTGGGAGAGGTATTTTGGACATAAACTCTAGGGTGGCTCGGGAAGGATTCCATGTTCAATTATTACTCTATGATCATTTAAGACATGCTTAGTGTGAGAAAAAAGAGGAAACAAATGCCTGACAGACACATCAAAAAAGGTGCGTACGTGGGAAGTGAAACTGGGATTACACGTGGTCAGCAGCCCAAGGTGATGGATATTGGGACTTACTACAGGATGGAGGACCGATAGTGATAAATCCTATAGATAAATGGTTGGGGTAACGAAAGTCCCTATGACCATCTCCCCTCTTGTGTTTGTAACAGAAGAAAATAGGAGGACCAGGGATGCTACCACCCGCAAGAAAGGCTACGACCATACACAAAGACGGTTTACCTACCCCACGCACAGGATCCTCTCCCGAAAAGATGATTTAATTAAATTTCAAGAATATATCACTCCTATGGAGTATAGAGGGAATCAATAATGTCCGAGACAGGGCACTCAATGTATACTTCATGTGGAGAGGCCATAGTTTTACATCACAATTTGTGGATGATAGTGCTTGGCAGTTTAATTTTGTGTAGCTCAGACGAGTCTAGATAACTCTGCACCCTTTGGACTCACATGACTGATACCCACCCACCCTCAGGGAAGTGAAGAAATAAAAAATGATGTGGTGTTGGGTTTCTATGGAGTGATAAATTAAGGTGATCATGTTAGCGTGGCTATGAAAAGAATAAATAGTCGTTAGTGTGCCTATGCAAAGAATTATGAGTCTTAGAAACGTAATATGTAGAACTGCCCAAGGGACCATGAATTCACATCCCATGACCCTGTAAGGTCATACATGATAGGGGTTTGCAATGAAAAGAGGTTACCAGGATGTGGTCTATCAAAGTTATAGTACCTTGTAGTGTGGATAAGCTTCGTGAAGTGGGTGCTTTGCGAAGTGGAATAGCCTAGCATAGGAATTCAGTATACATGCCTATGAAGGGTTCTTCATGAATTAGAACTGATTTTGTGGAATAGTACTTTGAGAGGTAAGGGTACCATGGAAATTATTTCACTGCGAAGTAATGTGCTTCGCGAGGAACAGTTATCCAATCATACACTATGGCTCACATGTGAATTGAGGGTACTTCGTGAAGCATGAGTTCTTTGTGAAGACTCGAGTCCCTTTAGGAATCTCCCTCCATCGAAATAGCCCATGGGATCTATGAAGGGAATATCTTTGTGAAGAGGGGTTGTATTTGACCAAAGGGAAAGGTGTTTCACAAAGATCCAGTACCTTGAAGAGCTCCTTTTTCCTGAGGTTTTTTAAAGAAAAAGGTGCTTTGTGATTTTAGTGCTGAGAAGGTGAATGTTTGGGGTATCCATCCTTTGGGACCAATGGGAGCCTGATATTTATAGGAGAAGGATGTCTCAAAGTAGGGATGGCTTGGTGTGAATCAACATGGTGCTTCGAGATCATCCAATTATTGCATCATTTTCTTCTTAACCATGGAGTCGACTGACATCCCTCGAAAGTGAGGAGCTCTTGTGGGGTCTCTTCACGGTACTCACATGGGTTTCTCTCATGTTCAATCCTCGTGCAGAGGTTGATTGGGATCCCTCCATGGCGTGAATCTCCAAATCAATTTCGTCGTAACTATAATGGCACATGCCTCTTTATTCTCTAGCGACCATAGAGAGGATTCAGCTTCTTGTCGATCACGGTGTCGAGGGGCTCCACAAATGAAAAGGTGCTATGGGTATTTAAGAATGTGCTTCACAAGGAAGCCCATTTTTATTGTGTTTTATATTTTCATCCTTTTCCTCCGTACATATTTTGGCACCAAAATACAACCCAGAAAATTATTTTATATTTGGATTTTATAGGGGTTTTTCGTGTATTATAGATGATTGATTTTGGACAACTCTCACTTGGAAGAGCAACTGATAGTGATATCATAGATGAGAGTAATGTTCATATAGACAAGTGATTATGTTTATTCCATCCATGTGTTTATTATGAGATTGATTTATTCTTAAATTCTAATTCTTCCAAACATAGGGACTAGAAATTCTATTTATTTTAATTTTTAGGGGTCATAATGGGAGTTTTACAATACCGTGGTATCAGGTAGTCATTTATCGGTCATGTGTCTTAAGACTCCATGAGTGAATCTATGCCAACCAAGATTTTGATTTAGAATATATGGACTCTATATTGATTTTTTTTGTTACATTATCTCTTTGGTGATGTCTTTCTCAACTACATAGACAATAGGATCTTGTGATACATATTCTCATACTGTGTCTTGAACTATTGGTAGAGGTTTCTGCTGAAGTACTTATAAAAATTCAATTTTGGTTTGGTATATTCCACATGGAAGAAGAATTTAATCATGCATTATATTTGTTGGAAGAATCATTGGTAGGGATTTTAGAATTCTGATGATGATTGGAAGTAGATTAACATGGTCAATGAATGGAATATGGATGTGTTAGTGGACTATGAAGATATTAACTATGATACTTGTTTCATTTTTATATCATTGGTGGATCGAGTGAAGACAATATAATATCCTGATTCAGATTGTCTACTAATTGTGGAATAGATTATGGGAGTTGATATTATAATACACTGGTCATAAGGTGAAAATAAGGTGTTGACATCCATAGTAGGGTTTTATTACACACATCTATTAGAGACGATTAAATGAAGGACACCCATGACTCATGATGTGTGGTTTTTCAAGGTTTGAAAAAGTTGTATCATGTTTATAGGAATTGTTTTTTGTGACAATATATAAGGAAGGATATTGTGGGATTTTTCACTCAATACCTTGATTATCATAGGATAATGGTGGAGCACTAGTGGCCATGTGGGTTACATTAACACCATCTAGTGATATTATATAAGTGATATGAGGTTACTAGTGACTTCATCTTGGGGATACCCCATACTATTAGGTGTCATGATGTGATATGGGGGGTAGTTGACCAAAAGATGAAATTTCCATAGTTCTGGTCTTTTCAATAGACATAATCAGTAGATGAGTTGGGAATGATATATGTGTGGAAGATTCTGTGAAATAATTGGTTAACAATGATCATAGAATCATATTAGGATGTATATTTCACATCGATATTATTTAAGGGTCTGAAGAAGACCATGGGGTCTCAGTTGATGTTGATTATATCATATCACCAATAAATAGACATGTAGTAGAAGACAGTGGTTATGATACTAGATGATATTGTCTATAAATATGTTACAAATTTCTTAAGAGCACGATATGACCATATACCAAGGAAAAAGTTTCTTTATAATAATAACTTCTAGGATTAAGTCCATATAGATCCCTTTTGGAATCATTATATAATTCCATGCCATTATACATTGAGTCAATTTGTGGTGGGAGAGTCAGTGGTGATAGGGCCATGTTTGGTATAGGAAAATATTGAATGGGTGTATTTGAAATAGTAGTGGTTTTTTATCAATCATTTAATGATGTTATCATATACTAACCCAAGGACAGAACCATTTTGTTATGACCATGTATTTTTATGGATTCTAATTAATGGAGAATTAATGTTTGGGAGGGAAAGGAAATCTCACTCCAGGTATTACTGTTTTGTTTGAGATTATGGCATGGATCAGTGTAATGTATTACTCGTGTATCTTTATCCATGATATAGATATATATAAAATTATTTTCATGTGTTTGAGGTCAAACATTATGTTCCAAACTATGTGCACATGATTAATAGTGGTGATGTTGAGTTGAAGAAAAATAGGTTATTTGAGGACTACATTGTGCGATTAGTGAACCAGATTGAGATGGTGTTGCATGAGAATTATGTACCAATCAAGTGAGTTTTATATAAACATAGTCATATACAAGATGGTATTTGGGAATTGGAATTAGATATATAGGTATAGTGGATGGATAAATCTTTTGAGTGACCTAAGAGATGTTTTTTGAGGAATATAAGCCCTTAGAGTTGGATTTTGTTATGCCCCTAAAATTTAAAGTTGTGTTTTGTCTAAAATATTGATTAATTTTATGAATCTATATTAGTTATGGTTTTTTATTGGTTACTAATGGTCCATGATTGGGTTGGGGGAGGTTGGTACTAGTTTCCACCTATGAATCTATAGATGGTGGTTCATCACAATAAGATAATAGGTAATTAGTTTAATAAATTTTTATAATATATGGAGCACAACATGTAATTTATTCAACCTAGTGTGATGAATTTATTTAAACAAATGAACTAGTTTTATCCTTGATGAATTTTATAATGATGGATTATGTGAACATGGAGGAAACTGTGTGATAGTGGTGCACCATGGCATGATGTCTGTAAATGGTGATTTTTGTTATATCTTAGAATATAAGGGTCATGAGGTTCATGAGTGAGGGTAGTAAGGATATTATGTATGCTTCCACCCTTATGTATTTTCCTGACATGGTAGAGGCTTCCATAATGTATGGTGTGTATAAAGACATTGGAAAACATGTGGTGCCATGTCCTGGCAGTGGGGAATTATCCTAGGGGTACTTGGATGATAGGACATAGTGGTAGGAACACCTTGGTCAGACCATGGTGATGTTTTTATATGGGTTGAGGACCATAATTCATAGAATTCATACCATTCCCCATTCATTCCTATATAAACCCAAGTCTTCCTTTGAAAAAAAGATCATACCTTTTCAGTTTATACTTATGAAAATGTAGGAAAACAGGTTAATGGTTGGCTGTAGGCCTGTTACACGGCGTGACTGGGGCCTACACACCATGATCTTTTTTGTACATGTCGAGTCTGGAAGGCTATGTGCCATGTAATCCCATTACACGGACATATAATAGACTAGATAGAAATTATACGAAAACAATGTGTAGTTCCATGTATAAACCATGTACTTATCTTTTTTTTAAACTCAGGCAGTAGCCTTGTGAACTATCATAATGATAGTGATTTCATCCTGTTCAATGAAGGGTTGTACCAAGAGGTTGTGTTTCCTCTTTATTATCCATTCAAACTCTGTTTTCATCGATGTCAGTTTCATTAGAACCCAATAGATAAGCTCTCAATTCCCCTAGAGACATTAATTGTGATTTCACCTCTTGATTGAGTTATCAACGTTTTATCATTTTTTTTCTTTTTTGAAGATAAAATTATTTCTTGGTTGAATCAAAGCCTAAAAATGGATGTGTAGAGTTGGACGTGTACAAATTAGGTGGTCTTGTTCCTTTCGTTCATTGTAGGGTGTATTATATATTCCACAGTGTTGTGCGTCTATTTTTGGGTGTTTATTAATTGAATATTGACCTATGTTGTTACCTAGTGTTGATTAGATAATTTATTGAATGATTATAAGGAATTTTTGAGATTATTATCCTTGATTGAGGGCCACCCTGTGGGTGTGTTTTCCCTTGGACGAACAATGTTTATCTATTCTTCCATGGATGCCTATGGGACTGTCTTCGATTTCATTTTATGGGTTAATTAAAATGGAATTAATTAATTGAATGATTTGATGCCAACATGATTTTATGTTTTTAACCATATAAAATTGTAATTTACATGTTGTTTTCATGCTGAAATTATTATACACCTGTTTTGGTCATGATACTTTCTAAAATGCTTGTATACTCTGTTTTGACCCTGATACATACTGAAATTATTATATACTGGGTTTTGAGGCTGATTGATATCTGAAATGCTTATATAGATGGTTTCACCATAGTTTGGCGTTATGTTATACCACAGTTATATGGTATTGGTTAAAAATACTAGGAATGATACATGAAATCCACTTTAGGATTTTAGGACTAGAATAAGTTATAAATTGAATAATGAAATGAAATGACTAATGATGTGTCTTCCAATACAAAGTGAAATCTTGGATTCGGTCATTACCCATACTTGATTACTTTGTATTCTGAGACATATGTTGTGCATATATTTGAGTACATATTGTTCATCTCTTTCACTATTTTACACTCCTGTTATATATATATATATATATTCAATGACAGATCAGGATAGATCATGGGTGGTTACTTTCTGTGATTTAGTATCGTGCCCTGTTTGGGAAATTATTTTTTCCCAAAACAAATTATATGAATGCATGTGTTGATTAGGGAATTCACCCTTTTATTAGTACTAGAATTTCTATTTTGAAGGAGGAGAGAATGAGACCTAGTCATGGCTTGTGATGCATCATATATTCCATTGTTATTTTTTTGGAACATGTATTTTATATTTCTACAGTTCACCAGTTTTGGTTTTTTTCTTAGAACATAACATTTTGCATCATATTTTGTATGAAATAATGTTCGTGTCATATAAGTCATCAACTATAAATTTTACTTCTATGTTGTATAATATTTTCTTTGTTGTATTATTATTGAATAAAATGTGTTACACTCTATAAATGATGCAATAGTTTCCCCACTATCACGCCCTTGTCCCTCGCTTCTATTTGGAAGCCTCTAGTATATTGGTAAATGTGCTTGAGGCCATGTGGAGAACAGGGTACTAGGAACCTATTGAGTGGAATCTAGATCTGGGAATTTACATAGTGGTATCAGAGGGTATTTATTTTCTATTTTGTCTTAATATTTGGAAACATTTGACAGATATTGGGAGCAAAGAGTGTTTGGTAATAAATTGTGCAAGGGAGTAGCTACCCCATATATAAGGAAAATCCAAATTACCTCAAACAGAATTGCAATTTTTGGATTTTGAACTATTATAGTTGATTCAATTTCATTGTAGGGTGACACACTTGTAATTGTGATTTTAATATTGATATCATTATGGTTTTATAATGTTTTAACCCTATAAGATGAGGGTATGAAATCTCATACTTCATATATAAACATGTTAGAAATCACATTCCATTCATTCTTGAAATTCCATTTAGGGAGAATTACTGATATTACTCTATTGTGATAGATGTAATTCTAGATATACATGTAGTTTTCATATGTACCTTGATAGATATGAATTCTATTGTGGTAGGGGTATTGGTATGTGTTATTGTTGAATTGTATGGATGAAAAACTTTGGTCCCTAATGAGTATGGCCCCCCTTGAATCGAAATTTAGTGGATCATGTTTCAGCCATGGGATATTAAATTTGATTTCATATGTAATACATGGATCCCAATATTTGATTTGTAAGTATTATGGGCTTCCATGGATCATAATTTGAAACAATGTTTATTCATTTTGAAAAATTAGGAGCTCTGATGATGTTTCTAAGGATTCATGTCTAGAAACCTAGACAACATAGTGTGCAATGCTCTGAACACACACCATGAGTTCTTCTATTTTGTAAGAGATAACTTTTATTAATTAAATTTCATGTACCTGGAGTTTATTCCATGTGGTAGGTAACCTTGTGTCCTCTGGTGAGAGAGAGAATCCTGGATGTTAGGTTTTGAGTAGTACACGATTCGTGCGTTAGGTCACCCAATGTAGTTGTACATGGATAGAATACTTGTGAGTCCGGTAGTGTAGAAGTACCTGGCTAGTAGGGGAAAGTTGAGTACACGTCATGTGTCATTCAGAAATGTTGTGAACTAAGGACACTAACAAGACCAAGGTAGGAAGAATTGCACACCCATGTTAGAGTTTAAGGGGACATGGCTTGTTTAGATTATACATGTATTATTCCCATCATTGTGACGATTTTAGGATTTTCTTCTCTAATTTAGTTCTTTCACTCTTGAACGATGTACCTTAATGAATAAGTTTATAATGAGGTGTATGTGTTGGTCATTATAGAGAAATTCCTCCACGATGACCTCCTATAGTACTCTAAGAGTGTGGCAATGAGAATACCCCTGAGGTGGTGGGCCATAGGCTACCAATGGATCCTCTAGTCAAGAAAGATGAGGAACTAGTGGTTACTTTGGACACAGGTAATGAGGCACAGTTCCCCGAAAACTTCATGCACTTTATGCAGATATTCTAGGGGGAACCTAAGCCTGTGACTTCTATGGATAATCTGACTATAGTGTTGCAGCATCAACATGCTCCCACATTTTACGAGGATGGTGGATAATAGGATACATAGTCATTGATAGATTTAATTTTATCTAACAATGATAATATAGAGATTCCTAGTAAGAGGAGGTTCAAGATCATGACTAATATGTTGTATGATTTGATGAAGAGATGATGGAATGAGGTTACTCCAATGGGGAGTCATTGAGATATTCCTTGGGATGACATCCAGAGAGTCTTCAATGAATATTTTTATCCTTATAAATTGAGGGCTCGCAATGCTCGGGAGTTCATGCATCTGGACTAGGGCTGTTTATCAGTTATGGATTACTCAGCTCGTTTTATTGAGCTCTAGCAACTCGCACCAGTTTTGATTGGTGATGATATTTTATAGGATATGCGATTTGAGGATGGGCTCATGTATGAAATTCTATCATAGATGAATATCATTTATTTGAATACAATGTCTACTATAGTGAATCAAGAACTGATTAATGAGAGGAATATGGGGGAATCTATAGGTGTGAGCTAGGGCGGTTTGGCACCGAGATCTGGTACTATCTCAATAGGTAACGGAAAGAGTTGTTTGGATCTAACTCATAGTGAATCCAGTATTCAGAACATTTATTCAGGTTTTCATGTGAGGTGCTACCATTGTGGAAATGGTTTTCACACAAAAATATATTTCCTGATGGACATAGATGAATTCAATTCTTATAAAAAATTGGCCATCTATGGTGCTTCTGCAGGACGTTTCCACCAGCAGCTATTGAGATAGGATTTACAAAGACTCCACATTGCGGAGTAAGGACAACAACTTCTCAGCAGTTGTGGGACTAGAATACATCAGGCCGCTCAGGACAAAGTGGTGATCATGTCTGATGTAGCTGGACTCTAGTTTTTCAAAGATAGAAAAGTGGATCAGCTCAAGGAACCCTAGTTGTGTCATAGGGCCATGGTATAGGCCAGAATTTTACAGTGCAGCAAACCCAGTTGATGTAGGATCCCAGGCCTTCAATTATTAGAGGTAATATTCTAATCACCTCTATTTTAGCTTGTTCACTTTTTGATACATGTTCTTAACATAGTTTGATATATGTACATATTGTGAAGAGAATTGGACTCTGTTGTTTCACTTCTAAAGTCATTATGAAACTAGACACTTCATTATATATTAGAATAGAAGGTGTGTTAGGGTGTAATGAGTCCCCCCTTGAGATTGGTGGGTGTAACTTTTTTTGGGATCACTATGTCATTGAATGATAGGATAATCACTACATGGTGAGTTTCACATCAGTATGAGTGGATCATTTTTACACAAGTGAGAGTGGGATGTCTAGGCATGCCGAGCAAGTCCTAAACAATGTGGGTATAGTGGGATGATAACACAGATTTCCAGTTTTTATTAGGATTATTAAGAGACATGCCAGATAGTTTTTCTTCCATTTTTCAATCATTTCAGGTATGTCTTTCAAGAAAAATTTTCAAGATTACGTCATGTGATATAGGTGGAGTTCTCTATTTATCTATTGATAAGAGTGGAAATGGTATCCATTTCTCCTTATGGTGTGTCTACGATAGAGTAATCAGAGCTTAAGCGGAATCTAGATGACATAGAGGAAAAGTGGTCTATTTGACCCACTACTTCACCATGGGGGTTCTCTGGAACTGTTAAAAAAAACAAAGTTGTTACCCCAATGATATGTATGGACTATTTGAATATAAACCAGTTGTCGGATAAAAACCGATATCCCCTACCATTTATAGATGTCATGTTTTATTATTTTCAAGAATATCAACTGTTATTAATGATTGAATTAAGAACAAGATATCAATAGGTGTGTGTTCAACCTAGAGACATACCTATTATATTTTTTTATAGATGTTATAGGCTATATGAGTATTGGGTTATACCATTCGGTCTCCTGAATGGTTCAACATTTTTCATGTTGTGGAAAAACCGAGTGTTCCATAATTATATAGATTATTTTTTGGTGGTTTTAAGGGATGACATCCTGGTGTATTCTCATAATTTATTTGACCATTCCAATAATATTTTGATCGATTTGAATACACTGATAGAGAAGAAGTGATATTCTAAGCTCGCAAAGTGCCTCTTTTATATGGATTTGATTCACTTACAAGGTCATGTAATCTATGAGGAAAGATTATCACTGGTCCCAGATAAGGTGATAGCAATAGTTAACTGGGAGAATCCCAATAATGTCTTTGAGCTGAAGATTATTCGAGATTTGGCTGGTTACTAAATGGGTTTCATACAATACTTCTCACACTCAGTAGCACCAATAAATTACTTGAAAATGAATGATGTGACATACATATGGTTAGATTCTTGTAATATGGCCTTTCAAAAGTTGAAAGGGATATTTACATCAGTAATGATAGTAATTTTTCTAATGTCAGGATAGAGATACACTGGGTACTACGAAACATCAGGTATAGGGATGGTAGAAGTTCTTATGAAAGTGGTCGAGTAGTTACACACAGATATTTGCAGTTTATTCCACATGATAGTAATTACCAGATGCATGATCTCAATTTATCCATGTTTGTTCATGCCTTACACTATTAGATACATTACCTAATGGGAGAGAATTTTCAAGTGCAAATGGACCACAAAAGTATCAAGATCATTTTTACTCATCATGATTTGAATCCGGGTCAGTGAAGGTGGGTGGAGTAACTTCATTATATTAACATTGAACATGCCTACACACCTAGGAAAGACAATGTTGTTTACATTTCTTTGATCATGAGGACTGAGATACATGCAGCGTAGGAGGCTATTGGTGAGTGGCAGCTTATTTCCATGTTCTCTAAGATGCATTTTTTAGGTTCACAAGACACAATGAATTACATTTCTTTATTATGTAGATGTGACTTATATCCTATGAGATGGAGTGATGATGAGGAAGCTATAAGAATCTGAGGGTATAGTCTCGCATGAGTGCATAACAGGAAATAATCCATTTCCTAGATGGATGTTAGACGATGCAATGATCTTCAATATCCATGGATGTGTCTCTTTTCTAGTGGATATACCTGAGGCGTTGATTCAAGAGTTTCATGGTTTATCTTGGGAAATTCATCACAGAGTTATGAATATGTTCTATGACTTGAACTGTTTGTACTGGTGTCCAAGAATGAAGATAGAGGTGGATAGTTTTGTTAAGATGTGTTCCACACATCATCATGTGATGGTGGAACATCAGTGGCCAGCCAGGCTTTTACAGTAGTTAACTATTCCTCAGTAGAAATGGGATGATGTCTTGACAGATTTCGTGAATTGGTTTACAAGATCACCGAAAGGTTACGATGCTATGTGGGTGATGGAAGAAACACTTATTAAGGTTTCACATTTCTTAACAAAAAAGGAGTACTTCGGAGTTGATGAGCGTGTGAAGAAGTATATCCAAGAGTTGGTACAACTATATGTGGTCATTTACACTATCTATTTATATAGGGATGTCAATAACACAACTTGTTTCTGGTATAGTTTTCAGAGGGTGCTGGGTACATAGGTTCCCTTGAGCACAGCATACCACCCTCAGGTTGATGACCAGTCAAAGCGTACAATATAGGTTCTATATGACATTCTAAAATCATGAATACTAGATTTTGGGGGATCTTGGGATAATCATATTCCCTTGGTTTAATTTTACAACATTAATAGTTTCCAGGCACCTATAGAGATGTCAGCTTATGAGGATTATCATGGTAGGCCCAATCAATCACCCTAATGATGTCTTGTGGTGGGAGAGGCAGGTTTAATAAGACCCTGTATTATTCGAGAGACTTCGGAGGAGGTCGAATTGATTCAGATGTGAATGGCCACAACTCAGTCTCATCAGAAATCATACATTGATGGACATAGATGACCTATGGAATTTGAGTTTAGTGATCTGGTTTTATTGTGTGTTTTACTGAGGATGGGACATAAGTGAATTAGGAGACATGGTAAACATTTATCGGGACACTTCATGTCCTTTGAGATTATGGAGGGGGTCAAGCTAGTTTCCTATTAGTTGCAATTAACTCAAGGGTACAAGTATTGGCATGATTTCTTCCACGTATCTTAGAAATTCCACTATCACCAAGACCCATCTCATGCCATTTATCCACAGAAAATTGAGTTTCACATAGATGTATCTAATGAGGACCCTTATATTATTATTGTGGACTGTAACACGAAGGTTATCCATGTATGATCTATTCCTTTAGGATGGGTTGTATGGAATAATGACCAAGTTCAAGATAATACATGTGATAGGGAGGCTATTGTTTGATCGCAATGGCTGGATTAGTTCTCTGATGTCCCTTCCCCACCCTTGAAAGTGAAATTCGGGGACGAATATTTTTATGGGAGGATGTTTTAAGGAACACAATACTACCATTGAGGTACAGATGTTCCCTTTTAGTTTATACTAATGAAAATGGGAAAAAAAGTTTCCAGGTGCTAGCTTTAGAAATATTAAACTACGTGACTAGGGCTTACACACCATGTACTTTTATGAACATGTTGTGTATAGAGGGATACATACCATTTAATCCATGTACATGACCATGTAATGGCCTAGCCATAAATTTTATGGAAATTATATACAGTTTCATGTACAAATAGTGTACTATTATTTTTTCTGTTAGATCCTGCAGTAGCGTTGTGTTTCATCAGTAGAACAGAGGGATCATCTCGTTCGATGAACAGACACACTGAGTGGTCATTTTGCCTCCTGATTGTCCATCCAAACTGTATTTCAATTATGGTTGGATGCATTGGAACCCAATTAGTAAGCTCTAAATTAATCTTTTTAAGTTCTTCATGATTTCATTTATCAATTTAATTATCAATGGTTGAGAAATTTTTCTCTTTTGTATATATAATCATTTGTAGGTCGAATCAATGATTGATGCTAGACGAGGAGAGTTTCATGAGTATGAGGTAGGTGGACTACTAACTTTTTTATATTGTCAAGTATATTATATATCTTGTAGTTTCATGTGCCCATTTTTCAGTGTATTCTTATTTAATGTTGACTTATTTTGTCACATAATATTCATTTGGTAATTGATTAAATGATTATAATTTATGTTTGATATTTTTAAGCTTTATTTAAGGTCACCCCATGGGTTCGTTTTCCATTGGATGGACAAGATTTAGTATTTGGCCTACAATGCTGATAAGAATGCCTTTGATTTCCTTTTATGGGTTATTTAAAATGAAATTGGTTAGTTAAATGATTTTATTCCCAAATGAGTTTTCTTTTTTAACCATGTAATAGTGTAATTTACGTGAGTTGTATTCTTGTAGAAATTTTTATACACCATTCTTGGACCCAATACATTCTAAAATTCTTATATATCGGGTTTTGACCCTGATACAAGCTAAAATGCTTATATATCAGTTTGAGACCCTTATTGACAGTGTAAATTATTTTATAGAATGTTTCAATCATGTTTGTTTCTATGTTATACAATTTTTATAGGGTTTTGGTTAAACCCACCAAGAGAGATACATGAATTCCACCTTGGGATATTAGGACTTGAATCAGTTATAAATTGAATGAAGAAATGAAATGCCTAATGATGTGTCTGCCAAGACAGTTCACAATCGTGGATTTTATCTTTACCCATTCTTGATTACACTATATTCTGATACATTTATTGTGCTTACATTTATGTTTCTTGTAATGACCCAAAGTTTCATTAATGGAAAATCCCTCTTGATCCAGTTAAATGTTTCTTTATGAAAAATGTTTTTATAAGATGTCAACTTCTTTAGTTTTATGTTACAATTTGTGACCGTTAATTTTATAATAGTTGAATAGTGATCACATGAGTAGTATAAGTATATGGCCTTAACGAACCCAATTTTACTCAGATAAAGGAAGTGATGACCTCATCCAGTAGAATTGCCCCATACGAAGCCCATTTGTTGGAGCTCGGAAAAGTGGTGGAGTCTTTGGGCTTCGCCCTTGACCAAGCCCAAGCTGAGCTTCATTATGTCAAGCTCGAACAGGACCATCTAAGGGAAAAGTGGAAGTTGATAGAGATTACCACTCGAGCGATGTTATCCGAGCTGCCCAAAGAGTTTGTCACCATCTCACACCTTACAATTAGGTCTTATACGACTATTTTAAGGGGTTATGTAACAAATAAGTAGTATTATGTTCATGTGCATTATTTTTGTATATACTAATGAATATAATTTCTAGTCATTTTTGATACACTGTAAATAGTTTTTTTACAGTACAAATGGTGTTTTTGGTTATTATTTAATTAAGAATTATATTTTATTAAATTAAGGGATTTTTTGAATTAAATAATATTTTAATAAAATATTATTATTAATATTAAATTAATTTTTATTAAATATAAACGACCTTATAATTTGATGAATGAAATTAAATTTTTTATTAATGTTTGAAAGCCATTTCTGTCAAAACACGTGAATTTTTTTATAAATGTCTATTTTTATTTTAAAAGTGAAAATTCAAATATTTAGAAAATTATTTAGATAAAATTAATATTATTTTTGTAATCAGGACGTCGAAATTATCCAATGGTGAATTTTTCATAATTTTCTGAGACAATCAAATTTTTGGGTAAAAAATAAATAGCATTTAAATATATAATGTGTTTTATGACATCATAATGACCCAATGGTGATGTAATAAAATACCATAATCCTTATGTTCGGCCAATATATGTTTTACCATTAAAATAATGTGATTTGGGGTTTGTTTGACTTACTTTTCAAAGCATTGATGGAGCCCTCAAGACTTATTCAACACTTTGCCTTTTTAAATTAATTTCCATGGAAGTGTGACTCACCTCCACATAAGAAACCATAATATTTTAATAAGTTCGGACCTTGGCCTTGTAAAATATTATTTTCCTCTTTCATTTTCCAGAAACCATGGGCAAATACCATGGGATGGTTTGTGGTTTGGATTATTTTAATATAAGGGGTCCCAAACCTAAATAATAAAGAATACTCTCACCTTTCCTATATAAACCCACACAATCTCCCACTTCCTCCTCACTAAAATCCTTTGGAGTTCGTCCAAACTCGGCCCTACTCTTTCTATAATCCTCCCAAGGTTCCCCAAGCTCCCAATAAGCCTCTCACAAGCCTCTCTCTAGCCTTTGGAAGCACACATCCAAGTAAGGGTTTTTTCTTCCTTTCTCATTTTTGTCAATTTTCTTTAAGTTATATTTCCCTTTTAATTTCAATTATGAATGTTGGGGTATGGTGTGGAACCTCCCACATACTGGCCTCTTATTGTTTGAATGATGGGAGACCCCTTTCCCTCTCATTAAATGCCTCTCACGTACACCCGTTACTATACCGAAATTCCGAAAGGAACTTTTCTCTCGTCTTTTATATTCAAGAAATACTTTTGTATCATGAATCTAAATTCCATTAAAAATTTTGGGACATGTATCTATATGACCTCCTTACTGTCCATTACATGTAAATATGATGAGGAACCCCTTTCTCTCTCATCAACCATTTTATGAATTCTTATGTCACGCCGTTACGCTGCCGAAATCGCACCGATTTTCTAAGACAATGTCATTGTGTAGTGAATACCATGACCATTTCTATATCAAGGGTATTCACCTTTATGCACATTTACATATTGATTTTAAAGTTTCATGTATGAATTCCACATTCCTTTATCGTGGAATAAATGATTATGTTTTATGAATCCATGTTTTATGATCCATGTGGCACACTTATGCATGAAATGAAATGTTTAAGAAGGGTGCACCCTGATAGCGCTCCAATGCATTGGGTAAAGTATAGTATCATGATACGTCATGTGCAATGAGTGTTGACTCATTCTAATTCAAGTGAAATGAGGGTTTACTCGTGCTTCATGTGCAATGAGGGTTTACTCATGCTCCATGTGCAATGAGCCTTGGCTCATGCTAATTCAATGTTAAGTGTTGTTGCCACATTTCCATGTTATGATTATCATTCTTTATCATGCATTTATGTTCATGTTACTCTTATGCTCTATTGATATGCCCATTTCCTAACATGTATTTTACTCCTCATGATTTTCCATGTGTACTCCCTTACTGGGCTTTATAGCTCACCCTTTTCTTATGCATGTCCTCAGGTTATCCCATGCGATGATAAGTACGAAGGAATGTAGTGGTCATGTAAAGGAAGTTTTCAATAAAGAAGTTGTATGTTAAGTTTAAAGTTTTTGTGTAATGATCCTAATCCTCAAAGACACTAAACCTCTCAATATTTTTTGTTTTATCAAGTGATGTTTTATGTAATAAAGCATGTTTAAGTTGTAATAAAAAGTAGGGTTGTCATAGTTGGTATCAGAGGATAGGTTTAGTTATTTTTGGGATTTGGATTAGGAAGACCCTAGTAAAACCTTAGATACAAGACTAAGTATAACAAAAACATCCCTATGTTTTGGTAAGTATTGAGTAAGTGGTTTATCAAGGAAATACATCCATGTCTGGACACGAGCAGGTAGAGGCGGCTCTGGGACAGATATATCATAGGGGTAAAACCCGAAAACACCGCTTTGAGCTAGACTCGAACAGGAACTGGTTCACGACAACGGGCATTTCTGCACTCTTGGTTACGACACTCCCGGGGGATATGTTTTGATAAATTCACAAGCTTATTATGAACCCTTATTAAGGGAAAAATGTCCCTAAGAATATATGTTAGATGGTAGATCATGAAAAGCCTGGATTGAATCTTATAGACTCATGAGTTAAAGAGATTAAAGTTTATTTATAAGTCATCAACTTTTGTCTTCGGATTACCCTTTATGTGTTACCCCTAACTTTCCTTTTATTCCAGCCAATGGCCGGTAATAGGAGGGCTCGGGCTAACAACCGTTGTGAAGATCAGTGTGATGATTGTACTAATGAGATGCCCAATCCAATGGGAGCGGGAATCGCGAACTTTGTCACGCTTCTATCTCAGCTAACTCAAGTTTTGAATAGAAACACGGGTCAAGAGGAACGTTCAACCCCCCTAAGAAAGAACAAGTTGCTATTTAAAGCTTCATGAGACAAAGGCCTCCTACTTTTAGTGGATCATCTGATCCCACGATCGCTGAGCAATGGATCAACTCCATTGAAAAGATATTATCCATCCTCCAATGTTCTGAACAAGAGAAGGTTCTCCTGGAGGCTTATCGTATGGAGGGTAAAGCTGATCAATGTTGGATGTTGATCAAAAATACGAAGCCTGAGGAGTAGATCGAGGCTTTGGAATGGAAGGAATTCCAAAAGATGTTTTTCAATAAATATTTTCTGCACACCCTCCATCTTAAGATGGAAAGGGTCTTCCTTTCCCTCATGAAAAAAGATGAAGAATCTGTGGGAGTGTACAAGGAAAACTTCACAAGGATTGCACGATACGCTTCCGGCTTTGTCGTTACCCCCGAATGCAAGGTTGACCGCTTCTTTGGTGGGTTGAAGCCTAGTTTGCGGAAAGCATTAGCGATCTGTGACTTTGACAGTTATGAGGAAATTTTCTGATGTGCCCTCAAGGTTGAAATGGAGATCGAAGAATCATAGGGGTATCATGGGGACAAGAAGTGTAAGGTGGACTTCAATGATGGTGGTCCGATGGATAAATCCAACGGCGCTAAGAAGTTCCAGCACCCCACTTTCCAAAAGTGTGGAAAGAAGCACCCTAGAAATTACCTTAGGGGGACGAGAAAATTATTTAGGTGTGGAAGAGAAGGGCACCTAGATATTAACTGTCGGCAAGAAGGACCCGCGGCTACAACAGAGGAGAGGAACGCTACGTTCGAACCTCAACGCGTTGTTCAATGCAACAAATGAAAAGAACTGGGTCATTTTGAAAATCAGTGCCCTAATCCAAGGGTTATCGGAGGCAACCAACAACCTCCAAGATAGCGAGGAAGAGATTTTTCCATCACTTCTACCAAAGTGAACCCCGACAACGAAGTGGTGACAGGTACGCTAGTTATTCATTCATGAATAGAGAACGTACTTTTTGATTTAGGTTCTACGCATTATTTTATATCTCAAAAGTTTACTAGAACAATCCCTGCACCACCACAAATCATGGACGTAAAGATGTCTGTGAGTACAGAAAATGGGGAAATAATTGCATCCCATGAGTATAAGTCCTCCCCTGTTATAATCTGTGGATTGAATTTCCCGGCGAACCTCATAATACTCCCTTTGGTGGAATTTGATGCAATTCTTGGCATGGGTTGTCTTTCCTTATATAGAGCCAACATAAATTGTCGGAAGAGGGAAATCACATTCTATATGGAGAATCGACCCCCAATTCATTACAAGTGTCAGGAGGAAGATGAATTTCTTTTAGCTCCATCATCTCAAGCATGGATATTACTGCCTTATGAGCACGCATATCTGGCTCAGATGATTGAGTCCAAGGAAGAAACCACCCTTGAAGAAATTCCTATTGTGAGGGAATTCGTGGAAGTGTTTCTCGAGGAACTTCCTGGTCTTCCTCCAAGAAGAGATGCTGAGTTCTCAATTGAACTTGTACCTGGGGTGCTACCAATATCCAAGACTCCATATAGAATGGTTGTTTTGTGCTTTAAGAGTTGTAGAAACAACTACAAGAGAATCTGGATAAAGGGTTTATACGCCCAAGTGCATCACCATGGGGTGCACTAGTCCTCTTCGTTAAGAAGAAGGATGTGTCAATGCGACTTTGCATCGATTATCGTGAACTTAACAAAATCACGATAAAGAACAAGTATCCTCTCCCAAGAATCGATGACTTGTTTGATCAGCTGCGTGGAGCACAATACTTCTCCAAGGTGGACTTGCGGTCGGGATATTATCAAGTAAGGGTGAAGAAAGAAGATATCCCCAAGACTGCTTTTCATACAAGGTACGGGCACTATGAATTCATAGTAATGCCTTTCGGACTCACCAATGCTCCAAAAATATTCATGGACTTGATGAATAGAGTCTTTAGAGATTACCTTGACAAATTTGTGGTAGTCTTTATAAATGATATTCTAATATACTCCAAAACCAAAGAGGACCACGATGAGCATTTAAAAACTGTACTAGAGACTTTTCGCAAGGAGAAGCTCTATGAAAAGTACAGCAAGTGTGAGTTTTGGTTGAAGGAAGTCTCATTCTTGGGCCATATCATCACAAGCAATGGGATATCTGTGGACCCCTCCAAAAAAGATGCAATTGAGGGATGGCCGAGGCCAAGATCGGTAACTGATATCCGTAGCTTCTTTGGTTTAGTTGGATATTATCAACGATTTGTGAGAAATTTCTCACGATTGTCCAACCCTCTAACCAAGATAACTCGAAAGGGGGTAATGTTTTCTTAGAGTGATGAATGCGAAGAAAGCTTCAAGGAGTTGAAAAGGAGGCTTATCACTGCACTTGTGCTCACTTTACCCATAAGTGGGGTACTTTTTGTGGTATTCAGTGGTGCCTCAAAGAAGGGATTAGGATGTGTGCTAATGTAGAATGATAAAGTGATATCTTGTGCCTCAAGGAAGTTGAAAATCCATGAGCGAAACTATCCAACGCATGATCTGGAGTTGGCGGCGGTGATCTTTCCCTTGAAAATCTGGCGGCATTATCTCTATGGAGAGAAATGTGAGATATATACTAACCACAAGAGTCTTAAATATATATTCACACAGAAAGAGATTAATATGCCCGAGAGAAGATGGATAGAGCTCATCACAGATTATGACTGTTCAATACAATACCATCCTAGGATAGCGAACAAGGTGGCAGATGCCCTAAGTAGAAAGGATCCAGTTATTCTATCAATGATGAGAATTGAGAAAGATCCAATGTTCTTAGACTTGATGAAGATGGATGTGGGAATCATAAAGAAGGGAACATCATCAATCCTTTCACAAATGATTGCTCAAACATCTCTTTTGGAAAGGTTAAAGGATGCTCAAAAGGATGACGTGGGAATTCAAGAAATAGTGGAAGCTATCAAAAAGGGTAAATCCTCAGAGTTTAATGTTAATGAAGAAGGAACTGTGCGGTTTGGGAAAAGACTATGTGTTCCATCAAGTCTGGAGCTGAAGAAGGAACTTTTGGATGATGCACATAGTTCAACTTTCTCCATTCACCCAGGGAGCACAAAGATGTACCGAGATCTATGAGAAAACTTTTGGTGGGATAATATGAAGAAGGAGATCGAAGAATATACATCAAAGTGCCTGGTGTGTCAGCAAGTGAAGGAAGAGAGGCAGAAGTCTAAGGGGATGATGCAACCATTTCCCATACCAGAATGGAAAAGGGAGAACATCACCATGAACTTTGTCATCGGACTTCCAAGGACATCCAAAGGCAACAATGCAATCTGGGTTGTTGTGGATCGTCTTACAAAGACTGCACACTTCATTGCTATTCGAGAGGATTTCTCTTTGGATCAACTGGCATAGATATATATCAGGGAAGTGATATGGTTTCATGGAGTACCACTATCTATTGTTTCTGACAGAGATCCAAGATTCACCTCTATGATTTGGAAGAGTCTTCAACATGCTATGAATACTAAACTGAACTTCAGTACGGCCTATCATCCTCAAACTGATGGCCAATCCAAGCAGACTATCCGAACACTTGAGGATATTATGAGAGCATGCTCAATGGACTTTAAAGGAGGATGGGATAAACATCTTCCTCTGGTTGAGTTCTCTTATAATAATAGTTTCCACTCGAGCATCAAAATGGCACCATATGAAGCCCTGTATGGGAAAAGGTGTAGAACACTGGCATGTTGGGATGAGGTCGGTGAATGTAAGCTGCTTGGACCAGAAATGGTCGATGAAATGGTGGAGAAGGTGAAAATCATTCAGCAACATATCAAGGCAGCCCAAAGTCGATAGAAGAGTTATGCAGAAAATCGTCGATGATACCTTAAGTTTAAAGTCAGATACATGGTGTTTTTACGCATATCTCAGTGGAAGAAGGTCATGAGGTTTGGAAAGAAAGGGAAGTTAAGTCCAAGGTACATCGGCCCCTTCGAGATTCTTGATCGTGTTGGGGCTGTGGCCTATCGACTAGAACTTCCACCTACTATGGCCAAGGTGCATGATGTCTTTCATGTATCCCTCTTAAGGAAGTACATATCAGACCCTTCACATGTACTCTCTTCCAAGGTGGTACAATTGGAAGATGATCTTTCTTATGAGGAGCAACCAGTGAAGATCTTAGATCATAGAGAAAAAGTTCTACGAAGTAAAAAAATGCCCCTCGTCAAGGTGTTGTAGAGAAACCACAAGTTTGAAGAAGAAACTTGGGAGTCGGAGTATATGGTGAAGTTGAGTTACCCACATTTGTTTTAGTGTGGGAAAAGGAAAATTTCGAGGGCGAAATTTCTTAAGGGGGAATATTGTAACGACTCAATGTTTCATTAATGGAAAATCCCTCTTGATCCAGTTAAATGTTTATTTATGAAAAATGTTTTTATAAGATGTCAACTTCTTTAGTTTTATGTTATGATTTGTGACCATTACTTTTATAGCCGTTGAACAGTGATCACACGAGTAGTATAAATATATATCTTTAACGAACCCAATTTTACTCAGACAAAGGAAGCGATGGCCTCATCTAGTAGAATTGCCCCATACGAAGCCCATTTTTCAGAGCTCAGAAAAGAGGTGGTGTCTTTGGGCTTCACCCTTGACCAAGCCCAAGCTGAGCTTCATTATATCAAGCTCGAACGGTACCATCTAAGGGAAAAGTGGAAGTTGATAGAGATTACCACTCGAGCAATGTTATCTGAGCCGCCCCAAGAGTCTGTCACCATCACACACCTTACCCTTAGGTCTTATGCGGCTATTTTAAGGGGTTATGTAAAAAATAAGTAGTACTATGTTCATGTACATTATTTTTTGTATATACTAATGAATATAATTTCTAGTCATTTTTGATACACTGTAAATAGTTTTTTTAAATTACAAATGGTGTTTTTGGTTATTATTTAATTAAGAATTATTTTTTATTAAATTAAAGGATTTTTTGAATTAAATAATAATTTAATAAAATATTATTATTAATATTAAATTAATTTTTACTAAATATAAATGACCTTATAATTTTATGAATGCAATTAAATTTTTTATTAAGGTTTGAAAGCCATTTCTGTCAAAACCCGTGAATTTTTTCATAAATGTCGGTTTTTATTTTAAAAGTGAATATTCACATATTTATAAAATTATTTAGATAAAATAAATATTATTTTTGGAATCAGGATGTCTAAATTATCCAACGGTGAATTTTTCATAATTTTCTGAGATAGTCAAATTTTTGGGTAAAAATTAAATACCATTTAAATATATAATGTGTTTTATGACATCATAATGACCCAATGGTGATGTAATAAAATACCATAATCCTTATGTTCGGCCAATATATGTTTTATCATTAACATAATGTGATTTTGGGTTTGTTTTACTTACTTTTCAAAGCATTAATGGAGCCCTCATGACTTATTCAACCCTTTGCCTTTTTAAATTAATTTCCATGGAAGTGTGACTCACCTCCACATAAGAAATCCTAATATTTTAATAAGTTCGGACCTTGGACTTGTAAAATATTTATTTCCTCTTTCCTTTTCCAGAAACCATGGGAAAATACCATGGTATGGTTTGTGGTTTGGATTATTTTAACATAAGGGGTCCCAAACCTAAATAATAAAGAATTCTCTCACCTTTCCTATATAAACCCACACAAGATCCCACTTCCTCCTCACTAAAATCCTTTTGAGTTCTTCCAACCTCTGCCCTACTCTCTCTATAATCCTCCCAAGGTGCTCCAATCTCCCAAGAAGCCTCTAACAAGCCTCTCTCTATCCTTTGGAAGCACACTTCCAAGTAAGGGTTTTTTTCCTTTCTCATTTTTGTCAATTTTCTTTAAGTTGTATTGCCCATTTAATTTCAATTATGAATGTTGGGGTATGGTTTTGCACCTCCCCCATACTTCCCTCTTATTTTTTGAATGATGGGAGACCCCTTTCTCTCTCATTAAATGCCTCCCATGTACACCCGTTACTATGCCGAAATTCTGAAAGGAACTTTTCTCTCCTCTTTTATATTCAAGAAATACTTTTGTGTCATGAATCTAAATATGATGAGGAACCCCTTTCTCTCTCATCAACCTTTTTTATGAATTATTATGTCACACCGTTACGCTGCCGAAATCGCACCAATTTTCTAAGCCAATGTCATTGTGTAGTGAATACCATGCCCATTTCTCCATCAAGGGTATTCACCTTTATGCACATTTACATATTGATTGTAAAGTTTCATGTATGAATTCTACATTCGTTTATCGTGGAATAAATGATTATGTTTTATGAATCCATGTTTTATGATCCATGTGGCACACTTATGCATGAAATGAAATGTTTAAGAAGGGTGCGCCCTGATAGCGCTCCAATGCATTGGGTAATGTATAGTATCATGATACGTCATGTGCAATGAGTGTTGAATCATACTAATTCAAGTGCAAGGAGGGTTTACTCGTGCTTCATGTGCAACGAGGGTTTACTCATGCTCCATGTGCAATGAGCCTTGGCTCATGCTAATTCAATGTTACGTGTTTTTGCCACATTTCCATGTTATGATTATCATTCTTTATCATGCCTTTATGTTCATGTTTCTCTTATGCTCTATTGATATTCCCATTGCCTAACATGTATTGTACTCCTCAAGTTATTCCATGTGTAATCCCTTACTGGGCATTATAGCTCACCCTTTTCTTATGCATGTCCTCAGGTTATCCCATACAATGCTAAGTACGAAGGAATGTAGTGGTCATGTAAAGGAAGTTTTTAAATAAAGATGTTGTATTTTAAGTTTAAAGTTTTTATGTAATGATCCTAAGCCCCAAAGACACTAAAACTATCGATCTTCTTTGTTGTATCAAGTGAAGTTTTACGTAATAAAGCATGTTTAAGTTGTAATAAAAAGTAGGGTTGTCATATACCTAGTGTTTCGAGCTATCACTATTGTACACTACCTATTATGTATATGTTCACTGATATATCAGCATAGATCCTAGGTGGTTGTATACTAGGATCTAGTCTCAATCAATGTTGGGGTTATGCTTTTGGATCACAAAAGATTATATTATTGTAGGTGTTTATCATGGAAAGTTTCCTTCTACTGGTAGTTGATTTTCTATTTATGAGTTCATGAGCATGGGACCGAGCCAAGGCATTCAATGCTTTTTATATTTCTATGTTATTTTATGATTTGGGAAAATATATTGTGGATTTCAACATTGCACCTAGTATAGATACGTTATTTGATGATATCATACTGCCTCATCTTTTTTATTGAATTATGTTTGGTTTTTTATCAGTCTTCTAATGTTACTTTAAGTTGTATGTTGATTACTTTTTTCTTTATTGTATTATTATTGAAAACTTTGTGTTACAATCTTTCAATGAGGGAATAGTTTCCCAACTATCATACCCTAGACCCTCATTGTTTCTCATCCTAATGTGTTTGTCAAAATGCACTTGAGGCCATGTTTCTAACATGTTAAGGGGCACCAGTTGAGTGGAATCCGAATTTGGGACAATACCATTTCGCTCTTTGATGTTTTATATCAAAGAGTTTCCATGTACTGACCATCATGGACACTCCAGGAATAAAAATCATGTAAGTTTTATAAAAGGGGTAAGATTTATAACAACACCTTAGACCCATTTTTATCTTCACCTCCTTCTACCTCAACCGCAATAAGACACGAAATGATTTTGGAGCCTTAATATTGAATTTTGATCTCCCTCCTTCATTTTTCATGATCAGTTGATTTGTTTTCATTACAGAAATCATATCTTTGTTAGTATATGAATTTCTGTAACCTGGATTCATTTTTCATCCATTTTTTCATAGTTATTATTTATAAACCCAATAATTTGTGTATTATGGAGAGTTTATGGGTTCCTTTTTATTCATTATTAAGTCATGGAGGTGCGATTAGAGATTAAATACAATTAATCATGAAGCATGAAATCATTCCCATGTTACAACCATTATATAAATTAATATATATTTATTTTAATGTGAGTGTGACTGTTATCCCACTGATGTTGTTTATTTAACATTAATGTGACTATGCATGCGTGTATAGGTGTCGTTAGCACCATAGAGGTATATTTTTCTTTAATATCTAAAAAATGGTTCAATATCTCATTATATAGTTCAAGGTATGGTTATTCTCAGTTCTGTTTTGAAAAAAGAGTAAGTTTTTCTAGATATAATAAGTACAAGATGATCTAAAAAGGTAGTATTCAATCATTATTGAGACAAATATCCTAAGGAATTACTAAAGGATTATTTTTTTGCCTGCTCTTCTAATTCCTTGTGTTGAAATGGGTCATTGGGCTAGTTCATGTAATTTTATTTCCTATGATTTTTTCATGTTGTCTGCCTTCTGATATAGTTGGAATAATTTTTATGAACATATATTGAGTGATTTATTACTGGGTAATTGGGTGATACTGATGTATATGGATATGGGACCATTCCCCCACAAGATAATTTTACATGTGTGGTATTTTTTATTTTATGATTCCTTCCTTAGACAACTTATTTGGGATTGGATGTGGCATAACCATCAGTCCATAATGAAATAAGATCATATTTCTTATATGGAAGGTCGGATATTGAAGTTACTTCCCAAAAATTATTATTAGATATAGGAAATAGGCATGGGACCTTTCCCTAATGTTATTGTTTGGCTTAATTGAGAAGTTATATAATGATATGTGATCCAAAAATCAATCTATGGTTATTAGTGATGGGTCCATGGTATGGGGTGACTCTTCTTTTTTGATTTGGATATGAATCAAGTATTTCTAGGGTTCCTTCTAGCATTGTATGGTAATGATAAAATAGGATAGGTTTGATTGTTATTATAATTAAATTTTTTCAATGTATAAAAGTATATGTATTTGCTTCACTTATACAAAAAACATGTTTTTGGTGTCTTGTGGGGTTTTATTTCTCACACCCTACAATGACTCCTGAGTGCATGACATTTGTAACAAATCTACTCTTTATTTAAAATTAATAAATGATTAGTTATACAAAATTAAAAAACAATAACTTGGAATATTTATATTTCTAGTGTCTTTAGGGTTTAGGTACATTACATAATAACATAAAATAGAAAATGGATCAGCTTTATTGGAAATATCCTTAACATGCTTCTAAAATTCCATAACAATTAAGACTACATGGGATAACCTAGGGACTTAGATAAGAATGGGGTTCTATATAAATCCCAATAAGATAATATGCATTAAATGAAGACACACATGTTTGAAAATATGCATATTAATGGGAATAAGTGGTGTGATAATCATAAATATGAATAATAAGGCATGATATAGAATGATAATCATGACATGGGAAATGTGTAAACAACTTAAAACACTGTATCATAAACATTGATCAAGGTTAATTTACACAAAATAAGGATGTAAAAAGTATAACAAAGGAATCAGGTTCACTCTTTCTCCTAACAAGACATATCATGAGACTAAACATTACCCAATTTATCATAATGCTACATAATTTTGTCGGCACCCATCACTTTCATTTCATTATCTTGCATAATTGTACCACAAAGATCATTCAACATGGATTCATTCATCATTATATTTCATTCCACTATCAAAGAGTTTTAAATAAATACACGTACTTCCCAAGTTAATGATGTTTTTCTTTATAATGGTGAGAACCCATGATATGAAATGGGTAAGGTGTTCACTACACAATTAATTTGGAATATAAAATCATGGTTATATTTTGGGTACATAAAAATGTAAATTAAAAATTTGTAAAATTTGTTGATGAGAGATAAAGGGGTCTATCATCATTTTTAAATAAAATTGGTTGTAAAAGGGAAACAAAATGTCATTTACCAACATTATTGATTGGAAGTAGAAGTAATGAGATAACTAGGAAGCTTCACTAAATAATTGAATGTGAGGATCCAATACTTGAGTGTGTGGCTCCAAATGCTTGGGAGGGGATTATTATGAGCTTAGGGCACCTTCAGAGGACTATATAGAGTGCAGGTTTGAGTAATGATGTGGTAAATGGAGTTTTAGTGAAGATAAATGGGTTCTTGGATGTGTTTATATATGAAATGAGTGGAGAATTCTTTATTATTTCTCCAACATAGGTTTTGGACTCTATGTAAAAAAATAATCAAATCCAGATACCTTTCCATGGGGTTTGCGCATGGTTTCAACCAAATGGTATTGATTTCAATTATCTTTAAATGAAATGGTATGAATGTTAACAAATAATTCACTTGAATATGTAAAAATGAATCATACTCTTAAAGAATGGATTTTAAAACCATAAAATATATTATAAGTTTTGTAGGATTCATAATTTCTATATACAATAAATCAAATAAACATAAAATTAAATTATTTTAAATGTAAAACATATATTTGGTATTGGATTCATTTTATATTATATTATTAAATCAATTTTGTGTCATTATGATTTCATAATACACAAGGTATATTTATACAGTATTTAATATTTTCCAAACATTTTATTATCTTAGAAAAATATGAATGAATCAAAATTGGATAATTTTAATGTTATTATTACATAAAAAATATAAAGTTTATATAATTGTTTTTTGAAATATCATTATTTTTACTTAAATATTAATAATATTCATTTATTTATAAATGATTGGTTTCTCCAAATAACAGTTTTTAAACCCTCATAAAATTACATTTTACTTCATATAAATTATACAATAATTTATATTTAATTAAAATTATTTATTGATAGTTCTGAAATATTAATCATTTCAAAATTCCATTATTTAATCAAAATAAATTCCATAACTGAATTTAAATGTTACAAAAGTGTAATATTCATGATTTATAATATCAATATAAAAATAATTAATAACATAAAACTAATAGGATGAAAATATATTCATCATTATATGAAAAAATAATTTACATACTCATACTTATAGGGTTTTAATATAAATCATTTTAATTCACCCAAAAAATCACTTTCAGGGAGGTGCATGATTGTGAGACTTTCATGGGTTGGTTTGGAATGTATGATTTGGGTGCTAATCAAAACGAGATTTAACTTCTAACGTTAATGATTCAATCATGCTTGTGTTTTTGGATCTCAACTTAGTTTTAGTCAAGGTAAAATCCCACGGTTGCTATCTCCCATGGTAAATATGATAAATGGGATTCATATTGTATGATACAACTAGTTGAGGCCATCACATCCTTTGTCTACATAAATTGTATTTGTAAAAACCTATATTTATACTAACCTTGTGATCATGGTTCAACAATTATGTTATCAAAATTGATGATACATTAACTATATTTTTAAATGTGAAAGAATATAATAAAACTAATGAAGAAATTTTTTTATAAAAATATTTCATAATAATAAATTAAATTAAAATCACATGTGATATTTTTTTATAACGCTTTTTTTGGATTCAATATACCCCCCTTAAAAAATTTCTCCCATGTTGTTTTTTACACACTAAAACAGATAAGGGTCAATCTATTTCACCACAACCTCTACTTACCATGTAGCTTCTTAAAACATTAGGTTTTCCCATAACAATTTGAATGGGTTCATTATCTTATTTCATAGAACATTTTATCTATGATATAATATCTTCATTGGTTTCTCTATATAAAAAATGTCATTCCCCAATGATACATCATCTGGAGTGAGTAAATCTGATTATTATAGTATGTGATTTCTCAAGAGGTATATATAGAATACATCATGTACATGAGATAGGATAGGTTTGTGTTTTATTCGGTAGACCACCACTCTAATGTGATCAAGTATCTCAAAGGGTGTGATGTATCTTGGAATAAGATTTCTTTTCATCCCAGATGTAATCATTTTCATACATGGAGATATGCGAAGCCATGCCATGTATCCCACATAAAACTCTAGTTCTTGTCAGTGATTGTAATCATACATATTTTGTAATCTATGATCATTCATGATGTTTTTTTTAATTTTCATAACCTTTTCCAGCATCTCCTCAACCATTTCACGACCTAATAATTTTTCCCAAACATCATCCAATCATGCATGTGTTCTATAACTATTCCTATAAAGGGATACATAAAAATAATTTTGGATTCCTAATTGGAAACTATTATTGTAAGATAACTCTACCAGAGGGAGATTTTAGACCCATAAACCTTTTAAGTCCATAGAACATTATCTCAACATGTCGTCTAGTGTCAGAGTAGTCTAATCAGACTGGATGTTAGTTTGATGTTGATATCCCAAAATGAAGTTTAGAAAATTGTTTATATTATGTTGGATAATTTTTCATAACATAAAGGTGAATCTTGGATACTGATCAGATGCAATCTATAGTGGTACTACATCCAGACTCACCACTTCTATGATGTATATCCATGCAAGTTGATCTAGTGATAAATCCCCCTGAATTTAAAAAATGATTTTCATATATGTAATATAATCCACCAGATCTATGATTACATTGTTTCACTAGGATTTCATTACAATTCTTATGAAAATGACTATGATTATGTTTTCCAATTTCCATGTTGGTATGGGTAATGGAACCAACATCCCCTATGATTTTTTCTTTCTTCTTTCCCTGGATGATAGATAGGAAATAATTATGTATATTCTGCAGTATACTTCTTCATATTGTCCCACCAATAGTGTTCTTGAAGGTCTTGATATTTTTTTTCATCCTCGGTGGATAGATATGGTTCCTCTATGTGAATCATCCATCAAATCCTTTTTTAATGTGGGATTTTATGGTACATATATCCTTCACCCAAATCTCACAATTACTTTTTTATTAAAGTTGAACTCAAAGGATTTATCTTTCCTTATATATTCCACATTATACTGAATTCCCAAATCATTTCATTTAGCATCAATTATCTTATCTAGAAAGGATTGATGAGGTTCCTTAACTTATGATTCCCATTTATGTATTTTCAAAATATATGAATATTAGATTCTTCTCAATTCTCATCAATAATATAATTCCTTGATCCATTATATATAAAGAATCCACCACATTATTCTCTTTCCTAGGATTATATTAGATTAAGAATTCATAGTTCTTGACCAGCTTTTACCATCATCATTTTCACATATTCATCTATTTATGTGTGAATATATACTTTAGGAATTTTGGATCCAATTATATCTCACGCATCACCCAAAGAGATAATGACACCGGATTTTCAAACCAATGATCGGTGTATGTCATGATTTGGATACTTCTATTCAGGAAATTTCAACTACCATGAAGAATCAGCTATGCCATTTTCCTTCTTAATTAACAAAAAACTCAATACCTTCTTAGTGTAATTGTTGAATACTATGAAAATTTCTCTTTATGGGGGTAGTTTTAGATCTTGGGTAGTGATAAGACTCATTTTCAACTCTCTAAAGCTCTCTTCACATTAATAATACCATGAAAACGTAAATCCAGTATGGTTTATCATCATAATAGCTTATGAAAATTGTGAGGAATTTCTCACAAATCGGTGATAACAGTAAAATAACTCAAGGTTGTTGTTGATATATATCATTGATTTTGGACATGACCATCATTAATCTATGTTATTCTTTGTATTTTCCATGGATATCCCATAACATGTGATGATATTACCAAATAATGACATTTTATTCATCCAAAAATCACATTTTCTGGGCAGGTCATATAGCATCACCTTTCATAAGGTCATCCGCACAGTTATCATATGCTCCCCATCCTCCTCATTATTCTTGTGGAATTTTAAAATGCCATCAATAAATACAAGTGAATTTTTTTGAGGTAACTTCTAAAGACATTATTCCTCATTTCCATGAATATTTTAAGATAAATATTGAATCTAAATTGAATTACTATGAACTCATAGTTCTCATACCTCGTACAAAAAGCATTCTTTGGGATATCCTCCTTCTTCACCGTAAATTGGTAATATATCTACCTAAAATTTACAATGTAGAGGTAATGTACTCCATGTTACTGATCAAAAAATTCATCAATATAAGGAAGATGATAATTTTTCTTTATTGTGATCTTGTTGAGATTTTGATAATCAATGTAAATTTGAATTGAACAATCATTCTTCTTAACCATGGGGAATGGTACACCCATTAGTGATCACTCAGGCATATGAACACTTTATTTAGATTCTCCTATAGTTACTTATATAGCTCTTATGGTTCCACAAAATCCATTTTATATGGAGTCTTGGATAATGGAAATCCTTCATGTATAGTCTTGATATAAAATTCAACCTCTTGGCTTGGAAGAAGACAAGGAAATTCATCAAAAAACACATCATTGTGTTCCCTCACAATACGAATGTATTCAAGGATGGTTCTTTCCATAGACTCAATAATTTAAGCAACATACATTTGATCAAATGAAAATTATATCCATTTCTTAATCATTTTTGATAAATTAAGTTCATCCTCCTCTTATCACATGTACAAAATTGGTAGTTCGATTCTCAATATTATGTGTGATTTCATTCTAGAATAAATCTATGTAGTCTCCGTATAAGGAAATATAATCCACAAAAAATTTCTTCAAATTCGACAAAAGGAAGTATGATAAGGATAACTTTGAATATAATCCCACTAAATTTGACATTGGATGAGTTATATACATCAGGTTCAATAATTTTCACATGCGTTGAAATATTGGTGGTTACTTGGTTGTTATACCTTGGATCTGGATTCCCTTATATTTCATGGATGTTTATCCAATTGATATTTATTACTGTAATTGATGGAGTGGGATTTTTTTCTCCTTGGGTCTCGATTATATAGGATGCCTTGGGGCTCACTACCCCATAGATCTAGCTTGCATGGAATATCATTGGAAATGTGTTATTATCTCATGGATCATGTACTTTAATAACATAGATCTGTCACATCATTTTAAAAAACAATTAATACAAAATTATTTAATTGTGTATGAATTTTTTATACAGTGTGGTCGTGATGACTGTTTTACTACATTATATAGTGTTCCCATGGTATTAGTTTTTAATTGGTTATAAAGTGTGGTGATTATGGATATTTTGGAATGTTTTACTAGTAACCCCAATATGGTTATCTGCTTATAGTTGGTAGAATTGATAGCTTCACTTTTTCATTCAATTTTTTCAATTTCCCTTTTTATTTGAGCTTGAATGATGTTTAGAGGGATCATTTTTTACCTTGATATAATTACATTATAGATATTACTTTTTAATGGGAATTTAGCTTTATTTACTATAATACTGGTAATATTGCTTTCACAAATCATTAGGATGTATTGAAAATCATGGATATGTTATAGAAACCATTTTAGATGGCTATTGAGTGTTATCTAGGACCCTTTTCAGTTCGTGGTTGGGTACCTAGAAAGACTATATGGATTAAGGTTAGGGCAGGGGAAGGAACCCACATTACTATACTTGATTTGTTCATTGATTATGAGGAGGGGATCGTAGGATCAACATAAGTCTTATGATTCTATATGGGATAGTTATTTCAAGTCATTTTAGTATTTTGATACATGTATTATACTGGATGCTTGTAAACATATTTTATATTCTTTATAGAGACATGGCATGATTATAATTTTTTATGATATTCCTTTTTGAAATTGTGTATATATTCTTATCTTGGATATTTATCTTCTCTATGATTGATTTAATACTTACTCTATTGATTTAACGATTTCTACCATTGTGTTACACAGAAACGTGATGGCCTAAGCTTCCTGAAAACTCACCCTACGCCCTCGATAGTAGTTTATAGCATCTAACATTCAGAGAGATGTGCCTAAGGACATGTGACCCACTAGATCAGGGAAATATCTAGTGGAATCTAAATCAAGTTTTAAACACTTTTAATGTTATTAAATGAAGGTAAATATATTTAATAACCATGTCCCATTGTTGTATCCATATAGGGATGTATTTTTTGGAAACATATCACATTATCCATCACCAATATCCTATGATATTTTACAACACATAAAATTATACTTCAACTTATTCTTATGCATATCACTAGGTTTCGCACTATGATTTTCACATTCTAGTTTCTTATGGTAAACTAGACTTGTAATTTCATTCAAATTATAGAAACACGAAATTTTCCTACATATAAATTACTTCTTTTTTAATTAATATTCATTAAATTATAAAAATATCTGTCTGAGGATAATAAAGGTATAGTTCCTTTAGAAAATTTAAAATCATAACAACTAGTTAATAATAAATCTATATCCTTTCCCACTTAGTAACTCATAAATAAAACCCTTCATATACATATTTCACATAATAGTTATCATCAAAACCTACTAAAAATAAATATAATAAATGTTGGTCTCAGAGGCTGAGATAGGGTAATTAAGGGAAATATATACACATAACATGATAATAATGGTATGTAACATAATAATAACATATAAAAACCATACCAAACATATAAAAGATAAATATCTGGAATCAGAGCACAAATATTGGCCATTCAAAAGATGTGAATCATAATTAAATCAATGGACATGATCCATTAGATAATAACATTGGAATAAGACATAGGATTTTTTAACATGCATAAGCATAGAATATCATTTCAATGTTAAAAAAGGATAATTTCTATGGATATCACAGAGGAATGGGTTCACTCACTAAAACATCATTGTTTTCAATGTTCTATCCATAGACTATTGTAGTGGAATAAGTCCAAAAATAAATTTGTTCCACTCCCCATTCCAATCTTATTTACCTCATATGATTTCAACATTTACCCAATGCATTGGAGGTAGATATAGGTCTCACATTTCTCAAAATAAGAATAATATAAATGTGTTCAACAAGATCATAAACCATTCATCATATCAGAATCCATAAAAATAAATGGGTTACATGATCATTTCATCATAGAATAACCTATGGATGTGAAATAGGTTTCATAACAGTTTCATCATTTCATCATAGCATAGCCCTTGAAAAAATATATTGGTTTCATATTTATTTTTTGTGGTATAACCCATGGAAAACAAACTAGTTTTATAAAAATGTTTACGTAATAATAAAATTCCATTTAGAGAAATAATAAAGATGGAATCTTTGGTTCATAACACAATTAATGAATAAATAAAATCAAAATTTTTCATCATTGATGGAAAATGATTTTATAATATCACATATTACAATTCCTAAGTAAAATATCCTTTCCAATTTTAAAATCACTTTATAAAACAAAAATTTAAAAAAAATATTCAAAATATTTTTTGCTGAAAGAAACCTTTTAAACTTATAAAAGAAAACCTTATTAATCATTTAAAACATTTATAATGGAAAATAGCCTTCCCTCTTTGTAAATCACTTTTTAAAACCAAAATATTATAAATCATTCTCAAAATAGTTTTCTTTGAAAATATCAATGGAAACTTATAAAGGATTCATTAGAAATCATTTAGAACATTTCTTGGAAAAAATATCCAATTAAATTTGATAATAATGATTTAAAATAAAAAACACAATACAAAAATTTTCTTTTTCAATAATCTTGGAAACATCTAAATTAAAATTTAATATTGTTTAAGATTATTTTTAAGGAAAATATCTTTTTGATGTTGAGAAATCATTTTTAAAACATAAATAATTTTCAAAATAATTTCCTCAAATATATCTTTGAAATACTATAAATCAAGCACCAGAGAAGATAATTATCATGACTATTGAAATTAGGATCATGCCTCACATGTTAAAAATATTATTCCGTTCATATTTTATGTAAAATTATAATAGATATAGTTTGGAAAATGATATGAATATTTATTTAAAAACAACTAAATAATAAAACATTGGAAAATGACTTTAATTAATATTTTTAAAAATGGTAAACAATTATTTAAAACATTTTTACAAAACATGTGTAACACCCCGAGATTTTATGAGAAGTATTTTTAATTTCATTGATTCTTGTGATGTACGCTACGCCAAGATTATATTGCGCTATACGCAAAACCGTATTAGCTTGTAGTATACGCAACCACTATTCTAGGTTTTTTTCAATGCCATAGCAACCTTCTTCATCAGCGTGTGTTGTACGCAATACCGAGTTTCACTAAATAATACATTAGAATAATATTATTATTAACTAGCCATTATGAATAGTAATACCCACTTTTTGAAATTTTATAAATTTTATCTTACAAAATGGATTCCATATTTGGATTCGGAATATCGAAATTAGCCTAGGGTAATTTTTTTGTATTTTTATGAAAACATTCAATTTTTGATGAATAGTGAAAACACTGAGTTACAATTTAAAAACAAACTTTTTATTTAAATTATTATGTATTTTATTTAAATATATTTTAGGTCCAAATATATACATAATTACTATATATGTTCAATGAAATTCATCGGATTCAGTTTATAATAATTTTATAGATATAAAAATTATATTAAAATTGTTACAGTCTTTTACCCACCTCCTAAGATCATTTGAAAATTTACATAAAAATTAATTTTAACGCTTCTGTGAGTTGAATTTAAAAAATCCTAGAGACATGGTTAATATTAGTTTGTAAATTTTTTTTCAATGAGATGAAATTAACTTTTGGTGAATAGTACCTTTTAACTTTTATTTACCACAATTAAATGTAAATACGGTAATTAAGGGAAAATGATATTATTATTACCCTAAAACATTTCCAAATTCTATTGGATAAGTTTAATTTGACAAAAAAATCATAGGAATAAAATATGAATCTTTAGGTCCACTTGGATTAGATTAGGACACTTATTATTATTTAATTCAACAAAGAGTTAAAAAGGATAAAATAATAGTTTAATAACTAAAACTTATTTAATATAGGGTTATAGATAAGATAAATTATATTATAAATATTAATTAGAAACATAAATATATTTCCTACATAATGGTATTTTATTTATAATTTTTAGACATTAAATAATTTAATTTATTTATGACACAATTATAATGCACTAATTACCTTATCAATGAATTATTAACAAAATTGATATTAAAAATACCTAAATAAATGTAATTTAAGACTTTCTATAAATTACACGAATTTCTTAAGTTAATATGACATTTTATTAATGATTTAATTTACTTTAATTGAAATAATCATGCTGTTATGATTTTCACGAAAATTAATTACCAAATAGTGTCGATATTGACACAAAATAGTTTTTAAAAGAAATATTCTATTATTAATTGATATTATATTCCTAAAAATCAATGGTTTAGACAAATTACTTATATAAGGTTATATATATTAATAATTAACCACTTGGGTTTTTATTGGAAGTTTGTTGTATGTTTATTAACCATATTGTGTAAGAATACAAGAAGACACGGTAAAAGTTAAATTATTTAACTTAGAGTTAAATCTAAATGATAAGGTGAAAATAGTAACCTAAACTTGTCTAAAACCTATTTTTTGAGAGTATTTCGGCCCATCCCCACATTATCTTCGAAATAAGTTACTTTTTATCCATTATAAACCAAATATGACTTTATTATAAAATAATATTGTAAGTTTTCCGTAAGGTGCCCCTCCCCTCCCTTATAAAAGGGCACCTCCTCTCTACTCTTTTCACACAATTTGGAGCTTTAAAGCTCGGAAAACACATGAATATTTCCCTTATCAACTTCCCTAGAAAATTTTTAGAGGTCCTTGGCTCCTCAAAAGACCAACTCTAGTGCCTTAAGATGTAACTTAAAAGAGGTGTGTCGAAGAAGATGTAATCTCTTCTACCGATTTATTCAAGTTTCTTTCTTCTTCAACTACTTCTTATTTAGTTGTTTCATTATAAATTAATAAAATAAGTATCACTAATATATTTATATGTTATTATAAATATGAAACAACCCCATTTCACCTTCTATCCATCCTATGGAAAACAAAATCACCGAGCGTGCGTACGTACAGAATATAGTCTCCACAATGTGGTGTAATCCATTTTTCCAACACCACCTTACTTGGATGGGTATAATGGTGGAAATAATAACTATATATTATTTTTATAAAATGAATATAATTATTAGATATTATATCATCAATTCCAATTCCATTCAATAATTATGGAAATGATATCATCGCTCGTGCGTGCGTACGGATTACCGTCTCTACGATGCGATGAGATTCATTATCAATGGTAGACATTCAAGAATGAATATAACATATATATAATAAGTAATCATAAAACATATTACATAATAATTCTATTTTATTTATGTATATATGTGTGTGTCATTTACTTCCATTCAATTTAATAAGGAAACAAAAATAGCGTTCATGCGTACGTACGGCCTACCGTTTCCATGAACGGTGTGTTCCATTTCATTTAATTATCTTTTATGTATATAAATATATATACCGAATATATATTATATATAAATAATGTTTGACATTATGGAATTATGTAAATCAGGATATAATAAATAATATCAAGAACAACAAATCAAAACACTTACGATAAATGAAACGATTTTACCCAAAGCACTGCTTTAACATGGAATTTACAAAAGAATGGGTAATATAAAGTCATAAGTGAACCATATATGATATCATAACAATGAATATGATTATGTAATAAGTCAATGAAATTATTTAAATAATTATACAGATGCTTCAGATACTTACGAAGCATATCAGACATAAGGTTAAGGGCTACTTTTTCAATATCGTTTTTATCCGAAATTGTTTATTCTGAAGTATTTACTGCGGTTATGTTCATCATCCTTGTCTATTTTCAGTCAAAATGTTTTCATAAAATGTTTACTATTATTCCATGTATTCTAAAAGTAATTTTTACCCTTTTATGACTTTTACCGCAAGGTATGTATGTAATCTTTCTTTTGTTTACCATACGAGGTATTCTTTTTTACTTTTCCCGCAAAAGTATAAGGAGAATGTTTTTTTAACTTATACAGCATGAACATATTTTTACAGTTTCATAATACCTAATTTTCATGAATATTTCTATACAATATTTCATGATTATTTTCTAAAAAATCTTTTTCTCTTAAAATTGCATCGCATTTTGTGAAAAGAAAGTGATTTTTAAGAAGAAATGATATTTTCCTCAGGAATTCATTTCATGTGTTTTATCAAAAAAAAATTCCATCTAAAATGACACTATTTAATATTTTTGTGTTTCAAGTATAATGTATCCATTATTTATATGTTTTTATTTTTATTATGATGAAATGATATCCATTTTTTATGGATTATGTTATGATGACATGATGTTTAAAAATCCCTTTCTATTACATGTGTTATGCTATGATGTATGATTTATGGTTTGTGGCACACGAAGGAATGATTTCATTATGAGATGGGTTTGACCTATATCTCCCTCAAATTCATTGGGTAAAGATTTATATATCATGAGATAGACATGGCTGGAATGGCATGTTAATCTGATTCAGTGATACAGGACTGGAATGAGGAGTGAACTCGATTTAGTAAAGGAATTTGTCCACTAAGATGGTCTTGGAAGCAATGACTTGGCTAATAAGGAAATAATATCATGTGATTAATGGTTTTCCACAATTACATGTTTTATTAACATGCTATTTTATCATGATTTAAGTTCTTCTATGATATATTCCCTACTAATGTCCATGTTTTATGGCATTGCTCAAGATTTTGATGTTTAGATTTTATGTTCATGTTTTTGCATTCAAATGTTTATGGATTGTTTTATATTGCATATCTTAACCCTTACTGAGCATTTGAGCTCACCCTTTTTATGTTTTCTTTTCCCTAGGATATAAGGAAAGTTTTTAGGTAATAAAACAAATAGGGGAATATCTTTATGGGAGATATTGAAGATCTTTCACCATAATTAGAAGATTTTGTTTGGAGTTTCCAAAGACACTAAACTATTACGGTCCTTGAGTGTTGGTTTTTGTTATGTATTAATTATTCTGCAAATGTAATGTAATGTCCATGTACATCAGGCATGGGTCTCTATAGTTGGTATCAGAGTAAAGGATTAGTTATCCTTTGGAAACTACAATGAGAAAACTGTAGTGAGATCCCTATATATATTTCTAAGGTATGTCTAGGGATGTCCCTAAAGTTAAGTATAAGTATAGGTTTTATTATTATAATTAGGGAAATAATATTAGAATTAATCCTAATATGTTAGATATTTAAGGTACCCCCCCTTTATTAAGTTGTTTTCAAAGCATGATTTTTGCCTCACACTATTCATTTTGGGTTTTAGGCGATGGATGGAACCCAAAGGAACCATGTTGATCAATGCAATGGAAAATGAAATGATTGTCATCCTGAATAAAAAATGTTATGGGAGATGGAGTGGAAAAAAATATTCCTATAAGTACAAAAGCTATGAATCATTCTGGATTTCTAAATGAGCAGAGAAGGGAGCAATATTCTATTGAGTCCTGCATGGGGCTATGTTCACGTTCTTTCAATCGGTATTCTGATCCACCTACTTCTGAACAATTTATCAGTACCATTGAAAAGATATTTTCCATACTTCGCTGTTCAAAACATGAAAAAGTCATTTTAGCTGTTTACCGTTTTGAAGATGAATCAGACCAGTGGTGGACTCTAATTAAGAACACAAGGCCCCAAAATGAAATTGAATCCATGGAATGGGACAAGTTCGAGAACTTGTTTTTTAAATAAGTACTTCCCTCGTATTCTTCGAAAAAAGATGGAAAAGGAGTTCCTTGAGATTAAGAAAAATGATGAAGAATCTGTTGGTATATACTAGGTGAATTTTACAAGGCTTATAAGGTATGCATCTGGATTTATCATTCAACCTGAAAGAAAAGTTGATCGATTCTTCAGTGGATTAAAACCTAGTATTCAAAGGGAATTAGATATAAGAGACTTCAGTAGCTATGAAGAAATTGTGTGTTGTGCTATCAAGGTAGAATAGGATGTTGGTGTTACATATCCATCTCATGGTTTTCACAAGAAACGAAAGATAGTGTTCAAGGAAAAATCTCGGAAAAATGGTGAAAAGATGTTAAATGTTTCTTTATGCTCAAAGTGTGGAAAAAATCATGGTGGATATTGTCTAAAAGGTACTAGAAAATGTATCAAGTCTGGAAAAGAAGGTCATCGAGTTTTTGAGTGACAAAGTAATGGGAAAAATGTTTCTATTGACGTGAATAGCGAAAAGACTACAATGAATGCTCCACCAACACTTCATTGCAACAAGTGAAAGAAAATGGGGAATTATGCTAACCAAGGCCCTATTCCAAGGGTTAATGATGATCGACATCAACAACCTATTCAGGAAAATGAAAAAGGGAAGTCACATGTGATCACTATTGGTGATGTTGAGTATGATAACGATGTGGTGGAATGATTATGTGTTTTTATAACGGGATTCCAAAATTATGTTGTGGAATCTCATTTATAGTAGCGTGCAATATTGGAATATCTATTTATTATTTTATGGTACCAGTAACCGTGAAAACTGATTGAAATATTTTGGAAAATAGATGATATCGCATAATGAAGGGATATAGAGAGAATAATATGTTTGATGGTATTCAAGAGCTCATGATTGATATAATGACAATGTGATATCATGGTTTGAGTATATAGAATTTTTGGAATTTTGGTATGTGGAAAAAGTTCATTTTTGACAGCATTCATGTTTTCACTAAAGTTAAATGGGTATTCATTTTTCAAGAGAATGCACGAATAAGGAATTCACATGTTTGGATTTTGACCAACAAGATATATCTTATGATATACGGGTGATAAATTATTGTATTCAATTCTTGGTAGATGACCATTATAGTAATCGTTTTATTTATACAATGAGATTGGTCAAATGTATTTTAGATAAACCTAAAGGTTCTAAGAGATTATGTTAGACATCAGATAGTATTTTTTTAAGGATATAACAAATGTTTATGTTATAATAAGAATAGATTTTGAAAAAGGACAACCCGTAAGATGAGCGACAACCCGTCGTGTCAGACAAGGATGCAAGAATTGAACCCACGACCGAAGTGCGGTGGGCCTTTATTGCCTACCACTTGCCTATATGAAGTCCCTGGTTAGTAGAAAGTAGTGTTATTTTATTATGATCTATGATAGATGAAGTATATGTCCATTTTAGCAATCATATATGATTAATATTAGCCTCTATGGAATTATGTATATTTAATAAATTGTACAAAACTTTTTGCGATAGAAACATATGGAAAAACATATCAATCTATCGCATGATCTGCTAATACTTCATGAATGAGAAATTCAACTTCATTTAAGAGAAGAAGTGGAAATTTTTGAAGGCACAAACAACGATGTGATTATACCAAAATCAAGTAAGTATTTCTTTTAATTCAATAATTCTTCAACATTAGGGAAATGATCTTGAAAACTAAAAATGTTGTCCTAGTACCCTCATACCCGATGAATTAGATGGTACCTTAAATCATCACAAATTTATGGATTTGTGAATGATGGATTTTCATAGCCATGTTCTCTACCACTCTCTATCAGAACTTGATGGTTATATTTCTCTTCCATATCCATATTTTCAGCTATGTTCTCTTATGTGGAAACCCGGTGATGAGTTAATTTTTCTAACATTTATGTTTCATACTTTTGTTTTTAAAATAATGTTTTGGAATTCCTCTTTACGATGTGGGTTTCTATGAATGAATCCTTCAAGTAGTGAACCATTTATAACCCCGATGAATTTTAAGGGAGAAATTGATTTTAAGAGGGGTATAATGTAACACCCCCAGATTTTATGAGAAATATTTTTAATTTCATTGATGTCTTGTGTTGTAAGCTACAACAAGATTAGATTATGCTATATGAAACACCGTATTAGCTTGAATTATACAGAAAAACTATTCTATGTTTGTGTTCCACGCTAGAGAAACCTTCGTCATTAGTGTGTGTTGTACGCAATACAGAGTTTCAAAAAATGAGACATTATTATACTATTATTATGAACTAGCAATTACGAATAGTAATACAGACTTTTTGAAATGTTATAAACTTTATCTATCAAAATGGATTTCATTTTTGGATTCCGAATATCAAATTTAGCCTAGGGTGAATTTTTGGTATTTTTTTGAAAACATTAAATTTTTTGATGAATAGGGAAAACACTGTGTTACTATTTAAAAATCAACTTTTTATTTAAATAATAATTTATTTTATTTATATTTATTTTGGGTCAAAATATATACATAATACCTATATAAGTTCAATGTAATTCATTGGATTTAATTTATAATAATTTTAGAGATATAAAAATTATATTGCAATTTTTACTATCTTTTACCCACCTCCTAGTAGAATTTGAAAATATAAATAAAACATTATTTTTCAGCTTCTGTGAGTTGAATTTCAAAAATACAATAGACACAGTTGATATCAGTATGTAAAATGTGGTCCAATGAGATGCAATTTTTTTGGTGAATAGTATCTTTTAACTTTTATTTACCACGGTTAACAGTAAATTGGGTAATTAAGGGTAAAATGATATTATTATTACCCTAACACATGTCCTAATTCTATTGGATAAGTGTAATTCGACCAAAAGGTACCTTAGGAATAAAATATTACCCTTTAGGTCCATTTGGATTAGATTAGGACACTTATTATTATTTAATTCAAAGAAGAGTTAAAAAGGTTAAAATCAAAGTTTAACAACTAAAACATATTTAATATAGGGTTATACATAAGAACAATTAGACTATAAATATTAATTATAAAGATAAAAAATATTTCCTACATAATGGTATTTTATTTATAATTTTTAGACATTAAATAATTTAATTTATTTATGACACAATGATGATGTAGTAATAACCTTATTAATGAAATATTAACATAATTGATATTATAAATACCTAAATGAATGTAATTTGAGACTTTTTATGAAAACCAATAATTTTATAAGTTAATATGACATGTTTTTACTGATTTAATTAAATTTTTTCGAAGTAATCGTGTTATTATGATTTTCACAAAGATATATTATTAAATAGTGTCGAAATTGAAATAAAATAGTTTTTAAAATAAATATTATATTATTAATTGATATTCTATTCCTAAAAATATAATGTTCAAACAAATGACATAGATAAAGATATATATATTAATAATGAACCACTTTGGTTTTGATCGGCATTTTATCATAAGTTTATTAACCCTATAGTGTAAGAATACAAGAAGACACGGTAATAGTTAAATTATATAACTTAGAGTTAAATCTAAATTATCAGGTTAAAATAGCAAACTAAACTTGTATAAAACCTATTGGTTCTGAGGATTGCGACTCATCCTTACTATATCTTATAAATAAGTCACTTTGGTTCCATTATAAATTTAATATGAGTTTATTATATTATAATATTTTAGGTTTTTCCTAAGGTGCCCCTCTCCTCTCTTATAAAAGGGAACCTCCTCCCTCTTCTATTCACACAATTTGGAGCCTTCATGATCGGCCAAAACATTCCCATTTCACTTATAAACATCCCTATAAATAGTATAGAGGTTCTGGTGTCCTCATAATACCAACTCTAGTGCCATAAAAGGAAGCTTAAAAGAGGTGCGCCGAAGAAGAGGTAATCTCTTCTAACGATTCTTTCAAGTTTATTTCGTCTTCATCACCATCTTCTTTAGTTATTTAATTATAAAGTAATAACATAAGTATCAATAATATAATGATATGTTTTTATAAATATGAAAAAACCACATTTCACCTTCTATCTATCCTACAGAAAACGAAATCACCACCCGTGCGTACGTACAAAATATCGTCTACACAATGTAGTGTAATATGTTTTTCCAACACCACCTTACTTGGATGGGTATAATGGAAGAAATAATAACTATATATTCTTATTATAACATTATTGTAATTATTATATATTATATCATCCACTTCAATTCCATTCAATAATTATGTGAATGATATCATCGCTCGCGCGTATGTACAGATTACCGTCTCCACGATCCGATGAGATTCATTCTCCAAGTTAGCCATTCAAGAATTATTATAAAGTATATATAATAAGTCATCATGAAACAAATTACATAATAATTCTATACTATTTATGAATATATTTGTGTGTCATTTACTTCTATTAAATTTAATAAGGAAACGAAAACAGCATTCATGCGTACATACGATCTACCGTCTCCATGAACGGTGTGTTGCATTTCATTTAACAATCTATTACGTATATATATATATATAATGAATATATATTATATATAAATAGTGTTTTACATTCTGGAATTATGTAAATCATGATATAAGCAATAATATCAAGAAAAACAAATCAAAACATGTACGATAAATGAAACGATTTTACCCAAAACGCTGCATTAACATGGAATATACAAAATAATGTGTAATATTAATTCATAAGTGAACCATATATGACATCATAACAATGAATATTATTCTATAATAATTCAATGACATTATTTAAATCATTATACACGAGGTTTGGATATGTACGTAGCTTATCAGACATAAAGTAAGTGACAACTTTTTCAAACTCGTTTTTAACCGAGATTGTTTATTCGTAAGTATTTACTGTGGGTATGTTCATCATCCATGTCCATGTTCTCTCAAAATGTTTTCATAAACTTTTTAGTATTATTCCAAGTATGTTTAAAGTCATTTTTACCCTTTAATGACTTTTTACCAAAAGGTACATATGGAATCTTTCTTTTGTTTACCATACGTGGTATTCTTTTGACTTTTCCGGCAAAAGTACGAGGAGAATGTTTTTTTAACTTATACAGTGTGAATGGATTTTTACGGTTTCATAATTCCTATTTTTAATGATGCTTCCTCTACAGGATTTCATGATTATTTTCAACAAAATGCTTTTCTTTTAAAATTGCATGGCATTTTGTGAAAGGAAAATGATTTTAAAGAAGAAAGAATATTTTCCTCAGGAATTCATTTCAAGTGTTTTATCAAAACTATTTTCCATATAAAATGACATTATTAAATACGTATTTGTTTCAATTATAATGTCTCCATTATTTATATGGTTTTATTTTTATTATGATGAAATTATATCCATTTTTATGGATTATTTTATGATGGAATGATGTTTAATAATCCCATTCTATTACATGGTTTACGCTATGATGTATGATTTATGGTTTTTTGCACACAAAGGAATGATTTCAATATGATATGGGTGGGACCTATATCTCCCACCAATTCATTGGGTAAATATTTATATCTCATGAGATAGACAAGGCTAGAATGGCAGTTTAATCCGGTTCAGTGATACAAGACTGGAAAGGAGTGAAATCGATTCAGTAAGGGACTTCGTCCACTAAGATGGTCTTGGAAGCAATACCTTGTATAATAAAGAAATCATATAATGTGATTAATGGTTTTACACAATTACATGTTTTATTACCATTCTATTTTATAATGATTTAAGTTCTTCTATGATATATTCCCTACTTACTTCCAAGTATTATGGCATCGCTCAAGATTTTGATGTTTAGATTTTATTTTTATGTTTTTGCATTCAAATGTTCATGGATTGTTTTATGTTCCATATGTTTAACCTTACTAATCATTTGAGCTCACCCTTTTGATGTTTTCTTTTCACCAAGATATAAGGAAAGTGTTTAGGTAAGAAAAAAAGAGGATGATCATTATGATAGATATTGAAGATCTTTCACCACGATTAGAATATTTTGTTTCAAGTTTCCAAAGACACTAAACTATTACGGTCCTTGAGTGTTGGTTATTTTTATGTATTAATTATTCCGCAAAAGTAATGTAATGTCTATGTGCGTCAAGCTTTGGTCTCTACAGTTGGTATTAGAAGAAAGTTTTAGTTAACCTTTGGAAAATAAGATGAGAAAACTTTAGTGAGATCCATAGAAATATTTCTAAGGTATGTCTAGGGATGTACCTAAGGTTATGTATAAGTATAGATTATAATCCAAGAATTATGGTAACGGTATTAGAATTAAACCTAAGAAGTTAAATATTATATTATTAATTGTTATTTTATTTCTAAAAACCTATGGTTCGGCCAAATGACTTAGATAAGATTATATATATTAATAATAAACAACTTGGGGATCAATTTTCTTGGTATAGTAATTTTATTAACCTTATACTGTAAGAAAACAAGAAGACACGATAAAAGTAAAATTATCTAGCTTAAAGTTAAATATAAATGATAAGGTTAAAATAGGAACCTAAACATGTCTAAATTCTATTGGATGAAAGTATTTAGACACATCCCCACCTTATCTTAGAAATAAATCAATTTGGAGCTATTTAAAACCGAATTAGGCTTTATAATAAAATAATATTTTTAGTTATTCCAAAGGTGGCCCTCTCCTCCCTTATAAAAGGGATCCCCCTCCCTCTCTTCCTCACACCACTTTGAGCCTTCAAGCTCAGACAACCCCTGCCAAATTATCTTCTCCCCTTCCCTAGAAACATCCTAGAGGTTCTGGTCTTCCTCAATGACCAATTTTAGTACCCTAAGAGGAGGACTCAAAGAGGAACATCAAAGAAGAGGTAATGTCCGTTACCGATTCTTTCAAATTTATTTCTTCTTCCACTTCTTCTTATTAGGTTGTTTCATTATGAAGTAATATCATCAGTATCACTCATATACTGATATGTTATTATAAGTATGAAACAACCCTATTTCACCATCTATCCATCCAACGGAAAATGAAATCACCGCGCGTGCGTACGTACAGAATACCTTCTCCACGCCGTAGTGTAATCTATTTTCTACCACTACCTTACTTGGATGGGTATAATGGTGTAAATAAGAACTATATATGATTATTGTAAAGTGATATTGATTCTAAAATAGTATACATACACTCCAATACAATTCAACGATCATGAGAATGATATCATCGCTCGGGCGTAAGTACGGACTACCGTCTCCACGACGCGATGAGATTCATTCTCCACGTTCACCATTCATGAATGATTATAAAGTATATATAATAAGTAATCATGAAATATATGACATAATAATACTACTGGATTTATGTATATATATATTTATGTCATCTACTTAATTCCACTCAATTCAATAAGGAAATGAAAACAGTGTTCATGCGTACGTACGGCCTACCGTCTCCATGAACGGTGTATTTCTTTCAATTTATCGATCCATTATATATATGTATATTCTGAATATATATTATATATAAATCATGTTTTATATTCTGGAATTAAGTAATCATGATCTATGTAATCATATGAATAATTACAAGTTAAAACACGAACGACAAATGAGATGATTTTACCCAAAACGCTAAATTAACATGATTTTACAAAAGAACGGGTAATATAAAGTCATAAGTGAACCATATATGATATAATAACAATGAATATGATTCTGTAATAAGTCAATGAAATTATTTAAATTATTATACAGGAGGTTCAGACACTTATGAAGAAAATCGGACCTAAGGTACGGGAAATATCACAATCTAATTTTTATCCGAGATTGTTTATACTTTGGCATTTACTGGGTGTATTTTATCATCCAAATCCATGTTTCCTCAATATGTAATATTGTTTCCATCCACCTACAATTTTTTAGATCCTATTTTACCCTTCGGTGAGTTTTTAGTAAAAGATATGAAAGGAATCTTTTGTCGTTTTTCGTACGAGGTACTTTTTGACTTTTCCGACAAAAGTACGAGAAGAATGTTTTTTTACTTATATGGCATGAATGGATTTTTAAAACATTATTTTCAAGAAGCTTCCTTTACAAATTTTCAATTTTATTTTTAATCAACTTTTTTTAGTTTAGAATTTTATGACATGTTAAGAAAGGAAAAGTGTTTTTGAAGAAGAAAGGATATTTTCCCCAAGAATGGAGTTCAAGTGTTTTATCAAAATTATTTTCCATCTAAGATAAAAAAGGGTTCTGTTTATATCCCTATTTTTACATTGATTTGACTATGTTGTGATGGAATTATTTTTATGAATTCCTTTATCTTATATGAATTGTTTTATGATGTCACGATGTTTAAGATTCCCATTTTTATTACAAGGGTTACGCTATGATGTATGGTTTATAATTTTTTGGCACACATAAGAATGATATCATTATGAGATGGGTGGGACCTATATCTCCCTCCAATGCATTGGGTAAAGATTTTATATCTCATCAGATAGACATGGCTGGAACGGTAGGTTATACCGGTTCAGTGAAGGAGGACTGAAACGAGGGTAACTTGGTTCAGAAATGGACTTTGTCCACTAAGATAGTCTTGGCAATGAGTCTTGACTAATAAGAAATGAATCTATATGATTATGTGTGTATGCCACAAAGTTTCATGTTTTATGTTATGATTATGGGGATTTCATTTCACTACTATGATTTATCCCATGTTATGAAATTATGCTCTCTTTTACAGGTTAAGATTTCCAAAATGTTTTGTTCTTATGAATATGATGTGATTTATATTTTTTTTTTTTAAACTTGCTGAGCATTTGAGCTCACCCTTTTATGTTTTCTTTTTCCCAGGATATAAAGAAAGGTTTTAGGTAAAAAAAGGAAGTCCTTTATGGGAGATGTTGAAGATCATTCACCACGTTTAGAAGATTATATTCCGAGTTTCCAAAGACACTAAACTATTACGATCCATGTGTGTGTGTTTTTGTTATGTACTAAGTATTCCGCAAAAGTAATGTAATGTCCATGTACATCAAGCATCGGGTCTCTACAGTTGGTATAAGAGGAAATGATTAGTCAACCATTGGAAACTAGGATGCGAAAACATTAGTAAGATCCCTAGAGATATTTCTAAGGTATGTCTAGGGATGTCCCTAAGGATAAGTATACGTATAGGATATAGTCCTAGAACAATGGTAACGATATTAGATTAAACCAAAGATGTTAGATATTGAAGTTATTCCCCCTTTATTATGATTTTTGCCTGTCACACTATTCATTTTGGGTTTTAGAAAATGGCTGGAAACAAGATGATTCACGATAATGGAGGATATGATGGACAATGGAATGATATTTTTCATGAGCAACCAAATGAAATGGGATTTGGAAGTCTAAACATCATTATTATGCCGAATCAGAAATCACATAATATGATCAATAAAGTAAAATTTGTTAAGTATCCTGACTCGGCTAATAAGAGAAAGATGGAGTTTCATGATGATCATAGAGGAAAGAAAGGTCAATTTTCCCTATGTAAATCATGTGGGAAGAGGCATCATGGAGAATGATTCAAAGGAACTGGAAGATGCTTTGGGTGTGGAAAAGAAGGACACAAAACCAGTAAGTGCAAAGGAAAATGTTCAGTTGACACCAGGGATGTGGATAATGGTATTGCTACGACATCAGCAATGGTTAAATGTTTTAAATGTGGAATGTATGGGCATTATGCACACCAATTCCCTAAGGGAAAGTCTCATGAAGAGAATCAGTATGGTCGTATGGGTAGTATTTATGTTGATGATGATGAAGAGACTACAAATGATATGTGAGATGAAAGAATTGTTGAAGCTCGGTCAATGGTTTAAGAATATAGTGGAATGATTACATGTTTATAATGTGTAATGTTGTATAAGTAATCTCATGGTACTATGGAATAAAGAGACATCTAAGTATTGTTACAATGTTGTCTTTCCTTGAGTTTTGAAAGTGAATGACTAATGTATATTTATTAAATTGTTCTAAACTTTTTGCGATAGAAACAGATGGAATGACCTATCAATCTACCGCATGATCTGCTAACACATCACAAATAACAATTTAAACTTCATTTAAGTGATGAAGTGAAAATTGTTCAAGGAACGAACAATGGTGAGATTATACCAAAATCATGTAAGTATTTCTTTTAATTCAATAATTCTTCAAAATTATGGAAATGATCTTGAAAAGTAAAAACTAAGTCCTAGTACCATCATACCTGATGAATTAGATGGTACCTTAAATCTTCAAAAATTTATGGCTTTCTGATTGATGGATTTTTCCTAGCCATGTTCTCTACCACTCTATATCATATCTTGATGTTTAGATTTCTCTTCCATATCCATATTTTCTCCTATGTTCTCCTATGTGGAAACCCCATGATGAGTGAATTTGGGTAACAGTTACATTTCATACTTTATTTTTTTAAATTATGTTTTGGTATTCCTCTTTACGATGTGGGTTTCTATGAAATAAACTTTCAAGTAGAAAACCATTTATAACCCCGATGAATTTCAAGGCCGAAATTCATTTTAAGGGGGTTAGAATGTAACACCCCGAGATTTTATGAGAAATATTTTAAATTTCATTGAGTTATTGTGTTTTAGGCTACACCAATATTAGATTGCGTTATACGCAACACCATATTATCTTGAAGTATACGCAAACAATATTCAAGGCTTTTATTCCATGCCAGAGCAACCATCCTCAGTAGCGTGTGTTGTACGCAATACTGTGTTTCCGAAAACGAGAATATATTATAATATTATGATTAACTAGCCATTATGAATAGTAATACCCACTTTTTCAAATTTTATAAATTTTATCATTCAAAATGGATTTCATTTTTGGATTCGGAATATCGAAATTAGCCTAGGGTGGAATTTTGGAATTTTTCTGAAAACATAATATTTTTGATGAATAGTGAAAACACTGAGTTACTATTTAAAAACCGACATTTTATTTAAATTCATTTTAGGTCAAAATAGATACATAATACCTATATAAGTTCAATGTAATTCATTGGAGTTAGTTTATAATAATTTTAGAGATATAAAAATTATATTTAAATTTTTACTGTCTTTTACCCACCTCCGAGGAGCATTTGAAAATTTACATAAAACATAAATTTACCACTTATGTTAGTTGAATTTAAAAAATCCAAGAGACATGTCTGATATCAGTATGTAAAATTTGGTACAATGAGATGAAAATAATTTTTGGGGAATAGTAACTTTTAACTTTTATTTACCACAGTTAAAAGTAAATAGGGTAATTGAAGGTAAAAATGATATTATTATTACCCTAAAACATGTCCTAAAGGATAAGTGTAATTTGACCAATAACGACATTTGGAATAACATATGACCCGTTAGGTCCATACGGATTTGATTAAGACACTTATTATTATTTAATTCAAAGAAGAGTTAAAAAGGTTAAAATCAAAGTTTAATAATTAAAACAACATTAATATAGGGTCATAAAAAAGATAAGTTAGACTATAAATATTAATTAGAAATCTTAAAAGATTTCATACATAATGGTATTTTATTTATAATTTTGAGACATTAAATAATTTAATTTATTTATGACACAATGATGATGCAGTAATTACCTTATTAATGAAATATTAACATAATTGATATTATAAATACCTAAATAAATGTAATTTAAAACTTTTTATGAATTACACTAATTTTATAGGTTATTATGACATGTTATTATTTATTTATTTAACTTTTTTCAAACTAATAATGCTGTTATGATTTGCACAAAAATCAATTACCAAATATTGTCGAAATTGACATAAAATATTTTCTAAAAGAAATATTATATTATAAATTTATATTCTATTCATAAAAATCTATGTTTAGACCAAATTACTTATGTAAGGTTATATATATTAATAATGAACCACTTTGGGTTTTATTGGAAGCTTATAGTATGTTTATTAACCATATAGTTTAAGAATACACGGTAAAAGTTAAATTATTTATCTTAGAGTGAAATCTAAATGATAAGGTTAAAATAAAAACCTAAACTTGTATAAAACCTATTGTTTGAGAGTATTTATACCCATACCTACTTTATCTTCGAAATAAGTCACTTTGGATCCATTATAAACCGAATATTACTTTATTATAAAATAATAGTTTATGTTTTTTCTAAGGTGCCCCTCTCCTCCCTTATAAAAGGGAACATCCTCCCTCTTCTATTCACACAATTTGGAGCCTTCAAGCATGGCCAATACCTGCCCATTTCCCTTATCAAATTCACTAGAAACATTATAGAGGTTATGTTCTCCTCAAAATATCAACTCTACTTCCTTAAAAAGAATCTTAAAATAGGTGCGTCGAAGAAGAGGTAATCTCTTCTACCGTTTCATTCATGATTTTTTCTTCTTGAACTTATTCTTAATTAGTTGTTTTATTATAAATTCATAACATCAGTATCACTAATATACTGATATGTTATTATAAATATTAAACAACCCCATTTCACCTTCTATCTATCCTACGGAAAACAAAATCACCACTCGTGCAGACGTACGGAATACCGTCACCACGCTGTGGTGTAATCTATTTTTCCAACAGCACCTTAATTAGATGGGTATAATTTTAGGATTAATAACCATATATTCTTATTATTACATGATTATAATAATGAGATATTATATCATCCACTCCAATTCCATCTAATAATTATGGTAACGATATCATCGCTCGTGCGTACGTACGGGTTACCGTCTCCATGATGCGATGAGATTCATTTTTCATGTTAGCCATTAAAGACTGAATATAAAGTATACATAATAAGTAATCATGAAACATATGAAATAATAGTGATACTAGATTTATGTATATTTATATGTGTGTGTGTGTGTGTGTTTGTGTGTGTGTGTGTGTCATTTACTTCCATTCAATTTAATAAGTAAATGAAAATAGCGTTCATGCGTACGTACGACCTACCATCTCCATTAATGGTGTGTTCCATTTCATTTAACTATCTATTATGTATATATATATATATAAATACTGAATATATATTATTTATAAATAATTTTTTACATTCTGGAATTAAGTAAATCAGGATATAAGTAATAATATCAAGAACAACAAATCAAAACACGTACGATAAATGAAACGATTTTACCCAAAATACTGCTTTAACATAGAATTTACAAAGGAATAGGTAATATAAAGTCATAAGTGAACCATATATGATATCATAACAATTAATATGATTATGTAATAATTAAATGACATTATTTAAATCATTATACAGGAGGTTCAAATATGAACAAAGGATATCGAACAGAAGGTAAGGGACAACTTTTTCAATCTCGTTTCTATCCGAGATTGTTTATTCGTAAGTATTTACTAGGGTTATGTTTATCATCCATGTCAATGTTCTCTAAATATGTTTTCATAAAATGTTTAATATTCTCCTATGTATTTTTAAATTCATTTTTACCCTTTTATAACTTTTACCACAAGGTATGTATGGAATCTTTCTTTCGTTTACCATATGAGGTATTCTTTTGAATTTCTCAGAAAAAGTATGAGGAGAATGTTTTATTAAGTTATATGGATTGAACTAGTTTTTACGGAATCATAATTCCACATTTTCATGAATCATTCTCTACAATATTGCATGATTATTTTCAACAAAATCCTTTTCTTTTAAAATTGAATGGAATTTTTTGAAAAGAAAATGACTTTTTAAGAAAAAGGATATTTTCCTCAGGAATTCATTTCAACTATTTTATCAAAACTATTTTCCATCTAAAATGACATTATTTAATATGTTTATGTTTCAATTATAATTTCTCCATTATTTATATGGTTTTATTTTTCTTATGATGAAATGATATCCATTTTTTATGGATTATGTTATGATGGCATGATGTTTAAGAATCCCATTCTATTACATGGGTTATGCTAGGATGTATGATTTATGGTTTGTGCAACACGAAGTAATGATTTCATTATAAGATGGGTGGGACCTATATGTCCCTCAAATTCATTGGGTAAAGATATATATCTCATGAGATAGACAGGGCTGGAATGGAAGGTTAATCCGGTTCAGTGATACAGGACTAGAACGAGGAGTGGACTCGATTCAGTATGGGACTTTTTCCACTAAGATGGTCTTGGAAGCAATTCCTTGGATACTAAGGAGATAATATCATGTGCTTAATGGTTTTCCACAATTACATGTTTTATTACAATTCTATTTTATTATGATTTGTGTTATTCTATGATATATGCCCTACGTACTTCCAAGTTTTATGGCATTGCTCAAGATTTTGATTTTAGATTTTATGTTCATGTTTTTGCATTAAAATGTTTATGGATTGTTTTATGTTCCATATGTTTACCCTTATTGAGAAATTTAGATCTCCCTTTTTATGTTTTATTTTCCCCAGTATATAAGGAATGTTTTTAGGTAAGAAAACAAAAAGGGGATGATCGTTATGGGAGATATTGAAGATCTTTCACCACGATTAGAAGATTTTGTTCTGAGTTTCCAAAGACACTAAACTATTACAGTACTTGAGTGTTGGTTATTGTTATGTATTAATTATTCCTCAAAAGTAATGTAATTTCCATGTACTTCAATCTTGTGTCTCTACAACATGTATATAAAAGGAAAAGGGTTTTTGATTGTAGAGAGAAATAATGATTATTTTTCTAAAAACATTATTTTTTAAATATTTACTACATAAATAGTGTCAAATGAAGGCAAAATAAATATTAACATGACATAACCATAGAATAATAAAATTCATGACTTTAGTGAGATATAGATCATATGATTTTTTCATCGGAGTCATAAACATAAACAATCATAAGAAATGATGATATTGTATCATAAAGCAATTACAACTTTTATAATATTTAATAATAATCCCAATAATAGAATAAAATATCATGATCATAAATAAAATAACTATATTACATGTCAAAGGGTTTATATATAAACCATATAAAGTAATATTGGGGCATTATATAGCTTAAGTCCCATAGAAAACAAATTGTGACAAAAATATCTTACCGCTTTGGTAATATTTTGAATCACAATCCCCATTACATAATAACATAAAATGAAACATTAAATATCATGTAAATTATCATATTCATTATATAACATTTCAAATTTGTAGTATATAAACCACCGAAAAAGATGTGAATTTTCCATATGTCTCCCTTAAAAAACGAGACTAGAAATCCATTACCTTAAGTATAGAATTTCATCATGCAGATTAAAAGACAATGTTTAAAAAATAAAAAATTATTAATAATCTATTATTTCAAAATATTAATATACATCATACCATAATTTATTTACTCATGACCTATTTTTATGCGTTTATTAATAATTCCTTATTAAGATCACGTTTGGGTTAATAACTGCTTTGGTTTTCATAATTTTTTTGATTTTTGTATTTTGGATCTATTCACCAAGATAATAGTGTAACAATTTATAGTGTTTTTAACATGATATAAATATCATAAATTGTTAGTATATATTAATTTATATTAATCCATAAAATATATAGGTATAAAATGAAATACATTGTTCCTGGATTCAGATGGTTCTACATACACATGATCACTATTTCCATTTATTAATGGAGGGAAAAAAGGTAAATAATAATTCACACTTAAAAAGGCATTATAATGAAATATATATCACACATATTTATGAGTTGGTAGTCTATCACACACAACAGCGATGTTATCATATCCCCCACAGAATGAAATGTATGAAGTTATATGTGATTCGATAATTAATTAACTATATTTATGTCATTAATATCATATATATACATTCTATATATCCATATTACCATCTAATTTAATCACAAACAACGAACACAAGATATCAGTTCGTGCGGAGATAGTTCACCATATACATGAGCGATGTTGTTCTTTTCCAATGGGTCAGATGGTAAGAATAAATATTAGTTATTGTAATTGTTTAATTATTATAATGGAAAAAATTACTTATCTTAATATTAAATAAATAATTATATCTCATTTTGATAGGTTGTGATGGATACTGACTAACATTAGTCTGGGAGGTTGTAGTCTGTCGTACACATGCTCTGCGGTTTTATATCGCATTTGATGAAAGAATAGATTTATATAGGTTTTTAAATTAACATAATAATGTATTGGTTTTAGTTATATTCTGGTTTTACTATATTAGTATTGATTAATATTAAGTATTTAGAGAAATAAATAAATTGAAAACACCAGTTTGAGGACTATACCACTTCTTTGGGAACCTTTTCAGGTCTACACCTATATCCTTCATGAAGGATCTTTTGAATAAAATGATGATCTCTTATATGTGTGATTATCCAATAAAAATAAATATTTTTATTACATTTTAAAGGTATTAAATGTTCATTTTTGTTCTTATGGGCCTGAGTTAGTGGATTTTAATTTTGAACATCCATTCTCATCATTTGTGCACTTCATGCCTAATATGCACCAATTTAGGCCCAATGTTTCATATGATTTTAAAGAATGTAATTTTCCATATTATAATTTTTTATTTTTTGAAAGGTATTTGAACATAAATATGAACATTTTTCATTCAGGTATCAACAGAAGATTCATAATGGATGATGGAGATATTTGGCGATAAAAGGAAACAATTCTGGAGAAGGCAGATTGGATATCATCCCACTAATGGGAATGTGGGGCCCATAATACAAGATAAATGAAGCCCAAAATTCATGTGAATCGTGAAGACATATATAGGAACAAATAATTAACCTGTAGACAGTGCTAATGCTTCCTCAATGGTGGTTATTAAGGCGGCCCAATTTGAAGATTCAATTCTTGGCCAGATTCTGCGGCCCAGAAAAACATCCCACTATTTATATCATATCACGTGAAAGGAATGTTATTTTGGTCTGAAATTTTACAGGATGTTATGGAACATCAGGGGATTAATATAAGTCTTTTATGTCTCACTCTAATTCTACCTTATAGAAGGTCCTTTCATCGCGTCTTTTCGGTGGATGCAAGCTGGCTGCAACTTCGGGGCAAGAAGTGGAAAAGTCTCTCTACATTAATGTTCCACCAACCTTTCCCCAAAACAATTAATGAAAGGCACATGGGATGTTGAGGGATCTTCCAAGGCTTCATTTTCCTATTTAATGTAGTATTGGTGGAGTATTTAGGGATGTTGGAGCTTTGTTTTGATTGTAATGTTATTATGCCAAATTGTCTTTGTAGAATTTTTCCTTCCCATGTAAGTTGATCAAATCACCTTAGTTTTTAATAAAAGTTCTTCTTATTCTCTTGTTCTCTTCTTTCTCATATCAATTTGATACCGTCGCCTCAACATGTGAATTTAGTCACACCAAACCTTGTGATTTTGTTCACACAACGGTGGAGTGATCGTTATTTTTGTTGATTTTACTTCTTCAATTCCACCCTCATAAGTCAATTTCCGCTTCCGTTGAGAACATGTCATCAACGGAGGGATTTATATTTTATGGGTTGATCCAAGGGAGTAGAAAGGGGATGTATTTAATGTCACTATTAACTCCCTAAATTTTATTAATTTCTTTTAATTGAGTTTCTTTCATTCAATTATTTTTATTATTCCTCTTCCATATTGAATTTATTCACCCCACTATCATGTGATAATTATATCTTTTACCATGGAGTTATCCTGAAAATGATCCTAAAAGTGTATAGGTGATTATAATGTGTTGTGAAGGTGTTTAACCAGTAATTGATGTGGTTATTTTCAATTCATTGCATGAATCCTTCTCGTGTTAATGAAATTAAAATCGTAAAAAAATGAATTCATTCAATCCACCCCGAGAAATATCCTAGGATCAACTCATTTTCTCATAATTTGAATTCACATAGATCATTTAGTGGTCTTTTAAAACCATCAAAAATCAACCCATGTAGGCCACCTCATATCCAAATATATATCTCTTTTTATTGAGTGTCTAAAGGATCTTTTTACGTCTCGGAGGATTCGACAACCCAAGCTACACTGCAAGTGACCGCTTGACCCTTAAAACATGGGTAAATTTGGGCGACACCAAATTTTGGTGCTGTTTCCAGGGACCAAGTATGTTCCTTAGAGAAAAAACCTTATTTACTCACCCCCATTCTTCTATTCTCACCCATGATCACTTATCTTTTCCCTTTCTCACTTTTTTTTCTTTTGGCACAAGTCCGCCTTCACCCGCGATAACTCAAACAGACTAGTTAGGGTGGAAAGTCACAGGATAGGGGAGTCAACTAGACCATTGGATCCTAATCTTCCAAATACCCCATAGTTAAATATTGAGTCAATTTCAATGGAGGGTCTTCAAAGAATCAAACTCATAAACCCGGGCGGGAACCAAAATGGAAATCCAAATGAGGCAGCCCCAAATTTGGTGAATGCAGACGATCAAAACATGAATGACTACCTTACACCTACCTGGACCAATGTACCCTCAAGAATTAGGCTTTCTACCCAAGGATATTCCCACTATGTCTTTAAACCTCATGTCCTAAACCACCTTCCAACCTTCCATGGGATGGAGTCAGATATTCTTTACATTCATGTCAAGGAGTTCAATGACATTGTTGAAACCATGTGCTCACCATATCAACTCAATTCAGCTAAGATGAGGCTCTTTCCTTTCTCACTTAAGGATCTAGAAAATAACTGGTTAAATAATCTGATACCATCATCAATCCACACTTGGAACCAACTTCAAAGAGAATTCTACAAGAAATAATTTCCCCACCACAAAACAATTTCACGTAAAAAGAGTATCCAAACCATTTTTCAAAAAGAGGGAGAGTCATTCTATGAAACATGGGAGAAGTTCAAAGACATCCTAAACATGGTTCCACACCATGTTTTTCTATTACTAAACAATTAAGAATTTTCTATAATGGTTTGGGCCTGGGGAACAAACAATTCATTAACATGATGTGTAATGGGACCTTTAAAAACAATTCCCCAAATGATGCTTACGAGTATCTAGAAATACTTGCTGAACAAAACCAAAAATGGGGAACATCACCTTATTCTAAAAAGCCTCAAAGAAATTCTAGAATACATACACTTAGGGAAGAGGAAATCCTTAGGGCTAAACCTACAACACTCTGTAGGAAGGTTGAAGAGATAGACCATAGGAAAATCCATGAAGTCCAAACTGTAGACCCGGTTTCCACAATCTGTGAAAAACATGACCACAAAACAGACAACTGCCCAACCATTCCATCCATCAAGGATGTTATTTTAGGAGGACCACATGATAAAGCCAATGCACTAAACGTTCAAAAGCCTCAATACCCAAACACATTCAACCCAAGGTATAATGACCAACCAGGCTTCTGATAGAAAGACAACCAACAACCTAGCCAACCACAAGGACCAAACCCCTACCCTACAAATTTTTTTTAAAACCATAAACAATTCCAACCACAACCAGTCCAATACCAACTTCCTACAGTCCAATACCAACAACCCATCTAACAACAAAAGTATCCCCCAAGGATATCCCAACCAACACAAGCCCCTTACCAATTTTTCCCTCTCCCAATCCCTGAACAACTGTGCAAACAAATGGAAAGGATGAACTCAGAAGTCTCTTCACTGAAATTTGTACTTCAATCCATCAAAACTGGAAATTAACCCATTCCCACACAGGACATTCCACAACAAGCATCAAGGGGAGAGAAAAGTTTTACTCAAACAACTCATGAACAACTAAAGGCTGTGACAGTTTTGAGAAGTGGGAAATCAACTGAGAAACCTTAAAAAATATATCAAAACCCACCTGAAGTTTCAAACTCTAATGAAAATTAAAATGAAGCACATGAAAAAACAGAAGATACTAATTAAAATGTGAAAGAAACAACTCTTCCAAAAACAACACCACAACCTGCCCCATTTCCTCAACGCATGAGGGGGGAAAACCAAGTCTGAATTAAGTGAAAAATTGAGGGAAATATTCTCACAAGTCCAGTTGAACGTTCCACTCCTCGATGCCATTAAAACCATTCCTGCATACTCAAAATACCTTAAGGACCTTTTCAAATTTAAATGGAAATTCTCACATAAGAACCAAGTCCTTCTGGCAGCAAATGTTAGCACAAAAATCCAAGGAACCCTTCCTCCAATGATGAAAGACCTAGGATGCCCTTACATAAATGTTGAACTAGGAGAGACCAAAGTTGTAAAAGCCTTGTGTAATCTTGGAGCTAGTTTGAACCCCATTCCTTATGCTATGTATTGGCAGTTAAGGCTCAAAGAACTCCAACCCACATCTGTCACTCTTCAATTTTCTGATCGTAGTATTCGAGTTCCAAAGGGGATCTTAAAGGATGTTTTGGTGAAAGTTGAAAATTTCATTTACCCAGCTGACTTCATTATTCTAGAAAATCATCCAAGATTAGATACAAAGGAGAAAAACCCAATCATCCTTGGTCGTCCCTTCCTTGCAACAATCAAATCTGTTATCCGAGTCCGAAATGGGAACATAACCATCACCTTTGGAAACATGAGTCTAGACTTGAACATCTACAATGAAAATTCTCAAATTGGGGATGATGAAGAGATACATGAGGTTAATTGGATAGGTATTCCTGATAGTGAACTCAAGAAACATCAACGAATTACTGAAGGATGTTTAAGTCACGAAGAGATTTATTTTTTTTGTTCACATGAGAGAAATTTGTCTCCTTGGATTGAATCTCATTCAGATAGCTCTATTGATGATTTTCTAGAATCACCAATAAATTATACCATGGGTGAAATCAATAACATCGAGTCCATACACATTCATGAAACCACTCTAGCAAATTTAGTGGATGAAAAATCTTTCCACAAGGAACCAATTTTGTCAAGAAATCTGAACAATGAAACTGAGTTCAAAACTAAGTCTCATCCTTTACTGGAAACTGATACCCACACTGATCTTGAATTTATGGTTTTAACTTCATCTGTCAAGTATGTGTTCTTAGGGGACAATCAATCCTTTCATGTTGTCATATCTTCTTCTCTTGAAGACGATCATGAGAGGATGCTTCTAGATGTCCTTAGGAGACACAAGAAATCCATTGGATGGACCCTATATGATATTCCTGGGATTATCCCACTTATCGGGACTCATAGAGTTGTTCTATAATTCTATTCAAAGCCATGTCGTCAACCTCAGCGGTGACTCAATCCTAATATCATGGAAGTAGTGAGAAAAGAACTTTTGAAGTTGTTAAAAGCTAGTATCATCTATCTTATAGCTGAGAGTGAGTGCGTTTTCCAAATCCATGTGGTTCCAAAGAAGGCTAAAATCACAATAATAACCAATAAGGATGGAGAGATGCTTACAAAAAGGGTTAGTAGTGGATGGAGAGTTTTTATTGACTATAGGAAGCTCAACTCTTGTACCAAGAAAGACCATTTCCCCTTTCCCATTATAGATCAAGTCCTCGAGCGAGTCGCGGGTCATCAATTCTACTGCTTCCTATATGGATTCTCATGGAATAATCAAATCGAAGTCTCTTTATAGGATCAAGGGAAAACAACCTTCACTTGTCCTTTAGACACTTTTTCCTTCAGGTGCATGCCCTTTGGGTTATGTAATACCCCCGGTACCGTCCAGTAGTGCATGATTGGAATCTTCTCGGACATGGTGGGGGATTGTTTAGAGGTCTTCATGGATGATTTATCCATATTTGGGGATACTTTTTAGGGATGCCTTATAAATGTTGAAAAGGTTTTGTCAAGGTGTTAGGATAATAATCTCATACTAAATTGGTAAAAATGACATTTCATGGTAAGGGAAGGACATGTTCTAGGTCATCTAGTATCTGGTAGAGGGATGGATGTTGATAAAGATAAGGTTGACATCATTCGTCACCTTCCATCTCTTATAACTATTAAGGAATCGAGGTCCTTATTAGGACATGCTGGTTTTTATAGAAGGTTCATTATGAATTTCAGCTCTATTTCTCGACCACTTTGTGCTCTATTGGTAAAAGATGCTCCATTTGTATGGATAGAAAGCTGTGAGGAATCATTATCTACACTCAAGTCAACTCTTATATCTCCACCTATCATGAAATCTCCCAATTGGAAACTTCCTTTAAAGAACATGTGTGATGCAAGTGACTTCCCTGTAGGAGCAGTCTTAGGACAACGGTGTGAAAAAACTCCATGTGTCATTACTTATGCAAAAAAATCTATAAATGATGCACAAATAAAATACACCACCACTAAGAAAGATTTTCTTGCCATTGTATTTTCCTTAGAGAGATTTAGGTCATATCTCTTAGGATCACCCATCATTGTCTTCACTGACCATTCAGCCCTAAAATACCTTTTTTAAAAAACAAGATGCCAAGGTTAGATTGATTAGGTGGGTCCTTCTGCTTCAAGAGTCTGATTTAACCATTAACGATAAAAAGGGTGACGAAAATGTTATAGTTGATCACCTCTCTATAATGGAATTCAAATACAACTCACACCACCTCTCTGTGTATGATTCATTTCCCGATTAGCACCTCTATTCAGCCAGTGGTTTCCCTTGGTATGCTGACATAGAAAACCATTTGGTGACGGGTGACACTCCAAAATTCATGGGGACCCAAGCTAAGAGGAAATTACTTTCTGATGTCAAACACTATGTGTTTGATTATCCTTACATCTTCATGTTCTGTCCTGATCAAATCATCAGGAGATGTGTTCCTGAGTCTGAGCAAGAGCCTATTCTAAAATTTTGTCATGGAGGGGCATGTGGAGGCCACTTTTATACAAATAAAACCACTACGAAGGTCCTACAAAGTGGGTTATACTGGCCGAACCTCACTAAGGATTCCTTCCAATTCTGTAAATGTTGTACTCACTGTCAGCAATTAGGATCCATTTCCAAAAGGAATCAAATGCCCCTCACTCCCATTCTGGTCGTTGAAATCTTTGATTGTTGGGGAATTGAATTCATGTGACCATTTCTAAACTCTAAGGGATACCTCTACATCCTCTTAGTTATTTATTAGGTCTCAAAATGGGTTGAAGCCATTCCCACCAAGTCCAATGACCATCATGTTGTGATCCGATTTCTGAAAGAGCATATATTTTCTCGATTTGCAATCCCTAGGGCTATAATCAGTGATTGAGGAACCCATTTCTGTAATAACCCATTCTCTTCACTCATGTCTATGTATGGAATTTCTCAGCAAGCTTCAATTGTGTACCATCCTCAAACCAATGGTCAAACTGAGTTAACAAATAGGGAGATTAATCAAATTCTCAAAAAAACTATCAACCCCTCTAGGAAAGATTGGTCTAAGAAACTCTTGGATGCCCTTTGGGAATATCATACAGCATTCAAAACCATCTGAGGAATGTCACCATATAGGTTGGTTTATGGAAAAACATGTCATTAACCTGTTGAAATTTTGCATAAGGCATTTTGGGCAATCAAAAAAATGAATTTCGACATTTATTTAGCCGAAGAAAAGGGGAAATTAGATTATATTGAACATGAGGAACTTATGATGGAGGCTTATGAAAATTCAAGGATAAATAAAGCCAGAGTTCAAGCCTACCAATCTAGGAATATCAAAGTCAATCAATTTGGACTGGGAAAACATGTGCTCTTGAATAGTTCAAAACTTCAATTACACCCGAGAAAGATAAGGTCTAGATTGTCAGGTCCATTCATAGTTTATCATGTGTACCCCCATGGGGCAGTAGAGATTCAGGATCTAACAAGTGGTAACATTTTTATGATTAATGGTCATTGGTTAAAACCATTCACTGAATCATTCATTAAACTGGAAATAGAGGTAGATTTAACCAAGCCAACCTATGAACCAGGAAAAAATTGATAGATTTAGGATCCATGATGGGATAACGATGTTAAACAGAAGCACTGCATGGGAGGAAACCTGTGGTTTTCATGTTTATAATCATTGTGAATCATCTTTTGTTTCCTTCTTATTCATTTTTTTATTTGAAAAAAATAGAATATTGATCTGTTCTTCTTTTATGAGTAAGGATGGGTATGAAAGCGGAGCACTGTATTCATCTGTGTCACGCGGTGTGATCCCTAAGTAATACCTTACCCAGAAAATATAATGCAGACAATATATCATCAGTTTATTTTATTTTATTTTATTTTGTTTGTAGGTATTTTAAAAAATATATATTTTTGACATTTTCTTCTTTTATGAGTAAGGATGGGTATGAAAGGGGAGAACCATATTCATCCATGTCACGTGGTGTGATCCTTGAGTAGTACATTACCCAGAAATTTAATATAAGACAATGTATCATCTGTTTATTTTATTTTTATGTTTTTTTGGTTAAAAAAAATAATATATATATATATATATATATTAAAAAAATAAAGGCATGTCATAGGTCATTGGGAAAAGTTTGTCACGACTGTCCAAGCCATTGGGAGACCAGCCAGCACTGAAGGGAGACATGGGAATTCATTTTCAACATCAACCACCAGGTGACTTCATTCAAGGATTTTCATTTTTAATGTCTTCATTGATCTTCTATCCTACCCCTTATATGTTTCAATTATTTAAACAATGGGGACAGTGTTATTCTAAGTTGTGGGGGAGATGAATATGTGTGGATGGAAGAATTTCATTATCCTTGAACATGATATCACACATTCCAAACTCTGAAATTGGATATCAAATAATTTTTCATCCCTTGATTCTGATTTTAATGTATGTTTATGTTCATGCGCATAGATATTGGAAAGTGCGGTTGTCCGATGTAATTTTTCACTGTTATATTTTCATCCATTTAATAAAAAACACAATGCACGTCCTCTAGATTATGGGGTTTTAGTTTGAGTTCTTGGGGACCCATAATAAATAGCATAGGATTAGCGATCATTTTAATTTTAACATGTGTATTAAAAAAATCAATTGCACGTAGAGTAATGAATTGACCTAATGTGTGGCTTTCGACACTTGGGGATCATTACTCTATAGTTTTCTAGCCCATAGTTGGGCATTTTATCTCTATTTGTGGTAATTTGAATATTTTTTTAATTGAGTTAACTCGAGATGATGCCTGAGTATGTGAGAATCACTTGGTTCCCTAAGGTATTTTAGCCTGGGAGTCATCGGCAAAGTCTTGCTACATGGGTTGACTCGATTGATTCAATTTCAATTACCATGGAAAAATTATAGAAAAAAATCCAAAAAATCCAAAAAAACAAATAAAATAAAAAAACGAGTACTCATCTTATTATTAAAATTTTATTTCTCCAAGCGCTTCCATATTTTCTCCCTTGAATGAAAATGAACCCCCATGTCTATTCTGATGCACAACACTTCATCATGCTTAATTGGATTTAGATAAAATATGGCATTGAATTTGAAAAAAGGAGTGGGCTTGGTCTTGAGATATTCCTATGGACATAGTTTTTTTTAAATGATATTTATGGGTTTCATAATTGTTTGGTATGAGATTTTTGGGTGAGAAATGTGTATTAAAATGTTTTTGGAAAATGTCAATCGAATTTCATTTTTGTGAGATATATTTTTCTCAGGAATAGAAAAACTAAAGTTGGGGGTGTGATTAGCCAATAAAAACACATATTTTAATTATATTTTAAGGTTATTAAATGTTCATTTTTGATCTTATGGTCATGAGTTAGTGGATTTTAATTTTGAACATCCATTCTCATCATTTGTGCACTCCATGCCTAATATGCACCAATTTAGGCCCGATGTTTCATCTGATTTTAAAGAATGTAATTTTACATATTTTAATTTGATATTTTGGGAAATGGATATAAACATAAATATGAACATTTTTCATTCAGGTATTAATGGACGATTCATAAAGGATACTGGGGATATTTAGCAATGAAAGGAAATAATTCTGGTGAAGGCAGATTGGATATCATCCCACTGATGGGAATGTGGGGCCCACAATATAGGCCCAATGAATCCCAAAATTCATGGGAAGCTAGAATACATATATAGTAACAAATATTTCTCCTAGATCCAGTGCTAATTCGTCATCAATGGTGGTTATTAGGGTGTCCCATGTTGAATATTCAACTCTGGTCCAGATTCTGTGGCCTAGAAAAATAGCCCACTATTTATACCATATCTCGCGAACGAATTATTATTTTGGGCTGAAATGTTAAAGGATGTTAGGGGACATCTAAAGATTCATATAAGTCCTCTAAGTCACACTCAAATTAGGCCTTCTAGAAGGTCCTTTAGGCGTGTTGTTCCAGTGGATGCAAGCTCTCTGCAACTTTGGGGCAAGAAGTGGAAAAGTCTCCCTACATTAATGTTCCACCCACCTTTCCCCAACACAATTAATGAAAGGAACATGGGATGTTGGGGGCTAGGCTAAGGCCTAATTTTTTTATATTTAAGGGAGTATTGGTGGAGGATTTATGGATCTTGGATCTTTGTTTTGATTGTAATGTTATTATGCCAAATTGTCTTTGTAGCATTTTTCCTTCCCATGTAAGTTGTTCAAATCAAGTTAGTTTTTAATAAGAGTTCGTATTCTTCTCTTGTTCTATTATTCCTCTTACCACCATGATACCGTTTCATCATGGTGTGAATTTATTCACACCAAACCTTGTGATTTTCTTCACACAACTGTGGAGTGATCGTTATTTTTGTTGTTTTTACTTCTTCAATTCCACCCTCGTAAGTCTACATTCCTCTTCCATTGAGAACATGTAATCAATGGAGGGATAGATCTTTTATGGTTTGATCCAAGTGACTAGAAAGGGGCTGGAGTCAATGTTATTTCTCACTCCCTAAATGTTATTAATTTCTTTAGCTGATTTTCTTTCATTCATTGATTTTTATTCTTCCTTTCCCTTATTGAATTTATTCACCCCACATTCATGTGATAATTATATCTTTTACCTAGGAGTTCTCCTGAAAATGATCCTACAAGTGTATAGGTGATTATAATGTCTTGTGAAGTTGTTTAATTAGTAAGTGATGAGGTTAATTTGAATTCATTACATGAATCTTTCTCGAGTTAATGAAATTAGAATCGTAAAAAAAGGAATTCATTCAATCCACCCCGAGCAATATCCTATCATCAACACATTTTCTCATAATTTTAATTCACATATATTTTTTAGTGCCCTTTTAAAACCATCTAAAATAAACCCATGTTGGTCACTTCATAGACAAAAATGTATCTATTTTTATTGAGTGTCTAAAGGTTCTTCTTAGGTCCTTGAGGATTCGACAACCCAAGCTACATTGCAAGCGACCGCTTGACCCTTAAAACTTGGCTAAATTGGGGCAACACCAAATTTTGGTGCCGTTTCTGGGGACCAAGTAAGTTCCTTAGAGAAAAACCTGATTTCCTCACCCCCATTCTTCTATTCTCACCCATGATATCTTATCTTTTCCCTTTCTCTCTTTTTTTTCTTTTGGCGCATGTCCGCCTTCACCCGTGATAAATCAAACAGACTAGTTCGGGTGGAATGTCATAGGATAGGGGAGTCAAGTACACCATTATATCCTAATCTTCCTAATACCCCAGAGTTAAATATTGAGTCAATTTAAATGGATGGTCTTCAAATAAACCAACTCATAAACCCGGGCGGGAACCAAAATGGAAATCCAAATGAGGCAGCCCCAAATTTGGGGAATACAGTCGATCAAACCATGAATGACTACCATACACCTACCTGGACCAATGCACCCTCTTTAATTATAAATGCTACCCTAGGATATTCCCACTATGTCTTTAAACCTCATGTTCTAATACACCTACCAACCTTCCATGGGATGTAGTCAGAAATGCCTTACATTCATGTCAAGGAGTTCAATGACATTGTTGAAACCATGTGCTCACCACATCAACTTGAGTCAACTAAGATGAGGCTCTATCCTTTCTCACTTAAGGATCGAGAAAATAACTTGTAAAATAATCTGATACCTTCATCAATCCACAATTGGAACCAACTGTAAAGAGAATTCTAAAAGAAATACTTTCCCCACCACAAAACAATTGCACATAAAAAGGGTATCCTAAACTTTTTTCAAAAAGAGGGAGAGTAATTCTATGAAACATGGGAGAGTTCAAAGACACCCTAAACATGGTACCACACCATGGTTTTTCTATTCCTGAACAGGTAAGATTTTTCGATGAAGTTTTGGGCCCGGGGAACAAACAATTCATTGACATGATGTGTAATGGGTCCTTTAAAAACAAATCCCCAAATGATGCTTATGAGTATCTAGAAATCCATTCTGAACAAAACCAAAAATGGGGAATATCACCTTATTCTGAAAAGCCTCAATGAATTGCTGGAATGCATACAATTATAGAAGAGGAAAGCCTTAGGGAAAACCCTGTATCACTTTCTAGGAAGGTTGAAGAGATAGACCATAGGAAAATCCATGAAATCCAAACTCTAGACCCTTTTGCACAATCTGTGACAAACATGACCACAAAACAAACAACTGCCCAACCATTCCATCAATAACGGATGTTCTTTTAGGAGGACCAAATGCTGAATCCAATGCCTTAAACTTTCAAAACCCTCAATACACAAACACATTCAACCCACGGTGTAATGACAACCCAGGCTTCCGATGGAAAGATAACCAACAACCTAGCCAACCATAAGGACCAAACCCCTACCCTACATAAAATTTTTAAAACCATAACCAATTAAAACCACAACCAGTCCAATACCAACATCCTCCAGTCCAATTCCAACAACCCATCCAACAACCAAAGTATCCCCCTGGGATAACCCAACCAACACAAGCCCCTTCCCAGTCTGTACCTCTCCCAATCATTGAACAACTGTGAAAAAAAATGGAAAGGATGAACTCAAAAGACTCTTCCCTAAAACAAGAACTTTAAACCATAAAAACTGGAAAGGAACCCATGCACAAACATGCCATTCCACAATAAAAAACAAGGTGAGAGACAAGTTTCACTCAAACAACTCATGAACAACTAAAGGCTGTGAAAGTTTTGAGAAGTGGGAAATCAATGGAGAAACCTGAAAAAATAGTTCAAAACCCATGTGAAGATTCAAAATCTAATGATAATTTAAATGAAACACAAGACCAAACTGATGATACTAATAAAATTTTTAAAGAAACAACTCTTCAAAAAACAACCCCACAACCTGCCCCATTTCATTAACGCATGAGGGGGAAAACCAATCCTGAATTGAGTGATAAATTGAGGGAAATATTCTCACAAGTAATGTTTAACATTCCAGTCCTCAATACCATTCAAACCATTCCTGAATACTCAAAATACCTTGGGGACCTCTGCAAATTTAAAAGGAAATTATCACTTAAGAACTAGGTCCTTCTGGCAGCAAATGTTAGCAAAATAATCCAAGGAACCCTTCCTCCAAAGATGAAAGACCCAGGATGCCCTTACATAAATGTTGAACTAGTAGAGACCAATATTTTCAAAGCCTTTTGTGATCTAGGAGCTAGTGTGAACCTCATTCCTTAGTCTATGTATTATTAGTTTGGGCTCGAAGAACTCCAACCCACATTGGTCACTCTTCAACTTGCTGATCATAGTATTCGATTTAAAAACGGGATCTTAAAGGATGTTTTGGTGAAAGTTTAAAATTTCATTTACCAAGATGACTTCATTGTTCTAGATAATCACCCAAGCTTAGTTCCTAAGTGTCAAACCCCAATCATCCTTGGTCATCCCTTCCTTGCAAAAATCAACTCTGTTATCCGAGTCCGAAATGGGAACATGACCATCACCATTGGAAACATGAATCTAGACTTGTACATCTACAATGAAATCTCTCAAATTGGGGATGATGAAGAGATCCATGAGGTTAATTTGATAGGTAGTGTTGATACTGAACTCAAGGAACATCAAGGACTTACTGAAGGATGTTTAATTCAACAAGAGATTGATTTTATTTGTTCACATGATAGAAATTTGTCTCCTTGGCTTGAATCTCTTTCAGATAGCTCTATTGATGATTTTATAGAATCACCAACCAATGATACCATGGGTGAAATCAATAACATCGAGTCCATACCCATTCATGAACCCACTCTAGATAATTTAGTGGATGAAAATTCTTTTCACAAGGAACCAATTTTATCAAGAAATATGAACAAAGACACTGAGTTCAACACAAAGTCTCATCCTTTCCTGGAAACTGATAACCACTCCGACCTTGAATTTATAGTTTTACCTTCATCAGTCAAGTATGCATTCTTAGGGGACAATCAATCCTTTCCTGTTATCATCTCTACCTATATTGAAGCCGATCATGAGATGATGCTTCTAGATGTTCTTAGGAGACACAAGAAAGCCATTCTTTGGACCCTATCGGATATTCTTAAGATTAGCACACTTATCGGGACTCATAAAATTGTTCTAGAATTTGATTCAAAGACATGTCCTCAACCTCAGCAGATACTCAATCCTAATCTCATGGAAGTAGTGATAAAAGAACTTTTGAAATTGTTAACAGCTGGTATCATCTATTCTATATCTGAGAGTTAGTGGGTTAGACCAATCCATGTGGTTCCAAAGAAGGCTGGAATCACAGTAATAACCAATAAGGATGGAGAGATGCTTCCAAAAAGGGTTAGTAGTGGATGGAGAGTCTGTATTGACTATAGGAAGCTCAACTCTTGTACCAAGAAAGACCATTTCCCCTTGCCCTTTATAGATCAAGTCCTCGAGCGAGTGGTGGGTCATCAATTCTACAGATTCCAAGATGGATTCTCAGGGTATAGTCAGATCGGAGATTCTTTAGTGGATCAAGGAAAAACAACCTTCACTTTTCCATTCAACACCTTTTCCTTCAAATTCATGCCCTTTGGGTTATGTAATGGCCCTGGTAGCTTCCAGCGGTGCATGATGGGAATCTTCTCGGACATAGTGGGGGATTGTTTAGAGGTCTTCATGGATGATTTCTCCAACTTTTGGGATACTTTTGAGGGATGCCTTCTAAATGTTGAAAAGGTTTTTTGAAGGTGTGAGGATAAGAATATAATACTAAATTGTGAAAAATGCCATGTCATGGTAAGGGAATGATATGTTCTACGTCATCTAATATCTAGTAGAGAGATTGAAGTTAATAAAGCTAAGGATGACATCATTCGTCACCTTACCTCTCCTAAAACTGTTAAGGAAGTGAGGTATTTCTTAGGATATACTGGTTTTTATAGAAGGTTCATTAGGAATTTCAACTCTATTCCTCGACCACTTTGTGCTCTATTGGTAAAAGATGCTACATTTTTGTGGACATAAAGCTGTGAGGAATCATTCTCTACACTAAAGTCAACTCATATATCTCCACCTATCATGAAATCTCCAAATTGGAAACATCCTTTTGAGCTCATGTGTGATGCAAGTGACTTCATTGTAGGAGCAGTCTTAGGACAACGGTGTGAGAAAACTCCATGTGTCCTTGTTTATGCAAGAAAATCATTAAATGATTCACAAATAAACTACACCACCACTGAGAAAGAGTTTCTTGCTGTTGTCTTTACCTTAGATAAATTCAGGTCATATCTCTTAGGATCACCCATCATTGTCTTCACTGACCATTCGGCCCTAAAATACATTTTTCAAAAACAAGATGCCAAGGATCGATTGATTAGGTGGGTCCTTCTTCATCAAGAGTTGGATTTAACCATTAAGGATAAAAAGGGTGTTGAAAATGTTGTAGTTGATCACCTATCTAGGATGGAATTCAAATACAACTCACACCACCTCTCTATGTCTGATTAATTTCCCAATGAGCACCTCTAGTCAGTGAGTGATTGACCTTAGTATGTTGAAATAACATACCATTTGGTGATGGGTGACACTCCATAATTCTGGGGGACCCAAGATAAGAGGGAATTCCTTTCTGATGTCATACACTATGTGTTTGATGATCCTTACCACTTCAAGTTATGTCATGATCAAATCATCAGGAGATGTGTTCCCGAGTCTAAGCAAGAGTCCATTCTAAACTTTTGTCATGGAGAGGCATGTGGATGCCACTTTTCTACAAATAAAACCATTGTGAGGGTCCTCCAAAGTGGATTCTACTGGCCGAACCTCACTATGGTTTCCTTCTAATTATGTAAAAGTTGTACTAAGTGTCAGCAATTAGGATCCATTTCCAAAAGGAATCAGATGCCTCTCACTCCCATCCTAGTCATTGAAATCTTTTATTGTTGGGGAATTAATTTCATGGGACCCTTTACAAACTCTAATGGATACCTCTACCTCCTCTTAGCTGTTGATTATGTCTCAAAATGGGTTGAAACCATTCCCACCAAGTCCAATGACCATAATGGTGTGATCTGATTTCTGAAAGAGTATATATTTTCTCGATTTGGAATTCCTAGGGCTATAATCAATGATCGAGGAACCCAATTCTGTAATCTCCCATTCTCTTCACTCATGTCTAAGTATGGAATTTCTCATAAAGTTTCCACTATGTACCATCTTCAAACCAATGGTCAAGCTGAGTTAGAAAATAGGGAGATTAAGAAAATTCTTTAAAAAACTATCAACCCCTCTAGGAAAGATTGGTCTGAGAAACTCTTGGATGCCCTTAGGGAATATTGTAAAACATTCAAAACCATCCTAGGAATGTCACCATATAGCTTGGTTTATGGAAAATCATGCCATTTACCTGTTGAAATTGAGCATAAGGCATTTTGGGTAATCACAAAAATGAATTTCGACATTTCATTAGATTAAGAAAAGAGGAAATTAGATCTTAATGAACTTGAGGAACTTAGGAAGGAGGCTTATGAAAATTCAAGGATAAATAAAGATAGAGTTCAAGCATACCAATCTAGGAATATAAAATTCAAAAAATTTGAACTAGGAAAACCTTTGCTCTTGTATAGTTCAAAAAGTCATTTACACCCAGGAAAGTTACAGTCTAGATGGTCAGGTACATTCATAGTTCATCATGTGTACCCCCATGGGGAAGTAGAGATTCCGGATCCCACAAGTGGTAACGTTTTTAAGGTCAATGGTCATAGGTTAAAACCATTCACTGAATCATTCAATATACTGTAAATAGAGGTAGAGTTAACAGAGCCAACCTATGAACCTGGAAAAAATTGAAAGATTTAGGATCCATGTTGGGATAACGACGTTAAAAAAGCACTACATGAGAGGAAACCTGTGGTTTTCATGTTTCTAATCTTTGTGAATCATCTTTTGTTTCCTTCTTCTTCATTTTGATATTCAAAAAAATATATATACTGTTGACCTGTTCTTCTTTTATGAGTAAGGATGGGTATGAAAGGGGAGTACCGTATTCATCTGTGTCACGTGGTGTGATCCCTCAGTAATACCTTACCCATAAAATATAAAGAATACAATGTATCATCAATTTATTTTATTTTATTTTATGTTTTTGTAGGTATTTTGTTTAAAAAATAGATTGTGGACATGTTCTTCTTTTATGAGTAAGGATGGGTATGAAAGGGGAGCACCGTATTCATCAGTGTCACGCGGTGTGATCCCTGAGTAATACCTTACCCAGAAATTTAATAGAAGACAATGTATCATCAGTTTATTTTATTTTTCTTTTTCTTTAGATTAAAAAAATAATACAAAAAATATATATATTTTGAAAAAAATTAAAGGCACTTCATAGGTCATTGGGAAAAGCTGGTCACAACCGTCCAAGCCATTGGGAGACAAACCAGAACAGAAGAGAGACATGGGAATTCATTTTCAACATCATCCACCAGGTGACTTCATTCCATAATTTTCATTTTCTATGTCTTCGTTGAGCTTCTATCATACCCCTTCTATGTTTGAATTCATTAAACAATGGGGACAGTGTTATTCTATGTTGGGGGGAGATGAAAATGTGTGGAAGGAAAAATGTCATTACCCTTGAACATGATAACACACACTAAAAACTATGAAATTGGATATCAAATAATTTTTCATGCCTTGATTCTGATTTTAATGCAAGTTTATGTTCATGTGCATAGATATTGGGATGTCCGATTGTCCGATATAATTTTTCACTGTTATATTTTCATCTATTTAATAAAAAAACACAATACATTTCCTCTAGATTATGGGGTTTTAGTTTGAGTTCTTGGGGACCCATAATAAATATCATAGGATTGGCGATGATTTTAATTTTAACATGATTATTAAAAAAATCAATTATGCATAGAGTAATGAATTGACCTAATGTGCGGCTTTTGGCACTTGGGGATCGTGACTCCATTGTTGTTTGTCTCAGAGTTAGGAATTTTATCTCTTTTTGTGGAATTGAAATTTGTTTTTGATTATTTTAACTCGATATGATGCCCGAGTATGTGAGCATCACTAGGTGCCCTATGGTCTTTGAGTCTGGGAGTCATCGGCAAAGTCTTGCTACATGGGTTGACTCAATTGAGTTCAATTTCAATTACCATGGAAAAATGGCAAAAAAAAATCCAAACAATCCAAAAAATACAAATAAATCAAAGAAATGAGTACTCATCTTATTATTAAAATTTGATTTCTCAAAGCACTTCTATCTTTTCACCCTCGAATGAAAATGATCCCCCATGTCTATTGTGACGCACAACACTTCATCACGCTTAATTGAATATAGATGAAATATGGAAATGAATTTGAACAAAGGAATGAGATTGTGCTTGAGATATTCCTGTGGAAATATCTTGTTTTAAATGATTTTATGGGTTTCAATGTTGTTTGGTATGAGATCTTTGGGTGAGAAATGTGCATTAAAATGTTTTTGGAAAAGGTCATTCGAATTTCATTTTTGTGAGATATATTTTTCTTGGGACTAGCAAAACTCAAGTTGGGGGGTGTGATTAACCAATAAAAACACATATTTTTATTACATTTTAATGGTATTAAAAGTTCATTTTTGATCTTATCGGCCTGAGTTAGTGGATTTTAATTTTGAACATCCATTCTCATCATTTGTGCAATTCATGCCTAATATGCACCAATTTAGGCCTAATGTTTCATCTGATTTTAAATAATGTAATTATCAATATATTAATTTTACGTTTTGGTAAATGGATATAAACATAAATATGAACATTTTTCATTCAGGTATCAATGGAATATTCATAAAGGATGATGGTGATTTTTGGCGATGAAAGGAAACAATTCTGGAGAAGGTAGATTGGATATCATCCCACTGATTGGAATGTGGGGCCCACAATACAGGCCCAATGAAGCACAAAATTCATGTGAAGCTATAATACATATGTAGGAACAAATAATGTTTCTGGATGTAGTGCGAATTCTTCCTCAATGGTGGCGATTAAGGTGGCCTAAGTTGAAGATTCAATTTTGGACCAGATTCTGCGGCCTAGAAAAAGAGCCCACTATTTATATCATATCCCACCAATGAATTACTCTATTGGGATAAAGTTTTACAGGATATTAGGGGACATCTGGGGCGTCATATAAGTATTTTAGGTCCCACTCCAATTCGGCCTTCTAGAAGCTCCTTTCGTCGCGTCTTTCCGGTAGATGCAAGCTGGCTGCAACTTTGGGGCAAGAAGAGGAAAAGTCTCTCAACATTAATGTTCCACCCACCTTTTCCAATCACAATTAATGAAAGGAACATGGGATGTTGGGGGCTTGGCCAAGGATTACTATTTTCCTATTTAATGCAGTAGTGGTGGAGTATTCATGGATCTTGGAGCTTTTTTTTACTGTAATGTTATTATGCCAAATTATCTTTATAGCATTTTTCCTTCCCATGTAAGTTGTTCAAATCAACTTACTTTTTAATAAAATTTCTTCTTATTATATTGTTCAATTCTTCCTCTTAATACATTGATACCGTTGCATCATGGTGTGAATTTATTCACACCAAACATTTTGATTTTTTTCACAGAATGGTGGAATGATCGTTAAATTTGTTTTTTTACTTCTTCAATTCCACCCTCGTAAGTCTACTTTCCACTTCCGTTGAGAACTTGTCATCAATGGAGGTCTATCTCTTTTATGGGTTGATCCAAGGGAGTAGAAAGGGTATGGATTGAATTTTATTTCTCACTCCCTAAATGTTATAAATTTATTTAATTGAGTTTCTTTCATTCAATGATTTTTATTCTTCCTCTTCCTTATTGAATTTTTTCACCCCACTTTCATGTGATAATTATATCTTTTACCTTGGAGTGATAATGAAAATGATCCTACAAGTGTATAGATGATTATAATGTGTTGGGAACTTTTTTAATCAGTAATTGATGAGGTTAGTTTGAATTAATTGCATGAATCTTTCTCGAGTTAATGAAATTAAAATCGTAAAAAAATTATTTCATTCAATCCACCCCGAGCAATATCCTTGGATCAACTCATTTTCTCATAATTTGAATTCACATAGATATTTTAGTGATATTTTAAAACCATCTAAAATCAACCCATGATGGACACTTCATATCCAAAAATCCATCTCTTTTTATTGTGTGTCTAAAGGTTCTTCTTAGGTCTCTGAGGATTCGACAACCCAAGCTACACTGCAAGCGACCGCTTGACTTTTAAAACGTGGGTAAATTTGGGCGACACCAATCTGTATATGAAAATAAGGAATATATATTTTTTATTTATTTTCATAAAACTTATTTTTGGTAGTGTGAATTGGAGATGATATTGGAGGTCTTTTATAAGTGTGTGGGAGGGCACATAAAGAAAATTTTAAAATAATAAAGTCTTCCCACATTTTTCTCATTTAAAAAGGATCATAAATGGGAAATTATAAAACCTTAGAGGTGAGAAGATAAAATTATGGCCATAAAATGGGTTTGGGGGACGTTTCTGCGTATTTAAACCCTTCTCTTTTTAGTTCAACCCATGCTAAAATCAATTTAACCTTAACAATGGAAATTAATTTATAATGTTTTTACTATTTATTTTGACAAAAAAATTGTGTAAAACATATTATATACTTATATTAATTATGAATAAAAATATTCAGTTAATTTTTACAAATTACATTAATATAAGTGAATGATATTAATTTAAAATTATACCATTTAATGTGATGAAAATGTTGTTTTCCGATGAGAAATTGTTTTTCTTCTTAAATGGTTTTTATATCAACATTCAATATATACATGATTCGAATGAACTAAATTTTATTAATAAATATAAAATTTAAATACTTTTTTTTAAATCCATATCAAAATAAAATTTTCTTTCTAAATCCTAGGAACTTAAAAAATATTTTAATAAAAACAAGTATTTTACACTATTTACTAAAAAGATAACCTTTTTAGAAATTTACCAAAAGTAAATCCACGTTAATTTTGTTATTATGATTTAAAAAATAAGTATATTTTTCCAAATATATTTTAATTAGGTTTAAAAAAAAGAATTTAAAATTGTGCACAAAATGAGACAATAAACTTCTTTTTAAATATAGTTTTTAACCATAAAATTGGATTTATTTTTATCTTATGTATAGAAAATAATATGATCAATGTTAAAAAATGTATTGTATATGTAAAACGTATAAATTTTACTAAAACAAATAAATTAAAATATTTTGTTAATTCTCTGTGGTAAAAAAATTTCTGTGAAGAAAAATAGTTTTTCATAAAAAGATTTATTTTTTTACTTCAAACTATTTATTTTATTTTCATTTATAATTAAACAGGTCAAAAAACAATTAATTTCGTTCAAACTAGTAAATGATTTATTTTAATAATTTTTATAATAAAATTAATAACCTGCAGTCCAATATCTTGGTGATAACTATCACATTAAATAATACTATTTTTTTAGTATGTATTGGTTTGTTTAAAAATTGTGTTTTGTGAAATGCGGGAAATAGAAGAAAGTGAATTTATTTAAAAAATATTTAATAAAATCATGGGGTGTTACAATATATGTGTAAAATTATATCAATAATAATAATCATCTAATGCTACATCCATAGGTGTTGGTGAGGGGGAATCATCTATGCATGTCACATTGCACTCAAGTACCATTAATTATTTTTAGATGCTATGGAAAGTGTGAAGAACTAACAAAAGATTTAGATTTGATAAAAATTACATGGACATTTCTTTCGCAATGTTGATACACATCAGTGCACAATAATTTTCAATAGGAAATAAGGTGAATTTTTTTATAGAATAATCTTTTTTTGATTTGATTAGTAACTCTACCAAATTATTTATCACTTAAAATCTAATATTGATTATCCTTTGAAAAATAATTATGTTTTCTTATCTCTATATTTTTTAAGACAATTTTTTTTTGAAAATAGTTTTACATTAAATAAAATTCATAAATAAATAATTTATACAATATAATAAAATTAAATAATATAAATGGACATATAATTGTTTTTATATCTCACATTTTTCTATAATTATATATTGTTTATATAAATTGAATATAATAAGTTTGACACAAAATATAAAAATAAAAATAAAATAAAGGTTTTTGTACAAAATATTAAAAAGTATCAATAATATATATATATATTATAAATTAATATATATATTATTTTTTAATGATCTTTTATGGAATCTCATCTAATGTTATGAAAATATTTTTTGGAAAATTTATATTAATTTACTTATTATAGATAAATCCAACAAAAATCATACGGATATTAATAATTCATCATAAAAATAAAATAATCATTAACACTATTTGACCATCTCCAATAAATAATTTATTGGTTATTGAATTAAATAGTTCCTTAAAATAAATGTTGATCCTAAATTATATCATTTTTTAATACTTTTTAACAATACATTATATTAGTGATCGATAAAACTTCATGATTGGTATTTATTCATATCTTTTATCTTGTATAAAATTCTTGATTATATTCTATTGATATTTGGCCTAATTCTATTAATCATTCATTATTTTCCTTCAAAACAAAAAGGATGTTATAGAAAATCTATATTAAAAAATATTTGTTGAAATCATATTGTAAATCAAATAATTTAAAAGTAAAAAAATAATATATAACAATATATCAACACATGTATTATTCTTTATTTTCATTATAACTTCTCTACATAGTATTCCATGAATAGTAATAATATTAATTTAATAAAAAATCATCACCCTAAAAAAATCAGTCCATGATAGTATTTCCAATAATTTATATATCTTCATTATAATCAACAAAATTGAAATGTTTCTTCCAAACATCTAATTCATTCATGTGACCTAAAATCATAATAATATAACCTCAAATTATGAAGAACACCAATTAGAAAAAAATATAATTTGTATACCTTTTCTTTATATTTACTTGATTTTATTATAAAAATATATTAGAGGTAAGATTATTTGAAGTCCTGTAAACATCATCTATATTTGATCTAGGTCCACTAGAAGTATTCGATATAGTATTCGGTGGGTTACTGATAATAAGACTATATTTTAAACTAGATGTTGGATGATGAAGTGGTTGATGGATAAAAACTGAAGGAATACCCATTATAGGAGATGATCTATATCAATACGGTAGATAAATGAGTAGAAGTTCCTTGTTCAAATAGATATATGATCCCAATAATAATAAGGGATACAGTGATTTTGGGTACTTCCCTACAAGTTCATATAGGAACATGGCTGATATAAATTATTGACCATCATCATGTATATAAAAAATTTAATGTCATAAATGTTGGGTCATTCCATTATTAATTTAGTGGTATTGCTCAAGGATTAACTTTTCAATTTGAGGTACTAATTAGAGACAATAAGTATATTCTATACTACTATACTATGAAGTAAAATTTAGATTCATAGAAAACTTATTATATATCCTTGATAAATTTTCTTATGAAAATTTTAATGGTAAAATAAATTACACATTTTAAAAAAATGTATAAATAAAATTGAAATTATATAATCATAGAAGTTATTATAAGATTCTACCAATTTTTATGATTGATATGCTAATTTTCTTGTATTATTTTTCTATATAAATCATTGTATTCTATAATGATCACATAAAAATCCCATAGAAATAATATAAATTCATTACTAATATTTAAATAAATATATATGCATTATATGATTTCCAATTTTTTAACAAAGTGATAACAACCTCATATAAGTGGTTTTTATCAATGGTTATCGAACTGGACTAAGAGAAGGAAATTAATTTATGAAAATTGTGTTCATAAGTTTATGTTATATGAGATGTAATTTATTAATAAAATATTTTATCTGGTTACCGTTTTAAATATTTCTATTCTATTTACCTCATCGGATTCAGTTTGAAATAAGATTTTATTTTCAAGGTAACAAATAGGTTGATGATAAATGGGACAATTACAATACCCCCTTAGCTGATCTCTCGGAATCCTATTTAAAATTTTTAAAAGAAAAAATGGAATCTTAATAAATGGTTTCATATCTATTTACATTTATTTTAAACATTTATTAGGGGTATACGATAAATTTATGAATAATTTTGATGGCTTATTGATTAAAAATATTCTATAGGACCTAATAACTATAATTGGGATTTTTTTATCTCATGGATGATAATATTATTTTTTATTGGAAATACTAATGTTACAACCCATCCCCCAAGGCTTGGGTCATTTCTACCCTATGCCCGCCTTCCATAGGCTAGGGTTTGGTGACTAGCACCAAAAATTCAGATCCCTAAAACGGATTGTCAGTGCCTTTAAACAAAGACAAACACATAGTCGAAGAACACAACAAGATGAAACCACCAAGTAAACCTGCATTAGTAAATGTGTGTACTGAATGTTATGTGGCTAGAATCCAAGCTGAACTCAAAAGATAAAACTTCAATAAAAAATAGAAATATTTTCTTACTATCATCTACAAAGGATCCTACCTGAAGGGTTGGTACTGCTCATCTATATAGATCTCCACATCAGCCAATCACCTCTGTGTATGGCCTGGTCCTGGCTCTTATTGTCTCAGTCAAGCTGCTCATCGTCTTCATAAGACACAACAAGGTGCGAGTGAAGCCCGTGCAGGGGTGAGTATCACAATAACTAGTAGGGACCTTGAGACCCCTCGAATGTCTCTCAGGATTCCACAATGGAAAACCATAAGGCATGATCTCACTCAGAAATAACAAAGCAAAAGACTCAGCTCAAACTAGGTATACGAGTAAGAGATCAAGAATAAATGTTATTAGTCTTATGCTATATCATTTTATTCCATTAGGTATTTTCCTCAACTGAACAATGAAGGTGTTATTCCATTGTCGATCCACACAGGGTTGTATGACACACACCCCTGATTGGCCACTCTAAGGCTAGTCCTCGTCAGGTCACACACTACTAATCCACATAGGGTCCCTAGAATACTGATCCACACACGTTCTCTATGATACTGATACACACAAGGTCAGTATGATGATGATCCACATAGGGTCTCTATGATTCTGATCCACACAAGTTCGCAATGATGTCGATCCACACATGGTCCCTCTTCATTTGACAGCCAGCAACGGGATTCCCTGTACTTGGTGCGCTTATGTTTTGTATTATCTCCTCCTCAAGATATCATTCATCACTAAACTTTCATAAAATTCCAAGAAGAAGTGACCCAAAGGATCACCATGTCCTAAGGGATCCAACACAACAGTCACCATGTCAATCAGATGCTCTGTCAATATGTGATAGGAATTTTAATGTTGAGGTCCCGTTTGGATTCGGGATTGATCGAACCCAGTGCTACAGTATCCCTATCCAAAACATAGGGGTAGTATTTTAAAATAAATTTCTTTTACCATGGATTCAAGCACCATAGACGGTTTGTCAAATAGACCCCTGGTTTGTCAGATATGGCCTTTTAAACATGCTTGGGAAAAAAAGGGTCTGGTTCCAGTCCAACCCGATATAACCGACCTGACCGGCCCCATCCCTGGCTGACCTGACCTAGTTCAGGTTGACGCAACCCGGACCAGCCCGAACTAGCTAGGACGGTCGGACTAGGTTAGGTTGTGGCCCTGGTGGCTGGCGTAGTCTGCCAACTGGTCGATGGACCACATTCTAGATTGAAAAATCCATTCATGTTATTTAATAGGTCGTGCCACGTGTTGATTCCCGACTATAATCAGGACCCATGGTTCATGAGTCCCCTTCCCCTCCACTGTGGCTTCAATGTCGTGGCCTCATCATCGCAACATGTGACAATGCGCTGCTTTCCCCTGACACAGCTGAACGAGAAATGGCCTCCCCAAATGCTATGGCTCAATGTCGCTACTTCCATCTATGGTGCGTGGAGACATGCCACCTGTTTCCCCCATGAATGACTGATGCCGGCCACCGTCATCGCCTGTCAGTGCTGTCATGTCGGTGTTGCGCCGACATAACTTCTGCTTTCAACTGGGTGAGCTCTGGTGGTCCATATTTCCTTCTAAACGTGCCTACTAGCATTCTGAGTTTCTACCATCACTGCGTGGCTCCTGGATTCAAGTTTCCATTGAGTTTAAACACTTCCCAAGAAGAACAGGACAATACTGGAGGGGTGGAGGGTCAAGGGATTGTTTGATTGGATCGTTCCCTCCACGTTAGCATTATAACAAGCGGGTTGCAATTAATTCAAGATAGTTAAACTATAATACTTATGAGATTCATCATTATTTTCATGGATGAGTAAAAGAAAAAAATTCACTGAAATTTAAAAAAAACTCGTACCTCAGTATTGGAGGTGATGTCATGGTTTTGGAGGAAGAATACTTGCTTGATGAAGCCACCAGTGTTCGATGATTCTGGTTTGATTTCTCTGACGTTTCCATCCAAGACACTATTCATCGTTGGGGGAAGGCATTGCCATACTTCGTTTGAGGTTCCTAACTTCCGAGTCTAAAACCCAAGCCTATGACACATTTAAATAGAGGGTAAATGTTGATTAACACAATGAAAGATTAATGAGGTTCATTTATGAGTTCACCTCTTAACTCTCAACGGTGTGGTTACAACAAATAAATAGTAAATCCATTAAATGGATTGAAAACTTAGCAGTCTGGCCACTGCTGCTCAACCGTTGGAAGAAATATAAAATATTAATATTAACTATTTTATTATTCTGTAAAATTTCCAAAAAAACTATCTTTTTCACCCGACCTACTTATGTCAAAGTTGACCCTTCCTTAAGTGAATCCTGGCGCTACAGAATCAACGATGCTCTCAGATTTTTTATCTGAGAACTGGTTCAAAATATTCAAAATTCCCCCCGCACATTTACTGAACGTATATTAAAAATGTTCAAAAATATGTTATGGGCAGGCTGGGCTTCAAAATCAGGTGATGTCAATTTTTTCAGACTTGTAATAATCACAAATAATTTAAAATCATTTATATTGAATATTTAGGTCTTTAAATTCACCCCGCCATAGGAATTTTCATCCCCAAAATCTAAAACAAAACATAGGGAACAAATGGGTGTACTGAGTTTGTATCTGGGGATCCTACTCCTATGTGCTCTCCTAGAGGTTCTCAGGTGGTCAACGAACTCGAACCAGATGAATCAACCACCAATGAAGGACCTTGTACTGTCTATCCTCTGTCTCCACCAGGAACTCTGCAAATGTCACCCCATCATCAATGTCCAGCTTGCCTCAGTATATAACATGTGATGGATCTTGCACATACCGCCTCAATTGAGATACTTGGAAAAAAGTACGCACTTGGGGAATATGTGGGGGAAGAGCTATATGGTACACCCCCTCGCCTACTCTGTTGAGGATATATAAAGGTCCAATGAACCTTGAATATTTCTTGCTGCCCTATCCAAGCCTCTGTAATCCTCGTCAGGTTAAGACCTGTAGGAAGACATGGTCTCCATCCTCAAACTTGAAGGGTCTCTATCTCATTTAGGAGTAATACTTATGTCGTGTATATTTAATCTCCATCCTCTCTTGGATGATCTTCACCTTCTCTTTGGTAGCATGTACCAACTATGGACCCATAATTGCTGACTCCCCTGTGTATTTCCAGCATAGTGGTGACCTAAATGGTTTCCCGCACATGGACTCAAACAAAGCCATGCTAATGGTGGACTGATAGCTGTTGTGGTATGAGTGTTTCACTAGTGGCATGTGGTCCTCCCAACTATGGACAAAATCTAGTACAAAAGCTCAAATAATTTCCTTGAGTGTCCCTATGGTCTGTTCTGTCTAACCATCTTTCTAAGAATAGAAGGCAGTGATCAATCGTTGCTGATTCCCGAATGTCTCATGTATCCCCTTAACAAATAGGATGTAAAATGAGCGTCGTGATCTGAGATGATTGTCAATGTCACCCTATGAAGCCGTATAATCTCATGTACATAGATACATCCCAATATCTCTTCTGATCCATACTCTTATATGGTTAGGAACTGGGCCGATATGGTGAGTCGGTCAACGATCACTGAGATAGAATCGTGTCCCCCGGACAAACGTTGTAGCCCTATTAGGAAGTCCCTGTATATACCATCCTACATCCACTCCCGTACCTCAATTGGATATGTTAGTACCATTTGTACCTGATTCTTTTCTTTCACATACTGACAAGTGAGGCATTATGATAAAAACTCTATCACAACTTTCTTCATCTCTGGCCATGAGTACTGACGTCGAAGGTCCCGATACATCTTCACAACTCTAGGATGTACTTCTAAAGGTGATTTATGTAACTACCTCAACACCTCCTCCCATAGCATCACTGATACCATAGTCTATTCTCTAAAGAGGATGATGTGCTCCCCATCTTTTGAAAATTCATCAGGAGCATGTCCTATGGATATCTGAGCACGTAGGGTCTCGCATTCTACATCCCCAAGATGTGCCTCCCAAACTCGCTGAAGGAGTAGGGGAGTAACTATTATATAATTCAGATAAACTTATCCATCATTATCCACCAAGGATAACCACAACACGGCTAGCTTTTTTATCACCTCACTTGGAAACAATAGACTAGACCACCGGCTGTGTGTGTCTGCAACTACGTTCCCCTTCCTATGGGTGTTGACTATCTCAAAGTTGTAGTCCTAGAGGGAATCTAGCCATCACTGCTACCTTAGGTTTTGGTTCTTTTGTGATAAGATATACTTGAGACTCTTGTGACCAGAGTAGACTATGAAACGTTCACCAATCAATTAGTTCCACCAAATATTCAGGGAAAATACCACTATGTCTAGCCACAGGTTAAGGTTTTTGTAGTTTTTCTCTTATTGACTCAACTTCCATGATCCATAGGTGATCATCGCTCACACCTGCATCAGTACACAACCTAGTCATGTCCATAATGCGTCATAGTAAACTACATACCCAACAACCACCTCTGGTAGCCTCAAGATGGGTGCACTCTTCAGTCTCTTTCTAAAATCTTAAAAACTATACTAGCCTCTCTCCATCCATGCGAAGGGATATCCCTTATTTGTCAAAGATTACAAGGGTCCCACAACTCTGGAAAGTTGGGTACGAATCTCTAGTATTACCCAACCAATCCTAAAAAACATTACACCTCGGTCACACTCCAGGGTGGATCCTAAGTAAGCACTGCCTCTACCTTTGCTGGAACCACAACAACTCCAGCTTCTGAGATAAAGTGCCCACGGAAGTAAACATCCCATATTCAAAACTAGCAATTTGAGATCATACAATAAAGATGGTGCTCTCTGATGGTATCCAGAACTATTTTTAGTTGTTTGGAGTGCTCATCATCCAACACTGAGTATATCAATATGTCGTCAATGAAGACTACCAAGAAGTGATCAAGGTAAGGCTGAATGATCCTGTTCATGAGCCCCATGAACACTGCCAGAGTGTTTGTTATGCTGAAGGGTGTCACCAAGAACTCATAATGGTCATAACAAAATCTAAGGGCTATCGTCAGTATATCCCCACCCTATACCTAGAGCTGATTGTAGCTTGATCTGAGGTCTATCATCAAAAACCATCGAGCTCGCAACAACTGTTCCAAGATATCATCAATCCATGATAGTGGATACTTTTTTTCACAATCACCAGGTCCATGTGTTGATAGTCTACATAAAGCCTCATACACCCATATAATTTCTAGGTGAACAAAGTAGGGGATTCCCATGAAGATACACTGGGCCTAATGTACCCCTTCTTCTGTAAGTCATTCAATTGTAACTAAAAATCATGAAGCTCTGCGGGAGCCATCTAATATGATAGTGTAGATATCAGTGTCGTATCAGGAAATATTTCAATGTATAATTCCAAATATCTATGATAAGGTATTCCTGGGACATCATTAGGAAATACATCAGCATGCTGGTCCACCACTAACGGATAACATGGAATCCTCACGTCAACTGCTCCGAGGGTAAGGCTAGCCAACTGATTAGTGATCAGATACACCCTCCTTCAAGAATGTTTATCTATACATTAAAGGTTACCTTCTCATCTGTGAAGGAAAAATTTGTCCCATCCTCATAGAAACACCGCACTGTTCTCATAAAACATTAAATATGAAAATGGATAGTGGATAACCAGTCCATACACAAGATGACATCGTAAGGCCTCGACGCTACTAGCAAGAGATCCCAGCCAAAGCTCTCGTATCCTTGAGTAAACTCCCACTGTCGGCACTAGTGTGTAATCATTGAATCATCTCCTATAAAATATCTAAATTTAATGATCGAGCCAATGGATCTACTGGAATCTATGAGCTCTGAACGAGAGTTAAGGCAAAGAAAGAGTGACTGACACCTGTTTCTATAAGTACTGCAGCTAGGGTGGAGTAGACACATATCATACCTAGAATCATCTCTTGAGAACCGTGGGAATAAGACTCAGTAACCTGAAGGTGAGTACGTCCATTTCTGCCCGCTCCCTATGGTCTCAGTGGACAACCTAGAGGTGGTGGTGGTAGAACATCAAATCGCCGCCAACAGCCTGATGCACGACATTTCCTCTACCATGTCTGCCAACATGAAGACCCCCTTTCATGAATCTCTGACTCTCCCTCGGCGGTACCTTGACCATATGATAATCATAGTTATGGCAGTTTATGTAGTCAGGATCCATCTGACCCTACCTGCCACAAATAAAACACAGTCTGCTCCACTCTTAGCCCTATATACCTCATGAGCTCCGCACCTCTGACCTTATTCCCCAGTGTCCTTATCCAAAAGGTTTGTCCTTCTTGGAAATATGTGTCATCTACCTACGTCCTGGTGAAAATTACTCAGCTACCTATCATCCAGTGGTGTATCTCACTGTCATTGTCTGACTAGCTAATATTATCTCCACCAATAATGCTCACTCGGGCACTCCAGCCTATGTCAGCATATTGAGAAATATCATCGATGCTCTGATCTCCAGGAGAAGACCCTACTAAAAGGTTTGGGCCCTGAATAAAGGGTCCCTTACCATGACGGTGGAGTAGCATGAGAGGTCGGTGAATCTCGCAGAGTACTGGGCAACTGTCAGGCTACCCTATTGTAAGTGTAAGAGCTCCATAATATGTATAGAGAGTAGAGTCTATGGAACGAACATTGCCCTGATGAGGATCTTGAAGTCTGTCCATGTGAGGGTCACCTTGTGGTGTAAATGGAGCGTCAGTCTCAATCATATTCCTCATATTCCCTTGATGATACTAGTATCTAGGGTCACTATCTTCTCTGTTGGTGTCTCAATTAGGTGAAAAACGTGTGCCATAGCCTCCAGCCAGTCCTCAGCTATCTGGGGATCCGTCTCACCTCGAAAATTCATAGGCCCCTACCGCTTGAACACGTACAACATGATCATTCAACGTGCACCATCCATTACTGGGGCTTGTAGAAACTACTGCACAATGGGTGGTGCTGCTACTGGTGCCATACCTAAAGTTGATATTGTTGTAAGAGGGCCCTACACCGAGGCCTCATAACTCGGTGGGATGTCATCATGAACTCTCTCTATATTATTGGATGGCTATCTATGTGATGGCATCATGAAAGAAATAGGTGCACCACGGTCAATTAAATATACCTGGTGAGATGAATCAAAAGAGTTAAAAATTAAAACATTTCCAAAACACACGCAATCATCATTTTATTGCACCGAGTTGGAAATCAGAATCCAGGGTCTTGGTGTATGGATATTCCCTCCACTGCACCAAAACTGGACTCCCTGAACTTAAAACCACACACAAAAACATTAATAGTATTTCTCTATAGGAATGATCAGAGTCCTAATTCTTTAGTTGAACTGACTTCTCTGATACCACATTGTCATGACCCATCCCCTGGGGCCCGTGTCGTGACATCCCTAATTCTTCCTTCCATATTCTAGGGGTTGGAAACTAGAAAAAAATAGGCATATCCCTAAAATATTAAAGCATCTCCATTAATCTTGTAAAAAAAATAATCCATGGAATCAACAATGTGCAACCACGAAGTAAAATTGCAGTAGTAAAAGTGTATACTGAATGTAAGGGGGCCAGAATACATGCCTTACTCACAAGATACAACTAAAACAAAAAAACTGAAATCAGATCCTGAGATCATCTTCAAAGGATCCTACAAGAAGGGTAGGTACAACTCATCGCCATATCTCTCAATGTAAACCAATAACCTCTGTGTACGGTCTAGTCCGGGCTCTTATAGTCCTAGCCGAGCTGCTCGTCGTATGAAAAAGACATAACAAGGTGCGGGCAAAGCCCATGTAGGGGTTAGAATAACAATACCTAGTAGGGACCTCAGGACCCATGAATGTGTCTCAGAATTCAACAAAGGGAAAAACACAAGGTGTGATCTCAATCAAAAAGCACAAAGCAAAAGACTCAACTCAAACCAAGTATACATCTCAAAGATCATGAATAAGGATGATTAGTCTTATGGTATATAATTTTATTCCATTAGGTTGTTTCCATAACTAAACCATGATGTTTTTGTTCCATTGTCAATCCACCCAGGGTTGTATATAGCTGATCTACAATGGATCGCTCTAGGTATGGTCCTTTTCGGGTCACGCACTGATGATCCACACAGGGTCGCTAGATTACTGATCCACACAAGGTCGTTATGATACTGACCCACACATGGTCCTTACAATGAAGATCCACATAGGGTCACTATGAAGCAGATCCACATAGGATCCATATGATGATGATCCAAATAGAGACACTATTACGATTATCCACACAGGGTCGCTATGATGCTGAACCACACAAGGTCCCTCTTCATTTGATAGCCAACCGCAGGATTCCCCACACGTGGTGCGCTTGAATTCTATAGTATCCACTCCTCATGATATTATTAATTCCTAAAATATCCCAAACTTCAATGTCGGTGTAACCCAAAGGACCTCCATGTCATAAGGGTTTCAAGGAAACAGACAACTCATCAATCGGATGCCCAGTCTGTGAGTTATAGGCATTTTAGTGTCGACGAACCGATTTGATTCGGGTTCGATCTAACCTTGAAAAACTCTAACAATCTCCAAAACTCAGGTGGAGTATCTTAAAACATCCTTTTCATTCCAAGGATTCCAACACCATAGATGGTTCATCAAACACATGTCTTGTTTGTGAGATACAACCTTTTATGCATGTTTGGGAAAAAAAGTGTCAGGATCCGGTCCGACCCGACACGTCCCATCCTGGGCCGACCTGACCAAGTCCGAGTCCAACCCTCGCCCGGTACAAATCTTTTGGGCCAGCCAGAGTGGGTTGGGTTGTGGGATCATCCCCTAAGGCCTCGAATCGGCCTTGCCCGCCTCAGCTGGGCACGGCCCGCTGGGTGACCCAGCCCTGGCGACTGGCGTCGTTCACCAGCCGGGTGGTGGACCGCCTTCCCAAATGGAAAATTCAGTCGGGTTATTTAATTGGTGGTGCCACATGGTACTGACTTTCTATCAGTGGGACCCATGAGGGTGTGGTTCCCCTCGCCTCATACACGTCTTCGATGTGGCGGCCTCCTAACCGCGGTGCGCAATGGTGTGCCACATTCCACCAACATGGCCGTCCAAGAGCTGGCTGCCTATAACTCCATGGCTCGATTCTGTAGCATCCCTCCAAGGCATGGTATGGATCACTGATTGGAGCCACTATAGCTAGCTGATGTTGGCCACCACTTTTTCCCACCAGCACTGGCAGAACTTCTATGGGCCACCGGGTGAGCTCTGATCATCTGTTTTCCCTTCTTAAGGTGCCTACGGGCCTCCCGGATTTTTGTCGTCACTGTGTGGCTCCCAGATTCAAGTTTCCATCTAGTTCAGCCTTCACCCATGAAGAATGTGACAAAACAGAAGCAACAGAGGTTCTGAGCCAATTCTTTTGGCCCGCTCTCTCCTTATTAGCATCATAAAAAGAGAGTAGCTATTAATTCAGAATAAATAAACTATAATACTTATGTGATTTATCATTCTTTTCAAGAACGAGGACATGAAAGAAATTCAATTGAATTTAAAACAAAACCCATACCCCTGTATCAAAGGCAATGTCACAGTTGTTCAAGAAGAATCCATGATTGGTGAAGCCATCAGCGTTTTTTGCTTTTGGTTTTATTCCTCTGACATTACCATCCAAGACACAGTTCATTGTTGGTTGAAGAAGATGTGGCACCTCGTCAGACATTCCTCACATCCGTGCCTAAAACCCAAGATGGATCCTCATTTAAATAGAGGGGAAAATCTGATTAATACAACGAAGGATTTATGTGGTTTATTAATGAATGAACCTCTTAACTCTCAACTGCGTGGTTACAAAAACAAAGAGTCCTGCCATTAAATGTCTTGAAAACTCATCGGTCCTTCCACCTCCACTCAACCATTGGTAGAAAATGATAATAACAATTTTATATTATTTTATTATTCATTAAAAATTATGAAAAACTAACATTTCACCTGACCTATGGCGGTCGATGTTAAGCCTCCTTTAAGTGAATTTCGGCATTGTGGATTCATTGTTTCTATTAGATTTTAAATCTGAGAACTGGTTAAAAATATATAAAACATCAACCATATGCTTACTCAATATACCAAAAATGATCAAAAATATTTTCCAGGCACACCGGTCCTTGGAATCAAGCACTGTTAATTATTCCAGACTCGTAAAAATCCCAAATAATTTTAAAAAATTATATGGAATTTTCGGTTCTTTAGAACTAAATTTTAAGATCTCACACTTTATTATGCTACATGATGCATCATTTTTTTAATCATTGGAAACTTCATGCAGTGTATGTCTAAAATTAGATAATGATTCAATGTAGGAATTTCAAGGGGTTTCTTTTGTCATTATGCATCTGGTGTGTTTATTTTTTGAATATTTTTATTTCATTTAATTATACACTTTTCTACAATTTGATTCCACTACCAAAAGTGAGGTAGTCATTATAGTTTTCATTGCATAAAATGTTTTAACAATAATCAATTCATACATTTTCTAGTTTTCATTAAACTTTTATATGTGATAATAAATGAAAACATTTTTCTATTTATACATATCTAGATATTGAACATATATATAATATCATACAATTATTTATTTGATAAAAATATTAACATAAAATAAGTCAATGTTATAAATTCTCGAACATAGTTTTTGAATGACATTCTATTATAAAAAATGTATCATTTAGATAATTATAAATAAAATTGGAGTGGGCATAACTATCTAAAAATTAAATTCCTTCCCAAATATCATTAAAAATATTCAATGTTATTATCTCAATAATAACTCCAAAATTTATTTTTAAATACATATTTTCATTTATTGATTATAATTCGTGTGATGAAATGATAGAAAAACTATCAATAAGTAGTTGATTCTTTTTGTAAAGAAACTTAAATTTATATAGTTTTAATTAATTTCCATATTTTTTATTGAATCCAACCATATAAATTTCATCACAAGGACTTGAATGTTTGTGTTGTAGTCCAGTATTATTATGTTTCTCAATAAATCCAAGATAATATAAATTTTGATTATGGTTGTGTGTTTGTTTCACTAGAATAATAGGCTCTTATTTTTCTAAGTGTTACACTATCAGGGTATATTTCCATGATTTTTAGATAAAATATTATTATTAATTGAGATCCCTGGGTTTCTTTTTATTTATAATAATTTTTCTTATTAAAAGGACCAAATAAAAATTATTTAGTCTTATTTGATATGTTAGTTTTTTATAAACTCACCATAATTAATATATTAATCTACTAAATTATATAATTATATAAAATTAATTCAAATATAAAACTGAATTTCTTTCTATTGATTTTAACTATATGGGGTACTCTTTACAGTATAGATTCTCTCTCCACCAACTAGACACAACTGATGATTTATTTTTATATTTCCTCTATATTCCCTAAAAATATTGACACATTCAGATTCATGCAGATTTATTTATAATTATATATGATATATAAATATCATATTAAATTAACATATAGGATATAATCATCAATTATGACACAATAGATCAATATTATAGGATAATAAATCAATAATTTTTTTCTTAAACAATAAAATAAAAATGATCTATATATTCTCCTTCGTTAACATGGTTATTGATATGTAGGAATAATTAGATCATATATTTCATATTCATTTTTCATTGGGTGACTATAACATGTAGATCCATTACAAAAGTGAGCTAAACAAAATCCATGCATTATTTTCTCAAATAACCATTCAAAATAGAACCATTAGGGGAAATTTTATACCTCATATAATATTTCATTATATATGTTATTCATTCAATCGAATATTTTCAAATATATAAAAAAGAATAACCAAATTGAATATTAATGGTAAACTTCACAATAAGATTCAGAATTAATGTGATAAGATAATGAAAATTTTCAAATATGACATAAGTAATGACCATTGTATCTTTTAAATTTTTTATCAAAAATCTTACATTACTATTGTTTACAAATTTCATGGTAAAATATATGTAATAGAATCAAAATGAAAAAAAATTTATTTAATATTAATGATTATTGTTATATAGGAATCAAAAAACATTACAAGATAAGATTACATTGCGATTTAATATATATTGATTTCTATATATAACATAGATTAATCTTTAAACATTATGGAAAATTAAATAACTTTTCTCTATTATTTTTTTATTAAAAAAATGAAAAATATAACAGTTCCATGAATATGAATAATTAACCCAATACAAAGCCTATACTTTATACCATAATGCATTAAACTACTATTTTAGAGAAAAAATCATTGTTTTCAAATATATATATATAATATATTTTAGAGTAAAATTTTAAAATTATTTTTTTGATATGGATTATGTTAAAAAATGATGTAACAGATCTGATATAAAATATGGTTAATAAATTATTTTTATTTTATTTCTCCATTTATTGTTTAAATTAGTATAAACATTCATTATATTTTTAGAAAAATGTGGATGCATTTTCAGAAAAAAAAAATAAAAACATAATATTCTCTAAGGATATCACCAACATGCCTATATTTGGATACTTATTATCAAAAAAATATAATTATCATATTGTAAATGATTATTTTTGGCTATATAGTCTATCAATGTTACCATTTATGTTATATGAAGCTGATATTTCTCATAAAAAATCATTTCCAAGAATATATACATTTAAGAAAAAATAGATGTGGTAATTTCTTTATTCTAATAAAACTAAAAATCATTACATATGTGGGGAAATAATTTAGCATGCACAACAGTGTCATACACATTATAAAATACATCCTTATTGTTGTGTCTTATGATAACATACTCATTTTCCCAATCACATTAAAATTATTCATTAATAACTGTTATTGTATTATAATATAATTTTATGGATTATATATATATTAGTATACTCATGATAATAAATAGACTTTTCCTGTTCTTGAATGAAGAAAGTTTCAAAATAAAATGAAAATGTCATACATTCTATAAGAATATTCAAGATATATATTTATATATTTATATATATATTGGGTTAATACATTACAAGATAATCCCAATCTAAAATTACACAGTCCACATAGAAAAGAATGGTGTTTTTTATTAATTGATTTTTTTCATTTCCAACACACCTTTAGGAATCACTAATTAATTATAGTATTTATTTTTTCCAATTTATCACTTATATATTCTTATTTCATGTGAAATAAAAACTTTTTGATTTTCTAAATAAAATTAATGAATAATATTAGTTTATTATTTGATATATCTATTATCGGTTTGTATTTCCTGAATAAATGTAGTGATTAAACAAATTATTGCATTAGTGAGTCCATATACAACTTTATCATTACACAAAAACGTTAAAAATACATTTTTTACCATTTAACAATGGTCCCAAAATATATGGGTCCATGTAACATCAATAAAATATCAATATCACTTAGAATATTATTTTTAATTAAGAACTATATGTTTATAACTTATATTGATGTTTACATACTGTAGTATACATTCATTATTAACTTTAGAATTAAATGGAAACCAATCATATATATAATTCTACATAATAATGATTTTATTTTCATTATTCTCATTCAATATAATAACATTATCTCCATTAGTATAGAAAAAATAATATCATCCACATTAGTAGTAAAATAGGGAAAAAATTCGTCCTCCAACATTTTCATTTGTAAGAGGAAAATCTAAATAATTGTACTTGACTTTGAAACACATTTGAGATCAAATAAGAAATATAAATCCAACATATATCAATTATAATATAGAAAATTATATTTTTATTAAAAATTCAATATAAAATAAAAAAACTAAACTATAAAAAAATTAATAATTAATATTTTATTAAAATCCAATAATTCAATACAGTTGTAAATTTTTAACATTATTATTTATTTCTCAAAAACAAATTTTTTAAATATTATGAAATAAAAAATAATAGGATATTATGGAAAGCATTATAGATAATATCATCTACTTTAAAAAAATAGTAATAGTTTTAACAAAAACTAAATATATTGTTAAAAATATTTTGTCTTATCATTAATAATATATATATAGTATTTTTTATTTTTGGGAAAAGAAATATTTTCTTTTAATTATTTTTTAGATTTATTAAATTCTTAAAAAACTAATACTTGTGAAAAAAAATTATTTGGAACCTTGATATGTTTTTATATTTACAAAATCATATATGTGATTATTAAATTCAACAGATATGAATTGATATATTAATCCTTATATAGAATTTTAAAACTATATATATTTATATTTATATGGAACATAAAAACATAATTGATAATACATAGTATGATAGTGTAATTTAAAAATATTTATTAGATGTAATTTGGTTTTTATTAAATATCATCATCTTCTGATATTTTATTAATGTTATAATATTGAATTAGTGGATTCTGTTAATATTTGTGTATAATTTAACTATATTAGCTCAATATCTTATATAACATAAATTCATGTTCAACAAAAAACCATGAGTTTTTCAATTAATTTTATCCTAATCAAGAGTTAATTATAAATTTTAAATTATAACTTAATTCTCGAAAAAATACATTAACTCAATTGATGTTATATATTTTTAAAATTAAAAAAATTAAAAAATATTTACAATTAAATATAAAAACCAATATATCATGCAATAATTAAATCTATATAAGAAATTATGAAAAAATAAATTTATATATCAAAGAATCAATAAATACATTATATAATTTTGTATATAATTATAATAAAATTAATAAATTGATATCCTTAATAGGTATTCCAAAATAAAAACCTGGTAAAAATTATTAATTCATCACTATTGATGAGAATTACAAAAAACCATCATAAAAATTATGCAAACATTAAGAGGTATATCATAACACATAATATGTATATGAGAACAAATACCTTATATAAATTAACATTAACACATAACAATTATCATATTATGAATTATACTCATATAAATTATTTCACTAATATTAATTCATCAGAAGTGTTAATTCTAACATATTTGTAGTGATAAATATTAATAATTATTAATTTACATAGACGAGTATTTTTAATGTAATTTTATATTTTAGGTGTCTTGTGAATATATTTCATACTTTATTACAATGGAATAGGTTGGGGTTATAGTAGAAATAATTATGCGAATATGGTCACATGAAATCAAGATTAATGATTTTTTTGGGAATTAGTTCCCAGAGATTACAGTGCTTATCTGGGATAGGGGATAAAAATGAAATATGGGGTCATTTAAAATTTATGAGAATTAAAAGGATAACATACTTGTTTATAAATATATTTCTAAAAGAATAAACTAGTTAAATAATTGAAATTTGATCAAAATAAAAATATATAATAATAAAGTTATAAGAAAAAAACTATGATTCAATAATAAATCACTTAATTATGTTTATGGATTAAATATATTATGGATTGAGTGATTGATAATGATAAATAAATAAAAATACCTAAATTAAATGTGAAATTATATTTGATAAATATTTTAGGAAATATATATTTAATGTACTCATACATCTACCACCTCATTACCTTGAGTATTTATGTATTATTACCTTGATTTTAATGGTATCCAAGATTCCAAAACTATCCATTTCTTTTCAACTTATAAGAAAATGAAATTGTATATTCATTTTCTTTTTAAAAAAAGATATAAACCACAAAAGAATGTTCCATTTCATTTTGAAAAACATGACATGAAAACCAAGATCCCTTACTTAAATGTTTATAAGAATTAAAATAAACAAAATATGAGAAAGTGGTGAGTATTTCTAGGAACCAATCGCTTTTAAACCTGGACTGAAATATCTCAATGAATAGGATGGAAATTGAGAGATAATGATAATGAAAAGATAGAAATATTTAGATATTACTATTTTATCACACCCTACAAAGAGAAAAAGGATCTTGAAATAAAATTGCTTTGAGAGTAATTAACCATGTTGTAAATTGCAGAATGATTTTCAAGGAATGTTGATATACTGTATAGATTAAATATTCCTCCAAAGATCTAAATTTAATTTCCAATCATCCTTTATTTATGTATTATAATCCTTTGGGGGAATTTAAGTCAAATAAATACAAGTTATATGTATTTTTACATTATTTTTTTGAGACTCTCTATTCTTTTAAAATGAATTACCCATCATATAAAAGTAACATTCTAAGGAAATCAAATTCGAGATAATAATCTTATACCATAACTATCAAATAGAAGGAAATATATTTTCCAAAATATTATCATTTGAATTTAAACCTAAATGAACAATTGAATATCTTTTGAAAAATGTAGTTCGAATGTCTAAACCACTTCCCAAATAATAGGTCAATTATTACTTATAAATCTCACCTATATTTAATTAATATAATTCTAAATATTAATTTTAAATTTATTTCATATTTAGATATAATATCAAACGATAATGATACTACACTAAATACAATAAAACATGTTTACATTATATCATTCTACTATAACATGTTTTTTATAAATATAAAAATTGAATAAATAAACTAAAAATAAGAAAAAAATACCGGAATTTCTTGCAGAAAAAATAATTTACAATGAAAAAAGAAATTAATATTGATAAAAATATTTTAAAATGAATTTAAAAATACCTCACAACGAATATTCATCATTAATATGATATTATAAGATCATTAAAAAATTAATTATATTTTATTATAATTAATCAAATAGTAATACCATGAAATCGTGAAAACAATTTAACCTAGTGATATCTATATTTTAATAATAATAAAAGGGTTCTTTTATATTCATCTATAATAGTAAATCATAAATTATATGGGTAATATAAGGGTGAATTAGATAACAATAGTATGAAGAATGCAATCATGAAACGTATATGGGTATATAGGATTTTCATGTGTTTCAAAAGGGTATACATACATGTTTCGTAATGGTAACCAAGAAATTAAATAGATTTCATAAGGATACATATTATGCTACATAAAGGTAAATATAATGTTGTGTAAGGGTAAAAATAGAATTATTTATCTCTTGTAAGGGTGAAATAATGTTTTTTAATGGTAAAATAAATTTTATACTCCATGATTAAAGGTAAGACTAAGATAATGAAAGGGAAATAGGTTGTTGTGTAAGGGTAACCTGATAATAGAACTAGTAACACAAGGGTAATATATAACATAGGTAAAGGTAAATATATAAGATGAAATCACACACAATGAAAGAGGATAATTTCTAAATCTCATATAATTTATTTGAATTATTAAATATTTATTTTCCTTTAAAATAATATCCTTTTAAATAGAAAGAATATTTTTATCATTGATAACCCATTTATATTTCTCTAATATATTTTCATATATTGAAATAATTTATTGACAAATATTTCTTATTGGATTTTAAGAAGGAGAGGAGTATAATGAAAAGGAAGAATGAGAGGAGGAATATTAATGAGATGGATAATGGGAACTATTTTCTTCCCCAATTATTATTTGATCCATGATGAATTTAGGATTTTAGTAGTAATATTCATAAGATAAAATTATTTCTTTTATATCACTCCATATTTTTAATATCCATTTCATCATGCTTCTTTTATTTATAATTTTTGTAAAAGGGGAAATATAGATTGTTGTGGCCCTTCCTTTTACAACTGAATCACGTCACTTCCAACATAATAATTTGATATTTATTTTTACCTTTCTGGAATGATTACTTATTTTTTATTGGACTTTTAATTTTTTTAATCTTCTCGTGGACTGTTCAGTTTCACATTCATTTTAGGAGTTTCTTTCAGAAGAATCAACATTATTTTCCTTGATATAAGTTGTTCATTTAGTTTTTATAACTCATTATCCTCATTTTTAGCTTGTTTCTTCATGTTTATCTCATATGTCTTGATAAAACCTATGACTTTTTCAACCACCATATTTTTAACTTCACTATCATTTATAAATTTGGTGAATATTTGGTCACAAATCCATGATAAAAAACCAATTATTTTTTTACCAATTTTTTTGTAAAAAAAGAGTCACAAAGTCATTTTCATTCCTTAAAATATAAATAAATCTATTATACATATAGGTGTAAAACGCATTAGGATGCATAGGGAAATATTAAAGGTTTTTTATAAATATATCTAAATGTTTATTTTTTAATTTTTTCTTCCATCACAGGTTACATAATTTTTTTTCCAAATTTCATGAGTTTGTTTTCAGGGAGAAATACGATTATATTTCTTTTGATACAAAGAAAAATTAAATTTATTCATATATCATCCATTTAATTCAAAATAATAAATTTCATTTGGGATCCATTTATACTTTTTTCCATTTTGGGAATATAACCATGTAAAAATTCATAAAAATAGTTTATCCAATAAAAGTAAAAATCAATTCATATGTGTTTTCTAATAACCATAATTACATCCATCAATAAATGAGGAACCGATGTTTGTACATCAGGGTCACCATGGGTGTTTAAAAATACCTTTTAAAACTGGATCCTTATTTGAAAACATTTTTCATGATTTGGAAAATAAAAAAATGAATTTGAAAACATATAAATTAAATAATTTCAAAACCACTCTAATTCCGAAATTAGGTTTATGATAAGAGATAATATGTTAAGAGTAATGGTGATGTTTTCTTTAAAAAACATAATGAAAAACAATCCATGTGTAAAAAATTATTTATAAAATAATAAACGTTTCAATGTATTGAAATTGGATCATTTTAATCATATATAATAAAAAATCGGGAGAATAAAAAAAGGGACGATTCAAAAATAAATCAATGAGGTGTTTTTATCACATTAAACAGATTTTGAAATCAAAAATTGAAAGTGATAAAAAAATAAAAATATGTAAAGTAAATGAAACAAGATATTTGAGAAGGATTTACAAAAATAGTGATGTCCTAGGCTTGGGATCCACTCAAAATTTTCTTGAGCATGGTTGTCCACAAGGCCAAAAGCATGACTCCTCATACTCCATAGGCATCTCATTATTAGTGAGGGCATTGTTTGTGTTAATGGATAGACTATACCATCATGTTAGAGTGGAAAATTACTGATAAATAATAAAAGATAAATAGAGTAATCATAATTTAAACAACTAGAAAAACACCATAATAACTAGACTAGTAACCCGCCATAGTGGAAGCACGATATAAAAATATAATAAAGAGATTATAATCAATCACTAAAAACGAAATCATATAAAAAATTTGATGATAATGTATGTAATGTCTCTATAATACTGAAAAATTTGTTTACAAGGATTTATAAGATGAATTCAATAAAAAATAACCAAAAATAATCCAAAAACAGTTCAGTATCCTAAGCACTGGCCTTGTCATCTGCTACCAAGATCCATCAATAATAAAATCAATCATGTGTAGGTTTATAAAGTGTGGGACTTCTCAATATCAACAATATCATACATACAGTCTTCCTAGGTACCAATAATGTCCCTTCTAGGTAGTGAGATAAATCTTAGTAGGTCACCACTGACAACGTCTATACAATGTAACCGGTGAATTTAAAATGAAGTAGTGTGAAATAAAATTTAAATGTAAAGAAATTGTATTATGTAACTACTCTATTACCTTCTTCATCCTCAACTGGTAATGGATCTGAACATATAATTATTTATTTAATTTCTTTAAGATCAATTATATATATAGGTCGAATCACATAAAAATTTAATTAGAAATATATCATGATGTTAATAATAAAAGATCCATGGTACAACAAGGAATCCTATAATGACGACAATAGTAATGATGATCCAAGGTAATAACGAAGAAATCCTATGATGATGATAATAGTGAAAGTGTATCAAATGTATAACCAAGGAATCCTTGAACTTATGGGTGGATCCAACCAAATAATAACATGAATTATGGCTATATTAGGTCAGAGTATAACACTTCAGACATCAACCAAGGCATTATAATATAATAAATACTAACAGAGTCATGAGGTCTTGTTTGAGGTAAAACAGGCTATCCATCACTAGGCCCAATGTGGTTAATCCATGGTGCCACATTCATGAAGACATCATGATAGATCCAAGGAGTATTTCTAAGGCATCCAAATATTCAAAATATAGTTAATGTATCCTATAGAGTCATTCTAGGCATATTATAGTAGAAAGAGGACCTTGTTACAAGTTGGGTATCTCACATGGAAACCTGGTCCTTGAATCGGAATGGAATCCTCTGGGTGCTCCAAGCATTCCTTAAATATTCCAAGGTTGGATCAAGATTGAACGGTCCTATAAATAGGAAATTTTCCATATGAAATATTCAACTTATAAATAATTCAATCTTTAATTAAGGTCATGTAATACTCATTCCATTTAAAAATTTTGAATGTTAATTCGGTTTCCCTCCATACTATGTGACAAGTATAATTAGGATATGTGACCAATTACTAAAATAATTCCATATTCTATTTTCTGGTTCACTCCTTTACCTTTCATGAACATGAAAATGTGGTATAATGACAGGTAACCATTTATTTTTAACATTAATTAACTAGGCCAAGAGATATATAAAAATATTCATTCAATTTAAAATATAAAAGGATCATTGAATAATTTAAAACACTTACCTTATATGGGTAAAATGATACTATAATTTAATATCCATTACAAATTCATTCATTTAATTAAAACATTTTCTTTTATCAAGCCATGTCATTTTACCCTTGAATGGTGGTGCATATAGACATAATAGACCAATAAATGCACAACATAATGAAAACACCCAACATGGGGATCTAATCATTAATGATATAACCTCCAACAATGATGACCATATACATAATGGGATCTACAATGAGATCATGATGATTATATGTATGGAATATAAATTAAATAGGCAATGAACGATGAAGTCATCTCGAAAGCAAAAATGACATTTTATAAAATTATGCGACATGAGGGATAATGTATAGATTTCCCACTTTAATCTTTTACAACATTCCTCATCTAGTATCAGCCTTTAGTTTTTCTTGGATTCGAAGAAACCTAGATAATGGATCAATGCCTTGAAAATAGTTTATATGATCCTAAATCAAAATGGCATCATCAAGTGATAGATAAAGGAATAATAGTTCAATATGAATAGAGTACTTATCGATTCACATCCAATGAGATGAACTGGGATAGAATCAGATTTTGAAGGATAAAAATATTTAAGAACCAAAGATGGGTGATATTGAGAGCATTGTATGGAATAAAAAACAATAATCCTTTCTTCTGGAGGGGGAAAATAATTGAGGATTTGATTTTAAATATATTTTTAGGTAATATTATTATTTTTTCATCAAAAAATATGGTATCATGGTTTTTCTAGTTTCTTTTCAAATTGTGATTCTATTGTGTGCCTCCCACTGTAAAAGGAGAGACCCTGTATAGTTTTTCATGTATTGTTTGATAATCTATTAACCAACAATACCGATGGCTCTACTAAATCCTGTAAATGTCCACACATAAGAGTGCATCCCCAGGCTCATGGTTTGGTAAATCCTTGTGATCCTTATTTCCACTGTGAAATAACCTGAATTTTTAGTGGACAACATATAGGATGGGTCACATGGTTTTTAATAAAAGTGATGCAAAATAGTTTCTCCCACATGTTGGGGATTCGAGAACCAAATGAAGCCTTGAATTCTCCAAAATACTTTATTACTTTTTTAGAAATATATAATAGTTCTAAAAATATTATTTTTACCACAAATTAAATGATTCATAAGTCATTGAAAAATTTGTTTCTTCTAATCTTACACTAAAGCATCATCATCCAACTCAACATCCTTGGGATCAAAACTTTGAGATGAGTAAGAATGTTAATAAAACATATGTGATGAGTGTATGTTGGTGGTCATGGAATGATATCTTTGAGGCAGCAACAATTAAGAGTCTACAATTCTGTCTCTCTCTATAATCTCAAACAAATTCAAAAAGTGAAATTATCACTTCCCTTTCCTCTATATCTATTTTTTCCCAAGATTGGGTGACACCTTTAAGAAAAAATTATCTATGGTCCTAAACTCCAAATTTTATCAGTTCAAATAAAAATAATATTTCTATCTAGACTGAGTAGAGGTCATTCTCTTATTGATTAGTTAAACCTTCAATGAATTATCCTAAAAGAGAAGAGGGCATATTATAACTACCTCTCCATCCTCTAACCAGAATAGGGGTGAATGACATGACCTACCAAACCAGGCCTCATAAGGATCCATCGGAAGAATCACATGAAATTTATTATTATAGTAAAACTCAATGACAATGATATTATTCTAACAAGAATACCCAAAATCAATGAAGCATTATTAGAATATGTCCTATAACACTTATATCATCTGTTCTAAGAGGACATCAGTATGAGGGTGAAAATCTATGATTAGAAGCACCTATGTAACAATTTCTCTCTATAAACTCTACTGGAACTATGATGTGAAATGTGAATACCCATTTTGAATTCTAGTAAAAGGTAACACATGTAGCCATATGATCTCAAGGATATATCATCTTCTCATATCATCAACTATGAAAGTCTATCATATAGGAAAGACATTTGATAATTTTGTTCTCCAATCCATGACTACCCCGACTACAATTCTATATTGAGGAACCCTATGAATGATAACTAAAAAATCCAAAGCAACATCTTCACATTTCCATTCTTGGATCAAAAGTAGTTGTAATAGGACATCATAACATTGTTCTCTACCATCACCTCATGACATGTGAAAAACCTAGATGGACTACCCACTAAGAAGTAAGTAAATATCATATCATTTCCCCTTTCATAACATTTGGAACCAAGAAACATCCATGTATACGTAGGATACCATCTCCATCCACATACCAATCCTGATGTGGTTCCTCACTAGTAGTACTCACCTAGAGAACCAATCCATCAAAATATAAAAAATTCATCCTCTTCACCCTATCAATAATTGAATAAATAACTTCTAAATAAAATAGATAATACTAATTGTCATTCACAAGAAAATCCAAATGCATCTCTAAAGAGGGCCATCAATTTACATTCATCACAAGCTTTATATGTGGTATGTGCCTTTTTTTATGAATCAATGGACCTACATCTACATTTCCCTTCCAAGGATCATAGAAAAGCTGAAAATAGGTGTAATGAAGGTATTAAACATGTGTTCACTTCATGGAATTCAATTAAAATTTTGTAGATATATATTTTAGGATCCTATATTTTTTATTCCCATATAGAACTCACCTATTGTATATTGTGTCAAACAATGTATGTCATGGACAACTGCCACAAGATAAATGTCATGTTTCAGGTAGTGTCTCTCATGAGGCGTCAACTATCAAGATGTGTACAAGAAAAATATTTCCTTTCTCATTAGCACTGATCTCAGTATGATATAAAATGCAACATAGAACATTGTATATCTTCTATGGTGATGTAGATGAATATGAATCGATGATGAAACAATCCTTCGTTTCTCCTCCTGAAAGGATTTCATGTACTCTTCTAACCCAAATAACATGAAACCCTTCATTGTAATATGGGTAATAGGTGAAAAAACTTGTGATAAGTCCTCTAAAAATTCCTATAATATACATCCATCCCTTACAAACTCCATATATATAACCCATTATCGGGATGATCCTAGGAAACCATGACACTCACCTATTTAGGTCTATGTATAATCATGATTCTGAGATAATTTTCCCCAAAAGGTGAACATTTTCAACACATAAGTGGAACATAATAAAATTGGAATAAATCTGATGCTCTCTCGGTGTCTTCAAACCCACATAATGGTTATGCGGATGGTTTGTACGAGTTTTAGAATAAACCACAATTTCATCCACTAATACCATGAAAAAAGAATCCAAATAGGGATATAGAAACCTGTTAATCAAAGCCATGACAATTTTGGGTTAATTCGTATAGTGAAATGAAATATCAAGATACTCATACAGATCATACCTACTACAAAAATATGTATTAGATTTGTATGATGTACTAACAGACACCTGATGATAGCTTCATTTCATGTAAATCATTAAGAATACCCTCACTCCTCAAAGCTGGTCAAATAGATCATCTATTCCAGGAAATTGATATTGTTTCTTAAGAATAATATAGTTCAACCAGTATTAATCCATGTACAAATGAAGTATCTCATCCATGTTCATGATAGAAAGAAGCGGTGCACCCTAAAGGGAATTACAAATTCGGATAAGCCCATTAAACTCCAGATCATCCAACTATATCATGAGCTCTTAAATATTAGTAGGTTCCATACTATATGAAGGATTGTACACTAAAGATACTCCTAGATCAATTCTTATTGATAACCCTACCTTTATATTAGGAGGTAATCATGAAAACTCATAGGTAATTATGTCCATAAAACAATCTACTATGGGTGGAAAATCATTCACATTAATACCTACTTCTATATGTAAAAGACTATAAATATGGGATGTCACTCCACCTATACTAGGATTATATGGTCTCTCTCTACCGACCAGAACATCCCACTCACCCATGTGAATATTACTACCACCATCTAGTGATGTAAACAATACCCTGGGTCAATAGCAGTCTGCATTAGTTTGATAGGGATCCAACCAACCCATAAAAATAATGATATTTAAGCCCATAATCTCAATGATTTAGCAGTATCATTAAAATAGATACTTTCTTACCTAAAGGGAAAATTCCCTACAGGGGTATATACCCTCTGACCATAATCCCATTGATGTATCCAAGGTCATCACACCACAATAGTTCTAATTATCTAAACTGATACACCACACAGTTGATAATGAGATAATGGAATGCTATGAACCTATATCAAATATGTAATTTAAAATAGTGGAGGATACAAGAATAATACCTCATAATGCAGATGGCCATGTACTATGATCCTTAAGTATTGACTTTAATGCATAAAACTGACTTAATCTATAACCCTATGCTAAATATGGACTACCCTTAGTAAGTCTACCCTTATCGAGTTAATGATTAGGAGTCTGGATACCATGGCCTTGAACTCATCCTTGGATAGTCCTATCAGTGCTAATATAACTCCCCTATTGGCTTGGTGCAACAGACCCTATTACTAATTGTAGAGTTGATGTAGATCCCTTTCCACTAGAAAAAGATGGAATGGACGGAGAGAATCTCAAATGATACCCCATACCATCAAAACAAAATAACACAATAGTAAATTTATCATATTGAGGCTTCATATTCCCCATACATCCACACTGATGGTATATAATATAGTTTTCAGTGTGGTTACCCTGACCACCATTGCTCTGATGAGAATCCTCTATGGTGTGCTTCCTACTACTGGAAGAACTACCACCCTACCTCAATTTTGAACCGATATGCCCAAAAATACCACTTTCCGTTAGTCAATTCTCAGTAATAAATGATTCAATGACGATCTAAAAAAACTTAGGTAGGAATAATAAATTAAACTATGTAGGGATGGTATACCTAATTCCATATTTGATGTTTCTAGAATATGTTAGCTCATCACCAGCTAAAAGATGTTAAATGTCTTTCAACTCTATAAATCACCCTAACAATACCATAACTAACATAGAACCCTGATCTAGGTTCATCAATCATCTTGGCTCTGTCAGATCGCAACATTTTAGGAAATAAGTAATCATAAAATGCAATCTGAAAATCATTCAATACCACACTTGGATTAAGACCAGCCTCAGTAATCACATCCCACCAGCACTTGGTCGAGTCAAGTAGCATATAGGTGGAAAGAATAAACCTACACTCTGGAGGAGCCATAAATTTCTCAAAGATAGATTGGGTGGACTCTATAAATTTTTCAGCATCATGTGGACCACAATCCCCAATAAAATGTTGTAGGATGTTGCAGTTAGTACTCATGAGTTAGATCATTCATGGTAGGTGCAGGTCATGGAGCACCCCACATAGACGGAATCAGATGTAAAAAACTCTCTCAAATTTGAGTATTAGTGCCCAAATTATGTGTAACAGGTGGTGCCTCAAGGTTAACTCTTGGTGGTAAAATGGAGGCTCAGTCCCCACCATTACTGTTTCAAGTTCATTAGAACTATTCTAGCTCATGAAATGTGGATATCGTGGTGGAATATCTCTTAAAATTTGAAGCACATGCCTTAGAAAAATATTTGAATAAAACATAAGAAATAGATAAAAAAAATGCAATAACTACAGCTCACTACCAATATAAGTATCCCTACTACCCACTTACAGGGACATGGTATCGGTAAATGTTGATGTTTAATTTCAAGGGGTTCTAGTTGGTGAACATTCAACAACATAATTCCTCTTTTATTACTCAAAACCCTTTTATTTTATATGCTAGATTTACGTTTTATGTTCTAATTTCTTTATATATATATATATCATGGTTTCATTAAAATGTATTTACATTCCCGGTGAACAAGGAACCGTACACCATATCACTGAAATGGACTCCCATTTAATTTCATTGAACACAATCTCTATTTGGTCTAAAAATGTAACTAGTAACATATGATGACTCAAATCAGAAGATTTCCCATTTCAATATACTAGGGAACATCGTCTTCATTAATTGAAACTATAAATCACTTAATCACATCCAAATAGAATGTCATGTTACAATAGGTATATGGATAACATGGGCAGATTATGGACACTTAAGATGCCAACATCAACCTATATAAGAAAAACTATTTATTTTAATTAAAACACATTAAATATCCAATAAACTACCCTATAGTAGAATGTGATATAATTAGAATAAAATATATCAATCTCAAATCGCTCAACAATCAAAAGAATTATAGGAAAATCCAAGTCGTAAAATGAACCAACATGGCATGAAATATGCATGAAATGTGATTACATGGTGGCTATAATGATGCATGATTGATGATTCTATCCCCTCATCATATTGGTCTAAGGATAAAATGGATTCCTCAATAACAACAATAGTAACAACAACAACAACATCAAAAATAATAATAATAATATAGATCACATATCATTTGTATCAACCAGTGGTGAAGTTTTTTCAATTGTAATAATAAGAATTCCAAAAAAACAATATTTCATGAAACTAAATATTTATCATAAAAAAGAGTTAGCTTTGTGCTAGAACGGCTTATAACCAAGTTCTAATTGTCCCTAATTTTTCATCTATTTTCTCTAAAAATTAAATTAAGAGAAGAACCTCTTGGATCCAACTTTGTGACATCCCGTACATGGGTTCCACTCCATATTTCGCTAAGCCCAATCAACTACTTGGCCTTAAACATGCCTCCCCATAATTCAGTGTCTTCCAAGAAGAAGTGTATGACCCTGGATTTTTTAGTAAATATTTTTTTTTCATAAAAATTAAATTTTCATTTATGCCTTGAAATGCACTAGGTCAAAAATTCCTTTCAAATGTCACCCACTTGGTGTACATTATATGGAACTGAAGTAATGTTTGTTACAAGGAACATAGACCTGGAATACGTTACATGCAATAACTAATTGGAATAAATTACAAGAAACACTGAATTGGAGTACATTACAAAAAACCCGAACTTCGTATACGTTACAAACAACACCAATGTTTCTATGAAACATCATTTTATTGTTATAATTATTTAAACAAAATAACTATAACATAAACAGTATACATGGTTATATGAACAGTGATAACTAGTTTTCAAATATTTTTTATAATTTTTTTTATTTAAAAAATTCATTTTAATAATAAAATATATGATTTTTTGCATGGTCCATATATGTTTAAAAATACCTTTTCATGGATGAACAATTTTTAATTTCCTTACATGAAAATTATTAAAATTAATTTTAGATAGATATAAAAATTTAATTTCCCGAAATAAAATTAATTTTTTAATTTAGAATTTAGAAATTATCTTAGAGTTAAATTTTGGGAGATCATTTTTGTATGAATTGTGAAAAATGTTGATTTTAATTCAAAAATGTATCATCATCTTATTTATATATAAAGTTAAATTTTATTTTAATTTTGTTTAGCATTTTCATTATTTTGTATTTCAATAAATTTATATAATTTAGGTTATTGGAAACAATTTCATATTAAAATTCAACATAAAAACTTATCAAACATTTGATCATATTTAAATTAAAACCTCGCATTCTCGACACCACATTTGGACTAATTATAAGTTAAATAATGACACTTAAATGATTAGAATTTGGAAAAAAATATTCAATATTTATAATTATCATAACTTTTAATGTAAAATATGGTTAAATTGGTTTTCTACTAATAACATTAGTGAAACTAATTAAAATTAATCACATCGATTAAGGTAAAATTAAGCGTAACTGTGTACTAAACCATAAAATTAAGACGGAAAAGACTTAAGAAAATGTTCCAAACCCATTTTATGGACATTATTAGCCCTTTAATCTTCCATTAATTTGTTTTTTATTACTTTTTTAGGTAAAAATGTGGGCACACCTAACATGTTTTTTAAGATGTTAAGGGTCCCCATTCTCTTCCCTTTAAAAGGACACCACTTATCCCTATTATTAAAAAATCTAATATCATTTAGGTTTGGCCACTATAAGCCAAATAGTCTTCAAAATTTAAATCCCATCCTTTTTAGTCCTTCATTTAGGAAGAAGATCTTATAATAAATCCTTTTGGTACAAACCAAAAAGAGTTACCCGATTAAGAGGTAATACCTTTCCTCAAAATCTTTTGTTTTTCTTTATTTCTCCACCCCACCACTCTCTTTATTAAATTATTGTATAAAAAATCATTATAATAAATATAATAAGATTATATTATTCTATGTGTTCAACCTACATATACACATTACTCTATTTAATGGGTAATGAACATATTGTTTACGTGTATGGAGAACTACTGCCTCGCAAAACAATGACTGTTCATTTTACCCAAACCACCTCTCATTATAGAAATTTTGATGGGAAATAAATTTATATATTTAATATATTGTATATATTATATATTTAATATTATTTATTCTTTTTTATAAAAAAATATATTTTTACTTTCCATTTGGTGTAAATGGAATACTTTTGTTTGAGGAAGTGCAGACTACCACCCCATCAAAGTTATATGACTCATTCAGAAAGTACATGGAATGTATTAAGGATGGGATTAGTAAAATTCTATGATATATATAATATTATAATTATACATTAATTATATTATATACATATAAACATATATTTTATTGTCATTCTTTCTACAATACGACAATAAAACGGAAATAGTGTTCATGTGTACGAATAACTTACTGTGTCCATGAATTGTGTATTCTATTTCATACTTCTATATTATATATATTCTTATAATACATGTATAAAAGTTAAATTTATATTGTGTTTTATATTCTATAATCATTATACGTGTATAAAGACCAAATACATAACAATTTAAGACACATGTGTAGTCCAAATAGATTATTACCCAGTATAAAACCATAACATATGATTATTAACATGAGGTAATATAAGGAAATGATAAAACACCATATGGTATTATATATAATAATATGGTTCTTTAAAATATGTATAAATAATTTATATTTGTTTTATATGTGTTTTGAATGAGTACGAAGAGATTTGAGACACAAGGTAAGTGTATTTCATCTCACTTTTTATTTCCCTAAGATACATTCTATGCTTGCCACTCTATCCTTTTGTGTGGTTCATGTAATAACAATTTTTGTATTATATTTATCCTATAATTACATTTATGGGTATTCATATTTCCATTTTATAATCATTTGTTCATGGGTTTTATGTTTCAAAAGATTCCAAATTAGAGAAATACTTTTTCTGTATTTTCCTTCATTGAGAATCATGTTTTATTATGCACCAAAATTATTTTTTAATGTGTATATACATTAATTTAAAATTTTATATAATGATTTTTATTTTTTTAATGATATTTTATTCTTAATATCAATTTACAATTTCATACATGGATATTTTCATCCCATGTTATCATGCTCATAATTTTTTAAGATAATATCATCGCTTTTCGAGATTGTTTATGATTATGATTCCATTGATGAAAACATAAAATCCTTCTCCCAAGAAAACTCATGAGTTTCCTTATTATCTACTTATTTAAGATATATCCATGTACTAGTACCATTTTTTCACTCTGTTTTAATTAATAAAATACTTGGAGTAAAATTAAACTATATCTCTCTTCGGTCAGAAATCTATGGAATTAAAAATACCATGATTTCAAAAATGTTTTCAAACATGGAATAATTTTGAAAAAAAACTATATTTAAAGCCAATTATAAAGGGAAAAAATATTTAAAATATGTTTTACAGTGTTAAATTCTTCTTTGATATGTTTTCAGATATATTTTTAGAGAAATAGGTTTCCATAAATATTTTCTACATTAAATAACGTTTTCAATATAGAAAACATATTTTCCTTGAGAAATGGTTTTAAAATAACATTCAAAACTATTTTCCATATAAGACAATATCCATTGGTGTTACTCAGAAATTAATATGGAAATTATTCATTGTTTAATTTCATATTCTTTCTCGGAATGGATTATGTTTTGATGGCATGATGTTGATTATTCCTATTTCTCTTTCACAGGTTATTTGCTTTTGAAACCCACTTCCACTAAATAGTAACATTTATGATGAAATGATTATGAAACATGTATTCTTATACTAGTTATAATAAGATTATATGATTATAATACCCATTTCATTTCATCAATTGTTATGTTACTATTTATGATATTGTGGATCATGTATTTATGATTTCACTATGTGATGAGTGAGACCTATATCTCACTCTAATGCATTGGTTAAAGATCTAAATCTCATGAGATAGGTTAAAATGGTCTTGGGAATGAACCTTGAATACTATTATGTCCGTGAGAGTGATCTTCAACTTCCAATATTGTATTAGGATGGAACTCATACTACTAATATGTCTATGTGAGTGAACTATGACTACCAATATGGTATAGGGTGTGAACCTATACTTCCATAATATTCTTAACAGTTATTCCTTGGTTACTCTAGAAATTATATTTTATGAGTGTCTGTCTATTATAATTCAATGTTTTATTTAGATGTTATGGATTCATGGATTATGATATATATTTCCATACAATTTTTTATTATGAACATTTATGCTTTATGGAATGATGCATGTATATGATCTTTGATATAAAATGTATGATATTCAATAATCACGATCATGTTGAGATGGTTTGTTGAGTATGATATACTATATAATACCAAATGTAGGATTGAAATAATATATATATTGAATGAAGTATTTAATAGTGCTAAAAAATAAAAGAGGGGGCTGAATTGTATACTTAATAAAATTCCTCTGGATATTTTAAAGATGATTATGTTTCACAAGGTTAAACAATTTAATTCACAGTACTTCTAGTTCTACACACTTGCTAGATTCTGGAAATATGATTACGGGAAAGTGATTCTAGAAAATTGGTTCCAGAAAATGAAACTTAATGAATGTTTAAAAAGATAAATATTCAACATTAAAGCGCATAGAATCATACTAAATCAGTGTATACAAGTATAAGGAAGGATCGGACAGTTATTCTTTCCTCAGCAATCAATATACAGTGGAAAACATGAAACAAACAAGTAGCGAGTAGTAAGTCTTTTAACCCAATGAGAAGGGTATCCAACAACCTTGGATAAAGGTCCCTTGATTTATACTTTCAAGAAATTCTATCTTACCCACACCAGGGTAAGACCTCAAAATGAAGATTAGAGTCTGCCTTTCTATCCCCGCATGCCCTAAACTTCAAGGTAGTCAGAACCTCTGTCTTCCTCAGCAAGGAAGTCCTTGAACTTTAAGGTAGTTGACACCTCTGTCTTCTTATCCCCAGAAGCCCTCTAATGTACTTAGCAACATTTGGAGTCGCACAAAGAATTTCTAAAAAATGTGTTCAGTATGCACAATGAAATAAATTCTCTCTCTCTATAAATCACTTCAGCATCATGTAATCTCTAGATTTATCGACTTGTTATAAGTTCCTTCAAATGAGCTCATATTTATAGTAACAACTCTAACGGTCAGCTCCATCCTCCAACGGTCATATTTTTCCTTTAAATTTGGAGGGAGATGTACATGTGTCAGTCAAACAAAGGTTAGTTACCAACTGAATACATGACATCATTTTATCAAAAAACAAGTGTAAGCAAAAATATAGTTACATAACCAAAATAAAATTTTTGGAATGTAAGAAAATAAAACATCGGAGTCTAACCAAAAACATATTTGGTGTCTATAATACATGGATACTCGGATTCTGTTTTCTGAGGAATTCAGAACCTGAACTCTATAGAATTTTAATATCTAAATTTCAAAGAAATTTGCAATCTGGTTTCACAAGAATCCATAACATGAACATACAATGTTCGTAGCTAGAGTTCATGAGAATTTGGAGTCAGAACATACAATGTTCAGAGTCATAATTCCTTAGAATTGAGATTCAAAAATCAAAAAAGTTTGGAGTTTGAATTTATAGAACTCGGAGTCAAAACTCATAAGAGTTTAGAGTCTCAACTTACACAGTTCAGAGACTGAATTCAGAGAACATGGAGTCATAACTCATAAGAGTTCGGAGTCTGAATTTAGAGAACTTAGAGTCAGAACTCATAAGAGTTCGGAGTCTGAATCTAGAGATCTCGAAGTCTGAATTCTTATCCTGAAAAAAGAATGCTCATTATCTAAGTATTATATTATTTTGGTGTTTAAGATATGAAACCGAATTTTACACTTAGACAAGTTAGGAAATGTAAAACATGGTAAGGATAAATTTTTTGGGTGAAGGAAAATATTCCTTATGAAAGTAAAACATAGGGTAAAATGAAAATTTCCTTGAGAATATGTGTTTGTGATTTTCAAAATATGAGGATTGAAAAAGTCATAAAGAAACATTATTGACTAAAAAATCTCCCCAAAAATGAAGGAATGAAAAATTATTGAGGAAACCTTATTGGATCAAAAATATCTCCTTTTTTGGAAATCACAAAAATCCTTAAGAAACTAGAAAATAAGGACATAGAAAATATTTTTCTAGACTTTGAAAATAAAACATATCTCATTTATCTTATGAGAAAAGATTAATATGACTAACTCCCCCTTAGGATTTGATCACTAAGGATTGTATTCTCGATTTACAGAATGAGTTTTTCATTATCATGAGTACGGAAATCTATGTTTTGAATACTCCCTCTTAGAAAAACTACCCCTTACTTAGGGATATTTCTTCTTTTCTTAGTATTATTTTTTCCTTTCTCCCCCTTTTTTATTTTCAAAATTAATTTGATGGAATGGAAAAGAAATTATGGTACATGAATGATTAGTACAACACATCCTAAAGACATGTGACCAAAAATTTCATTATGATTAGAAATAATGTGTACAAGGAATAAAAGTACAACAAATTATCAGATTGGGACATAGTTATCATTACTTTTCCTTCGGCATCAACTTCTTGACTATAATCTTCATCTATTCGAGACGTTTATGATATTCATCTCATATCTTAAAAAGATAATCCCGATCCTAATCTATCTTCTCTAAAGCATTGATTCTTCCTTCTTAAGACTTATGAGCCACAGCCTTATCCTTCAAGACATCTTCCTTCTTAACAAGATTTTATCCTATCTCAATCTGATGATCCCTTTGTCTTTTCCAACTTTGAGAAACTGAATACAATTTTCAATTCGGATCCTTCACTTCTTGATTCTGAGTATTTAGATCAAGAGTTAGATTTTCCTAAATGTTATTTGTATGATCCTTGATGTTCCCATATGCTATATCAAAGGCCTCCTTGACACCATCTTAAAACTCATCAAGTTCTCTCAAATCATCAACTGTTTTCTTTGACCAGCCAACCATTTTACTACAAGTCCTTTTGTGGGAATTGTAGTTAATGAAAAAATTCTTGAAATCAGCCTCAAGCTTGAAACACCTGTCCATCACCATGGAAACTGATTATGATTTCTAATTAAGTGTATTTTGAAGCATCTGGCATCTAGAGTCTATGCATGGGAAAATAGGAATAGTCCTAATATGCTTTTTCAAAGACTGCACAACAAAATCATGTCCTAGATATGATGATCTTGAATCTGAGACTTTTCTAGGTGAGGTTTCCTTCTCTAACTCAACTTACTTCCTCTTCGATGATCCACCCATTTCCATCTTATTTAAAACATCTTTGGTAGGTGTCTCAACTACCACATGTCTTTCTTTTGCACTTCTCATAATGGCTTCCCCATCCGAAGATTTGTGTTCACTTTTAGACAGCAGAACAATTCTATCTTCATCTATCTTCTCCTTCTCAACTCCTTCCTTAGCATCCTCAGGATGAATAAAATTATTAATAAAAGTGTCTTCCTCATACAACTTTTTCAATTCATCTTAATCATTCTTATCCTTTATATTCTGATCATTCCCATAGAATGGATTGCACTAACTCGACTTCATTCATCTTCTTCTTTAACTTATTTTCTTTAGCTTGCTTATCAAGCTCATCAGCTATCTTCTCATTCAATGCCTTCTCTTTAGCAGGATCCAAACTAAATGGTGGCTCCCCAACATTCCTTTTTTCATTTTCTTCCCTCCATTTAGCAACTACCTCATCTGGATATTCTTTTTTCTTCTTAATATTTGGAGGTGCGAATTGATCTTTGTTAGCTTTTGGGGTTTTCTCTTCCTCTTCTACTTCCTACAACTTCCTCTTCATTCCTCCATTTCTCGATGATTCAGGCACTTCTTGATTCTTCGGAATAGCTTCATCTTCTTCCACTAGAAGTTCATATAATTTTCTGGAGTTATTGGAAAAAAAATATTCATCCTTTTCAAATTATCATCACTGACTAGCATAACGTTAAAATTCCTGGGCTTTGAGCTAAAAGGGATTTTAAAAAATTCTAGACACCGAACAATTAACATTGATAGAATAGCCAGGTACATGACAATCTGAGACTTTATATTTTTATTCATGATATTATCAATCGTAATGAGAATATACTTAACCAAATTTACCTTCCTCAGGTTCACCAAAAAATCTAGGATGTACATATCACTCTTCTTAAAAGTTTTCTTGTCACCTTTTCTCGAAATGATAAATCCTTGAGCCCATAATTCAAGGATCCGATTATTTTTAGAGAGGTGAGAAATTTTCGGAGTCTCGACATCTGAAAGACCGAGGCACTCAAAAAAAATTTCCTTTACAAAACCTCCTTGAACATCTGGAAACTTATGAGAACAAAAACAATATTCTCCTTCATATAGAACCCCAATAAAACTAGCAGCCTTAGTGTATGAAAGATCAAAAGTCTTTTCATGGCTTTTGAAGGAAAACATCTCTCTAACATCTTCCTTGAAAAAACTAATTCATTCCTAAAAATCAAAAAACAAATCTGGATACACTAAGTCTTAAGCCCCTATATTGGATATGAAAATGTGCTCCCATCCATTCAATTTGATGTTATTTGAAATTATTTAATCATACATAGAGAAGAAATTCAGATGAACCAAACATTCTCTATACACGTGCCACCCTAGAATTGGATTGAAAGTAGGCATATCTTTATGAGATGATTTTTCTAAAGATATTAAGAATTGAAAATACTATACGAAGAACATAATTGGCTTGAGTAGAGGGTCAGAAACGTAGCACATGAGAGCATGAGATTGATTTGGGACAACCCTTCACGGGTCATTTATATAGGTGTTGGAAGTGGCCATTCATCATCCAAACTCAATCCAATGGCGGAAAATACTTATGATTTGATCTGAAGGATAAAATTATAGCCACAACAAAAAATTGATAGAATCCGATCTTTGGTGGTTTTTACGAAAAACATTCGGATTTAAGGAAAAGATAATCCAAAATTTTTTAAAATCAAAGGAAAATACCAGAAAGTAAATGATGATTATGAAATCTTATGAAAAGAAACATACATCTTAGATTTATAGGAAGATTATTCGTATTGAGGAAAAAGTTTCTTGAAGAACATTAGATTCCGAAAAAAGTTGATTATCGAAAATTTGATTCTGAAATTTTTGAAAATGGAAACAACAATTATTATGAAAAATTTTGAATACAGAAATATCCATTAAGAAAATTTTGAGTATGAAAAAGACCATTACGAAAATTGTGAGACTAAAAAAAATTTGACTAGGAAAAATTTAGAAAATATGAATACAAAACATTCCATTAAGAAAGTTTAAAAAAAACTGGTTACCAAAATTTTCATTACAAAAGATTTAAAAAATCTAACTTCAAAAATTTCATTACAAATTTTTTTTAAAAACTGATTACAAAAAAAATTCATTATGAAAAAATTTGGAAAATCTAACAAGAAAATGTACCCCCTCTATGGAGAAGAATTTATTACTGGAACGAGATTGGTTTCAATAGAAAGTTAACAAGGCATATTACCTTATGTTTATCATTCCTAACTTCAATTTAATATATTCAAATCTATCGGAGGCTAAATATTTTTTGAAAATATCATCAAGTTGATCTTGTGTTCCGATAAATTGAAGAATAATATCTTTTTTTGTGTGTGATCCCTAAGAAATTGATTCCTAATATCTATGTGTTTTTCACAACAGTGTTGTGCAGGGTTTTTTCTTAAAGTAATGGCACAAGTATTATCACACAAAATTTGTGTTTTGGTAAAACTCATACCATAATATGTGAGCGTGTGTTGCATCCACAACACTTGAGTACAACAAATTCCAGCTGTTATATTTTCAGCTTCAGTAGTGGAATATGCTACTGAGTGTTGCTTCATGCATGACCAAGAAACTATTGAATACCCTAATAAATTTCAAGTTCCAGATGTACTTTTTCTAACCATTATATATCCACCAATTTTAGCATCCAAAAAACGTTTTAGAAAAAAATCATTTTAGTAGTATAAAAGAGTCCTAAATCCATGGATCACTTTAAGTAGCGAAAAATTATTTTCACTGCCTTTAAATGAGATTCCTTGGGATTGGATTGATATCTTTCAAATAAGCATGCTAAAAACATTAATTCTAGACAACTAGTTGTCAGGTAATGTAAACATCCTATCATACCTCTAAAAAATGATTGATCTATTGGCTTCCTAGGTTCATCAAGATCATGTGTGTTTGAGGTACCAATAAGAGTTCATATAGTCTTTGATTTTCAAATACATACTTTTTTAGAAGATATTTAATATACTTATGTTGGGATATATAGATTCCTTCTGGTTTTTGAGATATTTGAAAACCAAGAAAAAATGTTAACTCACCCATCATACTAATTTCGAACATTGATTTGATTAGATCCACAAAACAATAAGTTAAATATTGCTGAGTTGAACCATCCATAATGTCATCAATAAGGATTTGAACAATATAAAGATTTATCTTAAATTTATTTATAAAAAGGGTAGGATAAGAATTCCCCTAAAAATAATTATTTTGAAGAAAAAATATTGTAAGTCAGTCATACCAGGCTCAAGGGGCTTGCTTAAGTCCATACAATTCTCTGGTATGTTTATAAACATATTCAGGAATTTTTCTATCTTTAAAACCAGGAGGTTTCTCAACAAAAATGTCCTCTTGAACATAACCATTAAGGAAAGCACATTTCACATCCATTTGAAAAAGTTTGAAATTGAAGAATGTTGTAAAGGAAAGTATAATAAGAATAGATTCATTTCTAGCTACTAAAGCATATGTTTCTTAATATTCTATTACTTTTTGTTGATTATATCCTTTAGCAACGAATCTAGATTTATTTCTTACTATGATTCCATTTTCATAACACTTATTTATGACGACCCATTTTACACCAATAAGAGAAGTTTATTTAGGTCTTTCAACCAAGATACAAACATTATTCTTTCTGAATTCATTTAGATCATCTTGCATAGCTTTTATCAAATCATCATCACTTAAAGATTTATCAGTGATTTTTTGTTATAATTGGGAATGAAATGATAGATGTTCTACCTCATTCGTTAAGGAACTTCTAGTCCTTATAGGTTTATTAACATCACCAATGATACTATCACTACAATTATTCTTTAGAAAAAACTGATTTGGGTTTTGTAAAACATGTTCATCAACATAGGGTAGGAAATATTCTGTGATGAATGATTTCAAAACATCTTATTGAACATTTTCCTTATCCGAAGGATCTTATAACAAAAGTTGATAATTAGTTTTTGAAAAATCCCATGAAGACGTAGTTTGGGGTTGTTTAAAAACAAAAGAATTAGTTTCATCAAATTTGACATGTATTTTTTCTTCAACAGTACAAGTGTTTTTTTTGAAAATTCTATAACCCTTAGAAGTTGTGGAGTAGTCTACGAAAATTATTTCATCAGATTTTGGTGAATATTTGTGTAGATTATCTTTTGTATTCAGAATGAGTAAATTTCAACCAAAAACCTTAAAGTAGGAAAGTCTAGGGTTTCTACCATTCCATAACTCAGAAGGGGTTTTATTAAGAAAAGGTCTAATCAAAACATAATTTATAGTACAAGCAGTACATACAGCTTCAGCCCAAAAATTATTGGCTACAAAATACTCACTCAACATGGTTATTGTTATCTCTTGAATAATTCTATTTCTTCTTTCAACAACATCATTTTTTTTGAGGTGTTCTATGTGCTGAGAGGTGATGAGTAATGCCTTTTCTACTACAAAAAGTTTCAAAATCAAAATTATGAAATTCCCCTCCATGATCACAATGAATAGTTATCAAAGGAAGGTTTTTCTCATTTTATAATTGGGATCTAAAACGTTTAAAAATAATAAAAATCCTCATATTTTCTTTTCTAGAAAATAGGCCCATGTAAATCTAGGGTAATCATCAACTAAAAAAAGTACATTATACTTGCCTCCAATGCTTCCAGTTTGTGTTGGACCAAGGAGATCCATATGTACTAATTGTAATTTATCTATAGTTGAGACTTCACCGACTAATTTAAAACTTGATTTATGTTTCTTCCCATATTGACAAGGATCAAAAAAATTTGAAGAATCAAATCTAAGCTCCGGTAGATCCTTAACTAATCTTTTCTTTGAGAGTTTTCATAGTTTTATAAGGTTACAGTGTCCTAACCTTCTATTACAATACCAATAATGATCTTCCATTTCACAAAGGAAAGGTATGTCTTGGCTCTTATGGTCCTCTATGTTTAGTGTGTAAACATTTTCATTCCTGTTGGAAGAATTAATAAACTCTACCTTGGATTTGTGTACTAAACTCTGGTCATTCCTAAAATTCACAAGGTATTATTCATCAAATAATTGACATATGCTAATGTGGTTGCTATTAAGACCCTAAAAAAATTAAAACATTTGAAATCAATGTTTTCCCAAGAAAAACGATCTTACATATACCAATAATTTCTCCATTAGCATTATCTTAGAAAAGTACTTTTACTCCTTTCATCTTGATAATATTTTTCAAATTAGTTTTTATTACCAGTCATATGCTGGGATTATCAACTATCCATGTAACTTGTATTGCTATTAGTACTCCCTTTAGTTACCTGAATATAAGAGTTTTATACTTTCATAACCCAAAATATCTTGGATCCAGAAATTTTAGAAAGAAAAATCTTAGGTACCCACATTTTCTTCGAAAAATATGCTTTATAAAATCCTAAATACTGGGTTTTGTTTAAGGAACAATTTTTTCCCAGTGTCCACCACACTCACACATGGTGTAGAAAGGAGCACTTTGAGGAATAAAATAATTGTTACATAAAATCAGTTTAGAACTAGTATAACGAAAACCATAATTATTCTTTAGTGGTCGAATTTGAGAATATATTGTATCAAAATTTTCCTTACATAAGGTAAAGTCTGACAAACACTTCATCAATGAAAAGAATTTCAGAAATTAGTCTAATAACTATGATCTTGTCTTCAAAAACATTAGTTTTAGAACTAGAGTTATGCTTGAAAATATTTTTCTTATAAATTACATTTTCTCGATCATTAGAAATTTTAACCTTCTAAGAATTTACTTCATTAAGATTTTTTCAAATATTTTCAAAATCAAGGGTTTTTTATCAAGATCATTAGAAAGATCTGATATTTCTTTAGTAAGTATAGAAATCGTAGAATTTTTCTTATCAAACTATTTGTTGAATTTAGAATTTTCATTCTTAAGAATCTTAGAAAAACTAGAAATTTCTTCATATGTAGGTAGAGTATTATCCTCATCAGAAGAAGATTCTTCATCCGAAGATTCATAGTATTTATCAGTACTGTAATTTTAATTCAAAGAAACATTGGTCATTGATTCAACATTGTGTGCCTTAGACATTAAATAATGATTTTCAATAGGTAGACTGACTATTAGACCAAGATTCTTCTGTCCAGAATATTCAAAATCTGATGATTCATCTGAAGAGTCTCCACCACTGGAACTCCAGGTATCATTAGCATTCAATACAAGCTTAGATTTATCTTTGTATTATTTATTTATGTATCTCTCAGAATGCTTTTCCTTTCTTCCCATTCCTTTTAAGTATAGGAAAATCAGGCCTTATATGTCTAGCTCTCTTGCATTCATACCATGTGACTTCCGATCCTTTCTTATTTTTCATTTCATTATTCTTGTATAAGGATTAAATGTTCTTCTGTCCAATAATCTTTTTCATCCTTTGAGCATGATTATCTAGTTCATTTTATGAAGATTCATTTTCACTAGATTTAGATTGTATAACAACCTTCTTATATTTGGATCGTGTAACGCTCTTGGGAGTCTTGGATTTAATATGATTTGAAGTTGCAGTTAAATCAATACTGCTATTCCCATTCTTCTTTTTCACAATATCATCACCTCTCTTCATTCTTGTCTCGAGTTAAAGAAGAGTTCAAAACAGTTCATCATGATAAATCTGAGTAACCTTTCTATTCTCAACAATAGAAGTTCTCTTGGATTCCCACTCATGAAGCATGGTGTCTATGATTTTGTCCACAATAGATTCATTATATAATCCTTTATCACGCATGGATTGTAAACTATTAACGATAGTCACAAATCTCTATTTCACCTTACATATGGGTTCCCCATAAAGAATGAATAATCCATGATATTCCTATCTGAGCATGGCTCTCCCAGATTCAACAACATTGGAGGTTCCAAAGTGTGTAACTTTATGTTTTTTTCAAATACAATTTGTTTCTTCATAAGATGAAATTTGGCTATATATATTTGTAGTCATGGAAGAAATAAATTTATTGCGTACCTTATAATTTAGTTAATATTCATGATTTTCTTGATTTGTGAAAGTACTGAATATCTTTTCATTGATTTTATATCCTCTAGTAAGCATTACAAAATTTTCCACTCCAGTATTGATAATAATTTTCTTCCTGTGATCTCACTAATATTCGTAATCATTCCCATCAAAAATAGGTGGTATTGTTGTATTTTGGTTGTTAATGGAACCAACAGTGATTCCTGCCATCTTAAGAAAAAACATTCCACACAAATTTGTAAGTTATAGATATTTGTAAACCTGGAAAATATTCATCAGCCAAAAAAAATATAAAACAAGAGTATCTCTAAGAAAAAACGAATCCGAACATTATGATTCTAAAATTATGATTCTGAAAATAATTAGATAATTAATTCTCTCCTGAAACAAATCATGAGATTAATTCAGATTGAACTAATACTTTGATACCAGTTGTTGAGAAGGTATTTTCTGTATGATATACTCTAAAATACCAAATTTAGGATCAAAATAATATAGATACTGAATGAATTATCTAATAGTGCTTAAAAATACAAGAGGGGTGAATTGTATACTTAAAAAAATTTCATTGATACATTTAAATATGATTATGTTTAAAAAGGTTGAACAAGGTAATTCACAATACCTCAAGTTCTACACACTTTCCAGATTCTGAAAATATGATTCTGAGAAAGTGATTACTGAAAACATGGTTCTAGAAAATGAAACATAATGAAACTTTATAAAGGTAATGATTCTACCTTATAGAATATATAATCTTACTAAATCAGAGTATATAAGAATAAGGAAGTATAAGATAGTTATACATTCTTCAACAATAATAATACAGTGTAAAATGTGAAACAAACAAGTAACAAGTAGTATGTCTTTTAGACCCGAAGATAAGGGTATCCAACAACCTTGGATAAAGGTCCCTTGATATTTACCTTCAAGAATGTATATCTTACCCAAACCAGGGTAAGCCCTCGAGACGAAGATCAGAGTCTATCCTGCTATCCCCGCAAGCCCTCAACTTCAAAGTAGTCGGCACCTCGGTCTTCCCCAACAAGGAAGTCCTCGAACATTAATGTAGTCATCACCTCTGTCTTCCTATCCCCAGAAGACCTCGAATGTACTCAGCAACATTCGGAGTCAAACAAAGCAATTATGAATAAGGTGTTCAGTATGCACAAAGCAATAAAGTATGTCTCTCTAGAAAACACATTAACAACATGTAATCTCAAGATTGATCAACATATTATAAGCCCTTTCAGAAGAGATCATATTTATAGGAACATCTCCAATGGTTGACTCCCTCCTCTAAAGGTCATATTTTTCGTTGAATTTGGGAGGAACCTATACACGTGTCACTACAAAAACGGTTAGTTAGAAAATGAATACACGACATCATTTTATAACAAAAACATGTCTCAAAAATAGTTACATATGAAAAAACAAATATTCAAAATGTAATAAAAAAAAGTTCATAGTTTAACTAAAAACATATTCGGTGTCTATAATACAAGGATATTAGGATTCTGTTTTCTAAGGAATTCCGAACCTGTACTCTATAGAATTCCAGAGTCTATATTTCAAGGAAATTCTGAATCTGGATTCACAAGAATTCGGATCGTGAACTTACAAAATTCAGAGTCAGAGTTCATGAGAATTCAGAGTCAGAACATAAAAAGTTTGGAGTCAGAATTCATTAGAATTCGGAGTCAGAACTTATAAAAGTATGGAGTCTGAATTCCGAGAACTTGGAGTGAGAACTCATAAGATTTAGGAGTGTGAATTTATAGAACTCAGAGTCAGAACTCATAAGAGTTTTGAGTCTGACTTCAGAGAACTCTGAGTCAGAACTCATAATAGTTTGGAGACTGAATCCAAAGAACTTAGAGTCTGAATTCGTTTCCTGAAAAAATAATGCTCTTTATCAAAGTATGATATGATTCCAGGGTTTTAGATATGAAACCGAATTTTACACATATAAATGATAAGAAATTAAAACCATGATAATGAAAAATTTCTTTGGGGAAGGAAAGTTTTCCTTATGAAAGTAAAATAGAGGGAAAAATGAAATTTTCCTTCAGATAAGGTGTTTGTGATTTTCAAAACATGAGGTTTGGTAAAGTCATAATGAATCCTTATTAACTAAAAAATATCCCCAACATGAAGGAATGTAAAATTTATAAGGAAACCTTGTTGACTCAACAAATCATGTTTTCATACCCTTATATTAATTATTATTCTTAAATATATTCCTTATTTACCCTACCAGATCATTTGATGTCATCCCATTTTATGTTTTTTTCATTTTATAAAGATATTTATTATGTTGGATGTGTCTTAGAGGGGTTCAAGTCATGTATAACTTAGTAGGAGATTGTTTTTCTCAATTACATATCAGTGTTTATGTTTAGATGTTCATAAAGGAATTGTACTTGTATTGTCATTGGGTGCTTTTTTGAATAATGATGTATATATTCTGCAGATGATATGTAATGTTAATGTATGAAATGTGAGGGTCTCTATAGTTTGTGTCAAATAGATAGTTTAGTTAAACATTATATGGAAGGATAATTATACATTAATAAGAAACATATGCACGTGTCTAGCGATAAATCTAAGGATAATGAAATGTATAGAAAAATGTCCTTAAATTTTGGATAAGGTTAGAGTGAGTGGTTTACTAAAAATTCAACCTTGTCTATATACAAAATGTATATGTGGCTTTGGAATAGATGTAAATAGGGGTAACAAATCCATCAAGATGTTTTGGGCCTGACTCAGGGTAATCTTGTACACGACAACAAGCCTTTCAACATACCTTATTCGACACTCTTAGGGGATATGATTTGGAAATTCAGGAACTATTTATGAACTATCATGTAGGATTTAAATATAATGTTCCTATTAATAACCTATTATAAACCAAGGGTGACATTAATTAATAATGGTTTCATAACATGGACATCTTATAAGTGACTTTTTCTGATTATGTGGTTAATCAATATGATATTTGTTTCTTACCATATGGTTTTTGTTGTATTCAACGGCTGGAACCTAGTGGAAATGTGTTAGTGGTGATTTTCATTGAAAATGAAATTATTTTACTCTAAGGAAACCAAATTTAATGGAGGATAGGATGAAAAATCTTGATGCTATGCTCAGACAGCTCTCTCAATCTATGAATCATGGTTGATATCCAAATGTGTAAAGGGGGAAAATATTTTTGTTGAGTCTTTAATGAGGAAACATCCAACATCAATCAGAGGGTCTTATGATCCCCTATTTTCTAAAAAATGAATCTATACTTCTAAAAATACATTTCATGTTCTTCATTGTTCAAATCATGAGAATGACATTCCAGGTATATATCAGTTTGATGGTGAAGAAAATAAGTGGTGGACTCTAATCGAAATTATAAGGCAGGAATATATGATTGAATCCATGGATTGTGTTGAGTTAAAGAATATATTTTTCAATAAGTACATGCCTCATATTCTTTGTACCAATATGGATATGTAATTTCTATAGATGAATAAAATGGATGAGGAATTTTTTGGTACCTACAAGGCTAATTTCATGAGACTTGCAAGGTACTCTTCCAGAATTATAATCCATCCCAAAAGTAACGTAGATTAATTCATTAGTGTCTTAAATCCATGTCTCATATGGATGTTGTACATAAGAGAATTTAGTAGCTATGATGAGATTGTACATTACAAAATCAGTGTTGAAATGGTGGTTGGAGTCACGTATCAATCTCATGGTTTTGACAAAAAGAGTAAGATGGAGATTAACAAAAAATATAAAAACCATTAAGGGATGAGGATAATATTCCATTTATGATCTTACTGTGGTAATAACAATGTATTAAATTACATTAATGTTTCTAATAATTTTTTTAAGTTTGTAGGGGAAGGCCATAAATAATTTTATTACTGAATTAACGGGGATAAGTTAGATAAAAAAAGATAATGGAGAGAATGTTACATAGAATGAACATCCAATAATTTATTTCTACAAGTGTAAAGAGAATATAAATTATGCTAACCACTACATGAACCCAAATTCTAGTGATTATGATCGATGTCAAGACCCTTTATGTTGTGGTAAAGGTGAAAATATCATGAAATTAATATTTCTGATGAGGTGTGGAATAACAACGTGATGAAAGGTACACTTACCATCCGCTATAGAACTAATAATGCCATATTTAATTCTGGATCTTCCAAATCTTTCATATCTAAATTATTTTATAAGTGTGTGGTAATTCCATCAAAATAATTATATGTGGAATTATAAGTGAAAACCTGTAATGGTATAATGATTGCATATCAAGTCTATGATTCCTCTCCTGTTGATGTTTTTGGTAATGTGCTTATTGAAAATCTTCCAATTCATCATTTAGTTGGATGTGATTTCATCAATGGTATGCATTATCTTTCTCTAAAAAAAATATAACATTAATTTATGAGTAATCCAAGTTATATATGACATTTCAACTTCTTCTATTATAATCTATCCATGTGATGATAAAATTGAACTTCTAATGGTGATTACATCTATTGTATGGGTTTTTATTCATATTCAAAAGAAATATTTTGCACAAATGGATGGGAAGAAAAACAACATCAATGATTTTCCAATTTTTCAGAAATTATGGATGTCTTTTCTGAAGAGTTTCTTATCCCTTCACCAAAACATGGAGTTGAGTTCTCAATAGAACTCATTCCTGGCTGTACACCAATTTTAATGACATAATATAGAATAGATCTGATTATGTTTCTAGTATTAAATAAGAAGCTCCATGAATACCTTTCTAATGGATTCATTATTCCATGTGTGGAACATTTGGGTGGAATCGTTCTTTTTATGAAAAAGAAATATGGATCAGTGTGTATCTGTATTGATTATCCAGAGTTTAATGTGATAAAAATCATGAAAAACTACCATCTTCTTCGTATTGATGACTTATTTGATGAACTCCAAGGAGATTAGTACCTTTCTAAGATTTAACATCATTCTGGATATCAACAATTGAGGTTCAAGAAAGAGGATATACCTAAGATGAAATTCTTTAGAGGATATGGACTCTATGAATATATTGTGATTCCTCTTGTTCATACTAATTACACTTATATCATCAAGTATTTTATGAATAGAGTTTTTAGATATTACCTTTTTATCTTGTAGTAGACTTTATAGATGATATTATTATCTATTAAAAGAAAAACCAATAGAATAATTATCACTAAAGAATTATACTAAAGACCATAAAGAAGGATTATCTTTATGAAACATTTAAAAGGTGTGAATTTTAGCAAAAATAGGTTTATTTTTTGTGTCACATAATTTCTATAGATGGTATAACAGTAAATCCACCAAAGATAGAGGCTATTAAATAAAGTCATAGACCAACCATAGTGACAGAGATCCATAGATTTCTTGTATTTTATGGATACTATTTATGATTTTTTAGAATTTATCATGAATATTTATTCCTATGACTAAGTTAACTCGAAAGTGTGTCATGTTCTTGGAGTACATTTCATGAAACACCAACTTCAAGTATGTTACATGAAACACCAACTTGGCATACGTTACACACAACATTAAGAATTTTAGGAAACATCATTTATTATTATAATTATTTAAATGAGATAATTATATCATAGTGGTTAATCATAGTTATATGAATAGTAATAACTACTTTTAAAATATTTCTCAGTACTTTTTCATATAAATATAACATGTTGACAATAAATGATATGATTTTTTCGAAAGTACTTATATGTTAAAAAATATTATTTTCTAGAATGAACTCTTTTTAATGTCCTTATGTGAAAAATAAAAAAAACTAATTTAAAACACATTTACAAATTTAATTTGATAACATAAACTTAGTTTTTTAATTTAAAATATCCAAATTATATGTGGGTGAAATTTTGAGATCATTCTGATAAACGTAATTTTTTGGATGATTAGTGAAAAGTATTGGATTTTAATTCAAACTACTTTTTTATCTAATTTATTTGTATGGATAAATTATATTTTAATTTGGAATAAATCATTAATTATATTATTGTTTTATAAATAAATACAACATAGTTAATTTTAACTAATTTCAAATTGTAATTGGATATAAAAACATAGAAAACTTTTGATGATTTTTACTTTAAAACACTACAGTATCGACCCAACTACTGGATTAATTTTATATTAATTTCTACAAATTATGTGAATTTAATTTGAATAATTGAATATATATTTTTAATAAACATAATTTTTAATTTCTAGTAATTTCAACTTAGTTTTTCCTAAAACAAATTAGTGAATGTAATAAAAATTAATTACATCGATTGTGGTAAAATTAAGCTTAACTGATGACAAAACATTAAATTGAAGACCCAAAATGACATAGAAACTTTTCCAAAAGACATTTTATGAAACATATTCATCCATTTAAATTCCATTATATAATATATTTTGATTATTATGACTTTTTTATTTAAAAACATGGGTACACAAAACTTTTCCTCAAAAAATGCCAAAGTGTGCCCAATCCCTTCCCTATAAATGGCCATTACTGCTCCCTCAACATAAAAACTCTCAAACCTCTTAGTCTCAGAAATATCATCCCATTAAACTTCCAAAATACCTAAATTATTCATTTATGACTCTATTTGGGCAAAAATTCCTCCGTGTATTCCCTTTGGTATAAACCAAAAGGTGTTACCTGATTAACAGGTGACACCTTCTCTCAAGATTATTTTTTTATTTTATTTCTCCACACACTCTACCTATTTATTAAATTATTTTTATAAAAAAATCATATATATAATAGTTTTTTATACAAACAAATCCATATAATGGCCAAAAAATATACTGCTTAAGTATACAATGAACTACTACCTCTCTACAAAATTATTGTTCATTTTTCCATTATCACCTCTCATGGAATAAATTATAATGGAAATTTTTTTTACATGTGTTATATATTATATTTAATATTTATTTATGCTTCTTTATTCCTTTTACAATACATACCCTTTTTAGTCTCTATTTGGTGTTGATGTGATAATTTAATTTGAGGATGTGTGGACTACCACCACCTCAAAGAGATGTGATTCATCCACACACTACATGTAATATACTAATGTTGGTTTTGGTGATATAATATGACATATATAAAATTATAATTATAATATAATTATATTATTTATATATATAGACATATAGATCATTTTCATTCCTTCTTTCAATTCGACTATAAAACCAGAAACACTGTTTAAGCATATATACAACTCAACATCTCTATGAATGGTGTCTTCCATTTCTCAATTAAAAATTCTATAGATTGTTATAACACAACAATAAATAATATAAATCAAATTTATATCATTTTTTAAATTATGGAATCATCATATAATTATAACGACCAATGATATAACATATTAAGAAACATGCGATGAACAACGAAAAAATTACCCGAAGATAAAATTTAATAAAGTATTGTTAAAAAGAGGATAATATAAGGTAATGATCCAACCATTTATGGTATTATATAATATGACATGGTTCTGTAAAATATTCAAAATAAATTTATATTTATTATACAGGTAGTTTGAATGAGTACGATGATAGTCAATACATAAGGCAAGGGGATATCATCTCACTATTTATTTTGGTGAGACGTTTTCCACTATTTTCTTTTATGTGGTGTATGTAGTACCCATTATTATGTTGTGTATATATTATAAATAAATTTATGGATATTAAAATATACATGATATGATCAATCTTACATGTGGTTATTGTTTGAAAAGTTACCAAATCCGTAAAATAGTTTTCTCTCAATTTTCATTCTTTCAGACTCATGTTTTATTATGCACATAAATCAAATTTTTAGGTGTATATGCTTCCATTTTGCATGTAATATTATTAATTTTATTATTTTTACAATATATTTAGAATAATGTAATTTCTTTTTCATAAATGGAGAGTGTGATCTGATGTTACGAATTTATAATATTTTTCTAAAAAATCACATCACTTTTAGAGATTGCCTATGTTTATGATTCATTTGATGAAATCATAGATACATCTCCCAAGAACACTCATTAGTTTTCTTATCCACTATCTTTTGAAGATATGTCCATGTTTCGGTACCATGTTTTCCACTCTTTAGAACTTAATATAATGTATTCAAGTAAAATTAGACACTCTCTCGCTTCGGTAATAAATATATTGTATTCAAATACAGTGTTTCAATAAAAAAATTGAAAGTGTTTTAAAAAATAAATTTGATCCCCAATGTCAAGGAAAAACGATTCAAAAAAAAGATTTATGTGTTTTAATGGTTTCTTTAAAAAATTTCATAGATATTTTTAATGAAAAATTTTTCCACATATTTTTCAATTTTAAATAGGATTTTCATTGTAGAAATGATTTTTTCCTAATGAAATTGTTTTAAATGGTCTTTCAAAATATGATCCCATCGATGATAAAATACTTGGGTGTTCGTCATGAATTTATGGGGAAAGTAGTAAATGTTTAAATTCATACTATTTCTTTGAATGGATTATGTTTTTATGGAATGATGTTGATAAAACCGGTTTCTCCTTGACGAGTTATATGATTTTCAAACCCACTTATTTTAATTTTTTATGTTTATGATAAAATGATTATGAAACCTATATTTTCCAAGAGGCTATGATATTAATACAATTTTATAATTCCCATTTCATTTCATGTGTTAAGATATTATTATTTATGATCTTTTTGGAACATTTATATATGATTTCATTATGAGATGTGTGGGACCTATATCATCCTACAACGTATTGTGTAATGATTTATATCTCCTGATATTGACTAAAATGGTATTGTGAATGAACGTGACTACTAATATGGACATGCAAGTAAACCATGACTACTAATATGGTATGGGGAGTTAAATAATGCTACATATATTTCAATGTGAGTTATCCATGAATACCAAGATGGTATCTGGATGGAACCTATACAACCAAGATGGTCTTGTAAGCGATACCTTGGATACTATAGAAATCATAATATATGCTTCTGTGTGTGCTAAAATTCTTTGTTTTATTCCTATGTCATGCTCTCATGTCATCTGATCTTTATTAAATTATGATTCATGTCTTATGAACTTCCAAGCATTATTCCATGATTCATGTATATGTTCTTTGATATACAGGGCATGATCTTTTATTTTCATGATCACGTTATCATACCATTATGATCCTGATTTTTCTTACTTATATATCTTGTGTACAATTATTGATAATTTGATAACAACCCATTTTTTGTTTCGTTCACCATGTTATGATGACATTTATTATATTTGATATGTCTAAGAAGGGTTATATTCATGAATAACCAAGTGAGAGATAATGTAACTCACTTATTTATTAGTTTATATATTTCCATGTTTCCAAAGGAACTCGGATAGTACGGTCTTTGGGTGCCTATTTTTATAATGTTATATGTATTCCCTAAATGTTATGTAATGTTAATATATATAATGTGTGGGTAACTATAAGAAGAAAGGTCATAGGGTGTGTTAGTGGTGATAATATTTCCTCATTTATGAGAGGAACATAGTGGATATGTAATAATAGGTATATAAGAGAATCAAAATCTAAAGAGATACAACATCAGAAACAGACACCTTAACAACTAGACCAGTAACTCACTATATTGAAAGTAAGATATAAACATCCCTGAAAAAGAAAATAATCATAGAATCGAAATTTAATCATATAAAAAAGATGATGAAAATTTATTTCAAGTCTCTATAAAACTAGGAAACCTGTATTCATAGTTGTAGAAAAGACATGCTATATAAATGTAGAAAAAATAATAAAAAACTATTTAGTATCTCGAGTATTGACCTGTATATATGTTACCAAGATTCATCATAAGGAATAAATTATTTTTAGTTGAATAAAGTGAGACACTTCTGCTTATCAAAATGTGTATATATATAATTTTAATGTGTACCAATTGTTTCCAAGATATGGTGTGAGATGAATCTCATTAGGCTACCTCCCACTAAATCTATAAGATACAACCTACAAATATAAAGTAAATTGTGTGTTGGAATTTTTAAATGTAAACCAATTATATAACATAAATATTATGATACAATATTCATCCTTAGATGGAAAGTTCTCTGAATATTTAATCTTTTAGTTAATTCATTTAATTTTAGCTATATAGATAACTCAAGTGCGTTATGAATACCAAAGAAAGTATATCATGAGGATGAAAATAATGTATCCAACGTTAAAAAAGTCATCATGTAATTATTATAATAGTAAATAGGATCAGATTTAAAAAAGAAGACATCCAATTATAATGATAATATTCAAAGAGAATCAATGATAATAACCAAGGCATCCTTGACCATAGGGGTCAATCCGAATTACTAAAATCATGAAGCCTCAATATAAAAGATCTGAGTGTAATCCTATGGGAATTTTCCAAGGAATTCCACAATAATAGATTATAACTAAGACCAAGGAAATTTTTTAGGTTTAACGGGATAAGAATGACTGGTCCCGATGGGGTGAATCCATGGAGTAACTTGTTCGGAGACACCATGTTGGATTCAAGGACTGTATCTATGTCATCCTAATCTCTAGAATATTCTGATTGGATCCTAGAAAATTATTTAAGGAACCCCCTAGAAGACATAGACCAAGTTCTATAGTTGTTATCTCCCTTATAAACTAGCTTCTTGAATTAAAATGGAATCCTATGAGTTCTCAAGTCATTCCCTTAGGAATCCAAGGAAAGATAATTCTTGGACACTCTTATAAACATGAAGTGGTATATATTAAATAGAAACCTTAAAGGTAATTAATTTTATAATTACTTCCACATAATATTCATTCCATTAAATAATTCATAATTTTCCCTCTATTTCCTATAGTATTGGGTGAAAAGGTTAATTTGGATATGCCACTAATTACAACATTAATTCCATATTCAATTGTTCGGTTTACTCTATTATTATCAAAAACATGAAAATGTGGGATATTTATATGCATCCAATTCCATTTAACTCGAATTAACTAGGCCAATTGATATACAAAAATGTAATTTCCATTTAATAATTTAGTGGTTTATTTCTTAATTAAAAATATTTACCTTAGAATTTTGAAGTGATACTATAATATTATAGACATTAACATTTCATTCAATTAACTAAAACACATAACACTCTCATGGTAAAGTCCTATCCACATGAACGATGGCATAGATAGTCATAATGAACCATTGAAATCATAACAAACGGAAAACTCCCTACTTGGGCTGGTCATCATTGAGGACATAACATCCAATGATGAGGAATATATATATGAGATGTTCAAGAATATGCGTATGATGATTATATAAAAGGAATATGAATACAATAGGCAACTCCTAATGAAATTAGTGTGTTAACAATGATTATAGTTTATAAAATGGTGGAACATTAGGGGTGATTCTTATGTCACCTACCTTAAGCTCATACAACTCTTATCATCTAGTATAAGCCGTTATTTTTTCTAGGATCAGAATATAACTTGTGAATATATCATCCCCCTACACATAGGGCATATGAGACCAGGTCAAAATAGCATCAATGAGGGAATGAAAAATGAAAAACATCTAAAAATGAATAGATTACTTACTAATGTGCATCTAATGAGATAAAATTTTTTCAAATTGAACTTCATATGATGAAGATATTAAATAACCTAGTAGAAGTGAGAATGATAAAATCTATGGGGGGGAAAGCCTCATATATGATGGAGGAGGAAAATAAGAGGGATGTAGAGTTTAACTATATTTCAAGGTAATTTTAGAAATTTAACCCTAAAATTGGATGGTATGGTTTGGTCGTGTGGGTTTCGAAATCATGCACTAATAATGAATCATTCATGGTTTATGTGGGACCCCACATGGCCTTCCCACATGGTTTTAGAAATGTTGTTCCAACCATCTAGGTGGCCCTTATAAAAACTACTAAGGTCCGTTACTGGCATGCATCCCATGGCACCCTGATTGGATAATCCATGCACCCCCACATTCCCATATAAAATTCCCCACTTGGTTAGGGGTGAACTGTCTCAGTTGGGTCCCACGATTTTCACTAACCATGTGACCCAGAAGTTTCTTACACCAGTAATGTCTATGGGCTCTTAATAAGCCTGAAACACCCATGAAACCACTTTAACCTCTTTAGGAATTCTATCTTGGTCCAGAAAATATGTGATACAAATAATTAATTGATCCATATATTATATAAAAAACTGGTTTCTTGCATAAATAATCTTTAAAGATAACTCTTATGTATAAGACCTCAATACCATGTGGATTCTATGTTTTAGAACCTTGTCACTAATGGTATCTATGAAAAAAATATCCTTTTTTGAGGTTATAGAAATAAAATATGAACAATAAACAATATCTCTTTAATATAAAATCTAGAAACTATAAAAATATAGTTCCTTGACATTAGTATAGAAAAATGATATGAATACATCAGTCACCAACATTAAGGGTATTATGAACAAAAATAAAACAATTATGACAAAGAAGATAATAATATTATTATGAAATCACATTTAATATTTTCCTAAAATCCCATAGTGAATATGATGAACACTATGATATAATTAGAATAAATGAATAATTTGATTTTGAAACAAATTTTCACACTAAAAAAGAGAATGAAGGTTTACAAATGAAATCAAATTAATGTTAATTGATAAATTATTAAATTAGAGAACTATTTTTAAGGAATATTGATGTACAATGTAGATTTCCTGGGCCTCCAAATAAATCTATTTATAGGATTTCCATCCTTCGATAATGTTTTATAATCATTTTGGGGATCTTGAATCAAAATACATACAATTTAAATGTATTTCTACTATTGTTTTCAAAAGAATAATGATCCCTTAAAAAACATAACTCAAAACATTGAAGCGAGCACTTATTCAAATATAATTCAATATATTATTATATACGAAAATTATTTAAGAGAGAAATATATTATCAAAAACAGAAAATTTTTAATATCAAACTAATTAAAAAATTGGATGTATATTGAAATCAATCAATAGAATGTTTAAAACATTTCCTAAATAATTGGTCAAATATAACATATAAATATCTCCTATATTTATTCTATAAAATTAAAAATATTGTTTAAAAATAGTTTTCCACATTAAAAAAATTTACAGTATCAAACATTAATGATATTTCATTAATAATGATAAAACATGTTTAAATGATATTTTTATTATAAAATAATATATTTGAAATATTAAAATCAAATAAATAGACTCAAATTATTAATAAAAATATTTGAGTTTCATGAAGTAAAAATATTCCAAAAAAATAACAATATTAATATTTATTAAAATAAGATTATAAAAATGTTAAAATACTTCACACATAATCTACAATAATAATATTAATGATTAAAACCATTAAAACAATCTAAATAGTTTTATTAGTATAAATCAAATCCAAATACCATGAAAATATGTAAAATAGAGTAACCTGAATATTTACATTTTTTCATACCTACAAGATCGTGTTTTTCATAAATGTGTATTAATGATTCATATAATATATAGGTTATGTAAAGGTAAAATAGAAATCCACTGTCATCTATAATGGTATTCTGCATTTTGTAAGGTCAGCAATGATTTTCATGTGTCGGTTAATGGTATACAGATATATTATGTAAGGGTAATTAAGAAATTCAACTTTCTTTATAAATGTATGCAATAGGATATGTAAAGTTAAATAGAATAGTGAGTATGGGTAAAAAAATAATTTCATATCTCACTTATGGATAAAATTATGTTGTGTAATGATAAATATAATTTTAATCTCCATGCATACATGTACACCCGTCCTCATGTAAGGGTAACAAGGAGTTTTATATGGGTAACCAGATATTTAAACAATGTACTTAAGGATATAAAATAACATTTTAAGGGTATATAGATAAGATAAAATCATGCATAAAATTAAATCGTAATTTAAAAAATACATTTCAATGAACAAAATATGCTAAGAAATTGTATCATGAAAAAAATAAGACTTCTGTAAGGGTAAAAACGTATTTTAGATATTCAATAATTCACCTAAAAAAATACAGAAATAGAGAGAGAGATAATAATAATAAAATTAAATTAGGAAATAGTAAATAAAAAAACTAAAATAAAGTTATTATTTTAAATAAAAACAAAAGAATCATATTATTTAAATAATAAAAAACATGAAGATTGGTTATTGTCATTAAAATAAAATAATTGTGATAAGCACAACATTTAGTTGGTTTTAAAGAGTTTTATTGGACTTTTTATATGTCCAAGAATTGAGCACTTTTTTCCTGAACCATGTTGAATCTCTGAGAAAGTGTGTTTAAAGTGGAATAAAAACTTGGGGTAGAAAATAGTTAAGCCATGCAGCAAATAAAACTGTTTTTTCTTTTTTGAGAAAACATGCATCACCTTCTAGTAGAAGAATGTGTGGTTTTTTCTTGATTTTTAAAACCTTGTTAACAAACTATGCATATTCCTATTTGAGGAAATAACCCTCACACGATGGACACATGGCCTATAAAATCATGCATCCAAACCATGTGGAGAAGAAATAATTATCTAAAAATCTATATTAACATCCATTTATTTTCTATTTTGACTCTCTATTCATCCTATTAATCGCCATAAAAACATAGAGACACCAGTTCCCTACTAATAGAATTTTTCTCCATCTGACCTTCACTCTGGATTATTCAAGTGTGTTGATGAGTGTGAACTATGATAAGTGATCCATGAACCTATTTTCTATATGTTTCATTTTGATTGACCCATTTTCATTAAAGAAAATTCAATTATATGAAATTTTGTTTCCCAATCAATGGATTTGGACTCCATACCATGAATAATTATTGGATAATTACTAGGAAGGTTGGGGATCTAGAATGTTGGAGGAACCTCGTCTACCAATATCGATTATTTAATCGTTGATATATCCTGAGAGTTATATTGGTGTAAACCCCTCGTTGTTGTCTTGGAATCATATAGAATCTCATTATAGTTCCTTGAAATGATTAGGTTTTGATCGGGTATAGGTATTCTTGGTGTATAGGCTCAATCTAGTCAGAGATAGGGTATCATCACATGATGGATTTTTCAGTTGGTCTTCAATAAGATAATGGTTGGATGTTTCAAACTATTTGGGTACCTTGTATACTCTATTTTCATTAAAGTGATACTATTATTGGCAAGGTTTTTTAGACAATACATATAGTGATTCAATGTGTGTGTAACCCATGAGAACCATATATAATTCTAGATTCTATTAGTATTTTTTTATAACTTAGTATTCAAATTTTTATATTGATCACAAGTACTTGTGCATTTCTAAATATTCTTATAATGAAATGATATTTTTATCTTTTATATGGTCAACCAATCTGTGTGTAATTATGATGCCATTGGAGGTATTACTTTTTGTACATAGATTAAGTGGACAATCAGATAATAATATCACTTGTAAAGGGGAGAGAACAAAAAATTAGATGTTGAAAATGAAGTACATGAATACAAGGTAGGGGTATCATGACCTTGTAGCTAAAACTATTATAGTGGAATCAGGGGTATGTCGTCCTTGTGGGCAGACCCAAGCTATTGATATGATACTATGACCTTGAGGATTGGACAATAAATGGTATAGGGTTTGATGACCTTGAGGCTTGACCCATGGTGTCTTTGGGGTGTGATGGACTTGTATTTTGAATAGACATGTTTTCTTATAACTATTGAAGGATATATTTACCATCCTAGTAGTTAGCTCTTGATCACTTACAACATTCTCAAGATTATACATCATATATGAAAATGAGGGTGGTAAATCTTTGGGTTATTGTATAATTTTTATAAAACTAACACTTGAAATATGATTGTTTATATTTTATTGTGCATTTCGTTTTATAATGAAATACACATGATATAAGGGAGGTTGGATTAAGGATTCATTGGTGGTGTCCAACATGGTTTTATTACAGACAACATACCTAGGATTCTCAATGTCCTTGTATACATCTGGATTTTATATCTATATAAGGGAAAGGGGGACATGTAATACTAATGAACTATGTAGAATGGAGCAGGCAGTAGTATCAGGACGAGCTCCGAAAGATTCTGTGGGGTTTTATTTATAGTTTATTTACACTTAATATACTATGTATTGTCTTTCCACATTAGAGACTTGTATTATTTACTTGTAGAACATGGTATATTCTTTAATATACATTTAATTTACATTATTTTTCATAATTATTCTCTTGGTTTCTTATTTTATTTATAATATGGGGTATGTTTTACTGTTAATGAGGGTATAGTCTCTCGACTACATCATTAGATTCTCACTGATAGTTGGAAGCCTTTTGTGTATAAGGAGTAATGCATGAGGTCTTGTGGGATCTCCACTCAGGTATTATTATGTAAAATCTAGTTTGGGGAATTACAAAATGTTATTAAAATCTATTTTTACTTATTTTTTATAATGGTTTTTCTAGTACAAGGTAGAAAATTAATAGTTTTTATGAAACAAGGGTGGGAGATTTTCCATGTGTCTTTCTAGGTCAAGTATAATGGACCTCTAAGTTACTATTTATGGGATTAATTTTAAAACATAATGTGGTTTGGGTGCACTCAAGCATCATGAGTATGAACGTAGGATCATATTTCCTATATATATATATTGTGTGATACATTGTGGTTCATTAATTAAATTTCTTGAATTGTTCATTATTTTGTGAAATATATCCACTGCATAGTGATATCATATATCTATGTAAGACATATTTTTTTAATATTTAGAAATTTTTATGTTATATATATATGTTGACTAACATGCATGTGTGGGGGATTAGTAATGAGAATTAGGTATAACTAGAATGTTTATACCGAGTGAGGGTTTATCACCGAGGATATATATTACAATAGAATTGTTTAGGTATACCTTATAACTACATTATTTGTTCTTAAATGAAAATTGTAATGTTCATTTATAATGTTTTATTAAAATTTTAAAAAATTATGCCTTAGAGAAACTAGAATGCACTTCATTGTGAAGATAACTATAATACTCATACTAGGGTGGACATTCCAGTTCAACCACAAAATGTGTAGGGTGATGCACCTGAGCATGCTCATATACCTAATCCATTAGATCAGGTGTTGGAGAAACTCTATCCTTGTGTCTTAAAAATTTTACCCACCCATATAATATGAGTAAAAAGTACAATGTAATATTATACATCCAACTCTTAGTTATAGTATCCCTTGTATTTCATAGGAACTAAAGGATCATGATATTCTAGGTACTAGATAGAAATCAGTGATGGAATATTTACATAGTCAAGACACAAAAGGACTTAATATTAAATATTTCATTATTTATTCTTTAGTGACCTACCTAGAGACAGTGGGGCTTCATGGGAGATATTTATATATGAGATGTCTTTTCATATGATTCCTTTCAGAAACTATTATTTGGGTAACTATTTCCAAACACATTGAAGTTATTCCATGCCGTGAAAATCATAGAGTGTCAATAAGGATCCATTATGATATCTTTTTTCTCCACATATTTCACTATAATTTTTTAACACCTCTCTATTTTATAAATGTGGCATTGAAGGCCATATGGTTCAAGATTTGTCTTCATCTAGATATCATAGGGATAGTTAGAAGAGATTACCTAATGACAAACCCGTAGGTTTTCTATAAGGAATTGACTATTGACAATGTATTAGAGGTGGTTCAAGTATTTGATTTTATTCTAACCATTATTACTCATATTGGTAGACATTAAACTATTGTAGTGAGTGTCTCCTATAGTAGTAGTAAGAGGAAGATTGATGGTGTGCAATAGGGTAGTAGTAGGATGGTTGATCAGAGTATTGATTTTTATTCTCCCTCAGGAGGCGTTAAATCATGCTTCAAATATGTAAGGATCAGATATTGCCATAGCTTTTCCAAGAACCACAGAAAAAGATTCTAATGTGTTGAAATAAGATGCATCTTTAGTAGTTTTTCACCATTCATTTGAGTTTTTGTTTTTTCATTGGTGTTGGAAAGGAATACACTTCAACCTAGGGATCTAGTTCGCATCCTCGTTAGTAGTTTTAGACTGGTCATACGACATTGAATCAAAATATTTATTCACCACAAGGTCTAGTCCAGGGATCTGAGATAGATTGAGTGTATGCGAGAGACTTTGTTTTTGATGACTAAGAATATAGACCATTGACCATTCAAGGTATGGTCTTAATTGTCACGAATTGGACCAGATACCCTAGTACCGTGAAAACTAGGCTGACACTAACATGGTCTGATGGGTGTTCCTGATCCCCATGGGTTGGTGACTATGACCTAGAATCATATAATATTAATGTAGAAATGAATTTTCCATATACACAATTGACGAAGCACATTAAAAGTCAGCATGCATACAATAAAAGCAGTATGTGGAGGACTATACCAGGTGTTAAATAGGAATAAAAAACCAAATTACCATAAAAAATTACCAGAAAATAGGATTACCAACAAAGTCCCAATGTAAATAGTAACAGAAGCCCAAGAATCGGCAATAAGAACAACCTTCAAGTAGTGATTTACCATTTCTCTAACATGTATGGATATAACATAAAAACACCCAATGGAACAAGTAGAGTGTGAGCTAAATCCCTAGTAAGTTCTGACCAAGGATTACATAATAATATTCCACATTGAATAATGTAATAAAATATTAAATTTTAAATAAATAGGAATTGAATATAAAAAGTTTATTTAAAACAAATCATTCTTTATATTTCTTACAATTTTAATATTTCTAACATTGCCTTAAGTAATCATTTTGTATAAAACAGTTTACGTAAATTCACAACCCATGGGATTAATAGTTTGTATGAAATAGAATATATTTAAATTACTAACATCAAGTAGCATGTCTATATTATAAGAGGTACCATAGTTCTAGGTTATGAGATACCCTAATACATAAATAGTTATCAAACAATATGTATGAACACGTCCCTTACACACCTGTCAATAAGTTACCCATCCCTATCCCATCAAGAATGTGACATTCTAGATCTCTATTTTTAATGATTCAATTTTTCAATAAAGTGTTATATTGAATAAATCAATAAATACCTAGTATGACTTGTTCTATAACAAATATAAATCATGGTAATTTTATTTTAAAACTTTTTAAAATACAATTGACCCCATTTTTCCATTTCAATATGACAACTTTTATTTAAAAACTATAATGGGTTTTCAATAAAACCACTCCTTTTACAAGATAAACAACTAGGTTTCTATCAAAATAATCTTATTCCATTTTTGAAAATATGACCTTGAAATCAATTTATTAAATTCAATTTCACAATTTGAATTAAAAATTTTAATTTTCAATATTTTCCATCATTTTCATAAACACACCCCAATCAATAAGAATTTGGGTTTTCCCAAATTTTATGGAAAATTAGGTTCAAATGGTCATATTACATAAAATTTGGATTCAACAATATAATTTTATTTAATTTAATTATATAAAAAATCATGGGTTAAATAGATTTTAAATTATTAAATAGAACCAGCTACCACATGATCACTGGATCAAGAATCCTAAATTCAAAAATGGAAAACTCCAATGAAGAATTCTGGAAACAAAGATAGGAGAATAAAACCTATATTCAAGATCCAAAAAATTGGGGATTAGATCCTCTGACAACATGGAGATATAATAAACCCTAAGGAGGAGAGAGGAGAGAATGGATGATAGAGAATATGGAAAACGAATTGTCACGAAGGGATCGAATGTCATTCCCCTATCTTAGATTTTCTTCTCAATGGGTGTATAAGGGAAAAAAGTACATTTTGGGATCCTCTAAAGAAAAAACCCGCATTATGTTTGAATAATAATATCAGGCACTTAAACCAAGGTCTTTTGGATTTATTTCGTTGATTTCCAGATTATTTAAATCTCGTACAAATGTTTAGTATGTAGGGTTGCACAATAAGAAAAATTGTGTTCCCATTTTTTCCAAGGTGTGTAGTTTTTACTAGTGGGGAACTGTCACACCCGAGACTTTTATGAGAAATATTTTTGTTTTTATAAATAATAAATGGAATCCTTCACTACACACAACACTAGATTTCCTTGCTTTACACGCAATCGCGACCTTCCTCGATAGCTTGCGTCGTACGCAATACCGAGTTTCACTAAACAATGATATGATATTAAAATATTATTAAAACTAGCCGTTATGAATAGTAATAACCACTTTTTGAAATTTTATAAATTTTATTTTTCATAATGAACTTCATTTTTGGATTCGGAACATCGAAATTAGCATAGGGTGAAATTTTTTTATTTTTCTAAAAACATTATATTTATGATGAATAGTGAAACCACTAAGTGGTAGTTAAAAAAACTGAATTTTTCATAAAACATAATTTTACCACTTCTGTGAGTGGAATTTCAAAAATCTGAGTGACACGGTTGATGTCAGTAAGTAAAATGTGGTTCAATGAGATGAAAATAATTTTTGGTGAATAGTAACAGTTTACTTTTATTTACCACGGTTAAAAGTAAATAGGGTAATTAAGGGTAAAAATGGTATTATTATTACCCTAAAACATGTCCTAATTATATTGGATAAGTGTAATTCGACCAAAAGCAACCTTACGAATAAAATATGACCATTTAGGCCCACTTGGATTAGATTAGGACATTAATTATTAATATATTTAAAGAAGGGTTAAACAAGTTAAAATCAAAGTTTAATAAGTATATCATTTTTAATATAGGGTTATACATAAGATAAATTCGACTATAAATATTCATTATAAAGATAAAAATGTTTCCTACATAATGGTATTTTTTTTTAATTTTTAGACATTAAATAATATAATTTATTTATGACATAATGATGATGGAGTAATTATCTTATTAATGAAATATTGACATAATTGATGTTATAAATACCCAAATAAATATAATTTGATACATTTTTTTGAATTTCACTAATTTTCTAGGTTAAAATAAACTGTTAGTATTGATTTAATTAACTTATTTCGAACTATACATTCTGTTATGATTTTCACAAAAATCAATTACTAAATAGTGTTAAAATTGACCTAAAATAGTTTTCAAAACAAATATTATATTATTAATTGTTATTTTAGTCCTAAAAATCTACGGTTCGGTCACATGACATAGATAAGGTTATATATATTAATAATAAACAACTTAGGATTCGTTTGGCTGCATATAGTAAGTTTATTAACCTTATAGTATAAGAACACAAGAAGACACGGTAAAGTAAAATTATTTAACTTAATGTTAAATCTAAATGATAAGGTCACAATAGGAATCTAAACATGTCTAAATTCTATTGGATGAGAGGATTTAGACCCATAACCATCTTATCTTAGAAATAAATCAATTTGGAGCTATTTAAAGCTGAATTTGGCTTTATAATAAAATTATTTTTAGTTATTCCAAAGGTGCCCCTCTCCTCCCTTATAAAAGGGAACCTCCTCCCTCTCCTCCTTACACCAATTTGAACCTTCAAGCTTGGCCAAACCCTGAAAAATTCTCTTCTCCACTTCCCTAACAACATCCTAGAGGTCCTGGTCATCTTCAAAGACCAATTTTAGTACCCTAAGAGGAGGACTCAAAGAGGCACTTCAAAGAAGAGGTAATGTTCGTTACCGATTCTTTCAACTTTATTTCTTCTTAAACTTATTATTATTAGTTTGTTTCATTATGAAGTAACAACATAAGTATCACTCATATACTTATATTTTATTATAAGTATGAAACAACCCTATTTCACCATCTATCCATCCTACGGAAAACGAAATCACAGCGCGTGCGTACGTTCGGAATACCGTCTCCACGCCGTGGTGTAATCTATTTTCCACCACAACCATACATGGATGGGTATAATGGTGTAAATAATAACTATATATGATTATTATAAATTTATATTGATTATGAAATAGTATACATACACTCCAATACAATTCCACGATCATGAGAACGATATCATCGCTCGTGCGTACGTACGGACTACCGTCTCCACAACGCGATGAGATTCATTCTCCACGTTAACCATTCATGAATGATTATAATGTATATATAATAAGTAATCATGAAATATATGACATAATAATGATACTGTATTTATTTTTATATATATGTATGTCATCTACTTAATTCCATTCAACTCAATAAGGAAACAAAAACAGTGTTCATGCGTACGTACGGCCTACTGTCTCCATGAACGGTGTATTTATTTCCATTTACTAATCTATTATATATATGTATATTCTGAATATATATTATATATAAATCATTTTTTATATTCTGGAATTAAGTAATCATGATCTATGTAATCTTATGAATAATTACAAGTCAAAACACGGACGACAAATGAAACGATTTAACCCAAAACGCTCTTTAACATGGAATTTACAAAAGAACAGGTAATATAAAGTCATAAGTGAACCATATATGATATAATAACAATTATTATGATTCCGAAATAAGTCAATGACATTATTTAAATCATTATACAGGAGGTTCGGACACTTACGAAGCAAATCAGAACTAAGGTAAGGGATATATCACAATATCATTTTTATCCGAGATTGTTTATACTTTCAAATTTACTGGGGTGTATTTTATCATCCACATCCATGTTTCCTCAATATGTAATATTATTTCCATCCACCTAAAATTTTTTAAATCCAATTTAATCTTCGGTGAGTTTTTAGTAAAAGATTTGAAAGAAATATTTTGTCGTTTTTCATATGAGGTACTTTTTGACTTTTCCGACAAAAGGACGAGAAGAATGTTTTTTACCGTATACGCCATGAATGGATTTTAAAACATTATTTCCAAGAATCTTCCTTTACAAGTTTTCATGTTTATTTTTGATCAACTTCTTTTAGTTTAAAATTGTATGACATGTTATGAAAGGAAAAATGTTTTTGAAGTAGAAATGATATTTTCCTCAAGAATGGAGTTCAAGAGTTTTATCAAAATTATTTTCCATATTAGATAACATAGGGTTCTGTTTCTATCCCTATTATTACATGGATTTGATTATGTTGCGATGGAAATATTTTTATGAATTCATTTATCTTATATGAATTGTTTTATGATGTCACGATGTTTAAGATTCCCATTTTTATTACATGGGTTATGCTATGATGTATGGTTTATGATTTTTTGTCACACATAAGAATGGTATCATTATGAGATGGGTGGGACCTATATCTCCCTCCAATTCATTGGGTAAAGATTTTATATCTCATTAGATAAACATGGTTGGAACGGCAGGTTAAACCGGTTCAGTGAAACAGGACTGAAATGGGGAGTGAACTCGGTTCAGAAATGGACTTTATCCACTAAGATAGTCTTGGCAATGAGTCTTGACTAATAAGAATTGATTCTCTATGATTATGTGTGTATTCCACAAATTTTCATGTTTTATGTTATGATTATTGTGATTACATTTCACTACTATGATTTATCTCATGTTATGAAATTATGATCTTTTTTGCAGGTAAAGATTTCCAAAATGGCATGTTCTTATGAATATGATGTGATTGATATTTCTTTTGTTTACCCTTACTGAGCATTTCAGCTCACCCTTTTATGTTTTCTTTTCCCTAGGATATAAAGAAAGGTTTTAGGTAAGAAAAAAAGGGATGATCTTTATGGGAGATGTTGAAAATCATTCACCACGATTAGAAGATTATATTACAAGTTTCCAAAGACACCAAAATATTACTGTCCTTGTGTGTGTGTTTTTGTTATTTACTAAGTATTCCGCAAAATTAATGTAATTTCCATGTACGTTAAGCTTTGGGTCTCTACATTTGGTATCAAAGGAAAGGTATAGTCATCCTTTGGAAACTAGGATATGAAAGCCTTAGTAAGAATCCTAAGGATAAGTCTAAGCATAGAACACAATCTTAGTGTTTTAGAAATGGCCATGAATAAGCTAGGATAAGACCTTAAGTGTGAAATTTTATTCTTGATTATGTGGTTTTACTATTATAATTATTGTTGCTCACACTATTCTTCTTGGTTTTAGTCAATGGCTGGAACCTGATGGAACCACGTTAATGCGGAATGCGACGGGCAATGCAATGATTGTCCCCCTGAGCAACCAAACGTTATGGGAGCTGGAATGAAAAATCGTGTAGCCATGCTCACTCAACTTTCTCAAGCTATGAATCATGCAGGACTTCCAAACGAGCAAAAGAAGGAGAAACATTCTGTTTAATACTTAATGAGACAGCGTCCACCTTCATTCAGCGGGTCTACTGATCCATTAGTTGCTGAACAATGGATTAGTACTACTGAAAAGATATTTTCAGTTCTTCAATGTTCTGAATATGATAATGTCATCTTAGCAGTGTATCATTTGGAAGGTGATGCTGATCAATGGTGGAATCTTATCAATAATATGAGGCAAAGAGATGAAATTGAGTCCATGGAATGGGATGAGTTCAAGAACTTATTTTTCAATAAGTACTTCCCTCGTATTCTCCGAACAAAGATGGAGAAAGAGTTTCTTGAACTGAAGCAAAAGGATGATGAATTTGTTGGTACCTATGAAGAAAATTTTATTAGACTTGGAAGGTATGCTTCTGATATTATTATCCAACCTGAGAGTAAGATCGATCAATTCTTTGGTGGCTTAAAACCAAGTCTTCGAAGGGCGCTAGCCATAAGGGATTTTAATAGCTACGAGGAAATCGTTTGATGTGCTCTCAATGTCCAGATGGAGATTGGAGTAACCCATCAGTCATATGGGTTTGATAAGAAGAGGAAAATGGAATTAAAAGGAAAATCTAAAGAGCACACTGAAAAGAAGATGAGCTTTCCCTTATGCTCAATGTGTGGAAAGAAACATGGAGGGAGTTGTCTAAAAGGGGCAAGTAAATGTTGCAAATGTGGAAAATAAGGTCATAGGGCATTTGAATGCCGCAATGATGGGAAGAAGATGTCTAATGATGCAAACAAAGGAAGGGATACACAGAATGAACCTACTACACTTCAATGTTTCAAGTGCAAGGAGATGGGGCATTATACCAATAAATGCCCAAATCCAAGGGTTGATGATGATGGTTGACGTCAACAAAATCTTAAGGCTAATGACAAAGGATAGTCACATGCAATTTCTATCAGCAATGTGGAGTACGATAACTATGTGGTGAAAGGTACACTTACCATCCACTCTAAAGTAGGAAATGTTTTATTTGATTATGGATCCACCCACTCTTTTATTTCTGAAGAATTTTCTAAGGATATCACCGTATTAACTCAACAATTAGATGTTGAGTTAGCTCTGACAACCCCTAATGGCACAACAGTCACATAAAAAGTTTATAATTCATCTATGATCGAAGTTTGTGGGAAAGTGCTTCCTGCAAAACTTGTGATCCTTCCTATAGTGGAATTTGATGTGATTCATCACATGGATTGGCTTTCTTTATATGGATCTCATATCAATTTCCAATGAAGGGAAGTCAAATTTCATATTCCAGATCAATCTCTGATCGTCTATCAATGCAAGGATGAACATAACCTTCCAGTGGAAATTTCATCCATCTTATGGGTCTTGATTCCACTAAATGAAGGTTATTTGTCTCAAATGGTTCGTGAGAAACTCACGATTAATAATATTCCCATTGTACGAGAGTTTGATGATGTCTTTCCGAAGTAATTACTGGGTCTTCCACTAAATCGTGAAGTTGAGTTTTCAATAGAACTCGTACCGGGTGCTTTGCATATTTCAAAAACACCTTATAGAATGGCCACAATTGAGTTACAGGAATTGAAGAAGCAACTCCAATAAAATCTTGATAAAGGGTTCATACGCCCTAGTGCGTCACCTTGGGGAGCAGCTGTTCTGTTTGTTAAGAAGAATGATGGATCAATGAGACTCTGCATTGATTATCAAGAACTTAACAAGATCGCTATCAAGAACAAATATCCTCTCCCACGCATTTATGACTTATTTGACCAACAACGCGGTGCTCAATACTTTTCCAAGATTTATCTTCATTCAGGGTATCATCAATTAAGGGTCAAAAGTGAGGATATACCAAAGACGACTTTCTGTACAAGGTATGGACACTATGAATTTATAGTAATTCCATTTGGTCTTACTAATGCCCCTGCTATCTTTATGGATCTGATGAATAGAGTCTTTAGAGACTATCATAATCATTTTTGGTAGTTTTTATAGACGATATTCTTGTCTATTCAAAGAGAAAGGAAGAACATGAAGATCACTTGAGAATTATATTGAATACCCTATGAAAGGAGAATCATTATGCCAAATTTACCAAGTGTGAATTGTGGCTTCAAAAAGTTTCATTTTTGGGTCACATAATCTCAAAAGAGGGGATATCTGTGGATCCAGCAAAAACAGAGGTTATCGAAAGATGGTCGAGACCAAAAATAGTAACTGAGATCCGAAGTTTTCTTGGTTTTGCTGGATATTATCGATATTTTGTGAAAGATTTTTCATGATTATCTAATCCACTCACCAAGTTTACTCAGAAAGGAGTTAAGTTTTTATGGATGGAGGAATGTGAAGAGAATTTAAAGGAGTTGAAAAGAAGGTTATCCAATGCACCTGTGCTCACACTGCCTTGTTGTAGAGAAAGGTTTGTGATCTACAGTGATGCATCCAAGAAGGTATTGGGGTGTGTTCTTTTGCAAAATGATATGGTGATAGCTTATGTCTCACGACAGTTGAAAATACATGATCAAAATTACCCAACTCATGATTTGGAGTTAGCTGCGGTAATCATTGCATTAAAGATTTGGAGGCATTATCTTTATGGGGAAAGGTGTGACATTTATACTTATCATAAAAATTTAAATTATATTTTCACACAAAAGGAGCTGAATATGCGCCAAAGAAGATAGTTGGAGCTGATTAAGGATTACGACTGCTCAATCCATTACCACCGTGGGAAAGCAAACAAGGTGGCAGATGCATTAAGTCGACAAGACCATGCCATTTTATCCATGATGACGATCACAAAAGATCCAATATATATGGATTTACAAAGGATAGATCTTGGAATTATAATGAAAGGGGAAAATCGTATCTTTCTCAAATTAATGTTCAACCATCTATACATTTGAAGATTAAAGAGGCACAAAAAGAATATGTCGAGTTTCAAAAGAAGGTGATAAATGTTCCTGAATTCAACCTTGATTGTGATGGGATAATAATGCTCAAGAATTTGGTTTGTGTACCTCCCATCCCTAAATTAAAGAAGGAGCAGCTGGATGAGGCTCATAGTTCTTCATTCTCCATTCATCCTGGAAGCACGAAGATGTATAGGGACCTAAAAGAGTACTTCTGGTGGGATGGCATGTAAAGAGATGTTGCTGAATATGTCTCTCGATGTTTGGTTTGTTAGCAAGTTAATGTTGAATGACAGAAGTCTAAGGGGATGTTACAACCATTACTGATACCCGAATGGAAATGAGAAAACATCACTATGGACTTTAACACCAGACTTCCTAAAACATCCAAAGGCAATAATGCTATCTGGTTCATAGTTGATCATCTTACAAAGTCTGCACACTTCATCGCTATTAGAGAGGATTTCTCTCTGGATCAGCTTGTCAGGATATATGTGAAGGAAGTGGTATGATTGCATGGAGTACCACTTTCTATTATATCTGATCGGGATCCTAGGTTTACGTCAATGTTCTGGAGAAGTCTTCACCATACTCTGGATATAGAGTTGAGTTTCAGCACTGCTTATCATCCTCAGACAGTCGGTCAGTCTGAGAGGACAATTCCAACTCTAGTAGATATGTTGAGCGCTTACTCTATGGATTTCAAAGGTGGTTGGGATCAAAACCTACCTTTGGTGGAATTTTCTTATAATAATATCTTTCACTCTAGTATTTAGATGGCTCCTTATGAAGCTCTCTATGGAAATAAATGTAGGACTCCAACTTGCTAGGATGAAGTTGGGGAAAAAAGCTATTAGGACCCAATCTCGTTGATGAAATGGAAGAAAAGGTCAGATCTATTCAACAACACATAAGAGAAGCTCAGAGTCGACAGAAAAGTTATGACGACAACCAAAGAAAAGGCCTAGAGTTTGAAGTGGGTGATAAAGTGTTCTTACGAATACCTCCCTGGAAGAGGGTCATGAGATTTGGAAAGAAGGGGAAGTTGAGCCCTAGATATATCAGTCCTTTCGAAATACTGGATCGTGTTGGGAAGGTAGATTACCGATTGGCGCTTCCACCGAATCTCTCTCAAGTTCATGATGTGTCCCATGTATCTCTCCTGAGAAATTACTTACCTTATCCTTCACATGTACTCAGCTCAGAAGTTGTACCGCTATAGCAAGATCTTTCTTATGAAGAACAGCCGATAGAGATTCTAGATTGTAGCGAAAAAGTCCTACGAAACAGGACCACTCGATTTGTGAAAGTTTTATGGAAGAACCACCAATTAGAAGAATCCACATGGGATCTTGAGGATATGGTAAGGGAGAGGCATACTCATCTGTTTGTTACAAAGGGACGAATTTTGAGGGAAAAATTCATTTTAAGGGGGGTAGAATGTAACACCAGAGACTTTTATGAGAAATATTTTTGTTTTTATAAATCATAAAATGAATATTTCACTACACACAATACTAGCTTTGCTTACTTTACATGTAATCGTGACATTCCTCGATAGCTTGCATCGTACGCAATACCGAGTTTCACTAAACAATGATATGCTATAAAAATACTATTAAACTAGCCGTTATGAATAGTAATAACCACTTTTTCAAATTTTATAAATTTTATTTCTCAAAATGGACTTCATTTTTGGATTCGGAATATCGAAATTAGCCTAGGGTGAAATTTTGGTATTTTATGAAAACTTTAAATTATTGGTGAAGAGTGAAACCACTAAGTTTTAGTTAAAAAAACAGAATTTTTCATAAAATTTAATTTTACCGCTTCTGTGAGTGGAATTTCAAAAATCCGAGAGACACGGTCGATGTTAGTAAGTAAAATTTTGTTCAATGAGATGAAAATAATTTTTTGATGAATAGTAACTTTTTACTTTTACTTACCATGGTTAAAAGTAAATAGGGTAATTAAGGGTAAAAATGATATTATTATTACCCTAACACATGTCCTAATTCTATTAGATAAGTGTAATTCTACCAAAAACAACCTTAGGAATAAAATATGAGCATTTAGGCCCACTTGGATTAGATTAGGACATTTATTATTAATTTATTTAAAGAAGTGTTAAAATAGTTAAAATCAAAGTTTAATAAGTATATCATTTTTAATATAGGATTATAGAAAAGATAAATTCGACTATAAATATTCATTATAAAGCAAAAAAGATTTCCTACATGATGATATTTTATTTGTAATTTTTAGACATTAAATAATTTAATTTATTTATGACACAATGATGATGCAATAATTATCTTATTAATGAAATATTGACATAATTGATGTTATAAATACCCAAATAAATATAATTTTAGATATTTAATGAATTCCACTAATTTTTTAGGTTAATATAACATGTTAGTATTGATTTATGTAACTTTTCTCGAACTAAACATTCGGTTATAATTTTCACAAAAATAAATTACTAAATAGTGTCAAAATTGACAAAAATAGTTTTTAAAACAAATATTATATTATTAGTTGTTATTTTATTCCTAAAAATATAAGGTTCTGCCAAATGACTTAGATAGGGTTATATATATTAATAATGAATAACATGGGGTTCGTTTGTCTGCTTATAGTAAGTTTATTAACATTATAGTATATGAACACAAGAAGACATGGTAAAAGTAAAACTATTTAACTTAATGTTAAATCTAAATGATAAGGTTATAATAGGAATCTAAAATTGTCTAAATTCTATTTGATGAGAGTATTTTTACCCATACCCACCTTAGCTTCAAAATAAATCAATTTGGTGCTATTTAAAACCGAATTTGGCTTTATAATAAAATAATATTTTTAGTTATTCTAAAGGTCCCCCTCTCCACCCTTATAAAAGGGCACCTCCTCCCTCTCCTCCTCACACCAATTTGAGCCTTCAAGATCGTCCAACCCCTAAAAAATTCTCTTCTAGACTTCCCTAAAAACACCCTAGAGTTTCTGGCCTTCTTCGAATACCAATTTTAGTACCCTAAGAGGAGGACTCAAAGAGGCGCTTCAAATAAGAGGTAATGTCTGTTACCGATTCTTTCAACTTTATTTATTCTTCCACTTCTTCTTATTAGGTTGTTTCATTATGAAGTAATAACATCAGTATCACTAATATACTGATATGTTGTTATAAGTATGAAACAACCCTATTTCACCATCTATGCATCCTATGGAAAACGAAATCACCGTGTGTGAGAACAATATCACCGCTCGTGCGTACGTACGGACTACCGTCTCCACGACGCGATGAGATTCATTCTCCACGTTAACCATTCATGAATTATTATAAAGTATATATAATAAGTAATCATGAAATATATGACGTAATAATGATATTGGATTTATGTTTATATATATGTATGTCATCTACTTTATTCCATTCAACTCAATAAGGAAACGAAAACAACGTTCATGTGTACGTACGGCCTACCATCTCCATGAATGGTGTATTTATTTCCATTTAATAATCTATTATATATATGTATATTATGAGTATATATTATATATAAATCATGTTTTATATTCTGGAATTAAGTAATCATGATCTAAGTAATCTTATGAATAATTAAAAGTCAAAACACGGACTACAAATGAAACGATTTTACCCAAAACGCTCTTTAACATGGAATTTACAAAAGAATGGGTAATATAAAGTCATAAGTGAACCATATATGATATCATAACAATGAGTATGATTCTGGAATAAGTCAATGACATTATTTAAATCATTATACAGAAGGTTTGGGCACTTACAAAGAAAATCAGACCTAAGGTAAGGGAAATATCACAATCTCATTTTTATCCGATATTTTTTATACTTTGAAATTTACTGGGGTGTATTTTATCATCCAAATCCATGTTTCCTAAATATGTAATATTATTTCCATCCACCTACAATTTTTTAAATCCAATTTTACCCTTCGGTGAGTCTTTAGTAAAAGATATGAAAGAAATCTTTTGTCATTTTTCGTACGAGGTACTTTTTCACTTTTCCGACAAAAGGACGAGAAGAATGTTTTTTTAACATATACGACATGAATGGATTTTAAAACATTATTTCCAAGAAGCTTCCTTTACATGTTTTCATGTTTATTTTTAATCAACTTCTTTTTGTTTAAAATTGTTTGACATGTTATGAAAGGAAAAAAAATTGAAGTAGAAAGGATATTTTACTCATGAATGGAGTTCAAGAGTTTTATCAAAATTATTTTCCATATAAGATAACATAGGGTTCTGTTTCTATCCCTATTATTACATGGATTTGATTATGTTGTGATGGAAATATTTTTATGAATTCCTTTATCTTATATGAATTTCTTTATGATGTCACGATGTTTAAGATTCCCATTTTTATTACATGGGTTATGCTATGATGTATGGTTTATGGTTTTGTGGAACACATAAGAATGGTATCATTATGAGATGTGTGGGACCTATATCTCCCTCCAATGCATTGGGTAAAGATTTTATATCTCATGAGATAGACATGGCTAGAAAGGACGGTTAAACCGGTTTAGTGAAACAGGACTAAAACGAGGAGTGAACTCGGTTCAGAAATGGACTTTGTCCACTAAGATAGTCTTGGAAATGAGTCATGACTAATAAGAAATGATTCTCTATGATTATGTGTGTATTCCACAAAGTTTCATGTTTTAAGTTATGATTATTGTGATTACATTTCACTACTATGATTTATCCCATGTTATGAAAATTTTGATCTTTTTTTGCAGGTTAAGATTTCCAAGATGTTATGTTCTTATGAATATGATGTGATTGATATTTCTTTTGTTTACCCTTACTGAGAATTTGAGATCACCCTTTTATGTTTAATTTTCCCCAGGATATAAAGAAAGGTTTTAGGTATGAAAAAAAGGTAAGATCTTTATGGGAGATGTTGAAGATCTTTTACCATGATTAGAAGAGTATATTCTTAGTTTCCAAAGACACTAAACTATTATGGTCCTTGTGTGTGTGTTTTTGTTATGTACTAAGTATTCCGAAAAAGTAATGTAATTTCCATGTACGTTAAGCTTCGGGTCTATACAGGAACATAGTTCGACACACCATTCACTATCCATGAACACCCACCACTATTTGGGTGTTTTGGTTTTCATTGAGAGTGTTCGTAATTTGGTAAAACTATGTGCCAACTATGAATAGTTCATAAGATTTCACTATTTCAATTTTCTTTACAAAAAAAAACCAAAGATAGTCCCTGACCAAAGATTGAACAAAAAGGAGGGTTAAGGTGTTCGTCAAAATAGTTAAATGTTGTGTAAACATCCCTGATATAGAAAATATTTTACCCAGAAATCTTGTAAAGATGATTCCATGTCAAAAAAATGAGTCCGGTACTCTCTCATTAGTTCCCCTATCTCCAAATACTTATTAATAATAGAACTATGCTACAAAATAACTTGACCAAAATATATCATACCCTCATGAAGTACATTAGTTTTAAATTAAAAAATATACACTAGTTTCTCAATCATGGATAAAATAGGCTCTGCATCAAGAACACCCCCATTCAGAATGTGATCTGGATCACATATATACTTTTGGAGCTATAAGACATGGAATAGATTGTGAATCGACGTAAAATGTGGGTGATGTGATAAATGGTATGATAATTTACCCACATTCTCAGAAACCATAAGAGGTCTGACAAAACAATGAGAAGGTTTCCTTTACCTCCCAACTATTCAATAACACAATTGAGGAGAAACATTAAAGAATACCAAGTCACCAACTAATAAATCTGATGTTCTATGATGACAATCATCAAAATACTTATAACTAATCTGTGGCATAAAAATTCATTGAAAAATTAACTAAATACATATAATCATTTATTGAACCAAAATCAATCCAACCAATGGAAATTCACCAATCTCTGACAAACAAAACATATATTTACAAGTATGTAGATAAAAGGACTCACAATAAGACATTCTAATTTCTAACTAGTATGTATTGTTATAAGAAAACTAAAATATAAAAAAAAAGACCATCCCAAGCCCCACCAAAGTCAGGAATATAGTTACAAATCATATCTTTAAGAATTTTTAAATACCTTTCAATTTAGCCATCGTATTGCATATGGTATTTCTACTCAAACAAACATGAGATCCTAAGCCTTCATGAAGGCCTCTCAATAACAAGATGTAAACCAGGGATCCCTATCAGATAATATATTATATGTAACTCCATAAAAACAAACAATATTATTCAAATACAAATTTCATATCCTTTAAAAATTGGTTTTATCATTAATTGGTATATGGTGAGCAGATTTCATCAGTCAATCGATCACCACCAATATCATATTCTTCTTTCTCTGGGTATGTGGAATCCTAACAACAATGTTCATGGAGATATTATCCTACTTATGTGTTATCACTGGAAGTGGATAATTAAAACCCAAAGGTCACTAGTTCTCTTCCTCTACATGTTGAATCATATAACAATGAGATAATAAATAATCAAAGCCACATGTCATACATATACACCCGAATAAGTGTTTCATGTAATATAACACATTTATGGTTCATGGGTTTACATCCCACTAGGATTTATGAAAATACATCATCACAGATTTCTTGACCGATCAGATTATCAACAAATGATTCTGATAATATAACATACCCTCCATGGAGAACTAACAATTAACAATAGGCTCTTAACCATAAGAGAGTCTCTAATGCTATGGAGCTCGTCATAAAGTTCTTCTTCCTAATTAATCATCTCAAGAGGAGTGACTGTGAACTGAAAACTAGATTGGGAAGCCAAAACCCACTATTTTTGAATTCCAATGTGAAATTACGCAATAATAACTACCATGTTCCACTCTACTAATGAATCTTTCATTCCTATATCATAAGTTTTTTTTATAAATTTTATGATGACATTTATTTTCCCCAGGGTATAGGTGATGTCAAATTCAAAAGGATGAAGGTAAAACACCCATCACCCCTTATGAATATTCAATTATTTTCTAGTGATGATCTATCTAAAACTCTTGTGGTCACAATACATGAAGAAAATTTCTCTAAAAAGATAATGTTACCAGATTCTAGGTGTCTGCATCACCGCTATCAGTTATTGGTCATGGATAGGTTAATTCTTCTCAAGTGGCCTAAGATAATGAGATCCATAGGATATGATAAGATCACCATGTATAAGAATTCATAATAACCCAAAACACAATGTGTAACATAATACAACATAGCCATACATGGTATATATATAAGTAAAAACATGCATAATATTAAAAAAAATGATTCAACTCAACAATATTACTCTGAAATTATTCTCCCCATGAAAACTATAATCCATTCCGAGTGAGAGATGTCATTAGAGAATCCATCTTTGATAAGCCCTTTAAAAACTTGTGATAATATCCATCAAATCCCAAGCATTTCTAAATTTCAAAAATAGTCCATGGTTTATCCAATGAAAAAGTAGTTGACATATTTTTTGGATAAACTAAAATACCCTATTTTGATACAATGTGTCCTAGGAATGTAACTTCTCGAATCTTGATATCACATTCTGATACCATGGAAATATTTCGGTTATTTCTTAAAAAATATAAAATAAATCTCAAATGAAACACATTATCCTCCTCTGACTTATAGTATAAAATGATTTCATCAAAAAAGACCACCACTAACATAATAAGGTACTCATTGAATATCATGTTCATTAAATCAATAAGGACTGCAGGATCATTGGTTATACCAAAATGCTTCACAAGGTACTCATAATGGTCGTAGCTTTTTATAAAGTCACTTTTCTATATGTTATATTCTTTTATTTTCTCAAATAATGTTAATAATACTGAAGATCAATCTTTGTCAAACACATCCCCCATTTTAACAGGTTATAAAATTCCTCAATTCATCACAACAATTATTTTTTCATTAATATAACTCGAATGAGTTTTCGATAATCAAGAAAAAGGTGAAGTGACCTATAATATTTCATTGACAATAGAACCAGCACCGCCCAAGCTGACACACTCAGGCGTATAAGGATATTCTCTAACAAATCACACAACTAAATCATAAAATTATTCATTTTATTTAGATTCAAGAGGTAATATGGAATATATATTAGTTGTGTACTAGGTAATGAATTGATAGAAAACAATACCTCCCTTACTAGGGGAAAACTAGAGACGTTAGAAGGGAATATGTCAGAAAACATGATGACAACTTGAGAAGATCAGTACTCATATATAACCAATCTAGATAAAAATAAAACAAAAATATTTCTTTTACCAAATCTAGATACGATTTTTTATATCTATGTTACCTGAGATCACATTCAATGTGTAATATACGGCACACTCTATTGGGAGTAGTGAAGGATACCTATCAATGATAAAAATAGATTTTATTTTTTTAATTGAGCCAATCAATACCAAATATGACAATATGTTATTTCATTTCATGAACTCAAAAAATAGAGTCATCTTGAAAATAGATAAAGAGAAAATACAAGTAAGACTATTGAGAACATACTCTCTCTTCATTCAGAGGGGTATAGTAATATCCATCCCATAAGATACAATCTTCATATGAAGATTATGAGTATTGAAAATATTATTTGAAATAAATTAATGTGGTGTACCATTATTAAATAAAATAGTTACTAATGATTCATCAAATGTGATGGTATATATATCAATTATTGGACATGTATCTTCCATCTATGAAGACTCTTCCACTCGGTGAATAAGTATTATTTTGGATGCCTATAGATGAAACACATATAGTCTTGAAGTATATTATTTCACCATAGTTTTATAAGGCACTTATAATCTTCTGCAACTATGCATAGTGGAGTATACAAATCATAACTTCTTATGGTGACTTGAGTGTCAACATAAGGTATATATCATGGGTGCCTTAGTGAACACCCATTTGTAATGCCTTAGTTTTCACACTATTAAAAAATAAAAGGGCCTCTTCCAATGAACTATATAAGGTCTAGAACAACATTTTTTTCATGAAACACTATTATAATTATCGTGCTACTTCTTTCCTTTAAAGGAACTCACACTGCCACTTAGATAAAAAGGAACACCTATCATCCCTATCTTACCAGCTAGGTCCATTTCAACCAGAAGCACCCTATCGATTACATCATTTTAATAATATTTCTTTAGTAAGAAAACCTAACAGTTAATATCTAATAAAATTCACATCTCAAACTATCGTGTTTTCAACTTATAATATGACACAATCTCATGTGTTAACTGCACAAGATCATCAATGATATTTTCATACTCTATCATGGTCATATCGGCCAGTTCGTGTTTGAAAAATTCTAAACCCATATCCAACATTATAGATGATGGATATAAATTTTTTATAAACATAACTTTGAAGTATTTACAATGTGATCCCTCATTATTCTCTATTTTTACAATCATGTCCCACATTTTCCTACAAGATCCTTCCTGGCCGATGTTTCTAAATTTCACCTTAATCTAGTTATGTTTCTCCAAGAACACAAAAAAATATTGAATCATTCTCAAGCAATCCTCAACCACTTATGGTTCATTTGAGCCTTAAAATGTTGGTGCCTTCTGGAAAAGGAGCTCCTGAGAACGATTTCAGAAATCATACCATTGAGGTTCCACATCTGGATCCATAAGAAGGACATGTGGTGGTAGATTTTTTAGAGCACGAATAGTATGTACAATCACCCCAACCATACTTTGGTCTATGAGAGGATATGATCATAGTGGGTTATTATAATCTTACTCTGGGATATGATTTTCACATCTTCTTAGAGGAATTATTCTACACAACATCATTAAACATCATTGAATACATCTGATTAATACTCAAATAAAGAAAAAATAGAATTTGACCAAATCATATAGAAATAAATGATTTTGGATTTAAATTTATCACAATTAAAAGTAGGTAAACAACTAGAACTAATTGTCAAGTTGTCCTCTCTAAACCTCCCATAATTATAAAAAAATCATTGTTGTTAGGGTAGTACATGAACTCAATCAAAACTACCTTAAATGTTCTAATAATATTACCCAAATGCATAATAAAATCAAGTAACTATGCTTAAACATCACCTCTAATAACACTTTTTCATGAACCCCCAGGATATCCTTGTACCCTGACAACTGAGCCGACACTATCATGGGTTAAAGGGAATCTGTGATCCCCACAAATTGGTGACTAGAACATAGAATCATAAAATCAGAAAGTAGGAATAGAAAATCTACAAACACAATGGAAGAAATATATTACATGTTAACATGCATACAATAGGAACCCTATAAGGATAATTGTGCCAGAAGTCATACATGAACATATAACCCATCATATCCCTAAAAGTAATTAAAAAATAGATATCCACACAAGTCTCCATGAATAGATAAAATCTATCCCAAAGATCCAAAATAATAACCAACACCATGTTTAATAGTACCCTTTCTCGAACCTGGAATGAGATAATCTACGTACTCCAAAAGGAACAGATATGTTTTAAGATAAAATCCTAGTAGGTTCTCACCATGAATTAAAAAATAAGATGCCACATTTTATTGACAAAATAAAATATTCAATTAGAAATTTGAAATCAAGGTATTTCAAAATCAAATTTGAAAAAATGAATTCATTACATTTAAAATTATGGAAATATTTCTAACAATGGCTTATGTTGAAATTTTATATAAATAGTTTATTTAAATTTACAAGGTATGTGAATAATTGTTTTAAAACAATGTTTTATATTTCAATTATAACCAAGGATAAGCATTGATAATCTACTAAGTGGTATGATAGTTCCAGGTTATGGGATCCCACCACACTAAAATAGTTATCAAGGAAATTTGTGTACAGGTGTCCCTTAGACACTAGCCAAAAAGCAACTTGTCACCATCCCATTGGGGATGTGACCTATTGCGTATGTATTTTTAGTGTTTTAAGGCTTCAATATAATATTTCCCAGAATAAATCCATCACTACTTAGGAATTAATGTTCTTGAAAAATCACAAATTGTGGGAAATTTATTTAATTTTTTTAAATTTTAATTCAACCCATTTTTCCAATTCAATATGCCAGATTTCATTTAAAAACACAAAATAATTGTTAATTAAATAAAGTCTTTTCCTAGAAAAAACCACTAGGTTTCAATAAATACCATTTTAAAAAATTCATCACAAATAGAACCTAGAAATCAATTCTATAAAATCAATTTCTAAATTTAAATTAAAAAATTTATGTTTAACAATTTTCTATCATTTTCATAAACACATCCTAATCCATTAGAATTAGGGATTATTCTATGTTTGATAAAAATCCAATTCAATTCCAAAATTGTCAACAAAATATATTTTCAAAGTATTAGTAAAAATAATTCAATTAAATCAATAATTATACAGATAAATAAATTGGAATATCATTAATGAAACAACCTACTTAAGGATCATGGGATGAAGAAACACAATGCCCTAAATGGGAAACTCTAATGAAGAGCAATGGATACCAAGATCCAAGAATCAAACCTAGATTAAATATCCAAAAGAATGGGGATTATATACTCAAATAACACGTAGATCTAATAAAACCTAGGGAGGAGAGATGAGATATGGGGAGATAAATAATTAAGAATAAGTGTTACTAAAAAGGGATCAATCATTGTTCACCTAGCTTCTATTTTTTTCGGGATGGGTGTAGAGAGAAAAAACACCCTCTTGGGATCCCCTAAGGAATAAGAAAATGTATTAGGGTCGATTAGGCCCATAAAAATATTAAATTGAGTGTTTTTAGAATTAAAAATAAATTTTAGGATTAATTAAATCAAAATCTAATGGTTCACTAGGTTGGGTCACATGGTTAGAAATATTTTTCAACTAATTCATGCACTCTATTTTTCTAACAGGAACAGTTTATACTCAATCAGTGCATGGTTTATCATAACATGCACTAGCCATGTGAAGCCTCCCTATTTGTATTTGTATGGTTTACATTGAAAGGTTTCCCAGTTAGGGAAAACTACGGACCAATCAAGAATAACTCATAAATAGTAAGAATTACCAACTTCTTTCATGAGAAAACCTAAGACTAACCCCAACCAAAAAATATGAAAAATAGTATAATCGATTATTACTTTAAACAAATAATATTTTGTTACATTAATCACCTATTCTACCCATTCCACTACATTAAATACTTGTGACTCCAATTAATTTATATCTTCTCATGTTCATTTTTGTATTAACAGAAAAATTAATTTTCATTCTATGTTTATTTATATTGAAATTTATTTATGGAAGAAATTTTATCATCACTAGAGATAGCCAAGGATTCCTATAGTGGTTAGAAAAAATATATGACATTTTATGATCCTAGATACACTATAAAAAAATAGCATATTGGATATATTGTTTTTTATAAGGGGTTATACAGAACCCCATATAATCATTAAATTTATACAGGGTTCACAACCCCAAATAAATTTATTAACATTATTTTATGAAACATTTGTTGGATTTTAATGGAAATTTATTTAAAGCCGCTGAAATTATAATAATTTGTTTCATTATAAGATTGGTTGGATTGTAGAGTTCTTATATATATATATATATTATTCATTTGGATATTGGAGGCAATATATATAGTGGAATTTGTTTTTCTCAATGGAAATAGAGGGGGTTCAGAACCCCATCTATTTTCTAATTTTAGAGGGGCCTCATGACCCCTTAGACTACATGGTGTTTTGAACCCCTTAAAAATTATGACATTATGGGTGGTTTTAAACCCCTTAAAATTTAATATATTAAAGGGGGTTTTGAAGCCCCCATAATTTATGGCATTAGATATGGTTTTCAAACCACTCTATTTCATAAAATTAGAGGGGGTTAATGAATCACTATTAATCAATTTGATTGGATTGTGTTTATAACACCCTCTAAATTTTTATTTATTTTTTGAAATATATCTCATATAAATTCAAATCCTATAATATATATGTCTGCATGTGCACATTTGTGTCTACATATATTACATAAACACATTATATAAATGTATTTAAATTAAGTATATACATATATATATATAGGTAAATAAAATATATAAATACTTTAACTAAATACTTATACATATAAATATAAATTTATACAAATATAGATATTGAAATAGTAATTATAAAACAATTTATAAATATTTTTATTCAAATATATAAAATTTATATATGGTTTTAAAAAATATTATAGATTTATATTATGATTTATTTTATACAAATTTATTATATTACATATATTATTATGGTATATTTATGTATACATATATTTATACTATATTATGTATAAAAATATATATAATAGTAAAAAATATTAAATATATCTATATATATTATATTTATATTATATTTATATTATATTTATATTATATATATTATATTATAATAACTTTTATTATATATAAATCTATATATTAAAAAATTATAATATATATGTTGTATCATTCCATATTAACTATAAATTAATTTAGTAAATATGTATATATCATTTAATTATATGCTATATTTCCAATTATATGATTTTTTTAGTTTTATGTGTTTAAATATAAATGTGTGTGTGTGCAAATGAAAAAAGATAAAAATTTATAATTACATATATAAATAAATAATGTAAATTTATTTAATATAATATATTTATAGTATAAATCCTAGAGCATATATATGTATAGTATTAAAATAAACATATATTTTTCAGTTTAAATAATAAGTTTAAAAATAATTAATAATTAATAATATTATTGTTACACACACATACATATATATAATTATATAAAAATAATGATATATATATATATATATATTAATTATATTATATCTATAAATATTATATAAGTATATGAATATGCATACACACACACAAATATTATTTTATTTATAAATATATGTGTAAATATATATTTTTATATATAAATTTATATTTAAATAAGTAAATATAATTATTTATATATGATATATATACAAAGATATAATATATATATATATAATTATATGTCTATTATACCCAAATATATTACATATTATCTGCAAATAAAAATATATTATATTTTTGATATTTTCATTGAAAAATATAAATATTCTGTAAAATTTCTTTATCTAAATAAATATAATATATTTTCTATATAAATAGAAAACTATTCTGCCTATGTTTATATAGCCCATGGTTGGTTCTGGCTAGTTTCATCTTCAAAACATAGAAAGGGGAGGATTCTTTTAAATCCCTTGAACATTAGTGACAAGAATGATACGTCCATGGGGTCCACAGAAGACATGTCTCTATCTTTGGGGTCATGCATGGGTGTGTTTGCAGATCTATTGGGGTTTCTACAGAGGGTTTCATGGGTCTCACATGGGGGATTCATAAGCGTGTTTTCATGGGGTCTATTGTGGGGGTGTCACAGGGGGTCTGTGGGGGTGTCAAATGAGTCCCATGGGGGTGTCTAGGGTGTCATGGGGTATGTTGGGCGTGCCTGGGGTGTTATGGGGTTTCGTGGGGTGCCTTGAGTTTAACATGTGGTCTATGTGGGTGTCCGAGGATTCATGAGTTATGTTGGGTGGTGTTATATGGGGTTTGTGCAGTTTTCCATGCGTGTCTATTCTGGGGCAGCTACATCAAATTTTCCACTAAAAATGGGATCTTGGGACTATGTTAGGGTAGGTTATTTCATTTCCTATGTAATTAATTAAATTAGGGGTGGTTATAAAGACCTCTAATCTAATGATATATTTGAGAAATTTGAGTCGTTTAAATTACCCTCTAATCTTATGACTTCAAATTATAGGTTTATTGTACCATCGCTTCCCCCCTCCCCTCACCCAATCGAGTGGGAGGGCATACTAGAAACGGTTACGTATAACCCTCACTAATGTTCTTAGAGGGTTAATAACCACTTATAAATGAAAAAACCCTTATAATAATGTCACCTATTGGGGGTTTCCTGGGTGTCACATGGCATATGTGGGGGTGTTTGGGTGTAATGGGGTCTTTTAGGGTGGTAGTAGATGGCATATCTGTGGTTGTATGTGGGTGTCTATTTAGGGGCAGTTACAATATAACTGCCCCAAAATGGGAATTTGGGACTCTATTATGGGTGGTTAAAACAACATTTAATATAATGATACAGGAGGAATATATAGGGGGTTCAAACCCCCTCAAATCAAACCATCACATGATTACCGAAAACCACCCTTAAATGGAGTTGGTGGGATCATTAGGATCGATTAAGGGTAACCACTGATAATGTTTTTATATGGGGGTATAACCCCTTATAATACCTCACTTTTTGGTTAGTTAGATGAATATAATTTAAGTGATCCTCAAAATGGAATGACTAACAAACTTTTGTGATCACATTTACTGTTACATGAGGAGGCTGTATTTTTTCCCGAAGTTATATATGTTTTTGATAACTAGTGACTAGTTTTTTTTGATCTAGTATAATGGAAATATATTTGATACAGATTAGATCTATCATATCTCTGATAGTAGTTTTATATCCCATATAGGAATCATATATTGCAACATCTTCTTTTCCTCCTAGTACTAATTTATTCCAGGTTTTCCTTCCAAATGATTGGTATTTTTCCTTACTATGAATAAGATTTTGAGATATAATTCATTCTCGTACTATAGCCTAATTTTAATACACATTTTCATATTGTATTATCCAATATTAAAAAACTTTTGATTCATCTTGATGACTTAGAGATGAAGGGTTTCATCAAACCGACCACATCTCCATGTGTTTCTCTTTTTAGTTTTCCAATAAATCTAATGAGGACAACAAATTTTTGAAGACTATGGGATGTTTGATGAGATGAAAATTGAGAATATATATCCTACACCAAATAATGATGATATATTATTTTTTTTATTAGGATCTGAGTTGTTCTCTATGATTTATCTTCACTCGGGATACCATTAGTTGTGGGTGATAGATGATCACATCTTTATGAATGAATTCAAAAGAATATAAATATCTTTTTTTTCACATTATCATGTATTCTATTATAATAAATTCCCTATTAGTGTTCATGGACATCATTTTCAAGATATTTCATCCATATCATAACACTTTTTTTAGGAATTTATTGATGATATTGAGAAATATACAAATACAATGGAGTTACAAGACAAATTTTTTTTGAACGTATTGAGTAGAATCTGAACACATCAGATTTATGTTATGATTTTGAAATGTAATTTTTTTGAGAGTTTCATTTTTTTCATTTGATCTATGAGATAGTAACATTTCTGGGCATGGATAAGGTGGAAGTATTTTTTTCATGGGTCTACCATTGAATTTTTCTAGATTAGGGGATTCCTCTGGTTGGTTTGGAACTATAGAATATTCATTCAGGATTTACTCCTCTTAGTAGCACTAATGATGGTGATTACTAAGTTAGAGTTTACATTTCAATGAAATAATTAGCATGGGAATGTTTTCTTAATATGAATAGAAGATTGATGACAACTCTATATTTGATACATCTAAATCTAGGGATTGGATAGGAAAGTAATATAATGCCTTAGTTTTGGGGTAATAAGACATGTTATTGATGGTGGATCATGTATTCAATTATGGTGCATGTTAGATGTTACCCCATTATAAAAACAACCTGATACTTCACTTTTATTAGGAATTTGTGGTGTACTGTTTAATGTAATCATGGCATTATCACTTTGGAGAGAGGATTATAGTTTACCCTCGGAAAAAAAACTCTAATATATCTCATCTCAGAAGTATATAAATTTTAGGAAAATTAATTATGTAGAGTACCTAAAAACATTATACATTGTGATAAGTTATTATTTAATAAAATTTAATTTTCTTATAGATTATCATTGTAGGAAAATGCTAGAGATATAGGAACATAGTTATCAGCAACCACTAAGGATATTTTTTCAGGTCAGTTTGACAGTGAAATAGATTGCAGGTGTGTCACATGATCTTTGTGTAATGACAAGTGAACCATTTTTCATTTTTTACTCCTTAGTATATTGGGTGATTATAATAAATTATTTAGGCCTTAATTATGTTTCGATGTGATAGTAACATGTATATAGTTCCCCAACCCCAAAGAGGCCTATAAACAATGATGATGTGATCAGCATGCATGGGTGGAATATCATGTTATCCGCCTTGATATTGGAACTGATGAGATATGTTTATGTTTAAAATATTTAGTGCCTCCATGTTCAATAAATGTGTACTACGACATCCAATGTCAATTTGGGTGGCCTAGTATAAAAATGGACATTAATGGTGTTATTTTACAATGCATTTCCTTCTATTAGGTAGAGGTCAATGATTAATGTTCAGGTGGTTTTATTTAGACACTTACAGTAACTATATCGAAGTGGGGTGATTTTATTGTGGACTTAGTTATATGTTTTTATTATTAATGGTGTTTTCTTGGTGATATATGATGATCTCAGGAAGGTTTCCATTTATTTTAGATCCATGAAACTCATTTTTTGAATGATTTGTGAATTTTTTATGTATGGGATATTGTACAAAAACATAGTTTTATAATGATTTATTTATCTAATAGATAAGGGTGTCTCACATCATTTTTTTGGGATTGCTAAAGGATTTGGTTACTCAACTAAAATTGTGTACAATGTATCATCTCGAAACCAAGGGGTAGTCAGAGAAGACAATCCAAATACTATTGGATATATTGATGTTATACATAGAATATTTATTTAGAGCATAAGGTGATAATAAATAATTTTTTTAATTCATGAAAAATAATATCTTCTTGTCTTCTATTCATATAGAACCTTTTGAGGCTCTCTATGGTTAGCCATGTCATTCACTGCCATATTTGAATGAGTTATATAAGGAAATTGTTATGGGGAAGATTAATTTCATGGAAACATATGTGAGAGTGAAACAAATTGAGAAGTAATTTAAAACCACCATGATAATGAAATAATTATATTCTCACTCAATGATATTGTCTTTGGAGTTCACTATTGTTTATATATTTTTATTATGGATGAATACTCAGTTAGGACATTGATTTATATGTTATAATTAAAAGATGGATCCAATATTTATTGGATATTTTGATAGTTACAATCATTTTTGCTGTTTTATTACTATCTAGAACTTACTTCTTATTTTTTAGAAATGAAAAATTTTGTTTCATGTGACTCAACATTGGATGTCAATTCCCAATCATAGACATGTTATTGATATGAGTATGTTGAGTAAGAGTGTGGTGGTCCATCTGTGGAATGCCAATTGATTATATTTTACTAGAGTGGGAAAGTGTTACTATGTAAGATAATGTCACTTTCATGTATCCTGTGAAGGAATGGACATATTTAAGATGAATCTTGGGAGTTTGATTTAAATATTCTGGCATAATAGATGGAGTTTTTGAGTAATATGATTAAATATGATTTTTTAGATTAAATAGATTTTAGAGGGGTGAAATAATGGAAATTTAATTTCTAGGTGCAAAAAAAATTAATTTATAATTTCATCTAGTTTTTTTAACTATGAATTATTTTTGCTAATTTATAAGAGATTATGATTGGTTTTAGAGATCTTTAAAGTAATTTTTTATGGTTCACATTTATACCATGATTTACCCAAACAATTGTGATTTACCTAGAAAACATACAACATATTCAATAATAACATGTGGTGGTAGATGGCTATGATTTATAGTTTCTCAAATTATATAACCTCGCATTAGAAACCATAAAACAACTTATGGTGGCCAAAATCATTGGTGTATCATTGGTTTTCAAACATTGTTACCAAACCATGTCCATACCTAGGAGAGAATGTAATAATCACACCATTTCCCCATGATTTAGAAAACTATAAAATGAAAACCTATTTTCATGGATTTATTATCAAACAACCCTTTAATAGACATTTATTGTCATTTTAGACCACTTCATCTTCATATTGATAACCTTCTTGAACCTATAGACTAATCATTCCTTCCTTGGTGAATTACTCTCCTTTCAAGCACACTTCTGATGGATCCAAATGTGTTAATGATCTGTAATTATGGTATGTGATCTAGTTACCTATTTTTTGGGTTCCCTCTTGACCAATCCTTTTTTCCTGCAAAAAAATCGTTGATCTCACATATTTTTTTAGATATATATATATATATATATATTGATTCTATATAATCAAAAATCATAGTGTAATTTCTCTAATAGTGTTGATCAAGAGTATTGGTGGAACCTTGTTTGACCAATATCATTTCCAGAAACATTGGTGGATCCTAAGAGGTATGCTAATTTGAAAAATTCTTTAATTACCTGTAATATTCAGGAGTCTTCATCTATAACCATTATGTGATTTATTTGGCAATTTTTTTTGATGATTACTTGTGTGTGGGATCAATCAGTTTTGAGCCTAAGTATCATTTCATGATGAGAATTGAAATTTTTCATCAATATGTTAAAGGAAGAATGATCATTTACTTTTAGGGGCCTTGTGTACACTATTTTATTTTATGTGACTCTATTATTTTCATTTATTGTTTAACAATTATTGATAGTGATCAAATGTCTATGTGTTTGGGCATTCGTAACATGTGAGACATATATTTGATTTGTGATTCCATGAATCTGACTATATAACTTGTTAGGGCTTGTTTGATATTGAACACATGAACATGTATGTTGCTAGTGATTCTCATGATGATAAGTTATGTTCATATTTTAGATGCTCTACCATGATTCATATAATTACATAACCTTTTTATGGATTTATTTTGATATCAAAATAGGCATATCATTCTATTATAATTATCACTTAGAGGGGTAGTACGCATGACATATGATGATTAGGATTATATACCTTAATCTAGGTTTGAGGCATCAATTCCTTGAATCCATAAATGTGATCTTTGAATTGAGAGCATGACTACCTTTTAGTATGAACCAACTCAAATATATGATATATTAAACCACAATTCTTGGCCTCTAACAGAAACAAGGCTCAATGATCATGAGGTATGAAATGTGATAGAGGAGAGATACAATGACCTTATGTAATGATCTGATTCAATTTTTTTTGAATATTGAAATATATGTACACTTTCATTGTGGATAAATCATGATCACATCCTACATCCTCGTGATTATCCTTCTAATATATATCTAATGTAGGTATAGTTGGGGCTCATGGTAGTTGGTTAGTACATGAACACCCATTAAATGATATTCAATATTTTTTGTACATTTCATCCTATCATGACATAATCTTATTGTACTTGTGAACTAAATTTAAGGTCTCATTGATGGTGTCCTTCTAGTTTTTATTACCCACACCCTACATCATAATCTATATTCATGAATTAACATTAGGATACATGGTCTGGGTATGGGAAATGGGCCCATGGAAGAAAATTATGTAATAAAGTATGAATCTGGTATCATAGAGGGAGGGACTCTAAGTGATTATGTGGGGTTTTATTTATTGTATTGTTACACTTTATATAGTCTTTTTTTCATTCCACATTTTTATCTATTTTTATATAGATGTATAACATTAGTTACATTTTTTACTACAATATTTTTATGTTGTCTTCCATCATTATACTCGAGGTAAATTTTGTTAATGTTGCAGTGTAGGTATATTTTTACCTAAGGTATACTATACTTATTACACCCTTATAACTGCGCCATTAGTTATAAACCTATTTCATATAGGGAGGTGAAAATAAGTTATTGTGGAATATCTTCTCAGGTGTTATTTGTGAACATACTAGTTGGGTCATTAAAATATTATCAATAAATAAAAACACAAAGAGGTATTATTAATACATAATGATTATTTACAATATCTTGTATACTATAAATATATCATCACAATTCATTAAATGTACAACAAGAAAAATTATAAAAAAAATTATTTACTAATGATTGAATAAGAGAACACATTGGGGGAAGAAATTCAATATTCAGAGAGGGGGTCCGTTACTAATCAAACGGGGAATTTTGGGAGAATGTTTTTATAATAGATAGAAAATAAGGATAGAATATCCAACTATCATAGAGGAATTAAGGTATTGTTGTTAGAGGAGTGTGGTGTAAATACGGTGATAGGATCAAATTATTTTTACATGGGAGAACGAAAGGGTAAATGGTCAGATAAATCTTTTTCATCACTCTGGACATATTCTAGAATAACAAAGGAGATGGGTATTGTTAAATCCACAGTTCACCCAATCAATGGCTATAAAAATATATACATACACCCTCTACATGGTACCATGGTTAAATTTTTTTAATCAAAATTAACATATAATTGTTATAATATGTATTAATTTAATAGGACTTCCTATAAACGTGGATTACATTGACCATTATTATAGGTCCATGACTGAACCCTATTTTTCCTCTAATACCTAGAATTTTAATATAAGTTAATATATATAGATAGGTATGTGAGTTTGAAAACACATAGAAATCAATTTGATAAATTTAAAATAAAACATCATAATTAAATTTCTAAAATGTATAATGATTCTAATGTTATAAAAATGAATGAATTGAACTCAAAATTTTATATATTATAACCTTTGAAATGATATAAAGATAAATTATTAGTACTATAATTATTCTTTATAAAAATATTTTCTAATAGGGGACTTAATTTAAATATATTCATCATAAATATGATATATTATGGATTAGAGATAATGGTTAAAATAAGGACGATAATGAGATGAAAATAAAAATCATTAGTTTTAAATCCTTAACCAAAAGAAATTAACTTTTTATTTTTAGTGTCATTAATGAAGATGATTTTCATCATCATTATGATGATAATCACAAGGAAATTGTCAATAATTTCACAATAATAAACAAATATATAATTAGAAAACTATCATCAATGGATCATCCAAATAAAATTGTGACTCAAAGAGAGATTGGAGTAAAAATATAACTTTAATTGAAATACACCACTTGGAATGAATTGGAAGAAAACTATTTGGAGTTTGATCAAAATGTTAATAATTACAACATGGATAGTGGAAGACAATTATTTGTGCCATCATTCACTAAGGTAAATTATACGCAAATGTTATCAAATTTGAAATTTATTTTTATTCAATAATTTATCCAAAATAATTATAGGGATAAAATTTCATGAAATATGAATACAGGAATAAAATAAAATACATATAAAAATTTAGAAATATGAAACCAAGAATTATATTATCAGTGAAGGATAAACTCAAAACCAATACTTATACTTAAAATATTATGAATATTGGAATAAAAATTTCAATGTACAAAATGAAGAACTTTTAACAATGAAATATATGCTTTTTGAAGATAAAGATAACGTAAAATAGATTATTAGATCCAAAGGAAACAAATATTTAATATATTCAATATATACTATAATTGATAGAAAATTTTGTTTTATTGAAAAAAATGTCGTAGTTATATATTTATTACTAAAATAAGAACAAGAATCTATAATGAATATGAGACCATAGGGAATGAATCTATTTGTTATTTGAATAATAAATTCATCTTTTAAAACATTAGTGGAATTGTTTTAAAATAAATTTATTTCTATATGCAATGGGCCCTTTAGATGAGATTGGTTGTTTGATGAATTGATTAACATCTCTTCTAGGCCTAAATAAATGTAGATAAAAATATTAATTGATCTATATTATTATTGGTTACATTTCTAAAAACATTAGTAAAATACTATAATTCTTGAATAGTGGATGATAATGATATATTAATGTTGACTAAATTAGCTTAAAGACATTAGTATATGTTGGGGGAGGTTATATTACACATAGAAATTATACAAAGCTTATAATAACTTATCTTAAAAATAATGGTTTTTTATTTTATAATTACTTTTGATTTGTAATTTTATATTGGTTTATGTTACAACATACTCAATATTAGATACTTATTTGATGTTTTTATGTTATGTTTAAGAATGATACATTAATAATTTTTACTATAATGTCTCATTTTTGGTTAATTACAAATGGTATTTCAAATTTTATTTCAATTTGTTTATATCCTTGTAATTCATCACATATATTCTATTTATATCATTTATATATGTATTAAAGATATGTAATATAAGGAATATACATAGTAATTTTTACACAATTAGGAATCTATCATATAAAGGTTTACACAATGATCTTCTTATTCTTCACATCCAAACTAGTAAGGTCTGGAACCATTTTAAAATGATTATAAAACATAAAAACCCCATTAAAATAATAATAATTTTCACATATGAACCACTAGAGTGTGTTTAAATGGGTTTATTTTTACCTAGTAGAGTTTTTAAGCAATCTATATTAGAATATTATAGATTAATTATTGATAAAAATAATAAATATAGTACTTTTAAATCTTCTTTATTACTCTGAATTTTTTTCTATAATTTCACATAAAAATATGAACATTTATATGATTACCTTATGTTCCTTGAGAGGTAACCATCGAATTAATGTTTGAAATTAGTTTTTCAAACTATTTTTTTGATACATAACTATAATAATATTTTCAATTCCCCTAAACACCATAAATCAATTTTTTCCCCATAGAAATATAATTATCTACCATATAACCTAGATTAGTCTTAATGATTATGATTAATATTTTATTTTTGATTTTATGTTATAAGAATTTTTTTATAAAATAAATATAGTTCTAAAAAACACTTTTAAATACAAATCATTATGACTTTTTGAATGGTATAATATCAAAGGTGACCTAGTTTGATAACTTCTTATATAATGTGTTCCTTCTCAACATCAGTGAGAACATAGAAATGATTTCAAATATGTTAGATTGAAGGATATTTCAATGATATTTATCCTATGGTAAATCTTATAGATATTATCATATAATAAAAATGAATTGAAGAAATAAGAAATATAAAATTTGATAACAGATATCCATTGGATACAAACACCATATTTAAAACATAGATTATGATTTATACAATTTAAATATAATAAAACATCTTAAACTAATGACAAATATATTATGTATATGGATAAACTAAACTATAGTTCCCAACAAGAACATACTAACGAAGATTTTTCCATGTAAAAACCATGAAATTCAACACAAATTACATGAATATTCCCCAAAACCCATCCATTTTATATCATAATAGGCGATATCAATTATTTTACTCAATATTGATCCATCATAATAAACTAGTTTTAAAATAAATCTTAATTTACAAATAATAATCAAATAAATGTTAATAATGAATTTTTTTTACAAAATGGTTATTTTCGATATATTATTATTTAAATAAGTTTATATAAAATAATATATGAAAATTAGTTAAAATAATTAATCAATATCTCATTACTGAATATAAAAACATTTTCTAGTACCATGTTAATGATTCTATTTCTTTTAAAATAAAAAATGATTTATTGTTTACATAATGGTATAATTTGGAGGTAGCTATTAATTATGAGGAATCCTTTTTATGAATATATGTATTGAATAAATTAAATTTTTATTGAAAATGAAGATCATTTGAATTTAAAGATATAAAAAAATGGTTTCCAATTGTAATTTTGTTAATGGATTCATTATTTTAGATGTTTATTCTAAACAACAACATATATTTAAAAAATGTTTAACAACTAATGATTTAAATTTTTTGTAACATTTTTAGTGCATGAACTATTGTTTTAAATCCTGGAATTATAGGTGAATTTATTTTTATAAAATGTGTTTATAAAAGGATATATTTAACTATGTTAATTTTTAAAAAATTAAAATTATATATTTTATTGGTTCTAGCGGGGATAATACTTATCTAAATAGAGAGGAATATAGAATCCAAAACCAATCAGACATTAAATTTCATTCATTATTATTAGTCTTAATAAATATACAATTAATAGAGTCCATTATTCTTTAATGGTCCATAATTTCCACGTTCTACTATATGATCTTAATATAAATCACTAATATGTATCCAACATACTCCATACACCTCATGTATCCATGAGATCTGTGAATCTCTCGGTGTTGGGGATGTATTCCCTTTACCTCACTATTTTCATGAACCATTTATTAAAGTGTAAGAGAATCTAATATCCTAATATCATCTAATGAGAATTATAGTGATTAAATCATAGTTTCACACACTCAAACAAAAGAAAAAAAACCCATATCTATATGAAATCCATGTATAATACTTTTAAACCAATTTTTCCCTAAAAAATGGTATATTTCATTGGTTAAAACTACATGTAACTATCAAAATTAAGTGCTTAAATTTTAATATAAATTTATGTTTAAAATTTAATAGTAAAAGATTTTTGTCAAAAAATTATTCTGTATTTGATATCAATAACACATGCAATACAATCAATAATTTAACGACAACATATTATTGAAATGTTATTATTAAAATATAAACATCATAACCTAACAACTGGATTGGCGGGTATGAATTAGACTAACCACATTCTAAAAGTTATGTAGAAATGTTTTCATTATTTAAAAAATATTTATTAGTGCTAATTAAATAATAACACAATTTTTAATAAAATCATATATTATCAAGGGATATAATTTTCATAAAAACTATTTATGTTTTGAATGTAATATTATCAATGTGAATTTATTTAACCACTAAAAAATAATGTCATTATTAATAATTATAGATCATATATTTAATTAAAATAATTCAAAATTTATAAAATTGTGGTTACTATATAAGGCAGGAGTAAAAATTCATTTTAGATTTCAAAAGTACACATTATCCAAAATTTGTTTTTTTACATTATGTAGACGAAGAAAAAACTATGGGATAAGGTCTTAATATCAATGAAATATCTTAATTAATTTCATTTTATGATTTTATGATGACCATAACCATCTTATATTCCATAATATTTCATATTGGGGTAACGATCTATTGATTTCAACCATTATTATATTTTAATTAAAGGATAATTACAAAATGCCACACTTTCTTTACTATTTTTGTTATTACAATATGAATTTGGATAAAAATATATAAATAATAATATATATGATAATATTGATGAGGAATAAATTAAATTTATGATATTACTTAATTTATATTTTTTAGACATGGTCTAGTTACCATGAAAGTTTATGCAACGTCGACGCGGTTCTTGTAGAGGAAATAAAAAAATCATATAAATTATTTTAAAAACATTAAAAGTAAACATTATTTGTTGAACAATTGTGATACATTAATTTAAATGAAAAATAAAAAATATAATTCATAGATAACAAGTTTATATATTTTTTTAAATTGTTACCTTTTTCTTTTAATTTCAAGATATGTAAATAGTAAATAAAACAACATTAAATGATAATTAATGTTTAATATTATTTTTAAATAATTAGACAATCATAAAAAAATTATAATAATTTAATTGGAGTTAAAATTTTATGGTATATAATTATTATTTCATTTATGTGTTACTTGATATTTTTAAAAGTACATAATTAACCCATGGATATTGAAAAATGTGTTACCATAGATAAGGTTAAAATTGTTGATGAGTGAGTAAACATAAAAACAATATACCAAACACCAATAAAACATGAATAAATTTTATTTACTGGTTTTTTATTTTACCCTACATATCTTAAAATATATTTTACTTTGGATCCATTCTACAAGATCTATACATGTATGATATATTAATATTTTATGAATTTACAAGATTTCTACCCACCACACATATAAAAGTACACCACCTCTTCTCATTTCCACACACCTATTGAGCCATTTTTATATATCAATATCTAAAATAATCTATTTATAACCATCCACATCATTTTTTATTGATTACATTCCCACCAAAGGACTATCGTATATGGCTTAATGTTTATGAAAGAGGAGGTTTTAAAAAGAATCTTTATACCTCATAACCATGTTTTTTCATGTTTATTTCTTATTATACCTCCCTGTAATATCATATAGCCTTTCTAATATGAAGTTATTAGTATCATCCATAAACTAATATTTTATTATGTTTATTTCATATCCCATTTTCATTTCGTTTTTGATCCTATGGAAATGAAAACATCTCTCAAGAATACATGTTGGCTACCACCTCGACAATGTGATATGTTTTGTTAATCACCTCACCCCAATTAACGATTTAATGATATATTTAATGAATATATATGATTTTAATAACATAATTATGATTCTAGGATGATAACATATTTCTTAGCTTCTTACCCTTCCAGCCATTAGAAAATGATAACTGCATTCATGTGTATATGTTGACTACCACCTTAACAAAGTGATGTGATTATTTTTTCATGACATCCATAAATACAAGGTTATAAAATTTTATCAAATTTATAAAAGGGATTATTATTTTCTGATTAAAATTATCAATATTAGTGAATAATGGCCATTTTGACCATGGTTATCATAATAATGTTTTTTTAGGAGTATAAATTGAACATCATCAAAATGTATGACATAAACTAAACTGATTTAGTAACTAAATAAGTGATGGTAATAATTGAAATGAAATGAATTATTATAATGAAATAAAACTAAAAAGGGTTCCTAATAACATATAAATTTAATATAATTTTATTATTCATGAGTTAGAGAATGTATAAAATGATTTAGGTTGAGAGATTGATGATTTTTTACCACAATTTCTACACTTTAGGACAAATATTATATTAAACACATGTTTTTATTTTTTTCCTATGAAATGCCATTTTATTGTTTTATGAAGTGACTAAGGTTTTTCTTTTGTTATAAACGTAATTAAATAAATTAAATGTGATTTTTGTGGCTATCGGTATTTGTTTGATATGTTTGGAATGTGTTTGATAATGGATAGAGTGAGTTTAAAGAACTTTCCAAGTTTTTTAAAAAAACAAAACAACTTTTTCTAAAACTATGGAAATTATAAAGGTGGTGACTATAAGGATTTGAATACATAACGTAAAACTATTCCAGATGAGCATAATACTCTTTTCACTAAAAATAAAACTTCATATCTGAGTGTAATTCTTTGATCCTAAATACAAGTATTAAATATAATGATTTATTTCATCATAAATCATTTAAGAGAAAAATAATTTTATGTTAGAATATGTTTTCAATTACTAAATGTATGACTTTATAGGTCATATTACATTGATTTCCTAGTGTAATAATTCCATACTAATCAAATAAATTTTTGTTTCATATAGGTGAAAAACTATGAATATAGAATTCAAATATTATAATGAAATCAAACCCAACAGTGCAATAACTAAACAATAATATGAAAAAAATTGTATATGACATGTCATTTATGATGATTCATGTGAAATTTAAAATTTAATAAAAACTATTCACTTATATTTCCCATTCTAATATGTTTCATCTAAAGAGATATTTCTCCACTCAAAGTGGATGCTTCAAATAAAAAATCACATAATGTTAAATATGATAATCTATTGTTAAAAAACTATTTTGTTTTTAAAATCCTAATTCAAAAATTCCTCAGGATTTGATTCATGAAGATTTCTATATTTGGGACTTTTAAAATAAAATCCATTAAATCATGTTGGTTTATTAATATATTTAAATGAAAATGGAATTTTTATGATGATACAATTGATTCGATTAGTGTTTACTAAAGATAGTAGTTTATCAGCTAGTGTTGTTGTATGATGATAAATTTGAAAAATATAATATACTAGATATATATATTTAAGGTAAAGTTTTCATATATTTTTAATAAATTCTAAAAGATACATCATATTAATTTCTTTACCGGGTAGAGTAAATAACATTGTAGTAAACCAAAAATGAGAATTATATAATGTTGTTGTTTTCTTTGAAACCATAAAATATTAATTATTTTTCTTTTCTGGATACTAAATTTTATAGAAGATATTTAATTTTCTTAAATGGAATATGTTTTGACAAAATCAAAGAAGATATTATTGATTTGTAGTTTTGTTAGAAAATAGTTGATTTCCGAAGTGGGAAACCATGCGCTAAGAATAATCTAAAGAGGGTTAAGTGGACAAAAGGGTAAGGACCAAAAATCAAGGTAGTATACAACCATATAACTGATTTTATTAAAGATCATAGTGTAGAATATTAAAAAAATGAATAATAAGAAGAATGAAAATAATATTTATATATTATTATCATTAAGTGTCCAATTATTATTAAATAATTCTAAAGGTTCAATGGGGGAGATGAACATATATTATTACTAATTCAATATAACCTTCAAGAAAATATCTCATATCCTTCTTGATTATTTTATATGAAGTAAATAATAAAATTTTCTTTTTAGTATGACTCTAGGTATGTATATTTTAATTCAATTCCATTGCAATAATCTTCTGAAATGTTTTTTCATATAATAAAAAATAGAGGGTTGGGGAGATTAAACAACCATGTCAAGGTGTAGGTTACATTGTAAGGGTTGGAACATTATAAAAAATCTGTTCATTCAATGATTTGTTTATTTTTCCTATTGTAGTTAGGTATATAATCCTTACATAACCAAATCAAATAATAAAATATTACTAGTCTTGATTATAATTAGGGTAAATTTTAATAAATATCTCAACTGATATATCACCCATTCTTGGTGGAGTAATGGAATCTAATGAACATAAATAAGTATAAGGGGGAAGGTCCATCTATTCAATTAACTCAATTTATTAGAATATTTTATTTAAATTCTATGATTATCAGGGTTGTGCTAACATTTTATGAAAAAAATTATCATAGTTCAAATAAAATAATATTACCATATCTTCTATCTCATGTATTTGAAGATCAAGACGTTTTTATCTTTGGTTATCTTCCCATTGAAGAGATTAATCCAACAACACTAAATGAATATATATATATATATAAATAATGATTTAAAAGCCCTAAAAATATATTCTTATTTCCTTTTAAGGAAGTTTTTATGTAAAATTAATTTGAGTTTAAATAGAAAATAAAATTTTGGATAATCTTGAAATAAACTATAAGTAAAATATTAAATTCAAATATGGTAAGTTATAAATATAGAGAATAAATTTCTATAAAATTAATATTTTTAGAGAATAAAACATTAATTATTATTTCAGTTGTGTAAATTTAGATTACTTTAATATATGTGAATATAGTGAAAATCAGGAAGAATATATATATATATAAAACACTTATGGAGTTTTCCTAATGGGTTTAATCAAAATATATCAACACTAGATGATAAATGAGATCCTAAAATGGATGAATTTCAAAACATTATAATATCTTATCAAATGAGATAAATTTTTTCCTCGAAGAAAAAGATAAAATAAGAAATATAATTTAAGACCATGAGAATGTTAAAAATTAATGAATATATTTTCAATTTGAATTCAAAATCATCTAAATATTAAGAATATAATATATATTTTTATTCATTGGTTTCATTTATCACATAGAGCTTTATAAAAAGAAAATTCAAAATAAGGAAATTAATGAATCCGCTCTGATAATAGGAATACAATGGAATGAGAAAATGATTTGTTATATTACCTAAGAATAAGAAACCATATTTTAAATTGAATAAATGAGAAACCTTATAAAAATAATTATAAAATAAGTTAAATGAAATCATTAATAGATTCAAAAAATAAAGACAAAATCTATAAACTAGAGAGAAGAATCCTGATCATAAATTAATAAGAAGATTTCAACTCATCTAATCGTGAATCTAATCAGTATTGCATAGTGAAATTACCCAAATTCATGGACTATATTGAACAGGGGGTTGACACATCATATATTGATTAACATGGCTCTGAAAAAAATGTGTTTGAACACTTATTTAAGTATCATCATAAATAGTGTCTTCAATTGAACACCATGATCATGAAATAAAATAAAACGATGGGGAATAAAAAAAATATTAAATAAAATAATGAGTGTGAAAATAAAGAAGCATTACCCATTTTTGAGATTAAAAAACTCATCTTGAAGGGAGATGAACATGAGAATATAATAAATGATCTTAATGAAAAAGGATCATTGAAAGATGAAATATTATCTAAGAAAAAATATAAAATTATTAAATATATGAATGATTTTATGAAGTTAAAGGATAAAATTGAAAAATCTATTATCTTCATGGATGAATACATTAAATAATATTATAGGTATTTAATAGAAAACCATTTTAAATTTAAACAAAAAAATAGATTTATAATCCTGATTTCACTAATAATAAATGTTATGAATCCAAATATGGTAAAGGGTGGGCCCGAATAATTCTGGGAAAAATACATGTTTGCACAAATTGAAAAAATTAGGAACATTGGAATATCTTATTCATGAAAACATTTGAAAAATATGACTGAAAATATACATCATGGGATTTTAATTTGATATCACAACTGAAATAATTTTGATTAATGGAAAAAATTTAATATTTAAGGATATTTTTTATGTTGAAGTGTGTTTATTGATAAATCCAACACATACTAGTATAACATGTCACTTCTCAAGATAATAAAATAAGTCCAGGTATGTAAGCCTTATGAGAAAAAGTCAGATCTAGAAATAAATCCTATAGAGGTGAATAATATTCACAATATAGTGGCATAGAACGAATTTTAATTCCATAAATAATTGTTTGGCATATGTTACCAAAAGGGCCATAGAGAAAAACATTCTTGAAATTTTCTCCTGGGGAATTACCTTTAATTAATGAAGGGAAGATCTTGTAGGTTCACATATATGATAAAGATTTCATAGTAGAAATTAGTCTTAAAGAAAATAGGATAGAAATATCAGGGATACATGATAGTGGATGTTCCTCTAATATTAATGGTGATTTTATACTCCTTAAAAATATTGAGTAATGTGAAGGAGCATCTAGGACATTTGGAAATTTTTATTCCATGAAAATCAATGGTATTGTATTGGTAAAAAAATCATACATTAAAATATAATGAAATTCTATATATGGAGGGATAAATCAAAAATTTTTGTTTTAGAAAACATTGTGATGATGATAATGAGGTTCTTTTAAAGAAAGAATCATGTCGTAATTGGTTCAAATAATATATAAGAACAATCACTCAATGAAGTAGAACATGTGGAAACCTTATTTTGTATGTTTTAATAACCAATACATGTTACATGAGTGTGATATATCAGAACATACTACAGAGCTAGAGTTTTGGTCATCTTGGATAAACATTTTTTGAAAATATTTTAAATAAAAAAATTGTGAAAGATATTCCAAAGCTAAAACAATGTTGACTGTTTTTTTGGAACAATTTAAAAGGGAAACTTTTCTTTAGAAATATTATAAGAATATCAGTATAAAATATTTAAGACCATTCGAGTTAATTAAATATGACCTTTGTGGTACGATGAGAAAAAATTCAATATAAGTTGATCATTACTTCATCACATTCAAATATTATTACACAAAAAAATTATTTTCATCAAGAAAATGTCGAGGAAATTGAGATTTTAAAAATATATTAAATAAAATATGAAAAGTAATCAGTGTTCTATATTAGGATGTTGAGATCTAATAATATTAAGGAATAAACATGTGTTTCAATTGAGAATTATTTTTTCAAACACATAATAAAATTTAAATATAACACAACATATTCACCACAACAAAATTGTTTTGCATAAGGAGAGAATATAATTATAGTGGAAATGGTAGAATTTTTCTTTCTGGAAAAAAATTATAATTACTTCTAAATAGAATCCATATGTTCTACTACACACATTCAGAACATATACCTTTTGAGTCTTGAGATACATGATACAAAATATAAAATTTGGTACATGAAGAATCCTATACTTATCTACATCAATGTTTATGGTATTCCATGTTATATTAAAATAATAAAAAAGATTTTAATGATTAATGAAAATGTATATGAGGAAGTCCTTATAGGATATCTATCAACTAAAAATCATTAAAAATTCTTGAATAAAATACATAGAAAATATTTTACAGCTATTATGTGAAATTTTATGAAAATTTGGGACAAATGTTTCAATATATATACGAATGTTTTGAAGTTTACGGATAAGATAATGAATTAACTTTAGAAGTTGTGGCTAATAATGTGGCTTAAATCACACGAGAAACAGCTTAAATTGACATAAAATTTAATATTAATGATTAAGATGCTTCCATTTGTGTTAGAAGTCAATTTCAAAAATTGAAAATTCATTTCTAAATAGAAATAATGGTTATAAATTAGAATGCACCATTTCAAATAAGAATAATATTAAGAGATGAGATTCAATTATCTCTTATATTACATTTATAACTAATAAAACTAGCCAAAGATATCTAATATGATGATTGGATTCAATCAATGAGTGAATGTAAACATCGAATATATAATAAAGATATATGAGGTCTTATTTTTGGAGTAGAAGGATAAAATTTAATTACCACAAAATATGTTTTTGTAAATAAAATTAATTATAAATTTGAATTCAGAAGAAAAAATTCAGGGATGGTATAAAAGGCTATTCTAATATGGAAGTAATTGATTTTAAAGAAACATTTTTATCTGTTTCCAGGCTTGAGAATATCAAAAAATGGGTTGTGATTTAACATAAACATAACCAATTTAATCACATATATTGGAATTCATGATTTGTGAATGGTGAACTTAATGAAGAATTGTTTATTGGGTGACAAAATTAAATCGTTATTCACCATTATGGGAGTATGGTTTGTAGAATCAATACAGAATTATGTGTCTTGAAATGGGTCCTATATTCTATTACTTTAATCATGATAATAGCAAAATAAAAATTTGATTTACTAAAATAATTATTGATAAAATTTCTATATAATGGATATTTTCATGAGTGCCTTGCTAGTAGTTATTTAAATAAATAATATATATCATTATAGTATTAAAAAATTATAGGGTGAGTAATTTTGTAAATATATCCTGGAGAAATTGATATGTCTATGATGGGATAGATGAAATACTTTTCCAGAATACAGATTAAGAAAAATTATAATCGTATATATTTTTTCCCTAAGAAAAATATATCAAGTTATTGTTTAAATGTATCAGAATAGATGATTCCATGGATGTTTCCACTACTAAATTGGTTGTTAAAAATTGAGAAAAGTTATATAAGTTAATATAGATAATCATATAGAATTCATAAGTATAATTATAATCTTCTTGTATCTGATATCTTCTGGACCATAAATTTCATACATTTTGCCCTCGTCAGTTTAATATCAAATTGATCCAACAAAATCACACATGGTTGTAGAAAAGTTCATCATCATGTATGTTAAATGTATAGTGAACTGTTCCATGATAAAAAATGTAGTAAAGATCTAGAAATTCATAAAAAACACTAATTTTGATTAGTTTTGAGACATCCATAAGTGGAGATCCACTTACGGTGGTGTTTTCCTTCTAGGATAATGATTTGTGGGATGGTACAACAAAAAAATCTCAATGACATATATTTTATATGAATCTCAATATATTGGATTTATAAAGATAGTTACAAGGGTTTTATGGAAGTATATACAACTAACTGATTTGATTGATTTTTATTAAAGAAAATTAAGATATCTATATGATTATCATAGTTTTATTGATCTGTATCACCCCAAGATTAACATACATGGATATTACATAATTATATATGAATATTCAATATATTACATAAATAAATCTCTTAGTACCATAATAGTTTAGTATCATTAGAAACATGGAAAAAAATATTCTACCCTGGTGAAATATCTTCATCATCTCCCTTAAATATCCCCAACATTATTATTTCTATCTAAAACATGTATTCATAACATAGGGAAGGAAATATAAAAAGTGGAGAGCACAAATTCTCAATAAAGTTAAATAAAGGACATATCTATGCATAATTATGATCACAAGTGTATGAGTACATGATTTTAAAAATAAAATATCATACACTACATATAATATATAATATTCATGAATCATGGAATAAATCATGTTATTTAATATGAAATGAGTCATAAGGAAATAATGATCATAAGTCATCAAAATCATAATGAAGGGATAATACATTGGATATGTGGAATACTTATAAGAATAGACAATTTCATGTCAAGGATACCTACCATTACAAGTATAAAAAAATCAGTATTGTGATATGACCTCTGTACCTGCTCTGAGATTAGGATAACAACATATACTCTCTCTTAGTTTTAGGTTGGTGCTGCAACCCATGTACCTTCTTATTTTTGGGATTTGGCTACAACCATTGTATCCCATTTTATTTAGTCTTTTTCTACAATCCTTGTACCTTCTTATTCATAGTCTTGGACTAAAACCCTTATACCCTATTTATTTTAGTCATAGGATATAACCCATGTACTTTCTTATATTATGGTGTTCACTACAACCTATGTGACCACATTATTATAGGCTTGATCTAAAACCCTTATACCTTCTTGTTTTCATGATTGGGATATAACTTGTGTACCCTTTGAGCTCATATAGAACTTTTAATTACTTAATTCATTGGATGGAGATATTTGTCCAACCGATTTTGTAAAAAATTAATCCATAAATGTTCCATAGGATAAAAAAAGGTTCATCATATCATGACCCATAATAATAGACTGGTCCTATAAACATCAAATCATAACCTATGAAATTAATTGAGTATCATTAAAATTTCACCCCATCATAACCATTGAAAAATAAATAGGTTTATTAATTGTTTAATGAATGTATAACCAATCAAAAGAAGTAGGATTCAAAATTATATAACCCGTGGAAAAGAAAAAATTTCCTAAATATATAGCCCATAAAAGAAAACAGATTTCATAAAGGCCATTACATTATGCATAACCAATTCAAAGAAAGGATATTAATCATACCTATATATAATTTCCTTGAAGGGTATGAGTAACATCAACATATGTCATTTTTAATGGAAAATAATTTTTAAATATTATTCGATAACTTTTTTTAAAGAAAATATCGTTTCTTCTTTCAAAAAGTATTTTTAATACATAAAACAATATAATAATTTCTTTTATAGAAAATAACATTCAAAATTATAAAGAAGACATGAAGTCACTTGAAATACATTTTCAATTAAAACTTATAAAATAAGCTTCGAAACATATTAAAATTATTTTTTAGAAACCACTTGAAAATTTTTTAAAGAAATCATGAATTTTTTTCTGAAAATCATTTGTATTGAAATATTATAAATTTATATTGGAAAAATTTTGAAAACCATTTTCATCGAAAATATCATTTTAAAAAAATTATAAAAAATATAACTTTTATAAATGAATAGTCATGAACTAAATTTAAAGAATATTTAATGTTTTGAAATTATTTTCATTGAAAATATCTTTTTAATTTCTTTATATATTATTATATTTGTTCATTTTTAGTCAATATATGTGAATAGTCATGAATTAAATTTAGAAGATATTTATTGTTTTGAAAGTATTTTCAAATAATTTGTAAATCATATAAACCTATAATTACGTAGTTGGGTGTGAAATTTTATATGATATCATAAATTTTTTATTTATGTTTCACTTTTTATTTTTTAAATTACTCTCAAGACTGTTTGAGATTTGAAATTTTGGATCCACAAAAAAGTACATGAGCCTCAGCCTAGTTAGTGAGGACTCGTAAGTGCCTCCAGGTGACCCGGGATCAAATCCAGGCAGAGGCACAATTTCTAGGGGTACTATAATAGTACTATAGAAGGGAATGTAGCAGGTAATGTAACAGTGCTATAGTGGGAACTGTGTAATACTGTAGTAGGTACTGTAGCGGTAACTATAGTAGACACTGTTTGGCACTGTAACTGCTTGGAATTTTCCATCGTTTGGGCCTTCAGGCCACTGATTTGGTCCCCGAGTCCTTTAAGGCCTTCTAGCCACCCATCCCTTTGGGCCAGTAAGGCCATCGGGTCGCCTCAAGTCCTTTGGGCCACCATAAGTGCAGATGCAAACCAGACAACCTACAAGGAACAAGCTCTATAGGAGGATGAGTAAGGAGCGTTCACCACAGCAGAAGCTTCACAGATTTCATGAATGATGGGGTTTGTAACCTTCCATCGGGACAAGCCTATGCATGCTTTGGATAGGCTAGACGAACATCCATGCAAATGTGGAGAGGTGATTTCATGATGAAGATGCTGGTGAGGATCAGTTCGGAGTAGTAATTCTGGGTTGTATGTAATTTTAAAGCCTATGGGCAATGAATTTTTCTACGGACTACAGTCCATGTAAATCTTATGCACATGGGCCTTGTAAGGGTTCCAACTCACCCCTTTAAAAGGTGTATTATCATAATCAATAAAAAATGAAGGCCTTCGGGCCATTGGATATATGGATACACAAATAAGATTAAAAGGGATAAGGAGGGGGTTAAACTAAGATATAAGATTCGAATTACCACTTAAACATTTCGAAATTTTATTTTTAAAATTTAATTATAAATTATTCTCATTATATTTTATTTTATAGAACTTTGGATCCCCTTTTACATCAGTTATATTCCTATTATATATTTATATTTAATTTCTTTACAAGATTTCCACTCACCACATATATATAAGGGAACCTCTTATAATTTCTTACTCACACATAATGAGCCATTTATCATTACTGAGATCTATATAAATACATTCCAAACCATCATCCCCATGAATTAAAGGCTCTGGTATCATCTAAAAACCTACATATAAGTCTTAAGGTGTAAAACAAAAGATATCTTCAAATAAGAGTTATAACTCTTGATTTATTGTTTTCATGTTTATTTCTTCTTTCACATATTTCAAGTCTTACTAAACCATTATGATATTATAACATATATATCCTCTGTATAATAATATATTATTATTTTCATGTAATATAAAAATTTCATCTCATTTTCCAACATATGGTAAATAAAAACAACGCTCATGTGTTTGTGTGGACTGGAGCCTCCATTAAGCAATGCGCTTATTTTTTTATCACCGACTCACAAGAATGGTTATTATGATGAATTTAATAAATATATATTATATTTATTAAATAATTATTATTATTTTATGATAGTATGTTACATTAATTTTTACCCTTCTATCTATCAAAAACTGATAATGTCATTTGTGTGTAAGTGTGGACTACTAACACCATAAAATGATATGATTCATTTTTCTTTTCGGTAATACATATATGGATATAATTTTATATTTAAGGTATAAAAATTATATTTACTTCTTGATTAATATCATTTATATTGTGGAACCATTACCTATTTAACCATGGTCAAAATGAAAAATTTATTTCAGAAATATGAATCGTATGTCCTCAAAACATCTGACATAAACTAAAATGATTTTGTAACTAATTAATACATGGTAATAAATAAATTTAAAGGACTATAATGAGGTTATAAACCTGAAATAGTTAATTAGTAAACACAAAATTTATAAAAAGAGTTTTATTTAGCAGTTTATAGAGTATGAAATGAGTTGGGAATCTAGGTAAGGGATTTCTTTTTTCAATTTCCTTTCTTTGGGACATAATCCATTTTCCTGAAATTTTTTCAATTGTGTCACCTATAAAATATAATATAAATATATTTTATCATCAATTTACTAAAATTAAATTTAACAAAAATAAATTTCAATTTATCTTCTTCAATTTTCTTTTTATTAAAATGTTTCTAAAGTCAAAAGTTATTTTTCATTAATCTCTTTTTCTAATGATATCCTTTCAAAATATTTTTCTTATATATTTATATTCATTAAAAAAATTCTTGATTGGTCTTAAAATGTTTTCAATGGAAATTGTTAAATATCCTTGACTTTATATAAGTATTATAGAATTGATTCTTTTTAATATTTTTTGAATGGGTCACTTTTTACACTTTTTACCATAGTCCAAAAAAGATTATTTTTAACATAAAATATTTTCCCTCTATCATGTCCTTTCATAACAAGGAATATTAATCTAAACATTCAAATGGATTTTTAATAATCTAATCTATATTTTGTTCATTTAATTTATATTTTTTAAATTTTTTCAAAATAATATTATATTTATTCTCATTTTTATGATATAGTCGAAAATGGTTTTTTTGGTTAGTGTCAAATGTCGGTCTTTTATTTTTTATGATAAAAAGTAAATATATTTTATTAAATGTAAACAAAGTGTTGGTTTTATTATTTAATGTTGGAGTGAGTATTGAACCCAAATACTTATTGGATTGTGATTATTATGTGATGGTTGGGTCTGATAGATCCCACCATTGTGTTGGGAAAAGCAGTAAAGTTATCTGATTGAATTTATTCTTAAGAGAATTTGTATGAAGTTAATTTCTCATGTAAAGTGATAGATTTAACTAATTTATATTACTATTAAGTGACCATGCATGGGTGTAACATTTAATGGTCTACTCATATAAAAAGATGGTTTTAACTAATATAAGTCAATCCTAAGATAATGTTGGATTTTCCATATTATGTGATTCTATAAGGAAAGTATAATGCCCGAATTTTGTCACATGTTTTCTCAATGCTTTGAAAAAGGTTTTCATGAAAATATTTTTATTTACAAAAGGAAAACACATATTTATTTTCTAAATTATTGTTTTCGAACTTCTAAAGGTGATTTTTTTTCATGGAAAATATTTCATGATTATGATTTTTCTTCTATACATTCATGTAAATTGCTTTATAAAAAATTTGTACATTATAGTTGATTTCATGAGTAAGTAATGATTATTTTGACATCATTTATTATTATGGAAAAGTTTATAATATTCTTTTGTTTTTTAATTTTTTTTAAAAGTACTAATGAGTTTATTTTATTATTAAACCCTTTAAATAATATTTTATTTCTCATACAAAATTTTCTAATATTTTCACATGGTTTTATGATGAGTGTGAACTATATCCATGTACACCATTCCTCAATGGGGATTTTTTCATAAGATATTCTATTATTTTTTGAATAAATTATGAGTCTATATTTAATATTCTTGTTTATATGGAAAATGAAAATTTAAGGAAACTCTAATATTTTTGGGGGGTTTCTTATGCAATAATTGTTCCTGAATCTATAAAAATATAAACCTAAATGATCATGGGAATGTGAAAAATTTCAAAAAATTCTATAAAACACATTATTATGGGTCAGTAAAGGAATATGAAATTATATAAACTCCTTCGATCATTAACACAAGATGGTAAAAAATATCATGATAGCCTAAAAAATGAGAAAAATAATGTGATACATGTTATAAAAAAATATATAAAATCTCATTGCATTGAACAATGTTAGGGTAAAATTTACCATAACTTCTTGTATCCTATAACTAAAAAAACATGGTTTTGGTTTTTTTGAACATTTTCTTTAGTCACCCTTTTAATATATATTTTTAAAGTCTTAACACACCTTCCCCTCATGTCACATCATATGTAGAACTTTTTTTGAACAATATCTCAAAATATTTCTAGATTTCTTCCAAAAATACATTTTTAAATTACATATTTCATTTTCAAAAAAATTTACATAATATTTAAAATTTTCGGAAATATTATCCAAAACTTATTTAGGATGTCATCTAAAACACTTTCCGGGTATCTCTTAAAGTTATGTAAAACAACATTGTAATTAAATTTATTATTATTTGTATAAAAACAAACGGTGGCCCCACAGACATTTGTATCATTTTAGAAAATCATACAATCAATAATCTATTATTGCAGTCCTAGATAAATATATAGAAAATAGTAATTTCAACTCAAGCTACAAATGTAACTAGTTTGATACTTATCAAACACATGTATCTCTAGACATATGAACATTGATTGTTCAGTATAAAAGTATGTATGATTATATAATCCCTTTTTCCAAAGTATGAAATATATTAATGACATTTAGTATATTAAGCCTATGTTTTTTACTCATATATTATAAATTATTGTAGTATGGACTTTATGGATTTCTTAACACATATTGGGTCACTAATCAAATAAGATGAGTATATCCCATATCCCTCGTCAAAATATATAATTATATAACATTGAAATTATCTAGTTATGGCCATACACTTCTATTTCCTATCTAAAAGGATGTCTTAGTATCACACTCTTCATATGTGATAATCGAATTAGAAATTTTGACTCGCTCTAGAATTTAATTTTTCCCAAATTTAAAAAATCTAAATAAATAAACATACGAAAAAGCAGAGAACAAATAAAATAAAAATTTTAACACTTAAATGAGATAATTAATCAGTCATAAATTAAGAAAAATTCAATTGAAAAAATAGGGTATTGGATAACAATCTAAAGAGTCCATTAAAGGACATTATAACCAAAATATCCATTTCCTTAGAAAACATCCCTTTATCCCAAATATGTAATAGGTTTAGTAACTATAATCCAAATTTAAAATTTGTGCAATATTATTTTCTTCAACAAACTCAAACAAGGTACATGTTTTACACTAGAAAATTATTCAAAAAATATTCTAGTTACAGGAATATTTATCCTCAACCTCTTCTTCGATTATCATTATCCAAAAAAATCCCAACACCCATCCTTCATCAAATTTCATAGTTCAAAAGAAATTAGGTTCGTATCTATAGAAACTCATTGATTTAAAAGAAATGAATTGGCCTAGATTTCTATATTAGGAGTCATTTTATCCTATATTTTAAAAGAAATGATTACAATAAAAAAACACATAGGTTTTATAATAATTAAATCATAATGGAATATTTAATAAAATCACACAAAAAATTTAATTACAAATTAATCTATAAAAATAAATAAGATAATGTGTAATAACAAGATTTATGGATTCTAATATCTTTCATTGCTTAATCCATTGATCTAATTTATAGTTGAATTTGTAAAAACTCCCAATATTAATATCTAAGATATTTAGGATCAATTATAATACTATATGAATTATCTAAACTAAATACAATGAAATATTAAGGGTGAAATCATGATTCTCTATAAATTAGATTGATCATTCTGCTAAATTGAACTTAAAAACATATTTTAGTTCTACACAAACAAAAATGAAAAAAAAAACAAAAATTGTAAGTTTTTAAGGAGTGTTTTTTGATTCATCAAAATAATGGATCTGGAATATGTTATTTAAGAAAGTGTCTCAACGGTATCCCACTTATTGATAGTCATAAAATATAACAAGATGAAAAAATAATAAATTAAATAAAACATAAGATATATCTCTCTAAGAAATCGATATATCTTATTCTTATTTAATATATTTAATGGAAATTATAAAACATTTCTCCTTTTAAAACTTTATTTTAACTTCTTCGACAAATTCCATCCAGAATAAATTATTCATTTAATAAAAATAAAAGTACACAAACTTTACCCCCTTTTTATTTATAAAAACGAATCTATCAAAAGAAAAAAAATATTCTTATAGATTTATTTACTATAATAACATATCCTTGAAATTTGAATACAAATAATTCAACAAAAATTAATTTAAACTTATTATTGGTTTTGATTTGGTTTATACCCATTGAAATATTAATTTTCCTACTTATTAAATCAATAAGACAAAAAAACAATCTCCCCCAAGGTAAGGTCACATGTAATTTCTCCCCCTTTGGGATTATCAAAAATAAAATAATAAAAAAATGAAAATGGATATTTAAGCATCATGAAAACAACTCTATTAAAATATTGAACATAACTTTCTCAAAAAAACTAAACATGTGACTAGTTCTCATTTGATGTATCACATTATATTATAATGTTGTTGGTGATGCAGACAATGATGTATGAACTCGATGGGGAAGGCATGATGTGAGTCTAATGATGTAGGGAGGATGATGCAATCCTGACCCTCCACTGGGCATTCAGGCCCTATAATGGGATTTATGGCCAATAATCCTACAGGAAATATATTTAATATATAAGGATTTATTTGTGGTCCATCCCCTTGGGTGGCTTTGACCTTTCCTTCGATCACGTGTGTGTGGTGTGTATTTTTTCAATTGTAATCAACCCCCCCCCCAAAAAAACCTAATATATATATATATATATATATATACTTTATCCACTTTAATCAATCAACTAAAAAATAAAAAAAATTATCCTTAAATGTAAGGTATCTTCTCCATGGTAAAAACACTTATACGCTTTGAAAAATTTTAAAACAACTTCTCTCACAAAATCAACCAAACATATAAATATTATCTATTTTTTGGTATTATTAAAAAACCTAGTTAACTGAAAACATAATTTTAAAACTATAGTGTGAAGTAAAAAAGAGTAGTATAATTCTATAAGTAATCTTATAAAACATATGGATGAAATTATTATGTATAATATGGTTTTAGATTTTGTATTTCAACCATTTTCATAACATCTATATGGTCTCTTAGAGGAAAATAAAAAATCTTCATACAATATAAAAAAAACAAAGAATCATTTCAAAAAAAATTATTTTAAATAATATAGATAATATAGAAAAGGAAACATAATATACACATAATTTCCTATACACAATATACTCATACATATGAATATAAATGTTTTATAATTTTTAAAATGAAAAAGAAAACATGAAAAAACATATATCCTCTTAAGAATAATGATGACATAACATATAATTTAGTTTCCATAAGATGTTTAATGTTTGGTACAAAAATAATTATAACGTTTCAAATGTTGGACTTCTGAAAATCTCCCATAAAATATAACGTACCTATATAAAAAAATTTCATAACTATAAAAATTGAATTGAGTTCCCCATTTTTATGGTTTTTTTGATATTTTAGGAGAATGTAAAACTAGAAGTGGAATGAGATCACATGACACTAAACGTACCTAAAATCTATTTAAGATATTGTAATATATCAAAAAGTAAATTTTTAACTAAAATATCATAAATTTGATATATAGTTACAATAAACATGAGTAAAATATCACCTTTGTTTGTGAACTTAAAACTCACAAATCAATTCGATACAAAACCTAAAAAACAATGAATAATTTTACTAGTATATCATCATCTGTAAAAAGATATGTCTTTCTGGACTAGACACATAAACATATTATAACATCATGATTATACTAGAATAATTATATTAATTATGTTTTATTATAATCATGAAATAAATTTCAATAAATAAAATCTTAAAAATGAATTGAACCGAGAGTTTCGTTCATTGGTACTCAACATTTTTTCAAAAAAGGTAACTATGATATGTATACCCAACATTTTGTTCATCCAATAATTTTATTTAATAAAAAATTATAAACAAAACAATATCAATAAAAATCTATAAAATTAATATAATATTTACGGATTGTGTTTAATGATAGTTTTTTATACTTCTACTAAATATATTTTCATCAATTTCATGGTTGTTTTTATAAAAAATACCACGACATATTTTTAATGAAAAAAATTACATTTCTATTCCATGATCCCACTTAACATGATCCATCCCTTTCCCAAAATCAATATTTCCCCAAAGAGACTTTCTCCACCCAAAGACATGAAATATCTCTAGGGTGGTTAATGAAAACTAGATACATGCAATCCCTCAAGGAACATGGGCCCATTCTACTAGAAAATGAGATTCCCAATGAAATATTAACTATCTTATTTGTTATATTTGTATGTATATGTGATCCCTCAAATAATGTGTTGCCATAAAACTAATTTTCAATTCAAAGTTTGGTGTTATATTCCATTTATAATAATGTTATAAGCTATTTTCAGAGATACATACACAATTTTTGAAATTTTTCCTTGACAATTCCAATAGTAAAATGAAGGGGTCTATAAAATTTCATGATAAAAAATTCCTTTTTTATTTAATCACCCCATGATAAATGTTGTGGCATTATATAATGGATATGTTAAAATTTTTAAGAGCTATTTTCTAATGATTTATGTGTGTAATTAAATTCATTTATTTTAGGATATTCCATGTTTGGGATTTGAAATTTTATTTAATGGATTTATAGTTTATCAAAATTGATTTGAATGGGATTTATAAGTTTTTGTTCATAAAAATATGTCCAAATTTTTCAATACATTAAATAATTTTACTATATATTTTTTATAAAATAACTCAACCATGTCTATTGGTTTAAATACATATTAATATAGCCACTATTTTACATGTATAGAATTTGTTTCAAAAATAATTGGGGTGTTTATTAAAATGGATTCATATATGGTGGGATTTGTAAATTTCAGTAATGTAATATTTTAAATTTTTTTGAAACATTATTATATGATAAAACTAAAAGTAACCCTTTGATATATATGTGTGTTTGTTTGTGTGTGTGTGTGTGTGTTATCCACTAATTTTTAAAAGATGTTATATGCCACTTTGGTTCCCTCAATCATTCCATGATCATGTGAGTAAAATGAGTTGTTTTAATATAGATACATAGGCTTACCATAGATGGATATTAAATCATTTTAAGAGAATATTCAGTAACATACAAAGTATGCTCCCTAGGACTGTAATATGATAGTGAATTTTGATTCATGGAACACAATCTTCCATCTTAGTGAAAGATGTTCAATATTTACCACAATGATATCTCTTCTTTTACTTCTACTTAAAACCTTGTTTTATAACCATGGAAAATGAAACATAAGAAAGGGTGATGCTCATTAATGGTAAATAATGGAGATACATATTCATAACATGATCATAAGGATAGAATAACATGATAATAACATTTTATGTTTATAGCCTTCATATCCAAGATCATATACAGTAGTAATAACAAAAATAATTGAAGTTCCTAAGACAAGAATCATAATGGAATAAATAGAATATTACATGAAATCATAACAAAAGAATAATACATAGAATTTTTGTCATAGATTTATGAATATTAAATTATTCCCAATAAATCAAAGGTAATTGATGTAATGAATTAGGGAACGTCACGGTGGATATAAATACTGGTTGGGACACAACGCAATCCATGGTCACTACCCATCCTTTTTAGTGGAATGAGTTCAATACCAAAAGCATATTAGTAGAAAAGTTTCACTCCCAAGACTACTTAAGTAGTCATCGTTCACATCCAAGACCATCATAGAAGAGAATGTCATTTACTGATCTATGTTCAAAACCAGTATCATCCTTTTCTATCTCATGATATATAAAACATCCACATATTATTTAGAGGGAGATATAGGTCCCCCATAACATAATGAAATAATACAGGTATATTCTACAATATAATAAAACATTAATCAAATCATGATGCATTAAATGAGATGGAATTTATAAACATCACTTCATAACACATGAAATTAAATCAGTATCATAAACATTCCATCATATAACCTATGTAAACCAAATAAGGTTCATAATCATATAATAACTCATGAAAGTATGCCAGTTTCGTAATTGTTTTACCATGGTATAACCCATGGAAGTGAAATTTATTTCATAAAAAACTATTCTTCAAAATCATAAACCATTCAAAAATAATAATAAGAATGGTGTCAAAGGATCATATCACTAGTAAAGAATAAACTATGTCAAATGGTATAATAATCTATTGAGAAGGATTTGGAAATATCACTTGGATAATTTCTTAAGGAAAACATTCCTCTCTTAAAAAAGAAATTTTTATAACATAAAAATTTTATAAATACTTTTCTTTGAGAATTTTTTTAAAAGTTTATTAATTCATCTTTAAAAATAATTTAAAACATTTCTTGTATAATGTTTCGTCTCCACTTTCAAGAAAAATATTTTTCAAACATAAAAAATTATGAAATATAATTTTATTTTAAAATAACCTTAAAAAATTATAACTACATATTTTAAACATTTTAAAACCATTTTCTTTTAAAATATATTGGATAAAATATAAATGAATCATTGAAAAAAATTTCAAAACCTTTTCTTTTAAAATACCTTGAAAACTTATAATGAATGATTTAAAATATTTTTGTTATCATTTTTATTGAAACCCAATTTTAAAATAATAAATTTCAGAAATATTTAAGAAATATTTCTTTAAAAATAACCATTTAACCAATAAAAGGAAGCATAAAGGAATTAAAAGTAATGATGGTGGTTAAATATGTACATTCCAATCAAACCATTTGCACACTAATTTTTTTTAATGTTCATTGTTGAGAATAAGATAAAAAGATTACTATAAAACCACTTGTATAGATGTAAAATACGGGTAAATATTCCTTTTTAAAATAATATTATTGTAATATTATCTTTTAAAAATATTTTAAGAAAATATAGTTTTAAAGGAATAAATATTTATGAGTGAAGAGAGAAATAAAGTTGGATTATCATTAAGACATTTTATTAATTATAATAATTACCAAATATTGGTATAATGGAAAATTTTTAGGAAGATATAATGAATAAATATCTTATTGTAATCATGTTGAGATATATTGAGATATGAATCCAAATATTTCATCAATGGATTCATAATCATAAAAAATCCCAATATAAATATTAGATTATAGAAATAAACTATTACCACTTTTATAACATTGAATTATAATAACCTTATGATAATAACATTTCATGATGATTAAAATATCATGAAAATTATTATATTCACTATAAAACATTTAATGTTTAAATATACTAACCTTATAAAAGAATATAGCTTCGTAACAGAACATGTGTCTCAGAGAAAGAAAATTGATACAATATTACCTTACTGATTTGGAAAATATCAAACCATAAGAACCATGAATGATTTATCATAAAAGATATATGTAAATTCCTATAAAGGTGAGAATATTAATAATATAATACATTAATGGGAAGTATATACGAAACAAATAAGAAAATAGTGGTGAATAGGACTTAATTTTGATTGAAATAAGTGAGCCTAGAAAACTCGTAATTTAAATCTTGATATTATTCATACACATTCAAACCTTCGTTATAATATATATAATTTTATTATAAATATACCAAAGAAAAATATTCTTAAATATCATACGATGTATTATTTTATTATGACTTTATATTTAATATCTATTTACAATTTCATTTTAATGTTTCTTTTCAAGTTATAACTACTTTGTTTTTAGTATATGTTCTGATTTTTTATTCTTGATCTTGTTTCATAGATTATTATTTAAATATATCCTTAATTTAATACATGATATAAATATCATATTTATTAATAATATATATTTATATATTATAATCTATAAAACATATAAATAGGACATCAAACACATCATTAATGGAGACGGTAGGTCGTATTTATGTATAAATGTTGTTTCCATTTACAAGGAGTATAAAAACAAAAGAATGTAAATGAACTATATATTTATATATATATATTATGACTCGAGTATCATTTTTATGTCATATATCTAATTAAATTTTTTTAAAACCATCCTTTGTATATTCCATGTAATGTATAGAACAAATCACATTGCTTTGAGGATACAGAATTTCACACATCCACAAATGAAGTTATCATTATTACAAAAAATGGGAAGAATAATGTTATTTTCCATTTAAAATTTAAAGATGAATATATTCAATATAAATATCACATATATCTTGTAAAAACAAAAATTCCATCATTATTTTTTACCTTTATGGGTGGTAATAGAAGAATAAACCACATTAGTTCGGGAGGTAGTACTCTGGCGTACACACGATTGATGATTGTGTACCACATTTGATATAAGTGTGTAAGATTTTAGGTCATACCATTAAAAAAACAATATTCAGTATAATTATGTCACTAAGGTTTTTATATAATCATTTAATAAAAATAATTTATCAGGTGATGAAGGAAATCATAAAAAAGTGTTTATTAAAGGATATTACCTCTTCTTTGGATAACTCCTTTTGGTTTGCTCCAAAGGGCTTCCTTGGATAGATTTATAACAAAATAGAGGGTTCTGGGGTGAAGTTATATAATTTTTTTGGATATTTTATTTGTTTTTGGCTGATCAAAATGTTATTTATATGTGTGAATATGTGAGGGGGTGATTTCCTTCTTTATAGTGGAAGAGGACTATAATTCTTAAAAATATAAACAGGTAAACACTATTGATAGGTATCCTGTAAATAATGCGACTTTATTAATTTTTAATTTTATATCCAATACGGTTTTTTGTTGAAATATTTACACACAATGTTTTTTGTACTTGTGTTTAATTTATTTGGATATTTTAATTAATGTTCACCCCTATGTAAACTCGTTTTTACCTTAATCGATGTAATTAATTTCAATTAGTTTCACTAATCACAATGCGAAAAAAGATTAACTTATTATATATCATAAATTATGGTTATTAAAAAAATTTATTCCATTTTTCAAAATTATAATCATATTTGTAGAGGAAATTAATTTAATGTTAATCCCACAAACATGTCGGGAAAATGGGGTTTTTAAGCGAAATTTTTTAAAAGCATGAATTGTTTTTATGACTACTTTCAATGTAAAATTGGTCCCAGTGACATAAATATGATTAATTATTGTAAAATTATACTAATTTCACTTTAAAACTAAATTATAATGTCATTTAACTCTATAAATCAATTATATGGAAACTCAATTTTCTACTTAAATTTTCAGTTTCTCACTTTTTATCTAAAAATGATACTTCTCAAAAAAAATACAAAAATTCACTCAAGGTAAAAAAATTTATTAATATTTCAAAAACAAAGATTATTATTTAAAATAAAATTATAAAAATTTAAAAATTTATATTTAAAATATTTACACTATTAAAAGGTGATAAAATTTCTTTAAAAAAAAAATATATTTTTAATCATAAATTTGGGATTAATATTATTTATTGTCTGGAAAACATAAAATTTGAAGGATAAATTGTTTAATGAATAATATATATATATATATATATTTAAAATAAATTATCTATTTTTATTTAATAAATTTATTGAGGTAAAACTTGATTGATTTCATAAATATAGTTTTCTAGCAAAAGATTTCATATATTTTCAAAAGAGAATTATTTTCATTTTTAATTAATTAGACATAAAATAATTAAAATTATATTAATTTTTAATCCATATATCCATTAGTTAATTTTTCTTATTCATAACCATAATTCAAAACGTTAGGTAAAAACTATAATAATATTTTAATAATATTATTTATAGTACATTGTAAATTGGTAAAACATTGTCTTGCGTGTAATGAAAGTTGCCAAATGAATGTAGAATTTTGTGTAACAAAATCCAAAAATAGTTTTATGTGTAGTGAAATCTAAAATAATTGTTTTTTGTTTCATAATCATGTCATTGTGTTGCGTAAATTGAAAGAATGTCTTGGTGATTTCATATAACACAAGAAATATTCAGTGTTGTGTGAAATGAAAAATAAAAAAAAATTAAATTAATTTGAAAAAATATATTTCACAAAAACTATGTGTAAAACCTAAAAATTTTATGAGATAGATTATTTTTAATTACATTCATGTATTCTGTTGTACGCAACACCAAGATCAGCTTGTGCTATATGCAACACTATATTAACTTATAGAATACGCAAAAATATTCTTGGCATGTGTTACACACTATTTCAATTTCTTTTGATAGAATTAATTTCACTCAAGAATGATTGGAATTTATAAAAAATATTATAACATGGTCATTATAATGGCAGGTATGAATAAAATTAACATACTTCTAAAGAACTATTAAAATGAAAATTAGTTAGACTATAAAATAATAATATCAATCATTACAGATTTTACTAATGAAATATATTTTTAACATATTTAATTTAATTTAAAAAATTAATCATATAAGTTTTATAAACATTATATAAGAACAAATTCAATTTTTTCAAATAGAAAGAGAATTTTTCTAAAAATGAAGTATTACGACATTTTGATGAAGAACCCATTTTAAATATAGTTTTTTAAATTTATTAATGTTATTTTCGGAAAAATAACCTTCTTATTTGGAATCAGGATATCAGAACATACTTTGTATTAATATTTGGTTTTTTTCCAATAATAATGCTTTTTTAATGAATAGTGAAAAATACTGCAGTTTAATTTATAACTAGTTTTTTTTATCTAATTTATTTATATAGAATGGATATCCTTTAAATTTTTTTGAAGTATAATTACATTATGTTTTTTATTACTTAATAAATTTTTTTTCATTGGATGTAATTTCACATTGAATATAGATATAAATTCACATCAATCTTTTTATGGTTTTTACTAAAAAACATTTTTCACGCTTTGACAATGAGATTTAATTTTAAATTAATTTCTTAAAATTATTTGTATTAAATTTTGAAAAATGTATTAGTTATTTCAAATTAGTTTCTCCAAATTATGTTAACATATTAATTTTATTTTTTTGGATATTATGAATTGAAACTTTGGTAATTTTAATTTACCACATTTAAAGGTAAATCAGATAAATTATGGTATAAAATAATAAGATAATGATAATAAAATTATCCCAACTCCATTAAAAATCCTATTGGATTAACTAATTTCTACTAATATCACCTATGAGTTGGAATTAAACCATTTAATGAACATTTTCTATTAATGTGATGTAATTATAATGGAAAAAAAGAAAGTGACAATATGCCACTCTCTTGTCAATTAAAATTATAATAATTTTAATGTAGTGATAATCATGATAAAACATAGAACATAAATATTATCAATAAATATAATTATATTATATATATCATTTTAATTTATATAAAAAAAATTAGATATTAAATAATTGAAAAAAAATATTGACACAACGATGATACAATAATTATTTTATAAGATAAATATTAAATATATGATATTATAAATAGTAAAATAAATATTATTCAATATAATTAATTACATAAAATATTTTTTGAGGTTAATATAACATGTTAGAAGACTATTCAATGACTTGGTACGAAGTTATATATCTGTTTTTAATTAATTTAAATTCAATGAATTGAATAGTGTAAAAATTGAAACTATTGATATTTTATTAAAATAATATTTTATTAAATTATTTAAATATCACAAAAAAATTACAAAATTATTCTTATAAGGTATTAATGTTAATTAATTATATAAATACTTGAAATATTCCCCATTTATGTAAACTTAATAGTCTCTTAATAATTAAAATGTTGTATCCTCAATAAAAATTAATTGATTTTAATTAAGGGTAAAATGAATGGATAATGATTAATATAAAATAAAAAATGTCTAAAAATTATTGGATGATATATTTTCAAAAAATCCTTATCTTATCTTCAAAATATATAACTTTGGTGTTATTATATTCTGAAAATCAATTAATAATAAAATAATATTTCAGGAAATTCCTAAAGTGCCCATCCTCCCTCTTATAAAAGGGAACCACATCTACCCACTTAATCACTCCTCTCAAGCCTCTTGTATCATGTAATTTCTACTCAAATAATCTACCAAAATCCCTAAATTCCTCTTATATACAAAAATTTTGGCATATATCTAGCTTAAGGAGACCTTCTGTGAAAATTAAAAGGAGATACTCCAAAAAGAGGTAATTGTTTTATCGCGTCTTTCAAAATTATTTCCAAATTATACTTCATATTGTTATGTTTTTTACATAATAAAATAATAAATCTATTATGTTATTCATTATGAGATGTTATAATGATTATGTTAAAAACATATACCTCTTTTTATCCACCTTCCAATAATAATATCTCTATGTGTGTGTACGTATGACTAACCCTCTCCAGACTGTGGTGTAATTTTTTTTCAAAAATTATTAATTTAGATGGATATAATGATCATTATAATGGATTTAAATAATTATTATAAATTTATAATTATTTATTATAATTAATACACAATCCAATTCCATACCATTTAACAATTAAGTGAATGATATCTTCACTCATATGTACGTAAGACCTACCATCTCTGTGATGTGATGTCATTCATTCTATGTGATATTCATTAAAACATGATTATATAAATGAATGGAATGAATAAATATGAAATATATTATACTAATATCATTCTGTAAATGATATAACTTTAACATATGGAATGTAACATGAACTTAGATGATAAAATTTTCATAAGAACATAACGCAGTTAATATCCGAATAACGAGTGGCAATGAAATGTTACTAAAAATGGATGATCATAAAATTATATATGATATCATAAATATGAATATGACTCTAAAATAATTCAATAAAAATATTTAAATCATTATATGTGATGTTATGATATATATGAAGGATATCAGACCCAACGTAATGGATTATTTTGTCTCACTTTTATTTTTGTGGGACATTTTCCTAATACACTACATATTTATTTTGTGTCGTGTTTATGCTTCCCAAGATTGATTTATGATTATAACTATAAAGGTTATGATATTTAACTATGGATATAATTTTATTTATTCAGCTATTCATATGATTTGACTAATTATAACTGGTAGGGGTCAATTTTGAAATATCATTATTAAATGAGATTGTTTATACGTAAGTATTTACTGGGATATATTTATCATCCTTGTCTATGATTATGAATCACGTAATATTATTTCTATTCATCTAAAAAATTTAATTTAATTTTACCCTTATGTTAATTTTTATTATACAGAATGATATGAGTCTTTCGCCATTATTTCATACAAGGATCTTTTGGACTTTTTTGGAAATAGTATGAGATGAATTTTTATTTAATTTATATAGATTGATAGCATTTTTATGTCTTCTCAACTCCTTTTTCAATTAATCTTATTGTACACTATTACAATTGTTTAGTAAATTAAATTCATGTTATTTAAAATGTCATGTCAATTTGAGAAAAGATAACATTTTTGATGAAGAATGATTATTTTCTTCATGAATTAATTTCAAGTGTTTTATCAAAATTGTTTTCCATATAAGATGAAATTATTTAAAGAGGTTTATGTTAATATCTCTATTAGTACTTCTATTCTATTGTGTTTATGATGGAATAAATTTTTTGAAATCTATTTATTTTATATGCATTATGATTGAAATATGTTTAAGAAACCAAATTTTTGTTCCATTGGTTATGATATGATGAATGGTTTATGTTTTTGTGGAACACATAAGAATGATTTCATTATGAGATTGGTAGGACCTATATATCCCACCAATTAAATGGGTACTGATTTGTATCTCATGAGATAGACATGACTAGAACAATAAGTAAATCGACATCAGTAATACATGGATCAAATGATAAGTTAACTTGGTTCATTAATAGACTTTTTCCACTATCATGGTCGTGGATATGAGTCTTCACTAATATATAAATGGTTTTCTATTCTTATATGTTTTACAAAATTTCATGTTTTATGCCAATGAGAAGTTATCATGGTTAATTTTCCATTAAAATTTTGGCCTTATGAACTGCTAAGATGTTTTTCATGACTCATGGTTTTGATATAAAAAACTATTGTCCATATTTTTTTACATTAATATGTTCATATATTATTTAAATACCCTTATAGAGCATCTAACCGTATACTTTACTATGTTTCCAAACCTCATCTTATAAAAATATATTTTATGTATGAATACTAAAGGGTATGATCTTTATGGGAGATGTTGAATATCTTTCATTAGTTAGAGGATCGCATTCCATGTTTCCAAAGGCACTAAACTATTGTGGTCCTCAATCATGCATTTGTAAAATGTAAATAATATTAATCTAAAATATTTATAGTTCATAAACTTCATTATTGTGTCATTATAGTTGGTATATGAGAAATGGTTTTCTCAAAATTTCGAATTTAGGATGCAAAGACTTTAGCGAGATCCCAAGGAATATTTCTAAGGGATTTCATAATGATGTGTATAATTAAAGGTTACAGTCCTTGAATTATGGTAATTATCATTAATTTCATAGGATTAAACTTAAGATATTAGAGATTGAAAATACACCCCCTAGATTATGTTATTTTTGTAGTATGGTTTTTTCCTCTCACGCTATTGTTTTTTGGTTTTAGACAATGGTTGGATGCAAAAAGAACTATGTTGATGATCAATGCAATGGTAAATGGATGATTTTCCACCTAATCAAAAAAAATTATGGGATATGGAATGAAAAATATTATCTCTGTACTTAACCAGGTTAAAAATCTTTATGGACATCCAAATGTGAAGATAACGGAACCACATTCTATTGAATCTTTAAGGAGGCAATGTCCACCTTCTTTCAGTGGTTCTTATGGTCCACTTGTTTCTGAACAATTGATCAATACCATTGAAAATGTATTTTCTATCCCTATTAGGAATATGAAAAATTAATTTTGGATGTTTATTATTTAGAAGGATAAGAATACCACTGGTGCACTCTAATCAATAATACAATGCACCAAGATGAAATTGAATCCATGAAATTGGATGAGTTTAAGAACTTATTTTTGAATAAATACTTTCCTCATATTGTTCAAAATAAAATCAAAAAGTATCTCCTTATTCCTAATCAAAAGGTTTATTAATCCATTGGAGCATACGATATTAATTTTACAAGACTCTCAATGTACGCTTCTAGATTTATCATCCAAATTAAAGTATAATTGGTCAATTATTTAGTAGATTAAAACCAATTATTAAAAGGAAGTTATCTATAAGAGACTTTAGTTTATGAGAAAAGATTTTGATTTGTTCTGTAAATATATAAACAGAAGTTAGTGTCACATATAAATCTTATGATTTTGATGAGAAATGAAATAAATAGTTCAACGAAAAATCTCAAAACAATATTGAAAACAATAAGAGTGTTTCATTATACTCAATGTGTTGAAATAATGACGGTGGATATTGTTTTGAATGGACTATGGAAATTTTAAGTGTTTAAAAGAGGTTCATTGGTATGATGAGAGGAAAATTAATGAGAAAAAGGTAGCTAATAATGTGAATAGAGAAAAGGATATGAAGAATAACCCACCCAAACATCAATGCTACAAGTGCATGGAAATTGGGTATTATGCTAAGAAATTCCTTGATCCAAGGGAGATAAATGATGATCGAATTCAAACACCTATAAATGCCAAATAAAAAGAAAATCACATATGATGACTATTAAAGATGTTGAGTATGAAAATGAAGTGGTGGAATGATTGAGTGTTTAGGTAAAAGGATTGCAGAATAATGTTGTAGAATCGATTTTATGGAATTATAGAATGAAGAAATATCAATTAAGTGGTCCATTGTGGTTTTCCACATGTATTTTAATATATCTAATGACTGTTACTAGTATCCATGAAAATTTATTGAGGTAATAAGATGATGTTCTTGGAAAAAAATGTTTTATGGAAATATAACCCAAAATATGAACATGTTGTTGATATAATTATATTTGGATAAAGGTATATTGGTTAGGAATAAGTAAATTTAATGATTTCTGTTACCTTGGAAGTATTTAAGGATTCATTTACATGCAGGTTATGCTATCTTAGATGAAGATTATAGCTTTTTGGACTTAAGAATAAGAAAACTCACATGTGTTTAATAACGATATCTAATAGTTCTGGTCATTACCATTAAAATTGAAAATAAATTATTAAGGTATTTATATGTTTGTAATGTGCAACCAATAAATACCTTATGATCTATGGGAGATAATTTATCTTAATATTTAGTTCATCTGTTTCTAAATTTGTATACATTCAGTATTTCGAAAGATTCTATGGTTATCCAACAATGGATAGTATAATTTATACTATAGTTGATGTTTGTTAATTCAATGTATTATCTAACTATAGGTGGACTTATGCATATTTGATAATATGTATTAATAATTTTGTTTAGATCGATGGAATGAATAATCATTCTATTTATGGATCACATGATCTGTTAACACATCAATAATGATAAAGTCAACTTCATTTCTTTGAATAATAGATGGAGTAAAAATTGTTCAAGGTATGAAAAATGTTGGGATTTTACTAAAATCATGTAAGTATTTATTCTCATTTTTTTGACATTAGAAATGGATATTTAATACCAAAAATCTTATACTAGTACCTTCTTATCCAATGAATTATATTTTCCCTTCAATCATCGCATATTTATGGGTTTATGGTTGTTAACTTTCCCCAAACCTTGAACTCTATCACTATCCATCAGAACATGATGGTTATATTTTAATTCCATATTAATGTTTTCACTTCCAACAAATGTTCTCATATTTTAAAACCCAGTGTTGAGTTACTTTGGGTTAACTTTCCAATTTAAAATGATATTTTAGAATTCCATTTTATTATGTAGTTTTCTATAAAAGGAACGTTGAAATAGTAAACATTATTTAGTCGTGAGGAATTTTGAGTGAAAAATTAATTTTATTGTGGGTAGAATGTAACACCCCAAGTTTCTATGAGGTATATTAATTATATTGTCTCTGATTCTTGTGTTGTACAAGACACTAAGATTAGCTTGCACTATACGCAATGTCTTATCAGCTTGTAGAATACACGACATTAGTCTTGTATTATATAATACAAAATTTCATGTTATTTTGATTGAATTCATTTCAATCAATATCATTTATTTCTGATAACAAAATATTATAACCTATTCATTATAATGGCACTTATGAATAGTATTAATATCCTTTAAAAAACTATTTAAATAAAAATAAGTGAGTCTATAAAATTAAAAAATCACTCTCTAAAGATTTTATTAATGTAATATTTATGTAATATATTCGATTTAATATTTAAAATTCATAAAATATTTTTAATCTACATGATATATGAAAAAATTAAATATTTTAGATAAAATGAGCATTTTTCTACAAATTCAGTTTTTCTACCAGTTAATGGTGAACCAATTGTAAATATAGTTTTCTTACAAATTTTTATGTTATTTTTGACAAAATAAACTTCTTATTTGGATTCATGACTTCGAATTTTATATTTTTTGAATTTTTCATATTTTTTCAATAATATTCATTTTTTAATGAATAGTGAAAAATACTGTATTTTTGTTTAAAACTGCGTTTTCATATGATTTATTTATATAGAAATTTTGTCATTTTAATTGGTTTTAATGTATAATTAGATTATGTTTTTATCATTTAATCCAATGTTTTTCATTTTATGTAATTTCACATTTAAATAAGATATAAAAACACATCAATATTCTGACGGTTTTTACTTTAAAAAACATGTTTTCTCGCTTTGACCACATGAATTAATTATTATATTAATTAATAAAAATTCTAGGTTTTGAATTTTGAAAATAGGATTCCATATCTGTAATCAGTGGGTCTATATTATGTAAATGGGTTACTTTTTTCTGGATAATTATCGTAACACCTAAAAATCTTATTGGATAAATGAAAGTCATCCAATATCACATAAGGGTAGGAATTTATTCATTTAATGGACTTTTTCTCATGAAAGTGATGTAATAATAATTAAAAAATGAAATTGAAATAATTTCACTCTCTGATATCCTATAAGTATAATAATTTTAATGTTCTTATAATCTTGATAAAATGTCAAAAATAAATAGTCTCCAAAAATGTATTAAAATTATCTACCTCATGTGAATTAATTTTTAATTTTATATATTAAAGAATTATTGTATGAATTGACACAACAGTGATACAATAATTATTTTATTAATGAAACTATAAACAAATGATATTATAAAAAGTAAAAAAAAATTATATGTAATAGTTTTTTTAATAAATGATTTTTCTAGTTGAATATGAAATTTTAGAAGACTATTCAATGCTTAGGTTCTATGTTTTATATCTATTTGGATTTTATTTAAATTAAATTAAATGAATACTGTATAAATTTACACTATTGATATTTTATTAAAATATTTTTATTATTTATTTAAAAACCATTAAAATCATTTAAAATTAAAAAGTGTACATTATAAGTTTGAAAAGTTAATTACTTGACCAATTATGGGAAATTGACCCCATATAAGTAATCTTCATTGCCTCTTAATAATAAAAATTATGTTACCTCAATTAAATTTAAAAGAATGTAATGAATGGTAATCTAAAAAATATATGTTTTAAAATAATATAAATACATGTATAAAAATTATTTTATTAGATTATTTTGAACTATCCTAATATTATCCTAGAAATATATCACTTTTGAGCTATAAAGAATTCAAAAATCTATTTATAATAAAAATATTATTTTAAGACTTTCCTAAAGTGCCCCTCCTCTTTCTAATAAAAGGTCACCACATCTACCAACTTACTCACACCTCTCAAGACACTTGTCTCATCCAAATTATTCTTAAATTATCTCCAACTTCCTCAAATTTATCTTAGAGACTACACATTCATCATAAATCCATCTTATGGAGACCATTTGTGAAAATCGAAAGGAGATACTCGAAAAAAAAGTAATTGTTTTATCACCTATTTCAAAAATACCATTCTTCAGTTTATTATAATTATGTTGTTTTCATAATAAATTAATAAATATAGTATATTATACATTCTTAGATGTTATTATTATTATATTAAATACTTATACATACTTTTATCCATCCTACAAATAATAATATCACTATGTTTGCATACATACAACCTACCGTCTCTATGCCATGGTATAATTTTTTATTCGATGATAATTATTTAGGATGGATATAATGATGATTATAATTGATTTTAATAATGAATATAACTTGATAATTAATTTTTATAATTAATACACCATCTAATTCCCTACCATTTAACCATTAAGTGAATTATATAATCACTCGTGCGTTTGTAGGACATACCGTATACACGATGGGATGTGATTCATTCTACATGATCCTTATTAAACCATCATTACATACCAGAATGAAAGGAATAAATATGAAATATATTATACTAACATCATTCTGTAAATGATATAACTATAGCCTATGAAGTGGAACATGATGTTATATGAAAAAACATGCATAAGAACATAAACCTGTTAATATCTGAATAATAGGTGATAATGAAATGTAACTAACAAAAGGATTATAATATAATTATATATGACATCATAAAAATTATTATGATTCAGAATAATCCAATTACTCAATTTATATCACTATATAGGAATTTTGGATATGTATGATGGATATCATACCTATGGTATGGGATTATTTTGTCTCACATTTACTTGTGTGAGACATATTCCTTTTACACCACCTATTTGGTTTGTGTGGTGTTTATTCATCCCATGATTATTTTACGGTTATTAATTTGAATGTTATGATATTTACATATGAATATAATTTTTTTTATTTTATGGGAAATATGATTCGACTGATTATAATTTGTATTTGATAATTTTGCAATCTCATTATTATCATAGATTGTTTATATTTAAGTATTTACTGTGTTATATTTATCATCCATGTACATGTTTCTGATGTATATAATATTATTTCAATTCTTATACTATTTTTTAAAGTTACATATCTCTTTAGTTAATTTTTATTAAATGTTATGAATGTAATCATTTGTTGTTATTTGTTACGAGGCACTTTTTTACTTTTCTGAAAAACATATGAGGAGAATGTTTTCCTAACATATATGTCTTGATCATATTTTTATAAATTTCAAACACCATATTTCCATGAATATTACCTTACATTTTTTGATGTTTGTTTTCAAATAAATTACATTCTTTTAATGTTTCTTGGCATTTATAGAACAAAAAACATTTTTGAAGAAGAAATGATATTTTTCTTCAAAATTTATTTCATTTATATTATCAAAATGAATTTCCACTTATTATTTCATTATTTAAATAGTTTTATTTTTCAATCTGTATTATTAATTTTATTTAATTGTGTTTATTATGGAATTATTATTATGGAATACAATTTTTATATGCTTTATGGTGGAATGATGTTTAAGAAACCCATTTTTTGTTCGTTGGGTTATGCTATGATGGATGGTTTATGTTTTTGAGGCACACGTAAGAATTATTTCATTTTGATAAGGGTGGGACCTATATATATCTCCAATTATTTGGTTAGTGATTCTTATATCATGATATATACATGAATGGTATAGAAATTAAATCATGTTCAGTAATAAATGTTTTGAATGGTAAGTAAACAAGGTTCAGTAATGGACTTTTTCCGCTATGATGGTCTTGGGTATGAACCTCGAATAATATGGAAATTATTTTCTATGCTTATGTGTATGCCATATGTTTTTATTTCATTCTAATGCTATGTTATCGTTGTTAATGTTCCTTTATTATTTATTCCTTATGAACTGCTATAATTTATTTCAGGAATCAATATTTTGATATTCAAAAGTAGTGTTCATATTTATTAAATTCATATGTTAATATTTTAATTTCATACCCATACTAAGTATCTAATCCCACCAATTCCTATGTTTATATACATCAGGTCATAAATAAGTAATTTAATTAGGATTTTTAATAAGGAATGTATTTATGGAATATGTTGACGGTATTTTAAATTTTATAGTAATGAATTACATGTTTCCAAAGGCACTAAACAACTATGGTTCTCATGTGACAATTTGTAGAATGTAATGAAAATTCATCTTAAAGGATGTAATATTCATATACATCATGCATGGGTCATTAAACTAGGGTTATTCCATTAAACCCACATTAAAATTAATTTCACCGTCAAAATTTTTCTACAATATCAATGGTTTATTACTCAAAATTTTATCTAATATATAGCCACATCATAAAAATGATTAATGAAAATTCCATTAAAATATTAACATTATAAATATAATGGTTACCCAAAGTAACTCATTTCTATTTTCCCACAAGGGAGAACATATGTGGATAGTTAAAATATGGACATTGAAGTTAAATAGAACTATCATTTTATAATGTTGTGTAATAGAGATCATGTTTCAATGAGTGTAAACAATCAAAAAACCATAACCCAAAGTGGCTTGAACAAGTTCATTGATATCTTAAAAAATTATTGAAATGGGAAACAAATTTATTTTGAGACCCTTATCCTATAGTTGAATAATTTTCATAAGAAATTTTACTTACATGATTTCATTCCAATTCATATGTACAATCTCACCCTTAGGATACACCATGATCAATTTTCACTTCATATCTTTTTCCAAGAAATCAAGGTAATTTTTTCATTACTATATCATTAGCATATCATGAGATCCATAAATAGAATGATAGGTAATTCAATAAATCATTAGTTATCATCACAAAAACATGGTTAGTGAATGTTATCTAATATGCATAAATCCTTTTATGATGAGATAATACTGTAATCTCTATAACCTCATCTGATGTTTAATATAAACTAACCACAAATAGTTAACCAAATAACCCTTCTGAAATATCAAAGTCCAAAACATTATAAATATGGTCACTAAATTCCTAAAAAAAATCTTAGTGTTGATCCCTCATATATTATTAAGTATCTATTGGTTGTCGCATTCCAAACATGTGAATAACTTCATAATTAATTATCTTAAAATATTGTGTTGAACTTAATTACTATAAATCCTTATTGAAAACATTATTGTCTCCATGTTCCAATGTTTTTGGAGATTGTTTGATTTTTTTTTGAAATCCACTTCTTTGAAAATAACTTTGAAATCGTTTTGAAAACCCCTTCTTTGAAAATATTCTTCAAAAATTATAATGAAGGATTGAAACTATTTTAAATAATTTTATCTTCAAAAATACTTTGAAAACAAATATAGAAATCACACAAACATTCTTAAAGAACATTTCCTCTGAAACCTATGTTGAAAAAAATAAATCTCCATAATATTTAATAAAAACATTATCTTCAAAAATACCATTTCAAAATTGAAAATAAATCTTCAATGAAATGATGTGCATGATGGTGTGTAAATACCTACATGATGAACATTCCTTTTTCGCCATAAATGTTTAGAAAATTAACTTGATCAGAAAACAAGTAGATCCCTTTTTATAATTTTTTTAGAAAGCTAAAAAAATTTATTATTTATTATAAAAGTTGTAGTAAAATATTATATAATTTTTGGAAAACATTTTTAGATAAAATGGTTTTTTAGTAAATCAGATTTCCGACCGAAGATAGAGAAAATGTCACATTTTATTAAAATCATTTTTTAATTATCCTATGTACCAAATAGTTTAAAATATAACCATTACATAAAGCAATCATTAATAAATATGTGACAACGAAATTTATGAGGGATATTTAGAGATTTATTATAAAATTTCTTCATTTTAAGTACAATCATAAATAATCACGATAAATGAAGAGATTATGGAAATAAATTGTTACCACTTTGGTAATTTATAATAAAAATACCCAAGAGAGAATGAAATAATATATAGAATAAAATATAACTAAATTAATGACATTAGTGAAAAATCATTTCAATGTTTTGTATATGATCATTAAAAGATAATATATGAATACGATTAAACATGTGTCACAAAGAAGGAATATTGTTAAAATATTACCTTACTGATTTGGTAACATTTGAACTATAAACCCCAAGAAAGATAGATCATACAAAGGATATGTAAATACCGAAAAATTTAATGATAATAATCATATAATAATTTTTTGGGAATTATATCTACCATGTGAATAAAATGAGTGGTGGATATAAAAAAAGTCTCACATAAATATATGCGAGACTAGAATTTACATACCTGATGTTCTGATGTTCTTTGTACGCAGTCAAACCTCATGAATAAAAAATAAAATTTTATTATAAATTCAAAAAAGAACCATATAATTATATATCATACCATATATGATTTAACTATGAATTTATATTACATTTTTATTAACAATTTCATGTTAAATATACATTTCAGGTAATAACTGCTTTGGTTTTCATATATGATTTGACTTGTTATTTTTTATCCTCTTACAAAGATTATGATTTAATTATTTCCATGAATCTAAAGCATGGAGTAGTTATTATATATATTCCTTGTATATATATTTGTGTCTTTTTGTGCTTTTAATAATCTATAAAAAACATAAATAGTAAATCAAATACAACATTCATGGAGATGGTAGGTTGTACGTACACATAAAAACTATTTCAATTTTAATGGTGTATTAAAGGAAATAAAGTAAATGGAATATATGTATATAAATTATCACTCCAATCAAATTATTATTTCATATATATAATATATTATTACTAAACTCATCCTTAATAAATCACATCTATACTTTTAACTAATCATATCTCTTTGAGGAGGCAGTAATCAATATGTTTACCAAGAAAGTTATCGTATTTCTAAAAAAAGAAAAGCATGATGGTATATGTTATATAATAATTCTATAATAAAATATTAATAATAAATATCATATAAAAATTTAACTTCCATTATTATACCCATCCTTAAAAGTTGTTAATGGATGAATGAATGTCATTATTTTGGGAAGCAGTAGTCAACAGTACACACGAACGATGATTGTGTATCACATTAGAAATATGTGTGTGTGAGTTTTGGTCATTAAATTAGCATAAAAATTTTAATTATACTATTTATAACTATGTTATTATATAATCATGTAATAATAAGAATTTATGGGTAGAGAAAAAGTTAAACCAAAGTGATTGTTAAAGGATGTTACCTCTTCTCTCTGTAACTACTTTTGGTTTAAACCAAAGGGATTTCATTGTGGATTTATTCTAAAATAGAGACCTCTAGGATTAATGGATAGAATTTCGGAGGATATTTGGGTAGGTTTTATCCAGGACAATGGGGCTTGAGAGGTGTGATGAATTGAGGGGGGTGAGAATTCTTTTTATAGTGGAGGAGGAGTGACATTCATGTAAATAAAAAAATGTAAACACTATTGATTGGTCCCCATTACATAATGTTCCTCCAATAATTGTCCATATTCAATCCAAAAAAGTTAATGGTTAAAATATTTACATATAATGGCGTTTTAACATGTTTCTATTTTATTTGGACCCTTAAATAATGGTTTCATCCCGAAGATAACTTATTTTACTTTATTCAGTGTCATTAATTTTTATTACATCCACTAATAAATTTGGTTAAAATTAATTTGACCTTATTATAAATTATAAATTATTCTGATTCAAAATATAGAATACATTTTTTAAAATTATAATCCCACAAGTGGGATAAATTAATTTTAAATTTTTACCAAAGAGGTGTTTCCAAAGCAGGTTTTTAAATAAAAAATATTTAAAAGTTTCGAATGTTTTTATATCCAATTGCAATGTTAAACTGGTTCATATAAATAAAATTGGATTAATATAAGTTAAATTTAACAAATATTACTTTAAAATAAAATAAAAATATTATTTACCTATATAAATAAAGTAGATGGAAAAGTAGTTTTCAATTATATTTTAGTGTTCTCACTTTTCATCAAAAAATTAAATATCTCAAAAAAATTCCAAACATTTACTCAAGATAAATTTTGATATTCAAATTTCAAAAATGAAGATTATTTTTTCCAATTATAAAAATAAAAAAATTATAGAAATTATATTTTAAATGGTGTGCTAATAAAAGTTGGTAAAATTATCTTTTAGATAAATACATATTTTTATTCAAAAATTGTATTTATACTTATATAATGTCTAGAATCCCAATAATATGGTACTTAAATGGTTGAATAAAGAATATATATAATAAAAATAATTTTTCAAAAAAATAAATTTAGTTATTGAGTTAATTTTGTTTTGAATTCATAAATATAGTTTTCCAGTAAAATATTTTCTTTATATTTAAAAGTGTTTTAATTTCAAAATGGTTTTATTTTCAAAATGGTTTTATATTAATTTTTAGTTAATTAATGACCAACTTTTTCTTATAATATACATATGTAAACTATATCTTCATAATTTATTAAATAGTATTCATTACAACTACTCTAATTTTTATGTTGCTGCTATAATTATCTTTTACTAATAATATTAATAGTACATTGTATGTTTGTAAAACAAGGTTTTATGTGTAACAGAATTTGTGGAAAACTGTGGAATTTTAGGTAAACAATACTAACATACATTTCTATGTAATGAAAGCTAGTGTAAGTGTTTAATATACTGTATTATTGGCTATGTTTTTTGTAAAAATAAAAAATGAATTTGTTTTCTTATATAAACCATGCCAAATTTAGTGTTTCTTGAGATACATAATATTGAAAACATAAAATTAATTAAAAAATACAATTCCAAAAATATCAGGGTGTTACATTGAAAAACATTTTTTCTAAAATTTTCCATTCATTTATCATTATTAAATTATAATTTATTGTGTTTAAGAGTCCTTCATTACTATATAAAAAATTATCACATGTGAATAAACATTAATGACTTGTTCTAATTGTTAAAGATTGAAAAATTAAATGATTCACGAACTCTAGAGCATAATCAATCCTCAAGGGAATTGGTTAGAGATAATTATTAAAATCATGATATCCTAATTTCTAAAACTAAAAAAGTAAAGTATAGGAATGTGGATTATCATGGTTAAACTATAAGGAAGTGGTTGTATCTTTTCACAGCTAGCCACTCATAATTTTTACTTATATAGAAATTATAAATGAAGGCCAAATGGAATTCCAATATTGAGAAAGAGGAACAATGTGAAAAAAGGTCTATAAGTAAGGTTTAACTATGGGATGCTTAAACGTTAAATTGTTGGTGAATATGGTAGGCCAGTTTCATAATATGTATTCTTGAAGGTTGTAAATATTTCAACTCACTAATCAATAAGGATAAATAATTGCGAGAAAAATAGTGGTATTTAGTACATATGGTTGATGAAAAGTAAAATGGATATGTATATTAGCTTCTTTTGGCCAAGGTAATATAAATATAATAGGTGTATTATATTCATTCTTATCGGGAAAAGGTGGAGTTAAGTGCATCTCCCTCTCTCTAACTCTCCTCACGTTGTGGTTCATCCTCTAATCATCAACACTCTCACAAGGTGATTAGAGGATACTATTGAAATAAGATTAATGTGAAACTAGTCTTTAAAATGAAATTTAAAAAAATCTAATATTTATTATGTAAATTATGGTCCTCCTACTTTAAATACACCATACCTTAAAAAACTCTTCACACAAGATGATTTGATTGTTAATCATGAATGATGTGGTAGAATCATGGGTTTAAAGAATCAAATTCATAGTAAGTGATAAAATAACATGCATGGAGAGGATATAGTACAATATTATTTTCATTAAATAATCAATATCAATCTGAAAAACTAGTATTTATCATTAAAATTATCTAATATTATGCTCCAATAATCCCTCATGGTCTCAAATTTAAAGTCCCTTTTCACGATGGGTGCATCATATTCCTATATATTTTGTAATTTGAATCCCTTCAATATTTTAAAGATAATTAGTTAAATAGGACAATCAACATTACAATTAAACCTATAATATTGTGTTATGGTGCAACTAAAACCCCGGATTGATGAATGGATCTTTACTATGCTAATTATGTAAGAGATATCCTACCGTGTAAGGAAAATATGTCTTTATTCAAATTTTCATCCTTTGATAACTGAATTGAAATTAATAAGTAATCTTAATATATAGGGTTACTAAATAAAAAACCATTTTGGGTTGGTAAAATCATAGAGGATTACTGTAATAAGAGGCTACATAGCTCAATTCCCAAAATTTTCTTCCATAAAGACCCTCTGTGTCATAGTTGATTATGTTGTAGTATGAATGTAATCTATTATATTAAATTAAGGAAATTAAATGGTATATGAACTTTTTCACTGTATATATTCTTGTGTTTTGGAATAGAAGTTACTCTCTGTTGTTATTATCAACAGCTATACCATAAGTGTTCCAGTTAATTGTATACCTTCTTTTTTATAGTAATCCACGTTGTGGCATAGCATTATAGACTATGGTTATCTATTCTACTACATAATTTATACCTTCAATGCTATAGTCAGTGATTCTATGGTGTAGTTTATAATTCTATTATCCTATATAGAATTTATGAGTGGACATCAACTATATCCTTACCTGGTATATGGGAATTAAAATCCAGATGATCAACTGTGTTCCTACCATATACCGCTCCTCTTACCTAGTAATGACCCATTTTGGGTGCCATATACCAGGTAATGCTATCATTACCTGATATATCACTATGTTTTCCCTTTCTCTTCATTGTTTCATCCTATGGTTGACAGTAGTGGTTAATTATTGATCACATGCTTAATAAAAGATGGCCTAATTATTGTAGGGCTAACGATTATGGGTGTCCATATTATTTCCCTTTATTATTTCCTTACACTATAGATAATTTTTTTGTTTATGGAATGGACCATATAACAACTCTTATTCTCTCATAAATAATTATAACAACATGTTTAGTTAAATGGTCTCGTTTTATGGCTACACTATTACTTTTCTTCTATATTTAGTTACTAAATTATTTTCATCTTTTTTCAATTACTGTAGAAAAGTTATTGTTTTGTGTATTGAAAAAAAAAATTTTAAATATTATTGAATCTAAAAAGTATTAATAAACTGAAAATTTATCTACAAATCATTGAATACATACTGATAAGACTTTATTTGGTCCAAAAGGAATAAAAGAAATAGTGATCAAATAAGGTAATCCCTTAAAGACTAATTAAACTCCTCTACACTTGATTATTTCTTAATCCCCATTAAAACATCAATATAATGTTAATAAGAACTCAAACACATATAGGGGAACATTCAATTGACCATAATCAGAAAAATATGGTCATGAATAATAATACCAAATTTACCAGACCCATTTCAATAATAAAGTGTTAAATCATTTTCCCCATCTAATTTCCTATCAAGTAACCACTTCCCGTACACTACAATTATCTAATATCTCATTAATTATCATAAAATAATGTTCTACCTCACTAAAAATTCTCAACACACATCACACAAGGTATAATTTTTTCTATATTAATGGTTATACCCTAACTATATTCCCATAACCATAGGCAATAAAAGAATCTCAAAAATCTTCCCTAAAAAGAAAAATTCTATAATCAACCACGAGATATAAAAATTAAGTTATAAATGACATTGGGGGGTTGGGTTAGTGGTTAATAATGTAAAAAAATAAAAGGATTATAGTGGCAGGTTAATGATTAATAAAATTTCATGTCTATCTATAGGAAATATCAATGAAAAAAATCCTCTAAATAATGACAACATCAACTTCCAAAACACAATGTTAATGGTTTTAATATCATAACAAGTTTGTATAGTGAAATAAATCACCTATTGTATTTCTCATATTTTGGATGTTTTACTTGGAAATGATATCACACAAATTACCCATCCCATATTTGATCTCCATATAACACTGATTGTAATTGATATTACAAGATAATATTTTGAGCTGAGAATTGTTTTTCTACCCAAGACAAACACCATTTTTTTACTTTTTATATTTTTATGGGTTATTTTTCATATATTTTTCAATATAAAATTCTGAAATACAAGAAAAGTTTGGAACCACCCTTAATACCACTGAAACCACCTCACATCACAACCTAAATGAAATCCAAACTACATTCAGAATATAAAACGTATTCCCTATACATAATCCTCAAATATCATACAAAATAACAAGAGTAATTCAAGGAAAATAAATTTGTCTTATAATATTGATCATCCCTATTAAGGACATTTATGGTTTCAATGGGATCAAAATTGGGATCAATGTTATAGTAGGTCTCAAAGGTAATGAATTAAATTAGTAAAATTTTATAAATAATTTTAAAAGTGACTTCATAATTTCATTACATTGATGTGATGCAATGTAACTTATAGTATGATAACATTACATGTATCACTTAAGAACAGTGAATATAAAAACATAGAAAATAAATTCTAGACCCCCCATAGGAATGGGAGAAACAAATATCAGGATAATAACTCATGGAATGTTCACTAACAAGTCATTATATAATGTAACCGTAAAATAATAAAAATAAAAAATGAAAAACCAAATCAATAATAATTATTGAATAAAACTTCACAATTTGAAGGATCATGAAATTTTCACCATTTATTGCCCAAATAATTATTATTCATGATTGGATTAATCAAATGATCTCATACATTAGAATTTTACTTCATTCAAATGATGTTTCCATGTTCGATCAAGGGCTTAAATCGAAATTGGACCATTTTTGCCTCCCCCACACATTATTTATACATTGTATCTAATGTGTACCATAAGGTATAAAAATACTATTAATTAATATATAAATGATCATTAGATAATGTACCTATATGAAATTAATTAAATGAAAACATTCCATAAATAATATATCAGCAGTATTGCTAAATGGGAATGTTGTCTGCACAAAGACATCATTATAGATGTTATTATTGGAGGAATGGACATACTAAATCTACACAAAAAATATGTAATTCCCAAAATAATTATTTAAATTTAGAAAAATATGGATATCGGTATCATGAAAAATGTGTGTATGGACTAATAATTGAATCATGAGAGCCAAAATATACAATTCTATTAGCCCAATAACACTATAATATAGCGAACTATAAAAATGATAATAATAAAAAATTAAATACATAAAAAAGTTTAGAAAATCACAAGGATCTATAATATTCATAAAATATTCCCCAATAGGCTTGATGCTGGTCGGTAGGAGGAGTAATATTTTCATGTAACTCTGGTAGGATAGATTCTAGTATCAAGGATGGGTTCTAAGAATGCTTAATTGACCGAATATAAACATTACATGACTAATAAATTAATATATTAAAGTAAATAATACATATAACAAATTTTCACACAACCGAAGATCTTAAAGGTTTAGTGTATGGAAGACTAGTTATATAAAAAAATTATTTTACCACACTTGTAAAAATTTCTCTATAAATTTTCTCCTCTAGAAAATTTTCTATATTTGTAACATGATATTGTCCTATTCATATCATAGGGAATGCATTGATAATAAATGGGTGATCTTAGGTGATCTGTAACATAAAATAATATCACAATGTATCAAATCATAAACATGCAGGAGAACAAGAGAAACACATAAATTTCTCAATAAAGAAGGATAAGACCATATATGATAATCATCAAACATGTTAGAGTAACGTAATATCATAAATAGATAACAAATGAAGTTTATGTGTTGTTTTTATTCTCAAAATAAATACCAATAATCATAAAACATTAGAGTGTGTTGTAAAAGTGTGGAATACATTAAAAATATTGCGTAATCCTGAAAACATTCCATTTTATGGAAATTAAATACATCTTGAAAATTTGGCATAATTTTTTAAAAAATAAAAATATAGAATAATTTTACAAACACAACACGTAAACTTCATTAGTTATCTATTTATGATCTTACGTTACTCTATCATGTTTGATGATTATCATATATGGTCTTATCCTTCTTTATTGAGAAATTTATGTGTTTCTCTTGTTCTCCTGCATGTTTATGATTTGATACATTGTGATATTATTTTATGTTACGGATCATCTAAGATCACCCATTTATTATCAATCTATTCCTTATGATATGAATAGGATGACACTTGTGATCAAACCCATTATGAAGATATCTATGTGAACTAATTCATTATATACATGCCTGAAATTGAGAGATAACCCATCCTACCTGCAACTGGGTGAAAAAAATCATTATATACATGCTAAAATTTCTTATAAGATATAAATATAGAACAATGAATTAGAAGATTATATAGGAACCCACCCATTATCATAATAATATATGTTTTCTAGTTAAAATTAATCATCATCATATATTCAATCAATTCAATTCAATATTTTATTTTAAAAAATGTACTTTTTGGGAGTGAAGTGAGAACCCTCAAAAAATAACACATTCCCAAAAACCACACACACCATAAAAAAGGCCTAAAAATATTAAGAGATTATAAAACCATTATATTAAAGAATAATTCTATTTTAAGCTTTATCGATATGTAATTTCTAGTCTATGGTATTTACCTTAGTTCTAAATCATCCCAGATAAGTTATTCGAAGCAATAATCCATTTTATCATGTGTTTCAATAAACTCTTCCAAATTTATTTTTCCTTCATTGAAACTTCTAATCATAATAGTTTCTCACATTATAAACCACATCCTATTCTCTTAACTAGTTTCTAGTAGAATAAATCCCTAAACAATCACATATGCATCTTCTCGAGGGGGGAGGCTTAATCACTGTACCATCCTCACAAATTTCTTCCCTATAGTGTATGTATATATCTCATGTATTTTCATTATTTTAAACTCACCATCACTTGACTTATGTTGACCCTTTTTAGTATAATTTGTTTCAATTTTCATTGTATAATATGAATTATAGTTCCTAATTTTAAATGTTTCTCAATTAGTCAATATAAAACTCCAAGAGTCTCGATTTCCATTCGAACCATTTTTCCTTCTTGGGAAATTAATTCATCTAGTGTTTCATTATTCGGTACTCTCTCTATAGAAAATTATATCACTCTCATAATTTTTTTCTATCCCATGTAATATTTTCTCCTCATTAAAATTCTCCCCCTACACTTAATATATTTTTTCCATTATCGTTTCCTTAATTTCCATCCCTTAAAAATGTTTAGTAAGTTTAATAGTGTAATTATTGTTTATATTAATATACATATTCAATAAAGTCCACCGAAACCCCTATACATTATATGTTTGCAACATCTCCAACTCCTTATTACTACAATTGGTTGGACCACGCTCACATGACTCCTGGATCTGAGTAGAAACATAGCCTAGTCCCAAACTCATTGTATATAATGAGGAGAATGATTTACTATTGTTAATAACCACATTATCCCCCCTAGTCCCCCCTAATCTTGTATGATCATTCCTAGTCGAATTATAATAATCAAGATCACACCTCAAGTGATAATATATGTCTATATTCTTTTCACAATGTTGTATGGTTCTCAACTATTTATGAAAGATATGAGAACATCCATCTTGATGTTACCTAAATGCTCCACCTTAAGTTATTTTCTTTATTTAGTGATAGAAGAGTTATTCAATAAAATCTCTCTCGTATCTTGTAAAGGGTTACCCTCTCCCAAACTATTTGATTATTGGGACACTAGATTAGTTCATATAATTCTGTTCTTTCATCTATGGGAATCATGTCGAATACAACTATAAGACGTCATAAAAACACCCATGATTCATAAAAAATCATTTTATTCCAACAAATATCACCTTCAACCTCAATGAAAATAGAATCCATCGGGACTTTGGAAAAGTAATATTTTTGAATATATCTTCAAAAGTATCATTTATTTTTTATTATATTAATTGAAAATAAAACATTTTTGGAAATGGATTTATATCAAAAACTTATATTCCCCTGAAATAAATAGACAAAAAAATTTTAAATGGCGAATTAAGTGAACATAGGGGAATTAAAATCAAGTAGAAAGTGTATAACTCAAAAGAACAAGTTTGAGATACGAAGTACCTTACCATTGCCCTTGATTTCTGTGAAAGTGATTTTAAATAATATATAATAAAAATAAAAATATCAAATACATTTTTAATAACCTTATTCATATAAATTTCTATTTTATTATTAATTAAAAGAAATTATCTTCATGTATTATAGTGTTATAATCTCTTTCCAACCTCATGTGTTAAAATCAAGACCATTTTGAACAAGGTTTCTAAAAGTAGTACAATTATTCCATTGCCTGCAAAATATCATCATTTGAAAACCTATAATGGTTAGGGAATTTATTTTTATATATAACTATAATGTTATAATTAAATTACATAGTAGTTTTATTCATGTATAATGAAGAATAAAATAGTGATGAAGTAGTTTTGAGTAATTTACCAATATCGATGGATTAAATTATAACGATCATCAATTATTATGTTATAAAAAACCATATTAATGATATATATTTCTTATTAAAATCATATATACTAATAAAATGTAAACTATAACCATACATGATGTTGGTTGTGAAAACGGAATGCAGGTGGTTGTCCACATGTACACAAAGATGAAGATTTCATTTTTTAATGGAGGAAGAAATAAGTGAAAAGATTTATAATTATCGTACATATTTCATTAATTCCTCTTTTTCACCATCCAGTTTAGGTGTTCAATTTTAATGAAAAATGTTGCCTCATGGTGACGGTAGTTTGCACAATGCATGAATGATGTTTTCATTTTTATAAATAGAAAAGGTAAAGGAGGATAATTACTGCACCATAATTATAATAATATAAAATTATAATAATTACACTAATGGTATCAATTTAATATGTTGATATGAAATTTTCTCAAGAAGAAATGAATATAATGAAATTGAAAAAGAAAGGATTGGTTAAAAATTTATACCTCACTACATTGATTGTATCCTTTGTGAAGGTAATTAAACCATTTAGGAGTGAGAATTTTGAGAAAATTGGAACATATATTACATACATGTGTCTGTTAAAAATATTTTTGGGTATATGTTCTACAAATATTATAGGGTTTTGGTGGAAGGGTATGTGAGGATAGGAGTTCCCCTTTTATAAGTAAAAAAGAGATGATATTTTTGTAAATACCCATAACATTTTAACAATAGGAAGTCACTATCCTGGGAAAAAGATAAAAAATTGATAAATAATATTGAGGATGAGTGGTAAGGTTGAAAAATTCATCAACTTCAAATTCCCAAAAGTATTAAACATGTTTGTGGTAATTTACTCATAGATTTTTTTTCTTTAACCATATTAGCTTTTACCATGAAAACTAGTATTTTACTAAGAAACATGTACATTATGATTAAAAGAAAAATATTCCTTATTATATAATTTTGATATTCTAATTATTAATATGAAATCCATTTAATTTTATTAATTTATTCTATGTGATGGAAAAATAATTTTCAAATAATATAAATATAATGTATTATAAAAAATTGTCCATAAAAATATTAATTGTCTTCTAAAATATTTAATATAGATTTTTAAACTAGAAAATATATTTTTAAGATCACAATATAACGTATAAAATTCATATTTAATTTATAAAATTGTATCGTGATTTTCAAAATAATTGTTATAAACAACGAATGCCACAAAATGCATGATAATTGTTAAAAAAACTTTGAAAACCATTAAAAATTAATCCTAAGATCATATAGACATGTTAAATTAAAAATTATTATTATTTTCTCAAATTTAAATTCCAAAATTCATAAATTAGATTATAAATTAGAGTATAAGAAAAAATGATTTCAAATAATGGACTTCTAGAACATCATGTGTTTTTAAACTTATTTCAATGATGATTTTAAATAATATGATATTTTTATATCATTTTATAAATATAAATATTATCTATAATCATAAAATTTTAACTATAATAAATATAATTTATTAAGGTAAAATACAATACCCCCTTTTAAATTGTTCATAAAATTGAATCTTTTCTTTTAAAACAATAATCAATGAAAAATAACAATATGTAATTATTTTTAATTATTATTATATTTCGACATTAAATGTGTATATTATAATTATTTTTTTAAGATGTCATTGTTCATTTTGGTCAGGTTATTGGTTAGTTAATGTTGTGTGTTTCATAAGATATTGAAGATAATGTTAATTTAAATGGTTAAAAATAAACGGTCATTACAATTATCACTACTAGAAATGGTTTTGGGAGTCTTAAAACTATAATTTGAATGTGGTGTAGGTGCCCTAATGAAAATGGAGGTTATAGGATGAACAGTTTTGTAAAAAAATGAATTTTTTTGAGGTTCCTCATGTATCATCCCAATTCCCTTGCATTGTGTATCCGACTCTAACAAGATGGTGGGTGTCCAATGTAGCACCCAAAAAAATTGTCTTCAAAGTGTAGTGTATTCAATAGATTTACTAACATGAGACATCAAGTTACATGTGAAATGTGATATAATATAAAAATATTAATATTTAAAATTGATTGTTACATCCTAGTCAATAAATTAGAGGTATGAATAATAATAACCAGATTATTGAAAATTTTTATAATGGTTTCATATAATTAAAATTTATTACTTTATTCACTATAAATACGTACTCAAAATTTTGTAAATTCAATTTTGATTCAAAAATATTTTTTTTCAACAATTATTTTGATTGCATTTTCTGTGCATACATTATAATTAATTTCTATTATTTCTAAAATTTCTATTTGTGGGAATGGATATCAGTTTTGATATCATCATTTTAATATTACAATAATGTGAATTGTTTGGATTTTTCTAAAAGGACTTATTTCTTCATGAATAGTAAAAAATACTGTTTTTTCTAACTATTATTTTATTCTTTACATAAAATAATTTAAAATTATATTTTTATTTTAGATTTATTTTTAAATTAAAATAATTTAGTTTTTAATAAAAATAATTTTAATAATTTTCTGAGAATCAATATCTTATTTGATTTTTATATTAGATCAATCTAATGCTTAAAAACATGTTTTTCCACCGACGGTTTTTCATTGTGTTTTACAAATTTATATTCAAATAGATTTTTTCCATTTAAATAATTTAAATATTGAAAAATTGATTCTATATTTGTTATCATGATATTAATATTTGGTAAATAGTTACATTTAATTTTTATTCTTTATGAATAGTAATCACAGTAAAGATTAGTCCCCACATTAAGGGTAAATGAGGTTATTGAGTTTTAATACTATGGGATAAGGTTTCCAATGTAACACCCCAGTATTTCATAGTATGTTCATGTGTACGTACAGACTACCGTCTCTATAAACGGTGTTTCTATTTCATATATCTATCTATTATACATATTTATATTCTAAATATATATGATATATAAATCATTTTTTATATTCTGGAAGTATTTTAATCATGATCCAAGTGATTTGATCAAGAATAAAAAGATAAAACGTGTACGATAAGAAAATTGGTTATTACATGAAATGTTACATTAAAATAGAAAATTATTATTAAATTGGTATTATAATGTAATAAATTAATCATATATTATATCACAAATATTAATATGGTTCTGGTATAATTTGGTAACATACTATGGTAATTATACATGAGGTTAAATGTACCATAATCTAAAGAAAAGTACATGGTAAGGGTTAATTTCTCAATCTCATTATTATCTGAGATTGTTTATGTGTAAGTATGTAATGGATTAAATTTACCATCCATTTCCAAGTTTCATAAAATCATTTTCAAAAAGATTATTTTTAAGGAACACTTTAACTAAAACTTCATTTTAAATGTTTAAAATATTTATTCTTCTACTAATTTCTCATTAATGTCTATGTTTTCAAAAGAGTTTTAAGGATTTTTTTTTATATAGAAATGATTGTATTAAAATGTTAATTCCTTTAAAAATGTTTAATGTTTCATGGAACAATTTTATTCAAAAATCACTTTTAAATGACATCCTTTATGAATGTGTGACTTTTAAATGATTTCACAAAAACGGATACATGTCTCTAAGAGTTTTACTGGTCATTTTCAACTATGTCAATATCCTTTACTGGATATTATTCTTGATTGATGTTGATTTATTAAATTAAAATCATCCATATTGTATTGAATGTGTTATGATATGTTTTACTGTGGATATACTATTTTTATACCCTTCATGGTTTATGGATAAAGTATTGACATTTCATAAGCTAGTTGTAATATGAATTTTTATTTTATGTTTCAAAATTTTAATATGATGAATGAATTGGACTTAGTAAGTGATGGTTGGGTCCTGCTTTAGCCATTCAATGCATCGGTAGGTCTCATGAGAAAAATTAGTTTCTTGGAACAGGGTTTTGACAAAAAAAATTATTAGTAGTCTTGGCACAAGGCCTTGAATATGTGGTTATTATGTCCGACATTATTCATTCCCTCATTATGAATTTTGTTATTACATTTGATTATTCGACTAGTATAGTATCATTTTCCATGTTTATATGGTAATGTTTGATTTATTTTTTCCATATTATTTTTAATATTATGTTTAAAAATTCTATTGTTTTTATTAAACATCTTGCCTTAAAATTTTATAGCTTCCGCAAAATTATTTACCATTATTGAGCATATGTGATCACACCGTTCTTGTGTTTTATTTTCCCTGGATGGAAAGAAGTGTGTGATGATTTATATACACATTTGAGATAGAAGAATAGTTTAATTTTAAATGGATTAGCTATATTGTATTTTTCTTTGGAAATTTTAATGTAAATTTCATTTACAAAATCTATTTTCCAAGACTGCTAAACTGATCAGTACTTTGGGACTTGATTCCTTGTAATCATTCCAATGAATTAAAATAATTCACTAACTCCGGGCATATAGGGTTAGGGCATTACAGTTGGTATCAAAGGATGTTTAGGAATAACCTTGTAAACAAGATTTAGATAAACCCTAAATAAGAAACATTAACCAAGATTGACTTTGAAGATTATTATAGAAGAACATCCTAAAATTTCAGTAATGTAGATATTATGTGGTTTTTTCAAGAAATACATCTCTGTTTAGATACTAAAAGTTTACATGGGTTTGGAGAAAATGTGTATATGAGTGAAAACTCTAACAAGGTGTTTCGGGCTTGACCCGAGGTATCCTTGTACACAACAATAGGCCTTACTATGGACCTGGTATGAAACTTCTAGGGGATATTCTTAGGACAATTCACATTTTCTTTACTGACCATTAAGTAGTATTTATGAGATTATATACCATTAAAGAAAACAATTTTTATTATTTTGATACTAGATTATTGATAATATTCAATTACTATTAATAATTTTTCATGTTTTTGGTTTATACATTATGAAATTGTCTAATCTAGTGTATATCTTCATTTAGAGATGGATCCCATTAGAAAGAATGAGAACTCCAACAATATGCATATACCAAAGAGTAAGAAGGACCATATCTTTCATGGACTTATGCCAACATTTCAAATTGAAATATACTCCCATGTGTCCTCATTATATGAAGAAATAATGTCATGTGTAAATAAGATAAGTAAAGAATTCTCCGAGTCCAATGGCTTTGAAGGGTAGTCCGGGAATAATATGTTAGTAGATAAAATGATGGATAAATGGAAGAAGGATTTTACCACATGTAATAACTATGGAAATAATCACCTAGGTAAATTCTTGGGGGGTAATGAGAGTTTTTTATATGTATAAAAAAATTATATCAAGTACATGATTTTAAGGGTAATAAAATAGTTTCAAATGTACAATACTTCGTCTACAGGGAGTTGGGACACGACACAAATCAATTTCCCAATCATCAAAGTATACCCAAAATTATTCTATTGGATATTAACATAGTTATGATACAAACTCATATGAATATAAATGATATTTTTTATGTTTTATTGAATATTTACATCATTTGAATGTTTTATCAACGATGTAAGTGTTATATGAATTATGGGAATAAATAAGGATCGTACTGCAGTACTATTTCGTTAAGGATTTGATATTGTATAGTACTATGTAAAATGACACATTTTCAAGTTAAAAATCTTGGAAAATATATGGTTGATGGAATTATAAACCTTAATATGGTACCGATTCTTAGGTAATGATTTTGGAATAATAAATAATTGAGTTTAATAAAGTATATTGGATATTATTGACTACCTAAGAACTAATTAATGGTTTGTTTTTTCCATCATTGTTGGAGTTTACAAAATTCATGGATTTAAGGAGAATATCTAGTATTCTATGTTTTACAAAAGTAATAAAGAAGAATGAATATATTCAATATAGATTTCCAGTAATTCATTTTATTACCATGTATTAAGAGAATACACGGTGATGGTATTCACATGTATGTTATGTGACATTATTTATAAATTTTGGACTTTGAGTCTTGACCAAAGTATTTTGAATATGTCTAAATGATACAATGTATTATGTTGGATAATGGAGACTATTGTATAAGGTTAAAAAAATTCTTTTGATTATTTTCAGATTGTTATAAAAAGGACAACCCAGACATTGGGTGACAACTTGTCGCATTTGGCACGGCTGTGAGACTTGAATCCGCAACTGATGGGAGACAAGGGTGCGTCACCTACCACAAGCATATGTGATGTTCTTGTTTGTATAATATAGTTTTTTCTAAATATAATTAAATATGAATTATAAATTATTGTTTCCAAAACCTTAGATTATTATGTTAAATAGAATATTTTTGAGTTCTATTATCTTTTGGAGTGAAAGAAGAGTTTGGGGTAGAATTTATTTAATAGATGGAACTCTACTGGTCAAGTATTATTTTTTTCTTATTCTATTAAAAATTAATTCATAAACATTAGGAAAAACAATATAAAACAAGAAAGGTGTTATCCTAATACCATATGTTTTGTTGAATCAATGACATTTTGAATCATCATAGATTTATGGCTTTAAGGCCCTCAATTTTCTATTTTTTATTCACTTGTTTCTGATTGGTGAATGTAATAACACCCTATAATTATTTATGATTCCACCATTTATTTTTCTCTTCTTTTCAAAACTGTTCTCTTATTCGAAATCCTAATTTGGTGCTCTCTTTTTCATTTCCCTTTTCATATCCTTAAGACTAAATTTTAGTAACCCTATTTTCGATGTTAGTTTTCCACAAAGCTATATTCTATTTCTGACCTTTTATTTAAAAATAAATAAAATTGAGAGGATTCAATTTATTGAATAAGGGGATAATGTAACACCCTAGGATTTTATAGTATTTTATCTCCTTAAATTAATTCAATAGCTTGCGTTACAAGCAACACCATGTTCGAGTGCACCACGACGTCACAAAATAGCCCTTCAAAAAGAGGTTATAAATAGTATTAATTGAATTTTGATTTTTTATATACCCCATTTAAAATTTAACATCCATATTATGTGTTTCTTATAAATAATATAGGAACAAATTAAATTATTCAGATAAAATATTTATTTTTTAAAAAATGAAATTTTACGACCTCTTAGTGGATTACCCGTTTTAAGTCTTAAATTTGACACTTTTATATATTAAATTTAACAAAATAAAATTCTTCCCCATAATGGAGACATAAAAAATTTTTTTTGATAACTTTTTGGTGTTTTCTAATAACATTCATATTTTGATGAATTGTCAGAAAAACTAAATTTAAATTAAAAACAACTTTTTTAATAAAACAATTTATAGTTTTAAATTATGCATTTGAATGGTTTTAAGGTATAATTAGATTCTATATTTATCATTTAATCCAATGTGGTTCATTGGAAGTAATTTTAGAATAAAATTGGACAAAAACACATATTAATCATTTGATGGTTTTTACTTCTCAAAAACCTGCTTTCTGGTTTTGACAGTGGAAATTAATTTTAAATTAATTAATGATACATCCATGTTTTAAATTTTTTAAAATAAACATAATTTTTTAATTTGTAATATCAAAAAAAATTGGATGAATTTTTGGTATTTTTCTGAAAACATTCAATTTTTTTGATGAATAGTGAAAAAAACATTGTTATTTTTTTAAACTGACTATTTGTTTATATAATAACTTTTCATCTATATTTATTTTAAAATGAAAATTTATTAATAACACCTATATTAGTCCAATTTAATTCATTGGAGTCATTTTATAATAATATTAGATATTTAAAATTTTATTGAACTTTTTATTATCTTTTACCCACCTTCTAGGAACATTTGAAAATTTTCATAAAATGTAATTATACTGCTTCTGTGAATTGGATTTCCAAAATTTGAGAGGTATAGTTGAAATGATTAAGTGAAATGTGGTTAAATAGGATAAAAATAATTTCGGTGAATAGTATCTTTTTATTTTTATTTACCAGTGTTAAAACTGAATAGGGTAATTAAAGTTAAAAATGACATTATAATTAACCTAACACAAGTACTAATTATATCAGATAAGTTTTTTCCACCAAAATCAACCTTAGGTCAAAAATAATATCATTTTTAGATTACAAAATTTATTATAATTTTTTTCAAATAAGTTTTAAAAATTGTTAAATTCAAAAAAAAATTACCAAAAATTTTTTAATATAGATTAATAAATAAGGTAAATTAGACTATAAATATTCATTATAAATATAATGATATTTCTTTCATCAATGTATTTTATTTATAATTTTTAGGTATTTAATCATTAAATTTATTAATGACACAATGATGATGCAGTAATTAGATTATTAATGAAATAATTAATAAATTCTTTTTAAAAATATCAAAATAAATGTAAATTATGACTTTTTATGCCCTTAAATAATTTTCATTGTGAATATGACCAGTTAGGGTTGATTTTTTGTATTTATTTCTTTGTAATTATGTTTTTATGACGTTAAAAACACAAATACTTTATAGTGTCAAAATTGACATAAATGTTTTTTTATAACAAATACTATTTACTTAAATGACATATTATTACTAAAAATATAAGATTCATCCAGAGGACTTATATAATAATAGATATTTCATTAGTGAACCACTTTATATTCTCTTGTAATCTTATAGTTTGTTTATTAACCATATAGTGTAAGAATACAAGAAGACATGGTAAACGTTAAACTGTTTAAAGAAGAGTTAAATCTAAATGATAAAGTCAATATGGTGACCTAAATATGTCTAAACCCTACTGGTTGAGATGTTTGTGACCCATACCCACTTTATCCTATGAATAAATCCATTTTTAGCAATTAGAAACTGAAAATTATTTTATAATAAAATAATATTTCATGCTCTTTCTATAGTGTCCCTTGCCTCTCTAACAAAAAGGTACTTCCCCTTACCTTAAATTCACACCTCCAAAGACTTTTATATTAGACAAACCCTGATCAAATATCTTCTCAAATATCCCCAATTCAAACTAGAGGTTATCTTAAGAATTCATTTTGTTAAAATAAAAAAGAATCACCCAAAGAAGAGGTAACTATGTCATCACCAATTTCAAAGTTCTTTACTTCTTCCTCTTCATATTTTTTCGTTGTTTCTATACCAAAATAGTAACTCTAGTATCCTCTAATTACTATGATTTTATTATAATTATGGTACAACCATATTCAATATTCTATTCATCCTATTAATGAAAAAGTCACCATATGTGCATACGTACGGCTTTCCATCTCCACGTCTTGGTGTAGTTTGTTATTAAACACTTCATTATTTGGATTAGTATAATAATGAGTATAATTGTTGTAAATAATTAATATAAAATGTTAATGATTCTATAAAAATAATATAATATCTTATTAAACACCACTACAGAATCAATAGAATGATATTGTTACTCATGCGTGCGTACGGACTAACATCTCCATGAACCGTGTTTCCATTTCATATATATATCATTTATACACATTTATATTCTGTATATATATATGATATATGTCATGTTTTAAAATTTGGAAGTATTTAAATCACTATCTATGTGATATGATCAAGAATAACAAGTTAAAACACATACAATAATGAAAGTGATTATTAACTACAATGTTAAATTATCATGGAAATTATTACTAAATGGGTAGTATAAAGTAATAAATGAATCATATATGATATCCTAAATATTAATATGGTTCTGTTATAATTTAAAGACATACCATGGTCATTATACAGTAGGTAAAACGTACCCTTGACTAAAGGAAAGTAAAAGGTAAGGGTTAATTTCTCAATCTCATTATTATTCGAGATTGTTTATGTGTAACTATGTACTGGGACATATTTATCATCCATGACCAAGTTTCAGAAAAGAATTTTTAGAAGTAATCCCTTTTAGAGACTATTTAACTAAAACATCATTTTAAAAATTTTTTAATATTTATTCTTATAAACCTTTCTCATTGATGTTTATGTTTTCAAAATGGTTTTAAGGATTTATTCATATAGACATGATTATTTCAAAATGTTGATTTATTTCAAAATATTCGAAGTGGTCTGGGACACTTTGATTAAAAAATCTCTTATAAATGACTTTTTTTTACAAATATGTGACTTTTAAATGAATTTACAAAAGGGATACTTCTCTCGAAGAGTTTAACTGATCATTTTCAACTATGTAAACATACATTACTAGATATTAATCGTGATTGAGGTTGATTATTATAATACAACCATTCATATTGTATTGAATGAGTTATGATATGTCTGAAAAAGGATGTGCTATATTTATACCATTCATGGTTTATGGTTAAATTATTGAAATTTCGTACACTAGTTTTAATATGAATTTATATGTTATGTTTCAGCATTTTAATACGAGAAATTCATTGGACTTAGGAAGTGATAGGTGGGGCCCGCTATAGCCCCTCAATTCATTGGTTTATCTCATGAGAAAAAATTTTGTCTTGGAACAAAGCCTTGAAAAAAGTTTTCTATTTTTTTTCTTGGAATGAGGCCTTGAGTATGTGGTTTTTATGTCAACCATTATGAATTCCCTCATTATGAAATTATTTATTACATGTGATTTTTTGACTAGTATAATATCCATGTGCATGTTTATATGGTAAATTTGGATTTATTTATTTCATATTATGTTTTAGATTATGTTTAAAAATTATGTTGTTTTAATTACACATCATTCCTGAGAAGTTTATAACTTCTGCTAAATTATTTTCCCTTATTAGGAATCTAAGGTCACCCCATTATTATGTTTTATTTTCCTAGGATTCTAAGAAGTGTATTATGATTTATATGAAGTTTTAAGATAGAATAATATTGGTATTATCAAAGAGTAGTATATGTTGTATTTTATGATAGAAATTGCAATGTAATGTTCATGTATTTAATCTATTTTCCAAGACTGCTAAACTGATCGCTCCTTTGGGAGTTTATTCCTTCTAATAATTCCAACATATTAAAATAATTCATCAGATATGGGCTTCTGGGGTCAGGGCGTTAAATCCAAATCAACCCAAAACATGAATTTATTTTATTTCATGAGGTTAATTGGAAAATATCTTTCATAAATTATAATATATAGTATTTTTTCCATTTTCCTTTAATAATGATATTTATAATATATTATGAAAATAAAAAATACAAAATGTCACTCTGTTGAGTTTAATTTATATCATATGTTTTGTAGGTATAAAAATAATCCATGAATTAATACATAAGGTTATATTTGACATAAATAAATTGTTTTATTATATTAATTAATTCTTAATTTTTATTTGTGACTTAATTACATTAAATTCTTAGGCAATGTCTATATAGTGTTCGTACATGCAGTATAATAATCAAGGTAATAGATTTTAAAATCAATAAAATTGAAATCTCAATTTTTTTATGCCAAAAAATTAATAGATAGATATAAATTATAATTAATTCTATATTTTTATTTACTTGAATTTTATTTATTTATTGATGTAGTCGAAGTCAAATCAAATGAATATCTCCAATAGTGACATTACCGATATTTTCTGATAAAAAAGAATAGTTCAATATTTAAAAATAAAAAAAATTAAAGAGTACTAGTAGGATTTTAAATGGTATAAAATTTCATACAAGGACCATTTTTAGCCCCTTGTAACCACAGAGATAAATTTGTTACCCTGAAAAAGTAAAATGTGTTGCCAAATTTATGGTTTACAAGAGTTAATGAGGGGTTTAAAACAAAAGAAAAGTTTTGAAATGTTACATATACATATCTAAATTTTTTTGGTTGAGGGTATTTAGACCTTATCATGTACGAAATTCAATTTTATGTATATTTTGAACCACTTTACAAGACAATGATATATATTATATTTTAATATTTATGTAATTCCAATTGTGTATTTTCCCTCACATATCAAATGGTTCCCCTCCTCTCATATATTTATATTGTTTGAGAACTCTTTATTATATAATACCAAACCAAATACATACAGAGATTAATTATTAAAATCCTGGATATTGTATAATTATCCTAAGACTATCTTATGATTAATTAAGGTTTAATATAACCGAGGTCTCTCAAAGAAGTGGTAGTCATCTTACCCAACTCATTAAAGGTTTATTTCCTGTTCTAATTCATCAAAATATATTTTATCTATACTAAATTAATTAATACTGTATGATAAATATACTTATATGTTGTTAAGGTTATGGTACAATTATTTTCCACCTCAGTTATATCGATAGTAAATGAAAGAATCACTCGTTCATACATTGGGGGCTACCACCTCTACATAGTGATATGATTAATTTTCCATAACGATATTTAATTATTGGTAACTATGATGGTTTTAATGAATATATAGTATATTTATGAAATAATTATTACCCTATAAATATAATATATTACTTAGCTTATTACCCCTCCATCCATTATAATTTGACAATGTCGCTCTTGCGTATATGCCAACCACCACCTCAACAAAGCGGTGTGATTAATTTTTTGTGTGAATAATTCATGTATGATTATAAAAATTGTATTTAATTTATAAAAATAAAAATAATTTAATCATTATATTTCTGGATATGATGTAACCATGATCTATTTTACCATGGTCAACCAGCTGAACTTGTTCTATGATTATGAACCAAACATCCTAAAAAGAGACTATTTGAAATTATTTGATTTGATAAATATATAATGAGTATTAATAATGGAATTAATATATATATTAATATGATAATAATACTAAAATAATTAATAAATTATGAAATTAATATATTTTTGTTATATAAGACATAAATTATATTTGTGGTGAGTTGAACTTAGGGTAACGATTTTCTGAAGTCAATTTTTTTCATTAGGTTACATTACAAATTAATTATCAGTGTTATGGAATGATTATGTGTCTAATGATATATAAATATTTTATGTTTTATTTCCGCTTTATTTATGTGGATTTGCATTTAATTCACATCATCAATTCATTGATTGATTCACAATTCATGGTTATGATCTTTGTAAAGGTTCCTCATCTCTTTTTTGTTTCTATGAGACATATTACATATTCACGACTTGATTATTTTGTTTGGTGATTATAATACCCCTTATAAATTTTATATCATGATTATATTTATATTCATGGTATTTTATATTCCATTTTATTTTATTTCATTCATGGGGGATATGATTCAAAAGTTACCAAAATGATAAGGGTTTGATCAACAATCTCATTTTTATTTGGGATAGTTTATGTATAAATTCCAATTGATGAAATTAAAATATATTTTCCTTTTAAAGCCTATATCTAATATTATTATATGTTCATATATGGATTTTTCATTTTTTCTGATTCATTTTTCTAGATTTGGCACTTAATTTGGTCGAGAGAAAAAATTTATTAAAAGGCCATCATATTTCTTATTTGGTCAATAAACTTTTTATTCCATTTACATTATTTATAAGAATGTTTTATTCATGTTATTATTATGATTTTAATGGAATATTAATTTCATTTTCAAAAATAATTTCCTTTTTTACAAACATTTAAAAATGTATTGTTTTAACATTTCTTGTACAACACATTTTTGAATTTTTTTTATAAATTGAAAAATGAATATTTTTGTCATATAAATCCCGACCACCTATTCCTACAATCATGAATGTTGTTTTTTTTTAATAATAATTTAAAATTTTCTATGTTTCTTTTCAAATAAAATTTTTCCCTATTATTATTGGAACATTATATTTTAAATAAATGATGTAAAAGTAACAATCGTATTTTTCATAAAAAGGTTTTCATAATATTTTAAAAATATTTTCACCTATGTCAACATCATTTTGGAATATTATAAATTACTGGGGATTTAATATAATGATATCATCCATTATATTTCTCTAGATAAATTATGATCATTTTGACAAGGGGTTGTTGACATTTGGTATGCCAGTTATTCCAATATGGATAGTTATTTTTTAAGTTAGGTCATGAGCCCTTTTATAACATCAAAAATAAAAGTAAGGATGATCGGCTCATATAATGAAAATTATACCTCATATTAGACTTATCAATCACATAACATATTTTTTAATCTTTTATTGGGTATCAATACTCACACTATATTTATCACACTAATTAATTAAACCACTTGCATGACCGTGGAAACTAGGATGATGACTTATCCTCCAGATGTTCACAAGTTTACAAATCTATGTAAATAATTTTGAATCATTAGAGTCACTTTCTTCTATATTTATTTTAGTTTAATCTTATTTAGAGAGATCTGAAAATGTATATTTACTACAATTTTTATAGGTGTTTTTAATATCCTGAGACATAGCCTTATTATACTATTCTCTAAAGGGGTAATCTGAATAATTAGTCAAGTGAACCACTCAAAAAATATTGGATGTAGTCACCTATTTCTTGATGTTTCATTAATGTTTTTTAGTTACATGATTTCTATAAAATGTGTTAGAAACTATAATACTAGTAGAACATGGGAATGGGTTAATGAGAAATATAGAATCCCTCACATGACCTTGATGATGGATCGTGTCCTTACTACTTTTCAATGATAGATAGGTCTAACCAAAATCATATTTGGAAATAACATTATGGTCATCCATAGCATCATACACCACATTATTGGTTTCTAAACTCCCTAAATATTTTTATTAGGCTGATTGTTTTAATAAATTATGTACAAATCATCAATTTTTATCCAATCATTGCTTGAGGATACCTGGGGTCTATATATGGAGAAGTCCTGACCAAAATTCCTTCCTCGTACAGAACTCCAAAAGATATAAGAAGTAATACAGAATACCCTTAGCAGAGTTTCTCATTTTCAGAATCCATAGTGTCTCTAGAACGATGAACCTTTGTAGAGGGTCCATATATGACCTTGTTGGGAACTTTTCTAATAGGAGAATTTTTAGCTTTTATTAAAATGTATGAGACCAATTTCGTTTTACCTTATTACAAAAATAATAATGTTTTCCCTATCATATAAGATGATTATCATATCTTCGAGCCTCCATGATTTTCCATAAAATGATTCATCATCACTAGGTTCACCACCATATCTCTTGGTAAGTGATTAATTAAATGAAATTAAAATGTTAAGAGAATAATTATACTCAGAATGGTCAGTCCTTGAGTAGGAAAGCCTCGTGAATTGAAGATAATGAACTTAGCATACATTCTTAAGAGACCCATTGGATTTATCAGATTCAGGATGAGAAGATATTCTATTTTCCACTTATGTGTGTTATTTAAAACTAGGATTAAAAGAGTAAGAATCATATTCATCCTAACAATTAACTCTCAATATATTCCCTTCTTATACTACAGACTTTGCATTAGATTTTTAGTGCAAATAATTTGTTAAAATATATTTATCCACAAAGATCTTGTAAAAGGGTGACCAATGGAAATACTCCTTTTAATGACCCATAAAATTTCATGCTAAAAATATTTAAGGGTTCTTTGTATTCTTTGTTCAACAGAATATCATTAAAAATTGTTTTGAGTGTTACCATGTCAATGAGGGTGTTTCTAAAATCAACATCCACTACAATTTTAGCATAATTCATAAAACAGACTTGTGAAGTTTCCCTATCTCAATGAATGGGTACTCCCATTATAGAATCAATATCATTGAGAGTCCATGGATTCCATAAAATCATGTTGATATCCTGAATTCGAATCAAAGCAGTTTAAAAAAATTCTTGGAATGAAGTGGATTTAATTCAAGTGATGAGACATGAAGATAGAGAAAACTGTGATTATATACAAATTAAATAATACCCCATACTTGAATTTGTTCTTTGTCTTAGAGGAATAGATAGTGGAATAACACCTAAACATTAGAAACACGCCTCTAATATTAGAATCCAAAAATAAGTGAAACCCCACAAAACAGTTCCTTAGGATTCCATGTCTTATCAACCATGGGGAGGAAGATCCATGAAATTAGGTATTTCATACCCATATTCAATCATTCTGAAAAATATTCCATATTTGGTTTAAAATGGGTCGATGAGAATTTTAGATGAATCTTACAGTTGTCTGTTCCCTTGTATAATGTTTGGGGTAACTATGATGCTTCATTATACCTATTTGGAAATCATACTAGATTTTAATCATAAGTTGAAATCCAATCATTTCTTTACAGAATATCATTAGGATTTAGATATGACACCTAAGAGGGCCTTCTATAGATAATATTTGACCCTAGAAAGTATATAATTTCTAATTTTTAAGGCCAAACCTAGACACCTTAATTTCCTTCACATGTTTGTCCTAGACCTTCAAATTCATCATCACCTCTAATGTGGATATTTATTGATTATTATGGTATGTTTATTAAGTAGTATTAATTATTCATATAATGAATACATTGGAATTATTTAGTGGCAAGTGGGGCCTGGAATTATGTAGCCTCTCAATACATTTTTAGGACTCATGAGACTAACTAGTACCATTATTTGTTGTATATCTACCTTATTATGTATGATATCTTGGCATGAGGCCTCATTTGTATATTTATTTTCTCTTGGAATAATGGATTTATGGTTTGATTATGATGTTTGTAAATTTTTTATCCATCATGAAACTAATTATTAATATCCATGAGATTATTTAGGTTCATATTTTATCCATGGATATATTCCGCTTTTAGGATATTAGTTATATAGAATATTTGGTTACTTATCTATCAAATTATTATTTTTTGTTTATTCTAAAATAGCTTTTGTTTTTTTATTTCCTTTACTGAGCATGTAATATCAATATTTATTGTGTTTTTATTTCCCCTGGATGTCAAGAAGGGATCTATAATGGATTACAGGGATATATAAGAAGAAAGTAATAGGTTCTCATTAGATTTTTAAATTTTTATTTCATGTCTTAAAATGTTACATAAGAATCATTAATGTATCAAGTCTTGCAATACTATTTATATATTAGATCCTTTGGGAAGTGATCTATTGTATCTTATTTCCTTGTAGTACGATTACTAATGTATTGAGGCTATTAGAGTTATGGTTATATAGTTTCTATCAAATAATGTTTAGTAGGACCCTTGGAATCAATATTTATAAAATATTATATTAGAAAACATAACCCTATGATAGATTCTAGGGGAAAGTATAGGTATAGGTTAATATCATATATAATTATTAAAATGTATATTTTATCCTTTTCCTAGAAAATTTATTCTTGTATGGATATTGGTAAGTGGATGTTGTTATCTCACATATTCACCTAGGGATAAAAACTATTAAAGGGGTGGATTGGGTAGTCACTCAATCTTCACCTATGTATGATAGTTGGGACAAAGACATCACACCTAGATAAACACTTCTGTGGTACATTATAATGTTAATTTAAATTTTAATTATAGAACATTAAGATGAATGATAGGACGTAACCTATAGAAACTGACGAAATAATATAGTGATAAGGGATTAACCTCATGTTTTAGGGGTTGATAAGTATAAAGTTGATAATAAATTTAAAGGTATAAATACCACATTTAATGATTTATGAGATGATATTTTATGATAACTAAGGATAATTTGTTAGAGTTTTATGGGAATTAAAACCATTAGATTACAGTATATTTTAGTGTGAAGGATATTTGAGGAAGAATAAATTTTATATTCTATAAGAAGATGTTGATATCTATTGATAACTATTATGATTAAAATAATATTTAATGTTACTATGTTTTATTAGGAAAAAATTTTTATCATATTTTTGTAACACGAGTATTATCATATAGATAACAATGGGATTATAAATTTATTTTGTGGCGAAGTGAATAATGGTAATTTTGAAGAAGTATACTATATTGGGAAAATTATATGATTAAGGTAAACATAATTTTAGGAATGAATATTCAGTTATATTATGAAAACATATATGATTTTACTATGGATTTATGGTGACTCAGGCTATTTATGAAACAAAACTACATATTTTGGAGATTTTATGATTATGGAATGTACATTTTTGGTATTTTAATTTGTGATTGATTAATATTTCTTATATATAAATTATAGGTTGATATTAAAAGAATATGTGATCAAATATTTCTTATTTTTGGGTATATAAATTGATTGGTCATATTTTTATTCATTTTAAGATTATATTATTTATGGAATGATTTAAGTTGAACATTGGGGGTTATTGTTGATGTTTTTGAGATTATATGTATTATATAGTCATTTAAAAATTTATTTTGAATGTTATATTTACTTTTGTTAAAAATTTGGTTTTTTTATATGTCTATAGATATAAAGAATAACATGTAATCACTTCTACGGATATTTTGATCCATCTAAAGTAAATTCTATTGCTTCCAGTATGAAACACTTCTCATTTCTCATTTATAATATTAGATGTATAAGGATTGGAAAAACATATTGAACCACAACTAAAGGATAAAATTTTGATTTTGGAATGGAAAGAAATAAAATAAAAATACTTTCTTATGTTTTTTATATTAATGGTAAAATAATACCATCAATCTATAAACATAATCATGAAATAAAAATGGTATCATTTTTTTGTCATTTATGATAAATTAATGGTCTTATTTATCCATTACTGATTTATGGTTTTGGTTTCCTTTATATTTTCCATTTTCTATTTTCAATTGATGTTTTATTATCCCACTGTACAATTTGGGAATTCTAAAAACATATTTTGAAATATTAACCCTGTGAATACAAAGATAAAAATTCCGAGAATGTGATTTATTTAATTTTGGAGAATTTATCACACTGAAAATTTCGTTTAAAAGTATATGGTGGTTATTATCTTTCTTAATATGCATGATCGTGCTTTATGAAATAATACAATATACAATAAAAATATTATTATATAAATGTAAACATTATAACCAAGCTATTATATTAGATATACGAATTGGAATAAAAAATTATTAAAAATATTTATAATGGTTTTATATATTTAAAATATATTTATTAAATCAAAATAAATATGAACTCATTTTTCAAAAAATTCATATTATGCTTCAATTTTTTTTTGTCAAAAATGTTTTTAATAAATTGTGTGTACGTAATTTGTTTTTAATTTCTACTTTTTTAGAATTTTTACTTGAGGGAATAAATATCTTATTTAACATCTTCATTTCAATATTTTCATAGGGATATTTGTTTTTGTATTTTTCCCAAAAAAATTATTTTTCAGTGAATAGTGAAAATATAATTATTTGTAAAACTGTAATCTATTTCATTAAATCATGTAATTAAAAAGGATAATTCTAATTTTTATTATGTTTTACTATAAATAAATATATTTTATTTACCATAATCTAAATAATTCCATAAAAATCAATATTATATTTGATTTTGGTATATGATTAGTTTTATTATTAAAAAATCATATGTCTAAAAACTATGTTTTATTTCATTTTACAAATTTAAATGTAAATTTATTTAATTAACTTATATAAACTTTCACAAAACAACCTCCATGTGTCATGAAACTATTCTTCTCACCCCGTGGTTCTCCTATAAAGCCTCAATTCTTTTTCAAACACACCAACAATTGTTACCAATCATGGTCGCTTATCATGTTAATGATTTTCACCATTGGCCAATACATGTTCTTTCACTGTGCTTTTTCCTAACTCATAAACACCTTTGGAAAACTTTTAGAAATTAACTATTACCAACATTATTCCAATTCTTACATTCATTACTTTTATATTCTAATTAGGTATGCTTATGAAAGGAAAGATGATACTTGTTGTCATGGGTAATACCATTTAGTATTTTATGTCTCACTTTTCAAGGGACGTAACACTTCACTACCCCAACCCCCATATTCAAATTAAAATAACATCATTGTGGACCCTAAAACTCATACTCAAGCGGTACATCTTAACATGTAGTTGGGTATTATCCCTAATCCCATTTGACATAACCCAACCTTCTATTGTCATGAACCACGTCTTCTATCCCCATGGGTCTCCTATAAGATGTTGGTTGTCATCTGTAACACCGTATTATACTACCCATTGAGATCACTTATCAAACTATGATTTCACTCATTGTTCAAATCATTTTATTTCATTATGTTATCTTATCACTCACACAGAACTAGGGAAACATCATATGAGGTCACCCTTCTTGACACTAATCCAAGACAAGAACACATAATTATAGTGTTTAAATCAATTAGGCACCCATAAATAAAAGTTTAATTTGTTGAAATGCATACTATAGGGAAACGGCATTAACATACATTGATTTTAAATCATTTTAGATGAATATTTAGTATATTAAAAATATATGTGCTCGAGGACCGTAATTGATTAAGTTATTTGAAAACGTGGAAACAAAATCTTCTATCCTAGTGAATGTTCTTCAATATCTCCCATTAAGATCAACACCATTAGTAATTATACATAAAATCATTGTTCGTAACCTAGAGAAATGGAATATAATAAAGGGTGGGCTATGATTCTCAGTAATGGTAAATAAAGAAAATGCATAATAATAACATGAAAAAAGGGCATGTAACGTCATCATAACATTTTAATAGAATACCCAACATATCACAGATCATAATAAATATTATTAGTTCATAAGAAATTATTCATAAGGAAATATTGAATGTATTCCATGAAAGTATAACATAGGAATAAAATGAGGAATTTCGGTAGACAACTAAAAATAAAATATTGTGAACATTTATAAGTATAAACATGTTAACTCATTGTGTTAAGGAAAATATATTATTCCGTCACATAAACTTATGGGCATAAAACAAGGTCCATTTATAACATTGTGAATATGTAATCAGGTTCCCGCAAATTATTCAAGACATCGCTACCAAGTCCATATTGGTAGTATGGGTTTACTCTACATACCATATTTGTAGTCATGGTCCAATCCCATGTCCATATTAGTAGCATCAGTTCACTCATCATGCCATCTTGGTAGTGAAGATTCACACCCATGTCCATATTAGAAGCACGGATTCACTACTCATACCAACTTTGTAGTCATGGTTCACTCCCATAGACATCGTATTAGAATGATTTCAATCCTAGTACCATCTTGGTAGTCATGGTTCACTCCCATGGCCATCCTAGTAGATAAGGTTCACTCCCATGTCCATCTTAGTCTATCTCATTTGATATACATCACTACTCAAGGAATTGGTGGGAAATATAGGACCCACCCTTCTCATAATGAAATCATACATACATGTGAAACAAAATTATAAATAATCATATCATAACCCCTGAAATGAAATGATTTTTTCAAAAATTTAAACTTTTCATAACTGGTGGATGAAATATTGGTTTCATAATCCTTTCATCATAAACATAACCCTGGAAAAAAGTGGGTTTCAAAAAGAATATAACCCTTGAAAGAGAAAAGTTTTACATTAAGACCATTGCATTATGTGTAACCCAATCATATAAAGAATATGAGTTAAAACATTATATCATTTTAGTAAAATGAATGAGTAACATCAATGGATTTCATCTTAGATAGAAAATAATATTGAAAAATCTTTCAAAAAAAACTTCAAGTAAATATCCATTATTATTTGAAATGTTTTATTAAAACATAAAACCATTTGAAATTCATTTTCATTTAAAAAACCTTAAAAACATATAAATAATATTTCAAATCATTTTAAAACTTTTTTCCATGATAACTTATAAACTAATATTCAAAACCTCTTAAAAATATTTTTATCTAAAAAAATATTAAAAATTTACAAAAAATATTTGAATTTTTTTGAAAAAAATTTCTTTAAATAACATAAAATAATATAAATAAATCTTGAATGTGTTTTAAAAACAATTTATCTTATAAAATAATAAAAGAGAGTTGTAAATGATTAAAATATTTTAAAATTAATAATCTCGAAACACTTTTTCATTAAAAATCATTTTAAAATAAATTAATATACAAAATACTATGAGAATATTTTATTTTAAAAATTATAAATCTTCTATTTTTTAAATTAAACCTCATGTAATGATAACATATAAATCCGTACATGTCGTACAAGTTGAAAATAACATTCCAGTTTTCATGTGAAATGGGTTATAATGATTCCTAGTTCAGAAATAAAGATTGGGTTAACTTTTTAGACCATGGTAAAAGAAAAAAAGAGTAAAAATGTATTTCAAATATTAATGGAAAATGGTTTTATTATCTTGGAAACCCTTTTTAGACAACATTGTTTTGAAATAAAATGTATTTTTGACCGAATAGAGGGTAATTTCGAGCTTTCATAAAAACAAATTTTTAACTATGTTATGAATCAAAGAGTGGAAAAAATGGTACCAATATATGAAAAAAAATTAATATCTATAGATTAATAAAATTCTTAAATTTTATTGAGATATAGAACATAATAATTCATCATAGGAATCATAACTATAAACAATCGTGAAAAGTAATGAGGTTGTCTCAGTAAAATCTTATAACTTGATAACATGATATCATACTCTCCATGTTAAGAAATGAAATTAAATAAATCTTAAAATATCATGAATTCTTTTTATTAATGATAAGAAATGTAAAATGGATGTATATACACATAATAATTTAGATTTGGTGAATAACAAAACAAGAGTCTCAAAAAAAGGAAAATTGAGACAAAATGTTTTTACCAATTTTATAACTTTCGAATCTTAATTCCCATGAATTAAAGATAAAAAAAGGATTTGTATATAGCCAAATATTTTATTTATAATATAAATAGAATAAAATCATGGGTTTTAAATAAACTACTCAAAAGAAATAATGGAATAACATAGAGTGTATCTCACGAAAATAAAAAGTGAGAAGAAATCCCCTTTCCTTGTGTCTTGAATCTCATCGTACAAGTTCATTCTGCCTGTATAATAAATTAAAATTTTTTATAGATATTTTTTAGAACCATGTTATTATAACAAATACCATATATGGTTTTATTAATACACTATATTAACCTCTTGTTAACAATCATATATTAGGGTTTCACTTTTGTTAATATTCGCTTCATTTTTCACATGTGACTTACATTGTTATATTGATGGTCCTTCTAATTATATCATGTTTCTATATTGTAAAAAATAATATAAATACCATTTATACCTAGTAAAATTTTATTATAATAATTTATATAATATAAAAGTATGAAACTGAATACACCCTTCATGGATACGGAAGGTCGTATATACGTATGAACACTATTTCAATTGAATTTTTGTGTTGAGAAAAAAAAACGTATAAGACATATATATATATCTCTCTCATTATTAAATTATCTATTTGATCTAATATATGTAATATATATTCCATAAAATAATAATTAATACAATCCATGTAGTGTATTAATGAATCATATTGCTTTCAGGGGGCAGTATTCTACACCTCGTCAAACCTAATTACCATATTTACATAAGATAGAAGGAATAATTTTTTTCTCCAAACAAAAATTATATAAGTATAAATACAATATATTTATAATATTTATCCTATATGAACATATTTTCCATCATAATGTTCACTATGATAGGAGGTAATGGAAAAATGAACATCCATCATTTTCGTGAGGCAGTAGTTCTTCATACATAGAAACAATAAGTTCATTACCAATTATATGGAGGAGTGTGTAATTATAACTCCATAAAATATCATACAAACATCCTTGTATATTGAGGATACATGTTTTGTTATTAAATATTTAATAAAAAGAATGTTGAGGGTGGAGAAAGAATTTATATCAAAGAGGCTTGAGAGAATTTGATACATGTTAATTGGGTAAATCCTTTTGGTTTGTTCCAAAATGATTCCTTGTATTTCCCAATATCAAAATTGTGATTCAAGGAGGAAGATATGTATTTTGGTAAGTTGATTGTTTTGGTCTTGGAATAACATAATAGGTTTGATAGGTGTGAGGAATTGGTAATGGTAGTGGCATTTTATATGGACGGAAAATGACACACTTGGAATTTTTAGAAACAAGTTTGGTGTACAAATGTTCTTACCTAAAAAAACATAAAAACCCAAAACAAACACAACAATGGATGTTTTGTGTCCTATGTGTCAACATAAATATAATTTTTTACAAGTGTATAGGTCATTTTCCCTCATATGTTTACGGTTTATTCCATAATTAATCTTAATTTGTCCACAATCACTCTGAATAATTTTAATCACCTTTACTAATCATTTTCGTAAGAAAAATTAACTCAGTATTATTAGACTCTAAATAAAATTCGTTATATAATGATGTATATTTTATTTTCTAAATTCAATTCATATAAGTATAAAAATGAATATTAATGTTCGTCACACATATGTGATGAGATAATGGCTTTTTAAATTATAAATACATTCAAATGTTTCATAATTTTATTATTCAATATAAAAGTGATGACTATTATAATGACCTATGTTATATTAATAGACATAATATTGATCTAATGTGACATAATAAAAAATAATAATATCATTTAGAATTAAAATTTTATTAAATAAAATGGTATTTTTTAACTAAAAATAGTATTGTTCACTTTTAATAAAAAATTTATGTTTCTTAGAAACATCTGAAAAATACACCTTAGTATTATTTCAACATTAAAAAATAAAAAATGCAGATTTTTTATCAAATTAAATTTATAAATTTTTTTAAAACTAATTTAATTATTTTTCTAATAAGTACCTTATAAGGTGTTAAATTTAGAATTTACTATTTTTAAACTTATAAGGACATTACCAAAAAAATTATATTTTATTACAAAGATGTTTTATTTCTATTAAACCATTATAAATTTTGTTTTGAAAATATTTATAACTGTTCATTTTACTATGTTTAATGGTTGGGTTGTAATTATCGTAACTAAATAATTATAACAATAAAACGATGTTTCATAGAAACATCAGTGCTTCATGTAATGTGCTCTAATTAAGAGTCATGGTGGAACAAGCCAAAGTAGTATTGTGTGTCGTGAAATCCAAGTTGGCAATGAATGTAGTGCATTCCAAGTCAGTAATTTTTGTAGCGCAAGCCAAGGTTGTGTTGTGTGAAAGGAATATTTTACATACTATTTTAATGTATATATATATATAAATATATATATATAAATATTTATAGTTTCATGTAAAATTAAAAATATAGATAGGATAAATCAATTTGAGAAAAATATTTCACCAAATCCCAAGGGGTTATAGGTAATACCATATTGTATTTTGTGTATACCCATTCTATGGGTGTCATATAAAATTAATATTAATAATTTTATTCTATATTTGAAATAATTAGCACAAATTTGGTAAATAGGATCCCATTATTTTTTGTCATTAAGAATAGTAATCACGATAATGATTTGTCACAAAGGTATTTGTAAAAAATGTTAATTAAGGTAAGAATAGTGGAATATAGTGTAAATTTAATCCCATAACTATCCTTTAATCAATGTAATAATATTATTTTTACCATATCAATAATCTCATATAATATATGTAATTTTTGTGGCATTTTACCTGGGTAATTATTTTTATATTATTCTTAAAAAAGGATAATTAAATAATTTCACTATCTAGACATTAAATTTAATTATATTTTTTCATATGGATAAAAATAAGTTATGAATTAATATAAAAATATTTTTTAAACATAAATAAATTATTGTTTTTATAGTAATTTAATTTAATTTTTTAGTGGTGAAATAATTACATCAAATACTTATGCAACGTTAATATATTGATTGTCCATGTAGTAGAAAAATCATGTTAAATGGTTTTAAAAATAATAAAATTAGTTTTTTTATTGATTATTTCTCATTTTGAAGAAAAATAATAGTTTATTATAAAATATAATTAATAGTAGATTTTTTTAAATCCAAATTCTATTTTTTTTATTTTGTTAATGTCAAATTAAATGAGTAGTCCCAAAATTGAATTTTATGATATTTTATGATAAATATTAATTAATTAAATGTTTTTGAAATTTTAAAAAATATAAATATGAAATTTTAGATGGTAAATAATCTAAAATTTCTTCTATGGACCATTTTTGATTCACTTATCACATTAGAAGTAAATGTATGACCCTTAAAGTCCAAAAAATGTGTTATCATGATTATAGTAAAAAGGGTTGATGAGGGGTTCATCCTAATTATATCGATTAAAATTTATTTTATATATGTTAAAATTTAATTTAATAAATTTATTAAAACCTCATCTTGTAATTTCTTCTGAATTATGTCCATTTGGTCCCACATGACATAATTATGATATATATATATATATTATGTTTATGTCATTTAAGTAATTCCACGTCTGTCTTTACCATCGATAATAAATGGGAATATCCAATAATCCTTTATTCCTAAATTTTGAGTATTCTAGATTAGAAATTTCATTCCCTAAAACCATCATAATGCTCTTGTACAATTCATATATCTTTTATTCTTCTCTTAAGTCCTTCCAAAGAAGGCTTTTTTATAATACAAAGGTGACCTCTCAAAGAAAATATAACCATCCTACCTTACTCTTTAGAATTTTATTTTTTTAAAACATTTAATAAATAGATTTTATTTGTACTAAAATAAATATTTTAGTATAGTTAATATGGTTTTATGTTATTATGATTCTGGTACATCCATTTTCCACATCATTCCCATAAAATGCTACATGAATGTATCTCCCATTCGTACATGTTGAATACCACCTCCACGTAGTAATTTGATTCATTTACCATCAACATATTTCCTTGTTATCTATTATGATTTATTTAATGAATATCTTCTATATTAATTAAATTATTAATATTTTTTAATTATAATATATTACTTATATTTTTACCCTTCCTCCCTTTAAAATAGATAACATCACTCATGCATATGTGTGGTATACCACCACTATGTGGTGATGTGATATGTTTTTCAGGTACTCATTTTTTAGATGATTGAATAAATATATTTAATGTAAATAATGATATTATTTTTAGGATTACCATTCTGGAGATGATGGAACCATGACCCATTTGACCACGGTCAATATACAGAATTTTTCCATTGATTATGAACAGAACATCCTCAAAAAAACTGACATGAACATAACTAATTTAACTAATATATATGGTTTGGATATAAATTAAACAAAAGTTATAATAATATGGTAAGTGTGAGAAATAAACATTTCATTTATTTATGGATCCATATAATTTTTTGTTAAAACCCTATTTGTATTTCTCTTTTCGCTTAAAACTGAATATCGTGCCATAGGGTGGGTCATTTTTTTAGGGATGGAAAAAGAGGGATGGAACATGGTTGTGGGATAAATACATGACGTGTATTTGTCTTCTTAGACCATTTTATCCCCATGTATTGGTTTCTCTCATTGGAAAAAACATGAGCACTACACAGTGTGTAATGTATACACACCTTGTAAATATTTTAGGTTTATTTTTTTAAAATTATTCAAGGCCAATTATTTTTGATAGAAGATCATATTTTTATCTTACATAGTAGAAGCATCTACTATTTGAGTTCTGCCATCAACTAGATCTAGTAATTGATCATGTATATCAATATGGGGTCCATTTTGAGCGTTGTTTATCATGAGGATAGCCAATGGTATGCTTTTCATCGCTTTAACCTCCTTATCCATTTTTCTAGCCATCAATATAGTTATTCGAGTGCAAGATAATATTAAAAATTTTAAAGTTATGTTCTTGTTATCTATTTTCGTTGAATATGTAACATATTAAAGGTTTATACTAGATAGGGATAGTACTAAATTCTTATTGTAAGTGTTCTATAAGTTATCCCTCTAAGTATAAACCTTTATAAATTGTTTTTATTGTGAGGATGCTCTCCATAAAATAATCTACCTTAAATTAAATTTTTTATGTTGTGATCTAAAACCCTATTGATACATTATGACATCATTGGAGCATGAGGCAACAATTCAAACCACTTAATTAAGGTGTATTCATTATTATTCCATTAGTGACCAGATTTGTGACTACTTGGAATACTATTTGGATGTTTTTACTAAATCTTGATTATGGTAAGTCAATCATTAAAATAAACAAATTTTAAATCATTAAATGGAAGTTATATATATATATGAAATATGACATGACCTTGATCAATTTCAATTGAATTAGAAATTGTTTTAATGTCCATATTTATCATACCACATTGGGATAAATGTAATGGAATAATCTTAATGAATAGTAATTTGTATGATTATTACATGAAATATAATGAATTATGATTATTTTTTAAAATGAGTAAATGTTTCATATTGAATATGAATTTTTTTCATCTCTATAGGGATATTTAGACTTGATGACACCTGGATTCTTAAGGGAAGTCCATGAGTACTTAGAGAAATCCACTCCAATTCATTAAGAATATTGCCAAGGGAGATACCCACAATGGAACTTCATCACTATATTATTATATGAATGACTCATAATTATAAAAATGATTCAATTAAATCTTTTTCTGAATATTAGAATTTGTTGGATGAACTCCTTTCATTTAGTGCGATGTCTTAAGACATGGAATTCCTTGGATTATTATCCATGGTTTCCAGTCATACTTATCCTGGAATTTAATTTTAGGTTGATCCATTGACTCTAATAGAGATATTCTAGTTGAATTCCTTGGGTATAACCCTTCGATTATAATTAGTCCATATTTCTAAGATTCATTTCTGTTTACTATGAGCTATATATTCCCTCTGAGGGCAAGGAAGCCTTGATTCATATTGGATCTTTCATAATATTAATATTATTATTGTTATTATTATTTCCATGATAACATGTGTTATTATATCTAATCACAAGACAAAATAATTAAATAAAATAAAGGATAGAGACATCCAATATATGATAAAGAATGTATGGTTATCTAGGTGTCCATGAAAAATCAGAGCTTGAATTGGGTTTTTTTTGTTTACTGTTTTACATTTATATACTTCACACTATCACAATTTATATTTATAGGACATATTTCTATAGATAACAATGTTGGTGGTATACTAAATTTATCCCAAACCGTATCTATGATTTTTATGTTACCCAGGAATATTATATGATTTCATGTGTGGACAATGGGAAGCGTTAAGTTAGGAATTCATGACTTATTGTGTTGGGATGTGATTTTTCTAGAAGATGATTAGGCCAATGCTTAGGATTCCTAGATATTTTTTAGTCTATTTGATTCTTTCATGTCTTCCAACAAAATGCTTCTAATTTTTTAGATACATGGCATCATTATTGTATATATAATTTTTTAACTTTTTAGATGATTATTTGTGACTCGGATGTTTATAGTTGTTTTGACGTGTTACATTTATTTTCCTTACAATACTTATTTATTCATTTGTGCATTATTGTTCTACACTCTGACCTGAGGGAATAGACTACCCATGAACCCACCCTAGTCCCTCACTATTAGTCTTTAGGATCAGGCATATGGGGAGGCATGTTTGATACCATGTGTTCAACCAGTTCAGTAACTTTTACTAAGTCAGATAGTCCCGGACATCACAAAGTGGTATCAGATTGTTTTTTTTCATGCTATTCTGAGATGGTATAAAGGATACTATGATCTATCGGAATTTTTTAATGATCCTGTGGTAAGGATTATATAACCCTTATATAGGGGGAAATTATAATTTCATAGGATGGGATTTGATGTTTTGGATTATTCTTATTAAGAAAAAATTGATTCCACTATTTTGTGATAAACATGATATGTGATGTTATTCTAATTATGATTTTGTATTACATTTTATATTTATCCCATAATAGAAAATATTAATTGATCATTCATCATTTTTGTCATATAAAATGATTAAAAATTTCATGCAGTATGCAATTCCATGTAATTTGAATTTCTTGACTTCATTATACATGTATTACTTGCATTCAATGGCATATATATTATAAAACTAACATTCCTCCAAGAAAAATAAGCTTTGATAATGGGTTATAGTGGTGTTTGCATCATCCTAAATGGTTTTCTCTTATATATTTTGACGATTTCAAATTAATTAATCAATTATAATTTTTTTTGTTATGTAACTGAGGTTACATAGATTGAATATTTACATTATTTTAAATATATGAATTTCATTTTAATTTAAAGAGTTCATGTACCTCTCTAAATAGGGATCAATTTTTCATCAAGTAAAATCAACTTATTTTTCTTATTATATTCAATTTTTTAATGTAAATATTTTCATATAGTTAATTAATTACAAATTATAATTTATAAATCATGTACAATTATAGATTTCTAGTTTTACATTAGTTAGCCAACCATTATATAAATGTGATACTTGTTAAATCCTTAATTTAAATTTGGTCACAATAAAATAGAAATTCTAATTGAAAATTAAATGTTTTTCCTCTATAATTTCTAATTGACAAAATGTATACAAAACCCCTAACATAAAATGGAGAACTTGCCCTAGACCTAACCTTAGTAGTGGGAAGTATGTATTATCTCTACTGATTTATCTATATCTTATACGATTCCCCAAACTAGCATTGTGAATAGACAGAGGGGTGTGATTCTATATAGGAAGTCTTGTACCTATATTATTCTTATATCTGTGATGTCATAATGTTGAATATAATATGAGTAATGTTCTTGGAATTTAATGATTTATTCCACCATGAAGTCCTTGAGTCATATACTAAGAGGGTGGTGAGACTTATGCTCTAGAGGTGGTGGTCCATGATCCACCAATGTTACCTCTAGTAGATCCACCTACAGTACCTCTCGATATACCTGATTCTAGTAATGATTCTTAATTCCGAGATGGATTCCTATGTCTGATAATGACTATGCATAGAACCCCTAAACATTCATCTTATATGTTAGAGTTGAACCATGATTTTCATCAGCAGAATACACTAATATTTTCGGGGGAGGGAGGACATTAGAAAGCAATGTCATGGATGTAGAACATGCTATCAATTTTTATCACCTTAATACACCACCTGAGAGGAGAGTGAAACTTGATACTTACTTTCTTTATTATTCCACCATTCATTGGTGGACTGTTTTTGAATCAGGTTGATCAAAACCGGGGTAAGACTTGGGGGAATTTCCAATATAGTTTTATGAATTATTTTTCCAACATATGTTGAGTTATTATAAGACTATATATTTCATGCACCCACAGTAATGAACCATCCATTCATGGACTAATCAACTCTCATTATAGATATTCACTATTTTTCATCACCCCTGGTAGGAGATGAGCTGCCTATGATGATGCAATTTGATTATTGAATTTGGAAAACCATCCAATCATAGTTGACCGTATTTAGGATAGCTACCATCTAAAATATTGGGAATCTATCCTTTATCATGGAATGATATTTAAGGAAATTCATTGGTAATTTCATTATATCTCAGTATCTAGACAAGGTGGAGGTTCCTCTAGTTTCCAAAAACATCATCATGAGAGTTCTTAATAGGGAAGTGGAATCTAGAGTATCTTCACTAGTGGTTTAGTAGTGATCCATTAGTGTGTTAGAAAATAACACTTGATTATTATGTGTGATAGAAACCCACTCAAGTGCAGTGTCTATGGCAGAATGGGCCATCTATATAAGTTCAAGGACCATTCCGTCTATTCCTAGTTAGAGAGGATTCACTACAGCTCTATCTTCCGGAGAATGATATGTAGATCCACAATATAAAGGGATTTGGGGTATCACTAGATGATCAGGATAAAGATGAGGTCATGTCCATGGTATTCACACTTCTGGTTTTTAGCGCTAGCTGATTCGACCTACTATGGGTATTCTAGATATTGCTTGAGGCCATGGATCATGCCAGTTTATCATAGTGAAGCCAATACCTAAATAGAATAGCATAGTCTAATATAAGGTATGAGGTATTATTGTACTATAATCTATAAACATATCTTATTTCTTTTATGAAAGTTACTCACACTCTTTAATTTATTTAGTCAATCATGGAAATTCTTTTTCTTAGAAATCAATATATCTATAGAATGTGAAACTTGATACTCTATTGGGAGATTGGTCAAGGAATGTATGATAGTGTAAGGATATCCCTTTTTAGGTAGGCATTTACCATATCTTATAATACTTATTCATCCTCAATATTATTGGATTTTATGTCTTTCTCATGATGGATTGGTTAGTCCATTATCATGCTTATGTAGACTACAATCATCGCTGGGTATTGTTTACATCACCCGAGGGGGATAATATTATTCACAACGGTAATTTGTATTTCTATGAAATTAGAGTTGGAACAAACCATTATGGGTTTGGTGGATTGATATCCCATATGTCAAGCCATTATATGGATGATTAGGGGATGTGTTATGCTGATTTTCTTCTTATAGTATACCGTTTGAGGGATTTTTATCCAAAAAAAAATCTATCTTACCTCCTGAGATAGATATATATTTCTCCCTCAATATAATCATTGTAGAATCATCAATATCCATTCATACTTATAGGATGGATACTACTAAATTTTAAGAGCTCAAGAGGTAGTTAACGAAACCTGGAATCTAATGTTTTTATTAGACCTATAACCTCACCTGGGGTTTTTCCCATTCTTTTCACTAAGATTTCATAAGGGACCCCAAGGTTATGTGTGGTTTACTAATATTTTGACAAAATTATGTTTAATAAATTGTATCCATTTCCTTAAATAGATGATCTTTTCAGCAAGCTCTGAGTATCTAGAGTGTTCTAAAAAAATTTACCCAAGACTAGGCTATCATCAAGTGTGATTCAAGAATTATGATATACCATGTATGTATTTTAAAAGTTAGTATGGTTTATATGAGTACCTAGTTATAACATTCATTCTCATGATCACACTCACTATTTTACTTTCCATTATGAATAGTGTTTTACACCCCATCTTATTTTCCTTCAATGTAGTCTCTATGGACGAAATCTTGTCGTATTATCATACTCAAAGGGATCATGAAAAACATATTGATATTTTATTTAATACTTTGAGAGAGAATAACTTATATGATAATATAACAAATTTACTCTTCTAGATCAACAACTTTGAATTATTGGGTCATATTATAATGGAATCAATATTATAATATTTCCCAGAGAAGGTGACTATTGTCATTTCCTGGGAGTATCCCAAAAAAGTGTTCCAATTATGATGATTATTTGATATATATGGATATTACTACTATTTTATTCAGGAATTATAATTTCTTTTGGGAACTCTTATTGTTCTGACTAAGAAGGGTGTGTTTTTCTTAGGTTTTGAAACATTTGATAAGGATTTTCTGAAGATGAAAATAAGACACACTGCAACATTGGTCCAAGTTCTATATGTGAATCTAAAATGTTATAATGTGTTTTTTATGTTTTTATAGGTGTAGTTATTTTTTAGCAAGACCTATTTGTTGCATACGAGTCTCTCTAGTTGATACATCATGTGTTATTTCTCGATGCATGAGATCGATCATTCAGCGGTTGTTCATGATTTTTTCTATTAGGGGAATCATCATGTGGTAAAGATATGTTTGATGTTTATAGATCAAAAGATCCTAAAATATTTGTTTACATGGTTTTAATTGAACATTATATAGTGGATATTGGTTGAATTCCTTAAATACAGTGATTTTTGAGCTTGACTATATGCCGAGAAATGAAAATGCAATTTTCGATGCTCTGATATGGAAGACAGATGAATGATTTTCAATAATCTAGTGATGAATGTATGTTAATGAAAATTATTTTTAGATGCATCTATTGGTTTAGGAGAGTCATGAGTTTCATTTTCATATTTCCATGGTAGAATCCATGTATGTGGATCCTTATAAGGCCTTATTTTGTATTCTATACATGTCCCCTCTATAGTTTGTAGAGGTAGGGGACACAATTATACTTGTACCTTCTCTCATTTAGAATACATGAAAGAAGGTACAATTATTTATATGTGTAAGATTAATGCTCAGTCTAAATATGAATCTTATGCATATCTTCATCGATGACCTCCGTAATTTGGGTTCGGGGATCATTTTTTTATGAGTGTCACCTATGATTGGGCATTGGAAGATATAGAGGAAGGGAGAGATGTCACCAAATTTTATTCGGTGTTTTGATATCTTGGATAGATTCTGAATATTAGACTACATGATTTTGTTACCACAATGGTTCTGTGCCCTGAATGACATCTTCCATATTTCATAGATTTACCATTAAAATGCAAACTTAACTCATACTATTATTCTTGGGTATATTTAATTGTATGTTGATTCTTCTATTAGAGAGTATCACATTAGTATCATAGACCATTTCTTAAAGGAACTTTGAGGTTGGATTAATCCTCTTATTTAGGGGTTATTGAAGAATGACCATGTACAAGAGGAGAGTTCATAGATAGTGGGAAATGTATATTGTAAGTGGTCAGAGTTATTCTCAGATGAAGCCTTACCATCAATGGAAGGGTAACTCAGGATGAATTTCATTCAGGGTGGAATACTCTAAGACATTTTTTTTCTTCAGGTGTGGATCTTTTTAATTTTCAATTAAACCCCTTATTGTATATATCTTTTGGATTAAACTAGGAAACCATGCATTTTGTCAAGTCATTTTTTGGAGGTAATGTAGCGGGGGATAGATCGTAGATTTATTCTAAATAAATGTTGCGTATTTAATACCCGATGTGTATTAAATAAATGACATGTATTGGTTTTGAAATAACCTTTTTATGCCATGAACGGATTTCACCAATGGAAAAAATCTTGATAATTACATTGCACGTGAATATTACATGTTGAGTAAATTTTATTGATATTTTTTAAAGGTGGATGTGCCTCTTATTTTAGACATAATATCCTCTTTTTATCTTACACTGTAAGAGTTTCTCCTTCTTGTGATTTTATTTCTCCTAAATCTAGGATTTGGTCATATCTATCTATAAAAACTCTATTTTGAGACCCTTATATCACATTGCATAGCTACTGGTAATCTCTCTAATTATTTATCTCTTTTATTCATTTTTGTTTCCAATGAAAAAATTATTCTGGTGTAAGATAATATGCCTTATTTTCATGGTGTTTTAATTTTTCTATATCTTCTTAAAATCTAGAATGAACCATGTTCCAATAATATTTGAGGAGATTACTACAGGATTAATGTAGTTGTTTTATGACTTATGCCTCAAATTCACTCCATTTATACATGTTTTCCATTTTTCAAACACTAGTTTGACCAGGAGTTGCCCCTTAAAATTGTCTTCCTAAAATTCAATTGTCTATGTTGGGATCAAAATATTTATTGAGACATTTTGACTTCATTAGAAGTTGACAACTCAATTTTAACTCACCAACTAGGGTGCTTTCATTGTTTTTCCTTTAGCGACCAACTTTGTGACTACCAATAACTTCATTTGGGGGTGTTTCAATTGATCTTGATTGTCAAGACCCATCCCCTAGGGCCCGTATCGTGACTACCCCAAGCCCTCCTTCCATAGTCCAGGGGCTGGTGACTAGAAATAAGGCGTAAAACCCTAAACTGGGAAGGAATTACCATTATAACTGTAAACAAACACATCAGAGAACACAACTGGAAACAAATAACTATGTAGAACTATATTAAAAAGAAGTTCTAGAAAGTAAAAAGGACCAAAAAATACAATCCCAACAAGAAATTACAAGTACAACTGAAAGAAAGTACAACTGAAAAACGTAAACCCACTACGGGGTCGTCCTCCGGGGTTCCTACAAGAAGGGTTGGTACATATGGCCTCTTTATCACTCTCGTCCATCTTCCACCCCCGTGTACCGTTACATCAAGTGTTCCACCTCTGGGTACCAGCCAGTCCTACTACTCTATGCCTCAGTCAGCACTATCTGTCGTCTGCAACCAACAAACTGAGGTGAGGGAAAATACCGTGTAGTGGTGAGTATAATGATACTCAGTAGGGACACCAAGACCCTCAAGGTGTATAAAAATCCAACAAGGTTAAACCAAAAAGTAAGAAATCAATGGATAACCATTACTTAGGAATATGACCAGACGTATAACTAAGTTATCTAGTAACCCATCTCAATCATAAAGAAAACACAAAAGTCAAAGACTCAGCTCAAACTATGATTTTTATTATCAAAACCATGTCTGGTGACAAACTCATCCTCTATCGAGTACAGTGGGAATTTTGCGGCACACAGAGGTGCTTTCCACTATCCTTGGACTGCTGAGGTACTCCTCCTATCGAATTTCGTGGGTCTGTCGCATCACACAAGGGTGCTCCCCATCATGGGTCTGTCGTGCTCACACAGAGGTGCTCCCCCTCATAGCCTACTGAGGTAATTCTCCTCTCGAGTACTGTGGGTCTGCCGTGCTCACACAGTGGCGCTCCCCGCCATGGGTCTGTCATGTCACACATATGTGCTCCCCACTGGGATAGTTGAGTCACTCCAAGTTGAATCAGTCAATTAGTCATCGGGTCTTAGCTAGCAACAAACTCATGGTACTCTATTTTCTCTCCACTGGAAGGATCCACTCCATAATCCACTGGTCAATAATCCAACTATCATGAAGTTCCACTAGGAAGTATCTCAAATGTAACGGCCCGAAATTTTGAATAAATATTGTTTCCTAATTTCATGTGTTATTTTATTTTATTTTTATACTCAACAAAAATGTTTTATTTGATAAACATGATTATAATTAAAATGAGACCATTGGGTTCTGACTGTTATATGACCATCGGTCAATATGACCGCTGTGAACAAAATGTTTTGATTATTGTCTCTAAATACAAGTAATCTTGGTTAATTATTATTGAAAGAAGATTTGATGGCCTCACCTAGTAGTCTTGGACCGATCGAAGCCCATCTAACAGAACTTGGGAAGGAGGTAGCACCATTGGGCTTTGCTCTGGCCCAAACCCAAGCCAAACATTATCATGTGAAGCTAGAACGGAATCGCCTTCGCGAGAAGTTCAAACTGATAGAAATTACTACTCGGGCAATGTTGGCCGAGCCTCCCTCAGACTCTGTCACCTTAGCACACCTTACACTTAGGTCTTATGCTGGTGTGATAAGGGGCTATGTAAGGAGACCATAACTGCCTTGTGTAATCCTTTGTTTTAAATAAAAATTGGGATTTCTTCTTATGATGAAGTTTATGAATTTTCAAATAACGGGATAAATATAGTATGCATATTTTTGATGAATTTTAGAAAAATGATATTTTAAAAATGTTTATGTAAACCTTAAATAATTAAAAATGTGTAATGATTTTCAAAAAATGGTCTTCTACAATTATGTTCAGTACAAAATTTGGAGTCTAATAAGATCAACTTGATTTTTGATGAATAGTAAAATATGAATAGTGATTTTATGATTAGGATTAGTAATATGACCAAATGGATTAGTAATCTCACTTAAAGAAAGTTTTAAAATAATCTAGGCACCTTGATTAAGTAATGTGATTCAATAAAATGGCTAAATAACGGTTTCATAAATTATTATTCAATTATTAGTTTTTTCGGGTGAATAGTGTTTTTTAATTAAAAAATAAATTAAAAAAATTTAGAAAATTATTTTTATAAAATGGATTTCATTTTTGAACTCAGAGAACCGATATTATGTTATGTTAATTTTTGTGGTTTTTTCTGAAAAAATGAATTTTTGGTGAATAGTGTATTTAATTAAAAAATAAATTAAAAATATTTAGAAAATTATTTTTATAAAATAGAGTTCATTTTTGAAATCAGAGCATTGATATTTGATTAAGGTGAAATTTTGGGATCTTTCTAAGAATGTTGAATTTTCAGTGAATAGTTAAAATACAGTTTTAGGGTTTCGGTATGTTTAATGACATCATAACTATGTCATGATGATGTCATGAGATTTTTTAAGGGTTTCCCGGAAAAGGGTGATGCATTATTGTGTGGGGGTCCCCATGTGGCCAAACTTTATGGGAAGTACCATGGGATGGCCCATGCTTTTGAGAAAACCACTTTTGAGGTGTCCCTTGGCCATTAATGCCTTATCGCCTCACTTTCCCTATAAATACCAAGACCTCCTCTCATCCATTCGACTCCCCACTCTTTCCCAACGATGTTCTGGTCTCATTAACTCCCAAGGAGTCCTCCCAAGGTGCCCCCAAGCCCTCAAGGTCCCATCCATTGAGGTTTAAGAGTTACATTTTAAGGTAAGGGATCCGACCTCTCTCTTTAATTTCATGTAATCCCTTTTATGTCATTCCTTTTATTCGCCATGTTCTTATGTTGAAGGATGTTCTCTTATACTCCTCTTACTGCCCTTTTCATTTTCATATAATGAGAGATCCCTTCTTGCTCTCATTATTTCGTTTTATGAAATTTTAAGTGGCGCCGTTAGGCTGCCGAAATTTTTGTAACGGATTCTTTCTCCCTTCTCATTTTTCAAGATCTGTTTTCATGTAAAGTATTTCAAGTTCCTTTTTATTATGTTGGGGTATGATCTCTAAATTTATCATAATGATCTTTTATGATCATATTATTAGAGACCCCATTTGATCGCTTCAATTCAGTATTTTGATGTTTTAAGTGGCGTCGTTAGGCTGTCGAATTTTTAAGTGGTTCTTCACCCTTCTCATTTTGAAGTTCTACTTTCATGTCAATTCTTTCAAGTTCCTTTTTGTTATGTTGGGTTATGATATAAATATCTATCATACTGGACTCTTATGTTCATATGATGAGAGACCCCATTTGATCTCTTCAATTCAGTATTTTGACGTTTTAAGTGGCGCTGTTAGGCTGCCTAATTTTTAAGTGGTTCTTCACCCTTCTCGTTTTGAAGTTCTACTTTAATGTCAATTCTTTCAAGTTCCTTTTTGTTATGTTGGGGAATTATATCTATATCTATCATACTGAACTCTTATTTTCACATTATTAGATACCCTATTTGATCTTTTCAAATCATTTTTGTTGAAGTTTATGTAACGCCGTTAGGCTACCGAACTTTCATAAGAAAAATCTAATTTTTTTCTTCCTTCAATGTTTTTTATTTAAAATGGTATGTCCTTGAAATTTAATTACCATGATCATGTATCCTTCTTATTCTGTCAATATACTATTTTATGGGTCATTTATGAATGTTTGACCCGTTTTACCTCTCTTTTTAATGTCTTCTAAAACCTCGTAACATAGCTGTTATGCTGCCGAATTTATGTCTCAAAATGTCTCTCTCTTTTTCTAAAGTTCTTCTATATTATTATGTAAATACTCAAATCTCTTTCTTATAAAGGGGTATTCACATATATACTATAACGAACCATACTTTACATACATTGTTACTACTTCAAAATTGAAGCACACTTATTACAACATATGACAAAACCACAAAGGACCGTATAGGTATAGTGTCTTTAGAAACTGGGAAACATAAACAACTGGTTCATAAATCTTCTACAGTGTCTCCCATTTATTTCATCATATCTAGGGTCCCTTTTAGCATATTCTACTTAATATCCATCTTCCTGACCTGGGGAAAAGAAAACATAAAAGGGTGAGCTCAAATGCTCAGCAAGGGCAAATAAAGGAAATAAAAATCATATCATATCTTTTTGAAAATCAAAACCTGCAAAAGAGATCATAATATCTTATCATGGAATAATTCATAGAAGTGAAAATGAGATCCCCATAATCATAACATAAAACTTGAAACTTTGTGGCATGCACACATAATCATGGAAATCATTTCTTGTTAGTCATGACTCATTGCCAAGACTATCTTAGTGGACAAAGTCCCTTTCTGAACCGAGTTCACTCCTTGTTTCAGTCCTGTATCACTGAACCGAAATAACCTTCCGTTGCAGCCATGTCTATCTCATGAGATATAAAATCTTTACCCAATGCATTGGAGGGAGATATAGGTCCCACCCATCTTATAATGAATCCTTTCTTATGTGTGCCACATAATCATAAAACATACATCATCGCATAACACATGTAACAAAAATGGGATTCTTGAAACATCATGACATCATAAATCAATTCATATAAGATAAAGGAATTCATAAAAATAATTCCATCACAACATGATCAAATCAATGTAATAATAGGGATAAAAACAGAACCCTTTATTATCTTAGATGGAAAATAATTTTGATAAAACACTTGAACTCCATTCTTGAGGAAAATATCCTTTCTTCTTCAAAAACATTTTTCCTTTCATAACATGTCTTATAACTTTAAAATAAAATAAGTTGATTAAAAATAAACTTGAGAACTTGTAAAGGAAGCTTCTTGGAAATAATGTTTTAAAAATCTATTCATGCCGTATAAGTTAAAAAACATTCTTCGTACTTTTGTCGGAAAAGTCAAAAAGTACCTCGTACGACAAAAGATTCCTTTCATACATATTACTAAAAACTCACCAAAGGGTAAAAATGGATTTAAACAATTGTAGGTGGATGGAAATAATATTACATTTTGATGAAACATGGATGTGGATGATAAAATACACCCTAGTAAATACTTACGAATAAACAATCTCAGATAAAAATGAGATTGTGATATTTCCCTTACCTTAGGTCCGATTTGCTTTGTTCGTGTCCGAAGCTCCTGTATAATGGTTTAAATAATGTTATTGACTTATTCCAGAATCATACATATTGATATGATATCATATATGGTCATATTATTAGCTTCTTGTTAGTAATATTTCATTGTTACTTGTTACTCGGGTCTTTATAACTTTTTGTTCTTATGCGTGTTTTGTTGAATAAATTCTTATTCTTATCTTTAGGTTATAGATAATTCATTTCCAGAATGGTATTAGTGTTGTATATACCATATTCATTCATTCAATTCATTTATATAATCATTATGAAATGAATATCATGTAGAACGAGTCGCATCACATCGTGGAGACGGTATTCCGTACGTACGCACGAGTGATGATATCGTTCCTATGATCGTGGAATTGTATTGGAGTATATATATATTATTTCAGTATAAATATTACTTCATAATAATCATATATAGTTACTCATTACACCATTATACCCATCCTTGTAAGGTGATGGTGGAAAATAGATTACACCACGGCGTGGAGACGGTATTCTGTACGTACGCACGCGCGGTGATTTCATTTTTCCGTAGGATGGATAGAAGGTGAATTAGGTTTGTTTCATATTTATAATAACATATCAGTATGTATGTAATACTGATGTTATTACTTTATCATGAAACAACTAGAGAAGAAGAAGTTGAAGAAGAAAGAAATTGAAAAGATCGGTAATGGATATTACCTCTTCTTTGGAACGCCTCTTTGAATCCTCCACTTAAGGAACTAATATTGGTCTTTGGAGAAGACCAGGACCTCTAGGATTATTCTAGGGAAGTGTAGAGGAGAAAGTGGCAGGGTTTGGCCGAGCTTGAGTGCTCAAATTGGTGTGAGGAGGAGGGGGAGGAGGTGCCCTTTTATAAGGGAGGAGAGGGGCACCTTAGGAATATCTCAAAATATTATTTTATATTAAAGTCAAAATCGGTTTATAATGGTTCCAAAGGGTCTTATTTCGAAGCTAAAGTTGGGATGGGTCGAAATTAAATCAACCAATAGGATTTAGTCAAGATTAGGGTATTATTTTAACCTTATCAATTAGATTTAACTCTAAGTTAATTAATTTACCTTTTACCGTGTCTTTTTGTTTTCTTTCACTATATGGTTAATACACTTACTATAACATGCCAAACGAACCCCAAATTGTTTATTATTAATATATATATCCTTATCTAAGTCATTTGGCCGAACCTTAGATTTTTAGGAATAAAATAACAATTAGTAATATAATATTTGATTTAAAAACTATTTTGTGTCAATTTTGACACTATTTGATATATGATCTTTGTGAAAGTCATAACATAATTATATGTTCGAATCAAGTTAATTAAATCAACAATAATATATCATAGTAACCTAGAAAATTAGTGGAATTCATAAAAAGTCTTAAATTACATTTATTTTGGAATTTATATTATCAATTATGTCAATATTTCATTAATAAGATAATTACTGCATCATCTTTGTGTCATAAATAAATTATATTATTTGATGTATAAAAATTACAAATAAAATACCATCATGTAGGAAATCTTTTTATCTTTCTAATGAATATTTACAATAGAATATATCTTATGTATAACCCCATATTAAAAATTATTTACTTATTAAACTTTGATTTTAACTATTTTAACCCTTCTTTAAATAAATTAATAATAAATGTCCTAATCTAATCCAAGTGGGCCTAAATGGTCATATTTTATTCCTAAGTTTGTTTTTGGTCGAATTACACTTGTCCAATAGAATTAGGACATGTGTTAGGGTAATATTAATATCATATTTACCCTTAGTTACCCTATTTACTATTAACCGCGGTAAAAATAGTAAAAAGTTACTATTCACCAAAAAATTATTTTTATCTCATTGAACCACATTTTACTTACTGATATCAACCGTGTCTGTCGGATTTTCGAAATTCCATTCACAGAAGCAGTAAAATTAAGTTTTATGCAAAATTCAGTTTTTAACCTACCACTTAGTGGTTTCACTATTCATCAAAAATTGAAAGTTTTCAGAAAAATACCAAAATTTCACCCTAGGCTAATTTCGATATTCTGAGTCCAAAAATGAAGTCCATTTTGAAAAATAAAATTTATAAAATTTTAAAAAGTGGTTATTACTATTCATAACGGCTAGTTTTAATAGCATATTGTTGTTTAGTGAAACTCGGTATTGCGTACGACGCAAGCTATCGAGGAAGGTCGCGATTGCGTGCAAAGCAAGCCAAGCAAGTGTTGTGTAGAAAAAGATTCCTTTGATGATTTATATAACGTAAAAGTCTCGGGTGTTACATTCTACCCCCCTTAAAAAGAATTTCGCCCTCGAAATTCGTCACTTTGCAACAAACAGATGAGGATACTTCTCCCTCATCATATCCTCAAGCTCCCATGTAGCTTCTTCAAATTGGTGGTTTCTCCATAAAACTTTCACCAAGCGAGTGGTCTTGTTTCGTAGGACTTTTTCGCTACGATCCAGAATCTCTATCGGCTGTTCTTCATAAGAAAGATCTTGCTCCAGCGGTACAACTTCTGAGCTGAGTACATGTGAAGGATCTGGTATGTACTTTCTCAGGAGAGATACATGGAACACATCGTGAACTTGAGAGAGATTCGGTGGAAGCGCCAATCGGTAAGCTACCTTCCCAACACGATCCAGTATTTCAAAAGGACCGATATATCTAGGGCTCAACTTCCCCTTCTTTCCAAATCTCATAACCCTCTTCCAGGGAGATATTCGTAAGAACACTTTATCACCCACTTCAAACTCTAGGTCTTTTCTTCGGTTGTCGGCATAACTTTTCTGTCGACTCTGAGCTGCTCTTATGTGTTGTTGAATAGATCTGACCTTTTCTGCCATTTGATCAACGAGATCAGGTCCTAATAGCTTTCATTCCCCAACTTCATCCCAGCAAGTTAGAGTCCTGCATTTCTTTCCATAGAGAGCTTCATAAGGAGCCATCTGAATACTGGAGTGAAAGCTATTATTATAAGAAAATTCTACCAATGGTAGGTGTTGATCCCAACCTCCTTTGAAATCCATAGAGCAAGCTCTCAACATATCTTCTAGGGTTTGAATTGTTCTCTCAGACTGACCGTCTGTCTGGGGATGATAAGCAGTGCTGAAACTCAACTCTGTATCCAGAGTATGCTGAAGACTTCGCTAGAACTTCGAGGTAAATCTCGGATCCCGATCAGATATAATAGAAAGTGGTACTCCATGCAATCTTACCACTTCCTTTATATATATCTTGGCAAGCTGATCTAGAGAGAAATCCTCTCTAATAGGAATGAAGTGTGCAGACTTTGTAAGACGATCAACTATGACCCAGATAGCATTATTGCCTTTGGATGTTTTAGGAAGTCCTGTGACAAAGTCCATAGTGATGTTTTCCCATTTCCATTCGGGTATGGGTAATGGTTGTAACATCCCCTTAGACTTCTGTCTCTCAGCTTTAACTTGTTGAAAAACCAAGCATCGAGAGACATATTCAGCAACATCTCTTTTCATGCCATCCCACCAGAAGTACTCTTTCAGGTCCCTATACATCTTCGTGCTTCCAGGATGAATAGAGAATGATGAACTATGAGCCTCATCCAGCAGCTCATTCTTTAATTCGGGGATGGGAGGAACGCAAACCCGATTCCTGAACTTTATTATCCCATCACAATCAAGGTTGAATTCAGGAACATTTCTCACCTTCTTTTGTAACTCGACATCTTCTTTCTGTTCCTCTTTAATCTTCACATGTATAGATGGTTGAACATTCATTTGAGAAAGATAAGAATTTTCCCCTTCCATTATAATTCCAAGATCCATCCTTTGTAAATCCATAAATATTGGATCTTTTGTGATCCTCATCATGGATAAACTAGCATGGTCTTGTCGACTTAATGCATCTGCCACCTTGTTTGCTTTCCCAGGGTGGTAATGGATTGAGCAGTCATAATCCTTAATCAGCTCCAACCATCTTATTTGACGCATATTCAACTCCTTTTGTGTGAAAATATACTTTAAACTTTTATGATCAGTATAAATATCACACCTTTCACCATAAAGGTAATTCCTCCAAATCATTAATGCAAAGATTACCGTAGCCAACTCCAAATCATGTGTTGGGTAATTTTGCTCATGGATTTTCAACTGTCGTGAGGCATAAGCTATCACCATATCATTTTTCATAAGAACACACCCCAATCCCTTCTTGGATGCATCACTGTAGATCACAAACCTTTCTCCACTACAAGGCAGTGTGAGCACAGGTGCACTAGATAACCTTCTTTTCAACTCCTTGAAATTATCTTCACATTCCTCTGTCTAGACAAACTTAACTCCTTTCCGAGTCAACTTGGTGATTGGATTAGATAATCGTGAAAAATCTTTTACAAAACGTCGATAATATCCAGCCAAACCAAGAAAACTTCGGATCTCAGTTACTGTTGTTGGTCTTGACCATCTTTCGATAACCTCTATTTTTGCTGGATCCACAGATATCCCCTCTTTTGAGATTATATGACCCAAAAATGCAACTTTTTGAAGCCAAAATTCACACATGGTAAATTTGGCATAAAGCTTCTCCTTTCTCAGGGTCTTCAATATAATTCTCAAGTGATCTTCATGCTCTTCCTTGCTCTTTGAATAGACAATAATATCGTCTATAAAGACTACCACAAATTGATCAAGATAGTCTCTAAAGACTTTATTCATTAGATCCATGAAGATAGCAGGGGCATTAGTAAGACCAAATGGCATCACTATAAATTCATAGTGTCCATACCTTGTACGGAAAGCCATCTTTGGTATATCCTCCCTTTTGAACCTTAATTGATGATACCCTGAACGAAGATCAATCTTGGAAAAGTATTGAGCTCCGCGTAGTTGGTAAAATAAGTCATCAATGCGTGGGAGAGGATATTTGTTCTTGATAGTGATCTTGTTAAGTTCTCGATAATCAATGCAGAGTCTCATTGATCCATCTTTCTTCTTAACAAATAGAACAGGTGCTCCCCAAGGTGACGCACTAGGGCGTATGAATCCCTTATCAAGATTCTCTTGGAGTTGCTTCTTCAATTCCTGCAACTCAATTGGGGCCATTCTATAAGGTGTCTTTGAAATAGGCAAAGCACCCGGTACGAGTTCTATTGAAAACTCAACTTCACGATTTGGTGGAAGACCCGGAAATTCCTCCGGAAAGACATCATCAAACTCCCGTACAATGGGCATATTCTTAATCGTGAGTTTCTCACCAACCATTTGAGATAAATAACCTTCATTTAGTGGAATCAATACCCATAAGATGGAAGAAATTTCCACTGGAAGGTTATGTTCATCCTTGCATTGATAGATGATCGTAGATTGATCTGGAATATGAAATGTGACTTCCCTTCTTTGGCAATTGATATGAGCTCCATGTAGAGAAAGCCAATCCATGCCAAGAATCACATCAAATTCCACTAAAGGAAGGATCACAAGATTTGCAGGAAGCACTTTCCCACAAACTTCGATCGGAGAAGAATTATAAACTTTTGATGCGATTGATGTGCCATTAGGTGTTGTCACAGCTAACTCAACATCTAATTGTTGAGGTAATACGGTGATACCCTTAGAAAAGTCTTCAGAAATAAAAGAGTGGGTGGATCCAGAATCAAATAAAACATTTTCTACTTTAGAGTGGATGGTAAGTGTACCTTTCACCACATCGTTATCGTACTCCACATCGCTGATAGAAATTGCATGTGACTTTCCTTTGTCTTTAGCCTTAAGAGTTTGTTGACGTCGACCATCATCATCAACCCTTGGATTTGGGCATTGATTGGCATAATGCCCCATCTCCTTGCACTTGAAACATTGAAGTGTAGTAGGTTCATTCTGTGTATCCCTTCCTTTGTTTGCATCATTAGACATCTTCTTCCCATTATCACGGCATTCAAATGCCCGATGACCTTCCTTTCCACATTTAAAACATTTACTTGTCCCTTTAAGACAACTCCCTCCATGTTTCTTTCCACACTTTCAGCATAAGGGAATGTTCATCTTCTTTTCCGTGTGCTCATTAGATTTTTCTTTGAATTCCATCTTCCTCTTCTTATCAAACCCATGTGACTGATGGGTTACTCCAATCTCCATCTCGACTTTGAGAGCACATCGAACGATTTCCTCGTAGCTATTGAAGTCCCTTATGGCTAACGCCCTTCGAAGACTTGGTTTTAAGCCACTAAAGAATCGATCGATCTTACTCTCAGGTTGGATAATAATACCAGAAGCGTACCTTGAAAGTCTTGTAAAATTTGCTTCATAGGTACTAACAGATTCATCATCCCTTTGCTTCAGTTCAAGGAACTCTTTCTCCATCTTTGTTCGGAGAATACGAGGGAAGTACTTATTGAAAAATAAGTTCTTGAACTTGTCCCATTCCATAGACTCAATTTCATCCCTTTGACTCATATTCTTAACAAGATTCCACCATTGATCTGCATCTCCTTCCAAACGATACACTGCTAGGATGACTTTATCATGCTCAGAACACTGAAGAACTGAAAATATCTTTTCAGTAGTACTAATCCATTGTTCAGCAACTAATGGATCAGTAGACCCGCTGAAAGAAGGTGGACGCTGCCTCATGAAGGATTCAACAGAATGTTTCTCCCTCCTTTGTTCGTTTGGAAATCCTGCATGATTCATAGCTTGAGAAAGTTGTGTGAGCATGGCTAAAAGATTTTTCATTCCAGCTCCCATATCGTTTGGTTGCTCAGGGGGACAATCATTGCATTGCCCATCGCATTCCGCATTAACACGGTTCCTTCGGGTTCCAGCCATTGACTAAAACCAAGAAGAATAGTGTGAGCAACACTAATTATAATAGGAAACCACATAATTCAAGAATAAAATTTTCATGCTTATGGTCTTATCCTAGGTTATTCATGGCCATTTCTAAGATTGTGTTCTATGCTTAGACTTATCCTTAGGGTTCTTACTAAGGCTTTCACATCCTAGTTTCCAAAGGTTGACTATACCTTTCCTCTGATACCAACTATAACGACCCATACTTTACATACATTATTACTACTTCAAAATTGAAGCACACTTATTACAACATATGACAAAACCACAAAGGACCGTATAGGTATAGTGTCTTTAGAAACTGGGAAACATAAACAACTGGTTCATAAATCTTCTACAGTGTCTCCCATTTATTTCATCATATCTAGGGTCCCTTTTAGCATATTCTACTTAATATCCATCTTCCTGACCTGGGGAAAAGAAAACATAAAAGGGTGAGCTCAAATGCTCAGTAAGGGAAAATAAAGGAAATAAAAATCATATCATATCTTTTTGAAAATCAAAACCTGCAAAAGAGATCATAATATCTTATCATGGAATAATTCATAGAAGTGAAAATGAGATCCCCATAATCATAACATAAAACTTGAAACTTTGTGGCATGCACACATAATCATGGAAATCATTTCTTGTTAGTCATGACTCATTGCCAAGACTATCTTAGTGGACAAAGTCCCTTTCTGAACCGAGTTCACTCCTCGTTTCAGTCCTGTATCACTGAACCGAAATAACCTTCCGTTCCAGCCATGTCTATCTCATGAGATATAAAATCTTTACCCAATGCATTGGAGGGAGATATAGGTCCCACCCATCTTATAATGAATCCTTTCTTATGTGTGCCACATAATCATAAAACATACATCATCGCATAACACATGTAACAAAAATGGGATTCTTGAAACATCATGACATCATAAATCAATTCATATAAGATAAAGGAATTCATAAAAATAATTCCATCACAACATGATCAAATCAATGTAATAATAGGGATAAAAACAGAACCCTTTATTATCTTAGATGGAAAATAATTTTGATAAAACACTTGAACTCCATTCTTGAGGAAAATATCCTTTCTTCTTCAAAAAATTTTTCCTTTCATAACATGTCTTATAACTTTAAAATAAAAGAAGTTGATTAAAAATAAACTTGAGAACTTGTAAAGGAAGCTTCTTGGAAATAATGTTTTAAAAATCTATTCATGCCGTATAAGTTAAAAAAAACATTCTTCGTACTTTTGTCGGAAAAGTCAAAAAGTACCTCGTACGACAAAAGATTCCTTTCATACATATTACTAAAAACACACCAAAGGGTAAAAATGGATTTAAACAATTGTAGGTGGATGGAAATAATATTACATTTTGATGAAACATGGATGTGGATGATAAAATACACCCCAGTAAATACTTACGAATAAACAATCTCGGATAAAAATGAGATTGTGATATTTCCCTTACCTGAGGTCCGATTTGCTTTGTTCGTGTCCGAAGATCCTGTATAATGGTTTAAATAATGTTATTGACTTATTCCGGAATCATACATATTGATATGATATCATATATGGTCATATTATTAGCTTCTTGTTAGTAATATTTCATTGTTACTTGTTACTCGGGTCTTTATAACTTTTTGTTCTTATGCGTGTTTTGTTGAATAAATTCTTATTCTTATCTTTAGGTTATAGATAATTCACTTCCAGAATGGTATTAGTGTAGTATATACCATATTCATTCATTCAATTCATTTATATAATCATTATGAAATGAAGATCATGTAGAACGAGTCGCATCACATCGTGGAGACGGTATTCCGTACGTACGCACGAGTGATGATATCGTTCCTATGATCGTGGAATTGTATTGGAGTATATATATATTATTTCAGTATCAATATTACTTCATAATAATCATATATAGTTACTCATTACACCATTATACCCATCCTTGTAAGGTGATGGTGGAAAATAGATTACACCACGGCGTGGAGACGGTATTCCGTACGTACGCACGCGCGGTGATTTCATTTTTTCCGTAGGATGGATAGAAGGTGAATTAGGGTTGTTTCATATTTCTAATAACATATCAGTATGTAATTAATACTGATGTTATTACTTTATCATGAAACAACTAAAGAAGAAGAAGTTGAAGAAGAAAGAAATTGAAAAGATCGGTAATGGATATTACCTCTTCTTTGGAACGCCTCTTTGAATCCTCCACTTAAGGAACTAATATTGGTTTTTGGAGAAGACCAGGACCTCTAGGATTATTCTAGGGAAGTGGAGAGGAGAAAATGGCAGGGGTTGGCCGAGCTTGAGTGCTCAAATTGGTGTGAGGAGGAGGGGGAGGAGGTGCCCTTTTATAAGGGAGGAGAGGGGCACGTTAGGAATATCTCAAAATATTATTTTATATTAAAGTCAAAATCGGTTTATAATGGTTCCAAAGGGTCTTATTTCGAAGCTAAAGTGGAGATGGGTCGAAATTCTATCAACCAATAGGATTTAGACAAGTTTAGGGTATTAGTTTAACCTTATCAATTAGATTTAACTCTAAGTTAATTAATTTAACTTTTACCGTGTCTTTTTGTTTTCTTTCACTATATGGTTAATACACTTACTATAACATGCCAAACGAACCCCAAATTGTTTATTATTAATATATATATCCTTATCTATGTCATTTGGCCGAACCTTAGATTTTTAGGAATAAAATAACAATTAGTAATATAATATTTGATTTAAAAACTATTTTGTGTCAATTTTGACACTATTTGATATATGATCTTTGTGAAAGTCATAACAGAATTATATGTTCGAATCAAGTTAATTAAATCAACACTAATATATCATAGTAACCTAGAAAATTAGTTTAATTCATAAAAAGTATTAAATTACATTTATTGTGGTATTTATATTATCAATTATGTCAATATTTCATTAATAAGATAATTACTGCATCATCTTTGTGTCATAAATAAATTATATTATTTGATGTCTAAAAATTAAAAATAAAATACCATCATGTAGGAAATCTTTTTAGCTTTCTAATGAATATTTACAATCGAATATATCTTATGTATAACCCCGTATTAAAAATGATTTACTTATTAAACTTTGATTTTAACTATTTTAACCCTTCTTTAAATAAATTAATAATAAATGTCCTAATCTAATCCAAGTGGGCCTAAATGGTCATATTTTATTCCTAAGTTTGTTTTTTGTCGAATTACACTTGTCCAATAGAATTAGGACATGTGTTAGGGTAATATTAATATCATATTTACCCTTAGTTACCCTATTTACTATTAACCGCGGTAAAAATAGTAAAAAGTTACTATTCACCAAAAAATTATTTTTATCTCATTGAACCACATTTTACTTACTGATATCAACCGTGTCTATCGGATTTTCGAAATTCCATTCACAGAAGCGGTAAAATTAAGTTTTATGCAAAATTCAGTTTTTAACCTACCACTTAGTGGTTTCACTATTCATCAAAAATTGAAAGTTTTCAGAAAAATACCAAAATTTCACCCTAGGCTAATTTCGATATTCTGAGTCCAAAAATGAAGTCCATTTTGAAAAATAAAATTTATAAAATTTTAAAAAGTGGTTATTACTATTCATAACGGCTAGTTTTAATAGCATATTGTTGTTTAGTGAAACTCGGTATTGCGTACGACGCAAGCTATCGAGGAAGGTCGCGATTGCGTGCAAAGCAAGCCAAGCAAGTGTTGTGTAGAAAAAGATTCCTTTGATGATTTATATAACGTAAAAGTCTCGGGTGTTACATATACCAAAATGTTCTATTTTAAATTCTGGGATTTACATATATGAGACCCACCTTCCTTTTCTGTGGGTTTTAAAGTGATTTAAGATCATGTCTTTAAAGCAGTTTTTAAAAAATTATGATTATGAAATGAAACCCATTTATTTTATGCTATATGGGTTATTTAGGAAATGTATGATGGTGATATATGTGGCTCACATGATAATAATGGAAAATTTAAGGGTGCGCCCTGATAGCGCTCCAATGCATTGGGTAATGATGTAATCACTAGAGATTATAATTTTCACGATACCTTGGTGAATAACCTTGGTAATTTTCAAATGACACCTTGGGGATGGACCTTGGTGATATGTTCATGATTGCCTATGTTAAATGATGTTGCCACTTCTTCAAGTTATGAAAAATGTTACTTTTATTATGATATATCACATGATTTCTTTCTCATGCCTTAAAGTTCTTTTCATGACCTTATTGAAGTATCTCAAGTTCACATTTAAAATGTTTCTCTTGTTTTCCTTACTGGGCCTTCTGCTCACCCTTTCCTTTGATGTATGTCCCCAGGTTCTGAGATGCAGTAATGAACCTAGGATGAACATAATGATAAGCCTTTCAAGTGTTTAAGAAGAATGTTTTTTTTGTTGTTTCATGTTTTAAGTTCCTGGTTTCCAAGACACTAAACCTTAAAGATCCTTCGTTTTGTAAAATGTAATGACTGTTTATGTGATAAAAAGGCGGGATTCTATAGTTGGTATCAATGGATGGTTTAGTTATTTGTGGAAATTAGGATATGAAAACTTTAGGAAGAATCCTTTAGAAAAGTTAAAATATAGGAAATCTTCCTGGTATTTTGGTGAGTATTAAGTAAGGGGTTTCCAAGAAAATACATCCCTGTCTGGATACGAGCAGGTAGAGGTGGCTCTGACACAAATGTACATAGGGTTAAAACCCAAAAACACCGCTTTGAGCTAGACTCGAACGGGAACTGGTACACGAAAACGGGCCTTGCTGCACTCTTAGTTACGACACTCCCGGGGGATACGCTTTGGTAAATTCATAAGCATAGTATGAACCATTGTTAAAGGAACAAAGATAAAATAAAATGAAGATTCACATAAGAATATATGATCATGGATAACCTAGATGGGAACCTAGGGGATCACAAGTTAGGGTATACTTTTCAACTACAAGTTATCCTTATATGCTTTAAGTTTCTTTTCATGATTATTGGCTAAGTATTTAAGCCCCTAATTATAGTTTCTTTTTTTAGTTAATGGCGGGAAATGGAAGAACATGTCTCAACAACCAATGTGATAGGAAATGCAATGATTTATGTATTAATATGACAGAGATGATTAGGGGATTAAAATATTATTTTTATTTTGGAAGACGTTCACTATTTTGGGGACCCTATATGATCAAGGTAAATAGATTACAATGGTATTTTCATTGAGGAGTAAGGTTGACTTATATTTGAAGAATCGATGAATTTAAGGTGGACTTATAGTAATTTAGGTTACTTATGGGAATGATTAACCTATCTTGGGTTAAATATGTTTAGGTTAGATACTTTTGTTATAAGATGTTAGGAGTGGTTGATGTTGTTTGGAGATGAACAATGATGTTTATATTGGAAGACTATGTTATCAAATCCTTCTTGTATTTGGGTTTCAATCTTAGTTTGGTTTATTTTGAGAAATTTTAAGGACCGTTATTTATGGAATGGACTATGATGAACATTGGGTAGTACCATGGAACTTTGAAGATTTAAAAGTAGTTTCTATTCCTATGGGATTCTTTCTTTTTAAAGAGTTGTTTTACCTTACCCATTTGGTTTTTGGGATAATGTTTAAAGATAAAAGAAATATATAGTTAATCTTTTGTGTATTATGTGATTCTATAGAAGATGATTCTTGTGTTTTGATGAGACCAAGTAGTTTTGAATACTCATAGTTTAGAGAAAATATTAGTTTTGGGTAGAAAATTATTAAATGATGAAACTCTACATGAAGGTAGATATATTTCCTTATGTTTTTGTTCTAGGTTGTAAATGAATTCCTCAAAGTTATGAAAAGTAACGTAAAAAACGTTGTTGGTTTACGTTTCCTACTAGGTAATCAAATACCGCTTACACACATCATAATTTTGGGATTTTCTGGTGGTTAACTTCCTTCTAATCATGTTTTCTATCACTCTCCTTTCGGACGTGACCCTTTGTTTTCTCCTCCATGTCCATGTTTCCTACATGGAATCCTAGTATGAGTAAACTCGGGTGGCCTTTGTACTTCCTTTTCTTTCTTTTAAAGTAATAGTGTCACAGACTCTTTTTCCAATGTGGGACTTTCAATGGAATTTCAAAGCCCAATTTTTTAAAATTGTGAGGACGCAATTTCTTAAGGGGGGAAGATTGTAACGGCCCAAAATTTTGAATAAATCTTGTTTCCTAATTTCATGTGTTATTTTATTTTATGTTTATACTCAAAAAAATGTTTTATTTGATAAACATGATTATAATTAAAATGAGACCATTGGGTTCGGACTTTTATATGACCATCAGTCAATATGACCGCTGTAAACAAAATGTTTTGATTATTGTCTCTAAATACAAGTAATCTTGGTTAATTATTATAGAAAGAAGATTTGATGGCCTCACCTAGTAGTCTTGGACTGATCGAAGCCCATCTAACAGAACTTGGGAAGGAGGTAGCACCATTGGGCTTTGCTCTGGACCAAACCCAAGCCGAACTTCATCATGTGAAGCTAGAACAGAATCGCCTTCGCGAGAAGTTCAAACTGATAGAAATTACTACTCGGGCAATGTTGGCCGAGCCTCCCTCAGACTCTCTCACCTTAGCACACATTACACTTAGGTCCTATGATGGTGTGATAAGGGGCTATGTAAGGAGACTATAATTGCCTTGTGTAATCCTTTGTTTTAAATAAAAATTGGGATTTCTTCTTATGATGAAGTTTATGAATTTTAAAATAACCGAATAAATATAGTATGCATATTTTTGATGAATTTTAGAAAAAAGATATTTTAAAAATGTTTATGTAAACCTTAAATAATTAAAAATGTGTTATGATTTTCAAAAAATGGTCTTCTACAATTATGTTCAGTACAAAATTTGGAGTCTAATAAGATCAACTTGATTTTTGATGAATAGTAAAATATGAATAGTGATTTTATGATTAGGATTAGTAATATGACCAAATGGATTAGTAATCTCACTTAAAGAAAGTTTTAAAATAATCTTGGCACCTTGATTAAGTAATGTGATTCAATAAAATGGTTAAATAACGGTTTCATAAATTTTTATTCAATTATTAGTTTTTTCGGGTGAATAGTGTTTTTTAATTAAAAATTAAATTAAAAATATTTAGAAAATTATTTTTATAAAATGGATTTCATTTTTGAACTCAGAGCACCGATATTATGTTATGTTAATTTTTGTGGTTTTTTCTGAAAAAATGAATTTTCGGTGAATAGTGTATTTATTTAAAAAATAAATTAAAAATATTTAGAAAATTATTTTTATAAAATGGAGTTCATTTTCGAAATCATATCATTGATATTTGATTAAGGTGAAATTTTGGGATCTTTCTAAGAAAGTTGAACTTTCAGTGAATAGTGAAAATACAGTTTTAGGGTTTCGGTATGTTTAATGACATCATAACTGTGTCATGATGATGTCATGAGATTTTTTAAGGGTTGGCCGGCCAAGGGTGATGAACTATTATGTGGGGGTCCCCATGTGGCCTAACGTTATGGGAAGTACCATGGGAGGGCCCATGCTTTTGAGAAAACCACTTTTGAGGTGTCCCTTGGCCATTAATGCATTGTCCCCTCACTTTCCCTATAAATACCAAGACCTCCTCTCATCCATTCGACACCCCACTCTTCCCCAACGAAGATATGGTCTCACTACCTCCCAAGGAGTCCTCCCAAGGTGCCCCCAAGCCTTCAAGGTCCCATCCTTTGAGGTTTAAGAGTTACATTTTAAGGTAAGGGATCCGACCTCTCTCTTTCATTTCAAGTAATCCCTTTTATGTCATTCCTTTTATGCTCCATGTTCTTATGTTGGAGGATGTTATAATATACTCCTCTTACTTCCCTTTTCATGTTCATATAATGATAGATCCCCTCTTGCTCTCATTATTTCGTTTTATGAAGTTTTAAGTGGCGCCGTTAGGCTGCCGAAATTTTTGTAACGGATTCATTCTCCCTTCTCATTTTTCAAGATCTATTTTCATGTAAAGTATTTCAAGTTCCTTTTAATTATGTTGGGGTATGATCTATAAATTTATCATACTGATATTTTATGATCATATGATGAGATACCCCATTTGATCGCTTCAATTCAGTATTTTGAAGTTTTAAGTGGCGCCGTTAGGCTGTCGAATTTTTAAGTGGTTCTTCACCCATCTCATTTTGAAGTTCTACTTTCATGTCAAATCATTCAAGTTCATTTTTGTTATGTTGGGGTATGATCTATATATCTATCATACTGTAATCTTATGTTCATATGATGAGAGACCCCATTTGATCTCTTCAATTCAGTATTTTGATGTTTTAAGTGGCGCCGTTAGGCTGCCGAATTTTTAAGTGGTTCTTTACCCTTCTCGTTTTGAAGTTCTACTTTAATGTCAATTCTTTCAAGTTCCTTTTTGTTATGTTGGGGCATTATCTCTATATATATCATACTGAACTCTTATTTTCACATGATGAGAGACCCTATTTGATCTTTTCAAATCATTTTTGTTGAAGTTTAAGTAACGTCGTTAGGCTACCGAACTTTCATAAGAAAAATCTAATTTTTGTCTTCCTTCCATGCTTTTTATTTAAAATGGTATATCCTTGAAATTTAATTACCATGATCATGTATCCTTCTTATTCTGTCCATATACTATTTTATGGGTCATTTATTAATGTTTGAACCATTTTACCTCTCTTTTTAATGTCTTCTAAAACCTCGTAACATAGCCGTTATGCTGCCGAATTTCTGTCTCAAAATGTCTCTCTCTTTTTCTAAAGATCTTTTATATTATTAAGTGAATACTCAAAGCTCTTTCTTATAAAGGGGTATTCACATATATACCAAAATGTTCAATTTTAAATTCTGGGATTTACATACATGAGACCCACCTTCCTTTTCTGTGGGTTTTAAAGTGATGTAAAGATCATGTCTTTAAAGCAGTTTTTAAAACATTTTGATTATGAAATGAAACCCATTTATTTTATGCTATATGGTTTATTTATGAAATGTTTGATGATGATATATGTGGCTCACATGATAATAAAGGCAAATTTAAGGGTGTTCCCTGATAGCTCTCCAATGCATTGGGTAATGATGTAACCACTAGAGATTACAATTTTCACGATACCTTGGTGAATAACCTTGGTAATTTTCAAATGACACCTTGGGGATGGACCTTGGTGATATGTTCATGATTGTCTATGTTAAATTATGTTGCCACATCTTCAAGTTATGAAAATTGTTACTTTTATTATTATATATCTCATGATTTCTTTCTCATGCCTTAAAGTTCTTTTCATGACCTTATTGAAATATCTCAAGTTCACATGTAAAATGTTTCTCTTGTTTTCCTTACTAGGCCTTCTGCTCACCCTTTTGCTTTGATGTATGTCCCCAGGTTCTGAGATGCAGTAATGAACCTAGGATGAACATAAGGAGAGGCCTTTCAAGTGTTTAAGAAGAATGTTTTTTTGTTGTTTCATATTTTAAGTTCCTGGTTTCCAAGACACTAAACCTTAAAGATCCCCGGTTTTGTAAAATGTAATGAAAGTTTATGTGATAAAAAGGCGGGATGATATAGTTGGTATCAAAGGATGGTTTAGTTATTTGTGGAAATTAGGATATGAAAACTTTAGGAAGAAGCCTATAGAAAAGTTAAAATATAGGAAATCTTCCTGGTATTTTGGTGAGTATTGAGTAAGGGGTCTCCAAGAAAATACATCCCTGTCTGGATACGAGCAGGTAGTGGTGGCTCTGGCACAGATGTACATAGGGGTAAAACCCAAAAACACCACTTTGAGCTAGAATCGAACGGGAACTGGTACACGAAAATGGGCCTTGCTGCACTCTTGGTTACGACACTCCCGGGGGATATGCTTTGGTAAATTCATAAGCTTAATATGAACCATTGTTAAAGGAACAAAGATAAAATAAAATGAAGATTCACATAAGAATATATGATCATGGATAACCTAGATGGGAACCTAGGGGATCACAAGTTAGGGTATACTTTTCAACTACAAGTTATCCTTATATGCTTTAAGTTTCTTTTCATGATTATTGGCTAAGTATTTAAGCCCCTAATTATAGTTTCTTTTCTTAGTTAATGGTGGGAAATGGAAGAACATGTCTCAACAACCAATGTGATAGGAAATGCTACGATTTCCATATTAATATGACAGAGATGATTAGGGGATTAAAATATGATTTTTATTTTGGAAGACGTTCACTATTTTGGGGACCCTATATGATCGAGGTAAATAGATTACAACGGTATTTTCATTGAGGAGTAAGGTTGACTTATATTTGAAGAATAGATGAATTTAAGGTGGACTTATATTAATTTAGGTTACTTATGGGAATGATTAACCTATCTTGGGTTAAACATGTTTAGGTTAGATACTTTAGTTATAAGATGTTAGGAGTGGTTGATGTTGTTTGGAGATGAACAATGAAGTTTATTTTGGAAGACTATGTTATCAAATCCTTCTTGTATTTGGGTTTCAATATTAGTTTGGTTTATTTTGAGGAATTTTAAGGACCGTTATTTATGGAATGGACTATGATGAACATTGGGTAGTACCATGGAACTTTGAAGATTTAAAATTAGTTTCCATTCCTATGGGATTCTTTCTTTTTAAAGAGTTGTTTTACCTTAACGTTTGGTTTTTGGGATAATGTTTAAAGATAAAAGAAATATATAGTTAATGTTTTGTGGATTATGTGATTCTCTAGAAGATGATTCTTGTGTTTTGATGAGACCAATTAGTTTTGAATGCTCATAGTTTAGAGAAAATATTAGTTTTGGGTAGAAAATTATTAAACGATGAAACTCTACATGAAGGTAGATATATTTCCTTATGTTTTTGTTCTATGTTGTAAATGAATTCCTCAAAGTTATGAAATGTAACGTAAAAAAACGTTGTTGGTTTACATTTCCTACTAGGTAATCAAATACCGCTTACACACATCATAATTTTGGGATTTTCTGGTGGTTAACTTCCTCCTAATCATGTTTTCTATCACTCTCCTTTAGGACGTGACCCTTTGTTTTCTCCTCCATGTCCATGTTTCCTACATGGAATCCTAGTATGAGTAAACTCGGGTGGCCTTTGTACTTCCTATTCTTTCTTTTAAAGTAGTAGTGTCACAGACTCTTTTTCCGATGTGGGACTTTCAATGGAATTTCAAAACCCAATTTTTTAAAATTTCGAGGACGCAATTTCTTAAGGGGGGAAGATTGTAACGGCCCGAAATTTTGAATAAATCTTGTTTCCTAATTTCATGAGTTATTTTATTTTATTTTTATACTCAACAAAAATGTTTTATTTGATAAACATGATTATAATTAAAATGAGACCATTGGGTTCTGACTGTTATATGACCATCGGTCAATATGACCGCTGTGAACAAAATGTTTTGATTATTGTTTCTAAATACAAGTAATCTTGGTTAATTATTATAGAAAGAAGATTTGATGGCCTCACCTAGTAGTCTTGGACCGATCGAAGCCCATCTAACAGAACTTGGGAAGGAGTTAGCACCATTGGGCTTTGCTCTAGACCAAACCCAAGCCGAACTTCATCATGTGAAGCTCGAACGGAATCGCCTTCGCGATAAGTTCAAACTGATAGAAATTACTAATCGGACAATGTTGGCCGAGCCTCCCTCAGACTCTCTCACCTTAGCACACCTTACACTTAGCTCCTATGCTGGTGTGATAAGGGGCTATATAAGGAGACCGTAACTGCCTTGTGTAATCCTTTGTTTTAAATAAAAATTGGGATTTCTTCTTATGATGAAGTTTATGAATTTTCAAATAACCGGATAAATATAGTATGCATATTTTTGATGATTTTTAGAAAAAGGATATTTTAAAAATGTTTATGTAAACCTTAAATAATTAAAAATGTGTAATGATTTTCAAAAAATGGTCTTCTACAATTATGTTCAGTACAAAATTCAGAGTCTAATAAGATCAACTTGATTTTTGATGAATAGTAAAATATGAATAGTGATTTTATGATTAGGATTAGTAATATGACCAAATGGATTAGTAATCTCACTTAAAGAAAGTTTTAAAATAATCTAGGCACCTTGATTAAGTAATGTGATTCAATAAAATGGTTAAATAGCGGTTTCATAAATTATTATTCAATTATTAGTTTTTCTGGGTGAATAGTGTTTTTAATTAAAAATTAAATTAAAAATATGTAGAAAATTATTTTTATAAAATGGATTTCATTTTTGAACTCAGAGCACCGATATTATGTTATGTTAATTTTTGTAGTTTTTTCTGAAAAAATGAATTTTCAGTGAATAGTGAATTTATTTAAAAAATAAATTAAAAATATTTAGAAAATTATTTTTATAAAATGGAGTTCATTTTTGAAATCAGAGCATTGATATTTTATTAAGGTGAAATTTTGGGATCTTTCAAAGAAAGTTGAATTTTCAGTGAATAGTGAAAATACAATTTTAGGGTTTCGGTATGTTTAATGACATCATAACTGTGTCATGATGATGTCATGAGATTTTTTAAGGGTTGGACGGCCAAGGGTGATGAAATATTGTGTGGGGGTCCCCATGTGGCCTAACTTTATGGGAAGTACCATGGGAGGGCCCATGCTTTTGAGAAAACCACTTTTGAGGTGTCCCTTGGCCATTAATGCCTTGTCCCCTCACTTTCCCTATAAATACCAAGCCCTCCTCTCATCCATTCGACTCCCCACTCTTCCCCAACGAAGTTCTGGACTCATTACCTCCCAAGGAGTCCTCCCAAGGTGCCCCCAAGCCCTCAAGGTCCCATCCATTGAGGTTTAAGAGTTACATTTTAAGGTAAGGGATCTGACCTCTCTCTTTCATTTCAAGTAATCCCTTTTATGTCATTCCTTTTATGCTCCATGTTCTTATGTTGGAGGATGTTATTTTGTACTCCTCTTACTTCCCTTTTCATGTTCATATAATGAGAGATCCCCTCTTGCTCTCATTATTTCTTTTTATGAAGTTTTAAGTGGCGCCGTTAGGCTACCAAAATTTTTGTAACAGATTCTTTCTCCCTTCTCATTTTTCAAGATCTATATTCATGTAAAGTATTTCAAGTTCCTTTTTATTATGTTGGGGTATGATCTCTAAATTTATCATACTGATATTTTATGATCATATGATGAGAGACCCCATTTTATCGCTTCAATTCAGTATTTTGAAGTTTTAAGTGGCGCCGTTAGGCTGTCGAATTTTTAAGTTGTTCTTCACCCTTCTCATTTTGACGTTCTACTTTCATGTCAATTCTTTCAAGTTCCTTTTTGTTATGTTGGGGTATGATCTCTATATCTATAATACAAGACTCTTATGTTCATATGATGAGAGACCCCATTTTATCTCTTCAATTCAGTATTTTGAAGATTTAAGTGGCGCCGTTAGGCTGCCGAATTTTTAAGTGGTTCTTCACCCTTCTCGTTTTTACGTTCTACTTTAATGTCAATTCTTTCAAGTTCCTTTTTGTTATGTTGGGGCATTATCTCTATATCTATCATACTGAACTCTTATTTTCACATGATGAGTGACCCTATTTGATCTTTTCAAATAATTTTTGTTGAAGTTTAAGTAACGTCGTTAGGCTGCCGAACTTTCATAAGAAAAATCTAATTTTTGTCTTCCTTCCATGTTTTTTTTAAAATGGTATGTCCTTGAACTTTAATTACCATGATCATGTATCCTTCTTATTCTGTCCATATACTATTTTATGGGTCATTTATGAATGTTTGACCCATTTTACCTCTCTTTTTAATGTCTTCTAAAACCTCGTAACATAGACGTTATGCTGCCGAATTTCTGTCTCAAAATGTATCTCTCTTTTTCTAAAGTTCTTTTATATTATTAAGTGAATACTCAAAGCTCTTTATTATAAATGGTTATTCACATATATACCAAAATTTTCTATTTTAAATTCTGGGATTTACATACATGAGACCCACCTTCCTTTTCTGTGGGTTTTAAAGTGATGTAAAGATCATGTCTTTAAAGCAGTTTTTAAAACATTATGATTATGAAATGAAACCCATTTATTTTATGCTATATGGGTTATTTATGAAATTTTTGATGATGATATATGTGGCTCATATGATAATAAAGGAAAATTTAAGGGTGTGCCCTGATAGTGCTCCAATGCATTGGGTAATGATGTAACCACTAGAGATTACAATTTTCACGATACCTTGCTGAATAACCTCGGTAATTTTCAAATGACACCTTGGGGATGGACCTTGGTGATATGTTCATGATTGTCTATGTTAAATGATGTTGCCGCATCTCCATGTTTTGAAAAATGGTACTTTTATTATGATATATCTCATGATTTCTTTCTCATGCCTTAAAGTTCTTTTCATGAGCTTATTGAAGTATCTCAAGTTCACATGTAAAATGTTTCTCTTGTTTTCCTTACTGGGCCTTCTTCTCACCCTTTCCTTTGATGTATGTCCCCAGGTTCTGAGATGCAGTAATGAACCTAGGATGAACATAAGGAGAATCCTTTCAAGTGTTTAAGAAGAATGTTTTTTTTGTTGTTTCATGTTTTAAGTTCCTGGTTTCCAAGACACTAAACCTTAAAGATCCTCGGTTTTGTAAAATGTAATGAACGTTTATGTGATAAAAATGCGGGATGTTATATCAAAGGTCTGCCATGTCATTGGGGTTTCAACGCAACAGACGACATGTTAATCGGACGCCTGCTCTATTTTTTATTAGCCTTTTTGTCCCAAGGGCCGGATTGGATTCATGTACGATCCAACCAAACTGTATCTCATCTATACCCTGAACTCTAGTGGGGTATTCCCAAAGAGATTTCTTCGCTCCATGAATACAAGTGCCACTGGCGGTTTTTCAATCAGACGTCCGGTGCAAAAGATATGGCCTAATAAGGTAAAGGGGTCCATAGTGGGACTTGGTCCAGTCCGACCCGGTCGGAACGACTCGGCCCAACCCAGTCTAGGCCAAACTGGTCTGGGTTGACCTTGTCAGAATCGTGAGTTCTGACCCGGTCCGTTGGGTGGATCATCCCTCTATGTTTGGCCCGGTTAGCTGGGCCCGTCCTAGAGGACTACGGGGGCGGTTCGACCCAGGCTCGAGGCCAGTTCGGCCCGGAGTGTTGCGAGGGCGTGGCCCAGTGCGACTCGGACCAGAGGGTGTGATGGAGACGGGACGCAGGCTTGGCTGGGAGTGTGTGGGTGTTGTGGAGGTGTCCGATAGGGCACAGTAGGGCACAGTATTGTGCAGTAGGTAGCCGGGATGCCGGGTGCAGGGATATCGGGTGGGGCATAGGGGGTGTGCTGGGTAGGCAGTGGGGGTGCCGGAAGGGCACCAGGCAGCGTGTCGGGAGGCCGTGAGCAGGTGGCCTGGCTGCTGGGCAGCACGTCGGAAGGCCATAGGTAGGCTAGTTTGGCGGAGCTCAGTGCTCGGATATTAGTTCCGATTACAGGTACAAAAATTATAAAATCCTGGACGTACGTTTACTAAACGTACCTGAACAAAACTTCAGAAATAGATTTCAGGCACATCGGGATTCAGAATTAAGCACCGTAAATTTTCACAGACTCATAAAAATCCCATGTATTTAAGAAAGAAAATTTCCACCGATTCTCGGGGTCTTGAAATTCTCCCTACCTCAGGGCTTTACGTCCCCACAAGCTACAACTCGAACTATGGGAACAAATGGGGGTACTGAGCACCCATATGAGCCTTCTGCTCCCATGTTCTCTCCTGGAGATTCCTGTGCTACCAGTATATGCACACTAGAGGTATCGACCAACCATGTAGGAACCAATTTTTTTGATCCTCAATCTCTACTGAAACTTCCTTAAATGTCTCCCAATCTTTGACGTCCATCTCTCCATGGTCGATGATGTGGTAAGGGTTGTGCAGGTATCTCATCAGCTGAGATACGTGGAAGATTTCATGCACCCAATGCAACTGAGGTGGATGAGCTAGGAGTTAAGCCACCTCGCCTACTCTCATGAGGAACTGGAAAGGTCCGATGAATCTTGGCTATAACTTTCTACCTCGACCAAATGTTTGTAGACCTCATCGAGATGAGACCCGTAAAAAGACATGGTCCCCATCCACAATCTCCAGAGCTCTCTATCTCCTATCAGCATAAGACTTCTGCCTACTCTGTGAAGTCTTCATCTGCTCCTGGAAGATCTTCACCTTCTCTGTAGTAGCTCGTATCATATATGGTCCCACTAGTGCTGACTCACCATGGTCAGTCTAGCACAAGGGTGATCTGCAAGGTCTCTTGTACAAGGCCTCAAAAGGTGCCATCCTTATGGTGGAGTGATAGCTTTTTTTGTAATAAAACTCCACCCAATGCAAGTGATCCTCCCAGCTGTGACTGAAGTCGAGGAAAAATGCAGGTATCATGTCCTCGAGGGTCTGAATGGTCCACTCAGTCTGACCATCTGTCTGAGGATAGAAGGCGGTGCTCAAACAAAGCTGTGTCCTGAAATCCTCACGGAACCCCTTCCATAGCCAGTAAGTAAACTGTGTGTCCTAGTCATATACAATAGAGGAAGGTAATCCATGTAGTCTCACAATCTCATGCACATATAGGCGTCACCGGCTCTCTACTGAACCCTGCTCTCTAATCGGTTGTAAGTGGGCTGACGTGGTGAGTCAGTCAACGATCACCCAAATGGAGTCATGACCCCTGGATGTATCTGGAAGAACCGTCATGATGTCCTTGGATATCCCATCTCGCTTCCACTATGGGACCTCTCAAGGCTGAACCATACCTACTAGAACCTAGTGCTCTGCCTTCACTTGCTGAAAAGTGAGGCACCGTGAAACAATCTCTGCTACTTCTTTCATCATACCCAGTCACCAATGCTGTCATCGAAGGTCCTGGTATATCGTCACCACTATTGGATTTACCGCTAGAGGTGATGTGTGGATCTCCCTAAAATCTTCCTTCTGAAGTGCCACTGGTACCAAGGTACAGCACTTGAAGAGGATGATGTTCTCCCTACCTTCAGAAAATCAATCAGGTGCCTACCTTGTGGATATCTGAGCACGTCGTGTCTCGTAGTCATCATCTGGATGTTTTGCCTCCCTGACTCGCTGAAGAAGTGGGTGAGTGACTGTAAGAAATAGTAGGAATGCTGCTCTATCTCTTTCCACAAAGGATATCTATAAAGCAGCCAGCTGCTCTGTCACCTCTCTCAGTAGTTGTATAACAGTCCTCCTGATGAGCGCATCTACAACAACATTCCCCATCCCATGAGTATAAACTATATAAAAGTCATAGTACTAGAGGAACTCAAGCCAACGTCATTTTATCTGGTTCAGGTCCTTCTCAAAGAAGAAATAACTAAGACTCTTATGATCAGATTACACAGTAAAATGCTTTCCCATTAGATAGTGCTGCTACATCTTCTAGGAGAAATCCACTACTGCTAACTCTAGATCAAGGGTACCATAGTTTTTCATGTGTTGTCTTAGCTTCCAAGAACCATATGTGATCAGTGCTCACTCCTGCATTAGGACACACCCATGTTCGGTCCTTGATGTGTCGAAGTAAACTATGTACCCCGCGCCTTCTACAGGAAGCCTCAGGATAGGGGCACTAGTCAGCCTCTACCTGAGATCCTAAAAGAACTGTTGGAATCTCTCCGACCACACGAAGGGTTCCCCTTCTTTGTTAAGGTAGATAGTGGTGCTACAACTCTGGAGAAGTATGAAACGAACCTCCTATAGTATCCAGCCAAACCCAAGAAACTCTGTACCTCTGTCACACTCCTGGGTGGATCCCAAGAAAGTACCACCTCAATCATTACTGGATCCACTACAACTCCAACCTCTGAGATGACTTTTCCCAAGAAGTGAACCTCTCGAATCCAAAACTGGCACTTTGAGAGCTTACTATAAAGCCGGTGCTATAGGAGTGTGTCTAGTACTACCCGCAAATGGTAGGCATGTTCCTCCTCAATAGTCGAGTAGATCAGAATGTTGTCGATGAAGACTATGACAAAGCGATCGAGGTAAGGCTGGAAGATCTTGTTCATGAGTCCCATGCACACTTCTGGAGTGTTGGTTATGCTAAAAGGCATAACCAAGAACTCATAGTGGCTATAAGGACACCTAAATGCCATTATCTTCACATCCTTATCTTGATCTCTGAGCTGGTGATAGCCTGATCTGAGGTCTATCATCAAGAGCCACCATGCTCCCTTCACCTGATCAAAGAGGTCTTCAATCCTTGGATGTGGGTACTTGTTCTTTACGGTTACCGGGTTCAAGAGACAGTAGTCAACACAAAGCCTCATGCTCCAATCCGTCTTCTTGGAAAATATAATAGGGGCTACCCCGGGAGAAACACTAGGCTGGAGGAATCCCTTCCCCTACATGTCCTCCAGCTGTACCCACATGTCACAATGCTCAGCGGGAGCCATCCGATATGTTGGAGTAGATATCAGTGTTTTCCTTGGGTACAGGTCAATGTATAAGTCCACCTCACTACGAGGAGGTAGTCCTGGGACATTGTCAGGGAAAACACCCATGTACTGGTCCTCTACTATAGGATTTCTCAGACTATCCACATCAACTTCTCTGTGGGTAAGGAATGCCAACTGATGAGTGATCAACTGCACTATCCTCCGAGTAAGATTGTCTTGTGCTTCAATGGTTCCCTTTTGGGTGGTGAAGGTAAACCTGGTCCCATACGTGGGGACACACCACACTTTTCGCCTAATACAGTCATTCTGAGCATGGACTGTAGATAAGTTGTCCATACCCCAGATGACATCGTAAGGCCTTGACATCGCTACTATGAGATCCCAGCTGAAGCTCTCACCTCCTAGAGTAAGTTCGCATTGCCAGAACGAGTGCGTAATCATCGAATCAGCTCTCATAGGAGTCTCTAGCCATATGGATCGAGCCAATAGCTTCGTCAGAAACTCCGATCTCCGAACGAGGGTAGTGGAAATGAAAGGGTGACTGGAAACTATGTCTATAAGAACAGTAGCTAAGGTGAAGTAGACACATATCGTATCTCGAATAATCCCCATCGATCCATGGTCATATGATTTAGCTGCCTGAAGCTGAGCTCTCGCCTGTCCACCGACTCCATACTGTCGGGGTGGACCTCCTGGTGGTGGTGGTGGTAACACCTCGAAACATCATCCACTGCCAGCTGCATGACCAGATCCTCTACCGCGTCCAACTCCTCCCTATGAAAAGTCTCGTTCGAACCTCTGCCTCTACCTAAGAGGTCTTTCAACTATCTTCTGATCATCTGAATGGTGGGTCAGACAGTCTTGAGCCTTGTGACCCTACCCGATGCATGAGTAACACTGCCTGTTACTGGCATGTGTGTCTCTGCTCCATGTCCTTTGCACAACCTATCCTGATTCATGCGGTCGTCCACCTGTAGTTCTGGTCCTCCTGGACCTCTGTGATCTCTAACTGCTTCCAGATGTAGAAGACTCTACTGCATGTCGGCTAGTAGTGGGTCTCACTGCAGTTTACTTCTCAGCAAGGAAACGCTCCATTATAAGGGCTCTCTCTAACACCCCCACCTACATCGGGATGCTGAGGGAGATCATCGATGTTCTGATCTCTCACCTGAGCCCCTTCCCGAAGGTCTAGGCCTTGATGAATGGGTCTCGCACCATACATGTAGAGTAGCGTGACAGGTCGGCGAACCTCACTGAGTATTGCGCCACCATGATGCTACCCTACTGTAGATGTAGTAGATCCTATATCTACACAACATGGAGAGTGGATGGGATGAACTCCACCCGAAACAAGCTCTCGAATTCTACCCGGTGTAGCATCGCCTCATCATGAACATGGAGCATCAGGCTCCACCGTCTTCCTGATGCTACCTAAAATAGACTTGTATCAAGGATCACCATGAACTCTACTGGTGTCCATAATAGCCTGAAGACCCTCACTACATCCTCCAGCCAATCCTCATCTACCTTTGGGTATGTCTCTCCCCTGAAAGTAGGTGACCTCTGGCACTGGAACTCATGCAATGCGCTCAAGTGGCGTGAATCATCTACTGCGGGGGATGGTGGCATCGATGGCCCAATGTGAATTAGTACCGCTGGTGCCTCCGCTGGTAAAGGGTCGTGTGCTGAGGCTGCATCGCTCAGTGGGATGTCAGTACGTTCGACTCTCGAGGCTCTAATTGGCTATCCACGGGGAGGTATCCTGAAAGAAATAGATGCAACAATGTCAAAAGATTATACCTGGTGAGATGACCTGGTTGAGCTGACTTAATGAAAACATTTGGAACACACAGGAAAACAATGTTTTCGTGCACGGAGTCAAAAATCAGTAGTTAGGGTCCTGGTGTGTGGATACGTCGGCCGCCCATACCAACACTGGACTCCCTAAACTAAAAACCACACTTAGTAATCTTAACACTATTTCTTCAAAGAAATGAAAGATCATAGTTCTAAGTAATGTGGTAGAACCGACTCCTCTGATACCAATTTGTCACGACCCATCCCCCAGGGCCCGTATCGTGACTACCCCAAGCCTTCATTCCATAGGCCATGGGGTGGTGACTAGAACCAAGGTGTAAATCCCTAATCTAGGAAGGCATTTCCTTTATAACTATAAACAAACACATCATAGAATAGAACTGGAAGAAAATCACTAAGTAAAACTGTATTAAAAAGTGTGGGAAAGTAAAACGGGCTAAACATACAAGCCCGACAAGAAAGTACAGGTACAACTGAAATCATGTACAACTGAAGAAAAGTAATATAGATATTGGGTCGTCCTCTAGGTTTCCTACCTAAAGGGTAGGTACAGATGGCCTCCTCAGCACTCTAGTTCATCTGTCTCCTCCGTGTACTATCACACCGATTGCTCCACCTCCAGGTACCTTCACGTCCAGCTACTCTCTACTTCATTCAGTGTTGTCTATTGTCTGCAACCATTACAACGCGATGCGGGCAAAGCCTGTGTAGGGGTGAGTATAATGATACTCAGTAGGGATCTCTATCCCCTCAAGGTCTCACAAAATCTAAAATGGATAAACCATAAATTATGAAATCAATGGAAACCCATTACTTAGGTATATGACCATACATATACCTAAGTTATCTAGTAACCCATCTCAATCAAGAGGAAAATAGAAAATTCAAAGACTATCTCAAACCATGATTTTTATTATCGAAACCACGACTGGTGACGTACTCCTCCACTATCGAGTATAGTGGGCATGCCATGTCACACAGAGTCACTTCCGACAATCCTTAGACTACTGTGGTACTCCTACTGTCGAGTACCGTGGGTCTGCCGCATCACATAGAGGCACTCCCCACCGTGGGTCTGTCATGCTCAAACAGAGGCGCTTCCCCTCATAGCCTTCTAAGGTACTCCTCCTATCGAGTGTGGTGGGTCTACCACACTCACACAGAGGCACTACCCATCGTTGGTCTACCGTGTCATAGAGAGGTTCTCCCCACTGGGCCAGTTGAGTCACTCCCAGTCGAATCAGTCAAGCATTCATCAGGTCTCAGCTAGCTACTAGGTCTCCATACTCTGTCTACTCACCAATGGAAGGATCTTCTAAATGAGCTACTTGTTGATACTCCAACTGTCAGGAAGTTCCACGAAGAAGTATCTCAAATGTCTTCCACATCATAGGGGTCTCAACGGAATAGACGGCGCGTCAATCGGATGCCTGATCTGTTTGTTAGTAGCCTTTTTGTCCTGGGGCCCGGTTGGATTCAGGTATGATCCAACCAGACCATATCCCAACTATACCCTAATCGAGAGTGGAGTACTCTCAAAGGGACAGCTTTTCTCCAAGAATACTAGCGCCACTGACGCTTCATCAATCAGACGTAAGGTGCCAAAGATATGGCCTAAGAAGGTAAATGGGTAATAGTGAGCTCGGGTCTGGTCCGACCTGGTTGGAATGACTCGACCAAACCTAGTCTAGGTCAACCCGGTCAGACTCGCGGGGTCTCACCCGGCCAATTGGGTGGGTCTGCCCACTATGATTGGCCTGATTTGCTGGGCCCGGTCCAGCGGACTACGGGGACGGTTCGGCCCGGGCTCGGGGCCAGTTCAGCTCAGAGCGTTGCGAGGGCGGGAGCCGGTGCGGCATGACCCAGAGGGCGCGCGGGAGCCAGGACGTCAGCTTGGCAGGAGCGCGCGGGTCGCATGGACGCCGGCCTAGGGGCGGTCGGGCAGGCCGCGGCAGGGCACCGATCAGGCTACGGGGGTGCCATCAGAGAATCGGCCCGGCCGCGGGGGTGCCGAGCAGGGCACGATAGGGCACCGAAAGGCCACGGGTGTGCCGGAAGGGCACTGGGCAGGCTACATGGGCGCGGGTAGGGTGCTAGGCAGTGTGCCGGAAGTCCTATTCGGCATAGCTCGGGCCGGCTTGGACTGGCGACGCGATTTATGAAAGTCACAGGTAGCATTGGATTTGTTGTTGCTGCCTCCATCACCTCATCGTTGATATATAGACATTCCGTTGAAAGTCTCAAGAAGAGAGAGATCGATAGAGGATTTCAGGTCATGTTAGGTTGTCCCAAACCCTCTGCATTTAGGGAGATATCATTTGGTTCATCATGAGATGAAGATGATCAAAAATACTTCCGCATCAATCCCTTATCATCATTTGAAGAAGGTAAGAAAAAGGTACAACTTCAACAATTAATAAACCATCTACCTTTTTATCCATCAATCAGCATTCATCGTTCGTTAACAGAGTTTCATAAAGAATATGATGATGTTCTTTGTTCTCCACATTCATCATACACTCCCAATGCCGAGATGCATCGGTCGTGGAAGATAATCCACATAGGTAGGTTCCAAGGGAGGAAGTTTAAGAAGGTTGTTGGCGTTCTTCATTCTACATTGGAAGATGAGGTTCCTCGTTCTTCGTTGGGAGCTTTTATCCCTAGTTCTCCTCTTCCTCAGTTCCGCCAAAATAAAACATGCCAACAAAAATAATAGATTGGTTCTCTGTTATTTTGTTCTCATAGAATTCAAAAATGGTGAATAAATTAATTGGCTCCATCTAATAAATCTGGAGGATCAACATAATAATTTATGCATTGTCAAATTAATTAACAAGGGAGGTGGGGAGGCTCTCCCTCATTGATGTGGGAGAGTTGAGAGGTTACTCTCCTCCCATTAATAGGGGTTGGGTGGTCCCCACCCCTATTATTTAAATTATAGGTTATGTTCTGGGGTGGCCCCCACATCGTAACCTCTCACGGGAGGTTGATATCGGGTGGGCCCCAACACCATAACCTCTCATGGGAGGTTAGGGTGTGGCGGTCCCACCTCCAACTACCATGTGGAGGTTTTAACCAACAATCACACACATGGTAGCTTAAAATAAAATTATGTTTTTTACAATTTATTTTAATATTTTTTTTAAAAGCCAAAAACTAACTTTTATTCCCAACCATCTACTGTCAATGTGAAAGTTTTCTTAAGCGAATACCGGTACTGCGAGTTCAACAGTGCCCTCATATTTCAGTTTTGTGTACCGGTTCAAAAATTATAAATTCCCGCTTGTATTTTTACTGAACGTACAGAAACAAAACATCTGAAATTGATTCCAGGCACATAGGTCCTCGGAATCAAGCGCTGTAAATTTTTGCGGACTCGTAAAAATACGATGTATTTTTTAAAAAAAAATTCAACAAAATTTCTGAGTCTTTACAATGATTATGGTAAGTCATTATTTAAATAAAATTAATTGAACGTTATTAAATAGAATGTATATATATTTATATATAGTGTCACATGTCCCTGATCCCATTTTATTGAATTGGAAATTATTTTCATGTCATTATTAACTGTGTCACTTAGGATGAAACATAATGGAATGAACCTAATGAATGTTAATTTTCATAATTATGAAATGACCTATAATTACACAATATTATTTATGAAAATTATTATTCTATTCCAATTACATATGGATATTGTTTTATTTATAGGGATGTTAGGACTTCAAAAGGACTTGGATTATAGAGGGAATTCCATAAGTACTCAGAGCATGCCACTCTGAATTATTGATCCAGATGCCTAGAGAGATTCCCACCTTAGAACTCGATCCTTGTCTTATTACATGAATGCCTCAGCATTGTAATGATGATTCACTTTTCACTTTTTATAAATATTATAATTCCTTCGATTCACTCCCTAGATTCAACGGGATATCTTATAACATGTGACGCCTTGGATTGTTGTCTTTCTGATCCAGTCATGATTATCTTGGGATTTAATTTTAACTTGGTCCATGGTCTCAATTAGAGATATTTCTAGTGGAATGCATTTGGTATTCCCCTTTAATTACACACAGTAATAATTCTAAAAATTGTAACACCCAGATAATTTAAAATATTATCATTTCTGAATAAATTTAATTTTTTCACTTTCTTTATTTTTATGCAACACCAAGTTAATGTTATGATACACATAGTAATTAGTTCTCTTATATTACACACAAGTCCCAGTTTTACCAAAAAAAATATATTAATAATATATTAATATTTAATAAAATATATAACCAAGCCGTTAATTTAGAGGTTACAAATTTTATTAACTAAATTTTTAATTTTATATATTTCATATAATTTTAACATTCATATTATCTGTTTTCTTTACATGATATAAGAACAAATTAAAATTTTCAGATAAAATAACTATTTTTCCCAAAAAAATAGTTTTTTGCCTTTTTATGGCACACTCATTTTTAATTACATTTTTAAACATTTTTATATTCAATTTTTCAAAATAAACATATGATGTGAAATTATAATATAAAAATTTTCTTTGCATTTTTTTGGTATTTTTTCTAATATTTCTCATGTTTTGATGAATTGTAAAAAATACTAAATTTTAATTGAAAAAAAAAATTTCATCAAAAAAATTTATAGTGTTAAATTATATATTTTATTTGTTATAAAGTATAATTACATTATATTTTTATAATTTAATATAATTTAGGTCATTTGATTATTTTCACATTGAAACAAGATATAAACACATGAAAATCGTTTGATGGTTTTTAATTTTTTAACCCCATTTTTTCCTTCCATCAATGGGATTGATTTTAATTGTATTTTTGAAAATTATGGGTTTTGATTTATGAAAAATGGATTCTATATTTGTAATATATTGTTATAAATCATATAATATATTTATTTTATTTTTTGACATTTTGAATAATAACAATATTAATTTTTTATTTACTACAGTTAAGGGTAAATCGGGTGATAAATTGTTAAAAAAAATTTAAAATTTACCCTAACACCTGTAAAAAACCTGTTTAATGACTATGTTCTTAACTTATCACCTAAAGTTTGAAATAGATATTTTTTATGGAAACATTTCCATGAATGTGACCAGAATATTACTAAAATCAATGAATGTGAATAAATTTAATGCTCTCATTTTATATATGTATATTAATTATAATATATATATTAACAAAGATATAACATCAATTATTAATATTATGCATAAATATAAATTAATTTTCTATATCATAGTAAAATATTTATGATTTATAGGGATTAAATAATTACCATTAATGATGACAAAATAGTGATGAATAAATTTATTTATTAATAGAAATATCAAACAAATTTTATTAAAAATACTAAAGAAAATATAATTATAAATAATTAAGAATTCCATAAATTTGTAAATAAGTATTACATAAGGAGTCCTTTTGTTCACATCAAAAGAAGATAGCTGAAGAAGAAGTGATTGTTTTATCAACTCTTTCACAATTGTATTCTTATTATTCATCCAATCTATATGTTGTTTCCATAATAAAGTAATAAATCTTGTATTTTATATATGATTATATTTTATAATGAATATTGGAAAACCATGTTCCTCCTTTTACTCATCCTATATAAAATAATATCATCATGTGTGCATTCGTACGCCTTACCGTCTCCACGTCATGGTGTAACAAGTTTTCCATCACTAGTTTATTTTAATGGGAATAATTATGAATATATTGGATTCCAATAATCCATATGAAATGATATTTATTATTTATGAATAACATGACATCCATTTTTTACTATTATGTAAATGATAACATCGCTCATGCATACATACAGCTTATCATCTCCATGACGCGATGAGATTCTTACACCGTGTTAGCCATTCAAGAATCCTTATGTATATATAATAAATATGAAATATATGGAATAATAGTTCTATTGGATATATATATATATATATATTTGAATTTACTTTATTCAATTTAATATGATAAGAAAACAGAAATAACGTTCTTGCATACATAGGGCCTACCATCTCCATGAACAGTGCATTCTGTTTCATATATTTAACTATTATATATATTTATATACTGAATATATATGATATATAAATAATTTTACATATTATTTATATAATTAAATCATTATGTAAGTTATACTATCAAGAATAACAAGTCAAAACATGTATGATAAAGAAAAAAAATTATTACCTGAAACTTTGATTTAACATGAAATTGTTAATGAATTGGTAATATAATGTCCAAAATGAATCATATATTATATAATGAATATTATTGTGATTCTGGTAAAAGATAATAATATGTTTCAAACCACTATACATTAATTTTGGACATGTATTTAAGGAATCAAACCTAATCTAGGGGTTACGTTCATAGTCTCATTATTATACGAGTTAGTTTTTATATTTGTATCTACTAGGGCATGTTTATCATCCATTTCAATGTTTCATAAAATGTATTTTAGAATATTATCAAAAAAATTAACGAAATTTTTCATGTTTTTCAATTCTTATTAAACTTTTGGAAATGAATCTTTTAATCATTTTCTAAATGAGTTACTTTATGACTTTTTTGACAAATTAATTAATAAATATTTTTAAATTATACGACATGAGTGGATATTCCCTCTATCAGGATAGATTAACATTTTGAAACATAATTTACAATATTACAAGATTATTTTCAATTAAAATATTTTCTTTTAAAATTTTAATAGATTTTAATGAGATTTTTTCAAAAAAAGGGGGTTGTTCAGTTAAAAAAATTTAATTATTTTGTTAGATTATTATCATAAATGTCAACTTCAATTGATGCATATAATTCTTAATTGAGGTTGATTTATTACTATACAATCTTGATTATTTTAATTAAGGTTTTTTGGAATATTTGACTGTTTATGTACAATTTTTATACCATTTATTATTTATGGTTAAAGTATTAACATTTTAGATTCTACTTTTAGTGTGAATGTTTATGTTATGTTTTAATCATTTAATATGATAAATGAATTGAACATATAATGTGATGGTAATTGCCTGCTATATCCCCTCGATGCATCGGTAGGTCTCATTAGACAAACTAGTGAATTGGAACTAGGCCTTGATGGTATATTTAAGTATGGTTTGGGAATAAGTTCTTTACAGTGTGGTAATGATGTCCGATATTATGAAACTGTGTATTATGAGATTAGTTATTAATATTACATGTCATGATTAGACTATTAGAATATCCATGTGAAAGATTAAACGGAATTATTTGATTTATTCTTTCCATATTATGTTCATTTCTTGGTTTAAAAGCCTTGGGATTTAATTTTATACTTTCCTTAAAAGTTTATGATTATTTATTAAAGGTTATATTGTATTGTTTAACCTTTCATGGCATCTAAGATCATTGTTTTTTATGTTTTATTTTCCAAGGATTTCATGAAGTGTTTTATGATTTATATATAGGGTTACGAAAAGAGATTAATAGTGTTCTCAAAGAATTATCTATGTTTTTATTTATTATTTAAATTTTAATGAAAGGTTCATGTATGTAATTTATTTTCTAATATTTCTAAACAGACTGGTCTTTCAGGTTTTTATTCCTTGAAATAATGCCAATGTATTGGAATAATGCACCAGCTCTGGGATCTCTGGGGTTAGTTCATTAGAGTTGGTATCGGAGGAATTTTATCAACAACCATAAACTTAGATTTTGAAAACATATATTAGAAAACATAACCCTGTGAATTACATTAGGGATAAGTCAAGTTATATGATACCATCCTTTAGATTTGGAAATGGACAACCTAGGTTATTCCATTTAACAATTATATTGAAACGAATATAGAATTATTTAAAGATCTTATAAATTATTCTTCATGATAATATCACTATGATTTGTGTTTCTCACATTCTAGTTTGAGTTCTTTTCAATGGTTATAATCAGGAAGGTTATAAATGAAATGGGTATGCTGCTTGTTATCAAGAGATTACAAAATGTAAATAATATGAAGGATGTATTGAGGATTACAATGTTGAAGTGTAGTTACGATTTTAAAGATGAAGAGGAATGATTAATTTTATTCTTTTTTTGGATTCAAGAATTATTTCTTCATTGGTGGTCTGGTTATCTGAATCATCAGTTATATAAGGATGGTATTTTAGTACATGTTCACCAAGGATTTAGAATTATCATTGTTTTTATTGAGGTTTTTAAGTTGATAATGTTATATGACAATAAGAGTAACATAACGTTGTTTTGAGAATCTAATGTATTTTGGAAATTTATAGACCTTTTGGACAGTGAATTTGGATGGAAGTGTTATTGTTAATTTATATGGATGTAATTGGTAATGTAAAACATTGGATATTATTGTTTGAGGTTCAGGTATGATTTATAGGATATTATGTGCTAACCTTTTGGTTTCAGTTAACATTTACAGGTTGACAGAAATACTCATGGACCACATTATTTGTTAAAAGTGATTCATGCATAAATAATCATCATCAATATCCATCTCCATGTTAAAAAATGAAGTGAAAATAGATCGAATCATAGACAAATTATAACTTTGATAGAATAATGTAACTTTCCTCAAGTTCTCATTTAGTTATTAAAATAATCCCTCAAATCTGGGAAGGAGTAACTAATTTTTTTCCTAATACATTAGTTTTTTTAGAACCAATAGTATTTTAAATCATCATAGATTAATGGATTTTAGGCCCTCAATTTTCCACTTATCATTCAGTTGTTTGTGATTTATGACCTCAATCACTCCATAAAACATTTATATTTTCCCTGAAGGTAGGTATCTCTATTAGCCACTAATCTCCTCCAATTTTAAAGCCTAATTTGGTGGTGACCATTTATTTTTCTTTTCCTTATTATTAAGATTATGTTTTATTCACCATGTATTTGTAGTGGGTTTCCTGGAAAAGGTAATTTTTTATTATCACCCTTTTATTTTCTAAGTGTAATTTCAAATTGTGAGGATGCAATTTACTGATGGAGGGGAGAATGTAACTCCCTGAGAATTTAAAATATTTTCATTTCTATATAAATTTAATTTTCTTTCATTCTAAATTTTTATGCAATACCTTGTTAATATTACACTACACACAACAAGGAGATGTCTGGTATTAAACATGAGACCCAGTTTTATCGAAAAACATTATATTAGAAAAATATTTTTATTTAATATAATATATAACTTACCCATTAAATTAGTGGTTATTAAAAGTGTTAACCAAATTTTAAATTTTATATATTCTATAGAATTTGAAAATTCATCTTATGTGTTTTATATACATGAAATAAGTACAAATACAATTTTTGGGAAAAGAAAATGTATTTAAAAAAATTTTGCTGCCTTTTGATGGAACATACCTTTTAAATATAGTTTTTGAAAATAATTTCTATTAAAATTTAAAAAATAAACTTATTATTTTAAATTTTAATATCAAAATTTACTTTGGTTCAATTTTTCATATTTTTCAAATAAGTTTCATGTTTTGATAAATAGTGAAAAAATGAAATTTTAATTGAAAAAAATGTTTTTCAAAGAAATAATTTATTTTGATAAATTATAAATTTTATTTGTTTTAAAGTATAATTATATTATATTTTTATCATTTAATATAATTTAGGTCATTGGAAATATTTTCACAACAAAATTGGATATAATCACAAGTCAATCTTTTGATTATTTTTAATTTTTTTAAAAACCGTTTTCTAATTCCACCAATGGGATTAATTTTAATTTATTTACAATATCTTATGAGTATTGAATTTTAAAAAATTTATTCCATATTTGGATTCATTTTTTTTAAATTATATAAATAAATTCATTTTATATTTTTGATAATATGAAAAATAAATTTAGTAATTTTTTATTTACCGCGGTTGTGGGAGAATTCGGTAATATAAGGTAAAATAACATTAAAAAATTACCCTAACACCGGTAAAACCCCTATTGGATGCCTAAATTCTACCCTTACCACCTATTTAAAATGTAATCATTTAATAGATACTATTCCAGGAATATGACCTAGATATTATTATAATCAATGAATCTGAAAAAATTCCACACACTCGTTTTATATAAGAATGTTAATTTTAATATAGTTATACATAGAGGATAACATCGATGATACATAGTCTCTATAAATCAAACTGAATTATCTACATCATAGTAAATTTCTTATAATTTATTAACATTAAATAATTACCAATAATGATGACAAAATAGTGATGCATAAATTGTTTTATAAATAGATAAATCAAATAATTTTTTTGAATAATATTAAAAGAAATGTAATATAAATTAATTAAGGTTCTCTGTGAATTTTATAGGATAATATGAAATGAATGAAGTGTATAAAATGATTTTTTTTGTCATGATTCTATATGAATTTAAATTAATGTCAAATTTATGAATAGTTTTGAAATTGAAACAATTGATATTTTATAAAAATAATAATTTATTAAATTATTGAAAAATACTAAAAATCAATAAAAAATAAATAAAATTTATTATTATATGGTCTATAATTTAATGAAATTTCTTTTTATAGACAATTAAAACTATTTAAGGAAAAAAATTATAAACATTTCATATTTGTAATTTTATTACCACAATTAAAACTAAATTAATAAATTAAGGGTAAATCAAAATTAAAAGGTTTAAAATAAAACCAAAAAAGCCGAAAAATTAGTTAATGAAGAATATTTTATCCTTATCACATTAATATTTTTTTTGTTTAATGAAATATTTTCCATCAAAATAAATAATATATTATTGTTGAATCCCGACTCGCGTCACACCATGGAAGACACCCGATTCATGTCATGACCAAATTTGGTGGGTGAGACATTTTAATCGGGACTAGGCAGTGTATCATTTTTATATTAAGAAGGATGTACGATAGTTTAATGGTCTGGGTAGGTGATTTTTGGGGGTTTTATTATGTGTTCAATCGGTCTGTGTTGGGTATGATGAGCTCGGATGGTCTCCAACAGGTTTATTCATGGAGACAGAAACACCCAACAACCCTACTATCCCTGATTCATGGACCCTCTCTCCAAATTCTAGTGCTCATTGGATGATTATTTGGTCAATGACACCTGAGGACTCCATTGGTCTATAGGATGGGAGATTGGGCTCATCACACCCTTTTGGGGGGAATTATTTTCTACTCTGTGACACTCTTATAGATTTATGTAATTTTCATATTTTCATCTATCATTTTTTCATTCCTTATGAGTTTGTCCATACATTACTCCTAATTATAAAGATCAAGCATGGATAAAAACAAATTAGAAATTGCTAAAACAACGATAGTTTAGGCCCTATTATGAGGTGTTTTTGAATTTATCATCATCCAGGGAAGACGAAAGATGATTTGATGACAGGATCTAACCAATGATATGCGATTCCTCTGTATCAATTTGAGAGGAATCAAAACCCACATAGTTCAGTTCCACTTAATTTGGAAGATCACCTTTTACGGTCATGTGAAGTGGACTCATCAGTTCATTTTAGCATCGTGTGGAAAAGACATCTTACCGAAAGGTGCCTAGTCAAGATCCAATATGGGGCTTATGCCGAGGTGGCTCTGGATGCCCAATAAGGGTTTTATATCCTAGGTGAATGTGACCCTACTGAGGATATTACTTGGAGAATACTAGGTTGATTTTGATTCTGGGTTTGGACCTCACGAAGGCTTCTTACGTATCCCAGTTAGTTGGGACTAAATTTCCCCATAGTTCAAGAGATGCGACTTATGCATGACAGATATCCTTTTATAGAGACAATATTTGGGATTACATTTTATAGGAGGCCTTTTATGGAATATTTGAATCAGGGCTTACACTTAAGGAGGATTCCTTAGTGATTCCGGGGTAAATTCTTACTAGGATAGACTTTTAAGAATAAAACCCCTTGAACTCGAGCCTTTAGATGGGAGTCATATATATCCTGGATAGAGAAAGAATTAGAGCATTCATAGTTTATTAGGGGTGAAGCTTACATGTGAAAGCCTTCCATTTAAAGGGGTGTATGATCTCTCATTTCATTGATGAGATGATATAGATCTCAGGCCTAGATAAAGGCTTCCTTCATATCGTAGTTGTGTTAGGAATCATTGTCCTCATAGTTCATGATTGGGTAGTATGAATTTCATATCATCAGAGACCTCTAAGACCATGTGATTCATGATCAGTGTGAAAAACTATAATATGTGAAATATTCACCATATTAGTAATTTTTTTCTCTAATGAGGGAAATGGATAAGGGAGACGGTGGATGAAGGCACAAAGAAATGAACCCTTCAATGTTAAAGGAAATTGAAGATCATTAGTTCTATACCAAAATGAAATGGGCTTAATCAATGAAGGATTCCCTAAAATGGGATCATAAAATTGGATGAATGATGCTCTTCTTCAAAAGGAAATGAATGTGTGATACCATTGACTAATGAGTGTCCCTCATTGAATGGAAAATCAAGTGATCTCCCTAGATCCCTAGAACGGGGAGATCCACAAATTAGTATCCTAGGGTTTGACTCCGAGTTTTCATGGGGATTTAGACTTAATAACATTCATGGGGTCTTTACCATATAGGTATTAACATCAAGACTCCTCATAACATGTGAATTTAGACTAAGTAGGGAATGTTGACGCACTCGATTGTCCATTCATACGAGTCCAGTGGCATAGGAAGAAGCTTTTTCATGAGAAAAATGTACTGGTTTGTGGAGAGGATTCGGAGTATGGGATGAAAAGATAAGAGCATGATTGGCACTAAAAGATGTAAAACATGAAGTCACCCTACTCCATATAACACTTTTTCATGAGGGGTGGGGTTCCCTCTCCATAATATTTTGTTATGCAGGTGGAAGGTTCTTCTGTGTAATGGGGTGGTAAGTGGACATAGACATTGTTCGCATACAATAGTGGTATCCAGACCTTAATGTTGTCCACATACTAGGGTGGTATGCTAACCTAAATTCCCTCTATTTGGAAGAACATCGCCTAGGGACAAGTTACGTCTAAAAAGATATGTTCTACATGGTACGCCAATTTGAAGATGGGAAATTGGTCATGTAATTCAGGACATCTTCATCCATAAAGGGAGTATGGTTTGTGGTTCCCATTTTAGGTTCATGTTTATCCCATATTATTATTATTTATTCTTTTTATGGTTTTTATCATGTTTATACTTTTTGAATACCAATCCTGGTTTCACAAATCATCAACAGTTTTCCTTTGAAGTATTCTGCTCGTCAATTCCAATATTTTCCCTTGAAAACATGATCTTTAAATATCCTCTCTCAACATCTCATGGGGTCATTTTTTGAGGACAATAAAGGTTTTATCTATTGGAACACTACACGTTTTATGAAATCTGATTGAGACATTTCTCGGCCCGTAGACTATTCAGTCAACTGAGGTTCATGGTGTTGTGGTTCCCAGGGGAGGAAGTCACTACCTCACAGCCATGAATGAAGCTGTTGGTGTGATTTTGCTAGCATATCCTCCTCTGTGAACAATTTAGTTTATAGATATGGTGTGCGGGGACTTAATTCTCATCCATGTTTTCTCTAGTGATGTTGTATGTGGGGTTGTGGTTTGTGGGTGTAATTTCTCCACCTCTATTCTTCCAATGAAATGGTTCTTGTATGACTAGTGCCATTCTTCATTCATTCTGAGAACATCATGGTTCACTATTCAATGCTTCATGGCTAGAATTTTTTAAGATATATGGGCACAACTTGGTTTTTGGTCTGTGAATTCCGCAGACCTTTCCTAGTAATCAGTTTATGGACAAATTTGTGTCCTTCCCCAAATTGGATTTCTTCAATATTATCCTCAAATTTTCATCCCCACATGCATTTATTTCCTTATTCAAATTTTCTAGAGGATTTTATTTCCACATATTTTTAGGGAGCCTGAAAATTCCCCCCATCAGAATGGGGCCAGGTTGGAACGAATAGGAGACTATTACGATGTAGACAATGGATCTGAACTGAATTTCTTTGCAAAATAACGGTGGACCTGTTGGGGGGACCAATCCTATATATAGGGGGCCCAAGTCATTTTTCCTATACTTGGTTTCCTGGAAAAAATTTCTCTACCATTCACTCTATGCTTTCCCTACTTCAAGTACCATCTTATTCACAGAATTCATCATCTGCGACCCACGCCTAATGTTCCATGAACTTTGTATCATTCATAGTTGCCTCAGCTGTGAATCAAAATTTGAATCCGCGAACTGAATAATATAAATTTAAGATGTATTCATGAATTTCCACATAGTAATAATCTACCCGAATAACCTGCCATGCGGACCTAACTTCAATTCAGTTAATATATTTAAAATTTCTAAATTAGACATTAAATTGTTGAATTGAAAAATATGAACATTCGTAGAGTGGGGATCAGTATGAGGGTTTCTCCCTTCATGAACCAATCAAATCACTATCCAACACATTGTGGGCTGACATCTTGTGAGGAATTCCTCATATAGTTGGTTCACGGGGATTTTATTCCACAAACAATTCCCAGGCGTCAGTATACAGAGCCTTACTTTAAAAGACTTCCTTAGTTCATTGGTATTTTCATCATTTTTTACAATCATGTTAATTGGACATCCCCTTTATGTCAGTATTTTGGTTTTTTTGGATGAAATGGATCATCACCTTATCTCAAAATAAGTGATCAGGGGGATAGTAGCTATGATCAAGAATGTCAAAGATATATTTTGGGATGCCATTATTCCACAAAGGGGTATTCTTTGAGATATTCTTTTTCTGTATCTAATAGCTTATCAATTATCCAATATGCTACCACCTTATAATTTTGGGCATCAAGATGGCTTTACATTGTTAGAGATTTACTGTGGTGATATTTTCATGCATTTATGAATGTCACATGGGCTATATAGGGAAAACATCTCTTCTGCCAGAGAAATTGCAACTATTTTGAGTCAGGAGGGTGAGTTTATCCTAGTTGGATCTTTGTGGACATAGATTGGCCAACTCCCTTATAGTATATCCTTGGACTAAATTATCCAAGACTATCCATCTATGAAAATAATTTTGTGAGGTAACCCTAAGGGAGGGTGGAGCCCCAAATGGGACCTCTGGTTGGGATGGTTCTTTTCAAAGGAGTGGGAATGGGTGTTCTGGGATCATCATAACTACTTGGAAGCATATACCATACTAAAATATTTAAATCTATATCAAGTGGTGTGGGTCTCCGAAATCTCCATCTTTTCGTTGAGTGAGATTCTACCTCATCTGGTCATCCGTTCGTGTCCGAGCACCAACACCTCTCACATATCCCATGGTGAATTGTGGTTATAAAATCCACCAAAACGGGTCACCTAATTTCTGGTGGGTCTGTTTCCATTCCATTTTCTGAGATCTATAGTTCTTACCCTCTCGTGATGTTTATACCAAATTTAGGATATTCTCATATATGATGGAAGCCACATTGGAAGAGGGGAAACAAATTAACATGTACATTACTACTCTTACCTGAGTCGAAGAATCTCTAGGGCAGATGTAGGAAGGGAAACCTCTGGATTGTCTTAGCGGGATGTTTCAATTTTTATATAGATGGATGGCAGAGCATTTCCCCTACTAGGAGTACCAACATACCGCCATCGTTCCTCATTCTAACTTCCACCCATCATTTCTTAACATTTTTACCCTCCGAGATAAATCTTTCACCATGGAAGTCATGATTGAATTCCTAAGTGATGTATCCCACTTATCTTTTACACTGTAGATGGTTCCTCATGAGCTAGTGATAGATATTGGGAGAGGATCCTCTAAAGAATGTTTTTTTGTCATTGCACTTAAAGATGGTGTCTTGACTTCATGCACAGATCGGGTTTCCATTTTTGAACCTTCTATTCCATATAGGTTTTCTAGGAAGTTTGGATTCCTTCAATAGATCACATCTCTTCCCATAACATTAGTGAGGCGTGGAATATCACCCTGTAATTATACTACAATTGTTGTTGGATATGATATGAGAGGATTCTAACATAGAATTACTAATTCCTCCCAAAGTAGACTCAACTTACCTATACTTATAGTATTCCCAGATGTGGACAGCTTTTTATCAAGGCAAGGTATTGGTAAGGCCTGTTCGGTGGGTTTGAAAACTATTGGCTATTTCAAATCCTATACAAACTATGTTATTTCGTCCAACAGTTCCCCTTCCTATGGTGAGAATGTGTTCTTCCAGTCGTCAAATGAGTTTGGATGGGACATCACCCAAAAAACCAATTTCTATATACAATGGTTCATATCCTAAATATTTCAATTATGTGATCTGTTGTCCTACAGAATATCGTTTGAGTGGGACATCACCCAATTATCTTGAAGTTCCTACCATCCCCCCTCACATAGTCCTATAAACTGAACCATCTATTGGGAGTAAATTCCCCCTTATTGGGTGACCCAAATCAGGGAACGTCTTACTATTGGGATACTACTTCCTCAGTAAATATATGTTACAGTGGAGAAGGAGTACAATTTTGATTCAATTAAGAGACATTGAGCTATGAAAAATCGGGCATGGAATCAAATCCTTACTCTTTTCACAGAAACGCCCTAGAAGGACTTTTACAATGAGGTGGATGAATTATAATGACTATATTTCAATCTATGTTTGGGTGGTTTTGATTACAGATGCTTGTATCTCATTGTGAAAAAATAGTTATAGCTTGAGAGGATCACACTTCTTGCGAATGTTGCCTCAATAGATTTAATGCTTCTCACCATAGTGCTTAGAATTTATAGGATATTACTCATGATTTTCATCATCTGAAAGCTGATGAAGCTAGTTCTAATGACCAGGTGATAAACCATACAGATGACCTAGGTGAGTGTGAAGCATGCATTGCCAGACTAAAATCATAACTGGTATCATCAAGTGCCAATTATGAGGTTGTCCCACAGAAAGGGTGATCCCTCCTTACTATTATAAAGAGGGTATTCCCAATGGTTTATGATGATGTTGAATCGGGGGATGATTTGGAATAGGCCCTTGGTGGTCCCCGACGGCCTGTTATCAACTTGTAGGAAGGAGTGAGTCAGGCTTTGTTGTAATTCATTGGGCTACACTGCGTCACCTTTTTTTGACATCAGAGAGAGGATTATGATTGTAGATGTCCCCCCCCCATTATCACATCTTCTAATAAAACAGAAACATTTTCCACTTCAGTGTCCCCCTTTTACCCTTTTGTCTAATATCATTCCACTATGATTAAGAGCATTTTAAACAATATTATCAACCAGATATCATTTTGAGTTGTAATTTGAGATAAAGAAAAATCATGTTATGATATAAATGTTTCCTAAACCATTGGACTCAGTGATAGTATTTTGACTCTTGATAGGGTCACATGGAGAACCCTAAAAAAATTCTTTTTTTTATCAACCTATTTTTTCCTATGCATGCAGTGCGGACATAGAGGGTATAACTTTATTTTTTCCTAGAACACCCTCTGTGGGTTTTCAACCTAAGAAGATATGTATATATTAATTTGTTTTGTTTCACAACATTGATTCCTAATACATATATCGAATACATCAAGAAAGCTGACATTCGACTTTTATCAGAGGTTCCCTTTGCTGGTTTTTTCATTGGCATGTTTAGTGTCTTCTTGGATGGTAGTTTAATGACTATTCAACCAGACTATCATTAAAAAAATTTACTTCAAACATATTTGACCATAAAAACACTATTTTTTTGGTTGATAATCATTTTCCATGACTTTTACTACAAGGACACCGATTTAGGACTCATTAACAGAGAATGTCCAGACAACTTTCAAACATGGATGAGGTGTTTTTATTTAACCTTAATTCTGATTTTTGGATATGGGACATGATATAGGGCATGGTCTCTATAGGGATTATAGAGATAGGAAAATCCACTCATGAAACTGAATTTTACTTTGGTTGACATGCCACTTTTTAGGCAAAATATACCACGCCATCGGGGCCTAATGTGTATAGTCAAACAATTGTGTCCACCAGACATTAGCCTTATGTTTTTTATAGTCAGGATGTTTTAATAGAACATTGGGTTTATTTTTCTCTTGAGTACCATAGTGTCTGGCCCATTGAGTGAATGGAATCTGAAATTAATAAGCGCATTTGTGTCGGATTTGGATGAAAAATCGCTCCCACGAGAATTTGGATTCTGTAAATGATGGTTGAATCATGGTGTAATTTAATGTCATACAGCTAGGAAAATTGGGCCTTGTTTTCTAAAATCATATTAATCTAAATATAGGATGGTTATTGATTCACTTCCTACACAATAATTTTCCCTGAAACATCCTCCACCTTTTGGCATTGAAATGGGTAAAATATATAAACTGTGATATGAGGGGTTTTCGAATCCAAGGGATCGGGTGGGACATATATGTCCAAAGGGAATATAGATTAAGGAAGATCCAATATTGAGGATATATTTTCCTTTGGTTGACATGATGTTTCTTTATAAAACATATACAGATCTGCCAGGGCATAATATGCATAGTCAAACAAAGGTGTCTGCAAGACACTAGCCTTCTATTTATAATGGCCATGAAGGGTTATGACGATCCAGGATCACTCAAAGCATAGAGTCTGATGAATGTAAAGGGTTGGTTTGGACACATCAAAATTACTTATGCAGTGATTATTCATGGAATTCCGTGATTATTCACAGAATTCCATGATTATTCATGAAATTTGGAGTAACTCTCTACTGATTTGATCCATATGTGAAGTTGGATATTTCGAATCCTTTGTTGGATTAGGGCCAAACATAGAATATCCATGGATATTGAGACTATGATACCTGAATGATTCTGGGTCTGTACACAAGTAATGGGGGCGTTTTATCTTTATTTGGGTCCCCTAGCAGTTTTTTATGTCATGAGGTTAGGAATTTGGGAAATGCAGTTTAACGTCATGTGGTGAGGGTGTCTTCCATATAGTCTGATAGAACAGATTAATCATCATGTTTCAGGAATGAATTACTGAAGTAATCATGGGTAAATATTAGATTACCTGGTTGGGATATTCTCAGTATTCCCTTGACAAGATCAGGTGAAGAAGGTTTAAACCAAGATTGTTGGAGGATCAATTCAAGATGGATGAAATGGGGCTATGAAGTCCTTAGATGTAGGAAAATTTGACAATTCTCTCATTGGGAAGAATTTTCCATTGGTTGATAGGCCATTTTTTGGGAAATATATACCGAGATTCTTGGGCAAGATATTCATAGTCAAACAAATCTTTTAGTAGGACATTATTCATCCATTTTCAATAGTCATGGATGATTCTCGTGACTCAAGAATTTTCAGGTAATGGAGTTTGATGGATGAAACGAGGATGTGAGGGTATGTGAAGAATATCCAAGTTATGATAAATTCTGAGGTATGAGATCCTTTACATAGATCTAATTCATGTTTGAAGGGAATAATGGTCGTTGGACCCATTCTGGATGTAAGTTCCAAGATTTGAAATCCACTGCATCTATTTTCATTTCACATTCATGGGATTTGGGGCACTTTTTTTTCGCAGCATGACCTAGGAAAACATAAGTATCACTACGTATCTCATCTTGTCAAAAATAAATCGATAAATATTTCTTGGTCTACTATATATTTTTAATGTCATATTGTTATGACTACTTTGGTTACATAGATTAACATCATGTGGTTGGGACAAGAGTGAACCAATCATGAAAAGGACGAGAAGAGTGAAGTTTTGGGCTTGAACCTATTGGATTTTCCTATGTATGCCAATTATTTGTAAGTCAATGTTCATATAGTGATTGGATGGAATCTCCCTAAATATATCTAATCTATATGTTGGGAAATGCGGCATTTTTGTTTTTGGGAGGCAGTTGGGCCCAAACAAAGAATCTAGGCATCCCTACGTATCTCATCATGTTGACAATCAAGACACATGTAAATATAAAGCTACATCCACGTATAATTTTTCCTCACACATGGGGAGGGGTATTTTGATCATTTTATTAATGGTTCTATAACATATATGTATATTTTGTTCGTCAAAGGGGAAACCATTAGCAACATTTCTAATCATAGGTGAGCTGTGCTCAGTGTGAGAAAAAAGAAATAGTCAGGGTCACATCTCGATATGTAGAGGTATTTGAATGTAAAATAGAGGTATTCTATTACCATGTGGTGTCTAGACCTAGACCTTGGATCGATGTGTCTCTACGTATACCATTTATGAATAGCAATCAAGTTGTGTGTAGTTCTAAGAAAACATATTCCCTATACCATTTTGACCCATGCATAGGAAAGGAAATCTTGTTTTTTTATTGTTGGATGTTGGGCCAAGATTAAATATCCTAGTGTCACTACATGTCCCATCGGTTTATGGGAATCAATCCATGCATATTTCTAGAGTGCGGCGTGGTAGGAGACTCAAGTCATAAGAAATGTCCCCTCGGGTGTGAACATTGTGGGGCCGTGCGGTTTAACATCGTGAAGCATGGATGAGTGTGTTGATTAGTTTAATGTCATGAAGAATGGATGAGCATGTTTTGATTACATAAATTACTTTTTCTAGAACCATTCATTGGTCGGGGATATGGTGATATTTCCATCAATTGAAATTTGGTCATATGCTCTATTGGAGTAAACATTGTGTACTATATATCGCCCATCCCATTTAGGAACCGGCATTGGAGGTTTCTTCTTGAATATCATCAAGGATATCATGGAAAAATCTATTTCTACTTTGAGGAAATATTAGAGGTGAACCTTCTTTTTAAAGGCTCGTAAAATTTGATTTTTGTAGACTTCCAAATGGTTTAGAGTGTGAAATAATTTATCATCCAACCACTCCATCTCATCAAACTGTTTTGGGGATTTAACATCTATAGATAGTTGTTCACATATAGTGATGCAGTGTGATGGAGGTTTAATTTCAATGGGAAGAATACCCGCAATCCCATGTACTAACGAGTATGGTATTTCTTGAGTGGAAGTGTAGGTTATGGTCTGGTATGCTCAAAGTGTATAGAGAGCATGTCTAGCCACTATTTCTTATCTCTGAATTCCATATTTTTGATTATATTGGATTGTTTATTATTGAAAGACTCTATCTATCTATTAGGAGCTGCATGGTAGTGGGTTAAATGGTTGTATTTGATACCATACTTCAGGTAGAGTTTGTTAAATTCAAAAGAGCATAAATTAGTTTCATTGTCCATAGATATTGTATGATGAAAAAAAACATGTTAATGATATTGGCTATAAAAAGTCATCACTTCGTTCTACCCTGGACTTTTTAAGGGGTGTAGCTTCTGACCATTTGGAAAAAAAGATGATTTTTCTGAGAATATATTTGATTTTCATAGCCTTGGCGAGAGGATATAGTCCCTTGACATCCATTCCCCATATAAGAAAATGACCAGGAGTACTTAGTTGTTTGAAGTAACTCTGAGTGATGATTGTTGAAATTGGAATGACCATGAAGGAATGAAATGGATTGGTAAAATTATCCAAATCCTGTAACATGGTGTTCCAATGTTATATAATCCTTTTAATTTCATTGCAATGTTTGGATGCTAACTAGTATGGCCTACAAGTGTCATCATGCGCTTCTTTCATGACAGTAGCAGTTTCCTCTCCATCAACTCACCAGAGAATGACTCCCTCAAGGCCTCTCTTATAAATAACCTTTTCTGATTCTTTTCATTGTATAGAATGAAATTAATATTTCTTCATCTGATACATTCCCTTACACCCTTATCTGCTGTGCGTTATCGCTTTTGAAGATAGTCTACAATATGAATCATCCATCCAATGGTAGGACAATATGGCTTAGAGATGTGATATATATCATTAATTTATTTCATGTTATCCTGAAAAAATTATAAAACCATCCATTAGTGGGAAATACTAATGATTGTTTCATTCTAACCTGGATCAGCTAGAGTCATGGTTCAATTTTCTATTTTATCAGCTTGCTCATTTTCTGACTAGGAAACAAAAGTTAATGTAGGTTTTGATGGCGATTATTCCATCAATTATAAGACATGGTTTATCCAAGTGATCAAATCCGCTCTGCTAATAGTATAGTCATCATTTATTTAGTTGACGACCAGTTCTAAATAGTCTTTAATATTTAGGTGTTCAGTTTTTTCATGGATTTCTATTTTGAGGCCTATAATGAGGGACTGGTACTCTACATCATTGTTCATGCATTCTTTTGATTGTAGGACGAAATAGGGCATAATTTCATTTTTTGGGGATATGACTATGACTCTCAGGCACACATTGTTGAATTTCGGGACCTCCATTATTCTTCCTATCAGGCTTCTGGAGGCACCATCAAAGTGAATCTCATACATCTGTGAGTCATCTTGGATAGGGAACACTTCCTCATCAAGTAGCTCAGTATCTGATGGGGCCACTCTTATTGAGGGATTCTCCTCTAGGAATTCTAATAATTCCTGGCCATTCATAGCATTCTATATTATGACACCTATATCTCACTATTTTAGGATGACCACACATCGTGACACTTGTCTAGTTAACATTGGACAGTTGAGAATAAACTTGAGCGGGTTTCTATGTCAAACCAAATATTCTTCATGGTTCTTCTTGTAATGTATCCACATTTGGATTAAAAATAATAATATGAGTTAGCTATTAATGATATTTTAATAATGGGTCTCAGCATCAATCATGATTCAGCTGAGATACTAGAGTCTATTATCATTTTCTGAATCATTATTTTATGTGAGGAAGGTTCCTATGAATTTTTCCAAGGTGTTTACGTATCGAATGAGTGGTATTCCTTCAACATGTGGCATTATCATTAGTGGAATAAAGATATATTTCTTGATAATGTCAAATGCTTCCTGAAAATCATCAGTCCAATGACATTCTACCCCTTTTTAATCAACAGGGTGAATGGAAATCATTTTACATAAATGTTTTCTATAAAGAACTAAATGTAAAAAAAGGTGTCCTTGGAGTCCTCTCAACATTGTAAGGTTGAAAAGTGGTGAAATTACAAGGATGAAAATTTTCTTCTCAGGGTCAACATAAATTCCCCAATGACATATGAAAAAGCTAAGGAATTTCCCAAAAGTAATACCAAAAGCACATTTGGAGGGGTTCATTTTCATACCCTATTGCCATATTCTATTGAAGATAGTTTTAGGGTTGTATAGGTGGTTGGAGAGTTGTCGTGATTTAACCGCCAAATCATCAACATAATATTCAATGAATTTTCCTATGATGGGTTTAAAAATGTGGTGCATAGCATGCTGATATGTGGCCCAAACATTTTTCAAGATGAATGAAATCACCTTGCAGAAACCCACTCTAGAAAGAGCCATAAAATAGGTGGATTCCTCATATTTTTATGATATTCCGATCTAGTTATATCATGAATAGAATTTTATGAAATATAGAGCCTCATATCTATTATTTTCATCGATTAGAAATTCTATGATCGGGACTGGGAAATCATCCTTTGTGTAGTGCCAGTAGAGGTCCCTGAAATCGAGGAAGAAAATGATCTTCCCATTTTCTTATTGATGGGGAAAAATTTTTCTAATAAAATGGTTCTTTAGACCCCCCCAAATTATTTTAAATAAATGATCATGTCGACTTCAGACACTATTTTGGCATCATGATTCAGGTGAATCCGTCTGGCAGCTTGCTTGTAACCACAGTGATCTTTCAGATGACCTAGATGTTGAGTGGCCACCCCTGGATCAAGACTTGGAATATTTGTATGATTATAGGAAACACTTCTCAATTATTCCTCAATAAAAATTATTATATCTCATTTTAATTTGAAGGCATGGTTGTACTAACTATAGTGGGTTATGGCTTCTCTTTCGTACCCAAGTTGATTTCCTTGAGTTCATCAATGGTGTTAGAAATGCCTTCATAAAACTCTAAAGGGGCATCCCTTAGGTATTGTTCTTCAGGCTCCCCTATATATTCATCCAATTCCTTTTAATCTTTTATGGGGGAACAATCCTTGAAATGATTTCTACAAATTTGAGGTAAGAGTTGAAATTTTTTAATCTCACAAGAAAAATTGTCTCTCTCGCCTTGGCCAATGGTAGGGGCTTCCCAGGAGAAGATTTCATGAGGACTAAAAGAGTCTCCTTATCTTCTTTTAGTGATGGGGTGCATACACCCATCTTATTGACTGAGGTGGGAATTTCCTGGTGTTTTGATGATATCTTGATAGTATTTTCATCCAAATATTCTCCAATTTCTCAAGAATTAATGAGGCTTTCAACATTATCAGGACTAGAATTCATGACTGAAATCATGAGGACAACGGAATACGCATCTGAATTTGGATATTCTTTTTAAACTTGAATGATGGGTAGTAAATATTCTTCCCCCAACTACTTGAGTGGATCATCAGGACACATTTCCAAACTATTTGGGGTGGCGATCTAATAAATTCCATCAGCTGAGGTTTGTTCCCACGTTGGTCCATAGAACACTACATCAATATAGTGTTATACATAGGACTCTATCAGGGCCCTACAGACATGAAGTGTCCCACTCTATCCAGTAATTATATATTATAGGCACTAATGGTAGTAGTGTATTATTTTTGTGTTTGTGTATGCAGCCAGGGCCTCCCTAGAAGAGTGTTGAAGGCCTTATTATTTCAATCCATTAGAAATTCAAGGTGTTCTATGAGGTTACTGAACCAGATTTCCATATTGTTTTGGACTAACATATTCTACTCACTTTTGTTGTATCCCAATAGGGTCATGGTGAATGGTGTCTAATTATCCTCATTGTCGCCCAGCCGGCGAAGTTTCTGCAATGGGTGGAGATTAACCCCATAGCCATTATAGATGGATCATTTTTTGATATCGATGCAATTTATCATTCCAGACATATATAATTGATTTATGTGTCCTTCCATAAGGTCTTAATCATATTTATATGTGTAGGATATAACTGTATGATATTTTTTAGGAATGATCTCTAATTGGTATACTTTAGAGGAAACTACTTTGGCTTCAAACTATTGGGGTCTCAGAAAATCTTCTATGAGATATTCTCTGATATCTTATAATAGATTTAGTTCACCCATGATTGAATGTTTAGTTTTCACTGGAGCTAAATATTTCAAAAACCCATATATCTAATATTAAGGCTGCTGATTTCAAGATTGGAAATTGTCTTTCACAGGTGTTTTAGGGGCTTGAGCATTTGATGAAGTAGGGTAATCCCTTAGTGCCAAAGTCGGAGGATATTCCATCCTTGTTGGATCAGGCCAGGCAGCTCTGTTCACCTATCGAGGGAAATTATTCATTTTTTCTTCCTCTAATGGATATTCCAGCAAGAATGGACTAGGGTTTCTTCTCATAGAGTCAAGAGAATTTTCTTATCCCTATTGTATTTTATGGAGGGTCCTTCTACAGGTTTCTAAAATATTGAAGGTTTGGGTGCGGTTGTGGCCATATTATTGATCGATACCATTGGATCTCTCTATATAGATACCCTTAGGTTCTGTGTCTTCTTTCTCTATCTACCCAATTGGATGATGTTGATTTAGGTTGATATCGTTACTCATCAGCAGAGAAATGATCCATAAAATGGATGACATTGATGGATCCAAAAATTGGATCCTCTTCTGATGATGACTTTTCCACGTCATCTAACTCTAGTTATATCATTTGAAAGGGTCATGCCCGTATTATCAGATTTTATAGCATGAAATATAAAATCATTAAATCCATCCTTGGAATTGGTGCATGTTCTTCTTCATACACTTTCTTTTCACCCATCCAATTGGACTGATTTTTGGGAGGTTTTCCTCTAGAGGATTGTGGAGTCGTCGATGAAAGATTTGTTTTATTATGAGCCCTTGGTGTCATTTTTGGTCTCCTTATGTATTCCTACATAATGACCTGAGATTGGTTGACTATTTTTTGAGTCAAACAACTATCATAACTCTTCTACTTTATGTTGAAAACATTTTTCTAATCCCTTTATTCATCTGGATCAATGGTGGAAATGTATACCACTTGAACAAGTGGTGTACCAATCTTGAATTTTCCAGAATCTATCAACTTTTGTAGGAGGGACTTGATGATAGAACACTCTTGGATATAGTGTCTCAATATCTGATGGATGGGACAGTAATTTGGCCAGCCATCAAGAAAAACTTCATCAAGCCTCTATTGATCTGAAATTCGAATAAATTTTCAATTCATAGTGGCTATGATGTATCCACAAACATGATCATATCGGAACAAGTACATATTATTTATCAATTCCTCAAACTGATTTCTATTTTCTCCCCATCACTCATCTTGATGGGGTGGTAGTCATTGCTAATTTCAAGAGGGCAATGAATGGTTTGGTGGGATCCTTGGGGATGTATCTATTATAGGGTGTGAAATAAGTGTGACAAAAGATGATTTATATCTCCATAGTATTTTTTATTGGCACTAATGGGGTTTCGCAAGACATGAGACTAGTCTATGGAAGGAATATCCTATTGTTTTTTTAAAGGATGATAAGTCTAGAAACCCACTTGTGTAATTCAAAAGAATGAGTTGTGGTCGCAGCTCTTAATAGAGATTATCGATACACATGGAAAGCATGTCATCTTGGAGAGAGGCCGGTTTACGGAGTAAGTTTGTCCTCTCCATCTAGAGATGAAGTCAAAGACTCTCTCATTCCTTTATTTTATACAGTTCATGAGATCACTAACTATTGTATTTGGAAATGTCAAGCTAAATTTGATCAGGAACTGCTGCTGGAGATCCTCTCTTCTTGTTATTCAGTTGGATTACAATATGGTGTTCCACACATAGGTTGAACCTCATAGAGTTCACACAATTCATCAAATCATTAGAGTATCTTGATTCCCTAATGTTCCCATCATGGAATCAGAATCAGTAGAGTTGTTGATTTGATGCTGCTCCGGGTCCCCTATGATAATAAACACTAGAAATACAGGATTCCCAAAATTTGGTTGAGGTGGGATGTTGCACAACCAGTAGGGGTAAGGCCTCTATTATGTTTTTATTGGAGTATGTCATACTTCTATTACTTCCATTTCAGTTGTTAAAAACTTGATGTTCTTCAGGACCACTTGATGCAAAGCCTATTAGATCTGATCATTGATAGGTGTAGTAGGGGGAATGATTGGATGTGTCGACACTACTAGACATTGAGGCGGATACCCATCTGGGGGCATCCTTGGTGGATTTTGGAGAATCTATTTTGGTTTCCTCCACAATGGAAAAAAATCTTAATATCCTCTCTATATTTGGTTAAAGTAGACTGATGGTCCTAATTACTTCCAAAATGAGCCATCCATCCTTGATTCATTTGTCGGCACAATCTCATGTGGTAGAGGGACATCTGTTGGAAGTGTGAATTGATTCTCCTCCTAAGGAAAATACCCAGTTGGATGACATTCTCTTTACATCTCACCATTGTGTTGCCTCACCTCTTCTATTTATTCTTATTATTGAGAGAATATCTCCTAAAGAATGGGGGAATCATATTCATGGGGAGGAGGTGGTGGGTCATATAACTTTCTCTTATTATTCCCTTTATTGAGGATTCATGTGGGAGGTAACTGTGGATTGACTGAGGGGTCACCGAAATTTAAAACAACTCTTCACTTTCTAGTGTGTACACCTCCAGGATTAGTGTGGACCATCTCCAAGAGGGAACCCTCTTCATTTATAACCATGTTATTTGTATCATTTTCAATGAGGCTTGTGGGGGATATTTCCACAATGTTCATCGATGCATTCTACATTTGGGATGGCGTACTGGGTACGAATTGGTAAGAGATCTTCTTACATCCTTTATTGGATCTTCTTTAGTCATTCTATGATACTCTTTGGGTTTATTGGTGAAGAGAGAATCTAAGGGAGCCCTGATATTGTCATGACCAAAACTGTAACAGGGCTCAAGCTGCAACTACCCCAAGCCCGCCTCCAAATTCCAGGGGCTGGCAACTAGCGCTGAAGGCATCACAAACTCCGGGAAGCCTTTTTTTAATAACCTATACACACACGCGCATCCAACTCAATTTAAAAGTGCAGAGGAAATGAAAGAAAGGTACCCCACTGCTATAAAAAGAGAACCAAACAAAAAACTATCTACCTATAACAGTAAAATTGCAAGAAAAGTAAAGCTAAAAGGGAAAGGGGAAAAAATACACACCCAACTAGAAAAAGCCAAAACCCGGAAACGGGTGAAAAGGTAAAATAGCTAGAAGAGTCCCACTCCAGAATCCCACAATATGACCACCATAGACGGTCCAAGCACTATGTATCCCTAAGCTCCTCTAATATCACGATCAACCTATCTGTCATCTGCAAGGACACACCAAATGTGGGAAAAGCCCATATAGGGGTGAGTATAAGAATACTCAGTAGGATGACCCAATGGCTCAATGGAGCCGCAAGAGAGGTACATAATAGGGGAGCAGTAAGAGGGTATAAGGAATAACAAGAGTAAACAAAAAGATTACATCTCCACCCAATATTCAATATGATCACCCAAAGAAACCAAAACAAGAGAGTCATATGATCTCTATCTCATCGCTCATACCAGGTATATGTACACACATATACCCAGTGAATCTAGATATAATCATAACTAAGACTTATTGTCTAGAGACATGTCACACAACTGCATACCCATGCTAGGGATCTAGTTCAAGGATTCCACAAAGTACTTGTCTGGGAGAACTCACTCCACGAGTCTGATGTCTCTGATAAAGTCTGTCTGGGAAGTTTCATTCATCGGAAGGGTCATGAGAGATATATACAGACGTTATGGGAGAACACACTCATGAGTGGGAAAGATCATGATACACAGATTAGAATCACTTCCATGGTCTTGGATGATACCATGACTCATCTAGATTCACCTTCTTGGTGGAGGATCGTCACCTTGTGGGAATATTCACGTCATTACCTGATTCAACTGAGGGTCAAGAATGGATAGAGGATCTCACTCTAAGACTCTTGGAGGGATACCTGACTCTATCTCAAAATGAAAAGCTGAAGGGATCATACTCCATGGAATGGAAACTATACATGAACTCCAGGGGAACAAGCAGAATGGGCACTAACCGAAACAAAACATGAACAAGATACAGTGGAAAATAAGATCAGGCCATGTACTGAGAAGTACACGGAAAATAGAAATGTCACACGCCGTGTCTATTGACCCTGGGTACTACCCGTGTACAACAGCCCTTGTTGTAAGTATTGTTGTGTAGAAGAATCTATACATGGTGTGTAAGAGAGTAACACACTGTGTACCAATATTCGACGGGGACTCTGTGTAATGTGTCCGTACACAGCTTCAACCCGTGTGTCACAACCCGTGTGACTAGTACACAGGGTAACCCTTGAAGCAGGACAGGTTTGGCCGAGTAAGGGAGTACCGACTCCAATGATAGGAAAACCATCTTAGGGGAAAATGAACCCACACACAAGACGTGGGGAGTCCCATCTCTACTGAAGTAGAGGAGTAAAAAATAATCCTGCCTTTAGTCATCAAGGGTGTATATATCCTCACTCTCACTAAAAGAAATGGCATGGTTCTGCTCCACAGTTTATCAGTCATACCTCAACCACGATGAAGTTCCAAAAGGCTGTAACCCGAAGGACCACCATGTCATAAGGGTTCCATCATGATAGACGGTGTGTCAATCGGACACCCAATTTGTATGTATTAGGAATTTTAGTACCGAAGGATAAGTTGTATTTGTGTTCAATCCAACCCAGACATACTTCAAATGGAACCAGATAACTGAATGGGTTACACCAATACGATATACAAGAAAAAACACATGATATGGACTACCCATTTGTCCAAAATGGATGCCCAAGGAAAAGGTTGCATTTCACAGCAACACACATGAACCGAGCCTCATGGGGTCCACTCCTCAACTTCAACATAAAATATCCAAATTGGTCTTGAGACATCCATCTTAATTTCTGGGTCTCAATGTCACAGACAGTTCTTCATTATGACACCATATGAGGGAGATATGTCGGATACAAGATCCCGTATTATTATTATTATTAATATTATTCTGGGGTTTTTCGTGGTCCCAAGCCACAAACCAGAATTTAATAATTAATGAATTTACTATCTTAAATACAGGTACATGTCGCCGCTACTGTCCAGTCAATCAGACGCCACATGAAAGAGTTATGGTGGCTCGAATAATTAATAATATTATTAAATATATAATTTCTTGAGTGCTTTGAGTTCCCATTCTAATAACACAAAAAAGACCTCCAATATTATACTCAAAATGTCTTCCTTGGAGTCAGGGTCGCATTACCACTGATGGTTCGTGAAACCGAGGTCACACGAATAAGTTACGAAAAAATTATGGTTTTTTAAAACAAAATATATTTATTATATATTTATTATTTTTATGTAACCATTCTATTTTCCATAAATTCCAAAACTCATTCCACACACAAACTATCCTATTTAATTTGTTCTGCATCACCCATTCATAGGGATGTTTTTTCATTAATGTTTAATTTATTTTCTTTAAACTTTTTCTCACTCCATTCTCTTTCTTCATTCACAATTTTTTCTCCTCCAAACCCTACCGGCCAGGCCTTCATGCGGCTACCACTTTTGCTGAATCTGCCACCTCCACCCTACTATCGTTTCAGACTCCTGCTTGCACCGCCACATCACCTACACCAACATTGCTGGACCGCCCCTGCTCTGTCGCGTTGTCTTGCCAACCTGATTTCCTCACCTTGCCAACCTTGCTTTGTCGGACCACCCTTCTTGCACCAGCCCGGTCTTCCACACCACCCAAACATTCAGATCCACATCGCATGCCACTAAAGCTACCTCCCCCCCCCCTTTTGTGGTCTCCTGATCGCCTCACCGAACCACCGCCTTGAACTGCTGAAACCCTCAATGGACCCATTCCACGGGATCCATCTGAGCACCATTCCAGCTTCAATTTAACTCGGAAAAAATAGATGAATATGGATGTGTGATCCTTGGGTTGATATCTTTGTGCCCGTAAGCCACTCTAATTGAAAAATTTAGTTTTTAGAACACAAAATTATTTGGCCTTCCAAATAACGGAAATAGAATGAAATAGAAAATTGCTTGGTAAAAGAGTGGATCAATGGCCATTTTTGTTCGGCCAGCATAGTTGAAAATCAAGAACACAAGGAATTGACAAATAGATATTTATCACACTTCATGATTTTCAATCTCAAGATAATGGAAAATAATTGATTCAACCCATTGTTTTTTGATTTGTGAATTAATTCATTTAATTTTCCTTCATCGTGATGATTCAACTAGGTATGGAATTCACAAAGACAAATCCTACCTCAGGTTTGGATCGATCATTGGTGAAGATCAAGTTCATAAAGATCCATTCGGTGTCTATGAGGATCGCACTTGAACAACAATGACAAAAAGATGTTGTGTTTTCCATGCTGTAATCCACCTAGATCCAAGGATTCATCGTCGTTCATCAATGAAGAGTATAAGAGAGAAAAGGAGGGGGTGTCATTGGAAAAAACAGTTTTAAGGCATAGATCTCAAAACCATTAATTTATAACATCCCACTAGGTTAAAGGAAATTAATGAAATAATTAAATAAACAATTATTTAATTATTTAATTATTCTCCCATGATGGTGCATATTCATAACACCCGACGCAAACAAAGGCTAAACCTTTCTTACGGTAAAACCTACGTTCTAAAATCATCAGTGGTCTCAGATTTTTCATCTAATCCCATGTCCATTAGTTTTTTGGGTTTGCGCTACTAAATGAATAAATTAATAATTTAATTTATCAATTTGACACACACCAATGAGCGAGAGGTTCGAGCATCCTGTGATGACTTATTTTATGTCGTGCCTAGGGGAAACACTGCGTTTAGGACCAAACTGTGGTCTTGAATTTTTGATTGAATCAACTGTTTGATATATGTCATGTTTTCTTCAGTTAACCTCACATGAGTGAAATAAAAACACTTAACATTTTTATAAAATTAATTCCGGGCACGCCGGGCCTCATAATTAAATGTCGTCTTAGCACCCAGCTTTCGAAATATTCTTAGAAATATTTCAATGTCTTATTAGGCCAAAAAATGGTTCTCTACATTATTCCATCCTTCATGTTTTTCTTCCTTGAAAAGCAAAAACCATGGAAACCACTTGATATTTCTAGAACACACTTAGATCTCTTACTCCTAGGGAATCCGGTACATTTGTGTGCTACCAAATAATGTTGACCAGGGGTTGGTCCACCATCAAAAGTATTTCATAAGTTGATGATGTGTGTTGGAACACAGAAGTATCTTCTCAGTTGCGACACGTGTAAGGCGTCATGTACCTACTCCAACTTGTTGGGGTAAGGTATGGTCGTATGAATCCTCGCCATCTTCTTGCACAGTCTCGAACGACCTGATAGGACTCGAGGGAAAGTTTTATTCCCCAGTTGAACCTCTATATTCCATGTCACAACTGGAATCATAGTCTGTCATTGGAACAGGGTCTCGTGATTCCCTCATTTTGAATATCTATATGGTGAAACACATAAGGAAATCTGGTCACATAGGATTTCACAGTCGATGAATTATAACCAAGACTCTCTGACATGATCTAGAAGCGATGGAGCCAACACCATGGACTAAAAGAATGTTGTACCCTCTTGTTCCACTAGGTTCAGCTACAGGGAAGTTAACTGCTCTGAAACATCGTGCACTATGTGATTCTAGGACTTCTCTCACTTTTCTCTAAGGGAATCTGCTTCACAACCCCACCTTGAGTGCACAAGTTCGATAGATTCTTCCACTATGCTTTGCTACGTTGTATGGGCCACAAATGACCACGGGCCTAGGATTGATCATGAGAAGATATCTTAGGTTGAGATCTCGTCATCTAACATCTACTAGTTGTAGTACACATCTCATCATTATTGTGTTCACTGTAACAACTTATTTATGGAATGACATGAATCTTTCTCCCACTAGTGCCTACTCTCGCACCTTGGATTAGGGGGTAATGAAGAAGGGAACTGTGATAGCATAGATCTCTCTACAGTTTCCTCATTCGAACGTCTGTTCTCAGAAACTACTGTTATAGACTAGTGGACCATCGAATCTTGCCAAACCTCTACTGTCTGAGGGCCTGGCTTACTGTGGAATTTCAGCAGTCTCTGATGTTGGAACTCGTGAACTACGCCTAACCTACGCACGTCCTCATCTCGCTCTGTTGGGGCTGTCTGCTTCTTAATAGGTATGGGTGCTTCCACCTACCCACTTGGAGAATGGGGCTCACATGATGGGTCCTGAACGGAGCTCTCGCCACTCATGGGGTCATCATCACAAACCAAAGCTAGTATCATGGTTAGATGTCATTTTGGATACATATTGAATGATGTCAAGGAGTACCATAGTCAGATGAGAATATCTATATATATCAACAATGATGGGGCGCTGACTCGAGAAGGATAGTTAAAGACTCAATCCAATATTATGCATGTACCATTGTTCCCTATAACAGGTGTCTCATGGTGCCAAGTCGACAAGTGGGTAATCAAGGTCCTAGTGAATGGATACGTCAGCCGCCCGTACCATCACTAGACTCCCTGTCCTGAGAGAATCTCTCGAGGCACTTCAAAAAAAATTTCATAAACCCAAGAAACACAATTTTATGGAAACATTCGAACAACATCCCAGGGGTCAAACAACCTCTGATACCACTTTGTCATGACCCAACTCATACCAGGTCTTGAGCCAAAACTACCCCATTCCCACCTCCATAGGCCTGTGGTAGGTAAAAAGCACCGAAGGAACAACAAACCCAATGAGGCCTTTGCCTAAGAACCTGTACACACACGCAGCCAACTCAATGAAAAAGTGTATAGGAAAATAAAGCAATGTACCACAGTGATATAAAAAGGTAACCAAACAAAAATGCATCAACCTATAACAGTACAAGTACATGAAAATTAAAGATGAAAGGTAAAGGAGAAAAGATACACACCCAACTATAAAAGAGACACAACCCAGCAATAGGTGAAAAATTAAAATAGCTAGAAGAGTCCCACTTCTGAATCCCATGTTACCACCACCGCACGCGGTCCAAGAACCTCGTATCGCTAAGCTACTCTGATATCATGACCAACCTGTCTATCATCTGCAAGGGCACACCAAATGTGGGAAAAGCCCAAGCATTGGTGAGTATAATAATACTCAGTAGGATGCCCCAAAGTCACGAGGGAGCAGCAAGAGATGTACTAAATATTGGAGTAGTAATTGAGAACAATGTACAACAACAGTGAACAAAAAGAGTACAACTCCACCCAATAGTCGATATGATCGCTCAAAGAAACCCAAACAAGGGAGTAAGGGGATCTCCATATCACAGCTCACACCAGTTATATTCCCATACATATACCCAGTACATTTAGATATACTCGTAACTCAGACCCATAGTCTAGAGACAAGTCACACAACTGCATACCCATGCTGGGGATCCAGTTCAAATATTCCCTAAAGCACTCATTCGAAAGAACTTACTCAACGACACTGATAGCTCTGATAATGTCTGTCTGGGAAGTATCATTCTTCAGAAGGGTCACGAGATATAGATACACTCATTATGGGAGAACACATTCTTGAGTGGGAAAGATCACGATACACAGATGAGGATCACTACCAGTGCCTTGGTGAATACCGCGACTTATATGGATTCAACTGCTAGGTAGAGGATCGGCACCCTATGGGAATATTCATGTCGATACCTGATTCTACCTAGGGTGAAAAATGGATTAATGATCTCGCTCTGGGCCTCTTAGAGGGATACCTGACTCTATCTCTGAATGTTCTTCTTAAGGGATCATACTCTAGTGAATGGAAATGATACCTGACCTCCATGAGAACAATAAGAATGGGAACTAACCCAAATAAACATGTCTACAATACTTTGGACAATAATATCAGTCCAAGTAATGAGAAGTACACAACATGTATGAATGTCACACACTGGGTCATTTGACCCTGGGTCCTTCCCGTGTACAATGGACCGTGTTTCAAGGCTTTTCATGTATAAGAATGTATACACGGCATGTAAGAGAGTGAAACTCTGTGTTCCTCTATCTGGAGAGGGCTTTGTGTATGCTCTCCTTATGCCCGTACAAGGCATCAATCTGTGTCTCACTACCCGTGTAACTGGTACACAAGGTAACCCATGCAACTAGCCTGGTCTGGCCATGTAGTTGAGTACCGACTCCAAAGATAGGTAAACCATCACCTGGAAAAACGAACCCACACTCATTACATAGGTATTCCAATATCTACCAGATCATAGGAGTGATTAATACTCATGCATCGATTCATCATGGGAGTTGCCATACTAGATCTCACTAAAAAACTGGCACGGTTCTGCTCCTCAGGTTATCGGTAAAAACTCAACCACCACGAAGTTCCACAGGGGAGTAACCTAAAGTACCACCATGTCATAAGGGTTCCAACACGACATACGGTGCATCAATCAGATTCCTAGTCTGTAAGTTATAGGAATTTTAGTGCTGATGGCTCAATTGTAGTATTGTTCAATCCAACCTGGTTGTACATCAAACGACATCGGATAACCGAATGGGTCACACCGTTGTGATCCACATGAAAAAACACATGATATGGACTACCCATTTTCCCAAAACCGATTCCCGATGAAAAGTTTCATTTCACCACAACACGTGCGACCTGAGGCTCATGGGGCCCTCTCTTCAACCTCTAATTTAAATATCCAAAATTGGTTTTGAAATATCCATCTTAATTTTAGGGTCACAACCTCACAGATGGTTCGTCATTCTGACACCGTATGAGGGAGATTTGTTGGATTCAAGTTACCGTATTATTATTACTATTATTATTATTATTATTATTATTGTGTGTTTTATGGACCTAATCCACGAACCAGAATTTAATATTCAACATTAGACTTTAATTGACCATCTTAAAGATAGGTTCATGTCACTACTGATGGCCAGTCAATCTGAAGTTTTATGCAGGAGTTATGGTGGCTTGAAGATTTAATAATAATATTAAATATATATTTTACTATGTGATTCGAGTACCCATTCTGAAAAAATGAAAAAAAAACATCCCATACTGTACTCAAAATGTCTTACTAGGAGTCAGGGTCTCACTGCTGATGACTGTTCAAGAAATTGAGGTCGTATGGATACGTTATGTGAAAATTATTTGTTTTCAACCAAAAATAATAATATCATTATCATATTATTTTAATTTTTATTTAAATGTTTAATTTTCCTTCAATTTCAAAACTCATTCCACTCAGAAACTATACTATTCAATTTGGTGTGTATCACCCATTCATCGGATTCTATTTATTTCTATAATATTTAAATTTATTTTCTTTAAAATCTTTCTCTCTCCAATATCCTTCTTCATTTGCGATTTCTTTTCCTTTAATACCTACTATCCATTCCTTCACGTGTCTGGATATTCCAACGGATTTGACGCCTATGTCCTACCATCGTCTCGACCTCCCGCATGTGCCGCAGCACCACCTGCACCTGCTACGTCGGACCTCTCCTACTCTCTCGCGTGCTTTCATTGACCGGACTGCCTCTCCTCTCAATCCTCTCTTCGCCGGACCACCCTACTCATGAAGGCCCAATCATCCAAACCAACCCAAACTGTCGGAGCCTCCCCTCATGCCACCATAGATACCTCTCCCATCTTCTGCGGTCGCCTGATCGCCTCACCGAACTACCGCCTTGAACCGCCAAAACCCTCATTGGACCCACACAACAAGACCCTTTTGTGTTCCATTCCTTCTTTGATTTAACACCGAAAAATGATATGAATGCAAATTAGGGATCCTCAGTTCGATATCTTCATGCATGTATGTCGTGGACAATGAAACATTGAGTTTTTAGCATGCTAAATTATTTGGTGTGCTAAATAACGTGCATAGAATGAAATAGAAAAGAGCATGGTAAATGAGTGGATCAATGGTCATGTTTTTTTGTACATCATAGATGAAAATCAAGATCATGAGGAATTGGAAAATTGATATTTATCACACTTCAAGATTTTCAATATCAAGATAAAGGAGTAGAAAAATTGATTCAACCCATAGTTTTTCGATCCGCGAATTAATTCATTTATTTCATGTTCATCACGAAAATTCAACCAAGTAATGAATTCACAAAGATAAATCCTACTTCAGGTTTGGATCGATCGATGGTGAAGATCATTTTCATCAATTTATATTCGGTGTTAACGAGCATCATACTTGCACAATGATGAGAAGAATATGTTCCGTTTTCCATGCTTTGATCTGGTTAGACCCAAGGCTTCATCGTTGTTCATCAATAGAGAAGATAAGAGAGGAGATGAGGAGGAGTTTTTGGGAAAAAGGGTTATGAGGCCTAGAGCTCATAACCATGAATTTATAAACTCCCATTAGGTTAATGGAAATTAATTAAATAATTAAATAATTAAATATTTATTTATTTATTTATTCTCCCGTGATGGGGCATAAGCCGAACACCCGATGCCAACAATGGTTATACCTTGCTTAGGGTAAAACCTATGTCATGAACTCATCAGTGGTCTCATATTTTTCATCTGAGCCCTCATCCATTAGTTATTAGGGTTTGAGCTACTAAATGAATATATTAATAATTTAATTTATCTTTTTAACACACTGCCAACGAGTGAGGGGTCTGAACGTCCCGAGGCGACTTTTTTTATGTCGCGCCTAGGGGAAACACCATGTTCTGAACCCAACAGTGGTCTCGAATTTCTGATCTGATCCACCATTTAATAGATTTCACATATTTCTTAGTAAACTGTTCTTGAGTAATATGAAAACACTTAACATTTTCATAAAATTAATTCTGGGAACACCGGGCCTCAGAATTTCTTGTCGTCTCAGTGCCCAGCTCTAGAAATGTTCGTAGAAAATTTTCAAAGTCTTGTTATGACAAAACAGGGTCTCTAAAGATATAACCTTGAGGTACACCTCTATTAATAGGTATGTGATTCTAGAGACTAGATTAAATGGGTGTACACTCTATCCATTGTTCTCCCCAAATAGGAGCAGATAGATGTCAGATGGGTGGGAATTCGAGTTAAAAAATGTCCCCAGCACTACGGGTTGGGTTTTCTCCCATTCTTCTATTAGCGTGACTCAGCCCTAATTTTTTGGTATTACAAGGTAATTTTGTGTTAAAAATTCCCCCATAACTGTGGGATGGGGGTGGTCCCATATTGCAGTAGATGTCGGTAATACTTATTCCTTCTTGATCACACTCCTTCCCATGCAGGTGTCGTCTAGATATGGTGTCAGGTCTCCATGTGATTTACTTGTTTTTGAGGACAAGAACAATGCTAATTGATTATGTTCTCTTAATTAGGAGGCCTTATGGATGTTCTTAGTGGCATATTTCAGGATATTATTGATGGTTTTATCTCATCGAGTCTGACACTTGTGAGACTTACTCAAGACTGGTTCTTGTCATGTGTTCCACCTTCCCTGAACAGGGACGTCATTTCACAGTCATCTAGGGATGATCAAATTACAGGATGTTCTTTCCATTAGGTTATACTGGACACGGAGTGGGGTGAAGTGTAGAGCTCTATGTTCTCCCCTTCCTCAGATATTAACACTAAGTGGGGTGTTACTGATGATACAGTGGAACTTGCGCAACACTTTGAGGCAGGCCATCCCAAGGTCTTTCTTTCACCTTTCAGATTAAGTTCTTCATGTAGATGGAAGTGATTCTAGGTTGATTTGATAGATAATATATCCCAAGATGTTAACATTATCTCCATATCCATTGTTTGGAAAAAAACAATACTTTTAATTGTTGGAGAGTAATCTAGATATTGAGATGAATGTAATTAATACATTCCTCTTAAAACTCTATTGGGATGTGAACAGAGAAGTGTATGTGGCCAATACATCATTCGTATGTCATACCTAGCTAGTTATCTTCTCAAAATCCGCACAACATGTTCAGGTTCTTCCAGTGATTCTTCTGCTTGATCTGCCCTGTTTGACAGATTCTTGATGATATCGTTCAAGTATTGGAAATAACGGTAGTCTTGTTGAAATATGAACGATACGAGGGAGGCTTGAAAGATGATAGTGGTCCTAGGATATCCTCTAGTTGAGTAAGGATTTATCTATTCAGGGAGAGAGTGTCCCATACATCCTGCTCCATTTTTCCAAGTGCCACATCATATGAAAGTTTTCTCCCATTTGACCCGATGAGGGGACAACCTTCTTGACATCATAAATTTGGAATGCGGGGTGGACCTTCGCAATCAGGGTCATGATGGAAAGGACTACCATAAAAATTAGTGTACGAATGTAGATATGACTTCTTCATCATATACCCTTGGTAGGACCATAAATAAGGACCGTAGTAAGGGGAATACCTTCTTGATAATTGATATTATTGAGGTGAGGTACTGCACAATGACTGCAATCATTGTGAGGAATACCAATATAGATCTGGTTGTTGGGAGAGTGTTTGTAGTGTACACATTGGGCAGGGACTTTAGGACATACTGAAATGAGGGGAGGTCCTTCTTGTTTCTTGATGTCACTATAGAGAGGGCCTTTAGAGTGACAGTTGTCATAGAAAATACTATCATCACGTCATAACATTTGGCTACAGGGAGAAACATATCGGGAGTGTATACCCTATGGAGGACCATTAGGGAGAACTACAAAAAGGGGAGGTCCTTTTTTCTATATGATATTCTGGTTATAGGGAGGTCTACCCTAACACACATAAAGAGATAAGATCTCATGATCAATAATTTATGACGCATAGAGTAAGCCCTTGTAGGTGCTTTGGGGAGAACCAATTGAGCTGTTGGTAGTGACATTTTAGAAAGGGCCTTCGCAACTGCTAGAACCACTTCCATAATTTGGAAATGGACAGACAAGATCATGATCCTCTATTGATAATTGTTTGATAGTTCTAATAATCTCATCTTCTAGCAGAGAAGAATGATGATTATTCTCTTCATTTTCATGTTTCTTTTGGTTCCCTTCATGTTTGGGTTCTCTCATTTAGATAATTGGGCAACCTGATTTTAGAAATGGACTTTTTCTATAGGTATTTATTTAGTCGAATCCCATTATGTCACTGAGATACACCAATGAACATCTTGATTTTGGATAGGGATATATGGGTTCCTTGGAGTGGCCACCATGTTAGGCCTCTATCCAGCAGTTGGAAAAGGTAGTTTTTCATGATCTAGTTGTAATTGTATCCTGGAATATAGAGTTCAACCCTCCAATAATGGATCGTGGATTCTAGTTTACTTTTGGGTGATTATCAGAAATGGTGGATAAATCACCCGACCCATGGAAATCAGGTCGTGATCCTGACTCCTCGTGTTTTCCATCAGTGCAATAACATCCTGACATGTCTGGAGGATAGAGTATGTGATTGATGTCTGGTCCTCCATCATTGATAAGATGTTTTGAGATACGTCATTCACTAGAATATGTATGAATTCCCATTTCTAATTAAAATGAAGAGTGTGTACCTACTCTCATCCTCTATTAGCATTGATTGGGTACTAATGGTTCTCCAAGGTTGGGGCCTATGAAAAAGTCTGATATATGTTGTTTTCTCTGGTTTCCAGCATATTTGGCTGGTGGGATTTATATTTGTGAGTATGAATTTTCATTATATTTTTTCCACCATATTTTTCTCATAGGATTTATTTTCACCTGCAACAATTTGTCTCTCTCCTTATTTGATTGCCACGGTATTTGGATGGTGGGATTCATATGCACTGGAAGTGTTGTATGAATGTGAATAAATTCCATCCCTATTTAGATAGTGGGTTTGTTCTGTGTCAGTGGAGATTTCTGTCTACTTGTAGCTAGGTCTCTTCCAATTTGTATGACAGGCGTCTTGCACATTATCATAGATTTGTATCTACCTTTAATTTACAACTCTATGTGCACGGCAGAATAGGTGATCAATTAAAAGAATATGTGTTTGCACCTATTTTTCCCCCTACTTATATGGTGTGTTTCATAGGAGAAATAGGGGATATACATACGCTCGTATATTGCCTCAATATTTTTGTGGGGAACTTTAGTAAGAGGGGAAGGACTGTATTCCAAACAATTACATGTCGTGTGTTTATGTGGTGTATCTCCTATTTAGGAACCAGACTGATAACCAGTTCTTATGCATTTTCTTCCTTCAAAGGGAAGCCTTATGTGACCATGTCCTTTGGACTTCAGTAGGTTCCCTCACCATGGGATCCTCTTCAGAGCGAGGATTTTGGGTTGTACACCACTGATGGCTATGTCCTCAAGAACGAGTCGTCGAGCAGGGTTATTGTGAAATTGGGATGAATTAATTGGCGTCAACCTCATCTTCATCCCTAAGATAAGAGAGGTACTTCTTATCACTCTCTATAGGCAAAATCCCGAAGAAATTGGAGAAGTCATGTGGGGCCATCCTATGTTGGACATTCAATCAGGTATAAATAGGCAGATATTAAGCTTTAACAAATTGGAGGCCCTGTCTTGTGGACTCCACTATATAAAGAGTACCGTTTTGGTGGTACACTTTTACAGTGTATTTGAAACCCAGTTTTGATGATGCTGGGTGGGAGAGAGGTGTAGAGACAAATTTTGTTTCTAATTAGACTTGGAAATATTTCTAAATATTAATTTTGAGCTAGGCGTAGAGACTACGTTTAGTTCTGAGACCTGGTGTTCCCATAATTAATTTTATAAAAATATTAAGTGTTTTTATACTAAACATGTGTTGGAAATGGAATATCTATTAAACTTTAGATTGGATCAAAAATAAAAGGCCATTTTTGGGTCCAGAATTTGGTTTTAAACCTAGGCGCGACATAAAATGAGTCGACGTGGGATGTTTAAACCCCTCACTCATTGGAATAATATTAACTGGATTAACTAAATTATTAATTGATTCATTTAATAGATAAAACCTGAAAAATTCATAGAAGGGGGATTAGATAAGAAATATGAGACCACGATTGAGTTCAAAATGTTGGTTTTACCCTAGGTAGGGTATAAATTTGTCAATATTGTCAGTTTGGCTAATGTTCCATCATGGATGAATAATTAAGTAATTAAATAACTGATCAATTAATTATTTGGTTAAAATAAAAAACATAATTTATGAGTATAAAGGGATTTGTTCTCACAAACCTTTTCACTGGTGATGGATCTTCTTCTCTCATCCTCATATTCTATTGGCTGAAGAACAATGAAGAACAGTGATGAAACATTGAATCTAAGCGGATCGAGACGTGATGACTCAACAGATCTCCGCCTCAATTGGAATGAATTCACTTCATCAGAAAAGTATTCAATATTTTTGTAGGACTCATTCTTCGTGTTCTGAATCATTGAATTAAACATTGAGCATGTTGTTTTTCAATTCTCCAACCCCCACCCCCTGTTACCAAACCCAGTATGAGGCTATAAACCAGATTCACTATTGTATATTGTTTCTTCTAACCCTAGTGCCAAATCTAGATCATTGGCAAAGAACGCTTGGCTGATAATGTATAAAACATTGGTTTTGAGGCCATTCTCTACTATTTTATTTGCGATCGTCACCGCAAAATCCACCCGGATCCCGGTTTAACAATTTTCGGGCAACACAATCCTGATCGGCATCCAGGATTCGAGGTGATTCAACAAAACAATGATATAATAATGAGAAGAGACTCGATTTTCATAGATCATGAACCAAGGATGATAACTCAGAAATTGTCATGATCTTTCAACTAAAAAAGGGTGCAGAAACCTATTGAAGGAGTGGAATGTCCACAAGGTGTGTGTGAGGCAGTCGAGATGCGGTCCAACATTTATCTGAGAAAGGTGGTCCGGTGGAGGGATATAGATATAGGTGTGGGATAGTGGAAACCTTAGCATTGTTCCATCACATAGTTCAGGAAGGGGTGGTAGTGTGAGGTGATGGCAGTGGTGCGATGGATCAGGGTCGGCGCAGTCTGGAAAGGCTCCGGGCGACCAATAGTGGGGTCTAGTAGGGTAGGTGTACGGCGGGATGGTGCAATGTCCAGAGGTCAGCCGTAAGATATGCGGGGGGGATGAGTCTAGGAGGTGTAGGGATGGAGGTGTGAGAAATGGGGGAAGGTCATGGTGGAACACTACAAGGATGGTAAAACAGAGAGAAATAATAACAATAATAATAAGAGTAATAATTTTTTTTATTTATTCATTTAAGCCTGCTTAACTCCCTCGTGTGAAGTCTTATCAATGAGCTATCAGCATCCATATGATACCATCGACAATGAGAACATTTTAATTCAGCTTCTAAGAATTTTCTCAAACCCATGACCTAGTCCTACAAAACCTTGTGAAATAATATATTTAATGATATTATTAAATATTCAACCAGCTATAACTCCAACAAACAATCCCTGATGGATATGCCATATACGGTGGCATGATCATGTTTTCAAGATGTTAATTTTAAGACTAAATTTGGACACCTTATTTGAGTTGTTGTTTGGGTCCCTTAAAATTTTGAATATTAATAATATTTTACTATTATTAGAGGTTTGACCCACCATTATTTCTGCATGATAAGTCCAATCGATTTGTCTTCAGCGGCCTTGGGATATTTCTAACAAGGATAGTACTTTGACACCTATTTTGGATATTTATGTCAAGGATGAGGCATGGGCCCCATGTGGCCCAATTTTCACATGTTTCAGTGATACACAAATATTCAGTCGTATTGGTTTTGGAGAAATGAGTAGTCCATCTAGTGTATTTTTCATGAGGATAACAATGGTGCAATCTTTATAATTTTTTTTGTGATAGAGGCATGGGACCCATGGGATGACTCTTGAGCGTATTAAGATGACAGGCATCTTTTCCATCATATGTATTTCTGGAGAGAATATGTAGTCGATCTTTTTGGTTTTTCCACAAGGATCACAACAACGTGATCTATTTGAATGTGTATAGTATTGTTCATGATTTCATTAAATGTCGAAACATGAATGGAATATCGATGGAAGATCCTTTTTACATGTTTGAATAAAACCCCTGACTTGGGTTAGTTTAGACTCTTGCGAGAGTGGAGAAGATTTATGAAGAGATACATTCAAATTTCTTGGGTGTGACATCTATCCAGGGTGGCACCCTAAGACTGTAGCAGCACTTTCTTGAGAGGCACCTTTTAGTAGGGATGATTAGATTTCTTAGATTCTTTTCAAAGAAGTACCATCCAGTAGGGATGATCAAGTTTCTTTGATTATTTTCTGATAGGCACCATCAAATTGTGATAATCACAGTTCATTGATTTTTTTCGATAGGCACCTTCCAGTAGGGATGGCTAGAGTAGGTCTATGCTTACACTCAAGTTGGGAGAGGTAGTGGAATTACCCGATGACAGTACCGGGATCACCCTCCAGTTGAGATGGGCGGTGGTGTTCCATGATGATATTACTTGTCACACCCTTTAGTAGGGCTGGGTAGTGGTGTTCCCCAATGATCATGTAGAGTTTACCCTCCAGTGAGGCTAGGAAGTGGTGTCATTGATGACTACCAGAGAAACAGTCTTGTCTATGCAGCATAGTGATGAGGAGTGATTTGGCATACCGAAGGACTCATGAAAAAGAATGGGTTTTCCCCACCGAGACACATCCCTGTGATGGGACCCAAAACCATAAGGGTGAGTCAGTACCACCCAAAGTAGATATTATCGAGGTCTGGTGACATGATTCTCTTAGACTTGTGCCTCCTAGGTTGTGGAATTAGATATGGGAAATCTTAGTTCATTTTTACCCTTGTACTGATGGATACTCAGTTTTGTGGGATGAACTGTGAGATAGATATCCCCTTACTCCTTTGTTTGGGTTTCTTGGAATTATTATATCTATTGTTGGGTGGAGCTACACTTCTTTAACTATACCTTGTTCCTACACTATTTCTTTCCAACTGTTTCTATTTCTATTTACCCCTTCACCTTTACAGGGTGCCCTACTGGGTATGTTTTTACTCACCCCTACATGGGATTTTCCCCAACATGTATCATGTCTTTTGCAGATGACAGATTGATCGATCCTAGTTTCACAGGATCTTAGGGGTAAAGACTAAGTGGAATGCGTATGATGGTTAGGATTGGGGTACAAGAATATGTCTCTCTATCTCTCCAATTACTATTTTTTAGGTTTCATTAGGTTGGGACATGTTTTAGGTTTTTTCACATGCATTTCCCCTATTACTTTTCAGTATATACTACCGTACCCTCTGTACTATCTAAATGATCATACATGTTCAGTTTTTTTCTAGTAGTAACGTCTTTTATTTCTTTACCTTCTTCATTTTTTCATGGAGATGGTTGCAGGTGTGTGTATAGGTGTTTAGTAAAAGGCCTCCCTGAGTTTTTAAACATTCGGTGCTCATCGCAACACCCTGGCCTATGAAGGTGGTCTTGGGGTAGTTGCGGCTCGAGCTTGGCTACGGCTGGGATGTGAAAAATTGGTATCAGAGGTGGTTCATTCCTTGGGATGTTTTTCGGATGTTACACCTTAAAAGGATTGGTTGGTATTAGGGAATCGATGTTGAAGTGTCACAAGAGAGGTTCTTAGGCTAAGGAGTCTATTTTTTGTGCAGCATATGATGTAGCCATTCACCAGGACCCTGATTACCTACTTTTCAACTCAAAACAATTAGAAATTAGTTGCAAGATAATTTGGTACATGCATAATGTAGGATTTGATTCATTGATTTTCCATTTTAAGTCTCCTCCCCACTCTTTTGTTTCTGTCAATATATATATATGCTCATCGTAACATGGTACTCTATGTCCATTTTCAGGATTCCTCCATGACAGCATCCAATAATGATTCTTCCTCCGGTTCATGATGACAACCCGATGAGCGACGAGGCCTTGGTTCATGGCCCATATCGCTCCCCATTCCTTTAGGTGGAATGTTAGTAGTGACTCTGCCAGTCGAGAAGTAGTTGATTCCAGAAAAACATGGTGAGGATGTGCACCAAATGAACATACTTTGTGAGTTTCTGTGACAGTGACTACATCGGTTCTTTGGTGATCATGATCCCCATGTGGTAGATGACTGGCTGGAGTTATTAGTCCATATGTTTGTGCTAGTGTGGACCACGATGGATCTAAGAGTATATTTGGAATTTATAAACTTTCACAGCGCAACTGGGTGCTAGTGGATCTTAGTTACCTAGATATGTGATGAGGTGATGCTCATGTGGGATGAATTTCAACAGCTCTTTCACAAGGAGTATTTACCCTCCTGTTTGTGCTCCATCTGGATCCTGGAACTTCTAGAATTGTAGTAGGGCGAGATTACCGTGGTAGGGTATACAACAAGGTCTACTTATCTTACCCACTACTCCCTTGATATGGTCAGAGATAGATACTTCTGCGCAAGAAATCTTGACCTGGGTATCCATTGAGAGATATGAGCTGGAGTAGTATCCCTATGAATACCCACCTAGGATGGGGTGCTGAAGTGAGCACATGTCATCGATAAATTTGTGGCATAGAGACTCTAGGTATCTGTAACATGCAGTATGAATTATAATGACGATTCTTCTTCAGTAGGCAGGCGCTAGAGATCTCGGGATAAGAGACCCTTCCATGAGCATACATATGGGAATGATCCTTCAGGTCCATGATAGTGTAGATCACAAGGGAATCCGGGGGAGGTCCAAAGCTATAAATGTGACGGGTATGGACACATGGCATAAGACTGCCTGACTAGGCGTACTGGGCATCTTGGGCAAGCATAAGACGAACAGACATGGTAGAGGCAGCACCTTGCCCAAGGGTCTCCTAGGTGTGGACAGGGAGGTCCCCAAGGAGGCGGAGCCAACAGAGGAGCGAGTGGAACTGGAGGTATGGGAGGATGATATGATGCCCTCCCACCACCACTACCATCTAGGATATGTTAGGATCAGGGAGTTGGTGGTTGGGCTGTAGACAGCTAAATGCTATTGAAGTTCACGATCTTGTGGCACACCGGATGATTCTAGTTATTATTTTTGTTCTCTAATATTTCCTCAGTACTGGTAGACATTGGTACTATCCACCAATTTATCACTCAACCTGTTTTGTGAGAGCTGGAACTCTGGATAGAGACAATAACATAGTAGCTATGCCTTTAGCTTCCTATTGAGAACGCTTCCTCTGTATCCTCCATCTACTGGAAGTGTGGGCTTTCAAAACTAAGTATATACGTGTGTGTCACTACACACATCATCAACTCAATAAAACCTTATGAGGGTAGACAATCCATTTGGACCATGTGCTTTGGCAGTACGAAAACATCAAGGAGTTTCCTATGGAGCGGGAGAGATGTGTATGAGCTTGGTATCCTGGGTTGTCACCCTAGATTTTCTTTTTGATGATGAAAATATTAAAATGTGGTAGGGTGTAGAGACCTTTTTTCTCCTAATTAGACTTTGAAATACTGCCAAGTATTTATTTAGAGACAAGTGCTGATACGGAGTACAATTCTGACCCTCAATGTGCCCGGAATTAATTTTATAAAATATTATCTTTTTTATACTACACACATGTCAAAAATAGGATATCTCGTAAATAGTAGCTTATATTAAATATATGAGGGCACTTTTGGATCTGGAATGCGGTGTTTACCCTAGTCATTACCTAAAATGTGTTGGTGTGGGATGTTCAGAACCCTCACTTGTTGGCATTATGATAAATGAACAAATTAAATTATTAATTTATTCATTTAATAGTCGAAACCCAAATAACTCATGTAAGGGGGTCAGATGAGAAATATGATACCACCATTGAGTATATAATATAAGTTACACCTTATGAAGGGTATAACCTTTCTTGGTATCTGGAGTTCAGAATATGTGCCATTGTTGAAAAATACATAAGTAATTAAATAATTGTTTATTAAATTTTTTGGATAATATTAAAAACGTTATATATGGGAATAAATTCATATTTTAGGGATTTTGGTGCATAACCATTTTTTCTAATGGTAACTTCACACTCACCCTCTCCATCTGTTGGCTGTTGAACAATGAATAACAACGATGGAATCTTCAATCTAAGCGGATTGATACATGACAAATCAAAGTATCTCCTCCTCAATTGGAAAGCACACCCTTCATCCAAAAAATATTCAATCTTGTGTTAGGACTCATTCATGGCGTTATTAGGCCATGAATTAAACATTGAGAATGTTTTTTACCTATACATTAACATGCTCCCATTTCTTCCAAACTCTGCATGAGGCTATGAATCAGATTTACTATTGTATATTATTTTTTCTAACTCTATTTCCAAAACCCGATCACCGGCCAAGAACGCTTGTCTGAACATGTCTAAAAACATTGTTTTTTATTCATTTCACCCTATTTTCTAAGGAATCATAACCGCGAAATCAACCTGGATCCCAGTTCGGCAATTTCTGGGAAACCCAATCATGATCAGCTGCCTGAATTCGAGGAGAATCAACAAAAAGAAGATGATATCTTGAGCGAAGACTAGTTATGCATAGATCAAATCCCAAACATGATAGATCTATAGTCGTCATAATCTTCGGGCTCAGAATGCAGGGCTAGAAACATGTAGAAGGTGTGGCGTGTTCGCAAGATTCAAGTAAGGTATCCATGAAAGAGGTATGAGGGAGGGACATGGCTCCGGTGGTGGGTAGGAATCAACCCATGGTGGCGGTCCAGCACACGGTTCATGCAGTGGTGGCATCGTGATGTGACTGCGGGGGTGTGATGGAGCAGGGTAGGTGCAGTTTGCCATGGCTTAGGGCGAGTGATAATGAGGTCCAGTAGCGATAGTGTACGGTGGGACTATGCAATGGCTGGAGGCCAGGGGCAAGCGAGGCAGGAGTGCAGCGTCTAGGCATCGTAGGGGTGGCAGCTGCATGAGTAATGAGGGGGGAATGGGGAAACCCTCGGGGGAGGGTAAATATAAAAGGGAAAATTGTAATAATAAAATCAAAAGAATAATAATAATATTATTATTATTATTATTATTTATTAAAACCCTCATAACTCCCCCATTTGAAGTCCGGTCAAGAAGTTATTAGTGGCCATGTGACCCCATCGACGATGCAATCATTTTTAGACCACTTCAAAAACTTTTCTCTGACCTGTGAACGTGGTCCATGAAACCCATGTGAAATAATATATTTAATGTTATTATTTAATCTTCAACCCACCATAACTCTTGTGTACAACGACTGATAGATGTGCGTTCTATGGCAGTGTTATCAAATTTTTAAGATAGTATTTTTGAGACTGAATTTGGGAGCCTTTATCATGTTGCTGATTGGGTCCGTAAAATTTCCAAATAATAATAATAATAATAATAATATTAGAGGCTTGACCCACCATTATTTATGAATTCTATGTACAATAAACATGCTGCCAATGGAATTGTGATCCTAATATCAAGGTGGACCCTTTGACACAAATTTTGGATATTTATTTACTGGTTGAGGTGTAGGACCCATGAGGCCTGATTTGCATGTGTTGTGGCGAAACACAGATTTTTCACGAGGTATCCATTTTGGATGAATGAGTAGTCCATCTAGTGACTTTTTTTGAGAGGATCGCAATGGTGAAATATTTATAATCTGTCTTGTAGACAAGTAATAAGCCCCATTTTACACCTTTCGACGATCTTATAGTGACCTGAGACTTTTCCATCTGATATCTGTTTGGAGTGAATATGTAGTCGATCTTGTATGCTTTTCCAAAAGGACCTCAATAGTGTGATCCATTTGAATGTGGAGAGCCTTGTTTGTGATCTCATTAAATGTAGAAACATGAATATAATATCGATGGAAGATCCTTTTTACATGTTTGATGAGAACACAAGGCATGGGTTAGTTTAAACTCTCATGAGAGTGGTGAAGATGTATAAAGAGATACGTTCAAATGTTATAGGTGTCACACATATATTGCGAAACACCTGATCACTATAGTGGCACTTTTCCAAGAGGCACCTTCCAGATGGGATGGTCGTATTTCCTCAATTATTTTCCATGAGGTACCATCCACCAGGGATGATCAAAGTTCCTCGATGCTTTTCCAAGAGGTACCATCTTGTAGGGATGATCAGAGTTCCGCAATGCTTTCCCAAAAGGAACATTCAAGTTGGGATGGCCAGATAAGATCTATGATTACCCTCTATTTTTTATGGAAAGTGGCATTCCCATAAGATATTATGCATCTTACCCTCTAGCTATGATTTGAATTGGTGTTCTTAGACGATAGTACCGAGCTTACACTCTAGCTGGGCTCGGTATTGGCATGACCCAAGAACCGTACCAGGCATAACCACTAGCTTGGTTGGGTAGGGGAATTCTCTGATGATAGTACTTTACGTACCCTCTAACTAGGTTAGGAATTGTCTTTCCCTAATGATTGTGTTGAGTTTTAACTTTAGTGGGGCTGGGAATTGGTGTTCCTCGATGAATACAAGAAAATGACCCTGATCTGCGTGGCACAGTGATAAAGAGTGGTTTTAATTACCTATGGACTCATGATAAATAATTTTATTTTCCCCACCGAGACATGTCCATGAGATGCAACCCCAAACCGTGCATGGGATTCAATGCCACCCAAAGTAGATAGTATTGAGGTGTGGTAACTTTATCCACTTTTACATATCCCTCTTAGGTAGATGTGAAATAATCTGTGACATCATAGGTTGTTTTTACCATGGGATTGATGGATACTCAATTTCTTATGTTGATCTATGAGATTTAGATCCCCTTACTCCCTCATTTTTTTCCTTGAATGAGCATATCTATTGTAGGGTAGAGTTGCAATTCTTTTACATTACCTTATTCCCACACTATTTCTTTCTAGTTGTATCTCTTACTGCTTCCCCCTTAATCTTTTTGGGTTTTCCTACTGGGTATGTATATACTCACACCTAAATGGGATTTTTCCAAAATGTGACTTGTATTTTTTATACTATAGATAGGTTGATCCGGATTTTAGAAATCTTAGGGATACTGACTGTGTGGACTGCATATGGTTGTAAGGGTTGGGATACAGGAGCAGGGCTCTATTGGTTTTTTACTCTTTTTCCGTTTCATTTAGGTTGGGACTTGTTTCTGGTTTTGTCTTCTGCTTTTCCCCTTTTAAATTTCAATATACACTACAATACCCTTTGTACTATCAGTAGGATCATGCATGTCAGTTTCATTTATAGTAGTTTTATCTTTTATTTCCTTTCCCTCTGCACTTTTGAATTGAGTTCGTGGCATGTATGTTTGCAGGTGTTTAGGAAAAGGCGTCCCCTAGTTGTTATGACTTCATTTATAGTCACCAATCTCGGGCCTATAGAGGTGGGATTGGGGTAGTTACGGCTCAATCTCCTCTAGGGTCGGGTCATGACAATGGGCCATGTTCTTTAGTGTGGATCTAGCCACCCACATGGTCACTGAAATTTCTGTTTGAGAAATTTTTTGACATTACATATGTATCCAAGAGATATTGGATCAATTCCTATAACATATATATGATATATATAAACAATAAAACCCTTTCAATGTATCATCTGGTGACCACATGTGAAATTTATGGAATTTCTTGGCCCTCTTCCTTTTGAATGTGAAAGGGTCATTAAATGGTGTAATTTGAAACCTTGTTGAAGGATTCAAATTTGGTTATCCATTTTTTTCATCCTATCATTTGTAGCACTGTGGGGGACACCCAATTAACATCAAGACCCATTTTAGTGGACAAGAAGTTTCACCGGGCTTGGGCAGTGTGTCCTTATTATATTACAAAGGAGGTGACACAGTTGAATGGTCTGGGTGGGTGATTGTAGTGGGTCTGAGTATGTGTGAAATCAGTTCACATTGGGTATGATGTCCTAAGATGGTCTCCAACATGTTTTTTTGTGGATCCAGAAACACCCAACATCTCTAGCATACATGATTCGTGGACCTTCTTTCCAAAAGCAGGCGCTCGTTGGATGGCCACTTGGCCAATGACACTGGAGGACTCTATTGGTCTAGAGGATGGGAGTTCATGCTCATAACACCCTTTGGGGGGGATTATTGAATATTCTAGAACAATCTTATATATATAATCAATGTTCATATGTCCATGAATCCTAGGTTATTTCCCTGAGAGTGTTTTAATAGATTAATCATGAGTTACAAGATCAATCATGGATGAGCACATATTAGAAATTACCAAGACAATTCTAGTGCAGAACCTATGATGAGGTGTTTTAGAGTTTATCATAATGTTGGGAGGTCAGAAGATTCATTGATTCCAGGATATAAACCATGAGTCTAGCTTCCAACATATCCTCGTAAGAGGAATCATAACACACAAGGTTCAGTTACACTTAACTAGGCACATCACATTTAAAGGTCATGTGATGAGGACCCATCCTTGTAGTTTAGCTTCATGCGGTAAGGCACTCTAGGGGAATGGTGCCTAGCCAAGATCAAATAGGGGGCTTAAGCCTAGCTGGCCTAGGATTCCCAGTAAAGGTACAACCTCCTTTGTGAATATGACCCTACTGGGGATGTAGGTCCTTGAATACTAGGGTGATTTGGATTATCGGTTCATACCTCAAGGAGGCTTCCTATGTATCCAAGTTAGTTGAAAATCAATGAAAACATAGTTCTAGAGAAGGGACTTTGGAATTATAGCTTCCCTTTTGTGGAAACATGATTGGGGCTTACACTATTGAGGTGGACCTTTTTGGAATAGTCATGGTAGGGCTTATACTTAAATAGGATGCCCTAGTGAGTTGGAAATTTTTTTTACTAAGATATAATTCTAAGGAGAACACCCCTTGAACTCAGGAATTTAGATATTTATCCTACATATCCATGAAATATATTGAATAATAGATTTTTGAGTTCATTATACGTGGTCCTTATGCGTGAAAGCATTCTATTTAAATGGGGGAATGATCTATCATTTCATGGATGAGATTATATGAAGATTAGGCCTAGATAAAGGCTTATTATGTATCCTAGTTTTGTTGGGAACTAGATTTCTCATTTTTCATGATTGGTTTGTGTGAATTTCATATCATCACAAACCTCTAAGACCACGTGAGTCATGATCTGTGTGAGAAACATGAAGATGTGAATGATTCAACAAAGAATCACTTTCTCTTCTCCAATAAGGGAACAGGAGGAGGGAGACATTGGATTAGGGCGTGGGGTAATGAAGCCTTCAATGTGAATGAAAATTTATGGTCATTAGGTCTATACTAAAAGGATAGGGGCTTACTCTATAAGGGATTTCCTGAAATGGGTATTGGGAAAGGGGAGGAATGTTTCACCTCCTTAATAGGAGAAGCAAGTGTGATTTCATTTACTGATCAATATCAATCATTGAATATAAAATAAAGTGATCACCCTTGACCCCTAGAACAAGGAGGTCCATGTCAATATCTCAAGGATATACTCCATGTTACTATGGGAATATAGGATTAGGATCTGTCTTGGGGTCTGTACCAATGTGGGGACTACCTTCAAAACTCTACTTACCATTGGTATATATACTCAGAAGGGTGTGCTAATGCACTTGATGGTCCATTCATATGTGTACTGTGCCTTAGGAATATGATTTTTCCTGACGTCAATGGAATGGTTTTTAGAGAGGACTCATATGATAGGGGGTATATATAAATTTATAATTCACACCATAAGATAGAAAACCTAAATCAAACTTACTCTACCTAGAAATTGTTCATCTGGGGTGGTTTTCCCTCCCCAAAGTGATTTCTTATATGCATTGAAGGGCCATCCATGTACCAGGGTGGTACGTAGACCTTGAATTCATCTGTGTACTCGAGTGGTATGTGGACGTGGATGTGGTCCGTGTACAGAGGTGGTATGTGGACCTAGTTTCCCACTGTTCGGTGGAATGCTATGTAGGGATGGGTTTTTTTCACATACATATGTGCTATGTGGTATAATGGTTTGAAAAAGGTGAGTTGATCCTATAGTTTGTGGAAAATTTATCCATGAAGGGTTTAGGGTTCATGGTTCTCCTTTTAGGTTTGTGGTTTTCCCATATTATTATTTTTTCTTCTCTTTATGGATCATGGTGTGGTTATACCTATTAAAAACGGATTGTGGTTTCTATCATCGTCGGTTTTTCTCCTTTCATATCTTCTGCTCATTAATTCCAATAATTCCCCCACCCTAAACCAATATTCCTATCTCCAATCTCAGATCCCATTGGGGTCCCTTTATAGTGTGATGAGGAGGTTGTATCTATGGACACATGACACCATTTTCAGAATCCCATGAAAAAATTACCCATCGCGCAGACGACTCAGTCAATCGAGGTTAACAGTGATGCAGTTCATGGTGGGAGAAATCACCATCTCACCCTAGCGAATGATGTTTTTAACGGGGCGCTTCCATCCTTTCCACCCCCATAAACTGCTCAATCTGTGGAGATAGTGTGTGGGGACTTAATTTTCCATCCTGTTTTCGCTAATGTCGTGGTCTGTGGGGCCGTTGTTCTTGGGTGGGATTTCCCTATATCAATTCTTCCAATGATGTTGGTCAATATTGACCAGCCCCATTCCTCATACATTTTTTGAACTACCTAGCTCATTGGCCAATGCTTCGTGGGCCAGCATTTCTCAAGACATCAGGGTAATGCCTGGTTCGTGGTATGTACCTTCCGCAAACCTTTACCACTAATCAGTTCATGGATCAGATTTACCCATTCTTATATTTGAAGTTCATAAATATTCTCCTCAAATTTTCATACCCACGTGTATATCTTTCCTTTATCAAATTTTCTGGAGGAATTTTTTTTATATTTTTCGGGACCCTACAGTAATTTATATCAATGACAATTAAAAATATCCCTATGTTTTATTTTTAATCATTTTTGTTTCAACATATGGAAAAAATGATTATATGAGTGAATATAAATATCTATTTTTATATAAAGGAATTGAGTTTTATAAATAAAATATTTTGAATATTTTGAAGTTATATAATTACCTTAAATTTCTTTTCAATTCTAAATCAATATTAATTGAATAAACATAATATTATAATAAATGATTTTAATAATATTAATTTGGATATATTTTTTATAAGATATTGTATATTACGAATTTAATAGATCTATATGATATATTATAGATGTGTGAAAGAATTATATTTTAATTTCCACATTGTATTAATGTATTTTAAATCAAATTAAATGAATAATATTAAATTTTGAAATAATGATATCTTTTTTAATTAATTTATTATTACATTATTTAAAAATTACATAAATGTTAAATAATCAGAAGGGGATAGTATATGGTTGAATATATATTCTAATTTTAATTTGTGGTAAATTTTTAAGTATTTTGATCTATAATAGTCCAATTAATTGTTTAATATTTTGAGAGTTTCCAAAAGTGCCCCTACCTTGTAAAAGGAACCTCATCCCTTATTTCCTCAAACCACTTAGAAAACATTAGTTTAGACGAAACCATCCCAATCCCCCTCCCAAATTCCCTTACTTATTCTAATAGGCCATAATTTTGGAAAAAATCCAACCTAAGGAGTCCTTTTGTGCAAATCAAAAAAAAGATAGAGGAAGAAGAGGTAATTATTTTATCAACTCTTTTAATGTTCTATTATTATTCTATATCCTCTTCTTGTGTTATTTTAAGAATAATGAAATAAATATAATATTATATATATTATGAAATGTTATTATGATTATGGGACAACCATTTTCTTCTTTTTACCCATCCTACCCAAAAATAATATCACCAAGCATGTGTACATACAACTTATCATCTTCACACAATTGTGTAACTTTTTTTCAATATTACATGACATTAATTCATTTTAATTAACATAAAATCCATTTCCATACCATAAATGAAATGATATCATCGCTCGTGCGTACGTATGACTTACCGTCTCCACGACATGATGAGATTCATCCCACACACTAACCATTCAAAAATGATTATAAAAAATATATATAATGAATAATTATGAAATATATGACAATTAAATTTTATTCGAATTATATATATATATACATTCTTCTATTTAATACGATAAGAAAATGGAAACCGGGTTCATGCGTACATGTGGCATACCATCTCCATGAACATTGTCTTCAATTTCAAATATCTATCTATTATATAAATTTATATAATTAATTTCTATAATATAAATATCATGTACTATTTTATTTATGAAAGTAAACCATGATCTAATTGATATGATCAATTGTAATAAGTCAAAACATGTATGATAAACAAAATAGTTTGTACCCAAAATGTTGTTTTAACTTGAAATTGTTACTATATTGGTAATATAAATTCATAAATGTAATGGCCTGAATATTTTAATAATTTTTTTTCATAATTTTGTTTGTTATTTTATTTTATTCTCAACAAAACATTATACTTTATTTCATGAACTGAGTATACTTATAATGAGTCCTTTGGGTTTTGACTATTATATGACTGTTGGTCTATATGGACATTGGAAGCTATAATGTTTTTATTATTGTTCTTAAATACAACTGATCATGGTAAATTAATATAGAAGAATATTAGATGTCCACAACCAGTAGAATCGAGCCATACAAATCCCATCTTTTAGAGCTTGGGAAGGAGGTCGCATCACTAGGGTTTTCACTGGACCAAGCCCAAGCTGAGCTCCACCATGTGAAGTTTCAACAGAATTGCCTAAGAGATAAGTTCAAGCTGATAGAAATTACCACTAGAGATTTTTTTTTGAGATACACTAAGATTATACACCATTTCACACCTTACACTTAGGTCCTATGCAGGTGTTATAAGGGGCATTGTAATGAGAACTTAGTTACTTTGTGTAATCATTTTCTATACATATTATTGTTATAATTTATTATGGTAAAGTTTGTGAATTTAAAATGTCCAGATAAATGTAGGATGAGTTTACAGAAGTTCTTTATTGTTGATGAGTTTTGGAAAAATAGTATTTAAAAATATCTTTTTGTATATTTTAAATAATTAAAAATGTGATATGATTTTCAAAAAAAATGTTCTACTACAGTTGTGACTAGTAAGAGATTTAGAGTCTACTAAGATCATCTTAATTTTTAGTGAAGAGTAATGTATGAATAGTAACATAACCTTATTAATATTAATGAATAGTAAATTGACCAAAAAAATAGAAACTTTACCTATTAATGTACAAATACAACTTAGACATCTTAAAAGTGGAAAACGATCATAGTATAAGTTTTGGTATTTTTATATGTCATAAATATTTTATTTATAATATTATAATTAATTTAATAATTTAAAATGGAAATTTATTTTCATAAAATGTAATCATAAATTGTTACCTTATTTTCATATAGTATAACGATAATTTTATGGGACCTTGATTACATTCTCAAGGTGTTACAAAAAGAGGTATTATTTTAGAGTTTTTTTGGAATAAATAATGGATTTTTTAAAACATAAATTAAAATTATTTAGAAAATTATTTTCCTAAAAATTAGTTCATTTTTGAATTTTGAGCATCAATATTTGGTTAGGGATAATTTATGTTATTTTTATAAAATGTTTTGTTTTTTTGGTAAATTGTAAAAGTACATTTTTGATTTTTATTGTGATTAATGATATCATTAATGATATAATAATGTTGTAATAATTCTGGTAGAGTTTTTAATAGTAATATATGTTATCAGGTGTTCCTAGTGTCAAATACCATGGGAAAGCCCATGGTTTTGCAAATACTACTGATGACGTGTCCCTTGGAAATTAATAAAATATTCCCTCACTTTTTCTATAAATACCAACTCATTACTTCATTTCATTCATTAAAAATTCATCATCAACGATGATCGTGTCTTTTTACCTCCCAAGGATTCCTTCCAAGCTTCTCTCATGCCTCCCAAGGTTCAAGCCTTCATGATTTAGAAGTTACTCTTCAAGGTAAGGGAACCTTTCACCATCCTCTTTTAATTAATGACTTCGTTTATGTTATGTATGCTAGTTTCCATTTTATTTTGTGTGGTTATATTCTTATATATCCTTATTGTAGACCATTTCTTGTCCAATTTATGAGAGACCCTTTCCACACTTATCAACTGATTTTCAGAATTTTTACATGACACTGTTAGGCTATCAAATTTTCATAAAAGAAATCACATCTCCTCTTTTGTTTTGAGTTTCATTTTCATATGTTATCTCATTCAAATATGCATACCATGATCTTATTTATTTTAATTATGTACGCATACTGTATTATTCTTTATTTATGAGTGGGGAATTTTGTCCCATTTCTTTTTATTGTTTTCTAAAACCATGTTATATAGTTGTTATGCTGCAGAATTTTCATCTGAAAACCTATCTCTCTTTTTGTCAATAAATTCTATTATTTTCTTTATGTGAATACCCAACACCATTTTAGTTTTGGGTTTCTTCATAAAGACATAAAAATTTTTCATTTGGTTCTAGATTTGACATACATGAAACCCTCATTCTTTTTCCATGGGTTATAAATGGTATAATGAACATTTTTTAAAGTAGTTTTTAAAGCATCAGGATTTTGACATAAAACCCATTTCTTTTATTCTATTTCGGTTATTTATGAAATGTATGATTAAGATATTTTTAGATCACATCAAAATAAAGATATATTAATGGTGATTCCTGATAGTTCTCCAATTCATCGGGTAACAAATTTAATCCCTAGAGATGACAAGTTTCACGATACCTTGGTAAATAACCTTGATAATTTTTATGACACCTTGGGGATGAACCTTGGTGATATGTTCATGAATGTCTAAATTAAATGTTTTATCCACATATTCAAGATATTATTCATGTTTGTTTCATTTTTATATTCATATAATTCCATTTTTCTTTTCTTTAAGTTTTTCATCATGTTCTAATTGATATCACAAATAAATTGATTCCCTTGTTTTCCTTACAGGGCCTTCTGCTCACCCTTTCCTTTGATATATGTCTCCAAGTTATGAGATATAGTAATTGTATTTTAGGATGAACCTATTAGGAATACATACATGTTTATTATAAGAATTGTTAATTTTTCATGTATATTGATCCTAATTTCCATGATGTTAGACTATAAATATCCTCTATTTGTAAAGTGTAATGATATGTTATGTCACAAAAAGGCAAGATACCATAATAAATAAATCATATATGATACAATAAATATTATCATGATATTTCAAAATGTTGATAATTTATTAAAACAATTTTACAAGAAATTCAGACACGTATATAAGGAATTAGACCTAAGGTAAAGGATAATTTCATAAGACCGTTATTATCCAAGGTTGTTTATATGTAAATATCTACTAGGAAATATTTATCATCAATGTCCATGTTTCATAAATTGTATTTAAAATTATCATATACAAGTTTTTTAAGAAATTATTAGCCTTGTTTTAATTTTTATAAATTGTTTTGAATGAAATCTTTTCATCATTTTCTAAAAGAGGTACTTTATGAATTTTTCGACAAAGTCATGAAGGAATGTTTTTAACTTATACGGCACAAGAATATATTTTCGTAGTATTCAGAACATTACATTCTAAAACTTTCTATACAATCTAATAATATTATTTTCTATTGTATTATTTTCTTTTTAATTTTTAATTTTTTTAATGAAATATTTTCAATAAAATGTTGTTTTCTCTAAACTTGATTTTAATGATTTTGTTAGCTTTTTTTCATCTATTTCAACATACTTTGATGAATTTTATTATTAATTGAGGAATATTTGTTATTGTACAGTATTCCATATTGTATTTATGGTTTTATTATATATTTTCCTGTACATGTAATATTTTGTTACTGTTCATTTTTCATAGTTAAATTATAAACATTTACTATGCAAGTTTTGATAAGAATGTGTATGTACTGTTTCAATCTTTTCATATGAGGAATGCATTGGACTTAGTAATTGATGTTAGGGGGAACTATATACTCTCGATGCATCGGAAGGTCTCATGACACTAACTAGTGTCTTGGAATGAGGCCTTAATGGTATGTTTATGTATGTTCTTAGCATGACGCATTGATAGTGTGGTTATGATGCTTGGTATTTTCCATTCCCTCATTATTAGATTAGTAATTGATATTACATGTGATTATTCTACTAGTATAATTTCTATGTTAATGTTTAAATGGATCTATTTTATTTATTCTTTCTATATTATGTTCTTATTTATGTTTAAAAGACTTGTGTTTCAGTTTGTTACTTTCCTTAAAAGTTTATGATTATTTATGAAATTATATGTAGTATTTTTTAACCTTATTGAGCATATGAGATCAACCTTTTTTATGTTTTATTTTCCCAAGATTCCAAGAAGTGTATTATGATTGATATATATGGTTAATTAAGGATAATAATGGCGTTCTCAAATATTTATCCATGTTACATTGGGTGTTTTTAATTGTAATGAAAGGTTTATGTATGTAATCTACTTTCCAAAAATTTAAACTAATCGGTCCATTAGGATTTGAATCCTTGTTTTCATGATAATGTATTAAAATAATTCACCGGGTCCATGCTTTTGGGGTCGTGGCAATACAAAGATGTGTGATTTTTTATCGTGCTCTTTTTTGGCCATATAAGGTCGATAATGCCTTCATTGATCATGGATAATTATTATTATTATTATTATTATTATTATTTACATGGTCACCTGTGTTATATACTCTTATACCAGGAATAAATAATTAAATGAACACATGTATAGAGACATTCAATATAGGATAAATTATTTATGGTCTTCCATGTGTCTATGTGGAACCTGGGCATGACATGGGTTGTAATTATTTATTGTTTTACACTGATATAACTACACACTATTAAATTCTTTATTCACAATATGGATCTGTATATATACTATTGGTGGTGACTTATTGAGTTTATATTACACACTATCTAGGCCATTGATGGTACTTGTAATATTATATTATTATAGTTGTGGACAGGGGGATGTGCCCATTTACAGATGTGTTGATTCATGTATTAAGATTGGAGTTGGGTAGTAGATGATTGGGACAGTGCATGGGATGCATGGATATTTTTTGGTATTCTTTATTGTTTTATATTTTGTTGTTCACACCTATAATTTATCATTTATAGAGATATGGCATCATTATTTTATGTGGTACTCTTTCCACATTTGAGTTCATTATTTATGACTCGGATGTTTATGCTTGCTTCCCTTATCTATTTATTATTACTACCTCTGTTACATATTTACTCAATTTTAATCACTATTATCCTTATTACCTAAGGTCATAGTCATCACCCTGAGACACCTTAGGCCCTCGCTTATAGTCGACAGACTCTAGTGTCTGATGACTCATGATTAAGGCCATGTGTTCAATGAGTATGAAAACTGTTACCAGGTGAGATGATTTTGGACATCATAGTACTACAACAAAATAATTTTATTAATAATGAATAATATTAATATGAGTTTATTATATATTGGAAAATTATGTATTTAGTGATTCATACTCAAGATAATTGGTTTCTTAACTGGATTTATTTTTCATTAAATTTTATTACATATCCATTTTCTATGTTATGAAATTTTATATTGGTAATTATCAAAAATTATTTTATGTTTTATTTCCACTTATTTTATATGGATTTACATTTTTTATACATGATTCTTCTAGATTCAGTGATATTTTCTTTTGGGTTAACAACCAATATGGTTTTTTTTCAGTTTCAATGTCTCATTATTAAATTGAGATAGATGTAGACATCATGACCCGAGAATGTTTTCTATTGAATATTAACATAAAAATCCTGAAACATAGAGAAGATCATTTTCAAAATAAATATAATTGATTTAATTGATAATAAGAATGAATATATAATCTATGGTTCTTTCTATGATGATGTTATTGATCGTCCGAAACTCTATTTTATATTAAATTCACTTCATAGGGAGGGTGTAACATAGAGCCCCTATAGTAGTGATCCAAACATGGCCAATTGATCTATGAACTGAACTGATTGATTATAGAGTTCTAGTGGGAAATATCAAAAATCATGCATTATTATTTTTTATCACATAGAGTTCCTTCAAGCATGAAGTATTCTCTTGTGTTCTTCTTGTTATTTAGAGGGTGAGAGAAGGAGGAATCTAGAGAGAAAATATTTTTTCACAACTGTTATAAATACTCGGTTAAACCTACACAATAGATTAATCCATATATTAATAGAGTTAGGGTTATAGTTATAATGTTATTTGATTTCACCGTAGCCCATAAATAATATAAAAACCCTTATCTGACCCATTATATATAATAATACTATTAATATTTTTCTATTGTGAGAACTAGAAGGAAAAATTATAAATATATTATTATAGGTTTTCATATTACTATTTATCTATAGACAATCTGGGTCTACTCATCATCCTCCCCATTTTTAGAATACCCAAAAAGAATTTAATTAAATATTTATCCATAATTAAATAATTTATTCATAGTGGAGTAAATAAATATGTATTAAATATTCAAAAAATAATGTAAATATTCAATTCAGAGACTGTAGAATAAATATTTATTGAATATTAAAATAATATAATAATTTATTTATTTATTTATTAATATTTATTTATTACCATTTCAATATTTGAAATAAAAAATACAGAATAAAATTATGCCTTGGTGTTTAGAATTATAATTATTATATTAATTATTTGTAAATGGATTTAAATTGAGATAAATGGAAACACTTAGTCTCTGAACCTTTAGACATCAATCTCATTAGCATTAGGTGGGAATGCCTAAATTCTATTATTATTATCTTGAAATGGTTTATTTTACCCAAGGTAAAGAAGTTGATGTCACAATATTGATATCCACAAATGAATTCTTACTATGTAATATAATCTCATTTTCATAATATCTCATCAAACAAGTCTCACACTCATGTCATCAGCCAATGTTCTTGATATATCATTATATAAATATTTTAAATAAACTCATCACTAAACCATGGACACAAAATGTAAAGTAATATTTGAATTTAAATAAATGGGTAAATATATAAACATCAATAAATGCAGAAGGTACAAATCCTTCTTTAATTTATCTAATAATAACATTTCATTTTTGATGCACCTGATGCACTCATCCTCCCATGAACATATAGTGTCATGATTTACGTCTGTACATCAAAGTACTTGAGTCATTAAAATAAATAATAATAATATTAAATTCTACATATCATTACACATACTCACACAAACTAATATTTTGTGACACATAGTCAGATTGAATTCCTATCGTTAGGTCTCTTCTCATAATCTCTCATCATAGGAATTACCAATTTTGAAATTCATGAGATGAAGTATCATATGGTTATGAGTACTCTCTCCAGCCATAAAATATTATATATGTCCTATCATAGTATATTATACAATCATATAAATATATTTAATAATATCTTAAGTAATTTTCATGTTTCTTATTAGAGTAGGGAACTATTAAAACCTAATGAATTTTAGAGATACTCTAGGAAATTGATACTTTAATGTCAATTATAATTATGAAAAATATGTAAAAATATGTTTCATTAAAATTAAAATATTCTAATAGACATGTAATCCAAAGTACTAATTATTTATTCTATAACACCAAATCTAATATACTAATACATGGAATAGATCCAACTTTTTTTGAATTTAAGACCACTAGAACTCACATTATGATCTTTTTTTGATAAGATAATGATTTATTCATGGGTATATCATGTAATTATTCAGGGATACTCTGCTCATATTGATTTCCTAACTTTGAAAAATATCCCTTAAGAGATTATTCTTCCGAAGTATTTTTTTTATTTTCATGTGACCTTAGATCCATTAATAGATCCACCGCTACAGTATTTTCATAATATTGTGTGATAGGTTCATTATTGAAAAGAAAAACATCCAGATCTTGGATGATGTTGTGTTTCCAAACTGATTCCTTAGATACTCTATATGCCACAACATACTCGTACTATACTGTTGAATCTACAACCATGGCTAGTTTTGATCTCTTCTAGCTCAAATCTCCTGCATTAAGAGAGAATATATATCCTAAATACCATTTTGGATCACCTTGATCTATTTTGAAACTATCATCTACATATCCTGTGATGAATAATTCATCACCACCACCATAAATTATGAAAATATCATTATTACACCAATATATATAAGGATGGTTCTAACTTCAGTCCAATGGTGGTCACTCGAGTGATCATGATATCTTCGTACCACACTTAAGTCATAGGGAACATCTAGACTCTTACATAGAATAACATACATGTATGTATAAACCAATTTATGATGTATATCTAAATTTCCTCAAGTGTCCGAGGACACAATTTCTTAAAAATATGAATACCATGTGACAATGTCAACATTACCCAATAATATTGTTTCATATTGAATCTCCTCTATATCTTTTAAATATATATAATTTCAGTTAGTCCATGAATCCTCTTATAAATATAATCATCGATCTTGATCATATGAATGTATTTTGTTTCATCTAAGTCCTTCACAGAGATTCATGTTTTTCACTAGGGATTAACAAACTGTAAGACTGGTATTTTTTTATAACAATAGCATATTATCAATATAAATTATTACAAAAACAACGGAACTCTGAATATATTGTTTATAGATATAAGGATTTAATTTTGTATATTTTAATCAAATTTCTATTATGGATTTATCAAAATAAAATTTCCATGACCCGGATGCTTTCTTTAAACCACAAATGGATAGTTGTAATTTTCATACTGTGTTGGAATCCCTTAGAATCAAATACCCTTCAGGTTGTGTCATATAGACATATTCATTAAGGTTATCATTAAAGATGTTTTTTCTAAAATATTTTTAACAAATAAAAATGTCATGGTAAGTAGTAATGGAAAGAATAATTATGATGGACTTAATTATAGAAACCTATAAAAAGGTTTTATCATACTCTACACCTTTAAAATTTCTTACCTCTTTAAAAACCATTCATTCTTTATAAGTTCCAAATTGTCCATCCATGTCCAATTTCATATGTAATAACCATTTATAGATAAATATATTTACGTCCAATGAAGGATCTACCAAAATATAGAGTAGGTTTTGGTACATGGATTCTATTCAAGAATTCATTGTTTATTTCTATTTGGTAATGTCTATGACACGTACTTCTTCACTTTAGCTTTTAAGATCACTATTTTCAACAAATAATGATTAACTATCCTCAATTACAAGAAAACTGTCTCTTTCGGGTTATCTAACCTCTCTTATATTCCTACATTGTATTCTTTTTCTTTAAAAATTCTTCTTCAATAGGGATATGTAGAATTTTTTCTTGTACTAATTCTTGTGTACCTTGTTTATATACTTCATCAAATTCTATCTCACTACCACTATATCTTTTAGATATGTTCTCCCTCCATAATAATGATATGTTTTTACCACTATTATCTTTATGTTTTTCAGTTAGAATGGGTAATATACACTTATTTCCTTGGGGTATCCTATAAAGGTACACTTTATTCCTAAAAGTTCATGTTTATTTCCTAAAGAGGACTTAAAAAATTATATTCATCCCCACATAGGTATGTATAACAAAATTGGTTTCCTTCAACTTAATAATTGTTATGAAATATTATCCTCCACCTTTTATGGAATATAATTTAGTATTTTGGATTTTTTATGTAACATGTATCCCAAAATGAATAATGGAAGACTCACATGACACACCTTTGATCTCACCTGGTCAAACAAGGTGAGGTTTTCCCTTTTACTTACACCATTTCACTAATTTGTATAAGGATGAGTGATTTGTTATAGAATCCAAAAATTATATAAGTAATCATTAAATACATGATTAATATATTCTTAACCATGGCCTAGGTAGAGTTTTTTAATCTTGTTACCAAGCAGGTTTACAACTTCATTATAATATTTATTAAATTTATCGAAATAATCGAACATTGACCTTATAAAGTAGACATTCCCATATATACTAAATTCATCAGAAAAAATGATGAATTACGAGCACCCACCCCTCTCATAAAATACAAATGGTCAATATAAATCGTTAAGAACTAATTCTAGATTATCCTTAGACCATTCACTTTTTCCACTCCATGGGTATTCTGTCATAATTTCTTATAAACATTGTAAAGAAACTTTGTTCTTAATTTTTCTTTGGGATTTTATGAGTACGCAGTTTCTGACGGCACCTGATTCCGAGGCCCGGTGTGCCCAGAATAAATTTTTGAAGTTTAGCTTGGGTACGTTCAGTGAACGAACGACCGGGATTTTCTAACTTTTGAACCGGTGCTCAGAATCAAAATCTGAGGGCACCGTTGAAACCGCAACACCGTTATTTTCTTAAGAAGACCTTTTTCAAAGTTGCGTTTGGCCGGGAAGAGTTTTTTAAATTTTGTGGATTAAGACTACAGAGAAATAAAATTGTGCTACTAATTTTATTTCTTTTAAGTGGTTAAATCCTAAAGATGGAGGTTGGGTGGAACTAACCACCCATGTGAGGTTAATAGTGTGATGGGTCCCATACTGGCCCCCCTCTTCAAATCCCCTAAACACCCTATATAATGTTAGCAACCCCCTTAACGTTTTAGACCTTCTCTCTCTCTTTAATTTAATGCCAACACACCCATTAAATTAATTGAATCTCGTTAATTAATTAAATGAGGTTTTTGAATTTTAAAATTTTTGGCAAGTGTGGATAAATTAAGACAATGTATTAATTTGTTTTTGGTTGTTTCGTTGTGTGGAGTCTAGGGAGAAAATAAACGAGGTCTTGAAGAACATCATCCTCCACGTTAAAGAACGCGAATGATATCAAGACCTCGACGAAGAACGTTGTCACCGCAAAGGAAGATCGTCGTGCCGTCTTCTGTCCTCTCCGCAGTCAGTGAGAGACGCCTTTTCCGAAGAACGATGACGCACCAACCTTCGTTCTTCTTTCTATATCAAAGGAAGGAAGACGCCACTCTTCTTTGGGCGTTCACCGACGATGTGTACCGAGCTACACCCCGCGACGCCACTTTCTGTGACGATCATTGATCGTCAACTCGTTATCGAGGTAGGGGTTTGAGTTCAAATATTTTGGATTAAATTTTCTCTTGCTTGGCGAGGATATTTATTCTTTTTTTATGAGCGGCCTATTACTGTTATGACGGGAGGAGGTCGGACCGCACGAACATGGCCGGCCCTCCTCCCTCTTTGTTGTTGTTCTTGATGCGGCACGAACAAAGGCAGCTCGGTGCAACGGCACCGCACGGGAACATGGAGAATCACAGCGAAGAAGCGTGGCACCGTCGCGCCGTGCCAGAGAACCACGAGGAGACCGCGGCCGGAGCAGGGCTGCGGCAGATGTGCACGGCGCCATTGCACCGCGTCGATCAGACCAAGGCCGCGGCGGAGCAGGACAGGGCGGCCGGAGCTGCCGGCCGCCGATGCACAGGGGGCGGGACCGGTTGGTCCCGCGCGACACCCTGGTCTGCCGTTACGGCCGGCCAGATCTGGAAACCGGGGTTCGTAACCCTCGGCTGGCAAGGGAATGTGGCCCCCATGTGGGGGCTTCCATTTCAATCAGTGGGGCAGCGCCCCCCCCCCCCCCCCTTCCATGACAACTCGGCCGAGCCGAGCTGTCTGGCCAGGCGGGCCGCACCCACGCCAGGCCAACCGGCTGCGCAGGCCGGGCTGGGCCACGCTGGCTGGGTCGAGTCGCGCCCACCGGGCCGGGCCACGCCCTAATGGCCCGGACCCCAACCCGGGTTGGGTCGACCCTGTTCGGGCCGACCCAAGGGGTCTTGGGCTGGGTCGCTCCGGGCCCAAAACCCCCTAATATCGGACAGCTTCATTTAAATGCCAGTAACGTGGGCTACAGACCTCTGATCGACGCACCGTCAGTTGCGATACGATCCTTGGATTGAGATGGCCGTTTTGGTATATTACACTCTAGGTTTCAGAGAACATGGAGTATGGTCGGGTTGGTTCAAACACGAAACCAACCGGGCCCTCAGAGCGGAAACGCTTATAACTTGAGCTCCGGGCGTCCGATTGATGTTCCATTGACTTTGTTGGATTCCTTTCAGTGAGAGGGACATTTTGAATTACTCCGCTCGAGGTTTGGACACATTTGGAGTATGGTTGGGTTGGTTTTTACTTAAAAACCAATCGGGCCCCTGGGACGAAAAAGGCGATAATTCTCAGACTGGGCGTCTGATTGACGCGCCGTCTGTCGTGTTGAGTTCCTATCGATAAGACGGAAATTTGGGATTCATTAAATCTAGACTATGTGTCAGTTGATGTATCGCCCCCTTGGCTCGTGGAGCGGACCCTCCTGAAAATGAGCATGCTGTGTCCGGGAACCCTAGAGCTGGTTGCGACTACGACGACGATGACGACTGCACTGAAATCTTCCGTGGGTTCGGCAACGACGACGACTGCACTAAAATATTCTATGGGTTCGGCAGCGATGAAGACCGTACTGAAATCCTCCGTGGGTTAGACGGCGATGACTACTGTTTTTGTATCTTACGTGGGTCTGACAGTATTACTGTTCTTGTATCCTAAGTGGGTCCGGCAGTATTTGACCTCTTTTGTAGTATCCTATGTGGGTCCGACAGAGTAGCTGGACTTGTATCCTACGTGGGCCCAATAGCTTAGCTGGTTTAGTATCCTATGTGGGTCCCAGCATAGATGAATCAGTGGCTACATCTGATCATCTCTATCACCTTACGAAGAAGTATACATGTGTGATCTGAGTTTTGACTTTCAATCATTATCTTCGATATGATTGACTTGCTTTACTATGTGTATTGTGTTGTGCTTTTCAGTGTGGATTGGGTTGTACTAACCTGTGTGGACGTGATCGAACTTGGGCCCAGATGTTGGAGATGAACTGGAATTGTTGACTTAGGTATATGTATGGTCATATACCTAAGTAGTGTTGGATGATACTTCGTGATTGTATCTTTCCATTGTGGATTATCCTTTGTGGATTCTGGGAGACCTTTGGGGGTCTCAGGATCCCTACTGAAGAGAGTATACTCACCACTGTGCGGGCTATGCCCGCACTACATTGTGTTGGATGCAGACGACGGACAGTGCTGATCGTGGTTGAGGCTTGTGGAGCAGGTCGGTACCTGGAGGTGGACCACTGGGCGGGACGTACACGGAGCGAACTGCTGGACCCGAGGAGCTGAGGAGGCTATCTGTACCCTCCCTTCATGTGGGACTTCTAGTGGATGGCTCGATGTTGCTACATTACATTCAGTTTATGTACTTTCCCTCCATTTGTACTTTACTTTTAGTTTGGGTTTGTATTCTGGCCCATTTACTTTCCGCACATACTATTGTACCCAGTTTTACTTAGTGTTTACTTTTGTTGGCTTATTCTGTTGTGTTTGTTTACTTTATAATGAAATTACTTCCCCATATTCCGGGATTTACGCCTCTGGTGCTAGTCTCCAACCCCGGGCCTATGGGAGGTGGTCTTGGGGTAGTCACGGCATGGGTCCCGATGACGGGTTGTGACAAATTGGTATCCGAGGAGTTTGGTTCTACCACAGAACTCAGGACTCTGATCTTTCTTATATGTGAAGCAATAGTGTTAAGGTTGTTGATTGAGTTTATCAGTCCAGGGATTCCAGTGTTGGTGCGGCAGACGCCGTATTCATACACTAGGACCCTGACTTCTGATTTCCAACTCAATGCATGAAAACATTAATTGCATGTGTGTCTAAATGGTTTTCATTGTGATTACTTTGTGTTAGCTCACCAGGTATACTGTTTTGACCGTGGTGCACCTGTTTCTTTTCAGGATGGCCCCATGACGGCAGCCAACTAGGGTTCCGAGCATTGTTTGAGACGACAGCTCACTGAGCGACGAGGCATCGGTGCAGGGCCCTTTTATAGCGGGGGCACCAGCAGTACCTATACCCACCGAGCCACCGATGCCACTAGCCCCAGCCGCTGAGAGTTCACATCACCATAGTGAAATGCACGAGTTTCAGAGTCAGTGACCTCCCAGGTTCCGAGGGGAGACGGTCCCTCAGGCAGCCAAGGATTGGATGGAGGCAGTTGTTCGAGTTTTCAGTCTTGTGGGGACACCAGCTGACCTCATGGTGATCCTTGCAGCGAGCCTCCGGCACGCGGTAGCAGGCAGATGGTGGATCTTGATGCTCTAAGTGCATGACGAGGAATCTCTCCTCTTGATGGAATTTGAGAGCCTCTTCCTCTCGGAGTTCGTCCCAGCCACCCTCTATGTGGTGCGCATCCAGGAGCTACTATAACTACAGTAGGGAAGCATGACGGTCGCCCAGTACTCGGTGAGATTTACCGATCTCTCACGCTATTCGACGGACATCGTATGAGACCCATTCTTCTGGGACCGAACCTTAGAGCAGGGACTGAGGCATGAAATCAGGGAATCGATGATCTCCCTCAGCATTCTGACATAGGCAGGAGTACTAGAGCGAGCCCTTCTCGTAGAGAGAATCCATGCTGAGCCTACACCACCAGCGAGACATACCGCAGGGCGGCATGTAGTAGAGTCGTCTGCAGCTGGTAGTCGATGGACATCATGGGGGTCCAGGCAAACCAGACCATCAGGAAGATGACCTTAGGACACTGGCTTAGAGGTGCAGGGCACACGGCGCAGAGCCAGCCTTCCGAGGAGCAGACAGTGCTACGCATGTGGCGGGCAGGGCCACAAGGCTTGTGACTGCCCGACCCATCGTGAAGAGGAGTAGCAGACGGTTGAAGGTCCACCAAGGTAGAGGCAGAGGGTCAACCGTGGTGGTCCTATAGGAGCAGGCGGATGAGGCAGAGGAGCTGGACGACCAAAAAGTGGTGGGCATCTCTTTGAGGATTTACCACCACCACCACCAGGAGGTCCACCCCGACCACAGGGAGCTGGTGGGCAGAGACAGGCTCAGCTTCAGGAAGCGGAGGCCTACGACCACGGCGCACCAGAGATGATTTGATGTACAATATTTGTCTACTCCACCCTTGTTGCAGTTCTTATAGACACAGGACTGAGTCATTATTTCATTGTCACTGCCCTTGTTCGGAGCTCGGAGATTCTGACGGAGCCGTTGGCTCGATTCTTACGGCTAGAGACTCCTACGGGAGCAAACATGACGATTACACACTGGTTCCGGTAGTGTGAGATTACTCTAGGAGGTGAGAGATTTGGCTAGGATCTTCTTGTAGCGGCATCGAGGCCTTACGACGTCATATTGGGAATGGATTGGTTATCTACAGTCCATGCTCAGATCGACTGTATTAGGCGCAAGGTGCGATATGTTCGTACCGATGGGAGCAGGTTCACCTTTACCGGCGAGAAGGGAGCCTTAGCAGCACAGGATGGACTCACGCAGAGGAGAGGACAACCGATCACTCATCAGTTGTCTAGCCTCATCCTAGGAGCAGTTGACATGCATAGTCCTAGTTTTCCTACAGTGGTGGATCAGTATGCTGACGTTTTCCCTGATGACATTCCAGGACTACCTCCTTGCAGAGAGGTAGACATTTATATTGACTTGTACCCTGGGACAACGCTGATATCCACTCCATCATATTGGATGGCTCCCTATGAGCTTCGTGAGCTATGGGTACAGCTGGAGGACTTGTAGGTCAAGGGATTTATCCGACCCAGTGTCTCACCTTGGGCTTCCCCGATTTTGTTCTCCATGAAGGCAGACGGGAGCTTGCGACTGTGTGTCGACTATCGTCACCTGAACCAGGTGACCGTAAGGAACATGTATCCACTACCGAGGATTGAAGATCTCTTAGATCAGCTTAAGGGAGCATGGTGGTTCTTGAAGATAGACCTCCGGTCAGGCTATCATCAGCTAAGAGTTCGGGACGAGGACCTGTAGAAGAAGACCTTCAGATGTCGGTATGGCCACTATGAGTTCTTGGTTATGCCTTTCTACATAACCAACACTCCATCAGTGTTCATGGGTCTCATGAACAGGATCATTCAGCCATACCTCGATCGATTTTTCATGGTCTTCATCGACGACATTTGGATATACTCGACCACTAAGGAGGAGCACGCCTACCACTTGCAGGTTGTACAGGACACACTCCGAGAGAACCAGCTTTATGGTAAGATCTCGAAGTTTCAGTTCAGGTTACTTGAGGTCCACTTCGTGGGAAACATCATCCCTGAGGTGGGAGTTGTGGTGGACCCTGCGAAGATCATGGAAGTTCTAGCTTGGGAGCCACCCAGGAGCGTGACAGAGGTGCGGAGTTTCTTGGGTCTAGCTGGGTACTACCGGAGATTTGTCCCAGACTTCTCCAGAGTTGTAACACTGATCTCAGCTTTGACGAAGAAGGGGAAACCCTTCGTGTGGTCAGATAGATGTCAGCAGAGCTTCTAGGAGCTGAGATAGAGGTTGACCAGCGCACCTATCTTGATGCTACCATAGGAGGGAATAGGGTACGTAGTCTACTTCCATGCATCAAGGACCGAGCTCGGATGTGTCCTCATGCATGAGAGACCAATGATTGCCTATGGATCATGACAGTTGAGGCAGCATGAGCATAACGACGCTACCCATGACCTAGATTTGGCAGCAGTGGTCTTTGCTATGAAGATGTGGCGACACTATCTGATGGGCGAGCACTTTACAGTCTACTCTGACCACCAGAGGCTCAGGTACATCTTCTCGCAGAAGGACCTGAACCTGAGATAGTGGTGATGGCTTGAGTTCCTCCAGGACTATGACTTTGAGATAGTCTATACTACTGGAAAGGGTAACGTAGTAGCCGATGCTCTCAGTAAGAGGATGGGCATTCAGCTACTCGGAGAGGCGATGGAGCAGCTAGCTGCTTTGCAGATATACTTCGTGGATCGAGATGGAGCAGCCTTTCTTCAGTCACTCACAGTCACTCTTCCACTACTACAGCGGGTCAGAGAGGCACATCATGGGGATGCCGACTGTGAGACGCGGTGTGCACAGATATCCTCAGGACAGGCACCTGATGGATTCTCTATAGGGGAAAATCACGATGTCCTTTTCAAGGGATGTACCATGGTACCAGCTGCTTTATAGGAGGAGGTACTGAGGGAGTTTCACACTTCCCCTTTAACGGTACATCCAGGAGTGGAGAAGATGTACCAGGAACTCAGACGACAGCACTGGTGTTCGGGTATGAAGAAGGCTATAGTAGAGTTCGTTTCTCGATGCGTCACCTACCAGCAGGTGAAGGTGGAGCACCAGGTACCAGCAGGCTTGGTGTAGCCCTTGGAGGTCCCTAAGTGGATGTGTGATGGGATATCTATGGATTTCATGACTGGACTTCCATGTACTTCCAGAGTTCATGACTCCATTTGGGTGATTGTTGACCGACTCACCATGTTAGCCCAATTCTTACCCATCAGATAGAAGGGATCAGTAAAGAGTTTGGGACGTCTCTATTTTCAAATGATTGTACGACTTCATGGTGTTCCATCATCTATCGTCTCCCATCGAGATGCTTTCTTTACTTCCTGGCTTTGGAAGGGGTTTTAGGAGGCATTCGGGACGCAGCTATGTCTGAGCACCTCCTTTCACCCTCAGACGGATGGTCAGATGGAGATGACCATTCAGACTCTCGAGGACATGCTCCATGCATGAGTCCTCGACTTTGGTCATATATGGGAGGACCACCTACCCATGGCGGAGTTCGCGTACAAAAACAGCTACCACTCCACCATCGGGATGGCACCATATGAGGCATTGTATGGCCGACCTTGCAGATCACCTCCGTGCTGGAAAGACCCTGGGGAGTCAGCACTTGTGGGACCAGAGATGGTCCAAGCCATGACAGAGAAGGTCCAGGTCATCCAGGAGCGGATGAGGATAGCTCAGAGTCGGTAGAAGTCTTCTGCTGATAGGAGGAGGAGACCACTAGAGTTCGAGGATGGAGACTACGTCTTCTTGTGGTTCTCACCTCGACATGGATTACAGAGATTTGGCCGGGGCAGCATGTTATCTCCACGCTTCATCGGACCATTCCAGGTTCTCAGCAGGATAGGCAAGCTGGATTATCACCTAGCTCTACCACCTCAGTTGCACCGGGTGCATGGCATCTTCCATGTATCTCAGCTGAGGAGATATGTCCATGACTTGACGCATATCATCAACCATGGGGAGCTAGACATTGACGATGGGGTGACTTTTGTAGAGGTCCCGGGGGAGATCGAGGATCGACAGGAGAGGGTCCTATGTTGGTGGTTGATTCCTCTAGTTCACATCAGATGGTAGCATGTGAACCTCTATAAGATCACTTGGGAGCGGGAGGCTCAAATGCGTGCTCAGTATCCTCATTGTTTCACCTAGTTTTGTGTTGTATCTTTGCGAGGATGAAAAGACCTAAGGTGGGTGTAATGTAAAGTCCCATAAATTTCAAGGAAAATATTTTCTTAATTTTCTTTGGGATTTTACGAGTACGCAGTTTTGTGATGGCACCTGATTCTGAGGCCCGGTGTGCCAGGAATCAATTTCCGATGTTTAGCTCGGGTACGTTCAGTGAACAAAGGAGCGGGTTTTTCAAACTTTTGAAGCGATGCTCAGAATCGAAATCTGAGGGCACCGTTGAAACCACAACGCCGTTATTTTCTTAAGAAGACCTTTTTCAGAGGTGTGTTTGCTCTGGAAGACTTGTTTAAATTTTGTGGATTAAGACTACAGAGAAATAAAATTGTGCTACTAATTTTATTTCTTTTAATTGGTTAAATCCTAAGGATGGAGGTTGGATGGAACTAACCACCCATTTGAGGTTAATAGTGAGGTGGGTCCCACACGATCCCCCGCCTCTTCAAATCCCCTAAACCCCCTCTTTAATTTTAGCGACCCCATTAATGTTTTTTCCTTCTCTCTCTATTTAATTGAATGCCGACACACCCATTCAATTAATTGAATCTCGTTAATTAATTAAATAAGGTTTTTGAATTTTAAAAATGATGGAAAGTGTGGATAAATTAAGACAAAGACTTAATTTGTTTTTTGTTGGTTCGTTGTGTGGAGTCTGGGGAGAAAATAACCGAGGTCTCGAAGAACATCGTCCTCCACATTGAAGAACGCGAAGAACGTCAAGACCTCGACGAAGAACTCCATCCCCGCAAAAGAAGACCGTCGTGTCGTCTTCTCTCCTCTCTGCAGCCGGTGAGAGATGCCTTTTCCAAAGAATGACGACATGCCATCCTTCATTCTTCATCCTGTGTCAAAGGAAGGGAGATGCCGATCTTCTTCAGTCATTCACCAACGACGTGTACGGAGCTACACCCCATGACGCCGCTTTCCGCGTTGCTCGTCGATCCTCAACTCGTTATCAAGGTAGGGTTTTGACTTCAAATATTATGGATTAAATTTGCACTTGCTTGACGAGGATATTTATTCTTTTTTTTTGAGATGCCTGTTATCATTATAACGGGAGGAGGTCGGACCACATGAACACGGCCGACCCTCCTCGCTCTTTGTTGTTGTTCTTGTTGCGGCACGAACAATGGTAGCGCGGTGCAACGGCACAGCACGGGAACATGGAGAATCACGGAGAATAAGCGCGGCGCTGTCGCGCCGCGCTGGAGAACCTCGAGGAGACCGCGGCCGGAGCGGGCCCACGGTGGAGGGGCACGGCACCGTCGCGCCGCTCCAGTCAGACCATGGTCGTGGCCTGTGGCCGCGACGGAGTAGGAGAGGGCAGCCGGAGCCGCCGGTCGTTGGTGCACAGGGGGCGGGATCAGCTGGACATGGGCGACACCCTTGCCGGCCGTTACGGCCAGCCAGATTCAAAAATCGAGGGTCGTAACCCCTACCTGGAAAGAGGAAGTGGCCCCCACGTGGGGGCTACTATTTCAATCTGGGGGCAGCGACCCCCCCCCCCCCCTTTCCGCAACAGCTCGGCCGAGCCGAGCTCTCTGGCCACGTGGGCCGCACCTACGCCAGGCCAACCGGCCGCCCAGGCTGATCCGGGCCATGCCCTAATGGGACAGACCTGGACTTGGGTCGGGTCGACCCGATTCGGGCCAACCCAGGGGGTCTTGGGTCGGGTCGGTCCGGGCCCAAAACCCCCTAATACCGGACAAGTTCATTTAAATTCCCGTAACGTGGGCTACAAACCTCTGATCGACGCACCGTCAGTTGCGAAGCGATCCTAGGATCGAGGTGGTCGTTTCAGTATATTACACTCAAGGTTTCAGAGAACATGGGGTATGTCCGGGTCGGATCAAACACGAAACCAACCGGGCCCTCGGAGCAGAAATACTTATAACTTGAGATCTGGACGTCCGATTGACATACCGTCAGCTTTGTTGGATTATTCTCTGTGTGAATGACCTTTTGGATTACTCCGATCGTGGTTTGGACATAGTTGGAGTATATTCGGGTTGGTTTTGACTTAAAAACCAACCGGGCCCCTGGGACGAAAAAGCCGATAACTCTCAGACCGAGTGTCCGATTGACGCGCCATCTGTCGTGTTGAGTTCCTATCGACGAGACGGAACTTTGGGATACATCAACTCTGGACTACTTGTCAGTTGATATATCGACCCCTTGGCTTGTCAAGCAGACCCTCGCGGAAATGAGCATGCTATGTGCGGGAACCCTAGAGCTGGCTGGGACTACGACGACGATGACGACTGCATTGAAATCCTCCGTGGGTTCAGCAGCGACGACGACTGCACTGAAATCCTCCGTGGGTTCGGCAGCGATAAAGACCGTACTGAAATCCTTCGTGGGTTCGACAATGATGACTACTATTCTTGTATCCTACGTGGGTCTGGCAGTATTACTATTCTTGTATCCTACGTGGGTCTGGTAGTATTTGACCTCTGTTGTAGTATCCTATGTGGGTCTGACAGAGTAGCTGGACTTGTATCCTACATGGGTCCGACAGCATAGCTAGTTTAGTATCCTATATGGGTCCCAGATTAGATGAATCAGCGGCTACATCTGATCATCTCTATCACCTTATAAAGAAGTATACATGTGTGAGCTGAGTCTTGACTTTCAATCATTATCTTCGATATGATTGACTTGCTTTCCTCTGTGGATTGTGTTGTGCTTTCCTATGTGGGTTGGGTTGTACTATCCTGTTTGGACATGATCGAACTTGGGCTCGGATGTTGGAGCTGAACTGGAATTGATGACTTAGGAAAATATATGGGAATATACCTAAGTAATGTTGGATTTTAGTTCATGATTGTATCTTTCCTTTGTGGATTATCCTTTGTGAATTCTGGGAGACCTTAGGGGGTCTTGGGGTCCCTACTGAGTAGCGTATACTCACCCCTGCATGGGCTATGCCCGCACAATGTTGTGTTGGATGTAGACAATGGACAACGCTGATCGTGGCTGAGGCTTGTGGAGTAGGTCAGTACCTGGAGGTGGACCACTGGGCGGGCCGTACCCGGAGCGGACGGCTGGACCTGAGGAGATGAGGAGGCAATCTGTACCCACCCATCAGGTGGGACTTCCAGTAGACAGCTCGGTGTTGCTGCTTTACTTTCAGTTGCTGTAATTTCTTTCCAGTTGTACTTTACTTTCAGTTTGGGTTGGTATTCTGGCCCATTTACTTTCCGCACTTACTATTGTACCCAGTTTTACTTAGTGTTTACTTTTGCTGGCTTACTCTGTTGTGTCTGTTTACTTTATAAGGCAATGCCTTCCCCTTCTTCTGGGATTTATGCCTTTGGTGCTACTCGCCAGCCCCTAGCCTATGGGAGACGGGCTTGGGGTAGTCACAGCACGGGTCCTAAGCATGGGTGGTGACAAACATGCATAAAATACACTAAGCATTTTTTGTACAAAATAATCCTAATTACCATCTAAGTGTAATTTAGTCAAATTTTTTTCGTTTACATAACCTAGAAATTGATTTCATTGTTGGTTGTGGTATGAGTCTTGGGAACTATTTTATTTAGATATGCTTATTATTTAGATCATGTAATCTAACACATAATTTAAGGAACTGAACTTTTATAAAACAAATTCCCCTTATAAATGAATAAATTCCATATGAAGAAGTGATATTATCAAAAACATATCCAAAATTTTTTCTATTTTGTACCATTATATGTTATATATTATCATATTTAAAATAAAATTAATCATTATAACCACTAATAATATGTTCATTGTATAGTGACTATTAATATTAGTATATTAATGGTAATGACCAAATCCAATTTTCACATATAGACAATGTGTTTGCCTTAACCCCTAGGATCGTACCCATCTATCAAATATTCAAATGGAGATGGAATCAATGGTATTTTTTCTTAATAAATCCCATGATGAGATTCCAAAATTAAAGCAAGAGTGTAACCATTTTCAAGAGAAGTTCAAGCCTATTGAGATCATGGACTAAAACATGTTCCCTAAACCACCTCAAGAAATCCTCATCATTGTACACAATAATTTTAAGGATTATGCTGCTGTAATAGAGGGTTATGTATAAACACCCTACAATTATAGAGTTTAATATTTTTATTTTTAAAAAAATAATCATTATAATTATCTTTTCTTATTATTACTTTGCAATGATTTAAAAATGAGATTCCTGAAAATTATATTTCAATCTAACGAAAGACATATTTTATTTTTCTGAAATATATTGTTTCAATCAAGAAACACTTTTTGATTAATTATATAATTTTTTCAATAAATGTTATTATAGTAAAATATTCTTATTAAATAGTATTTGTTTAAATATAATAATAATATAATTTTATGATGTCAAATTTAATTCTTATTGTGGTCTGAAACTATTATCATCATGAAAATACTGTATTTCTTAATAAATAGGGATTTTTTATTCAAGAGTTTAAATTTTAATATTTATAAAATTGTTTTCATAGAATAAATTTTATTCTTGATATCGGAATTTCAAAATTATCCAATAGTGACTTTTTCATAATTTTCATAGATAGTTGAATTGTTGGATAAAAAGATATAGTATGCATTGTGTCATCATAAAATCCCAAAGTTATGTAATAAACACTATAATGAGTATTAATTGAGAAAATTATGTTTTACCTTTAAAATAATGGGTTTTCAATGAATTTAATTAATTTTTTAAAAGCATAATGATTCGTCCAAAAACTAAACTATATCTTGAGCTTTAATAATTAATTTTTTTAACATGAATTACTTCTACATCACCAAGGGTATTATTTTAATTATTTATGTTCAAATTCATATAATATATTGAAAGAATCCATGGTAAAAACCATTTTATGTTTTGTGATTTTCATTATTTTATCATATATATTCCAAACCCTATGTTATGAAATTATTAAATAATTCCCCTATTTTTTCTATAAAAATACTCATAAAATCTAATTATTATTCACTAAAAACCCATGTAGAAATAATTTTATCTACCTTTCCCTCTATATAAATCTCACAAGGTTCGACCAATCCCTTAAGAATATCTTATTAAGCTTCTAAAAATTCCTTCTCAAACTAAGGGATCATATCCTACTCCTCTTCATTCAAGAACCATATTTATACCATTCCTTTGGATTACCAATTATTTATGTTGGAATATGTTCTAAAAAACATTATTTATAACCTTATGATTTTGAAGTTATTAGAGACCCCTTTCACTTTCATTAAAACCAAACTTGAATACCTTTGTACTAAACTTATTATGAAGATGTTATCCTATGATTTTCCACCCAAAAAATTTGTGTAGTGAATAGTCATCACCATTTCCACTCATGTGTATGAACCTAGGATTAACTATAACTAATTTATTTAGGACTTCTATGTATTTATCTGAGACTCTTTAATCATTTAATTAAAGGTGATGAAATATGGACTTACAATTTTTGATCATTGTGGTACACTTATGCATATACATGATATGAATGTGATGAGTTTGATCTGAATTATATATCCCTTTAATGTGTTAGATAAGTTTTATTCTCATGAGATACCATTTTTGGTGAATGTAAGGTTATAATAAAAACATTATGATATGATTTATTGGTTTTTATCCTTTATTTATGGTTATGATGTGATGTATTATGTTTATTTAACATTTCTATGTTGTCTTTATGTTATAATATAATACCAGGTTTTGATGTTAATGATTATAATTGCCACCCATCTTATGTTACCTTGATATACCTATTGAATAACATGTATTGAATTAACTTATATGATACTTTTATTACTCCTTTAATGGGATTTATATCTCAACCCTTTCTTAGGTTTGTCCCTAGGTTGTCTCTTGTAGTTTCACATGATTCCAGGAATACAAGTGCATGTATTTGAGTTTCTAAATAATGGCGTTGTACCAATTTTCAGTTTTTGTTTAATGTATCTAAAATCCCAATAAAACATATCCTATTGATTTTTTTTATTTTATTACGCGTGTTTTTATATATTTAATCATGAATTTAGGTGTATTAATGATATGGGGTTTCAATGGTAGTATCAGAGAAAAGCAAAGTTATTTTTGGGAATTATGATTTCAAATCCTTATTCATCCTTTAGGGATGAGTCTAAACAGGGGAAAACATACCAAAATATTTGAAAAGTATAGAGTAATTGGTTTTCAAGCAACGAAACCCTTGTCTATATACAACAAGTGGATGTTTCTCAGGAATAGTTATTCCTAGAGTTCATAACCGCAAAAGGGGTGATGTAGACTTTGAATCAATTATCACATAGTGCATGAAATAAAGTACTTGTTTCAAACCTATTCTAAAACTCTCAGGGGATATTATTTCATAAATTCATAATCTCAATAAAATATATTATTATGGGAACAAAAATTCATATAAGATTTAATGCTAGAAAATAGATCATGAATAACTTCGATTAAAATAGATAAATTCATTAGTTAATGAAATAGTTTATTTATTATTTATACTTTTAATTTTTAGGATTTCCCATTTATTTTCTTAAAATATTGTAAAATTTCATCCGTAATTTTATTCTCTAGTAAGTAAAAGATTTGAACCAGAATAAAATACCGAAAGGTAGGATTTTTCTCGTATCATGAACTTAGGATATCCTATGTAACTTTGGTTCCATCCATTATTTTATATCATTTGATTTTATTAGATCTATTTAAACAACACCTCAAAACATGGATGTGTCTGTGAAAATTAAATATGGGAAGAAAATTTCGTCCAATGTATATAACTTATGCCATATCCATATTATCATGCTTAATTTACAAGAAAATATCATGATACTCTTTTGGTAGAATATGATGAAATTATGACATGGATTCGATATAATTATATAGATCCAGTTGAAATTAAATGTTCAAGAAAATAAGACTTCATATTATAAACATCCCTTTTATTCAATAGATGTGTTTGTAAGAGGATGAATCTCCTTTGGTATAATTATTTCATGAATGAATTATATGTCTTTATGAGCAATCATATAAATCTGAAATGATTGAAACAAATGAAAAGATCATCTATGAGAAATTCAAATTATAAGGAAATATATTGATGTGTTTTAGGAATAATTTGTTGTCCTTCCTTCTAGCTATGAGGTTGAGTTTTTAATTGGTATTATATATAGATCATTTATAATATCCTTAGGCCCATTTATAATGTCTACTATAGAAAATGAAAATACAAAGAAGAAACTACCAGAGAATATAGATAAAGGGTTTATACACCCATGTTCATCACTATGGGGTGTGGTTATCATTTTCAAAAGGAATAAGGATGGTTTGATATACATCTATATTTATTATCATAATGATTACAAAAAACTAAAACATTCCATGAATTAATGACTTGTCAAATCAGTTATGTCGATCCCAATACATCTCCAAGATAGATATTTGGTCAGGATATTACCATGTAATGGTGAAGGAAGAGGATATCCCCAAGATTAATTTTATTACAGTGTATGGGAACTAGGAGTTCATAATGATTTTATTTAGAGTCAGTAAATCACCAACTATCATCGTGCACATATTGAATGGAGTATTTAGGGATTTACTTGATATATTTTTGATATAAATTATAGATGATATTATTATCTACTCCAAAAGAAAGTAGGAATATAATGACCATTTGGATTCTATATTGAAGACATTTAATAAATAAAATTTGTATGCAAAGTATAGTAAATACATGTTTTTAATGAAAAATGTAATATTCATGGGGAATGTTATCACTATCAAAGGGGAATTAAAGAATCCTTCAAAAATATAGGCAATTTAAGGATTTAACAATCAAAAATCTATGATGGAAATCCATATTTTTATTTATATTCGATATGTACTATCCTCAATTTTAAAAAAAAAATATCAAAATTTTCAATCCCACTAACAATGATAACATAGATAGTGGTAATTGTTTTTAGAAAATGATTAATATAAGTAGATATTTGAAGTGTTAAAACAGGGATAATCAATGCATCTATTCTAACATTACCCACTACTGGAGAAGGATTTCTCATCTAAAATTATTTCACCAATAATGTATTGGGTTTTTATAGCATCCCGCCTTTTTATAACATAACTTTTCATTACATTTTACAAAACCAAGGATCCTTAAGGTTTAGTGTCTTGGAAACCAGGAACATGAAACATGAAAACATAAAAAACACTTCTTAAACACTTTAAAGGCTTCTCCTTATGTTCATCCTAGGATCATTACTACATCTCATAACCTGGGGACATACATCAAAAGAAAGGGGTGAGAAGAAGGCATAGTAAGGGGAACAGTGGGCAACATTTAACATGTAAAATTGAGATACATCAACAAAGTCATGAAAAATTACTATAAGTCATGAGAAAGAAATAATGAGGCATATCATAATACAAATAACGTATTTCATAACTTGAAGATGTGGATACAACATTTAAATTAGACAATCCTGAAAATATAACCAAGGTCCATCCCTAAGGTTTCATTTGAAATTACCATGTTAAACCCCAATGTATCGTTAAAATTTTAATCTCTAGTGGTTACATCATTACCCAATGCAATGGGGTGCTATCAGGGTGCACCCTTAAATTTGTAATCTCTAGTGGTTACATCATTACCCAGTGCAATGGAGCGCTATCAGGGTGCACTCTTAATTTGACATTATTATAATTTTTTTCACATATATCATCATAAAAAATTTCATAAATAACCCATATATCATAAAATAAATGGGTTTTATTTCATAATCATAACGTTTTAAAAACTACTTTTAAAGACGTGATCTTTATGTCACTTTAAACCCACGGAAAAGGAAAGCGAGTTTTCATATATGTAAATCCCAGAATTTAAAATATGACATTTTGATATATATGTGAATACCCCTATAGAAGAAAGATCTTTTAGTATTCACATAATAAAATAAGATATTTTGATAAAAAGAGAGAGACATTTTAAGACGAAAATTCTCCAGCATAATGGCTATGTTACAGGGTTTTAGAAAACATTGAAAAAAGAGGGGACATGGGTCACCTACTCATAAATGATTCATAAAAGAGTATAGGGTAATAATATAAAGGATATATGAACATGGTAATGAAATTTTAAGGACTTACCATTTGAAATGAAAAACATTGAAGGAAGACAAAAAAAAGACTTTTCTTCTGAAAATTTGGCAGCCTAACGGCGTCACTTAAACTTCGACAAAATAAATTTCCGAGATCAAAAATGGGTCTCTCATCATATGAAAATAATATATCATTATGATAGATATATATATCATACCCCAACATAATAAAAAGGAACTTTAAATACTTGACAAGAAAATGGAACTTGAAAATGAGAAGGGTGAAAGAATCCGTTACAAAAATTTCGGCAGTCTAACGGCGCCACTTAAACATTCATAAAACGAAATGATGAGAGTAGGAGGGGATATCTCATCATATGAACATGAAAATATCAGTAAGTGGAATATAAGATAACACCCCCAACATAAGAACATGGAGCATAAAAGAAATGATTTAATAGAGAGTATTTGAAAAGAAAGAGAGAGGTTGGATCCCTTACCTTAAAACGTATCTCTTATAACTCAAAGTTTGGGACCTTGAGATCTTGGGGGAACCTTGGGAGGACTCTTTGGGAGGTAATGATACCATATATTCGTCGGGGGAGAGTTGGGAGTGAAAACTAAAGGAGTAAAGGGTGGGTAATTATAGGGAAAGTGAGGGGACAAGGCATTAATGGTCAAGGGACACCTCATTGGTGGTATTCGCAAAACCATGGGCTTGCCCATGTATTTTCCGATGGTATTGACCAATTAGGACACCTCATACAATAATTAACCCCCTCTAGTCGACCATCCCTTAAAATATCTCTTGACATCATCATGATGCAGTCATGATGTCATTAAACATACCGAAACCCTAAAACTGTATTTTTACTATTCACTGAAAATTCAACTTTTTCTGAAAACTCCGAAAATTTCACCTTAACCAAATATCAATGGTATTATTTAAAAAATGAACTCCATTTTATAAAAATAATTTTCTAAATAATTTTAATTTAATTTTTAAATAAATACACTATTCACCGAAAATTCATTTTTTTCAGAAAAATCCCCCAAAATTACCTTAACATAATATCGATGCTCTGAGTTCAAAAATGAAATCAATTTTATAAAAATATTTTTCTAAATATTTTTAAATTAATTTTTAATTAAAATACATTATTCACCTTAAAAAACTAATACTTGACTAATAATTTCTGAAACAGTTATTTACCTATTTTATTGAATCTCATTACTTAATCAAGGTGCCTAGATTATATTAATACTTTATTCAAATGAGATTACTAATAAATTTGGTCACATTACTAATCCTAAGAATAAAATCACTATTCATAATTTATTATTCATCAAAAATTAAGTTGATCTTATTAGACTCTAAATTGTGTACTGAACATAATTGCAGAAGACCATTTTTTTAAAATCATTACACAAAATTAATTATTTATGGTTTACATAAATATTTTCAAATATCCTTTTACTAGAATTCATCAAAAAAATAGGCATACTATATTTATCTGTAAATTTGAAAATTCACAAACTTCACTATAAGAAGAAATCACAATTTTTATTTAAGTCAAAGGATTACATAAGGCAGTTACGGTTTCCATACATAGTCCCTTATAACCACAGCATAAGACCTAAGTGTAAGGTGTTCTAAGGTGAGAGAATATGAGGGTGGATCGACCAAAATTACACAAGTAGTAATCTTTATTAGTTTGAACTTCTCGCGAAGGTGATTCTGTTCTACCTTCACACGATGAAGTTCGGCTTGGGTTTGGTCCAGAGAAAAGCCCTGTGGTACTACCTCCATCCCAAGTTCCGTTAGATAGACTTCGATTGGACCGAGACTACAGGATGAGGCCATCGAATCTTCTTTCTATACTAATTAACCAAGATCACTTGTATTTAGAGACAATAATCGAAACTTTTAGTTTCCTGTGGTCATATTTACCAATTGTCATATAACAGTCGAATCCCAATGGTATCATTTTGATTATACTCATATTATCAAAACAGTTTTGTTGAGTATCAAATAAAATAACACAAAAAATTAGGAAACAAAATTTATTCAAAATTTCGGGTCATTACATTCTTCTCCCCTTATGAAATTGCGTCCTCTCAATTTTTAAAACTGGGTTTGGAAATTTCATTGAATGTCCCACATCGGAAAAGGAGTCAGTAAAACTATTACTAGAAAAGGAAGAAAGGGAAGTACAAAGGTCACCCAAGTTAACCCATACTAGGATTCCATGTGGGAAAACATGGATATGGAAGATAAAAACAAAGGGTCAAGTTCTGAGGGAGAGTGATGTAAAACATGATTAGGAGAAAGTTAACCACAAGAAAATCACAAACTTATGATATGTGTAAACGGTCCTTGATTACCAAGTTGAAAAATATAAACCAACAATATTTTTGTTTTACGTTAATTTTCATAATTTTGAGGAATTAATTTACTACATAGAGTAAGAACATAAGGAAATATACTTACCTTCAAGTATAGTTTCATCCTTTAATAATTTTCTACCAAAACTAATCTTTTATCCAAACGATGAGCATTCAAAAACACTTGGTGTCATAAAAAGAACCAGAATAATCTTCTAGAGAATCACGTAATCCATAAAAGATTAACTATCTATTTATTATATCTTTAAACATTATCCCAAAACTGAAGGGGTAAGATAAAACAATTCTTCAAAAATAAAGAATCCCATAAGAAGGGAAACTTTTTTAAATCTTCTAAATTCCACGGTACTACCCAATGTTCATCATAGACCATTCCATAAATAATTGTCCTTAAAATTCCTCAAAATACACCAAACGAAGATTGAAACGCATATACAAGAAGGATTTGATAACATAATCTTCCTAAATAAACTTCATCATTCATCTCCAAAAAAAAACTAACCACTCCTAACATCTTATAATAAAAGTCACTAATATAAACCTATTTTCCACAAGATTGGGTAATCATTTCCATAAGTAACCTATATTACTATAAGTTCACATTAAATTCATCTATTCTTCAAAATATTAGTCAAAATTTATTCCTCAAAGAAAATACTATAGTAATCTATTTAGCATGATCATATAGGGTTCCCAAAATAGTGAACGTCTTCCAAAATAATAATCATCTTTTAATCCCATAATCATCTCTTTTTTTGGAAGAACAGCTTCACAACATCAACATGTTGTACATAACAATAGATGTTTTCCTTAATGATATAAAACCATCTTAGGTAGTTATTATATGTTCTTAGAAAAAATTAATTATATTCTCATAGAGCATGAACTAAAATACAACATGACATAGACAATTATTGCAAAGATGTAACATGTACTTTAGTCATCATGATCCATCTCAGCATAGGACTTGCATTGTTCCCTTTTCCTTGAAGATTATTGATGCTCATCATGCTTCTCATCCCTTCCAAGAGAGCATTTCCGTGGATAGTGTCTACCTCCTCCACATTTATGACATTGAATATTATAAGGTACATTAGATCGAACCTTATCTCTATTCATCACATTATCCATTTTTTTGAAGCAGTTGGCTACTTTATGCCCAATCACCCCACACTTAAAACATCTCTCAGTTCCTTTGTGACATTCTCCTTGGTGCCCCATTCCACACTTTTTTCACAAAGGAAATTGAGTCTTCTTTCCATTATCAAAATTATCAGATGAACATCGTTGAGACTTCTTCTTCTTCTTACATGATGAATTTGGTCATTCAACTATGTACCAATTATTAATTGTGATTTTTTATAGCTGGTTTGGCATAATCACAATATGTTAAACTCGATCTCTGGTCATCTCTCTCATATTAATAAGTAAATCATCACATTTCGTATCACCTTGGTTGTGGGGACATGTTCTTCCATTTCCCTCTATTAACTATGAAAAGAATTTATAATTAGGGGCTTAAATACATAGCCAATAATCATGAAAATGAAACTTTAAGCATAAAAGGATAAACTTGTAGACGAAATGTATATCCTAACTTGTGATCCCCTAGGTTCCAAACTTGGTTATCAATGATAATATATTCTTATGTGAATCTTTATTTTATTTTATCTTTGTTCCTTTACTAATGGTTCATACAAATCTTATGAATTTACCAAATCATATCCCCTGGGAGTGTCGTAACCAAGAGTGCAGCAAGGCCTGTTGTCGTGTACCAGTTCCCGTTCGAGTCTAGCTCAAAGCGGTGTTTTCGGGATTTACCACTATGTACATCTATGCCAGAACCACCCCTACCTACTCGTATCTAGACAAGGATGTATTTTATTGGCAATCCCTTACTTAATACTCACCAAAATACCCGGAAGATTTCGTATATTTAAACATTTCTATAGGGTTCTTCATAATGTTCTCATATCCTAATTTCCACAAATAACAAAACCATCCTTTGATAACAACTATAGCATCCTGCCTTTTTATAACATAAATTTTCATTACATTTTACAAAAACTGAGGATCTTTAAGTTTTAGTGTCTTGGAAACCAGGAACTTAAAACATGAAAACATAAAAAATTCTTCTTAAACACTTTAATGGCTTCTCCTTATGTTCATCCTTGGTTCAATACTGCATCTCATAACCTCAGGACATACATCAAAATAAAGGGGTGAGAAGAAGGCCCAGTAAGGGAAACAAGGGGAAACATTTAACATGAAAACTTGAGATACATCAACAAAGTCATGAAAAAAACATCAATCCACAAGAAAGAAATCATGAGGCATATCATAATAAAAATAACCTATTTCATAACATGAAGATGTGGCTATAACATTTAACTTAGACAATCATGAACATATCACCAAGGTCCATCCCCAAATTTTCATTTAAAATTACCATGTTAAACCCCAAGGTATTGTTAAAATTGTAATCTCAAGGGGTTACATCATTACCCAATGCAATGGGGCGCTATCAGGGAGCACCCTTAAATTTGTAATCTCTAGTGGTTACATCATTACCCAATGCAATGGGGCGCTATCAATGTGCACCCTTAATTTGTATTTATTATCATGTGGTCCACATATATCATCATCAATAATTTCATAAATAACCCATATATCATAAAAGAAATGGGTTTCATTTCATAATCATAACGTTTTAAAAACTGCTTTTAAAGACGTGATCTTTATGTCACTTTAAACCCACAGAAAAGGATAGCGGGTTTTCATATATGTAAATAACAGAATTTAAAATTGGAAATTTTGATATATATGTTAATAACCTTGTATAATAAAGAGCTTTGAGTATTTACTTAATAAAATAAAATAATTTGAGAAAAATAGAGAGACATTTACGACGAAAATTCTACAGCATACCGGCTATGTTACAAAATTTTAGAAAACATTGAAAAGAGAGTGGACATGGGTCACCCACTCATAAATGATACATAAAATAGTATAGAGACAGAATATATAGGATATATGAACATGGTAATGAAATTTTATGGATATACCATTTGAAATTAAAAACATGGAAAGAAGACAAAAATAAGATTTTTCTTATGAAAATTCGGCAGCCTAACGGCGTCACTTAAACTTCAAAAAAATGAATTGACGAGATCAAATAGGGTCTCTCATCATATGAACATAAGAGATAATTATGATAGATATAGAGATAATACCCCAACATAATAAAAAGTAACTTGAAAAAATTGATATGAAAATGGACATTGAAAATGAGAAGGGTGAAAGAATCTGTTACAAAAATTTCGGCAGCCTAACGGCACCACTTAAACATTCATAAAAAGAAATGATGAGAGTAAAAGGGGATATCTCATCATATGAAAATGAAAATGCAAATAAGAGTAATATAAAAGAACACCCACCAACATAAGAACATGGAGCATAAAATAAATGACATAAAAGAGAGTATTTGAAAAGAAAGAGAGAGGTTGGATACCTTACCTTAAAACGTATCTCTTAAAACTCAATGGTTGGGACCTAGAAGGATTGGGGGCACTTTGGGAGGACTATTTTGGAGGTAATGATACCATAACTTCGTTGGGGGAGAGTTGGGAGTTAATACTAAAGGAATAAATGGTGGGTATTTATAGGGAAAGTGAGGGGACAAGGCATTAATGGCCAAGGGACACATCATTGGTGGTATTGGAAAAACCATGGGCTTGCCCATGGTATTTTCCCATGGTATTGGCCACATGGATCACTCATACAATAATTCATACCCTTTAGTCAACCATCCCAAAAAATATCTCATGACATCATCATGATGCAGTCATGATGTCATTAAACATACTGAAACCCTAAAACTGTATTTTTACTATTCACTGAAAATTCAACTTTTTCTGAAAACTCAAAAAATTTCACCTTAACCAAATATCAATGATCTGTGCTCAAAAATGAAATCCATTTTATAAAAATAATTTTCTAAATATTTTTAATTTAATTTTTAAATAAATATACTATTCACTAAAAATTCATTTTTTTCAGAAAAATCCCCAAAAATTACTTTAACATAATATCGATACTCTGAGTTCAAAATTGAAATCCATTTTATAAAAATAAATTTTCTAAATATTTTTAATTTAATTTTTAATTAAAAAACACTATTCACCTGAAAAAGCTAATACATGACTAATAATTTCTGAAACAGTTATTTACCTATTTTATTGAATGTCATTACTTAATCAAGGTGCCTAGATTATATTAATACTTTATTTAAGTGAGATTACTAATACATTTGGTCACATTACTAATCCTAAGCATAAAATCACTATTCATAATTTACTATTCATTAAAAATTATGTTGATCTTATTGGACTCTAAATTTTGTACTGAACATAATTTCAGAAGACCATTTGTTGAAAATCATTACACAAAATTAATTATTGAAGGTTTACATAAATATTTTCAAATATCCTTTTTCTAGAATTCATCAAAAAAATATGCATAATATATTTTGTCTTGACATTTTAAAATTCACAAACTTCATCACAATAATAAATAAATTTTTTTATTTAAGTCAAAGGATTACACAAGGCAGTTATGGTCTCCTTACATAGCCCCTTATAACCCCAGCATAAGACTTAAGTGTAAGGTGTGCTAAGGTGAGAGAATCTGAGGGTGGCTCGACCAACATTTCACGAGTAGTAATCTCTATTATTTTGAACTTCTCATGAAGGTGATTCTGTTCTAGCGTCACATGATGATGCTCGGCGTGGGTTCGGTCCAGAGAAAAGCCAAGTGGTGCTACCTCCTTCCCAAGTTCCGTTAGATTGGATTTTATTGGCCCGAGACTACTGGATAAGGCCATCAAATCTTGATTCTATATTAATTAACCAAGATCACTTTAATTTAGAGACAATAATCGAAAATTTTAGTTTCCAGTGGTCATATTGACCAACAGTCATATAACAGTAAAAACTCAATAGTCTCATTTTGATTATACTCATGTTATCAAATGAAACAGTTTTGTTGAGTATCAAATAAAATAACACAAAAAAATTAGGAAACAATTATTATTCAAAATTTCGGGTCATTACAGTTTTGTACTCATGCGAGATGAAAATTTGATATCCAATACTTCCCTTAAAATAATGATCCCTAAGATAAACTACCCAATGCATGATTTTTAATTTTTTGTAGTGATCTTCAGGTTGGATATTTGGTTTAATTAATTCTATAGGGAAAATTGTAACACATAAACTTATTTTAAAAGACTCAATTATATATTCACACAGAAATCAGGTAATATGCACCAATGAAGGTGGTTAGAACTAATCAAGGATTATGTTTGTTCCATCCATCACCATATTGGTAAGGAGAAAAATGTGGAAAATAATCTGAATATAGTGGATGTTGAAACCCTATACATGATGAGGATTTGATGGGATCCAATATTATATTCATGCACAGGATGGAAATGGGTATAATAAAATGATCTCATCCTAACATTCTCAAAAAAACATATCAACCATAAATTATTTAGAGTATCATGGAGTCTAAAAAACATGACATAGAGTTATAGAAAAAGAAAATTAATATTATAAAGTTAAAATTTTCGAAATATATAGATATAATGTTTGGAAACCTTGATATATATTCTATTAAAACAAAAAAAATAGGAATATTATTGATAATTCACACTGAAAATCCATCTTTATCCAATTAGGAATCACTAAGATGCATATAGATCTGAATAAAAACATCTGCTGGGATAATATGATCAGGGAAATTGAATAGTTTATATCTCAATGCTTGGTATTCCAATAATTCAAAAAAGGATGATAAAAGTATAATGTTATTATGAAAACATTTCCTATACAAATATTTAAATGGGAGAACCTGACAATGGATTTTTGTTTAGTACTTTTCAGGATATCTAAAGTCAATAATGTCATTTGGGTGGTAGTCGATCACCTTAAAATGTTAGTTCATTTTATTTCGATAAATAAATATAACTCTATTGAACAACTCACCGAAATATATATAATATAAGTGGTAATACTACCTGAAATTACATTATACATTGTAATAGATCTATATTTGAGGTTTACCTTGAGGTTCTAGAAAATCCTTTAGTAAGTACAAGATACAGAGCTATGTTTCGATGTTATTTATCACCCTAAAATGAATGTTTAGTATGGGAGAACCCTAAAAAATCTAGAGGATATGCTAAGATATTTTTCAATGTATTTCCAAAGATTTTTCGATCAACACCTTCCCGGAGTAGAGTTCTCATATAACAGTAGTTTGCATTCCAACAGTCTAATGGAACCTTATGAGACTCTACATGGGAAGGGGTGTCAATATCTGACATGCTGGGATGGAGTTTGAGAGTTAAAGATTATGTTCTTTTATTTTATTTAAGATATTATAGAGAATTTTAGAACCCTTCAATGGTATATAATGTCTTCACAATGTTGATTGAAAGTTATGCTAATAATCATCAATGAGACCTAGAGTTTGAATTCTGAGATATGGTGTTCCTTTGTATATAAACATAGAATAAATTATTAGAATTTTAGATGAAGGGAAATATAATTCCAAGATACATAATCCCGATTCAGATTCTTAATTTCATCTTAGTGAATACATATTGACTTCACTCCCACCTAGCATGCCTCAAGTACATGATGTGTCCCATGTCTTCCTGTTGAGGAAGTAAATACCAAACCCTCACATGTACTTAATCAGAGGTGGAACTATTTTATAATTATCTCTCATATGATGATCAAATAGTGAAAATCTTATCTCATAGATACAATGTCCTACAAAATAAATAAAACTCGCCTGGTCAATGCATTATGGAATAACTCAAAGTTTGAGGAAGAAAAATAGGAAATAGAATAACATATGAAATAGAAGTACACTAATGTATTTTAGTGTATAAAATGAAATTTTGAGGGTAATATTTAAATAGTTTAATTATGTGATGACCGAAAATTTTATAAATAAAATTATCTTTTCAAATGAATAACTGCCTTATTAAGAAATGAAAGTATAGGAAATACATGCAAAAATTTTAGTATTTTAGACTGTTATAAGTTATATCCTATCATATTTAAAATATAATTATGCATGATAACCGTTGATAATATATCTATTATACAGTTACCATTATAATTAATATATTAAGGTTAATTATAAAATCCAATTATCATAGATTAAAGAAGTGATTGCCTCAGACACTAGGATTGTACCCTATAAAGCATAGCAATCAGAGGTTTTAAGGGACATGGCATCACTAGGAATTTCCTTTAACTAATACCAATATACTATTAAAAACAAAATCATTAAAAAACCAATTACAAGATATGTTCAAACATATCAAGATCAGGTTCCAAACCATTTTTTTAAATCCACCCCTAGAAAGCCCCACCATCACACACCCTACCCTTATGGGCCACGTTTGAGTAATACAGGGTTATGTATATAGACCCTAATAGTATGAATTTATATATATTTATTTTTAATAAAATAACGATTTTATTTATCTTTTATATAATTAATGTATAAATGATTAAATAATTTTTTTATATAAAATATATTTTGATACGATGAAATAAAAATTTTGTTTTTGGGATATATATAGTTTCAATAAAGTCCTAATTTTTGATGAATTATAAAAAATAAATAAAATTTATATTATTAAAATTTATATTTAAATGATATTAATTTAATAATATATTAATATATAATTTTATAAAGTGATTATTAATTTTTATAAGGGTTGGAAATTGATATCATCATAAAACTAGTATTTTCAATAAAAATGGAGTTTCGATTTAAACATGTAAATATTTGTATCTAGAGAATTATTTTGATAAAATAACATTTTTTGAAATTAAACTTTCTAAATTAACAAAAATTAAATTTTCCATAATTTTCTGAGATATTGGTATTTTTGAGTAAAAATTGAATTTGTTACAAATATACAGAACATATTATAACATCATAAAGCCCAAAATTAATATAAAAATAGTATTGAAAATTTATAGAAAAAATTATGTTTCCCTTAATTTTTTTTTGTTTTTTAAGTTAATTTATTGATTTTATAAAACCTTAATTATTGGACCAAAAACCATATTTTTTATGTTTTTAAAATTAAGTATTTATGAACATTGATCACTTCCACATTACAAAGGGTTCTATTTTAAATTATTTTAGTTTATATGCTTATAAATTATTAAAACCCAATCAACATTGCTATAATCCATGGGATGGTTTTTGGTTTGATTATTTTAACATGTAGAGTCAATAACCTACTTTTAGAAATAAATAAATATTTCCCCGCACTTTTTCTAAAAAATGAAAACAACTTTTGATTACACTTCAATAAATAAAACATTATATCTTTAATTTACTCTATAGTTTCCTCAATATATCTCTCCAAAGGTCAATCCAATCTATTAAGAAGCTCAAACTAATATTTTAGAATCACCCTCTCAGGGTTAGGGATCATCTCTTTCTCCACTTTATTCAAGAACCTACATTATATGATGCCTTTTACTTCTAATTTTTTATGTTTTAATATAATTTTACACATACCTATTACTATACCTATTATTTCCAAGTGATTATTTTCCAATTCCAATATCATTAAACCCTTTCATTAATCATTATGTACCCCCTTCTGGTTCCAAAATGTTCCTATAATTATTTATGACCAACATGTATATAGTGAATACCCATCACCATTTCCGATCATGTGTACTCACCGAGATTATGTTTCACTTTATTTATGGGGGAATTACATCGATGATACCCACACTACTTGATCAGTGGATTAAATTTTTTGAAATACATCCTTATGTTGTATGGTCCATGGGGAACACTTATGGATGTAAATGATAAGAATGTGATAGGTGGCCTTATAATTATATAGCCCTTAAATGCATCAGGTATTGTTTTTATCTCATTGAGATACTATTTAATGGGCAAGAGAGGTTATCCTAATAATTCTATGTTATGATTTCTATAAGATTATTATGGATATATGTTTATGATTCCATGTTTTATATTGTGGTCACATTCCCATATTTCCTTTATTCTACCATATTATATCATGATTCGATGTTCATGTTTGGGATTCTCACCCCTTTCATGTTACCTTAATACACCTCCCCTCTCATGTCTACTGCCTTAACATTTTATATGCTTTGATTATTCATTACATGTATTTCTCTATCACCTTCTTCTTATATACATCCCCAGGTTATCTGAGGCAGTTTTAGAAGATCCAAGGAATATAAGGGCATCTTTCAGAGGTTTTAAAAAATGTTGTTTTACCCTTGTTTTAGGTTATTTTGATATGTATAATTACCCAAATACACAAAACATCACATTATTTTTTCATCATATTAAGAGTATATTTGTGTATTTATTCATGAATTAAGGTGTATTATAGATATTTCTTGTTTTATATAAATACTCTTATTTAAATGTAATTACTAGGATATATGATATATGTATAAAATAAAATAAATTCTTAAATTGGAAAATAAATACATAATTTTAATGTATTCCTACATAAATAATATTTTCTGTAATATATGTAACATAATAAAAACCTTTTGAAACCAAATCTATTTACATCATCAATATCAGGTGGTAGTCCCCAATAGCCATAGTAGTACTTCTAACATTGATGTCTTCTCATAATTCTACCTCACCTCACTCAATCTTCCAAAATATTATTTGTTAATTTATTTTAATATATATATATATATATCTCTGTGTCTGTATGATAACTAAATGTTTTATATAATATCAAATTTTTAGAAACTGTCAAATTCCAATCAACAAATAACACACTTGATGCTTCCCCTTACTTCTTTCCTGGGTGTGTTATTTATTCTAGTGGCCCTTGTTACCACATCTAAAAAAAGAAGATTCATGTTACCTTTCTTTTAAATAAATATATCGCTTCTTGGAAGTTTGTTTTCAAGAATATTTAGATTTAGATAGTTTCACTTGGCCTTTTCTTTTTTTTCACCATAATAAAAGAATTAATTTTACACTTCAGCTCATTATCAAAATGGAAGGGAATATTGAGAAGATTTGTAAGGGAATTATCTATATTTTTAATATTATAATTGATAATAAATCTAGATAATATCTAAGGGAGTGATGAAATAATAATATTAGTGAATAGTTTAATAGGTATATTATACCCTGTAACCTCTATGTTATCAATGTAGCGAATGAGTTTTACTATCTGAGGTACATGTGTAACAACTTCTCCAAGTTGAATCTAAAAGAGTTCCTTGGATATATCAAACCATTGTTTCTTATCTCTATATTTTTATTGTCCATGAAGATGTTTGATCATCCTACAATCATCAATGTCTTTATGGACTTCATGAGTTCATTATACAAGGATGAAAGAATTAAACAATGAACATCTACAAAATCACACAAAATTTTATCATACATAGAAAATTTCTCATCAGACGCCCCTTTAGAAGTTAGATCAGGCATGAAGGATTCTAACATGAAATATTTCTATTCATGGAGAAACACAAACCATAGGAATCATTACAATTCCTATAAGTTACTTCCACTATGGAGAAAACCTTTCTCCAAAATTGGCCATAAGGATAATACAGTTAATGAACTACACATTATTATATAAAGTTAAAATAGTATAGTATTAGTACATTTCTTGACTAAAAATTATTTAAGACAGAATAATGATTTTCAATTTTATTAAGTATCCCACTATTTTATCAAGTCTTAAAATAACTCACCATTATTATAATAACTTTGAAATATATATAAGATATTCTAGTGGAATGGATCAATATTTTTCTTACCATAGCCAACATGAGGGCTCTATAATTTACATATAGGTATTTGGGTAATCATTTCTTTTCAAACTATGGGTCTTGTAACTTCGCGGTCTATTGAGTGGACTCATTAATTCAAAAACACTTACTAGGATTTCTTCTACAATTTAATCAACATTATATCATGTCCAGAGGGGGATAATTAATTTTAAATTTAAATGGGTAATTCAACATAACACCTTCAAAATAAATCATTAATAAAATCAATTGTTCAAATCTTGGTTGGAGATACACGTAGTTCGGTGGTATCATTCCTAATCAATTAATGGAATTCGTAGTCTAATATTATATTATGTCAAGGTATTTAATTTATTATGCATAATTATTTATTAGTTTATCTTTTAAAATTATTTTTAATATTATGTGGATTTTTCTAAAGTGATAAACCATGTTTTAATAAAGTATTTATGCATAATATATTTATTTAAATTCTATGTTTTCATATTGGTATATAATTTTATGTTATCATGATATTGCATCCATAAAATAAATCATGTGTAATAATGAAATAAAAAAATAACCCGATCGTGATATTTTCTAATGGATTAATTATTGAGTGGACAACAAACCAATCTATGACTTAATGTGAAAACTCATTTTTCTGGTCTTTTCATGCACTATAACATTCCCCCTTGTACACCTTTATACCACCCTAGTTGGTTTAATCTCAGTTCCATATTTAACTAAATCCATGAAAATTTGGATACACCTAATATTACATATGTTTATGACTTGCACATTTGTGAGGGGAAATAGTTGATTGATTAAGGTTAATTATAAAAGTAACCATGGAAAAACTGGTATTATATAATAAATTCGGTATGGATGAATCAAATTTTATCATGTATAAATTAATAATGAATAATTAAAAACTCATGAAATAAAATTAAATTAAATATAACCAACTTATACACAAGTTTTGGAAAAATATCTTGATCGGTCATACATAATATATGAAAATGAAAAAGTAGTGTGTCTAGAATCCATATCAATTCATTTTTTATTATTAAGTTAAAATTTCTTAAAATAATTAATTAATTGAATAAATAATTATCAATATCGTGATGAACATCTAAAGTATCACAGAGATACCCATCATAAAAAAATTTATGGAAAATAAATTAAATAGAAAACAATTATAGATAATAAAAAATAATTAACTGGGAATTTTTTAATTATTCAAAACACTTAGTATATACTCAAAAAAAATCTACTATCAATAGTTTAATTATGTTATTTAGTATACAATTAATTATTTTAATGCAATTAAATTTCCCCTTTATTGAGAGAAAACACACCATGTACTCCCGAGCCACACATCATATTCCTCAGCATTCATGTGTCTATGATAGACACCTAAGGATTTCACATACTTCTTAGAGAGATTATACAATGTGTAATGATGTGTTATATACCGTGTAGTCTTTTTTCCATGTGCTCAGCATTTATTAATAGTGTTTAAGAGTGTTTCTCAGTTGTATTACATTGCATGTACTAATGATCTACACATCATGTACTCCAATTTCTATATGTCTTCAAAACACACTATTTGACTCTGCATGTTTATTATATGTTGGAATTATTATGTTAAACAATGGTTCTATTGGATACATGTTGTGTGTCTCATTAATTTTCCTAGTTTCCAATAACATGTAGTAATAAAAAATTTATTTGACCACACATTTAGCATGAATTTAATCACTAAACTATATAGATTACACATGTGTGCACCAACTACACTTCTTTTACTCAGAAATATTGTGTACCATATTTTTATGAACAATATGGGATGTAGAAAATATGCACAATGTTTAATAACAACTAAGAAGATACTATATCTCATGACATGGATAGGTGTTGTGAACTTGGGTACCCGACCTGTGATATTACTACAGGTCATGTAACCTAATATGCCATTTACAAACATTGGCACCTCCCAATATTATCTCCAATTTTCCTTTATCTAATATTGGTCCATAAAAACATTTATATTCACAAAATGATATTAAAATGTATAAATCATGTTAATTAAAATTATTTTTAGAAGAATAAAAATATTGAAATTAAAACTAACCATAATTTTTTATATATGGTGAAAAATCAAATAAATAATTACAAATTTAAACATAACTATTTTATAACCACTTGATGGTTCTGGATGTACCAGAAACACCATTTTGGTGAATAAACATCAATTTTTTTCAAATTCAATGGATCATTCTCTAATTTTGGACGAAAAAAAACATCATGAATGATCTTACATTATTCACATCATTCATGAAAGGATTAGAGTAATTTGGAATCTATAAAGAAAAGTATTGAATATGATGATTCTCAATTATCTATTAACCCAATAAAATAGATATAAGCATTTATTTCTACAGTTCGATTTATGGTTAAAATATTATTTTATTACAAAAAACCTGTAAATAATATAATAAATGTTATCTATCCCCATATCATATAATATTATTATTTTTGTTATTATTATTATTATTATTATCTTAAAGAGAGAACTACAAGACATGATGATAAATATTGTTTTAATGAATTTCAAATTGATATCTATCATCCAAAAAATCAATGTCTTCTAATCCTCCTCGATATTTATAAAACACTCGAAAAAATATTTGGTTTAATATTAAAATATAAATAAATATTCAATTAATAATCTAGATAATAAATATTTAGTAAATATTTAATAAATAATGTAAATATTTTATCACAATATAGAAAATGAATATTTATTAAATATTATTACAATTAATAAAATTATTTATTTATGAATAAAATATATTTATTAAATTAAGAATATTTTCAAAAATTATGACTGAATAATATTTTTCCTTAGTCTAGATAAAAATATTTATTCAATAATTAAATTAAAATAGAATTCGAGTGTGAAAAATAAACACTTAGTGTGTGGCCTTCTATGAATGTTTCTTAATATAATTAGACGATATTTCCTTAAGTCCAAGATTAAAATATATCATTGATTAAAGAAAACAAATATAAATAAGTTAATGTCAAAAAATTCAAAACATCATGTGAATTCTTACTTTTTAAAATAATCTATTTTTCACAATATCTCATCAAACTGGCCACACATATGTGTCATCAACATTTGAACTTAATATGTCTTTCGTTGGTTATTAGAAATAATCATATCTTTAAATTATAACCTTGTAATTTAGTGGGATAGTTTCATTATAATAAAATTTTTGGGATAACATCTTACATAAATGTAAAAGGGAAAATTCCTCCATCAAATTATTCATTAATAACATGTAATTCATGATGCATGAAATGTTCCATACATCCCACAAACATACGACATCATAGATATGGTTTCTATATCAAAGTAAATGAGTCATGGAAATCATAAATAATAATATTAAATTCTAATGTCCATAAATCATGACTGTGGATATTAATATCCAGTGACACATAAACATGTGAAATTACAACATGTGGTTTTGTTCTTATAATACCTCATCTTGGGAATCAATAAGTGTGAACTTCATGAGAAGAAGTCTCGTCTAGTTATGAGTAATCCTACCTAACATTCACAATTATATGTTCCCTATAATACTACGTCATCTAAACATATATCTATATTTAAAAATATCATCATAGAATTTCTAGGTTCTCATCATTTCCCGGAACTAATATTACTTATTAATGGAACAAGTAATATTTGACATTATTTCATTAAATCTATGCAAACATAACAATATATAATAATATATTTATTAATATTAAAATCATAGAATAAAAATGTAATCCATAGGTTGAATAATTGTTTTTATAAAACCAAATCAAACAACACATAATCACTTCATTTATTAATTATCACTTCAAAGTTAAGATCCTTGAATGTTTTTATTATCTCACTTTTGTTTTTGTTAAATATATTCCCTATTCACCACATATTTATTTTTCATATCATTTATACTTACCCATTAACATTTTACATTATAATTAAAATTTTTTTTATGGTGTGGAAAGTTTCATTTGAATTTATTTCAATCAAGTGGGTTATGATTCAAATGTTACTATAGTGTTATGTGATTATTCTATAATATCATTTTTATTCGGGATTATTAACCTGTAAATTTCTATTTAATAAAATTATAATATTATCCTATTTTAAACTCCATCTATTTTCTTATTCTATAGTTATCAATAAATTTATATTTTTCCTTTAATTTTCTAATGTTTGGTACTTAATACGATTGAAAAATGTTTTTAAGAAATGTTAATATTATTTCCTCTTGGTCTGATAAATTTTTTCATTCATGATCCTGTTTTCTAAAAATTTGTCAATAAAGTTATTATTTAAATATCAATGATTTACTATGTTAAGTTCCATGTATATTTTAATTTATTCATAATGTTTTAAACATTAATCTTTTTAACAAACATAATGATGTACATTTTGACATTCATTGTAGAGTGAAAAAGAATATTTTATTAAATGTATATGGCCTGACAGCCACATCACACAATCATGAATATATCTTATTTGAAAATTAATTTACAATTTCACACGGTTCTCTTCAATGATATTTTTCCCAAATATTAATTAAATTTTAATATTTCAAATAAGGGATTACTAAATCAAAATGATAATTTCCTCCATAAATGTTTGGATGATCTTTTGAAATTATTTTCAACTATATCAATTGAATTTGATTAATATTATTCTTAATATGTATATAATATAATGATACCATCCAACATATTTCTCTATATGGATTTTGGTCATTCTTACTATTTAATGTATTGACATTCTATATCCGAGTTCTTTCTTTACAGATAGTTATTTATTATTTTGTAATATTGATTAAGTCATATTGTTTTTTCATATGATTAATGCAATAGAATAATTAATTTAAGGGTGGGGGATATGATTATATATCCCCTTTGGTAATGGGTTGGTCTCATGAGACATACCATCCTAGGTTTTTGTTGTATACCAACTAAATTATTTATAATGACTTAGACTGATGTCTTGATGGTTTTCTATGATTTCTTTGCACAAGGTATTGACAATAAGATTATGATATCAGACAATGTGCATTACAATTTAATAAAAAATGGTATTAAAATATATGTTATTATTAATATTCCTATGTTATCTATGGATATGTTTACCATTTATTATATTTTTTATAGGAGATAATTTTTCATTGTTTATCTCTATGAATTTATTCATGATTTATTTATACTATGACAGCTTCTATCAATTCTTCCCATTACTAAGCATGTGATATTTCCATTTAAAATGTTTTTCTTAACTCGGGATACCAATAAGGGATATATGAATGATTTCAATTATATGCTACAAGAAATAATAAAGTTTTTATTAAAAATTTAATGTTGAATTTTATGTTTTCAAATGTGATGTGATAATCAGGTATGTATATAGTATCCTAATACTTCCAAACTATTCTATAATTTATGATTTGATCTATTGTATCTTTTTTCAATGTAGTTACATTACCTATAACTCCGGGTTGTTGGATTCATAGTGTTATAAATAAAGATGTGGGTGAATCTCAAGGTCTCAAGGGGGTCCAATAAGGGGCTATTAGATTTAATTTTGGTAAATAAAGCAGTTGGGGGACTACTTTGATTGAATGGTCTTTTCATATGGGATGGGACCAAGCATATAGTTGGTAAGAATATTGTGGAAAAATTCTTTGTGTATGGAGAAGAGGTTATTAGAATTTAATAAGTTGAATTTGGAAATAGGGCAATAGATAAATAAAAAACCATTATCTCTCAAATATGGTAAATTTTAAGTAAATATGATTTGACAGTTCATATACAATAAGTTACACACTCATCTTATGGAATGGATATGGTTTATGGATAAGCTAAATATGGAATAGATCATTATGGAGTAACCCTATCTTGGGAGGTAGCCTTGTGAATTCTATCCTCACCCTCAATAGTATTATAATCAATGTCATACACATCAACCCAAATACATTGATTCCATTATTTCCATAAAAGGTCTCTTTTAAAAAAAATTAAAATAAATTATTTTTAACTTTTCTAGAAAAGAATTGGTTGATCAATATTGAAAATTTTCAAATACTAACATGTAAGGGAAATGAAATTCAAACCCATCGGTGTGCCCTTAAGCTTTTTCTAGTATCCATCAAAGTGTAATGTGTACTAATAATCCATGTTTATCTTATAAAATATGTATATGGAATATGGGGGTGACCTCATCATTTTAAATTATTGATTCTTGGGAGTCACCATTTGATAATCGAGCATGGGTAATTACTTAATGAATAATTGAAAAAGAGATTTCCTAAAATACATACTTTTGGTTTTGGAATCATCATGATAAATATTAGGTTCAACCACAAAACCATTCTATATATACTAAACCAAATCTCAAATAATCTCACTTATAAATTCTTCATATGTAGGAATTCCCACAATGTTTTATTTATAATGTTCAAGGTAGACCCTAGACTAATCAAAGTTAACTTCCATTGTTTTTTTTCCCAATCAAAATCAAAGGACCTCCAGTACTAGTTATAAAGTGGTTTACAATTACAACATAATTTTCATATATATGTACTCCTAGAATAAAATAATATGTTCATGTTGCATCATGAAGAAATCCTATGAGTCAATAAGCATCATACTTATTTCCTAAATCACCAATAAATACCATATTTTATTTGTTCTCATTAGTTTTTTTGTAGATACATAATAAAGAAAATAATGTGTTTCATCGGTGAACTTTAGGCATTAATGGTGATTGGAATGGGTAATGGAAAAATAATAAGATAGGTTAAGATAAATGGAGGATGTTTTGGTGGGATTGTGGCCATAGGTTTGGATACTTAAGAGTTGGGAGGGTTTGGCAGGATTAGGGTTAGGGTAAGGTCTTTCTATCTGCAGGAAGTGGCATGCAAGATTGATTGAAATTTAATTTTGGTAGATGTATTCATTTTTTCATTTTAATTAGGTTTTTATTTCAATTAGTAATGTTACTTCATGGATTTTGGGGTGGTTTTTGTTCCAACTAAGGATGGTGGTGAGGTTTTGTAAGATAAGGCTGTGGAGAGGTTTTCTCAGTTTTGGGAGAGATGGGATATTTCACATGCACCATTATAGATGGATGATGATATAGTAAAATAGTTGTGAGTGGTATTTCATAAGAAAGCCTGAAAAATATAGTTTTGTAAAAATATAAATGGTTTTGATAAATAGGTGTAATGGTTCTAGGGATAAAGGAAGGTTGGTTGGAGGTGGGGTAGTGAATGTTATGGGGTCATGAATCTAAGGAGAAGGTCAACGGTTTCTATACCTGGACAAGATCATAGAAAGAGTCTATGAGGGAATAATTGATGAATCTAAGGGAGGGAAGATTATGATTAATGGATATTGGGGACTAAAAACTGAATCTAGGTTTAGATACATTTTTTTAGGCTTCATAACCCTTTTAGAAAAATTATAGTTCTTATAGTATGATCCAACCTCTGTTTTCTAGAATCCCAATAATCACATACTCTATGACATAGTGTCATGTACATGGAATTGATGTGTCAAATCCTCAATCTCAATGACTTATCATCTAAACCTAGGTACATACTATAGAGTCAGGGCACTAATGTTTCTATCAAGGCATATCATTCCATATTGCCATGTTTTATGTCTCTATAGTGTGATTAAATATCTTATGATATTTTGAGATCATCCTTTTACATCATTATTGTTTACTCTTTACGTTACTATGAAATTAATCTTACCTTTAACCAAACCAAATAAAATCCTAAATAAATTCACCTATTATGATACCTATCATTCGACAGTTGTTGGATACCTGAGATACACCTAATCTGGACTCATGGGAGAACATTTTGGATCATAAAGAATGACTCTACTTCTCTAAAAAATACTCAACACTAACAAACAATATAAATATTAAACCTACCAAAGATTCATCCTAATTAATGTTTATTTAATGTCCAAAACTAGAATTAAAATATTATTTAATCAAATTCTAGATAAATGACACTCCCCACTAGTGAGTTTTCAATTAAAACATGAGGCAATCCACATTGTCCTTGAGAGGGTATTCTTGATTCCTTTAGATTTCCAATGAACTACGATGGAAAACGTGCATTAATATAAATGTTATCAACCATTTTCAAATCACATTAACTATAAATAGACACTATGATAAGATAAGAAATATCAAATTTTCCATTATGTGTAGTTAGTGAAAGTGTTCTGAGCATGAAATCACTGTGTCTTTGCATAGTAAATACGAGTATTGGTGTAGGCCACTCTTCAAATCTTCTTCAAATTATCAAACTCTAATTTTCTCTTCCTATGGATAGTATCTTCACCCTAATTCATATTTTTGAACACCCAAAAGGATTAGTGGGAATTATCCACCATATGGTGGAACATTTTCCCATTCACTAAACAAAATTGATACATTCCCAATGGAGTTTTTTAGGATGTTTGGTAGACTAAAAAAGTTTCATGGGTTATGAATGACTAGTCCTCCCATTATTAAATAATGATCTTCCCTAGAATTTTCCTTAACCACCTATTGGATAGTTGGAATTTTTCATTATATTGGGGATGGTACGGGGTGATTGTGTTGTAACATACTTCATACTTTTTCAGTGCTTCCCTTATAATATGATTATCAAAATGAGTTCCATTTCCACTAATAACCAACCATGGAATTCAACATTAGAAGAAAATATTTTTCATTAAAAACCCTAACAATAAGTTAGTTGTTTTCAATGTGGTGGCTTGAATATTGACACACTTTGAAATATAATTGACAAGAACCAAAAAGTAAGTGTAATTAAATGAGTTAGGAAAAGGTCACATGAAATAGATTCCCCAAACATAAAATACTTCGCCTACTAAAATTGTTTGTTGGGTTATTTCATATCACATGAAAATAATTCTCACTCACTAACACTAATCAAAATGATACATAAAACCTCTCACATTATAATTCAATGTCGGGATGAAAATTAAATTTGTAAAATATTATCCATAGAACACTCTATCTTATGAATTCCTCCTATTGGTGATGTGAGATTAAACTCTAAGGAAGTTTCCTTCTCACTACCAGGTACATAGATTCAAATTATCCCATCAATATAATACTTGAAAAGTATTGTATTGTCCCAAGAGTGGTAAATACTTTCAGATGATAACTTATTGTTCTTCTAGTAGTAGAATTGTGGGTAGATCATCCTTATAACCAAATAGTCAACAATTTATTTTCACCATGGAATAGGGGAAAGATCCACATCTAAGAGTTTTTCATCAAGGAATTCATCTTTCTTATACACTTATCATTACTATAAAAGATTTTGGAATTCCATTTATGAGAGGTAGTTACCAATAAAATTTATCAATCATTTCATATCTAAAATTATGATGTAAAAATTTTACAACAATAGGATCCATATGATCAGGAAAATATCAATATACATTTTGGTCAAAAATTATTTTTATTTAGTGCGTTTATGGTATACCACCATCTTAGATAGTACAAGGTGTGATATGATATTATAAAAAGAAAAAATAAATATATGTAACTCATTATCCATGGAGTAATTAATTTTATGAAGGATTTATTTCTTCTTTAGACTAAGGACTGAATAAATTTAACAGTCATTAGAACTACACATTAGTTTAAATGTATCGTATAATTATATAGGGACAACGGTGGGACTAGTGACCAATAGAGGCATAAAATTCATAAAATATTTCTTTAATTTGACATTAATGTTAAATATGACATCCGTTTATAGAAATTGAGTAATTTTGGAGGAAACATAAAAAATGTATTTTACAAATCATCAATAGAACCCATCATTTCCCAAAAGACTCATAATATATTGAAAATTAGTTGGATCCATTAATTATATAATACCCTTTATTTCAATAGGTTCATGTTTTATTTCATCATTGAGGCTTGGTGGCTAACCACAATGTTTTTAGTTACCAAAAAAGATAATTTCATCCAATTGAGAAAAAATATGTATTCTCATACCTTTCAAAATGAAAATAAATATTATTTAAATTGCATTAATAAATATTTCATTATCAAAGAAATCATGTATAAAAATCTAAAGTGACACCTCATCCATCCAATGGAAAACATGTTTCATTTGAAAATAAAAATTGGTTGGTGCATTAAACATACCAAAATACATAAGTTGTAATGAGATGGATTTATAGGGTTATATGAATATGACCTTAACTTGATATTCATGTGCAGTTATAATTTGATTTTATACGTAATAACCACCCGGAAAACAATATTAGTTGTGTCCAACCATTCACAAAAATATTTTTCCAATAAATAAAAGTGTAAAGTTATTATTTCTTGTATCTTCATTAAGCTATATATAATATAATAAACTTCTCTGTAATGTCAATATATAGAATAAAATCAGTTCATCATACATATTGAAAACCATTTTTCCCAATTTCTTGTGTAAAATATAGATTGGATAGACCCACTCATTAGCTAAAACTGGTAAATAACCTATGAACTTACTTCATAATAACTTACCTAATTTGAGGGGTTAGTTGTTCTTATGGTTTTCATGCTATTTTTATTCCTTCATCCATCATTACCTTATGACTTGATGATGATCTATTGATTCGAATTATATCTACAATGCTCTAAGAGATGAAATTACTCTAATGTTTCAAAAAAATTTGATTTTTTCTCCTAATTCTTAGATAGGTTTTATTCAAGACCAATGGATGTTATATTGTTTCTCGAATAAAAAGATAAAAAAGATTTTTAGGATGTTTCTTTAGTTCCAACTTGGTGGATTTATAATGGTGGAGGTTAATTTAGAAAAATAATCCATGGAATATAAATCCATAAAATATAATCCTTTACCAACATTCAACACATTATTATCAACCTCTTCTTTTCTATTTATCTTATTAAATTGGTTTTTCATTTTATGTTAACAAAAAACTATATCCCTCCACTATGGTAGTCATTAGAGTTAAATATTTCAGTTTATATCTATGATTTATCACTCTGATAAGGTGACCTACTAATCATTAACTTTGAATATAATATTATCTTGGTGAACATTAATTAGTGTTCTCCTGATAGAAAAAAACAATTACCAATGATAATTGGAGCCTCTCTTTTCCCCCATATCTAGTATTAAAAAATTAATATAAAATGTTAATATTACCACATTTACTAATACATCCTTAAAAATTCCATTAGGACATTTTATCAAAATATCTACCAATTATATTGAAACTTTAGTGGGATTTTGATTAATTAATTTGATCTTCTTGAACACATTCAGCAATATTAGATTCAATGTAGCTCCCAAATATTGTAAATATCTTTTAAATGTGTATGAACTAGTTGAAAATTTAATTTAAAGTTTTCCCCTTCCCCTAAACTTGGGTGAAATAATACTTATTTCGTGTATTTCAACCCCATATAGACATATGATACCCTAATAAGTGGTCTCCAAATCCCCTTAAGCATAACTCCTCATATGATAGAGGCCAATAACTAGAGGTGGGGGTCTATACGATTCTTTGAGGAGACTATACCCTAGAATAAGATTGAAAATTATATTGGAAATAATTGAAATCATGTAAAATAACACAGAATAACAACATAGCTAAGACAGGGGAAAATCAGAAAGTAAACATGTTAATGAAATTCCATAAAAAGACATAAGCTATAAATGTAATAATAGATCCCCTAAGTACAAATAATATACAATGATAATAGAAGAACAAAAAACTTAAATACAATAAAATTGATCTAGTCATGGGTCCATCCTAGTACCATACCCTATAATTCACTCTATCATGAAATAAAAACATCATGAAATATCCCTTTCCCTAATCCTATAATTTGTGACCAAGATGTGACACCTTCTTGAGTACCCATGTGCCACAACATCCTGAGTAGGGTATGAGTACAATGTCATAGTCCACCATCAATGGAATACCCAAACTAACTAATATGAAATAAAAATACATGTAAATGCTTCTCAAATAAAGATCTGTCCATTTAAAAATAATTTTAAAATAATATAATCCAACCACTGATTCCCTTGATGATGTAGACAATATAGAATGGCTATAAAAATTTTAATACTTAAGTATATAATGCCAATTTTCCATACCTAATTTTTTCAGTTATAGGCTGTTTCTTAGCATGTCACAATGATTGTGCATAACAATAAAAGTACTAGGTTTCCCCATTATACATGATAAAGTAACACATACCTCCTCTAAGATACTTTTCTAAACCTTTAGCATAATAATTTATATTACAAAGTTCTACACTGATAGATTTTTCTCATCTTGTTTTATTAGACAATAAGAAATACAGATCTCCCTTTTGTTAATTTTTTCATCTAGTTGTATAAGCCAAAAAGTGACATGGACCTCCCCTACATGTGTTTTCTCAGCCTATGGAATAAGGTAATAAGTAACCCGGACCTCTCTTATGAGAGCTTTATTGGTCTATTTCATGAACCAATAAGTAACAAAAACCTCCCCGAAAAGATATTTCATAGTCTATAGAATAACTAAAAAAGTAACATAGACCTCCCTTGTTGGAGTTTTCTCTCACTGAAATCACTAACCCCCATTAGGGTGTTTTCCTTTCGATTAAATTTAAGACCTCACCAATCAATAATTTTCATTCAACTTTCAAAAAAATACCATCCCAAGGTAATTTTAATCAGCCTTGAAACCAATACCACCCCTAGGCATGTTTCCATTACAATAGAAATATTTTCAAAAGTAAACATAATTTTATCAAAATAATCCACAGGACTTCCACTACAATTCACAACCAAAATTTCATTTACAAAAACATTATTATAACCACATTAATTTTCCAACAACCATTAATGTGGTTCCATAAATGATTATAAAGTTATATTTAACAAAACACATAACCAAAAACAACATAAATTTTATTTTCTATTTTATAAAACATCACCAATACATACTAATAATCCCAAGTCAATCATTTCAATTCCATATCACAGAATACCATTTTATCTAATTCAAAATGGATTAAAAAGTTGGGAAAAGAATATTACAAATTAAATTAGGCCAACCTGACCAAAAATTAATCCTTTTACAGACCACATAAACATTTAATAAGTCCAAATTCAAATTATAATTCCATTTTAGTAAACTGGTGACTTTGGAATTACATGTACCAATAATTTAACAAAAATAAAATTCCCTCCTTGTAAAAATTGTAACACGGACAAACCATTTGTTAACATTTAGGTAGGATAAGTTTTATTTTTTAAAACAAAAAAAATTAAACGAAGTAGAAACCCCAATTTCAAACATTTAATACCCAAGATCATATTATGAAAATCCAGTGATATCACACCACTCATTATTCAAAAATATGGTAATATTATGGGTAATGGGACCACCTAACTCATTCATAAGCATGCCAACACATCATATATCAATCATTATTTCATCCTGAATTTAACGAAAATGAGAAACAATGCAATTTTCCAGAAAATCTGGTAAATTAGACAAAAATACTAACACGCAACTTGAAACTGAAAAAAATAAATACTAAAATTAATATGACATATAAAAATATATCTAGCTATGAATCAAAAACATGACACTCTAAATAGACATTTACAAAGAGAGATCCACCATGGGGTGATAGAGGTGTGTGGGAGAAGTGTTACTGGCCAACATATTGCTAAAATCCAAGGTAAAAAAAGATAGGGTTGACCAATAGAAATTACTGGACGGACCCTTATTGAAATTATTCCAAATAGTCTATCATCTCTCTAGTAGCTTCCACTAGCTAGCTAGTGCTGGCTCATCGGCCAACCGGTGACCCCCACATCCTTGTTTGCCTACTAAAATGGTCACCAATAAGCCATTGGCACTGCAGTAGCAATTCTATAGTCCAGAAACACTCTCGAACCCTCTAAAACTCTCCTAAATACTCTACGATACCTATTGAGACATATTTCACTTCCAAATATAAACTTTTATAAGGAAACAACCCTTAGAACCATTTTCCAAATTCCAATTCTATATTTAGAGCATCCACTACTTAAAAATTCAAATTTCATCACCAATTGAAATTGATGAATGGAAACAGGGAATTACAATATTCACTACAACTAAATATTCTTCACTTAGTGATATCACACCCAAATATTTTAATTTAGTCTTGTTTGAAAGTATAACCTTCTAGAACATAGAGTATGTGGAAATCTATTATATTGAATCAGTAAAAGGGTTGTTTATATGTATTTTATTGAATATTTAAATAAAATTATTGTGGTTTACTCAATTTTATTATGGAACATCCTCTCTAAAAAAGGGATATACAAACAATAAGATTGTGCCACTATCTTATTCACTATCTTCTCAATGTCAGTTTCTTGACTAGGATTCTCATCTTCCTTTACATTGCATGTTTCAACATCATCATTATTTTTTTTCTTATATACTACATATTATTCTATTTACTCATTATTTTCATGTTTTTCTCATCTATTTCAAAATGTTATTTCTTTTGATTATTCTCTTGAGACATCATTCTTCCCTGGAAGTACAATAATGGGACAATCGATCAGTTTCTGGGAAATTTGTCCCGAATGAACCTCAATGTTCTTGATCAACCCTTGATTAATTTAATACTAATATCAATTATTTTTATCATTATATTAGCTTTTCAAATTTAATGTTGATTCTGTTTTATGTATCTTTTTTAGAAGATCCTTGAATGTGGGTTGGGACTCTTATTGCTTTTGGGTAACCTATTGATGTGTTTTGAATGATCATTGACTATTATAGAATTTTTATATAGTGGGTCTTAATGGATTATTTATATGGAGAAAACCTATAAGACCTAAATTTAATGTGGTTTCTTGCCTATAATTATCTCTCCATCCTTGGTTTTTCTACACTAACCTCCCCCATGTGCATATTGGTTTTCAAAATATGGTTGAGGCATGTTGATGTTAAAATATTCACTATTATCATAGAGTTTTCAAAAGCTTCTACTTGAAAATTAAAAAAGAGGTTATTACCTAAAAAAATTTCACAAGATAATATGAGTGGTATTTTGGAATGTGTTCCTTTATTATAGATATCAAATAGTGTCTCCATATTTTTAGACATACCCTTGAGCTGAGTTCTCAACATTGTCATCTTCACTACCTAATGTAATATTCTTTTTGGTGGCCCTGTCTCACCATGAGACTATGATATTTTATTAAAAATTTCATCTAATATGGATTTATCATTTATTTTGGAATTCCTCATCATGTCTTTTCCTTCCACTATGTAATCTACTACTTAATAAATCATTCATATAAAAAAATAAAAAATCTACTGTTAAATCTGTAAAGTAACTCCATGGAGATAAAATCATCATATCAAATCCTTAAAACACTCTAAATCATCATAATTATACTCTCCATCCTACTCTGAGAAAATTTGAATGTCCCTTTACTGTTTTTTCATCTATAATGTTAAAAATCATTTTTGTAAAAATTTGTAGCCTAACTCTTCCTGTGTTCTGATTGACTGTAGTGGCTATGAATTTTTACAATCCTTGGGGAATCCCATCAATGATAATTTGAATTACCTAAGTCTTATTGTATTATATAATAATCCATTATTCATGAAATATCATAGATTATGAGAAAAATAAAGATATTAGTGTAAGGTTCATCATTCTTTACACCTCATAATTATCTATTGTTCTTGGTCAAATAGAGCACACATTGATTTCACATAAAAATTTTAGCTTTGATGGGTTGTATCATAATTATTATAATCTCTACATATATGAATGGAAGTCCATATTTTATCAATTTAAATTTTCCTTCCACTTGTTTCCTAGTTTAAATAATGTGGTAAAGTCATTCACCTGTTTCCTAGGCTATTATATTGTAATCCATTAATTCTATATGGTTGTGTAGAATGTGTCACTCAATATCAGGATGAAAAATAACTGGTTACTGAAAATCCAAACTCTCTGATATTTTTCAAAGAGGGTGAATAATAGAACATTATCTTTAAGTAAGATAACCAACACATGCATGCACATGAAAATTAACAAAAAAAAAGAATACAATGCGACCAGAATAAAATAATCAATTGATACTTGGCTTCAAGGATAGTTATATCACTAAATCCCCGACATTGGTTCCAAAAAAACACTATCTCATGAATAATGAAGTTATGAGGGTGGTTATAAGATTATAGAGTCAAAATCATGGTCTCATAATTCCTAAAAAAAGAATAGTATATGTATGTTGAATCGTGTGTCTAACTGTAAGGAATATGTGGGATCATATTATTAGTTCAACTAGGTTAAATAACCTTAGAGTTAGTGAATCAGGGTATTATAGATTAAAAGAAACTGACTCCACATATATTTTTCATCATTAAACAAAACAATCCTCTCTATCCTTCCTCTAGAATAGTACAATATGATAATTAAAACAAACACTCAACAAAACAAAATACATGGTTCACTATAACTGGGATACATCCAAGGAGAATTAAAAGTTAATTTTCCTATTAACCAAATCCACCAAATTGAACTACTATTGTATTTTTTGAATCATACTCACTATCCCTCATAGTTTACCACCAAACATAATTTGAAATCTAACTACTCTATGAATTGTAATGTTCTCACTAGTCCTTCAGAAGAATCCTCTGTTTTTACAAATCACCTTAGAATTTTTTCAAAAATGTATTAGTGTTAAATGGAGTCATCTTTTCACCTCTTATGTAAAATATTATTTTCATAATACTTTTAGTTTGTAGAAATATTTTCTAGGAACTATTTGTCATCGATTCAGAAACTTCCTTAATCACTTCATGAATTTCCACACACCATGTTGTGTGATTTCATCATACACCTCCTTACTTGGTGATCAACCATTGCATCAAAGATGATGTTTTCCATAGCGAGATACAATGACTGACAAACAACATCTGTGAAACTATCTTCATAATCTAACTCCTTCATGAACTACATATTTGTCGACTACTTAGTTAATCAGCTCTTTCACAAATAACTTCCTTACTACAATTCCACTTTCATATAACTCTTTATAATTTTCCAAATTATTTCATTGAAAATTTGTTCTTATGGGATTTTCTCACTCTAATGAAATGATCGAGGTTATTTATATATGAAAATAAATCCCACAAAAACATCTAATTAAAATTACCCTAAACTCCTTTGTTGATTATTCATCATCATGTACTTAAATCACTATGACGTCTACTTAGCGATTTTATTCATTTGTGGTCTACATATAAATCATTTTATTGATCCAAAAACATAAATCTGTTTGTGGTACTTGTTAACTCACTGCCATCAACCAAAAACGACGATCCTCCCACAAAATAAATATTTTTTTGAAAATTATATAACCCTTTTGGCGGTTGTAAATCAATGTTTTCTCTCACAAAATAATGCTTCCTTTTTGTCTTCAAAGTGTCGTTTCTATATTGAAATGTTTCCCTTACCAATTTTTCTTCCCAATTATAGACACCTCCTATAAAATTCTCCAATTATAAAATGCATAATCTCTTCATTTTCCTTTTACAAAATAATGATTTTTAGTCCAAAGAATTGGAAAACACTAGGAAACTACACCACCATCTAAAAATATTCTTCGAAAACACTAATCATACTATAATTAGACCCATTGGATTTTTCACCAAACAAAATGATTCAAGAATCATTGAACCAACACATTGTTGATATTTTTCTCAACAAACTCTATCTTTGTGATTGTGGAAAACTCTTTACATTTTAATACCACAGCAAATATTCGTCCATATTATACTAAAATTATCTTCTTCAGATTAAATTGCGATCAAATACTTACTCAACACATAATATAAGACAACACTAGACATGATTACTATTAAAAACAATAGTATCATGAAATTTAATAAATGAATTACTTCATTACCAAACTAGTTATCTTCATTCATCACAAAACCAATCTTTTATAATATGTAATCTTTGATCAGTGATCATCAACATCATCATATTAAAAACTCCCACATACATTATTAATACCTCTATCATCTACTTCCCAATCTTGATCAATATATTTTCTCCTCCATTATAAATAAACCCAAAGGTCACTCCATTGATATAAGGCCCCGGCCTTAAACCTTACTTAATATTGAATTAAAAGAATAATTCACGTTGAGGATATTTTCAGGTTTAGAGTTTTAGAGAATTACAACATAACTATTACATCTCAAAAGATTACAAAGTAGTCACTTATACTAAGTTTCCATAATAAAAAAACTCTTAAAAGAAACATGTCTAGTTACATGTTTTATATAGCATGACATTCCCTTGATCCCATCCTTGACCTTATTCCACATTAAGTCCTGTGAAAAACATTTCAAAAAAAAACTTGGGGTGAGCATAAAAAGCTCAGTAAGGGATACACAAAGAATGAAAACTGTTAGTTTTTCAAAATCAAGTAAACCATGTATACTCTATCAAAGTAATACCTTCACCTTCATGAAGTAGTAAAAACTCTTCACTGAATAAAGTATCATTACTTACCTTTTTGTAACCAAAGTATTACCATAAAACCCATATAAAGAACACATAACATATATAAAGGTAACTTGGGACATAAACATACTTAAGTGGAATAACCATATGGTCGACTTCCACACATATCACTTAATGGAATAGCCATACGGCCAATTTCCATACATACTTAATGGAATAGCCATATGGCCGACTTCCATACCCAATGCATTGGAGGTTATAACGTAACCACCCGTCCTGGTATTCACGGCACCACCCGTCGTATGGTTTATAACGTAACCACCCGTTAAAATGTCCATGTACCAGTATAAAATCATAAAACATAAAACCAATATAAAGGAATGATAACATTTCCACATTTCAATCACAATATATCATAAATATATTGACATAATAGAATCTTTTTTCAAAACCATTTTCAATACCAAAATAAATAAAAGAGTATATGGTATTTATTTTATTCTAAAAACATTACGGCTTGTTGAGAATACCAAAGACCAAATAATACTCGCGGCGGCGAAAAAGGTCGTTGTCGCCGCGTACGTTAAAAAAACATTCCTTTTTGCCATTTTGTAAAACGCTTCGTAGAAAAAGATTCCTTTTGTATAAAAGTAAAAGTAAAAGGAGTTTATACACCGTATAAAATAAAGTTGTGTATAAAATGAAATATGCCTCAATGAAAGGAGATTGAGACGAAGTCCCTTACCTCGGGTCCGACTTGACTCGATCGTTCTTTAACGTCCAAAATAATAAACTTGAGTTAATTTCTACTTGATTAAGAACCTTTTTAGAGTTCATTATTCCTTTTATATCACTTATTTCCATGTTATAAACATTATTTAACCATTTAAGTTAATAATGTTTGTTTTGTCGATATTTGGTTCTTAAGTCGAAAGTAGACTTCTTACAATTACATGTTGTTCTTGTGGTCAAAGGTTCCAGAATGACATTCCTTATTTGGATAGCATATATATTATATATATCCAGAATATATCTATATTTATAATATTACATAATCATTTAGAGGTAAGAAATGAAATGCACCGTTCATGGAGACGATAAGCCGTACGTATGCATAAACGCTACATTCATTTCTTTGTCATATTAATGGAATTAAAACTAAATTAGAGGTATGTATATTTTAATTCCAGAATTATATTCATCATTTAGATATATAATTAATTATATATATCCATTATATACATCTACTTTTAATAGTACAATACATTTGGGGATAAGAAATGAAATGCACCGTTCATGGAGACGGTAAGTCGTACGTACGCATGAACGCTACATTAATTTCTATCTAATACTCTAATGGAAAGAAATAATGATGATATAGAGGTATATTATAGTTACATTATAACATCATATATAATAACTTCAAATCCATCCTTTACACGTCCCACATATGGCATTAACGAATCACATCACTTTGAGGGGGCGGTAGTCCGCACTTCCTTAAATGAAGATATCATGTTTACCCATAATGGAAACCATAAAGGTATGCCCAAAATCAAAAATACAGAAGCTTAAAGAAACAAATAAACATATTATATATCATATATAAAAATAGTGACATCATAATGGCCGCCTTTGAAGGTGTTAAATGAGTATTGAACAATCATCGTTTCGGGAGGTAGAATTTCGCCATCCACGGAAACCGTATGTTCTTTAACCATTTGATGTAGTTGTGTTAGAGTGTAGCTCGAATAAATCATATAACAACATCCTAGTATATTTAAGAGACTGGTTTTGTTATAAAATAAGTAAATAAAAAGAGTTTAGAGGGTTGGAGAAGGAAAATAAAACAAATGAACAAGAGAGAATGAATTACCTTTAAAAGTGTAACTCCTTTTGATTTGAGCCTAAAGGCTTCCTTTAGAAGGACTCTGCCCAAAGGGAATCCTCTAGGATGAGGAGAGGGATGTGGAGAGAGTAAATAGGGAGGGTTTGGCCGAGCCAAAGGCTTGTGGAGTGTGTGAAATGAGGTAGAGGTGGGGGCCTTTTATAAGAGGAGAGGAGGGGCACTTTTGGAAAGTAAAGAAATATTACTTTATTTGAAAATGTGTTTCGGTTTTAAAAGGTCCCACATTGATATAATTCGTGGATAAGGTGATAAGGGTTCGAAATACACTCATACAATAAGTTTTGGACATGTTTAGTCCATATATTTTACATTATCTTTCCATTTTATTTAAATCATCAAATAATGATGTCATCACTGCACCATTATTATGTCATAAATAATTTAATTTATTTAATGTCTAACAATTATAAAAAAAATACTATGATGTAGGAAATCTTTTTATCTTTCCAATGACTATTTAGAATAAAAAATATGACTTGTATAACCCCATTTAAAAATTGTTTTAGTAAAACATATCATGTTTGTGTCATTTTTACTTTTACATTAAATAAAAAGTTATTTATGTCATTTCCCAACCAAAGTGTCTCCATGGGGTCCCCAAGTTTCCCCATGGCTTGTATTGGTCGGCCACGACACAACAAATGAGGGTAGGACATGTTTCAACCTCATATTATTTTATTAAAGCATTATTTTTACCTTAAACTACACTAATTACCACTAATCGCGATTAAGAACTTAATAAGTTACTATTCACCAAAAAATTATTATAATCTCATTGAACCACTTTTTACTTCTTAATGACAACCATGTATGTCTGATTTTTGAAATTCAAAACACAATGATGGAAAAATTTCATTTAAACGGAAAATCAGTCTTTATAAGTACCACTTAGTGGTTTCACTATTCATCAAAAATTGAAGTTTTTCAGAAAATTACCAAAAATTCACCCTAAGCTATATTTGATATTCCGAATTCAAAAATGAAGTCTATTTTACAAAATTCAAAACATATAAGTCACATTAATTAATTTAATAATTAATTCCCACCGTCAGAGCAAATAGCGTGTTTTTATGAAACAATAAGTATCAAAAGATTGACACCAATTTAAGTCCAATTTCAAAGTGAAATTGATTCCAATGACCACCATTGGAATAAATGGTAACAATATATTCATATTACACATTAAGACCAATACAAAAGATAATCTAATCATATAAATAAATTAGATTAAAAAGAGGTTTTGAATTAAAATACAACATTTTACACTATTAATTAAAAAAATGAACTTTATCAGAAAGGTACCAAAAATTTACACAAAGTAAATTTTGATGTCCCAATTCTAAAGAAGAGTTATATTTGGTCCAATAGAATTTATAAGATCGATCAAAACTATATTTAATGACGGCTCTCCATCAAAAAGTGATAAGTGGACCTTTCGTGAAAATTAGGGTGTAAATGCCTAAAATTGAACTCTTTCTGTATTTTAAGCCTTTATCTTTTATTGGGTAAATGTAAAAACATTTAAAAACATATATAACCATATTTTAGTTGTTTCTATCCATTCCCGCCAGTACAACAACTACTTGTTAACTAACATTTAAAATAATGTTATTTTATTACTTGTGTGCAACGTAAGTTTTCAAAGAAGCTCATCGTTGCGTACCGAGTAAGCTATCGAACGTAGAAACCACTTTTAATTAAAATTAATATTTAATTCGTAAATATTAATAAATATGAAAATTCTTTATTCTTTATTTACCTGGGATGTTACATCCTTCCCCCCTTTTGGGAATTGCGTCCTCGCAATTTTATTCACTTATCAAAATAAGTGGCGGTATTTATCCCTCATAGCATTTTCAGATTCCCACATTGCATCTTCAATCACATGGTTTTTCCACAAAACCTTTACCTGATGAATCACCTTATTCCGTAACACCTGCTCCCTGTGGTCAAGAATCTGGACCGGTTGTTCCTCAAAAGATAGGTTCTCTTCCAGCTGAACTACCTCTGGACTCAAAACATGAGATGGATCTGGCATATACTTTCTCAACATTGAAACATGAAAAACATTGTGTACCTGAGATAAACTCGGAGGTAAAGCCACCCGGTATGCAACTGATCCAACTCTCTCCAGAATTTCATATGGTCCAATAAACCTTGGACTCAGCTTTCCTTTCTTACCAAATCTCATCACACTTTTCCGAGGAGAAACCTTGAGAAAAACATGATCACCTACCTCGAAAGATAGATCCTTCCTCCGGTTATCCGCATAACTCTTCTGCCTGCTTTGAGCTGTTCTCATGTGCTTCTGAATCAACTGAAGTTTTTCTGCCATCTCTTCTAACAATTATGGTCCAATCAGCTTCCTTTCACCCACTTCATTCCAAAATGCTGGAGTTCGACACCGCTTCCCATATAATGTCTCAAATGGTGCCATCTGTATACTGGAATGAAAATTGTTATTATAAGAAATCTCAACCAAAGAAAGATGTTGGTCCCAACTTCCCTGATAATCCATAGAACAAGCTCGTAGCATATATTCCATTGTCTGGATTGTTTGTTCTGACTTCCCATCTGATTGAGGATGAAAAGTTGTACTAAAATTTAATTCTGTACCCAACGACTTCTGAAGGCCTTTCCAAAAGTTAGATGTGAACCTGGGATCACGATCAGATACAATGGAGAGACGAACTCCATGTAACCTGACTATCTCTTTAAGATACAAACGGGAAAGTTGATCAAGAGAGAAAGTATCTCGTATAGCAAGGAAATGAGCAGATTTGGTCAAGCGATCAACAAAAACGCAGATTGCATTATTACCTCGAGAAGTATTCGGTAATCCCACAACAAAGTCCATGGATATGTTTTCCCATTTCCACTCTGGCACTGGTAAAGGCTGAAGCATCCCTTTCGGTAACTGCCGCTCTGCATTAACCTGTTGACATGTCAAACACATCACAGTTAAAATAGCAATGTCTCTTTTCATTCCATCCCACCAGTAATACTCCCGCAGATCTCTATACATCTTAGTACTACCCGGATGAACTGAAAACTGGGAACTATGAGCCTCACATAACAACTCATTCTTCAACTGTGAATCACAAGGCACACATAACCTCTTCCCAAACCTCAAAACACAAACACAAACTTATCCAAGAACTCATGGAAAATTTTATTCATAAGGTCCATGAATACAGCACGTGCATTGGTTAACCCAAAAGGCATAACTACAAATTCATAATGGCCATATCTAGTACGGAACGCAGTCTTCGGAACGTCTGCTGCTTTTACTTTCAACTGATGGTACCCCGACCTCAAGTCAATCTTCGAAAAATACTGAGCTCCCTAGAGCAGATACCACTTCATTCGATGGCCCAACATCTGCTGAAGTTGTTGCAAAGGATTTCACTAGCCCTTTCTTCTTGTAGTCTTGCTTCATTCCCCCAGTTGAGTTCTTTTTTGGACACTCATGTTCATAATGACCCATTTCATTACACTTAAAACATCTTACCGTTGGATTTTCATTTTCTACTTGATCATCTTCCTTACAGTTACGAGCAATATGACCAGACTTACCACAAAGAAAGCACTTACCAGACTTGGATAAACATTCTCCAGGATGCATTTTACCACACTTCTCACAGGATGGTTATTTGGTTTTCTTACCTCCTTGCTTATTTGATGAATTCCTCCCCTTTGCCTGCCAACTAGACCTCTTATTCTGTTGTTTTTCATAGAACACCTGATCATCGGCAAACTCCATTTCCACCTTCTCCGCACATCGAACAAGTTTTTCATAACTTTTGAACTCACGAGAAGCTAAAGCCCTTCGATACTTTGGATTTAACCCTCAGTAAAAGCGGTTTATTTTACTATCAAGATCTCGTATGATGTTTAAAGCATACCTTTCCAATCGAGTGAACTTTTCTTCATAAGCAGCCACTGAATCATCCTCCTGCCTCAATTCTAGGAACTTTTTTTCCATCCTAAGACGAACCACCTTAGGAAAATATTTCTCAAGAAACATACCTTTGAATTCGTCCCAGTGAAGATCCTCAATCTCATCATTATCCCTTATATTTTTCACCATCGACCACCACTGACCAGCTTCACCTTCAAAACGGTAAACAGTAAGACTAACCTTTTGATGTTCTGAACACCCCATGACATCAAAAATCTTCTCTAGTGATTTAATCCACCCTTCAGCTTGCACAGGGTCAGATGATCCTCTGAATTATGGGGGATGTTGCCTTATAAAATGTTCCACCACTGACATGTTCCTCTGCGGTTGATCCGGCTGATCTCGTGCATGGATACCACCACCATTTATAGCCTGATTCAACTGTGCCATTACTGCAACAAACTGTTCAGTTCCGATTCCGACCATCTCAGGTTGCTGATTTGGAAGGTTATCTTCCTCCTGATGTCATCCCAACATAGCTTCTTTGTTTCCTCTGCGGAAAACCATTCTGAACACAGAAATATCTTAGGCGAAGCAACATGGTAATCCATAAATGCTATATCATTTCAATCATATTATAATTTAACACTTTTCTAACTCCTAAAGTTGTCTAAACCGACCTTTGATACCAACTATAAGGCCCCGACCTTAAACCTTACTTAATATTGAATTAAAAGAATAATTCACGTTGAGGATCTTTTCAGGTTTAGAGTTTTAGAGAATTAGAACATAACTATTACATCTCAAAAGATTACAAAGTAGTCACTTATACTATGTTTCCATAATAAAAAAAACTCTTGAAAGAAACATGTCTAGTTCCATGTTTTATATAGCATGACATTCCCTTGATCCCATCCTTGACCTTATTCCACATTAATTCATGTGAAAAACATTTCAAAAAAAACTTGGGGTGAGCATAAAAAGCTCAGTAAGGGATACACAATGAATGAAAACTGTTAGTTTTTCAAAATCAAGTAAACCATGTATACTCTATCAAAGTAATACCTTCACCTTCATGAAGTAGTAAAAACTCTTCACTGAATAAAGTATCATTACTTACCTTTTTGTAACCAAAGTATTACCATAAAACCCATATAAAGAACACATAACATATATAAAGGTAACTTGGGACATAAACATACTTAAGTGGAATAACCATATGGTCGACTTCCACACATATCACTTAATGGAATAGCCATAAGGCCAATTTCCATACACACTTAATAGAATAGCCATACGGCCGACTTCCATACCCAATGCATTGGAGGTTATAACGTAACCACCCGTCCTGGTATTCACGACACCACCCGTCATATGGTTTATAACGTAACCACCCGTTAAAATGTCCAAGTACCAGTATAAAATCATAAAACATAAAACCAATATAAAGGAATGATAACATTTCCACATTTCAATCACAATATATCATAAATATATTGACATAATAGAATCCTTTTTCAAAACCATTTTCAATACCAAAATACATAAAAGAGTATATGGTATTTATTTTATTCTAAAAACATTATGGCTTGTTGAGAAAGCCAAAGACCAAATAATACTCACGGCGGCGGAAAAGGTCGTTGTCACCGCGTATGTTAAAAGAAACATTCCATTTTGTCGTTTTGTAAAACGCTTCATAGAAAAAGATTCCTTTTGTATAAAAGTAAAAGTCAAAGGAGTTTATACAACGTATAAAATAAAGTTGTGTATAAAACAAAATATGCCTCAATGAAAGGAGATTGAGACGAAGTCCCTTACCTCGGGTCCGACTTGACTCGATCGTTCTTTAACGTCCTGAATAATAAACTTGAGTTAATTTCTACTTGATTAAGAACCTTTTTGGAGTTCATTATTCCTTTTATATCACTTATTTCCATGTTATAAACATTATTTAACCATTTAAGTTAATAATGTTTGTTTTTTTGATATTTGGATCTTAGGTCGAAAGTGGACTTCTTACAATTACATGTTGTTCGTGTGGTCAAAGGTTCCAGAATGACATTCCAGATTTGGATATCATATATATTATATATATCCAGAATATACATATATTTATAATATTACATAATCATTTAGAGGTAATAAATGAAATGCACCGTTCATGGAGACGGTAAGCCGTATGCACGCATGAATGCTACTTTCATTTCTTTGTCATATTAATGGAATTAAAACTAAACTAGAGGTATGTATATTTTAATTCCAGAATTATATTCATCATTTAGATATATCATTAATTATATATATCCATTATATACATCTACTTTTAAAAGTACATTACATTTGGGGATAAGAAATGAAATGCACCGTTCATGGAGACGGTAAGCCGTACGTACGCATGAACGCTACATTCATTTCTATCTCATACTCTAATGGAATGAAATAATGATGATATATAGGTATATTATAATTACAGTATAACATCATATATAATAACTTCAAATCCATCCTTTACACGTCCCACATATGGCATTAACGAATCACATCACTTTGAGGGGGCGGTAGTCCGCACATCCTTAAATGAAGATATCATGTTTACCCATAATGGAAACCATAAAGGTATGCCCAAAATGAAAAATACAGAAGCTTAAAGAAAAAAATAAACATATTATATATCATATATAAAAATAGTGACATCATAATGGCCGCCTTTGAAGGTGTTAAATGAGTATTGAACAATCATCGTTTCGGGAGGTAGAATTTCGCCATCCACGGAAACCGTATGTTCTTTAACCATTTGATGTAGTTGTGTGAGAGTGTAGCTCGAATAAATCATATAACAACATCCTAGTATATTGAAGATACTGGTGTTGTTACAAAAGAAGTAAATAAAAAGATTTTAGAGGGTTGGAGAAGGAAAATAAAACAAATGAACAAGAGAGAATGAATTACCTTTAAAAGTGTAACTCCTTTTGATTTGAGCCTAAAGGCTTCCTTTGGAAGGACTCTACCCAAAGGGAATCCTCTAGGATGAGGAGAGGGATGTGGAGAGAGTAAATAGGGAGGGTTTGGCCGAGCCAAAGGCTTGTGGAGTGTGTGAAATGAGGTAGAGGTGGGGGCCTTTTATAAGAGGAGAGGAGGGTCACTTTTGGAAAGTAAAGAAATATTACTTTATTTGAAAATGTGTTTCGGTTTTAAAAGGTCCCACATTGATATAATTCGTGGATAAGGTGATAAGGGTTCGAAATAAACTCATCCAATAAGTTTTGGACATGTTTAGTTCATAGATTTTACATTATCTTTCCATTTTATTTAAATCATCAAATAATGATGTCATCACTGCATCATTATTATGTCATAAATAATTTAATTTATTTAATGTCTAACAATTATAAAAAAATACTATGATGTAGGAAATATTTTTAGCTTTCCAATGACTATTTATAATAAAAAATATGACTTGTATAACCCCATTTAAAAATTGTTTTAGTAAAACATATCATGGTTGTGTCATTTTTTACTTTTACATTAAATAAAAAGTTATTTATGTCATTTCCCAACCAAAGTGTCTCCATGGGGTCCCCAAGTTTACCCATGGCTTGTATTGGTCATCCATGACATAACCAATGAGGGTAGGACATGTTTCAACCTCATCTTATTTTATTAAAGCTTTATTTTTACCTTAAACTACACTAATTACCACTAATCGCGATTAAGAACTTAATAAGTTACTATTCACCAAAAAATTATTATAATCTCATTGAACCACATTTTACTTATTAATGACAACCATGTATGTCGGATTTTTGAAATAAAAAACACAATGATGGCAAAATTTCATTTAAACGGAAAATCAGTCTTTATAAGTACCACTTAGTGGTTTCACTATTCATCAAAAATTGAAGTTTTTCAGAAAATTACCAAAAATTCACCCTAAGCTATATTTGATATTCCGAATTCAAAAATGAAGTCTATTTTACAAAATTCAAAACATATAAGTCACATTAATTAATTTAATAATTAATTCCCACCGTCAGAGCAAATAGCGTGTTTTTATGAAACAATAAGTATCAAAAGATTGACACCAATTTAAGTCCAATTTCAAAGTGAAATTGATTCCAATGACCACCATTGGAATAAATGGTAATAACATATTCATATTACACATTAATACCAATACAAAAGATAATATAATCATATAAATAAATTAGATTAAAAAGAGGTTTTGAATTAAAATACAACATTTTACACTATTCATTAAAAAAATGAACTTTATCAGAAAGGTACCAAAAATTTACACAAAGTAAATTTTGATGTCCCGATTCTAAAGAAGAGTTATATTTGGTCCAATAGAATTTATAAGAACGATCAAAACTATATTTAAGGATGGTTCTCAGTCAAAAAGTGATAAGTGGGCCTTTCGTGAAAATTAGGGTGTAAATGCCTAAAATTGAACTCTTTCTGTATTTTAAGCCTTTATCTTTTATTGGGTAAATGTAAAAACATTTAAAAACATATATAACCATATTTTAGTTGTTTCTATCCATTCCCGCCAGTACAACAACTACTTGTTAACTAACATTTAAAATAATGTTATTTTATTACTTGTGTGCAACGTAAGTTTTCAAAGAAACTCATCGTTGTGTACCGAGTAAGCTATCGAACGTAGAAACCCCTTTTAATTAAAATTAATATTTAATTCGTAAATATTAATAAATATGAAAATTCTTTATTCTTTCTTTACCTCGGATGTTACATCCTTCCCCCCTTTTGGGAATTTTGTCCTCGCAATTTTATTCACTTATCAAAATAAGTGGCGGTATTTATCCCTCATAGCATTTTCAGATTCCCACATTGCCTCTTCAATCACATGGTTTTTCCACAAAACCTTTACCTGATGAATCACCTTATTCCGTAACACCTGCTCCCTGTGGTCAAGAATCTGGACCGGTTGTTCCTCAAAAGATAGGTTCTCTTCCAGCTGAACTACCTCTGGACTCAAAACATGAGATGGATCCGGCATATACATTCTCAACATTGAAACATGAAAAACATTGTGTACCTGAGATAAACTCGGAAGTAAATACACCCGGTATGCAACTGATCCAACTCTCTCCAGAATTTCATATGGTCCAATAAACCTTGGACTCAGCTTTCCTTTCTTACCAAATCTCATCACACTTTTCCGAGGAGAAACCTTGAGAAAAACATGATCACCTACCTCGAAAGATAGATCCTTCCTCCGGTTATCCGCATAACTCTTCTGCCTGCTCTGAGCTGTTCTCATGTGCTTCTGAATCAACTGAAGTTTTTCTGCCATCTCTTCTAACAATTATGGTCCAATCAGCTTCCTTTCACCCACTTCATTCCAAAATGCTGGAGTTCGACACTGCTTCCCATATAATGCCTCAAATGGTGCCATCTGTATACTGGAATGAAAATTGTTATTATAAGAAATCTCAACCAAAGAAAGATGTTGGTCCCAACTTCCCTGATAATCCATAGAACAAGCTCGTAGCATATCCTCCATTGTCCGGATTGTTTGTTCTGACTTCCCATCTGATTGAGGATGAAAAGTTGTACTAAAATTTAATTCTGTACCCAACGACATCTGAAGGCCTTTCCAAAAGTTAGATGTGAACCTGGGATCACGATCAGATACAATGGAGAGACGAACTCCATGTAACCTGACTATCTCTTTAAGATACAAACGGGAATGTTGATCAAGAGAGAAAGTATCTCTTATAGCAAGGAAATGAGCAGATTTGGTCAAGCGATCAACAAAAACCCAGATTGCATTATTACCTCGAGAAGTATTCGGTAATCCCACAACAAAGTCCATGGATATGTTTTCCCATTTCCACTCTGGCACTGGTAAAGGCTGAAGCATCCCTTTCGGTAACTGCCGCTCTCCATTAACCTGTTGACATGTCAAACACATCACAGTTAAAACAGCAATGTCTCTTTTCATTCCATCCCACCAGTAATACTCCCACAGATCTCTATACATCTTAGTACTGCCCGGATGAACTAAAAACGGGGAACTATGAGCCTCACATAACAACTCATTCTTCAACTGTGAATCACAAGGCACACATAACCTCTTCCCAAACCCCAAAACACAAACAAAAACTTATCCAAGAACTCATGGAAAATTTTATTCATAAGGTCCATGAATACAGCAGGTGCATTGGTTAACCCAAAAGGCATAACTACAAATTCATAATGGCCATATCTAGTACGGAACACAGTCTTCGGAACGTCTGCTGCTTTTACTTTCAACTGATGGTACCCCGACCTCAAGTTAATCTTCGAAAAATACTGAGCTCCCTAGAGCAGATACCACTTCATTCGATGGCCCAACATCTGCTGAAGTTGTTGCAAAGGATTTCACTAGCCCTTTCTGCTTGTAGTCTGGCTTCATTCCCCCAGCTGAGTTCTTTGTTGGACACTCTTTTTCATAATGACCCATTTCATTACACTTAAAACATCTTACCGTTGGCTTTTCATTTTCTACTTGATCATCTTCCTTACAGTTACGAGCAATATGACCAGACTTACCACACAGAAAGCACTTACCAGACTTGGATAAACATTCTCCAGGATTCATTTTACCACACTTCTCACAGGATGGATATTTGGTTTTCTTACCTCCTTGCTTATTTGATGAATTCTTCCCCTTTGCCTGCCAACTAGACCTCTTATTCTGTTGTTTTTCATTGAACATCTGATCATCGGCAAATTCCATTTCCACCTTCTCCGCACATCGAACAAGTTTTCATAACTTTTGAACTCACGAGAAGCTAAAGCCCTTCGATACTTTGGATTTAACCCTCAGTAAAAACGGTTTATTTTACTATCAAGATCTCGTATGATGTTTAATGCATACCTTGCCAATCGAGTGAACTTTTCTTCATATGCAGCCACTGAATCATCCTCCTGCCTCAATTCTAGGAACTGTTTTTCCATCCTAAGACGAACCACCATAGGAAAATATTTCTCAAGAAACATACCTTTGAATTCGTCCTAGTGAAGATCCTCAATCTCATCACTATCCCTTATATTTTTCACCATCGACCACCACTGATCAGCTTCACCTTCAAAATGGTAAACAACAAGACTAACCTTTTGATGTTCTGAACACCCCATGACATCAAAAATCTTCTCCAGTGATTTAATCCACCCTTCAGCTTGCACAGGGTTAGATGATCCTCTGAATGATGGGGGATGTTGCCTTATGAAATGTTCCACCACTGACATGTTCCTCTGCGGTTGATCCGGCTGATCTCGTGCATGGATACCACCACCATTTATAGCCTGAGTCAACTGTGCCATTACTGCAACAAACTGTTCAGTTCCGATTCCGACCATCTCAGGTTGCTGATTTGGAAGGTTATCTTCCTCCTGATGTCGTCCCAACATAGATTCTTTGTTTCCTCTGCGGAAAACCATTCTGAACACAGAAATATCTTAGGCGAAGCAACATGGTAATCCGTAAATGATATATCATTTCAATCATATTATAATTTAACACTTTTCTAACTCCTAAAGTTGTCTAAACCGACCTTTGATACCAACTATAAGGCCCCGGCCTTAAACCTTACTTAATATTGAATTAAAAGAATAATTCACGTTGAGGATCTTTTCAGGTTTAGAGTTTTAGAGAATTAGAACATAACTATTACATCTCAAAAGATTAGAAAGTAGTAACTTATACTATGTTTCCATAATAAAAAAAACTCTTGAAAGAAACATGTCTAGTTCCATGTTTTATATAGCATGACATTCCCTTGATCCCATCCTTGACCTTATTCCACATTATGTCCTGTGAAAAACATTTCAAAAAAAACTTGGGGTGAGCATAAAAAGCTCAGTAAGGGATACACAAAGAATGAAAACTGTTAGTTTTTCAAAATCAAGTAAACCATGTATACTCTATCAAAGTAATACCTTCACCTTCATGAAGTAGTAAAAACTCTTCACTGAATAAAGTATCATTACTTACCTTTTTGTAACCAAAGTATTACCATAAAACCCATATAAAGAACACATAACATATATAAAGGTAACTTGGGACATAAACATACTTAAGTGGAATAACCATATGGTCGACTTCCACACATATCACTTAATGGAATAGCCATACGACCAATTTCCATACACACTTAATAGAACAGCCATACGGCCGACATCCATACCCAATGCATTGGAGGTTATAACGTAACCACCCGTCCTGGTATTCACGGCACCACCCGTCATATGTTTTATAACGTAACCACCCGTTAAAATGTCCAAGTACCAGTATAAAATCATAAAACATAAAACCAATATAATGTAATGATAACATTTCCACATTTCAATCACAATATATCATAAATATATTGACATAATAGAATCCTTTTTCAAAACCATTTTCAATACCAAAATACATAAAAGAGTATATGGTATTTATTTTATTCTAAAAACATTACGGCTTGTTGAGAAAGCCAAAGACCAAATAATACTCGCGGCGGCGGAAAAGGTCGTTGTCACCGCGTACGTTAAAAGAAACATTCCTTTTTGTCGTTTTGTAAAACGCTTCATAGAAAAAGATTCCTTTTGTATAAAAGTAAAAGTCAAAGGAATTTATACACCGTATAAAATAAAGTTGTGTATAAAACGAAATATGCCTCAATGAAAAGAGATTGAGACAAAGTCCCTTACCTCGGGTCCGACTTGACTCGATCGTTCTTTAACGTCCTGAATAATAAACTTGAGTTAATTTCTACTTGATTAAGAACCTTTTTAGAGTTCATTATTCCTTTTATATCACTTATTTCCATGTTATAAACATTATTTAACAATTTAAGTTAATAATGTTTGTTTTTTCGATATTTGGATCTTAGGTCGAAAGTGGACTTCTTACAATTACATGTTGTTCGTGTGGTCAAAGGTTCCAGAATGACATTCCTGATTTGGATATCATATATATTATATATATCCAGAATATACATATATTTATAATATTACATAATAATTTAGAGGTAATAAATGAAATGCACCGTTCATGGAGACGGTAAGCCGTATGTACGCATGAATGCTACTTTCATTTCTTTGTCATATTAATGGAATTAAAACTAAATGAGAGGTATGTATATTTTAATTCCAGAATTATATTCATCATTTAGATATATAATTCATTATATATATCCATTATATACATCTACTTTTAATAGTACATTACATTTGGGGATAAGAAATGAAATGCACCGTTCACGGAGACGGTAAGCCGTACGTACGCATGAACGCTACATTCATTTATATCTCATACTCTAATGGAATGAAATAATGATGATATAGAGGTATATTATAATTACAGTATAAAATCATATATAATAACTTCAAATCCATCCTTTACACGTCCCACATATGGCATTAACGAATCACATCACTTTGAGGGGGCGGTAGTCCGCACTTCCTTAAATGAAGATATCGTGTTTACCCATAATGGAAACCATAAAGGTAAGCCCAAAATGAAAAATAAAGAAGCTTAAAGAAAAAAATAAACATATTATATATCATATATAAAAATAGTGACATCATAATGGCCACCTTTGAAGGTGTTAAATGAGTATTGAATAATCATCGTGTCGGGAGGCAGAATTTCGCCATCCACGGAAACTGTATGTTCTTTAACCATTTGATGTAGTTGTGTGAGAGTGTAGCTCGAATAAATCTTATAACAAAATCCTAGTATATTGATGATACTGGTGTTGTTACAAAAGAAGTAAATAAAAAGAGTTTAGAGGGTTGGAGAAGCAAAATAAAACAAATGAACAAGAGAGAATGAATTACCTTTAAAAGTGTAACTCCTTTTGATTTGAGCCTAAAGGCTTCCTTTGGAAGGATTCTTCCAAAAGGGAATACTCTAGGATGAGGAGAGGGATGTGGATAGAGTAAATGGGCAGGGTTTGGCCGAGCCCAAGTCTTGTGGAGTGTGTGAAATGAGGTTGAGGTGGGGGCCTTTTATAAGAGGAGAGGAGGGGCACTTTTGGAAAGTAAAGAAATATTACTTTATTTGAAATTTGTTTCGCTTTTAAAAGGTCACACATTGTTATAATTCATGGATAAGGTGATAAGGGTTCTAAATACACTCATACAATAAGTTTTGGACATGTTTAGTTCATAGATTTTACATTATCTTTCCATTTTATTTAAATCATCAAATAATGATGTCATCGCTGCATCATTATTATATCATAAATAATTTAATTTATTTATTTTCTAAAAATTATAAAAAATTAATATGATGTAGGAAATCTTTTTAGCTTTCAAATGACTATTTATAATCAATAATATGACTTTTATAACCGCATTTAAAAATTGTTTTAGTAAAACATATCATGTTTGTGTTATTTTTACTTTTACATTAAATAAAAAGTTATTTATGTCATTTCCCAACCAAAGTGTCTCCATGGGGTCCCCAAGTTGACCCATGGCTTGTCTTGGTCGGCCATGACACAACCAATGATGGTAGGACATGTGTCAAGCTCATATTATTTTATTAAAGCATTATTTTTACCTTAAACTACACTAATTACCACTAATCGCGGTTAAGAACTTAATAAGTTACTATTCACCAAAAAATTATTATAATCTCATTGAACCACATTTTACTTCTTAATTACAACCATGTATGTCGGATTTTTGAAATTCAAAACATAATGATGGCAAAATTTCATTTAAACGGAAAATCAGTCCTTATAAGTACCACTTAGTGGTTTCACTATTCATCAAAAATTGAAGTTTTTCAGAAAATTACCAAAAATTCACCCTAAGCTATAATTGATATTCCGAATTCAAAAATGAAGACTATTTTAAAAAATTCAAAACATATAAGTCACATTAATTAATTTAATAATTAATTCCCGCCGTCAGAGCAAATAGCGTGTTTTTATGAAACAATAAGTATCAAAAGATTGACACAAATTTAAGTCCAATTTAAAGTGAAATTGATTCCAATGACCACCATTGGATTAAATGGTAAAGATATATTCATATTACACATTAAGACCAATTCAAAAGATAATATAATAATATAAATAAATTAGATTAAAAAGAGGTTTTGAATTAAAATACAACATTTTACACTATTCATTAAAAAAATGAACATTATCAGAAAGGTACCAAAAATTTACACAAAGTAAATTTTGATGTCCCGATTATAAAGAAGAGTTATATTTGGTCTAATAGAATTTATAAGATCAATAAAAACTATATTTAATGACGGTTCTCCGTCAAAAAATGATAAGTGGACCTTTCGTGAAAATTAGGGTGTAAATGCCAAAAATTGAACTCTTTCTGTATTTTAAGCCTTCATCTTTTATTGGGTAAATGTAAAAACATTTAAAAACATATATAACCATATTTTAGTTATTTATATCCATTCCCACCAGTACAACAACTACTTGTTAACTAACATTTAAAATAATGTTATTTTATTACTCGTGTGCAACGTAAGTTTTCAAAGAAACTCATCGTTGCGTACCGAGTACGCTATCGAACGTAGACACCCCTTTTAATTAAAATTAATATTTAATTCGTAAATATTAATAAATATGAAAATTATTTATTCTTTATTTACCTGGGATGTTACAATTGAGGCTGCATGACTTTGAAAACACATATCATCATATTAGTAAAAAACATCATACCATAGAGAGAGGGGCTCCTACATCCATACTTTTTCAAGTGTGGGGAGTTGATTGAACTCCAAGGGAGAGTTGATGATTCTCAAAAGCATATTTATGTAAGGCCTACTTCCTAATGTTCAAAACACGTTGTTTTATAGGCATGTAATCTAACTTCACAATCCCATGCCCCACATTTTCCTAGAAAAAATTGTACTTGACTTAAATCTTCCTCATCCTTAAGTGATGTAATATATTTTTAATATGATTTATAACAATTTAATTATTATAATGGATTCCAATTGGAGACATTACTTCAAATATGATATCATTAATATGTTGATTCATCCAAAATAAATTCATGTAATATTGAGTAACATCAACATATTAAGCTTTTTTGATAATCAATGAAAAGAAATCCTATTTATTTATTATCTAAGAAATACCCAATCTTTTAAGATAGAATGAACCACTTGATGTTGATTTTATATCAACTTCTAAATTGGCACAATTTATATCTGTATTCCCCAATAACTCTTTCTAATATTTCTTAGTGTACAAAAAACTGAAACCCACCATACACATGATATAACAATGAGTTGTGTTTATTGGAAGTAAGAGGATTTACATGGGATTAATTTGATACTATGATTCTTAGTATGTGTAAAAAACAATATCATGACATGTCGCTATTATGTACAACATACTACTAATGATATGCCTGTATTTTGTGATGTTATCCTCTTTTCCATCATCATATCTTGACAGTTTCATCTGTGTAGCCACAAGATTCATCATATCTTTGGAAATATCCATTTAAAACCATCTATGAACCTCCTTAACATATTTGGATTGATAAATTAATTTTTAATTCCTTCATTTTGTCACATGTAATCTAAGTAAAAAAGTATGTTCATCAATAATTGACATTTCAAATAAACTATTCATGAAATTTGTGAACTATTTGAACTCTACATCATTTGATCTACCAAATATCATGTCCTCAGCATACACCAACACCATCATACATTGATTATTCATATCATTTACATCATGATTGTAATCAAATCCAGCATGCTGAAAATGTAGTTTCTTCAAAAATTGATTTTTCCATGAATACCACGTCTCAGGGATTACTTCAACCAGTATATTGATTTTTAAAACTAATAAAATATGTTCTCATATTCATGAATTTGAAAAAATATACCTTCTCGATATACACTTCTTCATCTAGTTCCCCATTTAGAAATTCTTACATGATGTCCATCTAGAATACTTTGACCTTTATTTTCATTTTTATGTCCAAGAATAACTTTATTGTTTCTATCCTTTCAACATGTAAAAATGTTTCATCAATATATATAACTTCAATCTAATATCACCCTTTACACAGTGTTCATGATTTTTTTAGAACAATTATACCATCCTTATTTATATTATTGTGAAATAACCATTTGGTCCTGATGAAATTATTAACTTTTGTCCTTGAAACAATCACTTAAGTCTGATTCATTTATATTGGGTGAATTTTTTCATTAATTGCTTAAAAACAAATATCATCTCTTGTTTCTCATTCAAAATTATTAGTATCGACCTTTGATAAGAAAGATTTTCCGTGTAGAGACTTCATTCTACTTGTCCGCACTAATGTTTCCCGATCACCGATTATGTTTATCTATAAATTTTCACTCAAATCATTGGTATTGGGGAAGATACAATTCTATATTAATCCTTTTAATTATTTTAATAATCAACTAAATCTACCATAGATTATGTATCTCCCTATAATATTATCATCTCTTCTTCATTGTCTTTTTAAAAGAGTTCATGTATTTACTAAATATTCTTATCATTTTCTATCAGAACCACATCATTACATTATAAATATTTTCCCAACATCTTATAAGAAAATTTATATGGTTTTATGTTTCTTAATTAGAGAAGAAATGTCTCTTCATCTCAAAGGGATTTGACCTTCCTATGTTTCTCCGTATTGATAATGAAACACATAATTCTGAAGACTAAATAGTAATTCAACATTTGATTTTTTCATATCGTATCTCATATGAAGTCTTCACTTAATTTGGACATAATAAGGCACTATTTAATATATTAACTGATGTCATCACTTATTCTTTCCAAACATTTTTGGAAGTTCTTTCTCAATTAGCATTGTTGTATGCATGTTATTGATCATCTAATTTCATCTCTTAGAGACTCTATTTTATTATAGATTTATTACTGCTAAAAAATTCTAAACTATAACATGTTTCCCTAGAAAAATCCCTTAGTTGTCTGTTTTTGAACACTATTCCATTATCTATTTGATACAACTAGATTTTTTGAACATGCATCTTTTCAGCTTCCCATTGATAATGTGTTATGATACTAAAAAGCTCATACTTTTGTGTGAATATGGAAACCTATCTAATTATAATAAAATTCTAATTAAAGAGAACATAATATCTCCTCCCATTAATAGTTATTAGTGAAATCGGTTCTCACATGTCAATATTCACACACTCACTAACTTTTTTTTACCTTTTCTATTTTTCCTTATACAACTTTTGAATGATCTTCTCTTGTTGATAGGAATTGTATGTAAGGTTATGATCACATGATAACTTATGAGATCTCAAAAGGTAACACATTTCCA